>CM077004.1:32547500-41757500 GCA_039090855.1 Macrothele yani
TGGCTCGGAGCTGTCCTTCAAGTAACCGATTTGTAACAGTTCCTTGTGTCAATGTGGTGGCAACTGCAGCTCGAATTGCTGCCGCAGACGCGGCACGATGCGCCACGGCCATACGCCGTACACGGCGGTCTTCCCTCTCAGTAGTGCCACGTGGCCGGCCGGAACCCGGTCTTCTTGAGGCAGTACCTTCCCTTGACCACCGCTGCCAACAATCATGCACAGTGGCTACATTCCTGCCAAGTCGTTCTGCAATATTGCGGAAAGAAAATCGACCTTCTCGTAGCCCTATTGCACGACCTCGTTCAAACTCCGTGAGCTGTTGATAATGGCTTCTTCGTCTTCTTAAAGGCATTCTTGACTAACATCAACACCCTACGTCGAATCTCAACGATAACTAACGCTCACGAACGTTACAGCGCGTATTTACAGCAAACCTGCTTTGCATGTTCCGAGGGGCGCTAGTAGCGCCACACGCATGCGCCGAGCGCGAAATTTGCATAGACGTCATCTTACAGATGTACTCTCACCGTCTACCAACTGTCGTTTATCTAACACAACCCCTTGTTGGTGTTGGGATTTTTTTCCGTCAGTGTATATATATATATGTTTGTGTGTGGTGTGTGTGAAAAAGATTGCCTATACGAATGGACCGCGGGTGGCCTAGTGGTCAACGCTCGTGACTGCCACAAAGAAAATCTCAGGTCCGACCCCGGGCAGATATGCACGCTCGAATCACTAAATATCAGCTGTGCGTCGGATTGGGCACGTTAAGCCGTCGGACCCCGGGTACTGGCGTCCCGGTAATAAATAAGGGCATCTTCCTACCTCGCTTTTTTATCACTTTCCTATCGGGCACTCTAGCCCAAATCACCCAGCTTCCTATTTCTAAGGGTTGTTTAAGACCTGGGGTCAGACACTCCCTTCCTAAAATCCTCTTCATATGATCTGAGCTGATCTTTGTCTATACGAAGGCGCAGATCCGCTATGATGACGCAGTGGTCTAAGTTCGTCCGAGTGGGTCTGGGTTCAGGTCCCTAATTGGGTAAGGTTGTTGTGTTTTTGTTACGGAACTGGATCTCTTCTTTCCCTGAAAATTTATTTGGCCTTAAATTAGGGACGGGACGGGCGACTGCTTATAGCGTTTAGAATCGCTCTCGGGATTGTTACAACCCCCAGAGAAACGAACGAGACACAGAGGTAAATTTAACACGGAGTCTAATGAAAGCCGGTGAACCCTGAATTTCTCAATGGAACTGCGGCGGAACATAGTAACCTCTAGATTTGTATCACGTGACAGATGCGAACGTCTTTTTTTTTTTTTTTGATTGAAGGTTTAACCACCATCGTGAGCAACTCAATGGGCTATAAGCAGTTGCCCGTCCCTAATTTGTTCCAGGGAAGGAAGAGTGAGTCAGTGCCGTAAGACAAACACAACATCCATGCCTCACCGGGATTCGAACCCGGACGAATGGTCATAAGCCATTGCTTAGGCCACTGCGCCACCCGGTCGGCCTAACGTCTTTTCAGGTAATTCAGTTGGAGCACTAGTAAAAATCACGAGTTGTACCTCTGTAGCTTCTTCTATGTGATGGAGGAAATAGCGTGACGTCACAAAATTATATTGTCATGGCCAGTGGTGTGCCCAAGGAAAAGGGAGCGGGGTGTTGGGGTGTTAATACCCCCAGTTTGGAACCTTTCGGATTTTTCAAAAACGCGATTTTAAAATGAAACGTTTTGTTGGAATTTAAAATTGTTTGTTTGTCTCATGACTACAATTGAATATATTTTCTCCATGAAGACGAGGAAGCGGCAAAAAGCCAAGGACCAGAATGTCCGATCGCAATGAAAAACCCAGGGGTATGCTGAAAGTTTTTGCGGCGACGAGGTAATGCCAAATTTGAGTTCCATGATTTATTTCAGATTACTCTGAAGCACGCTGAAAAGCAAGGTGTTTTTATTAAAATACTATGAAGAAGTAAATTGCTCCATCATTTTTACCCCATGGGTGGGATTCGAACCCACAACTCTCGGTTCCGGAGCTCTGAGTGCTATCCACTATAAAACACTGGCATGTGCTCTCACTGCTATCTGCCTTTATTTCATGTGCATCCTGCGGGGCAGAGACGTTACAATACCTAGAATCACATCAAAACAAAAACAACGTTGTAACATTTACATAGAAGACATTACAGTATTTGAATTTATGTACCATTTTTAGGCACGTTTATTAGTGCTGTGAAAAATATATTTCTCGGGCACAAATCGGTCTTATCAGGATTGCAGTCACACATTTCCTAACTTGTTTTCTGCACAGATAAATATCAAATATAAGTGATAAGGAAATAGGTAATAAGAATATCAATAATACTTTCCAGAAATATGTATTTGAATATTTTTGCGCAGATGTTGCATACATTTTAAAAAACGCACCCATAACACATTTAGGTGTTCAGAAAAGATAAATTTGTAACCCCCCCACCCTCCCTCTCGAAAAAATTATTCTGGGAATGTCACTGGTCATAGCTCTGTACCTATTGACTGTTACATCCCAACTTAGACGTTTAACAAGAAACTATCGTACCATAATTCTCGGCCATCGAAATTCGTTCGATTTCATACTAAGCCTTTGTACTAAAAATTGACTGATTCGAAATTATCTACTAATTTTAAAGCCCCTTATCCCAGAACCTGTCCAAAAAAACAAAAAAAATATTGCGGGTCCCTGGGCATTTTTCTTTCGCAAGACGTGAATTTGAACAGGAAATAATCATACATTACAGTTGCGTCAGATAACTCTCTTCTGCATACCACAGAATCATCAACAGGGACGTACTGATAACCCCTGCTACCCTCGTGTTGCGGGGGGGGGGGGGGGCCTCACGACTAAGAGGGCCTCTAACCTCAGGAAAAATACTTTACAATTTTTTTCGCGGAAACTGCATATGAAGCTGGTTAAAGAAATATCCAAGATTTTGTTACGGCAGCTTTGAATGAAGTATTAAGAAAAGGGAATTTTGAGTGCGTTTTATTCGTTAAATAAGAAAGACATTAGAAAATCAATTTCTTTTTTTCACAGTCATAGCAACTGCCCTAATGTATGTACATTAACAAGGGAATGTGAAAAAAATATCAGTTCAATGAATGCAATTTTTATACCAATGAAGATAAGATGTTATGTATTACAATTGTTTGCATTCAGAATAAAATGAACAGAAAGGTGTTCTTCAAGGGGCAATTAAACAGAAACCTGTGTCATTATGTTTTATAACAGTGACGAGAAAAAAAGATTTATTGTGAGCAAAACAACGTGGAATTATATTAAGTGCGTTATATATACATTCAAGAGTAAATAATTTAATGTTTTCTTTCATATATTCAAGGGTACATAATTCTTAATTGTCACATATTTTTTTGCTTACTTATGTTCCGTATTTTCATATAAATCGAAAAAGTTATTTGATGCTCTCACGTCGTAGTTAGGTGTTGTGTGTGCGTGATCGTGATGCATTTCAAAGAGGCTGACCGTAGTTCTCTAACAGAAGAAAATTTGCATCACGTGATTAACTATGGTGTAAGTGTTTTGTAGTACTTTGTAATGGTACAAAACTAGCGCAATAATTTTAAATACAGCGTGCACGCTTGCGTGCTATGCAATAATTTTGGTTCTACGAAAAATACCTGTAGGTTTCACAGAATTTGAATAATTAAAACACACCCATAGAACCCAGTTAATAAAATGGAACTTAAAAATTTCTGTAATTGAAAGCTAATAGATTTTCGCAAAAGGGCCTCGAAGATATTTTTTGTGGGGGGACGGGGGGGGGGAGTTTTCCGGTACACCACTGATCATCAATGAACAATTCTGAATTTCTGTCAGCCAAAGAAGACCTTTTCGTAAATTACGTTGTTTAACATATTTTGGTGCTGTCTCCAACAAAGTGTAAAAAAAGGGAAAAGATTCAGGTATTTGTTCATTAGACTTCAATGTCCTCCCACTGCATTTCCTTTCCGTTTAGTCGCCGTGTGTGGGGGAGATGGGAAAATAAGGGTGTGGTTCGCAGGAAGGAAGGAAGGAAGGAAGGAAGGGGCCGCGACTCGACATAAGTGAGGGTGTTGTCTGAGGGGTGTGTGGCCCGATCTCAACAATTTCCATCTAATCATCCCGTCAAATAATGTAGACCGTCAGTACAATAAGCAGCATTGCTATTATGCCCACCCACCCTCAAAAAGTTCTCTTTTATTGATTCTCTTTTCTCTGACTTCATCGGCGGAAAAAAGTGGGGGAGAGGAATCCTAACAGAAGACACGAGGGACAAACCCTTAAATTTTTCATAGCGTAATTAATGTTTTACACTCTTCAATCGGCTTTTACCGACGTTGTTTCGACCATTTTCTTCAAATCTTAGTGATTGGACTACTTTTTTGGGGAGGTGGGGGAATTACAAGCACGGAATAGATTTAGTGTTGTAAATCTCCCCACTACTTGCTCGAAGAACAAGAAATATTACCATAATTGTCTTTCTTTTTCTATCCCTTTTTTCTTTTTACTTTTTCTGAATGTATTATTTTATTGCATTTGCTTGCATAGGAATTCATTAAATTCTTTCCTGAAGTGGATAGTGGAGATAAGTTAACTCCAGTATGATTCAATAAATTCCTCGACGTTAACAATTCACATGAACATCGTGTCATCTTTTAGCTTCAATAAAAACAACAGCGCAACCACTGGATTACGGTTTTTGGAGTGGCAAGATGATTTCTTACGTCACCCTTGTCGCAGAAATTAACACAGACACTTCCTGACTTACGTAAATGTTTCGTTCCGTAGACACTTATGGAAATCGCTGTTTAAACTATCTCGCCAATCAGTCAATCATATAATAATACCCCCTATAGCAATCAATCAATCATACCCCCTATAGCATATATACTACAACGTGCCTTGGATATTATGCTGCTCCTTGATAATGATTATTTGAAGCAGTTATCATTAGTGTATTAACAGCAATGGTAGGGGGGACGCAGAAAAATTGCCATTTCTGTAGAAGTAAGAAATGGAAATGACGATAATTATTTTACTAAATTAGTTGGCACTATTTTAGTCCTAGAATTATTCCAGCTCACTAGAGGCATTGTTTCAGTTGTGAATGAAATGTTGCTGGATGAAATCGAAAAATATGGTGGAAGAGGCACAAGATGATCATAAGAACAATCACCAGCAGCTAGGTGGGTGGAAGACTTTTGGAAGACTATTCATTGAATTTACATGATTATAAATGCTCATAAAAACGTTTGAAAACCTCAACGAAACGTGAAGAATATTATTCAGTTTCAGTGGGATACTTAATTTGATAATCACACTGTATGCCATCTTTATTTGGCACATCTTCATACTACACAGGGCCTGATTAAAGGGAGCTTTACAGGGGCCACCATGTAGATCTCCCAGCCTTGGGGCCAATAAATAAATACAGAGAGCGAGACAGAGGTTTATAAAATAGTTTTACTTTTGTCTCGTATGATTTCCATTTGATCAGAAACAGAGGCTGGAAGAGGGACAGATGTCAAGGCAGTGACTCACCAAGGGTAAAGATTTCATGTTGCTGTGTACAGCGAGGTCGACGAGACGGTTTCAGCTTTTTCACTACCATCCATCCACATCTTCCGATTTACACTTGGAATGTTAATGGTCGAATTCCGCTTTGGCTTCACATTGCATAACAAAACAAGTTAGAAAAATCATGCAATGCATTGATTATAACCCGCTTTCCAACATAACCAGAAATCATTACTCAAGTTATTACTCAAGTTATGAGAATAATGGCTGTGGAATAAATCTCGGTCCTGTGCCCTGACCTTTAATCTTATTTCGATGATATTCAACAGAACCGGTTTGGTATACCTCAGAAATCACATGATAACGTTTTGTCGCAATCGAAGCATTTTTACGTAAGTTATGATGCATAAGGTCCATGGAATAGATCCCGCTCCTGTGTCGAAACGTTTTACTCCATTTCACCCATTTTCAATACGATTCGTTCCCAGGCAGGACCCTACACCATATTAACATTTCATCCAAATCGAAGCATTTGTACGTAAGTTATGACGCATAATGGCGATGGAAGTGATTCCGCTCCTATGTCCTGACCTTTGACCCCATTCCGCCCATTTTCAATAGGGTTTGTCCCCAGGTGGTCCCCTACCACATATAAAAATTTCATGGAAATCGAACCTTTTTTACGTTAGTTATGACGCATAATAGCAGTGGAATGGATCCCGCTCCTATGTTCTGACCTTTGATCCCATTTCGTTCATTTTTAATAGGGTTTCTTTCCCAGGTGGTCCCCTACCACATACTAAAACTTCATCGAAATTAAACGATTTTTACGCGAGTTATCGCGCGGAAGAGCATACGCACACAACGCGTGACGTAATGAGGCATATGGGAATCGCGACCATCTGCTCGAAAGAGTGTGACGTCATAAAACTTTAATATGATCCACAGACAACGCGTGAGGTAATGAGACAGATGGCGTGACCGCGCGCCAACATCTCAATCGCGAGCTTGTGACGTCATAAGATTACTAAGCATGGGTAACATTAATGGGACGACGCCATGACACTAAAAACGTGGTAATTCGGGGTGGTTATTTAACCCACTAAACGAATTTTCCTAAAGTCGAGATCAAGCTAAATCGATTTCTAGTACCAGAAAACGGTAGGTTAACGACTTTCATCAAAATCCTTAGAGCCGTTTTCAAAATAAAATTTACATGGATACAAGAATTGCTCCTTTAAGGTGGACGTCAAGTAATTTTGCTTCCTATACTTCCAATGGAAAAACTTCTGTACACATTTTCTTCACAATTTCGTCCCAAGGATGAAAATTTGAACATCGACTAAAATAGCTTCATTTCACAACTTGGAATACTTAATATTTTCTAAAACATAACCATAATTATGCAATCCAACATTTATTTGTCCACTGACGTCATCAAAGTACAGGTCGCGCCATCTTTTTCTTGGTTTCAACACCACCAAAGGAAACGTTATTGTTTTTTAATATAATTATGGTTATATTTTAGAAAAGGTTAAGTATTCCAAGTTATAATATGAAGTTATTTTAATTGATGTTCAAATTTCCATTTTCGGGAACACACTAATTGTGAAGGAAACGTGTACAAAGTTTTTCCATTGGAAATATAGTAAGCAAAATTACTTGACGTCCACCTTAATACAGTACTATGGGATAAGGGCAATGGAATGGTTCCCGATCCTATGTCCTGACCTTTGACCCCATTTGTCCCATTTTCAATAGGGTTTCCTCTCCAGGTGGTCCCCTACCACATACTAAAATTTCATCGAAATTGAACCATTTTTACGCACGTTATGATGCATAAAGGCAATGGAATGCATCCCACTCCTATGTCCTGACCTTTGACCCCACTTCACCCATTTTTAATAGGGTTCGTCCCTAGACGGTCCCCTACCACATACTAAAATTTGATTTAAATCGAACCATATTTACGCAAGTTATGAGGCATAAAGGCAATCGAATGGTTCCCGCTCCTATGACGTGAGTCGTGACCTTTAACCCCATTTGTTCCATTTTCAATAGGGTTCGTCCCCAGGTGGTCCCCTACCACATACTAAAATTTCATCGAAATCGAACCATTTTTACGCGAGTTATCGTGCGGAGAGACAGACAGACGGACAAAGCTGAAGCATATACGCTTCTTCAACCTACGGTTGGTAAGCGTAAAAAAAGATGCACTCAGAAAAGTTCACAACACTAAATCATTAGAAAGTCCAAGACAAAATCTAAGAATCTTAAGCTTTTAACCAATGTGCTTGTAAGAATAATGAAAAATACAGTGACTTATTATTAAAACTCTGCAGATCATTTAGTAGTTACAGTTTAGTGTTTTATCGGACTTCATAATAATTCCTCGTTTTAAGTTCTTTGGAGGCTCACTTAGATGTCTTAGAATTGGGGCCCACTAAACAAACTACCAGAGTTTTTTTCTATGATACTACGTGCATAGAAAAAAACTCTGGTAGTTAGTTTAACATTTCAAACACGCAGAGAGATAAAATTTACTGAACACAAGTTGAATCTGACATAACGTACCTAAAATACCAAAATAAGTTTAAGTTATTAACTAAATTGAAAGAATGTCGGAGCTCATTTGACTAATGTTTCCATGATAAAGGTTTTTCTCATAATTTGAGGTAAATTTTTAAAAAAAGAATTGTCCAGGTAGTCCTTTCGAATAATTTGAACACTATATTTAGCTACATGTTTCGCATTTTAAAATAAAAATTTGGAAAAGAAACTGTGTCACGAGCGATTTATTCAGTGTATTTAAGTTCCTGTGTTCCTGAGGTGTGATAAGTAAACAATAACAAATCTGATGTTTTTTTCGGATTTGTGTGATTCACGTTCCCTTGGGTGCAACTGTCATTTAATAATTCTAGCACCAACGAGTGTTCGTTTCCATCAATATTTTTCTGATTTTTTCTGATATTGATTCATTTCACTAACATAGCATGAGTATGAACCAAATAAAGTAGCACTTTTGTTCTCTCATAATATTTGCACCTTTAAGGTAGTAAACACCAGCAAAGTGCACATATTTACGTGCAATTCATTAATGACATATCATTAAAGAGCCAATCACTTACCCGAAAGTTCTTGGTCATTTTTCGTACATAGTGGTTTTAACTGAGTGTATGAATGAGTTGTATGGTGTGTATTTGTGTGGTTTTTATGGAGATGACGAGCTATGTTTACGTCTCAGACGGCAGAATGAAACCTGCGTTTTTTGTCCAGTGAATAAAATAAAAAAAAAGGAAAGAAAAAAATACGATGTTTCATGACCGGAAGAACAAATCTTATAAGCAAGGAGTTTTTTCAACCTTTGAAGGCCAACTATATTACATGATGTTATAATCGACGTGCTTGAAGTGTAAAGGAAAAAAAAAGGACCAAGAACTTTCGGGTAAGTGATTGGCTCTTTAATGATACGTCACTTTTGTTCTCGTTTTTGTCAAACTCCCGACCCGTCTACTTGCACTTCCAGATTCAGGATTGCAAATGTTCTTTGAATTCGGTAAATGCAAGCACAACATAACTTTTCCATTGAGACCGAATCATCATGAGATCATTTTTCAAGACAATTTTTGTCTTTAAAATGATCTTGGAATTTCTTTTTCAATCGGAGGGAAGTAGGTATTCCTGATATTGCTCGCTCACTGTCCTTTGCGGAGGTTCAATTTATGTCTCGGTGGAGTGTAAATGCCCTTTCTTCAAAAGTTTAAAGTGTCTTCCGACTCTCGGTAATTACCTTTATCCGATTTTAGCTTTTTAAACAGGATTTACGAGAGCTTCTATAAATAAATTATTATTTTCTAGAGAGTTAGAAGTACTTTTTAACGTTTTTTTCTGTTCACTGTTATGCGTCCTTTCGATTACTGTTACTTTTTACGTAGGAAGGGCACATATAATTTGAGAGAGCTAGTCACACAGTTCTAACTCTCTCTCTTTTAAATTATGAATAATTTCATGATTTGACATAAACATCCTTTTACCTAATATTTACAGTATATCACATCATCCTTTGAATCGAAATCGCTAATACTCTCTCCCGTCCGAACGCCTAACCTTTGTTGCTCTTGGGTCCAAAGCTTTCTCTGTCTACAGTTCCTACTCCGTCTTATGATTATATCCGTTATCCGTTCCCAGCTCTCATATGTTCAACGAGATGCCTGGCTTTTCGTCTGCAAAACCTCTTATTATCAACCTGCCATCTGTTGCTCTTCTGTGCTGCTTGACTGATCACTATTGATACATCTACCGTCCTTCGGGTGTTTCTGTTCCAAACTAATATAATTACTACTAACGTCAATTAATTCCCAATTATGTATTAAATGTCGTTTCGTTTGGTGAATATTACATTTTAAAGCATTTTCGTATCAGTTCATTTCTCCTCGCAGGGAATTTTCTAGCAGTAGGTTCGAGAGCCATATTTACGGCGGCAATCGGTAACTGCACTCTAAAGGCGAGGTTCACAGGGAATAGTTTTTCTGTGTGGTGGTTGTTTTAGGGCCAAATCGTTTTATGTCATACGCAGTGGGCTATTGTCATCAGAGAGCGATTCCAGACTGCTTAATTAGTTTATTGCATCAGAGATTCCATAGACCTTCAAAACTAGGTACAGGAAGCAGAGGTCAAGCAAAGTGGTCTAGGAGGGGTCAGAGCTTAAGGGATGATGCTTTGAGAGGTGAATGATTCGGGCAGCGAGAAAAGGACGTTGAGTGGAATGGATGAGGACTTCTGGACCGAGAAGCAAAAATGACAAGTAAAAGAAACAGAAGAAATATTGAATAGTACGTGTAAATAACAGCGGAAAATAAAGTAATCATACACTGTTAGAAATGTTGTGGTAGGTTGCACCAAAAATTGGTGCTACACCAGCTGCACCACTTTCTGAGAAAATATACACCATTTTGTGGTGCAAACAAAACCCAACAAAATAGTACAACTTTGCACCATGTTATGATACAAGGTTTCACCATGTTGTTGGGTTTTGTTTGCACCATGCAATGATGTATCTTTTCTCAGAAAGTGGTGCAGCTGGTGTAGCACCACATTTTGGTACAACCTACCACAAAATTTTTAACAGTGTAATACACCGATGAGAGCCATTACATTATGACCACCCCCAGACTAGAGAAATGAGCGCGCCTGGAGATCGAACAGTGGCACAGATGAAGATCACAGATCAATATATATATACAACCCGACGACCGGCTTTGGGTTAGTAGAGTGTTCGGAGTCAGAATAGGAAAAGCTGCCGGTTTATCGGAGTTTGGTAAAGGACAAATTGTGATGGCACGACGCCCCGGAACTACGATCTCGAAAACGACGCGGCTTGTGGGTTGTTCACGTGCCGCTGTAGTGAGTACGTATCAAAAGTGGTGCACAGATGGCCAAACGACGAACCGTTTTCCAGCCATGTGTCGTGTGCACCTCATTAATCCCATAGGAGAGTGGAGACTGTCGCGCATTGTTCACAGCGACCGCAGGGCCACAGTGCGACAAATCACCCACAGCTACAACAGTGGGGATCAGTGCAATGTGTCACAGCACACAGTTCATCTCTGCCTTCTGCGCATGGGCCTGAGTAGCCGAAGACCCAGCCGGGTCCCCATGCTCACTGCACGTCATCACCAACAACGCATGAAATGGGCCCAAGATCATCGACATTGAACCGTGGATGACTGGAAGAGCCTGTTCTGACAAATCAAGATTTATGGTGCATCACGTAGACGGCCGAATGCGGATACGCCGATTAACAACAAAGGCTATGGCACCTGGAAGCACTGTTGGGCGGAAACAGGCCGGCGGCGGCGGTGTTATTCTATGGACGATGTTTTCTTGTGACACTTTAGACCCCATTATCCCAATAGCACAATCCCTGACAGCTGTCGGGTATCTGAATATCGTTGCGCACCCAGTTAACCCATTCATGGCAATTGTGTTCCCTGCTGGTGATGGCCGTTACCAACAGAAGAATGCGCCATGCCACATTGCCAGAATCGTCAAAGAGTGGTTTGTGGAACATGCTGGTGACGTTCTGTTAATGTCCTGGACTTTAAATTCGCCTGACTTGAACCCAATCGAACACTCGTGGTTCGACTTGGAAAAGCGGGTTCGCGCTAAATCACCACCACCTCGAAAAAAGTAAAGAAACTGGAGGACATACTTTGACTTTATGGTATCAGATACCCCAGGATATCTATCGCCATCTCATCGAATCAGTGACTCGACGAGTGGGCGCTGTTTTCCGGCCAAGGAGCTCCTACAGCTTATTAGATAGGTCGTCATAATGTAGTGACTCGTCGGTGTAAATTCGGTAATTAATATAACTCTGGGACATACCCATAAGCGAATGAAATATTAATAAAGGTGTAATTCATTAACGCAAATGATCTTGATACTTTGGTGAAGTACAATTCTTTTATAGTATCCGCAAAGAGTCACTATAGTGTACAACGATTAAATCCCGTGACAATGGTATTCCATCATATAAAACGAACCCGTTAACAGCTTAATCCTAACTGATTCGTGATACTATCTGAATCAGTTAGGATTAAGCTGTTAACTGCATTTTACTCACCTTGACTCATGTACGTCTTCGTTGTTTATTCGATTTCATTGCTGAACCTTAGCAAATTAATAGGCTCTCGGATTTGCGTCTCCCTTTATCTATTTCTTGGGGGTTACAAGCTCAGTAGGCATCAAGTCCATGAACAGTCACCCGTTCTGAATGTAAGACCACTGGTTCCATTGAAGAGATAGAACCAAGGCCGTCAAACAAGTACAACACCCATGTCTCATCCGGAAGTTGAACACGAATCTAAATCGGACTATCTGCTAGAAACCTGCGCCTCTGACCACTCGGCTACCAAAAAGACTTATTTTATTTCTTTGGGTGCACTATCGTATATCTTCCTCTGTGATCTCGCTAACTATTAACACCCCGGACTTCCGTCAGCACTCGAGGCGCGCACAAATCCTTCTCCCTGTGTCTTCGACGCTAGGCGTAAAGTCTTTCCAGCTATACAGCTGGTCAACGTAAAAAGCTTCTCGCCTTCTTTTTGGGACTACGCGCGCATGTTCGCCCTCTAACAAGAACCGAACTACCACAGACCTCCTCCCCCACAAACACCTCAAAAACAATATTTATGTACCTACTCGAAGCCCACAGGGGAGCTGAGCCGCGGATGGCCTAGTGGTCAACGTTCGTGTCTGCTATGGAGAGGTCACAGTTTCGATCCCAGGCAGGTACGAACGCTCGAAGCACTAAATATCCGCCGTATGTCGGATGGGCACGTCAAGCCGTCGGACCCCGGGTACTCACCCCCCCCCGGTTATGAATAAGGGCTTCTTCCTCCCCCTTTCTACCTCGCTTCCGTGTGACTTTCTTGTCGGGCACTCTAACACAAATCGCCCAGCTTCCTATTTCTAAGGGTTGTTTAAGACAAGGGGTCACACACTCCCTTCCTAAAATCCTATACATATGATCTGATCTGCCACACGGGGAACTACTCCCTCAAATTAGATGCGTCTTTGAAGATATCTTAATCTTTACCTTTGTCACGCGTTCTTCATCCACTGACATGTAAACGACAGACACGCGCCTACAACGTTAACACAACACATTTCGAAATACACACTTGCGTGTCACACTGTTCTAATGGTCTAGAATGTTAACATGCTTACAGGGGTTTCTAATTCCTAGCGGTCTGGCGCCAGTTATGTCTAGGACATTTCTCGTTCTAACAGACGCTGCACAAAATGGCGCAAACAAAGACACCTTCTGTTCGAAAGGTGAAAATTAAAACTGAAGATCTATATTTAAATACGGACGGGGTTGGAGAACCTTGCACTGGCCTCTATGTTTCTCACGCTGATTGTCATTTCGTGTTCAAACAATTACAAGCGCTTCCAAGAATTTTGTTTTCTTCGTGCAGAGTATGACAATATGATTTGGAGACACTATTTAATGCACGATGTAGTAACAACGTGTGCTGCAAACCTTTTTCAGGTTTTAAAAAGCCTTTCCCTTTTCACATTGCGCAGATAAAATACTGACGAACTGACCCGCCCTATTATCGCTCGGGTTCCTAATTGGGTTCACCCGGCGTAATATTGGGAGCCAAGGGGTTGTCGAGTGGATTGTGATTCTGCGATTCCCTGATTTAGGGCTGACGCAGCTTCAGAATCCACTGACGGGGCGTTGTGTTTCACACAGCAGATTTTCCTTTGGGAGTCAAAGGGACCGCTGTGTGCCGCAATATTTTTGTGAACGTCTAGATTTAAAATAAAAAGCATAAGTGAAGTGATTTTCTAAGTTCCGGTTCCAAAAGATATATATATTCTCCAAATAATCTAGGGTTGAGCACACATATTGTAGTTAACGATACACTCATCATGGAACTGAGACAAAATTAACAACAAAAACAATTTATTGGTTATGATTTGGCATAATAATAAATATACGCTCATGATACTAGCAAAAATGATTTAAGACTCTCTGACAGGAACCTGTACTCAATTACTTATTTGCTCAAAAAATTATTTACTCTAACGGAAGACTCGTATGGACTGATCCGATAAACAAGGTATGAGGGGACACCAAAAAAGAATAGGATGGATTTCCTACCTTAACCTCCGAATCTGGCCTAGATATAGAGCTGCTGACCATTCCTGAGCCGGGAGAATTCTCGTCCGCCAAACACTGTTATCGTGGTTCCTCCACCTAGGGTACTGGTCTGCGATGTCTGCCCCGGTCCGTCAAACTTGGTGCGGGCTCTCGTCATGCTGCCAGTCTCTGATACCTCATGGCGGCGTCCACGTTTTGGACAACCAAAAAAAAAAACCCAACTGACAAGTCAAGCACCTCGACTTAGAAGAACAAGTGAAAAGATGAAAGTGACGAAGTTCTCTTCCCTTGTAAAAATCTTTCGACGACCCCCAAGAAGACCCACACTACCTCAAAACATCCCATCATCCAATCACTAGCTGGCAAACGCAAGCCTCCCTGAATTAAATTCCCCAGTGTAGATCTTACTGGTCGGAAAATTAACATTTTGATCTTCCATTCGCTAGGGGGTCAAGATTCCTACCCGTTCCAGTGAAATTCTGAGAACCCCTGAAGTTACGTTTGCCGCGTGATACAACCACCGGCCATAAATCCTTACCCCAATTAAACTGTTAGCCCTGGTTCCAACAAGTCTACGGTCGGGCCAACACGCATTGTGGATGCTATAGACGGTGGACACTTCTATTGCCCCCAATAAAATATACCACAAAGCCAGCTCGCCGATGGCTGTCGCCAGCGTTTACTCCTTACAGTGTCGGTCTGTCCTGTGACGCCTTGTGCTGGGAGAGGGGGGACGGAGAGGAAAAAAAGAAAAGATTCACCCGAAAGTATATGGCAAAATAAAACGTACTCCTTCTTCAAAAAATACATGAATTAATAAAAATGAATAAATAAATAAATAAATAAATAAATAAATGAATAAATAAAATAAATAATTAAATAAATGAATAAATAAAATAAATAATTAAATAAATAAATAAACTAGGGAATGGGTTTTCGACCTAAATGTGCAGCGCTCAGTTTGGGCGCTGTCACAAGATAAAATACTGACGAACTGACCCGCCCTGTCTACGAGGTCTTACTGAGAGAACGACGCCAGAGCGACTGAAAACAACCTGGCAGTTCTGTACCAACGTAAGGGGGAATTCCGGTGTCACGATGTATCCTCGTCCGTTTAGGGGGTCTTCCGATCTCTAGGCAGCAAACCAATGATGTTGCACAGCTTAGAAATTCCCATAGATAGTGTTTTCCTTTTCAGTGTACAACTCAAATTCGCCCACTCTTTATGACCGATTCGTAGCAAACAAATGATGCTCTCCAAATTTATATTTGACAATTTTGTTCTATCTCTCATATTTTTAGAGTTTCGGGAGCACAGTTTACGAACTCAACGCTACGTGCGCTAACGTCGAGCTGATAGAATCATCCCCCTGGCATTTACACCAATCCCGTTGGTTACACGTCGTTACGAGCCTCCGTTCTCCAGCGAAACGGCTGATGCAGACTTCACTATACAACCTATATATCTCCACAGAAAAGCATTTCGGGCTCTATGTTCATTTGAATTCTTTCACCGGAACTGGTGGCTGAAAAAAGTTCCTGAATTTTGGGCAAGCATTTTAGAAACAAATTTCATATTCTACGCCTATTGGTTACGTCACTGCTACGTGCTGTAAGACGAGTCCACTCCTGAAGACAGGAGTGGTCATAACAATCTTGCCCAAGATTGTTCATGCATGCACTCAATATAATTCAGTTGTAAATGTTGGAATCATCACATATAATTTAGAGGCTAAATTTTATAGCTAATGATGCAGGCTGAGGGCATTTGGGTTAAAATCCTTGCAGCAGGGTATAAAGCACACCATCTACCAACAAGTGATTGGACACCCCTGCAATCGACGATATCTGCGGTCCTGATACACGTCACGGCCGCCGCCGTTAAATATCGTGTGGGAAACAACAACGCAACCAGTCGCATGCAAGATGCCACGCAGTTCGGAGCTCTTTGATTTCGAGAAAGGTGTAATCGACGGGTATCACAGAAATGGCCGATCCATACGTGACATATCTAGCGAGTTGAAGTACCCAAAATCGACAGTGACCTGCGTGATTGGCAAGTGGAAGATGAAAGGTGACTGTCGGCTTGTGCCCCGACTCGGCAGACCCACAAAACTGGGAGTTAGAGACCGACGGGGGCTGGCCAGAGAAATTCGGAAGAACCGCACCAAATCGATGGACCACATCCGCGAGGAGTTTCAACAGGCATCCGGGAGTGTTCTTTTGATGAATACGATCCGTAAGGAAGCCCATCTGCTCGGTTATCATGGACGTACTGCCGCCCACAAGCCTTTGATCACCAAGTCCAATAGCGCTGCTCGGCTAACGTGGGGCAAAAAACGTCGACAGCGGACCGTTGAACAGTGGAAACGGGTTCTCTGGAGCGACGAATCAAGGTTCACCCTCTACCGTTCGGATGGCAGGGTGTGGGTTTGGCGTCTGTCTGGAGAACGCCTCCTGCCGGAATGTATTTTGCCAACTGTGAAGTTCGGCGGCGGTGGAATTATGCTATGGAGGTGTTTCTCCTGGTATGGCACAGGACCCTCGGTCGCAATTCCTGGTAGACTCAACGCCGAGACCTACTGCACCATTTTGGATGACCATGCGCTTTCTACGTTGTGGCAGTTTTACGGGGTGTGCCCATGTTACTTTCAGGATCACAATGCCACCTGCCATGTTGCGAGGTCCACCATGTCTTGGTATGGTGACAATGGGGTTAATCGAATGGACTGGCCTGCGCAGAGCCCGGACCTTAGCCCTATCGAGCACCTCTGGGACGAGTTGGAGCGACGACTTAAGGGGTGCCCCCACCGTCCGAAATCGGTGAAGGAACTGACCTGTCTTCTCCAAGCCGAGTGGAAGAAAATACCGCTAGCCGTCGTACAACGCCTGGTTGAGAGTATGCCCCGGAGGGTCGCAGCTGTAATCGCCGCTCGTGGAGGCTCCACCAACTATTGAAGGTGAATAAAGTTCGTTTTCCTTTGGTATCACAGGTGTCCAATTACTTGTTGGTAGGTAGTGTAGTTCATGGCTTCTTTTTTTTTTTTTTTTTTTTTTTTTGATTGGAGGTTTAACGACCACCGTGAGCAACTCAATGGGCTATAAGCAGTCGCCCGTCCCTAATTTAGGGTCACTGGTTCCAGGGAAGGGAGAGAGCCAGTGCCGTAAGACAAACACAACATCCATGCCTCACCGGGATTCGAACCCGGACCCCGTTCGGACGAATGATCAGAGGCCATCGCTTAGACCACTGCGCCACCGGGGCGGCTAGTTCATGGCTTCAACGTCGGTTGCAAGACGCTGTGAACTCGCAGTTTTAATTTAGGCACATCGGCGGTTTGCTTACTCATTTATTCTATTTTATTTATCATACATCTGTTACTGAGACATGTTATTTTGTGATTTCATGTCATTTCTATAAGGGAATCCGTGTCTTTGTTTAAACTCATCATGTCTGAAAATAAATGACACATCGTTTCTTACAAATAACAGATACATTACAGATATTAAGCACAAGTAACCGAAATCTAAATTTTAATAACTGAGAATTGATGGAATTGTTTTTAATACCCCAAGAGGGCTGTAACATTTGAAATTCACGAATTAAGAGAATATATTTAGGGTTAAGAAAAAAAAAAAAAAGGAAAAAAACTACACTTCCCTTTCATCCGTGATGATGAAAGTGACTCGCATCTGCTTCGGAGACTTCCAAAGGGTCGAAACGCGAGGAAATAAAACACATATATTTATCTTCCTTCTTTTAACAATCGCAGTTCTCGGAGATCATATTTCGTCCTTTCGGTGGTACAGCACCCTTGGGGTCTATAATAAAGACACTGCGTTTGTTTCAATGAACAGTGAGACAGATACATCTGTCAGGTCCATACAAGTAAGAAATGTCGTGTGCTATTCCCCTCCATTAATTTGTAGTCCATTCTGTCTCTCTCTCTCTCTCTCTCTCTCTCTCTCTCTCTCTCTTTCTTGCTTATTTCTTTATTCTTTTACAGAATTTCATCTCTAATGGAATGTAAATCTAGAATATATTCCATTTCACACACCATATTTCTACTGTAGAACTGAAAACGTTATGGTTAAGTTTACTGTATTTAGCTTTAACGTGGAGAAAAGAAGACGGATACACAATTTTGGTATCCGTCGATTACTGATTAGGTTGACCGATCAGCTAGCTCCTTTCAAATATTTAGTGAGATAGCACACGATTGTATTAAATGATGCAAATATCACAGCCGTTTTTCATTTAATTTTGTCTAATTGGGTCGAACAGAAAGGAATCTTTGGCAGCTGCACTCTAAGAATTTGTGTGTTCGGTAAGTTCACTTAAAGAACTTCATTATTCAGGTGCCTCAGTTCAGGAACTTGAGTCTTCAGAAGCCTCACTTAAAGAACCTGTGTTTTCGAGAGATGCACTTAAGAAACTTGGGTATTCAAGAACCTTAAGAAACTTGAATTATAGTAATCGGAAGACCCATTTAAGAAAATAGAGTCTTCGGGAACCTCATTTAAGGAATATGAGTCTTCAGAAGTCTCACTTCAGCAACTTGAGTCTCCAGGAGCTTTATTTCAGGAGCTTTACTTCAAGAACTTGTGTGTTCGAGAGCCATACTTGAGAAACTTGTGAGTCTTCAGGAGCCTCACTTAAGGAACTTGAGTCTTCAGAAGCTTCACTTAAAAAAACTTGTGTGTTGGTGAGCCGCACTTAAGAAACTAGAGAGTATTCATGAACAGCACTTAAAGAACTTGAGTCATCATCGGGAAGACCCCTCAAGAAATTTGAGATTTCGGAAGACCAACTAAAGGAACTTAGTTTTCAGGAGCCTCGCTTCAGGAATTTGAGTCTTCAGAAGATTCACTTAAACAACTTGTGTGTTCGACAGCCGCACTTAAGAAACTTGAGTATTCAGAAACTGTACTTACAAAACTTAGGAATAATCGGGATCCCCATTTAAGAAACTTGAGTATTTCACGGCGTCACTTAAGTAATTTAAGACTTCGGGAGCATAGCTTAAGGACTTCAGTCTTCGGGAGCATAGCTTAAGGACTTCAGTCTTCGGGAGCATAACTTAAGGACTTCAGTCTTCGGGAGCCGTAGTTCAAGAATTTAAGGATCACGTAACGTAGTTTTGCGTTGTCTGTGAGAAATGTGATAAAAAATGTATTTTAATTATTGGAGCCCCTCAAAGAATTTTTTCCAGATAGTGCCAAATATTTTCACCAATTTCAAGATGTTAAGTGGTTAAGATATAAGGTATTTTATACTGACGTTTCAGCTTAGCTATGAAATTTAGGATTATGTTCTAGAAATGAAATATACTAAAACCAGAAAACTTGCACAAACATTGCGATTTCCACTTTCAGTACAATATATTCCTATGGGTCCCTCTCATGTTCCAAGTATTTTGTGTATTACTAATAATATTGTTAAGAAAATCCAGTACTGCATCCCCCACTTCTCTTGAGATACCCTGTCATTCATTTACTTTTCGACAAAACAATATAATTGAACATAATGAGGTACATGCAGGTGAATACATGATTGAACATTGTTGGCATTGAGTGGATAAGGTGTCAAATGACACTTTGCCTCACAGGAAAACGTCTTTCTGCATTTCTGCAACACAAAAACCTAATGGCTGATCGAAAATGATAAATACTGTATACAATAATACATCAATGCTGCTTTTTTTTTTTTTTTTTTTTTTTGCCTTTGTGTAACACAATACTAGACAGAAGTTCACAAAAAGTAAATTTAGAAAATATTGCTCACCGTTTTACCTTCTTGTCTTGTCTGTAATTTTAGCTCCCAATAGTAAACTGAAGTATTTAGAAGGTTCTGGGTATTTTTGTGGATGGTATCAGACCTCTTAATCTTAGTCTAAGCTCGCCGCTTGAGTGATTGACACAAATAATCCAAAGAGAAGAAGATTTTATTACAATGACAATTTCAAGGAGTTTCCAAGAGCTTTGCCATCGGAATGTGGAAATACCTATAAAGTAGGCTCTTAAAACAGTAAACTAAAATTTATCTTGAGCAACTTTGGCTAGAAACGTAAAACTCTCCAAATTAGCATCACACTATTTCTTTATAATCTTCAGTATCGATATCCTCAGACATAATTTCTGTCTGAACCAAAAACCATCCTTTTAACGAGTATAAAATGTGATCATTTGTTGCCCTCTTTATACGTGATCATTGCACGAAACTACTTCTGTGAAAATGTGAAGTGATGTTACAACTTACGATCACGTCAGCGACGTAAAGTCTTCGCTAAATGAATTGTAATGGGGTGTTAAACTTTCTATTTTCTTTATGAATCGTGAATAATCAGTGTTCAGATATCTTCCTTTGTAACTCACCAGAGATTAGACGATTAGCTGAAAAATGAAAGATGATTTTCACTGGCTTTCAGTGGAACTCAAGAAAGTGTAAACATGTTATTTTACCTAAAAATTTGCTTTTTCCTTACACTAAATGGTGTAGAGTATTTGCAAATCTCAGCTCCAATTCTTAGATGACTTGTACGTGACACTGTGTGTGTGTGTGTGTGTGTGTTTTCCTTTGAGCAAAGCGTTTGCAGAGGGCAAATGAGGTTTTCCGTTATCCAAGTGAGCTCAGTTCCTCAGTAAGTCTGAGGCCAAATTTTATAAACACCAGCTAATCTGGACTTTAGAAGTAGAAAATGTCCAAGTGAAAGGAAAGGTATGACCTTTCCTTTCACTTGGACATAGTGTTTTCATGCATTGGACATGTGATCTGGCGGAAGCGCTACACCGATTGGATAATTATGGAGCGTTTTGTGCCAGCTTTTCTTTTCCTGTGTTGCCTACGTAAGATTCCCGAATAGACATCACCAGCAAGAAATGAAGTCATAATTTTTTTTTTAATGAAACTAATAATATCGGTTTGATGCTCCAGTGACCGAGTGGTCTGAGGTGCTGGCTATTCGTTGGTGATGGCTCCGGGTTCGAGTCCTGGATGAGGAACGGATGGGATGCGTGGCTTACTTGGCGGGGCGGGGTCTGTCCTTCCTGCGGAACCTGTAGCCCTAAATTAGCAATGAACGTCTGCTTGTAATTTTAAGAATTTCCCGTGGTGGTCATTAAACCATTGCAAAAAAAAAAAAAAAAAAAAAAAAAAAAGAAAAGAAAAGGAAGGCAGACGCAGCAGTAACATTGCCCAGTCTTCATAAGAGCCTATTTTCTGCATGTTTATTTACCTATAAACAAATGTAACGTGGTTTTTTTTCTTACCTTGCATAGTAGAGATACCTACTTGTCATTGCACCGCACAGTGATTTCTTTCAAGGCCATACCCCCATCTCGTGAAACACAAAACAAAAACCCGATATACACTATATTGACAAAAGTCACCGAACACCTAGAAGAGAAACACAACATAGCATTTATTGACATACATTAGTACGGTGTCGGTCCCCTTAGGCCTTAATTGCATGCACTGAACCTTCGAGACATGATTTCGACGAGGTTTTGGAACACAGCGATAGGTATTCAGTACATAATGCTGCCGTTACATGTTGCTTAGTAGTAGGCCTTAGTTCCAAATTTCTTATGCGGCGCTATAATTCATCCCATAGATGCTCTATAGGATTAAGATCAGGGATCTGTGAAGTTGTATAAACTTTTAAACTCCAGCCAAGTTGTATAAACTTTTAATTTTTCTTCGATGTGGCTTGGGTGATATCTGTTGTCCAAAATAGATGTATACAACAGTTACTTCTAAATTTGACCAATCTACCCCCTAAACTTCAGCTATTGTAAAACCTTGTACATCTTTAATAACAGATCTTTACTCTTGTCAGAAAGTTCCTGGATCATACTCTACAGCTCTTACGGGGTATCTGCAAACCCGATACGTCACCAGCAAAAAGGAAAGTGGGTTAAACTATTTTCATTAATCAGTATTCCTTTCTCTTCTTAGTTCAGTGCTTGAAAGACGTTCTCCAATGTGTCAGTGATGAGCTTCGAAGACAGTTTGCCATGATGTCTCAAAATACTACAGAGAAGAAATAATATTGTTCTCCTAAGGCGTATGATAAAGCCTCACCAAGGATACTTTCATTATAATTTATTGATTGTATGGGGAAAATAAAGTTCACAGAAATATTTATTTAATTAAACTTGCTTTCCCTTTGTTTGATATGACGAACACTTGCAATCGTCCAACGAAGCCTGTTTTCACAAACGTAAACTCAAAGATAAAAGTCCTATGCATTTTTCCTTTGCAAAATGCCAAATATTACCATCTAATATTGTTTTCATGCCACATGACATGCCTAAGAGAGGTGACGTCTGCATTGCTCTCTAATAAAGTAAATTTCGAAAAATTTGGATTTCTTTTTTTTTTACAAACAGGTGACGAGAGAAAAAGAAATAAGAAAAAAAAAGGTGGAATAGTAGGAAGATAAAATTAAATATAGCTGTTTATGTATGTACGTCGTTTTCTCAAGCATTTCCCGGGATTCCTATTAAAAATGAAATTCTTCGTCTCCCCTCTATCTCTCTCTTCTTTCTTTTTCGTACGTTTTTACCCGTAGAGCTTTTGACGCGTTTGTGCAACCAACGCAATTAAGCAATTAAAAACACGGTAGTGACATTCTTGCGATTTTTGGTTGTCTAGAAGTAAATTAAATTAAGAGCATTTTATGTGAGAGGGTCTTCTTTGGAAAAACAAGCGAAAACATGAGATTTGGAATTTAATCTAAACTTCATTAGGAGACTTAAAAATATTTTAATCATCTCCTTAATTTTTTTCATTAAAAGTCTTGTGTCACGCTGCGTGATGAAAAGACTCTCAGTCTGAACTTAATTAAAATTTACGGGCGCTGTTACTCATGCTGCTGTTTGGTTTATTTCGTCTCGAAATCGAAAAGCTAATATAGCATAAAGTACATCAATTACTCTGGAAATCAAATTTTCTTGCCTTAATTCCGT
Organism: Macrothele yani; assembly: GCA_039090855.1. NCBI lineage: Eukaryota > Metazoa > Arthropoda > Arachnida > Araneae > Macrothelidae > Macrothele > Macrothele yani. The sequence goes on from CM077004.1 coordinate 32,570,702, forward strand.
TGTGTCGGAAACGTGTCACAACAGCTCCCAAAAGCTGGGGAAATGCAAAAACCTGCGACGCGTAAAACACTTATTAGGATTCATTTTTCACTTTTTTGTTTACTGGTGCCAACTTTTACTCCCACTTCTATTTTATTCAACGTCAATAGAATTTTTTTTTTTTTACCAAAATGACAGCATTTAAAAAAAATAAAAACCTTTTCACTGGCTCGCTCCCATAGGCTTTTTTACTGAAGTAGATAAAGAGGAAATAGAAAAATTAAAAACAGCGACTATTAAGTAGTGTATATACGTATAAGGAACGTGGCAAGCTCATAAGACAAACAAAATGTATTGACATAACCAACCTTAAAAAACACCATAATACCTTCAAGTTGGAACTGAAGAACAGGTTCTCTGCTTTAGAAGGCCTAACATCGGAAGAAGTGGACATCTCTGAAGTTAACAGAAAAGTAACCAAAGCTCTTATGGAAACAGCAACAAAATTAGCTGGGTCTAAGAACAAGTTGCATGTAAATAAATTATCAGGAAAAACGAAAATGTTGATGCAAAAAAGAAGAGAGATGAGGACAACTAAAGAAGATGTGACTTCCAAAGTGGAATATATAGAGCTATGCAAGACAGTAAGAAAAAGTATCACTGAAGACGTAAGAAAATTCAACTGTGAACTAGTGAGGAAAGCAATTGAAAACAACCAAAGCCTAAAGATAGCAAAGGGACATCTCAGTAAGGGAAGAAAACAGATTATGGCACTGAGAAAAGAAGATGGTTCTGTAACAAGAAATAGAGGCGAAATTTTGACAAGAGTGAAAGATTTCTACTCCAAATTATATGAAAGGGATGATACATGCACTCCAGACATCATGAAAGATTCCAGTACCAGAGTTCCTCCAGTCCTTCCAGCAGAAGTTGCACATGCGATCAAGAACATGAAGCGGGGAAAAGCTCCAGGAGAAGATGGAATTACTGTAGACATCATACAAGAAGCAAGTGGAGAAATCGAAACAGTACTCGCCCAAATTTTCACTCGATGCCTTAATGAAGGAAAGATTCCTGAGGATTGGAACACCGCTACAATGATCCTGCTACATAAGAAAGGTGACATTGAGGATCTCAGAAACTACAGACCTATCAGCCTCCTATCAGTAGTTTATAAAATCTTCACTAAAGTTCTTTCACGCCGCTTGAAGGTAACACTGGACATGGCTCAACCGAGAGAACAAGCTGGATTCAGGAGTGGCTACAGCACAATAGATCATATCCACGTGCTGAGAGAACTAATTGAAAGAGCGAGGGAATATGAACTTCCATTGTGCATGGCTTTTATCGATTATGAAAAAGCCTTTGATTCGGTGAAACCATCAGCAGTTACAATGGCTCTGAAAACCTGCGGTATTGAAGATGCATACATTAATATTATTAATAACATCTATGAAAATGCAAGTGCAAAGATTAGGCTGTTTGAAAATACAACACACGTAAAAATTGGAAAGGGAGTGAGACAAGGTGACACCATATCTCCGAAGCTCTTTAATGCCACATTGGAGGGTGTTTTTCAGTCGCTGAGCTGGGAAAACAAGGGGATAAAGATTAATGGAGATTATCTAACCCACCTACGTTTTGCTGATGACGTAGTCATTTTTGCAACTACCCCATCAGAGCTGCAGAGTATGATCCAGGAACTTGCTGACAAGAGTAAAGAAGTGGGATTAAAAATGAACTTTCAGAAGACAAAAGTGATGTTCAATGCTTTTACAAGAAATGAAGATTTATCGATTGATGGAGAAAAGCTGGAGATAACAGACACGTACGTTTATCTTGGACAGCAGATATCAAGTGAGGGTCACATTGATGAAGAAATTAATCGGCGTACAAAACTTGCCTGGAGAGCTTTTGGAAGAAACAGCATAATTTTCAAAAGCAATATGCCATTATGTCTTAAAAGAAAAGTGTTTGATCAATGCATCCTTCCAGTGCTTACGTATGGTGCAGAGACGTGGACCTTAACTAAAAGAGACATACAAAGGCTGCAGACAACTCAAAGTAGCATGGAGAGGTGCATGCTTGGTGTAACCAGGAGAGATAAGAAGAGGAACTCGTGGATCCGAAAAATGACAAGAGTGGAAGACATCATGATCAGAGTTAAATCCCTGAAATGGCAATGGGCTGGACATACTGCCAGAAGGACAGATCATCGATGGACAGCCGAAATTTTAGATTGGATTCCAAGGGACAGGAAAAGACCCAGAAGAAGACCACATGGGAGATGGGTGGATGAAATTCGAAAGTATGCAGGGGTGACATGGAGGAGACTGGCACAAGACAGACCGTTGTGGAGGAAACTTGGGGAGACCTTCGTCCAGCAGTGGATTGATAATGGTTGACAATGATGATGATGATGATACGTATAAGAAGTTACCGCAGCATTTTTTAGACACATTCTCGTGTTTTGTCAGCGAACACATACGGTCTGAATGATATTTTAGATATCAGTTTCGTGAAAAGGAATGAACTAAAGTTAAATCTGAACTAACCTACTTGAAGCACAAAAATATTGATTTAGTTATTTTTATGCAGCTGCATAAATATGAGAACCCAAACTTTCGAGACGAATTTATTCCCAAACACGGACTGCTCTTATATTCCGGACAAAAAAAAAATTTACAAAGAGGTTATTATTGCACTCTTGCACTACGGAATTAATTCAAAAAATAAAGTCATTTTTGGCAACGTTAACCATGTTTAGGATGTTTGAGACGGAGAGCTGATTTAATGCAATGTTAGTGCCTATATTCGTGAAATGGGAAATTTAGTAAAGTTAGTTTTGTCGAAGATTTTATTTATTACAAAGTTCCATCACGATTGCCATTCGAACAAATACACCATAGCTACGAGAATGATTATAATTTTTCATATTGTATTTATAAAATATGTTAACCACAGCTAGTTAAAAATGACGGGTATGTAACCGAGTGAAATTAAATTAATTCAACAACTGATTAGTAATTACATTTTCAGTAAATGATCGCTGTTCATATTGTACAATATACGTCATGAGCATTCGTGGCAACTTATAAAAATTTGCAACGTCACGCTTAGCTTTACAGTCAACTCCCGCTTAGCTTTACAGTCACGCTTAGCTTTACAGTCACGCTTAGCTTTACAGTCAACTCCCGGCACGAGTTTCGCTGATAATTCAAATTTGTATAGGAAAAATAAATTAATCTACAAATTACACGCGTAACATAGTGCTATGTTTTATTCAGACTAGTACTTATTATTGCAAGCATAATACATACTGAAAAGCTACCTGTTTAAATCTTAAAATAATCAGTTACTTGCTCCTGTTTTTTTACGGCTAAACATTTTTGTGTGATTCGGGACTGCAGCCAGCGCAAAACCAGCTTATCAACTACACTGCCGGACAATTGCTAAGGACGGATGACGATAGCAACCATAAAATGGAAGGCAGGAAAATGTGGAAATTAACATAAGTGCGGGATACAGTAAGACGTGTTGTGCGTATGCAAATTTTGGATTGCCGAACTTGTTCGAGACGTCATAGCGCTGATAAGAGATATAAAGGATTTGACGCGTATTGACCGTTGTTGTTCAAACGCAAAGTTGAAAGGGAAAGAATCAATTGACGAACTTGCAATTTTCAGTATGTCTTCCCTACATCACCTAGATGATTTTACGCGTGGCCGTATTATTGGCAAGATTGAAGAAAGGCGAAAAATAACAGATGTTGCCAGGGAGTTCGACGTCAGCCACAGTGTTGTTTCAAGGCTTTCGAAATCATTTCAAACAAATGGAGAGTGTAGCAAACGTCACAGGGGAGGTCGTGTTCGCAGTACGACACCAGCAGAAGATCGGTACATAGTGCTATCAACAAAAAGACACCGGCGCAGCACAGCTAGTGAGGTAGCAAATCAGTTTATGGCTGCTACTGGCAAGCGGATCTCCCGAAAAACTGTCGCCAGACGTTTGCATGAAGGAGGACTATACGCCCGCCGTCCTGTTGTGTGCATCCCATTGTCCAGGCGTCACCGTACCGCCCGTTTGCAATGGTGCCATCAACATCGCAATTGGACTGATAACGACTGGTCTGCTGTCCTCTTCTCAGATGAGAGTAGATACAGTCTATCGTCTGATTGTCGACGACAACTGATCTGGCGTGATAGTGGTACTGCATATTGTCCAGCAAACATACAGGAAAGGGACCGATATCCGACACGTAGTGTCATGGTATGGGCTGGCATCATGATCAATGGCCGTACGTCCCACTATGTGCTTCCAACTGGGACTATGACTGGCCAATGATACATTAATGATGTTCTGCTACCTCATATTCGCATGTTCCGTGGTGCTGTCGGTGATAGATTCATTTTCATGGACGACAACGCAACATGTCATCGAACAGTCGCTGTCCAGGAGTGTCTTGAGAGCGATGATATTCAACGCCTCGTATGGCCAGCACGTTCTCCAGATCTGAATCCCATTGAAAATGTGTGGGGTGCTTTGGGGAGGAGTCTTGCTGGTCGCCAATGCCCTCCAATGAACAAGGACACCCTCATCCGTGCACTGACAGAGGAATGGGATAAATTACCCCAACAGCTGCTTGATAATGTGGTGCAAAGCATGACACGACGTGTGGAATCTTGCATCGCCCTCCGTGGTGGCCATATCCCGTATTGACATCTTACGCCGGAACGCCTGCGGACGGTAATTGCATTTTTTTCACGTTTACGTATTCTGCACAAAATGGCCTGTTTGTCCCTTGAACACGTTCCAAAGCCTTCTGGATTTCACAGCACAATAAATTGTCTTTCTTGTAATATCCTGGCATTCTGACATTATTTTATTTCACTTGGCATCCAACCACACTTACTTTTTTATGCGCTATATAGCCGTTTATGATCCGTCCTTAGCAATTGTCCAGCAGTGTAATAACGCATCGTCTTGTCCTGCAAAGTACTGGAACTGGCCGTCGGCATGTTGCAATGCTGATTCATGGTTCACCCGTAGCTGTAAAATCTCTTCTTCATCTTCTTCACTTCCTTCGTTTTCATCTGCTATTCCTCTAACTTTAATAAATATACTGTATGCTCGTCATTTAAATGTTCAAATTCAATGCCATGCATGTCACAGTCTAGCCATTTGGCGATATTAGTTTTATCAACGTTTTTTCCTCTGGAAACCGAATTCACTAATTTGGTTAGTTTTCTTCAGAAGCGCAATTTCCGTCAGAGAGAAGTTACCTACTGATAGTGATGCGTTAAACTGAAGCCCAGGCGCTTGCCACGTCATAGATAGTCAAGAATTGAATAGTCTTGCCCGAAAGTCTTTAAGTCACATCCTTCTTCAATTCTGTTTTGCAATAAAAAAGTATTACCGCGACTGAAAAAAATTGCCTATATTTTAGCGACTAAAAAATTATTACCGCAAAGACGCGTCGCGGATAATCGGGAGTTGATTGTGCTTGTTTTAGGGCATGTGCACAGTGACTGTAAACTGTTTCCCAGATGAAACCATGTCAACGAGTGGCATACTAACTGTATGATGTGGGATATCTAATGCGTTTCGTGTTATTATTATTATTTTTTGATTGGAGGTTTAACGACCACCGTGCGCTACTGAATGGGCTACAAGCAGTCGCCCGTCCCTAATTTAGAGCCACTGGTTCCACGGAAGCGAGAAATCCAGTGCCGTAAGACAAGCACAGCATCCATGCCTCACCGGGATTTGAACCCGGACCCCTTCCGTACGAATGATCAGAAGCCATCGCTTAGACCACTGCGCCACCGGGGCGGCATTCGTGTTATTATAATCAATGATTATAATTCAACTAAATTAATAAATTAATATACAAATAAATAAACAAATACGGCAAAACATGAGTTAGCCTTGTGTTAAATCACTTTTCAATGTTAACTTCCGCACTGAGGGATTTGTAGTAACAAACTAACGTTACTAAAAACGCGCGTACACCTTAATTCAGCGTATTTATTAAGACTTATCCTTCCCTTTGTGAAGCTACAATAAAAGGACATACGTCATTTTTCTTTAAATCCCTGTATTTGTTCCTCAAAGGTCGCTGAAACGACAAAATAGAACGAATATTCCTAAATTAACGTTTCCCTGTCAGCTAGGAGATGTTGAAACGATTTTAGTCATACGACCAAACGCAGTTCTGATGTCATATGAGAATATTTTCGATGGATGACGTCACAGCAGTAGCTGTGAGAAACCTGTCTTTGGTAATATAATAACAAAGTACAGCATTTACGTACAGAATTACAACGGGAAATACACTGAAGAGCAATTGAATTAGAGATACCTGTCTAGTAACGTGTAGCACCATCTTTCGCCCTGATGACGGCGGCAATTCGTCTCTGCGTGGACTCGACAAGACACCGGAAGCGTTGGGAAGCCATACGGATCCACGACCCCTGAACAAGCTCCTACAGTTCACAAAGATTTGATCGACGAGGGGGGTCAGAGCCTCGAACACATCTCTGGATAGCATCCCACTTGTGCTGGATGGGATTGAGGTCAGGTGACCTAGCTGGCCAAGGAAGCGACGTCACGTCGGTGGAGTGTTCATCCAACCATTCGGATATAATTCGGGAGCGATGGCACGGTGCATTGTCTTGTTGCAGGATGAGGTCCCCAGTGGGATGTTGAAGACGCACAAACGGAAGCAAATGGTCGTCCAGGATATCCCGGTAACGTTGACCTGTGAGGGACGATGTCACACGTACCAGGGGTCCCATTTCAGTCCACGTAAACAGTCCACAGACGAGAATGCCACCCCCACCAGCTTGAAGAGTACCCTGCTGGCAAGAAGGATGCATCGCTTCATGTGGTTTGCGCCGTACTCGTATCCTGCCATCCGCATGTACCTACGTGAATCTCGGCTCATCAGTCCAGGCAATATTTTCCCACATGTCTAGGGTCCAGTAGCGATGTTCCCGCACCCATGCTAATCTTTGCACCATGTGATGTGCGGTCAGCAGCGGTACCCTCGTGGGACGATGGCTTCTGTAGCCCATAGCGAGGAGATGGTTCTGGATGGTGTGACTGCTTACACGTTTTTGCGCACCAGCGTTAAATTGCCGAGTGATTTCTTGCACTGTGGCCCGTCTATCCGCTGCTACAATGCGAGCTAGCCGACGATGACCCCGCTTATCCACACGCTGTTGTCCGCGGCAGTTGGCCCTTGCAGGGATGGTTTTACCGGATTCGATGTACTCGCGGTGCACCCGTGACGCAGTGGTTCGTGAAAATCCCAGTGCGTGCACGACTTCCGAGATGGAGTGACCCATTCGTAGGGCGCGACAATTTGCCCACGATCAAATGCGCTTAGATCCTTCGTCTTACCCAAACTGCGTCCGACTCTTACTGATTCCCGTCGCATCACTCCTTGTATTGTCGGATCGCTGCATACGTCATGTCGTTTCCGTTTATAGGGCCGCCCACAGCGCCACGTTTGCATAACGCCAGCTGTCTCTAATTCAATTGTTCTTCAGTGTACATATAATTTCAAAAACGATAGAAAATCTCAAAGGACATTATCTTTTAACATAGTCTCCTTGCTTTTCAACGTACTTGCTGCAGCGTTAGTCGAGATTCTTTATGCCATCATAAACATACATACATACATACATACATACATACATACAAATATATATACACAGTCGAGTCACATTAGTATGATCAGCTCCTACTTTTGACGTCAACAGAGCGTAACGAATGAAAGAAGGCCCGTGTCGTGAGCTGGCTTCGAGGGTATATAAGGTGTGCTGTAGGCATTCTGAAAGCATATCACTCGTTGCTGTCATTGATAAAAAGAGCGATTTATTAGATTTGCAAAAAGGTATGCTTATCGGCTTTCGAACAAAGGGTGGCAGTGCAACCTGGGCATCCATATTTATCAGGAGTATGAAGTTAAGTTACTGTTTCAGGTTAGTGAATTGTAATCATTTACTCCCAATTCCCGCCATTTTCGATGTGTTGTTCAGTAGGATGGCTTTAGCTTCTCCGACGAGGTGTTAGATTTATGGGTTTTTCATTTTCCTGCGAGGGAGTAAAAAGAGGGGACAGAGAATCAAATTAAGGAACTTCTGCGTCTTCTGAGAAAGCAGGTGGTAGATTATCTCTGCCTGGTGTGAACGGAGATAAGCAAAAAGCAATTAGCGCTGATTATTAGGGAGAGGGAATACTTGACCATGCGATAGAAGGGGATTCGACGTGTTAATAAGATAATGAAAGAATGGAATTACAGACAATGCTTTGAGACATTCTCCATATCAACTGAATAAACACTTTCCTCACTGCAAGAGCGAGCTATTATTTTGGCTGATATTTTATTTATATTTTATGTATCTGCTCAAGTCGAATGAAATACGGGTTAAGGTCCAGAAACAAAACTCTCTGGAAGCAAAGCATCAAACGAACCCTTCACACAGAGCGCTGAAATATAACTCAGCAGCAAGCCCTGTAACAGCAGCATTTTTCAAACCGCTCAGTGTGTGAATTGTTTGCGTGCTGCTGGGGTTAAAGTGTATCGTGATTGGAGAAATGGTACCATTGCGAATAAGCGACGTGGGAACTGCGGAGCACCACGTGCCATTGATGTGAGAGGTGAACGTAGGCTTCGAAGATGCGTGAGGGCCAATCAACATGCTACAGTGGAGCAACTCACTGGCCGAATGAACGAGGGGGCTACCGGAAGTGTGTCTAAAACGACAGTTCAGAGAACCCTGTAGCGTAGAGGGCTCCGTTGCCGACGGATGGTCATTGCACCTATGCTAACGACGGTGCATCGGCAGAAATGTCCTATATTTGCACGACAGTATCGGAATGTTTTGTCCGCAGATTGATTGGCAAAGGATTTCCTTCTACGATGAGTCACGTTTTCTGCTTCATCGAACGGATGGACGTTGGCGTATAAGGCGAGAAACATCGGAGAACAAACACTCTTCAACCATTGCTGGAAGAACACAAGATGGTGAGGGTGGAGTTATGGTCTGGGGAATGTTTTCATTACATTCCCTTGGTCCACTCATACATGTGGAAGATACTATGGACGGAATTCATTATGAATCCATCCTTGCAGACCACGTACACCCATACATGTTAATTGCCTTCCCTTCAGAATGATAATGCGGCGTGTCACACAGCTAGAAATGTCCGAGAGTGGTTAGAAGAGCACGATGAAGACTTCAAAGTACTTCTCTGGCCCCCTAATCCCCCAGACTTAAACCCAATTAAGCATCTATGGGACCACCTCGATCGTGTTGTTCGCTCTATGGATCTTCCACCACGCACCCTCCAGCAGCTGTCAGATGCTCTGCTTCATCGAACGGATGGGCGAACGTCATTGTGACTGCTCATGCTTTGGTAATGATTTTTTTATCGTGATACCAATTTTGATTGGTGGATTTGGAAATTTAGCATGGCTCCACACACCTGCGAACACCTTCCAGCACCTTACTGAGTCACTTCCAGCCCGTCTAGATGCTGTCCGCACTGTACACGGCGGTTACTCTGGATATTAACTGGTGGTCACAATAATCTGACTCGACCGTGTATATATGCACAGTCGTATAAGAATAATACCACCAACTTCCAAATAACGGGAATACCTACCCTTAGCCCGGATGACAGCGGCGAGACGGCGTGGCGTGGGCGCAATGAGGCCCTGGAAGGTTACCCGATGCACACGTGCCCATTCGGACTGCAGCAGAGCACTGATGTCCCACAGATGACGTGGTTGTGGGTCGGCAAGTCGAACCTGACGATCCAAATAGTCCGTCAAGTATTCTATGGGGTTGAGGTCGGGCGATTTCACCGGCCAAGGGAGAACAGAGACATCGCTGTCGTGTTCCTAAAACCAGTTGCCGATCACCACCAAAATAAAAGTCCAGCATTAAGGACTGCATGTGGTCAGCGAGAATGGAAAAGTAGCCATTGGCGTTCAGGGAGCCATCCAGTGGTCCCAGGTCATACCAGGAAAACATCCCCCAGACATGCACACTGCCAACGCAGGCCTGTATTTGACCGACAAGCGCGTCCGGGTGTTAGTTCTAGTGTGTCTGACGCCGTATTACACATCTGTGCAGTAGGAACCTCGATTCGTCGGAGAACGCAACCTGTTTCCACTCTTCCACTGCCCTATGACGGTAGTCTCATACGAACAGCAAGTGTCGTTGCAGATGGATCTGGGTTAGCATGGGCGCCTTGACGCATCATCGACTCGAGAGGCCCATGAGTAATAGGGTTCGCTCTACTGTTATTGGGAACACGTAGCTGGGTGCTCCAGCGTTCATTTGCGTGGTCAATTGCTGGACTGTTGCACGTCGATTGCCCTTTACCAGTCGACGGATGCGACGTTCTCCTTTTGGGTCGATGGCCTTTGGGACTCCACAGTTATGACCACGAGGTACTCGGTGTTTATTTCTTTTGGGGGGGGGGTTTAATGAGCAGCGTGACCAACTCGATGGGCTATAACCAAGGTCACTGGTTCTAGGGGAAGGAGAGAACCAGTGCCGTAAGGCAAATACAACATCCATGCCTCACCGGGATTCGGAGCCGGACCTTTCATGGACGAATGATCATAATCTAGCTCTTAGACCACTGCACCACCGGGGCGGAGGTACTCGGTGTGCAAGTGGTTCATTCTTAGTACACCCTTACTACAGCACCTCGCGAACAGCCCACGGAGTTTGCAGTTTCTGAGATGCTTCCCCTATTGGCGAGGTAGCGATGATCATTCCGTTTTGAACGTCCGTCAAATTACTACTTCTGCCCATTGTGCTCGCGTTATGCACTATGGCTCATCTGCCCTGGCCGGCCGCTTATATCTCCGTGTAATCGACCTCATCACGTGCGCTTTGTGATGCGCCTGGGTGGGTGCACTGTGATTCAGGGGTTGTTCATATTATTCTGATACGAATGTGTATATACATGCTCCAACACCTCAAGGTTTATACACATATATGCCCCAACATCTCGAGGTTTATTAGCTATTGGGATCAACGGTTTGGGTAGCAGTATGAGGACAGACATTGTCGTATAACAATGGAATGTCCTCCGACTGCTGTGCTCGGCGTTTGCTTTAAATTACTGCTTTGCATTTACCACATAGCATATCACTTTTGAATGCTGGGCTGGGCTGGGCTGGGCTGGGCTGCTCTCCTCAAAATGTTCGAGTATTCATCCATGGGAGTCCCAAAAGACCGTTAACAATAACTTTCTAGCTACTGGCTGACTTTTTAAAGATATTGTGTATGAGAGAGTGTGTGTGTGTGTGTGCGCGCGCGAGCGCTTTTAACTCCGGATGTTTCTGATCTGAAGTACTGTTACATTTACCTTTCCTGCTCATAATGTTTGATTCATCTTTCATTCCCAGTAACCATCTTTTCAAAAAGGCATGAGCTTAATTCCAAAAGGCCCTAACGGTGAAGAAAAATTGCTCAACGGATTGCATTTGTGCAGTTCTCTGGGTAGTTCTGTGATTTCGCCTTGCACATATTTTAAGTTGAATGTGTTGCGGATGGTTCCATAGGTGGAGTTGCAACTAATTTTATTTTATGATTTACTACGTGATCGTTAGTCACCCGTCTGTTTCGCAGAACCACGACAAGGATTTGTTCAACGTTGTCACCAACAGTGGACGTGATCGCGTGTCCCTCTAATTTTTTATGTGTTACACTTGCGCGACCCCTTTTGAAATTGGAAATGTATCTGTAAACGCTCCGTTGTTACAAGATACTGTTCCCATACATTTCTAAAAGCTGTCAGTAAATTTCAGCCACTGGTACATCTTCAGCAGGCGAAAAATTGGATGATTTCTCGCTGTTCTGCTTTGATGCATGTGGGAAGCGGAGCGGCCATATTATAGGCACGACAAATCAAGAACTGACCGATCAAGACAAAATCTGTACCACAGTGACCAAAGCTACACCACGCCTACATATGCGAGTGCAGCAAGAAGTACAATCGATCGAAAAGAAGTTAAAAGTAAGTTGCGGATTTTTCAATTCTCATCCTCGTAAGTATTCACTCTCACTGAAATGATATTTTTTAAAAACAGTAATTCTTGGTAAAACGGCCACTCTCGATTTCAAATGGACACTTTCATTTCCATCGATACAATAGTTCTTGAAAAAGTGGCCACTCTCGTTTACATCAGCATAATATTGAAGAAGTGGCCACTCTCGTTTTCATCAGCATAATATTGAAGAAGTGGCCACTCTCGTTTACATCAGCATAATATTGAAGAAGTGGCCACTCTCGTTTACATCAGCATAATATTGAAGAAGTGGCCACTCTCGTTTTCATCAGCATAATATTGAAGAAGTGGCCACTCTCGTTTTCATCAGCATAATATTGAAGAAGTGGCCACTCTCGTTTTCATCAGCATAATATTGAAGAAGTGGCCACTCTCGTTTACATCAGCATAATATTGAAGAAGTGGCCACTCTCGTTTACATCAGCATAATATTGAAGAAGTGGCCACTCTCGTTTTCATCAGCATAATATTGAAGAAGTGGCCACTCTCGTTTTCATCAGCATAATATTGAAGAAGTGGCCACTCTCGTTTTCATCAGCATAATATTGAAGAAGTGGCCACTCTCGTTTTCATCAGCATAATATTGAAGAAGTGGCCACTCTCGTTTTCATCAGCATAATATTGAAGAAGTGGCCACTCTCGTTTACATCAGCATAATATTGAAGAAGTGGCCACTCTCGTTTTCATCAGCATAATATTGAAGAAGTGGCCACTCTCGTTTACATCAGCATAATATTGAAGAAGTGGCCACTCTCGTTTACATCAGCATAATATTGAAGAAGTGGCCACTCTCGTTTTCATCAGCATAATATTGAAGAAGTGGCCACTCTCGTTTACATCAGCATAATATTGAAGAAGTGGCCACTCTCGTTTACATCAGCATAATATTGAAGAAGTGGCCACTCTCGTTTTCATCAGCATAATATTGAAGAAGTGGCCACTCTCGTTTTCATCAGCATAATATTGAAGAAGTGGCCACTCTCGTTTTCATCAGCATAATATTGAAGAAGTGGCCACTCTCGTTTACATCAGCATAATATTGAAGAAGTGGCCACTCTCGTTTACATCAGCATAATATTGAAGAAGTGGCCACTCTCGTTTTCATCAGCATAATATTGAAGAAGTGGCCACTCTCGTTTTCATCAGCATAATATTGAAGAAGTGGCCACTCTCGTTTTCATCAGCATAATATTGAAGAAGTGGCCACTCTCGTTTTCATCAGCATAATATTGAAGAAGTGGCCACTCTCGTTTTCATCAGCATAATATTGAAGAAGTGGCCACTCTCATTTTCATCAGGATATTATTGAAGAATATGAAAAAATCCATCGGTGCACGATATTAAAATCATAAAATCACTAAACGCTAACTAAGTTCAATTAAAATCTTTAATTACATACTTAGCATAGTTAAAAATATAGTTTACACTAAAACACGTGAGATCTTTCGAGCCGACTGGGCTCATCCTCAGACGTGATTACAATGGAAAAAAAGATCCAGGTTACACCATCGTATATGGGAAATCTCCGGGTTACACCATCGTACATATGTACATATTTTTCCATTGTAATCACGTCTGAGGATGAGCCCAGTCGACTCGAAAGATTTCACGTGTTTTAGTGTAAACTATTTTTTTAACTATATTAAGTATGTAATTAAAAGTTTTAATTGATCTTAGCTTTTAGTGATTTTATCATTTTAATATCGTGCATCGATGGATTTTTTAATCTTCTTAAATATCTTACATTTGCATGACAATTAGACTAAATGATGAGCATAACATTTCTTGGTAAGGGGCCGTTTTCGTTTCGATCGACATAATATGAGGATGTTCCTGGTCAGGCAGTCACTCGTATTCTTTGTTTTTTTACTCTTTCCAACCGTAGGTTGAGGAAGCGTATATGCTTCAGTTTTGTCCGTCCATCCGTCTGTCTGTCGGCACGATAACTCGCGTAAAAATGGTTCGATTTCGATGAAATTTTAGTATGTGGTGGGGAACCACCTGGAGACGAAGCCTATTGAAAATGGACGAAATGTAGTCAAAGGTCACGGAATAGGAGCGAGATCCATTCCATTGTCCTTATGCGTCAAAACTTGCGTAAATATGGTTTGATGTCGATGAAATTTTAGCATATTATAGGGGACCACCTGGGAATGACCCCTTTTGAAAATGGGTAAAGTGGGGTCAAAGGTCACGGCGTAGGAACGGGATCAATTCCATTGCTCTTATACGTCATAACTTGCGTAAATATGGTTCGATATCGATGACATTTTAGCATATTGTAGGGGACCACCTGGGAATGAACCCTATTGAAAATGGGTGAAGTGGGGTCAAAGGTCAGGACATAGTAGCGAGATGCATTCCATTGCCTTTATGCGTCATAACGTGCGTAAAAATGGCTCGATTTCGATGAAATTTTATTATGTGGTAGGGGACCACCTGGGGACGATCTTATGATGTCACAATCTCACGCTTGATATGTTGGCGCGCGGTCACGCCATCTGTCTCATTACGTCACGCGTTGTGTGTGGATCCTATTAAAGTTTTATGACGTCACACTCTTGCGAGCAGATGGTCGCGATTCCCATCTGCCTCATTACGTCATGCTTTGTGTGCGTATGTTCGTCCGCACGATAACTCGTGTAAAAATCGTTCGATTTCGATGAACTTTTAGTATGTGGAAGGGGATCACCTGGGAAGGAACCCTATTGAACGTGAACGAAATGGGGTCAAAGGGTAGCACATAGAAGCGGGATCCATTCCACTGTTCTTATGCTTCATAACTGACGTAAAAAAGGATCGATTTCGATTAAATTTTTGTATATGGTAGGGGACCACCTGGGGACAAACCCTATTGAAAATGGGCGAAATGGGTCAAAGGTCAGGACATAGGAGCGGAATCACTTCCATCGTCATTATGCGTCATAACTTACGTAATAATTCTTCGATCTGGATGAAATGTTAGTATGTTGTAGGGGCCTGCCTAATAAATGGGCGAAATGGGGTCAAAGGTTAGGACACAGGAGCGGAATCTATTCCATAGCCCTTATGCATCATAACTTACGTAAAAATGCTTCCATTCCGACAAAACTTTATCATGGTTTTTCGGAAGTATACTGAACCGGTTCTGTAGAATATCATCGAAATGGGATCAAAGTTCAGGGCACAAGACCGAGATTTATTCCACAGCCATTATCCTCATAAATTGAATGATAAGTTGAGTAATGATTTCTGGTATGTTCGAAAGCGTAAAATAATCATTGCATTGCATGTTTTTACTAACTTGTTGTTTTGTTGTTGTTGTTTTAGAGAGTTTAGCGACCACTACGAGCAACTTGAAGTAATAGCCCTAAAAAAGGAACGTTATTTATTATTCCTTATTTAGGGCTATTGCTTTCAGAGAAGGGACAAGTCCAGCGCCATAAGACAAGCGTACCACCAATGCCTCGTCAGGGACTAAAACGGAGGCTCAGCTCGGAAGACCTACCAGAAACCTACGTTTCTATCCACTCGGCAACCGGGCAAGCAACAGGTACTAATATTACCGATAATTGTTTGTTTATATCTATCTACGAGGGTAGAGAGGTTCCCGATGAGCATCGGGATTTTTATTCCTGTCGATACAAAACCTTGTGTGTGATCGTATGTATACGTGAAACTATTATGACTGCTTTCAGTGAAGCGCCGTAAAAGCGGAGCGGTTTTATACTAATGTTAGATGGCGCTGTGGATCAAAAACAACGGCGGCTATGTTAAGTGTTGAGTTCGAGCAGCGAGCAGTAGTGAAATTATTAACGGAAAGAAGGCGCAAAAGCCGTGAACATTACGAGAAGACTTCGGACGGTGTATGGTGATGCGGCTATGTCTCGTTCCAGTGTTTATGAATGGGTTACGAAGTGGGTCACGAGAACCTTGAAGATGAGGCACGGTCAGATAGGCCTACCACGGTGGTGACTGATAATACGAGTCACCGTCGTGACGACTTGATTAAAGGTGACAGACGCATTCACGTTCGGGATATTGCCATGGAATTGAATATTAGGAAAGATTTTGTTGGACGAATTATTCATGAACATATCAATTATAGGAAAATCTGTGCCAGATGGCTACAATGAATGCTTACAGCGGTGCATAAACGTCAAACGCTAGACAATTGCAATTAACTGGTGTAGCGCTACGAAGAGGAGGATGACGCATTCTTGGGATACATAATCACAGGCGATGAAACGTGGATTCATCAGTTCGAACCGGAGACAAAACTGCAAGGTATTCAATGGCGTCATTCGAATTCGCCCCCATCAAAAACTTCAAAGTTGATTCGTCGGCGTCCAAGGTCTGGGGCAAACACAATATTCTTCTGGTTGAGTTCTTGACAAAAAATGAAACAATAAATGCGAAGGCCTATGTGAAGACACTGAGAAAGCTTGCGCAGCGTATCGGCACCAAACGGCCAACATTGAAAAGCAATCAAGTGTTGCTTCAGCATGATAACGCTTGCCCGCATATTGCTAAACCAGTGCAAGCAGAAATCTCAAAACAGAGGTGGACCGTTCTTCCTCACTCTACTTACAGTCCGGAATTGGAAACTTCCTATTTTCATGTTTTCGGTCCCTTGAAGGATAGTCTTTGTGGCCACCACTATGAGAGCATAGACGATCTGCAAACGGCTGCCCGTCAATAGATTCGCAACACCCCAGCTGATTTCTTCGCTACCGGAATGAATCGACTTGTTGATCGGTGGGGGAAATGCATTCTGCTGAACGGAGGATACCTGGAAAAGTGACTTTGACTGTTCGCACCACTGTATTACATATGTGAGTATCATATTTATGTATCTTGTATTTTTTATTTCTTTCCTGTAATCGATAGGAATAAAAATCTGGATACTTATCCGACATCCCGGATAAGTATCCAGCTCACGGCTTCGCTCGCGTGGAAGATACCGCTGATAAACAGGGCTGTGGTAACATGCGTCATCCGATCCATCCTGAACAATAGTTGGATTTCATAGCAACCGATGGAGGAAATTGGCCGAAAGATTAAATAGTCGGCAGTTAGTTTTTCACGTGAAAGAAGATTATAATTAATTTTTACATAAACGTAAATACATAATTTTTATTTTATTTTTTTAAAATAATTCATGATGTCTCTGCATGAACAACATTCTTTGTCTCGTTTTCAGTCGTTATCAAAATAAATTGATTGTCTGAACTGCCGGTTCGCGATAAGCCGAAGGTATAACTGTCCATGCGAGAAACATTCTTGACGCAAATCCAATCCCACAGGTTTGTAAGTTTGGCCCTGGGATTTACTGATCCTTAGAGCGAAGGATAGTTTATAGGAAACTCTAATATTTTGAACGTGAAAGTAAGTCCGTCGGAATCATCGGTATCCTGGGTATATGAGCCATTTTCCCAGCTCCTGTCCCATTTAGTATAATGGCTTAAATAATATTATTCCGCGGCGCTTCGACCTGTAATCTTGTACCATTGCACAGGTTTCGAGTATTTAGGTTCTGTAATAATATTATAGGAATGCCAACTTTGAATTTGGGAGTCCTGAGGTATTTAAAGACTTAACAATTCATGTGGATAATGCACTGTATCTTCCAAGTTAGCGACAGTATCAATCGATGTGTAAATCCTGCATTTGCCGGGCAGTTTGTAACGCATGTTCTATTTTAACTTTCCTTTTGAGTTTCTTTTTCTATGTAAATTTGAGTTCGTCCTCTCAGACATTTTCAAACCTTAACGTTATGCCTTTTCCTTCAAACGAGAATGATGTTGGCAACAATGAGGTCGGAACAAGTGACGTACGTGTGGCCGGATAAGAACGATAGATGACAAGTTACTAAAATCATACAATGCATTGATTATGATACTCTTTCCGACATACCAGAAATCATTACTCAAGTTTTGAGGATAACGGCTGTAGAATACATCTCGCTCCTATGACCTGACCATTGACCCCATTTCGTTGATATTCAACAGAACCCATAAAGTGTACTTCCGGAACAACATGATAAAGTTTTGTTTCAATCGAAGCATTTTTACGTAAGTTATAACGCATAAGGGCGATGTAACGAATCCTGATCCTATGTCCTGACCTTTATCCAATTTCGCCTATTTACAATAGGTTTTGTCCCCAGGTAGTCCCCTACTACATCCTTCAATTTCATCGAAATCAAACCATTTTTACGCAAGTTATGACGCATAAGAACAATGGAATGCATCCCGCTCCTATGTCCTGACCGTTGATCCCACTTCACCCATTTTCAATAGAGTTCGTTCCCTGGTGGTCCCCTACCACATACCACAATTTCATTGAAATCGAACCATATTTACGCATGTTATGACACATAAGGGCAATCGAATGGATCCCGCTCCTATGTCGTGACCTTTGACCCCATTTCGCGCATTTTCAATAGGCTTTTTCCCTAGTTGGTCCCCTACCACACACTAAAATTTCATCGAAATGGAAACATTTTTACGCGAGTTATCGTGCAGACGGACAAAGCTGCAGCATATAAGCTTCCTCAACTTACGGTTGGAAAGCGTAAAAAAGGCAATGCAGCGGTTGGTTAAGGGAACTGATGTTATTGATGATAGACGTGCTGTTATACTGCGATTGGATGTTAAATCACTGATATTGTATTGAGTACGCCAATAAACCGGATACAGTGTGGAGTACAAACCATGTAAGCAAAATAAACGTATTTGTAAGTACTACAATTAACCTCTTTCTTGTAACGAGTATGAGTACCTTCTAATATTACATTGGCTTTAGCACACATAAAGTAATTACTGACGTAAGGACTAAGTCACAGCGGAAAGACAAATTACGTTTTAAGTTTTTGATAAAATAGCATCGTATATTTCATCAACAAATGCATTATTGGAGACACGATAGCTTATGTGTGTGTAAGTGTGTTCGAACACGCGCGTGCTTGCATGGCATGGCTTCTGATTCCACCTATCCTTTTCCCATTTTGTCGTTTTCCGAGAATTGTCGGGTCTTTTTGCAATTAGTTAAGAATGTCTCTTGCTTAACATTCGTTACTTTTTTTCAAATCCTATCGCTGCTTGAATGCCGTTATACCAGAAATTTGGCTTCTGTAAATCAAGAATTTTTCGACGCGTTTATTTATTTCGGAAGCAGATTTTCTTCTCAAACAGATATTTGAAAATAAAAAAGAAGAAATGCTACCCTGCGGATAAATTATGGAGAATAATAATGCTACCCATATTTTTGTTTTATTTAAAGAAAACATTATGGTGATCTATATGCTACGATTAAAACGTATAAATATGTTCTATGTGTAAACAGGTAAGGGATAAAAATACGAAAATGAAAAAAAAATGCCAAATTTTGACATATTAAAACGAATCAAGATTCGCATTTCATATTTATAAATAATGGAATGAAACTTTGTAATTAAGGTTCCAACAAACTTAAAATTACTGGATAAATTCATATTTAGGTCTCGGAATCAGAAGTTATAGTTAAATGAGCTTAAACAGGAAAAGTGCGATATTCTTTCCCGTATTTATTTGTCAGAATTCTACGTCCCCTTGATAGCATGAAATGAGGATTTCACCGCATCTGTGGTACTAGTTAGAACCATTCTGTTCACCACATATTTAAATTCTGTAAATTACAGTAGTTTATTTTCACATTTAAATAGATACCTGAGCCTTTTCTTTTCTGAATGGAATCCAATGTTTACACCAGGGATTACATTGCATTTGTCAGGATCTGTAGGACTTAATGATACCTATTTCCCGTTCTCATTAAGGGGAAAACAGTTCTTAACTCAACGATCGTGTTCGAGGTGATCAGCTAGTCACAAAGAAAGACTGTTTACACGATTTTGGCGTAGCTCCCAAATCTATGTTTATCTATGAACAACTGTCGAGGAATGTTTCCAGCCAAAGAATAAATTATCTGATGGTTTCGGAATAATAAATTACTTTTTCGGGCAAATATTTTTTTTTTATTTTCCTGTTCCATTGTTGAAGCTAAGTATGAAATTTCAAAGATAGGATTTTGTCATTTCTTTTTATTCTACCAAGTGAGACAACAACAGAAGGAAAGATAACTGTGTATATATATTTTACTAAAGAACTAAAATACTTGCACTGCGTGATAATTTGGTTAAAGTCCACAGGGATCTGCACAGTAACAAGAACTAAAACTTTTGGAATAATAAATGCAGCACTATTAGGTTAGACATATATACAAAAAATGACTAAATTGGGTTTCACTAGTTCGCAGGATATCGGAGAAAGCTTTAACGTGTTGCTGAAATTGGACTTGATGACATGTTCATAAATGATGTAATCAGTAAATCCGTGATAGATAACAAGATGCTAATCAAGAGATGCCAATTTAATTCTCTATTAGGAGTACTTGCATTCGAAAGAATTCTGTTGGAAGAAAGATGATTACAGTTCAAATATGAGTCGAAATTAGAGCGCGAAATGTACAAGACTACGAGTTGCATGATCTGATTTATGTATTGTTCGAGATACTCGCTGGTAGTAACTCGATCATGCAGGGCATCTGTTCTCAACCGCTGGTACGCATAGCCCCGAGGTCTACGTGCTTGGCCGTTCAGGGGTACACGAAAAATAATCAGCAATGTCGGAAAAACAAGTAAAGTACAAAAAAGAAATGCAAAACCTTAGTTATGGAGCAATAAATGTTAAGTTTGAATAACTGCTAATGGAGACACTTCGAAACCAGCTCACATTAGCGAATTATGAGGGGGTCGCGGATGGCCTAGTGGTCAACGTTCGTGACTGCCACGGATAAACCTCAGTTTCGATCCCAGGCAGGTACGAACGCTGGAACCACTAAATTTCCGCCGTGCGTCGGATGTGCACATTAAGCCGTCGGGTCCCGGTTATAAATAAGGGCGTCTTCCTCCCCTTTTCTACCTAGTTTCTGTGTCACTTTCCTTTCGGACACTCTAGCTGAAATCTCCTAGATTCCTATTTCTAAGGGCTGTTTAAGACCTGGGGTCAGACACTCCTTCATAAAATCCTCTACATATGATCTCATCTGATCTGAATGATGATTGATGAGGGCGTGACTATGAACCCCTCCCCCAAAGAACTTTTCTACCAATCGTTACGCACAGTTCATGCGTCACTTTTGTCACCCATTCTCCTTTCCAGAACAATCGCGTGTTTTTGATATATCTGTAGCTAGACTGATGAGTTCAGTTATTGACTGAGTATAAGTTAGTGCGTTGTCTGCAATTGTGATTCTTTTCGAGTAGTTCTTTTATTTAATGTTTAACGTAGTTTCAGTTATTATTGTAAGTGATTTTTAAGCGTGTCAGTTGTGGACCAGTGGTTGAAAACAGGAACGGTTAAAAAATAAACTTGATGTGGATTATGACCCGCCGCCAAGTACTTTTCAACACATGTCCACAGCTACGAGTATTTTAAAAACAAGGGGTACAATTTATAGAAATGGGTTTAAAAGGAGCACACGAGTGGAAAAAGGCTGGGAACCACTGATGTAGGGTAATGAAGGGGGCCAGCAGAATACTTAGATATGGCCGCCCAAATCATCGCAGATCCATCTTCGTTTTTTTTTTTTTTTTTTTTTGAGAGTTGGAACCAGATATTCCAAATCGTTTGCTTCCTTGGGGTTTGTCCATAAATATACCCGACCTACTATTGGAAATAATGCAAATGAGGACACATCGGACCACATCACAAGTTTCCAGTCATGAGATGTCCTGCTTTTATGCTCGTGACACCATCTTTTTCGCATTGTAGTGCTGATTTCTGCGATTAAAAGTTTAGCAGTTGCAGCTCTTTCATAGATGTTGAATTTGTGAAGTTCTCTGCAGACTGTTTATGTGAACACAGGGTCTTCCAAGTGGATATTAAGTTCTCCTGCCACTTTTTCTGCAGTAGTTCTGTGTTGTTTGGACTCAATCCGTGTTAGTATCAGGCGATCCCTGTCATTCAATTTCAGTTTTCGCCCTCTATTCTTCTTCGCCGATGAGGTCTTCCCATGCTTTGTGCACGTAGTCATAACAGTGGAAACCATTGCTCTTCAAACACCAAACAATTTGGCTGTTAAGGTTACATATGCTCCAGTTAAAAGGGCTTCTACGATTTGCCTTTTTTGGAAGACCCATTTCACTGACCACTCGTACAAACCACTACTAAACAGAATGTGTACTACACTGGCGAACAACCGAGAGAAACGGAACAAAAGAAAGATACACAGGGAAAAAAATAGAACGTTTGTGTGTGAGTGCGTGCGTGCATCTGTTCTCCAGAATCAAGAGAGTGCGTAGACACATATCTTAGTATAAAACGATGCGTCATACAAAAAAGTACTTGATCGAGAAAGCATACTTCTGAGCGTGATATCTTGAAATTGCTTGCTTTCTACATATACACTGCTGGCCACCCAAAATGCAACACCAAGAAGGACACGAGATGCAAAGCCAGATTTACTGGATACATAACAACAGATACAAAGATGAAACGATTGAGCTTACAGGCTCGTGCGAATTGCGGAACACGCAGACATCAATAATTCGTGTGGCCCCCATGGCTGGCAATAACGGCCGCTACACGCCACGGCATCGAACGAAAGAGGCTTTGGATGTGGGCTTGGGGTATGTCGGTCCAGGCTGCTTCCACACGTTGCCACAGTTCATCAGGCGCAGCCGCAGGTGGTGCGTGCCGGGCCACTCGGTTGCCGATCCAGACGTGTTCGATGGGCGACATATCAGGAGAACAGGCGGGCCACGGCATCAGTGACACCTGGTGGGCCGTGAATAATTGTTGCACAATGTGTGCCACGTGCGGACGCGCATTGTCCTGTTGAAACGTGGCCGTTGGCAGGTCCTGCAGGTAAGGGAGGACTACAGGCTCCAAAACGTCGGAGATGTAGCGGTTGCTGTTGAGTGTACCGGCGATGCGTACCAGAGGGGTGTAGGTGTCATATCCAATTGCGCCCCAAACCATAACGCCAGGCGACGGACCATATTGGCGATGCATAATGCAGTTGTCATACAGTCTCTCGCCACGGTGCCGCCACACGCGGATCCGACCATCGTGGTGTTGCAGGTAGAAGCAAGATTCGTCGGAGAAGACAATGTCGTGCCATTCCGAAGTCCAGGTGCTGCGTTCAACGGCCCACTGCCGCCGTACTCGCCGGTCGTGTGACGTAAATGGTAATCGGAGCAATGGGCGCAGTGCGACAAGTCCCCGCTCCTGCAGACGACGTCGAACGGTACGTGCTGACACAGGTTGTTGCGCAACACATCCTAGTTCCTGCGCTAACGTTCGTGATGTGGCGGTGCGAGCCGTCAATGCGCGGCGCTCAACATGCCGTTCCTCTCGTTCGGTGGTGTGCCGCGGCTGCGGCAATAGCTCACGTCGGTCCGTCCGTCCCTCCTGCACCCACCGAATCCATACTCGCCTCATTGTGGTTGGATGTCGTCCCACACGGGCGTCGATGTCTCGGTACGATAAACCGCTGTCGCGATAAGCCACTATTCGTCCTCTGTCGAACTCCGAAACGTGCTGGAATGACTGCCGTATTCTGCGACGAGGCATCAGGAAGCACAACACACCTCCACCACTTACACCCCGCCTTCTGTGCACCGTTCTTATAGTGCTTCTCGGTGGCGTGCGCGTACATGATTTGCATATGCCCTACAATGCTAATCGTGTGCATGTCCTCTCGCGAGCGATGCATGCTGCGAATTTAAGGCCAATCGGATGCTTCCTTCTTGGTGTTGCATTTTGGGTGGTAAGCAGTGCATTTTTATTAAGGAAATGTTCAACATAGTTTTTTGACAAGAGTTAGTCGTAAACATTTGCTAGGATGAACATAACACTGCTGCCAAGTTTTCAAAATCAAAATCCGGTACACTGACGCATAAACGGACAATTGCAACCGAATAAAAATTTGGCATCACCCAATGTGAAAGCAAATACAGGGTGTTTATAAATGGTGGGAATAATTTTAGTTATTAATTGAACAAAGACTAGAACAGATATCAGTGTCGTATTCATATCTTGTGAAAGAGAAAATGTCCAATTTTTCTTTTTTTTTTTTTTTTTTTTGGCATCACATCACAACGATTCAAGGTGAGAATCACGTGTGACACTGCAAATGTCCGCATGGTAATCGACCTCTTGCCATACCCTGCCCAGTATAACCTGTGCGACCGTGATGGTGGCTTCTTCAATTCTTTGCTTAAGTTCCTGGATGTCACGTGGCAAAGGTCACTCCATTTCTCGCTTGCCATTCTCTTATTAATTGTGTCCATCTCCACTTTGATTATTTTATGCATTATATATCATCTCTTATTCCTGTTCTTTCTCTTACAATTTCATTTCTAACTGTCTGTATTAGACGACAGTAATTACGCAAAGAGAAAAAAGTAAAATGCTACTATATCTAAAACAACTTAAAAGCTTTCTATGAAGTCATATTACATGTTTTGTCATAGTTTTATTATATGTAAGCTTTTACTAATAGAAAATATAAGAAACACTTATAAGAGCTGCTGATATTTTTTATTATACACTGCTGGCCACCCAAAATGCAGCACCAAGAAGGAAGTATCCGATTGGCCTGAAATTAGCAGCATGCGTCGCCCGCGAAAGGTCATGCAAAAGATTAGCATTGCAGGGCATATGCAAATCATGTGCGCCCGGCACGCCACCGAGAAGCACTATAAGAAGGGTGCACAGAAGGCGGGGTGTAAGTAGTGGAAGTGTGTTGTGCTGCCGTACCTGTGCGTGGGAAGCTTCCTGATTCCTCGTCGCAAAATACTGCAGTCATTCTAGCACGTTTCGGAGTTCGACAGAGGACGAATAATGGCTTATCGCGACAGCGGTTTATCGTACCGAGACATCGGCACCCGTGTGGGACGATATCCAGCCACAGTGAGGCGAGTATGGATTCGGTGGGTGCAGGAGGGACGGACGGACCGACGTGAGTGATTACCACAGCCGCGGCACACCACCGAACGAGAGGATCGGCATGTTGTGTGGCGGGCATTGACGGCTCGCACCGCCACATCACCAACGTTAGCCCAGGAATTATGGTGTGTTGCGCAACAACCTGCGTCAGCACGTACCGTTCGACGTCGTTTGCAGGAGCGGGGACTTGTCGCACGGCGCCCATTGCTCCGATTATCATTGACGTCACACCACCGGCGAGGGCGGCGGCAGTAGGACATTGAACGCCGCACCTGGACTTCGGAATGGCACGACATTGTCTTCTCCGACGAATCTTGCTGCTCCCTGCAACACCACGATGGTCGGATCCGCGTGTGGCGCCACCGCGGCGAGAGACTGTATGACGCCTGCATTATGCATCGCCATACTGGGCCGTTCCCTGACGTTATGGTTTGGGGCGCAATTGGATATGACACCCGCACCCCTATGGTACGCATCGTCGGTACACTCAACAGCCGCCGCAACATCTCCGACTTGTTGGAGCCTGTAGTCCTCCCTTACCTGCAGGATCTGCCAGCGGCCACGTTTGAATAGGACAACGCGCGCCCGCACGTGGCACGCATCGTGCAACAATTCTTCACGGCCCGCCAGGTGTCACTGCTGCCGTGGCTCGCCTGTTCTCCCGATATATCGCCCATCGAACACGTCTGGTCGCTGATCGGCAACCGAGTGGCCCGGCAAGCACCACCCGCGACTACGCCTGATGAACTGTGGCAACGTGTGGAAGCAACCTGAACCGACATACCCTAAGCCCACATCCAAAGCCTCTTTCGTTTGATGCCGCGGCGTGTAACGGCCGTTATTGCCAGCCATGTGGGCCACACGAACTATTGATGTCTGCGTGTTCCGCAAGTCACACGAGCCTGTAAGCTCAATCGTTTCATCTTTGTATCTGTTGTTGTGTCCAGTAAATCTGGCTTTGCTATCTCGTGTCCTTCTTGGTGTTGCATTTTGGGTGGCCAGCAGTGTATTTCGAATTTTCAATTATTTTTAAAAGTTATCTGAATCCCCTGTAAGAAACACTGATTTTCCTAATATAATTACCAACACTGATTTTCTAATTATATTTACAAGCACTGATTTTGTTTCGTTATTTTGTTGAGAGCTATTGCAGTGGCAAATTTGGCTTTTCTCAAAAAGTTAGCACTATATTTTTGTGAAAAACATTGACCTTCCTTATTTTGTTTTACCGGCAAATCAGCATAATCGCCTTTTAAACTTTAATTTATTTCAAAATACATAATTCGTCATTGCTTAGTCACTTTTTGCTATATTAAGCTAAAAACAGAGTTTCCCTTTTGCTTACCAAAAAATTAAAGTTGGAACTCGAAACTCCGAATTTCGTTCACCGACTTACATTCTCCACAAAGTTGTTTTCTCCGTCCGACACGCAGTAGCGTTTTTTACGCTTTCCAACCGTAAGTTAAGTGTTGTTTACGCTTTCAAACCGTAGGTATATGCTCCAGCTTTGTCCGTCTGTCCGCACGATAACTCTCGTAAAGATGGTTCGATTTCGATGAAATTTTAGTATGTGGTAGGGGATTACCTGGGGACGAACCCTATTGAAAATGGACGGGATGGGGTCAAAGTTCACGACATAGGAGCAAGATGCATTCCATTATCTTTATGCGTCATAACTTGCGTAAAAATCGTTCGATTTTGAAGGCCTTTTAGTATGTGGTAGGGGACCACCTGGGGACGAACCGTATTGAAATAGAAGAAATGAGGTCAAAGGTAACGACATACGAAGCATATTCATTCTACTGCCCTTATGCGTCATAACTTGCGTAAAAATGGTTCGATTTCGATGAAATTTTAGTACATGGTAGGGGACCATCTGGCGACGAAGCCTATTGAAAATGGGCGAAATGGGGTCAAAGGTCATTACATAGGAGTGGGATACATTCTATTTTCCTTATGCGTCATAACTTACGTAAAAATGCTTCTATTGCGACAAAACTTTAGTATGTTGTTCCGGAGGTACACTGAACCGGTTCTGTTGAATATCATCGAAATGGGGTCAAAGATCAGGACACAGAAGCCAGATTTATTCCACAGCCATTATCCTCATAATTTGACTAAAAATGCTTCTATTGCGACAAAACGTTAGTATGATGTTCCGGAGGTATACTGAACCAACTGTGTTTAATATCATCGAAATGGGGTCGAAAGTCAGAACACAGGAGCGAGATTTATTCTACAGCCATTATCCTCATAACGTGAGTAATAACTTGAGTAATGATTTCTGGTATGTTGGAAGACGTATCATAATCAATACATTGCATGATTTTACTAACTTGTTCACGCTTTCCAACCGTAGGTTGAAGAAGCGTATATGCTCCAACTTTATCCGTCTGTCCGTCCGCACGATAACCTGCGTAAAAATGGTTCGATTTCGATGGTATTTTAGTATGTGGTAGGGAACTACCCGGGGACGAACCCTATTGAAAATGGTCAAAATAGGGTCAAAGGTCAGGGCATGGGAGTGGGATGCATTTCATTGCTCTTATGCGTCATAACTTGCGTAAATATGGTTCGATTTCGATGAAATTTTAGTATGTGGTAGGGAAGTACCTAGGGACGAAACCTTTTGAAAATGGGCGAAATGGGGTCAAAGGTCAGAACATAGCAGCGGGATCCATTCTATCGCCCTTATGCGTTATAACTTATGTAAAAATGCTTCGATTGAGACAAAACTTTATCATGTTGTTTCGGATATATATTTTACCAGTTCTGTTGAATATCATCGAAATGGGGTCAAAGGTCAGGGCATAGGAGCTAGATTTATTCCACAGCTATTATCCTCATAACTTGAGGGATGGTTTCTAGTATTTTGGAAAGCGTATCATAATCAATGCATTGCATGATTTTACTAACTTGTTGAAAATCATTTAGCCTTTAAACAAACAAAAAAATGCTTGCTCTGCCCCTTTGATACAGCAAGAAGTGATAAAGGAATGGAACACACGTTTTAAACGAAATTAAGTATCAAATTTCGGCAATCGTGAAACATCGGTTTCATCAAACTTTGCAATGAAAGCAATTTTACGGGTCATGTAATAGCTCAGATTTTATCACGGATAGATTAAGTAAGAATTTTGAATTTTAATTTCGCTTTAAAAAAGAGAAGGGGCACGAACGTTTGTTCTACTGATCGGTTTTGAAGGATTAGGGACATGAAAACACACATTTCATTTGAAAAGTATTCTTAAAAACTACGAAGTAGCTCTTTTTCCCAATTACCAAAGATAGCACACATTTACTGCGGTGATGCACAAAAAGTACGAAAAAAAATCACGGAAGAAATTTAGCAAACTAGAAACATCCAATAAAGAATCCTCCAAAAATTTGTTTAGAGTAAATGGTTAGAATCTTGAAATTCAATTCCGGGGTGGCAACTTTGGTTTCTACGGAGTGCTGCCTATTCTTTCGTAAAATAATTATTATCCATTATGTAAAATATGATATATCATCACCATCATTGTCGTCGTCGTCAAACAGGACTCCCCAAGATTTTCCCACAACTCTGTGTCCTGAGCCACTCTTCAATGCCACTGCTACATAATACCTTCGAATTTCACCTATCCATTTTCCCCGTGGCTTTCTGGGTCTTTTCCTGTATATATATATATATATATATATATACCAGTTCCGTCGCGTGCCCATTTAGGTTCGGTGTACGCTCTTATGAGAAAAAACACGTAAAAATTTTATTTTGTATCCCGAGCTGCGAAATATGCGCATTCATTTTGAACATACGAAAGTATTTCTTTTATTTACGTGTCGTCTAATAACTTACGGTAAAGATCTTTCCATACACTCCGTTGTAAGAAAAATCTGAATTTCCAGCGCAAATACTGAAATGATGAACGAATTTTCGGTATTTTCTTTTTTTTATATATATACACTTAAGAGCAATTGAATTAGAGATACCTGTCTAGTAAAGTGTAACACCGCACCTTTCGCCCTGATGACGCCGGCGATTCGTCTCGGCATGGACTCGACAAGACACCGGAAGCGTTGGAAAGCCATACGGATCCACGATTCCTGAACAAGCTCCCACAGTTCACGAAGATTTGATGGAGGGGGGAGGGGGGGAGGTTAGAACCTCGAACATCTCTCTTGATGGCATCCCAGATGTGGTCGATGGGATTGAGGTCAGGTTACCTAGCTGGCCAAGGAAGCGAGGTCACGTCGGTGAAGTGTTCATCCACCCATTCGGATACAATTCGGGAGCGATGGCACGGTGCATTCTGTTGTTGCAGGATGAAGTCCCCAGTGGGATGTTGAAGACGCACAAACGAGAGCAAATGGTCGTCCAGGATATCCCGATAACGTTGACCTGTGAGGGACGATGTCACACGTACCAGGAGTCCCATTTCAGTCCACATAAACAGTCCCCAGACGATATTGCCACCCCCACCAGCTTGAAGAGTACCTTGCTGGCAAGAAGGATCCATCGCTCCATGTGGTTTACGCCGTACTCGTATCCTGCCATCCGCATGTACCAACGCGAATCTCGACTCATCAGTCCAGGCAACATTGTTCTACATGTCTATGGTCCTGTGGCGACGTTACCGCGCCCATGCTAATCTTTGTACCCTGTGATGTGCGGTCAGCAGCGGTACAATCGTGGGACGATGGCTTCTGTACCCCATAGCAAGGAGATGGTTCTGGATGGTGTGGCTGCTTACACGTTTGTGTGCACCAGCGTTAAATTGCCTAATGATTTCTTGCACTGTGACCCGTCTATCCGCTGTTACAATGCGAACTAGCTGACGATGATCCCGCTCAACCACACGCTGTTGTCCACGGCAGCTGGCCCCTTGCAGGGATGGTTTTACCGGACTGGATGTACTCACGGTGCACTCGTGACACAGTGGCTCGTGAAAATCCCAGTGCCTGCACGACTTCCGAGATGAAGTGACCCATTCGTCGGGCCCCGACAATATTCCCAAGATCAAATGCGCTTAGATCCTTCGTCTTACCCATACTGCGTCCGACTCTTACTGGTTCCCGTCGCATCACTCCTTATATTGTCGGATCGCTGCATTCGTCATGTCGTTTCCGTTTACAGGGCCGACCACAGCGCCACATTTGCATAATGCCAGCTGTCTCTAATTCAATTGCTCTTTAGTGTATATGTATAAATTTTAAATACAGTACGAGGCTTACTCTCTTTAACCCGCTTTACACAATCTGCTAAGTCTCTGGCAGAAAACAGGGCACTTAGTACATCGTCAACCTAAATGGATGTCAAAACCCAAATTGTACATTTAAATCTGTGCTCATAAACACACCGATTCAAACAGCGACGAAAAGACAGAAAATCAGTAACTCGTAGCAGAACTGTGAATTGTGTTTATGACTCCACGCTATTCCAAACGCAAACAAGTATGACCAGTGGTGCTTTTTAAGAGTGCACACCCTGAAAATTTAAACCTCTGCGTTGGATCCACGAGAAAATAAAAACATGACCTGTAGCGCCGTCTGGAGAGCTTTCAATTACAGTTGCTTTGACGACTTAGGGTGTCCTTTGGTAAAAGAGCACTCCCGCAGCTGCAAATATTATTTACCACGTTTTGTTTACTACACGAAGCAACGAACCATTTCCTCTTCACGGAAATATTGCACAAGGGGATTAAGTTCAGCGGACAAGCTTTAGCAAGTCTTATTGAAAATGCATAAAAAGTGAAGAAAAAACAACAACAATGTAACAGCAAATGGTTGCCCTGCTCCATGGAACTCAAACGGTGCTCATTTTGGGTAGCACACCTTGAAAGTTCCGCTGTTAACACCAAAATCATGCTGTCTAAACACGTTTAATATTAAAAATTATGAACCTCGCACTATAGGAGGACATAAATACATACAGTTGAAAACGTTAAAAACACACTAGTACTTTCGTGACCGCCGTCGGTCACTTCCTGCAGACCTTTTGGTATTGACTTTGGGTTGTCTTCTTGTAAATTATTTTCACTGGTTCGTAGCGATCGTGACAAACCTAATTTATTAGATAATTATGGAATTTACAGAATCCCTCTTCTGTCCTCTGACCCCGATGAAGGGAATACTTCCTACATAGGTTCCACATATCGTAATCTAAAGGTCAGACTGCAGGAACACAAATATAGTATTAAAGTCGGTAATGTCTCCACAGCTATGTCACATTTGCCTCTAAGCAAACCTTTCGAACCAATATTTTCTGAGGTTACTATTTTGACTATACCTAAGAATAAGAATTTATTACTATGTACAGAAGCCCTTCAGATTCTGGCTCACCGGAGAAGTTGCTGCAACGATGATATTCCTAACTATATTCCTGATGCTTGGAAATACCTCATACATGATTTACTGTGGTTTAAATATTGTAATAATTATAACTGACTCCTGACCACCTGTTCTCTCTTTGTCTCTCAGCGTACCCGTCTGACCTGACACGTCATGTTGTACATATATGCTGATTGTTGCTGCTTAGAACTGGTAGTCACACCTGAGGAAGTGACTGATGGCGGTCACGAAAGTACTAGTGTGTTTTAAACGTTTTTAACTGTATGTATTTATGTCCTCTTATAGTGCGAGGTTCATAATTTTTAATATTAAACGTGTTTAGACAGTATGATTTTGGTTTTAACTTGTAACACGTATCTTTATCAATTTTATCCGCTGTTAACGTTTGAAACCACAGGAAAATTAGAACGTGACCTGCAACGCCGTCGGGGGAGCGCTTGTACCACAGCTGCTTTAAGGTCGTCGAATATGCGCACGAGAAACAACACACCCGGGGATTATAGCGCGAATGCGTTACGAACCTTCTCTTCTTAATGAAAACATTATGTGGAGAAAAATTAATTTTAACCACCACTCGAAGCCTTAAGACGAACTCTGGTGAATTTTATTAGAAATAAATCCGTACTTACGACTATGTGTGTGTGTGTGCGCCGCACGCCTATCACACCCCGAATATTCTCTCCTGATGTGTACACAGTCGAGTCACATTATTGTGATCACCTTTTACTTTTGACGTCAACAGCGCGTAGTCAATGAAAGACGGCATGTGTCGTGAGCTGGCTTGGAGGGTATATAAGGTGTGCTGTAGTCAATCTGAAAACATATCACTCGCTGCTCTCATAGATAGAAGGAGCTATTTATCAGATTTGCAAAAAAAATGATGATTATCAGCTTTCGGGCCAAAGGTGGCAGTATTTCTGAAACAGCGTAGTTTGTGAACTGTTCGCGTTCTGCTATGGTTAAAGTGCATCCTGATTGGGGAAATGGCACCATTGCGAATAAGCGATGTGGAAACTGCGGTGCACCACGTGCCATTGATGTGAGAGGTGAACGTCGGCTATGAAGGTGCTTGAGAGCCGATCGACACGCTACAGTGGAGCAACGTACTGGGCAAATGAACCAGGTGGTTACCGGAAGGGTGTCTGCTGCCCCTGTGGCGCAGTGGTCTAAGCGCTGGCTTATGGTCATTCGTCCGTGAAGGGACAGGATTCAAATCCCTATGAGGCATGGATGTTTTGATTGTCTTACGGCGCTGCTTCTCTCCTTTCCCTGGAGCCAGTGGACCTAAATTAGGGACTGGCGACTGCTTATAATAGCCCATTGAGTCGCTCGCGGTGGTCGTTAAATCTTCAATAAAAAAAAAAAGTGTCTAAAATTACAATTTTGCGTACTTTGCTGCGTATAGGGCTCCGATGCAGATGGATGGGCAATGCACCTATGCTAACGAAGGTGCATCGGCAGAAAAGGCGATGCACCTTCGTTAGCATAGGCGCAGTTTATTTTATTTTTATTTTTTTTTAGATTGGGGGTTTAACGACCAAAATGAGAAACTCAATTGACTATAAGCAATCTCCCGTCCCTGATTTAGGGCCTCTGACTCTAGGGAAGGGAGAGAGCCAGTGATGTAAGACATCGTTTCCTTTTCCGAAATTTAAATTTTGAAATCCATGTCTCACCGGGATTCGAACCCGAACCCATCGCGTAAACAACTGCGCCAACGGGGCTGCATGTCGGTCTATCAGGTACCTAATACGGATTTTTCTTGAAACACAGATATCATGTTAACTGCATCCTTTCATTTTCCGACAGTTAAATTTCAGGATTCAAAACCTCTCTGAAATATTTGATATTCATAATAAACACTTGCATTTTCATTCTTCTGTTTCATATAGCCGGCGAGTCCAAATCCATGTCACGTGGCCCGCAATTCAGAAAAGATTGAAGACTTCCTGCGCTAGAGAAACAAAGCTGCTCTGCTGAACTGAACTACATACTTCAGTAATGCAGGGTGTAACGCAGAGAGACGTGCAGTTCCTCATAAGATGTCCTCTTACAGATGAGGTTTATACCCGACTCTATACTTCTGTCACAAATGTAAACGCGTTCCCTCTTCTAGAGTTAGGTATGAACTAGGTAATGTCAATCCCTCAAATATGTAAACAAATACTTCGAACTTCGTCAGCCCCGTTCCAACAACGAATCTCTCCAAAAGCACGTTTTTATTATTTTTTTTTCATTCTGAAAACTGTTTATGTAAGCATTTCCCGGAAAAGAAAAGAAAATCCGTGTGTTTTAGTCTTTAAAGCCAGAGCCGTGAAAACAGAATTTGATTTCAACCTTTAACGAAATAAACGCCCTATTTCAGACTAACATCTTTTGTCCGGCTGGTCGGTTTCAGCTGTAATTTATTCAACACACGCGGTGGCGACGGAATTCCATGTCTTTCGTTTTACTCAGTGATTTTCGTCATCTGATTATTTAACATAGCAGTTTTCATTTTGTGAGACGAAAAGTGTTTATTTGATCTAGGAGCAAAGCGTTAAACCCTCCACTCCATCACAGGGCCGGGGTTGTACGCACTTTATAAGATAAGGATGTTCATATTGTTGAAGATCCTAAGACAATTATTCTATCATCACTGCCAGCTGTTTATGGTTCGCTTGATGTAGAACAGAAAGTCCGAACTCCGACGCAGTGAGGAAAAGCTGTACAAAGAGTCACAGTTTGATTTTACCTATCACACAGAGGTGACAGATAACACTGGTGTGTGACGTTTATTTCATTTAGCCCAACAGTGTATATATATAAGATAGTAAAGACCGATGAGGGAATGCAATATTTCGTTGTTTGCTCTGGGAGCAGAAGTATCTAATTAGACCTCTGTTGTATAGATATGTAGATATGAACACAAGTTAGTAAAATCATGCAATGCATTGATTATGATACGCTTTCCAACATACCAGAAATCATTACTCAAGTTATGAGGATAATGGCGGTGGAATAAATCTCGCTCCCGTGCCCTGACCTTTGACCCCATTTTGATTATATTCAACAGAACCGGTTTAGTATACCTACGGAACAACATGACAACGTTTTGTCGCATTCGAAGCATTTTTACATAAGTTATGAGGCACAAGGTCAATGGAATGGATCCCGCTCTCCTATGTCCTGAGCTTTGACCCCATTTTTCCCATTTTCAATAGTATTCGTCCCCAGGTGGTCTCCTACCACATACTAAAATTTCATCGAAATCGAACCACTTTTACGCGAGTTATCTTGCGGACGGACGGACAAAGCTGGAGCATATACGCTTCTTCAACCTACGGTTGGAAAGCGTGAACAAGACATATAAAATCACACAATGTTGAAAAGAGTTATACAAATGTTTGATAAGTAATCCAAAGCTACTACTCTTATGGTAAACAACTTTTTTGGTTAATGTGTGTATTAGATTACGAACAGAAAGAGCAACATAAATGAACAACAAACAACAATGGCACTTACGCAGATCAAATAACACTTTATTTTTTCTTCTTTTTTTAATCTAAGCATTATCACACGAACATTGGTACTGATTATTTCTATTCTGATTAGAGTGAAACAAAACATCTTACAGTTGTAAAATGAGCCTTGGCATTTATATCGAATCAGAGCCGGGTTAGGAGGAGTTCTATAGGGGCTACAGCCTTGAGCCCACCAATATCAAGGACTTAGAAGGCACTAAATAGATAGATAAATAGATAGACAGATGGATAGACGAACAGATTTCAAGACAGTGACTCACCGGGAGTAAAATAAAGGTTTCTTGTCGCTACGTACAGCCGAGAGTCGGCGAGACTATTTCACCTTTTTCGCTACTGTCCACTCACACTTCCTAATTCGCACTTGGAACCGTTAATGGTCGAAGTTCCCTTTGGCCTCACATCGCAAAACAAAAACAAAAAGAAAAAAAAATGCACAAAGAAAAGTATATAATTCCCAGGTTTGTCTTTAGATTTTCTAAATCATTAGAAATTCCAAGACCAAATCTGGGAATCTTTTAACTGATGTTCTTATGAGAACAATGGAAAATACAGTAACCTATTATGAAAATTCTGTGTAGGTAATTTATTAATTTAAAGAATGCACTATGTATATTTGTTATCACAAGCATATTTCTACAGTTTCGTGTTTTAACAGAATTCATAATGATTCCCCGTCATAAGCTCTTTGGGGGCCACTCAGATTCCTTAGCCTAGGGGCCCACTTAGGTCTTAATCCAGCACTGTATGGAATCCTCTTTATTTGTCCTTTAGTGTATTAAAATATCAACCGATATAATAACATGTCTTGTACGATTTTATTCTTCATTTTTCTTTCATTTTTTACGCTTTCCAACCGCAGGTTGAAAGAAGCTTATGTGCTCCAGATTGTCCGTCTGTGTTTAGGTCCGCACGATAACTCGCGTAAAAACAGTTCGATTTCGATTAAATTTTAGTATGTGGTAGGGGACAATCTGGAAAGAAACCCCGTTGAAAATGGGCGAAATGGGGTCAAGGGTCAGGGCATAGGAGCGGGATCCATTCCATCGCCCTTATGCCTCATAACTTACGTAAAAATGTTTCGATTGCGGCAAAACTTCATGTTGTTCCGGAGTTGCACTGAACGAATTCTGTTTAATATAATCGAAATGAGGTCAAAGGTCAGGGCACAGGGGCGATATTTATTTTACAGCCATTGTCCTCATAACTTGACTAAAAATGCTTCTATTGCGACAAAACTGTAGAATGTTGTTCCGGAGGTACGCTTAATCGGTTCTGTTTAATTTAATCGAAATGGGGTAAAGGTCAGGGCATAGGAGCGGGTTCCATTCCATCGCCCTTATGCCTCATACCTTCCGTAAAAATGTTTCGATTGCGGCAAAACTTCATTTTGTTCCGGAGTTGCACTGAACGAATTCTGTTTAATATAATCGAAATGAGGTCAAAGGTCAGGGCACAGGGGCGATATTTATTTTACAGCCATTGTCCTCATAACTTGACTAAAAATGCTTCTATTGCGACAAAACTGTAGAATGTTGTTCCGGAGGTACGCTTAATCGGTTCTGTTTAATTTAATCGAAATGGGGTAAAGGTCAGGGCATAGGAGCGGGTTCCATTCCATCGCCCTTATGCCTCATACCTTCCGTAAAAATGTTTCGATTGCGGCAAAACTTCATTTTGTTCCGGAGTTGCACTGAACGAATTCTGTTTAATATAATCGAAATGAGGTCAAAGGTCAGGGCACAGGGGCGATATTTATTTCACAGCCATTGTCCTCATAACTTGACTAAAAATGCTTCTATTGCGACAAAACTTTAGAATGTTGTTCCGGAGGTACGCTTAATCGGTTCTGTTTAATGTAATCGAAATGGGGTAAAAGGTCAGGGCACAGGAGCGAGATTTATTCCACAGCCATTATCTCATAACTTGAGTAATGATTTCTGCTATGTTGGAAAGCGTATCATAATCATTGCACTGCATAATTTCACTAACTTGTTATGAAATGGCTGTTACACCTTGAGCAAAAGCGCAATCTAACAAGGACAGCAGACGAGGAGCTCAGCTTTCTTCCTAAATTGTAAGAACCTCTCCTGGCTGTTTGTTGTACACGGATGTACATATCTGTACAACCTTCGAGATAGTGGGCTAGAGGTCGTAGTACAGACCAAGCTTTGTAACTGAATAAATACTACATACATCGTATATCAGAAAAGCATTCAACTTTTCTTTTTCCGTTTTTTTTTTTTAATTTTATGCCGGGGGTGACTTTCTATTTTTCTTAGAACAGTAGTTTTGGCAAAAAATAAAAAACACAACTTAAAAACGATGCCCCTGCCAACCCTTCCTTTGCATCCCCGTCTGTATAGATCGATGTATACAAAACTCTTTGATGTTCCTCAAATTTCTTGCCGTGGTCACTCTTAAACGGTACTCCTGCCCTGCTGTCACCGTAACGAACTTCATACATTGCAAACACTCCGAATCGAAATCAAAATAGGCTCCCTCCATTTTGAATCCAATAAAATGATAATTTCGAATTATCATTCATGCATATCCCACAGAGGGAGCTGATGCCAATACACAGGCTTCTGTAAGTAGCTTAAGGACCGTAAAACTCTCCTTAGAAGCCTCTCTTTACTACTAACGACCCCGCGGAAAATGGAAGAGAAAAGAAGGTAAGGGACCTTCTATATTTTCTCCCAGTGTCGCTTCCCATGCTTGTTTGACCCCCCTTTCACACCGGGTCAGGCCGTGACGGAGTTTCTTCATGTCTGAGTTCCGCATCCATTCATAAGACCTTTGTAGTACATATGCTGTTCTGTCGTCTTTACAACCAATGCTGCATGAAAGCATCGGTCGCTTCACAGAATCTGCTCACCGAGGCAGAAGTTGTAGAACAGAGCGTACAACATTCTATTCACTTGTCTGCACGCTACAGGAGGGCTTTCAGGACACATACCCCAAATAGGTGACACTGAAAGCAGGGAAGGAGGGGGAGAGCTGGACTGGGGGATAGAAGAAATATAAGGTGCACACATGCCGAGCCTGGTGTTAGCACAACAATGTTTGGACTACGCCAGGCAGATGGCAGAGAAATACACGCTTCTACACCTGTAATGGCGGGTAAAAGAACATCTTGGGGTTTTGCTTTTTATTTTTTTCTCCTCTCTCGTGGAATGGCTAACAAAAGCTCTGTAGGGAGTTCTGGAATTGAGCATCAGAAGTCCGACTTTCACCACAGACGCACACAAGCCCAACCCTTCATTCTTGATTTTTGTGAGGGGGGATAAAGACCCGGATGACTCGTATCTGGTTTCTCTTTGTCAGTTGTTCTGTTTCGTGAACTTGCACATCTGCCAACACCCAAGCCTCAACCGACCTTTCAGCGCGTTCAGAGAGTTCTCCTTATCTGGTGTATATCGTCATATCTGCCGTATATCTCATGACCCGGGCTTTCGCGCTAGCGATCTTATCTTTTGACTGCGATACCGACGCCGTGATGAAACTGGGTGATTAACGAAAGTCACTCTCTTTTTCGTCAAGGGGAACGGTGGCAAAGTTTAGCTGTTCGTCGTTATACAGATTCGTTTTGGGTAAGCTCCCATCAGTACATTCCCGGGCTAAAAAAAGATGTAGGAGCCGAAATTTCATCTTTGGCAGCTTCACTGCTATTCGGTTACAATAATATTCTCAGCTATTAAAATAAACACATCCCTACGTGACTAAAACATGCAACGGACATCCTTGTATAGAAATGCAGCATAAATTTAAGTCTGTAAGGCTAGTGAAAATGATTTTCGTCTAATACAAGTATTATTGTAAGAATTCAACCCATGCAAAATTTCAAATTTATGCATTTTCTTTTTGTTAGACAAGCTCCTTTATTAAACACAAATAGATATTAAGATGAGAAAATCGTTGCACAACACATGGGTTCATAGACGTAGTGTGAGGGGCATGGAGGGTACATGCCCTACAACTTAAAAATTTGAAAGAATAATAACTCGTTTGCCTTTTTAAATGTTATAAGGTGTGACATACAGCCAAGGGAACAACGCGCTACGCAATAGCGAGCATTGTTATGACTGCTTTCCTGCAGTCATAACATACACAATAGCATGCATTCATCTGATGATGGTTTACTGACTGCATGAAGTGCTTTGAAAGGCATTTTTTTTTTTCATCTTCATTAGGGTGAATCAACCAAGCCTGGTACACTTCGTAGTTTTGGATAAATTAGGCATGCTATGGCAATTGAAAAGGAGCATTTACGGATAAACTATTTTACAACTAAACAAAAAACTATTTCTTAGCTTACCTAAGTTATGGCAATTGAAAAGGAGCATTTTTGTAGAAACTATTTCTGAAAATGCCCCCCCCCAAGGAAAACATCACTTTACACTTATTTGTCCCCCCCCCCCTCACAAATAGTCACTTCCCACATGGGTCGCTATTTTCTTTCAAAGAAGGTGAACAGAATTTCATGATGAAATATTACTAAAAATTCATCGCAAAATGTTCTTATGGGTCATTCAAGCAGCGTTGTATTATTTCTCCAGTTGTACGATTTAAACTTTTCAAAAAATAGATCTAATTTCTTTTCTTACTAGTAGTGACATCTAAATTGAGAGGCTTCAAGAGGGGAAAATGAAAGGAATCAGCGAACTTACTAACTTAACTCATAAGAGA
Source organism: Macrothele yani (assembly GCA_039090855.1). Lineage (NCBI taxonomy): Eukaryota > Metazoa > Arthropoda > Arachnida > Araneae > Macrothelidae > Macrothele > Macrothele yani. Next base: position 32,610,292 of record CM077004.1, read on the forward strand.
ATTCCGAATCATCACCAAAAAAAAAAAAAAAAAAAAGAATTTAAGAAACGTTTCATCCTCAGATTATTTTTTGGGGGGGAAGGGGTGGATTAACGTTTATTTATACCTTCTTCGTCTCAAGCGCTGAGTTTTGCTTTCCTAATTTTTTACTTGACGAATTGGAAGCAACACCAAGGTGAAGATGCTGCATCTATGTCAAATAAAAACAGAATTAGTGTTGCAGAGGTGAAATAAGACATTTAGAAAAATAAAATGTTAAAAAATAATAAGCTATTTCCGTAGTAGATTTGTATTGTGATTGTTTCAGATCAGTCGCTAAGTGCAAGTAAGACTATTTTTAACGGGATTTGAATATTTTCGCATTTTTTTTTTATTTTAATCTTTTCTGCAATTGTCTTAACTTGCTCGCATCGTTTTCACTTTTTTTTCTTTTATGTAGAACTGATAAAGATTGGTAAAAGTGTCTGTGTAGGTCACCGTGATGAATTCCTGATTGAAAGTTGTATGTAATTTTTAGGAGAAATGGAACCGGATATGAAATTTCAAAGTTTTAACGCTGCAGGAATGAATGGCCTAGCAAAGCGATTGAAGTGGTCATTACTCAGCTGAACAAAAAAAATTGGGTATTTGGATAATCATGCTTCATGCTGTGTGTAGGAAAACTTCATAAGGTGGAACAAAGGACGATAGCTTTACAAATTAACACCCATGGTAGTAACAATAAAAGACTAACAAAGATTCCACTGTCGTTCTGTACGAAAGAAGAGAGTCAGTAAATACTAGATTGTTAAGCAGGATAACATCAGTTTTCCTCCCACTGTAAAGAAACTTTTAGGGTTCATTGGACATTCTATCCCAAATTCGGGAATGTTATAATGCTGCCATTAATTTTAATGCCTGCCGGAATGAGGGCATTCAAATGAATGGAGACATTGTGTGTTCATACATTAAGATGGATGTGCTGCTAATGTGTGGAAATTCTTGTTTGCTTTAGGAGGTTAGCAGAACTGCGTTGACTAATCCGTCCATAGATATTATATTTCATGATAGTCTTGGATGAACAAGTGATCCACACAATGTTCAAAAGTGTGTAGAGAAAACATATCGTCTACTTGGAAAGAGATATGCTATCTTATTTTTTAACAGCTCTGTGTTTTCTCACTTGTGTGTCCCATTTACTTAAGCGTTTTTTTTTTTTTAGATTGAACTGCAAAATATGCAATGAAACAAAAATTGGAAGAAAACGAAAGACAGGATTGATAGTTTTCCAAAACATTTTGAGCAAAACTAAGGATTAGATTTGAGGAAAACTAAGGACAGGATTGATAGTTTTCCTAAACATTTTGAGCAAAACTAAGGATTAGATTTGAGGAAAACTAAGGACAGGATTGATAGTTTTCCTAAACATTTTGAGCAAAACTAAGGATTATATTTGAGGAAAACTAAGCATTGGATTTGAGGAAAACTAAGGATTAGGTTTGAGGAAAACAAAGTATTAGATTCAATGAAAACTAAGGATTAGATTTGAGGAAAACTAAGAATTAGATTTGAGGAAAACTAAGGATTAGATTTGAGGAAAACTAAGAATTAGATTTGAGGAAAACTAAGGATTAGATTTGAGGAAAACTAAGGATTACATTTGAGGAAAACTAAGGATTACATTTGAGGAAAACTAAGAATTACATTTGAGAAAAACTAAGGATTAGATTTGAGGAAAACTAAGAATTAGATTTGAGGAAAACTAAGGATTAGATTTGAGGAAAACTAAGGATTAGATTTCAGGAAAACTTAAGTTTAGATTTGAGGAAAACTAAGGATTAGATTTGAGGAAAACTAAGGATTAGATTTGAGGAAAACTAAGGATTAGATTTGAGGAAAACTAAGGATTAGATTTGAGAAAAACTAAGGATTAGATTTGAGGAAAACTAAGAATAGCCACAGATTTTCTTTTTATCTGTAATAACTAAAGCCGCTGTTATCTTTCTGTCTGTTGTCAACGTTAATCGAAAACTAACACAAGCTTTAATTTTTATGAGATCTAGAGACTGCATAATAAAGATTTTCGCTGCCGTGCACCAGATTTTCGCTATCATACATCGGTGTCTCTTCAAAGTCAAACAGCTTAAAATGGCACATGAATTGCAGCGAGGTTAACAGCTACAATCTGATTTTCGGTACAAAAATACGAAAGGAAAAATTGCTGACCCATGAAGAAACATGATCCTTCATAGGTCAGCAACAACAACTACAAAGTTGTACTTTCCTGCAAAATTCTAGTGAACTACCATTGAACGGCTGTGATCATATTCATATTTCTTTTTCGTCTCAGTAGCAAATAAAATACACACACCGGCCACTGAATTAGAAACCTTTACGAGATGTACGTAAACGTCACTTACTCAGCGTGTATACAAAATACGTGGTCACGTGCGTCACCACGTGACCTAGGCAACTATTTCAAACTGCTGCTCATCAGTAGTATTGATCACAATGGGAAAACAAAGGATCTTTCGGAGTCCGATAAATAGCTTATTGTGGGTAGTCGTCTGACAGGAACGACGATTATGAGAACAGCAGAGGTGACTGGTTATTCTAAAGTTGAGATATCATCATCATCATCATTGTCAACCATTATCAATCCACTGCTGGACGAAGGTCTCCCCAAGTTTCCTCCACAACGGTCTGTCTTGTGCCAGTCTCCTCCATGTCACCCCTGCATACTTTCGAATTTCATCCACCCATCTCCCATGTGGTCTTCTTCTGGGTCTTTTCCTGTCCCTTGAATCCAATGTAAAGTTTCGGCTGTCCATCGATGATCTGTCCTTCTGGCAGTATGTCCAGCCCATTGCCATTTCAGGGATTTAACTCTGATCATGATGTCTTCCACTCTTGTCATTTTTCGGATCCACGAGTTCCTCTTCTTATCTCTCCTGGTTACACCAAGCATGCACCTCTCCATGCTACTTTGAGTTGTCTGCAGCCTTTGTATGTCTCTTTTAGTTAAGGTCCACGTCTCTGCACCATACGTAAGCACTGGAAGGATGCATTGATCAAACACTTTTCTTTTAAGACATAATGGCATATTGCTCTTGAAAATTATGCTGTTTCTTCCAAAAGCTCTCCAGGAAAGTTTTGTACGCCGATTAATTTCTTCATCAATGTGACCCTCACTTGATATCTGCTGTCCAAGATAAACGTACGTGTCTGTTATCTCCAGCTTTTCTCCATCAATCGATAAATCTTCATTTCTTGTAAAAGCATTGAACATCACTTTTGTCTTCTGAAAGTTCATTTTTAATCCCACTTCTTTACTCTTGTCAGCAAGTTCCTGGATCATACTCTGCAGCTCTGATGGGCTAGTTGCAAAAATGACTACGTCATCAGCAAAACGAAGGTGGGTTAGATAATCTCCATTAATCTTTATCCCCTTGTTTTTCCAGCTCAGTGACTGAAAAACACCCTCCAATGTGGCATTAAAGAGCTTCGGAGATATGGTGTCACCTTGTCTCACTCCCTTTCCAATTTTTATGTGTGTTGTATTCTCAAACAGCCCAATCTTTGCACCTGCATTTTCATAGATGTTATTAATAATATTAATGTATGCATCTTCAATACCGCAGGTTTTCAGAGCCATTGTAACTGCTGATGGTTTCACCGAATCAAAGGCTTTTTCATAATCGATAAAAGCCATGCACAATGGAAGTTCATAGTCCTCGCTCTTTCAATTAGTTCTCTCAGCACATGGATATGATCTATTGTGCTGTAGCCACTCCTGAATCCAGCTTGTTCTCTCGGTTGAGCCATGTCCAGTGTTACCTTCAAGCGGTGTGAAAGAACTTTAGTGAAGATTTTATAAACTACTGATAGGAGGCTGATAGGTCTGTAGTTTCCGAGATCCTCAATGTCACCTTTCTTATGTAGCAGGATCATTGTAGCGGAGTTCCAATCCTCAGGAATCTTTCCTACATTAAGGCATCGAGTGAAAATTTGGGCGAGTACTGTTTCGATTTCTCCACTTGCTTCTTGTATGATGTCTACAGTAATTCCATCTTCTCCTGGAGCTTTTCCCCGCTTCATGTTCTTGATTGCATGTGCAACATCTGCTGGAAGGACTGGAGGAACTCTGGTACTGGTATCTTTCATGATGTCTGGAGTGCATGTATCATCCCTTTCATATAATTTGGAGTAGAAATCTTTCACTCTTGTCAAAATTTCGCCTCTATTTCTTGTTACAGAACCATCTTCTTTTCTCAGTGCCATAATCTGTTTTCTTCCCTTACTGAGATGTCCCTTTGCTATCTTTAGGCTTTGGTTGTTTTCAATTGCTTTCCTCACTAGTTCACAGTTGAATTTTCTTACGTCTTCAGTGATACTTTTTCGTACTGTCTTGCATAGCTCTATATATTCCACTTTGGAAGTCACATCTTCTTTAGTTGTCCTCATCTCTCTTCTTTTTTGCATCAACATTTTCGTTTTTCCTGATAATTTATTTACATGCAACTTGTTCTTACACCCAGCTAATTTTGTTGCTGTTTCCATAAGAGCTTTGGTTACTTTTCTGTTAACTTCAGAGATGTCCACTTCTTCCGATGTTAGGCCTTCTAAAGCAGAGAACCTGTTCTTCAGTTCCAACTTGAAGGTATTATGGTGTTTTTTAAGGTTGGTTATGTCAATAGATTTTGTTTGTCTTATGAGCTTGCCACGTTCAAGTTTAGTGTTGAGGTGCATCTTACATCTCACCAATCTATGGTCACTACCTGTGTTGAACTTGTTTAGCACACTGCAGTCTTCTATGACGAATTTTTTGTTACACATAATAAAATCAATTTCACTTGTCGTTCCACTTGGATGTCTCCATGTCCATTTCCTGTGTGGCTTTTTCTTGAAGAAGGAGTTCAAGATGAAAAACCCTTCTGCCTCTGCAAACTAAACGAGAGTATTTCCACGCTGGTTTCTGTTGCCGTGACCGAATTTACCTACTGAAGTTTCATTCTGTTGCTGTTGCCCTATTTTTGCATTGAAATCTCCCATAATTATTTTCAAGTGCTGCTTACCTTTATTATTTAGATGACAAATTTCCCTCATAAAATTCTTCAATTTCTTCTTCAGGATGACTTGTGGTGGGTGCATAAGTTTGAATAATCTGAGCCTGGTATCTTTTCGAGAGTTGGATAACAAGCCGTGCAGCTCTGTCAGAGGAACTTTCAACTTCTACAACTTTATCCTTCAGTTTCTTGTTTATTATAAATCCAACACCACTAGTTCTGCCAGTATCTGTCCCACGATAGTAGAAGAGATGTCCACTTTTCAGATCGATGAGATCTTCTCCTTTTCTCCTTACCTCACTTAGCCCCACGATGTCCCACTTGATCCTTTGTAGTTCCTCTTCCAATTCAAGAAGCCTTGAATCAGAAGATAGGGAGCGTCCATTGTACGTTGCCAAGGCCAGCATCAGATGGCAGCCTAGTCCGGTCCTCCGGGATTCTTAGCACCCTCTGCCTTCATGTCGCACTGGCCGCTGCCTTGGCCAGGTGCATTCCAGCTGCCGGAGACTGAGGGCCAAGATTTAAGTTGTGGAGTCATTTTGGAGGGGTTTGGCCATAACTCACCACGCTGGCCAAGCGGGTTGGTGAGTGTGGGATAGAATTTACTCTAATCCCGATGGTATAGTTATACCGCTATTGGCGGTCGTCAGAGCCCCTTTAGTAGGAACAGGATGCACCACGAGAAGGCGGGGTTGACATTTGTCAAGGAGAGGCTGTGATGTTAAGCATCACCTGAATTATATCGGGTCTTTAATCAGTGGAAAAATGACTCACATTGCTTGTCTAAGAGGCGCAACTGTGACGCGACGACAATCGGCCAAAAACGAGATCGCCGTCGTCTCAGAAGGCTTGTACGAAGAAACAGGACTCTCGTGTGCAGAAACTCACGAAGGAATTGAATGAAGACTGTTCCCGACCATTTCTTAACAAACTAGTGCAGGGAAATGAAGAGGATTGGTATTGGCAGTCACTTTCCTACATGGAAACCACTGATTTCTGCGAATAACAAAAAGGTTCGTTATTAGTTGTATATGAAACACTGTGACCAGACACCGGAAGACTAGAAAATAAAATCCTGTTGTCCCAGGAGTCGTGGTACAGTTTGTTCTGTACCGACGATAGGCAGAGAGTTAGGTGGGAGACCCATGAAGCAATGACCCAGGCTACCTTGTAAACAGAGTAAAGTTCTGGAGATGGTGTCACAGTGTGTGGGATGTTCTGTTGGTACGAAACGGATCTCCTGATATTGCTGGATGGTGGGGTGTCCAAGGATTATCTGAACATTGTCTCCTGCATCTTTATATACTATGCTAAAGAGAAATAGTGAAAAACCACCTCTCTCCTGCGAAGCAGGTGTTTATGCAATTCCCCTACAGTATCCGGACGGCTCTGATATTAGAGTGGAATGACCAAGCAATAAACGATACTACATTGGAATGACCAATCGTTCAATTGGAATCAGAGTCAACGAACATAAAAGGGACACAAAATACGGTAAAGTAGCCACGGCACTATCTAGAGATGTCAAATTCAAGTCCGCTACTCCCATGTGGGATAATGTAAAGAAATTTGCTACCTACTCTACCCCTAAATATACAGCCATCGGGAAATCTTGGAGATCATTGCCAACAGGGAACTTGAAATGGTAGCGTCTCAGTAGAGTTGCCACGAATTTGGAACCAGTTCTTCAAGTAACGCCTTCTCCGTACCATGATACCGCGCGCACAACCAACGTGATGCCTCGTATCCTTAAATGAATATAACGTCGTATCTATTTACAATCAAGTCAAGTTCACGCTTTCAAATTGTTAAAGCGTTCTATTATTCAGTTTGCAGTTTCTGTCTAACTTCCTTGAAAAAGCCATCTGGTTGATGTGCGAAAGCTTGGAAACGCTAATGTGTTTATTTCCTACGTCAATAAATCGGATCACTAGTATAGTGTTACTATTTTCTACATAATTGATGTTACTGTTCCTCGTTATCAACCTGAACATTGTTGTCGATCAAGCCCATCCTGCAATGTCGACTTTTTATCCAGCAGGTCACCGCTGTTTTGTGGACGACAATGTTACTGCGCATCGCGCAAGATGTGATCAGCAGTGGTTCAACAATCATGAAGCGACATCCACCATATTCCCTGGCCATCATGAAGCCCGCTAAAAATGCATGGGTTTTCTGTCCTTTATAAAAGCTTCCGTTATCTAACACATCACCTCTTCGATTACTAAGCTCAATATCGCCCCGGCGTCCGAGTGTTCAGACAGGATGGTTTCTGGCTAATGACCTGAGCCGGGCCCTGACTCGAAGTCTGGCTGAAGCATATGAAGTGTCCTAGCCCTAAGGTGCTGACTCACTCCCTTCCTTGAAACCAGTAAACCAAAATTAGCGACGGACGATTACTTAGACAGTCAAGGTCGTTATAAGAAATAGATAACCTTAGACGGTCAAGGTCGTTATAATAAAGAAAATGAAAAGTCATCTTCGATCTACCTTGTCTAGGGCTAACAATTAGATTGTGTCTATATACGGAATCATCATCATCATCATCATTGTCAACCATTATCAATCCACTGCTGGACGAAGGTTTCTCCAAGCCTCTTCCATAACACTCTGTCTTGTTCCAGTCTCCTCCATGTTACTCCCGCATACTTTCGAATTTCATCCACCCATCTCCCATGTGGTCTTCTTCTGGGTCTTTTCCTGTCACTTGGAATCGAATATAAAATTTCGGCTGTCCATCGATGGTCTGTCCTTCCGGCAGTATGTCCAGCCCATTGCCATTTCAGGAATTTTACTCTGATCATGATGTCTTCCGCTCTTGTCATTTTTCTGATGCATGATTACCTCTTCTTATCTCTCCTGGTTACACCAAACATTCACCTCTCCATGCTACTTTGAGTTGTCTGCAGCATTTGTACGTCTCTTTTAGTTAATGTCCACGTCTCTTCACCATACGTAAGCACTGGAAGGATGCATTGATCAAACACTTTTCTTTTAAGACATAATGACATATTGCTCTTGAAAGTTATGCTGTTTCTTGTGTAAGTAATTCCTGAACTCGCATGTGACGCATACAGGTCCCAATTATCTCAAAATGTTTCCAATTTTGTCTTCTGTACTGTTGAAAATCGGTGCATTCACGGAAAACTTCTGAAAATAACGTGCAGCAAAGTTATTATATGTCCAGCTTTTAACGAAAATTCCGTTTCTAAAGTTCCCGATTTTTTTACTTCCGTATTTTCACAGATTTTCCGTAGTCGGTAATTCCGTTTATTTCAGAAAACCCCGTGTGACGTTCCTCAACCGCAGGACGCACATAAGATAAAAGCAGATAGCAGTAAGAGCACATGTCAGTCCAGCTCCGTTGGGAGAGCGACTTACTCCGGAGTGAAAGGACCCGGATTCGATGGCCAGCGCCGACAAAACTTGTACGTTATATTGGTGCCCGAACTTCCAGGATGACCCGGATGTTAAGTCTCTCGCAATGATTTGATGTTCTTTTCACATGGCGAGACAGGAAAAATGAGAATCCCTTCTTCAGTGCTTCGAAAAAATAAATCAGTGCGATGTTACGTTCCACATACCAAATTGTCTGAGATTTATCAAATGCACGATCTTCATGGGACGACTGCCTACAGCGACACATGCCCCCGGCCTTCTTTCGGAGGGGAGTGGGAGATGTGACATGCCTGCACCGCAGGACGCACATGAGATACAGGCAGATAGAAGTGAGAGCACATGTTCGTGTAGCTTAGTTGGAAGAGCGACTTACTGCGGCGTGAGGGGACCCGCGGTTAGATGCCGGCGCGGACAAACTTGTACGTTATACCCGTTATCAGCCCCTCCTAACAGCGGTTTATAAAATCTTCACTAAAGTTTTTTCACACCGCTTGAAGGTGACGCTGGACATGGCTCAACCAAGAGAACAAGTTGATTTCAGGTGTGGCTACAGCACTATATAGATCATATACACGTACTGAGAGAACTAACTGAAAGAGCGAGGGAATATGAACTTCCATTACGCATGACTTTTATCGACTATGAAAGGGCCTTTGATTCGGTGAAACCATCAGCAGTTACAATGGCTTTGAAATAATGCGGCATTGAAGATGCATACTTTAATATTATTAATAACATTAATGAAAATGCAAGTGCAAAGATGCGGCTATTTGAGAATACAGCACCCATAAAAATTAGAAAGGAAGTGAGACAAGGTGACCCTATATCTCCCAAACTCTCTAATGCCACATTGGAAAATGTCTTTCAATCACTGAACTGGGAAAACAAAGGGATAAAGATTAATGGAGATTATCTAAGTCACCTTCTTTTTGCAGATGACGTTGTTATTTTTGCAACTACCCCATCAGAGATGCAGTGTATGACTCAGGAACTTGCTGACAAGAGTAAAGAAGTGGGATTAAAAATGAACTTTTAGAAAACAAAAGTAATGTACAACGCTTTTGCAAAAAATGAACATTTATCGATTGATGGGGAAAAGCTGGAGATAACAAATACGTATATTTATCTTAGACAGCAGATATCTAGTGAGGGTCACATTGATGAAGAAATTAATCGGCGTATAAAAATTGCCTGGATAGCTTTTGGAAGAAGTATTATAATTTTCAAGAACAATATGCCATTATTTCTTAAAAGAAAAGTGTTTGATCAGTGCATCCTTCCAGTGCTTACGTATGGTGCAGAGACGTGGACCTTAACTAAAAGAAACATATAAAGGTTGCAGACAACTCAAAGAAGCATGGAGAGGTGTATGCTTGGTGTGACCAGGAGAGATAAGAAGAGGAACTCGTGGATCAGAAAAATGACAAGAGTGGAAGACTTCATGGTCAGAGTAAAGTCCCTGAAATGGCAATGAGCTGGACATATTGCCAGAAGGACAGACCATCGATGGACAGCCGAAATTTTAGATTGGATTCCAAGGGACAGGAAAAGACCCAGAAGAAGACCACATGGGAGATGGGTGGATGAAATTCGAAAGTATGCGGGAGTAGCATTGAGAAGACTGGCACAAGACAGACCGTTGTGGAAGAAACTTGGGGAGACCTTCGTCCAGCAGTGGATTGATAATGGTTGATGATGATGATGATGATGACATATATATGCAGAAATTTTGCAAAATCATAGACGATGAATTCTTCAGCCCTTACATCGGAGAATCCTTCCGCACTAGTAAGACTCGAACGGACGACGTTTGCGGTTCGCTTGGCAGAAATTGCGTGGCCTAACCACTGAGACAGAAACATTCAGAAGCCACACTCACGTTCGAAGTAAAACCTTTTTGCGCGATTATTATGAAATTTTTTTGTCATTAATGCGAATGATTTAGTCATTTTATTTTCAGTTGGAGCTTATAATTTTTTGAATAGGCTTGTAATAATTTTATTTTTTCTGTAGAAAGACTTAATTTTTTTTCATCGTGATTTTTCGAAGTAACAGAATGCTTTAGATCTTGAAACCTTTTTAAACTCACAATGGCTTGCAATTATCTTTAAGAAAAGGTGAAATGTACTGTCTTATAGTATTATTTCAGAAAACTCCTAAATATTAAATTTACTTTAAATAGCTATATAGCTTTTGTCTTAAGGACTACACAGACTGATACATAGACGTCGATACATAGACTCCATAGACTGATACATAGACTCCATAGACTGATACATAGACTCCACAGACTGATACATAGACATCGATACATAGACTCCACAGACTGATACATAGATTCCACAGACTGATACATAGACTCCACAGACTGATACATAGACATCGATACATAGACTCCACAGACTGATACATAGACTCCACAGACTGATACATAGACATCGATACATAGACTCCACAGACTGATACATAGACATCGATACATAGACTCCACAGACTGATACATAGACATCAATACATAGACTCCACAGGCTAATCATCGATACATAGACTCCACAGACTGATACATAGACTCTACAGACTGATATATAGACTCCACAGACGGATATATAGACATCGATACATAGACTCTACAAACTTATACATAGACATCGATACATAGACTCCACAGACTGATACATAGACATCGATACATAGACTCCACAGACTGATACATAAACTCCACAGACTGATACATAGACTTCACAGACTGATACATAGACTCCACAGACTGATACATAGACATCAATACATAGACTCCACAGGCTGATCATCGATACATAGACCACAGACTGATACATAGACTCCACAGGCTGATCATCGATACATAGACCACAGACTGATACATAGACTCCACAGACTGATACATAAACTCCACAGACTGATACATAGACTCCACAGACTGATACATAGACTCCACAGACTGATACATAGACATCAATACATAGACTCCACAGACTGATATATAGACTCCACAGACTGATACATAGACTCCACAGACTGATATATAGACTCCACAGACGGATATATAAACATTGATACATAGACTCGACAGACTGATACATAGACATCGATACATAGACTCCACAGACTGATACATAGATTTCGTACAATCACCTGTACAATAATTTAAGTACCCGTTTTCTTACGGTAACACAATATACAATAGCTGGTGCACAAAATGAGAAAAAAGGAGAAGAAATATCGTGTTCCACAATAACCACAATTCATGCGATACGCTATCCACAATATCCGATCTCGCTACAGAACTTCAAACTCAGATCCTTCGACTGACGATTGAAATTTAACAGATAATCAAACCTCAAGTATTCCCGGGAATCGTTCCTATTACCGGAAATTTTTGTCTTATGGATACGAAAAAAGTGAAAGGGAGTTTTTCCGTTAACATACGAAAATAATTGAGGAAATGTTTCTGAAAATTCAGAATTTTAATTTAACACATCTTAAAAACGGCGATCTGCCGTCAATGTAAGAAAGGAATTGCGGAAAGGTTTTTGAAAATTCAGAATTTTAAGTTAACACATCTTAAAAATGGCGACCTGCCGTCAATATAAGAAAGGAATTGTGAAAAGGTTTTTGAAAATTCAGAATTTTAAGTTAACACATCTTAAAAATGGCGATCTGCCGTCAATATAAGAAAGGAATTGCGGAAAGGTTGCTCAAAATTCAGAATTTTAAGTTAACGCATCTTAAAATTGGCGGTCTGCCGTCAATATAAGAAAGGAATTGCGGAAAGGTTGCTCAAAATTCAGAATTTTAAGTTAACACATCTTAAAAACGGCGATCTGCCGTCAATGTAAGAAAGGAATTGCGGAAAGGTTTCTGAAAATTCAGAATTTCAAGTTAAAACATCTTAAAAACAGCGACCTGCAGTCAATATAAGAAAGGAATTGCCGAAAGGTTTCTGAAAATTCAGAATTTTAAGTTAACACATCTTAAAAATGGCGATCTGCCGTCAATATAAGAAAGGAATTGCGGAAAGGTTGCTCAAAATTCAGAATTTTAAGTTAACACATCTTAAAATTGGCGATCTGCCGTCAATATAAGAAAGGAATTGCGGAAAGGTTGCTCAAAATTCAGAATTTTAAGTTAACACATCTTAAAAACGGCGATCTGCCGTCAATGTAAGAAAGGAATTGCGGAAAGGTTTCTGAAAATTCAGAATTTTAAGTTAACACATCTTAAAAATGGCGATCTGCCGTCAATATAAGAAAGGAATTGCGGAAAGGTTGCTCAAAATTCAGAATTTTAAGTTACCGCATCTTAAAATTGGCGGTCTGCCGTCAATATAAGAAAGGAATTGCGGAAAGGTTGCTCAAAATTCAGAATTTTAAGTTAACACATCTTAAAAACGGCGATCTGCCGTCAATGTAAGAAAGGAATTGCGGAAAGGTTTCTGAAAATTCAGAATTTCAAGTTAAAACATCTTAAAAACAGCGACCTGCAGTCAATATAAGAAAGGAATTGCCGAAAGGTTTCAGAAAATTCAGAATTTTAAGTTAACACATCTTAAAAATGGCGATCTGCCGTCAATATAAGAAAGGAATTGCGGAAAGGTTGCTCAAAATTCAGAATTTTAAGTTAACACATCTTAAAATTGGCGATCTGCCGTCAATATAAGAAAGGAATTGCGGAAAGGTTGCTCAAAATTCAGAATTTTAAGTTAACACATCTTAAAATTGGCGGTCTGCCGTCAATATAAGAAAGGAATTGTGGAAAGGTTGCTCAAAATTCAGAATTTTAAGTTAACACATCTTAAAAATGGCGATCTGGTGTCAATGTAAGAAAGGAATTGCGGAAAGGTTTCTGAAAATTCAGAATTTTAAGTTAAAACATCTTAAAAACAGCGACCTGCAGTCAATATAAGAAAGGAATTGCGGAAAGGTTTCTGAAAATTCAGAATTTCAAGTTAAAACATCTTAAAAACAGCGACCTGCAGTCAATATAAGAAAGGAATTGCGGAAAGGTTTCTGAAAATTCAGAATTTTAAGTTAAAACATCTTAAAAACAGCGACCTGCCGTCAATAAAAGAAGGGAATTGTGGAAAGGTTTCTGAAAATTCAGAATTTTTCTGGCATACGAAAAATCCGTGAAATTCAGGTTTGTTTTCGTCATTTCACGAAAAAGGTTGTATCAGAAATACGCTTCGTAAATTTACTAAAGAAATCACGGTACGTGGCTCGTGAATTTCAGGAACTCTTTTTACAGTTTACCAAAAAAGTACCCACTTTACTTCAATCGTCCGCACTGCGCTTCTGTTTCGGCACTGAATCCATCTATTTTTTGCTGACGTTTTGCTAACCACTCTTATGCCAAATAGCTTCAAACCTTGAAAAACAATCCTTTATTTTGCACTCATCACTGATTTCTATCGAAATTGGTTGATAGTGGCGGATCCAGGAATTTTTAAAAGAGGCAAGGTCCAAGCTTTTGTTTGAATTATTTTGTTTTAAAAACATGAATATTCAGAAATTACAGACACATATCAGTTGTTTATAAAATTTTCACAAAAGTGCAGACACATTGTTAAAGGAAACACCGGAATAGCTTAAACGAGGAATCAAGTTGGATTCAGAAGTATGAATATGAAAAAAATCTTCCTCTAACCTTTAACACCGTGTTATTACCTACTCAAATTCGCAGACAAGTAAATTTTTAATGAGTATTCTCATAACGAAATGATATTCAAATAATTTGGCTTACAAATGGTAACCGTAAACCCGAGGCATGCCTTGGTAATTAGCGAGTAGCAACACACCGTCATTTTGTGATCGCTAATTAAAGTTTATATTTTTGTAATAAGAACCCGCATGTTTCAGAACTAACTATCAAGGAAGTTTCATTCTGTAGCGCAATTTTCTTGAACTATATTCACTCAGGAAGTAACTCCAAGGTTTTAATTACCTGATGCAGAGCGTACAACGAAAATGTTCACCAAAATATTATTAACATTGTGCATTGGAATGTTCTTACTGTAGGTTTGCATGATTGACAATTGAAGTGCATTTACTTAGGAAGTACTGATGATCAATCAAATGCATTCTGCTTTCTTGAAAGCATTTATATTTACATGAAAAGTCTGTCTGCGGAATTACATTTTTTTTATTTTTTTTTTTTTTTTTGATATGGCGTACCTTTCACTCGCACTGACGATATTATAAGAATATTATTTCAGAACTCAAGCGGTGGTCCCAGTTCAAATTATTTTTAGCAGCCAATTAGTCACACAGCATAAAACTTTACCTTTATTAGTTTTGGAACATATTAAAACACTGTCCCAAAAATTGATCGTAGGAAGCTTCGAGTGCGGTTAAAACAAAAAAAAAAAAAAAAAAAAAAAAAAAAGGGAGGATGGATTAAGTGAGCAAGTGTAGCTATTACTTTAAACGCAAACAGACTGTGCATCATTGGATAACAGCAGGTGGAAGAAATATATTTTACTACATCTGCAGGCGCGTCCTAGGCCGCCGGAAAACCGGAAAAGGGCATCGTATTCTGGGACGGTAGGCCTTACGTTAACTCAAAAAAAAAAAAAATAAATAAATAAACATATATGCAATGACCCTCTTCGTCTCTTTATAATTACACTTGTGATCGCGCGAGAAACAATACACATCTTATTATTTTGTTTTGATCAAATTCAGACCAGATGCTGCCGGTTCCTCTTTATTCTGATAAAGTCTTTGTGTAAAATGACGTGGTTCGACGCTCAGGATCACGTGCGTGAAATAAATGTTTATAATTTTCTTTAAAATAGCAAAATATAAAAACGTTCAATGCACATTGCTCCGGCTTGGGGATTATCGCACTGCGTGTGCTTACATAAATCTTTGTAGATCTGTCTCGGTTCGATTGTACTGCGAGGACACGGATTCCTGTCCATCGTAACCAAAGCAGACCATAGCAGATTTATCGGTGAAAAATTGCAATCAGATAGTGAGACCTGCACAGTTTATTGAGTGTTTTAAACTATACACAACGTCTGCACTTCAACGTGGTTTTCCGTATTCAGCCTTCCTGCTGCTCCGTCAAGACTAAACCCGAGGATCTCAGACCCCCCCCCCTCCCCCGTTCGCCTCTGACTCCGAAAAGCCCTTCCTGCTAACAAAAAGTAATAATAGTAGCAATTTTTATTATTATTATTATACACTCTCCTTAAGTCACAGGAACATTTTAATCTTTTTCTTTACTAAATTTGTTTAAGGAGTTAATTCTTAGTTGCCTTGCTGTATTGTAAATTTCCCTTAAGCACGCTTCTCGCATTCACACACCTTAGAGCGAAACTGCCTTGCCAACAACATCAGTACATTTACTTAAATAGTATAACTATACTAGTGATCCGAATTTCTTGGCGTAGGGTAGAAATCAAAGTTTCCAAGCTTTCGCACATCAACCAGATGGCTTTTTCAAGGAAGGTAGCGTTCGTGATGTGCCTGCCCCGCAGGACTCACATGAGATAAATGAAGATAGCAGCGAGAGCACATGTCCACGTAGCTCAGTTGGAAGAGCGACTTACTCCGGAGTGCGTAGACCCGGTTTCGATGCCCGGCGCGGACAAACTTGTACATTATAGTAGACTGAAAATTGAATAATAGAACGCTTCAACAATTTAAACGCGGAGACTTGACTAGACAATAAACGAACAGGTGTGAACGTACGTAATTAGGCATTCAAAACACGAGGCTTTATACTCGTTTACCACGCGGAATCATCGAAGAAAAACAAAGGCACTCACTGCTTGAAGAACTAGTTCCAAACCCGTGGCAACTCCTGCGAGACGCTATCATTGCATGATTCGTTGATTCGTTGTTGGTTATGATCTCCAAAGTTTCACGAATGGCAGTAGATATTGGGGTGGAGTAGGAAGCTAATTTCTTTATGTCATCCCATATAGGAGCAGCGGACTTGAACTTCACTTCTCTGAATAGGGACGTGGTTACTTGGCGGTATTTATATTTGTTATTTAACATCAGTACGACACATTGGCATACTTATATTTTTTTCTAATGCAGCAAATCTCCTGAAGGCCCAAAACATGCTTATCTTGACGACTCTGCGAAAATGGCGCAAACAAAGAAATCCCACGTTTGAATATTAAATTTCATCATATTTACAAAGGGATGTACCTGAACCGAGTTGGAGAATCTTACAACATACACCGACGATCCATTATGACCACCTGTCTAGTATGATGTTGGTAATCAACATGTCGCCAAAACAGCTCTTACCCGGTGAGGATGAATGCTACGAGATTTCCATAGGTGTCTTGTGGTATCAGTTACCAACAAGTTACCATCAGAACCTTTGACTCTTGTCGGTTATGTGACTGAGCCGCCGAAGAACGGATTTGCTGTTCCAAAACAAAACACATAATCACAATTGTTGGAGAATTTGGAGGAATACCTGGAATTTTTTCGGACCCATTCGCGAACAATCCGGACAGTGTGGCATGGCGCATTATCCTGATGAAAGAAGGCGCTTCTAGAAGGGAATGATGTTGCCATGAAAGGATATACTTGGTCTGCAATGCTGTTTAGGTAAGTGGTAGACGTCATGGTTTCCTGCACATGAATGACTGGACCCAGAAGTTTCCCAGCAGAACATTTCCCAAAACACTACACTGGCTTGTTTTTATCCCATGGTGCATCCTTGTGCCACTTTCCCAGATAAATGACGCACACGTACCCGGCCTTCCACATGGTGCAACAGGAAACGAGATTCATCGGACAAGAGGACGTTCTTCCAATTATTGAAGGTTCACGGATATTATATGATTTACCTTGCATGTCATATTTACACCAATAAACTGATTCACAACTTCAAAATTTGTATTGTACAATGCTATAATCTCGTATTTCATTTATTGATATTCTTCTCCTGCGGGAAATCACGGGAATGAATTCTAATCCTCTACATTCGCTATATATGAATACCGGTTGCTTCGACTAGCGAATACTGTGATGATTATATTCAAATAAATCACAGAGTTGAGACTTGGTCGTTTTGATTGCTGTAGCGCTTAGCATACTCCGGCGCAAACCGGGAGATGCGGGTTCGATTCTTCCTCCGGGACGACAAATTTTGAAGTTTTCGGATATTATTTTACTTACCATTCATGTCAGATTTCCAACAATAAACGGATTCATAAATTCAAAATTGAAGGTCCAGTTTTGACGCTCGCGTGCCCATTGTAGACGCTTTAGACGCTGAATCGAGGTTAGCATGGGCATTCGAAGCGGCCTGCGGCTACGCAGCCCCATTTTCAACAGGGTTCGACGTACTGTGTGTTATGACTCATTATTCCCGTCACTAGTATTTCTTCTGTTGGCTTGTGCTGTATGTGATAGCCTTCGCTCAACTCTGTCTTCGATCCGCAGTGGTCGGTCCACACTTTTCCGGCGGTTTGTGGTTTTTCCCACCACGGGCTAGTTTTTGAAGGTACTAAGCACGGCCGACAGTGAGAACCCCACATGCCTTGCCGTCTCGGAAATACTCTGACCAGTCATCTGGCTTTTACAATATGACCTTTGTCAAACTCACTTGAGTCCGCTGCCTTGCCATCTGAAGAACAAGAACACCATCTCATGATCTTCATACGCGCCGTCGTTTACTTGCAGTTGCTTCGATTTGCATACACATGCGTTGGTCATAATATTTTGGCTCGCCGTTGTACATATGTATGTATATTGTAACGTATACTCTATATTCACTTTCCTTTTGATTTTACTATCTCTGGTTATTTTATTTTACTATGTAAATTATCTTCTTACTGAACGAAATATTATTTCACCCGATGAATGAGATCTGGCAATGAGTGTAAGTCATGACGTGGTGGTAGCCAGTATATATAGGCGCGTTCATCGATAGCGAAGGAGAGCGTTTGTTATACGAGGAGAGAGATTTTGTTGTTATAAGGAGAGCTTTTGTTGTTATAGGGAGATCGTTTGTTGTTATACTAGAGGAGCGTTGTTGTTGTGAAGGAGAGAGTTTCGTTCTATGTGATTAGTTTGATTCTTCATTATTGTGAAACAAGTTGTGTGTGTGTGCTTTGGATGACCAAGAGTTACATAATAAAAGAGCTTTGAGTAAGTACGTCTTTCTCAATTAATAGTTTTTGTCAGACCTCTGTCTGGCTGTTAGGTTTATATCATTAGTTTATTACCATTAACAACCAGCGTTAAGACTTTATTTATGTTCTTAATTAACTAGTAACAACAACCATTTGAATTCACTATTTGAAGCTTAGTACAAGCATATCATTCAGTAGCAGAAGCATTATACTTAGCTCAGTAGGAAAGCTTCAATATTATCATTAGCTAGCTGGTAGAAAGAGCTTATTCATTATAATTAGCTTAGCGGAAAGAAAATAAAGCTAATTCATTATAATATGGCGGCTTGAAAAATTAAAAAAAAAAGAAGTATGCAGATAATGTTTTTTTTTAAGCCAAATACGTTTTCCATGCAATCACTGCGCCAAATTTTAGATTTAAGCTTTATCTCTTTCCATACTCTCAACAAAATAGCATCAAATCGACAAAAGCACTAAATGTTTCTATCGTAATTTGGGGATAGGCTATCTTATGCTGCAGTCCGGGAAAACGTAAAATTTTGTTAATTCGTTTTTACTTCAATACAAACACTGCAGTAATTCTAAGACTTGAGTTGAAAGACGCTTAAACAGAAAACGGTGTTACAGAGATAGTGTTAATTATAGGCTGCTGTGCTCGACAATTCTTTCCAAATAGTGGTGCGTGAAAACTGTGCTGTGTTTTGTGGACAGCCAATAACATCAGTATTCATAATCGCCTGTACATCACTATTCGCAATCGAAAATTTTCCTCAATTCAAAACAAAGCAAAAGAAAAGACATTCCTTTTGTTGATGTTATATGTAAACGAATGCGATAAGATCTTCAGATCGAGTGGCTTTTTTCCCGCTCTTCCAATGTTCTTAGTTATAGCGACGTCCGTGGCACACACATAAGGCCGTAACTGGTGGTAAATTCTAGGGGAGGCTACTAGTAGTGCTGGGGAGGCTAGAAAAATTTAATTTTACTTACTTCGGTAAATTAATGTTATCCCAACATTTATTGAAAAATTAATAAGCACAGCAATACTGTTTTAAGGACATATCATCATCATCATTGTCAACCATTATCAATCCACTGCTGGACGAAGGTCTCCCCAAGTTTCCTCCACAACGGTCTGTCTTGTGCCAGTCTCCTCCATGTCACTCCCGCATATTTACGAATTTCATCCACCCATCTCCCATGTGGTCTTTTTCTGGGTCTTTTCCTGTCCCTTGGAATCCAATCTAAAATTTCGGCTGTCCATCTATGGTCTGTCCTTCTGGCAGTATGTCCAGCCCATTGCCATTTCAGGGATTTAACTCTGATCATGATGTCCTCCTCTCTCGTCATTTTTCGGATCCACGAGTTCCACTTCTTATCTCTCCTGGTTATACCAAGCATGCACCTCTGCATGCTGCTTTGAGTTGTCTGCAGCCTTTGTATGTCTCTTTTAGTTAAGGTCCACGTCTCTGCACCATACGTAAGCACTGGAAGGATGCATTGATCAAACACTTTTCTTTTAAGACATAATGGCATATTGCTCTTGAAAATTATGCTGTTTCTTCCAAAAGCTCTCCAGGCAAGTTTTGTACGCCGATTAATTTCTTCATCAATGTGACCCTCACTTGATATCTGCTGTCCAAGATAAACATACGTATCTGTTATCTCCAGTTTTTCTCCATCAATCGATAAATCTTCATTTCTTGTAAAAGCATTGAACATCACTTTTGTCTTCTGAAAGTTCATTTTTAATCCCACTTCTTTACTCTTGTCAGCAAGTTCCTGGATCATACTCTGCAGCTCTGATGGAGTAGTTGCAAAAATGACTACGTCATCAGCAAAACGAAGGTGGGTTAGATAATCTCCATTAATCTTTATCCCTTTGTTTTCCCAGTTCAGTGATTGAAAGACATTTTCCAATGTGGCATTAAAGAGCTTCGGAGATATGGTGTCACCTTGTCTCACTCCCTTTCCAATTTTTATGTGTGTTGTATTTTCAAACAGCCGAATCTTTGCACTTGCATTTTCATAGATGTTATTGATAATATTAATGTATGCATCTTCAATACCGCAGGATTTCAGAGCCGTGGTAACTGCTGATGGTTTCACCGAATCAAAGGCTTTTTCATAATCGATAAAAGCCATGCACAATGGAAGTTCATATTCCCTCGCTCTTTCAATTAGTTCTCTCAGTACGTGGATATGATCTATTGTGCTGTAGCCACTCCTGAATCCAGCTTGTTCTCTCGGTTGAGCCATGTCCAGTGTTACCTTCAAGCGGTGTGAAAGAACTTTAGTGAAGATTTTATAAACCACTGATAGGAGGCTGATAGGTCTGTAGTTCCTGAGATCCTCAATGTCACCTTTTTTATGTAGCAGGATCATTGTAGCATTGTTCCAATCCTCAGGAATCTTCCCTTCATTAAGGCATCGAGTGAAAATTTGGGCGAGTACTGTTTCAATTTCTCCACTTGCTTCTTGTATGATGTCTATAGTAATTCCATCTTCTCCTGGAGCTTTCCCCGCTTCATGTTCTTGATTGCATGAGCAACTTCTGCTGGGAGGACTGGAAGAACTCTGGTACCTTTCATGATGTCTGGAGTACATGTATCATCCCTTTCATATAATTTGGAGTAGAAATCTTTCACTCTTGTCAAAATTTCGCCTCTATTTCTTGTTATAGAACCATCTTCTTTTCTCAGAGCCATAATCTGTTTTCTTCCCTTACTGAGATGTCCCTAAGGACATATATATACATATTATTTTTTTAGACTGAAATGGCACAAAAAAAATGTTGAGTCGATTTTGTTGAAATTGGACAAAAATATCATTTACGTAAAGCGATACTGTCGTTCGCTTCGGGTGACTTTAAAATGAAATTCGAAAGTAATGTTTTTGAAAACTTCAAGAAGAAATGATTCGCGGTAGACCGAAGATAACATGCTGCTGAATTTTCCTGCGGTGAATAGATAATGAACTGTTAATTTAAAATTGTAGTAACGGGAACTCAACAGAATTTAATGTATTCCACAGAAAAACGTGTTCTTAAATTGATACAGGTGTCTGCAAATAGCATGTCTAATAATTGTATCATTTGAATTACGTTTCTGTTGTGTCTGAACTTTTGAGACATGTTGATACTATTCCTTTCACGCCATAACTATGTATAGTTATACCTATTACCTAATTGTACTATAGTTTCAAACGTTTCACTTGCTTTTTCATGTTTCTGTTTCTTTCCTTCATAATTTTGCTTTTCAAGGTCGATTTTTTTTCCGACGAATTTTCCTGAATGCAAAGCATTTCAAAAATGAGTAATTGTAATGAGTACGGAGAAACGGATGGGCATACGGTGTACGATTGTAACAATTTGTTATGGAAGTCAGAACGACAAATTGATCTGGAAATCTTTTGTGACAAGATTTCAGTGTTTTGAAACTTCCAATTTCCATATTGATAGATCGACGGACATGATCGAACCTGCTGTTTTTCGGGATTTTCTTCTCAGCTGATATTGAATTTTATTTATTAGTTTTCTTTCCAAATATGGCATGTGCTATTATTATTACCTTTGTTGAAACTTCTATAGAAGAGGATAAAAACTTTCTGGTGTGGTCCAAGCTACGGCCCTGCACGCACACACATATACACACACAAATAATTACTTAAATATATCGTTTCATCATAACTCCCCCCCCCCACTCCAATTTCTGGGAAAAGTCTACACTCAGCTATCTGAACAATTTTTAAAATATCATATTTATTGTCTTTATTATAAAAAAAGAGAGGACATGGACATGACTGTCCTCCGAAAGCAAACAATCCCTACAAAAAATTAAAGTAACATCAAGCAAATTAGGAAGAAAAGTATTAAGAAAATCTGAGGAAATTTTGCACATAAATATTTGCCTCGCTCCTTCTGTAACGTTTGCACTACATACAACCGAAGAGCTAAACGCACTTGAAATGCATTTATGGTATTGCAGCGCCATCTCTTGGGAAGATGACACAGAAGCATGTGTTACTTACTGTAAGATGTTCAGCATATCGTACCGTATTAAACAGATTATTTCTAAAAGCAATTGAAAAACACTGAAGATGGGGGAAAGAAGGGTGGGGGGGGGGTCAGGTGTTTCCAACAGATTAAACGATAGGATCTTCATATTCATATAAACAAACATAACTTTTGAACGAAATATTAAAAAGAAAATCAATTTTTTTTTCACTAAGCAAAATATTTAGAAATTTTCGCGGGTTTAGAGTATAAAAACTGGATGACGAGGAAACAGCTACTCGAGAGGATTTTAGACCCCTTTTCACAGCAATAGCTATACATGTATATTAACAAGATAATGCGAAAGAAACATTAGCAGTTTAGTGAATGAAAATTTTATATCAGAAGCAGTGGCGTACCGGAAAAACTCGAGCCCCCCGACAAAAATGTTTTCGAGGCCCTTTTCCGAAAATCTATTAGCTTTCAACTACTCAAAATTTGTATTTCCATAATATTAACTAGGCTTTATGGGTGTTTTAATAAATCAGATTCCTTGGAACCTACGAGTATTTTTCGTAAATGCAAAATTATTGCGTGAAACAGAAATGTGTACGTTGTTATTAAAATGATTGGCCTGGTTTTATACCAATACAAATTATTACAAAATACTTACGTCAAAATTTATCATATTATGCAAAATTTATTATTTTAAAAATTAAGGCCAGCCTTTTTGAATTACCTCGCGATTGCACACACAAAATATTCAACTGCCGTATGACAGAGACTTTTCCGATTTATACGAAATGTCACAACATAAGTAAGAAAATAACTAAGTAACGAATAAGAAGTGTAGCACAAAAAACGTTAAACTACTTAAATTATCTACTCTGGAGTATAAAAACACGCTACAATGTTTTACACACAGTAAAAAATCTTCTGAGTATCATAAAAACAAAATCACACTGGTCTCTGAGTTTTCGCTCCCATGAAGAACATATTTTAGTTCATTATATTCTGAACGATGCGTAGTTACGGAAAAATAACTGTAAACATTATATTCATTGGTATAAAAATTCCGATCATTGAACTATTTCTTTCACATTCTCTTGTTAACATACATGCATAGAAGCTACAAAATAAGAGCTCCGTCGTAGCACGATTTATTTTATTTTAAACAAGTTAGTAAAATCATACAATGTATTGATTATGATACGCTTTCCAACATACCAGAAATTATTACACAAGTTATGAGGATAATGACTGTGGAATAAATCTCGCTCCTGTGTCCTGACCTTTGACCCCATTTCGATGATATTCAACAGAACCGGTTCAGTACACCTCAAGAATAACATACTAAAGTTTTGTCGCGATAGAAGCAGTTTTACGCAAGTTATGAGAATAATGGCTGTGGAACAAATCTTACTTTTGTGCAATGACCTTTGACCCCATTTCGTTGATATTCAACAAAACCTGTTCACTATACCTCCGGGACAACATGATAACGTTTTGTCGCAATCGAAACATTTTTTGGTAAGTTATGATGCACAAGGGCAATGGAATGGATCCCACTCCAGTGTCCTGACCTTTGACCCCATTTCGCCCATTTTCAATAGAGTTCGTCCCCAGTGGCTCCCTACCACATACTAAAATTTCATCGAAATCGAACCATTTTTACGCAAGTTATGACGCATAAGGGCAATGGAACAAATCCCGCTCTTATGACCTGCCTGACCTTTGACCCCATTTCGCCCATTTTCAATAGAGTTCGTGCCCAGGTGGTTCCCTACCACATACTAAAATTTTTTCATCGAAATCGAACCATATTTACGCATGTTATGACGCATAAAGGCAATGGAATGGATTCCACTTTTATGCCCTGACCTTTGACCCCATTTCGCCCATTTTCAATAGGGTTCCTCCCCAGGTGGTTCCTTACCAAATACTAAAATTTCATCGAAATCGAACCATTTTTTCGCAAGTTATGACGCATAAGGGCAATGGAATAAATACCGCTTTTATGCCCTGCCTGACCTTTGACCCCATTCGCCCATTTTCAATAGGGTTTGTGCCCAGTGGTTCCCTACCACATACTAAAATTTCATCGAAATCGAACCATATTTACGCATGTTATGACGCATAAAGGCAATGAAATGGATCCCGCTTTTATGTCCTGACCTTTGACCCCATTCCACCCATTTTCAATAGGGTTCGTCCCCTGGTGGTCCCCTACCACATACTAAAATTTCATTGAATTCGAACCATTTTTACGTGAGTTATCGTGCCAAAAGACGGACGGACGGAAAAAGCTGGAGCATATACGCTTCTTCAACCTACGGTTGGAAAGCGTAAAAAACGAACATATATGTACAATTAAAAGCCATTAGCACTTTCGGAGTGCCGTTCACTCCATCTTCAGAAGATCTATGTTGCTGTATTATGTAGCTATATATATATACAGATTCACGTGGGACATTACGTAGCTTAACTAATTGTCATTCATGATTTACACGGTGTTATATCACATACGGGATGTAAGGTCAGGTGATGCGTAACATCACAGCCTCTCCTTGACAAATGTCAACCCCGCCTTCTCGTGGTGCATCCTGTTCCCACTAAAGGGGCTCTGACGACCGCCCATAGCGGTATAACTATACCATCGGGATCAGAGGAAATTCTATCCCACACTCACCAACCCGCTTGGCCAGCGTGGTGAGTTATGGCCAAACCCCTCCAAAATGATTCCACAACTTAAATCTTGGCCCTCAGTCTCCGGCAGTTGGAATGTACCTGGCCAAGGCAGCGGCCAGTGCGACATGAAGGCAGAGGGTGCTAAGAATCCCGGAGGACCGGACTAGGCTGCCATCTGATGCTGACCTTGGCTACTTACAATGGACGCTCCCTATCTTCTGATTCAAGGCTTCTTGAATTGGAAGAGGAACTACAAAGGATCAAGTGGGACATCGTGGGGCTAAGTGAGGTAAGGAGAAAAGGAGAAGATCTCATCGAACTGAAAAGTGGACATCTCTTCTACTATCGTGGGACAGATACTGGCAGAACTAGTGGTGTTGGATTTATAATAAACAAGAAACTGAAGGATAAAGTTGTAGAAGTTGAAAGTTCCTCTGACAGAGCTGCACGACTTGTTATCCAACTCTCGAAAAGATACCAGGCTCAGATTATTCAAACTTATGCACCCACCACAAGTCATCCTGAAGAAGAAATTGAAGAATTTTATGAGGAAATTTGTCATCTAAATAATAAAGGTAAGCAGCACTTGAAAATAATTATGGGAGATTTCAATGCAAAAATAGGGCAACGGCAACAGAATGAAACTTCAGTAGGTAAATTCGGTCATGGCAACAGAAACCAGCGTGGAAATACTCTCGTTGAGTTTGCAGAGGCAGAAGGGTTTTTCATCTTGAACTCCTTCTTCAAGAAAAAGCCACACAGGAAATGGACATGGAGACATCCAAATGGGACGACAAGTGAAATTGATTTTATTATGTGTAACAAAAAATTCGTCATAGAAGACTGCAGTGTGCTAAACAAGTTCAACACAGGTAGTGACCATAGATTGGTGAGATGTAAGATGCACCTCAACACTAAACTTGAACGTGGCAAGCTCATAAGACAAACAAAATCTATTGACATAACCAACCTTAAAAACACCATAATACCTTCAAGTTAGAACTGAAGAACAGGTTCTCTGCTTTAGAAGGCCTAACATCGGAAGAAGTGGACATCTCTGAAGTTAACAGAAAAGTAACCAAAGCTCTTATGGAAACAGCAACAAAATTAGCTGGGTCTAAGAACAAGTTGCATGTGAACAAATTATCAGGAAAAACCAAAATGTTGATGCAAAAAGAAGAGAGATGAGGACAACTAAAGAAGATGTGACTTCCAAAGTGGAATATATAGAGCTATGCAAGACCGTAAGAAAGAGTATCACTGAAGACGTAAGGAAATTCAACTGTGAACTAGTGAGGAAAGCAATTGAAAACAACCAAAGCCTAAAGATAGCAAAGGGACATCTCAGTAAGGGAAGAAAACAGATTATGGCACTGAGAAAAGAAGATGGTTCTGTAACAAGAAATAGAGGCGAAATTTTGACAAGAGTGAAAGATTTCTACTCCAAATTATATGAAAGGGATGATATATGCACTCCAGACATCATGAAAGATACCAGTACCAGAGTTCCCCCAGTCCTTCCAGCAGAAGTTGCACATGCAATCAAGAACATGAAGCGAGGAAAAGCTCCAGGAGAAGATGGAATTACTGTAGACATCATACAAGAAGCAAGTGAAGAAATCGAAACAGTACTCGCCCAAATTTTCACTCGATGCCTTAATGAAGGAAAGATTCCTGAGGATTGGAACACCGCTACAATGATCCTGCTACATAAGAAAGGTGACATTGAGGATCTCGGAAACTACAGAGCTATCAGCCTCCTATCAGTAGTTTATAAAATCTTCACTAAAGTTCTTTCACACCGCTTGAAGGTAGCAATAGACATGGCTCAACCGAGAGAACAAGCTGGATTCAGGAGTGGCTACAGCACAATAGATCATATCCACGTGCTGAGAGAACTAATTGAAAGAGCGAGGGAATATGAACTTCCATTGTGCATGGCTTTTATCGATTATGAAAAAGCCTTTGATTCGGTGAAACCATCAGCAGTTACAATGGCTCTGAAAACCTGCGGTATTGAAGATGCATACATTAATATTATTAATAACATCTATGAAAATGCAAGTGCAAAGATTAGGCTGTTTGAAAATACAACACACGTAAAAATTGGAAAGGGAGTGAGACAAGGTGACACCATATCTCCGAAGCTATTTAATGCCACATTGGAGGGTGTTTTTCAGTCCCTGAGCTGGGAAAACAAAGGGATAAAGATTAATGGAGATTGTCTAACCCACCTTCGTTTTGCTGATGACGTAGTCATTTTTGCAACTACCCCATCAGAGCTGCAGAGTATGATCCAGGAACTTGCTGACAAGAGTAAAGAAGTGGGATTAAAAATGAACTTTCAGAAGACAAAAGTGATGTTCAATGCTTTTACAAGAAATGAAAATTTATCGATTGATGGAGAAAAGCTGGAGATAACAGACACGTATGTTTATCTTGGACAGCAGATATCAAGTGAGGGTCACATTGATGAAGAAATTAATCGGCGTACAAAACTTGCCTGGAGAGCTTTTGGAAGAAACAGCATAATTTTCAAGAGCAATATGCCATTATGTCTTAAAAGAAAAGTGTTTGATCAATGCATCCTTCCAGTGCTTACGTATGGTGCAGAGACGTGGACCTTAACTAAAAGAGACATACAAAGGCTGCAGACAACTCAAAGAAGCATGGAGAGGTGCATGCTTGGTGTAACCAGGAGAGATAAGAAGAGGAACTCGTGGATCCGAAAAATGACAAGAGTGGAAGACATCATGATCAGAGTTAAATCCCTGAAATGGCAATGGGCTGGACATACTGCCAGAAGGACAGATCATCGATGGACAGCCGAAATTTTAGATTGGATTCCAAGGGACAGGAAAAGACCCAGAAGAAGACCACATAGGAGATGGGTGGATGAAATTCGAAAGTATGCAGGGGTGACATGGAGGAGACTGGCACAAGACAGACCGTTGTGGAGGAAACTTGGGGAGACCTTCGTCCAGCAGTGGATTGATAATGGTTGACGATGATGATGATGATGATATCACATACATCTGTTGCCACAAAAAATAGTGAAAAACTATACATATATGTTATAATTCAATGATTTCACTAAGTGTTTCCCAAGTTCAGGTAAATCGACAGGGTAATAGTCATTACAACATTTCGTATCTAATGCCGTGATAAAAACACTTTCTGCTATCAATAGAGCATGAACAGAGGAAGGAGTCTGGAGCATACTGACATTGCACCAATCAGGGATAAATATGCCATTATTTACATTACGTGCAAGTGCTGTATTATAAAGGTGCGCTTTGCTCTATTGATAGCAGAAAGTGTTTTTATCACGGCAATAGATACGAAATGTTGTAATGACTATTACCCTGTCGATTTACCTGAATTTTGGAAACACTTAGTGAAATCATTGAATTATAACATATATGTATAGTTTTTCACTATTTTTGTGGCAACAGATGTATGTGATATAACACCGTGTAAATCATGAATGACAATTAGTTAAGCTACGTAATGTCCCACGTGACTCTGTATATATATATAGCTGTATAATACAGCAACATAGATCATCTGAAGATGGAGTAAATGGCACTGCGAAAGTGCTAATTGCTTTTAATGGTACATATATGTTCGCTTTTTAAAATAAAATAAATCGTGTTAAGACGGAGCTCTTATATTGTATTTCAATAGCACGACTTACTCTTCGTATTTGCATAGAAGCTATTGCGAGGTCTGTGAAAAGGGAACTCAAGTTCTCTTGAATAGCTACTTCAGTTTTCATGAACTAAAGCAACGGAAATGATTTCTGAATATTTTACATATTTACTGGAAAAAAATTATTTTCGTCTTAATACTTTATTCAAAACTGCCGTAATTCTTGGCTATTTCTTTAACTAGTTTCATACAAAGTTTCCGCAAAAATTTTGTAGAACCTTTTTTCTCAGGTTAGAGGCCCTTTCAATCATGAGCCCTCCCCGCACTCCGGGGGCTACCAGTGCGCTCCTGATCAGTGGGATTAAGGGAGTACAGTTGTTCGCAGATAACTACGTATCCTTGAAAATAAAATAAACTAAAAGATGTACTTCCCGGGAAATGTTTACTATGTGCAAAACATTGTGGCACAATGTTAAATGTATTTTTCATATTCAAGACTAAATAATTTAAGAAATTTCCTTTTTTTTTTTTTGAGCAACATACACAAAAAAAAAAAAGGGGGGGGAGAGGATTTGTGCTAACTTATTTACTTACTTATGTTCTGTATTTTCGCATGAATTGGAAAAGGCCCTGGACACTGTCACACGGTAACTTCTGTTTCGTGTGTGTGATCGTGAGTCATTTCAAAGAGTTTGGTCTTTAGTTCTGAAAAATAAAAAAAATGCAGAAGATGATTAATTTTGGCGTAAGTGTTTTGTAGTACTTTGTTGTATCGATATGGAACTAGGGCAATAATTTTAATTACAACGTCCACATTTGTGTTACATGTAAAAAAGTGCAATAATTTCGGTTTTACGAAAAATACCTGTACGTTCCAAACATTTTCAATTATTAAAACACGCCCATAAAACCTTATGGAATTTAAAAAATTCGTAATTGAACGCTAATAAATTTTCGCGAAAAGGCCTCGATGATATATTTTACGGGGTTGGAGGGGTTAATTTTTCCAGCATGCCACTGATTTCCCTAGCAATAAATTATGTTTAAAGCTCTTGTTTAAACGCTCGTTAGGAAACTAAGCATATCAGATCTAATGGAAGAGATCAGATTAGTGAAATGAGTCGAACAGCCAGATTTGTATGAGAATTTCAACGAGATTTTGTCTGGAATCTGTAGAAAATGTTCAAGCATATAAACCCTCTACGTTCTAGTTCTGATGGCTTGGGCAGTAATTAATGTTGAAAATTTCACGGCATCTGAAAATCACTGAAACACAGTTCAAATTTAATTAAAAAGGCATTAAATGAATAACTCGAGCTTTGAAAGCCTTTCGCTTCAACGAAAACAAAATATGCACGCTCTTCAGGAAACTGAAAACTAAACAAAATATCAACACACCGAAAATCGCATGAGACCAAAGTTCAACAGGTATGTTGTGATCGAACAAGAAATGATATAAATTGCATTCCACATCATTACCAGTGAAGAAATATATTAATAATGCGAATTTTGTTTCGAATTAAGTTCTCTTACGCTAAGTTATTTTCTCAGAAAAGAGGTAGAAGTATCTCGCTTGCACTTACCACAAGTCTTGAAAACGTAGATTTCTAACATTTCGAACAATTTCAATTAGCCGCAAATAGATGGAATTCAAATAAGGAAAGCACATGTTAAACTAGGCCTTACGGAAATAAACCTCCGAGTGTTTGATGTAACGAAAATTTCCCAAGCTGTGTGAAGTGAAACCCCAAATTTTAATTTCTGTGGAAGTAATTACATTCGGCCTGTTCCGAAAAGTATGAATTTTTAAGTGGATAGCATCAAAATTAACGAAAGGTCTTGCGTGCAAAATGTGGAAATCATAGTTTCTCTGCGTACATGTATGTGTTTGAGGGCGCACACGCATCTCTTAAATAACTGCAGCTTTCATGAAATGATCATAACAAAATGAATGAATAGATGAAAAATGAAAAAAGTTTAGTTCATATTAAAACATTATGCAAAAACTTAGTTGTAATATGTGCTGCGAAACCGAAATTATTCGCTCCTTACGATACCGGTACAAACCTTTAAATTTCTTCCAGCAACTGATTGCAAAAGACAACGAAAGATTGTTGGAGCGACCAGAAAATATGGCGGGAAGGTATATTTCGGTTTTTTTCTTTTTTTTTTTTTTATTGGGGTTTTAACAGCCACGGTGAGCAACTCCATGGGCTATAAGCAGACGCCGATCCCTAATTTACGGCCACTTGTTCCTGGGAGAGCCACTTGTTCCAGTGAGCCAGCGCCGTAAGCCAAACACAAAAACCATGCTTCACCGGAATCCGAACCCAGACCCATCTCGGACGAATGGTCGTAAGCCATCGCTCAGACCACTGCGCCACCTATTTCTTAACCATTCTTCGTTGACCAGCGTATCAGAAATTAAAAAAAAAAAAAAAAACTTAAGAAGATGGCTGAGTTGAGTTTATCACTTTGTTCCAGTTAATAACAAAGAGATACGAAGCGAAATCCAACTTGAGATAGGAACAACATAAGTAAATTATTCTTATGGTATGAACTGAAACAAAGTCTGCCGAATCCTTGTTCACGTCACTATGCAATAGGTGGCGAAAATTATCAGCTGAGATAGTAATAAACTATCAGTAAATATGTAATACCTGATACTTCATTTATGCACACTTTTGTTGATGGCGCTTTTCGGTCTCCTTCGTCATCAGATAAGTACATAGTACAGATGATGCAGAAAGCTCACTTACGGAAAGATCAAATAAACCAAAATTTACGGGTGTTTCAAAGGACATTACGGTCGTTGTATCAAACCAGCTGTAAACTTCCGGCAAGTCAACCAAAGGGAGTGACGCCCGCTTTACCCTGAAAAATTTCCTTTCAGAAGAACACATAAAGAACAAAAAACAGCATTAAGATCACACACGCGCGCACACGCACACATACACAACAATGTTAATGGCAATCACATTTTTTTCAACAGCTTAGCTACGGGACTATAAGGATCCTAATTCTAGCAAGCAACAATATTACACAGCTGTTGTCATAGCGACGTTATGCATGGTGATGGTGGAATAGTTCAAATAAAAAGACAAAGCTGTGGTCTAAACGATGACAAACCTGTAGTCTAAGCGATGATCTCGCAGTGGTCAAGGCGATGGCCTCTGATCATTCGTCCGTAAGGGGTTCGGGTGCGAATCCCTGGTGAGGTATGGCTGTTGTGTTTGTCTTACGGCATTGGCTGTCTCTCTTTCCTAAAACCAGTGATCCTAAATTAGGGACGGGCGACTGCTTGTAGCCCATTGAGTTGCTCAAGATGGTCGTTAAACCTCAAATTAAAAAAAAAAAAAAAAGACACACGTAAGATTCTGATCAAGATTGAGTAATACCCAAGGGCGCTCATAAGGAGGGGCAAGGGGAGGAAGCTCGAGCCCCCCTCCTAACCGTTGGTATAGCCAAAGTTTTGATAAATTTAAAACACTGAAATACACGAAACCTTTTTTTAAAGCATTTATAAAAATAACAAGATATTAATGACTGATTGTATCAAATGTTTTTGTTGTATTGTTGTATCTTGTACATTTACTAAAATGTTTGACAGCCTTGAAGGAGTTAAGGATTTTTCTTAGCCTCCCCCTAAAAGTGAGATACATGTACTTGGAGTGCCACTTTTCCAAAATAAGAAATCAACGCTGCCAACGTTTTGTACTAGTTTTGTACAGTTTTGTACACCCAAAAGAAAATTTTGTGCACCACCGGAAGTGGTACTTTTCGGCTCTTTAAAAGTGGCACTCCAAGTACATGCTGGAATGCCACTTTTTCAAAATCGAAAATAAATACTGCCAAAGCTTTGTACTAGTTTTGTACAGTTTTGTACACCCAAAAGAAAATTTTGTACACCACCGGAAATGGTACTTTTCGGCTCTCTAAAAGTGGCACTCCAAGTACATGCTGAGTGCCACTTTCTCAAAATCGAAAATAACTACTGTCAAAGTTTTGTACTAGTTTTGTACACCTAAAAGAAAATTTTGTACACCACCGGAAGTGGTATTTTTCGGCTCTTTAAAAGTGGCACTCCAAGTACATGCTGGAGTGCCACTTTTTCAAAATCGAAAATAAATACTGCCAATGTTTTGTACTAGTTTTGTACACCTAAAAGAAAATTTTGTACACCACCGGAAGTGGTATTTTTCGGCTCTTTAAAAGTGGCACTCCAAGTACATGCTGGAGTGCCACTTTTTCAAAATCGAAAATAAATACTGCCAAAGCTTTGTACTAGTTTTGTACAGTTTTGTACACCCAAAAGAAAATTTTGTACACCACCGGAAGTGGTACTTTTCGGCTCTCTAAAAGTGGCACTCCAAGTACATGCTGAGTGCCACTTTCTCAAAATCGAAAATAACTACTGTCAAAGTTTTGTACTAGTTTTGTACACCTAAAAGAAAATTTTGTACACCACCGGAAGTGGTATTTTTCGGCTCTTTAAAAGTGGCACTCCAAGTACATGCTGGAGTGCCACTTTTTCAAAATCGAAAATAAATACTGCCAATGTTTTGTACTAGTTTTGTACACCTAAAAGAAAATTTTGTACACCACCGGAAGTGGTATTTTTCGGCTCTTTAAAAGTGGTACTCCAAGTACATGCTGGAGTGCCACTTTTTCAAAATCGGAAATAAATACTGCCAAAGTTTTGTACTAGTTTTGTACAGTTTTGTACACCCAAAAGAAAATTTTGTACACCACCGGAAGTGGTCCTTTTTGGCTTTCCTTTGTGGCTCTCGACCATGTACTTGGAGTGCCACTTTTCCAAAATTGTAAAAAAACAAACCCTGCCAGAATGTTGTCCTGGTTTTGTACAGTTTTGTACACCCAAAAGAACATTTTGTACACCACCGGAAGTGGTGCTTTTTGGCTCTCCTGTTGTGACACTCGAGCATGTACTTGGAGTGCCATATTTATAAAATCGAAGATAAACAGTGCCAGAATGGCGTACTAGTTTTGTACAGACAAAAGAGAGTTATGTACCCCTCCGGCGATGGTTCTCTTTGGTTGTCCAGCATGCTCTTAGAGTGTCATCTTTCGAAATCCAGAAGTAAACACTACTATCTCTTTCCAGTTTATTACATACTTTTACTCCTGTTCATTATACACAACCAGCTGTTTTTGTGTTCATTATACGCAACTTTTATTTGTTCAATTTCGCAAATTTTCGTGCGGTTGTCTTGTATAAACTAAGACATTGTCGGAGCCTTCATTTTTATAGCAAAGGAAGAAAAGAAACAGTTTTTTGTTGCTTTGCTAAGCAATGCTTTCGGCAAAAGCATTTCGGAAACGCGAGGAAAAGGAATTCAAATCAGCGCATATCATCGCTTCCAGTCTAGCAGCCATGCCGAGCAAGGTTGGGGGAGAGGGAAGTTGCAAAACATCTCGGCGCATTCGCAGTGGCGTAACTAGCACCACTTGTGCAACCCCGGAAAGTTCATTTCAGCACCCCTAAGCATAATAATTTTTCCAGGATTTCGGATACTAGGGAGGATGTGTTTTTCACGGTGTTTGTTTTGGGAAAATGGTGATGTCAGGAAGTTAGGTAGACTGTCTGGTAAAGTAAAGGAACTACCTATAGATCCCTGTAGTTTTAACTTTTAAAATAAATTTTGGAACAGAAGTACATAACGCAAGGTTATCAATCAGCCAGTCAGATTTAACACGGTGAGCTGTCAGATGCATAATCATGAATATACGTTTTATCGCATTGAAACGAATTCGGTAAAATATATTTAAAGGTTTAAGGTTAACAACTATGAGACTTTAGTGATCGTTATTGGATATGGTTGTATACAAACGGGGAATTCAGTATTCTACACTGCAAGAATGCAATATGGATTTCGTAGCTGCAGATATTAATTTGCATGTACAACAAAACTTCAATGCAGGCCAGAAAAAAAGTGCGTGTGGAAATGCAATGTGCAGGTATGTGATGTTTACAAATATACGAGTACTATACCCAGTGTTCGAAATGGGCCGGTATGGCATACCGGTAGTTAACAAAAATGGAAGTGAGCATACCGGCAGTTAAAAAAAACGTTATTTACCATCCCGGTATGTAATAAATTATAAACCCTTCACAAACTACGTAAAGATATTAGGATGAAAGAACAAATTTTAACGCAAAAAACGGCAAATGGCATTTTTAACGGATAAAATAGATAATTAGCAGCTGAGACTGAAAGAGACCGACCACAAACCCTTCAATGAAGTTTTTTTTAATTTTTATATTAATTTTATAAAATTATATACATTAATTTTTCAATACCAAAAAAAAAACAAAAAAAAAACAATTATACGGAGTGGAATGTATTTCTTTCGAAACCTCCTATTTATACTTTGTGGATCTATGGTCTACACCATACCGGCAGTAGCTCTGTGCCACTTCGACCACTGAGTGTACCACATAACTACATAATATAGATATAATATAAATTATAATTATATGATTAAAATACAAGTGGAAAATTAATTATGCGATAAGTGGAAATTTTCATGTTTTTAGGCCTAAGTCTTTCTTTCTATCCTTCATTTCCTGGCGAAATTATTAAGCGTTGAGGTCCATTCTTTTGGCAAACTGCCTTTCTATGCAGTAACAATTCCTGCAGCCTATCTTGTGACATGATGCTTCTCAAATAGTTTTTACAAATTTTAATTTGGAAAACGATCTCTTTACAGATGCTACTGTGACGGGTAGCCGTGAGTGTTAAGAAAAACATCAAGGCTATAATTACATAGTTTAGTACAACCACCGACAATTGTAGGATCCACATCCTCCACGAGGAATCTCCATGTGGCCTCGCACTTTCCTTTAGCAGTGCACCAATAAGGCGATTGCAGAGCGATCGTATTACAACCCGCAGCCAAAGGGTCAAATAGCTTCAATGTGTAGGACATCCAGCAACCGAAAAATTGTTATGCTGTTGGTAAAACGTGGAAAGTGCGATGTATTTGTTTATTCAACTGACGCCACGCATTTGGGGGATTTTCACTTAGGATATCAGTGCTTCCAAAGTGTACCATCCATTTTTTAGTGTTCACAAATTTGGCACACATGTAAACAATAATTACTGATTTTACACTTGCAGGTGTCACAGCTCATCGTAAATTCAAATAACGCAAACTTTCAATAATAACTTTTGGAATGTCCTAATTCCATTGCATTTTATTTTCATTTATCATGGCCTTAATTGATTGAATTTACTTTTTGTTTCGAAATGCATCCACCCGTCTCCCAAATTTTAATTTTCACCTAAAGTCAATATTTACCTTAATTTTAACATTTGCTAAATTTAACTATTAATTACACGCATGAGCAAAACCTATCCATAACAGTTTGAAATGTGGTCAGGAAGGAAAAACAAGATGATGGATGTGAAGACGAACTTTAGGCGTGCTCAAACACAGTGATATGTTTCCTTCTGTTCGACAGGCTATTCTTATTGTTCAAATATTACCAGTAACAACCTGCCCAGTGGAGAGGTCCTTCAGCATTATGAGAACGGTTAAAAACCTGGTTAAGGTCAAAAATGGCAGATGGACGTTTATCTGGACTGTGCATGATGAGTATTCATCGAGAAAAGGTTTTTGAAAATAAACATGAACTCATTCAAAATGTAATTGATAGATTTGGACAAAACCCAAGACGTTTGCAGTTTTTATTTCATAGTATCTCTTCTAAAGTGCAAGAAACAGAAAATTGAAGGGGGTATAAAAATTAACAGATAAATGCCTATAAAAAAAGGGGGTTTATACTCATACTCAATAAAGGACGATGGAGCAGTGCAATTGTTTTATGTAACCCCAAGTGAATGTTTCCATACAAAAAGACTTTATTAAGTTGATTATTAACTTTAGCAAGAAGCTTACAGTAAAGTTAAACTTTTGACTCAGACATGAATAATCAGTGGCCAGTAATTGGTAAATGACATAATTATTATTATTGTCCGTTATTTCAATACTAAATATTGACTATAGAAAGAAAGATGTGTCCAAGTTCCCAAACTTTGGGGGCGGGGGGGCTAACAGTGCTCCGAACCAACTCCCTAGCTTTAGGGGCTCGATGCACCCCCACTATGCCATATAAAGACGCAGGGTTACTATACATTTAGGCAATAATTATGATAGTGGGAGTATACTCGTTTGCTCCCTCCCCGGAAAAGTTGCAGCGGACGCCCATGCTCATGGATGATAAAGGCTGCGGGAAAAAGTTTCTGGCCCTTTATATGATTTTTTTTATCACCAAAATGGCAGTTAAACAAGTTCCCAAAGTTTGGCCAATTATTTTAAAAACTAAATGACAAAATGATTATGTACAATTTCGCATTTTCAATACATGAAAAAAAAATCTTTACTTTTTAAAAACTTTGTTGTAAATCCGAATGTTATTTTGTTTTATATTCATACCCCTATTACTCCTTCTTTATTAGCATCGCTCTTTTCAAAGCAAATTGTTTACAAGTTGATTTCTCAATAGTATTTGAGTAAAATATTATCTAATCTTTGCTTGCTTAAAATTTGTCAAAGTCAGAGAAAAAACATAACTATGAACGTTATTAAGTTTTGCACCATCTATTTCATGACTGAACTACAACAACAAAAAAACGACCGCACCATGCCAAGAGTTGTAGCTTGCCTAAGTGCACGTTTTATTCAGAGCAAAGATTGCGAAATAAATTTTTCATCCAAACCGAAACTAAACAACATATC
Source organism: Macrothele yani (assembly GCA_039090855.1). Lineage (NCBI taxonomy): Eukaryota > Metazoa > Arthropoda > Arachnida > Araneae > Macrothelidae > Macrothele > Macrothele yani. The sequence continues at coordinate 32,647,958 of CM077004.1, forward strand.
CCTCTCTGATGAGATCAAGGTTCAACTTTGCACGAAGAAGGAACACAAGAATGCCAACCGAAAGTAAACAGCATACCCTTCTCTGATGGGATGAAGGTTCAACTTTGGCTGCACCAAGAACTCTGTAACGCTGTCTCGATTCTCCCAAATTTGTGATATACCGGTTACGTATACGTAAACGAATCAAAGAACTGTGAGTTTGTGATAATCAGAAATTACAAAATTTATGTACATCGAAAAAAGCGTATAAATGAATTAATTAGCTATTATCGAATTGGAAAAGCTTAGAAAATATAGTAAAATATCGGGACTAATGCAGAATTACGTATAAATGTCAAAAAATATAACTGGAGTACGCATAGCCGAAGTTTCACTGAATATCTTTTTATTTCTACAAAGCAATACTTAAATATCAAAATTTTGTTTAAACTGAAAACCACTAGATTGAAAAAACATTGCGCAGAAATTCAAATTGCATTAATTTCAGTCTGTGACTTATACCTGTAACTTAATCCTCCTTTCGAGTTGCTTCTAAACTAAACATTTTCCCACTGAAGAGTCCGTTACTTCTCTAAACAGCTTGTACATTTTGGCGACACTGACAGTGAGTCACAGCAAAATTTATAGAGACAACCTTGATTGTAAATAATGCGGGGGGGGGGGGGGTAGAGAGAGAAAGATTGCAAGTAATTGTGGGGAACTGATATAAAGAAAGAGATTTAAACGAATACGTATTGTTGCTATATGTTGATCTAAGAGCTATTTTGTGTCAAATGATGAATCACAATGTGACGATTTTTTATAAAGATGACCTTCGAACTTTCATTGAGTGGAAAATTGAGGGAAAAGAGGTTTTAAACATAAATTCTTTTGGTGATTCTTCCAACTTGGCCGTTCGGCTTCTGGGATATTACAAAAGTGTGTTTTATATGCAACAAACTAGGAATATTAATCAAATTAGTTAACCATTTAAGCTACTGCTTCGAAAATCAAGAGTAAAAAAGTACCACTTCCGGTGGTGTACAAAATCTTCTTTTGGGTGTACAAAACTATGACATCACTCTGGCAGTGTTTTTTTTTTAATTTTGGAAAAGTGGCACTCCAACCAAGTTCATGCTCGAGGGCCACAAAGGAGAGTCAAAAAGTACCACTTCCGGTGGTGTACAAAATTTTCTTTTGGGTGTACAAAACTAGGACAACACTCTGACAGTGTTTTTTTTTTTTTCAATTTTGGAAAATTGGCTCTCCAAGTACATGCTCGAGGGCCACAAAGAGAAATCAAAAAGTACCACTTCCTGTGGTGTACAAAATTTTCTTTTGGGTGTACAAAACTGTACAAAACTAGGACAACACTCTGGCAGTGTTTATTTTCGTTTTTGGAAAAGTGGCACTCCAAGTACATGCTCGAGGGCCACAAATGAGAGTCAAAAAGAACTATTTCCGGTGGTGTACAAAATTTCCTTTTGGGTGTACAAAACTGTACAAAACTAAGACAGTGCTTATTTTCGTTTTTGGAAAAGTGGCACTCCAAGTACATGCTCGACGGTCACAAAGGGGAGTCAAAAAGTACCACTTCCTGTGGTGTACAAAATTTCCTTTTGGGTGTACAAAACTATACAATACTAGTACAAAATTTTGGCAGTAGTTATTTTCGATTTTGAAAAAGTGGCACTCCAGCATGGACTTGGAGTGCCACTTTTAAAAAGCCAAAAGCCGAAAAGTACCACTTCCGGTGGTGTACAAAACTGTACAAAACTAGTACAAAACTTTGGCAGTAGTTATTTTCGATTTTGAGAAAGTGGCACTCAGCAGTGCCACTTTTAGAGAGCCGAAAAGTACTACTTCCGGTGGTGTACAAAATTTTCTTTTGGGTGTACAAAACTAGTACAAACCTTTGGCAGTAGTTGTTTTCGATTTTGAAAAAGTGGCACTCCAGCATGTACTTGGAGTGCCACTTTTAAGGAGCCGAATAGTACCACTTTCGGTGGTGTACAAAATTTTCTTTTGGGTGTACAAAACTGTATAAAACTAGTACAAAACGTTGGCAGCGTTGATTTCTTATTTTGGAAAAGTGGCACTCCAAGTACATGTATGTCTAAAAGTGCTCATAAGAGCGCCACATGTAATAATGGAGGAATATGTTCAAGTAATAGTACTGTTTTCATATGGTGCATTTCCAGTGCACAGTATGAGTGAACCGGACGAAACATCTGGGATCAGTGGAGAAGCCAGCCCCTAAGAACTGGGTAGGATATTACGGGGGCTAAGCATGACGGACGATCACATAATTTTTGAAATGCTAGGCAGAAATTTTGCCAAAAAATGCCGTTACATGTGGATTTTATCCGATGCTGATGACATTATCCGCAGTCTAAAAAAGTTTTCACGTGCATACTGTATGTATATTTATGAAACGTATGTAGCATGGGAACAATGGATACGAATCTCTATGGCAAGTTAATATAAGCTTAGTTACTACTGAGCAATTTTAGCTTATTTATCCAGTTTTTGTCACTGTCATAAGGCTGTTTATAAATTTTACTTTCTAATCTGACGAGCAATTTGACTTTCCCTCTCTCTTATCCGTTTAAACTGTAATTACAAAAATAGCGTGTTTCTACCGCTCTGTTAGAAATTGGCTCAGAAGACTCCCTCTATTTCCCAGAAGAACAAACACTAAATTAAGAAAAAAATCATTTTGTATAACAAAATTTCTGTGAATTTGAGAAATTTACGTATGTTTATTCAAGTTCCCTAAAATCTTAGACGGTTGCGCCAGTCATATGTTCCAACTGATTAAACATTTTGAGGGGCTAAAGGGGGCTCAAAGAAAAGTTGGGTGGGCTGAAGCCTACCCCAGCCCACTACCAGCTATACACTAATGAGCCATTACATTATGACCACCCCCAGCCTAGAGAAATGAGCGCGCCTGGAGACCGAAAGGTGGCGCACATGAAGTTCGCAGAGTAGTATATACACAACCCAAGGACCGGCTTTCGGTTAGTAGAGTGTTCGGAGTCAGAATGGGAAAAGCTACCGATTTATCGGAGTTTGATAAAGGACAAATTGTGATTGCACGGCGCGTCAGAACTACGATCTCGGAAATGGCGCTGCTTGTGGGGTGTTCAAGTGCCGCTGTAGTGAGTACGTATCACAAATGGTACACAGATGGCCAAACGACGAACCGTCGTCCAGCCGTGTATCTTCCGCAGCTCAATGATGCCAGAAGGGAGCGGATATTGTGGCGCATTGTTCACAGCAACCGCAAGGTCACAGTGCCACAGTGCCACAAATCATTCGCAGCTACAACAGCGGTGATCAGAGCAATGTGTCACAGCACACCATTCATCGCAGCCTTCTGCGCATGGTCCTGCGCAGCCGAAGACCCAGCCAGTACCCTATGTTCACTGCACGCCATCGCCAACAACGAATGAAAAGGGGCCCAGGTCATCGAGATTGGACCGTGGATGATTGGAAGAAAGTGGCCTGATCTGACGAATCAAGATTCCTGGTGCATAACGTAGACGGCCGAGTGCGGATATACCGATTACCAACGGAGGCTATGGCTCCTGAATGCCCTGTTGGACGGAAACAGGGTGGCGGCGGCGGCGGAGGAGGAGGAGGTGTTATGCTGTGAGCGATGTTTTCTTGGGACACTTTAGGCCTCATTATCCCAACAGCACAATCCCATAGTCAGGTGTCTGAACATCGTTGTGGACCAAGCTCACCCATTCATGGCAAATGTGTTCCCTGCTGGTGATGGCCACTACCAAAAAACCTTGCCACACTACAAAAACCTTGAAGGGGTGGTTCGTGGAACATACTGGTGGCTTTCTGTTAATGCCCTGGCCTCCAAATTCACCTGCCATGAACTCAATCGAACATTTGTGGTTCGACTTGAAAAAGAGAGTTCACGCTAAATCATCACCACCCCGAAATGTACGGGAACTGGATGACCTCCTGTTGATATTATGGAACTAAACACCCCAGGATACCTATCGCCACCTTATCGAATCGATGCCTCGCCGAGTGGCTGCTGTTTTGAGGGCTAAAGGGAGTCCTACAGCTTATTAGGTAGGTGGTCTTAATGTAATGGCTCATCAGGGTAAGTGCTAGTTGGTACTGGGCATATAGCCCAGTGCCGCACCTGTGTAAGACATATGCAGATTACCAGCTCAGCTTGAGCCGGCCGGAACATCTAGGACATATGCCCACCACCAGCTGGCACTTACATTCTGCGTACGCCTACGAAACTGTGCCTCTTCATTTCTAACTGAGTCTTGTCATCTCCATCACGAAAACTCCTTTCAGTTCAGGTGCAACTATAATGTTGCATTCAAAGGATTATGTTCTTATCAGCATTGTTCGTTTTACTACTACTGTCCGTTTGTCTCTAGTTACCTCCGTCTTCGGAGATTTCCAGTATATCCCCACAGTTCTGATATCAAACAGAAGTCATCGCTCTTTCTACGTTTATAAGTGAGTCACGGAAAAATTATCATTGGCAGCCACCGGGAATCGAACCTAGGGTCTTGCAGTTACGTGCCCGGACATGCTTCCACTAAACCACAGCGGCCTCGAATTCCTTCAGACTCACATACTGATATCACTCAAACATTTTTGCCTAGGCCTTCTTATCAGCCTGGTTTGGTCCATTGTTGGACGATGTCTCTTCTAGTTTCTCTCTCTTGAGATCTGTGTCTTTGGTTTTTGATTCCCATTCTATTCCTGCAGTTCTTTTGATCTCACCAAATCATCATTGTCTACGTCTTCTTCTTCTTGTCAGCCTAGTCAGGTACGCTGATGGACGAAAGCTCTTCTAGTTTTCATTTTGAGGTCTCTGTCTCTGGATTTGGATTTTCTTCTGCTGGATGAAAGTTCATCCAGTTTCTCTTTTGCGGTTTCTATGCTTGGATTTCGACTTCCATTCTCTTCCCAGTTTTTTTTTTTATCTCATTCAACTATTTCTGTCTATGGGTCTGGTACGGTTCATCAAATGACGATTGGTCGAATAACTTTCGTTCAAAGAGGAGAATTCGTCCAACAGACAATTTGGTCCAAATGTACGGTTCGTCCACTGGTACGACTAATCCAATACCGATAGGTCCAATGGCACGATTAGTCCAATACCGATTTGTCGGCATTGCTACTTGTGCGGAGAAAAACTCATCCGTTCTGTTGCGGTTTTCGCTGTCGTATAAAAGCAGCAGTAGTCATATGAATGTAAAATAACTTTACATTCCAAACGCAATATTGTGGTTATGAACTTTTTTTTTCATTTCGGATTCGCATTTTGTTTTGTTTTTTCTCTTCTTTCTAGAAAGGAAATGAGCTTACGCTGTCCTCGCTGTCGTATGAAAGTGGCAATGTGTGAATCATTCAGTCAAGTTCGATTTTTTTTTCAAAAAAAAATGGAAAATACGAGTTACAAGTTTACCATTTCCGTCTGCGTGCGCGTGCAGTATCTTTGAAACTAATGAAGAAAACATTTCGCTTGTAACTTTTGCATGGAAAAGTGATCTGGCTTTTGCATGGTCATATCTTGAATTCTTGAGATCCGGTGATAAGGAAGAAAGGAAGCTCCACATGAAAAAACCAAAACTGTTATATCTTCAGTTTTGATAACTGGGAACAAACTGCTGAAAAAAATGGGTTTTTCATTTGCCTCGAAAGTTTTTTTTTTTTTTTTTTTTGTCATTCCTTCTCCCTACCTTTCCTCTTTCTTTCGTTGCTGTTATTGTAAAGCTCAAAACAATAGGTATGAATATATGGTTAGCCCCACAAATCTCTGAACACTGACCCACAAAAATACCTGACTGATTAATTATAAAAACTAATTGATTTAAACGACCTGGAATCTCGTCAGCCTTTACCCCTAATAGCGGGACTGTTCAGGTACATTTTCAGTTTCCCCATAAGGTTTGCCGAACAGTTTATTGCGATGGGGATATTTAATTATGATTCAAACAACAAAAATTTGGAATACCCATTGCAGAGCAAATATGAGAAATGAATGAACTAAAGAATGCACGCAGCGGAACGGAAACGAAATAAATAAAATAAAAATAAAAATAAAACAATCACACAGCATTTATTCATGTGCTATACGATATTACTAATTATTGTGTCGCCAAGGAAATCAAAGTATGTTACAATTATCGTATTTTTTTGGCATATAAGTCGAGCTTTTTTTTTTTTTTTCAGAAATCTGGGTCTCGATTTATACGTCAAATCGACTTATCTATTAAAAATTTCTAAATCAGAAAAAAGAAAAAAATATTGTGCCTTACATTCGGTCGTGATTCAAGTCCCCTGAAAGGCAATATTACGCTCTTAAGAAACCATACCGGAAGAGTACAAAGTGTAATAATACTCCGTTCACTAAGAACGTCTTGAAAAGCTGCTGAGACGGATATTTCCGTTCGACAGAAACATTAAAATTTCCGTGACTGATTTTAGTGACAGCTGTCGTATGTTAATTACTCTCTAATTATAAAAGATTAGGCATCCCCTCGCAATCCCTCCAGGTAGCATTATCCTGTGGATTTGCAAAGCCGTCAGAACTACAATGGGGATGGTTCTTAATTATCTCGCAATGATTTAACCTCTGAAACACGTGCCCGCCACGCAGTTGATTGACTGGCGACAGTTGTGCCGACCGCCGCGGCGAATTGCATAATTAAATTACTTGTGATCAGTGACTTTGTTATACTAATTATTTATGTATGTCACTTTACACATTTATTAAACAACTTCTCTTGAAATCTATAATATCTAAAATGAAGTAATACGAGATAATATTTATATTTATTGACGCAGTTATGTTTAAGTACGTATGGTTACTTATATTTGAGCATGCCATGCACTCGTTCACGATACGACTGTACTTAAAAACAAGTTAGTAAAATCATGCAATGCATTGATTATGATACGCTTTCCAACATACCAGAAATCATTACTCGAGTTATTTCTCACGTTATGAGCATAATGGCTGTGGAATAAATCTCGCTCCTGTACCCTGACCTTTGACCCCATTTCGATGATATTAAACAGAGTTGGTGCAGTATATTTCCGGAACAGCATATTAAAGTTTTGTCGCAATAGAAGCATTTTTACGTAAGTTATGACGCACAAGGGAAATGGAATGGATCCAGCTCCTACGTCATGACCTTTAACCCCATTTCGCCCATTTTCAATAGGCTTTGTCACCAGGTGGTCCCCTACCACGTACTAAAATTTCATCGAAATCTAATCATTTTTACGCAAGTTATGACGCATAAGGGCAATTGAATGGATATCCTTCCTATGTCCTGAGCTTTGACCTTATTTCTCCCATTTCAATAGGTTTCGTCTCCAGGTGGTCCCCTACAACATACTAAAATTTAATCGAAATCGAGCCGTTTTTACGCGAGTTGAATAAGGGCAATAGAATGGATCCCGCTCCTATGTCGTGACCTTTGACCCCATTTCGCCCATTTTCAATAGGGTTTGTCCCCAGGTGGTCCCCTACCATATACTAAAATTTTATCGAAATCGAACCATTTTTACGTGAGTTATCGTGCTGACGGACGAACGGATAGACGGACAAAGCTGGAGCATTTACGCTTCTTCAGCCTGCGTTCGGAAAGCGTAAAAAACCCGAGTAGGTTCAGGTTCTCATTTTTAAGTAGATTTTTTTAACAGTGTGGACCACACATAGTGTGCTGGATCCCTTCCATGGGTATCCTCGTCGAGCATCGGGATAAATAAAGAAACCGGATGCACCTATGAAAAGTACATGGTGACGCTCTGTGTTCCATGACATGTACTCTTGGTCACAGGTACATCTTTGACGACGGTGACCTGATGTCAGTGTTATGTATCTCAACTGCCTCCTTGCTTTGAATCCGTACTCTTGAAGACGGGTTTGTACCATTTCAGTACAAACTGTGACACCAAAAGCAAATGGAAGTGATTGCTGCTGTTGATAATAGGTCTTCTCCGAGCACTAAATGTTATGTACCGATATCGTCTCTTGATGGTTATCCTCGGGCGACCACTGCTCGGTCGATCTGCAACGTTTCCATGCTGTAGAAATCTTGTGTGCAGCAGACTTACTGCATTTTGCGAAACTCCTAAAGTAGCAGCCACATATATCTGTTGTACACCTACCTGCCTGTAACATTTCAACAGCTCTATTTCTGTTCTTAATGCTTACATGTCTTCTGGACATAATGTCAGGTTAATCCCACCCCAAAACAGCACAGAATATTTTGGATATGTTACAAGTACGTAGCACTGAAACATTGAGACTTTTCAGATACGCTGCACAATGTAACAGTAATGTTCAGAAACCTTACGGTTACGTCAAAATATCCTCAAACGTTACATTACTTTGAAACATAACAGATACGTTTGTTATTTTGAAAATTATTAAGACTTATGGGTATTTATAAAATTTATGCAAATTTTAAAATAAGGCTAAATATTGAAATTTGGAAAAAATTAAAATTTGGGAGTGGGTGGATGCATTTGGAAACAAAAGCAAAATTCTGTTTAAGGCCATGATAAATAAAAAAATGCAACACTGAGTTTTGAAATCCAAAAGTTATAATTGCGGGTCTGTGTTGTTTGCGTATTTGATGAGTTGAAAAACCTGCAAGTGCAGTAAAAAAGGTATTTACTGTTACACGTGTACCAATGTGTGTAACTAAATACTTAATGGTAGACAATGTACACGTGTAAATAATTTTTGGAGGCGGTGAAGGTCAATTAAAACGGCTAGGACTAATTACATGGTTAAAAAAATTCCCAGGTTATCACACCTACGTAACAGAACAAGCGCCGCAGACAGTTGTTCGAGAACGTGCTTGTTGCCACAGATGAAATCGTTTCTTTTACTAACTTTATTTTATTTTCCGGTATTTTCTTTTGATTTTACGTAACGTGCGATAGCGGTGTGCTTAGTTCCGAATTCGGCCACCTGATAAAAGCAGATGGCGCTGCATGTACTGAATGACGTCAGAGCGTTAGGAACAGACGTAGCCTATTATATAGGTTTAATTCTTCAAAGACATAAGAACCATCATTCTTTGAATCTTTCGTGGCGTAACATGTCTTTTCCTGGAAAATTCTGCGTTTAGTGTCTACGACTACCATCGCATGTCACAATTGGAAATATAATTACAGTCTCGCTTCTGAGAAAAACGGCGATTAAAGGCCGATAGTTTCGTTGTGAAGTTACGGTGATATAACATTGTGTCGCTGATAACTGCATGTGGATGTTCGTTGTGATACTCGCAGCCACTAAACCTGTAGCGTCGAATGCTCGAAATAAATTGGACACCCAGTGTCTTTTTTATACTAAAATCTTTGTCTCAGAAGGTTCGGTCGTTCTCATAGACTTAATTAAAAGCGACACCCTGTGGAAACCATTAAAATGTATCGCCACCATCATAAAAAAATTGGAAATTTTCTCAACTATATTTGCTAACGATTACATATCGGATTAAATAAAATTAAAAGAAGTTCTGAGCCAATCCATTTTATAATGTGAGTATTACTTTCGAGCGAGTTTTCAGAGTGCTTTTCGTGATAATTGCTTTTACATTTGGAAGTTCCAATCTGCTGCGAGAAAGTTAATAAGCAGTAGTTCAAGTAAATAATCAACATGCTGGCATGAGTAAACGACTTTTGCCATGGATACTTGAGTTCTGCTGGTGATTAGGTTGCTATGACCGAAAAGTAATTAAACGACAAAGCAGTTGTTCAGCCTCTTTGGTTTTCTCTGATTGCGAATCAAGGATTGCGAATGCATACGAGCATCACCACTTAGGTGGAAAATTTGCCACAAGTAACGAACCTGAGAAACAACAAAACGGATGCTTTAAAACTTCCATATAACAGGGGATTTTTGTCTAAAGGCCAAGGAGTTTCAGTTCAATTGGTGGAAAATTTAAGCATGAGGGCATCAGTACAAGACTTTTACGTTCCGTCACACAGCTTCCTAAAAAAAAAAATAAAAAATAAATAAAGCACTGGACATCAATATTGTTAAAGAGAAGCAGTCATTAACTTCGAAATTAGTAATACTTTTAGTTATACCTAAATCATGTAATAGGAATACTTTTAGTAACCACAGCCATCAGAGGAATGAAGGTGGCTTTAGTAAGCAAAATTATTACCTATGTTTGGTGAAATGCAGAGGGCCTCACTGAAAGGGCATACAAATAGAATGAGTGACGGAATTCGTACACAAGACAAAATAGAACGCGCATCTGAGCATTCACCTTGAAAAAAGTATGCTTGCGATTCAAAGGACACAAAGAAGAGAAATCCGCAAGGAGGGTTTAATCTCATATATATATATAAATATATATATATATATATATATATACACTATCTACCAACAAATAATTGGACACCCCTGCAATCGACGATATCTGCGGTCCTGATACCGCCAAGGCCGCCGCCGTTAAATATCGTGTGGGAAACAACAACGAAACCAGCCGCATGCAAGATACCACGCAGTTCGGAGCTCTCTGATTTCGAGAAAGTTGTAATCGTCGGGTATCACAGAAATGGCCGATCCATACGTGACATATCCAGCGAGTTGAAGTGACCGAAATCGACAGTGGCCTACGTGATTGGCAAGTGGAAGATGAGAGGTGACTGTCGGAATGTGCCGCGACCCGGCAGACCCACAAAACTGGTAGTTAGATAACCGACGGGTGATGGCCAGAGAAATTCGGAAGAACCGCACCAAATCGATGGGCTACATCCGCGAGGAGTTTCAGCAGGCATCCGGCAGTGTTCTTTTGATGAATACCATCTGTAAGGAAGCCCATCTGCTCGGTTATCATGGACTTGCTGCCGCCCACAAACCTTTGATCACCAAGTCCAATAGCGCTGCTCGGCTAACGTGGTGCAAAGAACATCGACAGTGAACCGTTGAACAGTGGAAACAGGTTCTCTGGAGCGACGAATCAAGGTTCACCCTCTACCGTTCGGATGGCAGGGTCTGGGTTTGGCGTTCGCCTGGAGAACGCCTCCTGCCGGAATGTATTGTGCCAACTGTGAAGTTCGGCGGCGGTGGAATTATGCTATGGGGGTGTTTCTCCTGGTATGGCACGGGACCCTTGGTCTCAATTCCTGGTAGACTCAACGCCAAGACCTACTGCACCACTATGGATGACCATGCGCTTCCTACGTTGTGGCAGTTTTACGGGGTGGACCCATGTTACTTTCAGGATGACAATGCCAATTGTCATGTTGCGAGATCCTCCATGGCTTGGTATGGTGACAATGGGGTTAATCGAATAGACTGGCCTGCGCAGAGCCCGGACCTTAACCCTATCGAGCATCTCTGGGACGAGTTGGAGCGTCGACTTAAGGGGTGCCCCCACCGTCCGAAATCGGTGAAGAAACTGACCTGTCTTCTCCAAGCCGAGTGGAAGAAAATACCGCTAGCCGTCGTACAACCCCTGGTTGAAAGTATGCCCCGGAGGGTCGCAGCTGTAATCGCCGCTCGTGGAGGCTCCACTAACTATTGAATGTGAATGAACTTCGTTTTCCTTTGCTATCACATGTGTCCAAATACTTGTTGGTAGATAGTGTATATCTTTAATGCCACATTGGAAAATGTCTTTCAATCACTTAACTGGGAAAACAAAGGGATAAAGATTAATGGAGATTATCTAACCTACCTTCTAATTATAAATATAATGATCCGATTTATTGGTGTCTAAAGTAAGAAATCACACAGATTTCACTCCGCAAGCTTTCTCCGTCAACGGACGGCTTCATCAGGCGGTTACGTAGAGAATATAGAATCAAAATTGTAGACAGAACGTTAATTCTAATATGACAAATGAAATCATGCGTGAAGACCGCGCGCATAAATAACCACGAACGTGGTGAATACAATATCTTAAAAGCTAAAGCAAAAGCAAACAATGTAAACTTTAGGAAGAAACTAGAAACATGAAGACCATCTTGCGATGCCTAGCAGATGGTTCCAAGCCACCGGTAGTTCGAAAGAGACATCGGTGTTGCATACATCCTGTTTCGTTAATATCTCAACTGTTTCCCTTATGGCAGCTGTTCTTGCGTCTCCATATGGTGCGATCTTCGAGATATTCTGCCATTGGGGTTGAGCTTGATGGTTAGCTACTTCTTTGGCAAGTGACGTAGAAAGTTTCTTTTGTGCAACGTCCCTCTTATGCTCATTCATTCTCTCCTCAAATGACCTTTTTGTGAGACCTACGTAAAATTTAGTTGAGGAGTCTGGGTATAACAATGGGATGCAATAGATGCCCGCATCTGTGAGCTTCAAGGTACTATTACTTCTTGCTGTGCTGAGGACGGTTGCCATGTGTTTAGAAGCTTTAAGGCCAACATCCAATTCTTTCTTCTGAAAGTGATTTTTAATAAAATAAGATATTTTTGGGATGTACGGGATCGAACCAACAAATTTTAAAGGTGCTCTTCTGTTCGGTTTAGCAAGTGTGTTGGCTTCAACTTTCGCTATTGTGTCCTCTACGCTGGAGACGTCAAACTATCCTGCAAAGGCAAGATCTTTCAAAGACTTAATTTCGGCATCATAGTCAGATTTCAAGGTGCAAAAATCTTTGGCTCTTTTAGCCCGGTATTTGAATAGAGCATACTTGTGTGTTGTTGGGTTGGCTGATCCTGGTGGAATAGGGTTAGGTACGTGCATGGGTTTATAGTAGACTTTGGTAGTGAGTGTACCTGAAATCGATTTCTTCACAAGTACATCTAAATATGGTAACTCTCCTTGATTTTCTATTTCCATCGCAAATTTAATGTCTTCATGTATGTTGTTTATGTCTACCATAAAGTCTTGCAAGTAGGCTTCTCCGTGCTCCCAGACAAAAAAGATATCATCTGCATAGCGTAGCCATACTCTTGGTGTCCTGGGAAGAGTGGTGAATATGATCTCTTCAATAGGTCTCATGATGGCTTCCGCGAGTATTGGAGACAAGGCTGAACCCATCGGGACTCCTTTTGATTGCTTGTAGACGTGGGAGCCATAGGTAAAGAAGTTGGATTCTACAGCTAAGTCAAGAACAGCAAAGATATCTTTCAGAGCTTCTTTATCATAAAGGTTAGCTCCAGCCAGGGTTCGTTTGATGTTTTGCGTTGCTTCTGGTATTGGAACAGAGGGGTAGAGGGAGATAACATCAAAGCTGCCAATAAGTTCATGTTGTGCAATGGTGATACCTTTTAGCTTGGAGATGAAGTCATTCGAGGATTTAAGGACTCTGTCTGTGTTCGGAAGGAATGGCATAAGAAAAGCTGACAGGGCTTTCTCAAGGTGTGTTGATGGTGCTTTCTTCCTTAAAACGATCGGTCTAATTGGGTTGCCCTCTTTATGGTGCTTTAATCTCCAGAATAATTTGGGTATGGATGTTAACAGAGAAAGCTTGCGGAGTGAAATTTGTGTGATTTCTTACTTTAGACACCAATAAATCGGATCGTTATATTTATAATTAGTTTTCTGGTGTTGGCGTCCCACAAGCTATATAACCTACCTTCGTTTTGCTGACGACGTAGTCATTTTTGCAACTACCCCATCAGAGCTGCAGAGTAGAGTATGAACCAGGAACTTGCTGACAAGTGTAAAGAAGTGGGATTAAAAATGAACTTTCAGATGACAAAAGTGATATTCAATGCTTTTACAAAAAATGAAAATTTATCGATTGATGGAGAAAAGCTGGAGATTAACAGACACGTACGTTTATCTCGGACAGCAGATATCAAGTGAGAGTCACATTGATGAAGAAATTAATCGGCATACAAAACTTGCCTGGAGAGCTTTTGGAAGAAACAGCATAATTTTCAAGAGCAATGTGACATTATCTCTTAAAAGAAAAGTGTTTGATCAATGCATTCTTCCAGTGCTTACGTATGGTGCAGAGACGTGGACCTTAACTAAAAGAGACATACAAAGGCTGCAGACAACTCAAAGATGCATGGAGAGGTGCATGCTTGGTGTAACCAGGAGAGATAAAAAGAGGAACACGTGGATCCGAAAAATGACAAGAGTGGAAGACATCATGATCAGAGTTAAATCCCTGAAATGGCAATGGGCTGGACATACTGCCAGAAGGACAGACCATCGAAGGACAGCCGAAATTTTAGATTGGATTCCAAGGGACAGGAAAAGACCCAGAAGAAGACCACATGGGAGATGGGTGAATGAAATTCGAAAGTATGCGGGAGTGACATGGAGGAGACTGGCACAAGACAGACCGTTGTGGAGGAGACTTCGGGAGACCTTTGTCCAGCAGTGGATTGATAATGGTTGACAATGATGATGATGATATACAATATACATACCCTGGCGGAAAGTGAAAAAAGAACACCAAGAAGGAGATATCTGATACCAACGAAATTTATACAGCATAATAACGAAATACAGAAGATAACGTGATCAAAACATTGTGGCAAAATACAGCTGTATTTGCTGGTAAATTGAAAAATAACATTTCCATGTAACATGGTTAGTACGAGGTTGAACCGCCATGAACTGCGTCACACTGTGCAATTCTGGCATGGAGTCTGTCGTACAGATGTTGGATGTAAGTTTGGGGTATTGAGTTCCAAGCATCCTCAACCTGGACGCGTAAATCGGGGGTGGTCGTGGCTGGCCGTGGAGATCGGTAAGTCGTTGTCCCATAAAATCCTAGGCGTGCTCAATGGGGGACAAATCCGGTGAACGTGCAGGCCATGGAAGTTGTCTCACACCCTGAAGTGCATGTTGCGTTGCACGTGCCGTGTGTGGGCGTGCGTTATCTTGCTAGAAAACACCACGATGGACCGACTTTACAAATGGAACAACAACGGGCTGAATGATGTTGTTGATGTAGGAGGTGCTGTTTAACGTACCCGGTAGAAACACTAGTTGTGTACGGGAGCGATAGCTGATCGCTCCCCACACCAGGAGACCAGGTGTAGGCTCTGTGTGTCGCTGGCGGATGCAAGAAGGGGGGAAACGCTCCCCTGTGCGTCTGCGAACACGCATACGGCCATCGGAGGCTCCCAAGAAGAATCTGCTTTCATCGCTGAACACGACAGATCGTCATTGCGTTCTCCAGTGCAGACGTTGGCGACACCACTGCAGCCGTTCCTGACGGTGGGCTGGAGTTAGAGGTACACTTGCCAGAGGCGCACGTGCACGTAGTCCTGCATCCAGTAGACGGTTGCGGATTGTTTGCACAGTCACCTCAGGTGCAACGGCAGCTCGGATTTGCGTCGCAGTGGATGTTCTGCTTGACAACGCTGCTCTTCTAATGCGTCGATCGGTCCGCTCATCAGTCCGTCTGTGACTCCCGGTTCCACGTCTTCTCGTGTGGGAATTTTCCTCGGACCATCTACGCCACCATCGTACCACCACCGATACTTCCCGTCCAATTCGCTCCGCAATACGACGATACGACCACCCGACCTCGCTCAAAGTCCGATAACTGCTGAAATCGTACACGTCTTCCATATCCAGGCATTGCAGCTTCTTCAGGGTCTTCGCACGTGTCCGTACGCCGACGACTGATTACATTCACTTCGCCGTACTCCTTAAATACCACCGACGATAATTTGCATATTATGCCATGCTGTGGCGTAAGCGCTCACCGGTTGGTCCCGAAATTAACATCACACCTACGTAATCTCGACCCCATTAACATATGTAAATTTCATGATCGTCCGCCAATTCCTTCTTGGTGTTCCTTTTTCACTTTCCGCCAGTGTATATATCATCATTATTAGCATCATTGTCAACCATTATCAATCCACTGCGGGATGAAGGTCTTCCGAAATTTCCTCCATAACTGTCTGTCTTGAGCCACTCTCCTCCATGTTGCTCCGGCATGTTTTCGAATTTCACCGATCCAACTCCCATGTGGTCTTCTTCTAGGTCTTTTTCTGTCCCTTAGTTTCCAGTCCAAAATTTCGGATGTATATCGGTGGTCCGTTCTTCTGGCAATATGTAATCATCATCATCATCATTGTCAACCATTATCAATCCACTGCTGGACGAAGGTCTCCCCAAGTTTCCTCCACAACGGTCTGTCTTGTGCCAGTCTCCTCCATGTCACTCCCGCATACTTTCGAATTTCATCCACCCATCTTCCATGTGGTCTTCTTCTGGGTCTTTTCCTGTCCCTTGGAATCCAATCTAAAATTTCGGCTGTCCATCGATGGTCTGTCCTTCTGGCAGTATGTCCAGCCCATTACCATTTCAGGGACTTAACTCTGATCATGATGTCTTCCACTCTTGTCATTTTTCGGATCCACGTGTTCCTCTTCTTATCTCTCCTGGTTACACCAAGCATGCACCTCTCCATGCTACTTTGAGTTGTCTGCAACCTTTGTATGTCTCTTTTAGCTAAGGTCCACGTCTCTGCACCATACGTAAGCACTGGAAGGATGCATTGATCAAACACTTTTCTTTTAAGACATAATGGCATATTGCTCTTGAAAATTATGCTGTTTCTTCCAAAAGCTCTCCAGGCAAGTTTTGTACGCCGATTAATTTCTTCATCAATGTGACCCTCACTTGATATCTGCTGTCCAAGATAAACGTACGTGTCTGTTATCTCCAGCTTTTCTCCATCAATCGATAAATCTTCATTTCTTGTAAAAGCATTGTACATCACTTTTGTCTTCTGAAAGTTCATTTTTAATCCCACTTCTTTACTCTTGTCAGCAAGTTCCTGGATCATACTCTGTAGCTCTGATGGGGTAGTTGCAAAAATGACTATGTCATCAGCAAAACGAAGGTGGGTTAGATAATCTCCATTAATCTTTATCCCTTTGTTTTCCCAGTTCAGTGATTGAAAGACATTTTCCAATGTGGCATTAAAGAGCTTCGGAGATATGGTGTCACCTTGTCACACTCCTTTTCCAATTTTTATGTGTGTTGTATTTTCAAACAGCCGAATCTTTGCACTTGCATTTTCATAGATGTTATTAATAATATTAATGTATGCATCTTCAATACCGCAGGATTTCAGAGCCATTGCAACTGCTGATGGTTTCACCGAATCAAAGGCTTTTTCATAATCGATAAAAGCCATGCACACTGGAAGTTCATATTCCCCCGCTCTTTCAATTAGTTCTCTCAGTACGTGGATATGATCTATTGTGCTGTAGCCACTCCTGAATCCAGCTTGTTCTCTCGGTTGAGCCATGTCCAGTGTTACCTTCAAGCGGTGTGAAAGAACTTTAGTGAAGATTTTATAAACCACTGATAGGAGGCTGATAGGTCTGTAGTTCCTGAGATCCTCAATGTCACCTTTTTTATGTAGCAAGATCATTGTAGCGTTGTTCCAATCCTCAGGAATTTTCCCTTCATTAAGGCATCGAGTGAAAATTTGGGCGAGTACTGTTTCGATTTCTCCACTTGCTTCTTGTATGATGTCTACAGTAATTCCATCTTCTCCTGGAGCTTTTCCCCACTTCATGTTCTTGATTGCATGTGCAACTTCTGCTGGAAGGACTGGAAGAACTCTGGTACTGGTACCTTTCATGATGTCTGGACTACATGTATCATCCCTTTCATATAATGTGGAGTAGAAATCTTTCACTCTTGTCAAAATTTCGCCTCTATTTCTTGTTACAGAACCATCTTCTTTTCTCAGTGCCATAATCTGTTTTTTCCCTTTACTGAGATGTCCCTTTGCTATCTTTAGGCTTTGGTTGTTTTCAATTGCTTTCCTTACTAGTTCGCAGTTGAATTTCCTTACGTCTTCAGTGATACTTTTTCTTACTGTCTTGCATAGCTCTATATATTCCACTTTGGAAGTCACATCTTCTTTAGTTGTCCTCATCACTCTTCTTTTTTGCATCAACATTTTGGTTTTTCCTGATAATTTGTTCACATGCAATTTGTTCTTAGACCCAGCTAATTTTGTTGCTGTTTCCATAAGAGCTTTGGTTACTTTTCTGTTAACTTCAGAAATATCCACTTCTTTCGATGTTAGGCCTTCTAAAGCACAGAACCTGTTCTTCAGTTCCAATTTGAAGGCATTATGGTGTTTTTTAAGGTTGGTTATGTCAATACATTTTGTTTGTCTTATGAGCTTGCTACGTTCGAGTTTAGTGTTGAGGTGCATCTTACATCTCACCAATCTATGGTCACTGCCTGTGTTGAACTTGTTTAGCACACTGCAGTCTTCTATGACGAATTTTTTGTTACACATAATAAAATCAATTTCACTTGTCGTCCTATTTGGATGTCTTCATGTCCATTTCCTGTGTGGCTTTTTCTTGAAAAAGGAGTTCAAGATGAAAAACCCTTCTGCCTCTGCAAACTCTACGAGAGTATTTCCACGCTGGTTTCTGTTGCCGTGACCGAATTTACCTACTGAAGTTTCATTCTGTTGCCGTTGCCCTATTTTTGCATTGAAATCTCCCATAATTATCTTCAAGTGCTGCTTACCTTTATTATTTAGATCACGAATTTCCTCATAAAATTCTTCAATTTCTTCTTCAGGATGACTTGTGGTTGGTGCATAATTTTGAATAATCTGAGCCTGGTATCTTCTCGAGAGTTGGATAACGAGTCGTGCAGCTCTCTCAGAGGAACTTTCAACTTCTACAACTTTATCCTTCAGTTTCTTGTTTATTATAAATCCAACACCACTAGTTCTGCCAGTATCTGTCCCACGATAGTAGAAGAGATGTCCACTTTTCAGTTCAATGAGATCTTCTCCTTTTCTCCTTACCTCACTTAGCCCGACGATGTCCCACTTGATCCTTTGTAGTTCCTCTTCCAATTCAAGAAGCCTTGAATCAGAAGATAGGGAGCGTCCGTTATATGTAGCCAAGGTCAGCATCAGATAGCAGCCTAGTCCGGTCCTCCGGGGATTCTTAGCACCCTCTGCCTTCATGTCGCACTGGCCGCTGCCTTGGCCAGGTACATTCCAGCTGCCGGAGACTGAGGGCCAAGATTTAAGTTGTGGAGTCATTTTAGAGGGGTTTGGCCATAACTCACCACGCTGGCCAAGCGGGTTGGTGAGTGTGGGATAGCATTTCCTCTAATCCCGATGGTATAGTTATACCGCTATTGGCGGTCGTCAGAGCCCCTTTAGTGGGAACAGGATGTACCACGAGAAGGCGGGGTTGACATTTGTCAAGGAGAGGCTGTGATGTTACGCATCACCTGACCTTACATCCCCTGGCAATATGTATAGCCTATTAATTACCATTTCAGGGATTTTACTATGATCATTACGTCCTCCACTCTTGTGATTTTCCTTGTCCACGACTTCCTCATATTAACTTTCCTGGTCGCACCAAGCATGTATATCTCCATGCTTTTTTAAGTTGTCTGCAGCCTTTGTATGCCTTTTTTAGTTAAGCTCTATGCCTCTGCCCCATATGTAAGAGCTGAAACTATGCACTGATCAAACATTTTTCATGCATATATATATATATATATATTTTTAGTTATACCTAAATCATGAAACTACAACAAAAATAATAATAATAATAATAATAATAAATTATTTAGGTATTACTAAATATATATATATATATTTAGTTATACCTAAATCATGAAACTACAACAAAAATAATAATAATAATAATAATAAATTATTTAGGTATTACTAAAAATATATATATATATTTAGTTATACCTAAATCATGAAACTACAACAAAAATAATAATAATAATAAAAGAATAAAAACTCAAAAGACCTAGTAGAAAATGGGTTTCTTCAAAGTCATAGATGCAAGTTTAAGTCCCCAAAAAATCCAAATTATATAACCGCCCTCAAAGGTGCGGAAACTAAATAATTAAGCAAAAGTTTTTGCATACATCTATCACTTTCCTGGCTCAACCCATACTCATCATCTCCCACAAAAACCAGAAAAGCATTGGCAAAGAGCTCACAAGTATTGTGAGAAGGCTTAGAACTTTAGACCCAGTAAACGAGGCAAAACCTACTACAAAGAAATATTCTGTATATGTAACTTAGGAACACATAGAAAATGACAGGTTTGAAACGTGGTAAGCTACCTGACAGCCCAAGTAAAGTTCCAACCGGGAACCAAAATAGAAAGCACTTAAAAAGTGTCATTCCCTGGGGAAAAGAACTTCCAAAAAATTAAATAAAAAATAAAAAAGAAGAAAAAAAAAACGGAGACCACGGGAGCAAATAAGAACGTTTTACAGACAGTTCCCATGTAACACGGAATGCTATAAGACAAAAACACGTAATTTAATGCATTGGTAAAGGTACTTAAAAATTAAAAATAAAAGTTGCAATATTTACACAGTATTCTAGGAATGCTTTAAGATGATTACAACAACTGAAAATAATTCCGCCCAACTCCGAAAGTCGACGAACACCACGAGGGCGAGAGACCAGCAATCACCCCTGAAAGGAGCTCAAAAAATGGGCTCATGGCCAATATAAATGAAAGAAAATTTGTTTTATATATAATTAGAATTCAAGCTGTACCAATGACAAACAAGAAAAAATATTTTTTTAGCATTAAACGAAAACGTCAAGAAGTATAGAAAGATCCTGCACATGAACAAATGAAAGAGCCCAAATACCTCTTATCTCCTCACGCGCAAAGTGGCCTACCGGAAAACAACAATCAGGGAGGAGATAGCTTGAAGACTGTCCCGCACAAAAAATACGCTGCACACAAAATTCCTCCAATCAAAAATTCCAAACCGAGAATGGTGACCTGTTTGTCCAATAAGAGAAGAATAACTCACCAGAATACACGAAAATTATTATCAAATATACCTGATGTGTATTTAATAATTTTTACCTGTATTAAAATACCTTAGTGTACATCTACAGACAAAAACAATTACTTATTTAGTTTAACGTAAGTTTTACCATTTTTATGTTAGCTATTTTTGATTTAGAATATCTAGTTTATTTTTATATTTTTTATCTAAATTTTTTTATTCGAATTATAAATTTTTTTGTGATTTTTAATATTTTGTGATTTTTAATATTTTATTATTTTTATTTTTAATAAGACTGTCCGGTCCATAGCACTAAAGGTTCCAGTTGTTAGTTAATATACATCCTCCAGATCGACTTCCAAGAAGGCTTTCATTAGCCAGAATCATTTTATTAACTGAGAAGAAATTAAAACATATCTGCTAACCTAACTCTATTTTTTCAGAACGATTTTTCTTAAAACTCTTTTAATGAAAAGAGCTGGAATTTGGTTGTCTAGAAAACTATTTAATAGGATACTTATGTGATCATGGAAATCCAAATTATTGCTGCAAATTCTGGAAATTCTAAGTACCTGTGAAATAAGTACATTTTCTATTACTTTGGTTGAGATGTTATTGTTCCAGTGCAAATATTTACTTACTTTGAAAGGAAAATTTACTCTTTATCAAAAAGGCTAATGGAAGGGTTACCTCTGTTAAGCTTAATGCTTAAGTCTAAGAAATTAAGCTCTTGGTTATTTTGGTTTGTTTTACTCAATTTAAGACAGCTAGGGTAGATATCTGAAAAATTACTTTCGATAATTTCAGAGTTATTAATACAAAGCAAATCCTCAATATATCTATAAGTGTATAAATAGTTATCTGAGCTCGAGGGCCTATATTTAATAAACTTATATTCTTTATAAAACAAGAAAAGGTTACATACGCTAGTTAAGTGGGAACATCCCATTGTAATATCGTTAATTTGCTTACAGAAAGTTTTATTAAACGAAATATGGTTATTATTGATGCAACAGTTAAGATAAGTGTTCCAAGCATTAGCACTAACGAATTGGTTGAGTTTAAATTCTACATACAGCTCCTTAAAAGTGGAAATAATATCTGAAAGAGGCAGATTAGTATATAGGTTCTAGAAATCATAACTATTAATATCTATGGGCTTTAAGCTGAGAATAGTGGAAATCACTTCGGAATTGTTATTTATAATCCAAAAATCTCTGTACTGCAGATTAGTACTGTGGCTAATAAGTTCCAAAACTCTTTTCAAGAGTGCTTGAAAAGCCTGGTCTATTTTCTTTTTATGACTCCTAACGCCACTGGCTATGAACCTAAATTTCACTGGATCTTTATGGAACTTGATAGTGGCAAAAAGAAAGGGAAACTCAGGTTCATATCCCCTAAAAATGGAATTTTAAGCTTCTTGAAGATGGCTTAAAAACGATTTTCAAGTTGTTCAGTACAATAACTGACTGGCTCGTAGGTTACTCTATTATTAAGTTCCTGATTTATCAATTCAAAATATAATTTATTACATATAATTGCAAAATTATTGCAAGCTTTATCAGTAGTTGTAAATGTATATTGATCTTGAAGTTTAGAAAGAGACATTTTTGAAGCACCAGAGAAATACAGATTGCTGTCAAAACATAAATCAAGGCCAGCCAACTTTCCAGAGAAGCTACGGATAACATTAAACTTCCATTCTGCAAAGGCCTCAATAGGCTGATTGTAAGCCAAACTAGTCTTAAAAATGTATCTACTAACATCTTGAGTAAAATATTCAAGAATTTGCTTTTTAGAAATATGGAAAGAAGGCCTAAATTTAGTACCATACTCTAACAATTTCCTAAGCCTGACATCCTCAACAAAACTTAAGTTACCAGTGATAATATATTTGTAATGACTATTATAGTGAACTGTATCCTTATATTCTTCACAAGTACACGCAAAAACTGCAGGTAAGAAACATGAAGAACCTAATTTGTAGTTTTTAACCATTGACCCTAAGGTCCTGACATACTTAAAACTAACTACAGACTGGTGCCTGGGAATGGGAAAATAAACAGCAGTATTGTAGAACAGATTCGTAACATTGTGATGATCATAGCTTTTATTTAGAAACCTGATTGTCACAAAATACTTGGAAAAACCTTTGAGAGAAATTTTTGCTTTAAGAATATGTTTAATAACGTTCAGAACTAAGTCAAAAGCATACTTATCAACTTGATTAGCATAACTATTCCAGAATTTGAAAATACTTTTTAGGACAGAGTGCTTAAAAGATTTAAGAAGACTGCAAGCACTTTTAACAAAATTTCGAATCATTTTTAAAACTACACAGAGTTTGCTGCAAGTTTGCAAAATCTACCTTGCTAGCAATACGAAGAAGTCTCAGTACAATTTTACCTCTAGAGCAGACCTTGTTGTTAACAAGAAGGAAAAGTTCACGGATATAAAATTTATGTTGATTGAGCTTATTTTCAGAAAAAGTGGAATTAAGACCCTAGGGATATAGAGACTGATGTTGCAGAATTTCAAGAGATTCTATTTCCAGCCTAGCAAAAAGGCCAGGGATGATATGCGAAACCTAAATTTTCACTTTGTCAAAACCATGAGTATGGAAATGTTCCAACTCAAAAGTAGAGTACTGGTTTGCACCAATGGAAGGGTTGACCCTGTTGGAAGTGAACATATATATATGTGTGTGTGTGTAGTAGGCCTTGCTCCAAACTTCTTATGCGGCGCTCTAATTCATCCCATAGGTGCTCTATGGGATTAAGATCTGAGCTCTGTACCGGCCAGTCTACATACGATACGGAATTACCATCAAACCACGTCGTACCAGTCCTTGCTTTACGGCTCGGTGCATTATCCTGACGGTAAAAACAAGGCTCGGTTCCATAGTATTGCCACAGAGTTGGTAGAGCATAATTGTCCAGAATATCGAGGTAGACAGGCTGGTTAACAGGTTTGTACACGATAACCAATGGGCCCGGACTATACCACGAAAAACACGCCCACACTAGTACACTGCCAGCTCCAAACTCGACCATAGGAACAGTACACTGCGGTAAATAGCGTTTCCCCGGCTACCGCCATAACCACACGTGGCCATCAGACTGATGGATCGTGTATCTGGATTCATCAGTCCATAGGACCCATTTCCATTGATCTACGGTCCACGATAAATGTTTTTTACACCATGCTGAACGACGAGTAGCAATCTGAGTGGAGATGAAAGGCTTATGAACAGCCGCACAAATACAGTAACCCATGGAATGAAGTTCTCCGCGAATGGTACGTGTCCATACCGATGTTCCAGCATTTGTACTCACCTGAACACTTAGGTCTTGTGCAGTACTCCGTCGATTAGCTGTAACGACTCTCCTGAGGCTTCGACATCCTCTATTACTGATTTTCTTTGGTCTGCCGGTACGGTTTGCTGCTTCAGGCACGCCATGTGTCTTCCAAGTATTCAGTACATCCAAAACAGTTGACTTGGGTACGTTTAAACGCCTCTCGGTTTCTCTTATGGACAACCCACTAATATAACACCCAACAATATTTCCTTTCTCAAAATCAGTTCTCTCCCGTCGCGACATTTTCACCCAACCTCACAGTGCGATATGATCGCGATCAGCTCCAGGCTTGTTTTTATTTATACCGTTTGCAGCTGTACTGAACATTTTAACAACACATCGGATCCGTTCATTTGCTTTTGAAGGGGTTTCTGGTGACTTTTGTCAATATAGTGTATATATAGTGCATATATATATATATATATATATCATCATCATCATCATTGTCAACCATTATCAATCCACTGCTGGACGAAGGTCTCCCCAAGTTTCCTCCACAACGGTCTGTCTTGTGCCAGTCTCCTCCATGTCACCCCTGCATACTTTCGAATTTCATCCACCCATCTCCCATGTGGCCTTCTTCTGGGTCTTTTCCTGTCCCTTGGAATCCAATCTAAAATTTCGGCTGTCCATCGATGATCTGTCCTTCTGGCAGTATGTCCAGCCCATTGCCATTTCAGGGATTTAACTCTGATCATGATGTCTTCCACTCTTGTCATTTTTCGGATCCACGAGTTCCTCTTCTTATCTCTCCTGGTTACACCAAGTATGCACCTCTCCATGCTTCTTTGAGTTGTCTGCAGCCTTTGTATGTCTCTTTTAGTTAAGGTCCACGTCTCTGCACCATACGTAAGCACTGGAAGGATGCATTGATCAAACACTTTTCTTTTAAGACATAATGGCATATTGCTCTTGAAAATTATGCTGTTTCTTCCAAAAGCTCTCCAGGCAAGTTTTGTACGCCGATTAATTTCTTCATCAATGTGACCCTCACTTGATATCTGCTGTCCAAGATAAACGTACGTGTCTGTTATCTCCAGCTTTTCTCCATCAATCGATAAATCTTCATTTCTTGTAAAAGCATTGAACATCACTTTTGTCTTCTGAAAGTTCATTTTTAATCCCACTTCTTTACTCTTGTCAGCAAGTTCCTGGATCATACTCTGCAGCTCTGATGGGCTAGTTGCAAAAATGACTACGTCATCAGCAAAACGAAGGTGGGTTAGATAATCTCCATTAATCTTTATCCCCTTGTTTTCCCAGCTCAGTGACTGAAAAACACCCTCCAATGTGGCATTAAAGAGCTTCGGAGATATGGTGTCACCTTGTCTCACTCCCTTTCCAATTTTTATGTGTGTTGTATTTTCAAACAGCCTAATCTTTGCACTTGCATTTTCATAGATGTTATTAATAATATTAATGTATGCATCTTCAATACCGCAGGTTTTCAGAGCCATTGTAACTGCTGATGGTTTCACCGAATCAAAGGCTTTTTCATAATCGATAAAAGCCATGCACAATGGAAGTTCATATTCCCTCGCTCTTCCAATTAGTTCTCTCAGCACATGGATATGATCTATTGTGCTGTAGCCACTCCTGAATCCAGCTTGTTCTCTCGGTTGAGCCATGTCCAGTGTTACCTTCAAGAGGTGTGAAAGAACTTATAGTGAAGATTTTATAAACTACTGATAGGAGGCTGATAGGTCTGTAGTTTCCGAGATCCTCAATGTCACCTTTCTTATGTAGCAGGATCATTGTAGCGGTGTTCCAATCCTCAGGAATCTTTCCTTCATTAAGGCATCGAGTGAAAATTTGGGCGAGTACTGTTTCGATTTCTCCACTTGCTTCTTGTATGATGTCTACAGTAATTCCATCTTCTCCTGGAGCTTTTCCCCGCTTCATGTTCTTGATTGCATGTGCAACTTCTGCTGGAAGGACTGGAGGAACTCTAGTACTGGTATCTTTCATGATGTCTGGAGTGCATGTATCATCCCTTTCATATAATTTGGAGTAGAAATCTTTCACTCTTGTCAAAATTTCGCCTCTATTTCTTGTTACAGAACCATCTTCTTTTCTCAGTGCCATAATCTGTTTTCTTCCCTTACTGAGATGTCCCTTTGCTATCTTTAGGCTTTGGTTGTTTTCAATTGCTTTCCTCACTAGTTCACAGTTGAATTTTCTTACGTCTTCAGTGATACTTTTTCGTACTGTCTTGCATAGCTCTATATATTCCACTTTGGAAGTCACATCTTCTTTAGTTGTCCTCATCTCTCTTCTTTTTTGCATCAACATTTTCGTTTTCCTGATAATTTATTTACATGCAACTTGTTCTTAGACCCAGCTAATTTTGTTGCTTTTTCCATAAGAGCTTTGGTTACTTTTCTGTTAACTTCAGAGATGTCCACTTCTTCCGATGTTAGGCCTTCTAAAGCAGAGAACCTGTTCTTCAGTTCCAACTTGAAGGTATTATGGTGTTTTTTAAGGTTGGTTATGTCAATAGATTTTGTTTGTCTTATGAGCTTGCCACGTTCAAGTTTAGTGTTGAGGTGCATCTTACATCTCACCAATCTATGGTCACTACCAGTGTTGAACTTGTTTAGCACACTGCAGTCTTCTATGACGAATTTTTTGTTACACATAATAAAATCAATTTCACTTGTCGTCCCATTTGGATGTCTCCATGTCCATTTCCTGTGTGGCTTTTTCTTGAAGAAGGAGTTCATGATGAAAAACCCTTCTGCCTCTGCAAACTCAACGAGAGTATTTCCACGCTGGTTTCTGTTGCCGTGACCGAATTTACCTACTGAAGTTTCAATTCTGTTGCCGTTGCCCTATTTTTGCATTGAAATCTCCCATAATTATTTTCAAGTGCTGCTTACCTTTATTATTTAGATGACAAATTTCCTCATAAAATTCTTCAATTTCTTCTTCAGGATGACTTGTGGTGGGTGCATAAGTTTGAATAATCTGAGCTTGGTATCTTTTCGAGAGTTGGATAACAAGCCGTGCAGCTCTGTCAGAGGAACTTTCAACTTCTACAACTTTATCCTTCAGTTTCTTGTTTATTATAAATCCAACACCACTAGTTCTGCCAGTATCTGTCCCACGATAGTAGAAGAGATGTCCACTTTTCAGTTCGATGAGATCTTCTCCTTTTCTCCTTACCTCACTTAGCCCCACGATGTCCCACTTGATCCTTTGTAGTTCCTCTTCCAATTCAAGAAGCCTTGAATCAGAAGATAGGGAGCGTCCATTGTACGTTGCCAAGGTCAGCATCAGATGGCAGCCTAGTCCGGTCCTCCGGGGATTCTTAGCACCCTCTGCCTTCATGTCGCACTGGCCGCTGCCTTGGCCAGGTACATTCCAGCTGCCGGAGACTGAGGGCCAAGATTTAAGTTGTGGAGTCATTTTGGAGGGGTTTGGCCATAACTCACCACGCTGGCCAAGCGGGTTGGTGAGTGTGGGATAGAATTTCCTCTAATCCCGATGGTATAGTTATACCGCTATTTGCGGTCGTCAGAGCCCCTTTAGTAGGAACAGGATGCACCACGAGAAGGCGGGGTTGACATTTGTCAAGGAGAGGCTGTGATGTTACGCATCACCTGACCTTACATCCCTATATATATATATATATATATATATATATATATATATATATATATATATATATATATATATATATATATATATATATATATATGGAAAGCTTTTGGAAGAAACAGTACAATTTTTAAGAGCAATATGCAATTATGTCTCAAAAGAAAGGTGCTTACGTATGGAGCGGAGACATGGACCTTAACTATAAAAGACATACGAAGATTACAGATAACTCAAAAAAGCATGGAGAGATGCATGCTTGGTGTAACCAGGAAAGATAAGAGGAGGAACTTGTGGATAAGGAAAATGACAGGAGTGGACGACATCATGACCAGAGTGAAATCATTGAAATGGCAATGGGCTAGACATGCTGCCAGAAGAACGGACCACCGATGGACAACCGAAATTTTAGACTGAATTCCGAGGGACAGGAAAAGACCCAGAAGAAGACCCCATGGGAGATGGATGAAATTCTAAAGTTTGCTGGAGTGACATGGAAGAGACAGGCCCAAGACAGACAGTTGTGGAGGAGATTTAGGGAGACATTCATCCAGCAGTGGATTGATAATGGTTGTTGTTGTTGATGATGATGATGATATATATATATGTATATATATGCTCTGTCGTGCAGTATATAATAAAACGCTGCACCTCTTTGTCTTGCAATATATAATTTGCTTTGTTAAGCAGTATATGCTAAGCATACACTGATCAACAAGCAAAATTAAGGTCATATTAAGGTCACAAACCTGTGTTATCTCTAAGCGATAAGCACAATCAAAGTGTGGGTGTTTGTACAGCTTTTTGGGTACCACATCGAAAGAACCAAATGTATATCGCAGTCATGGTTCGCAGTCACAATTATGATAGAATAGCCCCCAGAGAATCTTCAACAACGCGAACGACAAACTATGTTATTCATCCAATTAAAGGAACACGACATCCTTATCCATCATGGATAACTAAAGGAAAACCGCTTGCCCCATTTTTGTCGACAAGGGCCGTTGTTCTTTAGTTGGACGGGCTATAGAACAGCTCCCTTCATTTCTGAATGTGAGTAAGTATCATCCCCTGAACACTTTGAAGAAGAAAGTCGAATTCTAAATGCTCTAAAAACTGGTGTAAAAGTTTCAATTCCAATTTTAATCAGATTGCAAACACTGATTTTTGCGCTCTCCCTTAACCTGGGCCCGGAGAAGCCGCCTCCTCTGTCCCATTCTAGCTACGCCTTTGTATGCAGTATATTCGATTTTAAAGGTTTATTGGTGCTTTCCCGCTAGGTTGATAACATCTGGGCGAGAGCTGCCCTCAGGGGTGTGCGATAGGTGCGGTCGCACAGGGCCTCGCGCTCACATCTTACGAAAAAAAGATGAAAAGAAAGAAAATGAGAGAGATATCCGAAAGTACATCACAGAAAAAAGAGAAAACTTTTTGAGCATGAATCTGAAGACAATCCTGTTTCTGACACGAGATCTCCCGAAGAATGTTAAATAGAATACTTCTATCCCATTGTAGACACAGCTTTGCAATCTATGACCAGCCGATTTGAACAAATCAGAGGCTACAATAATATTTTTGGGTTTTTACACAATCTAGAAGAACTAAAAAAAGTGAAGGAAGACGTAGTTCTTGTTAGGAATAAACCGTGACCATACACGATTAGCGACAGGTGCCAAGCAACGTGCCATGTTCTAAAAACACGAGGTTGTGACGTCAGATGGATGAGCCCACGTATGACAGCAGAACTTTTGCTGTTGATGTTGTGAGTCGAATGGAGAACGACAGTCTTTAAACTATGACTCTGTTACAGAGTTTGGAGCTGAGTTCTATTACAGAGCCCTGTGTGGAGGGTTCGTTTAATGCTTCCTTTGCAGTAAGTTCGGTATCAGTGGTATAATCCGTAATTCTCCCAACTGAAGCAGATAAATACAATACAAAGTGTAGAAGAGTGAATCGACTGAGGCTAAATTTGCAGTGAGGAAGACTTTTATTCAGATGTTACGGGGAATGTCTTTAATCCTTGTCCTGATCTCCGTTCTTTCTACATATTCCCCCGCTCATGCCCTCTTTCCGCTTTCTCTCTCATCGGCATCAATTTCCTCCTCCTTCCCTTCGTCCCGAAAATCCTGCACCCCCGCTAAAGATCTCCTGTCTCGTCGACCTTTTGCCCCCGAGTTCTCTCAGCCACACCTTAAGATGCCTCCTCTCCGAAAAACGCAGGAATCCTTAATTGCCCTCTGTCCCGGACTGCTTGGGACTGCTGATAAGCAATAATGTCCCGTTTCATTCTTCTCACATCGACGAAGCTATAAATCTAACACCCCCTCTGCTGCGACTCGTGGGAAAAAGGTACTTTGCCTGTTCGCTGCCCATTCCTTCCAAATGGCGGGAATTGAAAGAAAATGACTACAATTCACTATCTCTAAAAATGGCTACAGAATTTCGCTTCCGATAAATATGGAAGCCCCGGTTACAACTCCCTGTATGTCTTTACTATGGAACGCTTTTATAGTTGAAGTTAAGTTTCAGACTGATCCAAATATTAACATGGCAATCTACAAGTTTATTTAATAAAACGCCATTTTAAACATACGAGCATAGGGCGAGTAATTTTTCGAATCTTCTTGTTTACGTTCTATCCAAGAATCTAACCCTCGTTACCGAAGGATGACGTTCCTAACACATAACAGTTCTTAGCAAGTGTACCCAACCAGAAAAACCCTTACTGTTGGAGATGATAAAAATATAAATGGACAAGAGCTTTTCACAGGGATTAAAGTGCTACGTGAACTACTTCCATCTGATGTCAAAACTGCAGCCGGTGCTTTAATACACATTAATAAAATTCAGAATCCTTTCCCTAATGCTTCCTTCGCTTACAATATATTACTTATTGTCCCAGTAACGGTGGCAAGGGCAGAGAGAAGCTTTTCACGCTTGAAGCTGATTAAATCTTATTTAAGATTTGTCATGTTTCAAGAAAGATTTATGTCTTTGGCAACTTTGTCAATTGAACAGGATAAAGCAAGCAAAATAAATCTTGATGGTTTAATAGCTGTCTTTTCTGGGATAAAAGCAAGAAAAGTCCAGTTCTTATAAGGTGAGTTCAATAATGTAAGTACTGTCCCATAATAGGTACAGACGGAGCCACTGTGAGGGAAGGACGTATGCTGGTGTGCTTGTTTTATCTACATCATTTAAAAGATATTTACAAAATATCAGTAGTGTTCAAAAAACTTAAAATGCTGTCTTTCATTATTAGTTAATTAACAAACGTCTTGACGTTTTATTAAACTGTACAGATAATTGTAATAAACTATGTTTTAAGTCTAGGGTATGTGGTGCGGGGGGGGGGGGGGTTAAAGCAAGGGGCACCACGGGCTAGGTTTGCACCCGTCTACGCGGATGCTAAGGGCGGCTCTGGTCTGGACCGGTCTTCGGAGCGCAAAGTCACTTCTTTTTTCAGGAGTGCACTACTGAGAGAGATGTATGCTTAATACACTATCTACCAACAAGTAATTGGACACCTGTGATAGCAAAGGAAAACTAAGTTTATTCACCTTCAATAGTTGGTGGAGCCTCCACGAGCGACGATTACAGCTGCGACCCTCCGGGGCATACTCTCAACCAGGCGTTGTACGACGGCTAGCGGCATTTTCTTCCACTCAGCTTGGAGAAGACAGGTCAGTTCTTTCAGCGATTTCGGACGGTGGGGGCACCCCTTAAGTCGACGCTCCAACTCGTCCCAGAGGTGCTTGAGAGGGTTAAGGTCCTGGTTTTTCGCAGGCCAGTCCATTCATTAACCCCATTGTCACCATACCAAGCCACGATGGACCTCGCAACATGACAGGTGGCATTGTCATCCTGAAAGTAGCATGGATCCACCCCGTAAAACTGCCACAACGTAGGAAGCTCATGGTCATCCAAAATGGTGCAATTGGTCTCGGCGTTGAGTCTACTAGGAATTGCGACCAAGGGTCCCGTGCCATACCAGGAGAAACACCCCCATAGAATAATTCCACCACCGCCGAACTTCACAGTTGGCACAATACATTCCGGCAGGAGGCGTTCTCCAGGCGGACGCCAAACCCAGACCCTGTCATCCGAGCGGTAGAGGGTGAACCTTGTTTCGTCGCTCCAGTGAACCTGTTTCCACTGTTCAACGGTCTACTGTCGATGTTCTTTGCACCACGTAAGCCAAGCAGCGCTATTGGACTTGGTGATCAAAGGCTTGTGGGCGGCAGCACGTCCATGATAACCGAGCAGATGGGCTTCCTTACGGATGGTATTCATCGAAAGAACACTCCCGAATGCCTGTTGAAACTCCTAGCGGA
This sequence comes from Macrothele yani, assembly GCA_039090855.1. Classification (NCBI taxonomy): domain Eukaryota; kingdom Metazoa; phylum Arthropoda; class Arachnida; order Araneae; family Macrothelidae; genus Macrothele; species Macrothele yani. The sequence goes on from CM077004.1 coordinate 32,679,961, forward strand.
TGTGGCCCATCGATTTGGTGCGGTTCTTCCGAATGTATCTGGCCATCACCCGTCGGTCTCTAACTCCCAGTTTTGTGAGTCTGCTGGGTCGGGGCACAAGCCGACAGTCACCTCTCATCTTCCACTTGCCAATCACGTAGGCCACTGTCGATTTTGGGTACTTCAACTCGCTGGATATGTCACGTATGGATCGGTCATTTCTGTGATACCCGACTATTACACCTTTCTCGAATTCAGAGAGCTCCGAACTGCGTGGCATCTTGCATGCGACTGATTGCGTTGTTGTTTCCACACGATATTTAACGGCGGCGGCCGTGACATGTATCAGGACCGCAGATATCTTCGATTGCCAGGGTGTCCAATTACTTGTTGGTAGATAGTGTATAAGCAAGAGCATGGATTTCACAGCAAAAAGGAGCTCGTGAAATCCATATGCGCTCTTCAAAGTGACTCAAGACGGAGACTTACCTGGAAAGAACCAGTGGCGCGGTATCATTCTTCCTAATCTTTGGGCAATCGCATTATGTGCTAAAAACTGCCTCTGTGAATATTCCGATTTAAAAGCGATAACATCCCAGTTCCCTTTTTTAGGTGTTATACAGAAGAAGTTGGCGATAGTTTAATATTACAGGACATAATTCAAGTCCTCGCCGAGCAAGAATTGTAAAACAATATCTTGTTCAACACTATTAACCATATGAAGTGGACAGCTCGTTCCTCTGACCTGAACTGTACTCAGCACGCTTGCGATGCTTTAGGGAGACGTAATGCAGCCCTTTATACCCCTCCCCAAAATTTGCAAGAGCTTCGTAGTAACTTAGTGAAGTAACGGTTGTCATTGCCAGGACAGCTTCTGGACACACAATTCACATGGGACGACGTCACTGTGAAGTATGTATTGCTGCGGAGAGTAGCCACACTCTATATTGACTCACTTTGGCTATCTAGCTGTAGGCATGCCTGCAATGTTCGTAGAATATAGCGCTACCGGAACATAATACAAATCAGTTTTTAATAACTTCACTTTTAAATGAATCAGGATTCACTCAAATAACTTCAGAAAAGGTTACTTACGGTTAGTCTTTATTCAGATAAATATCATTTAGCACTTCAACAAGGTGACAAACGTCAGCTAATATCAACAATAACACTTGTCTAAAAAACACAACACACAGCCTTCAAATAACTCAAACGGCAATTAAACAATATCGTATCCACAATTAGCATTAAATTCCGCCATTAATCTCAACACACACGCTTATCAAAAAAAAAAAAAAAAAAGAAAAAAGAAAAAAAACATTACTTTCACGTCTTCGCCGAGCAAGAATTGTAAAACTTATACAACGCTATTAACCCTATGAAGTGGATAGCATATGATCGAGACCAGGTCTTCCACACAGAAAGGTACGGGGTGTACAAAATACCTCTATAAAGTTGTGATAATGATACCCCAGATAGTATTTATGTGGGCTCCACTATAATAACATTGGGAGCTAGATGGAAAGAACATAAGTATGCCATCAAGAATGGACCCCGAAATACAGCCATGGCACGACTTGTATATGAGGGGTTAAACTCACCGATGTGGGCTGACGTTCGTGTTACTATCACTCCAGACACTGTTTCTTTCATGTTATTTACTGAAAGTACGGTGATTGTGTCAAAAGAACCCAAGTGTTTTAATGACAACTTACCAGAACTTTTACCAAGCCCTTGGAAACAGATTATGTTTTGACTGGTGGATAATAATAAAATGGAATATATTTGACTGCACTTTAATTTCTTTTTTTTTTTACTTGAGATTTGGAACACTGCTGTTAATGAACTAACTGGTTTTTCTGTATAATTGATTTAATTCTAAGCTATAAACTGCCTAGCATCATATGTAAGTATTTATTTTCATTTCTGGAGTATTGCTATTTTGTGAATATTATGATGTGGTAATTGGATCTATTGTATAATATCTTCAACTTCTTGTTGAAGTTACAAGTCTAGAGTGGGATCCCCACCCGGCACTCACTTATTTTTTCACTTTTTCTGTATAGTTTACTCACGACTGTCAAACGTCAACATGAGTATCCTCCAAACCAATGGGGGCCGCCCTGGTGGCGCAGTGGTCTAAGGCGCTGGCCTCTGATCATTCGTCCGTCTGGGGTCTGGGTTCGAATCCCGGTGAGGCATGGATGTTGTGTTTGTCTTACGGCACTGGCTCTCTCCCTTCCCTGGAACCAGTGACCCTAAATTAGGGACGGGCGACTGCTTATAGCCCATTGAGTTGCTCACGGTGGTCGTTAAACCTCCAATCAAAAAAAAAAAAAAAAAACAATGGGGTGATGGCCTATCGACGTCACCCGTTGCACTCTGACGTTGTTGTTACATATGTATATACACTGCTGGCCACCCAAAATGCAACACCAAGAAGGACACGAGATAGCAAAGCCAGATTTACTGGACACATAACAACAGATACAAAGATGAAACGATTGAGCTTACTGGCCCGTGCGACTTGCGGAACACGCAGATATCAATAGTTCGTGTGGCCCCCATGGCTGGCAATAACGGCCGCTACACGCCGCGGCATCGAGCGAAAAAGGGGTTGGATGTGTGCTTGGGGTATGTCGGTCCACGCTGCTTCCACACGTTGCCACAGCTCATCAGGCGTGGCCGCGGGTGGTGCTTGCCGGGCCACTCGGTTGCCGATCAGCGACCAGACGTATTCGATGGGCGACATATCGGGAGAACAGGCGGGCCACGGCAACAGTGACACCTGGTGGGCCGTGAAGAATTGTTGCACGATGTGGGCCACGTGCGGGCGCGCATTGTGCTGTTGAAACGCGGCCGCTGGCAGGTCCTGCAGGTAAGGGAGGACTACAGGCTCCAAAACGTCGGAGATGTAGCGGTGGCTGTTGAGTGTACCGGCGATGCGTACCAGAGGAGTGCGGGTGTCATATCCAATTGCGCCCCACACCATAACGCCAGGCGATGGACCGGTATTGCGATGCATAATGCAGGCGTCATACAGTCTCTCGCCACGGTGCCGCCACACCTTGATCCGACCATTGTGGTGTTGCAGGCAAAAGTGGGATTCGTCGGAGAAGACAATGTCGTGCTATTCCGTAGGCCAGGTGCGGCGTTCAACGGCCCACTGCCGCCGCACTTGCCGGTGGTGTAACGTTAATGGTAATAATCGGAACGATGGGCGTCGTGCGACAAGTTCCCGCTCCTGCAGACGACGTCGAACGGTACGTGCTGACACAGGCTGATTCCTACGTTAACGTTCGTGATGTGGCGGTGCGAGCCGTCAATGCCCGCCGTACAACATGTCGGTCCTCTCGTTCGGTGGTGTGCCGCCTGTGTGGCAATTGCTCACGTCGGTCCGTCCGTCCCTCCTGCACCCACCTAATCCATACTCGCCTTACTGTGGCTGGATGTCGTCACACACTGGCGTCGATGTCTCGGTACGATAAACCGCTGTCGCGATAAGCCACTATTCGTCCTCTGTCGAACTCCGAAACGTGCTGGAATGACTGCCGTATTCTGCGACGAGGCATCAGGAAGCTTCCCACTCACAGGTCCGGTAGCACAACACACTTCCACTACTTACACCCCACCTTCTGTGCACCCTTCTTATAGTGCTTCTCGGTGGCGTGCCGGGCGCACATGATTTGCATATGCCCTGCAATGCTAATCGTTTGCATGTCCTCTAGCGGGCGACGCATGCTGGAAATTTCAGGATAATCGGATGCTTCCTTCTTGGTGTTGCATTTTGGGTGGCCAGCACTGTATATACCATCATTACCCGAACTTAGGGTTTATTTGTTTTTTTATCTGATGATGAGTTTTAGAAAACCCGAAAGATCTCATGAGGTTATTTGTTCTCATTTTATTGAATTCGTGTACTATTAAAATCATTGGAGCTCTAGTGAGTTTTAGTGCTTCACTGGTATTGTATTCATTAACGTGCATCGAGGGATTGCTGCCCTGGCAAAACTTATTCTGCAGGTTTTAATTCGTTGTCTTCTTATTATATATAACGTTGGTTTTCATCTCAGACATATACACGTCATTTTCTTCGACCTCAGGGTGTCTCCAACCATACTATTGCGAGAGAGAGGATATCACGTTAAGTTTGAAATATGCTAAGGAGAACGAACTCAAATTGACATAGAGAAAGAAACAAAAAGGAAAGTTAAATTAGAGTATACGCCACATGCCATGTGACCAGATATTTTTACATGCTATTTATTCTTTATTTAACAATTAGTTTTCTTATTTTGTGCACATAACGTGAAAAAGTACATTTAAAATCACACATTTACCTCAAATTTCACGTGAGAGCCTCATAGTTTCCGAGACATTTAAAAATTTCCTTTTGTTCAATAAATTTATGGAAACCAATGTAGTTAGGAAACCTCGAAAAAAGTATATAGTTTTCATTATGAAATAATTACCCATAAGCTTCTGTTTCGTTTTAACTCAGAATAAGTAAAACTAAAGTTCTTCCGCCATGAACAGGGATGATATTCGGAAACGCAGCTCTAAGAATCCAAGTCAAATGGGAAATCTATTCCTCTGGTTTCTTAGAAATTTCCAATACATTACCTTCACTGAGACGGCTCACTTTCGTCGTAAAGATTCTTCATTTATGATTCATGTGCTTCCAAGACGTCATTAGTAATAAATTCAGTTTGTTCTGCTGTAGCTGCTGAATTTATAAATCACAGATAACCGAGTTAAAAGATTAAGGATCGAAATGCTGTTTGAATTTCAGATTTCTGATGTTTACCACCTCACCTTTTAACGATAGTTTGGAGAAATGTCTGGGAACTATGCGATTGTCTTCTAAAAGATATTGGGAAAATTACTTAAGCACACACACACACACACAAACACGCACGCGCTGCCGCTCTCCACCATCTGCACAATCTCAGTGGAACCGAAACGTTCAGTTTATTCACGTTTATTTCGAATCTGGGCAAACGTTTAGCAATAGCCTCCAACCAGGTAGTAATTCGATTTTATGGTTAAGGTATTGTTCGGATCTATACATCAAGGACTTCGATGAAGCATCTGATTCAAACAATTAGCTTCCTCCAGATTTTGTAATTGGAGAAGGACGTAGTCCCCGAGGTAAAAGTTCAGGAAGTTCTATTGAAAGAGTTGTTCTTTCAGGCCGCTCTGAGAGCAAAGGAAAAATTAAAGAGTACTTCAATGCGGTACCATGATTAAGGAACAATGAGAAATGGAGAGACCTCAGGGAGAAAAACCGGGAGCACATGAAATTGGAAAACTCACGAAACGATTACGGTACAAAAAAAGTAAGAGAAATTGAATTAGATAAATAGAAGAAAACATGTTGGGGTGAAGACGAAGTCTTCGACTTACGAAAAATAATGTTTTTACTCATCTGTTTTCAACGTTAATTGTTATAGTAGCTGTAACGCGTATCATAATATTGGTACAGCGATGTCCCATCAGTAATAATTTAGGCTGACACCAAACTGCTATGATAATAGTGATGCTTTGCTTCTTAATATCGGTAGCACTGTGCTGCTGCGATTTCGAATACGGATTATATTATATTATGGAAGCGAATATATTAGAAATACTGTTCCTGTCACCAACGTTTTCGGATATGCAAACTTTACAGCAATAAAACATTACAGTGGTACAGCTCTGGTACGCACAGTTTTGCGATAATTTCAGCTTTAAGGCATGTTTTCCTGTGATAAGTTTTCAGATTCATAATTATACGGTATTCAAGCTTAGGCACATACATAATAGCTTCTGAAAACTAGTCTTTCAATGTCCTTAGTTCTGGAAGCCAGTCTTGTAATGTCCTTAGTTCTGGAAGCTAGTCTTGTAATGTCCTTAGTTATGGAAGCTAGTCTTGTAATGTCCTTAGTTCTGGAAGCTAGTCTTAGAATGTTCTTTGTTTCAACACACAGTCCTACGACATCCCAAATTCTAAATACGCAGTTTTACGATACTTCAAGTAAAGGACACAGAGACCAGATATCTCAGCTATCTTTGATGATTTAAGTCTACGATATTTTAGCTTTTAGGCGGGGTATCTTGTCATAGCTCAGCTTCAGATCACATCTTTGGTACACTCACAGAATTCTGCCATGTCTGAGCTTCGGAAAACATAATCCTGCAGTGCCCTAACTTTCGAACACATAGCCCTACATTGACATTCCAGATTTAGGATGCGTAACCCCACGATATCGTAGTTTCGCGGCACACGCATACGATATATCCTCTCTGAAGAACAACGCTCTTAGGCTGCTGGAAAAGAGGGCATAGATTTCCAGATGCGAACGCCGTTGCAAAGCGTGCGGACACAACTGAAAAAAGCCAGATTAGTGGAGTGGCAACAGAGATGGGATGAAGGGGATACGGGCAGGATAACACGCCGTATTTCCCCTCGAATCTCCAGCTGCGGGACACAGAAGTCCGCAATATTCCTGCTTACGGGTACCCAGTTCTACAACATACAAATTCCAGGATGCCATATTTTTATGACTATACAAAAATTTCCACATTTACAGCATTATATGTAGCTATCTCCCAAAATTCGGGCACCAAACTATGAAGACTCAAAGCGAAAAATGTGGCTTGTTAATACTAAATTGCAGTATCATCAAATAGAAGTCATCACTCTTTCCACGTTTATAAGTGAGTCACGAAAAATTCTCATCGGCCGCCACCGGGAATCGAACCCAGGGTCTTCCAGTTACGCGCCGGATATGCTTCCACTGCACCACAGTGGCCTCGAAATAGTTTGTCGTTAGTAGAGTGTGGAAAATTTTCGAGGCAGCTGTGGTACAGTGGGAGCATATCCGGCGCGTAACTGGAAGACCCTGGGTTCGATTCCCGGTGGCGGCCGATGAGAATTTTTCCGTGACTCGCTTATAAACGTGGAAAGAGCGATGACTTTTATTTGATGTTCCTGGTCCACGTCAACTGTGTATTTATAAATTGCTGTATTTCAGACTTTTAACAACGGAACAAAACGTGCATGTATAATAGGCTACGCCTGTCCCTAACGCTCTGACGTCATTCAGTACTTGCCACGCCATCTGCTTTTATCCGGTGGCCGAAATCGGAACTAAGCTCACAACTATCGCACGATACGTAATATCAAAGAGAAATACCGAAAAATAAAATAAAGTTAGTAAAACAAACGACTTCATCTGTGGCAACACGCACGTGATCTGACAACTGTCTGTGACGTTTGTTCTGTTACGTATGTGTGATGGCGTGTTTTATTTCATTTTCTTCGCATTGTAGAGTAATTTCATAAAAATAAATAAAATTGCAGAGGAATTTCACAAAAAGGAATCAGCGTTATTATTAGTATAAATATCCAGGTCTATTTAAAACGCTCTAACCAACAATAAAAACTAAAATTTTGCGATGTCAAAGTGAGCAAAATCGCATCTAAAAACATTTTCAGCTCTTACATGAATGAGTTTTTACTATATTTCCTTACAGAAATCCGGCGTCTATTTGAAATGTTTCCAGTTTGCTTCCATTAAAAATTTCACCTACTCCTAGGTCGTGCAGCCCCCCCTCCCCCATATATGGATATTTATTGAAAGCTTAAAAGCAGTCGTCCTGGTTGACGGGCTTCAGGCTAGTTCTTTTCTTAATACACAAGATCTTACCACATTCCAACACTATAATACCGAGATATTAAGATTACACTGCTGATTTTTTTTTTTTTTTTTTTTTTGATTGAAGGTGTAACGACCGCCGTGAGCAACTCAATGGGCTATAAGCAGTCGCCCGTCCCTAATTTAGGGTCACTGGTTCCAGAGAAGGGAGAGAGCCAGTGCCGTGAGACAAACACAACATCCATGCCTCACCGGGATTCGAACCCGGACCCCGTTCGGACGAATGATCAGAGGCCATCGCTTAGACCACTGCGCCACCGGGGCGGCACTGCTGAATTTCAACCTTTGACATGTAGTGTTACGATATTCCAGCACTGGAATACGAAAATGTTATGACGAAATCTCACTGTTTCAAGTTTAAACTTCTGCGGCACTCAGCGTGGAAACACCAAAACGTGAAATCCGAACTTGGATCAAAACAGTTCTGCGACATTCCGAATACGCGATAACAAAATTTTGAATCACCATGTAATGACGTCAAACTGCTGCGGTATTTCTAACTGGGCACACCAAGAAGAAGATGGGAAGAGCAAATTGTGGCGATATTTCAATTTTGAGGCACTAAAAAAATGTGATCGTACAATAGATTTCCACTTTTGGACCCCAAAATTTTCTCCATATTGCGATTTGGGAGTACCAAAATGTTAAATTCGGATAATTACATTCCGAATGACAAAAATGTGCTAGGCCAGATTGGGTATTACTCTCAAATGATAATAAAACAGAATGCCGAGTTGTACATAGAAAAACAAACAACCAGCTTGTATTTTAATCTTTTTATATTGCACATCCGCAAAAAACCGGAAAAAATTCACTGCATTGCCACATCGAAACGTTTTTTCTTGGAGTATGATATTTTCTGAATTCCCGAGCTTTGAGTGTTTTCGAATGTCTGTAGCTTTCAGGTGTGTTTGCATAGATGGTTTGTTTGTTTGTTTGTTTGGGGGTTTCATGGTCCGTGTGCGCAACTTGTAGTATTATAAGCAGTCTTCCGTCCCTAATTTAGGGCAACTGATCCCAGAAAAGGGAAATACTCTCACCAGGATTTGAACCCGGACCTAACTCGGCCGAATGGTTAGAAGTCTGCGTTTCATACCGCTCACAAGGGAACGGTCCGGGCCGTTGTCGCTAGATGCACAATGCTTGTTATATCATTCGACAGTACTGAAGCGGTAATGTATAATGACAAACTTTTAGGTGCTTTCGAATATAAATGATGAAGTTATAGGACACCAAAGAACACTTGCAGAGACAATATTCACAGAATCTCCATTACTGTTGCGACCGGTATCGGAATAGTTTTTGTTGTTTTAAGCAATTGGTATACATTTCTAAGTATTCAATAATATATATACAATATAGCGTGTTCAGTAAGGGATATACATTGCACTCACCTTTCATGTACGACAAAAAATATGAAGATCTTTTATTATGGAATGATCCAAATAAAAGTAGTTCTCACAGTGAGCACATATCATGAATGCTGTTTCCTCGCAATCTTCTCTACCACATTCCTCAATTAGGCCCGCTTCAAAACAATACTGGAGAGGTGTTTGGAAGTATCCAGGGTGAGTAGTGACATGACCACACTTATGAAATGCAAAGCGGATTAGGTTTTGAAATCGAGGTGCTGAAAACTGATAGTGAACAAACAACTGCAGACGGAGAAAGTAGTCTCTGTGCCAAAAGTTCATGTCTGATGTTACCAACACAGTGTCAGTTATGAATTTCACCATATTTTTATAGGGACTACTTACACTGAGTTTTATAGAAAATAATTGTAAAAAGTTCTAACATAGCATTCATAATATACATATATTACATAATATAATGCTCATGAACACGTCTCTATTGGCTCCCCCTGTTGTCCATAGCAGCTCAAAGTTTGGATATAAACATATCTTATGATCCTCTATCTAAACATAGTACTTTGGTTTTCCAATCAGCGACAACCACATGTCCGTTTCCTTGTCAGATATAGAAGCGGATTGCAAAAATGTAGTCCACAACAACGAAAAATCAAAAACTCTGTGTCGGCTCCTTCTTACGACGCAAGTATAATTTGTTTTTCGTCGAAGAGATTCCTGTCTATCCTTGAAGTTTCAACAGTTACGACTCAAAGTGTAAGATACCGCGTTTCGACAACGAGATATAATTCGCCAAAATGTCGCGATATTCAAATATGCAATGCAAAAATGTTACGATGTTTGGGGAATCGTATTGTTATGATTGCTCAGATCTGGGGTAATCATGCGAGTCAACCTGTATTTCACATATCATAGTATTGAGATACATCAGCTTTAGTAAACCATTACGTGACACTGAGCTTACCATTGTAAGCAATGTCATTTTGGCCATTTGTGATTTTAGCCTTTTGTTTCCTTGATTTAAAAAAAAAAATTAGGGCGGTTAAATGTAGTTTCTCATTTTGGGTTTCTGGTAGAAACACGGTTATTCCCGATGAAAACTATTATAAGACCGAACATTTTAATATGGAATTTGCAGTTAATTGCAATTAAAGCATTCGTTCCTCTCCGTTTGCAATATTAAACCCGTATGTGCTTTTTCTCGAAGAGAGGGTGCACCAAAAACTGCGTCTGCTAAAAATACATATGTAGATGTACGCTGGTGAAACCAAAGAACATGTCAGACCTGATTTCCTTAGTTAGGAATCGCTATATTTTAGGCGTATGCTAATTGCCATGGTGAAGGTTATCACTGATATTTTTGCTTGTTAATTATTATATCCTGATTTCTTTGCCTTGTTTTGTTTAACAGAAGTGTTTCAGTAGTTGCTTCCTATTCTTTTATTTTCTTCTTGACTTCAGCAGCTTGGAGCAGTTTGAAAATGGTAATAATGTAGTAAAAATACATTTTTATGCTTTTTAAAGCAATCGATTGTTTCCCTTTTTAGCAAACAAAGAATTATCACTCTGTTAAAAGACAGATTTCTTCTCACGAAAAACCTAATTTGATAATAAAGGATAAAGCAAGAATTATTCGCCAATCACCTTCCTGTGGGATACATGAATAGCTGTCATTTACTTCTTTTGCCATTTCTCAGCGTTGCAAAACCGCAAAGAGTTAAAAAACAAAGCAAATTTGGTCTCTAATATAGGAATTCCAACACAGCTCTGAACGGATTACGATTATAAAACGTCAGTTTATGAGCTAGGCTGTTTCCGTTGGGTGACTCAGAAAATCATTTGGGAAACAGGAAAATACAATTTGACTCGACTTCCCAGGAGAAATCTGAACAAATATTAACATAAGTAAAAGAAAAAATGCGTTTACAATCCCTTCACAGCTGTGAAAACACAAGTTTGTCCGCGACGGACATCGAACCCATGTTCCCTCGCTCCGGAGTAAGTTGCTCTCCCAACTGAGCTACACCGACAGAATGTCTCGTGCAGATTTTGTGTCTTGACTCATGTTTTCGCCTTTGTAGTACGTCACATAAACTTCCTGTTAATTTTTTTCTTTGAAGCGAAGTAGGAATTATTCATTAATTCCAAACAATGCATGGAACAAACATCACACATTTTTCGAAGAACGCAACGGCCAGTGGATCTGTTTTCCACAATCGGGTGCCAATGTGAAAACACAAGTTTGTTCACGACAGGCATCGAATCCGAGTTCCTCTCACTCAGGAGTTAGTCGCTCTCCCAACTGAGCTACGTGGACAGAATGTCTCGCTGCAGATTTGTCGTCTTGACACATGTTTTTGCCTCTATAGTATGTCACACAGCATTCTATGATCACTTTGGCGACGAAGATATCGTGTCCACATATATAGTTGTGTGCAGCATGATTTTTTGTAATTCCATTATGCTTCACTGCTATATGGCGAGGGAATTCTGAACTTGAAAAACTTAAAAAGTTGTAGCGCCTCTTTCTGAAACGATTTTTTTAATTTCACATTTAGAAACAGAAGTATAATGACAAAATAGAAAGCCACATTTACATCCCTAGCTGAAAAATTATGTAACACTAGCGAAGGGAGAAGCATAAACACATACACACACATGTAGGCATGTTAAATACTGAAAGGACAGTTTGCCACACACACACCTTTCGCCCTCATAGCAGAAACACGTCGAAGCGTGGACTCTATCAGGTGTTGGAAACGGTGGTGGTTAGGACTCGAATGCATCACCCCACTGTATTTCACCGATGCTCAATCGGGTTCAAATGCGGAAAATGAGAGGGCCATTCGACGGCTGCAATCTTGTTGGAAAGCTCCTCTAACGAGGCCTTCGACAAACTAGAACAATGAGATGGGGAGATGTCTGGTTGAAAGAAGGCACCCTGCTGTCAGATATTGATATCCATGAACGGGAGGTGACCAGCGAGTAAGAAAACATAGCCTTGTGCGGTGATGATCGTCTCAATAGGTAAAAGGGGCTCCAACGTAGCCCACGAGAACACGCCACAAAACATTAAGCTGCCTCCACTGGCCTTTAAAGCCTCGACTTGACAGTTGGGGTCCATGGTCTCGTGTGGTGAACGCCACACATGCAACCTCCTCTCTTCGGTGCGTTATAGTTGAAATTTCTAATAGTGTGATCATGTCGCACATTTCCAGTCCTCCAATGTCCAGTTGTGACGCTTGTTTGCCCAATACATCCTCAGGACTGACGGAAATCCTCGTTACATCCGAGCGCTGCCTAGATCCGTTATGGGATGAAAAATCCCACTAGTATGCATACCCTATAATATGTCTGTAGGCTCATATTATACATATCAATAACAGTTAAATATACTTGATAGATTTATTTAATTAATTACAAAATTATAAAAAAATAAGTACTTACATGAATACACAAAGGCAGCGAATCCTGAAGCAGAAATATCACGTGGACACATTTTTGAAACAAGAATCTAATGTTGTTCGTTCTGTTTAATATTTAACTTCCTTTAATTTTTGCCGAATGACACTTAGTGCAGTGGTTCCCAAAGTGTGCGCCGCGGCTTCCTCACAGGGGCGCAGCGAAATATTACAAAATTTACATAATTTTATTTCCATTTTCAATTCCATGTGATAGGACGCGACATCTAGCGGACCTGGCGCAAACCAGTAACTCACTTAATAATAACTGTTTGAAGAAGTCTCTACAAATGGTTACTAGATGGCGCTGTATAATGATGTTACAAGTGTGAGCTTCCCCCCCCCCCCCCCCGCACGATTGCCGCACGTGTGTGTTCCGCGAGGCCGCTACCGGAAGTAACCTGAGCGTTCGCACCAGCTTCCGTGCTGCTGATAAACATTCCTACCTCGTTCTCCGAGCGTCTAGAAGTGAGACTCTTAGTCCAGATTTTTCGAGGTCACCAGATCCTTTAAACATGCTCATCCGTTGTCATTTGTGACTCATTTGGCGGTTAGCAGTCTGTTATGTTGATGCTCTGTCGCTGAGTTTCGGCGTTTGTAAGCTTCGCCGTATCAACTGAATATTGTTGTGATTAAGTGAAGTTTTTGAAGTTTTTCTTCTCGTATGCATTTTTAAAAATGGATCGGTTTTCACTAAATAGTAAAAACCGATCCATTTACTTAGATTTTTATCACATCGGTCGCTGCGATAAAAACTAAGTATCGCGCGAAAATCAATGTGGAGAAGGAAATGAGGGTGGCTGTGTTCAGTTTGATTCCAAGACTTGAGAAAATGTATGGTGATCAACAGGCTCATCCATCCCACTAATTATAATTAGTTGAATTTTTTCAATTACATTTTTTTGTGATCTTCAATACGTGTTTTATTTATTTTTTTTCCTAAGTGTACTTGTTAGAATTTGACATAGGCAAACTGTACTTGTTAGAATTTGACATAGGGCGCCTTGGGAAAACCTGGATTCAGCACGGGCGCCGAGAATCGAAAAAGTTTGGGAACCACTGACTTAGTGCAACAAATAACTTATTAAAGCTGTATAGTGTTCTTTTAAACAAAAAGTTCGAGATTTTCCGTACCATCATTGACTGTTGCATTAGACGGTGGCAGAGTGATCTCTTCTCTTTCTTCACTTGCGTCAGAAATATCTGACGACTTAACTGCCTCTACGATACTGTCTGCAGAATGAATGTCACATGGGGCTACAGCGTCACCTACATTAACAAAGTCATCAGTTGGAGAAACGTCACACAAATGTGTTACGTTCTGACGTCGTAACCAGTTAGAGATTGGTAGATCACACACTTCACCTTCAAAAGTTGGATGAGCTATCCATCTCAGATGTTCTAAAGCAGATTTGGGTGCAAGATGGTGATACGCGTTCCTAAGCATCAATTACCTAAGCAAGAGACCCTTGCACAACTCGCTTCTTTAGCATTTGATGTACTCCCTGCCTGATGCTTTTCTATCAAAAATTTTCCATTAGCACACAAAGATTTTCCTGCGCTGTTGCAATTTCGTCCTATGCGCCACCATTTCAATCCGCCCATTTAATGACAGTGCAGAGCACATTTTCTCTGCTTCATTAATATGAAATTTTATCAAGTTTCGCTTCTTTCCCTGTTAAAAGTTCCTCTTTAAATCCGGGGATTTCGTTAAGTTTGCTCATTAAAAGCGGTCAAATTTTCCTTTGATTAACTTAGGCTAAAAAAAAGCACCTGTTTAGCTCCTTAAATCTGGGATATTGCTAAATGCGTTATCGTTAAAAGCAGGCTTTGCTGAATAGTGTCTTATTATTATTATGGATATAAAATGTAAATGTACGAGGTAGGATCCAAAAGTTCTCGGATTGGGTCCCTAAGTCCATAGATAGAGTTACAAAGCTGAAGCACATCCTCTTTTAAAATAAGACCCTCTTGCAACAATACACTTCTGCCCGCGACTGCACAGTTTGTCGAAGCACTTCTCGAACCCATTCTTTGCAGTGTTCTTCAGCACAACCAGCGACGCGTTTTTCACTTCTGCGCTCGAAAACCGACGACACCGAAGTCGGCGTGTCATCTTAGGGAAGATGTGGAATTAGCAAGAGGCGAGGTCAGGTGAGTACGGTGAGTGTGGGAGGAAAACAGTTCTTGTTTTGACGACAAACTAACGAACGAGGAGTAACCTGTGTGCCGATGCATTGTCGTGCAACAGCACCAACGATTGATCGCTTCACAGTTGAGGCCTCTTCTTGCGGTTCGACTCACGTAGACGTTGCATGATGTCCAGATACAGCTCCTTGTTGACAGAGTGTCCTTCGAGGATAAATTCAAAATGAACAATACCCTGGATGCAGAAGAAGACTTATAGCATGATCTTGCCTTTGCTGCGATCTCGGCGGAATTTCTGCTTGCCTGGAGACGATGGCGATTTTAATGTAAATGATGCCATCTTAGTCTGCGGGTAGAAGAGAAAGCACCATTTTTCATCCCCCGTTACGATTCTTCTAAGTAATTGTGGGTCTTAGTCAGCACCGGTTACGAGATTGCCCGCCATTCCTATCAGTATGGCCAACTGATCTTCAGTTAACATGCGTGAGACGATATGTTGACACATCCGATGCATCTTCAGATCATCTAATAGCATCCCATGACAAGTAGTCTCCGATATCCCAGCAGTCTCTGCTATTTGCTCGATCGTCTGTTGGCGCGTACGATGGCAGCAACCTTCGAAATATTTTCACTCGTGCGAGCTGTCACTGGCTGCCTGCTTTGTTCGTCGTCATCGACCTCCTATCTGCCTTCTCTGAAGAGTCGATGCCAATCGAATGTTCGTGACCGCGACAGGGTGCTTCCGTCATTTTTTTTTTTTTTTTTTTTTTTTTTGATTGGAGGTTTAACGACCACCGTGAGCAACTCAATGGGCTATAAGCAGTCACCCTTCCCTAATTTAGGGTCACTGGTTCCAGGGAAGGGAGAGAGCCAGTGCCGTAAGACAAACACAACATCCATGCCTGACCGGGATTCGAACCCGGACCCCTTACGGACGAATGATCAGAGGCCAGCGCCTTAGACCACTGCGCCACCGGGGCTGCCGCTTCCGTCATTAACGTGATACAACATCTCATAAGATTCTATTGGACTTTTGCCCAAACGAACGCAGAACTAAATGTTTACGCGCTGCTCAAAAACGTCATTTTTCGTCAATCGCCGAAAACCGCGTAAGTTGCTCATAATACCCGGATGTACCGCAGCAAGCACGTGACGTAAATGGACGAAACCAATTTCCGTGTGAGGGATATAATATCGTAACGTAATCCAATAATCACCGAGGGTATGCTGCACATGTACTTTGCCGTACAGGCTTAGTTCAGGAACTTTTAGATCCTACTCTGTATGTGCATACTTTTATATGTTTGGAATTTTCATGCCAGAAAAAGGGATTTTGGATTTTGCGAGCGCCCTGATTTCACGAGAGTTTCCATGAGTCAGGAGCATCTCATCACGTGCCGGTTGCACTGCACTTTGCAGTTGAATTTTCCTGTTGGAAACATTACACATCATCTGGCTCATTTTTTTTTTTTTTTTTTTTAGGTTTTAACGACCACCGTGAGCAACTCAATGGGCTATAAGCAGTCGCCCGTCCCTAATTTAGGGTCACTGGTTCCAGGGAAGGGAGAGAGCCAGTGCCGTAAGACAAACACAACATCCATGCCTCACCGGGATTCGAACCCGGACCCCTTACGGACGAATGATCAGAGGCCAACGCCTTAGACCACTGCGCCACCGGGGCGGCTGATCTGGCTCATGCGCAGATCGAAATTGAACTCGATAAAAGGACATCTGCACTCACACACGCTCTACTACAACATACAAAGCTTTCACGCATTCAAGCAGGTTCCCAATACCCCCCCCCAAATAGCACCCCGATTTTTCAAGACTTTCATAAAGAGGCACCCTGTTCACACTTGATTATAGGCTTTCTCTAAATCTACAAAGAAAAGAAAATCTTTCTAATCAACTTTTCAAACACGTCACGCATAAATTTGGTTAACATAGTTCCCCAAAGCGTAAAACCGTTGTGTATATTCCATTCCTTCTCTGATGTATGAATAATGATTTTTCCAACTCTTTTTCCCTGACACAATAAGCTGGCTAATACCACCATAATTCCCAAATTGAATCTTCGAACAGGGGCGGATCCAGGATTTTCGGGGGTGGGGGGTCGGGAAAAACCGGGGACCTTTCTGATATTTTTCCTCAAAAAGAAAAAGTGTTCTTAGTCTGTCTATTTTTTTTATTTTTGAGTGGAGGTTTAACGACCACCGTGAGCAACTCAACGGACTAAGAGCAGTCGCCCGTCCCTAATTTAGGGCCACTGGTTCCAGGGAAGGGTAAGAGCCAGTGCCGTAAGACAAACACAACATCCATGCCTCACCGGGATTCGAACCAGGACCCATTTTGGACGAATGATTAGATGCCATCGCTTAGACCACTGCGCCACCGGGACGGTTTAGTGTGTCTATAAATTCTTCCAATTAATTAAGAAAAGTAATACACTTTCTTTCACGAACAATTATTCAATTTGTTACTAAAACCTAACAAATCAAAGCTTTTCCTTGGTTTTGAGGGGAGCGCGCGCTCCCCCTGCGCCCCTCTCTGGATCCACCCCATGTTTTGTTTTGTTTTGTTGGAAGTTTAACGACCACCATGAGCAACTCAGTGGGCTATAAGCAGTCGCCCGTCCCTAATTTAGGGCCACTGGTTCCAGGGAAGGGAGAGAGCCAGTGCCGTAAAACAAACACAACATCCATGCCTCACGGGATTCGAACCCGGGCCCCTTTCGGACGAATGATCAGGGGCCATCGCTTAAACCACTGCGCCACAGGGGAGGCGCCCCTATGAAGAGACTCGATGTAAGAATGATAGTAAAAAAATCTGACAAATTTTAGCTAAAAATTCAATAATAGAACCTGTGTCGTACTTTAATATCTAAGCTGTTACGCCAGATATGTTGGGGGACATTTTATAGAAATTCTATAGTTTTACAAAACTCCTCTGTGATTGGAAGACATCCATGTCTCGCCCTGAGTTCTGGCCCCGACGCATTTAGGACGACTCGCCGTCTGGGTGGCCAGTGTGGGCTGTCTCGTATCAGTCTACGGACATGCGTGCGGTCTGGAACTTCCAGCACATCTCGGAAAGCTAATCCGAAACCCGCACTTTAGACAACGCGGTCATCGTTGTGGTAGAGGGAACCTCAACTCTAAAGAAAATTGTTTACAAGAGCTGGGATCCTTATATTCCTGCGCCTCCATAAACATTTAATGTAACAATTCGAATCTCCAAATAGTACATATTAAGCCCAACTCGTCTTCGGTACAGTCTTTCTTTGAAACTGTTTTTTAAATTCATATATTAGCTCTGAGTGTTTCTCTTCATAAGTAAAGTATATGGGTGTTCGTAATAATGTTCCTAGATGGTCCACGTAAAGAATTCTGGGCTTGGGTTTTACAGACGTATTTAGAATTTTTATTTCCTGCAATCTTTTTATCGAAAAACATTATTTCGAAATATCTGTCTGGACTTCCCACACATGAACTCCACAGGAGAAAGACATATACATCGCAGACTAGTGAAACATGAGATGCAATCTACACAAAATATTAAAAGGAAAGCACATGAAGTAGAACTTTTTTTATGTTTTACCTTACTCGGTTTTCCAGCAAATCAGCTGAAGGTTCTCTATTTCATAAAACTCCAGGTAATAACATTCCACATGGCGAAGAAACGAAATTATTCATGATTTCTAGGACAGATGTAGTAGTTATCGCTTCTTAACTAAATTCTTGGAGTGAAGGGCGGGGGGAGGAGAAATAGTGACTGCTTTTTCTTCTTGGTTTGGCGAAATATGTCTATAAGAAAAATAAAAAAGAGAGAATCTGTAAATGCAACCTTCTACGGAATTCGAGAAATCAATGATAATCTCTTCATGAGCTTCGCTGAATCCAGGTCACAAAGAGAATAAGCATCATGCTTCTCTGAGCTTTAATAAATAAAATTCAGGCGTTTGGAAAGCCATGCTAGCGTGATAAGATCCTTGCCCTCGTTTGAGAGGAATTTCAACGATTCATGCAGAAACAATAGCAACTCCGCCCTTTGCAGAGCTGTGAAAATATCTGAGAAATTGTATACGACTGAGCACTTTTAAAAGTGCGTAGTTACCAATTGCTGTGGATCATTTAGGGGAAACTAATTTAATCTTCGCCACCAGGGCAATTTATTAGAAGCACCTGACCAAACAGAATTGCCACGAATATGTAAATCTATAGGCAGATGTACGCTTCCGTGGGGCTTGCGAGTGGCCTAGGGATAAAAGCTCACGATTAGGGTCTTAGAAGTTTCGTACCTCTTCGAACTTCCATCATTATTGGGAACCCATGCAAAGCCTATGGCCTTCTTAATACTTAAGATTACGTAAATCCCTTAAAACATTTAACAGTCTAAGCGGCCGATTTAATTGAACCAAACGGTGCCCCAAATGTTCTGTGCACCCCAAAAAGAAATGTTCGCATAGCGGCTGGGTTTTATGAAAGCTACCGAAAAACAACTTTTTTCTCCCTTCTCATCTCAGCAGTACTAACCAGGTGGTAAGTGCTCCTTCTAGTTCTTTTCTCTGCTGCATGACCTAAGGCACGATGGAAAACAGCAAGGCCGCCACGGTGCCGCAGTGATCTGAGAGATGGCCTCTGATCATTCGTCCGAAAGGGGTCCGGGTTTGAATCCCGGAGAGGCCTGGATGTTGTGTTTGTCTTTCGGCACTGGCATTCTCCCTTCCCTGGAACTGGTGGCCCTAAATTAGGGATGGGTGACTGCTTATAGCTAATTGAGTTGCTCACGGTGGTCGTTAAACCCCCAATAAAAAAAAATAAAAAAAGAACAGCAAGTTCCCCTGACACGGGCACGATGCCACTGGGTAGAAAGGAAAGATTCAAAAGTCTTCTCACTCCTTTCTTCAGTTCGTCATGATTATTTACAGCAGGTAATTAGTCTGAAAGGATTAGTGGCAATTATCCCCTTATATGACTACTTTGAATAACAAATCTAAAGGGAAAGCAACGCTTTCTGATAGACAGATTAACTCGTTCCACCCGCATTCAGCACACTTCTTAGACAGCGAATATATTCGTTCGAGCTGATTGCAGCTCGTTTTGCTAATCCCGAGTTAATTCGTTTCAGCCGGCTAAAGGGTTAATATCTATGAGGTATAATACAATACAACACAATTTACATTCTTTCGTGTCAAATCTAGGAAAGAATAAAGTAAAAAGTATCTATGAGAGATGGAAGTATTGCACAATACATCCATATGTATTTATTTTTTGCCAAAACTAAATACACTCATCGTCAAAAAAATAGTTGCACCTAGAAGGAAGCAACCGACAGGAATGAAACTTGGTGGGTAGGTTTGACATCGTGAGACATGCAAATGATTCAAGTTTAACGCTCGGCCGCGCATATGACGCAAGCGAGGAGTCGTCGTAGCGCTGCGCCTAACCGGTTACATGAGATCGTCCCGTTGCGCGTGCTTGTTAATCTGACACTCGTGCTGTTGTGTTGGTTGCATTATTTGCAAGCGAAGTATGCCTCGGAGAAAAGTTCGGAAGCAATTCGAGCAGTTGGAGGAGTTCGAGAGGGGCCGCATCGTCGGGCTCCGGGAAGCGGGATGGTCTTATCGCCGTATTGCGCGCCATACCAGACGTAAGGATATCACCATAGCACGCTGTTGGCGGCAGTGGATACAACAAGGGACGCAGCAGGGACAGGAAATGACTGGGAGACCTAGACGAACCACAGAGAGAGAGGACCGACTGGTTGTCCGACATGCGTGGAGTGACCCAAACTTGGGGATATTCAGCAAGCAGTGATGACCTCCATGCATCGTCAGATTAGTGCCAGTACCATTGGCAGACGGCTGCACGACGTAGGACTACACGCACGCAGACTGTTAGGACAACTGCCCTTAACAACGGCGCATCGTCGCCAAAGACTGCAATGGTGTCATGCCAGTCTGTCATGGAGCCATGCAGAATGGAAGTGGGTGATCTTGAGTGATAAGTTCCACTTTTGTCTTAGAGGAGACAACCAACGAATCCGTGTGTGGAGGCACCGTGGTCAGCGCCATGATGAACGGTTTGTTTTCGAGCGTCATACGTCCAGAAAGCCTGGTGTTATGGTGTGGGGTGCAATTTCCTACGATATCGAATCCCCTTTGGTGTTCATTACAGGAACTTTGACAGCTCAACGTTACGTTAATGAGGTCCAACAACCAGTGGCCCTACCATTTTTGAACGCTCACTCCGGTGCGATTTTCTAATAGGACAACGCTCGTCTGCATACTGCTGCTGTCTCGAGAGCTTGTCTTCAAGGCACTGACACTCTGCCATGGCCAGCCTCATCGCCAGACCTATCGCCGATTGAAAATGTGTGGGATGCTATTGGACGCGCTATACACACTCCACCCCTACCACACAATCGGCAGGAACTACGTGAGAAGATTCAAGCTGCATGTGATGGCTTATCAAAGGACACCGTTAGGAACCTGTACAACTCCATGCCGAGGCGTCTGGAATGTTGTGTGAGCAAACATAGCGGACCGACGCCATACTGAGAAACACTACTTATTGGCGTGCAGCCCAATAAATATTGTCCGCATCAGTCTCAATGTTTAATCATTTATTGTTCCTGGTAACCTTTACGTTTCTCTCGAATAGCATTGCAATCCGACACGTCCTTCTGGGTGCAACTATTTTGTTGACGATGAGTGTATAAGCAAGAATGGCACATTGGTATCCATGAGAGCAGGAAGTGCCATACAATATACAGTATATTGGCAAAAGGCAGTCAGCTGCAGGCTTGTTTTTATACGGTTTGCAGCTGTACTGCGCATCTTAAAAACATAGTGGATCCGTTCATTTGTTTTTGGAGGGTTGTCCGGTGACTTTTGTCATTAGAGTGTAAGCCCTGCTGTGCATTGCTTTCTCTTAATCTAGGAAAGAATAAAATAAAAAGTTTCATGAGAGAAAGGAAGTATAGTACAATATGTGCCAGGCTGTCCATTGTTTTGCATCGAATGTACGAAATAATGACGCAAAGACCTTTATGAGATGAACTATCAGGCAATACAGCCCCAACTGTATATTTCTATGAGTCGAACCTGAGAAGGAATGGCACAAAGACTTCCATGAAAGGAATAAGGATCAGATACTACAATCTCGGCCGTACATTGTTTTGGTTTAGAACAAAGAAAGCGATTATCTACTACTTGATTCATATTTAATATTTATTTCTAATTTTACAATGATTACCACTTTTGTATGGATCGCATATTTATGACACAAACTAAAATTCCTCCCATCAAATAGAAGTCATCGCTCTTTCCACGCGTTATAAGTGAGTCACGGAAAAATTCTCATCGGCAGCCACCGGGAATCGAACCCAGGGTCTTCCAGTCACGCGCCGGACATGCTACCTCTGCACCACATTCATTCGCCTCCTAGTTATTTGTTCAGTTGCCGCTTACCATCTTTGGTGAATCCCCAGCATTGTGTAAGGCTCCAAGAAGCAACCTGTCAAGTGGCTTGGCAGTTAGTCGTATGTGAGTTTGGAGGAATTCAAGACCGCTGTGGTGCAGTGGTAGCATGTCCGGCGCGTAACTTGAAGACCTGGGTTCGATTCTCAGTGGCGGCCAATGAGAATTTTTCCTTGACTCACTTATAAAACGTGGAAAGAGCGATGGCTTCTATTTGATGTTCCTAATCCACGTCAGTTGTCTTTATTAAAATTCCTCCCTTCAACTTTCTTTAATTTAGGGAAATACAAATTTCGAAAGAGTGTTTAAAACATACTGAAGCCTTCAATAAGTATAAATCTCATGATCGCACAAAGAGGGGCATTATCGTTGAGACAATACTTTTTGGTATTTAGGAATAACTTTGTTGTATCAAAATAGCGACACCAGTGGAGAATTTAGAAGCTCATATTTTGCTGCAAATACAACAGAAGCGGAAATTAAGATTTACTCCCCCTGGTGGCCAAACGATTTTTTTTACAAAAATTAGAAATTATGTGCAAATGATTTCCCACCAGGAGCTGTATCCGGTGCAAAAAGAATTTTTCAAATCGGAGATTTAGAAGCAGAGATATAGGGAGGAACGCAATTTACCGCCATGACCCCTAGCGGAAAGTCTATGAATTACTTGAAAATTTTGAAATTATATGAAAAACATGTCACACGGAAAACACTATCCAACAAAGAAGGAATTTTTCAAATCGGACTCTTAGAAGTAGAGATATTGGCAAAAATAAGATGTACATCTACGCCTCCTGGTGGAAAAAATGTGGAATATTTTGAGAAGAAAATATTCCGAAAAGGTTTATCGATGTGAGTGGCATCAGTCCACGAAAGAATTTTTTCAATCGATATTTTAGAAGCTCCGATTTTATAGCAAATACATCAGAAGCAAAAATTAACACTTACGCCCTCTGGTGGTCAAATTATTCTTTACCAAAAATTTGAAATTATATGCAAAAGATTTTCCATCAGGAGATGTATCCGCTGAAGAAAAAAAATTTCAAATCGGAGTTTTAGAAGAAGAGTTATCAGGGAAAATGCAATTTACTTTTACGCCCCCTAGCGGAAAATCTATGCGTAATTTGAAAAGGTAATTATATCTAAAATAATCTTCGACATAAATGGAATCGAATGATAAAAAAAAAATTTCAATCGGATGTTTAGAAGCAAATATGTGGATTAAAACGTATTTTTGAATTCGACATCATCTGTATTTTCGCCCTCTACCAGCGAAATTGTACATCGTAAAAAAAAAAACAAAACGAAATGGGATCATCATTTGCATATTTCAAGCTTCCCAATGCAAAAAGAATTTTTCAAATCGGACTAATAGTTGCAGAGATATCGTGGGTACAGACGGACGGAAGGACGGACAAACCGATAACAGAAGCACGATCTTTTTTTACAAAAGACATGCTAAAAAAGCCACGTGTTTTAGTCCCTACATTATTAAACATTTTGTAGTAGGTTGCACCAAAAGGTGGTGCTTCACCAATTGCACCACTATATGGAAATAGGTAAACCATTGTGTCATGCAGGAAATACATAAAAACATGATGCAATTATGCACCGCTGTATGGTATTCAACCTTAATGGTGCGAAGTTGCACCCATTGCACCGTGTTTATGTATGTCTCATGCATCACACAATGTTTTACTTTTGCCCTAAAAGTGGTGTGCAGCTGGTGTAGCACCATTTTTTGGTGCAACCTACTACAAAAATTTGAACAGTGTAACAACGCATGCGTACGTGAACATCGCCCGTTAGATGTTGTATGACTTTGAAAAACCGAAGGTAATATCAAATACCCAGTAATGATTGCATTTTACATGAAATCATTACAGCAGTGAAGTTGACAGCTGCTGCAGTTGTACATATAAATGGCCGTAAAAGAGTTTCCTTTGAAAATAAGAATTTCAAGAAATTTCGGTAAAGTCATGCCGTTAAATTCACCGTGTATAAAAATTGTGCATATGGTAATTACTCTCCCTACCACTTCCGCATTCATAATATCAAAGGAAATTAAATCCAACGAACTGAAATCGGAATTTGATTTCAACCTTTGAGGAGCCCGTTTCAGACTTTCATCTTACTGTCTTGCTTTCCGACTTCAGGTGTAATTAATCAACTCATCAAGTGGCGGATGCATTTCCATGCTTTTCGCTTCACTCAGAAATTTTCGCCGTCTGGTTATTTAACAAGTCAATCTTCATTTTATGAGTCCAAACGTGTTTTTTCTATAATCCAAGAGCAAATGCTAAACCTTCCAGTACAGATTCGGCCCAGTTTGGGAAGTTTCCACTTTCCCAAACCGGGAATTTTTCAACCTGAGGTTTGGGACGGACTCGGTGCTATCAGTCAAGTGCAGACATATGGTTCAAGCTACTCAACATGAAAAAATTTAATCCGACTAACAGGTGAAGAAAAATTGTGATATCCAAAGACGGACAGACAGACATGCTAACGGCATGTTTTTTTTTTTTCTTTTTCACATTTCATTTGTCAAAAAGCGTGCTGAAAATGCCTAACATTTCGCTGTCCAAAATGATGCAGCGGCTTCGTTTGTGTCTTCTGTATCTTACTGAAATAAGTTTGTGAAATTGATAAAGTTTATTAAAAATGGTTAAAGCTCATATCAGGAGTTCTTCCAACAGGGAAACACTGTATCTCACAGTAAACCACACCCAACGATATTCACAACAAAAAAGTTTCTTCCTTATTTGGAGTTAGAAAATGAAAGACTGTCTGAAGCTATTCAACATGGCAAAAGATGATCCCCAATATCAAAGTTCACTTTCAGCAATGCGCCGCCCCGGTGGCGCAGTGGTCTAAGGCGTTGGCCTTTGATCATTCGTCCGTAAGGGGTCCGGGTTCGAATCCCGGTCAGGCATGGATGTTGTGTTTGTCTTACGGCACTGGTTCTCTCCCTTCCCTGGAACCAGTGACCCTAAATTAGGGACGGGCGACTGCTTATAGCCCATTGAGTTGCTCACGGTGGTCGTTAAACCTCCAATCAAAAAAAAAAAACTTTCAGCAATGCAATTTTAGGTGCTTTTAATCTAAAACTTAATCATAAATTTTACTTCAGTCAGTCCACATTACGAATGAATTGTTTGCTGTCAGAATTCAAGTTATTTGCACAGCTTGTATTAGTTTACCATGATCTTCCTATTCCATTATCTAAATGGTCGTTCTGCATATATTCTTTCTTGTGTTTTAAACATTACCTCCCTCTTTTTCTCTCCTTTGCTTATATAAGCAGTTTCCTCATCATAAACTTAATTGCCCCTGTTTCATTCACTCCCTTTATTCGTGTTGTTTATACTGTTTATTAGTCTTCAGACACATTTCAAGCTTCCTTTCTCGGCTTTTCTGCTCGCCTGCGAGATTTTTATGCTTGTCTTTCATATATCATTTGAAGAACTTCTTTTGTTGCCCAGGATTTCCTTTGCTCTCCTGTACGGCACCGCCATCCATTCCTTTAGTTGTCTTGATGACTGTTTCTTTGTTGATTTTCCTTCCTCCAGATGTAATAGGCTTCCATTTGCCGTATACGTTTTAGCTCTTTATGCTTACATGTTTTTCTTTTGAATAATTGAAGCGCAGCCTCGCTTTGCTTTGTTCTTTAGACTGACAACATATCAGTGCTTGTTATTTTAACTTTCTAAATCTTGTTTTGTCGAAAAGACTATAATCACCATTATCGCCTTATCTCAAGCACCGATTTTTGTTCACATTTCTGCAACTATTCAATAAGCGCAAAATAAAGTATTAATATTTCGAAGAATTCTACCTTTTGTACGGCTTATACACTGTTGGACAAAAAGTTGAGTGCTTGCACAAGCACCCTCTAAAAGTGAGTGCAAATAGGGCTCACCGTCCAAAACCCATCAGCTTGCAACAGATGTTGAATAACAAACACGGGAGCTACTTGGGAGGTTCGGAGCCAGCTTGGACAGACTCAAGCTGACGCAGACAGAGCTCATAATGCCTCTTCAGGCTGTAGGGAAACACCAGGATTTCCGAGAGTGTGTCTTGATGACCAGTTCCAGGCTGGCTAAGGGTGACAGTATCCCACGAGGACCGATATATGGTCTTCAGCGAGAAGGCACACAGAGATGGCAGCTAGACAATTCACTTTCGAGATTCGTCGTGCTTCGGGTATGATGGTAGAAAGAAGAACTGTGTGCCGATGACTTCGTGAGAACGGAAAGTATGGTAGGAAACCGATGGTTTGTCTCATTTTCACAAGGATGAGCTTAAAGGACATAGTGTAGGAAACATCACACCCCGGTCGAACAGATATGGACAGTGCGCTCGTGGTGGGCCTATCAGAAGAGGCCTGTTACATTCGTAGTAATGGCAGCATTTGCTTGTCGCAGATGAGTCTAGTTTTAGTTTCCTTACGGATATCCTACATGTGTTTACCTCTGGAGAACGTTGAACGCGCAATCATTCCTTTAAAATCTGGGAACGAGACCACTATAGAGCAGGTGGTCGTCTAGTGTAAGGGGACGTAATTTTTGGTGGCCATACGCCACTCCATGTATATCGTACGTGCTCTAACGTGCACAGAAGTGATCTTGAATTATATGTAAGAATTTTTTAAGGATTAGGCGGACATTTAGTTTATTTCAATGGGTGATAATGTTGGCCCTGATGGACGATAACCATACCAACATTGAAAGTTATGAGTAAAAAATATAGCAGAACGGCGAATCGTGAATCCACCACAATGACATGAAATCGTGCGAAAGGGAAAAGAAACGAGACGTAGCGTACCTTGATTGTTCAGTAAGTGTAATTCCAAAAATGAAACATTTTAGCGATATAACACGCACAAAACAACACTAACACGTGATACAAAGAAAATGATATTTATATATTTACGTTTGAATGATAATGATGCGGGTTTGCATTATTCAAGAGAAATGACTTGAGTGGCTTCTTTGCTACGGAAGAACTTGGTGCAGTGTGCACGGTAGTGGTGTGAACTGGAAATCTCTCCGAAGGACACACGTGTGCGTTGAAGAACTGTCACTCGTTGAGGTGATTTGCAACGTATTCACAAACGTGCTTTCTCTTCGAATCTCGGAGAAAGGTCAGTGACCCTTTGAAAACTGCAATCCTCAACACCAATTCAAATAGAATTCGCGACTCGTAAGCTCTACGGCTAATAGGCACAGACCAATTAAATATGAATTCGCGACCCGTAAGCTCTACGGTTAATTAAAGAGCTCGGCTGGTCCACGATTACCTCGAGAGTTATGATATCCACAAGATATGGTAACTAGCCACGTCTAAGTAACAAGTATTTCTTTTTAAATGCACAATAGACCTTAGGTCGCGGTGCTGGGTCAAGCAGCCCCCCCTCACACACATTGGTACAAGTAACAAGTATCTTACTCCTACTGAGCATGTCTGAGTCTGTTTAGGAAGAAAGAATGATGTTCTTCAACCACACCTCAAAAACCATCTACAGCTGTGACCTGCACTAACAGAACATTGGTGTATATTGCTCTCCGACTTCACCTGTCATGTTGTCACAAGCACTCATAATTGTTGTGCAACGTGATTTGTAGTCATTCATATTTCGTAGTGACAACCGGAATAACGCGTTACTTCTACCAGCAGCAAGTAGTTTTTTGCGACGCATTAAAAATAATTCCTACCCATCCTTTTTTGTGGATCTCATATTTGCATATATTCTTTACCATGGTGTGATATACCTCTCAACTGAATTTCATTGAAGTTTATCAAGTTGTTATATTACCACGTTAGATTTTGTACTTGTTATTTAACTTTTGCCCATCTGTGTAAATTGTTTCTTACTTTTGTCCTATCATCTTGAAGTAGGCCTACTTGCCAGAACGCAGCAATGACAGAAACAGTCATATCGATTTAGTACTTGGAAATGGTAATATTTTATAGAGGAATTACTACTTAGATGAGTTACCTCTTTAGAGCATGTACACTGCAGTCTGTTGAAAATTCAACACTAAGTACAGCCTGAGGTATTAAAGTGATATTTATATGGTACATTGCTTAAGATACAAGGCGTAAGTGGTCAGAAGTTCAGACCTGTAAGTCAAGAAGGACACATAGTACTCAGTACGTTGTGTACCTACTACGAGCGGCAATAACGGCTCGTACACGGAGTCGGATCGATTTGAAGAGGTTCTGGATGTCGTACTACGGAAGGTTATTTCACGCTGTCTCAACTAACTGTTCATCTTGAGCAGCTGGCGGCGGAGCGTGACAGGCCAGGCGTCGAGCGACCATACCTTACACTTGTTCAATGGGAGACAAATCAGGCGAATGTGCTGGACAAGGAATATGTGCCACATGTCCGGTATCCAGGACCTGTAAGATATTCCACGCCACATGTGGTCGGGAATTGTCCCTTAGAAAGATGGCATCGGAGACCGTCTACAGATATGGTAGCAATTCAAATTCCATAACTTTGCGAATGTACCGCTGGATGATCATGGTTCCTGTAATGCGTAGGAGGCGGGGGCCTAAATACATAGAACCCAACAGCACCCCACACCAGAACGCTCAGTGTCGGATCCGTAAGATGCTGCACAGTACTTGCCTCCAGCAGCCGTTCACCATGGTGTCGTCGTGCAAGGATCAGCAAAGCATGGGTCAATAAATTAAACCTCGCCTCGTCGGAAAACAGCATGTGCTATCATTCATCACGGCAGTATCTGCGTTTTGTCCTCATTGCAGTCGCTGGCATCTGTGGTGTAAGGTCAAGAGAAATCGAAGCAACACACTGCAAGCTACTGGGCCTCTCTGAAGCAAATGGCGTCTGACAAGGCTTGCAGGCAACCCTTGATGGGTTACAGATCTAAACTGTTGTGCTAACCATCGGGAAGCTTCTGTTCAGTACTTAACGCCATACGGTGTACATGTGTGGTTCCCAACCTTTATGCACTAGAGGACCGGCAAAACATTGGGGAAACTTTCGTGGATCGGTTAAAACGTTGGGGAAGCTTTCGTGAAACGGCGATGCCGAAACAAAACCTTTCGGCTATTTTCCAACATTTTATCTCGTAATATTCAACACAGTCCAGTCACATTATTGTGAAAACCTCCTACTTTTGACGTCAACAGCGCGTAGCCAATGAAAGAAAGCACGTGTCGTGAGCTGGCTTAGAGGTTATATAAGGTGTGCTAGGCAATCTGAAAACATATCACTCGCTGTTGCCATGGATAAAAGAAACGATTTATCAGATTTACAAAAAAGGGATGATTATTTGCTTTTGGGCCAAGGGTGCCAGTATTTCTGAAACAGCACAGTTCGTGAACTGTTCGCGTGCTGCTGTGGTTAAAGTATATCTTGATTGGAGAAATATCACCATTGCGAATAAGCGACGTGGAAACTGCGGAGCACCACGTGCCATTGATGTGAGAGGTGAACGTCGGCTTCGAAGATGCATGAGTGCCGATCTACATACTACAGTGGAGCAACTCTCTAGCCGAATAAACCAGGGGGCTACCGTAAGTGTGCCTAAAACGACAGTTAACCCTGCTGCGTATGGGGCTCCCATGCAGACGGATGATCACTGCAACTATGATAACGAAGGAGCATCGGCAGAAAAGTCTTACATTTGCACGGCAGTACAAAAAATTGGGCCTCCGCTGATTGGCAAAGGATTGCCTTCTCAGATGAGTCACGTTTTCTGCTTAATCGAATGGATGGACGTTGGGGCATACGTCGAGAACCATCAGAGAACAAACACTCTTCAACCATTGCTGGAAGAACACAAGCTGATGGAGCCAGCGTTATGGTCTCGGGAATGTTTTCGTGACATTCTTTGGGTCCACTCATACCTGTGAAAGGCTTTATGAACCAAATTTGGTATGAATCCATCCTTACAGGCCACGTACACCCATACATGCTGATTGTATTCCCTGGGGCTGATGGAATCTTTCAGCACGGCAATGTGACGTGTCACACAACTAGAAATGTCTGAGGGTGATTGGAAGAGCACGATGAATACTTCAAAGTAGTTCCCTGGCCCCCTAATTCCCCAGATTTAAAACCAATTGAGCATATGTGGGACCACCTCGATCGTGTTGTTCGCTCTATGGATCCTCCAGCACGTACCCTCCAGCAGCTGTCGTATGCACTGCAGTCAGAGGCTCCACATACCTGTGAACACCTTCCAGCATCTTATTGAGTCACACCCAGCCTGTCTATCTGCTGTCCGCGCTGCACACGGCGGTTACTCTGGATATTAGGTGGTGGTCACAATAATGTGACTTCACCTTGTATATTATAATGGTGATTACCCATAACTTATATACCAGATTATTCCATGTCACCTACTTACAGCTAGTATTTATTCTGTTAACATTCTTTAATGTTCAATAAGTGCAGTCTATAATCAATACACTCCAATATTCTTCTTACCGTTGATATAATTTTTTCTGGGGGTCAATACGACCTCTGTTGCTGCTGTTTCGCGATAATCTTCTTGAACTGTGGTTCCAGGGTCGTTTCTTCAAAGCTCAGTGCAGCGTGAATGTTCATTAGATTCCTGTGCTTTGTTTTGGTTGTCGGAACAGCTGAAAAGGTTTGCTCGTAATAAATACGTGGTCGAAAACCCCCCCAATAGTTTTAGAGCTTTGTCGCTGAGACTTGGATATTCTTTCTCCACAGTACCCCAAAACTGAGTTAGAGATTTTGATCTGAATATCGATACCAGACTGGCAGTAAAAGGAAGTTCAACAGAGCTTTCCTTTTCCTGGTGATTTAGCCTGCAGGAGTTCAGACCTTCTGTGAAGAGATTAGCGATCCAAGCTTACTTTAATCTTCCGCGACAGGTCTTCAAATGAATTTACAGTCATTTGCTAAAGTTTAAGACCACCTGTTAATTTATTGAAACTAAATCACAAATCAGAGATATTTGAAAAAATGACACCACAGATGTATACTTACATTCTTTAGAACACAAAAAAAAAAAAAAACACCATCGAAATGAGTACTCTGTGTCGCCACCTTTGATTTTTAGAACGGACAGAATACGATGTGGTATACTCTTAATGAGGGATTTGCAGTAGTCACTTGGAAATGTCTTAGCACCACACGTGCTTTATCGCAACAGCCAAAGCTTGGGAATTTGATGGCTGTTTTTATGCTACCTTGTCTTTTAAAATGGTCCACAAATTTTCGAAGTTCGGAATTATTACCGGGCCAATCAAGCACAGTTATGTTTTTCCTCTGCAGGTAGTCCTTTACTGTGTTTGATCTGTGGCATGGAGCACCATCACGCATAAAGACTGGGCATCTGTGCTCTTCCAATATGAGTTAACAGCTTCTCGCGTACCATTTCCACATAAAAAGGACAAGTCATGGTAGTGCCTGTCGGCAAAAAGGATCATGAAGCAGTGCCGGATGCTGACATAGCAGCCCGTATTATATGACTAGGCGGATGTATCACGGTGCTAACGATGCATTTTTCATCAAACCTTTTGCCCTTTGGTCATCGAACATGTGTTTCCCCTAATTCAAACTGATGCACAGTAGATTCATCGGAAAAAATAACTTAGCTCCAATTTTCAGCAGTCTACGATTGATGACGTTTCGCAAACTGCAGTCTCTTCTTTATAGGTTAGTCTAGGTTTATGTGCAGGTTTATAAGACTTTAATCCAAAATCATTGCTAAGATGTCGGGAAACAGTGCTGATACTAATATCAGACCTTTTGAATGTAGAAAGGCCTTCATTTTCTTTCACGAACTCCTCGGAGAACGCATAACTAATCGCCTTATGGTATTGTCACCACATGGGGTTGTTTTCCTTGGATGTCCACTTCCCTTTCGGGTGCTAAATTCACGTGTATCTCGATATTTCATGATCTTATTATGCACATCAATCTTGCTCACATTCATCTTTCTGCTTATGTCACATTTTGAGTATCCTTCATGATATAAAGTCACTCTTTGTGTCCTCTGTGTAACACTTAATGAGCTCTTTTTGCCCATATTTCGCTATATAGAAAATACGTACAAAACCTCTCAACATGAAAACCAGAAGCAAACTGACGCCTCACATGCTGCCCCTAACTCTATTAACAGCTGGCGTTGTAGGATGATGCAACACCGACAGGAAGTTGAGTAATACAGAGAGTAGGTGACGCAATCGGCAGAAATCTCCTAATACCAACAGGTGGTCTTAAACATTTGCAAATGACTGTAGATCTAGATTTCCTCTTACTTGGACTCCATTTCGTTTCAAGCGTTTCTTGCGGACCTGGGGTTGGGAAACACTGATGTAGATGACTGTCTTACCGTGCATTCGCAGACCCCTCACGTCAGTGCGTCAGATCTTTCTCT
Source organism: Macrothele yani (assembly GCA_039090855.1). NCBI lineage: Eukaryota > Metazoa > Arthropoda > Arachnida > Araneae > Macrothelidae > Macrothele > Macrothele yani. Next base: position 32,712,484 of record CM077004.1, read on the forward strand.
TCCCACTGACGCCATATTCTCATCAATGTGCTCGCACTTCGTCCAACACACGTATTTGCAACACATCAAGCTCGCTCAAAGTCCGTCAGTTGTACGCATAGGTCTCGTCTGCTGCAGCAGAGTATACTTAGTTAGTACCACTACCTAAGCGCCACAACTCCCGCAAATCAACTATAGTGACCTGCCCAGTGCGTCTTGCTTTTATACGTTCAGCGGGACAGTTACGAGAGAGTGGCAGGCACAAATCTTTAGCATGTGCGCTGCAGTTGTAATCATTTGTACCTCCACACTTGACCTACTCGTCTCGCGAAATTCAGTGCGATCACACAAGCTTCTCGTTGTGTTGCATTTCCAACAAAAAGCAATGTATAAACTAACGAGAGTACTGGTGCACTTACTGCATTAACAGAGGCGAAGAAACACGCGCACTTTCAAAGCTAAGGGATTCACTGTGGTGGAGTAACGATAAAACGTTTCATCATGGAAAGCCAGGAACGCACGAAGATTTTTTACACCTGGTTCTACTGTATATCCATAAATGTAATGAATGTCTTATGTTTGATCATATTTTATGTACAGCTGTTAGGGGGACAAGCATTAAACTACAGCTGCACCACGTAGCGGCAAAATTGTGCATCGCAGAAATTCGAATGTGCGTGAATCATCACTCTCATTCTCTGGGATCACAGATTCTCTTTCGCGAGGCGTCAGGAAATGGTTCATGGGCACACTGGAGCGGCTAGACCTGCCTGTATAGTGGACCGGATCCCCGTGTGATCTGTTCGTGCCTGGTGTACGATCCGTCGAGCCTCTCTACTTGTGGTCTTCCTGGTCCGCCCGAAGTCGCTCCGCCGTGTGGCAGTGCCGTCACGTGTCCACTGCTCTCAACACAGTCTGACGGTATGTTCAGATGATCCTCGTGGTGGGCCATACCGAGCGCCGATCACCCTGCGGTTTTCCGCCGGATGATCAGGCGTCTCTCAAAGTCCGTAAGTTGCGTAAATCGACGTCTCTGGCGTCTACCCGGCATTATTGTCACTCTGTACTCTTGCTTGCGTCGGCCGGTGCTTTTCGCTTTCATGGGGCGACGATTACACGTCTGTTTATAAGGTTGCCGGTTCGTGCTTGCAGCGCCACCACAGGGTGTGCGGTCATGCGCACTCGCACCAAACGTGGATCATTTGCATACCAGTACGCACTATAGCTATTTGCAAAGTTTCGCGGTTGTAGCATGTTTTTTTCTAGGTGCGCAAATTTCATTGTCCGTGATAGTGTAATACACTGAGTAAGCTTTGCATTAAGAACACCTACCTAGTAACGCGCTGGTCAAACTTTCTGTGTAATCACGGCTCGCAGACGCCTAGGAAGAGATTCTACAAGGTGTCGAACAACCTCCACGCGTAAATCCGCTGCAGCAGCTCCGTCAGTTCATGCTCATTCCATGGAGAAAGATCAGCAGTTCACACACCCCGTTCTAGAATATTTTACAAATGTTCAATTGGGTTACAGTCAGGGGAGTTCGGAGGTCAATGCAATATAGCGAATTTGTGGTCGTATTTCTCCAATCTCTCAGTAACTATACTAGGCCGATGACAAGGTACGTTCTCCTGTTGAAAGATGCCACTGTGGTCCATGTAAACCTTCTACAGATATGGATGGAGATGGTCGGGTAACTGGTCTCTTCGCATCCACCATTCAGTGTTCACAGAATGATAACCACCGGATCCAGGGCTTGTCAAGAATAAGCTTCTCAGACCAGAACACCATTTACATTGGCCTGTTGTTCCCTAACTGTGCAACCAGGAGATGGGGCTTCATGCGGTGTACGCCATACGTGAAGTCGGCAATCGGCATGGTGCAACAAGGAATAGGACTCATCACTCCAGATGACCTTCTTCCATCCAGCGAGAGTCAATTGCCGACGTTCTTTGACTCACGCGAAGCGTTGTTTGTGGTGACTGGGCGTCACCATGGGTACCCTCGTTGGTCTTCGGCTGTAGAATCCAAAGCGAAGCAAAATGCGGCGCATGGTCAGTGGCGTATATTCGAGGCTAAGTAGGCTAGCTGCGAAGCCTAGAGAATGCACGACTAAAAATCAATTAAATGTACAGAAATAAAAACCAGTTAGCAACGGTATTAAGATATGTCGACGCTTTCTCTGCGAAAATAAAAACAAGAAAGATGACACCGAATTTTCGGGTGTAATAAGCACGTCTTTTGAACCCGACCTGACGCAAATTAAATTTATCATAGCTATTCAAAATCAATGGAACCGGTATGGAAAACAAAAGATCTGACCAAAGAAAGAAGATTTTCAATCGGGTGTTTAATCCCTCAGATATTGCTGTAAACGGAATCGTGAGCTTACGAACTCTTAGAAACACATATATCGACAAAAATAAGATGTGACTTTACGTCCTCTGGTGGGAAAACCATGCATTTCTTTAGGAAGAAAGTACTCTAAAGACGTTTATCCACATGAGCGGTATCGGTCCAAGAAAAAAAAATTTAGTCGTGTTTTCAGGAGCCCAGATTTTGATTCAAATACATCAGAAGCAGAAATTAACACTTATGACCCCTGGTGGCTAAACAATTATTTACCAGACATTAGAAATTATGTAAAAAATATTTTCCATCAGGTCTTCTATGCGATACAGGAAGAATTTTTTAAATCGGAGGTTTAGGAGCAGAAATAACGCAGAAAACGCAATTTACCTTTGTGCTCCCTAGCGGAAAGATTATGATTTACTTGAAATTTTTGAATTCGCATCGGAAACACTATCCACCAAAGAAGAAATTTTTAAAATCGGACTCTTAGAAGAAGAGATATTGACAAAAATAAGACATGCATCTACGCCCACTGGCGTAGAAACCATGCATTATTTCAAGAAGAAAATGTTCCTAAAAGGTTTGTCGACATGAGTAGTATCGGTCAACAAACGACTTTTTTTTCCAATCAAGATTTTAAAAGCTCATATTTTGCTGCAAATACATCAGAAGCGGAAATTAAGACTTACGCCACCTGGTGGCCAAATCATTTTTTACAAAAATTAGAAATTATGTGTAAAAGATTTCCCATCAGGAGCTGTATCCGGTGCAGAAAGAAATTTTCAAATCGGAGATTTAGAAGCACGGATATAGGGGAAACGCAATTTACCTCTTCGCCCCATAGCGGAAAGTCTATAAATTACTTGCAAATTTTGAAATTATATGAACCACATGTTCCACTGGGAACACTATCCAACAAAGAAGGAATTTTTCAAATCGGACTCCTAGAAGTAGAGATATTGACACAAATAAGATATACATCTACGATCCCTGGCGGAGAAACTGTGGAATATTTTAGGAAGAAAATATTCCGAAAAGGTTTATCGATGTGAGTGGCATCATTTCACGAAAGAATTTTTTCAATCGATATCTTAGGAGCTCAGATTTCATGGCAAATACATCAGAAGCAAAAATTAACACTTACACCCCCTGGTGGCCAAAGTATTCTTTACCAAAAATTAAAAATTATATGCGAAAGATTTTTCATCAGGAGATGTATCGGCTGAAGAAAAAAATTGTCAAATCGAAGTTTTAGAAGAGTTATCGGGAAAAATGTAATTTACTTTTACGCCCCTTAGCGGAAAATCTATGCTTAATTTGAAAAAGTAACTATATCTAAAATACTCTTCGACATAAATGGAATCGAAAGATAAAAGAATTTTCTCAATCGGATGTTTAGAAGCAAATATGTGGAATAAAACGTATTTCTGAATTCGACATCATCTGCATTTACGCTCTCTAGCGGCGAAATTGTACATCGTAAAAAAAAAAAAAAACGAAATGAAGTATCATCATTCACATATTTCAAGCTTCCCAATGCAAAAATAATTTTTTTATATCGGACTAATAGTTGTAGAGATATCGTGGGTACAGACGGACGGACAGACAAACCGATAACATAAGCACGATCTTTTTTTTACAAAAGACGTACTACAAAATACGTGCAGATTCTCTTCTTTTGACTAAGAGAATCAGTCTGGCGAATGAAGACCAACGCAGCTACTAGTGGCGGGATGGTGTCATCGTAACGTCAACAGCTCTACCAGTCAGTCTTCGCTGTTCGACCTTCGATACGATCGCCAGCTAGCGTTTCCATGACAACATGAATGAGCGGGTAAAGGGAATGCTTTGGACAACGGTTGGCTCAGAAAAGAGAAGAATTAGGCCTATATTAGTCACTCGCATGATCCGGCCTGTAACAGCATGTGTTTTGCGAGAGTTGTTTCAGTTTTGGTGAAGTGTCAATGAATTAAAAATCAGTGAATTTATATCTTAAATTCGTGGCTTTGTTGGATTCGAACTGTTTTGATAAATTTTGTGTAAGCTTCCCTGGACATCTAGTATCAGAGCTTAAAGAACTCTATGCTTCAAATTTTGATACAGCTCGACTAAAAAATTAACTGAAGCCGTTTGATTCCCTTGATGAATACAAAAGGAAATCAATAAGAGACATTACTTTTTACATAAAGTTGAATAAATTGTTGGGCATTAACTACAACTGCGAAAGAAATTTTTCTGCATTAAAAAGAATCAAGATGTATCTCAGAGCCACACAAGGACATGCACATTAGAGCAATTTAGCTGTTTTGTAAATAGAGAAAAACATTCTTTTTAAATATGGAAAAGTACTCGGAAGAAACTTTTACGAATACGTAACACTCAACTTAACACAAAAGGAAAGAAGAATGGAGTTCATGCACAAAGAAGTTTTCAAATCCTAATCCTTATAATTATGTGGTATCATGTTAGTAATAGCATGTACTTAAAATTTAGAAAAAAAGTTACTTCTATATTACTTAACAACTGAAAAATAAACATCGCGATTAAAAAAAAAAAACAGTACTGGTGGTGGAAGGGGCGTGAAATAGCCCAGGTCCCGGACCCAAGATACGCCACTGCCCATGGCACATGTGGAAATATTGTAGGCCGAACCGCACTGCTGTTGTACTGGTGGGCGAGCAGGGTAACTGTTGCACTTCTTTTCTGATACTCGACTCTCACCTCTATTATCAACCGCGCGTAGCTGGCGAATGTGAGCTCTTCTGCTGGATGACTGAATGGTTAATCCGGTCGTGAATACAGTAGTACGGGAGCAGCCTACAAATGCTGCTGTTTACCGAAACATTGGTATCTCCCTTCGGTCAAATTGTCTTAAGTAGCCACGTTTCCCCATTGCTGACAAACGTTCACTGCTTACGTACAGAGGACAGGTGTTCACGATTTAAATTAGTCGCACGCGACGTTGATATCACGTGATACTTCGTCATCGCTCTGAAAATGCAGAACGGGAGTGTTCCTAATGCAAAGTTGACTCAGTGTAGTTCTACACTTTCCATTAAATTAAAAGCTGTTGAATATGTACTTGTATATCAAATACGCGGAGATAAATAAAAGAACGATGTCATCGCGCTGTACACGTTATTTTAGAAACAACGCATAGCATCTGAAAAATTGTGTTCCGACACCGCTGGGATCGAATCCCAGATCTCTCGATAACTAGTCGAGTGCGTTCGCATTTACGCTACGGTGCCAACAATTCTCAGCGCCATGCGTGGGTCATCAGTCAGCATCTGACGACACACATATCCGTATTGATGGTCTCAAGAACTGAGGTGTCGTCATCTAGTGGCATTTAACACAACAGCTATTTAATTGTATATAATAAATGCAAAGAGCGATAGAAATGGTGAATATATATCAAATACGTGGACATAATGTAAATGGATATGTGTGTAGTCAGATGCTGACTGATAAACCACGCATGGCGGAAGCCAGGGCCTTAGGAAATACACAACATCATGCCTCCCCGGGATTCGAATCCGGACCCAACTCGGACGAATGATCAGAAGCCATCGCTTAGACCACTGCGCCACCAGGGCGACACATTTCTGTTTGGGGAGAGCAAACTTTTGGGCACCGTTTAATTCAAGTACGTCGGCCACTTAAATGGTTAATAAATCAGACTAAAAGTTTTAAAGGGATAATAGCTGAATCCTAACAGTGGAGGATGAAATATTGGGTATTTTTCAACAAATGTACGCACCGATAATTTCAGCAATGTTATCTTTTCTTGAATAAATAGATGAAAAGATATATTTCCTTATTCTGGAAAACTATTTTCTTTTATGTGGGTAAAACTTCAAAATACTCACGGTCCAAGTGACTGTTTTAAAATAAATTTTTCCATTCTTTCAGGACAGATAATCTCCAGACAGCCCAGACGGTATTTCTGGAAAGCACTTCCGTGGAGAAAATTCTCTCCTTTTCTTTTCTTATTTTTGTTCTAGAGAGTTCTAGTGCGAGGCGAATTCATCCTTCAGCGGAGACAAATCCCCGATAAGCCTCGAGCACAGGGCTACAGGATACTCTTTTCTGTCACGAACAAAGCGAGATTTCGGCGAGACCTATTGTTATGCAAAAGAGTGCGGCTGTTCTTTAGAGTACAAAGTTGACCCCACAAGATCCTCCTTCTCCTGCCGCATGCAACCTTTGAGCACATGTCCCGGAAGACCAATTTGTCATGCCTCCACATCTATTGTCTCTCTTCTTGCTTTTTCGTTCTCTGGTTCATACTTTTCTGTGCAGTTTCTTAGAACGCACCTTGAAGTAGGATTACGTCTATTTTTCCAAACGTAAAGCGAAAAGAGTATGGAATTGGATTGCTTATGCTGGGAAACAAGGCTCTTTAATATTACTTTTTTTTTATTATTAAACAAATATACACATCTCTTATCTCCCATTTTTTGTTGCTACGATACCTCTCAATGAAACTGAGCAACCCATTTGCAGTACAAAAGTCCTATTAAATGAAAACTTTTCTGCAGTCGATTTAGGAACACAGGGTTGAAACCTTGAGTTTTATGACAGCTTATCGAAAACATCGATTAGCAACTGAAACTTATCTTAAGTTTGTTTAATGAACTTTCTTTATCTCTAACTGGCCGCCCCGGTGGCGCAGTGGTCTAAGAGATGGCCTCTGATCATTCGTCCGAAAGGGGTCCGGGTTCGAATCCCGGTGATGCATGGATGTTGTGTGTGTGCTACGGCACTGGCTCTATCCCTTCCCTGAAACTAGTGACTCTAAATTAGGGACGGGCGACTGCTTATAGCCCATTGAGTTGCTCACGGTGGTCGTTAAACCTCTATCAAAAAAGAAATATCTAACTAAAAAACGTATTTAAAATCTCTAATTTGGTGCAATGCAATTAAATTCGAATAAATTATACATATTCTTACTCGAGTACGAATATGTTTTGCGTAAAGACAGAGACTCTTATAGCCAGTGACGCACTCAGTGGGGGTAAACCATGGGACCTGGCCCTCACCATGATATATCAGATGATCCTTCGGTCTTTGATATTAGCTGCTCACTTTTAAATATATTTGTATACTCAAAATAGTATAACTATACTAATGATCCGAATCTCTTGGCGTAGAGTAAAAGTTTCAAACCTTCCTTGAAAAAGTCATCTGGTTGATGTGCGAAAGCTTGGAAATTTTTATTTCTTTTCTACGCTATGAAATTCGGATCATCAGTATAGTTATACTATTTTCAGTATAATTGGTGTACAGTTCGTATTTATTAATTATATTCCTAAATGCTTTTAAATATATATTTCACGTATCATTCGAACTCACTTTGCCGTCCCGGTGGCGCAGTCATCTAAGCACTGGCTTCTGTCCATTTGCCTGAGATTGGTCAGTGTTCGAATCCCGGTGAGGCATGGATGGTGTGTTTGTATTACGTCACTGGCTCTCTCCCTTACCTGGAACAGGTGGCCCTAAGTTAGGAATGGGCATCTGCTTATATAGCCTATCGAGTTACTCACGGTGGTTGTTTTTTCTCCAAAGGAAACAAACACACTTTAACATGGCGGAGATATTCTTATCGCTTCTCAGTATCTTGGGATATCTTCCCAACCATATATTTTTATTTGCATCTTCAGTATTTTGGGCCACCGTCATAAAGCAATCCTGCGGGCACCACCGCTTACAACCTTAAAATAAGCTGAATTATGGATTTTTGTCTGGGAAGTGATTTCTCACCATTTCTTTTACCATGATTTTTTCTCATTTAATTTTTTAATATATCTATCTTTTGCAATTTAACAATAAGCTTCAGGAGCTTCCCAGGCGTCGTCTACCACTCTACCACAAATTTACAGCTGCTGGTTCTAAAAAAGAACTCAAGCGGTGCCCCGGATGCTGAGTGGCCTGAGCTCTGGTGAAACAGCCGACGGTCAAACACGGGTACAGCTTCCCGGATGAATTAGTCCAGTTTCCGGATAAGGTAAGAAAGATTGATTTAAATCGTCGTTTCTAAAACTGTGTTAAGGAGGCAAGTCTCGCTAGGGTTCTTTCAAACCTTTCCAAAATCTTAGGTGGTTAGCAATTTTACGATAAAATGAAAAACACTGCAATTGGACCTACTGCCGTAGTGCAGCACCTTCCCCTCCAAGCACCTTTGCTATGGATTTTTTTTTTCACTTGTTTCTTATAAAATGTCATTAAAAGATTTTTTTAAGGAATGTTTTATATAGTGATTCCATACAAAAATATTTATATTGCTTGAGGTTCCGTCGTTTGAAAAAAGGCTTTTAAAAACCACAAAGTTCGAGCGACATGGAGGTCCCTAAACCCAAATAAGGGGAAGGGGAAAAATAAAGAAATACTTATATATTTTTATAGAGACTATGACCGAGCCCATACGTAATATAAGAATAAGAAGAGTTTAAACAGCCAAAAACCAGGTCATCAGATCAAACATCAACGATGCTGGGATAAATAAATCTGTGCTGATTTTTAAAGGGGGGGGTGAAGAAACATGCACATTCTTAAAATAAACTGAAAAAAAATTCAGTAACTTATTTTTTCAACGAGCAATGTTTACCAAAATGCACTGCTGGCCACCCAAAATGCAACACCAAGAAGGAAGCATCCGATTGGCCTGAAATTCGTAGCATGCGTCGCCCGCGAGAGGACATGCAAACGATTAGCATTGCAGGGCATATGCAAATCATGTGCGCCCGGCACGCCACCAAGAATCACTATAAGAAGGGTGCACAGAATGCGGGGTGTAAGTAGTGGAAGTGTGTTGTGTTGCCGGACCTCTGCGTGGGAAGCCTCCTGATGCCTCGTCGCAGAATACGGCAGTCATTCCAGCCCGTTTCGGAGTTCAACAGAGGAAGAATAGTGGCTTATTGCGACAGCGGTTTATCGTACCGAGACATCGGCGCCCGTGTGGGACGACATCCAGCCACAGTGAGGCGAGTATGGATTCGGTGGGTGCAGGAGGGACGGACGGAATGACGTGAGCGATTGCCGCAGCCGCGGCACACCACCAAACGAGAGGACCGAAATTTTGTGCGGCGGGCATTGACGGCTCGCACCGCCACATCACGAACGTTAGCGCAGGAATTAGGATGTGTTGCGCAACAACCTGTGTCAGCACGTACCGTTCGACGTCGTCTGCAGGAGCAGGGACTTGTCGTACGGCGCTCATTTCTCCGATTACCATTGACGTTACACCACCGGCGACTGCGGCGGCAGTGGACCGTTGAACGCCGCAACTGGACTACGGAATGGCACGACATTTTCTTCTCCGACGAATCCCGCTTCTGCCTGCAACGCCACGATGGTCGGATTCGCGTGTGGCGGCACGGCGGCGAGAGACTGTATGATGCCTGTATTATGCATCGCCATACCGGTCCGTCGCCTAGACGTTATGGTTTGGGGCGCATTTGGATATGACACCCGCAACTCTCTGGTACGCATGGCCGGTACACTCAACAGCCACCACTACATCTCCGACGTTTTGGAGCCTGTAGTTCTCCCTTACCTGCAGGACCTGCCAGCGGCCACGTTTCAACAGGAAAATGCGCGCCCGCACGTGGCACGCATCGAGCAACAATTCTTCACGGCCCACCGGGTGTCACTGCTGCCGTGGCCCGCCTTTTCTCCCGATATGTCGCCCATCGAGCACGTCTGGTCGCTGATCGGCAACCGAGTGGCCCGGCAAGCACCACCCGCTGCTACGCCTGATGAACTGTGGCAACGTGTGGAAGCAGCCTGGACCGACATACCACAAGCCCACATCCAAAGCCTCTTTCGTTCGAAGCCGCTGCGTGTAGCGGCCGTTATTGCCAGCAATGGGGGCCACGCGAACTATTGATGTCTCCGTGTTCCGCAAGTTTCACGGGCCTGTAAGCTCAATCGTTTCATCTTTGTATCTGTTGTTATGTGTCCAGAAAATCTGGCTTTGCTATCTCGTGTCTTTCTTGGTGTTGCATTTTGGGTGGCCAGCAGTGTAGTTGCAGAAAAAAAAATTGTAGCACATGCTGTAAATCACTGGCGATACTTGAAAACAAGGCGAAAATTAGAAAACTGTCTGTAATTGAAACAGTACGACCCAGGGCAAACGCATACATTTAAGGCCCAGTCCGTTTAAGATTTACAACAAATAGCCCGGTACAAAAGATTAGGGTCCGATCCGTCAAGAAGCCGATGACCGCTTTCTCGGTTCCCCACTCCCAGAGCCAAGAAAATCACATATATGGCATCGACACTTCTACACTTCGTGTACTTGATATTTAGGTACAGTAAGATGGAAAGCAAACTTCATTTCTCTTACGATTGGAAATAAATAAACGAGCAATTTTAATTTTTGCTTTATTCCTCATCCATTTAATTTACTCTCTTTTTCGTTGCTGTTGTTGGTTTGTTTTTCTTGGTTTTAGACATATTATCATCTTTCAGAGAACCGGAACATCAGGAATATGAAGCTGCGTGCTTATATATTCAACATAAGTATTCTTGATAAAACAACTGATGAGTTCTAAAATATAGGTGAAAAAGTTTTGAATCAACGACCATATCAAAAGGATATTCTGCCTTGCTTCTCGTGATTAGCCAAGGAATTGGGTCTCTCATGTTCTCTGAGTGAAATGTGGGAAAATTAGATAAGAAAAGAGGCTTATTTTCATATTTCAGTATTTTTTTTTATTAAATTTTGGAAGTAGTTCCGAACCCAATGACTAAATAATGATAAAATAAACAGTATAAGTGAAAATACGTTTTTCGTTTGACTTGGCATCTGTATATAAAGAACGCTTGAAACAAGAGAAATGCTATAAGAGAAATTAAAAGAAAGATATGAAAAAGGGAAATTAAGAATATAAACTGATTTCAGCATTTTTGTGTTGAAACAAACCTTCAGTTAGAAAACAATGGAGAAACTTCATTATGTGAGCATTATAATAACTTAGGAAACAGAAAAATTCACGGGAATAAGCAACATAATTGTGTAGGGGAGAAAAGCCGTTAAAATATTAAATAGAGTTTCGTGCTGTGAAGAAACAACTAGAAACAGAAAATTAAATATTCATAATTCTATCGGAAAGAGTATTTCTGCTTGAAGGAGATGAGGATTGGAGACTCTCACCGGACGAGTGAAGAAAACTATCAGCATAAGAGAGATGGGTGCTTTCAAAAGATCATGTAAATCATAAAGAAGAGAAAGCATATCAAATAAATGGATTAGGGAAATGATGCTGGTAAAAGAAACTGTATTAAAGGGTGTGCAGAAAAGAGAGTCAAATTAGTATGGTCACGTGATAACAAAATGGCTGATGACTGACTCCCCGTAGTTGCTATAAAATCTTCACTAAGGTACGATCACATCGCTTGAAGAAAACAGTGGACAAGCTGGTTTCAATACTACAGATCATACCCATGTACAAAGGGTATCCTGAAAGTAGTGCTTCGTCCCTCGTAAGATTTTTATTAGTAGCAGCAAAAATGTGAAACTTGGTGGCAAAATACTTGGACACATTGTTAATAATGCTAGCCTATTCAATGTATTGTTCATCATTTTCTGTACTTTTCCGCCATCTTTGAACCCATTGGTAAAATCCATTTTGGAAAAATTCCTGAGGCTGTCTTTTCACCAATGAGTTCGCAGCCAGTTTAACGTCTGTCACATCGTCGAAACGTTCCCCACGTAGGGTGTTTTTCAAAGGGGCAAACAGAAAAAAGTCTGAGGAAGGCAAATCAGGACTTGGGGGGGAGGGCATCACTTTCCACCCCATTTGGGCAATAGTCTGTGAAGTCTCCATTGAGGTGAGGGGACGTGCGTTATCATGGTGCAAAACAACAGTATGAAGTGGAATGTCACGTATTTTCCTTCTGATAGCTTCCTTTACCTTCTTCAATGTCTGCACACAGTAAGCACTGTTTATTGTTGCGTCACTATCACTTTCCCAGCATTTTCTGTCGAGGTAAAGATGTGCGGTGCCATTCCATTGACGCACGTTTTGTTTCTGGGGCAAGAAAAAACACCCAGGTTTCATCCCCCGTCACAACATTAGAGAAAAACATCTCACCCACCCTCTCATAACAGTCCAAAAGGTTCCTGCACATGTCCACCCTTTGCTCACATTGCTCACGGGTTAGGTTACTTGTGATCCACTGAAAAATCAAATGTTTCTGTAACCCAGAGCCCTTATTAATATTTCCATAGTACTATGGCCACAATGAATTTCATCGCAGAACTCCTGAATGGGGTCACAATGATAAGCTGTGATGAGGTCCATCACTCGTTGCCTGTTGGCATCTGTCACTGCAGTTGCGGGTCTTCCGCTCCATTGTTTGTTTCACTCACTGAACTTTCTCCCTCTCAAAACCTCTTCATCCATCTACGGACATTAATGATATCGATTGTGGCAGCTCCACACACCGCCAGGAGGCATATGTGGATTTTTGGAACCTCACATTCATCTTTTTCCAGGAATTCAATTACGGCTCGCCGCTTCCCTCTGTCATTCATGATTTTTATTTCTGATACTGAAAAAAAAATTGTTCCTACATTGGTAACATATCACAGTTCAAGTCAGTGCAGTTTCATTAAAATCACTTCAAAAGTTTTAGAAGTTATTAAAAAGGAGGCATTACTTTCAGGATGCCCCTTGTACTAGTATTTAGAGAACTAATCGGAAGGGTGATTGAGTATGAACTTCCATTACGTATTGCTTTTACTGATTATGAAAAAGGACTTTGATTCCATAAAAACATCTGCAGTTATTATTTGAAATCCTGTGGTATTGAAGTTGCTCTCGTCGATATTATTAAAAACATCTATGAAATTGCAAGTGCAAAAATTCGACTGTTCGGCGACACATCACTTATAAAAGTTGGAAGAGGAGTGAAACAAGGTGACATCATGTCTCCCAAGCTTTTCAATGCCACGCTGCAAAATGTTTTTCAATAACTGAACTGGGAAGACAAGGCGATAGAAGTTTATGAATATTATTTAACCCATCTCCGTTTGGCTGACGACACCGTTATTTTTGCAAATGTGTCCTCAGAGGTAGGGATTGTGGTCCAGGAACACAATCCCTACCTCTGAGGACAGATGTGAACTTAAAAATGAACTTACAAAAAGCAAATTGATGCACCAAGCTGTTTCAAGAACTAAAGATTTAGCAATTGATAGAACAATTCTAGAAGTAATTGATGCCTACATTTACCTCGGACAACAGATATCAAGCAAAAGCAACTTCCAAGAAGAAATTAATAGGTGTATAAAACTTGGTTCGAGAGTATTTAGAAGAAACAGTACAATTTTCAAGAGTAATTTACCATTAAGTCTTAAAAGAAAAGTGTTTAATGAATACATCCTTCCAGTCCTTACTTAGGGATCAGAGACATGGACCTCATCTAAAAAGGACATCCACAGGCTGCAACCTACTGAAAGGTGAATGGTGCGGTACATGCTTTACTTGGCATAACCAGGATGGATAGAAAAAGGAAATCATGGATCAGGAGAATGACTGGAGTTGATGACACCATGATCAAGGTAAAATCAATCTCTTAAATGGCAATGGGCTGGACATACTGCTAGAAGAACTGACCACCATTGGGCAACTGAAATGCTAGATTGGATTCCAAGGGACAAGATAACACTAAGAAGAAGACCGTGTGGTAGATCTGTGGAGGAAATTCGGAAGCACGTAGAAGTGACATCGGGGAAACTGGTTTAAAATAAAGTTGTGGAAGAAATTTAGCGAAACATTTATCCAGCAGTGGATTGATAATGGTTATGATGCGAGCGCGCGCGCGCACACACACACCCGCTGGTGTGCAATACTTAAGGACGAGGTGCATTTTGACCAGTTAAAATCAGAAAAACGGTTTTAGAGTTGTTGGTGGTACCGATGGTAATAACATTAAAGTGAAACATGCAACATCAAAACTCATGAGTAATATATAATAGAGGTGGAAACAGGATACAAATGCTACATAGGAAGTACAGGCAAGCTCACGTGTCATCCAGTGACACTTCCATGAGCACTGCATGACAGAATTACAGGAAGAAGTCCTTAGTAAGGGATACGTTGTGCGGTGAGGACGGAAATTATCGTCTACAAAATTTAAATCTGAACCCACAGCACCACTGAACAGAAGAACGTACCAAAACATCACGTGATACCGCTGCCGGATGATTGTCCTTTGATCCATCTCCTGCAGTTCGGTACTTTCATTGGCCATAAAACCAGCCCATACTGTGATACCGCGACAACCATATCTCTCCCGTTCAACGGTATTCTTAGCATCATATGCAGTCCTTCGTCACCTACAGATTAATTGGCGCTTGGAATCCGACGAAAGTCTAAAGCGGGTTTGATCTGTGAGCATCACATTAGCCCATTGATCTAAACACCAGCCAACTTGAAACATACCCCAATGATGCCAGATTGAATAATGCGATATGAATATAATGGTTGACAGCGTACGGGTTTCCCGTCATATTGTCCTACTGCATTTAGACGTCTTTACGAAGCTTTGCGCGGAATTCTCACACCTAAGCTTGCTTGAAGATGATTAGTCAACCGGCCCGCCGTACTTTTTAGACTCCGTTTTGAAATTATGTTCACCTGACAGTCGTTCTTCTAGATAGGGTCGCCCGAATGAAACTGAGATTGTCAGTTTTTTTGCCGTTAGCGTTTATATGCTCCTCCTGGAGATGCTTGGGGACCCATTGAGCGCTAATCTTACTGTATCCCAATCGGCGATGGAGAATGGTGTTAACAGTTCCCGTACTCACGAACAATGTTCCCGCAAGCCCGCGGGTGGTGATTCGGCGATTCTCCTTCACAAGGTTGTCCACGGCAGCAATCGATTCCATGGCGATGGCCACGTGTGCTTTCCAGGGTCTCCGTGCTCACACGTCCTTTATAAAATTCATTACACCAGCGGAACACTGTTCACCATGACTGACACTCATTCCCATACACATGCTTTATACGACGATAAATTTCGGCCCCACTAACACCTTCTGCCGTCAAAAATTGTATAACTACCGCTGGGCCTGTTGGGACGAATCCATGTAGCGACCGAACGTAGTCAACTTGCCACCCCACGTGCTGCTGATAACAGCGTGCTTCCTTACATAAATACAGTGCTTTCTTTTAATCATCATAGAAACTCACAGTGCTTGCTTTTAATCATTAGTGAGACTCTTGGTGCTTCAACTTCTGTCTTCTTTCAACATATTATGGTTTATTACCCCTTTAAGCGGCTGATGTATCTGGACCAAATTCTGCCTATAATTTTCTGCGCTTCGCAAACCCATATGTTTTCATACAGGCCTGGATTTACAAAGCTGCGGAAAAACGATTCCTTTCACCTTTTCATCTGAGAAGTACCAACAGCAAACCTGTTCACTGGTCGTAAATTCTCTCTCTCTCTAGAGATTTCACTGTCTTTTTCTCTCTGTCTCTCTCTATCACTGTATCTCTCCGTCTCTCTGTTTCTCTTTCTATCTGACTCTCTCCCCCTCTCTCTCTGTCTTTGCCTCTCTCTATCATTGTATCTCTCCGTTTCTCTCTCTCTCTCTTTATTTCACTGTCTCTTTCTATCTCTCCCTGTTATTCACTCTATCTGACTCTCTCACCCCCTCTCTCTGTCCTTTTCTCTATCTGTCTCTCTTTCGCTATCTCTCTCTCTCTCTCGCTCTCTCTGTTCTAATACCTTATTCCCTGGTTCACGATTGAAGTCCCGATGAGGAACGGCTAGTTTCTTTGGCGCTGACATCATGCCATTGGGTAAAAACAAGTGATTCAAAATGCAACGCTCTCTTTTTTATACATTAGTGGGAGAGAGTAATATTACTCGTTTCAGACTCGTTCAGTCCACTTGTTAGACATCGAATGTATTCATTCGAGCTGATATCAATCCATTTTGCTAACCCCGAGTTAATTCGTTCCCGCCGGTTAAGGGGTTAATGTCATTTTAAATGAATTAACAAATAAATACTTAAAAGCATTATCAGTTATAATTTCTAACACCGTAAATATCAATAGATATAATCCACATAAAAAAAAAAAACCTTTAAGATCTTCAATGATGTTTAAGAGTGTAAAGGGATCCCGAGACTCAAAATTTGAAAACCGCTGCACTATACGATAAAGTAAGCAAAATTGAGTTTGTTCTAAGTGAAATTTCCTAATGATTTGGAACATCAATGCATTTTCATTATAATAAGCATTGAAGTTTTTTAATCTCCCGAAAGAAGAATTCGTGCAATTGCACCCTAGGGTAGAATGAAGAAACAATTTTCCAAGCTGCAACGTTCTTATTTCCAATCACTTGCTATAACAGCTTCTTCTTATGGTGCCATAATTTTTTTTAAAAGCGAGGCGTAAGCGCTGGTATTTTTGATAACGTATTTCATTTGCAGCCTTAATTTTTTCTTTGCCAATGTTTTTGTGAGGTACATTTATGCCCCACGACAGCCTAATAAAATTCGTCTTGAACAAAGCTTGAATAATTCAGCTTTAATCGTCCTATTAAAAGTGAAACGTGACTTACAAACGTTTAAGATGCTACTTCCCACCACCAACTGTTAAAAATTTAAGTGTGCCTAATTTCATGGATCTTGCCTTCAAGATGCCTGAGCCAGCAGTTTCGAAAGGAGAGCCGGGGAAAAGTATGGTAGATACTTCAGACATTTATTGAACTTTGGGGACATATTCCGTGGAATGGCGGATCCTAATCTGGGGCAACGATGGGAGAATAAAAGTCGACGATAAAGTATCCGTGGAGTTACAGAAGCTGCTATCGCGAATAAACCACTGCGCCCGAATTGCTGAAGTTAGTCGAGTCTCTGTGTATAGAGGAGAAGAATAAGAAAAGGGATGAGGGAGCAGGAAGATGAGAATGAAAAGATGAAACGAATGAAAGAGAAGATCTAGAGGCGCCCACACGCAGGGCGCCATCTTCCATCTTTTGCCTGACTGTTCCTACACCTGGAATGATTTCCACGCTTAATGCTTGTCAGTTCGTGCGCCTTCCTCGGCATCTAATCCGATTGGAGCGGAGAGATCGCTGAATTCTTCAGCTTCTTTTCGTTCCTTTTCGGATTGCAAGAGCAAAGAGCAGAGATTATCTTTCCCTGCACACGGGAAGAGTTCTTGGAGTCCGGCTGGAATTATGATGGATTTCTAAGGGGGCAGTCAAGTGGTTTACATGAGATTACCAGTCCTTTTGGCATAAGATATCAAACAAATGGGGTCTTCCTCAAATAGACTTCATTTGCAGTACTCGCATTCAGTTCTTTTTTCCTTTCCCAACACTTTCCCATTCGCCTGGCATTCAAGTTAGTATTTAGAAGAACTCCTTGACAAATCCCATCTACAAATCGATAACGTCTTCTGCATATGTTATCGATTTGTAGATGAGATTTGTTTGAGACTTCGTTTGCTTCTTCAAATGCTTTCATGTGGGCTGATAGGATACCAAAAATAAGATCGTTTCATATAACTTTTGGAAGTAAGTTTAAAGAGTAAAAAGGCAGGTCGCTTAATTTTACAATGAAATCTTTTCGATAACATTTTCGGAATGCTCTTAACGAGAGACTTCCTGTTTGGGTTCGTTCTTATTGCCTAACTTCAACACTTAATTAATAAAAAAATATGTCATGAAGACAGTAAATGAACTTAAGGAAATAATTCTGCCTTTCTTTGTTATCTAATGCTAATTATCGGCTAGTCTTGGAATTCCTTTCTTTTTCTTTTACATTCATCTGAACGTTCTACTACGACTTCTCTGTTTTAGTTTTCTATCATATCCGCTTCCCGTTCTCGAGAGCCATTCCTGCTTCCTTCTCACTTCCTATGTCGATCCCTGTGTCTCACTGCTTTCGACTTCCGTTTCTCACTCTTTTGATTCCTGCGTTCGCTCTCTTGAGAAAAACCACTGTGTCGCCAAGAATAGAAACAAATATGTTATCCAATCTGGCTGCGCTTTCACTCACAAAGTCCTGTCTGATGCTGGCTGAAATTAAAGTTAAAATGAGTACAGTAAAATATGTAGCCGAGACACAATGCTGAATTTCTGGAGGGAAAACTGTTTATAACCTTACTAATGACTAGGGCTAGGATTAATATGTATTTAAATGTTTTTTACATATTTTTACATATTAGAATTTTTTTGCCGTTATTATACATATTAACTGTTTTTACTACATATATTACATATTTTCACATTGAATAAAAAATATTTTTGCATAAATCACCGGTTTTCTACGCAAAACTACCAATATTTTCTTTTGTAGCTACCTGTGAGCCGACAGATGGCAAGTTTCGCAACACATCAAAGCCAACAGATGACATCACCATACCGGCACCAGTTTGCTTCCTCACCTCAGATGAAAGATAAGGAAAGTAGACTGAGACATCTGTCATTTAATGCGTAGCTTCATGTCCAGTTTCTTACAAAACTCTTTCGTTCACGTCATTGTTAGAAGTTCGTTTTTCCTGTTCAAGTTGTTAAGTAAATCGACATGTCCAGAATTAAATCAACTATATCATCCAAATTAAAGGCATTTATTAATTAGTTTGCAATGAAGGACTGAGAACTGACGGAAATATTTTGTTTTGTAGTGTGTTCGCATCGGCTGTTTCTTTTGACAGTGTTTTCAAGCTTAACAACACATTAAAACTATGAAACATAAAAAAAATATGAATAACACTGCTGAAACAAAAGCGGTAAATAGGTCAGTTCAAATTTCAGTTTGGATTTATGCCGTGTACTAGTGGGTTGAGATATCCCGCTGTAGAAATTAAACAATCTAGTGTTTAGAAGTTTCTTAGAAAAATTACGTATCAAATAATTCTAAATGAATCTACTTTAAGAAACAAATTACTTGCAATGTAAGACGAAACTGTGCTGAAAATCAGGGAAAAAATCGAAGAGTTTCCAGTTTGGATCACAGTTTACGAAACAGCAGATGCGCACGGGAGATGCACAGGAAATGTTATTGCTGGCCATTTGAATGAATCAGCACCGTCGATAAGTGCTGATTTCATTCAGATGTCCAAACTTTCCTAAAAACACAATTGCGAAAAACTAACAAAATGTAACCATCACACGATCTTATAAACTGATAAACACATCGTTGCGGATTTTATGGCCAGAGAGAGTAAAATACGATAAAATGCACCTATTGGCAAAAGATGCTGCACCCTACATGATGAAAATAGCTACAGAACTGTGTGCGCTGTTTCCCAAGATGATTCATTTGACTTGTCTTGCACATGGACTACCCAGAATTGCTGAAACAATCCGCTGCAATTTTCCACAAACCGATTCGTTGATTGCAATACACACAGGTAAAACACTTTTCTTAAATTTCCTATCAGAACCGAAAATTTGAAAGATATGTTTACAGGCTCTCGCATATCAGCCTGTGATTAGACGTTGGGGCACTTGGTTACAAGCTGCAGAATATTATGATGTCAACTTCAGCAAAATTAAGAAAGTAATCTCTTAATTTGATTCGAACGATTCTGTTTCCATTGGAAAAGAAAAAGTTCTGCTGGATAGTGAAACTTTACTATAGAGATTGACTTTTCTAAAGACACATTTGTCGACTGTATTACATCAGGACCATCACGGAACTTGAAACTTCAAGTGCTCATTTGATAAATAATTTGAATAAATTTGAAGATACGATTGAATTATTAGGAAGGGTGCCCAGCCACACTAGAAAAATTATAAAACACAAGATGAATAATGTTGTAAAAAATGCCAGGCCTAGAAACCATTACCACTATAAAAACATTATCCAGAGAACTTCAACTGGCAGTTGTACCGTTTAAAAAGATAAGGAATTCTCGTCATTCGATATGCGGTTTAAGTTTTCGCCATCACCTCATGTGACGTTGAGAATGCGTTCAGCCAATTTAAAGGTATTTGACAGCAGGAGCCTTGTTTTCGACAACCTGAAGTGTTATGTTGTTGCCGGTTGTAATAGCAGTAAGTTAGTTGAAAACCCTGGTTTTTAGTAAAGTAAATGTAAAATATGTAAAGAAATTTTTTAATTTAGGACTGTTGTGAGAGCGAACGCGCTTATCTCCTATGTAGACCCGCCCAAATCAATTATACTTCTGTGGCGTCCACGCTATAGGCTCATCTCACAGTCAATGGAAATATTTCAAAGGTTTGTTCCCCAGAACTTACCCAAACTCTGATTGGGTGAACAGACGAAATCTCCCCCGCTTTTCTATAAGTGATTATCTGCAAATCAGGGAGGTGGATTGAGACCGCTGAAACCCCAAGCATAAATCACTCATGT
Source organism: Macrothele yani (assembly GCA_039090855.1). Lineage (NCBI taxonomy): Eukaryota > Metazoa > Arthropoda > Arachnida > Araneae > Macrothelidae > Macrothele > Macrothele yani. Next base: position 32,733,164 of record CM077004.1, read on the forward strand.
TATAAAATGACACAGGATGATTTGTTTCAAACTTAAACAGGTTTATTATGGATAAATACTGAAGTTGGAAAGTCAGTCTGTCCGTAGGATACCGCTTTCTGGATGTCGATCAGACGTCCCTCAACTGATGCGGACCTAGTAAGTAGTCAAAGTAAACTTGACATCTCTATCACGATAATACGTTCCTACACTTGGGAAAGAGTCATTCTCGTCCGAGAAGCGACCTGTATCTCCCGATAAACATTCCTATCTCCGAATCCTGTCTATTACCGCTTTGCACTTAGTCCTTGCGGTTTCGGTAGAATTATCCCTTCAGGATAGCTAACTAAAGCACGTGAGATTGCCCAAGTCAAGGACCTATATCACGGCTGGGAAACTTATCTTCGCAAAGATACTTCGACGCCGTTCAGTACATCGACTGAACTCCCGGGCCCATAACACTAGGTCTCTGTCAAACCCGAAAAACATTCGAGCCCTGTCTACCGGCGAACTTGCTCCTGCAATTCCGGAAAACAGACTAATGCACTCAGTCTTTTCTTGCGCCTATACCTCTCCCGACTTCGTCGGCGCTGCGCATCTGTCCCGTGCGCGCTCCTTTCCTGAAGCGTCCCACTCCTCTCTTGCTCTCTCTCTGCTGGCGTCGACGTCACGATGGCCACGGCGTCTCTTTTTCGCTAACTGGCCTCACCCTTCCTGTTTACGAATTCCTCGCTTTCTGCAGTAGGTGATCGGCACTTTCTGATGTTCCATTAATGGTATTCCCTTTGACAGACAACTTTCCGCAAAGTACAACAAACATCGAATACAATGCCTCCTGCTACATGGATACAATGAATAACGTCTAGGTTCTCAAACATTCAGACGTCTGCTCTCTGTTTGACAATACCAGCGGATGCTGTCGCCGGCTTATTTGCTGATGCCTATCTGCTTGGGAACGGCATCCACTTCCCAGAGCGTGAGAATCTCAGAATCTCTTTGTCATACACCAATACTTTGTAAAAATGTTGCAAAGTATTGGTACTTGTAAAAATGTTACAAACATTTGAATCATTTTGAGTTCATTAAACAATTACATATACACTGAAGAGCAATTGAATTAGAGATACCTGTCTAGTAACGTGTAGCACCACCTTTCGCCCTGAGGACGGCGGCGATTCGTCTCGTCATGGACTCGACAAGACACCGGAAGCGTTGGGAAGCCATACGGATCCACGGCCCCTGAACAAGCTCCCACAATTCAAGAAAATTTGATGGAGGGGGTCAGAGCCTCTAACATCTCTCTCGATGGCATCCCAGATGTGCTCGATGGCACTGAGGTCAGGTGATCCAGCTGGCCAAGGAAGCGAGGTCACGTCGGTGGAGTATTCATCCAACCATTCGGATACAATTCGGGAGCGATGGCACAGTGCATTGTTTTGTTGCAGGATGAGGTCCCCAGTGGGATGTTGAAAGACGCACAAACGGGAGCAAATGGTCGTCCAGGATATCCCGGTAACGTTGACCTGTGAGGGAAGATGTCACACGTACCAGGGGTTCCATTTCAGTCCACGTAAATAGTCCCCGGATGAGAATGCCACCCCCACTAGCTTGACGAGTACCCTGCTCGCAAGAAGGATCCATCGCTTCATGTGGTTTGCGCCGTACTCGTATCCTACCATCCGCATGTACGAACGTGAATCTCGACTCATCAGTCCAGGCAACATTTTCCCACATGTCTAGGGCCCAGTGGCGATGTTACCCTCGTAGGACGATGGCTTCTGTACCCCATAGCGAGGAGATGGTTCTGGATAGTGTGGCTGCTTACACGTTTTTGTGCACCAGCGTTAAATGGCGGAGTGATTTCTTGCACTGTAGCCCGTCTATCCGCTGTTACAATGCGAGCGAGCCGACGATGACCTCGCTCATCCACACGCTGCTGTCCACGGCAGTTGGCCCTTGCAGGAATGGTTTTACCGGATTCGATGTACTCACGGTGCACCCGTGACACAGTGGCTTGTGAAAATCCCACTGACTGCACGACTTCCGAGATGGAGTGACCCATTCGTCGGGCCCCGACAATTTGCCCACGATCAAATGCGCTTAGATCCTTTGTCTTACCCCTGCGTCCGACTCTGACTGATTCCCGTTACATCACTCCTTATATCTTTGGATCGCTGCATACGTCATGTCGTTTCCGTTTACAGGGCCGCCTACAGCGCCACATTTGCATAACGCCAACTGTCTCTAATTCAATTGCTCTTCAGTGTATGTATATGGATATTTCATCCTAAGTCCGTCTGAACACACATTAGCATGAAATTGAATATACATAATATTCTTCGCATTAGTCTATTAATGTATGTTTTGCTAATATAATAGGCATAATGTTCGGTTCATTATTTTCTTGGGCATAAATAATGCGCCCGCCCTTACAACTGTATAAGAAATTATAGAAAATTATTAAAAAATTTAAAAATATATCACATATTTTAGTAATTTTCGTTTTTCCTCCTACATATTTCCTCATTTTTAATAAATATTTTAGGTACGTATTTTGAAATTTTTATTATATATAAATCGTAGCCCTACTAACGGCAGTTACTGCACCTGTAGCATCTCGAGATTCCCAGTGCTGACTGTTACGATGATAACGACAGAGAGACGTATGTGCTGAAATTTCCTTTCTCTTCTCGGAAACGAACAATTAAGTTCTCCGTAACAATGCATTCATCTGTAATGAATGCATAACAACTGAAAGATCGTTTAATTTTAGTTTTTAAAGTAAGGTTGCAAGGAAAACAGTAGGATTGTTTAATCTTATAGAGAGAAAATCTTAATTACTGACTAATTTGCTCTTTAAAACACTTTCATTTGGAATCAAATTATAACAAAAGGAAGATTACAGAGTGGAATGTAGAGCAGTTTTAATCTTTCGTAAAATTATTTTGTTTCATTTCTAGAAAAACTTTCATTTGTAGTAGGACTATTTCGAAAGTGAAATTGTTTAATTTCGTTTGAAAAATTTAATAGAAAATAAGACTACAGTTTAACGTCACAGTGAAATTTTTAGTTACAGGCTTACTTCTTAAAATGCTTAAATCTGAGTGTTTAAAATAAATTAATCTTGCTTTTGATTTTGAAAGCAACATTAAACAGTGGAAAGTAAGGTTGTTAAATCTTGCAGCGATATGTTTCGATTTGTTTTTTCGAAATCTTTTCATCTGGAGTGAGGGTATTTGCAAAAGCAAACTTTTGTTAAGCTTACCTTTAAAGTAAAATTATGCTGGAAAAAGTTACCGTTTAACGCAGAAGTACGGGGTGTTGAGAACGTAACTACCGAGTATACATGTATTTCAAAGATAAGCAATATAATATCATAATATTACAATTCGTATGTAACTGATAAATTTTACTTTTAGATTTAGTCCTCTGCATTAGATGTTGGAAATTACCTCCATCATAAACTTAAAAATAAACCTAAACTCGTATTTTGTTTTTACAAACCATCAACTGCTCTTGTGTTTTGTTTCTTATTCATGCAGATACATCATCTTAAAAATTTTTTTTCGCTGTTCGCCAATCATAAACATCAGGTGTACGACCACGGCACACATTATTTGAAATAATCCAATTTCCAAATATTTCTTGCAGGAGTTTCATCGGTTATGCAGCGGCATGTATCATCTTGCCGAATAAAATATCAGTAGGGCAATGATAAATATCAGGAGGGCGACGGGGCCACACATTTTTTGAAATAATCACAATTTCCACAAATTTCTTGCAGGAGTTTCATCCGTCATGTAGCGGCATGTGTCATCTAGCTGAATGAAATATTAAGAGAGCGATGATAAATATCGGGAGGGCGACGGGGCACACATTACTTGAAATAATTCAATCTCCAAAAATTTCTTGCCGGAGTTTCATCGGTCATGTAGCGGCATGAGCCATCTTGCAGAATAAAATATCAGGAGGGTGATGATAAATATCAGGATGGCGATTATAAACATCAGGGGGCGACAGGGACACACATTACTTGAGATAATCCAATCTCCAAAAATTTCTTGTAGGAGTTTCATCGATCATGTAGCGGCATATGCCATCTTGCTGAGTAAAATATCATGTGGGCGATGATAAATATCGGGAGGGCGACGGGGCACACATTACTTGAAATAATTCAATCTCCAAAAATTTCTTGCCGGAGTTTCATCGGTCATGTAGCGGCATGTGCCATCTTGCAGAATAAAATATCAGGAGGGTGATGATAAATATCAGGATGGCGATTATAAACATCAGGGGGCGACAGGGACACACATTACTTGAGATAATCCAATCTCCAAAAATTTCTTGTAGGAGTTTCATCGATCATGTAGCGGCATATGCCATCTTGCTGAGTAAAATATCATGTGGGCGATGATAAATATCAGGAGGGCCGCGGGGCACATATTATTTGAGATAATCCAATCTCCAAAAATTTCTTGCCGGAGTTTCATCGGTCATGTAGCGGCATGTGCCATCTTGCTGAATAAAATATCAGGAGGGCGATGATAAACATCATGGGGCGACCGGGGCACACATTATTTGAGATAATCCAATCTCCAAAAATTTCTTGTAGGAGTTTCATCGATCATGTAGCGGCATATGCCATCTTGCTGAGTAAAATATCATGTGGGCGATGATAAATATCAGGAGGGTGGCGGGGCACATATTATTTGAGATAATTCAATCTCCAAAAATTTCTTGCCGGAGTTTCATCGGTCATGTAGCGGCATGTGCCATCTTGCTGAATAAAATATCAGGAGGGCGATGATAAACATCATGGGGCGACCGGGGCACACATTATTTGAGATAATCCAATCTCCAAAAATTTCTTGTAGGAGTTTCATCGATCATGTAGCGGCATATGCCATCTTGCTGAGTAAAATATCATGTGGGCGATGATAAATATCAGGAGGGCGGCGGGGCACATATTATTTGAGATAATCCAATCTCCAAAAATTTCTTGCCGGAGTTTCATCGGTCATGTAGCGGCATGTGCCATCTTGCTGAATAAAATATCAGGAGGGCGATGATAAACATCATGGGGCGACCGGGGCACACATTATTTGAGATAATCCAATCTCCAAAAATTTCTTGTAGGAGTTTCATCGATCATGTAGCGGCATATGCCATCTTGCTGAGTAAAATATCATGTGGGCGAAGATAAATATCAGGAGGGCGGCGGGGCACATATTATTTGAGATAATCCAATCTCCAAAAATTTCTTGTAGGAGTTTCATCGGTCATGTAGCGGGATGTGCCATCTTGCTGAATAAAATATCAGGAGGGCGATGATAAACATCATGGGGCGACCGGGGCACACATTATTTGAGATAATCCAATCTCCAAAAATTTCTTGTACGAGTTTCATCGATCATGTAGCGGCATATGACATCTTGCTGAGTAAAATATCATGTGGGCGAAGATAAATATCAGGAGGGCGGCGGGGCACATATTATTTGAGATAATCCAATCTCCAAAAATTTCTTGCCGGAGTTTCATCGGTCATGTAGCGGCATGTGCCATCTTGCTGAATAAAATATCAGGAGGGCGATGATAAACATCATGGGGCGACCGGGGCACACATTATTTGAGATAATCCAATCTCCAAAAATTTCTTGTAGGAGTTTCATCGATTATGTAGCGGCATATGCCATCTTGCTGAGTAAAATATCATGTGGGCGATGATAAATATCAGGAGGGCGGCGGGGCACATATTATTTGAGATAATCCAATCTCCAAAAATTTCTTGCCGGAGTTTCATCGGTCATGTAGCGGCATGTGCCATCTTGCTGAATAAAATATCAGGAGGGCGATGATAAACATCATGGGGCGACCGGGGCACACATTATTTGAGATAATCCAATCTCCAAAAATTTCTTGTAGGAGTTTCATCGATCATGTAGCGGCATATGCCATCTTTCTGAATAAAATATCAGAAGGGCGATGATAAATATCAGGAGGGTGACGGGGCACATATTATTTGAGATAGTCCAATCTCCAAAAACTTCTTGCCGGAGTTTCATCCATCATGTAGCGACATATGTCATCCTGCTGTAGACATCCAATCTTTACTTCATGCTCAACGTGTAGCCCTAAATTAGGGACGTCCGATTACCTGTAGCTCATTAAGTTTCTCACGGTAATCGCTAAACTCCCAACCAAAAAAAAAAAAAAAGAAATGTTCGGGTAAAAACCGCATTTCTTCTTTTACGACGAATAAAGCAATTGTCATTTTCAAGAGTTTGTTCAGCTTTTTCCTAGCGTTTTTAATACTATCTCGTGTGGCGTATTGATTTCGACATTTCGGCATGTTGCTCCATTTTTTGGAATGAAGCCAGATCCCCTCCCCTTTCCCTCAACCCAGCAAAATAAAAATAAAGGAACATTCCCCGGAATGTCATCGGGTGGGCCCTAGGTACCATGATTTCAACAGAAATGCAAATGCCAAGCAACGACATTTCCTCTTTCAACAGAAAGGCGAGCGCGTGTGTGAGTAACCTTGCCCGGTTGGTGTCGTGTTTTTTGTTTCCTCTGTGCGTGTCGGCTTTTAATCTGTCGAATGCCGATGATGTCGGGCTAATAAAGACATCTTGCATGACTGATGTTAGAGAGGTGAGCGTGAGGCCAGCCGTCTGGCCACTGCTATTATGTGATCCCGCGGGGTCCCTCAGGCGGCATCAGTCGTTGGCCAAGAATTCTACGAGACCATGGGTGGTCAGCGCCACACACGTGCGCTAACCTGACTTCCAGTGCCAACAGGATAGTTTCCTGAGTGGGGTCGCAGGTCGTCGTTCGCATGTTAGCTCACGAAAGTCAAACGCCAACCAAACTCAGCTCTTTGCTGTCTGCTGCTCGAAACGACGTGATTATGGGTCATCTTCTAACCACCCAGAAAGTCATGTTACATAATATTGTAGGCGGCGAAGTTACTTCAATGCTGCAGACAATCGCTGGTGGTTATAACAGCAAGCACATCCTTCTTCCCCATCTGGTATCCACCATCAAAGTTACATTTTTTTTTTTTTTTACGTAGCGTTTCTCTTACACAACAACGGAGAGACAGAGAGATCGTTGTTCAGATCGTGTTGCGTGCTGAGCCCGAAAGCTCGTATAGCAGTGCCCGGGCCCGAATCGGGCTCGGGCTGTAAAATATTTACTGCTGTTCGGGCTCGGGCGTGCTCGGGCTCTTACAGAGAGGGACAGCGAGAGAATTTTTTATATATATAAATTGGATTTTATATGATTTAGCAAATGAAACACTTTATAGTTGGTAAAGGAAATTCTTCGGCAACAGGTTCTGATTGGGGAGCGGGCATTCGAGATGTCTATTTCGGGCTTGGGTATAAAATGCCACAGGCAGCGCATTAGTGTCTTTCTGCACAAAAGACAAAGCTTATTCAAGAACTATAGATATTGGATAGTTGATTGCATGCCGACGATAATTTACTCCCTCTCTCCACGCAGTAGCTCCCGGATAATTCTGTTTAGCAACGTACATATTGCAGCGCATTATGGCGCGATAACATTAGCATTATTTGAGCAACATACAATTGCAGCACCGCCCAATCATTTTGGATGCCCTGCCTCCCGAAGCACTTCAGGTGGAAACGAACGATTAAAGAAAATCGTACAGTTGTACTGTAAAACCAGATAGAGGTCCCTTCCCCACTCCCCATTTGAGAAATACATTTGTAATTGCAGGAGGAGGAGAGAGTGGAAGTGTCGAAAAGGAGATGTTTTTTTATTAATGATTGAACAGGTTAGACAGATTTCGGGCTCGTTCGGGCCATGGCTCTATCTTGCAATATAAAATTCGGACTCCGGTGGGCTCAGGCTGATATACCGCGGGTTCGGACGGGCTCGGGCTTCGAAAATTGAGCTCGAACTCATCTCTAGTATGGATGGTAAGAAATTCAGTTAAACAATTATGTAAACAACTTTTACCGTAGTAGTTTAACGACGTCCCTCTTTACCCCTGTTTACCCCTGTTTACCCCTGAGCGTAGAAGACTCGAATAGGAGACGCTCCACCCCAAGTTCAAGATTACTCTGCGCAAGTGAGGGGAGAACCAGAAGCTTTGAGTTGGATTGTAACAAGCTTTTCTTATCTGGGAGTGCGAGAATTGAAATTACGCCCATTCGTGTTCAAAATCCCCCCCCCTTCCGAGCTTCACTCAAATTATACGTAGTTTGTATTTCTCGCACGCCGCAGTTAAAATACTACGATGCACTTCAGGTTTTTGACGTAATTTTATTTAAAATGCAAAAACTAGATAAATACCCAAGAACCACGGATTGTAAATATAAAGTAAAGCATAAATGCTATGTGAACGCCGACAATACAACACTCCACAGAAATGCAGAACGAAAGACAAACCAGCGCAGAACGAATGGCCGCCCCGGCGGCGCAGTGGTCTAAGCGATGGATTAAGGTTGTTTTTTGTCCGAAAGGGGTCTGGGTTTGAATCCCGGTGAGGCATGGATGTTTTATTTGTCTTACGACACTGGCTCTCTCCCTTTAGGGACGGGCGACTGCTTATAGCCCATTGAGTTGCTCAGTGGTCGTTAAACCTCCAATCGAAAAAAAAAGAAAAAAAAAGAACGAATGAGTTTCGGACAGTGAACGTAACAATAGGAAGAAGCTTTAGGTGTAGGGCTTGGAAAAATTCCGTTCCAGGTTAAACGCTCAGAGAACTTTCTGCGACAGGGCACAAATGATTAATTAGCTATTCATCCCAATGACATGTTCGAAAAGGTCATGAAGGTTAGGCATATTAGCATATGGTTTTTAATGCCTCTATTCACTGTTTTGAAAAATTCCTTTCATGGATATGAAATGTTCACACCTCAGTGTCCTGGTTAACTGCTTGGAATACTATATGAGACTAACTAAAGTCTTTAAAAGGAAAATACTGAAGGGTATAACTTCCTGTTTTTGGTTACATTTCTATTTTTTTACACCCCCCAAAGCACGAATTTACGCCCCTGGAATGACCATTCTAGGAGGGCAACCGCCCTCCCTGCCCGCCCGGTAGCTACGGCCCTGACTTTGAGCATAAAAAAAAAGAGGATAAAAAATCTTATTCGAAACTGCAAGGCCGCCCCGATGGCGCAGTGGTCTAAGCGATGGCTTCTGATCATTCGACTGAAAGGGGTCCGGGTTCGTATCCCGTGAAGCATGGATGTTATGTTTGCCTTACGGCACTGGCTCTTTCCCTTTCCTGGAGTCAGTGACCCTAAATTAGGGACGGGCGACTGCTTATAGCCCATTGAGTTGCTCACGATGGTCCTCGAACCTCCAATAAAAAAAAACCTAAATTGATGTTTCTTTTTTCTTTCTTTTTATTTTTCTGTTTTGAGAATTAGCGATCACCGTGAACAACTCCAAGAGCTTTAACTCTTTAACCTTCTGGAACGAATTAACTCGGGGTTAGTAAAATGGGCTGAAATCAGCTGGAGTAAATACGTATATTCCCCGTCTAAGAAGTGGGCTGAACGTGCCTGGAGCGAGTGAACCTGGCAATCAGAAAGAGTTGCTTTTCCCTCAGCTTCGTTATTTGATGTGGTCATTTAAGATGATGATTGACACTAACCCATTTCGACTGATTACCTTCTAAACGGGCTATAACAACGGCGACGAACCCAAGAAAGGAGAGAGAAGATGTTTGAATCAGCCCTTCCCCATCATGCCTTGGGTCACTGAGCAGAGACTAAGGGCTAGAAGCGAACGATCACAGTTGTGACAGGTTTACGGTGGGTACAGTTGCGATGCGAGAAGCAAAGAATATAAAGCTTCGTGTGAAGAACGTCAACTCTCGTAGAGATAACGTAACACAGCCGACGACAGCGCCACCACAAGCTAAGAGATTATGTGCTCTGACGGAAAGCAAACATTCAGGAGCAAAAGACGTTAGTGGACTACGGCAGTGAAGCTTTTCTTTGATCCACATTGTTTCCTTCGATCTGATGACTATTTGCTTAGAGCAGTTTTTGTTGTTGTTGTTGTTACTGTTGTTGTTTTCTGATATCCTGCCCGTCCCTTATTTTGGTGAAACAAATATGCAATAGCATTAATATTACTATTTTAATTAAATTTTAGCAAATATTATAATTAGGCCTAAGGATCCGTACAAAATGCAGACAATCCCTAGTATTTGGCATTACTGAAAATGTTTCTGAAAAATTGAAGAACAAACAAAAGCCTCAACTAACTCGATTGCGTAACAAAACTAACATATCCGATTTACGAAGTGATTATGCTACCAAGAAGGTAACAATCACGTGCGGTGAGTAGCTCGGCTGATTGTTCTTTTTTTTTTTTTTTTTTTTTGATTGAAGGTTGAAGGTTTAACAACCACAATGAGCAACTCAATGGGCTATAAGCAGTCGCCCGTCTCTAATTTAGGGTCACTGGTTCCAGGGAAGGGAGAGAGCCAGTGCCGTAAGACAAACACAACATCCATGCCTCACCGGGATTCGAACCCGGACCCCTTTCGGACGAATGATCAGAGGCCATCGCTTAGACCACTGCGCCACCGGGGCGGCTGATTGTTATTTACCAGAATTGAAGTCAACAGACATAGGCATGCGCAGTCTGCTCCGGCATTAGCCTGTATGTTGGTTTCTGTGCACTGCATCTTGTATCTTAGGATATGTCGGCGCTAGTTGCGTCTCGCCGAGCCTTACCTTTTTTTCAGTTAGATATTCTTTGGTGAGAGGGAAAGGATTTTTTTTGACATACCTTTAGTAAACCCCGGCAACTGTATGAACATTTGTGTTTGGGAAGTACTGTGCATTTCTGACACCATTTCATTCAGGTACTTAAAGGGATAAGCAACCGCCCGTCCCTTATTTAAGGCCACTAGTTCCTGAGAGAAGACAGAGCCAGCCAGCGCTATAGGAAAAACATACCACCTATGCCTCATCAGGACTCAAACCTGCATACATCTAGGACGACTGACTGGAAGCCTGTGCCCTTTGACCACTGAACCGCCATGACAGCAAACATGGTATGCAGTGGTTACCCTGCGCTGCTGATCACGAACTGAAAAATCACAAAATATGTTCAGTTCACGCAAATAATCGAGGCAATTTCTTTACTGAGCACTAGGATTATTTTTCCCAACTCTCGAGTTCCAATCACAATATTTCGAACTCTCTGCATTTCATGTGTTTGTGCCGAGTACAAAAATAAATGCATATTGTTAAAAAATCGAAAAAGAAACAATCGATTTCCGCAAATAGCTTACAGATTCCATGCTCACTTAATCGTCGACGCGGGGTGTTCGAAAACCGAATGGCGTTTAGTTTGTTGAACTGTTAGCTATTTAGCGCTCTCAGATATTTCGTCAGAAAACCCACTCTGTTTTCCATGTATTTATGCTCCCAGTGTGGACCGTAGACAAACACGAATGTTTTGTGGATAAATCGGATTACTCAGCTGTCTTCTACATTTGTCTCTGGGGACACGAGTCTGAAAGAGGGGTCAAAACGCTAAACCCAGTTATTCGATCGCTACGACCGGAAACAAGGTAAGAGGCTTTGGTGGTTACTACGGTTTCTCCTCTTTCTCTTGTCACTTGACCAACTCGGACTCTTGCAAAGTACCGAACATGAACAATGTGTGTGCTTTCTTACTTTTCTGCACAATCACACACAATTATCGGAGATAAGTCAACAATGTATTAATGTCGCACGGACGTCTTTCTTCCTCCTTTAGTCGCTGTCCTCACTTACAATAGAGCGTAAATTGTATGCGCTGATTTTGTTGTAACTTTGCAATAGTTGACGTAAATACGATTTCGTGAACTTTCACAAAACTGTTTTCGGCAATAGTGACTCAGAAGATCATCTGGAGGGAATTTAAATATTTATAGTGAACTGATATTATAACATCAGTTCACTATAATATTATATAGTTTTATTACATAATTTATATAACCTCTCATGATAAAATAATTCTAGAAAAATAATTAATGCGTCACGTATAAGATTGCACAAACATTTCTGTCAAAAAAAGAAAAAAATATTTTGAAAACCAACGGAAAAATTATTCGGTATAGTGTCCGAAAACCGAATGGCGTTTAGAAAAATTATTCGGTAAAAAAATTTTTTTTAAAAAATTTTTTAAAAATTATTCGGTATAGTGTCCGAAAACCCAGTGGCGTAACTATATTTCAAAATCGGGTGGGGGGGGGCGATCACATATACACACATAATATATACAGAGTATATATATATACGGAATTATTATTCTACGCGAATTCGAACCCAGCAAACCCACATCCTGACTGATTGATTATATATAAGATAACCCTTTCAGCAAACTCAAACTCGAAAACTCAGAAACGAACCAATGTTTGGAACGAAACACCCTAGATACACCCAACACGAAAAACAGCAAGGGTTCAAACCAAATCACAAAACGAATGAACCTGTAGACAAGCTGAAGTAACGTGCAGCGGGTTTGCCTAGGACTACACTTTCAGATCTATTTGTGTAGTTTGATTGTCTTGATTCCCAATGGCTTAGCGAACACGATGGCAGGTTTTTGGCGATTCGCGAACTTTTGCCATCTACGAAAAGCCACTGCTTACGTGTCGGTGTTCCCCTGATGATTATGACACGCTGGTTTTTGATTCCTGTTCTGAGTGTTGCAGTAAGTTTTAACTTTTTCAGGTATATTTTATTTTAAGAGGTTTTTGCTTTGTTCTGTGAGGACTGGGTGGGCATTTGTTTTTTGTTTTTTTGGGGGGGGAGGGGGGTTAACCTGTTTGTAGTTGTTTTTACTGTAAAGGTGCCTGAATTCAATATTTGCTGCACGTTACTTCAGCTTGTCTACAGGTTCATTCGCTTTCTAATTTGGTTTGAACTCTTTCTGTTTTACGTGTTGGGTGTATCTAGGGTGTTTCGTTCCGAACATTTGTTCGTTTTTGAGTTTTCGAGTTTGAGTGCTGAAAGGGTTATCTTATATCATCATCATCATAATAATAATAATCATCATCATTGTCAACCATTATCAATCCACTGCTAGACGAAGGTCTCCCCAAGTTTCTTCCACTAACGGTCTGTCTTGTGCCAGTCTCCTCCATGTCACTCCCGCATACTTTCGAATTTCATCTACCCATCTCACATGTGGTCTTCTTCTGGGTCTTTTCCTGTCCCTTGGAATCCAGTCTAAAATGTCGGCTGTCCATCGATGATCTATCCTTCTGACAATATTTTCAGCCCATTGCCATTTCAAGGATTTTACTCTGATCATAATGTCTTCCACTCTTGTCATTTTTCTGATCCACGAGTTCCTCTTCTTATCTCTCCTGGTTACACCAAGCCTGAATCTCTCCATGCTTTTTTGAGTTGTCTGTAGTCTTTGTATGTCTCTTTTACTTAAAGTCCACGTCTCTGCACCATACGTAAGCACAGGAAGAATGCATTGATCAAACACTTTTCTTTTAAGACATAATCGCATATTGCTCTTGAAAATTATACTGTTTCTTCCAAAAGTTCTCCAGGCAAGTTTTATACACCGATTAATTTTTTCATCAATGTGACCCTCACTTGATATCTGCTGTCCAAGATAAATGTAGGTATTGGTTATCTCATGCTTTTCCCCATCAATCGATAAATCTTCAGTTTTTGTAAAAGCATTGTACATTACTTTTGTCTTCTGAAAGTTCATTTTTAATCCCACTTCTTTACTCTTGTCAGCAAGTTGCAGCATACTCTGCAGCTCTGATGGGGTAGTTGCAAAAATGACTAAGTCATCAGCAAAACGAAGGTGAGTTAGGTAATCTCCATTAATCTTTATCCCTTTGTTTTCCCAGTTCAGTGATTGAAAGACATTTTCCAATGTGGCATTAAAGAGTTTGGGAGATGCAGTGTTACCTTGTCTCCCTCCCTTTACAATTTTTATGGGTGCTGTATTCTCAAATAGCCGAATCTTTGCACTTGCATTTTCATAGATGTTATTAATAATATTAATGTATGCATCTTCAATACCGCAGGACTTCAAAGTCATTGTAACTTCTGATGGTTTCGCCGAATCAAAGGCCTTTTCATAATCGATAAAAGCCATGCATAACGGAAGTTCATATTCCCTCGCTCTTCATGTCGCACTGGCCAAGGCAGCGGCCAGTGCGACATGAAGGCAGAGGGTGCTAAGATTTAAATATGCATTTATTAAACACTCGGAGTACAGAATGAGAATGTGAGTCATTGATTATGTACAAATGAGCGCCAGAACAAGTAGGCAAAGAAATAAAACTATATACACTTACTGAGGGTGAGATAGAAGGGAAAATTAAACAGGATAAATAACGATGTAAGTGTCAATAAAAGGATAGAGTATTCATAATAGTTCAAACTGTAAAGGAAACTCTCGGGCCATCGATCTGGAACCAGTTGAGGTATGGTCTCCAGAGTTTGTAGAAGTTGGGAAGAGTTTCTGTATTGACAGCGTGTTCATGCGCTAACTGTAGACGGAACTTTAGTCGAGTTGTGAAGTGATAGACAAGCTTCTCGTTTGCCTCTGTAAGAGTAGGTACAGTGGAGTTTTCCTGATGCGTCAGTTGATGGGAGTAAATTACTGTTTTTGCAAGCGTGAAAATATAAGCACACACTGATGGGAGAGGAGAAGCAGGAATAATATCTTGAAGTAGGGTAAAATATAAGGCAGCACTCAGATTTCCTGGGCAAAGACGTTGTGCAATACGGAACATGAGATTTAACATAGATAGCAAGACTGGACAAAACCAATAGACATGTTCAATGTCAGCCGGGACATCACAGTAGGCACATTGTGGAGAGACAACAAGAGTCATTCGGTGTAGTAATTAAGGAACGGGGAGGTGGCGATGCAGAAACAGCCAATGAACATTCTTCTCATGAGGTCCAGCAAGAAGAGGATGTGCCGCAGACCAAACAGCTGTCAAGGAGGCAGACGGAACAGTAGAGATAGGCATTGATTGCTGAGGTGCACAAGTGCGTTTGCCGCCCCGGTAGCGCAGTGGTCTAAGCGATCGCCTCTGATCATTCTTCCGAAAGGGGTCCGTGTTCGAATCCCGGTGAGGTATGGATATTGTGTTTGTCTTACGGCACTGGTTCTCTCCCTTCCCTGGAACCAGTGACCCTAAATTAGGGACGGGCGACTGCTTATAGCCCATTGAGTTGCTCACGGTGGTCGTTAAACCTCCAATGCACAAAAAAAAAAAAAGTGCGAAAAATTTCACTCAAAATCTTCTGTGAGCATGCCTCAAGCGTAAAAGATTTCATACGGAGTTGCACAAAAAATGGGAAGAGTCGCGGTGCTGCTGCAACCTGTAGATTTCCTTCAGGAGAGGCAAAAGATGGGTATGAACGGATGAACGACGATTTTATCGACGTGTAGAGTGTCCGGGAGAAGGCGGAATCACGAAGATGAGTAGATAGGCAAGAGAAGTCTTTCCATGTAAGGTTGAGGTTCATAAGGTCTCGTATAGTAATAATGCCTGCACGCATACATTCTAGAGAGGCAAAGAATGGTCGGTCTGAGGGATGAAGAGTTGATGAGTAGAAGATTGGTTCATTTAGAATCTCCGTAGTGCAGGAGGGGGTGGTGCTCTCTGTAATGGCAGAGACCTCATGATTTCTATGGCCTCCCAGTAAACGGCCGGGAGGCTTTGTCGCAAAGCTGGGAAACCAACCATTCGAAAAAAGACGGCGAATGTTAATGAATGATTCTTCAATTAGGTAAGAACATTACGTACTGCGCATGTATCTGGGTTGGAGCTACTGAGCACATGAAAGAACCAGTGAAGCCGTGTGGCACGGCAAACGGGATCTACAGCAGAAAGACCAATTCCTTCCTGTGAAGGTGAGAGGCAGAGAGTAGAGGAGCTGACCCAATGATGCTTTGACCATACAACTGAAGTAAGGCATGCTTGAACTTGACGGAGTCTGTAGCCAGGAATGGCATCCATTTGCCAGAAATAGTGACACTTTGATGAGATGTATGTGCGAACAATGTGAGCTCTTTGAAGGAAGGAGGTGCAAAATTGCGCTCTTCTGCAGAAACCAGCTGCTTTGAGAAGGGAGGGATAGACAGAGGACCAATTCGTTCGTACGGCCTCCGATGGGGTTCCGAGATGAATTCCTAGGAATTTTTGGGTGGTACTTGACCATTTGGCTCCCCAGGGAGAGTCGTGGCAGTGTTTCCAAGTGCCGCCCCAGATGCCTGTGCTTTTCTCAAGATTGAGTGAAGCTGATGCTGCGGTAGCATACTCTTGGTAGCAGAGAAGAAGGGTGGAGAATTGGGTGTCATGACGTATGCAGAAAGTTGCATCATCTGCATAGGCTGAAAAGGTAATTTTATGATGTCTCGTGCTGGCTGTTGCACGAGGGAGCCGATGTATAAACGCTCTGCGCGTCAGGTGCAAGAACGACTCAAAAACTATGGCAAATAATTGTCCAGATAGAGGGCAACCCTGACGAATTCCTCTGGAGAACTCTATTGGAGCTGTCAGGAATGCAGCGGTCTAAACTTGTAGAGTTGCTCCTTGACAGACAGAAAGTAACGTAAGCTTGCGTGAAGCATTGTGGAAGACTGGAAGAGGTGAACGCATCGTTGAAAGCCGAGAGCAGAATCCGCGGAGGACCGGACTAGGCTGCCATCTGATGCTGACCTGGGCTACGTATAATGGACGCACAATATCTTCTGATTCAAGGCTTCTTGAATTGGAAGAGGAACTACAATGGATCAAGTGGGACATCGTCGGGCTAAGTGAGGTAAGGAGAAAAGGAGAAGCTCTCATTGAACTGAAAAGTTGACATCTCTTCTACTATCGTGGGACAGATACTGGCAGAACTAGTGGTGCTGGATTTATAATTAACAAGAAACTGAAGGATAAAGTGATAGAAGTTGAAAGTTTCTCTGACAGAGCTGCACGACTCGCTATCCAACTCTCGAGAAGATACAAGGCTCAGATTATTCAAACTTATGCACCAACCACAAGTCATCCTGAAGAAGAAATTGAAGAATTATATGAGGAAATTCGTCATCTAAATAATAAAGGTAAGCAGCACTTGAAGATAATTATGGGAGATTTTAATGCAAAAATAGGGCAACTGCAACAGAATGAAACTTCAGTAGGTAAATTCGGTCACGGCAACAGAAACCAGCGTGGAAATACTCTCGCTGAGCTTGCACAGGCAGAAGGGTTTTTCATCTTGAACTCCTTTTTCAAGAAAAAGCCACACAGGAGATGGACATGGAGACATCCAAATGGAACGACAAGTGAAATTGATTTTATTATGTGTAACAAAACATTCGTCATAGAAGACTACAGTGTGCTAAACAAGTTCAACACAGGTAGTGACCATAGATTGGTGAGATGTAAGATGCACCTCAACACTAAATTCGAATGTGGCAAGCTCATAAGACAAACAAAATGTATTGACATAACCAACGTTAAAAACACCATAATACCTTCGAGTTGGAACTGAAGAACAGATTCTCTGCTTTAGAAGGCCTAACATCGGAAGAAGTGGATATTTCTGAATGAAGTTAACAGAAAAATAACCAAAGCTCTTATGGAAACAGCAACAAAATTAGCTGGCTCTAAGAACAAGCTCCATGTGAACAAATTATCAGGAAAAATCAAAATGTTGATGCAAAAAAGAAGAGAGATGAGGACAACTAAAGAAGATGTGACTTCCAAAATGGAATATATAGAGCTATGCAAGACAGTGCGAAAAAGTATCACTGAAGACGTAAAGAAATTCAGCTGTGAACTAGAAAGGAAAGCAATTGAAAACAACCAAAGCCTAAAGATAACAAAGGCACATCTCAGTAAGGAAAGAAAACAGATTATGGCACTGAGAAAGGAAGATGGTTCTGTAACAAGAAATAGAGGCGAAATTTTGAAAAGAGTAAAGATTTCTACTCCAAATTATATGAAAGGGATGATACAGTGTACTCCAGACATCATGAAAGGTACCAGTACCAGAGTTTTTCCAGTCCTCCCAGCAAAAGTTGCACATGCAATCAAGAACATGAAGCGGGGAAAAGCTCCAGGAGAAGATGGAATCACTGTAAACATCATACAAGAAGAAAGTGGAGAAATCGAAACAATACTCGCCAAAATTTTCTCTCGATGCCTTAATGAAGGGAAGATTCATGAGGATTGGAACAACGTTACAATGATCCTGCTACATAAAAAGTAACATTGAGGATCTCAGGAAATACAGACCTATCAGCCTCCTATCAGTGGTTTATAAAATCTTCACTAAAGATCTTTCACACCGCTTGAAGGTCACACTGGACATGGCTCAACCGAGAGAACAAGCTGGATTCAGGAGTGGATACAGCACAACAGATCCTATGCACGTACTGAGAAAACTAATTGAAAAAGCGAGGGAATATGAACTTCCATTGTGCATGGCTTTTATCGATTATGAAAAAGCCTTTGATTCGGTGAAACCATCAGCAGTTACAATGGCTCTGATATCCTGCGGTATTGAAGATGCATACATTAATATTATTAATAACATCTATGCAAATGCAAGTGCAATAATTCGGCTGTTTGAAAATACAACACACATAAAAATTGGAAAGGGAGTGAGACAAGGTGACACCATATCTCCCAAGCTCTTTAATGCCACATTGGAGGGTGTTTTTCAATTACTAAACTGAGAAAACAAAGGGATAAAGATTAATAGAGACTAACTCACCTTCGTTTTGCTGATGACGTAGTCATTTTTGCAACTACTCCATCAGAGCTGCAGAGTATGATCCAGGAACTTGCTGACAAGAGTAAAGGAGTGGGATTAAAAATGAACTTTCAGAAGACAAAAGTGATGTACAATGCTTTTTCAAGAAATGAAGATTTATCGATTGATGGAGAAAAGCTGGAGATAACAGATACGTACGTTTATCTTGGACAGCAGATATCAAGTGAGGGTCACATTGATGATGAAATCGACCGGCGTATAAAACTTGCCTGGAGAGCTTTTGGGAAAAACAGCATAATTTTCAAGAGCAATATGCCATTATGTCTTAAAAGAAAAGTGTTTGATCAATACACCCTTCCAGTGCTTACGTATGGTGCAGAGACGTGGACCTTAACTAAAAGAGACATACAAAGGCTGCTGACAACTCAAAAAAGCATGGAGAGATTCAGGCTTGGTGTAAGCAGGAGAGATAAGAAGAGTACCTCGTGGATCCGAAAAATGACAAGAGTGGAAGACATCATGATCAGAGTTAAATCCCTGAAATAGCAATGGGCTGGACATACTGCCAGAAGGACAGACCATCGATAGACAGCCGAAATTTTAAATTGGATTCCAAGGGACAGGAAAAGACCCAGAAGAAGACCACATGGGAGATGGGTGGATGACATTCGAAAGTATGGGAGAGTAACATGGAGGAGACTGGCACAAGATAGATCGGCGTGGAAGAAACTTGGGGAGACCTTCGTACAGCAGTGGATTGATAATGGCTGACAATGATGATGATGATATATACATATGCGGTTACGTTATATATATACACCAACAATGTTGGTGATCATGCTTAATCGATATCGCTGTTTTATTAAGTACACATTATACAAGTGTTTGCATTCTACAAAAAATTGCAACCTTATATTATTAAATTTAGTTGGTTCACATCATAAAAATTGCATTATATCATTATATTCCCGAAAAATGTGGGGGGGAAGGCGTCCTTTACACTGGGGATCCCAGAATCTGAAAATCTGGGGTCCTGAGCCCCCCCGGCGACCCCCAGTGGTTACGCCTATGCCTTGACCTAGTGTACACAGACATGACAGAAGTAAAAATAAACCTGTCGTAATATCATTTTTGCTACGTAGTGCAGTCTATATTGCATTGCATGCACGAATTCCCTTTATATTGCAGGACAACGCCAGTGAGTAGGTGACACCAAACGAACCTGACTCGACCCAAGGAAGCTAATGAACTAAGCGACTTTCAGATAGGACGAATCGGGTTGCAATCGGATCTCGTTGCCAGCCAGCGTCAAATAGTTACAAACCTGCAAATTCCTCTTGCCACAGTTAATCGGGTGCTAACGGAATTTAAAAACGTAGGCAAGGAAGCGCCAGCATCACGTACGGGTCGGCCTGAGTCATCACAGAGGTGTTTTCGAACTGCCAAGCGTTCTGTGGAAACCAGTAACCGCCCAGGGTGAACCAAAAGTCACTCTGCACTTGACAGGACAATACACAACTACATGTGTAGCTGCTAAAATAAATGCTGGAAATGGCCCCCTTCTGTGTGTAGACATCCATCCACGCGTCTGAACATGTTCTCAAAGACACGTGAAAGGTCCAATGGAGAAATGTTGCTGATTACTATGGTGATAGCTTCCTTTCGTTTCGGAAGAGAATGGAGATTGTTCTTGTAAACAGAATTTTTCAGTAAAAAATAATCTGGAGGCGTGACATCGGGAGAACGTGGCGGCCATATGCAATTTGGAGATGACACCGTTCTCGACCCTCAAGCACCAACACCATGTTCAACCGGCCACTATGACGCCTCACTACTGACTGGTTCAATCACGGCCAGACGCCTAAAATACCGGCTGCGTCGCTCAAGGTAATACTGCAGGATGCGCGTAATCACGCTCTAAACACACGAACATTCTCAATTCACAATATTACACGTACGTGCGCGGTAACTATACTTTATAGATTACTTATTATTTCTTATCACAGTACGTCAGGTTCACAGGGACTTTTGGTTCACCCTGAAATGATGCCGCTGAGATTGCACATAAGCATTTGTACGCAGGGTATTTTTTTTTTTTTATGTTTGGTTAAACATTGGGAACTTCATATACCGTTGATTTTATGTAAGACGGCAGTATATAATATGTAAGGTGTACAGCAGTAGAGTTCTGCACCTATCGCGTAAGACGCAATCGGTGGCTCATAACGACGTGGAACCAATAGATTGATGTAAACGTCAAAAAACAGATTCCATCAGCCCATCTTCAGCGCCCTTAGTGGCAAATTCGCGAACTTACATTACCGAACTCCATAAATACAGAGGGTGTTAAGAAAGTAATGCTTTCATATTAATATAGAAGCCCAGTGGCAAGGTAACAATTTGAAATAAAGATCATAATTCCTACTTTAATTCACATATTATAGTTTTCTACATAGTCTTCCTAACGTTCGATACAGATACGCCAACGTTTAACAATTTTTTCACCCGTCTCTCTAAATATTTTCAGGTCGTTCTCGGAACCTATTCCTCGCAGCTTGAATCTCCACAGGTGAATTGAATTGTTTTCAGATGTCTCCTGAGAGTAGAAAACAACCAAAAGTCGGACGGCGCCAAATCTGGGCTGTAGGGACAATGTGCAAGAACTTGAAACCCGATTTTCGGTATGGCCTCTGAAGTGAAAGCACTGGCGTGGGGTATGACGTTGTCATGTTGCAAAATCATTGGCTTTTTTTTTGTTTCTCCACACACGTGGTCAATTCTTTGCTGGAACTCTTTTTAAGGTAGGCACGTAGTTCTCAGAGTTGATAATCGTACCTTAGACCAAGAACTCCTGATGAATGGTGTTTCTGTATAACCAGAACACAGTGAGAACGTCCTTACTAGCAAAAATTTGAATTTTGAATTTCTTCGCTCGAGGAGAAGATGGTGTCGGTATTCCAGAGATTGATTTTTCATTAAAAAAAAACTGAACGACAACATCCCAAGGACGATCTCAGATCCCTTTAAGCAAAATAAATTACCTAATGTCGTTTATTATCTACAACGTTTAAAAAAACCCACCTTCGGAGCCAATTTCTCGAAATAAATAAATTTCTACTTCTCGAGAGAATCTCCCAGTCTCATATGTTCTAAAAAATTGACAAACTTAAACTGCTAATTATCCTGATTTTTTTTTGTGTATTTTTCCAACCTGAGTTACTTTATATTGGAACCTACTAAACTCAGAGTTTTTACTATCCTCAAAAGCCGATTTAAAAAGGGCCGTGAATGAAAAATGATTTTCGTGCTAAATTGCAAATTAAATACTATATATAACTGTCTGAGCACGATAACAACTCACTAGATGCTAAATAAAAGATGTTATTTATTTACATTTTAAAAACTACACACACGTAATTTAAAACAACCATAGAGAGATCCATCTTCAGGCCTAGTGCGCAGAAATGGAAGTGCCTCAAGTATAAATACATTCACAAGCAATACCATCAAGCCCCCAGTCGAGGAGAGTACGTTGCCAACTGTAAGAAACATTACTATAGAAGACAAATAGTAACGTCATAGGTATGAGTTATTTATGAGGTACGTCCGAATCATCAGGAAAGCAGTTACTCAGAAGAAAGCTCCAAGGTGTAGGCACAGACAACGGTAACTCGTCGTTGCAACAGGAAGACAAGAAGCGTTGAATGTACTAGCTTTCTGTAAATAACAGAGAGTATTTATCAGAAGCAGCAGCAAGAATGGAGCATTTATTCCATTCAAGGTAAAATTCCCCCTCAGCAACAGTCCTGGCTAAAGCAGTTGAAGAATGCCCTGAACGAATATCATATTTATGTTCTTAGAGTCTGACTTTCAATGTCCTCAAAGTAGAGCTGATGTAGATCTTCTCATTCACCGGTGAGTGAGCAGTCAGAGGAACGAAGTATACACCATGCCTACTAAAAGCACTAACAGGATCTCGATCACAGCGGATAAGGGAAAAAAACATTAGAAGTATGGATACCAAAATCTGAGTCAAAGCGTCTACAGAAGTTTTTCAAAATATTTACTACTTGAGGGAGAAAGTTCAAAAGGGGCCACTTTCAGAGAGGCTCTCATTCTTAAATTGATAAGTCAATGAGTCAGTAATCTCAGTATACACTTCCCGTTTAATTAAACATCACTAATGTTATCACAGATGGTCCAATTTAAATTTAAACCATTTATTTCTCATTTAATCTTCAATTTATTCCTCCAGTTTTTATTATTTTAAAACACCGAACATTTTCACCTAATCATCGAAGTTCATCAGCGAGCCCCGGCTGCGAAAATAGAGATGACACCTTCCACGGAACTTCTATTTCAGCGTTCAAACTCACGTCTTCAACTTAATCCCCTGGGCATCGTTCTTATTAGCCACATCCTGTCAATATTATCTCTCTCACAATCCTCTTTCCTAACTGATTTAACCAATTAATTTTTCGCATGCTGGTAGGTTCCAAACCCAAACAAAACATACGGTCCTCTTCTATACCTTAAATATGCTTGCATTCTGTTAGTACACTAAGTCTTTTTGCAATCGGCTACTATCCTCCAGTTGTTTCCCTTTTCTGCTTCTGCCATTACTCTCCATAGTTCTCCAACAGATCCCTCTAGGCCGTCATCATCAATCTCTCTGAATGGGGTCCGCTCTAGACTTGAAAACTGTCATCAGAAATTATTAGATGATCGCCTGGCGAGATCCAACCAATCCATCGGTCTCAAGGCTACTCATACGCAGCACTTCAAAAGTTATGCGGGACAATTTATTTTCACATTGCTATTTCCTCCTTGTTTTCTCTGATGAAAACAGCGATTTGCTTCCTACAGCAATTCACCACCTTCGTAGCTTTCACCTTGACAAATTCCTTAGATACAGAAATCAAGATATCAACGAACAACTTAATATTTTCGAAGTTGTTGAGTCGACTTTTATCCTCGATAAAAAAATCAAAGAAAAAAATGGATACCTCCTATATTTAATTCAAAGAACTCCCAGACGAACTCACAAAAGGATCAACTTCCACAGTTCTCAAGGAAAAAATTGCCGATTCAGGGCATTTAGCAATGGCAGAATCTCCTTCCCTTCCCCTACCTCTAAACTTTCCTCTTTATGATCCCCTTGCCCTAAAATGTCGTCTTTATCATCCTCTTACCCTAAAATGTCCTCTTTATCATCCTGTTGCCCTCCAGGAAATATCATCTGAATTTTGTTTCCAACCAAGACTGTCTGAACAAGGAATACTGGAAAAGAATACTCTGCTAAAGCAGAATCCTCAAAGTAACGATTCGCGCAAGCTCTCTGGTAACACTGTACTCCTCGAAATTAGATGACCTCTCCAAATTACAGATTTTTTTATAACATCATGGAAATTCAAACTATCTACCCTAAAGAAATCCTGGTTTGCCAGTTTCTTGTTCGGCTCCACGGAACTACTCGCCACTCCTTCTCCTCGCCCTCGTGCTTCTCAAAGTTTGCCTGCCCAAGTCTATATCCAGTAGATAGAACTTCATTTAAAACTAGAATATCTTTAGGTATTCAAGTATATAGCACTCTCTAATTCTTACTGTTCCATCTCACTTTTTTCCCCTCTCACCACTTTAACGCCTAGCTTTTCTTTTGTTTTGAGGTTAGATGACTTCCATGAGCAACTCATTGGGCTTTTAGCAGACGCCCGTCCTTAATTAGGGTCCACTGGCTTTAGAAAAGGGAGAGAGCCAGAGCGGTAAGAGAAATACACCGGGCATTCCTCATCCGGGACTCGAACCCGTACCCTCTCAGACGAACGGACTGCCTAGCGTCCCTAAATACTGTAAATATAACTCCAATTTATGATTACGACTCTTAATCTAGAATTATTAATATGGAATTTCTATACTCCAGAATATTTTAATTGAATGGTAGCAAAAGTGTGTGTTGGGGGGGGGGTCGAACTGCTGTATTTCCTAATAAAAGATTTCACTACAAAAATTTGTATCTCCTCCACGAACCAATAAACGTCACATGGCTAGTCCAATCACCGAAGATCATCAAGCTCCTATTGCAGTAGCCCCCTCGTGGTTGCTCCACGATTTTCCGTCTATTGCTCAAATGCCATTACAATTATTCAACTCACAGATGTCTACCCATGTAAGAGGAAACCCATATGTCTCAAGAACTTCACCTAATACATTTTTGGCTTCCCCTTTTGAAATCTCCCACATGATAACTCGTCCAATCACTGAAGTTATTATGAGCAAGCTCTGGTAGAGGCAAAGACTCGGTGGGTGTCCTCAAAGTTTTTTTTATTTCCCAATTCATTACTTTTTTTTTAGGTTGGGGGCATTAATGACTACCGTGAGCAACTCTAAAGCGATATAAACACGCGACAGTTCCTAACTCAAGGCCACTGGTTCCACGTATGGAGAGAAGTACTGCTGAAACAGTGGTTACATAGAAGAAAGAGAGACAATGCCGTAAGCAAAAATACCACCTATGCTTCATCTTGGATTCGAACCAGGACTCACTTTGATAAACGGTCAGAAACCAGAGCTTAGACCACTACGCCAATAAAACGGGCTTAATTCGTTCTTAATCATCATTGTAGCTATGAATCCTCTAATCTCCCCTTTAGAAAAAATCACAGTTCTCCTTGTGACTTCTTTTTAAAAGATTTTAACTTCACCATTTCACGTATACTCCCTTCAAAAAAAGATACTACTTTCGAGGGCACGGCGAATTCTCGTAATTAAAAAATACCGTTTTCAGTCACTGAGCTCCACGAAACTATACAGTTATCGCAGTTGTCGGCCAAAGTCCTACATAGTCCATTCTGTGTTTCAATATCCTTCTTGAAATGTTTTGTTTACCAGCTGAGCTCCTCAATTCAATCAGTGAAAATCAAATTCTTTCCTGTTCGGCCCAAAACTCTAAGAGCCCTATTTATCTTCATATATCAGAGGAATTTACGGAACTAAAAAAAAAAAAACAAGGCTTTTTTTATGGGCTGCTAAATCTTTGTAAAATTAAGCAAATAATTTCAAAATTTCAAGATCCCCCGTAATTTTTTGCCCCAAAGCCAGAAATTCTTATCTTTGATAAGAATTACAACACCGTGCTCTTCAACGAGTTACTATCCAACATCCTAGGATTACAAAACTAACGCCTTGTTTTATCATACAGAACCCTAGGAATCTTCAGCGAGCAAGCTCTGGAGACTTCTACCACTTCACGCCTCGTTTTATCGGCATTCCTCTTCGCCACCTGTTCTCACTTTCCTACCTCTCACATTAACACGACTGTCCCCAACTTACATTTCAGCTACACCACCCAAAATCTAACTTCCCAAATAAATATTTTCACTCTCAAATATATCTACTGCATGGTCCTCAACCCCTTTCCTTCCCATTAAAATTTATTTCAGTCCCACGCTTAACTTTCCCATCCTTGTTCCTCTCCCTTGACTTTCTCTCTTTTTTTGAATCGTGTAACCCTGAAGCCACAAGACTCCTATATTCATCCTCTTTGTTATTATCTTATCCTCGTTTCTTCGTTCTTCAGGCTAAACAACTGCATGTGAATTAGTAGCTGAACCTACAGAACTGGTTGATCGATCGAAGATGTGTCAGCTCACAAGTTCGGAGCCGGTGCAATTGGGAAAGAGTAGGACCTACAGGAGCTTGAACAGTGAATCATCATCGGCTCGAGGAAGGCTGGGCTAGCATCTCAGTAACCGCAGGTACTGTTGGCTGATCTTGAAGGACCTCCATTGTGAAAGTGTGAGATGACTAATCAGAACAGGGGCACAAATGTCCACGCAGCGTGCAGGAGAGGGTACGCTCCCGCTGGTTGAAAGTTGATATGAAGACGACTTGGCACGTGTTGTTCAGGACAACAAATGGCTCACGACTACCTCGTTTATAATAGACGATAATCAAGACGCACAGAGAAACGTTTCCGAACATACTCTCTGAGGATACTTTTCTGAATGTGCGTAAAAAGACAGTGCTCCATTTATGTGCCTATGTTTACCGACTGTCATGGACAGCTCCACCTGCAGTGCTCACGGGAGCACCATAACTGGACACTGAACGTATGGTAGAGAGTCGCCTGGTCCAACGAGTCCATGGTAACGCTTCACCATGCCTATTCACCTGTACGAATAAGAAGCAGCAAGTGTGAATAGCTACAACCTGACTGCAAGGTAAGAACGAAAATCTGGTGGCGGGTATGGTGGTATTATGATATGAGAACTGCTGCCATGTACATAATTGGGTCCCCGTATCACGGTTATATACATCTCCTTCGTCAGATCCCATTAAGGTTTTCTTTCCGACGAAGTGTTGCACTACAGGGTTACAGAGTATCTGACACCTTTCGTAAGACAACGCTCCGTGTCAAAATACCCGAATTGTACAAGCATCATATCTCAAAGGAGATCATATCTATACATTTCCTATACTCCCCAAAATTCCACAGACTTGAATCCTATCGGATATATGAGTGATGACGCAGATTTCCCAGGTCAATGTCTCTCTCCGTCATCAAACTCAGCGATATCATTCTGTACAGTTGATACCGAAAACCTTTGACGTCCTAGTGGAGTCGATGCCGCGCCTAAGCAAGCTGCCATCATGGCAAACATCGGCCTAAGATGCTGTCAAGTAGGTGGCTATAATTCCATGGTTCACGAATGTATGTGTTCGCACTCCCTCAAAGCTTCATACAGGAACATTTTGACAAGAGTAAAGAAGCAGGATTGAAACTGAACTAACATAAAACAGCATTGTTTTTATAAGTGAAGATTTAGAGGTCGATGGGGCAAATCCAACAGTAAGGCATGCGTACATTCACCTTGGACAATAGATATCAAGAGAGAACAACATCAAACAAGAAATAAGTAGGCGAAAAAAAAATTTGGAAGAAAAACAGTGTGTAATTTTCAATAAAAGTATACCATTACGTCTCAAATGAAAAGTTTGTAATCACTACATCTTTCTAATTCTTACTTATGGATCGAGGACATGGACATTAACTTACAAACGCTTACAGAAGCCAGGGACAACCGGAACGAAGTATTGGAATGTTTATGATTGTTGTAACCAGGAAAGACAGGAAGAATAACACATAGATCACGAGAATGACATGAGTGGATGACTTAATGATTGAAGTAAAACCCTGAAATGGCAATGGTCTGGACATATTGCTAGAAGAACTGATCAGCGTTGGATTACTGAAATGCTAGAAGGTCACCAAAGGACAAGAAAATGCCCAGAATAAGACCACGTGGGAGACGTGAATGAAATTCAAAAGCATGTCGATGTGAGACGGAGGAGACTAGTTGAAAGCAGACCGTTGTGGAAGAAACTTAGGCTGACCTTCATCCACCAGCGCATTCATAATGATTGACAATTATGAAAACTGACATGAAATCATTAGGCAGAGAATGTACCATGGTACTTTCGGCGTTCATACCAGAGAAATCTGAACGACTGGGAAGTGCAAGAGGCTGAACTTTGTCAGTACGTTGTGACACGTTCTCGGTTGTTTACAACAGCTTGGCATCTTTGTGGCATACTGTAGATGAGAAGATTCATCTGGGTTTGGGGTTGAGCCAACTTAAGACGAGGCAAAAGGTTACAACGCATGGTAGGGTCCCGGTGACGCCTGTCCTATCTCCTCTGCTGTGCATCGGAGGCGTGATCAAGATCGTGGGACCTCGGATGTAGGGATAAACATGGATTACTGCAAAATTAAGCTCAAGAACGGCGGTGTTACCTGAATAAGGTCGTGCATTTTCATCTACAAAGTGACAACTATGTAAGCATCATTCAAAAGCGTGAAGTACTCCTGATGATGACTCGTCACCAAAGCAGATTCCACAAACTATACACAACTGAAAATTCGCGAAGTACTCACAAATTCGAACAAATGTTGACTGTCTTGCTTCCATAACATATTCCAGACACAACATGGAAATGCTAAATATGGACTAATTGCAGAATACGACGCTTTGACGCTTTTGCGGGCATGTTTCGCTGTAATGGGCGTTTCGACGACCATGGGTCTCCTTCTTGCAGTCCATAAGGATCGTTTGACCGCTTACCGCAACGCGCAGAGCATCATGGATGTGGCGGCTGGACATTGTGGTGTTTTGAGGAGCGTTTATTGTGAGGTACCGATCTTACAGGGGGGTAGTTGTCCTCGAACGACCATTCTCCGTTGATCTGCGATATCGCTCACACAGCCGTCTTATCACACTTTGGGATACACGAAGAGCTGTTGAAACATCAATCTATCTGAGTCCAGATTGCAACAATGCATTATTTCATGCCCTGACTGTCAAACATCCCGTCTGCATTGTACACAGTGTCACAGTAGAGTTTATGGACGCGCTTCGTTAATACATACCTTAGCGCGTTGCTCAGGTGGACAGGTCGCACGAGATGGTGGTGTCTAACCATCCGTCCGAGATGCGTCTGATTTCTAATTTCGGGTGAGGCAAGAATCCTGTATTTTAATTGTGACACCGTTTCTCTCCGTTTCCTGGAATTAATGGCCCCAAATCTGCAACGAGGAACAGCTTACTGCACATTAAATTGCTCATGGTTGTCGTTAAACCCTCCTACATAAAATTATGAAAACACCTTACTACATTGGCTGCTTCGAAGTTTAGTTATCCCTCGCACATTTTTCTTACGCTTGCGCGAACGTAACAACAATACAGAACCGAAATGTGCATGCTGTTGCGTTTCGCATACTCTTCCAACTACGGTTCTGACCTGACAACATTTGCACGCGCCCAGGGTTATAAATCATGGTATCTCTAACTAATTTTTGAACAGCTTATATTTGATTTAATAAACGACTGGTGCCATATTCCGGTGTTTTAGGTAGGTTTACTAAAGTCTAACTTATATTTTTACATTCTTTCTATTTAACTCTAATTCAAAGTATTGACTGCGAGTATGCCTTTCCGTAGAAATAATAAGGAGGATGTACCTAATAAAGTGGTCAGGCAGTTTATATTCGAACATTGATCACCTCATATTCGTCTAAAGATAATGAAACTGTATAACGTAATCTTTTTCATGTGCAAGATTGGTGTTACGATATGTATAAAATCATGACTAAGGAAATATTGAAGTAAATGAGAATACGATGCAAAAGTTGCACGAAATGGCTTTAAATTGATAATTTACAGCCAGACGAAACATATACAGAAGCCAAACTTACGATAACCTTTTATTGGTCCAGCAACGATTGGTGAAATCCACAATATAGCACTGCGAGTTTTACTCTTCACATATATTACCTCAATTATGTGTCGTATAATCTATCTTAACAACGATCGAACATCTACACACACACACACACACAGCAACTGCTGTATCGTCCTTTTTATCTAACGTTCTTATCACATTCATATATCACTCTCTCTGACCTCAAAGGTGTTGCCAACCTCATTCATGTGAGAGAGAAGATATCACGTTAAGTTTGGAAAGTGCAAAAGAGAACAAACTCAAATTTAAATAGGAAAAGGAACTAAAAATAAAAGTTAAATTAGAATATACGTCACAAATGTTACATGTGGAAGCGCATATAGGCTGATAACATACAAAACGGGAGTTTGGCCATGCATCCATACATTGAGAAGATGGCCCATTTGAAGCGGTCGAATGTCAGGTAAAGTTATCTGAAATTCGGACCAAGAGGCAATTCCACCGCTAGTGATCAAAACAAAGGCTATTAATCTGCGATGTGGCGGACAACATCAAACTGCTTTCCAGATCGTAATGGGTTTATAAATTGTCTGTTGAGATGAAAAGGAAACGGAGAAAACTGTTCGATATCTTTGAAAACAAGTGGTAATTGACAGTGAGACAGTATACAAAAATCGTGATTTACTCAAGAAAAATAGAACATAATCGCTGATACATTTGCGCTATTTCGAGAGATCAAGTCAGCTGCTAAAAAAATAATTCCTGAACATTCGGTTTCAGTAAATTTCAGCGGTGCTTTGTTCATTAGATATTGTACAATGAGAACAAACTCTTGCTGTTAACTCGTAGTTAACTATATAGAGGATATACGATTAGAAATAAAGCTCCAACTGTAAGAAATTTGAAAATTAAAGATCTCATCAAAAATGCTCAGCTTCAGTGATATTATTGGGATTTAACATAATTTGTGTTGTTCATTTAAATTTAACTGTTAGTGTTAGGCTGTTGTTGTTTTTTCACATGGTCTGTGCGAACGAGCTGTTGTAAGAAACCCGTTTTGCAATGGCTTAGAAGAACGGCATTTCACCCACTTGGAGATGGAGAGTGTGATAAAAAAATTTCAAGAATCAACAAAATTGGTGAAGAAACGTAGATATGTTACACATTTTATTGAAAATCGGTGCTTCAACATGGGTAACTGGGGTGGAAATTTAGCACTGACAGAAAAATGAAACAAGTTGCCGTTGCTACCCCATGAAAGATGTTACGAAATGGCCTGCTGCGTATGGGAAAACATAACTATGGAGCGCATACGGGAGAGCCTCTTCAGTAAAAAGACACTCATTGCATTTCGAGTACACAGTCGTATCAGAATAATATGGCCACCTACCTAATAATGGAAATAATCACCCTTGGTATAGATGACAGCAGTGAGACGGCGTGGCATGGACACAATGAGGCCCTGGAAAGTTCCCTGAGGCACACGTGCCCATTCGGACTGCAGCAGAGCACGGAGGTCCCGGTGATGACGTCTTTGTGTGTCGGCACGTCGAACCTGTCGAT
This sequence comes from Macrothele yani, assembly GCA_039090855.1. Lineage (NCBI taxonomy): Eukaryota > Metazoa > Arthropoda > Arachnida > Araneae > Macrothelidae > Macrothele > Macrothele yani. The sequence continues at coordinate 32,764,687 of CM077004.1, forward strand.
TCAAACAGTTCCACAAGTGCTCTATGGGATTCAGGACGGGCGTTTTCGTCGGGCAAGGAAGAACGGAGACATCGCTGTAGTGTTCCTGGAACCAGACACGCACTCCCTTAGCGACGTGCATGGCGTATTGTCCTGTTGGTAGACACCAGCACCATCAGGGTAAACATCCAACATGAAGGGATGCATGTGATCAATTGGCGTTCAGGAACCCATCCAGTGGTCCCAGATCATACCAGGAAACATACCCTAGATATGCACGCCCCCACCTCCGGCCTCTATTTTACCAACAAGTGTATCTGGGTGTTGGTTCTCGTGTGTCTGACGCCAATGGTTGCCTTCTCCGACAAATCAAGCTTTCTACTCCACAGAAGTGACGGGCAGTGACGCCATTTGCGCCACTGCCCGTCACTTCTGTGGAGTAGAAAGCTTGATTTGTCGGAGAAGGCAACCATTTCCTACTCTTCTACTGTCAGATGACGGTAGTCCTATGCGAACTGCAGAGGTCATTCCCGATGGACCTGGGTTAACGTGGGCGCCTTGAAGCAGATTCGACTTCTGACAGCCATGCGAAACAGGATTCACTCTACTGTTATCGGGGACAAGTACCTGGGTGCCCCAGCGTTCACCTACTTAGTCAATTACTGCACTGTTGCGCGTCGATTGCCTTTTGCCACTCGACGAAGGTGACGTTCTCCTCTGGGGTCTATGGCCTTTGGGGCTTCACACTTATGACGCCGGAAATCATTCGGTGTGTAAGCGGTCCACACATTGCATCCAGCACCACGATAACAGCTCACAAAGTCTGCTGTTTCTCTGATGCTTCCACCCTTGGCGCAGTTGCTGATGATCATTCCTGTTTGAACGCCCGTCATATCACTACCTATGCCCATTGTTCTGACGTAACGCACTATGTCTCATCAGTCCTGGCCTGCCGCGTATACTTCCCAGTGGTCGACCTTGAAATTTGTGACGCCCCTGCGCGGGGACACTGTGATTCCGGGGTTGTCACATTGTTCTGATACGACTGTGTATTTCTCAGCAATAATGTTGCGCATTGTGTTGGGGGACCATACTACAAACCTTGAGAGTGTGCCACCGCAATGGAAGGCTGAACGAAAAGAAACTGTCAGTTGATTCTTCTATCTGCCACTTCGTTCTTAGAAAGAAAGGAACAACGCTTAGTACCCATCTCTCCCAGCACTAAGCTGTCAATTTACCTTTTAACTATACACTGATGTGCCAGAAAAACTGGTACACCAGTCTAATACTATGTAAGTCCCCCACGGGAGCGCACGACTGCAGAAATACGACGGGGCATGGACTCCACTAGCATCTGGAAATATGCTGTAGGCAATGCACACCATACTTCCTGTAGAGCGTTCCACAATTCGGGTGTATTCCGAGGTCTCGGATTCCTGTGTTCGATAGCGCGTTGCATGGAATCCCAAATGTGTCCCATTAGGTTCAGATCTGGGGACTTGGGTGGGAATGGCAACACCCCAAACTCAGATGAATGCTTCTCTAACCATAATGTGGTGTCCCGACACTTGTGTGGAGGGATTGTCCTGTTGGAACAGGCCCAACTCATCAGCATGAATGCAGGACATGAACGGGTGTATCTCGTCAGAAAGGATGCGCACAAAGCGTTGACCGGTCACAGACGTTTGTAGACGTACCAGCGTTACCAGTGAAGCCCAGCTAAACACACCCTATACCATTACAGACCCCCCACCATCCGGTACAGTTCCCTGTTGACAGGCGGGATCCATGGCTTCATGGGGTTTGCGCCACACACGAATCCTTCCATCTGCCCGATACAGTTGGAAACGCGAATCGTCAGAGCAGGCTACTTATTTCCAGTCATCACGTGTCCAGTGGCGGTGTTGCCGTGCCCAAGCGAGGCGCATAGCTCTGTGTCGTGCACCCATCAAGGGGACTCGAGTTGGGCGTCGGCTCCCAAAGCCCATTACGTGCATGGTACGTTGCACAGTCCGGACGTTGATACTTGTTGAGGCTCCAGCATTGAATTCCGATTATACCTACGAGAGTGTTGCACGCCTATTGCGCGAAACGGTTCTTGACAGCCGACGATGGTCACGTTCACTCAATGTCTTTTTACGGCCACACTGTTATCGTAGGTTGGAGGCTTTGCAAGAATTCTTGTAGTCACGGTACACCCTTGCAATGGTCGTCCATGAAAATCCGAACTTCGTTTCTACCTCCGAAATATTATGGCCCATCTCACGAGCGCCAACTATGACACCGCGTTGAAAATAGCTTAAATCGTTATTACTTGTCATTCTCATGGCGGAAACAGCTCTGACAACTGGCAAGGATGTCTATCGCTTTATATACGCACTGGCGGACGCAACCGAGTACGCACATAGATGACGTTGCTATGTATTTTGCACAAGCTCGTCTGTACCAGTTTTTTTTATTGAAGGTTTAACGACCACCGTGAGCAACTCAACGGGCTATAAGCAGTCGTCCGTCCCTAATATAGGGTCACTGGTTCCAGGAAAGGGAGAGAGCCAGTGCCGTAAGACAAACACAACATCTATGCCTCACCGGGATTCGAACCCGGACCCCATTCGGACGAATGATCAAGGGCCATCGCTTAGACCACTGCGCCACCGGGGCGGCGTACCAGTTTTTCTGGCACTTCAGTGTAACTTCCCGTGTTTAATTTTTTGTTTTTTCTAATGGGTTTCATTGATTATAAGTAACTTTGAAATGCGTTATTCGTGTGGGAAAGGATTCAAAAGACGTGCTTATTACAACCAAAAAATCGATGACATCTGTTTTGTTTCTTTCTGGAGGCATTCGAAATTTTACTGTAATGTCTATCATTTTGAAATTTCCTAAATACGCTTTTTAAGACGATCCCGTAGAAAAACGTATAACCAAGGTTCACTGTACATCATTTTTTTTTATTGTAAATTGTGGGAATTTTGCATCATAAATCTGACGAATGGCGTGAAGCTGATTCGTTGGTTTCTCAGCAAAGAAAAAAATTCTGCAGGTACAATCATTTAGTTTCCCATTCCAAGTCGCGTTAAATATAATGAGATTCTTTATTCAATATCCCTGAGACAACTTCTTAATTTTACCGCCTTCGGAGTTAAACCCACAGATGAAAATAGTTCGAGACGATTCTTATGAAATGAGAATAAGTTTGAGTGACATACACGCAGCTCAAGTAGTGAAATGGAATGGTGCTTATTTCACTTCGACGGAGAAATGGAGCCACATGAGTGTTTCCCATTAATCAATTAGCGAAACATTTAAGGCCTTCTGTAAAGCTAAGAATCATGGGAATATTAGTCCAATTAGGATATATGAATTAAAAATATTCCAGCAATATTCGTAATGGATGATGAAAGGCGCCTGGCTAGAGATACCGTTCATTTGGAATAGGCTTTTGTGCACTCAAATGCAATAGCAAAGTTAACAACAACTCGAAGAAAAAAAGGAACTGGGATTTCTCAAGTATGCATTAACAGATTTTAATGAAAATTTATGTAAAATTAAGTTATCGGGTTATTACAAACGCAAATGATAATGAAGACTGTCAGAGAAAATGCTGTATCATTAATTTTAATTTATACAAGTACACTACTGGCCATTTTATCAGAATGTCCTGCCTGGAAAAGTACACTAATAATCGATGGCGCATTTCGAATTGCAGTTTTGTCAGAACGAATGTACTTCTGTTGATCATAATACACTGAGTGGCCACTTCATTATGACCACCTGACAGTTTTAAGCAAATAAGCTATGGCTGGACGCTGTTGCCGCCAGAGGGCAAGGCTAGTATAAAACGGGAAAGCTTACTGCTTGCGACAGTAGTAGAAGTGATTTTTGGGTGACGAGATGGGTAAAAAATGCGATTTGACGGACTTTCAAAGTGGGATGATTGTAGGAGCTCTGAGCCATGGAGCGAGTATCACCGAAACCGCCGCATTCGTGAAATGTTCCAGAGGAGCTGTTGTTAAAGTGTTTAAAGACTGGACTGTCAGCCAAAAAGCTGGGTCTCTACGTCCAACGTGCGGTCGTCATCGACTAGTGACTGCTCGAGCGGAACGGAGAGTGTCCAGACTGGTAACAGACAACAGAAAGGCAACATCGCAGATCAAGGATCCTCTCAATGATCTCTGCACGCACTGTTTGCCGTACACTGCATCGGATGGGATATGGCAGCCGAAGGCCTGTTCGAACACCTTTGCTGTCTGCAGTTAACAAGAGAAAACGTCTCCAGTTCGCACAGGAGCACAAGGATTGGACAGTCGATAATTGGAAACAAATTATGTGGTCCGATGAATCACGTTTTCAGTTGCACCATGCCGATGGCCGAGTGAGAATTTGGCGGAAACAGCACGAAAGCATGGACCCCAAATGCATTGCTACAACCCTTCAAGCTGCTGGAGGCAACGTTATGGTTTGGGGAATGTTTTCCTAGCATGCTTTGTGCCCTTTAATTCGTGTCTGACTGGCACATCATATCTAAACATCGTTGCGGACCAAGTGCATCCTGTCATGTGGATGGTTTATCCCAATGGCGATGGCTACTTTCAACAAGATAATGCGTCCTACCATAGTGCTCGTATTGTACAGGATTGGTTTCAGGAACATGCCGGTGAGTTTACTTTGCTTAGGTGGCCCCCACAATCTCCAGATCTCAATCCCATTGAGAATTTGTGGGATAAAGTTGAACGAGCCATCAGACAACTGGATCCACAACTCTGCAATCTCACACTCCTGGAAAGTGCTATTCATCAAGCATGGTCTCAGATTCCACAAACCACCTATCAACATCTCGTGAAGTCCATGCCACGAAGAATCGACGCAGTTTAAAGGTGGCCCAACGAAGTACTGAGGGGGTGGTCATAATAAAGTGGCCACTCAGTATAGAATCTACATATAGAAATAATATATAAGATCAGTTGTTTTTTGAATTGCACGCACTACACGAGTATAAACTTTTGAAGCAAATTTCATCCAACTATGAATCCTTCCCTTTCTCCAAGTTTTGGATAAGACTTAAAAGACATATCCACGCTTTCATATGAATTGAATTACCAAAATAGAGAACATACTGGATTCGTTGCATTTTTTTCATTCTTCCACTTCTGAACGCATAATTTAAAAACGAAACTTGTGGAATTATTTATGAAATTTTATATTCTTCTAATACGATAGATAATGACTAATAAATCGGAACATACGATTTTTCGCGTTCAAGATTCCTGAAATAATTAAGTAGAACCCGCTTATAATGAGCCCGTATTTTGCGAGATCTCGAATTTAACGAGAAAAGCAGGAACTTTTACTTTGTATAATGTTAATTCAAAGCTAATTTGATCGCTTTTAACGAGCAAAATTTAATGAAGTGCCCGGTTTTAACGAAGGAAAGAAAAGCTGAGATGATAACTTTTAATAAGCTAAGTAACAAAATTCAATGGCATTCCATATTTAACGAGGCAGAAAAAATCTGCTGCGCACTCTCTCCTTAAATGGAGGTATGGAAATAATGGCATACAGGCCGAAATGTTAAGATCTCAGGAGAATCCTGGGGTGCTAGTGGAAGAATATTGATAGGAAAGCAATGGGGAGAACACATCAAACAGTTAACAAGTGAATTGTGTAAATGACTTTCCGCCTCCCATGAGGGTTATGCCTTGGGTGAATCGCGTCAGCAGTACGGAAAACAGTCTACCGTTTGTTTGCTTTTGTCTTTAGCAAAAGGAGAAAGGGTGGGGCTCACGCGCGTGTAAGTGGTTTTCTCGGCCACAACTGCAGAGATCGATAGGGAAGTAATGAATGGGGACGTCGCAGGAGGAGTAACAGGAGATAACAGTTCCTGAAAGCTGAATCATTACCGCATTATGTGAAGAATACAAGGGTCATAATAAAAGTTCTGCACACAATATCCATTTTTCAGGAAAGTGAGAAGTACCGGGGGAAATTTACCTTTTTGCCGTTCAATGTACTTCCATCCGCTGCTAATGACAGCTTGCCAGCGGTGAGGTAGGTTCTAGATGGCCCGTAGTACCCCATCTTTGTTCAACTGCCGTATTACTCCGGTCACGTCCAATGACAGTTCGTCCAGGGATTCGCAGCGGAGCTAATTTTTAAATTTCGGAAAAGATCAAATTCGGGCGGACTGAGATCAGGGCTGTATGGTGGGTGGGATAAAGTTTCCCAGCCATATCTCGACAAAAGTCTCCGTACCGACGATGCACCATGACACGATGCGTTGTCATGCAGCGAAATCGCTCCCGCTTCCAATAAGTTAGAGCAATTTTGATGAATTTTCGGTCTCAATTTTGTCCTCAGAAAGAAACTGTGCTTCAATCAGGAGTTCCTTCCCCACAAACTTCTTAAAAGGCAGTGTGGACCTATGTCGGGGTTTTTTCTTGCAGAGTTTCTATCTTTACATAGGAGCGCTGGACTAAAGCCGTGACTCGATCTGAGTAGCTGAACGCTTCCATTTCCAAACCCTCCCACGTCAACACAGCAAATGGTAGCGCGCCGTTCTGACCCCACTGAGTGTCTGACCTTGACATGACGCAATCATTTTCTCGATTGCATAAATTTGCTTCCGTTTTAGATTAACGTGTGCATAACTCTTGTTATGACCCTCGTATTTCTTCCACATTGTTTAATTCCTGAAATTGTGTCCATTTCTTCTTCCACCCTCCAAGTGAACGCTTCATTGGGACGAGGATCGGTGCTGCTTTTGCTTCAGGTGTGTTGTGTAGTTTAACAGCGGCCAGTCTCACGTGGTTGTGAAGTTGAATATACTTGCAAGATTTAATTAACTATCGTACTAATATAGCTAAACAATGAAATCTTTCTAGTGTATCTAGATGTTATGGGCATACAATATAAACGTATATGCATATTTTTACATAGTAGAGATTTTCACCCCTAAACGAATTTGGCGAGCACCAGCGTTTAACGAGGGTTTCCGTCGGTCCGAGATCCTCGTTGTAAGGATATTCGACTGTCAAACAGAGGTCATCGCTCTTTCCACATTTATAAGTGAGTCACGGAAAAATTCTCATTAGTCGCCACCGGGTATGCTTCCACTACACCACAGCGGCCTCGAATTCCTCCAGACTCACACACGCTAACTGCCAAGCCAATTTTGGCAGGTTGCTTCTTGAAGGAATTCGAGGCCGCTGTGGTGTAGTGGAAGCATATCCGACGTGTAACTGGAAGACCTGGGTTCGATTCCCGGTGGCGGCCAATGAGAATTTTTCCGTGACTCACTTATAAACGTGGAAAGAGCGATGACCTCTGTTTGATGTTCCTAGTCCATGTCAAGTGTCAGTATTAAATATTCGACTGTACAATTATTATCTGAACCATTATTTAAAATGTTGAATTTACTATGAACGCTCGGTTCCACAAATTGAAGAACTGTTCTATGTTCTGTACGTATAAAATAAAAAATGGTACTAAAAAGCCTATTTTGATGTGTAGTGTGATCCCCCGATAGAGAAGAATTAATGGTGTCTCCCAACACTACCAGTAATGTCTACGAATCATTTGTGAGAAGATTCATCCCTGTGACAGAATGGTCGGGCGCGTGGGCTTCAGTCAAATCGTCGGTATTTTAGTTTTTGTTCGGGGGTTAACTGCCCCCGTTAGCAACTCAATGGAATATAAGCAGTCGCCTTTCTCTAATTTAGGGGTAATGGTTCCAGGGAAGGGAGAGGACCAGTAACATGAGATAAGCAAACCAAACATGCCTCGTTATGAATTGTTACAAGACGGCGCTTACACCACTGCGACACCAGTGCGGCCGTTCGGGTTGGGAGCAGGGGTCCTGGATGAGATATGTGTTTGCCCAACAACGCTGGTTCCGGCCCATACCTAGAACCAGTTGCCCTAAATCAGAGCTTCTCAACGGTGAGGGGGGTATTAGGGTTTGGGGGGATCGTGACCACCGACTTAAATATCCGGAATATTGATCACACATTAGATTAAAAATAAAGAAAGATATTTCACATTTTACCTGTGAAAATATTCCACTTATAGCTAAATTTATTTCACTTTTCCTTGCTTTCTTATTCATAGATTTTGGAACCCATCAGGAGTGTCAAAAGAAGAGGGTACGAAGATTCATATATTTAATATGGATTCACATTCATCATCGTCAAAGGAGAAGAAAGGCTTCAGTGTGTTATGTGTAGCAAAGCGTTGTCGAATGATTCTATGAAACCAACAAAGTTCAAGCAACATTTGCAGAATGTACATCCTCAAAAGAAGGACAAGTTCGAAAGCTTTTTTGAACGTCATGGTGATGGTCTCAAAAAAAAAAAATGAATCTGGATTCAAGCTTCACAAGGTTACTGAAGCTTCTTATGACGTAGCACTGGAGACAGCAAAGCAGAAAAAAGCCCATAGAATTGGGGAAACTGTGATCAAGCCTTGCGCTCTAAAAATGGTGGAAATTGTGTTGAGAAATGGACTGGAGGAAAAACTTACGACAGTTTCACTATCAAACAGTACTGTTCAAAGGAGAATCAACGACATTGCCATGGACACAAAGGATCAAGTGAAAAGGTTGAAAATGACCTGCGTTTGTTTGTTCAAGTAATATGCTTATCCAAGAATAGGCGAAGAAAGAAACAATCAGAGCTTTCTCATTGGCTGTGATCTTCATCTGAATAAATTTAATAATTACAATAACCTGGCATTCTATTGAAATTTATTTATTGAAAGTTGCTTCGGTTTATAGTCTGTCAAGAGTTAAATAATTAATTATGACTATTAAAAACACAACTTTTATTCAAGATTTAAAATCAGTCAGTATTTCCTATTGCTAATAAATTTGTGAAACTCCACTATAAAAATAACACAGGTCTGCAACCAAAAAACTGCACAGGATTTTTATGCTGTTTCCTATAGATTTTTACTCACTGAAACCGGGAAAAATACTCAAAAAATTCCATCACGTCAGGTTTTCTTGCAAAACTCGTGTTTGTAGTTTCATTTAGAGTGAAACTCCCGTTTAACTCGAAATCTGGTATCCTATTCTTGATTCAAAAAATCCTATGCAAAAGTGATTTCTTACTTTCATTTAAAATGTATTAGAGTGAGACTCAAGAATAAATACAAAGAGAAAATGAGCGGAATGGGGGGGGGGGCAGTAGAAGGGGGCAGGGCAAGAGTAGTGTTGGCGGTGTGAGGAAGCTCAGGTTGATCATGTCCCAACCGGTTTAATTCGTTTACAGCGAAAAGTGAGGAATCTTACTGGCTGTGTTGAGCATGTTTATACACGTTCTCTAGGGTATTAGGAATGAGCATAAACAAGCGTATTGTCAGATTTGATCATGTTTCAACATGCTAAATAAGTTCAGGATCTAGGTTGCTTTGGTTATGTTGCATAGCTTATATAGATGACTACTGGATATTCGAGGCTAAAAGTGCCTAGAGAATCCCTCGAAAGCATTAATTTTTATCTTTAAGAACGGGAAAAAAAGAAAAAAGAAACTTTTTGCTGTTTTCTTTTATTTATGTGCAGCGCCATTTTGGAATTTTTTTTAATCGAGTCAGAGGAAGAAGCAAGTGTTGCCGATTAACCTGCCCAGCTACAGAGAGAGACGATCGGCAGACGCGCAGGTGTCAACATAACCTCGTTCGCTCTCGTGTTCACCTATGTCTTACGTGTTATTTCACTGGTCTTTTTGAAGGGAGCGAGGCTAGTTTCCATCTGCTTCACCAGAGGAAAAGCGTTTGCTTGTAGATGTACGGAGAATTAGTGTGTGTACTCAATGTGGTGTATACAATCAGCGAAGAGCCACACTCAGTTTACATTTGGCATTCAAACGTGACTGTGCTCGTGTTTTTAGTTATATATTATGGCTTCAAGAAATTGTGTTATTTCTCCTGACAACTTTTGTTTTATTTGTGGTGAATACACTGTTAAAAGTCAACATAGAAACATAAGTGATTTCGTGAAGAAAGTGTATTTTGCTTACTTCAAGTTGAAACTTAGGGATCAAGACAAAGCCTGGTCTCCTCATAAAGTGTGCAGAAGGTGCGAGGAACATCTCCGTTTGTGGTTTAAGAGTAAGAAACACTCATTTCGTTTTGGCATTCCTATCATGTGGCGTGAACAGCAAAACCGCACTACCGACTGCTATTTCTGTTCGGTAGATGTGAAAGGTTTCAATACAAGAAATAAAAGGAAAATATCTTACCCAAACCTAAATTCAGCTATTCGTCCAGAGCCTCATAGCTCTGCAATACCAGTTCCACACCCACCTTCCAGTTTGGATGATATCCTGAGTGATTCTGAGGACAGAAACACATTACTTCCTCAGGACGAATCTAGTTCAGATTTTTCTGTTGATGAAGGACCCCAACTTTTTTATCAGAGCGAGCTCAATGACATGGTTAGAGATTTAGGCCTTTCAAAAGATGCTGCCGAATTGCTGCGGTCAAGATTAAAAAATAAAAACCTGCTGTCACCCGGAACCTCATTTTCGTGGTACAGGCACCGAGAGAGAGAATTCACTACATTTTTCTCAATAGAGGGAAATCTCGTTTTTTGTAGTGATGTTCAAGGGCTAATGAAGTGTTTTGAAATAGAATATGATTAATCTGAGTGGCGCTTATTCATTGATTCCTCAAAAAAGCCTCAAAGCAGTCTTGCTGCATAATGGGAATAAATTTGCATAACTTCCTGTAGGACACTCGGTGCATTTGGAGGAAAACTATAACGATGTGGCAATGATTCTTAAGAAAATAAAATATCAAGAACATCGCTGGATGCTTTGTGGAGACTTCAAAATACTAACCGTGTTGTTGGGCCAGCAGGCAGGTTATACGAAATATCCCTGCTTCCTTTGCTTGTGGGACAGTAGAGCCAGAGATCTCCATTGGACAAAACCTGACTGGCCACTTCGAGACGCCTTAATCCCCGGCGAAAATAACGTCATTAATACAACCTTGGTTCCTCCTGAAAAGGTTTTATTACCACCTCTTCATATTAAATTGGGAATTATGAAGTAGTTTGTGAAATCACTGCCAAAAGATGGGGAATGTTTCAGATATCTGTGTTCCAAGTTCCCCAAACTGTCTGAAGCCAAGTTGAAAGAGGGAGTTTTTACTGGCCCCGACATACGAAAACTGTTATCCGATCCCCTCTTTTCAGAAACAATGGGAGAAAAAGAAAAGAAGCGTGGGACTATTTCAAAGACGTAGTACACAAGTTTTTGGGTAATACTAAAGACCTTCACTACAAAACCATTGTACAACGCTTGTTGGCTGCGTATAAAGCTCAAGGATGCCAGATGAGTTTAAAAGTTCATTTCTTACTCTCCCATGTCGACTATTTTCCCGAAAACTTGGGAGCACTCAGTGAAGAGCAGGGTGAAAGATTTCACCAGGATGTCCGTGATATCGAGAGACGCTACAAAGGACGATGGGACGCCAATATGCTAGCTGACTACTGTTAGATACTCAAGCGGGAAACAGAAAGTGGAAGCGTGTTCGGAGAAGTATCAAAGAGAAGAAGAAAAGGTTTCATAGGCAAAAAGAATGAACACGGAATGTTAAGTACATTTCATGAAGAAATTGTTGGTTTATTATAAGAAATATTTTTAGTTCATTGTAATGAAATGGTGGTTTTCCCATTATTGTTATGCTTTTTTTATGCAAACACCTTGTATTTTGCAAACAAACTGTACGTGATTGAGGGAAATGGAGGTCATTTTTGGATTCAGTACACTCGAAAACATAATATTTACCAAAAACATCCCATGAAGCTGAAACAAAATATTTTTTTTGCAGACCTGTGATAATTCAAGTAAATGAATGTGTACCAAAACCTTGGCAATCCGCGAAACGGATGGGCGGCAGCACTGGATTTGAACAGGTGCCTAACACACGAACACGAGGCTAGACATACGGACACGAATCAGTAATACAGGTATAGAGATATTTTTCCGAAGTGTATGTTGCAAATAAATAGCTCGTACACATTGTACGGCACAAAAGAAAATATTTGCAAAAGTTAAACATTTGTATTACACCAGCTGCACCTCTTTTCTGAGAGACGATACATCATTCGGTAGTGCAAACGGAACCCAAAAGCATGGTAAAAATTTCCGCCAAGTTAAGATACAAGGTAGCACCACATTATGGTGCATGTTACATCACATTACGGTACACAGTTGCACCACATTATCGTGCAAGGCTGCACCATGCTGTTGGTTTTGTTTGCGCCAGGTTTTCGGTTTCGTTAGCACCAAACAATGGTGCACCTTTTCCTAGAAAGTGGTGCAGCTGGTGTAGTACCACGTTTTGGTGCAACATGTCACAAATGGTTAGTAGTTATGACGCTATTCTTTTTACGACCTTTTAGGATTTTTTTAAACTAAGCCTCTGCGCTATATTTATAAATTGTAACGTTTCTTTTTACATAATTATTTTACGGAAAAGAAAGTTTGGTTTCCTTCTTTTTTCATTTTTTGTATTAATCTTGGCATTGCTTACTTGGTCGCAATCCCAAGATTAATACCAATAGCCAAGTAATGATGCAATCTGGGCATGTTACGCCACATTTGGAACTATTTCTATGTGAAGAATTTCCTCTGAAAATATAGAGCTGGAAAGCAGATGAAATTTTCATTTTGTGCTTACACGTCGGTTTGATACAATGCGTGTGTAAAAAGTTCTTGTCAACACCACAAAGTTCTGTTGACAAGAAATTTTTTACACAGGCAATTCAACTTCATACAACTTTTATTCGACTGAACTGTTGCCAACCATAGATTATTAAACTCGATTTTTGTGAGCTCTAAAATTTGCGTTCAGAGCTATACTATCCAACAAAAGTGCTATTTGATTACTTAGAATATTTGGTTACTCTACACTATATTGACAAAAGTCACCGGACACCTAGAGAAGAAACACAACATAGCATTCATTGACATACATCAGTACAGTGTCGGTCCACCTTTGGCTTTAATGCATTCACTGACACTACGAGACATGCTTTCGACAAGGTTTGGGAGCACAGCGATAGTTATGCGCTTCGATTCAGTACATAATGCTGCCGCTAACTGTTGCTAAGTGTAGGCCTTGGTTCCAAATTTATTATGCGGCGCTCTAATGGAGCATAACATAAGTGCTTTATGGGATTAAAATCAGGGCTCTGTGCTAGCTAGTCCACACACGATACGGAATTGTCATCAAACTACGCCGTAACAGTCCTTGCTTTATGGATCGATGCATTTTCCTGCTGGTACCAACAAGGCTCGGGTCCACAGTATTGCCACAGAGTTGGCAGGGCATAATTGTCCAGAATATCGAGGTAGACGTTCTGGTAAACAGGTTTGTCCACGATAACCAATGGGCCGGGACCATTCCACGAAAAACACCCCCACACCAGTACACTGCCAGCTCCAAACCTGACCGTAGGAAGAGTTATACTGCGGTAAATAGCGTTCTCCCGGCTGCCGCCATACACACACACGGCCATCAGATTGCAGGATCGTGTATCTGGATGCATCCGTCCATAGGACCCGTTTTCATTCATCTACGGTTCACGATAAATGTTCTTTTCACCATGCTAAACGACGAGTAGCATTCCGAGCGGAGATGAAAGGCTTATGAGCAGGCCCATGGAATGAAGTTCTCTGCGAATGGTACGTGTACATACCGATGTTCCAGCATTTTTACTCATCTGTACACTAAGGTCTTGTGCAGTACTCCGTCGATTAGCTGTATCGACTCTCCTGAGGCTTCGACGCCCTCTATAACTGATTTTCTTTGGTCTGCCGGTACGTTTTGCTGCTTCAGGCGCGCCATGTGTCTTCCACTTATTCAGCACATTCAAAATAGTTGATTTGGGTATGTTTAAACGCCTCTCGGTTTCTCTTATGGACAACCCACTAATATAACACCCAACAATTTTTCCTTTCTCAAAGTCAGCTCTCTCCCGCCGCGATATTTTCTCTCAACCTTACAGTGCGATATGATCGCGGTCAGCTTCAGACTTGTTTTTATACCGTTTGCAGGTGTACCGCGCACCTTAACAACGCAACGCATCCGTTCATTTGCTTTTCAAGGGATGTCCGGTGACTTTGTCAATATAGTGTTCATAATACATAACATTGCAAACTCCGATAATGTGTGGAAGCAGAAATACACACACACACACGTGTATTTTTTCATTAAAGGATTACAGCAATTACTCTTATAATTTTTCGATTTTAGGAAATCAGTGCAATACTTCGTTTCGTACCGACAACTAAAGAGCATAATGATTGACCTGTAAAGTAAAATAACTATTTAAAAATATATGTGTTTCCCTACAAAACATTTCCAACTACAACAGTCTCATTTCGGCTAACAAAGTGCTGAAATGTTTTTACTACATTTAGCATGTCCAGTTTTTCATGTTGAAAGATAGTCTGGCAGTTTCCAAATGAAAAAATAAAAGACAGAAAGGCAATTCAAATTGATGCAATGAATAGTTATGCTGCAGTTATTCAATTACCCACTAGAATATCCGATAACGGAGATGATATCGAATGCCTACATGCCTTAAAAGTAAGAGACACAGCGAAAACACATATACGCACACACACACATTTTCGATCTCAAACTTTTCACCTCTAAGAAGAATGGCAAGAGGGTTAGCTAGGGTACAATGGCGGAGGCTCAGACCTCTGATCATGCTCCGCTCACTACCTCATCGAGAAAATCCCGTTCCCATGATATTACATTACACAGCTGAGTATGAAAACAAAACTAACCTTGAAACGTTATATTTGGTCCTATCTTTATAAAACTTAATAAACACTTCAGAATTATCCAAACGATCTCTTGTCCTACGTAAAAATCCATGGCATAGCAATACAGGCATGTCTTCTCCTCTACTGCTTCTATCACAAAGACACGTGGTCGGTTTTCTTCAGTTGCACTAAAAAGCGGAACAAGATTGCACCACTTTCGCTGCATTTGTACTTTGCACGACAAATGGTGCAAGTCAGATGATTTCAAGCACCACTTGACAGTGCAAGTGCCAAAATCGCACCATAATTTGTTGCAACGTTGAACCAAAAATTTTATGGAGCAACATTGAACCAAAATTTTCATGGGGCAATATTGAACCAAAATGTTTATGGGGTAACGTAGAACCAAACTTTTTAAAAGTGTATACACCGATGATCCGTTACATTATGACCACGTACCTAATAAGATGTAGGACCTCCTTCCGGCCGGAAAACACCGGCCACTCGGCGAGGCATCGATTCGATGAGGTGGCGATAGGTATCCTAGGGTATCTGGTACCATAATGTCAACAGCAGGTCCTCCAGTTCCCATACATTTCGGGGTGGTTATGATTCAGTGCGAACCCGCTTTTCTAAGTAGAATCACAAATGATTGATTGGGTTCATGTCAGGTGAATGTGGAGGCCAGGGCATTAACAGAATGTCACCAGCGTATTCCTCGAACCACTCCTTCGCGATTCTGGCAGTGTGGCATGGCGCATTATCTTATTGGTAATGGCCATCACCAGTCGGGAATTCAGTTGCCATGAATGGGTGAACTTGGTCCGCAACAATGTTCAGATACCAGACAGCTGTCAGGGATTGTTCTATTGAGATAATGGGGCCTAAAGTGCACCAAGAAAATATCGCCCACAGCATAACAAAGCCGCCGCTGGCTTGTTTCCGCTCAAACAGTGCATCCAGGAGTCATAGCCTCCGTTGGTAATCGGCTTATCTGCGCTCGGCCTTCTATGTGATGCACCAGGAATCTTGATTCGTCAGACCAGGCCATTTTTTTCCAATCATCTACGGTCCAATCTCGATGATCTTAGACCCAATTCATGTGTTGTTGGCGACGACGTGCAGTGAGCATGGGGGAAAGGCTGGGTCTTCGGCTGCGCAGGCACATGCGCAGAAGGAGGCGATAAAGTGTGTGCTCTGACACATTGCCCTGTTCACCGCTGTTGTATCTGCGGGTGTATTGTTGCACTGTGGCTCTGCTGTCTCTGTGAACAATGCGCGATAGTGTCCGCTCTCCTCTGGTATCAATGAACTGCGGAAGACACAGAGCTGAACGACGGTTCGTCGTTTGACCATCTACGCACCACGTTTAATACATACTCCCACATCGGCATGTGAGCAACCCTCAAGCTGCGCCGTTTCTGAGATCGTAATTCCGAGGTGCCATGCTTTCACAATTTGTCCTTTATCAAACTTCGATAAATCGGCAGCTTTTCTCATTCTGACTCCGAACACTCTGCTAACAGAAAGCCAGAGCTCGGGTGGTTGTATATTCCATTGTGAAGTTCACCTGCGCCATCGCTCGGTCTCAAGGCGGGCTTATTTCTTTAAGCTGGGGGGTGATCATAATGTAATGGCTCGTCGGTGAATGTCACTATAAAAATTTTCACCCCTGATTTTAGGCCTAAATCATCATCATCATCATTGTCAACCATTATCAATCCACTACTGGACGAAGGTCTCCCCAAGTTTCCTCCACAACGGTCTGTCTTGTGCCAATCTCCTCCATGTCACCCCTGCATTCTTTCGAATTTCATCCGCCCATCTTCCATGTGGTCTTCTTCTGGGTCTTTTCCTGTCCCTTGGAATCCAATCTAAAATTTCGGCTGTCCATCGATGATCTGTCCTTCTGGCAGTATGTCCAGCCCATTGCCATTTCAGGGATTTAACTCTGATCATGATGTCTTCCACTCTCGTCATTTTTCGGATCCACGAGTTCCTCTTCTTATCTCTCCTGGTTATACCAAGCATGCACCTCTCCATGCTTCTTTGAGTTGTCTGCAGCCTTTGTATGTCTCTTTTAGTTAAGGTCCACGTCTCTGCACCATACGTAAGCACTGGAAGGATGCATTGATCAAACACTTTTCTTTTAAGACATAATGACATATTGCTCTTGAAAATTATGCTGTTTCTTCCAAAAGCTCTCCAGGCAAGTTTTGTACGCCGATTAATTTCTTCATCAATGTGACCCTCACTTGATATCTGCTGTCCAAGATAAACATACGTATCTGTTATCTCCAGTTTTTCTCCATCAATCGATAAATCTTCATTTCTTGTAAAAGCATTGAACATCACTTTTGTCTTCTGAAAGTTCATTTTTAATCCCACTTCTTTACTCTTGTCAGCAAGTTCCTGGATCATACTCTGCAGCTCTGATGGGGTAGTTGCAAAAATGACTACGTCATCAGCAAAACGAAGGTGGGTTAGATAATCTCCATTAATCTTTATCCCTAAATATGCCAGTATAAATACTTTCAACCTTCGAAAAATGTTCTTTCGTCTAACCACCCAAATTTTTGAACTCTCGCCCTCCAAATTCTTGTCCACCCTCCCTTGAAATCTCTGGAAAACCCTCTGATGGAACGCCATCCAGGAATTGTCAGAGCACTGCATCAGAATCCCTTATGCCATTCGCAGAATTGCTCATGATTTTGCACTTCGCACATGGACCAAACTCAGTTCGTTTATGTGTCGTTCGTGCAACTGAAAGCTCTCGTGTAGAAATCATTTAGAAGGAAAAGTACCAATTTCCCATTCTTTATGTGTAGGCAGTAAAAAATCTCATACAGGTTCGCACATAACTTTACAAGTTATTAAATTTTTTTTTCGGACATTAATTCCAGGAATTCCTGTATTGAGCCTACACATTTTTTGTACATAGAACTTCATATATTCATCAAATGCAACTCACCGCATGTTAGTTTTTATGTTACACCAGCAATTTATTTTATGATTTTTAAATTCACATTTTTTAAACATCAAATGGAAAGTTTGAGCTCTTGTAATTCTACACTTTGGTAAAGTATTTATTAAAATATTTTTTTAAACTGGCATTATTAATTTTTGACAAACCTCGCTGTTATTTTGGTGTGTTTCTCATTTTTCGAGAACAATCTTTGAGCTGCATTCTCATCAGGGAAATAAATACTTTGTCAGATTCCATTCATTCTTTTCTTAGTTTAATTTCAAACGTCATAAATCATTCAGTAAAAAATCACTTCGTGTTTATACTGAAAAAAAAAATAACTTGCCTTTCTTTCGTAATATTTTTCGCTGATATTAGAACTTTACAAAGCTAGATTCTTCCGATAAAAAAACAGAACAAAACCACGAAAGTAAATAGTATTTAGATGAAGGTAACATTTTTTTCTTAGATATGAGCAATTCTCACTTCATAATTATTAAATCACGTTTGTATCCTTTCTTAGAAAAGAGTGACATTAAAGACTCAAGATATTTCTTCAAAAGATTCATTTGTGTTATTTCTTTATGCATTTTGTTCAATGCCACTTTTATCCAATAATTCCTCAGAAATGCATAAAATAAGAATTGCGGTTCACTACAAAATAGAAATAAAAAAGGGCTTTCAGACTGATTTGTCATCATTTGCCATTATTAATGCTGAACAATGATGATTTTAGTGCTTTTAAATCATGTTTGATTCATTTATGGAAAATAAATCATGCCTCCATTCCACAAGAATACTCCATTAAAAGCAAACCTCGCAGTGATTAATTAAACATTTTTTAATGAATTCAAATTGGTCACATTAGAAGACATGACGGTGTTCCAGAAGTTGTCGTTAGCATATTAAGCAATAGTTTAGCAAAAAATATTTTAGCAATCGCATTTCAGAGAAAACTGAATTTACTGCATAGTAACAAACGCGTGATAATTATACTGAGCCCTGTCGTTTGAAAATACCACTTCGTTACACAGTATATTTTGAAAATTCAGAGGCTGAAAGAAAATACGTCAAACCATGATCACTGTCAACCATTGACGCACCCACGGAAGGGGCTTTGGGGGCTTAAGCCCTCCAAGGAGATAAAGAGAAATAAATTAAACCTTCAAAAATATTATTTATGTTTTGAAATGAGATTAACGTCACGAATTAAACATTCAAAGATATTATTTATGTTTTGAAATGAGATTAACGTCACGAATTAAACATTCAAAGATATTATTTATATTTTGAAATGAGATTAACGTCACGAATTAAACATTCAAAGATATTATTTATGTTTTCAAATGAGATTAACGTCACGAATTAAACATTCAAAGATATTATTTATGTTTTGAAATGAGATTAACATCACGAATTAAACATTCAAAAATATTATTTATGTTTTGAAATGAGATTAACGTCACGAATTAAACATTCAAAAATATTATTTTACATGTTCAAAAAATTACGTCGTGTCTTCTTCCCAAAGTGGTTTTTTTGTTGTTGTTGGGGGTTCAACGACCACCGTGAGCAACTCAATGGGCTATAAGCAGTCGTCCGTACCTAATTTGGGGCCACAAGTTCCAGGTAAGGGAGAGACAGCCAGTGCCGAAAGACAAACAAAACATCCATGCCTTACCAGGGATTCGAACCCAGACCCCTTTCAGACGAATGATCAGAGGCCATCGCTTAGATCACTGCGCCACCGGGGCGGCATCATAAAGAGATCAAGAGCGACGTATGTAACAATAAAACATTCAACAATGTTCAAAAAATTACATAGTGTCTGACTTAAAGTCTTCTATTACATGGTGTCTTCTTCCCAAAGCCCCAAAGAGATTAAAAGCGAGGTACGTCGCAGCCATATATATACTATAGGTGTACAATATATATACACTGCTGGCCACCCAAATTGTAACACCAAGAAGGAAGCATCCGATTGGCATGCAATTCGAAGCATGCGTCGCCCGCGAGAGGACGTGCAAACGATTAGCATTGCAGGGCATATGCAAATCATGTGCGCCCGGCACGCCACCGAGAAGCACTATAAGAAGGGTGCACAGAAGGCGGAGTGTAAGTAGTGGAAGTGTGTTGTGCTGCCGGACTTGTGCGTGGGAAGCTTCCTGATGCTTCGTCACAGAATACGGCAGTCATTCCAGCACGTTTCGGAGTTAGAGAGAGGACAAATAGTGGCTTATCGCGACAGCGGTTTATAGTACCGAAACATCGGCGCCCGCGTGGTACGGCGGACGGACGGACGGACCGACGCTAGCGATTGCCGCAGACGCGGCACACCACCGAACGAAAGACCCGGCATATTGCGCTGCGGGCATTGACGGCTCGCACCGCCACATCACGAACGTTAGCGCAAGAATTAGGGTGTGTTGCGCAACAACCTGTACCAGCACGTACCGTTCGACGTCTTCTGCAGAAGCGGGGACTTGTCGCACGGCGCCCATTGCTCCGATTACCATTGACGTTACACCACCGGCGAGTGCGGCGGCAGTGGGCCGTTGAACTCCGCACCTGGACTACGGAATGGCACGACATTGTCTTCTCCGACGAATCCTGCTTCTGCCTGCAACACTACGATGGTCGGATCCGCGTGTGGCGGCACCGCGGCGAGAGACTGTATGACGCCTGGATTAAGCATCGCCATACCGGTCCGTCGCCTGGCGTTATGGTTTGGGGCGCAATTGGATATGACACCTGCACCCCTCTGGTACGCATCGCCGGTACACTCAACAGCCACCGCACCATCTCCGACGTTTTGGAGCCTGTAGTCCTCCCTTTCCTGCAGGACCTGCCAGCGGCCATGTTTCAACAGGACAATGCGCGCCCGCACGTTGCACGCATCGTACAACAGTTCTTCACGGCCCACCATGTGTCACTGCTGCCGTAGCACGCCTCTTCTCCCGATATGTCGCCCATCTAACACATCTGGTCGCTGATCGGCAACCGAGTGGTTCGGCAAGCACCATCCGCGGCTACGCCTGATGAATTGTGGCAACGTGTGGAAGCAGCCTGGACCGACATACCCCAAGCCCACATCCAAAGCCTCTTTCGTTCGATGCCGCGGCGTGTAACGGCCATTATTGCCAGCCATGGGGGCCACACGAACTATTGATGTCTGCGTGTTCTGCAAGTCGCGCGGGCCTGTAAGCTCAATCGTTTCATCTTTGTATCTGTTGTTATGTGTCCAGTAAATCTAGCTTTGCTATCTCGTGTCCTTCTTGGTGTTGCATTTTGGGGGCGAGCAGTGTATATATGTACACACATTGTGTACGTATACCATGTACATATAGCCCCTTCCAACAAGAATTCATGGGTGCGCCAGTGCTGTCAACCATTTTCAATCGACTGTTGGATGAAATTCACACCAAGTTTCTTCCACAATGATCTGGCTTGAGGCTGTCTGTTTCATTTTACTCCCACATGAATTAGAATGCCGTCCACTGATCTCTCACGGGGTCTTTCTCTGGGTCATTTCATATCCCTTCGGAGTAGAGTCTAAAATTTCGGTTGTCCATCGGTGGTCCGTTCTTTTGGCAATATGTCCGTCCCATTGCTATTTCGAGGACTTTACTTTGAGCAGTATGTCTTTCACTCTTGTCATTTCCCTTATCCACGAGTTCCTGTTCTTATCTTACCTGATTACAGCAACCATGTATCTCCCAATGCTTCACTCAGTTGTGTATCTAAACCATATTGCGTTGTGTGTGATTGTGGCGAATGTTTTGTTTTGGTTTTCTAGTCCGGAAGTATGGAGTGTCAAGTAGAGAGGAATGAACATTTCCGACAACTGCTCCTCTACGAGTTTAACAAGAGATCCACAGTTGTCGAGGCTACTCGACAAATTTGTGCTGTGTATGGGGAGGATACTATTGCTCCGAGGACAGCCCGCAAATGGTTTGAGCGTTTCCGAGGTGGCCATTGTGACCTCAACGACTCTCCACGCTCCGGTCGTCCATCTCACTTTGATAAGAATCGTTTGAGACACCTCATCTACTTATATCCGCGTTAAACCACAAGAGAATTAGCCACTGAGATGGACTGTGATCAGGCCACCGTGGTGCGACACCTGAAACGTGTGGGAAACACAAGAATCAGCGTGTTGTCTAATGTGGTTTCCTTTGTCGCCCGTTATCGTCAATGTTCTTAGCAGAACACACCTTTTCTGTCACGAATTGTTACTAGAGATGAAAAGTGGTGCCTGTACGGGAATTTCAGGCATCGCAGGGAATGGTTAAGCCCAAACAAGACGCCCACACCAAGTCCAAAGCATGGCCATCATCCTACGAATATCATGTGTGTCTGGTGGTACATGGAAGGCATTATTCACTGGGAAATGCTGACGAGGAATCGGACCATCAACGCTGCACTCTATTTTGAGCAAATCCACCTTGTGGAGGGAGCAATTCAGCAGAAACAGCTAAATCGGCGCCATGGTGTCCTTCTCCAACATGATAACGCACGCCCTCACAGTGCAAATATGACCAAAATAGCCATTCAGGACATGAAATGTGAGATCCTTCCACATCCGGCCTATTCCCCAGATGTCGTTCCTTCAGACTATCACCTGTTCCGATCTCTGTCGAATGCACTCCGTGGCAGAACGTTCGACAATGATGTTGATCTCCAGAATTTCCTTGATGATTTCTTCGCCGCAAAACCTGGACGTTTTTTACAAGAATGGCATTGCAGACCTATCCAGACGTTGGCACACCACTGTAAACAATGGGGTGGGGGGTGGATACATAGTTGATTGATTCCGTTTTCCCTTCTGACGTAATACATTCCTGTAGTGCGGTGAAAAACGGCATGAACTTATGCATGAACCCAATATAAATATATCTTTTTCAGTTAATGTCTACGTCTCTGCATCGTACGTAAGCACTAGAAGAATGCATTGATTAAACACTTTTCTTTGAAGGCATAATGGCATATTGCTCTTAAAAATTGTTCTGTTTCTTCCAAAAGCTGCCCACCCAAGTTCTATACAGCGATTAATTTCTTCATCAAAGTGTTCCTCTCTTGATATCTGCTGCCCAAAGTAACGGTGGATATCAGTTATCGCCAGTTTTTTTTCCTATCAATCGATAAATCTTCATTTCTTGTAGAAGCATTGTACTTCAGTTTTGTTTTCTGAAAGTTCATTTTGAATCCCACGTCTTTACTCTTGTCAGCAAGTTCCTGTATCATACTCTGCAGCGCCGAAGGGGTAATTGCAAAAATGACTACGTCATCAAATACATTCCATTAATGTATTCTCCTTTCTTTAACAAAACTTGTATAAAGTATTTCCATAGAGACTTCTGTGGGACATTAATACATATTATGAGTTTTTTTTTTTTTGCATTTTAGTCAAGTGGACAATGAAGCAGCGATTAGCCTGCCGGCACAGTTAAATCGGGAGAACAGCTGCTCTAGAGTACAAAGATGTGAGTTCGAATCCCACTTTCGGCAAAAGAAATGTTATATTGGCGCCTGAAGGAAAAATCATTTCCTGGAAGTATGGATTGAATAAAAAAAATATTGGGGGATGGTTCTTCCATTCACTTTACGTGAATAATAACTAAATACGAGGGGCGGTCAAAAAGTTTTCATTAACACTAAGAAAAACAGAGCTACGCACATGAGCTTTGATGATGGAGTTAGTCCTTCTCCACATATTCCCCATCTTGGACAACACCCCTCTTCCAGCGATGGATGACCTCGGAGACCTGTGTTCTAGAAGCCCTGTGTCTGGCTGTTCAGGAAGTGCTCCACCTCAAAAATCAACTCTACATCGTCCATGAAACGCCTGCCACGCATCGGGCTCTTTAGCCGAGGAAATAGGAAGAAATCGGATGGTGCCAGGTCAGGGATGTGAGGTAACTGAGGGATCATTTCTTAACCCAGACTAACCGCAAGTGTCACCATCTCTTGAGTAGAATAGGATGAGGAGTTGTTATGAAGGAACCGCACCCCCTTCGTCAGCTTCTGCGGCGTTTCGGTTTGATGGGGTTCCATAATTTCTGCAGGAGGTCCCGGTAATTCTTCCCCGTTACTGTTTGGCCCTTACGGGCATAATCTGTAAGGACCACACTAGAGTCCTGCACGGGCAGGGCCTGCCTGTAACTTAAAACTGACGGGCTGGGCCTAAAATTTCGTAGGCAGGTTTGGACGGGCCTGCACTTGCATGTGTATCGTGTAGGATAAATGTCGTGCATTATTTAAAAAAGTGGAGCTGCGTATTAGATTTTTAAATACACTATCTACCAACAAGTAATTGGACACCTGTGATAGCAAAGGAAAACGAAGTTTATTCATCTTCAATAGTTGGTGGAGCCTCCACGAGCAGCGATTACAGCTGCGACCCTCCGGGACATACTCTCAACCAGGCGTTGTACGACGGCTAGCGGTATTTTCTTCCACTCGGCTTAAAGAAGACAGGTCAGCTCCTTCACCGATTTCGGACGGTGGGGGCACCCCTTAAGTCGACGCTCCAACTCGTCCCAGAGGTGCTCGATAGGGTTAAGGTCCAGGCTCTACGCAGGCCAGTCCAATCGATTAACCCCATTGTCACCATACCAAGCCATGGTGGACCTCGCAACATGACAGGTGGCATTGTCATCGTGAAAGTAACATGGGTCTACCCCATAAAACTGCCACAACGTAGGAAGCACATGGTCATCCAAAATGGTGCAGCAGGTCTCGGCGTTGAGTCTACCAGGAATTGCGACCAAGGGTCCCGTGCCATACCAGGAGAAACACCCCCATAGTACAATTCCACCGCCGCCGAACTTCACAGTTGGCACAATACATTCCGGCAGGAGGTGTTTTCCAGGCAGACGCCAAACCCACACCCTGCCATCCGAACGGCAGAGGGTGAACCTTGATTCATCGCTCCAGAGAACCTGTTTCCACTGTTCAACGGTCCACTGTCGACGTTCTTTGCACCACATTAGCCGATCAGCGCTATTGTACTTGGTGATCAAAGGCTTGTGGGTGGCAGCACATCCATGATATCCGAGCAGATGGGCTTCCATACGGATGCTATTCATCGAAAGAACACTCCCGGATGCCTGTTGAAACTCCTCGCGGATGTGGCCCATTGATTTGGTGCGGTTCTTCCGAATTTCTCTGTCCAGCATCCGTCGGTCTCTAACTCCCAGTTTTGTGGGTCTGCCGGGTCGGAGCACATTCCGACCGTCACCTCTCATCTTCCACTTGCCAATCACGTAGGCCACTGTCGATTTTGGGTACTTCTACTTGCTGGATATATCACGTATGGATCGGCCATTTCTGTGATACACGACGATTACACCTTTCTCGAAATCAGAGAGCTCCGAACTGCGTGGCATCTTGCATGCGACTGGTTGCGTTGTTGTTTCCCACACGATATTTAACGGCGGAGGCCGTGACGTGTATCAGGACCGCAGATATCGTCGATTGCAGGGGTGCCCAATTACTTGTTGGTAGATAGTGTACGAGTCGAGTAATTATACAAGTGGAAATATACAAATTTTGCTAGTAAACTATTCTTTAGGCTCTGTCTTTATAATTTTGATTTGTTACTTGCTTTGTTTTAAATATGGATAAATATTGGGTTCGTTAAATTAGAGGTTCGAGGAGGAAAGCAATCAAAAAAGTGTGTTATATTTGGATTTGGGGAGTTTCATCCTAAACCTGAAAAATTGCCGCCCCGGTGGCGCAGTGGTCTAAGCGATGGCCTCTGATCATTCGTCCGAAAAGGGTCCGAGTTCGAATCCCGGTGAGGCATCTATGTTGTGTTTGTCTTACGGCACTGGCTCTCTTCCTTCCCTGGAACCAGTGACCCTAAATTAGGGACGGGCGACTGCTTATAGCCCATTGCGTTGCTCACGGTGGTCGTTAAACCTCCAATCAAAAAGGAAAAAAAAAACAACCTGAAAAATTAAAATCAAAGACGTCAAGCCAACAGAACGGAATCATATTCTGCCTATCAGAGTTTGTTGTATTAACTATTAACCATTAAGCATGTTATTGTGTGTGTGTGTGTGTGTGTGTGTGTGTGTGTGTGTGTAAAACTGAGTATCAATTTACATTATATTCTGGGCAAAAGTGTCAAAGAAGACAGTACTTGACTCGTATAAACAGTGATCTGACCCCACGAAGTGCTCGATTATGAAATGACGATAATTTACCTAAAGTTCACTGAATACTACATATTTATTGCATTTGCCGTATTTCTGGTTACTGGAGGGTTAGTCAAATTACGTATGCCCTTTTTTTTACACGAGTTTCGAGTTAGTCCAAAAAGTTACAGTACAAATACAGTCTGTGTTAAAGCAAGTGACAGTTACGCCGGACCTGAATGGCCGGGCCGGGTTCTGAAAAAAAAAACCGCACCGGGCCGGTCCGATTAGGGGCTGACATTAATTGGGTAGGACCGGGCCGGGCCGGGCCGTTCGGGTCTGGCATTAACTTCTTGGGCCCGGGTCGGGCTCTGGCCTAAAAATATTGCCTCTGCAGGGCTGTAGATCACACAACGGCAGTCCCAAAAACACTGAGCTTGACTTTCCCCGAGGAGACTTGCATGTTTGCCCTTTCTGGCGTCGGTGACCCACCGTGATTCCACTGTTCGCTTTGTTTCTTCGTTTCACGGTCCTAATGGTACGCACAGTATTCATCCATAGTCATAAGCCATTGAAATAATTCGTCCAGGTTGGCTGCACACAGCTTCATCATGATTTCGGCTCTCTTTCTGCAATGGCGTCAGCAATAACAGAATCCAGCGGGCAGAGACCTTCGTCATGTGAAGTTCATTGTGAATGACGTTTACTACAGACCCATGACTAATATTGACTTTCTATATACTTTTGATGCGCTGGTATTTGAGCATGAGAGCCGCCATTCCTTTCGCAATACCTGGTTTTTCACTGAGAGACGGTCTTTCGCTCCATGGATCGTCATACAGACTTGTTTGCCTACATTGAAAGCGTCTACGCCACTTTCGCTATGTCATACGATAAGGCATTGTCCCCGTACACGTTTACGAGCTCAGCATGAATCTGTTTGGTATTGTGCCTCTTCAAATGCAGGAACCGAATTACCGCGCGCCATTTGACTAGCTCCACAGGCTGCACCATTTTGTTTTCGGAGCCCTAGCGGTGTTCCCGTTACAACAACGCGGGATCATTCTCACGTGTCAATAGCTTAAGGTCATGCATGTTCCGCATAGTGATAATTTTTACGCTAATCCCACTTGCTTTACGCAATAATAAAAACTTTTTGACCGCCCCTCGTACTTCAGCAAGGAAATGGCCCCCGAGTGTTTCTGTTGGTTAACCGAAACTTACTGAGCGATTTAGTGCTCTCACCTTTCTAAGAGCGGGGATGCTGTGACGTTAAATGGATAATGAAGCAGCGATAATCCTTCCGGTCTAGTTCAATTGGGAGAACAGCCGCTCGGTGTAGGATTATGTGGTTTCGAACGTCACTGTCGGCAAAAGAAAGTTTACAAGTTGTATATCTGTGTTTCAAGTTATCAATTACAATGAACAAAACCAAAAATACCATGCTTTACACAGGAAACAAGTGTGAGACCGGTAAAATAGGAGGAAAAAGCGAGAAATAGTGGTGAGTTAAACTTAGGGACCCCAGATACCTTGGAAAAAAATACGGGACACTTACGACTGAGGGTGAAAGTTCAGTATGCGCATCCATCACATATGCCAGTCTTACAAAATGATTCTAACTGTTCTTATTAATCAATATTCTTGTTAATCAAACAGTCTTGCTCACTCTTGCAATACTTTTCTGAAGAATAAATATCACTTTCTTTTTAAGAATCACGACATTAAAAAGCTACACAATCCTCATTGAATAATGATTTTACAGTTTTTACAGACAATCTGTTTTTCTCACCGTGTACAGTGCGTTCATGCGAGAAAATAATCTTTCGACACACGCATTTGTTCCAGGGATACAGATAACACACTCCATTACTTTCTTTAAATTTCATAGTTCTCCTTCAACATGTTTTAAGAGATCCACCCAGAATCCATCTAACTGTTTAGATTTCAACATGTCCTTCACTTCACTATCTTTTTTGGACTTAAGAGCTGTTTTCACTACCATTACTTCATCAAACAAATTAGATTCAACAATGTTTGAAATGACAGCGGTCTGATTAATAGTTGGACTGTTTGAAAAAGTTTTCCCAAGATAATCTGTTCTCAGTTTCACCCAAGACATACTGTCTAATTTTAGCATATACTGTGATCATTCTTTTATGTATGACACAGATCTGCTGTAGAAATCAATTTTATGAGATTGGATTACTGACTGCATCCACCAGGTATCGAGGTCACGTGCTCTCTTCTTCCCCGATAGCAATCTGCCACGGCTGTGCTTGCTTACGTAATGAGAGCATTGACCACAGAGTTAGACGCGGGAGATAACAGTCATCTTGGGGTTTGCTTGGCGTGCAGGTTAAAAAGATATGTTTGTTAAAGAATAGAAATTGTAACTCATTGATTTTGTTTTTCAGTCTTAGACAACATGGCACCGGAAACGCGTAATGCTACGCATCAGTCTGGCCACTTGCGGTGCGTGTATACAAATGCAAGCTTCTCTTTCTGATTTCACCGCTACTGAACTGCGTGCCATAGTATTTTTTTGTTTTTTCGGCAAATTGGGTCAAGCCCTCTAAAATTCACAGAAGAAAGGTGGAACAGTATGGTCATAAGCGTTTAAGCCAGAGTTTAGTTCAGAAACCGGGCGTATTTAGAGGGAGCCAATGGGGCCTTCCGCTCCTCCCGAGAGTGTTTCATTTCTTTGTTGTAATGCGACTGACATTAGAAACAATACTTTAGTTTAATAAAAATGCATCAACTTATAATAGAAAATAATGCTTTAAGTTTTTCTCCTATTTTTCAATAACTGTTATTTTGTCCTGATGGATTTCAAGAATTTCAATTTTCGGAAGTTCCCTTCCTCCTCGAAAAAAATTCTACATGCGCCCCTGGATAGAATGGTTTAAATCTGGCAGAACAAATGTAACTCATGCAGCTCCATCAAGACGCCAGTCAACGTCACAAACTCAAGATCAGGTCGATCGCATAAACTCTCATTCAGATTACTGTGTTTGTTAGGGCTGATATGTTAGGGTTCTGCACGATGATTTAGAATACCGGAAAGTGTGTTTGAGGTGGGTTGCCAAGCATCTGGCTGATCAACATAAACAACAGCGCATTGGGATTTCCAACCATATTTTCCAACATTATGAAAAACATCCAAGTTTCGTTGAAAGTGTAATAACCACTATCTAACGGACACCCCTTCAAAACCAAATGAACCGGATCCTCTGCGTTGTTAATATGCGCGGTACAGCTGCAAACACTATAAAAGCAAGCCTGAAGCTGACCGCGATTATGTCGCAATGTGAGGTTGAGTGAAAATGTCGCGGCGGGAGAGAACTGACTTTGAGAAAGGAAAGATTGTTAGATGTTATATTAGTGGGTTGTCTATAAGAGAAATCGAGAGGCGGTTAAACATACCCAAGTCAACTGCTTTTGATGTACTGAATAACTGGAAGACACAAAGCGTGCCTGAAGTAGCAAAACGTACTGGCAGACCAAAGAAAATCAGTGATAGAGGACGTCGAAGTCTCAGAAGCGTCGTTAGAGCTAACCGACAGAGTACTGCACTATCCCTCAGTGTACATACAGGTGAGAAAAAATGCTGGAACCACGGTATGTACACGTACCATTTGAAGAGAACTTCATTCCATGGGTTACCGTGGTCGTGCGGCTGCTCATAAGCCTTTCATCTCCACTCGGAATGCTACTCGTCGTTTAGCATGGTGTAAAGAACATTTATCGTGGACAGTAGATCAATGAAAATGGGTCCTATGGACTGATGAATCCAGATACACGATCCATCAGTCTGATGGCTGTGTGTGGGTATAGCAACAGCCAGGGGAACGCTACTTACCACAGTGTACTGTCCCTACGGTCCAGTTTGGAGCTGGCAGTGTACTGGTGTAGGGTTGTTTTTCGTGGTATGATCCCGACCCATTGTTTATCGTGGACAAACCTATTAACCAGCACGTCTACCTCGATATTCTGGGCAATTATACCCTACCAATTCGTGGCTATACTATGGAACCGAGCTTTCTTGGTACCAGCAGGATAATGCACCGAGCCATAAAGCAAGGACTGTTACGGCGTGGTTTGACGATAATTCCCTTTCGTGTGTCGACTGGACAGCACAGAGCCCTGATCTTAATCCCAAAGAGCACCTATGGGATGAATTAGAGCGCCGCATCAAAAGTTTGGAACCAAGACCTACTACTAAGCAACAGTTAGTGGCAGCATTATGTATTGAATGGAAGCGCATACCTATAGCTGTGTTCCAAAACTTTGTCGAAAGCACGTCTCAAAGGGTCAGTGCATGCATTAAGGCCAAAAGTGGACTGATACCGTACTAATGTATGTCAATAAATGCTATGTTGTGTTTCTCTTCTAGGTGTCCGGTGACCTTTGTCAGTATAGTATATATCTGTGGTTCGTAGACATTTGATCTTTAACTTTTATTTGTTTTACTATAGTTATCAGCATACTTATTTAATGCATTCCATAATTTATTAACTCACTAAATAAAAGCACTACATGTACAATACTCGATTACAACCATCTATCTACGAAGCCATCTGTGTTGAATTCCTTCGCTCAACTGCCCGTTGCCAGTTCATCAGTTCTAGAAATGTCCTCATCTGTTGCCAGATATACGTATAGCGACCGTGTTCAAAATATACTGGTTGGTTAGGCAGCATGACGGACAAAACTGATTATTTAGGTGACACGATTCTGTTTGTAATAAATTGATAGACTGTGTTCTTAATATTTTTATCAGTTCAATAAAAGACCGTCTTTCTGATACATAGGGAAATTGCATTAATTTCGCGTAGATGGAAAACTCCAAATCAGGCTAGTAAATGAAGGGGGGAAAATAATCTTGATGTTTTAATTTCGTTAGGATGCCTTTTCTTTTCTTTCTTGTAACAAACAAGTGGCATCAAATGACATGTATTTTTATGCCGATGCCCAGTTTAGAATTTGCAGAGGAAAGACTCCCTCGCGTTTTTTTTGCGTCTGGCGTGTAGCATGCGACGGAAAAATGAAATCATCGCTTCTCTGTAATTTAAAAATTTCGACAAGCGTCCTCCGCTTGAGAAGGACTATTTTTTGGAACTTTCCATTAGTCTTTAAGATCAGATATCAACACCAAGAAAGAGCGGTGCTTCTGAAAACGGTTGATGTTGAAAAACAAGGAATTTCGTAAGACCAGAGCGAAAAAAAAAAAAAAAAAAAAGATGCAATAAAGATATTATTGCGTGTATCGGGAAAGCAGAAAGGCCGAATGGAATTTCCATCTATCCACTGTCGTCGGAGCTTTTATCAGAAGAGAGAAGAGGGGGAAGGCTTCTAGAGTATTTGTAAGAGAGGTACAAATAGAAGGAAGTCTTTTCCGCAAAGTATATCAAATATCGGCAAGGTTAAAAGGTGAGGGGGCGGCGGTACCTTCTTTCGCAACGTTCAATGAGCATGTTTTTATGTAATATCTGAATTTCTATCATTCCTGGATTTGAAAATCCTTTCATTTCTGCATCTAAAGGTTTCCTAGTACACAACTGAATGCATGCACAGTTTATTTTAGAGTTCCATTTAAGTAATCCGTAACAGATACACAAACATGAAATCCATAGGTTGCGTATCCATATGCAAGCCCGTTTCAAACAAAGTTCTCCGTCCTTTTTACCATTTTTGACTATCGCAAAGTAGCACCGACGCTTTCATCATAAAAGCTCACAACAAGTGGATAGGAAAGGTTCTGTTGCTAAAAGCTATTCCTAAATGTCTTTTACAGAAATGCATTTGCAAGTCACTTTGAAGAAACTCATTTCCTAAAGTTTTTCAGAATGTAAAATCTAGTATGATTCATTAAAATTAAAACTCTTGTTTATCAGTGTACTTCTTCACAGCTTGAATTGGTGAGACGCACATGCTCTTAAGAAGATCATATTTCACCGCAAAGATTTTCGTTCATTTTTCGGAACTCACTAAAATCGCATGCATTCTTTCGGAGACGAGGAAATCACGAATTAGAATCGTAATTCTTTCGAGAAGACTTCCGTTAATCTCGCTTTAACATGATAATTCATTTTAGAAAAGTTGTGGAAACCGCGGCTTAAGAACTTAATTTTCTCCGGTAGAGTGCGCTTAAAATAACTTCATCGCATATAGAAGAATTACTTTACATACAGAATAATAGGAAAAGCTTGTGACGTACCTGCCAGCAGGACGCACACGACATAAAGGCAGATAGCAGTCAGAACGAACGTCCGCGTAGTTCAATTGGCAGAGTGACTTATTCCGGAATCAGGGGACCCGGGTTCGAACCCCGGCGTGGACAAAAATGACGGAGAAATTTACTTCGTTATAAGCTATGAAATAGTTTCAAGACTAACTTTTCGTTTAAAAGCCATAAAACTTGCCACATTTCCCAGATGAATTAATTTCAGGCTTAATTTTTGTTAGAATAATTTTAGACTAATTTTTACAAAAGTTATAAAATTATTTAATAATGCTTCGTTTCTTTTTTCATTTGCACTTAAGTTACTTTTAAACTATCGGATGGACCAAAGAAGTGATATGCTTATATAACTTCTTTGGTTCATCCGCCAATAGACACGATACATCCGTATTAGTGACGTGGATTAATAGAAACCTCTTTTTTGCGCATAACGTCAAACATGAGAACACTGATTCCATTTTTCTGTGACGTGCACTAGTGGATAAGATTGTGCCAACCTTTTGGAAAATTTATATTTCTGAGGGTTGATATCTCACAGCATCAGTCTTTTTTAAAATAATACAACAGCCGTTCCATAAAAACTGAGAGTGAAATCCCACAAAATGAAGAAATATAGGTACAGCAAGATATATGTTATTCTCAAAGTATCTTCCCTCGGATCCATTGTTCATTCCACTTTTCAAAACATGTGGCGAAGGCATTTTGTGGAAGCTGCTTTAGCTACCCCTGTACAGCTCGAATAACGACATCATCTGTGTTGAATGTTGCGCCACGGAACTTGTCCTTCATTGTTGGAAACAACCAAAAATCTCACGGTGCGAGCTCAGGACTGTAGGCCGGCTGTGGCATGATGCCGCATTTCGTAAGAAACTGTTGAACACAAGCAGCCAAATGTGAACGGGCGTTATCATGGTGTAGGGGGTCCACTTGCCCACCATGCTCCGGTCGCAGACTTTTCAAGACTGAAATGCAATACTCAGCATTCACAGTAATTGGTAAAGGAACGACATGCTGGTACACTACACCTTTATGCTCAAAGAAAATTATCATCACCACCTTCCCAGCTGATTTCGTTTGGCGGACTTTTTTCGGAGGAGGAGAACGTGTGTGCTTCCAGACACACGTTGTGCGCTTCGCGAGGGGGTCGAAATAGTGGGCCCATGTTTCACTGGCAGTTATTGCTGTGTTTAGAAAGTTTGGATCCTTGCAATCATTTGTTTCCACTGGTGACACGTGAACACTGGCTAACAATTTTTCTCTAGTCAAGTGATGTGGTACCCATCTGGAACACACACGATTCAGCAGTAATCTGTCGCGTAAAGGCGGAATGCCGAAGTTTCTGAAATATTAGTTGACACCGTGGTCTTCACACGTCATTCTTTGATCTTCTTGCAGGATTGTCCAAACAGTGTTAACAATATGCTCCGCAACAACGCTGTCAGGTCGACCAGAACTAGAAGCAAGTTCTACAGGCACACGCCTACTTTTGAAATCATTGTGCCATCTAAAAATCGTTCACTTATCCAAACATTTATTTTTGTAAGCTTTTTCATTAAATCAACTGTTTGTGGATCCGTTTTACGCAAACGATAGCAAAATGTTATG
The DNA here is from genome assembly GCA_039090855.1 of Macrothele yani. Taxonomy (NCBI): domain Eukaryota; kingdom Metazoa; phylum Arthropoda; class Arachnida; order Araneae; family Macrothelidae; genus Macrothele; species Macrothele yani. The sequence continues at coordinate 32,798,401 of CM077004.1, forward strand.
GCACAACGTATTTCACTTTTTAACTCTGAATTGCTCACCTTCATATCTGTATGGCGAAATGCAAACGAATTTTAAACAACTTCGCAATAACAAAAACAGAATCGTTTGCCACGGCCAATAACTGTTGCCATAGATAATCACTTTATTCAGTTAGTCGTCTGCGTGATCATAATTACGATACGGAATTATCGTCAAACCACGCCGTAACAGTCCTTGCTTTATGGCTCGGTGCATTTTCCTGCTGGTACCAACAACGCTCGGTTCCATAGTATGGCCATAGAGTTAGTAGGGCATAATTATCCAGGATATTGAGGTAGACGTGCTAGTTAACAGGTTTGTCCACGATAACTAATCGGCCGGGACCATACCACGAAAAACACATCTACACGAGTACACTGCCAGCGCCAAACTTTACCGTGGGAACAGTACACTGTGGTAAATAGCGTTCCCCCGGCATTTGCCATACCCACACACGGTCATCAGACTTGTAGATCGTGTATCTGGATTCATCAGTCCATAGGATGCGTTTTCATTGATCTACGGTCCACGATAAATGTTCTATATACCATGCTAAACGATGAGTAGCATCCGAGAGGAGATGAAAGGCTTATGAGCAGCCGCACGACCACGGTAACCCATGGAATGAAGTTCTCTGCGAATGGTACGTGCACATACCGAGGTTCCAGCATTTTTACTCACCTGTACACTAAGGTCTTGTGTAGTATTAGATTTAGCTGTAAGGACTCTCCTGAGGCTTCGACATCCTCTATCACTAATTTTCTTTGGTCTGCCGGTACGTTTTGCTGCTTCAGGCACGTCATGTGTCTTCCACCTATTCAGTACATCCAAAACAGTTGATTTGGGTATATTTAAACGCCTCTCGGTTTCTCTTATGGACACCCCACTAATATAACACCCAACAATCTTTCTGTTCTCAAAATCAGTTCTCTCCCGCCGCGACATTTTCAGTCAACCTCACAGTGCGATATGATCGCGGTCAGCTGCAGGCTTGTTTTCATATCGTCTGCAGCTGTACCGCGCATCTTAACTACGCGGTGGATCCGTTCATTTTCTTTTGAAGGGGTGTCCGTTGACTTTTGTCAATATAGTGTATATAGGCTTCATTGTCATGGAAAAGATCACGTGCCGAAGGCTTCAGATTTGGCTAGAGTGTATCAATAATGATATTTTACCATTTAAAGTGCCATTAATTACACAAATTCTGCCCACACCTTTTGCTGTCATACAACCTCAGATCATAACGCTAACTGGATACTTTATGGTTGCTGCTATGCATTCAGGCAGCAAATCTTGTCTATTCTTCTTCTTACATACTTTATTCCATCACTATCAAATATAGATATTCTGGTCTCATTACTCGAAATGACTCTGTCCATTGTTCCTCCGACCAATTAGCATAGTTTTTTTAGCTCATTTTATTCCTTTCTTTGTTTGTTTGGGAGATAGAAATGGCTTTTTGCTTGGAATTCTAGAATTTAAACCAAAGTCTTTGAGTCTGTACCTAACAGTCGATCTTCAAAATACACTGCCGGACAATTGCTAAGGACGGATGACAATAGCAACGATAGCAACCATAAAATGGAAGGCAGGAAAATGTGGAAATTAGCATAAGTGCGGGATACAGTAAGACGTGTTGTGCGTATGCAAATTTTGGATTGCCGAACTTGTTCGTGACGTCATAGCGCTGATAAGAGATATAAAGGATTTGACGCGTATTGACCGTTGTTGTTCAAACGCAAAGTTGAAAGGGAAAGAATCAATTGACGAACTTGCAAGTTTCAGTATGTCTTCCCGACATCACCTAGATGATTTTACGCGTGGCCGTATTATTGGCAAGATTGAAGAAGGGCGAAAAATAGCAGATGTTGCCAGGGAGTTCGACGTCAGCCACAGTGTTGTTTCAAGGTTTTGAAAATCATTTCAAACCAATGGAGAGTGTAGAAAACGTCACGGGGGAGGTCGTGTTCGCAGTACGACACCTGCAGAAAATCGGTACATAGTGTTATCAGCAAAAGGACACCGGCGCAGCACAGCTAGTGAGGTAGCAAATCAGTTTATGGCTGCTACTGGCAAGCGGATCTCCCGAAAAACTGTTGCCAGACGTTTGCATGAAGGAGGACTATACGCCCGCCGTCCTGTTGTGTGCATCCCATTGTCCAGACGTCACCGTACCGCCCGTTTGCAATGGTGCCATCAACATCGCAATTGGACTGATAACGACTGGTCTGCTGTCCTCTTCTCAGATGAGAGTAGATACAGTCTATCGTCTGATTGTCGACGACAACTGATCTGGCGTGATAGTGGTACTGCATATTATCCAGCAAACATACAGGAAAGGAACCGATATCCGACATGTAGTGTCATGGTATGGGCTCGCATCATGATCAATGGCCGTACGTCCCTCTATGTGCTTCCAACTGGGACTATGACTGGCCAACGATACATTAATGATGTTCTGCTGCCTCATGTTCGCATGTTCCGTGGTGCTGTCGGTGATAGATTCATTTTCATGGACGACAACACAACATGTCATCGAACAGTCGCTGTCCAGGAGTGTCTTGAGAGCGAGGATACTCAACGCGTCGTATGGCCAGCACGTTCTCCAGATCTGAATCCCATTGAAAATGTGTGGGATGCTTTGGGGAGGAGTCTTGCTGGTCGCCAATGCCCTCCAATAAACAAGGACACCCTCATCCGTGCACTGATAGAGGAATGCGATAAATTACCCCAACAGCTGCTTGATAATGTTGTGCAAAGCATGACACGACGTGTGGAATCTTGCATCGCCCTCCATGGTGGCCATATCCCGTATTGACATCTTACGCCGGAACGCCGGCGGACGGTAATTGCATTTTTTTTCACGTTTACGTATTCTGCACAAAATGGCCTGTTTGTCCCTTGAACATGTTCCAAAGCCTTCTGGATTTCAGAGCACAATAAATTGTTTTTCTTGTAATGTCCTGGCATTCTGACATTATTTTATTTCACTTGGCATCCAACCACACTTACTTTTTTATGCGCTATATAGCCGTTTATGATCCGTCCTTAGCAATTGTCCAGCAGTGTACATTGGGACAACTCATTTTTAATTGACTCAGATGATTTCTGTCTTTTAATTCTTCTATCACCACATGCTGTTATGCACCTTTTTTTGCCTATACAGGTTTGGTTTTGAATTGGTTGAATCTACTAATACCTCTTGCGCAGTTTAAAAATTCCTCCTTTGGTTTGATTTCCACCTCCTTTTCTTATGATTTCCTTATAAGTGTAGCCTTTTTCACGCAGAGTTAGTATCTAAAACCGGTTTGTAGGTAACTGGTCAACTCTTTTCACTCTGTTTGTCTACTAAGTTACACAGCTTATTGAGCTAAAAAGGAATAGAAAAATGTATGAAAAAAAAAACAATAAAAAAACAGTGGTCAACTTGATGACACTCACACAACTGAATAAGCGTTCTATTATTAGCTCTGATACCTGGAAATGATAGCTAACTCATAACAACACCTTATTGTTTCCATGCTGTGTCATAAAAGCACCTGATTGGTTCTCAGAACAGTCAGTCTCATTGGTCAATTTTGAGCAACGGAAATCCTCTTCTTGTTACATGAGGCAGTTGTGTTTTCTTTTTCTGGTTATTTGGTATAACTTTTAATAGAATAAAGATAATTCAATACGGTTTTTTCAATTACATTCTGCATTAAACTACTTTCTAATGATATATAATTTTATGTTTGAGTATAGCGTAGCGTCTCCGCGCTAGTTCTATTTATTTCTGTCGATTAGGGAGTTTGTACGGTCATTTGACATGACCGCACTCCGCTGACTGCGAAGTGCGGTCAGTTATTCGCTTCCTGAACGCACAAAATGTTCGATCAATTTAAATTTATCGTAAACGGCATCGGACAACCTATTGGTCAGCTTTCGTGACTGCCACCGAAAATTCTCGCTATCGATCCTGAGCAAGTATGAACGCTCGAAAGGCTTAAAAAAACCCCACCGTGCGTCGGATGGGCACGTTAAAGTCGTCGAATCCCGGGCTCTTGCCCCTCGTTTAAAGGTGTCTTCTTCTTCCTTTCTACCTCGCTTCCATGTGACTTTCCTATCAAACACTCTTTCACAAACCTCCTAGTTTCCTACTTCTAAGCATTGTTTAAGACCTGGGATCAGACAGTCCCTTCCTAAATTACTCTACATAAATCTCTAAATTTATTGTAAACATGTTGCGGTACATAGCAAGGGAGTAATGAATAACTGAAATGTGAAGAAATGGCGTCTAATGTTTAACAATGGAGCGATTATTAAACATTCCCCATGAGGAGCGATTAGGGCAAACCTCTCTCGTCACAGACGAGCTGACGGAAAAGACTGACTCACACATTCAACAGAATTGACGCTATACGATTGAGCAATTGCACAAAGAACATTATTCGTGAAATTGTAGGTAAACATCTTAATTAGCGCAAAATTGTGCGCGGTAAGTTCTGTGAATGCTGACGGACGAGCACGAGAAAGAACGAATGAGTACTGCATTGGAATTCTTGGTGCGCCATTAACAAAATGGTTCCGAGTCTTTGAACCACAATGAAACCAGGGATGAAATGAATATCATGCCATACGCTCGAGAGCAAATGCCAATCTATGGAACGGCACTCACTCGCCAAAAAAAAAAAAAAAAAAAAAGCCGAAGAAATTCAACTAGACTTTGTCCGCCTGATAAGCCACGGCCACACTCTTTTGGGACTGTTTAGGTGGAATTTGTGCCTCAAAAAACGACTGCTAATGTCTATGCTTGTTGCAATACTCTTCGAAGACTACGGTTATTCAGAATCATCGCAAAGACTTGTTCTCCAGAGAAGTTTCACTTCATGATAACGCTCACGCGCACGTTGCCGCCATGACATAGGTGCTGTTCAAGGATTTTCTCTGGGATGCTTTCGAGCATCCTCCATACAGTCCGGACCTAGCTCCGAGTGATTACTGCATGTTTCCATACATAGACTATCTGGCAGGAAAACGGGTTGAAAGTGATGACGAACTTAAGCTGGTCATCGACTGGTTAAATGCACAGGCTGCCGATTAAGTATCAGTGGTGATTATGTCGAAAAATAGGTTAAAGCATGTGTGTCAACACTTGTCTATAAAGTGTTTTGCTTTTTCTTACAATTTCCTTTGTTAATGACCAAACCTTTTTTTTTTTTTTTTTTTACTTTTTGGATGGGCCTCGTATTTTGCCACGATATTTACTCTTATAAAAGTCGAATGTTAAATTTGAGGTTCAGTTTAACTATGAGTACAATTTTCCAAGAATTTCTTTCTCTGATAACGAAAAAATCTACTGGCCGGTCCGGTGGCGTGTTGGATTATGACAGTTCGTACGAGTAGGGCCCAGGTTTGAATCCCAAGAGTCGTATTGATAGTGTACGGTACTAGCTCTCTTCCTTCCCTGGAGCCATTGGCCCCCAAATTTGGGGTGGGCTACTGTTTACACAAACCTTATAGTAGCTCACGGTGACCGTTAACTCCCGAAGCAAAAATAAATCTACCGCTAGATGGTGCAGATGTACTGCGCAGTGACGTAAATATATTGGAACTACTACTGCGCTTCTGCATGTCTGTGATCTGAAAAATTCCTAATTTTTTTTTTCGCTTTTTTACGCTTTCCAACCATAGGTTGAAGAAGCATATATGCTCCAGCTTTGTCAGTCTGTCTGTCCTTCCGTCCGCATGATATCTCGCGTAAGAACTGTTCGATTTCGACGAAATTTTAGTATGTGGTAGAGGACCACCTGGGAACGAACCCTACTAAAAATGGACGAAATGGGGCAAAAGGTCAGGACATAGCAGCTGGTTCCATTCCACTGCTCTTATGCGTCATAACTTGCGTAAAAATGCTTCGATTGAGATATTACTTTATCATGTTGTTCCGAAAGCATACTTAACCGGTTCTTTTGAATATCGTCGAAATGGGGTCAAAGGTAGAGTCATAGGAACGAGATTTATTCTACAGCCATACCTTGAGTAATGATTTCTGGTATCTTTGAAAGCGTATCATAATCAATGCATTGTATGATTTTACTAACTTGTTTTTATGTTTCTGTAAGCCTTTTATGATGAAAGAGATTTGCAGGCCAGATTTCTAATTTAACGAAATCTCCATTTCTACAGGCCGACTAACACAAGAACAACCATCACCAAAAGCCAATGGTGTTGATATCACCAAACTATGAACATGCCGTTTTATACACGATAAAACTGACGAATATGACTTTAAAACATTTAATGATAAGTTAAAACTAATTTCATTAGCACTTTCAGTCCTTCTTTCGGACCATCCTCAGATGAAAAATGAACACGACCTAGAGATCACACAGGTTAATATAACATACACGTTGCCAGATTACCGTATACGCATGATTAAGGTTCACCAAACTAATGACGTAAGCAATTAATGTCCTATGAAATAAAGTCAGCATTCACGGTGAAACGTAGTTTTTTTTTTTATTGGAGATTTAACGATCACCGTAAGCAACTCCATGGGCTATAAGCAGTCGCCCGTCCCTAATTCAGGGTCACTGGTTCCAGGGAAGGGAGAGAGCCAGTGCCGTAAGACAAACACAACATCCATGCCTCACCGGGATTTGAGCCCGGACTGCTATCGGACTAATGATCAGAACTTCAAAATATCTTTATTGCCATAAAACCATATAAACAATATTTACAGTAAGTTCACCGGTAACAGTTGTTGCCATTTTGGCATATTTTACACAGAAGGCAAAAAGACTCAACAAACATACAGTATTGCGAAATTACAATGACAGAAAACAGAAACGAGATCAATATAACATTCTCCGTCTACCACAAAAAGCCAAAAAAAAAAAAAAAAAAAAAAAAGAAAGCATCAGGTAATTCACAATAATGAATATTAAAATTTAACAAAACACAAAATCTGTAAAACTGAACATTGTCAAAGGCGGCACAAAGTTAAAAATATTTCAGCATGTCATTCATGAAGAAAAACATCAAGCCAGGAAAAAAAAAACCTTGCTCGTAACATGTACGCTACCACTAACAACATGATATACTGATTTTTTCTGCCAGGCTGTAAAACTATTTTTTACGACAGACATATTAATTCATTAAGAATCATGAAACAAAATAAGCGTAAACCTTAACTCTAAAAAAAAAAACCCTGCTTAACGCGGGTACGCTGCTTCTAATACAAAAATAGGTTCTTTTGTTTGTCTGTAAGAACCACAATTTTCCATAAAAGAAAAATATCGCTAAGTGAGACTCTATGAGCAATATAATTCGCAACAAAAAAGCATTATACATACGAATCAGTTTCACTTCAAAACAAAAATTCTCTACTTCTCAATCTATAAACACAGACGTTTTTCATCAACAAGTTGCGGAAAAAGTAGATGAGTAAAAATCTCGTAACATTAGGTGCAACAAACAAACAAAAAGGACTCATCATTCAGATGTGATAAATACAAAAATTCAATGTACAGGATATATTGCAAATGTTGCTAAAGTCAAAGGGAAGAATCGTAAATTAGAAGTACAGAAAACTGCATGATATTACAACAGATGAGCATTACATTATCTTAAAGAAACCGTCATTTTCATACAGAGAAAGTACTTATTGCTCGACAAAAACTAAATAGCTAAATTAGTCTGTCACTCTAACAATAAGCTTGCAAAGACAAATACAACTGAAAAAAACTTCAGACATAGTAAAATTCTTATTAACCACTATGGGTTCGATAATGCAGAAAAAAAAGACCATTATGTTATCGCTAGACAGTGCAAGCAATTTCAAGCATTCAATTTTCCCCAACAATAAATACAAAATTAAGTTATAAACGCGAATGATTAAGAAAAACCTTAACAACACATGACGGTGCAACGTTATAAGATAAAATACTCTCACGTGACACTCAATGAAGCAGAACAATTCATGAGGCACTAACTTTTGGAAATTGAACAGAGAAACGTAACTAGGTAGTCAAATAAAACGACATATTACCCAACAGTAATTTATGGAAAAAGGGGTTATGCCGAACACTTTGACGGGCAACTAACCTGCGTAAATATACAAAAATACTCACAACATAGTGCAAAAAACAAACAAAAAAACCTCTCCAGTGCAATGCAAAGACAGAGATCTGACCACAACAAAATGTCGTGGACGTTACACGGTTAGTGTTACAATATCATTATTCGTATTAAACCAGATATGACTTGGGGACCACTTAGCATGAAAACTGTCAAGACTGTTACTCGTCTTTGCAGTATCATACTCGACCTGCAATATCGCAGTCACAGACTGACGGTATCTGCGACAAAGAAAACGTCTTGCCACGTTATAACGTCTAAGGGTAGGACAATCGACACTAATATGATAGTACTGATAAATTGTATATTTTGCTTGCAATATGAGAAAAATGCATACAGAATTGTGTGATGAAGCAGATGGGTGATGTGAGCGAAGAACATTATAATGAAACATGGTATGTAAAGAAGCACAAACATTCTGAAGCAAAAGAAACATCAATGAAAACAAAGGCTGTAAAAACAAGCACTTCGAGTAAGAGTGAAATACATCTCCCTCTGTATTGCAAAAATAACACAGTGACGATGTAAGATGCCGAAAACGATGAAGGGTGCGTGGGGTTAATAAGCGACTATGTAGATGTAACCAATGGATATCCCTTGCCTTTGGAGTAGCCAAGGCTGTTAGTGGATCACTCCATGTTGCTGGTACTTCTGCCTCTGGCGCGGAGGGAATCGGCATTGGATCGGTAAAATATGTAATGAAATGCCTATAGATGAGTTTAGCAGATACTTGATGTGAAAGAAACGGCTGGTCATCTAGATAAATAATGAACGGGAGACTGAGTGAGGCTGGTGAGTTCTGAATAAGTCCATTCTGATTGGCAAGTTGTGGGTAGAGTCTCTGAATGCAAATCTGGATATGCCGAAGTTGAGCACGATGAACAGGGGTATCTGCAAACAAGGGAGAAAAGCGAGAAAGAGGTTTCCAACGGAGATCAATGTCAACGAGTTGAGAGACCTTCACAATTCCACTGGAAAACCATGAGGAGTAGTGAAGGTACGAAGAGGTAGAAGAGTAGATAGCAGAGGAGAAGAAGAGGGGTTCTGCAAGGAGGTTATTAGTAGTGGAAGGGGGGAGTCGGACAGGATTCAGGGAGCGCCAAAGGGTAAGTGCAGACTTGTAAGTGTCAGGGAAATGATTGGGAATGAATGGGAACAGGTCCATTCTCAGAAAAGTTTGAACTGTAAGGTGGGGATTCCGGGGGAAGAACAAAGTATCGATAATGGTTTGCGTTGAAGAAAGAGGCGTTGAAAAAATCTTAAGAAAGTTATGAAGATGAAAGGCTTGAAATTTTTGAGTGATATCAGCAAGAGAGAGACCACCATAGGAAATCGGAAGAGAAAGCGTGGAGCGATGCAGCCAATGAATAATATTCCTAATGAAGTCCACAAAAGTTCTCTGCAGATGATTCAGCAAGAAAGGTGGCGGAAGGTGAGCAATCCAGCTGTGAAACAATTTCGGTTGCACAAACACATTTAGTAGCATTGCTCGACTAAAAAATGAAAGAAAGGGTTTGAGCTGACGGAGAGGCGCAAGTCTTCGATTAATTCGATGAACGAGGGGGTCCATGCTGCAGCAGCAACTGCCTCCGGTTTTCCTAAGTGCACACCAAGAAATTTGACTACGTTTGAAGACCATCGCCCCCCCCCCACACGGACGGTCACCACGGGTCGCCCACGCTCCCGTCCATAAACCTGAGCATTTTTCAGTGTTTAAGGCTGATCCAGAAATTACGGCATATTCGTTATATGTTGATAATAGGATTCCAAACGAAGATTCTGTTCGTAAAAATAACGTCAAGTCATCGGCATATGCAGTCAAGACAGTATGATGGTGCCGGGTGCACACAACTCCACGGGGGACAGAAGAAAGAAGTCGGAAACTGAGACAGATTAGAAGAGTTTCAAAACAGAGTGCAAAAGGTTGACCCGACAGGGGACAGCCCTGCCAGATACCGTTAGAATAAGGGATAGCAGAAGTAATAAAAGTCGAAGTACGAACCCGAAAAAAAGAGTTTGAATACAGATTAGAAAGAGCCTGGCAGAAGAAGGGAGGGAATCCAAAGCGTTGAAGGACAGTAAAGATATAAGTATGGTTAATGGAATCAAAAGCCTGTCGTTGATCAATATTAAAAATAGCAAGGGGTTCTGCGAGCTGGGATGCGAGAGTGTTAAGATCACGGATCGTGGTAATATTAGAAGCGATAGAGCGGGTGGGAACAGTGTAAGTTTGGTCAGGATGAATTAAATAGGATAGGACAGGATTCAGACGGAGTACGAGTAGTTTAGCAAAGATTTTATAGTCGGTATTAAGTATAGAGATGGGTCGCCAGTTAGATAAAATACCAAGATAGCCAGATTTAGGAATAAAGCGAAGCAGAGCAAAGCTGAAAGCATTGGAAGAAAAACTTGAAGACGAAAAAAGGAAAGTATAACAACTGAGGAGAAGTGGCATGAGATAAGGAAGGAATATTTTGTAGAATTTTAAGGAAAGCCCATCCTCTCCAGGTGAGGAACGATCATTTAAACTGTAAATCGAATTGCGGATTTCTTGAGGGGTGATCTGAGCATTTAGAGAGGACACATAGCATTCAGGAACTTGCGGAAGGTCTTGCAAAAGTGGTGCAGAAGAGGCTGGCTGTGTTAATGTACGTTGAAAACGTTGGCTATAATACGCATGAGTTTGATTACATATAACATATGGGTCATTAGTTACTGAGCCATTAGAGAGGGTGAGTTGTACAATGGTATTTTTTTCTTCGTACCTCGAGGGAACGGAGACTGCGAAAAGGATCTTCGAATCTGAGAAATGAGTATTTCAGATGGGTCAGTACATTTGAAACAGAGGCTTGAAGACATTCTCGTAATTTCGTTTCAAGGAGATCATAATCCAATGAGGTTCGTGGGATTCACTGATATTACGCCGGGTTCTGATAGTAAAAGAATATTTCTCTGCAAAAGCTACAATAGATTGTTTTGTCGAGATCCACAGAGCCGCTGGGTCGGAAACAAAAGACAATTGAGTAACAGCTTGAGTGATAATAAGAACAACTTCAGTATTAAAATCAGGATCTTGAAGACACGAATCATCTAAAGACCAAACACTCGGCCGTGGAATACCAATAGACTGAAAACAGAGGGAAAGAATAACTGGCTTATGGTCTGAAGAAACAGAGGGTGCGTGATTGACTGAAATAATAGACGGACGAATAAAACGGGAGACATAAAATCGATCAAGTCTGGCTGCAGCACAATTTAAATGAATAGGGGGGAACCAAGAAAACTCTCGTTCAGTTGGGTGTAGATATCTGAAGGCATCTTGGAGGTCAAAGTTGAAGACAATCTGAGAGAGCTGAGAAACTAAAGAATGACGGCTTTCATGTGAATTATCTCTATCAACGTAAGGTTGAAGTGTACAATTAAAATCACCAGCAAAAAGAATAAGGTCTGAGTTAGGAATATTCGCAAGAACGGCAGCAACATGAACCAGGAGATCAGTAGCTTCATTATTATTTTGAGGTACATGAATATTTAATAGATGAATTCGACTGGACCGAAGGCAAAACGAAATACATTGAAAAACTCCCAGGCGGCTCTGGGACTCGACAATATTCTGTAATATAGAGTGAAATCGGGAATGAAATGCTATTGCAGTTCCGGAACCAACATGTGTCCGGTAATTATGATAAAAAACATAAGGCCAGCGGCGCCGCCAGCGAACAAAATTGATTCCTGCCGAACAGTTAGTCTCTTGCAACATTAGAACATCCGCTTTTAAAGGTCGGACATCTTCAAAAACCAATGCATTTGCTGCTGACGCCGCTAAACCTCGGCAGTAAAAAGAAACAAATAGTACCTTAGAGTTCATTTTGGTGGTTGCAAAAACCCCTCAACCCGTTTATCAAGCATTGTTAATAAATAACGAATACGTCGACAAATTAAGTGCACTTTTGGTGTGGTGGTCGAGTGCTTGTGGAACAGTTCATGTAAAAAAAGATAACTGTGAAACCAATTCCGGCACTCTAGACAGATTTTTCTGAATGCAAGGAATTTTCATGATGCTAGTTCTCTTAGGAACCGCATACAGAGAAACTAGTTCGAAGTAAGATAATGGCGTAACTGGCACTTCTATATCTTTAAGATAGCTATCAAAGTCTTCCGCACACTCTGGATATGGTTCAATATCAGAATGTGTCGACGTGGTGTCACTCAAATTATCAGGTATTTCCATTTCAACCTCCTGATAGCTCACACTGGTTTCAGGCTGTTTTAGGGTTGAAGTGGAAGAGTTGCTTCGTTCAAGACTCGGCGACTGAGAGGGTCCACCAGAACGTGTCCCTTTCAAGCTGGACCTGGTTTGTGGTCGACCTCTCTTTTTCTTAGGAGATGTCGGGGTCAAAGGTCTTTTACACGTAGTTGTAGAAACTCGTGTTCCCCCGACGGTGGCAAGGCAGGGTAATCTTCTAATTGATAACCACTATCAGGTACTTCCACAGAAGGGGATTGCTGAGCTGCAGAGTTATGAATAATAAGACTCGGAAATGTGCTGTCTGTACTCAACATAGCATCATCTACTGATTCCAGGTTTGGTGTCTGGGCAACTGACGGCTCAGAACAGAATGATGATTCAACGGCTCCAGGATTTGAAGTAGAATTATTCTGCACATTTCTGTGAGGACACGAGGTCACCCGACGCCCTTCCCCTTTGCAATAAAAGCACTGCATTCCTGCAAATAAGTCAAACGTGTATTTTCTTGAGTCTGTAATAACCTCAACGGAGGTAGGCCTGTCCTTCAGAGCCTGTTCCGTAGGGAAAATCACCCTATACTGACGACGTCCTCCTTGCACATAGGCATAGGGGGTGTTTACACCTGCAGCAGAGAGAAATTTTGCTGTACCTACTACTCTGCCGATGGAACTAAGCGCATCTACTAATAGTTCATCAGGAAGTCCCGAGGGAACGGGTGTCAGAGTGACGGAAACAGGGCGCTGAATAGAAGGTGTCGGTTGCAGATGCACAGTACCAATGTCTACACCACATTGAAGAATTTTTTCAACAGCAGATTTTAGGGTAAAGCGCACTTCGATTCCCCCACCAAAACGGATGGCTGATTTGATGGATTCTCTGGAAACAACCATTGAAATTGCATCCAGGTACCGAGGGATTGGGGTGTCCTTTAGGGCAGGAACATAAACAGTGAAAGATAAATTTTCTGAGAAACGCTTACCTAGAACAGAGTCATCCGGAACTTTCAGTCGTAAAACTTTATCCACACGTGTAATCGTATATTGAGCTTCTATTGAAGCTGCAGAAGGTACATTCGCAGGACGGACAGCAATCGCATAGGTGCTGAGAGGGGTGGGCCCTCGGCTCTGACCCCTTCATTCACAATTTGTTCCACAACACTTAACACACTTTCCGAAGAATGACAGATCACAGTGGAGGTATCCATTACTGATATATCCTTTGAAGCAGACACACTGGTCGTTGATATAGAAGATTCGAGTAGAATAGGCACAGAAGCATCAGACTTAGACGCTGAGGTCGTAATCATCTTGACTACTAACACAGAACTTAAACTAAAACCTAGTGTTGCGGCTTGCAACACTAAAAACAAAGGAACCCACCTTCAACAGTATGCTTGAAGGCATAGGTACTCTCCTTGAGTAACCTTGTAACGCTGAAGTGAGTAACTGACCTAGTCACCCACGTCGGTGTAAACTACACCCAAAAAAAAAAAAAAAAAAAAAAAGAAAGGCTGTCCCAACGAATTTGTGGGTTTAACTTAAGCATACAACATTCACAAAACTAAATAACATAAAAAACCTAACAGGAAACTCCTAAAAACAACTAATATCCCTCAAAGTGCAGGAGCACAAGTAAACGTGACCACCCGATCAGAAGCCATCGCTTAGACCACTGCGCCACCGGGGCGGCGAAGGATAGGTTTGTGACGTCCACACTGTATGAGGTTCTTCCAAACTCCCGGTACAGATACCGGTACCTCATCATTGCAACACTGGTCCATATTCTTAAGAATTAATAAACTCTCTGCAAATAACAAAGATGGCTAACTTGATGGGGTCACCACTACAGCCGCTTTGTCCCATTCCGGTTCGTATCCTCCTCCGCAAACAGTCCTTGCCAAAGCTATATTTTGTGCACCATTGCGGACACTGTGTTTGTGTTCCATAATTCTAGTCTGTAATTTCCTGGAAGCAGAGCCGATGTATACAGACTCCGAATTACCTGCATCATTAGAGCGTAATGGAATATTGTAAATTCCCCATTTGTCGTTATCTTTCACAGAATCTCGGTGATTGCAGATCAGGGCACGGATGTTTTTTGTCCTCACCCCAAAATCAATATGATACTTTCGGGCTTGAAATTTAATGATAAGTTAAAACTAATTGTACTGATCCCACACATCGTGAGATTGGGTCCTCACTGGATAGCTTGATATTTGTCCGGTTTGAAACTCTGTGAATTACACTTTGTAGCATGTCCTCAGAGTACCCAAAGGGCCATAATTGTCTCTAGCTGTCCAGAGTACCCTTGGGCCATAATTATCTCTAGCTCCAAATTCCTAGGATGTAAAGAGGACGAATGCGAGAAAGCACGTTTCACCAAGAAATGAAAAGCTGACATCTTCTGACTCCAAGGGTTAGCCGGCGCAAACGGAATTAGAGATAGAACTGCGGAAGGTTTGCGATAAACCGAATAAATAACACTATGCACAACTGTATCCCGAACTAATAAAGTGTCTAAATAAGGAAGTGAAAAATTATTTTCCATTTCTACCGAAAACTTTATGGGAGCGTAAAAAAAGCCAAGGAAGTCAACGATTTCTTGTAAATCATAAAATTAATAAACTGCCAGAAAAGTAGAACATCGTCGACCTATCGCATGTAAAGAGTTGGTGAAAGCCTACATTGGCTAAAGGCTTGATTTTCAAAATTTTGAAGTAGAATTTCTGCTAACACCGGAGACAGGGGGACCCCATAAAGGCCCCTTTCCAACTGCCGATACATTTGGTTATCAAACTTGAAAACAGACTTGTCTTTGATAAACTGAAGAGCCCGGTATATAGCTGAATCTTTGCCTCTAGGTAAAATCCTGAAGATGTCAGCAGAGACCTAATAAGGTTGTGAACCGTATCAAGAGGAATATTAGGAAACAACGAAATGACGTCTAGAGAGGCCCTTCCTTGCTAAATCTTTCTTGAAAATAACGAATAAAACGAAAGGTATTTATAAAACCTTGTGCACAAGTTTACCTGTATCAAAAACAGAAAACATTTCTCCATTTCTGCTTTGGTTTAACGACGATCGTGAGCAACTCTATGTACTGCAAGCAACCGCGCATCTCTAGTTTGGGGCTATTAGTTCCAAGAAAGAGGGAAAGAGAGTCCCATAAGAAAACACACCTCCCATGCCTTATCCAGGAATCGAACCCGAGCATGTCTCGGCAGAACAGTCAGAAGCCAGCGCTTAGACCACTGCACTAAAATCTCTCAAATAATTTGTTAGTGGACATGACTTATGATAATAGTAGTTAATGAAATAAAATTAGTGAGCAGTAATATAATTAATTTTTATAATAAAAAAATAGTTAAAAATTATTTATATTACAGAAATAATGAAATTAGTTAAATAACTAGCTGAGATACCCGGCGTTTCCCAGGTTCAACAAAAAATATCTTCTGGAACAGCGCTTTCCAAACATATTTCTTGGATTTTGGAATGATTTGTCAAACAGATTTTCGGTTTTTCGATTTAAGTTAAAATTACATAAAAAGCATAGTAATTTATAATAATTAACTAAAATTCATTTGGTTGTTAGACAAATTCCGTTTGTTCCTTTATCGTAGTAATTTTATCAAAATATAATATTTTAAAATTAACTGGCGCCTTCGTGTACTAAACGTAAATTATCACAAAGTGTCAAGGGGGTGAAATCCGGTGGGAGGGAGTGGGTTGTAGAAGTTTCAGGTAGCATATATCTTCTCCAGGGTCCTAGAGAGTAATTATGCAAAATTTCTTCCAGATCGGTCAAAGGATTTAGTTACAAAGTGTCAAGGGAATAAATCAGGGTAGAGGGAGTGGGATGTCCAGGTTTCACCGTAACCTATGTTTTCCGCGGTGTCCTAGAGAGAGTAACTAAGCAAAATGTGGTCAAGATTGGTCAAAGAGTTTAGGCACAAAGTGTCTAGAAAGTGAAATCACGGCGAGGGACGAAAACAACGGAAGGAACTGGCGTGTCTAGATTTCATTCCAGCTTATATTTTCCGAATGGTCCTAGAGAGCAAATATGCAAAATTTGGACCGGATAGGTCAAAGATTTTAGGAATTCAGAGGGAACATACAGGCAGACATTCCATTTTATAAATATAGATAGTTATTATAATAACATAAGTGAACAATGATATATTAATAATAATTAGTGAAATAATAAAGTTAGTAAACAATAATGTATTAATAATAATGCGTAAAACAAGATTAGTGAACAAAAGTAATGATAATTAGGGAAATAATAAAGTATGTGAAAAATAATAACAAATAATAAGTAGTGAAACAAAATTAGTGAACAACGATATATTAATAATAATTAGTGAAATAATAAAGTTAGTGAATAATAATGTATTAATAATAATCAGTAAAATAAGATTAGTGAACAAAAATAATGATAATTAGGGAAATAACAAAGTAGGTGAAAAATAATATGAAATAATAAGTAGTGAAATAAAATTAGTGAACAATAATAAGATATTAATAATAATCAGTGAAATAATAAAATTAGTGAACAATAATAAAAGATAGTAATTAGTGAAATAAAAATAGTGAACAATAATACAAGATAGTAATTAGTGAAATAAAATTAGTGAACCAAAATAAAAGATAGTAATTAGTGAAATAAAATTAGTGAACAATAATATAATAATAATAATAATCGGTGAACTAAAAAGATAAGTGAACAATAATAATAATGATAATTAGGGAAATACTGTAATTAAATTAGTGAGCGATAATAAAAATAATAATAATTAGTGAAATAACAAAATTAGTGAATAGCACTCAAGTAAATGTGTTACGGTTTTTTTTGTGAGGCTATTGTGTCTATTGTTTTGTTTTAATGACATCATTTTTACTCCACTCTAATATCATTTTTACTCTGTGGTTAAACCCAAACAAAAAAAAATTGGCTATCATCCTGCACATGAAACAAATTTGAATAAAAGCGATCTAAACAAAAGAAATAAATAGATAAAATCCCAATAAAGTTTTGTGCATGTGAAGGTGGGTGGGTGTGCTTTAATGTGTCGCCTAAGTAAATTTTTAAAATACGGTCTTCATTTTCCTTGCTTTCACGCAATCACGCTATTACTGAAGCTGGATGATCATTGTGCGTATGACGATATAAACCTACAAATTGATATTTCGATGTAAATAATACATTTATTTTTATCGGAAAAGTCTCAGTGAAAATTGCTACATTATTGTTGACATAAGTACAGAAAATGGCAATAAATTGCGATGTTCATCTTTATTCTCTTGGAGAGCGTAGAAGCTTGAATTACATTTCTTGTCCAGTGCAATATTTTTTACCTGAATCGCACTCAGCACTTCATTATCCTTATTTTCACAGACATAAACGGTTCACGTTATGAGTTCTTATCTTGTAGATGATAAGCAAGCAGTACGACAGTGTAACCGCTTTCAGATAACGATACGTTAAAAATTATTGCTTTCACAGCGAGCATGATCCAAAAATAATTAGGTTATAGCTGAGGAGGGCAGCCAGTCTGCACCCTCCCGTTCTTCCTAAGTGACCTGTCGCTTTGACACGTTCCTTCCTGCAGCAGCTAGGGCGAAGGAAACACTGCCTGACAAAAGAATTCATCCACTCGGTCATAAATTTCTGCATCAAGTTCCGCGAACATGCACTTTGGTTCAGAGCAGGCGATAAAGGCAGCGTGTAGAACATACATCATGGGATTTTAATGACTCCCTCTCGGTTCTTTTGCGTGCGAATCTGGCAATGACTCCTGCTAGCAGAAACTCACCGTAGAGTAAGCTCACAATGCCACGCCCTCTGTTGGATTTATTTCTTCGCTGCTTTCCAGCCGGTATTTTTTATGACCGAGGCCTCATCAAATTTCACTTTCGCCATGCTGCACAGATTAGTGCGACATAGTCCTATCGAAATGGAAGAAAAGCGTGGAGAAACTTTTTTGATTTAACTGGAAGCGTACTTTCAGAATTAGACCTGTTAGAAAAGATAACGGTAAAAAAATTGCAGTAATAAATGAGTCTGGAGAGTAAGTTCCGGAAAAACTAAAACACATATCTAACTTCTGTACAGTCTTTTCTGCAATTGTGCTGCAAAATCCAGTCCTTGAAATACTTTTGGTATCACATCTACTTTGCGTATTTCACTGAAACATTTTAAATGGATTTTGATTTTTAATGAGAGTGATTTTTAATTAATCGATACTAAAGCATACTAAATGTGTTAGATCTGAAAATCGTATATTTTGTTTTGTTATTTTGGGGTAACACTCTGAACAACTGGCTATAAGCAGTCGCGCCCGTCCCTTATTTAGGATAAATGGTTCCAGGGAAGGGAGAGAGCCAACGCCGTAAGAAAAATACACCCCACCTAATCCTTTGAGTAAAGTTATGAGGGCACTATTTGTGAAAGGTTTGTAACAGTTAACTCAAATACGAAAAGTAATCCTTAGCGTTTGAAGCAAAAAGAAACGGAATCGTCCCTCGGAATCATTATTTCTTTCTTTCTTTTCTTTTCTCAGCATATTACAATCAAGCAGAATTCTGAAAGAAAACAAATTTAGGAATTATTGAAATATGAAGCGAAACAAATTTAATATTTATTCTGAAAAATCTCTACCTATATACTGTACATTTCTTTAGTAATCTGGTTTACTAAATGACCACTTTATAATGTCTCGGTTGCTGCAAATCTCTGTTTACCCACCCCCATGGCGCAGCGCTGGACTCTGATCACTCGTCTAAGATAGGTTCGAGTTCGAATCCCGGTGAATCATGGATCTTGTGCTTGTCTTACGGCACTGGCTCTCTCCCTACCCTGGAATCAGTGGTCATATATTACCGACCGGAGACTACTTATAGTCGATCGAGTTGCTCACGGTGGTCGTTAGACTTTCAAATATATATACCCAAGAGCAGAGTCTAAGACTTAATTTACACCTAAGAATTTAAAACCAAATTTGTTTAACATACAATCTGAAGATCATGACGCGCAACGCAGCAGTTATGAATATTCAGAAATCACACACTACAATGTAGAGAATGTAATAAAAAATATTTAACAAGGACAAAAACAACAAAGAAAACATCAAAACCCAACAGGCATGAGTAAAAAATTAAAATAAAGTAATAGCAAACCTGAATGTAAAAAGTGTCGAGAATGCCGAGCCTTGGCTTTATCAAGGACCAGCAAAACTCTGCATTTTCTCACTTCCACAAAGACCTAGTTGGAAATGGGTTTCTGCAAAGCCATAGATGCAAGTTTAAATCCCACTAATATTTTTAATTAACATAACCGCCCTCAAAGGTGCATGTAGAATAATTTAGTAAAAGTTTTTGCATGCATCTATAACTTTCCTGGCCCAACCCATACTCGTCATCTGTCACAAAAAAAAAAAAAAAAAACAGAAAAACGATTTCAAAAAATACACAAGTTGTGAGAAGGTTTGAACAAATCATCAGAATTATTCAGCTAAAACACGTGGTTGAGCAACCAAACCGCCTGAGAGAGAATTTAAACATGAATCACTGTACTAAAAGTACTACAAAATCTTATTCCTTGTGGTAAAAAAAGCATTTCCGAAAATGCCATAAAATTAAAAAATAAAAGAATAAAAATTACAACAGAGACTTGAAAGTAAATAGGATTTTTGTACCTACAACTTCCACCAAATCAGACGTCATAAGAACAAAAAAATTTAAATGATGCTTTGTAAAATATTACATGAAGTTAACAATTAGTTGCAATATTTACAAAATATTCCAGGAGTGCTTTAAGAGTGTAATAATGAAGTTTTTATGCACCTACAATAATAAAAAAGCATCGTTGACAACTAGTTCGATAAAACAGCAAACTACTCAAACTAGTGCTTATAAACGCGCATAATTTCCAAAATTAAGTGAAAGAGAAAACTCATAATGTTAGAAAAACAATTTGCACCAAAGCCTAATAATAAAAAAATATATATTTTCCGCTTTTAACGTACACTATCAAACCTAGAAAGAAAAATGCACAAGAACAAAGGTTAGAGCTTACCTTCAATGCCTTCTCTTAACAAGTGACTTAAGATGGCCGACCAACTTCCGCAGCCGCTCCCAAGTAGGAGGGGGAGGGGGGACGGTCCCAAGTCTTCCTCGCAGAAAATGACGCAACCCGTTAAATTTATGCAGAGTTTTTCTGGTCCTTGATAAAGCCGAGGCTCGGCATTCTCGACACTTTCTACATTCAGGTTTGCTATTACTTTATTTTAATTTTAAGAACAAAGGTTAGAGCTATACCCAAGAGCAGAGTCAAAGACTAAATTTTACACCAAAGAATTTTAAAACTAAATTTGCTTAAAAAACAACCTGAAGATCATGACGCGCAACGCAGCAGTTATGAATATTTAGAACTCACACACTACTAAGTAGAGACAGTAAAAAAATTATTTAACAAGAACTAAAACAATGTAGAAAACTTCAAAGCCCAACAGGCATGAAGTGATATAAATAGAAAATTCTGATCAATGAAATAAATCATCATCAGAAGCAGCACCATCATCAGCCATTATCAATCCACTGATAGATGAAGATCTCTCTCCGATTTTTCCACAACTTTCGGTATTAAAGAAGTCTCTGATACTCCAACATATTTTCGAATTTTATTCACCCATGCATACCACATGGTCTTCTGGATTTTTCCTGCCTCTTGGTACCAAATCTAGTGTTTCAGTTGTCCAACGGTGGCGAGTTCTCCGAGCTATTTTTCAAACTCATTGCCAGTTGAGAGTCGTCATTTTGTTTATGATGCCATTAGCTCTTGTTATTCTCCTAATCTATGTGTTCCTCTTTTAAATTTCCTGGTTACCCTAAACATGCATCTCTCCGTTGTTCACAGCTTCTGTATGTCTTTTGTATTTAAATCCATGTCTCTGATCTATTGGAAAGAATGAGAAAGGTTGTATCATTAAAAACTTTTCTTTTAAGACATAATGAAAATATTGCCCTTGAAAACTGCACAGTTTGTTTCAAAAACTCCCCAGCCAAGTTTAATAGGCCTACTTATTTCTTCTTCACTGTGTCTCTCATTTGATGTCTCTCGTCCAAGGTAAAATATAGGTATCGGTTATTACTATTTTTGCCCCATCAACTTCCAAATCTTCAGTTTCTGTAAACACATCTCATCGATTTTATTTTCTATAAGTTCATTTTTAAACTCACTTCTTCGCTGCTGTCCGCAAGTTCCTGGATCACGCACTTTAGCTCTGAGGGGTCAATCGCGAAAATGATTATGTCATCAGCAAAATCAAGGCTTGTTAAATAATCTCCAAGAAGATCAACAGAATAAAACATCTTAAATGAGAAACATTGCCTGTGTACCGATTCTAGTGTTTTCCTAGCCAAGAAAACCCGACGAACATACCAGAATGACACTGCTTTTTAAATAGCAGCTCAAAAGTTGTTGATAAATAGCTGGAGAAGTGTATCTCTGTGTCCACGTAGGGGGAGGGGATGCGGAACGCAGGTGAGTTTGGGAAGCGTTTTGCTCTTTCCTAGCCGCTGATATTTATTCTGACTTGTTGCCCCAGTGACTCAGTGGTTTAAGCACTGGATTCTGACCATTCAACTGAGATGGATCTGGCTGATGCATGGATGATATGACTTACATTGATGTCCGAGTACCAGCTGATGCATGGATATGACTTACATTGATTTACGGAACTGACTCTCTTTCTTCCCTGTAGCCAGTGGCACTAAATTAGGGACAGACGATTGTTTATAGTCCATTGAATTTATCAGGGGGCTGTCAAACCTCCAATTAATTAAAAATCCTGAAAAATCTGGGGACTACAATCCATCGCAATAGGCCGGAGAAGAAAACTAGTGGATAGGTGCTTCACCACGACAACGCGCCAAGTCACAATGCTCTGCATATCATCCAGTTCTTGGCTGCAAAATCCATTCCGGTGCTCCCTCACTTCCCTAATTCACTGGGCTTAGCACTGAGTGACTTATGGCTGTTTCCGGAACTTAAGCCAGTTATGAAAGGTAAACGTTTTGACTCAGTGAAAGACATCAGAGGTAATGCATCGAAGGTCTTAAAGAATATTCCGAAACAGGACTTTTATGGATCTTTCCAACAATGGCAGAACCGCTGGAATAAGTGCGTGTGTGCCGAGGGGGATTATTTTGAAGGTGATCAATTTGTGTAACTCTACTATTAAATTTCTGTCTTCCTTAAAAACATTTAGTTTATTTCTTTTATCACACCTAGTATATATATACTGTGATGCGACATATGTCTTATTTGTGGGCTGCAGATAGCCTAGTGGTCAACGTTCGTGACTGCCACGGAGACCTCAGGTTCGATCCCAGGCAGGTACGAACGCTCGAACCACTAAATATCCGCGGTGCGTCGGACGGACACGTTAAGCCGTCGGACCCCGAGTACTGGTCCTCCGGTAATAAATAAGGGCTTCTTCCTCTCCCTTTTCTACCCCCTCTTCCGTGTCACTTTCCTATCGGACACTCTAGCCCAAATCTCCTAGCTTCCTATTTCTAAGGGTTGTTTAAGACCTGGGGTCAAACACTTCCTTCTCAAAATCCTCTACATATGATCTGATCTGATGTTTTATTTCTTGAGAAACAGAGGAATATGTGAAGCCAAAGATTTATGAGAATCATCTTGCGTTTTGGATGTGTTGTGCTTTCCAAGAAGTTACGCATAGCGTTTTTGAAGCTCAGTGCTGCAAAAATTACCAATTTAAAATAGTCTATTTCGTATCAGTCGGGAATTTTTCCAAACTCAGGGTCGATTATTAGTTTTTTGGATTTCAGCATCAATTAAAATCGCGTCTTTCAGCTCGTCTTGTGTGAAATATATAAATGTATGTAAAAAGCGCACAACCCTTGTTTCAGGACTTCACAAATTCCATTAACCCTAGCCTAAAGTACGTGTACAAGGGAGGAATGATAATCTTCGAATGATCAACCAGTGCTCATGTAATGCGTTTTTCGGTCCTAGTGAAAAGAACTTTTGTGTGCCGTCACCTCCTTTTGTCAGTGTTGACCATTTTGTACGACTATTCCACTCTCGTAACAGACGATCACTATGATTATGAAAACAGAAATTTGTCCGTGGCGGAACCGAAGCCCCGCCTATTCACTCGGGAGTAAGTTGCTCTCCCAACTAAGCTACACGGACAGAATGTACCGCTGCAGATTGGTCGTCTTGACACGTGACTTACCTCTATAGTACGTCACATGATCATTAAGCGTGAAAAACGCATTTCGTGCTTTGATGTAATCAGATTGTAAACCAAGCCGAAAATTTGTTTCTTTGAAGTCTTAGCACAAACACTACTCTTAGTACTTAACATTATTGTGTAGAAGCATTAGACTTTCATATGCTTAATTCGAAAAGGAAAATTGGGAAACAGGAATAGATGAAAAAATGTTTACATTATGAAGTAAACTCTTTTTTAGGATTCCTTTTTCAGGAATAAATAAACAACATCTAATTAGAAGCACTGAAAGCAATATAAAGTTACCCCTTCCATCGAGAAATGCTCCAACAATATGCCATTGATTCTCCCTCGAAAAATCCCCGTTCTCATGCAAAATGCATTCCTTGTGATAGAAGATCTCAAAATTTTAGTTTTGAAGCAGTAAGTTCTGCTGATGCTCACCATATCATTATGTTCATGTTAAAAAAAAAAAACTGTGCGATGTGTGGGCAAGACGAAAGGAATCTACATTGTAGAACTTACTGCGTGTTGATAAACAACCTTTTCGCCTTGTCCGTCAGTTTCGTTTCTGAAGTATCATTCCTCCAACACAGCAGCTAGGCAGGGAACATAAAAATAAACTTCATGAGGTACTGGCCTGATTGTTCGTGGAATGTTGGGATAAACAATGTTTTTTTTTTCTGGTTTCTTGCTCATACGCTTGCATTTTTACAGGGCAGAAATGACAATGGACACTATGGTTCATTTGTTCTATACATACCATAGAAATTGCATTGCCTTTTTGTTTCCGTTCTTCCACAATCTTAAACTCTCGGCATCCTATGTCCGGCGCCCATAACTTGTCTTGATGCACAACATAGCTTCCACACAACTGTAATAAAGCATGTCCTGCAATCAATAGCTCATCTTGGAAAGGGGGGATAAGCTAATGCTCCGGTCTAAAAAAAAAAAAGAGAGTCTTTGTGTGGAGAGCACACACACTCTCTCTCTCTCTCTCTCTCTCTCTCTCTCTCTCTCTCTCTCTCTCTCTCTCTCTCTCTCTCTCTCTCTCTCTCTCTCTCTCTCTCTCTCTCTCTCTCTCTCTCTCTCTCTCCCTCTCTCCCTGTCTTCCTGTTTTTCTCTCTCTCTTTCTCTCAACGTACAGGGTATCTCTCTGGCATCTCAAGGCGTTTTAAAAATGCCCATTAAAAAAAATGTTCTAAATGTTTAAATCGCCAGCTGCGAACGAGAGCTGAAAAATCAGCAGTATTTTCATGGCGTCGAATTGCCCGTTTTTCGAGGAAACCAACTGGATGCTTTTTAAATCCCATGTCTGGATAGAATCTTCCAAAATAAAATTTGATCTCCTCTATTGAGATGGGTAAATTGTATAGAAAATTCCCATCTTGGAAATTTGTTTTTAGTTTTTGGTTATCGCCCAAATGAAATACGTGCTTCGCTCAGCTGCCCACAAAATCTCGCACACACTCCAGTCTTCCCCCCATGATCCCAATTAGTAATGATTCATGACAATACTAAAAAAACAGAAAAAAAAATCACCTACTACTTTTCATGATCAGTATAAATCTCTTTTCACTTCCGCTATCATCTGCCTCTATTTCTGAACGTCTAGCTTTTTGTTTTTGTTGTTGTGTTTCTTCTGCTGAAGACAAAACAGAACATTTCATCTCTAAATTTACAGCAATGTTTAGTTATGAAAACTTTTATGAAAACTTGTGGAATTGTTAGTATCATTTTCCCCTTCTTCCACCGCCGCTGGATCCGTTACTGTTTGCAATATTGCTCCTACATTGCATTACCATGCCTCCATTTGTATTTTCAAATTAAATTCCGAAAATAAATATGTCTACATCAAAATTACGGAACGTGATAAAAAGAAAATGATTCCATTTCTGAATTTAGTGGGAAAATTCCTTTAGAATCAATGATTCGATTTCAACACCAGAACGCACGCAAATCAGGGTTGTCTATTACAGCTATTATCCTGGAGCTACTCTAATGATTAACCTATTACCCAACTTCGCACCTTACTTCACGTAGATCGAAATATGTTACGAGGGCCATTTCAAATATTTTGTGCACTGTAGGTTATATCTTAAAAAACGAATTTATTTCGCAACGTGCCTTTACAGGCTTTCGAAGTAATCTCAAAGTTTTCTTACGACACCGGCCCAACGTTTCAGAAAGTCTTCTAGTCAATACACCCCCATTGTCGAGGCGTCGGATTACTCGGGCCGCCTCATTAGAAATATCCTGAATAGCACAGAACCGTTTCCCTCGGAGTGGCATCTTCAGTTTTAGGAACAAATCATAGACTTCCATTGTTCAGGCATCGGATTACTGGGGTCACCTCATTAGAAAAATCCTGAATCGTACTGAATCGTTTCCCGCGGAGTGTCATCTTCAGTTTTGGGAACAAGTCATAGACCTCCATTGTCGAGGCGTCCGATTACTCGAGTTACCTCATTAGAAACATCCTGAATCGTACTGAATAGTTTCCCGCGGAGTGGCTTCTTCAGTTTTGGGAACAAGTCGTGGAATCCTGAATCGTACTGAATCGTTTCTCTTCAGTTTTGGGAAGAAGTCGTGAGGCATCGGATTACTGGGGTCACCTCATTAGAAACATCCTTAATTGTACTGAATCGTTTCCCGCGGAGTGGCTTCTTCAGTTTTGGGAACAAGTCATAGACCTCCATGATTGAGGCGTCAGATTACTCGGGTCACCTCATTAGAAACATCCTGAATCTTACTGAATCGTTACCCGCGGAGTGGCATCTTCAGTTTTAGGAACAAGTCATAGACCTCCTTTGTTGAAGCGTCGGATTACTGGGGTCACCTCATTAGAAACATCCTGAATCGTACTGAATCGTTTTCCGCGGAGTGGCATCTTCAGTTTTGGGAACAAGTCATAGACCTCCATTCTTGGGGCGTCGGATTACTCGGGTCACCTCATTAGAAACATCCTGAATCTTACTGAATCGTTTCCCGCGGAGTGGCATCTTCAGTTTTAGGAACAAGTCAAAGACCTTTTTTGTTGAAGCGTCGGATTACTGGGGTCACTTCATTAGAAACATCCTGAATCGTACTGAATCGTTTCCCGCGGAGTGGCATCTTCAGTTTTAGGAACAAGTCATAGACCTCCTTTGTTGAAGCGTCGGATTACTGGGGTCACCTCATTAGAAACATCCTGAATCGTACTGAATCGTTTCCCGCGGAGTGGCATCTTCGGTTTTAGGAACAAGTCATAGACCTCCATTGTTGAGGAATCGGATTACTCGGGTCACCTCATTAGAAACATCCTGAATCGTACTGAATCGTTTCCCGCGGAGTGGCATCTTCAGTTTTAGGAACAAGTCATAGACCTCCTTTGTTGAAGCGTCGGATTACTGGGGTCACCTCATTAGAAACATCCTGAATCGTACTGAATCGTTTCCCGCGGAGTGGCATCTTCAGTTTTGGGAACAAGTCATAGACCTCCATTGTTGAGACGTCGGATTACTCGGGTCACCTCATTAGAAACATCCTGAATCGTACTGAATCGTTTCCCGCGGAGTGGCATCTTCAGTTTTAGGTACAAGTCATAGACCTCCATTGTTGAGGCGTCGGTTTACTCGGGTCACCTCATTAGGAACATCCTGAATCGTACTGAATCGTTTGCCGCGGAGTGGCATCTTCAGTTTTGGGAACAAGTCATAGACCTCCATTGTCGAGGCGTCGGATTACTGGGGTCACCTCATTAAAAGCATCCTGAATCGTTTCCCGCGAAGTGGCTTCTTCAGTTTTGGGAACAAGCAGTGGAATCCCGAATCGTACTGAATCGTCTCTCTTCAGTTTTGGGAACAAGTCGTGAGGCGTCGGACTACTCGGGTCACTTCATTAGAAACACTCTGAATCGTAGTGAATCGTTTCCCGCGGAGTGGCATCTTCAGTTTTAGGTACAAGTCATAGACCTCCATTGTTGAGGCGTCGGTTTACTCGGGTCACCTCATTAGGAACATCCTGAATCGTACTGAATCGTTTCCCGCGGAGTGGCATCTTCAGTTTTAGGTACAAGTCATTGACCTCCATTGTTGAGGCGTCGGATTACTGGGGTCACCTCATTACAAACATCCTGAATCGTACTGAATCGTTTCCCGCGGAGTGGCATCTTCAGTTTTAGGTACAAGTCATAGACCTCCATTGTTGAGGCATCGGATTACTCGGGTCACCTCATTAGAAACATCCTGAATCGTACTGAATCGTTTCCCGCGGAGTGGCATCTTCAGTTTTAGGTACAAGTCATAGACCTCCATTGTCGAGGCGTCAGATTACTGAGGTCACCTCATGAAAAACATCCTGAATCGTTTCCCGCGGAGTGGGTTCTTCAGTTTTGGGAAGAGGCAGTGGAATCCTGAATCGTACTGAATCGTTTCTCTTCAGTTTTGGGAACAAGTCGTGAGGCATCGGATTACTGGGGTCACCTCATTAGAAACATCCTGAATCGTACTGAATCGTTTCCCGCGCAGTGGCATCTTCAGTTTTAGGTACAAGTCATAGACCTCTATTGTTGAGGCGTCGGATTACTCGGATTACCTCATTAGAAACATCCTGAATCGTACTGAATCGTTTACCACGGTGTGGGTTCTTCAATTTTGGGAACAAGTCTTTGTCTGGTGGGTTCATGTCAGGACTGTATGGCACGTGGGGAAGGAATTCCCATCCATACCTTTCCAGAATGTCTCTTACTGTTTGGTCAACATGTGGCTTCGCGTTGTCGTTCAAAATGATGACACCAGCTTCGAGCATGTAGGACCTCCTTCGGCGAATCTTTGGGAGCAAACAAACATGTTTACCACAGAAGTAGATATGTTTGCTTCCTATGCAATCTCTTTACATGTTTTCCGTCGATCTTCTTCCAAAATGCTGTTGACGATAACCACAGAAATGTCGTACGTTGCATCTGATGGCCGGCGGCTTCTTGGGACGTCTTCGATGCTTTCCCGATCTTGGCGGAAACGAGAAGCCCGCCGTGATGATCCGCTACGCTAACCCCAAAAACTTCACTCAAAGCGTTATGAATTTCGGGTATTTTGCTCTTAAATCATAAATTTTAAAGTAGGATCGCTGGTCGCTACGTGAGATCTGATCTGACTCACTTTCTACCTCCATTTCTAGGCAGATTTTTTGGGGGACAAGAGCAAATTAGCAAGCAAACATAGACACAACTTTGTATACTGAAATCTCACTCACAACTGGCGCAACGATTGGAGCGATTGTATCATCCTACGAGCAGTGGCTACGCAGTGTGCAAAACTTTTGAAAAGACCTATGTATTAATATATGTTCTCAATGTTTGCGAAAATATATGCATGCTATGTGCTTTTTCGCCTCCATTAAGATTCTCGTGTACTTAATGGCCTCCATTAAGATTCTCAACCAGGGATACGCTGGATTGTGTCACTTACACAGTGCTGAGAGAAGGGCACACATTGCGATGGAACCCACAGGAAGATACTCGGACTTCCAGGGCTAATTATCCGGGGCCTATCCACGCATGCACGGTACAGTCGGGGACTACCATAGAATTTCCCCTCATTGCAAGGGCAGCAACAGGGAGTCGAACCTACAACAGTCGCCTACTTTATTGATATAAATCTGAAAAATAGTCAACTCCTCCACGCAGGTGATAATCGAGGTGCTAATATAGTCAAAAAGAGAAAACACTGCTATTCTGAAGCTTAATGCACTCTTTTAAAGATGTTTATCAACACAAGCTCTGGATTTCATTATATGTCAATATGAATCTTTTAAATTTAAGCTACTGATGTTGAAATCACTGGTTGCAGTAACCTCTGGATTTAGAAGATCAAACTCCACTTTCCCTTAATGAATGCCTGAGTGTTACAAAAGCACTTGCGTTTTGTACACCAATCTTGGCAGTAGTTATCATTAAGTTCCCACGTTGCTGCAAGAGAGCTTCGCAACGTGAATCAATATTGCGCTTCGAGACGACAACGACATTAGTCCGTGTGATTACATGAATACTCGAGTAATCGTTCCTGCATTTAGTGGAACGCAAACTTCTCAAACTTGAATGCTACGCAGAGTTTTAAGTCGTTTACTTTCCCGTCTCATTCTTACCGTTAATGAATACGGATGGAGGAGTTCAACTTGTCTGAGAACTTCTCCATGCTAAAGCAGACTCTTTCGGTATACTAGTTTCGTTTGCGTTGAGACATTTGTTTGACAGTTATGCTTAACACATTAATCAACACTTCGTTTGTTATATGCACACTTTTCTAAGCACATTCCTTAGAACACTCTTCAGTTTATGAAATTTTTGTTTAATAACCGGGTTTAAAAATTTTCATTATGCCTTTTTGCTTAAGTGACAAAACTCACGATATCAAATGATGGATGTTACCCCAGCTCTGTTTTGTCAAAATATTAATGACAGCTGTTAAGATTCTTCTTGGAAATCAAACCTTAGAGAAATAGAAGGAAAGGTGGAATAAAAGAAACAGAGAAATTTCCCTTTTTATATTTTTTAATTCGAGATGTGGTAAAAGAAATAGTATCCAGACTGGTTGCATAAGTCCGGAATCGCGCAACACAGCAGAAAGCTGTTTGGCACAGGCTGACCTTGGAACCTACGACGCATGTGCCGTTAGTCACGTGTTCCCTGCTCGTCCGGCTTTCGCACAGTAGTGCTTTCTTCTTACGCAGTGCCGTAACCATGTTTCAAAATCTAGGGGGGGGTCGATCGGTCACACGTATTATATACATACTGTATAAGATAGAGTTTGGGACCCCCTCCCCTACACGCACACGCAGGAGCAAAGCAGTTGCTGAAGTGCGATCTAACGGGAACGACATAGGCGCCTCTGTTGGCGAATTGTGGAACTTAGCGAACACAACTGTACAACTATGAAAGATAGGGCAGAAACGTAAAGTAAAAAGTTGTAGAACTGACTTTGCTTATTAGGAATCGACATCGTGTTTTATTAAGTACACATTATACATGTCTCTGCATTCTACGAAAAATTGCAAATCTTATATTATTAAATTTAGTTGGTTCACATCATAAAGTGTGCATTATATCATTATATTCCCGAAAAATGTTTTTTTTGAGGGGGAGGGTCCTTTTCATTAGGGGTCACCGACTCTGAAAATATCGGGGGTCCTGGCCCTCCCGACCCTCCAGTGATTACGCCTATGTTCTTACGTGTGTAAAGCTATTCGTCCCATTTGTCATGTCGGAAAAAATTGACCAACCAATTTGCCCCAGATTTTGTCAAAAACTTGGCGAAACTTGCAAAGACACATCCTTAAAGTTATAGAAAGTTTGTGGGGAAGATTGTATGAGTCGTGCACAAGTTTATGAGTGGCATAAACGTTTTAAAGATGGTCGTGAAAGTGTTGAGAGTGATGAACGGTTTGGATGGCCAGCAACCAGCAAAAGTGAAGACACTGTCGAACATGTGCGCTCAGCTCTGTGAAAAATAGCCGAATCACTATTTGTGAGTTATCTGAGGGCTTCGACATTAGTTTCGGTCCAGTTGAGTCGATTCTTACGAACGATTCAAGTACGGCACGCGTCTCAGCCAAATTTGTGCCAAAATTGCTCTCAGCCGAGCAAGAAACAGACTCGTGTTTCGGCTGATAGTGACATGCTCGATTGCATCAAAAACGGCGAAAACTTTTTAAAACATCATAAATGGTGATAAATCGTGGGTTTATGGGTACCACTCCTAAACTAAGGCCAGTCTTTAAAGTGGAAGGTCCCAAACTCCTCCATTCCCCCAAAAATGTACGACTGAGCCGGAGCAATGTCAAGACGATGCTGACTGTTTTCTTCAAACATGAGCGAAATGCACATCATGAGCATGCTCCATCAGGCCAAACAATCAAGAACGAGTACTACTGTTAAGTTGTGCGGCGTTTGAGGGGCGCAGTTCGTCGCGAAAGGCTGCCATTGCATGAGATTGGAGTGTGGCAACTCCACCATAACAACGCGCCTGCTCATGCATCGCAACATTGGCAAACTTTTTTTTTCTAAGCATCGCACTCACTGCATATGATCGACAGCCATCTTGTTCGACATATTTTGCTCCCTGTGATGTTTTCTCTTTCCAAAACTCAAATACCACTTGAAAGGGAAAATATTTCAAAATATTGAGGAGATACAACAAAGTGCGACGAAACTGCTGTTCGCTCTTTCAGAAGATTACTTCAAATAATGCTTCGAACAGTGGAAACAGCGCTGGGCTAAGTGTGTGGCTTGGGAAAGGACTGCTTCGAAGTCGATTAAGTTTCAAATCTGAAAGTCTTGTACCCGTTTCTTTATGCTTTCCAACCGTAGGTTGAAGAAGCACATATGCTCTAGCTTTTTCGTCTATCTGTCTGTCCGTCCGTCCGCACGATAACTCGCGTAGAAATGGTTCGATTTCAATGAAATTCTAGTATGTTGTAGGGGTCCAAATGGGTACGAAACCTATTGAAAATGGGCGAAATGGGGTCAAAGGTCAGGACATAGGAACTGGATCCATTCCATTGCTCTTATGCGTCATAACTTACGTAAAAATGACTCAATTGCGAAAAAACTTTAACATGTTTTCCGGAGTTATACTGAACCGGTTCTGTTGAATATCATCGAAATGGGGTCAAAGGTCATGACACAGGAGCGAGATTTATTCCAATATTTATTCCATTATCCTCATAACTAGACTAAAAATGTTTCTATTGCGACAAGACTTTTTTGGTATGTTGTTCCGGAGGTATACTAAATCAATTCTGTTTAACATAATCGAAATGGGGCTCAAGGTCGAGCACAGGAGCGAGATTAATTCCACAACCATTATCATCATAACTTCAGTAATAACTTGAGTAATGATGTCTGGCATGTTGGAAAGCGTATCATAATAAATGCATTGCGCGATTTTACTAACCTGTTTATGATTTCCAACCATAGGTTGGAGAAGCGTATATGCTCTAGCTTTTTCGTTTGTCTGTCCGTCCGTCCGTCCGTCCGTCCGCACGATAACTCGAGCAAAAATGGTTCGATTTCGATGAAATTCTAGTATGCCGTAGGGGACCACCTGGGTACGAACTCTATTAAAAATGGGCGAAATAGGGTCAAAGCTCAGGACATAGGAGCTGGATCCATTCCATTGCTCTTATGCGTCATAACTTACGTAAAAATGCTTCAATTGCGACAAAACTTTAATATGTTGTTCCAGAGGTATACTGAACCGGTTCTGTTGAATATAATTGAAATGGTGTTAAAGGTCAGGGCACAGGAGCAAGATTTATTCCACAGCCATTATCCTCATAACTTGATTAAAAATCCTTCAATTGCGACAAAACTTTAATATGTTGCTCCGGAGGTATACTTAACCGGCTCTGCTGAATACCATTGAAATGGGGTCAAAGGTCAGGGCATAGGAGTGAGATTTATAACACAGCCATTATCCTCATAACTTGAGTAATGATTTCTGGTATGTTGGAAAGCGTATCATAATCAATGTACTGCATGATTTTATTACCTTGGTGTTTAATAAAACCAGTATGCATACTATTTGATCACACCTCGTAAAGTTTCCACTGTTAGGAACTGCTGCAGTTTCTTCATAAAGAATAATATTCAATCATGGGGTAATTCCTAGTTATCTCAACATCTTCAAAGCAAAATACAGAGCTTATTGTCCGCCTTGGTGGCAGAATTGTCTCATGCACAGGCTTTAAACCTCTTCTTAAATGAACGTATGCACAAATAGCAGAAGAGCCATGGGAAATGTTGTTTTCTCGTGGCGCTGGGTCGGCCTTGGCCCTGGAACAAGTGGCCCTAAATTAGGTACGGGCGACTGCTTTTATCCTTCATAATTGCTTATGGTGGATGATAAACTCCACAACAAGTAGAACAAGTTAGTAAAATAATGAAATGCATTTATTATGATACGCTTTCCAACATACCAGAAATCATTACTCAAGTTATTACTCAAGTTATGAGGATAATGGTTGTGGAATAAATCTCGCTCCTGTGCTCTGACCTTTGACCCCATTTCAATGATATTCAAGAGAACCGGTTCAGTATGCTTCCGAAACAAAACGATAAAATTTTGTCGCAATCGAAGCATTTTTACGTAAGTTATGCCTCATAAGGGCAGTGTAATGGATCCTACACCTATGTCCTGACCTTTGACCGCCTTTCGCCCATTTTCAATAGGGTTCGTCCCCAGGTGGTCCCTTACCACATACTAAAATTTCATCGAAATCGAACCATTTTTACGCTAGTTATCGTGCGGAAAGACAGACAGACGGACGGACGAACGAAGCTGGTGCATATACGCTTCTTCAACCTACGGTTGGAAAGCGTAACAAGAAAACATAACACCTAATTTCCGGTTGTAATGGGCACGACTTTTGAATCCTTACCTACGTAAATACAATTTATGGAATATTTTTTATAATCAATGGAACCCATTAGTAAAAAAAGCTGAACCGGGTTTCTACAATCGACAAAACAATTACCTCCACCAGCGGCTAAGAAGTATGGTATGAAAATTAACAATTGGGAACAAAATATCGGAGACAAGATTTTCAGATCGAAAAGTTAAAAGAAGAAATATAGAAGGAAACATGCTATAACTGTAAATCTCCTAGCGGAAGAATTTTGCATAATGGAAAAATTGAAAATATGCAAAAAGTATTATTCATGACAAAAGGTATGCTAAAGAAAAGAACTTCTCAAATACGTCTCCAAGAGCAGAGATACCGCTGAAAAGATTTTGACCTTTACGCCCCCTAGCGCGAAAGTTGTGCATTATTTGGAGAGGAAAACACTTCCCGTCTTTATTGTACCAATTGGCGTACAGTAAAAAAAGAAATTTCTCAGTAGGTCTTTTGAAGCTGATATACAACAGCAAACAGAAGTACAAATACCACCTAGCGATAGAAATGTGAACTTTAAAAGCTCCTCAAGTACAAACCTAAAATATTTCGCGGCATCCGGTGTTAAAAGAATTTTATAAATCCGAGATTTAGAAGCACAGATATCGAGAAAAACAAATTTAACATTTGCGCCCCATAGCGGCAAAATTGCGCATTATTTTGGAAAAGAAATACACTCAAAATGTTTTCATAGTTAGTAATATAAGATCGAAAAATATTTTTTTCAATCGGGCGTTTAGTCCCGCAAATATTTCTGGAAACAGGCTGTAAACGGAAACGTGAACTAATGCCCTCTGGTGGCACACTTCTGCTTTAAGAAACATTTGAAATTATATGAGAAACATTTCGCACGGGAGACGCTCTCCAATAGAGAAATGTTTTTCTAATCGGAGTCTTAGAATCAGAGATATTGACAAAAGTAAGACATGCATGTACGCTCCCGGGCAGAAAGAATATGCACTATTTTAAGCAGAAGGTATTCTCAAAAGGTTTTCCGAGGTGAGCGCAATCGGTCCCCGAAGAAAATTTTTCAATGGAATTTTCAGATTTTGCTGGAAGTGCATCAGAAACAGAAATAAACCCGACCCCTGGTAGCCAAATTATTCTCTACAAAAAATTAGAAATTATGTGAAAAACATTTTCCATCAGGAGCTGTATCCAACACAGAAAATAGTTTTCAAGTAGGGCTTTTAGAGGCATAGATATAGGGATGTCGCAATTTACCTTTATGTCCCCAAACGGAAAATCGATGCATTACTTGAAAAAGAAACTGCACCCAAAATATTATTTGTTATAAATGGCATCGAAAGGAAACAAGAATTTTTTCAGTGAGATATTTAGAAGCAAATATATGGAATAAAGTGTATTTTAAATTTGACAGTATCTGCATTTACGCCCTTTAGTGTTGAAATTATGCATCGGAATAAACCTGAAAGCAAGGATCATCGTTCTCGCATTTCAAGATTTCCAATGCAAAAATATGTTTTTCAAATTGTACTAATAGTTTCAAAGATATGGTGTTCACAGACAGACGAACAGACAAAGTAATGCTATAAGCACGTACACTTTGCACAAAAGATGTGCAAAAAAGCTCTGTTGCCAGAGGCGGATCCAGAGGGTGGGGGGGGGGCGCCCTCCCCTCAGGACAAAGGAAAATCTTTTATTTGTTAGGTTTTAAAAACAAATTGAATAATTTTTCGTGAAAGAAAGTATTATATAAAAGTATATTACTTTCCTTAATTAATTGGAAGAATTTATAGTCGTACTAAGAGCACTTTTTCTTTTTCATTTAAAAATCCAATTGTGATGTCATCGTCGACTCCTGTAAAATAGGATTTGGACTCCTGGAAAACTCCTTAAATGAACTGCCAAAAATCAGTATGACTTCAAAAGATTAGTCTCTTAGTGTTTTTGCTGCTTTCCCAGTGAACTATACCACTGACGCCTGGAGAACTAAGACGTCACTCCACAGCTCATTATTACTGATTTGCGTAGGAGTAAGGATCTTCTTTCGGTTTTCGAAACCAAAGCTGAGCTGCTAAATATAGCAAAACTCCCCTTCAATAATCGATTTGTCCTGTTAAGCCATTGTTCGTTTGGTCATCTTTGCCAGCGTAACTTCCCTATTCCCAGATTTATTTTTATACAATTTATATAATATATACTAACACGCATTTATTATATGTGATTAAAAGTTGTTGTGGCTTTTTCAAAACCATCGAAAGTGTGCAAAACTAATTTTTATCGGGAGAAGGCGTTCTAAATAAAAAAATTCGCTATGGGGCCTCGCCGCCGTTTTGTGCTACGCCACCAGGAGCGGATCCAGATGCGGGGAGGGGCTCCCTCCCCTCAGTACCAAGGAAAATCTTCGATTTGTTAGGTTTTAATAACAATGAATAACTTTTCGTGAAAGAAAGTGTTATTTAAAAGTATATTACTATCCTTAATTAATTGGAAGAATTTATAGACATACTAAGAACGTTTTTTCATTTTGAGAAGAAATATGAGAAAGGTCCCCGGTTATTTCCGACACTTGCGCACCCCGCTCACGAAAATCCTGGATCCGCCCCTGTCTGTTGCTGAGCAAAAGGAACTGGATCTCGTGACTGTTCATGCACGATAGCTACAGCAATATCTTGTAATTTTTTTTTTTTTTTTTTGGACAGTGTATGTAAGAGAGGGCACATAGCATTTCCATGATTATAGTTTTGTTGTACAGAAACAATTTCTGGCATTTTTAACGCCTCTCTTAGCAATAAATGGCATTATTTAATGAAGGATTTGCAGGGTCACTTTAATCTGCGTAACTAGTGTTTTTATCAAACAGGATGGCTCCACTTTTATTCTAAGTTTTAGTACGGAACAATGTTAACATCAATTATTAAGTTAGAATGCGCGTGCAGTCTATCTACTAAAGTTTTGAGAGCGGTTGCCTCATCATACAGTCAGCGTAAAAGCGTGATCTACTAACTCTGTACTCACATTTTCGTGGTTATACAAATTATTTTTTATTGTTAATGTTATTCAACTAGTACTAACTATGCTTGATGTTCCAGCAAAATTCCCTTGAGTCATGGCTTTTTTTTTGTAAATGTCACGTGAAATGCATACAACGAACTTTATCTGCACTTACCGACAACCAGAAGCTTTAATAAAATATCAGCACACGTTATCATAGAAAATGTAAACCAGCTACCGTACTCCATTACACTTTTGCCATCATAAAATTTGCCATGTGCGTGTGCATATATACATGAATTGGAATATCTGTGTGCCTCAGTAAAAATAAAACAACAGAAGAAATATGAACCTCTCATTGCATAGGACGTATCGGCAAAGCTCAGCGATTTGTAATGAACATGTTTCACCATTATTTAAATGAACAAATTGTTTAGACGAAAATTTGGAAAGCAGCAGAAAGTTGTTAAATTAATAAAAATTGCGTGTTGACTTTTTTTTTATTTATTTATTTGCATCAAATATATGTCTCGGAAACGTTTTAGACTCAAATTAAGACTTTTTTTTTTCGTTCTCGTAAAAGTTAAAACAATTCGTCCTAAAAACGGATGTTCACACACGTTTAAAACGATTTTCGAGCAATGTAATCAGGGCCGGATTTTAAGGCCTTAATGGGCCTCTAGGCTAAGACATTTGAGTGGGCCCTCAAAGAATTACGACGGGGAAGCATGAAGTCCGTTAAAACATGAAACAGCAAATACGCTTGTGGTAATTAATATGTAGTGCATTCTTCAGACTACTTAATTATCTGCAGAGTTCTCATAATAACTCATCGTATTTTCTGTTGTTCTCATAAGAACATGAGTTAAAAATTTAAGATTCCTAGATTTTGTCTTGAATTTTTTTAATGGTTTACCATTGTGTACTTTTCTTGGTGCACCTTTTTAACGCTTTCCAACCGTAGGTTGAAGAAGCGTATATGCTCCAGCTTTTTCCGTCCGTGTGTCCGTCCGTCCGTCGGCACTATAACTCACGTAAAAATGGTTCGATTTCGATAAAATTTTAGTATGTGGTAGGGGACCACCTGGTGAGGAACCCTATTAAAATTGGGACAAATGGGGTGAAAGGTTTCAGGACATAGGATCGAGATCTATTCCATCGCCCTTATCCCATACTATTAAGGTGGACGTCAAGTAATTTTGCTTCCTATATTTCCAATGGAAAAACTTTTGTACACATTTCCTTCACAATTAGTGTGTTCCCAAGGATGGAAATTTGAACATTGATTAAAATAATTTCATATTATAACTTGGAATACTTAACATTTTCTAAAACATAACCATAATTATATTAAAAAACAATAACGTTTCCTTTGGTGGTGTTGAATTCAGAAAAAAGATGGCGCGACCTGTACTTTGATGACGTCAGTAGACAAATATATGTTGGATTGCATAATTATGGTTATGTTTTAGAAAATATTAAGTATTCCAAGTTATAAAACGAAGTTATTTTAATCGATGTACAAATTTTCATCCTTGGAAACGCTGAATTGTGAAGAAAATTTGTACAGAAGTTTTTCCATTGGAAGTATAGGAAGCAAAATTACTTGACGTCCACCTCAAAAGAACAATTCTTGTATGTATGTAAACCTTATTTTTAAAACGGCTCTAAGGATTTTGATGAAAGTCGTTAACCTACCGTTTTCTGGCACTAGAAATCGATTTAGCTTGATCTCGACTTTAGGAAAATTCGTTTAGTGGGTTAAATAACCACCCCGAATTACGACATTTTTAGGGTCATGGGGTCGTCCCATTAATGTTACTCATGCTTAGAAATCTTATGATGTCACAAGCTCGAGATTGAGATGTCGGCGCGCGGTCACGCCATCTGTCTCATTACGTCACGCGTTGTGTGTGGATTCTATTGAAGTTTTATGACGTCACGCTCTTTCGAGCCGCTGGTCGCGATTACCATCTGCCTCATTACGCCACGTGTTGTGAGCGTATATCCATCCGCACGATAACTCGCGTAACAATCGTTCGATTTCGATTAAATTTTAGTATGAGGTAGGGGACCACCTGGAGACAAACCCTATTGAAAATGAGCGAAATGGGGTCAAAGGTCGAGACATAGGAGCGGAATTACTTCCATCGCCATTATTCGTCATAACTTACATAAAAATGCTTCGATTTGGATAAAATGTTACTATGTTGTAGGGGCCTACCTGGGGACAAATCCTACTGAAAATGGGCGAAATGGGGTCAAAGGTTAGGAAACAGGAGCGGGATCTATTCCATAGCCCTTATGCATCATAACTTACGTAAAAATGCTTCGATTGCGAGAAACATTTATCATATTATTTCGGAGGCATACCGAACCGGTTCTGTTTAATATAATTGAAATGGGATCAAAGGTTAGGGCACAGGACCGAAATTTATTCCACGGCCATTATTCTCGTAACTTGAGTAATGATTTCTGGTATGTTGGAAAGCGTATTATAATCAATGCATTGCATGATTTTACTAACTTGTTTGTTATGCGATGTGAAGCCACAGGTGATTTTGACCATTAACGGTTCCAAGTGCAAACGGGAACGTGTGGGTGGAATGTAGTGAAAAAGCTGAAAGTGTTTCGCAGACACCGCTGTACACAGCGACATGAAACTCTTACCCTTTGTAAGTCACTGCCTTGAAATCTGTGTCTACCAGCCCCTGTTTCTGACCAAGTGGAAATCACAAAACAAAAGTAAAGCTAGTTTACACAAACTTCTGTCTCTCTCTCTCTCGCTCTCTACCTGTCTGTTTATTGTTTACCCAGGCATGCCTCCTGGGCCACTGAGCATGGTGGGCCCCAAGGCTATAGCCCTATAGACCCCATCTTAATCCAGTCCTGAATATAATTAAGGTGGACCTCAAGTAATTTTGCTTTCTATACTTCCAATGGTAAAACTTCTGTACACATTTTCTTCACAATTAAAGCGTTCCAAAAGATGAAAATTTGAACATCGATTAAAATATCTTCATTTTATAACTTGCAATACTTAATATTTTCTAAAACATAACCATAATTATGCAATCCAACATTTGTTTGTCTACTGAGATCATCAAAGTACAGGTCGCGCCATCTTTTTTCTGGACAGTTAATGCGTTCACAAGGATGAAAATTTCAATATCGATTAAAATATCTTCATTTTATAACTTGGAATGCTTAATATTTTCTAAAACATAACCATAATTATGCAATTCAACATTTGTTTGTCTACTGACGTCATGAAAGTAAGAGTAGTGGCATCTTTTTTCTGGACAGTTAATGCGTTCCCAAGGATGAAAATTTGAACATCGATTAAAATAGCTTCATTTTATAACTTGGAATACTTAATATTTTCTAAAACATAACCATAATTATGCAATCCAACATTTGTTTGTCTACTGACGTCATCAAAGTGCAGGTCGCGCCATCGTTTTTCTGGTTTCAACACCACCAAAGGAAAAGTTATTGATTTTTAATATAATTATGGTTATGTTTTAGAAAATATTAAGTATTCCAAATTATAATATGACGTTATTTTAATCGATGTTCAAATTTTCATCCTTGGGAACACACTAATTGTGAAGGAAATGTGTACAAAAGTTTTTCCATTGGAAGATAGGAAGCAAAATTATTCGAAGTCCACCTTAATGTTTAAAACAAAATTATTTCTTTCTTAAATGTTCTAGCCTGCAGCCCTTTCTCTGGAGAACCTATATCTAGATTTCCAAGATAACAGGGCATTTCTTAAAATTGGTAATGGTATTTTATTACACTTTTCCTCCACTGCTTTCAATAGTCCAATCACACTGTTTTACCTATGCGTTTAGAAAGCGCTATTTTCAGCAGTCTGAAGGCGCAATAATCCATTGGTGACACATCAGGGGACTTTGAAGCAATGTGAGCGAAAGGCATAGACTTGAATGCCGTCTCTTTTTTCATTTGTTCAAGAAATAGAGTGTTAGGTTCGGATGTATGCCTGGTACCCATATCCTGATGGAATTCAGCTCTTTCAAGGCTTTAGGATAAAGAAATGGTATTTCCACTTTAAATATAGGAGTTAAAACATTGTTTTGGTAATATGCAGAATTGACTTTAACATTCATTTCAACTTTTTTAAACTTTAATTTCCCAATGTGTGAGAAACCGGCAATAATCATGAATCCTTTACTGAAACTTTCTTTGGGTCCTTGGAACCAAGTTTCTAACTCTTTTTCTGCTTGCAAGAGTAAATAGGAATTTTTTGTCTGTTACAGTCGTTTAGGTAGATACATGCTTCATTAATAGTCACAATAAATTTCCTTCACTCTCCGGCTAACTGATTTTCATAAAGAAGTCTACGCCGTGTTCTGCTCTCATACACGTGCCTAGGTTAAAAGCGGTGATTATAATTTTTTTTTCAGATTTAAATCTTTGTTTATTACCTTGTTTACAGTTCATACAGATATTTTAATGATTTTGCGATTGCTCTATGGGTCGGTGAATTTTCCTTGAAGACCAGAGACCTTACTTCTGAAATAGTCGTAAAAGTACGTACCATTTTTC
This sequence comes from Macrothele yani, assembly GCA_039090855.1. Lineage (NCBI taxonomy): Eukaryota > Metazoa > Arthropoda > Arachnida > Araneae > Macrothelidae > Macrothele > Macrothele yani. The sequence continues at coordinate 32,840,013 of CM077004.1, forward strand.
GATATTCGTTTGGTGTTCTTTTCCTATTAGAAGCGTTGTTTGATGAGTTTTCCCTCTATAATGAATAATACTGCAAACACACCATACGCAAATTTCTCTTCGTGCAAAGAACAAAAACATTGCCATCTATCTAAAGCTGGTTTGCGTGCGCCATTTTCTTAGCAGACGATATTTAACTGCAGCAGATGACTCTTTCGTGTACATCTAACATGCTGATGCCAGTTTCTATCCTTTGAACTTCTTTTATTTTCTGTAATTTCTTATCTAAAACCTAGTAAAAACGTGTGAATATCCTCTGTACATATGTGCACGGTGCTCTCCTCACAGAACAGCTGGTTTGCACGGAAACGATGTTACCTGAACTAACCAGAACGCCAAACAATACGTTGATTAATCTTACACTATACGGACAAAAGTCACCGGACACCCCTTCCAAAGCAAATGAACGGATCCGCTGCGTTGTTAAGATCCGCGGTACAGAAAATAAGCCTGCAGCAGACCGCGATCATATCGCACTGTGCGGGTGAGAGAAAATGTCGCTGCGGGAGAGTACTGATTTTGAGAATTAAAACATTGTTGGGTGTTACATTAGTGGGTTGTCCATAAGATAAACTTAGATAAACATAAGATCAAGGTTGCATCAAGAAGGAACAGAGAAGGGCTGTTTTGATTCTCTCAGAGTTATAACATAATGGGTTACGTAGAAAAGAGTCAAAGAAGTGTGCATTTTTGATAAACTGAAATTCAAATTTTAGCGTACAATCGCAAAAAGAACAACAACGTATAAATGTATTACGTATAACAGAATTAAAAAAACGATAGAAACTACACAGTCGAATATCGGGACTAACGCAGAATTACGTATAAAAAGGAAAAATGTATAACTGAGAAACGTATAACCCAGGTTTCACTATACTTTTTTGAATGACATTGATCAAACTGATGATGATGCTTTCAGATATTCCAGTTTATTTTTAGTGGTTAAATTCTTCCTGGATTCCATCCCCGCAGAAAAAAATTACAAAGCTTCAGGTCAAGGCTGAGAGCAGGCAATTTATGCACATCACTTCAATCGTCTTGGACATGATCACGCATCATGTGCGGATAGCGCGTGCCAAATGAAGTGGTGCTCCATCCTGCATGAAATGAAGAGCTGCAATGTTTGCCGACTGAGTACGTACCAGTCACACACGTTCTCATAACATTTCCAATGTAATCCAGAGTCCTGTTAGTTTTTTTGCCTCTAGCCTTCTGTAGCTAACTGCTGATGGCAACTTTTAGGTTCTTTTTTACGCTTTCCAACCGTAGGTTGAAGAAGCTTATATGTTCCAGCTTTGTCCGTCTGTTTGCACGATAACTCGCGTAAACATGGTTCGATTTCGATGAAATTTTAGCGCGTGCAAGGGAACCACCCGGGGGCAAACCCTATTGAAAATGGGACAAATGTGGTCAAAGGTCACGACATAGGAGCGGGATGCATTCCATTGCCATTAGGCATCATAACTTGCGTAAATATGGTTCGATTTCGATGAAATATTAGTATGTCGTAGGGGACCGCGTAGAAACGAACCCTATTGAAAATAAGTGAGGTGGAGTCAAAGGTCAGGACATGGGAGCGGGATGCATTCCATTGCCCTTATGCGTCATAACTTGCGTAAAAATGGTTCGATTTCGATGAAATTTTAGTTTGTGGTAGGGGACCATCTGGGGACGAACCCTATTGAAAATGGGTGGAATGGGGTCAAAGGTCAGGACATAGGATCGGGATCCATTCCATTGCTCTTATGCGTTATAACTTACGTAAAAATGCTTCTATCGAGACAAAACGTTTCCTGTTGTTTCGGAAGTATACTTTACCGCTTCTGTTGAATATAATCGAAATGGGGTCAAAGGTTGCGTCATAGGAGCGAGATTTATTCTACAGCCATTATCCTCATAACTTGGGTAATGATTTCTTGTATGTTGGAAAGCATATCATAATAATCAATGCATTGCATGATTTCACTAACTTGTTTATATTTTGTGTGTCCAGATTCTAAGTTTAGAACTCCACAATTGCTGGGCTTGATCACAGGTGACCCAGCTTCATGACGTGCAGTAATTCTAGGACCGTCTTCCACATTTGAAACTTACAGTACGATTCATCTGTATAGTAAACACCTTTCAACCTTTCGGAGCGTTAGGTAACGAGGAATCATTTTACATTAGTTTCATTAAAATCGGTTGATAAATACTGAAGTTAATATACGTAATTTAAAAAGGAACTAGTGACTTGTACGACACCCAATGCATCTCTGTCTTTTCGAATTAGGTCTACTAGTGAATTACTTTCTTTTGTCTGCCGTAAATATTTTCGTTTGGTTATCTTATAAAGGGAATTCAAAAACTGTATTTGCGGTTTAAATGTTTTTTTTCTTTTTCGCTTATTGCCGAAAGGATTTATATCACTCGTGTTCTCTTCTTTCTCATCTGTCTTGCCGTTATTCTTGTTTCAAAGGTTTGTACGGTTACGTGCACGTTTTACAAGCATATTTGCAGTTTTATCTGACCACCGCTTTTCTGTATATTTCTGGTTTAAAAGAAGCGTTCAGAATAATAATATCATTGATGGTTTTCGAGACAACGACATTTCAGAGTAAGACTCTTTGTTCTGGAGGCCATTATAACAAGATAAAGAATTTTTCCGTACACTTTATAGTCTATAACTCATCATCGTAGACGTTGTATTGTTTTTCTAAAAATAGAAAACGAAATGCACACCGCAGTTTCTTATTATGGAACAGTACATAAAACCACGTCGTTGCACGTGTCTGTTCCTTACTTTTGGTTGTTTGCTTCCTTTTGAATAGACCTTAAATCTGCTTCTCCTAATCCTACAGAGCTTTTGATGTCAGAAAGGGGTAAGTGAACAGCGCAAGAGTAAGATTTTCGAGTTTACAAAAACCGTTTTACGTAGACTCTGGATGGTATAAAAACATTAGAGGCGCTAGTAACTTCTCCGAAATGCGCAATATATCGCTGATGAATCCAGAATTACTCCGATTATTGCCAAATCCTTTTAAGACACATACAGTACATCGACAATTTTCTGATTTTAGGCATGGCTGTTCCTGTCGATAAAACTGATGAAAACCGTTCCCATCCTGAAAAGTGTATTGCTGATCCTATAGAAGGACAACAAGAACTCAAACACCAAACCATATTATCTAAGACACCTTGCCAAAATTCCGTAAAAGGGCTCGAAGGCTTCCACTCTCCCAAGGATTCTTCATATGGCCACAGTGACAAGAATTCAATTCAGAATTCCAAATGTGCCTTTAGCAAGAACTCTCTTAAGTATTAAAATGGTGCCACTGCCCCAAGAACTGGTATATGGATTCACAGAATGCCACTATGCCAAGAGCACCCACAAAGATTCACGGGGTGTCAGTGTGCAAAAAGAACTCATTAGACGATCGTACAGTTCAGTTGTACCAAAACTCCTATAACAACTCAAGTGGTGACAGCTTGCTAAGAATTCGTATAAGGATTCATAGAATGCTACTATGCTGAGATGTCACTATGCCAAGAGCGCACATAAGGATTCATAGCGTTCCCCCGGCTTCCGCCATACCCAACACGGCCATCAGACTGATGGATCGTGTATCTGGATTCATCAGTCAATAGGACCCGTTTCCATGGATCTACGGTCAACGAAAAATGTTCTTTACACCATGCTAAACGACGAGTAGTATTCCGAGTGGAGATGAAAGGCTTATGAGCAGCCGCACAACCACGGTAATCCATGGAATGTAGTTTTCTGCGAATGATACGTGTACATACCTAGGTTCCAGCATTTTACTCACCTGTACACTGAGGTCTTGTGCAGTACTCCGTCGATGAGCTGTAAGGACTCTCCTGAGGCTTCGACGTCCTCTATCACTGATTTTCTTTGGTCTGCCTGTACGTTTTTGCTGCTTCAGGCACGCCATGTGTTTTCCACTTATTCAGAATATCCAAAACAGTTGACTTGGGTATGTTTAAACTCCTCTCAGTTTCTCTTATGGACAACCCACTAATATAACACCCAACAATCTTTCCTTTCTCAAAGTCAGTACTCACCCGCCGCGACATTTTCACTCAACCTAACAGTGTCATATGATCGCAGTCAGCTGAAGGCTTGTTTTTACACCGTTTGGAGCTGTACCGCGCATTTTAACAACGCAGCGGATCCATTAATTTGCTTTTGAAAGTGTGTCCGGTGAATTTTGTCAATATAGTGTTTATAGGCATAATAAACAATGGAGCCCAGATTGAAGGTGTATTTCTTACCAGCTGTAATCTCAATACATCGTGCTACGGGTTTTGACCACCTAATAACTATTAATACAAATCTGCACGAATAAGTAATGATACTAACATAGTAAAACAGATGATGAATCCCCACAGCACAGACTGAACGTGACTGAAAGTTTTTAAAAAGGGTCCCGAGTCAATGTCATAATACTCTTTTTTTATAGGAAGAGCTGTATATAAACAGATATTCAAAAATATATATAATTGTATAAAAATAGATCAACAAATTACTGTAGTCTGGGCAATTTCTTCCATTTTTAGGCAATACATTTTTTTATTTCCATTTCAGAGTTTTGAGTGTACCCACCATGGCTCAATAGGCACAAATAAGAAAATACACATTACGCCACCACTCTGACAAGCTACATCTGCGCATTTGTTACGTACAGATTCGACGGCTTTGTGTTCCTCTACTTCCTTACAGTTCTTCAGTAGATAATTTATTTAAAAGACAGCACGCTCTCTGTAATTTACCAGCATATATAGTTACAATATTTTTAAAACTTTAAAGACCACAAAGAACAACTCTGAGGAATATAAGTGGTTCCTCAGACCTAATTTACGGGTCACTGGCTCTAGGAAGAGGAGCGAACCAAAGGGTTAAGACAGGCATCACCCATGCTTCATACGAGACCCGAACCCCGGCCTAGCTCTGGCCTGAGATGGTCACGGGTGAATGGGTCAACAATTTCTTGCGGGTCAAATGGGTCGGGTGAAGGCGTTCTTGACCGGACTTCGACCAAATTTTATCTCTGTTTTATTTTGAAAAGAAAAAACAAATATTTCGAAGAAAAATGCTCACTGTGGAAATTTGTGCTCCATACTGGTGCCCTTGGAGTGAAAAAAGATTTCTCTTGTAAAAATATTGTTGTCTGTTTCTTAAAACAAAGATTTCCACCGACCGACGTCAGACACACCGACACCATATCGTAAAACCATACTTTTTTGCGTTTGATTTTAGTGCGATTGTCCGTGTATATACACTTTTGTTTCGATCGAAGCATTTTTACGTAAGTTATGCGACGGCAGTGGGCCATTGAACGCCGCACCTGGACTATGGAATGGCACGACATTGTCTTATCCGACGAATCCCGCTTCTGCCTTCAACACCACGATGGACGGATCTGCGTGTGGCGGCACTGCGGCGAGAGACTATATGACGCCTACATTATACATCGTCATACCGGTACGTCGCCTGGCGTTATGATTTGGGGCGCAATTGGATATGACACCCGCACCCCTCTGATACGCATCGCCGGTACACTCAACAGCCACCGCTACATCTCCGACGTTTTGGAGCCTGTAGTCCTCCCTTACCTGCAGGACCTGCCAGCGGCCACGTTTCAACAGGACAATGCGCGCCCGCACGTAGCACGCATCGTGCAACAATTCTTCACGGCCCACCAGGTGTCACTGCTGCCGTGGCCAGCCTGTTCTCCCGAAATGTCGCCCATCAAACACGTCTGGTCGCTGATCGGCAACCGAGTGGCCCGGCAAGCACCACCCGCTGCTACGCCTGATGAACTGTGGCAACGTGTGGAAGCAGCGTGGACCGACATTCCCCAAGCCCACATCCAAAGCCTCTTTCGTTCGATGCTGAGGCGTGTAGCGGCCGCTATTGCCAGCCATGGGGGCCACACGAACTATTGATGTCTGCGTGTTCCACAAGTCGCACGGGGCTGTAAGCTCAATCGTTTCATCTTTGTATGTGTTGTTATGTGTCCAGTAAATCTGGCTTTGCTATCTCGTTACCTTCTTGGTATTGCATTTTTGGTGGCCAGCAGTGTATATATATACACAATCGAGTCACATTATTGTGACCACCTCCTACTTTTGACGTCAACAGCGCGTCGCCAATGAAAGAAGGCACGTGTCGTCAGCTGGTTTGGATATTATATAAGGTGTGCTGTAGGCAATCTGAAAGCATATCACTTGTTGCTGTCCTGGATAAAAGGAGCGCTTTATCAGATATGTAAAAAGGGATGATTAGCGGCTTTCGGGCCAAGGGTGGCAGTATTTCTGAAACAGCGCAGTTTGTGAACTGTTCGCCAGCTACTGTGGTAAAAGTGTATCGTGATTGGAGAAATCGTACCACTGCGACTAAGCTACGTGGAAACTGCCGTGCACCACGTGCCATTAATGTGAAACGTGAACGTTGGCTGCGAAGGTGCGTGACGGTCAATCGACACGCTACAGTGGAGCAACTCACTAGCCAAATGAACTAGGAGGCTACCGGAAGTATGCCTAAAACAACAGTTCAGCGAATGCTGCTGCATATGGGGCTCCGATGCAGACGGACGGTCACTGCTTCTATGCTAACGAAGGTGCATCGGTAGAAAAGGCTTACATTTGCACGGCAGTATCGGAATTCAACCTCCGCTGACTGGCAAAGGATTGCCTTCACCGATGAGTCACATTTTCTGCTTCATCAAACGGATGGACGTTGGCTTTAAGGCGAGAAACATCGGAGAATAAACACTCTTCAACCATTGCTGGAAGAACACAAGCTGGCGGTGGCAGCGTTATGGTCTGGGGAATGTTTTCGTGACATTCCCTGTGTCCACTCATACCTGTGGAAGCCACTATGGACTGAATTCGTAATGAATCCCTACTTGCAGACCACGTACACCCATACAGGCTGAATGTCTTCCATGGGACGGATGGGATCCTCCAGTACGACAATATGATGTGTCACACATCTAGAATATCCGAGAATGGTTGGAAGAGCACGATGAAGACTTCAAAGTACTTCCCTAGCCCCCTAATTCCCCAGACGGAAACCCATTTGAGCATCTGTGGGACAAACTCGATCGTGTTGTTCACTCTATGGATCCTCCACCACGCACTCTCCAGCAGCTATCGAGATGCACTGCAGTCAGTATGACTCCATATAACTGTGAACACCTTCCAGCACCGTATTGAGTCACTCCCAGGCCGTGTAGCTGCTGTACGCTCTGCGCACGGCGGTTACACTGGATATTAGCTGGTGGTCACAATAATGTGAATCGACCGTTTATGTATCAGTGTATTCGCATGCCCATTTTTGTTGGGGGTGCGCTGTTATAGGAAAAAACACGAGAAAAATTTAATTTATTATGTATGCAGAGCTACAAAATTCCCGCATTGATTTTGAACATACGAAAGCATTTCTTTTATTTAACTGACGTCGAATAACTTATGGTAAAGATCGTTACATACACTCCATTATAAAAAACTCTGAATTTTCTGCGCAAATATTAGGGTGATGAACGAAGTTTTGGTATTTTTTTATGAGTTTTAAATACAGCACGAGGCTTAACCTTCTTTAACACGTTCGTTGATTTACGACCCACCCGTGGGTCGTAACGCGTTAACTTCTACATTTTTCAGAGGAGGGAAAAAAGTTTATTTACATAAATTTGTAGTGTATATCAATCACTTTATGTATATATCTTTTAACGACCCACCAGTGTGTCGTAAAGCACTATATTGAAACAGTTATGACCCCACCGGTAGGTCGTAACGTACTAGAACGAAATCGCCGAAAAACATCGCCGCAGCGAAAGTGTTAACCCTCTTTACAGAGTCTGAAAAGCTCTGGAGCTCTGGCAGAAAATGGGACACTCAGTGCATCGTCAACTTAAATGGATGTCAAAGTTCAAATTGTATATTTAAATCTGTGCTCATAAACAAACCGATTCAAACAGCAACGAAAAAGACAGAAAATCAGTAACTCGTAGCAGAACGTTGAATTGTGTTTATGACTCCACGCTATTCCAAACGCAAACAAGTATGACCAGTGGGGCTTTTTTTAAGCGAACACACCCTGGGAATTTAAACCTCTGCGTTGAAACCACAAGGAAATGAAAACATGACCTGTAGCGCCGTCTGAAGAGTTTGAATTACAGTTGCTTTAACGACTTGGGGTGTCCGCTGGTAAAATCGCACTCCTGCGTCAGCAAATATTACTTACTACGTTTTGTTTACTGCACGAAGCAAAAAAACATTTTTCTCTTCATGAAAATATTGCAAAAGGGAATTTATTTCAGACACAGACGCAAAGCCTTAGGACAAACTTCGGCATGTCTTATTAAAAATACATTAAAAAAACAATATAACAGCAACTCGTATCACAAGTTTGAATCGCACTGCTTCGTGGGACTGAAGCGGTGCTCATTTTGGCCAGCACATCCTGAAAGTTCCGCTTATACGTTTGAAACCACAAGGAAATAACGACGTGACCACCATCTGAGGAGCACTTGTACCACAGCTGCTTTAGGTTCGTCGGATGTGCGACTGCGAAACCGAACCCTTGACGTTTCTAGCGCGAATATGATATGCTTACTGAATGAACCTTTTCTTCTTAATTAAAACATCATATAGGGGAATTAATTTTCACCACTACTCGAAGCATTAGGACGAACTCTTGGCGAGTTTTATTGGAAATATATCCGAAAAAATAATAACGATAGTATAGGTTAAATTGTGACTCTATTTGAGTGTGCGCCGCACACCTAACACACCCCGAATATTGGCCCCTGATATTATTATGTATAATTATAAATTGGGTTCTCAATTTATAGTTCAAAGCAGATTTGTTTGGGTCAGGTCCAGGTCAGTTATGGACCCGGGGCGGCCTTTTGAATAATGTTGTGCTCAGCCAGTGGGGCGGACTTTTGAATAATGTTGTGCACAGCCAGCGGGGCGGACTTTTGAATAATGTTGTGCTCGGGTCGGGTCCAATTATGTGACGTCCGGGACCGGCTCCAAAGTTATGGACCCAATGAAAATTCTGGCTCTGGCAACACGCTGGAAGCCTACGCGTCAGACCACTCAGCCAGCGCGGCGGCCTTTTGAATAATGTTGTGCTCAAGCAAGAGTTGATTAGAGCGAGCACTGGTAAAAAGCTTTTTCAGCAGATAAAAGAATTACCACCTAAGAATGGGTGAGGGAGCGTAAAGTTAGAGGGTGGTTTAAATCGTTTGCCAGCATGGCACCTGCTATATGCAGAAAGCAAGGTCGTCGTTTATTTCATTAGCCCTGCTCACATGAAATTCAATCGGCTTGGAATTGCTGAAATTTTATGCATGCATTAGTAATCAATGTCTCAGTGAGATGCAGTCTTGTGTCACGCTCGCTTCCTAATTTCGGGCTTCCGCATTTAATCAGGCCGACTCTATCAAATAACGTTCTGCGGTTGTGGACATGTTGTTGTGGACCATCTGGCGCTGCGGCATGTGTTGTAACGCGGGCGTCCAGGCTGATCGACCAGTAACACCCGACCCATCATCTGTCCTCCCAAGCCGTCAGCCGACAGAGGCCGGTGATGAGTCCGTGATGGATTAGACCACTACCAAAAGCCAAAAAACTTTCTTGATTAACTGCAAGACTTCGCACCGGAAACAACAGGACGGGGGAAAAAATATCCATGACTGATGAATGTGTTGTTCTTTCCGTAGCAGCGGCAACGAAGAAGAAAACCAGCAGCGCTCTCTCTCTCTCTCTCTCTCTCTCTCTTGAAGAGGGTAATTGGTTATGGGGTAATAATGTTTTTGTTTTACCGCAGATAGAGAAGAAGTGGCATAAAACGATTTGTTCCTCAGCTTCGTTCTGCAGCATTCGATTAATAGTTAAGTATAGTTACAATATCGGTTATTTGTGTTCTTCAGCGCTGCATTTTCCCTGTCTTTCGCACTTCGATCCTGCGTTGACAAAATTTTACCCTTTCTTCTTCAGGCGGCATTTTTCGATTTTTCTTTCGCGTCTGTACGAGATGCAAAACTTCCACTTACTAAGTTCTTGATGACAGTTTTCGTTCAATATGGTATTTTTGGTTTCTAAGTGATTGGAAAAACAAAAACATTTCAAAAGGATAAATTCATTTAATTCAGTTCTCATGATGTAAATTAAGGTAAATAAAACATTTCCATATCGTCTACATATCCCTTTGGATTACATTTGCAGCGAAACTATAGTAAGTAGAATTCTAAGCTTCATGAACATTCCGCAAAGTTTTGTTTTAACAGAATGCGTTGTTCATAAGCATAGGCAAATCAAATTAAGATTCTCATCCAAAGATCGATCATTAAAATGATGGCTTTTCAGAGAACAGCAAAATATGTTTTTTAATTAGAACTGCAAAGGCTGTAACACTGTTAAAAACCATGGATAAAATTTTAAACAGCAGAGCTATTAGCTTCAAAAATGACTTAAGCATTCTCTAGACATGCATCTTCAGCAGTGGATGCTAGACTTGGACATTAACAAAGGAATCAGAGAGAAGGATGCTTGCTTTTGAAAGAAAGTACTATTGTAAAATATTACGAATTGGATGAACCCAGAGGGTAAGAAATTAATTTTACTGAAGAATGCAACTAAAAGAGCCACTGCTCCAAAAATCATACAGAGAAAACTAAGACTTTTTGGACACATCAGCCGAATGAAAAATGACGAAGATAGTGTCATTAGTTTTTGGCTTAATGAACGGAAGAAACGCAAGAGGACGCACTCACCGTGTGTGGGCTGATGATATCAAAGACTGGTGCGGTGGTACCCTTCAAGAACTGAGCCACTCTGCAATGAACAGATTTCAATGGAACAATATAATTAAAATGACAACAGACACCTAAGAGAATTGTACCCATGGTTGATGATGACGATGATGAAAATGGTGATTTCCAGAGAAGTCAAAGTGCTATTCGACATTATCTTTAGAAACAGAAAGTGACGCTCACAAAGGTTGAACACTTTAATTACTTGGACGAAGTTTTCGTCGAAAGTAAGAGCTTTAAGTGCAGTGACGTCATTTTCTGTTATCTCAGGCACTATTCAGTAGAGCATATCAAATTTGCTTGTTTCTTAACAACCAATGAAAATTCGAGTTGCTGTGCTACCTAAACCAAAAGCGCATGTGTAGGTTGAACCGAACGGAAAGTTCCTCAATAGGAGGAAGAAATCAAAGATGAACATTACCATCGTCTTTCTGGGATAGAGTATCGGTTACAGGGTGTGTTTTCGGTCCTCCCCCGATAGCCCCATCGCTCCAAATTTCGGAGATCGTCATCCATTTCTCACCACACGTGACAAGACGTCTCAAAATTTAATTGTCTGATTGTTGATAACCAGGGAAAGGAAGACATCAAATCGCCATGTTTCGTGCTGTTCTGTCAGCTTATACGGCCTTCATTTACCTGCCTTCTTCACATTGCTGTTACATGGCTTGTTGCTGAGTTCTATTACAGCGCCCTGTGTGGAGGGTTCGTTTGATGCTTCCTTTGCAGTAAGTTCGGTATCGGTGGTTTAATCCGTAATTCTCCCAACTGGAGCAGATAAATACAATGCAAAGTATGGAAAAGAGAATCGACTGAAGCTAAATTTTGCAGTGAGGAAAACTCTTATTCCCATCTTGTTCGAAATGTCATCAAGCTTTTGTCCATCATTTTCGTGCTTTCCTTATTTTAGTTGTCCCTCGGTGTCCAACTCGCCGAAAATATCTTTATCTCTTCTTGGCCATCCAAACCTCTTCCTCCATCCGTTCCGACAAACCCCCGAGGTTTCCAGAGCCTCCTAAAAATATTCCCTTCTCCCTCGACTTTTCGCCACCGAGTCCCTCTCTCATGCCCGGAGAGAGAAAACCCCCTTAGTCCGTCTAATTCCAAGAAAGCAGAGCCACGCCTTCACTCTCAAAAACTCTTATGTTCTTAATCGCGTGGAAAGGAAATACTTTCTTTGCGTTTCGCTGCGATTTCCAATGGCGGGAAATGAAGGAAAATGACTAGAATTCTCTATCTCATAAAAATGGCTACATAATCTCGCTTCTGATAAATATGGAAGCCCCGGTTACATTACCTATGATCGTTATATGACGGGAAATGGTAGCATAGTGTATTTCGAGTTTCTCACAAAGTTCTCGTACCGTATGACGTGGTTCAATCAGTCAAGGTCTCCGACTCGAAACCATGGATATCTCTGTCTGGTTGGTTTGTAGATATCGAGACTCATATCGCCGGATATCTATAGTATTTAGCAAACTAACGTTGTTACTTGAGTTCATTAAGGGTGCCTTCTGAAAATATGAAAAGCTGTACTGATAGTGCGAGCTGCTCACGATGCACGATGTCCAAGTTTAAACTCATAAGAAATTGCCATGAATTTGGATGTGATCAATCGTCGTCCTCTTCACTGTAGGGCAATCCTCTTGGAACTTATGATACAGACGAAATGACCAATGCTTTTTAGGCAAAGGCCCTGACGCTTTAAATTTGCATATCAGAGGACACACCGGCAATGTGTGTTTTGTTGTTTTTATTGAAGGTTCTGTTTAAATGATTTATTAGACCTGGTGGTACAGAGACGTACAGTCAGGCATAAACAGGAGACAGACATTACACAGCAACAGGTACAAATCATACATGGTTGACAGCATACCAAATGATCAATGTACACAGATATAGACAGTGTTGATCATATAACACATTGCGAACAAGTGTACATCAAACATGGATTTTACAGTATGCTATATAACCAATGTACACAGATAACCAGTGTTGGACAAGTAACACATTGAGAGCCAGTGCCGAAAGACAAACACAAACAACCATGCCTCACCAGGATTCGAACCCGGATCCTTCTCGAACGAATGGTCATAAGCCAGCGCTTAGACCACTGCGCCACCGGGGCGGCACGTAATGTGCTAATTCCTAAATTACCTGGCAACTGCACGATTCTTCAAAATCCGACATTTCATATGCAACAACCTAATAAACAGAACGTATCGCCGACTAGAATAATGAAATGCCTTTAAAACGCACAGCACTACGTTTAAGGAAACAGCAGTGGCGTCGGGTCATTATGGCATCGGGGCTAAGCCCCGCATGAGTATGAAAAAACAAGTTAGTAAAATCATGCAATGAATTGATTATGATACGCTTACCAACATACCAGGAAGTATTACTCAAGTTATGAGGATAATGGCGGTGGAATAAATATCGCTCCTGTGATCTGACCTTTGACCCTATTTCGATGATATTAAACAGAATTGGTTCAGTATAACTCCGGAACAACATACTAAAGTTTTGTCGAAATAGAAGCATTTTTAGTGAAGTTTTGAGGATAATGGCTGTGTAATAAATATCGCTCCTGTGCCCTGACCTTTGACCCCATTTCAATGATACTCAACAAAACCGGTTTAGTTCATCTCCGGAACAACATGATAAAACTTTGTCGAAATCTAAGCATTTTTACGTAAGTTACGACGCATAAGAGCGATGAAATGGATCCCGCTCCTATGTCCTGACCTTTGACCCCATTTCGCCAATTTTTAATAGGGTTCGTCCCCAGGTTGTCCTCTATTACATACTAAATTTTTATCGAAATCGAATCATTTTTAATCGAACAATTTTTACGCAAGCTATAACGCATAAGGGCAATGGAATGAATCCCGCTCCTATGTATTGACCTTTGACACCATGTTTCCCATTTTCAATAGGGTTCGTCCCCAGTCGTCCCTTACCACAAACTAAAATGTCATCGAAATCGAACCATTTTTACGCGAGTTATCGTGCGGACGGACAAAGTTGAAGCATATACGCTTCTTCAACCTACGGTTGGAAAGCGTAAAAAAAGATTTTTCTTTTATTTGGAAAAACTTCGAAAGCAAATCCGTGTTAATAGCCAAACCTCCGATTTTCTGAATGCAATGTGAGCCACTAAAATAATTGAGTAACTGCGTAACACATTACATCCGTCTACATACGTTGACTCCAGCGCACTCAACACAGCGTGGGTGAGACAGGCTACTCTCGTCAACTCGTCGCCTTGGCGAAGCTTTAGAACAGTAATGGCTGAACAGTTGCACAATGAGATGCGCATGCGTAAAACTGTCTTTCGGTGCTGGTCGCTTTCGCGTCGTCAGCCAGTGTGCGGATGATTTTAATTTGTGTAATTAAGCTATAAGGTTCGCTCGTGTAACTATTAGGTGTACAGATTAATTTCACGGCCCCTAAATACAATACACTGAAGCACTTATGTAAATTGAACGTGTAGCGCAGCCATGTGAGGGTTGTGCAAGATCAACGGACGACACCATAAAACCCAACGCTGCAGCTGACAGAATCTCCCAAATCAGGTGAAAAGTTTAGTAAGCAGAATGTGAGGCATTGCATGCTTTTCGCGTTCCAGCTCAAAAATAAAAATGCTAGCGAGGCTAAGGAAACGATTTGTCCAGCCTTGGGGGAAGCTGCTGCGTCCTGTAGCACGTGTAAAAAGTGGTTCCAGAGGTTTCATTAAGGAAATTTCAATCCCGCGGATGATGCACGTCCCGACCAACCCAAAAATGTAAACGAAGACAATTTGGAAAGCTGTTTGCCTAGAATTCGTGTCAGACACAGTCAGAACTTGCTCAAGCACTTGGGTAACCCAACAAGCAATCTCTATTGGCCTACAAAAGCTGGGGATTCCTCCCGTGCTCTCTCCTGACAACAAAGAACGACGCTACGACACAACATTTTCCTTGCTGTGCAAGTTCAACCGGAAGAATTTTTTGTACACAATAGTGACTGGTGATGAAAAGTCGGTATTGTACGACAATCCCAAAAGGCGAAAATCGAGGGTTCAACCCTGGTGAAGCATCGATATCAACTGCGATACTCAATATTCAGGGCAAAAAGCTCTTGTTGTGCATTTGGTGGGACATGGTGTATTGTCTTATAAGTTGCTTAAACCAGGTGAAACTGTCAATGCTGAGCGTTATAAACGGCAACTTCATCGTTTAAGGGACGCAATAGAGCAGAAACGACCGTTTACCTACCGTGAGACTCGGGAAAGTGATGCTGCTGCAGGACAACGCATAGCCTCACACGGCGAAAACCACCAAGGACACATTATCTGCGTCCGGTTGGAAAGTCCTCCCGCACCCCACGTATTTTTCAGACTTAGCCCCATTTGTTCCGGTTCCTCCAAAACCACTTAGTGGATTCGCACTTCAAAACACCCGATGATGTCGCTCAAAGCATTGCCGATTCCATCGACTCCAAACCGCCGTCCTTTTACCGATGGTGGGATTCGCCAGCTGCCCAATCGTTGGTAGAAGTGTATAGATGCCGATGGAGATTATTTCGCATGTTAAAATGTAAGTTAATCATTACAATATAAACACTGACTTTGTAGATAAAAGATCGCGAATTAATTTGTACATGTAATGAAATGAACAAAGTGCAATTTTTATTGGAACATCCTTTTAGTTTATTATGGGTTCAAGAAAAATAAACGTTTTAAGACTTGAGACCAAATATTTGCTGGGTGCAAAAACCATAAAAATCAGTCTAGAACTTTTAATGTGTTGTGGTATAGAAAAATATCTTGGTTAAGTGGAAAAGAAAACAGAAACGTTATTCGTTTTGTTTCTCCTGTTTACTACTGTTTTGTTTCTACTGTTGTTGCTTTTTTATGTTGTTCAGCACTACATACTGTATATACACAATCGTATCAGATTAATATGACCACCTACCTAATAATGGGAATAACCACCCGTGGTCCGGATAACAGCGGAGAGACGGCGTGGTATGGACGCAATGAGGTCCTGAAAGGTCGTCCGAGGCACATGTGCCCATTTGGACTGCAGCAGAGCATGGTAGTCCCGGAGATGACGTGATTGTGGGTCGGCACATCGAACCAAATAGTCCCACAAGTACTCTAGGGGATTGAGGGCGGGCATTTTCGCAGACCAAGGGAGAACGGAGACATCGCTGTCGTGTTCCTGGAACCAGTCACGCGCCTCCTTAGCGACATGGTAGGGCGCATTGTTCTGTTGGTAGACACCATCACCACCCGGGTAAACGTCCAACATGAAGGAATGCATGTGGTAAGCGAGGATGGACAGGTAGCCATTGGCGTGCAGGGACATATCCAGTGATACCAGAGTTCCAAGGACATACCACGAAAATATTCCCCAGACATGCGCACTGCCACCGCCGGCCTGTACTTGACCGACAAGCGTGTCCGGGTGTTGGTTCTCTTCGTGTGTATGACGTCATATCCGCCACATCTTCTGTGGAGTAGAAATCTCGATTCGTCGGAGAAGGCAACCTTTCCCCGCTCTTCCACTGTCCAATGACGGTAGTCCCATGCGAACTGCAGGCGTCATTGCCGATTGACCTGGTTTAAAATGGGCTCCTTAACGCAAAGGTTGACTGCGGAGACCCGTGCATAGCAGGGTTCGCTCTACTGTACACGTACTTGGGTGCCCCAGCGTTCATTTTCATGGTCAATTGCTGCACTGTGGCCCGTCGATTTCCCTTTACCAGTCGACGGAGGTGACGTTCTTTGGGTTGGATTGCCTTTGTGGCTCCACAGTTATGACGTCGGTAGGTACTCGGTGTGCCAGCAGTACATTCTTGGTACACCCTTACTACAGCCTCTCGCGAACAGCCCACGAAGACTGCTGTTTCTGAGATGCCCCCACCCGTGGCGCGGTAGCGATGGTCATTCCTTTTTGAACTTCCGTCAAATCCCTACCTCTACCCATTGTGCTCACGTTACGCACTATGGCTGGTCTGTCCTGGCCGGTCGCTTATATCTCCTTCCGGTCGACCTTGCCACGTGCATTCTGTGACTCACCTGGACGGGTACACTGTGATTCTGGGGGTGGTCATATTATTCTGATACGACCGTGTATAAATAAAATTAAGAATCTTTTTAGCAGGTGGAGGTTAGAAACCTTACAATCCACTGAAATTATATTTGACAGTACGGAAATAGTTTGAGAGCAATTCTAAAAAAATTTAGTTAAATTTTAGGTCACCCTACGCCACTGGGAAATAGTATGAGCAAAGAAGGCAAATCGTTGGTTGCTTTATCAGCATACAATATTTGAGAAAACTTCTTTAATCCTGGGTTACAGCCTTGAAAAAAAATTAATTGTGGGCAGTAAGAAACCTGAGAAACCACAGTCGAAGTTTTAAAAACTTACTGGAGAAATATGTAAAAAAAATAAAGAGAAAAAGGATTAGAAGCACCCCCCCCCCCCCAATTTCTGCTTCACTACAGTCCACCTCTAAAAAGTATTTCCAGTTATCTTGTATCTTTAAATATTCTTAATTTCCCGTCATTAAATGTCGAAAATAAGAAAATCTACACTATTTCAATAAATGAAACATAAATACGCAATAACATATCAGATATTGAAGTTGAATTAGGTGAGTTGTCTAGTGGTCCAACAAAGAGAACACGTTCATTCCCCCTGGATGGCAGATGTCCAGTTGATTGTTTCTCCAGTTGCGCAACGTGTGGGTGCTAGGAGAAAGGTACACTGAAGGTCAAAGAGCAGAGTTGCCAACTATGCTAGCCAGCCAAGTAAAAAATGACGACGTCGGGTGTGACACACCCCACCAGATTAACGCAGGATAAATTTAGTTCTCTTGGTAAGAAAGACGAAAAAGAACGGACTTTTTCTTTTCGCACGGGGTATGGTTCTTCCCTCCTCGAACGGTAGACTGACTCCTGTGATGGAACTATATATATATATATATACAGAGTTGTAGAAAATTTAGCGGGAGCCACACCCTTCTCAAACAAAGGGCATCAACATACACCGAGATGTCAGTTTATTAGGTACACCTATCCTCGTCACATAAACGACTAACTTAAACACGTAAAACGTCACGTGATCGCGGTGATAATCAGGCAGATCAGATCTTTCAGCATCAGTAAGCCTTGGACTAAGGGTCAGAATGGGAAAACTGGTGTTCGGAGCGCCTATGAATGTGGCATGACCGGAATAGGAAAACTGGTGTTCGGAGCGCCTATGAATGTGACATGACCGGAATGGGAAAACTGGTGTTCGGAGAGCCTATGAATATGGCATGACCGGAATGGGAAAACTGGTGTTCGGAGAGCCTATGAATGTGGCAAGACCGTTGGCGCCAGACGCGCATGTTCGAGCACATTCTAAACGGCCGTCCTCCTGTTCTTTTCACGCACAACGTAGCAAGGGAATACGGAGAATGGTGCGACCGAACTCCACGTAATAGATATGACCTGCCCATTAGGGAGATCCCTGCGAGAAAAAGTGTCCGCGTTGTTGGAAGTTTTGACCGGTAGGTGGCAGTAGAGACCGTGACTAAGAATGTAAACAACGGTGACAGCAGATGTGGTTTTGCCAAACAATACATTGTTTAAAATTAAATAAACTCATACTTTCATCCAGAAGTGAACTGATATAAGTGACACACAATCTTCTGTAATAATAAGGCAAAGTGTGCGTGTCTGTCTGTCTGTCTGTACTTCGTGATACAAAAAAAAACTACTCAACCTAGAGAACTGAACTTTTGCACGAAGGTAGCTTACATACCGAGAATGTGCACCTCGGGCTAAGTTTCCGAATGTTTTGGTTCCGATTTCCCGTGTATCGTTCCGCTTTGTTTACAACCTGATCACACCCAACGTGAAAGAAAGTAGTTCACGATAAATTTTACACGTTTTTTTTTTTTTTTTTAGAATTTCGTTATAATTGACGCCTTAATGACTATTTTTATTTGTAAATACATTTTAAGAAGAAAATATATCAAATAGTAGTACTACGTTGTGTTTTTTTAGGGTTTTTGTTTTATCCGGAGCTAGCGTTTTTTTTTTTGTTTTTTTTTGAGCGTAGCTATTTCGAACTTTTGTTCTGGAAGTTAAAGTGGCTAAGACTGACGTACGCCTCATTTTTTGATAGTATTTATTCGGATTTTATAAATTTTGCGAATGTGGAATTTAGTCGCGATTCCTGCGGGAGGCAGCTAAAGATTCGGAGACAGCTGTTAAGTGGGCTGAATAGGTGGCCTTCTTCCGAAAGGGAAAGTATATTCTGAAGGGTACGAGATGGAATTATGCCGCATAAATTTGTAATATGAAAATAATTGTTATTATTTTCCATATTAAAATAAATTCCTTTAATGATTTGCATCACAATAAGATTTATTTCGATGAAAATAGAAAAAAAACGTATATTATCGTTAACTATTTTCTTTCACGTTGGGTGTTATCAGTTTGTATGTAAACAAAGCGGGACAATACACGGGAAATCAGGAACTAATTGAAGGGTTCTGAATCCGTAGTACAGCCGTAATTTTATAATTTAATTAGCATTTTCGTCAAGGAAAGTGAACTACAAATAACGTTAATTAATTCACTTCTGACGTTACAGTTTTGAATTACATTGATACTAACGTCTGGCTACGGTGATGATTGCTTAACCCTTTAACGTCCACAACTTTTTTTTTTTTTTTTTGATTGGAGATTTAACGACCACCGTGAGCAACTCAATGGGCTATAAGCAGTCGCCCGTCCCTAATTTAGGGTCACTGGTTCCAGGGAAGGGAAAGAGCCAGTGCCGTAAGACAAACACAACATCCATGCCTCACCGGGATTCGAACCCGGACCCCGTTCGGACGAATGATCAGAGGCCATCGCTTAGACCACTGCGCCACCGGGGCAGCAACGTCCATAACGCCCAAAAGGTCCGTACATACAAACGACCGCAGCTTCCCGAAACGCCTGTCTAGAGTGAGTCAGATTTCCTGCCCTTATATGTTCTTTAAATCTGCACGACCTATGAGAGATCAGAACTAGTCACCGTCAGTCACCATTGTTGTTGCTAAACAAAGAAGTGAAACAATAGACAGTTTCGGGTGTTATGGTACTTAGAGTGATACTAGATTTCAGAGTCATGGTCGTTAAAGGGTTAAACGTCTCATGCTGCACGTCATTGAAGCTCTGATTATGACTGGCCAGACAGCGGGGCAAGATGTGTTATTTCCTCGAATATCCGTCATTTCGACTCGTGTGCCCTTCAAATTTAAACGAATTCAGCTTCCAGTGAGCCTGTGCTTTGCTATGAGCATCAGCAAGGCTCAAGGACAGTCGCTCAAAGTTGTTGGCTTATATTTGCAAAGCTCCTGCTTTTTCCCACGGACAACTTTACGTTTGATGTTCCATAGTTGGCAACAAGCAAAATCTCTACATTTTGGCGCGACATGGGAGAACTCCCAACATTGTTTACCTAGAAGCAATGGCTTTATATCAATTTTGTTTCTCTACTAGTTTTTCTAAAATTAAAAAAAAAAAAAAAAACAAGCCTATTTAACTTCAAGCTTATTAACGATAACTTTTTACCCTATCCTTACGACTCACGGCCAAATATTTCACCCATCCAAGAGAAAACCACTTGCAGTTAGATAGCGAACACAAAATTAAACATGTTTCAGCAAAAGTCGTTTTTTTTTGCTCGAATTTATCTGCTCGAAAACCATGATGAGTCGCCGAGGAAGCTTGACGTTGAGTTCCGTTCTCTAGCTAAACAAGTCCTACACCAACAAACAACGTCACCAAAGCGACGGGCTAAAAGCTAGTATGAAATAAATATAAAAAGATATAGCCATTTTATTTTATCTCATCGCAATAGAGAACTTTCATTTTAGTGATCATTGAAGTGCATAGATGTAAACATCTCGCAACGAAAATGCAAAACTTGTATTTTTGATAGCTTTTCTACTGCCTTAATAATTTTGTAAGGTGAACTGTGGTATGACTCGCGAGAGTTACAGGCACGTGACGGTTATATTTATTGTTTTACATTGTCGTTTCTGAAAAACTCTGGTCGTTGCACTAAATATTCGTTACAAAACAACGAGCTTGTAAGACTTGCATAATGAAACACTGCAAGTCATTTCTTTATTTCCTTAAAAGAACTACTGAAAATTTTTAAGGGAAATAGCTAGCAACGATGACATGAAAAAGAATCTACATCGACACACAATACTTTCCGAATGGTTACCGCCGCAGAATTAGTATTTTATATTCCCTGCCACCAGCGCCACCAAGTGACAGTTTCACTTTGGATAGCGGACAAGCCGATCTGCGTCATAAACGGGCATATCTGTCACGTGGGTCTCGAGTGCGATACTCAAAAAATGTTCCAGCAATCGGAGATGCATGTGGACAAAATCAGCTGCTGGATTCGAAGGGTCAAGGAGAGAATCATGCAAGCAAACAGAAAGGTCACAACTCGGTAAATCGCAGCGGAATTCAAGTTTGGTGTGCCGAGGGTCACCTCGAAACTCACCACACATCGTATCCATCAGTCATGAATGGGGTACAACGGCGGACGACCATGTAGCCAGTCTGCTTTGGCCGTTCTCAATCACATGTTTTAGTCCACAAATCACATATTGATGGAAATTTCATGCAGGTCATAGCATCCACAGCAAACCATTGCTACTGTTGTGCGTCAAAAGACCAGGCAGACGACCGTTTGGAAGATGCCAGAACCGGCACTTCTATCGCCAGTTATCAGGCTACTTTGAAAGTTGCTCAGATCAATCGTTTTTCCCATTCCGACCCTTAATCGAACAATATAACTGCTGCTCGACTCGCACCCAGCAACTTATCACACGTTTCACATCCACAGGAAAGGTTCAGTCGCAACTACTTATGTCGCATGGAACTTTCGTGCTGCATATCAGAAACGAAGTTACATTAGATTAAACCTACAGGCTCAGATACGACAGTGGGTAGATAGATATGTAAGAGAAACGGGAGTCTCAAATTCAATGTACAAGTCAATACAGTTGGGTGTGTCAGACTAAGACGCGAAAAGAACACTTCTAGGGAGAGAAAGCAAAGGTGGAGGAAGGAACAGATGAAATTATTTGTAATGGGGGAGGGGTTCAAATTCTCCTGAGCCAATGGTTTAACATGCCTAATCGACATACGGCAAGTGTTCCGTGGTTCAAAGAAAGTAAATGTACCACGGATCGATCCCTCTACAATCTGATTGGAAGGCGATTGATCTAACCACTAGACCACTCGCGGCCCAACTGCTTCTCGACGAGATGGTCTACCAGATTTATACCGCAGTCACACTGTTAAAAATTGGTACTTAGAAATAAGCAAAATGTACTCGTTTTTGATTGCATTCTGGACTTAGAAATAAGCAAATGTACTCGTTTTTGATTACATTCCGAGTATTTGTGTCTCATTTTCGGAAAAGATCCGTATTCATTTTTGAGTTATATACAGGGAATCAATTGTGAGTATATCTGGCATTTCTAATTTAAAATATATGTACTCGTTTTTGAGTACATGTATTTCAAATATATGTTTTGTACTCAAAAAATCCATATACACTGCCGGAAAGTGAAAAAAGAATACCAAGAAGGAACTGGCGGACGATCATGAAATTTACATATGTTAATAAGGTCAAGATTACGTAGGTGTGATGTTAATTTCGAAACCAACCGGTGAGCGTTTACGCCACAGCACGGCATAATATGCAAATTATCGTCGGTGGTATTTAAGGAGTACGACGAAGTGAATATAATCAGTCGTCGGCGTACGGACACGTGCGAAGAACTCGAAGAAGCTGCAATGCCTGGACATGGAAGACGTGTACGATTTCAGCAGTTATCGGACTTTGAGCGAGGTCGTCTAGTCGGACTCCGCGAGGCCGGGTGGTCGTATCGTCGTATTGCCGAGCGAATTCGACGCGAAGTATCGGTGGTGGTACGATGGTGACGTACATGGTCCGAGGAACATTCCCACACGAGAAGACGTGGAACCGGGAGTCACAGACGGACTGATTAGCGGACCGATCGACGCATAAGAAGAGCGGCGTTGTCAAGCAGAACATCCACTGCGACGCACATCCGAGCTGCCGTTGCACCTGAGGTGACCGTGCGAACAATCCGCAACCGTCTACTGGATGCAGGACTACGTGCACGTGTGCCTCTGGCATGTGTACCTCTGACTCCCGCCCACCGTCAGGAACGGCTGCAGTGGTGTCGCCAACGTCTGCACTGGAGAACGCAATGGCGATCTGTCGTGTTCAACGATGAAAGCAGATTCTGCTTGGGAGCCTCCGATGGCCGTATGCGTGTTCGCAGACGTACAGGGGAGCGTCTCCACCCTTCTTGCATCCGCCAAAGCACACAGGGCCTACACCTGGTCTCCTGGTGTGGGGAGCGATCAGCCATTACTCCCGTACAAAACTAGTGTTTGTACCGGGTACGTTAAACAGAAACTGAAGGAAGTTAGAGCAAATCTAGCGATTCTGCACGATAGTTTGTAAGTGAGAGTGAGAGAGAGCACACTAGATGGGATCACCGTACAAGCGTACGATTTAGCTTATAGAGTGCAGGGATAAATTGGGGGGGGAGCTTAGGAACGAACACTTTTATACGTAACCTGGGGATTCCTACCCTGGAGCCGTCACATAACGTGATCGTCCGAATTTTAGCGATCGTTAGAAATTCACACCACCAAGGAGAGGCTATCAGGCTAGGTTTGAACCTGGGGTCCCTCTATCAGTAGTCTGAATCTCTAACCACTAAGCCATCCGCGGCTAGATTTCAAATTTGGAATGCGTGTACTCCATACATACTCATTTATTCATAGAATCAACTGGAAGTACATTATTCGATGGCACATCTGGGATAATAGATATACTAGTTGCCAAATGCTGGGCAAATGCACCGCACAATTTTATGACAAATACAGTGATGAAGCGACAATATGTTATTTATGACACAGTTAATTTAAAAACCTACACAAAGATATTTTATGCATAATTAAATTTCTTGTGATTAGTGACTTTGTTGTACTAATTATTGATGTGTTTACACATACCTTGAAATCTAAAATATCTAAAATGAAATAATTCGAGATTATATTTTTATTTATTGATGCATAAGTACCTATCGTTACTTATATTTGAACATGTCACATATACTCGTTTACGATACGATTGCATTTTAAAAAAACCCGAATAGTTTCAGGTTCTCATTCTTAAGTAGATTTTTTTTAACAGTGCAAGTAACGTCTTACATGTAGTAGTGAATTGTTTACGTGGCGAATGTGTAGTGGCAAAGATTAGTATGGATGTCACCTTGATGCCCCTGCTGCCTAAAAATTATTGCAAAAAAACGAGGTCACCATTACGCCATTCACAGTTTTTGAATTTGTCTTGCTAATTAAATTGTACGCGACTCTAATCGTGTTTAGAGTCTAAGACGAAATCTTCATGCTCTGATTTTCACCAAAGTGAATAATTGCCTTGTGAGTACACTGGCGTGCAAAAAATAAGGACAAGAAGGTTTTTCGAATGTAACGTAGTGCAGAAGTGCTCCACACAGACCCAAATCATACCATAAGATCCCCAAGACGTAAGAATATGGGACAAGTGAGCAAAACCGTCCAAACAAGGAATCTAAAGGATACAAAGGCACTTTATTGAAAAGGTAGCTTCGAGCACAACTGGACGGAAGACAGAAATCTCCATGTGCCAGGCGGCTGCCAAGAAAAATCCAGTCTTTAGTAGGGGATATGAACACCCCTGACTGCGTTGCAGGATTTACAACGTCTGTCCATGCTGAGGACAAGGTTGTCGAGGAGCTGTTGAGGCATCGCGGCCGATTCCTCTTGTAGCGCTAATCGCGGCTGCGGAATCGTTGCTGGCGGCTGGTGACGTGCTGCCAAGCATCTCCCGAGAAGGTCCCACACGTGTTTGATTGGATTTAGGTCCGGGGACCTAGCGGGCCAATCCATACGTTGAATATCTTCACTCTCCAACAGCTCTGCGACAGCCCCTGTACGATGAGGTGTAGCGTTGTCGCCCATGAAGAGGAACTCAGGACCCACAGCACCTCTAAACAGACGCACGTGAGGCAGGAGAACCTCGGTACAATAGCGGACACCAGTGTCCGAACCTCCTTGGTAGATGTGGAGGTCAGTACGGCTACCAAACATGATATCGACCCAAACGAGAACTCCGCCACCTCCAAACCGTTCCCTTTCGATGATTTTGGAGATGTGATTGCGTGTTCCCTGCTCTCTCCAGATGTATATACTTCCAGAATCGCTCGTCAGACTAAATCGGCTCTCATCCGTAAAAAGAGCTCGACCCCAGTGCTGATGTGTCCAGTTCTTTTGTTCCTGGCACCACAGAAACCGCCGTCTCCGATGAGCAGGCATTAATTGCACACACCGTACTGGTCGTCGTGCAAATAGATCACCTTTGTGCAGCCTCCTGGTCACGGTAAAACACGATAACGGACGTCCAGTTGTCTGTTACATGTGCCTTGCGATTTCTCTTGCTGTCTGCCGTCTGTCTCTTCTCGCCTGTAGGACACAATACCGGTCGTCCGCCGCCGTGGTTGCTCGTGGACGACCTTTGCTAAACTCTCGGACAGCTATTGCTGTCGTTTGAAATGCTCTCCAAGCCCGTGAAACGATGCTATGAGCGATCCCGAACTCCTCGGCCACACTAGTCACACTTCGACCTTCTTCCAACTTTCCAATGACACGACCTCGGGTAAAGTCATCCAGATGTGGTCTACTGCATGGCCTGTTGGCCATATCACACGGTGGCAGCAACTCGACGTCGTTCAAACCGATGTACACCGTGCAATAGCTTTCACCGAATTGCTGAGCGTACACCGCCCGTGTGCTTTATACCCTCCCCCCACGTCATGCTACATAAATGCGCATGACCTACCGTACCGGACCCTAGTCTATCTCTTGAGTGGTCATTCGGTCCGTTCTGCCTCCTCGTTCCGCTGTTATTCTAATTTCTTCTCTTCGTTCTTAATTTTTGCACACCAGCGTACAAAGGCCATTCCAAAAAAACTGAGTATTTTTTTTGAGTTGGCAACACTGCAAAGGGGAGGGGGAATAATCACGCAGACGACTAACTGAATTAAGGAATTATCTGTGTCAACGGTTATTAGCCGTGCCAGATGATTCTGGTATTGTTATCGCGCAGTTGTTTAAGGTACATCTGCATTTAACTATAGAACTATGGAGGTGAGTGATTCAAAGTGACGAAGGGAAATGCGTTGTGCCATAAAATGTTGCTATCGTTTGGATAAAACGGCTTCAGAAACAGTTGTTTCAATGAAAAAAGCTTACAAAGTTAAATGTTTGGGTGAGTCAACGATATTTAGATGGCAGCATGATTTCGAAAAACGGCGTTTGTCGGCAGAACTCGCTCCAAGGCCTGGTCGACCTGAAAGTTTTGTTACGGAGCGTATTGTTAACGATGTTTGGAAAATCCTGCAAGAAGATCAACGAATGACGTGTGAAGACATAGCGGCGTCAACTAACAATTAAAAAATGTTTTCATTCCGCAATCTACGCGACAAATTACTGCTGCATCGTGTGTGTTCCAGATGGGTATCTCATCACCAGACGAGAGAACAATTGTTAGACAGAGTTCATGTGTGTCATGAGTGGAAACAACAAATGATTGGAAAGGATCCAAACTTTCTAAACACAGTAATAACTACCGATGAAACTTGGGTTCAATATTTCAACCCCATCACGAATCGCGCAACGAGTGTCTGAAACCCCACAGGCTCGCCTCCTCCGAAGAAACTCCGCCAAACCAAATCAGCTGGGAAAGTGATGATGATAATTTTCTTTGATCATAGAGGTGTAGTCTACCAGCATGCTGTTCCTCCACAAATTACTGTCAATGCTGAGTATTAAATTTCAGTCTTAAAGCATCTGCGACAACACATATCGATTAAGCGACCGAAAGTGGTGGGCAAGTGGACCCTACACCACGATAACGCCCGCCCACACGTGGCTGCTTGTGTTCAACAGTTTCTTATGAAATGCCGTATTGAAATCATGCCACAGCCTGCCTACAGTCCTGATCTTGCCCCGTGAGATTTCTGTTTGTTTCCAACAATGAAGGAGAAGTTCCGTGGGGCAACCTTCAACACAAATGCCGATGTTATTCAAGCTGTACAGGGGTTGCTAAAGCAGCTTCCACAAAATGCCTTCGCCACATGCTTTGAAAAGTGGACTGAATGATGGGACCATAGCATATCAGCATATCACCCGATGGAAGATACTTTAAGAAAGAATAACACATATTTTGCTGTACCTATATTTCTTCATTTTGTGTGATTTTACTCTCAATTTTTGTGCAACTGCCGTTGTACATCTTCGTATAGCTCTGAAAGCGAAAATTGTTCGTTTTTTGTATTCACACACTCTATGCAAATGTGTAAATCTTATAAGCAGTTCAGCAGTAATATCTTTGTAATACATGAATGTGAAATATATCACTTATAAGTATATATTACCTCTTCAGATATTACGATAATCGTCTTTCTATTGGCTGCTAAAATGTTTCTGGTCTCTGAAATTTGTTTCTTCTGTTTCTGCAGCTCTACAGCAGCCACGAATTCCTCTCTTTCAGAAGCAATGTAACGAATATAAGTTTATCAAACACACCCTGTATAACAATGACCTGTAAGTAAAATATTTTATGCCATTCACAACCGATTGGGAAGGGAGATGCTATTCCTCTGAGTACATCCCGCAAATGGTTTCAGCGACTTCGAGGTGGCAATTTTGACCTCAACGACTCTCGAGGCTCAGTTCGTCCATCTCACTTTGATGAGGATCGTTTGAACCATCGCATCCACTTGGATCCGCGTCAAACCACTCGCGAATTGACCACTAAGAGGACTGTGATCAGGCCACCGTGGTGCGACACCTGGAACATTTGGGAAAGGTCCAGAAATTGGGGTCTTGGGTGCCTCACATTCTCATCGAGGATAACAAGAATCGGCGTGTTGCCATATGTGGTTCCTTGCGCGCCCGTTATCGCGAATGTCCTCAGCAACACAAACCTTTTCTGTCACTTATTGTTACTGGAGATGAAAAGTGGTGCCTGTACGTGAATTTCAGGCATCGGAGGGAATGGATAAGCACAAACAAGACGCCCACACCGCGTCCAAAACATGATCTTCATCCTTCTAAGATCATGTTGTGTGTCTGGTGGGATATGGAAGACATTATTCACTAAGAAATGCTGTCGAAGAATCGGATCATCAACGCTGCACTCTATTGTGAGCATTGTGAGAAACTCCGCCGTGTATTGTGAGCAACTTCGCCGTGTGGAGAGAGCAATTAAGCAGAACCGGCCACATCGCGCCACGGTGTCCTTCTCCAACATGATAACGCACGCCCTCACAGTCCAAACATGACCAAAATGGCCATCCAGGACATGAAATGGGATCTCCTTCCATATACGGCGTATTTTCCGGATGTCACCCCTTTTGACTATCAGCTGCTCTGATCTCTGTCGAATGCACTCCGTGGCAGCAGAACGCTCAACAATGATGTTGATCTCCAGAATTTCCTTGATGATTTCTTGGCAGCAAAGCCTGCATGTTTTTTCAAGAATGGCATTGCAGACCTATCCAGAAGTTGGGACACCATATTAAACAATGAGGGGGGAGGTAATACATAGTTGATTGATTCCGTTATCCCTTCTGATGTAATACATTCCTGTAGTGCGGTGGAAAGAATTGCATGGACTTATGCATCAACCCAATAGATAATCTTTTACTATAGTTATAGATATTATACTGTTATTAACAAAGCACTCTTACATAAGTCTCTGCTGTTGTAACATTACGATGCTTTTCTCTGAACAGTGCGTAGTCCCATCCGTGTAGCCAAGTAGTAAGAGCCGCTGGTTTCTGGCTCGTAGTCTGAATCAGGCGAGGATTTTGTTCCCAGATGAGGCATGAGTGCTATATTTGTTCTATGGCTTTGGCTGCATTGGAAGTGGCGGCCCTTAGCTATAGTTCGATAGCAGCTATAACTCTAAGATTTGCTGACAGTGTTCGTTAAACTCTTAAACAAACTAACTGTTATCGAGAGTCTTTATGGTGCTTAAAATGAGCATATTGTTACGCACGGTACTACATCTTTTTTTTTTTTTTTTTTTTTTTTTTTATTGAAGATTTAACGACAACCGTGAGCATCTCAATGGGCTATAAGCAGTCGCCCGTCCCTAATTTAGGGCCACTTGCCTTAGGGAAGGAAGACAGCCAGTGCCGTAAGACAAACACAACATCCATGCCTCACCGGTATTCGAACCCGGGCCCATCTCGGACAAATGGTCAAAAGCCATCGCTTAGACCACTGCGCCACTGGGGCGGCGTATTACATCTGGTACGGCAGGTGTGTAAGACAAAAACTCAAAGAACAAAAAAAAATACAGTTCTTAGTAAGAATTGACTATAAAAACAATGTGAAAACAAGAGAAAAGAAATGAGGTAGTGTTTTGTACCATCTGGACTTTCCCTTAGCACGTCCTGCACTGCACGGATGCGTTGCTCTAACTGATGTGACATATTTTCGGATGATTATCACACGACGACTATGCTAACAGTGGAAGATGCTACACTTCAATGAAATGTAGTGCGAAGAATTAATGCACAGCATACCTCGAATAGGGCTTGTGCTTTCTTGTCTTGGAACAGTGCGCCTCCGTACGGATAAAATATCATCATTCCTAAGTAAATAAGTTCTGCTACATTTCTGTGTTGGCCATACTTCGCTGTGTTGGTCGAGAGCTATTATTGGAGCTATGCTGTGCAAGGCAGCCTTCCGCAGATGAGTAGCTTTCCAGGAAGGCACGAGAAGATTGATTGCAGGATGCGAAGAGGGAGTATTCATGCAACTCGAAAACAAAGAAACTGTTATTTCTTAGCTTAATTTGGAGCCATTGGTTTCCGGGAAGGGGTAATTGGATAAACAAACCACCCATATCTATCCAAGATTCGAACCCGCTCGTAACTCATATGGTTAGCCAAAAGCCCGCACCTCTGACTACTCGGCCACCAGAAAAACACATCATGCATTTTTCGGAGCATGCAATCCATCCGTAATACGACTTGTCTGACCACATTATTGGCTCTAAATGTTCTACTAATTACTTTTATTTGGTATTTAACGAGCACCGTGAGCAACTCAAAATAGCCGTCTGTCCCTAATTTGGGCTCAGGGGTTTCAGGGAAGGGAGAAAGTCACTGCCATAAGACCAATACAGCACCCATGCTTCACCGGGATTCCAAACCGGACTCTTCTCAGAATAAGGGCAGAAGCCAGCGTTTGACGACTGTACCACCAGGGTGGCCTTCTGATCACTGTCCCTATGAAATAAGATGAGACCTGTTTCGTTTAGAAACCAAAGGCTTTTTTCATTGGACGTTAAACGACCACCGTGAGACAGTGGGCAATCAGCAGTCGCCCGTCCCCAATTTAGGGCCACTGGTTCCAGGGAAGGGAGAGAGCCAGCGTCGTAAGACAAACACAACACAACACCTATGCCTCACCGGGACTCGAACCCAGACTCATCTCGGAAGAATGATCAGAAGCCATGGTTTAGACCACTGGGCCATCGGGACGGTAAACCACGAACCAAAGGCTAGGATTTGGCTACGCAACTACACTCATCGACGACTACTGTTCTGGCATACATGGCTTCTCCTTTGTTTATTTGAAAGTTTTGGTTATTGCATGAAGTGCCTTTACTTCCGATTACTGTTTACATTGCGACTCATGATTGTAGTGTTCAATATGATCTTTGGGCCACGCATAGCCTGCATGCTTTTAATCTACTACGTCAATAACCACCGGTTACGCACTAGAAGCATTCTCCCAGAAGCACAGCTCATCTCTGGATCCTCTTGCAAAGATACTGCTATAGCAGGAGTACCTATGATCATGCCTCTCTGTAAGTTGCCTATATTTGCCATTGTAAATTTGTCATTATTCCATTATGAGCACGAAGCAACAGGCCTGGCAAAATAAGGAGCGTCAGAAATATGGCAAAATTGTTCTGCGTATAACACGTGGTTTGAGGATACGAAAATCCTCAATTCGCTTATATTGAAGCAGGGCAGCGTGCTAGTTCTGATTAAAACAAATCCACCGAAGATTTGTGACATTTTGAAATTTGTTTCGTTAAAGAACTACATTTTACTAATCTTATATCGCGTATTTGTAATACATTTCAAACAACAGAAGTTGGTCTAGTGGTTTCGGACAAGGGCGTCTGACTTCTCGTGATGCTGCTGTGTCTTTGTTGGAATCCCGCGTTTTCTCCTCGCTGTCAGTTCTCCTTTTCTTTGAATCAAAGGCTCTAAATTAAGAATGGTAGAATACTTCAAATGAAATAAAAACCTCACCGTCTATGTACGGTATTTAATAAAATACATTGCACCAAAGATATTTACAGTTAAAATACCCCACTAGCACTTTCGGTGTAACATTTACCCCATCATCAGGTGGAACATAGGCAATGCAGTACACCTTTATATAGTAATGCAACGATGCACTATGGGTATAAGACATCAAACGTCGCATGGGTCGTGACCGTTGCCATTACAACAGTGTAACGGGTATAATTTCACAAATTATTAGTTTCACATATGAATACAAGGATCTGTTACAAATACAAAGTTATGATCAATTTTATATATTGTTGGAATTGTTAATATATATTACTATAATTTAAAGTTCAGGTTGGTAATACGCTCTTTCCAGATTTTTGATATGTCCACAGGCAAGTAGTCATTACAGCATTTGTCCCCTAAAGCTTCGATGTACATACTTTCGACAAAATGTTGCGAATGTATATATGCTGGAATGTCCAGTAGTTTAATGTTTTCCCAATCTGGGTTTAGCATTCCGTTTACCACATTCCTTGATAATATTGTATTATTGCTGTTGGTTCGGATATCGTATTTGTGTTTCTAAGCATTCGTGAAAAGGCTTTTGTCGTGGAGCCTTATCTTCGCTCATACGGAATCTGCTGTTCCGGGGCACCCAAAGTGAATTATGTTTTTAAACTTTTCGAAGAAGAGTTCCACAAAACTCCACCAGCGAAGCAAACCGTGTTGTTGTTGGTCAAGAAATTTAGGTTGACAGGATCTGTTTTGTGTCAACGAAAAAAACGCTGTGAACGAAAACACACGTTCACTGACAATGACCATGTGGGGATTTGCTTGATAAGATTTTGCGATCATCAAAGAAAAGTCAGAGCTTACTGCTAAAGAACTTGATGTGAAGAGAACGTCTGTGCAGACACTTGTTCATGAATTAGGAGCATTTTCACATGGTATGTATGTAGAACTCGTGGCGTCTAGGGGAATTCAATCTTTCACTACGAATACAGCCATCATATTCTTAACATTTTATTCGAACACACAACACAAATAACACAAGACAATAATAAACAACTTAAACGAATTTATTCCACACAAAGAACAACTACGGCCAACGACCTTTTTCTCTCTTCCCTTCCTCTGCTCTGCTCTGCTCTGTGCGTCGTTCCTTCTCTTCAACTAGTACGTAGATGTGTAGCGGTAGTGTGCTGCCATCTGTGAGGCGGAATTGTCATTACAAGTCGAACACACAACACAAATAACACAAGACAATAATAAACAACTTAAACGAATTTATTCCACACAAAGAACAACTACGGCCAACGACCTTTTTCTCTCTTCCCTTCCTCTGCTCTGCTCTGCTCTGTGCGTCGTTCCTTCTCTTCAACTAGTACGTAGATGTGTAGCGGTAGTGTGCTGCCATCTGTGAGGCGGAATTGTCATTACAAGTAGTTAGTCTATCTGAATAAGCTGAAATCCTACATGTATGTATGCCGTAAGTTACGTGACCCCGATAAGTAACTGAGGCGTTTATTCTCTGCTCGTACGTTGTAAAATGTGTATGAAGATGAACGATTTCTGTCCAATATTTGGTTTTCTGATTAATGTCACATCACCTTGGACGGTTATGTGAACAAACAAACGACACAATTTATCGGGTTTGAACGCACGATTGAGGATCTTGAACGTCATCTGCACTCTGAAAATATAACTATGTGGAGTGCCATTTCTGGCAATGGGGTATCATTCGACCTTATTTTTTGGAAGATGTTTATGGTAGACGTGTGACTGTCAATCAGGAAAGGTACAGAGAACTGGTTGCCTCACAGATTTAAGATGCTTTTGTGATATTAGAAATCTACATTTCAGACAACAGGGATTTCAGCAGGATGGCGCGACACATTACAGCTTCTTCGACAGCACTTTCAGAACCGCACCATCTCAAGGGGACAGATTATCCGTATCCTTCGAATTTTCCTGATTTCACAGGGCACAATTGCGGTAATGTTTATAAACTTCCAGTGTCGGTATGAAAATTATCTGTAGTTGAATGGTTGGCATGTGCAACATGTCATCTGAATCTTGTACACGTAAGGTAAGTTTTTTTTTGTTACGTACTATTCTGAAATTAAACACGTATCCTTTTCATTCCCTTTCCTTATGACTTGACATAACGTTCGGTATACATACTTTATTTCCGGCCATAGTGTATAAGCATCTATGGATATAAAGAGTTACCCATTATTAATTTTGAGCCCATCGATTCCACGGAAGAGACGAAAAGCAACACCACAGATGGCCGATCGAGAGGACATAGGCGTTAGAGAGGACTAGTCGTCAGTGTTGGGCGCGGGTTCGAGTCTCGGATGAGACATAAGTAGTGTGCTAGTTTTAAGGAGCTTTTCCCTGGGAATAGTGACCCCAAATTTGGGACGCGTAAAGTCTTACAAGTTGTTCATGGTAGCCACTAAGCCAAAAAAAAAAAAAAAAAAAAAAAAAATGCACCACGGATCATTCTTCTTCTTCGGTAAGCGAACTTGGGCCAATCTCGAACGTTTAATCAGAAATCCACATCTCTGACGAATCATCTATCGGGGCAGCGATTTAACGCTAACATTAAAAGCTTCATAAGCGCTTCATTTCGAAGAATAAGAAGTGTACAGAGATATAATTAAAAGCACGATGATTACCTATGTTGCTCCATACGCTTAAATTTAATTTGCATAAAATATCCCAAAGGTTTCATTAGAGAAAAGGCATTGTTTCAGAGTTTAGTATAACCGTGACAGTCTCAAATGGTTTCTTGTTTTTGAATTCTCCATCGAGAAGTCCCAGGAAAATAAAATCTGCTCGCCTCTCTAGGAAATGAAATAAAAAGTATCGTTTTTTCTCTTTTCTGGCACGTCACGTCGGACTTGAGAACTGGAAAAGCTAGAGCGGGATTAATTAAAACGTCAGGAGCGTGTTACCATTGATGTTGTGATATGCTGTTTTCCTATATCTTTTGAAGTTAAGACTTTTCAACTTTCTAATAATTTCGGAGCTCCTTGGAGAACCTTGAAATTCGCAGTTGTCATGCTGAAGCGGCCTCTAGTTCCCACATGCCTGCCTCTCTCTCTGTATCTGTCACAGAGTTTTCTAAATGAGATATCGCTTAAGTGAAAGAATTTTCTGCCTTCTATTTTTTTCTTTCTATTCTAAATGATATGCAGTTCTCTCGTGTTAACAGGGAAAGGGAAATTTTCTAGAAAAACCGAAATAACAAGACAAGCGGAAACGTAAGAGGGAATACTGAAGTTTGTACTGAGTCATATAATTACCGCGGTGTCAGAACACGATAGATATCGGCAGCATTTGTTGTTTCTCTTTTCTCCCCACAAATAAGAAGGTAAAACTGGCGAAAATTCTAAGTTTAACAAGTGTCAAACGTTACCAGTTTCAACAAAACACGATTCTTTTTAGCCTGCAGCACGCTGGAAAGTAAAATAGTCACATTAATATACGATCGATGTTTTTTCAATTAGGCACTAATTAAGGAAAGTAATGCATCTTCGCATTCTAATTTACGCGTGCCGGATTATTCCACGAACAAACAATTTACAAGCATTTCAAATCCTGATCATTTCACAATCTTAAGGGATTTTTACGTTGTTCATTTTTTTCTTTATTTTGTTCGGCTTTAGGCAGGTGGAACAGTTAGGTGGAGTTTTGCGATGCTGTTAAAACACTGGCTTTTGAGTTACCAATTAAATGAGGTCGATTGCTGAAGATACGCTTAAGGAATGACGTATGTTTTCCGGAATGAATTTCACTTAACCTTGAAAGTAAATGAGATAGTTCCACAACTCTGTCCCTGCAGCTGACTTGGAACGTGGTTCTGTTGTTGGAGAATCCATATGAATGTGATTTCCGCAAATATTCAAGAGGGCTTTTTTAAGCAAGTCCTATTCAAAACTTGACAATTTGCGTTTAGTTGAATAATGAATAAAAAACTGAATAAGAAACACGAGGAAACATAAATTTATAACACTTCCTCTATCAAATAAGAGATTAATCTCTTATTTGCTGATGACCAAATTGTCCTTCATGAGTCTTCGAACAAGAATACATGAACTTATCCGAATGACAGTCATTGGCAAAAGTTTATGACCACCTGCGAATTTATTGAAAATTAATATTTCCAAAGAAACATTTAATTACTAGTTAGAGATATTTAAAAAATGACACCACTTGTGAATATTTACATTCTTTAGAACACAAAAAGACCGAAATCAGTACTTTATGTACGGTGCGTAGCAATTTACAAATTATGGGGAGGGCTGAAGTAATTTCATATTCAAACATCAAAAATAATTGCTAATCTGGGATAATCAATTAATAATTAGCGTTAATTACACTGGGTAACAATTTTTTTTATTTTCTGTTGAATGAGATTTTTCAACTGATTCTAAGTATTTTTCAACACTGATTTAAAATCTGAAATCGGTTAAGCTCTAGTTTTCATGCAATTTGAAACTTGTGATTTTCGCAAGTCAGATCAGATCAGATCATATGTAGAGGATTTTAGGAAGGGAGTGTCTGACCCCAGGTCTTAAGCAACCCTTAGAAATAGGAAACTAGGAGATTTGGGCTAGAGTGCCCGATAGAAAAGTAACACGAAAGCGATGCAGAAAGGGGAGGAAGACGCCCTGTGTCGGATGGGGATGTCAAGCCGTCGGGCCCCGGGTACCGGGGCGGCCCAACATCCCCATGCGACACACGGCGGATATTTAGTGGTTCGAGCGTTCGTACCTGCTTGGGATCGAACCTCAGGTCGTTTCCGTTGCCGTCATGAATGTGATTTTCGCAAAAAAAAAAAAAAAAAAATGACACCTATTGCTATTTATACTTTACTAGGATAGATTGAGAACTTGGCTTGCATCTACCCTAACCTTAGACTAATTAGGCTAATTTTTTTGTAAACATCAATATTATTTATCTTTATTGTTATTTTGGATTATAGAGACTTATCTGATTTACACAAAAATAACACCTGTTTTTCTTTGTCTCATATCTGATCATGACTTCTTCAAGTAAACATAAATGTGTAAGTAATCCTGATGCATTCTGGATTATTTACACATTTATGTAAGTGGCCGCTATACACTTCTTCGTCAAAGGCGAAATATAACTTCTTTTGTTAGGCGTGCCTATTTTGAAATTCCCCTTGGCAATCAAGACAACGAATGGGTTCTCATTTTGTGTCATAACTGTGAGGAAATACTTCGTGAGTGGACGAAAGGAATACGAAAGAATCTGCCTTTTGGAATTCCCATGGTTTGGCGAGAAACCAAGGACCACATAACTGACTGCCATTTTTGCCTGGTCAACACGAAGGGTGTCGGCAAGAAAAGATCTCCTATCCCAGTATTCCCTCAGCAATTCGGTCTGCTCGGCACTCTGAAGAACTTCAGGCTCCAGTTTTTTGGTTTTGCCTCATCTGAAGATGAAGGCAGCCAACATGACCAGGAAGAGCAAGGGGTTGTGATAACGAGCTTCAAGAAATGTTTTCAGAATCCGAAGACTCCTCATCTGATACCAAACAGTCATCATCCCATCAGAAGTTTAGCCAACCGGAATTGAATGACTTAGTGCGTGAATTGGGGCTCTCCAAGAAAGCAGCTGAGGTATCAGCCTCCAGGCTTCAATAAAAAAACATACTTGACCGCTCTGCCAAAGTTTCTTATTTCCGAAAGCGGGACCAATTTTTTGCGGACTTTATTTTCAGAAGACAAGCAGTTTGTTTACTGCCACGACATCCCAGGTCTTCTCAGGTAATTAGGTGTTACCTCGTATAGTCCAACAGAATGGCGACTATTTCTGGACAGCTCAAAGCGCAGCCTCAAGTATGTTCTCTTGCACAGTGGCAATGTTTATGGAGCGGTTCTAGTTGGTCAGTCAGTGAATTTGCGAGAAGAACACAATGACATAAAAATGGTCATTGGCTTACTCAAATATTACGAGCACAATTGGATCATTTGTGTGGACCTGAAAATGATCAACTTCCTCCTTGTTCAACAGAAAGGCTTCACGAAGTTTCCATGCTATCTCTGCATGTGGGACGGCTGAGCTCGGGAGAAACAGTGGACCCAGAAGGTTGATTGATTGGTTGATTGGAGGTTTAACGACCACCGTGAGCAACTCAATGGGCTATAAGCAGTCGCCCGTCTCTAATTTATGGTTCACTGGTTCCAGGGAAGGGAGAGAGCCAGTGCCGTAAGACAAACACAAAACCCATACCTCAACAGGATTCGAACCCGGATCCCTTTCGGACGAATGATCAGAGGCCATCGCTTAGACCACTGTGCCACCGGGGCGACGGACCCAGAAGGAGTGGCCCATCCGTGAAACTCTAGAAGCAGGCATGCCAAACATTGTGAATGACCCAATCGTCAGCCGAGAGAAGATTATTTACCCCCCAATCCATATCTAGCTAGGCTTTATGAAACAGTTCGTGAAGGCATTAAGTACTGATGGTGAATGTTTTCAACATATAGTTTCTGCTTTTTCTGTTTTTTCTTTCGAGAAGATCAAAACAGGTGGTGTTCGATGGACCTCAATTCGTGCCCTTGTACGTGATGAGGAATTTGTCAGGAAGATGAATCACAAGGAGAAGGCAGCATGGCTGTCTTTCGTGGCAATTATACGAAACTTTTTGGGTAATAAAAAGGCAGATAACTATGAGGTTCTCTTTAGAAGAATGCTGTTGGCTTTTCGCAATCTTGGGTGTAACATGAGTGCCAAGTTCCTTTTCCTGAATAATCACCTTGATCAATTTCCCGAGAAACTTGGGGCTGTTAGTTATGAACAGGGAAAGCTCTTCCATCAAGACCTCATGACCATGGAACAGCGCTATAAAGGGTGATGGGACAAAAATATGATGGCAGACTAGTGCTGGAGCATCAAACGATATTGCCCTGAGAAAGACCACAAACACCACAGCTACAAGCGCAAATTTTTGCCTGAACAGGGCATATTTGAACTTTGCATCCCATCGTTTTCAGTTGTTTTGAATCGTCTGTCATCTTTATGTCGAAATATATGTTAATTTAAAGTAAAAAAACATTAGAGCATACTCATATTTGACTATAATGGATAAATGTTTCAGATGTGAGAAGTAGCGATACATATTTTACTCCACATAAGCGATTTTTTCGCCTTCTTTCAAACTTGAATGCATGTTGCGATGCAGCTACACGTTTTTGTGAATACATAAAAAATATCTTTGTCAAGAAAATTGTTTAAGCCTAATTTTAAGACTGCGTGACCTTAAATTCCTCAGATAGACCATGTCATCATGCGAGAGGCATCAAAATTTTGCGAAATGTGAACATGTTGAATTGCAAAAAATCTAGAGCTTACAGAGAAAACTAACTTCAGATTTGAATTCAGCACACTCAAATTAGGTAAAAACAACTGCTGGTACCAACTCAACAAAAACGTAGTTCCCGAGTGTTATCAATAATTCATTATTTAGAATAATTATATAAATTCATTAATAAATTAGCAATTTCATTGATAATTAAAACACTGGTTTACAACATTTTGATACAAAGCCTTTTGTAGTGTAGAGGGCTATATATATATTAAATGTGGTTAAAGTAAAATAGAGTACTTTTCTCTCAGTATTCAATTTCTCGGAGTTATTATTTATAAAGGCGCAATTCTAAAATTAGTGATTTTATGAAATAAATAACAGTGTAGAATATTGAAAATGTAAAGTTTTGCTAATGTTTTAATAAAATTGTTCTTGCATATTTTAGCATGATTGCACAAGGTAACTGCGCTTCACCGCCATTGCCTTCAAAGTGTAATCCTGTATTTACTTTTACTTATCGATGAATGTTCAGCAATGCAAGTCCAGGAAGTCGAGAATTGGACATTGTGTTTCGGAGATACATTTCCTGGCGCTTGAGAGTAGAAAATGTACTTTCCGGAGTTGCTGTTGAGACAGGAAGAACTTTTAAGATATAACTTTTTAGAAATTCCTTGATATTGGGGTAAAAAAACCACACACGCACGCACACACGCACACACACACGCACACACGCACACACACACGCACACAACAACTTCACAACTTAATAAGGATTTTATCGCAGTAGTTGGTCTTTCCTCTTGCCTTATTATTAATTAAGGCATCTTCCAGGGGTATGAGGGACAGCGACTGAACCCTGAGGGTGTGTTGCTTGCACGTGGAAAAATGCGCCAATGAAATGAGTTCAAAGGGATTCGTAAAAATCCGCGACTTCGTTGAAGAAAAATTTCATTTGAGTCTGATTTTGTTTATCGGTTTTTCGGATTCATCTTGATATTTTTGCTGAACAAGATTTAAACTTCGGCGTTCAAGAGAAAAATGTGCCTTGATATCCAATAGTAGGGGGGGTAAGCCCCCTTTTCTACGCCGATGCTGCGTGTGACCACCTTCGTTTTTTTTACAGACAGAATACAATGTGGCATACTCTCAATGCGGGATTTGCAGTAGTCAGTCTAATCACTTAAAATATCTCAGGTACTATATCGTGTCAATCAAAGCTTGGGAATTAGATGGATGTTTTTCTGCTACCTTGTCTTTTAAAATAATCCACAAATTTTCGTGGGGTTAAGGTCGGGACTATTACCGAACCAGTCAAGCAGAGTTATGTTTTTCCTCTGCAGGTAGTACTTTACTGTCTTTGATCTGTGGCATGGAGCACAATCATGCATAAAGATTGTGCATCTGTGCACTTGCATATGACTTAACAGCTTCTCACGTAACACTTCCACATAAAAAGGACCACTCATAGTAGTGCCTGTCGGCAAAAAGGATAATGAAGCAGTACCGGATGCTGACATAGCACCCCATACCATCTGACTAGGCGAATGTCTCACGGTATTAACGGTGTATTTGTCTTTAAACTTTTTTCCTTTTGGTCGCCGAACAAGTGCTTCACGTGATTCAAATTGACGCACAGTTGATTCATCGGAAAAAGAACTTGGGCTGCAATTTTCAGCAGTTCACGATTGATGACGCTTCGCAAACTGGGGTTTCTTCTTTTTAATGACAGAGGTTAGTCTAGGTTTGTATGCAGGTTTATCAAACTCTAATCCAAAATCTTTGCCAATACGTCGGGAACCAGTGCTGATACTAATATCAGACCTTTTTGAATGTAGAAAGGCCTTGATTTTCTTGCACGAACTTCTCGTAGAACTTATAACTATTCGTTTTATGGTATTGTCATCACGTGGGGTTGCTTTCCTTGGACGTCCACTTCACTTTCGGTAGCTAAATTCACCTGTATCTCGATATTTCATTATCGTATTATGAAAAGCAGTCTTGCTCACATTTACCTTTCTCTTTATGTCACGTTCTGAGTATCCTTCATGATGTAAAGTCACTATTTTTTCCATTCTGAGAAACACTTAATGACGATTTTTTGCCCAATTTTCGCTATAGAGAAAACACGTAAAACATCTCTCAGCATGAAAACCAGAAGCGAACTGACGCTCTCACGATTCCTCCAACTCTATCAATAGCTGGCACTGTAGGATAATGCAACACCGACAAGAAGTTAAGTAATACAGACAGTAGCAGACGCAATCGGCAGAAATCTCCTAATACCAACAGGTGGTCTTTAACGCTTGCAAATGACTGTAAAATTCGCTTCAAGGAAAACTGGGATGATGGTGTTTAAGGTCAAATATCTTTTTCGCACAAAAAGTGCCATGGGCAACGCAAAGATCAAGAAGGTATGACGTAGAAGTCTTGTCTTACTTCTAAGTTATTTTAAAAATATAACCATAAATTGAAATAGTTCCTAAATTAAACCTTAACGGCCAGACGAAACATGTAAACAACAGAAGTCAAACTTACGGAAAAGATGCTTTATTCAGGATGTAGCACTTCCATAACATATCATAACATCAAATAGTACTCCACACACCAAACAGCTCTACACAGCTCATAACACAACGCTCAACTTGCAACACTTCTCCAAACAACGCTCGCATTAACAACGCTCGTCAAGCAACAGTTTAGTCGTCGTTTTTATCTCTCGTTCTTATCTTATATCAGGCATACGTCACGTTCATTCAACCTCAATTATGTTGCCAACAATATTCGTTGGAGAGAAAAGATATCACGTTAAGAGTGAAATATAACTGAGAATAAACTCAAGATTCACATAGGGAAAGAAACTAAAAAGGAAAATCAATTTAGAATATACGTCACAAAGGTCTCACATATTTCACTTTCTTTGGCTTCGATGCACCATGATAAAAGGAATTATATCATTTCTATGCTTAATGCATTCAAAAAAATCATCAATGTCACAGTTTAGAAGACATTAATAAGGGAAACCAGAAGAGAAAACATCATTAAATTTTACGCACACCGGCCATGTATTAGAAATCTTTATGCCAATGAACGTAAATATCTATTCTATTACGAAGCCGACATGCAAAATACGTGGTCATGTGCGACAACACGTGATCTAGACAACTATTTAAGACTCATGCTCGTCAGCAGTGTTTTTTAATTTGGATGTTTAACGACCACCGTGAGCAAATCAGTGGACTATAAGCAGTCACCTGTCCCTAATCTACGGCCACTAGTTCCAAGAAAGGGAGAGTGCCAGCGCCGTAAGACAAACACAACATCCACGCTACACTGGGATTCGAACGCGGACCCATCTCGGACGAACGATCAGAAGCCATCACTTAGACTACTGCGCCATCGGGGAGGTTAGTCTGTAGTGTTAATGGCAATGAGAAGAAGAAAGGTACAGAAAAGGACGTTAGGTGCCAGTCTAGTTGGAGAGACGATTTTGAAAAAGCAAAGCTAACTAACTAGTTTTACAATGGGTGAGATATTCTGGGTCTTTAATCAGGGAAAAAATAACTCACATTGCTTGTCTAAGATGAGTAACTGTGGTGCGGCGATAATCTGTCAGGAATGAGATCGCTGTCGTCTGAGAAGGCTTGTATGGAGAAACGGGACTTCCTGTGTGCAGCAATTGAAAGAAGCATTAAATGAAGGCTGTTTTCGACTCATGTCTCAACGAACTATACTCAGGGAATCGAAGAGTATCGATATTGGCATTCACATGCTTATAATGGGAATCACTGATTTCTGCGAAGAACCAGAAAGTTCGTTAGCAGTGGTGTCAGGAACAACGTGACTGGACATTGGAAAAAAGTCACGTGGTCCGACGAGTCGTGGTATAGACAAGCAGTTTAGAAAGATGACGTCACAAACTTGAAGTACTTTGAGCAGACGGATTTAATTCTCACTCGTCTCACCAACATTGCGGCAGTGACTGTGATTGGCTGTGGCGTCATGATTGTGACGTTTCGATGGCTTCACTTTGATTACACGAGGGGAACAGCTGGCGCTTAGTTCACCTCCTTGGGTACAGTACCGAAGTTAGGCAGATAGTTTGGGAAAGCCCCGTGAAGCAATGGACCCAGCTTGCCTTGTAAATACAATTCAAGTTTCTGGAGGTGGTGTCATAGAGTGGGGAAAATCTTCTGGTTCAGGACTGGTCCCCTGATATTGCTGGAAGGTGTGGTGTTCTCCAAGAATTATCTGAAAATTGTTGCCGATTAAGTCCACCCTGCAATTTCGACTTTTTATCCAGCAGGTGACGACTATTTCATGGATGACAATGCTACTGTATATCGCGTAAGATGTGTTTAGCTGTGATTCAGCGAGCATGACTGTGACTTCCACCGTCATCCCTGGTCACCACAAAGCCCGGATCTAAACCTATTTGAGAATGTATGGAACATGTTAGAGAAAGAGATCCGGAAGAAAAGTCCTCTTCCGTTAAGTCTGAGCCAGTTAAAGGATTGTCTAATGAACGCCTGATATGCTTTAGACGTAGATGCACTGCAAGACCTTGTGGAATTTATGTCAAATCACTTATGTTCTGTAATTCGGACTAAAGGAGATCCAACCCAGTACTGAATAAAAGTTTCTAATTCAGTGGCACGTATGTGTATAAGGTGATACGTGTATCAACCTGGTATCACACAATTAATTGACACCTAAAGACAAAAAAAAATTGGGACGATTAAGTGGTTCTTTCCACTTAATCGTCCCATCTGCCTAAAATTGCCTTTAAATACAAACTTAAAGCAGAAGTCTGCCTAAGATTGCCTTAAATGCAATCTTAGGCAGACTTCTGCCTTTCCACTTAATCGTCCCATTTGCCTAAGATTGCCTTTAAATACAAACTTAATGGTAAAGTTACTGGAAGACACTTCCAGAAGTGATAGTCAGCACACAGTGATACCGGAAGAAGTCAAGAGCATAAAAGCTTGAAATGACGATGACGAAAAAATTATTAATGTAGAATGAAACATGCTAGAAATGTTTTAGAACAAATTGATCCCACCAACAAATGACAGAACCGGTTTTTGCTGAAAAAGGAAGTATTAATAATATTCCAAAATGTTAAAGCAGCTCCAGGTAAAAGTTTAAAACACGTACTGTACATTATCCGCAAAACCATGTATAGTATATATACAGTAAATCCAGAGCTTCAGTAGTTACCATTTACCGTAGAAGATGCAGTTGTTTCCATTCAAGGAACGTACGGAAAACCGTACCATTACGTTTAACCGATAAATTAGGCCAACTGGCTACAATGAACAAAAATGAATACAATAGAAAGATTTACATCTACATTGAGGACCCTGGCTCGATTTTGCAATATCATCATCGCCAACCATTATCAATCCACTGCTGGATGAAGGCCCAATTTAGAGCCACTGGTTCCAGGGAAGGGAAAGAGCCAGCACCGTAAGACAAACACAACAACAACCATGTAACACCGGGATTCGAACCCGGATCCATCACGGACGACGTATCATCTTGAAAACGTATTATCTGTTCCCTTAAGTGCGTACTTACCGGATTCCGACCATGTTATGCCATCTTCTAATGACTTCACTGGCAAGATCAAATAATTTAGAGTTTCTCAGAGTGAGATAATTTAAATTTTTGATGTAGTAGCATTGCGTTTTACTCATCCATCCAGGTAGATGACGCCACGAACATACTAATGGAAGATATCTCACAAAATTCTCATTTCACGCTTGAGACGATATAAGGACTTCTCAGCTGTAGTGAATTTTGTCACTAGTGGCACAACATTCGAAGATGAAATCTACAACTTCCTATGGGCTCTTCCTCTGTGTTAGCTGTGTACAATCTATAGTTCCTATGGGATCTTCCTCTGTGTTGGCCGAAGCTGTGCTCATAACACTCGAAACTGAAGTTTTTAAATTAATTCTCATCAAAACCGTCGACATGGCTG
Source organism: Macrothele yani (assembly GCA_039090855.1). Taxonomy (NCBI): domain Eukaryota; kingdom Metazoa; phylum Arthropoda; class Arachnida; order Araneae; family Macrothelidae; genus Macrothele; species Macrothele yani. The sequence goes on from CM077004.1 coordinate 32,884,678, forward strand.
AGATATGCTGATGACATTTTATTTATATAGCCACATAGCAGGGAAGACTTTCAATAATTCTTGAAGAAAATCAGTATTGTAAACCCTGCTATCAAGTTCTACACGGAAACACTGAGGTAGGTAATTCCTGTTTTTTTTAAATGTTATGGTCCAAAAACATGTAGATGGCTCGCTACGGAAACTCTTATTACAAACTCACCCCAATATAGAATATTATGCACCCATGGTCATTTTGCCTTAATAGTTACAAAGGCGCCTTCATCAGATGTCAAGCCATCCGAGCGATTTTTATGGCTTTCGATTATAGCGCCAGAGATGCTGCGATTAAAAATATCTTTGCTTCATCAGTTTCTTTCAGGTTATCACAGAAATCGAGTACGGAGAGTAATTTAAAGAATAGCCAAAAATGTGAGTTGTAACATTGAAAACCCTGATACTCGATAAACTGGATTTATACCCTATATACAAAAACGATCATTCTAGTTTAGAAAAGTTCTAAGGAAGTTCGGTTACGAAGTAGGAATAAGATCATCCAGACGCATCGATAATTTAATTACCCCCATAATCTAAAGTCAACCCCTTCTGAATGTGCCAGGGATCCACTCTATCTCTCTATTATACTGTAATGCTTTCAAGAAGCACTATATTGGCATGATGAAGATATATCTTTCTAATAGATTTGTTGAGCATAAGAGTGACGCTAAGCGTGGCAAGTTTACCACCACAGCGTTGTCAAGGGAGGTTTCATCAAAAGGAGCAACTCTATTCTGGAACGAATTGGCACATATTGCACCCTATACTTCCGCAAAAGGAACGTTGATGAGAGAGACCACTGAAACACATTCTCACCAGGAGGCGTGTAATGATTACCTCTCAACCGAATTACCACGAGTGTGGAACGTCTTATTAGATCTCGACGCCAGGTAAACTAAATCTAAATTGCATCTCGAGAAACTGCATCGCGTGCTGCTGAATTTGATATATACGAATGTGCACATCGTTCACTGTCATTTTAAATATCTGTTTTATTTAGAATATACCAGTAATAGTCTGTGCCTTGAGAAAGCAGCCCATGTGTGTGAGCAAAAGCTCGGCTATTATCTTCTTATAAATACTTTTACATCTATTAAACCGGATTTTAATATGCATCTTCAAGCCTCGTGCTTACTTCTTAGCATAGTTACATTCATCAGTCTTTGGGAACCTTATTGGCAAACACATTATTTCGATTTGAAAACTTCCCGTTTTCTTGAATAGCTTTAACTACAAGAACCATGATCTACACCTTTTATTTCTGCTACAATATACAGTGGGTGCCCAAATTATTATGACCATCTGGTTAGTACGTTGTTATACTGTTTGAATTAGTTTTGTTATAGATCAAAGCTTTTGATTCTATATATCAAAAGGAAATGATTTCTTCAATAAAAAGACAAACACTGGAAGGGAGCAACAATAAAGTTGGAGAACCTAGGCCCAGATTTCAAAATACAGAGAGGAGTTAGACAAGGAGATTCTCTATCACCAAAATTATTTACCTCTGTATTAGAACATATTTTTAGAAATTTAAACTGGGAAGAAAAAGGATTAAACATAAATGAAAAGTACCTAAATCACTTAGGATTTGCTAATGACAGTCATCATTACAACAAGCAATAGAAAAATGCAAAATATGATAAAGGATTAATGAATGGAAAGTCTTAAAAAAGGTCTGACAAAAAACACAGCAAAAACTAAATATATGAACAATACAGAAAAGGATGCCCAAAAGATTTTGATAGAAGGAAAAGAAATTGAAAAAGTAGACGAATACATGTATTTAGGTCAGGTACTCAGTTTTAAAGAAAGACAAGAAAGAGAAATTAATTAAGGAATTATCCAGGGTAACAGAGCCTTTTGGATACTTCAAGACTACTTAACCGGTGATCTTCCGTTGTGTTTAAAGCGAAAAACCTTCAATGCGTGTATTAACCCCGTGTTTACTTATTGAAGTAAAACTTGAAGTATCACAGAGCGACAATTTAAAAAAGTATCGGTTATGACGAAGTAAATGTCTCCATCATTTTTATGCCAGGGGCGGAGTTCGAACCCCCAACTCTCGGCTCCGGAGCTCCGAGTGCTATCCACTGTACTACACTGGCATGTGCTCTCCCTGCTATCTACCTTTCTCATGTGCGTGCTGCGGGGCAGGCACGTTTCGCGTTAATCGCACGGGTTTTTTCTTGATGACCGGATTTTTATGACAATGAGTGTATATAAAGCATTCTCGACAGTATGCGGTGGACCGTGTTTGCTGAAATTCTCGTCTCGGTACCGCTGTTGTACTGCGCAATTATTTGACGCAATCCAACTCGTCTGTTACCTCGAACAATCCTCTCCAGCCGCTATTGCTCTCAAACATCTGTTTTTATCCACAGAAAGGCCCCAAATTGCTGATTTTCTTGCTCGTGCACTACTGATTGTACACCCTCGCAGGTGAAGACTGGGCCGCCGGGATACCGGGAGAATTCTCGGTTGGCCGCAATATCTGGGGCCGGTAGACTGTATATTAACTCAAGAAAGAAAAAAGTATATATAGATATATTTATACTTTAGTACCCTCGTTAGACAAATACAACATCCATGCCTCACCGGAATTCGAACCCGGACCCATCTCGGACCAGGCGCGGACTGGGCCGCCGGCACACCGGGAGAATTCTCGGTGGGTCACTTTATTTTGGACAGACAAACTTTAGATTAACTCCAGAATAAAAAAAGTATATATATAGATATACTTCAATACTCTTGTAGAAGAGAACCACGTTATACTAAAACGGCAAAATTTGCTTGTCACTTTGACGGCTTCAGAAAAAAGAAAACCCCAAAAAAACAAAGTTGTAAACTGAGCCAAACACGGTTTTTGATACCTTGCCTTCGCTCGTCTTTCAAATCCAAACCAATTCTTTTCGGCTGATATCCTCTAGCTCAATCCGCTTTTCCAAGTACATTTGCAGTTATCAATCGAGTAGGAAAGAAACTCAAAATTCATTTTGTTCGTCAATGTATTCAGGTTCACCTATGGTAAAAGCATTTTAGTCCCCGCTTTTTATACGTACATGCTTTTTATATTCCTAACGAGATCTGTATCTGATTTACAACTTTTTGGACCTTACAGTCACACGAATTCTTGAACTGCAATTCCGGCAGTCTGTTTCAGCTACAGCAAAAAGACTTTACCCATTTAGAAGTAATTAAATAAAAATTAATTTTCCCATTCTTTAATTTCTTTCAGTTTACTCATTTCCACTAAAATTCTTGCAATTCTAACATTTTCAGTTTTCCCAAGAAATGTTTCCATAATTATTTCATTAATGATAGGCAAGTCTTGAAAAAGAAATTCATTTTTGGCGAATTTGGATTTCGGTTTTAACTAAAAGGAAAGAAAGTATTAGGAATTCTGAATTCAGATATTGCAATAAAATTCATACGTCATGAAAGAAATACGGGATAAAATAATACAAATTTTTAAGAAGACAATCCGATTTTTGGTGTAAATGTGACAAGGATGGTAAGTCAGATAATATCCGAAAACTTGAAAATGTCATCGTCCTGGAGCGGGACTCGAACCCGCGTCTCCTAGATAGCGCCCGGGTAAGAGCAGTTCTTCATCTGGAGATACTGGAAACCGCCAGATGAAGAACTGTAATCGCCAGTTCTTCATCTGAAGATACACAGCAGGTCTTATTCATAACATCAGCCAAGTTCTGAACATCTGTGAGCTCACCACAAACAGCTAAATTTTCATCAACGCTCGCAAAAGCCTCAGACAATACATCATGGCCTACGTCTTCCCAGTACTCCACAGTGGGTATGATCTCCTCACCACCATTACCTTGATGTAGTTGAGACTCATCATTGGGGTGCTGGGAGCCTGCTTTTCCGAAGCAGTTGGTTATAGTTTCAGGTTTAACTTGTTACTTCATCCAGAACAGTACCTAAATATTTTTAAAGGCAATTGTTGAAAATACGCGATTACGAAAATGGGGTTTTCTTCGAATTAAATAAAAAAAAAAAGTTCGAATTAAAAGTTTTTGTTTTAACATTATCTATATAGAAAATTCAAGGGAACAAATGAATAATTCGAATTAGAGAAGTTACACTGTATTTAATAACGGACAGACCGATAAATTTAAACATTCTAAAATTAAATCCGGTCTTGAAATACATTCAGGGAAATCCAAAAGGCAGGCAGTTAAAAAATTGAAGCCCACCTGCCACGGAGTACAGGGGCGCACCCAGAAATTCGGAAGGGGGTCCGGCTCTGCAAAGTCAAAATGCTCATGTATGTGTATTTACGCGCGACGTGACTGTTATAAAAAATGTTTTGAACTGTGAAATAATTTAATACATTGTATTCACGAACTATCCAGCTGCAAATGGTGTTTTCATTGTTGTTTTTACTTTTAATAGAAATACATATTTCAGAAAACGAGTTAACCACAAATCCAATTATTTTATTTATTGCTAAATATTATAGTTTCAGAGAATGTATTTTAGAAGAAATTCTATAATGCGTGATTTCAGCAAATTTGAAAATTTAAATTCACCAATTAGGAAAATTGGAGAAAAGTTAGAGGGTTAGGAATCTCTCGTGTCGGACACCGATTATGTCGGAATCATATTACAGAACACTTGGCCTCATGGCGGTCTGGACCCGGAGAATCCCCCCTTCCTTGGGTGCGCCCCTGCACGGGGATCGGGGATTGTTATACAGGATATTTTTTTTCGTTTACTCAAATTCGCGGTTCGCAATTCATTATATTTTGTTTCTCAAATGCTGTTGATTGAAAACGTTATCGTTCAGGATTAAATTCCAAGATAGGAACTTCAAAAATCCAAACCAAACAACACTTTAAGCTGATTTGATTTACAGAACTACGGCTTTCCGTAAATGAAAATCGGGTTCGGATAACGCAAAAATCGAGCCTGTAAAGAAGAAATCCAGTTATTCCATTTAACCTTGATCAGCGAGAGAACTGTCTGGCGTAGATAGGTTGCCTAGCATTGAGCTCAAGCAAAAATAGCAATTTCCGTCAGTCTTTTTCAATTACTTATCTCTGGTAGCGTAGACACATCATTGGAAGCGCAATAAAGCTAAGTGCAATTTGGATACGTCAGTACCGGGGTGTTTAATTTGCGAAGGTTCGCAGTTTGATGTGTTGTGACAGATATAAGCAACCGCGGTGAGGCTTTTAGGACACTTCGTTCCAATCAAAGTCCATCTATCCGTTAAGCGACGTACTTTGATAGGGGGGATATTGCTGAAAGCTCTGTTTCCCCGAGTGAACAGGATGCAATGACAAATGGTGGAAGGAGGATTAATTGCGACGTCACCAACATGACACATTTCGGCAGGCAAATTAGCTTGGCAGAATTTCGGGCGTTTGTCACTTACAACTAAACACTCTGGCGTGAAAGCAGCATCTTGCGAACTGCAGCCGGTAGCTCTGTCGCCTGACGCTGCGAACACACACGCAACGCGGCGGAAAATGTCAACGTCTTTTACCCATCGTGGCAGAATGACGTCTGATTGCCACGCGGGATGGAATTATTACTTTGTGGCTGCTGAATAACAAACAGATCAATGCGGTAATTGTCGAAATGCATGCTGCGGACAACTCTGGGCATTCAGACCAAAACCTAACGCATTCGATTTATTTGGTCATTCTGTACGCGCCAAAACAGTTGCGTGTAAACAAAAGCTTCATTTGAATTACTTTATTGTAGAGGCAGTGCAATTTAGGGTAATATGTTTATGTTGCCTTGCATGTGTTTCTTTCAATCCGGCCCTTAAGCACAGGAATTGATTTAGATGGCTTATCTGCTATCATGTTTCATCAAGTTTGCTTAGCTACTAGTGCATTGATATTTAGTTTCGATATTGTGTACACGTTTGAACGTGTTCTTGTAAACAATGCATGTGGTCAGAGCGCCCAAGATGGACTTCTACTCCCCAAAGTGTCATGGGGGATGTGTTTCTCCTACGGCTCTTGTTCTGTCTATATCTTTCCGAACTCGTGGTTATCATCTGGTGATTGGGCGGGATGTTCAAGCATTGTAATACGTTTCTTGACTAAAAACTAGTGGTGGGCAGATTCGATCGTTTACGCGATCCGGATCTTTTAGACCCGGTGACTACAGTGAACCGTTTGAAAGACCCGTTCGTTGGAAACAGGAAGTCATGTGACGTCTCTTTCTGTTGGTGACGGTTGTTTATGTTCATAAAGGAAGCGGTTGTCCATAAATTAGACGTTTCAGAGTAATGTGTGGCGACTTTTTTGTTTATTTTACTCAGTGGTAGTACAAATACTTCCTTTCATATTTATTAAGATGGGTGAACACCCTAAAGATTTTTGTTTTTCGTTTTTTAAAATATATTTTCAATATTTGGAACACAGGACGTTAAGCATCTAATTAGTAATACTTGTTGAAAAAAAGTTAGAAAATGTGCAGCTAATTAATTTTAATTTATTAATTATTATTTAATGAATGGCATTTTGTAACACTAATAACTTGAGAAATGTTTAATGCAGAATAATAATTATTTTTCTGAATAATAATTCAAGATACTTTCTATGCAATAAACTACAGTCGTAGTTGTCTGAAAATTTAATGAAAAAAATGAAAAAATGTAGAAGTTCTACATTCGATGTCATATATCTACATATGTATTTGTTCCAAAGCAAATATAAATGTTTCATTATCACTGCACAGCAGACATAATAGAGATGAAACACACCCAAACAAAATGGAGATTGAACAATTTTTTTTATTAAGATTTTTTTTATTATTCTCTCCACAACTGAGACAGGATGTAACCGCTGTCCAATCCGCCTCCATATGCTAATGTGGTGGCTATCCGCTCAAAGACAGAAGTAGGATTCGTCCCTATAAATGATGCGAATGCGATGCTAGTAGGAGGCTGACCATGGTTCCCGGTCACGACACTGTTATCGTATTTCAAAACATGAAAATTTTCAAATTTTAGAAAATAGCAAAATAAGAGTTATTCTTGTTGAAAACAATGGATAATATATTTGAATGAATTTAAAAGCTGTAGGTCTCCCATTCATTTATCTGGTGTATGTCCAGTTTTGCCTTTCTTTTTTCCCCTCAAGTATTGTTCTAGCAAATTTTGCTTCGGGTGTTGCAGCAACGCTGGCTCAGGATAAACGCTGAATATCAAGGGACCTCAGTCCTTGATATAGCCGAGAAGGTTCTGGTCGGCTCAGGCAGACAAAAAGGCGAGACGATCGTATGCTAGTCAGACAAGTCCTGACCACTGCGATAACTTCTCTGTCCACGATCCAGCGAGACGTAGCTGCCTCTACGCACCATGCTGTGTTATCTCGCGAAACTGCTTTGTAAAAGCAGGACTCGATTCTCGTCGCCCCTTCCGACGATTCCCATACATACTCAACGTTGGCGGCTTCGTTTGGAGTGGTGTCGTGACCTTGAACCATGGTCAGCCTTCTACTGGCATCGCATTCGCATCATTTATAGGGACGAATCCTACTTCTGCCTATGAGCGGATAGCCACCACATTAGCATATGGAGGCGGATTGGACAGCGGTTACATCCTGTCTCAGTTGTGGAGAGACAAATTCGCCATAACTGGTGGCGTTATGGTGTGGGCAGCCATCTCATATAGCAACTGGACGCTCTTAGTTGTGATAACATAAACGGTCATAACAGAGCGATAGGTCCAAGAGATCCTAAGACCCATCGTTTGATTTTTCATCTTTCGTCATCCAGTGGCCATTTACCAGCAGGAAAATGCCCACACACAAATTGTTCACCTCTGCCAGGAGTGCCTCCGTAATGTTGCAACCCTATCATGGAGAACCAAGTCCCCGGACCTTTCTCCTACTTAACATGTCCCAGACATGTTAAGTAGAAGAAAGCGTCCGCTACGGACATCAAGGAACAAAGGATTTTGTGCAGTAATTACAGGGCTCTTATCACAGTGCATCATCAAAGTTTTTTTCGACTCCATGCTACGAGGCACGTATGCGTGCATCGCGACTGGTGTTGGCTCTCCAGGAAATAACATGTACCAGTTATGCTACGAATGTTCTCAAAAATTAGTGGTGTTACTGTGATATTATAATCACATCTTTAGCTCTTCTTCCACAATGAACGTGCTAAGTTTCATTCCGATCGGACCCTCGCTTTGAGGTGCGTCCATCTTTTGGGTGCAAGCATGTAGTTTGTGCACCGTCGTTCCCCATTACGATCTTCTTGACATGCTAGTGAAGGAAAACAGACAGCCAGAGACTATCCAATCTTTGTCAGCGGGCTGACGAAGATTGTATAGTGAACCTACATTATGGCAAGATTCCAAAAGTACACTGGCGTGCAAAAATTAAGGACGAGACGGTTTTTCGAATGTAACGTCGTGCAGAAGTGCTCCACATCGACAAATATCATACCATAAGATTCCCAAGATGTAAGAATATGGGACAAGTGAGCAAAACCGTCCAAACAAGGAATCTAAAGGATAAAAAGACACTTTTTTGAAAAGGTAGCTTCGAGCACAACTGGACAGAAGACAGAAACGTCCATGTGACAGGCGGCTGCCAAGAAAAATCCAGTCTTTAGTAGGGGATATGATCACCCCTGACTGCGTTGCAGGATTTACAACGTCTGTCTATGCTGAGGACGAGGAAGGAGCTGTTGAGGCGTCGCGGCCCATTCCTCTTGTAGTACCAATCGCAGCTGCGGAATCGTTGCTGGCGGCTGGTGACGTGCTGCCAAGCATCTCCCGAGAAGGTCCCACACGTGTTCGATTGGATTTAGAACAGGGGACCTTGCGGGCCAATCCATGCGTTGAATATCTTCACTCTCCAACAGCTCTGCGACAGCCCCTGTACGATGAGGTGTAGCGTTGTCGCCCATGAAGAGGAACTCAGGCCCCACAGCACTTCTTAACAGACGCACGTGAGGCAGGAGAACCTCGGCACAATAGCGGACACCAGTGACTGAACCTCCTTGGAAGATGTGAAGGTCAGTACGGCTACCAAGCATGATACCGCCCCAAACGAAAACTCCGCCACCTCCAAACCGGTGCTTTTCGATGATGCTGGAGGTGTGATTGCGTGTTCACTGCTCTCTCCAGATGTGTATTCGTCCATAATCGCTCGTCAGACCAAATCGGCTCTCATCCGTAAAGAGAACTCGACCCCATTGCTGATGTGTCCAGTTCTTGTGTTCCTGGCACCACAGAAACCGCCGTCTCCGATGAGCAGGCGTTAATGGCACACACCGTACTGGACATCGTGCAGATAGACCACCTTTGTGCAGCCTCCTGGCAACGGTAAAACGCGATAACGGACGTCCAGTTGTCTGCTGCATGTGCCTTGCGATTTCTCCCGCTGTTTGCCGTCTGTCTCTTCTCGCCTGTAGGACAATATACCGGTCGTCCGTTGCCGTGGTTGCTCGTGGACGACCACTGCTAAACTCTCGGACAGCTTTTCCTGTCGTTTGAAATGCTCTCCAAGCTCGTGAAACGATTATGTGAGCGATCCCGAACCCTTCTTCGAACTTCCCAATGACGCGACCTCGGGTAAAGTCATCCAGATGTCGTCTACTGGATTGCCTGTTGGCCATGTCACATAGTGGCAGCAACTCGACGTCGTTCAAACCGATGTACACCGTGCGATAGCTTTCACCGAATTGTTGAGCGCACACCGCCCGTGTGCTTTATACCCTTCCGACACTCCCCCCTACGTCATGCTGTATATATGCGCATGCCCTACCGTACCGGACTCTAGTCTATCTCCTGAGTGGTCTTTCGGTCCGTTCTGCCTGCTCGTTCCGCTGTTTTGCTAATTTGTCCTCTACGTCCTTAATTTTTGCACACCAGTGTATGTACGATGCTAAAAATACCGTTTGTCTTTCTGATTTATCCTTCCGATTCTATTGCATGTGCACTGTCTCAGTAGACTTGCCACTCTCTGATAAAAATGAAAATAGCCCGAGAATATGTACTTTGAGCATTTCTGACATAGACATCTTAATTAACTGCCTACTGCAGTCTCAGAAGCCGCCAGGGTTGCGAGTATACGAAGTGTAAGCAATGTATACCCAGTTTATTTTAGAGATCAGTATTATAGTTTGTTAGATCTTTTGGGTGCAATACTTTGATAGATTTGTGCTTGTATTTCCTTTCATATGTATGTATTCTGCAATTTTTAAAACAAATGTCATAATAGTAAATGTGTTTCGCAATGGAGGAGGCATAGCCGTTTTAAGATGGCTGGCTTTACTTTCCTAATTGTTTCTTAGAACAATGACAATAATTGAAGGGTTGAAACCTTTGTGTGCTGCAAGATTTTAAAGAAAGCCAGTTGCCTTATGTAAAGTTTACCATATTTGTAAATTTTATTTGAGAATATATACATATCGCCCCTCCTGAATTGTTAAAACCGGTGGGAGGGGTGTCTTCAACATCAATCTTAGAAGATCATTTTGAAGCTAAAGACAAGAAAAAGACTGAAGACCTGAAAAGAAAGATTTAAGTTGTGGAATCATTTTGGAGGGGTTTGGCCAAAATGATTCCACAACTTAAATCTTGGCCCTCAGTCTCCGGCAGCTGGAATGTACCTGGCCAAGGCAGCTGCCAGTGCGACATGAAGGCAGAGGGTGCTAAGAATCCCCGGAGAACCGGACTAGGCTGCCATCTGATGCTGACCTTGGCTACTTACAATGGACGCTCTCTATCTTCTGATTCAAGGCTTCTTGAATTGGAAGAGGAACTACAAAGGATCAAGTGGGACATCGTGGGGCTAAGTGAAGTAAGGAGAAAAGGAGAAGATCTCATCGAACTGAAAAGTGGACATCTCTTCTACTATCGTGGGACAGATACTGGCAGAACTAGTGGTGTTGGATTTATAATAAACAAGAAACTGAAGGATAAAGTTGTAGAAGTTGAAAGTTCCTCTGACAGAGCTGCACGACTTGTTATCCAACTCTCGAAAAGATACCAGGCTCAGATTATTCAAACTTATGCACCCACCACAAGTCATCCTGAAGAAGAAATTGAAGAATTTTATGAGGAAATTTGTCATCTAAATAATAAAGGTAAGCAGCACTTGAAAATAATTATGGGAGATTTCAATGCAAAAATAGGGCAACGGCAACAGAATGAAACTTCAGTAGGTAAATTCGGTCATGGCAACAGAAACCAGCGTGGAAATACTCTCGTTGAGTTTGCAGAGGCAGAAGGGTTTTTCATCTTGAACTCCTTATGCGAATTAAAATAAATCAGCTACATATTGATACCTATGTAGCTGATTTATTTTAATTTCAAAATGTTCGAGCAACAGACATTCTAATTTGCGGTCCAATAATTCCCAAACAAAGCATTAAATAGAGATGAATTATTGGTTCGTGTCTACGCTTATGTTTCCGGCTATCAACATAAAGGTCAAACGGTTAAATTTTTGTCAGAATTTCGAGATGTGTGGGTAAGGTGGCAACATTGCGCCGAAAGACAGGTGCTAACGGACAGCCGACACGTGCGATTAGTTGCGCTTGGTCATGACGAACGACAAGCAACATATTCGCCATTACCTGATGTTCATGTTTAATCTCGGGAAAACCGATGCAGAAGCATGCGGGTCGATTTATTCGGCGTACAACGAAAAAGCTGTAGGTGCAAACACGTGTCGTGAATGGTTTGTGAAATTCATTAATGGTGAATGCAGCGAAGAGGACAAGCAGCGTGGCGGACTGCCGAAAGAGATGTAGAACGCAGATCTGTAAGCTCGTGTAGACGAAGATGTCGGCTATAAGACTGGCAATAGAGCAAAGTGTGAATCAGTAGACCGGGTTTCATCAGTTGCACGTCGTGGGTAAAATTCAAATACATATTAAATGAAATGTGTGTGTGTAAATATTTGGGTATTTATTCGAATATAAAACGCTGGAAATCAATGCATAGACCTAATAGTTTTTAAGGAGATTATGCAATATTTCAATCGAACATGCACTTAGATTTTACGATTTTGATGCATCGAAATTACGGTGTAATAAAAGAAAAAATTCTGCTGACTTCTGGTTACCTTAAAGCGTGGTCTGACTCCTACGGAGGAAAAATGCAAAACCAATTAAATCTAAAAAAAGTTTCACCCCACCAAGCTAAGCTACAGATATAAAGCCAGCATGAACGTGTGAATTATTCCCGCTGTTTGGTCCTTTGTGCCATTAAATTCAAACCAACCAACAAACGTGTGAATTATACCTCGAGTTCTGTTGGGTGGGACTATTTCGCGTTAAAGTCGCTAGATGACAGCATATGAGTAGAGCAAGCAAAATGGCTGTTTCCAGTTGGTTTGGGAAAACACAGTGCGTGTTGTGGGTTAACGAAAATGTCGACAACTGGGATGTGTGTATCCAATTTTTTTTTTTTTTTTTTTGATTGGAGGTTTAACGACCACCGTGAGCAACTCAATGGGAGTCGCCCGTCTGTAATTTAGGGCCACTGACTCCAGGGCTTTAAGACAAACACAACATCAATGCCTCACTGGGATTCGAACCCGGACTCATCTCGGACGAGTGATCAGAAGCCATCGCTTAGACACCACTGCGCCACTAGGGCGGCCGTGTGTCCAATTCCCTGACCTTAAAGGTGACCGGACTTAATTCTTCTGGATTTCGCTTTATGGGGCTCTGTTAAGATTTACGTACCTCCGACGTCTAATAGCATAGCTGAGTTGAAAACCCAGATTTCAGAAGCCATGATTCAAGTTTATTTTGGGGAGTAGGAGGGCAGAAGGAAATGACTACCACCGTGAGCAACTCTATGGGCTATACGAAGGCGGCCGTCCCTAATTTAGGGCCGCTGGTTGCAGGAGAGGGAGAGATCCATTGCCGTAAGACCAACACAACATCCATGGATCAGCAGAATCTTAACTATCTCGAATGAACGGTCATAAGCCACCGCTTGGACCAGTGCGTCACCGGGCGGCCATGTTGCAAGCGAGCGAGGCAATTGTTGGACAGAATGCAGTACGCATTTGATTTGCTGTAGAATATATGTCGCATTACCACATTAGAGCACATTGAACACATGTTAAAATAATTGAGTAGGTACTTTAGTGTTTTGCCATATGTGCTTGAATTTCAACTATAATGATTAACAAGAGCTGTAAATTTCTGAAGTTTCTACCATACTTTGTAATTACCTGCATACAAAATTGCCCCTGAAAAATCTACAAAACATAGAAAAACGTGGCCGCGGGTCCTTGTATACGATTCAGTAACAACTTTCCCAATTTGTCATCCAGAAAAGGAGATATCGTTTCCGCAAACGTCCTGACGAATAGAAGGACAGCGTAATGATGATATAAAAATAACTTTTTACCATATATTTGCAATTCAAACGACGTGCTAAAAATAATTACCAAACAAGTTCGTGAGATGCTGTCCTCTTACGTAACTTGAATAAAGATTAAACGTGGTTCACATTGTGCTCGGACTAGGGTTAAATAAGAAATTATGTACAGAAATGATTTTGTTCTTGACATCCTTCAAACAGTGATTTTAATTGGCAAAAGTGACCTTAAACTTCCAGAGACGCAGTCGAATAAAAGACGCTCTGTTATAGCTGCATAACTGTGTCAAAGGTAAGCTACACATTATATGATTGATGACTCAGAGAGTGACGGGGTCAACTGAATCGTAATCCTTAACCGGTTCAAATTATCTCTGCTTTTGAAAAGCGACTTCAAAGCAATAAAACTGAATACGTAAAGCACAAATTCTGTTCCTGTACAATTTAAACAAGTCTACACCATGAAAGCAACCAGCGACAGACGCTACACAGCTTCCTTATTTGAGCATTCCAGTAACATTCTACACGAAAACGCAAAATTTTAGTTCCTTAAAGTATATATTTATACTACATTTTAAACAGTGAAATTATACTTGGTTCCTATTTTTGACTTGAATACGTCTTTAAAATCAGACCAGTACTAGGAGGCCAGTACGGAAAGTTGACAGTTACGAAAAAATGGGCATCGAGTTAGATCTAATAATTTCTGTATTATCAAGACGAACCAAACCAACCTAGTGTCATTCGATAGCTAAAAGAGGTAACAAAGACTTATTAATGATCTTGAGTTCGTACACCGCGATAAGTAGGGGCGGGGGAGGGGCGTAGTTTAGGGGACTTTCCGCTGCGCCGGGCAAACTTCAAGTCAGTATAACTCGGGACTGCTAAACTGTACGACGTCGAAATTGTTTCAAACGAAAGCTAACGTCAAGATCTGTCGATTTAAGACATTAGACGTGAAATCAAATACAGTGTTGGTTGTGAAACTGTGGATCGCAGTTGAAATTTTTTTTATTTCACAATGTTGGCATATATATATATATATATATATATATATCATCATCATCATCATTGTCAACCATTATCAATCCACTGCTGGACGAAGGTCTCCCCAAGTTTCCTCCACAACGGTCTGTCTTGTGCCAGTCTCCTCCATGTCACCCCTGCATACTTTCGAATTTCATCCACCCATCTCCCATGTGGTCTTCTTCTGGGTCTTTTCCTGTCCCTTGGAATCCAATCTAAAATTTCGGCTGTCCATCGATGATCTGTCCTTCTGGCAGTATGTCCAGCCCATTGCCATTTCAGGGATTTAACTCTGATCATGATGTCTTCCACTCTTGTCATTTTTCGGATCCACGAGTTCCTCTTCTTATCTCTCCTGGTTACACCAAGCATGTACCTCTCCATGCTGCTTTGAGTTGTCTGCAGCCTTTGTATGTCTCTTTTGGTTAAGGTCCACGTCTCTGCACCATACGTAAGCACTGGAAGGATACATTGATCAAACACTTTTCTTTTAAGACATAATGGCATATTGCTCTTGAAAATTATGCTGTTTCTTCCAAAAGCTCTCCAGGCAAGTTTTGTACGCCGATTAATTTCTTCATCAATGTGACCCTCACTTGATATCTGCTGTCCAAGATAAACGTACGTATCTGTTATCTCCAGTTTTTCTCCATCAATCGATAAATCTTCATTTCTTGTAAAAGCAATGAACATCACTTTTGTCTTCTGAAAGTTCATTTTTAATCCCACTTCTTTACTCTTGTCAGCAAGTTCCTGGATCATACTCTGCAGCTCTGATGGGGTAGTTGCAAAAATGACTACGTCATCAGCAAAACGAAGGTGGGTTAGATAATCTCCATTAATCTTTATCCCCTTGTTTTCCCAGCTCAGCGACTGAAAAACACCCTCCAATGTGGCATTAAAGAGCTTCGGAGATATGGTGTCACCTTGTCTCACTCCCTTTCCAATTTTTACGTGTGTTGTATTTTCAAACAGCCTAATCTTTGCACTTGCATTTTCATAGATGTTATTAATAATATTAATGTATGCATCTTCAATACCGCAGGTTTTCAGAGCCATTGTAACTGCTGATGGTTTCACCGAATCAAAGGCTTTTTCATAATCGATAAAAGCCATGCACAATGGAAGTTCATATTCCCTCGCTCTTTCAATTAGTTCTCTCAGCACGTGGATATGATCTATTGTGCTGTAGCCACTCCTGAATCCAGCTTGTTCTCTCGGTTGAGCCATGTCCAGTGTTACCTTCAAGCGGTGTGAAAGAACTTTAGTGAAGATTTTATAAACTACTGATAGGAGGCTGATAGGTCTGTAGTTTCCGAGATCCTCAATGTCACCTTTCTTATGTAGCAGGATCATTGTAGCGGTGTTCCAATCCTCAGGAATCTTTCCTTCATTAAGGCATCGAGTGAAAATTTGGGCGAGTACTGTTTCGATTTCTCCACTTGTTTCTTGTATGATGTCTACAGTAATTCCATCTTCTCCTGGAGCTTTTCCTCGCTTCATGTTCTTGATTGCATGTGCAACTTCTGCTGGAAGGACTGGAGGAACTCTGGTACTGGTATCTTTCATGATGTCTGGAGTGCATATATCATCCCTTTCATATAATTTGGAGTAGAAATCTTTCACTCTTGTCAAAATTTCGCCTCTATTTCTTGTTACAGAACCATCTTCTTTTCTCAGTGCCATAATCTGTTTTCTTCCCTTACTGAGATGTCCCTCTGCTATCTTTAGGCTTTGGTTGTTTTCAATTGCATTCCTCACTAGTTCACAGTTGAATTTCCTTACGTCTTCCGTGATACTTTTTCTTACTGTCTTGCATAGCTCTATATATTCCACTTTGGAAGTCACATCTTCTTTAGTTGTCCTCATCTCTCTTCTTTTTTGCATCAACATTTTGGTTTTTCCTGATAGTTTGTTCACATGCAACTTGTTCTTAGACCCAGCTAATTTTGTTGCTGTTTCCATAAGAGCTTTAGTTACTTTTCTGTTAACTTCAGAGATGTCCACTTCTTCCGATGTTAGGCATTCTAAAGCAGAGAACCTGTTCTTCAGTTCTAACTTGAAGGTATTATGGTGTTTTTTAAGGTTGGTTATGTCAATAGATTTTGTTTGTCTTATGAGCTTGCCACGTTCAAGTTTAGTGTTGAGGTGCATCTTACATCTCACCAATCTATGGTCACTACCTGTGTTGAACTTGTTTAGCACAATGCAGTCTTCTATGACGAATTTTTTGTTACACATAATAAAATCAATTTCACTTGTCGTCCCATTTGGATGTCTCCATGTCCATTTCCTGTGTGGCTTTTTCTTGAAGAAGGAGTTCAAGATGAAAAACCTTTCTGCCTCTGCAAACTCAACGAGAGTATTTCCACGCTGGTTTCTGTTGCCATGACCGAATTTACCTACTGAAGTTTCATTCTGTTGCCGTTGCCCTATTTTTGCATTGAAATCTCCCATAATTATTTTCAAGTGCTGCTTACCTTTATTATTTAGATGACAAATTTCCTCATAAAATTCTTCAATTTCTTCTGCAGGATGACTTGTGGTGGGTGCATAAGTTTGAATAATCTGAGCCTGGTATCTTTTCGAGAGTTGGATAACAAGTCGTGCAGCTCTGTCAGAGGAACTTTCAACTTCTACAACTTTATCCTTCAGTTTCTTGTTTATTATAAATCCAACACCACTAGTTCTGCCAGTATCTGTCCCACGATAGTAGAAGAGATGTCCACTTTTCAGTTCGATGAGATCTTCTCCTTTTCTCCTTACCTCACTTAGCCCCACGATGTCCCACTTGATCCTTTGTAGTTCCTCTTCCAATTCAAGAAGCCTTGAATCAGAAGATAGGGAGCGTCCATTGTAAGTAGCCAAGGTCAGCATCAGATGGCAGCCTAGTCCGGCTGCCATCTGATGCTGACCTTGGCTACTTACAATGGGCGCATATATATATATATATATATATATATATATATATTGAGCGGTCAGGGGGAGGGGAGGACATGCTGATTCTTATCTGTTGGATTGTTCCTTTTGGATACTTGTAACTGCAAGGGGTAAGAAGATTGGACACTTTTGATTTTTTGATTTTTTACTATTCAATATTTTTTACTGTTCAATATTATTGTATATTTCGTTTTTTGTTCATTTGTTCTGTTATTGACTTTGTTCAAATTTATTCATCACTGCAATCCGGTGACCTAGGGGACACACAGGCGGTTTTTGTATACTACAAACCGGTTTCCTGTTTTGATAGGTCACCCTTAGACTGGTGTTCCCCTAAAGAGAACAGTCTAATCTAACAGGTAGTGTTCTTCTTTTATGGATAGTTCTTGGAGAGTTCAGGATTTTTTTTTTCTTGTCCATATATCATATCATTTTACTTTTGTATTTCCCTTTATAATAGGGTTTTAACTTCATTTTTTTCATGTGTGTCAATGTATATAAGTGATTGTCTAAATTCATGTGATAATATATCATCATCATCATTGTCAGCCATTATCAATCGACTGCTGGACGAAGGTCTCCCCAAGTTTCCTCCACAACGGTCTGTCTTGTGAGTAGTTCCTGAGATCCTCAATGTCACCTTTTTTATGTAGCAAGATCATTGTAGCATTGTTCCAATCCTCAGGAACCTTCCCTTCATTAAGGCATCGAGTGAAAATTTGGGCGAGTACTGTTTCGATTTCTCCACTTGCTCCTTGTATGATGTCTACAATAATGAAGGCAGAGGGTGCTAAGAATCCCCGGAGGACCGGACTAGGCTGCCATCTGATGCTGACCTTGGCTACGTATAATGGACGCTCCCTATCTTCTGATTCAAGGCTTCTTGAATTGGAAGAGGAACTACAAAGGATCAAGTGGGACATCGTCGGGCTACGTGAGGTAAGGAGTAAAGGAAAACATCTCATTGAACTGAAAAGTGGGCCTCTTCTCCTATAGTGGAACTGATACTGGCTGGACTAGTGGTGTTGGATTTATAATAAACAAGAAACTGAAGGATAACGTTGTAGAAGTTGAAAGTTCCTCTGAAAGAGCTGCACGACTCGTTATCCAACTCTCGAAAAGATACCAAGCTCATATTATTCAAACTTATGCACCCACCACAAGTTATCCTGAAGAAGAAATTAAAGAATTTTATGAGGAAATTCGTCATTTAAATAATAAAGGTAAGCAGCACTTGAGGATAATTATGGGAGATTTCAATGCAAAAATAGGGCAACGGCAACAGAATGAAACTTCAGTAGGTAAATTCGGTCACGGCAACAGAAACCAGCGTGGAAATACTCTCGTTGAGTTTGCAGAGGCAGAAGGGTTTTTCATCTTGAACTCCTTCTTCAAGAAAAAGCCACACAGGAAATGGACATGGAGACATTCAAATGGGACGACAAGTGCAATTGATTTTATTATATGTAACAAAAAATTCGTCATAGAAGACTGCAGTGTGCTAAACAAGTTCAACACAGGTAGTGACCATAGATTGGTGAGATGTAAGATGCACCTCAACACTAAACTCGAATGTGGCAAGCTCATAAGACAAACAAAATGTATTGACATAACCAACCTTAAAAAACACCATAATACCTTCAAGTTGGAACTGAAGAACAGATTCTCTGCTTTAGAAGGCCTAACATCGGAAGAAGTGGATATTTCCGAAGTTAACAGAAAAGTAACCAAAGCTCTTATGGAAACAGCAACAAAATTAGCTGGGTCTAAGAACAAGTTGCATGTGAACAAATTATCAGAAAAAACCAAAATGTTGATGCAAGAAAGAAGAGAGATGAGGACAACTAAAGAAGATGTGACTTCCAAAGTGGAATATATAGAGCTATGCCAGACAGTACGAAAAAGTATCACTGAAGACGTAAGGAAATTCAACTGTGAACTAGTGAGGAAAGCAATTGAAAGCAACCAAAGCCTAAAGGTAGCAAAAGGACATCTCAGTAAGAGAAGAAAACAGATTATTGCACTGAGAAAAGAAGATGGTTCTGTAACAAGATAATATATATATATATATATAGAGAGAGAGAGAACTAATTGAAAGAGCGAGGGAATATGAACTTCCATTGTGCATGGCTTTTATCGATTATGAAAAAGCCTTTGATTCGGTGAAACCATCAGCAGTTACAATGGCTCTGAAAACCTGCGGTATTGAAGATGCATACATTAATATTATTAATAACATCTATGAAAATGCAAGTGCAAAGATTAGGCTGTTTGAAAATACAACACACGTAAAAATTGGAAAGGGAGTGAGACAAGGTGACACCATATCTCCGAAGCTCTTTAATGCCACATTGGAGGGTGTTTTTCAGACACTGAGCTGGGAAAACAAGGGGATAAAGATTAATGGAGATTATCTAACCCACCTTCGTTTTGCTGATGACGTAGTCATTTTTGCAACTACCCCATCAGAGCTGCAGAGTATGATCCAGGAACTTGCTGACAAGAGTAAAGAAGTGGGATTAAAAATGAACTTTCAGAAGACAAAAGTGATGTTCAATGCTTTTACAAGAAATGAAGATTTATCGATTGATGGAGAAAAGCTGGAGATAACAGACTCGTACGTTTATCTTGGACAGCAGATATCAAGTGAGGGTCACATTGATGAAGAAATTAATCGGCGTACAAAACTTGCCTGGAGAGCTTTTGGAAGAAACAGCATAATTTTCAAGAGCAATATGCCATTATGTCTTAAAAGAAAAGTGTTTGATCAATGCATCCTTCCAGTGCTTACGTATGGTGCGGAGACGTGGACCTTAACTAAAAGAGACATACAAAGGCTGCAGACAACTCAAAGAAGCATGGAGAGGTGCATGCTTGGTGTAACCAGGAGAGATAAGAAGAGGAACTCGTGGATCCGAAAAATGACAAGAGTGGAAGACATCATGATCAGAGTTAAATCCCTGAAATGGCAATGGGCTGGACATACTGCCAGAAGGACAGATCATCGATGGACAGCTGAAATTTTAGATTGGATTCCAAGGGACAGGAAAAGACCCAGAAGAAGACCACATGGGAGATGGGTGGATGAAATTCGAAAGTATGCAGGGGTGACATGGAGGAGACTGGCACAAGACAGACCGTTGTGGAGGAAACTTGGGGAGACCTTCGTCCAGCAGTGGATTGATAATGGTTGACAATGATGATGATGATGATATATATATATTCTATTAAGAAGATACCTAAGCAAAAAAATACATATATAATTTTGACTCACACCAAGTACAACATAGAAAAGGTTATGTATCTACCTGTGTGAGTAAAAGGAGAAAAGATAAAAAAATAAAATAAAACGACTGAATGTAGAAGGTGTCGAGAATACTGAGCCTTGGCTTTATCAAGGACCAGCAAAAACTCTGCATTTTCTCACTTCCACAAAGACCTAGTTGGAAATGGGTTTCTGCAAGGCCATAGATGCAAGTAACATTCCCACCTAAAATTGTTTTAAAAAATATATATATGTCATGTCCTCCGCAGAGCCGCATGACCCAGCACTAGTTAACAATTTCGCTTGCATCCATTAACCTTCCTGGCCCGACCCATGCTCTTCATCTGTTACTATTAAACAGAGAGAAGAAGATTAAAGAGAACTCAAGCTGTGAGAGTGACATAATAATTAGAAATAATTTTCAGCTATAACGAAATGCCAAGTTCGTTTGAGAGAGAATTTAAACCTGAAAAACAATGCAAAAGAAATCCAAATTTTTTACATTGCAATTAAAAAAGGAAATATTATTTTTTAAAAAACAGATTTTTGAAAGAAAACTTGAGTCTAAAACCCCCTACTCTACAACTTATGACAGCACGAAAACGAGAATAAGTTAAAGACAATAATTAACTAAAGAAAACTTTGTGAAAGTTATATGACTTAAACAGTTAGTTGCAATATGTACAATGTATTTCAGCAGTGCTATAAGTGCATAATTAATTAGTTATTAAGTACTTAACTACTTTGAAAATACAGCGCATAGAAAAGGAACAAGCTTAGCCATCTGCTGTTCCTAGGTACCCCAAAAGACGCGCAAAGTTACAAAGAAAAGAAAGAGTTAAACCCGCAAAAATGTTAATAGACAAGCCAGTGCGTAAAAGCTGAAAAGCAAAAAATCAGCAGAGAAAAAGTACATGAAGTACAAACATTGAACTTATAAAACCTAAAACCCAAATACAAGGAAGAGAGCTTACCTCTTGTGCGACGAAACTTTCTCCTCACAAGAGTAAAACATGGCTGACCTCTTCCGCCACTCCCTAGTCGTTGGGGGGCAGTGCGGGTGGGGCTGATGGCCTCCTCATACAGAAAGAAACCAACTCGCGAAGATTTTAACCAGAGAAAAAAATATATAAACTTAAGACTGTGGATCTGTATGATCAGAAAGAGCAGAATTAACTCTCCAGAATACATGAGAAATATTATAAAATACACGAGTAGTGTATTTAATAATCTTTGCATGTATTAAATCCCTTAGTGAGCTTCTATAGATTAATCAGAATCTTATTAATTTTAATGTTGGTTTTACTATTTTTAGTATAGCTATCCTAGTGATGAATAACTAGTTTTCTTTTTTATTTGTTTTTATTTTCTTTTATAAACAGATTTTTAAGCTTTTTTTGTGATTTTGTTTATATTATTTAATTTTTTGTTTTAATAGGACCTTCATATCCATAGCACTAAGGTTCCTTTAGGTAGTTAATAGGCTTCCTCTAGCCAACTTCCTTACGGCTTTGATTGGTCAGAATCATATTATTAACTGTGTAGAAAATTAAAGCAGATCTGCCAACCTTACTCTATTATTCAGAATAATTTTTCTTAAAGTTCTTTTGATGAAAGAAGAAGGAATTTCGTTCTCTAGAAAACTATCTAATAGTATATTAACGTGGTAATTGAAGTCCAAATTGTTGCTGCAAATTCTTGAAATTCTTAGGACCTGAGAAATTAGTACATTCTCAATTACTTTGGTTGATATGTTATTATTCCAGTGTAGATATTTAATTACTTTGAAAGGAAAATTAACTCTTTTGTCAAAGAGGCTAATAGATGGGTTACCTCTGTTGAGCTTAATGCTTAAGTCTAGGAACTCAAGTTCCTGATTACTGTGGTTGGTTTTACATAAGTTAAGAGAGCTAGGATAGATATTATCAAAATCACTCTCTATAACTTCTGAATTATTGATACACAGCAGATCATCAATATATCTAAAAGTGTAAAGGTAGTTATCTGAGCAGGTGGGGTGATTTTTAATGAATTTATATTCCTTAAAGAACAGGAATAGATTAGCGATATTCGTGGACGTTGATGTTCCCATGGGAATACCGTTCACTTGCTTATAGAGAGTATTATTATATAAGATATGGTTATTTTTTATGCAGCAATTGAGATAAGAGTTCCAAGTTCCTACATTAACAAATTGGTTAAGTTTAAATTCTGCATACAGCTCTTTAAAGGTAGTGATTATATCTGATAGAGGCAGATTAGTATATAGGTTTTCAAAATCATAACTAATAATATCTAGGGGACAAACTTTGAGTATAGTAGAAATTACTTCTGCATTATTATTAATTATCCAAAAATCTCTGTACATCAAGTTAGTACAGTTTCTAATGTGTTTCAAAACCTTTTTTAAGACATCTTCAAAAGCAAGATCTATTTTCTTTTCATGACTCCTTACTCCACTAGCTATGAACCTGAACTTCACAGGATCCTTATGAAACTTAACCGTTGCAAAAAGAAATGGAAATTCAGGCTCATATCTTCTAGTTTGTGGAATTTTAAGTTTCTTGAAGAATGCCTTAAACCGATTTTCTAACTGCTTGGTAGAATAACTTACGGGCTCGTATGTTACTCTATTATTGAGTTCCATAGTTAACAATTCAAAATAGAACTTCTTACAGATAATTGCAAAATTATTGCTAGCTTTATCCGTAGTGGTAAAAATAAATTGGTCTTGTAGTTTGGAGAGTGACCTTTTAGCTTCTCCAGAGAAAAAGAGATTTCTGTCGAAACAAAAGTCCAGACCTGCCAACTCACCGGTGAAGCTATTGATTATATTATATTTCCATTCTGCGAAGGCCTCAATAGGCTGATTGTACGTTAAACTGGTTTCTACGATGTACCTATTAACATCTTGAGTGAAGCTCTCAAGAATCCTTTCTTTGGAAATTGTGAAGGAAGGTCTGAATTTAGAGCCATACTCTAATAAATTCCTAAGCTTTTCATTTTCAACAAAACTCAAGTTTCCGGTGATAATATGGTTGTAATTCTTATCATAGTGAACTGTTTCTTTATGTTCATCACAAGAACATGTAGTAATTACAGGAATGTAGCTCGAAGAGTTAAGTTTGTAGTTTTTAACTATTGACCCTAAGGTCTTAACATATTTAAAACTTACAATAGACTGGTGCCTGTGGATGGGAAAAAAATTGCATTATTGTAGAACAGCTTCCTTACATTGAGATTATCGTAGGCTTTATTTAGAAACCTGATGGTTACAAAATTACTGGAAAATTCTTTAAGAGAAATTTTATCTTTAAGAATATGTTTAAGAATGTCCAGAACCAAAGCAAAAACATGCTTATCAACATGGTCAGCAGTTTCATTCCAGAATTTGAAAAAACTTTTAAGGACAGAGTGCTTGAAGGACTTGAGAATTTTGTAAGTATTTTTAACAAAATTAGTGCCAGTTTTTAAAGCTTTCCAGAGTTATTAGCAAGTTAGCAAAATCAACTTTGCTTGATGTGCGAAAAAACCTCTGTCCTCTATTACCTCTAGTGCAGCTCTTATTATTAACAAGAAAGAAGAGTTCACGAATTGAAAATTTATGCTGATTATGCTTATTGTCAGATAGAGTGGAATTAAGACCATAGGGATAAAGAGACTGATGCTGCAAAATTTCAAGGGATTCAGTTTCTAGCCGAGCATAGAGGTCAGGGATAATATGTAGTACCTCTATTTTCACTCTGTCAAAACCATGAGTATGGAAATGCTCTAATTCAAAGGTAGAGTACTGGTTGGCGTTTGTGGAGGGGTTCACTCCTGAATTAGAGAACTTGTTAACTAGAGACCTGTGTCCATTAATCCTAAGATGAAGAGGATTTTTACTTTGGCCAATATAGCTAAGGTTGCAGACAGTACAGGTGAGCTTATAGATGGTATTGTAGCTTTGCAAAACTTGTTGGAGCAATTATCCTCAACAGAAGAATACAGACGTAATGTAAAAAAAAACAACTTCCTGTGATGTCCGCGATTAGACCTACTTTAGATTAATGTTATCTACGGTTTCACGATTGTACGGACCAATTACTATAATAGCTGGGACCACTAGGGGACATATGACCTCTATCGCGACATCACTGACAGTTTGCAGCCAACGTTTGACTTATAGTCTGTTAAAGCCCTAGTGTGGAAACTGTAACTTAACAGACTACGTACTGCCTGTGGTCCGTACAATTCACTATGGCATCCCATACTGCTAGTGGTCCACGGGCTCATACGTTGGAAACTACGGATAAATGCCATAAAATGTAAAATTCCACCTAGTCCTGGAGTTCTGTTCCTACATTTCTGGAAATGCTCAAACACTAGCCTTAAAACTTCTCGAAGCAGTGCAGGAAAAAGATATTGCTTACACCTGTGGTCCAAGTGCTGGCTTCTAAACATTTGTCTGAGATGGCTACCGGGTTCGGATTCCGGTGATGCATGGACCTTATGTTTGCCTCTCTTGCTTCTCTGTAACCAGTGGCACTATATTAGAGACGTGCGACTGCTTATAGCCCATCCAGTGGTTTACCTGCTGCAGTCGATATCAGCATTAAAGCTTCTTGATGCAGTGCAGGCAAGATATATTACATCAACTGACAACCTGACATCCATAAAATCTCTTCAGTATCGCTTCTTACAATGAAAGGACGTCTACTTTTTTTTTTATTGAAGGTTTAACCGACCACCGTGAGCTACTCGATGGGCCATAAGCAGTATCGCGCGTTAAAAGGAGGTAATTCTTTCTCCAGTCTTTATGAATAACCTATTATATTCATTTATTGATAAAGAGTAGTCTCTCGTCCTTAATAAAGGGCCACTGGTTCCAGGGAAGTGAGAAAGCCAGTGCCGTAACACACACCATCCACGCTTCATTGAGATTCGCACCCAGATCCATCTCGGACGAATGGTTAGAAGCCAGACAACTGCTACCGGAGCGGTTTCTAATCTTTTTCAGGCACTATCTTGATTGCTTAGAGCAGTTGCCAGTCACTATTCCACCCCATGCAGTCTTACGTTGCAGTACAAGAAGCCCAACATCTACTTTGTGTTCAACAGAGTAAGGACGGACTCAGTCGTCTTGCCGACACATTCTTTCCATTGGTGTTTTAACTTTGAACTGTACGTTAGCAAAATTCTATAGAAATGCGATTTAATGACACCTAGCGCAAACATTTCGTTTGAAGAAATCTGGGAAAAGAATGAGGAGCGTAATCGCTGTTTCAGCACTTAAACGCAAAAAAACTTTTTTTTTTTTTTTTAAATCGGACTTTTAGAAGTAAGGATGTAATGAAAGATGGAAAAATATTGGTGTTCGTCTTAATGAGAAAATTGTGCACTTGAATATAAAGCCCATGTGAATAATAATTGTTTTTTATGTTGTAACTGGCAGTTCTAAAAAAAATTTCCAATCTGCCTTTCAACACCGTTTAACGAAAAAAAAAAAATCGAAATTTATGCGACATAGAGAACGAGAGAGAGAGAGAGAGCGAAATTTAAAAGCAGGAATGATCATGAAGAGCTATGGTCATTGCTAAAGCATTTCTATGCAAAAATATTTTTTTTTTTAAAGAATCAGATATGAATGAGTAATTCTTCTTGGCGCAGCTATCGGATATGTGAAAAAACAAGTTTGTGCTGTAACGTATACTCTAGATTCACTTTCCTTTTGATTTTACTATCTCTGGTTATTTTATTTTTCTATGTAAATTATCTTCTTACTGAACGAGATGTTATTTCTCCCGCTGAATGAGATCTGGCAATGAGTGTAAGTCATGACGTGGTGGTAGCCAGTATAAATAGGCGCGTTTTTTTTTTTTTTGATTGGAATTTTAACGACCACCGTGAGCAACTCAATGGGCTATAAGCAGTCGCCCGTCCCTAATTTAGGGTCACTGGTTCCAGGGAAGGGAGAGAGCCAGTGCCGTAAGACAAACACAACATCCATGCCTGACCGGGATTCGAACCCGGACCCCTTACGGACGAATGATCAGAGGCCAGCGCCTTAGACCACTGCGCCACCGGGGCGTGAATATATAGGCGCGTTCAACGATACTAGAGAGAGCTTTTGTTTGTGTTACGTGAGAGAGCTTTTTGTTGATGTGCGTAGGGAGAGCTTTGGTTATAAGCGTAAGGAGAGCTTCGTTTATGTGAGTAGAGCTTTGTTCATGTGCAAGGAGCTACGTTTTATTGAGTAGCTGTGTGTCCGGTGAAGTGTATGTTGGATCATATCAAGAATTTCTCTAATAAAAAGTTGTTCTAGTAAATACGTTTTTCTCAGTTCATAGTTTTGTCAGATCTCTGTCTGGCTGTTAGGTTTATTTCATTAGTTGTTATTATTAACAACCAGCATTAAGACTTTATTCATCTTAATTACTACTACAACATTACTAGCAGTTAAAAGCTTGTTCATTATTATTACTACACTACTAGCAGGAAAGTTTATTCATGTTATAATTAACAAAACAACAACCATTAGAAGAAGAAAGCTTATTCATTATAGTGCGCTATCGAATCTGCACACCATCACTCTGGAGTAAGTCGCTCTCCCAACTGAGCTACGCTGACCGGATATCTCGTTGCCGATTTAGCGTCTTGATACATGTTTTCACTTCTGTTGTACGTCACATCATCTCGCTCTTTTTTTTTCTTTCTTTTTTTTTTCTTTGTCTTTGAAGCGAAGTAGGAATTTTTCATTAATTCCAAACAATGTGTGGAACAAACATCACACATTTTTCGAAGAACCCAAGGGGCCAGTGGATCCATGTTCCATAATCGGGCGCCAATGTGGAAACACAAGTTGGCCCGCGACGAACATCGAATCCACAACCCCTCACTCCGGAGCAAGTCGCTCTCCCAACTAAGCTAAGCGGACAGAATGTCTCGCTGTAGATTTGTCGTCTTGACATATGTTTTCCCACTCTATAGTACGTCACAGATACAAAAAGATTTTTCCGAACATAATATTTGGAAATAGTACGTTATGAAGCGCACGTAGGCATTAATTTAACCGCCGAACTTTTCAAAAATATATTGACTGGAAGTATGTATGTGTATCGTACATCGTAAATAAAAACAAAACAAACAACAAAAAAAAACTAATTAAGCTTTTGCACACAGATTCAGCTATCAAACACAAAAATAATTATTCTAGTCTAACTTGCAGAAATACAAGTACCGAGCAAAATAAAAGGCCTCACCGATGGCAGAGTGGAAGGCTGAATAGATTAGGACAGTCGTTCAAGCTAGGTCTGGGTTCGAGTCCCGGGATGAGGCATGAATGGTGTGTTTGTCTTACATACAACTACCTCACTCCCTTCCCTGGAAACGGTGGCCCCAAATTAGAGACGATTATAGCCCTCAGAATTCCTCATTTCAATTTTTTTAGGAGTTTAACAACCATCATGAGCAATTCTAAGGACAACAAACCCGTCACTAAAATGGGATCCCTCATGACAGGGAAGGAAGAGAGCCAGTGTCGTTAGACAAATACACCACTCATGCCTCACCCTGGCTCACACAAAGAAATACGAAAACTACAAGAAACATGATCACCATGAGTAATTCCTACTCTGCGGTGGTGCAATAGTTCAAAGCTAGCTCTTAGATTATTCCACCACCGCAGCGTAGGAATTACTCATGGTGATCATGTCTTTTTGGAGAGGAGGGCCGTTCAGTGACCACCAGGAGCAAATCTAAAGACTATAAGCAGTCTTCTGCAACTAATTTAGGGCCACTTGTTCAGTCAGGGGTGGAGTGGAGGGCGGTGACGTAAGATAATTAAACCATCCATGCTTCATGCGGAACTCGAACATGGGCTCATCCAAGGCAGTCTCGAAAGCATACGGCCATGACATTAGAGAGATGAGTTCCCTCCGTTTGTGACGTCACTCTCGTGTTACATGGCCTGACACGTCGGTGTCGTGTTTGACGTCATGCACAATAGCGTTGGAAACCAATCGAAAGCCTTGACTTCCGCGTTATGTCCCTAACCATAACGCCTCTGGCCACTCGGCCGGGCTATGGTGGTCATTAAACCTCCATATAAATAAAAAGGAATATAATTCGCAAAGTGTATAAGCGACATGTGTGTTGTATTTTCGAAGAGCCGAATCTTCGCCCTTGCATTTGCATAGATATTATTAATAATATTAATGTATGCATCTTCAATACCACTGGAAAGGGAGTGAGACAAGGTGACACCATATCTCCCAAACTCTTTAATGCCAGATTGGAAAATATCTTTCAATCACTGAACAGGGAAAACAAAGGGATAAAGATTAATGGAGATTATCTAACCCACCTTCGTTTTGCTGATGACGTAGTCATTTTTGCAACTACCCCATCAGAGCTGCAGAGTATGATCCAGGAACTTGCTAACAAGAGTAAAGAAGTGGGATTAAAAATGAACTTTCAGAAGACAAAAGTGATGTTCAATGCTTTTTCAAGAAATGAAGATTTATCGATTGATGGAGAAAAGCTGGAGATAACAGACACGTACGTTTATCTTGGACAGCAGATATCAAGTGAGGGTCACATTGATGAAGAAATTAATCGGCGTGCAAAACTTGCCTGGAGAGCTTTTGGAAGAAACAGCATAATTTTCAAGAGCAATATGCCATTATGTCTTAAAAGAAAAGTGTTTGATCAATGCATCCTTCCAGTGCTTACGTATGGTGCAGAGACGTGGACCTTAACTAAAAGAGACATACAATGGCTGCAGACAACTCAAAGCAGCATGGACAGGTGCATGCTTGGTGTAACCAGGAGAGATAAGAAGAGGAACTCGTGGATCCGAAAAATGACAAGAGTGGAAGACATCATGATCAGAGTTAAATCCCTGAAATGGCAATGGGTTGGACATCTGCCAGAAGGACAGACCACCGATGGACAGCTGAAATTTTAGATTGGATTCCAAGGGACAGGAAAAGACCCAGAAGAAGACCACATGGGAGATGGGTGGATGAAATTCGAAAGTATGCGGGAGTAACATGGAGGAGACTGGCACAAGACAGACCGTTGTGGAAGAAACTTGGAGAGACCTTCGTCCAGCAGTGGATTGATAATGGTTGACAATGATGATGACGATGATAAGCGACATATAGAAAGTGATGAAAAACTGTTCTCATCGTTAGACTGCTTCGATGAAGAAGACAATTTTTCAGTTTCGAATTAAGGATACGAAGTCATTATGTCTAACGACTAACGAACGGAAAGACCGACAAATTGATGAAACAAACACGTACGTTTTCTCAAAAGGCGTGCCTTGAAGGAAAACAGGATTTATATTGAGGATTACTCACTGCTGTTTAGCTTTCATGATTTCACTTCCTCAAAAAATGTGCATTAAAATGATAGCTAATTAATATAAACTTTTGTGTTTCAAATAAAAACAGGTGCTGATATTCAGAACTCGGCAAGAGGAGTCCATTTCACTGGATGTGCAGTTTTAAAAGCACACAGATCACTGCACTCTCTTTCAAATCAACTGATTATGGAAGCGGTAAAGTAAGTAAACTTCATTTTCGAAACACATTCCTTCGTTGCAAGAAAGAACATTCCTTGTGTTTGGGTAAAACAATCGGGAATGGTTACGATGTTTGTTGATCAAAGAAATGTCAGCCGGAAAATCGAGCTTTTCCCGGCGTGATATGGAAGAACTAAGTGGATAAACATATAGCGTGAGGCTTCCCCAAAACTTGGAGTTTTCGTGAGTAATGTCACGCAAAGAACGTACCTGCTTAGCGTTCAGTCACTGTCAAAAGAGATTTTACTGGAAACATGAGAACAAGCAAAAGATCAGTTCGTAGCAAATACAAAGACAGTCTCACTCTTTCCTGCTAGAAAAAGTATTCTCCCGTTAAGTTAGCCTTTCTCGATGTTTTACAATTAATAACTCAAGCACACAGAACACTTCAAAAACCAGTGGACTCGTTTGTTGTTTTCAATAAAAATAATAAAAGAGATTATTGGCATAGTCTGAAAGAATGAAAAAGGAGCAGAGGTACGACTGTTGTGTTGCTATTAGCAATACATCAAAATAAATCGGTTGTAAAAAACAAAACATGTTTCTCATAAATAATTATTCAAAATATTTGATGTTCTCTAAAAGAGAATTCGCTGCAAAACGGGGTTTCTCAACGTCATTCCAGGTTTACCCCTTTTCAGATGTAGAGAAAAAAAAAACCCCAGTGCGATGCCACTGAATGTCCTTCTGTTTTTTTCTCACAGATATAGTAGTGTGCGTTTTTCAAATGTGCGCTTATTATTCATATCCTAGTTTATCTTATAAAACGTCATTCTCGAAATAAGATAAAGAATGTCAACGGCTGAAAAGGATTTTGTCAGAAAATAAATGGTACATATTTGTCTTTCTTGAGCCACGAGATAACGAAATAATTTTTCCATGTATGTCTCGTGGTAATGAATGTACACGATCGTATCAAAATAATATGACCAACTACCTAATAATGGGAACAATTGCCCTTGGCCCGGATGAAAGCGGCGAGACCACGTGACATGGACGCAATGACCCCCTGGAAGGTTAACCGAGGCACACGTGCCCATTCGGACTGCAGCAGAGCACGGAAGTCCCGGATATCACGTGTTTGTGGGTCAGCACGTCGAACCGGTCGATCGAGATAGTCCCACAAGTGCTCTAATTGATTGAGGTCTGGCGATTTCGCCGGCCAAGGGGAGATCGGAGACATCGCTGTCGTGTTCCTGGAACCAGTCATGCACCCCTTAGCGACATGGTAGGGCGCACTGTCCTGTTGATAGATATCATCACTACCAGGATAAACGTCCAATATGAAGGAATGCATGTGGTCAGCGAGGATGGACGAGTAGCCATTGGCGTTCACAGACACATCCAGCGGAACCAGTGGTCCCACGACGCAGGAAAACATCCCCCAGTCATGCGCACTGCCATCGCCGGCCTGTACTTAACCGACAAGCATGACCGGGTGTTGGTTCTCGTGTGTCTGACGTCATATCCGCCACCTCCCGTCACTTCTGTGGAGTAGAAATCTCGATTCGTCGGAGAAGGCAACCTTTCCCCACTCTTTTACTGTTCAATGACGGTAGTCCGATGCGAATTGCAGACGTCGTTGCAGATGGGCCAGGGTTAACATGAGCGCCTTGAAGCAGTGTCGACTCCTGGGACCCATGCGTAACAGGGTTCGTTCTACTGTTATCGGGGACACGTACCTGGGTGCCCCAGCGTTCATTTCCGTGTACAATTGCTGCACTGTTACGCGTCGATTGCAATTTACCAGTCTACGTTCTCCTCTGGGGTCGATGTCCTTCGGGGCTCCACAATTATGTCGTAGGCAGGTACTCGGTGTACCAGCGGTCTATTCTTGGTACACTCTTACTACAGCAGCTCGCAATCAGCCCTCGAAGTCTTCTGTTTCTGAGATGCTTCCACCCTTGGCGCGGTAGCCGATGATCATTCCTTTTTGAACGTCCGTCAAATCACTGCCTCTGCCCATTGTGCTCACGTAACGCACTATGGCTCATCTGTCCTGGCCGGTCGCTTCTATCTTCGTGTGGTCGACCTCGTCACGTGTACTCTGTGACGCGCCTGGGCGAGTGCACTGTGATTCCGGCGGTGATCATATTATTCTGATACGACTGGGTATGTCGTCAGAGATACGAATGTACATTTTCCTAGCTGAAATGTGAAACTTTTATACCAGGAAAATCAGAAAGTATATTTGGCAATGCTTAATTTTACCTGATAACCGGAATGTTGTGCATACTAAAGTAGTATGGATTACATATTTATTCTTCACACGTGTCGAAACACATGTTAATAACGCCAAATTATAACAGTTATGAAAGACTTATTTTGATTTAAAAAATGTGTTGAATAAATTATGTAGTTCCGAAATGAAATTTGGATTTCAAAATTTTAAATGCTCGGTAAAACAGATCCTTACAAAAAACACGCGTAACAAGAAATATGGATAAAATTCATTCACTCTCTTTATTGGAATATTATAATCAAATGTACATCCGACACAACGGCGAACAGAAAATGTGACAAAAGTTTGGAAAATTACTTTTTAAGGAATTTCGTCAAAACTACAGTTAGATCATTTAAAAAGTGTCGCGCTGTAAGTAAAACTAGCAATGTACGAGTGCTTTTTAAAAGCTGTACTTCAAACTACATTCTTTAAAGCACATACACAGTCGTACGCGCCTATGTACAAACACATACATCAGACAGTAAAATTCGTACGGATTTAAATAAGTATTTGAATCATCTAGAAGTTACAAATATCATGCAGAAATTTCCAGATGCACAAGTTTTTTAATGCAAGGAGTTTTACTTGAAATACATGTTAGCCAGATCACAAATCTGAGTTCGATGTTTACAAATGAATTGCTGATATTATTACAATTGGAACTACAATGTACAACTTAATTCCCTGCCATAAATCTTTTTAATGACTAAGAAGGTTTACCAATAACGTTGTTATTGTTTCGACAGCATGATTCATGCATAAGAAAACTAAGTATTTGGCTATGAATCGAGAATTGCGACACTGATTACTACCAAATTATTTTTGGATTCGAGGGAATTTCATGCCAAACCGTTTGGAGGATATCATCCGCAGAGTTCAATCTAAGTAAGAGTCTTGCGGCGGCCTTCCTTTCCAGTGGGCCGTAAACTACTTACATCATGTTGCAAAAGCGTGTGTTTCTTGTGCGAATTTACTCGATTACCGCCTATTACTGTGTGACATATACGGGATTCGACAAGAAATGTGGCCAACTCGATGCACAAGAAAATTCTTGGATACATAATCTGTCATGGAAATAAGAGGCTACGAATGAACGCGAAAAACATCATTAGCGGATTGCGGAAGCTACGGTTGTGCATTTGCTCTCCAAGTTGGGGCAGTATCACAGAAAAAAGCTGTTTCCAAGAATTAGGTTACTCTGATTGCACAGGAGAGAGAAAGCTGCGAGGACAATGCAACTTAGGACACGCAGAGCGACAGCGGTACACTTATTACCGGATCAGATAGAAAGAAGTTAGTTCACTACTGCCAAATGATTTCCAAATCTTGTTCGTAACTCTCCGGGAATATTCGACGTTTCTACCCGGGGGTTGAATTATCAGAGGCGCTGGTTCATGGCTAGTTTTCTTTTATTTCGGGATTACGACCACAAAGGGCAACCCTAAGGAAGCTGTCTCTCATCTTTAATTTAAGACCACTGCTTCCAGGGAAGAGAGCCAGTATTGTAACACAAACATGCTATTTATGCCTTATCCAAGACTCCAACCCGATCCCACTTAAATGAATGGTTCGAAGACAACGCAACTCAGCCACCGGGATAGCCGAATGCAGTTCCTCTTTTAAATATTCAGGATACGATGGCAAATCAAAATATCTTAGCGATTTTTCTTTAATTTCATTGTTATTTGTTATTTTTTTTGTTTGTTTTTTTGTTTGTTTGGGGGGTTTATGCGGCCATTTTGAGCAACTAATGGGCTATAAGTAGCTGCTCATCCCACTTTTTTGTTCAACTAGATGGGCTATAAGCAGTGCACTCGCCCATCTCTAATTTAGGGTCACTGGTTCCAAGGAAGGGAGAGAGCCAGCGCCGTAAGACAAACACAACATCCATGCCTCACCGGGATTCGAACCCGGTCCCACTCGGACGAATTTCGTTGTCATCAATAGTGAGCAAATACAGAGAAATAAAAACTGAATCTTCAGAGTTTTCAACAATATTTAGTTGCCAGCACTAACCCGGCACTTGCTATTAAATCATTCCTCGTTAGCATTTTTCTCGTGATGTCTTCCACTCGGGTAAGGTTCGCCAGGGAAATTTTGAAGATCATAAGCAGCGTCTTTGCTGCGACCTCATCCTAGTGGAAAATAGTGCACCTAGAAAAACATATCATATGTGGATTACACTGATCAATGCTAGAGCTATCTGATAGCGTTGGGCAAAATCATAATTGAATTAATCGGTACTGCATTGCAGCGTAATGGTAATGGGAACAAGAACTTAGCGTTACTATTACATGGTAATGGTGAACTGGTCATTAGAATTACATGGTAATTGTAATGACATTTAGCAATTACCCATTATAATCGTAACGGTTAACTATATTTTGGTAATTGAACCAATAACTTATGGGTAACAATACAACGTGAATAAACCAGCAATCAGTACACCCATACACGTTGTGTAGGTTATTTGACAATTGTTCCACACCTCGGACCTCAAATGCGTGTATGTAGGTATTGTAGAATGTACGTGTATGGCATTAGTAGTTGCCATGTCTTCGCCGCTAGTAAAGTGATTTGAACGAAAAAATACATATGAAGTAAGTACGAATGGGATGTTTATTTCGGTTAGAGATACTCATTTCATCCACATCCAGTACAGTATTCTCGGACATTACATACGTTTGACTGTCCAAAATAATCATCCCACAATATAGCCACAAGCACATACTAGCACTACACTCAGAGTTCAGCAACTCAGGGTGCACTGCCGACTATTACAGAAATTTGCGAACTCTTGACATTTTTGCCCGTATTTCTCAAGTGTTGTTGTCCATTACTTGTCCGATACGAACACCGGACTAGCGAGCGACTGACTCCTCTATATAAGCTTCACGACACGACCTGAACCTTCTGGAATATTCTTGATTTACATAAAGCTCTCTAACTTCCCACTGCGCGATCATTCTGGAACATTCTACAAACGTCTAGCCCATTCTTGCCGCTTCTAGAACATTCTACACGACACTTCGGTCTCTGCCTGCTATGTTTTTCATGGCCGACTTTTCTAGACATAGCTTGTGGCACATGTACATTTCTATAAACTATTAGTATGTAATAATTATTTGCAAATTGTTTAATTTCATTACCAAATAATTTCATTGCGCTTGAATGGCATTATTAAATAATTGAATTATATCCTCTTCATTGTAATGCATTACAGATTAATTCCATTACCTTGTGCAAACCATACTTGATATTACCTTGTAATCCCAAGCATGGTTTGCACAAGGTAAAGGAATTAACCTGTAATCCCAAGTATGGTTTGCACAAGGTAAAGGAATTAACCTGTAATCCCAAGTATGGTTTGCACAAGGTAAAGGAATTAACCTGTAATCCCAAGTATTGTTTGCGCAAGGTAAAGGAATTAACCTGTCACTGTGCTACCTTGTAATCAGTGGCGTATCTTGGTTCCGACACCTGGGCTATCCCCCCCCCCCAGTACTTTTTTTAATTGCGAAGTTTAATTTTTAATTGTTAAGTAATGGAAGTAACTTTATTTCTAAATTCTATGTACATGCCATTGCTAACATGATACCAAATAATTATGAGGATTAGGATTTGAACACTTATTTGTACATGAACTCCATTCTTCTTCTGAATACTTTATTTGTACATGAACTCCATTCTTCTTCTCCTTTTGTGTGAACTTGAGCGCTACGTTTTCATAAAATGTTTCTTCTGAGTACTTTTTCATATTTAAAAATGTTTTTCTCTATTCACAAAACAGCCAAGTTTTCCGAATGTGCATGTTGTTGTGTGGCTCTAAGATATATCTTGTTATTTTTAATGCTGAAAAACTTCCTTTCGGCAGTTGCAGTTGTTGATGGAAAGTTTAATATGAGGTCTGCTAATTTGTACACCTCACTAAACACTATGTCCAATTTATTCAACCTTTTTTTTTTTGATTGAAGGTTTAACGTTATTCAACTTTATGTAACACGCAATGTCTCCTA
This sequence comes from Macrothele yani, assembly GCA_039090855.1. Classification (NCBI taxonomy): domain Eukaryota; kingdom Metazoa; phylum Arthropoda; class Arachnida; order Araneae; family Macrothelidae; genus Macrothele; species Macrothele yani. The sequence continues at coordinate 32,921,092 of CM077004.1, forward strand.
CTGATCTGTTTTTGTTTTCATCAAAGGAATAAAACACCTTCAGTTCATTTTATAGTCGAGCTGTATGAAAATTTGAAGCATAGTGTTCTTTAAGTTCTGACAGTAGATGTTCTGGGTAGCTTTCACAAAATTTATCAAAACAGTTCGAATCCAACAAAGCCACGAATTTAAGATATAATATCTCTGATTTTAATTCATTGACACTTCACAAGAACTGAAACAATTCTTGCGAAACAACTCCCGAGAAACACTCTTATGAGCGGGAGTATGCGAGTGCCTGAGATAGTCTGTCTTCGCTATTCTCAGCGAACCGTTTCCCAAAGCAATGGCCCATTATCAGCTAATTCATGTTGTCATGGAAACGCTAGCAGGCGATCGTACGGAAGGTTTTCGCATCAGAACTGGGAAGACTCTGGAAGAGCTGCTTGCGTTATGCCGTTGGTTTTCGCTCGCCAGACTGAGTCAAAGAAGTGAATCCGCACGCATTTTCTTTTTTGGCACCGAAAGCATTGACATATTTTAATACCGTTGATAATTGACTTTTATTTGTCTATAATCAATTCAGTTTTATTTGTGCATTATCTGGGCTTCGCTGCTACCCTAGCTAGCCTCGAATATATACGCCACTGATTGTAATGCATTACACGTTAATTTTAATCTGTACTTCCATTATTTGTAATGCATTCCTGCCCAACTCTGCTATCTGATGCTAAAATCGATAGATTAGAGAAAACTTACTCATAGTCCAATTAATTAAAACGTTGAACTCATAGTCCAAATTTGTGCACCAAACTGGAAATGTTTTATATCAGCAAAGATTCAGAAGTATACAGAAAAAATTAATGGTAATTACGGCTGTTGAAATGAAAGAAGCTTCCCGGCGACGCCAGTTTCATCCCATACCATTAATTTTTTCTGTATACTTCTGAATCTTGCTGTTGAAAAGCTGATATTCTTCCCTGGATTCTACTTCGGGTGATTTTCATGCTTTGACCATATCAAGAGAGAAACCGTAGGGGAAACACTTTTGTTTCGAAGTGCAACAAGCGGTTGGCAGATGGCTAAAACCCATGAAACTTTTCTAGGAAGGAATCGATGCGTTGGTTTCGCGATGCCGAACCTCTATTTGATTAGCAGACGAATTTGCGGATACGTGTCTGCTTTGTTTGTCTGGGGATGAAACATCCACTATTAGCAGCTCAGTCGACTATAAGCAGTCGGCTTATCCTAATTTGGGGACATTGCTTTTTTTTTTTATTGGAGGTTTAACGACCACCATGAGCAACTCAATGGGCTATAAGCAGTCGCCCGTCCCTAATTTAGGGTCACTGGATCCAGGGAAGGGAGAGAGCCAGTGCCGTAAGACAAGCACAACATCCATGCCTCACCGGGATTCGAACCCGGACCCTTTCGGTGGAATGATCAGAGGTCATGGCTTAGACCATTGCGCCACCGGGGCGGCGGACACTGGTTTCACGGAGCAAGTGTGGTAAGACAAACATGCCATCTGTGCCTCACTCGTGATTCGAACCCGAATTCACCTTGGATAGATGATTTCAAGCCAACGCTTCGTAGAAGTCGGCCACCGGGACTGCGAAAAGTTAATGCTTCTGTTGTATAACCTATGATGAAATCCTTCTTTCTTTACCAAACAGAAGCCATCGCTCTTTGAACGTTAATAAGTGAGTCACGGAAAAATTCTTATCGGCCGACACGGGAACCGAACCCAGCGTCTTCCAGTTACGCGCCAGACATGCTACCACTGCGGTCGATAAGAATTTTTCCGTGACTCACTTATTAACGTGGAAAGAGCGATGACTTCTGTTTGGTGTTCCTGATCCACGTCAAGTGTATGAAATAATTATTCAATCACCTCCCAGTTATTTGTTCAGCTGCTGCTTTCAATCTTTAGTGAATCCCCAGCACTGTGCGGGGTTCCATGAAGCAACCTGCCATGTGGTTTGGCAGTTAATCAGTTGCGAATCTGGAGATATCGAGGCCGCTGTGCTGCTGTGGTAGCATGTCCGGCGAATAACCTAAAGACCCTGGGTTCGATTCCCGTGGCGGCCGATGAGAAATTTTCCGTGACTCACTTATTAACGTGGAAAGAGCGATGACTTCTGTTTAGTATTCCTAATCCACGCCGAGTGCATGAATTACTTCTTTCTTTAAACTTTTGCTACATTTGTTTGAATCACTCTCCTAATATGTACATCTTCAGTAAACTTTCTTTAAACAATATCCCTCAAATACGGAACTCGACCAATTACGACCACTCTCTACAGTCCCTGCAGTTAGAATGGGCATTCTCCCTCTCCTTCGTGGACTCTTCCGGATGCGGGTGTGGGCATCGACTACGACTAGCACATCCGAAATGTATATTTCAAACTTTCCAGTTACGGCCATGAAATTGTTGTATGTATTACCAATGCGGTAGTGCTAATTGAAAATGTACAGGAACGTGCGTTGCCTTTACGTCTTCGAAATCTTTCTCTTCTTATTAACCCCCCCCCCCATTTGACCTCTCCCCTTTTCAATTTCTTATTTTTATAGTTATAGTATAAGAAAGTATAATGATCGCTCGGAAACAGACTTCCGGATTTACAAGTTTTGGCATTCAAGGGATAAGATTTCACCAGTTTGGTAAGAAAGCACTGAAATGTTGGGCCCCAAATTAGGGCCGTTTTAGTGTGCGAAAATTAAAATCAGCCATATATTATCGAGTAAGATGTCGTTGGAAGCGGAAACTAATTTAAAGTACATTTGGTGAAAGCCATTTATTACTGGGAATTTTAGTTCTCGAGGTATTTAGATAGGGGCATTTTGCTTACAGCTTGGTCATTTCTGTAGTCCGCCTGAAAACGAACGTTAGAACAGCCTGGAGATTTATTACTTAGACTGCTTATTTCCGCCTGTGTGAAACGTGCCTAGAATTCCAGAGCAAAAAATAATCTCCTCTGTTTCGAGCGTAATTCAGGGGCATTCGTAACTGGGCAAAATTCACTGAGACTCCCAATTAGAGTCCTTAATAATGAACACATTATTTAAATTCCCAATTCCAATAATTTCCATACTGTATATCATCATCGCAGCGTTCTTCACAACAGTAGAAGAAGGAGTTTCAAGGGACTGTCAAGTGAAAGTGGATTTAGAGACTACCTCAGCCTTTTGAAAAAATCTTAAGACTTTAATTCCACTAACAGTGCAGTTTTTTTCTGTTGCATTTGTTTTTGAAAAGAATTATAAGGCATTCGCATTTTGCAAAGGAAAAAAAGGCTGTACATAGTTTACCGGAACGCGTCCGGCTAGAAAAAAAAAAGTCCGGTGTTTGACCCCAGAACACCACTATTACTCCAGCTGCACGAGAGTCAGTCAGATTTCACGTGAGCGACAGCTGCGCTCTTGCCCAAAATTGACATATCATGTCCTCCGTTGCGACACATGAACTACCCAAACGTTTGGGCTTGACGCCTGCAAAAAGTCGCCAGTAATTTTTTTTTTAGGGGGGTGATTAACTATTACCATGAGCAACTCTGAAAAACACCATCATCATCATTGTAAACCATTATCCATCCACGGGGCTGGATGAAGGTGTCCCCAAGTTTCTTCCACAACTGCCTGTCTTGAGCCTGTCTCCTTCATGTCACTTAGGCATGCTTTTGAATTTCACACATCCTATTTCCATGCGGTTTTCTCCTGGGTCTTTCTCTGTCTCTCGGAATCCAGTTCAAAATTTCGGTTGTCTATCGGTGGTCCGTTCTTCTGGCAACATGTCCAGCCCATTACCATTTCAGTGATTTCACTCTGGTCATGATGTCGTCCACTCCTGTGATTTTCCTTATCCACAAGTTCCTCTTCTTATCTTTCCTGGTTACACCAAGCATGCATTTCTCCATGCCCCTTTGACTTGTCTGCAGTCTTTTTATGTCTTTTTTTAGTTAAGGTCCATGTCTCTGCTCCATACGTAAGCGCTTGCAGGATGCATTGATTAAACATTTTCCTTTTAAGACGTAATGGCAGACTGCTCTTAAAAATTGTACTTTTTCTTCCAAAAGATCTCGATCCAAGTTTTATACACCGATTAATTTCTTCATCAATGTGACCCTCACTTGATATCTGGTGCCGAAGATAAATGTAGGTATCGGTTATCTCCAGCTTTTTCCCATCAATCGATAAATCTTCATTTCTTGGAAAAACGTTGCACATCACTTTTACCTTCCGAAAGTTAATTTTAAACTATTTTCAGTAAGTTCTTGGATCATACTCTGCAGCTCTGAAGGGGTAGTTGCAAAAGTGACTACGTCATCAGCAAAACGAAGGTGAGATAAATAATTTCCATTAATCTCTATTCCTTGGTTTTCCCAGTTCATTGATTGAAATGCATTTTGCAATGTGGCATTAAAGAACTTGGATGATATGGTGTCACCTCTGAGGAATATGATCAGCTTTAAGCCCCTAATTTAGGGACATTCGTTTCAGGAAAGTGGCAGAACCAGTTCTGCAGGGCAAGCACAAGATGCATACCTCATCCAGTACTCGAACCCGAGCTTATTCCGGACGATTAGCCAGAAATCAACGCCTCTGACTATTCGGTAACTGGGACTGCCATCAGTGTTTCATCTTTTTTTCCTCATTGTGAGATTTATGTTAGATTGCTTATGAGTTTGCGATTGTGTATGTGTTTATTTTTTACTAGTACATCTACGGCGTTAACGCTGCAAGAAAAAAAATGGCGTTAACGCTGCAGAACAAATAAAACTAGCAATTAAATGTGATTTTCGATGAGTATTAAAATTTTAAACTAGAGAATATGGTGTAAATAAGACTTAAGAAATGAATATCATTAAAACCAATAGTTTACAGAAAAGGAAATAATATTCTCAATAAAATACTGGAATAAGATAACACAAAGAATAAAAAATAACATAAAACTTGAATTTTAAAAGAGGATCCAACAACAAACTTTTATGTTGTGAATCGTTAATTTTCCTGTGGCAACTTTGTCTTTAAATGTTTACTATCTTTCTAAATTATTTTTTATTTTATTTTTATTTTTTCCCTTTTTCAAAGAATCGCTTCACTATGGGACTCATTTTAGTGCTTCCTAAAGGAGTGATTCAAAATTAATTGTACGAAACCTGTTCCGGGTGGTTCTTCCTTGTCATGTTCCCCTTCCCCCGAAAGTTGATGTGAAAGAACTGTGTGGATGAATAATCGAAATTAATTATAACAAATTTTATGTAAATTTTTATTGGATCCATAACAACTTGGATTTTGCAGTGAACGAGAAGTGGATTTCAGTTTGTGTTCTACTTTATTTTTAATAACCTGAAACCTTTTATCTTTAAATACTCATGATATTTTTATCTAAATAAATAAGTGGTTTAAATTACTAAATGAGTAAATGCTACAAAAGAGTGTAAAAATTGTGTATAAAGGTGAAACAGGAAAAAAAAAAAAAACCTTACCAACTCTTTATTAATCCCTCATGATCGGCTTTCAATAAAGTCAGGCATGAGAAGAAAAATCAAGCAAAAATGAGCAAAAGAGAGAGATTTGAGTAATTTATGTTTACTGTAACTTAGAAATAACGCAAAACTCTATCTTAAGGACAAAAATTAATGTCCCGAGACAAATGAGAGGTTTCACCGTATTATTTATGCTGTTCGGAAGCTCGAATTCTGGAAAATTAAGTGCGCCTACGGTTTTGGCTTTCAATTTTCCTAGAAAAATTAGGCTCGAAAGTAAATACACTCGTATTGGCATGACGGGATTTATTGATGCATGAATTCTAATCGAAAAGAATCTAAAGCATTCCAAGAAATGCTTCCAGATATTTATTGGAAATCTCTTGATTGGTCTTAAAATGCCTCACTTTGAGGTATTTCGAGAAACTCGCCAAATATTTTTTTAATTGTTATACGACGCTTTAGATTACTCCCTAAGTTACTTCCATTACTACTATTATGCATAAAAGAGCTACAGGTTTCACAAATTCCTGGAAAGTAATTTGAGTTATCAAAAACGTAATCATTGTATAGGGTGCATGTTTTTCTTAAATAAAGATTGTGGCATATTGTCGATAAAGCTGTTTCATGAAAGAGTGGCTGTGGTTATGTGCTATGCCATACCCAGGTGGTCACGCATGATCTTATAATACATCAGATTTCCTCAATCAATGTTAATTTTGCAGTCCTCCTTGCGATCGATTTCACGAGTCATGTCGGTTTCCCCTGTGAATCACTCTCCTTCCGCTGGGTGTCGCCGTGGCGCAGATGTCTCTGCTGTTGCCACAGAGCGTTCTCCAATAATTATAATAATAACGATAAGTCAGCACGTGCAAGTGTTTACAGAGTTCGGTCTCTGTCACGGACCTTGTTCGCGAAAGCGCATACACACACATGCCTACAGCCTTTGGCACCCGTACGGCACGCAATCGTACAAACACCAACACGCAATGCGGGATTCAAATCACGTGACGAAGTGTAACCAGTCCAATAGTCTCCGATTTGCTTAAAACTCGGACGCGGTCGTGGTTCATTCGATTGCATTTGCGCCATGAATTTCAAACGTCAAATGAAGCACACACACTCACACGTCCAGTCAAACAACACGTAGGCCTCATGGAAACGTCCACTCAACGACTTTGTTTGATTAAAAAAACGTACCGGACACAAAAAGCCTGGTAATTTCAGGAGTTGTGTTTGTGTGTAAGGCGGAGAGACTTTTTTATTTCGTGTTGTAGGTGCGTGTTGGTAGAGACAGGCCGATTATGACGAAATCATTGTTTGCGTTCGCTGTTTCTATTTATACATTTCGTTTAAAACTTCCAGCCAGCAAGATGTACGTAGTATGTAAAGTATGGCAGTACTTAAGTTTTTCTTCCTGATATTTATTATGAAGTCAACTCGTTTTTTTTTTCTCTTGGGTTGAACAAAACGTCATGTTTAGCAGAAAAACGTGCAAAACACAGCGCGTGAGACGATTGTTCTTCATACGTAGAAATTAAAATCATGTACGCGTTTCTTTATCTGTTCGCTTTGAGACCATCACTTTGCAGTCAAATTTGCATCAAAACCACCTCAGGGTACGTAGGAGGAAGGAAGGCTTTGCATTTAATTGCAGTCAATTTGCAGTATAACCTCCGCTGGGTATTGCATTTCAGATGCCTTTCAATTCTGGACAGAAAGACAACATTAGTCCATCAGATTACCTATATACAAAAGGCATCCTGAAAGTAATGCCTCGTCCCTCATAAAATTTTGATTTGGTGCAGCAAAAATGTGAAATTTGGTGGCAAAATACTTGGACATATTGTTAATAATGCTAACCTATTCAAAGTATTGTCCCTCATTTTCTACAGATTTCTGCCATCTTGGAACCCATTGGTAAAATCCATTTTGGAAAAATTCCTGCGGCTGTCGTTTCATCCATGAGTTCACAGCCAGTTTAACGTCTGTCACATCATCAAAACATTCCCCACGAAGGGTGTTTTTCAAAGGGGCAAACAGAAAAAAGTCAGAGGGAGACAAATCAACAGTGTAGGGGGGGGTCACCGTCCACCCCATTTTAGCAATAGCCTGTGAAGTCTCTATTGAAGTGTCAGGACATACGTTATCATGATGTAAAACAACACAATGAAGTGGAATGTCACGTCTTTTCCTTCTGATATCTTCCTTTAGCTTCTTCAATGTCTACACATAGTGAGCACTGTTTATTGTTGTACCTCGTTCAAGGAAATCAGTCAAAATGACACCACGTTTGCCCTAGAAAATTGTCACCATGTTTGTTTTCACCCTTTTTCTGTCGAGGTTAAATTGTGCGGTGCCATTCCAGTGACGCACGATTTGTTTCTGTGTTATGAAAGAACACCCAGGTTTCATCCCCTGTCACAACATTAGAGAAAAACACCACACCTTCCCTCTCATAACAGTACAAGAGGTTCCGGGACATGTCCACCCTTTGCTCACATTGTTCACGGGTTAGGTTCCTTGGGATCCACTTTGAACAAATTTTTCTGTACACCCAGATTACTAATGAATGTTTCCATGGCACTATGGCCACAATGAATTGTATCACACAACTCCTGGACAGTGACAGGACGATCAGCTGTGATGAGGTTTTTCACTTAGCTGTCCGTTGGCTTCTGTCACTGCAGTTTCTCAGGTCTTCCACTCCGTTGTTTGTCCGACACTGAACTTCCTCCCTCTCGAAACCTCTTCATCCATCTTTGGACATTACTGATATCGATTGATATCCTCTATACATTACTGATATCCTCTATACATCTCGAGGTGTCTTCTGTGGATTTCTGGAGCCTCACATCCCTTTTTTTCCAGGAATTCAATTGCGGCTGGATGCTTTTCTCTGTCGTACATGATTTTTATTTCCGATTCTGAAAAAAATGTGTACCTACATTGGTAACATATCATAGTACATGTCAGTGTAGTTTCATTAAAATCACTTCAAAATTTCAAAATTTATTAAGGAGGAGGCATTACTTTCAGGATGCCCTTAGTATTTTGCTCAAAACACAGTAGGGAAAAATACTTTAATTCAAATGGCCAGCTGTTTGTGTTGCCTTGAAACTTCTATGGATGAGCATTAGAGTGAATATTTGTATTATCATTATAATTTCGAAGTTGTCTAAGGGTAATAAACAGTCGCCCATCCAGGTGCATACACTGAGCAAAACGTGTTGTTAATTCAACAAAATTTTTTGTTGATTTTGCAAAATTATTTTGTTGAATTTGTAAAATTATTTAGTTGAAAATTATTGTTGATTTAACAAAATCTATTGTTATCCCGACAAACCGTTTTGTTCATTTAACAAAATGATTTGTCGATTTTTGGGAATTTGTTTGATCCAACAAAACATATTGTTATCATGACAAAATGTTTTGTTGCTGCAACGAAATATATTGTTATCGTGACACAATATGTTTTGTTGCAGCAACAAAACATAATGTCATGATAACAATATGTTTTGTTGGATCAAACAAATTCCCAAAAATCGACAAATCATCATTTTGTTAAATGAACAAAACGGTTTGTCGGGATAACAATAAATTTTGTTAAATCAATAATTTTCAACAAAATAATTTTGCAAATTCAACAAATTTTTTTGTTGACTGTATATCGACAAAATTTTTTGTTGAATTAACAAAACGTTTTTTCTCAGTGTATTTAGATGGGTAGGCAGGGGGGGGGCTTCTTCCTCCGAAAGTGTTTTACTTTTTTTGTGCGTTTTTGGTTAAAATACGATTTACGTTAAAAATGCTTTACTTTAATAAAAATGCATTAACTTCAATTAGTAAAAAATAATTTAGTTTTCTTTCTCTTCTATTTTTCATTAACTTTTACGATGTAGGATTTAAAAGTACCCGGACTGCACCACCTGTATGGCAAAGTACATACGTGTATCGCATACCCACGGTGATTATCAGAGAAACATGAAAGAAACCTTTGCTACAGTTAACTATCGTATGTTAAGAAAATGGCGCACGTAAACAAGTTGTGGAGAGAAGGTTATGTTTTTGCTCTTCACGAAGAGAAATATTCGTATTCTGTAATTAAAAACCGCAGTGAAAATCATGGAATTAGCATTTCTAAAGGTAAAATAAATTTCACCCTGCAGTTTCAAGGGCTGTACAATGGCATTCACACTCCCGCAATAATATGTACCATAGAAAGTTCTTGCTGTACCCTGCCTGGGGGAAGGGTTAGATGAAGTTAACCATAACCGAGGAGAGACTAGGTGGTCTGCGAATAATGAGTGTCCAAAATAGGGTGTACTTGGAAAAGCAGATTTTATTAGAAAGATTGTTGAGTGATTCAGGAAAAGCAATACATGACTGCAATTTTAATTTTCTTCCAACCACGAGTAGCACAATCATAATCCAACTAAATTATCACAAGAAGTTGTTCTTTGCCTACTACACAGATTACGCAATATTTATTCAATAATCTCTTATTTAATTTGTTAATAAATACTCTGTTCTTTGTCTTAAGAAATAATGAATACATTTCCCTTTATGCAGTAAGACACACTGTATTTCTTTCATTTATCTTGAAATTCTTAGAGAGGTCTTTGTGTGCTGTAACTATATTCTAACCCCCTACTGTCCCACAGAAAAAATTCTGCCGGCGCACATGGGAAGGACCTATCATGCCTCTTAGACAGCACCGCCAATCTTATCACCAGCTGGACACATTTGAAAGAGGAAAGGTCGCAGATTCTATGAAGATGAATTTACACTACCGGAAAGTGAAACAAGAACACCTAGAACTAATGCAGGTAGGAACGTCATATTATAATATGTTAATTGTTAAGGGAAGCAGAAATTGTGATCCAAGGTGGAATGTCATTGGATGAAATAATGACGTCACTGCGGACGACAACATGAAAAAATGTACGCAGCGCGTATTTAAGGACCAGGATGTGCTGAATGAAGTCATTCGTCTGGTGTCGTGTTGTTCAGTGCAAAGCTACCATGCCTGGAAGACGCAGGCGTGAAACATTTGTCCAGTTATCGGAGTTCGAGCGAGGCCGTAAAGTGGGTCTGCGGGAATGAGGTTGGCCCTTCCGTCATAATGCGGGACGAGAGGTATCGGCCGTGGTAAGATGGTGGCATCGGTGGTCGCAGACGTGGTTCCGTGCACCACAGAGTTTCGGACGCAAAGGGTGATCGAGCGTATCAGGAAGGTGGCATTATCAGAGCGGATGGCTACGGCGTCATAAATTCGATCCTCTGGCATACCAAGGGTATCTACCAGAACGATACGGAATCGTTTGTTGGAAGCAGGACTACGGTCACCCGTATCGCTGGCACAGTTACCACTGACTCCTGGTCACCGTCGAGAACGTTTGCGGTGTTGTCAAGAACGAGTGCATTAGAGGGAAGAATGGCGGTCAGTGGTCTTCAGCGATGAAAACCGATTATGCTGTGGCGCTTCTGGCGGTCGTGAACGCGTCAGAACACGCCAAGGTGAGTGGCTTCTGCCATTGTGATAAAGGCCAAAGAGCCGGCTGGCCGCCACTAATTTAGGACTACTGGTTTCACGGAAGAAGTAGCACGGGACAGCGCCACGGGACATCTGCAGAGCCCATGCCGTAACCGGGCAGGATTCAAACCTTGCTTATGCACCTAACTAGAAGCCATCGTCTCTGACCAATCGGCCGATGAGACGGCTTTCAGAAGTCACACTCAAACTAATTTGAAAATTACTTAATTATATATATATATGTGTATATATATATATATACTCTCACAGCTTGAGTTCTCTTTAATCTTCTTCTCTCTGTTTAATAGTAACAGATGAAGAGCATGGGTCGGGCCAGTAAGGTTAATGGATGCAAGCGAAATTGTTAACTAGTGCTAGGTCATGCAACTCTACGGAGGACATGACATATATATATATTTTAAACTATTTTAGGTGGGAATGTTACTTGCATCTATGGCCTTGCAGAAACCCATTTCCAACTAGGTCTTTGTGGAAGTGAGAAAATGCAGAGTTTTTGCTGGTCCTTGATAAAGCCAAGGCTCAGTATTCTCGACACCTTCTACATTCAGTAGTTTTATTTTATTTTTTTATCTTTTCTCCTTTTACTCACACAGGTAGATACATAACCTTTTCTATGTTGTACTAGGTGTGAGTCAAAATTATATATGTATTTTTTTGCTTAGGTATCTTCTTTATAGAATGTGAATTCTGAATTTTCAAAACTGCTGCGTTGCGCGTTTTGATCTTCAGGTTATTTTGCAACCTTCGTTCTAAATTCTAAAGTTTTTCCTTAGTCTTCAGTTTTGCTCTTAAGTATATATATATATATATATATATATATATATATATATATATATATATATATATATACGTTCTCTTATGTCTTTGGGCACCAAATACAGGTTGGCACCTCGTTTCAATATAACGAAGTGTGTCTCCACTTTGCGTAGTAATTTTTTGCAATGTGAACTCAAACTTTCCTATGAGTTCGGCCTGCCTCTTGAATCCTTCAATGAGTGGTTGGAATGTGTGCTTTGTGACATTCGCCACGAGCTTGGTAAATTAAAAAGCTCTAAGGTTTGCACCCAGCAAACACATAACCTTTCCTTGATCACTTCACAAATTCGTGAACTACAAGATTTATTCACTGTTTCCCCAGTGGATAAAACTTCTAATAATTTTGCCATTATCTGCAAACAGTTTTATCAGAGTCTCCTATTACAAGAGATGAACACTACGGATACATACACTTCGGCGTCTCAAAACCGTAAGGATGTTGTTAAAAAAATTATTGCTCTGCATAAAAGGATTAAGCTTGCTTACAGTATCTAACTTAAATTTTCCTTTCGTTTATGCTATTCCTAAGTTTCACAAGAAACCTGTTTCTTTGCGTTTCATAACCAGTGGACGCAAACTGTTATAATAGAAAAGCGGGTGGGTTGCTTCAGAGATACTTGTTTGCAGTGCTTCGCAGACTAGATTCGACCTGAACTATTGGGAACAATGACAGAGTTTTAGAGGCGTTGAACTCAACAACAGGACAGTTCTGGCACTTTTTAGGGGACTTCTGTATTAATAACAATTTCGTTACCGTGGGCCTCCAAACTCGTGATATTCCGATGGGCAGTCGCTTCTCAAGTAGCTTAGCGAATCTCTATCTGCACTTTTTTGAGGATAGATATACAGCTACTTGCCCTTTGCCTGGTATCGTTCTGAGGTACGTTGATGACATTATTGTCATTAACGTGCCAGACTTTGCGATGCGCTGTTGACTTGTATCCTGAGGATCTCACCTTAGAAAAAACTAACAGCTCGTCTACTTACGTTTGTTACCTCGATTTGAAGGTACAGGTGGAGGAGGGAGGTAGGGGTATGGTAAATCTTTATGATAAAAGAAATGCTTTTGATTTCGATATCATTTACTACACTCATTGGTCCTCCAGTATTTCTAAAGAAGTACAACGTAATCTACTCCTTTCTCAATTTCATAGAACAGCTAAAATATGATCCACACAGTTTTTACTTGTAAAAAATCTTAAAACACTTCTATCTAGACTGCATTCTAACAACTTTCCCAGTAATTTTTTAAAGCATTATTTAAAACACTTAATTCCGAATTTTAATTCGGTTTCAAAGAGTTTCAAATTGCACATTGACACGCTTTAATAATCTAGGACCTTACAATATTAAGAAAGTTAGGCAATATAAAGTACCACTTGGTGGGTCCCTAGTGGTTGAAGACTTCTATTTACATACACAGTTTTGCATCTCGTCATTTTGCATATTTTGGCCTGCTAGGATGTTATCTAACCGCGACCACTTTAACGTTAGCATATATATTTGGGTTCTTGTGAGTCGTGGGTCCAGTTCAGTTTGGCGTTGATCGGTTTGGTCTGCCGGTAAGCCTTTTTTATCATTTTTCAGTGTTTATATTCTTGTTTTTTGAATTTCAATGTCTGTTTTGGCGTTTGGTCTGGTGGCCTAGGGAGCATGACCAACCGACATTTTTGGTTCTCCTCGTCGTTTGTTGGTACTAGAAAGGCCAGTCCCGCAGGTTGATGCTCACCTGATGACGGCAACCTGTTTGTACATTTTTTTTTTGTTTTTTTTTTGTTTTCAATTTTGAATTTCCATTATTGAGTTTAATTCAGTATTCTTTATGGAATTTAATTTTTGCAATTCTTATTTTCTACAATTTACTTTCTCTCTCTCTCTATAAATATATCATCATCATCATTGTTGTTGTTAACCACTCTCACGGCACAGCTGGATGGATGGTCTTCCCAAGTCTCTTCCACAACGGTCTGTCTAGCGCCAGTCTCCTCCAGGTCACTTTCACATGCTTTCGAATTTCAACTACTCGTCTCCCATGTGGTCTTCTTCTTGGTCTTTTCTTTTGTCCCTTGGATTAGAGTCTAGAATTTCGGTTGTCTATCGGTGGTCCGGGCTTCTGCCAACATGTCCAGCCCATTGCCATTTCAGTGATTTCACTCTGATAATGATGTCGTCCTCTCTTATCATTTTCCTTATCCACGAGTTCCACTTCTTATGTCTTCTGGTTACACCAAGTATTCCATCTCTCCATGTTTCTTTCAGTTGTCTGCAGTCTTTGTATGTCTTTTTTGGTTAAGGTCCACGCCTCTGCTCGGTACGTAAGCACTAGAAGGACGCATTGATTAAACACTTTTTTTAGGACATATTGATTACTGCTCTTACAAATTGTACTGTTTCTTCCAAAAGCTCTCCAACCAAGTTTTATACGTCGGTTAATTTCTTCACTAATGTGACATTTGCTTCATATCTGCTGTCCAAGGTAGGTATCGGCTGTCTTCAGCTTTTCCCCATCAATCGATAAATCTACTTTTCTTGTAAAAGCATCACTTTTGTCTTCTGAAAATTATTAATTTTTACTTCCATTTCTTTAATCTTGTCAGCAAGTTCCTCGATCATACTCTGTGGTTCTAAAGGGGTAGTTGCAAGAATGACAACTCACCTTCGTTTTTCTGAAGACGTAAAGTAATATCCATAATCCATAAATCTTTATCCCTTCGTATGTATTGAAAGACATTTCATATATATCCGCTCGAGCAATTACTGGAAGTCCCTCACCACTTCTGGTAACTCGACCGTGGGGGGATCTTGCAGGTGTTGGCGTGGTTAGAAAATTTGTTAATTTGGTTTTCTAACACTGGTTGTGGACGCCAGAAGATCGAATGGTGATTGCGGTTTCTCTATCGCATAGAAAGGGGTCAGTTTTGCACCGCTGAAAGGAGTTTTCTCTCGCGGACACCTTACAGTCGTAACTGAGCGTCAACTTATTTCCCACATAACGATGGGCATTACACACAGGGCACTATAAAGTGCCATCCGGATACGCGATTACAATGTAAGACCTGGCAGCTAGGATGTGTTAAATGAGGTCAGATGACCCAATAGTGTCCACGAGAACAATCTGATGCCATAACACCGTCGCCACAGGCCTGTCTCTGTTCAACTGTACTGTATGGTTGCAGGTGTCCATAGTGTGGTGTTGAGTACGAACCTGCCCTTTGCATGTTGGAACTGGAACCTGGACTTATCGACCCGTGCCCACTGCAGCTGCAGCTGTCGATGACGGTCTGTCAGCGTGGGCGCATGAACAAGCAGTAGACTCCTTAAACCCACCTGTAGAAGCGACCGCTAGATTGTGCGATCGGAAAAGTTTTTCTGTGTGGGCTGTAGCAACCTGTCGTTCATGGAGATATCATGAGCCGTATGCTGTCAGAGGAAGCACGTGCCGACAGGCGTTCACCTGGACTCGCAAGAAGTGGTGATCTTCCATCTCCGGCACTCTGAGTACACACTTGTCCTTTTTGAAACCATTCCCTTCATATTCACTACGGTGGCACTCGAGTAGACAACAATTTATGCTGTTGCTCAGATGTTAAGCTCTGCTATCTTCGCACCAATAATCATTCCTTGTCAAAACTCTGACAAGTTCGTCCCTTTCCCCATTGCAAGGGCTCGAATAGCAAACAGTCTCCGCAATTTCTGAGGTGCTGTCTCCCTTTTTTTCCGCGCAGATGATCGTTCCTCATCGAAACTGGGAAGTCCATCCCTTTCTCCATTACACGGCCTTCATATATTTATTCTTTTTATGGGGGTGGAGGAGGATGGTAACGGCTACCGTGAGCCACTATATGGGCTGTAGGTAGTCTCTTGTCTCTAATTTATGGTCAGTGGTTGCAGCGGAGGAACGGAGCTACAACCACGGACTCCTCTGGTACAAATAGTCAGAAACCAACTCTTAGAACACTGAGCCACCTAGTCTAATACATAGCCACCAGGGTGACCATATATTTATTCCGCGTCGGTCGGTGACGTCACGAAGGTGCTGTCACACACATCCCCTCGTGGAAACAGGGTTGGGCATAATGAACGGCCCAAAATTGCTGAAATGTTTTGCGACAATTTGTGCAATTTAGAAACAAAACTATAGAATGTATATATCGCGCTGCGCATATAGCTCTAAATTTCACTTAGTAAACTTAATTAATCGAACTGTGTTTGAACAAAACTAGCGACAGTCAAAATATCTATCGAGAAATGCATACCTGCGAAGTCACTGGCCGAGCAAATGCAATGATCCAAGATAGACACATTATCTTCTCAGTCACAACGCACCCCCTCGAAAAAGGTAATGTATTGACACCAATTTGCGAACTAGTAGTATCATTGGATCACATATCGCCGAAAGACTAAAACGTTACGACGTGCATTCACGGCTTTCAACATATCTGAGATAATTTTTTCGCCTGATGCGTTTGTGTAATTTTCGGGATCCTGGACTAGCAATTTCTTCGAAAGAGACAGAAAACCAAATCAAACAAAAACAGAGATAAAAGAGGCATTCAATTTAGCATGGTGATAACTGGAGCGAGAGAAAATTGCCCGGTTTTCTTCTTCAGCAAAGGCAGCATCAAGCGAATGGTAATGTTGCTCATGAGAAGATGGAGAGTAGTACTTATACAATGGAAATGATCTTTTCATGAAATGATCAAATCGTAAAACTTTTGGCTTCACCTGTGATGCCGGCGCAACGCGTAATCAATGCACGCACACACACACTCTCTTATATAAAGTGCTTGCAATAAAAAGCGAACGAGGAGACGCGTAAATTTCCTGCTCCTTCTTGATGATGAGATTCGAAAGAGTGCTCAAATTTAACGGGGAAATTGGCTCTTAAGAGAAGTCATCCTTGGGTGAGTTTCCTCCACGTCGAAAATGAAATACAAGTTTCTTTTTACTTTTCTGTGTTTTTCTTTTCTTCATCGAGTGAATGAAGTTTAAAATCGTTTCCTCTCAGGCCTGTGGAAGTTTCCGACGTATTGATCAAGACGTTCTGAAGTTTTTGACCGTTAAAACTCTTTACCATATTCCGTGAAAGGATTTTCTCGAAGACTCAATTTTCTGATTGTCTAAGCTCTTCTTTTCCTGACTGATGTCTCATCACTAAACAGTTCAGAACTCTTGAATTCCCGAGATTATTTTCTAGCTCTTTAATAATATATTTTGCTTTCTTTCTCATCTCTGCAAATGATTTGGTTCCCTGCACATTCACACTTCTAAAACGGACGGCATCCACAGAAGGTTTCTATAGGTGCTCCAGCTTTTCAGCTAAAGAAATAAACACAAGTAAACACTATGCGTTATTTAAATAAATGTTTCCAGTAAAGACCAAAGATGCTGCTATTTTGTATCTCTTTGAACTTGTCACTATATTGAATCATTTGATACGTGTACTCTATTGCAATGTTTCCAAAACTGAAATTCTGTGATCAGCGAGGTAACGGGAATACGATGCACTCCAGTTGATTATCTTGTTTTTAATTTAAAGACCTCTAAAGGTGCTCAAAGACCAGGCCCAATCTCCTTTCGGTAATTTAAGGTAACATATCTTATCTTAGGAATTACTGACAAACGAATCTTTATGAAAAAAAATGGCTCTTAACCCTTTTACCGGCTAGAACAAATTAACTCGGGTCAGAAAAATGGACAGAAATCAACTCGAACGAATACGTTCGCTGCATAAGAAGCAGGACAAACACTGAAGGAAAGAGAGAACGTATGTAACAGAAGTAGTATGTTATACAAAGTGGTCATTTAGCTGGATAATCACAAAGAGTTTGTTATTTGCTTTATTCAAAGTGGTCACTTAGAGGAATGTGACATCAATCCTTTTTTGGCCTCCCCGGTGGCGCAGTAGTCTAAGCGATGGCTTCTGATCATTCGTCCGAACGGGGTCCGGGTTCGAATCCCGGTGAGGCATGGATGTTGTGTTTGTCTTACGGCACTGGCTCTCTCCCTTCCCTGGAACCAGTGACCCTAAATTAGGGACGGGCGACTGCTTATAGCCCATTGAGTTGCTCACGGTAGTCGTTAAACCTCCAATAAAAAAAATCATTTTTGGCTGGTTACCTGCTATAAGGACTATAACAATGGTGACGAATCTAGGAAAGGAGAGAAATATTTTAGTCTCTTGTTTTTACCCACAGTCTTGATGTCCGTGTCAGGGGGCTAGTCTTTCCCCATCAGATCTTGGGTCATGGAGAAAATAATAAAGGACTAAAAGAGGGCGCTAACACTAGTGACGTACTGCTAAGATGAGAGAGGAAGGGAATTGTTATGCCTTAGGTTTCGCGAACCCCTGCAACTACGTGAAGATTTCTTTTATGGAGTGCCAAAAATGTTTGGACACTATTTGGTTCGCATATATTTAAAGGGTTAACATACTCAGTACATGATGCGCACTTTCAGGATAGAAATTACTGAGAAACGAATTATTATGGAGAAATGGTCATATATATAGCGACAAATTTAGAAACATTAATTTGAAACGAATCCTTATGAACATAATAATTCTTGACATCTGCTCTACAAAGCAGGAATCAACATCATCATAGAAATTAGTGAGAAACGAATCCTTACGGATAATATATTCTTGACATCTCTAGTTGATAGTAAATTGGCAGAAATTACTAAGTAACAATTAAATATGGAGAAATAATTATTGACTTCTCCAGCAAATAACAGAAACCGTTGTCACAGGAATTACGGCGAAATTAGTCCTTATGGGAAAATTATTTTTGACATCCTCCTTACATGGAAGGAATTAACCGCTGATATTATTAAGAAATGAATCCGTAGTAAGAAAAAATTGTTAACGTCTGCAGTAAAGAAGAGAAACTACCATCATAGAAATTACCCAAAAGCGAATTATGGAGAAATGATTATTGACATCTCCAGTACATGACAAATTCATAAAAACTACTGAGAAACAAATCCTCATAAAAAATCATTCTTGACATCTCCAGTACATGGCAAGCAAGCATTATCACATTAGAAATTACTTAGAAACGAATCCTCATGGAGATGAAAATCATCTAAATACGTAGCGTCAGTTGAATAAATAAATCCATCGCTCTTTCCACGTTAAGCAACGCACAGGAGAAATATCAAAAATTCCTTATGTCTCTAGTACATGGCAGGAACAGACACCACAGGAATTAAGAAACTGATCCTTATGAAGAAATGAATTTTGACATCCCCACCCAGTACATGACAAATTCATAAACATTTGCTGAGAAATGAATCCTGATGGGAAAATGATTGTTAACACCATCACCAGTAAATGAAAGGAACTAAATTAATGAGAATCTGATCCTTATTGAGAAATCATATTTGATATCTTCAGTACGTAGCAGGAACCATCACGATAGAAATTACTGAAAAACTAATTCCTAATGAGAAATGATTGATATTTCCAGTACATCGCAAAATGACAAAAATTACTAGGGAACGAATTCTTATAGACAAATGATTCTTGACATTTACAGAACATCCATACATGCCAAGCATTATCACTATAGAAATTACTAAGAAACTAATCTTCATAGAGAAACAATTCTTGGTATCTCCAGTACATGAGAGGAAACTATTGAAAAACTGATCCTAAGGAAGAAATGATTCTTGACATCTCCAGTACATGGCAAGAATGATCACAATAGAAATTACTGAGAAACAAATCCTCATGGAAAAATAATCTTGATATCTCTAGTACATGAGAGAAATAATCCCCACAGAAATTACTGAAAAACTGATCCTAATCAAGAAATGATTGAAGTTTACAGAACATACATGGCAAGCATTATCACCATAGAAATTAGAGAAACTAATCCTCATTGAAAAATAATTCTTGGAATCTTCAGTACATGAGAGGAAACTACTGAGAAACTCCAGTACATGACAAGAATTATCACCATAGAAATTACTGAGAAACGAATCCTCATTGAGAAATAATTCTTGATATCTCCGGTAGATGGAAAGATATACCACCCTGGATGTTAATGAGAAACGAATCTTAATGGAAAAATAATTCTTGAAATAGCCAGTACACGACAAGAATCATCACCACAGCAGTTACGGAGGAACAAATTCTAATGAAGAATACTCTTTTCAACTCAAGTACATGGCGAATTAATAGAAATTTTTGAGAAACTATTCTCCATGGTAAAATGATTCACCTTGAGAATTTGTTTTTTAGTAGTTTCTATGCCGATGTCTGAAGCACCGGTGATTTATGACATACACTGCCGGACAATTGCTAAGGACGGATGACAATAGCAACGATAGCAACCATAAAATGGAAGGCAGGAAAATGTAGAAATTAGCATAAGTGCGGGATACAGTAAGACGTGTTGTGCGTATGCAAATTTTGGATTGCCGAACTTGTTCGTGACGTCATAGCGCTGACAAGAGATATAATGGATTTGACGCGTATTGACTGTTGTTGTTCAAACGCAAAGTTGAAAGGGAAAGATTCAATTGACGAACTTGCAATTTTCAGTATGTCTTCCCGACATCACCTAGATGATTTTACGCGTGGCCGTATTATTGGCAAGATTGAAGAAGGGCGAAAAATAACAGATGTTGTCAGGGAGTTCGACGTCAGCCACAGTGTTGTTTCAAGGCTTTGGAAATCATTTCAAACAAATGGAGAGTGTAGCAAACGTCACGGGGGAGGTCGTGTTCGCAGTACGACACCTGCAGAAGATCGGTACATAGTGCTATCAACAAAAAGACACCGGCACAGCTAGTGAGGTAGCAAATCAGTTTATGGCTGCTACTGGCAGGTGGATCTCCCGAAAAACTGTCGCCAGACGTTTGCATGAAGGACTATACGCCCGCCATCCTGTTGTGTGCATCCCATTGTCCAGACGTCACCGTACCGCCCGTTTGCAATGGTGCCATCAACATCGCAATTGGACTGATAACGACTGGTCTGCTGTCCTCTTCTCAGATGAGAGTAGATACAGTCTATCGTCTGATTGTCGACGACAACTGATCTGGCGTGATAGTGGTACTGCATACTGTCCAGCAAACATACAGGAAAGGGACCGATATCCGACATGTAGTGTCATGGTATGGGCTGGCATCATGATCAATGGCCGTACGTCCCTCTATGCGCTTCCAACTGGGACTATGACTGGCCAACGATACATTAATGATGTTCTGCTACCTCATGTTCGCATGTTCCGTGGTGCTGTCGGTGATAGATTCATTTTCATGGACGACAACGCAACATGCCATCGAACAGTCGCTGTCCAGGAGTGTCTTGAGAGCGAGGATATTCAACGCCTCATATGTCCAGCACGTTCTCCAGATCTGAATCCCATTGAAAATGTGTGGAATGCTTTGGGGAGGAGTCTTGCTGGTCGCCAATGCCCTCCAATAAACAATGACACCCTCATCCGTGCACTGACAGAGGAATGGGATAAATTACCCCAACAGCTGCTTGATAATGTTGTGCAAAGCATGACACGACGTGTGGAATCTTGCATCGCCCTCCATGGTGGCCATATCCCGCATTGACATCTTACGCCGGAACGCCTGCGGACGGTAATTGCATTTTTTCACGTTTACGTATTCTGCACAAAATGGCCTGTTTGTCCCTTGAACACGTTCCAAAGCCTTCTGGATTTCAGAGCACAATAAATTGTCTTTCTTGTAATGTCCTGACATTCTGACATAATTTTATTTCACTTGGCATCCAACTACACTTAATTTTTTATGCGCTATATAGCCGTTTATGATCCGTCCTTAGCAATTGTCCAGCAGTGTACTATGTGCTCCTTAATTAGAAAGAATCGTCTACGCTGAGCTGAAGCATCGGATTGCTTCGACCTACTCAAATCTGAAAGTTGTTCAGATATCTAAGCTACATACAGTTTCTTCAGCTGCTTGGAAGCTCCTTGCCTCGGGTGGTGAAACGGTAGCAAACTTAAACGGAAATCTGGAGGTGTAAGTTCGATTGACGCTCTAGGGTAATGCATTTTTGAAGTTTCTGAACGTTTGTCTACATTAGAAACAATAAACGTATGGCGTTTGTGTGCAGAAAATATCATTATGTCTTCTGGATTCTGAAGTATAGATAACAATGTTCTTCATAACTTGGAAATGAGAGGTCCTAAATTTTTGAGAGAAGCTAAAATATATTTAAAAAAATAAACTGCAAAATGAGGAAATTGAAACTGCACAAATGTTGCGAGAACACTGTAAAGAAACCCTGAGAAAAATGCGTGATTTTAATTTTTAAGTCCTGAAGAGTCGAAAATGCGCACATCCGAAGAAATTACCACTGTAAATATTATTGAAACAAACTACGATAACAGTAGCAACCAAACACTACAATTAACAGCTACATTATGACATAAAAATGGCATAAAAACTAACAGTTGTAAAATAACAATAACCGAGTCATAATAGTAGATTGGGAGTAAAAAGGACTAAACGTTTACAAAACATCGGGACTTGCAAATTGAAATTTAACACCTCTGAAAAGAAACCCTGTTATTTCCAGCACAGCTCGTCCTAAACTTGTTTCATTTTTTAACTACCAGCATGAGCAATTCGTAGGGCTATAAGTAGTCACCCTGACTTAATTTAGAGCAAAGTTCCGGGTGACCTGTCGCTCAGTCCTGGAGTAATAAGCATGGCAAGTTTATATAACCCTTGTTAAAGCCTACCAACAGATTCACGCATTCCATGTAAAGAACGAAGAAAATAAATATCGAGGGAAATTATTTATCCGTTTAGTTTTCGTAACTCCTTACCCTAAGCAAGTAGGGATAACAATAGAAATCATGAAAATTTCCTCGACTCCAAATTTATTTTCCTGTAATTTTACCTTTCTTTGCCTTCTTGTGGAAGTTGTAGTTGTTATCAGAATGTGGTGATATACACTCATTGTCAAAAAAATAGTTGCACTCAGAAGGAAGCAACCAACAGGAATGAAATTTCGTGGGTAGGTTTGACATCGTGAGACATGCAAATGATTCAAGTATCACGCTCGGCCGCGCATGCGCTGCAAGCAACGAAGGATCGTAGCGCTGTGCCTGACCGAATATATAAGGTCGTCCCGTTGCACGTGCTTACCATTCTGACTCGTGCTGCTGTTGGTTGCAATCTTTGCAAGTGAAGTATGTCTCGGAGAAAAGTTCGGAAGCAATTCGAGCAGTTGGAGGAGTTCGAGAGGGGCCGCATCATCGGGACCCGGGAAGGTCTTATCTCCGTATTGTGCGTCATACGGGTCGTGCGGATATCACCATAGCACGATGTTGGCGGCAGTGGATAGAACAAGGCAAGCAGCAGCGATAGGAAGGATCTGGGAGACATAAACGAATCACGGAGAGAGAGGACCGAGGGGTTGTCCGACATGCGCGGAGTGGCCCAAAAGCCACGACTGCGGATATTCAGCGAGCAATGGTGACCTACATGCATCGGTGGATTAGTACCAGCACCATTGAAAAACGGCTGCACCACGTAGCACTACACGCACGCAGACCGTTACGACGACTGCCCTTAAAACCATTGCATCGTCTCCAAAGACTACAATGGTGTGGTGCCAGACTGTCATGTAGCCACGCAGAATGATAGCGGATGACCTTCAGTGACGAGTCCCGCTTTTGTCTTGGAGGATACGACCAACGAATTCGTGTGTGGAGGCACCGTGGTAAGTGCCAAGATGAACGGTTTGTTGTCAAGCGTCAGACCTCCAGAAGGCATGGGGTCATGGTGAGTGGTGCAATTGCCTACGATGCCTGGTCACCTTTGGTATTCATTACAGGCACTGTGACAGCCCAACCTTACGTTAATGAGGTCCTGCACCCAGTGGCCCTACTTTTCTGAACACTTACTCCGGTGTGATTTTCCAACATGACAACGCTCGTCCACATACTGCTGCTGTCTCAAGAGCTTGCCTTCAAGGCACTGACGCTCTGCCATGGCCTGCCGCATCGCCAGATTTATCGCTGATTGAAAATGCGTGAGATGCTATTGGAGGCGCTATCACTATTCCACCCCTACCACATAATCTGCAGGAACTGCGCGAGATGATTCAAGCTGCATGAGATGACTCCTCGGAGGACACCATTAGAAACCTGGACAACTCCATGCCAAGACGTCTGGCATGCTGTGTGAGTAAACATGGCGGCCCGACGCCATACTGAAAGACACTACTTAATGGCGTGTAGCTCAATACATGTTACCCATATCAGTCTTAATATTTAATCATTTGTTGTTCCTTGTAACTTTTACCTTCTCCCGAACAGCAGCATTGCGATCTGACACGTCCTTCTAAATGCAGCTTTTTTTTTTTTTTTTGACGAGTGTTTTCATTAATGGGTTGAGTTTTCTTAAGGTAGGGCCAACCTAATGGCGTCTTACAAGAGCTAGACTTGATTTTATGTTAAGTGCATTGATGAAAATAATGAGTTACTTATATGACTAACGTTTCTTGATATGGCGTAAACATAAAATATTTAGCACACGACAAGAAACTTCTTGGTACTACTTGTCAGAGCTTAGAAAAATAATTCAAAAATTATTATACGTAAAATAATTCAAAAATTATTATGCGTAAAATAATTCAAAATTATCATACGTTGAAACAATCGGTGGTTAGAACGGGTGCTAACTTCTCTTTCGCGTGAAAGTCCGTGGTTGAGCTGTATGTGCGTGGTATGGGGATTATTATTAGTTGTTGCTGGAGTGTTTGTTCAGAACGTTTCGCCAGGTATCTGACATTACCATGGGCAGATGTTCGTTGCGTGGTTGTGGACGAGTAATGATTTCGACATTTTCCCAAACCTCTGTGCCAGAGCGTAATTTGGATAACTTGTTAGCTTCCAATCTTTCTCAAGAACGGGATTGCTGTTTTCTGATGAATTCCCTGCATAGAACGGTAGCCGTTTGTCTATCTCTTATGGCTGTTTTGTATTCCTTGCTCCTTACCTGCAGCAACTGTTTTGTTAATCCTACGTGCGACTTCGTGATGCCGTCTGGATAGATTACAAGTACCTCGCAATTTTCTACTAGGCTTTCTTTGCTTACTTGTTGACACGGTGTCGTAGATAAATTCTGGGGATTTAATGGTCACTCTTTTCCCATTCTTTGTCGAGCAATTTTTTGAACTTGAAGGAGAATTTGGGATAACACGTTAGGGGTACGCAAGTGTTTATGATTAATCGGAACAATAGGTGTCCGGGGTTTTGAGACATTTGCTCTCCACAAGATGGAATTAAACGCTTGTCTGGTACTTCCAGTCTAGTCTCGCCTGTATGTCATATTAGTTATCTCTTTATTTATGGTTTCTCAGGTGGAACAAATAAAACATACTTCTAAACCATGCTCTAAATCCAGCGGTTTTGTATGATTTTGTGCAGGAGGAAGATCTCTTTCCGGATTGTCTCTCCATGTTTCTCAAGAATTTCCTCTCGATGTTGGACAACCATGAACCACTCATCTATACTCAGTTCTGTTTGATCCCTTTCTACAATGCCTCACCATCTGTCCCAAGAACGTCCTCTTGTTCTTTAGCAATCTGGAGTCATTCTCCCATACTCAGTTCTGTCAGTTCCCTTTTCGCATTGTCTTTTCACCCTCAAGGCTATTGAACTTTTACCAGAATGTCTCATTTGAAATACTTGCCTAGGTTTTACCCATCATTTAAAATACTTGAGTAGCTTTCACCCAGACTTTTAACATTTCCAGACCATCTTCATTGATTTACAAGTGAAAGCCTTTACTTCGTTAAACATTAAAGGAGCTTGAAAGACTGCACAAAGCTCTTAGGTCTGTCTTCTCTGATGCTCTCCATCTTTGATAGGTCTTTTTAATTATTTTACTTATATATAATTAAATATTAAAAGAGCTTGAAAGACTGCGCAAAGCTATTGGGTCTGTCTTCTCTGCTCTCCATCTTTGATAGGTCGTTTTAATTATTTTACTTTTACGAAATTATTTTGCTTTTATTTTTTGCTTAGATTCTCGTCTTCGAAACACAGAAGTGCTTTTTCATCACTCTCTCTAAGTCAAGAAATTTCGGCACCATATAGAAAAACAATCTAATAATAATTTCATACATATCGAACATGATTCTGAAAGGAATAAAAACGTTCTGTTATCTTGGCTCGAATTCCTTTTAGTTCACGATTTTCTATTTTCAGCGTGTCAAAATATACAAAAAAATAAACGTTTTCAAAATGTTTGTCTATTAAATATATTCTGTATCACGAATATCATTATTCCTTGCAACTTTCAAATATTATATATTTGCTAGAAGTATGTAGGATCAATATTTCATTCGGATTTTAGAAACTAACACATTCTGAATTATTTATCATGATGTCAATGGTACTGCGTCCCAGTATTATTGTCTTATTTTGTTTATAATTTGTTTTTTTTTCTCTTATGCAGTTCTTAAACGCAAAGTTGAAAAGAGCTACATCCAGTTTTCCTCCCCTGTGCTCCTCGTGATTTGCCTATCTAAATCAGAAACATTTTGACATTTGGAAACTGCATACCTAATAGAAGTGAAATTTGATATCTAGAAGAAGTACATCTAATAATAAATAAAATTTAGAATCCGGGAATGGCATACAGAAAAAATATAAGGAAGAAATAAAATGTTGTATCTATAAGTAACACACGAAATAATAAATTAAGTTTCGTATATCAATGTAACATACAGAATAATAAATGGAATTATCCGAAGTGTACAATGGAGTCCTTACGTCACATATCCATAGTAAAAATATCTTATTTTTTAATGAAGGATAATATTTAATATATGTTTTTGAAAAACGTGAGTCTAATTCATGAGAAGGGAAGATATATGAACGCCCGACTGAAGCCAAAGTAAGTTTCACATATCGATAACACACACGAAATAAATTAAGTTTCACATATAGATATAAGATACGGAAGTATACATAGTAGAACTATTTTACTTTTTAAGGAAGAATAATATTTGATATTAGCCTATAGCCCGTCCTAGGAAGGTTGTTTTTAAGCTTTAAATAAATACTAATATATAAGGGATGTTGCCTGTCCTAGGACGGGGTGAAATTTTTAATTGAAGCATATTGAAAACAAATTAAATAGACGCCGGATCTCTGTAAAAAATATAGCAAAAACTTCTATAGTAAGAACTCATTCATGTCAGAACAGAATTATATGCTATTGATTTCCATTTTACAAAAGACTTCGCGATGAATAACATTATGTGTAAAATATTTTTTGTTGTTTAACAATTTTCCTTGTAGTCCAGTTGCTTTCGTGTAAACTTACCTCAATAACGTTTGCTTTGATTTTTCGCGTTAAATGACTTTTTCTCCGGCACACCTGCTGTTCCGTTCGCGGCTTGTTTTAGACTGTCCTATTCGACGGTTAGGTTTGAAACTTCACACAGAAGGTTTTTCTACAAAATAATGCGACATCTGGTATTACAAATCGGAACTATCTATATTATCAGCAATGTGCTATTGGGGCGACCTTTGTTTTTAGATGCTATTTGTCAACTTTAACATCTCAAGATTTCAATTTTTAGTGTAAGTTAGAGCGTTCTACATGGATCGATATTATGCGAAATATATAATATAATCAGCACTGAGCTCGGAAAGTTAGTTAAATTAAAAAAGTAAAAAAATAATTAAAGCGTACAAGTTAACATTCGAACTGTGTTCAATTAAATTAATATACGTACTCAACTTGCCGTAGTATTAAGATTTCAATTCGAATTTTGCAGATCGGGTAAATAGAACTCGAGTCACATTGATAATCCAACGTTTTTAAATTAGTACGCAATCACTTTGACATTTCAAACTGATCGCGTGCTTTTATATAACACGCAATCACTTTGACATTTCAAAGTGATCGCGTGCTATTATATAACACGCAATCACTTTGATATCTCGAGAGTGTTCCAGAAAGACACAGAGAGATAGATAGATGGATCTATGTATTTATTAGTATTAACACGCGATCACTGTGACACCTCAAAGTGATCGCGTGCTATTGTACAGCACGCAATCACTTTGATATCTCGAGAGTGTTCCAGAAAGAGACAGAGAAATAGATAGATGGATCTGGGTATTTATAGATATGTGTATTTATTACACGCGATCACTGTGACATCTCAAAGTGATCGCGTGCTATTATACAGCACGCAGTCACTTTCAAGTTCTCGTGGATTTTTTTTTCCTCCTGAGAGGGTGTTTAAAACATGACAGGTGGCATTGTCATCCCTGAAAGTAGCATGGGTCCACCCCGTAAAACTGCCACAACGTAGGAAGCGCATGGTCATCCAAAATGGTGCAGTAGATCTCGGCGTTGAGTCTACCAGGAATTGCGACCAAGGGTCCCGTGCCATACCAGGAGAAACACCCCCATAGCATATATATGGTTTTGAATAACGTCAGTCTTATTAATAGAAAGAGGAGTGACGAACGCCCAACTGAAGCCCAAACGTGCCATCTGCATTTGAAGATACAGTTTTTCCTCCTTCCTTATGTAATCTCTTGTTTACTTAATTTTCATTTTACTTATTTATTTATCATAAATTGCTTCGTGCTTTCTAAGCTTTTCACACTTTCATGCTCGAAGTGGCAAAACTGAAAATGAAAAAGAACAAAGCAGCAGTAAAGAACGTGCGTGAAAACGGGAACGCAATTACGAGAAGTACTATCACAGAAAAAGAACAGATAGCAAAAAACATGTAGAAAAAAAAAACAATAGGCGAAGAAAGAAAAAGGGTACTCGTGTATATGAAACCATTAATCTCCGCAAAACAGAAAATACAGCTCTCAGGAGGAAAAAAATCCACGAGAACGATGTGATCATCAGCCGCTAATAAGTTTATGGAGAAAAATAAGCTACAGTGAAATATTTAAAAGATATCCTTTCTTCTTCGAGTCTGCAGGAATAAAAAAACATATCGTGGGAAAATAATAAGACCAGCGGATTTCCTTATTCGTTAAACTAATTATTTTTTCTTCCTTTAGTTTCTTCGAAGAACAAAGCTTTATGAAAAGAAGTGTTCCAAAAAATCGAATCATAATCAGATGGAGAAGGTAAATAATCAGGAAATGAAGAGATAAATATCGGGAGCACAAATATCTCACACAGGCTACTTTTGAATACATGCATCGTACTTATAAATCATGCAAAAAATTACTCAGAAATCTGCATACTTCATCATTACCGTTAGAAAAGTAATTGTGGGATGGGATGCAGCCGAAATAGACAGTAGTGTTGCGGATATCTTGTACAGAATAAGAGAAGGATGGTAGGAGATTTATTTATGAGGACTTCGTAGCTCAATTTAATTTCCAATGGTTGAAGTACTTATCTATTTTCTCAGCATTTTTTACTATGAAATATTACAATCCTGAGTTTAAACAAAGTTTTGCAATTATTTATTTCTTTCATTCAAAACGCTTGAATTGGCCTCTTTTTCTCATTATATTACACGCGATTTCTTTTTGCCTGATCGCCCTTAAACGATTTCTGTCTTCCCTTTTTATAACCAGTGTTAGGATATCTTAATTACTGTGTTATATTTTCTAAGTCCTGTGTCATTTTCTTAATTTCACTTACTACCTTGCTCTCTTTTTCTTTCTTTCTCCATTCGGGTACCTTCTTTCTTTTATCTCTCTTTGTTGAATTTCCTGTATAATTATTCTCCATTTCTCGCTAATTTTGCATTGTTTCTGTATTTCTCTCATCTTTTTCTTTTGGCTTTCTCTTTATTTCTTTCATCGTACATAGGCCCCCATTTTCATATTGGTGCAGGCAATATATACCGAGGCCTGCACCATTTTCATATTGGTGCAGGCCTCCGGTATGTAAATTGCTTGACTTTTTATTTGCTTCTGTGAGTTGAAAAAGTGGCAACAACGACCTTATTTATATGCCATGACAACTTTTTATGTGGACATTTTCATCTGATGGACTCCAGGGGAGTCTGAAAGATCTTATGAGTGCCTTTCAATCTTGTATGTAGTTCATTAAATGTAATTTTACGAAGTACATCTGTCATCTTCATACTTCCTTTTAATCGTGCATAACACAGCGTTTTTACCTTATCATTTAATAAGAGTGTATGTGCTCCCATCAATATTATATAATCTCATTAATTTGTTCCTAGCGGTTTTCAGTCCTCTTCCGTCTCTTTTCTCTTCATTCTTGTATTGTGCTTCATTTTAGCACGACTTTTGTGAAAAAGAAAGTAGGTGCTTATCCGTCCGTCAGTCTGTGGACACTGGGCACCATACCTCGGTATCTATTAGTCCGATTTTAAACATTCTTTTTAGATTGAAAACTTTTTAATGTAAGTAAGAACGATGTATAGATGGGTTCCCCTCTATCTGCAGTACTTGCGGAAGCAGTACTTAGACCGCTAGAAGATATCATCTTTCTAAATTGTATAAAGAAATTCCAAGTGTGGATCCGCTACGCTGAAGATATATTTTTCATATGGGAACTTAGAGTAGACGAATTAAAAGATTTCATGCATGAGATAAACAGTCTGCATAATACGATAAAGTTCACCATGGAGCTTGAAGTAAATGGAACGTTGAATTATCTTGACGTCGAGCTCAGAAGAAATAGAACATCTAGTTTCGATTTAAACATTTATTATAAACCGACCGCAGTACCTAACCTTGTCCCTCCTGATTCGCACTGCCCAAAAGAGTACAAACCTTCTGCCTTTAGAGCATGGTTCTATAGAGCGTATGCAAACCCAACTACCTAATAACAAGGAAATTGATAATATTTACAGCAAAGGTCTAAACGCTGGATATTAGAAGGATGAAATAGACAGAATACACAGAACTATAAGAGATCGTATAATGTCAGGAATAACAAAATCACCTAGTAAGACAATGAGATACGGAGGATCCGTCACATATGTCCCAGGCTTTGCATATTGGTTAAAGAATTTGTTACGTAAATACAACATATTAATAGCAATGAAGTCCCCGACCCCATTATCACATATAATATCAAGCTGCAAGGAGAGACAGTGTGAAGAAGAAAAAGTAGGTGTGTACGCTATACCGTTGGTATATCTTGACAACACGGAAAAGTTATATATTGGAATGAGAAAGCGATCCTTGGACATTAGATGCAAATAACACGTTCGAAGTATCAATCAGGATATGCAGAATATAGCCCTCGCCAGAGAAATCATAAGCTCATCGGCAGCTCCCGTATGGAATAGTATTAGAAGAATTGCCCCTTACACGAACTGTAAAGAGACTACCATCAGGGGAAACTGTCGAAATCCTCTCCAGCAAAGTAGCATGCAATGATATGATCTCTACTGAACTACCAATGGTTCGGCATGCGTTATTAAATGACGGGAACACGTCGCGACGCGCTGTGTAATTACGTGCTAAAATTTCATGTAATATGCTTCTGATGTCACCCATGTTATTTTAAAAAATCATCTTTGTTTCTTACGTGTTCCAATTCCCTGCATTTTTATGCCTACCATTGTCTTGAAAAAGCCTCCCAGTGAAGTGCGAAAGCTTGGCAAATCTTTGTGCTTATTACGCCATAAAAATAAACGGATTTAATACGCTATATGCGTTTCTTGAGTATTCACATTTTGATGTATTAAAAATAACGTTACGATCCTGGCTGTCCGTCTTTTTTTTTTTTTTTTTTTTGTGTGTGTTTTTTTTCTTTTTGCAGTTGCTATCGAATTCAAAGTTCATTTTATTCTATATACACTATCTACCAACAAGTAATTGGACACCTGTGATAGCAAAGGAAAACGAAGTTTATTCACCTCCAATAGTTGGTGGAGCCTCCACGAGGGGCGATTACAGCTGCGACCCTCCGAGGCATACTCTCAACCAGGCGTTGTACGACGGCTAGCGGTATTTTCTTCCACTCGGCTTGGAGAAGACAGGTCAGTTCCTTCACCAATTTCGGACGGTGGGGGAACCCCTTAAGTCGACTCTCCAACTCGTCCAAGATGTGGTTGCTAGGGTTAAGGTCCGGGCTCTGCGCAGGGCAGTCCATTCCATTTACCCCATTGTCACCATACCAAGCCATGGTGGACCTCGCAACATGACAGGTGGCATTGTCATCCTGAAAGTAACATGGGTCCACCCCGTAAAACTGCCACAACGTAGGAAGCGCATGGTCATCCAAAATGGTGCAGTAGATCTCGGCGTTGAGTCTACCAGGAATTGCGACCAAGGGTCCCGTGCCATACCAGGAGAAACACCCCCATAGCATAATTACACCGCCGCCGAACTTCACAGTTGGCACAATACATTCCGGCAGTAGGCGTTCTCTAGGCAGACGCCAAACATAGACCCTGCCATCCGAACGGTACAGGGTGAACCTTGATTCGTCGCTCCAGAGAACCTGCTTCCACTGTTCAACGGTCCACTGTCGACGTTCTTTGCACCACGTTAGCCGAGCAGCGCTATTGGACTTGGTGATCAAAGGCTTGTGGGCGGCAGCACGTCCATGATAACCGAGCAGATGGGTTTCTTTACGGATGGTATTCATCGAAAGAACACTCCCGAATGCCTGTTGAAACTCCTCGCGGATGTGGCCCATCAATTTGGTGCGGTTCTTCCGAATTTCTCTGGCCAGCACCCGTCGGTCTCTAACTCCCAGTTTTGTGGGTCTGCCGGGTCGGAGCACATTCCGACAGTAACCTCTCACCTTCCACTTGCCAATCACGTAGGACACTGTCGATTTTGGGTATTTCAACTCGCTGGATATGTCACGTATGGATCGGCCATTTCTGTGATACCCGACGATTACACCTTTCTCGAAATCAGAGAGCTTCGAACTGCGTGGCATCTTGCATACGACTAATTGCGTTGTTGTTTTCCACACGATATTTAACGGTGGCGGCCGTGACGTGTATCAGTACCGCAGATATCGTCGATTGCAGGGGTGTCCAATTACTTGTTGGTAGATAGTGTATTTGCTTCTAGGTATCCGATTAAAAACGTTCTTGCTTTCGATGTCATTTATAACAAAGATTATTTTGGGTACAGTTTTTTTTTTCAAGTAATGCACAGATTTTCCACTAGGGAGCGTAAATTTAAATTGCGATTTCCCCTATATCTGTGTCTAAACCGATTTGAAAAGTTATTTTGGTATCCTACAGAGCTTTCGGTGGGAAATCTTCTGCATATAATTTCCAATTATTAGAAAAGAATGGTTTTGCCACCAGAGGGCGTAGTTTTATTTTTGTTTCTGATATATTTTCAGTAAAATCGCGCTTCTGAAAACTACTTAAACAAGTTAGTAAAATCATGCAATGCATTGATTATAATACGCTTTCCAACATTACAGAAATCATTACCCAAGTTATCACTCAAGTTATGAGAATAATGTCTGTGGAATAAATCTCGGGCCTGTGCCCTGACCTTTGATCCCATTTCGATGATATTCAACAGAACCGTCTTGGTATACCTCCGAAATAACATGATAAAGTTTTGTCGCAATCGAAGCATTTTTACGTAAGTTATGATGCATAAGGACTATGGAATATATCCCACTCCTGTGTCATAACCTTTGACCCCATTTCGCCCATTTTCAATAAGGTTTGTCGCCAGGTGGTCCCCTACCACATACTAAAATTTCATCGAAATCGTACCTTTTTTACGTTAGTTATGGCGCATAACATCGGTGGAATGGATCCCTCTCCTATGTACTGACCTTTGACCCCATTTCGTTCACTTTAAATAGGGTTCCTTCCCAGGTGATCCCCTACAGATACTAAAATTTCATCGAAATCCAACGGTTGTTACGCGAGTTATCGTGCTGACGGACATACGCACACAACGCGTGACGTAATGAGGCAGATGGGAATCGCGACCATCTGCCCGCTGCAAGAGTGTGACGTCATAAATCTTTAATAGGATCCACACACAACGCGCGACGTAAAGAGACAGATGGCGTGACCGCGCGCCAACATTCTCAAACGCGAGTTGTGACGTCATAAGATTTCTAAGCATTGGTAACATTAATGGAACAACGCCATCACTAAAAACGTTATAATTCGGGGTGGTTATTCAACCCACTAAACGAATTCTTCTAAAGTCGCGATCAAGCTAAATCGATTTCTAGTACCAGAAAACGGTAGGTTAACGACTTTCATCAAAATTCTTAGAGCCGTTTTCAAAATAAAATGTACATACATACATCAAGAATTGCTACTTTAAGGTAATTTTTCTTAAAATGTCAAGTAATTTTTCTTCCTATACTTCCACTGGAAAAACTTTTGTACACATTTTCTTCACAATTAATGCGTTCCCAAGGATGAAAATTTGAACATCGATTAAAATATCTTCATTTTGTAACTTGCAATACTTAATATTTTCTAAAACACAACCATAATTATGCAATTCAACATTTGTTTGTCTACTGACGTCATGAAAATACAGGTCGCGCCATCTTTTTTCTGGACAATTAATGCGTTCACTAGGATGAAAATTTTAACATCGATTAAAATAGCTACATTTCATAACTTGGAATACTTAATATTTTCTAAACCATAAAGGTAATTATGCAATCCAACATTTTTTTGTCGACTCACGTCATCAAAGTACAGGTCGCGCCATCTTTTCTCTATTTTCAAGACCACCAAAAGAAAAGTTATTGGTTTTTAATATAATTATGGTTATGTTTTAGAAAATATTAAGTTTTGCAAGTTATAATATGAAGTTATTTTAATCGATGTTCAAATCTTCATCCTTGGGAACACATTAATTGTGAAGGAAATGTGTACAAAAGTTTTTCCATTGGAAGTATAGGAAGCAAAATTACTTGACGTCCACCTTAATAATATGGGAGAAGGACAATGGAATGGATCGCAATCCTATGTCCTGACCTTTGACCACATTTCGTTCATTTTCAATAGGGTTCTTCCCCAGGTGGTCCCCTACTACATACTGAAATTTCATCGAAATCGAACCATTTTTACGCACGTTATGACGCATAAGGCAATGGAATGCATCCCAATCTTATGTCCTGACCTTTGAACCCACTTCACCCATTTTGAATAGGGTTCGTCCCCAGGCGGTCTCCTACCACATAGTAAACTTTCATTGAAATCGAACCATATTTACGCAAGTTATGACGCATAAGGGTAATGGAATGATCCCGCTCCTACGTCGTGACCTTTGACCCCATTTGTCCCATTTTCAATAGGGTTCATCCCCGGGTGGTCCCCTACCACATACTAAAATTTCATCGAAATCGACCCATTTTTACGCCAGTTATCGTGCTGAGAGCCGGACGGACAGACGGACGGTCGGACAAAGCTGGAGCATATACGCTTCTTCAACCTACGGTTGGACAGCGTAAAAAACGTTCCGTGGACTGAAACGGTTCACCAAACAAAACCTTTTGAGAACACTTTCCGCTTAAAATAGTGACATGTGTTTCCGCCAGGGGGCGTTGATGTACATTCTATTTTTGTCGGTATTTCCGCTTCTAAGAATCCGATCTGAAAATTAGTTTCTTTAATTGAGAGTCATCTTGGTCGGAAATGTTTTGCAGACAATTTCAACAACAACAAAAAATCGCATACGTATGCCACTAGAGGACCTACGTTTCAGTTTGCAGCAATTTCTGCGGGATTAAAACTCCGACTGAAAACATTCATTTCCGGTCCGATACTACTAACTATTAAAACATTTGGTGCGTATTTCCTTCCCAAAATAATACAAAAAGTCATCGCTAGATTAAAACTAAAATTCCTCGCATTTGTTTTTTACCTTGTGAAACAATTTGCTTGTACTTGGAGGCTTTTTTTATAGTTCACAGTTCTGTCACTAGGTGGTGTTCCTTGTACTTCTGTTTGCAGCTGTTGTACTATCGCTCCTAAAAAACCTTTTAAATTATTTTTTTTATTTTACTGTATCATCATCATCATCATTGTCAACCATTATCAATCCACTGCTGGACGAAGGTCTCCCCAAGTTTCCTCCACAACGGTCTGTCTTGTGCCAGTCTCCTAAATGTCACCCCTGCATACTTTCGAATTTCATCCACCCATCTCCCATGTGGTCTTCTTCTGGGTCTTTTCCTGTCCCTTGGAATCCAATCTAAAATTTTGGCTGTCCATCGATGATCTGTCCTTCTGGCAGTATGTCCAGCCCATTGCCATTTCAGGGATTTAACTCTGATCATGATGTCTTCCACTCTTGTCATTTTTCGGATCCACGAGTTCCTCTTCTTATCTCTCCTGGTTACACCAAGCATGCACCTGTCCATGCTTCTTTGAGTTGTATGCAGCCTTTGTATGTCTCTTTTAGTTAAGGTCCACGTCTCTGCACCATACGTAAGCACTGGAAGGATGCATTGATCAAACACTTTTCTTTTAAGACATAATGGCATATTGCTCTTGAAAATTATGCTGTTTCTTCCAAAAGCTCTCCAGGCAAGTTTTGTACGCCGATTAATTTCTTCATCAATGTGACCCTCACTTGATATCTGCTGTCCAAGATAAACGTACGTGTCTGTTATCTCCAGCTTTTCTCCATCAATCGATAAATCTTCATTTCTTGTAAAAACATTGAACATCACTTTTGTCTTCTGAAAGTTCATTTTTAATCCCACTTCTTTACTCTTGTCAGCAAGTTCCTGGATCATACTCTGCAGCTCTGATGGGGTAGTTGCAAAAATGACTACGTCATCAGCAAAACGAAGGTGGGTTAGATAATCTCCATTAATCTTTATCCCCTTGTTTTCCCAGCTCAGCGACTGAAAAACACCCTCCAATGTGGCATTAAAGAGCTTCGGAGATATGGTGTCACCTTGTCTCACTCCCTTTCCAATTTTTACGTGTGTTGTATTTTCAAACAGCCTAATCTTTGCACTTGCATTTTCATAGATGTTATTAATAATATTAATGTACGCATCTTCAATACCGCAGGTTTTCAGAGCCATTGTAACTGCTGATGGTTTCACCGAATCAAAGGCTTTTTCATAATCGATAAAAGCCATGCACAATGGAAGTTCATATTCCTCGCTCTTTCAATTAGTTCTCTCAGCACGTGGATATGATCTATTGTGCTGTAGCCACTCCTGAATCCAGCTTGTTCTCTCGGTTGAGCCATGTCCAGTGTTACCTTCAAGCGGTGTGAAAGAACTTTAGTGAAGATTTTATAAACTACTGATAGGAGGCTGATAGGTCTGTAGTTTCCGAGATCCTCAATGTCACCTTTCTTATGTAGCAGGATCATTGTAGCGGTGTTCCAATCCTCAGGAATCTTTCCTTCATTAAGGCATCGAGTGAAAATTTGGGCGAGTACTGTTTCGATTTCTCCACTTGCTTCTTGTATGATGTCTACAGTAATTCCATCTTCTCCTGGAGCTTTTCCCCGCTTCATGTTCTTGATTGCATGTGCAACTTCTGCTGGAAGGACTGGAGGAACTCTGGTACTGGTATCTTTCATGATGTCTGGAGTGCATGTATCTTCCCTTTCATATAATTTGGAGTAGAAATCTTTCACTCTTGTCAAAATTTCGCCTCTATTTCTTGTTATAGAACCATCTTCTTTTCTCAGAGCCATAATCTGTTTTCTTCCCTTACTGAGATGTCCCTTTGCTATCTTTAGGCTTTGGTTGTTTTCAATTGCTTTCCTCACTAGCTCACAGTTGAATTTCCTTACGTCTTCAGTGATACTTTTTCGTGCTGTCTTGCATAGCTCTATATATTCCACTTTGGAAGTCACATCTTCTTTAGTTGTCCTCATCTCTCTTCTTTTTGCATCAACATTTTGGTTTTTCCTGATAATTTTTTCACATGCAACTTGTTCTTAGACCCAGCTAATTTTGTTGCTGTTTCCATAAGAGCTTTGGTTACTTTTCTGTTAACTTCAGAGATGTCCGCTTCTTCCGATGTTAGGCCTTCTAAAGCAGAGAACCTGTTCTTCAGTTCTAACTTGAAGGTATTATGGTGTTTTTTAAGGTTGGTTATGTCAATAGATTTTGTTTGTCTTATGAGCTTGCCACTTTACTGTATATTATTTGCTAAAATAGAGATAGGGAGCATTATTATCTTTAAATAATAGGCACATTTCCCGCGTGGGGTGTAAATATTAAAATATTTTCTTCGCTATCTTTGCTTCAGGGAGACCTATATGAAAAAAAAAAAAATTCCTCAGCATAGCTTTTGTGATGAAGAAGAATACTTTTGCATGTTTTCCACTTTTCCATTACGACAAATTTTTTTCTCTACGGGGTGCAGAGTTATATCATGTATTCCTCTACACCGACCACTTATGACCAAGTAATCTGAATGACCCCATCTAAAGCTCGCAAAACAGCGGGCACTAGGCGTATCATTGATTCGATGAGGTGGCAATAGGTATCCTGGTGTATCTGGTACCATAATGTCAACAGCAGGTCCTCCAGTTCTCGTACATTTCGGGATGGTGGTGGTTTAGCGCGTACCCGCTTTTCCAAGTCGAACCATAAATGCTCGATTGGGTTCATGTCAGGTGAAGTCGGAGGCCAGGGTATTAACAGAAAGTCAACAGCATGTTCCTCGAACCACTCCTTGACGATTCTGGTAACGACTAGCTGATGACCATTATCCTGGTAGTGTGGCATGGCGCGTCATTCTGTTGGTTAATGGCCGCATCTCCTGCAGGGAACACAGTTGCCATGAATGAGTGAACTTGGTCCGCAACGATGTTCAGATACCTAGCAGCTGTCAGGGATTGTGCTATTGCGATGATAAGGCATAAAGTGTCCCACGAAAACATCGCCCACAGCATAACACCGCCGCCGACCTGTTTCCGCCCAACAGAGCATCCACGTGCCATAGCCTTTGTTTGTAATCGGCGTATCCGTGCTCGGCCGTCTACGTGATGCACCAGGAATCTCGATTCGTCAGACCAAGCCACTTTCTTCCAATCATCCACGGTCCAATCTCGATGATCTTGGGCCCATTTCATGCGTTGTTGGCGATGACGTGCAGTGAGCATGGGGACCTGGCTGGGTCTCCTGCTACGCAGGTCCATGCGCAGAAGGCTGTGATGTAGTGCGTTCTGTGACACACTGCCCTTATCACCACTGCCGTCGCTACGGGTGATTTCTCGCACTGTGACCCGCGGCCGATGTAAAAAAATGCGCGATAGTCTCCGCTCCCCTCTGGCATCAATGAGCTGCGGACGACACACGACTGGATGACGGTTCGGCATTTGGCCATATGTGCACCACTTTTGATACGTACTCACTACAGCGGTACGTGAACAACCCACAAGCCGCGCCGTTTCCGGGATCATAGTTCCGAGGCGCCGAGCCATCACAATTTGTCCTTTATTAAACTCCGATAAATCGGCAGCTTTTCCCATTCTGGCACCAAACACTCTACTAACCGAATTCCGGTCCTCGTGTTACATACTGTACATATACTGCTCTGTAAACTTCACCTGCTCCACCGTTCGAAATTCAGGCGCGCTCATTTTTCTGGGCTGAGGAGGGTCATAATATAATGAATCATCGGTGTATATTTCTCCCTTGAACTGCTTGATATAATGGATCATCGGTGTATATTTCTCCCTAGATTGAAAGAGAAAAGACCAAACGCGTTCAAAATCTCCCTTTCTCTGAAGAAAATCGAAGAATATAACTTTTAAGAGACAGAAAAAGGAAGACTAAAAAAGAAAGATCAAACGCGTTCGAAATCTCCCTTTCTATGAAGAAAATCGAAGAATATAATCTTTAAGAGAGAGAAAAAGGAAGACTAAGAGAGAAAAAACCAAACGCGTGCAAAATCTCCCTTTCTCTGAAGAAAATAAAGAATATAAACTTTAAGAGAGAAAAAGGAAGACTAAGAAAGAAAACATCAAACGCGTTCAAAATCTCCCTTTCTATGAAGAAAATCGAAGAATATAACCTTTAAGAGAGAGAAAAAGGAATACCAAGAGAAAAAAAACCGAACGCGTTCAAAATATCCCTTTCTCTGAAGAAAATCGAAGAATATAACCTTTAAGAAAGAAAAAAGGAGGACTAAGAGAGAAAAGATCAAACGCGTTCAAAATCTCCCTTTCTATGAAGAAAATCGAAGAATATAACCTTTAAGAGAGAGAAAAAGGGAAGACTAAGAGAGAAAAGACCAAACGCGTTCAAAATCTCCCTTTCTCTGAACAAGCAAGCGGTAACACTACAAAAGTCAATCCCTATACAGATTAGGGATAGAAGAAAAATTCCATGTCATCCCACTCTCTCATACAAACACACACACACACAAACACACACACGCCACACACACACACACACACACACACACACACACACACACACACACACACACACACACACCACCCCACTGTAGACACCCTTCTATCCTACCGCACAAAACACACACAAGCGCTCTGGGTCGAATCGTTTTGTTGTCAACAAGCCCCAAAGTGTTTCTACCATCTTAATACCTGTAGATGGTAAAAAGACTGTGAGTGCCTCTCCTCGCCTCTTTGATTACGCCCTCGTCTGCGTCATGGGAGTAAGTGATGCCAGCAAAACAGCTAAACAGACCAGAAAATCAGGAAACACGACCATTTTCTTTCTTTACCATTGCGATAAAAAGAATGGGTCGATTTCGCCATGCCCGGCCCTGCAGACCTCTAAACCTACACTTCCAAATGATGATTGGAAAAGGACTTTCCTGCCATATTTTCACCATGGAATTATAAATGGATTTCTTCAATCCGATCAATAGAAGCAAATATATTCTTTCTACTGACGGACCGACAGAGCGAGCAAACGAGGTAGAGCCACTGATAATGTCGTGCTTTTGCCTGTCACCAAAAGAATTTTCCCATCTGGCAGTCAGAAGCAGAGAGATATAACTTTTGCTGATGGACAGACCGACAGACAGACAAAGTAACGAATTGACGGACGGAAATATTACTGAAATCTTTAAGCACAGGGACATGGATTGACTCTGTCCGCTCTTCGTTCGTCCGTTCCTCTATTTGTTTGTTCACAGAAATATAATTTCTGTGAACAAACAAATAGAGGAACTGACGAAAGAAGAGCGGGCAGAGTAATGTGATTTGCATCAATATTTTTTTAACATTCTCCTGTTCGATCGGCCAATAATGTTTTTTTTTTTTTTTTTACCTTTTCACTTATTTACCTTTAAAGCTTGACTTCAGAACCTCAGAATTCCTTTAAAAGCATCCAGAATTTTAACACAAATCTGAATACTGATGATGAAGATAGTTACATGCAGCGATACTGATTATCAGTCAAAATCCAAAAGAAAAAAATGTTTCTTGAAAAATATTCACGTGATTAGGAATTTGTCTTCAGTAGCGTTATTAATTTTGCATCTACCTCCTGTAGCATTTTACTTTCTGTTTAATTCTGTCTCACATTTTAAATTGTTTTTACTTGTGCCATTACTTAAAAGATTCCACCTCAATATAGGTCTTACCCTACACCATTTTCCTAAAAGCTTTATGTTCATAACTCCAAATCCCAAATTCATACTTTCTTCAAACATTTTCATACATGCACTGTTCTGTTTCCAGGGCCTTCTTCAAAACCTCTGCCATTTTGACTGCACCTGATATGTTCTCATTTGTACACTACAGGACATTGAAAATTCCACACCACGAAATGTTTCGTCATTCAAATTGATGGGCAGGCGTCGATAGCTAGGTAATGTAAATCATTGCAGTCGCAAACCAATTGCATGATAGGCGACAGAGATAAAATGGCAAAGCGGCTCGCCACAGCTAAGTTCAGTCGTCCTCACCTCGCCGTATTAACCAAGGCATCGGAGTGATCGCCGTTGTGAAAGAACGTGGAAGAAGTGCGAATGCCTGCGTGACGTCATCAAGAATCCTGCTGTCACTCGAACACCTTTACCAGAAGTGACTTCATCATAGGGCTGGTTAGTTCCAGCACGGCATCGAGGTGGAAACGATTCGGGATGCGACAACTATCAACCGAAAGCGATGACAGAGATTGGAGAAAGGTAACGTGCGTTGCCGTAGGGGGACTGCTACATGTAGGCGGACGTCCGAAAGCCTCAGTCGCCGCATTCGACGGCAAGCCGTAGCAGCACCCCGAATCCAGAGCGGACTATATTCGACGGGGTGTACAGACAGCCTCGTCTGGAATCCCCACATCGACACGTACTGGATTATAGGTTGACTAAGCAAATGTGCGCTGCTACCGCTAGCCATTGCAACGGATGCCAATCACAGCAGGGCCTCATTGTGCAAGATTGCTGTGGTACCGTACTAGACATGTGTGACGGGACGAATGGAACGATGTCTTATTTAGCGACGAGTCCATCTTTTGTCTCAGCGCCGACGATCTCCGACCGAGAGTCTGGAAACAATATGGTCTATTACAGGAATTATGCTGCTGTTATTCGCGATCGTCATATGGCCTCTCACCATAGTCTCATATTTGAGGCACTGTCAGCTTTAACAGCTGTTCACTGCTCGTACGCGTAGTGGGTATAGTGTCAGCCGGACGATACGTCGATTAGGTGCTGGTGCCAGTTTCTTTGAAGTGTTTTCGTGTTATTTCTGATGCTCAGTTTGGAAAAGATCACACACGCTAGCACAATGCCAACAGCATTAGACAGTGCCTGCAAGGTATCCAGGTGCTGTCCTGGCCACGCGAGACCGAGACTTCTCCCCAATACAAACGCGCGGAACGTCATTGACAGCCGACTTAACGCATCTGCATGATCCCCAGCAATGTCAATGAATTGTGGATACAGGTCAAAGGGACATTATCAGCGATACTTCAGGACACTGTCTGAATTTAATCTTCTCCACTCGATGCGACGCCATGAGGCCGAATGTGCAGCACAGCATTTTGGTCATATGACCTATTGAT
Organism: Macrothele yani; assembly: GCA_039090855.1. Lineage (NCBI taxonomy): Eukaryota > Metazoa > Arthropoda > Arachnida > Araneae > Macrothelidae > Macrothele > Macrothele yani. The sequence goes on from CM077004.1 coordinate 32,963,833, forward strand.
TTAGGCCACATTATACTCCCTCTTGCCCACCGCATTAATGTAATCCCTCAGAAATCAAATTACTTCTTTGCCACCAACACTGAACTCCCGATTATCCGTGGGCGGAAAAAACGTTTTATTGATTATCCGTTCATCATACACACACACAAGGTTTAAAAATATTGGGTGTGTGCAAAAGGTCTACCCGATTTTGTAATAGATGCAAATTGCGATCGGAGTAGTTATATCACAGATGACGCTGCGAGTTGTTTTCGGCCAATAAAGCGTGGAGCAGTAGAGCATATAGAGGCACTAAGGTTTGTCCGAGTAAGTCATTAGCAACAGAAATCACGGACGGTGTATCATGGCATGCGAAAAGGAACACATTAGACATTGTTTACTGTATGAGTTCGATAGAGGCACTAGGTTTGTCCGAGTAAGTCATTCGCAATAGAAATCACGGACGGTGTATCATGGCATGCGAAAAGGAACACATTAGACATTGTTTACTGTACGAGTTCGATAAAGGCAGTACATCTGTCAAGTGTATGGGGAGGATGCAGACGAAGATAGCACATGTCGCCGTTGGTTTCGGAAATTCCAGGATGGAGAGAGAAGTTGTAAAGATCAACCACATCCTGGACGTCCATCCGTGGATTCTGGCGAGAATGTGGACTAAGCCATAACAAATGACCCACATCCAAGCGTTCAGGAATTAGCGGAAACGTTGTCGGTACACAGAACAACAGTCGAAAGACGGATGCCAGTGCTTGGGTCCATCACCAAGTTCAATAACTGAGTTCCGCACCAGATTTCTGCAAAGCAACGAGAGGAGTGAATCTGTACCTGTGTTTCCTTGTTTTATCGACACAGAAATGAACCGTTTTAGGGACGAATTGTAACGGGTGATGAGAAATGTGTACTGTACCGTAATGTAAAGCGTCGACGGACTGTGTGCCAAGGTGAGGAGCCTGCTCCATCGACCTCAAAAAGATGACTTCATCCCAAAAAAGTGTTGTTGAGTGTTTGGTGGGATGTACAGGGAATAATCCACTGGGAGGTGTTGTCACCTAACCGAACGATTAATGTTGAACTCTACTGCCAACAGTAGGACAGATTGCGAGAACAACCGATATCGAAGCGGCCAGCACTCGTCAATCGCAAAGGCGTGATCCTTCATCATGGCAACGCCAGATCTCATGCTTAAGAAACATGATTTAATACAACGTACACCTGTGTGTGTGTGTGTGTGTGTGTGTGTGTGTGTGTGTGTGTGTGTGTGTGTGTGTGTGTGTGTGTGTGTGTGTGTGTTCTGAACTTTAATAAATGTTATATTTATGTTCCGAAAAAAGCAGCTTCACCGTTTTGCTGCTGCTGTCAACAGACAGCAGCAGCAAAACGGTGAAACTGCTAAGGTTTACGACTTCTGTCTCCTCCTCTCCGCCACCCGACCCTTGGCAAACTGTCCCGGTGTCCTCATGTCGCCTCCACTGAATGTGGCAAACGGACACGCGAGCGCCACATGTGTTCCCTTTGTAGTGAAACATTGATAGAACACTTCATGGCTGGAAGAAACCGATCCCTGATATCGTAAAGGAAGAGGGTTCCACCTACGAAAATATAACAGCATCGAGCCTTATTTAAATCATTTCTGGTTTCAAAGATTTACAAATGTAAGGGAAGAAAACGTGGAAGAGTAGCTGAAGAGAGACGCGAACGATAAAGGCTACAACATGTTATCAGATCAAGAGGTTCTGGATGCCGTGATTCAAGGGGAGCCAGTACAAGTGCAGGAAGAAAGAAGTGAAGATTAAACAGCAATTGTGAGCCATAGGAGGGCACTAGAATGTGTAGAAAAGTTATTAGACTATATAGGTCTGAAACGGAGTTCGAGTTTAATGTCGTCATACACGGTCGAGTAACATTATTGTAACCACCAGCTAATATCCAGAGTAACCGTCGCGTGCAGCGCGGACAGCAGCTAGACGGGCCGGGAAGGTGTTCACAGGTATGTGGAGCCATGCTCACTGCAGTGCATCTGACAGCTGCTAGAGGGTGAGTGGTAGAGGATCCAAAGAACGAACAACACGATCGATGTGGTCCCACAGATGCTCAATTGGGTTTAACTCTGGGGAATTAAAGGGCCAGGAAAGTACTTTGAAGTCTTCATCGTGCTCTTCCAACCGTTCTTACATTTCTAACTGTGTGACACGTAGCATTGTCATGCTGGAAGATACCATCTGCCCCAGGGAAGACAAAGAGTAAACCGCCGTGTGCAGTGTGAAAACCGCACGGACTGAGAGAGACTCAATAAGGTGCTGGAAGGTGTTTTTTTTAATTTTTTTTATTGAAGGTTTAACGACCACCGTTAGCAACTCAATGGGCTATAAGCAGTCGCCCGTCCCTAATTTAGGGTCACTAGTTCCAGGGAAAGGAGAGAGCCAGTGTCGTAAGACAAACACAACATCCATGCCTTCACCGGAATTAGAACCCGGACCCTTCACGGACGAATGATCATAAGCCATCGCTTAGACCACTGAGCCACCGGGGCGGCACTGGAAGGGGTTCACAGGTATGTGGAGCCATGCTCACTGCCGTGCATCTGACAACTGCTGGAGGGTGAGTGGTGGAGGATCCATAGAGCGAACAACACGATCGACGTGGTCCCACAGATGCTCAATTGGGTTTAGCTCTGGGGAATTAAAGGGCCAGGAAAGTATTTTGAAGTCTTCATCGTGCTCTTCCAACCACTCTCGGACATTTATAGCTGTGTAACACGTCGCATTGTCATGCTGAAAGATACCATCCGTCCCAGGGAAGACAATCAGCATGTATGAGTGTACGTGGTCTGCAAGGATGGATTCATAACGAATTCGGTCCATGGAACCTTCCACACATATGAGTGGACCCAGAGAACGCCACGAAAACATTCCCCAGACCATAACGCTGCCTTTACCAGCATGTGTTCTTCCAGCAATGGTTGAAGAGTGTTTGTCCTCCAATGGTTCTCGCTTTATACGCCAACGTCCATCCCTTCGATGAAGCAGAAAACATGACTCATCGGAGAAGGCAATCCTTTGCCAATCAGCGGATGTCCAATTCCGGTACCGCAGTGCAAATGTAAGCTTTTTCTGCCGATGCACCTTCGTTAGCATAGGTGCAGTGACCATCCGTCTGCATCGGAGTTCATACGCAGCAGGGTTAGCCGAAATGTCGTTTTATGCGGACTTCTGGTATCCCCCTGGTTCATTTGGCCAGTGAGTTGCTCCACTGTAGCGTGTCGATCGGCCCTCACGCATCTTCGCAGCCGACGTTCACCTCTCACATCAATGGCACGTGGTGCTCCGCAGTTTCCACGTTGCTTATTCGCAATGGTGCCATTTCTCCAATCACGATACATTTTAACCACAGCAGCTCGCGAACAGTTCACAAACTGCGCTGTTTCAGAAATACTGCTACCCTTGGCCCGAAAGCCGATAATAATCCCTTTTTGGAAATCTGATAAATCGCTCCTTTTATGCATAACAGCAATGAGTGATATGTTTTCAGATTGCCTACAGCACACCTTATATACCTCCAAGCCAGCTCACGACACGTGACTTTTTTGATTGGCTACGCGCTGTTGACGTCAAAAATAGGAGGTGGTCACAATAATATGATTCAACTGCGTAGCTTTGCGCAACATTCACCAGATTGTCGAAAGAATGTTAGCATGTCTCTCAAAGAAAGGAATATAAGAAAAAATGAAAATCTGTATAAGTTTTGTTATTTTAATTACATAGATTTAGCTCTATTTAAAACAGTAGGTATACGTACTATGCAATATAGAGTTCATTTAAAACCTCTCAATAAATATATGCATTAGTAGGTACTGTAGTTAATGTTTACGGTATACAGTGCCATTTTCGTATTAACCGTGTTTTCCGTGCACATCTGTGCATTAATTAGCATGGATAATCGGGTGTTCAATGTACTTGATCTGCATGTGTGATAAGTTTCGTCTGATTTGGTGTATTCCATGGTGAGCCAGTTTCTACTGTAACGTACCAGGAGATGTGACGTACCTGCCAGAAGGACGCACACGACATAAAGGCAGATAGCAATTAGAACAAATGTCCGCGTAGCTTAATTGGTAGAGCAACTTATTCCGGAATGAGTGGACCCGGGTTCGAACCCCGCCCGGCGCGGATAAAAATGACGGAGAAATTCACTTCGTTATAATGGCGCCCGAACTATCCGGATGACCCGACCGTTCAAAATCTCGCATTGGTGTGATGTTATTTCCACACCGCGAGATAGGAAAAATATGAGCAGCACTTCGAAAGAAAAAAAAAGAAAAAGAAGGGGGAGATGATGTAACGTACCAGGAGATGTGACGTACCTGCCAGAAGGACGCACACGACATAAAGGCAGATAGCAATTAGAATCAATGTCCGCGTAGCTTAATTGGTAGAGCAACTTATTCCGGAATGAGTGGACCCGGGTTCGAATCCTGGCGCGGATAAAAATGACGGAGAAATTCACTTCGTTATACTACGTCGAGCTGTGTAATTATTTTTTCTGCAGCACTGCATAACAATTTCAGCATCTTAATTTCTATAGTGCCCCCACCCATTCGCCACCATTCTCTTCACTCCACAAGCATGAGCATTGTAGAGTATTGCTGCTCTCTCAAGAGTCTCGAAAACTTCGCTTCTTTTCCTCACCGGAGGTTTTTCCATAACACCAGATATTCCACAGCCCATTGCTCTTCCACTTTGTTGCTTTAATATATCTCATCCTCCTCCAATAATGACCACAAGCATATAAATTACTCAAGATCTTTTTATTTTCCTTCTTCTCTCAAACACCAAAAATTCGATTTTCTTTCTTTCTTACTCTATTTTAGTTGCACTTAATTTCATTCCTGCAACTCTCTTCTTTAACAGCCTAGCTTTTATTTTTATTGTTGCATTTTAGTTTTCATTTCCCTTGTAGATAATTTTTTCCGTTCTCTCTTTACCACACAGAACGGAACATTATTTGCCGATCAGTTTCACTTGATTTGTAATTGTTACTTGGAGCAACAAAATATCGGAACAAAGAAACGCGTATGATAACTGAAGTGATTCGCTGGAAATGCGAGACTTCAGAACTGAGTGGTAGAACTGGAAAGGAGCTTAAATATTTTTTCTGAACAGGCTGACTGAAAGCGGTAATTATGGATATAGATATCCTTGCTGTCCTGTTTCATCCTGAAATCTGAACCAATACTAGTTATCTTTAATAAAAGTAAATACGTGGGTTTTCGTTGATCGAAAGTAAGAGGGTGTAGAATATCACGATACCAGAGTAAAGATAAAAGCGAAAGAAACAATAAGAAACATCACGAAGAACATCACGAAATGCGTTGGTAGTAATAACGATCAGCCAAACATCACGCAAGTTTAGCAAACATGCAAAGGATTTGGGTGAAACGTGATAGGAAATTTTACGCAATCTGAAATTGAATAGAGCAGGGCGAAATGGGAAAGGAAAAATTAAATTTCGCACAATGATTAAAAGGTTGAAAGAACGCTAGGGATGAGGAAACAGGGCAGTGTTCGGCACTGAAAAGTATCTCCATCACGTGATTTGCGTACGTAAGTAAGCAAAAAAAAAATTACCTCTTATGTAAATGTTTTATATGTCTTGTCAGGCTATGGGAAGATGTAAGAATTTTTAAGACTTTCCGTACGTTGCTGCTAGCTAGCGCAGACTCCGATTAGGTAGTTGCTCTGAGTCACAAAGAGCTCACATGGCATGGAATTCTTCAATGCCATGCACCCACTGAAGAATTCTAACAAATGTAAACTTAAGAGATAAAAACAAAAACAATTCTTTTAATTCACCAGTTTTTGATATCAGGAGTCATCGCTCTTTCCACATCAATAAGTGAGTCACGGAAAAATATACATCAGTAGCCACCGGGAATCGAACCCAGGATCTTCCAGTTACGCGCCGTACATGCTACCACTGCACCACAGCGGACTCGAATTCTCCAGACTCACAAATTATTAACTGCCAAACCACTTGGCAGGTTGCTTCATGAAGCCCCGCACAACGCTGGGGAATCACCAAAGATGGAAAGCAGCAACTGAACAAATAACAATGAAGCGATTGAATAATTAATTCATACACTCGACGTGGATGAATTAATTATTCAATTTTTTGTCCGTGACTTACTTATTAACGTGGACAGAGCGATGACTTCTGTTTGGTGTTCCTGATCCACATCGAGTGTATCAATTAACTATTCAATCGCTTCCTAGTTATTTGTTCAGTTGCTGCTTTCAATCTTTGGTGATTCCCCAGCACTGTGCGGGGTTCCATGAAGCAATCTGCCATGTGGTTTGGCAGTTAATCAGTTGTGAGTCTGGAGATTTCGAGGCCGCTGTGGTGCAGTGGTAGCATGTCCGTCGCATAACCTAAAGACCCTGGGTTCGATTCCCGTGGCGGCCTATGAGAATTTTTCCGTGCCTCCCTTATTAACGTGGAAAAGAGCGATGATGGCTTCTATTTGGTGTTCCTGATCCACGTCAAGTGTATGAATTAATTATCCAATTACCTCCCAGTTATTTGTTCAGTTGCTGCTTTCAATCTTTGGTGATTCCTCAGCACTGTGCGGGGTTCCATGAAGCAACCTGCCATGTGGTTTGGCAGTTAATCACTTGTGAGTCTGGAGAATTCGAGGCCGCTGTTGTGCAGTGGTAACAAATCCGGCGCGTAACTGGGAGACCTTGGGTTCGATTCCCGGTGGCGGCCGATGATAATTTTTCCGTTACTCACTTATTAACGTGCAAAGAGCGATGACTTCTGTTTGGTGTTCCTGATCGACGTCGAGTGTATGAATTAGTTTTTGATATTTTCGAAGATTAGCGAGAAATCTCCAGGTATTACTTTTAGAGGAAGCACTTCATCCAATATGAAACAAGTTAGTAAAATCATGCAATGCATTGATTATGATACGCTATCCAACATACTAGAAATCATTACTCAAGTTATGAGGAAAATGGCTGTGGAATAAATCTCACCCCTGCGCCCTGACCTTTGATCCATTTGGATGATATTCAACAGAATTGTTCAGCATACCACCGAAATAACATGATAAAGTTTTGTCGCAATCGAAGCAATTTTACGTAAGTTATCATACATAAGGGCTATGGAATAGATCCCACTTCTGTGTTGTAACCTTTGACCCCATTTCGAATGGAAACATTTCTGTACACATTTTCTTCCCAATCAATGCGTTCCCAAGGATGAAAATTTGAACATCGATTAAAATAACTTCATTTTATAACTTGGAATACTTAATATTTTCTAAAACATAACCATAATTATGCAATTCAACATTTGTTTGTCTACTGACGTCATGAAAATACGGGTCGCGCCATCTTTTTTCTGGACAATTAATGCGTTCACAAGGATGAAAATTTGAACATCGGTTAAAATAGCTTCATTTTATAACTTGGAATACCTAATATTTTCTGAAACATAACCGTAATTATGCAATCCAACATTTGTTTGTCTACTGACGTCATCAAAGTACAGGTCGCGCCATCCTTTTTCTGGTTTCAACATCACCAAAGGAAAAGTTATTGATTTTTAATATAATTATGGTTATGTTTTAGAAAATATTAAGTATTCCGAGTTATAATATGAAATTATTTTAATCGATGCTCAAATTTGTATCCTTAGGAACACATTAATTGTGAAGGAAATGTGTATAAAAGTTTTTCCATTGGAAGTATAGGAAGCAAAATTACTTGACGTCCACCTTATTAATATGGGATAAGGGAAATGGAATGGATCGCAATCCTATGTCCTGAGCTTTGACCCCATTTCGTCCATTTTCAATAGGGTTCGTCCCCATGTGGTCCCCTACCACACACAGAAATTTCATCGAAATCGAACCATTTTTACGCACGTTATGATGGATAAGGGTAATGGAATGCATCCCGCTCTTATGTCCTGATCTTTGACCCCAATCCAGCCATTTTGAATAGAGTTTGTCCCCAGGCGGTCCTCTACCACATAGTAAAATTTCATTGAAATCGAACCATATTTACGCAAGTTATGACGCATAAGTGCAATGGAATGGATCCCGCTCCTACGTCGTGACCTTTGACCCCATTTGTCCCATTTTCAATAGGGTTCGTCCCAGGTGGTTCCCTACCACATACTAAGATTTCATCGAAATCGAACCATTTTTACGCCAGTTATCGTGCGGACAGACGGACGGACAAAGCTGGAGCATATACGCTTCTTCAACCTACGGTTGAAAAGCGTAAAAAAATGCTCCGAACTTGTCGCCTATAGAAGCCGACTATGTGGTACTCCGGGCTCATACACATATTAAGTCATTGATAACAGTAAGATTCCCTCCCCAAAAAAACAAGACTTCAAAAGTGCATAACGGTAAAATGTGCATAAGGAAAATGAAGAGCAGGTATACACCAATCAGCCTAAACATTAAAGCCACGTCTGCGTGATATAAGTAAGCCTACATGCAGCCAATCAGCGTCTCGTGCCAAGGTCGCGAAAGATAGACATAATACCTAGGTCGGAGCTCTTTCATTCAGTATCTCATTTCTTCTCAACATTGGTAAAAGAGAAGGATTTATCTGATTTCGACATAGTCCAGATCGTTATGGCAAGGTGCCTTGGTAAGAGCATCTCCGAAACAGGTAACACTTCGACCCTTCGACAAAGGGTAGGCAGGCCACGACTCATTGATGCCAGATGTCAACAATGCAAGTTATCACATCTTGTTCGCAGAAACAGGTCGGCTACTGTGGCTGGCATTACCCATCATTTCATTTGTGGTGAACAGCCCAATGTGTTTGAACACACAGTTCGCCGTACATTTTTGGATATGGGCTTCCGCAGCCGCAGACCCATTTTTGTGCCTATGCTCGCAGTTGTTCACTGTCGTCAACGCTTGCAATGGGCACGCAATATGTGTTCGGACACATTGGACCATAGAAGACTGGGAGAGGGTCACGTGGTCAGATGAATCCTGTTTACTGTTACACCATACACACTAACTGCAAAGCCAATTTGGCAGGTTGCTTCTTGGAGCCCCGCACAATGCTGAAGATTCACTAAAGACGGTAAGCAGCAACTGAACAAATATTTAGAAGGCGAATGAGTATTTAATACAGACATTTGACGTGGACCAGGAACATCATGGCTCTGCAGTTAATGTGTGTGAGTTTGGAGGAATTCGAGGCCGCTGAGGTGCAATGGAAGCATATCCGGCGTGTAACTGGAAGACCATGGGTTCGATTCCCGGTGGCGGCCAATGATAATTTTTCAATGACACACTTATAAACGTGGAAACAGCGATGACCTCTGATGTTCCTGGCCCACGTCAAACGTCTGTATTGATGTCAGACTTACCGCCCTGGCTAAACGCCGCCCACACCGTCACACCACCTCCTCCCAATTGTCTGCTGAAATATTTCTTGGGATTTTTCTGTAAATCATGCCAGTGACATTTATTTCTGTCGGGGCGATCTAAACTAAACTTTCTTTCATCTCAGAACACGACACTTTTCCATTTTTTCAGACCATGTCATTACGTTTTTGTCCCAGACCAATCTTCTGCGTCTACGCCCACCAGTGAGTAAAGGCTGTGCCTGCATTTAAAAACTCTGAACAAAGTGAAAATGAACGCATTTTTTTTCAGCATTTTTGCGACTGTCGGATTAAACACCTTTTTAAGCAAAGATCGAGCAATTTGCCTTGTAGAGATATAATCTACAGTTGCTAAATGAAAAGGAAGCCGTTTCCGTCTTGCCCCCAGTGATGACTTCCGTCCTGTTCTTTTTGTCTTACCCGATTTTTATTCCTTGCAACAATTTTCAGAGCTCTTAAAGATCTAATTAAACTTGCAGTTTTCCTTTAAGATTTGGTTTTCCCAAGATAAAATATTACTTTGCTGACTTCTTCCTCATGTAACTCTGTACCCCTCGGCATGTTACCGCAGAAAGTAAAAGAAAGCTGTTTACTTGCAACAAAATGAGGAAGATCTGTATACTATAAATAACGAAAGCTAAGTAAGAAAAATGTGCATATGTCTTTCTATAACGCTGTTTTCTGAATTGTATCTTTAATTGCTTTAGTGATTTGACTGAATTTTCTATTTTTGCAAATCAGTATTTTTTTTTTTTGCCTTATTTGTTTTCGGTTACTCGTTTTCTACACGGTCGAGTTACATTATTGTGACCACCAGCTAATATCCATAGTAACAGCAGTGTGCAGCAGCGCGCACAGCAGCCAGGCGTGCCGAGAGTGACTCAATAAGGTGCTGGAAAGTGTTCACAGGTATGTGGAGCAATGCTGACTGTAGTGAATTTGACAGCTGCTGGAGGGTGCGTGGTGGAGAATCCATAGAGAGAACAACACGATCGAGGTGGTCCCACAGATGCTCAATTGGGTTTAAGTCTGGGGAATTAGGGGGCCAGGGAAGTACTTTGAAGTCTTCATCGTGCTCTTCTAACCACTCTCGGACATTTCTAGCTGTGTGACACGTGGCATTGTCGTTCTGGAATACCCCATCAGCACCAGAGAAGACAATCAGCATGGATGGGTTCACTTGGTCTGCAAAGATGGATTCATAAGGAAATCGGTCCATAGTGCCTTCCACAGATATGAGTGGACACAGGGAATGCCACGGAAACATTTCCCAGACCAAAACGCTGTCCCCACCAGCTTGTGTCCTTCCAGCAATTATTGAAGTGTGTTTGTTCTCCGATGTTTCTCGCCTTATACGCCAACGTCTGTCTCTTCGATGAAGCAGAAAACATGACTCATCCGAGAAGGCAATCCTTTGCCAATCAGCGGATGTCCAATTCCGGTACCGCCGTGCAAATGTAAGCATTTTCTGCCTATGCACCTTCGTTAGCATAGGTGCAACAACCATCCGTCTGCATCGGGGCCCCATACGCAGCAGGGTTCGCTGAACTGTCGTTTTAGACTCACTTCCGGTATCCCCCTGGTTCATTCGGCTAGTGAGTTGCTCCACTGTAGCGTGTCGATTGGCCCTCACGCACCATCGCAGACGACGTTCACCTCTCACATCAATGGCACGTGGTGCTCCGCAGTTTCCACATCTCTTATTCACAATGGTGCCATTTCTCTAATCACGATACACTTTAACCACAGCAGCACGCGAAGAGTTCACAAACTGCGCTGTTCCAGAAATACTGCCACCCTTGGCCCGAAAATCTGATAAATATCTCCTTTTATCCATGAAATATGTTTTCAGAATGCCTACATCACACCTTATATACCCTCCATTCCAGCTCACGACACGTGCGTTCTTTGATTGGCTACGCGCTGTTGACGTCAAAAGTAAGAGTTGGTCACAATAATGCGACTCGACTGTGCAATTGAAATAAAGAAAGCCCTCACAGTGTTTTTTGCCCTACTAACTGTGTAACCAATTTCAAATAATCACAGCAGTTTTAATATAAATGATCTCTACACAACTTTTGTCCGGGCGGCTAACAGAAGAGACAGCAGTTCAGGCCAACAGCTGGCCGACAGTTCGCACCCCATCAGTTGTCGTATGCCCTAACAAGGCCATCAGTTATCCATCACAGGCAGTAGCTGCCACAAGTGGCAATTCAGCAGCCCTGCAGCACGTGCCAGAAATGATGGCTAGCCTAATGTGGTCCGCTAGTTTGCCGGTAGTAGCAGCCGGCAACCACGTCACGTAACTGGTGGTTTGCCGAATCCGATTTCCCAGTAGTAGCGTTAAGAAAAAATCAAGGATAACCGCAGTTTCCCAAAGCTACAACTTTTTTTATCTCCTTACGAAACTTGCGAATTATAGCACTGCGCTGGGAAAATTTTCTCAACACACCGGAAAAACGCCCGTTTGGATCTGGGTGGATACGAACCAGGGCCGTCGGCGTGGGAGCTGAGCTCTCTACCGACCGGACTAATTTACCACGCACGAGCGTGTGTTTGAAACTGTTTGTTTCGTGCGGAATGTGCGATTGAATGGTTCCCTCTTTCATTTTACAATATTGCGAGGCATTTTTCATAAAAGTCAGTTTCATATAATTGATAAATTAATTTTTTCAACGTAACGATAGTTTTTTTTTACCTTAAGAGAACTTCACTCATTTTCAACGAGTGTACCAACTTAGAGTCGCTTTCCAAAGTTTTGTACTGTCCTTGTTGTCTTGAAAGGAGATTGCTGAATAAATATATATTTACCCGGGTTCATGTCACATTCTGTTACATTTTTAACGTTGTATCTTTCCTTTCCGTTGTCCGAAGCTACATCTGTTTTAAAGAGGAAAGATATTTTATTTTACTTCTCGTTATTTTTAGATGCCAATTCCTCCCAGTCTTGTGTATTCAACCCATGGATGAGTACATTATATCCACATAGCGTTGATTTTTATTTTTTTTTCAAATAATTAATAAATTTTCTACGCGTATAATTCTTTTTTTTTCCAACAAACGTTTTTTTAATGGTTTTCCAGGACATTTGTTTCAAGCGGTTTCAAACTTTTTCTTGTTATTCACCCACTCCATTGCATGAATTGTTATTCATGGGAATGAAGTTGCTGTATTTAATGGCTGTAATCTAGTAGTTCATGGCTTAATCTGATATCTTCGTCGACGTAGAATTTCATTTGGAAATTAATTCGCCTCTCGATATATGGATTTTTTTTTCTTAACATCCGCTAAAATGACACGATGGCGATAGCGTAGTCTTCAACTAATTGGTACCATGAGAGACACAGCAAGTGTTGCTTCTGCACATGCGCAGTATTGTTACTTTCCACCTGCTGTTGGGGTTGCATTGGCTGCCAGCAACGGGCCACTAGTGGCACTTGCTTGGAGGCATACAATTCACGACGATGCTGCAGGGCCATCAATGGCTCGCCAACTGATAGCGCTGCCACCAACGGACAGCTACCGGGCCGTGAGCGGCAGATTTCAGCCAGGCGTGACCCATCACTGCCAGCTGGGGGCCAGCTGTTTCCCAGCACTTGTGTTTTTGCTGGGAAACCTCACCTATGATGAATCCTTGTAATAAAAAGTCATAGGGTGTTAAATCTGGCGAACGTGGGGGCCATGCAATGGGACCACCACGCCCAATCCATCGATTAGGAAATTTGGTATCCAGAGACCTCCTCACAATCAACTCCCAATGAGGTTGCTCCCCATCTTGCTGGAAAATGACCGGAATTGCAAGTTCATCCAACTGGGGATGCATAAACTGCTCAGTCATGTCCAGGTAATTATAGCTCTCACGGTCGCTTCTTGAAAGGAAAAGGGTCCAATAACACGATCGATTAATGTGCCACACCAAACATTCACTTTTGAGCTACCATGCTCGTGTTCTATTGTGCAATGCGGGTTTTCAGTTCCCCAAATTCTCACGTTCTGTTTATTAATCTTTCCAGGAACATGCAAAGTGCACTCATTCCAGAAACAGATTTGTGTCAGGAAAGATGCAGCACTTGCAATGTTCTCGAACATATCTTCAGCGAACTGTTTACGTTCCACGTGAACATCTGGGGTTATATAACGGGTTATCTTTTTTTTTTTTTTTTTTTTTTTTTTTTTTTTTTTTTGATTGGAGGTTTAACGACCACCGTGAGCAACTCAATGGGCTATAAGCAGTCGCCCGTCCCTAATTTAGGGTCACTGGTTCCAGGGAAGGGAGAGAGCCAGCGCCGTAAGACAAACACAACATCCATGCCTCTCCGGGATTCGAACCCGGACCCCTTCCGGACGAATGATCAGAGGCCAGCGCCTTAGAACACTGCGCCACCGGGGCGGCGGGTTATCTGCAGTTTATACGGGTGCATTTCCAATCTCTGACGTAACACTATGTGTACTGCCGACTTAGGGATGGACAGCTGTCGTGCTGTTTGTCTGATTGCGTTTCGAGGGCTACGAGTGAATGTTTGTCTCACAACCTCCACCCTTTCTGAAACCAGCGATGATCGTGCAGGGCTTTTCTTTGTAAGAACGCTACCAGTTTCGTTGAATGGGTTGTACCACTTTCTGATGTTGTTATGTGCGGGCGGTTTGCTCCCATATTTTGTTCTGAAATTCCGCTGAAACGGCGTTTCGGATCGATTTTCAATAAACCACTCCACGATCTGTGCTTTTGTCGCAGGATCCATTGGGCACACTTCTAGAAAAAACATGAGGGTATTCCTTACCACCTGCTACAAACAGAATTTGTATCCAAAATTATCATCATTTGAAATTGGTTACACCTTTTTGGGACACCCCTGTATGTCTAGCAAATAGCACAAAAACGAAGTAATAGAAAAAATTATAATGCGTGTATCTAGATAATAAGGATGGGAATAATGACCAAATAATTCATTCTCATAATATGAATAACAAATTAATGAAAAGAACAAGACAGAGGAAGAATAAATTGTGAGGTTCAGCTATACAGTAAGTACAAAATAGCTTGAAAGGAAAAAAAGCAATTGATTGGAACACACATGGACAGTCAAAACGAATAAGAAAAGACTACTGAGAACGAAGAAGAAAGACTACTGTGTTTGACCAACTATGACTCACTAAACAAAGGAGCAGAGGGAGAAAGCTTTTTATCTGGCGCACTTAGACAATAGTAAAAAGTATTTTGCCTATCTCGTCAATACGAATTAAAACTTGAGGGGTCACCTAGTTCATAACGACTAGGTAAGAAACAAATTTGGTATACGTGGAAGGTAAGAAAGAACTAGAAAGCAGCTGAGAAATGTGGAAACAAATGTTTGTGCCACGTTGGCAGAAAGAGCAAGAAAACAAAGAAAAACAAAGGGATTTGGCTCAAGTGTACAACATGAAGACAGAAACGAAGAAAACATGAGACTGTTGAAAACGAAAATGGAAAAGAAATACAAAAACAGAGGTCGTAAGTTCACACTAACATTGCTAACGATTTTTTTTTTGTCTTTCATTCCAGGTGAATAACAACGTTGAAGATTGAGAATTAAATCCCTAGAAATGTTAAGACACAGTTAATGACAATCAATGCGACAAAAAATATGCAGGAACACGACAAATAATAACAGATTATGAAATTTCAACCAGTATGAGATGTCAGAACTGGAGTTATTTAAAAGTATTTATTATCCTACACTAGAAGAGTTCGTACTTTTTTCAATGATACTAATCCAACACACCGAGAAAATAAAAATGATCTTCTACAACGCTTTTCAGTGAGGAAATTCATCCCGAAGGCAAATAAGTATTATTTCCCCTTGTCAGCGATCCAACCACAAAGTCTATTGTCAAACAGCCGAACAACAACTAATTAGTGCCAAAAAATTCATATTTCTGATGATCTGGTATTGCTAAACAAACAACTTAGGCAGGAGCACTTCATTAAATGCAGATTAAGGGCGATTTAAATTTCCTCCAAGCAAAGCTGTAAGCTTTTTTTTTTTTTTCAAAGCAATTACTGGTATTTTGAGATTTGTCTTTTGCGCTCAGAGCGTTGAGCAAAAGGCATGGATCTTTGGAGAATAAATACTTTTCATTCTCTTTAGGCTACAAGGAATTAAAAACTTGCATTAATACTGTCTGAGCAAGAGCTCCCTCGCCGTCACATACTATAAATATCTCATCGTGAGGCTCTCTCTCAGAATGAATCCTAATGAGAATTCTCTAGAAAATCATCCAGGAAGGTAAACAATTTTAGCAAATCGTTGTTCACTCTGCTGTCAAATTCCCACAGAGAAACAACACTTATTAAAACTTATTTAGAATGGATATAAGTTTCGTGTTTCACCAAAGTTTCTTGCATGCTGTTTTAAGATTCTCGTTTGATTTTTTTGCACTTGTTTTTTTTCTTTTAAAGGCGTCCAAGCGTAAAATTATAGCGTGTTTTACAAACAATTTACAATGTAGAATGATTCCAAATATGGTATCAGCATTTAGGCTCCAGAAAACGTAGATAGTAATATTTACGCGAATTTGTTTTAGCCAGTTAAGTTTTAGTCTCTGCGAAGAAAGTGTCGATCATTGCAACGGAATGAGTGTTTTTTTTTTTTGTTTCGAAGTTTCACCACCACCATGAATAGCGCTATGAATGAACAGTCGCCCATCCTATTTTATGGCTGCCGCCCCGGTGGCGCAGTGGTCTAAGCGATGGCCTCTGATCATTCGTCCGAACGGGGTCCGGGTTCGAATTCCGGTGAGGCATGGATGTTTGTGTTTGTCTTAAGGCACTGGCTCTCTCCCTTCCCTGGAACCAGTGGCCCTAAATTAGAGACGGGCGACTGCTTATAGCCCACTGAGTTGCTCACGGTGGTCGTTAAACCTCCAATCAAAAAAAAAAAAAAAAATTCATGGCTACTGGTTCCAGGAAAGTGAGAGAACTTGAGCCAGAAGATGAACACACCACCAATGCTCCATTCGGGACTCGAAGTGGGACATATTTTCAGAAGCCAGTACGTAGGACCACAGTTAATGTACTGTTTTCATTGGCGCTTAGCTGCAATGAAAATAGTACATGAAAGTTGGATATTTGCAGTACAGCTGCAAAGTTACTGTAGGATTTAAGCAGTAGTAAAACATGAAGTATGATGAAAAATAATTCATGAGATAATGGTCTCATTTTGTCTATCCGTATGTTTGTGTGGACTCGGTATCTTTACTTCAACCAGTTGGGATTTTTTCTTTTAATTTGCATAACTCTTACTTCTGTCACTTAATTAAACAAGTTAAGAAAATCATGCAATGCATGGATTATGATACGCTTTCCAACATAACACAAATCATTACTAAAGTTATTACTCAAGTTATGAGGATAATGGTTGAAGAATAAATCTCGCTCCTATGACCTGACCTTTGACCCCATTTCGATGATATTCAACAGAACCGGTAAAGTATACTTCCGGAACAACATGATAAAGTTTTGTCTCAGTCGAACCATTTTTACGCAACTTATGACGCATAAGGGCAATGTAATACATCCCGCTCCTATTTTTTGACCTTTGACCTCATTCCGCCCATTTTCAATAGGGTTCGTTCGCAGGTAGTCCCCTACCACATACTAAAATTTCATCGAAATCGAACCATTTTTACGCGAGTTATCGTGCGGACAGGCAGACAGACAGACAGACAAAGCTGGAGCATATACGCTTCTTCAACCTACGGTTGGAAAGCGTAAAAAAGTTATGCCCATTTTTGCATTACTTTCAATATAACCCCCGTATAAAACAAAGGGGTCTTCCTCCCTTTTTCTACTTCGCTTCCGTGTGACTTTGCTTTTGGCCACTCTAGTCCAAACCTCATATAGCTTCCTATTTCTAAGGGTTGTTTAAGATCTGGTGCCACACACACACACTTCCTAAAATCCTCTACATCAATTTTTGAATGTAGAGGATTTTAGGTTGTTACATCAGTTCGCCACTACCAAGCCCATATAATGACGAAAGCGAAGAGATTATAGGGGTTTGAATATGATATGGTTATCGACTCTACAAAGGCAGAGGCCTTCTTTTATTTGTTTAAGAAAGGCCTCGACAAAGGCCTTCTTTTATTTGTTTGTGGGTTTAACTACCACCTTGAGCAGCGCAATTGGCTGTCAGTAGTCACCTATCCCTAACTTAGGGTCACTGGTTTTAGGGAAGGGAGAGAGAGCTAGTGCCGTAAGAAAAACAGAACAATCCATGCCTCACCGGGATTCGAACCCTTTCTCATCTCGTGTGAGGTTATACTTTAAATAAACTTCCATTTTTAGTTGACTTCTCTGTGTAAATTTGAGTTCATTCTCTTTTAGTGTTTTAAACCTCAACGTTATGTCTTCTATCTCGCGGAATGAGGTTGGCAACAATTCTGAGGTCAGAGAGCATTACATAAGTACAGTATGTTGATAGATAAGAACTAGAGATATACATATAATGTTGAAGCAGGAGCCAAAAGTGTGGTGTGATGATGCGTTACCTTAAAGTGTCTATTTGAAAGTTCTGCATCAGAGTGGTGTTATATATTTAGCGTCTGGAGTTAATCCAGTTTTCTGCTTACTAACTTTTATTAATTAGTTTTGAAGTATTATATACCACCATTGTGCCACTGGTTTCAGGAGAGGGAGAGAGCCAGTTCTTCAAGTATTTTGGAATATTCAAGTATAGTGCCCACATATGATAGTGAGGGAATAAAAGAGTTAACAGTGAGTGAGACTTCCTGTATTTTATTTGAGTGACTTTTGTTTTCCTCCGAGAGAGAAAAATAAGAAGAGGAAACCTTAAGTAGTGTTCTCGAGACTACAAATATTTTAAATAGTTAAAAACGCTACACTCTGACAACGCCGCCCCGGTGGCTCAGCGCTTAGACCACTGAGCCACCGGGGCGGCGTTCATAGTGTAGTATGCACTTAGAGTTCACTAGGGCGGCGTTCTGTGGAGTTAACATGAGGTTTGATAAAGTGGATAATCGTCCCTGGTTTTTAGCACGTCTTTTGTAAAAAGATCATGCTTGTGTTATTGGGTTGTCCGCCTATAGACACGATGTATCTGCAACTAATAATCCGATTTGAAAAATTCTTTTTGCCTTAGGAAGCTTGAAATATGCGAATGATAATCCTTTATTTCGGTTTTTTTTTTACGATGTAAAATTTTGCCGCTAGAGGGCGTAAATGCAGATATCGAATTTAAAACACATTCCAATCCATATATTTGTTTCTAAACATCCAATTCAACAAATTATTTTATTTTTCGATTCCATTCAAGTCAAAAGATTATTTTAGGCATAATCACTTTTCCAAATTACGCATATATTATCCGCTAGGGGGCGTAAAAGTAAATTGCTTTTCCCCAGATATCTCTGCTTCTAAAACTCCGATTTGAATTTTTTTTCCTTCAGCGAATACAGCTCGTGATGGGAAATATTTTGCATATAATTTCTAATTTTTGTTATGAAATGGTTTAGCCACCAGGGGGCGTAAGTGTAGATTTCTGCTTCTAATGTATTTGCAGCAAAATCTGAGCTTCTAAAATCTCGATTGAAAAAATTATTTCGTATACCGATACTACTCACGTAGACAAACCTTTCCGGAATATTTTCTTCTTAAAAAAATGCATGGTTTCTCCGCCGGGGGCGTAGATGTATATCTTGTTTTTGTCAATATCTCTACTTCTAATGATCAGATTTGAAAAAAAATTCTCTTTTGTTGGGCAGAGTTTTCGGTGCGACATGTTTCTAATGTAATTTCAAAATTTTCAAATAATTCATTGACTTTCCGCTAGGGGGAGTAAAGGTAAATTGCGATTTCCCCGATATCTCAGCTTCTAAAACTCCGATTTGAAAAATTATTCCAGCACCGGATATAGCTCCTGGTGGGAAATTTTTTTTATTGTAATTTCTAATTTTTTATAAAATATGATTTGGCCACCACGGAGCGTAAGCGTTAAATTTCTGCTTTGTAGGTATTTGCAGTAAAATCTCAGCTTCTAAAAAGCCCGATTGAAAAAATTATTTCGTGGACCGATACCACATCTGTCTATAAACATTTGAGAATATTTTTGTCTTAAAATAATGCATGGTTTCTCCACCAGAGGACGCAGATGTCTATCTTATTTTTGTCAATATCTCTGCCTCTAAAAGTCTGATTTGAAAAATTATTTGTTAGATAGCGTATCCGGTGTAAAAGCTTTCTCATATAAATTCAAAAATTTTCAAGTAATGCATAGACTTTCCGCTAGGGGGCGTAAAGGAATATTGCGTTCTCTTCAATATATCTGCTTCTAAAACTCCGATTTGAAAAATTCTTTCTGCACCGGATACAGCTCCTGATAGGAAATTCTCAGTATATAATTACTAATATTTAATAAAGAATGGTTTGACCACCAGGGAGCGTAAGAGTTAATTTCTGCGTCTGCTGTATTGCCAGTAAAATCTGAGCTCCTGTAAACGCGATTTAAAAATTATTTCATGGACCGATACCGCTCACATCGAAAAACCTTTTGAAAATACTTTCTTTTTAAAATAATGATGTTTTTTTCCGCGAGGGGGCGTAGATGCATATCCTATATTTGTCGATATCTCTGCTTCTAAGAGCCCCATTTGAAAAAATCTTTCTTTGTTGGCGAGCGTTTCCGCTGCGAAATGTTTCTCACGTAAATTCAAATTTTTCTTAACGCACAAGTCTGCCACCAGAGAGCGTAAGTTGCCGTTTCAGTTTACAGGAATATCTGCGGGATTAAAAATCCGACTGAATTTTTTTTTCTTCAGTCAGATACTACTGTTTTCCATAGCGGTTCCATTGATTTTGAATAGCTTTGGTAAATTTAATTCGCATCAAAACGGATTCAAAAGACGTGCTCAATACACCCAAAAATTTGGTGTCACCTTTCTTGTTTGTTTGTTTTGTTTTGTTTTAGCGATCGACAAAAAGTACAGCCCTACAAGCTCCCCACAAAAAGAAGCCCATAAGGGTATGTTCTGCATACGAGACGGACCCTGTAAGTGAACGAACATGCACAGATTCTTTCTTGAAGTCTCGTTCGTATGGTAGAATGCTTGAAGGCAAGCCACGCTCTGAACTTCCTTCTGAAGTATGAGTTGAAGAAGTATCGCCAATAATTTAGTCAGACCCTCATAAAACTCACGAGAATGTTTATTGTCCATTAACTTTCAATTCCGTGTTACGGAGATTTCATACCAGAGCTTTAGGGAAAGATATTAAATCTCATTTCGCAACTTTTATTTCGCTTTAGTGCTCCTTTTCCTTTGTTTCCACGATGCGTGAGAAAATTCGCTGTGTCACCCGATATTGAAACATTGGAAGCACGGTTTATTTAGAGAGGCCAGTTTGTCTCATTTTAGGGTCTGGGCTTTTGTATTTTATAGACGCATTGGTATTGTCCAGCTCATTTGATCTGTGCCTTTCTTAATTTCAAAGCAGCCGACTGAAAGCGCAAGCTCTCTTAATTTCTACCTTGCGTTTTCTCCATGGTTTTTGGGGAAGTAAAGGGGTGAGTTTGCGTGGGGACAAAAGGGGTGGGGGTAAGAACAGCCGACTCTGGAAATTGAAAGCGAGCAGTCGCAAAGCGGAGGCGAGGAAGCACCTTAGGTGTTAGGAAGCAGGTCTTAAGTTGACTGGAGGAATTGAGATTTTTTTCCGCAGGCGCAAAAGGGAGACGAAGGAATGACCAAAGAAAGATTTAGGGAAGGAAATCTTAGTTTCAGAGGAACAGGGAAAAAGAATTACTAAGCTAAGGACAACCTTTCTGCGATTAAGTAAAGAAAAGAATAAAGTGTTTTTTACGAGATTTAAAAGGGTTGCATAAAGTTATTACTTATAGCTATTTTATTATCATCAACCACGCAAGACTAGGAAAGTTAACATAAACGAGCTAACATCAGGCTGCTAGAATGGCCTGAAAACTGAATCAATGGGTGCCACATCAATTTACGGCTAAACACGGAATGGGTAGCATGACTATAAGTATAAACTCGGTGCAAAAATTATACGTTCTTACGTTCTCGGATCGAATGGAGACCAAAAATGGGTTGGTGCTATACAATAACATTAAATTCTGTAATTCGTTTTGCAAAATAAAGAAAAGAAGCTTTTTTACGCTTTCCAACCGTTGGCTGAAGAAGCGTATATGCTCCAGCTTTGTCCGTCCATCTGTCTGTCGGCACGATAACTCGCGTTAAAATAGTTCGATTACGATGAAATTTTAGTATGTGATAGGGGACCACCTGGGGACAAACCCTATTGAAAATGGGCGAAATGGGGTCAAAGGTCAGGACATAGGAGCGGAATCACTTCCATCGCCATTATCAGTATAACTTACGTAAAAATGCTTCGATTTGGATGAAATGCTAGTATGTTGTAGGGGTTTTCCTGAGGACAAATCCTATTAAAAATGAGCGAAATGGGGTCAAATGTTTGGACACGGGAGCGGGATCTATTACATACCCCTTATGCATCATAACTTACGTAAAAATGCTTCGATTGCGACAAAACTTTATCATGTTATTTCGGAGGTATACTGAACCGGTTCTGTTGAATATCGTCGAAATGTGATCAAAGGTCAGGGCACACGAGCGAGATTTATTCCACAGCCATTATCCTCATAACTTGAGTAAATATTTCTGGTATGTTGGAAAGCGTATTATAATCAATGCATTGCAGGATTTTACTAACTTGTTTATTTTTTTATTGGAGTTTTAACGACCACCGTGAGCAACTCGGTGGGCTATAAGCAGTCGCCCGTTCATAATTTAGGGCCACTGGTTCCAGGGTAGGGAGAGAGCCAGTGCCGTAAGACAAGCACAACATCCATGCTTCACCGGGATTCAGACCCGGGCCCCTTTTCGGACGAATGTCCAAAAGACATCATTTAGACCACTGCACTACCGGGGCGGCGAAAAGAAGCTTCAAGAACGACTTATAGCGTAAAATCCATTTGGTGGCGACTGGAATTGAATATACATCCTTCAGCTCCGGAGTCGAATGCTTTCCCAATTAAGCTACACCGACGAAGTTTGTCACTGTAACTTTTGCCGTCCTGACATGTGCGTCACCTCAGAGGTAGGTACGTCACGTATATCATTCCCTTGAGGAAGGGCTGGGGAGGAATCGTCGGCTTCCGGGTCAGGCAGGCAAACCACGCTTGAAGTAAAAATCACTATAGAAGAAAGTATTCTGACTAATTTCAGACGATGTGTGGCACAAACATCACGCATTTTTCGAAGAACCCAACGGTCAGGCGATTCGTTTTACTTTCGGGACCCAATGAGTTGTAATCGCAAATTTGTCGGTGGCCAAGATCGAATCCGCATCCATCTGCTCCGAAGCCGAATGATTTCCCAATCAAGCTACACCGACGAAGTTTATTGTTGCAACTTTGCCGTCTTAACATGTGCTTCACCTCTTAGGTAGGTGCGCCATTGAGTCCAAAAGCTGAGCTCCACTCAGAGAACGTCATGCTCTGCGTTTGGTGCGACTGCAAGGTAATTATCAATCACGAGCGGCAGACACTTAACCAAACAGTCACTTCGATTCTTTTGAACTTGAGAGATCGAAAGTGTCCTCGAAGTCTGAGCTCCCCAGTGGGATAAATCGGATATGTGTCTTCCATCATGACGGCGCTAGACAGCACAATTTGCAGGAACTTGAGTGAGAAGTTTTGTTACACCCACCATATTCATCAGACTTAGCACAAACAGATTTCCCTCTGTTTCCGTCACTGCAGAAACGTACGATTGGTTAAACCATGAAAAATCGTACAGAGGAAGAAACTGGATTTTTTTTTTTTTTTTTTTTATTGGAGGTTTGACGACCATTGTGAGCAACTCAATGGGCTATAAGCTGTGGTCCGTCCCTAATTTAGGGTCACTGGTTCTAGGGAAGGGAGAGAGCCAGTGTCGTAAAACAAACAACATCCATGCCTCACGAGATTCGAACCCGGACCACTTTCGGACGAATGATCAGAGGCCATCGTTTAGACCACTGCGCCACCGGGGCGGCAAACTGGATTTCAAACCTTTTTTTGACACCAAGGACGCTACATTTTTTGTTAGAGAAATTAAACAGCTAATGGAATAATAGGAACTGGTTGTTACTAATAGTGGAGACTATGCAACCGGTTGAAATAAAACGCTGCGTAAGTAACAAAGCAGCTTTGTTTTTGTGTATGCATACCACGACAACTTTTGCCCCAACCCAATAAATTGCAGGCTCTTGTCCTGCAAAATATATATACGTACACATTTGCTAGTGTTTCAGAATTGAAAACTGGATAAAATGCTCATGAATAAAAAGTCGAAAGGTGTAGAGATAAAGGTTGCTCAGTGGGTACAGGCCTCGAGTATGAAGCATGCTGACAGTGTGTATTAGTGGTGCACTTAAAAATGGCGCCATCCTTCCAAGTCACCCCTTCCCCTCTTTTTGTTTAGGGACTTAACGACCACCGTGAGCAATTCGATGAGCTATAAGCAGTCGCCGGTCCCTAATTTAGAGTCACTGATTCCAGGGAAGGGAGACAAGCAGTGCCGTAAGACAAACACAGCATCCATGCCTGAGCCGGGATCGAACCTGGACCCCATGGCGGACGAATAGTCAAACGCTTAGACCACTTCGCTACAGGGGCGGTCGAGATCTCTTTGATAAGAGAGAATTAATAAAAACTGGGTGTTTTCTTATCGTTCGTAACAAAGAAATGTCCCTGGTTCTTTTCAGAATTCTAGCAAAGAGTTGTTCAGTTTGTGG
The DNA here is from genome assembly GCA_039090855.1 of Macrothele yani. NCBI lineage: Eukaryota > Metazoa > Arthropoda > Arachnida > Araneae > Macrothelidae > Macrothele > Macrothele yani. Next base: position 32,988,056 of record CM077004.1, read on the forward strand.
ATAATTAGTTTGAAGGTTTTGATACAGGATTCCCTTGGGTGGTATTCAGCTTTGGTTTTGCAAAGCCACCAGAGCTACAACGGGCGCACTTGATTTATCTCGAAATGATCCCCTGAAACACGTCGCTGCCATTGGCTGGTGACAATCGTATCGACGGCCGGTGGCGCATCTGCTGTGAAAACAGCAATGGCAGCTCTGCCAATGTCTCCGTCGTATCTTTCGATTTAATTAAAATCAACTTTTGCTTCTATTTATTACGTTTACCTTAATTATGTTTCCTATTGAAATCAAAAGCTCCTTAGGTTTCGGATAGTGAGAAAAGTAGCAAACGATGACTCCGCTACAAGAATTACTTTGATTTGGCACACTTGTGTGACCTTGCCCCCCCCCCTCGTGTGGTTGCGGCCAGCTCATCTGCTAGGTAGGATGGAAAAAATATGGTAGCGTCAGCTCCTAAGAAAAAAATCAAATTGCGAAATTCAACCTTTTTGCCGAGAAGAAAAACGCGAAAATTGCCTCGCTTTCTCTTATTTGTAATCTTTACTGAAACATTTAAAATATACTTACAGAATTTCGAAAGACTAACTGCGTTTGTTATAGCCGCGCCTTATACTCAGGATATTTATTTATTAATGAATATAAACTGAGAAATATAAGCAATTCGACTTGTATTCCATATCGACTTATAAACCAAAAAATATGGTAGTCTCCTAGAACATATCCCACAAGGTAAAAGGTTGAGCCTCACGGAACCGCTCTAATAGGCAGAGTAAACAATCTTCGGTAGTCCGATTCACACGAGATACCGGACATAGACTTTTTTTTTTTTTTTTTTTTTGATTGGAGGTTTAACGACCACCGTGAGCAACTCAATGGGCTATAAGCAGTCTCCCGTCCCTAATTTAGGGTCACTGGTTCCAGGGAAGGGAGAGAGCCAGTGCCGTAAAACAAACACAACATCCATGCCTCACCGGGGCGGCACATAGTCTTTTGAAATCCCGTCAAATGTCACAGTCGTCCGTAGTCTGGTTCATACTGGTAAAAATTCTAAAGGGTTCACGCGTTGATCTCAAATGACGGATTTAACAAACGAAAGAGAATTCTTAAACTCACTGAACAAATGGTTGAAAGCATAAACAGTATTTATCACCTTTAAATAGATAATCCTTTATCTTTAATGAAATGAATATATTTTCACAACACTGCACTGAATATTAAAACATCTAAAACACCGTAGATTGAAAATCACACGCTATCTACACTGCTGGACAATTGCTAAGGACGGATCATAAACGGCTATATAGCGCATAAAAAAGTAAGTGTGGTTGGATGCCAAGTGAAATAAAATAATGTCAGAATGCCAGGACATTACAAGAAAGACAATTTATTGTGCTCTGAAATCCAGAAGGCTTTGGAACGTGTTCAAGGGACAAACAAGCCATTTTGTGCAGAATACGTAAACGTGAAAAAAATGCAATTACCGTCCGCAGGCGTTCCGGCGTAAGATGTCAATGCGGGATATGGCCACCATGGAGGGCGATGCAAGATTCCACACGTCGTGTCATGCTTTGCACAACATTATCAAGGAGCTGTTGGGGTAATTTATCCCATTCCTCTGTCAGTGCACGTATGAGGGTGTCTTTGTTTATTGGAGAGCATTGGCGACCAGTAAGACTCCTCCCCAAAGCATCCCACACATTTTCAATGGGATTCAGATCTGGATAACGTGCTGGCCATACGAAGCGTTGAATATCCTCGCTCTCAAGACACTCCTGGACAGCGACTGTTCGATGACATGTTGCGTTGTCGTCCATGAAAATGAATCTATCACCGACAGCACCACGGAACATGCGAACATGAGGTAGCAGAACTTCATTAATGTATCGATGGCCAGTCATAGTCCCAGTTGGAAGCACATAGAGGGACGTACGGCCATTGATCATGATAACAGCCCATACCATGACACTACATGTCGGATATCGGTCCCTTTCCTATATGTTTGCTGGACAATATGCAGTACCACTATCATGCCAGATCAGTTGTCGTCGACAATCAGACGATAGACTGTATCTACTCTCATCTGAGAAGAGGACAGCAGACCAGTCGTTATCAGTCCAATTGAGATGTTGATGGCACCATTGCAAACGGGCGGTACGGTGACGTCTGGACAATGGGATGCACACAACAGGACGGCGGGCTTATAGTCCTCCTTCATGCAAACGTCTGGCGACAGTTTTTCGGGAGATCCGCTTGCCAGTAGCAGCCATAAACTGATTTGCTACCTCACTAGCTGTGCTGCGCCGGTGTCTTTTTGTTGATAGCACGATGTACCGATCTTCTGCAGGTGTCGTACTGCGAACACGACCTCCCCCGTGACGTTTGCTACACTCTCCATTTGTTTGAAATGATTTCAAAAGCCTTGAAACAACACTGTGGCTGACGTCGAACTCCCTGGCAACATCTGTTATTTTTCGCCCTTCTTCAATCTTGCCAATAATACGGCCACGCGTAAAATCATCTAGGTGATGTCGGGAAGACGTACTGAAAATTGCAAGTTCATCAATTGATTCTTTCCCTTTCAACTTTGCGTTTGAACAACAACGGTCAATACGCGTCAAATCCTTTATATCTCTTATCAGCGCTATGACGTCACAAACAAGTTCGGCAATCCAAAATTTACATACGCACAACACGTCTTACTTTATCCCGCACTTATGCTAATTTCCACATTTTCCTGCTTTCCATTTTATGGTTGCTATCGTTGCTATTGTAATCCGTCCTTGGCAATTGTCCGGCAGTGTAATTTTATATTGGTTTTGGAATAATATCGCATACGCAGTACGTTCACACATAACTCCATCGTTTGCTTCTGGTTCTCACGGACCAGTTTTTCTCTTCTCAGGTCGAAGGTCAGCGCATCACGACTTCTTGCCTTGGAGAGAGATGAGTTTTCTTTTATTTCCAAATGAGCTCGCTTAGCGCAGCAACGCCATCTATTGTTCTGTGGAACTTTGAACGGACACATCGCACTCTTTCTAACACAAACGAGATACCGGGCACAGTCTTTTAAAATTCCGTCGAAAGTCACAGTTTTCTATAGCCGCGTTACCAGTTACAACATTCAGTCTTTAAGAAAAGATTCTTACCATCGATTAATTTTGCGGTAGTATATGCATCACATTTAACTAAACATCGTGCAGTCATTATTACAATGTCTTACACACACAAATACGTAGGTAATTTCAAAAGTTTTGCACACTGCGCAGGCACTGCCGTAAGACGATGCAATCGCTCCAATCGTTGCGCCAGTTGTGAGTCAGACTCCAGTATACAAAGTTGTGTCTACGTTTGCTGGAAAATTTGTCCCTGTTCCGAAAACTTCTGCCTAGAAATGGAGGAAGAAAGTGAGTCAGATCAGATCTCGCTTAGAGACCAGCGATTCTACATTGAAACTGAAACTTCGCGAGGAAATACCCCTACCAAAATTCACAGAGCTTTGTGTGAAGTTCGTGGGGTTAATGTATGGAATAGTAGCATAGTGTCACGGTGGGCTTCTCGTTTCCGCCAAGGTCGGGAAAGCATCGAAGGCGACCCAAGAAGCGGCCGGCCATCAGATGAGGCGATTCACACTGCTGTGGTTATCGTTAACAGCATTTTGGAAGAAGATCGACGAAGAACATGCCAAGAGATTGCATATGAAGAAAACATATCTACCGCTTAGGTTTTCAGAATCCTAACTGAAGAATTACAAAAGAGAAAAATGGCTGCCAAATGAGTTCGGCATAATCTGAGTGAAGAGCAGCAAGCAGTTCACAAAGGGATCGCAGAAGAATTGCTTCATTAGTACGAGACAGAAGGCGAGCAGTTTTTGCACAGAATTGTTGCTACAGACGAAACCTGGATACTAGATTTTGAACCAGAACTGAAGTCTCAGTCCGCTCAGTGGAAACATCCAGAATCATCACGCCAGAAAAATTCCGCAGCCAACAATCGAAGGTTAAGCTGATGATGATTATTGCCCACAAGGTTAAAGTGAAAGCAACAGACAGGGTGTCCGAGGAGACCACTGTAACAGCGGAATACTACAGAAGGTTTCTGCAAAATGTTTTGCCCCTAAAGATTCGCCAAATATTTGCTTGCTCGAAGCTGGTGTTATCATTTTGCACGACAAAGCGAGGCCGCATGTTGCCTGTACAGTAAGAGACATTCTGGAAAAGTAGGGATGGGCATTGTTTCCCCACGCGCCATACAGTCCTGACATGGCCCACCAGACAATGACTTGTTCCCAAAACTAAAGAAGCCACTCCGCGGGAAACGATTCAGTACGATTCACGATGTTCCTAATGAGGTGACCCGAGTAATCTGACCCCTCAACAATGGAGGTCTATGACTTGTTCCCAAAACTGAAGAAGCCACTCCGCGGGAAAGGATTCAGTACGATTCGGGATGTTTCTAATGAGGTGACCCGAGTAATCTGACCCTTCAACAATGGAGGTCTATGACTTGTTCGCAAAACTGAATAAGCCACTCCGCGGGAAACGATTCAGGATGTTCCTAATGAGGTGACCCGAGTAATCCGACGCCTCAACAATGGAGGTCTATGACTTGTTCCCAAAACTGAAGAAGCCACTCCACGGGAAACGATTCAGTACGATTCCGGATGTTTCTAATGAGGTGACCCGTGTAATCTGACGCCTCAACAATGGAGGTCTATGACTTGAGAACACCCAAAACTGAATAAGCCACTCCGCGGGAAACGATTCAGTACGATTCCGGATGTTTCTAATGAGGTGACCCGAGTAATCCGACGCCTCAGCAATGGAGGTCTATTTTGAGAACACCCAAAACTGAAGAAACCACTCCGCGGGGAACGATTCACTACGATTCAGGATGTTTCTATTGAGGTGACCCGAGTAACCCGACGCCTCAACAATGGAGGTTTATGACTTGTTCCCAAAACTGAAGAAACCACTCCGCGGGGAACGATTCACTACGATTCAGGATGTTTCTATTGAGGTGACCCGAGTAACCCGACGCCTCAGCAATGGAGGTTTATGACTTGTTCCCAAAACTGAAGAAACCACTCCACGGGGAACGATTCACTACGATTCAGGATGTTTCTATTGAGGTGACCCGAGTAACCCGACGCCTCAACAATGGAGGTTTATGACTTGTTCCCAAAACTGAAGAAACCACTCCGCGGGGAACGATTCACTACGATTCAGGATGTTTCTATTGAGGTGACCCGAGTAACCCGATGCCTCAACAATGGAGGTTTATGACTTGTTCCGAAAACTGAATGAAACCACTCCGCGGGAAACGATTCAGTACGATTCAGGATGTTTCTAATGAGGTGACCCGAGTAATCCGACGCCTCAACAATGGAGGAGTCGTGACTGGAATACAAGAGTTGCCCTAACATTGGGCCGCTATCATAAAGAAACATGGAGATTATTTCGAAGACATGTAAAGGTATGTTGTGAAATAAATTCGTTTTTTAAGAGATAACCCACAGTGCGCAAAACTTTTGAAATTACCCTCCTAATACACAGACGCATGTGTGTGTCTGCATAGGGCATAGTAATAATGGATGTAAAATATTTAAAATAATATTTAAAAAGGTATTTAATGAAATACTTCACTTTTAAAATCGGGTGTAATTAAATATAATGAAGTACGGTTATATGGGCTAGTAAGAATAACTGGAGATACATTTAAGCATCTTCCACACAGCCTTTTAATCTGAAAAAGGCATTTAGAAAATACATATATATATATCCAAGAAATATTTTCTTTCACGAGAAAATATTAAGATCGCAAATTAACAAAACTGCCAAATTGCGAAAGTTTTATAGAAATATGAAGGTATACCTTTGTTCATTCTTTTGATTTTCGTTTTAAATGCATACCCCCTTCAGTTTCTTTCACTTTCTTCTGACAAAGGATTCAAATGGACTGTTTTCTGAATTTCGAATTGAAACTCCGCAGCCTTAAGAGTGTTCCTTGGTTTGATCATTCTGAAGCGTTCATGTCTTCCAAAAACAGCCATGAGACTCTAAAACCCGTATTCAGAATTCATTCTAAAGCTTCACGAAGAGAAGAACTGCACGCAAAGAACTCGAAACCTAAATGAGTTTGAGAATGGTGGATACTATAGTCACGTTTGCAGAAAAGAAGTATTTGTCTCGCCAAAAACTTCCAAGTAAGTTTGTTTTATGTGGCGTTTGCATTTTTTTTTTAATACTGGAAATCGAGAAAAGCATGTTATTTCGGAGCAGAACTAGTATTTTTCAGGGCGAATATTTTGGAAAAGAATTGAAACCCTTGGATGACAAGGACATTCAAATAAGCATAAATTACATGTACAATGGATTTCAGTTTTTCTATGATACTGATAATAATAATAAGGCATAACCTTGAGCTATTGCGAAGCATGTATAATAATTTGCCATTATGTTTTATATTTAATTTTGGGATTTTAACTAGGCAAATATATTTCAAGCTCATTTTTAAAGCATCATTTCTTCATCTAAAATGTGTTATGTATCATATTAGCAGTGGTAATAACTACTTCAATAAAAGTAAGGTATCATATGCTATATTTTCTTTGTTGAAGGGGGTCATAAAATACATTATTTTGCCTATATAGTGTGGAAGAAATATCCTTTTTATAGTACGTGGAAAAAAAGTCATGATAATTAACACAGCAATCAGACATCTCTGAACTGACTGTATTTTTACTGTTCTCACGTAATATCAGTCACTTAGAAAACCTTAAAAACTTCACCTCCCTGGAGCGGGAATCGAACCCGCATCTTCCGATTAGCGTTCGAGTACGATAACCGTTACACCACACAGGACGAAGAAGTACCAAGTATCTGAGTATTAAAATGTATGCTATATATACGGTGATGTGCTTAGCAACACTAGATGGCAGCACAGTTTGCTTCGATTAAGAATGCGGTCGGAGCATTGGCGTAACTACCACCCCCGCAGTTGCGTGGGGGCATAGGTAGCGAAGGGGCGTACAGCAGCTGCCGGTAATGGTTTTATTAAAAAATCCGAACGCATACAAAAAACAAACAAACAAATAATTAATCCAAAAATTCATATTTTCCTTTAATACATATATCATCATCATTGTCAACCATTATCAATCCACTGCTGGACGTAGGTCTCCCCAAGTTTCTTCCACAACGGTCTGTCTTGTGCCAAGTCTCCTCCATGTTACTCCCGCATACTTTCGAATTTCATCCACCCATCTCCCATGTGGTCTTCTTCTGGGTCTTTTCCTGTCCCATTGGAATCCAATCTAAAATTTTGACTGTCCATCGATGGTCTGTCCTTCTGGCAGTATGTCCAGTCCATTGCCATTTCAGGGATTTAACTCTGATCACGATGTCTTCCACTGTTGTCCTTTTTCTGATCCACGAGTTCCTCTTCTTATCTCTCCTGGTTACACCAAGCATGCACCTCTTCATGCTACTTTGAGTTGCCTGTAGCTTTGCCTAAATAAATGCCAAGTTTCACTTTTAAAACACTGGATGCCCTACAGACTGAAGCTATTCGGTCCTTGCGCTCCGGGTTGTAATACGATCGCTCTGCAATGGGTTCCAATACCAGCGTTCTCCAATGGATTGTAAGCAATACGATCGCTCTCCAATCGCCCTCTCAGGAAAAGTACGAGAATACGTGGGGATTCCCCGTGGAGGATCGAGAAAAAGGGTCAGGCACCTATGATTACGCACAAGACAAGCACCAACAATTATTCACAGCAGCCGCAGATCTGATTGTAAAAGAGGGTGATTTCTCCAAGTGATTTACAGTATTTTAGTTTTAGACAAAACAATTACGATTGCTTTGCTCTTAGTTCTTTATAGTAAGTATGCCCGTCTCATTTACTGTGTGGAAACTTTAACACACAAGCGAACGGCATCCATTTGCAAAATGTCATAAAAGCGTCCAAGTGGAGCATAGCATCGGCGAAAGAAAAAAGAGCGTGCGAAGAAACTTCCAAAGCTAGATCAGCTCTTTTTGTGTGGAATCAATTAAACCCAAGTGACGTTTCTGATTAAAAGAAGAATGGTGATTTGTTTAGCACGTCAACTGTTCAAGCTTTAGAGGCAGACATTTCACATAAACTAAGCACTTCAGAAACAAGTGAAGGTAAAACGAGTGATTCTGAAGTCTTATAGTTATTGGCCTTAGCCATTAAAGTATATTTTACCGAATGCGTTTATTTCGATAAAATGTCTATTTATGCTCATGCATCACTCCCAGCACGGTGTTAATCTTGATTGACTGATTGATAACCTTACATGATGCACTTATGTTCCAAAAATCATTTTAAACTACAGGGCTTCTTACTTATTTTACCAGACATTATCCTCGACCTCCTGACGTACACACAGCGAAAAGCATTGCTTCCCCGGTGTTCGAAATCCTGGGAAAATGACTGTTCTGAAGTAAATTTGCGTGGGGGGGGGGAAGGGGGCACGTTATGCTAGTTACGCTACTGGTGCTCTTAATACTCAGATTTTTGGGACTTCGTCCTGGGTGGTGTAAGGGTGAGTTAGCATACCCGAACTGATAATCGGGAGATGCGGGTTCGATTTCCGCTCCAGGGCGGTGAAATTTTCAAGTTTTCTGAGTGATTGATATTACGTGAGAACAGTCAAAATAGTCAATTCAGAGACGTCTGATTGATGTGTTAACTACCATGACATTTTTTTACCTTCTTCTTTCATGTTTATGGGGTAATAATAAAAAAAGATCGAATGATGAAATGCCAAAAACCTAGGCGCTGCCGATTGTTTGGTGGGATATTCGGGGGTTCTTTTTTTTTTTTTTTTTTTTTTTTTTTGAGCTGCTTTCGGACACCGCTATCACCGCCGATGTGTACTACCGTCAACCCAACGATCTACACGCATCGCTCATGTCACGTCGAAACGATCAGCGCTGCTGAATCGCAAGGGCGTCCCCCCTACAGTAGGATACAACAAGGTCTCACACAGCACGGGTTACCTGTCACAAGATCAGGGACCACCTGTCACAAGATCAGAAACCACCTGTTACACAAGATCAGAAACCACCTGTCACACAAGATCAGGGACCACCTGTCACACAAGATCAGGGACCATTTGTCAAAAGATCAGGGACCACTTTCACAAGATCAGAAACCACCTGTCACACAAGATCAGGGACCATTTGTCAAAAGATCAGGGACCACTTTCACAAGATCAGGGACCACTTTCACAAGAACAGGGACCACCTGTCTCAAGATTAGGGACCACTTGTCACAAGATTAGGGACCACTTGTCACAAGATTAGGGACCACTTGTCACAAGATCAGGGACCACTTGTCACAAGATCAGGGACCACTTGTCACAAGATCAGGGACCACTTGTCACAAGATCAGGGACCACTTGTCACAAGATCAGGGACCACTTGTCACAAGATCAGGGACCACCTGTCACAAGATCAGAAACCACCTGTTACACAAGATCAGAAACCACCTGTCACACAAGATCAGGGACCACCTGTCACACAAGATCAGGGACCACCTGTCACACAAGATCAGGGACCACCTGTCACACAAGATCAGGGACCACTTTCACAAGATCAGAAACCACCTGTCACACAAGATCAGGGACCACTTGTCACACAAGATCAGGGACCACCTGTCACACAAGATCAGGGACCAGTTGTCACAAGAGCAGGGACCACTTGTCACAAGATCAGAAACCACCTGTCACACAAGATCAGGGACCACTTGTCAAAAGATCAGGGACCACTTTCACAAGATCAGGGACCACTTTCACAAGATCAGGGACCACTTGTCACAAGATCAGGGATCACCTGCCTCAAGATCAGGGACCACTTGTCACAAGTTCAGGGACCACTTGTCACAAGATTAGGGACCACTTGTCACAAGATTAGGGACCACTTGTCACAAGACCGGGGACCACATGTTACAAGATCAGGGACCACTTGTCACAAGATCAGGGACCACTTGTCACAAGATCAGGGACCACTTGTCACAAGATCAGAGACCACTTGTCACAAGATCAAGTACCACCTGTCACAAGATCAGGGACCAGCTGTCACAAGATCAGGAATCTGGGCTGATAGCTGCTGCCGCACCCAACCTATTTCCTGGATATTCCACCAAGTGATTACCATTTTTTCCGGTCGTTGTAGCATTTCCTGGACGGACAGCGGTACAGCAACCGGCACGATATCGAACGCGCACTTACTAATTTCTTTGCGTACAAGCCGCTGCAATTCTACAGGGAAAATATTCAACAGCTGTCCAGACAATGGGAGCAGGTCGTGGCAAACGATAGCGATTACACTTTGGACTGATTTGTACCTGTACAACCGCCGTTCCATACGAACTGATAGTAAAATCACACAAAAAGAAAGAAATTAGGTACAGCGAATCACATGTTACCCTTTCTCAAAGTATCTTCCCTCCGATGATAAGCAACGGTCTCATCGTTCAGTCCACTTTTCAAAGCATGTGGAAAGCAACTTTAGCTACCCCTGCACAGCTTGGATGACGTCAGCACCTGTGTTGAATGTTGCGCCACGGAACTTCTCCTTCATTATTGAAAAAAAACAGAAATCTCACGGGCGAGATCAGGACTGTAGGCAGGCTGTGGCATTATTTCAATTCTGCATTTCGTAAGAAACTGTTGAACACAAGCAGCCACATGTGGGCGGGCGTTATCATGGTGTAGAATCCACTTTCCCACCAGTTCCGGTCGCTTAATCGATATGTGTCGTCGCAGATGATTCAAGACTGAAATGTTTTACTCAGCATTGACACTAATTTGTGAAGGAACGGCATGCTGGTAGACTAAACCTTTATGATCAAAGAAAATTATCATCACCACCTTCCCAGCTGATTTGGTTTGGCAAACCTTTTTCTGATGATGCGAGGCTGTGTGTTTCCAGACACTCGTTGCGCGCTTCGTGAGGGGTTCGAAATAGTGGACCGATGTTTCATCGGCAGTTATTACTGTGTTTAGAAAGTTCGAATCCTTCGCAGTCATTTTTTTCCACTCATGACACACTTGAACTCTGGCTAACAATTGTTCTCTCGTCAGGTGATTAGGTACCCATCTAAAACACACACGATGCAGCAGTAATTTGTCGCGTAGAATGTGGAATGTGGAATGCCGATGTTTTTGAAATATTAGTAGACGCCACTGTATTCACATATCATTCGTCGATTTTCTTGCAGGATTGACCAAACAGTGTTAACAATAAGCTCCATAACAACACTTTCAGGTCGAGCAGGCCTTGGGGCGAGTTCTTCTGACACATGCCCTTTTGTGAACTCATGGTGCCATCTAAAAATCCTTGACTCACCAAAACATCTATCTTTGTAAGTTTTTTTTTTTTTGTTTCATTAAATCTACTGTTTGTGGAGCCGTTTTACCCAAACGACAGCACATTTGTACCGCACAACGTATTTCACTTCTTAACTCTGAATCACTCACCTCCATAGCTGTATGGCAAAATGCAGACGTACCTTAAACAACTGCGCAATAACAAATCCAGAATCGTCAGCCACGGCTAATAACTGTTGCAATAGATACTACCTTAATTCAGTTAGTCATCTGCGTGGTTTCCCCTTCGCACTGTTGACAATTCGAAAAAAGAAAAAATACCCTCAGTTTTTATGGAACGGCCTTTGTATATACGGCAATTGGCACTTTCCTGTTGCTGACATTACTTTCTTTCAACCCAATATTTAAAACCTCCGCATTCATTTCTGATCGTTTTTCATACTAAGACAGTGTACTTGTTTTTAAATGGAATCGATTTCATATAAACACTTTACGTACATTCATTTCTGAAAAATACTGATGAACACTTAACCAAGTAAAAAACATTTTTTTTATGTAATCTTAGCTGTAGGTTTTGGCAGACATTTCAGTTGCATGCGATTCTTTTGCTACCAACAAAAAATACTACCCGATATAATCAACCAACCAAGATTTATTTTTCGAAACTTCCGAAACGGGTACAAATATAATCACATTTTGAGAGGAAACAAGCTTTGTTCAATTAATTAAAAAAACTTGGTAACTGCACTTTTTATTCTATGAGAATTGGCACCGAATACGTGAATAAGTGAAGCACATAGATCTAAATATATAAAGAGAAATAATTCACTTCTGCGACAGCAAATGAGCGAGCTTTTAAAAATGCTCAAATGAAATCATTTTCTCTGTTCACTAGTGGATGTTCCCCGGCAAAATTTAGCGTGCTACGCATAATTCGATTTTCTTGAACAATCCTAAGTATTCGACGAGAAGCCAGAAGACGACGCTGAATCTATTTACATTTTTAGCTGCCCGGCAACATAACGGACGCTCCCTTCGTTTGATGGGTGTGTGTGTGTGTGTGTGTTTGCTTATTATAGCCCTCATACGAAACTAACCGACATACTGCTAAGTTGTTAAATTGTTTGCGAGCAGCAACTAATACAGTTCTGGAGTTTTGATCACAAGGGTTCAATCACACAAGCCCCAGGGAGCTCAATAACTGCTTCCCTGTTAATTAGGGCAGATTTAGCGCGCCGAACGCATTTCACTAGACTAAATTAATTACTGCAGATGACTGGGAGGGAACAATGTGTAATGAATTTGTAATTATTGTAATTGCAACTGCGGGAGATATATTGCTTGCAAACGGGGCACAGACTTCACAGGGTTTTAAATTGTTCGAAAGTGAAGACATACGATAAAATAATTTGGATTGAAACACATTCGCTAAACCTGATTTTAAACTCCATATGAAATGGTGGGTTAGTGGTTCGTCACTGTTTAGTAGCTCTTCACCCAGGAATGCGAAATGTTGCGCTCTCTTTGATTGTTTGGTGCACGTAAATGTAAATACAGCGAAAAATCAGTTTTACGTTTTTCTAGAAGACGGTCTTAAAAAACGTATGAATGTAAAAAAATAAATAAACGAAATTTCAAAACCTTATGCTTTAAAGGAGAACAAAATGTTCCTATAAGAATGATTTATTGAAAGTCGAATTGGCAGCGAAGGAATAAGAAGCGCTACAACTTATAATATACCAGGGTTGTACCGAAAGTAATGCAAAAGTGGGCATTACTTTTCTTATTAACTGACACTGGTAGTTCAGATTGCATGTGTTGGTAGAGTAACTCTTTCTCTAAACAAAGGTACTACTCAACATAGTCACCATCACAAGAGTAACTCGTTCTCTATACAAAGGTACTACTCAACATAGTCACCATCACAAGAGTAACTCTTTCTCTATACAAAGGTACTACTCAACATAGTCACCATCACAAGAGTAACTCGTTCTCTATACAAAGGTACTACTCAAATTAGTCTCCATCACAAGAGTAACTCTTTCTCTATACAAAGGTACTATTCATTATAGTCTCCATCACAAGAGTAACTCTTTCTCTATATAAAGGTACTACTCAACATAGTCACCATCACAAGAGTAACTCTTTCTCTATACAAAGGTACTACTCAACATAGTCTCCATCACAATAGTAACTCTTTCTCTATACAATGGTACTACTCAACATAGTCTCCATCACAATAGTAACTCTTTCTGTATACAAAGGTACTACTCAACATAGTCTCCATCACAAGAGTAACTCTTTTTCTATACAAAGGTACTACTCAACATAGTCTCCATAACAATAGTAACTCTTTCTGTATACAAAGGTACTACTCAACATAGTCACCATCACAAGAGTAACTCGTTCTCTATACAAAGGTACTACTCAAATTAGTCTCCATCACAATAGTAACTCTTTCTGTATACAAAGGTACTACTCAACATAGTCTCCATCACAAGAGTAACTCTTTCTCTATACAAAGGTACTACTCAACATAGTCTCCATCACAATAGTAACTCTTTCTCTTTACAAAGGTACTACTCAACATAGTCTCCATCACAAGGGTAACTCTTTCTCTATACAAAGGTACTACTCAACATAGTCACCATCACAAGAGTAACTCTTTCTCTATACAAAGGTACTACTCAACATAGTCTCCATAACAATAGTAACTCTTTCTCTATACAAAGGTACTACTCAACATAGTCTCCATTACAAGCGATGCATTTACGCCGTCGTTAAACCAAACTCTCGAATACTCTGAAAAATTCAGAAGCGGACTGTTGTACCCACTTCTTCACAGCCACTTTCACCTTGTCTGTGTCATCAAATCGTTACCCCGGAGACTACTTCATTGTACCGAAATTTGGATGTCGGAGGGCGCCAGACCTGGGCTGTACGGTACATGGGGGACCACGGACCAGCCTAATTGGCTGATCGCCTGATTTGTTGCCAAAAATGTGTGTGGTCTCGCATTGTCATGGTGAATGTGGATCCTTTTCAGATTCTTGTTCGGTCTCTTCCTCCTCATGGCTTCTCTAATCTGCTTGAGTGTCTCAACGTACCGCTCGCTGGTCACGGAGCGGCCATGTTCCAGAAAATCAAGGAGAATGACACCACTATCATTCCAAGAAAACAGTCACCATGACTTTCTGTGCTGATCGCTAGCTCTTGAACTTTTTAGGCCTTTGTGAAGAGGTGTGACGCCATTCCATGGATTGATTCTTCGTTTCCGGATCGTAAAGATACGCCCACGTTTCATCCCCTGTCACCAAATCGAAAAAAACGTGTCTTCATTGGCTTCAAACGCTTCCAGTAATTAGAGCAGACTTCCACTTTCTCTCCTTCAAATCGAGTGTCACCTGCAGAGGTACCCACTTTTCACACACTTCCCGATGTACTAAATCTTCCACTACCTTCTGTATGGCATTGTGACCACAGTCCAGTTTTGCAACAAGCTCACGGATTGTGACTCGTCTCTCCGCGCGAATCAAATTCATCCACTCGCTGATGATTCGTGCCAGTGGTCGCAGACGATGATCTCCCACTGCGTGGTTTGTCTTCAATGCTGGTTTCCCCTCCTTTAAACTTCTTCACCCACCTGTTCACATTGCTCTTGTCAATGGTGTCATCGCCGTTAATATTCTGTTGCCTTCTGTAGATGTCGGACAGCCTGCACCCTTCCTTCGTCAAGAACTTAATGACGGCACGTTGCGTCTGCTTGGAATCCATTATTTACCTGCAGTGAAGAAGGGTTACTATAGAAAAAGAGTTACTCTACCAACATCTGCAATTCGAATGACCTCTGTCAGTTAATAAAAAAGTTATAGCCACTTTTGCATTACTTTCGGTACAACCCTCGTATTTTATCACATAACGAAAACCATAAAGCCTCTGAAAATCAAACTTCTCTTTTGACTACCGTCTATAAGAAACCTCGTTCTAGATTATGTGAAATCCTCACAACTGAGAATCTGTGGGCATTGTTTCATCATGAAATTCGTGAATTAACAGCTTTTCTTTCTTCTGCGATCTTGAGTGCGTCCATTTGAAATCAAATGGTTGAATATTGATCATGCACTTAGGATTATATTCTACTACTCCTCGAAATAGTCCCAGAGATTTATCAGTTTTTAAATAGTGTATATGTGTGCGAGTCATGAAATGCGAAACACGTTTTTTCACGCAAACCGAAAGTAAACAACGTACCAACGTACCCTTTTCTTCTTGGTTTGGCTTAACCAAGAAGAAACACAACAACGCTGTCTCAATTCTTTCGAAGTTGTAACATACAGAGTTACGTATAAAACAATTAAAGAGCAGTGTACTGAGGGCATCCTGAAAGTAATGCCTCCTCCTTAATAACTTTTGAAATTTTGAAGTGATTTTAATGAAACTACACTGACATGTACTATGATATGATACCATTGTGGGAAGGAATTTTTTCAGCTTCGGAAATAAAGATGATGAATGACAGAGAAAAGCAGCGACCTGTAATTGAATTCCTGGAAAAAGAGGGATGTGAGGCTCCAGAAATCCACAGAAGACTCCTGGTGGTGTATGCAGCTGCCACAATCGATATCAGTAATATCCGAAGATAGATGAAGGAAGAGGTTTCGAGAGCGAGAAAGTTCAGTGTCGGATAAACAACGAAGTGGAAGACCCGCAACTGCAGTGACAGATGCCAACAGGCAACGAGTGAAATACCTCATCACAGCTAATCGTCGTGTCACTATCCAGGAATTGCAACAATAAACAGTGCTCTCTGTGTGCAGACCTTGAAGAAGCTAAAGGAAAGCTGTCAGAAGGACACAACACAATTTTATAACGCACGTCCTCACACCTCAATCGAGACTTCACAAATTGGGGTGGACGGCAACTAACCCCCTAAAGTCCTGATCTGGCTCCCTCAGACTTTTTCCTGTTTGCCCCTTTGAAAAACACCCTTCGTGGAGAACGTTTCGACGATGTGACAGACGTTAAACTGGCTGTGAACTCATGGGTGTAAAGACAGTTTCAGGTATTTTTCCCAAATGGGTTTTACAAATGGGTCCAAAGACGGCGGAAATGTATAGAAAGTGATGGACGGCTAGCATTATTAATAATATGTCCAAGTATTTGCCACCAAATTTCACATTTTTGCTGCTACAAATAAAAATATTATGAGGGACGATGTATTACTTTAAGGATGCCCTTTGGATTTTTGATAATCTGAAATTCAAATTTTAACCTATAATCGCCAAAAACCGTATAAATGAACTACGTATCACCGAGTTAAGTACAGCGATAGAAAGTACAGTGCAATAACAGAATCACGTATAAGAGTGAGAAACGTATAACCGCGGATCCACTGCAAAACCACATTTTATTAACAATGAAAAAAATTGTAAAACATTTTGTGATATAATTCATAAAAAAGAGAACACTTTACACGTTAGAATGAAAGTTCGATCGGCTCCAAAACGTACATACCTTCAACTGTTGTTATTCCAACGCTCTTTTCAAAGCTCCGTCAAGACGTACAGGAGAAAGGAGATACACCTGCAAACGAATGATAGAAAATATATGGAGGCGTTTTCATGTTTAGCATGCCATTTACAGAAATTGTAATCACAATTTAATACAGATCTCGCACTCGTTTATTCTAGTTACGCACGATAATGTACACTGACGCTTGTAATTTATTACCTCTTCCCTGTATGTTAGCCTTTGGGTGCTACGATACGTATTTATTACTTTATTTGAACTCCTAAGATTTACTACTTTAGAGATTATACAAATTTTACTTCTGCTGTTGCGCATTCTAAAAGATTACTCAATAGTCAAACAGACAAATATCCATCCATCAGCGATCATTCGTCCTAGTGAGCACGGGTTCAAGTCCCAGAATGTCACATGAGTGGTGTGTTTGTCTCGTAGCACTGACGGCTCTTTCTCTTTTTTTCTTACAACCCTTATATCTTCTCACGGCGGTTCTTACATTTCGAAAGAAACAAACAAAACTGTACAGACACGGGGATTCGATATCCAGATATCATTGAAAAAAGCGTACAGAACAAAAATTCAATTATTCCCTGCTTCCATTATTTAATATCATTACAACATTATTTCATTTCACAAACGAATAAATAAAGTCGTTTCTTTATCAATATAAACACAGGTGAGTAAATGATATAGTTCACGATATCATGTTTTAATGGACGCACGGTTGACTAATTGACATATTTCATATTGTTTTAATGAACGTACAGTTATGTATATAATTTACGCACAGTTCAGTAAGTCGTATAATTTATACGTGTATTATGTTTTAAGGTACGCACAGTTCAGTAAGTGGTATACTTTATATGTGTATTGTGTTTTAACGTACGCACAGTGGAGTAAATAATATATTCTACGGTGCATTTAAAAGAACGCATATTTGAATAATTTTGGTTGTATTAATGTATGCACAGTTAAGAATGATAAATTTTATATTGTGTTTATATTTTGTATTAATGTATGCACAGTTGAGAATGATAAATTTTATATTGTGTTTATGTTTTGTATTAATGTATGCACAGTTGAGAATGATAAATTTTATATTGTGTTTATATTTTGTATTAATGTAAGCACAGTTGAGAATGATAAATTTTATATTGTTTATATTTTGTATTAAAGTACGCACAGTTGAGAAGGATAAATTTTATATTGTCTTTATATTTTGTATTAATGTATGCACAGTTGAGAATGATAAATTTTATATTGTGATTATATTTTGTATTAATGTACGCACAGTTGAGAAGGATAAATTTTATATTGTGTTTATGTTTTGTATTAATGTATGCACAGTTGAGAATGATAAATTTTATATTGTGTTTATATTTTGTATTAATGTATGCACAGTTGAGAATGATACATTTTATATTGTGTTTATATTTTGTATTTATGTATGCACAGTTGAGAATGATAAATTTTATACTGTGTTTGTTTTGTATTAATGTATGCACAGTTGAGAAGGATAAATTTTATATTGTGTTTATATTTTGTATTAATGTAAGCACAGTTGAGAATGATAAATTTTATATTGTTTATATTTTGTATTAAAGTACGCACAGTTGAGAAGGACAAATTTTATATTGTCTTTATATTTTGTATTAATGTATGCACAGTTGAGAATGATAAATTTTATATTGTGTTTATATTTTGTATTAATGTAAGCACAGTTGAGAACGATCAATTTTATATTGTTTATATTTTGTATTAAAGTACGCACAGTTGAGAAGGATAAATTTTATATTGTCTTTATATTTTGTATTAATGTATGCACAGTTGAGAATGATAAATTTTATATTGTGTTTATATTTTGTATTAATGTAAGCACAGTTGAGAATGATAAATTTTATATTGTGATTATATTTTGTATTAATGTACGCACAGTTGAGAAGGATAAATTTCATATTGTCTTTATATTTTGTATTAATGTATGCACATTTGAGAAGGATAAATTTTATATTGTGTTTATATTTTGTATTAATGTACGCACAGTGTTTGAACGTACGCAGAGTTGATTAAAAGATGTCTAATATTGTATTTTAATGTTGAGTAAATGATATATTTTGTATGTATCTTAACTCTTTAAAGACCATGACCTAGAAATATTGTATAACTAAATAGCAAAGCGCCAAAAACTGTCTGTTGGTTCACTTCTTTGTTTAATAACAATAATGGCTGAGGGTGACTCCAGCCGATCCCTGATAGGTCGTGAAAATTTGAAGAACAGGTAAGGGTAGGATATCTGATTCACTATAGACAGGCGTTTCGGACGGCTATGGTCGTTTCTATGTACGGGCGTTTTGGACGTTATGGTCGTTAAATACGCTCAGATGAGTAAAAAATATACAGTCAACGGACAAAAAATTAGTGATATTTACCTAATAGCATGTTGTTCTTCTTCTAGCGCGAATAACAACAGCCTGTACACGCTGAGGCATCGATTCCACCAGACCCCGAGGGTTTCCGGAGGTAATGTCAGCCATGCCTGTTGCAGCATTGTCCACAATTCCGTCCGAGACGTTTATCCAAGATCCACGGATTCAATGTACCGTTCCAAGGCATCTTACAGACCTTCCACAGTATAATTCCAAACTCAAATGAGTGTTCCTCAAGCCATGCCTGGGTGGTTGCTGCCCAGCTGGGCATTGTCCTGCTGAAATAGACCATCAGCCGCAGGATGAGTTAAGACCATGAGGGCGTGTACCTAATCAGACAGCACATGTTTTCCAGGACATGCGCCGTGGTTACAGACCTCCCCAGACACACTAAGGAGCCTAATGTGTCCCATAGCCACCACCGCCTTGAACAGAACCGACCTGGCACGACGCGGCCTTATGCTGTGAACTCCACACCCATCCGTCAAGTCGGTACAACTGAAAACTTGATACATCCGACTACACGACGTGGTGCCATTCTGCAGAGGTCCAATTTTGATGTTTCCGGCACCAGGTGAGGCGTAATTTCCGATGTCGAGCAGTCAGTAGCAAGGTTGGTAAATGACAAAGTTATGCTCATCCTGCACTTCCGGTGATTACTTTGTGACGTCACTGTCCAAATCTCCATCGTGAGACTACCTAAACGTCACGTTTCTTTGTATCTGCTCTAAAGCAGCATGTCGGAATTATTCGTAAACCTGCTGGAATAATCTTCAAACATTCTACCAGATTTTTTTAATGTAAAATGTTTAAAAAATTTTATTTAAAAAAATTGTGGAATGTTGCCGCGAGATGCCTTTCCTATTCCTCAAAAAGAGATTCTTTATTTTATAATAATATGCCCTGCTGTGCGTTTTTCCTTCTAAATTTATATAAAAACAGCAAAAATTCCCTTTGTAACTAAATTAACATTCAAAAGTATAACCGTTTTCTCGCCCTTAACGTAAAATGTGCGGGAGGTATTTTTGAAATATCCGTTACTAAAATATTTATATGACTGTAAATTTCTTCTGCATTTAATGTAAATGTGCTTTTTCATAAGCTTTTGTAGTGTTTTCGAGTTATAAAAATTGTTGACAACACATCTTTCCTTCATAGCTACAGTTCGGATCTACGATTCACATACTAGGACGGTGATGTCGCGCAGTGACGTCACGATTATTCGTCTGCGAGGAAGGCAGGATGAGTAAACCTTACTGTCTATTAACCTTGGTCAGAAGTG
The DNA here is from genome assembly GCA_039090855.1 of Macrothele yani. Classification (NCBI taxonomy): domain Eukaryota; kingdom Metazoa; phylum Arthropoda; class Arachnida; order Araneae; family Macrothelidae; genus Macrothele; species Macrothele yani. The sequence goes on from CM077004.1 coordinate 33,008,647, forward strand.
GCACACGAGCGGAACGTCAGCTCCCGCAGCCCAGGGTAAGCACCGCGCGACGTACCCTTTGCTCGTTGACGCTGCTTGGGCCTTTGACCTTTAACCTGGATGTTATTTGCTACAACGTTATCAAGCCAAAGAATATATAACGCCTGAAGAAGGCAAACTCTCGTAGATATAACGTAAAACAGGCGACAACAGCGCCACCACATCTTTAGAGGTAATATGCTCTGCGGGAAAGTTAACGTTCAGGAGCAAAACACGTCAGGGGGACTACGGCAGTGAAGCTTTTCTTTGATCCACGATGGGGTTTTTTTTCGATCTGATGACTATTTGCTTAGAGCAGTTTTTTTCTTCTTGTTGCTTTTTTTTTTTTGATATCCCGACCATCCCTAATTTTAGAGAGAAAAATATGCACTAACATTAGTATTACTATCTAAATTAAATTTTAGCAAATATTATAGTTAGTAAGGACCCGTACAAAATGCAGACATTACCTAGTATTTGGCATTACTGAAAATGTTTCTGGAAAACTGAAGAACAAACAAAAGATTTAACTAACCCGATTGGCGTAAAAAATTTAACATATCCGATTTGCGAAGTTATTATGCTACCGAGAAAGGTAAAAATCACGTGCTGTGAGTATCTCCCCTGACTGTTTTTTACCCAAAGAATTGAAGTCAACAGAAATACGCATGCGCAGTCTGCTCCGGCATCAGCCTGTATGTTGGCTTCCGTGCACTGCATTTTAACACTTAAGTTATGGCGGCGCTACTTTACGTCTCGCCGAGCCTTAACTTCTTCTCAGTTAGATATTCTTTGGTCAAGCGGTCGGTTTGTACGAGCCTGGATAGCCTACTCAAGGTCGTCTGGAAAATACCATACAAGGACATGATATTATAGAGATGAGTTTCCTCTTTTAGTGACGTAAGGAGGAAACCAAGGCTTCCGATTGGTTTCTAACACTGTCGTGTGTGACGTGAAACAGGATAACAACATATAAGACCGTGTAACATAAGAGTGACGTCACAAACAGAGGGAACTCATCTCTGTAATATCATGTCCTTGTGTTTTCTAGTCGGCCTTGGTCTGCGTCAATCCCAGTCCTCAATTGCGTGCGGTTGGCCATCGCTTTGCGTCTGTCGGTGGTATACTCGCGGTACACTCTTGATAGGATTGCCCTGGGAAGCCTAGGGTTCTTATCACTTGGGCGATAGAATGATCCACCCTTCTTGCGGCGCAAATACGGCCCTGATTAAAGTTGCTTTTCTTTCTTTTTTTTTTTTTTTTTTTTTTTTTACGTTTCTTTACAAATTTTTTTTTTTCCTGACCCTCAACAGCAGCAAGTCCGCTGCCCATGTGGAAGAGCATCATTGGCACAGCTGTTCCTACTAATTCGCTTCGGGAAGCAATTCCTTTTGAGTTATCCATCGCTCGAGCTGTATCATTTCAATTTAACTTTTCTTAAAACCGTGCAGTGCACGAATAAATAACGTCAAGTATTTATGCTTATAATGTAATCCAAAAAAATTTCCGCAGACCACCGTAAATAAAAGTTCACAGAATTCACAAGGTTCATTTTCCAGTAGGGGGATTGCTTATCCCTCGGGGTGGGGTGGGGGCTGAACTCTTTTATCTCCCTGCTAGCTATGGCCCAGAGTAGAGTTTCGAAATTTGGTGTAAACTCCCAGAAGTATGTTTGAAACTCATAAAAAATGTTTAAAATTGATTGAAATTTCTTACATTCTAATTGATTCCTTGGTAATGTCCATAGGAACCATGGAAGGCCTAAAACAACATATGCTACCGATAGATCGCAGCACATTCCTTTTCTTGAAAAGCAGGCTTAATTCGTTTTTTTTTTTTTTTTTAGATTGGGGGTTTAACGACTACCATGAGCAACTCAGTGGGCTACAAGCAGTCGCCCATCCTTAATTTAGGGCCACTGGTTCCAGGGAAAAGAGAGAGAGCTAGTGCCATAAGACAAAGACAGCATTCATGCCTCACCGGGATTTGAACCCGGGCCCATCTGGGACGAATGGTCGGAAGCCATCACTTAGGCCACTGCGCCAGCGGGGTGGCGTTAATTCGTTTGAGAAAAACTTCTGAATTCTGTTCTACTTATGTTGAGGCACAATTTTCAGTCCATTTTTTGGAAAAATAGCCTATCTACAATAATGGAATGGTCGGTGTGTTTTCTGGTTGACTAATACGCTTCCATGTGCTTACTTAGGGGCCACTCTTTATTTTAAATCAAAATTTAGATTGCTAGTTAATATCGATAAAAAAAAAGGTGAAATGTTAAAACAGACCCTACCGATAGACGTCAGCACATTCAAGCCATAAGTAATGTGCACATCGAATAATTTTTCTTTAAAAGTCTATTACGATACTAATCCGTTGCAAGGGTAGACATGGCCAAGAGTGCTAATCACAATCAAAGCGTGGTTATTCCATTCTGACTGTGCAAATAAATATCAGCGCTGTTTGATTTCTGCCCTGCTTGCTTGGTAATTTCATATTTTCATGTGCGCTTTTGTAAGATTATTTTTTAAATGGTGGTCTTTAATTAAGAAATGTTATTAGACTAAGAATTTCAGTGGATGGAGTGTTTTTGTTGCGCGCAGTCGCCGCTCTTCCGTGACATAGGAACTCCGTGCAATGAACCGCCGTAGACAATCCGGAGGTTTTCTCTCCCTTCGATGGATTCTGTGTTTTATTTTATCGATTATACTCTCTGTTATCGATACTGATTACACTTAAATGCCATTGAATTACAGATAGCAGAAGTTACGCAAATGTTACTCCCGCATTAACGCGCATGCTCAGTCGAAACTGTGGTTACACACAGTTTCGACTGAGGTTAAACTCAGTTTGAGTTACAGGTAAACTCAGTTTGTGTTACAGGTAAACTCAGTTTGAGTTAGAGTTTCGGCTGAGGTTTACCAAAGTTTCAATCACTGCAAGCGTGATGGGCAAATCCCGGGTTTTTTCCATCATACTTGTAGTGATCGAGTACAAGCGTGATGGGCAAAACCAGTGATTTGTATGCTTTTGACAGAAGTAATGTTTTTTTATTGGAGGTTTAACGACCACCGTGAGCAACTCAATGGGCTGCAAGCAGTCGCCCGCCCCTAATTTAGGGCCACTGGTTCCTAAGGAAGGAAGAGAGAGCCAGTGCCGTAAGACAAACACCGCATCTATGCCTCACCGGGTTTCGAACCCGGACCCCTTTCGGACGAATGATCAGAAGCCATCGCTTAGACCATTGTGCCACCAAGGCGGTAGGGAAGATTGTAGGTGCCCTCAGGATTGGTCACTCCATCTTGAAAGTTATCAGCGTTCCAAGGTTTTCCCGTGCTACAATGTCCAGAGTTTTTCGGGAATATGGAAATTCTAAATGAAGAACAAGCTCCCGAATAAATTGAAGAGGTGTACCAGCCTTGACAGCTCGTTGTGTTGGGCTGAGTTGTTCGAACTGATTGGTGCAAGACACTATCACAAATCACCATTTATTTGCATAGTGGATCAAGTGGCCATGTCAGCAAAGGAAGAGTGAAACGTACTCTTAAACCTCCAGGATTCGAGAGCCGCCGGCACACGACAGTCTTTTTGTTAACTGCCAGACATTAGGCTCAACGTCTTGCATAAGCAAAAGCACACCTACATTGGACACAGGGTGACTGGAAGCGGATAGCCTGGAGTAGGAATCCAGAATTAAAATGCTTCCAGCAGATGGGAGAGTGCGGATCTGGCGTCAACCTCACGAAATCGTGCACCCTTCGTATCATGTTAGAACAGTACAGGATGGGAGTGGCTTAGTCATTTTCTGGGGTGTCTTCAGCTGGAAGGCTTTGGGACCTCTTGTACGTGTGCAGTCGACTTTGAGTACCTCCAGATATGTGGATCACCTAGGTGACCATTTATACCTATTCATGTCCAGCATGCTCCTGGCTACTGCATAGTTGCAAGAGAATTGCAGTAAATTTGAAACGCTTCAGTTTGCACCTAGTATTTACCCCCCCCCCCCCATCGGACATATTTGGGATAAAGTCGAACAGGCCCCATCGGCTACAAATTACGGCAGCTTTGGAGGAGGATGGCTGGGGATACCTGCAGAACATTTTGGCAAGCTGGTGGAAACCATGCATCATCGTGTGGCCACCGTCATTAGGACAAACGGTGGCGCAACGCGTTACTAGGCAGGTATCTTCGGTTTCAATGACACTTCGGTGTACTGTCAGAGTTTATGAAGACAATTTTTAATAACATGATTTAATGCAACGTTAGGAAAGATGCAGACACCGGAGCTAAAAGATACTCCTTTACTAATAAAATAAGGAAGCTCCACCTGAAATCCGTGGTGACACAGGAAAATATGCAGGAAGAAGCCTACAGTCTAATTCTTTTCGCTTTATTTGTACATTGGAAGACACTTTTTTTGTTGGTTGAGGGTTTAACGACTACCGTGAGCCACTCAGTGGGCTATAAGCAGTCGCCCGTCCCTAATTTAGGGCCACTTGCTCCAAGAAAGGGACAGAGCCATTGCGTTACGACAATCACAATATCCATGCTGGTCAGTTGGTTTGATTTTAATGGCCCAAGGGCCTCAAAGGGCCAAAAAGCACCATGGACAACATCTATGCCTCACTGGGATTCGGACCCAGACCCAGTTGGACGAAGGGCCATAATCCAGCGCTTACACTACAGCGCCATCAAGGCGGTTGTTCAGGGGACTAAACGATGGTTATGAGTGGCTTCGAAGGCTCTAAGAAGTCGTCTGCCTTAATTAATGTCTTATGATTTTGGGAACTCTGATCATAAGTCATAAACCTATGGCTTTGACCATTCGGCCACCGGCATAACTTTGAAGACATTGCAATTAAATTCAGGTGAGATATACTCTTATATATCGGGTGCGCCATGTAAAAAAGGCTCCATGGCCAGACGCTGTTAGGCGGGTTAAAGTTGTTTGGCAGGTTTCCAGTTAAAACCGCTTTGTTCGACTTCTAACCGATTTCTGCGTGTACAGCTGTAAAGGAATTCTCCGGAGTGGTTAGTCACAGCCAGAGCAGTGTAAGTACGCGGTCATAAGTGTAAGTGAAGGGGGAACAAAGGCAACGGAAATGGTTTTAAGTACGGAACAGCGGATTTTTATTGTAGAACAGTATTTCAGAAATAACTCATACAAGGTTTTAAATGAGTTCTTTACAGAAAAATTTCCACATTGTGCAGCACCGGCGAAATCAGTGGTGCAGAAGTTAGGGCGGAAATTTTGTGAAACCGGCACGGTGTGCAACAGGAAAAGAAACAAACCCAAGAGAATTCGTACTGAAGACAATATCAAGGATGTGTGCACAATGATGTTACAAAGCCCTCGGAAGTCAATTCGCCGATTATCGTCTGCAGCGGGAATATCTGCTACGCCATGCCGACCCGTACTTAAGGTGAATTTGCATTTTCCACCGTACAAAGTTATGGCGCCCCAAGAACTTAAAACTCCTGATTATGCAAAACGGATGCAATATTGTAAGTGGTTTCAGGAAACCATTGTCAGCGTTGAAATGGACCCAGCACTTTATTACATGACAGATGAAGCATGGTTTCATCTGTTCGGGTATATGTCAATGCGCAAAACAGCAGGATTTAGATCAACACGAATCCTAGACGGACAATGGAGACTCCTCTGTACGGCCAAAAGATAGGCGTTTGGTGTTCTGTGTCTGCGAAGAGGATAGTCGGCCCATTCTTTTTCACTGACATCATCAACTCGGAGCGCAATGTTCAGCAACTGTTCAACCTATTTGTTGCAGAACTTACAGAACAAGAGCGAACATTGTATAGTAACATTGCGTGGCTGTTGTCGTTCATTATACTCGGACGTCGGTCCTCTTTTATATGGCACATCCTATAGCCTGCTGTAATTTGAGCAAACTTTGTTGTCTCACAAGACGAATCACGCCGTTTTGGTTAAACCCGGGGCGATTCCGACCCCTGTGCTATTTATTATCTAATGAAATACCCAGGGGAGGTATATTAACAGTCAAAGATTTTGGCTTGTTTGTTTGGAAGTTTTACGACCACCGTGAGCAACTCGGTGGGCTGTAAGCAGTCGTATGCCCCTGATTTAGGGCCACTGGTTCCAGGGAAGTGAGAGATCTAGTGTCGTACGACAAATACAACATGTATGCTTCACCGGGATTCGAACCCGAACCTATCTCGGACGACTTAGACCATAAGTTGTCCGAGATAGGTCAGTGGTTGTCCTGTCTCGGATGACTTATCAAGCCAGAGCTTAGACCACTGTATCACCGTGACGGCTGAGAGAGAAATTATCCGATGGCATACCCAACGAAACTTTCGGATAGAAAGAATAACGCGCGATAAGGAATGAATCCAAAAAATTATTGGCTTATCTATGATTCACAAAATAATTCGTTTTGAGAATGTAAATAGCAATATTTTTTAACAACATTTCGAACACTAGGGAATGGAAAAAAAAATCCGTTATCAATTCTTTGGGTGTCGAATCTGAAACATTTAGGATTCAGCCAGTAGCATAATTATACATAAGTTGAAGTGATCCAATGAATTGCTTCGAAGCGCGATTTTTCGAGGCTTATCTTTTTTTTTTTTTAACTATATTTAGCGCAATTTCCAGCAAGCAAATTAATGGTGATAGATTATCTACACTACAGTGTGACGGGTAAGAAAAATAAAATGGAAGAAACTCATAAAAGCCCATAATTTAACGGCTTAACTTTTGGTTTTCGCCGGCTAATATTTCTTTCTGTTTGGTTTCTCCATTTGATTTGAGTTATTCGAAAAGACATAGATGGTCATGTAATCTACTCCAATTCGACTACGCCCCAGTATAGTAGGCGTTCTCCAGACAAATTAAGATCTCTTATCCGGAATAATGAATAGCCTAGGAAACGACTCTTTCAGGTCTTTCGTGCTCTTCCGTAATCATGCTACATACAGACGTCACTCAGTCATGATAGAACTGTCTTCTTAATACTCGAGGGATAGAAGTTTCCTCTTTAATTTATTTCTTAACATGCACTTTTGTTACACGATTCCAAAAAGGTGGGGGAGGGGGATGCACACTACGAGAATTTTTTTAATATGGTATAATAAAAGAAAAAACTTGTTCCTGTAATCTTCTTACCTGTTGGTACATTTTTTTATCGCTAATCTGACAGCTATTCAGCATTCTTTAGCTGAACATAGAGAACTAGATAGGAAGTTGAGCGTGAGTGATAAATACACTTTGTATTAAAAAGCAGTTTCGCTTAAAACATCAACTACAAGTTTAGCGTAAAGAGAGAAATATTACTTCACCTGCGTTTTGCTAGTCCCCCAAATTATTTAGAAATTTGTTTCAAATGTGTCGTAATACAGCGTTTCACACATATTTATTTCCACACACACTTTAAGCAAATACTAAAGTTTAAATTTCTGAGATTTGTTGAAGAAATGTGCAGGCAGAACGACATAACTGGAAAAAAACATCGGGTGTACGTTTGAGAACACTTTTTTTTTTTTTTTTTTTTTGAAAATTTGAAACAAAGCTACTGAAACTTATCGTTTATTCTAAATGACATTTGCCTGTAACATGAATTTCGAAATGGTTTCCCTGTTTGGCAGGAGAACGGGTGTCTGTCGAAAGTAACAAGGGCTTTCAATGCTAGTTTATAAAATGAAATGTGAAAGTAACGCCCGCTATCTCGATTGCAGGGTGATCAGAGGGCATGGGTTCTGGTCCGCGAGTTGTCGGATGATGTATGGGTGGTGTGTTTGCTTACGACTCTGGTTGTTTACCTTCCCTGGAACCAGTGGCCCCAAATTAAGAACAGGCGACTGCTTACAAGCCTTAGCGTTGCTCATGGTAATCCTTAAATCAACCTCGTCCCCCACACAGACACAAAAGGGAAACTCAAATCCATAATTTAGTGCTAAGGTCAAGACAAACTATTCCTGCTATTATTGCTCACTCCGAAACATTTTAACTGAAAATTTAATAACTTTTTCCATTTGTTTGTTTTGAGAATCCGTCGGATATTTATTGTAAAATCAGTTAGCAAAGGATTTTTTTTCTTAAAACATTAAAATAAGAACCCTCAGAAGAAAAGTAGGTATTCTCTGGTTTTATCAGCATGCTATTTGACAAGACCTTTTTAGAATGAATAACGTTTCCAAATATAATAAAACCACTAATAAAGAGGATATCGAGACCGACATAAATCCTAGCTAAATCTGGTGATAAATCCCTTCATGTAAAAATATGCATATGTGATGATATGCAAATACGTTTATATTAATATGTTCAAAAGGAAGAGGGTAAAATTGGGTGTACTTCAAATAAGTGAAAATCCTCCAAATACATGGCGTCAGTGAATAAACAAAAACATCGCTCTCTCCACGTTTTAGCAACACACAGCAATCGAAAAATTGTTATTTGGCCACCGCTGGGGAATCGAATCCCAGATCTCTCGATATCTAGCCAGGCGCGTGAGCCTTACACCACGGTGGCCAACAATCCACGGCGCTATGTGTGTTTTTCTGTCAGGTTCTGTCATCATAAATCCGTAAGATGGGCTCAGCTACTGAGACGTCTCTATCTGGTGGGCACTGTACTTCAAATACATAAGTAAATCAAAAAGTAAAGGCATTTTGAAAATTCCGTGGTAACCGCAACGAATAGAAGTTGACGCTGTGCAAAACGTTCGCAATGACGTATGGGTAGTTCGAACACGCACAGCGCAGCGCTCTGATGTTTTTCTACTTGAAGACAAGGTCAAATAAACATGGATTCTCCCCAGCGGGATTGCACCATCGTTAAACAACACGCCGTAGTGAGATTTCTTTGGGAACAGGCACTGAAACCTGTTGAAATCCACGGAAGGGCTTAGTACAGAAGTGAAAGCAGAATGACTCAACGAAAGGTTTATGAATGGGTAGAGAGGTTTAAAGCTGAAAGAACAAGTTTAACGGACGACCTAGCTCGATCTTGTCGGCCATCAATATCGCGCACTCAAGCCAAGGCAACAGGGAAGAATGGCTTGATAAGTGAAGACTGACGGGATACGTTGTTTGCTGTTGCTGCACATTTAAATATCACTTATGGATCCGCATATGGCATCGTGCACGATGATTTGGGATACCGTAAGATTTAGGCTAGATAAATACCCAAACGGCTTACTAATTTGCATAAGAAACAGCGCGTAGGAGTTGCGACTCAATTCCTGAAAAGTTATGAAAAAGATCAGAGTGTTTTTGAGCGAATGATTGTCACCAGCGACGAAACATGGGTTCATCACTGTGAACCAGAAAGCAAGAGACAAAGCATGCAATGGAAACACTACTCCAGTAAAGAAGAAATTCAAACGACAGCCATTCACCAAGAAAATCATGCTGGCCTTCTTTTGGGACATAAAGGGTCCTATTCTAGCGCATTTTCGGGAACACTGAGAAAAAGTTACCAGTGCAACGTACTATGATATGCTATACTTAGAGAGAAACTAAAACCTGCAATTCGCAGCAAAAGAAGAGGAATGCTGTGAATGTTGCACCATGGCTATTCACGTTCCCATGTAGCTGCCGCAACGGTGGAGGCAACACAACAACTGCAGTTTGAACGTCTTCCACATCTCCCTTACAAAACTGATCTGGCGCCATTGGACATCATCGGTCCAATTATAGAGACTCTACGCGGTCAGCGGTTATGTTTTGTTGTTGGAGGTATAACGACCACCGTGAGTAACTCAATGGGCTATAAGGAGTCGTCCGTCCCTAATTTAGGGCCACCGACTGCAGGAAAGGGAGAGAGCTAGTGCCGTAACACAAACCAACATCCATGCCTCACTGGGATTCGAACCCGGACCCAAGTCGGGCGAATGATCAGAAGCCATCGCTCAGACCACTGCGCCATCGAGGCGGCGGTCGAAGGTTCACCTCTGATGATATTAAGGAAGCGGTGCAGATTCGGGAGCAGCCTAAAAGCTTTGTCTCCCAAGGAATGAAGCAGCTACTGGAACGATACAAAAAAGTGAATCGACCTGCAGGGGGACTATATGGAGAAGTGAGATAACTGTGAACAAATGGACATAACGGTTACAAGTATTAACAAGAGAGATAACACCGAATTTTCGGGTGTAATAAGCACGTCTTTTGAATCCGTTCTGACGCAAATTAAATTTATCAAAGCTATTCAAAGTCAATGGAACCGGTATGGAAAACAATAGTATCTGACGGAAGAAAGAAGTTTTTCAATCGGGTTTTTAATCCCTCAGATATTGCTGTACATGGAATCGTGAGCTTACGTCCTCTGGTTGCAGACTTGTGTGTTAAGAAAAACATGAATTTATATGAGAAACATTTCTCACCGGAAACGCTCTCCAACACAGAAAGATTTTTTTCAAATCGGACTCATAGAAACAGAGATATCGACAAAAATAAGATGTAACTTTACGTCCCCTGGTGGACAAACCATGCATTATTTTAGGAAGAAAGTATTCTCAAAAGGATTTTCCATATGAGCGGTATCGGTTCAAGAAAAAAAAATTAGTCGAGTTTTCAGAAGCCCAGATTTTGCTACAAATACATTAGAAGCAGAAATTAACACTTATGCCCCTGGTGGCCAAACTATTCTTTACCAAGCATTAGAAATTATGTGAAAAATATTTTCCATCAGGTCTTGTATGCGATACAGGTAGAATTTTTCAAATCGGAGTTTTAGAAGCAGAAATAACACAGAAAAAGTAATTTGCCTTTGTGCCCCCTTGCGGAAAGCCTATGATTTACTTGAAAATTTAGAATTTTTAGGAAAAAAACATTTCGCATCAGAAACACTATCCAACAAAGAAGGAATTTTCCAAATCGGACTCCTAGAAGTAGAGATATTGACAAAAAAAATATATATATATATATATATATATATATATATAGGGATGTAAGGTCAAGTGATGCGTAACATCACAGTCTCTCCTTGACAAATGTCAACCCCGCCTTCTCGTGGTGCATCCTGTTCCCACTAAAGGGGCTCTGACGACCGCCCATAGCGGTATAACTATACCATCGGGATTAGAGGAAATTCTATCCCACACTCACCAACCCGCTTGGCCAGCGTGGTGAGTTATGGCCAAACCCCTCCAAAATGATTCCACAACTTAAATCTTGGCCCTCAGTCTCCGGCAGCTGGAATGTACCTGGCCAAGGCAGCGGCCAGTGCGACATGAAGGCAGAGGGTGCTAAGAATCCCCGGAGGACCGGACTAGGCTGCCATCTGATGCTGACCTTGGCAACGTACAATGGACGCTCCCCTATCTTCTGATTCAAGGCTTCTTGAATTGGAAGAGGAATTACAAAGGATCAAGTGGGACATCGTGGGGCTAAGTGAGGTAAGGAGAAAAGGAGAAGATCTCATGGAACTGAAAAGTGGACATCTCTTCTACTATCGTGGGACAGATACTGGCAGAACTAGTGGTGTTGGATTTATAATAAACAAGAAACTGAAGGATAAAGTTGTAGAAGTTGAAAGTTCCTCTGACAGAGCTGCACGACTTGTTATCCAACTCTCGAAAAGATACCAGGCTCAGATTATTCAAACTTATGCACCCACCACAAGTCATCCTGAAGAAGAAATTGAAGAATTTTATGAGGAAATTTGTCATCTAAATAATAAAGGTAAGCAGCACTTGAAAATAATTATGGGAGATTTCAATGCAAAAATAGGGCAAACAACAGAATGAAACTTCAGTAGGTAAATTCGGTCACGGCAACAGAAACCAGCGTGGAAATACTCTCGTTGAGTTTGCAGAGGCAGAAGGGTTTTTCATCTTGAACTCCTTCTTCAAGAAAAAGCCACACAGGAAATGGACATGGAGACATCCAAATGGGACGACAAATGAAATTGATTTTATTATGTGTAACAAAAATTTGTCATAGAAGACTGCAGTGTGCTAAACAAGTTCAACACAGGTAGTGACCATAGATTGGTGAGATGTAAGATGCACCTCAACGCTAAACTTGAACGTGGCAAGCTCATAAGACAAACAAAGTCTATTGACATAACCAACCTCAAAAAACACCATAATACCTTCAAGTTAGAACTGAAGAACAGGTTCTCTGCTTTAGAAGGCCTAACATCGGGAGAAGTGGACATCTCTGAAGTTAACAGAAAAGTAACCAAAGCTCTTATGGAAACAGCAACAAAATTAGCTGGGTCTAAGAACAAGTTGCATGTGAACAAATTATCAGGAAAAACCAAAATGTTGATGCAAAAAAGAAGAGATGAGGACAACTAAAGAAGATGTCACTTCCAAAGTGGAATATATAGAGCTATGCAAGACAGTAAGAAAAAGTATCACTGAAGACGTAAGGAAATTCAACTGTGAACTAGTGAGGAAAGCAATTGAAAACAACCAAAGCCTAAAGATAGCAAAGGGACATCTCAGTAAGGGAAGAAAACAGATTATGGCACTGAGAAAAGAAGATGGTTCTGTAACAAGAAATAGAGGCAGAAATTTTGACAAGAGTGAAAGATTTCTACTCCAAATTATATGAAAGGGATGATATATGCACTCCAGACATCATGAAAGATACCAGTACCAGAGTTCCTCCAGTCCTTCCAGCAGAAGTTGCACATGCAATCAAGAACATGAAGCGAGGAAAAGCTCCAGGAGAAGATGGAATTACTGTAGACATCATACAAGAAGCAAGTGGAGAAATCGAAACAGTACTCGCCCAAATTTTCACTCGATGCCTTAATGAAGGAAAGATTCCTGAGGATTGGAACACCGCTACAATGATCCTGCTACATAAGAAAGGTGACATTGAGGATCTCGAAACTACAGACCTATCAGCCTCCTATCAGTAGTTTATAAAATCTTCACTAAAGTTCTTTCACACCGCTTGAAGGTAACACTGGACACGGCTCAACCGAGAGAACAAGCTGGATTCAGGAGTGGCTACAGCACAATGGATCATATCCACGTGCTGAGAGAACTAATTGAAAGAGCGAGGGAATATGAACTTCCATTGTGCATGGCTTTTATCGATTATGAAAAAGCCTTTGATTCGGTGAAACCATCAGCAGTTACAATGGCTCTGAAAACCTGCGGTATTGAAGATGCATACATTAATATTATTAATAACATCTATGAAAATGCAAGTGCAAAGATTAGGCTGTTTGAAAAATACAACACACGTAAAAATTGGAAAAGGGAGTGAGACAAGGTGACAACATATCTCCGAAGCTCTTTAATGCCACATTGGAGGGTGTTTTTCAGTCACTGAGCTGGGAAAACAAGGGGATAAAGATTAATGGAGATTATCTAACCCACCTTCGTTTTGCTGATGACGTAGTCATTTTTGCAACTACCCCATCAGAGCTGCAGAGTATGATCCAGGAACTTGCTGACAAGAGTAAAGAAGTGGGATTAAAAATGAACTTTCAGAAGACAAAAGTGATGTTCAATGCTTTTACAAGAAATGAAGATTTATCGATTGATGGAGAAAAGCTGGAGATAACAGACACGTACGTTTATCTTGGACAGCAGATATCGAAGTGAGGGTCACATTGATGAAGAAATTAATCGGCGTACAAAACTTGCCTGGAGAGCTTTTGGAAGAAACAGCATAATTTTCAAGAGCAATATGCCATTATGTCTTAAAAGAAAAGTGTTTGATCAATGCATCCTTCAGTGCTTACGTATGGTGCAGAGACGTGGACCTTAACTAAAAGAGACATACAAAGGCTGCAGACAACTCAAAGAAGCATGGAGAGGTGCATGCTTGGTGTAACCAGGAGAGATAAGAAGAGGAACTCGTGGATCCGAAAAATGACTAGAGTGGAAGACATCATGATCAGAGTTAAATCCCTGAAATGGCAATGGGCTGGACATACTGCCAGAAGGACAGATCATCGATGGACAGCCGAAATTTTAGATTGGATTCCAAGGGACAGGAAAAGACCCAGAAGAAGACCACATGGGAGATGGGTGGATGAAATTCGAAAGTATGCAGGGGTGACATGGAGGAGACTGGCACAAGACAGACCGTTGTGGAGGAAACTTGGGGAGACCTTCGTCCAGCAGTGGATTGATAATGGTTGACAATGATGATGATGATGATATATATATATATATATATATATATATATATATATATATATATATATATATATATATATATATATATATTTCTACGCCCCTGGCGTAGAAACCATGCATGTTCCTGAAACGTTTGTCGACATGAGTATCATAGGTCAACAAATGATTTGTTTTTTCAATCGAGATCTTAGAAGCTCATATTTTGCTACAAATACATCAGAAGCGGAAATTCAGACTTACGCCACCTGGTGGCCAAACCATTTTTTACAAATATTTGAAATTATGTGCAAAGGATTTCCCATCAGGAGCTGTATCCGGTGCAGAAAGAATTTTTTAAATCGGGAATTTAGAAGCAGATATAGGGGGAAAGCAATTTACCTTTACGCCCCCTAGCGGAAAGTCTATGAATTAGTTGAAACTTTTCAAATTATACGAAAAACACGTCACACTAGAAACACTATCCAAAAAAGAAGGAATTTTTAAATCGGACTCGTAGAGGTAGAGATATTGAAAAAATAAGATAGACATCTACGCCCCCTGGCGTAGAAACCATGCTCTATTTTAAGAAGAAAATGTTTCTAAACAGTTTGTCGACATGGGTGCTATCGGTCTACAAACGACGTTTTTTTCAATCGAGATTTTAGAAGCTCATATTTTGCTGCAAATACATCAGAAGCAAAAATTAAGACTTTTTTTTTTTTTTGATTGGAGGTTTAACGACCATCGTGAGCAACTCAATGGGCTATAAGCAGTCGCCCGTCCCTAATTTAGGGTCACTGGTTCCAGGGAAGGGAGAGAGCCAGTGCCGTAAGACAAACACAACATCCATGCCTCACCGGGATTCGAACCCGGACCTCTTACGGACGAATGACCAGAAGCCATCGCTTAGACCACTGCGCCACCGAGGCGGCAAATTAAGACTTACGCCACCTGGTGGCCAAACCATTTTTTCACAAACAATTATAAATTATGTGCAAACGATTTTCCATCAG
Source organism: Macrothele yani (assembly GCA_039090855.1). Lineage (NCBI taxonomy): Eukaryota > Metazoa > Arthropoda > Arachnida > Araneae > Macrothelidae > Macrothele > Macrothele yani. The sequence goes on from CM077004.1 coordinate 33,023,744, forward strand.
GAGCTGTATCCGGTGCAGAAAGAATTTTTCAAATCGGAGATTTAGAAACAGAGATACAGGGGGAAACGCAATTTACCCCTACGCCCCCTAGCGGAAAGTCTATGAGTTACATGAAAATTTAGAAATTATATGAAAACATGTCACACTGAAAACACTATCCGAGAAAGAAGAAATTTTTGACATCGGACTTCTAGACGTAGATATATGCCCGAAAATAAGATATACATCTACGCCCCCTGGCGGAGAAACTGTGGAATATTTTTAAAAGAAAATATTCCGAAAAGGTTTACCGATGTGAGTGGCATCAGTCCACGAAATAAGTTTTTCAATCGATGTTTTAGAGGCTTAAATTTTATGGCAAATACATCAGAAGCAAAAAATTAGCACTTACGCCCCCTGGTGGCCAAACTATTCTTTACCAAAAATTTGAAATTATATGCAAAAGATTTTCCATCAGGAGGTGTATACGCTAAAGAAAATCATTTTCAAATCGGAATTTTAGAAGAAGAGTTATCGGGGAAAATGCAATTTACTTTTACGCCCACTAGCGGAAAATCTATGCGTAATTTGAAAAAATGACTTTATCTAAAATACTCTTCGACATAAATAGAATCGAAAAATAAAAGATTTTTTTCAATAGGTTTTTTAGAAGCAAATATATGGATTAGAACGTATATTTGAATTCGACAGCATCTGCGTTTACGCCCTCTAGCGGCAAAATTATACATCGTAAAAAAAAACGAAATAAAGGATCATCATTCGCATATTTCAAGCTTCCCAATTCAAAAAGAATTTTTCAAATCGGACTAATAGTTGCAGAGATATCGTGGGTACAGACGGACGGACGGACAAACCGATAACATAAGCACGATCTTGCTTTTACAAATGACGTGCTAAAAAGTATGTTACCTTTACTTTTTGATTCTCCTTCGTATTTAATTAATGAACTACAAATAGTACAAATTAAAAGAAGTACGCACTTACATGGAAACATAGCAGCAGTGAAATCCTGAAGCAGACATCATGTGGAAACATTAAAAAAATATTCCCAAGGCATAATTAATTCAAACACTCGACGTGGATCAGGAACACCAAACCGAAATCATCGCTCCTTCCACGTTTATATGTAAGTCACGGAAAATTTATCATCAACCGCCACTGGGAATCGAACCCAGGTCTTCCAGTTACGCGCAGGACATGTTACCACTGCACCACAGTGGCAGCATGTCCGGCGCGTAACTGGAAGTTTGGTGTTCTTGATCCACGTCGAGCGTTTGAATTAATTATCCATTCGCCTCCTAGTTATTTGTTTAGTTACTGCTTTCTATCTTTGGTGAATCCCCAGCATTGTGTGGGGCTCCAAGAAGCAACCTGCCATATGGTTTGGCAGTTAGTCGTATGTGAGTCTGGCGAATTCGAGGCCGCTGTGGTGCAGTGGTAGCATGTCCAGAGCGTAACTGGGAGACCCTGGGTTCGATTCCCCGTGGCGGCCGATGAGAATTTTTCCGTTACTCTCTTATAAATATGGAAAGAGCTATTATTTCTGTTTGGTGTCCCAACGCATAGCCCTTCGGATTGAGAGGAAGTCTCTTGCACAGCTCACTTGTTGAGCATTTGATGAACTCCCTCCATATTAATTTTCAACATTCTTTTAGTAGCACAGCAGGATTCCCCTGAACTGTTGTAAAATCGCCTTGTGTGATATCATCTCTATTTCTCCATTCTAAGGAAATTCTCAGCAGATTTTCTCTGCCTTATTAAATGCAGAATTTCATTGATTTTTTTTTGCTTCGCTTCTTAAAAGTTATCTTAGCTGTCTCTCTCTTGTCAATCTGGGATGCTGTTAATATGGGATCGTTATTAGCAGGTTCGACTGTATTCCAAGAAATCGCGTACAACCGTCTAGAAAATTCAGAAGCAGAAGACATATCCACAGACGAGCACTGTGCATTACTTTAAACTATGTAGCAGAAAAAAACCAAATAAAATCACAAAATGAAAACCAACTTTGAAATTCTAAAGCGCTCAGGGCTGCACTAAAGAAAGATCAAAACATATACGGATATAATGCTAAAACCAAAACAAAATATAAATTAAACGAAAAAATAAAACATTAAAAATAGAGAAAAAATATAAAAAAATAAAAATGCCAAAACTTCCAAACCACGAGCACCAATTTAAACAAAAAATTTAATAATGAGCGCCGAATTTAAAAAGATTTTTTTTTTTTAAACTAGAAGAACACAGGGATTGCAGATCATATGGCAGTCTGATGGTATTTATACATGACACTCCCAACAAAGAAAATTCAGCACAAAGAAATATCGGAAAATTCCTGGCTTTATTCAACAACTTGTTGTTGTTTTTTCCAATAATTTTTTCTCCATAATATAAAACAGAAATTTCGCAAAATATTGATAACAAAGAGCCACTTACAGAGAAATTTTTATAGTATTGGGAAATGCGTTCATAATTTTGGTCACCATGTGAGCAGATCGGCGCAGAAAAAAAAAAAAATAATAATAACTCTTTTCGTTCCGGGCTTCATCCCTCCTCACATACGCACCGCACCGTAAGTACGCACTTAAGGCCCCGCACAGGCAAAATAAATAAATAAATAAATAAATAAATAAAACAGCGCGAGATTGAAACCCACGGTCTGCCTGCAACTCCACACTGTATTAATCACAATATCTTCAGTTCTTGCAAAAGCATAGTACACCAGTTTTGTTTTCTGTAAGTTCGTCTTTACACCCACTTCTTTAATCTTGTCAGCAAGTTCCTTTGAATAATACTGTTCCAGGGCTTGGTACTGGGTTATATATTTCAGTGCCCTGTGGGAAGGGTCCGCTGATGCTTTGCTTGCGGTGAGTTTTTGTTTTGGGAGTTTAACCCGTATTTTAGAAAATGGAAGAGAAAAAATAAAACATCAGCTAAAATTGTACCTCACTCTTGCAGTGAGGAATGTATGTATTCAGATGTTATGGGGGTTGTCCGGATTCCCATTCATTCTCTATATTAGTACGTATTAACACGTTAATCTCCTTCTATTGCGGCCAGTATTCGCTTTCCCTAATTATCAGCGTCCATCCCCCCCCCCCTCAGCTCTGTTTCGCACTGACCAGTGAGATCCTCCCACCTCGCTCTTCCGCTACCACTCCCTTTTCAAAAGAGAAGTCCAATCCACCGCTAAGAAAATCCAAAAGGCCGTCCCCTTCCTAGAAGGCGCAGATGCTCTGTGATCCCTCAGAGATCATTACCCACTTCCTTCCTCGCCAGCAACAAAACCCCATGAATTTCACTTTCCTTCAGATGGGACGCTAAGAAACGAGAGCCAGTCCCATTGACGCAGCTGCATCGAAATTGCGGAAAAATGCACTAACGAAAGAGGAGATGATTCCAATTCACTATATTCAAAATGGTTGCATAATTTCACTCCTGACGAACATTGATGCCCAGGTTAGAATACCTTCTCGTAAACGAACGCGAAGTTCTTGACTTGATGTAACGTATCTAGAGCATTAAAACGTAGTTATCTATTAAATTGTAAAAATATAGGATTTTAAATATATTTGAGACCAGCTGCTTCAATGACAGGAACTTTTCTTCTCGCAGTTGTTGTTTTTAGGTTTAACTACTACACTACGTGGACAAACGTAGGCGCAGTGGTGTGCTTCCGCAGCAGACACGTGGTCCATGAGTTGCAAGAACGGCAACGGGAGTACGCTCAGATCAATCGCTGATAAAATGATTAGCAGGAGAGAGCTCTCGGAATTAGAAAATGGCGTTACAATAGGTTGCTCCATTGGAGGTGTTTTTTTTTTTTTTTTTTGGAGGCTTAACGACCACCGTGAGCAACTCAATGAGCTATAAGCAGTCTCCCGTTCCTAATTTAGGGCCACTGGTTCCAGGGATGGAAGAGATAGCCAGCGCCGTAAGACAAACACAACATCCATGCCTCACCGGGATTCGAACCCGGACCCATCTCGGACAAACGATCATAAGCCATCGCTTAGACCACTGCGCCACCGGGACGGCCAATTGGAGGTATGAGTATATGAAGCATAGCATTGCTGATGCCAGACAGGTCACTAAATGGACTGTGGCCTTTGTCATCAACAAGTGGAAGTAGACAGGACATTGCAGGAATTCACTTCATCCGGAAGTCAAACGAAACTGGACCAGAGCGTGCTGCAGAGAGTGGTTCGGAAAAACAGGTCACGAACAATGCACGCCATAGCACAGGAGTTTCAGATCGCCACAGATGTTATGGTCTCTACCGAGACACTTCGAAGCGAGGCCGATGCTCTCGGGTATCATGGACAAGCAGCTGACCATAAACCTCTCATCACAAAGACAATAAAGCCACGCGGGTACAATGGCATCAACGACACTAAAATTGGACATTGGAGCAATGGCGACAGGTTGTTAAGGACAGACGAATTCCGCTTCACATTATTCCAATCGGATGGATGTGTCAGAGTTTGGCGGTCACCCGAAGAACGTCTGCTTCCGGAGTGTGCAATGCCTACTGTGAAGCACGGAAACTGTGGAGTTACGGTATGGGGGTGTTTCAGTAGCTACGGTACGAGTCCACCAGTTGTTATTCATGGCAACATGAACACCGAACTGTATGGAGATATCCTGAATAACTCATTGCTCCCAAATTTGTGAAAGTTCTACGGACAGGATTGTTTCCTCCAGAACGAAGATGCCAATGGACAAAGTCATCGCTCTCTCCACGTTCTTTTTTTTTTTTTTTTTAATTAACACACAGCAACCGAAAAATTGTATTTCGACACCATCCCGTTCTCCGTACTCCATGGACTTGTGGACAGTTTACCATCCTCGTTGTCCGTACTCCATGGACTTGTGGACAGTTTACCATCCTGTTGTCCGTACTCCATGGACTTGTGGACAGTTTACCATCCTGTTGTCCGTACTCCATGGACTTGTGGACAGTTTACCATCCTGTTGTCCGTACTCCATGGACTTGTGGACAGTTTACCATCCTGTTGTCCGTACTCCATGGACTTGTGGACAGTTTACCATCCTGTTGTCCGTACTCCATGGACTTGTGGACAGTTTACCATCCTGTTGTCCGTACTCCATGGACTTGTGGACAGTTTACCATCCTGTTGTCCGAAATCCATGGACTTGTGGACAGTTTACCATCCTGTTGTCCGTACTCCATGGACTTGTGGACAGTTTACCATCCTGTAGTCCGTACTCCATGGACTTGCGGACAGTTTACCATCCTGTTGTCCGTACTCCAGGTACTTGTGGACAGTTTACCATCCTGTTGTCCGTACTCCATGGACTTGTGGACAGTTTACCATCCTGTTGTCCGTACTCCATGGACTTGTGGACAGTTTACCATCCTGTTGTCCGTACTCCATGGACTTGTGGACAGTTTACCATCCTGTTGTCCGTACTCCATGGACTTGTGGACAGTTTACCATCCTGTTGTCCGTACTCCATGGACTTGTGGACAGTTTACCTTGTCAGCAGGAACGTCGCCAAAGGGGTGCGAGTTTGGGCTTGGGCCCACCCTGAAATTTGTCTTGTCCACCCAGTACAAAATGGCCCATTTTTCAATATACTTAACCTTAAAATATAATCTGGACTCGCCAAGTAATGATAAGTCTTGTGTTTTATTTCATGTAGCCCTACGTATTTTTCCTTAGGAAGGGCGTTGTTTACGTCTCCGTAGAAAGGTTATCACAATAGCATCTCTAGGTCCATGAAAACTGAATTTTCCTCCACTTTTCCAATTCCTTCGTTTAATCCTATTTTTCACGTTTGTGCGGGCAGGAAGCTAATGAGGAGGGTGGATAGGAATTCACTGAGGAGGTCACTTCTAAATGCTCTGTTTATTTTCTTTACAAAATTGGGGATTCTAACACGGAAAGTGGCGTCTAAAGCTATACTAGCGCTCTTAAGATTGCCCCGGGACAGTGAAAGTGCAAAAGGTGGCGAGTGCTTTGTAGGAGATGAGTGCAAGGGAAAGTCGTGGCTGGAAGGAAGGAAGTTAAGGAGGGGAGGGGAGGAATTGTGTCTGCGTGGAACAGCGTTAAAATTTTATTTAGATAAACAGAAACGACATTTATATATTAAGGTAATACAACGTAGTTTGTCACAGTTATTTATTTTTCAAGTCGACCATGGTTTCGCTGGGTATTGGCCTAGCTTCATCAGAACGAATGGCACGTAAATGTTCAAATTGTATATGATATTATAAATGGTGTTTACAGTCACGTGTTTTGGTAAGATGCTTCCACGCGCTTGATAGAAGTGGCGTGGATGTCATGTCATTAACAAGTTGCGAATACTTCTCATATATATAGAAAGCTTCCAAAATGTCAAGTTTTGTGGTTGCATCTGGCTTGTCAATTAGTTTTGCTTCTTCAAAGAGAAATTTGTGGTCCTTTTCGTAACAGTGTTTAGCCATCGATAATTAAACACAAAATTATGTCACAATTTCGAATGTATGTCTTGTGCTCCTTCAATCGAAAACGCAAGGGTCTGTCCTATATACGAAGCGCCACATTTTTGAGATAAAAAAAATAAATAAAAAAAAAGCGACGTTCTCCGTTAAATAAATTGTCCAAGTACAGTATTATTTTCGTAAGCAGAAATGCAAAATTTTGAAAAACAATTTAAGACAATGCGAGGAAAAAGATGAAGGTGACATTCCACCAACACTTGTATCTTACATAAGTGGCATAACTGGTCAGACCCCTGTATGCATGTGTGTCCAGGTGGAGGGGGTGGGGATAGCACTAATTCTTTTGTAGCCGGCAGTGAAAAGCATTGAAGCCAACCCGGTGACGCAGAGGTCTAACCGCTGGTTTACGATCATTCGTCAGAAAAGAGTCCGTGTTCGAATACTGTGAGGCATGGATGTTGTGTTTGTCAAGTGACCCTAAATTAAAGACGGGTGCCTCCTTATAGCCCATTGAGTTGCTCAGGGTGGTCGTTTAACCTTCAATTAAAAGAAAAGAAAAGAAAAAGCATTAAAGATTCGTTCTTTCAGTGTTTCGTACAAAAAAAAAAAAAAAAAATCCTATCAAGCTTGCCCCTCCAAAAAAAAAAAAAAAAAGAAAAAAAAAATGCTCACCCATCCTGATTTCGAAGTTTAGCGACGTCCCTGTTCGTCGGGTGGCTGGTGTAATTTCTTCAAATGGAGGACCTACTAACTACTGATGTAAGTACAATACTGTTTTTTCTTTTTACTTACAGTGTCCAATCACTTGTGTCTACATATTGTACCATGAGGAGTCCTTTTTTTTTTTTTTTTTTTTTTTTTTTTTGATTGAAGGTTTAACGACCACCGTGAGCAACTACTCAATGGGCTATAAGCAGTCGCCCGTCCCTAATTTAGGGTCACTGGTTCCAGGGAAGGGAGAGAGCCAGTGCCGTAAGACAAACACAACATCCATGCCTCACCGGGATTCGAACCCGGACCCCTTACGTACGAATGATCAGAGGCCAGCGCCTTAGACCACTGCGCCACCGGGGCGGCCATGAGGAGTTCAGAGCTACAATAAGCAATCGCTCATTCCTTATTTGGGTCAACTGGTTACACGGAAAAAAGAAAGCCAACACTATAATGTTGCATCACTCGGGAGCGAGTGCGCACCTTTTCACTGTATTGGAAATTGAGAAGTAATCGGAAAAGCGGAAAAGAAATGGAAAAAAAAAATTAATCAAATGAATGGGAGAGATTTTGGGGAGCTGGTGTAAGAATTATTAAAATAAGGATTTTATAAACTTCACGCTCTTCAGACGCTCTGCATTTCACAATTTAATTTTCCCCTTAGCTTTTTCTTCCGTGGGTTCGCGCCTAGGAAGGTCAGGAAAGTACCGCTCTTCCCCTTCACCCCCACCCCACCCTCTCTCTTTCTCTCAGAGTCGAAGGGTTTCCAGCAGTCCGCTTGCTGTGGCATGGGACCGCGGGGCATCCTTTCCCTAACTGCTACGAGCCAGCAATATTGGGTAAGGCATAGTAATTCAAATCAGAGAAATAGCGGGTAGACATTTTATTGGAGCTCGGCGCCAGTCGTCTTGAGATTTGATGCACCAGGTCTGGAAGAAAAGAATAGCTTGACGCCAGGCCAAGGAATACTATAGCAGTTTTATGATAGTAAGATTTACGACCTCAGAGATCCGTAGGCAACGAAGTTCCTAGAATTTGAGGGCGGACACAGATTTTGGACGGGGCGAAGGATGGCAAGTCCGAGAAATGGCGGGAAACCCAGAGCAAATCAGATCGGGAAATGATAATTGTTTGACCAATCTGTAAATTGGTAGGAGGATCCGGGAAGAACAAATTTTTGGTAGGACAGGAAGAGGAGCGAGAGAAATATATCAGTCGGCATGAATACTTCGAAAGAAGGATGACAGAAGTCAGAGTCGGCATGAATACTGCGAAAGAAGGATGACAGAAGTCAGAGTCGGCATGAATACTTCAGGAAGAGAGGAGATAGCATAAAAACTTCGCTAGAATGATATTCCAGCCCTCATCGTGGGATAGAAGGTAGGATAATCCGACATTAAAGTTTCCTCTTGTTTACATAATTAGTATGTTGAACCGAAAATTTAAGAAGAGCATAGTAGACTAAGTTAAGGTTGAAAGTAAAACCAGCTCTAAACTAATGCTGAGAAAAGTAGGGCAGAAATAGAAGAATAATGAAATGGTTGAGTAAAGTAAATACCATTGATCAGAGCAGGAAATTGTGTAGTATAGGGAATCATTTTTAGTAAATTATGTTTCGAAATATTTCAGAATTATATTAAATGAAAATAAGAAATTAAAGTTAACCTTTAAATAAATAATTTTGCTAAAAGGGTCTTCAAACATTTTCATATGAATGAGTGTATATTTTACTAGATTTCAAGTTTCATCAGGCAAAATAAACATATTTTATTTTCCCGTTATTATGAGTCGGCTACATTTCATTTGAGTGTACAATTTTGTAAAGTAAAAAAAAAGGGTTAATAACGATTGAGTGTTGGATGTGTGAATAAATGATTTGGGATGAATGTTCAGAAAAATCCTCCAGTGCAATACTGAGTAACTTACGCATCAGTGCTAGTAAACAAATCAAAATTTGTAAGTTAACGAATTATTCAAAAAGAAATGAAAAGCTAGACGATTACTTTAAAACATTGCGGCACGGAACGTCGGCTGGGTGAAACACAACGCCCATCCTCGAATAGCGAGCCTGTGTTTTCTCTAATACTGGGAAAACATAGTTTTTTGAGATTCGAGTGATTACCCTTATTACTAATAATGACGCGGGGCAATCCAAAAGCCCCCACAGCATTAAATGGTGCCGTGTCACCAGGATTTTTCGAACCATGACTTATAGCGGACTGGAAAGGAAATATTAGAAGTTAAAAGTAAAAAATAAAAATTTGTTTGTTGGTTGATATTAGTGATGAGAATACAGTTCACGATAATAGTTCGGAATAATCAACATAGGAATAATAAATGAAGATTAAATGGAAATATATAGGCGACGAGTTAACGAGAAGAGAAAAATTCAATTTTTCATTCAGTTGATAAGTGTATGTATATAATTTGTATTTCTGTATAGTGTGTAAAGTGCAGTACTTCATGATAAGTATAGGGAATTTTCCCCAGATGTCGAATTGGGTTAGGGGTGACCTAAGAGTTATGTTTTGATCCTCAGGTAAGTATTGAGAAAAATAATTGGGTACTAGTAAGCAAGGCAGGAAGTTAGTTGGGTAGTAACTGCAGAGTATTTATATGCGTAGCAAATGTGGTAGTGAGTAGCAAGGAATTTTGTTATTGAATAAAGTGTCGGTGGAACAGTAAGAATTCTAATTGTATCAAGATGGGGGATAGTGATGGTGAGGAAAATTCAAACGAAGCTAGGGGAGCAGAAAGTAACGAGATTCAAGAAGACAGCAATAGACAAGTAGACGCAACTAGAAATACTCAAAGAACCATCCAATCAATGGCGGGAATGCTATCTTATTTGCCAAATTTTTCAGGAAATACCGATGAGGGAATCAATGCAAAACAATTTTTCGAGATGATTGATAGTGTGGCTGAGGTAGCAGGATGGACGGACGCCGTTAAAATTCTGGCGGCGAAAGCAAAATGCAGGGCAGCGGCGAGCCAATTTCTGACAGACGTAGCTGATATCAGGAGGGAGACCAGTTATAAGAAGTTCAAAGAAGCCATTATTGAAAGATTCGAATCCCAGCAACCGGTGATGGTCCGTATGCATAAGTTTACAACGTGCCGTCAAAGAGCAGGAGAAAAAGTTTCGGAATACGTGACCAGATTGAGGGGGCTAGCTCACCAATACCTAGGGCAGGTAGATCAGTCGAACCGTGAGGTAAGGGAAATGGCAGACCAGGCAAAAATGTCCCAATTCCTTAACGGGCTAGACCCGAAGTTAAAAAGATCGGTATTATCATTTGCACCGAACACTTTCGCTGAAGCAGTCAAGCGGGCGACCTTAGAGGAGCAGAATAATGAACTTATTGCCTCTAGTGTAAACGTAACAGACACCGAAGAGTGGAACCAAGATAGAGTTCGGAGAGGAGTACCGAAAGATAACACAGATAGTGCGGTATCTGAATTATGCAACTTGCTTGCCCGTCAGATGGCCGACCACGAATCACAGGTCAATACGTTGAGAAATGAAGCAACGGAGTTAAACAGGAGGTTAGAACAAGCGGAGAGGACACACCGGGAGCATGTGCAAAGAATTAGAAGGCTAGAGGAAAACAATAATCAGCAAAGAGTAGATAGAAGGGATCCGAACCAAATTTGTTTTAGGTGTGGAAGCCCAAACCACTTTTTAAAGGAATGTTCTCTTAGCAATCCAACATCTTTTGGTAATAGATACGTAGGAAATAATTCAAGGAGATATGGATATGCCGGAGACAATAATTTTAGGGAGCAAGGTTTTTCCGGGGAAAGGCGAACGGCTAACCCATTAAGCCAAGGCAGCCATCGGGAGCAGGATTTCCCTACGGGAGGGCGCTCGGTGCATTCGCCTCCTCCGCCAGATGTAAGAGGAACTCGAGGACGCAGCAGCTATCCTAGCGGGCGCAGGGCGAATTACGATAGAGGAGCAGAACACGAAAATTTCCGGGATAGAGGATACGATTCAAGGAGAAATGATGTGGAAAGATATAGTAGGCAGAATCAGCAGGTGCACTTCCAGGATAATTATTCTGGCAGAGCAAATGATAGGAGGCAAGGACAGAGGAATTTAAACTAGGTGGAGGTCGTGATAACGGGACCGTTCTCGGCCGGAGAAATAGAAAGAAAAAGGTCTCTGTAGTGTTAACCACTTGTTCAATCCAGGAGCACGAAGCTTTGCCACTGATTGAAGTAAAAATTGCAGGACATCGATATCGCAGTTTACTGGATTCTGGGGCAGGGGTGTCAATTTTGTGTCCTACAGCGTTGCAGGAGATTTGTAAGAGAATGCAGTGCAGGCCTCAGGAATCATTAATGAAAATCTCAGGAATAACTGGAACCCCTTTAGAAATAGCAGCCTGTTATGAGTTACCAATACAGATAGGGAAGGATGTTGTTAAACATACCTATCACGTTACTCGGAAGAAGTTGCACCCAGATTATTCGCTTATCTTGGGGTGGGATTTTCTAAAGGCCCACGGTTTTGCATTTGATGCAGGGTCAGGGATTTTAGAGAGAAGAACGCCGGTATCGAAGAGGAGGGCCCGTAAGCAGCGTAGAGAAGAGAAACGTAGGGCAGCTCGTGTGAATAAGATTGCACCAGTGGTGAGAAGAGAAGAGCAGATAAAGAGGAAAGAGATTACTTATCCTCCGGATGAAACCAAAGCAGGAAAGCTAATTAGGAAGGAAATAATTCCTCCGAGCGCAGAGAAAATCGTTTGGGTCAATTGCCCACCTTTTTCGAGGAATTATTTAGGGCAAGTGTTAGTGCAGCCAGTGGAATAATTTAGTCAAGGATGTGTTAGGGTAGGGCGTTCAGTGAATACTCTAGGAACCTCGGGTAAAATTCCAGTTTTAATGGCTAATTTAACAGAGCAACCCTTCCACCTTAACAAAAGCACGAAGTTAGTGTACATTCAGCCTATCGTTGATGCGGGGACGCTCCAGGAGGGTAAAAGAGAAAAATTACCTCCGCTTACTCCTAAGGATTTTTAATCTTGAAGAAGTGGATCCAAAGTGGAGGCGACCACTCGCTTCTCTTATAATGAATTATAGAGACGTTTTTGCCCGTTCTATGAGCGAGTTGGGTAAATGCAATTTACTCTACCATGAGATCAATCTGAACACGGACGTGCCAATCGTAGGAAAAATGTATAGAGTTCCACATCACCTCAGGCAGGAAGCTCAACAGCAAATCAAGGATTTGTTGGATGCCGGCATTATTACGGAGAGCGCTTCACCCTACAGAGCACCAATGTTGCTCGTTGCTAAAAAAGGCATCCCATCAATTTCGTTTATGTATAGACTTCAGGGCTTTAAATGAAGCAGCTATACCCGATAGCTATCCCTTGCCTAGAATAGAAGACTTATTAGAGCAGGCTCAGGGCAACAAATTCTTCACCACGTTAGATATGAAAGCAGGCTTTAATCAGATGGAGATAGCGGAGCGCGACAAGCACAAAACAGCATTCACTACCCCATGGGGCTTGTTTCAATTCGAGAGGTTGTGTTTTGGCTACAAAACTTCTCCGAATAGCTTTCAGAGATTGAGTGATGCTCTTCTGTACGGATTGGCAGATTTTAACATAATGTGTTTCATAGATGATATATTTATCGCGTCAAAAGATGAAGAGACACACCTTATCAAATTGGAAGCTGTTTTAAACGTCTCAGAGAACACCATTTGAAGTTAACGCCGGACAAGAGCTCATTTATGAAAACGGAAGTAAAATTTTTGGGTCATGTGGTTAGTGGAGAAGGAATTCGTCCAGATCCCAGTAATCTGCATAAGGTCAATATTTTTGGAACTCCTAAGACTCTCAGGAGCTTACGGGGATTTTTGGGTTTATGCAATTACTACCGGAAATTTATACCATCCTATTCTGACATTGTAGCACCCATGACCGACTTGACAAAACAAGGGAAATTTAATTGGACACCAGAAGCCAACCGAGCATTTCTTCAAATCAAGAATTGTCTATTAAGTGACACGGTATTAATTCATCCTGATTACAGCAAACCTTACCTTCACTGTGACGCAAGTCATACAGGAGTGGGCTCGGTCTTGGAACAATACTCATCTGATGGCATATTGCAGCCAATCGCATTTATGTCACGGAAATTAAATCCAGCCGAAATGAACTACCCAGTTATCGAAAAGGAGATGTTGGCCGTAGTTTGTGCCCTAAAGCATTGGAGACATTATTTACTAGGAAAAAGAGTTCTATGTGATTAGCGACCATCGTCCTCTTACGTATCTTCAAAATATCAAAGACGCAAATAGCAGATTGAATCGGTGGAGAATGGCTCTTAGTGAATTTTCTTACAAAATTTTGTATCAACAAGGGAAGCAAAATGTCGTGGCTGATTATTTGAGCAGGCAGCACGGAGTTGAGTCACCGGAGAGCGCTGAAGGAGAAATCAGGGGCGTGTCTCTTCTGACCGCTGAAGAGGACCAATCAGAAACAGCTCGTGTTAAAGCACTGCAAAGAGCAGACGCCGATCTCGCTCCGATCATTGACATGCTGGAAAAACAACGCATCCCAGTAGGCAAACATAGGGTTAAGGATAGTTTTTTCCTAAACTCTGAAGATTTGTTATATCATTTCCAATATCCTGACAGGAGCGCATCTGGAGATGAATTTTGGGAGCAGCTTGTAGTTCCTCACGCTATGATACATGAAGTTTTAAAACGTTGTCATGATATTCCCTCGGTAGGACACTTCGGCGGAGACAAAACTGTCTCCTATGTTAGAAAACGTTATTTTTGGATAAACTTGTATGCGGATGTTAAAAATTATGTAGCTTCTTGCGAAAAATGTAATGAAAGGACAAACCACAAACTAAAAGGAGTAGAGAAACTGCAGCGAGTGGAAACGGGTTCTTACCCCTTTCAAAAAATTTCTTTAGACATTTGTGGCCCGTATCCTACAACTGGGCTGACGGAAATAAATACCTACTTGTCATGATTGATTCGTTCACCAGGTATGCTGTTTTAGTGCCTATGCCAGACCAAAAAGCAACTACAGTCGCAAGGGCATATTTCGACCATGTCATAAGTATTTATGGTACGCCGGAAACTAATTTGTCAGATAACGGTGGATGCTTCATCTCTGAGGTATTCACCAATTTATTGGCAAGATTGGGCATAAGAAGATTGAATATGACATCCTTTGCACCCTGGAGTAATGGCCAAAACGAAGCTAGCCACAGGTTTCTTAACAAATCATTAAGTTGTCTAGTTAATGAGAGACAAGACGACTGGGACACCTACATTCCTATGATAAGACTAGCATATAATACTACAAACCATTCAGCAACCAAATATGCTCCAAGCTATTTGGTGTTTGGGAGAGATTTAACGGTTCCATCCGACATTTTACTTCCGCCTCGCCGACAAACATATTATAGTGAAGAGGATTATGTAGAGGCATTCAACAATAAGATGAGAAAAGCCTACGAGTTGGTTCATGTAAATCTGCAGGAGGCTGCAGCTAAGCAGGAAAAGTATGCAGACAGGTTTGCCAGAGAAAAGGACCTGAGAATTGGTGACAGAGTATTTTTGCATACGCCTTATATCGACCGTGGTCTTTCTGATAAAATTGCCAGAAAAAACAGCGGTGAGTGGAAAATTGTGTCTTTTCCATCAGCCGTCAATGTGCGACTAGTATCTTTGAAGGACGAGAGGAAACAACAGGTAGTGCATAAGAACCGCGTATTCAAAGCACCTCTACGGAGACATCACCTAGAGAATAACTCACCGGAGCGAGAGCACGTCGAAGAAGCAGAAAACGATAATGAGGAGTTAGAAGATTTAACAGCTCATTCGGATTCGACAGAAGAGTACGAATTTATTCCTCAATTTGATTTGGAGGTTACACTGACAGCGGTGGCAGTGCAGAGCACGCCTCAGCAAGCTAGCAATCCGATCGCCGAAAAGGTGAGAAGGACGCCGTTCCTTAGAGAACCGTACATGCTGAGAAACCGTAACTCGCAACCAGAGCCGACCGTGAATCATGTTACGAAGCCTAAAACGGTGTATACTCCAGTATATAGCAATATACCGGAAGGTGTGAGTGTCACAAAACCAGAGCAGCAGGAGATGGCTAAAAGGAATCAAAAGTTTGGAGCCACGGACAAGGCTGAGTTAATAGGGAAATTTATTGCTCAACTGAAGCTAGCACCTAAATCATCGGGAGAATCGTGGATCGAGCAGGCGGAAAATTGCTTACAGGATATTCAGAACGTAAGCGAGAACTTGACAGCAGAAAATTCGAATGATGATACTGTACGGTATGTGTATCCGAAGTATGCTGAGGTACGACGAACATCTCAGGAATCTTGGGTATAGCATGGAGAGCTAGGCAGAAGCGGAGA
The DNA here is from genome assembly GCA_039090855.1 of Macrothele yani. Taxonomy (NCBI): domain Eukaryota; kingdom Metazoa; phylum Arthropoda; class Arachnida; order Araneae; family Macrothelidae; genus Macrothele; species Macrothele yani. Next base: position 33,039,309 of record CM077004.1, read on the forward strand.
GCCGAAAAAAAAAAAAAAAAAAAAAAACTTGAGTGCTCAATTTTGGTTGTGAACGCTGAAAATCAAAATCAGTAGAAGCCTACATTTTAATCGCACTCAGTATTGGCAATTCAGCAGGTTTAGCACAGCAGGGTATTATTGATAACCAGAGTATGGTATCAAATTTCATTGTATAAAAAAAAAACCTGTGTGTCAGAGTTATTTTGTCTTCACGGACGCATTCGTAAAGGTTGGGTAACTTGTGGGATAAAATTTAGAGAAAATATTTTTTTTTTCCTCTGAAAACATTTTTGCAAATAATGTTAATGATTTGTCACACTTTATGATAATTGTCACTTTACTTCAGGTATATTTCTTCTAATTCACTGCGTATATCACTTGTAATTGTTAATTCTCATGCGATAAATTGGGAAGGTGTAACTTTGAATAGCCAACAGTTCTATCAGTGCATATATTGATTGCGTGAAAGGCAAGTACTCATCAGCCAGGAATAGTTTAGGTACTTTAGTTGCAGGAGAAAAATGATTGAGTTCAGTGCTTTCAGGTTAAAATTATGTTCGCTACGTTGATTATTGATTAACATAATTGTCCAAATAGGTTAAGTAGTATCAACTTATTTATGCGTAAATTTCAGTTACCTAGATAAGAATAAAGGTAATAACAGTAATTCGCATCAGAGTAGTATCCGTAGTGTTCGGAATTTTATTAGATGGACATTCTGCTGTGGGAGGCACTTATATAATAGAATAATAATTGTCACCAATACTTATTAAAAGTTAGCACATTCAGTTGCATATCAATTTTGAGTAGTAAAGATAGTAAGAATAGTTAGCGATGTCAACTCTCGACAGCATTTCGCAGTTTACAGTAGCGAATGAATAATTCATCGCTAATTCTTCAATCAGTTCAGTAATGATATATATTCTCGGTATTGTAAAGCAAATTAGTAATTTTCTTGACAAGCACGTGAGTAGAGGATATCAGGAGAGTATTACCTTTTGGGAGATTTGCTTAGGGCAGTTAAGCCGAAAATAGTGGTTTCACTAGGCTAAGAATAATGAATGGGAGAGATAATAATTCGGAGCACGCCTGGGATACCCTACGAAAAATAAAGGTTCACTTACCTTGTGTGTATCCAGTGTAATCCAAATAATGTAGCTGAAAAAAAAAAAAGAAAAAAAAAAAAAAACATGTGTAAGGGAAATAAGGTAGAAAGAAAAAAATATATATATTGGGTGACATTATGGTCAAGGCACTTTGGCAAAGGGTATCTGACCATAACGTACAAGAGCGTAAGACCATGCGGCGTGTCTTTTAGAAGAATGAAGAAAAAAAAGCGTGGCAGAGTCAACGGGGCTTCCTTTCTGGAAGAAGGAGTAAAAAACAGGAAACGGCGACAGGAAGTAATTCCTATCGTTCCTACACCCCCAAGCCCCAATGGACCAGAAAAGGCAAGCAGGAAACGGGTTGTAATAACCTTGGGTGGAAAGGTCAAGATTGACTCCCAGCTTTTGGCGTGAGTACCTGAGCGAAAGGGGTGACTTCATATGACCCCCCGAACGCAAGCAAGGGGTTTCTCTCAGACCCAGCTAAAGAAAAGGGTGTTTAGAGCGAAATCGATGTAGAGGGCTAAACACTTAAGCAGTTAGTAAAACAAATAAAGGAGAATATTTTAAAGTAAAAGTATAAATCACAAAAGGGGAAAGTAGTTAAATGGAAGAAATAGTGTCTTATGCGAAAATTCAGTGTTGATTCGGAAGCATGGTCGTGTACATTCTGCGCGCCGACGATGGGAGTTTCAGGAATAAATTTTTGTTTAGGTAAGGTGATGTGTGAAATGGATGTGTGTGTGTGAATGATTGAGTGATTTTGGCTTAATTATAGAGCATCGAAATTTCTTGTCATTTCCTTGTAATCGTAATCGCAAAAATGCACACTTACATGAAAGGATAAAAGAAAAATAAAATACAATATAATAATAATAATAATAATAAAAAGAAATAAGTGAATAAAATAAAATAGAAGCAAAGAGAAAAGGAGAGCCGAGTCAAAACGAGGAGATTAGTGGCCGTGCGCCAAGGTAATGTTAAGAATCCACGGATTCACGAAAAAAAAAAAAGAGATATGTGTTAGTTTGATATAAGCTTGTTCTACTATGCTCATATTGATTTCCAGAAGGAAAGGTTAAACAGATTAGGCATAATTCTAACAATAATCGAGAAAAAAAAAAAAAAAAAAAAGAGGAACCGTATGGCGGAGTGTCCTATTTCTATGCTGAAGTTTTTTTTACAGGGCTAGGTCAGCAATAACCAGAGTAGTGGCTACATGCAAAGCAGAGACTATGTGCAGACACATATAGCAGCTTCATCCCAATAGCTGTCCGTGTCGAGGTATTCGGACCGCTGCTTTGAAAGAAAAAAAAAAAGAGAAAAGAACACTAAATATACATTCCTGTGGGACAATGCCCTTTGACAGACATTGCTTATGAATGAAAGAATCAATTCTCCAGAGTGTGAGCGTTCCTACCACTATTGTGGGGACAGTGGGAAGCGCCACAGAGAGATGACAAAGGGACTTGTGAAAGTGAGTGATCTCATCCTCTCAGTGGAATTTGCGTACAAAGCGCAGTGAGTCTGCCAGGACTCTGGACGCAGCGAAAAGAAAGGAGGAAAATTTTCTTTCCTCTGACAGTCAATATCCGAGGACGGAAAAGCGTCGAAAGAAGGAGCTTCCAGTAGAAATATTACGATAATAGTGTTGTGCAAGCCGTTCGGAATCAACAGTGCATGAACTATGTAGTGTTGGCAGCATCAGTTCGCGTTGTTACTGCTATTTGTGGAGGTATAAAGGACCTCTACTGTCATTGGTGTAGACGATATACTGTCTGCGGTTTTCGTAAAAAAGGCTTCGCCTGAAGGAGCGAGTGCTATAAATTTGTGCAAATAACATTAACCAGGAACTTCAGCGGCACTTGAAGTTACCGACGCTTCATTCGAACTGAACAACCGTCGCTGCATTCAAACTGATCAACGAACTGCGGGAAGGTACGGACGGAATACGGCAAATGTTACTCAGAGTGACTGGAACGGACAATTTCGTGTATCCTGTGTGGAACTGAGCAACGGAGATGACGTTACCTCGGACCACTCAATGTGGTGGTCTTGGACATTGTATTATAAAACTGTGAAGTACACTTATCCTGGAATTTATGGAATAGGTGGTGTGACATTCCAAGTGTGACCGTAGTGTCCACTGATTTCGAATTCTGTGCTGAATCTGAGCACCAGATAAAGTGAAAGAAAAAAAAAAAAAAAAACACTACTCTAATTGTTGTGCGATGCTGATAAGCGCATGGTGCGTTCACGAAAAAAAAAAAAAAAACACTTTTTAGATGATTCATACCTAAGCAGTGTGTTACTTGTCATCGTCAATTACTAATGAAAAAAAAAAAAAAAGTGACTACCTGTACATATATTTCAATTATTTATGCAAGACCTAATAACCATTCTTTATAGTCATTTAACTCTAAAAATTGTGCATTTATGTATTGCAGTGTGATGTATGTGATTATGTTATTTACTTGCTCTGATCAACGTAGGGCATCGGCAGAAATAATGAAGACGGGATATTCTAACTCAGGGTCTTCTTGCCCTGATTTCAGTCTTTCAATTCTGCGAAGGGAGATAATGTTGCATCACTCGGGAGCGAGTGCGCACCTTTTCACTGTATTGGAAATTGAGAAGTAATCGGAAAAAGCGGAAAAGAAATGGAAAAAAAAAAAATTAATCAAATGAATGGGAGAGATTTTGGGGAGCTGGTGTAAGAATTATTAAAATAAGGATTTTATAAACTTCACGCTCTTCAGACGCTCTGCATTTCACAATTTAATTTTCCCCTTAGCTTTTCTTCCGTGGGTTCGCGCCTAGGAAGGTCAGGAAAGTACCGCTCTTCCCCTTCACCCCCACCCCACCCTCTCTCTCTTTCTCTCAGAGTCGAAGGGTTTCCAGCAGTCCGCTTGCTGTGGCATGGGACCGCGGGGCATCCTTTCCCTAACTGCTACGAGCCAGCAATATTGGGTAAGGCATAGTAATTCAAATCAGAGAAATAGCGGGTAGACATTTTATTGGAGCTCGGCGCCAGTCGTCTTGAGATTTGATGCACCAGGTCTGGAAGAAAAGAATAGCTTGACGCCAGGCCAAGGAATACTATAGCAGTTTTATGATAGTAAGATTTACGACCTCAGAGATCCGTAGGCAACGAAGTTCCTAGAATTTGAGGGCGGACACAGATTTTGGACGGGGCGAAGGATGGCAAGTCCGAGAAATGGCGGGAAACCCAGAGCAAATCAGATCGGGAAATGATAATTGTTTGACCAATCTGTAAATTGGTAGGAGGATCCGGGAAGAACAAATTTTTGGTAGGACAGGAAGAGGAGCGAGAGAAATATATCAGTCGGCATGAATACTTCGAAAGAAGGATGACAGAAGTCAGAGTCGGCATGAATACTGCGAAAGAAGGATGACAGAAGTCAGAGTCGGCATGAATACTTCAGGAAGAGAGGAGATAGCATAAAAACTTCGCTAGAATGATATTCCAGCCCTCATCGTGGGATAGAAGGTAGGATAATCCGACATTAAAGTTTCCTCTTGTTTACATAATTAGTATGTTGAACCGAAAATTTAAGAAGAGCATAGTAGACTAAGTTAAGGTTGAAAGTAAAACCAGCTCTAAACTAATGCTGAGAAAAGTAGGGCAGAAATAGAAGAATAATGAAATGGTTGAGTAAAGTAAATACCATTGATCAGAGCAGGAAATTGTGTAGTATAGGGAATCATTTTTAGTAAATTATGTTTCGAAATATTTCAGAATTATATTAAATGAAAATAAGAAATTAAAGTTAACCTTTAAATAAATAATTTTGCTAAAAGGGTCTTCAAACATTTTCATATGAATGAGTGTATATTTTACTAGATTTCAAGTTTCATCAGGCAAAATAAACATATTTTATTTTCCCGTTATTATGAGTCGGCTACATTTCATTTGAGTGTACAATTTTGTAAAGTAAAAAAAAAAGGGTTAATAACGATTGAGTGTTGGATGTGTGAATAAATGATTTGGGATGAATGTTCAGAAAAAATCCTCCAGTGCAATACTGAGTAACTTACGCATCAGTGCTAGTAAACAAATCAAAATTTGTAAGTTAACGAATTATTCAAAAAGAAATGAAAAGCTAGACGATTACTTTAAAACATTGCGGCACTCAGCGGACCCCGATACACGGAACGTCGGCTGGGTGAAACACAACGCCCATCCTCGAATAGCGAGCCTGTGTTTTCTCTAATACTGGGAAAACATAGTTTTTTGAGATTCGAGTGATTACCCTTATTACTAATAATGACGCGGGGCAATCCAAAAGCCCCCACAGCAATAAGACAATCATCCCAATCGTGACTCATCTGGGACCTGCAACCGGGGCGCTTCCCATTCACTTCCTTCGGGACATAAAATGTTCCTGTCTTTCCCTTATTTTCATATTTAACTCATATGAAAAGTTACTTCCTTGTATTCCTTCCATTTTAAACAAAATTTAATAAAATTTATGAAGACAACACATTTTCTTCATTTCCCGTGTAAAATGCGAAGAAATCAATTCAGATTTTTATATGCACATGTATTACCCATTTCTTTGTTAGTTAACCACGGCTCCTTTGACTGCGATTTCAATTACTATAGCACTTGAGTTTCCCTTTCCGCAGAAGAGTTATTCTTTCACTGCATGTAAAAAAATGCGTTAAAAAAGAGAAGTAACTTTGCTACAGCATTCTTTGTTCCCACCGTGAGTTTCTTTCTCTACGCTAATGTGCCAATCATGCTAGCCGCCATCTCTGTTGCTTTTTTTTTTTTTCCTTGAACTGACTGATTCATAAATTATTCACGGTCAATTATTCTTGGGAGACATTGGGTTCAATTTTTGCCCTACTGGTATGTGCAGCAATTTGCTCATGGCTTAGTATTCTAGCGTTGTCTGCACCTTCGGTCTTGGAGCGCCAAAAATGATGGTGCGTTCACACGAAGCACAGGATTTAATTGAGTCATTAGAATCGGATGAGTGACACAGAACGTTGTCCAACCAAAGTGCCAATTATCACCTACAGATATAACCGTATGTTATCCATAGATTTAGCAAGAGCTGCAAGAGCAAGCAAGACACTCCCCTGCAATCTACTGGTGAAACAGAGATAAGGGAAAATGACAAGATTACAACATTCGTTTACATCTGATCAGCTCAGCGGGGCTCGCTTGGAAGGCAGAAACTGTCGTAATGCTGTGGGAATTAATGCATTTCCTTTTCGATTATTATTACTTTAGGCCACTGATTAAACGCATGACAGAGTGCATTTCGGAGGTGAAAATCCTCCTCTTCTGATCAATGCGTAGCTTTTATGCATTAGAAGGGAAAGCTGGTGAGGCATTTAAATGAACTCCGAACAATTTCGATTCGTGAGGTCGTCTTTCTGAACAAATAATATAGATACAGCAGCGGGCATTTCATAAATGTTTAAGCAGTGCATAATAGTTGCAGTTAATCATCCTTTATTATTGCCACAAATGATTTTGGAAGCAAAGAGAGACACTGTTTAGGAAATCACAGCATTAGTGTTGTGTCTGTGTGAACTCATTGCCGAAAGGATGATAGGACCAATAATGGATTTCTACGTTCAAAACCCTATAATATTTCTACATCCAAACTCGATGTTGTAAATTATTTCCAATTGAATCGTCATGTTAAACTTAGGTAACACAAAAGATCTCCTCTTTTCATTCAATGCATTTTTTAATTTTTCATTCAGGGTTTTACAACCCCTGCGAGCATTTAGGGAGCCACCCCTCCTTAAGTCAGTCCTGCTAAGCAGAGGGAGGCGGCCGGCGCTGTGGGATGTGCGATCCACTTCTGCTTGTACCAACATCCAGAAGACCGCGCTTCTAACGACACGGGCACTGGCGTGGCAACTCGTAATACGACTGTTAGTGCTTTTGAAACAACTGTCGAGTGTAATATATTTTATTGTGATTTTACAAAGTTTATTAAAACAATAATGTTCAACGTAGTAAATACGTAACAGTAATAAGATGCCACAAATGTCTTTCAAATACGTAACAGTAACATGAAGTTGATAAGTTGAAGTTACAAAGACCTTTCACTGTAACGTATCGGTTATGTTTCAAAGTTATGTAACGTTTGAGAACATTTTGACGTAACCCTTAGGTTTCTGAAACGTTACTGTTACATTGCGCAACGTATTTCAAAAGTCTTAATGTTTCAGTGCTACGTACTTTTTACATATACGAAACATTCTGTGCTGTGTGCGCAGTGACATAAAGGCAGCTCTTCAATACATAGCTGGTGAATGCTAATGGATGTATTTGAGGAAGATTATAGACATGATTCGTATGCAACCACACGTGATATTTATTGTATTTTTATTAGGTTTATTGTATTTCTTCCCTAAACACTAATGCACAGTGACATGAAGGCAGCTCTTAACCCTTTAACGACCATAACGCCCGAAACGTCCGTACGTACAAACGACCATAGCCGCCTGAAACGCCTGTCTACAGTGAGTCAGATTTTCCTGATCTTCAAATTTGCACGACCTATGCGAGATCAGCAGGTGTCACTCTCAGTCCTTATTTTTGTTACTAAACAAAGAAGTTAACCAAAACAGACAATTTCGGGCGTTATGTTATTTAAAGTAATACAAGATTTTAGGATCATGGTCGGTAAAGGGTTAACCACATAGCTGGAGAAGGCCGGTGGGTGCTGTTGAGGAAGATTATAGACATGATTCGCAGTCAACCACACCTGAAATCTATTGTATTTAGATTAGGCTAATTGTATTTCTTCCCTTAACATTAATGTACAGTGACATAAAAGACAGCTTTTCAACACAAAACTGGTGAATGCTATTGGGTGTTGTTGAGGAAGATTACAGACATTGCTTAACGTACCAGATGCACTGACAGACCAAAGACGAATTCGAGAGCAGAACAAAACTGATCTTGAATGGTGTTTCTCAAATACGGTACGCTTCTGTCCTTCGAGTCTGCTAAATGGACGTTCGCACAATATCTGAGGTGATTTTTTTATTGGAGGTTTAACGACCACCGTGAGCAACTCAATGGGCTATAAGCAGTCGCCTGTCCCTAATTTAGGGTCACTGGTTCCAGGGAAGGGAGAGAGCCAGTGCCGTAAGACAAACACAACATCCATGCCTCACCGGGATTCGAACCCAGACCCCTTTCGGACGAATGATCAGAGGCCATCGCTTAGACCACTGCGCCACCGGGGCGGCTATCTGAGGTGATTCCACAGCCCCATGCGTTAATGTCCGGTGAACGAGGCCGCAATGCTTTATAGTGTAGAATGATATAGTAACTACTAAACAGACTATCACAAGTAAGGAGTAGCTCCAAATTGCATACAAATGATTTTGATATATCCATCCTCTTTATGGCAGTTGCGAAATGACAGAATTGCGCAAAATGTAACTGCGCACTATTCTGAGAACAGTGCAGGTCATAGTTCTAGTTTGAAGATCTTCTTCAAATAAAAAAACGCTAATATGAAGCGTTGTAGAACTGAGGTGAGTATAAAACAATTTACTGGGACTCATGCGGATTCTTTGTAGCCCAGTTTCACATTTTTGCTGAGATGAACACTATTCTACATGACGCTCCATAGTCAAGCTTCATCTACATCCGTGTTTGCCAAGAAAACCAAAGCAAACACGTCAGTCGGATGTATGCGTCATTTAATTTCCAACTGTAGTTGAAAGAAAGCTTTATAGGGATAGCAGCGAAACACTGTACACAAACCTTCCCATACAGTTATGTAGGAAAGAGCTAGCACCTTGTCACAGCACGTGAGTCGCATAAAGCTACAGTATTAATAAGCGATTGTCCTACGATTGCAGTAGCAACGTCTTCACTCTGTAGTGTACGGATACGTTTGCGCCTATTTCCGGATCTGCCTGACCTGAATCCTTACTCCTTAAATCGGCGAAACAGGCTTTCGAAGTGCACCTGTTGTAGGAGATTTGTTTCCAGATTCTTACGACGGTACTCGCGAGGTGCTGCAAGAGCAGTTTCATAAGTACAGCACGTTCAAAGAAAGGTGAGGTTCATCGCGTCCGCATAAAAATTTCGAAGGCTTTTTCCGTTTATACCCATCGATAACCGTAGAAACTATAAATGTAATCCGTTTACCATTTGGAGAGCCAAATTGTGCTCTGGAGATAATTTTTATACTGTTTGTTTTGCTTGATTCCCAAAATCTCTTCTTCATATTCTAGGAAGTGTTCCTACTAAGCCTGGTTAAGTACCCCAATGGTTGTTTCTGCAAATGGTCCTCGAGATATGGATACCTAAATTGTAATCACCGTGATTTGTAGAAGTACTGAAGTAAGACTTCAAACGCGTTTTACAGTTCTTCTTCTTCTGTGTTGTGTGGTTCAAGAGAAGTTCAGGGAGTAAAACTATCATTGATTGGGTAAGACGACCCGGTCGACGCCTCAGACCATTCATTCAAGCTGGGCCTGAGTTTGAGTACCAGATGAGGTGTGAATGGTGCTCTTGTCTTATTACTCTCGCTCTCTCCTTTCCCAGGAACCAGTAGTCTTGAATTAGAGACGGGTGACGATTTATATCCCTCAGAGTTTCTCATCGTTAAACCCCCAAACAAATTAGTTGGCGTAGTGATCTGTGTACGGAGCTAGCTATCACATAAAAACATCTTATTTAAATAATTACTGTTTGTTGACCTTCGCGGTCATTTACAAAAGGTGAATGTTTTTCAGACAGTATCAGTCAAACTGGAAAGTTTAGTCTTATCATTTTACTTATTTCTGAGTTCCATTTGTATGTGTGACCCGTTTTCAGTTATTTAGTATGATTGCAACGAAGAATACGAAGCGATTAGGCATAAAACTTCCTCTTTCTCGGTTTTTGTTTTCAAGTCAGCTTTAAGTGCGCCCAGAGCTCAAGGTTTCAAGGGCGGCGAGAATCTCCCAGGAGTGAACGTTATTTACAGACCATCAGTCCACTGGAACGCTAAAATGTTAAAGCGTCGACTTCTCACTTGTTTAGGGCAGTTTCTCTCTTGGGAACACTTAACTTTTCGCAGAGCTAAATAAATGTCTCAAGAATCTCCGCCAGCTTCTTGATAGACTAGGTCTGTTGTGAAGGGAAATCTCTCTTTCTCCACTGCTGTCCCGTAGGGAAGCGCACTTTTCCTGTGAATTAAAGAACTGTTTCAGACGTATCCTATAAAGCACGTTCTAAAAAGAAGCCACAGTATTTCTTAAAAGATATTCATGTAAAACTGACGTGTCCGAAAATTTATCAGGGTGACAAGCATTAGGATTGTGTACTAGAACATAAGAAGTGTGCTTTAAAAAAGCAGGGGGCGGATGAGAGAGAAACAAAAATATGAGGGTTATGTCATCATCATCATCATTGTCAACCATTATCAATCCACTGCTGGACGAAGGTCTCCCCAAGTTTCCTCCACAACGGTCTGTCTTGTGCCAGTCTCCTCCATGTCACTCCCGCATATTTACGAATTTCATCCACCCATCTCCCATGTGGTCTTTTTCTGGGTCTTTTCCTGTCCCTTGGAATCCAATCTAAAATTTCGGCTGTCCATCTATGGTCTGTCCTTCTGGCAGTATGTCCAGCCCATTGCCATTTCAGGGATTTAACTCTGATCATGATGTCTTCCACTCTCGTCATTTTTCGGATCCACGAGTTCCTCTTCTTATCTCTCCTGGTTATACCAAGCATGCACCTCTCCATGCTTCTTTGAGTTGTCTGCAGCCTTTGTATGTCTCTTTTAGTTAAGGTCCACGTCTCTGCACCATACGTAAGCACTGGAAGGATGCATTGATCAAACACTTTTCTTTTAAGACATAATGGCATATTGCTCTTGAAAATTATGCTGTTTCTTCCAAAAGCTCTCCAGGCAAGTTTTGTACGCCGATTAATTTCTTCATCAATGTGACCCTCACTTGATATCTGCTGTCCAAGATAAACATACGTATCTGTTATCTCCAGCTTTTCTCCATCAATCGATAAATCTTCATTTCTTGTAAAAGCATTGAACATCACTTTTGTCTTCTGAAAGTTCATTTTTAATCCCACTTCTTTACTCTTGTCAGCAAGTTCCTGGATCATACTCTGCAGCTCTGATGGGGTAGTTGCAAAAATGACTACGTCATCAGCAAAACGAAGGTGGGTTAGATAATCTCCATTAATCTTTAATCTTTATGTAATATTCCTTAAATTTTTACAACCTTGAAAACAAGGATGTGGTATTTTCAAGCAGTTCGACAGAAAAGACTGAAAAATCTGCAAGCAATTCTGAGGCTCATCCGTCAAAAAAGGAATGATTTTTCTATCCCAATGTGTTTTCATGAAAAAACTATGTATATACAACGAAATGCAAACAAATACACATTGGAAAACTGTATACCACGTGAACGTTCACAATGTGAATTTCTTGCTTCTATGAGGACAAAATGGAGTTCCTTTCCAGTCATATGAACCGAGATACAAATGGTATTCATGAAAATTAGCAGAAAATTGGGGTGTCACGATACCTCAGTGGCAAGAGGGTTTGATCCCCGGATGTCATTCCCTTAGATCCCTTTGTCGAGGGTTCGATCCCCGGATGTCATTCCCTTAGATCCCAGCCGGACCGTTCCAACAACTGAAGACTCGCCGTGCTGCGGACAGCATATTAAGCCGGCGGTCCCGGGATCTTGGGTCTCCCGTTAAAAATAAGGTCATCTGTTGCTTCCCTTAAAAAATGTACGTTGCTCTGGTATCGTCAGGCATTCTGCCACGATGTCAAGTTTGCTCTTCCCTGTGTCTTTCACTATTGGCCATTGCTGCCTGTCTATTCAGTTTCCTATCAGGTGCATCTAGAAGTGCAAGCTCTACTTTGGTATCTACAGTCTGAATTTTGCCACGATGTCAGCTATCTCTTTCCAGTCTGGCGTTCTTAACCATTTCTACGTGTCGATCCTCTTTCCTATCAGTGCCTCTAGGCTCTCACTTCCACTTCTAGTCTCTGGCTCAAAGCCCCTGCGGCTAAGGTACCTACGTCTAAACTTTCCTTGGATGAAAATACACTATATTGACAAAGGTCACCGGACACCTAGAAAAGAAACACAACGTAGCATTTATTGACGTACATTAGCACGGTGTCGGTCCATCTTTGGGCTTAATTAATGCACTGACCCTTCGGGACATGCTTTCGACATGGTTTTGTGACACAGCGATAGGTATGCGCTTCCATTCAGTACAAAATGCTACCGCTGTTTTTTAGTAGTAGTCCTTGGTTTCAAACTTTTTATGCGGCGCCCTAATTCATCCCATAGGTGATATATGAGATTAAAATCAGGGCGTTGTGCTGGCCAGTCCACACACGATACGGAATTATCGTCACACCACGCCGTAACAATCCTTACTTTATGGCTCGATGCATTATTCTTCTGGTACCAACAAGGATCGGTCCCATAGTACTGCGACAGAGTTGGTAGGGCATACTTGTCCAGAATATCGAGGTAGACATGCTGGTTAGCAGGTTTGTCCACGATAACCAACGGCCGGGACCATACCACGAAATACACCTCTACACGAGTACACTGCCAGCTCCAAACTTGACCGTAGGAACAGTACAATGTGGTAAATTGCGCCCCCCCCCCGGCTGCCGCCATAGCCACACACGGCTATCAGACTGATGGATTGTGTATCTAGATTAATCAGTCCATAAGACCCATTTCTATTGATCTACGGTCCACGATAAATGTTCTTTACATCATTCTAAACGACGAGTAGCATTGCGAGTGGAGATGAAAGGTCTTTTTTTCTTTCTTTTTTTTTTTTTTTTTTTTTTTTTTTTGATTGAAGGTTTAACGACCACCGTGAGCAACTCAATGGGCTATAAGCAGTCACCCGTCCCTAATTTAGGGTCACTAGTTCCAGGGAAGGGAGAGAGCCAGTGCCGTAAGACAAACACAACATCCATGCCTGACGGGATTCGAACCCGGACCCCTTACGGACGAATGATCAGAGGCCAGCGCCTTAGACCACTGCGCCACCGGGGCGGCGATGAAAGGCTTATGAGAAGCCGCACGACCACGGTAACTCATGGAATGAAGTTCTCTGCTACATGTGCATACCGAGATTCTAGCATTTTTACTCACCTGTACACTGAGGTCTTGTGCAGTACTCCGCCGATTAGCTGTAACGAATCTCCTGAGGTTTCCACGTCCTCTATCACTGATTTTCTTTGGTCTGCCAGTTCGTTTTGTTGCTTCAGGCACGCCATGCGTCTTCCACTTGTTCAGTACATCCAAAACAGTTGATTTGGATATGTTTAAACGCCTCTCGGTTTCTCTTATGGACAACCCACTAATACGTATAACACCCAAAAATCTTTCCTTTCTCAAAGTCAGCTCTCTCCTGCCGCGACATTTTCACCCAACCTGACAGTGCGATGTGATTGCAGTCAGCTGTAGGCTTGTTTTTATACCGTTTGCAGCTGTACCGCGCATTTTAACAAAGCAACGGATCAGTTCATTTGCTTTCGAAGGGGTGTCCGACGACCTAAACCTTGTGGCTGTATTAAGACGGACAGACAAGGACGCGGTAGCATATATCAGAGCAGCGCAAAGTTTAGATTTATTTGACGTATGTGTGTGCAGTATGGCTACAGAGTTTAGATTTATTTGACGTATGTGTGTGCAGTATGGCTACAGTGTTTAGATTTATTTGACGTATGTGTGTGCAGTATGGCTACACAGTTTAGATTTATTTGACGTGTGTGTGTGCCGTATGGCTACACAGTTTAGATTTATTTGACGTATGTGTGTGCAATATGGCTACACAGTTTAGATTTATTTGACGCATGTGTTTGCAGTAAGGCTACAGAGTTTAGATTTATTTGACATATGTGTTTGCAGTAAGGCTACACAGTTTAGATTTATTTGACGTATGTGTGTGTGCAGTATGGATACAGAGTTTAGATTTATTTAACGTATGTGTGTGCAGTATGGCTACACGGTTTAGATTTATTTAACGCATGTGTTTGCAGTAAGGCTACAGAGTTTAGATTTATTTGACATATGTGTTTGCAGTAAGGCTACACAGTTTAGATTTATTTGACGTATGTGTGTGTGCAGTATGGGTACATAGTTTAGATTTATTTGACGTATGTGTGTGCGGTATGGCTACACAGTTTAGATTTATTTGACGTATGTGTGTGCAGTATGGCTACAGAGTTTAGATTTATTTGACGTACGTGTTTGTGCAGTATGGCTACAGAGTTTAGATTTATTTGACGTATGTGTGTGCAATAAGTATGGCTACAGAGTTTAGATTTATTTGACGTATATGTGTGCAATATGTATGGCTACAGTGTTCAGAATTATTTGACGTATGTGTGTGAAGTATGGCTACAGAGTTTAGATTTATTTGACGTATGTGAGTGCAGTATGGCTACAGAGTTTAGATTTATTTGGCGTATGTGTGTGAAGTATGGCTAAAGAGTTTAGATTTATTTGACGTATGTGTGTGTAGTATGGCTACAGAGTTTAGATTTATTTGACGCATGTGTGTGCAGTATGGCTACAGAGTTTAGATTTATTTGACGTATGTGTGTGCAGTATTGCTACCGAGTTTAGATTTATTTGACGTATGTGTGTGCAGTATAGCTACAGAGTTTAGAATTATTTGACGTATGTGTGTGCACTACGGCTACAGAGTTTAGATTTGTTTGACGTATGTGTGTGCAGTAAGGCTACAGATTTTAGATTTATTTGACGTATGTGTGTGCAGTAAGTATGGCTACAGAGTTTAGATTTATTTGACGTATGTGTGTGCAGTAAGTATGGCTACACAGTTTAGATTTATTTGACGTATGTGTGTGCCGTATGGCTACAGTATTCAGAATTATTTGACGTATGTGTGTGCAGTATGGCTACAGAGTTTAGATTTAGTTGACGTATGTGTGTGCATTATGGCTACAGACCCGGTGTATATTTGAAACGTCGCACCTGATCGAAACTTTCTCTCACTATCTGGAAATCAGAAAAGACATAGAAAAATACTAAACAGTGGACTTTTGTTTATACGTTTCACATTTATATGTTTTTCACTTTTATACGCAATTCTGCATTAATCCCGAAATTTCCCTGTTGTTTCTAACGCTATTTTAACTCGGTTATACGTAATTCATTCGCACGCTTTCTGCAATGATATGCTAAAATTTGAATTTCAGAGTATCAAAAATACAGTTTTCTTTTATTCTTTTATACGTAACTGGATATGTCACAACTTTGAGAGAATTGAGACGGCGTTGTTCTGTTCCTCCTTGGTGCAGCCAAAGTTGAACACTAATCTCATAAGAAAAAGGTATGCTTATTTTCCTTCGGTTTGGATGAAACTTTGGTTTCGGTTTTCATGACTCACACGCATGTGGGCTATTTAAAAACTGATAAATCTCCGGGACGTAATTTTGTGGTTCCACTATTTCGTTGACCTTGTAGAGTATAATCTTAAATTTCTCATCAATTATTCAACATTCTGGTTTCAAACGGATGCTCTTAGGGCTCCGAAAAAAAACGACTTAATCCATGAGTTCCTTACTGAGGCACTGGTTTCAGATTCTTAGTTGTGATGATTTCACCTAATCTAGAATTAGGATTTATATAGAGAGATAGCTTCATCAAAAGAGAAGTTTGACTTTCATAGGCTTTGTGATTTTCGCAATGCTGATAATACATGTTGAAAATGTTTTATGGGTTGTTTTTTTCTTTCGTTGACTTTAATTAAATCATTATTAAGGTAACTTGTACTCCTTCAGAGCATAAATTTTACAACAGCATTTAAGATTCTGAAATTTCGTTCATGCGGTTTTTAAGACCATCCGCATCCGTAGAAAAACGTATAACCGAGGTTTCACTGTAGTTTTCGCTCTTTCTTATTTTCAAGGTTTGTTTCCTGACCTAAACGGCAACCATGACGCGCGATCGCACAGGATATCACAAAGATAGCAATATTTCCATAATTAACCACCGCAACCATTCATCTGTGCCGCCCTGGTGGCTCAGTGGTCTAAGCCCTAGCTTCGGTCTTTTCATCGGAGTGGGCCCGGGCTAGATTCCGAACGGATGACCTGCGGCCTGAAATTAAGGCGAATTACTACTTATAGACCACTAAGTTGTTCATGGTGTTCGTAAAAGCCTCATACAAAAAGAAAAAAATGCCTGATGTTCCTACAAATGGGCTTGACCTCCTTCTGTATATAATACTCATTGCACTGTCTTCGCTTAGGGCCCTAAATAAATAGGTGAGGTGTTTGAAAGGTCCGTGCGTTGTATCATTGTATCAAATTTCGTTGTATCATTGTATTAAATTTCCGTGCGTTGTATCATATATCAACTTTCCGGGAACCCTTCATAGTCACCCACCAATCTTCGTCATTTTGCAGCAATTTCCGTTTTGTCCATTCGCCGTGAATACTTTGTACGTATGAAGAAAGATGAATAAAATCAACGTCGTTGAGGTCATAAAATACTTCGTGGGGACGGGGAGGTAATTACAGCTAAGTCCTTAAACAATGACATGGAAGAAACTCTGGGAGATGATCTAGGGACGTCGCTAGACTTCGAAATCTGGATGGGCGACGGATGGGCGAGCATTATTTTTGGTGGGGCAAGCTTGGTACCAACTTTTTTTTGTTTTTTTACGAAACACTGGGAGTGTTACGATTTAATTTTTAATGCTTTTCACTACCCGCTACAAAAGAATCGGTGCAATCCTCACCCCCTTCCACATGGACACACACACAAGTACCCGGATCTGACTAGTTACGTCTCGGGTGTAAGGTACATGTGTTACTAGAATTTCGCCTTCAACGTTTTGCTTGCTCTGAATGCATTGTCTTAAATTGCATTTCAAAATTTTGCATTTTTGCTTACGAAATTAGTACTGTACTTAAACAATTTAAAGGAAAATGTCGTTTTTCTTAAGATAAAAAAAAATGTAACGTCGTGCCACGCAGACACAATACCTCTGCCCTCATTAACTCCCTTCCTTCCTTTAAGCCAAAGACTTTGCCTTGCACTCCTCTCCTACAAAACAGTCTTAGGCCACTTCCTGCACTTTCACTGGCCCGCCACATTCTTAAGAGCGCTGGTGTAGCTTTAGATTTGACTTTCCCTGTTGAAATTTTCTGTGTTGATGTCTATCCCCCTCAGTGAATTCCCATCCGCCCTTCTCAATACCCTCCTGCTAAGGAATCGGAAGAGTGGAGAACAATTGAATTTTCATGGATGCCATTTTGATAACCGTTCTACGGAGACGTAAACAACGCACTTCCTAAGGGAAAATAAGTTGGACAAAAAAAAACAACACAAGACTTATTACTTGGCAAAGTCCAGATTATATTTTAAAGTTAAATATACTGAAAATGACACATTTTGAACTGGGTGGGAGACAGGGTAGGCGAGACGAGCACACCCTCGCATCCCCTTGGCGACGTCCCTGAGAGGATCATTTTTCCTTATACCGTGAAGACGTAGGCAGCAATGAAGTAATGAGAAATTGGGAAGTGACCCAAGCTGCGATAGACCAGCCATGTGCATTAATTTAGAACTTGGCAAGGGTGTTGATTGTCTGTTGAGTGATGAGTAAGTGATATTAAGCGGATCCCCAATTCTTTGAGCGCCCATCTTTTAGGAATGTCTCGACGACATAATCTCAGTGGTGTCGCTTATTCGAAAAAGTGCCACCTATGCGAGTACCGTCAGTCACAGATCTCTTTACAGCACATCAAAAGGCCGAAGAACAGGCAACTCTGGCAACACGTTCTGCACATTGCCATTTCAGAGATTTTACTCTGATGATATTCCTATCCACGAGTACCTTTTCTTATCTTTCCTGGTTACACCAAGCATGCATCTCTTCATGCTTCTTTCAGTGGTCTGCAGCTATTGTATGTTTTTTTAGTTAAGCTCCACGTCTCTGCTCCGTACGTAAGCACCGGAAGGATGCATTAATTAAACATTTTTCTTTTAAGACATAATGGCCTATGGCTCTTAACAAATGTACCGTTTCTTCCAAATGCTCTCCAGCCAAGTTTAATACGCCGATTAGTTTCCTCATCAATGTGACCCTTGCTTGATATCTATTATTATCCAAGGCAAATATAGGTTACGGTTACCTTAAGCTTCCCTCATCAACTGCAAAAGTTTCATTTCTTGAAAAAGCATTGTACATGAGTTTTGTCTTCTGAAAGTTCATTTTTAATCTCACTTCTTTACTCTTGTCAGCAAGTTCTTGAATCATACTCTGCAGCTCTGAAGGCGTAGAATGATATTATACGGGATCGAGTCACATTATTGTGACCACCAGCTAATATCCAGAGTAACCACCATATGCAGCGCGGATAGCAGCTAGACGGGCTGGGAGTGATTCAATAAGGGGCTGGGAGGTGCTCACAGGTATGTGGAGCCATGCTGACTGACTGCAGTGCATCTGACAGCTGCTGAAGGGTGCGTAGTGAAGGATCCATAGAGCGAATACTACGATCGCTATGGTCCCACAGATGCTGAATCAGGTTTAACGTGGAGGTCAAGTAATTTTGCTTCCTGTACTTCCAATGGAAAAACTTCTGTACACATTTTCTTCACAATATGTGCGTTCCCAAGTGTGAAAATTTGAACATCGATTAAAATAGCTTCATTTCATAACCTGAAACACTTAATACACTGCTGGCCACCCAAAATGCAATACCAAGAAGGATACGAGATAGCAAAGCCAGATTTACTGGACACATAACAACAGATACAAAGATGAAACGATTGAGCTTACAGGCCCGTGCGACTTGCGGAACACGCAGACATCAATAGTTCGTATGGCCCCCATGGCTGGCAATAACAGCCGCTACACGCCTCGGCATCGAAGGAAAGAGGCTTTGGATGTGAGCTTGGGGTATGTCGGTCCAGGTTACTTCCACACGTTGCCACAGTTCATCAGGCGTAGCCCCGGGTGGTGCTTGCTGGGCCACTCGGTTGCCGATCAACGACCAGACGTGTTCGATGGGCGACATATCGGGAGAACAGGCTGGCCACGGCAGCAGTGACACCTGGTGAGCCGTGAAGAATTGTTGCCCGATGCGTGCAACGTACGGGCGCGCGTTGTCATGTTGAAACGTGGCCGTTGGCAGGTCCTGCAGGAAACGGAGGACGACAGGCTCCAAAACGTCGGATATGTAGTGGTGGCTGTTGAGGAGTGTACCGGTGATGCGTATCAGAGGGGTGCGGGTGCCATATCCAATTGTGCCCCAAACCATAACGCTAGGCGACGGATCGGTATGGCGATGCATAATGCAGGTGTCATACAGTCTCTAACCGCAGTGCCGCTACACGCGGATCCGACCATCGTGGTGCTGTAGGCAGAAGCGGAATTCGTCGGAGAAGACAATGTCCTGCCATTCCGTAGTCCAGGTGCGGCGTTCAACTACTGCGGCAATCGCTCACGTCGGTCCGTCCGTCCCTCCTGCACCCACCGAATCCATACTCGCCTCACTGTGGCTGGATGTCGTCCCACACGGGTGCCGAAGTCTCGGTACGATAAACCGCTGTCGCGATAAGCCACTATTCGTCCTGTGTCGAACTCCGAAACGTGCTGGAATGACTGCCGTATTCTGCTACGAGGCATCAGGAAGCATCCCGCGCACAAGTCCGGCAGCGCAACACACTTCCACTACTTACACCTCGCCTTCTGTGCACCCTTCTTATAGTGCTTCTCGGTGGCGTGCCGGGCGCATATGATTTGCATATGACCTGCAATGCTAATCGTTTGCATGTCCTCTAGCGGGCGACGCATGCTGCGAATTTCAGGCCAATCGGACGCTTCCTTCTTGGTGTTGCATTTTGGGTCGCCAGGAGTGTATTTTCTAAAACATAACCATAACTATGCAATAAAACATTTTTTTGTCTACTGACGTCATCAAAGTACAGGTCGCGCCATCTTTATTTTGGTTTCAACACCACCAAAGGAAAAGTTATTGATTTTTAACATAATTATGGTTATGTTTTAGAAAATATTAAGTATTCCAAGTTATAATATGAAGTTATTTTAATCGATGTTCAAATTTTCATCCTTGGGAACACACTAACTGTTAAGGAAATGTGTACAAACGTTTTTCCATTGGAAGTATAGGAAGCAAAATTACTTGACGTCCACCTTAAGTCTGGGGAATTAGAGGACCAAAGAAGTACTTTAAAGTCTTCATCGTGCTCTTCCAACCACTCTCGGACATTTCTAGCTGTGTGACACGTCGCATTTTCGTGCTGGAAGATCCCATCCACCCCAGAGAAAACAATCAGCATGTATGGGTGTACGGGGTCTGCAAGGATGGATTCATAACGAACTCGGTCCACAGTGCCTTCTGCAATTATGAGTGGACCCAGAGAATGCCACGAAAACATTCCCCAGACCATAACGCTACCCCACCAGCTTGTGTTCTTCCAGAAATGGTTGAAGAGTGTTTGTTCTCCTATGTTTTTCGCCTTATACTCCAACGTTCATCTATTCGATGAAGCAGAAAACGTGATTCATCGGAGAAGGCAATCCTTTGCCAATCAGAGGAGGTCCAATTCCTATACTGCTATGCAAATGTAAGCCTTTTCTGCCGATGCACCTTCGTTACCGTAAGTGCAGTGACCATCTGTCTGCAACGGAGCCCCATATGCACAAGGGTTCGCTGAACTGTCGATTGAGACACACTTCTGGTAGCTCCCTGGTTTATTGGGCAGTGAGTGGCACCACGGTAACGTGTCGATCGGCCCTCACGCCCATTCGAAGCCAACGTTCACCTCTCACATCAATGGCACGTGGTGTTCCGCAGTTTCCACGTCGTTTATTCGCAATGGTGCCATTTCTTCAATCATGATTCATTTTAAATACAGCAGCACCCCAACAGTTCACAAACTGCGCCGTTTCAGAAATACTGCCACCCTTTTCCCGAAAGCCGATAATCATCCCTTTGCAAATCTGATAAATCGCTTTTTTAATGCATGACAGCAACGTGCGATACGTTTTCAG
This sequence comes from Macrothele yani, assembly GCA_039090855.1. NCBI lineage: Eukaryota > Metazoa > Arthropoda > Arachnida > Araneae > Macrothelidae > Macrothele > Macrothele yani. The sequence continues at coordinate 33,060,486 of CM077004.1, forward strand.
AATGTCTACAGCACACCTTATATACCCTCCAAGCCAGTTTCACAACACGTGCGTTCTTTCATTGGCTACGCGCTGTTGATGTCAAAAGTAGGAGGTGGTCACAATAATGTGACTCGACAGTGTATATTATTTTGTTTTATTCATTTCCTATGATGTATTACATTTGTTCTTAAATTTTAAGTATCAGATAAACTTTGGCGTGCAATGTTTTCAGAGTGATAAAATTATAATTTGTTTAGCTGTCATCACAACTAAGTCTTAATAAAAAATCAAAATGCGATATCATTATTTTGGCGCTTTTTGTTTTGTTTATGCGGCAAGATCTATCAGTTTCAAGTTACAAATTATTTTGTCCCACTAGATTCGTATTTGGGACCACTGTTCATTGCGTAGAAACACGCGACTCAAATCTATCTCTTTACTTAGGTTTGTCGCCATTTTTATAGCTCTTTTAGCAAGTGTAATCAGTCAGAAAAGATTAATATTAATCATCTCCCTAAATGACCACTTTGAATAACAAAGCTAAGGTGAAAGCAATACTTTTTGACGCACAGGTTCACTCCCTCCAGCAACGTTCGTCCCTCTTCTCAGCCGGCGAATGCAGTATATTGATTCCTTCAAAATGATTTCAGCCATTTTACTAATCCTAATCCCCAGATAATTCGTTCCAGTCGGTTAAGAGATTTTGGTTTTAAAAGAGTTTGGTACCGCATCGTCCTGCGGCGGTAAATCGAGAAATGAGAGTTTGGATTCTTCAGTTTTCTGGAGAATTCTGCATTAGAATGACATTTGTGCTGACAGCGTTTCAGTGCCAAAAATAACTCTCATCATACCATCAAGGGCAGCGTAAACTAATTACTAATTTATTACATTACGCTCAGCTGTTTTGTATAGAGATTTGTTACACTGATATTGGAAATAGAGTAGTCTCCGAGTCCAAACGCGCTCGCACATACACATACGTTGGTGACTCAATTCAAGTTAATTCATTATCGCGAAGAGAGTATGTGAATCCTTTCGGAGAAAAGACGCGAAACGCAAAGTCTTTAACAAACGGATAACGATGTTCAAAGGAAATTAGTCGATGAATGTCATACGGGGATTTCAGGACTACGGGACAACGAACAATGCCGGAGAATTATGAAAAGGAATTCATGAGAATCTTTACAACGAACATTCCTGAATAGCATTCTGCAATAAACGGCACACAGCGTTATCAGTAATAACAAATAGAGGCAGTGTAGTATGATGTTATAACCTTCTTCCATCTGGTATCGATCACCATTTGTAACATACTGTGACGTACCTGCCAGCAGGACGCACACGACATAAAGGCAGATAGGAATCAGAATAATCGTCTGCGTAGCTCAGTTGGTAGAGCCACTTGTTCCGGAATAAGCGGCCTCGGGTTCGAATCCCGGCGTAGACCAAAAATGACGGAGAAATTTACTTCGTTATAATGGCGCCCGAACTATCCGGATGACCCGGCAGTTCAAAATCTCGCATTGGTGTGATGTTATTTCCACACCGCGAGACAGAAAAAATCAGAGAATTCCTTCTCCAGCGCTTCGAAAAATAAAAATGTGTGATGTTGCATTCCACACAGCAGATTGACTGGGAGTTCTCAAGTGCGCGTTCTACAGTGGATAGCTGCCTGCAACGATTCATGGTCACGGCTGACCCGTGGGCCATGCCCCGGCCCTCTTTCGGGGGGGGAAGATGTGACGTACCTGCCAGCAGGACGCACACGACATAAAGGCAGATAGGAATCAGAATAATCGTCTGCGTAGCTCAGTTGGTAGAGCGACTTGTTCCGGAATAAGCGGCCTCGGGTTCGAATCCCGGCGTAGACCAAAAATGACGGAGAAATTTACTTCGTTATAATACCACAAGCATTAATCGCATGCATTTAAACAGAATGCATCCCGTTAGAGTTTCAATAACGATCAACTGGAAAAACCATACATGCACAATTCAGCTTAACAGAAAAATGAATTCATCTTCATTTCTTTGATGATTTAGAGATAAATCGCCGGATCTGTGTGTTAAGCCATGGTCCCAAGGGAATATAGTTCTTTAAAAACAGATTGGGTGCACAGGAGTGTGCATTAGTTATTGGAGAATGTATGTAATAGAGATGCTCATAATGTGCAACAGTGTCTTCTGTATACACTGACACCCCTCTGTATGCATGCGTGTGTGTTCGCAAATAATCTTACGAATTTCCAATGTACATTCAGACGCCACTAACAGTAGGAATTTGCAGATATGATGAACGATGATACTTCACTGTTAAACAGACCGCACAGTCTCTCCTAATTGACAGTAGCCCAAACAGAAACGATAAATTCACCTGTCATCCTTTAAAGAGTTCTTGATCATTCGTATTCGTCAGACTTGGACTTTAGCAAACGGGTCATAGTTAAGAACTATAAAAACAAGGGAAATCGCACGTGGTAATAAAATACAAAGCATTTCAAAAGATGCATTATCCTTTACACGAGGTCTCTATAGCATACTAGTTATTAAAACACTGCAAAAGGTTGATCTCCTGTTACTCAACATATCTGTAAGCACACTCGTTGTTGACACATTACAACAGGTTCATCGCACATTATCCAACATATCTGTCGAACAGGGTTGGACCGGTCAGTCGCACGCGTGCGCAATTGCTCAGTGGGCCGCTGCTGGAGCGTTTTTTTTTTTTTTTTTTGTATCTTTTTTTTTTAATCGCATTATTCGAATTTGGTAAGCAATTGCTTTCTTCACAACTTCGTGTGTGTGAATATGTGTGTGTAATTTCAAAACCGTTGGTGAAAGTTCTTCAGGCTGACATCTGTTGAGCTATCTCCCATCCCAACATTCCATCGATGGGTTCCTGACGCCCAATATAGATTTTCACCTCTGACTCTTTCATTCTCATACACCCTGTAACGCCTGCAGTTGAATGCTGTTATACTTTACCGTCTACCTCACATTACTCCTTTTCTACAAACCAGCAGCACTCATAATATACGCAGTCAGGAGCGGTAGTGGGTATATTAACATAATAAATTTGAACTGAAAAATGGACATCTCTTCTACTATCGTGGGACAACTACTGGCAGAATTAGTGGTGTTGGATTTATAATAAACACGAAACTGAAGGATAAATTTGTAGAAGTTGAAAAGTTCCTCTGACAGAGCTGCACGACTCGTTATCCGACTCTCAAGATGATACCAGGCTCAGATTATTCAAACTTATGCTCCCACCACAAGTCATCCTGAAGAAGAAGAAATTGAAGAATTTTATGAGGAAATTCGTCATCTAAATAATAACGGCAAACAGCACTTGGAGATCATTACGGGAGATTTCAATGCGAAAATAGGGCAACGGCAACAGAATAAAAATTCAGTAGGTAAATTCGGTCACGGCAACAGAAACCAGCGTGGAAATACTCTCGTAGAGTTTGCAGAGGCAGACGGGTTTTTCATCATGAACTCCTTTTTCAAGAAAAAGCTGCAAAGGAAATGGACATGGAGGCATCCCAATGGATGGACAAGTGAAATTGATTTTATTTTGTGTAACAAGAATATTTGTCATGGATGACTGCAGTGTGCTGAACAAGTTCAGCACAGGTAGTGACCATAGAATGGTAAGATGTACCTCAATGCTAAACTCGAGCGTGGCAAGCTCATAAAACAAACAAAGTGTATTGATGTGACCAACCTTAAAAAGCATCATAATACCTTCAAATTAGAACTGAGGAACATATTCTCTATTCTAGAAGGTCTAACATCAGAAGAAGTGGACATCTCTGAAGTTAACAGAAAAGTAACCAAAGCTCTTATGGAAACAGCAACAAAATTAGCTGGGTCGAAGAACAAGTTGCATGTAAACAAATTATCAAGAAAAACCGAAATGCTGATGCAAAAAGAAGAAGACAGATGAGGACAACTAAAGACGATGTGACTTCCAAAGGGGAATATATAGAGCTATGCAAGACAGTACGAAAAAGTATCACTGAAGACGTTAAGAAATTCAACTGTGAACTAATGAAGAAAGCAATTGAAAACAACCAAAGCCTGAAGATAGCAAAGGAACATCTTATTAAGGGAAGAAAACAGATTATGGCACTAAGAAAAGAAGATGGTTCTGTAACAAGAAATAGAAGGGAATTTTGACAAGAGTGAAAGATTTCTACTCCAAATTATATGAAAAAAATTATACATGTACTCCAGACATTACGAAAGGTACCAGTACCAGAGTTCTTCCAGTCCTCCCAGCAGAAGTTGCAAATGCAATCAAGAACATGAAGCAGGGAAAAGCTCCAGGAAAAGATGGAATTACTGTAGACATCATACAAGAAGCAAGTGGAGAAATCGAAACAGTATTCGCCCAAGTTTTCACTCGATGCCTTGATGAAAGGAAGATCCCTGAGGATTGGAACGACGCTACAGTGATACTGCTACATAAAAAAGGTGACATTGAGAATCTCAGGAACTACAGACCTATCAGCCTCCTATCGGTGGTTTATAAAATCTTCACTAAAGTTCTTTTTTTTTTTTTTTTTTTTTTTGATTGGAGGTTTAACGACCACCGTGAGCAACTCAATGGGCTATAAGCAGTCGCCCGTCCCTAATTTAGGGTCACTGGTTCCAGGGAAGGGAGAGAGCCAGTGCCGCAAGACAAACACAACATCCATGCCTGACCGGGATTCGAACCCGGACCCCTTACGGACGAATGATCAGAGGCCAACGCCTTAGACAACTGCGCCACCCTAAAGTTCTTTCACACCGCTTGAAGGTAACACTGGATATGGCTCAACCGAGAGAACAAGCTGGATCCAGGAGTGGCTACAGCAGTATAGATCATATCCACGTACTGAGAGAACTAATTGAAAGAGCGAGAGAATATGAACTTCCATTGTGCATGGCTTTTATCGATTATGAAAAGGCCTTTGATTCAGTGAAACCATCAGCAGTTATAATAGCTTTGAAATCCTGCGGTATTGAAGATGCATACAATAATATTATTAATAACATCTATAAAAATGCAAGTGCAAAGATTCGGCTGTTTGAGAATACAGCACACATAAAAATTGGAAAGGGAGTGAGACAAGGTGACACCATATCTCCCAAGCTCTTTAATGCCACATTGAAAACTGTCTTTCAATCACTGAACTGAGAAAACAAAGGGATAAAGATTAATGGAGATTATCTAACTCACATTCGTTTTGCTGATGACGTAATCATTTTTGCAACTACCCCATCAGAGCTACAGGGTATGATCCAGGAACTTGCTGGCAAGAGTAAAGAAGTGGGATTAAAAATGAACTTTCAGAAGGCAAAAGTGATGTACAATACTTTTACAAGAAATTAAGATTTTTCGATTGATGGAGAAATGCTGGAGATAACAGATGCGTACGTTTATCTTGGACAGCAGATATCAAGTGAGGGTCACATTGATGAATAAATTAATCGGCGTATAAAACTTGCCTGGAGAACTTTTGGAAGAAACAGCATAATTTTCAAGAGCAATACGGCATTATGTCTTAAAAGAAAAGTGTTTGATCAATGCATCGTTCTTGTGCTTACGTATGGTGCAGAGACGTGGACCTTAACTAAAGAGATATACTAAGGCTGCAGACAACTCAGAGATGCATGAAGAGGTACATGCTTGGTGTAACCAGGAGAGATAAGAAGAGGAACTCATGGATCTGAAAAATGACAAGGGTGGAAGACATGATAAGAGCAAAATCCTTGAAATGGCAAAGGGCAGGACATACTGCCAGAAGGACAGACCATCGATGGACAGCCGAAATTTTAGATTGGTTTCCAAGAGGCAGGAAAAAACCCAGAAAAAGACCTCATGGGAGATGGGTGCATGAAATTCGAAAGTATGCGGGAGTAACATGGAGGACACTGGCACAAGACAGACCGTTGTGGAAGAGGCTTGGAGAGACCTTCGTCCAGCAGTGGATTGATAATTGTTGTTGATGATGATGATGATGATATGCAAAATAATATTAAAACACAAGCAACCAACTTTCCTAAACAAATAACTAGGGTCTTATGACTTTCAGACCACTCTTCAGGGAAAGACATCCAGTGGCCCTGAGCATACAAATTCAGTTCAGATTTCATAAGAATGCCAAAAATCTGGAAAAAAGCAACAGACCTCCACTATAAAATTTTGTGTTATAAATTTCAATTCATTCTGTCTTCCCTACCTGAACTGTAGAAAATACAAAAAAGAGTCACTGAAACTAAAAATGAACTATAAAACTACTTACCAAAACAGTAATACTACCTGAACTGTTGTATATTCGAAAAAGAACTACTGAAACTAAAAATGAGCCATAAAACTCCTTAAATCAACGTGGAAATACTCTCGTAGAATTCGCAAAAGCAGAAAGGTCTTTCATCATGAATTCCTTTTTCAAGAAAAAGCCACGCAGGAAATGGACATGGAGATATCCGAATGGGACGACAAGTGAAATTGATTTTATTATGTGTAACAACAAATTCGTCATCGAAGACTGTAGTGTGCTAAACAAGTTCAACACAGGTAGTGACCATAGATTGGTGAGATGTAAGATGCATCTCAACACTAAGCTCGAGCGTGGCAAGCTCATAAGACAAACAAAATGTATTGACAAAACCAACCTTAAAAAACACCGTAATACCTTCAAGTTGGAACTGAGGAACAGATTCTCTGCTTTACAAGGATTAACATCGGAAGAATTGGATATTTTTGAAGTTAACAGATAACTCACCATAGCTCTTATGGAAACAGCATTAAAAATAGGTGGTACTAAGAACAAGTTACATATGAAGAAAAATTTCAGGAAAAACAAAAATGTTGATGCAAAAGAAAAGGGAGATGAGGACAAATAAAGACGTAACTACCAACGTGGAATATACAGAGCTATGCAAGACAGTGCGAAAAGGTATCACTGAAGACATAAGGAAATTCAATTGTGAACTTGTGAGAGAAGCAATTGAAAACAACCAGAGTCTCAAGAGAGCAAAAGGACATCTCAGTAAGGGGAGAAAACGGATTATGGCTCTGAGAAAAGAAGATGGTACTGTAACAAGAAATAGAAGCAAAATGTTTACAAGGGTGAAATATTTCTATTCAAAACTATATGAAAGGGATGATACATCTATTCCAGACATTACAACAGGTACCAGTGCCAAAGGCCCTCCAATCCTCCCTGCAGAAGTTACATATGCAATTAAGAAAATGAAACTGGGAAGAGCTACATGAGAAGATGGAAATACCGTGGACATTATTCAAGAAGCAAGTGGATAAATTGAAGCTACACTCGCCCAAGTTTTCACCAGATGTCTTAATGAAGGGAAGATTGCTGAGGATTGAAACAATGCTACAATGATCTTGCTCCATAAAAAAGGGGACATTGAGGATCTCCGGAACTACAATAACATCAGATTCCTTTCAGTGATTTATAAAATCTTCACTAAAGTTCTTTCACATTGCTTGAAGGCAACACTAGAAATGGACCAACCAAGAGAACAAGCTGGATTCAGAAGTGGCTACAGCACTATAGATCATATGAATGTACTGAGAGAACTAATTGAAAGAACAAGAGAATATGAACTCTCATTATGCATGGCTCTTATTGACTATGAAAAGGCCTTCGATTCCGTGAAACCATCAGCAGTTACAATGGCTTTGAGATCCTGCGGTATTGAATATGCATAGATTAGCATTATTAATAACATTTATGAAAATGCAAGTGCAAAGTTTCGGATATTTAAGGATACAGCACAAATAAGAATTGGAAATGGAGTGAAACAAGGTGACACCATATATCCTAAGCTCTTTAACGCCACATTGCAAAATGTCTTTCAATCATTGAACTAGGAAAACAAAGGGATAAGAATTAATGGAGATTACTTAACTCACCTTCGTTTTGCTGTTGATGTGGTCATATTTGCAACTACCACTTCAGAGCTGCAGAGTCGATCCAGGAACTTGCTGACAAGAGTAAAGAAGTGGGATTAAAAATGAACTTTCAGAAGACAAAAGTGATGTACAATGCTTTTACAAGAAACGAAGATTTAGCGATTGATAAGGAAAAGCTTGAGACAACCGATTCCTACATTTATCTTCGGCAGAAGATGTCGAGTGAGAGTCACATTGATGAAGAATTAATGGGCGTATAAAACTTGGTTGGAGAGCTTTTGGAAGAAACAGTACAATTTTTAAGAGCAGTATGCCATTATGTCTCAAAAGGAAAGTGTACAATCAATGCATCCTTCCTGTGCTTACGTATGGAGCAGAGACATGGACCTTAACTAAAAAAGACAAACAAAGACTGCAGGCAACTTAAAGACGTTAGAGAGATGCATGCTTGGTGTAACCAGGAAAAATAAGAGGAGGAACTTGTGGATAAGGAAAATGACAAAAGTGGACGACATCATGACCAGAGTGAAATCACTGTAATGGCAATGGGCTGGACACGTTGCCAGAAGAACGGACCCCCGATGGACAACAGAAATTTTAAACTGGATTCCTATGGACAGGAAAAGACCCAGAAGGAGACCCCATGGGATATGAAAGGATGAAATTCGAAAGTATGCGGGAGTAACATGGAGGAGACAGGCCCAAGACAGACAATTGTGGAAGAAATTTGGGGAGACTTTCATCCAGCAGTGGACTGATAATGGTTGATTATGATGATGATGATGAGGATGCTATATATCTACACTGCTGGCCACCCAAAATGCAGCACCAAGAAGGAAGCATCCTATTGGCCAGAAATTCGCAGCATGCGTCGCCCGCGAGAGGACATGCAAACGATTAGCATTGCAGGGCATATACAAATCATGTGCGCCCGGCACGCTACTGAAAAGCACTATAAGAAGGGTGCACAGAAGGCGGGGTTTAAGTAGTGGAAGTGTGTTGTGCTACCAGACCTGTGGGTCGGAAGCTTCCTGATGCCTCGTCGCAGAATACGGCAGTCATTCCAGCACGTTTCGGAGTTCGACAGAGGACGAATATCGCGACAGCGGTTTATCGTACTTATCGCGACAGCGGTTTATCGTTCTTATCGCGACAGCGGTTTATCATACCGAGACATCGGTGCCCGTGTGGGACGACATTCAGCCACAGTGAGATTCGGTGGGTGCAGGAGGGACGGATGGACGGACGGACGTAAGCGATTGCCGCAGCCGCGGCACACCACAAAACGAGAGGACCGGCAAGTTGTGCTGCGGGTACAGACGGCTCGCACCGCCACATCACGAACGTTAGCGCAGGAATTAGGGTGTGTTGCGCAACAACCTGTGTCAGCACGTACCGTTCGACGTTGTCTGCAGGAGCGGTGACTTGTCGCACGGCGCCCATTGCTCCGATTATCATTGACGTTACACCACCGGCGAGTGCGGCGGCAGTGGGCCGTTGAACGCCGCACCTGAACTACAAAATGGCACGACATTGTCTTCTCCGACGAATCTCGCTTCTGCCTGCAACACCACGATGGTCGGATCCGCGTGTGGCGGCACCGCGGCGAGAGACTGTATGACGCATCATTATGCATCGCCATACCGGTCCGTCGCCTGGTGTTATGGTTTGGGGTGCAATTGGATATGACACCGGCACCCCTCTGGTACGCATCGCCGGTACACTCAACAGCCACCGCTACATCTCCGACGTTTTGGAGCCTGCTAGTCCTCCCTTACGTTGCAGGACCTGCCAGCGGCCACGTTTTCAACAGGACAATGCGCGCCCGCACGTGGCACGCATCGTGCAACAATTCTTCACGGCCCACCAGGAGTCACTGCTGCCGTGGCCCGCCTGTTCTCCCGATACGTCGCCCATCAAACACGTCTGGTCACTGATCGGCAACCGAGTGTCCCGGCAAGCACCACCTGCAACTACGCTTGATGGACTGTGGCAACGTGTGGAAGCAGCCTGGGCCGATATACCCCAAGCCCACATCCAAAGCCTATTTCGTTCGATGCCGCGGCGTGTAGCGGCCGTTATTGCCAGCCATGGGGGCCACACGAACTATTGATGTCTGCGTGTTCCGCAAATCGCACGGGCCTGTAGACTCAATCGTTTCATCTTTGTATCTGTTGTTATGTGTCCATTAAATCTGGCTTTGCTATCTCGTGTTCTTCTTGGTGTTGCATTTTGGGTAGCCAGCAGTGTATATAAGAGTAATTTCAATAGTTTTAATTTGTTAACAGTTTCAAATAAATATAGTTTTAATTAAACACAATTATTATATGTTGTTTTACCAGACCTTTATTTTGTTCTTTCTATTTTGTTATAAATCTATCTTTACGCTACATACTAAGCTTTATTAAGTTATTTAATTAGCGAATGAAACCACATTTTTTTATGTGTTTTTTTTCTTCTTCAAATGTAGTCTTCCACAATAAATCTGTTTAGTACTTGTTTGTCTTTGCTACTCTTGTCTGTTATATAATGAATTTTGGGCCTTTTCATTTGAAACAGCAATGAAAGTATCTGTGTGCTTAGGAAGAAGTCGATATACCTTTCAGAATTCAGCATCCTATTTAAAGTTAAAGACATCTTTTAGTACGCACAAATTAAAAAAATCAGCAAAATAGAAAGATACTCTTTTTAACATTAAGATAGGGTTATACAGCAGACCTTTTCTTTTTAGCATTTCCACAGACCGTGAGACCAGGAGCCATAATCAGGCGTCTTAATTTAAGCGGCCAATGTACCTGAACCAAAAGTTGCCCAAATGTTATTGTGCTCCTCAAACAGCAATGCTATCATAGTGACCGAATTATGCGAAAGCTGCAGCAAAACAATTCCTTTCCCGCTTTCATCAGAGGAGTATCGACTACAAATCTGCTGCTTGTTTAAGTGCTGCCTTAGAGTATGTAGTCTGATTCTCTTACAGTCTTTTATTATCTGTTCCATTAATAAGGAATGATTCGAAGTAGTCTCCCGGACACAGACATCATGCCACTGGGAAGGAACAAGTTACTCAAACATTTTTCCATTTGAAAATCCTCCAAATACGTGGCGTCAGTAAATAAATAAATACATCGCTCTTTCCACGATCCAGAAACACATAGCAACCGAAAAATTATTTTCAGCAACGTATTTGGAGGATTTTCACCTTGGATCTCGCCCTTTGGATTTAACTGCTGTAATATAAATAGCCAGTGCCGTTAATGACCACCTGATGGAGACGTCTCAGTAGCTGAGCCCATCTTACGGATTTATGATGTCAGAAGTTGACTTAAAAAATACACATAAGGCCATGGATTGTTGGCCACCGTGGTGTAACGTTAATGCGCTCGGCTAGATATCAAGAGTTCCGTGGGTCAATTCCACGGCGGCGGCTGAAAAACAATTTTTCGGTTGCTATGTGTTTCTGGAACGTGGAAAGAGCGATGTATTTATTTATTTATCTTTCCATTTGTCTTTTAGGTTCGTCGCCCTTTTTATAGCATTCTTTGCGGAAAAGATAATCAGGACAGGAAGGATTAATGACAATCATCCCCCCCCCCCAATGATCACTTAAAATGATAAACGTAAAGTAAAAGCAACACTTTCTGATGTTCACTCATTCCTATCGCATTCGGCCCACTTCTTAGACAGCGAATATTTTCGTCCGAGCTGATTTCAGCCTATTTTTAACCGCAAGTTAGTTCGCTCCAGCCGGTTAAAGGGTTAAGATTCCCCAGAGTTAGTAAGGAACAACCTGCGACTCTGCTGTTCTATAGGAATTATTAAAGTGTATGTAACTACGCTTCAGATGCATTTAACTTCCACTTTTTCTCGCATCCATTATTGAGCACTGTAGCAGTGTACGAACTATAAGTATACAACAGTTTTCAGAGTAGTTCTGACAGCCTTTTATTAAGGAAGAAAGTTAAAGAAAAGAAACACAAGATGGTAACGATTTCTGAATCCCGTTCTATACGCCCGCGATTTCTGAATCCCTTATTCACCCGCGATTTCCGTTCCTTCCTAAATTAAAGAATCTTAATGCACTGTGCATTTCCATTGTGACTCTGAAGTTAAACATCAGCACTCCTTCCTGTATCGGAATCACGAATTTGTAAATGCACATGATAAATGCGTTTGCGTGATTATCCAATGGAAGAGGAAGGAAGACTTTGGCGACTTTTAGCTCACGAAATGCAGCCCGGCTCATGAAAAGATCCCGGTTTTCCCGGTTCATCCGGAAGGACTTCCTCTTCCTTCAAAAGCTCGGCACCACTTACAACACAATGGACCCGTTGAATTCCCGCTCGGGAGGAAATCATTTCCCATCTCTCTTCGAAGTATGGAATTCAACTCCTCGCACAAACAGCACTTAACCCGCGTTTACTCCGATCGCAGTTCCTCATCCGGTGCCTCTCTCGGATGAAGAACTGCCCGGCTCAAAGTGTTTCTCATTTCTCAACCGCTATTAATTCCAAACACTGCATCGCTTCTCCAATACTATCATATGCTGGAGAGGGACATTTCATGTGAGGAACTGTATCAGCGGATTAGAGAAGCAATTCATTTCACGGATTTAGCTATACGCTTTCGGGAGGGAGAGGGGTTGCGCAAATCGAGCGATTAGATGCTGTGAATAGCTTTGCGTAATTTAGTTGAAGAGCAAACTGGCATTTCGTTTGCCATTATGTGCTCATGGAAACATAACATTTGGGTTTGCACCGTCACGGAATGGATCTAAAGGGAAAATCTGCTCGAAAGGACATCTCACATGAATGAACTTGGCAAAATCTGCGGCACACGCTCGATTTATGCTGACCTATATGGCTGATCAGGGCATGAAAAGTGGTTTTACTGAAATAATATTTCACCCGTTACAAAATACGCTTAAAATATTTCCTGCAGTGAATGATCATGTCCATCACGCATAAGTCATTTTCCACAAGTAACTATTATTTAAAAAAAGAATAAGCTGTATTATTAAAATAAACTCAAACCCAGCAAAAAAAATATCTGAAATGACGCTATAAAATTTCTCTAAGGCGGTTATTGGTCCAAAAAGATCACAAAAATCTGCAGTAAAACACTGCCAGCGGCAATGGTTCAGTTCTTGAAAAACTTCGCGATTGGTAAACTTGAGGTTCTGTGGGTAAAATAGGAAGTGCCTGAATAGTCGGGGTTTTTCTGGTAAGTCGTTCAAGGTGGGGCCAAGGTTCGAGTCTAGGATGAGGAACAGGCTCACTCCCTTGGAGCAAGTGGCCTTAAATTAGGGTCGAGCAAAGGCGTATGAACTCACAGAGTTGCTCAGGGTAGGCTAAACCTCGCCACATAAAATAAAAACGAAGTCACAGCAGAATTTATTGTAATAAAACTCATTTTTGCTTCTAATAACGAAAAACAACAGCACCAGAGTAAATAAAACGTAACGCATGTTATAAATAATGTTCAGTTAATTCCTAAATACGTTTCATTTAGGGCTATCTGCAATTTTTTTTTTGCTTCGATAAGTATTGTATACAAATATGTACGTGTCGTTATTAGAATTGGTTTCCAGAGCTACAGCGAAAGGAATAGGCTTAGCAAATGATAATTACTACCCAGATTCCATTAATGTAATTGTATATTTACTCTAGATTTTTTTATTGAGGAATAACGACCACCGTGAGCAACTCAATGGGCTATAAGCTGTCGCCCGTCCCTAATTTAGGGTCACTAGTTCCAGGGAAGGGAGAAAGCTAGTACCGTAAGACAAACATAACATCCATGCCTCACCGGGATTCGAACCCGGACCCCTTTCGGACGAATGATTAGAAGCCATCGCTTAGACCACTGCGCCACAGGGGCGGCATATGCTTATTTATTCTACCAGGACTAATTTTGGATAATGCAAAGAAAGCTTCTTTGAAAGTAAAATCACCTAGGATTGATCATGGCGACTTTTAATTACACATACACAATGCGTACTGGTGTACTAAAAATACATATGTACATCATATTTCCAATTGTCTGTTCCCAAATATCATATAGTTGAGTCCTTTGTGCTGGGATTCTCAGCAACGAATCACACGACTTAGCTATTTTACTTTGAATTTAATTTATTAAACCGTATACCAAAGCAAATAAATTACGAACTAATCATTGAAGTCACACGAACCAACAGCTTCATATAATAAAACTAAGAATGCAGTCTTCCTCGAACATATCGTCATTAAATCACATTGATCAATCCCTTGTGAGAACACAAGTTTGTCTGTGATGAGGATCAAAAACGCGCCTCCTCACTCTAGAGTAAGTTGCTCTCTCAACTAAGTTACACGGGCGGAACGTATCGCTGCATTTGTCGCCTTGACACGTGCTTTACCTCTGTAGTACGTCACACCCTGTGTCACAGAATTTCCGATTCATCAGGTTTATGTCAATAAACTAAGCTAAATAGAAAACATATACGGGAATGCCCTACTTCAGTCATCCATCATATCTTCTTTGGATTATATCGCACCAACCAGAAAACATTGTCACTAAATCAACCTGAACTGAGGTTGATTCAGTGGCAGTTGATTTAGTGTTTAAATTTAGTGTCTAAATCAACCTAAACTGCTATCTTTAACTCGTGCTAACCAATTACGTCTGTATGAAAATGAATCGAAGGAATTCAAACCAAGATGTATACATTCATTTTATACTTGGTAATAAAATTCTGCAATGGGTGTTAGAACTGATATTCTTCAGATCTGTACAGGTAGTAACAGGGAAAGTCTGGTCTAGCCTGAACTCAAGCGGTTAAAGCCCTGCTCAAGATCTAACATTCAAAGTTCAGCTATTTTCAGACTTCCAAATAAAGCCATTATAAGAAAAAACATGTCGCTGAATGAAAACGGAATTTTGCTTTAACGTTCTAAAACTCAGTGTTTCAGCTGAATGAGAACAGGGGTGGAGGTGAAACTGATGACGGGAGGTATCTTAACATTTCACCATAAAAACACGACCAGATGTCCCTTAAGACATTGATACACTACTCGATAGGAAATGCAACACCAGAAAGTATTTGTCCAGGCGCCATGCAATTTGATCCTATCATATGACAGGTGAGAGATAAGAGGACAAAAAAGGCTTGGCGTACGTAGGTTTTGTGGTATAATAACTTTATCATGTAGGTAAGCTAACACAAGCTGGTGGGTTCATACCGCATCAATGGATGATTCTAGCTCCCTCCTTACCCTTGTTTTTAATAATTTGTACCTTAAGATTTGTAATAGTTTTTAGATTTAGAGATTGGTTTTTGGTGTGGTTGGCGTTAGAAATGAATATAATGAGTTTTTTGAGTTTTAGGTTATCATCATACTTTCTTATGGGGAACTTTATAGAACATATACTATCCGGGAACTTTCAAGGATTCACGAAACCCAAAAAAATAATTTAATTTATCTATACGTGTGCGGTAAGTTTCGTCTCATTTCGGATATTTCTTCATGTTGTGGCATCTGCTATGTCGAGCAGTGTATTTTTTGAAGAGATTCATTTTTCAAAAGAAATTCAGATTTGACTTTTTTTTTACCTCATTTACTGATCTAAATGAGTAGTATGATATATGAAACAGCTAATTCTGTAATAAGCCATTCTTTTTTGTCTTTTTGTTTCGGGGGTTAACGACCTCAGTGAACATCGGAGCCTATAATATAAGCAGCCTCCTGTCCCTAACTTAGAGCCGTTGTTTCACGTAAGGAAAGCAGCCAACGCCTTAAGACGGACACACCACATGTGCATCAAGAACTCGATCTCTGGCTCCTTTCGGACGATTAGCTAGAAGACCAAGCCTCTGACCATACGGTTGCCAGTTTAACTATTTTTCATTTAGCGAGCCAAACTTTTTCTCATGAATCCTGCATTAAAACGCTAAACTTTCTGGAAACTTGCGCCAACAAGTGGCGATTATTTATACAAATACCTAGGTAAACGCTGTATCCCAGACATGTCTAAGAAAAAAAAATAGAAATAGAGGACTTCAGCTGGTACAAATTTGTAATCCGATCTTTGGCATGTTGTCAATGACTTTACCTGCATTGCTTGGTCTTTGCACACCAGTGCACTGAAAAGAGCTCTTCTCATTCTCTATTGCTTGCTGTTATTATATTTTGTCTTTCACCCTGCATCTCATCCTTCTTTTTTGTTGGTGGATTTGAGTCAAAAAAATGTTTTCTTAATTTTCTTTTTTTTTTTTGGCCTCCTTAATGCCAGAGGCCCTTCAGGCATCGCTGAACAGCCCTTTCATAGTAACGCCACTGCTTATTGGCCATCCAGGACCAACCAATCCCCATTCGATGACGGCGATGATAATTCATGTGGTATTAATACAGTTTAGCTAATACCCATGTGGTATTAATACAGTTTAGCGGCCACATATAATTACCCCGAATATCTTCCTGAAATGAATTTTGTACAGTAGTCTGTGATCTCATGATACTAAATCAGTCTGCTGCGCAAGCACTTTTGCTGTTTAAATTAGTGAAAATGAATTTTATAAATTGTTACCTACCCACCGTGATGCTTCAGGCACCCGCCATTTGCAATGGCACGTAAAGTTGTTTTCACTGCAAGAGTGTAGTCTGCTACTTGAAACTTCCGGTTGCCAACCGAAGACCAGTGGATGAGTAAAAGTCTGATCATCATTCTCTCTAATGACAGCCGAGCGGAAAGAGCGTTCAACTACTATTTTGCGTAGGGTTTGGGTAAAAAGGGAAATTTCGTTTTCAATATTTCGCAAACACTCAGAACTAAAATCAGTTCAAAGGCAGATGTAACGTAGATTTTTCAAATAAAATAATTTGGAAAGCAGATATAACCTACATTTTTCAACATTTAGCTACCAATTGTCACGTGCACAACCTCGACATTTCATTTTATTATTTAGAAATGTAGTTAAGTGTAACGAAATCATTTTGTTAACACAATATCTCCAGAAAATAAGTCTCCTCATTTCATTATTTAGAAATTTAGTTAAGTATAACGAAATCATCTTGTTAACATAATATCTCCGGAAAATAAAGGAGGAAATATTCCCTGAACTTTGATAATTTAAACACATTTTCACTTTCGTACAAAATGTTTGGTAGGCATATAACAGATTTTTGGCAGGGCTAGCGCCCCCTTCATCCAACAGTTACTAGGAAATTAATGTTTTAATCCGTACAACAAAAATTTCGTCGTCCCAGTAGCCGAGTGGAACGAGACGCTGTCTTCTAATCGTCCGCTATGGATTCGGGTTCGAATCCAGATTTTATCCACAAACAAATGGAAATATTTACAAAAACAATGTCTGATTGGGCTTTGTTTTTCCGTGAAATGCATAAGGAGTTTGCCGAGAAGACCAGTCAAACTTTGGGAAGTACAGGGAAGATCATAGAAGTTGACGAATGTGAAATCGGCAACACAAAATTCCATATCGGTTCGAAGCAATAGGATGCGGCACCAAAAATTCATTTCTGGTACTAGTTAAATAAAAACAGGACCTCAGGCATCCTTATGAACGTCATCCAAAATTTTAATGTACGAAAGAATGTCCTCAGAAAAAATGCCCACTTCTCGAAAATACACTCAGGCAAACTGAAATTGACTTTTACTCATCCACTGGTCTTCGGTTGGCAACCGGAAGTTTCAAGTAGCAGACTACACTCTTGCAGTGAAAACAACTTTACGTGCCATTGCAAATGGCGGGTGCCTGAAGCATCACGGTGGGTAGGTAACAATTTATAAAATTCATTTTCACCAATTTAAACAGCAAAAGTGCTTGCGCAGCAGACTGATTTAGTATCATGAGATCACAGACTACTGTACAAAATTCATTTCAGGAAGATATTCGGGGTAATTATATTTGGCCGCTAAACTGTATTAATACCATTCATGTTCCCCAATTTTTTTTTAAAAAGAACTGCTTGCGTGAGGAGGTGGGGTGTTAGAGACCTCGCATTAGCATTTACAGCTATCCCCAATTTAGAGCCAGTTGATAGCAATACAGGAAAGAGGCGAGCGTGTCAAGCTGGCCGAACCAGATATCGAAAATTTTAAATTTCCACTCCCAGTATTTAACGCTTAATTAGTGCCGCAAAATTAAGCAAGTTATTAACACTTTAATGTGGAAGACCAGATTCACGTCCTCTCTCTCTCTCTCTCTCTCTCTCTCTCTCTCTCTCCTCGCACACACACAGAATGAAATTTGCGCACCAAGAAGGAATCATCGTATTCAACTGAAATTTTATGGACGTAATGATACAGATAAATGATAAACATGATGGCAAAAACAGAGCTGCAGGATAATTACAGAGGGATCTGTGGCACGCAGTCCGGTCATCTTCAATAGCACTTCGCAAGGCCTCGTGCGGCGATGCATGCTGCAATACTGTCCGGCACGGAGGCGAACAGACGTCTGATGTTGTCCTGTGGCAGACTGGCCTACACGTGTTGAAAGGTGTGCTCTAAATTCCGGATAGTGCGGCACGGCGGCAGCTGGCGTTTCAACTGGCCCCCACACATGCTCGATAGGGTACATGTCCGGGGAGCGAGTAGGCCATGGAAGTGTCTGGACATGACGCAGCCAGTCCTGGGAAACCCCAGCCGTGTGCGGGAGGGCATTGTCCTGCTGGTATAGAGCACCTGGAATCTCGGCCAGGAATGGGAGCACATGGCGCCGTAGGATCTCATGCACGTACCGCTAGCATGTCAATGATTCACGTACCACTACTAGAGCTGATCGGCTATCGTAGGCTATGGCTTCCCAGAGGATAATGCCTGCAGTGGGGGAGGTGTGGCGCTTGAGAGCAAGGTTAGGATTGTGCCGTTGGCCCGGGGAAATCCACATTCAGACACGTTAATCATCTGTCCCCAAAACGAAGCGGCACTCATCGTTTAACACCACACGTCGCCAGTCTGTGGCGTTCCACATCCCTCTGGCCTGGCAACACTGAAACGGAGCCGGCGATGTTCCGGTGTTAATGGCAGCACACGTAAGGGGCGCTGGGCTCTCAGATTCGCTTCCGCCAGGCTTCGGAAAATGGTTCGGGAACACACAGGAGCCGCTACATCTGCCTGTATATTGGACCGGGTCCCCGTGGGATCTATCGATGCACTTTACCGGTGGTCCACCTAGTCAGTCCGGAGCCGCTCCGCCGTGTGGCAGTGCTGTCACGTGCCCATTACTCCGAACACAGTCGGACGGTATGGTCAGAACGATCCACGTGGCAGGCTATACGGCGCGCCGGCCACCCTGTGGTTTTCAGCCCGATGATCCGGCTTCTCTCAAAGTCCGTAAGTTGCGTAAATCAACGTCTCTGGCGTCTACCCGGCATTCTTGTCAATCTGTGTACTCTTTCTTGCGTCGGCCGTTGCTTTTCGCTTTCATGGGGCATCGACTACACGCCGGTTTATAAGGCTGCCGGTTAGTGATTACTACGCCACCACAGGGTGTGCGGTCATGCTCAATCGCACCAAACGTGGATCATTTGCATACCACCACGCACTCCAGCTATTTGCAAAGTTTCGCTGTTGTAGCGTGTTTTCTTCTAGGTGAGCAAATTTCATTGTGAGTGTACACAGAAAAATTTAATATTTCAAGAATTTCGCTTTGTGAGCATTTAGTGACAATGAGTGTCCAAATTGCACAATTAGTCCTGCAAAATTAAGCAACTTATTGACTTTTAATATGGCTGGCCTGTTTTACGTCAAGCTGGCCGATCACACATTAAAATGTTAATAACTTGCTTCATTTTGCAGCATAATTGGGCACAAAATGCTGACAAATGGAAATTAAAATTTTTCAATATGTGGTTCGGCCAGCTTGATATATTATACTAGAAAAAGAGCCTGCGCTTGAAGAACAAACAAGAAATCTACGTCTTGCTAAATGTCGGCTCCAGCCTACCTTAGGCCAGTTGACCACTGGGCATTCTCTAAGACGTGGACGTGTATGGTATTTATAAAATTGTGCATCCAGGGTTTTTTTTTTTTGAAGGAGGGGAGGTTTAATGACTACCGTGAGCATAAATAAGATTCTTAATGCTGTCGAGACATGATTGGAAACAATTGCAACTTTAAAAGACGATACTTTTATTTACAATTAAAACCAGCTAAAAACAAGTAGTAAGATCTTTCAATAAGTAGTAAGATCTTTCAATAAGTAGTAAGATCATCAAGGTAATCATGATCAAACAAGTAGTAAGATCATCAAGGTAATCATGATCAAACAAGTAGTAAGATCATCAAGGTAATCATGATCAAACAAGTAGTAAGATCATCAAGGTAATCATGATCAAACAAGTAGTAAGATCATCAAGGTAATCATGTCCCGGAGTGGAATAAAACTTCGCTAATTGCGTCAGCTACTACGAAATTTGACTTGTTTTTTACAGAAAGTCTTTACATTAACATTCTTGCTGAACGCTGTTTTAACGATGATGTGCCATGGATTCTACCGACACCACGGAAATATTTTATTTCAAACCATTGCACATACCATCAAAACTCATAACCGGATTTTGTAGTTTATTTACATGTTTGTATGATATGTATAGATAACAAATGCGCATGTGTAAAAAATTAGTGCAACATTTCATCATGCTGATGCACTGTGGGTAATTGTTTTGCTATATAACCACGATTATTCACCCTCACTCTGCCTGGAGCCGCGGATGGCTTAGTGCTTAGCAGTTCAGACTATCGATGCAAGGTCCTCAGGTTCGAACCTGGGCTGATCTTTCAGAGATGGTGTGATTTGGTAACAATCGCTGAATATCCGCCGTGCATCGGACGAGCACGTTAAGTGACGGCCCCCAGGCTGGACCCACTGGTTAAATGGGTATCCTTTCCTATGCCCCCGCCTGAAATTCTCTCACCCTTCTATGTGCAATATCGTACTTGTACGGTGGCGCCATCTACTGTACTCTAATCTAACTACAAACTGTTCTGTCAAAGTCGCTAGACTTGCTCTCATTCCTTCCGTTTCTGTGTCCTGCCCAAAAGGCGATCTCGCTGTAGGTGGCTGGGAACTAAACTCTACTCACTGTGGACGGAAGTCCTACAAGAAAATGACAAATACACATACTCACTCTGCCTGATGACGGACCCATAGTGGGTCTGAAGGATCTTACTACTTGTTTTTAGCTGGTTTTAATTGTAAATAAAAGTATGGTCTTTTAAAGTTGCAATTATTTTCAATATTAATCGTGTATCTTGATAGCATTAAGAATCTTATTAATGCTTCAACCGGCGCAAATTTTGAAATAAAGCCTTGGACTACCGAGAGTACAAGACATCACCCGTCTTTAATTTATGACTCCCGGTTTAGGGAAGGAAGAGTGCCATTATTGCACGTCAAACATACCACCCATACATACACACATATGCCTTATCAAGGACTTTAACCGGAAAAAAATTCCGAACGATTAGCTAGAAGTTCCCGCTTCTGAATACAAGGTCTTCGGGCTGGGCATTCCAAATTTTAAAATACATGTTAGTCGTGACCACGTGAGCTCTGCCATCCATTCAAACACAGAACCTGAATAAACACAGTTTAAGAACATCGTTACATGATTCTCGCATGGAGAGAGTTGGACAGAATAATTGTGGTTTGTCGCTAACATTACATCCATTATGTGCGCCGCCTTACTAAGCTGTCAAAGGACGGTGGATCGTTGACGGTGATTTCCAGACTAATTAGACTCTGGACTCATTTCACGAATTCGACAATACGCTTTTAAAAGGGTTAACAGAGAGTTGTGTGATTAGGTGTCGGGAGTCTCACCGGCACTGTGGACGAAGCATGAACCTGTATTTGGTTTGCTATTATGTCCTATGCAACTATATCTACATTTCATCTGAGCCGTCGCGGAATAGGGCCTACGGGGATATGCATTCAGTAGGAATCAAATTAAGGCTTAAATTAACTGACAAACTCGAAGTTTAGGTTATATAATTGCTTTGATTCGATAAGAGAACGGTATTCTCCGGTGGTGAAAGATTTATGAGTAGAGAGGGTTTTCGGGAATACTCACTTCAACTGCCGTGGACCTGAGAGGATTGCGGAAAAGTTTGTCTATACCGCAGAAATTTTCGTGCATGTATGTGTATTAGTCATATTTGGCCTGTTTAAAAAATGTCAGAAACACAGTGAAGATTAAAAAAAGTTTGATTTAGTACGATCCATGTTCTGCTAGCACAGATAATTTCCGATTACTGATGATAATCAGAGGCCAACGACTTGATAATAAAATTCCCGGAAGACGAATCTAAACGCACCGAATTTGCAAATATTTGATGCCGCGCCGGTGGCGTAGTGGTCTAAGCGATGGCTTCTGATCATTGGTCCGAGATTGGTCCAGGTTCGAATCCCGGTGAGGCATGAATGTTGTGTTTGTCTTATGGTGCTGGCTCTCTCCATCCCCTGGAACCAGTGGTCTAAATTAGGACGGGCGACTGCTTCTAGCTCATAGAGTTGCTCATGGTGGTCGTTAAACCCCAATCAAAATAAATAAATTAACTTTCAGAACCAATGTCGAAGTGCGCAAATCACATACTGACCTCCAATGAAAGTAAATGCTACCCATAAAACTTAGAATTATGAACTGGGCTGTTCCTATAGCGTAAGATTTCCTGTTATATGAATGCACCCAGTTTTATTTTTACACACCTGTGACGTGCCTGCACCGCAGGACGCACATGAGATAAAGGCAGATAGCAGTGAGAGCACATGTCCGCGTAGTTTAGTTGGGAGAGCGACGTACTACGGAGTGCAAGGGAACCCGAGTTCGATGCCCGGCGCGGACAAACTTGTGTTACAGGGCTCCCTGTTCGGGCGCCATTCAAATGTTACAGGGCTTGGTGCTGAGTTCTATTACAGCGCCCTGTGTGGAGGGTTCGTTTGATGTTTGCTCTGCAGTAAGTTCTGCATCGGGGGTTTAACCCGTAATTCTCCCGATTGGAGCAGGTAAATAAAACACCAGGTATCAAAAGGCAACTCTAGTTAAAACCTTTTCGTGCAGTGAGGAAGACTTTTATTCAGATATTGCGGGGAATGTCACCAAGCTTTTGTCCGTCATCTTCGTGCTTTCTTTATTTTAGTTCGTCCCTCGGTGTCCTACTCGACGAATTCCCTTTATCTCTCTCCGGCCATTCAAACCTCTTCCTTCATCCGTTCCGACCAAACCCTCGAGGTTTTCACAGCCTCCTAAAAATATTCTGCCCCTCCCTCGACTTTTCGCCACCGAGTCTCTCCTCTCTTGCCCGGAGAGAGAGAAACCCCCTCAAAAAACTGTCCCCTCGTCCGATTTATTCCAAGAAAGCGCGGCCACGCCTTCAGTCTCAAAACTCTATGTTATTAATTGCTTAACGGCTCCCTTTGCTGCGACGCGTGGGAAAGGAAATGCTTTGCCTGTTGCTGCGATTTCCATCCAAATGGCGGGAAATGAAAGAAAATGATGGCTACAGAATCTCGCTTCTGATAAATATGGAAGCCCAGGTTACACTTGTATGTTATATTGGCGCCCGAACTTCCTGGATGACCTGGCTGTTAAGTTTCTCGTAATGATGTGATGTTCTTACCACACGGCAAGATAGGAAAAATGAGAATCCCTTCTTCAGTGCTTTGAAAAAATAAAGCAGTGTGATGTTACGTTCCACGCACCAAATTGTCTGGGATTTCTCAAATGCACGTTCTTCATGGGATGACTGCCTACAGCGACACATGGTCCCGACTGACCCGTGGGACATGCCCCCGCCCTCTTTCGGGGGGGTGACGTGCCTTCCCCGCAGTACGCACATGAGATAAAGGCAGATAGAAGTGAGATCACATGTCCGCGTAGCTTAGTCGGGAGATTGACTTGCTCGGAAGTGAGGGGACTTGGGTTCGATGCCCTGCACTGACAAACTTGTACGTTATAGACCAAAAGAAGCAAGTCACGGAGCTATAAAGAAGTCACCCGTCCCCAATCCAGTGTACATGTTGCCATGAAAAATTCAGCTCCGTAAGAAAAATATACCATCCATGCTTACCCGGAACAAGCTTGATAGACTAGATCCTTTCCGTGACACCGGAAGCAATCCTAAAAGGTCGGAGATGATATGCGGTGTATCTGGGTAAAGAGTTCTGTATTTTTCCAGATTAGTAGAATTACAAAATACACGTGTCCATCCGTCAGAATCAAACGATCTACCAAGTTTCGGTGGTGTCCTAAGGTGGAGAGAGATGGAAGTACTGACGATTTCTTTATGTCCATCTGGGGAATAGTGAATGGGATGTTCGACTCAGGGATTAAATTTTTTAAGTGCGTTCTGACTGTTTTCGTTCTCATGTCTTATGACGAAATACAAAATAGAAAAAATAAAAGCCCTGTCTTTATTATTTAAAAATTCGTATTATTTATGATTACGACATGACGAAGATTTAGAATGGTCCCTTTGGTACCTTCAGAATTTCCTACTGTTTCCTATCAGGCAGCATAATACTAAATTAGTGAAAATAGTAGGAAAGAATAAAAAGCAAATTTGAAGTATTCATCATCCATTCTCAGTTTTATTACTGGATGAAGATATTCCCGACACTCCTCCACAGCTCTCAAGGTTATACGGACATACTTTTGAATTAAATCCACCCATCTCCTTTTCCTGCCTCTTAGTCTCCAGTCTAAGCTTCTGCTGTTTAACGGAGGTCATTTCTTTTAGAATTAATATGCCCATCCCATTGCCACTTGAACTTTACTTTGATCATAATGTCATCCACTAATGTCATTTTTGTGATCCACGAGGTTTTTTCTCTATCTTTCTCAATTACTCCAAGAATATACAGATACCGGCCACTGAGTTCGAAACTTTTATTCATTTCCGTGTTGGACATTCATTAGTCCGAAATACAGCATGCATTCGTTTTGGCATACGTAGATTCCAGAAGGAGTTTTAGTGCATCTACCTTTACTGCATACCAGTCGTTTACCAGGCAATCTTTCGAGTGGCTCTGATTTGACTGAAGAGGACTTTGCTCCCGAATCTGTTTTTCTAATATGTCCCATACGTTCTCAATGGGGCTGAAATCAGGAGTTTGTGGTGTCCAGGGAAGATGGTGAAAGTCGTTGTCATGCCCACTTAACACATCTTGCGTGACTGGCAGTAGCATTGTCAGCCACAAAACAGCCATCACCAACGTACAGATAATTCTTGGAGGACACCTAACCTTCAAGGAGTATTAGGGAACCCGCTCCGTACAAACAGAACATGCCCCACACTATGACACCACTGCCATAACCTTGAATTGTGTTTGCAAGGCAAGATGGGTCCATTGCTTCATGAAGCTCCCGCCAAGCTCTCTCCCTACTGTCGGTACATAACAAGGTGTACTCGACTCATCGGACTACATGACTTTTTTCCAGTCTTCCAATGTTCACTCGCAGTGCTCTTGGCACAAATGTAGACGAACTTTCCGGTTCTTCACAGAAATGAGTGGTTTCCTTATATGCATGCGACTGTCAATACCAACCTTCTTCAATTCACTGCATATAGTTCGCTGAGTTATGGGTTAGGGAATGGCCTTCATTGAATGCTTCGGTAAATTTCTGCACAAAGGAAGTTTTGTTTCTCCGTACAAGTCTTCTAAGACGACGGCGATCTCGTTCCTAACAAATCGTCGTCGCGCCACAGTTATGTCTATTAGTCAAGCAATGTGGATTATATTTTTACTAATTAAAGATCCCGGATATCTCATCTTTTGAGAAACCAATCAGTTTTGATGTTTTCAAAATCGTTCCTCCAGCCAGATGAACACCCACAATAAGTGCTTTATCGAACTCCGAAAGTTCCTTTGTTTTTCCCATTGTGAAGAACACCACTGACGAGCAGCAGTCTTAAATAACAGCCTAGATCACGTGGTGACCCACGTAACCACGTACCTTGCGTACAAGCTGCGTAAGTGAAGTTTACGTACATCTGCATTAAGGTTTCTTATTCAGTGGCCTGTGTTTGTATCTGTTCATGCTTTTTTGAGATGCCCGCATCATCTGTGTATCTTTACTTAAGATTCTCTGATTCGTAAGTAATTACTGTAAGATGGATTACTTAATCACTTTTCTTATAACACCTAATGGTAAATTGCTCTTTAAAATTGAAATTCTGTATTTCGAAATACACTCCAGAAAACTGTATACGCTTATCAATTTCTTCTTTGATGCAGCCCTCACTTGCTGTCTGTTGTTCAAGGAAGATATAGGCATATGTTACACATAAATTTGCCTCACGACCGTTAAAACGTTAAATCTTTAGTTCTTGTAAAAGCACTGAACATCAATTTTGTTTTCTTTAAGTTTATCTTTAATCCTCCTTTTTTCTTTTGCAAACGGAGGGGGGGGGGCAACGACCTCACGGTGAGCAAATCAGTGAGCTATAAGCAATCGACTGTCCCTGAATTAGGGTCACTGGTTCCAGTTAAGGGAGACAGCCGGGGCCATACGACAAAAACAACATCCATGCCTCACCGGTATTCGAACCCGGATCTGTCTCGGAAGAATAGTCAGAAGTCCGAGTTTAGACTATTGCGCCACCCGGAAAGCTCTTGGAAGTATGTTTGCCCCATCAAGCTCTCAATCTTCAACTTAGATAAGAGGCATTGAATATATATATCATCATCATCATCATCATTGTCAACCATTATCAATCCACTGCTGGACGAAGGTCTCCCCAAGTTTCCTCCACAACGGTCTGTCTTGTGCCAGTCTCCTCCATGTCACTCCCGCATATTTACGAATTTCATCCACCCATCTCCCATGTGGTCTTTTTCTGGGTCTTTTCCTGTCCCTTGGAATCCAATCTAAAATTTCGGCTGTCCATCTATGGTCTGTCCTTCTGGCAGTATGTCCAGCCCATTGCCATTTCAGGGATTTAACTCTGATCATGATGTCTTCCACTCTCGTCATTTTTCGGATCCACGAGTTCCTCTTCTTATCTCTCCTGGTTATACCAAGCATGCACCTCTCCATGCTACTTTGAGTTGTCTGCAGCCTTTGTATGTCTCTTTTAGTTAAGGTCCACGTCTCTGCACCATACGTAAGCACTGGAAGGATGCATTGATCAAACACTTTTCTTTAAGACATAATGGCATATTGCTCTTGAAAATTATGCTGTTTCTTCCAAAAGCTCTCCAGGCAAAGTTTTGTACGCCGATTAATTTCTTCATCAATGTGACCTCACTTGATATCTGCTGTCCAAGATAAACATACGTATCTGTTATCTCCAGTTTTTCTCCATCAATCGATAAATCTTCATTTCTTGTAAAAGCATTGAACATCACTTTTGTCTTCTGAAAGTTCATTTTTAATCCCACTTCTTTACTCTTGTCAGCAAGTTCCTGGATCATACTCTGCAGCTCTGATGGGGTATTTGCAAAAATGACTACGTCATCAGCAAAACGAAGGTGGGTTAGATAATCTCCATTAATCTTTATCCCTTTGTTTTCCCAGTTCAGTGATTGAAAGACATTTTCCAATGTGACATTAAAGAGCTTCGGAGATATGGTGTCACCTTGTCTCACTCCCTTTCCAATTTTTATGTGTGTTGTATTTTCAAACAGCCGAATCTTTGCACTTGCATTTTCATAGATGTTATTAATAATATTAATGTATGCATCTTCAATACCACAGGATTTCAGAGCCGTGGTAACTGCTGATGGTTTCACCGAATCAAAGGCTTTTTCATAATCGATAAAAGCCATGCACAATGGAAGTTCATATTCCCTCGCTCTTTCAATTAGTTCTCTCAGTACATGGATATGATCTATTGTGCTGTAGCCACTCCTGAATCCAACTTGTTCTCTCGGTTGAGCCATGTCCAGTGTTACCTTCAAGCGGTGTGAAAGAACTTTAGTGAAGATTTTATAAACCACTGATAGGAGGCTGATAGGTCTGTAGTTCCTGAGATCCTCAATGTCACCTTTTTTATGTAGCAGGATCATTGTAGCATTGTTCCAATCCTCAGGAATCTTCCTTCATTAAGGCATCGAGTGAAAATTTGGGCGAGTACTGTTTCAATTTTTCCACTTGCTTCTTGTATGATGTCTATAGTAATTCCATCTTCTCCTGGAGCTTTCCCCCGCTTCATGTTCTTGATTGCATGAGCAACTTCTGCTGGGAGGACTGGAAGAACTCTGGTACCTTTCATGATGTCTGGAGTACATGTATCATCCCTTTCATATAATTTGGAGTAGAAATCTTTCACTCTTGTCAAAATTTCGCCTCTATTTCTTGTTATAGAACCATCTTCTTTTCTCAGAGCCATAATCTGTTTTCTTCCCTTACTGAGATGTCCCTTTGCTATCTTTAGGCTTTGGTTGTTTTCAATTGCTTTCCTCACTAGCTCACAGTTGAATTTCCTTACGTCTTCAGTGATACTTTTTCGTGCTGTCTTGCATAGCTCTATATATTCCACTTTGGAAGTCACATCTTCTTTAGTTGTCCTCATCTCTCTTCTTTTTTGCATCAACATTTTGGTTTTTCCTGATAATTTGTTTACATGCAACTTGTTCTTAGACCCAGCTAATTTTGTTGCTGTTTCCATAAGAGCTTTGGTTACTTTTCTGTTAACTTCCGAAATATCCACTTCTTCCGATGTTAGGCCTTCTAAAGCAGAGAATCTGTTCTTCAGTTCCAACTTGAAAGTATTATGGTGTTTTTTAAGGTTGGTTATGTCAATACATTTTGTTTGTCTTATGAGCTTGCCACGTTCCAGTTTAGTGTTGAGGTGCATCTTACATCTCACCAATCTATGGTCACTACCTGTGTTGAACTTGTTTAGCACACTGCAGTCTTCGATGACGAATTTTTTGTTACACATAATAAAATCAATTTCACTTGTCGTCCCAATTGGATGTCTCCATGTCCATTTCCTGTGTGGCTTTTTCTTGAAAAAGGAATTCAAGATGAAAAATCCTTCTGCCTCTGCAAACTCAACGAGAGTATTTCCACGCTGGTTTCTGTTGCCGTGACCGAATTTACCTACTGAAGTTTCATTCTGTTGCCGGTGCCCTATTTTTGCATTGAAATCTCCCATAATTATCTTCAAGTGCTGGTTACCTTTATTATTTAGATGACGAATTCCCTCATAAAATTCTTCAATTTCTTCTTCAGGATGACTTGTGGTGAGTGCATAAGTTTGAATAATCTGAGCCTGGTATCTTCTCGATAGTTGGATAACGAGTCGTGCAGCTCTGTCAGAGGAACTTTCAACTTATATATATATATATATATATATATATATATATATATATATATATTCTATTAAGAAGATACCTAAGCAAAAAAATACATATATAATTTTGACTCACACCAAGTACAACATAGAAAAGGTTATGTATCTACCTGTGTGAGTAAAAGGAGAAAAGATAAAAAAATAAAATAAAACAACTGAATGTAGAAGGTGTCGAGAATACTGAGCCTTGGCTTTATCAAGGACCAGCAAAAACTCTGCATTTTCTCACTTCCACAAAGACCTAGTTGGAAATGGGTTTCTGCAAGGCCATAGATGCAAGTAACATTCCCACCTAAAATTGTTTTAAAAATATATATATGTCATGTCCTCCGCAGAGTTGTATGACCTAGCACTAGTTAACCATTTCGCTCGCATCCATTAACCTTCCTGGCCCGACCCATGCTCTTCATCTGTTACTATTAAACAGAGAGAAGAAGATTAAAGAGAACTCAAGCTGTGAGAGTGACATAATAATTAGAAATAATTTTCAGCTATAACGAAATGCCAAGTTCGTTTGAGAGAGAATTTAAACCTGAAAAACAATGCAAAAGAAGTCCAAATTTTTATATTGCAATTAAAAAGGAAATATTAATTTTTAAAAAACAGATTTTTGAAAGAAAACTTGAGTCTAAAACCCCTACTCTACAACTTATGACAGCACGAAAACGAGAATAAGTTAAAGACAATAATTAACTAAAGAAAACTTTGTGAAAGTTATATGACTTAAACAGTTAGTTGCAATATGTACAATTACATATGTTGCAATATGTACAAAGTACATATTTCAGCAGTGCTTTAAGTGCATAATTAATTAGTTATTAAGTACTTAACTACTTTGAAAACACAGCGCATAGAAGAGGAACAAGCTTAGCCATCTGCTGTTCCTAGGTACCCCAAAAGACGCGCAAAGTTACAAAGAAAAGAAAGAGTTAAAACCCGCAAAAATGTTAACAGACAAGCCAGTGCCTAAAAGCTGAAAAGCAAAAAAACAACAGAGAAAAAGTACATGAAGTACAAACATTGAACTTATAAAACCTAAAACCCAAATATAAGGAAGAGAGCTTACCTCTTGTGCGACGAAACTTTCTCCTCACAAGAGTAAAACATGGCTGACCTCTTTCCGCCACTCCCTAGTCGCTGGGGGCAGCGCGGGTGGGGCTGATGGCCTCCTCATACAGAAAGAAACCAACTCGCGGAGATTTTAACCAGAGAAAAAAAAATATAAACTTAAGACTGTGGATCTGTATGATCAGAAAGAGCAGAATTAACTCTCCAGAATACATGAGAAATATTATAAAATACACGAGTAGTGTATTTAATAATCTTTGCATGTATTAAATCACCTTAGTGAGCTTCTATAGATTAATCAGAATCTTATTAATTTTAATGTTGGTTTTACTATTTTTAGTATAGCTATCCTAGTGATGAATAACTAGTTTTCTTTTTTATTTGTTTTTATTTTCTTTTATAAACAGATTTTTAAGCTTTTTTTTTGTGATTTTGTTTATATTATTTAATTTTTTGTTTTAATAGGACCTTCATATCCATAGCACTAAGGTTCCTTTAGGTAGTTAATAGGCATCCTCTAGCAATCTGTAAGAAGTTCTATTTCGAATTGTTAACTATGGAACTCAATAATAGAGTAACATACGAGCCCGTAAGTTATTCTACCAAGCAGTTAGAAAATCGGTTTAAGGCATTCTTCAAGAAGCTTAAAATTCCACAAACTAGAAGATATGAGCCTGAATTTCCATTTCTTTTTGCAACGGTTAAGTTTCATAAGGATCCTGTGAAGTTCAGGTTCATAGCTAGTGGAGTAAGGAGTCATAAAAAGAAAATAGATCTTGCTTTTGAAGATGTCTTAAAGAAGGTTTTGAAACACATTAGAAACTGTACTAACTTGATGTACAGAGATTTTTGGATAATTAATAATAATGCAGAAGTAATTTCTACTATACTCAAAGTTTGTCCCCTAGATATTAATAGTTATGATTTTGAAAACCTATATACTAATCTGCCTCTATCAGATATAATCACTACCTTTAAAGAGCTGTATGCAGAATTTAAACTTAACCAATTTGTTAATGTAGGAACTTGGAACTCTTATCTCAATTGCTGCATAAAAAATAACCATATCTTATATATTAATGCTCTCTATAAGCAAGTGAACGGTATTCCCATGGGAACATCAACGTCCACGAATATCGCTAATCTATTCCTGTTCTTTAAGGAATATAAATTCATTAAAAATCACCCCACCTGCTCAGATAACTACCTTTACACTTTTAGATATATTGATGATCTGCTGTGTATCAATAATTCAGAAGTTATAGAGAGTGATTTTGATAATATCTATCCTAGCTCTCTTAACTTATGTAAAACCAACCACAGTAATCAGGAACTTGAGTTCCTAGACTTAAGCATTAAGCTCAACAGAGGTAACCCATCTATTAGCCTCTTTGATAAAAGAGTTGATTTTCCTTTCAAAGTAATTAAATATCTACACTGGAATAATAACATATCAACCAAAGTAATTGAGAATGTACTAATTTCTCAGGTCCTAAGAATTTCAAGAATTTGCAGCAACAATTTGGACTTCAATTACCACATTAATATACTATTAGATAGTTTTCTAGAGAACGAAATTCCTTCTTCTTTCATCAAAAGAACTTTAAGAAAAATTATTCTGAATAATAGAGTAAGGTTGGCAGATCTGCTTTAATTTTCTACACAGTTAATAATATGATTCTGACCAATCAAAGCCGTAAGGAAGTTGGCTAGAGGATGCCTATTAACTACCTAAAGGAACCTTAGTGCTATGGATATGAAGGTCCTATTAAAACAAAAAATTAAATAAGATAAACAAAATCACAAAAAAAAGCTTAAAAATCTGTTTATAAAAGAAAATAAAAACAAATAAAAAAGAAAACTAGTTATTCATCACTAGGATAGCTATACTAAAAATAGTAAAACCAACATTAAAATTAATAAGATTCTGATTAATCTATAGAAGCTCACTAAGGTGATTTAATACATGCAAAGGTTATTAAATACACTACTCGTGTATTTTATAATATTTCTCATGTATTCTGGAGAGTTAATTCTGCTCTTTCTGATCATACAGATCCACAGTCTTAAGTTTATATATTTTTTTCTCTGGTTAAAATCTCCGCGAGTTGGTTTCTTTCTGTATGAGGAGGCCATCAGCCCCAACCGCACTGCCCCCAGCGACTAGGAGTGGCGGAAGAGGTCAGCCATGTTTTACTCTTGTGAGGAGAAAGTTTCGTCGCACAAGAGGTAAGCTCTCTTCCTTGTATTTGGGTTTAGGTTTTATAAGTTCAATGTTTGTACTTCATGTACTTTTTCTCTGTTGTTTTTTTGCTTTTCAGCTTTTAGGCACTGGCTTGTCTGTTAACATTTTTGCGGGTTTTAACTCTTTCTTTTCTTTGTAACTTTGCGCGTCTTTTGGGGTACCTAGGAACAGCAGATGGCTAAGCTTGTTCCTCTTCTATGCGCTGTGTTTTCAAAGTAGTTAAGCACTTAATAACTAATTAATTATGCACTTAAAGCACTGCTGAAATACTTTGTACATATTGCAACTAACTGTTTAAGTCATATAACTTTCACAAAGTTTTCTTTAGTTAATTATTGTCTTTAACTTATTCTCGTTTTCGTGCTGTCATAAGTTGTAGAGTAGGGGGTTTTAGACTCAAGTTTTCTTTCAAAAATCTGTTTTTTAAAAATTAATATTTCCTTTTTAATTGCAATGTAAAAAATTTGGACTTCTTTTGCATTGTTTTTCAGGTTTAAATTCTCTCTCAAACGAACTTGGCATTTCGTTATAGCTGAAAATTATTTCTAATTATTATGTCACTCTCACAGCTTGAGTTCTCTTTAATCTTCTTCTCTCTGTTTAATAGTAACAGATGAAGAGCATGGGTCGGGCCAGGAAGGTTAATGGATGCAAGCGAAATGGTTAACTAGTGCTAGGTCATACAACTCTGCGGAGGACATGACATATATATATTTTTTAAAACAATTTTAGGTGGGAATGTTACTTGCATCTATGGCTTGCAGAAACCCATTTCCAACTAGGTCTTTGTGGAAGTGAGAAAATGCAGAGTTTTTGCTGGTCCTTGATAAAGCCAAGGCTCAGTATTCTCGACACCTTCTACATTCAGTTGTTTTATTTTATTTTTTTATCTTTTTCTCCTTTTACTCACACAGGTAGATACATAACCTTTTCTATGTTGTACTTGGTGTGAGTCAAAATTATATATGTATTTTTTTGCTTAGGTATCTTCTTAATAGAATGTGAATTCTGAATTTTCAAAACTGCTGCGTTGCGCGTTTTGATCTTCAGGTTATTTTGCAACTTTCGTTTTAAATTCTAAAGTTTTTCCTTAGCCTTCAGTTTTGCTCTTCAGTATATATATATATGCAACACCAAGAAGGAAGCATCCGATTGGCCTGAAATTCGCAGAATGCGTCGCACGCGAGAGGACATGCAAACGATTAGCATTGCAGGGCATATGCAAATCATGTGCTCCCGGCACGCCACCGAGAAGCACTATAAGAAGGGTGCACATAAGGCGGGGTGTAAGTAGTGGAAGTGTGTTCTGCTGCCGGATCTGTGCGTGGGAAGCTTTCTGATGCCTCGTTGCAGAATACGGTAGTCATTCCAGCACGTTTCGGAGTTCGACAGAGGACGAATAGTGGCTTATCGCGACAGCGGTTTATCGTACCGAGACATCGGCGCTCTTGTGGGACGACATCCAGCCACAGTGAGGCGAGAATGGATTCGGTGGGTGCAGGAGGGACGGACGAATCGACGTGAGCGATTGCCGCAGCCACGGCACACCACCGAGCGAGAGGACCGGCATGTTGTGCGGCCGGCATTGACGGCTCGCACTGCCACATCACGAACGTTAGCGCAGAAATTAGGGTGTGTTGCGCAACAACCTGACACAGCACGTACCGTTCGACGTCGTCTGCAGGAGCGGGGACTTGTCGCACGGCGCCCATTGTTCCGATTACATTTGACGTTACACCACCATCGAGTGCGGCGGCAGTGGGCTGTTGAACGCCGCACCTGGACTACGGAAGGGCACGACATTGTCTTCTCCGACGAATCCCGCTTCTGCCTGCAACACCACGATGGTCTGATCCGCATGTGGCGGCACCGCGGCGAGAGACTATATGACGCCTGCATTATGCATCGCCATACCGGTCCATCGTCTGGCGGTATGGTTTGGGGCGCAATTGGATATGACACCCGCACCCTTCTGGTACGCATCGCCGGTAGACTCAACAGCCACCGCACCATCTTCGACGTTTTGGAGCCTGTAGTCCTTCCTTACCTGCGGGACCTGCCACCGGCCATGTTTCAACAGGACAACGCGCACCCGCACGTTGCACGCATCGTGCAACAATTCTTCTCCGCCCACCAGGTGTCACTGCTGCCGTGGCCCGCCTGTTCTCCCGATATGTCGCCAATCGAACACGTCTGGTCGCTGATCGGCAACCGAGTGGCCCGGCAAGCACCATTCGCGGCTACGCCTGATGAACTGTGGCAACGTCTGGAATTAGCCTGGACCGACATACCCCAAGCCCACATCCAAAGCCTCTTTCGTTCGATGCCGCGGCGTGTAGCGGCCGTTAGTGTCAGCCATGGGGGCCACACGAACTATTGATGTATGCGTGTTCCGCAAGTCGCACAGGCCTCTGAGCTCAATCGTTTCATCTTTGTATCTGTTGTTATGCGTACAGTAAATCTGGCTTTGCTATCTTGTGTCCTTCTTGGTGTTGCATTTTGGGTGGCCAGCAGTGTGTGTGTGTATATATATATATATATATATATATATATATATATATACACTGACGGGGAAAAAAAGTCCCATCACCAAGAAGGGGTTGTGTTAGATAAACGACAGTTGGCAAGCGGTGAGAATACATCTGTAAGATGACGTCTATGCAAATTTCGCGCTCGGCGCGTACGTGTGGCGCGCTAGTAGCGCCCCTCGGAACATGCAAAGCATGTTTGCTGTAAATACGCGCTGTAACGTTCGTGAGCGTTAGTTATCGTTAAGATTTGACGTAGGGTGTTGATGTTAGTCAAGAATGTCTTTAAGAAGACGAAGAAGCCATTATAAACAGCTCACGGAGTTTGAACGAGGTCGTGTAATAGGGCTACGAAAAGGTGGATTTTCTGTCCGCAATATTGCAGAAAGACTTGGCAGGAATGTAGCCACTGTGCATGATTGTTGGTAGCGGTGTTCAAGGGAAGGTACTGCCTCAAGAAGACCGGGTTCCGGCCGGCCACGTGGCACTACTGAGAGAGAAGACCGCCGTGTACGGCGTATGGCCGTGGCGCATCGTACCGCGTCTGCGTCAGCAATTCGAGCTGCAGTTGCCACCACAGTGACACAACGAACTGTTACAAATCGGTTATTTGAAGGACAGCTCCGAGCCAGACGCCCTGTTGGGTGCATTCCACTTACTCCAAACCACTGCCGTGCTAGAGCTCATTGTAGGACGGAGTGGAGATCTTTTGTGTTTTCTGATGAAAGCCGGTTCTGCCTGGGTGCCAATGATGGCCGTGTGTTGGTTAGAAGGAGGCCAGGTGAGCGCCTGCAACCGACCTCTGCGACCGAGACACACTGGACCTACACCTGGAGTTATGGTCTGGGGAGCAATTTCCTATGACAGCAGGAGCACTCTCGTGGTTATCCCACGCACCCTGACGGCACAGTTGTACGTCGGTCTGGTGATTCAACCTGTTGTGCTGCCATTTATGAACAGCATTCCAGTGGGTGTTTTCCAACAGGATAACGCTCGCCCGCATACCGCTGTTGTAACCCAGCATGCTCTACAGAGTGTCGACATGTTGCCGTGGCCTGCTAGATCACCAGATCTTTCACCAATCGAGCACGTATGGGACATCATTGGACGACAACTCCAGCGTCACCCCCAACCAGCATTAACCGTCCCTGTATTGACCTGCCAAGTGCAACAGGCATGGAACTCCATCCCACAAACTGACATGCAGCACCTGTACGACACAATGCATGAACGTTTGCGTGCTTGCATTCAACATTCTGGCGGTTACAGTTATTAATGTACCAGCATTTCACATTTAAAATGGCTCTTCTCGCGCTTACAATAAGCTGTGATCTTGAAACCTTAATCGATTAAATATGTTACCTATACGAATGTATTGCCGCCATTTCGTTCCTCTACAACTATTTTTTCGTGGTGTTGGGATTTTTTTCCGTCAGTGTATATGTATATATATATATATATATATATATATCATCATCATCATCATTGTCAACCATTATCAATCCACTGCTGGACGAAGGTCTCCCCAAGTTTCCTCCACAACGGTCTGTCTTGTGCCAGTCTCCTCCATGTCACCCCTGCATACTTTCGAATTTCATCCACCCATCTCCTATGTGGTCTCCTTCTGGGTCTTTTCCTGTCCCTTGGAATCCAATCTAAAATTTCGGCTGTCCATCGATGATCTGTCCTTCTGGCAGTATGTCCAGCCCATTGCCATTTCAGGGATTTAACTCTGATCATGATGTCTTCCACTCTTGTCATTTTTCGGATCCACGAGTTCCTCTTCTTATCTCTCCTGGTTACACCAAGCATGCACCTCTCCATGCTGCTTTGAGTTGTCTGCAGCCTTTGTATGTCTCTTTTAGTTAAGGTCCACGTCTCTGCACCATACGTAAGCACTGGAAGGATGCATTGATCAAACACTTTTCTTTTAAGACATAATGGCATATTGCTCTTGAAAATTATGCTGTTTCTTCCAAAAGCTCTCCAGGCAAGTTTTGTACGCCGATTAATTTCTTCATCAATGTGACCCTCACTTGATATCTGTTGTCCAAGATAAACGTATGTGTCTGTTATCTCCAGCTTTTCTCCATCAATCGATAAATCTTCATTTCTTGTAAAAGCATTGAACATCACTTTTGTCTTCTGAAAGTTCATTTTTAATCCCACTTCTTTACTCTTGTCAGCAAGTTCCTGGATCATACTCTGCATCTCTGATGGGGTAGTTGCAAAAATGACTACGTCATCAGCAAAACGAAGGTGGGTTAGATAATCTCCATTAATCTTTATCCCCTTGTTTTCCCAGCTCAGCGACTGAAAAACACCCTCCAATGTGGCATTAAAGAGCTTCGGAGACATGGTGTCACCTTGTCTCACTCCCTTTCCAATTTTTACGTGTGTTGTATTTTCAAACAGCCTAATCTTTGCACTTGCATTTTCATAGATGTTATTAATAATATTAATGTATGCATCTTCAATACCGCAGGTTTTCAGAGCCATTGTAACTGCTGATGGTTTCACCGAATCAAAGGCTTTTTCATAATCGATAAAAGCCATGCCCAATGGAAGTTCATATTCCCTCGCTCTTTCAATTAGTTCTCTCAGCACGTGGATATGATCTATTGTGCTGTAGCCACTCCTGAATCCAGCTTGTTCTCTCGGTTGAGCCATGTCTAGTGCTACCTTCAAGCGGTGTGAAAGAACTTTAGTGATATATATATATATATATATATCATCATCTTTAATCATTTTTAATTAAAAATTAAAAAATGGATTAAAAATTAAAAATGAACTTTCAGAAGACAAAAGTGATGTTCAATGCTTTTACAAGAAATGAAGATTTATCGATTGATGGAGAAAAGCTGGAGATAACAGACACGTACGTTTATCTTGGACAGCAGATATCAAGTGAGGGTCACATTGATGAAGAAATTAATCGGCGTACAAAACTTGCCTGGAGAGCTTTTGGAAGAAACAGCATAATTTTCAAGAGCAATATGCCATTATGTCTTAAAAGAAAAGTGTTTGATCAATGCATCCTTCCAGTGCTTACGTATGGTGCAGAGACGTGGACCTTAACTAAAGAGACATACAAAGGCTGCAGACAACTCAAAGAAGCATGGACAGGTGCATGCTTGGTGTAACCAGGAGAGATAAGAAGAGGAACTCGTGGATCCGAAAAATGACAAGAGTGGAAGACATCATGATCAAAGTTAAATCCCTGAAATGGCAATGGGCTGGACATACTGCCAGAAGGACAGATCATCGATGGACAGCCGAAATTTTAGATTGGATTCCAAGGGACAGGAAAAGACCCAGAAGAAGACCACATAGGAGATGGGTGGATGAAAATTCGAAAGTATGCAGGGGTGACATGGAGGAGACTGGCACAAGACAGACCGTTGTGGAGGAAACTTGGGGAGACCTTCGTCCAGCAGTGGATTGATAATGGTTGACAATGATGATGATGATGATGATATATCATCATCGTCAACCATTATCAATCCACTGCTGGACGAAGGTCTCCCCAAGTTTCTTCCACAACGGTCTGTCTTGTGCCAGTCTCTTCCATGTTACTCCCGCATACTTTCGAATTTCATCAGCATGTGGTTTTCTTCTGGGTCTTTTCTATCTCTTGGAATCCAGTCTAAAATTTCAGCTGTCCATCGATGGTCCGTCCTTATGGCAATATGTCCAGTTCATTGCCATTTCAGGGATTTTACTCTGGTCATGATGTCTTCCATTCTTGTCATTTTTCTGATCCACGAGTTCCTCTTCTTATCTCTCCTGGTTACACCATGCATGCATCTCTCCATGGCTCTTTGAGTTGTATGCAGTCTTTGTATGTCTCTTTTAGTTAAGTCTCTGCACCATATGTAAGCACTAGAAGGATGCATTGGTCAAACATTTTTCTTTTAAGACGTAATGGCAGATTGCTCTTGAAAATTATACTGTTTCTTCCAAACGCTATCCAGGCAAGTTTTATACGCCGATTAATTTTTTCATCAATGTGACATTCACTTGATATCTGCTGTCCAATATAAGTGTAAATATTGGTTATCTCCAGCTTTTTCCTATCAATCGATAAATCTTCATTTCTTGTAAAAGCATTGTACATCACTTTTGTCTTCTGAAATTTCATTTTTAATTCCACTTCTTTACTCTTGTCAGTAAGTTCCTGGATCATACTCTGCAGCTCTGATGGTGTAGTTGCAAAAATGATTATGTCATCAGAAAACGAAGGTGAGTTAGATAATATCCATTAATCTTTATCCCTTTGTTTTCCCAGTTCTGTGATTGAAAAACATTTTCTAATGTGGCATTAAAGAGTTTGGGAGATATATTGTCACCTTGAACTAACTTTTGAACTTAGGCCTAGTAAATGGATAAAAATAAAAAGTTACACGCAAAATAGAGATCTACAGAAATGAATTGCAATATAGATTTACATATTTTAGAAGATTTAATCATTCTACTTTAAGGTGTTTATGTGTAGAAATAAAAATCAAACGCAAAATTTATTCTTTATTTATTGTTGTTCTTATCAGCAGAACGAGTCGTATAACTCGCCATTCTGGTTTTTGCACATCCTTTTAGTGAATCACGAGGTATGCCTATTAAATGAAGAAACTAAATAACGAGACTGGCTCTATAACTTGAATTTAATAAGAAACTTACATTTTCAACTCTTATCACCTTTAACGTACTCCGCTTCCACATGAAGACATCGCTGCATTCTGATTTTCCAATGGGCAAAGCAGTGTTCATCAGGTGTGATCCCTGTTAGATGCTACAGTAGGTCAGTCTCCGCTCTATTAGTCGGTGACTTAAAACGAGTCCTCTCGAATATAGATACGACTTTAGGTAACAGAAAAAAACTTGCACGGGGCCAACCAGTTGTAACAGGGGTGTGTTCTTTTATTTTTAAGCCCTTGAATTTATAGTGCAGGTTGACCTAGAATTATCTTATGAAATTACTCGAATCTCCCAGTTTTATCGCTACATATTCTGTTTCCTAATTATTCGCTCTTTCGTGCTTAGTCTAACTCTACGTATAATAGGTTGTCCATACTAAAATGTCCGATTTTTGATCTCTGGTGTTTTGACAATGTGTTGTGTTCAATACAGTGAATATGATGCAAGTGTAATATGTCATTGGAAAGCGTGAAATCTGCAGATTGTAACCTTTAGTTCACTTTATTAATAAATGATATTTCCAACTCTATATTTTCGTTTCAGTGAAAGATGAATAACCGTTATTTTCGGGCAATTTTCCTCTACGAGTTCAAACTGGGCCACAACGCAGCGCAAGCGACGAGAAACATTGTCGGTGCCTTTGGGGAGGATGAGGCTAACGAGCGTACTGTACGAAGATAGTTCGCAAAATTCAAGACTGGCGACACGAACCTCAAAAAATGAAGAGTGTGGACGACCGAGTACCGTCATCGATGACGACGCATTGAAGGCCCTTGTTGAAGCAGATCCACACACAACTGTTCGTGAGCTTGTGGGAGAACTGGCAGTAGGCAAATCAGCTGTTTCTGTGCACCTCAACTAAGTTGGAAAGTCCAAGAAGCTCGACAAGTGGGTGCCACAATAATTGAACGAAAATCAACAAAATCGTCGTTTGGAAGTCTCGTCGGGGCTGCTTTTGCGCAACAAAACCGATCCCTTTCTCGATCGCATCTTGACATGTGAATGGATCCTGTACGACAATCGTCGACGTTCCGCGTCGTGGTTGGACCACAACGAAGCTCTTCAACACTTCCCCAAATCAAAACTCCATCAACATAAGGTTATGGTGACTGTTTGGTGGTTTTCAACCGGTTTAATCCAGCACAGCTTCCTGAATGCGGGCGAAACGATTACCGCTGCAAAGTATTGTCCAGAAATCGACTAAATGCACCGCAAACTGCAACGCATTCGCCCATCATTTGTCAACCGAAAGGGCCCAATACTTCTGCACGATAACGCGAGACCGCAGTCGCGCGTATCACTCTGCAAAAGTTGAACGAATTCGGCTATGAGACTCTACCTCATCCATAAGACTTTCACTAACCGACTGCCATTTTTTAATGTATCTGGACCACTTTTTGCCGCGGAAAATTTTCCACAACCAAGCTGATACTCAAAACGCCTTTCAAGCTTTCATCGCTTCCAGAACTCCTGATTTTTATGCTACCGGAATACGTAACCTTGTTTCTAGTAGGCAAAAATGTGTCAATTTATGTTAATCATATTTATTCTAAGGTGAGATATGTGTGATTAACGAACAGACACGCAAAAGTGTTCCGTCTTAGACCGGCATCCTGCGACCTCTTGCTCTCTAGACCCCTGTCGATCCCTAGCTCGAAGAAAAATGCGTTTCTCCGACGCCTCCTGAGCAATGAACTAATTTAGCCGTCTCGATTCGTTTTCAGATCACAATGTACACGACTGCAGCGTAGGCAAATAAAATGATAAACAGCACTTAACGTTTTCTGAACAGGATCTTCAATACGAAGAAAGATTGCCTGAGAACAGTTTTTTTGCAACTCCTGCTAGTAACCCTTGTCGCCGTATATAGTACCTTTGAACATTCCCATGCTGACTGAAAAAGACGTATCGCTAAATATGCTTTACCTGAAAAAGAATCAATTCTAAAATCTTGTAAAATATTCTAAACCCTCGTAAAAGGACTGCGAGTCGTTTCTTGCCTGAAAACTGATTTACTGAGAGCGCTGAATGAACTAACGGTTGTGCCGGAGAAGGACGAAGCCATTTTACCAGAACTCTGATTTCTTTCTTCTGACTCGCTCTGCGCAGTCACCAGACCCTATTTGCAATAATGCTGGTTCACTGTTATACTCTTCGGGAATCACCTCTGGCAAAATTAAGCCCTTAATGTCAAAGAAAATTTACATGGCCTTGAACCTGCTTTGCCATACTTTCTTCGTCCTTGTGACGTTAGTGTTTTGTACGTAGGTGGTTCAAAAAGTAACAAGATTGACGTCATAGCGCTGAAACAAAACCCACGCAGAACAATGCAGCTGCCTGTGTCGGAACACCTGCAAGGCCAGTCACGTGAAGAGGCGTCGTTACAGCGCTCCGTTAGTTCATTCTTGTAGTAGACGGCGTAGAGTTCATACGTGTTTCTGTAACCCAGTACGGATTTAAAGCTGGAGCAAAAAGCTACTGACAATTTTGCGTGCGTTTGAATAAAACCGCCACAGAAACGCACGAAATAATTAGAACAGCCTATAGGGAAGATGCTTTGTCCTTTGCAAGAGTTTTTGAGTGGCATAGGAAATTCGTGAATGGTGAAGACTGCCATGAAGATGCTCCACGCACCAGTAGTCTTTCGACATCGGCTACGGAGGTTAATACCAATACCATCGGGGCAATGTTGCACGAAGACCGCTGAATGACTATTGAGAAGGCTGCTCATGTGATGCACATGCCCGTTGCTTCTGCAGATGACACTGAGAAATCGGTTGTGGTACCGAAAAGTCGCTGCAAAATGAATTCTTCCGCTGATGACACTGCGAAAAAACGGTTGGGGTACCGAAACGTTGCTGCAAAATGAATTCTTCCGCTGATGGCATGTGAGAAATCGGTTGGGGGTACCGAAAAGTCGCTGCAAAATGGATTCTTCCGCTGATGACACTGTGAGAAATCGGTTGGGGTACCGAAAAGTCGCAGCAAAATGGATTCTTCACTTCCTCACGGGTGAACACAAGGTATATCCTGTTTTAACCTGTCGCCAATGGAAGGCCGGCTACGACGTGAGCCACATGATTTGGATCAAGTCGTCTCATATGATGAAACGTTTTTTCACCATTTCAACTCCAAAACAAAACAATTTGGTAAAATCATGCAATACATTGATTACGATACGCTTTCCAACATACCAGAAATCATAGAAAAATGCCTTGGTTTTGAGGGGACTAAACTATAATATAACGTTCGGAGTTCACATATATCAAAGTTAAATCTCTTTATGTCAGTGATACCTATTTCTATTATCAAGAGCTACCACACATAAGCCGTTTTATAATTAAAAATCCCGTCTAAATCGGGCAATTTTCACGGAAGTTATAGTGCAAAAATAATGGCTAACGAATCTCACGCATGCGCACTGCCCGCAATTGCTGACAAAAAACATTTTTGGCGGAACTGCTTCCAAAGTAGTTACGGAACAACGTATTGTATTTCGTGCCAATCGAAGCATTTTTAGTCAAGTTATGAGGATAATGGCTGTGGAATAAATCTCGCTCCTGTGCCTTGACCTTTGACCCCATTTCGATGATATTCAACAGAACCGGTTCAGTATACTTCTGGAACAATATGATAAAATTTTGTCGCAATCGAAGCATTTTTACGTAAATTATGACGCATAAAGGCGATGGAATGGATCCCGCTTCTATGTCCTGACCTTTGACCCCATTTCCAAAAGGCTTCATCCCTAGGTTGTCCCCTATCACATACTAAAACTTCATCGAAATCGAACCATTTTTACATGAGTTATCGTGCAGACAGACAGACGGACAAAGCTGGAGAATATGCGCTTCAACCTACGGTTGGAAAGCGTTAACAACAGAGAAACGCCCACAGAGTCGCGATCTAAGGAAGCAAAGGTTCAAAGCAAATGCAGGAAACGTCATGCACCTGGTTTTCTTCGATAAAAAGAGAATTGTGTAGGACCATGTTGTCTCTCAGAGGAAAACTGTTACCGGTGGCTATTATTCTGAAGTTTTCAAAGGTCCCCCAAAATGCCCAGAATATGCACAAACTGGTTGGATTTTGCATCAAGAAAATGCCTCTGCACATCCTGCTTTGATTGCTCAGCAGGTTATCCAAAATCTTCTACAAAATCGGTATTTGTAATTTTTCTATACATAAATATATAAGTAGATCTCTCTTTCTCTTTCTCCATGTACTGTATATGTATATAGAGAGAGTGGATTCCAAGAGACAGGAAAAGA
Source organism: Macrothele yani (assembly GCA_039090855.1). Taxonomy (NCBI): domain Eukaryota; kingdom Metazoa; phylum Arthropoda; class Arachnida; order Araneae; family Macrothelidae; genus Macrothele; species Macrothele yani. The sequence goes on from CM077004.1 coordinate 33,104,502, forward strand.
CCCTGAAGAAGAAAACCACATGGGAGATGGGTAGATTAAATTCGACAGCACACCGGAGTAACATGGAAGAGACTGGCCCAAACAGACAGTTGTAGAAGAAACTTGAGGAGACTTTCATCCAGCAGTGCATATTTTTATTGAAGGTTTAACGACCACCGTGAGCAACTCAATGGGCTATAAGCAGTCGCCCGTCCCTAACTTAGAGTCACTTGATCCAGGGAAGGGACAGAGCCAGTGCCGTAAAACAAACACAAAATCCATGTTTACCGGGATTCGAACCCGGACCCTTCTGGGACGAATGGTCACAAACCAGCGCTTAGACCACTGCGCCACCGCAGCAGTAGATTGATAATGGTTGATGATGAGGACGATGATGTATAAAGCAAAGTGGGAAAATGCGAGTGCTTCCGTCTGCAAATTATTCCTTTTTTTTTTTTTTTTTTTTTTTTTTTTGATTGGAGATTTAACAACCACCGTGAGCAACTAAATGGGCTATAAGCAGTCGCCCGTCCCAAATTTAGGGTCACTGGTTCCAGGGAAAGGAGAGAGCCAGTGCCGTAAGACAAACACAACATCCGTGCCTCACGGGATTCAAACCCGGACCCCTCTGGTACGAATGATCAGAAGTCATCACTTAGACCTCTGCGCTGCGCCACCGGGGTGGCCCGCGAATTGTTCGACCACTTCTAAATGAGTTTGAGATGGAAAATTGGAATACTGATAGGTCTTAATTAAGGTCTGGATGCCTAGAGAAGCCCCCCCCCCCTCAAGAAAAAAAAATGACAGCTTTGGAATATTATCTGCTTGAAATCATTTTTTACCACTTCTACACGTAGAAAAGTATGAAAACCAAAATATTCAGAAGGGTGACTTAGCTTTACTGTGCAAAATGCTGATAGGTTTAGAGATAATTATGCCAGAAACGTTGAAATGCTGTAAAAGTTCCGTGAAATTTTAATTTAAAAATAAGGGGCGCCGAAGCCTGTTACCATTTTTACGTCAAACCGTACACATTGACGTCACGACCCTGTTTTAAATCGTAAAATTGTTATGGATCTTAAATTACTTTCCTTTCCCTTAATTAATTTTCATTTTCTTTAATTTTATGTTCAAAAAATGATTTTATAGATTCATCGTTCGAAGAACGGGCATGTCTGCTAACACACATATAAATATATATATCAAATTAGGGTGCGATATATTCTTTTACTTTTCTTTAACTGCATACAGACATTCATTGTAACTACAAGTACGAGGGAGCAAGCTAAATATGATATGAATGTGCTCTGGGAGGCCATTATTAGGCTACTTTTCATTTTAATAGTGGGACACCTCAGCACCGGATAAAAACCAGTGCTCCGCACATTTGTGCAGGAGAAGCGGCATGACACGAACATAAAATTACGTTGATAAATGACCTTCTCTAGTAACAGCATTTGTCGCATAGATTTCCTAGTTGATAGGGCAGAAAAGAGGAGGGCATGAGAAGTTGGGCTCTCCTGTGATGTCCTCTCCAGCTGTTTTTCACCTCGGCGAGAAATCTTCGGCGAGAATGGCAGTAGGTCTTTGTTGCCTTCACAGTCTGTCACACATCACTGCCAAGAACAGAACACTCCCACCACAGAACCGCAAGAATAGATCTCGATTCGCAATGGCCTGCCCCGGAATCGTGCCTCTTTTATGCCCGTTCACCCGAAGCACGTGTACCAGACACGAGCGAAGAACATTAGCTTAACAAATCTCTACCCGTGTAGTGGGGAGCGTCTGCCTGAGGGGATAAAAATCACTGACTTTTTCCCTCGGCGTGTATTTTATTCCATCGACCCCCCCCCCCCCCCCCCATGTTCACACAACGACTTGAGATTGAAATGCGACTTGCTTTGTAGGGTAGAACAACAATGTATATTCACAAAATCCCGCACGTTACGCGGTATTTTAACGCTTCCGAAGTTGACGTTTTTGTTCCCGTATGTATTTCCGCTCTGCGATGCGATTGACGCTGGACCTTATTGTTGCTTAGACTGGATGTGAAAAGGTGTTCGTTATCCATTTATTCTTTTCGTTATCCACGGTTCTCCCCTGGTTGTTATTGAGAGACAGTATTGACGATTGGTAGGAACGAATTCCCATGAACCAGCAGACACGAGTAAACAACGTTGGCAATGCCGGTTCAAGTGTCTGTGTTGCTAGTCGTCGCGTGTCGTAAAGGACACGGGTGCAAAATGATAGACTTCCCACATTTTCAGACTCCTGTAACCCGAGAAGGTGAAGCAAAGCAATCAATCAACGGCCGGAATCGGGGAGCTTCAGTGAAATGATGATGCAACTAACATGCTATACTTAACGTCTAGTTGGTCTCACTGAGACAAGGAAATTCAATATTCCTGTCATGCTGCAACAGTCGAGTAACTGCGGGGATAATCTGAGAATTTGTGAATGATAGAACGGACGGCAACGGAGAACAAAGGCGATTTTTTAGACATGCTAAATTGAAATCCTCGTTTCAGTTTCCTTTACTTGACACTTAAACAAAAAAAAAAAAAGCGATAAGTACAGCTACGGAGACACAGTAACGTTACAGGAAAAACTCGGGGCTTCCCTGCAAAATATCTCTTCGAGGCCCTTTTGCGAAAAGCTATTAGCTTTCAAGAAATTACTGAAGTTTCTAAATTCCATATTGTTAACTAGATTTTATGAACGCTTTGATAATTGAATTCCTTTGGAACCTACAGGTATTTTCCGTAAAACAAAAAATCATCGCGAGTAGCATAAATGTGCACATTGCAATTAAAATGATTGCTCCGCGTTATTTTAAATACACCAGATCGTGAATATTCAAGGTACGCTTATAGCGTAGTATATCAGTTTATTTTCTTGATGCAATATGCATAAAGATTCGCGAAGCTTTCACAAAAAGGCATCGAATTAGAGCACGTAAGAAACAAAGATGTTATTTTTTTAAATAACGTATATTTATCACGCAATTATACGGTGTGCAGTGATGTGTTTCTATCTTTTAAGGTGGTTCCACCTAAAATTTCTGCCTTATGTTTTCAATGGTAAAACTTCTTTACATATTTTTCGCAATTAATGTATTCCCAAGGATGGAAATTTGCACATAGATAAAACTAACTTTAAGTTATAGCATGGGATACTTAATATTTGCTAAAATATAACAATAATTATATTAAAAATCAATAATTTTTCTTTGAGTAATGTTAGACCTACTGTTAACAGATGGCGCGACCTGTACATTGATGACGTCAGTAGACAAACAAATGTTGGATTGCTTAGTTATAGTTATGTTTTAGCAAGCATTAAGTATCCCATGATATAACTTAAAGATAGCTTTTTCGGTGTGCAGAATTTCATCCTTGGGAATTCATTAATTACGAAGAAAACATGTAAAGAAGTTTTACCATTGGAAACATAAGGCCGAGATTTTAAGTGGAACCACCTGAATAACGCATGCCAAACCATTGGTAGTTAAATAGATACCATGCCATAACATGTTGGTTTGCTGAAAAGGTTTTCGACTGTTTCCCTGATGGCAGTCTCCTTACAGTTCGTGTAAGGGCCAATGCTTCTAATACTATTCCATACGGGGTTCGGACATTTGGGCACCGGACATTTGGGCACATTCCCTTTTAAAGCAATGAAATTGCGCTGCGTTAAAAATTACAGTGTTCCTATATTTCTCCCTACTTGAGCAAGTGGTGTGCACAAAAATTTTTTCACTTATATCTCATAATCATTAAGAAATTGAGACATATTTACGATTTTCTTTCTGAAAGACGGGGCGGACATTTGGGCACAAATGTTTAAGGGACCGTATAACAATTGCCATTTCTTGGCCCAATAGTAAGAGTTTGACCGAGAAAATGTTCACCTTAAGTTACTTAGGCACTAAATATTTACGGGCACGTGCCTACTCAGCAAACCAGTCAAAGGGGAAGGGGGTATATCAAAAGTGTAAAATATGAAGAATTTCTCGTCCGATCGGGAGCTTTTCAGCATTTACAAACTTCAACTGGAGACATTATCTAACTCGAAACATTGTCTGGGGGCACGTGCCTGCTCAGAAAACGGGGGGGGGGGGTAATACCAAGACTGTAAAATTTGGAAAAAGTATCGTCCAATCAGGAGATTTTCAGCATTTACAAGCTACAACTCGACAGATTATTTCAGGGCACGTGCCTACTCAGCAAACCTGTCGGGGGAGGGGGTATATATGATAATTGTGAAATATAAAGAATTTCTTGTCCGATCGGGAGATTTTCAGCATTTACAAGTTACAACTGAAGACATTATCTCAGGGCATGAACCTACTGAGCAAACCTGTCGGGGGGGGGGGGGGGTACTAAAAGTGAAAAATTTGAAGAATTTCTAGTCCGATCGGCAGATTTTCAGCATTTACCAACTAAAACTCGACACATTACCTGAGCGTATGTGCCCATTCTGGAAACCTGTCGGGGGGGGGTAATACCAAAACTGTAAAATATGAAGTATTTCTCGTCCGATCCGAAGATTTTCAGCATTCACAAGCTACACCTCCCCCCCCCGCCTGACAGGTTTCCTGCCTTCAGATAATGTGTCGAGTTGTAGCTGCTAAATGCTGAAAATCTCCCGATCGGACAAGAAATTCATCATATTATACACTTTTGGTATGCCCCCACCCCCACCCCACACACACTAAAAGTGAAAAATTTGAAGAATTTCTAGTCCGATCGGCAGATTTTCAGCATTTACCAACTAAAACTCGACACATTACCTGAGCGTATGTGCCCATTCTGGAAACCTGTCGGGGGGGGGGGGGGGGGAATACCAAAACTGTAAAATATGAAGTATTTCTCGTCCGATCCGAAGATTTTCAGCATTCACAAGCTACACCTCCCCCCCCCCCCCGCCTGACAGGTTTCCTGCCTTCAGATAATGTGTCGAGTTGTAGCTGCTAAATGCTGAAAATCTCCCGATCGGACAAGAAATTCATCATATTATACACTTTTGGTATACCCCCACCCCCACCCCCCACACACACACACAATTTTGCTGAGTATGCACATACCCTCAAATAATGTGTCCTGTTGTAAATGCCAAAAATCTGCCGATCGGACGAGAAATCTTCATATTTTACACTTTTGAAATTACCCCCCCTCCCCCCGACGGGTTTGCTGCGTAGGCACATGCGCTCTGAACAGAAAATTTGTCGAGTTGCAACTTGTAAATACTGAAAATCTCCCGATCGGAGGAGAAAGTCTTCATATGTTACACTTTTGGTATCCACTTTCACCCCCTCACATACACAAGATTGCTGAATGGGCACATGCCTTCAAATAATGTGTCGAGTTGTAGCTTGTAAATGCCAAAAATCTCCCGACCAGACGAGGATTTTTTTCATATTTTACACTTTTGGTATCAACCCCCCCCCCCACACACACACACACTAGTTTCCTGAGGCAGCAAATGCCCTCAGACAATCCGATGACTTGCAGCTTGTAATGGCTGAAAATCTCCCGATCGGACCAGAAATGCTTTATATTTCATATTTTAGGTTTCAAGCCCCCCCCCCATCCCTTCCCGACAAGTTTTCTGGGTTTGCTCATACTCGCAGAGAATTTGTTTAGTTATAGTTTATAGAAAAATATCGTAAATAAGAAAATTCGAAATTACGGACATTTTATGTGTGTTGAGGGGGGGGGGGGCTAAGAAAAATTCTTACCTCTTTCAAGGCTGTCAAACATTTAAAAAAAGTTTTCGTCTATTTTATTGTTTTAAATTTATCAAAAATATGGCAATACTAACGGCGGGGGGCCCTTCCCCTATGGGCACCCTTGGTGTTATGTCAAAACTTACACACAATGAATATGATGTAATTCATATTCATGATTATGAGCTATGTAATCCTGATCCAGGACGAAGAAATTGTCAAGTTTTCGGATATTATGCTTGTCATATTTACACCGAAAAAAACGTATTGTCATCTTCAAAATTTGTGCATTGTAATATTTTTTTTTAATTCAATTATAATTGTCGTTTGTCTTACTGGAAACGTTTTCTCCATTCAATTCCCCTCACAGGAAAAAAAAAATGGCAATTTTTGTACGGCCCCTCAAGATTTATTCCAAAATGTCCAGGTGCCCAAAAGTCCGGGTGCCCAAATGTCCGGTGCCCAAAAGTCCGGTGCCCAAATGTCCTAAATTCATTCCATACATGAGCGGCCGAGCAATGCATAACTTCTCTGGCGAGGGCTGTATTCTGCATGTCCTGGTTGATACTTCGTACGTGTTCTTACGTCTAGTATCCAAGGATCGCTTTAAAGACATCGAGTCACACCGTATAATTAATTGCGTGAGAAAAAACTCACGTAATACTACTCGTGATGTCACCCATGTTATTTTCAAAAAATCATCTTTGTTTCTTACGTATTCTTATTCAATGCATTGTATGCCAGTACCTTGAAAAAGCCTCGCAGTGAAGTGTGAAAGCTTGGTGCATACATATTACATCACGAAAATAAACGGATTTACTACGCCACAAGTGTTCCTTGAGCAGTGGCGTAACCATGTTAACCATTATCGATCCACTGCTGGATGAAGGTTTCCCCAAGTTTCTTCTATAATTGTCTGTCTTGAGCCTGCCTCCTCCAAGTCACTCCGGCATGCTTTCGAATTTCATCCATCCATCTCCCATGGGGTCTTCTTCTGGGCCTTTTTCTGTCCTTCGGAATATAGTCTAAAATTTCGGTTGTCCATCAGTGGTCCGTTCTTCTGGCAACGTGTCCATACATACTGTACAAGATAGAGTTTGGGACCCCCTCGCCCTACACACACACCCGCAGGAGCAAAGCAGTTGCTGAGGCGCGATCTAACGGGCACGACATAGGCGCCTCTGTTGGAGAATTGTGGAACTTGGCGAACACAACTGTAAAGCTATGCGAGATGGCGTAGAAATGTAAACAACAAAGTTGTAGAACTGACTTTGCTTATTAGGAATCAATATCGATGTTTTATTAAGTACACATTATACAGGTGTTTGCATTATACGAAAAATTACAATCTTATGTTATTAAATTTAGTTGGTTCACATCATTAAGTGTACATTATATCATTATATTCCCGAAAAAAAGGGGGGGGGGCTCCTTTACATTGGGGATCCCCGAATCTGAAAATCTGGGGGTCCCGACCCCCAGTGGTTACGCCTATGTTTTTGAGTATGAATGACAGCCACAGTTTCAAACCAGTAACATACACTACAAAACACTTACGCTAAAGTTAATCATATGGTACAAATCTTATTCTATTTAGAGAACTAAAGCCAGCCTCTTTGAAATGCCTTACAATCACGCACACAAAACACCTAACTGCCGTCTGACAGTGTCGAATGACCTTATCCCAATTTTTCGAAGATACAGAACATTAGTAAGCAAATAAATGTGTATCAATGAAGAATTGTGACACAAAAAAGTAAAACTACTTAAATTATTTGCTCTTGAATGTACAAGAAAAGACACCTGACAGGGACGCTGACTTCATCAAATTTTTAGGGGCAGACGTGAAAAGATCAGACGTGGGAGGGGCACGTCTCTTCAATTTTCAGGAGGAAAATGAAAAAAAAAATGGGCAAAAAGATAAACTAAGAGGTCCTATATATACTTTAAAAAGCAATTGTAAATGCTAATCAGTAAATGAACAAGGAAACAGAAATATTCCTTTCCTGATTATTATTATTATTATTTTAAATAAAATTCAGCCTGTGATTTTATAAAAACATCCAGAGGTTTTATTTCCAAACATTTATGAAAAATGAGAAAATAGCGTGGTTACTCAAAGAGAAGCGAAAAAAAAATATTAAAAATATAAATAAAGGCGCCAGAGACTGTACCGTTTGTGTATTTTTATTTATTTTATTTCATTTTTGATAATCGTTTTAAAGATTTACCATATAACACGAGAGCATATCAAACACAATAAGAGGTTAGCAACTAAGTTTCTTATCAAATGAGAAATGCTGGATATTGAGGGAGGGGGGGGGGGAGGTTTTACTTATTTTGTTATTTATTAATTTTTTGGAAATAAATCGCTTTGGCCTCATAAGGTGGAGCTTAGTCCATCTTATAAAGAATAATATATTTCTATAAAGGAAACAGACTAAATTTTGCAATTAGCACAGCACACGGTAGTCTGAATAGCATGGGAAAATATTTTTTTCTCCATGGAAATATTTCAACTCATGCATTTCGAAAATGGCATACAAAAATGAAACCTCATTTTATTAAACAGGACGAAAAATATTGGGTGTGAACTGACCCTCCAGTAAAATTATTGATGGGAGCAAGGTTCGCCTTCCCCCATAGTCGGCACTCATGACACTTAACGTAATGTTTTGCACACAGTAAATATTTTTTTTCTCTTGACTCTATTATTAAAAAAAAAATGACACGGCTGTTTCTTCGTCCTGCAAAGACACCTGTTAGTTCACTATATTCTGAAGAATGTGTACTTATGCGCAAACGACTGTAATGTATAACACCTTATCTTCAGTGATATAAAAAGAATCATTCATTGAATCGATGTTTCTTTCACGTTCTCCCGTTTAGGAACTACTACTATAGATGTGAAAAAAAGCCTTAAGTTCTCTGGAGTACCCACATTCCCAGGATCCAATTTTTATTAACCCTAAAACCATGAAAACGATTTCTTAACATTTTACTTATTCACTGAAGAAAAAAAAAAAGTAGCTTTTCTTTTTAATATTTCATTTAAAGCTTCCGTCAAGAATTCCTGGCTATTTCTTTAACCAGTTTTATATGAAGTTTCCCCCAAAAGAAAAGTAATATCTTTTTACTGAAGCCTTCTTAGCCAAGAGGTATTCCCACACCCACTGTGGGGCTGCAAGAGCTATTAGTACTCCCAGGGGCGTATATAAACAATTTTTTCGAGGGCGCGGGGAACGAAAAATGGAAATTTTTGAAACCCAGAACAAAAACGTTAATGAAAAATAGAAGAAAAAATTGAAGCATTTGTTTTGTAATCTAAGTTGATGTATTTTTATTAAATTAACGCATTTTTCTAAAGTAAGTTATATTTTAACCAAAAAACACTTGGGGGGGAGACCCCTTGCTCCCCATCTAAATATGCCCCTGAGTATACATCTGCGGAGACATATTGACTTTGTACCGTAAGCATACTAATTTTTAAGTGAATTTGTGAATTTCTCTGTGTGTCGTACAAAAATATTTCATTTGGGAAACTATAGCTACTTTTTCGATTTTCATTTAGAAAATTGTGAAATATCAACAAATTTAATCTCACCAAATTTATCGAAAAGGATTATTGGGAGAGGGAGCACAGAACCGAGTGACAATTTTATCATTAAAGGCGGCTCCCATAGGCATTGGTACCACTTTCAGTTGTAGAGTTTGTGCGCATGTACAAAGCTTATTTTCACTTGATTTAATATCGCAAAATTTGAGAAAGCTGTACCTAGTTAGCAGGGACTGACTATGAACACCAGGAAGGAGGGAGGGGGGAGCCCAGGGTCATGAACATTTTGATGCGCTCATTGAAACAAAACCTATCACAAAGGTATACGCTGGGAGATGTCAGGTGACAAGCATGTTTTCTTCTATTTAAGCATCAAACATATTTTCTTCTATTTAAGCATCTTATTTTATCCCATGTAGAAAATCTGATTGTGTAATAGTTAAAAAGTCGTACAATTTGATTAATCTACGAATTTGTAATACATTTTATGTAATAACCAAATAATTTAATCTAAAGCAAATTTGATTGTGATTTTTAATAATCTAAATTCTAAAGCAAAATTGTGATTTTAATCATCTAAATTCTAAAGCAAAATTCATTGCAATATTTAATTGAGGCAGCAATTTCAGAGAATAGTAGCAAAGAGTTTTTTGAAAATTGAAACTGCTCCTTTAATGAAAGCATTGGAAATTGACAGATAAGGGTGTAACAAACCCAGAACAAAATATTACTTTCATAAAATAAAATTCATAAGAATCCTAATATTGGGATTAGGTCATTTTTCGAAACAATTTTTTTAAAGCGGGGGTCTATTAAAAGGGGAGTATCAGGGACCGGCCGTTCCGTGCGGTGATCAGGGCCTACTCGTAAGAGATCCGAAAATTTCGGTATAGCTCTGATGAATATATCATCGGACTGTCTTCCCTCAGAAAGCAAGGCGCGCTCGCGCACTTATACCGCAAAAGATTTTGCTCGTCTCTGTGATGAATGAAGTGAATTAGTGGATACTAAGTTATTAATAAAAAGAACGGCGACTCTTTAGTAATGATGAATGAAGGGAATTAGTGGATACTAAGTTATTAATAAGAACGGCGACTCTTTAATAATGATCAATGAAGGGAATTAATAGATACCAAGTTATTAATAAGAAGAACGGCGACTCTTTAGTAATGATGAATGAAGGAAATTAGTGGATACTAAGTTATTAATAAGAAGAACGGCGACTCTTTAGTGCCCAACATCAAGAAGTTTTAACGTTTATTTGAATGCACTGCTCCAGCAGTGGAGACAATGCTTCATGGTTGCAAAATTATATCGAAACGAAAGTTGTTCGGAAGGGGTGAGCATGATCTACGAAAAAACAGATTCCCAAGTACTTTTGAAGCAGTTTTTAGAATGGAATAAAATTCGCCACACTCTCAGAGATTCGGAGAACCATTCTCACCCTGAAATGATAGTGAACTATTTCTTGTGAAAAAGATTTCCATGTGATGAAGAGAGAAAAAATTGAAATAGTTTTTGTTATTTACAGAAATCGATGAATCGCATGAAATTAAATTTACAAGGCTCACTTCATTAAACACATTTTAAGAAGCTAACCTTGCGCTTACAATCCCGATCCGTAAATTTCAACTACAATTAAGGAATATGGCCGTTTCGTGATGAATTTTCAGGTCTTCCTTTCTACTTTGTGATCTCTTTTATATTGTTCATTCCTACATTCCGTTAACGGCAACAAAATCCAAACTAAAAGATAGTCATCTCATCCTTTTAGAGTTCAGTCTTTCATTTGGACGGGAACTTAGAATGCACGAATGGGTGGTTGTGACCGGAAAAGGGAGGATGTTGTACTTTTGTTGAAAAATCTATCAATATATCCATTAAATTTTTTGCGTTTGGAGAAATTCGTTTGCAAGTGTAAACTGAATTTGGCATTTGTTTTTAAATTGAAATCAGTAAATTGGGCAAACCAAAATAAAGATCGATTAATTATGCTACAAACCAAATTTTATTTTGCGAGCCAAACTATTTTTTGTTATTTTGGCATCAAAAAGCTGATTCTTCCAGTCCTAGGCCAGTCCAATGTGGTTGAAGAAATTTAAAGCCCAAGCCTATTATTTCTTCATTCATTCAAGAAAAAAAAAAAATCTTGGACGTGTGAAGACCGCTGTAACCCAGGCTGTCAGATACATGAAAACGGTTATCATCAACAAAAGTACAAGCGGAGAATGTTGTTACCCTACAGAGACATGTTAATAGGCAAAACATACCCCTGAGATATATCTGAATTCACGGAATATGCATCACAACATGGACTCTCGACAGGAACAAGCATGATAAACAGAAAGGCCAAAACATTATGGCCACCTGCGTAATATGATGTTGGTCCTCCACGTGCCACCAAAAGAGCTCTTACTCGGCGAGGTATAGAAGCTACAAAATATCTAATGGTGTCGTGTACTATCTCTTACCAACATGTTACCAGCAGGTTCTTTAACCCGTGTAAGTTAAGTAGTTGAGCAGCCGCAGATTGGATTATCTGTTCCAACACAAACCACAGATGCTGGATTGGATTGATGTCTTGGGAATTTGGAGGCTTGGAAGTCCTCATGTTCCGTGAAACATTCTCCAATAATCCGGGCAGTGTGGCATGGCACATTATCTGCTGAAATAAGGCACTACTAGAGCAGAATACCGTTGCCGTGAAAGGATGTACTTGGTCTGCAATCATGTTTAGGTGGATGGTAGAAATCATTTTCCGGCACATGAATGACCGGACTTTAAGGTTGCCCAGCATAACATTGCCCAAAGCATACACTGCCACCACTGGCTTGTTTTCGTCCCACGGTACCTCCTGGTGCCAACCCTTCCCAGGTAACCGACTAACACGTACCCGTCTGTCAACATGGTGCAACAGGAAACGGGATCTATCGGACTACAGGACCTTCTTAAAATCATTCAAGGTCCAGATTTGATGCTCGGGTGCCCATTGTAGGCGTTTTCGACGGTGAACTGAGGTTAGCATGGGCACGAGGAGCGGCATGCGTCCACGCAGCCACGTGTCCAGCAGGGTACGATGTAGAGGTCGGCACGAGCTCGGCTGGCCCGCTAAGCCCGCCGGGCCGGACCGGGCCTATTTTTAATTTAGAGAACAAAACAACATGCCGGGCCGAGCTTTTTCTGAGACACTTACGACCTGGCCGGGACAAGTCGACTCATTCTTTTTATCGCAATGGTAAAGAAAGACAAAAATCGTGTTCCCAGATTTCCTGGTGTGTTTAACTGTTTCCTTGATTTTAAGTACTTCCATGGCACAACCCAGGGCGTAATTACAAAAGCAAGGAGAGGCACTCACAGAGTTTTTACCAATCTGTAGGTGTTAAGATGGTAAAACCAGTTTGAGGCTTGTTGACAATAAAATGATTCGACCCCTAGCGTGTGTGTGTGTGTGTGTGTGTTGTGTAGAGTGGGGGACGAAAGGTGTCAGCAGTAGGGTGAGAATCTGTGTGTTATGCAGTGTGGGGGACGAAAGGTGTCTGCAGTGGGATGAGGGTATGTGTGTTGTGTAGAGTAAGGGACGAAAGGTGTCTGCAGTGGGGTGAGGGTATGTGTGCTATGTAGAGTGGGGGACGAAGGGTATCTGCAGTGGGGTGGGGGTCTGTGTGTGTTCGTATGAGAGAGTGGGACGACATCGATTTTTTCTCCTATCCCTAATCTCTATAGGGATTGACTTTTGTAGTGTTACAATTTACTAGTTCAAAGGAAGGGAGATTCTGATCGCGCTAAGTCTTCCTTTTTTTCTATTTTTTTTAAAGGTTGTATTTTTCGATAATTATCAAAGTTTAGTTAATATTTTTAGGCTTACATTCAACTAAATATTTTCAAGAATATTTAATGTCATTATTTAATTTTCACATTTTAATAAAATACCATAGAAAGACAAAAAGAAAAAATGACGCATCACGGGCCGTGCCTTAATAAGAGCTATGATTGACGGGCACGGGCTGGGCAGGGCCGAATGTCTGATATTTGAAACGGGCCGGACTCACTAAATGAGGCCTGTGCAGACCTCTAGAACGATGTACTGTGTGTTGTAGCATTACTCCCTTCACCAGCATTAAAATCATCAGCGAGTTGCGCGGCTGTGTCCTTTCTGCTGGTTCGTACCATACGGTATAGCCTCCGCTTGCCTCTAGCATCGACGAGCTGTGGTCGGCTGATACCTTGTCGGTGTGGTTCATGGCTTTTCCTTCCTCTGACCAATTTTTGAAGGTACTAACCACGACTGGCCGTGAGCACCCCACAAGCCTTGGCGTCTCGGATATGCTCTAACCCAGTCGTCTGGACATTACAATTTGGCCTCAGTCAACGCCCGCTGCCTTTCCCTTCTGAAGAACAAGAATAACACTGATTAACAGAGATTAGTATCTGGCTTTACTTATACCGTTTCATGACCTTCACACGCGCCGTTGTTTACATGCGGTTACTTCGATTTAAATGAAGACATAATAGGTTATAATACTTATTATAACCTATACACACTATATCGACAAAAGTCACCGGATACCTCTAAGAGAAACACAACATAGCATTTATTGACATACATCAGTACCGTGTCGGCCCACCTTTGGCCTTAATGCATGCACTGACACATCGAGACATGCTTTCGACAAGGTTTTCGCACAGCGATAGGTATGCGCTTCCATTCAATACATAATGCTGCCGCTAACTGTTGCTTAGTAGTAAGCCTTGGTTCCAAACTTCTTATGCGGCGCTCTAATTCATCCCATAGGTGCTCTATGGGATCCAGATCTGTGCTCTGTGCTGGCCAGTCCACACACGATACGGAATTATCGTCAAACCACGCCGTAAGAGTCCTTGGTTTATGTTTCGGTGCATTATCCAGCTGATGCCAACAAGGCTCGGTTCTATAGTATTGCCACAGAGTCAGTAGGGCATAATTGTCCAGAATATCGAGGTAGACGTGCTGGTTAACAGGTTTGTCCACGATAACCAATGAGCCGGGACCATACCACGAAAAACACCCCCACACGAGTATACTGCTAGCCCCAAACTTGACCGTAGGAACAGTACACTGTGGTAAATAGCTTTCCCCCGCCTACATCCATACCTACACACGGCCATCAGACTGATGGATCGTGTATCTGAATTCATCAGTCCATAGGACCCGTTTCCATTGATCCACGATAAATGTGCTTTACACCATGCTAAACGACGAGTAGCATTCCGTGTGGAGATGAAAGACTTATGAGCAGCCGCACGACTACTGTAACTCATGAAATGAACTTCTCTGCGAATGGTACGTGTACATACCGAGGATCCAGCATTTTTACTCACCTGTACACTGAGGTCTTGTGCAGTACTCCGTCGATTAGTTGTAACAACTCTCCTGAGGCATCGACGTCTTCAATCATTGATTTTCTTTGGTCTGCCGGTACGTTTTGCTGCTTCAGGCACGTTATGTGTCTTCCACTTATTCAATACATCCAAAACAGTTGACTTAAGAATGTTTAAACGCTTCTCGGTTTTTCTTATGGACAACCCACTAATATAACACCCAACAATCTTTGTTTTCTCAAATTCAGTTCTCTCCCGCCGCGACATTTTCACTCAATCTCATAGTGCGATATAAGATCGCGGTCAGCTGCAGGCTTGTTTTTATTCCGTTTGCAGCTGTACCACGCATCTTAACAACGCAGAGGTTTCGTTCACTTGTTTTGAAAGGGTGTCCGGTGACTTTTGTCAATACAGTGTATTTATTTCAACCATTATAGGTTATAAAATGTTGGCTCTTCAGTGTACATAGTGCTTCGCAAAGAATGTACGAAAATAATAGGAAACTGTTGGTCGTAGCAGTAAAGTGAAAAATGCAATACACAGCAAGCAGAGAACAATTCAGCTATGACAATTGCCCCCCCCCGGAATAAATAATTTCCTGAAAATACGAAAATGCGAATATCTGTACGACTACCCACGGAAACCAAAGTTAATTAGTAAAAATCGCGCCGCGCTGAACCAGAAAGGAATAATTTTACCCGGACCCTTTAGAGGTATAATTTTTGTGAAATATCGGTAGTTGAAAGTCTGCACGTATGCCAGCTTACCTGCAGTGAACATGTACAGCGTTAACGTCCCCGAATAGTACATATGGGTGACATCTGCAAATCCATTTAGAAAAGGACAACAGATATGCCATGTGTTCAGACATTAGAGGCGTTCGATGTGATTGTGAGAGAGAGAGATGTCGCTTGTCTTCTTTTAAATGGATTTGCAGATGTCCCCCATAAGTATTATTCGCGGACGTTAAAGCTGCACATGTTCATTGCAGGTAAGCTGGCATACATCCAGAACTTCAACAACCGATACCTTAGCGAAATTTTCCTCTAAAGCGTCTGGGTAAATTTATTTCTTCCTAATAATTTGAAGCAGTGCGTTTTTTTATTAATTGACTTTAGTTTCTGTGGGAGGCCGTATAAATATTTAATTTTCGCATTTTTTAAAAATTGTCTATTCCGGGGGTACAACTATCATTGCTGAATTACCATCTGTTTGCTGCGCATTTTTCACTTTTCAATTTACTGCTACGACCAAACGTTACTTTCCTGCTGCTTTCGGACACTCTTTGTGGAACACCCCGCATAGGTCATTCATTTTCCCTCTGTGGAACCGATATCTGTTTCCTTGAATTATTCTGGAAGGTTCTACTTGATTCTGAAATATTTTGGAACCTTCCAAATGTTTTAAAAAGCAAACTAAGAAGACGTTCTCATTATACCCAAGAACAGTTCCCGCGTGATTTTTTTTTTCACATGCTTTCTTTTTCTTTCTTTCAATTCGTTTCAAAGTTTCTAACGTAAGACTAAACTTTTTTTAGTTGTGTTCTTCGGCAATCGTTGTAGGTACGAATTTTCTGATGAAGAGTATATGGCCATAGCTTTGAATACCGACTTCCCTAGATTTAACCCACTAGGACTCACACCATAATACTGTCTCTCACGGTCATAAATAAAAGACAATTTTTTTAGTTCGTAGATATGATTGAACACTAAAACGCCCTCTGAGTTTTTATAACCTGCTCTATCGGTTGTAGTTAGCAGCGGCGAGGTTAGCTGTCTCTGTGCTTGGAGAAAAAGAACGTTTGGTAGCTTACGTCGTCTGGTGTGAGATATATTCTCACCGTGTGAGTTTTGACGTATGTTGCATTGTTCAGGTAGTGTTTACATACAGCTCAACATTTATCAGAAAAAAATTATCTCCATGACAAATCCTGTATGAGGATAATGTCCCGAGGCAAAATTGTTAGCTCACCTGGGAAAGCTGAAGTATTTTGAAAAGTATGATGTAATTCCTTCCTGGACAGCAACGGAACACCATCAGAAGACTTGGCGGATTCATAACACATTATATGAATCCGAAAGTGTTGATGAGCCATTACACAATGATGATTATCTTAGAGATACTGAACAATTCCGTGATGAATCAACCTGCTGACGAACTCTTGATTTTTTTTTTTTTTTAGATTGGGGTTTAACAACCAACATGAGCATCTTCATTGGACTATAAGCAGTCGGCCGTCCCTGATTTAGGGCCACTGGTTCCAAGAAAGGGAGACAGCCAGTAAGATAAGACAAACACAACATTCATGCCTCACCGGGATTGGAACCCGGACCCATGATCAGAAGCCATTGCTTAGATCAATACGCCACCGGGGGCGGCACTCTTGTTCGTCATTTGGAAAGACTAGAAGGCGAGCTCAATATTTTATTTTAGATATGTGTTTAGTTCTGCGTTATGTACAGTCGAGTCACATTACTGCGACCACCTCCTACTTTTAACGTCAACAGCGCGTAGCCAATGAAAGAAGACACGTGTCGTGAGCTGGCTTGGAGGGCATATAAGGTGTACTGTAGGCATTCTGAAAACATATCACTCGTTGCTGTCATTGATAAAAGGAGCGATTTATCAGATTTGCAAAAAGGGATAATTATCGGCTTTCGGGCCAATGGTGGCAACACTTCTGAAACAGTGCAGTTTGTGAACTGTTCGTGTGCTGCTGTGGTTAAAGTGTATCGTGATTGGAGAAATGGCACCATTGCGAAAAATCGACGTGGAAACTTCGAAGCACCACGTGCCATTGATGTGAGAGGTGAACGTCGGCTGCGAAGATGCGTAAGGGCCGATCGCCAAGCTACAGTGGAACAACTCACTGGCCGAATGAACCAGGGGGCTATCGGAAGTGTGTGTCTAAAATGACAGTTCAGCGAAACCTACTGCGTATGGAGCTCCGATGCAGACGGATGGTCACTGCATCTATGCTAACGAAGGTGCATCGACAGAAAAGGCTTACATTTGCACGGCAGTATCGGAATTGGACCTCCGCTGATTAGCAAAGGATTGCCTTCTGCTTCATCGAACGGATGGACGTTGGCGTATAAGGCGAGAAACATCGGAGAACAAACACTCTTCAACCATTGCTGGAAGAACACAAGATGGTGGGGGTGGAGTTATGGTCTGGGGAATGTTTTCGTGACATTCTCTGAACCCACTCATACCTGTGGAAGGCACTATGGATCGAATTCGTTATGCATCCATCCTTGCAGACCACGTATACCCATACATGCTGATTGTCTTCTGTAGGGCAGATGGGATATTCCAGAATGACAATGCAACGTGCCACACAGCTAGAAATGTCCTAGAGTGGTTAGAAGAGCACGATGAGGATTTCAAAGTACTTCCCTGGTCCCCTAATTCCCCTGACTTAAACCCAATTGAGCATCTGTGGGACAACTTCGATCGTTTTGTTCGCTCTATGGATCCTTCACCACGCACCCTCCAGCAGCTGTCAAAAGCAGTGCAGTCAGCATGGCTCCACATACCTGAGAACGCCTTCCAGCACCTTACTGAGTCACTCCAATCCTGTTTAGCTGCTGTCCGCTCTGCACACGGCAGCTACTCTAGATATTAGCTGGTGGTCAAATAATGTGACGCGACCGTGTATAATTGTAATAGATTTCTGTATAGATACATGGTAACTAAATAAAAACAAATTGTAAATAAATACTAGCAGAATAAAAAAGGTGTCAGAGCAAATCTCACACGCGAGTTCTCGGGCGATGACAACAGGTGAGAGTACTGGCGGGTTAATGAGCTCGATGAACTTAAAATTTGAAGTCTGAAGTGTTAGGTCTCGGTCTCGTGTCCTCCATTCGCCTCCACATAGCAAAGACAATGGCGCAATACAAATTCGTGGTAAACTCACATTTTGAAATACGAAACACCCGTAATTTCCGAACCCGCTCAGTAATTTGCTTTAACTAACCTGAGTAGAGGAAAAGGGAGACTTCTGGCACAGGGACAGCCCTCCATAGACTTAACATTGGCTGTCCACGAGGCTGTCCCCGACTGTCCCCGGCTGTCCCAAGGCTGCCCCAGCTGTCCCCGACTGTCCCCGGCTGTCCCAAGGCTGCCCCAGCTGTCCCCGAATCAGAATTTTTGTCACGTGATCGTCCCCATGATGTGCTGCCCCCTAGCGGTGCTTCTTGGAACTTTCAATGGAACTTTGTTTTTGAGGGATGGCAACGACCGAGAGGGAATGGGGTGGATATAGGGGATGTCAACTCGATGTGCTGCCCCATAGCGGTGCTTCTTGGAACTTTCGATGGATCTTTGTTTTTTAAGGGATGGCAACGACCGAATGGGAAAGGGGTGGATATAGGGGGATGTCAACTCGATGTGCTGCCCCTAGCGGTGCTTCTTGGAACTTTCAATGGATCTTTGATTTTGAGGGATGGCAACGACCGAGTGGAAAAAGGGATGTCAACTCTGTGTGCTGCCTCTGGTGGTGCTTCTTGGAACGTTCGATGGATCTTTGATTTCGAGGATGGCAACAACCGAGTGGGGTCCATTGGGATTTTTGTATTTATTCCAATGGTTTTCAAGCGGGATTTTTCCTCCTCTTCGATGTTATTTTTTCTCGGAGGAAATTTTTACGTAATGATGCTGGGGAATTTTCTTTCCAATGGAATAATAACGCTCTGATGGTCTTAGCAAGGTCTAACTCACGATGATTTGGTTTCAAAAAATTGGTCAGGTGGTCTCGTGTACTACGTATTCACTCTATTTTTTTAATTACTTTTACGTTATTTCTTCATGTGTTTTTTATATATTTTTTGCATGTTTTGAGGGAGTTTTTCGTGTAGATGTAATGAATTTTCTTGGGAACTTTTATTTATCATACATTTAATTTTATTTCAGACCATGAGACGAGGAAATGCTTCTTTAGAAATGATTTCGTTCCTGTTCGCAGTAACTATTGGACTTTGACAAATTTTTTGGGAAATCAAGCGGAAATGTAGACATGTTAATCTGAGTCTTTCCCCCTTCCAATATTATTTTCTCGTAATTTTTTCATGTACTATGTATTCCCGCTCTTTTCTTTTTTATAACTTTTACGTTATTTCATCACGAATTTTTTATATTTTTTGTATGTTTTGAGGGAGTTTTTTCGTGTAGATGTAATGAATTTTCTGGCGAACTTTTCTTTTTCCTTTATTCAATTTTATTACAGATCATGAGACGAGGAAATGCTTCTTTAGAAACGATTTCGTTCCAGTTCGCAGTAATTATTGGACTTCGTCATTTTTTGTTTAATGACTTCATGCTAATTCTGAGTCTTTCGCCTTTGCAATATTATTTTCTCGTAATTTTTTCGTGTGTTCAAGAACTCTACAGGTCTTTCACAGTTAAAATTCTGATGAAACAATATTTTCTTACTTTATTTCGCATATCATTATAGCTTCCCAATTTTACTATTTTACTTCATCTTTTTTTTTTTTTTTTTTGAAATTTCATAAAACTTTTTAGTATGTCAGTAATTGTTTTCTTACTTGGTCAAACTTGTGACTCCATTTACTTGGACTCCTTTTTTTTCCATTTCATTTCAACAAAACGAATATTTTAGATGTAGCAAGTCATCAGATTTTTGTTTCCTTATATAGCATATTTTCAAACTTGCTTAAAAATATTCCTCAAACTTTACATGTAATCAAATATGCATTTTTTTATTCTTCCCTAGTTTGCTATACTTTTCGTGGACTGTCCCAATAAGAAAGCATTCATTGTCAAGACATACAATCTAAAACCTTTTTCTTACGATAAAATTTGTATTCTTTGGGCTGTATATTTTTCTGTCTCGTCCAAAAAGCATTCATTCTAGAGGCAAAGCTAGTGATTTCGTTCATCCCATAAACATTATTTTTTAACGTTTTACTAACTCATCAGAAAAGCAGTTATTCCCCACCCCCATACCGAAAATAAAGAAATTCTTACTTCTTTTCCATACATATCGACTCAATCTATTTCTTTTCGAAATGCTGGTCATGACATTTCAACTAAAATTTCCTACTTTCACCAAAAACCATATTCTTAAACGAGCTATTTTTTTTTTACTTTATTTCATGTATAACTAAATTTTTATTGTTTCCTCACCTCATCAAAGTTAATAAGAACTTCCCCAATCTCATTCCTTTCCCTCATTTAGTTCGCTTTAAATTGAGATGTTTCAAAACTTCGCGTATATTTCTTCAACTAAATGTCCAGTTCTCCCGTATCGGTCCCATCATTTTCACTTCTGTGCCTGCCGCATTTTTCTTTAGACATTTAGTTTCATTGACCTATTCTTTCGTTTCAATTAGGTTTTCATTATCGTATTTTTATTCATTGTCTCAGCAGAAAAAGCTTTCATTCTGGAGACATTGCGACTAAGTCCATACTTCCTCTAAACATTTTTATTTCACGTTTTACTAATTCGTAAGAAAAGCAGATGTTTCCAAACTCTCATAGTGAAAATATCATATTCCCCGTATTTTACTTATTATGTTTTCCTTCTATTCAGTGTTGTATGATTCTTAAAACTTCGGTTTATTTTTATGAAACTTCTTTTTTTTCTTAGTTTTTTTTTTTCTGATTCAACCTATCAATTATTTGCTATCGATTTATATTTTTCCATTCGACTTTACTTTTGAACAGAAATGTGTCTAAAATCTTCAGATGTATTTTAGTCTCTAAGGCCGATTCTTCACTATTTCAAATAAAGTCATTGTGGGATTTTAGTGTCATCATCATCATCATCATTGTCAACCATTATCAATCCACTGCTGGACGAAGGTCTCCCCAAGTTTCCTCCACAACGGTCTGTCTTGTGCCAGTCTCCTCCATGTCACCCCTGCATACTTTCGAATTTCATCCACCCATCTCCCATGTGGTCTTTTTCTGGGTCTTTTCCTGTCCCTTGGAATCCAATCTAAAATTTCGGCTGTCCATCGATGATCTGTCATTCTGGCAGTATGTCCAGCCCATTGCCATTTCATGGATTTAACTCTGATCATGATGTCTTCACTCTCGTCATTTTTCGGATCCACGAGTTCCTCTTCTTATCTCTCCTGGTTACACCAAGTATGCACCTCTCCATGCTTTTTTGAGTTGTCTGCAGCCTTTGTATGTCTCTTTTAGTTAAGGTCCACGTCTCTGCACCATACGTAAGCACTGGAAGGATGCATTGATCAAACACTTTTCTTTTAAGACATAATGGCATATTGCTCTTGAAAATTATGCTGTTTCTTCCAAAAGCTCTCCAGGCAAGTTTTGTACGCCGATTAATTTCTTCATCAATGTGACCCTCACTTGATATCTGCTGTCCAAGATAAACGTATGTGTCTGTTATCTCCAGCTTTTCTCCATCAATCGCTAAATCTTCATTTCTTGTAAAAGCATTGAACATCACTTTTGTCTTCTGAAAGTTCATTTTTAATCCCACTTCTTTACTCTTGTCAGCAAGTTCCTGGATCATACTCTGCAGCTCTGATGGGGTAGTTGCAAAAATGACTATGTCATCAGCAAAACGAAGGTGGGTTAGATAATCTCCATTAATCTTTATCCCTTTGTTTTCCCAGTTCAGTGATTGAAAGACATTTTCCAATGTGGCATTAAAGAGCTTCGGAGATATGGTGTCACCTTGTCTCACTCCCTTTCGGATTTTAGTGTAAATGCCCCTAAATCTTTAAAACTTCCTTTTCATAGTTAGATACTAATTCCTCGAGGTTTAAATTAAAACATGAAAGAAGAGTGTTTTTATGCTCTATCCAGTGAAAGAAGAGTGTTTTTACGCTCTCTCCAGTGAAAGAAGAGTGTTTTTACGCTTTCCCCAAGAAATTAACTTTGAAATCTCCCTTCTTCTACCGGAAAATGACTATCTTGTGCGACTGTTTTCACGCGTCTACTGCTTTGCTGGAAAACCTCATGACATGAAATCCCTTTGCTTGGTAGATTAAACTAAATTCTGGTTTTGAACTTTGAACGCAAACTCAAGCTTGCAAAGGCATAGTTTTCTGAGCGAACTTAAACTGTCTAAGATGACAAAAATCTAAAACTGGTGACTCAATGGGACAGAGCGTTTGAACTTTGCCGTTCATTCAAGATTTAAGAGATCAGTCGTGAACCACTACAAGAGAAATAAGCAGACCCTGATTTAGTCCACTGTCTCCAAGGAAGGTAGAAAGCTAGTGTCGTAATTCAAAAGCTCATAACTCAAGCCTCCCCAGGATTTAATTTCGGACGGGCGATTAGTCAGATGTCAATGCTTAGACATTGAAAAATTACTTCAGACAAATATTTTCTTACTTAAAGTGCTTCAAGTCAGAATTTGTATTACTTAAGATTTCCCTTAGTCAATATTTTTTCTATCTTAAAAACTTCTAAAGGGTTGATTTTGAAAAAATAAAAAAAACGAGTTCTCCCAAAAACGTAAAATTTCCACAGAATTGTATGAGGAACCAAATAAATTGACGAAGCTTGAATGTTAAGTCTTTCAACCCATTTCTTTCTCTTCATGTTTCATTCCATAAACTTTCTTCAAATTCCTATATACCCAAGAATTTTGTTAAATGTCCAAGTTCGACTCCACCAGAAATTTTCTGAAAATGATAGTTTTTCTTTTTAAAAAAAATTCCAAAATAAAAATCCCTTCAATGAAACAAGAAATTCCTATTCAAAGCATTCCATCACTCTTTCTACTACAAATACTCTCTTTGTAAATCTAAGGAGGTGTTTTTGTTTTAGGTTGTTTTAATATTCATATATTTTCCCTCTAACTTTAGAAGATATTTTCCCGAAATGTATGTACATATACGATAGTAAAACATCATACAAATGCTTGATGTTCAATTCACTTCACGCTGTCTTAAGGATATTCTTTCATTTTCTCATAACACATAGACATGTTATTTTTCTTCCCATTCACATCAAAGACTTGAGATCATCTTAATCGAGTCCTTTGAGAAAAACTATCATAGAAAAGCATAAATGTAATGAAAATGTCAGTTTTCTTAAAGAAATCATAAGTATAAGAATTTTTTTTTTTACTGAAACAAGTTTCCCCTGTTCAAAGCATTAAGTGGCTCTTTTCGCACCAAATTCTGTATTTCCTCATGTAAACTTTATTCTTTTTCTACTTCATATCGTCGTTCGTTTCTTGTTTTTCCCTATGTAACTCAAAACTTCTTTTCTTAATTTATTTTTCATAAAGTGTCATTCTTTTGAGTTGATTTTCTCTCTGTCTCTCTCTCTCTCTCTTTTTTAAATGCATTCCTAAGTTCATATTGAGAAGGGTTTAAATTTGGATTGAAAGATCGTTTTAGAAAAAGTTGAAAACTGATAAGGTTCGTTTCGGGAAAGTTGAAAACAGATAATGTTCGTTTCGCAAAGTACATTCTCATATAGGGTTAAAAAATGGAACACTTCATATTTTCTTAGGGGCGGTTTTGATGAAACACGTTTCAGTAAAAACAGTGAAATTCCCATTGAATAACATGGGAACTATGAGATTTAAGAAGCACGTTTTCGTTCAAGGAAAATATTTTAAAAGGTCTATATTCGATTCAGTTGAAAACGATTCTGGTAGAAAACAGAATGCAGAAAAAACAGTCACAGCAAGTTCCTGAAAGTTGAAAATAAATGAGGTTGGAATTTGGAAAAATGTCTAAGGAAAGAAATTGTTATAAAACACAGACTGTTTAGTTTTCCCAGGCTAGGGGTCTTCAGTGAGAGCGCTTCTTCTTTTTCAACCCAAAGAATGAAGCGAGTCAGTTTGAAACATTTCAAACTCCCCGAAAATAAGCTGTGTACTCTGGTTTCGACTCAATACTGTAAAGCATTGCTCTCAGACCAGTCGGAATTCCGCCTCAAGTGGTTGCCTAATGGAAAACCATAGACCCCTTTCCAATATCAATTCCCAAATATCCTTAAGAAAAGTCTAGCAAAAAAGCACTAGTCCCCCATTAAATCAATGGCATTCATTCTGTTACTGTTTTAAACTTTTCAAAAGAAGTTTACATTCTCACTTTTACTTTAAAAATCTTGAAAGCTTAAATTTTGACCCATTTCAAAAAAAAAAAATTCACTTAAAGTTTAATTTAAAAAGATAATAATTATTCTTTAAATTTATGTCTTAAAACTAAAAAAATATTTACGCTTAATATTTCAATAAATAATAAATATTCACAAACTCACCTTCTACCTTCCCCATATAAAAAAAAAATTCTGAATTTATATAATCGAAATCATTACTTCTCCAAGTAGTTTTTTTCCCCTGATTGTAGAGAGGAACACTTCTGAAATCGTCACTTTTCCACATATGTTCATAAAAGCTTGAGCTACTTCCTTAGGATTCAACAAGGCCACAGCGTTCACGAAACTTGAAATCGCTTTCCTGTTCCACTCAGTAGTTAGGCATGGAGGATGCATCTGAATAGGTGGAAGTACTTCAGAAATGCATTCGCGACGTCTACATATGTGTCTAAGTTCACACTCCTCAATCGATGTATTTTGAAACTTTCGGGATTCTCCGAGCACGGTTTTCTGGAATTCTGAATCCATTAACAATTCCAGGATGCTGTCCCACACGCCATCCAAAATAATTTGGAGTTTCTTACACTGCTTTTTGGTTAATGCAACTCCTGTTGTTAAGTGAAAAATCCTGAAACAGAATTTGAAAGACTTGAAGACTTCTTACTTTATTTAAACTTAGAACAGAACTAAAATTCACTAAGCGTTTCCTTTGCATACTGTGACTAATGCATGACCCTTATCACAACACGTGTTGGTGTGTCACCATGCGTTAGCGCTTCACGGTGACTGTTTCCTTATCTGTTCATCTCTCAACGAACATGCTATCGACTCTAATCAGACAAAGCTTATTTTCAGGTAAATTCTTAGAGAAAAACGAAAGGACTTCATTATAATTAATTTTCATATCCAGAGAGAATAAAACTAAAATGTATTCGGTAAGAAATTCTTCATGGTTGAATTTTCCACAAAAGGAATACGGAAAGCGAAATTATTTAATCAGACACCCTGAAAGAATTCATCTCAGAATTAAAACCGCTTTTGAAAAAAAAAAAAAAAAAAAAAAAAACCCCCAGTAAACTATAGAATACTTTGTTCTTCACATAAAGAAAACACAGTGTACGATTTCAATACTCCCTTTTTTCTTAAAATTTCTCACACGTAATAACTAAGATCAACTGAGTCCAGAAATGCTTCGTCTACTTTAGTATTTCGATTCCGAGGAGTTCTTCCCGATACTGTTAAGATATTTTCTCAAAATCCAGTTGTAAAATAATTTTGGTCGTGGTTTATTTGATTGTCGTTGTCGGAGATTTCCAATCCGTTCATGTCCACCATGTCATACACTGTGTCCCCGAGAGTTTCTTCAAGCAGAAAAGAGCATTCATTCCACAGAAATTCTTCTTTTGGTGTTTGTAATGTTTCCAAAGTCAAATTATTATTTTTTCCAATGCTTTCTTAATTAAAGCTGAAAACGAAATGGAACGAAGAAACGTCTGTTGTATGACTCTTAACATAGCAGATTTCTTATCGCCCTCTTTAGTCCAATGTTCGCCGCACAGAGAAATTTCAGATTTCAAAATTTCACCATCCTGACCCACTTTTTTTCTGAGTGAAATCCAATACATGGTGAAAATCTCGACTTATGCATTCCTTTGAGTGGGGAATCGCTCTCATAAAAGGGGCAACGGTTAAAATCGACATTGATTAAAATTGGAGAGAGGAAAAATATGAGAATTGAATAAATAATGCATAGACGGAATTCCCGAAAGCATAACAAATATAAGTTTTATATAAAAAAAAAAAAATTCCATGAAAAATATTGGAGGGTGAATGATATCTCACATCGGTCTTCCACTCCTCCCAAAATTTAACGAAGTCCATTAAATCTCTGTTGTCAGTACACGTATTTGTTTAATTTTGGGTGGAATGGATGACGATGTGAGATATCATTCGCCCTCCAATATTTTTCATGGAATTTTTTTTATATATAAAACTTATATTTTTATGTTTTCGGGAATCCGTCTATGCATTATTTATTCAATTCTCATATTTTTCCTCTCTTAATCAATGTCGATTTTAACCGTTGCCCCCTTTATGAAGCGATTCCCCAGGAATGCATAAGTCGAGATTTTCACCATGTATTGGATTTCACTCAGAAAAAGTGGGTCAGATGGTGAAATTTTGAAATCTGAAATTTCTCTGTTGCGGCGAACATTGGACTAAAGAGGGCGATAAGAAATCTGCTATGTTAAGAGTCATACAACAGACGTTTCTTCGTTCCATTTCGTTTTCAGCTTAATTAAGAAAGCATTGGAAAAATAATAATTTGACTTTGAAACATTACAAACACCAAAAGAAGAATTTCTGTGGAATGAATGCTCTTTCTGCTTGAAGAAAACTCTCGGGGACACAGTGTATGACATGGTATGAACGGATTGGAAATCTCCGACAACGACAATCAAATAAACCACACTAAAATTATTTTACAACTGGATTTTGAAAATATCTTAACAGTATCGGAAGAACTCCTCGAATCGAAATACTAAAGTAGACGAAGCATTTCTGGACTCAGTTGATCTTAGTTATTACGTGTGAAAATTTTAAGAAAAAAGGAGTATTGAAATCGTACACTGTGTTTTCTTTATGTGAAGAACAAAGTATTCTGTAGTTTACTGGGGTTTTTTTTTGTTTTTTTTTTTCAAAAGCGGTTTTAATTGAGATGAATTTTCAGGGTGTCTGATTAAATAATTTCGCTTTCCATATTCCTTTGTGGAAAATTCAACCATGAGAATTTCTTACCGAATACATTTTAGTTTTATTCTCTCTGGATATGAAAATTAATTATAATGAAGTCCTTTCGTTTTTCTCTAAGAATTTACCTGAAAATAAGCTTTGTCTGATTAGAGTCGATAGCATGTTCGTTGAGAGATGAACAGATAAGAAACAGTCACCGTGAAGCAACGCATGGTGACACACCAACACGTGTTGTGATAAGGGTCATGCATTAGTCACAGTATGCAAAGGAAACGCTTAGTGAATTCTGTTCTAAGTTTAAATAAAGTAAGAAGTCTTCAAGTCTTTCAAATTCTGTTTCAGGATTTTTCACTTAACAACAAGTTGCATTAACAAAAAGCAGTGTAAGAAACTCCAAATTATTTTGGATGGCGTGTGGACAGCATCCTGGAATTGTTAATGGATTCAGAATTCCAGCCGTGCTCAGAATCAAAAGTTTCAAAATACATCGATTGAGGAGTGTGAACTTAGACACATATGTAGACGTCGCGAATGCATTTCTGAAGTACTTCCACCTATTCAGATCCTCCATGCCTAACTACTGAGTGGAACAGGAAAGCGATTTCAAGTTTCGTGAACGCAAGAATCCTAAGGAAACATCAAGCTTTTAATGAACATATGTGGAAAAGTGACGATTTCAGAAGTGTTCCTCTACAATCAGGGGAACTACTTGGAGAAGTAATGATTTCGATTATATAAATTCAGAATTTTTTTTTATATGGGGAAGGTAGAAAGGTGAGTTTGTGAATATTTATTATTTATTGAAATATTAAGCGTAAATATTTTTTTAGTTTTAAGACATAAATTTAAAGAATAATTATTATTTTTTTAAATTAAATTTTAAGTGAATTTTTTTTTGAAATGGGTCAAAATTTAAGTTTTCAAGATTTTAAAGTAAAGTGAGAATGTAAACTTCTTTTTTTTGAAAAGTTTAAAACAGTAACAGAATGAATGCCATTGATTTAATGGGGACTAGTGCTTTTTTTGCTAGACTTTTCTTAAGGATATTTGGGAATTGATATTGGAAAGGGGTCTATGGTTTTCCATTAGGGCAACCACTTGAGGCGGAATTCCGACTGGTCTGAGAGCAATGCTTTACAGTATTGAGTCGAAACCAGAGTACACAGTTTCGGGGAGTTTGAAATGTTTCAAACTGACTCGCTTCATTCTTTGGGTTGAAAAAGAAGAAGCGCTCTCACTGAAGACCCTAGCCTGGAAAACTAAACAGTCTGTGTTTTATAACAATTTCTTTCTTAGACATTTTTCCAAATTCAACCTCATTTATTTTCAACTTTCAGGAACTTGCTGTGACTGTTTTTCTGCATTCTGTTTTCTACCAGAATCGTTTTCAACTGAATCGAATATAGACCTTTTAAAATATTTTCCTTGAACGAAAACGTGCTTCTTAAATCTCATAGTTCCCCATGTTATTCAATGGGAATTTCACTGTTTTTACTGAAACGTGTTTCATCAAAACCGCCCCTAAGAAAATATGAAGTGTTCCATTTTTTAACCCTATATGAGAATGTACTTTTGAAACAACATTATCTGTTTTCAACTTTCCCGGAAAACGAACCTTATCAGTTTTCAACTTTTCTAAAACGATCTTTCAATCCAAATTTAAACCCTTCTCAATATGAACTTAGGAATGCATTTAAAAAAGAGAGAGAGAGAGACAGAGAGAAAATCAACTCAAAAGAATGACACTTTATGAAAAATAAATTAAGAAAAGAAGTTTTGAGTTACATAGGGAAAACAAGAAACGAGAACGACGATATGAAGTAGAAAAAGAATAAAGTTTACATGAGGAAATACAGAATTTGGTGCGAAAAAACACTTAATGCTTTGAACAGAAACTTGTTTCAGTAAAAAAAAAATTCTTATTCTTATGATTTCTTTAAGAAAACTGACATTTCATTACATTTATGCTTTTCTATGATAGTTTTTCTCAAAGGACTCGATTAAGATGATCTCAAGTCTTTGATGTGAATGGAAAAATAACATGTCTATATGTTATGAGAAAATGAAAGAATATCACTTAAGACAGCGTGAAGTGAATTGAACATCAAGCATTTGTATGATGTTTTACTATCGTATATGTACATACATTTCGGGAAAATATCTTCTAAAGTTAGAGGAAAAATATATGAATATTAAAAAAAACAACCTAAAACAAAAACACCTCTTAGATTTACAAAGAGAGTATTTGTAGTAGAAAGAGTGATGGAATGCTTTGAATAGGAATTTCTTGTTTCATTGAAGGGATTTTTATTTTGGAATTTTTTTAAAAAGAAAAAACTATCATTTTCAGAAAATTTCTGGTGGAGTCGAACTTGGACATTTAACAAAAATTCTTGGGTATAGGAATTTGAAGAAAGTTTATGGAATGAAACATGAAGAGAAAGAAATGGGTTGAAAGACTTAACATTCAAGCTTCGTCAATTTATTTGGTTCCTCATACAATTCTGTGGAAATTTTACGTTTTTGGGAGAACTCGTTTTTTTTTATTTTTTCAAAATCAACCCTTTAGAAGTTTTTAAGATAGAAAAAATATTGACTAAGGGAAATCTTAAGTAATACAAATTCTGACTTGAAGCACTTTTAAGTAAGAAAATATTTGTCTGAATGTAATTTTTCAATGTCTAAGCATTGACATCTGACTAATCGCCCGTCCGAAATTAAATCCTGGGGAGGCTTGAGTTATGAGCTTTTGAATTACGACACTAGCTTTCTACCTTCCTTGGAGACAGTGGACTAAATCAGGGTCTGCTTATTTCTCTTGTAGTGGTTCACGACTGATCTCTAAATCTTGAATGAACGGCAAAGTTCAAACGCTCTGTCCCATTGAGTCACCAGTTTTAGATTTTGTCATCTTAGACAGTTTAAGTTCGCTCAGAAAATATGCCTTTGCAAGCTTGAGTTTGCGTTCAAAGTTCAAAACCAGAATTTAGTTTAATCTACCAAGCAAAGGGATTTCATGTCATGAGGTTTTCCAGCAAACAGTAGACGCGTGAGAAAACAGTCGCACAAGATAGTCATTTTCCGGTAGAAGAAGGAGATTTCAAAGTTAATTTCTTGGGGGAAAGCGTAAAAACACTCTTCTTTCACTGGAAGAGCGTAAAAACACTCTTCTTTCACTGGATAGAGTATAAAAACATCTTCTTTCATGTTTAATTTAAACCTCGAGGAATTAGTATCTAACTATGAAAAGGAAGTTTTAAAGATTTAGGGGCATTTACACTAAAATCCGAAGGGAAGTGAGACAAGTTTTCCATATCTCCGAAGCTCTTTAATGCCACATTGGAAAATGTCTTTCAATCACTGAACTGGGAAAACAAAGGGATAAAGATTAATGGAGATTATCTAACCCACCTTCGTTTTGCTGATGACATAGTCATTTTTGCAACTACCCCATCAGAGCTGCAGAGTATGATCCAGGAACTTGCTGACAAGAGTAAAGAAGTGGGGATTAAAAATGAACTTTCAGAAGACAAAAGTGATGTTCAATGCTTTTACAAGAAATGAAGATTTAGCGGATTGATGGAGAAAAGCTGGAGATAACAGACACATACGTTTATCTTGGACAGCAGATATCAAGTGAGGTCACATTGATGAAGAAATTAATCGGCGTACAAAACTTGCCTGGAGAGCTTTTGGAAGAAACAGCATAATTTTCAAGAGCAATATGCCATTATGTCTTAAAGAAAAGTGTTTGATCAATGCATCCTTCAGTGCTTACGTATATGGTGCAGAGACGTGGACCTTAACTAAAAGAGACATACAAAGGCTGCAGACAACTCAAAAAGCATGGAGAGGTGCATACTTGGTGTAACCAGGAGAGATAAGAAGAGGAACTCGTGGATCTGAAAATGACGAGTGGAAGACATCATGATCAGAGTTAAATCCATGAAATGGCAATGGGCTGGACATACTGCCAGAATGACAGATCATCGATGGACAGCCGAAATTTTAGATTGGATTCCAAGGGACAGAAAAGACCCAGAAAAAGACCACATGGGAGATGGGTGGCTGAAATTCAAAGCATGCAGGGGTGACATGGAGGAGACTGGCACAAGACAGACCGTTGTGGAGGAAACTTGGGGAGACCTTCGTCCAGCAGTGGATTGATAATGGTTGACAATGATGATGATGATGATGACACTAAAATCCCACAATGACTTTATTTGAAATAGTGAAGAATCGGCCTTAGAGACTAAAATACATCTGAAGATTTTAGACACATTGTTCAAAAGTAAAGTCGAATGGAAAAATATAAATCGATAGCAAATAATTGATAGGTTGAATCAGAAAAAAAAAAAACTAAGAAAAAAAAAGAAGTTTCATAAAAATAAACCGAAGTTTTAAGAATCATACAACACTGAATAGAAGGAAAAACATAATAAGTAAAATACGGGAATATGATATTTTCACTATGAGAGTTTGGAAACATCTGCTTTTCTTACGAATTAGTAAAACGTGAAATAAAAATGTTTAGAGGAAAAGTATGGACTTAGTCGCAATGTCTCCAGAATGAAAGCTTTTTCTGCTGAGACAATGAATAAAAAATACGATAATGAAAACCTAATTGAAACGAAAGAATAGGTCAATGAAACTAAATGTCTAAAGAAAAAATGCAGCAGGCACAGAAGTGAAAAATGATGGGACCGATACGGAGAACTGGACATTTAGTTGAAGAAATATACGCGAAGTTTTGAAACATCTCAATTTAAAGCGAACTAAATGAGGGAAAGGAATGAGATTGGGGAAGTTCTTATTAACTTTGATGAGGTGAGGAAACAATAAAAATTTAGTTATACATGAAATAAAGTAAAAAAAAATAGCTCGTTTAAGAATATGGTTTTGGTGAAAGTAGGAAATTTTAGTTGAAATGTCATGACCAGCATTTCGAAAAGAAATAGATTGAGTCGATATGTATGGAAAAGAAGTAAGAATTTTTTATTTTCGTATGGGGGTGGGGAATAACTGCTTTTCTGATGAGTTGAAGTAAAACGTTAAAAAATAATGTTTATGGGATGAACGAAATCACTAGCTTTGCCTCTAGAATGAATGCTTTTTTTGGACGAGACAGAAAAATATACAGCCCAAAGAATACAAATTTTTATCGTAAGAAAAAAGGTTTTAGATTGTATGTCTTGACAATGAATGCTTTCTTATTGGGACAGTCCACGAAAAGTATAGCAAACTAGGGAAGAATAAAAAAATGCATATTTGATTACATGTAAAGTTTGAGGAATATTTAAGCAAGTTTGAAAATATGCTATATAAGGAAACAAAAATCTGATGACTTGCTACATCTAAAATATTCGTTTTGTTGAAATGAAATGGAAAAAAAAAAGGAGTCCAAGTAAATGGAGTCACAAAGTTTGACCAAGTAAGAAAACAATTACTGACATACTAAAAGTTTTATGAAATTTCAAAAAAAAAAAAAAAAGATGAAGTAAAATAGTAAAATTGAGCTATAATGATATGCGAAAAATAAAGTAAGAAAATATTGTTTCATCAGAATTTTAACTGTGAAAACCTGTAGAGTTCTTGAACACACGAAAAAATTACGAGAAAATAATATTGCAAAGGTGAAAGACTCAGAATTAGCATGAAGTCATTAAACAAAAAAAAATGACGAAGTCCAATAATTACTGCGAACTGGAACGAAATCGTTTCTAAAGAAGCATTTCCTCGTCTCATGATCTGTAATAAAATTGAATAAAGGAAAAAGAAAAGTTCGCCAGAAAATTCATTACATCTACACGAAAAAACTCCTCAAAACATACAAAAAATATAAAAAATTCGTGATGAAATAACGTAAAAGTTATAAAAAAGAAAAGAGCGGGAATACATAGTACATGAAAAAATTACGAGAAAATAATATTGGAAGGGGAAAGACTCAGATTAACATGTCTACATTTCCGCTTGATTTCCCAAAAAATTTGTCAAAGTCCAATAGTTACTGCGAACAGGAACGAAATCATTTCTAAAGAAGCATTTCCTCGTCTCATGGTCTGAAATAAAATTAAATGTATGATAAATAAAAGTTCCCAAGAAAATTCATTACATCTACACGAAAAAACTCCTCAAAACATGCAAAAAATATATAAAACACATGAAGAAATAACGTAAAAAGTAATTAAAAAAATAGAGTGAATACATGGTACACGAGACCACCTGACCAATTTTTTGAAACCAAATCATCGTGAGTTAGGACCTTGCTAAGACCATCAGAGCGTTATTATTCCATTGGAAAGAAAATTCCCAGCATCATTACGTAAAAATTTCCTCCGAGAAAAAATAACATCGAAGAGGAGGAAAAATCCCGCTTGAAAACCATTGGAATAAATACAAAAAATCCCAATGGACCCCACTCGGTTGTTGCCATCCCTCGAAATCAAAGATCCATCGAACGTTCCAAGCACCACCAGAGGCAGCACACAGAGTTGACATCCCTTTTTCCACTCGGTCGTTGCCATCCCTCAAAATCAAAGATCCATTGAAAGTTCCAAGAAGCACCGCTAGGGCAGCACATCGAGTTGACATCCCCTATATCCACCCCTTTCCCATTCGGTCGTTGCCATCCCTTAAAAACAAAGATCCATCGAAAGTTCCAAGAAGCACCGCTATGGGGCAGCACATCGAGTTGACATCCCCCTATATCCACCCCCATTCCTCTCGGTCGTTGCCATCCCTCAAAAAACAAAGTTCCATTGAAAGTTCCAAGAAGCACCGCTAGAGGCAGCACATCATGGGGACGATCACGTGACAAAATTCTGATTCGGGACAAAGCTGGGGCAGCCTTGGGACAGCCGGGGACAGTCGGGGACAGCTGGGGCAGCCTTGGGACAGCCGGGGACAGTCGAGACAGCCTCGTGGACAGCCAATGTTAAGTCTATGGAGGGCTGTCCCTGTGCCAGAAGTCTCCCTTTTCCTCTACTAACCTGCTTCAGAGTAAAGCATCTGCGCAATAATCTCCCGATATGAAAGCCATGTAATTTGTGCTGCATCGTCTCGCCTGGCAGCTAATAACCTGTTCCACGTATATTGATGTGAACACAGACAGTTTTACCCACAAGAAGACTGCCTCAATCTCTCATCCACGATGGGAACAGCCATTAAAACTGCTAAATGAATGCCAGTGGCGTACCAAACATTTTTCTTGCGGAGCAGGCAAATACTGTTTATTATGAGTTTGAAAATATTTATGTACTCATAGGAGAACTTTTAAGCACACGAATATTTTGCTTCAGCATTTTAATTAATGAAAGCTAAATCATTTTGCTGGACTGAGCCTATTCGTAAAGAGTGTTTCAAATCTGGGCGTAAAAAAAATTAGAAGCCGAGCATGTCAAGCATTAAAAATTGTTGCATGAAACTTTAACGTATCCTCTCCCCTAAGAAATAATATTTGCTCTTACCATATACATGTATAAGTGATCACGTTCAGTTCCTTAGGGTTATTAATCTCCAAACTGGAAAACCCAGAAAATTTCCGCGGAAAAACGTGACTGTCACTAATGAATTTTTTTGTGCTTGTTTGTCCTGGGGGTAGGCGGTAGGGAGGGGGGGGGTAACGATCACTGTGAGCAACTCAAGGGGTTATAAGCAGTCATCCTAATTTAGGGCCACTGATTCCAGGAAAGGGAAAGAGTTAGTGCCGTAAGACAAAAAACACCACCTATACACGTCTCGAAGGCAGACCCATCTCGGAGAAGCGGTCAGATGACAGCCAGCGCTTTGACCACTATCACTGTAAAAAATAA
This sequence comes from Macrothele yani, assembly GCA_039090855.1. Classification (NCBI taxonomy): domain Eukaryota; kingdom Metazoa; phylum Arthropoda; class Arachnida; order Araneae; family Macrothelidae; genus Macrothele; species Macrothele yani. The sequence continues at coordinate 33,139,753 of CM077004.1, forward strand.
GTGGTCTGAATTCACGGAAAATTTCTGAAAATAACGTGGAGCAAAGTTTCCGGTAGGTATCAGTCTTTTTCAGATTTTTTTTTTTAAAGTGCCTGTTTATTTTAACTTCCGTATTTACACACATTAATTATCCGTACACAGAAATTCCGTTTATTTCAGAAAATTTCACTTCAGGTTTTTCCGTATTTTAACTGAATTTCATCAAAATCAACGACCCTGTACTTATCAGGCCTTACCACAGATAATCCTTCCGCTGAGGTTAGGATCGAACCCCCGACGTTTGAGCTGGCTCACCAGGTAACTCGCGTCTTTATTCCGCGAAGATGAATTTTTTTTTTTTTTTTTGTCACTAATGCGAGTGATTTAGTCATTTTATTTTCTGTTGGATCTTATCATTTTTCTGAATAGGTTTGTAATATTTTTCTTTTTTCTGTAGGAGGATTTTTCACGAATTAAGCATTTTTCAACCTGATTTTTCGAAGCAACAAAATGCATTGCAACTTGATTTTTTTAAACTGACAATGACTTTCAGTTATCGTTTAAAAAGGTGAAAATATACTTTTTTATAGTATTTTCACACACACACACACACACACACACACACTAAATATAGAACTCCTATTTTTAAATACACCAGGTTGTGAATACGAAAGGAACGCTTGCAGCGTAGTAAATCCGTCTATTTTCGTGGTGTAAATTTGTATACAGATTCGCCAAGCTTTCACTCTCCACTGGGAGGTTTTTTTGAAGGCAATGAAGGACATAAAATGCAGGGAATTAGAATTGCAGAATACAGCCGTCGCCAGAGAAGTCATGCATTGCTCGGCCACTCCTGTATGGAATATAGTATTAGAAGAATTACCCCTTACAAGAACTTTAAAGAAACTGCCATCAGGGAAACAGTCGAAATCGTTTCCAGCAAACTGGCATGTAATGACGTGGTCTCTATGGAACTACCAATGGTTTGGCATGCGTTGTTAAAAGATAGAAACATATCGCGGCACGCCGCATAATTGCGTGATAAAAACTCACGAATTACTGCTCGCGATATCACCCATGTTATTTTCAAAAAATCATCTTTATTTCCTACGAGTTCTAATTCCCTGCATTTTATGTCTTCATTGCCTTGAGAAAGACTCCCAGGGGAGAAAGCTTGGTGAATCTTTATACAAATTTACACCACGAAAATAAACGGATTTAATACTCTATAAGCGTTCGTTGCTAAATATAAAATTTACTTTTGATACCTGCAGTATGTAGCTTTTCTCTTAAGTTGTCCAAAGACAGATACACAGACATCGTATAATTATCTGTCCAATAAGTACCCGGTTTCTTACAGTAACACAATATATAATAAATAGCTGGCGCACCAAATAGGGGAAAGGAGAAGAAATATCCTGTGCCATAATAAACAAAATCCATGCGATATGCTGCCCACAGTATCCGATCTCGCTACGGAACTTCAAAATTCCAGAAACGATTGAAATTTAAAAGTTAATCAAATCTCAAGTATTCTCACGAATCGTTCCTATTACCGGTGTAATTTCTCGTTATACGGATACCGAAAAAGTTAGAACGGTTATTTACCGTCAATATAAGAAAGAAACTGCGGAAAGGTTACTGAAAATTCAGAATTTTCCCGTGATACGAAAAAACCGTGAAATTCAAGTTTCTTTCCGTCATTTCACGGAAAAGGTTGTATCGGAAATATGCTTCGTTAACTCGGGAATGAAATGACGGAAAGTTGCCCGTGAATATCAGAATTGTTTCACAGTGTACGCAACCGGGGAGGCTTTTTGGAGTTGATAGTATTATTTCCACTCTGATGATTTTCACAAACACATGTGTGACTTTTGTTTTGTTTGTTTTTAGGTATGACCACGGTGAGGACATCGATGGACTATAAGCAGTCTCCCGTTCCCAAATTTAGGGCCACAGGTTCCAGGGAGTGGAGAGATCCCGGGCCGCGTAAGACAACCACAACATCTATGCCTCAGCGGGATTCGAATCCGGACCCAATTCGGACCAGCGGTTAAACCACCACGCCATCGGAAGCCTTTTGGAGATAGTGTTAATGTTTCCAATCTGAATAAATACTTTATTTTCACAAACACTTGTTTCTGACTTCTCCGAAGATTAAAAATCAAAACGAAGATTGCCAGTTACTAGCTGGCTTATGCCAATGAAATGATCGCGATTTCAGTTTCTTCGTTATTATTTTTATCAAATTTGCATTTTATAAAGTGGAGGATGTATCTATTAATGGATAACCCTCGTTTTGATAACCTTTTATCGTTTTTATTTTTGTCTGAACCAGCGCTGTATTGGATTGTCCACTGAAGAATCAGAAAGTGGTGTTTATATGAGGAGGACAAGGTTAGGCTGAAATGGTGGGATTTTGTAAATGCGAACAGAAATTTTATCTAATGAGTTCTAGGAAGAAGCAACGGAATTTAATACAAAGATCCACGTAGCATTTCTAACTAAATGACAAATAGTACTGCAAAATATATTTTTTTTTAATTGGGTTGGAATTAAAGTAATGCCCAATGAGGAGGTACCCGAAGTTGAAGCCCTGGTCACGGTGCAGAGTGTCCACTGGAATTGCTCAGCACAACAGCATGATATCAGCAAGTAGGTGGCTTAAGTCAGTGGCAGTTAGCCGTCAGATGGCGTAGAGTGTAAGAGCCAGCCCACATGGAAGTGGACAAGGAGTGCGCCCGCCATTGCATGCTGTACGAGTTTCGTCGCGGTAGCAACCCTAGAAGTGCTGTAAGGAACATTACCAGTGTGTACCCCAATGCCATAACACATCGTCGGTGTTACCTTTGTGTCATGATTCTTCCAAAATGTAAAACTTCTGTAATGCCACTCATGATGTAAATTTCTTTTCTGGGTGACCACGACGCTCCAAGAAGGGTAAAGCGATGTCAGGGACGATATAAAAATGTAGGTGGGAAAGGGGATTCTTCGTAGAATCGCCAAATTTGGTAAGGTTGGACGTGCCCGAAGGCGGATGTTCGGAGAGAGAGTTGTAAAAAGGGGAGATGAGCGCAGGACACGGCGAGAGTTGGAGGCAAAATGGACGCTGCTCGTTGGTCACCCACGGAAAGTGAAAATCAAGTTGTAAGTAAATGTATATACATGTTCTGATGGGATTGCTTAATAAAGCTTTTGTCATGAAATAATGAAGCCATCTTATTTACGAAAATGTGATGGATAATGTAAGGATAAAGTAAGAATCATGAATGCGGAAAAGTAACGAAAGAACGGCCTTCTCCTGGCTGGCCATCACACTTTGGTTCGAACGGTTTCGAGAGGGAAAGTTTGATCTGTCAGACCGGCTTTCCGCAACAGGGAATACGGACATGCTGAAGACCTTAGTGGAGACCAACCCACGTGTGACCACCAGGAAGTTTGCCGAACAGCTGGGAACTACCACACCAGCATTATCACGCACCAGCATCAGATTGGGAAAGTACACAAAACGGGAGTTTGGATACCCGATCAACTCACATTTGAGCAGAAAGCAAATCGCATGAGTTTCCTTGCTTGCACGTGACCAAGTTGAGCTGTTCTTGGATCGCATTGTAACAGGTGACCAGAAATAGATTCCGTTCGACAATGTCAGTGCCAGGAAACAGTGGTTGGACCCAAAACAGAAGCCCATGCCGACCCTCGAAACCGGCTTACACCCACGTAAAGCCCTGCTGTCCGTTTCGCAGGATATGCGAAGTGTGTTTTCTGAGCTGCTTCCGGACACCACCACTATCACAGCTGATGTGTACTGCCGTCAGCTCGACGATCTCAGGTCGAAACGACCAGCGCTGATGAACAGCAAGGGCATCCTTCTACAGCACGATGGAGCCAGACCTCACACAGCACGGGTGATCTATCACTTGATCGGGAACCTGAAATGGGAGCTGCCGTCGCATCTAGCCTATTCCTCTTCGAATTTTTGAGAGAAACATGGTTGCTGATTTCCCATGTATCATTTCGCTTTGTTTACAAACAACCTGCATCACACCCAACGTGAAGGAAAGTTATTCACGATAACTTTTAAGCGTTTCTTTTTTAGAATTTCGTTATATTAGACGCCTTAATGACTATTTTTATTTGTCAATTCATGTTATAAAGGAAATATATCGAATATCAGTCCTACGTTTTTTTTTAGTTTTTATCAGGAGCTAGCGTATTCTTTAACACTTTAACGACCGTAACGCCCGTACGTACCAACGGCCATAGCCTCCCGAAACGCCTGTCTAGAGTGAGTCAGATTTCCTACCCTACTTGTTTTTCAAATTTTCTCAACCTATGAGGGATCAGTAGAAGTCACCCTCAGTCACTATTATTGTTATTAAACAAATAAGTGAAACAACAAACAGTTTCGGGCGTTTTAGGATTTAGAGTAATACGTGATTTTTGGGTCATGGTCGTTAAAGGGTTAAGCGAAGCTATTTCGAACTTTTGCTGGCACGAGATGGAATTATGACTCATAAATTTGTGATAATAAAATAAATGTATTATTTTCCATAATAAAATAAATGCGTATGATTATTTTCATTACAATAAGATTTATTTCGATGATAAAAAAATCTTATATTATCGTGAACTACTTTCTTTCAGGTTGGGTGTGATCAGGTTGTATGCAAACAAAGCGGAACGATACACGGAAAATTGGAAACTACTTGAAAGCGTTCTGATTTGGTAGTACAGCCATATTTTCATAATTTAATTAGCATTTTCGTCAAGGATAGTGAGGTGCAAACAACGTTAATTCATTCACTTCTGAAGTTGCAGTTTTGAATTACATTGATACTAACGTCTAGTTATGGTGATGAAACGCTTAAAAAAATGATGTTCAACATGTTCTCACAGTCACGAGATGGCGCGGGCAAGCTCTTTTCACCGCATTTCATCAAATTACAGTTCACGTATAACTATTCATTTCAAATAATACGAAATGAGATTTCTTTATTTAATTAATTAACGTGTCCTTACGATTCACGGTCAGATATTTCACCCATCCAAGAGAAGTGTGTGTGTCCTCCGCGATACTTGCAGTTAGTAAACACAAAATCAAAATATGTTTCAGCACAGGTTGATTTTTTTGCTCGGATTTATCTGCTCGAAAACCATGACGAATCGCCGACGAAGCTTAACGTTGAGTTCCGTTCTCTAGCTTAACAAAGCCTACACCAACATGTGACGTAATTCTATTTTAACTTTCATTTTTAGTTCCTTTTCCTATGTAAAGTTGTGTTTGTTCTCTTTTGCACTATCGAAGCTCACATGGAGGTTTGGCAACACCCTGAAGTCAGTACGTAAGTGACTTATACATGTGATAAGAACAAGCCGAGATACAAATGTATATGATGGCTACGAAGGGAGTGAGACAAGGTGACACCATATCTCCCAAGCTCTTTAATGCTACATTGGAAAATGTCTTTCAATCACTGAACTGGGAAAACAAAGGGATAAAGATTAATGGAGATTATCTAACTCACCTTCGTTTTGCTGATGACGTAATCATTTTTGCAATTACCCCATCAGAGCTGCAGAGTATGATTCAGGAATTTTCTGACAAGAGTAAAGAAGTGGGATTAAAATGAACTTTCAGAAGACAAAGGTGATGTACAATAGTTTTACAAGAAATGAAGATTTATCGATTAATGGAGAAATGCTGGAGATAACAGATGCGTACGTTTATCTTGGACAGCAGATATCAAGTGAGGGTCACATTGATGAAGTAATTAATTGGCGTATAAAACTTGCCTGGAGAGCTTTTGGAAGAAATGGTATAATTTTCAAGAGCAATATGCCATTATGTCTTAAAAGAAAAGTGTTTGTTCAGTGCATCCTTCCAGTGCTTACGTATGGTGCAGAGACGTGGATCTTAACTAAAAGAGACATACAAAGGCTGCAGACAATTTAAACTAGCATGGAGAGGTGCATGCTTGGTGTTACCAGGAGAGATAAGAAGAGGAACTTGTGGATCAGAAAAATGACAAGAGTGGAAGACATCATGATCAGAGTAAAATCCCTGAAATGGCAATGGGCTGGACATACTGCCAGAAGAACAGACCATCGATGGACAGTCGAAATTTTAGATTGGATTCCAAGGGACAGGAAAAGACCTAGAAGAAGACCACATGGGAGATGGGTGCATGAAATTCGAAAGTATGCGGGAGTAACATGGAGTACTCTGGCACAAGGTAGACCGTTGTTAAAGAGGCTTGGAGAGACCTTCGTCTAGCAGTGGATTGATAATGGTTGACAATGATGATGGCTACGCAGTAGCTGTGAGAGAGGGATTTTGATGGTGAACGTCAATGCTCCTTTTGGATATGAGATTGTTTAATTGCCGTTTAAGTAGTTTGAAGGCTACGTGTTCTACGTTAATGGCAGTGTTGTTTTTCGTAGTTAAGTGTTATTGTGGATATTAACTCAAGTTCCAGTGTTGTGTTTCATAGTTAGTTGTTATTTTGGATATTAACCCAAGTTTTCGCTGATCTCACCTTGTTGAAGTGCAAATGATCAAGTGCTTATTGACAGCAATAAAGGATTTGCTGTAAGTAACAACTTCCTGAACTTTATTTGAGCGACTTGAATTTCGCTGTAGGTGAAGTTTTTGATACGCGTATTGTTTTAGTAAGTCAGCTACACACAAACGATACAAACAAACAGCGTTAGCAAAGCGACGGGCTAAAAGCTAGTGTCTAATAAAAAGGACATCATACAGCAAAATATGTACGTCCAATATAAAGATTTTTAGAGATGACAGCACTCGTCGAACTGTGTCCAACTGAATTGTTTCTAATAAAAAGACAGCTTTAAGTCAGTAAAAGACAGTTATGTCTAATAAACAGCTATCGTAAACTAAGATTTAAACGAAAGAAAGGCCTATGCCGAGACTCCTTCGTTTACCAGTGGCAGCCGATGTTAAACATCTGACGTCTGACGATTGCGTTGAGTGCAAGGAGTTGTTTATATAAGTCAAGAGGCTTTTAAATTTTCCTGAAGTATACACGTGAAGTTAGTTCGCCGCTAGTGCATTGGAAGTGGTGGGCAATACCACAAGGAGAGAGGTTTCCGCGAAGCTGAAGCCAAATCAATCCATACTTTTGGAGCATAAATATTGACTCTGCAATTTTATATATTGCTGGAATTCACTCCTCCGAGAGAGCGATCCATCTCGCCTCCTAAACTCTCGAGAAAGGGAAAATCGTTCGCGTTTGGATGTCAAGGTGATTGCTGGGTTGTTTGGTTATGGTATACAGGCACTAAACGAAGAGAAGTGCATGATGGAACCATAAATAACGTCATTCCAATCTCTCGCGCGCGAAGCAGGAGATAAGACTGTTAAAACAAACCACGCCACTTAGCCTGAGGCAGGAACCCTGACTTACAAGGTATGTGAAAGATGAATATGGATACAGAAACATACATTACATGCTCCTCAGCGTGTTTGTTCACTATCTCGCTTTGAGTTCCCAGCGTCAAAAACGCGATTTTTACAGCGAGCAACTCGCCCAGGAAATTATTCCTTCGGTTAATGCATACGAAATTTACGACGACGCGGTTCTTGATGACTGTGAATTAACGCTACTTGTCGCGGGCATGCACCCCTCCAAGTTATTTCTGGAGTCTGATGCGAACGTATCAGACGTCGCCACCATTTTTGTCATTTTTATAAATCGAACGTCGCTGTATTTAAAAAAGGCGTATTATCTTACGGTGCAGGTGGTGGTTGCAGTAACACTAGGAGCTGAAAATGAAAAAGAGAAATGAAAAACGCAACGAGAATTTCGTTATGCAAAAATGATTTTTAATTATAAAAATTTCTTCCATTCATAGCGTACGCGAGCGTGGACAACAAGGTGATTTCATCTTCCTATTGTTAGATTTATCTTCCTATTGTTAGATTTTCCATCAGGAAGTGTATCCGCTGAAGAAAACATTTTTCAAATCGGAGTTCTAGAAGAAGAGTTATCGGGAAAAATGCTGGGCGTAATTTGAAAAAGTAACTATATCTAAAATACTCTTCGACATAAATGGAATCGAATGATAAAATATTTTTTCAATCGGATGTTTAGAAGCAAATATGTGAAATAAAACATATTTTTGAATTCGACATCATCTGCATTTACGCTCTCTAGCGGCGAAATTGTACATCGTAAAAAAAAAACGAAATAAAGGATCATTCGCATATTTCAGGCTTCCCAATGCAAAAAGAATTTTTCAAATCGGACTAATAGTTAGAGATATCGTAGGTACAGGTGGACGGACAGACTGACGGACGGACGGACAAACCGATAACATTAGCACGATCTTTTTTACAAAAGACATGCTAAAAACGAAATAAAGGATCATCATTCGCATATTTCAAGCTTCCCAATGCAAAAATAATTTTTCAGATCGGACTAATAGTTGCAGAGATATCGTGGGGACGGACGGACGGATAAACCGATAACATAAGCGCGATCTGTTTTTACAAAAGACGTGCTAAAAAGTAAAGTTAATAAAAAGGGTTTATGCGCTTTCTAAAACGCCATTCTATCTTCCTATTGTTAGAACGTTTTGTAAGAAACAGTGCTAGTGTGCACTTTGTTTGTCCGTTAACATCGAACCTTTCGTTTTCAGAGATATTTCAAAAATTATTTTTGCGGCTAGTAGGAAATCAAAAGGACATTAAGTTTGGCACTTTACATATCCCCTATACTTCATGAATTTACCTCTAATGGCTATCAAAGGCGAAAATTCAAAAACTTAAACTTCTGTTGTGAAGAAACTATTCAACTTAGAAGGAAAAATTGTTTCTGTGCCTCTCACAATATAGGCTTAACCGTTCCTTCTCAAATACTTAAATTTTCTAGTTAGTATGTTAATTTCCTGCTCGAGGCGGTATGTCCAAAGAAGTTGGTTTCCACAGATTTTTGAAACATTATTTTTGCGCATTGTAGGACATCAACATTAATTAAATTTTGCCCATTTTAAATTTTACTACTACTTCCTAAATTTCCCCCAAGAGTTCTCAAAGTGAAATTTAGTAAATTTTAGCTTTATGCTAAGAAGAGACCATTTCAGTTACAGAAAAGGTTCTTTTTGAATTTCATACCTTAGGCAAAACTGATTACTTTAGCACCTTTCCAATTGCAAGTTACTACGCAAATTTAACGCTAAGGCGCTGAAAATATAATTTATCTACATTGATCAGTATGTTGCGCATAAATTAATTGTTATAAAATTGGAATGTGCATCAATTACAAAACGTGCTTTTTCTATTGCGTCAGCTTTGGAAAACCAGCTTGTTTTTACGTTATGAGCACATTAGTAGGCAAGGATCATGGTAACAAGCAAAAATAAAATACTTGAAGACATTGGCAACCGGAAAAGTCATGTAAAACACAATTTATGCGCAGTACTTCACTTGAGAAAGGTGGATGACTTTCCGTCTAGGAGATTTCCTGTGACGAACAATTTACTAAATCGAAGAGATTCAGTCGTTCATGGCATAGACGAATGCCATGGACCAAAATAGTTGGACAATAAAATTTCTATCAGTCAGTGAAGGAAAAGCGTGAACGTGAACAGTTTCTTGAAAGCATTTTTCTTATTATTTGCATCGGGAAATCGAGGTCTCCATGTTTTTATTCTGTCAAAAAGATACGTGAGTTTTTTTTTTTTTTTTTTCTGTACCTGCACTCAGTTATTAGAAACAAAAACAAGAATTAAATGCAAAAGATGCGGTTTCAAAATGGAAAAGTGGAAATCACAGCTTTTCGACTGCGAGTGTCATTGAAACTTTTTAATTTCTTTTTCAAAAGTTAGTTTTATGTCATTTCTATTTAAGGAATAGAAACGGTGGGAATACTTGATAATGATCCGTATTGAACTAGGGGGAGGAAATAGTATTAAGAAAATGTTGTTGCAATACAATATAAATTTCTTTTAACACTATGAAATAAGAAAAAGATAGTGTGATATTCTAGAATTTCTTTTATTTTTCAGCTTAAATATTAACTCTTTAGGTTTAGGCTGGTTTAGGTGGATTAAGGCTGAGACAGAACTTGATTATCCTACCACAAAAGGAAAAAACAATTAACAGCAAACACCCCTGATCATCAGGAAAGTTTCTACAAGCACTCCTCATCGCAATCCAGGGGTTAGAGGGAAAGGCTACAACACAGATTTTTCCCTTGGCTGGAAGGTAGCAGTAGGTTTGTCATTTTCATGTAGGACTTCCGTCCACAGGGAGTAGAGTTTAGGTCCCAGCCACCTACAGCGAGATCGCCTTTTGGGCAGGACACAGAAACGGAAGGAATGAGAGCAAGTCTAGCGACTTTTGACAGAACAGTTTGTAGTGAGATTAGAGTACAGTAGATGGCGCCACCGTACAAGTACGATATTGCACATAGATGGGTGAGAGAATTTCAGGGAGGACATACCATTTAACCAGTGGGTCCAGCCTGGGGGCCGTCACTTTACGTGCTCGTCCGATGCACGGCGGATATTCAGCGATTGTTAGTAAATCACACCATCTCTGAAAGATCAGCCCAGGCTAGAACTTGGGGACCCAGCATGGATAGTCTGAAACACTAACCACTAAGCCATCCGCGGCTACCCTTGGCTGGAAGTAGCATGAAAGCAATTTATAGCACAGCAGGCCAGTTAAGAATTCGCCTTAAATAATGAAAAGTGTGGGAAGAGCGAATACTTCGTTAACGTACCACTAAAAGGAAGGCTACATTATTTTAACCGTTCCTTTCAAAATAAGTACATCGATAACAATTCGAAAATTCGGAGTATCAGCAACAGCAAGAAAAAATATATGTTACTAATAAGAGGAAGTAAAATATCAACTGACAATATAGATAAAGTGATCGCTTTAAGGATTGATTTCTTTCTGTCCGTGAAAACCGAAACAAAACTGGCAATCCGATTACACGTCTTCGGGGCCCCTCAAGCCCGGGGGCCCTAGGCGCGCGCCTAATGTGCCTAGTCGAAAATCCGGTATATCTACACTTACAGTAATCCTTTCTCATCTTCGATCTTCACGAATGAGAAAACTTTTCTTGTAACCTTAACTCCCGGACAGAAGGTCGTAATTATTAAACCCAGGTAATCCCTCTAAAGCGATTAACAACTGCATTCGATTTTGAATTGTTTAAATTTGTCGTGTGAATCCCAACATACATTTTCTTGTGTTTTATGATATATTTCTTGGTGATTTCTTGGAAGAATAACAGAGATACGAAGTACACGACAAAAGAAATAAATGAAAGACAAACTGGTGTAAATCTGTTTTTTAACGACTAAAGTTTAGTAAGTTTTTGCTAGATTTTCTTTTTAGCCTACTTCGTATATTTTAACGCGAAATTAATTCGCAACACGTACACGTTTAATTGTGCGCACTACTTCTCAAAACATCGAACTGCACAATGCCAATATTGTTTAGACTCTTTCAGAAATGATCTGTACACTATTTGCAGCATATGTATTCTTTTTCTGCTATATTTCCTTTATTGCAGGAAAGGAAAAATGTTAGGATGATAATAGATTGAGTTGTAACTTCAAGTTCCCTAAATCCTAGTTTTCTCATTACATCCTAAGTTTATCAACTGCGAGGTTTTTCATGCAGGTAACCAGGGGCATATCGAATTTTTTTTAGGGGAGTGCTGGGGGGGGGGGGGCGGGGGCGAAGAAAAAGTTCTGGAAATACATCAAAACAAAATTAAAGTTGATGAAAAATAGAAAATAAAAATTAAAGCACTTTTTTCTCATTTAAGTTAATGCATTTTTATTAAATTAAGACATTTATTTTTTAATGTAAGTCGCGTTTTACCCAAAAACTTAAAAACACTTTCGGGGAGGGGGTGCTTCCCCACCTCTAAATACGGCACATAACCCTCGCATTGGCAAATAGTCAACTGTACACTTTTGATTCCACTCTGAATATAGGAATATGGTTTGTATTACACTGCGCAACGAATATCGATTGGTAAAACACATGAGAATGGACTTGAAGCGCCATCTCTTGGCAACTACCCATACTAATAGACAGCAATTGACCAGAGATAAAGAATAATTAAGAATTAGGTACAATCAGGCCAGTACCCAGACAGATAAGTTGGGAGGGATCGAGGTCGGGTAAAAGATATAAAAGAGGTCGGGCGCTGACTATAGTGTGAGCAGTGATGTATTCAGGCATCTTCTCGGGGGTGCTTAGCCCCCCCCGAAAATCTATGAATGCCCCTCCCTGTAGATTTTTGGGAGATCTCCCCTTATATTTTGTCTAATTGTGTTCGTTTGTAACTGAAAATTTAGAGAAATCAATTAAAAAAAATTAAGAAAATGAGGAAAAATATAATAATAACAAAAAAAAACAAAAACAAAAAAAAAAACATCCACATGAACTTCAATCTGAAATTTCTATCATCCTTCAACAAAACATTAAACAGTCCTCGCTGAAGGGCAAATTTTTCAAACACTGACAACTAGGACTACTTCCGCAATAAAAACCTAATTCCACACAGTAGAGATGTTTGCACTGCATCATCATATTTTGGAATTCAGTTTTATTTCGTGGCGCAGTGGTCTAAGGCGTTGGCCTCTGATCATTCGTCCGTAAGGGGTCCGGGTTCGAATCCCGGTCAGGCATGGATGTTGTGTTTGTCTTACGGCACTGGCACTCTCCCTTCCCTGGAACCAGTGACCCTAAATTAGGGACGGGCGACTGCTTATAGCCCATTGAGTTGCTCACGGTGGTCGTTAAACCTCCAATCAAATCAATCAGTTTTATTTCAGTCTTCTGGATGCCGACTTTCCATGTATATGGTTAAGATTCAGTGTAGCTAGTGCTTCCAATACAACAAAATATTTGCTATCTAAGTTTTAACAATCGCAAATTATTAGAAATTGTTCCCATAATAAGGTTGTTGTTTTTTCTGGTGGTGGTGGTTTGTTTCGTAACAAAAAAAAAAAATAAAAAAAATCGAGGCACCTCAAACTGGCATCGAAACGGGTATTTGTTTTTTTACTACAATTTGCTAATCTAATGGGACTGAAACCAAATGGCAGGGGAATGGTTTATACCATGTGTTTTCAGGTAACACGGTAATTATTACTTAATTATCAAAAACACGCTTGTAGTAAGACGAGGGCATTTTTACCACTCCTAATGTGTTGAGGGGATTTTCTCCACCACAGCCTTACCTTTATAACGCCCTCAATATTTTACACCACCCCATGGTGTTAAAGCAAGGGTATAACATCTTTACATTTTTAATCACTTGTATGTGTAGAATTCTTGGAATCTGCATTTGCGATATAAAAACATAAGAATTGTTTTGTACTCTATTTAAAATTTGTATATGTATTTATATAACAATATTGTGTTTATATGTATATAATCAGTCAACAAATTTAAGCCCCCTCGAAATTCGCAATTGCCCCCCCCCGGAAAAAACTCTGAATGCAATACTAAGTGTGAGTCTGTTGGACGGGCAAAAAGAAACGCGGTCTGGTGCTACCTGACATACCCCCCCCTCCGGCCCGCCCCTAATACGGGCTTGGATATAACGACATGGAGAATGAAGAACGCAGAAGCATTTGTGGAGGGAATTGTGGTTTGCAGATGCATTCATGCTGGTTTTGTTTTGTGGATGAAGAGCATGCGCATTAAAATACACATACTTAACACTTTGGGGTACAATATGTGTCTAATTTTCTTCCCTGACACTCAGAGGCAGAGAAACGAAAATGGGTCAAGGCCCTTTTAAGCTTAGTATTTTTTTTTTCTTTTGTAAAATTTCAATTCTTAAAAATTCCGTTGTCTGTTACGACTACGTCATGAAAACTTCACGAGAAATTTTTGTGTAGAAATTTTTGTGGTTGTTAGGGGTGGATTAAATTTCGTGATACCTTAATGGGGAAGAAATAGCAGAAGTTTAAAATTGGCAAAGCCTTTGTTAAGCAAGAAAAGTCAGAATTATCAGGATGGTCTATATACGGTGTGGGACCTGCTGTCGAATATAGTCTGGTTCCAACTTACTCCCCTAAAGAGCCCAAACATGAGTGAAATTTATTCGTGTGTCTCAGAAGACCAGCTGTCCAATGCCATTTAACTGGTGTGGTAAGCCTTGTGATTGTCTCTTAAACTGAAATGAATGGGGGAAAAGTAATTTTAAAGGAAAGATGGGCGGTCATGTTGAATATCGAATCAAAGAGCAAGACGTTCATTAACTACATTCAAAGCAAACAGGCTAGAAATAACATCCCGACGTCTAAGCTGACGTGTACTGTGTAGTACCACGTAATATTGCAAAAGGAGTTTAACTAAGGGATATTGCAAAAGGATACTCAAAAGGATTATTATAGTGGACCTGAATTTAAGCTAACAAGTTAATACCCGTACTTGTACATGACAAATTTCGAGTTCGAGCGGAATCATGCTCCCCGAAACCTAGAGAGGCAAATTCATTCCCCACAATGTTCTGTTTCTTTTCAGAAGCGTGATAAAAAAAAAAAATGCAATTTGAGCATTTGAGGGTCGGGGGATCACATGTGACGTCGTGTTGACAGTGAAACGCCTTCAAGCGATGCAGTAAGTTCTGCCTCCAAGAAATGCGTGCACTGCATTTCTTGGACTAAGCTTTGGTGGCAGCAAAAACTGACCAATCAAATCATCATCAATCATGTGATCCCGAACATACATATGAAACCTCTGCTAATGCAGTGATCTGGTTATTGCATGTAGAATTTTCTCTGTGACCAGTGGTGAATGTAATGAAAATTCACGACATCATCTCTTGCGATTCATCCATGAAAAGTACGCGGATCGTTCAAATATTAATGAGACTGATTTTACGTGGGACAGAATTGTAACACGTAAACATAGTTACACTTACACACTTTCGTGAGAGACTGATTTTATGAGAAACAGCATTTTGGAAGAACTATGTTTGAAAGAATTTTTCAAACATAGTTACACTTACAGACTTTCAAAGTCTCTACCTAAATGCACCGGTCCCACTTTTCTATTCATTTCCGGTAGGTGTGTTTAAAGCCCTTGCTCGACATGTGGTCCAGTATTTGATGCAAACCGACGATGATGAAATTGTTTTTTCACTTCACGGAATAGGTGGAAGTTGCACGGTGCTAGATCCGGTGAATACGGATGAATGCGCCATCATTTCCATGCCTAGATCTTGTATAACCTGCTGGGTAAACAAAGCACGATGTGCAGGGCATTATCGTGTGATGCAAAATCCAGCCAGTCTGTGCACATGCTGGGCGTTTTGGGGAATTTCTTTTCTTTAGAGTATGACGTACAAGTTTGTCCGCGCCAGGAAATCGAACTGGATCCCCGTCACTGTGGAGTAAGTCGCTCTCCCAACTGAGCTACGCTCTCACTGCTACCTGCCTTTATCTCATGTGCGTCCTGCGGTGCAGGCACGTCACATATCCCCCCCCCCCTCGAAAGAGGGCCGGGGCATGGCCCACGGATCAGCCGGGACCATGTGTCGCTGTAGGCATTCATCCCATGAAGAACGTGCACTTGAGAAATCCCAGACAATTTGGTGTGTGGAACGTAACATCACACTGATTTATTTTTTCCGAAGCACGGAAGAAGGGATTCTCATTTTTCCTGTCTCTCAGTGTGGAAATAACATCACATCATTGCGAGAAACCTTAACAGCCGGCTCATCCTGGAAGTTCGGGCGCCAATATAACGTACAAGTTTGTCCGCGCCGGGCATCGAAATCGGGTCCCCTAACTCCGGAGTAAGTCTCTTTCCCAACTGAACTACACGGACATGTGCTCTGTATGTGATAAAGGCAGATAGCAGTGTGTGTGCTCTCACTGCTATCTGCCTTTATCTCATGTGCGTCCTGCGGCGCTGGCACGTCACAAGAGGACCTTTGAGAACTTCAGAATAATAGGCACCGGTAACAATCTTCCCCTGTGGGCCAACATAGTCACACACACAATTCTCTTTATCGAAGAAAAGCACGACCTTCCCTGCACTTTCTTGAACCTTTGCTTTCTTGGATCGGGAACTCTGTGGGTGTTTCCATTGGATGTTCTATTGTTTTGTTTTTTGATCGAAATAGTGAAAAAATGTTTCATCACATGTGATTACTTGATCCAAAAAGTGTGGCCCACGTCGTAGCCGGCACTTCCATTGGCGACAAGTGATAAGGCGATTTGCCTTGTGTCTTCCGTGAGCAAGTGGGGAATTCACTTTGCAATGACTTTTCGGTACCACAATTGGTTTCTCACAATATCATCAATGGAACCAACAAGCATTTGAATCACATTAGCAACCTGAGCATCGGTTATTCGGCGGTCTTTGCGCAAGAGCACCTCGATGGTATCGGCATTAACCTCCGTAGTCGATGTCCTACCAGAGCGTGGCGCATTTTTCAGACACTCTTCATCATTCACAAAATTTTGGTGACTACTCAAAAACTCTTGCATGGGACAAAAAAAAATCTTTCTTATATGCTGTTTTGAGGATTTTGTCAGTTTCTGTGGAGTTTTATGCAAATGCACACAAAAATTTTATAGCTGCTCTTTGCTCCAGTCTTAAATCCATGCTGAGTTGCAGAAACACGTCTGAACTCTACGCAGTCTACTACAAGAATGAACTAGCTGAGCGTTGCAACGACGCGTCGTCACGTGACTGATGTTACATGTGTTCCGACATAGGCAGCTGTACTTTTCTGCGTGGGTTTGTTTTGGCGGTATGTCGTCACTCTCTTTACTTTTTGAACTGCCTATACGTGCAGAATAGAAAACATCAGGTATATTACATTGCTGCAAAAGCCATTGCGGAGACTTAACTCGTGGATGAAAATCAGCTAATGAGAAGATCTGTGCTTGCTGCATTTGATGTGTGCTGAGTTGCACTTGACGTCAAATTCCCTCATACAGTTGAAGGCCCAAAGACTACGTTTGCTGCTACTGTTCTAGTGACATTTTTTGAGATCTGCAACCCTTCCATCCAATACCTTTTCCACTGATGGAGTTTTTCTTAACCTGTGGGTAGTGAAATGCTTTCAAATGATGGGTCGCCATAGATATCCAGGAACATTAGCATAATGTAATATTTTATTAGTTGTAAGCAATTACTGTTATGTAAATTAAACATAAAAACAAAATTACGAAAACAAACCCCTTCTCTTCGTAACTACATGTAAAGAAAGGCAGATTGAACTTTCCTGAGAGAACTCAATAGAGCAGCCAATTTTTGTTGTGGAGTGAAGCGCTTTTTCAGCTAAGCTGACTTGATCCACTATTGAACAGGGTTTTTTCGTTCAACATTTGATAACGAAGTTAATTTCTCCGACATTTCTGTCCACGCCAGGATTCGAACCCGGATCCCCTCATTCCGGAATAAGTCACTCTACCAATTGAGCTACGCGGACGTTTGTTCTGACTACTATCTGCCTTTATATCATGGGCGTCCTGCTGGCAGGTACGTCACATCTCCTGGTACGTTACATCATCTCCCCCTTATTTTTTTTTTTTTTTTTTTGACGTGCTGGAGAAGGGATTCTCTTATTTTTCCTATCTCGCGGTATGGAAATAACATCACACCATTGCGAGATTTTGAACGGTCGGGTCATCCGGATAGCTCGGGCGCCATTATAACGAAGTAAATTTCTTCGTCATTTCTGTCCACGCCAGGATTCGAACCCGGATCCCCTCATTCCGGAATAAGTCACTCTACCAATTGAGCTACGCGGACGTTTGTTCTGACTACTATCTGCCTTTATATCATGGGCGTCCTGCTGGCAGGTACGTCACATCTCCTGGTACGTTACAATTTGCATCATGTCGTCAGTCATACGGATGCAAATTACTTAGAAACGCATTTTTTGAAGGTTTCCTTACTTGTAATCTCAAATGTACTGTAATGCGTAAAGAAACAGTTTCTGATTCGAAGTTCATAAAGACGTTTTTTTTATCACTACGCTTAGCAGAACACGTTCCTGAAGTTTTTCTAGACCATTCGGATATCGCCTTTATAACTAACGTTCTTCCCATACGATACAAAGAACTAAAAGGCAGATATTCAATTTTTTTTTTTTTTGTATCAAGACAATCAAGAACAAGAGACTTAAGCGCAAGATCTATACAGAATTTTTATCAGAACAGATTATTTTTTTTGTTTTGTTTCTGGCTTTTGCGGACCACTGTGAGCAACCCAATGAGCTATAAACAGTAGCGCGTCCCTCATTTATAGACACTGTACTGAAAAATAATAAGTGGTGTGAATTCACGGAAAATTTCTGAATATAACATGTAGCAAAGTAGTCGAGAAGTATCCGTCTTTTGACGGAATTTCAGTTTTTGAAAGTTCCCGTTTTTTTTTAACTTCCGTATTTTCACAGATTTTCCGTAATCAGTAATTCCGTTTATTTCAGAAAAGACCGTAGCAAGTTTTTTCCGTATTTATACAGAGATTTCGCAAAATCCAACATGCTGAATATTTCAGCCCTTGCCCGAGAGAATATTTTTGACCGGTGGTGAGGATCGAGCCCAGGCCGTTTGGGTTGAAGCAGCCCGTCTTAACCACTGAGCCAGAACGTCACAGGAATCAGACTCACGCTCAAGGCAAAAACTAATTGGGCGACGAGAATTTTTTTCATTAAAGCGAGTGATTTAGTCATTTTATTTTCTATTGAAGCTTATTTTCTTGAATTCGATTGCAATAATTTTATTTTTTCTGTACGAAGTCGTATTACAAATTACGTATTTTTTCCATCGTGATTTTTCGAAGAAACAGAATGATTTGGAACTTGATATTTTTTTTTCCAACCTACAATATCTTTCATGTATCCTTTAAGAAATGGTGATATGTACTGTTTATACTGTAGTATTGTTTCACAAAATTTCTAAATATAAAATTTACTCTTGATAGCTATGTAGCTTTTGTTTAAGGACTCCACAGACTGATACATAGACATCGTATAATCACCTGTAAAATAAATTAAGTATCTAGTTTCTTACGGTAACACAATATTTAATAGCTGGTGCACAAAATGGGAAAGAGAAGAAATATCCTCGGCCACAGTAACCAAAATGCATTGGACATGCTACCCACAAAATCTGATCTCGTTACCGAACTTCAAAATCAAATACTTCGACACACTAATGAAATTTAACATTTAATTAAACCCTCAGGTATTCCCGTGAATCACTATTTTTCGTCATATGGATACGGAAAAAAGTGGGAACGGAGTTTTACCATTAATATAAGAAAGGAATTTGCGGCAAGATTTCTGAAAATTCAGAATTTTTCCCATAACACCTCTTCAGAACGGCAATTTGCCGTCAATATAAGAAAGGAATTGCGGAATTTTTCCTTCGTACGAAATATCCGTGAAATTCAGAGCTGTTTTCCGTCATTTAACGGAAAAAGTTGTATCAGAAATATGCTTCGTTAGTTCACGAAAGAAATCACGGAAACTGGCTCGTGAATTTCAGAAAATGTTTTAGTGTGGTTTCAGAAAAGGGGAAGAGCCAGTGCGGTAAGGCAAATACAAACACCCATACCTCACCAGGGACTCAAACCCTGACCCTCTCGGACTAACGGTCAGAAGAAGCCAGTGCTTAGAACAACTGCGCCACCGGGACGGACACTGAATTTCCTAAAACTTTGCAATTGAGAACGAGAGTGTGAAAAATTCTTAAGTAATTTGTCTCTGATACATGTTGAAAATTAATTCTCTAAGTAGATGGATTTTAATGACATCACTTGATGAATTTATTTATCCGAAGCTCAGAAAGACCAATTAGCGAAAGATCTTCCTTACCTGTGTTTTGCTAGGGTATAGAAAGTTTACTTTTGGCATCTTATTAACCCTTTAACTGGCTGAAATAAATTAATTGGGGGTTAGCAAAATACGTTGAAATCAACTCAAACGAATATGTTCGCTGTCTAAGAAGCGGGCCAATGGCCGGAAAGACTGAGCCTGCATCTTAGAAAGCGTTTGTTATCCTAAGCGGTCATTTAGAGGGAAGATCAGGAACTGTTTGTTATTAGCTTTGTCATTCAAATTGCATATTAGGAGAATAATTATCGCAAATCCTCTTTGAATACCTGCTAAAAGGGCTGCGAACCTAATATAGGAGATATATGTTTGAGTCCCTTGTTTCTACTCAATGGCATGATGTCCGTGTCAGGGGGACTTCACCTTTTCCTATTAGGCCTCGAATCATGGAAAATAGAATAACGAATTAGAAGCGAGCTGTAGGGGTGAGCGTATCGCCCGTGTGCTATATTCCTCCTCCACCCAGGAGGGCGTCAACTTATTTCATTCAGCACCTACCCACACACCAGCAAACTTAAATGTTATTCGTTCGTACTTAACATTCGTATGCAGAACGAATGCCTAGTTGCTCTCTTCCTCAGCTTTACTACTGTGATCTGCTAATCAAGGAAGGGAGAAAAGGTTTTAAATAAGACATTTGACAATATTTGAAGTAATCACTCCGTAATGCAAACTTAACAATTTTATTGAAGAAAGTTCACGGTCTCAAAGTCTGATTTCGTGCGACTGACGGCTTTGTTGAAAAAGACTTACATTGTCGTTACTTTGACACAAGTGTATTTTTATTGCTCGATTCTACACTCCTCTAATAAGGCTTAATTCCTCCAGCCACATGAGTTGGAATCTATACCTCTTTTGACCCTTTCTTCGTGCTTCGCTGCTACTCTTTACGGGGAAACTAAGATGTATCCGTACACCGACTTATTACAAGTTATCACAGCTCAGAGCCTTCGATCATGAAGCTGTCTACATCATTCCTCCTCTCAACATTTTGTACGGGGGCTCCTGCCCCCACGTCTTAACGCTAGTGCATCGCACTCTACCTCTGACGACAACTCTCTTCTTGCACGTGATCTACTCTCCTTCTGGGAGAGTACCCATCATACCTTTCTTCCCGCTGCCCCGAGGCACTGCGACGTGACTTTGCGATTTTTGGTTCTTCCCACTTGCACTCCCTGTCGGCTATAACTGCTCCTAACTGGGACGACCACACACCCTGGCTGGCCTTCTCTATCACGCGCACCTGACGTCTTTATCTCACGTCGGGATCACCACGTGTCGTTTGTATTTCCGCCGCCTTCGTTTGAAATCAGACTCTTCATAGGTACATCAATACAATACACAGACACTGGCTATATACTCTCGTTACAAAAGAAGAATACAGTCTACCAGACAGACTGGCGACTTTTGTCGTTGAGCTTTGTCCAGCTTGATGGGAAAACATCTAAATAGACCGTTTTATG
Source organism: Macrothele yani (assembly GCA_039090855.1). Classification (NCBI taxonomy): domain Eukaryota; kingdom Metazoa; phylum Arthropoda; class Arachnida; order Araneae; family Macrothelidae; genus Macrothele; species Macrothele yani. The sequence continues at coordinate 33,161,060 of CM077004.1, forward strand.
TAGCCGCTAAGTGATTTCCGCAAATTCCGTGTTTCCGTCGTGATTGTCCGAATCGTGCTTTGTTGGCGCCACTCGAACCCTGCTAGACATTTACAGTTTTTTCACAATGGCTTCGAAAAGAAAGCTATTTTTTTTCGTAAGAAAGCGAAGTCCTTTCCCTGAAGTGTAATTCAATCGCTCATATATGAATACGTGGCATGTCCATCTCTTGCACCTGAAACACGTGACATAATTTCTTTATGACTATGCATAAATTATAATAAATACGTACTATATAGAACACACTTTGAATAATCAATTTTCGCCCTTACACGAGTACTTACCACAAATGACAGGTTTATGGTCGGTTACTGCTTAAATAAATTAAGGGGATTGCTTTGCTGTAACGTTTGTAGAACCGAGCCACTACGTGAACATTTCTATTTGGGGAGCACAGAACATTTTAGGCACCCGTTGGTCTAGGTACGTAGGCCGCTTAAAGGGTTAAACTATACAAAGAGGTAGCATATAATATTCACTTTTTCAAAGTTTATTGCAGATATAATTTCTTGATGCAGGTAGGATTTAACCACTTCGAAAAATAATTTATGTAATTATAAACCTCCTGTTAATGACTCTAGATAATGAGGGTTGCAAACAGTGGTGTATATTCGAGGCTAGCCAGGCTAGCTGCGAAGCTCAGAGAATGCACAAATAAAAGTCAATTAAATATACACAAATAAAAGTCAATTAAATATACACAAATAAAAGTCAATTAAATATACACAAATGAAAGTCAATTAAATATACACAAATAAAAGTCAATTAAATATACACAAATAAAAGTCAATTAAATATACACAAATAAAAGTCAATTAAATATACACAAATAAAAGTCAATTAAATATACACAAATAAAAGTCAATTAAATATACACAAATAAAAGTCAATTATCAACGGTATTAAGATATGTCGATGCTTTCGGTGCGAAAAAAACACGAGCGGATTCGCTTCTTTCGAATATGAGAATAAGTAAGGCAAGCGATGATCAACGGCATAACGCAAGTAGGGTCGTCGAGAGACTTCGCTGTTCTGATGCGAAGAGCTTCAATACTATCTCCTGCTAGCGTTTCCATGACAACACGAATGAGCTACGGATGGGAGTTGGCCTTTGCTTTGAGCAAGGGTTCGCTCCGGAAAAAAGACTTCGGACTACCTCAGTCCCTCCATGCTTCCAGTGCGTGTTTCACGAGAGTTGTTTCAGTTTGTGTGAGGTGTCAATGAATTAAAATCAGTGACATTATATCTTAAATTCGAGGCTTTGTTGGATTCGAACTGTTTTGATAAATTTTGTGAAAGCTTCCCTGAGCATCTACTATCAGAGCTTAAAGAACTCTATGCTTCAAATTTTAATACAGCTCGATTAAAAAATGAACTGAAGGTGTTTAATTCCCTTGATGAATACAAAACAAATCAGTAAGAGACATTACTTGTTACATAAGTTGAATAATTGGACATAGTGTTTATTGAGGTGTACAAATTAGCAAATCTAGTATTAAACTGTTCATCAACAACTGCAACTGCCAAAAGAAGTTTTTTCGTATTAAAAAGAATCAAGATATATCTTAGAGCCACACAAGGACATGCACATTCGAGCAATTTGGCTGTTGTGTTAATAGAGAAAAAATATATTTTTAAATATGCAAGTACTCGGAAGAAACTTTTTTTTTTTTTTTTTTTGATTGGAGGTTTAACGACCACCGTGAGCAACTCAATGGGCTATAAGCAGTCGCCCGTCCCTAATTTAGGGTCACTGGTTCCAGGGAAGGGAGAGAGCCAGTGCCGTAAGACAAACACAACATCCATGCCTGACCGGGATTCGAACCCGGACCCCTTACGGACGAATGATCAGAGGCCGGCGCCACCGGGGCGGCAAACATTTTTGTGAAAACGTAACACTCAAGTTCACACAACAGGAAAGAAGAATGGAGTTCATATACAAATAAGTGTTCAAATCCTAATCCTCATAATTATTTGGTATTATGTTAGAAATAACATGTACCTCAAATTTAGAAAAAACATTTTTACTTCTATTACTTAACAATTAAAACATAAACTTCGCAATTTTTAAAAAACAGTACTGTGTGTGTGTGGGGGGGGGGGTGAGATAGCCCAGGTCTCTGACCCAAGATACGCTACTGAATAGAGTCTAGCTTAAACTCTGCGCCTATCTATCGTAACGGACGTTCAGCTACCCTCACGTTTTATGAAAACTGAGCGGCGTCGAGGTATAAAGATTTTTTTACTCCTGGAATGTTGCTGCGTGTTTCGATCTAATGTCTAAAGTTCACTCAGAATTTTAAGCACAGTGCGCCATCAAAAGAGCCGTGAAACTTTTATGTCATGCATTATTTTTAATCACTAGTTCTGCCCGAACAACTCAACTTATATCCTCTACTTCGTCATCAGTCACTGATGCTAAAAACACAGAATCTTGTAAAATAAAAAAAAATAGGAAACTATCAGTGTGCTTTTCAACTTTCAGGTAAAATTACTTTCTTTACTAAATATAAAATGTAAGACAGTAGTACCTAAAACTCAGAAACGGCTAAAATTAACAATAGATGTACAAAATAAAAGCGGTACAATACTATAGAAATTATACAACTGAGGGAATACAATTAAATTATCCTGTAACACAATAGAAAAACTTTTTTTAATATTCTTCCTCCGATCAAAAATCAATTCAGTGGGCAAAAAAGGTATTTGCACACATATTACTTTGCATAAGTAAATGTATGAAGCGATTATGACGAAATACATCTGTATTTTAAACCATTGAATTACATTTACAGTAAACACATACACACGTGTTTCTTTTTATAGTATATCATCATCATTGTCAACCATTATCAATCCACTGCTGGACGAAGGTCTCCCCAAGTTTCCTCCAAAACGGTCTGTCTTGTGCCAGTCTCCTCCATGTCACTCCCGCATATTTTTTAATTTCATCCACCCATCTCCCATGTGGTCTTCTTCTGGGTCTTTTCTTGTCCCTTGGAATCCAATCTAAAATTTCGGCTGTTCATCGATGGTCTGTCCTTCTGGCAGTATGTCCAGCCCATTGCCATTTCAGAGATTTAACTCTGATCATGATGTCTTCCACTCTCGTCAGTTTTTGGATCCACGAGTTCCTCTTCTTATCTCTCCTGGTTATACCAAGCATGCACCTCTCCATGCTAGTTTAAATTGTCTGCAGCCTTTGTATGTCTCTTTTAGTTAAGGTCCACGTCTCTGCACCATACGTAAGCACTGGAAGGATGCATTGATCAAACACTTTTCTTTTGAGACATAATGGCATATTGCTCTTGAAAATTATGCTGTTTCTTCCAAAAGCTCTCCAGGCAAGTTTTGTACGCCGATTAATTTCTTCATCAATGTGACCCTCACTTGATATCTGCTGTCCAAGATAAACGTACGTGTCTGTTATCTTCAGTTTTTCTCCATCAATCGATAAATCTTCATTTCTTGTAAAAGCATTGAACATCACTTTTGTCTTCTGAAAGTTCATTTTTAATCCCACTTCTTTACTCTTGTCAGCAAGTTCCTGGATCATACTCTGTAGCTCTGGTGGGGTAGTTGCAAAAATGACTACGTCATCAGCAAAACGAAGGTGGGTTAGATAATCTCCATATATATTATAAGAAATACATATTACAATTGAAAATTTTTTTTCAAGCCAAAAGAGGTATCTTCACATTAGTCAAGATAAAAAAATTTACTAGGACTTAGTATGAATGCCTTTTGCTTTGATTGCAGTTGGTAATTGCCTGGACATTGATTCTACTAATTTTCAAGTTCTTTCTGCATAGATTTTCAGCCAGTCTTCGCTGAGTGCTTGCTTACTTTCTGTTTTGTTGGAAATTTGTCTTTTCCTCATTTGCAAATCCAACAAATGCCATAACTTCTCTATAAGGTCTGGCGATCGTGAGGTTGTTTTCAGTTGAATTTTCACTTTATAAAGCAACCACGAGCTTGTTACGTTGGCTGTTATGTTTAGAATCGTTGTCCTGTTAAAAGTAGAATAAATCTGCAATTCCCAATTTTGATCCACTGGCCAATAAGTTATTTTGCAATAAATCAATATATTGTATAGCATTCATATTACCGCCAATAAAGGCCACATTGCAGATTAAAAGCCATGCATCCCCAAATCATTACATGACCACCGCCATGCTATACAGTTCGTCTTAATTTTTTTGTTTCAAGGGAAGTGTTTGGCTTTCGCCACACATTTCTTTCTATCCGAATTTAAAATGGGAAACTTGCTTTCGTCGGAAAATACTACATTTTGCCGAAACTCTGTTAGCTGACATGAGCTTTGGCAAACTCAAGCCTTTTCTGCCCGTTTGTTTCACTTATAATTTTTTTCCGGGTGTTCTGCCTAGAATATGTGCATCGGGAAGAATATTACGAATAGTTTTGAGAACTTACTATGCTCTCTAATATTGAAGCGGCAACAGCCTATTCTGGAGCGCTTACGGAGCGGTATTTTGATACCTTCCTAATCATGTCCCCTCCGCTGCCTTGCATTTAGCTTCTCCAGACGCACAGATCGCAATTTATTCTCTGTACTACCACTCTCGTTTTTCTTTTTTTATTACGTGCCAAACACTAGAAAAGTTCAGCTTTAACTTCTTAGCAATTTCGCAATAACTTATAATAGTCATGAAGAGCTGTAATGCTCTCCGGCATTGCAATAGAAAACTCGCACTGCTTCGGAGCCATGACAGCTGAAACTAACTAAATTCGGCTCCAAAGATCTAATAACGCGTCTTTTAAACAGTGCGAGACTTTCATTTCTTGTCAGTTTGCATAATGTAATGTTTAACTGCTTTGAAACAGAACGTCATAGTTCCTTTCCACTTTTATTTATGCGAAGTAATGCATGTGTGCCAATACTTTTTTTTTTTTTTTTTTGCCCACTATATACGGGCACGTTAAGCCGTCGGACCTCGGGTAATGGACCGTAGATAATAAATAAGGGAGTCTTTCTCCCCCCTTTCTACCTCGCTTCAGTGTTACTTTCCTATTAGGCACTCTAGCCCAAATCTCTTAGTTTCCTATTTCTAAGGGTTGTTTAAGACCTGGGGTCAGACACTCCCTAAAATCCTCTACACATGATCTGATCTGGTTTGCCCACTGTACACAATAATTATCGGAAATAAGTACATTATTATACGAGTGAATTGTTAAATGCCTCCCCACATCAGCATTAAGGTGCTGAGAGAAATTCCTAATCCAAATTAAATTTACCTTACTGGTTGCAGGGAACGGAGAAAAATAAACCCATGTGAAGATGAACTACATTCATAACTCATCCATTAGATGTAATTCAATAAAAACAAATCCTAGTAAAATTACGATTGCGATAATCAAATTCCGTGTGCTCTTAAAAATTCTGTAGAATCAACACAATATTGAAAATTAAAGATTTTTCTCTTAAATTTGCTAAAACAAAATGTAGGAAATTAGTCAAATTTCAAGTGAAAAAATTTATGCACTAAAATGTCGGTTTTGGAAGAAATTTAAATATACACAAGGCACGGACCTAGCTAGCGGTTTGAAATAAAAGAGTACCTTTTCTAAAAATGAATTATTTCACTCATTCCTAAGCAGATCTTGTCTTATGACAAAGTTATGTAACTTTTTGGAAATAATTATTTAGAACTCTTCCTACACATTCGAAAAAAGAACGAGAGCATTACAGGGGACTCAATCGCATGTAGAATGAAAACTTCCTTCGGTAGGGGTAAGAGAAATATGCATAACTATTGCTTTGCAAAAGCTACAATCGTGAATTTTTTTTTTTTTTTTTTTTTTTTTTTTGCGTTTGCTTAACGTTTTTATGTCTGTGACGCACACCTCCATTTTCCCATCCTTTTGAGTTTGTTTTCTTGTGTAAATTGTGTTACTTCTTCGTTAAGATTTTCTTACAGAACGGCATATCACTTCCTCAAACAGCTAGTGCATTTTGGCAACGCTGACAGTGAACCACAGAAAGATAAATACTATTAAACGCGAAGGGAGGATATACCCTATCTACCAACAAGTAATTAGACACCCCTGCAATCGACGATATCTGCGGTCCTGATACACGTCACGGCCGCCGCCGTTAAATATCTTGTGGGAAACAACAACGCAACCAGTCGCATGCAAGATGCCACGCAGTTCGGAGCTCTCTGATTTCGAGAAAGGTGTAATCGTCGGGTATCACAGAAATGGCCGATCCATACGTGGCATATCTAGCGAGTTGAAGTACCCAAAATCGACAATGGCCTACGTGATTGGCAAGTGGAAGATGAGAGGTGACTGTCGGAATGTGCCCCGACCCGGCAGACCCACAAAACTGGAAGTTAGAGACCGACAGGTGCTGGCCAGAGAAATTCGGAAGAACCGTACCAAATCGATGGGCCACATCCACGAGGAGTTTCAACAGGCATCCGAGAGTGTTCTTTCGATGAATACCATCCCTAAGGAAGCCCATATGTTCGGTTATCATGGACGTGCTGCCTCCCACATGCCTTTGATCACCAAGTCCAATAGCTCTGCTTGGCTAACGTGGTGCAAAGAACGTCGACAGTGGACCGTTAAACAGTGGAAACAGGTTTTCTGGAGCGACGAATCAAAGTTCACCCTCTACCGTTCGGATGGCAGGGTCTGGGTTTGGCGTCTGCCTGGAGAACGCCTCCTGCCGGAATGTATTGTGCCAACTGTGAATTTCGGCGGCGGTGGAATTATGCTATGGGGGTGTTTCTCCTGGTACAGCACGGGACCCTTGGTCGCAATTCCTGGTATACTCAATGCCGAGACCTACTGCACCATTTTGGATGACCGTGCGCTTCCTACGTTGTGGTAGTTGTACGGGGTGGACCCATGTTACTTTCAGGATGGCAATGCCACCTGTCATGTTGCGAGGTCAATCATGGCTTGGTATGGTGACAATGGGGTTAATCGAATGGACTGGCCTGTGCAGAGCCCGGACCTTTACCCTATCGAGCACCTCTGGGACGAGTTGGAGTGTCGACTTAAGGGGTGCCCCCACTGTCCGAAATCGGTGAAAGAACTGACCTGTCTTCTCCAAGCCGAGTGGAAGAAAATACCGCTAGCCGTCATACAACGCCTGGTTGAGAGTATGCCCCGGAGAGTCGCAGCTGTTATCGCCGCTCGTGGAGGCTCCACCAACTATTGAAGGTGAAAAATGTCGTTTTCCTTTGCTATCACAGGTGTCCAATTACTTGTTGGTAGATAGTGTAGTAGGGATTGCGAGTAGATTGCAGAAAGCCGATATGGCGAAAGAGATTTGAGCTTGTCGGATATACTGTATACAGTATGTGAATCGACGAACACGTATTTTTGTTATATGATTGAGATATACAGTGATGTACCAAAAAAAAAAAAAAAAAAATGGGAAGGGAGCTATCATTTCAATTTCACGCCACTGCACCAATGAGGTAAATTGTGTCGTCTGCAAACGACGTATACACTATATTGACAAAAGCCACCGGACATCCCTCCAAAAGCAAATGAACAGATCCGCTGCGTTGTTAAGATGCGCGGTACATCTGCAAACGGTATAAAAGCAAGCCTGCAGCTGACCGCGATCGCATCCCACCGGAAGGTTGAGTAAAAATGTCGCGGCGGGAGAGAACTGACTTTGAGAAAGGAAAGATTCTTGGGTGTTATAATAGTGGGTTCCAATAAGAGAAACCCAGAGGTAATTAAATATACCCAAGTCAACTGTTTTGGATGTACTGAATAAGTGGAAGACACATGGCGTGCCTGAAGCAGCAAAACGTGCCGGTAGACCAAAGAAAATCAGTGATAGAGCACGTCGAAGCCTCAGGAGAGTCGTTACAGCTAATCGACGGACTACTACGGCACAAGGCTTCAGTGTACAGGTGAGTAAAAATGCTGGAACCTCGGTATGTACACGTACTATTCGCAGATAACTTCATTCTATGTGTTACCGTGGTCGTGCGGCTGCTCATAAGCTTTTCATCTCCACTCGGAATGTTACTCGTCGTTTAGCATGGTGTAAAGAACATTTTTCGTGGACCGTAGATCAATGGAAACGGGTCCCATAGACTGATGAATCCAGGTACACGATCCATCAGTCTGATGGCAGTGTATGGGTATGGCGGCCGCCGGGGGAGCGCTATTACTGTCAAGTTTGGAGCTGGCAGTGTACTCGCGTGGGGGTGTTTTTCGTGGTATGGTGTCGGCGCATTGGTTATCGTGGACAAACCTGTTAACCAGCAAGTCTACCTCGATATTCTGGAAAATTATTCTCTACGATCTCTGTGGCAATGCTGTGGAACCGAGCCTTGTTGGTACCAACAGGATAATGCACCGAGAGATAAACCAAGGACTCTTACGACGTGGTTTGACGATAATTCCGTATTGTGTGTGAATTGGGCAGCACAGAGCCTTGATCTTTATCCCATAGAGCACCTATGGAATGAATTAGAGGGCCGTATAAGAAGTCTGGAACCAAGGCCTTCTACTAAGCAACAGTTAGAGGCAGCATTATGTACTGAATGGAAGCGGATACCTATCGCTGTGTTCCAAAACCCTGTTGAAAGCATGTCTCGAAGGGTCCGTTCATGCATTAAGGCCAAAGGTGGACCGACATCGTACTAATGTATGTCAATAAATGCTATGCTGTTTTTCTCTTCTAGGTGTCCGGATACTTTTGTCATCATAGTGTATACAGAGGCAGATATGTCTGCAAGATCAAGTCGTAGCATTGGCAGGTCAGATAGCAGCTTATCAGGATTTATACGGTTTTGAAAGAGGTATGAAGTCCGCGCTCGGGAGATGAGACACTCCATCTTGGAAATTACCACGAAATTTGGATTTACATGATCAACAATATCAAGGGTGTACCTGGACTATACCAGGTTAGGAAAAGCATCAGGACTGCGAGACCGGTGTTGCCGTAGAAAAGCCCTGAACGACCATGAACAACGGCGTCTCCCACGCATCATAACATCCGCCCAGCGTGCATTAAAAATTTCAAAAGTTCTCAAAACCTTTAATTTAAAGTAATTTTTAAACCCATAAACAAAATGAACTTTTTAGGATCAAAGGACTTTGTTGAAGACAAAAACGTGTGGGGAATGTATCAAATTCCATGTGAATGTGGCGCTTGCTATATAGGACAGACCCGTAGAATTTTCAAACATTCCTTTGCGTTTTCGATTGAAGAAGCACAAGACCTACATTCGGAACTGTGACATAAAGAAGTCATCGATGGGTAAACACTGTTACGAAAAGAACCAGAAATTTCTATTTGAAGAAGCAAAACTAATTGACAAGCCAGATTCAACCACCGAACTTGATATTTTGGAAGCTTTCCATATATATCAGAAGTCTTCGCAACTTGTTAGTGACATGGCATCCACCCCATTTCCATCAAGCGCGTGGAAGCAATTAACCAAAACCCGTGACTGTAAACATCGTTTACAATATCATATAAAATTTGAATATTTACGTGCCATTCGTCAATACCCAGCGAAACCATGGTCGACTTGAAAACAATAAATATTTGTGACAAACTACGTTGTATTCTGTTAATACAGGTATTCGTTTTCTTTCTGATGTCCAAGTGTGAAAAAAGTATGTTTCAGAACATTACAACTATAAAAAGAAGTACTACGTCATATAGTTGTTCCGTCACACGCTGACATAATTCGTTTTCGATTCACAGAACACCTGCCCGAAAACACGAAAAGCTAAGTATGTCGTCACAAACATTTCTTTCTCAGTTGTTGCTTTACGCTGATGTGTGCCCTCTCCACCGTTCCACTAAAGTGGGGCAACCGTTCAAACAAAGCCAATTATATTGTTTGTGATACCCTTCTTTTAAATATATTTATTTAATATTTGCAAATTTTTCTGAGTAATAAACTTCTCAGCGTTATGTGCATCTCTATGCGTTCTGAGCTAATTCATGTATGCGCCATTTTTTTTCAGACTGTGTTTAATGAGCACCAAGACAGAATTTACTGCGCAGCAGCACTTATCTGAACATACCGTTTCATAGAAAGTTCTAAAGTTCACAAAAAAGCACCATCAGATAAAACATGCACTTCTACACGTAGGCAAAGGAAGGCTGACAGTTCTTAGGCTTAAATATATCGGCAACACAACAAAATTGCGTTTTCTCAGTGTTCATTCGCCGCACAGATATTTTTATAGGCAGCTGATGAAATTTCGAAAAGAAATAACAGCAGTCAGTCGCAATTTTTCTCGGCACTTTTCCCCCCCTATGAAATCGTTAGAAGGCAAGCCTTGTTAGTGGCTCCCGTCCTTCAAAACTCGTCAAAAATGTATAATGGCCCTAAAGCGCATTGTTTCATTTATTGCAGAAGCAAGAAATTTCCGAAAATGACAAGCAACTACGTTCACTTGTTCGTGCCGTTGTCAGATGAGAGAAAAGTGCTAAAATAATAAAAGCATTTTCGGAAACTTAGAGTTGCGCAATTGCAAATAATATGGTAGTTCATGCGCAGAAACACAAACGCTATTTTTTTTCTTTTTCTTTCCTTTACATTTGTTGTACAAATATAAAAATACCTGGTTATATTCTTCAAAAAAACATAACAAAAAATATCTTTATTCTGAGAATTTCGTAGTTTAAAGAAAAAGAAAGTTCCCAAATAATATTTCTTCAGCATATGCATGAAATAATAACACACTGTTACCTACTGTATTTTAACTCTCAAACTTTAGACTTAAGGTGGACGTCAAGTAATTTTGCTTCCTATACTTCCAATGGAAAAACTTCTGTACACATTTTCTGCACAATTAATGCGTTCCCAAGGATAAAAATTTGAACATCGATTAAAATAGCTTCATTTTATAACTTGGAATACTTAATATTTTCTAAAACATAACCATAATTATGCAATCCAACATTTGTTTGTCTACTGACGTCATCAAAGTACAGGTCGCGCCATCGTTTTTCTGGTTTCACCACCACCAAAGGAGAAGTTATTGTTTTTTAATATAATTATGGTTATGTTTTAGAAAATATTAAGTATTCCAAGTTATAATATGAAGTTATTTTAATCGATGTTCAAATTTTCATCTTTGGGAACACACTAATTGTGAAGGAAATGTGTACAAAAGTTTTTCCATTGGAAGTACAGGAAGCAAAATTATTTGACGCCCACCTTAAATGAGAAAACAAACTAGTTTGACAATCTAAAATAATCATTTTTGGTTCGAATGGCTAATCTTAAAATTAAATTTAATACGAGAGGATCCTAAATGAAAAATGTTGCATGTCGTTTATGAATAACAAATAAGAGCCAAAATTCCTGATGTAACGTTTTCCTGATTTTAGAGTTGCTGAAACGATTTTAATAGCGTAACGTAACGCATCTCTGGCGTCATGTCAAAAGGATTTGGAGAGATGACGTAACATCAGCACCTATGAAAAATATGTTCATGTTGCTATGACAACAAAGCCAAATGGTACACGCTTGCGCTGTGTCGATTGGCTATTTCCCACTGCGCCAAAAAATGGGCAAACGGTCAAATGTTCAGACAAAGGAAATTTTGTTTTAGGGTAACCTTGGTCACGAGAAGATTCAGTTTGACAACATTAATCAACAAACGTTTGGTTGCTTTCAAGATTGCATCGCAGATGATGATGAAAAGTTGCATTTATCAAATATTCATACGCTTCAGTATTTTTATACTATCAGTACTTTCATAATGATCAGTAGCATGATGAATATTAAAGCATTAGTACTGAAATTTCAATCATGCATTTCATTTCAATTTCCCCACTTTAGACCATCTGTCGTCGATATTGACCACTCCCAACCTTTCAGAATCGAACGGCTCCGGGGAGCATCTCATACTAGTCCAATTATTTCGCATGCAAACTTCTATCATTGCAGGTCTGGTAAGCCAGGAGTACTTCTCTTGTTAGTGATAACAAAATATCTAACAACTTAGTGACTCAACATTTTTTGCCTGTCACTGGAGATGCTGTAGTGGTCAGACGCGTGGGCTTCTGGCTAATTACCAGAGCGGTGACGAGTACGAGTTCCAGATAAGTCATGGTTGTATGTTCGTCCAACAGCGTTGGCTCCCGCTGTCCCTTTCCTGGAGTCCCAAATTAGGGGCGGACGACTACATATAGACTTAGGTGCCTACGGTAGTCTCCAGACCGCAAATGAAACAAGTTAGTAAAATCATGCAATGCATTGATTATGATACGCTTTCCAACGTACCAAAAATCATTACTCAAGTTATTACTCAAGTTATGAGGATAATGGCTGTAGAATAAATCTCGCTCCTGTGACCTGACCTTTGACTCCATTTCGATGATATTCAACAGAACCGGTAAAGTATACTTCCGGAACAACATGATAAAGTTATGTCGCAATCAAAGCATTTTTCGTAAGTTATGAGGCATAAGAGCTATGGAATATATTCTGCTCCTGTGTCCTAACCTTTAACCCCATTTCGCCCATTTTTAATAGGACTCGTTCCCAGGCAGGCCCCTACAACATACTAACATTTCATTCAAATCGAAACATTTTTACGTAAGTTATGACGCATAATGACGATGGAAGTGTTTCCGCTTTTATGTCCTGACCTTTGACCCCATTTCGCCCATTTTCAAGAGGATTTGTCCCCAGGTGGTCCGCTACCAGATACTAAAATTTATTCGAAATCGAACTTTTTTTACGTTAGTTATGACGCATAGGAGCAGTGGAATGGATCCCGCTTCTATGTCCTGACCTTTGACCCCATTTCGTTCACTATCAATAGGGTTTCTTCCCAGGTGTTCCCCTACCACATACTAAAATTTCATCGAAATCGAACGATTTTTACGCGAATTATCGTGCGACCAGACATGCGCACACAACGCGTGACGTAATGAGGCAGATGGGAATCGCGACCATCTGCTTGCAAGGGTGTGACGCATAAAACTTTATTAGGATGCACACACAACGCGTGACGTAATGAGACAGATGGCGTGACCGCGCACCAACATCTCAATTGCGAGAGTGTGACGTCATAACGTTTCTAAGCATGGGTAATATTAATGGGACGACGCCATGACACTAAAAACGTGGTAATTCGGGGTGGTTATTTAAAACACTAAACGAGTATTCCTAAGGTCGAGATCAAGCTCAATCGATTTCTTGTACCAGAAAACGGTAGATTAACGAATTTCTTCAAAATCCTTAGAGCCGTTTTCAAAATAAAATTTACATACATACATGCAAGAATTTCTCCTTTAATAGTATGGGATAAGGGCGATGGAATGGATCCCGCTCCTATGTCCTGACCTTTGACCCCATTTCGTTCACTATCAATAGGGTTTCTTCCCTAGGTGTTCCCCTACGACATACTAAAATTTCATCGAAATCGAACCATTTTTACGCGAGTTATCGTGCGGACAGACAGACGGACGGACGGACGGACAAAGCTGGAGCATATACGCTTCAACCTACGGTTGGAAAGCGTAAAAAAGTAGACTTAAGTTTGATCTAGGGTTTGTTTGAGCCAAAATCTTTTTATCCTGTCGATAAAACGGGTGGCAGACAAGTAGTTTTTCCAGAAGGTCCTTTCGAAACTACGTTTGCATTCAATTAAGAAACAATCTGAGGGTACATCATGAAAATTGTGCTTTGTTTCTTGGTTTATTTGTCGTAATAGTTAGCAATTGCATTGCAGTAGGTAACGAGCTGCACGCTAGTCCTGCGTCAACATGTTTCTATATGCATCATTTAAAACTTACGCTACAGCAGAATGCTGGGAATAATACCTGATCATCCACAGATGGTTTGAAGAATTGATTGAATCATGGTATATTATGATGAATTACAATCGCTCAATAGATTAATGTTCAACATCATCACTAAATTAACACCCAGAATGCAGTGAAATGTAATTAAATTCGCCCCGGTAAGTGCTATAGTGCCCAAATTTGGGACAGCGTTTGTGAAATGCTGAGAGAACGTAGATGTGTGTGTGTATATATATATATATATAAATGTATATTTGCTTAGCATGCTAACAGAGTTGCAGAATGATGCTTGGCGTAGGATTACGCCTGTGTTTGCTCGTGTATATACGCGGCGTTTTCGCGAATTCATAGATTTATATTTGCCTGTGCTGCTGAAAATAGAAGAGACGAAAAAATTAAAAAAATTAAAAGCAATTTTATTTTGTGTCGGAAAAGCGGTTAGTACCAAAAGCAAAACTGCAGCATCCAACAAATTTTAAGTGTACAAAAACACAATTTCGTCGTCGTTAATATCGTAGAAATAATTTGATAATTGAATCGTACAAACACATGTACATGTCGGTGCACCCACAAGTGGTGTCTACTGTTGGCATACAACTACAAGAATTAATTTTCCCCACGTATCATTAGGAAAATTAGACTGCATCGTCATTAGTGTTCCCCCTAGGTCGTTTTAGCAGGGCGCAGCACCCTGCCCATTTTTGACATGTTAAAATTTGCCCTGCCCCTTTTTGGATGATAAAATGCCAGCTGCTCTCCCCTAATTTTTACCCTGCCCTTAGTCTTGTATCGCCCTTGCCGTTCCGCAGCTTGCCACGCCCACAATCACAGCGTCAGTCACAAACGTACCCGTGTAATTGCTTGCTACGTGTAGATACCCACAAACCTTACAGTTAACGAGATCTCGTAGAAATTTCAACATTTGTTTTTCATTTGGAGATTTAACAACCATTGTGAGCAACTCAAAGAGCTAAAAACAGTCACCCGTCCCTAATTTAGGACCACTGGTTCCAAGTAAAGGTAAAAATTAGCAGTCATCACTAGTAGTGTGGCAACTGGATAAAACACAGCAGCCGCATGTAAAGTTGCTTTACTCACCAGGCTTGAAAATTTGCCTTTCCATATGGTCTAGTGGTCAAATTATTTTTTCATTACTAAAGAATTTATTTGCATTTTTCAAAAACGTCCTATAAATTTGCAAGGCGTTTTCTATCATCCAACTCACACGTGGGGGAAAACAGTGCTCTGCTCAGTAAATAAATGGGCGTGATCTGTTTATAGATTCACTCTTCAAGAAAGGGGAGACTTTTTTTTCCCCATTGAAGTTTGAGCACGATGTAATTGATAATGGACATCTGAGCTTCAGCTGGAGCTCTGACATCACAAACCAACTTCAGCAGCTCGCTTTTATTAAGTTTTTCCGAAAGTGCATGATTTCGTATTGATTAGTCACTTCCTGCTTATCAACAAAGATGAATAATTATTACTTTTGTTAACAAAAGAATTTAAGTTTAAAATGGGAACTTTAACTTTCCGTTGTGGTCTTTTGTCCCCCATTGAGTCGTGTTTCCTCCGCACGATGAGTACACAGTATAGTGTCTTTGGAACATTAATTTTGCTGTAAACAAACTAAAATATTTTTGCTCTGCTCTTAATACAACAAAATGTTACTACAGATTGAGAAAACGTGCTTTAAGTGAAATTAAATGTAAAACATCGTTATGTTGTTCTGGTTATGGAAGAAATAGATCAGATTCTTATTGAGTAAATGAATGTTGTTAACGAAACCATTTCAACATATTGAAATCAATTTTAATTTACATTCTTTGGTTTTCATAAAAAATATATTAAATACAAAAAAATATATTACAAAAACCGTTAAAAAAATTATTCCTACTTCACCACTGTATGTAATGGTATTATGCTTAGGATGAGAACAGGGTCAGAGGTTGATTTCAGGGAGGTGGGATAGCGGGGTCTAAAGCTTATGAATACATAAAAATGCCCCCTTTTTTTAAATGTGCCCTTTTTTCCAGATATGACCTGTTGTCATCCCAAAGTGCCCTTTTTATAAGATCTTACAACGTTTTGCACACATAACATGCCCTTTTTTTTTTATACAAATGTGCCCTTTTTCAGAAAATTACCCTGCCCTTTTCAATTTCTAGGGTGAACACTGGTCATAAAGCCCGAATTAAACTCTTACATCTCAATTTTATTCAGATCCGCCCGTTCCTCCCCCGTAAAAAAGTTCTAAAGCAACGAGACTGTTTCCGATGCTTCAGAAACATTGGCTACTTTGGGACAGCAATTAATTATGCGACGTTTGTCGCCGGAAATAAAGAGCTATTTTGTTGTGTTTAAATTCACTGATCTGCTGCCACAAAATGTATTCCTCCTTTTTATGTCAGTGCTGCAAATGTTTGAGCAGAAACTGTCGACATATTTTGTGAAATTAAAAAAAAAGTGTGTGTGTGTGTGTGTGTTTTCAAGCCCTCTCTGCTGGAACGTTTAGCAACCAGCATATAAACAATTACGATTAAAAGAAATCCCACGCACACGCAAGTTTTGAGAATGTCAGCTATAGACAGTTAAATTCTGTTTTATGCAAATAATTTATTATCGGAGTTACCAAATACGAAGTGCGGTGGGCTGCGTATTACACAATAATATTCATACATTGAGTATAGCCAGGAAGTTTCAAAAACGCAAACAAGTGAATCACGTTCTGTTGAGAACTGAAAAAGAGAAATAGTTTTGGACTCAAGTGAACTTAATTCAAACACGAACATTATTCATCTGAAGTGTTTTTTTCGGGGAGGAGAGGGGGATTAATGACCACCACTAGCAAATGAGGACAATAAATAGTCGCTCGTCCCTAAATTGGTGTTACAGGTTCTAGGGAAGGCACCAACAGAATAATTACGAAATAGACTGACTACTCTCGTCACCTTATGTACGCGGGAAACCGTCCTGCTGCTCACTACTAAAATCTCATTTCAATCCGACGGTTCCTTCTTGGTGCGCATATTTTTATGACAATGAATGTATATATCATCATCCATTATCAATCCACTGCTGGATGAAGGTCACCCAAAGTTTCTTCCACAAAGTTTTGTCTTCCGCCAGTCTCCTCCATGTCACTCCCACATGATTTCGAATTTCATCTACCGATTTCCAAGGTTGATGCATAATTTCATTGTTTACATCAGAATATTTTTGCAATACAGAATCAGGGAAAATTCGTGTTATTTGCTTTCGAAAGTCTATTTTTTTCTGTGAGAATCATTCCTCTTCTATTTATTACATTTGTAAAAAAACAAATTGCTGTTACAGTGTCGCAGTGGTCTTAGCACTTGCTCCTGATCATTCGTCTGAGTGGTTCAAGGTTTGAGTCCAGAATGAGGCATGGATTGTGCGTTTGTCTTATGGTATCAGCTCTCTTCCTACCCTAAAACCAGGCGCCCTAACATTTAGCTAGGGCTACTGGTTTCAGGGAAGGAAGAGAGCTGATACTCACCCAAACATTTAGCTTTGTAAGTTTTTTTTTTTTTTTCATTTAATCAACTGTTTCTGGAGGCGTTTTATTCAAACGATAACAAAATTTTATCGCACAACGCATTTCACTTCTTAACTCTGAATCACTCACCTCTATAGCTGTATGGCGATATAATATATAAATATTAGTCATCAGTATATTATTAAAAAAAGTATACTTAATATATGTACAAGATATAATATATAAATATTAGCCACCAGTATATTATTAAAAAAGTATACTTAATATATGTATCCTTGTAAGGATACATCTATTAAGTATACTTTTTCTGATAATATACTGGTGACTAATATTTATATACTTGTATTATACTTGCAATGCTGACGTACCTTAAACAACTGCGCAAGAACAAAACCAGAATCGTCTGCCACGGCTAATAACTGTTGCCATAGATACTTCCTTAATTCAGTTAGTCGTCTGCGTGCTTATTTTTTCCCTTTGCACTGCTGCCAACTCAAAAAAAATTACTCTCAGAGTTTATGGAACGGCTTTTGTACAACACACGTAACAAAACAGGTTCCTCGAATCGACGCATTTACGAACATCTTTAAATGGGATATGTATTTCGATTTAAGGATATATCTATTTCTTATAGTTAAAGGATGAGTGTATTTATTTCCTTTTGGAAAACTTTTATGGAAGGAGAAAACAGACACTTTGATAAAGAGTCAAGCGACTGAAGACGATTTCGCCCTAAATACCATCCATTTTGGCAGGCAGTATAGGGATACGACAATCCAAAATGCACCGTATTGATACGTATTTTGATTCTGTGCCAGCTGTAATACCACTTATTCAGGCGAAGTCCTTTCGAAACTTTGTAACAGGTGAATTTTCACTCAATGCAAAGGATTGCAGCCTCCAGATGCATTCTGAACTGATGCCAGATGGAATTTCT
This sequence comes from Macrothele yani, assembly GCA_039090855.1. Taxonomy (NCBI): domain Eukaryota; kingdom Metazoa; phylum Arthropoda; class Arachnida; order Araneae; family Macrothelidae; genus Macrothele; species Macrothele yani. The sequence continues at coordinate 33,179,336 of CM077004.1, forward strand.
GTGAGCACTGATACCCATAACTCCGAACAGTTGAAATCCAATGTAACTGCTGTTCGAAGGTGATAATTTTACGTAGCACGATTATCTTTTATTGTTCAGCATTGCTTTCCGCATTACACGTATATGAAAAAATTAAAAATATAGAGCATACTTTATTGTTGAGCGGGATTATAATTTCCACTCACGAAAGCAAACTTTCGGGGGAAAGAATTTCAGAACGTATAAACCATTGGAAACATAATAGGGCCAAAATTTTGATAGGATATTGCATTAAGAAATATAACTTAAGAATGAAGTAGAAAGCGAGTTTCAACAGCCAATAATGTTCCGTTGTATCATATGAAGTAACGCATTAAAATTTAAACATGAGAATTTCCGTCTCACGATTATCACCCATTATGATAATCCTTTAAATTGTGAAGGGTTACTTTTTTTTTTTTTTTTTTTTTGAGGAAATATGGAAAGAAAATTAATGAGAGACCTCCTCGCTGCACTGCATGGAGAATAAAATATGATTTCGAAGTAGAGTGTACTCAGAAAACTGCATTTGTGAAAGAAAAAAAAATGTGTGCGGAATATTTCAAAATCAAACAAACGAAACAGGGAAGTTAAAAACGAAATTGAAATATTTCATAAGAAAACTAGCCTTTCCCAAAGCAAATCAAGTGTTTTACCATATTCAGCAAAAGAATTACAAAATTTTAATTAAGCAAGCACAGTTTTAGTTTCAAAAGATCACATAAATGTTAAATTTTGCTCTGTGGATTATACCCACCCTAAAGAAATAAATAAAGTTTCAAAAATGTGCGTCTCAAAATACGTATGTTAAACCGAGTTACGTTCTGTTCACTGTACTGAAGTGATCTGTTGCACTTTATTGAAATGCACAAGCCACGGGGAATATTCAAATTTACTAAACTGAATATAGGTTATGTTACGAGTTCAACATTTGTTCTCAATTTAAGATAAACACCTAACCTCAAGGCCAGATTACGGGAGATACTGAAGAGGCTATAGCCTTTAGGCCCCACCATTAACAAGGGCCCAGGAAGCATGTAGCGACGCAAATAATACACAGCATATCAATCTATATGCAATATATGCATTGTATATATACATCTCTACATATACATTTTACAAGAAACCCTGTGGAGGAACAGAAAATACACTCGCTGCCTCAATGAAGAAAAGATTCTTGATTGCTGAAACAATACGGAAGCCAGCTTACTACGTAAAAACGGGAACCTGGTGAATTTCAGGAACTACAGGCCCATCAGCCCCGAATAAGTAACTTATAGAATCTTCACTCAGGTACACTTATAATTTGTAAATCATGGCTTTTAGAATGGAAAAATGGAGAAAAACGTATGAACTCTCATGAAAACTTTAATGGTTTTCAATCATTTTAGATTTTTCACGTAAATAAACCAAACAGTTAACAACAATTTGTCTTTCTTTACAATTTGCCTGACAAAAGAAATGCACCAAGAAAAGAATAAAATGCTAATTCGTTAAAAACTCGAAAACAAAATCTAGAAGTTTAAAGCATATGTTCTCGTAAGAACAGCAGAAAATACAGTGTTTTGTTGGTATGAAAAAGACGCAGATAATTCATTAGTTTGAAGAATGCAAAGCGTATTAATTTTTTTTATCACAAATTCACGGTATATTTCTAGAACTTAGTCTTTTAATGGACTTCATATTGACTCTCCATCGTCACTTCTTTGGGAGCCCACTCAGACGTCTTAGCCTGGAAGCCCATTGTGGCCTTAATACGGCGCTGGCTAAATTGATTAATCAACTTCAGGAAGAAAATAATGCACACACTATGGGTAATTATGACGTAAAAGGTATGTATTTTGAAATGACTATGAAAATTTTCGGGAGGTATTAAGACTGGAGGTCTGCACGGATCGGGATAGCCCGCAAGACCTTTTTAGTTTAGAGAACAAAACAACGGGCCAGGCTTTTGTCCCAGACACTTACGACCGGACCAAGTCGATCCATTATTTTATAGCAATGTTAAAGAAAGAAAAAAAGACGTGTTTCTCAATTTCTTGGTCTAAAAACTGTTTTGCTGGCTTTACTTACTTCCATAACATAGCCCAGGGTGTAATCATAGAGGCTAGAAGAGACACTCAAAGTATTTTTACCATCTCTAGATATTAAGATGGCAAAACCGCTTTGCGGTTTGTTAACAGTAAAAAGATTCGACACCGAGCGAGTGTCTGTATGTGTGTGTGTTGTGTGGAGTGGGGGTCTGCAGTGGGGTGAGATGTGTGTTTGTATGAGAGAGTGGGAAGACATCGATTGTTTCTCCTGTCCCTAGTCTAGTCTGTATAGGGATCGACTTTTGTGTTACCGCTTACTAGTTCAGAGAAAGAGAGATTTTGAATGCTCTTATCTCCTTTTTTTCTCTTTCTTTAAACGGCTGGAACGAGTTTACTCGGGATTACCAAAATGGGCTGAAATCATCTCCAACGAAAGTAGAATGTATTCGCTATCTAAGAAGTGGGCAGAATGCAGCTGCAACGGGGTGAACCTGCGCATCAGAAAGAGCTGCTTGCCCCCTTGGCAATTTTATTCGAATTGGTCATTTAGGGGAATGACTGACACTAATCTTTTCTATCTTTTTTATGATGGCGACGAACCTCAGATGGAAATGCCTGAGTCACTTGTTTCTACCCAGTGGCATGATGTCCGTGTCAGGTGAACTAGCTCTTCTCCATCACGCCTTGGATAATGTAGTAGAGAATAAAAGTTTAAAAGGAAGCGCTTATCAGCCACTGTTATCACTATGGTCACCGGTGATAACAATTTCTTTCGCCTTTCATATCAGCAGGCACTGCTGATATGAACGGGGAAAGAAACTGTTTCGCCTTAACTTTCGTAAAACCCGCCCACTATGAAGACATTTCTGTTTGGGGAGCGCTTAAAATTTTGGTTACCATTTGGTTTAGGCACATAGGCCGCTTAAAGGGTTAAAAGGCTATAGTCTTCGATACTTGCCAAAGTTTAGTTAACATTTTTAGGCTTACATTCAACTAAATATTTTCAATAATATTTTATTATTTAAATTCACACAATTTATCGAAATACCATAGAAAGTCAAAATAATACCAAATGGCACATCGCGGTCCTGGCTGGGCTCACAAAATAAGGTCCCTACAGATCTCTAGTTCCGACCCTTAGGACCCTCTCCTTGGCTACGCCTCAGTCACGTATCGTTTCACTAATTATGTTCAAATTGCAATATCGTCAGTGAACTGAAAATGATTAACCCCTGATGACGCAAATTACATTAGATTCTTTTAAATATAACTTCCTCGTTTAGGGAAATATCCTGAACACTTTCCTTTGATTTTGGAAAGTGTGTCATTAGAGCCAACGAGCGCACACACACAAACACCCCATAGCGCGTTCAATTTCGTTGGCGTCAACATGATCAACTCCGCTCCTGTATCTCTCTTTAGTCCCATTACCAGAGCAGTTGTCCTCTTCACAGCGGTTACGGTGGCAATAACATTAAACGGATCACTTTAGTACTCTTAATAAAATGATGTCCTTTACTGTTATTATCGCAGCAATGTCTCTGAGCGGACATGCTATCTGGGAGCAATAAGTGAATTATTCATACTCACTAATCATTCCTGTTTCTTCCCAGGCGGCATTAATTGCGTCGTGCTGGAATAGATATTAATAACCGAAAACTGTTGCCCGATATCGCTCTAAAGAATACCTCCTGCAACAACGCACGAGAAATTTTGCTATCTCAGAAGAGGCCTGATCCTCATTTCTTCAAATGACGTTTTTCGCGCAATGTTTAACGAATAATGCTATCATTAAACTATGTAAGGTTTTATGAAGTGCATGCAGTACACGTAAACATTTCGACGAACTTGCGAGAACTTTTACCATCTTACAACTGATGTCATCCCTCAATTTATCCCGGTGGTTTATTTTAGCATCGAAAGGTAAATGACGCAAATTTTGTTAATTCATGCGTCGTCATTTAAATTCTTCCGCGCAGCCTCCTGGTGAGGACATGTGGAACTCTTAACAACTGGAGAGAACTTTGATCGTTTAATTTTATCCTTTAATTTTATTTTATTGGTTATTTCTCTCTCAGGCGAAAAACTGCCGGACTATTTAGCGAATTACGGAGCATCCCTAAAATTTTAGATTTAGTTACGAAGCCGCTGCGCACTCGTATATTCCGATCACGTGCGAGAACTTTTCACCATCTTAGAATAGGTCTCATCTCTTAAGACCCAATTCATTATTTAGCAAAATACAGCACACTCAATTTCATTCGATAAGGTCGGAAAAAAAGCGTAACTCATTGAATTAATTAATGATAATGGTAAGGGAAGTACACTTATTTGAATTTCCTCTGACAATAATTATTCAATGGCAATTATAATTTCAGTGAACAGTAATGGCTAGAGAAGTATTGCACGCTGAATTTCAAAGGGTAACAATGTTAAACATAAGGCACTAAATTTCATTGGATAGTAATGTTAAGAATAATTAACGGAGTTCAGATGCGTAGTCCTGAATTTCTAAAGATAAAATTTTGGAGAAAGTTTATCTGGCTGAACTTAATCATTAAAACTGAAAATGTAACTCATGAAATCGATTCATTAGTACTAAAGATATATCACTAAATTGCTTCGTTAATGCTAAAAACGTAAATGACTGAACTGATTCATTAATACTAAAAGTGCAACTGACTGCATTGTTTCACCAATACTAAAAACATAACTGACTAAATTGTTTCACTAACACAAAAGTGTAACTGATGACTAAATAGCTTCACTAATACAAAAAGTAACTGACTAAATTGCTTCGCGACCACTAAAAGTGCAACTGACTGAATTAATTCATTAATACTATTGAGAATGGTATCTGGTTTTAATGAACAGGCATCCTAGAAAAAGCATAACTGACTGATTTCAGTGAATATGCGTCTTAGAAAAAACAAATAATTTATTTCAGAGGGTAGTAATGCTAAGAAAATTGCATCACACTGAAGAAAAATCAGTGATTAGATGCGTATTAATTTATTGGATTTCAGTCGGCAAAAATTGATAGTACAATTTACTATTTACCGTGGATAATAACGGCAAGTATCACTAATTTTGGTAGATAATAATGGTTGGCATAATTTACTAAACTAGGAGCTGCGCCTCTAGGCTAGCTGCGCTCGTTTCCAGAGTAGCGCTCGGGCCCTGCAGCCCGATCTTCAAGTATATCACAACGAAATGAAAATGTTCTCCCAATTGTTCAATACTATTTGCGCTGTATCGATTCTAAGATGGCGACTTGTTTACAGTTTTTGTTTCTCTCCTAGTGAACTCCCTGTTGGATTTTTGCCGAACTTGTTTCAATTTCCTTTTATTTTTATTGAAGGACTTTGCTCCGTCGAAATTCCGAAACTTCAGAGTTTTTTTTTTACTGTCGTTTTTTTTTTTTTTTTGGAAGGGCGGACTTTTGTCGTTTGAACTTATAGCACTTACTAAATTTGCCACTAAGGAAAACAAAAGCGGTCCAAAAAGTATTTCCGTAAACTGTTATGATAAGCCGTTAAACAACGGAGACAACTTTACCAATAAAACATATGCATAACAAATTCTCTGCGTTACCATGGCAGCAGGTCACGGGACCAGAACGTTCCTCTGTGGTTATCGTGAAGACAGACAAACCGTTCGTTTCTTTCCTTTGCGTCTTTAAAAAATGCTTAAAAATCAGAAAATAAAATTTTCTTAATTTTTTTTTTTTTGTAGAAAAGGGACGATAGTTGTAAGTTTATGCTGTAAAAATTGCAATGCGTTATAATTCATAGTTTGTCATATATCCGTTTTTTAAATGAATCCCATCGCGAAATAGAGAATTTTGTGAAATTTAAAAATTTAATTTCTCGTAAGCTAAAGCAAAATTAAAAAAAAAGGGCGATAAGGTGCAAAAATTCGGTCATGGCACTACATGCCTACAACCTACAAAGCTTCGTGGTTCCGTCGCTGTTAGTGTGTCCGGAACGCGACCTGATAGCACTTTTCTGCTTGCCTTAACTTTTAAATACAATAACTCTTGAAGTATCGCCAGAATCGAAAAACGATTCTCTATAAACGATGTAAATTTCACATTTTTGTGTTCAATACGTTTTGTACTGCAAGCTAGGAAAGCAAGAGTGTAGCGAAATTTCTAAAACAGCGGCAGCAGTTACTTTTTTTTTAGAATAGAGAGATTTTGATTATTAATAATGCTAGGAAAATGCAACTGACTAATTTAATTGATTTAATTGATCGCTCTACTGAACATATATAATTTCAGTATATAAGAGTGTTAAGGAAAGTATAATACATCAAATTTTAGTAGATGCTAACACTGAGGGAAGCATAACACTGAATTTCAGTGGACGGTAGTTTTTTTTTTTTTTTTTTTTTTTGATTGGAGGTTTAACGACCACCGTGAGCAACTCAATGGGCTATAAGCAGTCGCCCGTCCCTAATTTAGGGTCACTGGTTCCAGGGAAGGGAGAGAACCAGTGCCGTAAGACAAACACAACATCCATGCCTCACCGGGATTCGAACCCGGACCCCGTTCGGACGAATGATCAGAGGCCATCGCTTAGACCACTGCGCCACCGGGGCGGCGTGGACGGTAGTGTTAAGTGTAACAGACTGAATCTCAAAGGAAAATGACGTTGAGGAAGACAACACGTAGAATTAAATGCGATGCAGTATATCCATTTAATAATACTGTTCGTATATGAGTAACTTACAGAATTTCAGCATAAAACATAACACTAAAGAAAGTACTTCACAGGGAGTTTCAATTCCTAACATTGCTCTGGTGCATGCTGTACTAAGTGACAAAAGGTAAAACAGTCTAGTTGTATTAGTTGAGAGAGTAGCAGTGCTCGAAACGGGCCGGTATACGAAGGTATGGCATACCGGCATTTCTTTTTTTACCTAGTATTTCATAGCTGCACTAATTTTAGTAGTGGTAACTGCAGAAATGAATTTTTTCTTTGTCCCCAACTTACCGGCGCGCATTCTTAAACATAGAAACCTTATGTGTCTCGTGCACTTCAGAAATAGCTTCATGTGAGCCGTAAAAGGGTAGAACAGTAGTGTACGCATTTGGAGAGTGGTCAGATTGCTATTAAGTTATGACCGGATATTCATTCCGATTGCGGAGGTTCTAACTGCTCGACTTTCATCTTCATGAAAGTTCCTATTGGAAGGGGACTACCTTCTCGGCTCTGGACCTTCTGGGTTCAAAGTTCAACTTAATCACTAATGATTAGCCGATATTCGGAAGTCTCCTTAATCCGTGGGTCACAGGGTAGAGACTCCTCGGTATAAACAAGTCTAACCCCAGTCGGCTCTGGACCTTCTGGGTTCAAAGTTCAACTTAATCACTAATGATTAGCCGATATTCGGAAGTCTCTTTAATCCGTGGGTCCCAGGGTAGAGACTCCTCGGTATAAACAAGTCTAACCCCAGTCGTCGATGTAGCATAAGCAGTGTCCGCTGGGTTCCACAAACCAACAAACTCAAATCGGCCACCATCGTTTCTTACCTATGGTGCCATAGAATTTCACGGAATTGTCAATTACATTTTCTTTTCAAACAAAGGAGTTTTTCTTCCGTGGATTTTTTGTATTGTTTTGTTTTACTTTCTAAGTTTAGATTTTTTAGCGAAGGTATTTTGGTAATGTCCTAATATAGACACCTTTGAAATCCGTCGGAATATGCAGCTGAATTTCGTGGCGTAAAATGGTGTCGGGCACGGCATATCACGACGCGGACGACCGCCAAATCTCGTAGCCTTAAGAGGACCGTAAAGAAATTGCACATGTAACAATCACCTAGCAAACGAAAACTGGTTCTCTTAAGGGACCATCTACAAATTGAAATGTGACTTACTACGGTCACACGAAAGCATGTTTCTTAACAAGCAAGTAACCAATTTGCACGCAAATGGTCTGTTTCTACTCAGGAACGAATCACCCATGAGATACGATACAGAATTACGTTCCATCCATCCACCGGCTGTTCTTCCGTCCAGAAGAATAAAAACAAATATCTCCTCCTAGAGACAACCGATTTGCACGGAAATGGTTGGTCTCTTTCTACTCAGAGACGCCTCACACCTATCAGATACGATATATAATTACATTCCATCTGTCCGCCGTCTGTCTGTCCGTCCATCCGGAATAATAAAAGCACGTAACCCCATCGAGAAGCAACCGATTTCCACGGAAATGATTTCTTTCTACTCAGAGACTCCTCACACCTATCAGATACGACAGAAAATTACGTTCCATTTTACGTTTTTCTCGGTGGGGTTACATGTTTTTATACTTCCGAACGAACAGACAGACGGCGGACGGATGGACGTAATTCTGAAACTTATCACATGGGTGATTCGTTTCTGAGTAGAAAGAGACAATTTGCGTGCAAATCGGTTCCTTACTTGTTAAGAAACGTGGCTGTAGTAAGTCACATTTCAATTTGTAGATGGTCCCTTAAGAGAACCCGTCTTCGTTTCCTAGGTGATTGTTACATTTGCAATTTGTTTACGGTCCCCTTAAGGCTACGACAGTCGACGGTTGTCAGCGACGTGAGACGCCGTGCCCACCAGCGCTTTACGCCGCGAAGCTCAGCTGCATGTGCCGGTGGATTTCAAGTGTCTGTATTAGGACGTTACCGGTATTATTTTCCGGATGACGTTTAGCTAAACATGAGCATACCGGCACCTCAAAGTTTCTATTTCGAGCACTGGAGATTAGAAAGAGACATATCAATGGCACTTCTACGACAAACAGAACATTGAGATCCGTTTCGAGCACTGGAGAGTAGAAAGACATATCAATGGGACTTCTCCGACAAACAGAGTATTGAAATCTATTTCGAGCACTGCAGAGTAGAAAGAAATATCAATGGGACTTCTACGACAAACAGAGCATCGAAATCCATTTCGAGCACTGGAGAGTAGAAAGACTTCGACAAACAGAGCATTGAAATCCGTTTCGAGCACTGAAGAGTAGAAAGACATATATCAATGGGACTTCTCCGACAAACAGAGCATTGAAATCCGTTTCGAGCACTGAAGAGTAGAAAGACATATATCAATGGGACTTCTCCGACAAACAGAGCATTGGACTCCATTTCGAGGACTGGAGAGTAGAAAGACACGTCAATGGGACTTCTACGACAAACAGAGCATCGAAATTCATTTCGAGCACTGGAGAGTAAAAAGACATATCAATGGGACTTCTACGACAAACAGAGCACTGAAATCCACAAATGCTTTGATGTCATGAACGGAAACGCATTAACAGAAGTTTTACAGTTTTATGGAGAACATTTGCTTTAAATAAAAGAACCAAATCTAACGATTACAGAAAGAGCACCTCTTTTGGAAAAGAAAAAAGCGCGATTTCTATTTAAATGCTTTATTCAATTCATTTTACGATTTTAGTTTATTAAATTTTCTTTCAATTAGAACTCTGTGTTACAAGTACTCTCAGCATTATGTACAACTAAAGATATTTTTCTCTTTTTCCTTCAATAATTTTGCAATAAACCACGTGAATGAAGGTAAAACGGATGTCCTAATTCGTGCTATTTCGGTATAATCTAGGAAGTTTTCAACACAGGGTAATTTTTACCAGTACCTTCCCAATATGAGTAGGATAATTCAGCTGTTTGAATGAGGATTAGCTCAATTTATCTTTACGGCTAAAGCCCGTAGATTTTATGCATGAAAAATATGCACCATCAATCTATCTGTTTTCCGAGATACTTATCCTAGTGTGTGAAAATTTCGGCACGTGACCTCGAGTTGCATGCATTAAGAGTTTGTAATATTGCTTCTAAATACTGACTTCTGAATTTATCATGTATTCGCACGGCATTGCTAATGTCAAAATGTCATTTAGCTGCTTCACTATTAACGTGCTATATGGACATAAACTAAATTCTGATGTTAGTCTCCTTTTTTCCCCAAATATCATTCAGGAGGTTTTCTTCTCATGTATACATTTCCAACACGTAATTTTATTTGCCACTACGTGGTTCGAGGCTCAGGTACACTTCCTTTGAAACTCTGCAGACTCCGGTTGTTTTTTCTTCCACAATAACTATATGCCAATTCAAATGTATCAACCGCATTAGACAAACTTTACTCCCTAAAAACTCAGATATCTAATTAAAAATCCATCCAATTTAAAAAACCTATATTACAACACTTCCTAAAACTTCGATGTTCGATAACCAAGGGTTTTCATTTGCATATAATTACGGATAAGAGTTTTTTTAACTTTGAAGTGTTAGGAAGTGTTGTAATATAGATTTTTAAATTGGATTGTTTTTTTACGCTTTCCAACCATAGGTTGAAGAAACATATATGCTCCAGCTTTGTCCATCTGTCCGTTCGCACGATAACTCCCGTAAAAATGGTTCGATTTCAATGAATTTTTTTTTTTTTTGATTGGAGGTTTAACGACCACCGTGAGCAACTCAATGGGCTACAAGCAGTCGCCCGTCCCTAATTTAGGGTCACTGGTTCCAGGGAAGGGAGAGAGCCAGTGCCGTAGGACAAACACAACATCCATGCCTCACCGGGATTCGAACCCGTACCCCGTTCCGACGAATGATCAGAGGCCATCGCTTAGACCACTGCGCCACCGGGGAGGCAATGAAATTTTAGTATGTGGTACAAACCCTATTGAAAATGGATGAAATGGGGTTAAAGATGAGGCATAGGACCGGGGTCCATTCCATCGCCCTTATGCGTCGTAACTTACGTAAAAATCCTTCTATTGGTACAAAACTTTAGTATGCTGTTCCGGTGGTATACTGAACCAATTCTGCTTAATATCATCGAAATGGGGTCAAAGGTCAGGACACAGAAGCGAGATTTATTCCACAGCCATTATCCTCATAACGTGAGTAATAAATTGAGTAATGATTTCTGGTATGTTGGAAAGCGTATAATAATCAATGCATTGCATGATTTTACTAACTTGTTAATTAGATATCAGAGTTTTTATGGAGCAAAGTTTGTGTAATGCAGTTGATACATTTGAATTGGCATATAGTTATTGTGGGAAAAAAATAATCGGAGTTTGCATGAGTTTTAAAGGAAGTGTACCTGGGCCTCGAACTACCCAGTGAAAAAATAAAATTAAGTGTTGAAAATGTATACATGCAGGGGCGTACTGATAGCCCCCGCAAACCCCGCAGTGCGGAAGGGGGGTCTCATGATTAATTGGGCCTCTAACCTGAGCAAAAAGATATTAAAACATTTTTGCGGAAACTTCATATGAAACTGGTTAAGGAAATGGCCAAGAATTAAGGCAGCTTTGAATAAATTATTATGAAGAAAATCATTTTTTTCTCAGTAAATACGTAAAATCTATAGAAATGATTTTCGTTGCTTTAGTTTATAAAAACTGGATGACAGGAAAGCAGCTATTCAAGAGAACTTGAGCCCCCTTTTCATAGCCGTTGCAGTAGTTTCTATGCATGTACGTTAACAAGAGAATGTGAAAGAAATATCAGTTCAATGAGCGGAAGTTTTATACCAATGAATATAAATCTTTCGTGGGAGCAAAAAATCTGAGACCTGCGTCATTTTTTTTTTTGTAAGTCAAAAATTGTTTTTTTTTTGTACTGTGTGCAAAACACTGTGGCATTATGTTAAGCGCGTTTGTTTAATATTTCAGAGTAAACAATTTAAGTAGTTTCCTGTTTTTTTTGTGCTACAGGTTTTATTCGTCACTTAGTTATTTTTTTACTTATGTTGTGACATTTCGTATAAATCTGAAAAGTAATTACACACTGTCATACGGCAGTTGAATATTTTGTTTTTGCAAACGTGAGTCATTTCAAAATGCTGGCCTTACTTCTTTAAAATAATAAATTTTGCATAATATGATGAACTTTGACGTAAGTATTTTGCAGTAATTTGTATCAGTATAAAACCAGGGCAATCATTTTGATTACAATGTTTACATTTGTGTTTCACGCAAAAAAATGGAATAATTTTGATTTTACGAAAAATACTCGTAGGTTCTAAAGAATTTGATTTATTAAAACACCCATAAAGCCTAGTCAATAATATGGAAATACAAAGTTTGAGTAACTGAAAGCTAACAGATTTTCGGAAAAGGGCCTCGAAAACATTTTTTGTGGGGGAGGGGAGGCTCGAGTTTTCCCGGTACGCCACTGTATACATGAGACGAAAATCTCCTGAATGATATTTGGGGGAAACAAAGTGAGTGACCTCAGAATTTAGTTCTGAATTTATGTTTATTTTACTGTTGAGTTTTCATTTTGTTTTTTCTTGAGTTTAACGATTCCCATCAGCATTTAAGGGTAGCAATCGCCCGTCTTTAATTTGGGGCCATTAGCTCCAGGTAAGGAACAGAACCGGAAGCGTAGAAGGTTTAAGAATATTTGTTACCAGCATGCACAGAATATTTGGGTTGCATTTTAATACCGCGAGGGTATTATATAGTCCTTAATAGGATTCCTAAAATTGTAAATTAAAATCACACAGTTAACTCTCTAACCTAATTTAGTTACCCACTTTGTAACTTTATTTGAGGCGATGTTTGAAACATTAAAAGAATAATAATTGAGGTTTAGATAAAATAAACAAGTTAGTAAAATCATGCAATGCATTGATTATGATACGCATTCCAACATACCAGAAATCATTACTCAAGTTATGAGGATAATAGCTGTGGAATAAATCTCGCTCCTGTGCCCTGACCTTTGACCCCATTTCGATGATATTAAACTGAACCGGTTCAGTAAATCTCCGGAACAACATGAAGTTTTGTCACAATCGAAGTATTTTTACGTAAGTTATGACGTATAAGGGCCATGGGATGGATCACCTCCTATGTCCTGACCTTTGACCCCATTTCGCCCATTTTCAATAGGGTTCCTTCCCAAGAGGTCCCCTACCCCATACTAAAATTTCATTGAAACCGAACCATTTTTACGCGAGTTATCATGCGGACAGACAGACAGACGAACAAAGCTGGAGCATATACGCTTCTTCAACCTACGGTTAGAAAGCGTACAAAATACGATTAAGTACGTATGATAAAAATAGAAACTTCATATACAAAATAGGTTGTCATTTAAATAGGACATATTTGAAATATTAAATAGGAAACGAAAGGTAGAAACAAGAATTTCATAATTCAGCTTTTAAATGTTTTGGTAAACATTCAAACTTATTTTTTCCCCTTTCGGGTTTAACAACCACCATGAGAGAATCCTTGGGCTATAAGCAGTCCCGTTCCTGCTTATAGCCCAACGATTCTCAGTCCCGGATGAAGCCTGGGTGGTGGTCCTGTCTTATGGTGTTAGTTTTTTCCCTTTTCTGTAACAGCCACAAGTTACAGGAAAGGGACAAAACTATAACACCATAAGACAGGAGGACCACCACCCAAGCTTCATCCGGGACTCGAATCTGGCTCATTTCGGACGAATGGTCAGAAACCAATGCCTCACAACCCTCTACCACACTCAGAAGGAATCCTCCAGTAAAGTTGATTTTTCTTTTTCAATATATCAGCGGCAATTCACATTTTTTGTCGAGTGTTACACGGCCGGCCTTGTGGCCAAGTGGTCGTAAGTCCGCCGGGCATCTCGTTGATTGTCCGAACTCGGCCCGCGTTTGAGTCAAGGATAAGTAATGTGTATATATATATATATATACATATTTGCAATCTCTAAATTATACTGAATGGACAATTTCTCATATGAATTCTAAATTACGATTATAGAAAAAAAAATTCCTAGGTACTGTGATTCCTGGAAAGTACGGTTGCGTGTAAAGCAATGCTGATCCCGACGAACTTATGCGTAGCACTAAAATTTCTCATTTCTCATATGAAAAAATAAAATATCGCAGATATACTTTGTCACTGATTATATTGCTAAATTTCCTTAAAATGAGAAAAAGTAAAGCAAGCCTAAAACACGAGCAAGTACGGGGAAACAATAAAAAAAAACCTGGTCCTGAAGAAATTGGTTTCGAAAGGGTGGAATCCCACATCGTGACTTAATAGATGCTATATTTTATTGCCTTCGATTACTTAGTTTGCGTTTGATTTGTATTCCGCGTGTTTCTTCTTGTGAAATTTGCTTAAAATATCAATGAGAGCTCCTTTCAAAAGATGTAACGTGAAGATATACTGAACAAAACTCTAGCTAGCGAGGCTAAAAAGTTTAATACATATACATCAGAACACTTTATATGGACTACTAAAATGACCGAAGTGTAGTCACTAATGTAGTAAATTGCACGAGCACATGTCAAAACTGATATTTGCAGGGCTTTATTGGGTGATTTCATTTATAATTTATTAAGTCGTTCAGGAAGTAAATGATTACATTCAACTTACCATAATTCCTGTAATAGCAAAGTAATTATTACAACATTTGACAGGAATTATTATTAGTTCCCCCCCCTCATTATCAATAATGTGTTCCCAAACTGTGAGCAGTTCTTGACGACCACTATTAGGACTAGTGTCATGAAGTCTGTGCTAGAGCAAACACGATTTGGATCCCCGAATCGCAGACATCTCCCTATTCAAACAGCAAACTGAGTTGAAATCGCAGGGGCTGATATCCGAAAAATACGGTGTGTGGGGCAGCTCCACACAACAGATCTGTTTAGTGAACAGCCGAACAATCAGGGCCTTAAGCAGCCGTGCATTGTCGTGTATGAGAACACGTCGCTGTAGACGATGTTGCATGCCAGAGTATGTATGCTCCCCTAGAAATGTCTTATACCGCTCTGATGTCATGGGAATGTTATCATAAGTCTTCTCAAAAGGCATGCCGCGAGAATCCATGACAGCGGCCAATACCATTTTATGCTCATGCAACTCTGCAAAGAGTAAAGACGCCGTGGATGTACTTGGTTCAACACAGGACCGTGGCTTTGCCTGAGTGCGTGTAAAATTTATCCAAACTTTCATCTAAGCAGAACCGAAGGAGCACCCCATTATTGTGATGGCACCAAGCAAAGTTACTGCGTGCAATTTTGTAGCGTAATTGCTTCTGTGTCGTGGTTAGTGTGTGCGGTGCCCACGTACCTAGTTTGGTCATTTGGCCTACATTTTCCGTCATCACAGCATAAACTATCGTGTGATGAATACTCAGTTATGTGAACCGGTCATTATCACCCACCCTGCATGACTGCTGTATGGACTCTTGATGCGCAGTTTGGCATCTCGTCTGCAGGTCGAAACGGTCAACTGTATATATATATGAAAAGTCTTTGGGTGATGTCCAAAATATGTTCCAATACACTTTTCATTTAATTGTGCTCTGCCGTTTTCTAGGACATTTAGACCTATTGGTGTCCGCAGAAAATTTGTACCATGCTCTCTGAATACTGCAATACGACACAAGGCTTGCCTCCACGTTTGAAGACCAGCTGCTGCTTCAGTTTGTCACTGTTCTTCGATTGTCACTGATCGTATGAACTGCTCCATCGTTATTAGAACTTTTACTGGCCCATCGGTAGATATGAACTCAATTCAAGGTACCTACTACGCAACCAACGGATGTCCCGTGTGTTGCCACCTCAGGTTTCCGAAATGTAAGCTTTCGCGTATTCCGTGAACGACCAAATATTTAAAGATATACGAGAGGATGCTGATGAGTCTTTGGCTTTGTAAAGAAAACAACAAGCTACGCGATTGAAACAAATTATTTACTCGACATATTCTCCTTGAGCTCTACATACTTATGACTTCGACGTTCTAACATTTTTTTTTAACCCATAAAAAAAAAAAAAAAAAAAACGTTTGTGCTATAAACCGCTCGTCCGCAGCTGTCGTAGTTTCCTCAATGCTTGAAAAAAGTTTACCCCTTAAAGTTTTTTTTAGGTTGGGAAAGAGGAATAGGAGCCAAATCAGGTGAGTAGGTCGGTTGGTTCAGAATTTCAAAGTGAAGATCAGCCAATTTCTGCTCCGTAACTGCCGCTTTGTGAGCAGAGGCATTGCCTTGAAGAAGCAAGGTCCCTTTCGAAAGCTTTCCTCGACGTTTGGAGACCAGCTGCTGCTTCAGTTTGTCAAGAAGTGCAATGTAGTACTTTGCCGTGATGGTTGAACCCTTTTCCAGATAATCCACACAAAAAAAAATTCTATCTCTCTTCCAGAAGACAGACACCAACACCTTGCTTGATGACTTCTGTGTCTTGAACTTCTTCGGACGCGGGAAACCACTGTGTCTTGAACTTCTTCGGACGCAGGGAACCACTGTGTCTTGAACTTCTTTCGACGCGGGGAAGCACTGTGCCTCCATTCTTTGGATTGTTCTTTGGTCTCTGGATCATGTATATAGATCCACGTTTCATCCATAGTTACGAGACGGTTCAAAAATTCCACAGGATTCCGCCGAAATCGGCCCGAAATGGCTTGTGAAGCAATCACTCGATCACGCTTCTAGTCAGCACTGAGATATTTGGGAACCCATTTGGCTGAGAGCTTTCCGATGTCTAAAACCTCGTGAATACTATAATATAGGTTACTTGTCTTCAGGATATCGCCAGAGTCTCTGCCATCTTTTTAGTGGACATTCTTCGATCATCCAGGTTCTGAATGGCATCTGGTGCCGCCCCGGTTGCGCAGTGGTCTAAGCGATGGCCTCTGATCATGCGTCCAAAAGGGGTCCAGGTTCGAATCCCGGTGAGGCATGGATGTTGTGTTTGTCTTATGGCACTTGTTCTCTCCCTTCCTTGGAACCAGTGACCCTAAATTAGGGACGGGCGACTGCTCATAGCCCATTGAGTTGCTCACGGTGGTCGTTAAACCTCGAATAAAAAGAAAAGAAAAAAGAATGGCATCTGAGTTTTCTGGAACTGTCAGTTGAGTTGGTCTCCCAGAACGTTCTTCGTCTTCGGGGCTCAAATGTACTGTTCTAAACCTAGCAACCCAGTTCTTGACTGTGAAGTAGGAAGGGCACTTATCACCTAATGTAACCGACATTTCATCAGGAATTTGTTTGTATATGTGTTTTCTGGAATTGTCACTTGAGTTAGTCCTCTAGAACGTTCTTCGTCTTCGGTGCTCAAATGTCCTGTTCTAAACGTAGCAACCCAGTTCTTGACTGTGGAGTAGGAAGGGCACTTATCACTTAATGTAATCAACATTTCATCATAAATTTGTTTGACAGAGTTCCCTTTTAGGAAAAGAAATTTCATTAGTGCTCGACACTCTTTTGCCGTGAAATCTGTGCTGTTTTGCATCAGACTTGTAAAAACATGAAATAATCAGGCAACAATTATGATATTTGGACAGACATACATAAAAATAAATTCTGACATGACAAACATATCAGTTGAAGAATATGTGAAATGGGAAAAATCCAAAAACAAATCAGCATCCCTACGTATTGTAAATCGAATGATTAAACACCATCTGATTTATTCATATGCAAACGGAATAATTCAACGCTATCAACTTACGAAAGACAAGGAACTTGTGTTTTTTACTGTACCATAAGTGTTTTGAAACAGCAATCTGCAAGAAATTATTCAGAGATATGGCACTTTCGTTAGGGACCTTTAATTCATCAAAAAACAGAAACTGTGAAATGAAACAATTTGAAGAGTTCACGCAAAAATCCCGTTGACTTAGGAATGAAATCTTTGAGAAGGCAACAGCTTATTATTAAGAAGGCAACAGCCTATGTTTGAGAAGGCAACAGCTTATTATTAAGAAGGCAACAGCCTATCTTTGAGAAGGCAACAGCCTATTTTTGAGAAAGCAACAGCCTATCTTTGAGAAGGCAACTGTGCCTAGAATTAAAGCCTGTGTGTTTTATAAAAAACTAATAAAACTTATTGCAACGAAAGGTAAATACAGGTGCTTTAAGGTATGTATTATTACAGTAGATACCAAAAATTCACGAGACATGTTCTAATAGTTTTAATCTCTTATCAATTAGACACACATTTCACATCTTTCCACGACAGTAGTAAAGTAAATCCCAAGTAAAAAAGTTTTATGTAACGGAGGTAATCGGTGAGCCACTTAGGTTGATTTTCTCACATATTTTGATAACGGTGCGTCGTAGCGAAATTTGGTTATCTGCTTTTGACGAGAGTTTTAAAATGATTTATAACCCGATGGGATGTAACCTGTAGATATACTAAACACAAAGTTACCAATCCTCCCCTCACTTACGTACTTAGGAAGAAAAGCTGAATCGTAAGGTCAGATTATAGCTTGCGCACGCGCAGATGGACTTTCGTAGTTCATCGGTGTCAGGTCGTTTCTTACGTTCGTCTAAATCTGAATATGTAATAATAATAAAAATGTTCTTGAAAAACTAAACAGTCGAAATATGATACTATTGCCGTCGCCATAGTTTAGTAAATATCTACCTTTATGACTCACATATCTTCTTTCATTGGTTTTACGAAACAACCTAAGTATCGCTCAATGTTTACGAATTAGTAAGCCTTGTTATGCTTTAGTTCCACTTAGTATTTAACAGACTGTGGCTCAGTGTGGTCGTGAGTGACGTGAATGAATGAAATGTGTTGTATGTAAATAAATGTATACTTTCGAATCACTCGTTTTATTTCACACCCACAAAGATCTTGGTATGCGAAAGATGCATAGCATGAGTTATCTACAAAGAGTACCAGGTTACTCTTTTTTTTACGGATGTTAGGTTATTTTAACAACTGCTAAACTTTATATGTCAATACTCCCATATTTTCTAACCAGAGTTTTAAAAATATATTGGTATATAAATTAGTTTTGAGGGATTTGAGGTGAACAAAACACGTTGTTGGAGAACAGAAACAATATTTTAATATTAATCGAAGTATGCTCCCTCTGAAGCTACAACTTTACCCCATCTTTCGGGCAGTGAACGTATGCCCCGAAGGAAGAATTCCGGTTCCTTGGAAGAGATCCAGTTGTCCAGCCAATTTTTGATGTCTTCATAAGAACTAAACCGTTCTCCAGAAAGTGCTGACTGCATCGACCAGAACAAATGGTAATCCGATGGCGCAATACCTGGCGAATATGGCGGGTGGGGTAGAACTTCTCAGTCGGATCCTTCTAAGTACTTTTTCACAGGTCGAGAAACATGTAGTTTTGCGTTGTCATGCTGTAAGATGACTTTGTTGTGTCTATTCTCCCATTCCGGCCGTTTTTGTGTGAGAGCTCGTTTTAAACGCATTAATTGGGTTTGATACCGATCACCAGTAATAGTTTCTGACGGTTTCAGCAGTTCATAGTGGATCACACCCTTCTGGTCCCACCAGATACACAGCATTACCTTTGAACCATGGATATTGCGTTTTGGTGTCGAAGGACCTTGTTCACTTGGCTTCACTTATGCTTTCTGCCGTTTAGGGTTATCATACCATATCCATTTCTCGTCGGTAGTAATAATACGATGCAAAAAACCCTTTCTTTTTTTACCTTTGAAGCAGCAATTCGCAAATGGTTTTTCGACTTTCAAGGTCTCTTTCCCGCAAAGCATGTGGAACTCAATTCCCTTCTTTTTGCACCATTCCCATGGCAGCTAAACGCTGTGAAATACATGGTTGACTAACATTTAATGCTGCTGCTAGTTCGTTTTGGGTGTGGCACGGATCCTCGTCGAGTAAAGCTTCCAATTCGGCATCAGCAATTTTTTTTGGGTGGTCCAGAACGTTCTTTATCACTGACATCGAAATCGTTCCTTTTGATTCGTCTAAACCAATACTCACATGTTTTTACGAATGGAGAATGTTCACCGTAGATTTCTGACATTCAGCGATAGCTGTTGCTAGCACTTTTCTTGACAATAAAGTAATGCACTAACACTTCCCGCAAATGCTGTTTTGTCAAGACGAAAGTTGCCATTTTTTATCGAGTAAAACAAGTACCTATTCGCACCTCAATCGAACGTCGCATACTGACTCTGACAGCTGGCGTCTCGTACTGCGATATCGCAGTGTTGCTACCTTAAAATACATGCGAGCAGTAATAAGTACGACACCTAACGGAAATCCCTCAAAACATATCTATATACCCTTTCGCCACGTTAATTCACATTCCATGCGGCAATTTATTATATATTTTCCCCTTCTTAGTACTTTCTTCTGCTTCTTTATATTAACATTTTCAATAGCAATAAACTATGCATTCCGAAATGTGCTTTGAAATTCAAAATCGATTGCGCATTTCGGCAGGGTTTTTTAGGGTTTTTTTTTTACTAAATCGCTTTTAACTGAGTATCTGATCTCCCTGTCCCGAAAATTTCCTTCCTTTTTAGTGCATGTGCCAGTTCGAACATTTTGTATCCATTTGATCTCCCACGGAGACCCCAAGATGAAGGAACCGCTTGCGTTAATACATTTCCATTGTATTATAATGTGAGGAACCCTCGGGAACTGACTAAGACGAAGTAAAACTGCCCCCACCAACCGGAACGACTCAGAGAAATGAAGGAAATGATTCATTTAGAACATTTGCGGGAAGTTAACGGCCGTGTGTCTAATGTCGGAACCAGTAAAACTTATTGTTCTTAATGGAGATTGAAACATCTGTCTGCGTCAAATCCTTGCTACTACGTTAATGCCTTACACCTCATTAGGTATATATATATTTTCCTTTTTGTGCGTAGCGTCCTCGAAACATATGGCATCTTCGAGTCGCATGAATTTCTTCCAAAATGAATGTCTCGTACAGAACCAACGCTGGCGCCTGCGATATTCTGAAACTTGGTTAATTTATGCAGTCAAACGCTTTCGTATATTCAACAGAAGATATTAGCATAGGCCTTTAAATTTATTAAAGTGTTGAGCTGTGTCCATATTTACCCATTAATTTAAAAACATTCTTTTCCTTACAAAATGACAATAGATCGTTAAAACATGACAAAAGAAGCAGGGGCTTTTGAAATAAAGGAAGAATGCCGGAGCCTGCTGTTTCCCCTTTGACTCCATTTAAAGTTCATGCACTTGGTGAACTCTATACATAACGATTCTTTCCTCTTGTCAGAAAAATTCATAGCTTTCGGTAATTTCAGAATTAATGTTTATCTTCCTACTGTAAGTATTAAATTTATACAAGAAAAGTACTGCAAGCTACCCTTTATACAAGAAAAGTAATATCTTGCAGTGGGTAAAAATGCAGTCTTCCATTATGCTTAAACAACAATTCATATTTCCTCATCAGGAGAAGCAAATATTCACCCGTTATCTCATACAGAAAGTGACTAATTTATATAATGTATTGCGCAATTGCCAAAATAAGGTCAGATTCGAGAATTACTGATGCGCAGTAACTCAGGAAATTATATGAAAATATGAGGAGCGAATTTACTTCATATATTCTAGTACCTAGCAGAAAATATATTAATGTTGGTATCTTCATTGAAGGGATGCATAATATTTGCCACACACTTCCTCGGCTGAAAGAAAACAAGAAAAAAGGAATTTTCCTGCTTTCAATTATGTTTTCGATGTAATTAAAAACTTACTCTATTGTAGTACAGGTTTTTACGTTTTCCTAATCGTAGATTTGCATTTCTGCTATTCTCACCCAAGTCATTCAACATTTCTCTCCCACCCCACATGTATCTCATAACAATTTGAATCCTTCCATAAGCCTTTTCAGACATATTTGAAAATGTGATGCAGATTTCAATTTTTGCCACCATTGTTCATTTTGATTCTCAGATATTTCACCGTACGAAAAAATGTTGCACTCTTACGGTGAAATATCTAACAATCAAAATGAACTATAAATACACGAGGATTTCTCTCGTGTACTTTATGAACTAAAGGTTAATTGGAATTTCACAGATGCATTAATTCGTAGCAGAAATGTTTTCGCCAAATTTCTGTATAGTTAATTTCTATGTACAGGTAATTCAGGCGAGTGTAAAAGGGATTTTTAAATCGGAAACGTTTCCTTTCGTTCCGTTACTCAAATAATATTTCCCATCGCTAACGTGTGTTGGAATTCCCTTAAGGGATACAATTTTCCTGTTAAACAAATGCAGTTCATTTACTGAAGAATGTTGTATATATGTACTTGCTTTAGCATTGTTTCTCCTTTAGGTAGACATCTGGTTAATGTTTGCTTTCAACCCGAAAGAACTTGAGAAAATGTCATCTTCCTTTATCGGCAAAGTATAGTTGTACTTCAATGTTTCCAAACTAGGTTTGAAAAATTATATCCGGAACTTTGCTTCTCCGATTTTTGAAAACGAATGACATGTGAGAATAGTCGATAGAAGAAAAAAGTGTTCGCTTTCATTCCAGAAAATATTTTTAATTTAATGTATTTATCACTGTTGCTATTAAATTCGGTTTGTGAAACGTTTTTCTAAAAACATTACTGAAACTATAAAATTATCAAAAATTATATATCTGTGGCGCTGGTTTGAGAAGATGAATTTGTTCGCACTTTTGCCCAAAAATCACTCACCATGAATAGCGTGAAATATACTGTATAAGTTGAGAAATATGGGGACTTTGGCATAAATGTGCATTGTAAGAAATGTAAATGTTTTGTTGATTAACAACGATAAACAGATAGGATACCAAGTCTACCGTAAGCCTACATAAGTACCTAATATAATCCCATTTCAATCCCATCGTCCTTGGAAATACAAACTTGCAGCCTTTAGATATGTTATTAGAAAAGCAGTTACAATGTCATCTAACCAGCAGGCAATAAATAGAGAAATCAAGTGGATGGCCATCAATTTCGGATATAATAACAATTTAATTGACCATTTATATCATCAGTTCATCAATGACAGAAATAAACCAAACCAGCTTATCTGAGATTCAAAAAAGTTATGAGGAAAACTTCCTTAATGTCCATCACTTTCCGGAATTATTAAAAAAGAGTGTAGTAAAGCTAATCTACTCATTGCCGATACCGTTACCGATAACTGTAAAATATTCTAGAAAAACCCAGACCATATAAGTATGCTAAATAAAACTGGTGTTTACCAAATTCCAATTCTTAACAAAAAGGATTCCTTGCACAATAAATCATTATATATTGGCAGCACTAAAAGAAATATAAGCACTCGATTGAAAGAACATCTTCGTAATTAAATGAAGAATGAAGCACGAACATCTCTAATGCAACCTAATATAAATATATTTGCAACCTAAACAAATATTACGAATGAAAAATCATTGCTGCAAATAGCGGAATGAAAACTTCCATTAAAATAAAAATCGCCGAAAGAATTAAAGAGACTCACGAAAAATGAGGAATCTGAAAACCATCATCGCTAACACTACACACCGAGTAAAACTATCACGTAGCTCTGTGTGTGTGTGTGTGTGTGTGTGTGTGTGTGATTGGGGGGTTTAGAGACCACAATGAACATCTCGATAGGCTATAAGCAGTCGCTGTTCCTAATCTAAAAGCGCTTGTTCCAGAGAAGGGAGAGAGCGCCAGTGCCGTAAGAAAATCACAACACCCATGCCTCACCGAAATTTGAACCCAGAGCAATCCCGGTGGAATGGTCATACACCAGCTCTTCACCTGAGCGGCATCTAATTTGGGAAACTGGTTCTACGAAAACTAATTCTAGGAAAACACGACAAAGCTAACAACTATGCACACCGTCCGTATCAAATCGGGGACTCGAACCAGATTACCATATCAGTCTGTTACCGCGTTGATTCCTAATGATCGGTGATGACATTACTTGGCGGCGACCTAACAGTTAAGAGTAAAACCCGACGAGTGGTACCCTGTGATGCGAATTTGATGGAAAGTGAGAATTAGCGTGTTGTTAATTTGCCGCCCGGTGCGCAAGCGGTCTGAGGCGTTGGCCTTGAATCACTGATTAGAGCTGTACCCGGATTAGAGTTCTGGATTAGGCATGGGTGGTGTGTTTTCATACGGTGCTGTATCTCTCACTTCCCTGGACCAGTGCCCCTAAATTGGGGACTTTGATCTATGAAAAAAATTGGGAGGATGCGTTGTAACATCACAGACACTCGATCACAACACAAAACATTTATTTCTTTGCACAAAAACATAAACTGGAATACACTCCGCGCTACAAACTGAACTTGTTGTCTTAGCCAAAGCTCGGCATGTCCTCCTCCTTCAACATCTCTCTCGCCACTCTCCTCATCACTCACCACCCGCTCAAGTCATTAAATGTCAATGTATCCTTCCGCACTTTGTGCGTGGAAGTCGTACTTTACAACCCCTCCTCACTCCAGAGGAACTTTTTCCCGTGGTATAAAGTTCTTGTCATTTTACAATACAATAGTCATAGTTCACATTATGAGTCATAATCCATTTACAAAGAGAAATATATGAGTTAATTTAACAATCATCTTTACGTGTTTTCCAACAATTTCTATGTAGTATATATCACAACCAAAAAAAAAAAAAAATGTTTTCACTAGCAGACACATAGCATGATCAAGGTGGATCATCTTAAGTTGGAACTCTGCTCAGTCCATCTGCATTTTTGTGCATAGTTCCCGATCGATGAATTATAACAATCATATGCTTGTAAAGCAAGGGCCCATCTCATCAGACGAGCATTTGAACTTGCGTTGGTGCGTAACCAAACGAGAGGGTTATGATCAGTTTGTATGAGGAAATTTTGACCATCCAGGTAGCATTTCAGTTTCTGTACCGCAAATATAATGGCGGCACATTATTTTTCACTGGTACTGTATGTCTTCTCTGCTGTCGAAAGTTTTCTGCTTAGATAGAGTACAGGATGTTCAGCGCCATCTTCTTGTTCTTGCGAGAGGACGACTCCCATTCCTTAATCTGAAGCATCAGTTTGTAGAATAAATCTACGTTCATAGTCAGGGGCATACAGAACAGGAAAACTAGATAAAGATTTTTTTAGTTCCACAAAAGCTTTCTCACATTGTTCGCACCATATAATATCCTCTTTACGATTTTTACCCTTCAAGATGTCTGTCAAGGGAGCTGCTATCGAAGAAAACATTGGAATATATCTGCTGTAATATCCCGCCAGGCCTAAGAAAGATCTTACTTGCGTCTTGTTCTTTGGCGTAGGAAAATTTTGTATGGCCTGAACCTTTCGTTCCGCTGGTTTTCGATATCCTTGTCCAACAATATGACCCAAATACAAGACGTGATCTTGAGCAAACTTACATTTGGAAGGTTTTATGGTCAAGGAAGCCCTCTGCAACCTCTGTAGCACTTCTTCAAGATGTATCAAATGATCCCCCCAGTTTTCGGAAAAAATGGCAACATCATCTAGATATGGTACGCCAAACTCTTCGCAGCCTCTCAAAAGTTCCGACATCATTTTGCTAAAGAAATAAGGTGCGTTCTTAAGGCCAAATGGCATCTTTAAGGGCCGATACGTTCCAAAAGTAGTCACAAACGCTGCCAATCGTTGAGCTCTAGCACTTAATGGAATTTGCCAGTACCCTTTTGTTAAATCTAATACTGTAATATACTTCGCTCCAGAAAACTTTTCGACTCTTTCTTCTATATTAGGCAATGGATAGAACTGGGTCCTTGTCACTTCATTCAATTGCCTGTAGTCAATACATGGGCGTGGATCTCTTCCGGGTACTTCTACCAAAATCATGGATGATCTGATTCACCATCTTGTACTGCAGCATTTTATCTATCTCGGCTTTAAGAATATTTATCTGCCTGGGCGACATTCTATAAGGCTTAACCCTTACAATAGCATTACTAGCTAGCTCGATATAATGTTCGACCAAATGAGTCTTCCCTGGAATATTAGAAAACATTTTCAAGTAATGACATAATAGTTTTTTCAGATCCTGAATTTGTTGGCCACTTAGGCGCTCTCGAAGTTTACTGTTCTCCTCGATATCAGAGAAGTTAAATATTTGGATTTTTTTCAACTTGCAGAAATTTAATCTCTAAATCCATTTCACCATTTTCACAACCGGGCAATAAGTTCATAAATTCTGGTCGTTTATGGTATGGTTTCAGCATGTTAATGTGATATACTTGATGCTTTACATTTTTACCTTCAAAGCTTACTACATAATTAGTCTCAGAAATTTTTTTCTCAATTTTCCCTGGTCCTTTCCACTGTTCCGCTAACTTATTTGGCCTGCAGGTAACAAAAACCAATACTAAATCTCCTTCTTGAAATTCACGTTTTACCGCATTTCTGTCATACCAATATTTTCTTTTCAATTGAGCCACTTCCATGTTTTTAATGGCAAGTTCTTGACATCTTTTCATCCTATTTATTAACTCAAATACATATTCAGCGACATAGTTTTCTTCTTCAGGATGACCCATCCATTTTTCATACAATAGTGTCATTGGCGTCCTCAAAGTTTTTTCATGCACCAATTCAGCAGGCGTAAACCCTGTGCTTTCATGTGTCACAGTTCTCAAAGCAAACAGCGCCGCCGGTAACTGTTTCTCCCAATCCGGAGCAGACTCAAGACATAAAACTCTCAACATCCTTTTAATAGTTCGATGGAATCGTTCTACCGGATTACTTTGGGGATGATATACAGAACTATGAGTAACTTTTATTCCAAACCGCTCCAGAAATTCTAGTGTCAAAATGCTTACAAAACTGGCTCCTTGATCAGTTTGAATTTCTTTCGGAAATCCCATGCGGCTAAAAATGTGTAACAAAGCGTCAACTACCGACTTGGATCCTATGTCTGGTACTGGTACTGCATCTGGATATTTGGACGACAAACACATAGCTGTAATTATGTATCTATTTCCGCTTGAAGTCTCGGGCAAAGGCCCACAGGCATCAACGTTGATTTTTGTAAAAAATTCAAGAATAATTGGAACTATTTTTAAAGGTGCTTTCTTTTTGTCCTCAGCTTTTCCAGCACGTTGGCATGAATCACAAGATTTTACAAATTCTTCAATGTCTTTATAACAGTTAGGCCAATAAAAATACTTCGCTAGTCTGTCTTTGGTTTTTGTCACTCCTAAATGCCCCAAAGTTCCCTCATGACACATGTTTTTTTATTTGTTCTCTATATTGTTCTGGAACAACAATAAGATCTTCCTCTTCGCCAATCTTGTTGATCTTCATCTTCACCAACATCCCATTTCTTAGTACAGCATAACCATTTGCCTTATTACAATCTGTTTTCTCTATTTCTTTGAGAATTTTTTCCAATTCCAAACTTTGCCGTTGATCTTCCATGAAACTTTTTGAATCCATTTTTACCAACTCTAACATGGCTTTATCTTCATCATACCTCAATGGCATAATTTCTTCTAATTCACCTGATTCTTCGGAACCCACAGCCTCTCCTTCAAGGGCTTGTTTTTCTTTCTTCCCTGAATCATTCTTTACTGAATTTCTCTCTTCGTTGTTTCGTTTCTGTTTTTCTTGATACCGAGTAATCACAACATTTACTTGTTCTGAATTAAGTGGCCACTCCATATCAATTTTTTTAACAAAGCGGCAGTCTTATTTCCAAGTAAATATCTACCTTGATCTAGCGACTTTCTAATCACTGCAGCCTTAGTTACAATATGACCTAATTCACATTCTAGTTCAACTTCTGCCAATGGTAAACAAACCTTTTGTTCATCCAGAAGATGCTGTACCCACACATGTTCTCCAGTAAACTCACCTGGCGACACATACTCTTGACAAATGATATCAACTGATGAACCTGTATCCCGGAGAATAGGCATGGTAACTCCATTTATTTTTCCTTCAAAGGTATAGGGTGCCAAGAGATCCCCTTCAGTTTCCTCTCTGATTCTATTTACGCTTCCTGAGTTCTGTGATTTTAGCTTAGGACACTGAGGTCGAATGTGATCATAAGATGCACACTCGTAACATTGAATCTTCCGTCTGCGATCATACTTTTCTTCATTCTGAGATACATTCCGATTTGACCACCCTTGTCCTACATCTGACTTAACATAATTTTTGTTATAAAATCCATTTTTCATAAAATTTCCCCGATCATAGTTATCTCTAGTTTTTTTCTCACTGCCTTGCATTTTCTTTGAAGCACAAAATTCATTCGACGAATTTTTCTTGATTCCTCCTCTTACACTTTCATAATTGTCCACCATATCAGCCAAATCTGAAGGTGAGACAATATTTGACCATTTATCAATAAAATGCTCCCTTATTTCTATAGGCACTCTCCGCTTCAATTGATCTGTGATCATTAATTTTTTTAGCCCTTCAAAATCGCATATTTTAAGTCCTGAAATCCATTCATTAAAATAATTTTCTAACTCGAAGGCGAAATCTCTCCAGGTCTTCTCTGATGTACGCATGTGTTGTACAAATTTCAATCTAAATTTCTCTGGACTTAACTTATATCTTTTAAGAAGTAACCTTTTAACATATTCATAGTTTTTAGCATCTTCCACATTTTCTCTGGCAATCAATTGTGATATTTCGTAGGGCAAAAGTCCTATCAAATTCGTGACCCAATCTTCCCTTTTATTTCTGCTTGTTGTGCTTGCCTTTCAAATAAAACTAAGTAAATATTTATATCACTGTCTTTTGGGTCAAATGTTTTCATCAAATGACGAAGTTCTAATCTCGGTTTTTGAAGAATTTCCATTTTGCTCCAAACTACCTCCCAGCGGCTGACGTCCAGCTTCTATTTTGAGTTTTTCAAGCTCAAATTCCATTTGTCTTTCTGTTTCTCTACGCTCTTTTATACCTGCCAAAAGTTCTTTCACGAAATCCTCTTCATAACCTTCAAAGTTGACAATTTTATGTTTTAATTCCAGAATTTTGAGATTTGGCATAACTTCTATACCCAATTCTTCCGCCAACTGCAGAAGTTCTTCTTTTCGAGCTCTTCCTAAGAAAGCCATTTCAACAAGCTCTACGTGTACCCAATGTTGTTTTATTATCGTATATGTGTATACGTTCACAGCAATTGTTTACAACAATATTCTACATTTACCTATAATCTAGGCTCAAACAGCTGATCTGAATGTACTATTTCTTGACAGAAATTATTTCCTTCTATTATCGTACATGTGCATACGTTCACAGAAATTGTTTACAACAATATTCTACATTTACCTATAATCTAGGCTCAAACAGTTGATCTGAATGTACTATTTCTTGACAGAAATATTTCCTTCTATTTAATTCCGTGCCCGGAAACTTCTAAAAAACTTGCTTTGATATTTCATTCCTTTGGATAATTCTCTAAGAACAACAGCAAAACAGTACTTACATAAACATCTAATGTGGTGTAAATCCGATACGGAACAACTAATTTCGAAAAAACAAACTAGTCATCATCCTTTGTTCTTCCCAACACAAAGAGGAAAAAAAAAATATCCCTGTCGCGCTGGTTCTTTCGCACGCTTGAAGAACTTTCAACTCATCGATTCCCACGGTCATAAAAAACGCCGCTGAAGTTGCGCTGATCCCGTCTCACCGGCGCCTTCACTTCCTGTCTTTCGTAGTTCGAATCTCACAGGTGCCTCCAATTCTATCTTTCGTCTGTAACATCACAGACACTCGATCACAATACAAAACATTTATTTCTTTACACAAAAACATAAACTGGAATACACTCCGCGCTACAAACTGAACTTGTTGTCTTAGCCAAAGCTCGGCATGTCCTCCTCCTTCAACATCTCTCTCGCCACTCTCCTCATCACTCACCACCCGCTCAAGTCATTAAATGTCAATGTATCCTTCCGCACTTTGTGCGTGGAAGTCGTACTTTACAGCGTCTTGAATACTTTTCCATCGTAGTTTTGCTTCATTGTCCGACTCTCTAACTTCCCGAAAGCGAGTGTCTTCAAGTTAAAGATAGGGAAATTCTCTATTGCCAAGACGTTCATAGGGGCCATGCAAAAATTAAAAAAAAACTCTCCACACACAAGCAAAAAGTTTATGAAATCAGATTTGTTTTTCTTAATTTGAGGTTTAAAGAACACGGTGAACAACTATGACACACACACACACACACACACACACACACACACACACACACACACACACACACACACACACACACACACACACACACTATATTGAAAAGCAAATGAACGGATCCGCTGCGTTGTTAAGATGAGCGGTACGGCTGCAAACGGTATAAAAACAAGCATGCAGCTGACCGCGATCATATCGAACTGTGAGGTTGGGCGAAAATGTCGCGTCGGGAGAGAACTGACTTTGAGAAAGGAAATATTTTTGGGTGTTATGTTAGTGGGTTGTCCTCAAGAAAAACCGAGAAGCGTTTAAACATACCCAAGTGAACTGTTTTGAAAGCTGCAAATCCTACCGGCAGACCAAAGAAAATCAGTGATAGAGGACGTCGAAGCCTCAAGAGTCGTTACAGCTAATCGACGGAGTACTTGCACATGGTCTCAGTGTACAGGTGAGTAAAAATGTTGGAATCTCGGTATGTACACGTACCATTTGCAGAGAACTTCATTCCATGGGTTACAGTGGCCGTGCGGCTGCTGCTCATAAGCCTTTCATCTCCACTCGGAATGCTACTCGTCGTTTAGCATGGTGTGAAGAAAATTTATCCTGGACCGTAGATCAATGGAAACGGTTCCTATGGACTGATGAATCCATATACACGGTCCATCAGTCTGATGGTAGTGTGTGAGTACGGCGGCAGCCGGGGGAACGCTGTTAACCACAGTGTACTGTTCCTACGGTCAAGTTTGGAGCTGGCAGTGTACTCGTATGGGAGGGGGGTTTCGTGTTATAGTCCCGGCCCATTGGTTATCGTGGACAAATCTGTTAACCAGCACATCTACCTCGTTATTTTGGATAATTATGCCCTTCAACTATTTGGAAATACTATGGAACCGAGCCTTGTTGGTACCAGCAGGATAATGCACCGAGCCATAAAGCAAGGACAGTTACGGCGTGGTTTAACGATAATTCCGTATCGTGTGTGGACTGGCCAGTACAGAGCCTTGATTTTAATCTCATTAAACACCTATGGGGTGAATTAGAGCGCCGCATACGAAGTTTGGAACCATGGCCTACGACTGAGCAACAGTTGGCTGCAGCATTATGCACTGAATGGAAGCGCATACCTATCGCTGTGTTCCAGAACCATATCGAAAGTATTTCTCGAAGGGTCAGTGCATGCATTAAGGGCAAAGGGGGACTGACATCGTACTAATGTATGTCAATAAATGCTATGTTGTGTTTCTTCTTCTAGGTGTCCCGTGACTTTTGTCATAGTGTATAATGCCCTTATACCTAATTTAAGGCCATGAGTTCAAATGAATGGACATAGCCAACGGCGTCAGGCATTCACACCACATATGCCGCATCGAGGAATCGAACTGGGGCCCAAATTGTACGGAGGATCAGAAGCCAATGCCTCAGTCCACTTTTTTTCTGACTGGGCGTTTAACGACAACCGTGAGCAACTCAAATGGTTGTAAGCAGTCGCCTGTCCCTACGTTAGGACTACTGGTTCCTGGGAAGGGAAACAGCCAGTGCCGTAAGACAAACATAACATCCATGCCTCAGTGGGATTCGAACCTGTACTCTTCTCGGACGAATGGTCATAAGCCAGCGCTTATACCAGAGAGCCACCGGTGCGGCTCAGTCCACAATGCCACTGGGACCAGCAAAATTGGGTCTCAGAAATATTATTTGCCATATTTATACATAATTCAACTTCTTTGAAGAGATTCACACATTTATTTCTACAACATCGAACGAGTTGTTCTTTTTGGTCGTAAAACCTCGTAACAAAAACAAATTGTTAAGTCCATAATGTGTGTTATCGCAGACTCCTTCATATCAGTCTAAAAAAACTTGTAATGAATAGCAAAAGATTTCACATTCAGCACGCAAGCAACCAAGTGGCTCTCGCTGGTAGTAACACAGGATAAAGTCACAGATGCGGAGGGGTTTTTTTAGTTTGTTTGGGGATTTAGCCACTACACTGTAAGCAGGTAGGTGGGCTATAGGCAGTCATCCGTCCCTAATTCAGAGAAACTGGTCTTACGGAAGGGGGAGAGCCAGTGTTGTAAAACAAAACACCATCCATGCTTTACGTGGGATTGGAGCCAGGACTCATCTCGGATTAAAGGCCAGAAGCCAGCGTTTAGACCACTGCGCTATCGGAACGGTTCTCTTCTTTCCGAAATCATGCTTTCTTTCCAGACTGGTTGTCGTAGTAACAATTTCTGAGTCACGGGGAAAATTACCAACCAAGTAACAAATACAATATAAATGGTATGAAATTATAAAATTTAAAACATTATGTATCAAAAACACAAAAACTAAAAAAAACCTAAGAAAGTATTACTATTCTTTCGTTTAAGGATTTAACGACCACCATGAGCAATTCTAAAGGCTATGAGCACACACATTTACTAGTCTCAAATTTATGGAAATGACAAAGCTAGCGCCATCAGACAAACACCAACTATGCCTCATCTTGGATTCACACTCTGGACCATCTCGGCCGAATAGTTGGAAGGAAGCGTCAGTTCCACTCGATCAACGGTACAGTACAACCATTTGGAAGTTAGCTAACGTAGACTTCAAAATAACACACCGGAGATTCATCATACAGCTTCTATCTTTTACTGCTTTCATGAAAAAGTATTATCCCAGCAGTATATTCTTCCCCTTGCAAATTTGTTCTTTCCGTTGTATACTACAGTATTTGAAACGGGAATAAATACACAAACACGGTTTATTCTCGCTTCTAAAAATTTACTTTCGTCAGCCCTTTTATTGCAGTTTGTGAACATAGTGCACAGTTTTCGCGCAAGGGGACATATATTCTACGTCTATTGCTTACCTCTGCTGTTTTTTTTTTTTGTTTTGATGTAGGACTACGTCTAATTCCGCGAACAGTATGCGGGGACTTACGGCCGAACACCTACGACAAAAATAGGTCCCAATTGAAATCATTATAGCCTTGAAAATATGTGCCGTACACTAACCGTGCTAGCATATTCGTGAACAGCATGGAGTCCAATTCGCGTACTGCACAATACAGCGTGCGCGCGACGCTCCCCTCGCTCCGTATGCGCAGGGGAAATGATGCAATATTTCTGGATGTGCCATCGCGTTTGACTCAGTCGATCTCAGCAATCGTGAGCGCAATGCGACTGTGCGTGGTGTCGATTTATGGCTCTCGACGAGATCTATTTAAATATATAAAAAAAAAACACATAGTAGTGATTTAAACTAAAATTTTTACAAATTATTTTCGTGTGAACGAGTTAAAATTTTCGACAATACAGCGGAATTCGCAAAATCAACGCAAGCAAAATTGAAGAAAATCAAAACGAGAGGCAAGAGCACGCGATGAGGAATGTAAGAAACCCAGGAAGACAGAGCAATACATTGTGTAATTCGTGTATTTATCTGCTTTGTGTTTGCAGTGTATCCAGCATTATTTCTAAAAATTATGTAAGCTACCTTTCATATCATAATCTGTGTTGGCTATAACAAATAAACGCTTTGAAACCCTACCCTACTAGCTCATCTCAACTCTTCGAGCTGCAAGTCGTAGTCCTACGTTCCAAACTGACGGCTCAATTAGAACTGAGCCTACCTGTATTTTCTTTGGGGAGGTAGGAGGGGATTCAACAACCGTGAGCATAGTAAGGGCTATATAAAGAGGCGCTCGTCCCTTATTTAGGACCACCGGTTCCATGGAGGGAATACAACCAGAACTGTAAGACAAGCACACCACCATGCCTCATCCGAAAAAAAAAAGCGACTTTGGTGCAAAACGAAAGGCCAGATTGAATCTCTGCCGATTTCCAAATTAGCTATTCATGTATAACCACTCAGGGTTTGAGATTTCATTTACACGATCGGTGGGCTCCTATTCTAGTGATTTTGAGACTTCATTTACGCGACCGCTGGACTTCCATTCTAATAATCAATGGAGAGTCACCATCTTACATTCTTTATGGCTCAGCGTTTTCCCTAAACAGTTCTCGAAACGATTTGTTTCAATATCGTGAAGGACGCTTGATATATATGTTATTGAAAGCGGTTATATGCCTCACTTAGTTAAACCTCGCATTTCAATGCTGCTCATTTGTAAAATAGAGTTTAACGCTTCGACGTTATAATAGGAAAATACGGTGCATAACGTTTGATGATTATTTCATTTATTGAACATTATTTTCAATCAGAAGGCGAGCCGTCGCGAGGAGGCGACTGCGCGTCTTTATTACCAGATCTCTTATATTTTGTATTCTTTGTATAAGTTTGGAACACGTTTCGGTAGGGATTTTAGTTACTTGTAATGGTTTTAGTTGAAGTTTTCTCCAACTGGACTAACTATTATTAGTTCGGTCAAAATACGGTTTTCAGATGAAATAAATATGAAAGTTTTGAAACTTGGCACACTTGTTTATAGGTATCTAGTGCAGATCATATCAAAAGTCCTGACGAATCAGTTGTGAGCTCTAGCCGCCATCTTGAAAAATAAGAACTTTTTTCGGTTTTTCGTGAATATCTCAAAAACGGTTGGTCGTAATCCAAATATACTAGTTAAAAAATTGAAGCTTACAAAATTTCCAACAAAAAAGATTGGATTCACTTTTTTGTATCTCTATACGTTTCTGAGATACAAAAAAAAAGTCATTAGAACCTTTTTTGTAAGAAATTTTGTAAGCTTCAATTTCAAAATAAGTATTTTTGGGCTACGAACAACTGTTTTGGAGATATTCACGAAAAACCAAAAAAAATGTACCTATTTTTCAAGATAGCGGCTAGAGAGCACCTCTGATTCGTCAGGACTTTTGACATAATCTTCACGAGATACCTATAAATAAGCGAGCCAAGTTTCAAAACTTTCATATTTATTTCTTATATTTGCCAATTTTCAGCCTTCGATGACTGGACTATAATTCTTACCTAACTCGAACATATACCAGACTTACACTGAAGAGCAATTCAATTAAAGACAGCTGGCGTTATGCAAATATGGCGCTGTGGGCGGCCCTGTAAACGGAAACGACATGACGTATGCAGCGATCCAACAATATAAGGAGTGATGCAACGGGAATCAGTAAGAGTCGGACGCAGTATGTGTAAGACGAAGGATCTCAGCGCATTTGATCGTGGGCAAATTGTCGGGGGCCGATGATTAGGTCACTCCATCTCGGAAGTCGTGTAGACACTGGGATTTTTACGAACCTCTGTGTCACGGGTGCACCGTGAGTACATCGAATCCGGTAAAACCATCCCTTCAAGGGCCAACTGCCGTGGACAACAGCGTGTGGATGAGCCGGATCATCATCGACTAGTTCGCATTGTAACAGCGGATAGACGGGCCACAGTGCAAGAAATCACTCGACAATTTAACGCTGGTGCACAAAAACGTGTAAGCAGCCACACCATCCAGTACCATCTCCTCGCTATGG
Organism: Macrothele yani; assembly: GCA_039090855.1. Lineage (NCBI taxonomy): Eukaryota > Metazoa > Arthropoda > Arachnida > Araneae > Macrothelidae > Macrothele > Macrothele yani. The sequence goes on from CM077004.1 coordinate 33,214,719, forward strand.
GGTACAGAAGCCATTGTCCCACGAGGGTACCGCTGCTGACCGCACATCACAGGGTGCAAAGATTAGCATGGGCGCGGGAACATCGCCACTGGACCCTATAGACATGTGGGAAAATGTTGTCTGGACTGATGAGTCGAGATTCACGTTGGTACATGCGGATGGCAGGATACGAGTACGGCGCAAACCACATGAAGCGATGGATCCTTCTTGCCAGCAGGGCACTCTTCAAGCTGGTGGGGGTGGCATTCTCGTCTGGGGACTGTTTACATGGACTGAAATGGGACCCCTGGTACGTGTGACATCGTCCCTCACAGATCAACGTTACCGGGATATCTTCGGCGACCTTTTGCTCCCTTTGTGCGTCTTCAACATCCCAGTGGGGACCTCATCCTGCAATAAGACAATGCATCGTGCCATCGCTCCCGAATTGTATCCGAATGGTTGGATGAGCTCTCCACCGACGTGACCTCGCTTCCTTGGCCAGCTAGGTCACCTGACCTCAATTCCATCGAGCACATCTGGGATGCCATCGAGAGAGATGTTCGAGCCTCTGACCCCTTCCATTAAATCTTCGTGAACTGTGGGAGCTTGCTCAGGGGTCGTGGATCCGCATGGCTTCCCAACGCTTCCGGTGACTTGTCGAGTCCATGCCGAGGCGAATCACCGCTGTCATCAGGGCGAAAGGTGGTGCTACACGTTACCAGACAGGTATCTCTAATTCAATTGATCTTCAGTGTAAATAACTTAGTGATTAACTAACGGCCACAGTGAAAGTATCAGCACTTACGTTAACAGCAACTGGTAGTTTATTTTCGTCGAAGTGGTAATGCAGTGGAAGTTTCAGTCATGACACTATAATCGTCAAATCGTAATGTATCAACTGACTATTAATAGCAACTAGCTTGTATATAAACATAGCTTTATAATAAGCATACTATAAAGCTATATGGATACTACACCTTGTTCGTCACTTCACATAAATCTACAAGAAGCTTTTTTTTTTTTTTTTTTTCATTGGAGGTTTAACGACCACCGTGAGCAACTCAAGGGGCTATAAGCAGTCGTCTGTCCCTAATTTAGGGTCACTGGTTCTAGGGAAGAGAGAGAGCCAGTTCCGTAAGACAAACACAACATCCATGCCTCACGGGATTCGAACCCGGACCCCTTTCGGACGAATGGTCAGAGGCCATCGCCTTAGACCACTGCGCCACCGGGGAGGCCACAAGAAGCTTCCATGTCTTTTGCTATTCCATATCACATACCTTAGCATTCGGCCTAATTTTTATTTTTTGACTCACTGTCAGCGTTGCCAAAATACACAAGCTGTTCGTGGAAGTAATGTACCGCTCAATAACAAAATCCATAACCGATAAGTAACGAAATTTACAAAAGAAAAACTGAAATAGAAGTTTAATAGAGGTACATTTTACAGCTGTTTTGTTTTGAAAAATATATCTTTTGGTCTAGGATTCTTTTTTTTTTTTTTTAGTTGGAGGTTTAACGACCACCGTGAGCAAATCACTCAGATTTAGGGTCACTGCTTCCAGGGAAGGGAGAGAGCCAGCGCCGTAAGACAAACACAGCATCCATGGCTCACGGGATTCGAACCCCTTTCGGACGAATGATCAGTAGCCATCGCTTAGACCACTGCGCCACCGGTGCAGCCTAGGATTATTTTTTAAATAAACAGCAAAGGACATTTTCTTTTTTTTTTTTTTTTTTTGATTGGAGGTTTAACGACCACCGTGAGCAACTCAATGGGCTATAAGCAGTCGCCCGTCCCTAATTTAGGGTCACTGGTTCCAGGGAAGGGAGAGAGCCAGTGCCGTAAGACAAACACAACATCCATGCCTGACCGGGATTCGAACCCTGACCCCTTACGGACGAATGATCAGAGGCCAACGCCTTAGACCACTGCGCCACCGGGGCTGGGCGGCAAGGACATTTTCATTTTACCCAGTAACTGGGCGTAGTCTTGTTAATTTTTGTAGTTACCTTACGCTCAAAACTACTGCAGATTTTCGCGTGCTGTTGTAACGACGCTACTAGTAGGATGTTACTTCGCAGAACTGATAACTTAAGCGGCTCTGTACCGATAGGGACGAAGCAAGAGTCGATTGGTTAACATTAAATGCGTTTTTCCGCAGGATATCCTCATTAATCCACTGTTTTTTTGTTTTTTTTTCTTAACCCGGCTTCAGACACGTGGCAATTTTTTTCCCTTCTAAAGCAGGCTGTAGATTTAAGAGATTCCCAGTGGCTGATTTTCGAGACAAGAAAGAATAGGAAGAAAAAAATATCAAGAACAAAAGCAGACAACACAGCGCCGATTTATTAAGTCTGTCTCGCGTGACGCCCTAGGCAATTGGTAATGAAACCTAATGTTGTTCTAAAACATCACCTCAGCTCCTCCCAACCTTTCTTCTAAGGTTTATCATTACCTTGATGGTATCTGTATTCCTGGGCCCCATATGCAGTTCCCCTCCCTCCTTACTCCCCTCAAATCCAGTTCGAAAACTTCGGAACTAATATCTGCTTTGCAACAGACCAGCCTCCGGTAACGGATTTCCACAGAAGTAGGCGGAGTTGGGAAGCAAACAGACTTCATTAAAGATCTTTCAGATTTAACATAAAAATTCATAAAAATTGAACCCAAGGCTACAACTGTTATTCTAATTTTTTGTTAGAGGAGCTTAGGCTAACAAAGTCGGTAAATGCATTTTTTTTTCTTTGACAATTTACAAATATATTTAATGCCGGTAAATAAGCGGCAGAATCGTAGTGAATAGAAACAAGGTAGATATTTCACTAGAAGCTTTATAATACGGGCTTCACATATTTGTCAGACTAAGAAAATGCACATTACCTTTAGTGCAATTTGTGTATTTCTCCCAATAATTTTCTTTTCGATGCATACATGTGTATATGAACATTCCTGCATCACAGTTCACGCTTTCGTATGTTATACGTTTATTACAATGAACAGACTTTTGTACAATCTGTTTGGACTTCAGCTGATGAACAGACATTTCCGAGTTATCACACTTTGCGCAAATTCAAAACAAGTGTAATATAAATCATTTATCTGAGGAGTTCTAAAAATCCTCAAATAGAAGCTAGTAGGTGTTTTATGTCTCAAGAATAGTGAAGACATCGGATATTTCTGTGGGAGTTTATTCAGATTTCATAAAAACTGAATTTTGGTGTCAGCGTTCAGATGAACTGCCCGCATCTCGATTAAAGCCTACGTTACAGGAAGACCTACTTGACATATGAAACATAAGATGCTACCTTTGACCGAAAGTGATGATTATCAAAGTCTTCCCACTAAAATTTCACGAGAAAAGAAAATGAAAGGAGTCTACACACTCGAGATCCGGTGATTTTATTTTTGAAAGCGTCCGTGAACAACTCAATGGACTTTAAGCAGTAGCCCGTCCCTAACTTATGGCCACTCACCAAAATTCGAATCCCGACCCATCTTGGACGAATGAGCTCAGTCATGCTTATATTCAAACGTTCAAGGCCAGACTCTTTTCACATTTACCAACCTATTATTTTTGTTACTTGGTCAAGTAAACCCAGATAGGAGAAAACGCTGAGCCTAATTCTTAATCCTTTAGGGGGGGGAAGACAAAGGAAAACTCAGAGAGTAACAAAAGTTACACTCCTGAACTCTGTTAACGTGGAAACCCGGTTTTGTAAACATCTTTTATGACCGTAACTGTGTACTATGGTTCTTTTTTTTTATACGGGATCTGCATCGACACCACCAAAGCAAATAAAAAGTCTTCAGTAATCTCATTTGATTGATATGCTGACTGGCAATGTCAGGAGAATTTGGATGTATATATATTTTTTTTTTGAAAGGTTTAACGAACACCGTGAGCAACTCAATGGACTATAAGCAGTTGCCCGTTTCTAATTTAGGGCCACTGGTTCCAGGGACAGGAGAAAGCCAGAGCCGTAAGACAAAAACAATATCCATGTCTCACCGGGATTCGAACCCGGACCCCTTTCAGACGAATAATCGGGAGCCATCGCTTAGACCATTGCGCCACCGGGGCGGCGTAAAGTACATTGTCACATCACTCTGTCACAATATTATCCTCGTGACTTCAAACACGCAGTTCACGTGACTCCAAACACGACTTCAGTTCACGTGACTTCAAACACGAATCCAGTTCACGTGACTTCAAACTTCAGTTCACGTGACTTAAAACACTCAGTTGCGGAAACGATGTCTACGACTTCGAAGTAAAACGGACGGACAAAAGCTATGACGTATAATTGGGGTGAGAGAGGCCGGTTGTTCAAGTTGTTGGCACCAATGAGTCGAGGAGGGCACAATCCAGTGGCACGGGGTCCTAGGACGGCTGAGAGCAACGACAGAACGCGAGGATCAAACGTTTGTGATAGCCGCAAGAGAAGATCCGAATTCGTCGCTCTCAACCATCCGTGGCCATACTGCGCCGTCTACTGGGGCGGAAGTGGCCATTCGGACCGTTGTCAGATGACTAGCGGCATGGGGACTACATTCGAGAAGGTCACTCCGCCGCCTACCACTAACCAGCGAGCATCGCCGGCACCGGTTGCACTGGTGTCGGGCCCGATCAAACCTCCAGTGGCGTCGTGTTGACTTTAGTGATGAGTCACAGTTTGCACTTGGGGTTGATGACCAGCGCATGCGTGCCCGAGACGTGCCGGCCAGCACACGCATCCTGCCTTTGCCGTGGAACGGCACAAGACTTGCGCATCGGGAGTGATTGAATGGGGAACCATTTCCTACCATAGCCGGACACTTTTGGTAGTACTCCGTACTAACCTCACGGCTCAATAATACGCCGACAACATTCTACGACTTGTGGTGCTATTCCTTTCGAAGCATCACAGAACAATTTTTCACCCGGATAGTGCCTGGCCTGCCTCTGTAATGACGATACACTTCTACGTCCAGCACGATCGCCCGACCTCTCATCGATCGAACATGTTTGGTACATGATTGGACTCCACTTACGCCCATTCCGGAGTGAATTGGCCAGGAATTTGGATATCATCTGGCATGCTATACCTCAGGAGAATATTCGTGAACTGTATGTGTCTATGCCATACCATGCAACGCCGGGTAACCATTTGTATGAGAGCCAGAGATGGCGCAGTAACCTACCGACTTCTTCCACTCACGCAGCAGCTGTTTTATCAGAAGAAATGGCCCAACTGCTCTGTAATTGGAATCATTTTCTTTCCTACATATATACATTGCACATACCAATTTTCATCTCGATTGGATTACTTTGAGTACTTCGTTTTTTTTTTTGTTTTTTTTTTTTTCTTTTTGCAAAGAGTACATATGGGGTCCTTGAACCTAATTTACGTTCACTGTTTCAAGGGAAAGCACAAAGTCAGGGCCGTCATATATACACACAATGTATGCTTCATTCGGGACTCGAACCCGGGTCCAACTGGGGCACATAATTAGAAGCCTAATTCTAGGACCACTCGATCACTAGGATGGCAAAATCGGATCTCAGATATTTTGCTGTCACGTTTACATATAATTCAGCTGTCCTGAAAAGATTCAACACAGTTATTTCCACAAAAACGTAGTACCTGAGTTTTGGATCATATTTACAGGGCAATCAAAAACTTGGATGAAATTTACAGGGTGATCACAAATTTCAGTGACAAATTTATACTTTTTTTTTACACAACATGCATCTAAGCTGCAGTTATGAAACCGGCATATATGTGCATATCATTTCCAAGTTTTTGAGGTAAGACTTTCCAGAAACGGCCATGACGTGGCAGCAAATTATTATTATTTTTTTTTTTATTGGGTGTTTAAAGACCACCGTGAGCAACTCAATGGGCTATAAGCAGTCGCCCGTCCCTAAGTTAGGGTCACTGGTTCCTGGGAAGAGAGAGAGCCCGTGCCGTAAGACAAACACAACATCCATGCCTCACCGGGATTCGAACCCTGACCCCTTTTCCTTTTGGATGAATGATCAGAGGCCATCGCTTAGACCACTGCGCCACCGACAGCAAATTAATCGAGCAAATTTAGTTGGCTAATTTCAGTCCGGCGGACAGGGGTTATAATGCGTCTTACGATTTAGCGAAAAAAAAAAGAATCAGTCTTAATATTCCTGTTTCAGGGGGGGTCTTTTTTTATTGCCGGTTTAACGACCACCGTGAGCAACTCAATGGGCTATAAGCAGCCGCCCGTCCCTAATTTAGGGTCACTGGTTCCAGGGAAGGGAGCGAGCCAGTGCCGTAAGACAAACAGCATCCATGCCTCAACCGGGATTCGAACCCGGACCCCTTTCGGACGAATGATCAGAGGCCATCGCTTAGACCACTGCACCCACGGAGCGGCGTTTCAGGGTTTAAGGACTACCATGAGCGTATCTAAGGACTACACAAGCAGGCACCCGTCCGTAATCAGGAGACGCAGCTTCCAGAGAAGGGACAAACCCAGTGCCTTTACACAAACGCATCCCACATTCTTCATCCGGAGCTAGAACCTGGGCCCATCTTGTATCCAGAGCCAGCACCTTACAGGCCACTCGGCCACAGGAGCTTCTAAGCGAAACAAAGTCAGCGACTGGAGTTTAGCGCAGATTTTGCAAAAAACGTAGCAAGAAAATACCCGCAAGAAAACCTGCACGCGTGGTACAAATATGTATTAAGCAGGGGCGGACTAAGACAGCCAAACCAAGCTGGGACATTTACAGAGGTTGTACTGTACAGTTGTACACACATTTTTAGAACGACTATTTTTTTTTTTTTGATTGAAGGTTTAACGACCACCGTGAGCAACTCAATGGTATAAGCAGTCGCCCATCCCTAATTTAGGGTCACTGGTTCCAGGGAAGGAGAGAACCAGTGCCGTAAGACTAACACAACATCCATGCCTGGCCGGGATTCGAACCCGGACCCCTTACGGACGAATGATCAGAGGCCAGCGCCTTAGACCACTGCGCCACCGGGGCTGCAGAACGACTTTCCAACAATATAATTAATGTTTAAAATTAAATTATTCCTCAAGAAACGCATATAGCATAGTACATTCGTTTATTTCTGTGGTGTAATACGTAAAAAGATTCGCCAAGCTTTCACTTTCCACTGGGAGATTTTTTCAAAGCAATGTAGACTCCACAAAAAAAATAAACCTATTTATTACGCTATAAGCGTTTCTTGAGTATTCGTGATCTGGTGTAGTAAAGCAATAATCTTTAAAGCTATTTCTTTCTTAAATGTTCTATTTGATAGCCTTCACTACGAACCTACATCTAGATTTCCAAGAAAACAGGGCATTTCTTAAAATTGGTAGTGGTAATTTTTTCCACTCATCTTTCACTGCATTCCATAATCCAATCATTGTTTTAGGTCTGGTTTAGAGAGAGCTCTTTTTAGCAGCTCGAAGGCACAATAAGTCCATCAGGAGACTTTGAAGGAATATGAGCAAGACGTATGGACTTACGAATCCTTCAATAGTACACCAGGGGATAATCATGAATCCTTACTAAACCTTTCTTTGGAATCTTGGAACTAAATGATTTTTGTAAGTCATTTTCTGCCCTTTTGCATCGCTCTTTTTTTGTTTTAGTTGTTTAGGTTGATCCATGTTCCATCAATAGTCACAAAAAAATTCCACATGTCTCCGGCAAAGTTATTTTCATAAAGAAGTCCACAAGATGATCTGCGTTCAGCCACGTGCATGGGCAGTGAATTTTTTTTTCCTTTCAGATTCAAGCCTTTGTTTATTTACCTTGTTTACAGCTGATACCTGGGGTGCCGAATTCACCAAATAATTGAGGGAGCAACCGTGAAGAGATCAGACGTGGAAGGGGGCATGTCTCTTCCATAGTCAGGAGGAAAATCATATAAATAAAGGGGGGAGACTACGGAATTCAACGTATATTTTAAAACGCAATTGTAATTGCTCTTCAACAAATAAATAAGGAAACGGAAATACTTTTTTGAAAAATATTAATATTAAAAAAAAATAAAATTCGACTTGTGATTTTTTAAAAACATCCAGAGAGATTTTATTTCCAAACGTTTATAAAAAAAAAAAATAGAAATTAGCTGGGTTGCTTAAACAAAGAGCAAGAAGCACAAAAAATAGATAAAGGCGCTAGAGATTACACATTTCTGTATTTTTTTTATTAGTTTTGATAATTGTTTTAAACATTTACCACATATCACGAGAACATGCTAAACACAATACAGGGCTGGCAATCCAGTTTGTAATCGAATGAGCAATGCTGAATATGGGGAAAAGTTTATTTTGTTTTTATAAATTATTTTGAAATAAATCCGCTTTGGCCGTATAAGGAGAATCTTGGTCCACCTTATGAGGCTAAAGCGATTACCTAATTAAACAGGACCCAAAATATTGGGTATACACTACCCCTAGTAAAATTATTGGAGGGTCCAGCCATAGTCGGCGCCCCACAGTCGGACAGAGTTTTAACGACTTAGCGATTGCTCTTTAAATAGGTAGATTTTCTTTTTTAAAGACCAGAGATCATACTTTTGAAATAGTCATAAAAGTATGTACCGTCTTTGGATATAAGGTTATATTCGCTTGACGTTCTTCCTATTAAAAACTATGTCTGACGATTTTTCCCTGTTATTAATAATTTTGCTTATTTTACATTTAGAAATGCTAATTCCACGATTTTTACAGCGTTTCTTAGTTACATAATACGAATATTTCTCTTCGTAAAGAGCAAAAACATGACTTCACATTCAGCTCGTTTACGAGCGCTATTTTCTTAACAGACGATATTTAACTACAGCAGATGTTTCTTTCGTGTTCATCTAACACTGTTGCCAGTTTCAATTCTTTGAACATTTGTTTTCTGTAATTTCTTATCAACAAAACGCTCTAAAAATGTGTGAGCATCCTCTGTAGTCTTGCGGTCCATCGCAAATACGTACGTACCTACAGGGAAACACCTCACATTCCCACACGGAAAAAATTCTGTTAGATTTTTGTTGTTGCTAATTGGAGGTTTAACGACCACTCTGAGCAACTCAATGGACTATAAGCAGTCGCCCGTCCCTAATTTAGGGTCACTGGTTCCAGGAAAAGAAGAAAGCCAGTGTCGTAAAACAAACACGACATCCATGCCTAAACGGGATTCGAACCCGGACCCATTTCGGACGAATGATCAGAGGCCATCGCTTAGACCACTGCGCCACCGGGGCGGGCTGTTTGATTTTGGGTGAAAAAGAACTGTTGAAATATGTATAAACGAATTCAAACAACAAGTTGAAAGTGAAAACATTCTATATATTTGCTCATGGTCGAATGCGGCAACAAACCACACTAACAAAAAAAAAAAGGGTGTGTGTGTGGGGGGGGGGTTTACCGCATTATTTTTTTCCGAAAAATTCAATTTTCAGAAAAAAAAATGGCGGATCTTTTAAGGACACCGTTTCCAACTGAATCATTACGAAGGTCATTCTGAAAGTTGGAACGCCACCCCAGTGACGGTCTAAGCGATTGCTTCTGATTCTTCGCCCAACGGAGGGGTCTGGGTTTGAATTACGGTAAGGCATGGATGTCTGTGTTTGTATTTCGGCACTGACTCCGTTATTTGCAAATCTGGCATACTGTATCACATGTTCTATCTATACTTTGATGATTTCAATGTATTACATAATATCCGTACCCTGTGACGCAGAATACTGTATTTGTCTGAATTCGAGATGCATGTGTTAACCACGACCAATGTATGAATTCAAGATGTATGTGCTACTTGGGATCCATAAATAATTAAAAAATAAAAAAGCCTCCAAAAAAACTAAAAAAAAAAAAAGTCGAAATTTGTACATGCCACAATATTTTTCCTACGCTACTGATTTTTATACATATTTGGTCCGTGATCACCTACTGCGCAATGGTATTGGTACCTCCACCTTGAGTAGACACCTGTTTTTTTTTTAGGGGGGGGAGGTAAAAAAATTACTGGAGCAGTTACGCTCCAATATTTTAATTATTGGAGCAGTTACGCCATCCATAACTTAATTCCTTTCTTGTTACCTCCAGGGCACTGCGAGCCCGGCAAACGACAGAGCTAGAAAAGGGCTGTAGGATGGGTGTGCGTGCAAGTCCGAACGAAATGGTGGGGAAGGCAACATTTTTTTCGAGAGTTCTGAAGGTTTGTAGACAGCGTTGTCGAATAATTACAGCACTAAATCAAAGTAAAACCTACTGATGACTGTTATATCCATTAAAAGAACAATATAAGCATGCTATGGATTTTAATTCTCAGTGTGCTGATAAGTGACTTCTAGCAAATGAACAGAACTTGACAAAGCAGATTGTATTTTTTTATTAAAAATATGAGAGAAATCATTCTGAACTACAACCTGTTGCAACACAAAATTAGATGTGTAGGAAGATTTGTGAATTGAACGTACATATATTACGGAATTTTCATCTTTGCCGCAGAGGTAAGGATGCATATTTTTAACCTTAGTAATTATTACTCTATTTAAAATTTTGCTATACTTATTAAAATAATTAAAATAACATGCATGTCCGAAGGAGAGATTTTTTTAAATTGTAGTGCATATGATTAAAAAAAAACAAGTTTTTTAGAAGTGAGAATTTTTATGGCAGTCCATGGCAAACTGTGGGGAGGGGGGGGTGCTACTCCTAGAAATCACTAAATACTTCTTGAAAATCATGCGAGAAGTATTTTTACTCCCTGTCCAAAAACTTACCGCGACCACTGGACGCGACACACATATCTCTGCGGGAGAATCACTTTATGTTCTGTGTCAGTCTGTGGAAAAGTGGATTGTGGGTAAGGGTAGGGTCTACCAATGACTAGTCTCCACGTCCAACGACTTATTCCAACTGCAGTTAGCTTTAGCTGAATTTATATCAGCGTGCTTGGTTTGGCAGCACCTTTAAATCATAAGTACAATGAATTTTGCAATGCCATTTCAGAGCAAATGCCCAACATATGGATAGAATGAAACTTTTTTTTTTCTTATTTAAGGAAGTAACTTTTCAGACAGAAATAAAACTCAAATGAAGTTAAATATTATTCATAAGTACCAAAATAATTATTCGTCCGTTTAAAAAAATCGATACAGGAAGAATGCGAGAAATTGAGCCATTTCTCAAGTATTAGGTGTACAAATAAGTTTTAAAGCGTTTTAAGACAGAGCAACATGTAGTTTGAGAGAAAACAACAATACCTTTACGAATCAAAATATGCGCCGTCATTATCTATCAGCTTCCGCCTTCGGTCGGGCAGCTGATGGATTCCAGCCATGAAGAATACTTCGTCGTGTAACGCGATGAAGTCGTCAACCCATTTTTGCACCTAGTCACATGCCCAGAACCGTACAGCAGACAAACCATGTTGCATCGATCGGAACAAATGATAATATGCAGGGGCTACGTCGGGACTATACGCCAAGTGCTCCACAGCTTCCAATCCAAGCGTCAATAACGTTTTCTTGACCGATTTCGCGACATGCGGCGTTGTCATGAGGTGATTTCACGGGACGCAATCCTTTGCCTGTGAATGGACATTTCCGACAGATTTCCTGATTCAATCGTAGCAATTGTTGCTTGTAGCAATCAACAGTAACGGTTTGACCCTGTTCCAATAGTTCATAATACAGCATACCCTTCATATCCCACCAGATGCACAGCAGAACTTCCTTAAAGGGAATATTGCGTTTCGGTGTCGAAGTCGTTGCTTTACCAGGGTGTATCCAGCATTTTTTTTGCGTTTGGGATTGTCGTACCATATCCACTTTTCATCATCCGTAACGATTTTTCACAGAAAAGACTTGCTTATTCAACTGATTCAAACACTTCATGACACACTCATCCTTGTTTCTCTGGCTCAGGTTATGTGGCACCGATTTTCCATTATTCTGAATCTTTCCCATTGAGCGCAAACGACTGCAAATGGTTTGTTGAGTTATCCCCAGTTGTTCAGATAGTTCTTTTTGCGTTTGTTGCGAATCTTCATCCAGCAATGCTTGCAGTTCCTCATGTGATACCTTCTGCGGAGCGCTGCAACGTTCTCGATTGCTGACATCAAAATCACCTGCTTTAAACCGTCTAAACCAAAACTAATACGTACTTTTCGATACAAAATTCTCAACCAGAACAGATCGATGCACATGCTTTTGCAGCACTTTTTCCTTGATGAAATTCGTAACAAATGCAGCGTAGAATAAAGGCAGTACCGCCTGCCATCTTTCACCTACCGATGTGCAGTTTGACTGTTGGGCAAACTTCTGTGGCACATTTTATACTCTAGACCAATTAATTATGTTCACATGACAACAACGCGAGGAAATGTCGGATATGTAAATTAGCGGTTACGTCACACAAAAAACGTTTAAAACTTACCGTATATAGGTCGACTTTTTTAATGAAATATTTAGGTCGAAATTAAGGGTCGAACTATACACGGAAAATATTTCTGATAGGTTGAAAACCAAAATTTTGATGCCTTATGAAAATACGCATACTTAGCTCTTTGCGTCATCAGTTCATTTGCAGTTGTATATTTAGTCATTTTCCGGGTGTTACTGGTACAGAAGAAAGTTATTGCTAATAATGTTCTTGATTTTACATGTACGAGTTTTTTTTATTCACTAATAGGAAAACTCATTTCTTAAGGATGTCTCAAATTCCGTTTTAGAACTGTCGATATGGCAATGACTGCCCTGCTGGTAAATCACCCAGAGGAAAGAGGTGAACGCGTCAGCCAGTAGTTTAAGTTGCACCGTGCCGTGACCTATGAACATGTTCAATTCTCGACAGGGAGAATGAAGAGGGAAAAGGACAGACTATTGCAAAAGGAGACCACTGCCCCTGCTTAGCGACGGCGGAAAAGAGAGGCGTGACAATCTACAGAACAGCGGTAACTTGATCAATGCATCCCGAAAACGAAAGTGTTTAAACTTGGCCAATCGCTCAGAATAACATTGCCACTGATAGTAAAAAAGTGCATTAGTTTAAGAACCTACTTACGTTTGTTATTAAATTGAGTGTGCCTCGGCTCTAAAAATTAAACAAACAGTATCCTTTTCTGAAGACTAAAAGCGAGCAAAAAGGATTGCATCTTTATTGAATGGGGCGATGTTTAGTTTTGTCAATAAAGCCGTTTGTTTGTCACAAACACGGTGGAGAGGGGGGTGAAACTCGGGAGTAGATAAACGACCTCTCTGTTAATCATACACTCGTCCAGCTCAGCAGTTGACCGACAGCTGCTACGCTGCAACAGGGTAGTGGGAGAAAATTTTATAGTACACATTTTCTTCAATTTTTTAAACAGTTGCGTTCAAATTTTACAGTGTCCACAATTCATCAAAATAAAGATTCATTTTAAATTTTGAAGAAATCCATTGAAAACTTCCAAAAGTTACACATTTATTTTTTACGGCATGCATATTCTTTATGGGATAAAACAACTATCAGGTTGACATCAAGACCTATTTACGCTTTCCAAATATGTTTCGGGAAGTTTTTTCTTTCTTTTTTTAAATAACGATGTGCCTTAGGACGTTTGGTAAATGCATCACGATTCGTTTGCTGCGGGAGCAAATGCTTTACTCTCCGCGAATGAAGTAACTGCAGAAAACTCGTTCCCAAAAAGTGGGAAAGGGAGAGGGGGACTATGTGCAAAAGTGGGTTCATATATTGTTAAAGTGTGTGACTTTTCCCTGAAAACTCTCTAACCAGGGTGGTGAGCCCTATCATCATCTTCCCTGAATTGTGCCTCAATTCCACCCACATTTTGCGGGAAACGGCTGCAAGCAACATTGCGAGAGCCAGCTACAACAATAAATAGTAGGTTCACATTTCCGCATGCGGGCGCATCCTTGGAAAAGATTTTTGTTTTTCAAATTTATACACAAGATAGGTAGGTATTCGAAAACTGCAGATATTCACATAAAAATCGGGGGGGGGGGGGCGACTTATACACGGAATATACGAAAACTGCAAATATTCAGGTAAAAATAGTGGAATCGACCTATACACGAGTATATACGGTATTTGTGCACCTAATAGGTTCCGCAGGGCCAATGCTCCTCTGATTGTGAGAAGTTTTAAAGTGAAATGAAAAGGTTGTGGTGTTTGCAGCGATAAGCCGTGCTAATGAAATTGTTGTGGTGTATATCCGGACGGGATGTAAGGTCAGGTGATGCGTAACATCACAGCCTCTCCTTGACAAATGTCAACCCCGCCTTCTCGTAGTGCATCCTGTTCCCACTAAAGGGGCTCTGACGACCGCCCATAGGGGTATAACTATACCATCGGGATTAGAGGAAATTCTATCCCACACTCACCAACCCGCTTGGCCAGCGTGGTGAGTTATGGCCAAACCCCTCCAAAATGATTCCACAACTTAAATCTTGGCCCTCAGTCTCCGGCAGCTGGAATGTACCTGGCCAAGGCAGCGGCCAGTGCGACATGAAGGCAGAGGGTGCTAAGAATCCCCGGAGGACCGGACTAGGCTGCCATCTGATGCTGACCTTAACTACTTACAATGGACGCTCCCTATCTTCTGATTCAAGGCTTCTTGAATTGGAAGAGGAACTACAAAGGATCAAGTGGGACATCGTGGGGCTAAGTGAGGTAAGGAGAAAAGGAGAAGATCTCATCGAACTGAAAAGTGGACATCTCTTCTACTATCGTGGGACAGATACTGGCAGAACTAGTGGTGTTGGATTTATAATAAACAAGAAACTGAAGGATAAAGTTGTAGAAGTCGAAAGTTCCTCTGACAGAGCTGCACGACTTGTTATCCAACTCTCGAAAAGATACCAGGCTCAGATTATTCAAACTTATGCACCCACCACAAGTCATCCTGAAGAAGAACTTGAAGAATTTTATGAGGGAATTTGTCATCTAAACAATAAAGGTAAGCAGCACTTGAAAATAATTATGGGAGATTTCAATGCAAAAATAGGGCAACGGCAACAGAATGAAACTTCAGTGGGTAAATTCGGCCATGGCAACAGAAACCAGCGTGGAAATACTCTCGTTGAGTTTGCAGAGGCAGAAGGGTTTTTCACCTTGAACTCCTTCTTCAAGAAAAAGCCACACAGGAAATGGACATGGAGACATCCAAATGGGATGACAAGTGAAATTGATTTTATTATGTGTAACAAAAAATTCGTCATAGAAGACTGCAGTGTGCTAAACAAGTTCAACACAGGTAGTGACCATAGATTGGTGAGATGTAAGATGCACCTCAACACTAAACTTGAACGTGGCAAGCTCATAAGACAAACAAAATCTATTGACATAACCAACCTTAAAAAACACCATAATACCTTCAAGTTAGAACTGAAGAACAGGTTCTCTGCTTTAGAAGGCCTAACATCGGAAGAAGTGGACATCTCTGAAGCTAACAGAAAAGTAACCAAAGCTCTTATGGAAACAGCAACAAAATTAGCTGGGTCTAAGAACAAGTTGCATGTGAACAAATTATCAGGAAAAACCAAAATGTTGATGCAAAAAGAAGAGAGATGAGGACAACTAAAGAAGATGTGACTTCCAAAGTGGAATATATAGAGCTATGCAAGACAGTAAGAAAACGTATCACTGAAGACGTAAGGAAATTCAACTGTGAACTAGTGAGGAAAGCAATTGAAAACAACCAAAGCCTAAAGATAGCAAAGGGACATCTCAGTAAGGGAAGAAAACAGATTATGGCACTGAGAAAAGAAGATGGTTCTGTAACAAGAAATAGAGGCGAAATTTTGACAAGAGTGAAAGATTTCTACTCCAAATTATATGAAAGGGATGATATATGCACTCCAGACATCATGAAAGATACCAGTACCAGAGTTCCTCCAGTCCTTCCAGCAGAAGTTGCACATGCAATCAAGAACATGAAGCGAGGAAAAGCTCCAGGAGAAGATGGAATTACTGTAGACATCATACAAGAAGCAAGTGGAGAAATCGAAACAGTACTCGCCCAAATTTTCACTCGATGCCTTAATGAAGGAAAGATTCCTGAGGATTGGAACACCGCTACAATGATCCTGCTACATAAGAAAGGTGACATTGAGGATCTCGGAAACTACAGACCTATCAGCCTCCTATCAGTAGTTTATAAAATCTTCACTAAAGTTCTTTCACACCGCTTGAAGGTAACACTGGACATGGCTCAACCGAGAGAACAAGCTGGATTCAGGAGTGGCTACAGCACAATAGATCATATCCACGTGCTGAGAGAACTAATTGAAAGAGCGAGGGAATATGAACTTCCATTGTGCATGGCTTTTATCGATTATGAAAAAGCCTTTGATTCGGTGAAACCATCAGCAGTTACAATGGCTCTGAAAACCTGCGGTATTGAAGATGCATACATTAATATTATTAATAACATCTATGAAAATGCAAGTGCAAAGATTAGGCTGTTTGAAAATACAACACACGTAAAAATTGGAAAGGGAGTGAGACAAGGTGACACCATATCTCCGAAGCTCTTTAATGCCACATTGGAGGGTGTTTTTCAGTCGCTGAGCTGGGAAAACAAGGGGATAAAGATTAATGGAGATTATCTAACCCACCTTCGTTTTGCTGATGACGTAGTCATTTTTGCAACTACCCCATCAGAGCTGCAGAGTATGATCCAGGAACTTGCTGACAAGAGTAAAGAAGTGGGATTCAAAATGAACTTTCAGAAGACAAAAGTGATGTTCAATGCTTTTACAAGAAATGAAGATTTATCGATTGATGGAGAAAAGCTGGAGATAACAGACACGTACGTTTATCTTGGACAGCAGATATCAAGTGAGGGTCACATTGATGAAGAAATTAATCGGCGTACAAAACTTGCCTGGAGAGCTTTTGGAAGAAACAGCATAATTTTCAAGAGCAATATGCCATTATGTCTTAAAAGAAAAGTGTTTGATCAATGCATCCTTCCAGTGCTTACGTATGGTGCAGAGACGTGGACCTTAACTAAAAGAGACATACAAAGGCTGCAGACAACTCAAAGAAGCATGGAGAGGTGCATGCTTGGTGTAACCAGGAGAGATAAGAAGAGGAACTCGTGGATCCGAAAAATGACAAGAGTGGAAGACATCATGATCAGAGTTAAATCCCTGAAATGGCAATGGGCTGGACATACTGCCAGAAGGACAGATCATCGATGGACAGCCGAAATTTTAGATTGGATTCCAAGGGACAGGAAAAGACCCAGAAGAAGACCACATGGGAGATGGGTGGATGAAATTCGAAAGTATGCAGGGGTGACATGGAGGAGACTGGCACAAGACAGACCGTTGTGGAGGAAACTTGGGGAGACCTTCGTCCAGCAGTGGATTGATAATGGTTGACGATGATGATGATGATGATGATATCCGGACATCCTGGAAGACAATCTGTAACTGGAGCCTGACTTAAAGTTTGATATGCTGTTCCACCAAAGGGCGCGCAGCCCATTTTGTTTGAGGACGTCCGCAAATTTGACAGCCATCACATTGGAAACTGGATTGGCCGTGGCGGTCCTATTCCGTGCAAAGGTCGCAGGACTTAACTTTGAATTTTGCTTCATGGGGCTATGTTAAAGGCAATATCTACGTGCCTTCTAACAGCGTTGTTAAGTTGAAAATCCGGATTTCAGATGTTGAAAATAACAAGACAAAGCTGGTCAGGATCTGGCAGGAACTGAATTAGCGCTGCGATATACGGCATGTTTACAAGGAAGCGAGTATTGAGGTATATACTTCAGTATTTTCAATTTCAAACAAAGTTTAACAGGATCTGTGAATTATTAAAAATCTTACCGAAGCTTGTACTTTCCCTGTTTAACTGATTTCTGGAATTGTAGAGCATCTTCGATATCTGTTCGGTATCTGTACTTTTTTCCCTAAATATTAATGACAAAAAGAAGCATAAGTTTCCACGTGGCATATTTTACATGCGACTTGAAATCCTTTTAGGGCAAAACAGCTCTGTTCCTTGTAGTGCCGATGTTAGACTTATTTCATCTAGATCGATATCCGTCTTCAACGTTAAGAAGTATTCTTCCATTGTTATTCTTCATATTGAAGTCTGATATCGTTGAAAACAAAAAGTGTTTCTCTTCGTCGAATATATGGTATTACTGAAAGAAGCAGTGGTGGAAGCAGAGAAGTGGCACTTTTAAGACACTCTTCGTCTTTCTTTCTTTGTCTTGCTACTTTTACAATGACAGTCGCATCAAAAGTGCTTTTCCTTCTCTTATCTGCAATATCTATGCTGCGCAGTTTGAGCATTTTGATGTCTTACTTCACAAAGAAAAGAACGAACTCTGCAAAATATTAAAAATCTGAGACATCCGCAAAGCAAAAATTAAATGAGCGATGTATTTTCACCTTTCTCTGAAACACACGTGAAATAGTATGTGATTGTGATAGCATACGTTCAGCTAAACTTGGATAATACGGTAGGCCCGTAATTTTTGTCACTGCGGCGCGTATCTGGTTCGTTCTCTTTCTGTCGCTATTCAAAGACTCGAAATTCCAAGTGGAGATACTAATTTTAGAAATATGGATATAAGGTATATTTCGTATACCGTTTATTTCCTGGAGCTACATCATATACCAACATCAACTAGGATCCAAAGAAACTATTGTTTCAGAAGGTTACACTTCTAACGGGGGAGAGCATGAATGGGAGAAAATAGTTTACTTGGCCACTGCAACATTTTTCAAGGAGAAATAGGAAAAACTGCACTTTAACTTGGAAATTTCAGGGAAGCAATGTTTCACATTCTCTATTTCCGACGTCCCTGGCTGCATACAAAATATGCATATATACCGCGTGTATTAGTATATAAGCAGACTCCAATAGTTCAACTGCTAAAGACTGGTAAAAAGCTGAGATCCGCATGTAAGCATATCTTAAATTTCAGGAGTTAGGGAAACATTTATTGAAACAAAATTAATCAAATTCCTAATATCTTTAAGAAACCTTCGAATTCCAAAAAGCTACCATTGCTGATGGCAATGTTTATATCGAGAACGCGCTTTAGTGGGAATTGACCATCGCTTTGGAAACAAAGTATCGAATCCATGTCATTGCTTATACAGAACGTATGTTTTAACCATTTAACTGGCTAGAACGAATTAACTCAGGAGTAGCATAATGGACCGAAATCAGCTCGAACGAATATATTCGCTGTCTCAGAAGTGGGCCAAACGCGGCTGGGAGGAGGGAACCTACGCATGAGAATCAGCTTGCCTTTCCCTTAGCTCTGTTATTTAAAGAGGCCATTTAAAGGTACAAATGGTGCCAATCTTTTAGGACTGATTATTATTTTTTTTATTGGAGGTTTAACGACCACCGTGAGCAACTCAATGGGCTACAAGCAGTATCCTGTCTCTAATTTAGGGTCACTGGTTCCAGGAAAGGAAGAGAGACAGTGTCGTAAGACAAACAACATTCATGCCTCACCGGGATTCGAGCCCGGATCCCTTTCGAACGAATGATCAGAGGCCATCGTTTAGACCACTGCGCCACCGGAGCGGCTTCAGACTGATTACCTGCTGAAAGAAATATATAACAATGAAGACGAACCTAAGAAAGATGAGAGAGACGATGTTTCAGTCATCTGTTTCTGATTAGTGGCACGAGGTTCGCATCAGAGAGACTAGACACTCACACCATGACACTGGGAAGAAACAAACCCTTTTCTTACATTCCTTAGGCCATAGAGCATATTAGAAGATAGCGCTAGAACAGATGACTAGAAGAGAAAATATATCACTTGTGACAAGCGTATAGTACTACTGAGATAATAAGAAGCACGGAATTGTTTTGCTGTTGCTTTAGTCAAACCCGGACGCTTTGTGAATATTAGTGTTCGGGCAGCTCAGGAATTTTTGGGCACCATTTGGTTCAGATACATGGGCCGCTTAAAGGGTTAAGAAAGATAACGACTTTGGACTTCCATAAAAAGTTGGCAACTCTTCTTGACAACTAAAAAAAACCACGACTTTGGACTTCCATAAAAAGTTGGCAACTCTTCTTGACGACTAAAAAAGACCACGACTTTGGACTTCCATAAAAAGTTGACAACTCTTCTTGACGACTAAAAGACACCATGACTTTGGACTTCCATAAAAAGTTGGCAACTCTTCTTGACAACTAAAAAACACCACGATTTTGCACTTCCATATAAAGTTAGCAACTCTTCCGTTGGCGACTTTTCTTGCAGTCACAAGAAGAGTCGTCAACGCTGATGTGAAAATACGAGAGATCGCGGATTCTATCATTGCGTCCCTCCCCAGAAGTAGGATGGCATGCTGCCCCTCAGGAAAAGAGAGGCTTACTTCATACTGGGATCACGAGATTCCGTGGTATCAATTTGAAACAGGATTACGATACGTATATGAGCGACAGCTATTCCCGTAGGAATTCCGGATGAGTCGTTCCTTGAAATCGTACACTGGGTTCAAAAACGTTTCTTCAATCATTTTTAATTGGCTCTCTTTAAAAAAAGAATTTCTTCTAAAAACGTTCGGCTGATACGCGAGTATATACCGTAGAATCAAAGCATTATGACATACCTAGTTTCGCGTAGGCTCTTGTTGAGCTGCCACTTCTTCAGCAACAAGGCACTGACTCCTCAAGTCCATGGAAGGTATTAACTATGTGGTAATGCCGTACCATCTCTGCAAAGTCCGCCCGTAGCTCGACAAGTGTCCGTGGTGGAGGATCCTTATGCAGTAGCTGTTGATTCACGTGGACCAAAATATTTTCAGTTGAGTTCATGCACTAGCATATAAGCAGGGCCATGGGAGAACACTGAAGTCATTCTAGTATTTATTATCGAATCAGTCCTGGATGATACGAGATTTGATATGGTGCGTTGTTCTCTTTGAACACCAGAATTCGGTCAGAAAACACAATATAAACATTTACAGTGATGGGCAGTTACACGGTGGCGTTCAGGTGACCTTGGATGTCCTAGCAATACATTCCCTAGAGCATTACACACCCGAAATCTGTTTGTACTAGCGGGCTCAATGCCCCTGGTACAATCTCATTTGTTCCGCCATCGTCCATTCACTTTATACAGTTCTAAATGTGATTCATCAAAGAAGGAAGATAATCTCATCTTCTGCGATCCACTCCGATGTTTTCTGGAAAATTCCATTAGTTGTTGTCGATGACGTGCTGTGGTCATGGATTCACACCTTATGCCCAATACGGTGAAGAAAGCACTGCACTGTAGCTGTGGGTGCACTCATGGTTGCATAGTTTGTGAGCTCCATGGTTGCATAGTATGTGAGCTCCATGGTTGCATAACAGGATCAGCTGTTCCAAGATAACACGCCTGATGTTTTACACAACCCAACACAGCCACCGCTCTTCGGGGTCAGCGCTGCCGGTCCGGCATCACAACGTAGGACAAGAATGGACAGGATGGCGTCGGCATTTGTACCTAGGAAGGTTTGTGCAGAAACAACTCGACCTACGTTTGCACACCTGAGCTATGGCAGCCAATGCTGAGATCGAGTGCTCTTGTTAACAGCAAAGCACAGGGATATAATGCCGCAGTGAAACATCGTCTCGGAAACGTGGGAGACTAAGCACTAGCAGCTGATTAAACGAATCGAGGTTCCAATCACAACACGCCGACAGGAGAGTATGTCCATCATAGAAAACCGAAACCATACACCCCAACTGTCGAGTCGGGGTGTTACCGGCAGGTGAAGGCAATGTGTTATTCTGGGTGTGTCAGGTAAGTTACACTACATTGGGACCCTTAGTACGTATTGGGCCCACCATCACGGGACAAGGTTATGCTGGCGTTCTCATCCACTACCTACACCCTCTCACGGTTACCCATTTCCCACAGCAGGATGCCTTCTTTCAACAAGACAATGCGCTGTCTAATCATTCCCGCACAAGGATATGATGTCGTACTTGCGTACCGCCTGCACCCGTTCATGGCAATACATTTCCCACAGCAGGATGCCTTCTTTCAACAAGACAATGCCCTGTCTAATCATTCCCGCACAAGGATATGATGTCGTACTTACGTACCGCCTGCACCCGTTCATGGCAATACATTTCCCACAGCAGGATGCCTTCTTTCAACAAGACAATGCGCTGTGTAATCATTCCCGCACAAGGATATTATGCCATACTTGCGTACCGCCTGCACCCGTTCATGGCAATACATTTCCCACAGCAGGATGCCTTCTTTCAACAAGACAATGCCCTGTCTAATCATTCCCGCACAAGGATATGATGTCGTACTTAGGTACCGCCTGCACCCGTTCATGGCAATACATTTCCCACAGCAGGATGCCTTCTTTCAACAAGACAATGCGCTGTGTAATCATTCCCGCCCAAGGATATTATGCCATACTTGCGTACCGCCTGCACCCGTTCATGGCAATACATTTCCCACAGCAGGATGCCTTCTTTCAACAAGACAATGCGCTGTCTAATCATTCCCGCAGAAGGATATGATGCCGTACTTGCGTACCGCCTGCACCCGTTCATGGCAATACATTTCCCACAGCAGGATGCCTTCTTTCAACAAAGACAATGCGCTGTCTAATCATTCCCGCACAAGGATATGATGTCGTACTTACGTACCGCCTGCACCCGTTCATGGCAATACATTTCCCACAGCAGGATGCCTTCTTTCAAGAAGACAATGCGCTGTCTAATCATTCTCGTACAAGGATATGACGCCGTACTTGCGGACCGCCTACACTCGTTCATAGCTATCAATTTCCTACAGCAGGATGTTTTCTTTCAACAACGCAATGCTCATGTCATCTCACACACACACACACACACACACACACACACACACACACACACACACTAAACTATGTTGACGTATTCGCCGACCACGTACGTCCGTTCATGGCTATCCATTTCCCACAGAAGGACGCCTTCTTTCAAAAGATAATGCCCCGTCTCATCACCACAGTCTATATTGACATACTGTGTACCACCAACATCCGCTCATGGAAATCCATTTTCTACAGCAGGCTAACTTCTTTTAACACAATGCCACATCACATCACTCCCATTTCGGAAAGGACTCTTTGGACGATCATTCCAGTAAGTTCACAAACCTCGAATGGTACTTCCACACTTCGGTCATGCACCCAATTGAGCATCTCTACGACAACGCGGAGCGATGCATTAGAGCCCAAAACATACCACTGGCAACTGTTGGTGCTTTACAGGCGACTTTCTTGGAATAGTAGGCCGCAATGCCAAATGAAAGTTTTCAACACTTTGTCGAGTCCATGACACAACGTTTTGATGCTCTTGTGCGGGCGGAAAAGGGGCAAATATGCGTTATTAATTAGGTGGGTAGAATAAAATGCACCTTCATCATGTTCCTATTAGTGTGCCCAACTGTGATTTGGTAAAAGAATGGTTGTAATAAAAAAAAAAAAAATTTGGTATATATATATATCTGCTGAAGGAAATATTATATTTGGAAAAAAAAGGTGTTTTTCAACAAGGCAATCTTCAGTCATTAATATCACTACAACTGAATGCAGAAATCGATTTTTTTCTGACGATTCTATAGTGGAGCACCGTAAAATATCCTGTTATTTGTATTGTATGTTTTATGCATTAAAAAAATAAATTTCATGGGTTTTGGATTGGTTATATTTCTAGGCAATTAAGTACTGAAAACATGAGTTACTTCTTAAGGGAGTATTTGTTGAGCTCTTTAAAAATTCTTGAACCTCTACACAAATGTGATGTAGCAGAAATGTACATTCATTAGGTCTACGTCGAAATCAGGGAGGGGTCAGTTGCGCTGGTCCTTGAAAACAAAAATGCCATAAACTACGGCTTTCAACATTGTAAAAATCCTCCATTTTCACAATGTTGAAAGCGGTAGTTTCTGGTATTCACGACTGTTAAATTGTTATTCTGCCGCCGCCGAGAAAAAATTGTCATTTGACCCCGGCGGCGGCCGAATAACAATTTTTCGGTTGCTGTGCGTTGCGAAACGTGAAAGAGCGATGTCTTTGTTTATTCACTGACGCCACGTATTCGGAGGATTTTCACTTTGGATCTCGCCCTTAGGATTTAACTGCTATAATTAATATATAGCCGATGCCGTTAATGCCCACCAGATAGAGACGTCTCAGTAGCTGAGCCCATATTACGGATTTATAATGTCAGATGCTGACAGAAAAACTCACATAGCGGCGTGGATTGTTGGCCACCATGGTGTAAAGCTAACGCGCTCGGCTAGATATCGAGAGATCCGGGATTCAATTCCCCGGCGGCTGCCGAATAACAGTTTTTCGGTTTCTGTACGTTGATAAATATGGAAAGAACGATGTCTTTGTTTATCCGCTTTCAACATTTCCTGCCTTTTTTCCAGTTTGTTCCCATCTAAATCTCTTTATGTTTAGGCTTGCATTTTTATGCTTATGACTTTTCAGAGGGTATGTGTGACACTCTTGTATTTTTGAAACTCGGTAGTTTTTGCTAATTTCATTTTGTATGAAATTGTGCATTCAAATCATGTGAAAATTACGAGAAACACTATTCGTGCATTTATTTAGTTAAAAACGAAGGCTATATACAAGTTTAAAACATGGGTACTTTCCAAGTCACAGTGACTCCATTAGATGTGATTGCTCTCATATGGTTACATGTTGATCTTAAATACGTGAAACAGATGCATCATGGTAATGTCATTGTCACATGATGTACCAGATAACAAGACAGTCAGGAAATCATAAGTAATAAAATTACTCAATAGTAACAGTAATTATTGTACAGTCCTCTCTAACCAAATTCCTCCAGGGTTCAGGTAAAATGCAATCATTACAGCAACGTGTATCATAAGCTGAAATAATAGAGAATTTCTGTAAATAAAGAATAAACAGAGTTAGGTGTATTTATGATCTTAGCGTTATTCCAGTCTGAAATGGAATTTTCTGCACTTACAGTTCTTGCAAAAGAGGTGTTTTGTTCACTTAAATTCAAATCCGAATTTCTTTTGGTTGAACCCACATAATGATTATTTAGTTCACCAGAAATGGGATCGAGCATGGGAATAACATATCATAAGCTGAAATATGGAGAGCTTCCGTAAATAACAAAGAATAAACAGAGTTAAGTGTATTTATGATCTTAGTGATCATAAAATACAATTTGGTACACGATCGTGCAATTTATATTCTATTATTCGCAACGAGGGGGACAAAATTAACAACGTGAAGAAATGGGGCGTGTATATTATACCCATGCTCGATCCTATTTCTGGTGAACTAAATAATTATGTGGGTTCAACCAAAAAAATAAAAAAATTTGGATTTGAGGTTAAGTGAACATAGATATAATTTAAAAATGAGTAATCAAAACACCTGTTTTGCGAAAACTGTAAGTGCTGGAAATTCCATTTCAGACTGGAATAACGCTAAGATAATAAATACACCTAACTGTGTTTATTCTTTCTTATTTACAGAAACTATACTTTAACTTCTGATACACGTTACTGTAATGATTATTATCCTTGTGTTTTACCCGAACCCTGGTGGAATTTGTTTAGAGAAGGCAGTACAATAATTACTGTTCCTAATGAGTAATTTTATTAATTATGTTTTCCTGACTGTCTTGTTATCTGGTACACCATGTGACACTGATATTACCTTTCCCATGATGCATCTGTTTCACGGATTTAAGATCAGCATGTAACCGTATGAGAGCAATCACATCTGATGGAGTTGGTTGGTTGGTTGGTTAGATTTTATTGGCGCAAGGGCCATGGTTGGCCAAAGAGCGCCAGACACAAGACAAACAGACAGAAATAAAAAAAAACGTGGCAAAAATCGCAAAATCTGGCTGACCAAGGAAAACCGAAACATGAGTACGAAGGGAGGGCACAAAAAGACAATGAAACAAACAGTATGAAAAACATGGTACAATGGTGAGAAACAAGCCGATTAAGTAAAACTGAGGAATGAGAATGATAAAACACATTACGAATTCGAACACAACTACACATAGGATGAGTCAAAAGGAGGGGGCTGAGCTGTCACTCTCCTCCCCCCACATTCCTCTGCAACGCTGGCCGAGGGCGGGGACGAAATGGCACTCTCCTCCCCCCATGTTCCTCTGCAATGGTGGGTGAGGTTGGGGACGAACTGTCACTCTCCTCCCCCCATGTTCCTCTATAATGTTGGTTGAGGGTGGGGACCTCGCTGAGTCCGAGACAGTTGCAAAGTCGGCCATGTAGACCGCGACATTTGGATGGACACTGCACACCTTTGCGGATTGAGGGCCGGGTCTCCAGCACGTGCAGGCCTTCTGCTGGGAACTGGAAGAGTCGGTCGTCTTCAAAAGAGAAGGCGCAGACTCAGCTGGTCGAATAAGCTGGAGCTCGGTGAAATCCACCTGTGTCGCTTGTTCAGCTGTAGATCGCTTGGCAAGTGCGGCGAGAGCTACAGGGCGCGGAACAAAGGGCTGCACGGGGTTGTGGCTGAGACTGAACAACTGCGGCAAAAGTACGCTGACGGTTGTTGGGAATACCCAACTTTGCCTTGGCAGCAGGGTACGAGAGGCCCTCCAGGGTCTTGAGGCGCTGGATCGCCTTCTCGTCGTTCCACTTCGAACAGGACCGGGCATAAGCAGCGTGGGAGTCACCACAGTTTACACAGCAGGGCTCTGAAGTGTAACCTTGAGTCCCTTCGTGGTCTCGGGATCCACAATTGGCGCACCTCGCAGCTACTGTTACAGGACCGTTGGGAATGTCCATACCTCTGGCACTTAAAACAGCGTAGAGGATTTGGTACATAAGGACTAACTGCACATAACAAGTAACCAGCCTTTATTTCAGTAGGCACCTTCGGGCTGTTAAAAGTCAAAATAACATTTCGTGATTTGATCAGCGCGCCATCGCGCCTGAAAGTCATGCGTCTGGCAGCTATGACACCCTGATCAGCAAGTTCACCCACAAGTTCATCTTCATCGCAGACCAACAAGTCGGGCTCAGAAATGACTCCCTTGGGGGTGTTG
The DNA here is from genome assembly GCA_039090855.1 of Macrothele yani. NCBI lineage: Eukaryota > Metazoa > Arthropoda > Arachnida > Araneae > Macrothelidae > Macrothele > Macrothele yani. The sequence goes on from CM077004.1 coordinate 33,241,744, forward strand.
AGATACGGATGTGCCGTCACTTGAACTGGAATATCCTGAAGTCTGGTCAACTGCAGAAGAGATTTGCTCTGAGAGAGAGTGCAAGTTTCCACAAGCAGGTCTCCAGAGCGTAGCTTCTTTACTGACTTCAAAGAGCCAGCAACACCCGCAAGTGCCTTCGAGATGAAAAAAAGGAGACTTTGAGGAAAGTTTCAACATCTGGTCAGTAGAAGAAATGACGAGAAAAGTAGCTTGAGGTATCGAATCTGCAAGTGTAATGCGACGTTTCTGAGCTGACGGCTCAACACCTGGATCTAAAGTTACGTCGCGGTGATGTCGTTCTTCAACGAAAGTTCTCTTCAGTGTGTTATGTCTGGGAGGTGGTTGAGGCAAATATGGCGCCTGATCAATCACCATATCCTGTTGTTTTTTTAAATTTTGAGGAGGGTTTATGTTTCCCCATGGGAGTAAGAAAGAATTCGTCTGCAACGTACTCCGCCCACAATCGAGCCCAACAGGGGAGAACTGGAGGTCCGCAAGCCAAACACACGACGCAAGACACAGTTCTAGAGCTTAGTTGCAAATATAGTCCAATGGTTGTGTTCACATGCACTCGGCGGACACTTCGGCCTCCAGAGTAACGTCATGCCAACGCCTTTGGCATGATCCCACAACCCCGGGCTTACCCTGCCGTGCTATACGACAAAAAAGCCGCTAAAGCCCAGTACACAACTTGGTACATGACTTCTGACTAGAGGTGGGTTAGTCTCTAGCCTCCCGTTTACAGCGAAGCCGGGGTCGAAGAGGAGTGTTGGTACACAGGAGGCACTTAACCGGTCTCCTGCGACCTCAGCCGCCAGACATCCCATTTCCGCCTCACGGGTCTCCGCACGCGGCAAACATGCAGGTAGGTCTAGCACCCAAACCAGCTAAAAGGAAAAAGTAATCCAAGGAAGACAAAACCCTGGAAGGGAACCTAAACGGAATCTCAGCAACCTACGAACTGAGCGGTTAATATAAATCAGTTAGTGGTGGAGGGTAACAAAACCACAAGACCGGGGTGTTAGTACATAACGTGGTAGCGATTAGGTAGAGAATACAGCACGGGCAACTAGCCAGTGGAGAAAATAAATAAAAACGAAAAAGCGAGACACAAGACCAGCTCGGGAACGTGGGGACGCGACTCCCCAACAGCTGGATGAACAGCCGTCCCTGCAAACACCAACAAGCACCGAAACAAAAAACAAGCGGTGGCATGACATCAGATGTTGACCAGTCACAAGGTCAGCTCGGGCCGTGGGGGCGCCGCTCCCCAAATAACTGGAAAACCAGTTATCCCCGTGCGGGGCTGATGGAGTCATTGTGACTCGGAAAGTACTCATGTTTTAAACTTGTATATAGCCTTCGTTTTAACTAAATAAATGTCATCGTGCAATAAGACGGATAAATTCTTAAAAATAGTGAAAAGTACTCTTGCAGATTATTTTGGGTAGTTTTAACGCTGTTAGATTTTTAATGCACTGGAGTTTTGTTTTCTATACCATATTTTTGTGTGTACATGTAGCCTATGTATAACTAAACTATGTGCAATATGTGCTCCCCTGTATTTCCTCTTGTCAGTCATTGCCGCATATGAAAGGATAGAGTGCCTGAGCAAAACATGATAACCTTATACTGTATATGGAGATTAATAGATTGTTTAATCACCCCCACTACCCTCGCTTTGCTGACTAGTCATTTTTTGCAAGGATCCCATCAGAGCTGTCAAGTGTGATACACGTTCTTGCTGAACGTGTATCATCTTAGACAGAATAAAGTTGGATTAACGATAGTCTTCAAGAAAACAAATTTAAAAGTAACTGATGCCTACTACCTTGGACATAGATATCATGCAAGGGACACATCGAAGAAAAAATTAATAAGCGCATAAATTCAGCTGGAGTGCATTTAAAAGGAATAGATAGTGCAATTTTCAAAAGCAATTTTCCGTTACGTCAAAAAAAAAAAAACTGCTTAATAAATGCATCAGTGCATCCTTCCAGATTTTATATATGGATCACAAACATGGATCACCTAAAAAAAGACGAATAATTCAAAGAACGGAGATATACATGCTTGGTGTAACAAGAAAAAAAAACAACTAGAAAAGTAAGTAAAGGAGGCGTAGATCAGGAAAATAACAAGACTGGTGCAACGTACTACAGAGTTGAAGCACGTGTCCAGATGACAAATCTTGAGCTATACATTCGGGTGTAATTTTTTTTTTTTTTTGATTGAGAATTTAACACGACTACCGTCAGCAACTAGATGGGCTACAAGTAGTCGTCTGTCCTTAATTTAGGGCCACTGGTTCCAGGGAAAGGAGAGAACCGTATCCGTAAGACAAACAACACCCATGCCACACCCGGATTCGAACTCGGACCCTTCTCGTACGAACGCTCAATGGCCAGAGCTTAGACCACTGAGACACCGGGGCGACTCTGTCGGTGTAGCTTAGTTGGTTAGAGCAACTCACTCCGGAGCGAGGAGACGCGATATGATCCGCGTCACCGACATATTCCTGTTTTGACTTTGGCGCCCTAACGTAAAAATGGATATACTGGCCGTTGGGTTCTTCGAAAAGTGTGTGATGTATGCTCCACAAATCGTCTAGAACTAATAAAAATTAGTTATTCGTTTCAAAAGAGAAAAAGAATTAAGAGGGAGATGATGTGACGTTACTACAAGGTGAAGCACGTGTCAAGACGCTAAATCTGCAGCGATAATTCCGTCGGTGTAGTTTTTTGGTTAGAACATCTGACTCCGGAGCGAGGATGCGCGGTTTCGATCACGTCGCCGGCAAATTTATGTTTTTACAGTGGATGATATTATGACCAAAGTAAAGAACTGTAAGTGGAAATAGGCTGGACATACATACTCCAAGAACTGGCTGCCGTTGGACAACTGAAATGTTAGATTTGATACCAAGGGAGAGGAAAAAACCTAGTCGACCCCGCGGGATATATATCAACTCTTCTATGGTCATTCTCTACAAGCAGTTTTGATTCCATCCAACTATCTTGTTCTGTCTTCCCCTTCAGCTTCCTCTAACCTTGCCAAGCATAATAATCTTTATCAAACCCATTATTGACACGTATCACATGTCCAAATTATGAAATTATTTTCTTAGAAATCCTTGCCTCAAGAGAACAGCTGGGCTTGATTTGGTCAAGTACTGATTGATTAGTTCTCGCAGTCTATGAAATCTAAGATGAAGTCTCCAATTCCATAATTAAAAGCATATATCTTCTTATTCACTTTTCCTTAATGTACAGCTTACACAACCATACATTACCACAGACCATGCTTTATTTTTGTTGGCATTGAAATGTGTTTATCCTTCCTAATCTTCTCTAAATTTGTCATTGTCTCTCCAGCCCATGCCTCTCGTTATCTATTCTGGAGCATAAGGAAATAAAGTTTTCTACGACCTCCACTTCTTTCTTGTCAATTATAAAATATGTTATGTTGAAAACTGACATAACCTCTGTCTTCTTAATATTAAACCTGATTTTGCACTCTCCACTTTTACTTTCTTGATGAGGTCCTAAGTCTTCTCTACTTTCTGCCAAAAGTGGGGTGTATTGTGTGTATACAGTATTCCAATCGCGTGTTTTAATGTCAGATACATGAAATGTTGCCACATTCGAAGACAAATTTGTTCCAATTATTATTTAGTGTTTGTCATCGGTCTGCTCCCTTTGAACTGTAACATTTAATGCGTTTTACGGTGCATCTTTGTTTTCTGTGGTATCTTCAAATGCACAAAAACTTAGTTGGTGTTACAGAAACTCTTAGGACAGCTCCAGTGTACACTCATTCTTTTTTGCTGAGATTACGATGTTTGGGAGAGTCAAACGGATATCGAAGTTTAGATTTTTTTCTATTTTATATAAATGCTGCTGGTTTGCGGCCTCGTGTTTTCTATCACGGCTATGTTCATGATCTCTGCTAGTATAAAGGAAGGTATTTTCATCTCTTCAACTTTTGGACATTAACGGATATCTTTACAAAATGTAGCGCTGGTGGCACTTTATTTTAAAGACGTCCGCCAGTGCTTTGCAACTAATTTTCCGATACTCGAGAGTATCTTGGAAAGTGGTTTGTACTGCTTCGGTATCCTTAAGATGTCAGCCAGTATGTTGCAGCTGTTTTCATATTGTAGGTGAGCATCCTGAAATGTATTTGTGTTTATTGTATGCAACGTGTTTGATTAAAACATACGGTAAAGAAAATCGAAAAGGAAAATACAGAGGGTGTGTCGAAAGTTCTGCAATATTTGGATCAGTTTATGTCTTAATACACAACCTTTACGGCGATATATGACTAGCATTCAAAATATAAGCCATCGTGTTGCACCGTCTTTAGTCATCTGTCTGCCAGTTTTTCGATTCCGCTGCAGTACCAGTTCTTGTCCATCGCGGCGAAGAACTCCTTCACCCGAGCTGCCACCTCCTCCTTGTTGTTGAAGTGCTGCCCACGAAGGAAGTGGGCCACGGACCGAAACAGGTAATAATCCGACGGGGCAAGATCCGGACTATATGCCGGTTGTGGCATCAGTTCGCTGCCCTCAAGTTCCTGAAGTTTTGCCAGAGTCGTTCGCGAGGTATGAGGCCGAGAATTGTCCTGCTACAGGACAGCGAGCCTTCTGTTCGCCAGTGCCGGGTACTTCTCCAAAACGGCACACATACGCTCCAGCTGTTCAGAGTAGAGGTTGGCGTTGATGGTCCGACCGTCTGGAACAAACTCGTAATGGATTTCCTCCTCGAAATTCTACCGGACGCACAGAATCACCTTGTGCTCGGAGCGCCCATGTTTGACAACAGGTTCTGGAAGCTGGTTCGGGATCAACCACTACATTTGTGCGTTAGGATTGCAGAAATACACCCATTTTTCATGGCATGTAACAATTATCTTGATGAAACGTACATCGCGTGCGTTTTCTAGGGGGTTTCTTGCACACTTCCACTCGGTGGTTTGCTTCAGCTGGCCTCAGTTCGTGAGGGACGATGCGGCAGCTCATGTAGGCTTTACTGAAATCCTGAAGATGACGAACCACGGTTGTCTGCGATATACCCAGCTTGCCTGATGATCACCGAGTGCTGGTTGTCGGATTTGCCTCTATGATCTGGCCCACGGCCTCCGAATTCACGGTTTGCGGCCTACCTGAATTTTTCTGATCATCGAGGTTTCTGTCACCTAAGCGAAATTTCATGAATCATCTGGTTGTGGTGCTGTGGTATATGGAACGTTCCCCTTTCGCATGACAAATGTTTCATGTTGCTTAAGCAGTGTTATGGCAGAGTTTGAACTCGTAAAGCAAAAGTTCCCTAATCAGCCGGTTGTGGCTGTTCATCTTTCAGGCGTCCCAACCACAGACAGAACGACGACATGTAATTCTGTTGACAGCAACGATAACCACTTTATATTCCTTTCGACTGACTGCAGAGCGCGACTTGAACTAGTTTAAACACGTGACATACCCGCCGCAGCACATGCGTGTATGGAAATATTGCAAAACTTTCGACTTTGTATATTAAGGAATGCTAGAAACTAAGCAAAATGTTGTGTCGTCGGGTTCGTGAAAATGAATGTTTCGAAGCTTCGTTTCAGAAAAGCAGCCTTTTGTTATATGCACAACCAAATCTTCCTTGAGATATGTAATGAGAATCTATTACTTGAACTTCTTAAAAACTGAATTGTCCTTGTTGGCACATTTGTGTTGGCCTACGGTGGAGCAGCCGGCAAATCGTCGGTTGCTGGGCAACGGACGATTTGCCAGCTACTCAACCAGAGTGCTACTGTCTTCGTAAACTGATTTTAGAACCTCCTGTTGCACGTCCGATGTTCTTCAAATTGACTAAATTTTAATTGATTACATTTTCTCAAGTTTATTATTATACTCCCAGAAATTGTACTGCTGATTTTTTTTTTTGATTGGAAGTTTAACGACCATAGCGAGGAACTCAATGGGCAAAAGCAGTCGCCCGTCCCTAATTTAGGTCCACTGGTTCCAGGGAAGAGAGATCCAGTGCCGTAAGACAAGCATAACATCCATGCGTCACTGGGATTCGAACCCGGACCCCTTTTGGACGAATGATCAGATGCCATCGCTTAGACCATTGCGCCATCGGGGCGGCTACTGCTGATTTTCCTTTAATGGAATAACACTTAAAAAAACAACTTGCTGAGGTTACAGAATACTGCAAGGCAATTAAATTTCATTAGCTCTAAGAGGAGATAATTTCTGCAAATCAACAGCACTCCCCTTTATTTAGAATTTACCGTGATTGTAGAAACAGTTATTTTACCAAACAAACATCAAATAGAAGGAAAACGAAAGACTCCTAACAGGTGCAATCCAGTGCTTCAAAGGTTGAATATATTAAGTCTCTCCACGTGCGTCGTCGCCTTTAATGCTTTCCAGACGTGTCTGAAAACAAATGTGAAGCAAAAAGAGCTTCAGAGAACAAAGATTTACGAAGACCATGATTTAAAGACTTAATTGCTGGGGTTGCCCAGGTGTGTCAGACTTTCTTGTAACATTTGAAAGTTTTTTTGTTTGTTTTTTAAGTTTGCCTACGCGTCAAATAATAGAGCGCTTCGGGAAAATCTGTAGATCTATATCGGGTGCAATTGCTCCTAAATGTCCTCATCGTGACTTCGAAAATGTTGGTAAAACATGACCGCCTTTGCTTGCGAGAGCGCGCCCATCCGAATAATTATGAACGTTATTTTTGTCCGCTGTCCTGCAGATGGCTTTGAAAGCACGTTCATTACCTTCTATACGCAAGGAGATCCTGTAAATCTAAATTAAACGCTACACAACTCGCGCATTAAGCTCCGCTTTCCCACTTGCAGTGCTGTATTCAAGTAATTAACGCCAAATAGGAAGACCAATGAAAAAGAAAGATTCCACCAAAATTTGCAATCAAATGAGCGTCTCTCTCAAAGCGGAATGCTACATATTTATAAAAGCACCTTTCAGAAAAAACACAAATAACAGGATATACCGTGTCTATAAAAACTTATTTTTATGAGTTCCATCTCTTCTGTATTCAGTTGAAAAACGTTTTCCGATATCTCTTGGTCACGCGCACTTCTATTAAACGCTGAAATCATTTTTTCCGATCCTGATTATTAAATCAGATATCATAAAAAATATATAGTGAAACTTTGGTTATACGTTTATCTAAGGCATGACCAAAAGTAACGTATAAATGTAAGAAACCTACAAACGAAATTCCAAAATATTTAATGCTATTGCAAGATGCCTTAAAGGAATATAAGACGTTTCTTAATAATGATTTATTTAAAGTAGAATTGGCGGGAGAAAAGATACGGGTAATATTGTTACGACCCAAACCCCACCATTAATTCTGGAATTAATAGGCGTGGTGGATGTATGAAATTAATTAGGTATTAATTAAGTTCGAGGCTTTATTGGAGTTAAAACTGTAAGCAGCAGAGAAAGTTTTATCTGAGGGTTAGGAAAGAAAGGAGATGAATAATTCTCTCTCTGGCTGGGTGGTCGGAGTTTGAGCGCTTTGACGTCGTAAATAACAGGTCGCAGCTCACGCGAAGTCTAAACACGGGAGGAACGAACGGTTCGAAGCAAGACATTACGGACCATTTGAACTAAATGAAGATGGGGGACAAGAGGGTGAGCGAATAATCGTAAATTTGTTGATTGTTTAGAGCATTTTTCGGGAACAATTCCTCTCTTTGTGTCGTCCGATCGGAAAACAAGATTCTGCACTTGGCGTGGAAAATAAGGAAGACATTTCAGTTGCCTGTCCGCCCTCCGATGCGAAAGACGAGATGTATTTGGTCTGCTATGCGATTTGGGAAAATGAAGTAGCAAACCACCCGCATTTTTAAGGAAATTGAGATTAGTAACTGGATAGGCCAGATTGCCATTGAAACAGCGGAATGCTTATATCCGCGTGATAAAGCAGCAAATCCTGTGCTGCTAAACCATACAATAATTACGACTGGTTGGCCCAGTAAAAAGAAAAGCTTGGGAGAAATTCAGAAGTCGTCGAGTTGACGTTGGTTGCTCCAAGGAGAAGCAACTCTAAGAAACGAAACTCGGGCTGGAAACGCTAAGGACAGCGTTGTGAAATCGTCATCAGGGTGATCCCCTCCCAGATGCCGCAAAGGAGATGAGGCAAAGCTCCATCAACAACAACATGTGTGTGTGTGTGTGTGTGTGTGTGTGTGTGTGTGCGCGCGCGCGTTACACAACGGTAACAGTGCGACCCCTACAAGTGGATGCGACGAGACGAAGCCCGCGCAAAACATATCGGTCGCGTAAGAGAAATTTGTTGGATACTTTACCATTTAACAGGTGAAATAACTATGGAATATGAGAATGATAGCCCCATCCATGTAAGTAAAAACATTTTGTTATTGTTATGACGTCTGCTACGCTATTAGTAGAGGAACTGAACTGGTAAATTGTAAGAACTGCACTGTGGATTAAGTTCATTAAAACTTTTTATGGCGATAAATTTCGGTCAAAGTTAACCCAACACTTATGATCAGAAGACAACTAATTATGATACGTACTTGCGCTATTATAATTTTTATAGCCAGTTAAATGTTTGTTTAGTGCAGTCAGAGCATTTACAGAGCCCATTATGTGTACGAATATGATTGGTTTTAATTGTTTAAGTGTGTGCCCATACACTACGGTCTTCGCACCACGGACAACGCCAAATGACCGTGGAAAATAAATTTAATAATTGCTCCGCCACGGTCGTTACATTGGTGGTCCGCAGTGAGATAGCGGCCGCGAACGTTACATTGCTGGCAGGGGCCGAGACCGTTAACATATCTTTTATCTCATTGCAAAAATTGTAAAACCAATGAAAATCAAACTTTTTTTTTAAGTCTGTCTGTAAAAAAATCTAGATTGAGATCTTCACAACTAAAAATACTAAACCAGTACTTCAGAATGGAACTCGTGAATTAACACTTTTTTGTTTTCTGCGGATCATGAGTTCATCAATTTGAAATCAGAATGTTGAATACATTTAGTATTCTACTTCACTACGCCACGAAATAGAGAAGCCAGAAAGTTAGGTCCCAGAGATTTATCTATTTTTAAGTAGCACATATACACTATATCGACAAAAGTGACCAGACACCCCTTCGAAAGCAAATAAACGGAACCTCTGCATTGTTAAGATGCGCGGTACAGCTGCAAACGGTATAAAAACAAACCTGCAGCTGACCACGATCATATCGCACTGTGAAGTTGATTGAAAATTTCGCGGCGGAAGCCAACTGACTGTGAAAAAGGAAAGATCGTTGGGTGCTATATTAGTGGGTTCTCCATAAGAGAAACCGAGAAGCGTTTAAACATACCCAAGTGAACTGTTCTGGATGTACTGAATGAGTGTAAGATACACTGCGTGCCTGAAGCAGAAAAACGTACAGGCAGACTAAAGAAAATCAGTGATAGAGGACGTCAAAGCCTCAGGAGAGTCGTTACAGCTTACCGACGGAGTACTGTAAAAGACCTCAGTGTACAGGTGAGTAACAATGCTGGAACCTCGCTATGTACACGTACCATTCGCAGAGACCTTCATTCCAAGGGTTACCATGGTCGTGTGGCTGCTCATAAGCCTTTCATCCTCACTCTGAATGCTACTCGTTGTTTAGTATGGTGTAAAGAGCATTTATCGTGGACCGTAGATCAACGGACGCGGGTCCTATGGACTGATGAATCCAGATACACGACGATCCATTAAACTGATGGCCGCGTGTGGGTATGGCAACAGCCTGGGGAACGCTATTTACTACTGTGTACTGTTCCTACGGTCAAGTTTGGAGTTGGAAGTGTACTCGTGTGGGGGTGTTTTTCATGGTATGGTTCCGGCCCATTGGTTATCGTGGACAAACCTGTTAACCAGCACGTCTACCTTGATTTTCTGGACAATTATGGCTTACCAACTCTGTGGCAATACTATGGAACTGAGCCTTATTCGTACCAGCAGGAAAATGCTTCGAGTCATAAAGCAAGGGCTATTACGGCGTGGTTTGATGATAATTCCGTATCGTGTGTGGACTGACCAGCACAGAGTCCTGATCTTAATCCCATAGTGCACCTATGGGATTAAGATCAAGGAATGAATTGGAGCGTCGCATAAGAAGTTTGGAACCAAGTCTACTTCTAAGCAACAGTTAGCGGCAGCATTATGTACTGAATGGAAGCTCATACCTATCGCTGTGTTCCAAAACCTTGTCGAAAGCATGTCTCGAAGGGTCAGTGCATGCATTAAGGCCAAAGGTGGACCGACACCGTACTAATGTATGTCAATAAATGCTATGTTGTGTTTCTCTTCTAGATGTACGGCGACGTTTGTCAACATAGTGCATGTGAGATTTATAAAATGTGAAAACAATATTTTATCCAAACGGAACGTAACCAACATACCATTCTTTGATGGTATCGTGGTCAAACTTTGGCTGTACCAAGAAGGAACACAACAACGCTGTGTCAATTCTCTCAGAGTAACTTATAAGACGGTTCAGCAGCTCTATTGACGCTCAACGGTTCGTTTGTTATATAAAGAATCATTAATGCAAACTTAATTGTGCAGCAGCTTGTCTGAATGACTTCTCCATCCCACGGCAAAGTGTTTTTCGTATCATTTCCACATCGTTTCCCGAAATACTGGAACATCCTTCTTGATTTGTCCAGCACAATCAAAGTGGCAGCGGATCATTAAATTAACTGAAACAAACACCTACGAACCTCCAGTAGTTAGAAACATGTTCAATGCTGAGTTTCTGGTGGTGGTAGCTACGCCTTTAGATGTACCAAGATTTAACTGTCGCATTCAGATGGTAGAGCATGCAGTCAAAGAAGTTACCAAGACTTCCCAAAAGGTGGTTGGCTTCAAGAGACGAGATACCACAATAAAACCAGCGATGGAGAATTGAACCAAATATCGAAAACAAGAATCCAGAAAACATTTTATAAATGTGTGCTATATTGTGTTATATATCATGTGAAAATATGTTTTCTGTGAAAGTTAAGCGTTAAAAAAACATGTGAATACCAAATACATTTGTATATAACCAAATTGTCACTGTCGATGAGTGCAATTAAATATTTCACCTATACGTTGCAAGTTCAAAAATTTCACTTTTAATATATTTCTGTTGAAAAATTATGGTGCTGAATATATCAATTACTGTTTATACCCCGATTATTCCGGTCTTTAGGGTAATTTTAGCATTTTGCGCAAGCAGAGTAATCAACTAAGATGAGAAGGGTCAGGATATGGACTAATTCAGATGAAATTTTGGATTTATATATGTGTACCACATAGGTATAAGATAGTGTGAAGGGAGCTGAACATTCTGTTTTTTTTCGTATTTTTGCCAGATCGTTGAGCAATACTGAGACTGTGTAGCTTCTTCAAGATTTTCTCTGAGTTGGAGACTTACTACACTAACTGAAGGGAACAATTTATCTAACGAAAGACATTTCCATATGGTTCTTTGGCACTCTTCAGGAAGTAAGAGAGCTGACACTACCACCTGAGTTGCCGCCCCGGTGGCGCAGTGGTCTAAGGCGTTGGCCTCTGATCATTCGTCCGTAAGGGGTCCGGGTTCGAATCCCGGTGAGGCATGGATGTTGTGTTTGTCTTACGGCACTGGCTCTCTCCCTTCCCTGGAACCAGTGACCCTAAATTAGGGACGGGCGACTGCTTATAGCCCATTGAGTTGCTCACGGTGGTCGTTAAACCTCCAATCCAAATACCACCTGAGTTACCACCACAAAGTACCTAATGCTGCAAACAGATAATTGCATTTCGTGAGAAGCAATCACACCTAGATGGAAAAAAGCTAGGTCATGCCTCGAGCAACTGGCCGTCCTGTTCTCCTAGACGAGCTATGTGCTACTTGTCACAAGATGATGTACGCTATGGTAATTCGCCCTGTCATGTACGCTGCTGTTGTGTGGCGTTGTGCCAGTAAGTCCCAGAAAATGATCAAAGTGGGGAAGATCAGAAACCTAAGGATGATCACTGCATCTCCTAGGTGAACTCCCAGACGAGAACTGAGGGGACAGTCTCCATGTTGAAAAGCCAAAGTTCATAGACTAGATAACTCTAGGATTGCGTAGACAGCCATCATAACAGATCCGAATACTGTTCTAAGACACAATATACTACGACAGTGATCGTTTCTGTGTAACTCAGCCTCCCCTCCCCCGAGGATGACAGTTTTATTCCAACTCGGCTTCCACGGAGCATCTGATAGAGCTAAGTAGGGTATATTGGATGATTGGTTGAAATGAATTTACTGGTGCTGCTTCCATCAGCCGAATCTAAAAGATCTGATGTCACAAAGGTGTGGCGGACTTCTCCTTTACTATCAGTGGAGTCCTGTGCCTTCTGGCTATCCTCATCTGGGTCTTTTCCCTTGCGGGAAGCTGTACGTATAGCCTTCAGCTCCCTTTCATCTCTAATCCCTTCAGTCTTTTCTGTTGGGCTACCTAGCTCATGTCTTCTAGCTTCCCGATTCTAAGGGCTAGATACTCTTCCTAAAATCCTCTACATTTGTTCAATTCCGTAAAGAATTCAGCAGACTGTACTGGGTGCCAATAATTCCCTCATTACTCTAATTACCTTGTGTCTTTCGTATTGGGCCACCTAGCCCAAACCTCATTTACTCCTATTTCTAAGGTCTGTTACAGATCTGGTGTCAGATACTCTCTGCAATCTTCTACATCATTCACCCAAACATCAGTAGGCAGCTGCTGGCCTCGCGGTTTGAATTCAATAACTGGAGACGCAAGTTTCCACCTTCGTGTTCCGTTGCCTCAAAACCGCAGCCATGGTTCGGAAGCCACGTTAAATCTGCAGTACTAGTCTACGTGTCATAGTTACATACTGAAGGGCAATTGAATTAGAGATACCTGTCTAGAAACGTGTAGCACCACCTTTCGTCCTGATGACGGCGGCGATTCGTCTCGGTGTGAACTCGACAAGACGCCGGAAGCGTTGAGAAACCATACGGATCCTCGACCCCTGAACAAGCTCCCACAGTTCACGAACATTTGATGGAGGGGGTCATCTCTCTCGATGGCATCACAGATGTGCTCGATGGGATTGAGGTAGGTGACCTAGCTGGCCAAAGAAGTGATGTCACGTCGGTGGAGTTTTCATCAAGCCATTCGGATACAATTCGAGAGCGATGGCACGGTGCATTGTCTTGTTGCAGGATGAGTTTCCCAGTGGGATGTTGAAGACGCACAAACGGGAGCAAATGATCGTCCAGGATATACCGGTAACGTTAACCTGCGAAGAACGATATCACACGTACCAGGAGTCCCATTTCAGTCCACGTAAACAGTCCCCAGACGAGGGTGCCACCCCCACCAGCTTGACGAGCACCCTGCTGGCAAGAAGGATTCATCGCTTCATGTGGTTTGCGCAGTACTCGTATCCTGCCATTCGCATGTACCAACGTGAATCTCGACTCATCAGTCCAAGCAACATTTTTCCACATGTCTAGGGTCCAGTGGCAATGTTCCCGCGCCCATGCTAATCTTTGCACCCTGTGATGTGCGGTCAGCAGCGGTACCCTCGTGGGACGACGGCTTCTGTACCCCATAGCGAGGAGATGGTTCTGAATGGTGTGACTGCTTACACGTTTTTGTGCACCAGCGTTAAATTTCCGAGTGATTTCTTGCAGTGTGGCCCGTCTATCCGCCGTTACAATGCGAGCTAGCCGACGATGACCCCGCTCATCTACACGCTGTTGTCCACGGCAGTTGGCCCTTGCAGTGATGGTTTTACCGGATACGATGTACTCACGCTGAACCCGTGACACAGTGGCTTGTGAAAATCCCAAAGCTTGCACGACTTTCGAGATGGAGTGACCCATTCGTCGGGCCCTGACAATTTGCCCACGATCAAATGCGCTTAGATCCTTCGTCTTACCCATACTGCGTCCGACTCTTACTGATTCCTGTCGAATCACTCCTTATATTGTCGGAACGCTACATAAGTCATGTCGTTTCCGTTTACAGGGCCACCCACAGCGCCACATTTGCATAACGCCAGCTGTCTCTAATTCAATTGCTCTTCAGTGTATGTCTACGTGTAATCCTTGAAATTTAAAATTCTTCCGTCCTTCACTTTCAACACTTTTGTCGAGGGAGAGGGTGGTGGCTCCTTATGCCACATTTCAGTGTTTTAATCTTTCCGAAAGAAAAATCTCCACAAATCAAAGAATGTCAAAACTAAAACTCTCTGCAATTCTTCTACATCATTCATAATCGGGAAGCTAGAAGATTTAACACTTCAAAAGGTGGCAATATTTGTTGGATGTTTTTATCAGAAAAATATCAGTGTTTGAAACTGATGAAAACAGATTTTTCGAAGTTCACAGTTCGTGAAGTACCGAAAAGGAAAAAACAAAAGTACAGCTATGTCACTGCATCTTCAATACGATGGGGGGGGGGGTATCAATAAGTAACTTCTCCAATGACATGTTACAAACATTGTTTTGTAGCCAGATAAAAATGAGTGCTAGCAATTAATATGGAGCAAATATCTTACTTTTCCAAAGAATAACCGAATCGATCAAGACCCCTCTCCTACCCATGAAACCAGCTTTTGTAGTCCTTGAGCGAAGTATTCAACGTCAAGTGTCCGCATCCTATAAATTACTTCAGCTACCACTTTGGGGTCATTTCGGAAATGTCTCCTAACAACGTGCTTTTTTGAAAGGTCCGAAACACGTGGAAATCCGAGAGTAAAGGTCTGTCTTGCATTAGAGCATTAAGTTCACACAAGCCACGCAGTTGTCGGTTGTTTCGAAGCCCTGCCACTGAGCTTCTCAACCATCAACGCATTGAGCCCATGAGATGAGCGAATATCCAATAACATTCTGACATGCTCCGAACTTTCATATCTTGAGAACCACAGACTTCTTGCAGTAGGCGATAGTTTTCTGCTGCCTACGTTTTCCGTAAGTAGAGAAACATTCACCGAGCGGACCTCCGAGTGAGGTGCTGTCTCCAGACGGGTCGTCGTTTCTACCTGACTCTAGCACGTTGCCTTTTTACTCAAACTCCTGTTCCGAACAACTCCCTGTGGTCCACATATATATATATATATATCATCATCATTCATCATCATTGTCAACCATTATCAATCCACTGCTGGACGAAGGTCTCCCCAAGTTTCCTCCACAACGGTCTGTCTTATGCCAGTCTCCTCCATGTCACCCCTGCATACTTTCGAATTTCATCCACCCATCTCCCATGTGGTCTTCTTCTGGGTTTTTTCCTGTCCCTTGGAATCCAATCTAAAATTTCGGCTGTCCATCGATGATCTGTCCTTCTCGCAGTATGTCCAGCCCATTGCCATTTCAGGGATTTAACTCTGATCATGATGTCTTCCACTCTTGTCATTTTTCGGATCCACCAGTTCCTCCTCTTATCTCTCCTGGTTACACCAAGTATGCACCTCTCCATGCTTCTTTGAGTTGTCTGCAGCCTTTGTATGTCTCTTTTAGTTAAGGTCCACGTCTCTGCACCATACGTAAGCACTGGAAGGATGCATTGATCAAACACTTTTCTTTTAAGACATAATGGCATATTGCTCTTGAAAATTATGCTGTTTCTTCCAAAAGCTCTCCAGGCAAGTTTTGTACGCCGATTAATTTCTTCATCAATGTGACCCTCACTTGATATCTGCTGTCCAAGATAAACGTACGTGTCTGTTATCTCCAGCTTTTCTCCATCAATCGATAAATCTTCATTTCTTGTAAAAGCATTGAACATCACTTTTGTCTTCTGAAAGTTCATTTTGAATCCCACTTCTTTACTCTTGTCAGCAAGTTCCTGGATCATACTCTGCAGCTCTGATGGGGTAGTTGCAAAAATGACTACGTCATCAGCAAAGCGAAGGTGGGTTAGATAATCTCCATTAATTTTTATCCCTTTGTTTTCCCAGCTCAGCGACTGAAAAACACCCTCCAATGTGGCATTAAAGAGCTTCGGAGATATGGTGTCACCTTGTCTCACTCCCTTTCCAATTTTTATATGTGTTGTATTTTCAAACAGCCGAATCTTTGCACTTGCATTTTCATAGATGTTATTAATAATATTAATGTATGCATCTTCAATACCGCAGGTTTTCAGAGCCATTGTAACTGCTGATGGTTTCACCGAATCAAAGGCTTTTTCATAATCGATAAAAGCCATGCACAATGGAAGTTCATATTCCCTCGCTCTTTCAATTAGTTCTCTCAGTACGTGGATATGATCTATTGTGCTGTAGCCACTCCTGAATCCAGCTTGTTCTCTCGGTTGAGCCATGTCCAGTGTTACCTTCAAGCGGTGTGAAAGAACTTTAGTGAAGATTTTATAAACTACTGATAGGAGGCTGATAGGTCTGTAGTTTCCGAGATCCTCAATGTCACCTTTCTTATGTAGCAGGATCATTGTAGCGGTGTTCCAATCCTCAGGAATCTTTCCTTCATTAAGGCATCGAGTGAAAATTTGGGCGAGTACTGTTTCGATTTCTCCACTTGCTTCTTGTATGATGTCTACAGTAATTCCATCTTCTCCTGGAGCTTTTCCCCGCTTCATGTTCTTGATTGCATGTGCAACTTCTGCTGGAAGGACTGGAGGAACTCTGGTACTGGTATATTTCATGATGTCTGGAGTGCATGTATCATCCCTTTCATATAATTTGGAGTAGAAATCTTTCACTCTTGTCAAAATTTCGCCTCTATTTCTTGTTACAGAACCATCTTCTTTTCTCAGTGCCATAATCTGTTTTCTTCCCTTACTGAGATGTCCCTTTGCTATCTTTAGGCTTTGGTTGTTTTCAATTGCTTTCCTCACTAGTTCACAGTTGGATTTTCTTACGTCTTCAGTGATACTTTTTCTTACTGTCTTGCATAGCTCTATATATTCCACTTTGGAAGTCACATCTTCTTTAGTTGTCCTCATCTCTCTTCTTTTTGCATCAACATTTTCGTTTTTCCTGATAATTTGTTTACATGCAACTTGTTCTTAGACCCAGCTAATTTTGTTGCTGTTTCCATAAGAGCTTTGGTTACTTTTCTGTTAACTTCAGAGATGTCCACTTCTTCCGATGTTAGGCCTTCTAAAGCAGAGAACCTGTTTTTCAGTTCCAACTTGAAGGTATTATGGTGTTTTTTAAGGTTGGTTATGTCAACAGATTTTGTTTGTCTTATGAGCTTGCCACGTTCAAGTTTAGTGTTGAGGTGCATCTTACATCTTACCAATCTATGGTCACTCCCTGTGTTGAACTTGTTTAGCACACTGCAGTCTTCTATGACGAATTTTTTGTTACACATAATAAAATCAATTTCACTTGTCGTCCCATTTGGATGTCTCCATGTCCATTTCCTGTGTGGCTTTTTTTGAAGAAGGAGTTCAAGATGAAAAACCCTTCTGCCTCTGCAAACTCAACGAGAGTATTTCCACGCTGGTTTCTGTTGCCGTGACCGAATTTACCTACTGAAGTTTCATTCTGTTGCCGTTGCCCTATTTTTGCATTGAAATCTCCCATAATTATTTTCAAGTGCTGCTTACCTTTACTATTTTGATGACAAATTTCCTCATAAAATTCTTTAATTTCTTCTTCAGGATGACTTGTGGTGGGTGCATAAGTTTGAATAACCTGAGCCTGGTATCTTTTCGAGAGTTGGATAACAAGTCGTGCAGCTCTGTCAGAGGAACTTTCAACTTCTACAACTTTATCCTTCAGTTTCTTGTTTATTATAAATCCAACACCACTAGTTCTACCAGTATCTGTCCCACGATAGTAGAAGAGATGTCCACTTTTCAGTTCGATGAGATCTTCTCCTTTTCTCCTTACCTCACTTAGCCCCACGATGTCCCACTTGATCCTTTGTAGTTCCTCTTCCAATTCAAGAAGCCTTGAATATATATATATATATATATATATATATATATATATATATATATATATTCAAAAGCTCTGCATTTTCTCAAAAGCTCTGCATTTTCTCACTTCCACAAAGACCTAGTTGGAAATGGGTTTCTGCAAGGCCATAGATGCAAGTAACATTCCCACCTAAAATAGTTTAAAATATATATATATAAGTCATGTCCTCCGTAGAGTAGCATGACCTAGCACTAGTTAACAATTTCGCTTGCATCCATTAACCTTCATGGCCCGACCCATGCTCTTCATCTGTTACTATTAAACAGAGAGAAGAAGATTAAAGAGAACTCAAGCTGTGAGAGTGACATAATAAATAGAAATGATTTTCAGCTATAACGAAATTCCAAGTTCGTTTGAGAGAAAATTTAAACCTGAAAAACAAATTTTACATTGAAATTAAAAAAGGAAATGTTAATTTATAACGAACAGATTTTTGAAAGAAAACTTGAGTCTAAAACCCCCTACTCTACAACTTATGACAGCACGAAAACGAGAATAAGTTAAAGATAATAATTAACTAAAGAAAACTTTGTGAAAGTTATATACCTTAAACAGTTAGTTGCAATATGTACAAAGTATTTCAGCAGTGCTTTAAGTGCATAATTAATTAGTTATTAAGAACTTAACTACTTTGAAAAAACAGCGCATAGACAGCGCATAGAAAAGGAACAAGCTTAGCCATCTTCTGTTCCTAGGTACCACAAAAGACGCTCAAAGTTACAAAGAAAAGTAAGAGTTAAAACCCGCATAAATGTTAACAGACAAACCAATGCTTAAAAGCTGAAAAGCTAAAAAACTACAGAGAAAAGGTACATGAAGTACTAACATTGAACTTATAAAACCTAGAGCCCAAAAACAAGGAAGAGAGCTTACCTCTTGTGTTACAAAAACTTTTCTCCTCACAAGAGGAGAACATGGCTGACCTCTTCCGCCACTCCCTAGACGCTGGGGGGCAGTGAGGGTGGGGCTGATGGCCTCCTCATACAGCAAGAAACCAACGCGCGGAGATTTTAACCAGAGAAAAAAATATAAACTTAAGACTGTGGATCTGTATGATCAGAATGAGCAGAATTAACTTTCCAGAATACATGAGAAATATTATAAAATACACGAGCAGTTTATTTAATAATCTTTGCATGTATTAAATCACCTTAGTGAGCTTCTATAGATTAATCAGAATCTTATTAATTTTAATGTTGGTTTTACTATTTTTAGTATAGCTATCCTAGTGATGAATAACTAGTTTTTCTTTTTTATTTGTTTTTATTTTCTTTTATAAACAGATTTTTAAGCTTTTTTTGTGATTTTGTTTATATTATTTAATTTTTTTGTTTTAATAGGACCGTCATATCCATAGCACTAAGGTTCCTTTAGGTAGTTAATAGGCATCCTCTAGCCAACTTCCTTACGGCTTTGATTGGTCAGAATCATATTATTAACTGTGTAGAAAATTAAAGCAGATCTGCCAACCTTACTCTATTATTCAGAATAATTTTTCTTAAAGTTCTTTTGATGAAAGAAGAAGGAATTTCGTTCTCTAGAAAACTTTCTAATAGTATATTAATGTAGTAATTGAAGTCCAAATTGTTGCTGCAAATTCTTGAAATTCTTAGGACCTGAGAAATTAGTACATTCTCAATTACTTTGGTTGAAATGTTATTATTCCAGTGTAGATATTTAATTACTTTGAAAGGAAAATTAGCTCTTTTATCAAAGAGGCTAATAGATGGGTTACCTCTGTTGAGCTTAATGCTTAAGTCTAGGAACTCAAGTTCCTGATTACTGTGGTTGGTTTTACATAAGTTAAGAGAGCTAGGATAGATATTATCAAAATCACTCTCTATAACTTCGGAATTATTGATACACAGCAGATCATCAATATATCTAAAAGTGTAAAGGTAGTTATCTGAGCAGGTGGGGTGATTTTTAATGAATTTATATTCCTTAAAGAACAGGAATAGATTAGCGATATTCGTGGACGTTGATGTTCCCATTGGAATACCGTTCACTTGCTTATAGAGTATTATTATAGTCTTCAGTTTTGCTCTTAAGTATATATATATATATATATATATATCCCTAATCCCCACCCCTCCTTTTCGTCGAAGGTAATCGGACGTTCGGTTTATTATCAGTCTATCGGTAGACCGAAAACTAGCCGATTTGCTTTATGCGCACGACTGATTCCAGCTCAGAAACAAACCTGAATATTGGAGAAGCGATCAGCATGTGTAGATTTACTGGGAAGTCCACGAAATCTAAGCGCGGAACTACCTCACCAAAATAGCGTTTTTTTGTTTGTTTTTTCTTCTCTCTTCTATATTTCGTGTAAAAAGAATCATATAGTGGAGGGTAAATTTGTTGTTATGGATTTCGGAAGCATCATTCCGCCAGAACTTGAGGTATGCCACTTACTTGTATTTTGCTACCGTACATGTAGGTTGAATAAGATTACTATTTCATAAACGAAATACGGGATTACACCATATAATACAAATTTTGAAGATGACGATCCGTTTTTTGGTGTAAATGTAAAGAGGATGGTAAGTCAGATAAAATCCGAAAACTGGTTTCATTGTCCTGGAGCGGGACTCGAACCCGCGTCTCCCAGATAGCGCCCGGTAATGCTAACCACTACATCGCCCAGAACGACCAAGTCTCAAGTTTCAGATTAATTTGAATCGCTATCTGGGAGACGCGGGTTCGATTCCCGCTACAGGACGATGAAATTCAGGTTTTCGGATTTTATCTGACTTACCATGCTTGTTAACATTTACACCAAAAAACGGATTGTCATCTCCGAAATTTGTGAGATTACCATTTATTGCATCACAACTAATCTCAAACATCGGGATGTTATTTCTGGCAGATTTTCTTAGAATGTAATGAACGTTTTGCTTTTTAATTCGGTATTTAATATAACAGCCGATCTTTCTTTTACCGGCTGGAACGAATTTACTCGGAATAATCAAAATGGGATGAAAACAACTCGAACTAATATACATTCGCTGTCTAAGAAGTTGGACGAACGCGACTGGAACGAATTCATTCAGGCTCTATTTTTAGTGGTCCCAAAGATGCTGGAACTAGTGACCTGAAAGATCAGATCAATAACTCTTTAACGACCATAACGCCAAAACGCCCGTAGGTACAAAAGGCCATAGCCGCCCGAAACGCCCCTCTAGGGTGAGTTAGATTTCCTACCCGTACTTGTTCTTCATATTTTCCCGACCTATTAGGGATCAGCAGGAGTCACCCTCAGTCACTGTTGTTTTTATTAAACAAAGAAGTGAAACAACAGACAGTTTCGGGCGTTATGGTATAGAGCAGTGGTCTCAAACTCAGACCTTTGGAAGTGCCACTTTCCAGTTTTGAAGAAACTCAGGAGGCCGCATTAATATTAATTAATTTCTTATGAATAAATATCAACTTTACAAAGCTATTCTAATTGATCGACACTATATGGAATATAATTTCTAATTATAGGTAAATAGTAAAAACAAATGCTTCATCAATCAATTAAAACAATTACTTTTACGTAACAATTATGTTTACTTAAATTTTAAAACAATCACATTTTATCAACTGAACATGGTATATGGTACAGAAAATATTACATGTCCTGACCAGAAACTTGGGCTCGCTTTTCTGTCTCTAACTTATCGATATTTGAAATATTGTCCTTTGAACATGCTACTTTTAAAAGTGAGCATAAGTGAAGTGACTGTTACTTAACCTATTCCTTTCAAGGCATTTTATTTTGTTAATTCTTGAAAACAACTGTTCACATGAATATGCTGTTCCGAACATAGACAGAACCCGTGCATCTAGGTTAATGAAAGTTTACGTAATTGTCCTTTGAAACTAACAGGTAAAGCTCTGTTAGATTGCAGCTGTTGAATTTTTTTTAGGAAAGAATCACACTGAAAGTCTAATAATTCAAGCTGAATTTCTTCAGGTGCGTTGTCAGCATTATAGGAAAATGGAGGCTTGAATATATTAAAAATATTTCCATATCTTTGAAACATTCAAACCACCTGTTGAAATCATCTTTTAATATAACTATCTTCGTAGAAAATTCAGTTGATTCTTCAGCTGAAGCTTTAAAAAAAATGGGAAAGTGAGCAAGATTTCTTGCACTGAGCTGAGCCTCTCGAAGTTGAAGTTTCCTTTGAAATGCGTTAACATTATCAATAAAATCAGTGACTAGCTTATTTTGGGCTTGTATTTCAAAATTCAAATCGTTTAATTATCCAGTTATATCGGTGCTGAATGCTAGATCATGTAATAATTTTGGATCACCAAACAGCGAGACGTCTTGATCTTTACTTTCAAGGAACATCTTTATTTCATTTCTCAAATCCCAAAACCTTGTTGCTTATAAACATGGCTTTCTTAAACATTACTAAGTTTATATTATATTTAATATATTATAATATGCTTGAAAAAAGGGTGATTTAATTTTATTTTGTAATCATTCAGGCGGGCCGCGAGTTTGAGACCACTGGTATAGAGTGATACAAGATTTTGAGGTCATGGTCGTTAAAGGGTTAAAAAGGGTTGCTTTCGCCCTTAGATCTGTTATTCAGAGGGGTCATTTAGGGCTATGATCGAAAATACTTTCTGGCAACTTAACTGCTAAAGGGTTATAAGCAATGGATACAACTTTAAGAAAGGAGTCGGAAGATGTTTAAGTTACTTATTTTCATCCACTGGCATGATGCTCGTGTCAGGGGGACTAGCTGTCTCTTTCGTGTCTTGGAACAAGGAATATTGGACTAAAAGTGAGATCTTATGACCCGTGACAGGTTTATTTTGGTGCTGCTGAGATAATCGGGGGTAGCAAATTGTTTTGCTGTAGTTTTTGTAAAACACGGCCGGTATATGAACATTTCTATTTGGGGAGAGTAAATATTTTGGGCACCTTTTGGTTCAAATACAACGGCGGCTTAAAGGATTAAAATTTCGTTTACCTTATTCTGTCGAGTTAAAGAAGCAATCGCAAAATAATTACCATCCGAGTACAGAGTACACATTTTTAAAACCATTTTCCAGCAATTCGTATAATTAGTGTTTAAAATAAAAAAATTCTTAAATGTTCTACCTGATGGCCCTTTTTTTCTCTGCATATAATCCAACATCTAGATTTCCAAGATAACAGGCCATTTCTAAAAATTGGTAGTGGTATTTCATTCCACGCAACTTCCACTGCTTCCCATAGTCCAATCATTGTTTTAGGTCTGCGTTTAGAAAGCACTCTTTTTAGCAGTCCGAAGGCACAACAGTCCATTGGTGACACATCACGGGACTTTGAAGGAGTATGAGAAAAACATATGGACTTATAACCAGTCTCTGTTCACATTTGAAGAAATAATATGATTGGTGGCCTTATTCTGATGGAGTTCTACTCTTTGGAGGCTATGTACAATAGATAAAGGAATGGTATTTCTTCTTTAAATACAGGAGTAAAACATTATTTTGGTAATATGTAGAATTAATTTCAACATTCTTTTCAACTTTTCTTAGTTTTACTTTCCCATTGTACGATAAACTAGCAACAATCAGGAATTCTTTTCTGAAACTTTCTTCGGATTCTTAGAACCAAGTTTGTAAGTTTTTTCTGCTCTTTTGCGATAGTAAATCGACCTTTTTTTTTTGTTACAGTTATTTTGGTAGATCCATGCTTCATCAATAGTCACAAATTTCCACCTGTCTCTGGCTAAGTGATTTTGATAAAGAAGTCTATACCGTGGTCTGTGCTCTTCCATGTGCCTAGTCAAAAGGCGGTGATCATTGAAAAGAAAAGACAAATCTTTTGTTTTTACCTTGTTTAGTGTTGATAAAGAGATTTTTTAACGACTTAGCGATCGTTCTTTGGGTCGGTAGGTTTTCTTTTAAGACCAGAGGCTTTACTTTTGAAATACCGTAAAAGTGCGTACCTTCTTTGGGTATTGGTGTTCTTTTTCCTTTTAAAAGCAATGCTTGAAGACTTATTTTCCCGCTATTTTTAATAATATTGCTTATTTTACATTTAGAAATGCTAATTCCATGGTTTTCAGAACGTTTTTTAATTACAAAATACGAATATTTCTCTTCGTAAAGAGCAAAAAACGTAACCTCCTCACAACTTGTTTAAGGGCGCTATTTTCTTAATAGACGATATTTATCTGGAGCAGGTGTTTCCTTCACGTACATCTAACAAGCCGTTTCCGGTTTCAATTCTTTGAACTTCTTTTATTTTCTGTAATTTCTTATCAAAGCTGTTCTAAAAATGTGATAACATCCTCTGTAAAATGGTATTGGAAAAGCTGGTTTTACGAGACATGCTAACTGATTTCATGCAAGTTTGTTCTCATTAGGAGAACTGTCAGTGGGGTAGGATCTGATGAGGTGCGACAGCATATCCCCCACCGTATGCATAATGTCATGAACTAACCCGTGTGTAACGTGTTATATGCTAATACTGTGCTTTTTATTCTATCCTTATAAAAGCTACGAGCATTTTCTTCCTTAACAAAGGCTTCCCCACTTGTAACTTCTGATTTCTTCCCCCATCACGGAACACCAGAATATTAAATTATATCTTAATAGTTATAGCTTTGTAGTTGTGGCGGAAATAAACCACATACAAACAGATTGATGCACAAGAACCACCATAAAAATGATAAGATAATGTTCAGGGTACCCAGACTGCGCATTTCTGTAGAAATCTCGATGTCGAAGTTTTCACGATTAGAATGCTTTTTTATATGCTTTCCCTCAACACACATACATTGAGAAGCATGCTACTAGTATTCAATAAACCTAAATTGTAAAAGCATAACTCAGTCCCACCACTATGGCATTTAAACGACACTTTCCTCTAATAGGAATGCGATGAAAACAAAATAGGACTCGATATTAGTGTAACCCAGGGCTCATCATTGGTTTTATCAAATGTAAACATCATTATCCTGTTTGAAAATCTTTTAAGTTAAAATCATTTCTCAAATTTCGTTACTGATGTGGAGAAACATTGAGATAGTCAGATTTTTACGCTTTCCAATCGTAGGTTGTAGAAGCGTATATGCTCCAGCTTTGTCTGTCTGTCTCCACGATAACTCACTTAGAAATGGTTCGATTTCGATGAAATTTTAGTATGTGGTAGGGGACGACTGGGGACGAAACCTGTTGAAAATGGGCGAAATGGGGTCAAAGGTCAGGACATAGGAGCGAGATCCATTCATCGTCCTTATGCCTCATAACTTACCTAAAAATGCTTCGATTGCGACAAAACGTCATGTTGTTCCGGAGGTACACTGAACCGGTTCTGTTGAATCTCATCGAAATGGAGTGAGAAAGTCAGGGCACAGGAGCGGGATCCATTACAACGTCTTTATGCATCATAACTTACGTAAAAAATGCTTTGATTGCGACAAAACTTGATGTTGTTCCGGAGGTATACTGAACCCGTTCTGTTGAATATCATCGAAATGGGGTCAAAGGTCAGGACACAGGAGCGAGATTTATTCCACAGCCATTATCCTCATAACTTGAGTAATGATTTCTGGTATGTTGGAAATCGTATCATATAATCAATGCATTGCATGATTTTACTAACTTGTCTAGTCTTCTACTAGCTGTAGTAATGAGGCAGGGGATTTAGCCACTCCCTTTCCCTTCCGAACGCTATTGTTTGTTGTTCTTCATGCAATCCGGTTGTCTGTAGTAAGTCTTAGTTCAACGATTAATTGCATTGTGAGTGAATGAACATTGATCTTATTCCGCTATGGAGTCAAAATTCTCGTAGGGTGATTTCTTACATCTTCAGGTTTTAATGAAGGATTTCTCATGATACGTCAAAGTGGCGTTAACGAGGGGTGTAAGAGAACAAGGCTGGTACTAGGGGTTAAGTAGACCAGGAGACAAAAAAAGTAACCCGTGCTTTCTTCTTCTTCTTCTTTTTTTTTTTTTTTTAAGAGCAGGAGTAAAACACTAGAAATGTTGATCTAGCTTCTTGGGGAGCGGGCTTCTGAGATTTTTTCACGGGGGAGGGGGCGAACGAGAATGAGGAGGACACGAGAAGGGGAAATTCATCTAGGACTCGAAGGTGGTAAGAGGTTCGTTTTGGAGATTTACCCATTTCCCGGAGGATGGGGAAAGATTCCTATAAGGCCGAGATGGAAGAAGAAATTAAATAATTAAGTACGGAAACAGATCAATGTACAAATATAAGTAATAAAGAGTGAAAATAAAGTAATATAAAATAAGGACATTCAGTCCGTCCCGATCTACATCATTGAATGCAGTTACTCTTCACTGAAAAAAAAGCGAGTCTTCACTTTAGCTTGTTTAATCATTATGGGGAATTATAGTCAAAACCGAGAAACTCATATTTCCTTAAAAGGGAAGGTATGGCGAACCTACGCGACAAAGCATACAAAGAGACTGAATGAAGAGCCTTTTAACACTGAAATCCTGCAACGTGTCTTATCTTGAGTTTATGAAAAGTTTATCAGCTCAGCTTAAAGAGTGACTTTTGAATGAATTGGTCCTTTCTTTGATTATCAACCTCTCCGTGCTGGTTTTCTCAATAAATAGTAATACAATTTAATTTATATCGAAAGGTCCAAATTACAAATATGTTTTATGTACCTTCCATTGCGATATGATAAATTCCTTCCCACATTCAATCGAAATATTGAGCTCTAAACTTGGAAATGGAATTCGTTTTTCACTCCATACGATCTTTTTGATTGGGCTATGTTTCCTTCAGAGCGTTCAGGGTGGCGATGAACACAGTTTAAAGGACACGTGGAAACTAGTCACGAAAGGGTTTGATTATAAATAATTGTTACTAAAAAGAAGAGGGCGGATGATGCAAGGCAGTGGGTAAATATCATGAGATTTCCTTAAATTACTGCTAAAATAGACGGGATGGGCTATAATAAGTATAAAAATGGGCGATGGGCACGAATTGGGCTGTAATGAGAGCCAAAAATGGGCGGGTTGACACGGGCTGGGCTTTGAACGTTCCAGCGTGGGACAGGTCTGTTTGAAAATCTCAACAACAACAAGCCTTGGATATTTTGAGTTTAAGATAAGCTTGGCTAATTAAAGAATCTGCTGTTCTATCCTTGAAAATCTGTAGGTATCGCTGAAACATTGCATCAGTTGTTGATTGAATTGCAAGGACTTCAGTTCTTAAATATTTTGTTCTATTGTCCGTCCAACTAAAGACCCCGCGAGATTTATTTTTGGTTGGAGGTTTAACGACCCCCGTGAGCAACTCAATGGGCTATAAGCAGTCGCCTGTCCCTAATTTAGGGCCACTGGCACCAGGGAAGGGAGAGAGCCGGTGTCGTAAGACGAACGCAACATCCACGTCTCACCGGGATTTGAACCCAGACCCTTTTCAGACAAATGATCAGAAGCCATCACTTAGACCACTGCGTCACTGGGGCGGCCCAGATTTTGGATCGACAATTTCCCAAACTATTATGTATCGTCTCTTGCACATGTATTGAATCCATGCCCTTAATAAGTTTGCTGCCCTTTTCTCCCATTTTAAACAAATTTGAGAAGAGAATCTGTGAACTTACATTTCTTGAAATACGTGATTCATCAATAACAAGCTTGAGCACTTTACATATACTATTTTTGTGATTCATCATTCTTAAATACATTCCGAGCTTATTTTAAAAACTGCAAATACCTTATTGAAGCGGTGATGTGTCCACAGATGTATATGTTAAACCGATATCGCAAAAACGTAATTTTTTTTTATTTTGTGTAAAAATAATAGCTTTTATCCGATTGTGTAGAACAATTATTTTTAAGGTTTAATTTTATTTCAACTTAAAGCTTGAACTGCCACTTGGTCACTTAACTTACCCGGATTATTCAAATTCGTTCGTTCTTGTTAGAAACGGCTACAATCTTAATTAAATATGAATTATGTGTTAATTATACACTTCAAGTAAACGGCCAGGATAAGTAAGAAGCCAGTACTTACAAAATACAACGTCCACTTTGTTTTGTAGTTGACAGCGCGCCCGTTATTTAAAAAAAACAGCTTTGTTCTTAATGACAAGATGAAAATACTTCACACGACTATTTCGTACAATAAACGTTCGATGATTTCCTCTTCAGAATAACATATAGCGTCACGTACTCAGGACATTGCTTTTACAATATCGCTCTGAAAAGAACGCTATCATCATGAATACAGCTCGCTCTCTCAGTGAATACCTCTCTATCAGCACCTACGACTCTGCACACATCTTTAACTTTGAATACCGCTTTATTTACGCTTTGATTGCCCTTTGACCCAATGTCAGATTGCCAATTTTGAAACTCATCTGGAGAAATTCTGTGGCGTAAAGTCAGAAAATAATTTAACGAGGAGAAACCAAATTTATGAGAACACAAACTCAAAGCAAGGTAAAATTAGGGATATACGTCATATCAGGTAAGGGGAAAAGAAACGCCAGCTGCAAGCATGCTGGTTGGCGAAATTTAAGTAAGTTCATTATGAGAATCTTTCGCTGAAAATAACGTGTCTTGAAACAAAAATCACGAAAGAACACGTCACAAATGATGAAAAATGGAAGAGGGAAAAACATTCCAGGTGTTTTTGCGACAGATGTGTCCTGCCTTGAAGTGGGATATCGAAATTCCGCTTAATCGTTACATGCTTTGAATTATACATTAGTGAGCTATCTTTTCCCGCGCATTAATATTCCGCGAAGGTAAGCGTTGGACAGTGCTATTGAGATACACGCTGAGGACAGGTATTTCTCGAGACACTGAGCGCTAATAAAGTCATTAGTCCTGCTTGGATGGGTGACACCAATCTCGGATCTCCTCGGTAGAAAAGACCATTGTCCCTTTGCCCACGACCGCCAAAAGTATAAAAAAGTGCTTCACGCCGTGTATGAAGAGTGCTTTGAGAAAATTAGGAAGGCACGCCCGCAAGATCAAGAGAGCGAACACAAAGCGTTCTTAAATGCGCAAATTACAGGTCTCAGCGTGGTGATTACATTTTATATGAGTTCGCGGGATGTTATCAGTTCGACTGTTCATCGCCGAGATTCTATCGAAGTATTTTGCAGCTGTGGTGGGAGAGACGGTTAAGCAGGAACCACAGCCTTAACCCCTTAAATTTGTCGAATTGCTTTGTAGATAAAAATCGCGGAAAGACTTCCTAAAGAAATCCATTCTCACAATCTCCACAATCATTCTCCTTTTAATAGTAAAATTACTTGAAACAGATTTTCGGCTTACTACTGTTCTAAGCTGAAAACAGATTTTTAGCTCAAACATTTTCTATTTGGATCAAACACACCGCTTTAACTTAAAAGATGAAATCAATGTATAAATGAACAACAGTTTTCACGGGTGCCCAGTTCATGATAACTCTATGTTGGAATTACAACAGTTTTCGCGGGTGCCCAGTTCATGATAACTCTATGTTGGAATTACAACAGTTTTCGCGGGTGCCCAGTTCATGATAACTCTATGTTGGAATTACAACAGTTTTCGCGGGTGCCCAGTTCATGATAACTCTATGTTGGAATTACAACAGTTTTCGCGAGTGCCCAGTTCATGATAACTCTATGTTGGAATTACAACAGTTTTCGCGGGTGCCCAGTTCATGATAACTATATGTTGGAATTACAACAGTTTTCGCGGGTGCCCAGTTCATGATAACTATATGTTGGAATTAAATTTTAAATCTTAAAGATATGTCGTGTAATATAACTCGCCTTGATAAAGCCTCGTTGGCTGTCGAAAGCAGGGCGAATCGAAATATCTTTGTTGCTATACCCATTGCGGATTGTTTCAACTTCATTACCTTTTCAGCAACTATATGATATCAGACTGATTATGAACAAGTTAAAAACGCACCCCACATACACTTTGAAAGTAATATTGGATTTATATTGAACAGGTTAGAAATTTATCCCGTAGGTATATTTTAAAAGGAAAAAACGTTTGATAGTATTTTATGAAAAGGCAAAATACTTAGTCGAAAGGGATATTGTGAATGAAGTAATGCCTTATTATGAACAGGTTATAAACACATTCCATAAGAATGAATATATCGTCATCATCATCAACCATTATCAATCCACTGGAGGATGAAGGCCCCCCCCCATGTTTTTCCCACAACGGTCTACCTTGTGCCAGTCTCCTCCACATCACTCCCTCACGTTTTCGAATTTCATCTATCCATCTCCCAAGTGGTGATCTTCAGGCTCTTTTCCTGTCTCTTGGAATCCAGTCCAGAATTTCGGCTGTCCATCGGTGGCCCGTTCTTCTGTCCATTGCCATTTCAGGGATTTTACTCTGATCCTGAGGTCTCCCACTCTTGTCACTTTCCTTATCGATGGGTTTCTCTTCTTATCTGTCCTGGTTATACCAAGCATGCATCTCTCCAGGCTTCTTTCAGTTGTCTGCAGTCTTTGCACGTCTTTTATAGTTAAGGTCCACATCTCTGCTCCGTACGTAAGCTCTGGAAGGATGCACTGATTAAACACTTTTAAGTCGTAGTGGCATATTGCTCTTAAAAATTATACTGTTTCTTCCAAAAGCTCTCCAACCAAGTTTTATACGTCGATTAATTTCTTCATCAATGTGACCTTTACTTGATATCTGCTGTCCAAGGTAAATGTAGGCATCGGTTATCTCCAGCTTTTCCCTATCAATCGACAAATCTTCAGTTCTTGTAAAAACACTGCATATCAGTTTTGTCTTCTGAAAGTTCATTTTTAATCCCACGTCTTTACTCTTGACAGCAAGTTCCTGGATCATGCTCTTCAGCTCTGAAGGGGTAGTTGCAAAAATGACTACGTCATCAGCAAAACGAAGATGAGTTATATACTGTATATATATATATATATATATATATATATATATATATAGGATAGCCGTTGGTGGGTTCACTGGTGAGGGGAGTGATTCTAACACAATGCAGGACTAACTTCATGTGCAACAACAGAAATAACATTTAAGATATAAACAGCAATATACAGGTGTCGCGGAAACGGAACCAAACAATCTCTCGGTACACTTCCTTTTACTCGCGTACGCAACAACTTTCCACTTAGTCTCTCTTCGTCGTATCGCCGGCTGAACTAGATCATCTACTAGTCTTCGTGGGGAAAGGTGGCGAGCTGCGACATCTATCGGCAACAGGTCAAAGAAAGTTTCAAAAGGCAAAACGTTTATACGGAAAATACCACAACTCGGCCATTCTGACGGTCAGTCCGTCCTCGGATGACAACTCCATTGAACCAGTCTTGGGTATAACCTAAATGAAAAATTATAACATACTTACCTTTAGGACTTCATCGCATTGTCTATATCCCTTAGTCTGTCATTCCTCATTGTTAATATTCACAGGGGTCGTCTGCCCATTTTTTTATTTGATCAGCTCAAGACGATGTTGTGCAGGGACCTTCGTGCTGTTCAATCTTGACAATATAACGATCTCGAGGTCTCACACGAGTAACTTCATGCGGTCCTAAATACTTGTAACTTTAATCCGGCTCCAAACTGTGTTCGCTTGATGGCAACTAGTTACCGTTTCTTGCATTTGTAAGGCCTCTTCCTTTTCTTTTTGAATGTTCTCCGACTTTCCTCTTGAATTTGCAGTGTGTTCTTTTTAGCGTCCTTCCTGATTTCCTCTCGATTTTCCATCACATAAATCGTTGCCTCTTCAAGAACCTTTTTCACTTCAAGGTGTTCTTTGTTCCTCATTTTCACTCCTACTAGCAATTCAAACGGCGACCACTTTGTGCTACGAGGAACTGTACTACTTAGTATCCTTTGCGCTGAATTCACGTGCTTAAACCATTTGGTCGGATCATCAAGTGATAATTTTGATAAAACAGGTATGAGGGTCTTACGGATTCTTTCGACTAGGCCGTTCCCACGGGGAACACCAGTATTGATTTGAAGATGCTCTATGCTGTCTCCGAGACAATAAGCATTAAACTCTTTTGATACGAAGGCACTAGCTCTATCGATGATTATTCTTGTTGGGTTTCTAAGGTTTTCTGCTGCAATTTCCAACTTGTCCAACGCGTCTTTGGCTGTAGCATACTTTACTGGGTACAACCATGTAAACTTTGTAAAAGTGTCGACAACAGTAAAAATGTGGTTGTAATTTTTGTTGGTAAATGGGAGGGGACCAATAAAGTTGGCATGATAGGTACTTGTTCCATACTATTCCGAGAAAAGAATTCTAAATCCCTAAAATCTCCGTAACATATACACCGATATTCGTACCTACCATATAGGTTGTCATACTGCGTTTTTAAAAAACGTGGTGTCGCGTTTTCTTCAGAAGAATGCCATCTTTAGCTGCTCGAAAACACAAAGTCGTCTTTCAATAGCCAGTTTTCATTGCTCCCTCAACGCACGAAATGTCTTTTTAAGAGCTATTTGAAAAAAAACAAAAAAAAAAACGAAAAAACCATGTGTCGCGATATGGTTTCGCAATATGAAGGGAGCAAACAAACGTGGCGACATCTGACATCATTTCGAGGATCGGGGTCACTTCTGTGAGTTAAATTGTGTTACGAAATTGCATGAAATACTTTCTCGTAACGCAAAATTGATTTCCAGAAATAACCTGTAGAAACTGAAATATCTGACGGCAAAGCTCTGCATCAATATTGTAAATGTCATTTAAATCGTAGATAGCAAAGAAAAAAACTCTAGGGCATAAATTCAGCCAACGAATGAAAACTTCTATACCACGAGTTTCCGAAGAAAAGATATTGGGCGAAATATAAAAGTATTTCAGTGTACTTAGATGAAAATCTGAGCTTCACAGAAATTCCACTTTATCTTCATAGTTAATGTACGCAAGTAAAACATTTAATTAGTTACATACATAGTATGCGCCGATGATCTGTAAAAGTTTATTTAACCAAAAATCTCCACGAAAACGTGAAAATCACGTCTTGGGATAACCATAGACTAACCTTTATTTACCTTAATGCAATTCTAATTATGTCAGCCAATGTGTCATATTTTTGAATTACATTTTGATGCAATCCTTGATTTTATAAAGGGAAATCTAAAATGACATCCTAAACTCAGCTAGACATACCACACTCTTACCGCTGCTGGTTGAGAGTTGCCTTAAACATAAAATAACATCGTTAGCAGAATATAAGCCTGAAGCATGTATGCCAGACTGACTTAAAATATTAACTACCAAGGAACCCCTTTAAGAAACATGTCAACAAATTATTAAAATTACTTATAAAAGTTGCTCCCATTTAAAGCCGTAACATTATGGCTCGTAATGTTGGGTCCAAGAAATGCTCGACGAGATTGAAATCTGGCAAATTTATTGAGAAGCGGAACACAAGAAAATTATGTTCACGGGGCGTTGCTTTTATGAAAGATTTCAATGCTACCTGGACAGATATCTTCGTAGGGATATTCCGTATTGAGCATTGTTCATTTAATTAGAAACTTGATTGGAAGCCCCGTATTGGGTTTGACATGTTATCGTGTTATGTGGTAAACGTTTAAAACCATTATGAAACAAATCAACAGCTAGAAGATAGCGAAGAAATTGAAAGATGTGATCATTTTAATTACCTAGCTTTTAAAATTACACAAGAAGGTAGAGATGCAATGGAATTAAGAAATAGAATTGCACAGGGAAGAAAAAGCTGTTAAACACCTGAATGAAATCTGGTGGAGTGAAAAAATAACCAGGAAAAAGAAATGGGGTATTTATAATAGTATTGTTAAGAGCGTCTTACTACATGGGGCAGAGGCCTGGCTATTAACAGAAGCGGATAGAAAGAAAATAACAGCCGTAGAGAGGGATGCTTTAAGATCATGTATAGTGTCAAGAAAACAGAAAATAACGTACGAAAGGATTAAAGAAATGACGGAAATAAAAGAAACAATTTTAGAAGACATACGGAAGAGTCAATTGCGTTGGTTTGGTCATTTAAAAAGAATGGCCAATGAAAGACTGCCCAAAATTGCCATGTAATTTAAATCAAACAAGAGATAAAAATAGAGGCCGACCTAGAAGAACACAAAGAAATAATAGAAGCTTACAAAAAAAAAAAAAAAAACGGCGAAAAAATAGAGGCCCACAAAGAAAAAGTTTGTATGTTTGGAAGAGGTCATCTTGGAAACCTACTGAACCGATTTGGAAAATTCTATTACCGTTCAAAAGCTTATTTTTTCCCGATGGCTTATAGGCTATATACATGATTAAGGTATGAAAAATTGGGGATGAACAGCAAACAAAAAACATGAACACAGCACCGCTGCGTCTCGCACCGGTGCCATGAGGGGTTGAGGGGTGGCGGAAGAGGGGGAAGACTTGCCCACTACGATATCAGTAGAATACCATGTCGTGCCAGCATAGCCAAGCGAGCCGGCACTTAGTGCAGACGTACGCACTGATATTGCTTCCTTGAATTCTAAGGTCTCAATTTTAAATGAATTTTGAGTAGGTACTTATATTATTATTTGAGCGTTCGTATGCTTACGTAATAAATTGTAACCAAACTAAAAATGTGGTATATGCAAGAAGCATTGTAACTACATATGATAACATATTCTGAGATAGTATGTTCCCATAATATATATGTTGGGACTTCCACGCGAAGAAAATCGTGGGCGAAAGCTAGTCAAAAATAAAATACATAAAAATACAAAAACGTATAATCTCTATTGCTTTTATTTATCTATTTAGTTTTTGAGCTTTTCGTTCTTTGTGTGAGTGACCGCGCTAATTTCTGCTATTTCTTTATAAACGCTTTAAAATGTCTTAATATTTTTATAAAATCCCAGGGTGAATTTTTTAAAATATTCATATTCAGCAAAAGAATATTTCTGTTCCATTGTTCATTTGCTGATGAGTAATTACAATTTCGTTTTAAAATATACGTCGAATCTGGTAGTTTATCTTTTCGCCCCTTTTTTTATTTGCTTCCTGACAAACGAGGAGACATGCCCACCCACGTCTGATCTCTTCACGCCTTCCAATAATTTGGTGAAGTCGGCGCTCCTGATCTAACGGTGAGAGTGTCCTCAACGAGAATGAGGGCGGGGTGTAGCGCTAATTGAAAAAGTACAGGAACGCGCCGTGACTTTACATCTTCAATACCTTTCACTTCTTAACCCCCCGCCCTCCTCCCATTCCGCCTCTCCCATTTTTACTTTTATATTTATAGTATAAGAAAGTATAGTGATCGGTAGAAATCAGATTTCCGAATTTACTCGTTTTGGCATTGAAGTAATAAGGTTTTACCATGTTGATAAAATACCTGAGTCACGTGGCTATGCATCGGGGGATGTTGGATGTCATTTAAATTAATCCAGCGTAATTAAGGGGCACTCGTAACTGGTCTAAATTCACTGAGACTCACAAATAGATTCCCTAATAATGACCAGATTAATTAAATTCCAAATTACATAATTTTTTGATTGAAATATCTCCACCTCAACGTTCTTAACTACGGCCCAAAAAGCAGTTTCAAGAGACTGCCAAGTGAGAATGGATTTAGAGACTAACTACTTTCAAACAAACGTGGGACTGCGCAGTTTTTATTTTGCATATTTTCATTGAAAAATAAGTATAGGACATTCGCATTTTAAAAAGAAAGCAAATTATGCTGTATAGAGTTTACCGTAACGCGTGCCGGCTAAGATGAAGACGAAAAAAATATATAT
The DNA here is from genome assembly GCA_039090855.1 of Macrothele yani. NCBI lineage: Eukaryota > Metazoa > Arthropoda > Arachnida > Araneae > Macrothelidae > Macrothele > Macrothele yani. The sequence continues at coordinate 33,277,443 of CM077004.1, forward strand.
ACCTAACGCCGTTCCGGCCCCACTACACCAGTGGCTGAGCGGTCAAGTGATAAATGATAATATCCATACCATGATAAAAGAAAAAAATTTTAAAAACAACACGGTGAAACTGGATGGAGCAAAATTTAATTCAACGTTAAATATTACGAGTGCAAAGATAATAAGAACCGCATCGTTAGAACTGTCTTGCTTGTTAAAACAATTTAAATTAAAAACCCTTAACTGAATCAGATTGCAATATTAAAACATTACTGAAGCCATGAAAAAATACCTGATTACACCTTATAATACAAATTTTGAAGATGACAGTCCGTTTTTTGGTGTAAATCTGACAAGGATGGTAAGTTAGATAACATCCGAAAACTTCAAAATTTCGCCGTCCTGGAGCGGGAATCGAATCTGCGTCTCCCAGATAGTCTCCCATATGGGTGTCTCCTGCTATCGTCGCCCGTGTACGCGGGTTCGATTCCCACTCCAGGACGACGAAATTTTCAAGTTTTCGGATATTATCTGACCCATCCTTGTCATATTTACACCAAAAAACGGATTGTCATCTTCAAAATTTGTATTAACACATGACATTTATTTACAATCCTAAAACAGTAAAACAGATTTAAAATGGGCTACATCTTTCGCGACTACACTATTCGCATTTTCAAGCCTAAGCAAGTGACAATACTGGAACTAGTGGTAAGATTTTTATAGTTCCCAAACCTTCCCAGAAAGCATTAGTAAACAGTTCCCCTGTTGCCTGAGAGCAAAGTTGTACTTACCGGGATATAACATTTTCAATTGGCACTTCCACGTCTAGGTGGTGGTAAACCTTCGAGAAGTTGTTTCCAAAGAGGATGTAACCAAACGAATAGTTCATCATTTCAACATACTTATACAAAATATGTTATGCACAAAATCTCTGCTAAAAGTAAAGACTGCTTGTTATTTCCAGAGGTTACTATAGTCACTTCATCACAGTCCGGATAATAACTTACTGAAAAGACCAATTTAGTTAGGGACGACGACACGGTGGTTGTCCTCACTGAGTATTCGTGCTCAGATATCCGCACCTTCAAGTTACGAAAGGTCGAGCCAATGTACACCTGGTCCTTCAAGTTAGCGGCGGTAGTACGGAGTGGTGTGCAACACACTCCAAACCTAGTTTGCAGTGGGACCGGGTCCTTATCTCGGCGAATTTCATTAAAGATTTTGATAGTTCTTATTTCAAAGCCTAAGGACGCCTTTTTACAATATTTCTTAAGAATATTCACAACGTGCGAGATGTAGTTCACAGTACCAACATGGTGTAAAGGGGTAACTTCTCGTTGTAGTGTTGAATTTGAGCGTCGAAGACAGGCCCCTATTACCTTAGAAACTAAATTTCTAGTATATCCATGTTGACTGGCCATCTAGTCAACTCTTTTTGGCGTAGAGCAGTAGCAGATGAATGTGATAATGCCCGATCAACCAGGAAACGAATTGTAGTCTTCTTATAAGAACTAGGATGGGCCGAGGTTGCCGGGATAATTGATGAAACTGCTCTTAGTTTACAATAAACTAAAAATTGCGAAATTTGAGTAATCGCGTTACGATGCAATAACAAGAAAGACGACACCGAATTTTCGGGTGTATTAAGCACGTCTTTTAGACTCGTTCAGACGCAAATTAAATTTATCAAATCAAAGCTATTCAAAGTCAATGGAACCGGTATGGGAAACAATAGTATCTGACGGAAGAAAGAAGTTTTTCAGTAGGGTTTTTAATTCCTCAGATATTGCTGTAAATGGAATCGTGAGCTTACGCCCTATGGTTGCAGACTTGTACGTTAAGAAGAACATGAATTTATATGAGAAACATTTCACACCGGAAACGCTCTCCATAATAGAAAGAATTTTTCAAATCGGACTCTTACAAAGAGAGATATCGACAACAATAAGATGTGGCTTTACGTCCCCTGGTTGGAAAAGCATTCATTATTTTAGGAAGAAAGTATTCCAAAAGGTTTTTCCATATGAGCGATATCGGTCCAAGAAAAACAAATTTAGTAGAGTTTTCAGAAGCCCAGATTTTGCTACAAATACATCAGAAGCAGAAATTAACACTTAATACCCCCTGGTGGCCAAAACATTTTTTACCAAACATTAGAAATTATGTGAAAAATATTTTCCATCAGGTCTTGTATGCGATACAGGAAGAATTTTTGAAATCAAAGTTTTAGAAGCAGAAATAACGCAGAAAACGCAATTATTTACCTTTGTGCCCTCTAGCGGAAAGTCTATGATTTACTTGAAAATTTTGAATTTATAGGAAAAACATTTCGCATTGTAAACACCATCCAACAAAGAAGGAATTTTTAAAAATCGGTCTCCTTGAAGTAAAGATATTGACAAAAATAAGATATACATCTACGCCCCCTGGCGTAGAAACCACGCATTATTTCAAGAAGAAAATGTTCCTAAAACGTTTGTCGACATGAGTAGTATCGTTCAACAAACGACTTTTTTTTTTTCAATCGAGATTTTGGAAGCTCATATTTTGCTGCAAATACATCAGGAGCGGAAATTAAGACTTACGCCACCTGGTGGCCAAAACATTTTTTCCAAAAATCATAAATCATGTGCAAAGGATTTCCCATCAGGAGCTGTATCCGATGCAGAAATAATTTTTCAAATAGGAGATTTAGAAGCAGAGATGTAGGGAGGGGGAGGGGGTGAGCAATTTACCCTTACGCCCCCTAGCGGAAAGTCTACAATTTACTTGAAAATTTTGAAATTATATGAAAAACATGTCACACTGGAAACACTATCCAACAAAGAAGGATTTTTTCAAATCGGACTCCTAGAAGAAGAGAAATTGACAAAAAATAAGATATACATCTACGCCCCCTGGGGGAGAAACTATGTATTATTTTATGAAGAAAATGTTTCTAAAAGGTTTGTCGACATGAGTACCATAGGTCTACAAACGACGTATTTCTCAAACGAGAATTTAAAAGCTCATATTTTGCTGGAAATACATCAAAAGAATAAATTTAGGTTTACGCCCCTGGCGGCCAAACTATTTTTTTTACAAAAATTAGAAATTATGTGCAAACAACGATTTCCCATCAGGAGCTGTATACGGTTCAGAAAGAAGTTTTCAAATATGAGGTTTAGAAGCAGAGATATAGGGGGAAACCCAATTTACCTCTGCGCCCCCTAGCGGAAAGTCTATGACTTACTTGAAAATTTTGATATTATATGAAAAACGTGTCACACTAAAACACTATCCAACAAAGGAGAAATTTTTTTTTCAAAATCGGACTCCTAGAAGTAGAGATATTGACAAAAATAAAATATACATCAACGCCCCCTGGCGGAAAAACTGTGGATTATTTTAAGAAGAAAATATTCCCAAAAGGTTTATCGATGTGAGTGGCATCAGTTCACGAAATAATTTTTTCAATCGATATTTTAGAAGCTCAGATTTTATGGCAAATACATCTGAAACAAAAATTAACGCTTACGCCTCCTGGTGACTAAAGTATTCTTTACCAAACATTAGAAATTATATGCAAACTATTTTCCATCACGAGATGCATCCGCTGAAGCAAAAATGTTTCAAATCGGAGTTTTAGAAGAAGAGTTATCGGGAAAAATGTAATTTACTTTTACGCTACCTAGCGGGAAATCTATGCATAATTTAAAAATGTAACTATATCTAAAATACTCTTCGACCCAAGTGGAATCGAAAGATAAAATAATTTTTTCAATCGGATGTTTAGAAGCAAATATGTGGAATAAAACGTATTTTTGAATTCGACATCATCTGCATTTACGCCCTCTAGCGGCGAAATTGCGCATCATAAAAAAAAAAAAACGAAACAAAGGATCATTCGCATATTTCAAGCTTTCCAATGCAAAAATTTTTTTCAAATCGGACTAATAGTTGCAGAGATTTCGTGGGTACAGACGGACAAACCGATAACAGAAGCACGATCTTTTTTTACAAAAGACGTGCTAAAAAAAGTTTATTGTTGAGTAGACATTAGAGAGGGTCTGCGAAAATAATTTAAGCCGGTCTAGGCCATTTTGCCAAAAGACCAGAACATCATCTACATAAAATATGTAGAGTAATGTTTTAAAAATAAATAAATATGATATTTTAATATTGCAGTCTGATTCAGTTAAGGGTTTTTAATTTAAATCGTGTTATGCCAGTTTTAACGATGCGGCTCTTCTGAATTTAGCAGCACGAAGAAGAATCTTTGATACAAAGATCATGTTAACTTCTATCCCTCAAGGATTTTACCGTCGGCGGTGAATAAATGGAGGTTGCTGACAATTTCATTCCTTTGTGTTCCAGAGTAGACAATGATGGATCTCTTCCATGAGGTAAAGAGGTCATCAATTGGGTAAATGGTGAGTTAAAGAATATTATAAAAGGTAATGGTATTCACTGTAGGTATGCACGTCTGCGAAAGCTGGATGTGCGTTGAGGACGAGTGATAGGAAGGAGGTTAATTATTTTGAACTGCTGAATTGTAAAACTATTGCTTGCATTCCAAATGACTGCAAGAATAACAGATCAGTCAGTACTTCAAAATTTTCAGTACTTCAGGTAACGGCATGCAAACATAATCTTACATACTATGGAAATGTGATGAATACTGGTGGGGGTGGGGGGGGGTGTAGAAAAATCTGTTAGGCCTGGCAAAGCTGAAGGAAGTGGAAAATGGAAGAAATAAAGAAGTTGAAGGGAATTCAAAATGCTTCTGGAATGACCATTGAAGAGCTGCGACATCTTGTCGACAAAATCGCCATGAGTCGATTTCGACTACATTGAACGTGAGAGATATGGAAAACGCACAAGTGTTTACACGTATGTGTGGGTGCCAGTTCAGCCAAATTTAAGGTGTTTTTAGCAGAATGTAAACTTTCGAACTTTTTTCATTATATTTGTAAATTTTTTAATTTGGTAAAATTGAATATACATGTTGAGATATATTTGAAATCCGAAATACAAACAAAACACTAACATTTGACCATAAACGTTCTTAATCATAAAAGCAATCAGACCGGAATATAATTCAGTGTTATAATACTTATTATGCATATAATGACTATTTGAATACATAAACCTCAACATCAGCCCAAATTCCTTCAGTTTCATAAAACATATGTAGTGCCTTTTTAGATATATAAAAATCATTGCCATCTTGATTTGGTTTAGTATTATGAAACATATGATTGTTTGGAAATATAAACATAATAATTTGCCTGAATTCGTTCAATGTTATAAATCATATGTACATAATGCTTGTTGGGAAAAATAAACATTACAATCATTAATTTTTTTGCATACGTAATGACTATAAGGGTGAAGCAATAGCACAAAAACTGGCTGGATTAGTTCATTCCATGATTAGAAAACACAAAAACCTAGGAAAGCAATGATTATCTGAAAACTCAAACTGAAATGATTATTTCTACGAATCCATTTAGTATTGTTAAGCATACTTCAGTGACAATTGTTCAGGCAAATAAATAGCAAACATGATATGCATTTAATTTCTTCGGTACAAAAACATGCGAACTTCAAGGCCATTTTTTAAAAACCTTATCAATTTTGTCTGTACTTAAAAATCTATATACTTTCAATGTAAACTAAGTTCTCCGATAACAAAAGAAAAAGCATCAGAAATATTACTTGCATGAAGCCGTTTCGGTTTGAAACCCTTTACTCACACAATGCCTAGCAAAACTAAACTGTTCAATTCAGTGTGCAGTGAAAGTACTGATATTAGTTTGGTGCGAATGAAATGTCCGGCGCGAACGAGCAGTGGAGACAGGCCCCTACCACAGCGGAATGGAATCACCCACAGGTGTTGCGAGTATTACGTCACAGAGTTACTATAAATAGAATAGCTAGCACGTGTGTGAAGAACAAGGTTCAGGCGTAATTTGTTCGGACGTAACGTGGCTTGCAAATGAAACATGCAGACGCCGGAATTGAGACTCATCTTCTTGTATGAATTTAAACTGGGCCATTCTGCAGGAACTGCCATTCGAAACGTTAACAAAGGCCTTTGGAAAAAATGCAGCCAACAAACGAAACATTCGGCGATGGTTTGTGAAATTTCGAAGCCGAGATACGGACCTGCGAAACGAAGCACGTTGTCACCGACTTGCTGCTGCTTCTGACGATGTTCTGTTACGTGTGGTTGAAGCGGACCCCCGGAAAACGTGTTGTGAGATAGCAGCAGATGCAAGGTGTCCACCACACGACAGTTGTTCGGCGTCTGGCTGCACTGGTAAGGTCATAAAGCTGGACATGTGGCTGCCGTATGAGTTGACCACTGCCAACAAGACTAGGCGTTTGGAAGTCTGCACGTCGCTGCGTGCCAGGAACAAACAGGAACATCTACTGCATCGAATCGTCATCTGCGATGAGAAGTGGGTCCCTTATGACAATCGGAAACGATCTGCACATTGGTTAAGCAAGGCACAGCCTGCTGGACGGCATCTTAAGCCACTCCTGCACACCAAGAAGATGATGCTCCTTCTCTGGTGATTCACAGCCGGAATAATTCATCGGCGTTTCTTTGCAAGAGGCCAAACTGTCACTTCAGGACGTTATTGTGCTGAATTACACCAGACACGGAAAATTTCTGCAGAAACAACTGGCTTTGGTCAACAGATATGGTGTTCTTCTGCTCCAGGACAACGTCTGCCCTCATGTCGCACAACGAACGATGCTGACACTAAGTACCTTGGGCTATGAAGCACTGCCTCATCTTGACTATTTTCCGGACTTGTGTCCGATACACTATCATCTGTTTCGTCGCCTGGATCACTTCCTGTCCGGGAAACAGTTCACAACAGACAACGATGTTGTGATGACTTCTTCGGGTCCCAGCCACCCAACCACAAAACTTTTCGTTCCGGGATCATGGCTTTGCCGGACAAAGAGAAGCTATATGTCGATGCCGAGGGGGATTATTTTGCCTAGGTAAGTTGTCCTACTTGTGCGTTCTCGCCGTTCACGTGTGCTGGTCTTTTGCCGGACGTTTCATTCGCAGCTACACAATATAAGAGCACAACTGTGACAGGAAAGTGAAAAACCAATCCTTACAGGCGATCAATGGTTCTCTAAAAATATTGTGTTGCTTAAAAAGTAAATGAAAAGGATAATTAAGTGAGAAAAGATTTGAGATCACAGATTTACTCCGGCAATCACTAACTGAGATTTTGAACTGTACATGCTGAAAATTCCTTCTTAGAAAGAAAAAAAAATAAGCTGACTGAGCACGTTTTTACCGATTTGGTCTTGAAAGTGAACTTTTGAAGTTTTTAGAAATTCTGTGCAAATGATTTATTTGTGGTATTGTAAATAACAGTGGCATATCCTTCAAAACTCTGCATTGATGCCATTTTTTAGTCCCATCAGAATGAACCATAGAAAAACATTACTTTTCGCAGTTACGTTTCATTTTTGAAACTGACCATATCAGTTTTCAATCTCAGAACGAACGCAACGGAATTAGTGTCATTCAAAACAATTTCATTAAAATCAAATTTTTGAAACCAATATTCCGCTATCAGAGCTAATTAATCGATTTGTACTTAGGAAACTTTTGCTCTTAATGAAGCAAAGCTCAAGGACGTTGATTAAATACCAGCGTTAATTAAAAAGGCATCTGCTACGTTTTAGAGGTAATTCATAATCTTCGAAAGAAGTGTTAATACGCGAATCTGTCATGATCCGGGTATTTCTTTATTAATTAATTGCTCAGCGTTTCACGGACTTTTCACCAGTTAATCAGAATTGCGAGGAATTGTTTCAACGAGATTTTTATTTCTTCATGAAATATCAGAAGCAAACTGTTAAATTACTTCTGAGAAACATTTTCACGTCACTGGAATGGTAAACATCTTGAGCCTAATAATTATTCGAGTGGTAAAGTTGTTTCAGAGCAAAAAAGTTATCCCATGGGTATATTGTTCATCAGTTACATGCTATGCAAATATTTTTTAATGTTCCTTTTCAGCACGATTATTTGCACCTTTTATATTCTCTCATCGTCAATTTGAATATACTTAGTGATGCAAATTAGATCTCCTAATTTTGGATTTTAGTGAAGGAAAAAAAGAAAATTCTCGTGAATGTTACCCTTATAAAATATTACGTCGAAACAAATCTGCAAAAATGTACTAGGAATAATCACTGAAAGTTATTTTCTCAGTATAATCCGGAAGTAGCGCGATGATTTAAACAAAAATGATAAATAGTTTTCTTTATTCGTGATGTACTTCATGTTAAATGCAGATCTTTTTAGTAATTTTATGTAATCAAAACGGAGATCCGAAATTAAGATCCGCAAGCATATTTTGGATCAAGATCAAAAATACGTTAGATGGCAAATGTACAATGTATTCATGGATAGCAATAGCAAAATAAGTATTTTACGTCGTGAAATCCTAAGATGAAATTATTTCAGAGGAATTAAATCGATGTTGTGCTGTTACATAGCTTTTTTTTTTTTTTTTTTTTGGATTGGAGGTTTGAACACGCCCACCGTGAGCTACTCATTGGGCTATGAAGCAGTCGCCCGTCCCTAATTTAAGGCCACTCGCTCCAGGGTAGGGAGAGCCAGTGCCGAAAGACAAACGCAACATGCATGTCTTAACGGGATTCGAACCCGGACCCTTTTCGGACGAATGGCCATAAGCCACCGCTTAGGTCACTGCGCCACCTGGGCGGCTACATAGCTGCTCACTGGATTGCTTGCAATGCCCTGTTGTGTGGATTTGTCAAGCCTTTGTTTGTAAGTTAGTTTAAAATAAAAAAGCCTCAGCTTGAATTAAGTATTTTTTTCTCTTTATTCGATGCTGTTCATGATCAAGGTTTTTTTTTTCTTTTTTTTTTGTGGTGGTGGTGGTGGTGTGTGTGGGGGGGGGGGGTTACGACCACCGTGAGAAACTCGGTGATATTTGCAGTCGCGCGTTCGTAATTTGAGACTACTGGTTCCAGGGAAGGGAGACAGCCACTGCCGTTGGACTAATATGACATCCATGCCTTGGCGGGATTCGAACCCGGATCCGGACGAGGCATGGAAGAAGCCAGCGCTCAAACCACTGCGCCACCGGGCGGTAAACCTCCCTTTGAATCAGACCAAAACTCTTCTTTTGTTCTTTACCTGAGAAAAGAGGGGGGGGGGCTACTCCCCTTTCCATCCGTGCAGATCCCCCTCTTTCTGAACAGGTTGCCAGTTGCTAAAAGCTCATTATCGGCACTTCGTGAGAAATACCAAATCAAAACCTAAATTGTAAAAACAGCCATGCATTAGAAATTTCCCTCTCAGTGAAGTTTGACTCTATAAAATGACCAAAATCTTTAAAATTCATTACTTTTCGAAACAGACATTGGGCAGTAAACTGGCCCTCGTGAATCGTGGAAATGCTGCAATGTCGTTCTTCGGACTCCAAAAGCGTAGGAGTGTATTCCTTTCGCTCATTAACACGACTGGAGAGAAACTAGTGGAAAGGAACCGACTTAGTATCTCCCCAAGAACTCACGGGAAAGGAAACGAATTCAAATTTAGATGACTTAGATGACAAAGAATTAATACTGACTTTCTCGGCAATTATTGAGCCCAGGATTATACTGCATTTGGTGTGGCAATCTTCAGTATCATTACAGCTACTTGGCAAAAGAAATTGAAATATGATTATGGGCTAGTTTTTTCGGTAGTATTGACATGTATTTTATTTGTTACGAAACAGGATATTCGTTAAACATGTCTGAAACATAAAAATGAAAAACATGTGAATAGGCATTGTTTTTTAACTACACTGCTGGCCACCCAAAATGTAACAGCAAGAAGGAAGCATCCGATTGGCCTGAAATTCGCAGCATGCGTCGCTCGCGAGAGGACATGCAAACGATTAACATGGCAGGGCATATGCAAATCATGTGCGCCCGGCACGCCACCGAGAAGCACTACAAGAAGGGTGCGCAGAAGGCAGAAGGAAGAAGTAGTGGAAGTGTGATGTGCTGCCGGACCTGTGCGTGGGAAGCTTCCTGATGCCTCGTCGCAGAATACGGCAGTCATTCCAGCCCGTTTCGGAGTTCAACAGAGGAAGAATAGTGGCTTATCGCGACAGCGGTTTATCGTACCAAGACATCGGCGCCCGTGTGGGACGACATCCAGCCACAGTGAGGCGAGTATGGATTCGGTGGATGCAGGAGGGACGGACGGACGGACGGACCGACGTGAGCGATTGCTGCAGCCGCAGCACACCACCGAACGAGAGGACCGGTATGTTGTGCGGCGGGCATTCACGGCTCGCACCGAAACATCACGAACGTTAGCGCAGGAATTAGGGTGTGTTGCGCAACAACATGTGTCAGCACGTACCGTTCGACGTCGTCTGCAGGAGCGGAGACTTGTCGCACGGCGCCCATTGCTCCGATTACCATCGACGTTACACCACCGTCGAGTGCGGCGGCAGTGGGCGTTGAACGCCGCACCTGGACTACATAATAGCACGACATTGTCTTCTCCGACGAATCCCGCTTCTGCCTGCAACACCACGATGGTCGGATCCGCGTGTGGCGGCATCGCGGTGAGAGATTGTATGACGCCTGCATTATGCATCGCCATACCGGTCCGTCACCTGGCGTTATGGTTTGGGGCGCAATTGGATATGACACCCGCACCCCTTTGGAACGCATCGCCGGTACACTCAACAGCCACTGCTACATGTCCGATTATTTGGAGCCTGTAGTCCTCCGTTACCTGCAGGACCTGCCAGCGGCCACGTTTCAACAGAACAACGCGCGCCCGCAAATGGCACGCATCGTGTAACAATTCTTCACGGCCCACCAGGTGTCACTGCCGCCGTGGCCCGCCTGTTCTCCCGATATGTCACCCATCGAACACGTCTGATCACTGATCGGCAACCGAGTGGCCCGGCAAGCACCACCCGCAGCTACGCCTGATGAACTGTGACAGAGTGTGGAAGCAGCCTGGACCGACATACCCCAAGCCCACATCCAAAGCCTCTTTCGTTCGATGCCGCGGCGTGTAGCGGTCGTTATTGACAGCCATGGGGGCCACACGAACTATTGATGTCTGCGTGTTCCTCAAGTCGCACGGGTCTGTAAGCTCAATCGTTTCATCTTTGTATCTGTTGTTATGTGTCCAGTAAATCTGGCTTGGCTATCTCGTGTCCTTCTTGGTGTTGCATTTTGGGTGGCCAGCAGTGTATATTTTCCTCTCTAGGATGAGAAATTTGTCTGCTAACTTTAAACAGTTATCTAAAATGTCGTGAGTCTTGCACGGAAGAGTTTCTTCATAAAATGCATGTGAATCACACAAGTGTGCATTATAAAACAGACATGATATGTTAGTCTCACAACTCGCAATACACAACGAAAGGGAACTAATAACATTACAATGTTGGAAAGCTTGGACACACGAATATAACATGAGGCAATGCAACACCTGTTTGAAGTGTTTCTCTCTAGAATCTTAACGTCATTGTCAGTAAGCACTCAAGTTGAATAGGTCAAAAGGTTAGGATACTAACTTTCTGCTCGTACTACCCCCTCCCCCTCAATTTCTACCACGCTTTCATGCGACTGTCCTGTCGGGGACGCTAGCTCAAATTTCCAAGCTTCCTACAAAAAACGTCGCGTCATACACTCCCTAAAATCCTCTATTTAAGTCGAAATCTCTGTCCAGCTTCAGGAAGTTGACCTTATTTTCTCATGCTCAAATAGAGGATAACCGCAGCGAAGGCGATGCTCTCGTGCTTGGATATTAGTCCTGTTTTCAGGTCAAAGCAAATTACATGAACTCAATGTGTTTTGATCTTTGAAAAACTTTATAACAAATCTTTGTTTCTTTCCTTTGCATAGTAAAATACATGTATTCTGAAATGCAGTAGACAGAATATATGCTCCAACAGGAAGTCTCCTCTGAGTAGGGTCCGTTTCTTCTAATACAGCACACTGGAACTGAGACACTGTTTAGTCTCTCCGCAACAAAATATTTAAAATAATTCGTGAAAGCATCAAGATGGCAAATAATAAGAAAAGCTAAAAATGGTTAGTATTTGAATACTCGATGACGGTAGCAAAAAAATTCACCTTTTTTTTTTATTATTATTATTGGAGATTTAACGACCAACGTGAGAAACTCAATAGGCTATAAGCAGTCGCTCGTCCCTAATTTAGGGCAACTGGTTCCAGGAAAGAGAGAGATCCAGCGCCGTAAGAAAAACGCAACATCCATGCCTCATCGGGATTCGAACCTGGACCCATCGCGGACGAATGATCAGAAGCCATCACTTAGACCACTGCGTTACCGGGATGGCAAAGTGCACCTCTCACAATTTATTTTCCATTGAAATACCAGAATTAACTTCCGTTAATGCTATTGGCTCTTTGGAAAACGTGCAAACGTCATTGTCCTGGAGTGAGATTCGAACTAGTATTTCTCGATGTTATCTCAGCATAATTTATTTCAAATTTTATGGGGAATTGGCTACGCTTCCTTCGTCTACTTGTCATAAAAAAAGGAGTTATTGCACCCTAAAGAATTGATCACCCACTATTTTTATAAATCTTTCACAGTTTCTCGTCTCCAAATAAAGCGTAAAATCCGACTTATTGAAGAGAATAAAGAAAAAAAAAACACATTTCTTACTTTTATTAGGCAGGATAGTACACAAATTAATTTCTTCACGCCGTCGGAAATTCATTCGCCAGTTTCTTTTAAATGAGTTTTCATGGCGGACCACTTAAATGAAAAAATTAATCAAACATTTCAAATCTCTCAACTCACATTAGGTTTTCATTTTGTTTTCTCAGTTTACGAGCATGCTACATATCAGAAGGTGCTACCCTAAATTAGCGGATATTCGTTCGCTAATTTAAATAATGAATCATTCAGTTTTTAACATTTCGTGAAATGTAAATAAGCCGAAATGTGAACTTAATCAGAGTTGAAGATACGAAGGACTGTATCAACAGGTAATAAAGGAAGATGAAAACCGTATAAGTAAACGTTAAATGAAAAACAGCGCTGTCACCTCACATCAGCATAGGAGATGAAATCAAAACAAACACCGAGTTGTAATTTAATGAGATACCCAACGTTTCTTTTTTCCAAAAGATTATAGATCTCTTTCAAATGACTGCTGTGGGATGTGTGTTTTCCCTTTTAGTTCATATCAGAAAACCTCTTCTCATTCATATTACTTCATTCAAATAAACTGCCACAAAATACGTGCAGTCCAGTTACAGAGTACAAGATTCGAGTTGTTCTTACTGATGAATTTCCACAATATTTTGAGAAAAGATTAAATCGCGCACTCTGAGAGCTCGCTAAATAAACTTCGCATATAAACAAAATCGATCTAATCATCTTCAGTATTCAATTGCTGTTACAGAGTATAACGAAGTAAATTTCTCCGTCATTTCTGTCCACGCCAGGATTCGAACCCGGATCCCCTCATTCCGAAATAAGTCACTCTACCAATTGAGCTACGCGGACGTTTCATTCCGAAATAAGTCACTCTACCAATTGAGCTACGCGGACGTTTCATTCCGATTCCTATCTGCCTTTATGTCGTGTGCGTCCTTCGGGCAGGTACGTCACATCTCCTGGTACGTTACAAGAGGACATTGATTTTCTCAACTTCATCCAGGGTCGTAGCCAGACAGAATTTTCGGGGAAAGTTTCTGAATTTGAAAATTAATTATCACGTTACGTTATACATATGTTGAGTTTTTTTTTTCTTTCACATTTTTTGAACATGAAATTCTTCTACGAGTATTTAATACTTCCCATTCTTCAAATACCGCCTTATATGTTATACTACTTACACAAGTACACTCACGGACAATGAAATTTGCCCACCTAGAAGAAAACATGCTACAACCGCGAAACTTTGCAAATAGCTAGAGCGCGTGCTGGTATGCAAATGATCCACGTTTGGTGCGATTGCGCATGACCGCACAACCTGTGGTGGCGCTGCAAGCACTAACCGGCAGCCTTACAAAACCGGCGTGCAGTCGATGCCCTACGAAAGCGAAAAGCACCGGCAGACAAAAGCAAGAGTACAAAGTCACAAGATACCGGGTAGACGCCAGAGACGTCGATTTACGCACCTTACGGACTTTGAGAGAGGCCTGATCATCGGGCTGAAAACCGCAGGGTGGTCGGCGCGTCGTATAGCCGCCACGTGAATCGTTCTGACCATACCGTCCGACTGTGTTGGGAGCAGTGGACTCGTGACGGCACTGCCACACGGCGGAGCGGCTTCAGACGGACCATGAGAATCACTGGTAGAGAGGATCCACAGATCGCGCGCCGGGCACGGAAGAATTCCACGGAAAACCGGTCCACTATACAGGCAGATGTGACGGCTCCTGTGTGCCCACTAACCATTTCCCGACGCCTCGCGGAAGAGAATCTGCGATCCCAGCGCACCTTACGTGTGCTGCCATTGACACCGGAACATCGCCAGCTCCGTGTACAATGGTGCCAAGCTAGAGCGACGTGTGGCGTTTAGCGATGAGTGCCGCTTTGTTTGGGGGACAGTTGATCATCGTGTCTAGGTGTGGAGGTTCCCGGGTCAACGGTACAATCATAACCTCGTTATCGAGCGCCACACCTCCCCCACTGCAGGCATTATGGTCTATGGAGCAATTGCCCACGATAGCCGATTTGCTCTAGTAGTGGTATGTGGATCATTGATGGGCCAGCGGTATGTGGATGAGATTCTACTGCCCCATATGATCCCATTCCTGGCAGGGATTCCAGGTGGCTATACCAGCAGAATAATGTCAGCCCGCACGAGACTCGGGTTGCCCAGGACTGCTTACGTCATGCCCAGACACTTCCATGGCCTTCCGGCTCCCCGGACATGTCCCCTATCGAGCATCTGGGGAAATAGTTGAAACGCCAGCTGCCGCCGTGCAGCACTATCCGGGATTTGGAGCACACCGTCCAACATGTGTGGGCCAGTCTGCCGCAGGATAACATCAGGCGTTTGTTCGCCTCCATGGCGGACCGTATTGCAGCATGTATGGCTGCACGAAAGGGTGCTACGCGCTATTGAAGATGACCGGACTGCATGCCACAGATCCCTCGGTAATTGTCCTGAAGCTTCGTTTTTGCCATCATGTGTATCATTCATCTGTATCATTACGTCCATACAGTTTCAGTTCAATCCGATGCTTCCTTCTTAATGCCGAAATTTCATTGTCCGTGAGTGTATATGGATCTATCTACCCCCTATTTATTTAAATACTGCGTAGGCCCTAATATCATTTTTTTAAATTGATATGTGCATAGACTAAGTAAAGAATTATAGAATTACACATATTAAATAGTAACACTGTAGTAGTGATCCGATTTATTGGCGTAGGAAATAAACACATAAACGTTTCCAAGCTTTCGCACATAAACCAGATGGCCAGTTTCTGTCTAACTTCCTTGAAAAAGCCATCTGGTTGATGTGCGAAAGCTTGGAAACGCTTATGTGTTTATTTCCTACGCCAATAAATCGGATCACTACTACAGTGTTACTATTTACTACTTAATTGGTGTACTGTTCCTCGTTATAAATTTACACGTATTAAATTATTTTTGTTGTCTTTATTTACACGTAATACACTGTTAAAAATTTCAGTTCAACGTTTCCCCATAATATGGTTTAATTGAATGAGTTTCACCAAAAATTGGTTATTTCAAAATTAAGGAAGCAGACACTTGAGCCAATATTTGGTGCAACCCGCAGCAACAGTGTTTTTTTAGCGATTTGGTTCAACCTCTCAACCAATAGCACGGCTGGAAATCACATGCAATGGCGGAGATAGCCGGAGAATAGCAATTAGCAACGAACAGTGGCGTAGCCAGAAGAGGGGTCCGGGATTTGAATTCCTCTCTTGAGGGGAGACTGAGCACGAATTTAAAGCGATATATACGTGTATACGAGGCTTTCACCAATGAACCAAACCCCTGGAATCCCCCTTAAGGAAATACTGGGTATACGCCACTGGCAACCGCGACCGTGGTTCGGTCGTTCCCAAAGCGAATTGGAATTGGTCGTTCGTCTATCGTCTATGATGTTTGATCCTACACACACTATAGCCATGTGTGTAAAAAAAAAAAAAAACGTTAGTTACTTTTTAAAATTACGTTTATTATAATAATAAAAATAACGACATCGGTTACTCATGTTTGTTATTAGGCCGACAAACTGTGTACATGTATGTATTACAGCCAACTAAAATGGCGCAAGCAAAAGCATGCGACTTGAAATAAAGCCTAGTTTTAATCACGTTTGTGAACAGCGTTTGTTCGCTGTTTTAATAGTGTTATCTCATGACAAACCACTTAATGTTAGTCGAATAGCTTTTCCACGGGAAAATCAATGTAGTGGATTGTATTCTTAAAGATTCCTTTGACTTTCGGATGGGTATATTATTCTAATATATGCATATGTTTTACTATCAAATGTGATCAGTGCTTTACTTTTCTGTGCAAGCCATGTATATACCTGCTTTACTTTTCTTCGTAATGGAACTTTCCATTTTGCCATATAATAACACGCATGAATTGATTTATATTTTTGTGGGTTTTTTTTCGTGTAGGTCTAAGATGGGGTCTGATCATGATTTTGAGTAAATTCAGCAAAATCAATCTAGATATGTTGAGTGGGAAATTAACATGTAATTTTTTCTCTTAGTAGTAATTCTCCCATGTAGTTTAAAATCACTGCATAGTGCACCCAGGAATTCTTGTTGGAGGGGGCTGTGTATATAAATATATAGTATACGTACACAATGTGTGTACATATATATGTAGTGTGCGCCTATAGTTTATATACGGTTGTGGCGTACCTCGCTCTTAATCTCTTTGGGGCCTTGGGAAGAAGACACTATGTAATTTTTTGAACATGTAAAATAATATTTTTGAATGTTTCTTACATTAGAAAAAATGCTTTAAATTTTTTCATCAACTTTTATTTTGTTCTGGTGGATTACAAAAACTTCCATTTTACGTCGAAGAATCTCCCCTTCCCCGAAAAAAAAAATTCAGTATACGCCTCAGTATTCAGACCTGACTGAATCCTACAGGCACTTTTCAACTTGTTATCCTGAGATTGGGGAGGTATTCACTTCTGCTTCATAGAACAGCAGCTAGATTTGGCAGCTTTCTTTTTCTTTATTATTATTATTTTTTTTTCGTATTCTGAATTTGTCTACGTAAAACAACTGCGCGAAGGCACCAGAATTTGTGATGTACATCGCTCTTAATCTCCTTGGGAAGAAGACACTATGTAATTTTTTGAACATGTAAAATACAGGGTGTTTCAGAAAATTTGATATCATTTGAAATGTAAATATCTGTGTAACTAAATCCTCTAGGTAAATGAAACTAAACAGGCTTAGTGTTGAGCAAAATAAAATTTATTCGTCAAAATTTGAATGAAAAATTCAAAGGTATGTGGATTTCATGAACGATTTCACAAGTTTTCAATATGCGCACCGCCTGTGACACGGCACATGTCAAGTCGGTAGTCCAGCTTCTGCCAAACACAATGCAGCATGTCCCTGGTGTGCTCAATAGCGGAAGAGATGGTCGTGCAGGTTCGGGAAACATTTCTGCGAAACCCCAGGAAATCCATAAGAAGAGTATATCTGGAAACCCAGATTCCTCCAACGACAGTTTGGCGTGTCGCAAGGGAACGCTTTCGAATAACACCCTACAAGCTACAGCTTGTTCAGGCCTTAAAGACAGAAGACAAACAAAAGCGTAAGAAATTCTGTGTCAGAGAAACTTGAAAAAGAAGAGTTTGAAAATTGTCGTTTTCAATGAGGAAACCACATTTCATACGGATGGCAAAATCAACAAGCATATTGTTCTCATTTGGGTCGAAGAAAATCTCCCTGCCACATTTGAGCACATGAGGGACATGCTGCATTGTGCTTAGCAGGAGTGTGACAAGGACTTGCTGCATCGTGCTTGCAGGAGTGTAGCAGTGTCACAGGCGGTGCGCATATTGAAAACTTGTGAAATCACTATGAATTTAACTCTTGGCGATAACTACATATATGAAAAACTACCGAAATGACACGATAACTATTTTAAATCCAATATTAAAATATTTAATATATACATTTAAAAAGATGATATAATAAAATATGTACACACACGAGATCTTTCGGTACCCAAAGTGGGTACCATCTTCAGATGCTGTTAAAATTCACCAAACGAACGTGACAAGCACTGTGATATTTATATAAGACACACAGTCGTAATGACGTAACTAGTATGAAATGGGCTTAACCAATGAGAGTGGGACAACATTTGCTACTGGTCAAACATAATAGTAATAGGTTAAGTCTATTGATTTATTAATACCTAATCTGACAAACCCAAGTATATTTTCCACGGTATAGGTATAAATTCTGGTAAATTATCATTACATGCTGTATTCCCATATTTCATAATATACAAACTTTCAACAAATCTTAAAGTTGATCTAGATTTTGGTGTGTTGAGAATTTTAACCTCATCTCAGGTAGGAATGAGATTAAAAGGCACTACAGGAGGCTCCAGCAAAGTTGCTGAGATAAGGCACGTACAGTCTGAGATTGCGGCATATTTTAAATTCTCAGCCAATGGAAGCAAGCTAATATTTTCAGGGTTATGTAAACAAAGTCTGTGTTATTAAAGCGTTGAAATTAAAATTATGTACCAAAGCATAACCTTGGTTTTTAAGTCGTGCTAAAGCTGTGGTTGTATCTATTTTTAACATCATATTTATGTTCTTTTAATCTAGCTGATATTGAACGAAAAGTGGAGCCTATGTACACTTTTTGTTGCTCATTTTCTTCTATGCTGTTAAGAGGGATAATATATACACCATGTTTCATATCAAAAGACACAGGGTCTCCTGTGTCTTTCAGAAGTAAGGACCTAATGTTGTTTGTGTTTATTCCAATATCAAAATCATATTTATGACATATCATTTTTATGGAATAGCGCAATTTTGGTACAAAGGGAAGAGAACCAATGTATTTTCTTTGTTTCGGTTCATATATAGATGTTAATGTTGTAGTCCTGTTCCTTTTAATCTTGGCTACTATCCCATGTATGGTTTCATCTGGATATCCATGATTACGGGGGATATTATAAATGGTATCCATTTCTTGCTTTTCAAGAGCTGTGGTGGACGAATGAGTGAAAGCTCTTATAAGAAAAGATATCGATGATTCTTTGTAGCTTCATGGGTGTGCTGATGCCCAAGGTATTAGTATCGTATCTGATTCTGGTTTTCTATATACTGAATGATTAATAGTTGATTTAGATGGGTTTCCAGTGAGCATGATATCTGGAAATTGTAAATTATAATTAGTTTCATATTCTGCAGTAAACTTTAGCGTTAAATACATTTGATAACTCAGATACAAATGTTGATAGGTATTCCAAAGGATGGTTCCAGAATACCAAAATATAATCTACATATCTGAGATATAATATAGGTCTGTAACTAGTTGACTGAAGAACTTTGTTTTCCGATTCTTGCAAGCAGATTTCTGCAATGGTTGGGGAAATAGGAGAACCCATTGGTACCCCTTCACATTGCTGACATATTTTCTCATCGAACTTAAAGTAAGATCTGTTGTAAACTAGAGATAGTGCTTGTAATACAGCTTCCACCCCAGGAGATGGGATGCCCAATGTCAAAAGAGAGGATTTTATGATTTCATGTACCTGTTGTACTGGAACAATCGGGAACAGAGATAGAACATCTAAGGAAAACGTGGTAAAGGGTTGTGTAATTGGAGAAATTGATTTAATACGATCCAGTGCTTGAGTGGAATTGGTAACAGAAAAAGTTGAGTTATTAATGAGAGTTTGCAAATATTGAGCTAAGATATTTTCCAGTGGGCGGGTAGTGCTATTTACTGCTTGAGCAACAACTAATAATCTAAGGGGTGTCCAGTCTTATGTGACTTTAGTTTTCCAAATAATTCTGGGACTCTAGGTAATGATGGGTTAAACAATTTTGAAGTAATGGAAGTGGGAAGTAGTGAATGATTTTTTAATCTGTTAACAGCTGTAATTGTAGCAGGATAGCGTACCTAAAAAGTTTGCGTACCCACAGGATAAATACAAAGACTTCAATATTGTGCTTCAACTAGAGAAAATTGTTTGAACCTTTCCACCTGCAATTCAACAACAGACGAGGTATGAACTTTTAAAATCTTTGAACTCTTAGAACTATGGTATTCATAATGAAGAAACTTTAAACAATAGAGAAGAAATCAAATAGTTACGAACATTACACAACCAGGTAGAACTTTTTATATTTTCTGCGGACCAGTCTCCACAAATAGTTATTATGAATAGAGAATAATTTGTTGGCCATCAAATTAAATGCTTACTATAAAGATTGGTTGGTTTTGAATTCACTAGATCTACGTGGGACGTAGATTCCACAAAACCGTTAGTAAATCATGCGGGAGCTTGTATATCCTGAAAGTTAAATCAATCCAGTCTTACACATTCATAAAATTTTCTATAATACAAGCCGCTAAGTTCAAGACCATCGTAGCATCAAGGATACGAAACACTAAAAAGCAGGTAATTAAAAACAAACTGTTGTTATTGCGATATTTCTAAAATACTTTAAAATGTAAATATCTGCCAGGTATAGATTCATCAATGGACTAAACATCACACCGTTCCAGCAGACCGCCAGACACTTCATACCGGACATGTTTCTGGCAAAGGTGCGTCGCCAATCATCAGCGGTGAATTAAATTAGACATCTGTGTGTTCTTATATACGTCTACTCAAGTCCGGACCGTCCGTCATCTCCTCATTTTACATGCGAGGATCCTGAACGAATTAAAGACGAGATGCTCAAGAATTCAGAGCTGTCGGATGCAGGGTTAAAAAGTTGATGAAAAACTTGCAATTAAAATTGACATTTATTTACAAGTTAAAACTACAGATAAAAATAACCCATAATGGCAAGCACCTTCAACGCTACCTTAGCTTCATCATCAGGCCAAATGCACGAAAGGACGGACACAGGCAGTTATATACAGCCATGGAGCGATACAAATGATCAATGTTGCCAAACTTAAAATGGTATACTACAAATATTATAAGTAAATGGAATTTACATGTCTGACGAATTACCAGGTGTTACACTCAGCTGATTCAATAGCCGTATTCAGCGACGAGGTACGGTCACAGGCAAGTCGTCATTACAACAGCTGGAGAAAAAGACTTTCAAAGACTTTCCGCAAGTAACAGAGAATGTTTTATCAGGTGCAGAAGCTCGTAATGTAGTACGAATCCGGTCTGGGAAATGTTCACCATGCGCAGCTGTGCGGGCTAACGCAGAAGAGGTTGAACCGATTCGTACTGCGTATTTTTGCTCCGCAACACGGACTTCCACCGAACGTAGAGTGTAGCCTATGCAAGAGTTGTCCTCAGAGACTGGGGAATAAGACACGAGTGGAATTTTATAAGCACCATGTCTGTGGTTGGACCTTATCTCGGTCCTTACGAAACAGATTTAAAAATATAAGCACGTATTCCAAAAGAGATGCGAAACTTGGCATAGTTATTCCTAATAATGTTGACAATGGATGGATTGTAATCAATCGCACCCACATATTGTGTTGTGGGTGACTCCCGTTGTAACGTCGTGAAGTGGAGGCGATTCATCCTTCTGTCCAGGCGAAATATATCGTCATAGAAATAGCCACACTTGGTCAGAATCCTCTGAAATTCCGTACGTTGTAGAGATGGTGTCGAAGAGTGGGAATAGGAGCGTTTTAGTAAAAATCTAAACGGAGCTAGCCTATGGCTCCGGGTGTGTGAAGACTCGAGGAATGAGGACGGGACCCGCAGATGTTTTTCTATACATCGAGAACTGTAAACCTGTTGGACTATGTGAAAGAAGAAAGTCCAGAAAAGGGAGGGAGCGCTGTACCTCCAACTCAATAGTAAACTTAATCGTGTGATACTGAGGGGATAAAAAAATCTGCAAAGGATTGCAATCGTTCAACAGGAAGAAAAAAAAAACCAAACAGAATGTTATCTATGTTATCTACGTATCGCATATACAAAAGAGGTTTATCAGAACAAACAGAAAGCGCGGTATTTTCTAATTCTTGCAAAAGAAACTCTGCAAGAACAGGAGAAAGGGGGTAACTCATAGGTGTCCCTCCTTTTGTTGGCAGATGACATTAACAAATTTAAACAAAAAAGATGACACCGAATTTTCGGGTGTAATTAGCACGTCTTTTGAATCATTTCTGACGCATATTAAATTTATCAAAGCTGTTCAAAGTCAATGGAACCGAAAACATTGTCATCTGACGGAAGAAAGAAGTTTTTCAATAGGGTTTTTAATCCCTCAGATATTGCTGTAAACGGAATCGTGAGCTTACGCCTTACGGTTGCAGACTTGTGCGTTAAGAAAAATATGAATTTATATGATAAACATTTCGCACCGGAGACACTCTCCAACACAGAAAGAAGTTTTCAAATCGGGCTCTCAGAAAGAGATATCGTTAAAAATAAGATGGGACTTTACGCCCCCTGGTGGGAAAACCACGCATTATTTTAAGAAGAAAGTATTCGCAAAAGGTTTTTCGATATGAGCGGTAATAGTCCCAAAAAAAAAAAAAAAAAAAAAATTAGTTGAGTTTTCAGGAGCCCAGATTTTGCTGCAAATACATCAGAAGCAGAAATTAACACTTATGCCGCCTGGTGGTCAAATCATTCTTTACCGAACATTAGAAATTATGCGACAAATATTTTCCATCAGGTGTTGTGTGCGATACAGAAAGAATTTTTCAAATCGGAGGTTTAGAAGCAGAAATAACGCAGAAAACGTAATTTACCGTTGTGCCCCCTAGCAGAAAGAATATGATTTACTTGAAAATTTTGAATTTATATAAAAAACATTTCGCATTGGAACACTATTCAACAAAGAAGAAATTTTTCGAATCGGACTCCTAGAAGTAGAGATATTGACAAAAATAAGATATACATCTACGCCCCCTAGCGTACAAACCACTCATTATTTTATGAAGAAAATGTTCCCAAAAGTTTTGTCGACATGAGTAGAATCGGTCCACAAACAATTTTTTTAATCGATATTTTAGAAGCTCATATTTTATTGCAAATACATCAGAAGCGGAAATTAAGACTTACGTCCCCGGGTGGCAAAACCATTTTTTTACAAAAATTAGAAATTATGTGCAAAGGATTTCCCATCACGAGCTGTATCCGCTGCAGAAAGAAATTTTCAAATCGGAGATTTAGAAGCAGAGATATAGGGGAAACGCAATTTACGTTTACGTTCCCAAGCGGAAAGTCTATGAATCAATTGAAAATTTTGAAATTATATAAAAAACGTGTCACACCAGAAACTATCTAATAAAGAATTTTTCAAATCGGACCATTAGAAGCTGAGATTTTGACAAAAAATTGATATACACTGAAGTGCCCAAAAAACTGGTACAGACGAGCTTATGCAAAATACATAGCAACGTCACCTATGCGCGCACTCGGTTGCGTCCGCCAGTGCGTATATATAGGCATCCTTGCCAGCTGTCAGGGCTGTTTTCGGCATGAGAATGACAAGTAATAACGATTTAAGCGATTTTCAACGAGGTGTCATAGTTGGCGCTCGTGAGATGGGCCATAGCATTTCGGAGGTAGAAACGAAGTTCGAATTTTCACGGACGACCATTGCAATGGTGTACCGTGACTACAAGAATTCTGGCAAAACCTCCAACCTACGATACCAGTGTGTCCATAAAAAGACATTGGGTAAACGTGACCATCGTTGGCTGTCAAGAATCGTTTCACGCAATATGCGTGCAACACTCTCGCAGGTATAATCGGAATTCAATGCTGGAGCCTCAACAAGCATCAGCGTCCGGACTGTGCAACGTATCCTGCACGATATGGGCTTCGGGAGCCAATGCCCAACTCGAGTCCCCTTGATGAGTGCAAGACACAGAGCTATGCGCCTCGCTAGGGCACGGCAACACCGCCACTGGACACTTGATGACTGGAAACAAGTAGCCTGGTCTGATGAGTCACGTTTCCAACTGTATCGGGCAGATGGAAGAATTCGTGTGTGGCGCAAACCCCATGAAGCCATGGATCCTGCCTGTCAACAGGGAACAGTACCGGCTGTTGGGAGTTCCGTAATGGTATGGGGTGTATTTAGCTGGATTTCATTGTGACCCCTGGTACGTCTACAAACGTCTGTGACCGGCCAAAACTATGTACGCATTTTTCTGACGAGGTACACCCGTTCATGTCCTGCATTCATGCTGATGATGGGTTGGGCCTGTTCCAACAGAACAATGCACCTCCACACAAGTGTCGGGACTCCACATTATGATTAGAGGAGCATTCATTTCAGTTTGGGGTGTTGCCATTTCCACCCAAGTTCCCAGATCTGAATGTGATAGAACACATCTGGGATGCTATGCAACGCGCTATCGAACACAGGAATCAGAGACCTCGGAATACACCCGAATTGTGGAACGCTCTGCAAGAAGTATGGTGTGTATTGCCTACAGTATATGCCCAGAAGATAGTGGAATCCATGCCCCGTCTTATTTAGTCCTGCGCACCCGTGGGGGACCTACCAAGTATTAGACTGGTTTACCAGTTATTCTGGCACTTCAGTGTACATCTACGCTCCCTGACGGGGAAACCGTAAAATATTTTAAGAAAATATTCCGAAAAGGTTTATCGACGTGAGTGGCATCAGTCCACGAAAGAATTTTTTTCACTCGAGATTTTAGAAGCTCAGATGTTGTGGCAAATGCATCAGAAGCAAAAATTAACCCTTACGCCCCCTGGTGGCTAAAGTGTTCTTTACCAAAAATTAGAAATTATATGCAAATTATTTTCTATCAGGAGCTGTATCCGCTGAAGAAAACATTTTTCAAATCGTAGTTGAATAAGAAGAGATATCGGGGAAAACGTAATTTACTTTTACTCCCCCTAGCGGAAAATCTGTGTGCAATTTGAAAAAGGAACCATTCCTAAAACACTCTTAGATATAAATGGAATCAAAACATAAGATTTTTTTCAATCGGATGTTTAGAAGCAAATATGTGGAATAAAACGTATTTTTGAATTCGAAATCTGCATTTGCGCCCTCTAGCGGCAAAACTATACATCGTAAAAAAAAAAAAAGAAAACGAAATGAAGGATCATCGTTCGTATATTTCAAGCTTCCCATGCAAAAAGGATTTTCCATCGGACTAATAGTTGCAGAGATATCGTGGGTACAGACGATGATGGAGGTACGGACTGGGGTAGTCGTGTATAAGAACACACAAATGTTTAATGCATTTCACCGCTGATGATGGTCAACGTGTTTTTGCCAGAAACATGTCCGGTATGAAGTGTCTGGCGGTCTGCTGGAAAGGTGTGATGTTTGGTCCACTGATGAATCTATACCTGGCAGATATTTACATTTTAAAGTATTTTAGAAATATCGCAATATCGACAGTTCGTTTTTAATTACCTGCTTTTTAGTGTTTCGTATCCTTGATGCTACGATGGACTTGAACTTAGCGGCTTGTATGACAGAGCATTTTATGACTAAGACTGGATTGACTTCACTTTCAGGATATACAAGCTCCCGTATGATTTACTAACGATTTTGTGGAATTGTACACACTTACAGTGCGTGCTCGTGCACCGAGATTTCCGAACGATTCTGAGGTAATGTCTTGCCTTAGAAATCCTGAATCGGTCCTCATTATTGTATTACTGCAAACATTACATAGTTTTTAAATTAATATTTTGATTTCATCTTTTGATTACGATATGTGTATATAACATATGTTAGTAATAAATGAAAGATTCAGGACAGTTCTACACCTCCTTTAGCTGATCGGTGTGCACTTTTTATATTGATACGTGTGTTGCAGTATATTTGAGGGTATATTCCCAATTCACTAAATGAATTAAATAATCCCAGCAGTTTACCAGAATTGTTTCGCTCCCGTGACCGGGTGATCACAGGCGCAGGCTTGTTTCAAATAGTCGAATTTCGCACAGCGAAGTCGAGGCGTGGAATGTGAGCCGGTCCTGTTCCTTCCCTCAGAACCAGTGACCCAAAGTTAAGGTCGGGCAGCTTTAAATTTAAACTTCGACATCCCCCTCCTCCAAATATTGAATTACATTTGCCGAAATTTACTTTGACTATATTTCAATCCCCTTGATCAGAGGATTTGGGAAGTGGTCCTCCTAATTCATCAAAGAACTAAAGGAAGAGTAAATTTGTTTAGGTCTTTAACGACCACTATAAACAACGATTGTACGCAGACGTTCTTTTATAATGGGAGAAACCCAGCTGTTTAAGACAGACACCAACAGTGTCCCATCCAGGGACACCACCAGTGTCCCATCCAGGACTGGGCCCAGCTACGACAACTATCCAGAAACCTACCCCTGTGACTACGTGGCGAACGGGTGAGGTGGAGGCAAGTTTCCGCTTCAAACTACATATACACTGAAGAGCCAGAACATTATGAAGACCTGCCTAATATAATGTTGTACTCCAAATGTCTCCAAAACAGCTCTTACCCGGTGAGGGATAGACGCTACAAGATTTCTAGGTGGTATCTGGTTGTAGCACGCTACCAGGAGGTACTTTAACTTTTGTAAGTTACGTGGTTGAGCTGCCGCAGATCGGATTTGCTGTTAAAAGACAAACCCCAGATGCTCGATTGAACTGATGTCCGGGAAATTCGGAGGCCAGGACAATAACAAAAAGTCTTCCTCATGTTCCGCGAGCAATTGTTGAACAACCTGGACAGTGCGGCATGGCGCATTATCCTGCTGATAGAGGGCATTACTAGACGGGAATACCACTGCCATGAGAGGAAGTTTCTGGTCTGCAATGTCTAGGTACGTGGTAGACGTCATAGGTTCCTGCACGTGAATGACGGGACCCCAAGTTTCCCAACTGAACATTACCCAAATTACATTTCCTTTACCAGCTTGAACATCACGGTGCATCCTGGTGCCAACACTTCCCCAGGTAAACGACGCACAGCCCTTCCGGTGGCGCAGCGGTCTAAGCGCTGGCTTATTACCATTCATCCGAGATGGGTCCAGGTTCGAATCGCAGTGAGGCATGGAGTGTGTTTGTCTTACGGCATTGGCGCTCCCCTTCCCTGGAACCAGTGGCCCTAAATTAGGTCCCAAATTTAGGGCCACTGGCTCTAGGAAGCTACGGTGGTCGTTAGACTTGCTCACGGTGGTCGTTGAACTTTCAGTTAAATATAAACAAAAATCGAACACGTATCCGACTGTCTACATTGTGCAACAGGAAACAAGATTCATCGGACTACACTCTTTCATTCAAGGTCCAGTGTTTTGATGCTCACGCCGCGCCCATTATCGACATTTTCAATGGTGAACTGAGATTAGTACAGGCACTCCGAACAGTCTGCGGCCACGCAGACCTATTTTCAGCAGGGTTCTATGTACTCTCTGTTGTGACACATTGCTCTCGTCACCAGCATCAGAGTTGGAAACGGGTCAAAAATTTCGAACACGGACCCTACCTGACAGACTCTGATGTTCCATAACAAGACCCGACCCGGTCCCGTGACTGACCCGGTCAAATCTTCTTTGAACTATAAATTTGAAACTCAATCTCAATTTTTATATATATATTCATCCCAATAACTGCTTGATATTAAATAACTGAAATCCTTTCTTAATAATAAAATTTGGTTACTTGATAAATTTTCGTGCCATTTCTCGTGCCAGCATATTTCGTAATCCAGACGCAATGGCTGACTATGACCGTAACCATGGAGTATATTACAAACGGGAATCATTATTTACAATTACACAAATGTATTTTTTAAATTGTATTTAGATTGTTAACTCTTTCCACGCTTTGATGGAGGTGCGCATACTTTCATATGGTCCGTTAAATTTTTTGTTCCATAATCTTTTATCACACCGTCGACATCTTTATTTGTAATTATACACTTTCCACATTTTGAAGAAGCAAGACCAAACAGAATTATTCACCGGTTCCTTAATGAGACGAAACAATTTGCAGCATTCACTCTTCCCCTTGTGGTTTTCAACAAGCACGTATTTATATGTATTTATTAAGATAATACAACGTAGTATGTCACTATTTATTTTTTGAAGCAGACCATGGTGTGGCTGGGTATTGACCTAGCTTCATCAGGACTAATGCCCAAATGATAAAGCTAGGTCAATACCCAGCGAAACCATGGTCGGCTTGAAAAAATAAATATTTGTGACATACTACGTTGTATCATCTTAATATATATATATATCATCATCATCATCATTGTCAACCATTATCAATCCACTGCTGGACGAAGGTCTCCCCCAAGTTTCCTCCACAACGGTCTGTCTTGTGCCAGTCTCCTCCATGTCACTCCCGCATATTTACGAATTTCATCCACCCATCTCCCATGTGGTCTTTTTCTGGGTCTTTTCCTGTCCCTTGGAATCCAATCTAAAATTTCGGCTGTCCATCTATGGTCTGTCCTTCTGGCAGTATGTCCAGCCCATTGCCATTTCAGGAATTTAACTCTGATCATGATGTCTTCCACTCTCGTCATTTTTCGGATCCACGAGTTCCTCTTCTTATCTCTCCTGGTTATACCAAGCATGCACCTCTCCATGCTGCTTTGAGTTGTCTGCAGCCTTTGTATGTCTCTTTTAGTTAAGGTCCACGTCTCTGCACCATACGTAAGCACTGGAAGGATGCATTGATCAAACACTTTTCTTTTAAGACATAATGTCATATTGCTCTTGAAAATTATGCTGTTTCTTCCAAAAGCTCTCCAGGCAAGTTTTGTACGCCGATTAATTTCTTCATCAATGTGACCCTTACTTGATATCTGCTGTCCAAGATAAACGTACGTGTCTGTTATCTCCAGCTTTTCTCCATCAATCGATAAATCTTCATTTCTTGTAAAAGCATTGAACATCACTTTTGTCTTCTGAAAGTTCATTTTTAATCCCACTTCTTTACTCTTGTCAGCAAGTTCCTGGATCATACTCTGCAGCTCTGATGGGGTAGTTGCAAAAATGACTACGTCATCAGCAAAACGAAGGTGGGTTAGATAATCTCCATTAATCTTTATCCCTTTGTTTTCCCAGTTCAGTGATTGAAAAACATTTTCCAATGTGGCATTAAAGAGCTTCGGAGATATGGTGTCACCTTGTCTCACTCCCTTTCCAATTTTTATGTGTGTTGTATTTTCAAACAGCCGAATCTTTGCACTTGCATTTTCATAGATGTTATTAATAATATTAATGTATGCATCTTCAATACCGCAGGATTTCAGAGCCGTGGTAACTGCTGATGGTTTCACCGAATCAAAGGCTTTTTCATAATCGATAAAAGCCATGCACAATGGAAGTTCATATTCCCTCGCTCTTTCAATTAGTTCTCTCAGCACATGGATATGATCTATTGGGCTGTAGCCACTCCTGAATCCAGCTTGTTCTCTCGGTTGAGCCATGTCCAGTGTTACCTTCAAGCGGTGTGAAAGAACTTTAGTGAAGATTTTATAAACCACTGATAGGAGGCTGATAGGTCTGTAGTTCCTGAGATCCTCAATGTCACCTTTTTTATGTAGCAGGATCATTGTAGCATTGTTCCAATCCTCAGGAATCTTCCCTTCATTAAGGCATCGAGTGAAAATTTGGGCGAGTACTGTTTCAATTTCTCCACTTGCTTCTTGTATGATGTCTATAGTAATTCCATCTTCTCCTGGAGCTTTCCCCCGCTTCATGTTCTTGATTGCATGTGCAACTTCTGCTGGGAGGACTGGAAGAACTCTGGTACCTTTCATGATGTCTGGAGTACATGTATCATCCCTTTCATATAATTTGGAGTAGAAATCTTTCACTCTTGTCAAAATTTCGCCTCTATTTCTTGTTATAGAACCATCTTCTTTTCTCAGAGCCATAATCTGTTTTCTTCCCTTACTGAGATGTCCCTTTGCTATCTTTAGGCTTTGGTTGTTTTCAATTGCTTTCCTCACTAGTTCACAGTTGAATTTTCTTACGTCTTCAGTGATACTTTTTCGTACTGTCTTGCATAGCTCTATATATTCCACTTTGGAAGTCACATCTTCTTTAGTTGTCCTCATCTCTCTTCTTTTTGCATCAACATTTTGGTTTTTCCTGATAATTTGTTTACATGCAACTTGTTCTTAGACCCAGCTAATTTTGTTGCTGTTTCCATAAGAGCTTTGGTTACTTTTTCTGTTAACTTCTGAAATATCCACTTCTTCCGATGTTAGGCCTTCTAAAGCAGAGAATCTGTTCTTCAGTTCCAACTTGAAAGTATTATGGTGTTTTTAAGGTTGGTTATGTCAATACATTTTGTTTGTCTTATGAGCTTGCCACGTTCCAGTTTAGTGTTGAGGTGCATCTTACATCTCACCAATCTATGGTCACTACCTGTGTTGAACTTGTTTAGCACACTGCAGTCTTCGATGACGAATTTTTTGTTACACATAATAAAATCAATTTCACTTGTCGTCCCAATTGGATGTCTCCATGTCCATTTCCTGTGTGGCTTTTTCTTGAAAAAGGAATTCAAGATGAAAAATCCTTCTGCCTCTGCAAACTCAACGAGAGTATTTCCACGCTGGTTTCTGTTGCCGTGACCGAATTTACCTACTGAAGTTTCATTCTGTTGCCGGTGCCCTATTTTTGCATTGAAATCTCCCATAATTATCTTCAAGTGCTGCTTACCTTTATTATTTATATGACGAATTTCCTCATAAAATTCTTCAATTTCTTCTTCAGGATGACTTGTGGTGGGTGCATACGTTTGAATAATCTGAGCGTGGTATCTTCTCGATAGTTGGATAACGAGTCGTGCAGCTCTGTCAGAGGAACTTTCAACTTCTACCACTTTATCCTTCAGTTTCTTGTTTATTATAAATCCAACACCACTAGTTCTGCCAGTATCTGTCCCACGATAATAGAAGAGATGTCCACTTTTCAGTTCAATGAGATCTTCTCCTTTTCTCCTTACCTCACTTAGCCCCACGATGTCCCACTTGATCCTTTGTAGTTCCTCTTCCAATTCAAGAAGCCTTGAATCAGAGGATAGGGAGCGTCCGTTGTAGGTAGCCAAGGTCAGCATCAAATGGCAGCCTAGTCCGGTCCTCCGGGGATTCTTAGCACCCTCTGCCTTCATGTCGCACTGGCCGCTGCCTTGGCCAGGTACATTCCAGCTGCCGGAGACTGAGGGCCAAGATTTAAGTTGTAGAGTCATTTTGGAGGTGTTTGGAGATAACTCACCACGCTGGCCAAGCGGGTTGGTGAGTGTGGGATAGCATTTCCTCTGATCCCGATGGTATAGTTATACCGCTATTTGCGGTCGTCAGAGCCCCTTTAGTGGGAACAGGATGCACCACGAGAAGGCGGGGTTGACATTTGTCAAGGAGAGGCTGTGATGTTACGCATCACCTGACCTTACATCCCATATATATATATATATATATATATATATATATATATATATATATATATATTCTTAACATCCAGATTCGCTAAACATGAATGTCGGTATACAAATTGATCGGAAACTTGAAACTTGGTCGTTCTGGGTGGTGTAGTGGTTAGCATACCCGGGCGCTATCTGGGAGACGCGGGTTCGAGTCCCGCTCCAGGACGACGAAAATTTTCAAGTTTTCGGATATTATCTGACTTACCATCCTTGTCCCATTTACGCCAAAAATCGGATTGTCATCTTCAAAATTTGTATTATATGGCGTAATCCCGTATTTCTTTCATAAAAAGTAGCTGTTATTCATACAGTGAACTCCGCACGGAGAGAGTGAATCAGCCGAGAAGCAGGCGAATGGCGTTTGCCTGTACCTTGCCCTTAACAATCACACTATAAAAAAACTCAAAGGAAGTATCTTTTTACGATATGGTGTCGGTGTGTCTCACGTCGGTCGGTGGAAATCTTCGTTACTTTAAGAAAGAGACGACAATACTTTGCATGGCAAATTATTATTATTTACTTCGTGGGCACCAGTATCAACTACAGAATTCCACAACGAGCATTTTTCTTTGGAATATATTGCTCTCTTTTCAAAAATAAAACGGGAATAACACTGGGTCGAGAACATCTTCACCCTACCTGTTGGCCCCGCAAGAAATTGTCGACCCGTTGACCATCTCTGACCAGCATTCGAATTACTGGCGAGTTGGGCCACTGTATCCCTTCTGTTGGCTGGTACCATACGGCCTTTGCTCACGTCTATCATCCATGAGCTGTAGTCGGCCCATTCCTTGCCGGTGGTTCGTGGCGTTTTTACTCTCCTCGGACCACTTTTTAAAGGTACTCATCATAGCTGACCGTAAGCACTCCTCAAGCCTTGCCGTCTCAGAAATGCTGACCCAGTTGTCTGGCAATTACAATTTGACTTTCGTCAAACTCGCTTAATTCCGCTGCTTTCCTCATCTGAAGAACAAGAAACACACTGATTAACTAAGCTTAGTACCAGGTGATATTTTCATGACCTTTTTACGCGTCGTCGTTCACCACACAAACGCAAGTGGTTTAGAGAATTCATTCAAAACTTAAAACATCTACGTTCAGTTGTTTTGCCCGTAGGTGAACGATATACAAACACACAGCCCGTTGTTTTATTACACAAAATACAAAGTATGATTAAATAATAATCCCGAATTAGTATGGAGCTATAAAGTGATGTCACGAGATTGCTGCACTTTCTGTTTGCAGCTAGGTTATCTGTTACTTGAAAATACAAATAAATAACACTGAGTTATAGATGCATTAAAGTTGGAGTAAACGTTGAAATAAAAAAAAAGAAAAAAAGACAGCAATAAGACTTATCGAATCAACTGTTTTTCTTGGACAGAGTACATTGTAATTTACCGGTGGCCGCAGAACTAAGCACATACACAATAGCGACGAAACTACCAGAAAAAGAAATAAGCCGAAGCACCGAATCCCAAGGATGAAACATCATTTTGAATAACGACTCCCATTGGACGAAATTCGTCTGCCGCTTGCTGACTGCGTGACGTCATAAGTTCCACTCCAGCAATTGTTGCTTTGTCTTTGTAGGAACGAAGTGAAGTGCTGCGCCTTGGAAGATTAATTATTTTTCTCGCAAGGGAACATTTTCAGTTACTATTGCCTTTCGCTCATTTTAATCACATTTAGTCTGAACGAATTTAGTTGAATCCCCAATTTCTGAAATGTAATAAGCGATAAAATTGCCCGTTTACGTAGCTTTCTCGTGGCTCAACATTTCTTAATCACTGTTTCACACGCAACTGTGATTTTTCAGAATAAAAAATCCTGTCAGAATTCCCTTCTGCTGATAAATACACTTGGGGGAAAAATATACGAACCTAATAGCAAGTGTTCTATCATAATGAAACATTGCATGTGCGTTGTGGAAGAAAAGGAAGGAAGTGATTACAACATTATAGAAGTAGAGCTGTTTATTTCGGAAGAGTATTTTTTATAGAAACTAACAAAGCCATCCCTGGTTGAAATGCATGCTGATATATGGCATGGCAAGGAGTCATAAATCTCTGAGACTGTCCTGTAACAGATTGTACCATGTCCTCTAATGACTGCACAGAATCCCCGTTATTTCGTGATAGCCGAAGATGGCATCCGAACATGCCCCAGGCATGTTCGATAGCAGGAAGATACGGGGACATGGATGGCACAGAGGGTTTTAACACTTCGGGAGCACTCGCGGCTGAATCAAACATTTTCCAGCTGTAAAATGTTCTCTGGCATGACGATGGGTTCCGGGATCAAGAACGTCCTGTTGCGCTGCTGGCCTTGTTATCATGACTAGGGTGTGTGGCTGTGATAGGAGGTGACTTCCCACAACATAACACCATTAGTGGTGGAAGCGTACTGCTCCATAATTGAGTGGGGATGTAAGCAATCCTTCTCCATAAGCGATAGTCATTTGCTGCAAGGCAGAAGAGGGATCCGTTTCTAAAGACGTTGTGACTCCAGTCTGAGGCCGATTATGATTCCCGGGCACGATACCATACCAAGACGCGGATGAAGGATAGTAAATAGAAGACGCCGGAAGGAGGACGACGACAATGGCATCTTGCTTCTGCAAGTCGTCTCGCAACGTTGCGCTGTAGTATGTGATATTACGTAAAGACCACTTCATCTCGCTGGATAGTGGACAGAGAAGCCGTTGAAGCCGTTTTGGCTTTTCGAACTATGAGACTAGCCACTGGCGCAGTTCTCTGCCTGGGCAGACTAGAATTTTCTCTGCGTGCCCTCGTGTACCCACTGCTATCAACACTGATGCACCGCTACGGCTGAGATGGTGAACAACTTATCGATACGAACAGCCTGCATCACGCAGTCTGACAATGTATTCCCTCCCCAAATGCGCTCAGCTCTTCGAGGCCTCCATTGAGGCATGATTAGCGGCAATAGAAGTGAATGCCAGAATGTTTACAGCAAGAGTGTGACCGTTCTTATCTACGCAACTGCGTGAGCGATTCAAACGTGTTCTGAACGTTCATTGGCGGAGTAACTGGAGTCATTTTCATGCTTCGCCAAGAGGTATTTGCATACCCACTTATCACAGATCGCCGATTTTACTTGGGTGGGTCGACGTTTTGAGCAACAGCGCGTGTATATGTAACGCATTTTCAATATTATTAGGTACATTGAAATTGTGATAAAAGAATGAGAAACTATGTATGCAAATTCCCAACCAGTAATGGAAAAAAAAAAGATCCAGTACACTTCAGAACTATGATTTAGAACGTGTTTACAATACTTTGGCTCGTGGGCATTACCAGAGCTAATTCGATTATTCAAGTTTGTGCTCACATTGCTACATAGAGGTACGAAGTCCTGGATGAGGTATAGGAAGTGTTACACGACACATGCTCTCTCTGTTCCTTAGAACCAGGTCCGTATTTACAAATGGGCTTAGCTGGGCTACCGCCCAGCCCAGGGTGAGCACAATTTTTTGAGGCGACAAAATGGAGACTAAGATAAGCATTGGAGAAAAAAAGGTGGAACGTGAAAGAACGGAAAATATTCACAACAGATTCAGAATAAACAAATAACAATGCAATGCTGTGGCGAGAACTGTATCGAGAGGGAAGTATTTTTTGTCTGCCTCTCAAACATTTCGAAGTTTTTCTAACTCATTAGAATTTCTGGTGATCATGTATTTTCGTCCAACAGCTTTAAAATTTACTTGTGGATTATTTAAAATGTTTAATTCTCATTTAAGGATTTTATCCAGCCGAACTGGCAATTCGAGCTTAAAGAAAATGGGCTGTGTGCCATTGATATTAAGCATTATTTATATCAAATAAGTTAAAGCATTTTAAGCCGTAAATCGTTGGAAGAAGTACTGATTTATAGGGACGACCAGGAGGAAAATCTTCCCCTCTATCTTCACCCCTTCATACTGTCTTAAAGTCCTCCCCGCCCCAAAAATGTTTGGAAGATGTAGGTAATAAATGAATTTAATATCGTTTTATACAAATTAGTTGTTGCGCCATGAACGGAAGAGAGCCAGAAAATTGACAAATGCCAAGATGGCATAATCTCCTAATCCACCTCTGCCCAGAACCCTGGAAATAGAGACGGCAACTGTCAATAGAATTAGATATTCACCGTATAGTCTTTAAACCCCATTGAAAATAAAATTCAAAATAGAAAGTCTTAACATAGGTACGTTATTTTCTAAGCATGCATATGTATTCGTCAAACAAAGAAAAGGCATGTTAAACAACCAAAACTGTCTCATAGTTCTTGCAAAAAATTTGAGTTTGCTCATAAACTAAAATAAACGGACAGCCCAATTGGCGAGAACGAAAATAAAAACAATCTAAAAAATTTTACTTATATTAAATCTTAAATAGCGGCGCTGGTTCTCTTCAAGAAAGAAAGTAAGAACCGAGAAGATCGCGCTGCGTAGAGGCCGATTTTCCTGTTCTCCGCATTGGAGTAAAGTGCTGGATAAGCTGGTCACCCAGACTACTTACTTCCTCCTCCGCCGAGGGAAGTTCCCCAGCCGCTATTTCGGTTTCATACTGGAAAAGTGTACCACCCAAGCGCACAAAAGCCTTAAACACCAGACGAAAGACAGAAGGGGGGTTGGATAATTGCGCACCTGCGTTGTCTTCTGGACTTGCGTGGGGCGTTCAACAGTGTCTGGTGGCTACTGGTCTTCGACCCCCTTAAATGACTTTGATTTCCAAGGAATCTGCTCTTGCTGGCCAGTGACTTTCTCTCGAAGAGGAGGATTGAGTTTGAAGTGGGGTAGGAAAAGTTTCAGTCGCGTTTATGAGAAAGAGTGTCCGCAAGGATCTATAACACGGGCCCACTCTAGAACCTAGTGGCAGACATAGCACTCGATCTTCCTCTGGAGGATAGAGTAGAGATCCAGGCCTATGTGGACACTTTCATCCTAATAGTGTCTGCATCGGGAAGGCACGTGATAGAGCAGAAGGTATACACTGCTCTATCACAACTTGAAAGCTGGAGTAAAGAGTGCAAGCTGAGCTTCAAAAAAGTCGGCACTCTTAGCAATAGAGGAAAAGGGGGAAGATTGCCACTCTCCCCCTCCCAAGTGTCGCTTTAAAGGGCACATGATTAAGGCGGTGAAGGAGATGAAGTATCTGGGAGTAATCCTAGATACTAAGCTGTCCGGACTCCCTCACCCGAGATACGGGCCGCGGGTTGCCTAGTGGGCAACGTTCGTGACTGCCATGGAGAAGACCTCAGGTTCGATCCCAGGCAGGTACGAACGCTCGATCTACTAAATATCCGCCGTGCGTCGGATGGACACGTTAAGCCGTCGGACCCCGGGTACTCCCCGGTAATAAAGAAGGGCGTCTTTCTCCCCCTTTCTACCTCCCTTCCGTATCACTTTCCGATCAGACACTCTAGCCCAAATCTCCTAGCTTCCTATTTCTAAGGGTTGTTTAAGACCTGGGGTCAGACACTCCCTTCCTGAAATCCTCTCCATATGATCATTTATGATCATCCGAGATACAGGTGCTCAGTTATTATGAACAGAATCAGCGGTATGAAGCTGACTGGGCCAGTGAAGAAGCGTGTATAAGGGGGACATTGAAAGAATCTTAACCTATGCCTGTTCGGCATAGTGCACGGCCACAGTTAGGATGAATACTGGTCTCAACCAAATTCAAAGAAGGACCCTGTTAGGAATTACGAGAAGTTTCCACACGACCTCAACAGCTGCGCTACAGGTGTTAGCTGGGTGTGAACATGTGGATATCGTAGTAGCGAAGGAAGAAGCAATGCAAGCCCTTAGGAATGGAAAGGATGTCAGTCTACTAGGACACCAAATTCGGTCCGCCGAAGTACAACTTCCAAACATGGACTGGACTTGCCATCCAGCCAGTGAGATTTGACCTATTTGGGACAGGATTCTCCCTTCAGGGGTGGGGAGAGAGCTGTTTACTGACGGCTCCAAGATCGGTGGTGAAGTAGGTGCAGGGTTTTGCGCGCTCTCTGATGGCAAAAAGCGATCGAAAAACGCATGAAGCTGGCACCCAAATATTTTGTCTTCCAAGCAGAGTTGTTGGCGATTAGGGAAGCTTTGGTGTAGGTACTGCCCAGCAACAGTTCGGAAGATATTAAGGTGTTTTCTGATAGCCAAGCAACCCTATAAGGCGCTTGAAAAATTCAGATTCAAAACTCTCTTGGTAAGAGAAATAAAGTCTGGTTGAGACTCCAGGCGAAACCGTGATCTCTTTTCATTGGGTCCGAAGCCATGGCGGAACCAGTGGAAATGAACGTGCATATTAGCTGGAAAAAGAGGCCGCTGGAAAGAGAGACATTATCATCTGATGACGCCACTGGAAAGTGTGCGAACTCAGATGAAGAAAGCCACCATAAAGAAGTGGCAAAAGAGGTGGAACGAAGGGGATACGGGGATAAAAACTTACCATATCTTTTCCAGAGTCTCAACCACAAGGGTAGAATCAGATGGTTTCTTTATTCAAATACTCACCGGCCATGGTGTCTCGCTGGAGTATTTCAGCCGATTTGCGGTTAAGCAAAGGGCGTGCGAATGCAGTGCCCAGTCCGCAGACGTGGCTCACATGATTGACGGTAATTCTTTTTCCGTGAGAAGAAAAGTTCTCGTTCCATAACTGGAAAAGACGAAAAGCATTACGATCCTGCTCGATTCCCCTAGAGCGAGACAGGGTCTCATCGAGATAACTAAAGAATTCGTCGCAAGGCAAGAAGAGTTGCTGGTAGAAGATGACTCCGGCCCAGAGTAATCGTTATAGCATCAGCCCAAGCGCTGTAGGTTTGTATCATATTGATTTATTAGTGTAGATATTATTTCAGTCTTAGTTCGTCTTTGTGAGCTGTCTCGTGAAGGGAAAAAAGGATTCCAATCCTAGAACCACGAGAACCAGTGTAATCTAATGTGAAATAGCTTAGACACTAATAAAGCATGAAAAATCCCCATAAATCTGTGGTGGTGGGCTAATCTCCCAGCCAGTCGCGCATTAGAACATTTGCTCATTAGTTCGTCGCACGCACGGACAATGGTAAGAGGACGGGAGTGATGGTTCCGCGGGGGCAGTTGAGTTTAACTGGTCCCCTGCCCGATCCTGTCCTGGTGGAGACCCATCGAATTCTAGCAGGATTGCTCTCGCAACGTCTTCACTAGAACAATTTGGAGAGGGTTCTTTTCATCTCTGCAGAGTCGGCATTTCGACGGAGCAGGAACAAGTCATTAGATGGTTGTATTAAATCTTGTGGACGCAGGAATGTTAGATACCGGTCAGTTGTACTTAGAGCATTTCCCGGTGAATGGTCTCAATGAAC
Organism: Macrothele yani; assembly: GCA_039090855.1. Classification (NCBI taxonomy): domain Eukaryota; kingdom Metazoa; phylum Arthropoda; class Arachnida; order Araneae; family Macrothelidae; genus Macrothele; species Macrothele yani. Next base: position 33,316,397 of record CM077004.1, read on the forward strand.
AGAGATCCTCAGATTGTTTCCTTGTCTTGAGCTTATTACTCTCACCAAAAACTTTTTTGTTTGGTTTTTGGTGTTTAATCACCGTCATGAGCAAACGTAAGGATTATATAAACAGTAACCTCTCGCTAATTTGGGACCATTGGTTCCAGGAAGGGGGAGAAAGCTTTGCACTGTAAGACACGCACATCACCCATTTCTTAACACGCATGCTACTGATTACTTCGGCATTCTATATGGGCCATTCATTGAAAAATCACACATGAGTGGTTGCTGACACATTTAAAAAAAATTTCATTTTTTGTCCATTTGAAAAGTCATATTTTGAGAGTTCAAATCTGGGATTTACTTAACATCCGCCATTTTGAATTTATAAGCCAAAATGCCCACCGCGAAGTGGGAAAATCACACGGTTTGCTTTTTTAACCGTACGAAAACCATAAATGGTAGTGAGCTCCAACTGATCACATTTAAAAGAGCATAGATGCATCTACAAAGGGAATACAAAAATATTTACTAAAATTCAATATAATGAGAGAAATTTGCAACTTAAAATTCAAGATTGAAATAGATTTTTTTTTAGTTTTTAGTTTCTGATTCATTGCAGTTCTTACAGGGGATCAAAATAAACAAAATGGTATTTATCTTAGAAAATTGCAACACTATACTAGTGATCCGATTTATTGGCGTAGGAAATTAACATAAGCGTTTCCAAGCTTTCGCACATTAACCAGGTGGCTTTTTCAAGGAAGTTGGACAGAAACTGTTCCTCGTATCAATTTGTTTTTGTCATTCTCAGAGCAATGGGGAACTTTTAGACGTCTTCGACTTAAAGTTGAGAAGGAACCGCTCCCACCTCGACTTTTTAACCGCTTGCAAGATATCGGGGTTAATCCCAAAGTTCAACCTTAAATCAACAGTAAATGGATCCTGGTTTGACAATAAAAAGGAAAACTTTCATCGTCAGACCCTGTCACGTATAGTGAACCTGAAAAGAATATGAAATTGCACGTTTTGTGCAACCTGATCACCTTCAACATATTGACTGTGATCCAATCTTTCTTATCCTGCACACACTGCAAAAAACTGGATTACCTGAAATCTTCCCAGACTGCAAAATCTAAATATTTCGCCAATCCATTCAACAATATTTCCAGCCGGACGCTTTCCCAAGATGAAACAAAAGTTTTGGAAAACTGTGTGTGGTTCCCCCCAAAAACAACAACAAAAAAAGTTTTTGAAAGCTTTTGTGGTTCCCCACACATGTATGGAACCACCACCAGTTTGGGTCGATGGCCTAATGGGATCTGCATCCCACGCGAACCGTACCATCAGTTCGTAACAACTGTTAGCGTGACTCATCGGACCACGCCACATGTTGCCAGTCTTCCAGGGTACAATTACCGTGTCCATGAGCCCAGGTGAGTCGCTGTCTGATGTCGTGGTGTTAACAAAGACACTTTGGTGGATCAAGATATGTCTCTGGTACCTCCTACGCTGAAATTTGGTGTTATTTGAGCCAGTGTCGCTTGTCTGGTAGCATGGACAATTCTGGTCAGACGCCGCTGGTCACGGTCATTCAGTACCCGTGATCGGTCACTGTGCTGTACACGGTTGGTGGTAATGCCTTCCATGAAGTATTCTCGGTACACACGTGACACCATGCATCGAGGAATGTTCGCACAACTTCAGAAATTAAATGTTCCACCCGTTTGGCTCCCGCTACCATGCCTTGTTCGAACTCGGATAATTCACGTGCGCTTGCCGTAAACCTACTGGCGGTTGTTCAACCTGTTTAACGAGATTACATCGCGCAACTGATAACAAGTTAGTAAAATCATGCAATGCATTGATTATAATACGCTTTCCAACATACCCGAAATCATTACTCAAGTTATTACTCAATTTATGAGAATAATGGCTGTGGAATAAATCTCGGTCCTGTGCCCTGACCTTTGATCCCATTTCGACGATATTCAACAGAACCGGTTTGGTATACCTCCGAAATACCATGATAAAGTTTTATCGCAATCGAAGCATTTTTACGTAAGTTATGATGCATAAGGGCTATGGAATAGATCCCATTCCTGTGTCCTAACCTTTGACCCTATTTCGCCCATTTTCAATAAAATTCATCTTCAGGCAAGACCCTACAACATACCAACATTTCATCCAAATCGAAGCATTTTTACGTAAGTTATGACGCATAATGGCGATGGAAGTGATTCCGCATCTTTGTCCTGACCTTTAACCCCATTTCGCCAGGTGGTTTTCTACCACATACTAAAATTTCATCGAAATCGAACCTTTTTTACGTTAGTTATGACGCATAAAAGCAGTGGAATGGATCCCGCTCCTATGTACTGACCTTTGACCCCATTTCGTTCACTTTAAATAGGGTACCTTCCCAGGTGATCCCCTACCAGATACTAAAATTTAATAGGATCCACACAAAACGCGTGACGTAATGAGACAGATGGCGTGACCGCGCGCCAACATTCTCAAACGCGGCGAGATTGTGACGTCATAAGATTTCTAAGCATTGGTAACATTAATGGAATAATGGAACAACGCCATCACTAAAAACATTATAATTCGGTGTGGTTATTTAACCCACTGAACGAATTCTCCTAAAGCCGAGATCAAGCTAAATCGATTTCTAGTACCAGAAAACGGTAGGTTAACGACTTTCATCAAAATTCTTAGAGCTGTTTTCAAAATAAAATGTACATACAAACATAGAAGAATCGCTATTTTTTTTTTTTTTTTAGTTGGAGGTTTAACGACCACCGTGAGCAACTCAATGGGCTATAAGCAGTCGCCCGTCCCTAATTTAGGGTCACTGGTTCCAGGGAAGGGAGAGAGCCAGTGCCGCAAGACAAACAACATCCATGCCTCACCGGGATTCGAACCCGGACCCCGTTCGGACCAATGATCATAGGCCATCGCTTAGACCACTGCGCCACCGGGCAATTGCTACTTTAAGGTGGACGTCAAGTAATTTTGCTTCCTATACTTCCAATGGAAAAACTTCTGTACACATTTTCTTCACAATTAATGCATTCCCAAGGAGGAAAATTTGAACATCGATTAAAATATCTTCATTTTATAACTTGCAATACTTAATATTTTCTAAAAAAACCATAATTATGCAATTGAACATTTGTTTGTCTACTGACGTCATGAAAACACAGGTCGCGCCATCTTTTCTGGACAATTAATGCGTTCACAAGGATGAAAATTTGAACATTGATTAAAATAGCTTCATTTCATAACTTGGAATACTTAATATTTTCTAAACCATAACCTTAATTATGCAATCCAACATTTTTTTGCCCACTGACGTCATCAAAGTACAGGTCGCGCCATCTTTTCTCTGGTTTCAACACAACCAAAGCAAAAGTTATTGATTTTTAATATGATTATGGTTATGGTTTAGAACATATTAAGTTTTCCAAGTTATAATATGAAGTTATTTTAATCGATGTTCAAATTTTCATCCTTGGGAACACATTAATTGTGAAGGAAATGTTTACAAAATTTTTTCCATTGGAAGTGTAGGAAGCAAAATTACTTGACGTCCACCTTAATAACATGGGATAAGGGCAATGGAAAGGATCGCAATCCTATGTCCTGACCTTTGACCACATTTCGTCCATTTTCAATAGAATTCGTCCCCAGGTGGTCTCCTACTACATACTGAAATTTCATCGAAATCGAACCATTTTTACAAAAGTTATGACGCATAAGGGCAATGGAATGCATCCGGATCTTATGTCCTGACCTTTGACCCATTTGTCCCATTTTCAATAGGGTTCGTCCCCAAGTGGTCCCCTAACACATAGTCAACTTTCATTGAAATCGAACCATATTTACGCAAGTTATGACGCATAAGGGCAATGGAATGATCCCGCTCCTACGTCGTGACCTTTCACCCCATTTGTCCCATTTTCAATAGGGTTCGTCCCTAGGTTGTCCCCCACCACATACTAAAATTTCATCGAAATCGAACCATTTTCACGCCAGTTATCGTGCGGACGGACGGACAAAGCTGGAGCATATACGCGTCTTCAACCTACGGTTGGAAAGCGTAAAAAACCGTGACGTGCGTAGAAGCCTTTGTACGACGGCAGCGCCAGTTAAAAATTTGCATACTGCTATTCCACGAGTTTTGGCACTTCAGTGTATTTGGTGCATCCTAATACTACGCGCTATGGAAAGTAACATTCCCGGTGTAGTTATTGAATGTATAAATTGAACTTAAAGTCGAACCTGGGAAAATCTACGTAAAATACTAAAATTTATTCCTTATTTTCACATTTCGAGATACCACAACAAATGTACCAAACGACACATTGCTTCAAAATTTAATTAAAATGGGAGAAAGTCAGTGTCTATGATTTCATTATATAAGAATGAGTGAGCGGACAGCAATTTTTGGAAGAATTATTCTAAATAAGAATCCTGATCACGGAGAAACAGTTTTCAAAAAATTGAGCTACATGTTTTAACTATTTTAATAAATGATTCAAGCCACTCTAATACGTTAGAGTGGATGAGTCAAGTTTATCTTGTCCTTTCAGAGTGTTGCTCGGTGTGTTTCTCATCACAGAACTGTTACTTAAAATGTCAGTGACTATCTACATTTTCCAAGACACACTATGAGCTATCTAATAAAGTGGCGAGTCATAGTATATTTGGTTAATATCAGTAGCTTGGTGGCAAATGAGAAGTTTTCTTGCACTCAGAACTGGGAATTTCTTTTCATATTTTTGGGAGGCAGTATTAAAGATGAAATAGCTATTATTCCAGCAATTATATTAACCGTCAGGATAACATTGAGACCGGAATTGCATTTTGTTGCTTTGTTTTCTCACAGCCTATCACCAACTCATTTGATTTTGTTTCAATATTTTAGAACATTTTGATAGGGAGGGGGGTCCCCTCTTTTTTGGCAGGGAATTCGTTCTCTTGGAAATCAGGCTAAATTGCTTAATTTGTAAAAGAAGCTGGGTTTTTTCGGGGGGGGGTAATTCAGCACAAACGTACGTCGATTTTGTTTTTAAATTAGTCTGTTACCCCATAAAACCATTGGGATGTGGTTGTGGATTTGGTGTGTGATACTATATAATTTCTTGAGTTTTACAATTTGTTTCTATGCAACGGAAAATGAACATTAAAACAAAACAATCTGACCAATGAAGCTGTGTACGAAACCCCCGGTGTCAAAAAGAGTCTACATTAATTTTTTGTTGATGTTACATGTTAGAAGGAATTGCAAATAAATATTCAGGTAAAAAAAAAAAGGCCTATTGTTAATTTCAGACAAACCTATAGAACACTGGCTCATAAGCTGAATTCTTGGTCAAACCCTTACAAAGCGTGAGCCTGTGATGATGCAAAATATTTGATCCGCTTCTTCAAATTTCTAGTTGATACCAAAACAAATTATCTGAGTGTCGCCTTTAACGTTAGGAAGGCAGAAGTGTTAATTCAATTTCTGTACGAAACAAACTACTCATTTCCACGCAAATGCTAGAGAGCCAGGATCAGCCTATGAAACAGACCACTTTTCCCAGAATGTGTTTCGTCAGATGGCTTAGATTAATGTTTGTCCTTCGATCGCCTCATACAAAACAGTTAAAGTCAGAGAACCGGTGGTAACACGTCAGCGCGGCGCCTTTTAATTTGTGTTGCCCCCCATCCCCCGCGTTTTTTTATTTGCATTATTTGCTGTTGAACTCTTTTCTTCTTTGACTCCCTTCGCATCAACAACAACGTATTCAGGGAAATAGTAATTTCCAGCTTCATCATCATCCCCGACGCCATCACGATATCTGCTGTTCCACGAGCACCGTAAACGAAAAACGAACAGCACACTTTGGTCTAGTGTGACCGATCAATTATGACAATACAATGGCAGAGGTCCTCGGAATGCTAATGATTGCCTCAGACCACCCTGACACCAAAAACTGGACTGCCCACAACCGCACGCAGGGTCAACCCAAACAGAATGATGGACAGCTAGACATACTTGCGCCATCTAGCGAGCACGATCTAAATCGTTTTTATTTCACAGTTTATTTATTCTTATATCTTTAAAAAAATACATGAATAAACACTGTATTACATATCTCTTTAAACTATTTTTCATAGCCAGTGACGCAGCTAAAGTTTTATTTCGGGAGGGGTACAAGATCCTCCTTCGGATCTGTTTTACGATTTTCTTACCACGGTACATGCATGCATGATTACATATATCCCCCCCCCCCTTTTGGTTGATATATTATCTAACTCACCTTCGTTTTGCTGATGACGTAGTCATTATTGCAACTACCCCGTCAAAGCTGCACAGTATGTATCATCCAGAAACTGGTAACAAGAGTCAAGAAGATACTTACATTTACCTTGGACAGCAGATATCAAGTGAGGGTCACATTAATGAAGAAATTAATCGGCGCATAAAACTTGCCTGGAGAGCTTTTGGAAGAAACAGTGTAATTTTCAAGAGCAATATGCCATTATGTCTTAAACGAAAAGTGTGATCAATGTATCTTTCCAGTGCTTACGTATGGTGCAGAGACGTGGACCGTAACTCAAAAAGACGGCAGCCAACTGAAAGAAGCATGGAGAGGTGCATGCTTGCTGTATCCAGGAGAGATAAGAACTCGTGGACCAGAAAAATGACAAGAGTGGAAGGCATCATGATCAGAGTAAAATCCCTGAAATGGCAATGGGCTGGACATATTGCCAGAAGGACAGACCATCGATGGACAACCAAATTTCCAGACTGTATTCCAAGGGACAGAAAAGACCAAGAAGACCACATGGAAGATGGGTGGATAATATTCGAAAGTATGCGGAAGCAACATGGAGGAGACTGGCACAAGACAGGCCGTTGCAGAACAAACTTCGGGAGACCTTAATCCAGCAGAGGATTGATAATGGTTGACGAAATGATGATACAAAAAAATAGCGTTGATGTAAAAGTGACGCAGAATTCCTAATTTCAAACAAAGTGCTTTTTCTACAAATCAGTTTGTTATCAGATAATTTAGTACCGTTGCTTATATACAGAGCACATTTAAGGAGACAGGGGTCCCGGGGACTGGACAGTATTTTGGGGCCGAGTATTAGTGGCACATCTAGGATTTCAATATGGAATATGGTGAGAAAGCCATAAAAATATCCTCACCGTATTGAAGTGTGTATTCCATGATTCATGGACGAATAAGTGTTAGCAAGAAAATACGAAAACGCGTGGTCGAAAAACAGATGCCAGTTCAGTTCTGCGTAGTTTCTCAGTTATTAGGAACAGTGGCGTACCCAGAAATTTATTTTAGGGGATGCATATCGTCGCCGCAATGTCAAAACCACCAATGCGAAATTTTGTAGTTTGAATTATCGCAATTTAAAAATTAGATTTAATCAAATAATCACGTTTGCAATTACATCATACTGTTCAAGCACTATACATAACATTTACATCAATTTGCATCTTATTACGCATCAGTGAATAAAATTTTATATGTCAAGTCAACAATCGAAAATTCTCACAATTTTGGTTTTATCACTACAGTTACTATATGCCGCCCCGGTGGCGCTGTGGTCTAAGCGATGGCTTCTGACCATTTGTCTGCGATGGGTCCGCGTTCGAATCCTGGTGAGGCATGGATGTTGTGTTTGTCTTATGGCACTGGATCTCTCCCTTCCCTGGAGTCAGTGACCCTAAATTAGAGACTGGCGACTGCTTATAGCTCATTGAGTTGCTCAAGATGGCCGTTAAACCTAAAAAAAAAAAATCAGTGCAGCTGCTACGATATCATTCCTTCCTAAAGTGATGATGCCGCCCCGGTGGCGCAGTGGTCTAAGCGATGGCCTCTGATCATTCGTCCGAAAGGGGTCCGGGTTCGAATCCCGGTGAGGCAAGGATGTAGTGTTTGTCTTACGGCACTGGCTCTCTCCCATCCCTGGAACCAGTGAGCCTAAATTAGGGACGGGCGACTGCTTATAGCCCATTGAGTTGCTCACGGTGGTCGTTAAACCTTCACTCAAAAAAAAAAAAAAAAAAAAAAGTGATGAAAAAAATGCGCATGAGAAAAGGCATTTGTATTTTTTTCAAATTCTATTAATTACAAAGTAATGTTCATTCTACGTTTTTGTTTTCCTGCCATGGTGTGGACTCAAGATAAAAGGCTTACCCCCCTCACTTCCCAAGGCGTCAACCATTCATTAGCCTAACGCCCTGACCACTACAACATCAGTTTGCTCTCTTCTTTCTTTGGTGGCATATAAGTGGAAAATCGCACAAGAAGGAGGGGGGGGGGGTGATGGCGTAGGCATATGTGAACTCAATACTTGTTAAAAAATTCGTACGTTTAGGAGATAATTACTTAGAGGCGTGCTGTCTCCGTACGATATCATCAAACCAACATCTCTGACTGTACAATAAAAAACTTTATTTACAATAAAGACATGATTTTAAAATATTTAAAAAATGGCAAGATCTTTCGGGGCTACAATAGCACCCGTCCTCAGGCCACCCAACAGTGCCACAAAGCATAGGGAAGTGCTGCAATATATAACCAGTCTCCCCCGCGAGACCCACAATACATTTGTTCAAAACCGCAGGTGATGCCAATTGAGAAAAAAAACAGCAGAACAAAAGTAATATGTACAAATGATATAATCGATTAAGTAAGGTCCTCTTCTTCAGTTTTTTGAATGGGAGAAGTAATTATTTTCTCCATTGTCTAGGAACAAAAACAGGTAAATCCAAGTTACAACAGGTATTACCATAAGAGATTATATACAGACTCTCGGTAAAAAGACGGTTTGTTTGCTTACATTGGAGAAGTACTATTGTATTAGGCCAATCGGAGAGTAACCTCCCTGGCGAACAGCTGTAGTAAATGAAGTAGAAATGCAGTCAGTTCGAAGTGCATATTTATGTTCAGACAATCTAATGTTCAGACTTCTAAGGGTAGAACCTATGTAGTATTTGATATCTTCGTTAGGAGCCGAGGAAGCAATGGGATTACGATATATTCCTGCTTTATTCAAAGTGGCAACTTGATCTCTGTCGTTACGTATGGTAGAAAAAATGTTTTTGGTGCAAATTCCAAATTTAATATTATATTTATTACATACCTTCACGCAATATAGAAACTACGGGAGGGATGAAATCAACTTTACCAACGTATATAGGGGGAACGACTTCCCTTGACAACGTCGTAAATCTTAGTCTTTCAAATTTCTGTAGAAGTTCCCGAAAGAAGCAGGCGGGATATCCAAATGATATGGCCATGTTCTGTATAAGAGCTAGTTCGTCCTGACGTATCTTACGGGTAGAGGAATGAGTAAATGCTCGTTTAATTAAAAAACGTAAGGCTGAAGCTTTGTGTTCCGGGGGTGCGAAGAGATAAAAGGTATAAGACAAGGTGTGAAGGTCGGTTTTCTATAGACGGATAATTTGATAAGGTTTGAAGTCAAGTCACGAGTTAATAAAATGTCCAGAAAGGGTAATATACCATTTTGTTCAAGTTCCATTGTGAAGGTGATAGTAGGATATTGGTTGGACAGACATGTGGTAAATTCGTTCAGAAGTACCATGGAGTGAGGCCAAAAGACCAACACATCATCCACGTATCTTAAGAGGAGTGCCGGTTGATTCGTGAATTGGCTCAGAACTTTATCTTCCAATGACTGCAGTAAAATTTCGGCCAGAACAGGGGAGAGAGGAGACCCCATTGGTGCCCCCTCAGTTTGTTGGTAGAATTTGCTATCAAATTTGAAATAAGAACGTTTTGCAACCAATTTCAAAGCAGAAATGATTGCAGGTTGATGCAAATCATTTCTGCTTTGAAATTGGTTGCAAAACGTTCTTATTTCAAATTTGATAGCAAATTCTACCAACAAACTGAGGGGGCACCAATGGGGTCTCCTATTCTGGCCGAAATTTTACTGCAGTCATTGGAAGATAAAGTTCTGAGCCAATTCTCAACCGGCACTCCTCTTAAGATACGTGGATGATGTGTTGGTCTTTTGGCCTCACTCCATGGTACTTCTGAACGAATTTACATGTCTGTCCAACCAATATCCTACTATCACCTTCACAATGGAACTTGAACAAAATGGTATATTACCCTTTCTGGACATTTTATTAACTCGTGACTTGACTTCAAACCTTATCAAATTATCCGTCTATAGAAAACCGACCTTCACACCTTGTCTTATACCTTTTATCTCTTCGCACCCCCCGGAACACAAAGCTTCAGCCTTACGTTTTTTAATTAAACGAGCATTTACTCATTCCTCTACCCGTAAGATACGTCAGGACGAACTAGCTCTTATACAGAACATGGCCATATCATTTGGATATCCCGCCTGCTTCTTTCGGGAACTTCTACAGAAATTTGAAAGACTAAGATTTACGACGTTGTCAAGGGAAGTCGTTCCCCCTATATACGTTGGTAAGTTGATTTCATCCCCTCCCGTAGTTTCTATATTGCGGAAGGTATGTAATAAATATAATATTAAATTTGGAATTTCAAAAAACATTTTTTCTACCATACGTAACGACAGAGATCAAGTTGCCACTTGAATAAAGCAGGAATATATCGTATCCCATTGCTTCCCTCGGCTCCTAACGAAGATATCAAATACTACATAGGTTCTACCCTTAGAAGTCTGAACATTAGATTGTCTGAACATAAATATGCACTTCGAACTGACTGCATTTCTACTTCATTTACTACAACTGTTCGCCAGGGAGGTTACTCTCCGATTGGCCTAATACAATAGTACTCTCCTCCAATGTAAGCAAACAAACCGTCTTTTTTACCGAGAGTCTGTATATAATCTCTTATGGTAATACCTGTTGTAACTTGGACTTACCTGTTTTTGTTCCTAGACAATGGAGAAAATAATTACCATTCAAAAAACTGAAGAAGAGGACCTTACTTAATCGATTATATCATTTGTACATATTACTTTTTGTTCTGCTGTTTTTTTTTCTCAATTGGCATCACCTGCGGTTTTGAACAAATGTATTGTGGGTCTCGCGGGGGAAAACTGGTTATATATTGCAGCACTTCCCTATGCTTTGTGGCACTGTTGGGTGGCCTGAGGACGGGTGCTATTGTAGCCCCGAAAGATCTTGCCATTTTTTAAATATTTTAAAATCATGTCTTTATTGTAAATAAAGTTTTTTATTGTACAGTCAGAGATGTTGGTTTGATGATATCGTACGGAGACAGCACGCCTCTAAGTAATTATATGTGAACTCATCTGACCATTCCAAATGAAGAAGTAACTAAGGGCAATTTAAGGAAGACCAGAATGGTGACACTAGCAAATGAACGTCACCGTCAATTTTTATCAATTTTTGATACTGGGCAAAATTATTTTAGGGGGTGCATATGGCCCTTTGCACCCCCTTTCCTTGTGTGCGCCATTGATTAGGAATATAAATTTCTCTGTACTACACTGCCAATGTTTCTGTCACAAACTTTACTGTTCTGAGACTAACCAGGTAGTGGAAAGCATACAAATTACGTCTATTGGCAGCACAGAAACAGAGGTACTCACGCACAAGAAGAGAAAAACTTGCAGATCTAATGCACACATAGAAAATACAAACCACGAAAAAAGTGCCTCACGGTGGCACAGTGGTCAAAGCGCAGGCTTCGGTTCATTCGTCCAAGATGAATTCGGTTTCGAATCCCGGTGAGGAATGGACGTTGCGTTTTTTTTTTTTTTTACAGCCTTAGTTCTCTTCCTTCCCTGGAACCAGTGGCCTTAAATTAGGGACGGGCGACTGCTTATTATAGTCCGAGTAGCTCACGGTGGTCGTTAAACCTCTAAACAAACAAGTTAGTAAAAACATGCAATGCATTGATTACAATACGCTTTCCAACATACCAGAAATCATTACTCAACTTATCACTCAAGCTATACAGATAATGGCTGTGGAATAAAAGTTTTGTCGCAATGGAAGCATTTTTACGTAAGTTATGATGCATAAGGGCTATGGAATAGATTCCGCTCCTGTTTTCTAACCTTTGACCTCCATGTCGCCCATTTTCAATAGGATTCGTTGACCCCATTTCGCCCATTTTATAGGCAGGCCCCTACAACATACTAACATTTCATCCAAATCGAAGATTTTTTACGTAAGTTATGGCGCATAATGGCGATGGAAGTGATTCCGCTCCTATATCCTGACCTTTGACCCCATTTCGTCCATTTTCAACAGGGTTTTTCCCCAGGTGGTCCCCTACCACATACTAAAATTTAGTCGAAATCGAACCTTTTTTACGTTAGTTATGACGCATAAGAGCAGTGGAAAGTATCCCGCTCTTATGTCCTAACCTTGGACCCCATTTCGTTCACTTTCAATAGGGTTCCTTCCCAGGTGATCCCCTTCCACATACTAAAAGTTCATTGAAATCGAAGGATTTTTACGTGAGTTATCGTGCAGCCGGACATACCCACACAACGCGTGACGTAATGAGGCAGATGGGAATCGCGACCATCTGCTCGAAAGAGTGTGACGTCATAAGATTTCTAAGCATGGGCAACATTAATAGGACGACGCAATAACAGTAAAGACGTGGGGATTCGGGGTGGTTATTTAACCCACTAAACGAATTTTCCTAAAGTCGAGATCAAGCTAAATTGATTTCTATTATCAGAAAACGGTAGGTTAACGACTTTCATCAAAATCCTTAGAGCCGTTTGCAAAATAAAATTTACATACATACACGAATTGCTCCTTTAATAGTATAGGATAAGGGCGATGGAATGGATCCCGATCCTACGTCCTGACCTTTTGCCCCATTTCGTCCGTTTTCAACAGGGTTCGTCCCCAGGTGGTCCCCTACCTCATACTAAAATGTCATCGACATCGAACCATTTTTACGCACGTTATGACGCATAAGGTATATGGAATGCATCCCGCTCCTATGTCCTGACCTTTGACCCCACTTCACCCATTTTCAATAGGGTTCATTCCCAGGTGGTCCCCTACAATATGCTATAATTTCATCGACATCGAACCATATTTACGCAAGTTGTGACGCATAAGGGCAATGGAATGGATTTCGCTCCTATGCAGTGACCTTTGACCCCATTTCGTCCATTTTCAATAGGGTTCGTCCCCAGATGGTCCCCTACCACATATTAAAATTTTATCGAAATCGAACCATTTTTACGCGAGTTATCGTGCCGACGGACAGACGGACAAAGTTGGAGCATATACGCTTCTTCAACCTACGGTTGAAAAGCGTAAAAAAGGTGTTAAAGGTTAACATCAATAGATATAATACGCATATCACTAAGCTGTATGATTTACGGTTGTTTGCTCTTCAAAATCATGTGCTAAATCAAACTTAATGTTAGGTTTTAACCACTGATATCTTATATTCTAGTTTAGTTCATTTACAGATAAAAATGTTTTACCTTCATTTTCATATTGAGTGTGTATGTGAGCGACCATTTCCGTATTTTGAAGAAAACTGTATAATCATGCTGTAGAAAATGGTTTGAAACATGAGTTTGCCAACTGATAGGAATCTGAAAATACAGGTGAAGAAAAATGTAGCTGGGAAGGAGTGAGTCTTTGCTCACAGTCGCCCTAATAATGTCACACCTCGCTATCTGAACTGATTCTGTATGAGGCTGTATGTCGTAAAGTGCCCACTGTATATTGTGCGTGTATGTGCAAGTGCGTGTGTAAGTGCCCATATTGGATACACACACTCTCACACTAGATGTACGGAAAACAACATAGTCGATGTAACATTTTGAATAGCACTCCTGAGCCAAACATTGCACTTCAGGAAAGTTAAACGCAAAACACATCTAAAGCTTTTTGTTTTTTGATTGGAGGTTTAATGAACATCGTGGGCTATATACCAGTCGCCCGCCCCTAATTTAGAGTCACTGGTTCCAGGGAAGGGAGAGAGCTGATGCCGCAAGACAAACACAACATCCGTGCCTCACCGGGATTTGAGCCTGGACCCATTCGGACGAATGGTCAGAGGCCATCGCTTTGACCACTGTGCCACCGGAGTGGGCTATCTAAAGCTCAGAAATAGGTTATCGATTAGTTAAACATCACAAAAAGTAGCGATCAAGTTTTGAGAACCTTATCCAACAGAAATCGCTCTCATAACTTTTTTTTTTTTTTTTTTTTTTTTTTTTTGATTGGAGGTTTAACGACCACCGTGAGCAACTCAATGGGCTATAAGCAGTCGCCCGTCCCTAATTTAGGGTCACTGGTTCCAGGGAAGGGAGAGAGCCAGTGCCGTAAGACAAACACAACATCCATGCCTCACCGGGATACGAACCCGGACCCCTTACGGACGAATGATCAGAGGCCATCGCTTATACCACTGCGCCACCGGTGCGGCCTCTCAAAACTTGATCGCTACTTCTTGTAATGTTTACCAACTAATCTATACCCTGTTTACGAGAGCTTTAGACAGGTTTTGTGTTCAACTTTCCTGAAGTGCAATGTTTCGCTCAGAAGCGCTACTCAAAATGTTACATCGACTATATTGTTAGTACTGCCTGCTACGACGTGAGCCACACTGTTAGAATGTGACGAAACATTTTTTCATCATCTCGATCCAGAAACGAAATAGAGCACCCAGTAAAAATATCCCCAGTGTTCCCGATTCAAGAAAACAGAGGTTCAGTCAAGTACAGGGAAGGTAATGCACCTGGTTTTCTTCAATAAAAAGGGAATTCCGCATGACTATGTTGTTCCATAAGAGAAATTGTTACCGGTACCTATTATTCAGAAGCTCTTAAAGATCCTCTGAATGAGAAAATCTCGCTAAAACGCACAGAATATGCACAAACTGGTTGGATTTTGCATCAAGATAATGCCCCTGCGCTACTTACCCAACAGGTTATCCAAGATCTAGGCATCGAAAGGATGGGACACTACTTTGAAAGGATGGGACACTACTGTGTTCACTGGTTCTGGTGCTGTGGGACTATTGGTTGAAATAAAAAAACAACTTCATGGGCTTCGGTTTGCATCAAATACTGAACCATATGGCGAGTAAGGGCTCGGAATACTCCTTTCGGAAGTATATAGAAAGGTGGGACCGATGCGTTCAGGTAGAGTGAAACATACTTCGAAAGTATGTAAATATGTTTACTGTATTACATTTATGCATGTAAAATGAATCTCGTTACTTTTTAGACGATCCTCGTATGTACGTTACAGAAAGCTGCCGCGTGGAAAAATGGGGAAAACATTTAGTCAGCGTGCTATCTATTATCGTATTTGCTACACAAACTCGGAATAAATAGCTCTCCGCAGTCCCTAATCACCACCCAAACTCATTTGCCGAATAATTCTGTTTATTAAGAGTGTAAAAGAGTTTCATATGCAAAATCATCATCTCCGTAGGTGGCTGTTGGCATTTTAACTGTGACAAAAGTCACCGGATACACATTCAAAAAGCAAATTAACGAATCCACTGCGTTGTTAAGATGCGCGGTACAGCTGCAAATGGTATAAAAACAAGCCTGCAGCTGATCGCAATCATATCGCAAGCGAGGTTGGGTGAAAATGTTGCGGCGGGAGAGAACTGACTTTGAGAAGGAAAGATTGTTGGGTGTTATATTAGTGGGTTGTCCATAAGAGAAACCGAGAGGCGTTTAAACATACCCAAGTCAACTGTTTTGGATGTATTGAATAAGTAGAACACACATGGCGTGCCTGAAGCAGCAAAACGTACCATTCGCAGAGAACTTCATTTCATGGGTTACCGTGGTCGTGTGGCTGTTAATAAGGCTTTCATCTCTCCTCGGAATGCTACTCGTCGTTTAGCATGATGAAAAGAATATTTATCGTGGCCCGTAGATCAATGGAAACAGGTCCTATGGACTGATGAATCCAGATACACGATCCATCAGTCTGATGGCCGTGTGTCAGTATTTCTACAGCCGGGAGAACGGCAGTGTACTGTTCCTACGGGTTTTTTGCAGTGTACTGTTCCTACGGTCAAGTTTGGAGCTGGCAGTGTATTCGTGTGGGGGTGTTTTTCGAGGTATGGTCCCGGCTCATTAGTTATCGTGGATGAACTTGTTAACCAGCACGTCTACCTAGATATTCTGGACAATTATGTCCTACCAACTGTGTGGTAATACTATGGAACCGAGGCTTGTTGGTACCAGCAAGATAATGCACCGATCTATAAAGCAAGTGCTGTTACGGCGTGGTTTGACGATAATTCCGTATCGTGTGTGGACTAGCCAGCACAGAGACCTGATCTTAATCCCATAGAGCACCAATGAGATGAATTTGAGAGCCGCAAAAGAAGTTTGGAACTAAGGCCTAATACTAAGCAACAGTTAGCGGAAGCATTGTGTACTGAATGGAAGCGCATACTTATCGTTATGCTCCAAAACCTTGTACAAAGCATGTCTCGAAAGTTCGGTGCATGCATTAAGGCCAAAGGTGGAGCGACACCGTGCTAATGTATGTTGTTATAATAAATGCCATGATGAGTTTCTCTTCTAGGTGTCCGGTGACTTTTGTCAATATAGTGTATATTGTCCCATTGAAGTCTGTTCGTTATTGTGTGGCTCAGTTCTTGAAAAGTTCCACCGCACCAGTCTTTTATAACGTCAGCCCACACACGGTGATGGCGTCCTCTTGCATTTCTTCCTTTCATTAAGCCAAACACCAATTTCTTTATCTTTCTCATTTTTCATTCTGAAAATGTCTCCAACGAGTCTTAAGTTTTCTCTGTATGATTTTTTTGCAACAGGGTTACTTTCAGTTGTATTCTTCTGTACACTTCTCCATTTCTATCCTCTGGGTGCATCCGATTCGTAAGATTTTACGATAATACTTTTTCAAAAGAAAGTATATCTGATTCCTTTGTCAATGTCTAAGTTTCGCGTCCATATAGCATGCTGCTGAAGATGCATGTCTCGGGAATTCTTAGCTTAGTTTTGAGGCTAATGGCTCTGCTCTTCCAAATTTTATCCATGGCTTTTAACAGTGTTATAGCCTTTGCAATTCTAATTTAAATTCCTTTTTTGTTGTTTAAGTCATATGTTATATAGCTTCTAAGATAAGTGAATTTTTCCACATTTTCAAGTTCTTAGCCTTTCAGAATGAACTTTTTCTTGATCTCTTTTGCGCCAAATACCATTGTTTGTCTTTTCTATGTTAATTTTTAGTCCATATCTTTTACCCTCTCTATTCAGATCCTGTACCATTTAATCCAGTTTCATTTCATCTCCTTCAATCAGTGCAATGTCATCTGCAAAACACAGATGGCTGAATCATTGTCTTCCAATAGAAATTCCGGCGTCCTCATATCTGATTTTGTTCAACATTCTCTCCAGATGTAATATGAAAATGCTTGGCGATATTGGATCTCCTTGCCTTGTACCTCTGCTGGTGGTAAACCAAGCTCCACACCTCTCTTCTGACAACTGCCTGTGCACTTATGTTTATTTCTGTCAAAAGCCGAATCATCCTGGCATCCACGCCATATGATTCCAGTACAGCACAGGTGATGTTTTGTTCAATACGGTCAAAAGTTTTTCGGAAGTCAACAAAGCATGTGAAAACTGTTTTTTCTTCGTGGCTTTCCTGCAATGAGTCTTAAGGTTAATATCTGCTGTATGGTACTCCCAGAAGAGACTTTAGATCCTTTGGGGCCCTAGGCGCTAAAAGGTTCAAGAAGCCCCCTCCGCCTTTTCATCCCCTCAGAATTTTTCATCCGTCAGATTAATAAAAAAAGGGGGGATGTCAAGGAAAAGGTTTTTACGCTTTTTAAAATGCCATTATATCTTCCTATTATTAGAACGTTCTGTAAGAAACAGTGCTAGTGTAATAATTTTGTCTGTCCATGCACATCAAATTTTTGATTTTTGAGATATTTCAAAAATTATTTTTACGGATAATAAGAAATCAATGGATATTTAGTTTGGCATTTTAAATACCCGTATACCATTTATACCAGCACTGCAGTTATCAGCAACAGAAGCATACGAATTAAATGCAAAAGATCCGGTTTGAAAATAGAAATGTAGGAACTGCAGGTTTTTGAGTAAGCTGTAAGAGTATCGTTGAAACTTTTTATTGCTTTTTCAAAAGCTAGTTTTAAGTCGATTTAAGGAATAGAAAAGGTGAGAATACTTGATAATTATCAGCATTAAACCAGGGGAGCAGAAAGTAATGAGAAAATGTTGTTGCAGTTCAATATAAATTACTTTTAACACTATTAAATAAGATAGATAGTGTGATATTCTAAAATTTTTTTACTGTTTTTTACTTTTCAAAAATATTAATAACTCTTTTAGTGTAAGATGGTTTAGAGTCCAGAAAAAACTTGATTGTCTTAATAAGAATTATCCTATGAAGAATATTTCTTTCTTCATTGATTATCCTACCACGAAGAAAAAAAACAATTAGCAGCAAACACCCCCGTTCATCAGGAAAGTTTTTACAAGCACTCCTTATCACAACTCGGGAGGGGGGGGCAAAGGTTCCAACACAGGTGGCTGGAAGTAGCATGAAAGTAATTCACAGCACAGCAAGCTAGTTAAGAATTCGCCTTAAACAATGAAAAGTGTGGGAAGCGTGAATACCTCCTTTACCTACCACTAAAAGGGAATCAAAATTATTTTAACCGTTCCTTTCAA
Source organism: Macrothele yani (assembly GCA_039090855.1). NCBI lineage: Eukaryota > Metazoa > Arthropoda > Arachnida > Araneae > Macrothelidae > Macrothele > Macrothele yani. Next base: position 33,335,078 of record CM077004.1, read on the forward strand.
AATAAGTACATCGATAAGAACTCGAAAATTCGGAATATCAGCAACAGCAAGAAAAAAATATGTTATTATTAATATGAGAAAGTAAAATATCAATTGACAATACAAAGTAGTCGCTTTAAGGATTGGTTTGCTTCGGTCCGTGAAAACCAAAACTAAACTGAAAATCCAATTATATGTTTTCCGGGCCCCTCAAATTGTGAGGCCCTAGGCGCGCGCCTAGCCGGAATTCCGCCCATGGGTACTCCTGTTTTTCCGAAAGCCTGCTTGTTTATCAGTCAGGTTTTCTTCAATCTGTCTTTTTAATGTTTCAGTTAATACAAACAAAATTTTACCCAGATGACGAAATAGCGCAATAGTTCTTGCATTCCAATGCATTTCCTTTTTTTTTTTTTTTTATGGAGAACTATCAATACTGATTGCTTCCATTCTTCTGGGGTGCATAGATTCTCCCATATCTTTTTACAGATTTAGTGTGTTTCTTGAAAAAAAAAATCACACATGAAAAATATTAAAGGAAATTCTCTCTTTCAGAGCCAGAACCGCAATAAATATCATGCAGCCCGACCCCGGTTTTGGGTTTCGAGCTCGACCCGTCGCGGACCTGCTCAGCGTCCATTACGAAAGAATTTAGCAGCTGTTCCGCTTTCCCGTATATTAATTTAGCAACAAAATCTCAAAAATTTCCAGAACTTCATTTTACAGTAGTTTTTCAGCCCATAAGCTAAATTAACACTTTTGTATGAAATGGCCATATTGAACATAAAAATTAGTGATGAATTTATCAAATCTCACGAGAATGTATGACGTTTCGTATATAGGAGAGACTCGTAGCGGCCTGTATTATGGATTGAAGGAGCACAAGATATGCATACGGAACTGTGACCAAAGGAAATCGATGGCTAAGCACTGCCATGGAAATAATTATAGACTTCCAAGAATCATGCCTAATCGACAAGCTGTATTCACCCACCAAAACTTGATATTATGGAAGCTTTTTATGTACACTCAGTAGACAAAACATTGGAGACAGGAGTGATGGGTAGTGAATATGGGCCTACCCCTTGCAGAGTGGAACAGTCCCAAACCGAACGCAAGCAATAAATAGGTGGACAGCAAGGCTTACCAACAGTTTATCGCAATCGACGAACGTGAGTAAACGTAGTGATCAGAGAGACTTTAATCAAGGACGCATTGTCTGCGCAAGACAGATGGGTCATTTTATCGCCCAAATATTGGGTTAATGCATAAGTTAATGCCGTTTTATTTCACGATTCGTTCCCAGGTCAGTAGTGACGGTGCAGATGGCCAGTTGTGCATATCAAAATGTTGCCAGTAATATCGTGTATCTAATTCATGTTGTGTTGTGTGATTGTGGCTAATGGTTTTTTGGTTTTCAGGTCCGAAGTACAGAGCGTGAAGTAGAGAGGAATGAAAATTTCCGATATCTGCTCTTCTAAGAGTTTAACAAAGGATCCACAGCCGCCGAGGCTACTCGAGGAACTTGTGCTGTGTATGGGGAGGATTATATTCCTCTGAGGACAGCCCAAAAATGGTTTGGGCAGTTCCGAAGTGGCCATTTTGACCTCAACGGCTGTCCACGCTCAAGTCGTCCATATCACTTTGATGAGGATCATAAATACACAGTTGACGTGGATTAGGAACATCAAATAGAAGTCTTCGCTCTTTCCACGTTTATAAGTGAGTCACTGAAAAATTCTCATTGGCCGCTACCGGGAATCGAACCCAGGGTCTTCCATTTACGCGCCGGACATGCTTCCACTGTACCACAGCGGCTTCGAACCTCTTCAGACTCACATACGACAAACTGCCAAACCATCTGGCAGGTTGCTTCTTTGGAGCCCCGCACAATGCTGGGGATTCACCAAAGACGAACAGCAGCAACTGAACAAATAACTAGATGGCAAATGCATAATCAGTTGATGTGGATTAGGAACATCAAATAGAAATCATCGCTCTTTCCACGGGCCGATGAGAATTTTCCGTGACTCACTTACAAACGTGGAATTGCATGCGAGTCTGGAGAGGTTCAAGGCCACTGTGGTGCAGTGGAAGCATGTCCGGCGCGTAACTGGAAGACCCAGGGTTCGATTCCCGGTGGCGGCCAATGAGACTTTTTCGTAACTTTCTTATAAACGTGGAAAGAGCGATGACTACTATTTGATGTTGATGAGGATAGTTTGAACCATCTCATCCACTTGGATTCGCGTCAAACCACACGCGAATTGGCCACTGAGATGAACTGTGGTCAAGTCACAGTGGTGCGACCCCTGGAATGTATGGGAAAGGTCCAGAAATTGGGGTCTTGGATGCCTCACACTCTCACCGAGGACAACAAGAATCAGCGTGTTGCCATAAGTGGTTCCTTGCTCGCCAGTTATCGCGAATGTTCTCAGCAACAGAAACCCTTTCTGTCATGTATTGTTACTGAAGATGAAAAGTGGTGCCTGCACGTGAATTTCAGGCATCGGTGGGGATGGTTAAGTCCAAACAAGATGCCCACACCAAGTCCAAAGCATGACCATCATCCTACGAAGATCATGTTTGTCTGGTGGGACATGGAAAGCTTTATTCACTGGAAAATGCTGCTGAGGAATTGGACCATCAACTCTGCACTCTATTGTGAGAAACTTCGCCGTGTGGAGAGAGCAATTCAGCAGAAACGGCTATATGGGCGCCATGGTGTCCTTCATCATGAAAACGAACCCCTTTACAGTGCAAACATGACCAAAATGCCCATTCAGGACATCAAATGGGAGATCCTTCTATATCCGGCCTATTCCCCAGATGTCGCCCCTTCAGAATTCAACCTGTTCCGATATCTGTCGAATGCATTCCTTGGCAGAACGTTCAACAATGATGTTTTCCAGAATTTCTTTGATGATTTCTTCACAGCAAAACCTGCACGTTTTTTCTAGAATGGCATTGCAGACCTATGCAGATGATGGGAACCACCTAAACATTGGCGGGGAGGGGGGGATACATATTTGATTGATTCCGTTTTCCCTTTTCATGTAATACATTCCTGTAGTGCGGTGAAAAAAACGGCATGAACTTAGGGTTCTTTCTATTGGGTTGATGCATAAGTTTCTCGAGTGCCGCCCTATCAAGGGTATGCCGCGAGTATACCGTCGATGGACGTACCAGCGCCTAGAGAGTAAGCTGGTGGTCTACCACACGCCATTGATGACCGGGGTCGAAGAAGACTATCCAGGCTCATATAGCCTGACCGCTTGGCAACGGCGAGGCAAATCACATCGAGGTTAAATGTCGGAAGCCCAAAGCAGTGTCAGCGAGAGAACGTTAAGGCGCAAGCTGCAAACCATGGGCAGTGTGAGCCGACGCCCTACTCGTCTGCCACTGTTGACTGCTCGTCATCGGACATTACGCTTCGCCTGGTGCCGGGAAAATCAAAACTGTACCTCTGCCGAGTGGCGCCGCGTCGTCTCATTTTCAGCTGTACCAAGCTGACAAGAGGGTACAGGCGTGGTGTCGATAGTATGAGGCCATGGCCTCGTCGTGCTAGGTTTGCTCTGTTCAAGGCGGTGGTAGCTCTGGGGGAGCCTTTTCATTGGACACATTAGGTCTCTTAGTGTGTCTGAAGAGGTTTTAACCGCTGCGCGCCACCAGAACGTGCTCGCTGATCACCTACACGCTTTCATTGCCTTCGCGCATCCTGCCGCAAATGGCCTGTTTCACCCGGGGGTCATTACCACCCAGGAATGGCTGAGTGAACGCTCATCTGAGTTTGGAACCATCCAGTGGCCCTCAGTGTCCCCAGATTAAAACCCTGTAGAAGCTCTATGGGATGACGTGGAGCGGAACATCAAACCTAAGGATCCTGAACCGATGTCTCGGGTGGAGTTCTGGACAATGCGGCAACAAGCATGGTTGCTATAACCTCCGGAAATCTTCAGTCAACTGGTTGGGTCGATGCTTCGGCGTGTATAGCTTGTTATTCGCGGTAGAGAAGGACCAACACGCTATTAGGTATGCATCTCTGTTTTGTCCATTGAGTATATTTTCCGTAAAAAAGTGCACCAATTGGTTTAATTATATTTTTATTAATTACCTTGTTTTTCTACAATGCCTCGTGATGGTGGGTGTCAGCAGGTGTCATATAAAAATAGAGAAATGACAAATGGCGCAACTTAAACTGCTCATAAATCGTAAGACTGGAATTAAAATGATCTAACAGTCTTCCATTTGTTCGGCCCCAGATGGCCTAAGCTGTCAACTCTCGTGAATGCCACGGAAAAAGGGTGAGGGTTGACCCCAGGCAGGTACGAACGCTCGAAACATTAAATGTCTTCCGTTCCTCGTATGGGCACGTTAAGCCGTCGGACCCCGTCGATCAGATCAAATGTAGAGGATTTTAGGATGGGACTGTCTTACCCCAGGTCTTAAACAACCCTTAGAAATAGGAAACTAGGAGATTTGGGTTAGAGTGCCCGATAGGAAAGTGACACGGAAGCGAGGTACAAAGGGCGAGAAAGACGACCTTATTTTTACTGGGGGGAGGGGGAGGCAGTATCCGGGGTCAGACGGCTTAACGTGCCCACTGCCCATCCGACGCACGGCGGATATTTAGCGGTTCGAGCATTCACACCTGCCCAGGATCGAACCTGAGGTTCCTCCGTGGCAGTAAGGAACGCTGACCACTAGGCCATACGCGGTCCTGAATTGTACCCGAGAATCAGATCATATGTAGAGGACTTTAGAAAGGGAGTGTCTGATCCCAGGTCTTAAACAACCGTTAGAAATAGGAAGCTGTGATATTTAGGCTAGTTCCCGATAGGAAAGTGACACGGAAGCGAGGTAGAAAGGGTGAGAAAGACGCCCTTATTAGTACCCGGGGTTGGACGGCTTAACGTGCTCATCCGACGCACGGCGGATATTTAGTGGTTCGAGCGTACGTACCTATCTGGGATAGAACCTGAGGTTATCTCAGTGGCAGTCACGAAAGTTGACCACTAGGCCACACGCGGGCCATTGGACCCGGAGGACTACTCCCCTCAGTTATAAATAAGGAGGTCTCCTCCCACCCCTTTCTACTTCCTTGTGGCTTTGCTGTTGGACACTTTACCTCAAACATTTGGGATTTTAAGGTTTAAGACTTGGGGTGAGACACTCCCTTCCTAAAATACTCTATTATTTAGAGGATTATCCTCTATTATAATCTCAAAATCTTTCATTTGCGATTTTGGAATGCTAACAAAGCATACATAAAATGACAGTCAAGTTTTTCCTGTGTACATTCGAGGGTATATTTTTTAGTGGCTGTAGGACAATAAGTTATTCCGCAATTTTTAGGGTGCTTCCCATAACAAAGCACTTTTCGATTTTTTCTGTTCGTATCTTGATGTTTACGAGAAATAATGGAGAGTTTTTCTGCTTTGGTAAGATGCACAGCGGAAATGGTGAATCTCACTAATTCTAAATAAATGGATTAAAATAAATTTTATTCAAAGGTTTAAAAAAACGTCTTCGCAATTTATTTTCGGCTCCAAAGATCCCATTAATCCGAGATAATATAATCCAAAGCAACCATTATCTGTTCAAAAAACAGAGCAATCGATCTTTGTTAACATGGTATTAACTTTCATTAGGGCAGTTAATTAATGCGATTAACGCAATGAAAAAAAGTTTTAAAAGTTTCTTCCCTGAAACAAAATAACAATGAAAGGATGAGCACTGAAGATTATAGTGTATAATTTAGATTTTAGTGGATTGAGCTCTTGTGTGCAATTACCGTCGTTTTTATCACTTTTCATTGAACTAATTTGGCTGAAATGAGTCAATCGTTTATTCTAGCGAAATAAACCCTTTTTGACGCAGGTTGTTCCCTAGACGGATATTGTTTATCATTTCGGTGTAGGAAACCTGGATTAGGCGTCGCTTTAGTGAGAGGATTTTGATTAATTTCCACACCAAGAAACTTCAGCCTACCTTTTTTCGCGACCATTATTTTTATTTTCTCTGATGCCGGGTTGTCTGCAGTTGTGATCACATACAGACCGCACTTTGTATACCGCGAACAGACTACACTTTTACACTTGCTCTATTTTCCTTAATTTCAAATACAACGCCTATTACTTCTTCCTCTACTTTTCTACATTTTCATTCACAAAGAATACAAAGGTCTGCAGTTCTTACAAATCTTCCTTTTTTCATCATTTAATAGGCAATTACCCAGGGGTCGAAAGGCTTCGCGTGCCCATCCGCCGTGCGCCGGATGGGCACGTTAAGCCGTCCGACCCCGGGTACTAATAATGGCGTCTTTCTCACCCTTTCTACCTCGCTTCCGTGTCACTTTCCTATTGGGGACTAGCCCAAATCTCCAAGCTTTTTATTTCTAACGGTTGTTTAAGACCTGGGATCAGACACTCCCTTTCTAAAATCCTCTACATATGATCTGATTCTCGGGTACCATATAGGACCGCGTATGGCCTAGTGGTCAGCGTTCCTTACTGCCACGGATAAACCTCAGGTTCGATCCTGGACAGGCGTGAATTCTCGAACCACTAAATATCCACCGTGCGTCGGATGGGCAGTGGACACGTTAAGCCGTCTGACCCCGGGTACTGCCACCCCCCCCCCCAGTAATAGATAAGGTCGTCGTCCTTCCCCTTTGTACCTCGCTTCCTTGTCACTTTCCTATCGGGCACTCTAGCCTAAATCTCCTAGTTTCCTATTTCTAAGGGTTGTTTAAGACCTGGGGGTCAGACACTCCCATCGACAGTGTCCGACGGCTTAACGTGCCCATCCGACGAACGGAAGACATTTAGTGGTTCGAGCGTTCGTACCTGCCTGGGGTCGACCCTCACCCTTTTCCGTGGCATTCACGAGAGTTGACAGCTTAGGCCATCCGGAGCCTAACAAATAGAAGACTGTTAGATCATTTTAATTCCAGCCTTACGATTTATGAGCAGTTCAAGTGGCTCTATTTGTCATTTCTCTTTATTTATATGACACCTGCTGACACCCACCATCACGAGGCATTGTAGAAAAATAAGGTAATCAATAAAAATACAATTAAACCAATTCGAGTCCTTTTTTTTACGGAAAATATACTCAATGGACAAAAAAGAGATGCCTACCTAATAGCGTGTTGGTCCTCCTCTAGCGCGAATAACAAGCTATATACGCCGAAGCATCGATTCAACCAATTGCCGGAGGATTTCCGGAGGTTATAGCAACCATGTTGTCCAAACCTCCACCCGAGACATCGGTTCAGGATCCTTAGATTTGATGTTCCGCTCCACGGCATCCCAGAGAGCTTCTACAGGGTTTCAATCCGGGGACACTGAGGGCCACTGGATGGTTCCAAACTCAGATGAGCGTTCTCCCAGCTATGCCTGGGTGGTAATTTTTTCATTATTTTCCGGTTGTTAGTGACGTGTCCTTGCAACTATGGTTCATACCTGCACGCGTTTGTCAGTTTGCGGGGTTGTTGTCATTCGGGGTTGTTGAATTCCTTGCAGCTGCTATTTGCAAGGAGTTCTGGGAAAATTCTTATGGATTTTTTTTGTTTTTTTTATGGCGTCTATTGTTCTGAAAGAAACATATTTGTGTGTGCATTATTATTTCAAAAATAAATATCACGAAGGTAAAATCTCATGTTTTTATTTGTGTGTTTTGTGTGGTGCCAAAGTGTGTGAAAGCCAGGATGTCTGACACCTGTGATATAAGGATATAAATAACGGTAAGCTTAAGACACTTTAAAGAACTGCAGAAAGAATAATACGCTTTACTAGTAAAATAAAATTCAGTGTTTTTGTCATCGTATGAGTATTCAGGAATAAATAACTAGAGAAAAGTAATTCAAGCGTGACAGCGTACTTCTGAAGACCTGTCGATTATGAATGCATATGTACCGTGGCAAAGCAGCAATCGTTTTTCGTTTTGAATGAACGGTAGTTCTAATGTTGCACGTATAATGCTCATTATTGGTTAATCACATAAGCAAACAATCGATATACGCTAAAATAATAAAGATAAATAGCCTATAAGGGTAAAAACAAATTTTGGCATCAAATTACGAAACAGCGGATTGTCTTAACTGGGAGTACATTTGTAGCCCTGTTGCTTAGATATTTTTTATCCCAGGTGAGGGTCGACATTATATATTCGGCAACACCCCACGAAATTCATGTTAAGGATTGGGGACGTATCGTGCAAGAAAAAGAATTTAATCCTCGGATCTCATCGCGATTGTGCTTCATGAAGAACGGTCACCGGTAAAGAAGCACTATGAGTCGGTGAATGCTGTGTCCACGTGACTGAGGCTTGCTTTGCTGGCTGAAGTACCCATTATTTGGGGAATTGGTGGTGGTGGGGGGATCCAGCAAGCAAAAGCAGCATAAGCAATTCTAAGAGCTATATAAACTGAAGAGCAATTGAATTAGAGACAGACAGTTGACGTTATGCAAATGTGGCGCTATGAGTGGCGCTGTGGGCGGCCCTGTAAACGGAAACGACATGATCTATGCAGCGATCCGACAATATAAGGAGTGATGCAACGGGAGTCAGACGCAGTATGGGTAAGACGAAGGATCTAAGTGCATCTGATCGTGGGCAAATTGTCGGGGTCCAAAGAATGGGTCACTCCATCTCAGAAGTCGTGCATGCACTGGGAATTTCACGAGCCACTGTCACGGGTGCACCGTGAGTACATCGAATCCGGTAAAACCATCCCTGCAAGGACCAATTGCTGTGGACAACAGCGTGTGGATGAGCGGGGTAATCGTCGGCTAGCTCGCATTGTAACAGCGGAGAGACGGGCCACAGTGCAAGTAATCACTCGGCAATTTAAAGCTGGTGCACAAACACCAGCGTGGAGGTGGTTCTGGATGGTGTGGCGTAAGCAGCCACACCATCCAGAACCACCTCCTCGCTATGGAGCACAGAAATCATCGTCCCACCGCTGCTGACAGCACATCACAGGGTGCAAAGATTAGTATGGGCGCGGGAACATCGCCACTGGACCCTAGACATGTGGAAAAATGTCACCTGGACTGATGAGTAGAGATTCACGTTGGTACATGCGGATGGCAGGATACGAGTACGGCGCAAACCACATGAAGCGATGGATCCTTCTTGCCAGCAGGGTACTCTTCAAGCAGGTGGGGGTGGCATTCTCGTCTGGGGACTGTTTACGTGAACTGAAATGAGACCCCTGGTACGTGTGACATCGTTCCTCACAGGTCAACGTTACCGGGATATCCTGGACGACAATTTGCTCCCGTTTGTGCGTCTTTAACATCCCACTGGGGACCTCATCTTGCAACTAGAAAATGCGCTCCCGAATTGTATCCGAATGGATGAACACTCCACCGACGTGACCTCGCTTCCTTGTCCAGCTAGGTCACCTGACCTCAATCCCATCGAGCACATCTGTGTTGCCATGGAGAGAAATGACCTCACTCCATCAAATCATCGTGAACTGTGGGAGCTTGTTCAGGGGATCGTGGATTCGTATGGCTTCCCAACGCTTCCGGTGTCTTGTAGAGTCCATGTCGAGCCGAATTGCCGCCGTCATCAGATCGAAAGGTGGTGCTACACGTTACTAGACAGGTATCTGTAATTCAATTGCTCTTCAGTGTTTGCCGTCGCTCGTCCCTAATTTGGGAGCGGTTGGTTCCAGGAAAGAACATATAAACACCTTTTACCCCTCATTATGGACAACACAAGCCTAACTCAGACGTCATACCAAAAATATACACCTCGTTTCATATGCCACTTATCTTTGCAAAGATGAATTCCCGTAATATTTTGACTAATTAATAACAAATTTGGATAATGGTATTTTGATTTGGTCGCAACCGTGGTTGACACTGATTCTCTTAGCGCTGCCCCTGTCATTTGTATTACCTTTTGTACATATATATGTTAACATGGGTCAATCAGTTTCCACCAAAGTTAGCATTAATAACATTTTAATATCATCACACAAATTTAAATAATTTCCATTTTCGTTAGAGTTATTTTGGGAAGCATTGAGGTGGTCTCTTCACTAGTTTTCAACCAGCCATTAATAAGGTCGTGAAACCCAAATTTCCCGCTGGTGGGACTCACCCACATTCTGCTCCGGAGCCGAATGATTTTCCAATTAAGCTACACCTACAAGAGCTGATCCCTGCTACTTGCAGTCTTGATATGTGTGTCACCTCTGTAGTACGTCTCATATATCCCCTCCTTGAGAAAGGCGGGGCCCGAAATCGCAGGTTCCGGTTCAACTTTAAGCCATCCTTGAAGTAACTCTCTAACGAAAGAATTCCCACTAGTTCCAGACGATGTGTGGAAGACGCTTCACACATTTTTTTCGAAGCGAAGGAATTCTAATAAATTTCAGACGATGTACGAACAGACCATCAAACATTTTTCGAAGAACCTAACGGCCAGTAGTAGATCCATTTTTATGTTCGGGCGCCAATGTGAAACCCAACTTTGTCTGTGGCAGGACTCAAACCCTCATATCTATCTGCTCCGGAGTCGAATGCTTTCCCAATTAATATACGCCGACAAGCGCTTATCACTGCCACTTGCCGTTTTGACATGTGCGTTACCTCTGTAGTACGTCACAATCACAAGGCAGGGAGATGACAGCCCGTGTTTTTTGAGAACAGACCGTTCATGTACTTAGCTGGAGTGAACTGTTCAATGGCATCAATGTCCGCGCTGGAAGGGACGCAAAGACTTGGATTTTTTCGTGGGATTCATCCCCTTTCCTACAAAAACGAGCAAGAAACAATTGTTGACACACAAGAAGACGAAATGATGGAAATACGCAAATGAAAAGTACGTTGCAGATGAAGTAGTAGAGACCGAGGTGGACACTAACTGCGCAGATCGTTCGAGAGAGAAGCGCGGGGACGAAACAAATGGAAGAACACAACGCTTTTTTTAGACAAGGGAGGAAAACGAAGGAAATTTTTATCTTGTGTTCGAAAGAGGCAAGAAGAAGATTTGGCGATCCTCCGTGCTACGGAGAGAGCTTTCGGCTCCCTTAGAGGAAGGAAGATTTTTGATATCGAGATGGGACATCGACGGAGAAATTAAGTCAGAAAGGAACGAGGGCAGCTTGGTATCGAGGAAAAAACGCCTGACAGAATAATCAGGAAGAGAACGTGCAAAGAATAAAAAGAATATTACAAATGTAACATAGAAATCTGGAGAAGCGAATCCTCTTGACATCTTCATACACTGATTTGAATTAAAAGCACCACTGCAGAAGAGAGTTCCCATTTATCCAGTAATTTCTTTCATTGACGAAAAATATGAACTATGAAATTGCCTAATTACACTTGCAGACGAAGGCCTATCGGACACATGCAACAGAGCACTGAAAGAAATCCAGCGTGCAATCCTGTTACATACTCTCATGACGTTCTTACAAAACACGCAAGTAAATATTGAGTTCACTCAGAGTAGAAACAATTTCATACACAGGTTAATCTATCAGCTGAAAACTATGTAGACATTACTTATTCACCCCACGGAAACATTACATGAACTAACACTTATGAGTTTCTTCCTCTTGCAAAAATACTAAGTCCGCTCTGGGTATCTTTAACAATCCAATATATTTGAAATGAGCCAATTGAACTTGGAAGCGTTATTTCCATTCCCAAATTTTAAGGCGAATAAGATGTAAGGATTAATTAATATTCATTCCAAAGGAAGAATATTCGTCTTGAAGAAAAGGAATTAGAGGGAAATTGCTTTACGAACAACAGAAGGATTAATAGGGTAAAACACCGAAGGCTCCCATGTTCGCGAAAGAGAAACAGCTGAACAAAGATAGTGGCAGATTGCAAATTAATCACAAGAAAGATCAGTTTATTTAAGCAGAATTTTTTATTAGAAAAACTGGTGTGGTGATAATGTGACATATTAAGCTTGTTAGAGATTTTGAATCAAGTTTTATGTAAACAAATAACGAATTAAAGTTAATTCCCTAAAACCGGATTATTATCGTTTTTCAAAACCAAGAAATATATATGCGTGTTTCAAAGACCTTATTTATCTGTTTTTTTTTATTAAAAATGCTTTGTACAAAAGCAATTAATTTTAAGCACATTCAAGAAAAAAATAAATGACACTAGTAATAGCATCATTTATTTTATACCCGATGCCTAATCCACGTTTCCTACACAGAAAGTTATCTAAAGTGATAGAACATAAGGATTTTGCTAGCATAGTAAATTTTCAGTTGCCAAATTTGCTTGTATGTACCGACAGATCGGTTACGCGATTTGAGATGGACTTTTTCTAGCAAAGAAATTTACATGTACAGTATCACAAGAAAAAAATAGTGAAAGATACAATACATTGATTATTCACAGAAATCAGATTGTGTTACTGATTAGCTTGTGTTTTACTGTTCACCAGGCGATGTAAGTTTCAAGATCTCAGAAATCTTGAAACTTACATCGCCCTGGAGGAGGAATCTAACCCACATCTCCCGATTACCTTTCGAGCTTGCTACCTGTTACACCACCGAGCACAACGAAGTTCCAAGCAGAGAAGAGCAGTATGCTCGAATGCTAATTGGAAAATGCCGGTTCGCTTCCCGTTCTAGGGCAATGTAATACTTAACTTTCTGAGAGATATCACATGGTGGTCAGTAAGCTACAGTCAATTCGGAAATACAATCTGATTGGTGTGAATTACCTAGCAAATTTCCCATGTATGCATTTATGAGTAATAGTTTTATTATCTTCTATACAAAAATAATTGAGACAAAGACCACTTTTGTTGAAAATGATTCCACGACTTTACTACATAAATTTATTTCCAACTAGACGAAACCCGTTGGAATCGACGGTTAGTTTTTGTTTTCTTTAAAAGAATAAACTCATATTAAACAACAAATGTATACTTTATTTGATCGACAAATTCATAAAACCCCTTCAGTAAAGACAATAGTCCAGGTTCGTTTTTTTTTTTTTTTTTTTTTGACTGAAGGTTTAACGACCACCGTGAGCAACTCAATGGGCTATAAGCAGTCGCCCGTCCCTAGTTTAGGGTCACTGGTTCCAGGGAAGGGAGAGAGCCAGTACCGTAAGACAAACACAACATCCATGCCTCACGGGATTCGAACCCGGACCCTTCACGAACGAATGATCATAAGCCAGCGCTTAGACTATTGCGCCACCGGGGCGGCCAGGTTCATGATGAGCATCACGACTGCGCCCTTTTTCAATCGTAAAATGCGAGGCGGAAGTCAACTCATCTCGATCGTGTGCAAAAATTCAACTGGATAGAGCACTCTTTCACTCTCATCTTCAGTGACAACTGTGTTTGTAAATGTTGTTGGAATGAGATTCGCGTTGAGAATACTCTTCATTCTCTCTTGTCTGAGACATAGTTGCTACATATTGATCGCTCACGCCTTCTAGTAAGGCTTTTAAGTTTGCTTTTGTATTCTTCTGTGGGAGAGACATTCTGTTAAGGGTAAGTATGCAATAAAGTATTTCCTTGCTTTAGGACTGATCATGGAACACCATGCACACACCAAGTCTGACACTGAACTGAGCGCCTGATGTAGATAAGTGCCGCACGCTTCTCCCATAGACTTTATAAGGGAACTTTGACGCCCCGCCACGCCCTAACCGTTGCCCCAATCTCTGTTTTCTGTTCGACTGGCACAGCTATATGGTAAGACCTCAACCATACCTTTACATATTTTGATACAAATTTTGATACCTCAACCATACCTTTACGTTCAGCCGTTCTCTCAAACTAGAACTCACAGTAAAAAAATCTTATAGAATTAATATATAGATCGTACATTATGTATATACAACTTGGGCTCTCCTTAATTTAGTTTTGTTTGTATTACCACAATGCGCGCGATTAGCATATTCCAATTTTCAACTATTTTTTTAGAACTAGTATTCCGAGCATTCAGTACTCAACCTAACTAGCAATTTTTTTAGGTCATGGATTGACCTAAAAAAATGCTAGGATGTTCACACTTTTTTAGAACATTTTTGATAAGAAATTAGAGAAAATAAAAGAAGTTCAAAGAATTGAAGCTGGCAAGAGCATGTTAGATGAACACGAAAGAAACATCTTCTGCACTTAAACATAGTCTGTTAAGGAAATGACACACGTAAAATAGTAGTGCATGGGTTATGTTTTTGCTCTTTACGAAGACAAATTTTCGTATTCCGTAATTAAAAAACGCTGCGAAAATCATTGAATTAGCATTTTTAATGTAAAATAAGCATTATTAATAACAGAAAAATTGTCAAGCATTGCTTTTAACAGGGGAGAAACAACCAACGAATATCCAAAGAAGGTGCGTACTTTTACGACTATTTCAAAAGCAATGTCTCTGATCTTAAAAGAAAATACACTGACCCAAACAGCAATTGTCAAGTCATTAAAAATCTCTGTATTAACTGTAAACACGGTAATAAACAAAGATTTGAATCTGAAAAAATAGCATAATGTTCATGGCCTTTTGCCTTGGCACATGGCTGAGCGCAGAACACGGTGTAGACTTCTTTACGGAAATCACTCGGCCGGGGACATATGGAAATGTTTTGTGACAATGGATGACGCATGGATCTACCTAAACGACTGAATAAACAAAAAGGTTGATATACTATTGCAAAAGAGCAGAAAGAGACTAGTTCGGGGCAGAACAGGCCTTCTTTAGCAGAACCTTGAAATTCGACATACACTATATTGACAAAAGTCACCGAACACCTAGAAGAGAAACACAACATGGCATTTATTCACATACATTAAGTACGGTGTCGGTTGCCTTAGGCCTCAATTGCATGCACTGACCCTTCGAGACATGCTTTCGACAAGGTTTGGATCACAGCGATAGGTATGCGCTTCCATTCGGTGCATAATGCTGCCGCTAACTGTTGCTTAGTAGTAGGCCTTGGTTTCATGAACTTCTTATGCGGTGCTCTAATTCATCCCATAGGTATTCTGTGAGATTAAGATCAAGGCTCTGTGCTGGTCAGCCCACAAACGACACGGAATTATCGTCAACCCACGCCGTAACAGTCCTTGCTTGATGGCTCGGTGCATTGTCCTGCTGGTACCAACAAGGCTCGGTTCCATAGTATTGCCACAGAGTTTGTAGGGCATAATTGTCCTGAATATTGAAGTAGACGTGCTGGTTAACAGGTTTGTCTACGATATCCAATGGGCCGGGAGCATACAACGAAAAAGACCCCCACACGAGTACACTGCCAGCTCCAAACTTGACCGTAGGAACAAACTTGACTGTAGGAACATGTGTAGGAACACTGTGGTAAATAAGGTTCCCCCGGCCGCCACCATACCAACACACGGCCATCATACTGATGGATTGTGTATTTGGATTCATCAGTACATAAGACCTGTTTCCATTGATCTACTGTCCACGATAAATGCTCTTTACACCATGCTAAACGGCGAGTAGCATTCCAAGTGGAGATCAAAGGCTTATGAGTAGCCGCACGACCACGGTAACCCATGGAATGAAGGTCTTCTGCGAATGGTACGTGTACATACAGAGGTTCCAGCATTTTTACTTACCTGTACACTGAGGTCTAGTGCAGTACTCCGTCGATTAGCTGTAACGACTTCTCCTGAGGCTTCGACGTCCTCTATCACTGATTTTCTTTGGTCTGCCGGTACGTTTTGCTGCTTCAGGCAGGCCACGTGTCTTCCATTTATTCAGTACATCCAAAACAGTTGACTTGGGTATGTTTAAACGCCTCTCGGTTTCTCTTATGGACAACCCACTAATATAACACCCAACAATCTTTCATTTCTCAAAGTCAGTTCTCTTCCGCCGCGAGATTTTCACTCAGCCTCACAGTGAGATATGATTGCGGTCAGTCAGCTGCAGGCTTGTTTTTATGTCGTTTGCAGCTGTACTGCGTATCTTAACAACGCAGCAGATCCGTTCATTTGCTTTAGAAGGGGTGTCCGGTGACTTGTCAATATAGTGAATATAAAGTTTTTCAACTGTTATATAATTTTGAGGTTCTGATACAAAATCCAGTGACCGCCACTCAAAACCTTGGGGAAATTTCAAAATCCATCATTAGTACCCACACGGCTATGGGATGTTGCCGCTCCTCGTGAATTCACATTTGAGGCCATTTAATGGTAAAACCGTTACTCCCACGGGAAATATTTTTCGAAGAAAAAGGAATTGAATTCCCGAAAAATATGATGTCTAAGAAATTTCTGCTAGGTGCAGGCAGGGGTTTTCGTACTGTACATTAGTGATGCCACATTGTTATTTTCTGCAAAAACTTTTTTCATCAGTTTTTAGTCCATTGTATTTCTTCATTATTTGCAGGCTGTTAATGAGTGAATCTCATTAAAAATGGATGAGACAAACACCTGTATATGCTGTGGTGTTGGAAAAAAAGTGAATAAGTCTGAATGAGCACAAAGTATAGCGCAAGCAAGTTTATGGCAGTGCGATAACCATCTGCAACTAGGAGTTCTGGATTATGTTGGGTGTCACCAAAACTGCTTGTCAACGTACTGCAGCAAACATATTGATCGTCATCTTGAGCGGCAGCAGCCGTTCGGAGACTCCAGAAGCCAACAGTCGGAGAACCGATTAAGAATAAGAAGAAGTACTGCCACGTTCACATTTAAAGAGCATTGCATCTTCTGTGGAATGCAGTGTTCTGCATAACGTAATGCTAGACACCCATCAAGGTGGAGAGAAGCATATCTCTGTCGTACAGCTGATCGTGTTGGGAAAGTTACATTTAAAACATCCATATTTTACCACGCTGTACAATGAAATGATCAGTGGAGCAGAGAAGTCATGTTGCATGTAAGCAGTCCTATCAGTGACCTCCTCGCAGCGGACGGTCTTTACCATAGAGACTGCTATTCAAAGTTTTTCACCAACAATCAGTCAGTTAACTGAGGCGAAGACGACAATGCCTTACAAGTCTTAATACATGAAATGGAAAAGGACAAGTCAGCTGTGTGGAGTAGCATCACATGTTATGAACGGTATATGGAGTTGGGAGGAACGTTAATATAATTGCAACTGATGCAAGCCTTGTATAACGAAGTAAATTTCTCCGTCATTTCTGTCCGCGCCAGGATTCGAACCCGGGTCCCCTCATTCCGGAATAAGTTGCTCTACCAATTGAGCTACGCGGACGTTTTATTCTGATTCCTATCTGCCTCTATGTCGTGTGCGTCCTTCTGGCAGGTACGTCACATCTCATGGTACGTTATATCATCTCCCCCTTATTTTTTTTTTTTTTTTTTTTTTTTTTCGAAGTGCTGGAGAAAGGATTCTCTTATTTTTCCTATCTCGCGGTGTGGAAATAACATTACACCAATGCGAGATTTTGAACGGTCGGGTCATCCGGATATTTCGGGCGCCATTATAACGAAGTAAATTTCCCCGTCATTTTTATCCGCGCCGGGGCTCGAACTCGGATCCCCTCATTCCGGAATAAGTTGCTCTACCAATTGAGCTACGCGGACGTTTTACTCTGATTCCTATCTGCCTCTATGTCGCGTGCGTCCTTCTGGCAGGTACGTCACATCTCCTGGTACGTTACACTTGTCTAACAAACTGACTGACTTTCTCATTCTTTCATCTCCTGAAGTTGCATCGATCCTGATTTTCTATGAAACAGCTGCAACAACTCTGACAGTTGAAGATGATGACAATACTGATAAAGATTTGGCAGCAGTCGCCAGAGTGACAGCCTTAATCCGGGATGAGTTCAAATCCATAAACCTGGTTCTAGGGAATTATACAACTAGAGTGTCCGTGGACTCTGTTATACTGTAGAATACGTTAGGCCGACTCTGTGCAGTCTATTTTGGATAGTATCGCCAAAGCTTGATTCAACAATGCTTGTAGCAATGATAGGTTCGATACTAACCAGCATAGTGAAAATCGACCAACCACTTTGCATGTCGCCCTCTCTCTTGCATTGAACCAGCATAAAACCTTTAACCTTTTTCATGATTTCAGTGTGACATACGCATATTCTGAGCCAAGACGCTTCCGCAGCTGTTACAACTGCAATCATTCATCAAAGAAATGGAATGGTTGGATTAGCTACAAACGGGCTCATTCAAGTTACAGCTGACAATTTTGATGCCAATATTTGCATTCAGAATGGTATCATGTCAACACATGGACTATCCACGATAGTGACACAAAAGAACGTCAATGTTACTTGCAAAAGAACATGGCAGTCCAGCAAAATTCGACATCTTAAATGGGAAGATGTACCACATATTGAACTGCCAGATATTGAGGTACATCGTTTTACAGGACAGAAGATTGTCGACATGCTAATGGAAGTGGTGGACATGTCAAAGGAGGATGACTTTCCTCGGCTTAAGGACCTGGTCATAACAGAGGTAACTAAATTGAAATGTAAGAGAGCAGTATCCATGGATTTTACTTTTCTGAAGCATGATTTTGACAGAGGACTTCAATACTGTAGCTGGAACACAAAATCATCCAATGAAATTGAGGGCGTTCTTGAGTTTGTAAGACACATTTGCGGCACAGGAGGATTAGAATGTTTGACCCTAATTTTTGGATAAAGTTACGTATCTAATTCAATGAATATCTGCAATGTGGAACGCCTTTAAACTTTTCAGACGTCTTTGACTTAAACTGGAGAAGGAACGCTCCCAACTCGACGTTTTAACCGCTTGGAAGATATTGGGCCTAATCCCAAAGTTCCTCAATTTTAAGTCAACAGTAAGAGGATACTGGTTTAACAATAAAAAGGACAAATTTCTTCGTCAGATCCTGTCACGTATAGTGAACCTGAAAAGGAAGGGACGTCATGTTATTGTAGACCAAGTGCTACAACCTGTATATGAAATTACACAGATTGTGCAACCCGATCGCCTTCAACATCTTGACCCTCCATGTGGATATGTTAGTTAAAAATATCCAATCTTCCTTATCCTCCACACGCAACAAATTACTTCAAATCTTCAAAGACTCCAAAAGCTAAAGATTTCGCCATTCCATTCGTCAATATTTCCAGCCGGACGCTTTCCCAAGATGAAACAAACGTTTTGGAACTTGGACCAAAATTCTGCTTCCGAACCAGATCAAACCCAAAAAGCGTTGTTTCCGAATTCGAAAGCGTAATAACGCGAGTTCCAAGCGACTCAAAAGATGAACTACTCCAGCTCTGTTCTTCTAAATTACGATCTTGGTACAATCCTACTAAAACGCCTAACAAATGTATGATTCCGGTGCCAATTTCGACGATACTTAGAAATGACCCGTCTATAATGTTGACTAACGGACAAATCTGGCCAGATAGCGATTATGAACGCAGCAGACTACAAGAAGAAACTTTACGATTTTATCACTGACCTCTTGTTCTATAGCCCTTCAAAGGAACCCTCTAAATTCTTAAATTGCGCAGGTACAAAGAGCGGCCCGATTCCCCGTTATTCCAGACGATCTTAGGAAAGCCGACAGACTACCACCAGGATCTCAGATCCCAAAGCTCTTCGGAAGAGCACTATAAGCCAGGAAACTCATTGAGACTCATCGTATCCAGGAACCCTGCACCAACGTGCCATTTATAGTGAAAGCACTACCGAAATTCCTGCATAGTTTCCTTCCTGAATCGGACTTTGTAATAAATTCTACTCTGGATTTTATAACGAAAGTCAAGCAACTCACTGTCCTACCAGGCTACATTATCGGCAGCTTCGGCATGGTTTCACTTTACCCATCAATCCCCGTTCCGGAAGCCATCAGAACATTAAAGGAAGCCATATCAAATTCAACATTTTATATGCAGGAGTCATGCCTCAGCATCTTCAAATTAACAGATTTGGTCATTAATACTAGCTTCTACAGTTTCCAATGACAAATATATAAACAGAATAATGGCGTACCGATCGGATCCTCACTTTTACCCGTCCTTGCAGAAGCAATACTTCGCCCAATTGAGCAGAAAATATTCTCCAGCATTACCCAACGGCCTGCCACCTGGATACGTTATGCGGACGACGTATTTTTCGTGTGGCCTCATGGAAAAACGACTCTTCAAATAATCCTTGATAAAATCAATGATATGCTTCCTACGATCAATTTCACGATGGAGCTTTAACACAACAACGCTTTACCTTATCTGGATGTTTCATTGAGAAAATAGCCTGATAACCCACTCGGTACACAAGTCTACTATAAACCCACGTCCGTCCCCAACCTGATGCTCTGCAGCTCTTTCTGTCCCTCAGAATACAAAACAGCTGTGTTCCGTTCTCGAATTCAGAAAGCCTTCGACGTTTCCTCCGATACCCATTCTAGACAACACGAAATTGAAAGCGTCATCAAGTTAGCCACTGATGTAGGATATTCATTGAATCAGATACGTAACTTTATCCAAAAAGACAGGGTCAAACATTCTAATCTTCCTGTGCCACAGCTTCGTTATTTAGGCTCAATTCCCTACATTCCAAATGTGCCTTACAAACTCAAGAACGCTCTCAAGAAGATGAACTACGGCGTCGGTATAAAGTCTCCTGCATCGTTATATACTATGCTAAAAAGAAGTAGTGAAAAACCACCTCTCTCCTACGAATCAGGTGTTTATGCGATCCCCCGACAGCATCCAGACGGCTCTAAACGCTACTACATTGGAATGGCCAAGCGTTCGTTTGGAATCAGTCAACGAACATAAAAGGGACACAAAATACGGTAAAGTAGCCACGGCACTATCCCGAGAAGTCGAATTCAAGTCCACTACTCCTATGTGGGATGATATAAAGAAATTAACTACCTACTTTAGCCTTAAATGTACAGCTATTCTGGAAACCTTGGGGATCATTACCAACAGCGATACTTGTACAATGATAGCGTCTCACTAGAGTTGCAACGAATTTGGAACCAGTTTAAGTAACGCCTTCTTCTTACCAGGATACCGCATGCACAACTATATGCGAGTGTTTTGCGAGTGTTTTGGCTATTGACATATCCATTCAAATGAAACTATGGCTAGTCACTGATAAAAGTGTTGTTAAGCTGGTTAGTCATATTGTTGCGCGTGAAACTCTTAAACCATTGGCAGTAGGCAATGCGCTTTTCCGAGTTCAAAGGACGTAGCTCTTGCGCTACTCGAATTCTTAAGGCCGTAGCTCTTACGCTACTCGAATTCTGTAAGGCCGTAGCTCTTGCGCTACTCGAATTCTGTAAGGCCGTAGCTCTTGCGCTACTCGAATTCTGTAAGGCCGTAGCTCTTGCGCTACTCGAATTTTGTAAGGCCGTAGCTTTAGACGTTTAGTAGCCCTCTGGCAGAGTAAATACTGTACGATGCCCCTAAATCTTGAGATAGCCACCGAAATGACTTCCGGGAAGAGCGCTGGGGAAACGAGAATTTTCTCCAGAAACGTGGTCGTCACCACGGCCGGCCGGCCGCTTTTAGGCTTATCCTGAACACTGCCTGTCTCGCGAAACCGGTTCACAAGGTCATACACAGTTGTTTTCCCTGGTATAGGAGCGTCAGGAAACTTCCTTTGAAAGAGCTGGATGCAATGTAGGTAAGATGTTTCCGTAAAATAAACTTCTAACAAAGCGACTCTGTTCTTGCGTGAGACTCATGGCTGATTGAACGTTACTGCTTGCAAGCGCTTGCGTAAGCGTAGTGTCACGTGGTGCCATCACGGGCTCAGTTCGTTCCCCAAGGTCACACACAACAGCCACAAGCAGCAATACTCTGATATATTTTATGGTTTTACAGCAAATACGTTTAAAAATATAGAGTTCGGGGACTTTTGAATCGCCCTGTACATTTGACGGCAGAAGCGTATTATCGAAAAGTTGTACCGATAAATTGGTAGAAAAGTAGGACATTGGGAAGCCTCATTAACCGACATGCAAGGCGGAGGGATATCTCTGAATGTATAATCCAGGGTGTTAAAAATCTGGTTAAAGCTTCACCCAATCATTATAATTAAGAGAATATTCCGTGTGTCAACGATCTACCAAAGAAGCAAAAGATTGCCTTTATCGTGTGTCAGAAATTGCACCCTATTGAAAGTGGAAGACTTATGGGTACTTTCACCTATGTGATAGAAAACCCTAGAATTTTGAACTCCACTTTGTTTACAGATGATTTAATTTAACCATATAACGACCTTAGTTATAACATTGTCCGTACACGCAGACGACCAAGGCAGCCCGAATCGCCCGTCTATAGCGAGTAGGATTTCTTACCCCTCATGTGTTTCGAATTTTTGCACGGCCTCTTAGGAACATCCAGAAAAGTTACCCTCAGTCATAGTGATTGCCACTAAACAAGTGAAGCAGAAGTTGGTTTCTTCCGTAATATTCACTCTTATGGCATCGCATCTCTTCTCCGTGGAAGAATGCAGTGATTGCACAAGGGAAACGTCTGGAAATCAATACATACTAAGCATACAGAGCGGAAGTTCCATGAAGTAACCATCACAAATCTTTATGTTAACTTATAAAATGGGGAGCAGAAATTCAAAAAGTAACAACAGAGTTTCGGGCGTTATGTATTTTGTATGATACGTGAGTTTAGGGACCTGTTCGTTAAAGGGTCTGACTGCTGAATGATAAGTGTATACATCCACCCTCCACGCACACATGTGCAAACCTCCACCACCAAAACATACGAAGACCTTCCATGCAGAGGAAATAGGTGTGTAGTATAACGTATTATGGACGCTGTCTTCTTCGCGCACACTAACGACGTAAGTTTACCTCAATATTCCATTAAATTTGAGAATCAGTTGACAGATGAATAACTTACTGCTGCATAGACTGCTAAAAGGGAAGGTGCACACGGAAAAGCATCGCACAGTCAGGGACCTCACAGAAACCTACACTGAGGAATGGGCCATTACTGAGGACACTTCAGTAGAAGTATTCGCAAATTTGAACGTCGCGTGCAATTACATTTGGGTGCCGCAGGCAACTAGTTGTTGCATACACGGTCGTATCAGAATAATATGACTATCCTCCGAAATCACAGTGAACCAGCCCTGGCGCGTCAGAGTGCACGTGACAAGGTCGATAACACGGAGTTATAAGTGGCCAGCCAGGACATAGTGAGATATAAGCGGCCGGCCAGGACAGATGGGCCATAGTGCGTCACGTGAGTACAAGGGTAGAGGCAGTTATTTGACGGACGCTCAAAAAAAAAAGAATGATCATCGGCTACCGCGCCAAAGGTGGAAGCATCTCATAAACAGCAGACTTTGTGGACTGTTCGAGAGTGCTCTAGTAAGGGTATACCAAGAATGGACTGTGGCACACCGATTACCTCCCTACGTCATAACTGTGGAGCCCCAAAAGCCATCGACCCTAGAGGAGAATGTCGCCTCCGTTGACTGGTAAAGGGCAATCGACGCGCAACAGTGCAGCAATTGACCACAAAAATGAACGCCGAGGCGCCCAGGTACGTGTCTCCGATAACCGTGTTGGCTAGTATGGAGTCGACCAGGTCCATTAGCAATGACGCCTGCAGTTTCAATGGGACTACCGTCATTGGACAGTGGAAGAGTGCACAAAGGTTGTATTCTCCAACGAATCGAGGTTTCTGCTCCACAGAAGGGACGTTTTTAAGTGAGTCACGGAAAAATTCTCATTGGTAGCCACCGGGAATTCAACCTAGGGTCTTCCAGTTATGCGCCGGACACGCTTCCATTGCATCTTTCCGTGACTCACTTAAAAACGCGGAAAGAGCGATGGCTTCTGTTTGATGTTCCTAGTCCACATCAAATGACTGTATTAATCATTCATTCGCCGTCCAACTATTTGTTCAGTTGCTGCTTACTATCTTTGGTGAATCCCCAGCATTGTGCGGGGCTCCAAGAAGCTAGTGTATGCGAGTCTGGAGGAATTCGAGGCCGCTGTGGTGAAGTGGAAGCATGTCCGGCGCGTAACTGGAAGACCCTGGGTTCGATTCCCGGTGGCGGCCAATGATTATTTTACCGTGACTCACTTAAAAAGGTGGAAAGAGCGATGCCTTCTGTTTGATGTTCGTAGTCCACGTCAAATGTCTGTATTAAGGGACACATGGTGGCGGATATAGCGTCAGACCCACCAGAACCAACTCCCGGACACGCTTGTCGGTCAATTACCGGCCGGCGGTGGCAGTGTGTATGCCTGGAAAATGTTTTCCTTGTATAACCTGAGGCTGCTGGTACCACTGGATTGTTCCTGAACGTCAATGGCTACCTGTCCATCTTCTCTGACCACATGCGTACCTCATTTTGGACGTTTACCTTGGTGGTGATGGTTTCTGTGACTGGTTACAAGAACACGACAGCGATATCTCCCGATCTCAATCCCATAGAGCACTTGTGGGGACTATCTATATGGACAGGTTCTACGTGCTGACCCACAACCACTGCATCTCCGGCACCTCCGTGCTCTGCTGCTGTCCGAATGGGCACATATGCACTGGGCAACCTTCCAGGGCCTCATTGCGTCCATGCCACGCCGTCTCGCCACTGTCATCCGGGCCAAGGGTGGTTATTCCCCTTATCAGGTAGGTGAGTTATATTATTCTGACACTACTGTGCATTTTAGAAGAAAATCTTGCGATCCATCAATGGAACTAAGCAATCTGCGTTACCACGACTGTAATTCATACTTTTAACGACCAGTACGCGATCTGAAGTATCTCTAGGATTTCCATCTACAGGGAGGGATTGAGACCTAGCTATGGGCGTCGCAAGGGACCACGTGTCAGAAACGAAGTTACATTCGATCGAACCTAAAGTATTTAATAGGAAAGTGGGTAGACAAGTCGAAATTTATTAATGCTAGATTGAAAGTGCGAGTCAACTTAGTTGTGAATGCCGTGCCGACTCAGAAAATGCTCTTGGGAAAGAGTAATAAGGAAGGAAATTATTTTAGTATGGGGTTCAGTGTCCCGAACACGACGCCTTAGCGTGCCCATCCAACGTACGGCGAATCTTTAGTCAGTGGTTCAGAGCAGTCGAATGCAATCAAACCCTTGAGAAACGAAATGGCAACAGACTGTTCCGACAACCCAGTTAAAATCCTACTGTGCAAAGATTGTGTGCATAAGTTACTATTGAAATCCATTAATGAGTATGGACTATTTCGCCAAGAGTTGGGCCTATACAGGGAGATTAATCACCCGGTATAATCTACCAGTTTATTAAACATTTTACACACATTTTTTAGTAGTCTTTTCATTTGTACATCATCAATGAAACCTTTATATTAACGCTTCTTTACTAGTCCTCTTAACACTGCTGCAATGTTTTCTTTTCGCTATTTTTACCAAAACAAAATATCGTTCCTGCTGTGCTATGATAAAAATTTAACGTTCCTTAACACCATTTTCGTCATAAGATTTGGCGAATTGAATGTTCGCGCTTGGTGGCAAAGATGCTACAATATAATAGTTATGAAAAACACAACTAGAAAATGTAACATTTGAGTTAAAAATGGAAATTTGTATTTTTCTTCGTCATCCTTTCCAATTTGTGAAACATTATCAAAAGACACAAAAATAAGCTGTTCTAATTCCTATCTTAAATTGACATTTTTATCAATGAAAGGGTGGAATTCCATTTTACTTCTACAAACAAAGGTTTCATATTGTAGTTTGTCAGCAATACTGACCAACGATGTTGCAGTTATACGTAAAACGGGCATTTTTCCATTTTAACAGTACCCACTGGCAACTACATATTAAACAATCTCTCCTGTAATGTAAGGGGCGTAAATAATTTAGTCACACATATAATCGATTCTCCAAAACAAAATAATCACAACATAAGAACGGCAACTGCATTAGATTATGTTGCCAAGCAACGTCGATCATGCTGTTACGTAAGTACGTCGAAAGATTTGGGCTGTGTTGTCACTTGCTTTTGACACTATTCGCACAGTACCGGGAATTTGTGTATGGTACCCGGTAGTAGACACTCATGTAGTGAATTGTACTAGAACGAACTTCCATACTGCAAACATTTTGGCTCACGAATGTGAGAGTAATAGTTGCTACTGCTGACTTCAAGGAGATATAGTTTTAAACATTACAAAGATGAACACAATGATATAGGTAGTCTCTTTCATAATAATACATTGATATAAAATACCTTCCTGAGAAACACCAGAAGTGCGTGGAGTGCAGTGGTCGTATTCCTTATTCCTGTAATCAGGAACTGCCTATTCTGCTCGTCCCTATGCATTTTTATCTGAAAAATCCGCCTTTTTGATTTGTAGAATATACGAACGTGCTAGTCTGATGTGTATAACAAAGGTATTTATCAGCGGCACGGACAACCTACCAGTCCCCCCGCCCTACCCCTCTCGCCAGTTTGGGGGCTCTATAACTAGTAGCGAAGACAATATCTCACAACATACTGTAGATTCGGTAAATATTACATGAAACAGACCACAGAGAGTTACGTTTCAGTTGGTTTTACAAATGTGTCCTTAGAAATTTAATAAATCTAATCAACATATGTGAAATTTTAGGGAAAGTTCATTACTGGAATTCATACTGAGGTCATAGTGATAGAAAACACATTTGAGAAAAAAATAGACTAGTTTTCGTAAATTTGTTTAAAAAAAAAACATTTGAAAACCAACTTTCAAATCTTAATCTGAAATTTTAATGTGAATGCCACTCCGTGACGTACCCAGAAATTAATTTTGGGGGTCGAAATGTCAAAACCACGTATGCGAAATTTTGTTGTTTGAATGATCGCTATTTAATAATTAAATTTGATCAAACGATAACTTTTGCAATTACATCAGACTGGTCAAGCACTATAAATAACATTTACATCAAATTGCATTTGCATTATGCAGCAATGAATAAAATTTTATATGTAAAGCCAACAATCGAAAAATTCTCACATTCTTGGTTCTATCACTGCCACTACGATATCATTTCTTCCTAAAGTGACGAAAAAATTTGCATGAGAACAGGCATTTTTATATTTTTTCAAATGCTATTAATAATTACAAAGTAATACTAATTCAACGTTTTTGTTTTCCTGCTATGGTATGTACTCAAGATAAAAGGCTTACCCTCCCCCTCCCCCAGGCCCCACCATTCATTAGACTGACGCCCTGACCTTCGCTCTCTTCTTTCTTTGCTTGCATACAAGTGATAAATTCGCACAGCGGGGGAGGGGAGGGGGATAAGCATTAACAATAGGCATATGTGACCTCGTCTGACCATTCCAAATAAAGAAGTAACTAAGGGCAATTTAAGGAAGACCAGAATGGCGACACTAGCAAAATAACGTCACCGAGAATTTTTATCAATTTTTGATGGTAGGAAAAATTATTTTGGGGGTCCATATGGCCCTTTGCACCACTAGCTTGATACTAAGTGTGAGTTGAAATTATCAGTAGAAATCCGCAATATACATCACAGCTATATGGACTTTTGAGCTCGTCGTTTCTTCGTAAAAAACATTTAGTATATCATTAATATCAATTTCATGAGTTCCTTCATTTCAAATATTTAACACCACTAATGCACTAAGTCGTGATTTTTTCATCTTATTTACTAAGTATATCTGCTTCAGTTTCTAAAACTACCTTTCAGGTGACGCTGTTGTCTCAGGAAGGGTTAGATGTACGTAATAGAATAGAGGAGCACAAATTAGGTAGATTGCTTGTAACAACTATTATATGTTACCTTGGGCTCATTAAGTCTCAGTGAAAAAGTTTGTATTAATAACAATAACTATCTTTAATACCTTATAATTTAAAACTATTTTTATACATTAGTTATTACGGAAATATTGAGATAATCTGACTAGTCCTTCGCCAGCTCGCCAGCCTTTAGTGAGGAGGAAGGAGAGAGACAGACAGACAGACAGACAGAGAGAGAGAGAGAGAGAGAGAGAGAGAGAGAGAGAGAGAGAGAGAGAGTGTGTGTGTGTGTGTGTCTTGATGAGTCCTAGTTTGAAAGTTGAAATGGTTGTTAAGGTGAATCTCCGAGTGACTGAGAATGTTTCGGGTTCTTGAGAAAAAGATAGTAAGATTTTTCTTATGTTCGAAATGGGACATACAGGAAGAAATTAAGTTTAAAACGAGAACTTGGCAGCGAGGTAAGAGGAGAAACTTCTGGTAAAATAAGGAGGAACAGAGAAATGCATAGAGGATAAAAAGAGTTACATAAAAATAGGCCAAGAAAATCCATGATATTCCTTATATATAGTTCAATGAATAAAGAGCACGAGTGCGGATGAGAGAGTTCTCATTTAGCTAATAATTCATTTATTTCATCATCAGGGGAAAATATAGCTAAAACTCCAGAACTGCTTAATTAACTTACAAGCGAAGAGCTTGACAAACTAAAGCGACAGGGCACTGAAAGGAGTTCAGTGAACAGCCCTGTTACATATCACTAATTACAAGTTATGGTAATTTTCCTAGATGTCTCCTTTTTATTGGAAAATATCTTTTTTAAAGATATGAACTTTCTTCACAATATCAGTTAACATATTCGACTCGTATTTCTCCCAAAATGCTTATTTCTGCATTTACGTGTTATTCTGAGAGCGAAAGAAGAAATTCATAACACAGGGGAACGAAAATATTTATATAATATTGATTTCTGTGAATCGCTTATCTACTGTTTGGAGATTATATCGAGTGATATAATAAAACAGTGTCAGGGAACATTCAGCAGGTTCTTTTGAAAATATACATCAAAAGTAACTTAAAAATATTTCTGAACAGACCTGCGACATTTCAATTTCATATCTGGTCTGACATTGCAGCAGTTCGCAAGATTCGAGGATTCTTAAGAAATATTAAATTTTTCTTAGATTTGTTAAAAAACCTATACAGTATAATAGGCTACGTCTCTCCCTAACGCTCTGACGTCGTTTAGTACTTGCAGCGCCATCTCCTTTTATCCGGTCGCCGAAATCGTAACTAAGCTCACCGCTATCGCACGATACGTAAAATCAAGGAGAACACCGGAAAATAAAGTTAGTAAGACAAACAACTTCATCTGTAGGAACACGCACTTTCTCGGAAACCTGTCTGCGACGTTTGTTCTGTTGCGTAGGTGTTATGCTTGTTTTATTTCATTTTCTTCGCATTGCAGAGTAATTTCATAAAAAAGGAATCAGCGTTATTTTATTTCATAAAAAGGAACAAGTAAAATTGTAAGAAAGTAACTGCAGGCGTAGTTTTGATTCACTGTGATGGAAATTTCAAAACTTATTGGTTCCGTGGAATTTTTTCTTTGTGATACAAGATGGAAGATAAAGTTGAATAAAAACGTCGCTTAAATAGAGAAAGACAACGGAGATGGCGTGCAAACCAATCTTTTTTTTTTTTTTTTTTTTTTTTTTTTTTTTTGATTGGAGGTTTAAAGACCGCCGTGAGCAACTCAATGGGCTATAAGCAGTCGCCCGTCCCTAATTTAGAGTCACTGGTTCCAGGGAAGGGAGAGAGCCAGTGCCGTAACACAAACACAACATCCATGCCTGACCGGAATTCGAACCCGGACCCCTTACGGACGAATGATCAGAGGCCAACGCCTTAGACCACTGCGCCACCGGGGCGGCCAAACCAATCTTTATAAAACTTATGAAACTTTTGAAGAAACACAAGCCAGACATAACAGACGTAGCTTATTATATAGGTTTATGTACACTATATTGGCAAAAGTCACCGGACATCTAGAAGAGAAACACAATATAGCATTTATTGGCATACATTAATTAGTACGGTGTCGGTTCACCTGTGACCTTAATGCATGCACCGACTCTTCGAGACATGCTTTCGACAAGGTTTCGGAACACAGCGATAGGTATGAGCTTCCATTCAGTACATAATGCTGCCGCTAACTCTTGCTTAGTGGTAGGCCTTGGTTCCAAACTTCTTATGCTACGCTCTAATTCATCCTATATTAGCTCTATGGGATTAAGATCAGGGCTCTGTGCTGCACAGTCTACACAAGATACGGAATTATCATCAAACCACGCCGCAACAGTCTTTGCTTTATGGCTCGGTGCATTATTCTGCTGGTACCAACAAGGCCTGGTTCCATAATATTGCCAGAGTTGGTAGGGCATAATTGTTCAGAATATCGAGGTAGACGTGCTGGTTAACGAGTTTGTCCAAGATAACCTATGGTCCGTGACTATACCACGAAAAACACACACACTCACACGAGTATACTGCCAGCTCTAAACTTGACCGTAGGAACAGTACACTGTGGTAAATAGCTTTCCCCCGGATGACGCCATACCCATACACAGGCATCAAATCGATGGATCGTGTATCTGGATTCGTCAATCCATAGGACTAGTTTCCATTTATCAACGGCCCACGATAAATGTTCATTACACAATGCTAAATGACGAGTAGCATTCCGAGTGGAGATGAAAGCAGCCGCACGAACACGGTAACCCGTGGAATGAAGTTCTCTGCGAATGGTACGTGTACGTACCATGGTTCCAGCATTTTTACTCACCTGTACATTAAGGTCTTGTGCAGTACTCCGTTCATTAGCTGTAACGACTCTCCTGAGGCTTTGATGTCCTCTATCACTGATTTTTTTTGGTCTGCCGGTACATTTTGCTGCTTCAGGCACGCCATGTGTCTTCCATTTATTCAGTACATCCAAAACAGTTGACTTGGGTATGTTTAAACGCCTCTCGGTTTCTCTTACGGACAACCCACTAATATAACACCCAACAATCGTTCCTTTTTCAAAGTCAGTCCACTCCCGCCGCGGCATTTTCACCCAACCTGACAGTGTGATATGGGCACGGTCAGCACCAGGTTTGTTTTTATAACGTTTGCAGCTGTACCGCGTGTCTTAATAACGAAGCTGATCGGTTCATTTGCTTTTTAAGGGATGTCCGGTGACTTTTGTCAATATAGTGCATATGGAAGTACATGTATTTTACAATTCGTTTAATAAAAATTTCTGTCACAGCTTTTTCGTTCGTGCTTAACACGGACTATGAGGTAGTAATCTAAGAAAAATATTTAATAAAGTCTATTTAGCAGTTTTCTACAGTCAGGGAGCTGCACAGAGGCGTGTGTCGTCGTATTGTAAATTTCTGAGATCACATTAACATTTTCAAGCATTTCGCTTAATAAAACAAACTGTAAAATGAAATCAAAATTGTCAAGTGTATCTAATATTAATTGCATCCGACTTTGTTGCATCTTTACTGCGGATAATTATTACATTGTGGTGCGAAAACCGAATCGAAACGGAAGGGCATCTGGTTGGCATGGTTGCTTGAGTTTAAAGTTTTAGCTATAAGGGTGTTCAAATGAAAAGGGTACAAAACGTCATAAGAACGTAACCGTTAACATATTTGCCTATGCCGCTATGGGAGAACGTAGCGACACATCTAGGGATGCGATTGGAGTCGCCGGCGTGGATCGGAGCATGCGCGGGCGCCCGCATGCGCAGGAGAGAGCAGAGGCTCTTATAAAAAGCGCCGTCCAATTGACGCGGCAGTGCGTGTGAGGACAGGATGGCGTTCACATTGCAAAATTCGACAATTGAGGAGCAGCGAGGTGTTATCCGATTTCTGACAGCGGAAGGTGTTAAACCGGCAGCTATTCATCGCCGGATGGTTACCGTATATGGGGAAGACTGTGTGTCCGACAAGTCAGTGAGAAAATGGAGTGCCCGTTTTCGTGCAGACCGTAAGAGTTTGGTTGATGACCCGAGACCAGGCCAGGCAAACACAGTCATCACGGCCGATCTCATCGACAAGGTGGACGACCTAGTGAGAGGTGATCGGTGTGTCACATTACGAATGTTGGCGGTGGAGGTGGATGTCAGCGTTGGAACAGTGTGGACAATTGTTCACGACAGGTTGCGTTATCGGAAGGTGTGCGCGCAGTGGGTTCCGAAGCAGCTCACCGACCAGCAAAAGGAACTGCGTATGAGGCTAGCACTTCAACATCTGTTTCGGTATCACGAAGACCTCGCTTTCCTGGAGCGGATCGTCACAGGTGATGAGAGCTGGTGCCATCACTACGAGCCAGAGATAAAGCGGGACAGCATGCAGTGGAAGCATGCGTCGTCACCTCCCCCTAAAAAGTTCAAAGCCGTATCGTCAGCAGGCAAGGTGTTGCTCACCGTCTTTTTCGACGTCCAAGGTCCACTACTTGTTGAATTCCTCCAGCACAGATGAACCATTAACTCTGATGTGTACTGTGAGACACTCCGAAGCCTACGCAGGTCCATCAAGAACAAAAGACCGGGGCTGCTCACGGAGGGTGTGGTTCTGCTCCATGATAACGCGCGTCCACACGTCTCCAGGGTCACACACACGCGGAACTGGCCAAGTTCCAGTGGGAGCAGCTTGACCATCCGCCCTACAGCCCGGACATGTCGCCCTGCGATTTCCATGTGTTTGGTCCCCTGAAAAAACATCTGAAAGGGAAGCGCTTCCACTCGGACGACAAACTCAAGGACGCTGTGCAGGACTGGGTCTCGTCACGGCCACAGGAATTATGGGAACAAGGTATCCTTCGGCTCGTTAATCAATGGGATCGTTGTGCTACGGCCTATGGTGTATACTTTCAATAAAGTCTTCATTTATACCCACAGTGTCGTTTCGTACCTTTTCATTTGAACACTCCTTGTACATTCTAGACTTCGGCCCCTGTCGTCTGCTTCAGCCAACGCGCCGCTGGAATATCCAGATTGCCACGGAGACAAACTCACTTCGAAAAATGTATACGCTTTGTCGATTATCACAAAATAATGTCTTAATATTTCAGCTATACTCTTCACGCAGTCTTTCAGAACGAGGTTCAAGCGCTGTGCACAGAATCAGCCCTTGGAACATAGTTTCTGATTTGTAACGGTAATCTTGAATAAACGCCACTCATATTTGGGTGTGCCGTCAGCTTTGCTTTTCATATTTTCGTATACCAAAACCTCTTTCAAGGCTATTTCTTCAAAAGTGGAAAAAGTCTTCAGCAGTCATGAACTTGAATTCTAAAAATGATTTCATTATTCGTTTTACAGTTTCTGATTATCGGATTTTTGCAGGTCCGTGTTAACGTAGCTCACACGTCAATGCTCAGTTGATCTTGCTCAGAAACGTTGTAACGTGTACTCTATATTCACTTTCCTTTTCATTTTACTATCTCTGGTTATTTTATTTTACTATGTAAATTATCTTCTTACTGAACGAAATATTATTTCACCCGATAAATGAGATCTGGCAATGAGTGTAAGTCATGACGTGTGGTAGCTAGTATATAGGCGCGTTCATCGAGACTTAGGGAGAGCTTTTGTGTTGTTATGAGGAGAGCTTTTGTTGCTGTTATGAGAGAGCGTTGTTGTTTACGGAAAGCGTTTGTAATACGAGGAGAGATTGTGTTCTTTTGAGGAGAGATTCTTCATTATTGTAAAACAAGTTGTGTGTGTGCTTTAGTTGACCAAGAGTCTTATAATAAAGAAGTTACCGTAAGTTAGTCTTTCTCAATTCATAGTTTTTGTCAGACCTCTGTCTGGCTGTTAGGTTTATAACATTTATTTCTTACCATAAATAACCAGCGTTAAGACTTTATTTACGTTCGTAATTAACTAGTAACAACAACCATTTGGACTTCACTATTTTGAAGCTTAGTTCAAGTATATCATTAGCTAGCTGGTAGGTAGAGCATCATTCATATTAATTAGCTTAGCGTAAAGCAAATAAAGCTAATTCATTATAATTGGCGCCCGAACTTTTCTCGAACACGAGATCTTGACGATTATTATCCATGTCTTCCTTACCTGAGACAACTTCAATTTTCTACCCCAAGGCAAGTCCCGAGGGTAATGGTGTTTTTTATGAAAATTTGCAAGAAGCCTGTGGCTTCCTATTACTCTGAGTCGCGGGTCGTTTTTTATGAAAATTTGCAAGAAGCCAGCTTCCTATTACTCTGAGTCGCGGGTCGTTCCTGAGGAGTTCAATCCTCTCAGCGAAGCCGAATGCTTGCCCATTTCGTGCCGCATGCAGGAACAATTCATTTCAATGGTTTGGAGGGGTCCTTAAAGTTCCTCGAAGATCTGGAAGATCATTTTGATCTCTATAATATTCCTGAAGACTGCAAGGTCCAAATCGCCGGCACTTGCTTGAGGGATACCGCTAAGACCTGGTATCGGCAGTGGAGAGTGTTGAACCCGGATTCTCATTATGAGAATTTCCGTGCAGAATTCTTGGAGGTCTTTCCTTTCGGCCTCAGTCGAGCTAGCCTTGCTCAACAGCTTTTTTCTCGTCAGCAAGGTCCCAATGATAGCCCTGTTGCATTTGCGTTGGAGACTACACGCTTATATAATCTATGGGATCCACATGCCAGTCATGTTGACATGTTGGATACCCTCGTGCAGCAGCTCGACCCATTCTTACAAGATTTCCTTGAGGTTCGACACCCTGCCACAATTCATGAATGCCTTCGCCTCATACGCACGTATGAAGAGCGACATGGCAAACACGGTTCAACTCACCATGCTCGGGCACCCCGCGAGGCTTATTACGACAGCCCTCAGCGGCATAATAACTTTCAGCGCGAGCATACACAAGTGCACACCCAAGCTTCATACGTTCCACCACACAGAAGAGTGGCAAACCAACAGCGAGTTTCTGCACAAGCTTCCGGATATCGTACACCTGCACAGTATGCTCGACCCCGTTTCACTCAGCAGCATTCGGAACGTTATCATGCTCCGGGCAATGATAATTTTTCTGCCCGTGCTGAGGGCAGACGTAAAGGATATGAAAATTTCAATAGACACGCGGAGTTCCCGACGCAGGTTTCACGCAGTTTTCCTCATCGTGAAAATTTTCCCGATACCCGGCAGGGTCAAGGTTTCAGACCACATGATAACCCAACCAGGATTCCTTTAAACTTCCAAAGGAAGTAGACCAAGGGTCGGTCCTGCTTCCTGATACCAAGCGTTCTGACCCTAAAACAGTATTAGTGACTGTTCAAACTCCTCAGTTGCCTGATGTATTCTTAACAATTGAAGATATTATTGTCGAGACAAAGTTCGACACTGGTTCTGAAATATCAGCCCTAAATACAAAGTTTTGCACTGACAATTTTCCTGCAATACACGTTCAGCCTGCGACGCAGTATTTGCGAGGTGCAAATAATGAAATCTTCAGTATCTCAGGAACTGTCACATTATCTTTAGGGCTGGGAAAAGCTCGTTTTACGCATTCTTTCCTGCTTATAGACGAGCTACCTGTGAAATGTCTAATAGGAATGGACTTTATACATAAGTTTCAAATAACTTTGAATTTTGTACAACATGTGATTTCCTTTCCGGAACCTGTCGAAATTATTCCTACGGTTCCGGTAGATATAACGAGTTTGTTATTGAGTAACCAGTTGAATAAGAGGCAACGAGACCAGATTTCTCTCCTTTTACAGGAAAGCCCTGGTTTATTTTCGGATCAACCTGGTTTCACACAGGTGGTTTATCATGTCATTGACACTGATGGTTCAAAACCAATTGCGACGAAACCTTACCCTTGTGCTCCACATAAGAAACAGGAAATGCAACGTCAAATTTCTGAAATGATTAAGCAGGGCATAATCAGGGAATCCACAAGCGCCTGGGCTGCTCCTGCCTTTTTGGTTCCAAAGAAACAATCCAATGACTTTCGTTTCGTGACAGATTTCCGCAAGCTCAACCAAGTCACAAAAACGATCAATTATCCACTACCTGTCATGTCGCATATTTTAAATGACCTGTCGTCAACCAAATGGATGTCAACCTTGGATTTGGCGAGTGGATATTGGCAGGTAGCAGTACATACGGACTCTGTCGATAAAACAGGCTTTGTTACTCCTTTTGGGGCCTATGAATATTTACGTATGCCTTTTGGACTAGCTTCTGCACCTGCTACTTTCCAAAAGCTTATGGATACGATTCTCAGACCTGTCCTGGGTCCCCATGTGCATATCTATTTAGATGACATTATTATTACATCAGAGACTTTTGACGAGCACCTTTCTCTGCTCAAACAGGTGTTCCAACTTATATACAATGCTGGCTTGACGTTAAAACCTAGTAAATGCCTGATAGCGAGGGACGAGATTGTATATCTGGGGTTGAAAATCACTCCCCACGGCTTATTTACTGATAATGAAAAAAATTAGGCCTATTGTTGACTTTTCTTGGCCTAAAACAGCAAAAGAACTATCACGCTTTCTGGGAATGACCGGATGGTATCAGCAGTTCGTCCCCGCTTATGCTACAATCTGTGAGCCATTGTATGCTTTAAAACGTAAATATAAGAAGTTTATTTGGACACCTGAGGCTAACGCTGCTTTTGAAACACTGAAGTCTGCATTGACTCAGCCTCCGGTGTTGGCTTTCCCGGATCATACTAAGGAATTTGATATTTATACTGATGCATCCGGAGTTGGTCTTGGTTGCGTTTTGTCACAAGCTGGGCATCCAATAGCTTTTGCGTCTCGTACTTTAGCCAAAGCTGAAAGCAATTATTCAGCTACGGAACGTGAATGTCTTGCTGTGGTGTATGCGCTGAATAAATTTCAATGTTATCTTAATGAATTTACGGTTAACATAATTACGGATCATTCTGCCCTTCAGTATTTGAATTCTGCTAAGCACCTATCTCAAAGACTTATGAAGTGGGCTCTGAAGTTACAAGAGAGCAATATCAAAATTTCATATCAGCCAGGTCATAAGAATCAATTACCGGATGCATTATCTCGCGTTCCGATTAGTGGGATCCCCACTGAAGCTACTCCTGGATGTCAGCCTTTACTTCTAATAGCTGATATAACATCCAGAGAGCAGATAATGGCAGAATTAATAAATGATCCAGATTTTGAGGATATCTATAATTTTTTGCTTGCGGGTTCGCCCCTACAAAGTGATCCTTCTCTGGCTGGAAGGTCACAACATTTTGAAGTAATAGAGGGTCTTCTTTATTATACAAAATCTAGGACTACTAGGGCAGAGTTTCGCCCATGTATTCCGCGAACCCTTAGAATGGCCCTTTTAAATGAATTTCATGACAAACCTCTTGCAGGCCATTTAGGTATTCGCAAGACCCGTTGTAAATTGCGGGATGTTGCCTACTGGCCTGGCATGTACCAAAGTGTGCTCGCATACGTTCAATCATGTCACTTGTGTCAGATTAATAATTACCGTAATGTAAGACCGGCCGGTCACTTGAAATCTAGTTCAAGTTCTCATGTGTTTGATATTATTTCAATAGATTTATTGGGACCTTATCCATTATCTGTTAAAAATAAAGCTCGTTACGTTTTAGTACTAACTGATAATTTTTCTAAATGGGTTGAAGTTTTTCCCATTAAAGCCGCTACGGCAGAAGTTATTTGTAATGTCTTAGTTAATGAAGTATTTTCTAGATATGGTGCACCTAATAAAGTAGTTTCGGATAATGGTCCTCAATTTATTTCTGACATTTTTGAAAGAATGTGTGCGAGACTACACATTAAACATAAATTCATTTCCCCATATCATCCCCAGAGTAATAATGCGGAACGCGTTAACCGCACGCTAGTGAAAATGATTGCGACTTTTGTAATGGATCATCATGAAAGATGGGATGACCATTTGGAGCTTTTGCGTTCGCCCTCCGCTCGTCTGACCACGAGTCTACTAAAATTACTCCGGCAGAACTTTTTCTGGGTCGCAAAATTAAAACCCCTTTTGAAAATTTAACGGGGATTATCGACGAACTAAACCAGCGACCAACTCCGCAATCAGTACGAATCATGGCAGAAAAAGCTCGTGTTGCAATGTTAGGAGCACAAGCGGCTCAAGCAAGATATTACAATACTAGGCGTAGGGAACCAGATCTTGTCGTTGGAGATCTCACTCTCGTGGAAACGCACTTCCAGTCTTCTGTTTCGCATACTTTAGTGAAGAAATTTGCACCCAGCTACGAAGGTCCATATCGGGTGGCAAATATCTTTGAAAATAATGTTGTTCTGGAAAAACCTGACAACCAATTTCAATACGTACACTTTGATCAGTGTCGCAAGTATCATGAACGGAATATCGATTTCATAATCAACCCTACTCAACCTTCTGTTCCACAGACTCAAGAGTCTATATCTCATGTTCAACCGCCAGAAATTTTGGACGAACCAACAAACATTTTTGAAGAATCTCCAGTGATTTTTCCTTCACCCTCCCCTCCTCAAGACGGGTTTCCAAACACGCAACCTGATTCTCCCATGAGACCAAGGCTCGAATCGAGGTTCTTCGAATACTAGTATCGTTCCTTTCCCTCCAACCATTGCCAAGACTATTGCTGTGCCGTTTCCGGATAACTCTGCACCAACGCGGGCTACTACTTTTTTGAATACCTCGTCCGAAAGTATTCCTATAGGCAAATCTAAACATCGCCCTGCACGACCACTGAATTACAGCAGCGACTCAGAGGCTTCAGACATTTCCGACTTATAAGTTATGAACACTAAATTTCATGTTACAAACCGTCCAGCACCACCAAAGGCTGGGCGCAAACGTGACTTGTCTCCCCAATCTGCTTCTCCGCAACAGCGACGACGGCAGAAATCTTTGCATCCGCCCGGGTTTCGCCCCTGGAACCTACGTTCAGGGCAAACAGGGCCGATGCCTGCTGCTACTCTCATGCCACGTGGGCGTAAGCGAAAGCAAACGATGTGGCCGGAGACACGTCCGTCCAAACGAATACTGGAAGGATACAACGGGCCCCAGCACAAAGGGACTTCATATCAAAAGCCTGGGGAGCCCGTTCCTCTCAGCCGCAAGGATTTCCGGACCGCCGGACTTCTGACGTTCCTGACCGTTCCTCTCAGCCGCAAGGATTTCCGGACCGCCAGACTTCTGACGTTCTTGACCGTTCCTATCAGCCGCAAGGATTTCCGTACCGCCTGACTTCAGACGTTCCTGACCGTTCTTCTCAGCCGCAGGGATTTCTGGACCCACAGACTTCAGCCGTTTCGGACCGACGGATTTCCGCCATTCCTGACCGTTCCCGTCAGCCGCCGGGATTTCCTGACCGACAGCAGACCGATGTTCCAGATCCATTACAGTCCCTGAAGAGATCCAAGCCACCTGTTTTTACCAGTCCGATTAGGCCTGGGAAACGTTATCGCACTAGAGTTTTTTATGCGTCCTCGAGATAAGTAAGTTCTCGTGGACAGGTTCTTTTCTCAGTTTGTTGTTTTTCCTGCACGACCAGTTGGCGTGTCAGAATTTCTTTTTTTCGTGTGGGCCTATGCATTCTTTTTTGTGTATATATGTGTTTTTTTTATATTTCTTCTATGTCCATCTACTAATCCACTTTTTTTATATATATCTATGTGCTTAGGGGTAAAATAATAAAATTGTTACTGTTAAGCAGCTCCAGGTAAATTTCGCTGCTGATACAGTTGGTATGTATTCAACGAATAATGCGAACGTAATTTGAAATTAAAATAATAAAATTGTTACTGTTAGGCAGCTCCAGGCAATCTTCGCTGCTGATACAGTTGGTATGTATTCACCGAATAATGAGAACGTCATTTGAAATTAAAAAAGTGATTCCTGCTAGGCAGAATAAAAGGACGGCATGCCGATGCAGGTTTGTTTTGTTCAACAATACAAGTTTCACAGACTAATACAGATTTCTTCAATTTGTCATGCCAAGTTGATAATGTAAATACGGCTACCACCAAACAACAAAACAAAAAGAGGTCGAGAAACGTCAATCAACGAAATGTAAGACTTACACTCCAAAATTGATAGGTTTTTCGGAAACAAAGAAAAAGAAAAAAAAAAAAAAAGAAAAATT
Organism: Macrothele yani; assembly: GCA_039090855.1. NCBI lineage: Eukaryota > Metazoa > Arthropoda > Arachnida > Araneae > Macrothelidae > Macrothele > Macrothele yani. Next base: position 33,374,888 of record CM077004.1, read on the forward strand.
AAGGGGAGATGATGTAACGTATACTCTATATTCACTTTCCTTTTGATTTTACTATCTCTGGTTATTTTATTTTACTATGTAAATTATCTTCTTACTGAACGAAATATTATTTCACCCGATGAATGAGATCTGGCAATGAGTGTAAGTCATGACGTGGTGGTAGCTAGTATATAGGCGCGTTCATCGAGACTTAGGGAGAGCTTTTGTGTTGTTATGAGGAGAGCTTTTGTTGTTGTTATGAGAGAGCGTTGTTGTTTACGGAAAGCGTTTGTAATACGAGGAGAGATTGTGTTCTTTTGAGGAGAGATTCTTCATTATTGTAAAACAAGTTGTGTGTGTGCTTTAGTTGACCAAGAGTCTTATAATAAAGAAGTTACCGTAAGTTAGTCTTTCTCAATTCATAGTTTTTGTCAGACCTCTGTCTGGCTGTTAGGTTTATAACATTTATTTCTTACCATAAATAACCAGCGTTAAGACTTTATTTACGTTCGTAATTAACTAGTAACAACAACCATTTGGACTTCACTATTTTGAAGCTTTGTTCAAGTATATCATTAGCTAGCTGGTAGGTAGAGCATCATTCATATTAATTAGCTTAGCGTAAAGCAAATAAAGCTAATTCATTATAACGTCTTTAACAGTATCCAAAATCAAGGAAAGTATGTGTGCGTGTGTAAGTATTAATTTCAGTAATCAAATTTTTTGAGCACGGAATCCGAAAGCAGTGGTATGAATTCTTTCTGAATAATGGAATTAAAATATTTTGTTTCCCTTTTCCTAGTCACCGATTTCCGATTTGAGCTTTTAATAAATCCCCGTAACTTGCAACGAGCTGGACAACTTTCAGCAAATTGCCACTTTCTTTCACAATATTTAATGCGCTTCCGCAATGATCTCAAAATGGGAAATTGCTAATAGCCATTGTACAAACATTGTTAATTTTGAGAATGAAACATTTTCAGTTTTAGATTTCTTACTGTTCGGCTCTTTTACCACGTGTAATAAATCGCACAGTCTTCTAAGCCGAGTGAAGCAATATACATTCAGGAACTTATTACTAAGGCTTACACATCTCGAATAGTCGGATCTTGCAACTGCTGGAAACGTAAGTCAGACTTCAGCATAAAATTAATATGCTTCACAATGAATTGCATCTAGAACTATAGAGTAGCATAAACGAAATCTTTATTTGCATGGCCATTATTTGGATAAAATAATATTCTGTAAAACTGAAGTGATAATTGTATTGGAAAACAGCGCTTATCTTTTATTTATTTTTTTTTATGGCTATTACTAGGAAACTGGCGGACAATATTCAGCAAGTAACGAGTTACGTCACGTGATTACCAGCTGCCACTGCCGGGTAACTAGCGGACCACATTAGGCTAGGCATCACTTATGGCACGTGCTTGCAGGGCCGCTGAAGGGCCCCTTGTGGCAGCTACTGCCTGTGATGGATAACTGATGGCCCTGTTGTGGCATATGACAACTGATGGGGGTGCAAAATGTTGGCCAGCTGCTGGCCTAAACTGCTGGTCCTTTTGTTGGCCGCCCGGACATTTTACTGACGGTTCGACAGCGGCAACATAGTGCTGGCCCAGCAAGACTTTTTGCTGGGTAATAGAGTAAAACATACTGAATTACTAGAATGATTACAATTTAAATATGAGAATGGTTAGACGAGACACAAAGAATGAGTAAATAAGTAGAGCAGTGTGTTCTGAAAATGAAGTCACGAGATGTGTTAATTTTGGACGTGGCTGCTTTGTAGGGGGGGATGCGAATCCTCACGGGTTTTTTGTCTCTGTTTTTTACGCTTCACCACGATCTGCTTCTTCTGTCAGTAGCTGATTTTCAGCAATTCAGGGTGAACAGCGGCGTAACCATGTTTCAAAATCTGGGGGTCCGATCACACATACACACATTATATGTATACATATACACTATCTACCAACAAGTAATTGGACACCTGTGATAGCAAAGGAAAACGAAGTTTATTCGCATTCAGTAGTTGGTGGAGCCTCCACGATCGGCGATCACAGCTGCGATAACTCCTGTTGTGGCATACTGACAACTGATGCGGTGCACGATGCCCAGTCGAGTCACTTTCTTGCACTCGGGATGACAGTGCAGAAAGTTCCTTCACTGGGCTCGGACGGTGGTGCCGTAACCACCGTAAGCCCAGACTTGGAACAATCAGATTTTTATCTGTTTGGTCGTCTGAAGGCACATCTACGTGGGAAAGGATTTCAGAGTGACGCAGAACTCATTACGTGTGTCAGGAAGTGGTATGATGACCAACCTCCGGAATTTTACCAACGTGCGTTCTTGTCATGGGAACAACGTCGGCTGCAATGTAGTGAAACCAATGGATCCTTCATTGAGTGACTTATTTATAAAGCCAAAGTTCCAAGGTTGCTACCCACCAACTTTCGTGATTCAATGTTTGAAATCTGGGGAGTTACAGGCGATCGGGCGTTACTTATTGACCGACCTTTGTAAATCAAGTGTTACAGGGCTTGGTGCTGAGTTCTATTACAGCGCCCTGTGTGGAGGGTTCGTTAGATGCTTCCTTTGCAGTAAGTTCGGTATCGGTGGTTTAATCCGTAATTCTCCCAACTGGAGCAGATAAAAACAATGCAAAGCATAGGAAAGTGAATCGAGTGAGGCTAAATCTTGCAGTGAGGAAAACGTTTATTCAGATGTTACGGGGAATGTCATCAAGCTTTTGTACGTCATTTTCGTGCTTTCATTCTTTTAGTTCTCCCTCGGTATTCTACATGCCGAATTCTGCCTATCTCTTCCCGGCCATCCAAACTCTCCTTCCGTTTCCTCTATCATCGGCTTCAATTCCGTCCTCCTTCCCTTTTGTCCCCAAGAAATATCTGCACCCCCGATAAAGCTTTCTTGCTTCGTCGACCATCCGCCACCGCGTTCCCTCAGGCCACCTCCTAAGATCCCTCTTCTCCGAAAAACGCAAGATTCCCTAATTGCCATCTGCTCCGTCGCGTGGGAAAGGAAATACTTTGCCTTTCGTCCAAATGGCGGGAATCGAAAGAAAATGACTACAACTCACTATCTCTAACAAGAAAGATGACACCGAATTTTCGGGTGTAATAAGAAAGTCTTTTGAATCCGTTCTGACGCAAATTAAATTTATCACAGCTATTCAAAGGCAATGGAACCGGTATGGAAAACAATAGTATCTGACGGAAGAAAGAAGTTTTTCCATCGGGTCTTTAATCCCTCAGATATTGGTGTAAACGGAATCTTGAGCTTACGAACTCTTAGAAACAGAGTTATAGACAAAAATAATATGGGACTTTACGTCCCCTGGTGGGAAAACCATGCATTATTTTCGGAAGAAAGTATTCGCAAAAGGTTTATCCATATGAGCGGTATCGGTCCAAGAAAAAAAATTTTAGTCAAGTTTTCAGGATCCCAGATTTCTTTTTTTTTTTTTTTTGCTTGGAGGTGTAACGACCACCGTGAGCAACTCAATGGGCTATAAGCAGTCGCCCGTCCCTAATTTAGGGTCACTAGTTCCAGGGAAGGGAAAGAGCCAGTGCCTAAGACAAACACAACATCCATGCCTCACCGGGATTCGAACCCGGACCCCGTTCGGACGAATGATCAGAGGCCATCGCTTAGACCACTACGCCACCGTGGCGGCTCCCAGATTTTGCTACAAATACATCAGAAGCAGAAATTAACACTTATGCCCCCTGGTGGCCAAACCATTCTTTACCAAACATTAGAAATTATGTGAAAAATATTTTCCATCAGGTCTTGTATGCGATACAGGAAGAAGTTTTCAAATCGGAATTTTAGTAGCAGAAAACGCAATTTACCTTTATGCGCCCTAACGGAAAGTCTTAAATGATTTACGTGAAAATTTTGAATTTATAGGAAACACATTTCGCATCGGAAACACTATCCAACAACGAAGGAATTTTCAAATTGGACTTTTAGAAGTAGAGATATTGACAAAAATAAGATATACATCTACGCCCCTGGCGTAGAAACCATGCATCATTTCAAGAAGAAAGTGTTCCTAAACGGTTTGTCGACATGAGTAGCATCGGGACACAAAAGACTTTTTTCAATCGATATTTTAGAAGCTCATATTTTGCTGCAAATACGTCAGAAGCGGAAATTAAGACTTACGCCACCTAGTGGCCATACCATTTTTTTACAAAAATTAAAAATTATGTGCAAACGATTTCCCATCAGGAGCTGTATCCGGTGCAGAAAGAATTTTTCAGATCGGAGGTTTAGAAGCAGAGAAATAGTGGGAAACGCAATTTACCTTTACGCCCCCTAGCGGAAAGTCTATGAATTACTTGAAAAATTTGAAATCATATGAAAAACATGTCACACTGGAAACACTATCCAACAAAGAAGGAATTTTTCAAATCGGGCCCCTAGAATTAGAGATATTGACAAAAATAAGATATACATCTACGCCCCCTGGCGGAGAAACTGTGGGATATTTTAGAAAGAAAATATTCCGAAAATGTTTATCGATGTGAGTGGCATCAGTCTACTAAAGAATTTTTTAATCGATATTTTAAAAGCTCAGATTTTATGGCAAATACATCAGAAGCAAAAATTAACACTTACGCCCCCTGGTGGTCAAAGTATATTTTACCAAAAATTCGAAATTATATGCAAAAGATTTTCCATCAGGAGATGCATTTTCTGAAGAAAAAAATTTCCAAATCGGAGTTTTAGAAGAAGAGTTATCGGGAAAAAGGTAATTTACTTTTACGCCCCCTAGCGGAAAATCTAGGCGTAATTTGAAAATGAAACTATATCTAAAACAGGCTTCGACATAAATGGAATCGAAAGATAAAATAATTTTTTCAATCTGATGCTTAGAAGTAAATATGTGGATTAAAACGTTATTTTGAATTCGACATCATCTGCATTTACGCCCTCTAGCGGCAAAATTGAACATCGTAAAAAAAAACGAAATAAAGGATCATAATTCGCATATTTCAAGCTTCCGAATGCAAAAAGAATTTTTCAAATCGGACTAATAGTTGCAGAGATACCGTGGGTACAGACGGACGGACAAACCGATAATAGAAGCACGATCTTTTTTTACAAAAGACGTGCTAAAAATGGCTACAGAATCTCGCTTCTCATAAATATGGAAGCCCCGGTTACGCATCATTTTCATTGTAGATATTCTTTTATTCATATAACGAGTAAATGACCCATGCTGTATTTTTTGTACATATCTTTAGGCAAATAAAGCGATTTTGAAAAATCACAAGCCGTGAAAAGCCTGCAACGACAGCGTCTCCCTGGAGTTGCCGAAAATTTAGATCCAGTGCCTAAATGATTTTCCCCGGCAAAACTGCCACGTGCCGATTAGCACATCTCGCGACTTTACATTCAGAACACTCTGGGCAGCGTAATCATTCTTTTTCTGTCCCGTGTAACCATTTTCATATTTAAATTGTAATCGTTGTAGTATATCAGTTTGTATTACGCTATGAGCCTTGAAAAAGCCGTCCGCTAATGATCGAAAGCGTGGCGAATTTTAATATTGATTTCTTACGCCGATAAAACGGATTATCACTTCAGTTTTATATACCGGGTGATCCAAAAGTCTTGCACATTTTGAAAACGCAATAACTCGCGGAGTTTTGAGAGTAGGGCAACCCGGTTTGCGTAGAAATGATCAGAATGACGTCGGTTTTTTTTTGGTTTTTTTTTATGAAATCACATAAACTTTTACTCATTTTACTTACATTTTTTATCGCCAGATGGCGCCATATGCAAACAGGTCAGGGATAGTTGGTATAAAAGCAGCAGCTGGGAAGCAACCACAAGTCATAGGCCGCGGGTGGCCAAGTGGGCAACGTTCGTGACTGTCACGGGAAGGGCCTCAGGTTCGAGCCCAGGCAGGAACGAACGCTCGATCCACTAAATACCCGCCGTGCGTCGGATGGGCACGTTAAGCCATCGGACCCTGGGTACTGGTTCCCCGATACTAAATAAGGGCGTCTTCCTCCCCCTTTCTACTTAGCTTCCGTGCCCTACTTCCTATCGGGAGCTCTAGCCCAAATCTCCTAGTTTTCTATTTCTAAGGGTTGTTTAAGACCTGGGGTCACACACTCCCTTCCTAAAATGCTCTACATATGATCAACCACAAGTCAGTGCCGCGGGTGCCCGAGTGGGCAACGTTCGTGACTGCCACGGGAAGGGCCTCAGGTTCGATCCCAGGCAGGTACGAACGCTCGATCCACTAAATACTCGTCGTGCGTCGGATGGGCACTTTAAGCCGTCGGACCCCCGGTACCCCCCCCCCCCGGTAATAAATAAGGGCGTTGTACTCCCCGTTTCGATTTCGCTTCCGTGTCACTTTCCTATTGGGCGCTCTAGCCCAAATCTCCTAGTTTCCTATTTCTAAGGGTTGTTCAAGACCTGGGGTCAGACACTCCCTTCCTAAAATCCTCTACATATGATGATCATGATCATCATCAGCCACAAGTCACAGCGGTCCGTGTCAGTATACCGGACAAAGCGCTCTTAGTGAAATTGTTCTATTGCAACGCTGAATAACGTGAATGCTGCGTTGAGAGCCTACCGGTCACTGAAAGGTGATCGCAGCGGGAAAGGACCGATGAAAAGTGCTGCGCTGCGGCGAAAGGTGAAAAAAATCGAAGGAACGGGATCACTGACAGCACGCCCACGAAGCAGTAGATCACGAACACGTGCTGCTACAGCAGAGACGATTACGCAGGAAATGGATGTGAATGCAATGTCATCCGCACATGGCGACTCCAGTTCTCGCTATGTTTCCCCGCAAACAGGCATTCCATACGTGACTGTATTGCGAACACTACGACGGATTCTGCACAGATACCCGTACAAACTGCAACGGCATCCACGAACTTCAAGCTGGCGATTACGTGCAGCGTCAGGAGTTCGTGGCATGGTTTTTTTCGACAAATGGATGTCAACGATAACTGGCTGATGAACGCTTTATGGACTGATGAGGCATGCTTTTCCCTAAACGGAGCGGTGAACACGCACAACTGCCGCATCTGGGCTACGGAACATCCCCCAGCAGTCGTTGAAGCGCCACGTCATCAACCGAAAGTGACAGTGTGGTGTAGATTCACGGCTTCCTTCATTATCGGTCTTTGTTTTTTAAGAGGTCCGCTGCACCTCCTTCGAACCCCTTTCAGTGACAGGTGCACGTTACGCGAACATGTTACGAAAGTACGTTATCCCTAGCTTGCAACAGCGGGATGCAGTGAATCTGTGCACATTTATGCAGCATGGAGCACCACCCCACATCGCACGTTCCGTTAAGCAACTGCTGCAGGAGACGTTTTGCGAAAATCGTGTGTTGAGCCGACACTTTCCGAAGGCCTGGCCTCTTCGGTCACCAGACCTGACACCCTGCGATTTCTGGCTCTGGGGGTTACCTAAAATCACAAGTGTACAGATGTCGCCCACTTCATTGGCCATGCTGAAAGATGCCATTTGACACCATGTAGCAGCTATAAAACCGGACATGCTCTCAAATGCCGTCCATGGTGTTTTCTCTCGTCTGCAGGCAGTGCTGGAACAGGACGGCCATCACATTGAACACCTGGTACAATGAGGTGTCTAACCTGGTGCATTCAGGTGTCCATTTTTCTCGACACTTCCAGCCTGTGGTTGCTGCGCCATCTGGCGATGAAAAATGTAAGTAAAATGAGTAAAAATGTATGTGATTTCATAAAAAACCCGATGTTACTCTTATCATTTCTACGAAAACCGCGTTGCCCTACTCTCAAAACTCCGCGAGTTATTACGTTTTGAAAATGTGCAAGACTTTTGGCTCACCCGGTATTTGGTCTATTAATCAGTTGTGCTATATGATATTCTGTGTTGAAAGATCTTTTTGATCTTGGATACTTAGGAAAAGGGACCTAGCGATTTACATTTTTCACCTGAATATTCTTAGTTTCTTCCAAAAGTTTTTATTTTCCCTGAAAAGCTACTTTCGTCGTAATATGGAAAGTTTCCGGTACATGACAATGTCTTGCTTTTCTTCAGTAAAGCTTTGTGCGGAAGTGACGCTCTGAATTGATTTTACCACAGATGTGCTGTTCACTTTGTTTCTTCACTCAATTTTCAATGAACTAAATGGAAAAGGATCCGGAGAAAAACCTGCCATTTCCACAGTAAGGACACTTGCTCGCTTGAATTAATATGTTTCCATTCGAATCATTAATTCTTTTCTGCACATACAGCTCATGTATTTCGTCGTATGAAACGTTTTGGTGATTTCTCTCGGAAAATAACTACAAATGAAACTTGACACGCGCGAGGCTATCATACACAACCAACAACAACCAGGAAAACACTAATGGAAATGCTAGAGAAATTCATCGGCCTGTCAAATCCTAACTGGGTAGGTCATTACATTTCCAATCTCTTCCCTTCTCTCTATCCTCCCCACAGAGGCATAGCTTTTCTTGGGAAAGAAATCCCCTCTCACTCTCAGGGAGAACTCATAGGTAAGATCTGCAGAGATCACAAGCGCTCAACTCCAGACATTACTTGATGGGAAAGAAATCTGTCGCCCGTCCTCAGAGCTCGCTAGTGAAAACCTGGAGACACTAGTTTTTTTTCTAAAGAAACCTGACTTTCAATATCGGAGCCCCGTTTTTGTTTCGGAGAAAGTAGCAAATGGGGATGGGGGCAGCTTTGATGGCCGCAATTAGCACTTCGTTTACCTCTCCTGTACTGACCTGATCGTTCTGCTCAAAAACCTAAGTTTTTAAACTTTTGGGGGATCCTCGAACTTCTAGGTCGTTCATTACTGATTATATTATGCGATCACAAAACAAAAAGTCTTCTGTTGTTTCCATTGTTAGTTTATTTTCAAATACTGTTAGTTTATTTTAAATGTCATATTTTTTAAAATAAACTGAACTTGTTTTTGTTCTAAATAGTAACACTGCACTAGTGATCCGATTTATTGGCGTAGAAAATAAACACATAAACGTTTCCAAGCTTTCACAGATCAACCAGATGACTACTTAATTGGTGTACTGTTCCTCGCTATAAATTTGTTTTTGTTAGTTTTTTTTTTTTTTTAATTTCTAAAGTTTTGGGGGACCCCTAAATTCGGGGGGATTTTTTTTATTAGAAGTTTAATGACAACCGTGAGCAACTCATAGGGTTATAAGCAGTCGCCTGAACCTAACTTAGGGCCACTGGTTCCAGGGAAAGGGAAAAGAGTCAATACCGTAATACAAACACAGCATCATGCCTCATGACACCGCGCGGTGACCTTATTTACTCTGCTGTTTATACAAAAGCCGTTCCATAAAAACTGACTGTAATTCTTTTTTTTTTTGAGTTGGCAACAGTGCGAAGGGGAAATGATCAAGCAGACGACTAACTGAATTAAGGAAGTATCTATGGCAACAGTTATTAGCCTTGGCATACCATTCTGGTTTTGTCATTGTGCAGTTGTTTAAGGTACGTTTGCATTCGCCATACAGCTACGGAGGTGAGTGATTCAGAGTTAAGTGAAATGCGTTGTACGATACAATTTTCATATCTTTTGGGCAAAACGGCTTCAGAAACAGTTGATTTAATAAACAAAGCTAACAAAAATAAATGTTTGAGTGAGTCAACGAATTTTAGACAGTACATTGATTTCAAAAAAGGGCGTTTGTCGGCAGAACTCGCTCCTATGCCTGGTCGACCTGAAAGTATTGTTACGGAGCGTATTGTTAACACTGTTTGGACAATCTTGAAAGAAGACCGACTAATGACGTGTGAAGACATAGCGGCGTTAAGTAATATTTCCAAATCGTCGGGATTCCGCGTTTTACGCGAAAAATAACTGCTGCCTGATGTGTTTTCCAGATGGGACGAGAGAACAATTGTTAGCCAGAGATCAGGTGTGTCATGAATGGAAACAAATGATTGCAAAGGATCCAAACTTTTCAAACACAGTAATAACCGCCGATGAAACATGGGTAGACTATTTCAATCCTCTCACGAAGCGAGCAACGAGTGTCTAGAAACACACAGGCTCGCCTCCTTCGAAAAAGTCCACCAAACCAAATCAGCTGGGACGGTGTTGATAGTTTTCTTTGTTCATAATGGTGTAATCTACCAGCATACCGTTCCTCTACAAATTACTGTCAATGCTGAGTATTACATTTCAGCATTAAAGCGTCTGCGACGACACATATCGGTCAAGTGACCGGAACTGGTGGACAAGTGGACCCTACACCAATTAACCCCCGCCTACATGTGGCTACTTGTGTTCAACACTTTCTTACGAAATGCAGTATTGAAATCATGCCACAGCCTGCCTACAGTCCTGACCTCACCTCTAGTAATTTCTTTGTTTCCAACAGTGAAGTTCCGTGGCACAACATTCAACACAGATGTTGACGTTCTTCAAGCTGTACAGGGGTCGCTAAAGCAGCTTCAACAAAATGCCTTCGCCACATGCTTTGAAAAGTGAAGTGAACGATGGGACCGTTGTATAACGTCCGAAGGAAGATACTTTGAGAAAGAATGATATATATTTTTGCTGTACTTATATTTCTTCATTTTGTGTGATTTTACTCTTAGTTTTTACGGAACGGCCGTTATAGTATACAATTCCAAAAGAGAAAGCTCCGACATTTCTTCTCTTGTCTCTATTATTAGTTTATTTTCAATTTTTTTAATTTTTTTTAAATGTTTGGCATTTTTAATAAACTAACGAATTCAAAAGTTTAGTTTATGTTTAAAAAACTAAGTTTATTAAACGTTTTGGGGATTTGGGGAATCCTGGAACTTCGGAGGCGTCTGCTGTGTCTAGTATACGACACCAAAACAGAAAGCTCCCACATTTGTTCTGTTGTCTCTACTGTTAGTTTATTTCAACTCATTCTCATTCAATTCTTCCCCCCTCCCCATCAACTCATTCTCATTCAATTCTTCCCCCCTCCCCATCTGCAATAAGCAGCAGATTTTCTTTCACAGCTGTACGTAGTTGAATGTATTTGTCTTTGGGATGAGCATAACCACATTAAGTTTAGTGCAAAAATCCAGCATTCTTTTGCACAAAAAGAAAATTCATTCTGTTTGAATGTAAGGTGAATTCTTTAAAATAAGCACTCTGTTCTTACTGTGAATATTTCTCGCTATTTGACATGTCATGTTCACGTTTCTTCCAGTGCTAAATCTGCTTAAATAAAGGTAAGAGAAATAAAGAAATTTCGAACTAAGCTCTTTCTCCCGCTCGAACTTTTAAATACATAAATCCTAATCCTTTCGATGTGGAAACATTTTTCCACACATAAGGTTTGATGTACCAAAATAAAAACTAAAAATTCCCCCTCATTAACAGCCTGATACTGCTAATACTTTAGAATCATTCTCCCAATGGCAGCACTTTGTCTTTTACCGACACTAACATTGGCATGGCTGTTGGAGATCATGGAAAATGTATATTTGTTAGAATATATTTGTAAAAGTTACTTAAAAGCTACTAGCACAAGAATGAAGCCATTATCCCGTCTGAGCAAAAAAGCTCCGTGCTTATAAAATTTATATAATTAAACTATTTATTATAAATACCGAAGGAGGATGAGAATAACAATCCCTTTAGTATTAAAAACTATAGTATACGATTAAAACGTTACAAATTAATAAAATGTTTTCTTATGGAATAAAAAATATGACTACATTTGTATTGGAAAATTATAGTATAGATACCTAAAAGCTAACGAATCGCGAAAGGGTAAGATAAGAATACACGAAATCTATTCAGAATTAGAACTCATGTGCGCTATATAACAATATACAAATTTGTCCAAGTTATATGTGCAACCCAAAAGCAACTGAGTAAAACGTACACAATCAGCATATGTATTAGAAAGATAAATAAAAAGATTGTTATTATCCTAAACCCCCTCCAACTCAATCACAGATAATATTCCATTTAGTCAAAAAATCAAATTCTCCGTCGGGAAAACAATGAAAAGCGAGGAGCAAACAGTACAATAAATTTTACAGATACTAAACAAATCGCAAGAGGACATATTTTTAATATAACAGATTTTCCAACTAAATAGTGAATTATATTATAGTTCCACGGTATTCGAAATGAGAAATATCAGTATGCTCTGTTTCTCTCTTCGAACTCAGTAAAAACCTCAGCTCAAATATTTTTAAAACTATTGTATAATGATTTAGCGATATAGAAACGAGTCAAACGTTTCATTCCCTGAATTACTAAATCATATATTCTAGTCGTGTGCCTAACTTTATATCCACCACTTCAAATCCCTTGTTACGTAAATCTGCAGTGGGAACAACACTCAGTCATCGATTCCCTGTTGAAGAGCACCGTCAATAGCTTTCCATCTGTTTTGATACGGACAGGTCACAATACTCGTAAAAGACATTCACTTCAACAAGGTTACACAACGATTTCTGGTCTGCCTGACGTGCTATTTGTTCTAATCTCGGATATTTTCTGTTACATGAAACTTGACATTTACCTTCTGAGAGTGTACCAATAATCCGTACTGTGATTTCACTGTATGTTTTCTGCCACACTGCAGATTAGGCAAGATGATGGGCCAGAGATTCAATTTCGAACCCACAGCTATGGCGATGTTTATATCAATATACGGTGTTTAGCTTTGCTACTAAATATTTTCCCATTCAGGGCTACGTAGCCAATCTTCGTTCAGAACAGAAACCCTTTATTAATGAGGTGATCTAATGCTCTGTCAAGGTTGAAACATTATTTCGTTCTTCCCTGATATCGTTTCTGTTTTAGTATGGCAAAATATGAGGCTACCCCGGAGGGGCAGTGGCCTAAGCTCTGGCTTCCGTTCATTCGTCCGAGAAAGCTTCGGGTTCCAATCCTTGTGAGGCATGGATGTTGTGTTTGACTTACGGCACTGGCTATCCCCCTTCCTTGGACCAGTGGCCCTAAATTAGGGACATGCGACTGCTTATTGCCTTTTAAGTTGCTCCCTGTGGTCGTTAAATCTTCAATAAAAAAAATTACAGAGTCCAAATTATCAATGCCAACCAATCATCTTTTTATGCGTGAGAGGAATTCGTGCTATGGAAAATATCACGTTGTTTCGAGTCATCACACAAATCTGTCAACATCAGTCAGAATGGGGATCTCATTACTATTTTTTGTGCATTAGTTGTTAATGTAGTCGTCAGACTTATGTAGCGTAGGTATATTTAGATTATCTCAGGCAAAAATATATCACTGCAGTCGGTGTTACTGAAGTGACCACTTTAGAAAGGCTGTTATTTTAGCCATGTTCTTCAGTGTTAGAGTCCTAACTGACCAACTTGCATCGTTTCCTGACTGACATTTCTTACATGCATGTACTCTGGATTTGGGGGGGGGCGATTAACGACCGCCGTGAGCAACTCAGTTTTCTAGAAACAGTCTTCCATGCCTACCTAATTAAATGCCACTGGTTCCAGGACAGAGCCAGTGCCGTAAGATATACTCAGCATCCACACCTCACTCGACATTCGAACGCTGACCCATCTCGGGCGAATGATTTGAAGCCAACTTTTCACACCCCTCTACCACAGGGACTTTTTTTTAGCTCTGTGAATGTTCCTCAGCATTCGTCACAAGATAACAGATGATTTTTTTTTCATGGTGCTTTAGTCGCTGATGGCTAGGCAGAAAGTATCGCTTTGCTTGATGTACTTCATAACGATGGCGACATTTGTGGATTTAGGGTTATCGAATAATATATTCGCATTTCGCCGTATTTCTTTTTTACATTTTTGTTGGGGGGTTTAACGCCCACCGTGAACAACTCGATGGGCTATAAGCAGCTTCCCATCCCTAATGTAGGGTCATTGGTTCCAGGGAAAGCCGACAGCCACTGCCGTAAGACAAACACAACATCCATGCCTCACAGGGATTTGAACCGGGACCCTTCTGAGATCAGAAGCCAACGCTGAGACCACTCGCTGCATTTGGAAACGATATGCTTAGAATGTAAGCACTCGTGTACTTTTACATAATTAATAGAGAAACACCAAACTTGGTAGTGTGTGTGGGGTGTGCACATGGAAGAAGGTAGAAAACTGAATAATACCAACTCAATGATCTATCTGTCAGTCAAAGATAATGTTAAATACTGGCTGTGGTTAAAAAACACTGTTGCTAAAGAAATACATACACTGGCGGAAAGTGAACAAAGAACACCAAGAAGGAGACGTCTGATACCAACGAAATTTATACAGCATAATAACGGAATACAGAGGATAACGTGATCAAAACATTATGGCAACATACAGCTGTATTTGCTGGTAAACTGAAAAATAACTTTTACATGAAACATGGTTAGTACGAGGTTGAATTGCCATGAGCTGCGTCACACTGTGCAATTCTGGCATGGAGTCTGTCGTACAGATGTTGGATGTAAGTTTGGGGTATTGAGTTCCAAGCATCCTCAACCTGGACGCGTAAATCAGGGATGGTCGTGGAGACCGGAAAGGTCGTTGTCCGATAAAATATTACACGTGCCCAATGGGGGACAAATCCGGTGAACGTGCAGGCCATGGAAGTTTTCACACCCTAAGTGCATGTTGCGTTGTACGTGCCGTGTGTGGGCGTGCGTTATCTTGCTGGAAAACACCACGATGGACCGATCTTACAAATGGCACAACAACGGGCTGGATGATGATGTTGATGTAGGAGGTGATGTTTAACGTGCCCGGCACAAACACTAGTTGTGTACGGGAGTGATAGCTGATCGCTCTCCACACCAGGAGAACAGGTGTATACCCTGTGTGTTGCTGGCGGATGCAAGAAGGGTGGAAGATGCTCCCCTGTGCGTCTGCGAACACACATACAGCCATCTGAGGCTCCCAAGCAGAATCTGCTTTCATCGCTGAGCACGACAGATCGCCATTGCGTTCTCCAGTGCAAACGTTGGCGACACCACTGTAGCCGTTCCTGACGGTGAGCTGGAATCAGAAGTGCACATGCCAGAGGCACACGTAGTTCTGCATCCAGTAGACGGTTGCGGATTCTTTGCACAGTCACCTCAGGTGCAACGGCAGCTCGGATTTGCGTCGCAGTGGATGTTCTGCTTGACAACGCCGCTCTTCTTATGCGTCCATCGGTCCGCTCATCAGTCCGCCTGCGACTCCCAGATCCACGTCTTCTAGTGTGGGAATGTTCCTCGGACCATCTACGCCACCATCGTACCACCACCGATACTTCCAGTCCAATTCGCTCTGCAATACGACGATACGAACACCCGGCCTCGCGGAGTCCGACTAGACGACCTCGCTCAAAGTCCGATAACTGCTGAAAGCTGAAATCGTACACGTTTTCCATGTCCAGGCATTGCAGCTTCTTCAGGGTCTTCGCACGTGTCCGTACGCCGACGACTGATTACATTCACTTCGCCGTACTCCTTAAATACCACCGACGATATTTTGTATATTATGCCGTGCTGTGGCGTAAGCGCTTACCGGTTGTTCCCGAAATTAACATCACACCTACGTAAACTCGACCCCATTAACATATGCAAATTTCATGATCGTCCGCCAATTCCTTCTTGGTGTTCTTTTTTCACGTTCCGCCAGTGTATTTGAAGAACAGTAATCTTAAATTGTTATATGTACTGCTAAAAAATATTATATAACTTACTGTCCGTCCCCTTCACATATATCTATCTACTGATACCATGAATCAAGATCTATCACAGTCACAATATATATTCAGCAAGAGTTCAAATGTTTTACTTTAACGCCAGTTGAAGTTAGAAGAAATGCAGACAAACACAAAGGTTTCAATTGCAAGCAAGAGCTGGAAGTAGCTTCCTACCATAAAGAAATGAAGATACATCAGGGGTCCACTAACTGCAAGATTCAAGTGAACTTTGGCACTGTAAAAGATGATGTTGCCATAGCTGCATTCCAGGAATCATAGAATACTCCAGCGAATGGCGTCATTCGTCGATCTTTCTTTTTCTTTTCTGATTGGAGGTTAACGACCACCGTGAGCAACTCAATATGTTATAAGCAGTCGCCCGTCCTTAATTTAGGGCCACTGGTTCCAGGGAAGGGAGAGAACCAGTGCCATAAGACAAACACAACTTCCATGCATCACCGAGATTTGAACTCTGGCCGCTTACGGACTATTGATGAGAAGCCATCGCTTCTTCGTCCTAAAACATCCGAAAAAATTTAGAGCCAAGAAACGACGTCTGGTAGAGAAGAGGAAAACTTATCTTGAAAATCCTGAAATAGGGGCAACCGAATCAAAAATATGCTAGAAAGCCTGCAGTGAAATAAAAAAAAAAAGGAATGATGAAGCTACTATGAACAGATATTGACATTTTAAACAGCTTTTTTTTAGGGGGGGGTGAGAAAATTTAAGAACCACCGTGAATAGCCAACTCTGAGTGCTGTAAGCAATCGTCTGTTTCCAATTTCCGGCCACTGGTTCCTGGGAAAGGCAACAGCCAGCGCCGTAAGACGATCATCAATAACAAAAAAACTCGTGGATCATACGAGACTCTGATATGGGCTCAGCAAGAACAGCTACTCAGAGACTTACGCCTCTGGCATCTCAGCCAATGCGAAGGCTTGTTAATGTTCGTGGGAGATATTTACAACTGATTCCTTGTATTCTGCTGTGCATTGGACACAGCTCGAGCCTGATAATTTAGTTATTTTCAGAAACATAGCAGCTTGTGCGATAAGCTCTTCATGAAGCAGCTTGGGACATATTACTAGTACTTCATTTTCGTCGCAGATCCGAGTGAACCAGATTTGCTATCACCGTTTATGCCACAGCCTTGTGTTTCGGTCGTAGAAGCTACTTTATCGTTCAAGCAGGATCACCCATACTGGATTTTGAAATTGTCTTCTCTGTGTTATAAATTCTACATAGGTGGCTCTACTCCATTGAACAGTTTGACTTCAGCAGAGAATCTGTGGTTTGTGCAGGAATAATTTTATACAGAATTTTCGAAGATACTTGTCATTATGTGGGTCCCAAGACCCTGGGGCACTCAAAAGAATAACAACGTTCTTCACGCGTCGGTATGACTGCTTATACGGCTTATACTTACTCCAGAAACAGGCTTACATTTTTTCCATTTTTAAGGTTTTGCCTATTTGCAAAGACACGTAATCTGTTCACAAATGGCACTGATACATCAAAAAGCACCGCTTTATTTTGGATGTTCCAACCAGCAGAGCCGCCCCTGGGGTACATTTGTCTAGGCGATGGCATCTGGCCATTCGTCCGAGTTGGGTCCGGCTCGAATCCCGGTGAGGCATGGATGTTGTGTGCATCTTATGGCACTGGCTCTCTGTCTCTCGCTCTTCCCTGGAACCAGTGACCTTAAATTAGGTACTGGCGACTGTTTATAGCCAGCCCATTCAGTTAGTCACGGTAGTCGTTAAACCTCCAAACGGCCGCCCCGATGGAGCAGTGGTCTAAGCAATGGCCCGTGTCCAAAAGGAGTGCGGGTTCGAATCTCAGTGAGGCATGGATGTTGTGTTTGTTTTACGGCGCTGGCATTCCCCTTCCCTGAAACCAGTGGCTCTAAATTAGGGACGGGTGACTGCTTATAGCTCATTGAGTTGCTCACGGTGGTCGTTAAACCTCCAATTAGAAAATGAAAAAATGAAAAAAACACCTCCAACCAAAAAAAACCCAAAAAAAAAACAACCGGCAGCACTCTTTTGGTTATTTGTTTCCTTGTTTGGGGTTTAACGACCACCGTGGCGAATTCAACGGGCTATAAGCACTCGGGCATCCCTAATTTAGGGCCGCTGGCTCAAGGAAAGGAATCGGGCAAAGAAAGGATGCCTCACCTGGACTGGAACCTAGATCCATCTCGGACGAATAGTCAACAGCCAGAGCTTCGAACACTTGACCCAGAAGGCGGCACTTCTATTTTTTTCCAATCATGTTTTTTTTTTGGTCGTTTTATATTTATATTATGAATATGTACCCTCAATAGACAAAATATTTGGGATGGGCGTGGAGGACAGACATAGGCATCCCCGCACAAAGTGCAAAAGAATCAAATCGAACGCACGCGATACGTAGATGGACAGCAAGGCTTCCCAACAGTGTATCGCAATTGATGAACATGGGTAAACGTGGGGATCTGAAAGACTTTGGCCATGGACGTATTATCGTCGCAAGGCAGATGGGGCATTCTATTGCCCAAGTGGTAAGAACCGTAGGGTTCCCGAGGGCAACCCTATCAAGGGTATACAGCGAGTATACCACCGACGGACGTACCAACGTCCAGAGAGCAAGTGGTGGCCGACCACAAGCTGTTGATGACAGGGGTCGACGTACACACCGATGACAGCGGCAGCGCAAATTACATCCATGTTGAATATCGGAGACCCAAGCGAGAAAACGGTACCGGGCACGCTGCATACCTTTGGTTACGGAAACCGAAGTCCTACCACCGTTCATTGCTTATCATTTCTATCTGCTGTTCATTTTCAGTGCACACGTCGCCTGGTGCAGAGAACATCAAACCTGGACACCTGCGGAGTGGTGCCGCGTCGTGTGGTCAGATAAATCTTATTTTAATCGGCACCCAGCTGACCTGGGGTGCGGGTGTTGCGTGGAGGGAATGACGCCATGACCGTGATGTCCACGCCATACAGTGCTAGGTCGGCTCTGTTCAAGGCGGTGTGTTTCTTTGTTGGTTTGAGGAGACTTTTCATGGGACACATTAGGTCCCTCAGAGTGTCTCGAGAGGTGCGCGTTATCAGCATGTGGTGGCTGATCACCTGCATATTTTCATGGCCTTCGGGCATCCAGTGGCCGAATTTCTGTTCCATCAGGACTATGCACCACCTCACCAAGCAGCAACCACCCAGACATGACTAGCACAACACTAATCTGAGTTAAAACCATCCAGTGCCCCCCAAGGGTGGCTCCAAACTCAAAATTTTAAACACTGTGGAAGCCCTCTGAGACACCGTGGAGAGGAACGTCAGATTCATGGATCCAGAAACTCTAATGGGCTCACATTCATGGATCCAGAAACTCTGGAGAGAAACGTCACATTCATGGATCCAGAAACTCTGGAGAGGAACGTCACATTCATGGATCCAGAAACTCTGGAGAGGAACGTCAGATTCATGGATCCAGAAACTCTAATGGGCTCACATTCATGGGCTAACATTCATGGGCTCACAGAAACTCTAATGAGCTCACATTCATGTTGTGTGCATTCATGTTTCATGCATCTAGAAACTCTGGAGAGGAACGTCACATTCAT
This sequence comes from Macrothele yani, assembly GCA_039090855.1. Taxonomy (NCBI): domain Eukaryota; kingdom Metazoa; phylum Arthropoda; class Arachnida; order Araneae; family Macrothelidae; genus Macrothele; species Macrothele yani. Next base: position 33,394,189 of record CM077004.1, read on the forward strand.
GGATCCAGAAACTCTGGAAAGGAACGTCAGAGTCATGGATCCAGAAACTCTAATGTGCTCATATTCATGGATCCAGAAACTCTGGAGAGGAACGTCACATTCATGGATCCAGAAACTCTGAAGAGGAACGTCAGATTCATGGATCCAGAAACTCTAATGGGCTCACATTCATGGGCTAACATTCATGGGCTCACATTCATGTTGTGTGCATTCATGTTTCATGGATCCAGAAACTCTGGAGAGGAACGTCAGATTCATGGATCCAGAAACTCTGGAGAGGAACGTCAGATTCATGGATCCAGAAACTCTAATGGGCTCACATTCATGGATCCAGAAACTCTGGAGAGGAACGTCACATTCATGAATCCAGAAACTCTGGAGAGGAACGTCACATTCATGGATCCAGAAACTCTGGAGAGGAACGTCAGTTTCATGGATCCAGAAACTCCAGAAACTCTATGGCATCCGGTGGAATCATGACTCCGCGTGTACATGCTGTTATTAGAGCCAGGGGAGGTCGTAACAAAACTTCTGCACACTCTCCATTTTTGAGAAAAGTGTGAAGTAACGGAGAAAACGTACATTATTACTGTACAATGTACGCTGAAGAGCAATTGAATTAGACATACCTGTCTAGTAACGTGTAGCACCACCTTTCGCCCTGATGACGGCGGCGATTCGTCTCGGCATGGACTCGACAAGACACCGGAAGTGTTGGGAAGCCATACGGATCCACGACCGTAGAACAAGCTCCCACGGTTCACGAAGATTTGATGGAGGAGGTCATCTCTCTCGATGGCATCCCAGATGTGTTCGATGGGATTGAGGTCAGGTGACCTAGCTGGCCAAGGAAGCGAGGTCACGTCGGTGGAGTGTTCATCCAATCATTCAGATACAATTCGGGAGCTGCATTGTCTTGTTGCAGGATGAGGTCCCCAGTGGGATGTTGAAGACGCACAAACGGAAGCAAATGGTCGTCCAGGATATCCCAGTAACATTGACCTGTGAGGGACGATATCACACGTACCAGGGATCCCATTTAAGTCCACGTAAACAGTCCCCAGACGAGAATGCCACCCCCACCAACTTGAAGAGTACCCTGCTGGCAAGAAGATTCCATCGCTTCATGTGGTTTGCGCCGTACTCCCATCCGCATGTACGAACGTGAATCTCAACTCATCAGTCCAGGTGACATTTTTCCACATGTCTAGGGTCCAGTGGCGATGTTCCCGCGCCCATGCTAATCTTTGCACCCTGTGATGTGTGGTCAGCAGCGGTAACGTCGTGGGACGATGGCTTCTGTACCCCATAGCGAGGAGATGGTTCTGGATGGTGTGGCTGCTTACACGTTTTTGTGCACCAGCGTTAAATTGTCGAATGATTTCTCCACTGTGGCCAGTCTATCCGCTGTTACAATGCGAGCTAGCCGACGATGACCCCGCTCATCCACACGCTGATGTCCACGGCAGTTGGCCCTTGCAGGGATGGTTTTACCGGATTCGATGTACTCACGGTGAACCCGTGACGCAGTGGCTCGTGAAAATCCCTGCAAGACTTCCGAGATGGAGTGACCCATTCTTCAGGCTCCGACAATTTTCCCACGATAAGATGAGCTTAGATCCTTCGTCATACCCATACTGCGTCCGAATCTTACTGATTCCCGTCGAATCACTCCTTATACTGTCGAATCGCTGCATAGGTCATGTCGTTTCCGTTTACAGAGCCGCACACAGAACTACATTTGCATAACGCCAGCTATCTCTAATTCAATTGCTCTTCAGTGTACTTCCCTCTGCTGCTAATGACAGCTTGCCTGCGGTGAGGAAGGTCCAGGATGCCCCTTAGCACGCCATCTTTGTTCAGCTGCCGTATTACTCGGGTCACGTCCAATGACAGTTCGTCCAGCGATTCGTATAGCGGATGCCATGGAGCCAATTATTTAACTTTGGGAAAATATCAAAGTCGGGTGGACTGAGATCAGGGCTGTATGGTGGGTGAGATAAAGTTTTCCAGCCATATTTCGACGAAAGTCCCCGTACCGACGCTGCACCGTGACACGATGCGTTGTCATGCAGCAAGATCACTCCCGTTTCCAACAAGATGGTACGCATCATTCGCTTCCGGTTTCGATTAACGTGTGCAGAACTTTTGCAATGACCCTCGTATTAGGTAGATTGTCCATGGAGTGCAATTTTGCTTTTAAGGGGAGGAACTGCAGGCTGATTAACTCGAGACTGAACACTTATTTTTAATTAATTCACGATTGCAAAGGCACACTTGAATTAAATTAACGTAAAAAAAATCTTTGATCAATGACAAAAAGTAATGTATCATAGAAGACGATGGAAGTGCCCACCGCCAGCGTGCAGGCACATATTCACCCGACGCTTCACATTGGCGAATGTGCGATGTAGCGTAGCGACGTCGATGGCACCAATTTCACGCGGGATGTTGTCTTTCAGTTCCTCAATCGACCTTGGCTTGTTGGCATAAACCTTGCTTTTTAAAAGTCCCCAGAGAAAGAAATCTGGGGGTGTCAGGTCGGGAGACCTAGGCCGCCACAGATCTTTGGAGATAATCCTATTATGGAAAAATGCTGTGAATTTCTGACATGCTCCTATTGGAAGTGTGTGGCATGTTGCACCGTCCTGTTGAAAGTAACCATCTGCAAGTTCCTGATCATCCATCTGGTTCACAAACTCATTAATGATTTCCAAGTATCGGTCGGTATTTACCGTGTCTTTAAAAAACGATTGACTGAACGATACGAGGTCGGGACACCGCACACCAGACACTGATTTTCACTGAATGCAATGGCTCTTCACGAATGGTGTGGGGATCATCACTGGCCCACACCCGTGTATTTTGCTAGTTTACATATCCGGATAAATGGAACCATGTTCCGTCAGTAAACCATGTTATGTCCAACAGGGCGGGGTTTTCGGCGAAAAATTTGGCAAACCATTGACAATATGCCAATCGTTTTGCAAAATCCGGTGGCTGTAACTCGTTCACAGCCGTGATACGGTACGGCTTAACCTTCGCCTGTTTGGCTGCTCTTTGGCACGTCGAATACTATAATCTCTATTGGGATAGCCGCCTAATAGATTTTCGTGGGAATGCCAATAACCGCTGCTTCATATCTTCTATCGCAGTGATCTCAAACTCAGTCCTTTGGAAAAGAACTGAGTTCATGAATATTAATAAATATCTTATGAATAAATATCAATTTTACAAAACTACTCCAATAGCTTGGCAGAATATTTTTTCTAATTATCGGTAAATAGTAAAAAACAAGTATTTCACCAATCACTGAAAACAATCACTTTTACCTAACAATTATTTTCACTCAAATCTTAAAACAATCACATTTTACGAACTGAACACGATACACGGTACAGAAAATATTATATGTTCTGACCAGAAACTTGCCTCGTTTTTGTGTCACTAACTTATCGATATTCGGAATAATATCCTTTGAAAATGCTACTTTTAAAAGTGAGCATAACTGACTGTCATTTATCCTATTCCCTTCAAGATATTTTACTTGTTTCATTTTTGAAACAACTGTTTACATGAGTATGCTGTTCCGAACATAGACAGTACCCGTGCAGCTATGTTATGAATGTTTACGTACTTGTCCTTTTAAGCTAACTGGTGAAACTCTGTTAGGTTGCAACAGTTGAATTTTTCTTTTAGGAAAGAATCACACTGAAAGTCTATTAATTTAAGCTGCAGATGCGTTGTCAGCATTATAGAAATATGAAGACTTGAATATATAAAAAATATTTTCCATGTCTTTGAAACATGCCTTTTAAAATCCTCTTTTAACATAGCTATCTTCGTAGAAAATTCACCAAAGTTGATTTCGTCTTCTTCAGCTGAAGCTTTTAAAGTGGGAAAGTGAACAAGATTTCCTGCACTGAGCTGAGCTTCCCAAAGCTGAAGTTTCCTCTGAAATGCGTTAAAATTACCAATAACATCAGTGACTAGCTTATTGTAGCTTGATATTCAAATCGTTTAAGTATCCAATTATATCTGTGCTGAATGCCAGATCATGAAACAACTTTTGATCATCAAAAAGCGAGATGTCTTGATCTTTACTTTCAAGGAACATCTTTATTTCATCTCTCAAAACCCAAAAACGTGTTACTTATAAATTTGAGGATGGCTTTGCTAAGCATTTCTATGTTTATATTATATTTAATATATTATAATATACTGTAAAAAAGAGTGATTTATGTTTATTTTGTAATCATTCATGCCGGCCGTAAAATAGTTGGTGCCGGGCCGCGAGTTTGAGGCCACTGCTCTATTGTGCCCTCCGTCATCTGGAGTCGTCCGCCGTTATGCGGATCCACCAAGTTTCCCGTTCTCTTCAGCTTCTTCACCAATTTCGATATGATGGCTCTGGTGGATGGTTTACGCCCATCAAATTTCTTCAGAAACTTCTTCTGATATTCTTTGAAGGAACCGGTTTTCCAGTACTGACACACAATGAACACACACACTCTTCAATTGAGTACACCATCTACATTCGACATCCTCGCAACCCTTAAAGCGGCCGATATACCTGAACCAAATTGTGTCCAAAATTCTCTGCTTTCCCCAAACATAGCGGCAGAGTTTTATGAAAGCTATGGCAAAACAATTCTGTCTCCCTCTCATCTCAGCAGTATCTATCATAAACTTGGCACGGGTAATTAGAGCTTCCTTCTAGTCCATTATCCTTTGCTCCATGACCCAAGGCATGATGGGAAATTGCTAGTCCACCTGACTCAGATATCATGCCACTGAGTAGAAGCAAGTTAATCAAACATCTCTCTCCTTTCTTAAGTCCGTCGCCATAGCTCTTTTAGCAGGTAAAAGACAGAAAAGATTAACGTCAGTATGAAAAGATCAGCGCCAGATAGCCCTTCTAGCTGAAGTCAGAAAAGATTAACTTCAATCATCTCCCTTAAATGACCACTTTGGATTATAATAAAAATAATAAAGCCTTCTCATGTGTAATTCACTAATTCTATCAGCGTTCTTCTTCCTTAGACAGCGAATATATTCGTTCAAACTGATTCCATCCCATTTTGCTAACCACGAGTTAATTCATTCCAGCCGGTTAAAGGTTTAAACGGTCTGCAGCGACACGCTATTCCCCCACCACTACGAGACAGCGCCACCCGGCTGCCAGGAAGACATTTTATTCGCAGGTAATACATGTCGACTTCTTCCTTAAGGAATAAAGAACCGCTCCGTTCGGGTTTCACGTTCATCGTATATTCTCCATCTCATATATTCCACATGATAAGTGTTAACAGTGAATCACCCTGTACTTTAGTAATACATTTTGTAATTTTTTGTTTGATATGTTATGTAGCTGTTTTTTTCCATATATAGATTGCATTTCTATATCTCGGGACCACAGTTACTTATTTCTATTTTATTTCACTTGCGATCGTTGTCTTTTCTTTTTATTTCAATGAGTGTGGAATGAATCTTAAAATAATTAATGTAGTATATGTATGCATTATGCTAATAGACTGTAATTACATAAATGACTGCCAATGTTCTTGATGAAGGTTTTTTTCCGGGAGAACGCAGTGTTACTAGGATGATTTTTTAACATATTTTACAATGCGTTCCTATAATTAGTTGAGAATTTTATGCTTATTCATTGAATCATACAAACTTGTTTGTCTTTCTTACAACGATAGCTAGGGGAAAAACAAATTTTCATGCGTTTTTTTTTCAAAATGAATAGCAAGTCCTAGGAAGGCTCGTACAGAAGAGATATATTCTATGTGTCAGGAAAAAAGACGCAATTGCTGAACTCATTCCACCGCTTTTTTAAATTCCTTTCCCAACATATAATTTCACTACCCATTTGCCTTCCCTTTCTCCTCATAATTCAATCATCTTTACTTTCCTCATCAATAATACGCTCTGCAAGCTAGTGCACCTTTTGCAATTGATTCCCCATGCTACGATTGTTGGCATATACTTCTGCATCCACCCGCTGTTATTTGATTTTGCATTTAGTTTAATCATTTCCCCTTTTAGCTCAATCATTATTAGCTTTCACATTTGGAGCTGTTTAGATCATTCAAATTGAAGTTATGTAGTATTGTATAATGAATGAAAGTGTTTTTTTTTAATTACAGTCATTGCAGAACGATTTTTGTAATGCGAGGTTTCAACTTCAAATTAAGCTTATGTCAGAAGTGATTGTAATAAAAGGTTTTCTGGAAATTTGAAACGCATGGATGTACTTGAAAGATCGTTTATCGCAAATAACTTTAATCATGTGCAGGCGTTACTGACATTCTTTTTCACGGAATATTTACTTGCGAAAACAGCTTTTTATAAATGAAGTAGAAAGCCTGCAGCGGAAGTTCAAATATAGGACAAAAAAGTGGTTGAAAGTAATTAGAGTCAAACAATAACGAAAAAAAGAAGACAATGTTGGAATTGAGTAAAGGGCAATATAAATAACCTCATGAGCATCTGAAGAAAGAAAGCGTTAAAAAGACACAGAATTAAAATTAAGTGGAAAAAAGCACTGTACATGTCTTCTATGTAAAAGGAAGAATCGGACTGATGGTATGAATGAATTTGGGGAATGCAATTTTTACTGCTTGAGTGATTATTTTTTGGAAGTGTTTTATTATTATGTTTTAGTTTCGCAAGGGCAGTGTTAGAATTTTGGGAAACAAAACCTTACTGATCCTGTATCTTGCTCTGCAACCAAGTTCATAGGTCCGCAAATGACAATAATACCAATTCATTTAATATGAACACTGTATAAGTTTCATTTTACTTCTACAAGACGCAGCACAAACTTTAATGTCAAATAACTAAATAATGGAGTAAAAATATTACGAAATATTTTTGCACTGATTATAATTTGTATATGAAAAATGAACATGTAAATTACATTTAACCTTAGTTAGTATTTCCAAATTTACTACATATCATGTGACGACGTACAACAGACGAGAAGTGCATGTCAATACGGCAAGTAGCAGTGATAAGTACTTGTCGGCGCGGCTTAATTGGAAATGCATTCTTCTCCGGAGCAGAAGGACCTGGCTTCGAATTGCGCCACCGGCAAGTGGCTTTTACGCTATATTAGCGCCCGAACGTAAAATAAATCTCCTGTGCATTGGGTTGTTCGAAACATTTGTGCCGCTTTTCCCACACGTCGTCTGGTATTAATGATAATTCCTTCTTCGCTTCGAAAAATGTGTGCTGCTTCTTCCACATATCGTCTGAAATTAATGAGAATTCCTTCTTAACTTCGAAAAATGTGTGCTGCTTCTTCCACACATCGTCAGGAATTAATGAGAATTCCTTCTTCGCTTCGAAAAATGTGTGATGCTTCTTCCACACATCGTCTGGAATTCATGAGAATTCCTTCTTCGCTTCGAAAAATGTGTGCTGCTTCTTTTACACATCGTCTGAAATTCATGAGAATTCCTTCTTCGCTTCGAAAAATGTGTGCTGCTTCTTCCACACATCGTCTGGAATTCATGAGAATTCCTTCTTCACTTCGAAAAATTTGTGATGCTTTTGCAAACATCGTCCGGAATTAATGAGAATTCCTTCTTCCTTTCGAAAAATGTGCGATGCTTCTTCCACACATCGTCAGAAATGAATGAAAATTCCTTCTGCGCTTTGAAAAATGTGTGATGCTTCTTCCACACATCGTCTGGAATCAATGAGAATTCCTTCTTCTGCAGCGACCTCCTTCACATGTGGTTTACCGGCTGACTCTGAAACCTACGATTCCGTCTCAGCCCTTTCTCACAGGGGGATGTATGAGACGTACCAATCTCAGGCGTGACACATATGCCAAGATATCAAATTTGCAACGACAAACTTCACCGGTGTAGCTTAATTGGGAAAGCATTCGTCTCCGGAGCAGAAGGTTGGGGGAGAAGTACAATTCCAGCTGCCTGCAAAACAGCTTTTAAGCTATAATCAGATGATGTCATGACTGGGCTACAGCAGTAGACGAACAGATCGCGAATATCCCTGACCCCTCTGATTTACCTGCTGTATTTTTCCAAAGCATCTTCGATTGGTGGAAGTTTGTTACGTGTTGCATCATTCACGGTAAACGGTTCTGCGTGAAAATTCCAGGAGGGTAGCCGTTTGGGAAATACTTTAACCGACACACCTGTCGCCAGTAATTATATATTCAAAGTCATTCGGATCACACAATTTTGCCCATTCCCATGCAGCACGCCTGCCGCCAGTAATCATATGTTAAAAGTCGTTCGGATCACTCATTTCTGCCCATTCCGATCCGGCGCTCCTGCCGCCAGTAATCATATGTTCAAAGCCATTCAGATCACTCATTTTTGCCCATTCCCATCCAGCACACCTGCCGCCAGTAATAATTTCAAAGTCGTTCGGAACACTCATTTTTGCCCATTCCGATCCGGCACTCCTGCCGCCAGTGATCATGTTCAAAGTCGTTCGGATCACTCATTTTGCCCATTCCGATACGACAGGCCTGCCGCCAGTAAGCACAATCAACACTGACTAATGTTCGACAAGCTGGTCTGCCTGATTTAAACTGTACATGGCACTCCCATGGCGTGTTACGTGTTGGAGTCCACCATTTAAATGACGAGAGCAGGTGTACGTACCTAATGAACTAGCATTTCAGTATTACACACTGCTGGCCATTAAAGTGCAACATCACGAGAGACAGGAGATATCAAAGCCATATTTAATATTATACAGAAAGCACATGATACATAAGTGAATCGATTACAAATACAGCACGGTGAGACAAGGAGAACACATAACAATCAGTATATAGGGTAGCCATCATGGGTGGCAATTACAGCTGCTACACGGCCCGGCATCGAGAGGAAGAGACGCTGGATGCGTATCTGAGGAATATCTGTCCTCACAGCTTCGATACAAATTCCTGTGTTGTAGCCGGGAGTGGTTTCTGGCGTTCCAGTCATTCGGCGATCATGAGCCATGCGTGTTCAATAGGCGACATTTCCGGGGTACGCGCTGGACAAGAAATACGTAGGACATGGCGGCGATCTAGAAAGTCTTGTACGTTGGGTGCCGCATTATCCTGTTGGCAAAGGGCACTATTGGGGATGAATTATTGTGGGATGAAAATGGCTTATTGAAGGATGAATTTTGTGTTTCACCTTGGAATCATTCTCGACCAGACACAAATTGTAAGGTTAGTGCTTTGCATTATTATCAATTACTCATTGCTACTGTATAATTTGTCTTTTCCGTAGCTTATCTTTATCGGGTAAAAGACCCCTCAACTGGCTGCGTTCTAGTGCAACTGTACCACCTCGCCTAATGGTATCCACGCCACTTACGGAACACCACCAACACTGACGTGAGCAGGGAGCCTAACCAGACAGAGTTACCACACCAAGTCATTCAAATAGACAACTTTTTAACGTAGGCTTCCACCACAAAAGGATTTAGACGTAGCTGCCTCGGCCACAAAGACTGTACGTCGCATACTGGAAGCGGATGTGACGCAGCGATAGCCTACAGACGGTGACGGAAAAGTGGATGAACAAGTGGGCATAGTTGGGTACGCCAGACGAAGTGAGAAGTGACTTCGTGGTAAAATGCCAGATGATACCTGCGATAGGGAAGGATCACATGATCTTATTATTTTGACGAAAACAAAAAAAGATTAAGTTGTTGTCACGCGAGGCTCCAATTTCCGGTGAACACTGACCTACCGAAACCTCGCAGTGCTTAAACGCACAGCGAGGTTTAAGCAGTATGTCTTGGATCGAACTCTTGACCAACGGAAAGGTGAGAACTTCCAGTTGCAGGGTACGCTTGCAGGTTAACTGGTGAGAACTTCCAGTTGCAGGGTACACTTGCAGGGTAACTGGTGAGAACTTCCAGTTGCAGGGTAACTGTGCTTATCTCAGTCTGCAGGAGTTCACCAGTTGGCAGTCACAGTCCAAATGGAGAAAAATCCATAAGAGTTCGGACGTGGCGTTCATTATGGAAAGCATAATAAGAAGTAACCATAATTTACACAAGTGAAAGGTGAACTAAAAAGGGGGTGTACAGAAGTTTATCAAAATAATGGAAACACTTACTGTTTGTGGATATCTTTTGATTTATAAATACGTGGGCCCACCTCGTGCTTTCATAACAGAATCAATTCGACATGGGATAGACTTATGTAGGCTATGCACATATGATAATAGAATTTGAGACTATTCTTCCTGTAAAGCGATGTCCCAACTGTAATGCTACGAGTGGAAAGTGCGATCTGACCTTTCGCTCCAGATATTCCCATAAAATGTTCAATACTACTGAGATCTGCAGGTTGAGGTAGCCAGGGTAACTGCTGCACCTCATCCTCATGCTCTGCAAACCACAACTTCACACGTCTCGCGCAATGCAGGAGGCTTTATCTGCTTGAAACCAGGGACGGTCATTAGGAAACAATGCGTGCAACGTTGAGTGCAGGTGGTGCCCCAGAAGGGATCCGTACTTGCAGATATGACGCGGCCCTGCAGAATAACCATACGCTAAGGAATGCCATGGTATGGCACCGCACAGAATCAGTGATCTACCTCCATACTTCACAGATGTAACCAAACAGTCGGGGTGGTACGCTTCTGCAGGACTTTGCCAGACTTATACTCTACCAATGGTGGGAAATAACGTGAAGCAACGTGTCATCAGACCAGATAACACGTTGCCAGTCTTTAGCATTTCAGATATAATGTGCTTTGCACCATTTCACACGTTTTGTTTACACTTATGCTGGTAATTAGAGGTTTATGGATTGCAACAAGGCCGTAAATACCAGCGCGATGGAGTTTCAGACGAACTTTTGTGGCAGAAACGGTATCATTTCGACTGGTGTTCAATTCTGCTGCTGTTTATGGCGCCGTGGTCTTGTTCTTCTTTTGTAAAATACGTGCCAACATTCGCCTATCCCTGTCTGACATATTCGTATGGAGTCCATAATTTGTACGCTTGGAGGCAACGCCGTGTCCTTTTTGATAGGTAGTTATAATCTTCGACCCAAGTCATCGTGTTACACCTACCATTCCTGTCGTCCTAGTTACAGAAGCTCCTGCGAGACGTGCACTAAATGGCATGCCGTTGATATCTGACATAGTCCACATTTACTCCACAACGGATGTTTAATCTGCGACTGCGGCACAGCAACGTGATAGCCAACATCGTATCGCGAAATAGCTGACATCGTATTGCGAAATAGCTGACATCGTACTGCAAACATTTACATACCTCACATCGCAGATGATGTCCCTGTGATTTGCATACGGACCCAATGCGTGTACTCCAGTTGCAGTGGATGTTTCCATCATTTTGGCAAACTTCTACACGTCAGGAGATTTTTCTGAGAATGCTTCTCTGTATTGAACGATGCATGATATTGTGGATCACTAGTTTCATGAGTTGCTGCTAAATTGCCTGTTCTCTGCGTTTGTTGTCTTTGTGTTGAGTTTATTCAGTGTTGTGCTGCTAAGCAAGTGTTTGGTCTTCAACCTGGTCCAGACAGACAGTAGGTAGGTCCATATTTCCCACTCTTTTTCCACCAAAAAATCAAGGATTTCTCCAGGACTTTTCAAGGACTTACAAAAACTTTCAAGACTATTGTATATTTATTCCCACTACGAACTCTCATGAAGCACTAAAATAAGTCATAACAAACAGTCAAAAGGTTCAATTAAAATTATATCTTAACATAGGGACATACTTTGGTAAGGTATTATTGTTCCACAAGATCTCTTTCACAGAGCTACAGATGTATAATGTATCCCTTTATATACACTATATTAAAAAAAGTCACCGGACACCCCTTCGAAAGCATATGAACGGATTCGCTGCGTTGTTAAGGTACCGCTGCAAACGGTATAAAAACCAGCCTGCAGCTGACCGCGATCATATCGCACTGTAAGGTTGAGTGAAAATGTCGCGGCGATGAGAACTGACTTTGAGAAAGGAAAGATTAGTGGGTGTTATATTAGTGGGTTGTCCATAAGAGAAACGGAGAGGCGTTTAAACATACCCAAGTCAACTGTTTTGGATATACGTATTAGGTGGAAGACACATGGCGTGTCTGAAGCAGTAAAACGTACCGGCAGACCAAATAAAATCAGTGATAGAGGACGTCGAAGCCTCAGGAGAGTCTTTACAGCTAATCGACGGAGTACTGCACAATACCTCAGTGTACAAGTGAGTAAAAATGCTGAAACCTCGGTATGTACACGCACCATTCGCAGAGAACTTCGTTCCATGGGTTAATGTGGTCGTGCGGCTGCTCCGCAAGGTCCCCGTACCTAAATCCAATAGAACACGTGTGGAACCTTCTCGGGAGACGCTTGGCAGCACGTCACCAGCCGCCAGCAACGATTCCGCAGCTGCGATTGGCGCTACAAGAGGAATGGGCCGCGATGCCTCAACAGCTCTTTGACATCCTCGTCCTCAGCATGGACAGACGTTGTGAATCCTGCAACGCAGTCAGGGGTGATCATATCCCCTACTAAAAACTGGATTTTTCTTGGCAGCCGCCTGTCACATGGACGTTTTTGTCCAGTTGTGTTCGAAGCTACCTTTTCAATAAAGTGCTTTTGTATCCTTTGGATTCCTTGTTTGGACGGTTTTGCTCACTTGTCCCATATTCTTACATCTTGGGGATCTTATGGTACGATTTGAGTCGATGTGGAGCACTTCTGCACGACGTTACATTCGAAAAACCGTCTCGTCCTTAATTTTTGCACGCCAGTGCATAAGAGTGAATGGTGTTTTATCAAAATGGTTTTCTATTCGTACAGGAGTCAGACAGGGTTGTGTAATGTCACCCTGGATGTTTAATAATATTTATGGATGTGTGAATGTGTGATGCTAAGATGGACAGTTTTGGTTTATGTCTGGGTAATATCAGTGTGTGCAGATTGCTGTATGCTGATGACACAGTCTTGTTGTCAGAGAGCAAAAGTGAGTTATAAAGTGCGATGTCCCGGATGTACGCAGTTTGCATGAAATTCAAAGTGAGTATAAATAAGGGAAAAACACAAAGTTAAGGTGTTTGAGCGAGGAACTGTTAGCACTGAATATAAATAAGTCTAAATGACATAGTGATTGACCAGGTGAATTAGTTTGTGTATTTAAGAAGCATGTATGATAGAGAGAATAAATTGGATGGTGAAATTAGTAAGAGAGTGAATTTTACATTGAGAGTAAATGCTGCTTTCGGAGGTTTTCACAAAATGTTGGATTCTCAAGAGAGTCCCGCATGGCTGTGTATGAAAGTGAAATTGTTCCTACTGCAATGCATGGCAGTGAAACATGGGTACTACCGAAGTAACATAGGAGGCGCTTGTGTGTTGGAGAAATGCGTTACTTACGGGGTGGGAGGGTGTGTGTGTGTGGCAAGACACGTTCTGATTGTGTGAGGAATGAAGATTAGTTTCAGTTGTGTAATGTGAAGCAAAATGTTGGTAGCAAGGTGGAGACTAATATGCTTCGGTGGTTTGGTAATGTTGAAATAATGAGTTATGAGATGCTTACTGAGAAATATTTTTTATCCCAAGTGGCAGGAAGGAAAAGCAGAGGAAAGCCAATGAAGTCATGGGAAGATCAGATTCAGGAGTGTCTGCATGGGAAAAAGATTATGAGTATGAATTATAGAAGATCTTGTGTATGGCGTGTGATGGATGTCAGTGTAGCCCAAGATGTGTCAAGATCGCCGTAAATTGAGAAGTTTGACACTGAAACAGTAAGTAAATAATCAGTAAAAAATGTATCTGGTAGTTTCTATTTCTTTGTGGATCTAACCTCCGAATCTCAGAGAACAGCTTAGTGCTATGTATTTATGTTAAATCTGAATAATTTTAGTTATATCGCTTTGCAAATGTGTGTATATAAGTTGAAAAACATGTAATTACTTGACTTGACATTTTTCTTATTTTAGGATTCAGGGCCTAGTCAGACTTCCCCCGGTTCTCTGCTATGTTGCTATGGAGTTAACTGCGTATAACATGGCAAATAAATAAATGAATGAATAAATAAATAAATACTGTATTGCTTCGACAGTGAAGTTATGTGGCTGTTCTGTTTAACCGCAACTTGTTGTCTACTAATACTTTTGCTTCTGTTATAATGAGTTTCGTTTGATGTTGGTGTCTTTTTCACTCTACGTTGCTTTACCATGCGATCGTAATCCAAAGAAGCGCAATTTCCAGGAAAGATATTAGATAACTGTACATTTAAAAAAATATAACTACTAAGAGGGTTTCGAATTAATAAAATAGACATTATCCTTACTCTTTGAATTTTCCCTGCAATTTTTGAATGGTGTCAGCATTACTTCAGGAAAGAAAACTCTACAGAACCATGGAAACAGAATTTTATTTCATAGAACTACCTACTGATATCGATTATTATAAAAAGGCTAGTCTGTAACCAGTGCCATGCACGGTTGAGAAAGCTGTGACTGAATTATTTTCTTGTCATATAACACGAATCCTAATAAATGCATAACTGTAATAAACGGTTGAATTGTTAACGGGCAGTGTAAAAGACGGGTCACCAACAACAAAATTTTCGTAATATTCCCATTAATTTTTCCAACTACTCGTATAAGAATTTCATGATTGCCTTTCTCATTATTATATAAATACTGAGAAACAGCTCGAAATAAACAGTTGCCGTCACCGAGAATAGGGATAACATGGCCTTCCACGACAAGCCGAAATAACTCTTTATTAAGAGTAAGCTGAAACGCATTCATATAGAAAGGAAAGTCCAAGACACCGCTGTTCCGTTTGCCTTTGAACTTCGATTACAACTACGTAGTTGATAGCGAAAAGTTTAGCTCCAAGTCCGATAACGGCAGAAAGTCGGACGGCTCTGTAAGTACTGAAGCGAGAACAACCGTCAGATTAAAGAACGGCGTATTGAACAAAGAAAATGCCATGGAAGCATTGAAAACAAGAAAGATGAAACCGAATTTTCGGGTGTAATAAGCACGTCTTTTGGATCCGTTCTGACGCAAATTAAATTTATCAAAGCTATTCAAAGTCAATGGAACCGGTATGGAAAACAATAGTATCTGACGGAAGAAAGAAGTTTTTCAATCGGTTTCTTAATTCCTCAGATATTGCTGTAAACGGAATCGTGAGCTTACGCCCTATGGTTGCAGAGTTGTACGTTAAGAAAAACATGAATTTATATGAGAAACATTTCACACCGGAAACGCTCTCCAACATAGAAAGAATTTTTCAAATCGGACTCTTAGAAACAGAGATATCGACAAAAATAAGATGTGACTTTACGTCCCGTGGTGGGAAAACCATGCAATATTTTAGGAAGAAAGTATTCCAAAAGGTTTCTCCATATGAGCTGTATCGGTCCAAGAAAAAAAAAATAGTCGAGTTTTCAGGAGCCCAGATTTTGCTACAAATACAACGGAAGCAGAAATTAACACTTATGCCCCCTGATGGCCTAACCATTCTTTACCAAACATTAGAAATTATGTGAAAAATATTTTCCATCAGGTCTTGTATGCGATACAGGAAGAATTTTTCAAATCGGAGTTTTAGGAGCAGAAAAAACGCAGAAAACACAATTTACCTTTGTGCCCCCTAGCGGAAAGTCCATGATTTACTTGAAAATTTTGAATTTATAGGAAAAACATTTCGCATTGTAAACACCATCCAACAAAGAAGGAAGTTTTAAAATCGGTCTCCTAGAAGTAGAGATATTGACAAAAATAAGATATACATCTACGCCCCCTGGCGTAGAAACCATGCATTATTTCAAGAAGAAAATGTTCCTAAAACGTTTGTCGACATGAGTAGTATTGGTCAAAACATGACTTTTTTTTCAATCGAGATTTTGGAAGCTCATATTTTGCTGCAAATACATCAGAAGCGGAAATTAAGACTTACGACACCTGGGGGCCAAACATTTTTCCAAAAATCATAAATCATGTGCAAAGAATTTCCCATCAGGAGCTGTATCCAGTGCAGAACAAATTTTTCAAATAGGAGATTTAGATGCAGAGATGTAAAGGTTAAAGCAATTTATTGTTACGCCCCCTAGCGGAAAGTTTACGAATTACTTGAAAATTTTGAAATTATATGAAAAACATGTCACACTGGAAACACTATCCAACAAAGAAGGAATTTTTCAAATCGGACTCCAGGAGTAGAGAAATTGACAAAAAATGAGATATACATCTACGCCCCCTGAAGGAGAAACCGTGTATTATTTTAAGAAGAAAATGTTTCTAAAAGGTTTGTCGACATGAGTACCATAGGTCTACAAACAACATTTTTTCAATCGAGAATTTAAAAGCTCATATTTTGCTGGAATTACATCAGAAGCGAAAATTTAGGTTTACGCCCCCTGGCGGCCAAACTATTTTTTTTACAAAAATTAGAAATTATGTGCAAACTATTTCCGATCAGGAGCTGCATAAGGTTCAGAAAGAAGTTTTCAAATCTGAGATTTAGAAGCAGAGATATAGGGGGAAACCAAATTTACCTGTACGCCCCCAGGGGAAAGTCTATGGACTTACTTAAAAATTTTGAAATTATATGAGAAACGTGACACACTAAAAACACTATCCAACAAAGAAGGAATTTTTCAAATCGGACTCCTACAAGTAGAGATATTGACAAAAATAAGATATACATCTACGCCCCCTGGCGTAGAAACCATGCATTATTTCAAGAAGAAAATGTTCCAAAAACGTTTATCGATGTGAGTGGCATCAGTACACGCAAGAATTTTTTCAATCGATATTTTAGAATCTCAGATTTTATGGCAAATACATCTGAAGCAAAAATTAACACTTACGCCCCCTGGTGACTAAAGTATTCTTTACCAAAAATTAGAAATTTTATGCAAACGATTTTGCATCACGAGGTGCATCCGCTGAAGCAAAAATCTCTCAAATCGGAGTTTTAGAAAAAGAGTTATCGGTAAAAATGTAATTTGCTTTTACGCCCCCTAGCGGGAAATTTATGTGTAATTTAAAAATGTAACTATATCTAAAATACGGGATGTAAGGTCAGGTGATGCGTAACATCACAGCCTCTCCTTGACAAATGTCAACCCCGCCTTCTCGTGGTACATCCTGTTCCCACTAAAGGGGCTCTGACGACCGCCAATAGCGGTATAACTATACCATCGGGATTAGAGGAAATGCTATCCCACACTCACCAACCCGCTTGGCCAGCGTGGTGAGTTATGGCCAAACCCCTCCAAAATGACTCCACAACTTAAATCTTGGCCCTCAGTCTCCGGCAGCTGGAATGTACCTGGCCAAGGCAGCGGCCAGTGCGACATGAAGGCAGAGGGTGCTAAGAATCCCCGGAGGACCGGACTAGGCTGCCATCTGATGCTGACCTTGGCGACGTATAACGGACGCTCCCTATCTTCTGATTCAAGGCTTCTTGAATTGGAAGAGGAACTACAAAGGATCAAGTGGGACATCGTCGGGCTAAGTGAGGTAAGGAGAAAAGGAGAAGAAGATCTCATTGAACTGAAAAGTGGACATCTCTTCTACTATCGTGGGACAGATACTGGCAGAACTAGTGGTGTTGGATTTATAATAAACAAGAAACTGAAGGATAAAGTTGTAGAAGTTGAAAGTTCCTCTGACAGAGCTGCATGACTCGTTATCCAACTCTCGAGACGATACAAGGCTCAGATTATTCAAACTTATGCACCCACCACAAGTCATGCTGAAGAAGAAATTTAAGAATTTTATGAGGAAATTCGTCATCTAAATAATAAAGGTAAGCAGCACTTGAAGATAATTATGGGAGATTTCAATGCAAAAATAGGGCAACGGCAACAGAATGAAACTTCAGTAGGTAAATTCGGTCACGGCAACAGAAACCAGCGTGGAAATACTCTCGTAGAGTTTGCAGAGGCAGAAGGGTTTTTCATCTTGAACTCCTTTT
The DNA here is from genome assembly GCA_039090855.1 of Macrothele yani. Classification (NCBI taxonomy): domain Eukaryota; kingdom Metazoa; phylum Arthropoda; class Arachnida; order Araneae; family Macrothelidae; genus Macrothele; species Macrothele yani. Next base: position 33,412,155 of record CM077004.1, read on the forward strand.
TCAAGAAAAAGCCACACAGGAAATGGACATGGAGACATCCAAATGGGACGACAAGTGAAATTGATTTTATTATGTGTAACAAAAAATTCGTCATAGAAGACTGCAGTGTGCTAAACAAGTTCAACACAGGCAGTGACCATAGATTGGTGAGATGTAAGATGCACCTCAACACTAAACTCGAACGTAGCAAGCTCATAAGACAAACAAAATGTATTGACATAACCAACCTTAAAAAACACCATAATACCTTCAAATTGGAACTGAAGAACAGATTCTCTGCTTTAGAAGGCCTAACATCAGAAGAAGTGGATATTTCTGAAGTTAACAGAAAAGTAACCAAAGCTCTTATGGAAACAGCAACAAAATTAGCTGGGTCTAAGAACAAATTGCATGTGAACAAATTATCAGGAAAAACCAAAATGTTGATGCAAAAAAGAAGAGTGATGAGGACAACTAAAGAAGATGTGACTTCCAAAGTGGAATATATAGAGCTATGCAAGACAGTACGAAAAAGTATCACTGAAGACGTAAGGAAATTCAACTGTGAACTAGTAAGAAAAGCAATTGAAAACAACCAAAGCCTAAAGATAGCAAAGGGACATCTCAGTAAGGGGAAAAACAGATTATGGCACTGAGAAAAGAAGATGGTTCTGTAACAAGAAATAGAGGCGAAATTTTGACAAGAGTGAAAGATTTCTACTCCACATTATATGAAAGGGATGATACATGTACTCCAGACATCATGAAAGGTACCAGTACCAGAGTTCTTCCAGTCCTTCCAGCAGAAGTCGCACATGCAATCAAGAACATGAAGCGGGGAAAAGCTCCAGGAGAAGATGGAATTACTGTAGACATCATACAAGAAGCAAGTGGAGAAATCGAAACAGTACTCGCCCAAATTTTCACTCGATGCCTTAATGAAGGGAAAATTCCTGAGGATTGGAACAACGCTACAATGATCTTGCTACATAAAAAAGGTGACATTGAGGATCTGGGGAACTACAGACCTATCAGCCTATTATCAGTAGTTTATAAAATCTTCACTAAAGTTCTTTCACACCGCTTGAAGGTGACACTGGACATGGCTCAACCGAGAGAACAAGCTGGATTCAGGAGTGGCTACAGCACAATAGATCATATCCACGTACTGAGAGAACTAATTGAAAGAGCGAGGGAATATGAACTTCCATTGTGCATGGCTTTTATCGATTATGAAAAAGCCTTTGATTTGGTGAAACCATCAGCAGTTGCAATGGCTCTGAAATCCTGTGGTATTGAAGATGCATACATTAATATTATTAGTAACATCTATGAAAATGCAAGTGCAAAGATTCGGCTGTTTGAAAATACAACACACATAAAAATTGGAAAAGGAGTGAGACAAGGTGACACCATATCTCCGAAGCTCTTTAATGCCACATTGGAAAATGTCTTTCAATCACTGAACTGGGAAAACAAAGGGATAAAGATTAATGGAGATTATCTAACCCACCTTCGTTTTGCTGATGACATAGTCATTTTTGCAACTACCCCATCAGAGCTACAGAGTATGATCCAGGAACTTGCTGACAAGAGTAAAGAAGTGGGATTAAAAATGAACTTTCAGAAGACAAAAGTGATGTACAATGCTTTTACAAGAAATGAAGATTTATCGATTGATGGAGAAAAGCTGGAGATAACAGACACGTACGTTTATCTTGGACAGCAGATATCAAGTGATGGTCACATTGGTGAAGAAATTAATCGGCGTACAAAACTTGCCTGGAGAGCTTTTGGAAGAAACAGCATAATTTTCAAGAGTAATATGCCATTATGTCTTAAAAGAAAAGTGTTTGATCAATGCATCCTTCCAGTGCTTACGTATGGTGCAGAGACGTGGACCTTAGCTAAAAGAGACATACAAAGGCTGCAGACAACTCAAAGCAGCATGGAGAGGTGCATGCTTGGTGTAACCAGGAGAGATAAGAAGAGGAATACGTGGATCCGAAAAATGACAAGAGTGGAAGACATCATGATCAGAGTTAAATCCCTGAAATGGCAATGGGCTGGACATACTGCCAGAAGAACAGACCATCGATGGACAGCCGAAATTTTAGATTGGATTCCAAGGGACAGGAAAAGACCCAGAAGAAGACCACATGGAAGATGGGTGGATGAAATTCGAAAGTATGCGGGAGTGACATGGAGGAGACTGGCACAAGACACACCGTTGTGGAGGAAACTTGGGGAGACCTTCGTCCAGCAGTGGATTGATAATGGTTGACAATGATGATGATGATGATCTAAAATAATCTTCGACGTAAATGGAATCGAAAGATAAAATATTTTTTTCAATCGGATGTTTAGAAGCAAATATGTGGAATGCAACGTATTTTTGAATTCGACATCATCTGCATTTACGCCCTCTAACTGCGAAATTGCGCATCGTAAAAAAAAAAAACGAAATGAAGGATCATTATTCGCATATTTCAAGCTTCCCAACGCAAAAATAATTTTTCTAATCGGACTAATATTTGCTGAGATTTCGTGGGTACAGGCGGGTGGGCGGACGGACGGACAAACCGATAACAGAAGCATGATCTTTTTTTACAAAAGACGTGCTAAAATTATTTATCACAGTAAAAATTAGCGATGACAAATCTGTGGGTCAGTAGCTTTCATTATAAAAAATCATGAAAATCGCTCCAGTGGGTGACCCTGGCTGATTTTAGAAAGAAAGGGCCTCGTGTTTTAAGTATATAGATAATTTTTTATTTTAAAAGTAAAAAAATAAACTAAAATGCAAGCAGAACAGAAGTTTTATTAAAATATTAATATTTCGCATAAAACATAGAAAGTAAAAAAAAATTCAATTCAACAGACATTGTTTTTTAAACTTTACCTCTATGGATATTCGCTATATCTCCTGTCACTAACAACTACAAGTTGTAAACGAAATTTACCGAGGAGATTTCTAGTTAAATAATTTACACTTAACTATCTTTACAATTTTCAAGAAAGGATTAAGAGATCTGACGCATCTCTTTAATTTTGCTTACGCCTGAATTTCATTTACAAAGGAACAGAATATATTATGAGAACATTGAAAGGAACTTGTCAAGAAAAGTGCTAATAAAAGACGTTACTTAAAGTGTGCGAAAGATTATATCTTGATTTCGATACAAATAATGAAATGCTGAGATCTTTAGGACAGCATCTTTTTCATTGATCGACTTAATGTTCATAAATTCAATACCTAATTGGCTACGGAGTAAACATTATATTTTAACTTTTTGCCCATTTGAAACTCCGGAAGATAATCCAATGTGCTTTACATACCTAATTTCCCGTTTTTATTATTAAAGAAATTTGCACTCGGAAAGTGCGAATGTTGTTCGATAAAATAAGGAATAGAATCAAATGCTGCTTAAAATTATGTTAGGGAACCGAGACAGGATTATCATCAGAATTGGAATCTGTTTCATTTATGAATGTTCTAAAGAATTTATTAACAAAGGTGATGCTGAAGAAAACATGAGCACACACGCTCTTCGAATTTTGCAGTACATAAATTCTACATTAAAATAAATTTCTACAAAGATTATTCTCAAATGTTTAAGTAGTGCCATGTTTATCACCATCTGTGGTCACGTGTGATTTGGCATGGCCTTGATAGCTATGTGCACCCACTCAAGCTCCCCAGTTTGCCCGCGTCCTTTCCCGATGTGTGTATAGAGCTTGAATAGATATGCTCATAAACTCGTATTTTTCAAAGCTTATTTCTTGAAGAATTACACTTCTGAACAAATTTAAATTTCGGTTTTTGAAGTAATGAGATTGTTATGGTTTATGATTTCAAAAATAAGCACATATTTCTTTTGCTATAGGATGTTACATATACTCTAATTTAAGCTTTCTTTTTAGTTCCTCTCTTCTTATGTAAATTTGGGTATATCCTCCTTAAGCGTTTTGTGACGTATATTCTAACTTAACTTTCATTTTTTTATATTCTTTCCCTACGTAAATTTTGAGATCGTTCTGCTTTGACGTTTCAATTTCAAAGTTATATTTTCTCACTCGCTGAATATTATGTGGTAACAGCCTTGCGGTCAAGAGAGAAGAAGGTGTACATACACGGTCAAGTCACATTATTGCGACCACCAGCTAATATATCCTGAGTAGCCGCCGTGTGCAACGCGGACAGCAGCTAAACGGGCTGGGAGTGACTCAATAAGGTTCTGGAAGGTCTTCACAGGTATGTGGAGTCATGCTGACTGAAGTGCATGTGACAGCTGCTGGAGGGTGCGTGGTGGAGGATCCATAGAGCGAACAACACGATCGAGGTGGTCCCACAGATGGTCAATTGGGTTTAAGTCTGGTGAAATATGGGAACCAGGGAATTACTTTGAAGTCTTCATCGTGCTCTTCCAACCACTCTCGATTATTTCTAGCTGTGTGACACCTTGAGTTGTCGTGCTGGAAGATCTCATGCACCCCAGGGGAGACAATCAGCATGTATGGGTGTACGTGGTCTGCAAGGATGGATTCAAATTGAATTCGGTCCATAGTGCCTTCCACAGGTATGAGTGGACCCAGAAAATGCCACGAAAACATTACCCAGACCATAACTCTGCCCCCTACCAGCTTGTGTTCTTCTAGCAATGGTTGAAGAGTGTTTGTTCTCCGATGTTTCTCGCCTTATACGCCAACGTCCATCCGTTCGATGCAGCAGAAAACGTGACTCATCGGAGAAGGCAATCCTTTGCCAATCAGCAGAGGTGCAATTCCGATACTGCCGTACAAATGTAAGCCTTTTCTGTCGATGCACCTTCATTAGCATAGGTTCAGTGACCATCCGTCTACGTCGGAGCCCCATACGTAGCAGGTTTTACAACCTGGCTCATTCGGCCAGTGAGTTGCTCCACTGTAGCGTGTCGATCGGCCCTCACGCACCATTTGAAGCCGACATTCACCTCTCACATGAATGGCCCGTGGTGCTTCAAAGTTTCCACGTCGCTTATTCGCACTGGTGCCTTTTCTCCAACCACGATACACTTTAACCACAGCAGCACGTGAAGAGTTCACAAACTGCGCTGTTTCAGAAATACTGCCACCCTTGGCCCGAAAGCCGATAGTCATCCCTTTTTGCAAATCTGATAAATTGCTCCTTTTATCCATGACAGCAACGAGTGATATGTTTCCAGATTGCCTACACTACACCTTATATACCCCTCAAGCCAGCTCACGACACGTGCCTTGTATCATTGGCTACACGCTGTTGACGTCAAAAGTAGGAGGTGGTCACAATAATGTCACTCGACTGTGTATTTGACACGTTAAGAACACAGTGTATAATATGTGGAGCAATCAATGTCAATCGAGAGTAGATTCGTATATTTTTCGCATTTTTGGGGGTTTCTCTCTTCACGACTAAGAGTTTATACAAGAGCTGTAGTGTTTTGTATTGGATTGGAAAGAAAATAATGTCCAGTTAGGAGGTACCCGAAGTCGAAGCACCGGGCACGGAGCACATTGGCCACTGGGATTGCTCAGCACACTGCCCTGATATCAGCAAGTAGGCGGCTTCAGTCAGTAGCAGTTGGCCGTCAGATGGCGAAGCGTGTAAGCGCCAACCAACATGGAAGTGGACAAGGAGCACATCCGTCAGTGCATGCTGTATGAGTTTCATTCAAGTAGCACTCCCGAAAGTGCTGTAAGGAAAATTACCAGTGTTTATCCCAATGCTATATCACATTGTCAGTGCTGTCTTTGGTTCGAATGGTTTCGAGAGGGAAATTTTGACCTGTCAATACGTTCCAGAGCCGGAGGACCCGCAACACTGGATAAGGACATGCCGAAGAGACCGACGCAGGAGACCACGGAGACAGACACACGCGTGACCACGGAGACAGACACACGCGTGACCACGCGGGAGCTGCCTGAACAGCTGAGGATTACACACACACGAGCATTAACACGCACCTGCGTCAACTTGGGAAAGTGCACAACAGGGGAGATAGGGTACCCCCATCAACTCACAGTTGAGCAGAAAGCAAATCACATGAGTGCATGCGTTTCGTTTCTTGCACGTCATGAAGTTGAGCCTTTCTTGGACCGCATTGTGACAGGTGACAAGAAATGGTTCCTGTATGACAATGTCATACAGGAACCATTTCGCTCGGAAACAGTGCCTGGACCCAAAAACAGAAGCTATGCCGACCCTCAAAAACCGGCTTACACCCGTATAAGGTGCGGCTGTCTGTTCTGTTTGGTGCGATATGCGGGCTGTCGTTTTTTACGCTTTCCAACCGTAGGTTGAAGAAGCGTATATGCTCCAGCTTTGTTCGTCTGTCTGCCTCTCCGCACGATAACTCGCGAAAAATGGTTCGATTTCGATGAAATATTTGTATGTGGTAGGGGACAACCTGGGGACGAACCCTATAGAAAATGGACGAAATGGGGTCAAAGGTCAGGACATAAGAGCAGAATACATTCCATCGCCCTTATGCGCGTCATAACTTACGTAGAAATGCTTCGATTGCGAGAAAACTTTATCATGCTGTTTCGGAGGTATACTGAACCAGTTCTGTTAAATATCATTGAAATGGAGTCAAAGGTCAAGGCACAGGAGCGAGATTTATTCCACAGCCATTATCCTCATAACTTGACTAAAAATTTTTCGATTGCGACGAAATACAATACGTTGTTTCGTAACGACTTTGGAACCATTTCAGCCAAAAATGTTTCTTGTCAGCAATTGCGGGCAGTGCGCATGTGTGAGATTCGTTAGCCATTATTTTTGCACGGTAGCTTCCGTTAAAATTGCCCGAATTAGATGAGTTATTTATTTATAAAACTACTTATGTGTGGTAGCTCTTGATGATAGAAATAGGTAACACGGGCACAAAGAGATTTAATTTTGACATATGTGAACCTCAAACGTTATACCTACCATATCTTAGTCTCATCATACCCAAGGCATTTTCCTACGATTTCTGGTATGTTGGAAAGCGCATCATAATCAATGCATTGCATGATTTTACTAATTTTTTAGCTGCTGCATGACAACACCACTACCACCGTTGATGTGTGCTGCCGTCAGCTCGACGATCTGCACGCATAGCTTACATTGAAACGGCCAGCACTGCTGAACTGCAAGGGCGTTGTCGTCTTACCACACACAGCACGGGCGACGCGTCACAAGACAGGGGCATGCGCTGGGAGCTGCTGCCATTCTCAGCCTATTTTTCAGACATAATCCCATGCGACAACCACCTTTTCCGGTCAGTGCAATACTTCTTGGAAGAACAGCTGTTTACCAACCGAGACGATGTCGAACTCTCACTTACTCACTTCCTTGCGTCCAAATCGCCACAATTCTGCATTCACGGTACCCAACAGCTCCACATGCAATGGAAGTAGGTCGTGGGAACTACATTTTAGACCAGTGGTCTGAAACTCAGATCCTTGGAAGGGCCACTTTCCAGTTTTGAAGGAATTTAGGGGACGCATAAATATTAATAAATTCCTTATAAATAAATACTAACTTTACAAAACTGCACCAATTGCTTGGCACTACAGTGGATTATTATTGGGTCGTTTCATAATTATTGGCCGATACCGAAAAGGCGAATTTGCATAACCGGTTACGAGGGAGGCCTCGTAGGAGGAATTACCAAACGCCCATGCAAATTGAATCGGTTCAGTCCACGTGTATAAAACGGTATTTCAGACAGATCTCAGCAGTTGGGGACGTGATGGAGCAACCCGACGTGAGATCAGTTATTTTGCACGAATTCAAAAACTTGGTGTGTCCGAAACAGTCGGAAATATCAATACAGCGTGGGTTGTCCGAACGACGAGTGACACAACTGTCCGTAGACTGTTTTCCAAGCTCTATGCCGGTGATGTTGCCATCGAACATAAGACAGGATCCGGTGGTCCGGTTCTGTGTGACACTGTACATTTAAGGCAGAAGGTGGAAGAAAAACCAACGTCCACAGTACATGAGCTCAGTGACGAATTTGTCGTATCATCAGCGACAGTTTCCAAACACCTGGCAGCTATGGGCAAGGTTAAAAACTGGATACCTAGGTTCTACACGAACTCATCGAACAGCAGCAGATACGGCTTCTGGAAACATGCTTTGCCCTCCAAAAACGTGAGGCTAGTTCTCTTTTTCTGCATCGGTTCCTTACGGTTGATGAAAAATGGGTGCTTTATGACAAAAGGAAGCGAACAGTGCCGTGACTCGATAAAGGGGAACCACCCAAACACATCTCCAAACCCGAGTTGCACCCACAGAAGGTTCTGATCTCTGTGTGGTGGACTGCCAAGACTGTGGTTCATTATGAGTTTTTGCCGCGAGGTCAAACAATCACAACAGACGTGTGCTGCCGTCAGCCAAACGAATGCCACCAGAAATATGCAGCAAACAAGCTTCGCTTGCCAATCGTTTGGGTCATATACTGCTTCAGAATGGCGCATGACCGCATCCTGAAGCATGCGAAAAATCAACGCCTTGGGGTACGAGGTCGTCTCTCACCCTGTTTATTCACCTAACTTGGTCCCCTCAGACTTTTACATATTTCGCTATTTGGACCACTTCTTGAGGAGCAAACGGTTCGCTAACAAGGATGCTGGGCTCGCTTTTTTGTCACTAACTAGCGATTCCTCAGACCACTGTGATGCCAGTTTCTGCCTCCGTGGCATTTTTGCACTGAAAAAACACGTTGGGCATAGTGTATTGCTGCCGGGGGCAGAAACGTTTCGGAATGAAATGCATTTCGTCGTCTGTTACTGCTGTTTGTTTCTTTGTGTCCGAATCGGCCAATAATTATGAAACGACCCAATATTTCTAATTATCGGTAAATAATAAAAATAAATGCTTCGTCAATCACTGAAAACAATCACTTTTACGTAGGAACTATTTTTCACTCAAATCTTAAAACAATTACATTTTACCAACTGAACACAGCACACCGAAAAAAAAAATGTTATACATGATCTGACCAGAAACTTGGGCTCGCTTTTCTGTCACTAACTTATCGATATTTAGAATAATGTCGTTTGAACATGCTACTTTTAAAAGTGAGCATAAGTGACTGTCGCTTAACCCTGTTCCTTTCGAGACATTTTACTTTGTTCATTCTTGAAAACAGCTGTTCATATGAGTATATGAGGCAACTGCTCTAATTTACTCCTGCATATATATATGTGCCCATCTGTTTCACGACGTAGTTTCTTCCATCTGAAGATGAGGCTGATGCAGCCTTGAAAAGTCTAATGGTATTTTAACTTATGTGTAAGTCATGAAAGAAATACGGGATTACGCCATATAATACAAATTTTGAAGATGACAATCCGATTTTTGGCGTAAATGTGACAAGGATGGTAAGTCAGATAATTTTTGAAAACTTGAAAATTTTCATCGTCCTTAAGCGGGACTCGAACCCGCGTCTCCCAGAAAACGCCTAGGTATGCTAACCACTACACCACCCAGAACGACCAAGTTTCAAGTTTCCGATCAATTTGAATTTAACCATCACAGGATTCGCTAGTCGAAGCAACCGGCATTCATGTTTAGCGAATCTGGAGGTTAATAATCCTATCCCGTGATTGCCCGGAGAAGCAGATAAATCATGAAAGAAATACGGGATTACGCCATATAATACAAATTTTGAAGATGACAATCCGATTTTTGGCGTAAATGTGACAAGGATGGTAAGTCAAAATTTGTATTATTCAAAATTTGTATTATGTGTAAGTGTTTTTATCTTATTAAAGTTTTTAACTCATCACTGGGTTTTATTGTGTCATTGTGCAACTATGGCTAAAGTTTGCATTCACCTATCTTCCTATTGAGTATGTTGTTCCGAACATAGGCAGAATCCTTGCACCTAGGTTATGAATGTTTACGTACTTGTCCTTTGAAACTAACTGGTAAAACTCTGTTAAATTGCTGCTGATGAATGTTTGTTCTAGGAAAGGATCACACTGAAAGTCTATTAATTCACGCTGATGTTCTTCAGGTGCGTTGTCATCATTATACGAAAATGGCAACTTGAATATATGAAAATATTTTCCATGTCTTTGAAATATTCAAACCACCATACAGTTGATGGCTTTGCCAAGCATTACTATGTTTATATTATATTTAATATAAAATATACAGGGTGGCCAAAAAAGGTGTTAAAAAGTAAATTGCTCTCATCAGGTCACTGAGCTCTATAATTCCGGTATGGTTTTTTTTTTCACAGGACAGTATAGAGATTAAAATTTGAAAACGCCTCACCATTTCCAGAAAACGCCTTTTTAAAATGGAGTCCCTCAGCTTGGAGCAGGGACTCTTTATAGTGCAAATAATGTTACTGTTTTGGCCGCAGTAACATCATGGTTCGACGCGAATTGAACAAAAAATATGGTGCCAGTATGGAATCAACGCAAAACACATAATCGGACCCATCTTCATCAACGGAACTGTTACTGGTGCAAGTTATAGGCAGCTATTGGCCGAGGAGTTTGGACCCCGAGCAAGACGTCTTTGGGTGGTCAACACCTACTGCTTCATGCAGGATGGTGCACGTCCACATAGAGTTGCTGATGTGTTTTCCTGGCAAAGAAAGGTTATACTGGCGCTCTAACGAAAGAGGATTACCTGGCAGTGAAGTTTCAAAGAAAAAGAAATGCTTGACAGATCTTCCGCACAGCGCACTTAAAAACTCAAATAAAATTATTTACAATGAAATGGTCGCCGAGGGTTGCTCTCGGACGACCCGAAACCTGCTGAGCGATTTAGTGCCCCCGCCTTTCGCAAGGAGGTGATCATGTGACGCATGAGTCATATGGACAATGAAACAGCAATAACCCTGCCTGCGTAGTTCAATCGGGAGAACAAACTCTCCGGAATAGGAATAAGTGTGTTGGAGTCACATTGTCGCAAAACAAAGTTTATACAATGTGGTTACAGAGCTGGTTTCGTGCGGTTGAGCTAGGACCCATTAATCGTTTTGGAAAAACAAAATGAATGCTGAGCTCCAGCTAGACGTCTTGGATAATTATGCACTACCAACGTTCTGGCAGTACTTCATGGGATGCTTATACACTGCTGGACAATTGCTAAAGACGGATCATAAACGGCTATATAGCGCATAAAAAAGTAAGTGTGGTTGGATGCCAAGTGAAATAAAATAATGTCAGAATGCCAGGACATTACAAGAAAGACAATTTATTGTGCTCTGAAATCCAGAAGGCTTTGGAACGTGTTCAAGGGACAAACAAGGCAATTTTGTGCAGAATACGTAAACGTGAAAAAAATGCAATTACCGTCCGCAGGCGTTCCGGCGTAAGATGTCAATACGGGATATGGCCACCATGGAGGGCGATGCAAGATTCCACACGTCGTGTCATGCTTTGCACAACATTATCAAGCAGCTTTTGGGGTAATTTATCCCATTCCTCTGTCAGTGCACGGATGAGGGTGTCGTTGTTCATTGGAGGGCATTGGCGACCAGCAAGACTCCTCCCTAAGCATTCCACACATTTTCAATGGGATTCAGATCTGGAGAACGTGCTGGCCATACGAGGCGTTAAATATTCTCGCTCTCAAGACACTCCTGGACAGCGACTGTTCGATGACATGTTGCGTTGTCGTCCATGAAAATGAATCTATCACCGACAGCACCACGGAACATGCGAACATGAGGTAGCAGAACATCATTAATGTATCGTTGGCCGGTCATAGTCCCAGTTGGAAGCACATAGAGGGACGTACGGCCATTGTTCATGATGCCAGCCCATACCATGACACTACATGTCAGATATCGGATCCTTTCCTGTATGTTTCCTGGACAATATGCAGTACCACTATCACGCCAGATCAGTTGTCGTCGACAATCAGACGATAGACTGTATCTACTATCATCTGAGAAGATGACAGGAGACCAGTCGTTATCAGTCCAATTGCGATGTTGATGGCACCATTGCAAACGGGCGGTACGGTGACGTCTGGACAATGGGATGCACACAACAGGACGGCGGGCGTATAGTCCTCCTTCATGCAAACGTCTGGCGACAGTTTTTCGGGAGATCCGGTTGCCAGTAGCAGCCATAAACTGATTTGCTACCTCACTAGCTGTGCTGCGCCGGTATCTTTTTGTTGATAGCACTATGTGCCGATCTTCTGCAGGTGTCGTACTGCGAACACGACCTTCCCCGTGACGTTTGCTACACTCTCCATTTGTTTGAAATGATTTCCAAAGCCTTGAAACAACACTGTGGCTGACGTCGAACTCCCTGGCAACATCTGTTATTTTTCGACCTTCTTCAATCTTGCCAATATAATGGCCACGCGCAAAATCATCTAGGTGATGTCGGGAAGACATACTGAAAATTGTAAGTTCGTCAATTGATTCTTTGCCTTTCAACTTTGCGTTTGAACAACAACGGTCAATACGCGTCAAATCCTTTATATCTCTTATCAGCGCTGTGACGTCACGAACAAGTTCGGCAATCTAAAATTTGCATACGCACAACACGTCTTACTGTATACCGCACTTATGCTAATTTCCACATTTTCCTGCCTTCCATTTTATGGTTGCTATCGTTGCTATCGTCATCCGTCCTTAGCAATTGTCCGGCAGTGTACCTCTGTTAGCAAGATATCACACAATGTCATACTGCTTGTTTGTTTGTTTGTTTGTTTGTTTGAAGGTTTAACGACCACCGTGAGCAACTCAATGGGCTATAAGCAGTCGCCCGTCCTTAATTTAGGGTCACTGGTTCCAGGGAAGGGAGAGAGCCAGTGCCGTAAGACAAACACAACATCCATGCCTCACCAGGATTCGAACCCGGACCCCTTTCGGACGAATGATCAGAGGCCATCGCTTAGACCACTGCGCCACCGGGGCGGCCAAACTGCTTGCGTTGTTACAGATTGGTTTAAGGACATGGGCTTCAAAAAGTTAGACTGACCAGCCCTGTTCCCTGATCTGAACCCTATAGAGAACCTGTGGAATGATTTGGATCGTCGGGTGCGTGATAGGAGAGATCTCCCAACGATCATAGCTGAATTGATCACAGCTTTCAAGGCCAAATGGAGGGAAAAGTCGGCGGTATTTAAAACAAGTTAGTAAAATCATGCAATGAAATGATTATGATACGCTTTCCAACATACCAGAAATCATTATTCAAGTTATGAGGATAATGGCTGTAGAATAAATCTCGCTTCTATGTCCTGGCCTTTGACCCCATTTCGATGATATTCAACAGAACCAGTTAAGGAACAACATGATAAAGTTTTGTCTCAATCGAAGCATTTTTACGCGTTATGACGCATAAGGACAATGGCATGAATCTCGCTCCTTTGTCCTGACCTTTGATCCCATTTCACTCATTTCCAATAGGGTTCGTCCTTAAGTGGTCCGCTACCACATACTAAAATTTCATCGAAATCGAACCATTTTTACGCAAGTTATGACGCATAAGGGCAATGGAATGGATCCCGCTCCTATGACCTGACCTTTGACCCGATTTCGCTCATTTTCAATAGGTTTCGTCCCCAGGTGGTCCCCTACCACATACTAAAATTTCATCGCAATCGAACCACTTTTACACGAGTTATCGTGCAGACGGACAAAGTTGGAGCAAACCTACGGTTGGAAAGCATAAACCGGATGCACCAGGAGCATTGTCCATGGATGCTGGTAGTAAATAACGCAACATGAAATCAAAATAATTAAAATAATTTGCACTTAAAGCAATCCTACAAAAAATGTCGTATCTTTGCTATAGATGCTAACTGACACATAAGGAGACAAACAGAGGGATATAAGCTACAAGTAGCTGTGCATTGATATATAATCTCAGGAAGTCGAACAATATTACGATCAAACACAATATCCCATTGTATCACGAGAAGTGAAAGAAATCAGGGGAACGATTGTATACAAATTTTAAATGATATAAGTCATATACGCTTCCTTCTAAATTATTTTTGGCGCCCATTGAAAATAATCATCAAGGAAATGGGATCAAAATATAAAGAGAATGATTCAGTTTATTTCCCTTATGGAAAAATTAACTGAATCATTCTTTTTTATGTTTTTATAATTTTTGGATCTCGACACAACCGCTTGTAGCGGATCATGTAAAAAAAAAAAAAAAGCTTATTGAGGTAAAATTTCATATGTTTGAATGCTTGGAAATGTAACTTTTGCTGCGGAAAAGACAGGTGCGGTCAGAAACTGTTTAATCTGAGAATACGAAACAAATTTACATATTTCAGATAAAGATCGACTGTATAGGAAGAAAACCATCTCCTGCCGCCCCGGTGGCGCAGTGGCGTAAGGCGCTGGCCTCTGCTCATTCGTCTGTAAGGGGTCCGGGTTCGAATCCCGGTCAGGCATGGATGTTGTGTTTGTCTTACGGCACTGGCTCTCTCCCTTCCCTGGAACCAGTGACCCTAAATTAGGGACGGGCGACTGCTTATAGCCCATTGAGTTGCTCACGGTGGTCGTTAAACCTCCAATAGGAAAAAAAAAAAAAAAAGAAAACCAACTCCATTACGCAGCGATTGATTTTGGTTCGGAAATTATTTTTTGGTAAAAATGAAAGAGAGTGGGCCAGTAGAAATTCGGAGCGGAATTTTTTTCTAACTTCACAATTTTCTGCCAGTACTTGATCGAGATAAGAATGCTTGCAACGAACTATGCGGAAACTCATGCTTTGCGACGCAAATGAATGGTGAGTCTTCATCCGCCGTTTTAATTGTATCACTGTTTCAGCAGTACTTTTGGTTTTTTTTACAGTCGCCAAATTTGTATTTTCGAAAATCTTTAACAGAGATTTCGTCCCTGATTTAAGTTCCTTCTGTATTAGAAATACATTTCTACCTGCTGCGCTAACGCTCATGTTTGTAATATTCAAGAAATATGGGAGATTCGAGACACATTTTGAAAAGCTCTGGTGCTGCTGCATTCGCTAAGTAGTTTATTAACAGAAGAACACGAGGCACAATGTCGCTCGTTTCAGATTAAAACATTAAGAACAGAAGAAGAGAGATAAAGCTTTACGAATCCACAGTGAGTGGCATTAGAAACAGTACTTTCCTGCGTCTAATCCGCGGAAGAAATTTTGATGAAACGCATTTGATTCATTTAAATTTAGCGTAATTTCTTAGCTAAAGTACAGCTTAATGGATGTGCTTCATTCCAGAAACCGTGTCTCTAAACTTTGCTTACAGAACCACAGTGGTTAATGCTGGCATTAATTCATTAAACATTTACCGGCTGGGGAATAAATATGTTTGCGTTTTATTTAGATTGAGGCGAAGAATTAATCTATTGAAGAAATTCATCTCATCCCCGCTGGCTCTATTAACAGAGATTTTCGTTCATTGTTCATCCAGCAAAGCGCTATCAAGATTTTTATACTAAAAATTACACAAAGTTGGTTTCTTCGATGGACGAGTGGTCTGACGCGCTGGTATTTGACTGGTCGTCCGAATTGGGCACGAGTTACCGATGTCGCTGCTGCAAGAAAACTAGTTCAAAGTGTATTTCAAAAAGGTACGTTCACCAATAAGTGGGCATTAGAACGGATAGAGCCGTGCTCTGAAGTAGGCGCACATATGTTCTCTTGGAAAACCGGCAGGAATCTATTACTCGAACGCAGGAAATTTCCCCATTAGCAAGTCGTTAACAATGTCATGAAAAATCAGCGATAGCGAGATATGAGTGCAACAATTTGCATTTAAAGATGTAGAAACCGCCCCGGTGACGCAGTGGTCTAAGTCATAGCTTCTGATCATTCGTCCGAGATATTAGGGGTATGCAAAAGTTTCCACCGTTTTAACGAGAAATGAGACAGGAACAATCAGGAAACCAGTACACATTTATTCAACGAAATATTGGCCGTTAGCATCAATGACCTATTGCCAGTTTTCAGGCGACAAAAGGAATGCCTCTGTGATAGGAGTCGGGTTTTGAGCTGAAGAACGGAGTGACGGAATTTTCCACCTTTGGAACTGTGAGGAACCGCTGTTGGGCTAGGGCATGTTGCATAGAGCAAAACAGATGAAAATCTGAGGGTGCAATGTCTGGGGAGTAAGCTGGGTGCTGTAAAACCTCTCAGTGTAACTGTTGAAGGGTTGTTTTTGCGGTGGCACCGACATGTGGTCTGACATTATCGAGTAGCAGGATGACTGGGCGGCGTCCTTTACCTGTCCATGGGCGTTTTTGCTGGGATTGCGGCGTTTAGTTTCGACAACTGATCGCCATATCGTTGTGCAACGGCTTTTTCGCCCGGTTTCAACAGTTCAAAGTACAGCACTCCGTGCATATCCCAGCACACACGCACGCAACAGCACCTTTTCCATGTGGATATCCTGTTTCGCAGTGGATGTTGATGGCCGTAATATTAGTCAACGATTGGACATGCAGATGCCCAATCATTGATCAGTAGTACGCTTCGTTAAAGTATGCGGAACCCATTTACCAATTTTCTGGATCTTCCCCAGGGCTTGTAGACGCAGTACCACTGTCGATTGAGCCACTTACAAACGTTTCTCCAGTTGCGTGGTCGATTGTGTTGCATTCTCTTGCAACAGCGATTCTAAGCTCCTCGTATGCGAGGTCCAACGGTCTACCCGCACGTGGCTTGTCTTCCAAGCTTAGAACACTTTTCTTAAACCTGGCAAACCGTTCTCGACACGTCCGCCCACTCGTAACCGTTTCGTCATACGCCTGACATTTTGAACTGTAGGCTTCACTCGCACTTTTCCCTAAATTAAACATGAATAACAAGCAGTGGCTCAAACGAACTTTATCGACCGCCATGCTAGGCTTCATACACTGCTTGGCTTCGTGTAAGAATTGGCAGCACGGGCCACCGGCCGGTTAGACCGTTACAGTGCCCCCTAACGGGTGTGGCGAACACTTTCGCATACCCCTAATAGGTCCGGGTTCGAATCCCGTGAGGCATGGATCTTATGTATGCCTTACGACACTGGCTCTCTCCATTCCCTGGAACTAATGGCCCTAAACTAGGAACGGTCGGCTGCTTATAGCCCATTGAGTTGCTTACGGTCGTCGTTAAGTACAAATAAACCGTGGATTTATGAAGTTTTATGCCTACCATGTAAGACAAAGCTACAGTTAAACAACAGTCGCGCATCAAATGCCTCCATCAATCTTCATTGTTTCGAAAAGAAATAACGTTCAGTCCAGAGAAAGTCCACATTCAACGATGAGGTTGATAAGGTTGTATTTCAGCTGAGTTCTCGCTTTCATATCGAAACTCACAATGCCTTTGTTATACAGCGATTCCTTTCATTTCTGATGCTACGCATCTTTCCCGACAATAGTAGAATAAATCCTAAGTAAAAATTTCGATCTAACGGAAATGGGTGACAGAACCCATACAACACAAAACGTTTCAGATATGTATCAATAACGTTACAATCTCTCATTTTCGTTACACTTTCAGATATATCTTACAATTACGTTTCAGCAAACATCTGTTTTGGAACATAAGTCTTTGTACATTACGGTTACGTTAAAAATAGCATTCACCAATACTACTATTTTATGGTTTCCATTTTACATAATTGCTACCTTGATGTTACATTTCGGCGATATTTAAGATTTTTGGTTTGGCAACGGCCTGGATGGGCGTGCACAATTATGCCATTTCACCGAAGCACTCTCGTAGTCGTTTCATGTGCTTTGCTGAAGCTGTAGTACTTGAGTTAGCTAGTTAGGGTACACTAGTTTCCGTCCTTAGGTTTTGCACGCCAGTGTATAATACTCTGGCGTGCAAAAATTAAGGACGAAACGGTTTTTCGAATGTAACGTCGTGCAGAATTGCTCCACATCGACTCAAATCATACCGTAAGATCCCCAAGATGTAAGAATATGGGACAAGTGAGCAAAACCGCCCAAACAAGGAATCTAAAGGATACAAAGACACTTTATTGAAAAGGTAGCTTCGAGCACAACTGGACAGAAGACAGAAACGCCCATGTGGCAGGAAGGCTGCCAAGAAAACATCCAGTCTTTAGTAGCGGATATGATCACCCCTGACTGCGTTACAGGATTTACAACGTATGTCCATGCTGAGGACGAGCTTGTCAATTAGCTGTTGAGGCATCGTGGCCCATTCCTCTTCTAGCGCCAATCGCAGCTGCGGAATCGTTGCCAGCGGCTGGTGACGTGCTGCCAAACATCTCCCGAGAAGGTTCCACACGTGTTGGATTGGATTTAGGTCCGGGGACCTTGCGGGCCAATCCATGCGTTGAATATCTTCACTCTCCAACAGCTCTGCGACAGCCACTGTACGATGCGGTGTAGCGTTGTCGTCCATGAAGTGAAACTCAGGACCCACAGCACCTCTAAATAGACGCACGTGAGGTAGGAGAACTTCGGTACAATAGCGGACACCAGTGACTGAACCTCCTTGGAAGATGTGGCGGTCAGTACGGCTACCAAGCACGATACCGCCCCAAACGATAACTCCGCCACCTTCAAACCTATCTCTTTCGATGATTTTGGAGGTGTGATTGCGTGTTCCTTGCTCTCTCCAGATATGTATACGTCCAGAATCACTCATGAGACTAAATCGGCTGTCATCCGTAAAGAGAACTCGACCCCATTGCTGATGAGTTCAGTTCTTGTGTTCCTGGCACCACAGAAACCGCCGTCTCCGATGAGCAGGCGTTAATGACACACACAGTAATGGTCGTCGTGCAAATTGACCACCTTTGTGCAGCCTCCTGGCCACGGTAAAACGCGATAACGGACGTCCAGTTGTCTGTTGCATGTGCCTTGCGATTTCTCCCGCTGTCTGCCGTCTGTCTCTTCTCGCCTGTAGGACAAAATATCGGTCGTTGGCCGTCGTGGTTGCTCGTAGACGACCACTGCTATACTCTCGGACAGTTGTTCCTGTCGTTTGAAATGCTCTCCAAGCTCGTGAAACGATGCTGTAAGCGATCCCGAACTACTAGGCCACACTAGTCACACTTCGACCTTCTTCCAAATTTCCCAATGACGCGACCTCGGGTAAAGTCATGCAGATATCGTCTACTGGATTGCCTGTTGGCCATATCACACGGTGGTAGCAACTCGGCGTCGTTCAAACCGATATGCACTGTGCAATAGCTTTCACCGAATTCCTGAGCGTACACCGCCCGTGTGCTTTATACACTCCCCCCTTACGTCATGCTGCATATATGCGCATGCCCTACCGTACAGGACCGTAGTCTATCTCCTGAGTGGTCTTTCGGTCCGTTCTGCTTGCTCGTTCCGCTGTTATGCTAATTTGTCCTCTTCTTCCTTAATTTTTGCACACCAGTGTATAACACGATGGGGAGTAACCTGTAGATATCCTATACCAAAAGTTACCAATCGCCTAACTAACAAACACACTTGCAATTCAGCTTTGCGTTCTATCTTGAGGTCAGATTTCAGCTTGCGACTGCGCAGATGGACTTTCGTGTCTACATCGGATTTCATCGGAGTCATGACCGTTTCTTACGTTCGTCTAAATCTGAATAATATACAGGGTGATTCATAAAGAAGTATATAGTTTCCAGATGCTGTAAATCAGTAACACTTGAAGACATGGACGACAACTGCAAACCGTTAGGTAGATGTTTTCATAAAGTTTGTGTCCCGCTACTGAGGGAAGTGACGTAGGCGATAGGGCGCGTGTCACGTGACTAGTCAGTCGATGAACATCTTCCTCACCGCTGGATTGGACGAGCCACGGACGACAACATGCCACTTACCCAATTGGCCACCCAGAAGTCCTGACTTAACACCTTGTGACTTTTTCCTGTGGGGGTACGTAAAGGACAAGGTATTCGCCCCTCTTCTTCCTGTTGTTCTAGTGGAGCTGAAACAGCGTATCACAGCCAGTATCACTGCACTTGATTCAGATATCATACCTCGCGTTCGGGCGGAAATGGATTACCTGCTCGATGTGTGTCGTGTGACTAAGCGTACACACATAGAACATCTACGACTGTCTCAAAAAATACTTGAAACATTCCCCTTACAATTCTGTTACAGGTAATATAAAATATCTGACATTGTTCTTGTTTTATAGTGCGTTGAAACTGTATACTTCTTTATGAATCACCCTGTGTTATAGTAATAGTAAAGATAAATATTGTCTTTGAAAAACTAAACATACGAAATACTTAATATTACCACAGCTACAGTTTTGTAAATATTTACTTTTATGACTCGCATATCTTGTTTTCACCTGAAGATAAAACTGTCTTTGCACGATTATAAAAACCTCCATCTAGTACACCACCATTCACAAGCTAAACTATTTATTATTTACACTTAAGAACAATATGTACAGATAAAAGCATCAGAAAATTAACTAGGCGAGATCTTTCGCGTCCCCTAGGGATCCATTATCAAGCCTAAAAGCGCCACCCAAGTGCAGTGCACAAGACTTCTTATATAAACAGAAGACGCCCGTGATGCATCCGTAACCATGGACACAACAATGTATACAAATGTTATTGTACCCGGAAATTAAACAACTCATTAATACATATTATTTATAAACTGGGTGGTTTTAGAGTCTTTATATATTGGCGCCAAGATGGTGGTATGGCGGTGGGTAATGTTTATTGCAAATTCGATTCAAAAAATAAAATCACATTAGGGTAGTAATTCACCGAGCCAACAAATCGTTTAGTAACGTTTTCACGTTGTAAACTTGTAAAAGAAAGTCGTTGCATTTGTTGAGTCAGTTCTCGAACGCAGTCCTCAGGGTATCCAAATTGCGTAGCAATTGAGGAAATGTAAGTAATTTCAGCTTGCCTCGCACGTACCGACGACGAGCGAGTATCCTGCCCCCCCCCCCACTGTATTTAAATTTGCTGCTTTGCGTTCTTATATCAGAAGAGCGTTTACCCACTCGTCGTCGGTACGTGCGAGGCAAGCTGAAATTACTTACATTTCCTCAATTGCTACGCAATTTGGATACCCTGAGGACTGCGTTCGAGAACTGACTCAACAAATACAACGACTTTCTTTTACAAGTTTACAACGTGAAAACGTTAGTAAACTATTTGTTGGCTCAGTGAATTACTACCCTAATGTGATTTATTTTTGAATCGAATTTGCAATAAACATCAACTGGCTTTCGGAATGCGGACATCGAATATTTTTTCAACGATAAGACAGGACCGCGACCAAGTGTGTAATGAACAAAAACATGGTATATATTATATACCTCTACAAGCAGATTACCCTAACAATAAATCAATGGTGTATATCGGTTACACACTGCGGACTTGAAGGGTTCGAATGTCGGAACATGAATATGATGTTAGAACCGTAGCAAAAACCACAGCACTTGCGCGATTGGTGTCTGGTGGACGATACACCCCATGTTGGGCGGACATACACCACTTGGCCTTTACCAGAAACAAAAGGGACACTTTTTTCACTGAATCAATGTTCATTGTGTGTTTTGATGATTTGTGTTGTAACGAAGAATTACCCACCGATATACCACCATCTTGGCGCCAATATATAAAGACTCTAAAACCACCCAGTTTATAAATAATATGTATTAATGAGTTGTTTAATTTCCGGGTACAATAACATTTGTATACATTGTTGTGTCCATGGTTACAGATGCATGATGGGCGTCTTCTGTTTATATAAGAAGTCTTGTGCACTGCACTTGGGTGGCGCTTTCAGGCTTGATAATGGATCCCTAGGGGACCTGAAAGATCTCGCCTAGTTAATTTTCTGATGCTTTTATCTGTACATATTGTTCTTAAGTGTAAATAATAAATAGTTTAGCTTGTGAATGGTGGTGTACTACATGAAGGTTTTTATAATCGTGCAAAGACAGTTTTATCTTGAGGTGTAAACATTGAGGCACGAAATAAAATATTAGGATGTCATATCTTGTTTTATTGGTTTTGCGATAACAACATTCTCTAATCCATTTACCTAAGTACCGCACAATATCCGGAATCAGTAAACCTCATTGTTTGTTCTTATGATTGAATTCCACTTAGTATGTACCGGACTTTGGCTCGGTGTGGTCGTGAGTGACGCGAATAAATGCAATGTGTTGCACGTAAAAAAAATGTATACTCTCGTCGAATCACTTTTTATTTCACAGCCCTAATAATCTTGTCATGAGGAAGATTTATCGCATAAAGTATCTCCAAAGATTACCACGGTATTCTCTCAATCCACCACCCCACCACCCCAACAAACAGCAGCGTGCTTGAAACTGAGTACTGTGATATATTTGACAGCTCTTGACTTTTCTGGTGGGAGGGAGATTAACGCTTACCAGCATCATTTAAAGAGAAAACGAGTCATCCGTTCTTTATAATTTATCACCGTCGGTTCAATGTTTCCAGGCAGAAACGGCACCGTAATAGAAACACACAACAACTAGAGACACGATCGCGGATCAAACATGAACGATAACTTACAAGCCAGCGCTTCTGTCTCCTCGGGCATTCTTTGATTTTTGTTCTGTAGTTCGGAGTATGTAAGATTCTCCAACCGCGTTCAGAACTAAATATTGTAAGTACATACACTCGTGAAGTTTCTTTGTTTGCGCCATTTTCAGCAGCAACCCATTAGACAAGCATGGTCCAAAGAAGGGCTGTTGCCAAGCAGACGAGAATTAACAAACTTCGCTAGCAGGTGAACAATATTAGATTCACGATAAAAATAGCGATGTACGCTAAAGCATATTTTCTAATGTATTGTACTGAGGTGACAGCTGCTGTTTATCGTTCGATGTCGGTGAATGAAGAATCCGTGGTTATTCGGATGTCCAATAAAGCACGATGAAAAAGGATTCACTTCTTAACACATCTAGTAAAAAGAGATTAAATGCACTGGGGCTTTGGATAGGTATAAGTGCATTATGGGGAGATCGTAATGCCAGCGTACGTTTTCGTCATCGTTAAAGATGGACGTAAATGTATCATCCCGATACCAAGAGAGAATCTCGCTCTCTGATGACTACCGGCAGTATCCGGCGTCATTTTTACTAGGCCTTGCAAGACAGCGTGGTGGTAGACAACTTTAGCTCACACAAAAGAGCAGTCTGGGTACTTAGAGTTACTAACGGACGAAGACACAGAGGTCAGAGGAAATTCCTACGATCACTGAGAGAACGATAAGCATGCCACCAAACTAATTATACTTGGAACATTCATTCATCAGTATTTTTACGTTCGAGAAAAGTAGGGGGAATTGTGACTTACGTCGCGTACAAGGGTCGGACAGAATAATATGAACACCTAGGAAAAGAAGGGATTACTTATATAATAGGGTGTGGGACCACCTATGGCATTCAAAATTGCATTAATCCTCCTTGGAATGGACGCATACTAATCTTGGATGATGGTTAGTAGGATGTTACACCATTCTTCATGCGGAAACTGCTCCAGATCCTCGAGTGTTGCAGGAGGAGCATAACGGGATACTACTCTGCTTTCAAACACAGACAACAGTGGCTCGATGATGTTTAAATCTGGTGATTGGGGAGGCCAAGGAAGGTGTGAAAGTTCGTCCTTATGTTCCTCAAACCATGGCTGGACATTCCGAAATCTGCGAATTGAGGCGTTATCATCTTGACAGATGACATCCCCTGAAAGAAACCATACCTAAGCAGTTGAATGGACTTGATCGCCCAAAATGGTCTCACACGTCTTTTCAAAGTGATCAGTGGACCTGCTGAAAACCACGATATGACGACCTAGAACATGGCAGAACCAGCACCATGCTGCACTGTTGGGAGCAGACAGTCTGGGTTGTACGCTTCTGACGGATGCAGATTGAGCTTCGTACTGATATTCGGCACCATGGTCTTCTTATTACGGGTAACAATCCTCTTTAATGCTCTCCTGTCTCTATCAGTCAGGGTCGTTTTCCAGTCGCTCTGTGTTTCGCTGACGAGGTTTTGCCACGAACACGGTATGCTGTCATGACGCCAGATACAGTAGCTCTCGGTATCCCCACTACCACGGCGACTGTTGTCACGGAGGCACCAACTAGCTGGACACCAACAATTAGCCCTCTTTCGAAGTTTGTTAGGTTGCTTATTTCGTGGTCACTCTGAAATAAATTTTGCAACAAGATACTTTAAATACACTTAACCAGGACCTTGAGGTTCTACACAAAACAATTACAACCAAAAAGTGGTGGATAGCTTTGGGTATTGCGACGTATGCAGCTGCATTAAAAGCCATGTATCTGAGCGTATTGCTCACATTATTCTCTCCAACCCCTTTATATTGTTTTCCATTTCACACCGCATATTAATTTATTCAGACATCCATAGATCTTCCGTGCAATTTCATTTATTGAAAATTTGAATCCTTGTTCACACTTTTCACATTATCTCTTCAACTAACCAGTATTCATTTCCGATATCTGGTTAGAACGAAGAACAACGAATTTCAAACTAATGTTGCATGATATGCAAGAAAGAAGTCCTGTCATTCGATAAAGATCTCATTTTGGCGTGTTTTGGGTTAGTCGCGTTTATAAAAAATACATTATGAAGGCCGGTGTTTTTATTCATTTGTTATTATTATTATCATTATTACATTGAAGTGTTTTCATGATACCGTACCATTTAATGAAAGATGCGAAGTGAAATATACTCACCATAATCTTTTTTCGCTTTATATTAGAATTACCTGGTTCGGCACTCCAGCGTGACAGAATGGTTCGGTAAATAATATTGTTAAAGTCATCGTGCAGACATAATGGGAACGACGTTTTCTTTCGTGCTTTTTTTCGTTCTATTTTAATATGTTTCCAAAGAAATCGAAAACGAAGTGAAAGGAAATGCACGAAAGAATGAAAAGTGACGATGAAAATACAAAAAAGTGTCAATTGCTGTAGTGAGAACGTGACAAGGCCAAGGACGTTTTTCCACAGGATGTCAGCATCCGGGCTATCCAAGATCTCCCGCAAATTTCACGTGTAGATTATCGAAAGGGGCGGAACACGAAAAAGGGATGAATAGATGATATGGAGGGGGTGGGGACGGAATGTGATGCTATTGTGAATTGTATTGGAAACAGACCGCTGAGATTCATTGTGGCAATTTATTGTTTCATTTTTCATTTCCTTTTGTAAACCTGAATTCAAGCGTTTGAGAACTGGACGTGATTGTATGTTATTGTTGCAGCTGTCAGCCAGGAGGGAAAACATATTTCTCAGAGTAAAGTTGGAGATCGAGAAATGAGGCGGAGGAGGGGGAAGGGGGGTGGCCGGCGAATGCTCACGACGGTGTGTCCAATCAGAAAGAATGTTGAAGGACAAGTTCTCTTCAGTCACCTCCTTCTCCGTTACGTAACCAACTGCTGCACAATGCCTTGCCAGATACCAAAGAGCTCTTAGTTTTTAATTTTATTCTAACACTTCCCCACAGACATGAAGCAAAGAAAAAAAAACTTGTTCTGTGGGATGAGAAAACCTTATCTCTTTTTAAGAAACTCATTATAGTTTATTTATAGAGGGTCTAACTGAAAATGAGAAAATAAGTATTGTTGTCGCGTTTAGTAAGGAAGGGTTCAAAAACGTTGACAAAGAAGAAATAGACAGGAAGAGGTGTGTGCGTGTTGCGTGAGCTAGTGATTGTTAGTAACGAAACGAAGCGGAGGGAAGTACGATATTATTTAAGATAAAAAGTAATGATCAGGAATTGCATTTTAATGTTGCGATTCTACCACTCTGGGAAACTGATCATAGATGAATAATATATCATCTATGATATATAGTTGTAAAGCACAATTATACTACAAGACCTAGTGTTTCTATCGAAGCTCCTGCCTGCGTCTGAACATTTGTGCGAACTTTCTCTATGTGAATAAGAAAAAAAAATAAAGCACATTGTTTTACACCAATTTATATTTCATCACCTGATAAGAATGTAAGGACCTCCCGTTAATGTCGCCGCCCCCCCGCCCAAAGGAAAGAGAGAGACAAAGAATTATTATGATGTGCATCATATTCAGGTAACAAAATGTCCTGAATATGTTGTCCGGGTATCATATCAGGCGCTATCTGGGAGAGGCTGCTTCGGTTCCCTCTCCAGGATGACGAAATTTTCAAGTTTTCGGATATTATCTGACTTACCATGCTTGTCATATTTACACCAAAAGACGGATTGACATGTTCAAAATTTGTATTGTATGGTGAAATCCCGTATTCTATTCGTGAAAACGTCCTTCGCCGGACTTAACATGCCTTGATTATTTCTTCTGGGGTTACATCAAAGGACTGGTGTACGACAAAAGTGATGAGGACCTTTTTACACGCATCTCTGTAGCTGCTTCGGAAGTCCGAGACACGTCAGGAATTTTCCAAAATGTTCGTGCTTCCAGGCGCCGACGATATCAAGCGTGTGTTACAGCTCATGGTCGCAACTTTGAACACCTTTTGTAACCTCAATGCATTTCGCAAATGTCTTGTGAGTAATAAAAAGCATTTTGTTCTTTTACGTGCTGCTCTTTCATTTCTCGTCCTCTCTGTACGCTAGCACATGAAGATGGCGTTTCCGACCCTGCATTACTATGTGATTCCGATTTGTCTTTGTGCAACCTACCCATCCCAGAAGTTTGTACACGCTTAGCTGAATCACCCTGTATATAAAACTGCTCGCAATTGTGGCCTCACCTATTTGCATTTTGTGGTTTCAGGCTCCAGGAAGAGGAGAGATATAGCAGCCGTGAAACAGGCAAACCGCCCATTATCGTCCCGGTGGCGTAGTTGTCTGAGCGTTGGATCCTGACTGCTCCTCCGAGGCGCCCGGGTTTGAGTCTCAGACGATGCATTGGCGGTATGTTTGCCATACGCCACTCGCCTTTACCCTTACCTGGAACCGTGGCACCAAATTACGGAAGGGAAACTGCTTGTGATTCTTAGAGTTGCTCACGGTGTTTCTGAAAACCCTTGACCCCCCCCCAAATGAAACCAGTTGGTTGTCCGAAACACGGGTTCAGCTCGTCTAACTTGCCACAAACCAGGGCCACTGACCACTCTGGCACCGGGGCAGCATATTTAATTGTTATCCAGCCTGTGTGAGCCAAATCAGTTGTGACGTGCCTGCCCCGCAGGACGCACACGACATAAAGGCAGATAGCAGCGAGAACGATCGTCTGCGTAGCTCAGTTGGTAGAGCGACTTGTTCCAGAATAAGAGGACTCGGGTTCGATCCCCGGCGTGGACCAAAATGACGGAGAAATTTACTTCCTTATACAATATTGTTCAGTTTCGTATTCCACGAACTTGCCAATTGTTGGTAGTTACACACTCTCAGAAATATAAATATGGCTTCCACTAAAAAAATTGCTTCCACTAAAGTTGTTATGAAGCACATTTTTTCTGAGTTATTAAATAAGTTCTGTTCTATCTGGCTTTGCGTGATGCGACTTAAGAGCAATGGGTACATTCTTCTGCCACTCTTAATGCCGTTTTGTTGTTGTTTGATAATTTCTTGTAAAAGATTTATAAAATGGCAAAGATTGTAAACTTTGAGCTTGGATTCTCGAGTTCCTGGGAACACAACATCAATCATTTTTTTCCCAATTAGACAAGTTATCACCCATTCCGTCACCATCGCGACACGTCGCAGTCGTGGTAATTTATAACATTCGAGTTTCACAATACTGTATAAATACAGGAATACCAGGATACGAAGTAGGATAACAACCATGACACTTATAACGCTGTATAAATACTATACTAAGATACTTCAGCTCACCAAAGTATTTTTTTAGATTTTTGGACTGCATCACGTTTTGGGAATGTATTTGCTCATCTTGTAGCCATTCGGCTGCTTTTTTTAACTCCACAGTTCTCTACGCTTCAAGTGTTATTAAGCATTTTGAATGTCATTTTTCATATAATTCACTAGTAGTATTTCCATTTCATTGATGCAGCCTTTTCTATACCCTGTTATTAATGTTGTTTTAGTTCGACTTGTTTCTTTCACTTCTCCGCTAGTTCGTTCTTTGTCTTTTAATATCGTAGATTTTCTTTTGCTTCGGGATTTAACGATCCCAGGTTATGAGCAGCCATATGTCCCAAATTTAAGGTCATTGCTTTCAGCGAAGAAACAGAAGCAGCTCCATCGGGCGATTTTCAGGTAAAAAAATATCGATTTTCAGGTTGTGGCAATTCCAAGATTCTTCAAATAAGACCAATATTTTGAACGGTGTTTCTTTTGGTTATGACGATATTGGAAAATATTGCAGAAACATAAATTGAAATACAGTTTGGGAAAATAATTTTATTTTGTGATTGATATTTTTAAAAGTATAATACAATCCTTTTATTGCAATTCTATTTCTAACCTTTGCGTTTGTATTGCAATCGAGCATCAAGCTCCGTTTGATAAATTCGGTATACCTGAAGGAAGCCAATTCTTAAGAATGCAGAGAGGTCGGCATATGCAACAACGTATTTAAATTTTATCAATGTGAGTTAACTGATATCCAGCTTATGATCAATCATATCGACGGGCGCATTAGCCGGTTACTACACAGAAGCTTCATTTAATTCGTGCTGGTGTAGAAGAGTCAATCAAAACTGCTGTATTTGCACGATAAATTCAATAAAATGCGAAGTGCTTGAAAACCAAAAGACTCTCGTAAAAAACTTATTTTAAAGATTCATAGTTAAAAAGACATCACATTTAAAATACACATAAGACCTTTCGGGTCCGCGACGGCCCTATCATCAGATATAAGAACTACTGACGTCGCGGACCCGAAAGGTCTTATGTGTATTTTAAATGTGATGTATTTTTAACTATGAATCTTTAAAATACATTTTTTACAAGAGTCTTTTGGTTTTCAAGCACTTCGCATTTTATTGAATTTATCGTGCAAATACTGCAGTTTTGATTGTGCCACACAGCAGCATTAAAAATTAAAATTTGTTCAAATAGACTTTAAATTACCACTACTGTGATATTCTGGATCATAATTTAGTGGCAGTCTCCTCCTCCCCTGCCTTTTAATGACGAAAATTTTGTTTTTGCACTTCGAAGAAGTTAGCAGTTAGCTGCCACTGTATTGTTTAATCACTGCTACTGATCTAGATAAAAGATAGCCTAAACCATCGTCAATGTGTTCTAAAAATACAGAAGAAACAGATAAAGTACTTCTCTGTCGATCACTACTTGACGACGAGAGACAAAAGGAGGTGGAAAGAAAAACGTTTAGAGGAGCTGTGAAGAAGGAAGTGGAAAGAGACAGGAAGAGGAGAAAAGCTTTCAAGTTTCTTTCTCATTAAGAAGGAGACGAAAAAGAAAATGAACAGGGAGAGTGAGAGAACGAGAAAGAGTGTGAGAGAGAGAGAGAGAGAGATAAAGAGGAAAAAAACACACACACCATGTTGTGAAATGCTCTTTTATTTTGTAAAAGAGCAGCCTTTCTCTGCTTCCCAAATATTCAGAGATACGAGCCCAGCTCCGACAATAAAGGCAAACTTTTCCCAGAACATTTTCAGAGTTCGTGCCCCATTTTGTTCGATTTAATGGTAACAACCACGGGGGAAAGCCTCTTTTTTATCCTAAGCTTTATCCTCCGATAAAAGGTTGCAGTGTTTTTCTTAGATGGAAAACACAATTGTTTAGCTCTAAACACAAATGCCATTTCAGAAAGATTTTCTCTTTATTGCTTTACCAAGTATTCTGCTACAATGATGTTAAATTTTGTTGATTCTGTGCGAAGTAACTTTAAATAAATGCGTTGATCGAACGTAATGGAAAAGTGCGTACGCACATAGGCAACAAATTGCCAATGTTGTACTTGTTTTCAAAGCCCTTTTCATACTAGTTCGTTTTAGCTTCCGTACAATGTGTATATCACCTTCAATTCCGTGTCGTTTCGACTTCTATTTGTGTTTGTCCGCTCTTATGTTTGGCGATTTCCCAGCTTCTACGAAAGTAGTCTAGACCATGGTGACCGTATCAGACTTCTTCAATATTTCATACCATTTTCGTGTGGTGAAATCGAATCTCTGTTGTAGACTCTTTGGTTTCGTCCAGATCCTGTCGAGGTATTTCCCTTTTTGATGAGATTCATTCCCATCCACGTTTCAGTGAAAAAGTAGAATCAGGGTACCACTGTTGAGTTCTTCCTCGTTTTATTGAGTTAGCACAGTGTCTGTTCTGCTTTGACCCTGTTTGATTGATTCCGTCCCTCAATTAGAAGTTATAGTCCAGCAGTCGATGTCAGTTCTTGCTCGACTTAGTCAATCTCTCGCTAAGGTAAATTCGAACAAATGTCAGCCACCATTCGGTTTAATCTGCTCTATGTAGAAAAAGCGCCACCCCTGTTCTACCGGGTTCCTGTTGAATAATGTTTTCCCAAGAAGAACTGAACTACTTTCTTTCATGTTTTCAAGTATGAATGAAAAAGAAATATCCTATTTCGTTCATGACATCAAGAACAGGGTCAAACTAGAGCCTCTTAGTTTAGTTTTGCCTCTGATCCATTCATTCATGCTAGCTGCGCCTCTGTTCATCCATGCTCCTGCTGTGATGAACGGAGGCGGAAACGGATTATCTTCTGTGCTCTCAGGACATCCATGCTTCTTGATGGTCTCCTGTGCTCTCATGACATCCACGCTTCTTGATTCTTCTCCTGTGCTCTTAGTACATCCACGCTTCTTGATGCTCTTCTGTGTGTCCTGGATATTATCCAGTCAACTACGGCGAACGTAATTTTTAAGAAAAATAATGTTAGGTAACAAACAAAAAGGCATATGGTTGATTAGGCAGTATTTCCACTAATAAGAGAGCATGTGAACTTGTAGTTGTAGCTATCGTCGACGGATTCCACCCTAACGCCACGTGTAGAGTAATTGCAGAAAATGGCGCCATGTTTGTGTAAATAACTTTGAAACATCACATAAATTCCTACGACATAATTCAAACGCGTAAAAAACGTAGGTAATTTGAACCTAGAGGACTAAATTTGAAAATCTTAAAGTAATTTAACTTGTCTCCTCACTTTCAGCAAAGATATTGAATGTAATCCTGAAACACGCATTTGAAAATGCTAAACCGTACAGGTACAGTGAAATTCCACACACGTGTCTTTGCAAAAAAAAAAACAGTTTGTCTAAATTTCAGGTGATCAACTGTTAGAAAACGTAATTCTGATTGAAACTCGAATTATTAGGCATTAGTGCATTATTTGTCGTTTTTTGATAAGAACAATTCATGTAAAATCATAACGATTCTAAACTGCACCATCAGAGGACAGGAAAGGGGTATGAGACAAATTCATCAGTTGCACATGATAATGTGTATGAAAATACTAAATATTTGATCCATGTTTTGAGACATGCTTTTCATTTTAGTGAAAAGGTGAAGTTCAAAATTTAAGTTTTCCGCTAACGGATAAATAAGTATCAATTACGAAATGATTAAGTCTTGTGGACGACGCTGAAATGTTGGCGTTAAAAGTCCAAAAGAAAAGAGAAACATCCAGAAGTGATCAAATAAATCTCAGATTCTGCGCTGAAAAGCAGAGAGTAATGGGCACCTAGACTAACACCTATACACATCGACTATTTGGTCTTATCTTAGTTATTCTTGATATCCTAGTAGGTGTGACGACAGAATGATTGATGAAAGCAGCACCGTGGGCTATGTTTTTAAGCAGATGATATGTGCTATGTCATGAATGAAAAAAAGAACTTGCAGAAAAGCTGGAAAAAAAACTGGAGGAGAGCATCAGAAAGACACGCTGATGAAGTTTAGTCGAACCACGTGCGGCAATGAAGAATGGAAAAATCAAGTTGAAAGTGTTTATAATAAGGAAGGCACGACCAGAGGAGTGAGAAGATTCAAATACATGGAATGGGTGTTGGAAAAAGTTGTAGATTTGAGGGAAGAAGTGAAAAGCCGAGTGAAAGCAGGATGGAATAGCTGAAGAAAAACATCAGGTGTGTTGTGTGTGACAGAAAGACACAAACATGGATAGCGAAGTTTTCAAGATAGAAGTGACCTCACCTGTGCTACCCAATGCAGAGGCTTCGCCAATGATACGATGTCTGAAGAAAAAGTTAAATGATATTAAAAGGAAGATGATGACGTGGGCGTCTTACATCTCTAGAGAGAATAGGATCAGGAATGAGAAGATACAGGCAATCAATTGTTAAAAAGACAGAGGTTTTAGAGCACGCTCAAAAACCAACTTACACCAGTATGGCCAGTATAACATTCCTCGCACCTTTCAGCTACCTTAATGAAGACCAGATTAGCCTCGGAATACAGCGCGAACGATAACGTTTTGTTAGTTCATTCTTTTAGCGATAGAATGCCGTTAGTTCCTCTTTTCTTTTAAATGTATCTGAGGAACAAATCTGTTTTGTAAATACGGAACCATTCACGGTAAATATACACATCAAGATCCTTAATCAAAATAAAATAATTCAATGGTCGCTCCAAGCGCAATTATTCGGGCTTCAATGCTTCTCGTTCTATCAGGGAATGAAGAAAACTTCCGCACATCCTTTCACTGCGGTCACCTTAGATCTTAACGTAACAGACCTAGACCCCTCTTTATGGCGAGCACAATCTGTCGCCACCGATCCGCTTCATAATACCAAGAAAAAATATCCCTCCAGCTATATTCAGCCGATCAACGTAAGAGATAGAGCCCGATTTCTGGCTTCGGGAAAACACAGATTCATTAGACTCCGAATGCTGTTCGAAACGTAAGAACCAGTCTGTTCCGCCAAACAATACTTTTGTACTTACCTGAAGCCCCAGGAAACATTAATCTCTTTGACTAGCCGACTATGAAGATCTTATCTATCCCTGTTCTCCATTCACAGATATAAAATGATCAACATACGCTGATAATATCAGCCCTATACAGTAGACATTACACATTAGCGCTATTCTTATACTGATGCTCAACATTGCTTACTTGTTTAGCAGGATTTCTAATCTGTTGGGGCCTGGCGCCAGCCTTGTCTGGGGATATTTCCTGTCTCAAGGAGGTTGCGGAAAATAACGCAAACAAAAACAATTTACGATTGAATACGAATATTAAAGCAGGTTTATAATATTTAGCCCTGAACGGAGTATCAGAGGGTAGTTTTTGAGAAGGGTCAGAAATGTGTGCGATGCAACCTTACGGAAATAAAGCTACCTGGACAATAAGCTAAAGGGAGGCCTGAGGGGAGATGGTAGGGCTCTGTCATAAACCCTACGCAGGGGAAGAAATTGAAGAATGGGTTGGTCCAAGATTGAAAATAGTGAAGAATGAGTATCCTTGGCAACATCAAACCTAGATATGGGTATAGTGGTGCTGCAGAAATAAACGAGATCAACTGCAGAAACTGCAGAATCGGAAAGGCTGATTATTATCCCTACCTAGGAAATCATTTCTTTCTTGGCAATAATCAAGCAAAGAAAATCAGAAGTACTACTAGATAGGCCAAGGCCATAATAAATTAAATAAAACAATATACATGTATGCATGCACTTTGTGTGTGACACAGGAAAATAAATCTACAATATCAAATTGAAATCCTGAAGTTTTGTTGTTTCTGGCTTACATTGCTATAAGGGTAACACTCAAACAATGTTCAACGAAATACGTTGAAGCCTTTTGTGGCGTATGCCTCTATTATACTTTTCAGTTTGTATTTTCTTATGTAAATTTAGTTACTTCTTGGTTAAACGTTTTCTAACTGAAAGGCACATTCAAACGGCTTTCACAATTTGGCAACACTAACAGTGTGTCAGAACAACATAAAATGACCCCATTTAATGCATTGAATGTGGAATTAGGGGAGCACAGGAGTTGTAGAGATATCGAGAGATTGCTAGCAGATTGCTAAACTGTGATATAAAACCTGTTGAGACATATGTGATCGCCGATCAAGTGTCATTTTCACACAACTGATGTCTGTGTTGAAGTGTATTGATACCCATTGAATTTATCTATTGTTCATTGGATTTTATTTTATTGTTCTGTGAACAATAAAAGCAAAGAGTTGGTTATACAGTAAGTGCTCATTCTTTCACCCTGGCCGTTAAGTTCCTTATTCAAGTAATTATTGTAGAAGTAGAATATACGTTCAAAGAAATTCACCACGAACATCAAGTAACACAGACGCTGTTAATCATGAAAACTAAAGTTACCTAAAGATAAAATTCTATGATTCGCGATGTGGTCTCTACGAGGATTCTAAAAATTAGTTGGATTTGTTAAACAAAACATGCAATGAAACTGATGTGCTCGAGCAGTTTTGAATTAGATGAAATCTATGTGAAAAATTCAAATTTAAATTTCTTAATAATACAGATTTGAAGTTGTGATTCCGTCTATTGGTGTAAATTATGATGAGAGTGGCAAGTCAAGTAATATCCGAAAACTTGAAAATTTCATCGTCCTGGAGCGGGAATCGAACCAGGGTCTCCCTGTTTTCCCTCGAGTATGCTAACCACTACACCACACAGAACGGCCAAATCTCAAGTTTTCGAGTAATTTGAATTTAAAACATCACAGGAATCGCCAGTCGAAGCAACGGCATTCATATTCAGCGAATCTCGATGAATAGACTTCATTGTCTTCCGTTATTGCCGGAGAAGCACGTAAACCACGAAATACGGGATTGCACCAGTAAACAATACAAATTTGAAGTAGTGATTCCGTCTATTAGTGTAAATTATGACAAGAGTTGCAAGTCAAGTAATATCCGAAAACTTGAAAATTTCATCGTCCTGGAGCGGGAATCGAACCAGCATCGCCCAGTTTGAGCTCGAGTATGCTAACCAGTACAACACCCGGAACGGCCAAATCTCAAGTTTCCGAGTAATTTGAATGCCGTTGTTTCGACTGGAGATTCCTGTGTTTTTAACACATCATAGGAATCTCCAGTCGAAACAACGGCATTCATATTTAGCGAATCTCGATGAATAGAATTAATTGTCTTTCGTTATTGCCCGGAGAAGCACGTAAACCATGAAATACGGGACTGCACCAGTAAACAATACAAATTTGAAGTAGTGATTCCGTCTATTAGTGTACATTATGACAAGAGTAGCAAGTAATATCCGAAAACTTCAAAATTTCGTCGCCCTGGAGTGAAACTCGAACCAGCATCTCCCGGTTTGAGCTTGAGTATGCTAACCACTACACCACCCAGAACGGCCAAATCTCAAGTTTCCGAGTAATTTGAATTTAACGCATCACAGGAATCTCTAGTCGAAGCAACGGCATTCATATTTAGCAAATCTCGATGAATAGAATTCATTGTCTCCCGTGATTGCCCTGTGTTGTGTTAAATTCAAATTACTCCGAAACTTGAGACTTGGTCGTTCTGGGTGGTGTAGTGTGTAGCAAACTCGGGAGCAAACCAGGAGACTCTGGTTCGATTTCCGCTCCAGGACGATGAAATTATCAAGTTTTCGGATATTATTTGACTAACTAAACTTGTCATAATTTACACAAATAGATGAAATGAATCTTCCAATTTGTGTTGTGAACTGGTGTAATCCCGTATTTTTCATGGTTTATCATTATATGCTATATTTTAAGGATATGGATTTTAGATGTGCAATGAACAAGTTCTCTGTCTTACAGATTCTCTTCCCAATCTGGTTTAGAACTAGAGAAAGGCAGTAAAGCCACTGTCTCTGAAGATTCAGTGCATGTTGAAAGCGTGATGAAAACATGACAATTGTTAAACCTTTTACCAGAATTCGCTGAAAGCTAGCTTATCCTGGAGAGCTGGTCTTAAAATTTTCAGCACTTATAATATTTGAAATTAATAACTAACCGATGATGCATGCTGGTGCGACAGCTATTTCATCTTTAAGTTAGAACTCCCTCTCGCGGAACCGTTCTTAAAAATATCACGTTTATTATAATTGTTTTGCTGGACGTAATGTGACGGTGTATCTAATAAAGTACTGTCTCATTCAGCAAGCTAAATCCCGAGAAACTGCGTCGACGTGCTCAGGTGTTAACGGCTGGTATGAAGAGATACACAGGGTATGAAAAAAAGCAATGTCCCTAAATAAAAGTTTAATGACTCATAAAATGATGCACATAACTGATTTTTTTCTTTTTCGCTGTATTATATAAAGAATTGGAGATTCTTTTTAATAACATAATCGATTTCAACCTGAACGCTATTATTACGGGAACAGCACATGAGCGGCAGTAAAGTTTAATCAACGTGAGAAGATCCGTTCCTCGTTCAAAGGGTACTCAACTGTTAAAGAAGGGAGGGGGGTCCGTATGAAATTGAACAACTTCATTTTTTTACAGATATTACTAGCATTTCTTTCTTTTTCTTAATTTACTTCACTAGAGAGTAATTTCTTAAATGTTAAATGCAGGGTGAAAATTATTCACTTTAGCACGGCAAAGTTCTACTTCGGGTTGCTATGAATAACGAGCTTGGTGTGAAAATCAAAGACGAAGTCTTAAAATGATTGAAATAAAAAGTCATTTTTTAAAATCATCATTTGCTTGAAAGTTTAATATAGTAATTCGCCGTTTGCAAAGCGTTGTGGAATAGCTCTTCAAGCGGGTTTCTTCTACGTGAAATGATGAATTTGTATCGGCAAATGCTGAAGAACATAGACCGTATTTTTTCACACGTGAAAATATAGGGTCATTCAAATGAAGACGAAGTAAAGGACGTATGAAAAAAAAAATTATTTACCTGAAAAATAATTAAGTCACTTATCTCACTGTGGCACCAGATGTTCGGTTCCTCGTGCGTAGAAGTCTGTGGGTTGCTGGTGAAGAACCATTCCCGAACAGCGTCCTGCACCTCTTCGTCCGAATGAAACCTTTGACCCCGCAGATGCTTCTTCAGCTCCCGGAAAATGACAAAGTCACAGGGGGACAAATCTGGGCTGTATGCCGGGTGCTGAAGTGTTTCCCATCTGAATTTGGGAAGGTAATCCTGGATGATTTTCGCAGTGTGGGGACGGCCGTTGTCCTGAAGAAGAATGACTCCTGCGAGGATAAGCCTGCGCCGCTTGCACTTGAGTGATGCTTGCAGACATTTTTAACCTGGGAATCCATATTTATCAGAAGTGAAGTTCGGTAGCCATTAGAGAGATAGTGAATTGTATTCAATTTCCTCCAATCCCCGCCATTTTGATCACCAGGGCGATGATACTCTCTTCTCACGCATCTCTTTGAGGGGTTGTTAGATTTATGGTTTCGTGGATGTGAGAAAATGGGAACAGGACATTATGCTTTTCAGCCGTCCCAGCAAAGGGGTAAGAAGTTGTTACGTGGACACTTTCCTGCGAGGAGTAAGAGAGAAAATGGGACAGCGAAGCCAATTAAATTAAACTTTGTGCTTTTAGAAAGAAAACATTTTAAGGAGTGGCCGCGCTTTCTGGAAAAGCGTGGACTTCACTCTTTGGCAGGGGACGACGACTTTTTTGAAGTGTTTTCTCAGCAAGAGGACGTGGCACTCGGTTGCAGGGGATTCGGTGTTAAGAAGGCGAGAAAGGAGGTGCAAAATCTCGCCGGTCAGTTTGAATTAGAGAAAATACTGAAAATCGACAGAGAATGAGAAGGGAGGAAGCGAATACGGGCCGAGAGAAAAATGGCGATCAGTTTGTTGATAATAGAGGAAAAGGAGATTAGGAAAATGTTTTGAGACATTCCCCATAACATCTGAATAAACGTCTTCCTCACGGCAAGAGCAAAGTTTAACTTTAGTCGTGTTTATTTAATACTTAATCTATCTGCCCAAATAGGGAGAAATACGGGTTAAACCCCCGATACAGAGCTTGCGGCAAACGAAGTATAAAAAAACCCTTCACACAGGGCGCTGTAATATAGTTCAGCACCAAACCCTGTAACAGATTTGTGTGTGTCCATATATGACTAGACAGGGTTTCCGGTGGCAACAAACTCGATAAACTGGGGACCATTGTGGTCGGGAAAGAAGGTCAACATGACCTTTCATACGCTTGTCTGCATTCCCTTTCTTTGACTTCTGTGACGGTGGAGAGGACGTGTGTTTCCATGGCTGCTTTACCTTTTGCTTTCAGGTTGATAACGAAAGCGCCATGTTTAATCTCCTGCAATGATTCTGTCGATGAAACGGTGACCTTCCTCATAATAACGTAGTAAATGTTCCAAGAACACACCCATGCTAATGTCTTTCTGCACAGATTGCATGTTGTGTGGCACCCATTGCGCGCAAATCTTCCTGTACTGCAGACGAACCCAGACAGTGGTGGGCCCACTTCCTACACAGATTCAAAATTTGTCGGCAAGTGCTTCTTCCACCGTGACTCTTCTGGGTTCCCAAATGAGACTACCCACTTCAGCGACGGAAACATTGGTGATCACATGGTATGCTATCCCTGGCCTTGAATCATCAGTCAACGATGACTGCCCTTCTCGGAACCGCTTGCTCCAGTCTTTAACACGTGACAAAGACATGCATTTTCATACATGTTACTCACGCAGAGATGAATTTCTACTCCCGATCCCTTCCACGGTTAAAAAACAGATAACCGTTCTCTCTTCCACGCTTGTGGCTTCAATCATGACTGGTTGGACTGAACATCTGCACGAGGTCCTGTACAATGGCCTACTGCTTCCGTCGTGCCATGATCGCAGCACCACATTTCACTGCGTCATAATGGTGCCACCTACGTTTTGTGTTGACGCTGCCGGGGTAAACCCATTCAACAGTTTTCTATGTTCGTTGGCTCGTTTTCATTTGAATGACCTGTACACATTTTTTTTAAAAGTTCTGCAAATAATTCTTTATTTTATAATAGATTTACTTATGTAAATGCTTCTTTGTAGGCAATCATTTCTTGGAAATATTAGAACAGCGATTCAGAATATCGAAGTCACTTATCTTGCTTCAGTTTTCAAGGCAAGTACACGTCCACTCTCAACTATTTCGCCGTTTGTTCTCGCCTTAAGTTTCTTCCGAATCACGCGTTTGCTCGAAATAAACAACATATTTCTTCCTCTCTTGATCATCATTAACAAGACATGTGGTCATGCGGCAGAGAATTCCCGGTGTAGCTGTCCCACCTGATTCACCTTGAGAAGTCGAAATTTCTTTTGAGAGACCTTCGCTTGCGCTGTTTCATCTGAATTTCGCTTAAAATAAAGTTCAGACACACATAAAAAGAAGGTAAGATATTTATGTTGGCAATGAAATATTAATTCTCCTAAACTACTAAGAGTGAAGGTTTTCACAGTATCCGTTTTCCAATGGGGACTCACTTGACTTTGGGCGGAGGAGAAATATGAGGAGATAAGCTCCATTTAGCTCACTCCTTCTCGAGTTAAGTAAGCTCCAAAAAAGTTACTAATTGCATCTGCGTAGTAACTATTAAGCCTGATCATGCGAATGCATTAGAGATTCTGATTCAAATACACTGAAGATCGTGCCCTGGTGTAACGTAGTCACCATCTTTCATGTAGTCTCACTGAAAAAAGAACCCCACTGGAGTTCGATATGTAGAACGTATTGCCAATAAATCGACCCTTCCCAGCCAATTCGTTGTTTTAGAAATTACATGCAAGACACTCTCTCACACAGTCGAGTACTAGTGTGTGAAATCTCATTTTGTTGATGACCAATTGTAGCAGCAAAAGCAAAAATTGCTTCTGGATTTCAAGGAAAGCAATTTATGACACTTTCTTTTGAATGAAAAAGAAAAGACTGATCACGCCAGCATTTGCAATTGAATCGTTTTAGTGCCCGAGTATGCTAACCACTACACCACCCCAAACCACCAGGTCTGCCTTCTTATACCCTATGTGGTGTAGTGCTTAGCTTACTCGGGCGCTATCTGGGAGACGCGGGTTCGATTCTTGCTCCAGGACGACGATATTTTCTAGTTTTCGGATATTATCTGACTTACCATCCTTGTCATATTTACACCAGAAAACGGATTGTCATCTTCAAAATTTGTATTGTATGGTGTAATCCCGCGTTCCATTCATGATACGTAAACAGATTTTTTTTCGAGAAGTTTGCACGTAAGGATTATTTCAGTTAGTGCAACAGCCAATAGCTGTCAAGCTACAAAAAGATTCAGCGATGTCTACAAAAAAGAAAAAAAAGAGATTACGGTGTTCGAATGAAATCTCCAATATCCCTTAGTACGCTAATAACTGATAATAGAGTTAATGATAATTAACACAGCAATCAAACATTGCTGAATTGACTGCAATCACTGTTTCTCGTGTAACATCAATCACATCAGAAATCTTGAAAATTTCATCGCCCTGGAGCGGGAATCGAACCCGCATCTCCCGATTACCGTTAGAGCATGCTAACCATTACACTATAAGTGATTGCTGTTACGGGAGAAACAGTAATT
The DNA here is from genome assembly GCA_039090855.1 of Macrothele yani. Classification (NCBI taxonomy): domain Eukaryota; kingdom Metazoa; phylum Arthropoda; class Arachnida; order Araneae; family Macrothelidae; genus Macrothele; species Macrothele yani. The sequence continues at coordinate 33,452,520 of CM077004.1, forward strand.
GCGGTCAATTCAGAGATGTCTGATTGCTGCGTTAATTATCATGGCGTATTGGCCACGTGTTATGAAAAGTATATTTCTTTCACACTGCATAATAGAGTCATTTGTGATAAAAACTTAGGGCTCAGGGCTCTATTCGTTCACTCTAAGGTACCAAAAAGATACAGTGAAATGTTATCTAAGCATGACAAAAAGATCCATACGAACCAGGTTAAAGGAGCACAATAGAGACATAGAAGAGAGGAAAACATCCGTGATCCTTGTTAGATAGGTTTTATCAATGTAGAATCCCTAAGTAAAATGCCATAGAACGTAAAGCCGCAGACCATCCATGCGGAAACAATAGCTAAAGATGCAAAAAAAAAAAAAAAAAAAAAATCTGTGAAGCCCGAGGGGCGTGTAGCGAATGGATACAAGTGAGCTCCCATCAGGTTGGAGTGACATTAAGGTGATAACAGTTTGATGTGGGACCCTACAGTACATTTACGCTACATGCCACGCGGAACTGTAAAACGTGAGAGCTCCCATTGTAAATCAAGTGCAGCAATTTTACATTTTGAATATGCGAACAGTCTGTCTGTTACTCTGCATTGTGTAGTTAGTTAAAAGACTTCAAAAAGCCGTCCGTTTGACACGCAAGATATCAAATTTTGTGTGTATTTTGCTAAGAGAAGAATATACGGAGAAGCAATTTTCCTATGTGTTTGAATTTCGTGTATTTCTTCTAATCATGCTGCTATATTATTTTGATGATTTCATTTTGTGAATCATTTCATTCATAAGCCAGTAGAAAATGTCTATTTCGATAGCGGCAGGAAAATTCCACCACAATGGTTAATTGTTTCTCCTTTTGTTATATTACTTTACAGACACCTTGTACTTATAAAAGTAATGGTACGACAGCACGAAATTTCAAATCCGAAGGTTAAATGTTTTCTCTTTCACCCTAAATGATTTATTAACAATTTTAAAAATCATGAGAAAAGGAACATTCTCTGATTTCTGATTGTTTTTTTTTTAAATTCTTGGATACGTGTGAATCAATTAGTGATCCTTCTCTTGCTACAAGCAGTAATCGTATTCATTCATTTGGAGTATCCGCTTCGCTTTCCGTTGCAATTTATGCATGAAATTTCGCCTTATCCCTTAAATCCACGGCTTCCTACAAAGAGCTTGTCTTAATCACAACAAAAGTCCCATGTCGTCGTGACGCATGATGAGCAGGAAAAACAATTAACTTCGTCCAACGAAACTGCTTAGCGTCATTTCTAATTGGGGTCTCCTTCTTTCCCTACAACAAAATCGAGGTGAACGGACTATTCCTCAGCATCCTCCTCCTCTTCCTTCCCAGTAATTTCTTCCAAAAATAATCGCTTCGTCGAGCATTCCTGAAAACTTCTGCTCGTAGGATTCCTAAGCGCGGGAGGGATGCCGTCGGAAATAGGCGGAAGAAAGGAAGAGGATCAACGGAAGACAACTTATTATCTCATTATCCGCTATCTGTTCCTTTCTCTCCCCTTTCCAAGACATGCCCCCTACCCCAAACCCTCGAACCCGAATGACACAAAACGCTTGTGACGTTGTCCCCACCCGAAACCCCGCCAATAAGCTAGAGAATAAATCAACCCACCATTACGCACCATAATCTTGGTCCCCTATTTTTCACGAGCAGACAAAGATGAGTTTGACACTAAGTGGAACTTTGGGAAGCAGACGACATATTTCAGTTAGGGCGGAATTAACTAAAGCTCCTGGATTCCTAGTTCTTCCAGTCACCTCCTGAAACCTTGAAGACGATGGCAAATTATTATCGACCATTCTCGCCTCTATCTCTTCCACAACTGCTCTTCTCCTCTGTCCTCTTAATGCAAATACAAATTCCTCAACACCCCATCTCGGTATTTTATGGTTTTCAGTGCTCCCTGTGGGACACATATTCATTCTGAAAGTTCCGACCATGACGAGAAGAGGGTTTCCACAACAAGTCTTAGATATCTCAGAACTCACGATCCTTTGTCGGTTCGTTAGCTCTTTTTAGAATCTCTCTGATTCTCGATGCTTTCTTCGCTCATTTTTTTTTCTTATTCCGTGCATCCGGTTGAAATGCAGATCGTTTTATGAAGCAAATTATGCATTTTGTCGTGGAGAAATAAAAAAATGACAATAAAAACTGCACTGGCGTCGGGCGGGTTGTTTTGTGTGGGGGATGACGAACAAGGACATTAGGGAGTTGAAGAACCATTAAGTCACTGTCAAGACGCTGAATGTCGGCGCAAATGAGCGGGAAAATGGCAAGATGAACGAGCAGCTCTAAAGGAGTAATTAGCCTATGAAAGAAACCATCTCACTCTTGCTTCTGGATGGGAAATTAAATGGATGGCGGCGAAACTTTACTCAGCTTCCATGAAATGAAACGTAATTACAACATCCTACGAAAGAAACTCTGAATATGCACATCGAGTGCTGGACTTTTGTATTTCACTATAATTCACCAAATGTTTTCCGATAATCTGTTTCCATATCTGGCAAAAGAGTTTCGCGAAATAAAATAAAAAAGAGCAAAATCAAGACATTTGTGTTAACCATTCACAAACTGTTGTCATTATACAGATTCTACAGTACTTTGTACTGGTGACAAAGAATTATAGTACAACAGTAAAAATTATTTAAAAAACGAAATTACGTTTAAGTGTAAGTGTAAAAAGTCCTAGTGCTTTTTTTTTAAACATACAAGATCAAAAGTCAAAAATTGTGTTACTGCTGTAAAGTCCTAAAAGGAAGTCAAACGTTAAGTTCTATCAGTAGCGTCATCACTACAAATCCTGCCTAAAACAAAGTTAGCCGCCAGTGGTCTAAGCGATGGCCTCTGATCATTCATCCGAACGGGGTCCGGGTTCGAATCCCGGGTGAGGCATGGATGTTGTGTTTGTCTTACGGCACTGGCTCTCTCCCTTCCCTGGAACCAGTGACCCTAAATTAGGGACGGGCGACTGCTTATATCACATTGAGTTGCTCACGGTGGTCGTTAAACCTCCAATCAAACAACCAAACAAATAAAAAAAGTTATGAATTGACAAATTAAGGAAGGCAGAATTCCATTTCCTTAAAAATGACTTAAAGATATCATTCAAATGACACCTAAGGTGTAAATACAATTAGAAGAATAGAAGGTGATGTGCCAAATGAATGCATTTGGATTCGTATTCTCTCAGCTTGGAAGGTGATTTAGAATTTTCGGACTCATAATGTCGCTAGTAGGCAACCATTGCTCAATACTCACATCTCTATACGCTGAAGTGCCAAACGTCATGCAATAGCAGTTTGCAAATTTTAACTAGCGCTGTCGTCGCATATAGGCTTGAACGCACACCACGATTTTTATCAGTTGCTAGGTGTAATCTCGTGAGTCAGGTTGAACACAACCGCCAGTAGGATTATGGCAAGCCGAAGTGAATTATCGGAGTTCGAACAAGGCATGGTAGTGGGAGCCAGGCGGATGAGACATTCAATTTCTGAATTTGTGCGATTATTCAATATTTCTTGTTCCACGGGGTCGCGTGTGTACCGAGAATACCTCACGAAAAGCATTACCACGCACCGTGGACACAGCGCAGTCGCCGACGCCGGGTGCCGAATGACCGTGACAAGCAGTGTCTGACCAGGATTATCAATGCTAACAGACAAGCGACAATGGCTCAAATAGCATCCACATTCAATACAGGAGGTACCAGAGACATTCATCAGATCAGTGTAGCGTAATTTAGCGTCCATGGTGTGTGGGATCTGAAGACCCACCTGAGTGCCTTTGTTAACACCACGACATCGGACACAGTACCTCAGCTGGGCTCGTGAACACGGTAAATGGACCCTGGAAGATTGGCAATTTGTGGCGTGGTCCGAGGAGTCACGCTAGCAGTTGTTACGAGCTGATGGTAGGGTTCGGGTGTGGCGCAGACCCCATGAGGTCATGGATCCAAGCTGTCAACAAGACACTTTGAAAGCTGGTGGTGGTTCCATACATGTGTGGGGTGTCTTTACGGGGCACGATTTGAGTCCTCTGGTCCTCGTAAATAAGTTATTAACCAGTAATCGTTTTGTTACTCTGCTGGGTGACAATTTGCAACCCTTCATGGACTTCGTGTACCCTAACAACGATGGGATTTTCGAGGCGGGCAATGCACCATGTTATCGGGCCCAAGTTGTCCACAATTGGTTCGAGAAGCATTCTGGGCAGTTCCGACGCATATTGTGGCAACCATGTTCGCCCGAAGTGAACCCAATAGAGCACTTATGGGACGCAGTGGAAAGGTACATTCAACCTCAAGATCCTGCACCTACAAAATACCAAGGAACTGTGAGCGGCTATTCAGACGGCATGGCTTAACATCTCTCCAGAAGTCTTCTAGCCACTTGTGCAATCGGTGCCACGTCGAATTGCTGCTCTTCGCCGGGCTACAGGAGTTCCTAAACGATACTAGGTACGTATCCCATGACTTTGGGCACTTCAGTGTATTATCAGTTCATGTCTTAACCATTCGGGAAGGAAAGACAGCTCTCCAGTATCTTTTTAAGCAGTTTGCTTAGCTCGCAAAATTGTTTTAAGGTGGATAGTTACACCGAATGAGAGAGGGAGGAGAGAGAGAGAGAGAGAGAGAGAGAGAGAGAGAACGCACGTAAAACGAGACGAACTCGGCATGATTTATGTTTGTACGACACGACATGATTTATTCTTACAAAGTACCGGGATTTTTTTAGTTGTCCTGGTGAGTGTACGATACTGGTGTTCTATTTATAAGTATGATAACATCGGGTTTCTCAAGATCATGCGAAGTTTTAAGTGGTGGCCTTCAATTCTCGCCTATTACTCTGTTGAATGTTGTTACGTTTCAGTAGTTTGGTGGATTTTGTAGTGGCTGACGTAAACGAACTGCGAGTATGAATCAAGTTTTGACAAAAATTTGGAAAAACTGCTACGGAAACATTTGAATGTTCCAAACAGCGTTTGGAGACGAAGCTCCGATCCGATCCAAACCGATTGAATAGTTTAAGGGACTTAATGAACGATGAACATCGACAGATGCACACGGATGTTTATGCGACAACAAAAAGCACTGAAGATAGACTTCAAAGAAAAGTTGGCAACAGTTTTCTCAGTATAGGTGTAATTCCTGAACTACTACGACAATCGGAAACCCAGAAGCTGGTTTCTGAAATTCACTTCTCGATATCCAGTAGCCTTTCACATTTGTGAATCAAGCAATGAAGTTAACCACACTAAATACAAGTTTTATACTAGAAATCGGAGGAAGAATCTGAAAAGTAGCCAAGACCAAATTAGAATGCTAAGGTTTGATGCAATTGATTCTAAGAGGAGAACTCAACACGAGTCAAACAGATGAAAAATAACAGAAGTTTCTAAAGTTTTAAAGAAAGATGTTTCTATGAAAGAAGACGATTGATATTTTTCGTCTTTTTCTCCCACTCTTTATTCTTATTGATCTAGGTAACAGGTGTATCTTCATAGACTCAACTGCGTCTTACGTTTGAATTGATTGACCCTGCGCGGCCCGACCTTCCATTTGATTAGAGATTTGATCTTCCACTGCCCGACCTTCCATTTGATTAGAGATTTGATCCTCCACGGCCCGACCTTCCATTTGATCTTCCACGGTCCGACCTTCCATTTGATCTTCCACGGCCCGACCTTCCATTTGATTAGAGATTTGATCTTCCACGGCCCGACCTTCCATTTGATTAGAGATTTGATCTTCCACTGCCCGACCTTCCATTTGATTAGAGATTTGATCTTCCATTTGATTAGAGATTTGATCTTCCACGGCCTAACCTAATCTTTGTATATATTTGCGCTATGCGTCTGCGCTAGTTGACAAAACAGGACCTTTGCTCCATGGTTTCCAAATAAATAAAGAAAAAAGTATTTGATGTGATGGAGCAGTAATAGAATCTACCGTGACAGATGAATCAGGATACATTTCACACACTGGTTTTTGACCATGTTTATCCGGAGAGAGAGAGTAGGACACGGTATCACCTCCTTTGTGATACAGATGATGTTATTTGTAGGTGTGGGTAGCACCAATATCAATGGCTGCACTATCCTTCACTTGCTTAACAGAAGATTATGATTTCCTATGTGCGTTAGAACGATACATTGTTTTTCAGGTGCATTTATAGGTACACCCATATGTAAATGCAAGGGAATTAGCATTCGTATTGGGAGAGCATAAAGCTCTGGTGCATAGAGCACACCTAATGGATAAATATCCTGAAAATTAGGGCACCGAACCTAGGAACTGGCCTGAGATCGCCTTGACTCAATTCTATACAGCATTCCTAGGTTGCGCGAAGTGTATTCACAAAGTACCGGGACTACTGTTTTAGTTATCGTGGTGAATGTACAACACTTGATTCCTATATTATACTAAGGTTGTACCGAAAGTAATGCAAAAGTGGGAACTTTTTTTTTAACTGACAGAGTTCGTACAAATTGCACATGTTAGTAGAGTAACTCTTCCTCTGCAGTAAACCTTCTTCTTCATTGTAGGTAAATAATGGATTTGAAGCAGAAGCAACGTGCCGTCATTGAGTTTTTAACGAAGGAAGGGTGCAGGCTGTCTGACATCCATAGAAGGCTACAGAATATTTACGGACATGACATCATTGACAAGAGAAATGTACACAGATGGATGAAGAAGTTTAAAGAAGGGAAACCAATCATTGAAGACAAACCACGCAGTGGGAGATCATCATCTGCCACCACTGACACGAATAATCAGCGAGTGGATGAATTGATTCGTGCGGAGAGACGAGTTACCATCTGTGAGCTTGTTGCACAACTGGACTGTGGTCACAATGCCATACAGAAGATAGTGAAAGATTTAGAGTATCGGGAAGTATGTGCAAAGTAGGTACCTCGGCTGTTGACACCCGATTTGAAGGAGAGAAGGATCGAAGTCTGCTCTGATCTGCTGAAATCGTTTGAAGGCAATGAAGACACCTGTTCATTTCGATCTGGTGACAGGGGATGAAACGTAGGAATATTTTTTGCGATCCGGAAACAAAGAATCAATCCATAAAATGGCGTCACACCTCTTCCCAAGGACTAAGAATTTCAAGAGCTAGCGATCAGCACAGAAAGTTATGGTGACTGTTTTTTGGGATGACAGGGGTGTCCTTGTTCTTGATTTTCTGGAACGTGGCAGTGCCGTGACCATCGAGGGGTACAATGAGACACCCAAGAAGCTTAGGGAAGCCATAAGGAGGAAGAGACCGAACAAGAATCTGAGAAGGATCCACATTCACCATAACAATGCGAGACCATACACATCTTTGGCAACAAATCAGGCGATCAGCAAATTTGGCTCGGTGGTCCCCCATCCACCGTACAGCCCAGACCTGGTGCCCTCCGACTTCCACCTGTTCGCTCCAGTGAAGGACAGTCTCCGAGGCCAAAATTTGATGACACAGACTTGATGAAAGTTGCGGTAAAGAAGTGGGTTCAACTTGAGAGTTGGGTTCAACGATGGCGCAAATGCATCGCTTGTGAAGGAGACTATGTTGAGTAGTACCTTTGTATAGAAGAAGTGTTACACCACCAAAATGTGCAATTTGAACCTCTGTCATTTAATAAAAAAGTTACGCCCACTTTTGCATTATTTTCTGTGCAACCCTCGTATATGTGACAGCTGCGGGATTGCTCAATGTCATGCTCAGTATCAGGTAGTCACATGCTTTCATTCTCGCCTATTACTCTGTTGAGTGTTGCTGCGTTTCAGTGGTTTGGTGGATTTTGCAGTGGCCAAAGTAAAGGAACAGCGAGTATGCATCAAGTTTTGTCAAAAACTTGGGAAAACTGCCTCGAAAACGTTTGAATGTTCCAAACAGCAGTTGAAGAAGAAGTTCTAATCCGATCCGAAACGATTGAATAGTTTAAGGAACTAAAGAAAGACGAACATAAATTCAGAACGATCCCCGGTCTAAACGCCTATCATCATCATCATCATCATCATCATCAATAACAGACGATTTCATCGCCCTTTTTAATAAGTAATCAGAAGTGGCAGACGACTGACTGACTGTTGGGGAGGTGTCTGGAAAAAGTGACATCCAAATAGATCAAATAACGACTTGTGAGATAGAAGTGCTTTTTTATAGAGGCAATTTGATGCTGTGATTATTATATGATTTTGTAAAGAGAACAAGTTCCTATTCTAGCAAACGTGTTCTACTGTGATGAAGTACTAGTGAAGCACAAATAAATGTGGTCTCTTGTAAGTTGATTATATTGATTGATTCCCTAGCTTGGCCGTTAGTGTTTTTCTGTATTTATACGAGTGTAATACTTACAACTTAGCATTTAAACCTTGCAGCTTAAACTTACAATGTTGCAACATTGAACCCAACCTTAAAACTTCACAAATAGCTAAAAGCGTCACAAGCTGAGTCATTACTTTTATTCTCAAGCAAAACATTATCTTTAAAACTGGCTTTTTCTGTCGTGATTAGCTAGTCTTAAGGATCCACGTTCGACCACGCTGTCTTATAAATTCCAAAACTCTTTTTAGTCATGCAAAATTATATGTTGTCTTTTAAACTCAGGCAGCCGAAGAATATTTAGGCAAATATACAGAACAATTACATGAGAATATTTAGGCAAACATTCAGAACAATAACTAAAAAAGAAAGTTTGTTAAAGAAGAAATTATGGCAGTAAAAATAATGTTTACAGCATTTTCATTTACGACCACCTATGTACAGAAAAATATTGTTGCAAATTCCAGTTGGCCTGGGATTTTCTAATAACAAATCTTGGCGTAATTCATTCTGCTTAACTACTTTCGTGTGAGAAAATCTTTAAATTAATTTCTTTCCTTCTTCTTTTTTCTCAATGAAAGTTTAAAAAATAGAAAAATGCGGAAGAAATAATTCAGTTTTTAAAGAAAACAATTTACTTCTACAAAGTAAGTCAGTCACCTATCAACTAAGATATTTTTTTCTGCATAAGACATTCGTCGTTTTTTGATTGAAAGAATTTCTCCTTCATAGGATATCAGCCATTTATCGATTGAAAGAATTTCTACTTAATAGGATATCAGTAATTTATCAAGTGAAATATTTTTTTCTGCACAGGATATCAGCCATTGTTCTCGATTGAAAGAATTTCTCTTTCATACCATATCAGCTATAAATCGATAGAAATAATTTCTTCTATATGGCATGTTAGTCATTTCTTGACTGGGCTACCCCACAAGCACAGTAGTCTAAGCGTTAGGTTCTGCATGCTCGTCCGACTCGACTCAGACTGGAACCCCGGATGATGCATGGGTGGTGAGTCTGCATTACAGCACTCTCTCCCGTCCCTGAAGGCAGTGGCCCTAAATTAGGGACGCGTGACTGTTTATAGCCCGTACCGTTACTCCCGGTAATCGTTACAACCCGAATTAATAAAAAAAATATATCGTCTAAAACAATTTCTTCTTTGTACGATAAGAGTCATTTAGACTGAAAGAATTTTTTCTTTGTACGATAAGATTCATTTAGAGTGAAAGAATTTCTTCTGCATGAGATATTAGTCATTTCGACAGAAATAATTTCTTCTTTGTACGATAACAGTCATTTAGACTGAAAATTTCTTCATGAGATATTTATCATTTCGTAGAAAGAATTTCTTTTTGTACGATAACAGTCATTTACAGACTGAAAGAATTTCTTCGGCATTATATATTAGTCATTTCGACTGAATGAATTTCTTTTTTGGACGATAACAGTTATTTACAGGCACAAAGAATGTCTTCTTTGGACGATAACAGTTATTTACAGGCACAAAGAATGTCTTCTTTGTACGATAATAGTCATTTACAGACTGAAAGATTTTCTTCTGCTTGAGATATTAGTCATTTTGACTGAAAGAACACAGTCATTTACATACTAAAAATTTCTTCTGCACGAAATATTAATCATTTCGTTGAAAGAATTTCATCTTTGTACGATAACAGTCATTTACAGACTGAAAGAATTTCTTCTGTATGAAATATTAATCATTTTGACTGAAAGAATTTCTTCTTTGGACGATAACAGTCATTTACAGACTGAAACAATTTCTTCTGCATGATATATTAATCATTTCGTTGAAAGAATTTCTTCTGCATGAGATATCATTTCGTTGAAAGAATTTCTTCTGCACGAGATATTAATCATTTCGTTGAAATAATTTCTTCTGCATGAGATATTAATCGTTTCGTTGAAAGAATTTCTTCTTTGTACAATAACAGTCATTTCGTTGAAAGAATTTCTTCTTTGTACAATAACAGTCATTTCGTTGAAAGAATTTCTTCTTTGTTCGATAACAGTCATTTACAGACTGAAATAATTTTTTCTTTGTACGATAACAGTCATTTAAAGACAAAGAATTTCTTCTTTGTTCGATAACAGTCATTTACAGACTGAAAGAATTTCTTCTTTGTACGATAACAGTCATTTAAAGACTGAAAGAATTTCTTCTGCACGAGATATTAGTCATTTCGACTAACATCTCATGCAAATAATTTCTTCTTTGAACGATAACAGTCATTTACAAACTGAAAGAATTTCTTCTGAAGGAGATATTAGTCATTTCGGTTGAAATAATTTCTTCTTTGTACGATAACAGTCATTTGCAGACTGGAGGAATTTCTTCTGGATGAGATATTAGTCATTTCGACTGAAATCATTTCTTCTGCCCAAGATATCAGTGATTTACTGATCGAGAGAATTTCTTCTTCATAGGATGTCAGTAATTTATCGACCGAAAGATTTTCTTCTGCACAGGCTACCAGCAATTTTCGATTAGAAACATTTTTGCTGTGTAGGATATCAGTCACTATGACAAATATTACGTTAATTTCCTACTTTAATGATGAACAATTTTTCTATTAGCAGAGTAAATGTTAATTTCTATTTCACGAAAAATGTCTTCTTGCTCCTTTTTTTTTTTTTTTTTTTTTTTTGAAAGTCTGAGAAGAAAAAGATGGTTTTCTTGCTTCCGTTATATTTTGTTCTGAATACCATTTTGAATGAATTTTTGCAAAGACTTAGATGGATTTGCAACGATTTCTCTGCGGGGGAAATGGATTTCTCTGAAGATATCGCTGCGGGGAATGGATTTACAACGATTTCTCTGCTTAACTTTTAAAATAACAGTTTAAAATGTTATTTTCAATCTGACTACATTCTTTATGAAGAACAGATTATTCGTTTTACGAAAAAGTAAAGTAGTTTCAAAACTTGCAGTGCCAAAATGTGTTCGAAATACATTAAATTTTATTATATTGAAAGCAGTGTACGTAACACCCGATGATCGTGTGTAATCTTTCTCGATTTCATTTCAAACGACCAGAACAGGCGGCATAATTATTTGTTCGTTAAATCCTTTGATTATAATTGCTCGCATGAAGGTAAGTCAATCAGTAATATAACTCCAATAATTCAGTTCCACTAAATTCAGATGTGAAGTTCAATAAACTGTAGATCCAGATCTACGATAATGACGATGATTTGAAACAGTTTTTTTGCATTCTAAAATATGCGTATGTTGAAGCACTGCTTGACATCGACAACATGTGATTCAGCAAAAGCCGCTTATGTATGCCAGTTCTTTTGCGTGTACGGATGGATGTCCGTATGTATATGTGATCAAAATAATTCCTTTTTTAGTTATTAGGTTTTAAAATAGCCCAAGGTTTAACTAAATAAGGAAAATATGTTATATCCCATAGTGCACACTTTTACGCAAAGCAGAGGTTGGAACTACATTTTAAACTAACTAGTTTGAATAGAGAATTTTTACAGTATTCATTTTAAACAGCTTCTCTATGAAGAGCCGATGAAACAGAAATTCATCTTCTATTTGCCAACTGCGCAAGGTAGCTAATTAAGAAAACACGGGAGGCTCACGCCATCTGTTGTCAACTTATGTTTTTAAAACTTGAATCTTTTCATTCATTGCCAAATATCGCTAAGAAGCGGCAATAACCACGGGCACAGCGGCGTCGGAACCGCAGGGCAGAGGGGGCAGTTGCCCCCGCACGCAAATGAATCTGAGGGCAAAACATCACATTTACCCCCTCAGTTTTCTTCCTTTTCAAATTACATATGTTCGTGATTCGAGATCTCAAACATTCGTTGTTGTTTTTTTGTTTTGTTTTTTAAGTTCATTTTGATAAAAAATTGAGTATTGCTCTTCATTTTTTACCATGAACTATCTAGAAATCTGAATATTTTTTTAATGTCACCCACTCCTGAGAAGCCAAGAAATGCCCAGAGGTAAATGTCTTATTAAACAGTTCAGAGGGCTGGTTCATTAGAAGACCAGCAATGTTTTGAAATGTCCAGAGGTAAATGTCTTATTAAACAGTCCAGAGGGCTGGTTCATTTGAAGAAAAGCAATGTTTTGTCTCATTAGGTGCAAAAAATTAGTCTCCCTCTAAAACAATGAGTAAAAATAAATAAGGAAATGGAAGTAGGGTGAGGAATGAGATATAAGTTCCTTCAATGTTTAATTATAGCGTCCACAGCTACAATTACTGCGGAATTCCTACCAATCCAGAAGTAGCAAGATCTATGGTTTAACGTCGTTCATGTGTACAGTTAGCTCACATTGAGAAACTATATGGATATGAAAAGGGTGTTGTTATTTTTTCCTAGATGAATATTTAATCGAAAAAAAAATGTTTTCCAGCAAATTTTCGTAATGAAATGAGCACGTCTTCTTTTACAGTAGTACGATCAATTTTATGCCAGGGTGAATTATTTTGTTTTTCGACATCTTCCCCCGCTGTCGAAAAAGAGTTCCAACGACACTGCACGGGCACACTTCCACATCCTTAAATAAATATATTGTGGGTAGGCTTAGACGCTCCGTATCAGTGAAGGCAAGGCAAAATACATGGCATTGTTCGGCATAAAAACGTATGTCGTAAATCGCTTTTTCAGTACACATCTTCTACTTACCAGCAGAATTTTAGGTTTGGGGTTTTACAGAGCACTTATTCTAGGCTTGGGCATTGAATAATAAGAACAAGACAAATGAAAAGAAATAAGAGTTCGGGAAGGGGGAATGTCACTATCCGGTTAACTGGGAGACCATCCGATTCCACGAGGGAAATGTTTTGGATAAACCCACTCACCAATGAAATAATTCGATGCGTAAAAATCATTAGGCTGTCCTAGTAGTCTGAGGTACTGGTTTTTGATCATTTGTCCGAGATGGGGCCCAGGTTAGAGTCCTGACTGTGTAATGGGTGGTGCGCCAGTTCCATGACTCTGACTGTCACTTCCCTGGAAGCAGTGGCCCAAAATTGGGGACAAACTTCTACTTAGAGTCCTCGCAGCCGCTCATGGTGGTCACTAAGCTCCTCCATCCCCGGAAAATACTATAAATTTAGGCAGGGAAAGGGGCGAAACTATTATTTCTTCTTTTTTTTTAGTTATTTTTATCTTCTTTTATTTTTAAAGATACCTTAGCTGAGTTGCAAGTGACGAAAACGAAATGTTGTGCAGCTGTTCATGATTCGAGCTACGCTGATGGCATGCCTGAGTAACCCATGGTCATTGTACTATTATCATTGGGTGCCAGTTTTCTTTATAGTGTATTATAATTCAATTTTCCCTTACTCAGCTGGAGCTGTACCAAGTTGTCAAGCTGCCTGGGTACAGTTTCTTGTACCGAGACATCTGATTAATTAGTTTGGATGTGATGTCCCCACTGGCCACTGATCAGTGGGGACATCACAGAACTACAGTGATTTACCCGTTCATGACCTCTTTCTGTGCAAGATGAACTTCCGTTACGGTTTTACGGGATTTTATGGTACACTTACTAACGAACCAACTGGTACTTTTGTTGCTGCAGTTTGACAATCTCTCCATAGTAGAGTTAATATCAATCACGATAAGATAAACTTTCGAACTTGCAAGAACTAAATTTAGGGCATTTTCTTCGATGAAACACTGTTAGATCCTGATTGAGTGTTTGAACCTAATAGAAATAGAAAAACTGCTGTTGGAAATTGACAGGCCTTGACCAACGACACCATTTGTCAACTAGATTGATTTCACTTTAGAGCACTACCCAAATCTGACAGGCCTCTCTTAGGACTGGTGGTAGAAACTGATTACTATGTTATACTGTAGCCTACCACATACACGTTTTTCTAAACAAACATTAACGTGTTGGTGTTTTCAACATTTCTGTCTATCGATTAAATTTGATGCCGTCGCGGGGGTGCAGTGATCCAAACACGTTGGCTTCTGACCATTCGTCAAAGATGGCTCCATGTTCGTATCTCGGTGAGGCATGGATATTGTGTTTTTCTTTCGGCACTGGCTCTCTTCTTTCCCTGGAACCAGTGGCCCTAAATTAGTGACGGGAGACTACTTATAGCTCATCTAGTTGCTCACGGTGGTCGCTAAATCTCCAATCCAAAAAAAAATCTATTATTATTTAGACTTACTTTTTTTTTTTTTTTTTGATTGGAGGTTTAACGACCACCGTGAGCAACTCAAGGGCTATAAGCAGTCGCCCATCTCTAATTTAGGGTCACTGGTTCCAGGGAAGGGAGACAGCCAGTGCCGTAAGACAAACACAACATCCATGCCTGACAGGGATTCGAACCCGGACCCCTTACGGACAAATGATCAGAGGCGAGCGCCTTAGACCACTGCGCCACCGGGGCGGCTTAGACTTACTTAAAAGAAATGAAATGGAAATAACGCAAATATTATTAGACCACTACTAATACAGCAGATTACCTGACATTAGAATTATTTTTTCTTTCTGTAGGCTGCATATCGACCCTAAATAACTGCTGATTCCCTAAAATCAGTGAGTGTGATGTTCGTAATCGAGTGAACAGCTTTTTTTTTTTATCTTTTTTTTAAACAGTACGAAGAAGTTTTAGGGTTGAACTATACTTGTATCGAGAGAGAAAATAGTATTCAGAATATCAACAGGCAGTCAGTAGTACTCCATGTCGAATGATTATCTAGCATGGAAGCAAAAAGATAATTTTTATATCTACACTCATCCTCAAAAGCATTGTTGCACCCGGAAGGAAGTGTCGGATTGAAATGCTATTCAAGAGGAAGGTAAAGGTGACAAGGAACAATAATAAATGATTAAACATATCGGCAATACTTATGAGCTACACGCCCATAAGTAGTATCTCTCATTATGCCGTCGGGAAGCCATGTTTGTTCACACAGCATCCCAGACGTCTCGGCTTGGAGTTGTACAGGTTCCTAATGGTGTCCTGTGGTAAGCTATCCCATGCAGCTCGAATCTTCTCACGCAGTTCCAGCAGATTATGTGGTAGGTGTGGATTGCGGATAGAGCGTTCAATAGCATCCCACACATTTTCAAACGGCGATAGGACTAGCGATGCCGCTGGCCTTGGCAGAGTGTCAGTGCCTTGAAGGCAAGCTCTTGAGAGAGCAGCAGTATGCGGACGAGCGTTGTCTTGTTGAAAAAATCGCATCGGAGTGAGCGTTCAGAAAAGGTAGGGCCACTGGTTGCAAGACCTCATTGACGTAACGTTGTGCCGTCAAAGTGCCTGCAATGAACACCAAAGGTGATCTAGCATCGTAGGCAATTGCACCCCACACCATTTTTTTTTTTTTTTGATTGGAGGTTTAACGACCACCGTGAGCAACTCAATGGGCTATAAGCAGTCGCCCGTCCCTAATTTAGGGTCACTGGTTCCAGGGAAGGGAGAGAGCCAGTGCCGTAAGACAAACACAACATCCATGCCTCACCGGGATTCGAACCCGGACCCCAGACGGACGAATGATCAGAAGCCAGCGCCTTAGACCACTGCGCCACCGGGGCGGCCCCCACACCATGACTCCAGGCCTTCTTGGAATGTGACGCTCGACAACATATCAGTTTGGCGCTGACCACGGTGCCTTCACACACGGATTCGTTGGTCGTCTGCTCCAAGACAAAAGCGGAACTCGTCACTGAACATCACCCGCTTCCATTCTGAGTGGCTCCATGAGAGTCTGGCACGATGCCATTGCAGTCTTTGGCGACGATGCAATGGTATTAAGGGCAGTAGTCGTAACGGTCTGCGTGCGTGTAGTCCGACGTCATGCATTCGTCTCTCAGTGGTGCTGGCACTAATCTGACGATGCATGGAGGGCACCATTGCTCGCTAAATATCCGCAATCGTAGCTGTTGGGTCACTCGTCGCATGTCAGACAAACCCGTCGATCCTCTCTCTCCGTGGTTCGCATAGGTCGCCCATTCCCTTCCTGTCGCTGCTGCGTTTCTTCTTCTATCCACTGCCGCCAACAGGAGACCGACGCTAACCGGAGACCGACGATGCGGTCCCTCTTCAACTCCTCCGACTGCTTGAATTGCTTCCGAACGTTTCTCTAAGGCATACTTCACTTGCAAAAGATGCAACCAACACAACAGCACGAGTCAGAATGGCAAGCACGAGCATCGGGACGTCTTCATACAACCGTCAAGCCAAGCGCTACGACCCCTCCTTCCTTGCGCCCCATGCGCGACCGAGCGTGATACTTGAATCATTTGCATGCCTCACGATGTCAAACCTACCCACCAAGTTTCATTCCTGTCGGTTGCTTCCTTCTGGGTTCAACTATTTTTTTGGCAATGAGTGTATTTCTTTTCACACAAAAAGAAACTGTGTTTTGTATACTATATACTCTATGGTATTGTCATCATTTAAGCGAAAAATATCTTAAATAACCCACACGAAAAATATTTCAAAGCTGAGTTTTTGAAAATATAAAAATTCAGCGAGAACTAGATTTAGAATACATTTATACCACTACGGAAACACTGTGTGTAATTTAAAATATGCAATGTAAACTGGTTATTCATAGCGAATAAAACGGGTTCACACACACACAAAAAATATCAAAAAAAATAGCTACTTATACCCATTAGCGGTTGAAAAGTGTGTTATGAAAGTTGACAAATTGAGCACAAAATGTTTCATATGGCAGGACATATTAGGGGCACAAAAGATTTTCAGATCTAACAATTAGAAAAAGAGATATAGAAGAAAGCATGATATAACTTTACGCCATCTAGCGGAAAAACTACGCGTTATTAAAATAAGAAAATTGGGTATACTCTCATAATGAAGACTATCCTGAACATTTGCGCCAATAGCTGGAAAACTGTGTATTATTTCGGGTAACAAATACGTATAAAGTTTTTTCATAGTTAGGAAGAGGATATTCTTAATCTGGATTTTAGGCGTGCAGACATTGCTAAAAATATGTTTCAAACTTGTGCTTTAAGAAAAATTTGAAATTTGTGCAAAACATTTCGCGCTAGAAACGCCGTACGACAAAGAAGGAATTTTTCAAATTGGACTGTTTGAAGCAGAGATATCGAGAAAAATAAAATATATAATTACGCTTCGTGGCGGAAAAACTATGCATTGTTATAAGCAGAAGGTATTTTTAAAAGGTTTACCGCCGGGAGCGGGTATCTGAAAACAAAGGTATTTTTTTCAATCGTGTCTTCAGAATTTCAGGTATTGCAGAAAATACATCAGCAATAGAAATATACTCTTACTCCCCAATTGGCTAAACAGTTCACCAAAAATTAGAAACTGAATGCAGATCATTTCTCACCAGAAATCATATCCGATGCAAAAAGAGTTTTTCAAATCGGACTGTTAGAAGCAGAGACATAAGGATAATTTTAATTTACTTTATGCACCTAGGCGAAAAAATTGCACGTTACTTGAAAACGAAACTTTACAAAACAGTCTCCGTTATAAATCATATTTAAAACATTCTCCTTTACAAATTATATCCAAAAGAGACTCCAGTCTCTGTTATAAATCATATCTAAAACAGTCTCCGTTATAAATCATATCCAAAACATTCTCCGTTATAAATCATATCCTAAAAATGAAAGGATTTGTTCAATTAGATGTTTAGAAGCATCGACAAATAATTAAAATATTTTTTCAATGCCATAGCACCTGCTTTAAACACTCTTGGCCTCCCAGGTGGCGCAGTGGTCTAAGTGATGGTTTCTAATCATTCGTCCGAGATGGGTCCGGGTTCAAATCCCGTGAGGCATGGACGTTGTGTTTGTATTATGGCGCTGTATCTATCCCTTCCCTGGAACCAGTGGCCCTAAAATTAGGGACCGGAGACTGCTTATAACTAACTGAGTTGCTCATGGTGGTCGTTAAACCTCCAATGAAAAAAACCACCCTCTAGCGGAGAAGTTGCGCATCTAGAAGTATGAGAAAGGAAGGAACTATCGTTCTGACATTTCGGGATTCGCAGTGCAAAAGCAATTTCTGAAATCTGACTTATAATTGCAGAGGTATGGTGTATGCAGATGGACTGACAAAGTGATACTACAAGCACGTACTTTAGTTTTTCAAACTATGTGCTGAAAACAGAAAAAAAAAAGAACAATGGGTTACACACCATCCCTTTACTAAGAGCTAAAGAAAAAAACAGAAAAAATGACAAAAATATTTGGTTGTTATGAGCCCGTCATTTGAAACCTTTCGAACACTAATAAAATATTTCAAAGTCTTTCACAGTCAATGAAATCTGTTACAAAATAATTAAATAAATAAATCAGACCTCTACAATTGATAAAACATCTAGAAATACTAGCGTCTAAAAAGTGTGTTACGAAAATTAACAAATTGTGAACAAAAAAAGCTTCTCGTAGTTGAAATTAGTCATGGAAATCAGTCATTTTCCCTAAGTAATCGCAGTGGCTGTCATTGAACTTCTGTTTTCGTTAGATTTAGTCTGTTTTTTGACTATGCGCAATAACAATACCGCTAAACTGTTAGTGGTCACTCTACACTCTTGCTGCAGCAAAACAGAAATCGTTACAAAGTTGCCTTTAGCTTTACTCTATACATTTCAAAGTTCTGCACGCATTTCAAAACTTCACTATTACTTGTCATAAAATTACACACACACACACACACACACACACACACACACACACCATGATACCAGTAACCGATTAAAATCGTCCGAAATCAGTTTAGGACCACGACAAAATTCAAACGAAATACCCAGAAAACTTTCCAAATTAAACTGCACCACAGGAGTAATATATTTCAGGGCTCGTACAGTTTTACAGAAAATAATTTCCAGGGGTTTTCCAAGAGTTCATCAAAAATTCTCACATGTTTTCTATAATTATAGTGCTTCATTTAGTATTTTTCAAATTGGGTAGAAATTTATTATGCATTTACAATTCTTATGAAGTCCTATATGTTCTGCGGTACCAAGTGTTCTTCATTGTAGCATCTTTAATGAAGTGGCAAACTTTTCCCGTGTAAAAATTGCTTTATGTAAAACTCATGTGAAACAATCTGCGACTAAACACAACGATACAAATGCAAAAAAAAAAAAAAAAAAAAAAAAAAATGCCATGGTACTGAAGATTCCCCGTTCCACAGTCATCTATTCCCAAGGACATTGGCGGGAAGGTGGCCAGAAGAAGTCAATCTCCTTCAGTGAGGAAAGTGCTTGCTATAAGGAAGGGACACTGATACCCGCGGAAAAGTTTCCACGCGCAGTTATGACTCCTACTGAACACAACTGCTATGCAAGACACCACTGTTGCTATAAATACAGAACCCAAACTTCTTGCACTGCTGTCTCATATGAAACGAAAGAAATGGCATCACGTCTCATTGCATCGAAGGTAGGGATGTCACCGCGAGCAAAAAAGGCGAAGGAAGCTAGAACAAAGTGATGCAATCAATTAAAAAATGTTGACCAATTTTGTTTTTAATTGCAAGCAAAAATTCGAGGACCTCCCATAAATTATGAAAAACGAAGGAATTTCCAATCTGGAAAACAGGAAAATCAAATTCCAGGACTTTTCCAGCATTTCAGGGGCCTTGAAAATCCTGTACAGAATTTGTGGCCTGCAGCCAGATCTGAATATACACTCTTTGCCAAAAAAATCACAGGACCTCCCATAAAATTATAAAAAATTAAGGAATTTCCAACCTGGAAAACAAGAGAATCAAATTCCAGGACTTTTCCAGCATTCCAGGGGCCTTGAAAACCCTGTACAGAATTTGTGGCCTGCAGCCAGATCTGAATATAGTCTTTGCCCAAAAATAATTACAGGACCTCTAGTAAAATTATGAAAAATCAAGGACTTTCCAACCTGGAAAACAGAAAAGTCAAATTCCAGGCCTTTTCCAGGATTCCAAGGGCCTTGCGAACCCTGTATACAAGTTGTGGCCTCCAGCCAGGTCTGAATATACACTCTTTGCCAAAAATACTTTTTTGCTCGCGGTGACATCCTAAGGAATTTCCACCCTGGAAAACAGGAAAATCAAATTCCAGGACTTTTCCAGCATTCCAGGGGCCCCGCGAACCCTGTGTACAATTTGTGGCCTGCAGCCAGGTCTGAATATACAATCTTTGCCAAAAACAATTTCAGGACCTCCCATAAAATTATGAAAAATCAAGGAATTTCCAACCTGTAAAACAGGAAAATCAAATTACAGGACTTTTCCAGCATTCCAGGGTCCCCGTGAACCCTGTGTACAATTTGTACCCACCAGCCAGGTCTGAATATACACTCTTTGCCAAAAATAAAAGGAATTAAAAAAGTTCGATCAAATGAAAATTCGCATGCAAGTAGTACCTCAGGGCCGAATGATAGAAACGTAAGGACCAATGACTAAATGTCGGCAGTCCACAGAGCATGGGAGCAGCTCATAGACGATGGTTATATCAATAGCAAAGCTCGCACGCAGGGACGATTGTGACAGCGCATTACGGTTGCACCAACGCCCATGGACTGTGAGGATGCCTTGACGTCGGATCCGTACACAATACGAGCAGTTGAGAGAGTTCGAGAGAGGACATATAATTGGGCTGAGAGAGGCCGGTTGGTCAAGACGCTTTATCGCCAAGCATTTGGATGGGAGCGATGCGACAAACGGACGAAGTTGGCGCCAATGGGTCGAGGAGAGCACAACACGTCGGCAGTGGACGGCCGAGGGAAACGACAGAACGTAAAGATTGAGCGATTGTGTGAACCGCACGAACAGAACCATTCGCGGCAATTTTGCGTCGTTCACAAGTACGGAAGTGGCCATCCAGACCGTTGGAAGACGATTGTAGCAAGAGGAATACACTCCAGGAGGCGACCCGCCTCCCACCACTAACCAGCGAGCATCGCCGGCAGTGGTTGTATTGGTGTTGAGCCAGGTCAACGTGGGATAATGTTCAGTGGCGTCGTGTTGTCTTCAGTGATGAGTCACGGGTTACACTTGGCGCCGATGACCAGCGCATACGTATCTGGAGACCAGCCGGCCAGCGCCCGGCGGATCCTCACCACTCCCGCCTGACACACCGGGAGTTACTATTTGGGGAACCATTTCCTACGATAGCCTGACACCCTTGGTAGACATCCGTACCGCCCTCCCAGCTCAATGGTAGATCGACGACATTCTAGGACCTGTTGTATTGCCATTGCTATCGTAGCATCACCGAACAATTTTTCAACAGCATAATGCCCAGCCACACACGGCACACCTTTCCGAGGCTTACCTCTGTAATATCAATATCCATCCATGGCCAGCCCGTTCACCCGATCTCTCACCTGTCGAATATATTTGGGACATGATGGGACGCCACCTACGGAATATCGGCGAACTGGCAGATTTAGACACCATCTGGCATGCTGTACCTCAAGGCAGTATCCGTGAATTGTATACGTGTATACCACGCCGGGTAACCGCTTGTATCCGAGCCAGAAGTGGAGCTACAACAAACTGACTTGATTCACTTTTGTAGCTGTTTTATGGTATTTAAGTATTTTCTAATAATTAATTAATTATTAAAAAAAGTTTTACGTTGTAATTTATTTTTGTAAGTGGTGCTAAAATAAATATACGCTTAATAACATAGTAGCGGAAAAACTGATTTATCTCATTTATACTGATAACAGTCTTCGATTCCAATTAGCCTTCAAAGGGAAAATATATTTTTAGGAAAGGAAAAATGAACTGTTTGACTAAATAGAACTGTTCCAAACTTTTGGTAACAAAATTCTGTTTTCTTTCTTTTCAAAGTAACGGGCAAATGATCATTATAACTTCTTCCATGGTAACGGAAATTTGTTGACAGTTCTTCCGTTGTTTAAATTCTGGATTTTTTTTTTCCATGATGGTTCGTAAATATAATTAGAGGGTGTTTACTGTTGCAAGCGCCATCAGAGTGTTTCGGAGTACTTGAAAGGAATGTTAAAGCTTCCCTTTTCCATGAAAGGAGTTAGTGCAAATATTCTGAGAATCAGAACAAATGAAAAACATGTTTACTTCACATTTGTGACTCTCAAATGATCTTTATTACTCTTTTCAAACAGTTTACGTAATTTTCGGAGCCAAAAATCAAAGCATGCTGTAAAATTAGGATCGAAAAGACTGATTTAAATGTTAACGCAAGCTATGGAGAAGAAACCAAAACAAAATTTCTATACTTTGATAAACAAATTGAGAACAAAGGAACGTCGTCACTTAAATTTGAAATAAGGAGCAAAGTTTGTTTGCAGGGTTACAATAAAATGATGTACGTTTCTTTTTTTTTCTTTTTCTTTCTTTCTTTTTTTTTTTTTTTTTTCAGGGAAAATATGGAAAAGAAACTTTATTTTAAAGTATAAGACAAAAGTGCAGTTTAGAAACACGGAAGAAATTAGTCTTTCTGTTTCCTCCTCCATCTCTTTCTTTCTTTCTATTCACATGTTTGGGAAAAAAGAAAGGGAAACTGTTTTCAAATGGTAAGCAAATTTGCACGGAAGAAATTGAAACTTTTTTCAGTATTTTAATTTATTTTCTTTTTCGTTTTTTCTGGGGACATGGATAAAAAAAAATATTATCGATTTCCGTCACTACAGGAGAACGAGGTGTAGCCTACTGTAGAATGCAACTCAAAGAGTCTCCTTTTCAGCACGTCTTTTGTAAAAATAGATCGTGCTTATGTTATCAGCTTGTCCGTCTGTAGACACCATATCTCTAACTATTAGTCCGATTTGAAAAATTATTTTTGCATTGACAAGCATAACATATGTACATAATTATCCTTTATTTCGTTTTTTCTTTACGATGTGCAATTTGGCCGCTAGAGGGCGTAAAGGCAAATGATGTCGAATTCAAAATATATTCTAATCCCATATATTTGCTTCTAAACATCCGATTGAAAAAATTATTTTATCTTTCGATTCCAATTATGTCGAAGAGTATTTTAGGTATAGTTACTTTTCAAGTTACACATTGGTTTTCCACTAGAGAGCGTAAAAGAAAATTACGTTTTCGCCGATATATCTTCTTTTAAAACTCCGATTTGAAAATTTTTTTCTTCAGCGGATACAGCTTCTGATAGAAAATCTTTTGCATGTATTTCTAATTTTGGTATAGAATTGCTTTGGCCACCAGGGGGCGTAAGCGTTAATTTTTACTTCTGATGTATTTGCCATAAAATCTGAGCTTCTAAAATAGAGTTTCAGGTGTGACATGTTTTTCATATACTTTCAAAATTTTCAAGTAACTGATAGACTTTCTGATAGGGGGCGTAAAGGTAAATTGCGTTTCTCTCGATATCTCTGCTTCTAAAACTCGCCGCCCCGGTGGCGCAGTGGTCTAAGGCGCTGGCCTCTGATCATTCGTCCGTAAGGGGTCCGGGTTCGAATCCTGGTCAGGCATGGATGTTGTGTTTGTCTTACGGCACTGGCTCTCTCCCTTCCCTGGAACCAGTGACCCTAAATTAGGGACGGGCGACTGCTTATAGCCTATTGAGTTGCTCACGGTGGTCGTAAAAACTCCAACCAAAAAAAAAAAAAAAAAAAACTCAGACTTGAAAAATTCTTTCTGTACCGGATACAGTTCCTGATCGTAAATCCTTTGCATATAATTTCTAATTATGTTAAAAACAGAGTGGCCACCAGGGGGTGTAAGTCTTAATTTCCGTTTCAGATGTATTTGCAGCAAAATCTGAACTTCTAAAATCTCGATTGAAAAAAATTTGTTTGTGGACCGGTACTACTCACGTCGACAAACATTTTAGGAATATTTTCTTCTTAAAATAATGCATAGTTTCTACGCCAGGGGGCGTAGATATATAACCTGTTTTTCTCAATATCTCCACTTGCAGCAATTTGATATGAAAAATTCTTTTTTTGCCAGATAGTGTTTTCGATGCGAAATGTTTTTCATATAAATTCAAAATTTTCAAGTAAATCACAGATTTTCACCAGGAGGCGCAGAGATGAATTGCGTTTTCTGTGTTATTTCTGTTTCTAAAATTCCGATTCGAAAACTTCTTTCTGTAGCGGGTACATCTCCTCATCGGAAATCTTTTGCATATAATTTCCAATTTTTGGTTAAAAATGGTTTGGCCACCAGGAGCATAAGTGTTATTTTCTGCTTCTGATGTATTTGCAGCAAAATCTGAGCTCCTGAAAACTTTACTGATTTTTTTTTTCTTGGTCAGATATCGCTCACACCGAAAACACTTTTGAAAATACTTTCTTCCTAAAATAACGCATGGTTTTCCCGCCAGAGGACGTTGATGCATATCCTATATTTGTCCATATCTCTGCTTCGAAAAATCAGATTTCAAAAATACTTTCTTTGTTGGAGAGTTTCCGCTGCGAAATGTTTTTCATATAAATTCAAATTTTTCTTAACGAACAAGTCTGCTACCAGAGGGCGTAAGCTCACGATTTCATTTACAGCAATATTTGCGGTGTTAAAAAACCGAATGAAAAACTTCTTTCTTCCGTCAGATACTACTGTTTTCCATACCGGTTCCATTGACTTTGAATAGGTTTGATAAATTTAATTTGCGTCAGAACGGATTCAAAATACGTGCTCATTACACCCAAAAATTCGGTGTCATCTTTCTTGTTTTTTTGGGGGGGGAGGGGGGGGTTGCTGGAAAATATTAAAAAACAAGATACCTTTTGAGTGGTGCGCAAAATTTACCTGTAGGAGCCAAACTGGAATTTCACTTAATTGTATTGTACCAAAGAGAGAAAGACGTGACAAAGTTGATTTACTGTAGTTAAAAAAAAAGCAGAAAACACTACATTTCGGAGCGGTAAAAAAGTTACAATGTAAACCAGAACAAATTTTTATTAACTTTTTTGCAACAAAAGAAGAAAAGAAACGAAACAGAGGTAGGGGTTTTCTCGCGGGGGAGGGGGAAATGTTAATAAAAGGTGAACTTGGAAGGTAGACACGAAGCTTCCTTTTTGAGTAATAAATCAATAATATAGAAAATTTGGTTATGAGACTAATATTGTGGACCGCCTATTTTCCAGTTTGAAGGGAAAACCGAGTTCTACGTTGCAACACAGTCAACCATCTCACAGATATGTGAGTTCCATTAATTATTTCCCAGCCCCAGTGACAGTGATAAAGAACTTGTGTAGACGATTCGGTTTGGATGTTGGCGTGAAAACAACAAATATCCTTACTTTGATAAAGAAAAATAGGGACAATGCAGGTATACAGGAACGTCATGGTGTTTACAGTATACCTCTTCCACCCGTGGACGATTCCGTGCAACCCAAACAATACATTGCTTCCACAAAGCGTGCGTTACAATTTCGTTTGTTGGAACATAAATGTGCTGTTAAGAATGGAGCAAGAAACACAGCATTAGCACGCCTGACTCGAGATGGATTACATTATCCAGATTGGAGTCATGTAAGTATACTGTCTTCACAACCTGACATTCCGTCATTATTGTTAGCTGAGAGTTTGAGCATTTATGCTAACAGGGACTCCGTGTGTAATGATAATTACCCTTGTGATATACTGGAGCCCTGGAAACAACTTGTTCCAGTTCACAACACCAATATTAACTTTTGATTTTTTGTATGTTTTAATTTTATAGTTTGAATTGTTTGAATTTGTAGTATGTGTATTTTGTAGCAGGTGTTTGATTGGTGTTTGTGTGTGTCTGTGTTGTAATTGATGGCATTCCATTGAGTGGGTGATGTACGTGTGTTTGCAATTATTATAATTTTGTAATGTTTTAGTTCTCTACCTAATCTGAGAACATTGGGAGGGGGAGTGAAACTGCGTGCGCATGCTTATGTGACATGCGTCATTGCTGTCACTTCAGTGTGTGTATATAGGGGACGCACCGGACTGAGTCAATCTGTCTGAAGATGGGAACAAGGTGTCCCGAAAGATCTCGCGGAATGTGAAGTCGTATGACTTTTTTTAAAAGTTCTTAAAATTCACTACGGAGTTTCTTCGAGTGAGTTACGTGTGTGAAGGTTTCTTGTACGTAGTTTTTAGTTTTATCAGCACTTAAACTTCAGTTCATTTATTATTTCATTTATTGGAAAATATATAGCGGAGCTCACACTTTTCTAATTTTGTCTTTCAACTCTGGAGTTGTAATCGAAACTACTGTAATATAAAAAAAAACTTATCAGATTTATCAGAAAAAAACAACAACTTATCCCTCCCTTTAGGCTCTAGTATGACTTTAATATAGAGCTCAAACTTTTCTGAAGAGCATTTTACAGAGCATAGCTGCCTTTATTGATGTGATATTTAAAGTCCACGTAGGAAATTGTTACGTATCACGCCAATTTTCCGTCTCTGCAAGAAAAACATCTCGAACCCAGATTTATTGCATAAAAATAGCCCGTTAGTTTGACATCGAATCACCACTCCCGCCCCACACACACACCAGCGCTTCACGTAGTATATGGCTACCATGTGCGCTGAGTGATGACGTGATATTCATTGCATATCCAGATATTTGAATCACCTTCCCTATGATTTTCCACCGTACATTTAAACTAAGCATTTTACTGCTGCAGTAATTATGGTTTGAGTAACGTAGGAGATTCCTTTTTATTGTTTTTCTTTCTTGAGACTTACTGAATAGAGATTTGATCCCAGCACAATGCCTAGCCCTAATATGCTTAGGGGTTTGATCCCAGCTTGATTCCTAGCCCTAAATATCCGCCATGTCTCGGAGCACGTTAAGAGTGGTCCCGGGATATTGGAACTCCTTTACAAATAAAACCATCTGTTCTTAGCCTGCTGCTATGTGTCTTCCTATCAGGCACACTCGTCCAAGTTTCCTAGCATCCTACTTCGAATGGCTGTTCAAGACCTTAGGGGTCACACACTCTCCTCTCCTAAAATCCTCTTGAATATCCTTCATTCATTCATAAAGGACGATTTCATTGGCTGTGCGTCCAAGACTAACAGGATGAGTTTGCAAACTTATGAGACAGACAGGAGGAGTTTATAAGCTTCTGAGACTAACAGAATGAATTTAGAAGTTTTTGAGAATCACAGGATGAGTTTACATGCGTTTGCAGCCAACAGGATGTGTTTATAAGCTTCTGAAACTGACAGGATAAATTTGCGACTAGCACGATGAGTTTATAAGTTTCTGCGACTGAAAGATTGCGAATCTGACATTAAGACGATGATTTAATGAGCATATAAGACTACGATCATCTCGCTATTAGCTTCTGAAGTTAAGACAGTTACTTATAAGCATCATAAACAAAGAGAGGGCAATTCATACTAAGATGATGATGAATTCATGTGCATCTGAGACTAGAAAAATGGCTTTATGAGCATCTTACACATCCAGGAAAAATTTACAAGGAATAAAGACTTAAGGGGGACGGCTTTACAAGAATATGAGACTTAGAGGACGATGCTACAAGAATATGAAACTTAGAGAATGACTGACTTTGCAAGCATCTCAACACGCATTCCGAAATTACTTTCACTTGTTCTTATGCAATGAAACCGAAATAAAGGAACGAAAGAAAGAATCATGCCCTACACATTCCTGAGAGTACAAACTGTACGCAGAGTGTTCGTCACAAGGAAAACCTATCTGACGCAAATGGAATTTTCCCGTCTGACTTTTATTTATTTTAGAAAGAGGAGATATAATCGCAAAAAAATTATATATTTACGACTCTTAAAGGAAGAATTGTACATTATTACGTCGGTCATAATGAAAAGCATTCAATGCAAAAGCAATTTTTTTGCAATCGAGATTATGGAAGCTACTGCATGTCTCGAAAACAGAAATATGCATGTATGCCCTTTGTCGGCAGTTGTACAAAAGGAGAAATAAAATGTACATGAGATGTTTTATAGTCACTGACAAAAAATGTTTTTAATTGGACATTTAGAATCAGATATATGAAATGAAATAGGTATTACGATAAATTGACGTTCAGTATATATATATAATGAAAATATTACAGAACAAACATACAAAAATTTCAAAACAAGTGAAAACTGGAACAGGTTAAAATTGTTGGTTGGTCATGCTCCCTAGGCCAAAATTTTGGTTCTGTGGCCTAGGGAGCATGACCAACCGACAATTTTGGCTTGCCTTGTCGTTTTGTTGGTACTAGAAAGGCCACTCCCACAGGTTGATGCTCTCCTGATGACGGCAACCTGTTCCAGTTTTTACTTGTTTTGAAATTTTTGCATGTTTGTTCTGTAATATTTTCATTCTATATAAGCTACTACATGAGGTTTAGCTGCCTTCGGCGCTTCTCATGGTATTAGCCTTTTTTGTCTAATTTTTTTGTGCTAAAATAATTCATTTATAAAGTAATTTTTTTGTTTTATTTATGTACTATATATATATATATATATATATATATATATATATATATATATATTCTATAAAGAAGATACCTAAGCAAAAAAATACATATATAATTTTGACTCACACCTAGTACAACATAGAAAAGGTTATGTATCTACCTGTGTGAGTAAAAGGAGAAAAGATAAAAAAATAAAATAAAACAACTGAATGTAGAAGGTGTTGAGAATACTGAGCCTTGGCTTTATCAAGGACCAGCAAAAACTCTGCATTTTCTCACTTCCACAAAGACCTAGTTGGAAATGGGTTTCTGCAAGGCCATAGATGCAAGTAACATTCCCACCTAAAATAGTTTAAAAAATATATATATAAGTCATGTCCTCCGTAGAGTAGCATGACCTAGCACTAGTTAACAATTTCGCTTGCATCCATTAACCTTCATGGCCCGACCCATGCTCTTCATCTGTTACTATTAAACAGAGAGAGGAAGATTAAAGAGAACTCAAGCTGTGAGAGTGACATAATAATTAGAAATGATTTTCAGCTATAACGAAATTCCAAGTTCGTTTGAGAGAGAATTTAAACCTGAAAAACAATGCAAAAGAAATCCAAATTTTACATTGCAATTAAAAAAGGAAATGTTAATTTATAACGAACAGATTTTTGAAAGAAAACTTGAGTCTAAAACCCCCTACTCTACAACTTATGACAGCACGAAAACGAGAATAAGTTAAAGATAATAATTAACTAAAGAAAACTTTGTGAAAGTTATATACCTTAAACAGTTAGAAAGTTTTTGTCACACAAGAGGTAAGCTCTCTTCCTTGTTTTTGGGTTCTAGGTTTTATATGTTCAATGTTTGTACTTCATGTACCTTTTCTCTGTCGTTTTTTAGCTTTTCAGCTTTTAAGCATTGGTTTGTCTGTTAACATTTTTGCGGGTTTTAACTCTTACTTTTCTTTGTAACTTTGAGCGTCTTTTGGGGTACCTAGGAACAGAAGATGGCTAAGCTTGTTCCTTTTCTATGCGCTGTCTATGCGCTGTTTTTTCAAAGTAGTTAAGTTCTTAATAACTAATTAATTATGCACTTAAAGCACTGCTGAAATACTTTGTACATATTGCAACTAACTGTTTAAGGTATATAACTTTCACAAAGTTTTCTTTAGTTAATTATTATCTTTAACTTATTCTCGTTTTCGTGCTGTCATAAGTTGTAGAGTAGGGGTTTTAGACTCAAGTTTTCTTTCAAAAATCTGTGCGTTATAAATTAACATTTCCTTTTTTAATCGCAATGTAAAATTTGGATTTCTTTTTGCATTGTTTTTCAGGTTTAAATTCTCTCTCAAACGAACTTGGAATTTCGTTATAGCTGAAAATCATTTCTAATTATTATGTCACTCTCACAGCTTGAGTTCTCTTTAATCTTCTTCTCTCTGTTTAATAGTAACAGATGAAGAGCATGGGTCGGGCCATGAAGGTTAATGGATGCAAGCGAAATTGTTAACTAGTGCTAGGTCATGCTACTCTACGGAGGACATGACTTATATATATATTTTTTAAACTATTTTAGGTGGGAATGTTACTTGCATCTATGGCCTTGCAGAAACCCATTTCCAACTAGGTCTTTGTGGAAGTGAGAAAATGCAGAGTTTTTGCTGGTCCTTGATAAAGCCAAGGCTCAGTATTCTCGACACCTTCTACATTCAGTTGTTTTATTTTATTTTTTTATCTTTTCTCCTTTTACTCACACAGGTAGATACATAACCTTTTCTATGTTGTACTAGGTGTGAGTCAAAATTATATATGTATTTTTTTGCTTAGGTATCTTCTTTATAGAATGTGAATTCTGAATTTTCAAAACTGCTGCGTTGCGCGTTTTGATTTTCAGGTTATTTTGCACACTTCGTTTTAAATTCTAAAATTTTTTCCTTAGTCTTCAGTTTTGCTCTTAAGTATATATATATATATATATACGTACATACGAATCTTAGCAGCAAGACTGTGCTTCAGAACGAAAACAATTGCTGATCATCGTTCTCATAGTTTAAGTTATCCACTGAAAAAAATATCTTTTGAAAATATTTTTAATATGCGCATAGCGATACAAATAACACGAATTTTTACATACTCTGTACATTCCAAGGCGAGATGAACAATCCTTAAACGGATTCAGGTGTACCTATTCACCGCATTTCAGGTATTGTCAGCGAAATTTAAGTTTGTGCAGATCACTTTCTCTCCTCTGAATGTCGTAGCATGTCGTTATTTCGAGCATTACCTGGTCACGTCAAAAATTTACAAACAAAACCTACATTTACAATAAGCATTTATCCAGCAATCTGTATAATGCCCTTCAGCCCTGAGAGAAACACTGCTGAATTCTCAAAAGGTATGCGATCACGTAACTCTGAAAGCGTGTTTGCCGGACATGGATACATTGAAATATGCAAGCGCAACTGCATCTCCGAGTTAGTCGCGACAGATCAGACTTTTAATGCCCCCGAAAATGTCCTCCTTGCATACTGCAGCAGTTGCCTCCCGCGGGCGGGCAGCTATCATATTTTACGAGGCATTTATATCCCTGCTACTTGGCAACACCGAGACGTCCATCCAAAATGGCGCCTGTAGAGTCTCCCGGGCCCGATGCTGGTTGTCTCGACTGCGAAACTCCCATACATCACGAACGGTCTGGAATGCGTTCAGGTTCTACATCGCAGTCGTCATAATGAGAATTAATACGGCCGTAACTGGTCCCCTGGGTATGCCAGCGAGCGACAGAGCATTTTACGACGCCGGGTTTCACAATGCTCGATGTCGACTCCTCTAAATTGTCTCGTTTTCTCTCTCCTCTCTCTCAATCTCTCTCTGCCTGCCTGCTTCAGAGTACTGCTCCGCCTGAACGGAGGACGACGAAGAAATACAAGAGTCGTGGAGAGATTCGAAGAGTCAAATTTCTTCCTTTACTTCGACACCATTATGCAGACATACTTAGCAGTAGCGAACTCATGGGGGGCTTTCAAGTTTCATGCCAGTACTAGGTTAACTGTAACCAGAGCTTCCAAGGAAGAACTTATAAAATGTAATCTTTAAATTCTGATTTTTACCACATTTGTTCTCTTATCCTATGTTAATGAACTCCATTTAAATAGCAGTGTATTCGCAGAAAACTGAAAGGAAAATAAGTTGATAAACACACCCTGAATAATCCTTGTTAACCGTGTGTCAAAAATGGTACCGTAGCACATCATCACGAGAGTGACGGACGTAGATTCGTAGCCGTCATAGACTGCAACCATCAATGTAATGGCAGTGCCCAAACAAAGGGATGGTTTTGCTCCTCCTAATGCGCACGTGACAGGAAGATGATGTACACTTCTAGATCAAACTTTCCCTCTGAGTTTCATTTCTTCTGTAAGTTGTGTTATTTTTTAGTTATGTTCTTCATTTATGAATATCAGGTTCTCAACCTTCAGTTTTCTTGTTACGTTTGGCAACGATGACAGCTAGATGAAAAGTCTCGATACGGAAGTGATAAAAGGCATTGCACCCAGAGTGAAGGAGACTGATGAATTTTGGTGGCTACTCTGCACAACTTTGCGAGCAAACGTTTTCCGATCTGTATTACCATTTATCATAATTGTTTGTAAGGAACGCCTTTCTATTGTTTCGCAACTTAAATATGATTAACCAGCTTTCTAGTTCAACAGTTGTGTCTTCAATGTGAATTCATGTGGAGAGCTGAGTCTCGTGAAGAATAAACGTAAATCTTGTTCATTATGGTTCCATTCGATTGGTTCCTACCGTT
Organism: Macrothele yani; assembly: GCA_039090855.1. NCBI lineage: Eukaryota > Metazoa > Arthropoda > Arachnida > Araneae > Macrothelidae > Macrothele > Macrothele yani. The sequence continues at coordinate 33,484,990 of CM077004.1, forward strand.
AGGTTTTATGGAGTTTTAAACACTAAGTAATATTAATACACAGGGATTTAAGACCTTAAAACTCACATATGTTCATAACAACAACAACAGTACTCGCACATCGACATCTTGAAAGTCATAAATGAATTCTCAGCTGTCTCGTTCATAACTTTCTAGTTCCTTTAGAAATAGCATATCGTAATAAATATATTTGCTTCTGACAAGCCCTGTCTGTTTGAATGTCAACTTGAAACTAGCCACTGCAACTCGGACGACAAGGGAAAAATATTTGTTGAATTTCGGAATGTCTACTATGATATCCGGATGCGTTATGTATGTCACAGATACATGCACACATGGACATGCACATTATCTTTCACTACTACAAGAAAGTACGGAGGCACAGAACATTTCTGCTCATATTTTTGCAGTTATTTTAATATATTCATCTAGTGAACTGTAGTACCAACGCCTTCACGCTTCATCAATTTATGTTGTGCATGCTAACCCTTTACCTTGAAGTACCAATGACCAAACAGAAAAAAGAAAGAAAAATAAACATCTAATCAAACGAAACATGAAACAAAACTAGAACGGTCGTGGTTACATTGTTTATAACAGCTTAATGTTATTCGCATGCAATTTCTCAAATATTTCCTAGACATCGGGTTGAGGCATAAGTTCATGCCGTTTTATTTCACCTGTGTTTCCCAGGACAATAGTAACAGTACAGATGGCCAGTTGTATATCAAAATGTAGCCAGCAATATCGTGTATCTAAATCATATTGCGTTGTGTGATTGTGGCTAATGTTTTTGGTTTTCAGGTCCGGAAGTATAGAGTGTCAAGTAGAGAGGTATGGGCATTTTCGACATCTGCTCCTCTACAAGTTTAACATGGGATCCACAGCCGCCTAGACCACTCGACAAATTTGTGCTGTGTATGGGGATGATGCTATTGCTCCGAGGACAGCCCGCAAATGGTTTGAGCGGGTCCGAGGCGGCAGTTTTGACCACAACGACTCTCCGCGCTCAGGTCGTCCATCTCACTTTGATGAGGATCGTTTGAACCATCTCATCCACTTAGATCCGAGTCAAGCCACACGCTAATTGACCAATGAGAGGGACTGTGATCAGGCCACAGTGGTCACAGATCCAAAAATTGGAGTCTTGGGTGCCTGACACTTTCATCGAGGACAACAAGAATCAGCGGGTTGCCATATGTGGTTCCTTGCTTGCCCGTTATCGTGAATGTTCTCAGCAACACAAACCCTTTCTGTTAAGTATTGTTACTGGAGATGAAAAGTGATGTTGGTACGTGATTTTCAGGCATCGGAGGGAATCGTTAAGCTCAAACAAGACGCCCACACCACGTCCAAAACATGACCATCTTGCGAAGATCATGTTGTGTGTCTGGCGGGACATGGAAGGCATTATTCACTGGGAAATACAGCCGAGGAATCTGACCATTAACGCTGCACTCTATTGTGAGCAACTCCGCCGTGTGGAGGGAGCAGTTCAGAAGAAACGGCCGCATGGGCGCCATGGTGTCCTTCTCCAACATGATAACGCACGCCCGCATAGCGCAAACATAACCAAAATGGCCATTCAGGACATGAAATTGGGGATCCTTTCACATCCGGCCTATTCCCCAGATGTCGTCCCTTCAGACTATCACCTGTTCCGAACTCTGTCGAATGCACTTCGTTGCAGAACGTTCAACAATGATGTTGATTTCCAGAATTTCCTTGACGATTTCTTCGCAACAAAACCAGCACGTTTTTTAAGAATCGTAAACAATGGAGGGGTGGGGTGAGGGATCATAGTTTATTGATTCAGTTTTTCCTTCTGATGAAATACATTCCTGTAGTGCGGTGAAAAAACGGCATGCACTTATGCATCAACCTAATACTTAACATTGGTACTTGAATAAGGATGACAATATTACTAATAGTATCTAACGGACACAGAGATCGTAACGTTAAAAATTGCACTTACCGAAAATCCAAAGCTTCCTTATCCACGGTCGATTGCTGCATAGTTTCACTAACACAATTTCGTGTTACTCATACAACTTCACAACACGTCGCAGCAGCCAAACAGCAACTGGAAGATTATCACAATCTCAATGATTCGCAGACAACATTCGCTTGACAGGTTCGCTCGTCACCTCTCTCTGTACACTGAGTTGGTGGTTTTAATCACTATAACTAGCTGGCAGCCGTTGCCAAAACATCGGATGGACTTCGAAGTTCCGATATGACATTAGGAATGAAAAATTTACATAACGAGCCATTTATTATCCTTCGAATACAATTTGCTAACACAAGAATCTTTCATCGAATGTCTGCACTGCCTACTGAGCTCTTATCTCAGAACACTTTCCTTACGTTGATTACTCTTTGATCCGCTGCCAGGATGGCATCTTCAAATTCGTCGGGAAAGACTTTGTGGCTTTAAATTAGAAAATATTTAACTAGGAGAAAATAAATTTATATATGAATACAGAAAACCAAAAGGAAAGTTATATTGGAGGTAAGCGGTACGGGATTTTTAGTTTCACCACTTGTAGTCGAAAATGCCAAATCCGGGAGGAGTCCGAAGAGCACAAGCACTGCTGCTCATAATCTGACTAATGCTAAGAGTCGCTCGGGAACTCTGAGAAGGGAAGTTATCGTGTTTTAAATACACTCGTATTGTGGACGAGCCAGAGATGTTTGGATCAGAATGAACTTCTTTTTCAGCATATGGTGATGGCATTCACAACTAACAATTAACTGTTTTCCTAGACAACTCTCGATAATAACTCAATTATTTTCCCAAGACGCCGTCAATAATTTTCGCACTTGGAAGAACTTTGCTTTAAATATTTTCATCTTTTCCACCCATTGATGCACATACCCTTGTCTTAAATAGCTATGTTCTATCTCACACACACACACACTTCGATCATCCTCCTGTGATGCGCCACTTCTTTCTGTGTGAAGAAAAGGTATCATAGCTTCATGCCGATTTTTTCCGACGTTCTGTAAGTGACATCATTCGTTTGGCACTTTAAGCATGGCCAGAGACTTCATCTACCGTATCACAGTCCGCTAATAAGGTTTAGTTACCGTATTAATGCAATTGTAACCTTCTGAAACCCCCTGCTAACCTTTAAACCAATGAACCATTACATTATGACCACCTACCTAATAAGCTGTAGGACCCCCCCCGCCTTGCAGCCCCCAAAACAGAGGACATTTGGGGAGGCATCGATTTGACGAGGTGAAAATCATCTAAATACGTGGCGTCAGTTAACTAAATAAATCCATCGCTCTTTCCACGTTAAGCAACTCACAGCAACCGAAATAATGAGGTGACGATAGGTATACTGGGCTATATCTGGTACCATAATTGTCAACAGCAGGTCCTTCAGTTACCGTACATTTCGGGATGGTGGCGATTTAGTGCGAACCCACGTTTCCAAGTCAAACCTCAAATGTTCGATTGGGTTCATATCAGGTGAATTTGGAGGCCAGAGCATTAACAGAAAGTCACCAGCATATTCCTCGAACCACTCCTTGACGATTCTGGCAGTGTGGCATAGCGCATTACCCTGTTGGTAATGGCCTTCACCAGCAGGGAACACAGTTGCCATGAATGGGTGAACTTGGTCCACAACGATGTTCAGATACCTGACAGCTGTAAGGGATTGTGCTTTTGGGATAATGGAGCCTGAAGTGTCCCGAGAAAACATCGCGCACAGCATAACACCGTCGCCGCCAGCTTGTTTCTGCTCAACAATGCATCCAGGTGCCACAGCCTCCGTTGGTAATCGGCGTGCCCGTGCTCGGCTGTCGACCTGATGCACCAGGAATCTTGATTCGTTAGACCAAGACATTTTCTTCCAATCATCCACAGTCCAATCTCGATGATCTTGGGCCCATTTCATGCATTAATTTTTTTTTTGATTGGAAGTTTAACGACCCCCGTGAGCAACTCAATGGGCTATAAGCAGTCGCCCGTCCCTAATTTAGGGTCACTGGTTCCAGGGAAGGGAGAGAGCCAGTGCCGTAAGACAAACACAACATCCATGCCTCACCGGGATTCGAACCCGGACCCCTTTCGGACGAATGATCAGAGGCCAGCGAATTAGACCACTGCGCCACCGGGGCGGCCATGCATGCATTAATGGCGACAACGTGCAGCGAGCATGGAGACCCGGCCGGGTCTTCGGCTATGCAGACCCACGCGCAGAAGGCGGCGATGAACTGTGTGCTGTGGCATATTGCCCTGAATATCACTCTTGTAGTTGCGAGTGATTTGTCGGACCACGCGCTACAGTCTCCTCCGCGGGGGGGGGCTCTCTCTGGCATCAATGATCTGCGGATGATTCACGGCTGGACTAAGGCTCGTCGTTTGGCTATATGTGCACCACTTTTGATACGTACTCACTACAGCGGCACGTGAACAAACCACAAGCCGCGCCGTTTCCGAGATCGTAGTTCCGAGGGTCCGTGCCCCATAACAATTTGTTCCTTATCAAACTCCGATAAATTGGCAGCTCTTCCCATTCTTACTCCGAACACTTTACTAACCGAAAGCCTGTCCTCGGGTTGTATATACACTGATCTGTGAACTTCATTTGCGCCACCGTTCGGTCTCCAGGAGCGATCGTTTCTCTAAGCTGGGGGTAGTCATAATGTAATCACTCATCTGTGTATGTCTTCTTTCTTTCTTTGCTTTTTTTCTCTTTTCTTGGTTTCGAAGTTTAACGACCACCGTTATGCAACGCGATGGGCTATAAGCACTCGGTCTTCCCTAATTTAGGGACGAACGAGTGAAAGGAGAAGGATCAGAGCCGTAAGATGAACACAACGTCTGTGCGTCACCGGGATTCGAACCCGGATCCATCTCGGGCCAATGTTCAGAAGCCAGTGCTTAGAACACTGCTGCACTCGGTCTTAATTTGAACATATGGGGAAAATATATGATCCGTAAGCTCCTTTAGTCGCGCATACAAGCACCGCGGAAAGATAATATAGATATATAATTAAAGTTCTTGCAATTCTAACACATCGGCCAGGGTAATGGAGATTATTTTCGTTCAAGCAAATTGACTAGAGAGACGCCACGGAAATTCTTCGTTTCTAACAAATGAACCAGAAAGAGCCATGCAGATTCGTGTTGTGTTACGTACTACAGAAGGGAAAACACGTGTCAAGACGACAGATTTGCAGCGATACATTCCGTCGGTATAGTTTAGTCTGTTAGAGCAGCTCACTCCGAAGCGAGGAGACGCTGGTTCGATCTCCATCAGCGGTAAATTTCTATTTTCACAGTTGTTCTAACGAACTATCCCACAGTGTGGTGAAAATTCCGTTTATTTAAACCAAACAGGAGAGAAAACTTCATGGTGCCGCCCCGGTGGCGCAGTGGTCTAAGCGATGGCCTCTGATCATTCGTCTGAACGCGGTCCGGGTTCGAATCCCGGCGAGGCATGGATGTTGTATTTGTCTTACGGCACTGGCTCTCTCCCTTTCCCTGGAACCAGTGACCCTAAATTAGGGACGGGCGACTGCTTATATCCCATTGAGTTGCTCACGGTGGTCGTTAAACCTCCAACAAAAAAAACAACAAAAAAAACAACAAAAAAAACTTCATGGTGATTTTTGTAGCCCCTAGAAAATTATCTAGATAGTGTCAGAGATAGTCTTATGAATCTAACAAATTGGATAGACAGTGTCGTAAAAGATTATACAAACTTCTACACGAAACTTATATTTCTAAAAAAATTAAGATACTGTAATGGAGATTATTTCGGTTCTAACAAGTTAGCAAAAGAGTGCAATGGAGTTCTTATTCTTCTAACCAATTTTTCGGGAGGTGTATAGTGATCCTTTGAGTTGCACAGATTGACCGAACTGGCAGCCAGAGTAATAGAGATTTTTGATATTTTAACTAATTGACGAAGCAACGCCATGGAGATACTTCTATCACGGTCGCTTTGAAATTTAATATAAAACTGATGCTATTGGTTACTCTTCTGATGCTGTTGATGCTATTGGTTACTCTCCTGATGCTGTTGATGCTACATTGCCAGTATTGTAAAGCCTTCCAAAAGATGGAAGAGAAGAAAGAAATTTCGACAGTATTCCGGGCTTACAACCGTCGACTAGAACCAGAATAAGGCTTCAGTGAATAAGCTGCTATGCTTACTGTATATCACCTGTAAGGTGATGGAGTCGAGCCCCACTAATTAATTTTATGTAGCAATGCTTTCTGTAATTATTTCTCATTTCAAAAGCAATGTAATGTAAATTCAAACGCACGTGGCACAGTTTCCTTTGTAAGTCGGATTATGTAACACCGAACGAAGCATGTGACTAGCGGTACCGTTGACTTAGACCTGGTCGACGGGGACTGATGTATAGGACAAAGGTCACCACTTCCAGTGAACGGCTAACTCCACATTAACAGGATTTCCAGAGGCGGAAAGGAGGGGAAAGAAGATCAAGGATATAAAAGGAAGAGACACGTTCGCTAGAGAGGCTTTTCGCGTTTCACCTTACATGGAGTAAGACGTAGTGTTTTACGCAGAGAGTGTCGGTTAGACCTCTCGGGGTTTTCCGTTTTCACTGACGGGGAGTCAGGGGTTTTCGGCGATAAGAGATCGGCCGGGGTTTTGGACGGAACGACTCAAGTTCACGTGGCGGAGGGCCTTCCTGGATAGCGTGCGATAGTGAAGTGTTCGCTATCTGGAAACCTGTTGGCACGTGGAGATAGCCAATCGAACAGAACTTATTCTTTCATCTATTAAATTTTGTTATGTCTAACCAAGGATTTGTTATTGGAGTTCCTCATTATCGTAAATCTTAAGAATTGCTGACTACACGTTCCAATATTTCAGCGGTCAACTCGACGGCCCTCAAAAGAACCTACGTCAGGCCCGTTTGAGGGATTAGGATTCAGTAAAGCTTAGTGGCAGATCGAACTCAGCGGGACCTAACATTACCCATTTCTTGACACAACAGCATCACACATCTAACTGGCTCACATGCCACAAACGATCCAAAGAGAAAGGATGAGAAACATTTCAAACCGTGAGTTAAAGAAAATAAGTACGGTAAGTACGCTCTGTAATATGCAGTTATAATTAAACTAAAACTGAGAGGTGTAAATAAAATAAGTTTTCAGGTAATGTTTCATAGAGAGTGTGTTTCATAATTAAAATTCTCTTAGGGAGTCTTTAAAAGAAAACATTTTTACTTATTTACAATACGAATAGACATAGTCATCGCTCTTTTCCCGTTTTCTTTAATTAGCACACAGCAAACGAAAAATAGCTATCCCGACCCAGCTGGAATCGTTCTCCAGATCTCTCGATAACTAGCCAAGTGCATTCGCCTTACCCTACGGTACCCAGCAATCCACGGCGTTATGTTTGTTTATCTGTCAGCATTTGACTTCACCTATTTTTTCATAGGATCTGAAGTCCCATTATGAAACGTAATTCAGCTAAGCGAAATGGTTGAAGCCTCTTACGAAACGCAACTTTTATGCAATATTTCAAGAGAAAACTTTCTTGTCAGCTACGCACCTTTATTGAAATTCCAGGAAACGGAAAAAGTTTTGTGTATGAAATTTTCACCATCATAGGTCCATACTAAAACGTACTAAATCACTACAAAAAGATATATACTGCTAAGAATAGTGCAGATTTTTAAAGCAATATGTACAGGAAGCTAATATAAAGTGAAAACAGAAGCAAGCTACTGTATCATCTAATAGTTGTCTCTTTACTTGATAATAAAATCAGGAAGATCAACGTTTATAATGCATCTTTGCACAGGGATCCATAGTGTGTTTAAATCCATTCTTTCTTTTTGTTTGGTTTCATTTTTTTTCTCCTGTTCCTTCATGGAATAAATTCGCAAACTGATACGAGGAGTGAAGATTCCAAGAAAATGTTTCTATTCAATATTCCGAGGAACCGCTCTAGCAAAATATTCAAGTGCTGTAACTCCGTTTCTGTTAAAACAGCTAGGAAAAAAAGGAGGGGAAGACAGACGGTGAGAGACAGAGGGTGAGAACCGATTTGATTTAAAAGAAAACAGTTTTCGAAAGCGTAAACAAACATCTTTTCTTCGAAACTTTGATGTTGGTGTTCGCAACAAGCTCAGAGGAAGCGATATGTTTGCAAACTGGGCTGGAATTTCAAAGCAAATCGGATGCCGCGGGTAAGGTAAATAGCGCAACCATTTGCAACTAAAGAATTTAATTAAACTGCTTCAGGCGAAATCGTTTGGCTCTTGAGATTTCACATTTACAGGAGGCTAAAGCTGATTTCATTCTCCACTTCGGCATGACTGTCAACAAATTTCCCGCGCAAAGAAAAGAAATGTGAAGTCGCGAAGGGAAGAGAGATGGCACTAACATACACCGATAATCCATTACTTTATGACAACCTCCAGCCTGGAGAAACGAGCGCGCCTGGAGACCGAACAGTGGCGCAGGTGAAAGCAGTATTCATAGAACAGAATGACCGGCTTTTGGTTAGTAGAGTGTTCGGAATCAGAATGGGAAACGCTGCCAATTTATCGGAGTTTGATAAGGGACAAATTGTGATAGCACGGAACCTCGGAACGGCGTGGTTTGTGGTTGTTCACCTACCGCTGTAATGAGTACGTATCAAAAGTGGTGCACAGGTGGCCAGCCGTGTGTCGTCCGCAGCTCATTCATACCAGAGTGCAGCGGAGTTGCCGCGCATTGTTTACAACGACCACAATGTGAAAAATCACCCACACCTAGAGCACTGGTGATCAGGACAATTTGTCACAGCACACAATTCATCGCAGCCTTTTGCGCACGGGCCTGCGTAGCCGAAGAGTCAGTCGGGTCCCCATGTTCACTGCACGTCATCCCCAACAACTCATGAAATGGCCCCGAGATCATCGAGATAGGAGAGTGGATGGGGGAAAGTGGCCTGGTCTGACGAATCAAGATTTTTGGTGCATCATGTAGACTGCCGAGCGCGGATACGCCGATAGCACCTGGATGGTGCTATCAGCGTATCCGCGCTCGGCAGTCTGGCACCTGGATGGAGGCCATAGCACCTGGATGCACCGTTGGGCGGAAACAAGCCGGCGGTGGTGGTGTTATGTTGTGGGCCGATGTTTTCTTGGGACACTTTATGCCCCATCACCTCAATAGCGAAATCCCTGATAGCTGTCAGGTATCTGAACATGGTTGCGGACCCAGTTCACCCATTCATGGCAACTGTGTTCCCTGCTGGTGATGGTCATTACCAACAGGATAATGTGTCATGCCGCACTGTGTGACAGCGCTCGCTAGCACGAGGCTGCACATTCAGGTGGAAAATCAGTTCCAGATTTTATTTATTTATTTAATTATTTTTCTTTTTAATTATTTCTCTATTTAATCATTTATTTAATTTATTAATTCGGGTAATTTTTTTAGGAAAGAGTACGTTTTAAACTTTTTACTCTATTTTGCCATTAGCCCCACTTTCGGGTGATACTTCTTTTTTTCTTCCTCCCCCTCTCCCATGGGTACTTAGGTAATGTCAGTGGAACAGCACAAGGCGTCGCATAGCGTAAGGAGACAACGGTGGCGACATCCATCGGCGAACCGACTTTGTAGTGTATGTTTTATGGGGTAATCAAAGTGTCAGCATTGTCTAGCATCCACAAAGCGTAGTTCAAGAAGTAAGACTTTTTGGAACCGAAACTAACAGTTTAATTGGGTTAGGATTTATGGCCCGGTGGTTATATCACGCGGCTAACGTAACCTAAAGAGCTGCTCTCAGCGAAGGCGATTGGTGGGAATCCTCCACGGGAACGGTTAGCAATTTTGACCCCTTAACGAATACTAGTAGATGAAACCAATGTTAATTCGCTGACCAGTAGAAATTTAGACTTGGGGGTTTAATTCATTGAGACTTGTATTCCGCCTTTTGCGATTGGATGATGGCGTAATTTTGAGGTAATGGGGGTTATCTTGGGGTTGTCGAAACTTTTCCAAGGGAAAGGAATCACTTCTTCACTTCTTTTTCACGGCGTGCAGCAACTTTCACTTTGTTTTTCCTTGTGACTCGTCACTTGGTATTTTTGCCGTGAACGCTGCAACATGACTATGGCAGGGCTGAAGCTACCGCAAACTGCATACAGTTTTCCAAGCTGCGGATGGAGGATCTCAACCAAGGTTTTCAGGGGAACAGATCCTGCTAAAGACCACGAGGGCCTATACGACGGTTGCAGCTGCGGATGGAAGATAACAACCACCGGATGAGAAATCTCCCGGGCCAGGAGCGGTCAGCGGCGCAAACCCAAGGACTTTAAGACGCGACTACCTAACTGCCATATCCAACATCGCTCAAAGAACTTTCGCTTGTGTGTAACCGCCAGGGCTCCATACCTCGGATGATGCCAGTTAGGCAGTGTGATCTCCAGGCAAGATTGGGAATTGAAGGTAGGAATTCCATCCTATTCTTTCTTTTGGTGTCCCCCTCAAATATCCATATATCATCGATCAGTGCATACGAAAGTCTTCCGTCCTAATTAATATTTTTCATATGCGAGTAGTCAATGAGCACAAGTTCCTGTCAGAAAGTCGGTATCATTCTTGCTAATATCATGTGTTATTTTTGCAAGGTGTTCATGTAAATATAAATGATTAAACGATAACTGCAAGTTTAACACCTACAGGTAACAACTTACATTCTTGAGTAATGAGCACAGGGTCCTAAACTATTATGTGTGTGTATCTTCATTATTATGCCAAAACATAACTAATAATATGTTTTCTATGTTAATTTGTCTACGTACTATCATGAGTGTTTCTATAGTTGCCTATTGTGCGCTCAACCCTGGATTTTTGGAGAATATATATATTTTACGGCAGGGACTCAGAAATTCTTTCACTTATGTTTTTTTTTTAATTCTAGAAGTTCACGAAAACATTGCGGCACACAGCAGACCCTTTGACTCCCAAAGGAAAATCTGCTGTGTGAATCACAACGCCCCATCAGTGGATCTTGAGGCTGCGTCAGCCCTAAATTAGGGAATCGCAGGATCACAATCCACTCGACACCCCTTGGTTCCAAATATTACGCCTGGTGAACCCAAATCGGAACCCGAGCGTTAATAACTGCCAGAATCGTCAAGGAATAGTTCGAAGAACATGTTGGTGACTTTCTGTTAATCTCCAAATACACCTGACATGAACCCAATGGAACATTTGTGGTTCGACTTGGAAAAGCGGGTTCGCGCTAAATCACAACCGCCCCGAAATGTAAGGGAACTGGAAGACCTGCTGTTGACCTTATACACTGCTGGACAATTGCTAAGGACGGAGAACAATAGCAATGATAGCAACCATAAAATGGAAGGCAGGGAAATGTGGAAATTAGCATAAGTGCGGGATACAGTAAGACGTGTTGTGCGTATGCAAATTTTGGATTGCCGATCTTTTTCGTGACGTCATAGCGCTGATAAGAGATATAAAGGATTTGACACGTATTGACCGTTGTTGTTCAAACGCAAAGTTGAAAGGGAAAGAATCAATTGACGAACTTGCAATTTTCAGTATGTCTTCCCGACATCACCTAGATGATTTTACGCGTGGCCGTATTATTGGCAAGATTGAAGAAGGGCGAAAAATAACAGATGTTGCCAGGGAGTTCGACGTCAGCCACAGTGTTGTTTCAAGGCTTTGGAAATCATTTCAAACAAATGGAGAGTGTAGCAAACGTCACGGGGAGGTCGTGTTCGCAGTACGACACCTGCAGAAGATCTGTACATAGTGCTATCAACAAAAAGACACCGGCGCAGCACAGCTAGTGAGGTAGCAAATCAGTTTATGGCTGCTACTGGCAAGCGGATCTCCCGAAAAACTGTCGCCAGACGTTTGCATGAAGGAGAACTATACGCCCGCCGCCCTGTTGTGTGCATCCCATTGTCCAGACGTCACCGTACCGCCCGTTTGCAATGGTGCCATCAACATCGCAATTGGACTGATAACGACTGGTCTGCTGTCCTCTTCTCAGATGAGAGTAGATACAGTCTATCGTCTGATTGTCGACGACAACTGATCTGGCGTGATAGTGGTACTGCATATTGTTCAGCAAACATACAGGAAAGAGACCGATATCCGACATGTAGTGTCATGGTATGGGCTGGCATCATGATCAATGGCCGTACGTCCCTCTATGTGCTTCCAACTGGGACTCTGACTGGCCAACGATACATTAATGATGTTCTGCTACCTCATGTTCGCATGTTCCGTGGTGCTGTCGGTGATAGATTCATTTTCATGGACGACAACGCAACATGTCATCAAACAGTCGCTGTCCAGGAGTGTCTTGAGAGCGAGGATATTCAACGCTTCGTATGGCCAGCACGTTCTCCAGATCTGAATCCCATTGAAAATGTGTGGGATGCTTTGGGGAGGATTCTTGCTGGTCGTTAATGCCCTCCAATAAACAAGAACACCTCATCCGTGCACTGACAGAGGAATGGGATAAATTACCCCAACAGCTGTTTGATAATGTTGTGCAAAGCGTGACACGACGTGTGGAATCTTGCATCGCCCTCCATGGTGCCCATATCCGTATTGACAACTTACGCCGGAACGCCTGCGGACGGTAATTGCATTTTTTTTACGTTTACGTATTCTGCGCAAAATGGCCTGTTTGTCCCTTGAACACGTTCCAAAGCCTTCTGGATTTCAGAGCACAATAAATTGTCTTTCTTGTAATGTCCTGGCATTCTGACATTATTTTAGTTCACTTGGCATCCAACCACACTTACTTTTTATGCGCTATATGGCCGTTTATGATCCGTCCTTAGCAATTGTCCAGCAGTGTAGTACCAGATACCCTAGGATACCTATCGCCACCTCATCGAATCGATGCCTCGCCGAGTGGTCGCTGTCCTGCGGGCTAAAGTGGAGTCCTACAGCTTATTAGGTAGGTGATGAAATGTAATAGCTCATCTATGTAAGTGATATTCTATAATACATGCCTATGAGATTTTTAGCGAAATATTTTTGTAGCCTCTTAACCGCTAACGAAACTTTTCCTTCCTTTTCTTTTAGAGCGACTACTTACCTGAAAACCACGAACAGAGATATTCACCGTTATTAATCCCAAGTTCATTTCCCAGTCGCAAAAGGTGATCTCTGCAATCGCCCATTACGATTGCCTTAAGTAGAAATATACTGACCTAGGAACAGACTTAGTTTCACATGCTTCATTTCCGTATGAATCCCGCCCTTCAACGTACTTTCACACCCGGCTGCGCACATTTGTTTCATCCATCACGTAACCAGTGCACACACATTCGGTCTTTCTCACTAAATTTCAGTGGTGTTTCCAGGAAGATTCAAACATCGGATAATTACACGACTTTCCTGAAAAGCGAGTTATGCCATCTCCTGCATGTGGGAAATGGGGCAGCTAGAGAGAGTGCTGCAGTTATAGAAATACAGGTGCATCATGATCCCTTCTGTTAGAAAGACTGAACACCAACTGCTGAATATGTTTGTCTGAAACATATTTGATCACCTGATAAATTTAACATACACTATATTGACAAAAGTCACGGGAAACCTAGAAGAGAAACACAACATAGCATTTATTGACATAAATTAGTACGGTGTCGTAATACATTAGTCTTTGGCCTTAACACATGCACTGACCCATCGAGACATACTTCCGACAAGGTTTTGGAACAGAGCGATAGGTATACGCTTCCATTCAGTATATAATGCTACCGCTAACTGTTGCTTGGTAGTAGGCCTTGGTTTCAAACTTCTTATGCGGCGCTCTAATTCATCACATTAATGTTCTATGGGAATAAAATTAGGGCTCTGTGCTGGTCAGTTAACACACGATACGGAAGTATCGTCAAACCACGCCGTAACAGCCTTTGCTTTATGACTTGGTGCAATATCCTGCTGCTACCAACAAGTCTCGATTCCATAGTGTTATGCCACAGAATTGGTAGGGCATAATTGCCCAGAATATCGAAATAGACGTGCTGGTTAACAAGTTCGTGCACGATAACCAATGGGCCGGGACCATACCACGAATAACACCCCCACACGAGTGCACTGCCAGCTCCAAACTTGACCGTAGGAAGAGTACATTGTGGTAAATAGCGCTCTCCCGGCTGCCGCCATATAAACACACGGCCATCAGACTGATGGATCGTGTATCTGGATTCATAAATCCATAGGACCCGTTTCCATTGATCTACAGTCCACGACAAATGTCCTTTACATCATGCTAAACGACGAGTAGCATTCGGAGTTCCGAGGGAAGATGAAAGACTTATGAGCAGCCCGCACGACCACGGTGACCCATGGAACGAAGTTCTCTGCGAATGGAAAGTGTACATACCGAGATTCCAGTATTTGTACTCACATGTACACTGAGGTCTTGTGCAGTACTCTGTCTATTAGCTGTAACAACTCTCCTGAAGCTTTGACGTCCCCTATCACTGATTTTCTTTGGTCTGCCGGTACGTTTTTGCTGCTTCAGGCACACCATGTGTCTTCCACTTATTCAGTACATCTAAAACAGTTGACGTTGGTATGTTTACACTGAAGAGCAATTGAATTAGAGACATCTGGCGTTATGCAAATGTGGCGCTGTGAGCAGACCTGTAAACGGAAACGACATGACGTATGCAGTGATCCGACAATATAAGGAGTGATGCGACGGGAATCAGTAAGAATCTGACTCAGTATGGTTAAGACAAAGGATCTAAGCGCATTTGATCGTTGGCAAATTATCGGGGCCCGACAAATGGGTCACTCCATCTGGGAAGTCGTGCAGGCACTGGAATTTTCACGAGTCACCGTGTCGCGGGTGCACCGTGAGTACATCTAATCCGGTAAAACCATCCCTGCAAAGGCCAACTGCCGTGGACAAAAGCGTGTGGATGAGCGGGGTCATCGTTGGCTAGCTTGCATTGTAACAGCGGATAGACGGGCCACAGTGCAAGAAATCACTCGGCAATTTAACACTGGTGCACAAAAACGCGTAAGCAGTCACACCATCCAGAACCATCTCCTCGCTATGGGGTACAGAAGCCATCGTCCCACGTGCATACCGCTGCTGACCGCACATCACAGGGTACAAAGATTAGCATGGGCGCGGGAACATCGCCACTGGACCCTAGACATGTGGGAAACTGTTGCCTGGACTGATGAGTCGAGATTCACGTTGGTACATGCGGATGGCAGGATACGAGTACGGCGCAAACCATATGAAGCAATGGATCCTTCTTGCCAGCAGGGTACTCTTCAAGCTGGTGGGGGTGGCATTCTCGTCTGGGGACTGTTTACGTGGACTGAAATGGGACCCCTGGTATGTGTGACATCGTCCCTCACAGGTCAACGTTACCGGGATATCCTGGACGACCATTTGCTCCCGTTTGTGCGTCTTCAACATCCCACTGGGGACCTCATCCTGCAACAAGACAGTGCAGCTCCCGAATAGTATCCAAATGGTTGGATGAACACTCCACCGACGTGACCTCGATTCCTTGGCCAGCTTGGTCACCGGACCTCAATCCCATCGAGCTCATCTAGGATGCCATCGAGAGAGATGTTCGAGGCTCTGACCCCCCCTCCATCAAATCTTCGTGAACTGTGGGAGCTTGTTCAGGGTTAGTGGATCCGTATGGCTTCCCAACGCTTCCGGTGTCTTGTAGAGTCCATGCCGGGACGAATCGCCACCGTCATCAGGGCGAAAGGTGGTGCTATGCGTTATTAGACAGGTATCTCTAATTCAATTGCTCTTCAGTGCATATAGTAATATGTATTGGTAATACCGGAGATAACATGCGGTCCTACTTGATGCAGTATGTCGTCTACAGAACAAATCTCAGAGTCAGACTCTGGCTAATTCAGAAAGAAATACAACGAAGTAAAATAATTTGCACATGAACAGAAACTTGAAAAGGGAAGGTTAAGTTAGAAATATGCGTAAACAACTCTGTTGAAACTGGTGTTATTAGCATCCGTACGTCTGTCCATCTGTTGACGCCCTATATCTGCGGCAATTAGGCAGATCTGAAACCAACTTCAGTTGAGTAACTTGGACAATGCGAAAAATGATCCATATCTTTGCGCCTATTATTTCGTCTCTGGGACAACCTCTGAAGGCTGGAAATAGTCGTCAGTCCTTAATATACGTTCTCTGGTTCCAGGAAGGATGGAGAGCCGAGAGCAATTCGGATGGTTATTTTGGAGCCTGCGCATCTCACCGCGCGGGCACAGGAAAGATATGTATCTTGCTCGTCTTGCATCTTGCAGCTAGCAAGTACAGATGGTAACTCTCTTTGATGTTTCTTTTACTCTATATCACTACATCTGATCAAAATAAATTACATTTTGTCGAGTACCTTTCACCCTGACAAGGAGTTTGTGTTGAATTTGTGCATCAAATAATGCGTAGGTTTTCTGATAGACGAAATAAAACTCAGTGGGCAAAAAGTTATATTCCCGTATCTATCAGGGTGTAAAGAAAGTTTCCGGAAAAAATCATATGTGGCTTGTGTAATGCAAGATACCTCGAGCCCGCGGTGACGTAAACATCCCAGAGTGCTGTGAGCGAAAGAATAGTTTCTGAGGACAGAACGTGCGCTGTTGTGGTGAAGATAAATGGAGATTTAAATATAGATGTCTCCCGGGATAGCCCTAACACGTCCTTAAAATTGATCTTACACTCCATTCGTCTGGTTTCATAAATACAATACTATCCCCAACAAGAATAACGCCCACAACGCAAACTAGGATTAACTTGTGTATTACTAATATACAGGTAGATCCCACTACATCTGGCATCCTTCAACATCATATTAGTGATTATTTGCCAATTGTTTTCATACACAATTCTTCCCCTCAATGCATAAGAACACATGAACGTTATAAAATACAATTAATAAATGCAAGGAAAATGGACTCATTTAAAACTAAACTTGGTGACATTAACTGGCATGATACTATAAATAATGACTAACCTACTACAATGTACAAAGCATTTTATAAAATTTTCAAAGAACTTTATGACAATAATTTTGTTATAATTACGAAGAGTAATAAATCACATAAAAATATCGAAAGCTCTGGAT
Source organism: Macrothele yani (assembly GCA_039090855.1). Classification (NCBI taxonomy): domain Eukaryota; kingdom Metazoa; phylum Arthropoda; class Arachnida; order Araneae; family Macrothelidae; genus Macrothele; species Macrothele yani. The sequence continues at coordinate 33,502,111 of CM077004.1, forward strand.
AACAAACACCTTAATAAATAATATCAATAAAAAACAGACTCTATTCGAAATTCTTAAAAACGAGGGAACAATCAGATTTTACTAACTTCAAAATATACAGAAATAATTCAAATTCTAAAATCAGGATGGCTAACCGCAACTACACTGCTGGCCACCCAAAATGCAACACCAAGAAGGAAGCATCCGATTGGCTTGAAATTTGCAGCATGCGTCGCCCGCCAGAGGACATGCAAACGATTAGCATTGCAGGGCATATGCAAATCATGTGCGCCCGGCACGCCACCGAGAAGCACTATAAGAAGGGTGCACAGAAGGCGGGTGTAAGTAGTGGAAGTGTGTTGTACTGCCGGACCTGTGCGTGGGAAGCTTCCTGATGCCTCGTCGCAGAATACGGCAGTCATTCCAGCACGTTTCGGAGTTCGACATAGGACGAATAGTGGCTTACCGCGACAGCGGTTTATCGTACCGAGATATCGGCGCTCGTGTGGGACGACATCCACCCACATTGAGGCAAGTATAGATTCGGTGGGTGCAGGAGGGACGGACGGACCGACGTGAAAGATTGTCGCAGCCGCGGCATACTACCGAACGAGAGGACCGGCATGTTGTGCGGGGAGCATTGAAGGCTCGCACCGCCACATCACGAACGTTAGCGCAGTCATTAGGGTGTGTTGCGCAACAACCTGTGCCAGCACGTACCGTTCGATGTCGTCTGCAGGAGCGGGGACTTGTCGCACGGCGCCCATTGCTCCGATTACCATTGACGTTACACCACCGGCGAGTGCGGCGGCAGTGGGCCGTTGAACGCCCCACCTGAACTACGGAATGGCACGACATTGACTTCTCCGACGAATCCCGCTTCTGCCTGCAACACCACGATGGTCGGATCCGCGTGTGGCGGCACCGCGGCGAGAGACTTTATGACGCCTGCATTATGCATCGCCATACCGGTCCGTCGCCTGGCGTTATGGTTTGGGGCGCAATTGGATATGACACCCGCACCCCTCTGGTACGCATCGCTGGTACACTCAACAGCCGCCGCTGCATCTCCGACGTTTTGGAGCCTGTAGTCCTTCCTTACCTGCAGGACCTGCCAGCGGCCACGTTTCAACAGCACAATGTGCTCCCGCACGTGGCAAGCATCGTGCAACAATTTTCATAGGCCAGGTGTTACTGCTGCCGTGGCCCGCCTGTTCTCCCGATATGTCGCCCATCGACCACGTCTGGTCGCTGATCGGCAACCGAGTGGCCCGGCAAGCACCACCCGCGGCTATATGCCTGATGAACTGTGGCAACGTGTGGAAGCAGCCTGGACCGACATACCCTAAGCCCACATCCAAAGCCTCTTTCGTTCGATGTCGCGGCGTGTAGCGGCCGTTATTGCCAGCCATGGGGAGCCACACGAACTATTGATGCCTGTGTGTTCTGCAAGTCGCACGGGTCTGTAAGCGCAATCGTTTCATCTTTGTATCTGTTGTTATGTGTCCAGTAAATCTGGCTTTGCTATCTCGTGTCCTTCTTGGTGTTGCATTTTTTGTGGCCAGGAGTGTATTATATATATATATATTCTTTTTCTCAAAACTCTTCAAAGCTCACTTGGAAACATCTCAACCATTGGTGCTTGCGAAGAAACCTAATAATACCTCAATAAAGTGCCTAACTGACTCAAATAATATCAAAATTATTGATAAACACAAATAAGTGACGTTACTCAATAACCATTTCGTCACAATTCCCATAACTACCAAGCAAAATTTAAACACTGTTGATACAAACTTTACAAATAATCTCAAACAATTGTACTGTGCAAACACTTTTTACTTATCAAGCATCACCCGCGGGGAATTATTAAAGGAACTGTATCAAATCAAATTCAGTTCTGGTGCAGGACCAGATGATATTCACTAAATGGTAGTTAAACATGTGGCTGAGATCATTGTTGATCCTGTACTTGTAATTTCTAATTTAGTGTTTCAAACAGGAATTTTTCCTGATGATTTCAAAATTACTAAAGTAGTACCTAAATATAAATCATGATCAAAAATGATATTAATAATTAATTATCGACCCATGGCGAACCTTTCCATATTTTCTAAAATTTTGGAAAAACTACTTTATAACAGAATGGTTACATATCTAGAAAAATATAAAATTATTAATCAAAATCAATTTGGTTTTCAACTAAATAAATCTACTGAATTAGTTGTATTGCAGATTCAGCAAATACAAAACATTTTTGAACATAACCTCATTACACTAGTTATCTTTTTGGACCTTACTAAAGTTTTGATACACTAAACCATAACATTTTATTGTCAAAATTATATAATCTAGGTTTTAGAGATTCAACTTACATTTTGTTTAAGAACTATCGTAGTAATAGATCACAATTTACTCAATTTATTTCACCCATCGCATATATAAAATCAGGAGTTCCACAAGGATCTTTACTTGGTCCACTATTATTTAATATATATATTAATGATATCTTTAATATTGAATCTAACTCAAACCTTATTCTTTACGCCGATGATACAGAACTCCTCTTTTCGGGACCCATTATTAATGAAATAATATTTTTATCCACTACTGAATTATTGAAGCACACTGACTGGCAACAAATTAGTAATTAATTTCAATAAGCCTTACTTTTTTCGAGACAAGAACCTAATCAAACTATTAATTTTTACTTTTCCATTCAAAATTGCCAGATTGAGTTAGTTAATAATCTTACTTATCGGGTATTGTTTTTCATAATGATTTAAAATGCAATCTGCATATAGATATTTTATCAAAAAATATCCAGAAATATAGGAATAATTAGTCATATACTGACAAATCTAGCTGTTAAAATATTAAAATTATTATGTTATACATTACTTCATCCACACTTCGATTACTGCTTACTATCCTGGGGTCAAACAACACTTACTAATATTAATCAATTACAAATTCTTCAAAATAAATACATTCTATTCATAGATTCTAAACATAATTTAAATAGGGTCAACTTACTAGGACAAAATACGTTTAGATATTCCAGAGCCAACCCGAACAAATATAATATTCTAACAATTCAGCAACTGTTTCACTTTAACTTAGGCAAAATTATGTACAAACGAATTAAATTGAACCTTGGACAGGAGATCATAGAAATTAATACTGCTACGTACCGTTATAGTATTCGTAACCAAGCTTTGCTGAGACTAACTACACCTAAAATACAAACTACTAAACAAAGCCTAAATTATTCTGGTCCGAAGTTTTGGAACTCTTTGCCTGCAGAATTAATAGCAGTTAATAACTTCAATTTGTTTAAAAATAAGTTAAAACGCTACTTACTTAACAACTGATATCCATTTATTAGTACAAGATGGGAAGTTGATTGACAGGGATTATTCGACTGAGGGGGAATGCGATGGACTTACCAGTTAAAGATTCAGTCAACAAGGGACGGGGGATCTATACAATAAGGATTGGGTGTGTGGGGTGTGTGTGTGGGGGGTGGGGGTGACAACTCATGCTTTTCATTGCTTTAATATTATTTTTCCCTTGATATGATGTTAATTCAATATTATGATTAGATGTTTAATTTGATATCTGTTTCCTTTTTTAGCACGTCTTTTGTAAAAAAATAAAGCGTGCTCATGTTATCGGTTTGTCCGTCCATCCGTCTGTACCCACGATATCTCTGCAACTATTAGTCCGATTTGAAAAATTCTTTTTGCATTGGGTAGCTGGAAATATGAGAATGATGATTGTTTATTTCGGTTTTTTTTTACGATGTACTATTTCGCCGCTAGAGGCGAAATAGATGATGATGTTGAATTCAAAAATACGTTTTATTCCACATATTTGCTTCTAAACATCCAATTGAAAAAAATCTTTTATCTTTCGATTCCTTTTATGTCGAAGAGTATTTTAGATATATTTACTGTTCCAAATTACGCATAGATTTTTCGCTAGGGGGCGTAAAAGTAAATTGCATTTTTCCCGATAACTTCTTCTGAAGCTCCGATTTGAATTTTTTTTTCAGCGGATACACCTCCAGATGGAAAATATTTTGCATGTAATTTCTAATTTTTGGTAAAGAATACTTTGGCCACCAGGGGCGTAAGGGTTAATTTTTGCTTCTGATGTATTTGCGATAAAATCTGAGATTCTAAAATATCGATTGAAAAAATTCTTTCGTGGAATGATGCCACTCATATGGATAAACCTTTTCAGAATATTTTCTTCTAAAAATATTCCATAGTTCCTCCGCCACGGGGCGTAGATATATATCTTATTTTTGTCAATATTTCTACTTCTATATCCGATTTGAAAAATTCCTTCTTTGATAGATAGTGTTTTCAGTGTGACATGTTCTTCATATAATTTCAAAATTTTCAAGTAATTCATAGACTTTCCGCTAGGGGCGTAAAGGTAAATTCCTTTCCCCTATATCTCTGCTTCTAAATCTCCGATTTGAAAAATTCTTTCTGCACAGGATACAGCTCCTGATGGGAAATCGTTTGCACATATTTTTTTTTAATTTTCGTAAGAAAATAGCTTTCCCACCACGGGGTGTAAATCTGAATTTCCGCTTCTGATGTATTTGCAGCAAAATATGAGCAAAATTCTCGATTGAAAAAAACGTCGTTTGTAGACCGATACTACTCATGTCAACAAACCTTTTAGAAACATTTTGTTCTTAAAATAATGCATGGTTTCCACGCCAAAGGACGTAGACGTATATCTTATTTTTTTTGTCAATATCTCTACTTCTAGGAGTCCGATTTGAAAAATTTCTTCTTTGTTGGATAGTGTTTCCAGTGTGACATGTTTTTCATATAATTTCAAAATTTTCAAGTAATTCATAGACTTTCCGCTAGGTGGCGTAAAGGTAAATTGCTTTCCCCCTATATCTCTGTTTCTAAATCTCTGATTTGAAAAATTCTTTCTGCACCGGATACAGCCCCTGATGGGAAATCCTTTGCACATAATTTCTAATTTTTGTAAAAAATGGTTTGGCCACCAGGTGGCGTAAGTCTTAATTTCCGCTTCTGATGTATTTGCAGCAAAATATGAGCTTCTAAATACTCGATTGAAAAAAAGTCGTTTTTTGACCGATACTACTCATGTCGACAAACCTTTTAGGAACATTTTCTTCTTGAAATAATGAGTGGTTTCTACGCCAGGGGGCGTAGATATATATTTTATTTTTGTCAATATCTCTACTTCTAAGTGTTCGATTTGAAAAATTCCTTCTTTGTTGGATAGTGTTTCCGATGCGAAATATTTTCCTATAAATTCCAAATTTTCAAGTAAATCATAGACTTTTCGCTAGGGAGCACAAATGTAAAGTGCGTTATCTGCGCTATTTCTGCTCCTTAAAATCCGATTTGAAAAATTCTTCCTGTATCATATACAAGACCTGATGGAAAATATTTTTCACATAATTTCTAATATTTGGTAAAGTATGGCTTGGCCACCAGGGGCATAAGTGTTAATATCTGCTTCTGATGTATTTGTAGCAAATTCTGGGATCCTGAAAACTCGACTAATTTTTTTTCTTGGACCGATACCGCTCGTATGGATAAACCGTTTTAGAATACTTTCTTCCTAAAATAATGTATGGTTTTCTCACCAGAGGACGTAAAGTCGCATCTTATTTTTGTCGATATCTCTGTTTCTAAGAGGCCGACTTGAAAAATTCTTTGTGTTGGAGAGCGTTTCCGGTGCGAAATGTTTCTCATATAAATTCATGTTTTTCTTAACGCACCAGTCTGCAACCAGAGAGCGTAAAGCTCACGATTCCGTTTACAGCAATATCTGAGAGATTAAAAACCCTATTGAAAAACTTCTTTCTTCTGTCTCTAGATACTATTGTTTTCCATACCGGTTCCATTGACTTTGAATGGCTTTGATAAATTTAATTTGCGTCAGAACGGATTCAAAAGAAGTGCTTATTCACCCGAATTCTCGGTATCATCTTTCTTGTTGACTGTGTTGCTGTTATATCAATGTTCTTGTCTTGACTTAAACCTAGGGAATTCAAGGTTGGTCAGGTCTCCTCGAGGCCTTTTTCTTGATCTTCCCTTTTGTTATTTTTATGTTTATGCCTAACTATTCAGAATTATTAATTTCAATATGTAACAGTAAGATCAATAAATGAAATAAGAGATTAGTTGCACGTGACGACGATACGATGGTGATTTCGAAGGAAGCAGTGCGTGCAATATTACTCTATGAATATTTGAGTGGCGTGCACCCATTATTAATATCAAAAGTGTCTGGTGTAGTGAGCGTTTCGTTCTCCATTTTTCTAAATTCAATTGGAAATTAGTACTAGAAATATTTTCTCCTTGGTACGGAATGAGAGGGATAAAGTCTCAACTTTCAACAAACCGGGTGTATACTAACAATTATATATGCATTAACAGATTAAGTACTATTACGTACCTCTAATCCTCAGTTAAATGATTTACATTGTTTGTGTGTCATTTTTCTTACTTGTGGATTCATTGACGATTCTCAACACATGTCGCGATATTCCAATGATAATTCCTTGGTAGACGAGACTTTTTGATTTTAATATTTTCTTTTATGTGCACTCCAAATCGAATAAGAAGTTTAAAATCACGACATGTCTGAGATCACCACCATTTCACCAAATTATGGTTGAAGCTTTTCAACCTCTATGAGGCCGTCTTCAGAACACTTGTCCTAACCACATGCTGCAAACCGACCATGTGCACCAGATTCCCTACAGGGTCTCTCTACATGTGCGAAGGGGCGAAATGATCACGTGCTCCTCCGTGCATTCCTGAGTTTCATGTTTTACTCTTGATACTGTGCTGCCATCTATATTTCATTTGCAGTTTAATTCTCCTATGTTTTCGACATTCCTTTTTCCCACCCATCCTTCTCCATTGCTGGGTGAAATGAAGACACATAAACCTGGTCAACCTCTCAGGTTATAAAGTTATGGGTATGCTAACTCAACCCGCTCTCTTGAGACTGCGTTAGCTTCTTTTTGAAACCCCATACTTTAAATTTGTCTGTCTCTATTAGAAGTTCTACTCAGGCATTGACCCGTATTAAAGCCTTTAACTCCTTTGGCACGGAGTTTGTCATGGCATCATTGGACGTCGTGTCACTGTTCCCGAGTGTCCCTCTTGACATTGTTTATTCCATTATTGCTAGTAAATTGCAAGAGGACTTCCATTTCCCCACTTGAAGCCGATGCTATTGTTTTTGCACTGAAGCTCGTAGCAAGTCGGTCTTACTTTAAATTTGATGGTAAGTTTTTTCAGCAGAGGGAGGGAGCACCAAAGTGCTCCCCCTCTCCGCCATTTTGGCTGAGATTCTCCTCCAGTATCTTGAAGAAAGAGTTTTGTTGGACTTTTCTCATCAACCGCCACTTTTATTAAAATACGTAGATGACATGTTGATATTTTGTTCTCATTCCCTGCCTTTGCTTGATGAATTTACTGAATGTCTATCCTCCCAATTCTCGTCTATTAAGTTTACGAGGGAACTGGAGAGAGAGGGGAAGCTGCCTTTCCTGGATATTTTACGGTCTCGGGACCCGAATTCTCAACAAATTAAGTTTTCAGTTTATCGAAAACCGACGTTCACTCCTTGCATTATTCCTTTTTGTCTCTTCTATCACTCCGGAACATAAGGCTTTGTTTTTAATAAAACGTGCGTTTACGCATCGCATTCTTCGTCTTGCAGTGCTAGAAATGAAGAATTGTTCAGGGTCTTGTCTTTGGCCCGTACCTTTGGTTATTCGGAACCCTTCTTTCATGGACTTTTACAAAAGTTTCAGCGGTTGATATTTACGCCTTTGTTAACTGCGACTAACTCAACCAAGTATGTCGGTAAAGTTGAATTTCTCCCACCTCATGTGTCCATTTTGAAAAAAGCTTGTCATAAACATAATTTAAAGTTTGGGAGTGAGTACTAGAAATATTTTCTCTTTGGTACGGAATGACAGGAATAAAGTCTAAACTTTCAACAAACCGGGTGTATACTGCATTCCACTTGTTCACGAGGATACTAATGGCGCTCATAGGTACTACATAGGATCTAGCCTTAGGACTTTAAATATCAGGATATCTGAACACAAATACGCTTTTCGAACAGGATCCACTACCACTGATTTAACTATTACTGTTAACCGGGGGAAGCGGGTTCTCCCCAGATTGGGCGAATTCCAAAGTGCTTAATTCTAATGTTAACAAACGTACACTATTTCTGTCGGAAAGCCTTTTCATTATAAAATACGGAGTGACCTGCTGTAACACTGAGCTCTCAGCATTCGTCCCAAGGGAGTGGAGACGGCTTATTGCACCTTCTACACAGCAACTCGAAGATGAGGAATTTGCAAAATATTTTCATTGTATTCTTTTGAACTTTAATTCATTGTAAATGACATCACTTGTGATGGTGATTTAGTGCATTGTGGGTCATCGTTTGTGTTATATAATGGTTGCATCTCTGTGTCTAGTGGCACTTAACCTGATGACGGTGCCATGAGGCCTCGAAAGATCTCGCATTTTAACTAGTTTTTAATTTGTAAATAAAGTGGTTTTAATTTGCAATTTGAAAATGTGGTTTTAACTTATCGTACGTAGACAGCTATTTGGAAATCACTATGACCATTTCGTACGAATACCTTCTATATTATCATTGGAAATGTGTTTGATACTCCCTCGTGTGCTGCAGAGAAAGTAAAAAATATTTTTGGGGTTGTATAAAAGTTGTGTAAGTACTGGAACAACCGTTTTTCTTGTCGCCGATAAAAAAAAGGAAGTCTTGTGTGCTTTAAAGCAGGATCTCTTTTTATTTATAATAATAAAATTTGGAAAATATTGATTAATTTAATTAATTTTGAAATCGTTCTTCCATTGTTGATATTTAGTCTTTAGCCGTTTGCTGTGACAAAATCTTATTCACCAGTATTTCACTTCAATTTTGTACAAAAGTATTTCATTACACTTCTGCGCAACAATATTTCACTGCGGTGTTTCGTAAGCTACTAGAACTTCGTACCAAACATAACAGAAACGACAATATTGATAATAGGCTGTGTCACAGTTTTAGGACTGCGTTCAGTTGCAGTTCCCATCGGGTTAGTTTCTTTAATCTCGCGGCTTTTCCGATGTTGCCCTGCGCTATAAATAGTCTCAAGCTATTTCAGCGGAAGACTTCGATTGTGCTTCTTAAATCATTGTTTTGAATTTCACATAAGGTAGACGATCTGCAATTTGAAATTTAGCCTTGCTGTTGACTTCAAAAATTGTGCTACCTGAAATGTTACGTGTGCCCTTCCACCGCAGTTGCTGTCAGGTTTGTTTATGTTTTAGACTGCAGATTTCTGTATGTTACTACGCAGTATAAATATCTCCCCTTTTGAAAAATAGTTCCGCCATTCTTTTAAGGAGGAAATATTCTTCAATCAAATGCAAATAGAATAAAAGGAAATAAACGCAAGAAAAAGTTAATGCTTCATTTTTTTAAAGCTTAGCATCGCATTTCCGCGTCTCTTCTTGATTGCTTATTTAATCGTTTGCCGTAGTCTGGATCCATCAGCACCCTACAATTGAACACCACTGACTGCCAAGAAACCCATGTCAAATGTAATCGAAACTGCCATCATGACTGGTATACTGCAAGAGGTCATGCTTTTACTCCACAAAATCCAATCGTCACACCTGATCTCCCATTTAGTTTTTAAATGACTTCAGTTTTTCCGTTCCTCTTAGTTTTGCTATGAGCATCAACAAACGCATGGATATCGCTAAAAGGTCTCAACATGCGAAAACTCATGCTTTTCCTACGGTCAGCTCTATTTGGTTGCTCAAGACATGGCAAAAATAAAAACCTTTTCAGCTTGACTGCAAATGGAAGAACACACAACGTCCTGGACAGTGGATTTCTAGAGAAAACTTATATTTCGCATCAGAAGAAATGTACATGGCACTGATAACATAATAATAAAAATATGCAAATTTTTGAACTACAGAGGTTGTTCACACATTTGAAGAACGTTTTTGATAAGAAATTACAGAAAATAAAAGAAGTTCAAAGAATTGAAACTGGCAACAGCGTGTTAGATGAACACGAACGAAATACCTGTTGGTAGTTCAACTGCTAAGAAAATGGCACACGCAAACAAGCCGTGGATAGAAGGTTATGTTTTTGTTCTTTACGAAGAGAAATATTCGTATTCTGTAATTAAAAGCGATGTAAAGTCAAGGTATTAGCATTTCTAAATGTAAAATAAGCAAAATTTTTAATAATAGTATCAAGTCTACACATGTTGCTGATATTCTTTCAAAGTCCCCTGATATGTCAGCAATGGACTACGGTGCCTTCAGACTGCTAAAAAGAGGGCTATCTGAACGCAGATCTAAAACAATGATTGTACTATGGAAAGCAATGGAAGAAGAGTGGAATAAAATACCACCTACCAATTTTAAGAAATGACCTGTTATCTTGGAAATCTAGATGCAAGTTCATAGTTCAGAGAAAGAGCTATCAGATAGATCAGTAGTTCCCATTTGATGGTTCGCGAACCAACAGGGGGTTTGCGAAGCTGTCCCAAGGGTTTCGTGGTAAAAATTCCGTAATAGCGTCTGCATAAAATTACAATAAATGTATTTTCTTAAAACGCAAGTAAGTTGAAATGCATTAACAGTTTAATTATTTGTTGCAGATGTTTGAGACTCGCGTTCTTACATAGCCACATTCATGAGAGTACAATCGGGCTATTGTTACCATTATAAATCCTTTAGCATTTGTTTCAGGAATATTTCCTACTTATTTCCAAGTTATTTAACCGCTAATTCACATTTTATAATACTCTAGATATAATTTTTGATGTTAAAATCAGTGACGTACTACAGAGGTGAAAGCATGTGTCAAGACGACAAATCTGCAGCGAGACATTCTGTCTGCGTAGCTCAGTTGGGAGAGCGATACGGATCAACTTGTGTTTTCACAAATCCTTTTAGTTTTACAAATATATATTCCTGAAATAATTTTTTGCAATGAAGTTATAGGAATTTCTATAAAAAAATGAAACTTCCTTGAAAGAAACGGTAAGAATTGGAGGTAATTAAGAATGTGTACAAAACTGTTATAGATATAATTATTATGCGTTAACAGAAATAGGTGCAGAGGTTCACGATAACAATATAATGTTCAAAGTGGTTCGCGGTAGCAATATGATACTGAAAGGGGTTCGCGAGTCAAAAAAGGTTGGGAATCGCTGAGCTAGATCATTTGAGAAATTTTTTTTTTAATTTTTAACATTAATTATATTGCTGAAAAATTGTCCTAAAAATGTGGGAACAAACATGTATTTCAAATTTATTAAAATTTATATTTTAAATTTCCTGTGTTCGCTATCAATAAAAACTGCTGGTTTCACTCATTTGTGCCGACACAAGTATAGAATTTATCCTATTTCTTGTTAAACTCTTTTCTTTTTATTACGAAATTATGAATTAATATTTCCTATTCATAATTTCAGGGAAACTAGGAAAGCGGAAGCTAATTCACGTATTTTTGTTAAATTCGGGCAACGGTGGGTGCATTTGCCAGTAAAATATAAGTATGCTGTTTGATTTCGGGAAATTTGAGTTCGTTCACATTTTTCGGAAAGGGTAATGTGAATACACTCACGGTCAATAAGATTTGCGCACCTAGAAGGAAACACACTACAACCGCGAAACTTGGCAAATAGCTAAAGTACGTGCTGGTATGCAAATGAACCACGTTTGGTGCGAGTGCGCATGACCGCACAGCCAGTGGTGTCGCTTGCAAGCACGAACCGGCAGCCTTATAAACTGGCCAAAAGTACCGGCCAATGCATGCAAGAGTACAGAGTGACAAGAATGCCGGATAGACGCCAGAGACGTCGATTTACGCAACTTACGAACTTTGAGATCGGGCTGAAAACCACAGGGTGGCCTGCGCGCCATATAGCCCGCCAAGTGGATCGTTTTGACCATATCGTACGACTGTGTATGGAGTAGTGGGCACATGACGGCACTACCACACGGCGGAGCGGCTTCGGATGGACCAGGAGGACTACCGGTAGAGAGGATCAACGGATCGTGCGCTAGGCACGAACGGATCTCACGGGGACCCGGTCCACTATACAGGCAGATGTAGCGGCTCCTGTGTGCCCATGAATCTGCGATCACCAGCGCCCCTTTCCCATACACCACAAAACGTTTCAGATATGTATCAATAATGTTACAATATCTCATCTTCGTTACACTTTCAGAGATATCTTACAATTACGTTTCAGCAACATCTATTTTGGAAAATAACTCCCTGTACACTACGGTTACGTTAAAAATAGCATTCACCGATACTACTGTTTTATAGTTTCCATTGTACATAATTGCTACTTTGATGTTACATTCCGGCGATATTTAAGATTTTTGGTTTGGAAACGGCGTGGATGCGCTTGTGCATTTATGCAATTTCACCGAAGCACTCTCGTAGTCGTATTTTCATGTGCTACAGGGATATTCTTTGGGGATACTGTCGTACTCGAGTTAGCTAGTTACTGTACACTAGTGTCCGTCCTTAAGTTTTGTTCGCCAGTGTATAATATCTTAGTACGCTTGTTGGTTTTGAATCAGAAAAGAAAGTCTCAATATAAGTAGTTGTTAGTTTGTAAAGGTAGAGAAAAAAATAATGTTGATATATTGACAAGTTTAACGACACACAAGTTAAAAAAAATTATAGTAAGGTATGCATTAAAAAGTACATTTCGTTGATTAATCATGAAGAAATTTAAGTCATCCTACAGAAAAACAAAATGATCTATGGAAAAAAATGTATTTCTATTAAATAACGTATTTGCAAAGCATTCAGAAAAAATAGATTAAAATAACATTAAAAGGTACCTTCCGTTGATAAATCATGAAGAAATTTAAGTCATCCTACAGAAAAACAAAATGATCTATGGAAAAAAAAATTGTATTTCTATTAAATAACGTATTTGCAAAGCATTTAGAAAAAATAGATTAAAATAACATTAAAAGGTACCTTCCGTTGATAAAGCATGAAGAAATTTAAGTCATCCTACAGAAAAATAAAATGATCTATGGAAAAAAAAAATGTATTTCTATTAAATAACGTATTTGCAAAGCATTTAGAAAAAATAGATTAAAATAACATTAAAAGGTACCTTCCGTTGATAAATCATGAAGAAATTTAAGTCATCCTACAGAAAAATAAAATGATCCAGGAAAAAAATAATGCATTTCTATTAAATAACGTTTTCGCAAAGAATTGGATTTCTGGTTAGATCCTACAGAACACTAATAGCGAGGCGACCCGTGGTCGAGTGGGATAATGGATGCCCTGCACAGGGGTTCAAGCCCAGCGTGATCGAGTATTTGTATTTCCTTGGAAAGAAAATTTCCCCAGCGTTGTGACGTCACACCGTAAAATTTCCTGCTGCAAAAAAAATGGATTAAAAAAGATATCTGTAAGGTCATGTGGGGAGGTAAAACAAGATGGCGAACTAAATATATTCGGTAAGACCACGTGGCACACAAAATGTTATGGTTGAACACAAAGAGAAAATGTCGGACAAAAGATGGTCGGAAAGATCACATGGTAAAAAAAATGGCAGCGACTAACGGCATGATTGACCAGGAATCTACCACATCCGTCCTTAGCGCAGCACGTGGACGGCTGGAGACGGTCATAAGCGGCTTCTTTTGTTACAGAACAGAGCTTTTTGTGACATATTAAGAGTAATATGATGATGTCACAAAAAGCTTTCAAATACGTAACAATAACAGGAAGTTGGTATGTTGAAGTTACAAAGACCTTTCACTGCGGCGTATCGGTTATGTTTCGAAGTTATGTAACCTTTGAGGACATTTTGACGTAACCCTAACGTTTCTGAAACATTCCCAGCAAAAACAGTCTTGCTGGGCCAGCACTGGGCCACTGCTGTCTGCCAGCACTACCAGCGGTGGCCTAGCACTATGTTGCCGCCGCCCAACCGCCCATAAAATGCCCGGGTGGCCAACACATGGGCCAGCAAATCGGGCCAACAGTGGCACCCCCATCAGTTGCCATATGCCAGAACAAGGCCATTTGTTATCCATCACAGGCAGTAGCTGCCACAAGTGGCCCTTTAGCGGCACTGTAAGCACGTGCTATAAATGATGCCTAGCCTAATGTGGTCCGCTAGTTTCCTGGCAGTGGCAGCCTGCAATCACTTGACGTAACTGATGGCTTGCCGAAACTTGTCCGCCAATTTCCCAGTAGTAGCCATGAAAAAAAAAAAAAAAAAAAAAAAAGGATAACCGCAGTTTACCGAAGCTACAACGACTTTTTTTTCGCCTTACGAAACTTCTGCATTATAGCACTGCGTTGGGGAAATTTTCTCAGCATCTCCTGACATACGCCCGTTTGGATCTGGGTGGAAACGAACCAAGGACTGTCTACGTGGGAAGCGGGCGTTCTACCAACGGGACTGATTTGCCATGCACGAGCGTTTGCTTGAAGCTGAGCCTCTTTCCTGCGGATTATGTAACAAATGGTTTTCTTTTTAATTTTACAGTATTGCTAGGTATTCTTCATAAATGTCAGTTTCATATAATTCATAAATTTATTTTTTCAACATAACGATTTTTTTTCTTACCTTAAGGGAACTTCACTCATATTCAACGAGTGTACCAACAAACGCTTTCCAAAGTTTCGTGCTGTCCTTGTCTTGAAAGGCGATTGTTGAATTAATATATTTACCCGATCATGTCACATTCTGTTACATTTTTAACGTTGTACCTTTCCTTTCCGAAGTTACATTTGTTTTAAAGAGAAATGATATTTTGTTTCACTTCTCGTTATTTTTAGAAGGGAATTCTTCAAGTCTTGTGTATTCAACCCACGGATGAGTACATTATATCCACATAGCGCTTTTAGCACGTCTTTTGTAAAAAAAGATCGAGCTTATGTTACCGGTTTGTCCGTCCGTCCTTCAGCCCGTCCGTCTGTACCCACGATATCTCTGCAACTGTTGGTCCGATTTGAAAAATTCTTTTTGCATTGGGAAGCTTGAAATATGCGAATGATGATCCTTTATGTCGTTTTTTTTTTACGATGTACAATTTCGCCGCTAGAGGGCGTAAATGCAGATCATGTCGAATTCAAAAACCCGTTTTATTCCACATATTTGCTTCTAATCATCCGATTGAAAAAAAATCCTTTATGTTTCGATTCCATTTATGTCGAAGAGTATTTAAGATATAGTTACTTTTTCAAATTACGCATAGATTTTCCGCTAGGGGGCGTAAAATAAATTACATATTTCCCGATAATTCTTCTTCTAAAACTCCGATTTGAAAAAAAAATTCTTCAGCGGATACACCTCCTGATGGAAAATATTTTGCATATAATTCCAAATGTTTGGTAAATAATACTTTGGCTACCAGAGGGCGTAAATCTTAATTTCCGCTTCTGATATATTTACTATAAAATCTGAGCTTCTAAAATATCGATTGAAAAAATTCTTTCGTTGATTGATGCCACTCACATCGATAAACATTTTCGGAATATTTTCTTTTTAAAATATTCCAAAGTTTCTCCGCCAGGGGACGTAGATGTATATCTTATTTTCGTCAATATTTCTACTTCTAGGAGTCCGATTTGGAAAATTTCTTTGTTGGATAGTGTTTTTTCAGTGTGACATGCTTTTTATATAATTTAAAAATTTTGAAGTAGTTCATAAACTTTCCGCTAGGGAAGGTAGAGGTAAATTGCGTTTACTCCTGTATCTCTGCTTCTAAATCTGCGATTTGAAAAATTCTTTCTGCACCGGATACAGTTCCTGATGGGATATCGTTTGCACATAATTTCTAATTTTTGTAAAAAAATGGTTTGGCCAACAGGGGACGTGAATCTTAATTTCCGCTTCTGATGTATTTGCAGCAAAATATGAGCTTCTAAATTCTAGATTGAAAAAAAGTCGTTTTTAAACCGATACTATTCATGTCGACAAACTTTATAGAAGCATTTTCTCCTTAAAATAATGCATGGTTTCTACGCCAGGGGGCGTAGATGTATATCTTTATTTTTTGTCAATATCTCAACTTCTATGAGCCCGATTTGAAAAATTTCTTCTTTGTTGGATAGTGTTTCCGATGCGAAATGTTTTTCATATAAGTTGAAAATTTTCAAGTAATTTATAGACTTTCCGCTATGGGGCGTAAAGGTAAATTGCTTTTCCCCCTATATATCTGCTTCTAAATCTCCGAATAAAAAAAATATTTCTGCACCGGATACAGTTCCTGATGGGAAATCCTTTGCACATAATTTCTAATTTTTGTAAAAAATGGTTTGGCTACTAGGTGGCGTAAGTCTTAATTTCCGCTTCTGATGTATTTGCAGTAAAATATGAGCTTCTGAAATCTCGATTAAAAAAAAAGTCGTTTGTTAACCGATATTACTCATGTCGACAAACCTTTTAGGAACCTTTCTTATTGAAATAATGCATGGTTTCTACGCCAGGGGTCGTGGATGTATATCTTATTTTTGTCAATATCTCTACTTCTTGGAGTCTGATTTGAAAAGTTCATTCTTTGTTGGATAGTGTTTCCGATGCGAAATGTTTTTTCTATAAATTCAAAATTTTCCGCTAGGGGGCACAAAGGTAAATTCAGTTTTCTGAGTTATTTCCGCTTCTAAAACTCCGATTTCAAAAATTCTTCCTGTGTCGCATACAAGACCTGATGGAAAATATTTTTCACACAATTTCTGATGTTTGGTAAAGAATATTTTGGCCACCAGGTGGCAGAAGTATTAATTTCAGCTTCTGATGTATTTGTAGCAAAATCTGGGCTCCTGAAAACTCAACTAATTTTTTTCTTGGACCGATACTGCTCATATGGAAAAACCTTTTGAAAATACTTTCTTCCTAAAGTAATGCATGGCTTTCCCGCCAGGGAGCGTAGATTCGTGTTTTATTTTTGTCGATATCTATGTTTCTAAGAGTTCGATTTGAAAAATTATTTCGCTGTTGAAGAGCGCTTCCGGTACGAAATGTTTCTCATATAAATGCATGTTTTTCTTAACGCACAATTGTGCAACCAGAGGGCGTAAGCTCACGATTCCGTTTACAGCAATATCTGATTGATTAAAAACCAGATTGAAAAACTTCTTTCTCCCGTCAGATACTATTTTTTTCCATACCGGTTCTATTGACAATGAATATTAGGACAAAGTCCTCTGTAATACTGTTACACACGTTGTATATGTGTTTCGAAAAGACTAGTTGACTTCAATGATAATGGAATATTTATAGTTAAGCTTAAGAATATTTCTTTATGTACAGTATATATACATTTAAATGTTGAATCCTCACATATGTTATATCCAGTGAGACATAAAAGGCCTCCAAGCAAGTGCCACTAGAGACACGTATCTGAAAGTCTCAATGTTCTATTGACTTTGAATAGCTTTGATAAATTTAATTTGCGTCAGAACGGATTCAAAAGACATACTTATTACAACCGAAAATTTGCTGTGATCTTTCTTGCTTTGTTGTTGTTTTTTCCTTTCAAATAATTGATGAATTTCTTACGCTCATAATTTTTTTTTTCCAAATAAAGTTTTTTTAATGTTTTT
The DNA here is from genome assembly GCA_039090855.1 of Macrothele yani. Classification (NCBI taxonomy): domain Eukaryota; kingdom Metazoa; phylum Arthropoda; class Arachnida; order Araneae; family Macrothelidae; genus Macrothele; species Macrothele yani. Next base: position 33,519,766 of record CM077004.1, read on the forward strand.
CAAGCTGTTTAGTGTATAAGTTAAAACGAAAGATTACATAGAAATTATTTCTTGTTATTCAAGCGAATGGAATGGGTGTATTTCATGGCTTAATCTGATATCTTCGTCTACTTGGCATTTCATTAGAGGAAATTAATTCGCCTCTCTACATATGTTTCTTTTTTTCTTAACATCCGCTAAAATAACACAATGGCGATAGCGTCGTCTTCAACTAACTGGTACCACGAGAGACACAGCACGTGTTGCTTCTGCGCATGCGCAGTCACGTTGCTTCCACCTGTTGTTGGGGTTGCATCGGTTGCCAGCTACGGGCCACTAGTGGCACTTGCTTGGAGGCCCGTAATTCATGGCAATTCTGCAGCGCCATCAATGGCTGCCAACTGATGGCGCTGCCACCAACGGACCGCTACCGGACCGTGAGCCGCAGATTTCAGCCAGCAGTTTCCCAACACACGTGTTTTTGCTGGGTTACTGTTATATAGGGCTACGTATCTGAAAAGTCTCAATGTTCCAGTGCTACGTACTTGTAGCATATACGAAATATTCTGTGCTGTGTGGGTACGTGTGCTGCCATTAACACCGGAACATCGATGGCTTCGTGTGGAGTGGTGCCTGGACAGAGCAACGTGGAACGCCACAGACTGGCGACGTGTGGTGTTTAGCAATGAATGCCGCTTCGTTTTGGGGACAGATGATCTTCGTGCCCGGGTGTGGAGGTGCCCGGGTCAACGGCACAATCCCAACCTCGCTATCTAGCGCCCCACCTCCCGCACTGCAGGCATTATGGTCAGGGGAGCCATTGCCTACGATAACCGATCAGTTCTAGTAGTGGTACGTGGATGAGATCCTACGGCCCCATGTCCTCCCAATTCTGGCCGGGATTCCAGGTGCGCTATACCAGCAGGATAATGCCGGTCCGCACACGGCTAGTGTTGCCCACGCCTGCCTACGTCATGTCCAGACACTTCCACGGCCTGCCCGCTCCCTGGACATGTTCCCTATCGTGCATGTGTGGGACCAGTTGAAACGCCAGCTGCCGCCGTGCCGCACTATTCAGGATTTGGAGCACACCGTCCAAAACGTGTGGGCCAGTCTGCCGCAGGACAACATCAGGTGTCTGGTAGCCTCCATACCGGACCGTATTGCAGCATATATCGCCACACGAGGCTTTGCGACTGCTGTTGAAAATGACCGGAATGCGGTCCACAAATGCCTCTGTAATTGTTCTGCAGCCCTGTTTTTGTCCTCATGTGTATCATTCATATGTATCATTACGTCCACAAAATTTCAGTTCAATCAGATGCTTCCTTCTTCGTGCGCAAATTTCATTGTCCGTGAATGTAAGTATAAGACTGTCATTATCTAGATAGAAAAAACACTAATGCCATTTTTATCTAAAAAAATACGTCTGCACTTTTATACGAATACATTTTGAAATAAAATAGCATCCTTTTTCTGAAAGTCTTAAAACGAACCCTGCATTTTCCACCTTTTAAAAAACTTCAGTGTACTAATGAACAAAATAATATCGATCTGTAACTTTGTTTTGATTGCCCTTCAAGTGAAAATCATAACGGCACTACAAAATTCTGTGAAAGGAACATATTTACTTTTTGAATTACGGATGAAATAAATGAGCGTAACTCATTTTAAAGAATAAACTGACGAGAAAAAACTCTACTATTCCTGTCTGAATCTCGTGTGGCGTATTTTGCCGTTTTGAAATCTGGAAACAGAAAGAAGCAGAGAATGGGGAATATGCACAAGAACGCTCTTCTTCTATGTCTTTCCTGTTCTCTCAGTTTCTTTACATTTTTTTCTCCAGACATTTCTTTACATTTACAGTTAAAATGAGCTTCCGGAAGAATATTGATCTCTCTTCAGACTCACTCATGAGATTTGTATTTCGTGAGAAAGATTCAATGGGATCCTCCTAGAGTTCTCGCTGCTTCGTTTGACAATCAAATTAGAGAGACAGCCTTTAACAACGCATTGCTTTTGCAATATATATCTATTTACCTTCCGTCGACGATTTTTCTCTTCTTTTTTTTTCGTTTCTTTCCTCACTTCCTTTTAGTGATCCGAGCTTCCTCTGCGGCAAACAATGGTCTCCGCCTTCCGAAAAATATTCCACAAATCCACAGTGGCAAAAACGTTGGAACAGAACGCCCGCCATTTCTTTTCACAAAAACCAACTGAAATCCCGGGGTCTTTTCCAGGCCGCTGAGATGCTGACTTCCCTTATTATGCCATTCGAGTTCGATGCGATTCTGAAAGGAACGAGCCGAAAAGAAATCGACGAAAAATTTTCAAAGTGAATAACCAATTCACGAATTCAAACTGCGTCATCAGTTACAAACGAAGGATTTAATTAAAGTCTCTAAGACGTGATTGTTTGGCTCTCGGGATTTTGCATTTCAAAGGATGAAAAATTAGCTTCACTGTTGGCTTCTGGAGATGTCGAAACTAATTCGAATAACAGCTTTCCACTTCGCATACAATAGACGAAAAAAAAACTGATTGTAAGGGGAAAATAAAAAATACTAAGGTGGTTTTGAACTGAGTCAATTGAGATACTGATTCAAAGGTTGTTTGCTTCTCAAATACTCTTATTCGAAACATTTCTAGATGCGATTATCATTCGACTGAAGATGGAGTACAAGATTTCTCTCCTTAAAGAAAGGCAGGTGGAAGCTCCGAAGAAAATGCATTTATGTTTTTCTGCAGAGGTCCCGTGAGATTAATAACTGGCGTTCCGATTAATTATATTCCTAGCCTTGCCAGACACATACACACACTGGCAAAAATATTGCGAACCTTTATTATACGAAAGACACAGACGACAAACGCCAATACAGGGTGGAAAGAAACGACCGCATAAACACCCCAGGGGGTGATTCCTTGGCTCAATTCAAGCATGAAATGTTTTATGATATTTTTGGATTTAGGGCTTAGTTTTCCAGATATAAGACCCCAATAGGTGCTTGGCGTAATGTTCGGGATTGCCTGTTTTTGAGGCTTCAAGCACAACCCGAGTGTCATGCAGGAAAGCGCGTGGCGATTGCTTGAACAGTCATCCAGCCTGTTTTCGGAGTCGTGTTACGTCCGCAATTGTCGAGACGAGCGGAATTGGTTGCCCTGTTGCATGACATACGGCCTCGGAGAGCACTGCGATATATATGTAAATCAGTCGTGATGACTGCCGAGGTACGTAGCTTGAAGAAACAGGCATTTTTTTTCTTTTTTTTTTTTTGATTGGAGGTTTAACGACCACCGTGAGAAACTCAATGGGCTATAAGCAGTCGCCCGTCCCTAATTTAGGGTCACTGGTTCCAGGGAAGGGAGAGAGCCAGTGCCGTAAGACAAAAACAACATCCATGCCTCACCGGGATTCGAACCCGGACCCCAGACGGGCGAATGATCAGAGGCTAGCGCCTTAGACCACCGCGCCACCGGGGCGGCAAACAGGCATTCGCCATGAGCTTTCCTGTATGACACTCTACAAACAGGCGATTCTGGACGTGATGTCACACAGCTTTGGGGCTTATATCTGGAAAACTAAGCCCTAAATCCAAAATTGTCATAGAGCATTTTATGCTTGAATTTACCCAAAGAACCACCCTCTGGGGTGTTTATGCGGTCGTTTATTTCCACCCTGTATATAGAAATACACTACAGTTTGCGAAAAATGCAACAACGTGAAGGACTGCTGGTATTACCTTGAAACGTACAGGATATGTACAACAAGTTGGGACACGTTAATGATTAAAATGTTATCGAAAATGTCCATGCGGTTTCGCTGCAGAGCCCTCTGAACTGTCCGGTCTTGGATAAAAAGAACTGGCTCAAACGAGATGTTGCAATAAGAGCCGATATTCAGTCGAAAGGGTGTCTTTTGCGTCTCTCTATGCCCTGTCGCCGAAGAAGGTCGCAACATGAACGGAACACCAGAAGGACTTTGAGCGAGGAAGAGAAAAACTGGATTTCACTACCGCGAAAAAGCATTTGTACGGAATGAAACGCCAATGCTCTGGTGGGAACGTGACGTCATTGCACAGATGAGGCTCGGACGCACAGAAATCCGGGTAATTCACCAGAAAACCGCACGAGATGATAGACCTCTACCGCATGGCAGTGACCGATTGCACAGCGACATTCACGGTGTCAGCGCAGCACTCTCACAGGTCAGGCTTTGTCGTCTGCTTAATAGAGGACTGGTCGCTATCAGCCCATTGTTGAGCAGTACTTTTACCCTCAACCACAGACTCCTCCGGCTGCAATGGAGTCTCGAACACAGACATTGGCGCACTGATTGTCAACTGGTCCTGTTTTCTGACGAGTCACGATTCAGTTTGACGCAGCATGATGGTGGCACACGTGTTCAAAGGCATCGTGATGAATCGCACCTTGCAGCGTCATAGTTTTGGGCCCCATTGGGTCTAGTTAGCGATCTCGCCTGATACGAATTGAGGGAACCCTCAACAGCCAACAATATATAGGGATATTTTAGAAGTAGAGGTGATACGCTCTTTTCAGAGCTGTCCTGGCGCTATATTCTAGCAGGACAACGCTCGGCCACACGTGGCCCGCAATGCCCAAGACCACTTCCATGTACGGAAGATACAGTTTCTTTCCTGGCCTGTACGTTTGCCAGATATTCCCCCATCGAACATATCTGGGACATGGTAGCTAAGCGACTGGCCTGTCACGTGCCTCCTCTAGTCACCACAGATGAACTCTGATCTCGCATAGAAGCAGCTTTGCAGGCTATTCCCAGAACGATATCGAAAACCTCTTCCATTCAATGTCACGCCGTGTGGATGCTGTTATTGTTGCTCAAGGTGGCTTCACACCTTAGTGAGTTCTGAAACGAAAATATCTTGCATAGCTCTACAAATGTAATCAGTAATCTCCTGCAACATGAGGGATTTATTATGTAAATTTCCTTTGAATAGCGCGATTATTTCTTCGTGTTGCAATTTTCACAAACAGTAGTGTATAACAGTGACCTGGGCTGCTGATGTTTTGCTACGGCACCGGTAGCGCAGTGGGCTGTGCTCTGGCTTCTGACCTTTCGTTCGAGTGGGCCAGTGTTAAAGTCGCAGATGAGGAATGGTATTGTGTTTGTCTTCCGGCACTGACACTATCACTTCTATCGCACCAGTTTCGCTAACTTAGAGATGACGACTACTTATTAGGGGTATGCAAAGGTTTCCGCCGTTTTAAGGAGAAAGGAGACAGGAACAATCAGGAAACCAGTACACATTTATTCAACGAAATATTGGCCGTTAGCATCAATGACCTTTTGCCACTTTTCAGACCACAAATAAATGTGCATGTGATACAAGGACTCGGGATTTAAGCTGAAGAACGCAGTGACGAAATTTTCCACCTCTGGAACTGTGATGAACCGCTGTTGGGCTAGGGCATGTTGCATACAGCGAAGCAGGTGAAAGTCTGAGGGTGCAATATCCAGGGAGTAAGCTGGGCGCGGTTAAACCTCCCAGTGTAACTGTTCAAGGGTTGATTTCGTGGTGGCACTGACATGTGGTCTGACATTATCGTGTAAAAATTAAATCATAACAATAAACAATTAGGTATACTAATTCCTGATATTAAGTGGTACTCAGGTAGGACTAATGAATGTCGTTGTCGTAAAGCCCGTGAAAGGAGATACGTGAGTCATAAAAGTAAAGATTTACTGAACTATGGCGGCGGCAATAGTAAGAAGGATTTCCACCGGTTTGTTTTCAAAAGCAATAATTATTATTATTAATCATATTATTAGGTGTGCAACTTAATTCTCGGTCCCTAACCGCAAACGATCCTAGAACGTCGGAAAATGCAAATAGCTGTGTGCGATAATGGCTGACTGCAGCGCCATCCAACAGCTTTCCAGGCAACCGTAACCGCTCACAGCTGTAGTGAGAGAAGGGACGAAAGTTGACGGTGAAAGCAATGTCGTTCGAGAAGCAACATTTGAGGCACTGCCTCCTGTTCGCGTTTGAGCTGAAAAAAAGTGCCGCAGAAGCCCAGAAAATTATCTCTGCTACTTTGGGTGAGGCTGCTGTGTCCTACAGTACGTGTAATAAGTGGTTCCAACTGTTTAAGCAGGGAAATTTCGATCTCCGTGATGCAGAATATCCGGGACAGCCGCAGAACGTTGACGATAAGGAACTGGGACAACTGTTGGACGCGGATCCCTGTCGCACACAGTCATAGCTTACCCAGGAACTCAGAGTAACACGGCAAGCCATTGCAAAGCGCCTGCACAAGCTTGGACAGATTTACAAGGACGGCCGTTGGGTGCCTCACCAACTCACAGCTGCGAACAAGTCTAGGCGCTACGATGTTGCTGTGTCCTTGCTCTCCAGATTCAAGAAGGATTTCCTCCACAAGATTTTGACCTGTGATGAGAAGTGGATCCCCTGCGATAATCCTAAGCGGCGCAAATCGTCGGTTTATCCAAGTCAGCCTACCACCAGTACCGCCAAACCGAATATCCATGCCAGGAAGTTGTTGTTGTGCATACGGTGGGATCAGCACGGTGTCGTACACTGTGAGTTGCTCAAAGATGGTGAAACGGTCAATGCTGAGCGTTATTGTCAGCAACTCATTCGTGTGAGTGACGCAATGGAGGCAAAAAGGCCATACACCGGCAAGGGCAGAAGGTCTGTCCTGTTTCTTCAAGATAACGCGCGTCCTCACAGCGCGAAAACGACTTTAACACGATCACCGACCTGGGATGGGAGATTTTGTCCCACCCGGCGTATTCTCCAGACTTCGCCCCGTCGGATTATCACCTCTTTCGCTCCCTGCAACATCACCTGAGTGGTATGCGCTTCACTTCTGTCGAGGAGGTCCACATAAGTATTGATGACTTTATCAACTCGAAACAGCCCTCTTTTTTCCGCAGTGGCATTCGGCAGCTTCCTGGCCGATCGCTCAAATGTATCCAACACGACGGGGATTATTTCCCTGATTAGGTACGTATTCGATTTGCTATAAATTGCTCTTAACGTTTCGTGCCTGTGGCGGAGAATTAAGTTGCACACCTAATATTATATATTATTCAGATTTAGACGAACGTAAGAAACGACCCTGACACCGATAAAATGTGATGAAACTACGAAAGTGACGGAGCTACGCTGTGATGGTGTTGTTCCGCGATACGAGTTCACAGTGAATCACACCGCGACAATCCCACCAGCAATTCAACATCACCTTCCGTCCATGAAGGGGTGACTTAGCGACCTCCTGTGAGGGTTGTCCCTGCTTGGTCCATGCTCTTTGTGGCATAACATTCACGTATGTGAGCCATTTTTTTGTCGCCCGTGACCAACAGATGCAAAAATCCCTCCCGCTTTTCTCTTTCACGCAGAGCAACAGCAATGGAATAGCGTTACATCCGATTCTGGTCAGACAAAGCATGGGATACGCATTTGCACAATTTACACGAATATCCCAACTTCGAAATTTAGGTGTTGATGGTCGTACGGAAGGTGTTCAGTTCTTCTGGCAGTTCCCCTAGTGTTGCATCAGGCTTGGTCGATAGAACGTGTTGCACTGTATCACCTTCGACCATACTGGGTCTGTCACTTCTGGGCTCATCATCCAGATCCCGTACACCAGTATCGAATTTCCTGTACCAGTCACAGCATGTATTCTGGCCGATAAAATCGCCACCAAACGCATTTCGCAATTTTCCAAGTACTTCCGTAACTTCCACACCATTCAAATATTCATAGAGCAACATTGCACGCCCACCTTGTCGCCATCGCATCGTTGCCACGCGCAACTAACGTTCAACAAAACAGCGTACGTTCTGTTCTTGGAATCTAATCTTTGGCGCACTGCGCTCTGGGATGTTTACGTCACCGCAGTCTCTGAGTATCTTGCATTACACACGCAACGTACGATTTTTTCCGGAAGCTTCCTTTAATAGTTCTCAATGGTCTAGTTTTGGTGCTCGCGTGCCCACCGCAGATCAATTTGTCGGTTCTTAATCACAAGCAAGACACTAGAAGTAATACCGGAAGCTAGAAATTTTTAAGACACTAGAAATTTTTCAAGACACTAGGTTTTTTTTTCCGGAAGCTTTCTTTACAAGCTGATAGCTCTCAAGGGTCCAGTTTTGTTGCTCCAGTGCACACCGCAAACCAATTTGTCGGTTCTTAATCACAAGCAAGACATTAGAAATAATACCGGGAGCTAGGAATTTTTAAGACACTAGAATGTTTTTGAAACTAGAAATTTTTCAAGACACTAGAATTTTTTTCTTGGAAGCTTTCTTTACAAGCTGATAGTTCTCAAGGGGATAGTTTTGTTGCTACCGTTTCCACCGCAGACGAATTTGTCGGTTCTTAGCAGAGACGAGTGCCACATGAAGGGAACATCTTCTGTTATATCCCACTCGCACAAATGTGTTACTGGAAATGTATGCTGAAATTCTCCCTTCAATAACTGTTGTATTGCGCTGTTACCTGACAAAATGGAGCTCGTCTGTTATCTGGTACAATCCTCTCCAACCGCTTCTGCCCTTGAAGAACGACCAGTCGCGTTTCCACTCACAGGAAGACCTTTGACTGCCTGCTGTGTTGTTGGTGCACCACTCATTTTCATCCTCGTTACAGCTGTTCGTGCATTGCTGGGGTTTGCCGTTTCTGAGATGCCTGAACCTTCCTCCGTAGCGGCCATTATCATGCGTCTTTTAAAGTCTGTGATGTGCCTGTCCCGCAAGACGCACACGACATAAGGGCAGATAGCAGCAAGAATGAACGTCTGCGTGCTCAGTTGGTAGAGCGACTTATTCCGGAATAAGTGGACTCGGGTTCGATCCCCGGCGTGGACAAAAATGACGGAGAAATTTACTTTGTTATAATGGCGCCCTCACTTCCCGGATGATCCGGCCGTTAAAGATCTCGCAATGGCGTTATGTTCTTTCCACACCGCGAGATACGAAAAATACGAGAATCCCTTCTTCAGCGCTTCGAAAAATAAATGTGTGTGACGTTGCATTCCACACACCAGATTGACTGGGAGTTCTCAAGTGCACGTTCTACAGCGGATGGCTGCCTGCAATGATTCATGGTCACGGCTTACCCGTGGGCCATGCCCCCGGCCCTTTTTCGGGGGGGGGGAGATGTGACGTGCCTGCCCCGCAGGACGCACACGACATAAAGGCAGATAGCAGCAAGAACGAACGTCTGCGTAGCTCAGTTGGTAGAGCGACTTGTTCCGGAATAAGTGGAGTCGGGTTCGATCCCCTGTGTGGACCAAAAATGACGGAGAAATGTACTTCGTTATAAGTCCTTTAAACACAAGTCTTCAAAGTGTACGCTTCGTGTATTTCTGAATTTCTGACAGTGAGCTATTTATAAAGTCATCTCAACGTCATAGTTTCGTAGGTTAAGTGTGCGACGTAATACATAGGTGACGCACACTACCTCTGCATTACAGTAACAGTCGTAAGCCCTTGTCGGTGTAGCGTAATTTGGAAACCATTCAGGTCCGGGACTGAAGGATGTGGGGTTCGGGTTCCCCACCGGCAGTGCAGGTGTTTGAATTTCACAAGTGAGGATGATAGTAATTGGTTGTTCCTAATAATTGCTACTTCGGTGTATAAATTACGATTGTGAGTAACTTAGGTAACGATACAGGTTAATTCGTTTTTGCTAGTTGAAGTTTTTAGTTTCCGAAGAGTGTTGTGGTGGAAGGTGAAGTGTAACCAACAAGTGAAGGCGAAGTAAAAGTTATAAATTATTTACTTATCCCTTCCCATGCTGTTAATTGATTTCTTTCAAAGCCTAGTGTATTAGCGTTCAGAATTGAGTAACTATTCAAACATTCAACTACAACAATTTAATAAGCAAGTAACGAATTTAAACATTGCAGTTCTTTAAAAACTTATTACGTATAATTAACTTATTCATTCCCTGAGGCATTTCGATTACAGAGATCGGAGAAAATTAAGAAAAAAAAACCCACAAAAACGTGTGTTAACAGAAAGAGGTATGGAATGCTAATTTAGTATTTATTTACTTTTCCTTATTCTTTTCTCAACAATCACTTTTACAAAAGTTAATCTACCTTTGGGAGGAAAGACAGGAATGCGTTAAAATCACTTAAGGTAATGATATACCCTAAAATGGTCAAAAGTACGAAAAAAAAATTCTGGACTTATTTTATTCCCGTGTTTTCTACTTTCAGGATCTGTAATTGTTTTTCACAGATTCGAAATAGTTTTCGAGTTATATTCATTTTGATGAACTACGGAGGAAATGGATTAACTCTATCTGATGGCTATTTCACGTGCATCGTTTGGTTCTTTTGTACGTCATGCACTTAGTCAAACCTATATATGAGAGACTAACTACCACAGAACTGATCAGCAAATGTCTCCATGGTAAAACTCAGAACAACAATGAGAGTTTCCATTCCCCAATCTGGAGACGTTGTCCGAAAGAGACATTTGTGGGAATGGACACTGTCAAACTCTCTGTTTATGATGCTGTATGCCACTGCTGGGGCAAAAGTAGAATTAGAAATCATTAAAAGATTTGGACTAAATCCAGGGAAATATATGATGAAGGAGCTGAGGAATAGAGAAGTACAACATACGCGTACAACAGCGAGTCAACGACAAAGTATGGATTGTGTAAAGCAGAAGCGAAAGAGGCTCAGAGCGCTGAAAGAAAAAACAAAGACTGTGCAAATGTGAATAAAGAAGGCCCCATCTATGCTAATGGGGCTTTCTAGTGCCGGTTCCTATTCCCGTTCAAAACTCTGACGGACTAAAAACTAATTTTACTTACTTCTCAATCTTTGCATCTGTGTTCGAGACACTTAATTTTTTTTCTATATTAGAAATGACGGCAAACATCATAACTTTGGTTACAACTGCCCAAATTTCAAAATGTGAAGTCGTTTAGAAAGAAAGGTGAGGAATGTTTTCAGTGAATGAACTAAAATAGGCCAGATTGAATGATAATAAGTTGTTGTAGAGCTCATCAAAGTTAACGATGGTAGCGAAAAAAGTATGTTTTGCAATACGCACACATTGATTTTACTGTAAACAACCAACAACTATACGTATGAACCCTATGATTCTAGTACAATCCCTAGAGAAAAATTCGTTATAAAAAAAAGCTCTTATTTGCCCCTAACATTTTTGTTTTCTGATGATTTGAAAATCAGATATCTTGTATTCAACAAGGTCATTAATTAACATGAAATTAATAAATTATTAATTAATTACGTTTTTGAATTTTGTTTTTCACTTGACAAATTGTTTCTAACAACACATATGAATATGATATATTTAACATTCTTATAAATTGCATTTAAATTTTTTTTAGTCAGGGTGTATGAGTATCTTAAGGTGCTGAAATGGCGCCCTGGTGTAAACGATGGCTACTGACCATTTTTTTTTAATTGAAGGTTTAACGACCACCGCGAGCAACTCAATGAGCTATAAGCAGTCGCCCGCCGTCCCTAATTTAGGACCAGTGGTTCCTGGGAAAGGAAAGAACCAGTGCCCTAAGACAGACACAACATCCATGCCTCACCGGGATTCAAACCCGGACCCCTTCACGGACGAATGGTCATAAGTCAGCACTTAGACAACTGTGCCACCGGGGGCGGCACTGACCGTTCGTCCGAGATGTGCACGGGTTCGAAGCCAGGCGCCACATGGATGCTGTGTCTGTCTTAGGGCATTGGTTCTTTCCCTTCCCAGAAACCACTGGACCTAAATTAGGGACAGATGACTGCTTATAGGCCACTGAGTTGCTCAAGGTGGTCGTTTAACCCCTAATCAAAAAAAAAGAGGGGGGACTGAAAAAAATGTTGGGCCTTTTTTGCTGTTATTTCCGATTCTGTGTTATAAAAATGCTTTCTTGTGTGTGTGGGAGGGTCTAAGTGAGAGTGTTTGTGTTTGCGTGCGACAGAGAGAGACAGTTTTAGAAAACTACCACACTGAACATTGTCCTAAAGGCATTTATTCAGTGATAAATGAATAACTTCATTCGAACATCTATAGCATGATGAATTAATTATTCTCGTTTGACTTCGAGAAAAAGGAAAACACTGGGATGTATGTACATGAAAGTTATGGCATTAAGAGCAGATAAAAAAAATATCTAACACCACACACATTTCTCTCAAGAGTTTTAATACTTCATTTTTGAAACTTTTCACTTCAATGTGCTGCCAGTAGAAAAGCAAGCTTAATGCTTACCGGTAAGTATGTATCATCAAGAGAGAGAAAAAACTGCAAGTCTGTTAGTTTTAGCTGATGAAGTGGAAGACATCAGTGTCACGAATGCCCCAGACTATGTAAACAGCGGGATCTTGAAGAAGAGCGTGCGTGCCGTTGAACCGAATAAAGGTTTCAATGAGTACGTATCCAAAGGCACATAACAGGATGAACTATACTTAAATGTCACCGAAACGTCGTTTTGCGCCGTTTCTTTTGTATTCGGAAATATTTATTATTTCAATTACTTATATCTTTCATATATGGTGTCGAATGTGTTTCAGCGATGATTTCTCTTCTTTTCTACGCAGTATCGCTGATGAGAAAGCAGTGTCGGCTCCACCGAGAGTCTGTATTCAACTAGTCGCGAGGTAATAAGATAAGCGTGCATTTTCTGATTAACAGGACCCTACCAGCCTCAGTTACATAAAGGACACATAGGTGGTAGAAAATAGAAACCGAATTTCAGTTTTATTTAAACATAAGAAAATATAAGCTCGTTGCTAAAAATAAAATCAATATTTCTTAAGAATGTTAACATTTTTTGCAATCCAAATAATATTAATGTCCTTTAAAATTGCGTCAAAAGGTACTCCCTTGCCAATTTTAAACTTTTCCCGCTCACAGGAATTCAGTTAAGCAAGATTTTAAATGGTGACGGATTTCCCATTTGTTTCTTATTTCGCCGTTTAGCGGACCCCAAAGTCTTCAATTGTTTTTTAGTTTTTTTAGTGTTAGCTCCAGATCTTTGATCCACGAAATTGTACTTCTCATTCAGAGCGAAATGTTAAAATCTTGCGTCGTGTAGCTTAGGTGTTTCATATGCTCCCCAGCTATCGAAATAAATTGTCGAACCAGGTTGAACATGGTTTTTAATGACGTTCATAAAGTCTCTGCTCTCCGATTCATAACTTTCACACAGAATTTCGTTATCTACATATACCTCCAAAAATGCATTGTTCAGGAAATGCGCTTCTGGCATTATTTTTGCGTTTGAAGAACATACTGTCATCAATCTCCACACAAAGCCCTTCCAACTCTAATCTTCTTGTTACCGGCATATTTCCCTTATGCACGTATTCCACTAGAGCCTAGTGTTCAGTGACACGTCGAGCTGTCGTATCTCTTTGCTCCAAAAAAATATGAAACATAAAGCTACGAGTATTATGGTCGTAGAAATACAAGCTCGTTGGAACCTGATCTCAACCCGCAAATTAATTTTTAACTTGCAAAATTTAACATTACATTTCCAGAATGTACGGTATCCAAAATACATTATCATTTTATACCCGTCTCTGAACAGACAATAGCATTAATCAAGATTATGCACTCACCCTGAAAGACAGAAATGGACTTCTTTTCGCTCTTAGGTAGTTCCGAGATCTTCCTAAGAGAAGCTAAATAAATTATCAACTAAACAACCCAAGAACCAAAAGACGATACACCTGCAACTCCGCACGAAGAACAACTTTCAAACACCAATTCCACACAAAATGAAAGACGTTCTACAAACGACTGCTGTTAATATTGTTTTCATTTACCATTTTCTATGACGTCAATTCGGCTTCAAAGAACTCATATTACTGCAATGGCTTTACCAAACGTACACCGCCACGTACACGGCCAATAAAGCGTTTCTGCAAAGCAACGAGAGGATAGAATCCGTACCTGTTTCTCTTTGCTTTTTAGTCACAGAAATGAACCGTTTTTGGGACGAATTGTAACGGGTGATGAGAAATGGGTACTGTACTGTAGTATAAAGCGTCGACGGATTGTGTGCCAAGGTGCTGAGCCTGCTCCATCGACCTCAAAAGGAGGACTGCATCCCAAAAAGGTTTTGTTGAGTGTTTGGTGAGATGTTCAGGGAATAATCCAATGGGAGGTGTTGGCACCTAACCGAACGATAAATGCTGACCTCTAAGATATGTGAGACAGACTGCGAGAACAACTGACATCGAAGCGGTCAGCACTCGGCAATCGCAAAGGCCTTCATCATTATAACGCCACACCTCATGCTGATTTAATCACTCGGGGAAAATTACTGGTCTTTGGTTGGGAAGTGTTATCTCACCAGGCGTATTCCCTTGACCTAGCACCTACGGAATATCACCTTTTTCGATCATTACAGAACACTTTCGCTCTCCAAACCTTCGATAATGTTGACGACGTGAAAGAGGCCTTACATGACTTTTTAAACTCTAAAACACAGGAGTTTTTCCGGCGTGGGATTCACCTAGTCATAGGCAGATGGATTTGGATTGGATGTTTAACGACCACCGTGAGCAACTCAATGGGCTATAAGCAGTCGCCCGTCCCTAATTTAGGGTCACTGGTTCCAGGGAAGGGAGAGAGCCAGTGCCGTAAGGCAAACACAATATCTATGCCTCACCGGGATTCGAACCCGGACCCCGTTCGGACGAATGATCAGAGGCCATCGCTTAGACCACTGCGCCACCGGGGCGACATAAACAGATGGTAAGAGGTCATACAGAATGACGGCAATTATGTGAAATCCTAGGTACGTTATTGGTTGTGTTCTCCTCGTTTCTTTGTAGCGTACAAAAACGGGCAGAACTTATGCATACACCCAATATATGGGTCATTCAAGTGAAAACGAACCAAAGGGCGTATGAGAACGATATTGTGACTTACCCTTAAAAATAATCCCCGTAGCCATTAAGGCACTTATTTTTTTTAACGACCACCGTGAGCAACTCAATGGGTTATAAGCAGTCGCCCGTCTCTAATTTAGGGCCACTGGTTCCAGGGAAGGGAAAGAGCCAGTGCCGAAAGACAAACAACATCCATGCCTCAACGGGATTCGAACCCGGACTCCTTTGGGACGAATGATCAGATGGCCATCGCTTAGACCACTGCGCCACCGGGGCGGCTAAGGCACTTATACCACTGTGACAATAGACGCTCGATTCTTCGTGCGTGGAAGGCGGTGTATTGCTGGCTGAACCATTCCCGAACAGCGTCCTGCACCTCTTCGTTCGAGTGAAATCTGTGACCACGCAGATTTTTCTTCAGCTCCCCGAACATATAAAAAGTTACAGGGGGACAAATCTGGGCTGTATGTCGGATGATGGAGTTTCCCATCTGAATTTGGAAAGGTAATGAAAGCGCCACGTTTCTGTACGATTTTCACAGTGTGGGGCGGGCGTTGTCATGAAGAAGAATTATCTGTGAGCAGCCGGCCGAGTTGGACTTGAGTGATGCTCGCAGAGATTTGAGTGTGTCCGCATTCCGGGCAGAGTTTCCGGTGGTGAAAAACTAGATCAACAGCGGACCCTTGTGGTCGAAAAAGAAGGTCAAACATGACTTTTCGAGCTTTTTTTTTTTTTTTTTTTGAGATTTAACGACCACCGTGAGCAACTCAATGGGCTATAAGCAGTCGCCCGTCCCTAATTTAGGGTCACTGGTTCCAGGGAAGGGAGAGAGCCAGTGCCGTAAGACAAACACAACATCCATGCCTGACCGGGATTCGAACCCGGACCCCTTTCGGACGAATGATCAGAGGCCAACGCCTTGGACCACTGCGCCACCGGGGCGGCTTTTCTTTTTCGAGCTTGTCTGCGATCTCTTTTACTTCTTTGGCGGTGGAGACGACGTGTGCTTTCACTGGATCCTTCGTCTGCTGCTTTTGGGTTGATAATGAAAGCGTCACGTTTCATCTCCTGCAATGATTCTGTCGATGAAACGGTGACGTTCCTCATAATACCGTAGTAAATGTTCCAAGAACACACCCATGCGAATGTCTTTCTGCACAGATTGCAAGTTGTGTGGTACCCACTGCGTACAAATTTTCCGGGATTGCAGACGATTTGGATAACGGTGTGCTCACTCCCTACACTGATTCCAGCTTTGTCAACAAGTGTTTCCGCCGTGACTCTTCTGTGTTCCCGAGTGAGACTATCCATTTCAGCGACGGAAACATCAGTGATCACACGGTGTGCTAGCCCTGTCCTCGAATCATCAGTCAACGATGACAGCCCCTCTCGGAACCGTTTACTCCAGTCTTTAACGCGTGACAAAGACAGCCAGTTTTCCTTCAATACTCACGCAGCAATGAATATCTGTACTTCCGGCACCTTCCACGATTAGAAACCTGATAACCGCTCTCTGTTCAACGTTCGTTGCTTAAATCATGACTGTTTGGGCCGAACACCTCCACGAGGTCGTGTATAAAGGACAACTGTTTCCGTCGTCGCGTGGTAGCAGTGCCACATTTCACAGCGCCATAACACTAGAGTGGTGCCATCTACGTTTTGTGTCAACGACGCTGCGTGGTAAACCCATTTAGCAGTTTGTTATATCCGTTGAGCGGCTCGTTTTCAGTTGAATGACTCTTACATCATTCATACACTATATCAGAGAACTGGATGACTTATAAACATACACTATACTGACAAAAGTCACCAGACACTTAGAAGAGAAACGCAACATAGCATTTACTGACAAACATCAGTAAAGTATCGGTCCACCTTTGGCCTAAATGCATGCACTGACCCTACGAGAAATGCTTTCGACAAAATTTTGAAACACAGCTACAGGAATGCGCTCCCATTCAGTACATAATACTGCCGCTAACTTTTACTTAGTAGTAGGCCTTTGTAACAAACTTCTTATGTGGTGCTCTAATTCATCCAATAAGTTCTCTAGATGGTATTAAGATCAGGGCTATGTGCTGGCGAGTCCACACACGATACGGAATTATCGTCAAACCACGCCATAATAGTCCTTGCTTTATGGCTCGGGGCATTATCCTGCTGATACCAACAAGGTTCGGTTCCATAGTAGTTCTGCAGAGCTGGTGGGGCATAATTGTCCAGAATATCGAGATTGACGTGCTTGTCCAGAATATCGAGATTGACGTGCTTGTCCAGAATATCGAGATTGACGTCCACGATAACCAATAGGCCGAAAAACTACGCCACACGAGTGCACGGCCAGCTCCAAACTTGGCCGTAGGAACACTACACTGTGGTAAACAGCGTTCCCCTCCGGCTGCCGCCATACCCACACGCGGCCATCAGACTGATGGATCGTGTATCTGGATTCATCAGTCCATCGGACTTGTTTCCATTGATCTACGGTCCACGATAAATGTTCTTTACACCATGCTAACCGACCAGTAGCATTCCGAGTGGAGATTAAAAGCTTATGAGCAGCCGCATGACCAGGGTAACCCATGGAATGAAGTTCTCTGCGAATGGTACGTGTACATACAGAGGTTCCAGTATTTGTACTTACATGTACACTGAGGTCTTGTGCAGTACTCCGTCGATTAGCTGTAACGACTCTCCTGAGACTTCGACGTCCTCTGTTACTGATTTTTTTGGTCTGCCGGTACGTTTTGCTGCTTTAGGTACGCCATGTCTTCCACTTACTTATTCAGTACATCCAAAACAGTTGACTTGGGTATGTTTAAACGCCTCTCTGTTTCTCTTATGGGCAACCCACTAATATAACAGCCAACAATCTTCCCTTTCTCAAAGTCAGTTCTCTTTCGCCGCGACATTTCTACTCAACCTCACAATGCGATATGATCGCGTTCAGCTACATGTTTGTTTTACTGTATATCGTTTTCAGCTGTACCGCTCATCATAACAACGCAGTGGATCAGTTCATTTGCTTTTGAAGGGGTGTCCTGTGACTTTTGTCAATATAGTGTATATTCTATAACATTTATCACAAGCTTGTATTTATGATTAGAAAAACACTTTATTCAATATTTTTTTTGCATCGTCTTTTCAAACACAGGGTGACCAGATGTCTTTTTCGAATGGGAGGATGTTTTCATTAAAAAAAGAGAACATTTCGAGAAAAAGGACACAATAAATGTGGGCAAAAATAAATATAAATGCACATACTCAATATTTAAGTTTTACAGTTTGAGAGTTTATAAGTGTAAAACTTTAAAACAAGAAAGGAAGATTTTAGTCTGCTGAACATGTTAACTAATATTTTTCACTGGAAGAGATTTTCTTCAGTAGATCGGGTTTCTTCAACAAATATTTATGAAATTCAGAGCATAACATGTGTTCCAAATTATACACGGCCTGACAGAGAAAATGTCACACTACGAAGATCTGAACACAGCGCCATGCAAATTGCAGCGGGGTGGCTGCACACGTACCAGTTATGCAAATAATTTCATTTGCAGGCCAATCGCACGAACTGCGCGCGTTTTATAAGCGGATAACCAGCCCTTGAGGCCATCAGTCGAGACGTCGTCAAGGCCGCGAGAAGTGAGTGGTTCTGCTGTAACCGTGTATGGAGAACAAACAAGAGGTGCTAATGCTGTTAGGACGCCGTCGTACGCGATTTCGTCAAAAGGATGAGTTCACGAGAGGTGTCAATGTAGCCTTCGTACCGCCGGATGGTCCTTGCGTCGTATTGCGGAAGAAACGCAATGTGATGCCAAACCGCCGGTCGCATTTAGAGACAGTGGTCGCAGGAAGGATCTGCGCAACGTCGTAGGTGGGTCGGAGTACGGAAACTGACGTCCGGACGCACCGATCGTCGCATCCTACGTCATATCGTAGCGGACCCATAGGCCACAACGGGCGACATTTTTCGGAGTGTACTGGGGAGGCTTGGATGTTCCGATATCCACGCGGACAGTGTCGCGTCGATTGGCTGCGTCTGGTTTTTGCTGTCCGGCCGTCCGTTGCGAAGGATACCCTTAACAACTAGCAATCGTCGTCACTCCTTGACGTGATGTCTACGTGGGGTGCCGAATGGAACAGTGTAGTGTTCAGAGACAAATCGTGGTTCTGTCTTACCTTAATGATCGCCATGAGAGAGTCTGGAGGCGACGTGGCCAACGGGTGGATTCCTCTGCCATTGTGGAGCGCCGCACGGTCCTGCAACGTGGAATTATGGTGTGTGTGTGTGGGGGGGGGCATCAGCGCCAACAGCCGCTGACCACTGGTACACATTACGGGCACATTGATGGGCCTCTATGTTGACGAGGTGCTGCGGACCGTGGCACTACCGTATCTGTAGGACATCCCAAACGCCGTTTTTCAACAGGATAACGCCCGACAGGATACCTCTCGGATCGGCCTGAATGCTTTACACGGTGAGCGGATGCTTCTGTGGCCAGAACGATCCCCCGACCGCTCGCCCATCGTGCATCTGTGGGACACGATTGGACGTCAGCTGAATACCCTCCCACCCCTGCAAAATGAAGATTAATTGTGGACTCTGATCAACACTACATGGTTCACGATACCTCAGGACTCTATTCGGACTCTCATTGCCTCGATGCCACTTCGGATTCAACGCTGTATCACCCAAAATGGGGGTCACACTCCTTATTGATCATCCTGTATATTCGTCCACTGGAGCGTAGTCTGTATTTGACAATTAAAATCATTTGTTCAGGATCTGCTTAGCTATCTGTGCTGTGTAGTGCGGTCTGTTTTCGAGCATTTCTTCAGGGTGTGGCATTTTCTCTGTCAAGCAGTGTATTTAACTAGCATTATACTCATCACTGATTAAGAAAATCGAATTATATAAAGAAAAATCACACAGAAACGGCTCACAGCACACAAAACAAGCAGTATGAACTGACTGTTTACTGGACTGCACAGCACCGTTCAAGTGCGATGAAAGACAGACAGACTAACGTGCACTGGTGGGTTTTCTCTGCACTGTTGACTCAGAAATGACGCACTGCAGCAGGCGGCTGCAGGATTGTAAGAATAAACTGGACAGGGGTGGGGGGGAGGAGGTAGGGCTGGACCAAGAATACAGAAAAGAATTAATACATTTGAACGGTGGCTTGATAGCGTATATAGTTACAATAGAATAATTGATCAAAATGTATTTAAATTATTCCTTATTTAAAAGCCAGACATTTAGGCTAGTTTCCTTAATGCCTGGAGGACAGGATGACGTGGTAAGAAAAGGAGGACTCGTCTTCCAAAAGCCAAACGTCTGGTCTCTCTGGTCCCGAGTTCTTCGTTAAAGCGGATTCTCCTGTACTTAAAAAAAACTTGGAATCATGTAAGGCAGAAGAGAGCAACAGTTCTAAGAAAGTAAAGCTGGTAAGGTTAGCTAATTGCCAGTGAAAGACATTCCTGGCTGATGCTGTCTTTTTTTTTTTTTTTTTGAATTGGAGGTTTATTACAGAGTGTTTACTGATTTCCAATGAACCAAATTCATGGCTTTTTCATGACATTTTCATGACATCTTTAGTTAAATTCATGACTTCTCGACAATGCGCAGTACTATGACAACCATTCTATACTCATAATTTAGTAGCACCCTTGGCTTGAGATTCCAGGTTATTTTTTATTTTTAAAAACACAAATTAATTCCATGTGACAATAGTTTAGGCAAAACTGATGGGTCTATAATATTGCTGCTAAAATGGCTATACGGGGAGGAGGGGATGTTTTTTAATGAGCCCATACCCGAAAGCCAGTTGAGATGAAAGCTGAATGTAATTCTTATGCCACTAAATTGCTTAACATGAATAATGTAATTATGTATGGCTTGCACTATGCCATTCACCAAATCCTATGTGTTTAAAGAAATAAAAACATTGAACTCTCATCTAGAATGGGGTATGATTATTTTCAGAAATAGTTATTAATACATCTATTAATACACAGATTCTTTCTTTTAACATGGTAATGCTGTAAAAACTTACAAGTTTTTATTAAGACAATATAAAAACTATGAATCTACAAAATTTATCGACTGAAAGACTCAGTGTTTAAGTACCTTAGCTAAACTTGTTATTTCAGAATCGAACTTCATCTTCTTCTTTTGCCTTTTCTATAAGCTTTCTTTTCTTATCTTCGAGTTCTTTTAGTTCTTGGAATGCTCACCTTTTACGATTGGCCACTTCATCTTTGTCAGATTTCTTCTTCCTTCAGGCTTTTTTTTTTTTTTTTTTTGATTGGAGGTTTAACGACCACCGTGAGCAACTCAATGGGCTATAAGCAGTCGCCCGTCCCTAATTTAGGGTCACTGGTTCCAGGGAAGGGAGAGAGCCAGTGCCGTAAGACAAACACAACATCCATGCCTGACCGGGATTCGAACCCGGACCCCTTACGGACGAATGAACAGAGGCCAACGCCTTAGACCACTGCGCCACCGGGGCGGCCCTTCAGGCTTCTACTGTTTTTGATGAAGCATTTTTGACAGCTAATATCATTGATTTTGTGATGTCCACATTCAGTTCTTTCTGACTATTAGCTAAATCACCTAACGATTGTATTGCACTGTAAACACTTCTTTCTGAAACAACTGCATCTTCTTCTAAGTTTTCAATTAAAAGTTCCTTGTTAAAGAAAAGCCTCTTTCAACTGCAGCATTGCCATGAAACATGCAAAGCAGCATCTGTAAGAACCTGATAAAGTCATGGTTCGCACTTTGTAGTAAATTCATCAGGAAGTGATCAAGTTTGACCTCCTTAGGATTGAACTGTTTCAGTTGTTTCTTAGAAGATTCACAAAATTGCAAATATTCCGTCTTCACAACATCAGCTTTTGCTGAAGACATATGTTTTTATATATATATATATATATACTAAAGAGCAAAACTGAAGACTAAGGAAAAAATTTTAGAATTTAAAACGAAGGGTGCAAAATAACCTGAAAATCAAAACGCGCAACGCAGCAGTTTTGAAAATTCAGAATTCACATTCTATAAAGAAGATACCTAAGCAAAAAAATACATATATAATTTTGACTCACACCTAGTACAACATAGAAAAGGTTATGTATCTACCTGTGTGATCAAAAGGAAAAAAGATAAAAAATAAAATAAAACAACTGAATGTAGAAGGTGTCGAGAATACTGAGCCTTGGCTTTATCAAGGACCAGCAAAAACTCTGCATTTTCTCACTTCCACAAAGACCTAGTTGGAAATGGGTTTCTGCAAGGCCATAGATGCAAGTAACATTCCCACCTAAAATAGTTTAAAAAATATATATATAAGTCATGTCCTCCTTAGAGTTGCATGACCTAGCACTAGTTAACAATTTCGCTTGCATCCATTAACCTTCCTGGCCCGACCCATACTCTTCATCTGTTACTATTAAACAGAGAGAAGAAGATTAAAGAGAACTCAAGCTGTGAGAGTGACATAATAATTAGAAATGTTTTTCAGCCATAACGAAATTCCAAGTTCGTTTGAGAGAGAATTTAAACCTGAAAAACAATGCAAAAGAAATCCAAATTTTACATTGCAATTAAAAAAGGAAATGTTAATTTATAACGAACAGATTTTTGAAAGAAAACTTGAGTCTAAAACCCCCTACTCTACAACTTATGACAGCACGAAAACGAGAATAAGTTAAAGATAATAATTAACTAAAGAAAACTTTGTGAAAGTTATATACCTTAAACAGTTAGTTGCAATATGTACAAAGTATTTCAGCAGTGCTTTAAGTGCATAATTAATTAGTTATTAAGAACTTAACTACTTTGAAAAAACAGCGCAAAGACAGCGCAAAGAAAAGGAACAAGCTAAGCCATCTTCTGTTCCTAGGTACCCCAAAAGACGCTCAAAGTTACAAAGAAAAGAAAGAGTTAAAACCCGCAAAAATGTTAACAGACAAACCAATGCCTAAAAGCTGAAAAGCTAAAAAACGACAGAGAAAAGGTACATGAAGTACAAACATTGAACTTATAAAACCTAGAACCCAAAAACAAGGAAGAGAGCTTACCTCTTGTGTTACAAAAACTTTTCTCCTCACAAGAGAAGAACATGGCTGACCTCTTCCGCCACTCCCTAGACGCTGGGGGGCAGTGAGGGTGGGGCTGATGGCCTCCTCATACAGCAAGAAACCAACGCGCGGAGATTTTAACCAGAGAAAAAAAATTATATAAACTTAAGACTGTGGATCTGTATGATCAGAAAGAGCTGAATTAACTCTCCAGAATACATGAGAAATATTATAAAATACACGAGCAGTTTATTCAATAATCTTTGCATGTATTAAATCACCTTAGTGAGCTTCTATAGATTAATCAGAATCTTATTAATTTTAATGTTGGTTTTACTATTTTTAGTATAGCTATCCTAGTGATGAATAACTAGTTTTCTTTTTTATTTGTTTTTATTTTCTTTTATAAACAGATTTTTAAGCTTTTTTGTGATTTTGTTTATATTATTTAATTTTTTTGTTTTAATAGGACCGTCATATCCATAGCACTAAGGTTCCTTTAGGTAGTTAATAGGCATCCTCTAGCCAACTTCCTTACGGCTTTGATCGGTCAGAATCATATTATTAACTGTGTCGAAAATTAAAGCAGATCTGCCAACCTTACTCTATTATTCAGAATAATTTTTCTTAAAGTTCTTTTGATGAAAGAAGAAGGAATTTCGTTCTCTAGAAAACTTTCTAATAGTATATTAATGTGGTAATTGAAGTCCAAATTGTTGCTGCAAATTCTTGAAATTCTTAGGACCTGAGAAATTAGTACATTCTCAATTACTTTGGTTGAAATGTTATTATTCCAGTGTAGATATTTAATTACTTTGAAAGGAAAATTAACTCTTTTATCATAGAGGCTAATAGATGGGTTACCTCTGTTGAGCTTAATGCTTAAGTCTAGGAACTCAAGTTCCTGATTACTGTGGTTGGTTTTACATAAGTTAAGAGAGCTAGGATAGATATTATCAAAATCACTCTCTATAACTTCTGAATTATTGATACACAGCAGATCATCAATATATCTAAAAGTGTAAAGGTAGTTATCTGAGCAGGTGGGGTGATTTTTAATGAATTTATATTCCTTAAAGAACAGGAATAGATTAGCGATATGCGTGGACGTTGATGTTCCCATTGGAATACCGTTCACTTGCTTATAGAGAGTATTATTATATAAGATATGGTTATTTATTATGCAGCAATTGAGATAAGAGTTCCAAGTTTCTACATCAACAAATTGGTTAAGTTTAAATTCTGCATACAGCTCTTTAAAGGTAGTGATTATATCTGATAGAGGCAGATTAGTATATAGGTTTTCAAAATCATAACTATTAATATCTAGGGGACAAACTTTGAGTATAGTAGAAATTACTTCTGCATTATTATTAATTATCCAAAAATCTCTGTACATCAAGTTAGAACAGTTTCTAATGTGTTTCAAAACCTTCTTTAAGACATCTTCAAAAGCAACAATTTGGACTTCAATTACCACATTAATATACTATTAGAAAGTTTTCTAGAGAACGAAATTCCTTCTTCTTTCATCAAAAGAACTTTAAGAAAAATTATTCTGAATAATAGAGTAAGGTTGGCAGATCTGCTTTAATTTTCGACACAGTTAATAATATGATTCTGACCAATCAAAGCCGTAAGGAAGTTGGCTAGAGGATGCCTATTAACTACCTAAAGGAACCTTAGTGCTATGGATATGACGGTCCTATTAAAACAAAAAAATTAAATAATATAAACAAAATCACAAAAAAAGCTTAAAAATCTGTTTATAAAAGAAAATAAAAACAAATAAAAAAAGAAAACTAGTTATTCATCACTAGGATAGCTATACTAAAAATAGTAAAACCAACATTAAAATTAATAAGATTCTGATTAATCTATAGAAGCTCACTAAGGTGATTTAATACATGCAAAGATTATTGAATAAACTGCTCGTGTATTTTATAATATTTCTCATGTATTCTGGAGAGTTAATTCAGCTCTTTCTGATCATACAGATCCACAGTCTTAAGTTTATATAATTTTTTTTCTCTGGTTAAAATCTCCGCGCGTTGGTTTCTTGCTGTATGAGGAGGCCATCAGCCCCACCCTCACTGCCCCCAGCGTCTAGGGAGTGGCGGAAGAGGTCAGCCATGTTCTTTTTTTTTTTTTTTTTTTTTTTTTTTTTTTTTTGATTGGAGGTTTAACGACCACCGTGAGCAACTCAATGGGCTATAAGCAGTCGCCCATCCCTAATTTAGGGTCACTGGTTCCAGGGAAGGGAGAGAGCCAGTGCCGTAAGACAAACACAACATCCATGCCTGACCGGGATTCGAACCCGGACCCCTTACGGAGGAATGATCAGAGGCCAACACCTTAGACCACTGCGCCACCGGGGCGGCACCAGCCATGTTCTTCTCTTGTGAGGAGAAAAGTTTTTGTAACACAAGAGGTAAGCTCTCTTCCTTGTTTTTGGGTTCTAGGTTTTATAAGTTCAATGTTTGTACTTCATGTACCTTTTCTCTGTCGTTTTTTAGCTTTTCAGCTTTTAGGCATTGGTTTGTCTGTTGACATTTTTGCGGGTTTTAACTCTTTCTTTTCTTTGTAACTTTGAGCGTCTTTTGGGGTACCTAGGAACAGAAGATGGCTTAGCTTGTTCCTTTTCTATGCGCTGTCTTTGCGCTGTTTTTTCAAAGTAGTTAAGTTCTTAATAACTAATTAATTATGCACTTAAAGCACTGCTGAAATACTTTGTACATATTGCAACTAACTGTTTAAGGTATATAACTTTCACAAAGTTTTCTTTAGTTAATTATTATCTTTAACTTATTCTCGTTTTCGTGCTGTCATAAGTTGTAGAGTAGGGGGTTTTAGACTCAAGTTTTCTTTCAAAAATCTGTTCGTTATAAATTAACATTTCCTTTTTTAATTGCAATGTAAAATTTGGATTTCTTTTGCATTGTTTTTCAGGTTTAAATTCTCTCTCAAACGAACTTGGAATTTCGTTATGGCTGAAAAACATTTCTAATTATTATGTCACTCTCACAGCTTGAGTTCTCTTTAATCTTCTTCTCTCTGTTTAATAGTAACAGATGAAGAGTATGGGTCGGGCCAGGAAGGTTAATGGATGCAAGCGAAATTGTTAACTAGTGCTAGGTCATGCAACTCTAAGGAGGACATGACTTATATATATATTTTTTAAACTATTTTAGGTGGGAATGTTACTTGCATCTATGGCCTTGCAGAAACCCATTTCCAACTAGGTCTTTGTGGAAGTGAGAAAATGCAGAGTTTTTGCTGGTCCTTGATAAAGCCAAGGCTCAGTATTCTCGACACCTTCTACATTCAGTTGTTTTATTTTATTTTTTATCTTTTTTCCTTTTGATCACACAGGTAGATACATAACCTTTTCTATGTTGTACTAGGTGTGAGTCAAAATTATATATGTATTTTTTTTGCTTAGGTATCTTCTTTATAGAATATATATATATATATATATATATATATATATATATATATATATATATATATATATATCATCATCATCATTGTCAACCATTATCAATCCACTGCTGGACGAAGGTCTCCCCAAGTTTCCTCCACAACGGTCTGTCTTGTGCCAGTCTCCTCCATGTCACCCCTGCATACTTTCGAATTTCATCCACCCATCTCCCATGTGGTCTTCTTCTGGGTCTTTTCCTGTCCCTTGGAATCCAATCTAAAATTTCGGCTGTCCATCGATGATCTGTCCTTCTGGCAGTATGTCCAGCCCATTGCCATTTCAGGGATTTAACTCTGATCATGATGTCTTCCACTCTTGTCATTTTTCGGATCCACGAGTTCCTCTTCTTATCTCTCCTGGTTACACCAAGCATGCACCTCTCCATGCTTCTTTGAGTTGTCTGCAGCCTTTGTATGTCTCTTTTAGTTAAGGTCCACGTCTCTGCACCATACGTAAGCACTGGAAGGATGCATTGATCAAACACTTTTCTTTTAAGACATAATGGCATATTGCTCTTGAAAATTATGCTGTTTCTTCCAAAAGCTCTCCAGGCAAGTTTTGTACGCCGATTAATTTCTTCACTAACGTGACCCTCACTTGATATCTGCTGTCCAAGATAAACGTATGTGTCTGTTATCTCCAGCTTTCTCCATCAATCGATAAATCTTCATTTCTTGTAAAAGCATTGAACATCACTTTTGTCTTCTGAAAGTTCATTTTTAATCCCACTTCTTTACTCTTGTCAGCAAGTTCCTGGATCATACTCTGCAGCTCTGATGGGGTAGTTGCAAAAATGACTACGTCATCAGCAAAACGAAGGTGGGTTAGATAATCTCCATTAATCTTTATCCCCTTGTTTTCCCAGCTCAGCGACTGAAAAACACCCTCCAATGTGGCATTAAAAGAGCTTCGGAGATATGGTGTCACCTTGTCTCACTCCCTTTCCAATTTTTACGTGTGTTGTATTTTCAAACAGCCTAATCTTTGCACTTGCATTTTCATAGATGTTATTAATAATATTAATGTATGCATCTTCAATACCGCAGGTTTTTCAGAGCCATTGTAACTGCTGATGGTTTCACCGAATCAAAGGCTTTTTCATAATCGATAAAAGCCATGCACAATGGAAGTTCATATTCCCTCGCTCTTTCAATTAGTTCTCTCAGCACGTGGATATGATCTATTGTGCTGTAGCCACTCCCCTGAATCCAGCTTGTTCTCTCGGTTGAGCCATGTCCAGTGTTACCTTCAAGCGGTGTGAAAGAACTTTAGTGAAGATCTTATAAACTACTGATAGGAGGCTGATAGGTCTGTAGTTTCCAAGATCCTCAATGTCACCTTTCTTATGTAACAGGATCATTGTAGCGGTGTTCCAATCCTCAGGAATCTTTCCTTCATTAAGGCATCGAGTGAAAATTTGGGCGAGTACTGTTTCGATTTCTCCACTTGCTTCTTGTATGATGTCTATAGTAATTCCATCTTCTCCTGGAGCTTTTCCTCGCTTCATGTTCTTGATTGCATGTGCAACTTCTGCTGGAAGGACTGGAGGAACTCTGGTACTGGTATCTTTCATGATGTCTGGAGTGCATATATCATCCCTTTCATATAATTTGGAGTAGAAATCTTTCACTCTTGTCAAAATTTCGCCTCTATTTCTTGTTACAGAACCATCTTCTTTTCTCAGTGCCATAATCTGTTTTCTTCCCTTACTGAGATGTCCCTTTGCTATCTTTAGGCTTTGGTTGTTTTCAATTGCTTTCCTCACTAGTTCACAGTTGAATTTCCTTACGTCTTCAGTGATACTTTTTCTTACTGTCTTGCATAGCTCTATATATTCCACTTTGGAAGTCACATCTTCTTTAGTTGTCCTCATCTCTCTTCTTTTTTGCATCAACATTTTGGTTTTTCCTGATAATTTGTTCACATGCAACTTGTTCTTAGACCCAGCTAATTTTGTTGCTGTTTCCATAAGAGCTTTGGTTACTTTTCTGTTAACTTCAGAGATGTCCACTTCTTCCGATGTTAGGCCTTCTAAAGCAGAGAACCTGTTCTTCAGTTCTAACTTGAAGGTATTATGGTGTTTTTAAGGTTGGTTATGTCAATACATTTTGTTTGTCTTATGAGCTTGCCACGTTCAAGTTTAGTGTTGAGGTGCATCTTACATCTCACCAA
The DNA here is from genome assembly GCA_039090855.1 of Macrothele yani. Classification (NCBI taxonomy): domain Eukaryota; kingdom Metazoa; phylum Arthropoda; class Arachnida; order Araneae; family Macrothelidae; genus Macrothele; species Macrothele yani. Next base: position 33,548,369 of record CM077004.1, read on the forward strand.
TCTATGGTCACTACCTGTGTTGAACTTGTTTAGCACACTGCAGTCTTCTATGACGAATTTTTTTGTTACACATAATAAAATCAATTTCACTTGTCGTCCCATTTGGATGTCTCCATGTCCATTTCCTGTGTGGCTTTTTCTTGAAGAAGGAGTTCAAGATGAAAAACCCTTCTGCCTCTGCAAACTCAACGAGAGTATTTCCACGCTGGTTTCTGTTGCCGTGACCAGAATTTACCTACTGAAGTTTCATTCTGTTGCCGTTGCCCTATTTTTGCATTGAAATCTCCCATAATTATTTTCAAGTGCTGCTTACCTTTATTATTTAGATGACAAATTTCCTCATAAAATTCTTCAATTTCTTCTTCAGGATGACTTGTGGTGGGTGCATAAGTTTGAATAATCTGAGCCTGGTATCTTTTCGAGAGTTGGATAACAAGTCGTGCAGCTCTGTCAGAGAGGAACTTTCAACTTCTACAACTTTATCCTTCAGTTTCTTGTTTATTATAAATCCAACACCACTAGTTCTGCCAGTATCTGTCCCACGATAGTAGAAGAGATGTCCACTTTTCAGTTCGATGAGATCTTCTCCTTTTCTCCTTACCTCACTTAGCCCCACGATGTCCCACTTGATCCTTTGTAGTTCCTCTTCCAATTCAAGAAGCCTTGAATATATATATATATATATATATATGTCATGGGACATCGACTTCACGGCGGTTTATAAGGATGCCGGTTCATGTTTTCTTCTAGGTGTGCAAACTTGTCTTCATTGAGGTGCTGATACAAAAAAAAAAAAAAAATCATTACCACTCACTTAATTTAAATACTTTTTCATTACTTCATGACCAATTGCTCAATTTCATGACCAGAAGACACCCTGTTTAGCGACCACCGTGAGCAACTCCATGGGCTATAAGCAGTCGCCCGTCACTAATTTAGGGTTACTGGTTCCAGAAAAGGGAGAGAGCCAGTGCCGTAGACAAACACAACATCCATTGATTGATTGGAGGTTTAACGACCACCGTGAGCAACTCAATGGGCTATAAGCAGTCGCCCGTCCCTAATTTAGGGTCACTGGTTCCAAGGAAGGGAGATAGTCAGTGCCGTAAGACAAACACAGCATTTATGCCTCACTGGATTCGAACCCGGACTCATCTCGGAAGAATGATCAGAAGCCATCGCTCAGACCACTGCGCCACCGAGGAGGCGATGCTCTCTGGTTGTTTTCTCTCAGAGAGAACAAATACTTAACTTATGAAACACATCCAAAACAAAATTTGAATGGGGTCAATAATTTTGGAACTGTGCATACTTATTAAGTGGCTTCATATTGGAATAACGAAATAATATTGCAATGAACCTTTAAGTAAATGCAACAATCAATAATTCATGCAAATTTACAAAAATTAATAAATTGTGCAACGCCTCTTGGACGAAGATTAGCAGAAACTTTTTTATCCATTGCTTTGTATACAAAGTGCATTGAATATAAAAATGCATAAATGCAATCTTATTTATCCATATGCACATGAAGTAGCGCTATTATGACGTTATCATATAATAAAGGTATCGGTTTGCTGCATTTATTCACATACCACTAAGGAAGCGTCGAACTAACGAACCCTGGAGATACTGTGTATAGCATTTATAGGTTATTTGATAGCTTTCTGTGCAGGGATTTCACTTATTTAAACAAATGTGAATGAAATTGGGGCTTGTGATGTTTCAGCCACGATTCTCAACATGTCAATAATTTTCACTACATAGAGACACTAAAGCTCAGGGAAGTTATTCACAAGAAAAGATCAGATATGCATTTTCTGTTCTCCGGTACCACGGCAACCCTGAACTTACACCTTAGTTAAAACATTCTGCGTTATTGACAAAATAGGCTGATCACTTATCCCATATCCTTCATACAGCCCTGATTTGGCACCTTCTAATTATCACGTGGTCAGTTTCATGAAGCAAAACCTCCGTAGTTAAAGGTTTGAAGATAGTGATGAGGTAAAATAGGCTATGCGAACTTCGGCAAAAAAGCAGACCACAGAATTTCTCCGAACTGGATACACATGTTGAGTTGAAGGATGGCGTTAACTCTTGATCTTAGCTGGGAACTACTTTGTGACAGCACCAGTACTCTTAGCATATTTCAATGTACACTATATTGAGAAAAGTCACCGGACACGCCTTCAAAAGCAAAGGGACGTATCTGCTGCGTTGTTACGATGCGCGGTACAGCTGCAAACGGTATAAAATCAAGCCTGCAGCAGACCGCGATCATATCTCACTGTGAGGTTGAGTGAAAATGTCGCGGCGGGAGAGAACTGACTTTGAGAAAGTAAAGACTGTTGTGTATTATATTAGTGGGTTGTCCATAAGTGAAACCGAAAGGCGTTTATACATACCCAAGTCAATTGTTTTGGACGTACTGCATAAGTGGAAGACACATGGCGGGCCTGAAGCAGCAAAACGTACCGGCAGACCAAAGGAAATGAGTGATAGAGGACGGCGAAGCCTCAGGAGAGTCGTTACAGCTAATTGACGGACTACTGCACAAGACCGCAGCGTACAGGTGAGTAGAAATACTGAAATCTCGCTATGTTCACGTACCATTCGCAGAGAACTTCACTCCATGGGTTACCGTGGTTGTGCGGCTGTTCATAAGTCTTTGATCTCCACTCGGAATGCTACTCGTCGTTCAGCATGGTGTAAAGAACATTTATCGTGGATCGTAGATCAATGGAAACCGGGTCCTATGGACTGATGAATTCGGATACCGGATCCATCAGTCTGATAGTCGTGTGTGGGTATGTCGGCATCCTAGGGAATGCTATTTACTACAGTGTACTGTTCCTACGGTCAAGTTTGGAGCTGGCAGTGTACTCGTGCGGGGGTATTTTTCGTGGCATGGTCCCTGCGCATTGCTTATCGTGGATAAACCTGCTAACCAGTAAGTTTACCTCGATATTCTAGACAATTATGCCCTATAAAATCTGTTACAATACTACTATGAAACCGAGCCTTGTTGGTACCAGCAGAATAATGCACCGAGCCATAAAAAGTAAGGACTGTTACGGCGTGGTTTGACGATAATTCCGTATCGTGTGTGAACTGGCCGGCACAAAGCCCTGATCTTAATCCCATAGAGCACCGATGGGATGAATTAGAACATCGCATAAGAAGTTTGGAACCAAGACCTACTACTAAGCAACAGTTAGCGGCAGCATTATAAAATACACTATACTATCGCTGTGTTCCAAAACTTTGTCGAAAGTATGTCTCGAAGGGTCAGTGCATGTATTAAGGCCAAAGGCGGGTCGACAATTTGGTGTGTGGAACGTAACATCAAACACATTAATTTTTTTGAAGCGCTGAAGAAAGGATTCTCATTTTTCCTGTCTCGCCGTGTGGAAAGAACATCACATCATTGCGAGAAACTTAACAGCCGGGTCATCCTGGAAGTTCGAGCGCCAATGTGAAAACACACTTTTGGCCACGCCGGGCATCAAAGCTGGGTCCCCTCACTCCGGAGTAAGTCTCTCTTCCAACTGAGCTACGCGGACATGTGCTCTCACTGCTATCTGCCTTTGTTCATGTGCGTCCTGCGGTGCAGGCACGCCTCAAGTTTTATATGTATAAAATGGTGCATTTCGAATAGTAGATTTTCAGTTTTAAATATTTTACATGCTGCTTTATAAATGAATATCACTTACAAATTCTCAGTTATACATATTGTGCGTACTCTAATTATGTGTCCTCATACTTAAAAGAAACCCCCACGTTTCTTAACATGAGATCCTATTTCTGCGTACTGGGTTTTCTCTTCAACTGCTTTGTTTTCTTTTTCTCCTAGAACTAACCATATTCCAGTTTTAATTGCGCAAAAGCGGTGCTTTGTAAAATCCTCTTCTGCTCCAACGAAAAAACAAGGAGAAGAATTTATGCGAATGAAGTTGTTCCGTTCTTTTGTCTTTAATCTTGGCCTGTTTATTCGAACATTAGCAATATATATTCCGCCATTTATGCTTTGCCAGAGTCATTCCAACGTTTATCCAGAGACAATAGCGGGAGTAAAAGGTAATGCTTCAACTCTATTTTATTTTGCATTTTTTCCCCTTTATTTCCTCTTTGTATCTGGAAAGAAACAATGTTCATTCTTTATTTCGCTATCACAAAGGGAGCTAAGGGTGATAAGCCCAAAGAAGGAAGCGCTGCGAGATTAACTTAACGAATGTTCATATTTAATTGTGGTGTTAATTATGCACAGTCCAGTGTTTGTAATTCCGATAACGCGTGAGTAATTAATCCAAGAGAGAATTACATAAAAACTAAAAATAAAAAATATGCAAACGACGCTTTCAACGTAATATACAAGATTTGCAGCAGATTATAACTTCTTGTGAAAAAAAAGACATTAATTTTTAATCACTCAGAGTCAAAAAAGAGGACCGTTTTACGCTTCACAAGTTCTTTTAATTACACTAATAACAAATATTTAAACTAATACATAATCACATCTTTTGAGATTCAGCTTTTGAATAGAGTTTTTTCTTTATCTTCAACAGCGGTTTCTAATTTGACGTAAAAATGCGGCTAAAAACGTGCTTCAAAAAACGATAAGAATAATTTTGGAATCCAATTATTTCGTAAGATACTCAGTAACATTCCTTTTTTATTATTTTTTCCTCTGTTGAGTTCTTTCTCCTCTTTCTCCGTAATGTGTAAAATGGTGCATTTCGAATCATATTTGCAAAACTTTGAGGCAAAATATTTCGGGTATGTTACAGTAAAAGCATTCATTTAAGGTGGAAGTCAAGTAATTTTGCTTCCTATACTTCCAATGGAAAAACTTCTGTACACATTTTCTGGACAAATAATGCGTTCCCAAGGATGAAAATTTGAACATCGATTAAAATAGCTTCATTTTATAACTTGGAATACCTAATATTTTCGAAAACATAATCATAATTATGCAATCCAACATTTGTTTGTCTACTGATGTCATCAAAGTGCAGGTGGCGCTATCTTTCTTCTGGTTTCAACACCACCAAAGGAAAAGTTATTGATTTTTAATATAACTATGGTTATGTTTTAGAGAATATTAAGTATTCCAAGTTATAATATGAAGTTATTTTAATCGATGTTCAAATTTTATTCCTTGGGGACACGCTAATTATGAAAGAAATGTGTACAAAAGTTTTTCCATTGGAAGTATAGGAAGCAAAATTACTCGACGTCCAAGTTAAGAACTGGAAAGAAAAAAATATTCCTCTGTGAAACTGATTCATTTTAGCCGTGAAATGTACGCTGCAAAATTTAGAATCGAAATGATATGTTTCGAGTTTTGAGTAATACTTGAGCCTTGTTTAGCACAATAGTATAATTTTCAAAAGAGTGGATCAAGCGTTGATAGTATCTTTACAAAAAAACAAACGGTTGTATAGTAGTAGTCCGTTCGATCTCACTCTGAACCACTTTGATATGTCAAAGGCTTTTGATCAGTTACTGTTTTGACGCTATGCATGTTTCCCCACGTTAATAAAAGAAATCCAATGCGCAAAATGTTGATGTGACGGAAATGGTTAACGGAAGTAGTCAAAAAAACCGTTGCTGAAATCTAATTTTTGAACGTTGTCACGTGAAGTGACGCACCAATAATTAATCTCATTGTTACTAAACAACATATTTTACTAACCTAACGGAGAACATTATTTCATCACATTTTGTATAAATGTAACAATATACCATTGTAATATGTGTAAATCACGAGAACCTGAGGCATAAAAGCCATTACAAAAATGCATTTTTGATACTATGAAAACGGTGCGTCGCAAAGCAATTTGACTTCCTCTCGACAAGAGCTTTAAAATGACGCATAACAGAATGAGGTGTAAGCTGTGGATATCCTAGACCAAAAGTTACCAATCACCTTCACTAATGTACACTGGTGTGCAAAAATTAAGGATGAGACGGTTTTTCGAATGTAACGTCGTGCAGAAGTGCTCCACATCAACTCAAATCATATATACCATAAGATTCCCAAGATGTAAGAATATGGGACAAGTGAGCAAAACCGTCCAAACAAGGAATCCAAAGGATAAAAATACACTTTATTGAAAAGGTAGCTTCGAGCACAACTAGACAGAAGACAAACGTCCATGTGACAGGCGGCTGCCAAGAAAAATCCAGTCTTTAGTAGAGGATATGATCACCCCTGACTGCGTTGCAGGATTTACAACGTCCCTTTGTAGCGCCAATCGCAGGTGCGGAATCGTTGCTGGCGGCTGGTGACGTGCTGCCAAGCGTCCCCCGAGAAGGTCCCACACGTGTTAGATTGGATTTAGGTCCGGGGACCTTGCGGGACAATCCATGCGTTGAATATCTTCACTCTCCAACAGCCACTGTACGATGAGGTATAGCGTTGTCGTCCATGAAGAGGAACTCAGGACCCACAGCACCTGTAAACAGACGCACGTGAGGCAGGGTAACCTCGGTACAATAGCGGACACCAGTGGCTGAACCTCCTTGGAAGATGTGGAGGTCAGTACGGCTCAAACGAGAATTCCGCCAACTCCAAACCTGTCCCTTTCGATGATGTTGGAGGTGTGATTGAGTATTCCCTGCTCTCTCCAGATGTGTATACGTCCAGAATCGCTCGTCAGACTAAATCGACTCTCATCCGTAAAGAGAACTCTACCCCATTGCGATTTGTCCAGTTCTTTGTGTTCCTGGCACCACAGAAACCGCAGTCTCCGATGAACAGGAGTTAATGGCACACACCGTACTGGTCGTCGTGCAAATAGGCCACCTTTGGGCAGCCTCCTGGCCACGGTAAAACGCGAAAACGGACGTCCAGCTGTCTGTTGCATGTGCCTTACGATTTTTCCCGCTGTCTGCCATCTGTCTCTTCTCGTCTGTAGGACAATATACCGGTCGTCCACCGCCGTGGTTGCTCGTGGACGACCACTGCTAAACTCTCGGACAGCTGTTCCGGTCAATTGAAATGCTCTCCAAGCACGTGAAACGATGCTGTGAGCGATCCGAACTCCTCGGCTACACTAGTCACACTTCGACCTCCTTCAAACTTCCCAATGACGCGACCTCGGATAAAGTCATCCAGATGTCGTCTACTGGATTGCCTGTTGGCCATAGCACACGGTGGCAGCAACTCGACGTCGTTCAAACCGATGTACACCGTGCAATAGCTTTCACCGAATTGCTGAGCGCACACCGCCCGTGTGCTTTATACCCTTCCGACACTCCCCCCCCTACGTCATGCTGCATATATGCGCATGCCCTAGCGTACCGGACCCTAGTCTATCTCCTGAGTGGTCTTTTAGTCCGTTCTGCCTGCTCATTCCGCTGAAATGCTCATTTTTCCTCTTCGTCCTCAATTTTTGCACACGAGTGTAGATTAAGAAATTGTTGAGCTAACATACGGAGTCTTTCCATTTCTTGGTTTTATAATTCAAACGATTTTTTTTTACTTAATGTTAGTGAGCGAACTTTCGTGAAACGGTACAGTAAAAGGACATCTTGTTTTAATTAAAATTCCTCAATGGCACGAAATTTCGGGAATTGGAAAACGTCAAAACCTGACCGTGGACGATGTCCAATCGCATGGCAAAAATCACGGTGATAGGATGTGTCATGTCGTAGCTATGTCCGAACAATTAATTGTCCCGAGTCTCTTATAGATGTACGATGTTTTCAATTATTATTAAAATTGGTCAGTTTTTTAATGGTCATTATTTTTATACGACATGACCAATCACCATGATACCAACCCCATGTCACTCACCATGTCCTTCCGTCTTCCCATTCTCTGTGGCTAGTGTCACCGCGATCGGCTGAAGATCTTTGAAGGAGATAGGTAACGAACGACCCTTTCTCAAAACCCGCAGATACCACTAAAATTGGCAAGTTTCTGAAAAAAAAACTTGCCGTTTAGCGGCTTTTCCGAAATTGAGGAATAATCGTTCTAAAAGACAAGTTTTGAATATATCGTTCTGAAAAGAAAATTTTTTGAACGATTATTCCTCAATGACACGGAATTTCGGAAATCGAAAGTCGTCAAAACCTGAATATGGACGATGTCCAATCGCATGCAAAAAGTCACTGTGATCGGATGTTTCATCTCGTACTTTTTTTTTTTTTTTTGCAGTAGGGCCCGAACAACTAATTGTCTCGAGTCTCATAAAGACAGCTCAGCTCGACCTCCGGCCTAGCTTCGATCAATAATTACGTATGTACTGTACGTATGAATCAAGCTCCCTTAATTTGTGTTTGCGATACATTTTCTTGAGGCTCAGAAGACTACAAAATATTTATTCTTGGCCCTCCAGGATTTAAAATCTGGCGATCCCTGAGGTAAATAACATAAATTCTTCCTTTAAAGCCCTTTCTTAAGATAAGTTACTGTTTGTCATAATAGTAATCCTTTCTCAATAGCGATTTGCAAGACGAAACAGAATTAAACGGAGTAAACAAGGAAATGTTGCCGAAATATTTGCCTAACTTAAATTTTGTAACAGAAATAAATAAATCAAAGAAGAAACAGGACAAATATTTCTGTCTAAACCGAATTAAAGGAATCATGTTTTGATTTTTATAAACGAAGTTCATTTCTCTATTCACGAAACATTTTGTATTTTACAGGGAAATTTTCTTTCACATGCAAGAAAAGCTGATTTTTTTTTTTTGCAGTAGGAAATTCTGTGTGATAAATTCAAGACGAAAGCCAGACGAACGCTTTCTCTCCATGCTGCGAAATGGTTGCATAACAAACGACTGCAAACACGTGTTTAAACTTCAAAATTTTGCTTGAATTGTCGAAAGTGAATCCCAGAGGAAACCATTCCGCTACCTTTGAAGGGCATTTCAGCACAAGTTCTGATGACATGAATAAAGAATTAAGAAGCTAGAAAATTCATGTAATTTCTTTGATTTTAGTTTTGTGTATGAATTTCGACAGACGAGTTGCTTTTAACGTAATTTCTTTTCCAAAACTACGTTTCAGACGCATTGGGGATCTCGCTCTTATATTTCCTTTAAAAGTGTTGCATAACAGGATTTTCTGTTTTTCTGAGATACTAGTTTGAAATGCGTTGCGGTAGAATAAACTGAGCATATGAAATTAGCAGAACGTACCGTTGTTTGAAGAATAACACTTTTAAAAATAGAAAATATGTATATATATGTAATTTCAGTAACGTCAGTGTTTTGAAGTATTGGTCGAATGGGTTTGCCCTCTAGAGAATTCAGTTCGGGGAATAAGATTATAGGAGAATCTTTTCCGAAATCATTGTCCTTGATGTATTCATTTTAAAATCTGTGCCTTTATTACTTTAATCTCTGCTTTATTTTGGCGATGCATCATTGCAGTTTGCTGTCGCTAATTTATTTCCTGTGAATCAAAACGCGGCTAGATAATTTTTTTCCGCAGTCTAACTGTGCTGCGTCTCCAGCGGATCCACTGGTCCAGGAAAGTGCTGCCCAATTGGAGGACTGCGGAACGAAATTTTGCGGCCCGCAAATGAAGAATAAAACGAATTTCATTTCTGACTGAAAAGAGATGCAATCTGAAATGTTACGTTGCGTTATACACCAACAAGGATTACGTGAAGCCTTCGCTGGGACCGGTGCAATGCAATGGACATCATAGTGAGAATAACGAAGTTAATTAGTGGCCGAAACCTTGTTCTTACGAATAGAAACATTTTTTGAACTTGATGACAATTATGGTTACTTGCATGTGCAAAATCTGATCGGTTTGTTGTGTGCTGGAAAAATATTTAGGGAGATTTTTCTAACTTCAGAAAAATAACTATTTTTTTATTTATTTAACGAAATGAAATGTGATACTGGGGGGTGGGGGGTATCTTGTTTTAATGATTTCCCTTCCTTAGTTTACTAGCTTTCCTAAATAAGGTATGTTTGTAAAGGCAAAATGAACATTCCTGAGACATGCTCTATGCACGGTGTCTGGTGGCACTGTCATCAAGAAAACGGTATGTGTGTCCAATAGCAGCGTGAAACGGTGTCACAGTGGTCACAATGATCTCGATTCGGTACAAAGTGGTATTAAATTTGCCTTGGCAAACATACAAGGAAGTCCGGTCATTAAACCTCATTCCTGCCCAGACTAGAACTGACTGTCGCTGATAAGAGTGGACGGACGACACATAGTGTACACTTTTAAAAAAATCTACTTAAAAATGAGAACCTGAACCTACTTGTTTTTTTTTAAGTACAACAATCGTATCATAAACGAGTACATGACATGCTCAAATATAAGTAACCATACGTACCTACAAATAACTGCGTCAATAAAAATAATATCGCATACTTCATTTCAGATATAATATATTTCAAGAGAAATTGTTTAATGAATGTGTAAAGTGACACACATAAATAATTAGTACAACAAAGCCACTGATCACAAGTAATTTAATTATACTTAAAGTTTCTTTATGTAAATTTTCACATTAACTATTTTTGCGTCAGTCTCATGAAAAATATATTGTCGCTTCATCACTAGATTCGTCATAAAATTGTGCGGTCCATTTGCCCAGCATGTGATAACGAGTATATCTCTTATGCCAGATGTGCCATCGAATAATATACTTCCAGTTGATTCTATGAATAAATGAGTATGTATGGAGTACACATATTTCAAATTTGGAATAGAGCCGCGGATGGCTTAGTGGTTAGAGATTTAGACTACTGATGGAGGGATCCCAGGTACAAACTTAGTCTGATAGGTTGAACCTGGGGGCACTCCGTGATGGTGTGAATTTCCAACAATCGCTGACTATCCGCTGTACACCGGACGAGCACGTTAAGTGACGTCTCCCGGGTAGGAATCCGCTGGTTAAAGTCCTTAAGCCCCCCCCCTAATTTCTCTCTGCCTTCTATGTGCAAATCCTTACGCTTACACGGTGGCGCCATCTAGTGTGCTTTCTCTCACTTCCAAATTATCCTGCCAGAATCGCTAGATTCGCTCTAACTTCCTTCAGTTTCTGTGCCCTGCCCGAAAGGGTAGAGAAACCTGAATGAAGTTAGAGCACATATATTTGAAATATACGGATTTTTTTCAGTACATATATTTCAAATTAGAAATACCAGATATACTCACAATTGATTCCTCGTATGTACTCAAAAATAGTACGTGTCTTTCCCAAAAATGAGACCCAAGTACTCCGAGCTATTATAAGCCCAGAATGTACTCAAAAACGAATACATTTTGCTTATTTCGAAGAACCAATTTTTAGCAGTGTGGTTGCATTCGTGTGCCGGAACCCCATCATTGGTATCCTCGTCGAGTATCGGGATAAAGAGAGAAACCGGATGCACCTGAGAAAAGTATTTGGTGCCACTCTCAGAGGCGACTTTAGATCTTTTGGGGCCCTAGGCGCTAAAAGGTTCAGGCCCCCCCCCCTCTACCTTCATATCGCCTCAGAAATTTTAATCCGTTAGATTAACAAAAAACAAAGAAAAATAAAAGTAAAATCAAGAAAAAAGTTTTTAGTTCTTTTAAAATACCATTCTATCTTCCTTTTGTTAGAACGTTTTGTAAGGAACAGTGTTAGTGTAATCATTTTGTCCGTCCCTGCACATCGAACTTTTTTTGTTTTTAGAGATATTTCAATAATTATTTTTAAAGCTAATAAGAATTCAGATTTTGATACCTTATTTTTTTTGCAGCCTTATTAAGTTTGGCAATATAAATTCCCATATAGTACTTCATGAATATACCGCTAAGGGCTGTCAAAGTCGAAAATTCAAAAAACTAAACTTCTCTTGTGAAAAAACTATTCAACTTAGGAGGGGAAATATTTCTGTGCATCTTAGATTAGGCTTAACTGTTCCTTCTCAAATATTAAAATTTTCCAATTGGTTCTTTAATTTCCTGCTATAGTTCAAAGAATTTGGTTTTCACAGATTTTTGAAACCTTATTTTTGGAAATTTTTGAAACCTTATTTGGGTAGGACATTAACACTCATGAAATTTTGCAAATTTTAGATTTCTCTAATAGTTCATAAATTTTCCTCTAGGAATTCTTAAAGTGAAAATTTAGTAAATTTTAGCTTTACGCTACGAAGAGACCATTTCAGTTACAGAAAAAGTTATTTTTGAATTTGATACGTTAGGCAAAACTGGTTACTTTAGCACCTTTTCATTTGCAAGTTGCATGGCAAATTTAACGATAAGGGCGTTGAAAATTGTATGTTTCTAAATTTATCAGTACGTTGCGTATTTATCATAAAATTGGAATGCGTTTCAATTACAAAACGTGCTTTTTCTGTTGTTTCAGACTGGAAAATCCATCTTGTTTTTTTACGGAATGAGCAAATTAGTAGCATGGTATCAAGTAAAAATAAAATGCTTGAAGACACTGGCAACCGGAAAAGTCCTCCACATTAGAATATTTGTGAAAAATGAAATTTGTGCACCGTACTTCACTTGAAAAGGGTGGATAACTTTTCGTGGAAGAATGTTCCTGTGGAGAACAATTCCCTAAATCGAAGAGATTCAGTCGTCCATGGCATAGACGATTGCCATGGACCAAGAAAACTGGACACTAAGAATTTCCCCGGTCAGATCAGGAAAGCGAGAATGTGAAGAGTTTATCGAAAGCAATTTTTCCTATTATTTTCATCGGAAAATTGAGACCTGCATATTTTTTATTCTGTCAAAAAGATGCTGGAGGTTTTTCTATACCTGCACTGTAGCTATCAGAAACAGAAGCATAAGCATAAGAATTAAATGCAAAAAATCCGGTTGGAAAATGGAAAAGTAGGAACCACAGCTTCTCGAGTGTCATTGGAAACTTCTTATTACTTTTTCAAAAGTTAGTTTTATGTCGATTTAAGGAATTGAAAAGGTGAGAATACTTGATATTATCAATATCAAACCAGAGGAAGAGAATATAATAAGAAACTGTTGTTGCAATACAATATAAATTTCTTTTAACAGTATTAAATAAGAAAAATATAGTGTGATATTCTCTAACTTCTTTATTTTTCAGCTTAAATATTAACTCTCTTGGTTTAGGCAGGTTTAGGGGGATTAGAGCTGAGAAAGAACTTGATTATCCTACCACAAAGGGAAAAAATAATTAACAGCAAACAACCTCGATCATCAGGAACGTTTCTACTAGCACTCCTCATCTCAACTCATGATAAAACGAGAAAGGTTTCAACACAGATGCTTTCCCTTGGCTGGAAGTAGCATGAAAACAATTTATATGACAGCAGGTCAGTTAAAAATTTGCCTTAAATAATGAAAAGTATGGGAAGCGTGAATACTTCCTTCATCTACCAATAAAAGGAAGGCTAAATTATTTTAACCGTTTCTTTCAAAATAAGGATATCGATAAGAACTTCAAAGTTCGAAGTATTAGCAACAGCAAAAAAAAAAAAATGTTACTGATATGAGAAAGTAAAATATCAATTGACCATACAAACAAAGTGGTCGCTTTAAGGATTGATTAGTTTCGGTCCGAGAAAACCAAAACAAAACTGGAAATCCAATTATAGGTTTTCGGGGCCCCTCAAACTCTGGGGAGATTTTAGAAGCTCATATTTTGTTACAAATACATCAGAAGTGGGATTAAGACTTACGCCACCTTGTGGTCAAACCATTTTTTACAAAAATGAGAAATCACGTGCAAAGGATTTCCCATCAGGAGCTGTATCCGGCGCAGAAAGAATTATTCAAATCGGAGATTTAGAAGCTGAGATATAGGGGGGGGGCAATTTACCTTTAAGCCCCCTAGCGGAAAGTCTACGAATTACTCGAAAATTTTGAAAGTATATAAAAAACATGTCACACTGGAAACGGTGTCACGTCAATTCGTCGCGGGCGTCAATTCGTCGACTACGACAATTCGTCGCGGACAAATTCGTCGACTACCTCAATTCGTAGCGTTTACAGATTTTGGTTACACGCAAAACGAATGCAGGAAAACGAACGATTTCGAACGTCATCCTCCCTGATCAAATTTATAAAGTTTGGACACTCAGACAGGATAGGAATATTACGCTTTTTTTTTTGGCACTAAAAATATTAGACGTTAGACGGTTTTTGGAACGGGGCAGGGCCCGGTTGGTCAGAGCACCGTTTTCAATTAAGAACCACCAAATCTGGTATACTATCTCGTGGTATTCTAACTTAGACTGTAGACGGTCTTTGGGAAAGGGGCCGGAGCCCGGGGTTAACAGCCCCCCCCTCTACAAAATTTCGTAAAATCTAGTTTTCAATTTAGAGAACCACGAAATTTGGTATAATATCTCATGGTAGTCTAACTTAGACGGCAGACGGTTTTTGGAACGGGACGGGCACTTGGTCAGAGCCCACTTCATAAAAAAATTCGTAAAATCTACATTTCAAAATTGCCTTTATTCTTCAGTAAAATAACATTTCTATGTACATGACAATGGAATTCTGCCAATAAATACAGCGGTATATACATCAGCTGGAAAGTTCCAGTGAAACGTAAAACAAAATATTGTTAAAATCATAAAAAAAAAAATTATTTCGCCACGTAGGGCGAAGGAGAGGCAGACAATAAAGCACGAGCGATACAAACGAAAATGTTTACCTACAGTATTGTAGACAGGGCAAGACATGATTCTATACTATGCACAAATTCCAATTAAGCATTACTACCATACTAAAGATTAAACATTAGGTACTAATTCACAGAAATGCATCAGTGATGCTACATTCAAAATTTACAACATATGTACAGAAGTATTCAGTGACAAGGGGAAATAACGCTAAATGTACTCAGAAGGGCATCTTGTTACATTATATTATACACACAGTGACTAAGATTTTAAAAAATATTCAACATAATGAAGGGGACATTGCGTGGGCAGTAAACTGTGCAGAAGGAAGAATTATATACAACAACATAAAACCCAACATTATCGAAGAGAACATGGGAAACATGGTGAGCTATCTTCAATGGCACATTAAAACAGAAAAATCACAAATAGCGAAGCACCAAAATTAATACGTAAAAACATGATTTGTTACAGTGAACGTGGGCGACAACAAAAATCCCACTTATAGGTTGAGATGTAACTGCAAATTGTGGATATGGAACCACCCAGCCGATTGGGCCCAAGTGGATTGAAAAACGCTATCGGTGTTTGTTGAGGCAGCACGAGAGTGCTCCATTTGGAGGCGAGTGGTTAACCGTGCTAGGAAGCGTCTCCGAATGATAGCACTTGCCTCCTGAGGAGGTGGAATAAGAGCGGGGAAGCGTTGTTGAAGATGGAAAGCATAGACAGTGAACTTCACAAGAAGAAAAATATAACGGCACACAGGAGGCAAGTGAGTAGGTGGATGCTTAGTTTGGAGTAGCCAAGCATATGCAAGAAATGGTAACGATCGAGCACAAATTCGATCAGCAAAACGAAATGCTGTGTTTAGGACTGGCAGGAGAACGGGGCAGAATAGGTATTGATGTTGGACGTCGCTGACTTCAGGGCAAAAGGAGCACTGCGGAGAGGTGAGAAGGGTCATGCGAAACAGTACTGATGGGGCGGGGAGACGAAGGTGAAGAAATTGCCAATGGACATTGAGTTCAAGAGGGGAGGAAAGGGCAGAGGTAGATGCTGTCCAGATGGCGGGGAGAAGAGAAGGAGGAGCAGAATGAACAGAAAGTGGAAGTGCGGGAGGGGAAAGAAGAAGCCAATAAAGAGAAGAGGAGGAGAGAGAAGTAACTAGAACCGGGGAGCTACGAATGAGGAGAAAGAACGGTAGGGAAAGAGGAGCAGAGGGGACCGAGAAGAGACCATCAGGTGAAGCGAGGAGTGGAAAGAGGCTCCAAAGCGCTGTGCGAAGAAGAAGATATTCGTTAGCAAGAGTAATGGTTGGAGATAGAAACAGGGAAGAAAGAGGTCTCCAGGTTAGATCAGAAGTTACGAGAGAACGGACAGTTATCACACCAGAGCGGATCCAACGAGGAAAGTAAAAGTAAGGGAGGTTAGGAGGGTGAATAAGAGAAGAGAAGAAGAGAGGTTCATCTAGGAGATCAAGAGTTGAAGAAGGAAATGAACGGAGAAGAGGAAGCGAACGAAAGAGAGAAAGGCCCTCTCGCAGGACAGGAGGGAGGTGGGACGGGAGAAGAGAGTATGCATCCATCTTCAGAAACAGTAGGAAGGTGAAAGATGGGTCACGGAAAGAAGCTAGAACATTCAAGGTAGTGGTAAGGGACGGAACAGTTGAAGTGGCAAGGCGAATGAAATGAATAATGCGATGTGTTTTATAAAGGAAAGCTGGATCGGGAAGCTGGATGCCACCCAAAGAGGCTGGCAGATGAAGCGTGGCAGGTTTAACCCAGTGATGTGAAGACCAGATGACGGAAGTTGAGAGGCGAGTGATGGTCATCATTTGTGACACGGGCACAACCGTCGACATCCAAGAGTATTCGCATAGAGAGATAAGTTGTCGACGAACAACGGCTGCTCGTTGACGGAACGATGTGAAAGGGCGGGCCTTACTCCAGTAGGCAGCAGTCCGTTGTATCCGGGGAAGAAGAGCAGTCCAGGTGGCAGATGCAGAAGCCAAGGGCAATCCGACATACGCACCGAGGATCTTCTGTGTAGTGGCTGTCCACTGCGCACCCCAAGGAGCATCGGTGCGGGCAGCCCATGCCCCGCACCATAAGCCAGTACTTTTAGTGGCATTCAGCGCTGCTCCAGATAATGCAACATACTGTTGATATACAGAATACAGGCGATCAAATTGAGATTCATCCCGGACGCAAAAGGTCACATCATCAGCAAATCTACAGTTTTCAATTTAGAACCACCAAATTTGGCATACTATCTCATGGTACTCTAACTTAAACGGTAGACGGTTTTTTGGAACGGGTCAAGGCCTGGGGGGTAAGTGCCCCCACATACAACTCTTGGGGGATATCAGCACACTCAGTGATTTCAGCACGATGCGAAATTAAATCAAAGTTCTATGCGTCGTTATCAGCACATTTAGTGATTTCAGCAAAAGTTATTCACGATTTTTAACGTCTCTCCCTGTTTTAGGATCGCTATCAGGTAAAGAAAAGAACACTAACCATGCTTCACCCGGGATCCGAAGCCGGATCCATCTCGGAGGACTCAACAACCAGCAATAAAATACCATTTTCCCTAATTAGCCTTATTATGATTAATGCATATGTCCTCATAACAAGGGTCACTCACTGTCATAAAAATCCACGCACCAAGAAAAAGCTGTGCGATTAACACGAAACTCGGCGAATAGCTACGGGGAGGGCAGACATGCAAATAAATAAAGTTTCGTGCGATTCCGCATGCCCGCGCATCCAAGACCGGCTCTGCAATCACAATCCTCGGGGCTTATAAGGCGCTGCGCAGGGGACTCTACATTCGTGCCGAAGTGCAGAGTAAGAGTCAGGTGAGATACCTGAGCGATAGACATGCCGAAGAGCCTTCGTAGATATGCGTACGTGCAACTGACGGATTTTGACCGAGGCCGTATCATCGGAATGAGAGATGCAGGGTTGCCGGTGCGCCGAATCGGCAGCTATTTGGGCCGGTCAGACAGTACGGTGCGATCGTGCTGGGAGCAATGGACACGGGAAGGCATCCAGACACGGCACACTGGCTCTAGACGACCCAAACACAACCAGCAGAGAAGACCCTGGGATCGTGAAAGCGGCACGCACAGATGCAACGACGTCCTTCTTCCAATATCCAGAGACATGTGACGGCTATACAAGGGACTACTGTTTCCGCCAGAGCCATTTCCAGACGCCAACCAGAACCATAAAAATGGTCCACCAGAGCCATTTCCAGATGTCTACACTCTCGACGGCGAATCTGCACTCTTGACGGCCCTTACGTTTTCTGCCATTAACACGTGACTAACGTCGGCGTCGATTGCAGTGGTGTTAGCAGCGAGCAATATGTAACGCTACGGACTGGCGACGTATGGTGTTCAGCGACGAATCCCGCTTCTGTATGGGTACGGACGACCATCGTGTCAGAGTACGGGGGACCGCGGGTAAGCGTTACAATCCCAACGTCACTTTACAACGGCACACGTCCCGAACTGCGATGGTGATGGTCTGGGGAGCCATCACGTATGACAGCCGGACTTCCCTTTCAGAGATCCGAGGGACGTTGACAGCCGAACGCTACGTACAGGAGATCCTACGGCCCCATGAGCTGCCTTTCCTGGCGGGGTTGTTCGGAGCCCTTTTTCAACAAGAAAACACGCCCGTCCGCACACGGCTCGGGTTTCCCAGGACTATTACGTCATGCTTTGACGCTTCCGTGGTCTGCCAGATCGCCTGATCTCTCGCCCATCGAGCACGTGTGAGACCAGGTAGGGCGCCAGCTTTCTCCGTGTCACAGTGTTCGTGATTTAGAGTGTCAGTTGCAAGAAGTGTGGGCCAGTCTGTCCCAGGATAACATACAGCCTCTCTTTATGCAAGCATGTGGCGGTCTGACGCGGTATTAACGCTGACCGGAATGTGTACCGTATGTCCGCGGGAAATCGAGAAATCGACCTGCTGTTGTGATATTGTAATCACTTCTGCCCTTGGTATGTTACATCTCACTACTAGAATCTCATTTCAATCCGACGCCTCCTTCGTGGTGCGCGGATTTTTATGATGATGAGTGTATTTCATTTACAGGCAAGAATCCGCGAGAAAATACATCAGAACTATTTACATTTAAATATCAGTATTATCCACGAAATAGAATATCAGTTTTCATTTAAACTTCAAATTCAACAATTATTTTACCCAATATGTAAGCCCTTTATTTTTCCTTTTATAATGACAGAGGAATTTGTGTCAAAAAGAAATCCTGGATTTTCCTCGTCTTGTGCTAACATGTAGGAATTATATTCGATACAACCATTAATTACATAAACGATCTGAACATCAGTTTCATCCACATCTCTTCACTATCGGCTACAAAAAGTGAGGTACATCGCATCTTAAAGCAAAAGGTCACCAAGAAATGTTACAGCCATTTTAATCACAGCCTTGTGTTTTTGTTTCTCAAGTCTCGCGGTCACAACTTGAAACTTAAAGTGTGTGAAAGAACATAATTGTCCTATTAATATTCTATGTGAACTGAAGATTATCCAACAATTTTCTTTCGAGTTATAACTGACTTAAAGTTTTTATTGTTCAATAGAAATCTATTATAACACTACCACACAAACCACGTTATTTACACAGATCATTCATTACATTATGACCACCTCAGTCTAGAGAAATGAGCGCGCGTGAAGAACGAACGGTGGCGCACGTTAAGTTCACATAGTAGTATATATACAACGCGAGGACTGGCTTTTGGTTAGTAGATTATTGGGAGTCAGATGGGAAAAGGTGCCGATTTATTTGTGTTTGATAAAAAACAAATTGTGATGGCACGACCCCTCGGAATTACGATCTCAGAAACGGTGCTGCTTGTGGATTGTTCAGAGTACGTATCAAAAGTGATGTACAGATAGCCAAACCGTCGTCCAGCTGCGTGTTGTCCGCAACTCACCGATGCCACAAGGGAGCGGAGACTGTCGTGCATTATTCACAGCGACTTCAGGGCCACAGCGCGACAAATCACCCACAGCTACAACAGTGGTGATCAGAGCAATGTGTTACAGCACACAGTTAATCGCAGTCGTATGCGCATGGGACTGCGAAGCCAAAGACCCAGTCAGGTTCCCATGCTCACTGCACGCCATCGCCGCATGAAATAGGCCCGAGCTCGGACCGTGGATGATTTTAAGAAAGTGACCTGGTCTGATCGAATCAAGATTTCTGGTGCATCACGTTGACGGCCGAGCACAGATACGCAGATTGCCAACGGAACCTATTGCACCTGGATGCACTGTTGGGTGGAAACATGCCGGCGATAGCGGTGTTATGCTGTGGGCGATGTTTTCTTGGGACACCTTAGGGCCCATCATCCCAATAGCACATTCCCGAACAGCTGTCAGGTATCTGAACATCGTTGCGACCCGAATTCACCCATTCATGGCAACTGTGTTCCCTGTTGGTGATGGTCATTACCAACAGGATAATGCGCCATGCCACACTGCCAGAATCGTCAAGGGGTGGGTTCGAAGAACGTGACCTAATCGAACATTTGTGGTTCGACTTGGTAAAACGGGTTCGCGCAAAATCACCAACACCCCGAAATGTACGGGAAACGGAGGACCTGTTATTCATATTATTGCACCAGATACCCTAGGATACCTATCGCCACCTCATCGAATCTATGCCTTGCCGAGTGGCCGCTGTTTTACGGGCTAAAGGGGGTCCTACAGCTTATTAAGTAGGTGGTCATAATGTAATGGCTCACCAGTGTATGATGACATATGCTGCGTTACGTCGTCTTAACAGAGGCTGATTTAGAACAGAATTAATTTCAGTGGCGCAGACACTTAAAATAGGCCTTATTTGTAATACTACTTGCATTCCAATTAATACATCAACTGATACTGTTGGAACAAAAGATCTGACTAGCGGTGTATCTTTTCCTCATATAAAACAAGAATAAAAATGGGTATTTTAATTTGAAAATGGATTTTTTGCATGTAAACTGAAGAATATAGCTTAAGCGCAGGGTGTTCGAAAAGTTTAAAACCCTTTTGAAATGACGATATGTCTGAAATCCATAATAACATAATGTACTTCTGATGATGTAAGGTTGAGTTCAGATAAGGAGAGGTGGAGTAATAAAGAACGCGCTGCCATTGTGCAACTCTACTTCACTTATCACCATAGCATTGTGCGAGCTTTTACACTTTAGATGAGTGATGAGGCACACTTCCATTTAAGTGACTTTGTAAACAAACAAAACTGTCGTTTCTGGGACAGAAAACGGGAGTTTAGACTCATTTGGAATTTTGTTCGGGAACTGTCAGCAGAAGTTCTTGCAAAAGTGATGGAAAGTGCAGAGACAATGAAGGTGGCATTCTTCCAAATGTCATAGTTTAGAAATAAGCACCCAAAGCTTTTAAATACCCTATTTTCCAAATAAATCTCCAGAGTTTGTACTTTCAATAAACACAGCTATTTGAATTGTCTCTCGAAAGGTTCTTGCACTGTGTGCAAAATAAATGGGTGTACAATTTTTGGCAGATCCTGCAGTTCTCAGGGACAAACATTCTTATAATGCAGGATGGTTTAGTATTTATGTCAGTGCAAAAAAGTTCATAACTCCCGTCTAACTTACCGACGATGAATCAATAAGCACTCATAGACGTAATTATGACCAACAGAGTCACTCAGAAGGGACCCTAATGTGGCATTTAGGACACCGACTTGCATGGAATACTTCTGCACTTTGTACATGACAGGAACAGGTCATCTCAGATTACCAGTACAAAAACGGTGCAATGGGGGAAAGAAAACACTTGTCGCATTTTGAACAGAGAACTACTACCGGCATTTGCAAGCTGGGACCACCATCTCAGCAACCGCTGGCATTCTTGGCTTTCCGACAAACGACGTAGTCAAGATGTTTCGCGAATCGTCTGAAGACAGACACAAATCCTGCAACTTGTCGAGTGGTCACCAGAGTTGGAAACGGGTCAGAAATTTCGGACCCTGACGTCCCATAACTGGACCCGAGCCGACCCGACCCAACCCGATTGAACTATAAATTTGAAACTCAATTTATATATTTATATATGGGATGTAAGGTCAGGTGATGCGTAACATCACAGCCTCTCCTTGACAAATGTCAACCCCGCCTTCTCGTGGTACATCCTGTTCCCACTAAAGGGGCTCTGACGACCGCCAATAGCGGTATAACTATACCATCGGGATTAGAGGAAATGCTATCCCACACTCACCAACCCGCTTGGCCAGCGTGGTGAGTTATGGCCAAACCCCTCCAAAATGACTCCACAACTTAAATCTTGGCCCTCAGTCTCCGGCAGCTGGAATGTACCTGGCCAAGGCAGCGGCCAGTGCGACATGAAGGCAGAGGGTGCTAGGAATCCCCGGAGGACCGGACTAGGCTGCCATCTGATGCTGACCTTGGCTACGTACAACGGACGCTCCCTATCTTCTGATTCAAGGCTTCTTGAATTGGAAGAGGAACTACAAAGGATCAAGTGGGACATCGTCGGGCTAAGTGAGGTAAGGAGAAAAGGAGATCTCATTGAACTGAAAAGTGGACATCTCTTCTACTATTGTGGGACAGATACTGGCAGAACTAGTGGTGTTGGATTTATAATAAACAAGAAACTGAAGGATAAAGTGGTAGAAGTAGAAAGTTCCTCTGACAGAGCTGCACGACTCGTTATCCAACTCTCGAGAAGATACCAGGCTCAGATTATTCAAACTTATGCACCCACCACAAGTCATGCTGAAGAAGAAATTGAAGAATTTTATGAGGAAATTCGTCATCTAAATAATAAAGGTAAGCAGCACTTGAAGATAATTATGGGAGATTTCAATGCAAAAATAGGGCAACGGCAACAGAATGAAACTTCAGTAGGTAAATTCGGTCATGGCAACAGAAACCAGCGTGGAAATACTCTCGTAGAGTTTGCAGAGGCAGAAGGGTTTTTCATCTTTAACTCCTTCTTCAAGAAAAAGCCACACAGGAAATGGACATGGAGACATCCAAATGGGACGACAAGTGAAATTGATTTTATTATGTGTAACAAAAAATTCGTCATAGAAGACTGCAGTGTGCTAAACAAGTTCAACACAGGCAGTGACCATAGATTGGTGAGATGTAAGATGCACCTCAACACTAAACTCGAACGTAGCAAGCTCATAAGACAAACAAAATGTATCGACATAACCAACCTTAAAAAACACCATAATACCTTAAAATTGGAACTGAAGAACAGATTCTCTGCTTTAGAAGGCCTAACATCGGAAGAAGTGGATATTTCTGAAGTTAACAGAAAAGTAACCAAAGCTCTAATGGAAACAGCAACAAAATTAGCTGGGTCTAAGAACAAATTGCATGTGAACAAATTATCAGGAAAAACCAAAATGTTGATGCAAAAAAGAGGAGGGATGAGGACAACTAAAGAAGATGTGACTTCCAAAGTGGAATATATAGAGCTATGCAAGACAGTACGAAAAAGTATCACTGAAGACGTAAGGAAATTCAACTGTGAACTAGTAAGGAAAGCAATTGAAAACAACCAAAGCCTAAAGATAGCAAAGGGACATCTCAGTAAGGGGAAAAACAGATTATGGCACTGAGAAAAGAAGATGGTTCTGTGACAAGAAATAGAGGCGAAATTTTGACAAGAGTGAAAGATTTCTACTCCAAATTATATGAAAGGGATGATACATGTACTCCAGACATCATGAAAGGTACCAGTACCAGAGTTCTTCCAGTCCTTCCAGCAGAAGTTGCACATGCAATCAAGAACATGAAGCGGGGAAAAGCTCCAGGAGAAGATGGAATTACTATAGACATCATACAAGAAGCAAGTGGAGAAATCGAAACAGTACTCACCCAAATTTTCACTCGATGCCTTAATGAAGGGAAAATTCCTGAGGATTGGAACAACGCTACAATGATCTTGCTACATAAAAAAGGTGACATTGAGGATCTCAGGAACTACAGACCTATCAGACTCCTATCAGTGGTTTACAAAATCTTCACTAAAGTTCTTTCACACCGCTTGAAGGTGACACTGGACATGGCTCAACCAAGAGAACAAGCTGGATTCAGGAGTGGCTACAGCACAATAGATCATATCCACGTGCTAAGAGAACTAATTGAAAGAGCGAGGGAATATGAGCTTCCATTGTGCATGGCTTTTATCGATTATGAAAAAGCCTTTGATTCGGTGAAACCATCAGCAGTTGCAATGGCTCTGAAATCCTGCGGTATTGAAGATGCATACATTAATAATATTAATAACATCTATGAAAATGCAAGTGCAAAGATTCGGCTGTTTGAAAATACAACACACATAAAAATTGGAAAAGGAGTGAGACAAGGTGACACCATATCTCCGAAGCTCTTTAATGCCACATTGGAAAATGTCTTTCAATCACTGAACTGGGAAAAATAAGGGATAAAGATTAATGGAGATTATCTAACCCACCTTCGTTTTGCTGATGACATAGTCATTTTTGCAACTACCCCATCAGAGCTACAGAGTATGATCCAGGAACTTGCTGACAAGAGTAAAGAAGTGGGATTAAAAATGAACTTTCAGAAGACAAAAGTGATGTACAATGCTTTTACAAGAAATGAAGATTTATCGATTGATGGAGAAAAGCTGGAGATAACAGACACGTACGTTTATCTTGGACAGCAGATATCAAGTGAGGGTCACATTGGTGAAGAAATTAACCGGCGTACAAAACTTGCCTGGAGAGCTTTTGGAAGAAACAGCATAATTTTAAAGAGCAATATGCCATTATGTCTTAAAAGAAAAGTGTTTGATCAATGCATCCTTCCAGTGCTTACGTATGGTGCAGAGACGTGGACCTTAGCTAAAAGAGACATACAAAGGCTGCAGACAACTCAAAGTAGCATGGAGAGGTGCATGCTTGGTGTAACCAGGAGAGATAAGAAGAGGAACACGTGGATCCGAAAAATGACAAGAGTGGAAGACATCACGACCAGAGTTAAATCCCTGAAATGGCAATGGGCTGGACATACTGCCAGAAGAACAGACCATCGATGGACAGCCGAAATTTTAGATTGGATTCCAAGGGACAGGAAAAGACCCAGAAGAAGACCACATGGAAGATGGGTGGATGAAATTCGAAAGTATGCGGGAGTGACATGGAGGAGACTGGCACAAGGCAGACCGTTGTGGAGGAAACTTGGGGAGACCTTCGTCCAGCAGTGGATTGATAATGGTTGACAATGATGATATATATATACATATATATATATATGTATATATATATCATCATGTACTAAACAAGTTCAACACAGGCAGTGACCATAGATTGGTGAGATGTAAGATGCACCTCAACACTAAACTCGAACGTAGCAAGCTCATAAGACAAACAAAATGTATTGACATAACCAGCCTTAAAAAACACCATAATACCTTCAAATTGGAACTGAAGAACAGATTCTCTGCTTTAGAAGGCCTAACATCGGAAGAAGTGGATATTTCTGAAGTTAACAGAAAAGTAACCAAAGCTCTTATGGAAACAGCAACAAAATTAGCTGGGTCTAAGAACAAATTGCATGTGAACAAATTATCAGGAAAAACCAAAATGTTGATGCAAAAAAGAAGAGAGATGAGGACAACTAAAGAAGATGTGACTTCCAAAGTGGAATATATAGAGCTATGCAAGACAGTACGAAAAAGTATCACTGAAGACGTAAGGAAATTCAACTGTGAACTAGTAAGGAAAGCAATTGAAAACAACCAAAGCCTAAAGATAGCAAAGGGACATCTCAGTAAGGGAAGAAAACAGATTATGGCACTGAGAAAAGAAGATGGTTCTGTAACAAGAAATAGAGGCGAAATTTTGACAAGAGTGAAAGATTTCTACTCCAAATTATATGAAAGGGATGATACATGTACTCCAGGCATCATGAAAGGTACCAGAGTTCTTCCAGTCCTTCCAGCAGAAGTTGCACATGCAATCAAGAACATGAAGCGGGGAAAAGCTCCAGGAGAAGATGGAATTACTGTAGACATCATACAAGAAGCAAGTGGAGAAATCGAAACAGTACTCGCCCAAATTTTCACTCGATGCCTTAATGAAGGGAAAATTCCTGAGGATTGGAACAACGCTACAATGATCTTGCTACATAAAAAAGGTGACATTGAGGATCTCAGGAACTACAGACCTATCAGCCTCCTATCAGTGGTTTATAAAATCTTCACTAAAGTTCTTTCACACCGCTTGAAGGTAACACTGGACATGGCTCAACCGAGAGAACAAGCTGGATTCAGGAGTGGCTACAGCACAATAGATCATATCCACGTACTGAGAGAACTAATTGAAAGAGCGAGGGAATATGAACTTCCATTGTGCATGGCTTTTATCGATTATGAAAAAGCCTTTGATTCGGTGAAACCATCAGCAGTTGCAATGGCTCT
Organism: Macrothele yani; assembly: GCA_039090855.1. NCBI lineage: Eukaryota > Metazoa > Arthropoda > Arachnida > Araneae > Macrothelidae > Macrothele > Macrothele yani. Next base: position 33,574,434 of record CM077004.1, read on the forward strand.
GAAATCCTGCGGTATTGAAGATGCATACATTAATATTATTAATAACATCTATGAAAATGCAAGTGCAAAGATTCTGCTATTTGGTAATACAACACACATAAAAATTGGGAAAGGAGTGAGACAAGGTGACACCATATCTCCGAAGCTCTTTAATGCTACATTGGAAAATGTCTTTCAATCACTGAACTGGGAAAACAAAGGGATAAAGATTAATGGAGATTATCTAACCCACCTTCGTTTTGCTGATGACATAGTCATTTTTGCAACTACCCCATCGGAGCTACAGAGTATGATGCAGGAACTTGCTGACAAAAGTAAAGAAGTGGGATTAAAAATGAACTTTCAGAAGACAAAAGTGATGTTCAATGCTTTTACAAGAAATGAAGATTTATCGATTGATGGAGAAAAGCTGGAGATAACAGACACGTACGTTTATCTTGGACAGCAGATATCAAGTGAGGGTCACATTAGTGAAGAAATTAATCAGCGTATAAAACTTGCCTGGAGAGCTTTTGGAAGAAACAGCATAATTTTCAAGAGCAATATGCCATTATGTCTTAAAAGAAAAGTGTTTGATCAATGCATCCTTCCAGTGCTTACGTATGGTGCAGAGACGTGGACCTTAGCTAAAAGAGACATACAAAGTCTGCAGACAACTCAAAGAAGCATGGAGAGGTGCATGCTTGGTGTAACCAGGAGAGATAAGAAGAGGAACATGTGGATCCGAAAAATGACAAGAGTGGAAGACATCATGATCAGAGTTAAATCCCTGAAATGGCAATGGGCTGGACATACTGCCAGAAGAACAGACCATCGATGGACAGCCGAAATTTTAGATTGGATTCCAAGGGACAGGAAAAGACCCAGAAGAAGACCACATGGAAGATGGGTGGATGAAATTCGAAAGTATGCGGGAGTGACCTGGAGGAGACTGGCACAAGACAGACCGTTGTGGAGGAAACTTGGGGAGACCTTCGTCCAGCAGTGGATTGATAATGGTTGACAATGATGATGATGATGATATATATATATATATATAAACGTAATATATATTCATCCTAATAATTGCTTGATATTTAATAACTGAAATCCTTTTTTAATAATAAAATTTGGTTACTTCCTAACTTTTAGTGTCAATTTTAGTGCCACTATTTTGCGTAATCCAGAAGTAATGGCTGATTATGACCGTAAACATGGAGTATCTTGCAAATGGGAATCAATCTTTACGATTACACAAATGTATTTTTTAAATGTATTTAGATTATTCATTCTTTCCACGCTTTGATGGAGGTGCGCATACTTTCATATGGTCCGTTAGATTTTTGGTTCCATAACCTTTTATTACGCCGTCGACATCTTTCTTTCTAATTATACACTTTCCACATTTTTTGAAAAACAAGCAAGACCAAACAACACAGAATTATTCACCGGTTCCTTAAGGAGGCGAAAAAAATTCCCAGCATTCTCTCTTCCCTTTGTGGTTTTCAACATGCACTTATTTGTTGGTTTCGACTCCTTTCTCAACCTTCTTAATATTAAATCCATCCACATTAAAAAATAAGGTGTTAATTTCGACATGACATGTCATGGGAACAGGATGTCAGCACATCAATCGAAAACCTTTGAATGCTTAATATAAAAGATGCGATGTGAAAAGTAACTCTTAGTCATACAATGAACTTTGCACGGAGAGAGTGAATCATCTGATAAACACGCGAATGGCGTTTGCCTGTGCCTTGCACTGGACAATCGCACTGTAAAAGAACGCAAAGGAAGTATCTTTTTACGATATGGTGCCGGAGGGTTTGAAGTCGGTCGGTGGAAATCTTCGTTGCTTTAAGAAAGAGACAATAATTTTTGCATGGCAAATCATTATTCACACCGCGGGCACCAGTATCGACTACAGAATTCCACAATGCGCATTTTTGTTTGGAATACATTTTTCTCTTTTTAAAAATAAAATGAGAATAAAATCGGGTCAAAATCGGCTCAGGAACACCTTAACCCGATCCGTTGGACCCGCAAGGAATTGTCGACGCGTTGCTAGTTGACCAGTTTCCATCTCTGGTGGTGGTCACTTGTGAAGAGTCGACGTGAGCGCCGGTAAGCACGTCCTATCAGGAAAAATTGACGGATCACGATCCCTCACTTAAATGCAGACTAATTCCGTGGTGCTTTAGTTATTCAGAGGCTTTAGTTACAAAAGTTTTGTGACAAGACACGTTTTGGTCATGTACGGAACGAAGACGTGTTGCCGATGTATAATGTGAAGTAAAATGCAGACGAATATTCTTAGGTGGTTTGGCCATGTTTGAAGAATGAGTGGCGAGATGATAAGTAAAAGAACTCAGGTCAAATGTTAGAAAAGAAAGATAGGCGAAGGCAAAGGAAGTCATGGAATGTCCAGATCCAGGAACGCTTGTTAGAGAAAAACTTAAAGGGCATGAAGTATAAAAGATCTGGTGTGAGTTGTGTGATGGATATCAATCAAGCTGTAGTTCTGTGTAAGCAAATGGAAACTTTCGGTGCTTAAACGGTAAGGATAACCTGTGACGTACTAGAGAGGCGCAAACATGTGTCAAGAAGACAACTATGCAGCGAGACATTCTGTCCGCGTAGCTCAGTTGGGAGAGAGTCTTGCTCCGGAGTGAGGGGACACGATTTCGATGCCCGTCGCGGACAAACTTGTGTTTTCACAAACCTAGCGCACCGCAATTAACTATGATTCGGTTTCATTTGAGGAGCTAAACTTCGAATCTCAGAAAAAAGCTTAGTGATATGTATGCAACTGTAAAACTGAAGAGATAGTTAAGTAACAAATATATACTAGGTAATCCTTATTAACACTACGAAAAATAATTTACCCAAACTCAGGGAAGTGTGGGAAAGACACTGAATCGTAGGAATGTTAAAGATTCCTAGCCACAAAAGCTGAGGACCACCGCTGGAATAACAATGCCTAAATAAGGAAAGGCGGTTTTCTACTCCTAATGAACGCGTGGCAAGAACATTCCTCATTCTAACGCCGATCGTAGCGCACGGCTTCAATGTGTCATACGCCTTATCAGCTGTCTCTTACACAACTTCTTTTTCTTTTATTCGCAGAAAGGACATTGTAGGTAATTTTGGCCCAGCCGGTGGTCAAGTAAGCAGAAACGCTGCCTCTGGCTAATTGTCGGAAGTGGGCCAAGATTCTAGTCCTATATGAGGCATGATAATTGCTCTTTCGTACAGCGCTGGCTCTTACCTTACCCTGAAACCACTGACACCACAAATCGGGACCAGCGACTGCGTTTACAACCCCTAGAGTTGTTCAAGTGATCGCTAAACGTCCGACCACATGATCAAACCCAGGAGCTACAGTGACCGATAAAAAATCGCGAGAATACCCTAGTACGCTTTGCAGATAATTTATGCTATTTATAAAACACAAATTAGCCGGTTGCGAGACTCTGACCCACATCCATCTGCTACGGAGCCGAATGCTTTCTGAATTAAACTACACCAACAAGTGCTTACTATTGCTACTTGCTATGTGCGTCACCTTTGTAGAACGTCACAGTTATCTCGCCTTCAGGAAGGTATGGGACGGAATCGTAGGTTTTCGGGTCAGCCTTAAAACCATGCTCGGAGAATCCCACTGTACAAGAAGGAATTCTAACTAATTTCAGACAATATGTGGAATATTCACGTATTTTTCGAAGAACCAAACAGACAGTAGACCACCTTTTATGTTAAGGTGCCAATGTGAAAAAACAAATTTGCCGGTGCCGAACCTCGAACTCATATCTTTCAGCTCTGGAGCAGAATGCTTACCCAATTAAGTTACACCGACAAGTGCTTATCACTTATTTGTTGTTTTGACAAGTGCGTCACTTCTATAGTACGTCACACTGTGTATCTTCCGCGTGTCAAGATCCTTGTCTGTGTGAAATAGAACGGGTGATTCGAGAGTATGCATTTATTTACGTACAACAAATTGCGTCATTCACAACCACACCAAGCCAGAGTTGGATACATATCAAGTTTAATTAAATCATAGCAACAAACAGTAATATTTACTAATTCCGGACGGTGAGCGGTACTTAGGTAGGTGGATTAATGAGAGTCATTGTCGTGAAACTAATGAAAGAAGATATGTGAGATATAAGAGTAAATATTTACTAAACCATGAAGGCGGCAACAGTAAATATTTGCACTGTTTACTTTTTCAAAAACAATATTTATTATTATTATGCAGATTTAAACAAACGAGAGAAATGTTCCTGACATCGATGAAATGTGATGTAGCTACGAAAGTCCATCTGCGCCTGCGCGAGCTAAAATAGGATCTCATGATGGAAAGAAATGCTGAATCGCAAGTGTGTCAGTGAGGGGAGATTGTTAGCTTTTGGTCTAGGATATTTACAGGTTAAACCTCCTCGTGTTTATACATTATTTTAAAGCTCTCCTCAATAGCAGGTAACCGGAGGATGATAATCATATGATCATATGTAAAGGATTTTAGGAAGGGAGTGTCTGACCCCAGGTCTTAAACAGCCCTTAGAAACAGGAAATTAGAAGATTTGGGCTAGAGCGCCCGATAGGAAAGTGACACGGAAGAGAAGTAGAAAGGGGGAGCAAGACGGCCTTATTTATTACCGGGGGCCAGTACCCGGAGTCCGACGGCTTAACGTCCCTATTCGACGCACGGCGGATATTCAGTGGATCGAGCGTTCGTACCTGCCTGAGATGGAACCTGAGGCCCTTTCCGTGGCCGTCACGAACGTTGCCCACTCTGCCACCCGCGGCCCAAGGTAACCCGGGGGGAATGGCGAGAGGAAGCCAAATTTCGCTATGATGCACCATTTTCACAGCATAAAAAGACATTTTTGTAATGCTTTTGGTACATTTAGCATCAGGTTCTAGTAGTTTACCCAGATCGCAGTGTGATATCGTTCCGTTTATGTAAAATGTGATGAAATAATGTTCAGAGATAGTTTAGTTAAACATATTGTTGAGTAACAATGTAGTTAGCTATTGTTTCGTCAATCCATTGGACTGCACGATCAGATTTCAACAATGGTTTTGACTAGTTCCGTTATCTTTTTTTTTCGTTATTATAACGTAACTCTTTTTACGTTATGTAAGATTGGTTATGTGAAAGTTCCAAATGTTTGGCTGGATGGATAGATGTTCAACTAAGGGTAAATGCGATGCACTAATTGCACCGGATAGCTCCCTTTAAATTAAGGTTTTTAGGGCCAGACGAAACATACAGGGCGGAAAGAAACGACCGCAGAAACATCCCAGGGGTTCACTTTAAGCATAAAATGTCCCATAACAGTTTTGGATTTAGGGCTTAGGTTTTCAGATATAAGCCCTCAAAGGTCCGTGAACATGTCATGTCCGAAATCGGCTGTTTTTGAGGCTTCAAAGGCAAACCGAGTGTTAAGCAGAGAAGCGCGTGACGGATGCCTGATGCTGCAATCTCAGTACAACAACGGTCGTCCTGCCTGTTTCTGGAGTCGTGTTACGATCGCAATTGTCGAGACGAACGGAATTGGTCCCTCGACGCCAGTTACAAATGAACGGATGTGATCGCTCGCAGTGGCACGTCCTAACACATACACGTCTGTAAAACGGCTCCAGGTGACTGTCCCGCAAATCCAGTCTTCTACAGCTAATTCATCAAACGGTACGTTCAGCGAAAGACAACTTGGTCGAATGACACGTTCTGTGAGGAGCACTGTTTTCGACTGACAAATGGGTCGAACAACAGTTCATGGAATGTCTCATTCGTCAAAACCAATAAAGAAAGGTCTTGAATGAAATATTCTGTTCACTGTTATTTGTATTTGCACATACATGAATGAGTACGCGAAACTATTGGAATAGCTACCAAATCGACGTCGAGATTACGACGGACAGACACGTTTGGAGGTCCCCCGAAACCCGATGGACAAGAGTAATTGGCATCCGGCAAATTCGTACCTGTGAACCGGGTACAGGCACATTCCTACCCGAGGAGATAGGTACCGGTCAAACGCAACGCAGGTATAGGTCCGCCATCGTTATGGGATATAGGCCGCAGGCCTTTGCTGCGAACTGCGTGTTACTATGCACCTTACAGTACTGTCTAATAGGTATGTGCACATACAACCATGGAACATGTCATATGCTAAAAAGGCTAGTATAGGCGACAGAAGAGACGATAACAAGGCAGATCCGAAGAACACATCAGTACACGAAAGTTATTTTACCACACATTGCACTAGAATAAATAGCAAGACATACATAACGGCCCCGATTAAGCAGTGCGGTGAGATGCCATTGTACAGTTGGTTCCGTTCATGCAACATAAACGTGTGTGGACGGTATGTCAACGGCAGACGAAAATATTGAATGTCACGAAATAATTACACATACCTGCTCAGGACACATTCCATTCTAAGAGCAGACTGCCGTGGCCCTGCTACAGTAGGTGTTCAAAATGTTCACTTTGCATTTGGCAGAGGGCGCGTTGAATCACACTCTCCTGTGCACATCTGACCATTCACCCGTCGACAGAGGCTATCGGTGCATGCACGTGCGCCACCAAAGTTCAAAACTGTTTGTTGGCGTCTGATCCACCAGGTCCTTGATGTAGTCCCCATAGAAAAACGTCAATGTGATTGAGATCTGAGGAACACGGAGGCTACGTTACAGGCCCACCACGTCCAATCCATCGTCCAGGGAATATATTGTCCAGGCGCTGTCGGACCTCAACTCCGAAATGTGTAGGTGCTCCATCGTGCTGAAACCAGAGCTTTCGACGCACGTGTAAGGGGGCATCTTCCAGGGGATCTGGCATCACTGATCTCAGGAAAACCTCATACCGAGATACGTTGAGCACATCCGGCAGTACGTACGGACAAACAGGATGTTACCAACCAAGCCAGCCCATACGTTAATGCCCTATCGATACTGATGACCTGGTCGTCTGGTGCTGTGCGGATTTACCATTGACCATAACATGGTTATTGTGGTTGTTGAATACCCTCTCACGACAGAAACGAGTTTCATCGCTCCAGAGGACGTGTTACAAGAATCCCGGATCCGCTTCGTAGCACTGCAGAAGCCATGTATACAAAGTTGTACGCGGCGAGGGTAATCCGCAGGTTGCAGACTTTGGACCCGGGCGTATTGGTACACCGGTGGTGTTCCTCGTCATGGAGAATATCGAGCACGGTTGTGTGTGTGACACCTGCTCGTCGTGCAATCTGTCGGGAGCTAATCGTGGGGTCCGCATGAACCATGGCCATGACTGCATCTCCTGTAGCAATAATTCTTCTTAACCGTCCACTATTATTGGATGCCATACGTGCTACGTTGCCAGTTTTCCTCATTCGCTAATACAGCCGACGAATCACAGTGTCGGGACGGCGTCTTGCAGGGTACCGTTCGGAGTATGTGTGTGCGGAGGCAAGCGCATTACCTCTACATTCTCCCAGAACCATGTACACAATACTGGTCTCTACATTCTCCCAGAATCATGTACGCAGTACTTACCTAGCCGTGTATGCCATTCAGTTTGGTTAATGTTGCAAATGTTCCACGGAGTAACGATTGCTTGCGACGCAACGTGCAAATAACCAAAATTGTACTGACATTCACAACTTCCACAGGACGTACTAAGCAACAATGCACGTCTCTTACCAGCGTCGTTCGTCTAACGTTGCTAGTACGGCGAGATTCAGTGTCCCGCAGTCCCTGCTTTGCCTTATTTGCATATTATATCAGTTAACAAGCACGCATTTGTTTTAATGACATCAAGCTCGGTACAGATGTTGCATTCACGACAAATGCACGCTAATGTGCGGGGGACCGTAATATTCCATTTCAACGGAAAGGAACTGTTGCATGACATATGGCCTCGGAGAGCACTGAGATATGTAAATCAGTCGTGATGAGTGCCGAGGTACTGAGCTTGAAGAATCAGGCATCCGCCACGAGCTTTCCTGCATGACACTTGGGTTGTGCTTGAAGCCTCAAAAACAGGCTATTCTGAACGTGATGCCACGCACCTTTGGGGGCTGATATCTGAAAAACTAAGCCCTAAATCCAAAAATGTTATAGGACATTTTACGCTTGAATTGAGCCAAGGAATCACCCGCTGGGGTGTTTATGCTTTCGTTTCTTTCCACCCTGTGTGCAGAAAGTCAATTCACTTACGTAAACTTTTTATTAGCCCAGCAACTTTGTACGAAATTCAAAACATATCACGGCGAGGTACACACACAACTTCACACACCTTAATCAGCTGTCGTACAATCAAACTCAACAACGATCTAACATCTCCTCGATCAGATCAGATCAGATCAGATGTAGAGGATTTTAGGAAGGAGTGTATGACCCCAGGTCTTAAACAACCCTTAAAATAGGAAGCTATGAGATTTGGGCTAGAGTGCCAGATAGGAAAGTGACACGGAAGCGATTTAGAAAGGGAGAGGAAGACGCCCTTATTTATTAATAGGTGTTTGCCAGTACCCGCGGATCTCCTCAAGCAACCGCTGCATCGAATTTTTATCTAACGTTCTTATCAGTACACACATACATCCCTCTCGTTCCGACCACAGATAGTTGCCAACGTCATTCTCGTTTGAGAGGAAAAGACATAACGTTAAGGTTTGAAAATGTCTAAGAGAACGAACTCAAATTTACATGGAAAAAGAAACTCAAAAGAAAAGTTTAAATGGAATATACGTTACATTACGTTGAAATTTTTTACTTAGAATTTACTTTGCGGCTGTCGGGAAAAATGCATAGCATCGAATTGCATTCAGCAAACTCACCTTTTTTTTTTTTTAACACTGATTTGAAGCTAGCAACTGCACCTCGAGTAACAATGGCAAACAATCTCCAAAGTTTTGAAGTGTCTACCATGATACCCCGATGAGTAATGGATGTCACAGAAATACACTCACACGCATTCGCTTTCATTATTACAGATAAGAGACAATTTTTTGCTTCAAGTATAGGAAACCTGTAGAGAATAGCATTTGCGAAATTGATCTTAGAACAAAATATGTGCACGCTAGCCTGTATCAGTGAATGCATTTCAACAATATTTCGATAAATGTGGTAAAACAATTTTAAGAACATTACCTGCATCATCATTAAATTTCTCTTTTATATATATAAAGTCAGGTGAAGTCATTTTTGACGTCATCGAATTTCTGACTACGTGAAAAATATCAAAACTCTTAGAAAATAATTGGATTGCCATTGATTCTGTTATTTCAAAACCGATATCGGGAAATTTTTCAATAGCTTAATATTAGCTGTAATGTAACTTAGTAATATCGAAACTCGAAGCGAAAGCCGATCGAATTCGGTGACGGCGAAAGGTTAGCGATCAAGAAAAAAAAAAAAAAAAAAAAAAAGAACCGAGAAAGGAGCGAAAGCGAAGGAGATTACTCGGTAAAAATCGTTAGATGTCTGCGGAAGTTACCGCAAGAAAAGCACACGGTGGGAAGGGATGCCAACGGTGAGAAAGGGGCACCTGATTTTCGGAGCAGCGGCGAGAGCAACCGCTAAACTAACAGGCAATTAGTCTGTGCTGCGCTAACGAGCGTTCGGATGCCGGAATGCATGGGTAAACGAGCAGGTGAACCAGTTCACGCAAACGGCCAGTCTCTCGGCACTACCACCTTCACTAAGATTAAGACGATTACTAGACTGCTATTGCTGCGATGAATTTCTAGCGCATTCATTCTACGTAACAACATGACGTCTGCCGAAAACATATAAATGAGATTGAGAAACCACGTTACGCCTGCGCACTCCGGCCACTTAAAGAGCAATGAAGGATTGAGAAATATTTATTACCGGAGGTCATTAAACAGTCTTTGCGTTGGAAAATACTTGCTGGAAAGAATTTCATGAATAACCAATATTCCTTTCGAATGGCAGAAGTAATGCTGATGCATTTATAAATTACTTTGTTCACAAGAAATTAACGATTAAAAAACTTTTCATCAAACTTTATCGCTTTCCAGATTCCTAAATGAATCACAATTAAACTAAAATGTAAGAGTGTGAAAATATTTTCAGATGTTTAAATAAAGGACCGAATATTTAATTTTTCGTTGTTTATCTCTTGGAGCCACCACGGTTTTGTACAAAGGGGATCCTGAAAGTAATACCTCGTCCCTCATAAGATTTTTATTTGTAACATCAAAAATGTGAAACTTGGTGGCAAAATATTTGGACATATTGTTAATAATGTTAACCTATTCAAAGTATTGTCCATCACTTTTTATACATTTCCGCCATCCTTGAACCACCCATTTTGGAAAAATTCCTGAGGCTGTCGTTTGACCCATGAGTTCACAGCCAGTTTGCCGTCCCGGTGGCGCAGTGGTCTAAGCGATGGCCTCTGATCATTCGTCGGAACGGGGTCCGAGTTCGAATCCCGGTGAGGCATGGATGTGGTGTTTGTCTAACGGCACTGGCTCTCTCCCTTCCCTGGAACCAGTGACCCTAAATTAGGGACGGGCGACTGCTTATAGCCCATTGAGTTGCTCACGGTGGTCGTTAAACCTCCAACCAAAAAAAAAAAAAAAACCAGCAAGTTTAACGTTTGTCACATCGTCGAAACGTTCCCCACGAAAGGTTTTCTTTTCAGAGGACCGAACAGGAAAAAGTCTGATGGTGCCAAAACTGGAATGTAACGGGGTTGGGGCATCACCGTCCGCAGCATTTTGGCAATAGCCTGTGAAGTCTCCATTGAAGTGTGTGGACGAGCGTTATCATGGTGTAAAACAACACTATGAAGTGGAATGTCACGTCCTTTCCATCTGACAGCTTCCTTTAGCTTCGTCAATGTCTCCAAATAGTGAGCACTGTTTATTGTTGCACCCCGTTCAAAGAGATCAGTCAAAATGACACCACGTTTGTCCCAGAAAATTGTCACCATCACTTTCGCTGCGGAACGAGTTATTTCCACCTTTTTCTGTCGAGGTGAAGATGTGCGGTGCATTTCCATTGACACACGATTTGTTTCTGGGCCATGAAAGAACACCCAGGTTTCATCCCCCGTCACAACATTACAGAAAACACCTCATCCTCTCTCTCATAACAGTACAAGAGGTTCCGGCACATGTTCACCCTTTGCTCACGGGTTATGTATCTTGGGATCCACTTTGAATAAATTTTTCTATAGCCCAGATCCCTAATTAATGTTTCCATAGCACAATGACCACAATGAATTGCATCACATAACTCCTGGATGGTGACACGACGATCAGCTATGATGATGGCTTTCACTCGTTGCCTGTTGGCGCAGTTGCGGGTCTTCCATTCCGTTGTTAGTCCGACACTTAACTTTCTCCCGCTCGATACCACTTCATCCATTTTTGGATATTGCTTATATCGATTGTGTCAGCTCCATACACCGCCAGGAGTCTTCTGTGGATTTCTGGAGCCTCACATCCCTCTTTTTCCAAGAATTCAATTACAGGTCGCTGCTTTTCTTTGTCATTCATGGTCTCTGTTTCTGAAAACAATTTGTTCCCACATTGGTCACATATCATAGTACATGCCAGTGCAGTTTCATTAGAATCACTTCAAAATTTAAACAGTTATTGAGGAGGAGACATAACTTTGAGGATGCCCCTATTAGTTTATCTTACTTTACAAAACAGATTCTAATTTATTTACTCCGCTGCTTATTTTATTTGTAAATTTAATTTTGTGTACCGCGTTGCTTGCCGACCTAAAATAATTAAGGATAGTTTTACTGTATGAACTTAAATTTCATTATAGCGTAACAAAGTACAGAGGATGTTTCAACAGCGTGTTAGTTGAACACGCAAGAAGCATATGTTTCAGGTAAATATCGCGTGCTAAAAAAATGGTGCATTTAAACAAGCTGTGGTTAGAAGGTTATGTTTTTGCACTTTACAAAGAGAAATATTCGTATTTTGTAATTAAAAATTGCTGTGAAAATCATGCAATTAGCATTTCTAAATGTAAAGTAAGCGATATTATTAATTATAGAAGGTGATATTTTCAAGCATTGCTTCTAACAGGAAAGAGAACAGGAAACGAAATATCGAAAGAAGGTACGTCTTTTACAAATATTCCAAAAGTAAGGTCTCTGAAAAAAAATCCACCGACCCAAAGATCAATATCTAAGTCGTTAAAAAATCCCTATATAAAAAAAATCGATTTACTATCGCAAAAGAGCAGAAATAGGCTTAAAAACTTGGTTCCAAGAATCCAAAGAAAGTTTCAGTACAGGATACACTTTCAATCCAAAGAAAGTTTCAGTACAGGATAAACTTTCAATACTGAAACGTACAAGGGAAATTAAGGTTAAGAAAAATGGAAAAGAATGTTAAAATCAATTCTGTATAATTACAAAAATAATGTTTTAAACCCCTACAATTAAAGAAGAAACACCATTCCTTTATTCACAGAGCCTTCAAAGAGTAGAACTCTATCAGGATAAGGCTTTCCAAATCTACCACTCTATTTCTTGAAAAAGAGACTGGTATGAAGTCTATACCTTTTGTTCATATTCCCTCCAAGTCCCCTGATGTGTCACCAATGGACTGTTGTACCTTCGGACTGCTAAAAAAAGAGCGCTCTGACCTAAAAAAGAGACTGATATCAAGTCTATACCTTTTGCTCATATTCCTTCAAAGTCCCCTGATGTTGATGTGTCACCAATGAACTATTGAGCCTTCGGACTGCTAAAAAGAGCACTTTCTAAACACAGACCTAAGCTAATTATTGGACTATGGAAAGCAGTGGAATAAAATACCACTACCAAATTTAAGAAATGGCCTGTTATCTTGGAAATCTAGCTGTAGGTTCATAGTCCAGAGAAAGAGCTATTAGATAGAACATTTAAAAAGAAATAATTTTATTTAAAAAATTAATTATATTGTTGGAATATCGTTCTAGGAATATCTTAATATCCTCTGTATCTCGCAAAATGAATTCGTGATGAAGAACCCTAATAACAAACCTACAATGCGGCACTGGTCCTAAAAATTTCAATAACTTTGCTGATGTTTATTCAATACGACTTTGGCTCGTAATGTTTATCGTTTATTTCATCTATTTCATTTAACGATTTGCTTCGTTCCCTCAGTCGGTTGTTCTCGTAGCACTATAATTTCTTAAGTGTGAAGAGGATCGAATAGTTAGTACATAAAAAACCTTAATTATACACTGAGCTAAATTAGAAGATTCAACCGGCAAGAAGAGAGAAATCTTGAAATCACTTACAAGCAAAACTGTCTTTATTATAGGAACTTCAAGGCACTTCAGATTAACAACGCAATAAAAACGATCACATCAGCATAATTCACAATACTGAACCACTCTCAACTTAGACTCAATGTTCTTACATTTTAATCTACCAATTACAACAAACTGTTCCAGTAATCTACCCACATCGCGTCCGCACACTCTCGGTGATCGCTCCCAACATCACATACACTGATGAGACATTACATTATGACCACCCCTAGCCTAGAAAAATGAGCGAGCCTGGAGACCGAACGATGGCGAAAGTGAAGTTCACAGAGCAGTATATACTGATTTCATTGTCCCGTTCCGCCAATCTGTCTTGGCTCCACGGGGACTTATTGAGCACCTTGGATGTTATTTTGACATGTTGCGACAATTATCCTGCCTTGAGACGCCGGTTCGGACCCTGGCCACCCCAATGGCCTAGAAACCAGCCCGTGGTGACGTGCTGGCAGGCGACCTAGTGTACCTTGTCTGGGTTCCCGCTCTGTCTGGCGGGATAGGTCGTTTCTTACTTTATCGTTGACTGGAAGATTCCTTGCCCTCGAACTTTTTTTTGGGGAATAATTTCCCTTTATTTTCTTTTTTCAAAACATCTACACACATGTATACACTGTCCTCATGCTTAGGACTTACAACATCAAGAGATAGCAAAAAATTTATTTACAGAATATTTACATTGGTGGTCTCTTCGTCTGCTTTCCCACAGACTTCTACCCTCATTCATCTTCGGAATCGCTTTCGGTGTGCACGTTCACCTCCTGCGTTTCGGTCCCCGTTTGATTGGGGAAGATGGTATGTTGCTGGAGGGTTAGCCTTTCTACAAAGGCTATTATCCCCCTCCTGTTAACGGAAGATTGGATGAGCAGCTCCAATCTTCGCGTTCTTTGCACACCTGGGATCAGTGTGTTTCTCCATTCGGCGAAGCCACTGCATTCGAGCACGCAGTGTTCTATGCTTGCCGCCTCTATTTCCACAGGGACAAGTGCAGTTCCTGATGGCAAATCTGCCCAGGTATTCAGGGCTGATGCCATGGCCACTGAGTACCTGATTCAGGAGCTTGTTTGTTTGTGCACGTTTGGTCGAGACCTTTGGAAACACTATGTGTCTTCCGGCCTGTCTCTCCCGTGTCCCATCTGACCTGCCATTCGGTCATGGTCTGTCGTGCTAATGCTGCGCGAATACTCCTTCGCGGCGTTCTGCATTGCACGTCAACCGTCTCTTTCAGCGTGGCTGCCCTCGCCAGCTGATCCGCCCTTTCGTTTCCCTGGGTTCCGACATGGCTTCGTACCCAGTGGAAACTGACTGCCCCATCTCCCTCTGCCCTCAAGAGGGATTTGATCCTCTGGACGATTGGGTTTTTTCCCCTGAATCTACTCAGAGCCTGCAGTGCTGCCTCACTGTCCGAGTAGAGTTTTATCCTTTCGTCACTACGCCTGGGGAGTGCCAAGGTGAGTGCCTTTTCGATCGCCAGAAGTTCTGCCTGGAAGACAGAAGCGTTCTGCGATAATTTCACGCCTCTTGCAGTGGCTTCGTTCCCATCCGAGAACGCACAGAAGCCTGCCCCCACTTGTCCCTTCCACTTTGAGCCGTCCGTGAACAGCTCGTGCCCAACTCCCGTGGGTTTCTCCTTATCCCACGGTGGGCAAATCTCCTCGGCCGGGTGGATCTGCCAATCCACACTTTCCAGCTCCATGTTGGAGGCTCGATGTGGGACACCGAGTAGGTAGGCGTCCTCGCCTGACCTAAGACAGTGCATTGTTGCCTCCCTTTCCACTACCAGGTCTGCCGGCTCGCACCCCGCCAGCACTTGGAGTGCTAGGGTCGGCGTTGTGCGAAAACAACCGGTTATCCCTAGTAGCGCCAACCTTTGGATTTGGTTTATCCCCTTCCTCATTCTGACTGTGGGAGTCCACCATGCTCCGCTTGCGTACGTCAGAATTCTTTCAATTCCTCTCTGATAGATGGCCTTCTTGGTTTTGCCCGATAACCTCATGCCATTCAATCTATTGAGAATCACCGTGCACCTTGTTCTAAGGTGCCTCAGGTGTGGCAGCCCTGATAGACTCTGATCCAGGACCACACCCAAGTACTTCATTTCACGCACCGCCTTGATAGTGCACCCTTGGAATCTGCACTGGGGTGGTGTTTTCATTACTCCACGCTTAGCTATTGCTAGCAGAGTGGTCTTCTCAGGAGCAAAGCAAAGTTTGTTTTCTTTGCTCCAGTTGTCTAGCACATCCAAGGCGTTATGTGCTTCTCTTTCGATCACGTGTCTCCCTGAGGCGGAGACCACGAGAACGAAATCGTCCGCATAGGCTTGAATTTCCACTGCCGGACCCAGGTCTAGATTCAGAGCTGCGTCTGCCACTATATTCCACCAAATGGGTCCGGAGTTGGATCCTTACGGACACCTTCTGTGGTACGAGCGCGAGGCTTGCCCATTCCCCGCTTCGAACTCGACCCTTCTATCAGACAGGTAGCTGCTGATCAACGAGAACAAGTTCCTTGGACAGCCAAGTTCTTTTAGTCTGGTTAAAACCATTGGCCACCAGACACTGTTGAATGCCCCCCTCACGTCTAGTGAGATGAAGCAGGTGTGGAGCCCCACCGCTTTGTTCCTCTCTGCCCTCTCTCTGAGGCTGCGAATTGCCTGCGTTGCGCAACGCCCCGGAAGGAAACCAAACTGGTTCCTGTTTAGCTTTCCCTGCTCCATGAGAAAGCTAAGCGGTCTGTTCGTTATGAGCTTGTCCAGCACCTTGCTCCACGCTGAGAGGAGGCAGATAGGCCTGTAGGCTGCGGGATCATTTTTGTTCTTTTCGGTCTTGTTGAAAAGAACTAGCACCGCTGTTTTCCACAAGTCTGGGAAGATTCCCCTCCCGAGGCATTCGTTTAGGAGCGCCACAAAATACCCGGGATTTGCATAGTAGATTTCTCTGACTATGCTGAGGTCGAACCCGTCCTTGCCTGGTGCTTTGCCAGTGTTAAGACTGGAGAGGGCCTTCTCCACTTCCTCTCTTGTGAAGGGGGGGGGGTCTCACCAGTGTCCGGTGGGATCCGGACATTCATCCCTTATTTCTTTTTGTCGTGGGGAGTCCCCTTCTCCTCGTCTCCTTGGAAGTGGTAATCCAAGAGACTCTCTATGGTACTATCAAGAGTCTTTGATAGGCTACCGTCTGCCCTTTCGACCGCTGCCAGTTTTAGCGGTTCGGTGATGGATCCCCTCGAGATCTTATAGGGGATCCCGAAAGGGTCTGCCGGTGTTTGGAACTCACACAGTTTTCTCCAGTAAGAGATTTTCGAGAGATTCAGTTCTCTCCTATATGCTGAACGAGCCTTTTTGTGCACTTCTGTGCACTCCCTGTCTTGCGGTGTAGCTTTCGCTCTTTGCAGAGCTTTCCTACTCCGCCTAGCTCTCGCCCTTAGAGCTTTTAGTTTCTCCTACCACCAGGGGTGGGGATCCTTGGCTCCCCTTTTGTTTCCCCTGCTACTCTCGCATAGCGCTGTGACTTCACTGGTAAGTTCTTCAAAGAGGGAGTTGAGGTCCGATGTTTCTCCGGCCTCTTCTGCCCTCCTACCCCCAACAGGGTAGTTAGTTTGGCTTTAAAAGCCCACCAGTCGAGGTTCTTCGTAGAGAACCTTTTTGCGCTTGGGTCGGATGGGCTTTTCCGATCCCAAATCGAAAGATAGTGCTAGATGGTCACTGCAGCTTTCATCGTCCAGTACTTGCCAATCCTGGACGAGGCTGCGCTGTGAGACTCTGACGAGAGTCACGTCGATCCAAGAGGAGCCCCTCGCCCCTTGGAAGGTCGGGGTGCTCTCTGGATCGTTCAAGACTCTCAGGTCTGCCGCGTTGGCAAAGTCCACTAGTAGCTGGCCGCGTTCATCCTCCTCTTGTTGGCCCCAGAGAGGACTCTTCGCGTTGAAATCGCCTGCTATTATTATCTCATGACTGGGGAATTCCCTAATAGAACCATTAGCTCATTCAGAGTTTCTCTCAAATCGCCTGCTGGAGAACTATATACGTTCACCATTAAGAATTTCTCGACTCCACATTCCACCCCCAGGGCGACCACGTTCTCGGAGCATTTTACCTCGAGAACCGCTAGGGACAGGTCTTTCACGACCGTGGCCACCCTGGGTTTCTCCACCCTGGGGTGGTAGATCCGGTAGGAGTTAGGGAAGCCCACCACTCTTCCTCCCTGTCCAAACGGTTCCTGCAGAAGCAGTAGATGAGCTTTTTGCTCAGTGGCTGTCACCAGGGCCTGTGTTGTTGCTGCCCGTGCATGGTGCAGATTGATTTGCAGCACCTTAACGCCTCTCTTTGGTCTTTTATCCATAGTGAGTGCGTTCTTTTAGTAGAGCCAGTTCTCTGACAAGGCTTGGGCATTCCTTGTCGAGGCTCGAGTGGCCTATATCCACTCGACGCCTAAATTTCTTATTATTTGCCAGGCAGTTAGTGCAGACCGGGCTGTTGCTGCACTCCTGGCGCTTGTGCCCGGTTTCCCCCCACACCGGGCACACCTATCCTGCTCTTCGGGACACCTTGCCTTAAAGTGCTCGAACCCGTTACACCTGTAGCAACGGACCTCCCTCAAGTATTCCCCTTACTGAGTGGACGGACCATTCCACCCCGAGCTTGCCTCGCTTCATTACTTTTTTGAAGGTTAGTGGGTCCGCCTCTACTACCCAGTGGCGTTTCCCACCCTTCACCTTCAAAGAGAACTTGAGTTGGAGGCTGCTCTCCTCCAGCTCTGGGTTCTGTTCTACGAGACATTGCTCGACCTGTTGCCTTGACAGGTTTTCATTGATCCCATAGATAATGAACCTCGGGTTTCTTTTCGCTGGCAACCGCGACCGAAGGTTTTCCTTGGTCACTTCGTTGCTCTTAAGCTCGAGTCCAGTTTCTCTATGTCTCGGGCGGAGGAGCATTCCACCATCACTCCTCCCCCGTTCACCTTCCTGACACTTTTCACTCCAATTTGGAGTTTGGCGGGGCAAATCTGTGTTTGCAGTGCCACCTTGACCTCCACAGAGCAGTATATATAGAGCACAAGGACCGGTTTTGGTTAGTAGGGTGTTAGGAGTCAGAATGCGAAAAGCTGCCGATTTATCGGAATTTGATAAAGGACAATTGAGGGCACGGCCCCTCGGAACTACGATCTCGGAAACGGCGCGGCTTGTGGGTTGTTCACGTGCGCTGTAGTGAGTACGTATCAAAAGTGGTGCACAGATGAGCAAACGACGAACCGTCGTCTATCCCTGTGTCGTCCGCAGCACATTGATGCCAGAGGGGAGCGAAGACTGTCACGCATTGTTCACAGCGACCGCAGAGCCACAGTGCCACAAAGCACCCGCAGCTACAACAGTGGTGATCAGGGCAATGTGTCACAGCACACAGTTTATAACAGCCTTCTGCGCATGGGCCTGCGTATCCGAAGACCTATCCGGGTTCCCATACTCGCTGCACGTCATCGCCAACAAAGTATGAAATGGTCCTCAGACCAACGAGAGTGGACCGTGGATGATTGGATGAAATAGCCTGGTCTGACGAATCAAGATTTCTGGTGCATCGCGTAGACGGCCGAGCGTGGATACGCAGATTACCAACGGAGGCTATGGCACCTGGATGCAATGTTGGGCGGACACAGGACGGCGGCGGCGGTGCTATGCTGTGGACGATTTTTTCTAGGAACACTTTAGGTTCCATTATCCCAATAGCACAAACCCTGTCAGCTGTCAGGTATCTGAACATCGTTGCCGACCAAATTCATCTATTCATGGCAACTGTGTTCTCTGCTGGTGATGACTATTACCAACAGGATAATGCGCCGGGCCACACTGCTAGAATCGTCGAGAAGTTGTTCGAGGAACATGCTAGTGACTTTTTGTTAATGCCCTGGCCTCCAAACGCACCTGACATGAACCAGGCAGACATTTGTGGTTCGACTTGGAAAAGCGAGTTTGCGCTTAATCACCACCACCCCGAAATATACGGGAAGTGGAGGACCTGCTGTTGACATTATGGTACCAGATACCCCAGGATACCTCTCGCCACCTCATCGCATCGATGCATCGCCGAGTGGCCGCTGTTTTACGGGCTAAACGGGATCCTACAGCTTTTTTGGTAGGTGGTCATAATGTAATGGCTCATCGATGTAACTCGTTCTTATCTTGCCAACACGCGTATCTCATCGGTGTAACTCGTTCTTATCTTGTCAACACGCGCAGCTCATCGGTGTAACTCGTTCTTATCTTGTCAACACGCGCAGCTCATCGGTGTAACTCGTTCTTATCTTGTCAACACGCGCAGCTCATCGGTGTAAGTCGTTCTTATCTTGTCAACACGCGCAGCTCATCGGTGTAACTCGTTCTTATCTTGTCAACACGCGCATCTCATCGGTGTAACTCGTTCTTATCTTGTCAACACGCGCATCTCATCGGTGTAACTCGTTCTTATCTTGTCAACACGCGCATCTCATCGGTGTAACTCGTTCTTATCTTGTCAACACGCGCATCTCATCGGTGTAACTCGTTCTTATCTTGTCAACACGCACGCGTCATTTACCCTGACTTCACAACTGATGTCAAAAAAGGTTCATTGAATGGCGAAATTTTAACGTTAAGATAGAAATGCCGCTTAAAGAGAAATAAACTCAAAATTTAGATAGAGAAAGAAACTAAAAATTAAATTTAAAATAGAATATACATCATAGGCTCTGCAATTTTAAAAACCATAATAATGAACATGCAACACGACGGGAGCTTAAGGAATTGCACTAAATTACATAAAATACAGTATGACTCTGGTTCCCAAAATATCAAGAACTGTAGTTAATACACTACAAAAAGCCGTCGGCTCTGTAAACTTCAGGAACTTTATTATCATGCCTTAAAATTTTCAGTAACTGTGCTTTATTAATGAACATGCCTTAAATTTTCAGTAACGACGCTGGCCCAGTGGCGGCTTCTCAGGTGAAGTGCCTCTTCACCTATTTTACTCAAAATAAAGTTTTATTCAGTATTTTTTTATAATATATTCTTTTTTGCATTTATTCAGTTCCAAAATACTCAAAATTTTGAATAGATATTAATTCACATGGCGCGCTCAATACGGAAAACAAATCCTTACACGCAAAACAGCGCAAGTGAAGAGCCGAAATGAGAATGCTTGGAAGTCTGCATTTTTCGGCCGAGTTGTCATGGTAACCGTGACGTCATCCTCCCCAATCTGCTCGCTCAAGTGAAGTGTTTCAGCTGCACGCGCCTTACCTCTGCATCTTTCAGTTTTTGAGCGTAAAGTCGTGAGAGATCACGGTGGAGCGGGTGTTAATTTTTTTTTTTTTTTTTTTTTGGCCCTGCTTACTTTTTAGCAACAAACATTCGGCGTGGAATAAAGACGGATTCTCAGATTTATTAAGCATAACACGGTCACTTCATACATAAACATCGGGATTCTAGCAAACACCTGAAATGCGGATTAATGTTAAGGAATTTTGAAAAAATTCAAAACACCATTTCACCTGAGGGGAAATGCTAGGCTTTTGAAAACGCATTTCAACGAAACCGTTCGTTTAAATAGACTTTTCCTGCATACAGTGATTGATGCAGTATTAGTCTGTACTGTATTTGAGCAAACAAGAACGAACGGTTTCGTTGAAATGCGTTTTGACGAAAGCATGGGCTCGATAAATCGTGGAAATTTCATTGAATTACTTTCATTGTTGATATGAAGAAGTTCTTTAGAAATTGAAAATCAATACGAAAGGATAAGAAACTATTCCAAATGAATTAATTGAATGTATTTCTGAATATATAAACGATCACGTCAAAAATTAAATAATTTTTGATTGTTGATTCGGAAGGTGTATTTGGTTGAGGAATTGTTGGGTTTCCATGATGTGAGTGGAGATGGAACGTCAGGAGCTTTATACAAAATGCTAGACAAATTTTGGAACAGTCTGATTACCAACACAAATAAAATAGGACAATGTTACGATGGGGCAAGTATAATGTCTGGACACTTAAATGGGCTACAGAAAAAAAAGTCAAGGATAAAGCTTCTCAAGCTGTTTTTGTTCATTGCTTAGTTCATCGTTTGAATCTTGTATTACACCAGAGTTTTTCTAAAATTTCTAAGTGTCGAATACCTTTTCCAAGCCTCAGTGGAATTGCTTCGTTTGTTCACTATTCTGCGAAGCGGTCTTATACCCCAGCAAAAAACAGTCTTGCTGGCCCAGCACTATGTTGCCGCTGCTGAACCGTCAATAAAATATCCGGACGGCCAACACATGGGCAAGCAGTTCAGGCCGACAGATGGACAACAGTTGGCACCCCATCAGTTGTCATATGCAACAACAGGGCCATCAGTGGGTCCATCACAGGCAGTAGCTGCCACAAGTGGCCCTTCAGTGGCCCTGCAAGCACGTGCCAGAAATGATGGCTGGCCTAACGTGGTCCGATAGTGTGCCGTTAGTAGCAACCACGTGACGTAATTGGTGGCTTGCCGAATCTTGTCCGCCAATTTCCCAGTAGTAGCCATAATAATAAAAAAAAAAGCGAGGATAACCGCAGTTTCCCATAACTACATTTTTTTTACTCTACCCTTACGAAGCTTGTGAATTAACGCACTGCGCTGGGGAAATTTTCTCAACAGACCGGAAAAACGCCCGTTTGCATCTGAACCAGGGCCATTCGCGTGTCAGCTGAGCTCTCTACCGACCGGACTAATTTGCCACGCTTAAGTATGTGCTGTCTGTTTGGTATGCAATGTGTAATCGAATGCTTCCCTCTTTCATTCTACAATATTGCGAGGTATTTTTCATGAAAGTCAGTTTCATATAATTGATAAATTAATTTTTTCAACGTAACGATAGTTTTTTTACCTTAAGGGAACTTTACTCATTTTCAAGGCGTGTACATACTTATAGTCGCTTTCCAAAGTTTTGTACTGTCCTTGCCGTCTTGAAAAAGAGATTGTTGAATAAATATATATTTACCCGGGTTCATGTCACATTCTGTTGCATTTTTAACGTTGTGTCTTTCCTTTCCGTTGTCCGAAGCTACATTTGTTTTGAAGAGTAAAATATATTTTATTTTACTTCTCGTTATTTTTAGAAGCGAATTCCTCCCAGTCTTGTGTATTCAACCCATGGATGAGTACACCACATAGCGTTGCTTTTTTTCTTTCAAATAATTAATAAATTTTGTATGCGTATAATTCTTTTTTTTTTTTTTTTTTTTTTCCCAACAAACGTTGTTAATGGTTTTCCACGATATTTGTTTCAAGCGGTTTCAAATTTGTCCCTGTTATTCATCTACTCCATTCCATGAATTGTTATTCATGGGAATGGAGTGGGTGTATTTCATTGCTGTAATCTAGTATTTCACGGCTTAATCTGATATCTTCGTCGACGTAAAATTCCATTAGGAAATTAATTCGAATCTCTACATATGGATTTTTTTCTTAACATCCACTAAAATAACACGATGGCGATAGCGTTGTCTTCAACTAACTGGTACCATGAGAGACACAGCAAGTGTTGCTTCTGCGCATGCGCAGTCCCGTTGCTTCCACCTGCTGTTGGGGATTGCATTGGTTGCCAGCAACGGGCCACTAGTGGCACTTGCTTGGAGGCCCACAATTCACGGCGATGCTGCAGGGCCATCAATGGCTCGCCAACTGATAGCGCTGCCACCAACGGACCACTACCAGGCAGTGAACGGCAGATTTCAGCCAGCAGTGACCCATCACTGCCACCTGGTGGCCAACAGTTTCCCAGCACTTGTGTTTTTGCTGGGACACTTATATCAACAACCGCAAGATGATTTATTGATTGGAGGTTTAACGACCACCGTGAGCAACTCAATGGGCTATAAGCAGTCGCCCGTCCCTAATTTAGGGTCACTGGTTCCAGGAAAGGGAGAGAGCCAGTGCCGTAAGACAAACTACTGTGTAACTCAAATTAAAAAAAAAATCCATGCCTCATCGGGATTCGAACCCGGACCCCGTTGACGAATGATCAGAGGCCATCGCTTAGATCACTGCGCCACCGGGGCGGCAAAACTGCAAGATGCAGACCAACCATAGCAGAAACTCGATGGTCCACTATTTCGAAATTAGTAAGTGCAGTTGTTGAAGATTGGAATAAATTGAAGGAAGTGTTCGGATTTCTGACGAATAGTGAATAATCAGACAAAAAATCAATTCATCTTGCCAAGGGGTTTTTGAATGATATTAACACTTTCGAATTTACATTTTTGGCTCCACCGATCTATTATTCGAACTTTTGAAGAAAAAATAACTAAATATAAACTACTGTGTAACTCAAATTAAAAAAAAAAAAAAACTCGTGAAATTTTGAGCCATAAAAAGAACGAGTTATTTGAAGCACAGTTTGGAAAAGCTAGCAAAATCACAGAAATAAGCACGCTCTTACACAGGAAACAATATGCTGCTCTTACACAGGAAACAATATGCTGCTCTTACACAGGAAACAATTTTTCAAAATTACAAACAATTGTATTTTTAAATTTTGGACCACATTCTTATGGAAATGGATATAAGATTTCAAGACTGTAAGAAACTTCAATTTGTTTGACTTGCTGACACAACCAAATTCGAATAATTTAATGCATGCTTTCCCCTCTCGCACTCTTGAAAATCTACATTTTTACGGAAACATATTTACTAAACACAGCGCCTTAAAAATGAACTGAGTCTTGTATATGCCGATGAAAAATTAAGGAATATATTGACTCAAGAACTCCGAGTGTTTCACGGAGACAAAGACATTTTTACAGAAGATTATGAATTGGTTTTCCTAAGTTTAACAATTGCATCTACAAGTGTGCCAGTGGAAAGAAGTTTTCTTAAAAGAATACAAACTTGCTCAAGAAACACTAGTTCCCAAGATAGACTTGCTTCTCGGGCGAATATTTCTATTCAGGAAGACATTTTATTGATGTTCACGAAGAAACAGCCATCTAACCATCTTATGACGACATAATCGACAAATCTGCAGCTTTAAAAGGAAGAAAAATTGATTTAATATAAAAAAATAAGTAAGTCCTCATTAAGGGATTTTCATTGTAGACAGTAGATATATATTCATACTGCTCTTGTACCTCTTCACTTATTTTTCCAACCACGAGCCGCCACTGCGCTGGCCTTAAAATTTTCAGTAACTGTGTACTAATCAACACATTGTACGACACTAACACGAGTTCTAGAGTCTTAAAGTATTATGCTAATGAATATTAAATCGATACCTGATCGTTTTAGAGATTTGCAACTTGATACCTGATCGTTTGAGAGATTTGCAACTTGATACCTGATCGTTTTGGAGATTTGCAACTTGATACCTGATCGTTTCAGAGATGCGCAACTTGATATACTTGACCGTTTTAGAGATTGACGCTGGCTAGCACAGAGCACGAAAGTATTTTTGAAATGTCAATAACTGTATTTTAACCCTTTGACAGGGTGTAACGAATTAACTCTGTGTTAGTATTAGGCTGATATCAGCTCGAACGAATATATTATCTGTCTGCTCGCTTCAAAAGGGGGCAGAACACGGCTGGAATGAGTAAGTCTGCGCTTCAGAAGGTGTAGCTTTTAGGTTAGCTTTATTAATCAAAATTGATAGGGGTTATGATTGACCCTAATACTTTCTGACTGATTGTCTTGTAAAAGGAGCTATAACAATGGCGACGAACCTAAGAAACGAGGGAAATATTTGAGGCACTTGTTTATACCCAGTGGCATGATGTCCTTGTCAGGGGGACTAGCCCTTTCCCGTGATACTTTGGGTCATGAAACAGAAAATGGAGTAGAAGTGAGCGTTTATCACTAGTGACGGGTTTATAATTGATACCGGTGAGATTAGAGAGGGGGGGATGTGAGGAAACGTTTTGCCGTAGCGTTCTTAAAACCCGGTAGTTATGTAACCACTTATGTTTATGTAGTGCATAAAATTCTAGACTCCATTTCACTGAGGTACAACAGCCGCTAAATGGGTTAAAGTACATCCTTTGAGACGATTGTTCATAGAACTTCAGGAATTGACACTCCAAGTGTGCATGAAGACGCTGGCTGCAGTAGCTTAAGGAACTCTAAAAATTAGTATGAAACATGACACTACATCTAGAAATTTTAGCAGCTGTGCAGATGAACACGAAGCTCGGATTTAGTGCTAGAAATTTCAATAACTTTGTTCAGGAACACACAACACACGACTCTAATTCCAGAAGTTTCAGGAACTCTACTAATGAGCACAGAACGTGACGCCGGTTTCAGTTTTAATAACTGTACTTACGAAAAAGCTATAGCGGTTCTTGAAATTTCAGAAATATTGCTGGTGAGCGCACACATACGCACACATATCACACGACGCTGATTTCAAATATTTCAGATACTCTACTAAAAAGCACGCAGAATGATGGTTCGAAAAATACGGAGTATTCTACAGAAGAACATGCAACACACCACGGATTCCACAAGTGTCAGGAATTTTGCTGATGAATAAATACGATGCTTGTACTAGAAATTCTTGGAGCTGTGCCTACGAACGTAAAATAAAATGCTGGTTTCTTAAGCTTCAGGCACTCTACTAATGAACATGCAATATCGTTTTCAAATATTTCGGGAAACTGTAGTAGTTAATATGCAGCATGTACGTACATACACTGGTGTGTAAACATTAAGGAAGAGGAGGAGAAATTAACATAACAGCGGAACAAGCAGGCAGAACGGACGGAAAGACCATTCAGGAGATAGACTAGGGTCCGGTACAGTAGGGCATGCGTATATATGCAGCATGAAATAGGAGGGGGGGGTCGGAAGGGTATAAAGCACACGGGCGGTGTACGCTCAGCAATTCGGTGAAAGCTACTGCACGGTGTACATCGGTTTGAACGACGTCGAGTTGCTGCCACCGTGTGATATGGTAAACAGTCAATCCACTAGACGACATCTGGATGACTTTACCCGAGGTCGCGTCATTGGGAAGTTGGAAGTAGGTCGAAGTGGGACTAGTGTGGCCGAAGAGTACGGGATCGCTCACAGGGACGTTTCACGAGCTTGGAGAGCATTTCAAACGCCAGGAACAGCTGTCCGAGAGTTTAGCAGTGGTCGTCTACGAGCAACCACGGCGGCGGACGACCGGTATATTGTCCTACAGGCGAGAAGAAACAGACGGCAGACAGCGGGGAAAATCGCAAGGCACATGCAACAGACAACTGGACGTCCGTTATCGCGTTTTACCGTGGCCAGGAGGCTGCACAAAGGTGTTCTATTTGCACGACGACGACCATTAACGCCTGCTCATCAGAGACTGCGGTTTCTGGGGTGCCAGGAACACAAGAACTGGACACATCAGCAATGGGGTCGAGTTCTCTTTACGGATGAGAGCCGATTTAGCCTGACGAGCGATTCTGGACGTATACACATCTGGAGAGAACATGGAACACGCAATCACACCTCCAACATCATCGAAAGAGACCGGTTTGGAGGTGGTGGAGTTCTCGTTTGGGGCGGTATCATGCATGGTAGCCGTACTGACCTCCACATCTTCCAAGGAGGTTCAGTCACTGGTGTCCGCTACTGTACCGAGGTTCTCCTGCCTCACGTTTATCTGTTTAGAGGTGCTGTGGGTCCTGAGTTCCTCTTCATGGACGACAACGCTACACTTCATCGTACAGTGGCTGTCGCAGAGCTGTTGGAGAGTGAAGATATTCAACTCATGGTTTGGCCCGCAAGGTCCCCGGACCTACATCCAATCGAACACGTGTGGGACCTTCTCAGGAGAAGCTTGGCAGCACGTCACTAGCCGCCAGCAACGATTCTGCAGCTGCGATCGGAGCTGCAAGAGGAATGGGCCGCGATGCCTCAACAGCTCCTCGACAACCTCGTCCTCAGCATGGACAGACGTTGTAAATTCTGCAACGCAGTCAGGGGTGATCACATCCCCTACTAAAGACTGGATTTTTCTTGGCAGCCGCCTGTCACATGGACGTTTCTGTCTTCTGTCCAGTTGTGCTCGAAGCTACCTTTTCAATAAAGTGCCTTTGTATCCTTTCGATTCCTTGTTTGGACGGTTGTGCTCACTTGTCCCATATTCTTACATCTTGGGGATCTTATGGTATGATTTAAGTCGATGTGGAGCACTTCTGCACGATGTTACATGCGAAAAACTCTATGGTCCTTAATTTGTGCACGCCAGTGTAGTTTTAGATATTTCAGAATTTTTCACATGAATACACAGCGTGATACCAGGTTTAGAAATTTCAGAAACTGGAATGTACACCATGATATTTGTTCCAAACCAATTAATTTATGGGATTTATGAAATTTCTGGTTAACACAGCTGCTCAGCAGTGCTGAGACGGGCCGAGCTTGAAGTAGAGCCCGGGCCCGAGCTGAGTAATACATACTTATTGGAGTTCGGGCTCGGACGGGCTCGGTCTCTGAGAGAGAAAGAGAATTTTCTTCCTTTTAATATGATTTTGAATGATTTAGCACACGAGACGTTTTTACACTTTCTAGTTGTTAAAGATAATTATTCGGCTACTGGATCGAGATAGGGAGTAGGAATTCGGCAGGGCTATCCATTTCGGGCTTGGGTAACAAAATATCATACACCACGAATTACAGGATTTCTGCGAATGAAAAGTTTCTTTAAAAACTATAGATAGTAGACAGCAAGCTGACGAAATTCTGCTCTCTACCTCAAAGGGGCAGCTTCTTTCTAATTCTATTGAGCAACGTAGGACGCAGATTGTTGAGGCTCCCAATTTTTCCTGATTCCCACCCCTCCCCCTAGAAACATTTCAGGCAGAAATGAGTGGTCAAAGAAACTATAGAGATAGATAGATATCCCTTTCCCACTCCGCATTAGAATTTTGACGTCATAGGTGCATGCGTACCGCGTCTAGACAAATCAGATTGCGCAACGTCACAGACCGGAAATCGGCCGCTTTTCTGTTATAAGCGCCGCGAGGCTCGGTTGGCATGCCAGTGCTTGGTCAGAAGTTAGGATGTCTCGTCGTCGTATAAGACAATCCTACAGTCACATCAGCGAGTTCGACAGAGCTCGCATTATTGAGACTTCAATGCTCTCTTTCGAGAGAAAGCCGATCGTGTGGGGGCTCAGTGTATCCGTCGTTGAAAGAGTGTGCAGGGATTGGTATGAAGAAGGGCATAGGACACGATGAGAAGGTTCTGGGCGTGGTACGCAGGCAACGCAGAGAGACAACAGTCATCTCAAGAGGGTGCCTTTGAGTGACCGTTCTGCATCATCAACGGCGTTGGCGCAGCAGTGGCGAACTGTAACGCATTCTCCCATGTCAGCTGTGGCAGTACGTCGACGGTTATTACAGTTCGAACTGCAGGCTCATCGGTCCCGGGCGGAACTCTAGTAACCGTCTACATATTTTGGACTGCAGGGCCTCAGGCTACCTTTGACACCGTCCGATCTTTAATAACCGTCTACATCTTTCGGACTGCAGGGCCTCAGGCTACCTTTGACACGGTCCGATCTCTAATAACCGTCTACATATTTCGGACAGCAGGGCCTCAAGCTACCTTTGACACCGTCCGATCTCTAATAACAGTCTACATATTTCGGACTGCAGGGCCTCAGGCAACCTTTGACACCCGTCTGATCTCTAATAACCGTCTACATCTTTCGGACTGCAGGGCTTCAGGCTATCCTTTGATACCCGTCCGATCTCTAATAACCGTCTACAGCTTTCGGACTGCAGGGCCTCAGGCAACCTTTGACACCGTCTGATCTCTAATAACCGTCTACATCTTTCGGACTGCAGGCTACCTTTGACACCGTCCGATCTTTAATAACCGTCTACATCTTTCGAACTGCAGGGCCTCAGGCTACCTTTGATACCATCCGATCTCTAATAACCGTCTTCATCTTTCGGACTGCAGGGACTCAGGCTACCTTTGACACCGTCCGATATCTAATAACCGTCTACATCTTCCGGATTGCCAGGCTGCAATGGTGGATCGAATAATATCAATATCATGTTCTCAAACGAAGCGGGCTTCTGTATAGGCGAAAATGATGGCAGTGTCTGGGTCTGGCGACGACATGTAGGAAGGGGGAAAGGAGTCGGGAAGAATGTATTCGCTCTAGGCATACCGCAACAACACGAAGCCATTCTGGCCTCTGGTACGAAAGCAGATCTCCTCTCGTGAGAGTCCGTACCACCATAACGAGTGCCCTTTACGTCAATGACATTCTACGCCCGGTCGCCCTTCCGTACCTGCAGGACGTCCCCGAGTCCATATTTCAGCACAACAATGCCACATCACATACTGCAATGACAACACGTGCCTTCTTCAGGGAAAACAACGTTCCACATCGGCCATGGCCGGCTAGATCGCCGGATTTATCTTCCATAGGAAAATGTCTGAGGCATACTCAAGCGACAAGTGCAGCGGGGTACGACCGTCTGCCAGCAACTCTTGATGAACTTCGGACGTGGATCAATACAGCCTGGATGGCAATTCCACAAGACACTATTCACAAATTATTTGATTCGATTCCTCACCGCATACAGCAGGTAATGAAACCCAGAGGTGGCATCGTCGATTATTAACTACATCGATTCACTTGGTACGTATGACACCAAGATGCTAATCATTTGTTCTGTATTGCCTAATGAGCATATCCTGTAACATGCAAAGTCGCAGTTTCAGGTGTTCTGTTTTTTTTTGTGAACACGAGTGTATAAACAATATTTGAAGTTTCGATGTTTCGTCGTTCACCCCAGAAGAATCCCCTCCCATGCGATTCTTAAAATTTGAACAACAAAATTCAGATGGTAAAGTCAAAATGCCTCACTAATTACAAGCCATTTTGAGATGCTTCCGCTGTTGATAATATTTATTTTCTTTACAGATTATTCCTGTGTTCACAGTACCATTAGGGATGTGCTACATGAATCATATATGAAGTTATATCAAAATCATAATACGCTTTCTTGAGCTTTATTACGTCACGGCTGCTCCATTTCGCAATTTGAATCCCCCAAACAACACTAGGTATTAAAACTGATGTCACAATAAATCCTTATGAATTCCCACTACAATTTATCTAAACACTGTTTCATTAAGATAAATTTGTTCCGCAATTTTGATCGCTTACAAGGCACTAAACAAAAGCACAATGCAGCAAATATTGGATATCAATTCACCAAAGTAAATGCATCGTAACAGCTCCCTTTCCGCTGCTAAGAAAATGTGATTCATAATCCCGGTAGTAATGTTGTACCAATAACCCTTTTCAGATAATTTTGATGGCATTTTGTTTTTCTTAAGCGAATGGAAATTTCTTCTAAAATTTAGATTCAAAAGATTTTATCTGAGTTTATTCCCGACGCAGAAATAAAAATTATATACATTAACGATGCGCGAGGTCTTAGTGAGTAACTAAAGCTTAATACACTTTCTTTGGCACCAAATAAAACAAGAAAAAAGATGCCGAGTTCTCGGGAGTAAAACTGAAGAAGTCTTGATTCCTTTTGCACGCAAAAGAAGTCTTGGAAGCGGATTTTTAGAAATAGAGGAAATCAGCGAAAAGGAAAATACATTTGCGAGAGATCAAAGAAAGGCATTTTGTGGCTATAGTGAAAGGTATGCGTATGATATAGTATCAAATATTCATCCGTCAGTAGAGATACTTCCTTTTTTAATTATCGGATTGAAAAAAATATTTTTCTACGCAATAGAGTAAATCCTGAGCGTAAGATATCACGAATCTCTCCTTCCATCTGTCCGTTCTTCAGTTGGTCTCTTTGTCGGTCCGCAAAAATTCAGACACAACTTCTGACCTGGTTCGAAGAAATTCGTTTTGTGACTTATATAGAAACTTTCTGTCGCTCTTACGTTCAGTTTGTCTGTTCTTCAGTAGGAATGATATCTCCGCTTCTAATAATCGGTAATTAATGCACATAATTGACGTGGATTAGGAACATCAAACAGAAGTCATCGCTCTTTCCACGTTTATAAGTGAGTCACGGAAAAATTCTCATCGGCAGCCACCGGGAATCGAACCCAGGGTGTTCCAGTTACGCGTCGGACATGCTACCACTGCACCACATTCCTGGTGGCGGCCGATGAGAATTCTTCCGTGACTCACTTATAAACGTAGAAAGAGCGATGACTTCAGTTTGATCTAATAATCGGACTAAAGAAATTCAATATTCGATGAAGAAAACATGAGCACAAGATTCTCAGTAGTAATAAAATACTGGAGAATGTCATATATAGAAAAGAAAGAACATTGTGCCAATTTTCAACATGTCTGTCGTTTTGTCAAGCTTATGACCGAGTAAATAGGATATTTCAGGGAAAGGTACTGAATAAATATGGCATTTCTGGGAATCTACTTAATAGTGTAAAAGCCATGTATGCTGGCAGTAGAGTTTGTGTACGAGTGAATGGTGTTTTGCCAAAATGGTTTTCTACTGGTGCAGGAGTGAAACAATGTTGTGCCATGTCACCATAGCTGTTTAATGTATTTATGGAATCGTGCATGCGTGATGCCGAAATGGACATCATGCATGTACGCATCCATAAATATATTAAACAGCCATGGTGCCACGGTCTCACTGTCACCATATGATATGGATGAACCCCCTCAAGAAACCCCGAACTAATTCTCGAGATCACTGGTTTTTGTCTTGGTAATATCCGTGTGTGCATATTGCTGTATACTGATGACACAGTCCTACTGGCAGAGAGCAAACGTGAGTTGCAGAGTATGTTGTCCCGGATGTACGAAGTTTGTATGAAATTCAAACAGTATAAATAAGGGAAAAACCAAAGTTATAGTTTTTGATAGAGGAACTGTTACTACTGAATGCAAGACAAGTCTAAACGGCACAGTGATTAACCAGGCGAATTAGAGCTCGCCCTATTCCTTTCAAAGATGCTTTATGTATTATCCTTTCGATACGCTGAATGTTGTAAGGTCACCTACGGAAAGAGCAAGTTTTGTCGGTTCCATACCATATATCCCGGGATTTTCTTACCAACTCAAGAATACTCTGCGTAAGCTGAAGCTGGATGTAGGTCTAAGATCCCCGAGGACGATCGGGACCATTCTCACCGCTGATCGTGACCGGCAACCACTGTCCAGCCAAGCCAGGGTATACGGCATCCCATTAATATACCCGGACGCATCCACAAGTTGGTTTATCGGAATGACAAAGAGGTCTTTCCACATCAGAGAGGCAGAGCATAAACGGGATATAAAAAATAGAAAACTGACTACTGCGTTAGCACGAGACGTGAATTTTAAGGATGCTCAACCGATCTGGAAGGATATAAGAAGACTTGCGCTCTACAGCGGTCCGAGGTCAACAGCAGTCAGAGAATCAATCGAGATTATATCAGGCAGTGACGTATGTAACACCAAACATAACTACTGAAATTTCACCTATCTGGCACAAGGTATTAAACATTAAGAGCTCGCTGGTCAATCGATGAGCACGAGGCGTAATACGAGTCTCATGCTATGCTGCTATAATGATTTTAAATTTTACATTTGCATTTATTCTTTGTCTGTTTCTTTTAAGTGTTTATATTCAGAAGCCTGAAGAAGCTGTCCGTTGGCAGTGAAAGCTTGCGAAACTTTTGTAAGTTTACTACGCCTATTAACGGAATAAAAAACACATTAGTGTGTTATATCATATTATTGTAAGTGACGTACAGCCCACACTTTTTATCTACGCATCGATAATCTTGCCTGTCTGTCTCAATAAATCACAGAGAGAATTGCTTCAATCTGATCGTAAGAAGGAGAGATATGTTTTCTGCTGACGGACAATGCATGGATAGACAGTAGTAATCTGGTACGCATGCTTGTATCTATCAGTCACAGACCGAATCCTTTCCCCATAGCAGTTAGAAGCAGAAATACATTTTCTGTGGTCGGCCAAACAGAGAAACTGACGAGGAAAGGGCAGAAGGCGTGGTCTGTGAAACCTTATACATGACTTTCCGTCCATGAGAAAGAAAAAATGAGCAGATTAACATTTCGAAGCTTAAATACCGTTCTTGCAGGGGAGAGAGACGGAAGGAAAGACAACGGAAATTGTACGCTTTCCGGCAAGCACCTTCTATGAGTATGTAACTAAAATTTGGGAACGCGACAAATTGACGCATAACTTATTTCCGCCACGTAGCAGAAAAACTGCGCATTATTAAAAACACACTATTGCGCAGTGTTTTTTATAGTGAATGGAGCCAGTTATAAAAAGAGTATTTTATACCGAATTCCTAGAATCTGTAAGCGATTTACAAGTTAACATATATGATACAAAAATGTGGGTAACGGAAATCATAAAGTCTGAGTAAAATTGGAAGATATTTAAAGCAAAAACAATTTTTCATATCGAAAATTATAAGAAAAGATATGGAGAAAAACTTCACATCCCTTGACGGTAGAGCTTGGTGTTACTTGTAGGAAGAAATGGAAGCAAAATGTTAGAATTAGAGAACGGTATACTAAGAAGAAACTATGTTTTTCAATCGAATTTTTTGAATTGAGGATACTCTTTAAAATAGAAATAGGACCTGTTTTTTCCAAGCGACAGAATTGTGCATTATGAAAAAGTAGAAAATACGCATGCGGTGGAAAAAGGACTTTCCAAATGCGAATTTTAGAAGCAGCGATATCAAGAAACGAGTTTCGTACTTACACGCAAGTGATGGAAAACTGTTCATTATTTAAAGAACATAATGGTCACACTTGTTACCGTAGAGGAAGGCATAAAATAGAAAAATAACTTTTTCAATCGAATTTTTAGAAGAGGAGGTACAATTACAAACAGAACTCCATAAAATTTGGGTACCGTGAAGGAAATACCGTATAAGTTTGTTCGTTTACAATGTAATGAATCCAAACGAGAAACAATGGGCTAGAAGGAGAAGAGAGAACTAGAGAGACGGGAACAGAAAGTAGATGTAGAGAGGGAGTAGAGAAAGGAGAGACAGAAGGGGGAGAGAGAGGGGGAAAAGAGGAGAAACAAAACAGAAATAGAGAGGAAAGACAGAGAGAGAGAGAGAGGCGTGAGAAAGGAAAAGAGGAAGGTGTACAGTAATATATGTATGCATAAATATCAGACGAATGACGAGATAATACCCTCTAATGTTAATGCAAGCTTGACAGTTTTAGACCATGCTCATTACAAGGATACTCAGGGAGACAGAGTGAGGGGAAAGAGGAGAAACAAAACAGAAATAGAGAAGAGAGAGAGAGAGACAGAGAAGCGTGAGAAAAGAAGAGAGTAAGGTGTAGAGTAATATTGTATATGATTGCATAAAAATGAGACGAGTGACGAGATAATACTCTCTAATGCTAAAGGCAAGCTTGACAGCTGTGGAGCATGCTCTTTACAAGGCTACTCAGAAGGGTTGGAGGCCAGAAAGCACATTCTGCCACACGAAATGCTTTAACTAACAGAACAACCGATATTGTCTCTTCCAAGCTGCCTTATCCTTTCCAAGAATGCCGCACACATGTTCGAGGGAAATAAAGCCTCTGAACGTGGTTGGTCCCGCAATTCGTTGAACATCTTCAGTTTCTACTTATTCAAAAAGCAGATGAGCTCTGTAAGGATGCGTCTTGTAGCCCATAAACGGAACATTTTATGACAGTAGTACAACCAGAAAGTTACGGTTCCTCCACCAAAGGAATGTATACAACGATATGCGGTCGTTCACCACTATACCAACCCACACTAGCACACAGTCTCCGCCATATGTATTCTTAAATGTTGGAGGGACAGTAAGGCTTTTCTTTCATTTTATTTTCCGTTATTTACATTAAGAAACGAGTTTAGGACATTTGGGCACCGGACATTTGGGCACCCGGACATTTCGGCACAAATCTTGAGGGGCCCGTACAAAAATTGCCGTTTTTTTCGCTGTGAGGGCAATTGAATGGAGAAAACGTTTCCAGTAAGACAAACGACAATTGGGTGTCCAAGGGGGAAAAGCCCCCCAGCCGTTAATATAGCCAAATTTTTGATAAATTTAAAACACTAAAATAGATGAAACCTTTTTTTAAATGCTTGACAGCCTTGAAGGAGGTAAGGATTTTTCTTAGCCCCCCCTCCCCCCCCAGCACACATAAAATGTCAGTAATTTCGTATTTTCTTATTTACGATATTTTTCTATAAACTATAACTAAACAAATTATCTGCGAGTATGAGGAAACCCAGGACTCTTGTCGATTGTGTGTGGGTGGGGGGGGCTTAAAACCTAAAATATGAAATATAAAAAATTTCTGGTCCCATCGGGAGATTTTCAGCCATTACAAGCTACAAGACATCGAATTGTCTGAGGGCATCTGCTACCTCAAGGAAACTGGGAGGGGGGGGGGATACCAAAAGCGAAAAATATCAAAATTTCTCATTACTCTTCCGATCGGGAGATCCTCAGCATTTACAAGCTGCAACTCGAAAAAATTTCTCAGCGCATGTGCACTCTCTGGAAACCTGTCGGCGATGGGAGGGGGGGGTTAATACCAAAAGTGTAAAATATGAAAAATTCCTCCTCCGATCGGGAGATTTTGGGCATTTACAAGCTACAACTCCACACATTATTTGAAGGCATGTGCCTACTCAGCAATCCTGTGTATGTGAGTGGGATTACCAAAAGTGTAATATATGAAGACTTTCTCGTCCGATCGGGAGAGTTTCAGTATTTACAAGCTGCAGCTCGACAAAATTTCTGTTCTGAGCGCATGTGCTTACGCATAAAACCCGTCCGGGGGGCGGGGGGGTAATTTTAAAAAGTGTAAAATATGAAGAATTTCTCTTCCGATCGGCAGGCTTTCGGCATTTACAACTAGACACATTATTTGAGGGCATGTGCCTACTCAGGCAACCTGTCGGGCGGGGGGTGTGGGGGGGGTTGTAGCTTGTAAATGCGGAAAATCTTCGGATCGGACGAGAATGCTTCATATTTTACACTTTTAGTATTACCCCCGACAGGTTTGCTCAGTAGGTTCATGCCCTGAGATAATGTCCAGTTGTAATTTGTAAAGGCTGAAAATCTCCCGATCGGACAAGAAATCAAGAAATGCTTTATATTTCACAATTATCATATACCTCCCCCCCCCCACGACAGGTTTGTATAGTAGGCATGTGCCCTCAAATAATCTGCCGATTTGTTGCTTATAAATGCTGAAAATCTCCCGATCGGGAGAGGAAATCTTCATATTTTACACTTTTGGTATACCCCCCCCCCCACACACACACACACAAGTTTTCAGAGCAGGCAAGTGCGCTCATACAATGTTAGGAGTTGTAGCTTGTAAATGCTGAAAATCTCCCGATCGGACGAGAAATTTTTTTGTATTTCACACTTTTAGTATCCCCCCTCCCCGACACGTGTGCTCAGTAGGTTTATGCCCTGAGATAATGTTTCCGGTTGTAGTTTGTAAATGGTGAAAATCTCCCGATCGGACGAGAAATTGTTCATATTTTACACTTTTGATATATCCCCCCCCCCCCGACAGGTTTGCTGAGTAGGCTCGTGCCCGTAAATATTTAGTGCCTAAGTAACTTACGGCGAACATTTTCTCGGTCAAACTCTTACTATTGGGCCAAGAAACGGCAATTGTTATTCGGCCCCTTAAACATTTGCGCCCAAATGTCCAGGTGCCAAAATGTCCGGTGCCGAAATGTCCGCCCAGTCTTTCAGACAGAAATTCGTAAATATGTCACAGTTTCTTAATGATTATGAGATATAAGTGAAAAAAATTTTGTGCACACCACTTGCTCAAGTAGGGAGAAATATAGGATCACTATAATTTTTAACGCAGCGCAATTTCATTGCTTTAAAAGGGAATGTGCCCAAATGTCCGGGTGCCCAAATGTCCTGGTGCCCAAATGTCCGAACCCCTTAAGAAACTTCTAAAATCATCTTGTAGGATGGATGAAGGGGAGCTGATCAGAAAACACAACTGAAATCCATTGGTAAGCGCTCCAAGTTAGTGACTAGTTCTGACGAGCTGTTTGCCGAATAGGAATGTTGCATAATCTGGTGGTGGAAACCACGAAGAAATGTTAAAGTCCATCGAAAATCCGGGAAAGGGATGGATACGGTAGAGCCGGTGGGCCTCTTTGGGGGGAGGGCACGCACGATGATAACCAGAAGCACTCAGCTTCATATCTTTTATGAAAACACGTTGTATCTGCTGAAAAATGTTCAGATCATATGGTGGAACGCTATGCACGATTCTTTTAGAAGTGCTGTTGCTCCAGATGTTCTATTTATGGGCGTGGTGTTCAGTTATACCGTTAGAGCCACATAGCAGTCGGGAAGTCAGGCTGTAACTCCAGAACGCAACGTCGATCGTTCCCATTTCCTGTAATTGATTTCATAAAGTCGAAATAACCTTTCGCGGCACATTGAGTCATCATGACAACCTCCATCTGATAGAATCCTGCTGCAAATCCGTTCAACATCATGTCGTTTTGCCTGATCATTTAGATAGTGATGTAAGCTCAGTAGTGGTGAAGAACTTTGTGAGCATACTAAGATTCGGAAGTGAAGACATTAGGTTGAGACCAGAGTTGTTTTATGAAGGAGCAATTAGCATGTGGCACGAACATGTTGGTTTGTAGATTCATGTTGAGTGCATAATCCGAATGTCCATGGGGGTGTTAATACGCTTTCTGTCGGGAGGAGTTTCTAAACTGCAAAATACTGATGAGAAATGCTGTGATAATTTAATTTAGCTGACCAGTGTGGCTTCAGCTATCAAATGAGAAAGATTTTTTACAGTGTGACTTTCGGGTGTATAGATATGGAACAATTATAAAAATACCGTTTCTCCATCTTGGATTTAAACTAAGTACCATAGTATTTTGAAAGTACTCACAGTTGGCGTTATCGGAAAAAGATGTCACTGGAATTTTTCAAACTTAACTCATGAATGCGAATATATCGTATCTCACGTTGGGGGTCGCAGAATGTTCCGAAGTGCTGAGTTGTTACATATTTGAGTATGGGTTTGATTTCTGCGAAGAAACCTAGATGTGTTGTTCTGCTTTTTTCCTTGTAATCAGTCACCCTAAATTAGAGATGACTACTCCATTCTGTCACTTCTTCAATCCACCATTGCAGAATCTACAAATATTTCAATTATTGAAATAGGAAAACAAGGGGATAACGATTAACGATAGAGTAATCCACAATCGTTTTAATGAGAATATAGTCATTTTTGCAAGTGCTCCTCCAGAGCTGCAGGATGTGATCCAGGAGTTCTCAGACAAGAGTAAAGAAATGGGATTAAAATTGAATTTATAGAAAACAGAACTGATGTGTAATTCTTTAACATGAACTAAAGATTTAAAGGTTGATGTGAAAAAATTATGCAGAATTAACCAAAGCTTACCTCCATGTACCTTAGATGGCAGATATCAAGCCAGAGATAACAGATGTCAAGCGATAGTGTAATGTTCTGAAGTTTGATTTATGTCTTAAACGAAATTCTTTTCTGAAAAAATACCTTAGGTCTAACAAAATGTAAAACGGATAGGGGTCATAAGAACGAGCAACTTATGTAATAAGTCTAAATACTTTGTTTTCTCTCCAATTGTAAAATTCACTCGAATATGCAGCAGCAGTCACATATACACTTTTACACTTCGGTACTATCCAGATGACAATTCGTAAATCCTTTGGCGAATGTATCAATAAAATTTTACAATCTCAACCCTCTCCGCGTCCATTTTTCTCCCGACGACGGTTTGTTCATTCTTTGGCTCACTGTAGGCATTGCGAAAATGCATTAGGGAATTCGGGGAAGCGATGAGCAGTTTATAAGGAAAATCAAACTGAAAAATAAACAAAATTTACATACGAATAAAACCTTAAAAAGAAGGTTAAATTAGAGACTTATTCGTCACAAGGGGCACTTCCAGGGCCAAAAAGTTGCAAAATTGTAACATGGTCACTCGGGCAAGCTGTCCAAGAAAACATGTCCGAACCAAAATTTTACATGCCTGAATACACACACACACATCATGAACATACTGTACAGTTTTTTTTCTACACATTTCAGAAACAATATAAGCAAAAAAGTACGTTTACTGCATTTCCTAATTTGCCATCACCCCAGAAATTAATTTTGAACTGACCTATATTTCACAGCATTTCATAAATTGCGCACTGTAATATGAACTCCTCAAATCAGCACAAAAAGTAACATTTTTTGTACCTAAACCATTTTGATTTTCAGGAAACTTAGTGGACTTTATGGACTTCGTAGAGAAATTAATCAGTGTAAAATTTCAGCTTTCTTTTATAATTATAGGACGTTAAAATTTACAAAAGAGGCATTTTTGTGTCTATAGTGCCTATCACAAATGGCAGTAACTGTAGACTTAATTGGTCAATAGAGCTCATGCTCATCCAATTTGAAAGCTTAGTACTATAGCAGCTTTTTTTTGAGATATCACGCAACTATATTACAGGCAACTTAATTTTCAAAGTCATTAGTTTTGTCCCTTTATTTATTAAAAACACACTCCATTAATTTTATTAAATAACAGAGTAGTAGGAGTAGTAAGAATGACAGAGGAAATGCAAACTACTGAGCTTCTGAGTAGTAAGAACGACAGAGGAAATACAAACTACTATGAAGAAACCTGGGCGTGTCGGACAATATAATTTTCGAGGCCACATCGGAGAAAAAATCAACAGAAGTATAAAACTTCCGAGTTCGTTAAAATAGCAATTTTCAAGAGCAATTTGCAATTATGTCTTAAAGTAAATGCTTAATCAATGCATTCTTCCGTCTCTTACTTATGGATCAGAGACATGGAGCTTAACTAAACGAGACATACGGATGCTACGTGCAACTCAAAGAAGCATAGAGAGACCTATATTCTTGGTGTATGTAAGAAAGATAGGAAAGGAGCTTCTGGATCAGGAAAACGTAACGAGTTGGGGACATTATGATCAAAGTTTAAACCCTCAAGTGACAATCGGCTAGACATATTATTGAAAAACTGACCACCGTTGGGCAACTGAAATACTAAACTAGAAAACAAGGAACACAGAAAGATATAGAAGAAGACAACGTGGAGATGAAATTCGGTACTATGACGGAGTGACACGAAGAAAAACTGCTCAATACAGAGAGTTGTTAAAGGATCTTCAGAGGGATACCTTCATCCAGCAGTGGATTCAGAACATTTGTAATGATTATGATGATGATGAGTGTCTCTAAGTTAAACTTTGACGATCATGGGAATTGTCAGCTCTTCCCCCAAACAGATATATGGAAAAAGTAACAACATAAGCTCACAAACGATACTTTAATGAGTCAGTTCTACACGAGACGTCACTACGTAAAGAATATCACAATGTTTCATCAGCATTAAAAAGATTGATATTAAGAAAAATCAAACTAATATTCCTCAGATAAAGGTATTTGATATTTAAATTTAAAAAATGCAGTTTTGCATGTATGAGGATGAGAAAATGTTCTTTTTTGTGTTTTTCTTTCTTTCGAAACTTTACACTAAGAGAATGAACCACAACAACCATACTTTTATTCTGCAAGAATCCACGATTCATGCGACATGTTTGCTGACTTAATTGTGAGCTTGTGACCTCTTTCGCAACATACGAACTTAATGATTAGAAAGAGAGAACAAAGATCAAGTATATTTCTACACGAACATTTTCACGTGACTCCAGATTTTACCGCAAGAGCCTCGTCGTAGAGAAATGGTCTCTCTTTGTGGAGGAGGCACATGAATTCCAGCGTAGTTTCCGCTAAACCAACAGGTAATTAACTTCCCATCTTCTCTGACGAACATTCAAATGAAGGAACGTAGAAGGAAATGAGAACGTGCCCACAGAAGCTGTTACCATGCGTTCTGCTTCTGTTGCTCAAATTTAAACGAATACGAATGTGTCTTATACCTTAGAGCATTTGTTGAATAAACAACAGGGATTGCAACACACTGGAATGTTGAAATAACTACTTACAGAAAATAAAGGTCGGTGCATGAACCTATAAACTGAATTTTCAAAATATCCTATAAAAGATTATTTCAATTTTTATTTCAAACGATGTTTGAGAATTTTCTGTACTGCAGCGTCATTTTATCTGATTTTTCTCCAGAACTAATTTCATTTTTCAGCCGTAAAGTCATTGTTTCAAGGGTTAAATTACATGCTAGTTGGAAGTGCGATCGATTAACACCTCCAGACTATGTTGCACTGATTTCTATGGATTTCTTCTGATCAGTTCGTCATTCCACGGGATATACCGCACAGGAGATACAAAATGACGCTCTTCGGGAATGCAGATCTTGTTAGTCCTTATTTGGTTGTAACTTCAAGTAGAACTAAACATGGGGGCTCCGAGGCATGTTCGAAAATATCCTATTTCTCGTTCAAAAGGTTAGTTCTAAAACTTAGA
This sequence comes from Macrothele yani, assembly GCA_039090855.1. Lineage (NCBI taxonomy): Eukaryota > Metazoa > Arthropoda > Arachnida > Araneae > Macrothelidae > Macrothele > Macrothele yani. Next base: position 33,616,193 of record CM077004.1, read on the forward strand.
ACTCCGATTACACAGAACCAATGCTTACTCGCAAAACAAGTTGGACATCCCACAATAACTCCCACGATGCTCTTTGTAACAGATTCTGATAACTAAATATTCTTCCGTGGTGTTTAACTTCTGATAAACGCAACAAAATCTCTCTATATACAATCCCAGCAGAAACACAAATGTTGGGAAACTGCTGGCCACCAGCTGGCAGTGATGGGTCACTGCTGGCCACCAGCTGGCAGTGATGGGTCACTGCTGGTTGAAATCTGCCACTCACGGTACGGTAGCGATCCGCTGGTGGCACCGACATCAGTTGGCAGCCATTGATTGCCCTGTAGCATCGCCGTGAACTACGGGCTTCCACACAAGTGCCACTAGTGGCCCGTAGCTGGTAACCGAAGCAACCCCAACAGGAGGTGGAAGCAGCGGGACTGCGCATGCGCTGAAGCAACACGTGCACCGTCTTTCGTGGTGCCAGTTAGTTGAAGACGACGCCCTCGCCATCGTGTTGCTTCAGTGCATGTTAAAAAAAAAAAAGGCCATATGTACAGAGACGAATTAATTTCCTAATGAAATGCCGCGTCGACGAAGATTACCGTCAGAAGAAAATTATATAAATATTTAATGAACTGTAAGAAATAGTCAATCTCTTGTACTTACAGAAACTCATTTCGTAGCAAAATTTCTGTCGTAATACACGAAGAATGGAGAATACAAACAGCCATGAAACACACTCACCCCATTCCCATGAATAAAAATAAATAATTTCTGTATAATCTTCATACACTAAACCGCTTCAAACAGAAGTCCCGGAAAGACATTACAAAATCTTTATGTTGGAAAAAAAATAAGAATTATACGAGTACAAAATGGATATTTTCGTTACAAAATTATCTAGTATTTGAAAAAAAAAAGCAACGCTATGTGAATATAATGTACTCATTCAAGCGTTGAATAAACAAGATTGGAGGAAATCGCTGCTAAAAATAATAGGAAGTAAAATAAAATATCATTCCTATTTAGAACAAATTTAGTTTCGGACCGTGGAATAAAGAGATACAACGTTAAGATGTAAAAGAATGTGACATGAATGTGTAAATGTATCAATTAAACAATCGCCTTTCAAAACCAAAAGGGCAGCAAAAAACTTTGGAAAACGTCTTTAAGTTGATACACTCGTTGAAAGTGAGTGAAGTTCCCTTAAAGTGAATAAAAAAAATCGTTACGTTGAGAAAATAAATTTATGAATTATATGAAACGTACATTTACGAAGACGAACTCGCAATATTGCGAAATAAAAAAAAGGACCCTCCAAGCGGACGGACACGCGTGGCAAACTAGTCTAGTGCTTAGAGCATCCGCTTTGCACACCAGCAGTCCTTGGCTAGATGCCAGTCTAGGTCCATCGGGTGATTTGCCGGACCTGTTGAGGACATTTCCTCAGCACCGTGACATCATGTAGGAGTTTCGTTGGGAAAAAAAAGCAGTTGTATGTGTGTGCCTTCGGTGAACAGTGATTAACAATTATCATTTTTTTTACTACTACTGGGAAATTGACAGACAACATTCGGCAAGCCATCACTTACGCCACGTACTTGCCGGCTGCCACTGCCGAGACACTGACGGACCACATTATGCTAGCCATCATTTATGGCACTTACCTCTCATGGGCCGATTGTGGCAGCCACAGCCTTTGATGGATAACTGATGGCCCTCTTCTGGCATATGACAACTAATAGGTGCCAACTGTCGGCCAGCTGCTGGCCAACGGGACATTTTGTTGACGGTTCATGTAACGGAAACACAATGGCCTAGTGCTGGTCCTGCAAGACTGTTTTTGCTGGGATACTCTACGAATGTATGCCAGATTTTCAGCCACTGTTTTTGAAAATTGCAACACCAACAAAGAATCGCGCTATTCAAATGAAATTTACATCACGGATTCCTCATGTTACAGAAGGTAACTGATTACATTTGTAGAGCCACACAAGATTTTTCGTTTCAAAACTCAGTATCGAGTGAAGCCACCTCAGCAACAATAACAGCATCTACATGGAGTGACATTGAATGGAAGAAGGTTTTGTTATTGTCCTGAGGAATAGCCTCTATCAGGCTGCTTTTATGCAAGACCAGAGTTCATTTGGGATGATTGGGGGAGGCGCATGAGGGGCCAGTCTCTTAGTTACCATGTCCCAGACATGTTTGATCGGGGACACATCTGGCAAATGTGCAGGCCAGAGAAGAAGAAGTATCTGCCGTGCATGGAAGAGGTCTTGGACATTCTAGACCATATGTGGCAGAGCACTGTTGTGCTGGAATATAGCGCCAGGATAACTCTGAAGGACGGGTATCACCTCTGTCTCTAAAAGATCCCTGATGTATCGCTGGCTGTTGAGAGATAACCCAATGACGCCCCAAAACATGACGCTTGGCGATGGGATGGTATGATGCTGCAACATGTAAGTTGCAAGGTGCCGCTCACCATGATGTCTTCGAACACGTATGAGGCTGGCGCAACAAGTTGAATCGTGACTCGTCGAAAAACACGACCTGTTGGCAATCAGGGCAAGAATGTCTGAGTTCGAGACACCATTGCTGATTGAAGCATCTGCGGTTGAAGCTCAAAGGAATGCACAACTATGGACTGCTAGCGACCAGTTGTCTGTTAAGCAGACACAGTCGTACGGTGCTGGAGGACAAAGCGTGGCCTGTGACAGTGCTCCACTGCTGCTCTAACACCGTGGATGTCGTGGATGTCGCTGTGATCCCGCGCAATCGTGCGATTTTTGCGGTGCATTTCTCCGATTTCTGTGAGTCCGAGCTTCATCTGTCCACTGACGTCACGTTCGTATCACTGTGCTGTCTTTCCGACCCGTACGAGTGGTGATTTCGCGGTAGGAAAATCCAGCTTCTCTCATCACCAACAGTAATTTCTCGCTCAAAGTCCTTCAATGCGATCATCTTCGGCAGCGGACATAGTGAGACACAAGAAACACCCTTTGGACTCAATGTCTGTTCTTCACAGATTACAACATCCGATTTGAGGCAGCTCTTTATGCACAAGACTAGACAGTTCAGAGGACGTTGCTCTGAAACTGCATTTGTATTTTCATTGACACTTTAGTAATTTGAATGTCCCAAACTGTTGTACATGTCCTGTAAGTTCCAAGCTAATACATGATATTCTAATTTCCATAAACTGTATTTGAAACCGAAAGTGAAAGTCATTCTACGATCCTATAGAGTAGGAACTCAAATGTAAATATATGTTAATGAGCTGAGAACTGCATTTGACGCGCTGTGGTAAATGCATGCTCGTCAATTATTCTAACACGATTCGTGAGCAAGTGGGAAAGAGAAGTTTTAGGAATTGTGCTTAATTTATACAAAATAAAAAAATGGAACTTCAATGCATTTCGCGGGAATACCCTAACAACATTGAACACGCAGATGTACACACTCACGCAGCTCAGGAATATTTACTTGTTGCCATGATAATCCTACGGTTGTAAGAGGCTTTAGCTTCTGATTACTACTAGGAAATGTACGCGGGTACGAATCCCAAATAAATCATGGATGTATTTTTTTTTTCCGTTTCCACTTCTTGCTGCCTAGGGTCGGCCACTAACTTGCGTCCATAACTGACCATGAAACCTCGCGCGCAAAACTATTTTTCCTTATTTACTGAGGGACTGGTTTTCAAACTCGCAGGATAACTCGAGGTCTCTGAAGGACTGAAATGTGTTATAAATATGCTTACATAATTAAATGCTTCTCGTATGTCAAAATGATGGTTACGAGAGACATTTAATGAAATCATAATTGTGTACGCTTTCATGTTAAACATAAGATTAGTTTTTGTCCAAGATAAAAAAATTAGCAGTTTTGTGTTAATTCAAGTTAACACAGCAATTTAGATCAAAATGTTTCCTTTAAACTATGGTGAACTCTGATTTCAATAGAGTTATTGAATGAGCAATTATTTGCAAAGAAAAAAGCTTCAACAAAACGCACTCAAGGTAGGTCACAAACACAGCCTGTAAAAAAAAATTCCCTCTCTAGCTCACTCATTTAGAGGTGAGCGAAATGACTCAGAAACACAAATAAAAGTGAATTCATTGAGTTTTCTTATAAAGTAAGCACATAATTAGTAAAGGGGATAATAACTTCAAACCCAGTCAATTTTGAAAACAAATTTTGCACTTTCATTTATATTTACTTATGCGCAAGATAGGCTTTCAAATATACAGCGAAGCTGAACTCGCCAATTTTCGGTCTATAATCCTATGCAGAGGCGCAACTAGAGCGGGGCAGGAGGAGCGGCAGCCTCGGGCGCAGCTCAAGCGAGGGCGCAAAAATAGCTGCATACAATCTGGTTAAAATTTGAATTGAAACTTTCGCACCAGTTTCCGGTACAGAATTCACCTATAATTTCTATCGCCAGTTGCGGTAACTTGGCGTAAAAATTTAGCCTTTTTCCCTCAAAATGTGTAGGGTATATAAGTTGCTCACAACCAGGAGGGGCCGTGGGTGGCCTAGTGGTTAGCGTTCGTGACTGCCATGGAGATAACCTCAGGTTCGATCCTGGGCAGGTACGAACGTTCGGACCACTAAATACCCGCAGTGCGTTGGATGGGCACGTTAAGCCGTCGGACCCCGGGTACTGGCCCCCAAGTAATAAATATGGGAGTCTTCCTCCCCCTTTCTACATCGCTTCTGTGTCACTTTCCTATCGGGCACTCTAGCCCAAATCTTCTAGCTTCCTATTTCTAAGGGTTGTTTAAGAGCTGGGGTCAGACTCTCCCTTCCTAAAATCCTCTACATCTGATCTGATCTGATCTGATCTGAATGACAATGCAGCTGTTCGTATGTTACAATATAAGCTTGTCTTCCATACTTTTGAAGATCCTCCGGGAGCAATTAGATCGTTACTGCCACTACTGCAAGCTGCATTCGGTTCTTTTAATGTGGTGTCAAAGGTCGGAACTCTGGAACAGTTAAGAATCTCACAGCTCTCTTCACATTTTGAATTAGTTGTATTTTACAGCTCTAAAAGGCGTTCAGTTCAGCTTCACTACTCAGAACATCTTTGATGTAAGTCAAAAGTAAGAGAAATCCGCACGAAACCCTTCTGATGAGTGCTGTTCTCGTTTCCTAATTATTTCCGGCGCCATTAATGAGGGTAAAATGCCGTTCCTGTTTGTGATAAGAAATAACACCTAGTTCCCTAATAGCCTATTTGCAGTATCATACCCCAACAAAAATATTTAAAAGTTAGGTTGTCAAACTACATTTAAAATTGTTGTAACTTCGCAAATGTCTTTTTCTGGTCCGTCGAAAACTAGCCTATTTCCAAAATATATTGCTCAACCGTTTGTGATTATTATAGTTAGTAATTAACTACAAGAGAATACGATAAAAAAAGTACAAAATTTAGTGTGAAGCGGAATGTCAGAAGCAACTCCTAGTAGCCAGTGTTATTTCTTTTTAAAAACTGTAATTGCATGCCAGTTTCAACATATAGTCAAAGTTGCACGATCTAAAATGTGAATGATTAGCCCTAAAAATCAATGATATATTAAAAAACTTTAATCCATCAGATTCCTAGTCAAAAACTTCACATTTACACTTAAAATTAAAATAAGACCTTTCGGCACCTACTATAGGACCATCATCAGATGAGTAAAAACACCCAAGTTACATGAAATAAAAATTATATATATCAATCAAGGTTAAAGTTTAAGTTTGACGTCTATAATGTGTCTTAAACATATGCGCAGGTCTCAGTGAAATGTTGCTTAACAACCGAGATCCTGAAAATAGCACAAAAAATACAGAATTAAAGAAAATAACAATTATAAGGCAGTCCATATAGTCTAAGAGTATGTTTAAAAAATTACAAAATCTACTTCCAGGGTTGAGGAAAGAGAAAAGGAGCATCATCATCACAAGCTGTATCAGCAAACTTATGAATTTATAGACTTTCTGCAAACAGGGTTTCAAATTTCGTAGTTGTGGTAGACAGAATTTTTCGCATCTTCGTATTTAGGGTAATGAGTCCCTTAGCTAATTAGACGAGCAAGAGCTGTTGATTGGGAACCTGTTTTTAAACTGTATTTCTGCTCCAATATCCTTGTTTTTATGGTCCGTACAGTAGAGCCAATGTAAACTTGATCCGGGGTTGAATCACCTATGGATTTCAAAGGGATATTGTAAACTCCATATTTGTTGTCCAAAGTAGTTAAGTCCCTGTCATTCTTGACCATTGAAAGAATCTTTTTATTCCGAATCCCGACATATAAGTGGTTTTTGCGGCAACTGTTCTTTATAACATTTACAACTGCAGGAACATGGTCCATGGAGCCCTCATAACGAATCTGGGTTCGTTCCCTTCGTAGAATAGTTAGGTTTAGTCTACGTAATTTATTTACAATCTTGTTTACCACTGAATTTGGGTAACCATAAGTTGAGGCAAGAGCTTAAATCATATTGACGAAATTTTGAAGTGGAGGAATGTGTAGAGAGGAATCTGACGGATTAAAGGTTTTTAATATATCATCCATTCTTAGGGTTAATCATTCACTCTTATATCGCGCAACTACGGCTATATGTTGAAATTGGTACTTCTCGCACGACTTATTGTTCTAAGCTAATGTAATTGCATGTGCGTGCAAGTACTAAATAATGCAGATTTGTCCATAATCAACAGACAAGACAGATTTTACTATCCTAAAAAATCATGCAACAAGCAGGATTATAATATTTCAGGAGAAAAAGCTCTTTTGTCTGAACGACTTTGGTGGGGGAGGGGGCGCAATATTTTGTCGTTTGGCATGGGAGCAGAAATGCCTAGTTACACCTCTGATCCTATGTTTCCCAATGTATGACACTTGAGCGCGTTCGATAGCTTCGAATAAGTCTCTGAACAGAACACTGACATCACAGGGATGAGGAATTCAGGATTAGGTTTAATCATATTTCAAATTACGAATAATATAAAAATAATAATCTCTGAACAGAACACTCACAGGGATGAAGAATTCAGGAATTGTTTAACCATATTTCAAATTACGAACAATATAGAAATAATAATCTCTGAATAGAACACTCACAGGGTGAGGAATTCAGTCTGAACAGAACACTCAAAGTGAGATGAAAAATTCAGTCTCAGAACAGAACACTCACAGGGATGAGGAATTTAGGAATTGGTTTAATCATATTTCAAATTACGAACAATATAAAAATAATAATCTCTGAACAGAACACTCACAGGGATGAGGAATTCAGGATTATGTTTAATCATATTTCAAATTACGAACAATATAAAAATAATCTCTGAACAGAACACTCACAGGGATGAGGAATTCAGGAATCGGTTTAACCATATTTCAAATTTTGAACAATATAGAAATAATAATCTCTGAATAGAACACTCACAGGGATGAGGAATACAAGAATTGGTTTAATCAAATTTCAAATTACGAACAATATAAAAATAATAATCCCTGAACAGAACACTCACAGTGATGAGGAATTCAGGAATTGGTTTAATCATATTTCAAATTACGAACAATATAAAAAAAATCCCTTCACTCGTATTTTTAACAACTAGCTCGGGGGCTCAGTTTCTCGTTGTAGACACTTGCCAGAGTTAATGGTTACATATTTTTCAAAGATATGTATTTTGTTTCTGGTTTTAGTGACCAACGCACTCTCCTAATTTACAGACACTTGTTCGAGGGAAGAAAGGACAAGCGCATCCAGGGCCGGCTGGACCGTTGGGGAAACCGGGGCAATCTCTCCGGGCCCCGCACTTCAGAAAATGAAATCATTTTTGATAGAAGTGCTCATACTATTTTTCTTTTTTTGTAAGTTTTGTGGTGGGAGGCCTTTAAAAATATAATTTTGTAACCTTAATATTTTCCGCATTCATGAAATAGCAAATTAAATTTCATCAGTTTTGTTTCCCTGCTTTCATACATTCAACATTTTGTGTGTAAACCAGATACTTCATTTTTTTTAAATAACAGGAACAATATCAAAACTATTTTTAGGCTACACATGGAGGCCAAATATCAGTGACTTGAAAAGTATTACTAGAAATCACAAAAAAAAAAAAATCCATGTATGACGCGTATAAAAATATTAAAAGTCACTAATTTGTCAGTAACTCCATTTGGCATCAAAAATCAATCACCAAAACATGTATCAGCGGGAAAAAAATATTTATACGAATTTATCTTATTTCCACTCAAAAATATTAACTACGTAGGTACCATTTTATCATTTGGTGAGGAATTTTTTATAAGAATCAGAATACAACCTCTCCCCCAAAAAATGTCGTAGATTTCAACTCTTTTTTTCTCTCTCTCAGAACGTTCAATCCATATTACGGTATTTTTTAAAGCTCAAAGCGAATACTTCTTTTAAATAATCATTTTGCCTTTATGATAGTTTTCGTGTATGTTCTCTCGGAAGCCATTTTTCTCGCACCTATGTTATTAAAATATGAGATTTATTTTCTGGGTCTCGCAATGAAATTTTGTTCCAGGCACCGCAAAAGTTTCATCTGGCCATACTTTATCCGAGACACCGGCTTGGCCCAGTTCCGATGACTTACCAGAAAAATACGCCTCTAAGCAAGCACTCGTCGACTGAGGCGATTTAATTTTTTTTTTTTTTAGCGTCTTTTGTAAAAAAAGATCGTGCTTATGTTAACGGTTTCTCCGTCCGTCTGTACCCACGATATCTCTACAACTATTAGTCCGATTTGAAAAATTCTTTTTGCATAGGAAAGCTTGAAATATGCGAATGATGATTGCTTATTTAGTTTTTTTTTACGACGTACAATTTTGCCGCTAGAGGGCGTAAATGCAGAGGATGTCGAATTCAAAAATACGTTTTATTCCACATATTTGCTTCAAAACATCCGATTAAAAAATTTACTTTACCTTCCGATTCCATTTATATCTAAGAGTATTTTAGATGTAGTTACTTTTACAAATTACGCATAGATTTTCCGCTAGGGGGCGTAAAAGTAAATTACATTTTCGCCGATAACTCTTCTTCTAAAACTCCGATTTGAAAAAAAATTTCTTCAGCGGATACACCTCCTGATGAAAAATCGTTTGCACATAATTTCAAATGTTTGGTAAAAAATACTTTGGCCACCAGGGTGCGTAAGTTTTAATTTTTGCTTCTGACGTATTTGCCACAAAATCTGAGCTTCTAAACTATTGATTGAAAAAATCCTTTCGTGGACTGATGCCACTCACAACGATAAGCATTTTTGGAATATTTTCTTCTTAAAATACTCCACAGCTTCTCCGCCAGCAGGCATAGACTTATATCTTATTTTTGTCAATCTTCTAGGAGTCCGATTTGAAAATTTTCTTTGTTGGATAGTGTTTTCAGTGTGACACGTTTTTCATATAATTTCAAAATTTCAAAGTAATTCATAGACTTTCCACTAGGAGGCGTAGAGGTACATTGCGTTTCCTCCTATATCTCTGCTTCTAAATCTCCAATTTGAAAAATTATCTCTGCACCGGATACAGCTCCTGATGGGAAATTGTTTGCATATAATTTCTAATTTTGGTAAAAATAAAAATGGTTTGGCCACCAGGGGGCGTGAATCTTAATTTCCGCTTCTGATGTATTTCCAGCAAAATATGAGCTTCTAAATTCTCGATTGAAAAAAACGTCGTTTTCAGACCGATACTACTCAAGTCCACAAACCTTTTAGAAAAATTTTCTTCTTAAAATAATGCATGGTTTCTACGCCAGGGGCGTAGATGTAAACCTTATTTTTGTCAATATCTCTACTTCTAGGAGTCCGATTTGAAAAATTATAAGTCTAAGTGCAACGCGTGGTCGTCATCGACTAGTGACTGCTCGGGCGGAACGGAGAGTGTCTAGACTGGTAACAGACAACAGAAGGGCAACAGTACAGCAAATTACAGACCATCTTAATCAAGGATCCCCTCAAATGATCTCTGCACGCACTGTTCGCCGTGCACTGCATCGGATGCGATGTGGCAGCCGAAGGAAGGCGTGTTCAAACACCTTTGCTGTCTGCAGTTAACAAGTATAAACCGTCTCCAGTTCGCACAGGAGCACAAGGATTAGACAGTCGATAATTGGAGATAAATTACGTGGTCCAATGAATCCTTTTTCAGTTGCACCATGCCGATGGCAGAGTGAGAATTTGGCGGAAACAGCACGAAAGCATGGACCTCAAAATGCATTGCTACATCCCTTCAAGCTGGTTGAGGCAACATTATGGTTTGGGAATATTTTCCTGGCATGCTTTAGGCCCTTTAATTCGTGTTGATCAACATCGGACTGGCACATCATATCTAAACATCGTTGCGGACCAAGTGCATTTGGTCATGTGGATGGTTTATCCCAATGGCGATGGCTACTTTCAACAAGATAATGCGTTCTGCCATAGTGCTCGTATTGTACAGGATTGGTTTCAGGAACATGCCGGTGAGTTTACTTTGCTTAGGTGGCCCCCACAATCTCCAGATCTCAACTCCATTGAGAATTTGTGGGATGAAATTGAACGAGCCGTCAGACTGCTAGATCCACAACCCTGCAATCTTACACTCCTGGAAAGTGCTATTCATCCAGCATGGTCTCAGGTTCCACAAACCACCTATCAACATCTCGTGCAGTCCATGCCACGAAGAATCAACTCAATACACTGCTGGACAATTGCTAAGGACGGATCATAAACGGCTATATAGCGCATAAAAAAGTAAGTGTGGTTGGATGCCAAGTGAAATAAAATAATGTCAGAATGCCAGGACATTACAAGAAAGACAATTTATTGTGCTCTGAAATCCAGAAGGACTTTAAACGTGTTCAAGGGACAAACAGGCAGTTTTGTGCAGAATACGTAAACGTGAAAAAAAAAATGCAATTACCGTCCGCAGGCGTTCCGGCGTAAGATGTCAATACGGGATATGGCCACCATGGAGGGCGATGCAAGATTTCACAAGTCGTGTCATGCTTTGCACAACATTATCAAGCAGCTGTTGGGGTAATTTATCCCATTCCTCTGTCAGTGCACGGTTGAGGGTGTCCTTGTTTATTGGAAGGCATTGGCGACCAGCAAGACGCCTCTTCAAAGCATCCCACACATTTTCAATGGGATTCAGATCTGGAGAACGTGGTTGTCATACGAGGCGTTGAATATCCTCGCTCTCAAGACACTCCTGGACAGAGACTGCTCGATGACATGTTGCGTTGTCGTCCATGAAAATGAATCTATCACCGACAGCACCACGGAACATGCGAACATGAGGTAGCAGAACATCATTAATGTATCGTTGGCCAGTCATAATCCCAGTTGGAAGCACATAGAGGGACGTAAGCCATTGATCATGATGCCAGCCGATACCATGGCACTACATGTCGGATATCGGTCCCTTTCCTGTGTGTTTGCTGGACAATATGCAGTACCACTATCACGCCAGATCAGTTGTCGTCGACAATCAGACGATAGACTGTATCTACTCTCATCTGAGAAGAGGACAGCAGACCAGCCGTTATCAGTCCAATTGCGATGTTGATGGCACCATTGCAAACGGGCACTACGGTGAGGTCTGGACAATGGGATGCACATAACAGGACGGCGGGCATATAGGCCTCCTTCATGCAAACGTCTGGCGACAGTTTTTCGGGAGATCCGCTTGCCAGTAGCAGCCATAAACTGATTTGCTACCTCACTAGCTGTGCTGCGCCGGTGTCTTTTTGTTGATAGCACTATGTACCGATCTTCTGCAGGTGTCGTACTGCGAACACGACCTCCCCCGTGACGTTTTCTACACTCTCCATTTGTTTGAAATGATTTCCAAAGCCTTGAAACAACACTGTGGCTGACGTCGAACTCCCTGGCAACATCTGTTAATTTTCGCCCTTCTTCAATCTTGCCAATAATACGGCCACGCGTAAAATCATCTAGGTGATGTCGGGAAGACATACTGAAAATTGCAAGTTCGTGAATTGATTGTTTCTCTTTCAACTTTGCGTTTGAACAACAACGGTCAATACGCGTCAAATCCTTTATATCTCTTATCAGCGCTATGACGTCACGAATACGTTCGGCTATCCAAAATTTGCATACGCACAACACGTCTTACTGTATCCCGCACTTATGCTAATTTCCACATTTTCCTGCCTTTCATTTTATGGTTGCTATCGTTGCTATTGTCATCCGTCCTTAGCAATTGTCCGGCAGTGTATTAAAGGCAAAAGCTGGCCCAACGAAGTACTGAGGTGGTGGTCATAATAAAGTGGCCAGTCAGTGTACAGGCGGACAGCAGAGCTTCCTAACTGTGTCGGCCGCGGATGATCTAGTGGTCAGCGTTCGTGACTGCCACGGTATAACCTCAGGTTCGATCCTGGGCAGTTACGAACGTTCGAACCACTAAATACCCGCCGTGCGTCAGATGAGCACGTTAAGCCGTCGGGCCCCGGGTATTGGCTCCCCGATAACAAATAAGGACGTCTTCCTCCCCTTTTCTACCTCGCTTCCGTGTGACTTTCCTATCGGGCACTCTAGCCCAAATCTCCTAGCTTCCTGTTTCTAAGGGTTGTTTAAGACCTGGGGTCAGACACTCCCTTCCTAAAATTCTCTACATATGATATGATCTGATCTGATCCTAAACGTGTAACGCAATCGACCAGCATGGGTAAACGTGATGATCTGAGCGACTTTGATCCTTGACGTATTGTCGGCGCAAGACAGTTGAGTCATTCTATCACCCAAATGGTAAGAACTAGTGGTGTTCACGGATTTCGCATTTTTGGATATCCGTATATTTTAGTATCCGAAAACCTGATTTTTAGCATTCGAATAGTTCGAAAATGCTGTTCACGGATTTCCGAATATTTTACTATCCAAAAACCGGATTTTAGCATTCGAATAGTTCGAACTACGGATATACGGATTATGAACTGCGGATACCCGGATTTCGAACTTCGGATATTCTGATTTTTGATATCCGGACTTAGAATACCGAAAATTTAGACATCTCAACAACATAGATCTATCTGGCCGTGATAGACCGCATGCCTCAGGTTGTTGAAACCTAGCTTAACGCAGCAGTTTGTGAACGTGCGTTTTTTTGCCGCACGATGTCCGCTTGATTAGACAAAGTGATAGTCCGTGACATGATATTGTACTAACTGCATGGATAATAAAATGAAATTGCAGAGTTTTATCCTGTAACAAACTCATGCAAGCAGTCCGGATTTAGGATATTTTGAAATCCGAAATCCGGGTTTCAAAATATCCGGTTCTTGACAGCACTAGCCGGATATGAGAATATCCGGATTTCATGCGGCAATCCGGATTTTGGATTTATGATGTTTCGGATATTTTGAAATCCGGATTTCGGATTTATGTTTCGGATATTTTGAAATCCGGATTTCGGAATAATGATGTTTCGGATATTTTGAAATCCAGATTTCAAAATATCTGGTTTTTGACAGCACTAGCCGGATATCGGAATATCCGTATTTTGAAATTCGGAATTTCATGCGACAATCCGAATTTCGGATTTATGATATTTCGGATATTTTGAAATCCGAATTTCAAAATATCCGGTTTTTGACAGCATTATAGTAAGAACCCTAGAGTTTCCAACTGCAACCAATATCGAGGATGTCCAGCGATTATATCATTCCGGTACGTACCAGCACCCAGAGAGCAGATCAGATCATATGTGGAGGATTTTAGGAAGGGAGTGTTTGATCCCAGGTCTTAAACAACCCTGAGAAACAGAAAACTCTGAGATTTGGGCTAAAGTGTCCGATAGGAAAGTGACACTGAAGCGAAGTATGAAGGGGGAGGAAGACGCCCTTATTTATTACCGGGGGACCAGTACCTGTGGTCCGACGGCTTAACGTGCCCATCCCCGACGCACAGCGGATATTTAGCGGATCGAGCGTTCGCGCCTGCCTGGGATCGAACATGAGGTCCTTTCCGTGGCAGTCAAGAACGTTGCCCACTAGGCCATCCGCGGCCCTCCGCGCCCAGAGAGCAAGCGGTGCCCGACTATTTATAGCCTCCGTTCGGTTTGGGTCTGTTCCATATGCCATTGATGACCGGTGTCGGCGAAGACTATCCAGGCTGGTACAGCACAATTGTTTGGCAACTGCGGCGCGAATCACATCCAGGTTAAATGTCGTAGGCCCAAACAACGTCAGGGAACGACCGATACGGTGCATACCCTGGGCTACGGGAGTGGACGCCCTACTCGTGTGTAACTGCTGACTGCTCGTCATCAGTAATTACGCCTTGCCTGCTACCCGGAACATCAAAACAGGACCTCTGCAGAGTGGCGCCGCGTCGTGTGGACAGATTAATCCCGTTTTTAGCTGTATTGAACTGACGTGAGGGTGTTGCGTCGACAGCATGAGGCCATGGCCCTGTCGTGCCAGGTCGGCTCTGTTCAAGGTGGTGGTGGCCTTCTGATAACTTGGGGAGCCTTCTCATGGGACACATTAAATCCCTTAGTGTATTTGGAGAGGTTCTTAAGAGTTGCACGCTACCGGCATGTGCTGGTTGATGACCTACAGATTTCATGGCTTTCCCGCATCCTAAGGCCGATGGTCTATTCCAGCAGGACGATGCGCCGTCACATCGGGCTTCAGCCACCTAATCATGGCTTGTGGAACACTCATCTGAGTTTGGAACCATCCACTGGCTCTCAAAAAAATATATATCTTGATATACAAGTCATAATATAGTCCTAGTTTCCAGTGGATGGTAACTATGACTAATATTATGACTTGTATATCGTGATGTAATTTGCTTTTTCAATTGTATTATCTGTAATGTTTATTATCTTCTCATATATCATTACCTTTTTTTTGTTTTGTTTTGTTACTATGATAGATACTCTTTTTTGTAATTACAACTACTGACCTCAGTGTAAAACTAGCCTGGGGAGCATGGGACCTTGTCAGGTCTGGCTGGCCTTTTTCCCCTGCTTCCTTGCTGTGCATTGTTTAAACTACACTATCTACCAACAAGTATTTGGACACCCCTGCAATCGACGATATCTGCGGTCCTGATACAAGTCACGGCCGCCGCCGTTAAATATCGTGTGGGGAAACAACGCAATCAGTCGTATGCAAGATGCCACGCAGTTCGGAGCTCTCTGATTTCGAGAAAGGTGTAATCGTCGGGTATCACAGAAATGGCCGATCCATACGTGACATATCCAGCGAGTTGAAGTACCCAAAATCGACAGTGGCCTACGTGATTGGCAAGACGATGAGAGGTGACTGTCGGAATGTGCCCCGACCCGGCAGACCCACAATACTGGGAGTTACAGACTGACGGGTGCTGGCCAGAGAAATTCGGAAGAACCGCACCCAAATCGATGGGCCACATCCGCGAGAAGTTTCAACAGGCATCCGGGTGTTATTTCGATGAATACCATGCGTAAGAAAGCCCATCTGCTGGGTTATCATGGACGTGCTGCCGCCCACAAGTCTTTGATCACCAAGTCCAATAGCGCTGCTTGGCTAACGTGGTGCAAAGATCGTCAACAGTGGAAACAAGTTCTCTGGAGCGACGAATCAAGGTTCACCCTCTACCGTTCAGATGGCAGGGTCTGGGTTTGGCGTCTGCCTGGAGAACGCCTACTGCTGGAATGTATTGTGCCAACTGTGAAGATCGGCGGCGGTGGAATTATGCTATGGGGGTGTTTCTCCTGGTATGGCACGAGACCCTTGGTCGCAATTCCTGGTAGACTCAACGCCGAGACCTACTGCACCATTTTGGATGACCATGCGCTTCCTACGTTGTGGCAGTTTTACGGGGTGGACCCATGTTACTTTCAGGATGACAATGCCACCTGTCATGTTGCGAGGTCCACCATGGCTTGGTGTGGTGACAATGGGGTTAATCGAATGAACTGGCTTATGCAGAGCCCGGACTTTAAGCCTATCGAGCACCTCTGGGACGAGTTGGGTCGTCGACTTAAGGGGTGCCCACACCGTCCGAAATCGGTGAAGGAACTGACCTGTCTTCTCCAAGCCGAGTGGAAGAAAATACCGCTAGCCGTCGTACAACGCCTGGTTGAGAGTATGCCCCGGAGGGTAGCAGCTGTAATCGCCGCTCGTGAAAGCTCCACCAACTATTGAAGGTGAATAAACTTCTTTTTCCTTTGCTATCACAGGTGTCCAATTACTTGTTGGTAGATAGTGTATTTCTGTAACACTGTTGTTTTTTTTGTTTTTTTGCTCAGCAAAATAAATGAATTGAATTGAAAAAGTCTCCAGATTAAAATCCTGTGGAAGCTCTCTGAGGTGCCGTAGAGCGGAATATCAGATACATGGATCATGGACTGACGTCTCGGGTGGAGTTGTGGACAATATTACGACCGACATGGCTGGCATGACCAACGAAAACTGTCCAGCATCTGGTAAGGTAGATGTCTTGGCGTATACAGACAGTTATTCGCGCCAGAGGAGGACCAATGGGCTGTTGAGCAGGTATCTGAGATCTTGTGTGCATTGAGAGTATTTCACTCATTGGAATGTTAGAAAGATGAAAAAAATCAAGCGATATTAATCTAGTTTAGTGTCGCAACCGATTGGTTTTCTTTTTATTATTATTATTATTAATAATATTACGGATATTAGTTAATAATCTCCCCAAGCTGAAGTAAACGACCAAACCGCTTGGAAAACGAACTCCCTGAAATAAAACAGAAACTTTACCCAAATCTCACGTTCACCATTTTCATAAGAGGGAAAATGTTACAACACAAGACGGTGAAACTTTGAGTAGAGATAAACACATCGTAAGTATAGAGCCACGATTAGGCCAAATGGTCAAAATGATGTTTTGACTAACTCATCTTAAATTTCTACCTTGACGCCACAGTGGATGAGTGATAGGGAGTGTTGACTTCTGGTCATTCGTCCGGCAAGTATCCAGGTTCGATTCGTCGTGAAGTATGAATTGGGTGAATTTCCACGGTATTGACTTTTCCTTCTTCCTCGCTGGAACCAATGGCCCCAAATTTAGGACTAGAGACCGCCCACTGCATTGCTCATAATGTGGGCATTAATGTTCCCTCCCAAAGAAAACAATACCTACGCAATTCAAAACGTGCCACCGATGCTTCGGATGTGGAACTTTGTTTATCCATAATAGGGGACAGCCATAATCGTAATATTAATCTTGGGGCAAATGGGAACAAACCCTCCCAAACTCTTCACTTTCCCAAGGTTATATTTTTATTATTTTAAAATTCAACATTTTTAATTAGCTTAGTCGCTTCTCAACTTCATGAAATTAAAAATGCGACGCATATTAGTTGTTGAATTTCTAATAAATGAGGGTTACATTTTTTCTTTGTAAAAAATAAAACCCAATGTGCAGTGAAAAAAAAATATTAACAAATTCGTTATCCTCCTTTAGAATTTCATGTTCGTTGTCCATAAGATAGGAACATTAAAATTTTGACTTTGCTGTGAAAGATTTTTGAAATAAAATTTTGGATTTAACTCACCTATTGAAAAACAACAGTAGTTGTAATGAGATTATCCCTAGAAGTTATTCAGATTTGAAAAATTACATGCCAAAATTTAGTTGTTTCCGGCCTCTTATGTAAAAGAAAACTGAATTCCAGTAACTAATATCCAGTGGTTGCATAGTTGTTTTCATGTTGCAAAATGATGACGCTGTACTAAAAGTACTGTCAATATCCACGTGGTTTTAGCATAGTATTCCGTCTTCATAGGTACTTTGCCTTTCGTTCTTGAAAGGATATGTAAATATAGAAAGACTCGTGCATACGTTGTCGTGGAAAGTAGAAATGCGTGGTATTTAAGTTTTCACTTAACAACTGAGCAAATAGTGTTTTTTGAAGTCAGGTTGATCCTTAAAAAAGTTGAATGGTTTTCATCAGTTAATAAATACACGCCGTGAATAAACCATTTAAATTTATGCATACACAATAAGCAATTTCATTCAAAATAAAGGAAGTAGTTTTTTCTTTAAGTGAAAACTGTTAGTTATTTGGAGGAAATTGAGATACGTGAAAAAGAGTTGTACTTGTTTGAACTGTTTAAAAATCCCACAATATATGAGAACAGTCACAAATCATTTGAGCATGAATGTACGTAGTTATAATAAGTAAAAGACTCGCCTGTACGATCGTCACCAAAACAGCATTTGTTATATGATTTTGAAAAAAGGAGGATCAAAGTGGTAATAATGAGAACAATCAGAACAGGTGAACCCACTTACATAAGTACACTAATTTCACATAATGTTTGAAGCTGTAAATGCAATTTATATGCAAACGAAAGAAACAAACTACAAAAGTTTTAGATGAAAAAGTTGTACTGCTTATTACATTTTGGACAATTCTGCTTGCCATGTGAAGGTATTTTTTGGATGGTTGCGTTCAGTTCTTCACGGTAAACTAGTGTTTCACTTTGCACAGTTGTGATGAAGTTCACTATGGTAACTAAAACATATCAACTTTTACCCTTGATGGAATCGGAGCCACGTCTTTCTACTCCGGAGCAGCTGTTCTCCCAACTTAACTAGGCAAGTAGGCTTATCGCTGCGACATTGCCGATTTGACTCATACATCACCGCGGTAATACGTCATGTCACGTGGTACATTACATCATTCCCTCAATTGAGAATAGCGGGGGCACGAAATCGCAGTTTCAGGTCATCTGATAACAATGCTCGACGGACCATCTCATTGTAGAAGAAAGAATCTATATATTAATTCTATAAGGTTTTTTACTGTGATTCCGATTTTATGAGAACGGCTGAACGTAAAGATATGTTTTAGGTATCAAAATAAATGTCCTACCATGTAGATGTGCCAGTTGAAAAGAAAAATGAGATTGGGACAACGGTTCGGGCGTGGCGTGTCGGTAAAGTTCCCATGTAAAGTCTATGGGAGAAGCGTGCGGCCCTTATCTACATCAGGCGCTCAGTTCAGTGTCAGACTTGGTGTGTGCATGGTGTTCTATGATCAGTCCTAAAGTAAGTAAATACTTTATTGCATACTTACCCTTAACAGATTCTCTCTCCAGCAGGAAGAAAAAAGAAAACGTAAGAGCCTTACTGGAAGGCGTGAGCGATCAATGGGTCGCAACTATATGTCTCAGACAAGAGAGAATGAGGAATATTCGCAACGCGAATCTCATTCGAACAACATTTACAAACACAGTTGTGACTGAAGATGAGAGTAAAAGAGTGCGCTTACCAGTTGAATTTTTGCACACGATCGAGATGAGTGGACTTCCGCCTTACATTTCACGACTGAAAAACGGTGTAGTCGTGATGCTCATCACGAACCTGGCCGCCTCCGGTGGCGCAGTGGCCTGGCTTATGATGATTCGTTCGTGAAGGGTCCGGGTTCGAATCCCGGTGAGGCATGGTTGTTGCGTTTGTCTTAAGGCACTGGCTCGCTCCCTTTCCTGGGATCACTGACCCTAAATTGGGGACGGGCGACTGCTTATAACCCATTGAGTTTGCTCATGGTGGTCGTTAAATCTTCAGTCAAAAAAAAAAATCACAAACCTGGACTATTGTCTTTACTGAAGTGATTGAATGAATTTGTCAATCAAATAAATTTTACATTTGTTGTTTCATATGTTTTTTTTTTTTTTTTTTTTTGGAAAAGATTAAAGAAATACTAACCGTCGATTCAGACGCGTTTTCGTCTAGTTATACAAATTTTCGAACCTCATGGCCAGGGTTAATTTTGGTTTGACTGCCAGTATAATATATTAGTATAACCTTTTGCCGGTGGTGAATTTCGAAACTACGTCTTCTTACTCTGGAGCGACTGTTCTCCCAACTGAACTACGTCGATAGACTCACCGCTGCAACATTACCGATTTGACTCATACATTACGGTAGTATTTCGTCATCTACGTCATGTCACGTGGTACGCTGCAGAACGTGGTGTACCGATTTCAAATTCTCATTTGTGCCGCAGGGATGCTGCAAAAGGTCAGCTGACATATACACAAAAAGAGATGACGCAGCTGCAGTTAGGAGCTACGCAGTAAAGGAAGCTTCAATCTTTTTTTTTTTTATGGATTTCACATCCCAATTGATGAAAACTCCACTACCATGTCAACCGAAACAACATACCAATTACACAGAAAAGTCACACCTGAAAATCCTTTTGACACATAATCATGAAACATCCTAACAAGATTGAAACATAAGCATATTAAGCCACAGCGGATGAAATCATAGGGAACAAGCCTCTCTTTGAATTTTAAAAGTCTCGAAAACTTTACACATTGAACACTTTTCTTAAAGAAGCGGCTCCGAAGATGTACATAAAGATGATCAAAAGAAGAAGCACATGAGACTAACAACATAAAATCTTAAGAGTCCTGAGTTCTGTAATTTCACTTTCATGTCCATTTTTTAAGTTCTTCAGTTTATCCTTAAATTTCGATGTACAATCACCGGTGAAAGCTGGCAAAATGATGACTTTCATTTTTATCTATTTACTGCTCCAGTTAATTAACTGAAAACAAATCGGCATGCAAAACAGAAAAATGTGATTACTCAGAGGGACAAAATGTCATACAGAAAATCTAGGAAATTTGTAAAAAAAAACTTATCATTTGCACAGCAATTTCCATGTAGAAAGAAGTTTTAAATTATTCTCAAAGACTACAGTCTCATTCTCAAAGACTACAGTCTCATTCTCAAAGACTACAGTCTCATTCTCAAAGACTACAGTCTTGTGACGATTATTCGAATTAAAAGAATGCAACGTGGTTTGTCACGAATATTCATTTTTTCAAGTATACCATGGTTTCGTTGGGTATTGACCTATAGCTTCATCAGGACGAATGGCACATAATATTCAAATTACATATGATAAAAATGGTGTTTACAGTCACGTGTTTTGGTTAGATGCATGTCATTTACAAGTTGCGAAGACTTCTGATACATATGAAAAGCTTCCAAAATATCAAGTTTGGTGGCTGAATTTGGCTTGTCACTTAGTTTTGCTTCTTCAAAGAGAAATTTATGGTGGTTTTCGTAACAGTGTTTAGCCATCGATGACTTCTTTAGGTCACAGTTCCGAATGTAGGTTTTGTGCTTCTTCAATCAAGAACGCAAGGCTCTAAACTGGTATGTCCTATATAGGTAGCGCCACATTCACATGGAATTCGATAAATTCCCCACAAGTTTTTGTCTTCAACATAGTCCTTTGATCCTAAAACGTTCATTTTGTTTATGGGTTTAAAAGTTACTTTAGAAAATTAAAGGTTCTAAAAATTTTTGAAAGCAATATCCCGGAAAAATGGAATATTAGCAAAATTATCTCGCAATGGGCGCATCACAGGAGTTAGCGTGGAGATAGGCTTGGATTTCCAGAATTTTGTTAGAGCCTTGTCTATAGTGGACGGGTTGTATCTTCGTTGTACTGCAACACCTTTAAGGAAATAAAGTTCTTTTCCTAAACTGTCTTTATCTAAACATATATGTATCGCGCGATATACGCAACTGTAAAAGGCTCTGAGTTTTTGTTGCTAAGGATGATTGGACTTGGTATGTGGAGGTGAGAAAACAGCGAAATGCTTCCGATAAATTGTGGTTGCGAGAGATCCATTTGAGCGAGTAACTAGGACGTCAAGGAATGGTAGGAATCCGTTATTTTCAGTTTCGTAGCTGAATTGAATGTGAGGATCAGTGGAATTTATAAGTTTGACTAATTCCGGAATTTTAGAATTTTTTCCTTTCCATAGAACGAAAATACCGTCTACATATCGTACCCGCAAGTCAAATTTCACGAGTTTGAAAAACTTTCTTTAAATCGACGCATGCAGATTTCACATAATATAGGCGAGAGTGGGCTGCCCATGGCTAGACCTTCCGTCTGTTTAAAAAACGTTCCATGGAGAGTATAAAACTGTTCTGTTTCATGCAAATGTCCACTAAACTTGTTATTTCTTCTACTTCAGGTTGGCTACTGTAGTGATGCTCTGTAAGACTTGCTTTTGGCGATTCCAGAGCTGCTTTTACTGGAACGTTGGTGAACACAGATACCACATCAAAGAATAGCATAAGTTGATCTAAGCAGGGGTGTAGTTTGAGTCGGTTGGCAAACTGAATGGAATTTTTCACAGATGTTTCCTTTGGAGTGGCCAAGGAAGATAATTTCGAAGATAAGAACTTGGGTAACTTATATATAAAAATTTTCAAACTCGAGAAATTTGACTTATGGACACGATATGTAGAAGATACTTTGGTTCTATAGAAAGGAAAAAATTCTGAAATTCCGGAAGTAGTCAAACTTATAAATTCCATTGATCCTCACATTCAATTCAGCTACGAAACTAAAAATAACGGATGCTTACCATTCCTTAACGTCCGGGTTACACGCTCAAATGATCACTCGCAACCACAATTTATCGGAAGCCTTTCGCTGTTTTCTCACCTCCACAATAGGAGTTATGCACCTAATATGGTGTGGGAGCACCCTTGGCATTTAAAACGGCTTGAATCCTCCTTGGAATGGTCGCATACAAGTCCTGGATAGTGGTGATAGGTATGTTGTACCATTCTTCCTGCAGAAACTGCTCAAATTCTTTGAGATACGCCGTTGGAGAATAACGGGATCGCACTCTGTTTTCCAACACAGACCACAGGGGCTCAACGATGTTTAAGTCCGGTGATTGAGCGGGCCAGGGAAGGTGTGCAACTTCATCCTCATGTTCCTCAAACCATGATTGACCAGTTCGACTTCTGTGAATCGGGCAATTATCATCTTGAAAGGTGCAATCCCCTGACGGAAACAATGTCTGTACATTTGAACATGGTCGGCCAAAAGAGTGACATAGTCACCGCTAATTATTCGTCCGTGTAAGGTGATAATGGGACCTGCTGCAAACCACGAGATCATGGCCCGAACCATTACGGAACCGCCCCCATGCTTCACTGTAGGAAGGAGACAGTCTGGGTTGTAGGCTTCTGTGGGAGTTCTCTACACGTAAACCCGTCCTGTGGGGAGGAATAGTGAGAAACTTGATTCATCGGAAAACAAGACATGTTTTATGTTCCTGGCACCAGTGTAGTCTCCGTTTCATATTCACCTGTGACACCAGGGGTTTTGCAATCGCAGCTCTGTCGTAAAAAGTGTGCTTATGAAATTCCTTTCGCACGTTACGGGTCTACACTAGAGTTTGGAGATGTGCAGTAAACTCAAGTCACTTTCGTCGCCGTGGTCTTCCTCCTTGCGGTCACAATCTTCTTTAATGTCCTCCTGTCACTCGCAGTTAGTTTGGGTTTCCTTTCCACAGTTGTGTCTCGCAGATGATGTTGTGCCGTGAACATTGTACGCTGCCAAGACCTTCGATACGGTACCTCTCGATACCACCAATACCTTCGATACGGTACCTCTCAATACCACCAATACCTTCGATACGGTACCTCTCGATACCACCAATACCTTCGATACGGTACCTCTCGATACCACCAATACCTTCGATACGGTACCTCTCGATACCACCAATACCTTCGATACGGTACCTCTCGATACCACCAATACCTTCGATACGGTACCTCTCGATACCACCAATACCTTCGATACGGTACCTCTCGATACCACCAATACCTTCGATACCACCAATACCTTCGATACCACCAATACCTGTGCCACTGTGGTTACCGACGCACCAAGCAGACGGGCTCCAACAGTCTGCCCTCTTTGGAACTCCGACAGGTCACTTACTGTTCCTTCTCCTGGAAGGAAATTATGCAAACACCGATTTACAATGCAATCACCCAGACCCTCGAGACTATAAGCAACACTTTTTTGCAAAAACAATTGTAACTACATGTTCGTTTTACTCAAAAAGCAGCACATACCATGCAAAGTCACTGTTTTCAGCGAGGTGTTTCCATTAGTTTGGACAACCCCTGTATATTTATTTAATACACAGTTTCTTAATTACTGCCTTGAACTTCCTTTTCGCTGGTACCTTGTTTTTCCGGGGCTTCAGATTCTCTCAGTTTTGGCCTTTGTAAGACTTCGTGATAAGGCATATGTGGGGTGGTAATGCCATGTCTATTAATTCCATGGAACCAGTGGCACCAAATTAGGGACATGTACTGCATATAGGCTTCAGATTCTAAATACGGTCCTTATTATTATTATTATTATTTTGATTGGTGATTTAACGATCACAGTGAGCAACTCAATGGGCTACAAACAGTCGCCGTCCCTAATTTAGGGCCACTGGTTCCAGAGAAGGGAGACAGCCAGCGCCGTAAGACAAACGCAACATCCATGCCTCACTGGGATTCGAAACCGAACACAACTCGGCCGAATGATCAGAAGCCAACGCTTAGATCACTACGCCACCGAGGCAGCAATACGGTCGTTAAACCCCTAAAAAATAAAACGTTCCTAGTTGTAGTGATAACTTTCTTCGATTTCTTTCTTTACAACGTCATTTGCACGTTGACTCTCCCAGGTATTAAATAAATGGTTGTAGCATCGCTTCAGGATCACGACAGGAAGTCTGAATTAACGTTTTCTGTCCTAATGCGTTTTCGCACGACAGAATAATAAAATGTAGAACAAAAGTTTTTGTGTAACTCTCAGATATACGTGATTTTTAAGAAAGTTGAATGACAGTAAGAAATGATTCGGGGTTACAATCCCCGTTTAGTAACAAATACAGTTTCGTAAATAAATAATCCTAGCAAGGGTTAAGTAATGAGAAACGGATTTTTATTTCTTTGTGCGTGTTTCGCCCCTCTGGAAAGCTTCCTGGGCATCGACAATTCAGCAACTTTCTTACAGATCGTAAGCAAACCAAGTAACTGGTACAACGCTCCTGTGTATCTACTTTGGGAAACGGCCATACGGTAAAAGCGATAACGATTTCGAGAAAGTTCACGGCGGAATTCCCTTGAGCTCAGCACGTGCTCGTCGAAAATTACCGTAATGGCAGTTGATGTCCCTTGACGGACGTACTGATGCACTCACAGGAGACCCCTCTAAAGGAGGTTACCTATTTCGTATGCTTAAGGAAACCAATCGCCTCTCTCCACAGAAGACTCCTCTTGAAAGGATTAAGGTAATGAAGAGAGCGCGTGGTCACAAGATACAAAAAAACGAAGAAACTCTTTTGTGGTTACGGTTATTTCATTGGCGCTTAAACACTCCCAAGTTTTTTCTTGAGAGAGAAAGAGTTTAATCTTTTAACTTAGAATACCAGGAATAAGATTCTGGTTTTTCGTAATAACGAAGCGAAATGTTCTTGTTACTAAATGAGCAGTCGTCTTTGTTCGATGAACAGCTAAAAGTACACAATCGTTTCCAAGAAATCGCATTTAAAATGTATCTTTGTTTAATGATCTTCTTGGGTTTCCGTAAACCGAGAGGGGGGGGGGGGGCAAGAGATAGTTAAGAAACATGATTTCGCGCGAAAGTATTTCTTGGACACTGTATTAATGTGAACGGAAGGGTTGAAATTTCTAGCCTCTCGCTGAAGCAATGCTGTAAAAACTATTTTTTTAATATGGTCCCCACCCAATTAGGAAAACACCCTTTCTGGCAGGATCAACTGTCTTTATAAAATTCGCCCAAATATGATTCAAACGATTTTGACATTTGTTCACTGAATTCTTCACAGATTTCTGATTGTCAGATTAATTTTGTTTTTAAAATCCGCAAAGAACAGAATAAATACACTTATATTGGAATATTTTAAAGTAAGATATTCACTTAAACATTACCTATCGTACTCTCTGTTGTAACGTACTACAGAGGTGAATCACGTTTCAAGCCGACAAATTTGCTGCGATACTTTCCGTCCGTGTAGCTTAGTTGGGAGAGCAACTTACTCCGGAGTGAGGGGACGCGATTCCCGTCACGGACCAATTTATGTTTTCACATTGGCACCCGAACAGAAAACACGGATCAACTGGCCACTGGGTTCTTCGAAACATATGCGATGATTGTTTTACACATCGTCTGAAAAGAATGAAAAATTCCTACTTAGCTTCAAAAAAAAAAAAAAAAAAAAAAAAAAAAAATAAATTAAGAGGAAGGTGATGTGACGTACTACAGAGATTAATCACGTGTCAAGACGACAATTTCTGCAGCGGTACATTCGGCCCGTGTAGCTTAGTTAGGAGAGCAACTTACTTCGGAGTGAGGAGGCGCGGTTTCGATCATCGTCACAGACAAATTTGTGCTTTCACATTAGCACCCGAAGGCAAAGATGGGCGTTGGGTTCTTCGAAAAATGTGTGATGTTAGTTCCACATATTGTCTGGAATTATTGAAAAGATCCTACTTCGCTTTAGGAAAAAAATTTAAGATGGAGGTGATGTGACGCACTACAGACGTGAATCACGTGTCAAAACGACAAATCTGCTACATTCCGTCCGTGTAACTTAGTCGGGAGAGAAACTTACTTCGGAGTCAGGAAGGCGGGGCGATTTCCATCTCCTTCACAAATAAGTTTGTGTTTTCACACGTTAACTCTTATAGTACCAGAGATTCTTAATATTATGTTTTGGATAGGTAGCACAAAATCCTTAATTATACAGTGAGCAATATTAGATTTTCTAACTGCCAGAAGAGAAAAAGTCTTCATTTACTCACATAAATAGTCTTTTTTTGGTCTTCCAAGAGTAACAGAACTATACGTCAAGGTATTTCAGTAGACTCAATAACACTAATTCAAAATAATTCAATAAACTGAACGTGCGTGACATTAGGATATTGGATAAAATTAAGTATATTGGATGAAATTTATATTCATCTCGATAAAAATTTCATCCAATATACGTATATACTGTATAGTGTACAAGGTGCAACACAAGGCTGTACTATTCTACGAACACTTTTCGCTGCTCGACCTGCATATTATATACGTCGTTCTTATCTTGTCAAAACATACACACGCCATTCAACCTGACCTCAAGACTGTTGCCACATAGCATTCAAATAGTGGGAAAAATATAAAGTTAAGATTGAACCGCTTAATGAGAAATGAACTCAATATTTGCATAGGGAAATAAACTAAAAATGAAAGTTAAATTAGAATATACGTCATAACATCCCCTAGGGAAAACTGCACGTAATTTACAAAACGCAATGCGAGCGAGGTTATTCATTGTGAATGAGACTGGTTACTAAAAAAATCAACTGGATTTCTACAATCGATAAAATATCCAAAAACATAAATGACTATTTACGTTCACCATCGGCTGAAAGTGTGGGACAATATTTAACAAATTGTGCACAAAAAGTTTCTCATAGCGGAAGATATCAGATGCGAAGGAGATTTTTTTCAGATTTTCAGGACCACCGTCAGAGACTCAATCGGCTATAAAAAGTCGCCCATCTCTAATTTGGGGCCATTGGTTCCACGGAGGGGAGATAATGAGTGCCTGGGATCAACGGGCCACTCATGCTTCATCCGGGACTCCAGCCCGTGCCCACCAGGAATAACACACAGAAGCCTGCGTTTGTACCACTATGCCATCCAGGCGGCCAAAAGGGAATTTCAAATCGAGCAATTTTAAAAGATAGGTACAGAGGAAAACGGTAAATAACATTACGCCCCTAGCGGAAATGTTGGGCGTTACTAAAGAACAAAATGGCTGCAAAATACAATAAAGAATATCATACCTTTCTGAGAAATTTTTAGAATAGAATTAACTTTTTTAAATAGAAATATACACTGATGCCTGGTGGGTAAGAATTTTAAATAAAGAAAAATTGAAAAACATGCGAAAAGTATTTTCATTGCAAAATCCATGCTAAGGAAAAATATCTTTTTCAAATACGTCTACAGCAGGCTTTCCCAAACGCCGGTCCGCGAGACCAAAGTGAATTTCTTTATTTTTCTTTTGAATCAAAATGGAGTCAAAGTAAGGGGAAATATTGATCTAAATTTTTTGAACATCTGTAGCGGAAGACTACAGGAAGCTTGGATCGCTAATCTCTTCACACAAGATCTGAACTCGTTTAGGCTAACTACCAGGAAAAGGAAAGCTTCGTTGAACTTCCTTCTGATGCCAGTCCAGTATCGATATTCATATCCAAGGAGTCTATCTCACAAGGAAACGGACATGCGGTTGTCGCTGATTGCAAAATCAAAGTAGGTTGTTTAGACAAAGGATAATAAGATATGTTTATATCCAAACTTTGAGCTGCTATGGACAACAGGGGGAGTCACTAGAGCCTTGTTCATGAACATTATATGTATTATGTAATGTATGTATATTATGAATGTTATATTAGAACTTCTTACAATTATTTTCTGTAAAAATAAGTCCAAGAAGTCCCTATAGAAGAGAGTTAAATTCATAACGGACACTGTGTTGGTAACATCAGACAAACTTTTGGCATAGAGAGCACTTTCTTCGTCTACAGTCTTTTGTTCACTATCAGTTTTCAACGCCTCAATTTCAAAACCTAATCAGCTCTGCATTTTACAAGTGTAGTTATGTCACTATTAACCCTGGATATTTCCAAACACCTCTCCAGTATTGTTTTGAATCGGGCCTAATTGAGGAATGTGGAAGAGAAGATTGCGAAGAAATAGCATTCATGAAATGTGCTCATTGTGAGAACTACTTTTGTTTGAATCATTCCATAATTAAAGATCTTCATATTTTTGTCGTACATGAAAGGTGGGTGCAATGTATAGCAATTACTGAACACGCTATCTTATATATAAAACACAAAACGTCTGTTTGTCTGAAGCAGCAAAAACTGTCGAACGCCGAACTGTGGCATCGTGAAATTTGCATAGCTTATTAATACTGGAATTTCTAGGTCAACGCATTTATTTAAAGATCTCAACGTTGTTGCGTTCGCGAGTTATGAATTAATTAATAAGCTAATCAATAATGTCAGCGTCGTTTGCTACGTCATCGTTATCCTGTTCCAAATCTGAAAGCACGTGACCGCATTCATCGCCGCGGCACATCCACAGGTGTTTCTATTCTTTGAGAGCTACGCATAAAAGAATGCAGAAACGAACTTAGCGAAATCTTAACAAAACGGACTAAAATTTTTATCAACACCGTGAGTTGGTAATAAGAGGAGTCCCTCACAATTTCACCGGAATCCGGTCAAAACTTTTTAAAATAGGCATGGAATTTTTAATTCATTAGTAAACAGAAATATATACGCAGAAACGGTTAATTAATTTTTGACGGCTAATTTAAAAAGTTATTTCCTGATTCAAGGGAAATTTGGAGGTCATGTTCCTATTTACGATTTATGGTGTTCATTAAAATTTCAACCAATTTCATAAAATATTCTGAAAATACGTTTTTAACTTTTTATCTCAGAGATTCGTCCCTCAAAGACGTCTGAAACCGAAAGCACGTGATGCATTTGATCGTCGATAACAAATTGTTAACGATATTTTTCAGTCAGTGTTCTAATGCTGTGTCTCCTGGACGCGTTTTAAATAATTCGTAACGCTTTTGGTCCGTTTGATTCTGCAGATTCCATACATTCTGTAAATTTCGTTGCTTTAATTCTCGACAAATATTTGTGACAGCAATGCCCAAAAGGAAGAGACCAATTTTTAATCAAACACGAATCAACACAAAACGCCGAAAGATATCACGAACCAAGCAATCGGAAGAGGAAAGATCACAAGCACGTGAAGCGGACAAAACTCAACAAGGTGTTCGACGAAGCAACGAAACTGCTGACGAAAACAGGGGCGCGACTTGCTGAGCAACGATTTCGAACTACTACAAGACGAAGCAACGAGACTGCTGAGGAGACGAACGAGCGCCGAACACCCAATCGCCAACGAGAAAATGTTCTGTACAGCCAAGTGCTGAAATAAGCACACTATGAATAAATAATTTGTAATGACCGAATTTGTGAAATCAGCTTTCTTTCTTGCAAGCATCAATTTTTTTCCCGAATTTTTCAGTGACATATAAGGGAATATGAAATTAATAAGCCTAAATCCCGGGCAAAGCCGGGTAGTAAAGCTAGTATTGTATATCTGTATATCCATTCATGAATACTTTGTAATGTATACTAATTGCTTAAAACAAAAAAAAAAAAAAAAAAACATTCTGATAAGGCAGCATTTCATGAATATTGTATCTGCCAGTGTTTTTTGATGTCCTGTAACTTCATCATTATAGCACCTAAACGTTTGTCATTATACATTATTACCCCTTCAGTACTGTCGAATAATATAACAAGCACTGTGCATCCAGCGACAACGGTCCGGCCCGTTCCCTTGTCAGTTTTGGGGTATTATGCAGAAATTTAGAGCTTTGTCTCAGCGACAAAGCTCTAAAATTATTGGCAACTTTTTCGACCACGTATTTATTGCGAGAAAACCTTTACAGCCGTTTCGGCAATCGAAACAAAACACAGGAGCATAATGAAACGAAGCTGGAACCACTGCTCGAGAAGATTATAGCAAAGCAGCAGAAACAGACGTCGCATTGCTCCCAGAAAATAAAATATATTAACGGTAAGGAGAATGTTGTGGAACATTGATTATGGATTGCACTTCTTAATCATTAAAGAATATTAACAAATTAAATGCTATTAGCTGTAAATAGGTGACATGGAATAATCTGGTATATAAATTATGGATAGTACGCAATGATTGATCATTGTAATATAGAATAATAAGAGATTAAATGCTCGAAAATATTCTAATAAAGGTTTTGTTTCGACATTGCCTGTCCGTAAATGCAAAGAGGTTGGGATCCACCGGTCTACAGGAAAGAAAGTAGCGAGCAAATGCTTTTAGTAGGAAATTGTGCATCATTTATAAAGTACAACGTTCTTAATCATTACTACAGCGAATGGCGAAAAGTAAAAGTTAAAAAAAATTCAATAGGACTTTTAGAAACTGAGATACCGTTGCAAATAAAAATATGCTACCCCGGTGGCGTTGATCTAAGCGCTGGCATCTGACCATTCCGGGTTCGAATCCCGGTGAGGCATGGGTGTTGTGTTTGTATTACGGCACCGGCTGTCTGCCCATCCTGGAACCAGTGGCCCTAAATTAGGGACGAGAGATTGCTTATAATCCCCATTGAGTTGCTCACGGTGGTCGCCCCCCCCCCCCCCAAAAAAAAACTCGAAAATACGCGCTAACACCACCTAACACCATAATTGTGAACTAGAAAAAAGAAAAACCACAAATGCGCGCAAAGTTCTTTCACAAATGGATGGTATTCGGTGTTAAAAGAATTTTTTGTTTTAAGTCGGACTTTTAGAAGCTGCGATATCGAAAAAACCAAAAAAACAACAACTCCCGATTGAACTTTTACGCCCACTAGCAGAGAAAATCCTGTATTATTTTTAGTAGAGAATGCGTATAAAATGTTTCCATATATATATATATGAAAGAATATATGGAATTATTATGGAAACCTAAAATGTTTCCATAATAATTCCATATATTCTTTTTTTGTCTAATGACAAAAAAAGAATATGTTGCATCCGAATTTTCACGCGTAGATATTGCTGTTAATATACTGAACACAGAAACGTGAAATTCTGCTACGTAACAGTAAACTTGTGCCTTAAGAAAATTTTAAATTACAGTAAAAACTCCTTAATGGACGCTGCTGAATAACACACACCTCCATTTAGCGGACAGTTTTGTGATCATCGGTACAGAGGTATATACTAGTGGCGTCGCGTGCCCACTTAGGTAGGGTGTGCGCTGTTATGGAAAAACACACGGAAAAATTTTATTATGTTTCCCGAGCTTCAAAATTCACGCATATATGTATTTTTAACACACGAAATCATTTTTTTTTAATTTAGCGGTCGTCTAATTACTTATGATAAAGATCTTTACATACACTCCATTCTAAGAAAAACTTGAATTTCCTGTGCAAGCACTGGCGTGATGAACGAATTTTCGGTACTTTTTATGATTTTTAAATGCAACTTACTCAACTACATTTACACAATCTACAAAAGCTCTGGCAGAAATTGGGACACTTAGTGCATCTTCAACACTATTCGCCAAAATTCAAATTGTATATTTAAATTCTGTGCTCATAAACACATCGATTCACACAGCGAACAAAAGACAAAAACAGTAATTTGTAGTAGAATGTTCAATTGTGTTTATGACTCCATGCTGTTCCAAACACAACCAAGTAGGACCAGTGGTTTCTTTTTTTAAGGGCGCACACTCTGGAAAGTTTAGCATCTGGGTTGAAACCAAAGGGAAACAGAAACATCTTGATATCTTTGTATTAGTTGTTTTAACGACCTGGTGTGTCCGCAGGTAAAAACAGCACTCCAACAGCTGCAAATATTACGATGATTTGCTTACTAAACAAACCAACGAACCTTCTCCTCTTCACGAAAATATTGCGCACTGGAATTAATTTTATCCACACACGCAAAGCCTTATGGGCAAACTTCGGCTAGTTTTATTAGAAATACCTAAAAAATATAAAACAGTAACTCGTATCACATCGTTGAATTGCACTTCTCCGTGGGACTGCAAGCGGTGCTCATTTTGGCCATCACACCTTGAGAGTTCCGCTGTTACGTTCGAAACCACAGGAAATAAGATCGCGATCTGCAGCGCCACCTGGGGAGCGCTTGTTTTCTTTTTTTTTTGTGATTGGAGGTTTAACGACCACCGTGAGCAACTCAATGGGCTATAAGCAGTCGCCCGTCCCTAATTTAGGGATCACTTGTTCCAGAGAAGGGAGAGAGCCAGTGCCGTAAGACAAACACAGCATCCATGCCTGACCGGGATTCGAACCCGGACCCCTTACGGACGAATGATCAGAGGCCAACGCCTTAGACCACCGCGCCACCGGGGCGGCGGGGAGCGCTTGTATCACAGTTGCTTGTTATCGTCGGCGTGGCGCTCGCAAAATCGCAAACCCGAGGATCTTAGCGCGAATGTGATATGCTTTCTGAACGAACCTTCACCCCTTACAGAAAACATTATATGGGAAAATTATCTTTAACCACAACTCGAAGCCTTAGGAAAAATTCTGGCGAATTTTATTAGAAGATAAATCCAAAAAATAACATTGATAATGTAGTTTAAATTGCGACTTCGTGTGGGTGTGCGTCACACATCTAACACACCCCGAATATTCGCCCATGGTATATACGGTTCTGTATGTTTACCTCTAAACACCGGAACTCCGAATAAGAGACAGTGATCTTTGTCATAAGTTAGCTAAAATGCGAACGCTCAAAGGAAAAAAAGTATTGGCAGTAGTTTTTAAATTTTTTTAAATGGAACCTGGGTGACGTTTTGTACTCCAGTTCCACGTTACTAATCTCCTGGTCTGTGATTACAATATGGCAGATCTAGTTTTAGAGATGTGTACCTGTGTATTGAAGAGGCAACGAACGATTTTCTTTCGTTGATTGTAAAGCATTGTAACAAAATCGAAAGTTTTTTTTGTAAAGAAATATGAGTGATTAGCATTAATGCATTTTTAAATATACATATTGGAAAACAAGCTTCCAAAAGAGAAAGACAAAACGTTTTTATGAGATTATTTTACTGTCAAAATTGCTGATTTACAGAGGGTGAGTCGAAAGTTTTGCAATATTTGGATCATTTTATATCTTCATACGTACTACGAAAGCTGACTAGCATTCTTAGCAACATTTTGATCACTTTATGTCTTATTTTACAACGAAAGTTGACTAGCATTCAAAGTATAGGCCATCATGTTGCACCATTTTTATCCATCTGTCTGCTAGTTCTTCGCTTCCACGGCGGAACCAGTTCTTGTCCTTTGAGGCGAAGAACTCCCCCATCCCAGCTGCCACTGTCTCCTGGTTGTTGAAGTGCCGCCCGCAAAGGAAGTGGGCCATGGACCGGAACAAGTAATAATCCGACGGGAAAAGGTCCGGACTATATGCTGGGTATGGCATCAGTTCGATGCCTTCAATTTCCTAGTCATTCGCGCGGTATGATGCCGAGTGTTGTTCTGCTACAGGAGAGCGCGCTTTCTGTTCACTAGTGCCGAATACTTCTCCTCCAAAACGTCATACATCTACTCCAGCTGTTCAAAGAAGAGGTTCGCGTTGATGGTCCGAAAGCCTGGAACTAATCCGTAAAGGATTATCCCCTCGGAACTCCAACAGACGCAGATAATCACCTTGTGCTCGAAGCGCCCACGTTTGACAACAGGTTCTGGAAGCTGTCCGTCCCAGGCTCAACCACTACCGTTGTGTGTTAGGATTACGGAAATATACCCACTTTTCATCGCATGTAATAATTCTCTTGATGAAACGTACATCGCGCGGGTTTTCCAGGAGTTTCGTGCATACTTCCACTCAGTGGCTTGCTTCAGCTGGCGTCAGTTCGTGAGGGTCAATGCGGCAGCTCCTGTAGACCTTGCCGAGGCCCTGAAGGTGACGACCTTCAGTGGTCTGTGATATGCCCAGCTCGTCTGATAATCTCCGAGTGCTGGTTGTCAGCTTTGCCTCTATGGCCTGGCGCACGGCCTACGAATCCACGGTTCGCGGCCTACCTGATCTTGGCTGATCGTCGAGGTTTGTGTCACCTGAGCAAAATTTCTTGAACCATCTGGTTGCGGTGCTGTGGTCCACGGAACCTTCCCCTTTTGCATGACTAATGTTTCGTGTTACTCGAGCAGCATTATGCGTGGCTAATGTTAATATTATTTCACATGACAGTGGCCCTAACTTAGAGACGGTTTTCATAATATTTCGCATGACTAATGTTTCGTGTTACTCGATCTGCAAACTTGTAAAGCAAAAGTTCCCTAATTAGCCGGTTGTGGCTGTTTATATTTTAGGCTTCCAACCACAGACAGAACGACGACATTCAATGCTGTTCACAGCAACGACTACCACTTTATATCCTTTTCGACTGACTGCAGTGCGCGACTTGAAAGCGACGCGACTTAAACACGTGACATATCCGCCACAGCACATGCGTTTATGCAAATATTACAAAACTTTCGACTCACCCTCCGTAATTAAATAATGTCCTGTAAGTACGTACATTCTTAAAATCCGGGGGTGTAACTTATTTAACTGTTACGTACGTACCGTATATTATTGCAAGACATGCATCGAAATACGTACACTGCATGTATCGTATTTGAAAATGAAAATACTGTACATGTGCTGTATTTATATCCACGATTAATCACAGAAAGCTATGCTAGTAGTGTAAAACAGTTGAAAGAAAAAGGAAAAGAAAATTTAATCAATATACACTATGTGAACAAAAGTTACTGGACACGCCTACGCAAGCGCAAGGGTGTGCTCCTGCAGCAGACATGTGGTCTATAATGTATAAAGACCGCAACGGGTGTACGCTCAGATCCATCGCTAATACAAAGGCCACCAGGAGAGAGCTCCCCGAGTTTGAATAGGGCGTTATAATAGGCTACTCAATTGGAGGTATGCGCATTTGAGGAGCAGAGATATCGGGAAAATCACAATTTATATTTGATCTACCTGGCGAGAAAACTCAGCGTTACTCGTAAAAAGATACTTCATCCAATATAATGTTCCTTATACACTGAAGAGCAATTCAATTCGAAACAGCTGGCGTTATGCAAATATGGCGCTGTGTGCGGCCCTGTAAACGAAAACGACATGACGTATGCAGCGATCCGACAATATATGGAGTGATGCGAAGGGAATCAGTAAGAGTCCGACGCAGTATGGGTAAGACGGAGGATCTAAGCGCATTTGATCGTGGGCAAATTGTCGGGGCCCGACTAATGGGTAACTCCATCTAGGAAGTCGTGCAGACACTGATTTTCACGAGCCACTGTGTCACGGGTGCACCGTGAGTACATCGAATCCGGTAAAACCATCCCTGCAAGGGCCAACTGTCGTGGACAACAGCGTGTGGATGAGCGGGGTCATTGTCGGCTAGCTCGCATTGTAACAGCGGATAGACAGGCCACAGTGCAAGAAACCAGTCAGCAATTTAACGCTGGTGCACAAAAACGTGTAAGCAGCCACACCATCCAGAACCATCTCCTCGCTATGGGGTACAGAAGCCATCGTCCCACGAGGGTACCGCTGCTGACCGCACAGCACAGGGTGCAAATATTATTATAGGCGCGGGAACATCGTCACTGGACCATAGACATGTGGAAAAATATTGCCTGGACTGATAAGTCGAGATTCACGTTGGTACATGCGGATGGCAGGATACGAGTACGGCCCAAACCACATGAAGCGATGTATCCTTCTTGCCAGCAGGGTACTTTTCAAGCTGGTGGTGTTGGCATTCTTGTCTGGAGACTGTTTACGACAACTGAAATGAGACAATTACTTAGAGGCGTGCTGTCTCCGTACGATATCATCAAACCAACATTTCTGACTGTACAATAAAAAACTTTATTTACAATAAAAGACATGATTTTAAAAAATTTTAAAAATGGCAAGATCTTTCGGGGCTACAATAGCACCCGTCCTCAGGCCACCCAACAGTGGGGACATCATCCTGCAACAAGACAATGCACCGCACCATCGCTCCCGAATTGTATCCGAATGGTTGGATGAACACTCTACCGACGTGACCTCGCTTCCTTGGCCAGCTAGGTCACCTTACCTCAGTCCCATCGAGCACATCTGGGATACCATCGAGAGAGATGACCTCCCTCCATCAAATCTTCGTGAACTGTGGGAGCTTGTTCAGTGGTCGTGGATCCGTATGGTTCCCCAACGCTTCCGGTGTCTTGTCGAGTCCATGCCCAGACGAATCGCCGCCGTCATCAGGGCGAAAGGTGGTGCTACACGTTACTAGACAGGTGTCTCTAATTCAATTGCTCTTCAGTGTAAGTCGTATCGGAGAAGAGAAAGAATTTTTTCAATCGAATATTTAAAAGCAATGATATGGAATAAAATGTATTTTGAATTCTATAGCTTCTGTGTTTTTACCCTCGTGCGGTAAAGTAATGCGCTGGAAAAGAACTAAAAAGAAACAACTAAAAAGCAAGAGTGATCGTTCAAACATTTCCGGTTTCCCAAAGAAAAATAAGTTTTCAAATCGGCACAGAAATGGTGTCCACGGAGATGTGTTGATAGATAGTTGATCAGATAAACTGAAAATATTAGCACGTGGCTTCTGACCATTCGTCCGTGGTATGTCTCGGTTCGAATCCTGGTGAGGCATAAATGTTGCGTTCTCGGCATTGACTCTTTCTCTTCCTGGAACCAGTGGCCCTAACTTCGAAACGGGTAACTGCTTATGGCCCATCGAGTTGCTCACGGTGGTTGTTAAAACTTCTATAAAAAAATCCCCACCTAGCGTAAAAATATCTGTTCGAGTATGATTGTTTCAAGTTAAACCTCATCTTATCTTCAATATTACTTCGTTGTTAGAATGAAAGGTAATTTGTACGTTGAATGAATGTTCAACTGATATCTCACGATAAAGGATACGTTGTTGGCGATATAATTTGCAAGTGGACTTATGTTTACGGCGTTGTGATAACAGGCTGTACATCGACAAGGAAGAGGAATAAAGAATGAATTTGTTGTTTCGAATAAATTGGTTTTCCACATCGATATAACTTTGGCCGTTAATGTTTTACTAGATTGATTATACAAGTGGTAGTAGTTAAGTTACTGGGTTTCACAACAAATAACCTGTTCAAAATAATCGAAACATTATAAACGACTCTGTGACTGAACAGTGCTTGATTCTCTTAACAATATGAAACTTACTTGATCTTCCTTTTTGGGGAGGGGGGAGTTCCAGGGAAAGGACAGAGCCAGTGCTGTAAGACAAACACACAACATATGCCTCATCCGAAAATACTCGAACCCCTGCCCGTTTCGGTTGAATGATCAGAAACCAACGCTTACACTACTGTACCGCCGGTGGCCTTCCTAACTTTAACTCTCTCCGTAAAGGAAAAGAAATTAGTTGCAAACCTGAAACTTTCTGTGAACATACAAGAAAGCTCATAGCAGTGGGCAATACAGTATATTCCTGTTAGTTGGGAAACCTAGGAGCCAGAACACTTTTGCCCAATTAAACGGTTGCCCAAATCATGCGAAACTTTATCCCAAAGATCTAATATGGGATGTACTTTAAGATTTATCTCAAATAAACGGCTATCCCGATCAACCGATGGCCTAATTAATCGGAATCTGCTGTATTTTTTTTTTTTTTGATTGGAGGTTTAACGACCACCGTGAGCAACTCAATGGACATAAGCAGTCGCCCGTCCCTAATTTAGGTTCACTGGTTCCAGGGAAGGGAGAGAGCCAGTGCCGTAAGACAAACACAACATCCATGCCTGACCGGGACTCGAACCCGGACCCCTTACGGACGAATGATCAGAGGCCAGCGCCTTAGACCACTGCGCCATCGGGGCGGCCTGTATTATCTTTAACGAAAACCTTTTAAGATCAATATTGGTCTCTAAAAGCTTTTTACTACAACACTCAGCCTTCATAATCTGCAGCAGCAAACACATTTGTACTGTACCTTGAGAAAGAGACAGCTGAAATTTAACGTTCTCAAGTTCAGCAGAATCTACTTTTATTGTTTCTGATGCAAGTCAGCTCATTAAGATGCAAAACAGGAAATTCTCAGGTTAAATGCAGTTCTTTAACGAAAACCCTATACTCACTGCAGCGAACGAATTTCGGGGCAAAAATGCCACGAAGAAAAGCGCACTGATTCATCCCAGCTCTGCCCCGGTTCCAGACCTACATTATATGAGATACGGCTGGTGTGTTTATCCTAATGAACTAGTTCAGCCGCTTTTCAAAAGTGGTTCTAATTAGAACGAGATATTCCTTCATAATATAAAAGAATATGCATCATACCTGCATATATGTCACTAAGCTGTTCTCTGAGATTCAGAGGTTAGTTGCACAAAGAAATACAAACTACCAGATAAATTTTTAACTGATTATTTGCTTACTGCTGCCGTATCAAACTTCTCTATTTACAATTATCTTGACAAACAACCCGGGCTTCACTGACATCCATCACACGATGTACACAAGGCCTTCTATACTTCATACCCATAATCGTTTTCGAATGCAGACACTTCCGAATTTGATCCTCATATGACTTCCTTGGCCTTCCTCTGTCTTTCCTTCCTCCCACTTGGGCTAAACAATTTGTTTAGTAAGCATTTCATCACTCATTCTTTCAACACGTCCAAACCACCAAAGCATATTAGTCTCGAACTTGCTATCATTTTGCGTCACATTACACAACTGCAACACATCTTCATTCCTCAAACGATCAGAACGTGTCTTGCCACCCCCATTCCCGTAAGTAACGCATTTCTCCAGCAGACAAACGACTCCTGTTTCTTTTGAAGTACCCATGTTTCACTGCCAAACATCAGAGTAAGAACAATTGCACTTTCATACACAGACATGTGGGATTCCCTTGAGAACCCATCATTCCAGTGAAAATCTCCCAAAGCAGCTGACTTTCAATGAAGAATTCACTCGCCTACTAATTTCACCATCCAGTTTGTTCTCTCTATCAAACATGCTTCCTAAATACACAAACTCATTCACCTGGTCAATCACTATGCCATTTAGGCTTATATTACATTCAGTGCTAACAGTTCCTCGCTCAAAAAGCATAACTTTAGTTTTTCCCTTATTTGAACTTAATTTGAATTTCATACAAACTTCGTACATCTGGGACAACATACTCTGCAACTCAGTCTTGCTCTCTGCCAATAGGACTGTCATTAGCATACAGAAATCTGCATACGCGGATATTACCAAGACATAAACCAGTACTTATATAAAGGAATATCATAATACATATCTTTATAACATATAAGGAATAGTTTATATCCTCAGATACTCAAAGGTGCTGTTAAAACCCGTCAAAGGTTTGAGTGACAATGTCATATTCTATATTTTGTTGCAGATATGAGAATTGCCAAAAATACCACCTCCTTGTAAATTGTAATTATTTATTTACCTCAAACACTGTACAGAATACGTGGGCAAAAATATGCGATGATTATAAAGTTTCCATTTTACGTGGACAACTGTCGTGTCATCGATAATGTTTAAGTCTTAAGAGATAGGCGTACGTATATCTGAATAACAGTCTTATACATAAATGCACACTGAATGCTCAAACGATGCTTGAATAAATCACTAATAAAAACATCCAAAATAGATTTCATTGTATTCTCTAATATCCATACTTGTAATCCTGATGATCAAAAGGAGTACCTACCTTTATGCACTGCTACCACTGATGCACAGAATTTTGACGATTATTAGAGTTTTGAAAAAACAATCACAGGCAATAAGAATTTTCAACACAGAAGAAAAAATGGTGATGGAACACACACGTACACAGCCAGCATCGCGAGTACTCGGGATAAAAAAACAAACTGCGTAGTTTTTAGAACGCGCACAAGTTACGCGCAGACGATAGTTAGCATTGGGATATTCCATTAACGAGAAGGGGAAACAGCTTTCCCTTCTATTTTTTTTCAGCTCGGGTATGAAGACTTACGACGTATTTGTCGTTCTCGATGGAAAGCTCCGCAAATAAACAAAACAAATTTCGAAACATATTTTCTTTTATTTTACATTTCGCAATCAGCAGTATCCTGGCGGCAATCGAATTTTTCACCTAACAGGATAAATTTGAATTGCAAAAAAAAGTGGAAATAAAAGAATGGATTCATGCATTTACTCAAGGAATGTTTAAAGAGCTACAAACAACTGCAAATACCTTGTGATGCTCCTCATAAATAAATACA
This sequence comes from Macrothele yani, assembly GCA_039090855.1. Taxonomy (NCBI): domain Eukaryota; kingdom Metazoa; phylum Arthropoda; class Arachnida; order Araneae; family Macrothelidae; genus Macrothele; species Macrothele yani. Next base: position 33,656,948 of record CM077004.1, read on the forward strand.
CATACACTACGTTATAAAAAGCATTCGGACACCACAATGTTTTGGGACAAATGGCTTTATTATCGTAATTAGTAGTTCAGTAGGTCCATGTTTTGCTTGTATGACGGTGGCAACACATCGAGGCATACTACCAACCAATTTCCTGTAGGTCTCGACAGGAATATCTCGCCATTCGTCCTCCAAAGCTGCTTCCAGAGTGGAGAGCGAAGACTGTCTTTGCGGTCGATTTCGTATCCGTCGCTCCAGTTCACCCCAGTAGTATTTTGTGGAATTAAGCTCAGGTCCCTCAGAAGATCAGTCTAACAATTCCGCCTCATTTTTAAGAAACCAGTCCTACACACGCCGTGCAATGTGGCAGGGAGCTCGAACGTCTTGGAAGAGACAACAGTCATTTCCGTAATAGTGCCACACTATTGGTATGACAGAATTATCCAGAACGTCGAGGTTCATTTCAGAGTTCATAGTTTGTGGTATAATAACCAACAGGCAGAGTCCCATCCAAGAAAAAATCAACTCCAGACCATGATGGAGCCTTCGCAGAATTTAACAGCTGGAAGAACACAGTCCGACGAAAATCGTTTGCCGGACTGTCGTGAAATCCAAATACGCCCATCGGATTGGAAGTGTGAAAGGCGTGACTCATTACTCAAAGAACAGATTTCTAGTCTTTCACAGTCCAGGAACGACGGGAGACACATAACTCCAATTGTTACTTAGCATTCACGGTGATGATATGTGGCATGTGTGTCGCTGCTCTCCCACAATAACCTGCACTGTGAAACGCTCTGCGTTAGCTATGGCACTAACTGACCCATTGCAACCATTTCCTACTTCAGTAGCGATGGAAACGGCAGAGGAAGAAAGGCGTTCGTCAACATTTCTTATCACGACTGTTTCGCCACTTTCCGTCAGTTTGTACGGTCTTCCGTCGTGAACGTTTTTACTGTAGTTGCACGTCCTGCTTCTATCTCTTCACGATATTACTTACAGTCAGTTTTAGTATTTCAAGTAAGGCTGCAATGTTCCGTATAGAAACGTTACTCAAATGACATTCTGGAATTCAGAAAGTTTACGTCCACGAGGCATATCCGCTTCAAAGTTACTGATAACCCGACAGAACATCTCAGCTTTATACACGTACCTTCCCACTCACACTGCACCTGGGGAGTGGATGGCCTAATGGTCAACGTTCGTGACTGCCACGGAGGAACCTCAGGTTCGAACACGGGCAAGTACGAACGCTCGAACCACTAAATATCCGCCATGCGTCGGATGGGCACGTTACGTCGTCGGATCTAGGTTACTGGCCCGCCGGTAATAAATAAGGGCGTCTTCCTCCCCCTTTCTAACTCGCTTCCGTGTGACTTTCCTATCGGGCACTCCAGCCCGAATCCCCTAGCTTCCTATTTCTAAGATGCAGTAAGTTCACCAAGTTTCATAAAAATCTACAGGGTTCAGGTCAAAAACGTTGTTTTCTGGGCAGGTTTGACACGGAATAACCCATAGGTGAGTTCATATTTCATTTGTAGGTGCACTTTATAAGATGCAGTCAAATGTTTTTGCTGGGGAGCAATTATGAAATACAGTACAAGTGTTTTGTTTCTTGTAGTGTTTCTGAAAAGTTTATAAAAAAATAGTACAGTATGTGCATGACGTGTGTGTGTATTCGGGAATGTACAACTTTGTGTCGGGCATGTATTTTTTCGAACAACATATCTGACAGATTATGTTACAATTTTGAAAATTTTCTGGCTCTGTTGAACACCATAGGAATGTTAATTTTATAACGATTTTGTTTTTGCCTTCTGGACTTTAGAACAGAACTTGCCTGTTATATAAAATATTTCTTGTCATTCTGAATTGATACTATGAGTAACGAGAAGGTGTACAAAAGTCACTGATTTGATTTCATTCAGGAACATTCACAGTGCTTGTAATAAAAGAGAAAGTTTCTGAAAAGAACTGATCGTTGAAATAAAGAAAGAAACTTACCCAAAATATATACTGTAGCTGAAATTCTGTTGTGAATTGCAAGATTTCAAAACAAAAACGCAGTCTTTGAAGAATCTTTTATCATTGTAATCCACTTTTTGTCAGTTTCATGGTTATTGCCCAGTTTTATTTCAGAACTTTAAGGTCCTTTTTACTGGAATTGTTCGAAGTATGCTTTGCGTCCAAATAACGTTTACACACTAAAAAAGATGTTGGTTAACATATAACATACAATAAAACAGTTTTTTCTTAACACCACTACAACAAAACGTCTTTAATTCGAACGCTCGAGACCAAAAATCTGGCTTTGAATTTTGCAATGTTTTCATGAAGGATGTGGTGTTTTAATTAAATATATCTTAATAAATATTTTAAAGTTTTAAACCTAACTATCCAAGAACTCATACTTGAAAATGGAAGTGATCTGAAACAAGGATTTACAATGTCTTGAAGAAAACCACCTTTTTTAAATTTCGTTGAGTTGCAGGAGGGACACCTGTAACACTGTTTCTTGGCGAACACTTCTTAAACATTATGGCTTTACCTTACACAATACATTGGCTTCGACAAGAAGACTTTACACAACGTAAATTAAATACAGGGTGATTCACTCTGGACTGAACAGTTATTATGCGGAATATATGAGATGGGGAAAGTAGGATGAGCGTGAAACCCGAACGGCGAGGTTCTTTATTCCCTGACGAAGCTGTCGAATAAAATGTGTCCCCGGTAGCTGGGTTGCGCCGCACTGACGCGCCATCTGTCCAGTAGTGGTGGGTGAATAGCGTGTCTCCGCAGACAATGTAGGCGAGGAAGTCGAATGACGATGGTGTACCCAATTGAAGAGCGTGTGTCGATTCTATGTCAGTACTGGATTACTGGTTCTTTCAAACAATGTCAGAAGGAGTTTCTGAAGAAGTTCGATGGGCGTAAACCACCCACCAGAGCCACCATTTCGAAATTGGCGAAGAAGCTGGAGAGAACGGGAAGCTTGGTTGATCCGCATATGGGCGAACGACTCCGGATGGCGGAGGAGGACCAATAGAGGATGCGAAGCAGCGGTAATTGGCATCTACCCGAAAATCTATTCGGCGGCTATCTCAAGAGACGGGACGATCGCATTCGACATGTCAAATAGCATCCAAACAAGCAAAGATTAATCCTTACCGTATCAGGACAAAATTATCTTCAAAGACCAGTGGAGGCCTAGGTCTCCCGATCTGACACCTTCAGATTTCTTCTTCTGGGGACTTAAAAAGCAAGGTTTATGAAAACAAGCCAAGGTCGATTGAGGAACTGAAAGACAACATCACTCGAGAAATTACTGCCATCGACGTCGCTGCGCTATTTCACACATTCGCCAATATGCCTGGACGCGGCGGGTGGGTACTTCTGGTACCTTCATTGAGACATTCCACTTTTTTATGGATCAAGGTACGTTTTACTGGGTTGGGGCGAATTAAATGTCCGGCGCGAACGAGCAGTGGAGACAGGTACCGACCACAGCGGAATGGAACCACCCACAGGTGTTGCGGTTATTGCTTCACAGAGTTACTATAAATAGCTAGCACGTGTGTGAAGAACAAGGTTCAGGCGTTGTTTGTTTGGACGTGACGTGGCTTGCAAAGGAAGCATGCAGACGCCGGATTTGAGAGTCATCTTCCTGCAGGAATTTAAACTGGGCCATTTTGCAACAATTGTCGCTCGAAACGTTAACAAAGCGTTTGTGGAGAATACTGCCAACGATCGAACCATTCGACGATGTTTTGTGAAGGATCGGAGCGGAGATACGGACCTGCAAAACTAAGCACGTGATTACCGACCTATTGCTGTTTCTGACGATGTTCTGTTACGTGTGGTTGAAGCGGACCCCCGAGAAACGTGTCGTGAGATAGCGGCAGAGGTAGGTGTCTATCACACGATAGTTCTTCGGCGTCTGGCTGCGCTGGGTAAGGTCAAAAAGCTTGACGTGTGTCTGCCGCATTAGTTGACAACTGCTAACAAGATTAGGCGTTTGGAAGTCTGCACGTCTCTACTTGTCAGGAACAAACAGGAACCTCTGCTGCATCGAATCGTCACCTGCGACGTGAAGCGGGTCCTTTATGATAATCGGAAGCGATCTGCACAATGGTTAAGCAAGACATAGCCTGCTGGACGCCATCCTAAGCCACCTCTACACATCAAGAAAATGATGCTCCTTGTGTGGTAGTCTACAACCGGGATAATTCATCGGAGTTTCTTGGCAAGAGGCCAAACCATCACTGCAGAACGTAATTGTGCTGAATTATACCAGATGCACCGGAAATTACTGCAGAAACAACCAGTTTAATCAACAGACATGGTGTTCTTCTGCTCCAGGACAACGCCGCCCTCATGTCGCTCAACTAACGATACTGATATTACGTGCCTTAGGCTGTAAAGCACTGCTTCATCCTGCTTATTTCCCGGACTTGTCTCCGACAGACTATCATCTGTTTCGTCGCCTGGATCACTTCCTGTCCGGGAAACAGTTCACGACAGACAACAAGGTTCAACGTGCAGTTTATGACTCCTTCGGTTCCCAGCCACAAGACTTTTTTCGTTCCGGGATCATGGCCTTGCCGGACAGATGGCAACTATGTGTCGATGCCGAGGGGGATTATTTTGCCTAGGTAAGTTGTCCTACTTTTCTGTTCTCGCCGTCCACGAGTGCTGGTCCTTTGCCGGGCATTCCATTCGCACGAAGTCAATACATTAATTTAATTCAAATGTGTCTTTGCAATTGTAGATTAATTAAAAAAACAAGTGTTCAGCGCCGAGTGAATTACCCTGTATTAGTAATAAAGTTAACGTTCAAAAATATTACTGCATTGTATAAAATGACTAACTACATTTTGTAAATAGTAGGGTAACGTCGTAACATTCAAATAACAAGTGAGACTACGCTAATAATATCTGATTACCGATCTGACAGACAGACAGTGCTACCACATCCAGGAAAACCCTTGAGGATTCAGACGTAACGTTAAGTTTAGAAAGTCGAATTTTGAGGTGAATTTTAATAGATAGGAACAAAAGCGGAAAGTTAAATACGTCATATACGTCACAGATGTTTAACTATCAAAAGGGGTAGTCGCATTCTTAAGTTATATTGCAAACTATGATGATTTAATTTAATTGATACGACTTTATCTTTTATTAATTTATTCATATATTAGAACAAATTATTTGATTTAGTAAAATTTGCCAAAAGTAAAACTTGCAAGCCGTAATTTAATTTTGAGAAACTGATCTTACTAGGGGTGTTCAAATGAAAAGGTACGAAACGTCATAAGAACGTAACCGTTAACATATTTGCCTATGCCGCTATAGGAGAACGTAGCGACACATCTAAGGATGCGATTGGAGTCGCCGGCATGGATCGGAGCATGCGCGGGCGCCCACATGCGCAGGAGAGAGCACCGTCCAATTGACGCGGCAGTGCGTGTGAGGATAGGATGGCGAACCATTAACTCCGATGTGTACTGTGAGACACTCCGAAGCCTACGCAGGTCCATCAAGAACAAAAGACCGGGGCTGCTGACGGAGGGTGTGGTTCTGCTCCATGATAACGCGCGTCCACACGTCTCCAGGGTCACACACGCAGAACTGGTCAAGTTCCAGTGGGAGCAGCTTGACCATCCGCCCTACAGCCCGGACATGTCGCCCTTCGATTTCCATGTGTTTGGTCACCTGAAAAAACATCTGAAAGGGAAGCGCTTCCACTCGGACGACGAACTCAAGGACGCTGTGCAGGACTGGGTCTCGTCACGGCCACAGAAATTCTGGGAACAAGGAATCCTTCGGCTCGTTAATCAATGGGATCGTTGTGCTACGGCCTATGGTGTATACTTTGAATAAAATCTTCATTTATACCCACAGTGTCGTTTCGTACCTTTTCATTTGAACATTCGCCGCCCCGGTGGCGCAGTGGTCTAAGGCGTTGGCCTCTGATCATTCGTCCGTAAGGGGTCCGGGTTCGAATCCCGGTGAGGCATGGATGTTGTGTTTGTCTTACGGCACTGGCTCTCTCCCTTCCCTGGAACCAGTGACCCTAAAGTTAGGGACGGACGACTGCTTATAGCCCATTGCGTTGCTCACGGTGGTCGTTAAACCTCCAATCAAAAAAAAAAAAAAAATTGAACAGTCCTTGTAATATATTGTGTTTTAAAGCGCAATTCAAATCAAATTATTTTTAGAGTGCAAAAAAAACAATCATTTTTATTTTGCATGTAAAACAAAATCACGAAATTTCCAGCTTGCGGAGATGCGTTGGCTTCTCGCTCGTACATGCGGAACAAAATCATAACGTTCTCGGATTGGTTTAGATATTCGTTGAAATTGCAATGCAGTCGCTAGGGACGCCAACGCATCTTTGCAAGCTGGCAGTATCACAAAGGGAATCACATAATTCTTGAGGAAACCAGGGATTTAACGTTTACAACTTTGAATTATCAGCAACAGCACTGTGTAAATGATGAGTACACCTCGTGAAGATTTGTATAACAGGTTCAAAAAGTACTATTCCGACTTGTACGTGAGGGTGAAATTGGTTCCAGTTCGCTAAAATACGGAGGCAAACCAAAACGGAAACACAAGTTCTTTGCTTTTACCAAAAATGAAGTGAAACTTACATAACTGTAACATATTTTTCAATGCAATCTCTTATAAATTTTCTGTAATGGTCTAGAAGGTTGTTGATTCTACCAAAGAAGGTTTACGGTTGTTCCTGAAGTCATGTATGCACCCCGCTTTTCACCTTTTTATCACTACTAAATCTCTGACAACTAAATGCTTCTTTAAGCGGACTGAAAGATGAAAACCTATTGGTACAAAATCCGGGATGTAAGGTGGATATGGAAGAATCTCAGGCTTGAGGGTTTGAATGGTCGCCTTGGTTTCATCAGTTGTAAGGGAGCGAGAATTGCCGTAGTGAAAAAGAAGTTTTTTGACAAAAAAACCCTCCTTCTGTTGCGAATCGCTGGCTTGAGCTTGTCTTAGAGAGATACTGAATATAGGGCGTTGTTAAAGGTTTGTGTCGACGGTCCGCACAGTGCCCTAAGCGCTGGCTTCCCACCATTCGTTCGAAAAGGGTCTGGGTTTGAATTCCAGATCAGGCATGCATAGTGCGTTTGTCTCGCGGCATTGGCTCTTTCCATTTCCTGAACCCAGTGGCTCGAAATTGGGGACGGATAACTGTTAATAGCCATTTGAGTTGTTCAAGGTCTTCGTTAAACGGTCTGTCCTCAACCTGAGTTTGTACGTGGTCCTGATCCTAATGGTTCGCCCCGGAAAAAATTGGCAAAACGCTTTTGACAGGGGAGATAATTTCGGATTTCATTTCTTCCAAAGATGCACTTTGCTTGAATGGTAAAAATGGTACAATCAGGTCTCAACTCGAGTGACAATCTTTTCTTTTCCCGTAAACCTCGCTTCCCTGGTGGCGCAGTGGTCTAAATGCTGACTTGGAACCATTCGTCTGAGATGTGTCCTGATTCGAATCCCAGTGAGGCATGGATGTTGCGTTTGTCTTAGTCAACTGGTTCTATCCCTTCCCCGGAACCACAAGCCCTAATATAGGGACAGACGACTGCTTATAGTCCATTGAGTTGCTTAATGGTTCAAGACGCTTATAGTCCATTGAGTTGCTTAATGGTTCATGACGCTTATAGTCCATTGAGTAGCGGTGGTCGTTAAACCTCTAAAGACAAAAAGAACTGAACCTGGATCATCCTCATAGGGTTGTTGTAAAATCTTAGTTGAAATCTCCAAACGCAATTGTTCATGTTGATCCCTACAATTACAATTATTTTATTGCACACATTTAAAACTTAGAGTTATATGAAAATGCAATACTCCAGGAGGAATCTGAACACATTGGTTGTAAGGCGATTCCCCCTATCAGATGTAAGAAAAGGAAAAAAACATATGGCATATATGAAAGCAAGTAAGATGGTTATTACAGAATAACCACTCTTAGCAGCACGATTGGATCTACAATTTAATGATAGGATTGAGATTCGTTATGGAGATCAGGGTGATTTACAATGGAATTTCGCAGAGACAAGAAAAACGTTTTGATGTTTTCCAGAGATCTGATGCTCTCTGGGAGATTATTCCATATGATAATGGCTTTACACAGTATGCTATTTAAACCATAATGAAGTCTAACACACCGCTGACATAATTTGTTGTTAGCAACAGATCTGGTGAAGATAAAATAATCCAGATATTTGATGTCAGATTGAATAATAGGCAGTTTAAGATGCATTATTTTAAAAAACATGATACCTAGTTTCAAGGTAAAAATTTCATGAATATTTACAATATTTAATTTCAGAAATAATGGTTTTGAATGAGACATGTAATCTGTATTCAGCATATAGCGAACAGATTTCTGCTGTAATTTTAGCAAGCATAACTTATTGTGTGCACTTATATTTTAATACCAGGATTCCAGACAATAGGAGATATGGGTATAAATAAAAGCAAAGTAAAATGGTTTTAGGACATTGATAGGAAAGAGATGCTTAATTTTACCAAGTAGGCCAACCGTAAAGAAACGTTTTTTAAAACAAACTGAACATGCGTATTCCAGTTAAAGAATTCATCAAACCAAACACCAAGATACTGAACTTTGTCCACAATTTTAAGTGGTAGATCATTAATCCTGACTGGAAAGTTATTCATGTCCTCTCTTTCATGAACATTTCGGAAATATACGGAGTTGGTTTTTAAAATATTAAGTGATAATTTGTTAGAGCATAACCAATGAGATAAATTTGATAGATCATTATTGATCATTATCAGTAACTTCTGCAAATCATGACATTTTTGAAAAATGACAATGTCATCAGCGTATAGCAAAGCATGAGTTGATTGCAGGCACACAAGAAGATTATTAATATATAACAGGAACAGTAACGGTCCCAATACCGAACCTTGAGGCACTCCACATGAAATATTAAGTAGATCAGAGTTTATTTTATTTACAGAGACATGCTGTTTGCGATTAGAGTGGTAGCTCATTAAGAGGGAAAGAATTTTGCCACGAAAACCGTATTTGGGTAATTTATGTAGCAGAATGTCATGATTTACCGTGTCGAAAGCTTTTTGGAAATCAATAAAAACACAAATAGTATAATGTATAATCAATAAAAACACAAATAGTATAATGTATAATCAATAAAACACAATGGTATATAGTTTCAGGATCCACCTAGCACGTACTTTCCGGTGTCCTAAGTCGTAACGAACAATTGTATGGGCTGAATTGTATCTTATGACTAACATATCAGCCGCATAAAACACGGCAATCTGTCGGTCTTCTTGAATAAGGAAGTTCACACGATCGACATGATCTTTAGTTCGCGAACTTATATAAAGTGCCTACTGCTCGAGCTTTGCCTTGTGTCACACTTGTTCTTCCAGGTTTAAACTTTTCTACTCATTCTTTAACTTTTCTCTGGACCGTACACACATATTATCACCCCATGCTACCATTCCTGCGTAAATTTGAGAAGTCTTAATCCCTTGTGCAAGCGGTTTAATAGCGGTGCAATCGGATACAGAGACTTTCACATTTTCACACTTACAGCAGGAGCTGGGCTGACGCACAGCGCTGCGTGATGCAAAAGCCTAATTGCCGTTAGGACGTGTAAACTTTGGTGCGATGCTGTCTGTTGCGGCATCAGTTTAATTCACAGATTGCTTTTATTTTTTGAATTACCCCCTTAGTTTGAAATATCCCCACGGGTATGATGCTCCTAGCATCATGCTACACTATCTACCAAAAAGTAATTGGACACCCCGGCAATCGACGATATCTACGGTTCTGATACACGTCACGGCCGCCGCCGTTAAATATCGTGTGGGAAACAACAACGCAACCAGTCGCATGCAAGATGCCACGCAGTTCGGAGCTCTCTGATTTCGAGAAAGGTGTAATCGTCGGGTATCACAGAAATGGCCGATCCATACGTGACATATCCAGCGAGTTGAAGTACCCAAATTCGACAGTGGCCTGCTTGATTGGCTAGTGGAAGATGAGAGGTGACTGTCGGAATGTGCCCCGACCCGGCAGACCCACAAAACTGGGAGTTAGAGACCGACGGGTGTTGGCCAGAGAAATTCGGAAGAACCGCACCAAATCGATGGGCCACATCCGCGAGGAGTTTCCGCAGGCATCTGGGAGTGTTCTTTTAATAAATACCATCCGTAAGGAAGCCCATCTGCTCGGTTATCATGGACGTGCTGCCGCCCACAAGCCTTTGATCACCAAGTCCAATAGCGCTACTCGGCTAACGTGGTGCAAAGAACGTCGACAGTGGACCGTTGAACAGTGGAAACAGGTTCTCTGAAGCGACTAATCAAGGTTCACCCTCTACCGTTCGGACGACAGGGTCTGGGTTTGGCGTCTATCTGGAGAACGCCTCCTGCCGGAATGTATTGTGCCAACTGTGAAGTTCGGCGGTCGTGGAATTATGCTATTGAGGTGTTTCTCCTAGCATGGCACGTGACCCTTGGTCGCAATTCCTGGTAGACTAAACGCCGAGACCTACTGCACCATTTTGGATGACCATGCGCTTCCTACGTTGTGGCAGTTTTACGGGGTGGACCCATGTTACTTTCAGGATGACAATGCCACCTGTCAAGTTGCGAGGTTCACCATGGCTTAGTATGGTGACAATGGGGTTAATCGAGTCCCGTGGCAAGAAAGTTTTCCAAGAATTGTGGATGTACATAGGTATATAGTCGTTACAACATTGATTGCCCTTGATGAAAATTAACAAGCTCTCTGCAAAAAGTAACGAGGTTTTGTTCCGTGGTGTTGTAACGATGGAAGCCTCCTGACAACCTGGGAAATATGAACCCTTGTCAGTAAGGCGTGATAACGCACTTTTTTTTATTTCGAGTCTTATGACCCACACGTCACTCGCATTATGAAAAACATATGTCATCGTCACAAAATCGATTTTGGCCTCAGAACATTAAATACTTACTCCATCATTCGCAACGACCGCGATCAAATCAAACAGGGATCCAGTCGTGGAGTATATAACATACCCTCTGTACAGTACTGAGCCAGATGACCCACCTCTCACTTACATAGGATCTACTCAGAGGACGTTGGACATCAGAATGAAGGAGCACCTTTATGACATTAAGACTCGAAACCAAAAAACTGCGTTATCACGCCTTACCAACAAGGGTTCATATTTCCCAGCTTGGCAGGAGGCTTCCATCGTTACAACACCACGGAACAAAACCTCGTTACTTTTTGCAGAGAGCTTGTTAATTTTCATCAAGGGCAATCAATGTTGTAACAACTATATACCTATGTACATCCCCAATTCTTGGAAAAATTTCTTGCCAAGGGACTCAAATAATGTTCAAAGTGACAACACCTTGAATGCCTTAACACCAGATGACACAATCACCCATTCAGCGATTCGGAATTTCCCGTGAACAATCCCAGACATGCGCAGTGAACGCACAGTTTGATTCATGACACTTCCCCCTTCGTTTATTTGAGGTCGGAATCACTAATTTGAGAGCACATCTGAAGATGATCCCAAGAGGGATTGAAAGATCTCATGTTTGTTTTAACCTGTCATTCATATCACCTTCACCACATTTGGTGTGTACAGGAGCATCAGTTCTTTTAACTTTTAGTTATTCTAATCGTGCATAAGACGGCAACCTTATTTTATGATTAGAAGTTTTTGTTGAGAAGTGGTCATTAATCCCTTAAGACATCATTAGTACCCTCACAAAGTCGCACGGGTGGCGCAGTGGTCTAAGCGATGGCTTCTGATCACTCATCCGAGATGAGTCCGGGTTCGAACCCGTGAAGTATAGATGCTGTGTTTTTCTCATAGCACTGGCTCTCTCCTTTCCTGAGAGTCAGCAGCCCTAAATTAGTGACGGGCCACTGCTTATAGCATACTGAGTTGCTCATGGTGGTCGTTAAACCCCCAATTAAACCCAAAAACGCATAAAGAGTTATTGCTTCAAATGCTTGGCAGTCATACTCCATATTAAAATACTAAATATCTTAAGTAAAAGATTTAACATTTTGATCCATGAGTTTCTCTTCCATATAAATTACAAGATCATGATATTTGTATGTCGCTAAGTTTTAAGATCGTGATTTTCTTCTGTTTGAGTTACATAAGTAATATAATAATAAACATTTTTACCAAATTTTGTTGAATTTCCTCATAAATACTTCGAGGTACGTATGAATTTATAAATTATTATTTAATGTATTTAATTTTGAGAACCGCTGTATGTGTAGAACGTAACTGCTAGAATTTTCAAAAACTTCAGTTTGCTGATAAGCATTTATTCTTCACGGGTTGCGTTTCTTCATTGGTCCTCCAATCCACGTTTGTACCTCAGGGGATAGTTTAAAATTATTTTTCGTTTTTGTGCAAGTGATAATGACTATTGAAAATAATATGTAAGTACAGGCGTGCTTAATACACTAAACAGCAATTGAGTTAGAGACAGCTGGCGTTATGCAAATGTGGCGCTGTGGGCAGCCCTGTAAACGGAAACGACATGACGTATGCAGCGATCCGACAATATAAAGAGTGATGCGACGGGAATCAGTAAGAGTCCGACGCAGTATCGGTAAGACGGAGGATCTAAGCGCATTTAATCGTGAGCAAACTGTCGGGGCCCGACTAATGGGTCACTCCATCTCGGAAGTAGTGCAGGCACTGGGATTTTCACGATCCCCTGTGTCACTGGTGCACCGTGAGTACATCGAATCCGGTAAAATCATCCCTGCAAGGGCAAACTGCCGTGGACAACAGCTTGTGGATGAGCGGGTTCATCGTCGGCTAGCTCGCATTGTAACAGCGGATAGACGGGCCACAGTGCAAGAAATCACTCGTCAATTTAACGCTGGTGCACAAAAACGTGTAAGCAGCCACACCATCCATCCAGAACCATCTCCTCGCTATGCTATGGGGTACATAAGCCATCGTCCCACGAGGGTACCGCTGCTGACCGTACATCACAGGGTGCAAAGTTTAGAATGGGCGCGGGAACATCGTCACTGGACCCTAGACATGTGGAAAAATGTGTCCTGAACTGATGAGTCGAGATTCACGTTGGTACATGTGGATGGCAGGATACGAGTACGGCGCAAACCACATGAAGCGATGGATCCTTCTTGCCAGCAAGGTACTCTTCAAGCTGGTGGGGGTGGCATTCTCGTCTGGGGATTGTTTATGTGGACTGAAATGGAAACCCTGGTACGTGTGACATCGTCCCTCACAGGTAAACGTTACCGGGATATCCTGAACGATCATTTGCTCCCGTTTGTGCGTCTTCAACATCCCACTGGGGACCTTATCCTGTAACAAGAAAATGCACCCTGCCATCGCTCCCGAATTGTATCCGAATGGTTGGATGAACACTCCACCGACGTGGCCTCGCTTCCTTGGCCAGCTAGGTCACCTGACCTCAATCCCGTCGAGCACATCTGGGATGCCATCGAGAGAGATATTCGAGACTTTGACCCCCTCCATCAAATCTTCGTGAACTGTGGGAGCTTGTTCAGTGGTCGTGGATCCGTATGGCTTCCCAACGCTTCCGGTGTCTTGTCGAGTCCATGCCGAGACGAATCGCCGCCGTCTTCGGGTCGAAAGGTGGTGCTACACGTTACTAGACAGGTATCTTTAATTTAATTGCTCTTCAGTGTATTGATCACTGATAATGATATCAGTCGATTTATTCTATCAAAACTAAACTGGAACGGACGTATTTATCTTTCGGTTACGTTCATTATTTTACTTGCTTCAGTGTCAGAGAAATTGTAAGGTGAAAAAAGCAAACATAGGACGTTGATGTTACTTGTGGGCTCAGGTTATGGTCCTCATTTATCTATACCGCGATCATTGTTGCTTTTGAAATAAATTGGTATTGTTTCGTGAAAACACAGGGTTCTGAAAAAACATTTCTTTTTCATTTTCTTTAAAGTAAAAGTGCCTTAGAAATATTAAAGTTATGTCAGAAAATAACATTACTACTGGTAGTTTTATTTCACTTAGTAATTATCATGTGATTATTGTTATCAAAACACTTGCTACCCGATGTAATGACATTAAAACCACCTACTGTTTTACCTTATGGCGAATCCTCTAACCTGAGCCTGTTCTTTATGACTAAAAAAATGTGTTTTTAGTGAAGGAATATGAAGGTTATTTACAAGTACCCACCAGAATGTTTGTTAGAACTTCTTCATTTATTTTCTTTTATGATGAAATGATAAAGCAGGAAGCCGGAAAGAATTCTTTTCAAAGTTTTCAAACTTCGTTAATAATTCAGTCTACTGCATGTTGGTCACAAACGTGGAAGTTAGATTTCTCGCTGCGTTCGCTTGGGAAACGTAGCGACAGTTGTAGTCACGAGAAAGGGGAATATCACGAACTTTGAAGATGATGATAGAGACGTCTGCAAGCGTAATATGCATCTTCAATATTAATAGAATGTAAGGTCTACTCAACTCCTGTATATCGCAAACGATGAATGTGTGACGTCACCGACCCAAGAAATGCCCAAACTGAAATATATTTGGAGACCAAACAGACCCAACCTATCGTAATTTTTTTTTTACTTAAATGTGGTGTAGACTGAAAAGGTGAATGCAGAGTTTATGCAAACACATTTGCATAAAATGCAGAAATAATCTGCATTCATATGAATATCTACCTATATTTCAAACTTGTGTTGTTGCGTTATATGTGTAAACACAAAATACATATAAACAGTATAGTGGCATTTTTGTGTGGGTGATTGTATACATACATAAATATAATTTTGTTGTTAAACACTTGGAGAACTGTTATGTGTCACAAATCACAACTTTTGTACTTGTATCATGTGTAGCTAGCAATGAATGTGTACACCAGTAAGAAAAGTATTTATTCTACATGTGTAAATAAAGACAGCAATTTGTATTAATGTTAAATTTTCATGTGAACATTGCTAGAAGTGGTCGCAATAAAACCCCAGTGAATGTGTCCAAGACCAACGTCAGAGCGTTGGAGGAAGTATGTGTCACTCAGAATATATGACAGACACTTGTACAACTAAATGACGATTCACTTCAGATTGGGTTTTTGAAAGGCTATTGCCTATATTTATTTTACACACAATCAGAATAATAAAACAAAAAAAATATGAAATGTAGGATCGGTGCTGCAACATTTAAGATAAAATAACTCTGACTACCTTTTTTGTGTTAGAATAACTGACCCAAATCACTTGGTCAAAATACAGGTACAACAGATCAACATTTCAAATAACGTAGTAAATTTATGCTCTGAATAACCATGGTAAAGAAGTCAACTGATTAATAACAGTGGATAGCACTTTTAACCTCTTACATTTTAGATACTATTTCTCATAAGGATTTTCCACATCTGATAGGTATCAAAACATTAAATTCACTTCTTTTTGCTGATTAGATTTTTACGAGACAGGAGATTTCTGCACTGTGATACCCAGTAATCCCAACAAACTCAGTTAACTAATCTTCTCTAAGGGATATGATGCTTAGCTGAGCCTAAACCAAATCAAGATAAGACAGAAAACTATAAAGCTTTCAAAACTTATGCGTAGTTTTTGACGGGAAATTAAAGAATAGATGATTTTATATTTGGCGTTAAATTTAGTTCAATATAAAAGGTACTGCGTTGATCTTACTAGAATTTGAAATTACTGAAACCTGTGCAACGTCATCAATCCAAAAATTCACTTTGCATTTGTTTCTTTCCTTTTTCAGAAGCTCGTAAAATGTTTTTTGAAGATTTCAAATACTGGGTTTGTTTCTCCTGCTTTGAAGTTTCGGTTAAGAAAAGTTAATCACATTTCTTAAAATTTTCCATCAGTGGAAATTCAGTGTTTAAAACATTGCAGGTCCTCCGACCGTTTTCAAAAATTTTACCCGCGTCAGTAGAGAATCTGCCCTAATAAAATCCCCAAAACCTATCATTTCGTTTTCCTTCCTCCCAATCTACATTTAGTGTTTGATTTAGGAGCTTAATTAAAAGCTTTAACGCAAGCTTTAGCATCATATTGCAATGTTCTTCAGCATCTGTCGAACAGATAACCCAGAAGTTCGTTCCTTAAATCATATTTATACTCTTTCCAAAGAAAATTCTGTGAGCTAAAAGCTGAATTCTTTTCGTGGGATTGTCGACTGTTATATAAAACAACTCCCAAGTTTTAGGTACATCATAGGCAACTTACGGTAATGAACATTATGGCTCTCTTAATTTCAAATAATTGAAACCCTTTCCTTGAGCTCACTTACCAGACATGTATGGTATATAAAATTTGTCTGGCACTCACAAACTTATCAAATGAGGGAAAGAAGGTGCTTTAAAAGTAATCCCATAAATTATCTGTTAGAAAATGCAGTGTTTAATAGACTTTAATGTAGGGAGTAGAATATGAGCTAGTAGCAATCGAATGAAGTTTAGGAGAGTGACGTCACTAAATGACCACCGCAAGTACAAAATGAGCCCGTGTGCTGAGAATGAAGCACTATGTCGTATGCTAAGCATGAAGCACCTGAAGAAAGTGGTGTCAACTAAATCGATTAGAGGGACTTTCAAGCAGGTTATGAAGCCCTATTGAGAAACTTAACGTTATTGTAGAGACCATTATACACTTTGTTTCCGAAATTATTCGAACGCTTGCACGAACTTCTCCTAAACCAAACATGTCAGTAAGCTAACTGATTACTATTACCTGCACCGATCAAATGCGGACTTCGAAGGGATAGAATGAACTCTCTCGAAAAAAGTAGTGAAGGCGCTGCGAGAGCAATCCTACCAGGATCCAGGTGTCTTTCAACTGGGCAGGATCGGCCCAGAGACCAGCAGAGATATGCCGCCCCCAAGGGACCTACACTTCCAGCCCCTTAACCATAGCCCCTACATGTGACGCGCTAATGGGCTGGGGCTCTAATTTTGTATCTGCAGGGGAGATTTCTTCGCCAGCGTAATGGTGTACGGGGCCGAGGCCCTTTATTGGATTCTAGGTTAAAGTGTATTACATGCACCTGTATGCACTGGGGGTCCCGTGCGATGGGAAAAACTCCTTTATTTTCACAAGCCCCCTCACAGAAATAAAAAGAAATATTTACATGGTATTTATAGAGCAGCACTTGGGCCTCGTGCTGCGGAAACGAACTTGGGTTAGGTCGATTTTACTCCTCTTGAAGTCTTCAGTCTTTTATCTTTACCCTTTTATCATAATTTCTTCCTGCCTCGGAACGAAGTCTTTGACCAACTCGGAGAGATCCTGTCGCTTCTTGGGGAGCGCAAGCAGGACCAAGAGATCATTCGTCTTTCCCAGGCATGAGGCGAGGGCTTGTCTCCTACCTGCAAGGGAGACACAGTCAACAGTTGTATGTGCGAAATCCGCGGTCTATGCCCCGCAGCCTCACACTCGTTTCTGAACCACAAAACTGTGGTAGTACTCCGGCGACACGCCATGACCGGCGAGTACATGATTTAGGAAACCTATCACTTTCTATGCGTCTGATGGAGACTCGGGGAAAGACACGGTGTGTCCTTCTACCCGTATCTCCCTCATCCCACCTCTGTTGCCACTCGCTCATCGTAGCTTTTTTCAACTGAGCCCGAACGCTTTGCAACGGCGTTCGCAGCTGAAAGTCAACAGCAGCTTCCTTATCCAGCTGGTCTGTGAGCACATTTCCAGTGGTTCCGACATGGCCTCGGACTCAGTGGAAATAAACCACGGTGTTACTCAGAGTCTCGAGAAGAGACTTGATTTCCCTGACAAGAGGAGTCTTACTCCTGAACTGACCAATCGCTTGGCTGTCAGAGAAAAATCTAGTTCCCAGGTGTTGCAACTGGACAAAGCCCATCGCAACGCTTTTCTAATCGCCAACAACTCTACTTGGAAGACCGAGGAGTTGGACGATAGTTTCAACTGCTCTGCGATGGTCTCGTTGCTAACCGAGAACGCACACAACCTGCTCCAACGCATCCACCTAGTTTGGAGCCGTCCGTGAACAGCTTCTTTCCCTTCCCCGTGGGGAGAGCCTTGTCCCACAGTCCATTGGCCGGGTGGAAAGCCCAGTCAATTCTCAGTAATTTCAAATCGGACGATTGGAGATGGTGTCCGAGTAGAACGACATTGCATCCGAGGCGGAGAGACTGCATTGCTGCTTCCCTCGCTACCACCAAGTCCGCCAGTTCACATCCAGCAAGCACTTGCAGCGCTGCTGTGGAAGTCGTGCGGAAGCACCATCTTATTCTCAGCAGCGCTATGCGCTGAATTTGATTCAGGCCGTTACGCATTCTAACGGTGTCCAACCACCAATCGGAACACGTATATGTTAGAATTCGCTCCACCCCTCGCTTATGGAACACTTTTTTCGCTAGCCCATTCAACCGTATCCCATTAATCCTGTTCAGGATGGAAGTGCTCTTTTCTTTCACGTATCTCAGGTGAGGGAGTCCCGACAGCTTAGTATCTAGAATGACTCCTAGGTACCGCATCTCCCTCACCGCCTTAAGAGTATGCCCATTGAATCGACACTTAGGAGGAGTGACAAGCTTCCCCTTTTACGCTATCAGCAAGAATGTCGCTTTTTCGGGTGCGAAGCCGAGCTTGCACTCCTTACTCCAGCTATCGAGTTGTGACAGAGCAATGTGAACTTTACTCTCGATCACATGCCTCCCCGATGTAGACACTATGAGAACAAAGTCATCAGCATAGACCTGCATTTGCACCCCGTCTTCTAACGGAAGAGCGAGTGCAATATCAGTGACCAAATTCCACCCTAAAAGGCCTGAGAAAGAGCCTTGTGGGTATGTATCCTTTTGTGCATTCTCTACTAAATACCTTATCACCTACTTCGAACTCTATCCTCCTATTAAAGAGAAAATCTCTAATTAACAGGAACAAATTCTCGGGAATGCCAAGTCTTCTCAGACAGTCTAACACCAGTGGCCACCAGACGCTATTGAAGACGCCCCGCACATCCAAGGACACGAGGCAGGTGTGTGGTACCTATGCTCAATTAATCTTTACCTGCTGAGTAAGGTTGATTAGAGCTTGGCCAGTACACCTCTCTGATGTGAAACCGAATTGGCGGCTGGAGAGCTTACCTTGGCCGACCAGGAAATGGGTTGCTCTGGTCACAAGGACGTTTTTCCAGCACCTTTCTCTAAGCGAAAAGCAGGCAAATCGGCCTGTACTCCACGGGATCTGCTCGGGTCTTATTTTCTTTTATGAAGAGAACAAGCATCGCGGTTTTCCACATTGAAGGAAACACCCTCTCTCTTGGCATTTGTTCAAATAGAACGGACACTTCTGGCCTTCATGACATGGAGTCCATTCTGGGCATGCTATCTGCTACTTTCCGCTCTGTAGATTACAACCGCAACATTTTACCCTCCTTCCTTCAAATTTATTTCCAAAGCTAATTGAGAGGAAGCTTGCTCTGGGCGAAATCTGATTCGGTTTTTCGACAGTTTTTAATTAGTCCTTTTGGACTGAGCTGGAGAGGTGAATATTTCATCCTTGTTTTTCGGAAACCAATCTTGTACATGCTGAACAGTACTCTGTAGAGCATGCGTGCCGAAACAAAGGTCCGTGCCAAGGTGACAATGGTCGGTGCCACAGTACAGAAATAGTAGAACTGTTCAGACATGGAGGTAGAGGTTGGACTTATCGCTGTAAAACAATGAATGGACCCATTCCCATTCGGTCTGCAATCCATTATAGAGCTGTCACGAAACGTGATAATTGGAAAGATGTAGTCTTGAAAGAGCCGTTCGTTCTCCTGGCAATCGTCAAACTAAAAGTACGCCCAAATGAGCGAAACAGCATGAGGCGAGATTCATCGCTCCGTAAAACGGTCTTTCGGTGATCAACCGTTCCGGAGCGGTGAGTTAGAAAACAATATAAAGTTCGGATAACATTTAAACGAGTGATGTTGTGATGATAAGCAGCGGTCCTGCCATGGATGACATATAAAATGCACCTCTATGCGGAGAGTTCTAATACTGACAAGATTTCTTACACTATTTTCAAGCAGAAAAGAAAGGACTACAGTATGCGACGTGGATCTTTCTCGGATTCTTCTCAGCAAGGTCCTCAGGCTAAGTCGCTAAGCTTATAATGTCTCCCGGTGCAATCTTTCTTCATAATTTCCTTTCCTGTGGTAGCTCCGGCTGTCTTTCATCAGCTCTCGTAGGCACCGGTATGTGATAACGGTTTGTGATGTCGTGTACAGGAACTTTACGAATTCAGCATCCATCCACCATCTCACGTTAATAAAAGTCCGAACAGCCGTCCGCCCCGGTGGCGCAGTGGTCTAGTTATTTGCTTCTGACCATTCGTCCGAAGTGGGTCCTGGTTCGAATTTCTCGTGAGGTATAGCTGGCGTTGTTTGCCTTACCTCTTTGGCTCTCTCCTTTGTCTGGAACCAGTGGTCCTACATTAGGGACGGGCGACTGCCTATAGCCCATAAAGCCGATCACGTGGTCTTTAAACCTCTGAGCAAACGAAAATTCCGTACATTGCTTCACATGTGGTATATTGAATACCGTCACACTGCTGTTCCTGAAGAAGATCCATCCTTCTAACGTAGAACTCCCACGAGTAAACTGAGAGTGAATGTTAACGCGTGAACCCAGAATGTGCATAGTCAATCAGGTGTCCGAACACTTTTGGCTACAGAGTGTATTTCTCTGTATGCCAAAGGAAAATTAAATACAAAGACAGATATACTAATAACATAGCATGTAGTAATACAATAAATATATAAATCAATACTCCGTTTGGTAACCTAAAGATCCCTCATGATTAGAACAACAGAAGATGTAAATTCCTTCAGTAAAGAGGTGACCAAATCGGAATCCACGCCAGTTTGGAAGAACATAAAGATGCTCATACTGTGTACCAATTTTAAAGGCCCAACAATTAGAGAAAGCATTGAAAAAACAACCCACCTCAAGCAATATAATAAAAGCCTTTCCCACGAACTCACCTCCGTCTGGAAAAATCTTCTTTCTGAAAAGTCAGAAATGCGTTCCTTGAAATCTCATTACGAAGCACCTCAATGCCCGCTTGGTTTTCTAATGTTAACTGTACCCACGATTTGTATGCGTGACTTTCTTTATTTCAATATATTTAAATCTACATACTTACTCCTGTTTTAGGCTCTAACGTCTTGTCTAATATTGATAAAGCCTACCGTAGCACAGAGAGAGAGAGAGAGCCCGGCGCTTTTTGCATCACATTTTAAGCTATTAAACGGATAAAAGATTTACACTTTGTGCTTCCTGAGTTATGACAACGCCTATGCTTATGACCGTTTGTCCAAGTGAGTCTGGGTTCAAATCCCAGGGGTACATGGATCTTACGTTTGTCTTACGTCACTGGGTCTCTCCTTTCCCTGGAGCCAGTGGTCCTAAATAAGGGTGTTGCTCACGGTGGTCGCTAAACCCTGAACCAAAAGAAAACAAAAGTTGAGGAAGAACGGAATTTCTTAACATTTCTTACCATGGCTCTGCTGTCACGTTCCGTCAGTTCGTGCGGCTTTCCTGAGCATTTTTGTATTGCAGTTGAACCTTCTATAACGAAGTGAATTTCTCCGTCATTTTTATCCGCGCCGGGGTTCGAACCCGGGTCCACTCATTCCGGAATAAGTTGCTCTACCAATTAAGCTACGCGGACATTTGTTCTGATTCCTATCTGCCTTTATGTCGTGTGCGTCCTGCTGGCAGGTACGTCACATCTCCTCTCCTGGTACGTTACATCATCTCCCCCTTATTTTTCTTGTTTTCTTTCGAAGTGCTGCTCATATTTTTCCTATCTCGCGGTGTGGAAATAACATCACACCAATGCGAGATTTTGAACGGTCGGGTCATCCGGATAGTTCGGGCGCCATTATAACGAAGTGAATTTCTCCGTCATTTTTATCCGCGCCGGGGTTCGAACCCGGGTCCACTCATTCCGGAATAAGTTGCTCTACCAATTAAGCTACGCGGACATTTGTTCTGATTCCTATCTGCCTTTATGTCGTGTGCGTCCTGCTGGCAGGTACGTCACATCTCCTCTCCTGGTACGTTACACTTCCTGCGTCCATCTCTTTACGACATCACTTACAGTCAATTTTATTAAGTTTAGTTTAGCTGCAATGATCCGTGTGGAAACGTTACTCAAATGACATCCTATCACCCGTCCATGCTGGAACTCGAAAAGTTCATGTCTACGCTGCATATCCGCTTCAAGATTACTGATAACACGACAGAACAACTCCGCTTTATATATGTACCTCCCCACTTACAGCGAACCTTCCTGCGCAACCGTTATTTGCACTTATGCAAATATTTGGCAGTATCCGAATATTTTTGATAATATATTGTATATCAACAGTCATTTTCATATGCTTGCCCCTATCGAACGCAGAAAAAAATTCTTCACTATAACCTTTAGTCATCTTGGTGTCGTAGTGGTCTATGTTCCGGCTTCTGATCATTCGTCCGAGATTGATTTGTGTTGGAATACTGGTAAGGTATGGATGTTGTTGGCACTAACTCTCTTCCTTCCCGGGACCCAGTGGCTTCGAAATTAGAGACGGGAGGGTTCATATATCCAATCGAGTTGCTCACGGTGGTCGCTAAATTGAAAACAAAAACATGTGGCTCTTATAAGCTGAGATATCTTTTTACCAGGACAGACAAAACATAAACCAACTAACGGATGAACGGGAAGAGAGATTGAATATAGAAAGAATTTTAACAACTTTGTCTTTTGATGAGGAGATATCGCTTTTGAAAATGGACAGTAGACAGATTAACTGACGGATGAAAGGACGAAAAGACATCGATAATATTGTTCACATACCCGACTATATCAGGTGCGGGAAGACTTTTTCAGCTTTAACTTTTGTTCCTGAAATATCAGATTTCTTTGCTGACAGAGACACTGACAGACTGGGTAAAGAACTGAAGGGAAGTCATGCCTGAAAGTTTCTGCGCATTATTTCCTCTTTTGTAACGTGAAATATCTACAGTAATACGACATTTTGAAACGGAGATATTGTTCGTGAACAAGAGATAAAGATGAGGAAAGATAGATACAACTAAAATGTTATTCTTTCCGCTACTTGATTTTTTTTTTGTCAATAAAAATTGGAAAAGTGACAAATACATGATCAGATCAAAAGTCACTTCTAGGATAAAACAGTAGTGCATATGTGTCTATATCTACCAAAAACATAGGATGAAATTTAGATAGTGGCTTATCTAAGATACATCCAACTCCTTTCCCATCAATACTGTCAGAAATAAGATCTAGTCAGGAGAAATAGTGAAGATTCTGAGTCTACGGGAAGCACGAACCAAAACTTCTATTGTTTGTCAACGAGGCTTTCGGAAGAAATGTACGATCAAATGCCAGAGGAGATGGCTTTCGAAATTCCATAGAAGATGGCTGTATATATGTATACTTAGGATAGGCGCACATCCATGGTACATGTTCTGTCGAGGTTTACGTTCATGGTGTTCTGATGCGCGTATTCATCTTGAATATTGGGATTAGTATGATGCTGCAGAAAACTTCTTGATCACAGAACGTGTCTGGAACGTCCTGAGCACTTTTCCACGGACCTTGAGGACTTCAGATCCGTCCCTTGCGAAGCTAACTTGAGATCAAACCTGACGATAATATCGTAAAGCGGCATCTGATCAAGTACATGCAAGAATCTGTCTAAAGGTTACCGACAAATATTCAGTAGTACTCGTCCGGCGGTGTAATGCACATTTTGTCTCGCTGTCTCGATTCTTATCTGGCTGCTAGAAGTTGGCATACTGAAAAAATTATTTCTCGTTCTTTTTATTCTTTGGGAATATCAGTCTTTACAGTATGTCACTTCACTTCCTGCTCATAATGCTCTGGACTAGAAACCATCAAGCGAAATCCGTTAAATAATACTTTCCAACGATCCCACGACCTTTGACTCGATGATGCACTTTAAATGATACACGTAAATAAATACAGCATTTCAGATTAAACCAGCTGCCTTTCTATGTGAAATTTTCTTTATAAAGTAAATAAACTAAGGTGTATAGTATCCATGCAGTATAAATAAGCGATACGAACATGTAATATTGTGTGGTTTACCTTTGCTTTCTGAAGCACTCAGGTAGACGTCTCTCTGATTCTCGACTGCAGAGAAGGCCAGCTTAGCGACCCCGCTGGCGCAGTGGTCTTTCGAGAAGGGTCTGGATTCTCGAATCTTGATGAGGCACGGATGTTGCGTTTATCTTTTGGCACCGGTTCTCTCCCTTCCCTGGAGACAGTGACCCTAAATTAGGAAAGGGCGACTGTTTGCAGCCCATCAAGTTGCTCACGGTGGTCGTTAAGCACTCAATAAAAAAGAGAGAAGATCAGCTTACTGATTGAACTGCAGTTGTTTCGGGTCGTAAAAGTACGAGATTTGATCTTCCATCAGGAAGATGTTCTCTTCCGGAACAAACGTAGTGTGATAGTTTGAATAATATTGGTGCAACTCAACGCTTGAAAATTAAGATAGTTCCAATATTTCTACATACTTGTGATTGTTTGGCAAGGTGTATTTTATTTGGTGAAATTTCACTTTTTCTAAAGTTTAGATATACGGTTGGCTTACTGATTGAACTGCAGGTGTTTAGGGACGTAAAAGTACGAGATTTAATCTTCAATCAGGAAGTTTTCCAGCTCGGGAACAGACGTAGTGTTGCAATTTGAACGATATTGCTGCAGCTCAAAGCTTGAAAATGAAGATCGTTCCAGTATTTCTACATACTTTTGATTGTTTGGAAAGATATAGTTTATTTGGTCAGTTACTTACAGCTTGTATATATTAGTTGTAAAATTAATTTAGGTTTATCTTTTAGGACAAGTATGAATTTTTCCCAGTAATTCTGAAATATTTTAGCATCAAATATCTTTACGAACTTTAGGCACAGTTAAAAGTATAAAAAATATTGATATAGCGAATATATTGTTACTAATTTTCTAGTATTTGTGCAATGAAAGTGAAAAGTTAGAAATTACCTTTTTGTGCGTAATTCGGCATGACATTATAAGCAGAATTGAAACTACGCTAACCAAAGAACAAAGGTAATGTTCTAAGATACGCAACTCTTTCAAATCTTTGGAACAATCATTATCTCGAAGAAGGGAAACAATGTTTCTGCCAAGACGAATAAAACACTATCGTTGGGGATTGGAAAGTTGCATTGGCTACAGTGTTTCTGGTCAAGTGATTTTCCTGTTTAGCGGAGGAAATCGGCGATGTTCCCTCAGACGAATCTTAGGCATTAAGTAGACCTCTTAGATGTGATGCCTGAGATCACAGCTGTAGGCATCATCATTCCTTCCCGTGTCCTGCAGATCCAAGTTAACAACCTACGCTTGAACGACACCCTTGCGATACGAGAGAGCACAGGGAAGAGAGGGTGAATTACGGACTCCGCTCAAGCACGTTGCTGCTCTTTGAGCTGTGAAAGATACCCCTTCACCTCAATCGCAAAGAGATGGAGAAGCAGGGGGATACTAGCTTCACGAATCTCAGCCACCTTGGTTTCATAACATTGGAGAAGAGCAGAAATGATTAAGGAAGAAGGCTCACGGTTCTCTGATCATTATTGAGAGAAGAGGACTTCTTAAGAGGAAGAGTGGCCTACGATTGCGTAACTTCCTTCCAATAACAGTGTACATTAGTTCTGATATGAGACAAAACATTTCATTCGTAATAATGATGAGTGGGAAACGTTGCCTAACTGGAAGACTCACGACGGAACGCTAAGCAAAATGCTTCTAATATCTTTGTTTCGTATGGCCTTATTTTGATTAACTGGTATATATTCTTCATCTTCAGAATCAACTTATGCAGACTTTTTGTTTGAACAAAAGACATTGCAACGGTCGTAAAAAAGGGGGAAAGAAGGAGAAAACGATTATATGCCGCCGTACTGATTTGCAGATATAATCGAAACCGAAACAAGCGTTTCAGCGATTTTCTGTATTTATTGGATACCTGCTGTAAGTATCAGTGATCTCATATACATTAAGAGACAACACACAGTCGAGTCACATTATTGTGACCACCTCCTACTTTTGACGTCAACATCACGTAGCCAATGAAAGAAGGCACATGTCGGGAGCTGGCATGGAGGGTATATAGCATGTGCTGTAGGCATTCTGAAAACATATCACTCGTTGCTGTCATGGATAAAAGGAGCTATTTATGAGATTTACAAAAAGGACTAGTTATCGGCTTTCGGGACAAGGGTAGTAGTATTTCTGAAACAGCGCAGTTTGTGAACTGTTTGCGTGCTGCTGTGGTTAAAGGGTATCGTGATCGTAGAAATAGCACCATTGCGAATAAGCAACGAGGAAACTGCCATTCTTGTAAGAGGTTAACTTCGGCTTCGAAGATGCGTGAGGGGCCAATCGACAAGCTACAGTACAGCAACTCACTGGCCGAAGGAGCCATGTGGCTACCGAAAGTTAGTCTAAAACGACAGTTCAGCGAACCCTGCTGCGTATGGGGCTCCGATGCAGACGGATGGTCACTGTACCTATGCTAACGAAGGAGCATCGGCAGAGAAGGCTTACATTTGCACGGCAGTATCGGAATGGGACCTCCACTGATTGGCAAAGGATTGCATTTTCCGATGAGTCACGCTTCATGTTTTATCGAACGGATGGAAGTTGGCGTATAAGGCGAGAAACATAAGAGAGCAAACACTCTTTAACCATTGCTGGAAGAACACAAGCTTGTAGGGGATGCGTTATGGTCTGGGGGAATGTTTTCGTGGCATTCTTTGGGTCGACTCATATATGTGGAAAGCACTGTGGATCGAATTCGTTATGAATCCATCCTTGCAGACCACGTGCACCCATATATGTGAATTGTCTTCCCTGGGATGGATAGGACCTTGCAGAACGACGGTGCAACGTTTCACACAGCTAGAAATGTCCGAAAGTGGTTCGAAGAGCACGATGAAGACTTGAAATTGCATCCCTAGCACCCTAATTCTTCAGACTTAAACCCAATTGAGCATTAGTGTGACCATCTCGATCGTGTTGTTCGCCCTGTGGATTCTCCATCACGCACCCTCCAGCAGCTGTCAGATGCACTGCAGTCATCATGGCTCCACGTACCTGTGAACGCCTTCCAGAACATTACTGAGTCACCCTCAGCCTGTTTAGCTGCTGCCCGCTCTGCACACTGCGGTTACTCTGGATATTAGCTGGTGGTCACAATAATGTTACTCGACCGTGCATTACAGAGAATGTATGTGTGTGTGGGTGTGTGCGCGCGCGTGCGTGTGTGCGTGTGTACATATGCATGTGTTCATGACAGCCGTCCACATAGTAGGTGATCTTCAAGCGTTGTGATCCGGCATCTTGGTTCACTTTTGCTTTCGGTCGCGTCATTAGATGCTCTGTGACAAAGCGTCACACGCAACGTCGCACTGTTCCCATATTGCACTGTACCTCGGCGGAAACTGTTAGTAAGCTGAGACCTAGATTTTTCATATCGGCGATCTTCTGCCTCTCGATGTTAGTGAGCTGAACACGAGTAGCCCATCGGCGTAAATGCGGCATATTCGTGAAATGTTTCCAACTAAAGCATTAAACCAAAAACGTAAGGCAAACGTTAAGGCAGCTGGAACGTGGGCTGTTTTTGAAATATTCTCAGGTGACGTGTGACGCATATTCTAAATTAACTTTCATTTTTAGTTTCTTTCTCTATGAAAATTTGAGTTTGTTCTGCTCATACTTTCAAACTTAATGTGATATCTTTTCCCTTAAACGAGAATACGGTTGGCAACACTTTTGAGGTCAGAGTGAACGTGACATATGAATGTATGAGATAAGAACGATAGATAAAAACAACGATACAATAGTTGCTCGGGGGTGCCGGATGTGTGGTTATTTGTTAAGTAAAATGTGAAGTGCGATGTTGTGCTGATGATATAGTGGTGGAATAAATGATTTAACGTAAGTTGACTTCGTCTTATGTTTCGTCTGGCCGTAAAGGTTTAATGAAGGAAGTGTTCCATCGCATTAGTACCTAATGCTTCAGACATAACGTAAGAACGACAATATTTCAGCACGAAAATAAGTTACGTTACAGACGTCCATTTGCCTGATCGCCGCGAAATTTTGCTAATGTTCTAATCTCAGTAGCCCATTGTCTTGCGGTATTCTCTTGTCTTTTTCAGTGTTTCCGGTCAACACTTGCTCGGTGTTGCGATTTTCATGTTGAGCAGTGTATATACTGCCATTTATGCATGATTTTGTCTAGGCTTCCCGATAACAGCACGAATGTTTCCATCAATTTGGCTTCACTTTTATGCTATTCCTATACACTTTGGGGTGATTTGCGTTTTGGAGACGAATATTGTAAAGTAGAGTACAATTTAGCTGAGAGACAACGGGTAATGAATTTTGCATGAAAGATTTTCTAAGTAATATTTGTATTGGAAGTGTGGTTGGCACCATTCCTAAGAGAAAAGCCAGAAACGCGATAAAATCGAATTATTTTCATTAGCGAAACGAAGCCACACGTATCAGATATCTTTGGACGTTGCACGTGTCATTCACGTTCAACATTAGTGGTATATCCTACGATGCTGAGTCTGAAACATACACATATTAAAATGTAGGAAAAAAACATGTTATTGTGCTTCATAAAAAGGGTTTTATTAGAGCATATGAAGTTTTAGTACGACAGGTGTTACCTTTACACTTTGGGGCGTTGGAAAATATTCATATCATAACCGTGAGGTCGATTCATTTCCTTTAGATTTGTAGATTATCGTCGGGTTTTTTACTCTTTGCTGGTGCGATTTGAACCCACGTCTTTCTATTCCGTAGCGGGATATTTTTCCATCTCAGCTCCACTGGCTAGGTTTACGACGTGGCATCGGTTCCATACGTTGCTGGAAGACTTCCTTCTGGAGAGATGTTGAGCCATGCCGTCTGAACAGTCGCCCACAGTTCCCTGGTATTTGTAGGTGCAGGATCTTGGGTGCGAATGGACCTTTCCACCACGTCCCATAAGTCCTCTATTGGGTTCATGTAGGCAAATGTGTTGGCCACACCCAACTGTCCAGAATGCTCCTCGAACCAATTTCGGACAATTTGGGCCCGATGACATGGTGCATTATCCGCCTGGAAAATTCCATTGTTGTTGGGGTACATGAACTCTATGAAGGTCTGCAAATGGTCACCGAGCAGACCAACAAGGCGTTTACTGGTTAATATGTTAGTTACGAGAACCAGAGGACCCAAACCGTGCCACGTAAAGAAATCCCATACATGTATGGAACCACCAACAGCTTGCACAGTGCCTTGTTGAAACCTAGGGTCCATGGCTTCATGGGGTCTACGCCACACCTGAACTCTACCATCATCTCATAAAATCTGGTAGCGTGACTCATGGGTCCACGCCACATATTGTCAGTCTTCCAGGGTCCAATTACCGTGTTCACGAGCCCAGTTGAGGCATTGTGTGCGATGTCGTGGTGTTAACGAAGGCACTCTGTTGGATCTTCTGCTCCCATGCTCCATTGATGCTAAGTTACGCTTTACTGACCTGATGGATATGTCTCTGGTCCCTCCCGCATTGAATGTGGATGCTATTTGAGCCAGTGTCGCTTGTCTGTTAGCATGGATAACCCTGGTCAGACGCCGCTGGTCACGGTCATTCAAAACCCGTGGTCGGCCACTGCGCTGTCCAAGGCGGGTGGAAATGCCTTCCATGAGGTATTCTGGGTACACACGTGATACCGTGGATCGAGGAATGTTGAATGTTCGCACAACTTCGGAAATTGAATGTCGCATCCGTTTGGCTCCCACTACCACGCCTCGTTCAAACTCCGATAATTCACGTCGGCTTGCCATAATCCTCCTGTCATTTGTTCAACCTGACTTAGGAGTCAGGAGATTACACCTCGCAACTGATAAAACCCGTGTGGTGCGTCGAAGCTTTTATACAATGGCAGCGCCAGTTAAATACAGGGTGACGCATAAAGAAGTATACAGTTTCAATGCACTATAAAACAAGAACAATGTAAGATATTTTATGTTACCTGTAACAGAATTGTAGGGGAATGTCTCAAGTTTTTTTAGAGACATATACAAATGTTCTATGTGTGCACCCTTAGTCACACGACACACATCGAGCCGGTAATCCATTTCCTCCCAAACGCGAGGTAAGATATCTGAATCAAGTGCAGTGATAGTGGCTGTGATGCGCTGTTTCATCTCTGCTAGATCAACAGGAAGGGGAGGGGCGAATATCTTTTCCTTTACTTACCCCCACAGGATAAAGTCACAAGATGTTAAGTCAGGACCTGGGTGGTTATTGGGTCAGTGTCATGTTGTCGTCCGCGGCTTGTCCAATCCATCGGTAAGGAAGATGTTCATCGATTGACTAGTCACGTGACACGCGCACTATCGCCTACGTCATTTCCCTTAGTAGCGGGACACAAACTTTGTGACTACATCTACCTAATGGTTCGCAGTTGTCGTCCGTGTCTTCAACTGTTACTGTTTTACAACATCTGGAAACTGTATACTTCTTTATGAATCACCCTGTATTTGCGTATTTCTATCCCATGACTTTTGACACTTCAGTGTAGTCATACTACAAAAGGATAGGACTGTCCTGAATATTCGTAGGCTGCTGCAAAAGGATAGGACTGTCCTGAATATTCGTAGGCTGCTACAAAATTATAGAACTGTCCTGAATATTCGTAGTCATGCTACAAAAGGATATGACTGTCCTGAATGTTCGTAGGCTGCTACAAAAGGATAGGACTGTCCTGAATATTCGTAGGCTGCTACAAAAGGATAGGACTGTCCTGAATATTCGTAGTCATGCTACAAAAGGATAGGACTGTCCTGAATATTCGTAGGCTGCTACAAAAGGATAGGACTGTCCTGAATATTCGTAGTCATGCTACAAAAGGATAGGACTGTCCTGAATATTCGTAGGCTGCTACAAAAGGATAGGACTGTCCTGAATATTCGTAGTCATGCTACAAAAGGATAGGACTGTCCTGAATGTTCGTAGTCATGCTACAAAAGGATAGGACTGTCCTGAATATTCGTAGGCTGCTGCAAAAGGATAGGACTGCCCTGAATATTCGTAGTCATGCTACAAAAGGATAGGACTGTCCTGAATATTCGTAGGCTGCTACAAAAGGATAGGACTGTCCTGAATATTCGTAGGCTGCTACAAAAAGATAGGACTGTCCTGAATATTCGTAGGCTGCTGCAAAAGGATAGGACTGCCCTGAATATTCGTAGTCATGCTACAAAAGGATAGGACTGTCCTGAATATTCGTAGGCTGCTACAAAAGGATAGGACTGTCCTGAATATTCGTAGGCTATTCATCTTTTTGTTCCTAGTGGGATTTCTAAAACCATTTCCTGTATTGAACTAGCTAATCTAGGACTTGGGTTTGCTGACCGTCATCAAATTCCTAAACTTGGAATTCTTACTTTCAGAACATTTTTCTTTATGGTTTAAGAACAAACGTTCACCAGCACAATGTCTTTAAGAGCACGTGATACGGAAAACTAGCTCTGTTTCAAAAAGGGTAAGGGTATTGAGATTTCACTTTGTTTAACATTTTTTTGCGAAACGTGAAAAGAAAACCGTGTACTTTTGCTCATTTATCGTAAGACCATAATTCATCGGGTTTTTAACCCCTACTTGTATCACCCTTCATTTTCATTGTGTCCCTACTGTTTTAGAACTAAAGGCTGCGTAAGTGAAAAAGAACACTTCTGTCGGATAAGGCTGTATGAATGATACTCCTTCGAAGAATTTTTTTTTATTCTCTTGCTATGCACATTTTCTTTTTGCACTCAACCACCCCCATCAGCAGAAGACGTGTTCGGTAATCACTGTGCGTATTGAACCGTTCTTATCTCATGTTTGCAGGAGATAGACTCCATTAGTTAGGGTATTTTGCTCCAAATACGGTAAGTAATCCTTGTATTCAATGGGAGGTTAAAATGAGCTTTGCTATTTCAATTTCCTTTTTTTTTCCACGCACATCATGTTAAAAGGGTCTGGCGTTGGTATTCGTAGTTTTAATCCTAAGTGTGTGTGTGTGGGGGGGAGGGAATTCTGCGTTTCGGAAGTGTTTGAATTCAATGCAATTCAAGACTTCCCCTGTCTTCTTTATTTTATTTCATTTTCTTTCTCTTTTATTTGTTTTCTGCTTTTGCTGTTGGTGCTGAAGTTCAAATTTAAGCTCGAATAACACATGTGCCAAAGCAGAAGCGAAAGAGGGATAAAAGCTTCGAAATGAAAAAAATCATAATATTTCGTTTACTAACTGGGGAATTTACGTCGTGCTTTGTTGTTATTACAGAATTCTGTTAAATACCTGCAGCTAATAATATATAGAGATTGAGTACCTCTTTTAGAATTTCTATTACGCACGTTAAAATATGGACATGTGATTATGTAGGTGCTGTTATTTATGACGTTTATTATCTCAAAAAATATAGACTAAAAGAAGGTAAGAGCAATTACTCACATATATTCGTCCAGAGGTCGCCTTTGTTCGCATACCACAACAGTTCCGCAAGTTGTTTGGTCCCAGATGTTCAGCGGCTATTCATAGCAAAAAGTCCGATGCTGACTATAATAAAAATGCAATGCATAGCAAAAAATCCGATGGTGGCTATAATAAAAATGCAATGCATAGCAAAAAGTCCGATGGTGACTATAATAAAAATGCAATGCATAGCAAAAAGTGCGATGGTGGCTATAATAAAAATGCAATGCATAGCAAAATGTCCGATGGTGGCTATAATAAAAATGCAATGCATAGCAAAAAGTCCGATGGCGACTATAATAAAAATGCAATGCATAGCAAAAAGTGCGATTGTGGCTATAATAAAAATGCAATGCATAGCAAAATGTCCGATGGTGGCTATAATAAAAATGCAATGCATAGCAAAAAGTCCGATGGTGACTATAATAAAAATGCAATGCATAGCAAAAAGTGCGATGGTGGCTATAATAAAAATGCAATGCATAGCAAAAAGTCCGATGGTGTCTATAATAAAAATGCGATGCATAGCAAAAAGTCCGATGGTGACTATAATAAAAATGCAATGCATAGCAAAAAATCCGATGGTGGCTATAATAAAAATGCAATGCATAGCAAAAAGTCCGATGGTGGCTATAATAAAAATGCGATGCATAGCAAAAAGTCCGATGGTGACTATAATAAAAATGCAATGCATAGCAAAAAATCCGATGGTGGCTATAATAAAAATGTAATGCATAGCAAAAAGTCCGATGGTGACTATAATAAAAATGCAATGCATAGCAAAAAGTGCGATGGTGGCTATAATAAAAATGCAATGCATAGCAAAATGTCCGATGGTGGCTATAATAAAAATGCAATGCATAGCAAAAAGTCCGATGGTGACTATAATAAAAATGCAATGCATAGCAAAAAGTGCGATTGTGGCTATAATAAAAATGCAATGCATAGCAAAATGTCCGATGGTGGCTATAATAAAAATGCAATGCATAGCAAAAAGTCCGATGGTGACTATAATAAAAATGCAATGCATAGCAAAAAGTGCGATTGTGGCTATAATAAAAATGCAATGCATAGCAAAATGTCCGATGGTGGCTATAATAAAAATGCAATGCATAGCAAAAAGTCCGATGGTGACTATAATAAAAATGCAATGCATAGCAAAAAGTGCGATGGTGGCTATAATAAAAATGCAATGCATAGCAAAAAGTCCGATGGTGGCTATAATAAAAATGCAATGCATAGCAAAAAATCCGATGGTGACTATAATAAAAATGCAATGCATAGCAAAAAGTGCGATGGTGGCTATAATAAAAATGCAATGCATAGCAAAATGTCCGATGGTGGCTATAATAAAAATGCAATGCATAGCAAAAAGTCCGATGGTGACTATAATAAAAATGCAATGCATAGCAAAAAGTGCGATGGTGGCTATAATAAAAATGCAATGCATAGCAAAAAGTCCGATGGTGTCTATAATAAAAATGCAATGCATAGCAAAAAATCCGATGGTGACTATAATAAAAATGCAATGCATAGCAAAAAGTGCGATTGTGGCTATAATAAAAATGCAATGCATAGCAAAATGTCCGATGGTGGCTATAATAAAAATGCAATGCATAGCAAAAAGTCCGATGGTGACTATAATAAAAATGCAATGCATAGCAAAAAGTGCGATGGTGGCTATAATAAAAATGCAATGCATAGCAAAAAGTCCGATGGTGTCTATAATAAAAATGCAATGCATAGCAAAAAGTCCGATGGTGACTATAATAAAAATGCAATGCATAGCAAAAAGTGCGATTGTGGCTATAATAAAAATGCAATGCATAGCAAAATGTCCGATGGTGGCTATAATAAAAATGCAATGCATAGCAAAAAGTCCGATGGTGACTATAATAAAAATGCAATGCATAGCAAAAAGTGCGATGGTGGCTATAATAAAAATGCAATGCATAGAAAAAGTCCGATGGTGTCTATAATAAAAATGCGATGCATAGCAAAAAGTCCGATGGTGGCTATAATAAAAATGCAATGCATAGCAAAAAGTCCGATGGTGACTATAATAAAAATGCAATGCATAGCAAAAAGTGCGATGGTGGCTATAATAAAAATGCAATGCATAGCAAAAAGTCCGATGGTGACTATAATAAAAATGCAATGCATAGCAAAAAGTCCGATGGTGGCTATAATAAAAATGCAATGCATAGCAAAAAGTCCGATGGTGACTATAATAAAAATGCAATGCATAGCAAAAAGTGCGATGGTGGCTATAATAAAAATGCAATGCATAGCAAAATGTCCGATGGTGGCTATAATAAAAATGCAATGCATAGCAAAAAGTCCGATGGTGACTATAATAAAAATGCAATGCATAGCAAAAAGTGCGATGGTGGCTATAATAAAAATGCAATGCATAGCAAAAAGTCCGATGGTGTCTATAATAAAAATGCAATGCATAGCAAAAAGTCCGATGGTGACTATAATAAAAATGCAATGCGTAGCAAAAAGTCCGATGGTAACTATAATAAAAATGCAATGCGTACATCTGGGACCAAACAACTTGCGGAACTGTTGTGGTATGCGAACGAAGGCGACCTCTGGACGAATATATGTGAGTAATTGCTCTTACCTTCTTGTAGTCTATAGTTTTTGAGATAACAAACGTCATAATTAACTACACCACTATAATCACATGTCCGTATTTTAACGAGCGTAATAGCAATTCTAAAAGAGGTACTCAATCTCTATATATTATGTATTTTAATCACGTATAACTTGCGACTTCCTTATACGGAAGATATACATGAAGTATCTAACCTGCAGCTAATGACTACTAATATTTTTATCCACGTACGCATGAACCTACACCGAACCATTTGCACGATGCCAAAGATTATTCAACATGTACGATGTTTAGCATACCTGGGTCGCATGTTCAAATTCAATAAAGTTTTCTGTTGGCCCTTGATTCGAGATGGGACTGGGTTCGAGTTTCGGATGAGGCGTGGACGACACGCCTGCCTGGTGGTGCTGACTCTGTCCTTCCACCGCCCTCCCCCAAACTTCGAACCTCCAAATCAGGGATGGGTGACCGCCAGCAGACATACGAAACAACGACAAAAAAAAAAAAAAAAAGACTGAATAGTTACGGTGCCTCTATAATAGCTCTAGTCTTGTTTAATATGAGCCTGAGGTTGGTTCCGGGTTGAGGCACGAGTGACGCGCTGGTCTGATAGGGCTCCTCCTACCTCCTCGCACCTCGCAGGAGTCAGTGGACGCAAGTCAGGGACGGATGATTGCCCGCAGCCATACGAGGTGCTCACGGTGGTAGGTAAATCCCTAAAGAAATGTGGTAGGTAAATCCCAAAGAAATGTGGTAGGTAAATCCCAAAAGAAATGTGCTAGGTAAATCCCAAAGAAATGTGGTAGGTAAATCCTAAAGAAATGTGGTAGGTAAATCCCAAAAGAAATGTGGTAGGTAAATCTCAAAAGAAATATGGGCTTCTAAATATTTGATGGGAATTGGATGATGCGAGGTTGGTACATCTGTCCAATGGCTTTCACTTTATCCCTTTCCTTGAGTCATTGCTTCATCGCTTAAAAATTACATACGGGCGACTCATAGCATTAGATACTCTCCCGGGGCATTTAATCCACTTTAAAGCTAAACAATACTGCACAGTTACTTTTCTTACGACGTTGTGTACCCTCACTTCTATGCACTTAGCACATCTCTGACCCCAGCTAAAAAATAGAAATTATGATTGGCTGAAGTGAACTCGTCGGAGCCTGTATATACACAGACGAGCCAAAACATTATGGCCAGCGCGTCTTAATGGAAATCGAAGCAACTGCAGGTAAACGACGGCATTGTGTGAAGGTCATTGAACGGTACAAACAACACCTGATACTAAACTGTTGATCAGTGTTATTATTCTTCTTCAGATTGGAAAAAGCAGCTGACGAATTTAACAAAAGCCAAATCGTAATGACCAGACAACTGGTTAGAGCATTTCCTTGGCTGCAACGCTTCTGGAGCGCTCACAGTGAGCCGTGTTTAGTACCTTGTAAAAGTGGCTCGAGATTGGGTGTGGGATCACCACAATTCATCGATGCCAGAGGTGAGCGAAGGCTATCCCGCATGCGACAAGCCAACATAAAATATACTGTGGCGCAACTCTACAGTAATTTGAAGGCTGGTGACGAGAGTATTGGGTCACAACACATAGTACATAGAACCCTGCTGAAAATGAGGCTACGCATGGTATATCCATGCTAGCCT
Organism: Macrothele yani; assembly: GCA_039090855.1. Taxonomy (NCBI): domain Eukaryota; kingdom Metazoa; phylum Arthropoda; class Arachnida; order Araneae; family Macrothelidae; genus Macrothele; species Macrothele yani. The sequence goes on from CM077004.1 coordinate 33,693,887, forward strand.
CGGTTCATCGTCGAAAGCGCCTATAATTAGCCCGCAAACATCAAAACTGGACCATGAATAATTGGAAGAAGGCCGTCTGCTCCGGTGAATCTCGTTTCCCGTTGCACTTTGGGGACGCGAGGGTACGTGTGCGTCATTTATTTGGGGAAATGTTGGTACTAGAATGCACCGAGAACGAAAACAAGCCGGTGGAGGAAGTATAATGCTTTGGGAAATGTCCTGCTGGAAAACCCTAAATCCAGTCATTCATGTGTAGAAAACTAGGACTTCTACCACCTACCCATACATCAGCGCCGACCAGGAAAATCTTTTTCACGGTAACGGCATCCCCCTCTAGTAGTGCCTTCTTTCACCAAATAATGCACCATGCCACAGTGCCTGGATTATTTGGAAATAGTTCGCGGAATATGAGAAAGATTCCCTTGGCCTCCAAATTCCCCAGACCTCAATCCAATCGAGCATCTATGTTTTATAACGAATAAGTTTGTCCGCGCCCGACATCGAACTCGGTTCCCCTCACTCCGGAGTAAGTCGCTCTCCCAACTGAGCTACGCAGACATGTGCTCTCACTGCTATCTGCCTTTATCTCATGTGCGTCCTGCGGTGCTGGCACGTCACGTCTGCTCCCCCCTCTTCCCCCCGAAGGAGTGCCGGGGCATGGTCCACGGGTCATCTTGGACCATGTGTCGCTATAGGCAACGACTAGCTGATGACCATTATCCTGTACCGTCCAAATGCGGACTCCACAGGGGTCGCTATAGGTAGTCATCCGATGAAGAAAGTGCATTTGAGAAATCACAGACAATTTGGTATGTGGAACGTAACATAACACACATTTATTTTTCCGAAGCACTGAAGAAAGGATTCCCGTTTTTACGATCCCACCGTGTGGAAATAACGTCACATCATTGCGAGAAACTTAACAGCCGGGTCAACCTGGAAGTTCGGGTGCCATTATAACAAACAAGTTTGTCCGCGCCGGGCATCGCAGTCGGGTCCCCTCACTCCGGAGTACGTTGCTCTCCCAACTGAGCTATGTGGGAAAAAAATGTCTCGCTGCTGTCTGCCTTTATCTCATGTGTGTCCTGCGGTGCAGGCACGTCACAGTTTGTATTGGAAATCAAATCCGATCTGCGGTGGTTCAACCACGTAACTTAAAAGAGTTAAAAGATCTGCCGGTGATGTGTTAGTACCAGATACCCCAAGACAATTTTACAAATCGAGTAGTGTCCATGCCTTGCCGGTTATGAGTTGTTTTGGAGACACGTGGAGGACTAACATCACATTACGCAGGGGGTCATAATGTTTTGGATATTCGATGTAAATTTTTCCTACAAGCTGTATAAGAGCACCTCCCTCTAACCACCTGAATACCAATAAGCTGTGCATGACCCTGTGCCCCTAACCACCTGAATACCCACAACCTGTATATGATTCTCTCCCTCTAATCACCTCAAACATTTGTTTTCTTTTTTAGGCACTCTGTGTGCGTAAATCTAGTTAGCAGCCCAGTAATAATATCTTTGGCATATATGAGCACGGAAAATATCTCAGTCACAAGTTCACATTATCTTTTACGTTAACCTTCTTTCCATTAGGTGCTTGTAAGAATTTTATCTGTCTTTTCGCTTTTCCTGCAGCCGAGAATTCCCCATTTCTTTCGAGTCTAGTATTTTTTGATATACTAAGTCTTTCAAAGGGAATGAATGAAACTGCGTCTAAATCCTGTATTAATGGACTTCATTTCAGTAGTATCTACATGTTTGCAGGTGCAAAATAAGAGAGGAAATTAGATGAAAACGGAAGTTTTAATATGTGGTATACATCACAGGTGTTTCAATACCTCGCTCGTGTTTCAAACGTCAGCGAATAATTGTAACATCTTGCACTAAATGATTTTTCACATTTAATTTCGTCTACAATGATTGCACAAATTTGAAGAAAGTACGATTTTGAGGTTAAGAACAAATCCGTAGGTTTTTTTTTTATTGGTGTAGGGAAACAAGTTAGTATGGCCGAGCTTTCGCGCACAAACGTGTGGCTTTGTCAAGTCTGACTAATATCTAACTAATGCAGAGAGAATCAAACATTGATCGTTAACATTTGAAAATATACATACATATACTTACAATGAGTTAAGTTCACATCATGAAAGAAATACGGGATTAAGCCATATAAGAATTTATTTATTTATTTATTTATTTTTTTTGAAAAGATGACAATCCGATTTTTGGCGTAAATGGGACAAGGATGGTAAGTCAGATAATATCCGAAAACTTGAAATTTTTTATCGTCCTGGAGCGGGACTCGAACCCGCGTCTCCCAGAAAACGCCCGGGTATGCTAACCACTACACCACCCAGAGCGACCAAGTTTCAAGTTTCCGATAAATTTAAATATACCTATCACAGGATTCGCTAGTCGAAGCAACCGGCATTCATGTTTAGCGAATCTGGAGGTTAAGAATCTTATCCCGTGTTTGCCCGGAGAAGCAGATAAATCATGAAAGTATTACGGGATTAGGCCATATAATACAATTTTTTTGAAGATGACAATCCAATTTTTGGCGTAAATATGACAAGGATGGTAAGTCAGATAATATCCAAAAACTTGACTTACCATCCTTGTCACATTTACGCCAAAAATTGGATTGTCATCTAAAAAAAATAGTTCATATTGTTCAGAACAGGGAAAAGCGCGAGACGGAATGTCAACAAAGTAAAAACAAAACGTAATGAAAGTTTGGTTTTAAGATTACAAGAAATCCGTCCACAGATGGTGCAAGCCACAGGAAACAATATCGTTGCATGCGGAAGTTGTGGTGAAGATTTCAACTGATTCTCTATAGGCGGTCTCAAAGTGAGTGGTATATGATGCTATCTGTTAATAACTTGTCCATTGCGGTATTGCGTTTCTTAGGCAAACATCTCTGGAGAGGGAAGAGTTGAGGGCCTCGTTTATCACGTACCTTTTGTGCTCCGTTATTCTGGTACCAAATGATCTTTTTGTCATCCCTATATAGCACTTTTGCGTTCCATCGCGGAATATTCTAGCGGAATGGAGTAAACACCAGCTTTCTGGCCAAGGCAAACTTCTCTCATGGAGGAGAGCATATTCATAACTGAGGTATTTGTTTTTATGCCGATATCCATTCGAAGTTTCTTTAAGCCATTTTTTATAGCAAAAGTGAGGCTGGGTATGTATTGCAGGCATCCTATAAAGTCTAGGTGGTACTTGAGGATCGGTGCATTAATGCTGCTCTTTACTTTATCGAGGATCGAAGTTATGAGTTCTCTCCTAAAACCAGCAGATGCTGCTTGACTAAAAATGTTTCTAATTTCTATTTCTTTGGCTTCATTATCTGAGGAAAACTGGATTGTTCTTCTTAGACGGGATCGAAATAAGCTGGTTTTATATTCCCAAGGTGAAAATGTATGAGATGCCGGAAAATATGGAACCGCACACAATTTATAAAATACACTAGTGTGTAAATTTCCATTTTCTGATCTGAGCAGAAGCACATCAAGATACGGTAATTTACTTGCATTTTCAAGTTCCATGGTGAAGTTGATAGAGGTATGTATTCCATTAATCCTTCTCAGGAAAGAGTCTAGTGAATTTCTACCATGAGGCCAGACGAAAAATATGCCATCTGCATAACCTGTACCATATTGAAGGTATTGGTCCAGGGTGATTTAGAATTTTATCCTCGAGAGGACACAACACTGCTTCTGCAAGAACCGCAGGCTGGGGAACTCTGCCCTCAACTCTTCCCTCTCCAGAGAAGGTTGCCTAAGAAACGCAATAACGCAATAAACAAGTTATAAACAAATAGCACCATACACCACTCACTTTGAGGCCGCCTATAGGGAATTACTTGAAATCTTCACAACAACTTCCGCATGCAACGATATTGTTTCCTGTGGCTTGCACCCTCTGTGGACGGATTTCTTGTAATGTTAAAACCAAACTTTCATTACGTTTTGTTTTTCCTTTGTTGACATTTCGTCTCGGGCTTTTTCCTGTTCTGAACAATGTAAACTTAACTCAATGTAACTATATGTATGTATATTTTCAAATGTTAGCGATCAATGTTTGATTCTCTCTGCATTAGTTAGATATTAGTCAGCCTTGACAAAGCCACACGTTTGTGCGCGAAAGCTCGGCCATGCTAACTTGTTACTCTACACCAATAAAAAACCTACGGATTTGTTCTTAACCTCATTAACTTGATGTATATTGTGCTGTTTATCTAAGTACAATTATACTACACTAGTTTCCATAAAATACGAATAAAAAGAAAAATCGCGATTGATTCTGAAAGTAGAGTTGGAAATGCACGAAGCTTTGCAGCATGACGTGAAATGTAAGGCTGAGTCCAGGTATTGTGTGCAAATGAGTAGTGTTGGCATCGGTTCATGCAAATAAGCCGCATAATAAAATGGGGTGTTGCGGAGGTGTGCGTCACATGGTTTGCGAAGTGCAAAGAAAGGACTTAAAGACAACAGATTTGTTGCAATGGCTCCGAGAGGTCATTTAACAAATTAACTGAAATGACGAGCTTTCAGAGGTCTAGAGGTGGAAGTTGCAAGGTGGTTGCATAAGTCCTGTGGTACACAGACCGTGGAACCAGTATAAATAGAGCTCATTTAAGAGGGGGCTTGGGGGCTGCAGCCCAGGGCTCCGCCTTTTCAAGAGCCCCTAGAATTATGCCAGATGCGTGAAGAATCGACAAAATTCTAAAGATTTTGATTTTTGATTTTTTTGCAGATTGCACAGTAAAAAGTATAAGAAACTGCCTTGTGAAATAAATTCCTATTTCTTTCTGACTTTTTAGCTGGAGTCCGCAAAAGATATTGTCGCCCCCAGTCCATCCGCAAATCTTTTGAAAGCATTCCAGATGTTTTTTATACACATCTGTAATTGGTAGAAATTTTTTTTTGATTGGAGGTTAAACGACCACCGTGAGCAACTCAATGGGCTATAAGCAGTCGCCCGTCCCTAATGTAGGGTCACTGGTTCCAGGGAAGGGAGAGAGCCAGTGCCGTAAGACAAACACAACATCCATGCCTCACCGGGATTCGAGCCCGGACTCCGTTTGGACGAATGATCAGAGGCCATCGCTCAGACCACTGCGCCACCGGGGCGGTGAGAAATTTTCGTACATTAAGAATTTGTTTGATTCATGAAATTTGGTTCATAATATTTTGCCCACTACTTCGATATAATTTCAATAAGCTTAACCATCCTTGACCGCCCCGCCCCGGTGGCGCAGTGGTCTAAGCAATAGCTGCTGACCATTCGTCCGAGATGGGTCCGGGTTAGAATCCCGGTGAGGCATGGATGTTGTGTTTGTCTTATGGCACTGTCTCTTTCTTTTCCCTGGAGTAAATGGCTCACAATTAGGGACGGGCGACTGCTTATAGCCCATTAAGTTGCTCACGTGGTCGTTAAACTTCCAATCAAAAACCTAAAAACCCAACCTTGTGTGGTGGGGATGATTAAAGAAGAATTGAACCGGTATCCATTTTCAACCATGAATTTTTACATTTTTTTGGCTACCACTGATTCGTCCATGAATCATGGGATACATAAACTTCAAGGATATTTTTATAGCTTCCTCATCATATTTTGGAAATGTTTACTTCTAGGTATTTTTAGATGTGCCAGTAATACTGGGGCCTCAAATTACTCTCCATCGCCCGAGCCCCCTGTCTCCTAAAATATGTTCTGCGTATAAATATACGTACTCAGCTTTCTGAATGCTCAACAGCTCTATAAAAGGCCAAACATCCTTTCATTTGTCTCAAGTAAGAGACTCGAATGGTTTGGACATCTCTATACGATATGGAGACGGGAGGATATGAGAGAAGACTGAATAAGAACCTTCAACAGCTCTGTAAAAGACCAGACATTCTTTTGTTTGTCTGAAGTAAGAGACTAGAATGATCTGGACCTGTATGGAGATCATATAGACAGATTGTGAAGGAGGTGTGGTAGCCCAGGAAATAAGACAATATCGAGGAGAATATCCAGGACTAAGGAGAAGGATGTGGTGCTTAGGGAACTAAAAAGAATGAATGCATGACCCGAGAAGACATACGATTGAAAAAACAATAATGAAACAAGACCGAAAGGAAGGCGCAGGGCTAAGAGGATGGACGTGGTGCTTGTGAATCTGAGAAGAATGAATACAAGACCTGAAGATACATACGATCGAAAACAAAATAAATAGGACAAGACCGAAAGAAAGACCCAGGACTAGGTGGAGGGACGTTGTGCTTGGGGATCTGAGATGAAGAATGAGAGACCTGAAGAGCCATATGAAGGAAAACAAAATGAACAATACAAAACCAAGAGGAAGACCAGGACTAGACGGATGGACGTGGTGCTTGGAAATCTGAAAAGAATGAATGTAAGACTTGAAAAGACAAAGGCTTGAATTCAAGACCTGAAGAGAAAGAAGGTGGGTTTGGTTTTGACAGCGCTGGCCCTAAATAACCCGTTAAGTTGACGATGATGATAACTTTCGTCTATTTAGGAAAAAGGTAATTAAAAAATTTCTGTGTAGTCCTTCGTTTTTGAGGAAACTTAAATATTGAATACATAGGAAATCACAAATTTTCAGCATCCAGCCGAACAAAATGACCTATGAGTCGTGCATCCTCCCTCTCTTCGCAGTTCACGAAAAGAAACCGAAAGTTGTTAATTTGTAACATTTTAGTTTCAGCTAGGATCTTATTTTCACAGTGAAACCGCTGAGTAGCATTCACTTGTTGTTTGATCTTACAAAACAACTTACTCAAGTGTATTGAATCTTGTAACTTTCAAAAATACTGGTTCCTTTTCGTCTTTGGCTTACAAGAGTCATATTTTTGTGATGCTATGTTTTAACTTATTGTTTGCTTTTATTTCTGTAGATAACATTTTTCTATATAACTGTGATTCTTTATATACAAGAAGTTATAGTGGACAAAAAGCCGTTAGTAGTGTGCGTGTTCATGGAAAGCTATTCCAATGGTACTCTCAGATTATTTAATGAGAAATTGTTTAAATAATTAAATATAAAATGCAGGAAGGAATCAGTAAGATATTTTTCTTAGAGTTTATAATGTCGACCTAACATTTTAAATATTAATACAGAACATGTTGCAAGACATTATAGAACAACTGATGAACAGGGTCTGGAAAAGCAGATCATCAAAAAGGTTTCTAAAATTTCTGTCTTATTTGTTCTTAGGAAGAGATGTAAAATGTGTTAAGTGTTCTTAAATGATGATATGGTTTTATAAATGCGACCAGATGTTCACATTTGCAAAAATATACAATTTTTGTATGAAAGAAAATAAAGCATTACACTTTGTTTTTCTATCTGACGAAGATTTATTATTCACTAAATAATTTTCAAAATTTATGAGACCAGTTCTATTGAAAACGCGAGTCAGAGATTGAAATTTGTTCATTTAAAAACTACGCAAATATTTAAACTTGTGACGTAAGAAACTCATTTCCATATTTAGAGTAAAAAGAAAGATATTAATGAAGTTTCCCCAAATTAGAAAATTAGATATTCTCTTGCATAACTAATTCGCTTATGAAGCTGAAATGTAGGTCATTATTGAAAATGGTCTGTCCACTTAAACCCTATTTGTATAATCACATTAGCTTAATTAGTTAATTCCTTATCCCCATAAAATGATACACTCAAGCACTTCATCAGAAAACCAATTTTATTTATCTCCAAATAATTATTCATATAACTAATTTTCTGCCGCTTTACTTTTGTTTGTTTTAAAGATTCTACACGAATTTAATGTTTTTCACTTAATATTCCTACTGTGCTGAAAGCTTCAACGGAAGTGCGAAATTTATTATGTGGAATCGTCCCTACGGAAAGCATGATAAATAAATTCAACTTCTTTTTAAAAACACTTTTATTAGGAAGGCACAACACGTAACTGTTTTATTTCCTGAGAAATAGCATTAGCGTCTTGCATATTACTCAGAAATATTACCGTAAGAAACAAATAAACGGAAGAGAAATATCTTCTTAAAGATTCGTTTAAGAGGAGTTTTAAAATGAATAAGGCGTTCGTTATGCGGAAAATATGCAGAGTTTTCTTTCTTTTTCTTCTTTCTCTTTTTCTTTTTTATATCGTTCCTGTTATATTTCTGGAAGTGTTATGACGCCTTCAGATTTACAATAAACTCAGTTTCCCTGTTTGTTAGAAATCTAAAAATCTTATAAATATTCCGTTACTTAAATTCAGTTCTGATATGCGAAACATGCGCAACACATATTCAAAATGTATAAGTCATGCAAGGAAAAAATTAAGCTTATTTCTTTTTTTTTCTTTTTTTATTGTTCTTTTAAAATACTTCTTTTCCAAAGAAAACGTTGGAAACTTAAATCACGAGCCGCCGCGAATTTAAAATGTTTCTTCAGAAGTTTTGAAATGAGTAGAAAGGAAATTTTCATTATTTGAAAAATAAGCAATTGATAATGCTCGAGCAGAAGTGCTGAGTCTTTGGCATTTGAGAATTATACTAGTGTGCGAAACTTAAGGACGAGCCAGGTTTTGACCTGTAGAGTCGCACAGGAGCTGACTCGATATGTGAAATTCAAAGAGTTGGGTCTTTTGCATTTGAGAATTATGCTGGTGTGCGAAACTTAAGGACGAGCCAGGTTTTTTTTTACTGTAGAGTCACACAGGAGCAGACTCGATATGTGAAATTCAAAGAGTTGGGTCTTTGGCATTTGAGAATTATGCTGGTGTGCGAAACGTAAGGACGAGCAAGGTTTTTGACCTGTAGAGTCGCACAGGAGCGGACTCGATATGTGAAATTCAAAGAGTTGGGTCTTTGGCATTTGAGAATTATACTGGTGTGCGAAACTTAAGGACGAACCAGATTTTGGCCTGTAGAATCGCACAGGAGCTGACTGGATACGTGAAATTCAAACCATAGGAAATCCATTACCTACCGAAATGATGACGGAATCAACACCGACAGAACTGCAGATGCAAAAGGATATAGTAAACCTTATTCAGAATTGGCTACATAGCATTTGGTGCCATGATACAGATGCATCACTACCAAAGACGATACAAAAGTAAGCGATATGATCACCACTAACATCTGTCAGTAAGAAATATGATCACCACTAACATCTGTCAGTAAGATATATGATCACCACTAACATCTGTCAGTAAGAGATATGATCACCACTAACATCTGTCAGTAAGAGATATGATCACCACTAACGTCGATGCATGATTTGCACCGTCTGTCCATACTTCGCACTAGAATTTTAATGAGTTCTTGCGGTAAAACTGTCCGTTCTTCCCTGAGCGCCGCCTTCAGCTGTTGGGTACCTTCTAGCGTGTGTCGGTATGCCACAATGCGTCTTCGCTGAACGTCATATACGTATTTCATGTGATTTGGGTCGGAAAAACGTGTTGGTCAATCCATCCACTGAGTGTCTTCATTTTCTAACCGCACATCAACAGCCACCACACGATGGGGAATGACGTTATCATTCATAACACGAACTGTGGTCCAATGCCACCTCGAAACAGACGAACATGAGGAAGGATTACCTCATTACAGTATCGTTTGCGGGTTACAGTTCCACCTTCCAGTAGCTGGAGCTCCGCACGTTCATCGATCAGTAGAGCTATTACCTACAACAGGCAAAAACGCCTGGTAGTCCTCGGTACCACCCTCACGTCTCGACGGTACGTTGACGACATTCTACGACCTGTTGTGTTGCCATTCCTGTAGCAGCATCACCGAACACTTTTTTCGTAGAGTAACGCCCGACCACACACGTCACGTCTCTCCCAAGCCTGCCTCCGTAACGTTGACACCTTTCCATGGACAGCCCCATCGCCAGACCTCATACCAATCGAATATATTTGGGACATGATGGGAAGCCACCTACGCCTATCCCGGTATGTCGGCGACCTGGCCAGCAATTTGGACACCATCTGGCATTCTATATCTCAAAACAGTATACGTTAACTGTACGAGTCTATGCCACGCAGGGTAACATCTCGTATCCGAGCCAGAGATAGAGCTACAAATTACTAACTTGTTCCACTCGTTTACCTGTTTTATCCGAATAAATGGCCCAACTGATATGGAATTGCAATAATTTTCTTTCCTACGCACGTATATTGCACATACCAACTTTCATCTCGATTAGATGTTTTTTTTTTTTTTGCAAGGAGTGTATAGTTTCGAAGGCTTGATCAAAATACATTTTAAAGTATTTGCTTGCCTTTGAACGCAAGCTTTCAGCGCTGTAAAGACTACGTTTCAGCTAAGATTTTTCTCGACGTAAGCAGTTTTATCAACAACAACAAAAAAATAATAATTGAATTCAATTTCGGTAACCAATTTTGTCAGAGGTTTCGCGAGATTAGAGAGTACGCATATCAACAATATGGGTTTTCTGATGATGGAGTTAGGAAGCACAAATTTCAAAAATGTTCTGTACATTTCTCACATCTCACGTTATGGTTCCTAGAACTTATATTTTCCTAGGAGTAGTGGCAACCGATGACATGTATCAGGAGATGTCTTTTGATAAAAAAAAGACACTTTTGTAACTACTCTGGCCAAACGGAATGTGAAAACTGCATATGTTACTAAATAATAACCAGTTAAACAAAAATGTGAGAATGTGAAAACTGCATAAGTTGCTAACTGGACATGTTGCATATGTTGCTAATGGGATTTCTATTGTTCTGGAATACGAGAAACAAACTCATTTAACCCTTTAACGACCATAACGCCCAAAACGCCCGTACATAGAAACGACCATAGACGCCCAAAACGCCTGCCCAGAGTGAGTCAGATTTCCTACCCTTTTGTGCAAGAAATATGAGGAACCAGCTGGAGTTACCCTCAGTCAATATGGCATTGTTAAACAAAGAAGTGAAGCAACAGAGAGTTTCCGACATTCTGCTGTTTAGAGTGATACAAGATATTTAGGTCATGATCGTTAAAAGGTTAATACTTCACGTCCTGATTATAATTAAAATATTTTGTATTTAAGTACCAGAGAGTCGTGTTACTTAAAAGAATCACAGAACATGAACTGTTATTTTGATAGTAACAAGCGAGTTGTTAAAGGCATCTGTTCAATAATTAAAAAGAACATCGCAGTAATGGTGCTAGGGCACTGTGTAATTTGGCATGTAATTAATACTTGGACATACGATAGGTGCTAATACCTCTATGCTCATGACAGTATCTATACAGCTAACAACAAAACCTGGTACTGCATATAGGTGTGCAACTTAATTCTCGGCCCCTTACCGCAAGCGATCATAGAACTTCGGCAAATGCAAATAGCTGTATACGATAATGGCTGATTGCAGCGCCATCCAACAGCTTTCCAGGCAACCGTAACCGCTCACAGCTGTAGAGACAGAACGGACGAAAGTTGACGGTGAAAGCAATGTCGTTCGAGAAGCAACATTTGAGGCACTGCCTCCTGTTCTCGTTTCAGCTGAAAAACAGTGCCGCGGAAGCCCAGAAAATGATATGTGCTGCTTTGGGGAAGACTGCTGTGTCCTACAGTACCTGTAAGAAGTGGTTCCAGCGGTTTAAGCAGAGAAATTTCGATCTCCGTGATGCAGAACGTCCGGAACAGCCATAGAAAGTTGATGATTAGGAACTGGAAGAACTGTTGGACGTGGATCCCTGTCGCACACAGCCAGAGCTCGCCCAGGAACTCGGAGTTACACGGCAAGCCATTGCAAAGCGCCTGCACAAGCTTGGACGGATTAACAAGAAGGGCCGTTGGGTGCTCCACCAACCCACAGCTGCGAACAAGTCTAGGCGCTACGATGTTGCTGTGTCCTTGCTCTCCAGATTCAAGAAGAAGGATTTCCTCCACAAAATTTTGACCTGTGACGAGAAGTGGATCCTCTACGATAATCCTAAGCGGAGAAAATCGTGGGCTTATCCAGGTCAGCCTACCACCAGTACCGCTAAACCGAATATCCATACCAGGAAGGTGTGGCTGTGCATATAGGGGGATCAGCGAGGGGTGTTGCACTATGAATTGCTGAAACCTGGTGAAACGGTCAATGCTGAAAGTTATTGTCAGCAACTCATTCGTGTGAGTGACACAATGGAGGGGAAAAGGCCATACCCCGGCAAGGGGAGAAGGTCTGTCCTGTTTCTTCAGGATAACGCGTCCTCACACCGCGAAAACGACTTTAAACACGATGACTGACCTAGGATGGAAGATTTTGTCCCACCCGGCGTATTCTCCAGACATCGCCCCGTCGAATTATCACCTCTTTCGCTCCCTGAAACATCACCAGAGTGATACGCACTTCACTTCTGTCGAGGAGGTCCACTCAAGTATTGATGACTGTATCAACTTGAAACAGCCCATTCTTTCCGCAGTGGCATTCGGCAGTTCCTTGACCGATGGCTGAAATGTATCCACCACGACGAGGATTATTTCCGTGATTAGGTACGTATTCAATTTGCTATAATTTGTTATCAACGTGTCGTGCCTGTGACCGAAAATCAAGTTGCGCACCAATTATCTATGTAAACGGCACAAGAGAGAACTACTTGTACCGGGTTCTAAATCAGACGATCTTTCATTTCACAAAATTTCAAGAAGATTCTGTCTGTACTGAAAACAAAAGTCGCAAAAAAAGTTCATACTGGCGAACTACACTGGTGTGCAAAAATTAAAGACGAAGAGGAGAAATTAGCATAACAGCGGAACGAGTAAGCAGAACGGATCGAAAGACCACTCAAGAGATAGACTAGGGTCCGGTACGGTAGGGCATGCGCATAAATGCAACATGACGTAAAGGTGGGCGGGGGTGGAGTGTCGGAAGTTTATAAAGCACACGGGCGATGTACGCTCAGCAATTCGGAGAAAGCCATTGCACGGTGTAAATCGGCTTGAGCGACGTCGAGTTGCTGCCACCGTGTGATATGGCCAACAGGCAATCCAGTAGACGACATCTGGATGACTTTATCCGAGGTCGCGTCATTGGAAACTTGGAAGAAGGTCGAAGTGTGACTAGTGTGGGCGAGGAGTTCGGGATCGCTCACAGCATCGTTTCACGAGCTTGGAGAGCATTTTAAACGACAGCAACAGCTGTCCGAGAGTTTAGCAGTGGACGTCCACGAGCAACCACGGCGGCGGACTACCGGTATATTGTTCTACAGGCGAGACGAGACAGTCGGAAGACAGCTGGAGAAATCGCAAGGCACATGCAACAGACAACTGGACGTCCGTTATCACGTTTTACCGTGGCCAGGAGGCTACACAAAGGTGGTCTATTTGCACGCCGACCAGTACGGTGTGTGCCATTAACGCCAGCCCATTGGGGACGGTGGTTTCTGTGGTGCCAGGAACACAAGAACTGGACACATTAGCAATGGGGTCGAGTTCTCTTTACGGATGAGAGCCGATTTAGTCTGACGAGCGATTCTGGACGTATACACATCTGGAGAGAGAGAGCAGAAAACACGCAATCACTCCTCCAACATCATCGAAAGGGACCGGTTTGGAGGTGGTGGAGTTTTCGTTTGGGGCTGTATCATGCTTGGTGGCCGTACTGACCTCCACATCTTCCAAGGAGGTTCAGTCACTCGCGTCTGCTATTGTACCGAGGTTCTCCTGCCTCACGTGCGTCTGTTTAGGGGTGCTGTGGGTCCTGAGTTCCTCTTCATGGAAGACAACGCGACACCTCATCGTAAAGTGGCTGTCGCAGAGCTGTCGGAGAGTGAAGATATTCAATGCATGGATTGGCCCGCAAGGTCCCCGGACCTAAATCCAATCGAACACGTGTGGGACCTTCTCGGGAGACGCTTAGTTGCACGTCACCAGCCGCCAGCAACGATTCTGCAGCTGCGATTGGCGCTACAAGAGGAATCGGCCGCGATGCCTCAACAGCTCCTTGACAACCTCGTCCTCAGCATGGACTGACGTAAATCTGCAGCGCAGTCAGGGGTGATCAGATCCCCTACTAAAGACTGGATTTTTCTTGGTAGCCGCCTGTCACATGGACGTTTATATCTTCTGTCCAGTTGTGTTCGAAGCTACCTTTTCAATAAAGGGCCTTTGTATCCTTTGGATTCCTTGTTTGGACGGTTTTGCTCACTTGTCCGATATTTGTACATCTTGGGGATCTTATGGTATGATTTTAGGCGATGTGGAACACTTCTGCACGACGTTACAATCGAAAAACCGTCTCGTCCTTAATTTTTGCACGCCAGTGTAGTTGTGTAGTATGAAATTTCCGTCAAGCTTAACCGCAAAGGGGAGCTACTTTTGAATTTGAGTGGGTATATATATGAGTGCATAGCAGCGAAGAGAACGGTCAAAAGTCAGATAACAGAGCTCGTATCGGTTTGCTCCTGCTATGTACTAAATTGTTTAAACGGTATTTCTTTGACATTTCCGTTACACTCAACTATTGCTACATTTCTCTCTCTTTCTCGCTCTCTCACACACACACTACGGGTTTTACGTTGCTTTAATTAAGTAATTGCATTTTAAGCTTCGGACGGCTGAGTGACCAAAGCTCGTGACTGCCGCGGAAAAGTCTCAAGATCGATCACAGGCAGGTACGAACGCTCGAACCACTAAATATCCGCCGTGCTTCGTATGGGCACGTTAAGCCGTCGGACCTCGTGTGCTGCCTTCCGGTTATAAATAAAAGCGTCTTTCTCTCCCTTTCTATCTCGCTTCTGTGTTACTTTCCTGTCAGACACTCTAGCTCAAATCTCCTACTTCTTAGGGTTGTTTAAGATCTGCAGTCAGACACTCCCTTCCTACAATCTTCTACATAAATCTCTATAATTACATGTTATTACGGTTATTGTGTTATTTTCATTTTAAATTTCATATGTTAGGGCTATTTTAATGAAATAATTGTTTCGAAACTCAACACACAAAACGTTTTGTGTTAACAAAGATACCGGAACGCACGTCCCGCAAGGAAAAAAACTGTCCTCCAGAAATTCAATCAAGGCATCGTGCTCCTAGATCTCCCAGGAAAAATCATTTTGTTTACTTCTGAGTTGTCAATTGCATATGTCCAATCACTGTCCTTTCAACAGGTCCTTAGATTTTTCAGTAGAAGTTATTTTGTGTGTCGCTAAAGTGTCGACCACATTTACCCAATCAGGGCCCTTCCACTGGTTCCATCGACCATACAATTGAATATATTTTTACACCACTAAATTGTCAGTCACATAAACCTAGTCAAGACCATCTCATTGGATCCACTGATTTTCAATTTATTTTGTATAGCGGTAGATTTCAATTACATAAAGCCAATCATGGGCTCTTACTAGAGTTTAAATGGCCCTGGGTTCTGATACACTGCCGTGACCTACTTCTACCACTGCTTGAATCCTTGAAATCTAGTCCGAACAACTATTTGTGGAAACGAGAGAGTATTAACTTGCGATTATAGCCAATCCAGCGAAGACAAGACCAGCATATGTATCCTGTATGCACTTATTCCTACGATTAAACTTCAAAATATCGTATAAATAAATATTGAGCATAAATTATTAAAAATGCAGACAGTTTTCATCACCGCGTTCGTTTTCATTTTGAGTTTTCGATACATCCATGAGCTCGTATGTACTGGTGTTCTAGCGAATGTGCCCTGTCGAATTTCAGATTTTCTTCCGCTCTGACCAGAAGTTCTAACGCTGCCGTGACGATTGCATTTTACATGAGGATTTTCTCCATAGCAACAAAAGTTTTAAATAATTACACGGTGGAAGCGCCTCAGCAGTGGGATTACAGTTTTCGCCTGGTGCAATTCAGTGTCAAAATCTCTTTCCCTTCCCCCTCTCATGACTTTTGTGGCCTGCGGTGGAGTTTTTGCATTTATTAAATATTCATAAGTCCCAGTTGGAATTTAGCCGAGGCTCGTTATTGAAGACACAACACGCAAATAGCGAATTGAACAAAAGCTGAAATTGCCAAAAACTTCCCTTGCACGACATTTAAGAGGAGTGTTTGTTGCGGATCCAAATATTTAATGAAGGACTGGAAAACAGGCGAGAAAGTTAATTAGGCAGCATATTTGTTTCAAGTCTTAACGAGACCTATGGCAAAGTAGACAGGTGAAGTCAGTGGCACGTAATGTAAGACTCAAGTTGAAGAACAACACTTCCAAATGACGCTTCAGTCAAGTACTTAATTTGATGGCGTCCGTTTCCCACAGAAAGGCGCGTACGATGGACTTCAACGAATTCAAATGGTTAACCATAATGGGCTACAAAACACGATTGGACATAAACTTATATATCAGTTATTACAATATAATTCCCTTATATTTCGTACCCAAAGTAAATAATAAGTGAGTATAAGAGAGTATTTGATATAATTTTATCCTGTAAAAATTCCGGACGAAAAGTTCATACTCAACATTAAGATCCCCCTTCCCAGAAGGAATAGATGGACTGACATGTATGTTCTTTGCCTCCTCATCTTAGCTTTCCTTTCCCTCGATAAATCTGAGATTTAATTTAATTATGTTCGTTAAAACGATCAAATTGGCTTTGAATTAATCTTATAACAAACAAAGTTGCCTGTTTCGCTCGTTAAATCCGGGATCTCGCTAAATACGGACTCTTTATGAGCTTGTCTTACTGCGTACAACAACAGTTGGCGTAATTGCTCTATTTTCTCACATCAATAAAAGCCAAATCGAATGAAACAGCATTGAACTGTAAAAATATGGCTATCTTTCCAATCATAAATATTTTGCCTTTTATGAGGGTGAATCAAAAAGTAACCTTATTTCTCATCGTAGTTCCGCTGTCATTCAACGTATATTTTATATTTCTATCTGTCTACAAACTTCTGGATTCCCCCGGAGAAGAATGTTTTGGGTCGTTCCTGCAGCAACGAATGCGCCGCTTCCTCTACCAGGACATCACTTTCAAAACGGAGGCCTCGCAAAGAGTCTTTCAGAGGCTCGAATGCATGAAAGTCGCACGGCGCCAGCTCGGGGCTGTAAGCAGGATGTGGTAAAACCTTAAACTTCAGCTCGATAATTGTTAGTAGAGTTGTCAATGTCGTATGTGGGGCAGCGTCGTCTTGTAGCAACAGTACCTTTTTTGGATAACATTCTACGTCGTTTTGTGCGAATTGCTCTTTTCAATTTGTCTTTCAGAAAATAAGAATGTGACCGACTGTTAATTGGGTCACACTGTGCTTGATAGTGTTCAACGATGTGTCCATTCATATCAAAAGAGAGAGAGTCAGAATTAGTTTTAGTGTAGGAGAAACAACTTTGAACTTCTTTCGGCTTGGGGAGCTCGGATGCTTCCACTCCATGCTTTGACTTTTGCTCTCGGCGTCGTAATGATGGACCCATGTTTCGTCCCCAGTAACAATCCTCTCCAGAATACTGGGATCTAACTCATACCTGTGAAAGTTTTTTTTTTGCCAATTTTCAGGCGCTGCTGCTTGCATCAAAAACTGCCGTGGCACCCATCTGGCACACGTTTTATGATGTCCGGGATCGCCATGCACTATTGAGAATGCAGAACCATAACTAATGTTTACCTTTTGTTCGATCTTAGACAGAGTAACCCGGCAAACTTCTTTAATAAGCGCATCGATGCGATCCAAATGGTCATTTGCACGAGAGATCGACGGACGGCCCGAGCGAGCTTCATACAACACATTCGTTCTACCAGCTTAAAACTTTTCTATCCACTTGTACACATGTCTCTGGCTCATACACCTGTCCTCCCCATATTGCTCAAGCATTCCACCATGAATTTCAGCCGGATGCACACCCCCTAGCCCACCCATAAAAATCTCACTACACTCCGCTGCTTCACGATAGAGCATTCCGACAAACGAGCGGCCATGATTACTCCCTTACAACTGCTGGGCGATTGCATCTGCCACGTGTCAAGGTCACGCGCCCTCCGCTTTCCAAATAGCAATCGGCTGCAGCTCTGCTTGCCTACGTAAAGAGAGCATTGAGCTTACCTTTTGATGCAATCTCGTATATACACTATAATGACAAAAGTCACCGGACACCTAGGAGCTAAACACAACATAGCATTTATTGAGGTACATTAGTACAGTGTCGGTCCGCCTTTGGCCTTAATGCATGCACTGACCCTTCGAGACATGCTTACGACAAGGTTTTGGAACACAGCGATAGGTATGAGCTTCCATTCAGTACATAATGCTGCCGCTAACTGTTGCTTAGTAGTAGGCCTTAGTTCCAAATTTCTTTTGAGGCTCTCTAATTCATCCCATAGGTGCTCTGTGGGATTACGATCAGGGCTCTGTGCTGGCTAGTCCACACATGATACGGAATTATCGTCAAACCAAGCCGTAACAATCCTTGCTTTATGGCTCGGTTCCATAGTATTGTCGAAGAGTTGGTAAGGCATAACTGTCCGGAATATCGAGGTAGACGTGCTGGTTAACAGGTTTATCCACGATAACCAATGGGCCAGGACCATACCAAGAAAAACACCGCCACACCAGTACAATGCTAGCTCTAAACTTGACCGTAGGGAACAGTACACTGTGATAAATAGCGTTCTCCCGGCTGCCGCCATACCCACACACGGCCATCAGCCTGATGGATCGTGTATCTGGATTTATCAGTCCATAGGACCTGTTTCCATTGATCTACGGTCCGCGATAAATGTTCTTTACACCGTGCTAAACGACGAGTAGCATTCCTAGTGAAGATGGAAGGCTTTTGAGCAGCCGCACGACCACGGTAACCCATGGAATTAAGTTCTTTACGAATGGTACGTGTACATACCGATGTTCCAGCAGTTTTACTCATCTGAACACTGAGGTCTTCTGCAGTACTCAGTGGATTAGCAGTAATGACTCTCCTGAGACTTCGACGTCCTCTATTGCTAATTTTCTTTGGTCTGCCTGTACGTTTTGCTGCTTCAGGCACGCCATGTGTCTTCCACTTATTCAGTACATCGAAAACAGTTGACGTGGGTATGTTTAAACGCCTCTCGGTTTCTCTTATGGACAACCCACTAATGTAACACTCAACAATCTTTCCTTTCTCAAATTCAGTTCTCTCTAGCCGCGACATTTTCACTCAACCTTACAGTGCGATATGATCGCGGTCAGCTGCAGGCTTGTTTTTATACCGCGCATCTTAACTACGCAACGGATCCGTTCATTTGCTTTTGAAGGGCTGTCCGGTGACTTTTTTCAATATAGTGTATATGTGCAATAGGAAGAATGATATTTACAACACGTAAAAGAAATTTAATTACAGAAAATGCCGGTTGGGCATTTCTTGCTCAGTCTACATTCATCAAAACTATAAATGTGTGATTCGTCAGCTGTTTCTTCATTTTCCGGAGCGGACGAACACCTGCTTCTCCATCCGATCACTATACACAGAGTTCTCGGTGTTTCCTTTCTTTTGCTAAAAGTTACATAAAAAGAGTTTATCAAAGCGCGCTCAAAATGTTTGCAATCGGGAGCTCGTGCTGATCACGTAGAAACATACTGTATGTACCTCCAAAAGGGACACGACGATGAGATTTGTGCTTGCATCACGTGACAACCCGATGATTCCTGGTGTCGAGTCCCTAGTGAAGAACAACTCGTGGGAAACAGCGCACTTCAAACGCCGCCTCCCGGCAAAACATGAACTCGGTATGCATTTTGCTCTAACAAAAATTCCATCACAAGGAAGCAACGTGATGTAGTCAGTAAATTGTGAAAATGATTCCAAGAATTTCGGGATTACATTTTTGTGGCCTGTAAAAGGACCATTAAACGATTTCTATAAATAATAAAATCTAGTTAACTACCAAGCCGTTCTTTTCTAAACTTTCACATATGAAAACTTAACGAATGTAGAAGAAAATAAAGACAAATCTAGGATGTGCTGCTTTCCTTGAAAAGCTTTTTTCATTTTCAAGTGCTTTTCTGTTACATTTCAGAGCAGCTCAGAAAATGAATCACGCAAAGATTTTAAGCAAACACCTACGTTGCGCAGATGTTTTTGTGATTAAAAAAAAAAGAATGCGGGATAAACAAGAGAATTATTTTAAATTCTTTTAAACAAAGATCACGTGAGTGTTCTGGAGCATAAAAGCATAAACAGAAGACTAAATTAATGATATGTTATGCTTTTTAAAAACAACGACAAGCATCTCTTGATGTTGAAATTGCTGTGTGCGAACATTAAGTCTCTTAAAGACGACTTACTAAAACAAAACGCTTTCTTACACGACTTGTTGACAATGTTTTCTGAACAAAATATTAAAATCTACGGAGGTAAGAGATCAAGATGCAGTGAAGAAGCAGGTTGTCGGCAAATCTTCGCAGCACTTTCCCACAATTTAAATATTGACAATATGCTGAACTATTTTTTTTTTATTTTTATTTGGAGGTTTAACAACCACCGTGAGCAAATCAGTGGGCCATAAGCAGTTGCCTGTCTCTAATTTAGGGCCACTGGTTCCAGGGAAGAGAGAGAACGCCAGTGCCGTAACACAACACCCACGTATTACCGGTATTCGAACTCGGACCCATCTCGGACGAATCGTCAGAAGCCAGTACTTAGACCACTGCGCCGCCGCGGCGGTCTAAACAACACTCATGCTCAAAAATTAAGCATAATGTCAGTTTCGATCCTTCTACTTTTAGGACTGCAACCAAGATTTTCTAGATATGGAGCATATTGAACTATTGTGTTGGTGCGAATAAAATGTCCGGCAAAGGACCAGCACTGCGAGAACGGAAAAGTAGGACAACTTACCTAAGCAAAATAATCCCACAGGCATCAACACATAGTTGCCATCTGTCCGGCAAGACCATGATCCCGGAACAGAAATGGTCTTGTGGCTGGGACCCGAAGAATTCATCAACAACACGTTGAACCTCTGTGACGTACCTGCCAGCAGGACGCACATGACATAAAGGCAGATGGATTCAGAACAAATGTCTGCGTAGCTCAGTTGGTAGAGCGGCTTGTTCCGGAATAAGCATACTCGGGTTCGAATTCCGGCGTAGGCCAAAAATGACGGAGAAATTTACTTCGTTATAATGGCGCCCGAACTACCCGGATGACCCGACCGTTCAAAATCTCGCATTGGTGTGATGTTATTTCCACACCGCGAGATAGGAAAAATCAGAGAATCCCTTCTCCAGTGCTTCGAAAAATAAATGAGTGTGACGTTGCATTCCACACACCAGATTGACGGGGAGTTCTCAAGTGCACGTTCTTCAGTGGTTGTCTGCCTGCAACGATTCGTGGTCACGGCTGACCCGTGGGCCATGCCCCCGGCCCTCTTTCGGGGGGGGGAGATGTGACGTACCTGCCAGCAGGACGCACATGACATAAAGGCAGATGGATTCAGAACAAATGTCTGCGTAGCTCAGTTGGTAGAGCGGCTTGTTCCGGAATAAGCATACTCGGGTTCGAATCCCGGCGTAGGCCAAAAATGACGGAGAAATTTACTTCGTTATACCTCGTTGTCTGTCGTGAACTGTTTCCCAGACAGGAGGTGATCCAGGTGACGAAACAGATGATTGTCTGTCGGATACAAGTCCGGGAATAGGCAGAACTTCACATCCCAGGGCACTTAGTGTCAGCATCATTCGTTGTGCAGTATGAGGGCGGCCGTTGTCATGGAGCAGAAAAACAGCCGCTTGTTCTGCAAACGTTTCCCGTGCATCTGGTGTAATTTAGCACAATAACGTTCTGCAGTGATGGTTTGGCCTCTTGCCAAGAAACTCCGATGAATTATCCCGGCTGTGGACCACCAGACAAGGAGCATCATCTTCTTGGTGTGCAGGGGTGGCTTACGATGCCGTCCAGCAGGCTGTGCCTTGCTTAACCAATGTGAAGATCGTTTCTGATTATCATAAAGGACCCACTTCTCGTCGCAGGTGACGATTCGATGCAGTAGAGGTTCCTCTTTACTCCTGGAAAGCAGATCCATGCAGACTTCCAAACTCCTGTTCTTGTTGGCCGTTGTCAACTCATGCGGCAACCACATGTCCAGCTTTTTGACCTTACCCAGCGCAGCCAGACGCCGAACAACTGTCGTGTGGTGGACACCCACCTATGCCGCTATCTCACGACACGTTTTTCCGGGGTCCACTTCAACCACACGCAACAGAAGATCGTCAGAAAGAGCAACAGGTCGGCGACCACGTGCTTCGTTTTGCAGGTCACGTGCTTCGTTTTGCAGGTCCGTATCTGCGCTTCGAAACTTCACAAACCATCGCCGAATGATTCATCTGTTGGCTGTATTCTCTCCAAACGCTTTTTTAACGTTTCGAGCGGCAATTACTGCAGAATTGCCCAGTTTAAATTCACACAGGAAGATGACTCTCAAATCCGGCGTCTGCGTGTTTCCTTTGCAAGCCACGTCACGTCCAAACAAACCACGCCTCGACCTTGTTCTTCACACACGTGCTAGTTATTTATAGTTACTCTGTGACGTAATACCCGCAACATTTGTGGGTGGACCCATTCCGCTGTCGTAGGGTCCTGTCTCCACTGCTCGTTCGCGTCGGACGTTTAATTCGCACCTACCCAATAAATGAAATTCAGAGCGAAACGAACACTAGAGGATCCGCTATAGCTGTCAAAATAAAGAAAAACAACTACCTGGAGCTACAACGTCTCACCATACTTAGAACCAGATTATTAAACTGTACTTCAGGTACAGAGTCCCAGTCTTGGACCAATGCTGTCCAAATTTCCAGAAGAGTTCTAGAAGGTTGATGACGTCATGCAATACGTCTCCCGAGTGTGTCCCATGCATGCTCAATGCGATTTAAATCGGGAGAGCGGGTTGGCCACTGTAAGCGGTGATATCCTAACTTTCCAGGTATTCCTCCACTACGGCGGCTAGATGAGGACATGCGTTGTCATTCATAAACATGAACTCAGGTCCCATTGCGCCCCTGAATAGTCGGACATATTCTTTCAGAATGGCATCGCGGTACGTATGACCTGTCACGCGTCCTCTTTCAAATACACGGAGAGGTGTACGTAAACGCAACATGATTCCACCCCCACACTAGAACCCACTGCCAACAAAACGATGAATTTCAAGGATGTTGGAGATATTAGTACAGAGTTCGAGGTGCTATCTTGATGAAGATAAATCACTGTGCAGATTAAACCTGGATTCGTCAGTAAACAAGACACATAGGTCAACTGTCCAAGCACATGTTCTCTGCAATAGGTTACACGGGCTTTTCAATGTGCTGCAGTTAACGGGATGCATCTAGCAGGCCTGAAGTCATACAGGCCAAATTTGCTCAATCATTTGTGCATGGTATGCCTTGAAACGGTGGTCCCTGTGGCAGCTGAAATGTCTGTGGCAAGGTCCCCTGCTGTACTTTGCCTGTGCAGTGTGATAGTTGACGAAAGACGGTTTTGTTGTGGCGTTGTAATCAGCTGACATCTTCTGCTAAAGCTTCGAGACACATTTTCGTCCTGCTGGAACCGCCGCCAGAGTCTAGTAATGACACTTTCTGGGACATGCAGCTTCTGGGATACTGTAACCTGGAATTGCCCAGCCTAGAGTCGACCAACGATTCTGTTCCGCATAACATCACCAATATGGGTTCGCTCAGCCATTTGTTATACAGCACTGTCGCACCTCCAAAACGCATTACACCCGCTGCTCTGACTTCTCTTTTTATAACCCGCCGCGTCCAACGCGACGCATG
Organism: Macrothele yani; assembly: GCA_039090855.1. NCBI lineage: Eukaryota > Metazoa > Arthropoda > Arachnida > Araneae > Macrothelidae > Macrothele > Macrothele yani. Next base: position 33,717,611 of record CM077004.1, read on the forward strand.
TCGTGCTCTTACCGTCACGATTGGTCTGGATGAGAAACAGATGGAGTTTCGTCATTCCTGAAGACATAAGAGCGGCTATTATAAAGTTCGTACAATTACCCAAAATTATTAAAGCTACGGAAACCATTTTTGTTTTATTTCGTTATATATACATTCAATATACTGTACAACATAAATAATATTTAGCAAACCCGTTTTTTTTTCAGGAATCGAAAAGTCCATGATCATGGAGAAAGTGGAATTTCGCAGTGTGATCAAATTCCTTTATCTCCAAGGAAAGTCAGCTAAAAATATCTATCAAGAAATGTTTAATGTATATGGAAATAAGTGTCCAGCATACGAGACTGTGGCAAAAAGGAAAAATAATTTTTCAAAGTGGTCATATGACCATTTTTTACGAACCAAGGTCCGGACGACCATCTTTGACAGATGACTAGACAGTTGTGACTAAAGTGGAGAAGTTAATACTTGAAGATAAGCGTACAACCATTGAAATGCTTTGTGAAAAAGTTCATCTAAGCTATGGGTCAGTGTGGACAATCATACATGACCAATTGAACATGTCCAAGGTCTCAGCGCGATCGGTCTCGGACGAGTTGTCCAACGACGATTGATCCAATGCTGATTCGTCCAATGCCGCTTCGTCCAAAGGGACAATTGGTCCAATGTACTATTCGTCTAACGGTACGATTGGTCTAATGCCGATTCGTCCAATGGCACGATAGGTCCATCGCCGATTCGTCCAATTGTATCATCCTACCAACGGTAAACTTTTTTATTTTCCAGAGATAATTTCCGTATATTTGAATTGTAAACATTTTATAAAACCTTATAAAAGGCACTAAACGCATCATTCCTCAGCTGTTTACAAGGCACCTAGGCCGCGGGCCTTTTTAGAAGATTTTAAGTCACAACCTAGATATTTGGTATTTGTAAATATGTTATATATATTATAAAACCTAATACACTGCAACTGCATGCTACAAACAGAAACGGAAAACTAGTATTTTATATTATTTAGTGCAAAAGAGAAACATTGAAGTTGATACGCTGTCCTTGCTGCCGTATGCAGTTACTGCTCGTACATCAGTAACTTCATGCGGCAGCAAGGACAGTGTAACAACAAAACGCGATTCCGAAAAAAATCTGTAACCACAATATTACGCATGAAATGTAACATTATTTTACATTCTTTAGACTACCGGTACTTTTGCATAACATCGGAGATAGAATCAGAACGGATGAGATTTGTATAGCACGAGTAGCAGCACTTCGGACTGATTGGACGGAATTGGACTAATCGTAACATTAGACCAATCGGCATTGGACCAATCGTACCTTTGGACCGATTCGTCTAAAAGGAAAATTCGTCCAATTGTCCATTGGACGAATCGGCATTGGCCCGATCGTCGTTGGACGAATCGTACGAGACCACAGCGCGATGGGTACCTAGATTTCTCAAACCATTCCAAAAGGAAGGTCTGTCATAATCCGCGCAAAAAGTGTTAGATCTTTGTAACGCGAATTCCGAAGATTTTTTTGACCGTTTGATGAATATGGATGAGTGTTGGTTATACCTCTATGATCCAGAAACCAAAGAAATGAACAAGCAGTGGAAACATCTCTCTTCACCACTCCCAAAAAAGGCAAAAGTGCAAAACTCTGGAGCAAAGAGATGCTCTCTGTTTTCTGTTATAAAAGACGTATTATTTTAAAAAAACACCTTCTGAAGGTTCAAATTATTACCTCTGACAAACACAAGATATTCCCCGATTGAATGCTTGTAATGTCTTGCGTCGAAAGGGAAAGGCATGCCGAATAATTATTCTTTTGATACTCAGAAAATCATATGCATATGTATTTTCACGGTCGTTATTATTATTTAGCCGTCAGCGCCCTGGGTTGATTGCTATTTGAATGATTTTTATCCTTGCTGAAGAAAAAAAACCATTTGCCGATACATTTATCACGAACTGCACTTTAATATAAGCATTTATTCTTTTCTGAATTATTGAACTGTTAGCAGATTTATGGCATACTCTCTACATATGCAAATTCGATCCTGAATTGGAAAACAAATTGCAATTTCCTGTTCAAATTCGGTCCTGCTATGTACATATATATATAGCTTAACGGGGATTTAAATTTAAAAAAAACTTTACCTCCCAATACTAAATTCGCCTTCACATGTGTCAAGTTATCATTCGAGAGAAAACTATTAGTGAGGAACCTTTTAAGAGGCTGAATGCTTTCCGCGAGACTAATTCTCATCTTGCGGTATTATTTAGGACATAAATTTGAAAGATAGGATTTTTTACCTTTTGAAATGACAAAATTCTAGAAGCAGGGCATAAAGTGAAATTTTACTAAAGAGCGTCCAACGGGGATGAATGTGAATGTAATCCAGAAGACGCTTCAGAAACTCGTGCCGCCCCAGTGGCGCAGTGGTCTAAGCGCTGGTTTCAGATCATACGCTATAGATGGGTCCGGGTTCGAATCCCGGTTAGGCATGGATGTTGTGCTGATCTTACGGCACTGGTTCTTTCCCTTCACTGGAGCCAGTGGCCCTAAATCAGGGACGGGCGACAGCTTGTTGCCTATCGAGTTGCGCACGGTGTGCGTTAAGCCCCCAACCAAATCAAACCAGAAATTTGTATTCATTGTTGTGGTTCACGGAGCAGATGTGAAAGCTTTGCTTTGTCTCATTTCAACTCTGGGAAAAGAATTCTGTCGGGAAGCTTAGTGTAAAGTTATCATGCAAAATTCACAAATTTGTCGGGGGTGGGGTTCGAACCTATGCCACCTTTCTCCGGAGGTGGCATAGGTTCGATTTAACCGACTAAACTACACCAGCGGAATATATCGCCACAGATCATTCGCCTTAAAAATATAGATTAATAAATTATTAATAATATAGATTATTAGATTGTTAAGAATATAGACTATTAGATTATTAATAATGTAGATGACTAGATTATTAATAACATAAATTATTAGATTATTAATAATATAGATTACTAGATTGTTAATAATATAGATTATTAGATTAATAATAATATAGATTATTAGGTTACTAGTAATAATATAGATTATTAGGTTATTAGTAATATAGATTATTAAATTAGTAATAATATAGATTATTAGATTATTGACACAAATTATTAATAATATAGATTATTAGATTGTTAATAATATAGATGATTAGATTATTAATAATATAGATGATTAGATTATTATTGACATAAATTATTAATAATATAGATTATTAGATTGTTAACAATATAGATGATTAGATTATTAATAATATAGATGATTAGATTATTAATAACATAAATTATTAGATTAGTAATAATACAGATTATTAGATTATTGTCATAAATTATTAATAATATGGATTATTAGATTTTAATATATATTATTAATAATATAGATTATTAATAATATAGTTTATTAGATTATTAATAATATAGATTATTAGATTATTAATAATATAGATTATTAGATTGCTAATAGTATAGATTATTAGATTACTTATAATATAGATTATTAGATTGTTAATAATATAGATTATTAGATTATTAATAATATAAATTATTATATTAGTAATAATATAGATTATTAGGTTATTAGTAATATAGATTATTAGATTAGTAATAATATAGATAATTAGATTAGTAATAATGTAGAATATCAAATTATTAATAATGTAGAATATCAAATTATTAATAATATAGAATATCAAATATTTATTAATATAGATTATTAGATTATGAATAATATAGATGATTAGATTTTTAATAACATAAATTATTAGATAAGTAATAATATAGATTATTAGATTAGTAATAATGTAGATCATTAGATTATTAATAACATAGATTATTAAATTAGTAATAATATAGATCATTAGATTATTAGTAATATAGAATATCAAATTATCAATAATATTGATTATTAGATTATGAATAATATAGATCATTAGATTATTAGTAATATAGAATATCAAATTATCAATAATATTGATTATTAGATTATGAATAATATAGATCCTTAGATTATTAATAATATAGATTATTAGTCAGATACGTCACATCACCCAAAATGCAATGTTTAAAACGTGCGTGTGTAGCGTAAGGAACACTACGTAAAGTTCGTTGTTCTTATTTGCTCACTCAACTGAAACAGGAGTCACTCAAATAAAGTTCAAGAAAGAGTTACTCACAGTTCATCTTTTATTCAGCCGCAGTTCACTAATGAAGAATCTTCTAAATAATAACTCCAATAACAACAGCAATCACTTAGTCGAATTAACGTGAATTAGGAAACACAATAGTAATTTGACGAAACTCTAAAACCAAATGTTAACATATGTATATACACCACAGATCGCCAGCAGCTATCCATGAAAAACACCTCTTACAGCTTAAGATAGTTTCCGCAACTACCTCTAACGTACCCAAAACTTTCTGCTTGCTACGGACATTATATACTGGTGTGCAAAAATTAAGGACGGAGAGGAGAAATTAGCATAACAGCGGAACGAGCAGGCAGGACGGATCGAAAGACCACTCACGAGATAGACTAGTGTCCGGTATGGTAGAGCATGCGCATATATGTAGCATGACGTAGGGGGTCGGAAGGGTATAACACACACGGGCGGTGTAAGCTCAGTAATTCAGTGAAAGCTATTGCACGGTGTACATCGGTTTGAATGACGTCGAGTTGCTGCCACCGTGTGATATGGCCAACAGGTAATCCAGTAGACGACATCTGGATGACTTTACTCGAGATCGCATTATTGGGAAGTTGGAAGAAGGTCCAAGTGTGACTAGTGTGGCCGAGGAGTTCGGGATTGCTCACAGCATCGTTTTCACAAGCTTGGAGAGCATTTCAAACGACAGGAACAGCTGTCCGAGATATTAGCAGTGGTCTTCCACGAGCAACCGCGGCGGCGGACGACCGGTATATTGTTCCTACAGGCGAGAAGAGACAGACGGCAGACAGCGGAAGAAATTGCAAGGCACATGCAACAGACAACTGGACGTCCGTTTTCGCGTTTTACTGTGGCCAGGAGGCTGCACAAAGGTGGTCTAATTGCACGGCGACCAGTATGGCGTGTGCCATTAAAGTCTGCTCATCGGAGACGGCGGTTTCTGTGGTGCCAGGAACACAAGAATTGGACACATTAGCAATGGGGTCGAGTTCTCTTTACGGATGAGAGCCGATTTAGTCTGACGAGCGATTCTGGACGTATACAGATCTGGAGAGAGCAGGGATTACGTAATCATACCTCCAACATCATCGAAAGGGACCGGTTTGGAGGTGGTGGAGTTCTCTTTCAGGGCGGTATCATGCTTGGTAGCCGTACTGACCTCCACATCTTCCAAGTTAGTTAGTTAGTTAATTGATTTTAGTGGCGCAAGGGCCAGGTTTGGCCAAAGAGCGCCAAACAAAGAACTATCAGCTAAAGATTTTTAAAAGCGCGGAAAATGACCAAGAGCAGACAGGCCTGGTAAAAGCTAGAAAAGAGGATGACGAAAGATGTGAAGACCAGTCAATTAGTTAGGTTTATATATAACTTTATTAATTTACTATTATATTTATTATATAACTTTTTTTTTTTAAATAAGTTTTAAAACGTTAGTCTGTTTTAAAAAGGAAAATACTGCGAAAGTATCGCAGTGGTCGCCCAAAAGTTTTTGAAGCGTAGCTGCGTCCTCGTCCAGCAGATGAGACTGAAAATAGTGAAACCGATGATTACAGAAACGGACACAACTGCACAAAACATGAGAGACGGTGAGTGAAACAGTCGCACGCCTCACACATTGGGGCAGCGTCGCCACACAGCAAATAGCTATGCGTGAAGCGACAATGCCCAATACGGAGACGCGCAAGAACAGCTTCTTCCCCACGGTTCCGGCGACACGATGATTTCCAGACTCCAAGGATGGGTTTAACACGGTGCAGTTTATTCTCCACCTGTTGGTCCCATAGACCCCGCCACGTTCGTCTGATATGATCGTGAACAAGAAAGCGAAAATCACGGTGAAACAGTGGCAAGGGTGTGACAACCAAAGAAGAGGCAGACCTAGCAGCATCATCGGCAGACTCGTTCCCTGGGATCCCAACATGCCCAGGAATCCAGCAGAACCGAATCTGGACATCAGCCTCGAGCAAAGAACGAAGAAGTCTCCGCACGGTAAAAAGAAGTGGGTGGCCAGAGGAATCAAAACATGACAATGATTGCACAACACTCAACGAATCAGTGTACACAATAGCACGCTGATGAGAGCTCGACTGCACGTGAACAAGTGCAAGATACACAGCATACATCTCCGCCGAAAACACCGTGGCCTCGGCAGGAATGCGGGCAACAGAAACTTCGTCAATGCAGACGGCGGCGCATCCTACAACACCAGCCACCTTAGATCCATCGGTGAAAACAGGAATAAAGTCTGCATTGACGTAACGGTGTTCAGCGAAGAGCTGCTGGTACACTGACGCAGGGGTTGAGGACTTGTCAAAAGATGTAAAGCTGGTATCAACCATGACACCAAGAGGGTGCCATGGGGGATCCTTAAAGCCCCTGGTCTCTCCAACGAGTGACAAGTCGAGCCCTGCATCACGAGCTACGGCCGCCAAACGAAGACCGAAGGTTCGAATGCACGAGGGACGGATATCGAACAAACGAGCATGCTGGGGATGAAAAACTGCATCGTGTAAAGTATGTTCTGAGAGAGATCTAAGTTTCAGGTAAAATTGAAGAGACAGCTGCAGACGGCATAAATGAAGCGATGGTTCGTTCGCGTCGGCATAAAGGCTGGGAATGGGTGACGTGCGAAATGCTCCTGTACAAAGACGCAGCGCTTGATGGTGGATGGTATCCAACGGCCGGAGAACGGAAGGACGCACAGAGCCATACACCATACAGCCATAATCCAGTTTAGACCGAATGAGAGAATGGTAAATACGGAACAAGGAAGTCCTGTCTGCACCCCAGGAGACTGAGGCGAGGATCTTGAGGATTGACAAAGCTCTCAGACAGGAAGTCCGGAGTCGTCGAACGTGCGAGCGAAAGGTGAGCGCACGGTCGACGGTCAAACCAAGGAACTTGGTTTCCGGCAAAACTGGAATGGCTGCATGGTCCAAATAGAGTTCTGGATCGGGATGGAGGCGACGCCTCCGGCAGAAATGGACACACGCTGTCTTTTCAGCAGAAAGAACGAAACCATTGTTGTTAGCCGCTTTAACTATCTGGTTAATTGCAGACTGCAGCTGCCTTTCAATGAAATGCATGCTTGATGACGAGTAGAAGATGTGAAGGTCGTCAACATAAATGGTAGTCTAAACCGTAGGAGGAAGATTTTTAAGCAAACAATTAATGCGGAGGATAAACAGAGTCACCGAAAGAATGCTGCCTTGAGGAACACCTTGTTCTTGATGGAAAAGGGCAGAGAGCGTTGTACCTAGGCGCACCTGAAACACACGGTTACGAAGAAAGTTGACAATGAAGGTTGGCAGGTTTCCGCAACCCACTTCCGTGGAGGTCACGGAGGATACCGTGACGCCACGCTCTATCATAAGCTTTGTTGATGTCAAAGACAGACACCAGGTGCTGCCTACGTACGAATGCCTCACGAACAGACGTCTCAAGGAGCAGGAGATGGTCAGGAGCTGAACGATGACGACGGAAGCCGCTTTGTGATGGCGACAGAATTTGGTGTTCTTCTAGGAAGTAAATTAGCCTAGAATTAACCATGCGTTCAAGGATTTTGCACAGACAGCTAGTGAGGGCAATTGGCCGATAACTAGAGGGAGACTTGGGGTCTTTGCCAGGCTTGGGAAAAGGTAAAACAAAAGCTTTTCGCCAGGAGTCCGGGAAACTGTGCTCCAACCAAATGCGGTTGAAAAGCACTAACAGATTCTCGAGAGACGACTGCGAGAGATGACGGATCATGTCATAGTGGATGCCATCGGGACCTACAGATGTTGCACCGGACCGATGCAGAGCCACTCGGAGTTCAACCATGCTGAAGGGTGAGTTATACTCGGTGTTATAAAAAGGCGCAAAGGAGAGTCTCTGGCGCTCAGCTGCTGGTCTAGTCCTCTGAAAGGAGAGAGGGTACGCATCAGAACTGGAAACAGAGGCAAACGACCTACCCAAACAATCCACTATCTCCCCGACTTCAGCATACGTGCAGCCGTTACTCTCAAGAATAGAGATCTGATGGGAACCACAGTTTCCCCGAACCCTACGAATTTTTTCCCAAACAGTTTTTGAACTGGCACGTGAATTGATAGATGAAACGTACTTCATCCAAGACTTCCCTCTTGCTTCGCCGACGCACCAACCGAGCGTAAGATTTTGCTCTTTTAAATTCAAAGAGATTAGCATCGGTTGGATAACGCCGAAATGTGCACCAGGCCTTATGTTGAGCTCTCCTAGCCGCTGTGCAATCAGAGGTCCACCAAGGCTTCGGACGTCTTGGGAGCGTCGTTGATGTCTTTGGGGATGGAGAGATCCGCTGCCCGAATGATACACATGGTGACATCAGTAACAGCTGCATCGATTGACCCTCGGGTCACCATAACAGAAGGTACCACTGCGGACGATGTGAAGACCTCCCACTTGGCACGATCCATCCTCCATCTAGGAGGGCGGGAAGCAGAAGATGGCACGCTCTCATTATAGCCAAGTACAATTGGGAAGTGGTCGCTCCCATGGAGGTCGTTGCACACCGTCCACGACCAGTCAGCAATAACCTATGGTGAACCCAAAGATAAATCGATCGCACTGAAACTTCGTGTAGGCTAGTGGAAATAAGTGTCAGCACCGGTGTTAAAAAGGCACAGGGAGGTCGAGGACAGAAGAGATTCGATCCTACGGCCTCGTGCGTCTGTTCTGACACTACCCCACAGTGGATTATGAGCATTGAAGTCGCCCAGAAGAAGAGCGGGTAACGGCAGCTGAACAACTAAGCTCTCAAGAACGGACACGCTCACGTCCTCATCCGGCGGCAGATAGACGCTGCAAACAGTTAGAGGCACAGGCATGGAAATACGCACCGCAACGGCTTGTAAAGATGTTGAGACCGCAACGGGAGAAACTGGAACACTGTGGGGGACAAGAATGGCAACTCCCGCAAGCCATGATTTGAGGGGTAGATAGAAAGAAAGAAACGTGGGTCAAATGAACTGACCAGGCCTAGAAGGCCTCGGAGTCCATAAATTCCTCAGTCTGGTCTGCAGTGCCCCTCGGCAGCGTGGTAACCGGGGGAAGGACGGGGGGGTGTCTCGAGGATGAAGACCGGGACTGATTCGTTCCGGCTTGAACCTTTGTTTGAGATTGAGTGGCTGAGGATTGTTTGGCCTTGCCTTTGTGTCTAGCAGGCGAGGGATCAGGGCTCGTAGAACGGGAAACCTGTTCTGCAACAGCGCGCTTGGGCGAGGATGCAGGACCCCGAGCATTGGTCTGTGGTGGCAAAGATAAACTGTCAGTGGTGGAAAGTCGAAGGGCCTTCAGCCCAGCAGCATAAATATCCTCGAGAGAGAAAGGGCAGTCTTTTGGTATAGTGATGTCTGTCTGAGTGGCAATGGATGTTTTAGGAGCCACAACGGAAGAGTAGGTGCGTGCGCTTGGAGCAGCGGGAACGACCTTCCGTCGAGCTTCAGGGTAGGACAGGTGTTCAAGTGTCTTAACCTCCTGAATCCTCCGCCTCAATCCACTTCGGACAGTTCTTGGCATTGGCAGCATGGTCGCCTTTGCAGTTCACACAATGGGCAGCTGCAGCAGAGCAGTCAGACTGAAGATGGTCGTGTGAACCGCAACGATTGCAAGTAGCAGCACCACGGCAAGACTGCTGGGAGTGTCCGTACACTTGGCATCGGTAGCAACGAAGGGGTTTAGGAATGTACGGGCGCACAAAGCAGTTCAAATAGCCCGCATGGATGGAAGATGGAAGAGTCGGGCGATCAAAGGTCAGAATCACTGTTCTGGAGTTGACCAGCTCCCCGTTTCGGCGGAACTTGATGCGACGAACCACTGTGACACCTTGGTTGGCAAGCTCCTCAAGAAATTCTTCCTCTGAAACATCCACTAGGTCGCGCTCGGAGATGACACCTCTGGATGAATTCAGGGACTGATGAGGTTTGATGTCCACAGGGACACCACCCAAGTTGGAGACGCCCAAGAGCAATGAACCATGGCGTGGACTTGACATTTCCACCAATATATCTCCCGATTTTAACTTCTTCACACTGGTTGGTGACGCAACCGCTCCTTGCAGGGCTTTCTGAATCCAGAAGGGAGATTTGGAGCCAAGCTTGTGAGATTCTTCCCGTGCATGGATGATAAAAAACGGGCAGTGTCAGGCGGCAAAGTGCGCAGTTTCTTATTAGTGGGGTTAGGATCCGTGTCTAAAGATTTCTTTAGTTTGACAGAAGGGGGAATAGTTAAAGAATCCATAAATAATGTGAAAAATTCATCCGCCAGCTTCCCGCCCACTACCGAGCCCAACAGGGGAGAGCCGGAGGTCCGCAGGCCAACATGGGCGCAGGACACGGCCCTAGGGTTAGGCGGCGGATATAGCATGTTGATCGTGCAGACATGCGCTCAGCGAGAACCTCGACTTTCCCGGGTCTTGGTAATACCCCTTTGGCATGCCCACACTATCCCCAAACTTACCCCGTCGTACGAAATGACAAGCCGATTGACTAGGAGTAGGTTAGTTCCTAGCCTCCCGTTTAGGGTGAAGCAGGGGAAAGAGGAGTGTTGGCGACTGGTGACAACTATAGCCTGGCCCCCAGTAACCTCAGCCTCCAGCATCCCCTTTTCCACCTGTACGGGTCACCGTGCACACGGCAAACGTGCAGGTAGGTCTAGCTAACCAGCCCGAAGAAACGAAGGAGGAACGGAAAATGAAAAAGAAAGGGAAGAGGAGTAGAAAATAGAGAAAAAGGAAGAACAGGGAGTGGAGAAGAAAGCAAAAACAGGAAAGGGAGAGGAAAGGAAAGGGCTGGCGCATAATCACAACCTTAGCAACCTACAGGACTGAGGCGGGAGCGTGGCGAGATAACAACAACAACAACCACAAATGGAAAAAGATTTTAAATACTACTGTCGGCTCGGGCCGTGGGGTCGCCACTCCCCATCAGCTGGATGAACAGCTGTCCCTTCGGTCATCGTTTCAAGACGAAATGACAAAAAATGATCCGTCACAAGGTCAGCTCGGGCCGTGGGGGCGCCGCTCCCCAAATAACTGGAAACCAGTTATCCCCGTGCGGGGATCTTCCAAGGAGGTTCATTTACTGTTGTCCGCTATTGTACCGAGGTTCTCCTGCCTCACGTGCGTCTGTTTAGGGGTGCTGTGGGTCCTGAGTTCCTCTTCATGGACAACAACGCTACACCTCAACAGCTCCTTGACAACCTCGTCCTCAGCATGGACAGACGTTGTAAATCCTGCAACGCAGTCAGAGGTGATCATATCCCCTACTAAAGACTGAATTATTCTTGGCATCCGCTGTCACATGGACGCTTCTGTCTTCTGTCCAGTTGTGCTCGAAGCTACCTTTTCAATAAAGTACCTTTGCATCCTTTGGATTCCGTGTTTGGACGGTTTTGCTCACTTGTCCTATATTCTTATATCTTGGGAATCTTATGTTATGATTTGAGTCGATGTGGAGCACTTCTGCACGACGTTACATTCGATAAACCGTCTTGTCCTTAATGTTTGTGCCGCCCTGGTGGCGCAGTGGTCTAAGCGATGGCGTCTGATCATTCGTCCGAACGGGGTCCGGGTTCGAAATCCGGTGAGGCATGGATGTTGTGATTGTCTTACGGCACTGGCTCTCTCCCTTCCCTGGAACCAGTGACCCTAAATTAGGGACGGGAGACTGCTTATAGCCCATTGAGTTGCTCACGGTGGTTGTTAAACCTCCAATCAAAAAAAAAAAAATAAAAAAAAAATGTTTGCACGCCAGTGTATTTCGTTCTTAGCTTTTCAGACATGTACACGTCATTCCCTCTTGACCTCAAGACTGCTGCGCCGTTCGGGTGGCGCAGTGGTCCAAGCAATTGCTTCTGACCATTTGTCGAATTTGGAATCCCGGTGAGGCATGGATGTTGTGTTTGTCTCACGGCACAGGCTCTCTCCCTTCCCTGGAACCAGTGGACTTAAATTATGGACGAGCTACTGCTTATAGCCCACTGAGCTGCTCACGGTGGTCGCTAAACCTCCAATAAAAAAAAAAAGACTAGACTGCTGCCAACATAACATTCAGTGAGTGAGAAAATATAACGCTAAGGTTCAAACGCTAGAAGAGAACGAACTCAAAATTTGCATAGGGAAAAACAACTAAAAATGAAAGTTAAATTAGAGTATGCGTCAAAATCAGTGAAGACTTGTGGTGGATATCTTGTGATCTGGGGAGAATTTTTGTAGCACACGCTTGGTCCTTTGACATAAGTGGAGCATTATTTAAATGTAATGAGCAGAGCTGGAAACAGTTCAAAAAGTTGAGTCCCGGACACGACCCGACCCAGACGTCACATGATTGGACCCTACCAGGATCTGTAACTGACCCGACAAATCTGCTTGAACTATACTATATATAAAGGACATTAAAAGTCTCCGCAGTAAGTATTTTAGGATATATGGGAATCAAACAAATGCATTATAGGAACATATAATTTACTCACTTAGTTACAGAAAGTATTGAAACTGTCGTCCTTCATTTGCAGGACATAACCTAACTGTTTTGCCCATGTTTTCAAACACATTTCCGAGAGCGTAATGACAAGGCAGTTTCACCTATTTTCGATGGCAATAAAGTCCAATTGTTTTAGTTAAGCAACTTGTTGTATGTTTGATTTCAGGTTTTTGCTGTTTTCTCGATAACATATCAGACTTCAGAATATGTTTCACGGCAACACCAATTTTCACAAGTTTATGACGAGTTGAAAGTTTCCACAATCTGGATATTGTTTTAATGATTGCGCCTGAGAAGGAAGGGACACTTTTCCTTCTGAAGACACCCTTCTTTCATATTGCACGACAAACAGCACGAGTTTCGAGCAAAAAATTACACAATGCGCAGTTTTCTTTGACAATAATTGTGTTTTATTCTATATTGAAAAATAAAACGGAAATAAAATCCGGTAAAAATCGGGTGAGGAACACCTTGACCCCATCCATTTGATCCACTAGAAACTGTCGACCCGTTGAACCGCTGACACGTGACCCGATTCCATCTGGGCCATGACACCTACGCAGATTGCACCCTTTCTCAGCAACATTGTACTTATCTTCGAAATGTATTCCTTCAGTACAACAGAAAGCGTATGGAAACGTATGTTGCTGAATTAGGATTGCCCAGAATGATAACAGAACCATAACAGTGACTTAATATTATCACCGTGGACTCACCCAATCACACGATTTCAAATCAATCCAACATTTTGGTAAAGAGGTTGGATTAGCTGCTAGGTATTAAGATCCACCATTTACCAACCTGCATGGTTTACGTTCTTCACCATACTTTGACAAATTCAGGGTAATTTGAGAGCAGAGCTACTCGCTGTCAGGCATATGAGCATAATAAAACAGCCACACGTCTGCTTGATTTCCGTTGACGATATCCGTGACACCCTGTACCTAGTAATGCTGACTGCTACAACATTCATTTACACATAGGACTAGAAGCGTATTAATTGATCAAGTTAATCTGAATCTCACGGGATTTTTCAATAGACTATGAGTTCACTGTTTCTGTTTCTAATGAGTCGTCCCGCAGCCATGATATAGCTGCTCTCTAATGGCTTTCTGTAAATCGGCGTGCAAGAAACTGATAGAACTAAGCATTCCTTTCCATGATGAGGCGCCGTTTGATCCAAGTGCGTATCCAGCGTCTGTCTTTGTCCATGCAATCACAAGGGTCGATAGTCTTAATGTCTTCTCTGCGCGGCAGATTTCTGATGGTGGAATTCAAGTTGGCGTAATTCACAGCTTTGTAATGGCTCCCATTCGGCCTTATCTGCGCGGTGTGTAATAGCACGTGTGAAGTTAATGAGATTTACTACTCTCTTTGAACCCAACTTTCAAGTTTGATGGATTACCGCGTTAACGGATGCTAACATATCTGCTCCTTGCAGAAGAGAATTACCGCTACCCAATGACAATTGTCCCTTGGGAAAAGTTTACACAGAGACCGAAATGACATTTAGGAAGTGACTGGATTCGTTTTCTCCTAAAGCGACACGTTCGTCACGAAATTAATTACCATCCCGTGAAAAACAATGCAGACAGCAAGTCATGTATAAATATACATATATATGGTAAGCGCACTTCTAAATTGTTCTCCTTCAAGTGTGGCACAACATATTTATACAATGCGTTAATGCAATTTCTGTGGCATTCATCTTGCCCGCGAATTTGTTGAGTGTGACAGAATGAAGCTCGCCGCGTCCCCTCCGGAAGTGAGAAATATGACGAATATATTGGCATTCAACCCGTCTTCCAGCTTTAAGTTAAATAATTTAGTAGATATCTGGTGCGAGCGCAGCCTTTCTCATGAGCTCTCAAATTTCATGCACAAGCACAAACACAGAAAAGGCGATTGTCAATTCACGATTTGAAAACGGTTGAATGCTCTTAAGACTGGAAGTGCTGCTATTGAATACATGGCCGTAAACACAATTTTTTGTCCAAAAGGAAATTTAAAGGTACAATCCAACACTTCAGAATTATATTCTTTACAAGAGCTTGGTAAACTTTAATATCAATGAGATACTTAGCAGAGAATAAAAAATGGAAATATTATGATCGTCCACTTCTTTCTATGATGTTGGGTGAAAACTCCAAAAAACTGTCTTTTCTGGAACTTCAAAACAATGGCTGATGTTTGGACATTAGCTCTAAGTTAATATTTCTTGTTAATATCGTTCAAGTAAAAGCAGATGTGCATATGAAGCTCATACACACAGAAAACTGTTGTTTGCAATGCTTTTTCAATACGCTAAGTAAAACTATGTTGCAAGAATGATAATATTCCATTAAATTACTGTTGTGCACATGGTTGTATTGACCCAGCGGGATGTTTTCCAGTAGACCACTCCAGAAATGGGGCACTTTTTTTTTTTTTTTTTTGCTGCTGTTGTTGCTTTTTTTTTCTTTTTGGACGTTTTGGAATGAACGAATAATTATTTGAAATGGGGCACTTTTTTTTTTTTTTTTTTTTTTTTTTTGCTGCTGTTGTTGCTTTTTTTTTTTTTTTGGACGTTTTGGAATGAACGAATAATTATTTTGGTACTTACCAATAATAATCATTAACTTCATTTGAGCTTTATCCCGGCCTGAAAAGTTATTTCCTTAAAACAAAAATAGGCTTTCTCCCATCTAAATGTTGGGGATGTGCTTTGAAATTACAGCAAATATTCTTTCTACTTCTGTGAGAAAAGTCCAGTTACACTTTTTCTCACATAAATGAAAAGCTAGCTACAGTTAGACGTAGATCGTTAGACTTGGATTCTAAGTTTTACCCTCCTTTTGTAATCTTGAAGGAGACATTGGTAGCGATTGTGATGTCCCTTCATCCCCACCTCCATAGAGCGATTCTCCCCGAAATATCCCGAAATACCTGTCACCCCCATTTATATTAAAAGCAACAACGATTTGCCAGTACTGGTCTATTCGTCAATATAATTAGCAGACTTGGAAAATGCGTCTACTCAAGAACGAGGTACCAGTACCATTGTGCAAACAGGTGCCAAATAAATAAAACAAATACTTGCATAGGAACATTGCTATATAGGGTGATTACAAACCCCTTCAACAAAGCAAGAAGGGGTGATAGTACACATCAAGACGAACAATATTTGCAGTGGAACCTAGGGCCGCATTCCATTTCTAGTGCCAGAAAAGAGTAAAGTTACATATCCATGTTGAGCCTTCAACAGTGAAAACAAAGAGACATACCTGATTTATGAGTTGCCCAATTCCAATCGCATCAGAGAAAGATTCAAAGAAGCTGCTCAAACTGGAGTCCAAGGCCGTCGTTGGAAAGCCCACGCCGGCGAATGATGGACTGTCGCACCCTCTCGTAGACTCCCGGTGTGGTGTTGATCTTGTCCGCAGAAACAGCGATTAGCGCAACGAGATCTTCCAGGGAGTCCACAATTGTCTCATTTACCAATGTTTTCATGTGCCCCTAGAAGAAAAGGTTCAGTGGACTAAGGTCCGAGGAGCGTGGAGGTCAAGCCACAGGTCCACCGCGTCCAATTCACTGCCCGGGATATGTCGCATCTAGGAAGTATCGGACCTCGGTGGCAAAGTGCTTGGGGTCCCATCATGCATAAAGCAAATGTCCCTCCAAGTGGTGAGCGGAACATCCTGCAACAGACCGGGAAGCACTTTCTCCAGGAACACACGGTACGCTGCGCCGGTCAGACGTTCCTCAATGTGTAGTACTCCATGCCCTTCACGAATACTTTAAATTTTATTTGATGTTCGCACGGTAAATATCGCTGAACGGGTTCGGCTGCGTTTCTAAATGTTTGCTCCTCATCATCTACGCACGTGTTTAGCGCACCTGATTTTCATCTTGTGCTTCTCATGCACTATTTGGAACTCCGTGTGCCTGCTGGGCGTTTTTCGAACGTACTCTTTTCTGGCACTAGAAGTGGAATGTAGTCCTAGCAAACATTGTTCGTCTTCATGTGTACTATCACCCCTCTTGTTTAGTTGAAGGAGTTTACAATCACCCTGTATATAGTGTGCAGATTTCAACTTTCTGAATGAACAACATGGTGATTTATTTGAAAACTGGGATTTCAAAAACTCGTGATTTTTTATCTTTTTTGTCAAAACCAGATTTTGAGAATAAAACTGTTATCTGGTGCAACACGTCGTTTTGAACGTGGCTTGATGCTGCATGAGCGTATTTTTAAAATTCTTTTACCGTTAAATTCGTGTTTAAATTTTTTTCACGGCTGAATTCGTTTTATAATGCATATTACGGCAGTTCTCTTTCATCCCTAATCCAAACGAATTTTTTCTTGAGGAAATTTACGAGGTGTTATTCCCTTGTAGGTGAATGTATTTTTATGAGGAAATTTTCTTCATGAGGGAATTTATGAGGTGTTCTCTTGTAGGTGAGTGTGTTTTTATAAGGAAATTTACGATGTGTTCCCTTGTAGGTGAGTGTGTTTTTATAAGGAAATTTACGATGTGTTTGTTCCCTTGTAGGTGAGTGTGTTTTTATGAGGGAATTGTTTACATGAAGGACTTTACAAGGTGTTTCCTTGTAGGTTAGTGTATTTTTATGATGGGATTTTTCTGGTGAGGGAGTTTACGAAGTTTTACCATGTAGGCGAGTGTGTTTTTATAAGGGAATTTACGATGTGTTCCCTTGTAGGTGAGTGTGTTTTTATGAGGGAAGTTTTTACATGAAGGACTTTACAAGGTGTTTCCTTGTAGGTGAGTGTATTTTTATGATGGGATTTTTCTGGTGAAGGTGTTTCCTTGTAGGTGAGTGTATTTTCATGATGGGATTTTTCTGGTGAGGGAGTTTACGAAGTTTTACCATGTAGGCGAGTGTGTTTTTATAAGGGAATTTACGATGTGTTCCCTTGTAGGTGAGTGTGTTTTTATGAGGAAGTTTTTACATGAAGGACTTTACAAGGTGTTTCCTTGTAGGTGAGTGTATTTTTTATGATGGGGTTTTTCTGGTGAAGGTGTTTCCTTGTAGATGAGTGTATTTTTATGATGGGATTTTTCTGGTGAAGGAGTTAACGAAGTTTTGCCTTGTAGGTGAGTGCGTTTTTATGAGAGAATTTGATGTGTTCTCATGTAGGTGAGTGTATTTTTATGAGGAAATTGTTTTCATGAGTGATTTTGTAGGTGAGTGTTTCTTTTTATGAGGTATTTTTTCTCATGAGGGACTTTACGATATGTTCCCTTGTAGGTGAGTGCATTTTTATTAGGGAATTTATGTGAGTGAGTTTTTTTTGAGGAAATGTTTATCATCAGGGAATTTACGAGGCGTTCTCTTGTAGTTGTGAGTGTTATTATAGTGGACCTCAAGATTAAAATTTTTGGCCTAGCTTGTCTCCGATCCGACCTGGTTGTACTGGTATATTTTACTCTAGTTAATTAAGTTATATTAACTAATTAACTTATGACGTACAAAACACAGGTATTATTTGATTTATTGTTTGCTCCCTTTATTAGCATCATCCTTTGAAATTAAGGCAACGTCGTCCACCTATCTAAAACAGGCACCACTTTCATCTCTACAAACACCGTTCCGCAACATGAAGACCACGATATTTTTAGAATATCGCAAACTTTACATCATCATCCCCAATTTCAAGCTTTCAAAGAATTCTGAATTTCCCTTGATAACCGTTGCAGAGCCTTGGAATTGGGTATGCCCATCACTTGTGCAATATTCGGAGCACTTTCTCGCAACAATGGCCTCGAAACAGCAGCGTTCCTTGACCAACAACTAGCAAAGCATTCAAAAATCATATCATCAATGCCATTATTATTTTTCTTTCTTTTAACACTTTTCTTTCCGCGATTTGTCTTTTGCCTCTGGACATTAGCACAAAGACCTTGATTTTATCCGTTTGCTTCGATGAATCATATTTGGATCCTTCCACAGTTATAAAGTTGCGCTCAGCGGCGAACAATTATTCCTTTTTCATTTTCAACGATAGCTTTCACCTTTTCTGCTCGTGCTAAAAGTTCCCCCTTGTATTTATCGCTCGTTGTGAAGAGAAGCACAAAGGTTCCATCACAAATTTGAACGGCTGGAGAAACGTGCTTTCTGTAAATGATGAAGAATCTTCCTGGAGACTGCAGAATTTCCACGTGCACGGGTGCTTGTGGCGAAGCAGGGAAAAGAACGACACGGTCCATGAAAAAAATAGAGATTTCTATAGCACGTCTAGCAGTTCAACTCGTAGAGTAAATAAATGAATGATGTTTTAAAGCAAGGAAGGGAGCATTTGAACTCTCAGATCTATAACCCACATTAGGAAGACAGGATATTTTGGATAGATAGTCTAGTGGTAAAGAGAGATAGAAGTGATTAGAGGTAGTAGAAAATTAGGGACATCCAGTAGAGTCTGTCGAATTAAATCTGCACGGAACGGAAAGAATGTTGAGGATTCTAGGAAGAAAGTATTTGGCATTTCGCGATTTCATGCTAAGGAAATTCGCTGTGAAGATGTTATAGAGTTCAACAAACACAGAAAAATGAATTTTGAGAGAACAGAAGGATGAATAACCAAAAAGGGTTGAGACCAGGCTGATCGCAGAATGCTCTAACATGACGGACCAGGTTATTGGCTTATTCAGAAATGATGGGCCAAAATACTATTGACGGTAACTTATTAACGCAAATTACAGTGCGCCGTCCCGTTGGTCGAGTTGATTGAGTTCTTGCCTTCTGACCATTGGTCAGAGATGGGCCTTGTCCAGCCCATTGTTCGTGTCTCGGAAAGGCATGTCTGGCAATATGTCCAGCCCATTGTTCGTGTCTCGGAAAAGGCATGTCTGGTGCGCTCGAGTGAAGGCGTTGTTCCTTCCCCATTTTATGACTGCTTATATTTCTTATATTTCCAATATTGCTCATGGTATTCGCTAAACCCCTAAACAAAAGCAAAAAAAAACAATTATTAAAAATCGAATCAAAATTGAATGGTGTGCATATATATATATATATATATATATATATATATATATATTGTATATATCATCATCATCATCATTGTCAACCATTATCAATACACTGCTGGACGAAGGTATCCCCAAGTTTCTTCCACAACGGTCTGTCTTGTGCCAGTCTCCTCCATGTTACTCCCGCATACTTTCGAATTTCATCCACCCACCTCCCATGTGTTGTTCTTCTGGGTCTTTTCCTGTCCCTTGTAATCCAGTCTAAAATTTTGGCTGTTCATCGATGGTCTGTCCTTCTGGCAATATGTCCAGCCCATTGCTATTTCAGGGATTTTACTCTGATCATGATGTCTTCCACTCTTGTCATTTTTATGATCCACGAGTTCATCTTCTTATCCACTCCTGGTTACACCAAGCATGAAACTCTCCATGCTTCTTTGAATTGTCTGCAGTTTTTGTGTGTCTCTTTTAGTTAAGGTCCACGTCTCTGCACCATACGTAAGCACTGGAAGGATGCATTGATCAAACACTTTTTCTTTTAAGACATAATGGCATGTTGCTCTTGAAAATTATACTGTTTCTTCCAAAAGCTCTCCAGGCAAGTTTTATATGCCGATTAATTTTTTCATCAATGTGACCCTCATTTGATATCTGCTGTTCAAGATAAATATAGGTATTGGTTATCGCCAGCCTTCCCCCATCAATCGATAAATCTGAATTTCTTTTAAAAGCGTTGTACATCACTGTTGTCTTCTGAAAGTTCATTTTTAATCACACTTCTTTACTCTTGTCAGCAAGTTCCTGGATCATACTCTGCAGCTCTGATGGGGTAGCGGAAAAAAATATATATATACTATACTTTTATTTGTATAACGCACTTTGAGAATGTTCTTATAAAAGTAGTTTTCCTGGATAAATGTTCTTGAAGTTGCAAACCTCAATGCCCCTTTACATAGTGTAAAGTTTTAATTATCTGAATTTTACCTGATTAATTAATTCATCTTTAGTCATATAATCAGTTGATTATCTGCTAAAAAAGTTATAAAAATAGGTGTGACGTACATACCTCGGAAGTGACTCACATGTCAAGACGGCAAAGTTGCAGTTATAAGTTTCATCGGTACAGTTCAATCGGTATATCAGTCATTTCCGGAGAAGGAAGATGTTGGTTCGAATCCCAACACCGTCAGGAAGGACTTATTTTTACATAGGTTCTGTGGATTATACATCTATGCTTATAATATTGGGCTGGGAAAAAGTAATATCCGATGAACAGGTAGCTTTGGCCAACGCGCACATCGGCCACTGAGACTGCACAGCACAGTGTAATGACATGAGCAGGTTGGAAGCTTAAAAGTCAATGGAAGTTGGCTATAAGAAGGCGAAGAGTGTAAGCGCCAGCCAAAATGGAAGTGGACAAGGAACAAACCAACCATTGCATGCTGTACGAGTTTCATCGCAGTAGTACTCCCGCAAAAGCTATAAGGAAAATTACCAGTGTGTACTCTAATGCCATAGTACATCATCAGTGCTGTCTTTTGTTCGAAAGGTTTCGAGAGGGAAATTTTCAACTGTAAGACTGCCTCAAAGCCGATAGTAACGCAACAGTGGATATGGGAATGTTGAAGACTTTAGCGGAGACAGACGCACGTGTGACCTCACGGGAGTTGGCAAAACAACTGGCGGCTACCCACATGTGCATTATAACGCACCTGCGTCAAATTGGGAAGGTGCACAAGAGAGGAGTTTGTGTACCCCATCAACTCACAGATGAGCAGAAAGCAATCGCATGAGTGCAGGCATTTCCTTGCTTGCACGTGATCATGTTAAACCGTTCTTGGACCGCATCGTGACAGGTGACGAGAAATGGGTCCTGCATGACAATGCCCGAAAACTGCGGTTGGACCCAAAACAAAAGCCCATGCCGAACACCAAAGCCGGCTTGCACCCACATAAGGTCCTGCTGTCTATTTGATGGGGTATGAGGGGGTGTCGTGCTTTTTGAGATGCTGCCTGACACCGCCACTATCACCGCCGATGTGTAGTGCCGTCAACTCGATGATCTGCATACATCGCTAATGTCAAAATCACTAGCACTACTTAAACTGCAAGGGCGACCTTCTACAGCAGGTTGAACCTAGACTTCACATAGCACGGGTGGCCCGTCACAAGATTAGGGTCCTAGTACTCTCTTTTCCAGTTGTTGCATCATTCCCTGGCCGGACAGAAATTCACCAACCGAGACAATGTCGAAAGCGCACTTACTCACTTCTTTGCGTCCAAGCCGTCACACTTCTTCAGAGACGGTATCCTATATCCGCCCAGAGAACGGGAGCAGGTCATGGCAAACGATGACGACTGCTTTTTGGACTGATTTGTACTTGTATACACTGTAATTTACACTTTTCTTTTGTTTTGCATTTGCAGACATTACTACTTTTTTCCAACCCAGTACGCATCTTTAAAAATACAACGTGGTTGCCGGATTTGGATTTTTTATATATCTGCGATTTATATTTGGAAAATTAGCAGAAATGTGTAAATAACAGGCACATGCAAAGCAATGATAAGATGGAAGCAGTTGGAAAGAAAATGTATTTATTTATTTTCCTTTACAAACATTTTGGTAAGAATATACGATGCAACGAAGACGATGTCATTTGCTCTCGTCGACGATTACGTGCTGTGGAAAGCTCAACGTCACAAGCGTCCGTGGGTACCGCAGGTTTAATTACGGAACTGTAGTAATGCTGAAAAAAATGTCATAATTTTTTCTCGTTAAAAAGTAACAGAAAAGCATTTAAAAATGATAGTTTTTAAATAAGAACATGTTTTTTTCCTTCCTTTTTAATCAGACTGCTGGGTCGTGCTGTACATCGCGAATTTTCTGAACACAATTTTGGTTTGGGATCAACATCGCCAGTATAGATCATAAGGCTATTTTTTTCCTGAATTTCATGGCCTTTGGTTTATGAGCTGCAGCGGATTTTATCAAAAGATTTATTTTCTTTTTCTGAATTCCGCAGTATGAGGATTATACGCCGCTGCTCATTATAAAAAGAAAAATGCGGTACCTAATATTCTTAGATAACGTTTTTTGAACATGTACACCGATGAGACATTATTTCATTATGACCACTCGACCCTAGAGAAATGAGCGCGTCTGGAGACCGAACGGTGGCGCAGGTGAAGTTCACACAGTAGTATATATACAACCGCGGACCATCTTTCGGTTAGTACAGTATTCGGAGCCAGAATGTGAAAAGCTGCCGTCTTATCGGAGTTTGATAAAGGACAAATTGTGATGGCACGACACCTCGGACCTGCGATCTCGGAAACGACACGACTTGTGGGTCATTCACTTGCCACTGTAGTAAGTACGTATAAAAAGTGGTGCATAGGTGGCCAAACGACGAACCGTCGTCCAGCCGTATGTCGTCCGCAGCTCACTGATGCCAGGGGGGAGCGGAAACTGTCGCGCATTGTTCACATCTACTGCAGGGCCACAGTGCGATAAATCGCAGTGGTGGTCAAGCAAATGTGTCAGAGCACACAGTTTATCTTGGCCTTCCACGCGTGGGCCTGCGTAGCCGAAGACTCATCCGGGTACCCCTTGCTCATTACATGTCATCGCGAACAACGCATAAAATGGGCCCGAGATCATCGAGATTGGACCGTGGATGATTGGAAGAAAGTGGCTTGGTCTGACGAATCAAGATTCCTGTTGCATCACGTAGGCGGCCGAACGCGGATACACCGATTGCCAACAGAGGCTATCTCACCTGGATGCACTGCTGAGCGGAAACAGGCCGGCGTCGTCGGTTTAGTGCTGTTGGCGATGTGTTCTTGGCACACGTAGACCCCATTATCCGAATAGCACAATACCTGACAGCTGTCAGGTATCTGAACATCGTTGCAGACCAATTTCACACGTTCATTGCAACTGTGTTCGCTGCTGTATATTGAATAAGGTTTTACTGCTGGTTGTGTGGTAATTATAATGAATAAAGTTTTATGCCTGGACGTAATGGAGACACTTAATGAAAGAGACCTAACGGCCAGACAGAGGTCTGATAATAATATGAACTGAGAAAAATGTACTCACTTTAAAACCTTTTATTGGAAAACTCTTGGTATCATCCAACACACACTCGACTAATCACACTACTACTGAATATCCGAACCTTCGTAGAATCGCATCACAATAATGAAGAAGAACCTAATCCATAAAACGAAGCTCTCGGCACATAAAACGAAGCTCTCGCACATAAAACAAAGCTCTCCTGGTATAGTTGAATGCGCCTATATATCCTGCATACCACCACGTCATGACTTACACTCGTTGCCACATATCATTCAGCAGGAGAAATAACATCTCGTTAAGTGAGAAGATAATTTGCATAGGAAAATGAAATAACAAGAGATAGTAAAATCAAAAGGAAACTGAATCTAGAGTATACGTTACAGCTGGTGATGGTCACTACCAACTGGATAATGCGCCGTGCCACACTGCGTTCGCTGCTGGTGATGGCTATTACCAACAGGATAATGCGCCATGCCACACTGCCAGAATCGTCAAGTAGTGGTCCGAGAAACATGATGATGACTTTTTGTTAATGCCCTGGCCTCCAAATTCACCTGATATGAACCCAATCGAACATTTGTGGTTTGACTTGGAAAAGCGGGTTCGCACTAAATCTGCACCACCCCGAAGTGTACGGTAACTGGTGGACCTGCTGCTGCCGTTATGGTACTAGATACCGCAGGATACTTATCGTCACCTCACCGAATGGACGCCTCGCCGAGTGGCCGCTGTTTTGCGGTACAAACGGGAATCTTGCAGCTTATTAGGTAGGTGGTCATAATGTAATGGCTCATCGATGTACATCACTTTCTCAATAAATAAATGCGTAATAATGCCAACGGCCAGGATAAAAGAACAAACATTTAATTCAATGAGAACTTGTTCCTTCATTGTACCATTACGGATAATCCAGATCATTCATATAAACACCATTCTTTATCAACATAGATTTCTAAACACAACTTACAATTTAATGTCATTTTATTATTGTTATGACTCACTGTCAGTGTTGCCAAAGTGTACAAGTACAAGCCGTCTTGCAAAGTAGTGCGCCTTTCAGTGAGAAAATGTTTAACCAATAAATACCGAAATTTGCATAAGAAAACACCAATTCAGAATGATGGTTTAAATAGAGTTACGTATCACAATACATTGTAAAAAATAAATGGTGTGAATTCACGGAAAACTCTTCAAAATAACGTGTAGCAAAGTTGCCAGTAGATGTCCGTCATTTAATGGAATTTTCGTTTTTTAAAGTTCCCGCGTTTTTTAACTTCAGTATTTTCACAGATTTTCTGTTGTCAGTAATTCCGTTTGTTTCAGAAAAGTCCGTTTCAGGTTTTTCCTATTTATTTAGAAATTTCGTAAAATGGAGGACTGATTTTTCAGTCCTTGCACCAGAGAATCCTTCTCTTTTTTTCCTTGGTGCGATTCGATCCGTGGTTGTTTGGGACACCTCAGCAGAAACCGCGCTTCTTAACCACTGAGCCAGAAATACTCAGACAGCACAGGATAGAACTCTAATTGCGCGATGATGAATTTTTTTTTTGTGATTAGTGCGCGTGAGTTAGTCATTTTAGTTTATTTTGGATCTCATTATTTATTTTAATAAGATTATAATAATCTTTTTTCTGTAAGAGGATTTATCACAAATTAAGCACTTTTTCATCGTGATTTTTCGAAGCAACAGATTGCTTTGGAACTTGAGATCTTTTTAAACTGACGATGACTTTCAGGATCTTTAAGAAAAATTTCTTTATAGTATTATTTCACAAAACTACTAAATATAAGTAATTAATAAGTAGGAACTCTGCACCAATTATACTCAAAATAGTATAACTATACTAATGATCCGAATTTCTTGGCGTAGAATAGATATATAAACGTTTCCGAGATTTCGCACCTCAAACAGATGGCTTATATATATACACTAGTGTTCAAAATTAAGAGAATTTGCACATTTTGTCAATTTTCACAAAAAGTACGGAAACAAAGGTACAAATTATGCCGCCGAATAAGAATGTAAATTTGCAGTGTCGAATACGTATGCGTACACGTGCGTGTGACAGCAGAGGGCATGAAAAGCACACGTGGCTTTTTCCGCGATCAGTTCGCTCGTACTCCTCGGCGACATTCGTTGTGTTTCTTGCTGGAGTTGGTTCAATTTCATAAGCAATCAGGTAAAATGGGTTGCCACGAACCTATTGATGATAGAATGAGGTAGAGAATCGTCGGTAGATTGGAGGCAGGGCAATCTCAAGTGCAGTTTGCTACAGAGCTCAATGTAACGCCCATGTGTCGTCTGCAATTTGTGGAAACAGTTTAAGCACACCAGATCCATATCGAGAAGGCCTGGGCAAGGTCGTCCAAGAGCCACGACGGCCAATGAAGATAGTAAATTTGGCACTTTCAGCGAGGCGCCACAGGACTGCTACAGCTGCACAGCTATCTCGTGAGCTGCATGCCGCCACTGGAACCCGAGTTTCAAGGTTTACTGTTTTCCGAAGGATTCATGAGAGAGGGTTTTTTTGCCAGAAGACCCGCTGTTTGCGTCCCGCTCACTTTAGCACACAAGAGAGCGCGTTTATCATGGTGCAGACAACATCAGCCTTGGACCAGACTTCAGTGGGGTAACGTTCTCTTCACAGACGAGTCGCGATTCAGCCTGGACACTGATTGACGACGTACCTTCATCTGGAGAGAACCTGGGACACGATATCTCTCCTCCATCATTCGAGAAAGGGATTGCTATGGCAGCGGAGGTGTCATGGTCTGGGCAGGCATCATGTTGGACGACCGCACACCTCTCCATGTGTTTGACAGAGGCTCCATGACTGCTGAGAGGTATAGGGATCAGATCTTACAGCCCTATGTTCGACTTTCCAAGGGAGCAGTTGTCCCTCGGTTCCTTTTTATGGACGACAACACTCGTCCGCATAGGGCTCACCTGGTTGACGATTATCTTGAAAGTGAGGGCATACGCCGGATGGATTGGCCAGGCAGATCGTCAAACCTAAACCCTATCGAACATGTCTGGGACGCTTTTGGTTTTGGGAGGGGGATTGCAGTTTGCCACCCCTCCAGAAACCATCCAGGAGCTGAAAACTGCGTTGCTACATTAGTGGGACCGACTGCCACACGGACTCATCAACTGCCTCGGTTCCAGTATGTCGTCGCGCTGTGAGAGCTGTATGACTGTGAGAGGGGACCATACCCCATATTAGAGTCATATTACTGTATGTTCGATCTTGCAACGTAGATTTTGGACATTCCGACGCTGAGAAGCCTTACTGATGATCATGAGTGCGTACCATGAGTGTTGTATGGTAATTTTTTTATCGTATATAACTGTGTATCCATACCAAATTTCATTAAAAAGTATCCCTTAGTTTTTCAGAAATTCGAAAAAATTTGCAAATTTTCTTAATTTTGAACATCAGTGTATATAGGATTTACTCTCGATAACTATAATAGCTTTGGTTTTAAGGGGTTCATGGACTGATACATAGACATTATACAATCACCTATGCAATATTTTTAGCTCCCGGTTTCGCACGGTTGCACAACATACAATAGCTGGTGTACAAAATGGGGGCGCCACGCCGGTGGCTCAGTGGTCTAAGCGATGGCCTCTGGTCATTCGTCCGAAAGGGGTCTGGGTTCGAATCCCGGTGAGGCATGGATGTTGTGTTTGTCTTACGGCACCTGCTCTCTCCGTTCCCTGGAACCAGTGACCCTAAATTAGGGACCGGCGACTGCATATAGCACATTGAGTTGCACACGGTGATCGTTAAACCTACAATAAAAAAAATGGAGGAAGTAAAAGGGTTATTCGGTACCATCGTAACCAAAATTTGATGCGATATGCTATCCCAGTATCCGTTCACGTTTCATAACTTCAAAATAAAATCCTCCGACAGAACAGTGAAATTTAATAGTTAATCAAACCTCAAATAGTCTCGCGAATCTCTGTTATTATTGGAAATTTTCCGTCATGTGTGGATACGGAAAAAGTGAGAACAGTGTTTTCCCGTTAATATACAAAAGGTTTTTGGAAATTCAAAATTTTCCGTTAACACCTCAAAACAAGTTTGTAAAATCATGCAATGCATTGATTATAATACGCTTTCGAACATACCAGAAATCATTACTCAAGTTATCATTCAAGTTATGAGAATAATGGCTGTGGAATAAGTCTCGGTCCTGTGCCCTGACCTTTGATCACATATCGATGATATTCAACAAAACCGGTTCGGTATTCCTCCGAAATAACATGATAAAGTTGTGTCGATCCCGCTCCTATGTCCTAACCTTTGACACCATTTCGCTCATTTTCAATATAATTCGTCCCCAGGCAGACCCCTACAACGTACTAACATTTCATCCAAATCGAAGCATTTTTACGTAAGTTATGACGCATAATGGCGATGGAAGTGATTCCGCTCCTATGTCCTGACCTTTGACCCCATTTCGCCCATTTTCAATAGGGTATGTAATTTTAGCCGGGTAGTCCCCTACCACATACTAAAATTTCATCGAAATCGATCCTTTTTTACGTTAGTTATGGCGCATAACAGCAGTGAAATGGATCCCGCTCCTATGTACTGACCTTTGACCCAATTTCGTTCACTTTAAATAGGGTTCCTTCCCAGGTGATACCCTACCAGATACTAAAATTGCATCGAAATCGAACGATTGTTACTTCAGTTATCGTGCTGACGGACATACGCGCACAACGCGTGACGTAATGAAGCAGATGGGAATCGCGACCATCTGCTCGCAAGAGTATGACGTCATAAAACTTTAATAGGATCCATACACAACGCGTGACGTAATGAGACAGAAGGCGTGACCACGCGTCAACATTCTCAAACGCGAGATTATGACGATATAAAATTTCTAAGCATTGGAAACATTAATGGAACGACGCCATGACACTAAAAACTTAAAATTCGGAGTGGTTATTTAACCCACTAAACGAATTCTCCTAAAGTTGAGATCAAGCTAAATAGATTTCTAGTACCAGGAAACGGTAGGTTAACGACTTTCATCAAAATTCTTAGAGCCGTTTTCAAAATAAAATGTGCATACATACATACAAGAATTGCTACTTTAAGGTGGACGTCAAGTAATTTTGCTTCCTATACTTCCAATGGAAAATCTTCTGTACACATTTTCTTCACAATTAATGCGTTCCCAAGAATGAAAATTTGAACATCGATTAAAATAGCTTCATTTCATAACTTGGAATACTTAATATTTTCTAAACCATAATCGTAATAATATTTTCTAAACCGTTATCGTAATTATGCTATCCAACATTTATTTGTCCACTGACGTCATCAAAGTGCAGGTCGCGCCATCTTTTTTCTGGTTTCAACACCACCAAAGGAAACGATATTGTTTTTTATTATAATTATGCTTATGTTTTAGAAAATGTTAAGTATTCGAAGTAACAGTATGAAGCTATTTTAATCGATGTTCAAATTTCCATCCTTGGGAACACACTAATTGTGAAGGAAATGTGTACAAAAGGTTTTTCCATTGGAAATATAGGAAGCAAAATTACTTGACGTCCACCTTAATAGTGTGGGATAAGGGCGATGGAATGGATTCCGATCCTATGTCCTGACCTTTGACTCCATTTGTCCCATTTTCAACAGGGTTCCTCTCCATGTGGTCCCCTACCACATACTAAAATTTCATCGAAATCGAACCATTTTTACGCACCTTATGACGCACAAGGGCAATGGTTTCCATCCCGCTCCTATGTTCTGACCTTTGACTCCACTTCACCCATTTTCAACAGGGTTCGTCCCCAGGTAGTCTTCTACCACATACTAAAATTTCATTGAAATCGAACCATATATACGCAAGTTATGACGCATAAGGGCAATTGAATGGATCCCGCTCTTATGGGATGACCTTTGACCCCACTTCACCCATTTTCAATAGGATTCGTCCCCTGGTGGTCCCCTACCACATACTAAAATTTCATCGAAATCGAAACATTTTTACGTGAGTTATCGTGCCGACAGACGGAAGGACGGACAGACGGACGGAAAAAGCTGGAGCATATACGCTTCTTCAACCTACGGTTGGAAAGTGTAAAAAACGGCAATTTACCGTCACGATAAGAAAGAAATTGCGGAATGGTTTCTGAAAATTCATAATATTTCTGGCGTAAAAAATGTGTAAAATCCAGGTTCTTTTCAGTCATTTCACGAAAAAGGTTGTATCAGAAATATGCTTCGTTAATGC
Source organism: Macrothele yani (assembly GCA_039090855.1). NCBI lineage: Eukaryota > Metazoa > Arthropoda > Arachnida > Araneae > Macrothelidae > Macrothele > Macrothele yani. The sequence continues at coordinate 33,747,635 of CM077004.1, forward strand.
AAGAAAGAAAACACGGAAAGTGGCTCCTGAATTTCAGAAATGTTTTGCAGTGTAATGTTAACTAATATTGCTCTTTTACATAATCATTTAATTTCGAATGTACATTTATTTGCAAAAGATTAAGATCGCCTGTCACTTTATTGAAAATTAAGACTTTCAAAGAAACAACTAATTACTAGTCAGACATTTGAAAAAATGACATCACAGGCGAATACTTATATTCTTTAGAACACGAAAAGGTCGAAATCAGAAATTTGTGGGGCCACATTTGTTCTTTATAACAGACAGAATTCGACGTGACATACTGTCAATGAAGGATCTGCAGTAGTCACTTGAAATGTCTTTGCACCACACATACTATATCGCGTCAATCAAATCTTGGGAATTTGATGGCTGTTTTCCCGCTACCTTGTCTTTTAAAATGGTCCATAAGTTTTAAAATGGTCCATAAGTTTTCGATGGGGTTAGGGTCGGGACTATTACCGAGAAGGTCAAGCACAGTTATGTTTTTTTCCTCTGGAGGTAGTCCTTCACTGTCTTTGATCTGTGGCATGGAGCATCATCATGCATAAAGACTGCGCAACTGTGCTCTTCAATATGAGTTAACAGATTCTCAGGTAACATTTCAACATGGACCAGTCATGGTAAGACTATCGGCAAAAAGGTTAATGAAGCAGTGTTGAATGCTGATATAGCACCCTTTTATCATCTGACTAGGCGGATGTCTCACCGTGCTAAAGAAGTATTTTTTATCAAACCTTTTGCCGTTTAGTCGTCGAAAATGTGCGTCACGGGATTCAAATTGAACCATAGTTGATTCCTCGGAAAAGAGAACTTGGCTCCAATTTTCAGCAGTCCACGATTGATGACGCTTCGCAAACTGGAGTCTCTTCTTTGACAGAGGTTAGTCTAGGTTTATGTGCAGGTTTGTACGACTTTAATCCAAAATCTTTGCTAAAACGTCTGGAAACAGTGCTGATACTAATTAATATCAGACCCTTTTAAATGCAGAAAGGCCTTGATTTTCTTGCACGAACTTCTCGGCGAGCGCATAACTATTCCGCTTATATTATGGTATTGTTAACATGTGGGATTTTTTTTTTTTTGGACGTCCACTTCTCTTTCGGTCGCTAAATTCACCTGTGTCTCGATATTTCATGATCGTATTATGAATAGCAATCTTGCTCGAATTAATCTTTCTGCTTATGTCGCGTTCGGAGTATCCTTCATTAATATAAAGTCATTGTTTGTGCCCTGTTTGTAACACCACGCTTTTTTGCTGTATAAAAAATGCGTATAAAACCTCCCAGCATGAAAACCAGAAGCCAACTGATGCTCGCACGCTTCCCCCAACTCTATCAACAGCTGCCGCAGTAGGATATCACAACACCAACAGGAAGTTGAGTAATACAGACAGTAGCTGACGCAATCGGCAGAAATCTCCTAATACCAGCAGGTGGTCTTGATCTTTGGCAAATGACTGTACCTATAAAAGTAGTTCCGCAAAATGTATTCAAACTCTTACGTTCTTGAAATCGTCAAACTTAGTATGCCTTTATGAATGTAAATTATTAACGCACCTTTACATAGCCATATTATATGAGAGTAATATACACGTGTAACCTTAGTATATCACAAGTTCTAAGAGGCAACGACTGGAATGTGTGCCATTCAAGTACTTTATAAGTACTTATTGGAATAACAGAAAGCCAAATGCGAAGGAAAATATCGAACTGCTTCTGTTCCCGGAAGGTATGCGTGAGAATTGCAGCTAATTTATTATCACTTACTTCAACGGAAATAAATTTCTAGTTTTCAGAAGTACTATAAAGATCTCTTTGAATGAAACTATACCCGCAGCATCTGACATTTTGCGCTGTATTAATAAGCGCCGATCTAAAAATATTTTCCTCCGCTTTCTATTGAGTCATATAATTCACGCCATGGTAAAGTGGGATCTTGCGTGACGGAATGCAACCAGTTTTCGAAATGAAATAGCCGGTGCTCTGTGAAAGGATACCTTAGAGATAAGAAAGCAGAGCGTATCTATTACTGCGATCTGAATCCCAGACTTTCCTTCGGGTCTTTCTCATTAAGGGTTAGGAAGCATCGTCCGAGGTTTCTGCTTTAATTTGCCACGATAGGCAGAGAGCTTCCCAGATAAGTGGCCTTATTACACATGGGAATCGTAATGCCGTTCATAAATCAAACGGATAATGTGCGGTGATACGAATCAGATGCAGGCTGCATCACACTCAAATTCCACAGGAAATTTTACATTTCGAGACTCCCACGAACTGAACGGTTATTTTGAAAATGCTTGTTGGGTAGCCCACGCACATTCTGTTGCCGTAAATTCGATTTGCTTAACACTTTTGCTCTCTGGCAGTGCAACTAAAGAAGCTATTATGGAAATCGCATTATTAAGTGGAGATTGAGCTCCGACGTGGCATAAAGTTTACCCCTGATTCCAAATAATCTTTTGCGCAGTTTGATGAGCAGTAATAAAATGGAACTTTCCTGCGATCTTAAAATGTTAAATTTCCGTAATTGTGAAGAATTCAGTCAACGCCGAAATCATTTTTTAATCGATAATTATAAGCCAGAAGAAACAGCTTTAAAGTAATGCCATCTTTTCTTTTCTTGATGCTATTGACGCGTCAGAAAAGTATCAGCTGAATTATTTACCGATAAGTGTTCTGAAGGATAGGATTTGATATCTGTCTTCATGTCGGCTATTGGAAATAACTTTAAAATAAGACTGCACATTTCGTCTTGGTGCTACAGGCTGCTCCGAAATGCCTCTGCCAAATTTAAGGATTCAAACGGGGAAAGATACACTCATGACTCAAGAAGAGATCATTTATGCAGCAACACATTCGATGTACACTCTCTGATAAAAAGTATCCAGACACTTGCCTGTGCACATATTCCTGATAATAGGAAAATAATTAATGTCGAATTGGCCCAATACAAACCTCCACTCACTGGGGAAGGCTTTACACTAGATTTTGGTACGTCGCTGCTGGAATTTCCTTCCAAGTCTTCCACAAGAGCTTTAGGCAAGTCGTTTGCCAACAGAGTTGGAAACGGGTCAAAAATTTGAGATCCGGACTCGGACGTCGCATAACTGGACCCGAACCGGACCAGTAACTGACCCGGACTAATCTGCTCTGAACTATAAATTCTAAACTCACTTTATAGATATATATACATATAAAGGTAATATATATATATATTCATCCCAATAACTGCTTGATATTTTAAAACTGAAATTCTCTTTTACGCTTTCCAACCGTAGGTTGAAGAAGCGTATATGCTCCAGCTCTGTCCGTCCGTCCTCACGATAACTGGCGTAAAAATGGTTCAATTTCGAAGAAATTTTAGTATGTGGTAGGGGACAACCCGGGGAAAAGCCCTATTTAAAATGGGACAAATGGGATCAAAGGTCACGTCGTAGGAGCGGGATCCATTCCATTGCACTTATACGTCATAACTTGCGTAAATATGGTTCAATTTCAATGAAATTTGACTATGTGGTAAGGGACCGCCTGGAGACGAACCCTATTCAAAATGGGTGAATTCGGATCAAAGGTCATGACATAAGAGCGGGATGCATTCCATTGCCTTTATGCATCATAACGTACGTAAAAACGGTTCGATTTCGATGAAATTTCAGTATGTGGTAGGGGACCACCTGGGGACGAATTCTGTTAGAAATGGACGAAATGAATTCAAAGGTCAGGACATAGAATTGCGATCCATTCCATCTTCCTTATCCTATATTATTAAGGTGGACGTCAAGTAATTTTGTTTCCTATACTTCCAGTGGAAAAACTTTTGTACACATTTCCTTCACAATTAATGTGTCCCCAAGGATGAAAATTTGAACATCGAATAAAATAACTTTTTATTATCCCTTGGAATACTTAATGTTTTCTAAAACATAACCATAATTATATTAAAAATCAATAACTTTTCCTTTGGTTTTGTTGAAACCAGAAAAAGGATGGCGTGACCTGTACTTTGATGACGTCAGTAGACAAACAAATGTTGAATTGCATAATTATGGTTATGTTTTAGAAAATATTAGGTATTCCAAGTTATAAAATGAAGCTATTTTAATCGATGTTCAGATTTTCATCCTTGTGAACGCATTAATTGTCCAGAAAAAAGATAGCGCGACCTGTACTTTGATGACGTCAGTAGACAAACAAATGTTGGATTTCATAATTAAAGTTATGTTTTAGAAAATATTAAGTATTGCAAGTTATAAAATGAAGATATTTTAATCGATGTTCAAATTTTTATCCTTGGGAACGCATTAATTGGGAACAAAATGTGTACAGAAATTTTTCCATTCGAACTACAGGAAGCAAAATTACTTGACGTTCACCTTAAAGGAGCAATTCTTGTATGTATGTAAATTTTATTTTGATTGAAAACGGCTCGAAGGATTTTCATGAAAGTCGTTAACCTACCGTTTTCTGGTACTAGAAATCGATTTAGCTTGATCTCGACTTTAGGAAAATTAGTTTAGTACGTTAATAACCACCTAGAATTACCACGTTTTTAGTGTAATGTCATGGCGTCGTCCGATTAGATGTTAGCGCGCGGTCACGCCATTTGTCTCATTACGTCACGCATTGTGTACGGATCCTATTAAAGGTTTATGACGTCACAGTCTTGCGAGCAGATGGGCGCGATTCCCATCTGCCTCATTACGTCACGCGTTGTGTGCGTATGTTCGTCCGCACGATAACTCGCGTAAAAATCGTTCGATTTCGATGAAATTTTAGTATGTGGTAGGGGAACACCTGAAAAGAAACCCTATTGAAAGTGAACCAAATGGGATCAAAGGTCAGGACATAGGAGCGGGATCCATTCCACTGCTTTTATTCGTCATAACTAACGTAAAAAGGTTCGATTTCGATTAAAATTTAGTATGTGGTAGGTGATCACCTGGGGACAAACCCTATTGAAAATTGGTGAAATGGAGGTCAAAGGTCAGGACATAGGAGCGGAATCACTTCCATCGCCATTATGCGTCATAACTTACGTAAAAATGTTTCGATTTGGATGAAATGTTAGTATGTTGTACGAACCTGCCTGGGGACGAATCCTATTGAAAATGGGCGAAATGGATCAAAGGTTAGGACACAGACGCGGGATCTATTCCAAAGCCCTTATGCATCTTAACTTACGTAAAATTGCTTCGATTGCGACACAACTGTATCATGTTATTTCGGAGGTATACTGAACAAGTTCTGTTGAATATCATAGAAATGGGATCAAAGGTCAGGGCACAGGAGTGAGATTTATTCCACAGCCATTTTCCTCATAACTTGAGAAATAACTTGAGTAATGATTTCTAGTATGTTGGAAAGCGTATCATAATCAATGCATTGCATGATTTTACTAACTTGTTTAATAATAAAATTTGGTTACTTGCTAAATTTTAGTGCCATTTTTAGTGCCAATATTTTGCGTAATGCAGAAGTAATGGCTGACTATGACCGTGACCGTGAGTATATTACAAATGGGAATCATTATTTACCATTACACAAATGTATGTTTTTAAATGTATTTAGATTGTTCACTCTTTTCACGCTTTGATGGGGTGCGCATACTTCCATATGGTTCGTTAGATTTTTGGTTCCATAATATTTTATTACACTGTCGACATATTTCTTTGTAATTATACACTTTTCACATTTTGAAGAACAAGCAAGACCAAACAACACGGAATTATTCCCCGGTTCCTTAATGAGGCGAAAAAAAATTCCAGCATTCATTCTTCCCCTTGTGGTTTTCAACAAGCACCTATTTGTTGGCCTCGACACCTTTCTCAAATTCCTTAATAGAAAATACATCCATATTAACAAATAAGGAGTTAATTTCGACATGACATGTCATGTAAACGGGATGTTAGCACATCAATTGAAAACCTCTGAATGCTCAATGAAAAGATGTAACGTGAAAGGCAACTCTTAGACATACAGTGAACTTAGCATGGAGAGAGTGAATCTGCTGAGAAGCAGGCGAATAGCGTTTGCCTGTATCTTGCCCCGGACAATCGCACTGTAAAAGAACGCAAAAAAAAGAATCTTTTTACGATATGGTGTGTTTGAGGTCGGTCAGTGGGCATCTTCTTTGCTTTAAGAAAGGGACGAAAATATTTTTGCATGGCAAATCATTCACTCCGTGGGCACCAGTATCGGCTACAGAATTTCACAACGAGCATTTTTCTTTGGAAAATATTTTACTCTTTTCAAAAATAAAACGGGAATAAAACCGGGTCAAAATCGGGTCAGGAACACCATGACCCGATCCGTTGGGCCCGCAGGAAATTATCGTCCCCTTGACCCGTTTCCATCTCTGGTCGTCACCGATATCGGGCGATTCTGCCTGGCTCGCAGTCGGAATTCCACTTCATCTCAAAGCTATTCCACGGGGTTGAGATCGGGGGTCTCTGCAGGCATTTCAAGTTCTTCCCCACTATTGCTTTACCACAAGTTAGTGGACTTCTTGATAAAGATAGGAGCGTTGACCGAACTGTCACCATAATGTTGGGCGCACAGAATTGTCGATAACGTCATAATAGGCCATGGCATTGTTCTTTTCGCTGGAGACGTCCTAATTCCACTTTTTGCTGTCCATCATCTATCTATCTATCTATTTTATTATAAAAAAGGTTTAAAAAATAAAAATTATAAAAAAAAACATTTGAAATCTCCGTCAGGAAGTGAATTTTAAAAGTTCCGATAACGACTGATGAAGCCACCATGCCAAGGGACTTTGACGTTGAATTGGCAGTCTAATAGGTGCTATGATCAACGTCAAATTCCCTTGGTATAGTGGCTTCATCGATCGTTATCAGAATTTTTTAAATCCGCTTTCTTTGACGGCGATTCTATAATTTTTTTTACATTGTAGTTTTTATTTTTCAGACTGAACTTGCTTTCATTCTGTCTCCAGTTTAATCTTGTTGTTTTCATGTGATCTCTGTCTCATATTGTTCAGTTTGTTTTTCTGTTAATATTGAGTAAGTTCATGTGTCGCTACTCGCTAACTAATACTAATATACTAAAATCTAAAGAGTTTGTTGTTTTGTTAAGTGATTAGATAGATAGATAGAGTTTTGGTGTAGATTATTTTTAACCCCTCCTCCCAAAAAAAGAAAAAAATGACAGCAACTAAAGTTTAGTTACGGCGCTAGCATGCGTCATGCTCTTTGTGCTCAGAAGTGTTGCCAACCTCATTTCGCGAGAAAGAACGTATAGCGTTAAGGTTAGAAACGCTAAAAGAGAACGAACTCAAATTTACATCGAGACAGCAACTAAAAATGGAAGTTAATTCAGAGTATACTTCACAGATGCTTACTTGAGAGCTAACAACTAGATATCCAGGTTTGAATCTTGGTAAGTACCTTCTTCTCGCCGCACCTATTTTGGTTCAGCATCCTCTCAAGCCTTTGCCCTTCTGCAGAAGATTGGACTGGGCAAGCCGTGAGCCAATAGGATCCTGTGAGACTAAACAAAATTATCTAATTCTGTCCCACTATGAAATATGAAAAATGTAATCACCTAAGTTTTTTTACAGTATTTATTTCCAGTACTTACGCTTAACTATTTCTTTGTTCGTTCAAAACGACCATGTAGGCTTCGTGCTATTTTTCGAGAGAACGTCGGGGGAGGAAGCTGTCAGAATGTGGTTCCTTTCTTTCGATGTTAAATTTCACGGACATTGATCCAAAGCTACCTTTAGTTCTCACACTGTCAAACAGAATTTCCTTTAGGGGAGGGAGCGCAGAGGGACAAGCAGCGTTAATACATCAGACAACCCTGAGAGCAGCGTAGCGTCAAGTGTTCAGAGAAAGTTTCGGAAAATGTACTCGCTCACAGTGCGTCGAAGTATTTTGCAAAGAGAGAGGAAGTTCTTGTGTTGTGTGAGACATCTCGTGGAATTCTTTCCCTCTCATGGATATCTAAGATCTTTACGCCTTTTGGTGGAGTTTTATACCACTATTTTTTGGGACTTATTGATCTAGCCCGCGCAGATGTTTCTGATGCTGCCGGAGAGTGTTTTCGTTCTTTAGCCTCTGTGCATGTGTATGCCCAGAGAGAGGCTTCGCTGCATCCTATTCATTGGACGCCGTGCTTTTTATTCCCTTTCCATGCGTTCCACTAAAAGCAATAAATTTTCTGAAAAAGCGCTGGCAGAAAGCACTTTAAAGACTCTAAAAAGAACTGCGCGGCAAAAACTTTTTCGCCTTCCAAAATAAAAAAAAAACCTGCGGAGGTAAAGAGAAAAAAATGGAAAGCGTCTTTCCCGTTTAATCGGGCCGAAAAATGCATGGAACGCTCGGAATATCCGACAAAATGTTTACCAACGTCTTGAAGTGGGAGGCAATTTTATGAAATAATACTTCCCCGTAGTACATGTGCAACCTTTAATGGCCTGCTTAACGCAAGAAGAATGGCCGGTTTATGGGGCCCCGCTGTTGTTCGATGCGGCGACTCGTGTTTCTTTGGAAACGGAGGAATGAATGAGGTTGCTCCTAAACTCGCCTCCAACGCCCTCTGACATTCCTGGAAACTGTCGCGAATTTGAAAATGAAGCCTGTGTTCGCTATAAGAGTCGACCTGCTTCCAGAATTTATGCTCACATTCCAAATTTTTCTTCGCGGCACTTATAGAGAAACCTGCATAAAGTGGCTAATAAAGTTATGCCGTTGAAGAATATGGAAGCATGTCTTCATCGCCTGGCATGCCGATAATTCTTGGCGTAGTTCATCATTCAATACGGGTTCTGCCCTCAACATTCCTGCTTTTCTGATTTACTATAACGTACAGGCAGCGCGTTTAGAAATAAATGCACCGATTATATCCCTTCCCTCCTTCAATCAAATTTGTTGGTGCAAATTCCATGAAACATTTCAAACTGCAAATTTATTACCCTTAGTGTTTCCGTAAGAGCAATTCAACCTTCTTTCTTTGTTTGTCTCTCGAACCTGAAAATTGCAGGAAATGATGTTATTCACTCTTCATAATGGTTGTCTATTTTTGAACCAGGCTTTATTGTCTCTTTTTTGGTTTGGGAGTTTTACGATCACCTTGAGCAATTCAGTGAGCAATATGCCGTCGCTAGTCCCTAATTTAGGGCCACTGGTTCCAGGGAAGAGAGAGAATTAGTGCCGCGAAACAAACACACCATCTGTGCCTCACTCGGAATTCGAACCCGGACTTATCTCGAACAAATGGTTTGAAGACAGCGCTTGGTACCACTTGGCCACCGGGGTAGTGAACCAGGTCTAAGAATTGATATTAAGTTAAGTTGACAGGGGAAAAGAGTTGCCGTTTGTCTTGTTTTGCATTTACATGATCACATGATATGGCAACATTATCAGTTGCCGTGAAGTGATATCCTCATTGACTTCGAAATTAACAAAAGACAAAGGGAAAATCGGGATGTGTTAATTCTGTGGACAAACATTCCTGTAGCAGTGTATTTCTTATAATTGTCTTCTGCTATCACAATGCTTCTTGACAATTGTTTAGTCACGAAAATCTCTTAAATTACCTTTACAAAGTCTCTCAAATCTCTCTTGTTGCCTTTCTTTTCGGACTTTCTCTTACATCCCGAAGCTCAATAAAATTCTTCTCTTTTTTGCGTTTCAGCATATCAGTTATTTCTTCTCGCTGTTACGCTGAAGGTTTCTTTGAGCGGTTACATCGGGTCCTTATGTTTTGTCCATCGCCATGATCTACATTAACAGTGTTGTGTTTCTCACTCTGTTTTTCCCTTTCTCCCTCTGGAAGGTATCAGTTTCTTTTTCTCGCAGATATAATCAGCTTGATTTATTTAGGTCTCCTAAATCTCGCTGTTTGTCTTTGTTTTCTCAGTCTTTCTATCATATATCTATCTGTCTTTCCTTACCTTTCTCTCATCATATCAATTGTTTCGTCTCGTGGGTCTGCTGAAGTTGCCTTTGTACGGTATCCTAAACATCAAAACCAGTGGCGTAACCATGTTTCAAAAATTGGGGGTCCGATGACACATACACACATTATACACTACATACCAACAAAAAATTGGACACCCATGCAATCGACGATATCTGCGGTCCTGATTCACGTCACGGCCGCCGCAGTTAAGTACCGTGTGGGAAACAGCAACGCAACCAGTCGCATGCAAGATGCCACGCAGTTCGGAGCTCTGTGATTTCGAGAAAGGTGCAATCGTCGAGTATCACAGAAATGGTCGATCCATACGTGACATATCCAGAGAGTTGAAGTACCCAAAATCGACAGTGGCCTACGTGATTGGCAAGTGGAAGATTAGAGGTTACGTACGGAATGTGCCTCGACCCGGCAGACCCACAAAACTGGGAGTTAGAGACCGACGGGTGCTGGCCAGAGAAATTCGGAAGAACCGCACCAAATCGATGGGCCACATCCGCGAGGAGTTTCAACAGATATCCGGGAGTGTTTCGATAAATACCATCCGTAAGGAAGCCCATCTGCTCGGTTATCATGGACGTGCTGCCGCCCACAAGCCTATGATCACCAAGTCCAATTGCGCTGCTGCTCGGCTAACGTGGTGCAAAGAACGTCGACAGTGGACCGTTGAACAGTGGAAACAGGTTCTCTTAAGTGACGGATCAAGGTTCACCCTCTACCGTTCGGATGGCAGGGTCTGGGTTTGGCGTCTGCCTGGGGAACGCCTCCTACCGGAATGTATTGTGCTAACTGTGAAGTTCAGCGCCGGTGGAATTATGCTATGGGGGCGTTTCTCCTCGTATGGCACGGGACCATTGGTCGCAATTCCTGGTAGACTCAACGCCGAGACCTACTGCACCATTTTGGATGACCAAGTGCTTCCTACGTTGTGGCAATTTTACGGGGTAGACCCATGTTACTTTCAGGATGACAATGCCACCTGTCATGTTGCGAGGTCCACCATGGCTTGGTATGGTGACAATGGGATTAATCGAATGGACTGGCCTGCGCAGAGCCCGGACCTTAACCGTATCGAGTCCCTCTGGGACGAGTTGGAGCGTCGACTTAAGGGGTGCCCCCACCGTCCGAAATCGGTGAAGGAACTGACCTGAGTTCTCCAAGTCGATTGGAAGAAAATACCTCTAGCCGTTGTACAACGCCTGGTTGGGAGTATGCTCCGGAGGGTCGTAGTTGTAATCGCCGCTCGTGGAGGCTCCACCAACTATTGAAGGTGAATAAACTTCGTATTCCTTTGCTATTACAGATGTCCAATTACTAGTTTGCAGATAGTGTATATATACATACACTGAAAAGCAATTGAATTAGAGACAGCTGGCGTTATGCAAATGTGGCGCTGTGGGCGGCCCTGTAAACGGAAACGACATGACGTATGCAGCTATACGACAATGTAAGGACTCATGCGACGGGAATGAGTAAGAGTCGGACGCAGTATGGGAAAGCGAAGGATCTCAGCGCATTTGATCTTGGGCAAATTGTCGGGGCCCGACGAATGGGTCACTCCATCTCGGAAGTCGTGCAGGCCATGGGATTTTCACGAGCCACTGTGCCACGGGTGCACCGTGAGTACATCGAATCCGGTAAAACCATCCCTGCAACGGCCAACTGCCGTGGACAACTGTGTGTGGATGAGGTAGCTCGCATTGTAACAGCGGATAGACGGGCCACATTGCAAGAAATCACTCGGCAATTTAACGTTGGTGCACAAAAACATGTAAGCAGTTACACCTTCCAGAACCATCTCCTCGCTATGGGGTACAGAAACCATCGTCCCACGAGGGTACTGCTGCTGCCCGCACATCATAGGGTGCAAAGATTAGCATGGGCGCGGGAACATCGCCACTGGACCCTAGACATGTGGAAAAATGTTGCTTGGACTGATGAATCGATATTCACGTTTGTACAGGAGAATGGCAGGATACGAGTACGGCGCAAACTACATGAAGCGATGGATCCTTTTTGCCAGCAGGGTACTCTTCAAGCTGGTGGGTGTAGCATTGTCGTCTGCGGACTGTTTACGTGGACTGAAATGGGATCCCTGGTACGTGTGACATCGTCCCTCACAGGTCAACGTTACCGGGATATCCTGGACGACCATGTGCTCCCGTTTGTGCGTCTTCGACATCCCACTGGGGGACTTCATCCTGCAACAAGACAATGCACCGTGCCATCGCTCCCGAATTGTATCCGATTGGTTGGATGGTCCACCGACGTGACCTCTCTTCCTCTGCCAGCTAGGTCACCTGACCTCAATCCCATCGAGCACATTTGGTATGCCATCGAGAGAGAGAGATGTTCGAAGCTATGACCCCTCCTTCAAATTTTCGTGAACTGTGGGAGCTTGTTCAGGGGTCGTGGATCCGTATGGCTTCCCAACGCTTCCGGTGTCTTGTCGAGTAAATACCGAGACGAATCGCCGCAGTCATCAGAGCGAAAGGTGGTGCTACACGTTGCTAGACAGGTACCTCTTATTCAATTGTTCTACAGTGTATATATGCATATATATACAATATTATATACATACTGTATAAGATTGAGTTTGGGACCCACTCCCCCTACACATACACACACTCGCGCGCGCGCGCAGGAGCAGAGCAGTTGCTGAGGCGCGATCTGACGGGGACGACATAGGCGCCTCTGTTGGCGAATTGTGAAACTTAGCGAATACAACTGTAAAACTAATATAGACAGAGCATAAATGTAAATTACAAAGTTGTAGAACTGACTTTGCTTATTAGAAATCGATATCGCTGTTTTATTAAGTACACATTATACACGTGTTTGCATTCTACGAAAGAATAGAATCTTATATTATTAAATTTAGTTGTTTCACATCATAAAAAAGTGTGCATTACATCATTATATTCCCGAATAATTTGGTGGGAGTCCCTTACGTTGGGGATCCTCGACTCTGAAAATCTGAGGGTCCAGACCCTCCTTCCCAGTGGTTATGCCAATGATCAAAACTACATAAAGCCGCTCTCTTTCGTAGTATTCTTGCAGTGCTCCTTGATCTATATTAACAGTACTATCTCTCTCTCTCTCTCTCTCTTCATTTGTACATCTCCCTTTGAGTATATGAGGGCGTCATGTCTGAACTCCTAAGTTTCTGTTTCACGTGGCCGTTTTTTCGTTGTCTGTTCTCAGCAAAAATAGTCTTGCTGGCCCAACACTATGTTGCCGCCGCCCAACCTTCAATAAAATTTCTGGGCGGCCACCACATGGGCCAGCAGTTCGGGCCAACAGTGGCACCCCCATTAGTTGTGATATGCCAGAACAGGGCCATTAGTTATTCATCACAGCCAGTAGCTGCCACAAGTGGCCCTTCAGCGGCCCTGCAAGCACGTGCCATAAATGATGGTTAGCCTAATGTGGTGCGCTAATTTCCCGGCAGTGGCAGCCGGCAATCACGTGACGTAACTGATGTCTTGCCGAATCTTGTCCGCAAATTTCCCTGTAGTAGCCATAAAAAAAAAAAAGGACGACAGCAGTTTCCCATAGCTACAACTACCTTTTTTCCGGCTTACGAAACTTCTGCATTACAGCACTGAGCTGGAGAAATTTTCTCAACAGGTCCTGAAAAACGCCCGTTTGGATCTAGCTGGAAACGAACCAAGGACGGTCTATGTACGTGGGATGCGGGCGCTCTACCAACGGGAACTGATTTGCCACGCACGAGGGTCTGCTTGAAGCGATGCTGCAGGGCCATCAATGACTTCCAACTGATGGCGCTGTCACCAACGGTCCGTTACCGGGCCGTGAGCGGCAGATTTCAGCCAGCAGTGACCCATCACTGCCAGCTGGTGGCCAGCAGTTTCCCAACACTTGTGTTTTTGCTGGGTGTGCATGTCAGTCTCGTTGTTTGTTTCTTCTTAGCCTTTCTCTCACATCATGATGCACTTTTGCAGGCCTTTCTCTGTGCTTTTCTTTACCTTCCTCTTATCATATCAGTTCTTTCGTCTCGCTGGTCTGCTGAATTTGCTTTTGTACTCTATCCTAAACATCAAAACCTCATAAAGTCGCCCCCTTTCTTATTTCTTGTAGTGCTCGATGATCTATATTAACAGCGCTATATCTTCGTATCTCTGTCTTTTTATCCATTTGTCTATCCCTCTCTGCGTATACCCTTACGTCATGTCTCAAGTTCCTAGCGTTTCTGTATCATGTTGCAGCATAGGCAAATCAGTCAGGTAACGAAAACGCAGGTAAAAACAAAGGTTTAAATCATTAGAGGGCAAGAAGAGTCTTTAGTGTTAGATTTCTCAAATGTTGCGTTACCTCGCTATTTGCATGACAACTGAGCTTGTATAATACGACGTATTTGTTCGCCTAACGTTCATAGTTTAATGTAAATAACCAGTGAGTTATTTTTGTGAACTAACTAATGCACTGCTTATTTCTTATTAGTGTGCCGTCAAAAACTCTCTGTGGAAGTTCACCGTTACTATGTTCATGTCCACAAGGAGATAATAAATGTGATTTTCGATTACCTTCTTTTACACTCGTAGAACCGTATGGTAAGGAGAAATGTTCAAAAGTAAAATAAAGATAACTCATTTGATAATGCCCTCTTAAAACATATTAGCATAAACCGGCATGTTTCGCATAACAATCGTTTAGTTGTACGGTTTTGTAACTAATTTTTTTTAAATACCACTTTAACATCAGAAGAAAGTGAAACTCTTGTGATTGTTGATAGTTAATTGCTGCACTTGTGGAATGTGGAAGAGGAGCCGCAGCAAAAGTATATACAGGGATTTATAACGCTTTAGCTTTGTTAGCTTTCTTTTAAATGGTTAACAAATGAGCTGGTTAATTGGCTAATGTTCTTACATAGCATCGTTGCACATAAATTACACTTTAGAAACAAGAAACCAAACGCCGAGTAGAAAGAATCAGCTATTGACTTACGTAATTGTGGCGTACTACAGAGGTGAATGGCGTGTCAAGACGACAAATCTGCCGCGATACATCCCGTCCGTGTAGCTTATTTGGGAGAGCAAATTACTCCGGTGTGAGGAGGCGCGGTTCCGATCCTCGTCAAGG
This sequence comes from Macrothele yani, assembly GCA_039090855.1. Taxonomy (NCBI): domain Eukaryota; kingdom Metazoa; phylum Arthropoda; class Arachnida; order Araneae; family Macrothelidae; genus Macrothele; species Macrothele yani. The sequence goes on from CM077004.1 coordinate 33,762,700, forward strand.
ACAAATTTGTGTTTTCACATTGTCGTCCGAACGTACAAAATGGATCTATTAGCCGTTTGGTTCTTCAAAAAATGTGTGATTAAACACATCGTTTGGAATTAATAAAAATTCTTTATACGCTTGAAAAGAAAAAAAAACATTAAGAGAGAGATGATGTAACGTACTACAAAGGTAAAGCAGGTGTCAAAACGACAAATCTGCCGCTATACATTCCGTCCGTGTAACTTAGTTGGGAGAGTAACTTACTCTGAAGCGAGGAAGCGCGAGTTCGATCTCCGTCATGGACAAATTTGTGAATTTCACATAATGCCAACAGTTTAATCAAAATATCAATATAATCTCCTGCTGAAATATAATATCGGTAGTATCAATCCCACAATATTGACATCGATCACGTGTATGTTTCCCAATTACATCTTTTTACAATCTGCTCACAAAATCTCAATATCTGTACTAATCTCCAGTAACTCCACTCTATGTACATTCCATCTCGTCATTTTATTTTGCTCTGATTCACTTTCAATGTTGCCAAATTGTAACTGTCTGGGGAAGTAATGTGCCGTTCAGTGAAAAAATATTTAACGAAGAAGTAACTAAATTTCCATAAGAACGCATAAACTCGAAATGACGGTTAAATAGTGGTATGTCACAGAATGCTTGACGCGAAACAATGCTGATGCTGATTCTCTGTTTCCAGAAATTGCTATTGCACGCCGTAGATGAGCGGACGATATCCAAACTTGTACGAACCAAAAGACGCGCGACAATGACGCGAAGGACAGAGGATTTCAATGGGAGACAATACCAAACGACATCTCAGCACACTGTGCGCCATACATTAGCTTTGTCTGTGCTTCAACAGAGGAAGATCTGCCAATACACAATCGACGTCTGCAAGGAACCTGGCAAAACGTCACCAATGGGCTCGATTGAACCAAATGTAGATCAGTAATAATAGGAAAAAACGGTCAAATGATCCGAGGAATCGTGTTTTCAGCAGCACCATGCCAACGGACCATTATATAAGGATTTAGTAAGAAAAACATGAAAGTACGGAAACACCTTGTATGATCACGTCTTTGCAAGCTCAGTGAAGCAGAGTAATGCTGTGGGTCATGTTTTCTTCAGAGACTTTATGCCGCCCATGGTTGCACTGGACACATGTCTAAATGCCCACGCGTATTGAAACATTTTTGCTGATGAAACCCATCTATGGTCACTCTCAACTTCAATCGTGATGGATGCTTCAGGCGAAAAAGTGTTCCCCTGCTGCAACATCCACATTTTCTGGTAGTTGTCAATAATAATATGATACAGATATTTTTCTTATTCACTGGCCAACAGAGTACCTAGAATTCAATCCCATGGAGTATTTGTGGGATGAAGGCGATATGGATATCAAGTATCACAATCTACTGTTGTAACGTATACTCTAGATTCAGTTTCCTTTTGATTTTACTATCTCTTGTTATTTTATTTTTCTATGCAAATTATCTTCTCACTTAACGAGATGTTATTTCTCCCGCTGAATTATATGTGGCAACGAGTGTAAGTCATGACGTGGTGGTATGCAGTATATACAGGCGCGCTCAACTATACCATGTAGCTTCGTTTTATGTGATAGGTTCTTCTTAATTATTGTTATGCGATTCTACGAAAGTTCGGATATTCAGTAGTCGTATGATTTGTTGAGTGTGTTTGATAATATCAGGAGCTCTCCAATAAAAGTTTTAAAGTGAGTACGTTTTCTCAGTTCATATTATTGTCAGACCTCTGTCTGGCTGTTAAGTCTCTTTCATTAAGTGTCTCCATTAAGTTCAGGGTATATTGTGTTTACCGCTCTAATAAGGAGCCTTCAAGGTACTAATGTACTAAAACCGAAGTTATAGTACTGATATTCAAGATAATGAGGAACGCTGAGTAAAAAGAAGTTCCATATTCAATGAATTTATTGCACGTGCGAGTCTTACCTAAACAAACTCTAGCACTTTGAAGATTTGGTACACTTTAGCTACGTCAAGTAACCTTCCACTAACCCTAACGTGACTTAACGTAAGTTTCCCTGCATTACACGTCCAGCGGAGGACTTTATTCATTATACTGTAATCCAGTGATTTGGAAAATGCTATTCATAAGTCTTTTGTCAGTACTTTACGAGAACGTTAACAAAACTTAACAGAATAGACGACGAGGCAAACTGTTTCTGTTCTGAAGACCAAAACTGTTGCGAATAAATTAACAACTTAGTACATACATATTCCTACCATAAATATCAGAACACCTGTATATCTACAAATATTCTGTATTTGCAAAAGAATTAATACTATATGCTGAAATCGTTGGCTGCCGCCTCTAGTCTTTGTAAAACACTCTATTGGTGTTTTTTTTTGGAGGGGGAGTCAAAATGTACGCCGATATGTTCGGCAGTTTGGCCTTCAAACCAGTGATCAGTACGTTGTTTGTTAAGTGGCATCTTTTTCCACATATCCACGATCTAGTTGGTTCCAGAGACTCTCGGTAGGGTTAAGATTAGGTCTCTGGACTGGCCAGTTGAACATTTCGTCTAGGTAAAGCTCAGCATTCCAGGACGTCTAGGTAGAGCTTAGCATTCCAGGACGTCTAGGTAGAGCTCAGCATTCCAGGACGTCTAGGAAAAGCTCAGCATTCCAGGACGTCTAGGTATAGCTCAGCATTCCAGGACGTCTAGGTAGAGCACAGTATTCTAGGACGTCTACTCAGCATTCCAGGACGTCGAGGTAGACCTCAGCATTCCAGGGCATCTAGGTAGACCTCAGCATTCCAGGACGTCTAGGTAGAGCTCAGCATTCCAGGACGTCTAGGTAGAGCTCAGCATTCCAGGATGTCTAGGTAGAGCTCGGCATTCCAGGACGTCTAGGTAGAGCTCAGCATTCGTAGTTTTGTCCAAAACGACTAATGACGCCCATGCCGAAATACGTAAACAGCTTGAAGCTATCACGTTGCCTAAATTAAACTTCACTGTAGGGACAATACTCCGAAAGGCACCTTTCTTCCGGAATTCGCCGCACCCAAGAACGACAATTAGATTTGTAGACTCTGTACCGTGATTCGGTTCAACAGTTTTCCTTTGGTCTACAATGCAAGACGACGTTCCTCACACCATGGTAACTGGTTTGTGGTATTAATCGAAGTAATTACATCTTGTGGATAGCTACTCGACCACGGTAAGTGATATCGTGCAACGTCCTGTGCATTGTAATGGTGCGAACATTAGTTCTAAGAGTATCACATAGGGGTTGTGTGATTACAGATAGTGCTGATTTGCATTCTTATTGAAGAGGTCTTTGCAGAGCTATTCTGTTACGTTCTACTACCATCAAAGGTTTACCAGGTCGTTTCTTGGCAGACACAACCCCAGTCTCCTGTAGCTCGCATATCACATCACCAGAGATCTCCAATGGCACTGAAATTTTACGCACGGAGCAATTCCTGATGTGACACCCAATTATTATTCCGCGCTAGAAATCAGTTAACTATGTTGATCCAGGCATTTTGCATTCAAAGTCATGCTGTTGTCTCACCATATCCCTACGAGCGTCTTTATAGTTGGGTCTGTGACGCAGTGCTTGCGTTCGACCCAATTCACTGTCAATAGAGAGGTTTCAAAATATTATTGGTTGGCCGGTGTACATTTGCACTTCGCTTAAAGGCATTTGCGATAAACAATGCAATTATCAAGAGCAATTTACCATTATATATTAAAAGTAGTTAATCAGTACATACACTGACGGAAAAAAAATCCCAACACCAAGAAGGGGTTGTGTTAGATAAACGACAGTTGATAGGCGGTGAGAGTACATCTGTAAGATGATGTCTATGCAAATTTCGCGCTCGGCACATACGTGTGACGCTAGTAGCGCCCTTGGGAACATGCAAAGCAGGTTTGCTGTAAATACGCGCTGTAACGTTCGTGAGCGTTAGTTATCGTTGAGATTCGACGTAGTGTGTTGATGTTAGTCAAGAATGCCTTTAAGAAGACGAAGAAGCCATTATCAACAGCTCACGGAGTTTGAACGAGGTCGTGTAATAGGGCTACGAGAAGGTGGATTTTCGTTGCGCAATATTGCAGAACGACTTGGCAGGAATGTAGCCACTGTGCATGATTGTTGGCAGCGGTGGTCAAGGGAAGGTACTGCCTCAAAACGACCGGGTTCCGGCCTGCCACGTGGCACTACTGAGAGCGAAGACCGCCGTGTACGGCGTATGGCAGTGGCGCATCGTACCACGTCTGCGGTAGCAATTCGAGCTGCAGTTGCCACCACAGTGACACAACGAACTGTTGCAAATCGGTTACTTGAAGGACAGCTCCGAGCCAGACGCCCTGTAGCGTGCATTTCACTTACTCCAAACCACTGCCGTTTGCGACGTCAGTGGTGTCAAGCTAGAGCTCATAGGAGGACGGAGTGGAGATCTGTTGTGTTTCCTGATAAAAGCCGGTTCTGCCTGGGTGCCAGTGATAGCCGTGTGTTGGTTAGAAGGAGGCCAGGTGAGCACCTGCAACCAATCTGTCTGCGGCCGAGACACACTGGACCTACACCTGGAGTTATGTCCTGGGGAGCAATTTCCTATGACAGCAGGAGCACTCTCGTGGTTATCCCACGCACCTTAACGGCACAGTTGTACGTCGGTCTGGTGATTCAACCTGTTGTGCTGCCATTCATGAACAGCATTCCAGGGGTTGTTTTCCAACAGGAAAACGCTCGCCGACATACCGCTGTTGTAACCCAACATGCTCTACAAAGTGTCGACATGTTGCCGTGGCCTGCTAGATCACCAGATCTTTCACCAATCGAGCACGTATAGGACATCATTGGACGACAACTCCAGCGTCACCCCCAACCAGCATTAACCGTCCTTGTATTGACCGACCAAGTGCAACAGGCATGGAACTCCATCCCACAAACTGACATCCAGCACCTGTACGACACAATGTATGAACGTTTGCGTGCTTGCATTCAACATTCTGGCGGTTACACCGGTTATTAATGTACCAGCATTTCACATTTAAAATGGTTCTTCTCGCGCTTACAATAAGCTGTGATCTTGAAACCTTATTCGATTAAATATGTTACCTATGCAAATGTATTGCAGCCATTTCATTACTCTACAACTATTTTTTCGTGGTGTTGGGATTTTTTCTCCGTCAGTGTATTTCTAGTTCGTACACATCATAGACATGAAACTCAACTAAAAAGAGATATAGAGATTGCGTGCGACTAAAAGAACCACTGAGAGATGAATGCTTGTTGTAACCAAAAAAGATAACGAAAGGTACTCATGGATCAGAAAAATGACAAGAGTGAATGATATCACATTCCAAGTAAAGACTCTCAATCGGCTGAAAATGTTGTTAGAAGAGCCGACCACTTTTGGACAACAGAATTCTACAATGAATGCTAAGGGAAAGCGAAACACCGAAAAGAATAGCACGGAAAAAGAAAAGAGTGGATGATATCGTAATCCAAGTAAATACTTTGTGGCAATTGGTAAAAATATTGTTAGATGAGCTGACCGCCTTCGGACAACGGAATTATATAGCCGATACTAAGGGAAAGCGAAACACCTAAATGAAGACCACGGAAAAAGGAAAGAGTGGATGATATCATAATAAAAGTAAAGACTGTGGCAATAGGCTGAAAATAATGTTAGAAACGGAATTCTGTAATGGATACTAAGAGACAGCAACCCCCCCCCCCCCCCCAAAAAAAAAAAATAAAGACTACAGGAAAAGACAAGAGTGGGTGATATCTTAATCCAAGTAAAGACTCTGTGGCCTTGGACTGAAAATATTGTTAGAAGCGGAATTCTATAATGGATACTAAGTGAAAGCGAAACACCCAATAAAAGACCACAGAAAAAGACAAGAGTGGATGATGTCAAAATCCAAGTAAAGAGTCTGTAGCAATCGGCTGAAAATATTGTTAGAAGCGGAATTCTATAATGGATACTAAAGGAAAGCGGAACACCCGAAAGAATAGCACGGAAAAGGAAAAGAGTGGATGATATCATAATCCAAGTAAGTACTTTGTGGCAATCAGCTAAAAATATTGGTAGAAGGGCTGACCACCTTTGGATAACTGAATTCTAAAATGGATAATAAGGGAAAGCAATGTACCAACAAGTATGTATTGACCACGTGCGAGATGGGTGGATAAAATTCGAAGGATAAAATAAAAAGAATTATTCAAGACAGTTTTGGAAGTGACTTGAGGAGACCGTTATCCAGCAATGGATTGAGAACGGTTGATATAGGTGTATGCCTTTATCTAGAAGATATAATGTAAATACTGTCATTCCTGAATTGGTCAAAAATAACCATAGAAATATCATTCGGGTTGCGTCCTGTACAAGACATGCAATTTTCCCTCCAAATGGCAGTATATGGTAAGAAAAACAAGAGAAAATATCGTTGAGTCTGTGGACATTTTGTCTACATTGCCAAAATTTTAGGAGATGATGTAGTATCGCAGTAATTCTAAATCTAAATCTCCTGTCAAACGATGTTCTTATTACGTCTAAGTCTTCATGGTCTAAATTTTGTTTATCTAAAATGCTGAACTACGCTTAGAGTGAACATTTGTCATCCTTGATCAATATAATGTTGTTTTTCCATTTTTATAAATAAACTTCCACGATGTTTCATTACATGTTTGGCTCCCAAATGTTGTCTTAAAAACGTTCTTCTTGTGGTACTCCCGCAGACCCTTTTCTGTCTCAAAAATATGTGTTTCCCATAACCGTATGAACATAGAGTAAAAGTGGAACTCAAATAAAATGTTTCTTTTCTAAGACCTCAGCAGTTTTGGCGATATGAGTTGAGTTCAAAAGAGAGAAAGAGACACAGAGAAAGTATCGTTCTATTTCAGTGCACAACGGGGAGTTCGGGAGAGAAAGTTGACTTTTATTTGTTTGAAGCCAACAGTAATATTTCCCTCGGAATTCCCGCTGCCTTCAGCAGAATTATAAATGCCAAGTTTTATGTCGACTTGTCAGATAAAGAACAGACAGCAAGCTTTGTAGCAATCGCATCTGGCATCTGCATAGCATTTCCGCTTTCAGAAACTTCGAAATACATCAGTTGAAGAGAGAAACTACACTGCGGTTAATGAGGCCGATTCAAAACACAAATAAATTCAATCTCTGGGGAATTTCCCTGCGGAACACAGCCGTGGCCTCATTTCGTGGAGAAACGGAAAACAGGATTTTTTCTTCCGTTTATGAGTAGAATACCTGGCAATCTCATTGTTTTGAGGAAAAACCGGCTTCCAGGGAACATTCGAAACAACTTTCCAGGAGCAATTACATCTGATTAAGAAATATATATTTCTCCTTTATTTCTGGAAAGCACAAAACTTTCTGGTCTTATGATTGCCTCCTGCAACCGAGTGCATCTGTTATTATCATGAACGGTGATTTTTAAAAAAAAGGTGAAAAAAGAGGATCTTGCAGGTTTACAACATTGAAATTCAGCGGAGGCATTGTTGCTCGTGTGAAAAAAGAGGTTTCTATATGGTCATCATTACTTTTTATGGCAACATCTACATGACTGTTTTGATTATAAATTTCGAGAAGGTTTCATCTACTGTTCAACATAAGCAGCAAAAGGAGAAGAATCAAATGATTTTACTGTACGTACGAAGCCATCAATCTATGGCTCGGTATTTCAACACACCTTCCGGCATTTATGTTTCTTTCCGACCAAATACTTAAAATAAATATATATTGTTTATTCAGTTTATTTTGTAAGAGTGTGATTTACAAGGGAAAATCATTTCCCTAAATTTATTAATACTTTTTCTCTCAATATATGAAAGTGCGTGTGGTACATAACAAATATGCAGTAGTTTCCCAAATTATAAACTACAAGCATTGTCATGAGCATAAGATTACAGAAAACAGCATTTATCCACAATTATTTATTTTTTCTTGGCCATGTTACGCTGTGATTTTTCGCAGCTTCCTCAGGACGAATGGCACGTAACTAGTAAAAACGCTATATTTAAAATACAAGGCCGTTTCTTTCTACAATCCGCTAACGCCACCCACCCACTGGAGCGATTTTCATGTTGTTGTTTTTTTAAATGAAAGCTACTGACACATTGTCATCGCTAATTTTTATTGTCGTAAGTTTTTTTATCTTTTTATTTTACCATGGCATTTCCTTTGTACAATCCACCGTTCGTTATTCTGGCGTTTATTCTCGCTTCGGTACTTTTATCCCCATCTGCCTTTCTGGGGTGGACGGACCTGGAACTAATGACTAAGCTCTCCGCTGTCAACTACGTCGTTTTAATTATCCGAATCGGTTCAGAAAATTTCGAGATTAGTAAAAAAATTCCATATATTATCGTGAACTACTTTCTTTTACGTTGGGTGGGATCAGGTTGTATGTAAATAAAAAGGAACGATACACGGGAAATTGGGAACTACTTTAAAACGATCTGATTTGGTAGTACAGCCAAAAATAATAAGAAACAATAAAATATAATAAAATAATAAAAATAAATGATAAAAAAGTAATAAAAAAAATAATAATAATAAACGAAATAGCCTATGTCCACCGGAGAGAAATAAGCTTCCCAACGGGGGAAACTTTCGAGATTAGTAAAACAAATTCCCGATATTTTCATGAACTGGCCTTCTCCCTGCTTTCAGTTCTATATTTATGGCAGTCCGTAGTCTTTTATTCTCTCTAAATGCCGTTTTGGCCATCCCCAGTCCCATTCTAATTTCCTTTTCACATCTAGCATCTTTAGGAATAATTTGACCCAAATAGCGAAACGATTTAACTTGCTCAATGATTTTTTCTTCAATTTTAAGGAATGTCTGTTTTGGTTCCTTCCTTCTTACCATTAGTTTTGTCTTATTTTTATTTATCTTCATTCCATGGATAAACACATTTTCGTGTATTTTTGACATCATGCGCTGTAATGGTTTGGCTGATCCTGATACTTCTGCCTGGTCGTTCGCAAACTTGATGGCCTTAATTCTGTTTCCATTAACCAAAACTCCTTCATTGGCGCTCCCCAAATTATCTGGGAGGCCTTGTAGGAGCTATTATTGCAAATTACGTGTTTTTTCTTCGTGATTTTTCGAAGCAACAGAATGGTTTAGAGTTTGAGATATTTTACTTACAGACAATAACATTTAACTATTTTTAAGAGAAGGTGCAATGTACTGTTTCATAATATTATTTCACAAAACTTTTAAATATAAAATTTACTCTAGACAGTTATATAGCTTTTGTCATAAGAACTCAACAGACTGATACATAGGCATCAACACATAGACTCCACAGACTGATATATAGACTCCACAGATTGATACATAGACATCGATACATAGACTCCACAGACTGATACATAGACATCGATACATAGACTCCACAGACTGATATATAGACATAGATAAATCGACTCCACAGACTGTTACATAGACATCGATACATAGACTCCACAGACTAATACATAGACATCGATACATAGACTCCACAGACTGATATATAGACTCCACAGACTGATACATAGATTCCACAGACTGATACATAGACTCCGCAGACTGATACATAGACATCGACACATAGACTCCACATACTGATAAATAGACATCGATACATAGACTCCACAGACTGATACATAGACATCGATACATAGACTTCACATACTGATACATAGACATCGATACATAGACTCCACAGACCGATATATAGACTCCACAGACTGATGCATAGATTCCACAGACTGATACATAGATTCCACAGACTGATACATAGACTCCACAGACTGATACATAGACTCCACAGATTGATACATAGACATCGATACATAGACTCCACAGATTGATACATAGACATCGATATATAGACTCCACAGACTGATATACAGACATCGATATATGGACTCCACAGACTGATACATAGTCGATACATAGACTCCACAGACTGATACATAGTCGATACATAGACTCCACAGACTGATACACAGACTGATACATACACATCGATACATAGACTCCACAGACTGAGACATAGGCTCCCCAGACTCATGCATAGACTCCACAGACTGATACATAGACATTGATACATAGACTCCACACACTGATATATAGACTCCACAGACTGATACATAGATTCCACAGACTGATACATAGATTCCACAGACTGATACACTGGTGAGCAAAAATTAAAGACGAAGAGAAAAAATTAGCATAACAGCGGACGAGCAGGCAGAACGGACCGAAAGACCACTCAATAGATATACTAGGGTCCGGTACGGTAGGGCATGCGCACATATACAGTATGACGTAAGGGGTCGGAAAGGTATAAAGCACACGGGCGGTGTACGCTCAGCAATTCGGTGAAAGCTATTGCACGGTGTACATCAGTTTAAACGACGTCGAGTTGCTGCCACCGTGTGATATGGCCAACAGGCAATCCACTAGACGACATCTGGATGACTTTACCCGAGGTTGCGTCATTGAGAAGTTGGAATAAGGTCGAAATGTGACTAGTGCGGCCGAGGAGTTGGGGATCGCTCAGAGCATCGTTTCACGAGCTTGGAGAGCATTTCAAACGACAGGAACAGCTGTCCGAGAGTTTAGTAGTGATCGTCCACTAGCAACCACGACGGCGGACGACGGTATATTGCCCTACAGGCGAGAAGAGACAGGCGGCAGACAGCGGGAGATATCGCAATGCACATGCAACAGACAACTGGACGTCCGTTATCGCGTTTTAAAGTGGCCAGGAGGCTGCTCAAAACTGGTGTATTTGCACGACGACCATTACGGTGTGTGCCATTAACGCCTGCTCATCGGAGACGGCGGTATCTGTGGTGCCAGGAACACAAGAACTGGACACATCAGCAATGGGGTCGAGTTCTCTTTACGGATGAGAGCCGATTTAGTCTGACGAGCGATTCTGGATGTATACACATCTGGTAAGAGCAGGGAACACGCAATCACACCTCCAACAACATCGAAAGGGACCGGTTTGGAGGTAGCGGAGTTCTCGTTTGGGGCGGTATCATGCTTGGTAGCCGTACTGACCTCCACATCTTTCAAGGAAGTTCAGTCACTGGTGTCCGCTATTGTACCGAGGTTCTCCTGCCTCACGTGCTTCTGTTTAAAGGGGCTGTGGGTCCTGAGTTCCTCTTCATGGACGACAACGCTACACCTCATTGTACAGTGGCTGTCGCAGAGCTGTTGGAGAGTAAGGATATTCAAAGCACGGATTGGCTCGCAAGGTTCCTGGTCCTAAATCCAATCGAACATGTGTGGGACCTTCTCGGGCGACGCTTGGCAGAATGTCACCAGCCGTCAACAACGATTCCGCAGCTGCGATTGGCGCTTCAAGAGGAATGGGCCGCGATGCATCAACAGCTCCTTGACAACCTCGTCCTCAGCAGGAACTGACGTCGTAAATCCTGCAACGCCGTCAGGGGTGAACAGATTCCCTACTAAAGACTGGATTTTTCTTGGAAGCCGCCTGTCACATGGACGTTTCTGTCTCGTGTCCAGTTGTGCTCGAAGCTACCTTTTCAATAAAGTGCCTTTGTATCTTTTGGATTACGTGTTTGGACGGTTTTGCTCACTTGTCCCATATTCTTACATCTTGGAGATCTTATGGTATGATTTGAATCGATGTGGAGCACTTCTGCACTGTAACGTACCAGGAGATGTGACGTACCTGCCAGAAGGACGCACATGACATAAAGACAGATAGGAATCAGAATACATGTCCGCGTAGCTTAATTGGTAGAGCAACTTATTCCGGAATGAGTGGACCCGGGTTCGAACCCCGGCGCGGATAAAAATGACGGAGAAATTCACTTCGTTATAATGGCGCCCGAACTATCCAGATGACCCGACCGTTCAAAATCTCGCATTGGTGTGATGTTATTTCCACACCGCGAGATAGGAAAAATATGAGCAGCACTTCGAAAGAAAAAAAAAGAAAAATAAGGGGGAGATGATGTAACGTACCAGGAGATGTGACGTACCTGCCAGAAGGACGCACATGACATAAAGACAGATAGGAATCAGAATACATGTCCGCGTAGCTTAATTGGTAGAGCAACTTATTCCGGAATGAGTGGACCCGTGTTCGAACCCCGGCGCGGATAAAAATGACGGAGAAATTCACTTCGTTATAGCACGACGTTACATCCGAAAAACCGTCTCGTCCTTAATTTTTGCACGCCAGTTTACATAGACTCGACAGACTGATACATAGACATCGTACAGTCACCTGAACAATAAATTAAGTACCCGGTTTCTTACAGTAACATAATATACACTGGCGGAAAGTGAAAATAGAACAGCAAGAAGGAATTGGCGGACGATCATGAAATTTACATATGTTAATGGGATCGAGTTTACGTAGGTGTAATGTTAATTTCAGGACCAACCGGTGAGCGCTTACGCCACAGCACGGCATAATATGGAAATTATCGTCGGTGGTATTTAAGGAGTACGGCGAAGTGAATGTAATCAGTCGTCGGCGTACGGACGCGTGCGAAGACCCTGAAGAAGCTGAAATGCCTGGACATGAAAGACGTTTAAGATTTCAGCAGTTATCGGACTTTGAACGAGGTTGTCTAGTCGGACTCCGCGAGGCCGGGTGGTCGTATCGTCGCATTGTGGATCGAATTGGACGGGAAGTATCGGTGGTGGTACGATGGTGGCGTAGATGGTCCGAGGAACATTCCCACACGAGAAGACGTGGAACCGGGAGTCCCAGACGGACTGATGAGCGGACCGATCGACGCATAAGAAGAGCGGCGTTGTCAAGCAGAATATCCACTGCGACGCAAATCCGAGCTGCCGTTGCACCTGAGGTGACTGTTCAAACAATCCGCAACCGTTTACTGGATGCAGGACTACGTGCACGTGTGCCTCTGGCATGTGCACCTCTGACTCCAGCCCACCGTCAGGAACGGCTGCAGTGGTGTCGCCAACGTCTGAACTGGAGAATGCAATGGCGATCTGTCGTGTTCAGCGAAGAAAGCAGATTCTGCTTGGGAGCCTCCGATGGCCGTATGCGTGTTCGCAGACGCACAAGGGAACATCTCCACCCTTCTTGCATCCGCCAGCGACACACAGGGCCTACATCTGGTTTCCTGGTGTGGGGAGCGATCAGCTATCACTCCCGTACACAACTAGTGTTTGTACCGGGTACGTTAAACAGCACCTCCTACATCAACAACATCATTCAGCCCGTTGTTGTGCCATTTGTAAGGTTGGTCCATCGTGGTGTTTTCCAGCAAGATAACGCACCCCCGCACACGACACGTGCAACGCAACATGCATTTCAGTGTGTGAGACAAATTTTATGGCCTGCACATTCACCGGATTTGTCCCTCATTGAGCACATGTGGGATTTTAATGGACAACGACTTATCCGGTCTCCACGGCCAGCCACGACTATCACCGATTTACGCGTCCAGGTTGAGTATGTTTGGAACTCAATACCCCAAACTTACATCCAACATCTGTACGACAGACTCCATGCCAGAATTGCACAGTGTGACGCAGTTCATGGCGGTTCAACCTCGTACTAACCATGTTACATGGCAATGTTATTTTTCAGTTTACCAGAAAATACATCTTATTTTTGCCATAATGTTTTGATCACGTTATCCTCTGTATTCCGTTATTATGCTGTATAAATTTCGTTGGTATCAGACGTCTCCTTCTTGGTGTTCTTTTTTCACTTTCCGCCAGTGTATAATAGCTGGAGCACAAAATAGGGAAGCGGAGGAGAAATATCCTGTGAACCGAAATTCATGCGATATCAAAAATATGCGATCGCGCTACAGAACTTCAAAATCAAATAATTCGACAGACTATTGAAATTTAACAGTAAACCAGAGGCGTAGAGAAGGGGTGGGGGTGTCCTTGGGTCGGACTCCCCCTCTTTGAGAGGGATTGAGTCGTGGTTGAGTACGAATTTAAACCGATATACGCACTGAAGTGCCAGAAAAGCTGGTACAGACGAGCTTATGCAAAATACGTAGCAACGTCACCTATGCGCGTACTCGGTTGCGTCCGCCAGTGTGTATATAAAAGGATAGACATCCTTGCCAGCTGTTAGGAGTGTTTTCGACATTAGAATGACAAGTAATAACGATTTAAGCGATTTTCAACGCGGTGTCATAGTTGGCGCTCGTGAGATGGGCCATAATATTTCGGAGGTAGAAACGAAGTTCGGATTTTCACGGACGGCCATTGCAAGGGATGACCGTGTTTGGATTTGTCGACAGCCCGTCTAACGATTTTCGTCAGAATGTGTTCTTCCAACTGTTAAGTTCGGCGTAGAACTCCATCATGGTATGGAGTGTTTTTTCGGGAGTGGGACTCCACCCATTGGCTATTAGACCACAATCCATGGACTCTGAACGGTTCTTCGAAGTTCTGTATAAATTCTGCTTTACTAACAATGTAGCGGTATTAGTGAAATGACTGTTGTCTCTTCCAACACGATTGAGTTCCCTGACAAAATGCATGGCGTGTGCAGGACTAGTTTCTTGAAAATGAGGTGGAATTGTTAGACTGGCCTGCTCAGAGTACTGATCTTAATCCCGTAGAACACCTCTGGGATCAACTGGAGCGACGGATACGAAATCGACGACAACGACCGTCTTCGTTCTTTACTCTGGAATTAGCTTTGCAGGATGAATGGCGAACCATTCCTGTCGAGACCTACAGGAAAGTGGTTGATAGTATGCCTCGATGTGCTGCCGCTGTCATACACGCCAAAGGTGGACCGACTAACTACTAATTGTGATAATACAGCCATTTGTCCCAAACTATTATGGTGTCCGAATAGTTTTGATAATACAGCGTACATACAGGGGATGGACAAAAACATGGAAACACCTGGTAAAAAGTATGTGTAAAACGACAAACGTTTTTCACGTAAAAATGTAGATGGCGCTGAAAGTCTTGATAGTGAATGTGTGCTACGAAAAGTGTCAAACCAGCAGGTAGCCACAGGTACTGTCTAAACATTGATCTGTGCGTTGCAAGGAAATTGAGAATTATGTCAGAGCTTACAGAGTTTCAAAGAGGGCAAATTGTTGAAACCCGTATGGTGAGTGCTTCCGTAACCAAAGCAGCAAGTTTATTTGGTGCAACGCGAGGTAGTGTATTGAAAGGTATGAACACATATTTTATTTCTGGAAAAACATAATCCGATAGACACCAGCGTATACGAAAATGTGCTTTGAATGAGAAAGTGAGAGAAAGACATTACGGAGGATTGTGACCACTAATAAGAAGACAATAGCTGCGAAAGTTACTGCTGAGCTGAATAACGTGATTTCAAACCTTGTCTGTATACAAAAACAGTGCGAAGAGAACTCCATAAGCAGGAAATGTATGGTCGAGCTGCAATCGCTAAACCACTGGTTAATAACGTGAATGCAGCACGCAAGCGAGAGTGGTGCAACGCTCATAAAACATGGGCTGCTAAGCAATGGAAGACTGTCATCTGGTCGGATGAATCGACCTTTACACTGTTTCCAACCTGTGGGCGAGTTTACGTGTGGCGAACACCCGCCCAAACTTATTATCCTGCGTGACTTTTGCCGACAGTGAAACACGCCGGCGGGTCTGTCATGGTTTGGATAGCCATGTACATCAAACAGAGGTCATCGCTCTTTCCACGTTTATAAGTGAGTTATGGAAACATTCTCATTGGCCGCCACCGGGAATCGAACCCAGGATTTTCCAGTTACGCACCGGATATGCTTCCACCGCACCACAGCGGCCTCGAATTTCTCCAGACACACATTCACTAACTGCCAAGCCAATTTAGCAGGTTGCTTCTTGAATCCCCGCACAATGCTGGAGATTCACCAAAGATGGTAAGCAGCAACTGAACAATGTACGATGGTAAGAAGCAACTGGGTTCGATTGCCGGTGGCGGTTTATGAGAATATTTTCGTGACTCACTTATAAACGTGGAAAGAGCGATGACTTCTGTTTGATGTTCCTTGTACACGTTAAATGTCTGTATTAACATATCATGGTATTCTGCCGGCCCCATTATTCCCTTGCGCGGTCGTGTCACTGCCAAGGACTATTTAAGCATTTTGAACGACCAAGTCCATCCCATGGTACAAACAGTGTTTCCTGCAGGCGATTCCATTTATCAAAACAATAAGGCCTCAATTAAATCAGCTCATATCGTTCAATCATGGATTTCTGAGCAAGCTGATGAGGTTTCCCATCTTTCCTGGCCCTCTCAATCACCAAACCTCAATATAATAGAGCCCCTATGGGCCGTTTTGGTGAACAAGATTCGAGCGCACTATCCGCCTCCAGCATCTTTACAAGAACGTGAACGCGTGTTGCAGGAAGAATAGTATAGCATCCCATTATCCACCATCCAAGACTTATATTTGTCCATTCCGAGGAGAATCCAGGCCGTTTTGAATGCGAAAGGCGGTCCTACACCATATTAGGTAAGGAATTCCTTCTTTTACCACGTGTTTTCATATTTTTATCCATTCCATGTACATGTCAGCAAACATAATCGTTAAAAATTTCCTAAAGGTTTTTACTTAAAAATGAAAACTGAATAAATTTAAAGTGTTATTGATATGGATGATGACTCAGATACACGATTAAACAAAATGAAGTACCCCTCAATCATGTTGGTGATGGTAGACAAATAGAAATATTTCCATGAACTACAACACCCGGCAGTTGTCGCACCCCTAACTACGCAAACAATGCAATACAGAAAAAGCGTCACTAAATCCACTTCTTTCTCGTGCCTCTCTCCAAAACGTATGCAACTATTTTTCGGTTTTCCACGAAAATGATTACACAGTAAGCATGAATTTCACGATAACATCCGTTCAAGGACAGTCACACGGATGAGTAGAATCATTTTGAAAATAGAAATGTTTAATGTTTCTGAATTCCCGAGGCTTCATCACGGATCTCAAATTTCTAGCCGAATTTCCGTATAAATGGTCCAGTGACGTCTTCAAAAAGATCCTGTTACGCCCTCTTGCGGCAAAGGTCCAGTGCTTTTCGTTTGACAGATTCTAGTATACATTTGAAGTTCCAAAAATATCTGGTAAAGGAGAACTCCTATTTGTCGCCTTTTGAAAGAACAGTTTCATAAAGAAAAAAAGAAACAGAATCTGATAAAAGCTAAATCTTTCATGTTTATTTGTCAATTGTTTGTAAGGGTAGGAAATACAAGAAACATGAATTTTAAAATTTTTGCAAATCATATTTTGTCTTTGAAGATTTATATGTCATTCTGTGTCTTATTATCTCCTAGGGGACTTTATTTATATTGGTAAAATTCTTTCCAGTAGTGAGTGTAATCCAATATTTGACTGTCCGTAATGTCATATTGGTACACTCTTAAAACTTTTTGTGGTAGGTTGCACCAAAAAGTGGTGCCACACTAATTTCACCACCTTCTGCAAAAAGATACACAATTGCGTGGTGCAAACAAAACCAAACAGTATATTGCAACCTTGTACCAAAACATGGTGCAAAATTGTACCATGTTGCTGTTTTTTTTTTTTTTTTTTTTTTTGGACTACAAGATGGTTTATCTTTTTCAGAAAATGATGCAGCTGGTGTAATACCACTTTTTTGGTGCAACCTACCACAAAATTTTTAACAGTGCATAACAGCTCACTTGAAGCTATCCCTTTCTACGCGTAATACTAAAAATTAACATATTTTTGCGCAATTCAACAGGCTTTAAATGAGCTCACCGCAAACATATCTACAGTCAAAGTTAATTTTTGATACACTTAGAGTTTAGCCTTTTTTAGCATTTTGTCAGTTTCAAGACCAGTTTAAGGACTTCAACAAAGTGTTACTTCCGGTCTTTGTGCTAAAATCGAAATGAAACACTGTTTTTTTGTCATCCAGGTGTTTCGAAAACCCAAGAACTAATTTTTAAAATATTGATCTCAAGTCTTCGACAACCGGCTTCCCTCATACACACAGTAT
Source organism: Macrothele yani (assembly GCA_039090855.1). Lineage (NCBI taxonomy): Eukaryota > Metazoa > Arthropoda > Arachnida > Araneae > Macrothelidae > Macrothele > Macrothele yani. The sequence continues at coordinate 33,780,727 of CM077004.1, forward strand.
AAATATTTTTGAGGGCAAACAAATGTATTTCTGTGATAAAGAACGCTATTTATCTGCTGTAATGCAGGTTCTAACTGTCACGCGAAAGATCTGACTAACTCTTTTAAAGATTTTCAGATTCTTATATACAGTTTTGGGGCACATGATGTAGTACATATTATCCATATGTCAATTCCATGCAGATAATTCGCCACCTTTTACAAATTGTCAACTGATGATTTTCAACTATTTCATAAACTATTCATCTTCTCATTTCTATGGGATCCACCATATTGAGGATAAGAAGAAAGAAAAGCATATCCTGGATCTTCTGGATGCAGAACGTTCAAGATATCGACAGAAAAAAATAATTTATGAACAATGTGAGCAGTATTGAGCAGTGGATAATAATATATATAAAATCAATTACTGTCGACCGCATGCATAAAATTTCCACATGCCTATCAATCATGGCCGAATTGATGTACGGAAATTTCGCATTATGTACCGGATGACAATATTGTATTACCTTAGTGCTCTACATATCATTTCTGAAATCCAAACTCGTAGAAACAAGTGACATCAGTAGATGAATTACTGTTCGCAAAGTTCCTCACACTCGATTTGGACTGAGTGTGTTAATGCTGAGCAAACGTCATCTGTAATGACGAATCATTCAGTCAAGTTCCACTGCAGCAAACAGGAGGAGATGTGCTGATTGATGACTGTAAAAAGCCCTTTCTATTTTGAATTATAACACCAAGTTCCAATCTGGAGATCAGGACTATGTGCACCAATGACTGGAAAACGCCACTTATTACCAGTTTGAATCATAACATCATTTTGAATTATTTGACCAAGTCATACTCTGAAGATCTCGAGTATCTGTATAAATGCTTGAAAATCTCTATGTACTATATGGAATTATTCGTTTAAGATCCATTTTGGCGATCAGGTGGATGCAATTAATGCCAGAGAAAATCAAACTCATCTGATATGCTCAAATATTCTGTCAAGCTCCGCCCTGGAGATGAGAAGTGATCGTGTTCATGCCTGAAAAATGTCACTCTCTTTTACATCATACCACTAATTTCCATTCTGGAAATTAGTTGTGAATGTAGTGTCCCGTATAAAATGCTACCTTTTGTGATTAATTATTTCACCAAACTATACTCTCGCGAAAAGGTACCGGAGTGTTAACGTCTGAAAAATACCTTCTGCTCTGCTGAATTATCCTAAAAGTTCAACTCTGCGATCCCAAGTGGATGTGTTAGTGTCTGGATAGCGTATCCTGCTATAATGAACTCCGCCAAGTTCCACCACGGCAAATGGCAGTGGCTGTGCTAATGCTCGGAAAACGTCAACTGTTGTGTCAAGTTATTTCATCAACGTTTGCTGTATTTGCCAGGAGTGATCATGCTAACGCGTACTATCGGTCCTTCTACGGAAATTTTGGGTTGGATCTGATTATATCTGGAAAATATTCACCTTGCATGAGAAATTGTTTCATTACATTCTACACTCGCTGTCAGATATTAATATACAATATTAATGCTTGAAATATGCACTTTTTACCATAAGTCATTCCACCAAGATCAGAACTAGCGGTCAGGCGATGGCGCATTAATGCCTGAAAAATTTGGCTTTCTAAGTTGAGTTATTCCACGCCAGTTTTAGCCTGGCGAACATCAGCTGGTGGTAAAATTCTAGGAAAACGTTATCTGATATACACTGAAGAGCAATTGAATTAGAGATATCTGTCTAGTAACGTGTAGCACCACCTTTCGCCTTGTTGACGGTGGCGATTCGTCTCGGTATGGACTCGACAAAACACCGGAAGCGTTGGGAAGCCGTACGGATCCACGACCCCTGAACAAGCTCCCACAGTTCACGAAGATTTGATGGAGGGGGACAGAGCCTCGAACATCTCTCTCGATGGCATCCCAGATGTGCTCGATGTGATTGAGGTCAGGTGACCTAGCTGGCCAAGGAAGCGAGGTTACGTACGTCGGTGGAGTGTTCATCCAAACATTCGGATACAATTCAGGAGCGATGACACGGTGCATTGTTCTGTTGCAGGATGAGGTCCCCAGTGGGATGTTTAAGACGCACAAACGGGAGCAAATGATCGTTCAGGATATCCCGGTAACGTTTACCTGTGAGGGACGATGTCACACGTACCAGGGGTCCCGTTTCAGTCCAGGTAAACAGTCCCCAGACACGAATGCCACCCCCACCAGCTTGAAGAGTACCCTGCTGGCAAGAAGGATCCATCGCTTCATGTGGTTTGCGCCGTACTCGTATCCTGCCATCCGCCTGTACCAACGTGAATCTCGACTCATCAGTCCAGGCAACATTTTTCTACATGTCTATGGTTCAGTGGCGATGTTCCCGCGCCCATGCTAATCTTTGCACCCTCTGATGTGCGGTCAGCAGCGGTACCCTCGTGGGACGATGGCTTCTGTACCCCATAGCGAGGAGATGGTTCTGGCTGGTGTGGCTGCTTACACGTTTTTGTGCACCAGCGTTAAATTGCCGAGTGATTTCTTGCACTGTGGCCCGTCTATCAGTTGTTACAATGCGAGCTAGCCGACGATGACCCCGCTCATCCACACGCTGTTGTCCACGGCAGTTGGCCCTTGCAGGGATGGTTTTACCGGATTCGATGTACTCACGGTGCACTCGTGACACAGTGGCTCGTGAAATTCCCAGTGCCTGCGCGACCTCCGAGATGGATTGGCCCATGCGTTGGACCCCGACAATTTGCCAACTATCAAATGCGCTTAGATCCTTCATCTTACCCATACTGCGTCCGACTCTTACTGATTCCCGTCGCATCACTCCTTATATTGTCGAATCGCTGCATACGTCATGTCGTTTCCGTTTACAGGGCCGCCCAGAGCGCCACATTTGCATAACGCCAGCTGTCTCTAATTTATCTGCTTTGCAGTGTATATGGAATTATTCCACGAATCTTCGCACGAGCGAATTTCGTGTGAGTGCATCTATACCTGAAAAATAAGCTACCAGCTATGATGATTTATTCTTCTAAATTAAACTCCTGGGGATCAAGTGCGGATTTATTAAGGGCGAGAAAACGCCGTTTACTCTGTTGAACAATTTCAACCATATTTTTAATCTCGTAGTTTAGAGACGGTAATTCGTAGAAGTGAGAAGTGGTTTTACATGGTTGTGAGTAAGCTTAATTGTCGTTTTGCCTGGATCATTCATTTTCAAAGTTTAATCAGACCTACGCGAAAAATACATGCACCCAACTTTATGATGTTCATTTGTAATTTCTAATGTGACAAGCACTATAGGTATCTATTGAGTTTAAACGAACAAAAAGTGTTTAAAATAGACTGATAATCACTTATCCCACATCTGAACCGTATGAAACCATTTCTAGGATTGATATGATTGACATGAAAGCATTTCTGGGATTGATTGCGGCACTCAGACCAAGGAAGATCAGCTTTTCCCAGTTTCGCCCTCTTACTGTTTCTAGTTTTCTGGAAGTGGTGCAATTCTGTTTAAAAGTGTTTGGGACCGAACTTCGCGCGAGGCTCGCACATGGTTCAAAAACATCCCTAAGCTTGCTCCCGAACAGTACGTTTTAAAAACACTTCAAAATATCCGGGATATTTAGATGTAAACAGGGTGTACTTCCCGCTAAATCTTTTAGGAAATTTCAGGTGCACGGGAATTCATTACAAATACCAGGATGTATTCGTACGGAAATTGGTAAATGCGAGTTATGTTTCCAACCGAAGTAGGTCAAAATTTAACCCTTTAACCGGCTGGAACGATTTAACTCGGGGTTAGCAAAATGGGCTGAAGTCAGCTCCAACGAATATATTCGTTGCCTAAAAAACGACTGCAACAAATGAATCTGGGCATCAGCAAATGCTGCTTTCTCCTTAGCTTTGTTGTTCAAAGAAAATGGTGGTTTACCGGGATGATTGCCACTAATCCTTTCTGGGTGAGTATCGTACTAAAAGAATTATAACAATGGCGACAAACGTACGTAAGGACAGAGAAGATGTTTCAATCTCTTGTTTCTGGCCAGTGGCATGACTTTCGTATCAGAAGGGCTATTCCTACCCCATCATACCTTGGATCATGAAGCAAAGAATATGAGACTAGAGGTGATATCTTCTCACAAACGACAGGTTTATGGTCCGTACCGCTGAGATGCGTGGGGGAATGGAGCCGTTTGGCCGTAGTTTTCATAAAACCCGACCGCTATATGAACTTTTCTGTTTGGAAAGTGCTGAAAATTTTTGGCACTATATGGCTCAGGTACTTAGGCAGCTTAAAGGGTTAAATAGCAACGCAGAACCCTTGAGACAATCTTAGGGTTTCACGCAGCATCCTGGAAGGAAAACAAAATATTCGGTTTGTAGTTATAACGTAATTTTTGCTTGCATGGGCTGTATTCCACACTCACATATGGTTTACTGGCTTACTCGATACAGTATCAGTGATTTAACTTCCAAACACGGTATACATCACGTCTGTCACCACTAACATCAATCCCCTTAAACAACCGCTGCATTGTCTTTTAATCTATCGTTCTTATCCGGCCACACATACGACACTCTTGTTCCGACCTCAGTGCGTTGCCAACATCATTCTCGTTTGAGGGAAAAGACGTAACGTTAAGGTTTGAAAATGTCTAAGAGAACAAACTCAAATTTACAGAAAAAAAAACTCAAAAGGAAAGTTAAAACAGAATATACGTCACATAATTTGCTGTCTACCTTCCTTGAAAAAGCCATCTGGTTGATGCGCGAAATCTTGGAAATTTTGAATCCCATTTTACGCTAATAAATTCGGATTACTAATACAGTTTCACTACTTTAAGTATACTTGGTGTACAGTTTCTCGTTATTTATTTACCAGCACATTTGATAAAATGAATGAGTTCATATGTAATGAATTGTTTTCTCTATGTAATTTAAGGTATTACAAACATGGTCTTGGAAAATTTGAAATCGCGCAGTGTTTGTGCAGCTGTTCGGAACAACACTTTGAATTAAGTTTGTAGTTTTGCTCATTGGATAATTATCGATAGTGCATTTTATATTTTCACAAAAAACAGGATATTTAATATAAATTGGACTTATTTATAATTTATACTTGCTGGAAGTGCTATCTACGATACTATGGAAGCATACGGAACATCACACAAGACTTTTCTTTAGTAAATTACATTATCACCGCGCCCATACTTAGTCACGTACAAAAGGAAGCATCCACCCCTTAAGCCTGAAATCGTAAAATCAGTTTTTGATTTCAAAAAAGAAAATGCCGCGCCGACTTCGTAATTTCGTAGAAACACTGTTAGTGCGTACCCACTTTGTTGTTCGGATGTTGCGAGAGCATCGTCTATAAACAATAACAGTCCCATCAATCAAACGTATAATACGCTGGTGTCAGTATGCCACTTGATCGCGCAAGCAAATGCTTCCATCCGCCCCCTCTCTGTTTAGCGGAAATCTAAGAGAGGTCCTGCAACTAACAAGATTAGTCTCAAGCTATAGACCCACTCCTATCAGCACTACCGCCGGAGATCTCAGAGGAAGATTAGAGTTCTCCCTGTTCTCCCAAAGCACCAAATGCTTTGAGGATGGGATGTACACCGAGAGAGGAAGAGAGAGAGAGAGAGAGAGAGAGAGGCTTAATACATCCTCCAGTATCAGCATCAGAGAGAAGCCCAAGAGCTGGGAGAGAGGAGATGGGGACGAGATGGAGTAACTACGGTCGGTTATTATGCTTGGCCCTGCCGTTCATCACACGCAGCTGGCGCTGGTGTTGGCATCTGGAGGATAATCGGGAAGCCACGAGGGGTAGAACCCGCATCCCACGGCGTCCCTCTGACTGCATTTTAAGGAAGATAATCCTGGAGATCTCTCAAACACAGCAAACGATCATTTTACAATCCCGCATTACCAAGAACGCATTTCGAAGCTTTGGGATGCTAATGCTGGAGATGCGGTTGATATTCGTTTGCATTTGTTAGGAAAGTCAACTGAAGCTTTTGACTAAACAAGTTAGTTTACATTTGGAATAAACTGATGGAATCTGACCCCAACCCTTTCAGTATTATTCCAGCGCTTATCATGCAAAATCCTAAGCCGAAATAAAGGAGACATTAGCTTGCATTTTCCTGCTATTGCACTCTAAAGCTTTCTCATATATAATATCCCCTGTATGAATACCCCAGAAATGTTTCAGTAAGTTCTAATTCAAAATGCCTGAGCCCTCTACTCCAGCAATATTGTACCTTTTCTTTATGTCTTCTGTAACTTAAATGCCTTTGGTATGCCTTAGTTCCAGCTATGTCAAGCCTGTTAATAAAAGTTTTCATCCTTTACCAAACCACGTTTCTGTGGCCTTGTAGAGTTCCTGTCTTTGAACCATGTTCTGAGGTTTCAGAAATGACGAAGAGTTTCTTTGCCGTGGTATTTTGTAGAATCTTCATATATTACACAATGCCCTCTTGAATATTATCCGTCGCAATTTCTTCTCTTTCGATTATAATTCCTTCTCAACTACTAACTCGCATATCGAACAATCTTCCTGGGCTCCAAAAAAGGATATCTAACCGCGCTTCTTCGCATTTATGTCATTAAAGAGAAATACAATATTAAAGTAACTTTACATGCCCAGTATCTCAGCACCATTTTCGTCAAACGTTCTTAAGCTCAGAACCTCTTGGGCATTATATCTATGAAGTATGTGAGTTTCTTTCTTTCTTTCCTTTTTTCTTGCGTACTTCCTTTCTTCCATTCTGTCTGACTATACTTCTTTGACTGGCTAAGTAGGATCATAACAGACAGAATGACAACGAATTTTGAATTTACACAACGATTTTGTAAATTACAGTAAAATTTCTCAATAGCGAACACACTGGGACCTCAAAATTTGTCCGCTATTCGGGAGCGTGTCTTCTGAGCCAACTTAGGCTTACAGTATGAAAAACTACACAATAATAATAACAAACACGTACGAACAATATACACCTAAAACGATGATTTTCGATTGAATGTGTAATATCTTTGTCATTGTTTAAGAGTGAGATACAATACACTACGTTTACGTAGATAAAGTACATGTACAGTATTTGCATTTTAAAATATAATACGTGTGCAGTATTTGTACTTCAAAATACAGTTCACGTACAGTATTGGTGTTTCAAAATACAGTACATATAATGTACATATTTCGATGCATACCTCAAAATACGTACTTATCAATTAGCTATGTCACATCTTGACTTCAATTATTGTTTATTATCAGAGGGTATCTAACATTAATCTTCTTTGATTGGACTGAATTAAACTAATTAAAAACTACAAGAATAAATTGCATCTCACTCGATTTTGCGAGCTTAAACATTCTTGCTATTTTCGTTGGCGTTGATGATCCAGTTTGCTGATTTCCCCCTTCTTCCTAAAAAGTTTATTTATTTGTATTTTGCCTACATTGAAGCGTTAGGCAAGAATCTGCACACTTGAAAAATCACAGTTAAACTGAAAGAAAAATTACAATTAACAAAGACACGAGAAAGTGAATGAACTTATTCACTTTAAGAAAACGGTGGTCGACTACATTTACCTTAATGCTGAAGATTTCATGCTGTTTCTCCAGAGAACTGGTAAATATAGTCAGAAAATGAACTGCAGACATCACTGGGAGTAGCTTGCTGGCTTTGAAGAAGAATAAGGTTTGGAGCAGTGGATGTAATCCTCTTTTGAATGCAGCAAAAGCGTTTGGGTCAGTGTGAGAATCAAAAGGAGCTACTTTGTCTAATTCTAACAAAACGTCAGTCGTATTGAAACCACAGACCAGTACGTTGTGATGGGTGTTTTTAGGTCATAAAGTCATTCTGTTTCCCTCCACAGAAACTAAAGAAATTATTCGCGGGTCAAAGATTTACAGATTTTTACGTTTTTAACTGTTTGTGTGTACAATACTGTCCGTTATTCGGATGGTCCTTTATTTGGAGGTAAATATGCAGAATCAAATATTTACTACCAAACTGAGGATCACAAAATTCTTCATGAAATGGGGTTTCCTCTATTGGGGAATGTCCGTTAAAGATATTTGTCTGTAGTTTTATGGGTATAAAAATCGCTGTACATTTCCGCATTACTAAAGTCAGGTCTTCAAGATGAATGTTAACTCCCAAAATTTTGACGTGTTGTTCATTAACATTGATGCTCATGAAGACATGGGTTTAGTAATGTCAAAACATATAGACTGATTATTTTACCTATAAAGCTATCAAAATATTTTTGCTTATGAGTACAAATCGTCGTTATTCTGCCTGTTATCATAAATACCGTTCTTTCTCTTCTCTTTCTTCAGTTTTACCTTTCTATTTTCCTCTAGGATATTTTTTCTGTAGATTTCTCCTCTACTTCGTCAGTTTGTCACTTGTCCTCCTGATATTTCTTCCTTTATCTCTCACAGATTTTCAAGCATTCTTTTTCTGCATTTTTCTCTTCAACATCTTTCCATGTATCATTTCTGTTCCTCTATCTTTTTTGTTTCTCTGTTCCTCTCCCTTTATCTCTCCCTCACTCCTCTCACTCTCTCTGTCTCTGTCTTTACTTCGATAACCTTTTTCATCTGCCTATTTCGTTCTCTTTTCCTTCTTGTCTTTTTCTCAATCTCTTCATTTCTTACGAGTACGAACAAAGTAAACTGTACATGTTCCAAGCTGAAATTATAATATAACAAGATGTCTGCGGGGTTAGCAGCGCACGACTGAAATAACTTTGTCCACATGACTTCGCTAAAGCAATATTAGATATAAATTTTACACAAATTATGCTGGGCTTTAACTTTAAAGCTGTTTTGTGTATATAGTAATATCACAAATGACATTATTAACATCCATAACTTCAGATTTAGTTATCAATTTATTTCTTTATTCTCTTTTCGTATTAGTGGTGTTGCTGTTTCATGACTGAATAAACATATTTCGTCAAAACATTCTTAATAAATATGATTGAATAAAACGTATTTCAAAAAAACATTATATTTAAGCAAAACAGGAGCAGCTCACCGCCCAGGCATTCTCTATGGCCTGGACTCACTTTGGTCGATTCGCCAGTGGCTCGCGTTTCTGACAATTCTGCTATCGAGAAAGATTACTTGCTATTGGACCTATTATTTAACTTATTGACTGCAATGTTAAGTTACTTAAAACATAACAAACCTGAATAGTTTACGGTAACTTTAGATGATCGCACTCGGCTTTCAAGCAAAAAGAAATAATACTTCGGGAGAAATTGTCAGGACGTAATCGTTACAGATATTAATACCAGCAACACGGAATTCATATATATTTATATGAATTCCGTGTTGCTTTGAATTTGAAAAATAACTTATGCGAGTTTCGGGAGAGTTTATGAGCTCAACTTATCTTCGAAGCACATTTTTGTTTTCATTAAAGTTTACTGTTTCTCCAAGAAATAATGTTCATGGATATAGTATGGACCAATCCTGTGTGTAATTGATCAATCGCTCTTTAATGGTGACTAGTTTTTTCCCTTGTCCCTCCCTACGCGGAATGAGTGCTGTTTATTTTCTGTTTATCTTAACATCATCCGAAGAATAGATGGAATAGAATACGTGTGCCAACCGAAGCTGTTACGAAACCAACTTCACATTCGTTGAAAAAAAAATCTGAGAAACGCTTTCGGCAAGATATTTGGAAATAGAATTTAGTTTTATCTCTGCCATCTCTAAGCTTCGTCGGCTGGATTCCATTCGCTGCGCTGGGGAGATCTGCAGATCCTAAAGCTCATAAATAAAGCAAGGAAGATGTTTTCGGAGTGTCATAGATAATCAACCAGACTTTTCACGAAAACACTCTAATTTAGAACGTAACAGAATCACTTATAGCGTCATTTAAACTTATAGCACAAAGGAAATTTTGTGGTCAAAGCAATACATTGAGGTTTTTAGATTTACTTCACATAAATACAGTAAAACCCGGATTATACATTTCTCACTTATACATTTCCCCATTTATAAATATGATGTTGCCGGCCCCAAAACTCTGAATTTCCCTTAACGTTACATTTTATCAATTATACGCAATCGAGTTTGCTCTTTTCTCAATGATACGTTAAATTGTGGTGTGAATTGGAAATGCAAACAACATGAATTCCGTTTACCAAAGACTCTTCTCACCCGTCCGCTATGCCGCGTATTCCATTTTTCAATTTTCAATTCTCCCCTTTACCTCCTCAGTTCGCTCTCCCTATTTCCTGTCACTTGCTTTATGACTCACTCCCCAGAATGCACCTTTTTTCTTGAACTAGCATTGGTCAGCTCATTGGGCACCTGAAGTAGACAACTGCTCTTGCATGCCGTTGACATGTCGGGATTCTTTCCTTCAGACCTTTTCCCTGACAAATCTACACACCAGGAAGCTATCATCCCGGGATCTGACTAGAATGCTGTACTTGCAGAGGAAGAAGAGTTGAGCTTCGAAGATTTCGTCAGTTGCAACGGGAATTCGGGAAAGTCATAATTTATGTCTCTAGGATGAAATGGTCGAGTGCAATGAAAACATCTCCAGCGACAAGAATAGTGATTGTCCCTAGGTAAGTGCATCAGCACCTACCTGTGGATCATCGTATTCGGATAATAGCTACAATTTAGCGAAGCACTGCGATCGTTCTGGCAGCCCCACAGGCACTGTGGTCTAAGCGCTGGCTTCTGACCATTCATCCGAGATGTGTCTGGGTTCGAACCCGGTGAGGCATGGATTTTGTTTTTGTCTTACGGCACTGGCTCTCTCCCTTCCCTGGAACCAGTGATCCTAAATTAGGGACGGGCGACTGCTTATAGCCCATTGAGTTGCTCACGGTGGTCGTTAAACCTCCAATCAAAAAAAAAAAAAAAAACGTTAGTTTAGGTAGTGTCAGTGGCATTGCTAACGTTTTACAATACAACGAAGTGTGCGCTCATTGAGTACCGCGTCACATAACAAGAGTTGGAAAGGGGTCAAAAATTTCGAACCCGATCAGGACCAGTAATTGACCCGGACAAATCTGCTTTGAACTATAAATTCGAAAATCAATTTATACAGTATATATGCAGTATATACATGTAAACGTGATATATATATATACATTCATCCCAATGACTGCTTGATATGTAATAACTGAAATCCTTTTTAATAATAAAATTTGGTTACTTGCTAAATTTCAGTGCCATTTTTAGTGCCAATATTTTGTGTAATACAGAAGTAATGGACGACCGTGACCATGAACTATATTACAAATGGGAATCATTATTTACGATTACACAAATGTATTTTTTGAATGTATTTAGATTGTTCACTCTTTCCACGCTTTGATGGAGGTACGCATACTTTCATATGGTCCCTTAGATTTTCGGTTCCATACTCTCTTATTACACCGTCGACATCTTTCTTCGTAATTATACACTTTTCACATTTTGAACAACAAGCAAGACCAAACAGCACAGAATTATTCACCGGTTCCTTAATGAAACGAAAAAAATTTCCAGCATTCACTCTTCCCCTTGTGGTTTTGAACAAGCACGTATTTGTTAGCATCGACGCCTTTCTCAGCATCCTTAATATTAAATCCATCCATATTAACAAATAAGGAGTTAATTTCGACATGACATGTCATGAGAACGCGATGTTAGTACAACAATCGAAAACCTCAGAATGCTCAACGTAAAAGATGCGATGTGAAAAGTAACTCTTAGTCATACGGTGAACTTCGTACGGAGAGAGTGAATCAGCTGAGAAGCAGGCGAATGGCGTTTGCCTGTACTTTGCCCTGGACAATCGCACTGTAAAAAAACGCAAAGGAAGTATCTTTTTACGATATGGTGTTGGTGTGTTTGACGTCGGTCGGTGGAAATCTTTGTTGCTTTAAAACAGAGACTACAATATTTTCGCATGGCAAATCATTATTCACTCCGTGGGCACCAGTATCGACTACAGAATTCCAAAACGCGCATTTTTCTTTGGAAAATATTTTTCTCTTTTCAAAAATAAAACGGGAATAAAACCGGGTCAAAATCAGGCCACGAACACCATGACCCGACCAGTTGGACCCGCAAGAAATTGTCGACCCGTTGGCTCGTGACCCGTTTCCATCTCTGCACGTAACGACTGAAATGAGACAATCAAAATTTGAAACATGCCAAAGGTTGTTTTCTCGCTACGAAAAATATGGAAGAGATTTTCTCCTAAGCATTGTAACTTGTGATGAGAGTTGGGTTCAATTATGACCCACAAATGAAAAATCAATCACTGGAATACAGATACCATGTTTTTCCCTAGCGAAAAAATTCAAAACTCAAATTTCTGCCAGTAAGTGCATGTTCACTGTGTTCTGGGACTACAGAGGCGTTATTCTTCAGGAGTAAATGGTCAGAGTACGACTACCAACTCTGAGAGCTACGTGCATACCTTAAAAAAAAGTTACAGCAAAAGACATACCGCGTACGTGGAGAAAAAGGCAAATGATTCTGCAATACGACAACGCTAGAACCCACATAGTGCTTTCACTTCAGGGGCGATACAGATAATCGGATTTGAAGATCTAAGATACCCTACAGTTCAGATTTGGCGTCGTCCGACTTCGGGTTGTTTTCTGCTCTCAAAAGACATCTGAAAGGAATTCAGTTCACCTGTGAAGAAGATGTTCCAGCCGCTACGAGGAAATGGTTCCAAGAACAACCTGAAGATTTTAACAGAGACGGGTTTCAAGAGACATCTGAAAGGAATGCAGTTCACCTTTGGCGAAGATGTTCAAGCCGCTACGAGGAAATGATTCCGAGAACAACCTGAAGATTTTTACGGGGCCGGTTTTGAAGAGACATCTCAAAGTAATTCAGTTCACCTTTGGCGAAGATGTTCAAGCAGCTACGAGGAAATGGTTCCGAGAACAACCTGAAGATTTTTACGGGGCCGGTTTTGAAGAGACATCTCAAAGTAATTCAGTTCACCTTTGGCGAAGATGTTCAAGCAGCTACGAGGAAATGGTTCCGAGAACAACCTGAAGATTTTTACGAAGACGGGTTTCAAGAGACATCTGAAAGGAATTCAGTTCAGCTTTGGCGAAGATGTTAAAGCCGCCTTGAGGAAATGGTTATTGGAACAACTTGAAGAGTTTTACAGAGACGGGTTTAAAGGGCTTGCCAAGCGTTGGCATATTTGTATCGAGCATAAGGAGGGGGGACTATGTATAAAAATAAAATATGTGAATAAAAGTAGAAATTTTGAGCTTTGTTCTTGTTTTGTTTCAAATTGATAGCTTGCCATGGGGCTTGTATATAAATATGGAAGCATTACTTAATGAACAACCTCTATATTTTAACAAATAAAACTCCCGAGTGTCTTCCAGAACATCAATAAATCCTGAAACATGTTTTACTGCGTGCATTAATCTTCTTATTTAGGGATTTTATCATTTCAAAAGTTATCCAGCAAGAAAATTGGCTTTATGATGTAGATAAAACATCGCATTTAGAACAACTGAAATGACTCAGATTATAAAGTAAATGTGTAAGATATTCAGTCTGCGAAACTAAACCAACAAGAAACAAGAAATTTAGACTGCATGCAAGCAGGCCGGTTCAATAAGATGGCAAAGGGAGCAATTGCCCCGCCCCCTGCCTAGGGACCCATTTTACACAAAAAAATAATAATTAAAAGATTATTTTATTTTATTAAAATAAAAAAAAATAACAGTGACCAACAATTTTTAACAATGACCTGCTCTTTAAGTTTCGTTACTAATGCTGTTATACTTGGAATTTCAAGGGGAGAATTTGCTCTGTTGTCATCGACTACGTGCAGTGTACGGTTGTCAGTTACGTCACCGTACACTGCACGAAGAAAGTATAGTTATGACTGTATTTTCAAAAAAAGTAAACTATATTTTGTTCATAACTATGTTTTCGAAGAAAATATAGTTATGACTATAGTTTCTTCAAGACAACTACAGGCAGGTCAAAAAAGAGAAATCAACGTTATGATGTGAACCCAACATCAGTCTACGAGGAAGTGTTTTTTTCTCCGAGAGTTTAAATTCAGATATGTTACCTTCAATATCATTTTAGATCAGTTGTCTGTTACCTTAAAAGAATGCAAGTAGTTTACCGATCAGTGTAGGACATGTTCAAAGTCATAGTCGACTTAAGCAGTCCACCTGATGCAGAGATAAGAACTGAAGCTGAGAAACTTATTGCTTCTCCCTATGGTTTCAGTAATGCGTTTAGAGAGGACCTTGTCCAGCTTCCAGCCTTTGGCAAGCTCAGGTCATGTCTCACACCACCTCAACGAGCGGTTTTACTCCATGATGAAATGCTTGGTGATATCTTTCCAAGTGTTAATGTAGCTCTTCGAAGATTTTTGTGCATGATGGTCACTAGTTGTTCAAGAGAGAAATCATTCAGCGAATTAGCACTCATAAAGAATTATTGAAAGCCACGATGACCGAAAAAAGACTAAGTGCTTTATGCCTACTGGATGTAGAGAGCAGTGTTCTAAAGATGAGGAATTTACTAAAGATTTTACAGATGACAAATGTAGAAAGAAAGACTTCCTGATTTCCTGAAGAAAAACTTCCTGACTTCCGGTAATGTAGAAAGAAAGACTTCCTGATTTCCTGAAGAAAAACTTCCTGACTTCCGGTAATGTAGAAAGAAAGACTTCCTGTATTGTTTCTATGTATGTACTTTTCTATGTACTTGTATGTATAACTTGTAAGTTCCAATTACATGCAGTAAAATGGTGGTGATGTGAAAATTTGATAAATTGTCCTTTTTGCTATTATAACGAAGTAAATTTCTCCGTCATTTTTGGTCTACGCCGGGATTCGAACCCGAGTCCGCTTCTTCCGGAACAAGTCGCTCTACCAGCTGAGCTACGCAGACGTTCATTCTGATTCCTATTTGCCTTTATGTCGTGTGCGTCCTGCTGGCAGGTACGTCACATCTCCCCCGAGAGAGGGCCGGGGGCATGGCCCACGGATCAGCCATGACCATGAATCGTTGCAGGCAGCCATCCACTGTAGAACGTGCACTTGAGAACTCCCAGTCAATGTGGTGTGTGGAATGCAACGTCACACATTTTTATTTTTCGAAGCGCTGGAGAAGGGATTCTCTGATTTTTCCAATCTCTCGGTGTAGAAATAACATCACACCATTGCGAGATTTTGAACGGTCGGGTCATCCGGGTAGTTCGGGCGCCATTAAAACGAAGTAAATTTCTTCGTCATTTTTGGTCTACGCCGGGATTCGAACCCGAGTCCGCTTATTCCGGAACAAGTCGCTCTACCAACTGAGCTACGCAGACGTTCATTCTAATTGTTATCTGCTTTTATGTCGTGTGCGTCCTGCTGGCAGGTACGTCACACTATGTATTACAATTTCTGAGTTCGAGGGGCCCACCTAACCTGAAGTGCCCCCCCCCCCCCAAGATTTAAATCTGGTCCTGCATGCAAGTGAAGAACAACTGAAACTTAACATACAGTATTACTTGTTCTAGTTACCTCTGTGCTAGCGCTAAAATTAAACATATACGTGTATCCTATATTAATTGGTACACTGGCCCTCGTCACAAAGGGACCTCACTCCAACACTGAAGACGTCACGTGGGCGCCGTGTGAGGCATAAATTAAGGGGACTAGCTCTTCGTGCATCGCTTAGTGTATTAGTGAGGGGCGAGATGGACAAGCCAAGTGAACTGAGTGACTCTAAATGTGGCATTTGGCGCTATGCATGCTGGTTCAAGCGTTTCCCAAACGGTCGCTGTCTAGGGCTTTACACGTGTAGCCATAGTAACCGTTTTCCGTGAATGCTGCCACGCGCAAAAAAATTCCAGGATTCGAAGATCTTGTGAGCGAAAATTCTTGCAACAACAAAGGGATCAAAGGAGAGTGGCCAGCAGGTTGCAACCGAAAAGACGGGGAACAACCGGAAATTTATAGACGTCTGCACGGGTCTTATTTGGTGATCCCGGCACGGCTCAAGCCCGTGCGTTTATAGCCAGTTTAGCACGGCCCATTTCAGATATTAGATTCTCTGTCCGGCCCGGCCCGGCCTGTCAATTAAAGCTATTATTTAGGCGCGTGGTGCGCCAATTTTGTATTATTTTGTCTTTCTATTGCATTTTATTAAGTTGTGAAAATTAAACAATGGAATGAGATATTATTGAAAATATTTAGTTTAATGTAAGCCTAAAAATATTAACTAAACTTTAGCAATTATTGAAGAATATCACCTTTAAAGAGAGAAGGGAAAAGAGAAGAAGCGCGTTCAAAATAAATTTTCAAAGTACAGCGTATTAAACAATGAAAATAATTAGGGTTGTCAGATGGATAGTAGCACTTTATGGATCTTATTTTAAGTTGGATGTGTCGTTGATGCCGTGTTTGGGATTTGATTTTCTTTTCACTTTAGGAGGATTAACAGGAGTGGCGTTAGCAAATTCTTCTTTGGATATTATTCTTCATGACACATATTATGTGGTGGCTCATTTTCATTATGTATTGAGAATGGGGGCTGTTTTTACTATTATAGCAAAATAAAAAATAAAAAAAAAAGAGAAAGAAAGAAAAGAAAAGAAAAAGTTCTACAGTTTCCTTTGCGTGTACAATGAGAGAAAAGTAGAAAAAAAATAGGGTCTTTTTTAAAATCCTTCCAATCCCAGCTAGTCCAAACTCTTGTTAATTTATAACAGATCAAATTTTAATATGATTTAACGATTTAATTTATTATACAAATACCAAATAAACATATATACATTAACATACACAATTGCAGCAGGAAACATTTCCTGTTATCTAGCATATAAAGAGAAAATTTGGGTGAGAAACTTGTAGCAGCGAAAACGCACATACGTCTTTTAAGATAAGATATTTCAGATTTTGAACAGACATAATTTAAAAAATTGTTGCACTTAATGTACTGCAGAAAGTTTTTTGGCTGAAGCGTTTCTGCATTGGCAAGCACTTTAAAATGCGCCCAAATATCACCTTTCCCGCTTTCATTAGCCATTAGGATGTATTCTCCTGTTGCAATTGCTTCCCGCCATTTTTTTTAATTCCATGCTAAAAGAAGTTACATTTGCATCGATGGCATCGACAGGAGCCTGCTGCGGATAAGTTTTCTGAGTAAAATTCTGCGAAAGGATAATAAAATATCCCTTACTCCGAACTAGCAAGAGGTAACACTGCAAAGGCCAATCCCTATAGGGACTGGGGATAACAGAAAAAAATCGATGTTGTCCCACTCTCTCATAAAAATACCCCTTTCCTCAACTCCACACAGTACGCACACTCACTTGGGGAGGAATATTTTTGTTGTCAACAATCCATAAAGTGTGTTTAACATCTTAATGCCTACAGATGATAAAAACGCTGTGAGTGCCTCACCTCGCCTCTTTGATTACTTCCTTGGCCATGTCATGGAACTTAGTAAATAAGTAGCTATGACACTTATTTACTTAAATGACTATGTCACTTATTTACTTAAGTGACTATGTCACTTATTTACTTAAGTGGCTATGTCACTTATTTACTTACGTGGCTATGTCACTTATTTACTTAAGCGGCTATATCATATGAATGTATCTTAATGCATGCTATGTCTATGTCTCTGTCTTAAGTGGCTATGTTATTTACTCTAAGTGGTTATATCATGGAACTAAGTATTACCCTATGTCATCAAACAAATAAGTATTAAGTAGTACGCTAAGTCATGAGAAAAACCAAGTCCAAATGTTACGCTATGTCATGTAATATCTAAGTCTAAGCTATGTAACATATAAGCTATTTCTAAGTCTAAGCTATGTCTAAGTCTAAGCTATGTCTAAATCTAAGCTATGTCTAAGTCTAACCTATCACTAAATCTAAGCTATTTCTAAGTCTAAGTATTACGCTATGTCATGAGACAAATAAGTATTAAATATTGTAACTAAGTATTACTCTATGTTTAAGTGGCTATGTCATGGAACTAAGTATTACGCCCTGGGCTATGTCACGAAACTAGGAAACACGATTTTTTTCTTTACGATAAAAAAATGGGTCGACTTAGCCCGCCCGGTCGTAAATGTTTGAGAAAAAGCCCGCCCCGGCCCGTTGCTTTGTTCTCTAAACTAAAGAAGTCCAACTCAGCCCGGCCCATGCAGACTTCTAGACACATCACGGCAGAATTCAGCATTGATGTGCTGAAGGTCATCTCTGAACGCTGTACGTATATGAAAACACCGCGAATAAGCTACAACAGTAGATTACAATGCAGAGTACTGATGTTATTAATCATAACAGGAAAGTTTGCTTCCACCAAGTGTCGGAGCGCAGTTGGGGGACTCGAAAAATGGTCCCTGGATGGACGACGCATGGGTTCTTCTGCATAATGCAAATGGTAGGATCCGAATTCGGGAAAAGTAACACGCGGGCCATAGGGCCATTCTGTCAGGTGTCAATAGCACAGGCAGGTGCCAGCGGTGTGACGGGGGTGGGGGTGGACCTTTCCTTGCACGCATTAGTCCTCCGGATTTCAATAAAAAAAAACATCTGAACTCCATGGCGTGTCTGAGCATGGTTGCAGACCAAATTCATCCCTTCATGGCTACGGGGTATCCTCAGGCAGAAGGACACTTCCAGAAATAGATAACGCACCCGCTAACAAGGTTTGCATTGATGGTGTTCCAGGAACCTGCAGATGAGTTTTCCTTGCATAAGTGGTCCGCACAATCGCTGGATTTAAACCACATAGAGCATTTCCGGGATGTTAGCAGAGAGACTGTGGAACCGTCCAATTTGCAGCAACTGCGCAACTAAATCATACCCGCATACCTTAACGACGCTTCCAACATCGGGTGTGTTTCATGCTCCAACG
The DNA here is from genome assembly GCA_039090855.1 of Macrothele yani. Taxonomy (NCBI): domain Eukaryota; kingdom Metazoa; phylum Arthropoda; class Arachnida; order Araneae; family Macrothelidae; genus Macrothele; species Macrothele yani. Next base: position 33,799,624 of record CM077004.1, read on the forward strand.
AATTCCGGCTGTTCTGCAGGCCAAACATGAACATGCACTAAACTTGCATCTCAGTGCATGTTCGAAATAGTACCGGTTACAAGTTAGCTAGTTAAAAACAACATTGGACCAGTTCATATGGTCTAAGTTTTTTTTATTGACTTATCACATAAACCAATGTAATTTACTGATGCATCGCCTACAGTTTCAGTTCAGTGTACCAGACAATACTTATCCCCATTAATATGTACACTTATTATCAGTAGACCAAACATTACTGATAGGGCTGACGGGCAGTTGCCATGGGCATCCCACGTGCGGAGAGGAACAGGCCCAAACCGAACGCAGGCGGTAAATAGGATGACAGCAGGGATCCCCAACAGTGTAACGCAATCGATGAACATGGGTAAACGCGGTTTCCTGAGCGACTTCGATCGTGGGCGATTGTCTGCTCAAGACATATAGGTCATTCTATCGCCGAAGTGGTAAGAACTCTTGGGTTCCCGAGGGCAAAGGTATCACGTGTACACCGTAAGTATAGCATCGATGGAGGTAATAGTCTACAGATAGCGAGTGATGGCTGACCAAACGTCATTGATGATGGGGTTCGACAGTAATGAATGGCGTGTACAGTCCGACCGCTTGGGAAATCCAGGCTCGCACAGACAGACAGCTTGGTAGAGGCGATGCAAATCCCATCCAAGTTAAATGCTGCATGCCCTGGTCTACGGCAGCAGACGCCCTACTCGTGTGCCACTGTTAAGTGCTCCTCATCGGAAATTACGCCTCGCCTTGTGTCTGGAACATAAAAACTGGAATTCTGCAGAGAGGCGTCTCGTCATGTGGTCACATGAATCCCATCTGTATCTGTAACGAGCTGAAGAAAAGGTGGTGTCGCGTCAACAGCATGAGGCCTCACAGACGATACATCCAGACTCGCACAGACGACGTCGTGCCAGATCTGTTCTGTCCAAAGTGGAGGTGGCTCTATGATGGTTCGGGGATCCTTTTTATGAGATGCATTAAGTCTCTTAGTGTGTCTGGTGTGTGTCTTCCGCGTTATCAGCATGTTCTGGGTGATCACCTACACCCTTTCATGGCCTTCGTGTATCCTGCGGTTGATGGTCTCTTCCAGCGGGACAGTGCCCCGCTCCTACCAAGGCATGGCTCGAGGAACGCTCATGTGAATTTGGAATCATCCAATGACCTCCAAGGTCCCAGTATTAAAACCCTGTGAATGATCTCTGGAATGCCGTGGAGCGCAACATCAGATCAATGGACTCTGGAGCGAAGTCTCGGGCGGAGTCGTGAAGAATGCTGTAGCTGGCATTACGTCCAGAAAACCACCGGCATCTGGTGAAGTCGATGATTCTGCGTGTATTATTCCGGCTAGAGGAGGACAAAAACGCTATTAGGTATGTATCTATAATGTCTTATCCATTGAGCGTATAAATCATCATCAGCAACCATTACCAATCTATATTGATTCACTGCGGGATGAATGTCTCTCCAAGTCTCTTCCACAACTTTCTGTCTTGATCCAATCTTCTTCATGTCACTCCCTCATGCTTTCGAATTTCACCCACGCTCCTACCACGGAGTCTTCTTCTGGGTCTTTTCCTGTCTCTTGGAATCCAGTCTAGTATTTCGGTTGTCTGACGGTGGTCAGTAATTCTAGCAATACTGTGTATGTTCAACTCATTGCCAATTCAGGGTTTTTATTTTCACCAAGATGTCTTTCATTCTAGTAATTTTACTGATCCAAGAACCTCTTCTTTTTCTTACAGGTAACTAAAAGTCAATTTCCTTTTAAAAAATCTCAATTTCCAATGCGTTTTGTTGCTTCGAAAAATCTCGATGAAAAAAATACTTAATTTGTGATAAGTCATCCCACAAAAAAAGAATAAAATTATTACAAACCTATTAAAAAATATATAAATTCCAACGGAAAATAAAATGACTAATTCACTCGCACTAATGGCAAAAAAAAAAAAACCGTAGCGCAATTGCATTTCTACCTTGAGCGAGACGGCGATTTGTAATATTTCTGCTTCAGTTGTTGACGCGCGGTTTACGTTGAGCCAACCCAAATGACAGAATCCTAACACAGAAAGAAATTTCCGGTGCAAGAGTTGAAATATTCAGCATTTTGAGAAATTTCTGTGCAAATACGGAAAAACCTGAAACGGGCTTTTCTGAAATAAACGGAATTTTTGACTACGAAAAATCTGTGAAAATGCGGAAGTTAAAAGAAACAGAAACTTTTAAAAACGAAAATTTCGTCAAAACACGGACACCTGCCGTTAAATTTGCTGCACCGTTTTTACATGAATTTTTCGTGCATTTACACCACTTATTTTTTACAGTATACAGCGTTGTTTTACATTTCTTACTTCGTCCTTAAGTTTTGCTCACTAGTGTGATATTCATGTATGCATCGTCAGCACCGCAGGATTTCAAAAATCTGTGAAAACACAAGTTTGTCCGTGAAGATGATCGGACCGCGCCCCCTCACTCCCGAGTAAGTTGCTCTCCCGACTAAGCTACACGGACGGAACGCATCACTGCAGATTTGTCGTCTTGCACACGTGCTTTACTTTGTAAAACATCACATCATTTTCCTCTTAATTTTTTATTTGTTATTGGAAGCTAAGGAGGAATTTTTTCATTGATTCCAGACGATATGTGGAACAAACATCACACATTTTTCAAAGACCCCAACCGCCAGAACATCCATTTTTACGTTCGGAAGCCAATGAGAAAACACAAGTTTGTCCGTGAGGAGGATCGAAACCGCGCCCCTTCACTCCGGAGTAAGTTGCTCTCCCAACTTAGCTACACGGACGGAATGTATCGCTGAAGATGTGTTGTCTTGACAAGTGCTTTACCTCTGTAGTACGTCACAGGCCTTTTAACTATTAACCCTTTAACGACCAAAACGCCCAAAACGCCCAAAACGCCCGTACACACAAACGACCATAGCCGCCCGAAACGTCTGTCTAGAGTGAGTCAGATTTTCTACTCTTACGTGTTCTTTAAATTTGCACGACCTATGAGGGATCAGCAGGTGTCACCGTCAGTCACCATTGTTGTTACTAAACAAAGAAGTGAAGCAACAGACAGTTTCGAGCGTTATGGTATTTAGAGTGATACTAGATTTTAGAGTCATGGTCGTTAAAGGGTTAATGGTGCAACGAAATCAAAAGCCTTTTCATAAACAATAAAATCCACACGTAATAAACAGACACTCATACCCATTCGCTCTTTCAATTAGAATTAGAATTGTGACCTTCACACGAGCGTGTGAAGGTCATAATTCACATAATATTTTGTCAGCAGTTACTTCAATTTGCATAAAGACGCGCTGGTCATAATATTTTGGCTCTTCGGTGTAAGCAGTAAATCCGAAATTTCTAAAAAACATTACTGCGTAAAAATCAAGGAATTACTAATCGAAAAAAAAATATTGCATTGCACATTTTGCGACAAATATCACGTTGGATATCTATCTCAAAATTCATTTATACGTTTCAAATGAACTTCTGCGTAAGTGTTGAGGCTTAAGAGCGTATCTGGTATGCAAAATATGAAGTTGGTTCAACCAACCGTTCCAGAGTTATTTAAAGGCAAAATTTCTCTATTTAACTATTTAACGGCACACGTTCTGCTGAGCACCCTTTGATGTTATGCCATTCGTAGTGAAAAGCAAATACCCCCCCCACGCCAATCGGTGAAGCAGTAGTCTATGCGATGGCTTCTGATCATTCGCACAGGGAAGGGTGTGCGTTCAAATTCCGGGTAAGTCATGGGCGTTTGTGTTTGTCTTTCGGTACTGGCTCTCAATGTGTTGCTTGATCAGCACTGGCTCTCTCTGTGTTACTTGATCATCTGAGATACTGTATACTATGTTTGCTATGCACATTGTTGATATAAAACGAATATGCTGTCTATGCCTACCTGACAATACTGTACAACTATATTTGCTTATCCTGTCTCTGTATCTGTTCCACCAGGTCAAATAAATAATTTTAAACCTTTACTAAAATAAAAATAAAAAAAGAAAGATGTAACCTGGGCATCCATATTTATCAGGAGTGAAGTTAGGTAACTATTTTAGGATACTGAACCGTAAGCGCATTTCCCGTCATTTAGATGAGCTGGGCAACGGTCAAAGTTCCTTCTTTCCTGCGCGCCTCTTCTAATGAGGGGGAGTTAGATCTATGATTTCGTGGATGCGCAAAGGGGAACTAGCATGGTCATTTGTGAGGGGTGAGAGAGAAAATGCATTTTTAAGGAGTGTCCGCGTCTTCTGGGAGTGTAGGGGACTCTTTGGTGTTAGGAAGGCGTGGACTACACTCTCCTGCAGGGGACGCTTTTAGGGGTGTTTCTCAGCAAGAGGACGTTTCACTGGGTTGCAAGGGGATTCGGTGGTAAGGATTGGAGAGAGCGAGATGTGAAAATCTTGCTCGTCGGTGTGAATTGGGGAAAATGCTGAAAATCGACGGAGAATGAAAAAGTAGGAAGCGAAAACTGGCTGAACGGAAAGGTGATTAACGAGTTAAAGACAATAGAGTGCAGGAAAGAAAAGCACGACAATGCTTTGAAACATTCCCCATAACATCTGATTAAACACCTTCCTCACTGCAAGAACGAGGTAATACTTGGGTTGATATTTTATTCACATTTTATTCATCTAATTCAGTCGGGTAAAATACGGGTTAAACCCCCGATATAAAAACTTTGCAAGCGAAGCATCAACGAAACCTTATGATTATCATATGATTCTCACAGGGCGCTGAAATACACTACATTGACAAAAGTCATCGGACACCTAGAAAAGAAACACAATATAGCATTTATTGGCATACATTAGTACGGTGTCGGTCCATCTTTGGCCTTAATGCATGCACTGAACCTTCGAGACATGATTTCGAAACACAGCGACAGGTATGCGCTTCCATTCAGTTCATAATTCTGCTACTAACTGTTGCTTAGTAATAGGCCTTGGTCCCAAACTTCTTTTGCGGCGCTCTAATTCATCCTATAAGTGTTCTATGGGAGTAAGATCAGGGCTCTGTGATGGCCAGTCAACAGACGATACGGTATCGTCAAACCACGCAGTAACAGTCCTTGCTTTATGGTTCAGTGCATTATCCTGCTGGTACCAACATGGCTCGGTTCCATATATTGCCACAGAGTTGGTAGGGAATAACTGTCGAGAATATCGAGGTAGACGTGCTGGTTAACAGGTTTGTCCACGATAACCAATGGGCCAGGGATCATACCACAAAAACACCCACACACGAGTACACTACCAGCTCCAAACTTATCCGTAGGAACCGTACACTGTGGTAAATAGCGTTCCCCCGAATGCTGATGTACCCCACACGACCATCAGACTTAATGGATCGTATATCTGGATTCATCAGTCCATAGGGCCCATTTCCATTGATCTACGGGCCACGATAAATTTTCTTTACAGCATGCTAAACGACGAATAGCATTCCGAGTGGACATGAAATTCAGCAGCCGCACGACCATGGTCACCCATGGAATGAAGTTCTCTGCAAATGGTACGTGTATTCATCGAGGTTCCAGCATTTTTACTAGCCTGTACACTGACGTCTTGTGCATTACTTCGTCAATTAGCTGTAACGACTCTCCTGAGGCTTCGAACGTCCTCTATCACTGATTTTCTTTGGTCTGCCGGTACGTTTGGCTGCTTCAGGCACGTCAGGTGTCTTCCACTTATTCAGTACATCCAAAACAGTTGACTTGGGTATGTTTAAACGCCTCTCGGTTTGTCTTATGGACAACCCACTAATAATATAACACCCAACAATCTTTCCTTTCTCTCCCGCCGCGACATTTTCTCTCAACCTCACAGTGCGATATGATCGCGGTCAGCTGCAGGGTTGTTTTGATACCGTTTTTTTTTATTGGAGATTTAAGAACCACCGTGAGCAACTCAATGGGCTATAAGCAGTCGCCCATCCTTAATTTAGGGCCACTGGTTCCAGGGAATGGACAGATGTAGTGCCGTAAGACAAACATAACATCCATGCCTCACCGGGATTCGAACCCGGACCCCGTTCGGACGAATGTTCAGAGGCCATCGCTTAGACCACTACGCCACCGGTGCGGCGTATACCGTTTGCAGCTGCAGCGCGCATTTCAAAAACGCAGCGGATCCGTTCATTTGCTTTTGAAGAGGTGTTCGGTGACTTTTTTCAATATAGTGTATAAGTCAGCACCAAGCCCTGTAATATAGAGCTGATCTGGGTAACATAATTCCGATACGGAACTTTCTGTCAGAAACAACCTGTTTTATTTCTGACGAACAAAGAACGTGTTTCGAGATACTATTCAATTGCATTTCCCTTTCGCGAGAAATGACATTAACGTGTTTTGACACATCCACGAGTTTTTGGTGGTTGTGTTACAATGATATTACCCCTTTTGTATTTTTTTATGCGTCATGACAGTTATTGCTTTTTTACTATTCCAGCCAATATTTCAAAATAGAACTCCCCCTCCTCACTCATCGTTCCATTTTTTGTTTATTTATTACATTTTCCTTTTGATGGCAACCTGGCACATGCGTTGTTGCGTTTTCTTTGTGGAACAAATTTTATTGAGAAAAACATAAAGCAGCAAAACTCACAGGTCCTAGTATCGAGATGAAAATCTTCTAGCCCGAGAAATAGGACTTTAGATTTTAATGCTCGTGTCACGGGGAGCCGTGATCTAGCAAGGGCTTTTTTCCCCTACACTCCCTTCGCCTTTAGTATCATCCTCTCATTTTTCACAGGTGCAAAGAACGGAAGTAGCTGACGCGATGAGACCGTTGCTTTGCCTTTCAAAAGCTTAAACAGCCGAACGGAATTTTTTTCGCCCCTCTTCTCTTTTTTATTTATTTTTCCTGTAGTTCACAGCTGAATATCTTGAAGTTGCATTTTTCATATATAAGATCTACGTACGTACGTACATACATTATGATTAAATCTTACACAAGAGTAAAATGCCGCAACGCAGTTATTAAATTACTGAGAAAATAATTTTCGTTTTACTGCCACAGAAGTAAAAAAGTCCAAGTCGATCGCATGTAACGGGAACAAGCGTGCATGATTTTTAGCTCGCCATTTGAAAAAAAGAATGGCAGTAGTTTTTAGCATACCATTTGAAAAAAAAAAAAAGAAGAATGTCATTTATTTTCAGTACGTCATTTGAAAAAAAGAATGCCATTGATTTTTAGGGCGCCATTTAAAAAAAGAATGCCATTAATTTTTAGCACGTCATTTGAAAAAACAATGTCATTCATTAAAGGAAGACATTTTACATATACATGCATTCATAATGCGCAGTTATGACGATAGGTGGCGTGAGTGTCTATTTCTCTTTGCAATTGTGCCTCGCTTTTAAAAATCCGACGGAAAGAATTATTTTGTTGAAGATGCTATTCGGTGGTGCCAAGATTACGAGCGTTATTCACTTTTAAATAATGCACAGCTATTCCAAAAGGAGAGTTCATGTAAGCATTTCTTCCTTGCTATCTCTACTTCGAAAACTCGCATTTGAAAAAAATTATTTTTCCGTTCCAGAGCCCCGCTAAAGAGAATATTTTGGGTATATTTTCTGCATTTGCGTTATTCCGTTAGGGGCGTTAGTACATACAATCCTATTTGCAAAGGCATCTCCAATTCTGAAAAATCGATTGAAAAATTTCTTTCTTGATAGAATACCCTTTAATATATCATCATCATCATCATCATTGTCAACCATTATCAATCCACTGCTGGACGAAGGTCTCCCCAAGTTTCCTCCACAACGGTCTGTCTTGTGCCAGTCTCCTCCATGTCACCCCTGCATACTTTCGAATTTCATCCACCCATCTCCCATGTGGTCTTCTTCTGGGTCTTTTCCTGTCCCTTGGAATCCAATCTAAAATTTCGGCTGTCCATCGATGATCTGTCCTTCTGGCAGTATGTCCAGCCCATTGCCATTTCAGGGATTTAACTCTGATCATGATGTCTTCCACTCTTGTCATTTTTCGGATCCACGAGTTCCTCTTCTTATCTCTCCTGGTTACACCAAGCATGCACCTCTCCATGCTTCTTTGAGTTGTCTGCAGCCTTTGTATGTCTCTTTTAGTTAAGGTCCACGTCTCCGCACCATACGTAAGCACTGGAAGGATGCATTGATCAAACACTTTTCTTTTAAGACATAATGGCATATTGCTCTTGAAAATTATGCTGTTTCTTCCAAAAGCTCTCCAGGCAAGTTTTGTACGCCGATTAATTTCTTCATCAATGCGACCCTCACTTGATATCTGCTGTCCAAGATAAACGTACGTGTCTGTTATCTCCAGCTTTTCTCCATCAATCGATAAATCTTCATTTCTTGTAAAAGCATTGAACATCACTTTTGTCTTCTGAAAGTTCATTTTTAATCCCACTTCTTTACTCTTGTCAGCAAGTTCCTGGATCATACTCTGCAGCTCTGATGGGGTAGTTGCAAAAATGACTACGTCATCAGCAAAACGAAGGTGGGTTAGATAATCTCCATTAATCTTTATCCCCTTGTTTTCCCAGCTCAGTGACTGAAAAACACCCTCCAATGTGGCATTAAAGAGCTTCGGAGATATGGTGTCACCTTGTCTCACTCCCTTCCCAATTTTTACGTGTGTTGTATTTTCAAACAGCCTAATCTTTGCACTTGCATTTTCATAGATGTTATTAATAATATTAATGTATGCATCTTCAATACCGCAGGTTTTCAGAGCCATTGTAACTGCTGATGGTTTCACCGAATCAAAGGCTTTTTCATAATCGATAAAAGCCATGCACAATGGAAGTTCATATTCCCTCGCTCTTTCAATTAGTTCTCTCAGCACGTGGATATGATCTATTGTGCTGTAGCCACTCCTGAATCCAGCTTGTTCTCTCGGTTGAGCCATGTCCAGTGTTACCTTCAAGCGGTGTGAAAGAACTTTAGTGAAGATTTTATAAACTACTGATAGGAGGCTGATAGGTCTGTAGTTTCCGAGATCCTCAATGTCACCTTTCTTATGTAGCAGGATCATTGTAGCGGTGTTCCAATCCTCAGGAATCTTTCCTTCATTAAGACATCGAGTGAAAATTTGGGCGAGTACTGTTTCGATTTCTCCACTTGCTTCTTGTATGATGTCTACAGTAATTCCATCTTCTCCTGGAGCTTTTCCTCGCTTCATGTTCTTGATTGCATGTGCAACTTCTGCTGGAAGGACTGGAGGAACTCTGGTACTGGTATCTTTCATGATGTCTGGAGTGCATATATCATCCCTTTCATATAATTTGGAGTAGAAATCTTTCACTCTTGTCAAAATTTCGCCTCTATTTCTTGTTACAGAACCATCTTCTTTTCTCAGTGCCATAATCTGTTTTCTTCCCTTACTGAGATGTCCCTTTGCTATCTTTAGGCTTTGGTTGTTTTCAATTGCTTTCCTCACTAGTTCACAGTTGAATTTCCTTACGTCTTCAGTGATACTTTTTCTTACTGTCTTGCATAGCTCTATATATTCCACTTTGGAAGTCACATCTTCTTTAGTTGTCCTCATCTCTCTTCTTTTTTGCATCAACATTTTGGTTTTTCCTGATAATTTGTTCACATGCAACTTGTTCTTAGACCCAGCTAATTTTGTGGCTGTTTCCATAAGAGCTTTGGTTACTTTTCTGTTAACTTCAGAGATGTCCACTTCTTCCGATGTTAGGCCTTCTAAAGCAGAGAACCTGTTCTTCAGTTCTAACTTGAAGTTATTATGGTGTTTTTTAAGGTTGGTTATGTCAATAGATTTTGTTTGTCCTATGAGCTTGCCACGTTCAAGTTTAGTGTTGAGGTGCATCTTACATCTCACCAATCTATGGTCACTACCTGTGTTGAACTTGTTTAGCACACTGCAGTCTTCTATGACGAATTTTTTGTTACACATAATAAAATCAATTTCACTTGTCGTCCCATTTGGATGTCTCCATGTCCATTTCCTGTGTGGCTTTTTCTTGAAAAAGGAGTTCAAGATGAAAAACCCTTCTGCCTCTGCAAACTCAACGAGAGTATTTCCACGCTGGTTTCTGTTGCCATGACCGAATTTACCTACTGAAGTTTCATTCTGTTGCCGTTGCCCTATTTTTGCATTGAAATCTCCCATAATTATCTTCAAATGCTGCTTACCTTTATTATTTAGATGACAAATTTCCTCATAAAATTCTTCAATTTCTTCTTCAGGATGACTTGTGGTGGGTGCATAAGTTTGAATAATCTGAGCCTGGTATCTTTTCGAGAGTTGGATAACAAGTCGTGCAGCTCTGTCAGAGGAACTTTCAACTTCTACAACTTTGTCCTTCAGTTTCTTGTTTATTATAAATCCAACACCACTAGTTCTGCCAGTATCTGTCCCACGATAGTAGAAGAGATGTCCACTTTTCAGTTCGATGAGATCTTCTCCTTTTCTCCTTACCTCACTTAGCCCCACGATGTCCCACTTGATCCTTTGTAGTTCCTCTTCCAATTCAAGAAGCCTTGAATCAGAAGATAGGGAGCGTCCATTGTAAGTAGCCAAGGTCAGCATCAGATGGCAGCCTAGTCCGGTCCTCCGGGGATTCTTAGCACCCTCTGCCTTCATGTCGCACTGGCCGCTGCCTTGGCCAGGTACATTCCAGCTGCCGGAGACTGAGGGCCAAGATTTAAGTTGTGGAATCATTTTGGAGGGGTTTGGCCATAACTCACCACGCTGGCCAAGCGGGTTGGTGAGTGTGGGATAGCATTTCCTCTGATCCCGATGGTATAGTTATACCGCTATGGGCGGTCCTCAGAGCCCCTTTAGTGGGAACAGGATGCACCACGAGAAGGCGGGGTTGACATTTGTCAAGGAGAGGCTGTGATGTTACGCATCACCTGACCTTACATCCCCTTTAATATATACAAAGCAATTTTTGCCTATTTTCTTCTTCAAATGACCATATATTTTTCGGTAAAAGGGTAAAATTACACTACGTTTTCCTTTATTCTCACCTTCTGATTATTCGATTTGACGAACTAGTTTTGCTTTTGATATCTTCCTGTATGAGTTGATACAGTTACTCCGACAGTCAAAAAAAAAAAAAAACTTCATTATTCGGATGACAGGAATTCCAAAAAATGCGTAAGGCCAGGAACTACAACTTACCATAAACAATATCCCAAGCATCAATTTGTGATTATTTTTGAAAATCATGTCTGTGCCCCCAGCGGGTGTAAGCAGCCATTTCCGCTTTTAGGTATTTGAGGGACTGTAGTAATCCAGTTGAAAAAAATATTTATTTTTATTAACTGGTTCTATTCATTTTGAAGAACACTTCTTCACTGTGTATTTTAAATCATAGTAATTCCTTTAGGTTTCGTTAAACTTCTGAACAGAAACAAAATTCCATAACTTGTTTAAATCTTGAAAAACTTGACTGAAAATGAATATGTCCAAAAGATTTATCCAAAAATGATATAATTAAAAATAAATTCCTGAAGACAATAGCAGACGAGACAGAGACGCAGATACCTCAGCGGTGCGGGAAAGGCAATAGAGTTACTCCGACAGTCGAAAAATAAAAAAAATAAAAGACTTTCTTATACGGATGATCCTAAGAATAACATTACCTAAAGACAGAAGACTACAACTAACCATAAACAATATCCCAGGCATCAATAGAGTTACTCCGACAGTAAAGAAAAAAATGTTTCCTTATTCGGTTGATGGTAATAACAAAAATATGTAAGGCCGGAAGATTACAACTAACCAAAAATAATATCCCAAGCATCAATAGAGTTACTGTGACAGTCGAAAAAAGACAGACGAAGAAGACTTCCTTATTCGGATGATTGTAGAAATACATATACGTAAGGCCAGAAGACTGCAACTAACCATAAACAATAAAGCATCAATAGAGTTACTCCGAGAGTCAACAGAGTTATACCGACAGTCGAAAAAAAACTTCTCTGTTCGGATTATCGTGAGACCAAAAGTACCTAAGGACAGAAGACTACAGCTAATCATGAACAATATCCCAAGCATCAATAGAATTATTCCGAGGGTTAGTAAAGTTACTCCGGCAGTCAGTCGTTAAAAAATAAAAAAAAAATAAAAGACTTCCTTATTCGAATGATAGTGAGACCAAACATATCTAAGGGCAGAAGACTACAGCTAACCATAAACAACATCCCAAGCATCAATAGAATTACTCCGACAGTCGATAAAAAAAAAAGTCTTCTTTATTCGGATAATCGTAAGTTCAAAAATACACTGCCGGAAAGTGAAAAAAGAACACCAAGAAGGAATTGGCGGAAAATCATGAAATTTACATATGTTAATGGGGTCGAGTTTACGTAGGTGTGATGTTAATTTCGGGACCAACCAGTGAGCGCTTACGCCACAGCACGGCATGATATGCAAATTACCGTCGGTGGTATTTAAGAAGTACGGCGAAGTGAATGTAATCAGTCGTCGGCGTACGGATACGTGCGAAGACCCTGAAGAAGCTACAATGCCTGGACATGGAAGACGTGTACGATTTCAGCAGTTATCCGACTTTGAGCGAGATCGTCTAGTCGGACTCCGCGAGGCCGCTTGGTCGTATCGTCGTATTGCGGAGCGAATTGGACGGGAAGTATCGGTGGTGGTACGATGGTGGCGTAGATGGTCCGAGCAACATTTCCACACGAGAAGACGTGCAACCGGGAGTCACAGACGGACTGATGAGCGGGCCGATCGACGCATAAGAAGAGCGGCGTTGTCAAGCAGAACATCCACTGCGACGCAAATCCGAGCTGCCGTTGCACCTGAGGTGACTGTGCGAACAATCCGCAACCGTCTACTAGATGCAGGACTGCGAACAATCCGCAACCGTCTACTAGATGCAGGACTACGTGCACGTGTGCCTCTGGCATGTGTACCTCTGACTCCAGCCCACCATCAGGAACGGCTGCAGTGGTGTCGCCAACGTCTGCACTGGAGAACGCAATGGCAATCTGTCGTGTTCAGCGATGAAAGCAGATTCTGCTTGGGAGCCTTCGATGGCCGTATGCGTGTTCGCAAACGCAAGAAGGGTGGAGACGCCACCCTTCTTGCATCCGCCAGCGACACACAGGGTCAACAACATCATTCAGCCCGTTGTTGTGCCATTTGTAAGGTCGGTCCATCGTGGTGCTTTCCAGCAAGATAGCGCACGCCCACACACGGCACGTGCAACGCAACATGCACTTCAGGGTGTGAGACAACTTTTATGGCCTGCACGTTCACCGTATTTGTCCCCCATTGAGCACGTGTGAGATTTTATGGGACAACGACTTATCCGGTCTCCACGGCCAGCCACGACCATCCCCGATTTACGCGTCCAGGTTGAGGATGCTTGGAACTCAATACCCCAAACTTACATCCAACATCTGTACGACAGACTCCATGCCAGAATTGCACAGTGTGACGCAGTTCATGGCGGTTCAACCTCGTACTAACCATGTTACGTGGAAATGTTATTTTTCAGTTTACCAGCAAATACAGCTGTATTTTGCCATAATGTTTTGATCATGTTATCCTCTGTATTCCGTTATTATGCTGTATAAATTTCGTTGGTATCAGACGTCTCCTTTTTGGTGTTCTTTTTTCTCGTTTATAGTTAGTAAGTCCAGAAGACTACAACTAACCATAAACGATATCCCAAGCATAACTCTGAGACTCTGAACTTACTTTTACTGTGAGTTTCTGAATTCAGTTTAATTGTGAGCCTCTGAATTTTCTTAGTACTCATAACAGGGCATACGATATTTCGTTCAAGGCCACTTCATAATTTTATTTTGGGATCAATAGGCTGAAAGGCTAATAATGTGCTTCAGTTGACGAGCCAGTTTATGGTTTGCGATTTACTTTGTACTCTCTACGAGAGACGCTTCACAGGCGTGTAAAAAAAAAGAACAATACGTACTTTATTTGTTCGTTACGAGTTTTCAATTCGTGCTTTGTTTTTTGTTTTGTTTTTTCGTATTATACGTAGAAAGTAGATGCTATATTCCTTATACTGAGTATTTCGTAACAGATTTTTCGTTGAGAAAATGTATCCCGAATATTTTTACAGATGTCCCCCGCCCGCCCCCATGACCTCAAGAAATAGTTTTTTTTTATGTTCAACATTTTTTTATGTTATTTAAAATGGGATTCCATCTGTATTCAGATTACAGCCACTGAAGTGTTTCATAGTAACTGAAGCAGTTTACATCTGGTTTGAGCCATAACACTGCAGTAGTCCTAATAAGATGATAAAGTAACATGCTTTCTGCTTTTTGACAACCTGAGGTGGAAAAATGGGAAGACTGATTTTAATGCTCGTGTCACGGTGAGCCGTGATCTAACAAGAGCTTTCCCTCCTACACTTCCTTCTCCTTTAGTATCATCCTCTCATTTTCACAGGTGCAAAGAACGGAACAACCGAAGACTGGTACGTTGTTGTTGTTGTGAGCAGGGGCGTAGCAACTCAAAAATTATGAAGAGGCTCAAGTAGTTTCATACCCAGACACCAAAAATAATTGCTAATCTAAGATAATCAATTAATAATTAAGCGTTAGTTATCAATAATTCGTTATTTAGAATACTTTTATAAAATCATTAATACATTAACAATTTTATTGATAATTAAAACACTGATTTACAACATTTTGATACAAACCTTATACAATGTATAGGGCTATATATTTATTAAATGTGGTTAACGTAAAATAGAGTACTTCACTCTCAGCATTCAATTTCTCGGAGTTATTTATAAAGGCTCAATTTTAAAATTAGTTATTTTATGAAATAAATAGTAATGCAGAATATTGAAAATGTAATGTTTTGCTAGTACTTTAATAAAATTGTACTTTCATATCAAGGTAACAGAGCTTCGCCGGCATTGCCTTCAAAATGTGGATCCTGTGTATATTTCTTGATGAATGTTCAGCTATTTTAAGTCTAGAAAGTCGAGAATTGCACATTGTGTTTCGAAGGTGAATTTTCAGGCGCCGGAGAGTAGAAAATGTACTTTCCGGCGTAGCTGTTGAGACAGGAAACGGTGATAGAACTTTTAGTAATTTCTTGATATTGGGGCAAAAAAAAAACAAAAAAAACAACAACCAGCAGCTTCACAACTTGATAAAAATTCTATCGCTCTTTCCTCTTGTCTTATTGTTAATAAAGACATCTTCCAGGAGTGTGAGCGACAGCGAGTGAACCCTGCGGGTATGTTGCTTGCACGTGGAAAAATGAGCCAGTTAAACGAATTCAAAGGGATTCCAAAAATCAGCGACTTCGTTGAAAATTTTTTTATTGGAGTCATTTTTTATCGGTTTTTCAGATTCATCTTGATAATTTTAATGAACAAAATTTAAAATTCGGCTGTAAAAGTGAAAAATAAATCATGTGATTCGGCGCTCAAGAGAAAAATGTGTCTTGATATCCAACAGGTAGGGGGGGCTTCAGCCCCTTTATCCCCCCGTTCCTACGTCAACGGTTGTGAGACAGATTTTTTTCCTGTGTTTTACGAGCCACGTACATCTTAGGATGTAGGGCGTCGCTCGTTCCACATTTAGAACCTTTGGTTCCAGGGAGGTGCCAAAACCATCATATAACACTAAAGCACCGCCCGTTCCTTATCTGGGCCCATCTCGGAAGATTTGTCGGATATCTGTGCTTCTGACCATTCGATCACATGCAGCCAGCAAGTTGTTATGACAATGCATTGACATACGATGCGATACATGGAATGGATCATATACCCTATAATGAATTCGCTTCTTTCTAATATAATGAATTCTCCTAATGCTTGTTGTTTGTTAATTATATCATGAATAAACTTTCCTACTAGTAGTGTAGTAATAATAATGAACAAGCTTTTAACTGCTAGTAATGTTGTAGTAGTAATTAAGATGAATAAAGTCTTATGCTGGTTGTTAATAATAATCAACTAATGAAATAAGCCTAACAGCCAGACAGAGATCTGACAAAACTATGAACTGAGAAAGACGTACTTACTAAGACAATCTTTTATTTGGTAAACTTCTGGCTCTCACATAAACGAAGATCTCTTTACACACGAAACAAAGCTCTCACGCACATAAACAACCGCTCTCTCTATACAACAACAGCTCTCTGACACATAAACAACAGCTCACTCTATACAACAACAGCTCTCTGACACATAAACAACAGCTCTCTGACACATAAACAACAGCTCACTTCGTACAACAACAGCTCTCCCTACGTATCGTTGAACGCGCTTATTTATACTGGCTACCACCACGTCATGACTTACACTCATTGCCAGATCTCATTCAGCGGGAGAAATAACATCTCGTTCAGTAAGAAGATAATTTACATAGTAAAATAAAATAACCAGAGATAGTAAAAATCAAAAGGAAAGTGAATCGAGAGTATACGTTACAACCCATTGAACCAAAAGGTCGTAAATATTTGGGGGAACGGAAAGTAATGTTTTTGGGGTGGCTAAGTTTGGGGAGCAGTTGTGAGGTGTTTATGTGTGTTCACCGTAAAGTAAGTGTATGCACAAATGAATGAATTATTCGCCTTTAACTTATGTAGGTGCTTTTGTCTTCCAGATTTGCAGAACCCAACGAGTGACATAAAATCCGAGGAGAGCTATGTTCGTCATTGTATGCTGTATGAATTTCACAAGGGGGCAATGCAATCGTGGTTACCAATAACATTTGCGCTGTTTATCCGAATGCGTTAAATGTCTGCATGTGTTAGCTTTAATTTGCCCAATTCCGGTCGGGCTATTTTGACCTCTTTGATGTCCCTCGTGCAGAAAGGCTCATGGAGCTGGACAATGACCTGCTGCGTGCAGCCGTTGAGGCAAATACTCGTCAAACCATTGGTGTTATCCCAGCATCTTAATGCACCATGGTCTACTATTCGAAAGTACGTGCAACAGATTTGGAAAGACTATTAACAAGGAGTTTGGGTCCCACACCAACTTTCACCTGAAAACAAAGCCCAGCGTCCCACCAACTGCAGTTCTTTGCTCAGCCAACAGAAAAAGTATCCATTTCGTCATTGCATTGTCACTGGAGACGAAAAGTGGGTTCTTTACGTGAACAACAAACACAAAAATCAGTAGCTTTCTCCAAGTCAGACATCAGTTCCTACGCCAAAACCCGGCCTACAACCCCAAAAAGGTTTTGCTCTGTGTTTGGTGGACTACTGCTGGAATAGATAACTTTGAGCTCTTGGAACCAGGACAGGACGTAACGGCAGACCTCTATTGTCAACAACTGGACCGTTCTTACTGTAAAACATCTGGCACTGGTCAACAGGAAAGATGGCATCCTCCAGCACGAAAATTCGAGACCTCACACTGCGAGACGGACCCAGAAGACAATCGGAGATATTGGCTGGGAAGTTCTGCCCCATCCCCCTTATTCCCTCGACATTGCACCATCTGATTACCATTTGTTCAGATCTCTGCAGCACTTTCTTAATGGGAAGATATTCTATTGATGATGTCGAAACGGGGCTCTCTCACTTTTTTTGCGTCACAGCCAACATCTTTTTATAAAGACGGCATTGAAAGTTTGGTTTCGCGATGGGCGATAATGATGGCGATTATATAATTGATTAAAAAATAAATTTCTTTTATTACAAACAGTGTGTCTCTTCTTTACAAAAACGACATTCCTTTTCGCTTCACAGGTTTTTGATTTTTTGTTCTCCTAAGTTTCATTCCTTTTTTTTTTTTTCAACAAACTTTTTCTGATAATCGGTTCATTGCGAGTTTAAATCAAAATTTCAAATTTACAAGGCATTTCAGTGATTCTGACAAAATTATCTTTAAACCTGTCAGCAGTTTGAAACAGTAAAGTTAAGCCACCCTTTTGATTTTTTGGTCTTCAGACTTTTTTTTAGGAGTAGAAGTGGTAGAAAAATTCAAGCAGACAATGTTTCAAAGCGCTGTTTTATATATATCATCATCATCATCATCATCATCATCATCATCACAATCATTGTCAACCATTATCAATCCACTGGTGGACGAAGGTCTCCCCAAGTTTCCTCCACAACGCTCTGTCTTGTGCCAGTCTCCTCCATGTTACTCACGCATGCTTTCGAATTTCATCCACCCATCTCCCATGTGGTCTTCTTCTGGATCTTTTCCTGTCCCTTGGAATCCATTCTAAAATTTCGGCTGTCCATCGATGGTCTGTCCTCCTGGCAGTATGTCCAGCCCATTGCCATTTCAGGGATTTAATTTTGATCATGATGTCTTCCACTCTTGTCATTTTTCGGATCCACGAGTTCCTCTTCTTATCTCTCCTAGTTACACCAAGCATGCACCTCTCAATGCTTTTTTGAGTTGTCTGCAGCCTTTGTATGTCTCTTTTAGTTAAGGTCCACGTCTCTGCACCATACGTAAGCACTGGAAGGATGCATTGATCAAACACTTTTCTTTAAGACATAATGGCATATTGCTCTTGAAAATTATGCTGTTTCTTCTAAAAGCTCTCCAGGCAAGTTTTGTACGCCGATTAATTTCCTCATCAATGTGACCCTCACTTGATATCTTCTGTCCAAGATAAACGTACGTGTCTGTTATCTCCAGCTTTTCTCCATCAATCGATAAATCATCATTTCTTGTAAAAGCATTGCACATCACTTTTGTCTTCTGAAAGTTCATTTTTAATCCCACTTCTTTACTCTTGTTAGCAGGTTCCTGGATCATACTCTGCAGCTCTGATGGGGTAGTTGCAAAAATGACTACGTCATCAGCAAAACGAAGGTGGGTTAGATAATATCCATTAATCTTTATCCCTTTGTTTTCCCAGTTCAGTGATTGAAAGACATTTTCCAATGTCGCATTAAAGAGCTTAGGAGATATGGTGTCACCTTGTCTCACTCCCTTTCCAACTTTTATGTGTGTTGTATTTTCAAACAGCCGAATCTTTGCACTTGCATTTTCATAGATGTTATTAATAATACAGTATTAATGTATGCATCTTCAATACCGCAGGATTTCAGAGCCATTGTAACTGCTGATGGTTTCACCGAATCAAAGGCTTTTTCATAATCGATTAAAACCATGCACAATGGAAGTTCATATTCCCTCGCTCTTTCAATTAGTTCTCTCAGTACGCGGATATGATTTATTGTGTTGTAGCCACTCCTGAATCCAGCTTGTTCGCTCGTTTGAGCCATGTCCAGTGTTACCTTCAAGCGGTGTGAAAGAACTTTAGTGAAACTTTTATAAACCACTGATAGGAATCGGATAGGTCTGTAGTTCTTCAGATCCTCAATGACACTGTTTTTATGTAGCAGGATCATTATAGCGTTGTTCCAATGAATCTTCCCTTCATTAAGGCATCGAGTGAAAATTTGGGCGAGTACTGTTTCGATTTCTCCACTTGCTTCTTGTTTGATGTCTACAGTAATTCCATCTTCTCCTGGAGCTTTTCCCCGCTTCATGTTCTTGATTGCATGTGCAACTTCTGCTGGGAGGACTGGAAGAACTCTGGTACTGGTACCTTCATGATGTCTGGAGTACATGCATCATCCCTTTCATATAACTTGGAGTAGAAGTCTTTCACTCTTGTCAAAGTTTCGCCTATATTTCTTGTTACAGAACCATCTTCTTTTCTCAGTACCATAATCTGTTTTCTTCCCTTACTGAGATGTCCCTTTGCTATCTTCAGGCTTTGGTTGTTTTCAATTGCTTTCCTCACTAGTTCACAGTTGAATTTCCTGACGTCTTCAGTGGTACTTTTTCGTACTGTCTTGCATAGCTCTACATATTCCACTTTGGAAGTCACATCTTCTTTAGTTGTCCTCATCTCTCTTCTTTTTTGCATCAACATTTTGGTTTTTCTTGATAATTTGTTCACATGCAACTTGATCTTAGACCCAGCTAATTTTGTTACTGTTTCCATAAGAGCTTTGGTTACTTTTCTGTTAACTTCAGAAATATCCACTTCTTCCGTTGTTAGGCCTTCTAAAGCAGAGAATCTGTTCTTCAGTTCCAACTTGAAGGTATTATGGTGTTTTTTAAGGTTGGTTATGTCAATACATTTTGTTAGCCTTATGAGCTTGCCACGTTCGAGTTTAGTGTTGAGGTGCATGTTACATCTCACCAATCTATGGTCACTACCTGTGTTGAACTTGTTTAGCACACTGCAGTCTTCTATGACGAATTTTTTGTTACACATAATAAAATCAATTTCACTTGTTGTCCCATTTTGGATGTCTCAGTGTCCATTTCCTGTGTGGCTTTTTCTTGAAAAAGGAGTTCAAGATGAAAAACCCTTCTGCCTCTGCAAACTCAACGAGAGTATTTCCACGCTGGTTTCTGTTGCCGTGACCGAATTTACCTACTGAAGTTTCATTCTGTTGCCGTTGCCCTATTTTTGCATTGAAATCTCCCATTATTATCTTCAAGTGCTGCTTACCTTTATTATTTAGATGACGAATTTCCTCATAAAATTCTTCAATTTCTTCTTCAAGATGACTTGTGGTGGGTGCATAAGTTTGAATTATCTGAGCCTGGTATCTTCTCGAGAGTTGGATAACGAGTCGTGCAGCTCTGTCAGAGGAACTTTCAACTTCTACAACTTTATCTTTCAGTTTCTTGTTTATTATAAATCCAACACCACTAGTTCTGCCAGTATCTGTCCCATGATAGTAGAAGAGATGTCCACTTTTTAGTTCAATGAGATCTCCTTTTCTCCTTACCTTACTTAGCCCGACGATGTCCCACTTGATCCTTTGTAGTTCCTCTTCCAATTCAAGAAGCCTTGAATCAGAAGATAGGGAGCGTCCATTATACGTAGCCAAGGTCAGCATCAGATGGCAGCCTATTCCTGTCCTCCGGGGATTCTTAGCATCCTCTGCCTTCATGTCGCACTGGTCGCTGCCTTGGCCAGGTACATTCCAGCTGCCGGAGACTCAGGGCCAAGATTTAAGTTGTGGAGTCAT
Source organism: Macrothele yani (assembly GCA_039090855.1). NCBI lineage: Eukaryota > Metazoa > Arthropoda > Arachnida > Araneae > Macrothelidae > Macrothele > Macrothele yani. The sequence continues at coordinate 33,820,610 of CM077004.1, forward strand.
TTTGGTGGGGTTTGGCCATAACTCACCACGCTGGCCAAGCGGGTTGGTGAGTGTGGGATAGCATTTCCTCTAATCCCGATGGTATAGTTTTTTTTTGTGTGCATTTGCAGTTATCCGGTAAGACCTACCAGCATGCCAATTTTCAGATTTCTAGGTCATTTAAAAGTGGTCAAAAACATTTGCAAAAGATTCAAACAGACAGTTTTCCAAAGCTGCCATTTTGATATTTGTTTCGTACTTTTCTAAATATAGGGACCTTAAGACCTGTCAGCATGCCAATTTTCAGATCTCTAGGTAATTTAGAAGTGGTCGAACAATTCGCGGGCGAACACACTCGCATTTTCTTTCTTTGCCTTTTATATACGAGGCGAAGGCTTATATTTACACAGGTATTCACCTATGCCGGCGGAAAACGTCGAACTTTAAAAGCGTTGCTACGTCATTAGGCATTGCGACGTTACCAGTTTGATTATAGCCTGTCCTTTCACTCAATGAGAAGAGAGTGCTAAAAATAGCTGCGTCACCATGACAGCAGGTTACGGGACGAGAACTTTCCTGTGTGGTTAGCGCTGAAAACAGAGTAAGAAGCTCGTCACTTTCCCTTGCGCATGTAAAAAATGCTTAAAAATCAGAAAATGACTTTTTCTTAAAAATATTTTTGTAAAAGAGAGATGATAGTTGTGAGTTCACGGTATAAAAATTGCAATGCGTTATGATTTATAGTTTGCCATATATCCGCTTTTTAAAATGGATTATAATTGCGAAATAGATAATTTTGTGAAATTTAAAATTTTAATTTCTCATAAACTAAATCGAAATTCAAGAAAAGGTGACGAGGTGCAAATATTCGGCCATGGTCTTACATGACTAGAAAGTTTTGTGGTTCTCTTGCTGTTAGTGTATCCGGAACGCAAATTGATAACACTTTTTTGCTTACCTTATCTTTGAAATACTATAGCTCTCGAAGTATCGCCAGATTCGAAAAACGGTTTATTTCAGTGTATGTTCCAAACAATTTTCAACAAATGATGTAAATTTCATATTTTTGTGTTCAATATATTTTGCGCTGCGAGCTAGAAAAGCGCGAGTGTTACGAAATTTCTGAAACAGCGGCATTTTTTTTTTAGAATAGAGAGAAAATTATCTTCGTGATAAATGGCATCTCAAAGGAAAGGAATAATTTTTAAAATCCAATACTTATCCCCAATAAGATAGAGTAAAAAGTATTTTAGATTTCAAATTTCATTTACGCCCTCTAGGGCAAAATCATGCTCAGAAAAAGAAACAAACTTAAAGGGGGGGGATTATTGTTCTCAAATTTCAGGTTTCCCAGTGCACAAAATATTGTTTAAATCGTATCAGAGAAATGGTCCCAACAGATGGAAGAGTGATACTTGTATAAGTATGTACCTTTTCTAAAAAAAGGACGTTCTAAGGTTGATTTAAAAGCTTATTTTTGCAAAGGACTTTATTCTCTGCTGTGAATAGTTTATTAGATATCATAAAACCTTCATATATGAGATTTAATATGAAAATAAATGTTCGATTAATATTGTAATTTATATTAACAGACATCTGCATGAATCAGCGGACATTGTGATTGCACCTGAAAATTTTATGGCATCCTTCTTGTTTAGGACACTTCTAGACCTGAGGAGCTAAGGTTTTTTTCATCTTTCTCCACAAGCTGAAACACAATGAACATGTTGTTCTGAGTCTGTTTTATGTTTGCCCATTTCAAGAAAAGCATTCGCAGAGGAACAAGAAATTGCACTTCCTAAGTCCAGCAAGTAATATCAGCTTTTCTCACTGAAATGTTATAAATGATGTGACAAACGATTCCGAGAACTTCGGAACTTCATTTTTGCACTCCAATGATGCAAAGCATTACTGAGTTTTGTTTTTATTTCACCGCAGTACCGTTTCGGATTATAAACAATTTCAGGAAGCAAAGTTATGAATGAATTACACGAAACGAAATGAAGCTGCTCTAGTTTTCAAAGATATCATTAGTTAGCCCTGAATACATTTCGAAAGATCCCCCTCCCCGCCCCCTTTATCATTTTCTTCCTTTATGCAGTTGTTATTTTTCCCAGTTCGCAGTACCCTAGCAACGTTCTTTTACAAATGGAAGCATTTGCGGGGACATTTGTAATCATACAAACCACTAACGCAGCTAGGAATGATTACATTTGAAAGTAGATAAGAACGCCAAGTTTGAAAAATTGGACCATAGATAATGCAGAACAGAGAAAAATCTACTAATACCATATTTTACTTGTATTTCCCTTGATACACAAGGCAGGGTTCGACTTAGGACTTTTAGTTTTGAATAAAAGGATGATTTAAATGAAGAACTACAATTGGAAATACAACCTTCTGCATAATATTTATACTGAGGAGTTAAGGAAACAAACACATGAAAACTATAGAACAAAAGCCGATAATCCTACTGTCATGTAAAAGAACCATGAAAATTTATGTTTCTGGAGTATATCTTAATTACATTTGAAATTAGACTAGTTTAAAACTAGTTAAGATGTCAAGAAGAAACTTGAGAAACATATTTCAAAATACGGCATGTATTTCAATTTGAAGCATCATATTTTTGGAAAACTTCCTCAGTTATTTTCTACAGAAATTTTTCACTTCCACATCCTTGTCGCTGCAAATTTTATGAGACAAATGAAATATTTTTCTCTTCCCAGACAGTAGTACGGACTATATAATTTTCATTATGTCATATTTACTTGTCGTGATATTATTGTTGTGTGAAGCTTATTGTGTTTCCAAAAATCAAATGATGAAATAGACGTCTGGAATTAAGACACATTCTTTCTACCATGCTTCTTTCTGTAGGAAGCATAAATTAAGCAATTATGCATATAAAATAACTGGAGAAAGATTTGATTCTTAGGAGATTCTTATATATACTAATGACCCCTTAATATGATTAAACATACACTGTCATTAATATACAGATATCTGCATGTTCGCAAAGTCCTTCTAAGTATTCCCGGATATGTTCTGCAATTTGGCTTGGAAAGTAGTGGCCAGTTCAACTTTGATTGAGCGATTTATTCTTCCACACACCCAACGATCCAGTTCTCCGAAATTCTCTGCAGGTTTCATTCAGAATCCTATGTTGCCCAATCAACAGAGATTTTCTGCAGGTTTCTTGACAAGACTCTGCGTTGGCCAGTCAACCGAGATTCTCTGCAGGTTTCATTTCAGGACTTTGGGTTGACCTGTCAACCGAGACTCTGCAGGTTTCATGTCAGGATTCTGGATGGCCAGTCAACCTAGATTCTTTACAGGATTCGTGTCAGGATTCTTGTTTGGCCAGTTAACTGTGATTATTATCTGTACGTTTCATGTCAAGACGATGCGTTGGCCAGTCAACCGAAGTTGTCTGCAGGTTTCATGTCAGGACTTTGAGTTGGCCAGTCAACCGAGACTCTGCAGGTTTCATATCAGGGCTCTGAGGTGACCAGTCAACTTATATTCTGTGCAAATTTCATGTCCAGACTCCGTGTCAACCAGTCAACTGATATTCTGTGCACATTTCATGTTCAGACTCTGTGTCAACCAGTCAACTGATATTCTGTGCACATTTCATGTCCAGACTCTGTGTCAACCATTCAACTGCGATTCTCTGAAGGTCTCACGTAAGGACTCTGAGTTGGCCGGTCAACCGAAATTCTTTGCAGATTTCATTTTATGACTTAGGGTTGGCCAGTCAACCGAGACTCGGCAAGTCTCATTTCAGGACTCTGGGTTTGCCAGTCAACCGAGATTCTCTTCAGGTTTCATGTAAAGACTCTGGGTTGGCTAGTCAACCGAGATTTTCTGCATGTTTCGTGTAAGGACTCTGGATTGGACAGTCAACCTAGATTCTCTGCAGGTTTCATATCAAGGCTCTGGGATGGCCAGTGAACCTATATTCTGTGCATTTCATGTTAGAACTCCGGGTTAACCAGTCAACCTAGATTCTCTTCAGGCTTCATGTCAAGACTCTGGGTTGGCCAGTCAAACTAGATTCTCTTCAGGTTTTATGTTAAGACTCTGGGTTAACCATTAAACCTTGATTCTCAGTAGGTTTCATTTCAGAGCACTGGGAGGACCAGTCAAACGAGATTCTGTTCAGGTTTCATATCAGGGCTCTGGGTTAACCGGTCAACCGAGATTCTGTGCAGATTTCATGCCAGGACTCAGGGCTAGTCCGTCCAGTTTTTCTATGCCGATGATCTTAAATCAATCTGTCACAACGCGAGCAGTACGAAATGGTGCATTTGTCCAATATAACTTGAGTTCTCAATACACAGGACCCTCGCAATCCCATCAAACTCACAACATGACTTTTCTCTAGAAGCGCCCTCTCTACACAACTGGCTGTGCTTCCTAGCGTGACCTCGGCCACTGGTCTGCAGAAGAAGGATGAGTAGGGGTATCCACGTTTCATCACTTGCGACGGAACGACGCCAAATCCCATTTTCCTGTGGATTTGACAGCAATCTTAAACAGAGAACGACATGTTGTTCCGTCTGCCGTTGTGTCAATTCATGAGGAACCTGTCGATGGTGCTTGATGGAGAAACCAAGCTGAAGATTGCTGTCAAATCCACAGAAAAATGAGTTTTGGCGTCGTATGCGTAACTTGGGGCAGGTGATGAACAATAGTGGATTGGGAAGACTCCACCTCAGCAGCCAATTGTCGTGCACTGCTATCAGGGTTCACAGTCACAGCTTCGATCAGGAATTCAATGCTGATGGTCGTTCGACATCCTATCATCGGCTTGGCTTCAATACGTCGAAAACTTGACCATCAGCATTGAAAAGACAGGAATAGCATTGAAAAAGAGGGACCCTTTTCGTGCAATGTTGCTGTCCGCTGTTTCCTCGAATAGAACTACGCAAATTTAACTCGCTGCTGCAGCCACGTTTAATCATTTTTTTACCATAATGTCGTTGGAGAACCAGAACAGCACTTTTATCAATCTCCATCCTTTGCTTACTTGAAAAAGCACTGCGGCTCCATGGCAAATGAGCGTCATCACTTGGCGTGTTCCACGTCATTGTGGTAGTCATTCGACGCTGGCGTGCGCTTCGAACAAAACTGAATGCCCAACATTATGTGTAGCACAAAACAGGATACACTTTTGATTCACCTTGGTAAATAAGTGAGCGCGTCATTAGAAAATATAGTCCATATATCGATGTAAGTATACGCAATGTGAAATATTTAATGCGATGCAATGTGTGCATCAGCTGAAATGTATGTTTATTATGTTGGAATCTAAGCATACTAATTTTCTACATATTAGTAGAAGAAAGTAAATTCAAGGCAGATATTTATTAAATCCATGCCAAAAATTTACCTCACATACACAAGCACGCGCCTAATTTTTCCAGTATATTGCTGTATGGAGGAAAAACACCGGGAAAAACTTCAGTTCGTTGATATATATTTGGTCTTTTCCATGCATCCGGTTTTCTTTCTACACTGCTGGCCACATAAAATGCAGCACCCAGAAGGACACGAGATAGCCAAGCCAGATTTACAGGACACATAACAACAGATACAAAGATGAAACGATTGAGCTTACAGGCCCGTGCGATTTGCGGAGCACGCAGACATCAATAGTTCGTGTGACGGATGGCAATAACGGCCACTACACGCCGCGGCATCGAACGAAAGAGGCTTTGGATGTGGGCTTGGGGTATGTCGGTCCAGGCTGCTTCCACACGTTGCCACAGTTCATCAGGCGTAGCCGCGGGTGGTGCTTGCCGGGCCACTCGGTTGCCGATCAGCGACCAGACGTGTTCGATATGCGACATATCGGGAGAACAGGCGGGCCACGGCAGCAGTGACACCTGGTGGGCCGTGAAGAATTGTTGCACGATGCGTGCCACGTGCGGGCGCGCATTGTCCTGTTGAAACGCGGCCGCTGGTAGGACCTGCAGGTAAAGGTGTACTACAGACTCCAAAACGTCGGAGATGTAGCGGTGGCTGTTGAGTGTACCAGCGATGAGTACCAGAGGGGTGCGGGCGTCATATCCAATTGCGTCCTAAACCATAACGCCAGGCGACGGACCGGTATGGTGTTGCATAATGTAGGCGTGATACAGTCTCTCGCCGCGGTGCCGCCACACGTGGATCCGACCATCGTGGTGTTGCAGGCAGAAGCGGGATTCGTCGGAGAAGACAATGTCGTGCCATTCCGTAGCCCAGGTGCGGCGCTCAATGGCCCACTGCCGCCGCACTCGCCGGTGGTGTAACGTCAATGGTAATCGGAGCAATGGGGGCGGTGCGACAAGTCCTCCCTCCTGCAGACGACGTCGAACGGTACGTGCTGACACAGGTTGTTGCGCAACACACCCTAATTACTGCGCTAACGTTCGTGATGTGGCGGCGCTAGCCGTCAATGCCCGCCGCACAACATGCCGATCCTCTCATTCGGTGAGTGCGCCGCGGCTGCGGCAATCGCTCACTTCGGTTCGTCTGTCCCTCCTGCACCTACCGAATCCATGCTCGCCTCACTGTGGCTGGATGTCGTCCCACACGGGCGCCGATGTCTCGGTACGATAAACCGCTGTCGCGATAAGCCACAATTCGTCCTCTGTCGAACTCCGAAATGTGCTGGAATGACTGCCGCATTCTGCGACGAGGCATCAGGAAGCTTCCCACGCTCAGGTCCGGCAGCACAACACACTTTCACTACTTACACCCTGCCTTTTGTGCACCCCTCTTATAGTGCTTTTCGGTGGCGTGCCGGGCGCACATGATTTGTATATGCCCTGCAATGCTAATCGTTTGCATGTGCTCTCGCGGGCCACGCATGCTGCGAATTTCAGTCCAATCGGATGCTTCCTTCTTGGTGTTGCATTTTGGGTGGCCAGCAGTGTACATGCCTTCAGTCATTCTCTTTGTGCAGTGTTTAACGTTTTACTCCTCTACATCATGGGTTTTCAGCTTGGTTACGAATATCAATGACCTTTTATTCATTTTGCCCTATTTTCGGTAACTCCGAAGGTCATAACTCTCTTCCAACGGAGCAAACTTAACTTGACTGTGGAACGGAAGCTGAGAAAGCCTTTTCACAAAGAAGAGCTCGTGGTTTCTCAATGTTTCTCCTCCCTAATGAGGTAAACTGCGCCATCCTGGCGGTAGGCAGAACACAAGGAAGCTTCGCGCTACATCTATGATCAGTGAATTTCTCCTCAGGAACAAAAGAGTAACGTTTATCCCTCAAAAACACTTGACTGTCCGCTTAATTGATTGATGGACTGGAGGTTAAACAACCACTGTGAGCAGCTCAATGGGCCAAAAGCAACCGCCCGTCCCTAATTGGGGGTCACTGGTTCCAGGGAAGGGAGAGAGCCAGTGATGTAAGACAAACATAACATTCATGCCTTACTGGGATTCGAATCCGGACCCCTTTTCGGACGAACGATCGGAAGCCATCGCTTAGACCACTGACCGCTTACGTCCCTACAACAGTAAATATTTTTTTTTGTTTTGTTTTGTTGGGACTTTAAAGATCACTGCCAGCAAATTGGTGGGCAATAACAGTCGCTCGTTCCTAATTTAGGGACACTGGTTCCAGGGAAAGGAGAGAGCTAGTGTCGTAAGACAAACAGAACATCCGTGCCCCACTGGGATTCGTACCTGCACGCATTTTGGACGAATAGTAAAAAGCCACCGCTTAGACCACGTCCCCACCAGGGTGGCGGGGGCGTAAATATCCTCCATGTGGGGCCACTCTAACGCACATGGCCAACAGACACAAGTGAAAATGACGTCACCAAAATGAGAATATCTGTATTTTTAGAAAAGACACCAAAACTAAGACCTTCATTTCTTTTCATGTACGTACGCACAACGTTTCAGTTACCGTTCAAGTTCGAATACCAGCTTTGAAACTGGGACTATATTATGCAGTGTAAGAACATACTATGTGTCTTCAACTCGATAGTCAGGTCAGCTTTCATATGAGTATTGATAGCGTTGTTTAGAAAAAGAGTTTGAATAAAAAGGCAACGTTCTAGGGAAGTGATTCAAGTGAAAATTACATCCCGTCTGATACATGGTTTAACTCGGGAGAACGTGCGGTGATTCTGTTTCTCTGGAGCAGAAAATGCCGGCAGGTGACATCCATAGCCAGCTCTAAGAAGCCTATGGTCCTCAAGTCAAAAGCGTACGGTTCTTGTCAGAATGGTGTTCGAAATTCGCAGACTGGCGCAGTGAGTCAGCGAATGAGAAGCGCAGTGTCAGGCCTTCAATACCAACAGCAGAAAGCAACTTTGTGTGTGAAGAGGTTCTGGTGCTAGAAGACAGATGGGTGGCTTTAAGTCAGATTGCTGCGAAAGCAAATGCTTCTTTTCGGTACAGCGCATCACATGGCTCACGATGTGCTAGCCTATCGAAAGGTTTCAGCGACAGGGGTACCCCTACAATGCATGGTAGAACAGGACTGAGCTTCTCACGCCTGCAATGCTACATGGTTGGAAAACCCCGAATTTTTTATCCACATGGCCACTGGCGATGACGTGTGAGTGCATTACTTCACGTCGTCGTCAAAGGCAGCAACAATGGAGTACAAGCAGCGATCATCTTCCGTGAGAAAGAAGTTCAAGACTGTGTGAGTCGATGGGGAGGTAATGTTGTGAGCATTTGGTATACCCAGAGCATCCTTCCTCTTGTATAGTTTGGACCACGTAAAACCACTAGCGACCGCCATTGCTCCACCCTGCGGCGTTGGAAGGATGCTTTCCGTAGTAGACCTCTTAGCATTCTTAGAAGGGGACTGATAATATTTTGCATGACAATTGTCACCCCATAAGGCATGTGTGACAACGTACCTCAGGCAGAGGTTCGTTTCATCCTGTCTGCCGCATTGAACAGATTTCCACCTATTCGAAATATTAAAAAAAAAAAGCACATTTAAGGAAAACGTTTTCGCAATGACTCCGAAGAGGTAGGTGTGGTAAAACGTTGGATGCGGATATCTTGTTCAAAATCTCCGTTAGTTGCTGTATAAGTGGTACAAGGGTTTTAAACGATTGTCCGTCTATCTATCTCTTCCGCTGAGCGTGGGTTGAGTACCTCAAAGAGGAATAGTACATCCCGGAGGTGGTTTGGCGAATTAATGAGCCGGCTCGCCACTGCTCTGCTGAAGATCGGGACAAGGGGAAAAGTGCCTCCGGGGCGGACTTCACAGGGAACCATCTACGCATTCGCGTCCCCAGACACCGGGAGTCTTCGGAATTTAAACGATTAGACTTCTATATTCATTTTGTTAACTCATTTGACTTTGGCAATAATGCAATCTTTCAAACTTGGTATCGGAAGGTACTCATTGGGTATTATGACACCACGTTGCAGAAAGTTCTTCCTCAGATAAAGCTTGATATTGAAATATAGCCTCACTGATTCAAACAGAAGAGAACATTTCTAAAACTCCTCTGCATACATACATACGCTTTGACATACACAAGTGTGATCAAAAGTATCCGGATTCTTGTCAATCCCCCAAATCTCTGTGATGAGAAATTAATTAGTATGGAATTGATCCACCCTTTGCTGCTATCACAACCACTACTCTGACAAGAAGGATTTCCAATAGATTTTGATACGTTGCTGCAGGAATTTCTTTCCATACTGCCACAAGAGCATTAGTTAGGTCGGTCACCTATGTCGGGCAGTTCGGACTGGCTGGAAGTCAGAGATTCATAGTCTGTAAGTTGAGTTCCATTGACTGGAAGTTTAGTTCCATAGTCATAGTTGGAAGTAGAGTTTCATAATCTGGAATTTGGAGTTCCATAGCGTGGAAGTTGGAGTTCCATAGTCTGGAAGTCGGAGTTCCGTTAGTTATGTCGGTCACCTATGTCGGGCGGTTTGGACTGGCTGCCAGTCGTAGTTCCAATTCATCCCAAAGGTATTGAGATTGGGGCTTTGTGCAGGACAAGTTCTACCACACCTATTTTATATAACAATTCCGGCGTTGGCCTCGCTTTGTGCACTGGGGCATATTACTGTTGGCAAAATGTTGAAAGCGCGTAATTGTCGAGAATATCATTGTAGGCAGCAGCGTTAAGATTCTGGAGCACTTGAACCAGGATTGCCGAGCCCAAACCATGAAAACCTAACCCGGAGCATGATGCCTCCTCCACCAAACTTCACATTTAGCATAACACAGTCGGGCACGTAGAGTGGGAATCCTCCGCACTCAGATTCATCCGTCAGACTTGCAGATGATGAAGCGTGATTCATCACTCGAGAAGTCTTGTTTCCTCTGCTCGAGAGTACACTATGACCGAGCTTTACACCACACCAATCGACGCTTGCCGTTGATCTTGCTGATGTTAGACCTGTGTGCGGCTGTTCAGCAACGGAATACCATACCTTTCAGCTCTCGTCGGACCGTTATAATGCAGACGTGGTTTTTAAAGGCATTTGGAACTCGGTGGTGAGTGTTGCAATCGAGGAAAGGCGATTTTGTCCCACCACTCGCTTCAGCACTCGGCTGTCCCGCTCTGCCATTTTACCTTGCCTAGAAGGTAGCGATTGCACTGTTGTTGCTCTAGCGTTTCCACTTCACAATAACATCCCTTAACATTTGATCGCACAAGCTGCTTCACGGCAGAAATTTCCTGAACTGATTTGCTACTGAGATGGCATCGCATGACTGAGACACGTTGAAAGTTACTGAGCTTTGTCGTACGGCCCATTCTATTGCTCATGCATGTCTACGATGTTATCTAGACCACGTGCATCTTTATATACTATTTACTACAAAAAGGGGTGCCCGATACTTTTGATCATACAGTGTATACAGCGAGGTAGCAAATTACACTGCTGGCCATTAAAAATGGAACACAACGAAAGATAAGAGATATCAAAGCCATATTTATTGCACAGAAAGCAGATGATACAAGGGTGAATCGGTTACAAATACAGCACGGGGAGACGAAGGGAACACATAGCAATCAATATCTGGTGTAGCAACCATGGGCGGCGATTTCAGCTGCTAGAGAGGAAGAGACGTTGGATGTGTGTTTAGAAAATGGCCGTCCATGCAGCTCCAATATGTTGTCACAGTTCTTCCTTTGTAGCCGGAGTTGGTCACTAGGTTGCCAGTTGTCCAGCGGTCATGAACCACACGTGTTCAATAGGCGATATATCCGGGAACCGCGCTAGTCAAGGAAGGCGCGGCACATGGGGGTGATCCAGAAAGTCTTGCATCTTGCATGCCCCATGCGATCATGCATTATTCTGTTTGTAAATGGCACCAGACGGTTCCTGAACAAATGGTAAAACAGCAAGCTCCAACACCTCAATGACGTAACGATAGATGTTCAAAGCACCGGTAATGCGGACTAGGCGCGTGCGGGAGTGGAATCCAATGGCACCGCATACCATAAAGCGGGGTTCCGTGTCAGTATGGGGAAGCATAACGCAGGACTCACTTAACCGTTCGCCGCGGGATCGCAAGACACGGATTTGTCCATAATGGTGCTGCAAACTGTAGCGGGATTCGTCGGAAAACACGATGCTTTGCCATTTGCTCCTCCATGTGCGACATTCTTGGCACCATTAAAGTCTCACACGCCATTGTTGTACAACCAAAGGTAGCCGAAGCAATGGGCGCGGGGCAAAAATGTTCCGCAGTTGCAGACGACGTCGGACCGTCCGTGCGAATACTGGGTGCTGTGCTACACACCCGAACAGCTGAGCTACGGTGGGGGATGTGCATGTGCGATCCGTCAGAGCCATGCGCACCAGATGTCGGTTCTCTCGTTCGGTGGTGTGACGGGGTCGTTTGGAACCCGCACGTCGGTGTGCTCGTTCCTCCGTTACTCACTGACGCCATATTCTCTCCACGTGGCTGCATACCGTCGCTCACGATCACCGATCTCTCGGAATGAAAATCCGCAATCCCGATATGCCACAGTTCTTCCGTGATAGAAGCAGAAAACCTGTTGGTGCTGCTACCGTTGTCTACCACGGGGCACGCTTGCGCTGTCTTGCGCTGCTCGTGGCCAGGAATGGCGAGCAAACACACTTCAAGTACTTAACACCAGCTCCTTGTTCACCCCTCTCATACGACTTCTAGGGGCCGTTACTGTCACACAAGATTTCCATATGTGCCACCCGGTTTATCATTTACATGTACGCCCGTGTTCTGAACTTCTACCAACTTTCGAGCCCCTCGGAAGCGAATTTCCTGGTGTAGCACTTTTTATGGCGAGGAGTGTGTTAGGAACACCCAATAGCAATCAGACACGTGCCATTCTCACTTACAAACGTAACTACACTGGCAGAAAGTGAAAAAAGAACACCAAGAAGGAATTGGCGGACCATCATGAAATTTACTCATGTTAACGGGGTCGAGTTTACGTAGGTGGGATGTTAATTTCAGGACCAACCGGTGAGCGCTTACGCAACAGCACGGCATAACATGCAAATTATCGTCGGTGGTATTTAAGGAGTACGGCGAAATGAATGTAATCAGTCATCGGCGTACGGACACGTGCGATGACCCTGAAGAAGCTGCAATGCGTGGACATGGAAGACGTGTACGATTTCAGCAGTTATCGGACTTTGAGCGCGGTCGTCTAGTCGGACTCCGCGAGGCCGGGTGGTCGTATCGTCGTATTGCAAAGCGAATTTGACGGGAAATATCCGTGGTGGTACGATGGTGGCGTAGATGGTCCGAGGAACATTCCCACACGAGAAGACGTGGAACAGGGAGCCACAGACGGACTGATGGGCGGACCGATCGACGCATAAAAAGAGCGGCGTTGTCAAGCAGAACATCCACTGCGACGCAAGTCCGAGCTGCCGTTGCACTTGAGGTGACTGTGCGAACAATCTGCAACCGTCTACTGGATGCAGGACTACGTGCACGTGTGCCTCTGGCATGTGTACCTCTGACTCCAGCCCACCGTCAGGAACGGCTGCAGTGGTGTCGCCAACGTCTGCACTAGAGAACGCAATGGCGATTTGTCGTGCTTGGGAGCCTCTGATGGCTGTATGCGTGTACGCAGACGCACAGGGGAGCGTCTCCACCCTTCTTGCATCCGCCAGGACACACAGGGCTTACACCTGGTCTCCTGGTGTGGGGAGCGATCAGCTATCACTCTCGTACACAACCAGTGTTTGTACCGGGTACGTGAAGCAGCACCTCCTACATCAACAACATAATTCAGTTCGTTGTTGTGCCATTTATAAGGTCGGTCCATTGTGGTGTTTTCCAGCAAGATAACGCACGCCCACACACGGCACGTGCAACGCAACGTGCACTTCAGGGTGTGAGACAACTTCCATGGCCTGCACGTTCACCGGATTTGTCCCCCATTGAGCACGTGTGGGATTTTATGGGACAACGACTTATCCGGTCTCCACGGCCAGCCACGACCATCCCCGATTCACGCGTCCAGGTTGAGGATGCTTGGAACTCAATACTCCAAACTTACATCCAACAGACTCCATGCCAGAATTGCCCAGTGTGACGCAGTTCATGGCGGTTCAACCTCGTACTAACCATGTTACATGGAAATGTTATTTTTCAGTTTACCAGCAAATAAAACTGTATTTTGCCATAATGTTTTGATCACGTTATCCTCTGTATTCTGTTATTATGCTGTATAAATGTCGTTGGTATCAGACGTCTCCTTCTTGGTGTTCTTTTTTTACTTTCCGCCAGTGTATGAAGTTCAAACGCTACTATAAACAGCTCATTGTAAAGGATTCAGACGTGTACGAAGCGCAGGTAGGGGAAATGTAAGAGAGACTAATAAGTTGAGCGACGTTGAAAAAGGCATTCAGGCAAACAGGTGCAAAAATATCTTAACCTGAGTGCATGTGAACAGGAACAAGAACATCTCAGAAACAGAAAATCTTCTCACTCTGCAAGAACAGCTGTATCTTCGGTGTGCAGTGATTGGCCCACAAACAAAAAATTGGCAATCTTGTGCTAATTTCTATTCCTGTGGTTGGGAAAATTGGTCGATGTTCTTGGGTAAGGGTGATTGGAGATTATTATTCGCGGTAAAAGTCGAGCTCCATTTCGCCAAGTAGCAGCGCAGTACGACATTAGCATGGAGAGCAGAATTTCAGCGTACACAGCCGCCGCAAATTGAGACGGATGAGCTTTGACTGCAGACATCCTCTTCGCGTCCCACTCGTCTCTTCTAGGAACCGGCACATTCTTCTGCAGTGGACACGGCAACACCACATGTGGACCCTTGGTGTAAGAGAAAGATCAGTTGAACCAATGACTAAATATTCCAGTTAACGCACTCCAATGGGCGGGCCAGAATATGGCGCCAATAGCGCGAATTACTGGAATCCAGCTGCCTAGTGTCACGTTAACAAGCTGATTGAGGCGGTGTTATGATCTGGAGCCTGTTTCCATGGCAACAGTATGGATGCCACGAGGTATCTGAATAGCATTGCGGACCAGTAGCACCGGTACATGTGCCTGTCGTTTTCTACTGGAGAGGGCTACTTCCGACAGCATAATGCGACATGGCACAAAGTTCAGATCGCGACATCGTAGTTCAAGGAGCAGTACAGTGACTTCAAAGGGATAAAATGGCCCTCAGAATCCCCAGATCATAACTCAATTGAACACTTGTGGAATGAAATTTACAAAAACAATTCGTAACAGAGATCCACCTCCACCAAAGATTCGTTATTTGACGGACGCCATCACAAAAGCTTGGCTGAGCATACCTGTAGAACGATATCACCATCGCGTTTATTCCATGCTACGTCGTATCGGGGTTGCTTTCAAGGTCAATTGTGGAGCAAGACGTTATTAGGTAGATGTTCTTGACATTTTTGCTACGTCAATGTATTTATGAACGCCAAACAGAAGTCATTGCTCTTTCCACGTTTATAAGTGAGTCACGGAAAAATTCTCATCGGCCGCCACCGGGAATCGAACCCAGCTCTTCCAGTTACGCGTCGGACATGCTACCACTGCACCACAGCGGCCTCGAATTCTCTAGACTCACATACGACTAACTGCCAAACCACATGGCATGTTGCTTCTTGGAGCTCTGTACAATGCTGGGGATTCACTAAAGATGGTAAGCAGCAACTGAACAAATAACTAGGAGGCGACTGAATAATTAATACACACAATTAACGTGGATTAGGAACATCTAACAGAAGTCATTGCTATTTCCACGTTTATAAGTGAGTCACTGAAAGTATACACAGTGTATTATGAAACTTTCTGGTTTCTACCAAATGGTTGGCACAAAGATATAATGAGAAAAACAAATTATGTACGAGGGTGATTTCAAAAGCTTTGCACACTGTGGTTTATCACTTAAAAAAGAAATCTATTCACAGCATACCTTTACGGGCCTTCAAAGTAATCTCCGTGTTTCTTTATGACTGAATCCCAACATTTGGCCAAGTCTTGTATTCCAGTCAGGACACCTCCATTGTTGAGGCGTCGGATCACTCTGGTCACCTCATTGGAAACATGGTCATCATCAGCTTAACTTTCGATTGTTGGCGGCGGAATCCGTTTGCTGGCGAGGTGATTCTGGATGTTTCCAGTGAGATTCCCAGTTCTGGTTTGAAATCTCGTTTCCAGGTTTTATTTATAGCAACAATTCTGTCCAAAAACTGCTCGTCTTTTGTCTCGTGTCGCTGAAGCAATTCTACTCCGCTTTGCAAACAGCTTTCTGCTCTTCACTCGGACTATGGGGAACTCATTTGGCAGGTATTTTTCTCTTCTGTAATTTTTCAGTTAGGATTCTGAAAACCGAAGTGGTAGACACGTTTGCTTCATTGCAATCTCGTCACATGTTTCTGTCGATATTCTTCCAAACTGCTGTTGACGATAACCACAGAAGTGGCGTAAGTTGCGTCTGATGGCCGGCCGTTTCTTGGGTCGTCTCCGATGCTTTCCCGACCTTGACAGAAAAGAGAAGCTCACCTTGACACTGTGTTACGATTCACTACACTGATCTCAGAAATTTCCACACAAAGTTTTATGAATTTTGAAAGGGGATTTCCTCGCAAATTTTCAATTTTAATTCAGGATTGGTGGTCGTTTCGGAACCGGAACAAATTAGCCAGCAAACGTAGATACAACTTAGTATGCTGAAGTCTGACTTACAACTGGCGCAACGATTGGAGCGATTGAATCATCCTACGTGCAGCGCATGCTCAGTGTACAAAACGTGTGAAAGACCTGCGCATTTTGTGCCACTAGTGGAAAAGTTATGCACCATGGAAACGAAAAGTATGTAACCTTTGTTTGCCGGTGGTGACATTCGTGACCACATCTTTTTACTCAGATGACGCTGTTTTTCTAACTGAGCTACACCTGCAAGCTTATCGCTGCTCCATTGTTGATTTGACCATGCGTCACCTCAGTAGTTCGTCATCTGCGTCATGTAACTTAGTAAGATACAAGTACCCACTTTCGTCATCTACGTCAGGTAACTTAGTGCGATACAAGTACCTACTTTCGTCACCCTTTTATAAGAAGAATTATTCGATAAATGGCATAATATAAGGACATAACGTTTTTTGACACTCTTGTGTATGTTAACCAACATGCTGAGGCATGGTAAGCAGACTTTTAAGTAAAATGTACACAAAACCTTTAAAGAATTTATTTTATGACTAAAAGAACAAAATTCATTTCGAAAGGTGCTCAGTTTTAATTCGTTTCCGAAAGCTCCAGGTTGGTTTAATTTTTTTCGGTGTTCATGGCGAAAAACAAACGTTACATACATGTTTCACGTAGATTTTCTTACACATATCCACCGGCTTGAAAGATTAAGGAACTTGTGTTAAACGCCATTTTCAATAGCATACGACAGGAATATCTTTCTTGAAAAGTAGCTTCATTTCTTAGCACAAACATTCAAAATTCCATTCGAAAGCCATTGCCGTTAGGGTAATTGCGCTTCTACTAGTCGTCTTAGACGGTAAATATTGGCAGAAATTTAATTAAAAGTGAAGACGAAAATAGTTCATCGCCCAAACTTCTAATTAACTACATTGAAAGTGCTGAGGAAGTTTAGTGTATACCTGAGTTTTCTGCGAATAGCCAGAATGCTGGTTTTCAACTAATTATCGCAACAGAATGAGAGAGCGTGGTTGTTTCTTGTGGACGAAATATTTGATCTATGCTTAATGGAACTTGAATCTCTTTAGAATGAATTCCACAGTTCAGTCGCCGTGTTTCTTCCGAATTTAATTTTCCAGAATGAGGTGCGAATATCTCTGTGCTTCTGAGAACCGTCACAGGATCGCGGAATATGATTCTTTAGCAAGTTTGCGGGGGAATTAAATATGGATAATTCATTAAACGAATTGGTTTGTTCCAGTTAGGTGGGATTCTGCGTTTCTATTCCGTATTTCGTCGCGTCTACCACGGTACTTTTCTTTCTGCCACAGAAGCTCCCAATTACTTCGGAATGGCGTATTAATAAAGCAGCTCGGCTAAAAGCTTGCTATATTGTTAGAACCCGTATTTCATCGGGTAATTATATAATAACTTCCAGGGCTTATTATGATATATCTTGTGAAATAATTGACCAGATTTGCAAGATCGTCAAGAAAGTAAGTAGCGTTTGAAGATAAAACAAAAACATACTGAAAACTAATTTTTAGTGTGAAATGAATTCGACATAGCTTACAGGGTGTCCATAAAGTATATTACAAAAATTTATATAAAAATATCTATGTAAATTAAAATAAAATTGCTGGCAACGTAATATAGCAGCACTTATTAAGTTTCCTTTCTGTTCTTTAGGTGAGCGTTACTGTTGAATAAGAGGAGAATTTCATCGAAAATGGCTTCCATGCAAGAAAACGTGGCGTGCGTGTTGTGGTTACCTGAGACAAATCGGAGATTCCTGTTCAGCGTCATTCTAGAAAATAGTACAGACGATGGCCTCCTGACCAAAAAAGCATAAAAGCTTTGTATGAAAAAGCGACGGGTTGTGTTGGCGATTTCCCCAAGCGGGCCGACCACAAGTTACACAACAGACAGCTGCAGCTGTTCAGGAGATTTTTCTGCGAAGCCGCAGGAAATCCATTCATCGTGCTTCACTGGAAACTGGGATTCCCCGTGCACGGAAAACAAGATTGTACACAAACGTCTTCATCTGTATGCTTATAAGGTATAGATGGTTCAAGCTCTTTAGCCTGATGACCGGTCTCGCCGTGCTGCATTTACGACGGAGATGTTGCAGGGCATAGCTCATAATAGTGATTATCTGCACCGTACGTTCACTTTCGGATTATCCCTCTGTTGTTCGATGGCATAATGGGATTTTCTGAGATGAAGCCACATTCCATGTCTCTGGTACAGTAAAAAGGCACAATGTGCGAATCTGGGGATCAGAAAATTCCCATTATATCATCGAACAACAAAGGGCTATCCCGAAAGTGAACGTATGGTGCAGCCTGATGCATGACAGAATCATCGGACCCTTTTTTTACGCTTTCCAACCGTAGTTTGAAAAAGCGTATATGCTCCAGCTTTTTCCGTCCGTCTGTCCGTCTGTCGGCACGATAACTCCCGTAAAAATGGTTCGATTTGGATGAAATTTTAGTATGTGGTAGGGGACCGCCAGGGGACAAACCCTATTGAAAATGGGTGAAGTGGGGTCAAAGGTCACGCCATAAGAGTGGGATTCATTCAATTGTCCTTATGCGTCATAACTTGCGTAAATATTGTTCGATTTCAATGAAATTTTAGTATGTGGTAGGGGACCACTGGGGACAAACCCTATTGAAAATGGGGGAAGTGGGTTCAAAGGTCAGGACATAGGAGCGGGATGTATTCCATTGCCCTTATGCGGCATAAGGTGAGTTAAAATGGTTCGATTTCGATGAAATTTTAGTATGTGATAGGAGACCACCTGGAGAGTAACCCTATAGAAAATGGAACAAATGGAATCAAAGGTCAGTACATATGATCCGGATCTATTCAATCGCCCTTATCCCACACTATTAAGGTGGACGTCAAGTAATTTTGCTTCCTATATTTCCAATGGAAAAACCTTTTGTACACATTTCCTTCACAATTAGTGTGTTCCCAAGGATGGAAAATTGAACATCGATTAAAATAACTTCATACTATAACTTGCAATACTTAACATTTTGTAAAACATAAGCATAATTATATTTAAAAACAATAACGTTTCCTTTGGTGGTGTTTAAACCAGAAAAAAGATGGCGCGATCTGTGCTTTGATGACGTCAGTGGACAAATAAATGTTGGATTGCATAATTACGGTTATGGTTTAGAAAATATTATGTATTCCAAGTTATGAAATGAAGCTATCTTATTGGATGTTCAAATTTTCATCCTTGGGAGCGCATTGTTTGTGACGAAAATGTGTACAGAAGTTTTTCCATTGGAAGTATAGGAAGCAAAATTACTTGACGTCCACCTTAAAGTAGCAATTCTTGTATGTATGTATGTACATTTTATTTTGAAAACGGCTCTAAGAATTTTGATGAAAGTCGTTAACCTATAGCTTTCTGGTACTAGAAATCGATTTAGCTTGATCTCGACTTTAGGAGAATTCGTTTAGTGGGTTAAATACCCACCCCGAATTATAACGTTTTTATTGGCATGGCGTCGTTCCATTAATGTTACCAATGCTTAGAAATCTTATGACATCACAAACTCGCGTTTGAAAATATTGGCGCGCGGTCACGACATCGGTCTCATTACGTCACGCGTTGTGTTTTTATCTTATTAAAGTTTTATGACGTCACATTCTTGCGGCGAGCAGATGGTCGCGATTCCCATCTGCCTCATTACGTCACGCGTTGTGTGCGTATGTCCGTCCGCACGATAACTCGCGTAACAATCGTTCGATTTTGATGAAATTTTAGTATCTGGTAGGGGATCCCCTGGGAAGGAACCCTATTTAAAATGAACGAAATGGGGTCAAAGGTCAGTACATAGGAGCGGGATCCATTTCACTGCTGTTATGCGCCATAACTAACGTAAAAAAGGATCGATTTCGATGAAATTTTAGTATGTAGTAGGGGACCACCTGGCGACAAACCCTATTGAAAATGGGTGAAATGGGGTTAAAGGTCACGACATAGGAGCGGAATCACTTCCATCGCCCTTACGCGTCATAGCTTACGTAAAAATGCTTCAATTTGGATAAAATGTTAGTATGTTGTAGTGGCCTGCCTGGGGACGAATTCTGTTGAAAATGGGAGAAATGGGGTCAAAGGTTAGGACACAGGAGCGGGATCTATTCCATAGCCCTTATGCATCATTACTTACGTAAAAATGCTTCGATTGCGACAAAACTTTATCATGTTATTTTGGAGGTATACCGAACCGGTTCTGTTGAATATCATCGAAATGGGATCAAAGGTCAGGGCACAGGACCGAGATTTATTCCACAGCTATAATTCTCATAACTTGAGTGATAACTTGAGTAATGATTTCTGGTATGTTGGAAAGCGTATCATAATCAATGCATTGCATGATTTTACTAACCTGTTTTACAGAGCCCACGGTAACATGCAACGTGTACCTGTACATGCTGGAACTTTTTGTAGCACCCCAGTTGCATGCACTCCAACCTTCGGTTATTTTCCAACAAGACGGTGCCCCACCATATTGATCAATAATGGTTCTTGAGTTCCTGAATGCCACATTTCCGGAGGCAGATGGATTAACCGCGACGGTCCCATGACATGGCCACCTCGATGGCTCGATATAAACCTTCTGGGATTTTTCCTGTGAGGTTATGCGAAATACCAAGTTTACTCTAGCAGTGATAAGGATGTCTAGACGTTGAAGAGCACACTAATGGATGTCATTGGCTTCGTTTTTGCTGAGATGTTAAAGAAAACATGGTGTCAAATCGAATATCTCTTAGATGTCTTCTGGGCCAGAAATGGCACCCATGTCGAGTTGTACTGACACTCGAAAAAAACTTTACTTGTGCACCATCATTGTAGTGCAATCACTTTCTTGAACCTGTAATACGCTTTATATTAATTTTTATAATGGGGGAAAACTTTGTTGACACCCAGCACTTTTCAACGTACTCCTCGTGAATGCTAAGGCATTTGTCATATGGTGGCACAAGCTTCTGGATACTCTCCTCATAGAAGTGTGCCGCCTGGGTTCTACATACCTTAATCAACTTTTCAATATATTCCACGTGGATATTAAGGCATTTGCCATATCGTCCAGCAAGTTTCTTGATGCCCTCCTCATAGGAGTCTGCCCCTGGTTTTTATATACCTTAATCTACTTTTCAACATATTCCTTGTGAATGTTAAGGAATTTGCCATATCGTGGAGAAAGTTTCTGGATATTCTCCTCATAGAAGTCTGTCCCTGGGTTTTACATACGTTAATCTACTTTACAACATATTCCCCGTGGATGCTAAGGCATTTGTCATATGGTGGCACAAGCTTCTGGATACTCTCCTAATAGAAGTCTACCGCCTGGGTTCTACGTAACTTAATCTACTTTTCAGCATGTTCCCAGCGGATGTTAAGGCATTTGTCATATCGTGGCCCAAGTTTTTGGATATCCTCCCCATAGAAGTCTGCCCCTGGGTTTTACATGCCTTAATGAACTTTTCAACATATTCCCCGTGAATGTTAAGGCATTTGCCATAACATGGCACGGGTTTCTGGATATCCTGCTCATACAAGTCTGCTCCTGGGTTTTACATACCTTAATCTACTTTTCAACATATTCCCCGTGAATGTTAAGGCATTTGCCATATCGTGGAGCAACTTACGGGATATCCTCCTCATAGAAGTCTGCCCCTGGGTTTTACATACCGTTATCTGTTAGTCAACATATTCCCCGTGGATGCTAAGGCATTTGTCATATGGTGGCTCAAGCTTCTGGATACTCTCCTCATAGAAGTCTGCCGCCTGGGTTCTACATAATTTAATCTACTTTTCAGCATGCTCCCAGGGAATGTTAAGGCTCCACTACATGCATGCCGCCTGGGTTTTACATATCTTAATCTACTTTTCAACATATTCCCCGTGAATGTTAAGGCATTTGCCATATCGTGAAGCAACTTACGGGATATCCTACTCATAGACGTCTGCCTCTGGGTTTTACATACCTTACTCTGTTCGTCAACATATTCCTTGTGGCTGCTAAGGCATTTGTCATAACATGGCACGAGTTTCTGGATATCCTCCTCACACAAGTCTGCCCCTGGGTTTTGAGCCCCCGCTCAACCGTCGTCTTCAGATCACCATCATCATCATCATCATCAAACCACTGGCCGCAAGAAATTGCTTAAAACGCAAAAGCGAGTGATAGTCACTGGGTGCCAAATCTGGGCTGGGTGGACCAGCCACTCACATCCAAATTTCTTCAGCAGGATTTGCGTCGCAATCGCGGTATGAGGCCTTGCGTTGTCGCAGAGAAGAACATCTCCCTTGCGCAGCATGTCGCGACATTTTCGTTAAATTGCATGACGCAACTTTCTCAGTTCCTCGCAATAAGCATCCCCTTTTACTGTCATTACTTCAGGCAGGAATTCCACCAACAAAACTCCTTTCGCGTCCCAAAAGACAGTGCATGTGATCTTTCTCCCAGTCGGCGGGCCGTTTTATTAACTTAAACACTTTTAACGCTCATCACAAACCGTTAACCTAAGAACAACCTCACAAAATAGGGTCAGGGCGTAGCTAGTGGATGATGCAACACAGCTGCGCATTCGCGACTCCGAAAAAAATAATTGCGCGGGTGTAAGACGGGAACGGTGCTTACTTTCTGGATAGCTCTAGCACTAAAACATTGGAAGCACATTATGTTATGGATGCCCTCGAGCGTTTTATAGGGTTATGAAAAAATTCATGTGGGGGTGATCGTGCTCTCACCAAGTGCTAAAATCCTGTAATGTGCAGTGCTAACTGATATGGAATTAGAAAATTGTTCAAAATTTATTCATAGCTTTGCACACAATATACAGAGTACAGATAGAATGAAAAGGAAACAAAACTTGCATCAGGTGTTGAACATTTGCTTCATTAATATCTACAACGTACTGCATCCTTTGTGTTATGGAACTAACAACAGCTACTATAATGTGCAAATTAATTAGGACAAAGTAAAAAATCACTCTTTTTTTCAAAAACTATGCCTTTATATCATTCTATGACTTGATATACACTGATAAATACCTGTATTAGTATGAAGTATATCCTCCTTTAGCAGAAATGACCTCTTGAATTCGTTTTGGCATTGACTCCACTAATTGAGTGCACATATTTTTGACTTCATAATCGTGGAACCACACTTTTATAGCATTCGTTATCATGCGTTCTTTGGTTGTACAGTCCATTTTACCTAAACGTCTCTTAAAAATATTCCACAAGTTTTCTATGGGATTTAAGTCTGGTGAATTTCCAGGCCAATCAAGCAAATGAATTTGATTTTCCCGCATGAAATTCTTGACCAATTTCGAATTACGACATGGGGCCAAGTCATGTTGAAATGTCCCATCAAAAGTTTGCAAGAATGGAGCAATCCTACGCTGTAATATTTGTACGTACTTGGCTGAATTCATCATACCTTGAACAGGAACTAAGCTTCCAGTGCCATTTGATGTGAAAAAACACCAAAACATCTGTTTCAGAGGGTGTTTTACACTTTGTTTGACATGCTCAGGTCTTAAGGGTTCACAGTTGCTTCGTCTAACGACATTTGCTTGGTAACCCTGCACAAATAAATGAGTTTCATCACTGAAAATTACCTTTTTCCAGTCGTCAGCAGTCCATGATTGATATTTGTTGGCCCATGCTAAACGTTTTATCTTCATTTTCGCATTCAAATATTGTTTTTTTTTTGTTGGTCTTCTTGCCTTCCGGCCAACTTCCAGAAGACTACGGCGTAGAGTTGAATCACTAACAACACAACCACTAGCCAATAAATCTCTTTGAAGGTCGGTGCTTGTTTTTTTTGTTGTTTTTTTTATTCATTTTACAATTTCTGATTAGATATTTATCGGTTCGTGGAGTTGTTTTTCGTTTTCTAACACATTTACCACTCCTTTTTGGAGACGATGATCCAGATGCATTGCATCGCGTAAGCAGTCTTGATACCCTTGATATGCCTACACCAACTGCAGAAGCGATATCTCTCACTGTCACAGAAGTATGATCCTTCAGAGCAATTATTTTTGCACGCTTCCCTGGGGAAATATCCATTTTTCAATACACGAAAGCAACACGTACTCACAGAGAGCAAAAACTAACATCCACCTGTCACACACGAAAGCTCACAACTGAAGCTGAAGTGCCTATTTCCTGTTTAAAACCGGTCAAACCACTTTCTTACTATCAAGGTCTAACAGTCACACCACCTCACAGCTGATAAAACCGGTTTACGTGGGTTTCCGGCATCAACTGGCGATCCCATTACAATTCTGAGAATAAAATATCTTGTCCCAATTAATTTGCACGATATAGTAATGGCACTTACTTTGGAATGCTAGAGATTCTCCCATTATTGTCGCTTCAGATCCACTAAGACGCCTCAGTGGTACAGTGGTCTAAACGATAGTTTAGACCACTGCAAGGGGGTCCGGGTTCGAATTCCGGCGAGGCATGGACGTTGTGCTTCTCCTACGGCACTGGCTCTTTCCCTTCCCTAGAACCAGTGACCCTAAATTAGGGACGGGTGGCTGCTTATACCCTATTGAGTTGCTCACGGTGGTCCTAAAAGCTTCTATCAGAAAAAGAAAGTGATCCAGTACAGAGTCTTGGTATATACACCCCTTCAAATAATTCCGCTACCAAAATTCCTCAGCAGTGAGACCAGGCGAATATTATGGCCATTCCCATGGAAATGTCGGAAAATTATGAAACCCGGCCGTAGGATTTCGTTTATGCTTACCCATGCGTGATTGGGCTCTATATTGCAGTTGTTTCTGCATAGCAAGCGGGAATTACTTTTGCGCGCCCTCACCTCTCCGCACAGTTCCGTCGCTTTATTTTTATGGAGTGGGCCTTGGACGCGATGCTGTGGATTTTTCTCTAACCAAATGATAGAGTTCGTGTATGTGTTTTATAACGAAGTAAATTTCTCCGTCATTTTTATCCGCGCCGGGGTTCGAACCCGGGTCCACTCATTCCGGAATAAGTTGCTCTACCAATTAAGCTACGCGGACATGTATTCTGATTCCTATCTGCCTTTATGTGTTGTGCGTCCTGCTGGCAGGTACGTCACAGTTTCAGTTAAATCGATAAATCGGGTGAATATGCATAATAACCAACAGTTTTGGTGAATGTTATAAATTATTCATGTTTTTGTAAAATTTATCACATTAACCCTTTCACGACCATAACGCCCTAACGCCCGTACGTACAAACGACCATAGCAGCCCGAAACGCCTGTCTATGGTGAGTCAGATTCCCTACCCTACTTGTTCATCAAATTTTCTCGTCCTATGTGGGATCACCAGAAGTCACCCTCAGTCACTATTGTTGTAATTAAACAAAGAAGTGAAACAACAGGCAGTTTCGGATCTTACGGTGTTTACGTGATTTTTAGGTCATAGTCGTTAAAGAGTTAACCTGTTATTATGAACAATAACCAACACCCTCTGGTTAAATTGAAAAACCTCACGTTTCTGCAAATTTTGAACGACGAAGATAGACAAGTAGGGGACGGAGACAGAGCTATGTGGGAAAAAAACTTTATCAAAATAAATGTTTTTAGGTTTATCAACACCATTATGTATGAGGTGGAAATGTTGCCTGATTTTGTGAGCTGAAGACGATACGTCTCCGAATATCCATCGACAACTAACTGAAGTGTAGGGAGAACGTGTGATGTCGAAAGTTTGCAGCTGGTGGTCACAATGGGCTTACAAGCTGTTGCTAAAAGGAAATCAACACAGCACGAACTGAACAAATGATTCATGGCGACGGAGGTGAAACTATGAAACACATTGCAAAACAAAAGAATAGGAATGATGACCAAACTCATACCGTTATGAGAAAGATGGAAACTAATTTCTTCCCCGAGTTAGTATGGAGACGAAATCCAAGCCTATCACGATTCGAATGCTAAATGACAGGTTCTGCTGGGAAATTTCTAACAAAAATCATTTGGAACATTTTTGTTGGGTCTTTGCAGTACTTCGGTTCGGATGATGTGCCATCGCGGATAGCAGACACTGTGAAAATCTGATGAGATGTCTGGATAAAAATGACCAGCCAGGAAGTCAATAATCTCCACCACAACACCTCTCCACATGCGGCACCCCAAATTTAATAATGCTCCAACAGTTTTGATAAAACATTCTCCAGCATCGTCCGTACAGCCCTTCACCTATTTTACTGATGAGAAATCACATGAAAGGAGTTTCTTCACCATTGATGAAGACATGAAAAGTATTGTGTTCAATGAGACAACACATACGCGGAGGGAATTAACTGATTTTTAAATACACCAGACCGTGAATATTCAAAAAACCCATACAGCGCATGAAATCCATTTATTTTTGTGGTGTAATAAGCACAAAGATTTGCCAAGCTTTCGCACTCCACTGGGAGGGTTTTTCAAGGCAATGGTTGAAATAAAAATGCCTACGATTGCCTTGAAAGCTTTGCGAATCTTTGTGCTTATCGCACCACAAAAATAAACGGATTTAATGCGCTATATGAGTTTCTTTCGAATTAACTGGTTTACCACATGTAGAGACAAGTCGCCAAGTGTTTTTCGTGACGACGAAAAAAAAAAAAAAAAGGCACAGGAATGTAAGTTTTGTTTTGTATATCTCTTCAAAGTCTTAAACACGCTGTTACGAAATCTGTTTCGAAAGTTTACCTTACTCTTTGATCAAATTACTTATAAAACATTAAGGTTATCTGGCACACATTTTCTTACGTAAGTGACAATAGCTCATTGCGTATGGTATCACGGGACATGATGAAGAAGTTGTGCTCTACATAGATTCAAATATTTTTTAGGCGCCATGTACTTCGACTTCCAATTTAGCTAACGTACATGCTTTCCATTATCAATACCATGTCAAAGAATAAAAATCTAACGTCAACCGAGAGTAAGTTACAGAAAGTCACCGCGGTGCCACAGACGTCTAAACGCTAGCTTCTGACAATTCGCCCGAAATGGGTCTGGGTTCGGATCTCAATGAGGCATGGATGTTGTATTTGTCTTAAGCACTATCTCTCTTCTTTCCTTGGAACCAGTGGCTCTAAATTAGGGGCGGGAGACTGCTTACAGCCAATCGTGTTGCTCACGTTGGTCGTTAAACCCCCAATAAAAAAAAACATGAACGGTTGTAATGAGCTTTCAGAATCGTTTATTCGGAGCAAATAACTAAGGCTACAGGAGGCATGTGCTTTTACAGTGCCCGAAGGTTAATAAAGGATATGATATATACAATGAAGATGAGATATGTACAGGATGTGAATGTACAATATACAATGCAAACAAAATGTAAAATTGCAAGGACAGCTCTGAGGCTGGAGAGTGTACAGCAAAAAGTAAGAGGCGTGCAAAGATACAATGAGGATGAGATATATACATGGTGTGTATGTACAATATACAATGCAAACAAACTGTAAACCGTCAAGGACAGCTCTGAGGCTGGAGTATGTACCGTGGAAAGTAAAAGTGTGCAAAAGTACAACGAGGATGAGATATTTACAGGATGTGTATGTACAATATGCAATGCAAACAAAAGTGAAACGACAATGACGGCTCTGAGGCTTGAGCGTGTACTGAAGAAAGTAAAATATGTGCATGTGTGCAATATGATACAAAGACAATAATTAAAGCTGAAAGAGGTCACGAAAGACTTACAAAGTCCAAGTTCTGGCATACGAGAGGAGGCGAACTTGGAGCAATGCTGTAATGATCCAGGCAGGAGTAGAGTCATGGTAAGTGGTGGCTGCGGAAAAGTCTAGTCCAAGGGTAACTGCAAAGAACAAGGCAGCCCCAGTAAGAGGTGCGGTGAGAGTCTCTACTACACTACAAAAGTCAGAGCAGGGGGCGAAGGTAATCGGAAGCACCGGTGAACCAACGGTGAAATGGAGTCCATACACTCATGAAGAGCGAGATCTAGTCAGCGGCTAGAGCGGTTGTAAACGCAAAACACAGGCGCGATAGCAAGCGGTTCCGGAATTGGCAGCAGAGTACATCCCCTGCCTGGAGGAAGGAATGTTGGCAAAAGCAGTAAATCACATGGCGTGCGAGGATGAAAACTTAAGCGCACGGCTCAGATAGAGGCGTGGGCCAAGATAAAGAGCGTAGCAATGTGCTATAGACGTGAAATAATAGATCTGTAGCACACAAACGTTGAGACACGGTAAAGGCCAGATGCAGCAGGGGAAGGAGCACCGGGCAGTGCTGGTAAACATGATGGACGTCGGCAGTCGAGGAAGAGAAGAGGCAGGTGGGTGAAGCGGCGAGAGTCTTCCGGAAGAGTGTAGCAGGCACTAGCATGCGGTAGTAGAGGTACAGCTAGTGGACGTTGCGTTCATCTGGGGTAGACAAAAGTAAAGCTGTAGCAAACCACGCATACGGTAGCGCAGCATTTGGTACACCCGAAATCAGCAGAGGTGCAGGAGCCTGTGAATCGTGAAGAAAACGGTAGAGAGAGCGTATAGAAAAGCTGGAAAGAAGGAGAGCAGAGCCCCGAACTGGGAGAAAGAAGGGGAGAGGAAGAGAGGTGGAGGGAATGAAGAGTAGGCCGGACGAGAAGGCGAGAGATGGAAAAAGAGTGATGATAGAAGAACGGAGGAAAGAGTAAAGAGAGAGAGAGAGAGAGAGAGAGAAAGAAGTAGTAGTGATGGGAAAGGAAAGGAGAGAGCTCCGAATAGGGCTTCCAAGAAAGATTAGAAGAAAGTAAGTCCCGGACACTCACGATCCCGGCGAGGAGCCAGGAAAGGTCAGTAAATTAGGGAGCGTTAGGAGGATGTAGGATAGAGGAGTAGAAAAGGGGCTCTGCCAGAAATTCAGAGGTGGAAGCGGGTGGATCACAGAGAAGAGGCAGAGAGCGGAGAAAGGAAAGAACATTCGTATAGACAGGGGAAAGCGAGAACGGATAAAGGGAAATTGATCCATAAGGGAAGTGCGATGAAGGTGAAGCGCGAGTTACGTGTTGAAACCATGACATCCCGGGCACAGGAAGCTGTAGAATCCGGAACACAGAGTAGACGCAGGAGGGAGACCACGCGATGTGCTGTGTAATAGAGGCGAACGTCCAGGAGCGAGATGCCACCGCTGGACACTGGACGACAGAGAGTGGGCACTTGTACCCAATGGTGGTGAAACCATATTACCGTGGATATGAGCCTGGTTTTATGTGAAGTAGTCAATCTACTACTTGACATTCGAGCCGCAGACCACACATAGAGACATGGTGAGAGGAGGTAAGTCCGAGGGACTCGTGCACGAGTGATAAATGAGGTACAAAACTGAGATCCCCGCCAGTAAACTGCTGAATGGGCGAGGAGATTTCGAAGAGCACTCACTCCATGTGGCATTCCGGGCAGATAATGGAGCTCCTAAGTGGACTCCAAGAAGCTTTTGTGACGAGGTGGCCCAGGAGGCACTCCATGGAGTGTCTTCCAAAGCTGCCCAAGCACCACACCATAGGCTGGTGCTCTTGGTGGTGTTTACGACCTCTAGTGGCAAACTTCCGCGTTAAGAAAATTTTGAAACTATGTGAGAAACATTTCGCATCGGAAATGCACTCCATATGTAATAGTTTTTCAAAGCGGCCTCTTATAAGCAGAGATATCGATAAAAATAAGATATGCATCTATGCCCCCATGGAAGAAAAACTATGAATTATTTCGAACCGAAAGCATTCTGAAAAGGTTTTCCAGGGTGAGCGGAATGGGTCCCCCAAATAATTTTTTCAATCGAATGAAAAGCTCACAGTTTGCTGCAAGATATCGGGGAAAACGCAATTTACCTTTACGCCCCTAGCGAAAAATCTGTGCATTATTTAAAAAAGAAACTGCTTAAAATAGTCTTCATTATAGATGGCACCTGAAGAAAGAAATGATGTTTTCAATCAAATACTTAAAAGCAAATATGTATATGCAATGAGATGCATTTTGAATTCGATATCATCTGCATTTACGCCCTCTAGAGACGAAGTTGTGATCCCAGAAAAACGGAATGCAAGGGTCGTCATTCTCGCATTTCAAGATTTCCAATGCAAAAAGAAGTTCCTAAATCGGACTAATAGTTGCAGAGATATAGGGTCCACAGACGGAAGGACGGACAAACCGATAACATAAACACGATCTCTTTCTAAAAAAGATGTGCTAGAAAAAGCTAAAGAAAATTAAATATTGAAGTATCCAATGCAATATTTTATAAGCATGGGACGCAAAGAGGACTTTCCTTCATTTTAGATTCCCATTTTGTTTTGGGGGGGGGGGGGGGGGCGTGTAGACATTTCTTTTCCGATTGGCAAGTACTTCATACACAGAGAGATGAAAGTGGGGCGAAGTATGAAATTAGGAACAATCCGATAAACGGTCACACCGACAAATTTGCAATAGCATTTTTCCATTATACGCAAAATGGAAACATACCAAAGCATGGACAGCTTTATCAGGAAATGATTTGATTCACCTGAGACAGCATGCGAAAAATTCCTAAAACAACTACTGCATATTCACAGAAATCTTTGATTAATGAAACCCAGTTTTAAAAATCAGTGAATTATTCCTTACACGAGTGCATGCATGTTACATTTTTGTATGTATGCATCTCATTTTTAATGCCGTTATGTTTCTCTTCTCTTTTTTCTGACCCTTTCTCAATTTTTGAATCTTTGTGTCTTTCGCTCAAACTTTCTTTCTACATGTTATTTTCCTCATTTCCCTTAGGTCCCTCTTTCCCGCCGATTTTTCTCCGTCTCTCATTTATTATTTGATTTGCACTTTTCATATATCTCCCTTTCTTTTGCGTTTTAACTCTCATATATATTTCTTTCTCTCTCTCTCTCTCTCTCTCTCTCTCTCTCTCTCTCTCTTACTCTTTCCCTTTCGGTTCTATTGTTTCTCTCCGTATACCATTTTCTTTCTTCATTTCTCCCTTTCACTCTGCCTCTGCTCTCTATATACCTTTTACCGCTTTTTAGCTCCTTCCCTTTCTCTTCCATTTTAATTTTTCATATATTTCCTTATTATTCTCTTTCATTTCGCACTTTCTGTGTATCACTCTCTTTTATCCTGTCTTTCTCTTCCGTTCTCGCCTTCAATATCACATTCTTCCCTTTGTCTCTTCCCTTCTCACTTTTAATATCTCTTCCTTCCCTTTCTGCCTCTCACAGTATTTCCCTTACCCTTCCACACTTTCTCTTTCTGAGCTTCAATCTCTCTTTGTTTTCCATGTTCTTTTCATATTTCATCATTTTCTTCCCTTCGATTATCAGTCTCCATCTCTTCTACATTCTCCCCCTTCCCTCTTTTGCTTCATTCTGATTTTCAAACTCCATATTTTCCCCATATTCTCTCCCCCTCCTGTTATATCTGCCTCTTCTTTCCTCATTTTTTTCTCTCAGTTTTCTTCCGTAGTTTTAAATCAGTCCTTCAATGAAGCAAAACATTTACTGTTAAATGTTGTTAAAAAGCAAAATATTTATTCGAATTATTCAAACTCTCTCTTTCTGATCTATTCCCACTCACTTTCTCTTTCCTCCCTCTTTCGCTTCATTCTGTTTCTCATACTCGGTATTTCGCCCATTTTAATCCCCCTATCTCATACAATCTCTGCCTCTTCTTTCCTCGCTTTTTATCTCCGTCTTCTTCAGTAATTTTAAATCAGTGTCTTCAGTGATGCAGAAGATTCACTGCGTTATCGTTTGAGACTATTGAATGTTGAAACAAATTTGGTAAATGACATTTAATCCATTTCTCGTCTTTAAATTCATTTCAGTGACAATGCTGGCATACCGCTGCTCGACTTACAATTAATTTGGTGGCCCTTGAGTGCAACTAATTCAAATCTCGCTCAAATTCCCTTTCTAATCATGTCTATAGACATGAAATCAGTCATACTTCTGGGCAGAGAGCAAGTCGCCGACAAGGGAAATCACAGCTGACACATTTCTAATAACTTCACCGGATACTCTCCCTCCCCTCACTCTCTCTCTCTCTCTCTCTCTCTCTCTCTCTCTCCCTCTATCTCTCTCTCCTTCCAACACGCAGCAATCGACGCGGAAATGGATTTCCAAAATTGTCACTCGTGGGATTTATCAGCTAAAGTATCGGGTTTCCTCCAAGTATCTTTCAGCAGTTTCGGATTCTCTGTAGATCTGCCGACGCTAAGGCATCGTTATTCGAGGCAGTGATTGCACCCAGATAGAACGACTTGGCTTTCATCATCAGTATGCAGAAGAGAACATTCTGTTCGTGGGAGGGTTAGCATCGGCAAACACATGTGTGCTTCACTGGCACGGCCAAAAGAGTAAACACGGATTCACCAGATCATTCGCTTCGACGATTCGTTTGGAAGAACCTGGGATCTCGGGGATGGATGGCTAGCCCGGCTTGGCCATTACGCTCTGATAAATTCTTGGCAGGGCACGACGGCTAGGTGGACTAACGCTCACAGCTTGCAAAGGAATTAATCTCCTTTAGATCGCAAAGGAATCCTTCCAAGCAGAATGTTTTACAGATTGAGATAGACTTTTGATTTTGATCTTCATGCAGTCTCCATTTACGGATGCACACTGTATGCTATTAACTCAGAAAATTAAGCGTTTTGGCGCCCTCCTTTGATATTACGTCATATTGCTTTTAATCCAGGCAGAGAATGACTTAGAAGCGGATTTGAAGTTATCGACAACAAATAAGCTACCCAGCTCGACATCGCAGAAAAAAAGTTCGGTCATAATTTACAATTTTATGGAATACATATTTATCATTGTAAGGGTAATTGAATTCTTTAAAACCAATCTAGTTTCAAACACGTCAGAGGATAATATTTTCACGAAGTGTACACAGTGTTAGCTCAGTACCTCAAATTAACTTTCATTTTGTGTTTCTGTTTTCAATTTCATTACTTCCTATTTTAAGATTTTCTTACTAAACAGCACATTACTTCCTCGAACAGCTTCATTTTGGCAACAATGACTGTGAGTCAGGGCAAAATGTACAGACAACGTTGAGTGTGAGTGGATATGTGAAAGTGTAAATGTGGAGATATGTGAAGATGAATAACGAAAAAGCTTGTCTTTATTATGTAGATTTACATTATTACAGATTTACACCAATGAGCTATTACATTATGACCACACCAAGCCTAGATAAATGAGCGCGCCTGGAGACTGATCGGTGGCACATTGAAGTCCACAGAGCATACAACCCGAGGACAAGCTTTTGGTTAGCAGAGTGGTCGGAATTAGAATGGTAAAAGCTGCCGATTCATCGGACGTTGGTAAAAGACAAATTGTGATGGCTCGACGCCTCGAAACTACGATCTCTGAAACGGCGAGGCTTGTGGGTTGTTCACGTGCCGCTGTAGTGAGCACGTATCAAAAGTGGTGCACAGATGACCATACGACTAACCGTTTTTCAGCCGTGTGTCGTCCGCAGCTCATCGATGCCACAGGGGAGCGGATATTGTCGCGCATCGTTCACAGCGATCGCAGGGCCAGAGTGTGACTAATCACCCGCAGCTACAACAGTGGTGATCAGGGCAATGTTTCACAGCACACAGTTCATCGCAGCCTACTGCGCATGGGTCTGCGTAGCATAAGACCTAGGCGAGACCCCATGCTCACTGCACGTCATCGTCAACAACGCATAAAATGGGCCCATGATCATCGAGATTGGACCGTGGATGATTGGAAGAAAGTGGGGTCATCTGACGAATCAAGATTCCTGGTGCATCACGTAGACGTACGAGCCCGGATACGCGATTGACAACGGAGGCTATGGTACCTGGATGCACTGATGGATAGAAACAGACCGGCGGAGACGTTGTTAAGCTGTGGGCGATGTTTTCCTGGGATACTTTAGTCCCCATCATCCCAACAGCACAATTCCTGATAGCTATCAGATATCTGAACATCGTTGCTGACCAAGTTCACCCATTCATGGCAACTGTGTTCCCTGTTGGTGATGGCCATTACCAGAAGGATAACACGGCATGCCACACTGCTAGAATCGTCAAGAAGTGGTTCGAGGAACATGCTTGTGACTTTCTGTTAATCTCCAAACTCACCTGACATGAACCCAATCGAACATTTGTGGTTCGACTTGGAAAAGCGGGTTGGCGCTAAATCACCACTACCCCGAAATGTACGGGAACTGGAGGACCAGCTGTTGACATTATGGTACCAGATACCCCAGGATACCAATCGCCACCTCATCGAATTAATGCCTCGCTGAGTGGCTGCTGGTTTGGGTGCTAAAGGGAGTCCTACAGCTTATTAGGTAGATAGTCATAATGTAATGGCTCATCTTGCAGAAGTCACTTTGAAAAATTCTTCTTCCTTGGCATAGCTTTTACTATAAAGAATACTTAGCACATATTTTCTTCTTTCTTGTTATTCACAATTCTTCCGCCAAAACCGTCGACCTATATTTTCATTTGAATGAATATTTCCCATTCGAAAAGTCCCTCGGAGGAATCCTTTCTTTGTAGGGTATCCCTAATTATCAAGATTGTTTTGCACTCATATTCTCCTTGTAACGCATATACGCATTTGCGGCTATGGGGCGTAAAGTAAAGTTATATCAGCCGTCCAGGTGGCGCAGTGATCTAAACGCGGACTTCCAACCGTTTGTTCAAGATGGACGAAGTGAGTGGGACATGGTTCTAGTGTTTGATTTACGACACTGGCACTCTTCCTTCCCTGGAAGCAGTGGCCCCAAATTAGGGACGTGTGTCCGCTTATAGCCAACCGAATTTCTCACAGTGATCGTTAAACCCCAAACAACAAGAAAAACGTTACGTCACAGTTTTTCTCATATATCTTCTGCGATGGATATCTTTCGCTACGAGAAATGCTTTGCGCGCAACGTGACATTTCGTAACACACATCTCATCAGCTCTTGGCCATTTCATCAGCTCTTAGCATATGTAAGGTGTGAGCGGAGCAGTAGGTAGTAAAATTCGGAGCGATAAGGGTAAATGAAAGGATTTGTCGGACTTTCAGAAAGGGCAGATTGTGGGAGCTTGGAGAGCGAGTGCCTTGATTTCTTGAACGGCTGAACTGATGGATTTTTCGCGAGCTGCTGTAATCAAAGTGCATGAGTATTGGCGTGAAATGATCGAACTACTACTCTAATTTGCACAGGACACCGAAAGGTGGATGCGAAAGGTAAAAGTTGAGTCCGAGGACTCGCACATGCAACAGACGCAGCATTGTCCAGCTGACTAACCGATACAACAGAGGTCAACCCGGAAGTGTATGTGTTGTGACCATGCGTAGCACGCGGGCACGTATGGGTTACAACAGCAGACGACACCGACGACATCCTCCCCTAACAGGGGTCAATCGGGGCAAAAGACTCGCCTGATGAAATGATAGGTCATGCAAGTTGGTCTGACGAGTTGACCAACTATAAAGGTGTCTGACGAACCACTCAGTGGATGGTCTTGTAAATATTTGGGGCAAACAACGTGAGGCACTCGATCCGTCCTGAATGGTCTCCAAAGTGCAAGCCTCCACCGGCTTGCACTGTGGAGACCATGTCTAGGGTTTTTCTAAAAGCAGGTTGGCCAACCCTGTTCTATGGTCTGCACAGTAGAGACCATGTCTAGGGTTTTTCTAAAAGCAGGTTGGCCAACCCTGCTCTATGGTCTCCACAGTGCAAGCCGGTTGAGTCTTGCACTGTGGAGACCATGTCTAGGGTTTTTCTAAAAGCAGGTTGGCCAACCCTGCTCTATGGTGTCCTCAATGCAAGCCGGTTGAGGCTTGCACTGTGGAGACCATGTCTAGGGTTTTTCTAAAAACAGGTTGGCCAACCCTGCTCTATGGTGTCCTCAATGCAAGCCGGTTGAGGCTTGCACTGTGGAGACCATGTCTAGGGTTTTTCTAAAAGCAGGTTGGCCGATCCTGCTCTATGGTCTTCACAGTTCAAGCCGGTGGAGGCGGTTGTATGGTGTGGGGCATGTTTGCCATGCAAGAACTTGGACCCCTGGTGAATGTGGAGAAACGTATAACTCGTGCCCACCATCGTGAATTGCTTGCTGACTCTGTGTAAACCCATCAATGCTGTACTTTGTTTCCGAATGGCGACTGTGACTTCCAAGACAATGCGACGAGCCGCAGTTCAACTTTCAGCATATAGATTCGCCTCCGAACGCCCCTGATATCAATCGCATAGAACGCATGTGTGACACTATGGAACGGCGCATCAGGCGAGTGGGTACACCCATCACTTCCATGCCTCCATTGAAGGCCGCACTACACATCACTTGGTTGATCCTACCTCCCAACTGATTCCGGCATGTTATTGTATCGATACCACGTCGGATAGCTGCTGTACTGAGGGCGAAAGGAGGACCTACGAAGTATTAGGTAGGTGGTCTTAATTCAGTGATCACTCAGTTTATGTGGAATCGATACCACGTGGGATAACTGCAGCACTGAGGGAGAAAGAAGGACCTACGAAGTATTAGGTAGGTGGTCATAATTCAGTGATCACTCAGTTTATGTGGAATCGATACCACGTGGGATAACTGCAGCACTGAGGGAGAAAGAAGGACCTACAAAGTATTAGGTAGGTGGTCATAATTCAGCGATCACTCAGTTTATGTGGAATCGATACCACGTGAGATAGCTGCTGCACTGAGGGAGAAAGAAGGACCTACGAAGTATTAATTAGGTGGTCATAATTCAGTGATCACTCAGTTTATGTGGAATCGATACCACGTGGGATAACTGCAGCACTGAGGGAGAAAGAAGGACCTACGAAGTATTAGGTAGGTGGTCATAATTCAGTGATCACTCAGTTTATGTGGAATCGATACCACGTGGGATAACTGCAGCACTGAGGGAGAAAGAAGGACCTACAAAGTATTAGGTAGGTGGCCATAATTCAGCGATCACTCAGTTTATGTGGAATCGATACCACGTGGGATAGCTGCTGCACTGAGGGAGAAAGAAGGACCTACGAAGTATTAATTAGGTGGTCATAATTCAGTGATCACTCAGTTTATGTGGAATCGATACCACGTGGGATAACTGCAGCACTGAGGGAGAAAGAAGGACCTACAAAGTATTAGGTAGGTGGTCATAATTCAGCGATCACTCAGTTTATGTGGAATCGATACCACGTGGGATAGCTGCTGTACTGAGGGCGAAAGGAGGACCTACGAAGTATTAGGTAGGTGGTCTTAATTCAGTGATCACTCAGTTTATGTGGAATCGATACCACGTGGGATAACTGCAGCACTGAGGGAGAAAGAAGGACCTACGAAGTATTAGGTAGGTGGTCATAATTCAGTGATCACTCAGTTTATGTGCAATCGATACCACGTGGGATAACTGCAGCACTGAGGGAGAAAGAAGGACCTACAAAGTATTAGGTAGGTCGTCATAATTCAGCGATCACTCAGTTTATGTGGAATCGATACCACGTGGGATAACTGCAGCACTGAGGGAGAAAGAAGGACCTACGAAGTATTAGGTAGGTGGTCATAATTCAGTGATCACTCAGTTTATGTGGAATCGATACCACGTGGGATAACTGCAGCACTGAGGGAGAAAGAAGGACCTACGAAATATTAGGTAGGTGGTCATAATTCAGTGATCACTCAGTTTATGTGGAATTGATACCACGTGGGATAACTGCAGCACTGAGGGAGAAAGAAGGACCTACGAAATATTAGGTAGGTTGTCATAATTCAGTGATCACTCAGTTTATGTGGAATCGATACCACGTGGGATAACTGCAGCACTGAGGGAGAAAGAAGGACCTACAAAGTATTAGGTAGGTGGTCATAATTCAGCGATCACTCAGTTTATGTGGAATCGATACCACGTGGGATAACTGCAGCACTGAGGGAGAAAGAAGGACCTACAAAGTATTAGGTAGGTGGTCATAATTCAGTGATCACTCAGTTTATGTGGAATCGATACCACGTGGGATAACTGCTGCACTGAGGGAGAAAGAAGGACCTACGAAGTATTAATTAGGTGGTCATAATTCAGTGATCACTCAGTTTATGTGGAATCGATACCACGTGGGATAACTGCAGCACTGAAGGAGAAAGAAGGACCTACGAAGCATTAGGTAGGTGGTCATAATTCAGTGATCACTCAGTTTATGTGGAATCGATACCACGTCGGATAGCTGCTGCACTGAGGGCGAAAGGAAGAACTACGAAGTATTAAGTAGGTGGTCATAATTCAGGGATCAATCCGAGTATGTTGATGTACTGATGCTCCATTCACGCGTGGCAGCCAACTGTGTTGCTTTAAACCTAAGCGGAGTATAGAGGAATCAAGTCCACTACACATTCGGAAACAGAAATGTATTGCACTCAGTGTGTACCCATTAAAACATACGTGCACTATTCTTTCTTTTAGCGCTTCCATTCAGTACATAATGCTGCCGCTAACTGTAACTTAGTTATAGGCCTTGGTTCCAAACATCTTATGCGGCGCTCTAATTCATCCCATAGGTGCTCTATAAAACTAAGATCAGGGCTCTGTGCTGGCCAGTCCACACACTATACGGAGTTATTCCCAAACCACGCCGTAACAGTCCTTGCTTTATGGTTCGGTGCATTATTCTGCTGGTACCAACAAGGCTTGGTGCTATAGTATTGCCACAGAGTTGGTAGGGTATCATTGTCTAGAATATCGAGGGAGACTTGCTGGTTAACAGGTTTGTCCACGATAACCAATGGGTCGGGACCATACTACGAAAAGTACCCCCACACGTGTACACTGCCAGCTCCAAACTTGACCGTAGGAACAGTAGACTGTAGTAAATAGTGTTCCCCCGGCTGCCGTGAACCCACACACGGCCATCAGACTGATGGATCGTGTATCCGGATTCAGCAGTCCATAGGATCCGTTTCCATTGATCTACGGTCCGCGACAGATGTTCTTTACAACATGCTAAACGACGAGTAGCATTCTGAGTTAAGATGAAAGGCTTATGAGCAGCCGCACGACCGCGGTATCTCCTGGAATGAAGTTATCTGCGAATGGTAGGTGTACATACCGAGGTTCCAGTATTTTTACTCACCTCTACACTGAGGTCTTGTGCAGCACTCCGTTGATTAGCTATAACGACTCTCCTGATGCTTCGACGTCCTCTATCACTGATTTTCGTTGGTCTGCCGGTACGTGTTGGTGCTTCAGGCACGCCATGTGTCTTCCACTTATTCAGTACATCCCAAACAGTTTACTTGGATATGTTAAAAAGCTTCTCGTTTCTCTTACGGACAACGCACTAATATAACACCCAACAATCTCTCCTTTCCCAAAGTCTGTTCTTTCCCGCGGCGGCATTTTCACTCAACCTCACAGTGCGATGTGATCGCTGTCAGCTGCAGGCTTGTTTTTATACCGCTCTATCGCGCATTTTAACAACCCAGCGGAACCGTTCATTTGCTTTTGAAGAGGTGTCCGGTGACCTTTGTCAATATAGTGTATATTCCCCAAAAGGATATGACTCTTAGCAAAGGAACATCTGTTTGGTATTTGTCGCTAGAAATGAAGTCTAGAGATCTCGCTGAAGTCGTTTTTGATAGCTGACAGCATCAAAACGATAAAAAGAACACTCCGAAAAAGGAATCGTCATCCTTTAAAGAAGGACGTTATTCGACGATATCTACGTAACGGGGACTGATGGCATCTACTTCGTTTCCGATAAAAAAAGAAAGTGCATTGATCATCTGACGTTCAATAAATCTCGCAAAAAATTGTCAGTGTAGCTTTCCGTTTTAGCACTCTTCCCTGAGGTCTGAGTGGGATGTGTTACCCCGGTGACCAAATCACTGCACTTCGAAGTCAGTCTAATAAGATTTGGGCATGCTGAAATCCTGTCAACAGCCATAAAGTTTACGACGCTGCTCCCAGACACTCGGATCGCTAGTAGCACTAGCACTAACCCTTATCTCCGGTGCTAAAGCTTTCAGTGCCATCATTATTGCTCGAAGGCAATTTCCTCTCTCCCGCTTTACTGGCAGGAGGCAGACGAAGTTTACCATTCTCTCAGCGACGACAAAGGTCCTCATTTGATAAAATTGTATGCATAAAACTTAAGCGTTCTCTCCCTCTCTCTCTCTTTCTCTCTCTTTGTCATATACCGTAATATTTAAAATGAAGCCCATTTTCATTTCTAAATTCTCTCCCATTTTTTGGCCCATTACCGAGACAGTTCTCTCTTCCTACGATATGAGTTCATCCCTAAAGACTCAATTAATAACTCATGAGCGCCGTCAATTGCGAAGAATAGTTTTCTCATAACTGATAAAATAAATTTTATTTTTATTTATTACAGATATCCCACTGAGGTCCGAGGTGTAAAATATTTCTAAAAAACGTTTAAAAAAAATTTGAATTTGAAATTTTTTAGTGACAAATTGGAAAAATCATATCATTGAAGAGCTATGGTATCCACAGAAAGAAATCATGGTATACGTTAATTCCATACACTGTTAAAATTTTGTGGTAAGTTGCACCAAACAGTGGTGCTACACCAGCTGCAGCACTTTCCGAGAAAAGATCCACCATTGTGCGGTACAAACAAAACCCAACAACATTGTGCAACCTTCTACCATAATGTGGTACAACCTTGTACTATACATTGTGCAAACTTGAACCATGTTGTTGGGTTTTGTTTGCACCACATAATGGTGTATCTTTTCTCAGAAAGTGGTGCAGCTGGTGTAGCACTACTTTTTGGTGCAACCTACCACAACATTTTTAACAGTGTAGTTTCAGATGTTCAAGTAAATGATTCCATGTAACGTCAGTAGTTTACTATATGCTAATAACTTCATGCCAAATTCTAAGAACGCAAACAATCGCACTGTGGTAACAGTCATCTCAGTATAACCTGTGAGAAATCTCATATGAATGTCAACTGTGAAAAATCTAGGTAGGTCATGTGAAAACACAAATTTGCCTGCGACGGACATAGAAGTCGCGCCCCCTCACTCCGGAGTAAGTTTCTCTAACAAATAAGCAACACTGACAGAATGTATCGCTGCATATTTGTCGTCTTGACACGTTCATGACCTCTGTAATACGTCACAGTCAACGGCTTTTCAAAACAATAACTGAAATTATTAATGTTGCACTACAGGGAGGAAGAATCTAGAAGAGGAAACACAGATTTCAATTATTTGGGTGAGATACTTGATGATTGACTACCTACGTTACGCGGCTGCCTAATTGCTAGATTCGTGTCTATATGTTAGGCGACTGTTCTGGGTTCGATTCCAGGTACCGCTCATTGAATCCGACGGCTTTTCATGGGTTTCCCGAAGACTATACAGGATGGGTCGTAAATCTGCCCTGGACATTCGAATAACTTCTGCCTATTGCCCCTATGATTTGTACTTTCCCTAGCCACGGGATGGCCGGCTAATCTAATGTATTTCCTACTAAATATCCTGAAGAAAGCTGCGGCCCTAGAGAGTTCTTGACAAGGATGGCCACTAATCCTGTGTATTCCCGGCTAAAAATCCTAACGAAGGCTGAAGCTCCAGGCGGATCTTGACCAGGATGGCTCCCCAATCTGGTGCATTTGAGGCTGAAAATCCCAATGAAGGTTTCGCCTCTAGAGGGATGTTAATGAGGATGGCCACCTAATTTGGTGCATTCCCGGCTTAGAATCCCAGTGGATGATGGTACTTCAGAGGAATTTTCAAAGAGATGGCTATCCAATCTGGTGCATTTGCGGCTAAAAATCCCAATGAAGGCTTCGCCTCTAGAGGGATCTTAATGAGGATGGCCACCTAATTTGGTGCATTCCCGGCTTAGAATCCCAGTGGATGATGGTACTTCAGAGGAATTTTCAAAGAGATGGCTATCCAATCTGGTGCATTTGCGGCTGAAAATCCCAATAAAGGTTTAGCCTCTAGAGGGATCTTAATAAGGATGGCCACCTAATTTGGTGCATTCCCGGCTTAGAATCCCAGTGGATGATGGTACTTCAGAGGAATTTTCAAAGAGATGGCTAACCAATCTGGTGCATTTGCGGCTGAAAATCCCAATGAAGGCTTCGCCTCTAGAGGGATCTTAATGAGGATGGCCACCTAATTTGGTGCATTCCCGGCTTAGAATCCCAGTGGATGATGGTACTTCGGAGGAATTTTCAAAGAGATGGCTATCCAATCTGGTGCATTTGCGGCTGAAAATCCCAATGAAGGTTTCGCCTCTATAGGGATGTTAATGAGGATGGCCACCTAATTTGGTGCATTCCCGGCTTAGAATCCCAATGGATGATGGTACTTCAGAGGAATTTTCAAAGAGATGGCTATCCAATCTGGTGCATTTGCGGCTGAAAATCCCAATGAAGGTTTCGCCTCTAGAGGGATCTATCTTAATGAGGATGGCCACCTAATTTGGTGCATTCCCGGCTTAGAATCCCAGTGGATGATGGTACTTCAGAGGAATTTTCAAAGAGATAGCTATCAAATCTGGTGCATTTGCGGCTGAGAATCCTAATGAAGGCTGCGGTTTTAGAAGGAACGTGACGAGAATAGTCACCTAATTTCGTGAATTCCCGGCTTAAAACCCCAGTGGATGATGCTACTTCAGAGGAATCTTCACAACGATGGCTATCCAATCTGGTGCATTTGCGGCTGAAATTCGCAATGAAGGCTTCGCCTCTACAGGGATCTTAATGAGGATGGCCACCTACTTTGGTGCATTCCCGGCTTAGAATCCCAGTGGATGATGGTACTTCAGAGGAATTTTCAAAGAGATGGCTATCCAATCTTGTGCATTTGCTGCTGAAAATCCCAATGAAGGTTTCGCCTCCAGAGGTATCTTAATGAGGATCCCACCTAATTTGGTGCATTGCCGGCTTAGAATCCCAGTGGATGATGGTACTTCAGAGGAATTTTCAAAGAGATGGCAAACCAATCTGGTGCATTTGCAGCTGAAAATCCCAATGAAGGCTTCGCCTCTAGAG
This sequence comes from Macrothele yani, assembly GCA_039090855.1. Classification (NCBI taxonomy): domain Eukaryota; kingdom Metazoa; phylum Arthropoda; class Arachnida; order Araneae; family Macrothelidae; genus Macrothele; species Macrothele yani. The sequence continues at coordinate 33,863,728 of CM077004.1, forward strand.
GGATCTTATTGAGGATGGCCACCTAATTTGGTGCATTCCCGGCTTAGAATCCCAGTGGATGATGGTACTTCGGAGGAATTTTCAAAGAGATGGCTATCCAATCTGGTGCATTTGCGGCTAAAAATCCCAATGAAGGCTTCGCCTCTAGAGGGATCTTAATGAGGATGGCCACCTAATTTGGTGCATTCCCGGCTTAGAATCCCAGTGGATGATGGTACTTCAGAGGAATTTTCAAAGAGATGGCTATCCAATCTGGTGCATTTGCGGCTGAAAATCCCAATAAAGGTTTAGCCTCTAGAGGGATCTTAATAAGGATGGCCACCTAATTTGGTGCATTCCCGGCTTAGAATCCCAGTGGATGATGGTACTTCAGAGGAATTTTCAAAGAGATGGCTAACCAATCTGGTGCATTTGCGGCTGAAAATCCCAATGAAGGCTTCGCCTCTAGAGGGATCTTAATGAGGATGGCCACCTAATTTGGTGCATTGCCGGCTTAGAATCCCAGTGGATGATGGTACTTCAGAGGAATTTTCAAAGAGATGGCAAACCAATCTGGTGCATTTGCAGCTGAAAATCCCAATGAAGACTTCGCCTCTAGAGGGATCTTATTGAGGATGGCCACCTAATTTGGTGCATTCCCGGCTTAGAATCCCAGTGGATGATGGTACTTCAGAGGAATTTTCAAAGAGATGGCTATCCAATCTGGTGAATTTGCGGCTGAAAATCCCAATGAAGGCTTCGCCTCTAGAGGGATCTTAATGAGGATGGCCACCTAATTTGGTGCATTCCCGGCTTAGAATCCCAGTGGATGATGGTACTTCAGAGGAATTTTCAAAGAGATGGCTATCCAATCTGGTGCATTTGCGGCTGAAAATCCCAATAAAGGTTTCGCCTCTAGAGGGATCTTAATAAGGATGGCCACCTAATTTGGTGCATTCCCGGCTTAGAATCCCAGTGGATGATGGTACTTCAGAGGAATTTTCAAAGAGATGGCTATCTAATCTGGTGCATTTGCGGCTGAAAATCCCAATGAAGGTTTCGCCTCTAGAGGGATCTTAATGAGGATGGCCACCTAATTTGGTGCATTCCCGGCTTAGAATCCCAATGGATGATGGTACTTCAGAGGAATTTTCAAAGAGATGGCTATCCAATCTGGTGCATTTGCGGCTGAAAATCCCAATGAAGGTTTCGCCTCTAGAGGGATGTTAATGAGGATGGCCACCTAATTTGGTGCATTCCCGGCTTAGAATCCCAGTGGATGATGCTACTTCAGAGGAATCTTCACAAGAGATGGCTATCCAATCTGGTGCATTTGCGGCTGAAATTCGCAATGAAGGCTTCGCCTCTACAGGGATCTTAATGAGGATGGCCACCTACTTTGGTGCATTCCCGGCTTAGAATCCCAGTGGATGATGGTACTTCAGAGGAATTTTCAAAGAGATGGCTATCCAATCTGGTGCATTTGCGGCTGAAAATCCCAATGAAGGTTTCGCCTCCAGAGGTATCTTAATGAGGATGGCCACCTAATTTGGTGCATTGCCGGCTTAGAATCCCAGTGGATGATGGTACTTCAGAGGAATTTTCAAAGAGATGGCAAACCAATCTGGTGCATTTGCAGCTGAAAATCCCAATGAAGGCTTCGCCTCTAGAGGGATCTTATTGAGGATGGCCACCTAATTTGGTGCATTCCCGGCTTAGAATCCCAGTGGATGATGGTACTTCAGAGGAATTTTCAAAGAGATGGCTATCCAATCTGGTGAATTTGCGGCTGAAAATCCCAATGAAGGCTTCGCCTCTAGAGGGATGTTAATGAGGATGGCCACCTAATTTGGTGCATTCCCGGCTTAGAATCCCAGTGGATGATGGTACTTCAGAGGAATTTTCAAAGAAATGGCTATCCAATCTGGTGCATTTGCGGCTGAAAATCCCAATGAAGGTTTCGCCTCTAGAGGGATCTTAATGAGGATGGCCACCTGATTTGGTGCATTCCCGGCTTAGAATCCCAGTGGATGATGGTACTTCAGAGGAATTTTCAAAGAGATGGCTATCCAATCTGGTGCATTTGCGGCTGAAAATCCCAATGAAGGCTTCGCCTCTACAGGGATCTTAATGAGGATGGCCACCTACTTTGGTGCATTCCCGGCTTAGAATCCCAGTGGATGATGGTACTTCAGAGGAATTTTCAAAGAGATGGCTATCCAATCTGGTGCATTTGCTGCTGAAAATCCCAATGAAGGTTTCGCCTCCAGAGGTTTCTTAATGAGGATGGCCACCTAATTTGGTGCATTGCCGGCTTAGAATCCCAGTGGATGATGGTACTTCAGAGGAATTTTCAAAGAGATGGCAAACCAATCTGGTGCATTTGCAGCTGAAAATCCCAATGAAGGCTTCGCCTCTAGAGGGATCTTATTGAGGATGGCCACCTAATTTGGTGCATTCCCGGCTTAGAATCCCAGTGGATGATGGTACTTCAGAGGAATTTTCAAAGAGATGGCTATCCAATCTGGTGCATTTGCGGCTGAAAATCCCAATAAAGGTTTCGCCTCTAGAGGGATCTTAATAAGGATGGCCACCTAATTTGGTGCATTCCCGGCTTAGAATCCCAGTGGATGATGGTACTTCAGAGGAATTTTCAAAGAGATGGCTATCTAATCTGGTGCATTTGCGGCTGAAAATCCCAATAAAGGTTTCGCCTCTAGAGGGATCTTAATGAGGATGGCCACCTAATTTGGTGCATTCCCGGCTTAGAATCCCAGTGGATGATGGTACTTCAGAGGAATTTTCAAAGAGATGGCTATCCAATCTGGTGCATTTGCGGCTGAAAATCCCAATGAAGGTTTCGCCTCTAGAGGGATGTTAATGAGGATGGCCACCTAATTTGGTGCATTCCCGGCTTAGAATCCCAGTGGATGATGGTACTTCAGAGGAATTTTCAAAGAGATGGCTATCCAATCTGGTGCATTTGCGGCTGAAAATCCCAATGAAGGTTTCGCCTCTAGAGGTATCTTAATGAGGATGGCCACCTAATTTGGTGCATTGCCGGCTTAGAATCCCAGTGGATGATGGTACTTCAGAGGAATTTTCAAAGAGATGGCAAACCAATCTGGTGCATTTGCAGCTGAAAATCCCAATGAAGGCTTCGCCTCTAGAGGGATCTTATTGAGGATGGCCACCTAATTTGGTGCATTCCCGGCTTAGAATCCCAGTGGATGATGGTACTTCAGAGGAATTTTCAAAGAGATGGCTATCCAATCTGGTGCATTTGCGGCTGAAAATCCCAATAAAGGTTTCGCCTCTAGAGGGATCTTAATAAGGATGGCCACCTAATTTGGTGCATTCCCGGCTTAGAATCCCAGTGGATGATGGTACTTCAGAGGAATTTTCAAAGAGATGGCTATCCAATCTGGTGCATTTGCGGCTGAAAATCCCAATAAAGGTTTCGCCTCTAGAGGGATCTTAATAAGGATGGCCACCTAATTTGGTGCATTCCCGGCTTAGAATCCCAGTGGATGATGGTACTTCAGAGGAATTTTCAAAGAGATGGCTATCTAATCTGGTGCATTTGCGGCTGAAAATCCCAATGAAGGTTTCGCCTCTAGAGGGATGTTAATGAGGATGGCCACCTAATTTGGTGCATTCCCGGCTTAGAATCCCAGTGGATGATGGTACTTCAGAGGAATTTTCAAAGAGATGGCTATCCAATCTGGTGCATTTGCGGCTGAAAATCCCAATGAAGGTTTCGCCTCTAGAGGGATCTTAATGAGGATGGCCACCTAATTTGGTGCATTCCCGGCTTAGAATCCCAATGGATGATGGTACTTCAGAGGAATTTTCAAAGAGATGGCAAACCAATCTGGTGCATTTGCAGCTGAAAATCCCAATAAAGGTTTCGCCTCTAGAGGGATCTTAATAAGGATGGCCACCTAATTTGGTGCATTCCCGGCTTAGAATCCCAGTGGATGATGGTACTTCAGAGGAATTTTCAAAGAGATGGCTATCCAATCTGGTGCATTTGCGGCTGAAAATCCCAATGAAGGCTGCGGTTTTAGAAGGAACGTGACGAGAATAGTCACCTAATTTCGTGAATTCCCGGCTTAAAACCCCAGTGGATGATGCTACTTCAGAGGAATCTTCACAACGATGGCTATCCAATCTGGTGCATTTGCGGCTGAAATTCGCAATGAAGGCTTCGCCTCTACAGGGATCTTAATGAGGATGGCCACCTACTTTGGTGCATTCCCGGCTTAGAATCCCAGTGGATGATGGTACTTCAGAGGAATTTTCAAAGAGATGGCTATCCAATCTTGTGCATTTGCTGCTGAAAATCCCAATGAAGGTTTCGCCTCCAGAGGTATCTTAATGAGGATGGCCACCTAATTTGGTGCATTGCCGGCTTAGAATCCCAGTGGATGATGGTACTTCAGAGGAATTTTCAAAGAGATGGCAAACCAATCTGGTGCATTTGCAGCTGAAAATCCCAATGAAGGCTTCGCCTCTAGAGGGATCTTATTGAGGATGGCCACCTAATTTGGTGCATTCCCGGCTTAGAATCCCAGTGGATGATGGTACTTCGGAGGAATTTTCAAAGAGATGGCTATCCAATCTGGTGCATTTGCGGCTGAAAATCCCAATGAAGGCTTCGCCTCTAGAGGGATCTTAATGAGGATGGCCACCTAATTTGGTGCATTCCCGGCTTAGAATCCCAGTGGATGATGGTACTTCAGAGGAATTTTCAAAGAGATGGCTATCCAATCTGGTGCATTTGCGGCTGAAAATCCCAATAAAGGTTTAGCCTCTAGAGGGATCTTAATAAGGATGGCCACCTAATTTGGTGCATTCCCGGCTTAGAATCCCAGTGGATGATGGTACTTCAGAGGAATTTTCAAAGAGATGGCTAACCAATCTGGTGCATTTGCGGCTGAAAATCCCAATGAAGGTTTCGCCTCTAGAGGGATCTTAATGAGGATGGCCACCTAATTTGGTGCATTCCCGGCTTAGAATCCCAGTGGATGATGGTACTTCGGAGGAATTTTCAAAGAGATGGCTATCCAATCTGGTGCATTTGCGGCTGAAAATCCCAATGAAGGTTTCGCCTCTATAGGGATGTTAATGAGGATGGCCACCTAATTTGGTGCATTCCCGGCTTAGAATCCCAATGGATGATGGTACTTCAGAGGAATTTTCAAAGAAATGGCTATCCAATCTGGTGCATTTGCGGCTGAAAATCCCAAAGAAGGTTTCGCCTCTAGAGGGATCTATCTTAATGAGGATGGCCACCTAATTTGGTGCATTCCCGGCTTAGAATCCCAGTGGATGATGGTACTTCAGAGGAATTTTCAAAGAGATAGCTATCAAATCTGGTGCATTTGCGGCTGAGAATCCTAATGAAGGCTGCGGTTTTAGAAGGAACGTGACGAGAATAGTCACCTAATTTCGTGAATTCCCGGCTTAAAATCCCAGTGGATGATGCTACTTCAGAGGAATCTTCACAACGATGGCTATCCAATCTGGTGCATTTGCGGCTGAAATTCGCAATGAAGGCTTCGCCTCTACAGGGATCTTAATGAGGATGGCCACCTACTTTGGTGCATTCCCGGCTTAGAATCCCAGTGGATGATGGTACTTCAGAGGAATTTTCAAAGAGATGGCTATCCAATCTTGTGCATTTGCTGCTGAAAATCCCAATGAAGGTTTCGCCTCCAGAGGTATCTTAATGAGGATGGCCACCTAATTTGGTGCATTGCCGGCTTAGAATCCCAGTGGATGATGGTACTTCAGAGGAATTTTCAAAGAGATGGCAAACCAATCTGGTGCATTTGCAGCTGAAAATCCCAATGAAGGCTTCGCCTCTAGAGGGATCTTATTGAGGATGGCCACCTAATTTGGTGCATTCCCGGCTTAAAACCCCAGTGGATGATGCTACTTCAGAGGAATCTTCACAACGATGGCTATCCAATCTGGTGCATTTGCGGCTGAAATTCGCAATGAAGGCTTCGCCTCTACAGGGATCTTAATGAGGATGGCCACCTACTTTGGTGCATTCCCGGCTTAGAATCCCAGTGGATGATGGTACTTCAGAGGAATTTTCAAAGAGATGGCTATCCAATCTGGTGCATTTGCTGCTGAAAATCCCAATGAAGGTTTCGCCTCCAGAGGTATCTTAATGAGGATGGCCACCTAATTTGGTGCATTGCCGGCTTAGAATCCCAAGTGGATGATGGTACTTCAGAGGAATTTTCAAAGAGATGGCAAACCAATCTGGTGCATTTGCAGCTGAAAATCCCAATGAAGGCTTCGCCTCTAGAGGGATCTTATTGAGGATGGCCACCTAATTTGGTGCATTCCCGGCTTAGAATCCCAGTGGATGATGGTACTTCAGAGGAATTTTCAAAGAGATGGCTATCCAATCTGGTGCATTTGCGGCTGAAAATCCCAATGAAGGCTTCGCCTCTAGAGGGATCTTAATGAGGATGGCCACCTAATTTGGTGCATTCCCGGCTTAGAATCCCAGTGGATGATGGTACTTCAGAGGAATTTTCAAAGAGATGGCTATCCAATCTGGTGCATTTGCGGCTGAAAATCCCAATAAAGGTTTCGCCTCTAGAGGGATCTTAATAAGGATGGCCACCTAATTTGGTGCATTCCCGGCTTAGAATCCCAGTGGATGATGGTACTTCAGAGGAATTTTCAAAGAGATGGCTATCCAATCTGGTGCATTTGCGGCTGAAAATCCCAATGAAGGTTTCGCCTCTAGAGGGATCTTAATGAGGATGGCCACCTAATTTGGTGCATTCCCGGCTTAGAATCCCAGTGGATGATGGTACTTCAGAGGAATTTTCAAAGAGATGGCAAACCAATCTGGTGCATTTGCAGCTGAAAATCCCAATGAAGGCTTCGCCTCTAGAGGGATCTTATTGAGGATGGCCACCTAATTTGGTGCATTCCCGGCTTAGAATCCCAGTGGATGATGGTACTTCAGAGGAATTTTCAAAGAGATGGCTATCCAATCTGGTGAATTTGCGGCTGAAAATCCCAATGAAGGCTTCGCCTCTAGAGGGATCTTAATGAGGATGGCCACCTAATTTGGTGCATTCCCGGCTTAGAATCCCAGTGGATGATGGTACTTCAGAGGAATTTTCAAAGATATGGCTATCCAATCTGGTGCATTTGCGGCTGAAAATCCCAATAAAGGTTTCGCCTCTAGAGGGATCTTAATAAGGATGGCCACCTAATTTGGTGCATTCCCGGCTTAGAATCCCAGTGGATGATGGTACTTCAGAGGAATTTTCAAAGAGATGGCTATCTAATCTGGTGCATTTGCGGCTGAAAATCCCAATGAAGGTTTCGCCTCTAGAGGGATCTTAATGAGGATGGCCACCTAATTTGGTGCATTCCCGGCTTAGAATCCCAGTGGATGATGGTACTTCAGAGGAATTTTCAAAGAGATGGCTATCCAATCTGGTGCATTTGCGGCTGAAAATCCCAATGAAGGTTTCGCCTCTAGAGGGATGTTAATGAGGATGGCCACCTAATTTGGTGCATTCCCGGCTTAGAATCCCAGTGGATGATGGTACTTCAGAGGAATTTTCACAAGAGATGGCTATCCAATCTGGTGCATTTGCGGCTGAAATTCGCAATGAAGGCTTCGCCTCTACAGGGATCTTAATGAGGATGGCCACCTACTTTGGTGCATTCCCGGCTTAGAATCCCAGTGGATGATGGTACTTCAGAGGAATTTTCAAAGAGATGGCTATCCAATCTTGTGCATTTGCTGCTGAAAATCCCAATGAAGGTTTCGCCTCCAGAGGTATCTTAATGAGGATGGCCACCTAATTTGGTGCATTGCCGGCTTAGAATCCCAGTGGATGATGGTACTTCAGAGGAATTTTCAAAGAGATGGCAAACCAATCTGGTGCATTTGCAGCTGAAAATCCCAATGAAGGCTTCGCCTCTAGAGGGATCTTATTGAGGATGGCCACCTAATTTGGTGCATTCCCGGCTTAGAATCCCAGTGGATGATGGTACTTCAGAGGAATTTTCAAAGAGATGGCTATCCAATCTGGTGCATTTGCGGCTGAAAATCCCAATGAAGGCTTCGCCTCTAGAGGGATCTTAATGAGGATGGCCACCTAATTTGGTGCATTCCCGGCTTAGAATCCCAGTGGATGATGGTACTTCAGAGGAATTTTCAAAGAGATGGCTATCCAATCTGGTGCATTTGCGGCTGAAAATCCCAATAAAGGTTTCGCCTCTAGAGGGATCTTAATAAGGATGGCCACCTAATTTGGTGCATTCCCGGCTTAGAATCCCAGTGGATGATGGTACTTCAGAGGAATTTTCAAAGAGATGGCTATCCAATCTGGTGCATTTGCGGCTGAAAATCCCAATGAAGGCTTCGCCTCTAGAGGGATCTTAATGAGGATGGCCACCTAATTTGGTGCATTCCCGGCTTAGAATCCCAGTGGATGATGGTACTTCAGAGGAATTTTCAAAGAGATGGCAAACCAATCTGGTGCATTTGCAGCTGAAAATCCCAATGAAGGCTTCGCCTCTAGAGGGATCTTATTGAGGATGGCCACCTAATTTGGTGCATTCCCGGCTTAGAATCCCAGTGGATGATGGTACTTCAGAGGAATTTTCAAAGAGATGGCTATCCAATCTGGTGCATTTGCGGCTGAAAATCCCAATGAAGGTTTCGCCTCTAGAGGGATCTTAATGAGGATGGCCACCTAATTTGGTGCATTCCCGGCTTAGAATCCCAGTGGATGATGGTACTTCAGAGGAATTTTCAAAGAGATGGCTATCCAATCTGGTGCATTTGCGGCTGAAAATCCCAATGAAGGTTTCGCCTCTAGAGGGATCTTAATAAGGATGGCCACCTAATTTGGTGCATTCCCGGCTTAGAATCCCAGTGGATGATGGTACTTCAGAGGAATTTTCAAAGAGATGGCTATCCAATCTGGTGCATTTGCGGCTGAAAATCCCAATGAAGGTTTCGCCTCTAGAGGGATCTTAATGAGGATGGCCACCTAATTTGGTGCATTCCCGGCTTAGAATCCCAGTGGATGATGGTACTTCAGAGGAATTTTCAAAGAGATGGCTATCCAATCTGGTGCATTTGCGGCTGAAAATCCCAATGAAGGTTTCGCCTCTATAGGGATGTTAATGAGGATGGCCACCTAATTTGGTGCATTCCCGGCTTAGAATCCCAATGGATGATGGTACTTTGGAGAAATTTTCAAAGAAATGGCTATCCAATCTGGTGCATTTGCGGCTGAAAATCCCAAAGAAGGTTTCGCCTCTAGAGGGATCTATCTTAATGAGGATGGCCACCTAATTTGGTGCATTCCCGGCTTAGAATCCCAGTGGATGATGGTACTTCAGAGGAATTTTCAAAGAGATAGCTATCAAATCTGGTGCATTTGCGGCTGAGAATCCTAATGAAGGCTGCGGTTTTAGAAGGAACGTGACGAGAATAGTCACCTAATTTCGTGAATTCCCGGCTTAAAACCCCAGTGGATGATGCTACTTCAGAGGAATCTTCACAACGATGGCTATCCAATCTGGTGCATTTGCGGCTGAAAATTCGCAATGAAGGCTTCGCCTCTACAGGGATCTTAATGAGGATGGCCACCTACTTTGGTGCATTCCCGGCTTAGAATCCCAGTGGATGATGGTACTTCAGAGGAATTTTCAAAGAGATGGCTATCCAATCTTGTGCATTTGCTGCTGAAAATCCCAATGAAGGTTTCGCCTCCAGAGGTATCTTAATGAGGATGGCCACCTAATTTGGTGCATTGCCGGCTTAGAATCCCAGTGGATGATGGTACTTCAGAGGAATTTTCAAAGAGATGGCAAACCAATCTGGTGCATTTGCAGCTGAAAATCCCAATGAAGGCTTCGCCTCTAGAGGGATCTTAATGAGGATGGCCACCTAATTTGGTGCATTCCCGGCTTAGAATCCCAGTGGATGATGGTACTTCAGAGGAATTTTCAAAGAGATGGCTATCCAATCTGGTGCATTTGCGGCTGAAATTCGCAATGAAGGCTTCGCCTCTACAGGGATCTTAATGAGGATGGCCACCTACTTTGGTGCATTCCCGGCTTAGAATCCCAGTGGATGATGGTACTTCAGAGGAATTTTCAAAGAGATGGCTATCCAATCTTGTGCATTTGCTGCTGAAAATCCCAATGAAGGTTTCGCCTCCAGAGGTATCTTAATGAGGATGGCCACCTAATTTGGTGCATTGCCGGCTTAGAATCCCAGTGGATGATGGTACTTCAGAGGAATTTTCAAAGAGATGGCTATCCAATCTGGTGCATTTGCGGCTGAAAATCCCAATGAAGGCTTCGCCTCTAGAGGGATCTTAATGAGGATGGCCACCTAATTTGGTGCATTCCCGGCTTAGAATCCCAGTGGATGATGGTACTTCAGAGGAATTTTCAAAGAGATGGCTATCCAATCTGGTGCATTTGCGGCTGAAAATCCCAATGAAGGCTTCGCCTCTAGAGGGATCTTAATGAGGATGGCCACCTAATTTGGTGCATTCCCGGCTTAGAATCCCAGTGGATGATGGTACTTCAGAGGAATTTTCAAAGAGATGGCTATCCAATCTGGTGCATTTGCGGCTGAAAATCCCAATAAAGGTTTCGCCTCTAGAGGGATCTTAATAAGGATGGCCACCTAATTTGGTGCATTCCCGGCTTAGAATCCCAGTGGATGATGGTACTTCAGAGGAATTTTCAAAGAAATGGCTATCCAATCTGGTGCATTTGCGGCTGAAAATCCCAATGAAGGTTTCGCCTCTAGAGGGATCTTAATGAGGATGGCCACCTAATTTGGTGCATTCCCGGCTTAGAATCCCAGTGGATGATGGTACTTCAGAGGAATTTTCAAAGAGATGGCAAACCAATCTGGTGCATTTGCAGCTGAAAATCCCAATGAAGGCTTCGCCTCTAGAGGGATCTTATTGAGGATGGCCACCTAATTTGGTGCATTCCCGGCTTAGAATCCCAGTGGATGATGGTACTTCAGAGGAATTTTCAAAGAGATGGCTATCCAATCTGGTGAATTTGCGGCTGAAAATCCCAATGAAGGCTTCGCCTCTAGAGGGATCTTAATGAGGATGGCCACCTAATTTGGTGCATTCCCGGCTTAGAATCCCAGTGGATGATGGTACTTCAGAGGAATTTTCAAAGATATGGCTATCCAATCTGGTGCATTTGCGGCTGAAAATCCCAATAAAGGTTTCGCCTCTAGAGGGATCTTAATAAGGATGGCCACCTAATTTGGTGCATTCCCGGCTTAGAATCCCAGTGGATGATGGTACTTCAGAGGAATTTTCAAAGAGATGGCTATCTAATCTGGTGCATTTGCGGCTGAAAATCCCAATGAAGGTTTCGCCTCTAGAGGGATCTTAATGAGGATGGCCACCTAATTTGGTGCATTCCCGGCTTAGAATCCCAGTGGATGATGGTACTTCAGAGGAATTTTCAAAGAGATGGCTATCCAATCTGGTGCATTTGCGGCTGAAAATCCCAATGAAGGTTTCGCCTCTAGAGGGATGTTAATGAGGATGGCCACCTAATTTGGTGCATTCCCGGCTTAGAATCCCAGTGGATGATGGTACTTCAGAGGAATTTTCAAAGAGATGGCTATCCAATCTGGTGCATTTGCGGCTGAAAATCCCAATGAAGGCTTTCGCCTCTAGAGGGATCTTAATGAGGATGGCCACCTAATTTGGTGCATTCCCGGCTTAGAATCCCAGTGGATGATGGTACTTCAGAGGAATTTTCAAAGAGATGGCTATCCAATCTGGTGCATTTGCGGCTGAAAATCCCAATGAAGGTTTCGCCTCTAGAGGGATCTTAATGAGGATGGCCACCTAATTTGGTGCATTCCCGGCTTAGAATCCCAGTGGATGATGGTACTTCAGAGGAATTTTCAAAGAGATGGCTATCCAATCTGGTGCATTTGCGGCTGAAAATCCCAATGAAGGTTTCGCCTCTAGAGGGATGTTAATGAGGATGGCCACCTAATTTGGTGCATTCCCGGCTTAGAATCCCAGTGGATGATGGTACATCAGAGGAATTTTCAAAGAGATGGCTATCCAATCTGGTGCATTTGCGGCTGAAAATCCCAATAAAGGTTTCGCCTCTAGAGGGATCTTAATAAGGATGGCCACCTAATTTGGTGCATTCCCGGCTTAGAATCCCAGTGGATGATGGTACTTCAGAGGAATTTTCAAAGAGATGGCTATCCAATCTGGTGCATTTGCGGCTGAAAATCCCAATGAAGGTTTCGCCTCTAGAGGGATGTTAATGAGGATGGCCACCTAATTTGGTGCATTCCCGGCTTAGAATCCCAGTGGATGATGGTACATCGGAGGAATTTTCAAAGAAATGGCTATCCAATCTGGTGCATTTGCGGCTGAAAATCCCAATGAAGGTTTCGCCTCTAGAGGGATCTTAATGAGGATGGCCACCTGATTTGGTGCATTCCCGGCTTAGAATCCCAATGGATGATGGTACTTCAGAGGAATTTTCAAAGAGATGGCTATCCAATCTGCTGCATTTGCGGCTGAAATTCGCAATGAAGGCTTCGCCTCTACAGCGATCTTAATGAGGATGGCCACCTACTTTGGTGCATTCCCGGCTTAGAATCCCAGTGGATGATGGTACTTCAGAGGAATTTTCAAAGAGATGGCTATCCAATCTTGTGCATTTGCTGCTGAAAATCCCAATGAAGGTTTCGCCTCCAGAGGTATCTCAATGAGGATGGCCACCTAATTTGGTGCATTGCCGGCTTAGAATCCCAGTGGATGATGGTACTTCAGAGGAATTTTCAAAGAGATGGCAAACCAATCTGGTGCATTTGCAGCTGAAAATCCCAATGAAGGCTTCGACTCTAGAGGGATCTTATTGAGGATGGCCACCTAATTTGGTGCATTCCCGGCTTAGAATCCCAGTGGATGATGGTACTTCAGAGGAATTTTCAAAGAGATGGCTATCCAATCTGGTGAATTTGCGGCTGAAAATCCCAATGAAGGCTTCGCCTCTAGAGGGATCTTAATGAGGATGGCCACCTAATTTGGTGCATTCCCGGCTTAGAATCCCAGTGGATGATGGTACTTCAGAGGAATTTTCAAAGATATGGCTATCCAATCTGGTGCATTTGCGGCTGAAAATCCCAATAAAGGTTTCGCCTCTAGAGGGATCTTAATAAGGATGGCCACCTAATTTGGTGCATTCCCGGCTTAGAATCCCAGTGGATGATGGTACTTCAGAGGAATTTTCAAAGAGATGGCTATCTAATCTGGTGCATTTGCGGCTGAAAATCCCAATGAAGGTTTCACCTCTAGAGGGATGTTAATGAGGATGGCCACCTAATTTGGTGCATTCCCGGCTTAGAATCCCAGTGGATGATGGTACATGGGAGGAATTTTCAAAGAAATGGCTATCCAATCTGGTGCATTTGCGGCTGAAAATCCCAATGAAGGTTTCGCCTCTAGAGGGATCTTAATGAGGATGGCCACCTGATTTGGTGCATTCCCGGCTTAGAATCCCAATGGATGATGGTACTTCAGAGGAATTTTCAAAGAGATGGCAAACCAATCTGGTGCATTTGCAGCTGAAAATCCCAATGAAGGCTTCGCCTCTAGAGGGATCTTATTGAGGATGGCCACCTAATTTGGTGCATTCCCGGCTTAGAATCCCAGTGGATGATGGTACTTCAGAGGAATTTTCAAAGAGATGGCTATCCAATCTGGTGAATTTGCGGCTGAAAATCCCAATGAAGGCTTCGCCTCTAGAGGGATCTTAATGAGGATGGCCACCTAATTTGGTGCATTCCCGGCTTAGAATCCCAGTGGATGATGGTACTTCAGAGGAATTTTCAAAGATATGGCTATCCAATCTGGTGCATTTGCGGCTGAAAATCCCAATAAAGGTTTCGCCTCTAGAGGGATCTTAATAAGGATGGCCACCTAATTTGGTGCATTCCCGGCTTAGAATCCCAGTGGATGATGGTACTTCAGAGGAATTTTCAAAGAGATGGCTATCTAATCTGGTGCATTTGCGGCTGAAAATCCCAATGAAGGTTTCGCCTCTAGAGGGATGTTAATGAGGATGGCCACCTAATTTGGTGCATTCCCGGCTTAGAATCCCAGTGGATGATGGTACATCGGAGGAATTTTCAAAGAAATGGCTATCCAATCTGGTGCATTTGCGGCTGAAAATCCCAATGAAGGTTTCGCCTCTAGAGGGATGTTAATGAGGATGGCCACCTAATTTGGTGCATTCCCGGCTTAGAATCCCAGTGGATGATGGTACTTCAGAGGAATTTTCAAAGAGATGGCTATCCAATCTGGTGCATTTGCGGCTGAAAATCCCAATGAAGGTTTCGCCTCTAGAGGGATCTTAATGAGGATGGCCACCTAATTTGGTGCATTCCCGGCTTAGAATCCCAGTGGATGATGGTACTTCAGAGGAATTTTCAAAGAGATGGCTATCTAATCTGGTGCATTTGCGGCTGAAAATCCCAATGAAGGTTTCGCCTCTAGAGGGATGTTAATGAGGATGGCCACCTAATTTGGTGAATTTCCGGCTTAGAATCCCAGTGGATGATGGTACATCGGAGGAATTTTCAAAGAAATGGCTATCCAATCTGGTGCATTTGCGGCTGAAAATCCCAATGAAGGTTTCGCCTCTAGAGGGATGTTAATGAGGATGGCCACCTAATTTGGTGCATTCCCGGCTTAGAATCCCAGTGGATGATGGTACTTCAGAGGAATTTTCAAAGAGATGGATATCCAATCTGGTGCATTTGCGGCTGAAAATCCCAATAAAGGTTTCGCCTCTAGAGGGATCTTAATAAGGATGGCCACCTAATTTGGTGCATTCCCGGCTTAGAATCCCAGTGGATGATGGTACTTCAGAGGAATTTTCAAAGAGATGGCTATCCAATCTGGTGCATTTGCGGCTGAAAATCCCAATGAAGGTTTCGCCTCTAGAGGGATCTTAATGAGGATGGCCACCTGATTTGGTGCATTCCCGGCTTAGAATCCCAATGGATGATGGTACTTCAGAGGAATTTTCAAAGAGATGGCTATCCAATCTGCTGCATTTGCGGCTGAAATTCGCAATGAAGGCTTCGCCTCTACAGCGATCTTAATGAGGATGGCCACCTACTTTGGTGCATTCCCGGCTTAGAATCCCAGTGGATGATGGTACTTCAGAGGAATTTTCAAAGAGATGGCTATCCAATCTTGTGCATTTGCTGCTGAAAATCCCAATGAAGGTTTCGCCTCCAGAGGTATCTTAATGAGGATGGCCACCTAATTTGGTGCATTGCCGGCTTAGAATCCCAGTGGATGATGGTACTTCAGAGGAATTTTCAAAGAGATGGCAAACCAATCTGGTGCATTTGCAGCTGAAAATCCCAATGAAGGCTTCGCCTCTAGAGGGATCTTATTGAGGATGGCCACCTAATTTGGTGCATTCCCGGCTTAGAATCCCCGTGGATGATGGTACTTCAGAGGAATTTTCAAAGAGATGGCTATCCAATCTGGTGAATTTGCGGCTGAAAATCCCAATGAAGGCTTCGCCTCTAGAGGGATCTTAATGAGGATGGCCACCTAATTTGGTGCATTCCCGGCTTAGAATCCCAGTGATTGATGGTACTTCAGAGGAATTTTCAAAGAGATGGCTATCTAATCTGGTGCATTTGCGGCTGAAAATCCCAATGAAGGTTTCGCCTCTAGAGCGATGTTAATGAGGATGGCCACCTAATTTGGTGCATTCCCGGCTTAGAATCCCAGTGGATGATGGTACATCGGAGTTATTTTCAAAGAAATGGCTATCCAATCTGGTGCATTTGCGGCTGAAAATCCCAATGAAGGTTTCGCCTCTAGAGGGATCTTAATGAGGATGGCCACCTGATTTGGTGCATTCCCGGCTTAGAATCCCAATGGATGATGGTACTTCAGAGGAATTTTCAAAGAGATGGCTATCCAATCTGGTGCATTTGCGGCTGAAAATCCCAATAAAGGTTTCGCCTCTAGAGGGATCTTAGTAAGGATGGCCACCTAATTTGGTGCATTCCCGGCTTAGAATCCCAGTGGATGATGGTACTTCAGAGGAATTTTCAAAGAGATGGCTATCCAATCTGGTGCATTTGCGGCTGAAAATCCCAATGAAGGTTTCGCCTCTAGAGGGATGTTAATGAGGATGGCCACCTAATTTGGTGCATTCCCGGCTTAGAATCCCAGTGGATGATGGTACTTCAGAGGAATTTTCAAAGAGATGGCTATCTAATCTGGTGCATTTGCGGCTGAAAATCCCAATGAAGGTTTCGCCTCTAGAGGGATGTTAATGAGGATGGCCACCTAATTTGGTGCATTCCCGGCTTAGAATCCCAGTGGATGATGGTACTTCAGAGGAATTTTCAAAGAGATGGATATCCAATCTGGTGCATTTGCGGCTGAAAATCCCAATAAAGGTTTCGCCTCTAGAGGGATCTTAATAAGGATGGCCACCTAATTTGGTGCATTCCCGGCTTAGAATCCCAGTGGATGATGGTACTTCAGAGGAATTTTCAAAGAGATGGCTATCCAATCTGGTGCATTTGCGGCTGAAAATCCCAATGAAGGTTTCGCCTCTAGAGGGATGTTAATGAGGATGGCCACCTAATTTGGTGCATTCCCGGCTTAGAATCCCAGTGGATGATGGTACATCGGAGGAATTTTCAAAGAAATGGCTATCCAATCTGGTGCATTTGCGGCTGAAAATCCCAATGAAGGTTTCGCCTCTAGAGGGATCTTAATGAGGATGGCCACCTGATTTGGTGCATTCCCGGCTTAGAATCCCAATGGATGATGGTACTTCAGAGGAATTTTCAAAGAGATGGCTATCCAATCTGCTGCATTTGCGGCTGAAATTCGCAATGAAGGCTTCGCCTCTACAGCGATCTTAATGAGGATGGCCACCTACTTTGGTGCATTCCCGGCTTAGAATCCCAGTGGATGATGGTACTTCAGAGGAATTTTCAAAGAGATGGCTATCCAATCTTGTGCATTTGCTGCTGAAAATCCCAATGAAGGTTTCGCCTCCAGAGGTATCTCAATGAGGATGGCCACCTAATTTGGTGCATTGCCGGCTTAGAATCCCAGTGGATGATGGTACTTCAGAGGAATTTTCAAAGAGATGGCAAACCAATCTGGTGCATTTGCAGCTGAAAATCCCAATGAAGGCTTCGACTCTAGAGGGATCTTATTGAGGATGGCCACCTAATTTGGTGCATTCCCGGCTTAGAATCCCAGTGGATGATGGTACTTCAGAGGAATTTTCAAAGAGATGGCTATCCAATCTGGTGAATTTGCGGCTGAAAATCCCAATGAAGGCTTCGCCTCTAGAGGGATCTTAATGAGGATGGCCACCTAATTTGGTGCATTCCCGGCTTAGAATCCCAGTGGATGATGGTACTTCAGAGGAATTTTCAAAGATATGGCTATCCAATCTGGTGCATTTGCGGCTGAAAATCCCAATAAAGGTTTCGCCTCTAGAGGGATCTTAATAAGGATGGCCACCTAATTTGGTGCATTCCCGGCTTAGAATCCCAGTGGATGATGGTACCTCAGAGGAATTTTCAAAGAGATGGCTATCTAATCTGGTGCATTTGCGGCTGAAAATCCCAATGAAGGTTTCACCTCTAGAGGGATGTTAATGAGGATGGCCACCTAATTTGGTGCATTCCCGGCTTAGAATCCCAGTGGATGATGGTACATGGGAGGAATTTTCAAAGAAATGGCTATCCAATCTGGTGCATTTGCGGCTGAAAATCCCAATGAAGGTTTCGCCTCTAGAGGGATGTTAATGAGGATGGCCACCTAATTTGGTGCATTCCCGGCTTAGAATCCCAGTGGATGATGGTACTTCAGAGGAATTTTCAAAGAGATGGCTATCCAATCTGGTGCATTTGCGGCTGAAAATCCCAATGAAGGTTTCGCCTCTAGAGGGATCTTAATGAGGATGGCCACCTGATTTGGTGCATTCCCGGCTTAGAATCCCAGTGGATGATGGTACTTCAGAGGAATTTTCAAAGAGATGGCTATCTAATCTGGTGCATTTGCGGCTGAAAATCCCAATGAAGGTTTCGCCTCTAGAGGGATGTTAATGAGGATGGCCACCTAATTTGGTGCATTTCCGGCTTAGAATCCCAGTGGATGATGGTACATCGGAGGAATTTTCAAAGAAATGGCTATCCAATCTGGTGCATTTGCGGCTGAAAATCCCAATGAAGGTTTCGCCTCTAGAGGGATGTTAATGAGGATGGCCACCTAATTTGGTGCATTCCCGGCTTAGAATCCCAGTGGATGATGGTACTTCAGAGGAATTTTCAAAGAGATGGATATCCAATCTGGTGCATTTGCGGCTGAAAATCCCAATAAAGGTTTCGCCTCTAGAGGGATCTTAATAAGGATGGCCACCTAATTTGGTGCATTCCCGGCTTAGAATCCCAGTGGATGATGGTACTTCAGAGGAATTTTCAAAGAGATGGCTATCCAATCTGGTGCATTTGCGGCTGAAAATCCCAATGAAGGTTTCGCCTCTAGAGGGATCTTAATGAGGATGGCCACCTGATTTGGTGCATTCCCGGCTTAGAATCCCAATGGATGATGGTACTTCAGAGGAATTTTCAAAGAGATGGCTATCCAATCTGCTGCATTTGCGGCTGAAATTCGCAATGAAGGCTTCGCCTCTACAGCGATCTTAATGAGGATGGCCACCTACTTTGGTGCATTCCCGGCTTAGAATCCCAGTGGATGATGGTACTTCAGAGGAATTTTCAAAGAGATGGCTATCCAATCTTGTGCATTTGCTGCTGAAAATCCCAATGAAGGTTTCGCCTCCAGAGGTATCTTAATGAGGATGGCCACCTAATTTGGTGCATTGCCGGCTTAGAATCCCAGTGGATGATGGTACTTCAGAGGAATTTTCAAAGAGATGGCAAACCAATCTGGTGCATTTGCAGCTGAAAATCCCAATGAAGGCTTCGCCTCTAGAGGGATCTTATTGAGGATGGCCACCTAATTTGGTGCATTCCCGGCTTAGAATCCCAGTGGATGATGGTACTTCAGAGGAATTTTCAAAGAGATGGCTATCCAATCTGGTGAATTTGCGGCTGAAAATCCCAATGAAGGCTTCGCCTCTAGAGGGATCTTAATGAGGATGGCCACCTAATTTGGTGCATTCCCGGCTTAGAATCCCAGTGGATGATGGTACTTCAGAGGAATTTTCAAAGAGATGGCTATCCAATCTGGTGCATTTGCGGCTGAAAATCCCAATGAAGGTTTCGCCTCTAGAGGGATGTTAATGAGGATGGCCACCTAATTTGGTGCATTCCCGGCTTAGAATCCCAGTGGATGATGGTACATCGGAGGAATTTTCAAAGAAATGGCTATCCAATCTGGTGCATTTGCGGCTGAAAATCCCAATGAAGGTTTCGCCTCTAGAGGGATCTTAATGAGGATGGCCACCTGATTTGGTGCATTCCCGGCTTAGAATCCCAATGGATGATGGTACTTCAGAGGAATTTTCAAAGAGATGGCTATCCAATCTGGTGCATTTGCGGCTGAAAATCCCAATAAAGGTTTCGCCTCTAGAGGGATCTTGGATGGCCACCTAATTTGGTGCATTCCCGGCTTAGAATAGACTGGATGGCTATCCAATCTGGTGCATTTGCGGCTGTCAGAGGAATAAATGGCTCCACTTCTTGTTTAAGACCCAATGAAGGTTTCGCCTCTAGAGGGATGTTAATGAGGATGGCCACCTAATTTGGTGCATTCCCGGCTTAGAATCCCAGTGGATGATGGTACATCGGAGGAATTTTCAAAGAAATGGCTATCCAATCTGGTGCATTTGCGGCTGAAAATCCCAATGAAGGTTTCGCCTCTAGAGGGATCTTAATGAGGATGGCCACCTGATTTGGTGCATTCCCGGCTTAGAATCCCAATGGATGATGGTACTTCAGAGGAATTTTCAAAGAGATGGCTATCCAATCTGGTGCATTTGCGGCTGAAAATCCCAATGAAGGCTTCGCCTCTAGAGGGATCTTAATGAGGATGGCCACCTAATTTGGTGCATTCCCGGCTTAGAATCCCAGTGGATGATGGTACTTCAGAGGAATTTTCAAAGAGATGGCTATCCAATCTGGTGCATTTGCGGCTGAGAATCCTAATGAAGGCTGAGGTTCTAGAAGGAACGTGACGAGACATGTCACCTTGTAACGTACCAATAGATGTGACGTACCTGCCAGAAGGACGCACACGACATAAAGGCAGATAGGAATCAGAATAAAACGTCCGCGTAGCTCAATTGGTAGAGCAACTTATTCCGGAATGAGGGGACCCGGGTTCGAATCCTGGCGTGGACAGAAATGACGGAGTAATTTACTTCGTTATAATATCGCCCAAACTATCCGGATGACCCGACCGTTCAAAATCTCGCATTGGTGTGATGTTCTTTCCACACCGCGAGATAGGGAAAAATAAGAGAATCCTTTCTCCAGCACTTCAAAAAAAAAAAAAGTAAATAAAAAAAAAATAAGGGGGAGATGATGTAACGTACTAGGAGATGTGACGTGCCTGCCAGAAAGACGCACACGACATAAAGGCAGATAGGAATCAGAATAAAACTTCCGCGTAGCTCAATTGGTAGAGCAACTTATTCCGGAATGAGGAGACCCGGGTTCGAATCCTGGCGTGGACAGAAATGACGGAGAAATTTACTTTGTTATAACCTAATTTCGTGAATTCCCGGCTTAAAATCCCAGTGGATGATGCTACTTCAAAGGAATCTTTACAAGGATGGACTATCCAATCTGGTACATTTGCGGCTGAAAATCCTAATGAGGGCTGCGGCTCTAGAGGTATCTTGACGAGGATGGTCACCTAATTTGGTGAATTCCCAGCTTGAAATTCCAGTGGATGATGCTACTTCAGAGGAATCATCATAAGGATGGTTATCCAATATGCTGCACTTCCGGACTGATGGAAATCGAAATGGAGGCTACGTCTGGATAGAGGAATCTTCACTAGGATGGCTATCTAATCTGGCGCATGAGGTTACGGCTCCACAGGAGGTATGACGATCTGCAATGACATTGTGGAAGAAGATATTAATGATATTGGGAGGCTTTTTAAAAGTTTAGGCAACAGTATTCTTCAAGAAAGTCTCTTATCTGATACATAATAGGATTTTTTATAAGAAAGAGGTTTAGCAGAGAACTCAGTTCGAGGTATACAATGCAGTATTTAGACCTA
Organism: Macrothele yani; assembly: GCA_039090855.1. Classification (NCBI taxonomy): domain Eukaryota; kingdom Metazoa; phylum Arthropoda; class Arachnida; order Araneae; family Macrothelidae; genus Macrothele; species Macrothele yani. The sequence continues at coordinate 33,885,048 of CM077004.1, forward strand.
CTCCCTCTTTTGTGTCAGCGTGAATTGAACGCAAAGTAAAGGGTTCTGTAGGGTTTAGGAGATGCAAACACGAATGTGGCCAGTGGAATATTCGAAAAAAAAAAAAACAGTTGATCCAATTACAGAATTATATATTAGTAATCAGACGATAGAAATGAGACAGTAAAAATTAACATTGATAGGGAAGAGATGCTTAATTTTACTAAGTATGCCAGCCTGTAAGAAATTTATTTTTAAAACAAACTGAACATGCGTATTCCAGTTAAAGAATTCATCAAACCAAACGCCAAGATACTGAATTTTGTCCATCCTTTTAAGTGGAAGATCATAAATCCTGACTGGAATGTTATTTACTTCATCGTTTTTATGAACATTTCGAAAATATACGGAGTTGGTTTTTAAAATATCAAGTGATAATTTGTTATAGAATAACCAATCAGATAAATTTGGTAGATCATTATTGACCATTACCAGTAGCTTATGCAAATTATGACATTTTAGAAAAATGACAATGTTGTCTGCGTATAGTAAAGCATGAGCTAATTGTAAGCACATAGGAAGATCATTAATACACTAGCGGAAAGTAAAAAAAGAACACCAAAAACGAATTGGCGGACGATCATGAAATTTACATATGTTAATGGGGTCGAGTTTACGTAGGTGTGATGTTAATTTCGGGACCAACCGGTGAGCGCTTACGCCACAGCATGGCATAATATGCAAATTATCGTCGGTGTTATTTAAGGAGTATGGCGAAGTGAATGTAATCAGTCGTTACCGTACGGACACGTGCGAAGACCCTGAAGAAGCTGCAATGCCTGGACATGGAAGACGTGTACGATTTCAGCATTTATCGGACTTTGAGCAAAGTCGTCTAGTCGGACTCCGCGAGGCCGGGTGGTCGTATCGCTGTATTGCGGAGCGAATTGGACGGGAAGTATCGGTGGTGGTACGATGGTGGCGTAGATGGTCCGAGGAACATTCCCACACGAGAAGACGTGGAGCCGGGAGTCACAGACGGACTGATGAGCGGACCGATCGACGCATAAGAAGAGCGGCGTTGTCAAGCAGAACATCCACTGCGACGCAAATCCGAGCTGCCGTTGCACCTGAGGTGACTGTGCGAACAATCCGCAACCGTCTACTGGATGGCCTACACCTGGTCTCCTGGTGTGGGGAGCGATCAGCAATCACTCCCGTACTCAACTAGTGTTTGTACCGGGTACGTTAAACAGCACCTCCTACACCAACAACATCATTCAGCTCGTTGTTATGCCATTTGTAAGGTCGGTCCATCGTGGTGTTTTCCAGCAAGATAACGCACGCCCACACACGGCACGTGCAACGCAACATGCACTTCAGGGTGTGAGAGAACTTCCATGGCCTGCACGTTCACCGGATTTGTCCCCCCATTGAGCACGTGTGGGATTTTATGGGACAACGACTTATCCGGTCTCCACGGCCAGCCACGACCATCCCCGATTTACGCTCCCAGGTTGAGGATGCTTGGAACTCAATACCCCAAACCTTACATCCAACATCGTGACGCATTTCATGGCGGCATCCAGCACAACTTGCATCCAGCACAGTGGGACGCAGTTCATGGCGGTTCAACCTCGTACTAACTATGTTACATGAAAATGTTATTTTTCAATTTACCAGCAAATACAACTGTATTTTGTCATAATGTTTTGATCACGTTATCCTCTGTATTCCATTATTATGCTGTATAAATGTAGTTGGTATCAGACGTCTCCTTCTTGGTGTTCTTTTTTCACTTTCCGCCAGTGTATATAACAGGAACTGTAATGGTCCCAACACCGAACCTTGAGGCACTCCACATGAAATATTAAGTAAGTCAGTGTTCATATTATTTACAGAGACATACTGTTTGCGATTAGAGAGGTAGGTCATTAAGAGAAAAAGTATTTTGCTATGAAAACCGTTTACGGGTAATTTATGTAGCAGAATATCATGATTTACCGTGTCGAAGGCTTTTTGGAAATCAATAAAAACACAAATAATACAACTCTCATCTAGTGCTTCGGAAATGAAGTTTAACAACTTAGCAACAGCTATTTCAGTAGTGTTTCTTTGGAAACCGAACTGATCCAAAGGAAGCATACCATGGTTGTGTAAAACATCAACCATTCTGCTATGAATAGCCTTTTCAAAACTTTTACTCAAAATAGGTAATAAAATAAAAGATATCGGTCTGTGATTACAGGTAGATTCCCTATCTCCTTTTCTAAAAAGAGGAATACCCTTAGCAATTGTCAGACTGTCCGGAAACTGTCCTGAATAAAATCTCAGATTAATAATATATGTTATAAGTGATATCAAAATGGTGAATGAGTTTTGTATGACTCTGCTATTAATATTGTCTGAAGCGGCACTTCTTTTTAGTGACAAAGAAGTGATAATATTATAAATTTCAGTATCATCCACAAGGCATAGAAACATAGAAAAAGGGACTTCCCTGATTTTGGATAAAGAATCATAACCTTTAGTGTTTGTGGGCAAGTTTTGCTGAGATGCTAAATCATGACCTATATTAATAAAGTAATTGTTGAATTCATCAACGACTGATTTTGAATGAACAATAAAATTACCAGAATTTCCTCTTAACGTCAACGGAGTTTCAGCAGAACAGGATCGTTTGCTAATAGCAGATTTGATTATTTTTCATTTTTTATAGGAGTTATTTTCTGCATCTGAAATAGTGCGGTTGTAATAAGCAACTTTCGCATGCTTAAGAACATTTCTCAGAGCATAATTATACCTTTTATACTTATCACGTAAGTGATTGTTATAAGGATTCCTTCTACTTTTTTTACGAAGCTTATCCTTTCTTTTATTGATCTAATGATTCCATTGGTCATGCAAGGTTGGATCTTATTGTCATATTTAGTGTTAACTACCTGTTGAACGGATGTGAACTCAAGGAAATCATTACAAATGCCTTGCAAAATTTCGGTAGCTATAGTTGGATAAGTTCTATTGCAGATACCCGACCCATTCCAGTCAAAATTAGAAACTAGGTCAGCTATCGTAGTATAGTCAAAATAAGGGATTGTTTTGTGGTTAACTGCATAATGGTAATTTGAAAAAACTGGAACATGAATGAAGACAGGGTTGTGATCACTAATACTAAAATCGATCACTCCAGACCCTAAAACAGTATTAAGTAAGTTAGTACCAATATGGTCTAGAGTATTGGCACCACGAGTTGGTAAAGAAATGCACATCTTAAAAAAATAGCCTCATAGCATATTACGATAGTTTTTCACTTAGCTATAGGTTGGTGATGTTAATATTAATATCTCCCAGAAAAATGCAATTTTTGTTTTCGCTATTTTTTTGTTTAAGATATTGTCAGAGCATTCACAAAAGGCTTTTCGATCATTACTGGGCGATCCGTAGGTAACGCCAATAATTAAGTTCTGATTTCAATCCAAAGCATTTCACAGGAATCAAGTACGAGAGACATATTATTCAAGTCATCAAGAATAAAGTAGGTGATCTGAGATTTCAGTTATAACCAGAACCCCTCATATTCAGTAATGCATTATTCTGATTTCTAACTTTGCATTCAAAATTATAGTTACTGGGATTAAAAAACTCCTTTTGTTTCTCATCAGTTAAGTGAGGTTCACTAAGTGCGATTAGAGAAAAATCATGATTCAACTGAGATAGAAAGATTTGAAGCTTATCTAATTTAGAGTTAATGCTTTTAATATTGATATGTAAAAATGACATTCCAAATTTTGTCGATTTCATCAGAGAGACCATATAAAAATACTTTTTCACAAGTACAATCCGGATGGTAATAATCCAGGTAAGGGTCATAAATTTGTTCAGGGCCAGACATTAATCAGAGCAGTTGTAGGGTAAATAACATTGTAATATCTAGTTAATTTTTTCCATGTCCCTAACAGACTGGACATGTAGTGCAGGCGAGTCCTTATCTTTGCGGGCAAGATCCTATCATTTCGTTCAGTCCACACGAAATCCCACCCCCATTCTCTTTTCCTTGTTTGCACAAGACCAACGAGTCATTTACTGGCAGGACAAAGATGATCATTAACATACAGTAGATTGGACTGTTGTCATTAAAACCAATGGCATGGCCTGTAAAGTTTCCATGATGTTTCCTAAATTTTTTTTCAGCCACGAAGAAAATGTCACGCTTTTTCCATTGACAGATCTCACGATGATATTTTTTCGCGATGGGTTTCCAAGATATCAAAAAGTTTTCCTTGTCTCTGCGAAATTACATTGTAAATCATCCTGATCTCATAATGAATCTCAATCCTATCATTAAATTGCAGTTCCAAGCTATGCTGCTATCAGTGACGCTTCTGTTATAACCATCTTACTTGCCTTTATATACAATATATTGACAAAAGTCACCGGACACCTAGAAGAGAAACACAGCATAGTATTTATTGGCATACATTAGTACGGTGTCGGTCCACCTTTGGTCTTCATGCATGCACTGACCCTTCGAGATATGCTTTCGACAAGGTTTTGGAACACAGCGATAGGTATGAGCTTCCATTCAGTACATAATGCTGCCGCTAACTGTTGCTTAGTAGTAGGCCTTGGTTCCACACTTCTTATGCGGTATTCTAATTAATCCCATAGGTGCTCTATGGGATAAAGATCATGGCTGTGTGCTGACCAGTCCACACACGATAAAGAATTATTTTCAAACCATACCGTAACAATCTTTGCTTTATGGCTCGGGGCATTATCCTGCTGGTACCAACAAGGCTCAATTCCATAGTATTGCCACAGAGTTGGTAAGGCATAATTGCCTAGAATATCGAGAGAGACGTGTTGGTTAACAGGTTTGTCCACGATATCTAATGGGCCGGGACAATACTACGAAAAACACCCCATAAGAGTACACTGCCAGCTGCAAACGTCACCGTACACTTTGGTAAATAGCGTTTCCCCGGCACCCGCTTTACCCACACACGGCCATCAGAATGATGGATCGTGTATCTGGATTCATCAGTCCATAGGACCAGTTTCCATTGATCTACGGTCCACGATAAATGTTCTTTACACCATTCTAAACGACGAGTAGCATTCCGAATAGAGATGAAAAGCTTATGAGCAGCCGCACGACCACGGTAACCCATGGAATGAAGTTATCTGCGAATGGTACGTGTACATACCAAGGTTACAGCAGTTTTACTCACCTGTACACTGAGGTCTTGTGCAGTACACCATCAATTAGCTGTAACGACTCTCCTGAGGATTCGACGTCCTCTATCACTGATTTTCGTTGGTCTGCCTGTAGGTTTTGCTGCCTCAGGCACGCCATATGTCTTCCACTTATTCAGTACACCCCAAACAGTTGACTTGGGTATGTTTAAACGCCTCTTGGTTTCTGTTATGGATAACCCACTAATGTAACACCCAACAACCTTTCCTTTCTCAAAGTCAGTTCTCTCCCGCCGCGACATTTTCACTCAACCTTACAGTGCGATATGATCGCGGGCAGCTGCAGGCTTGTTTCTATAACGTTTGCAGCTGTACCACACATTTTAACAACGCAGAGGATCCGTTCATTTGCTTTTAAAGGGGTGTCTGGGGACTTTTGTCAATATAGTGTATATCCCCTGAAATTGTGATATTGATGGAATGTAATACTTCAACATTTTGATAAAGACAAATCAGTAAATGTTGGAGTGCAGTGAAGAATCTAGAATCTCATCTCCTATGTAGGGGGTGGGTGTGGTGGTTCTGTGTTCCATAAAAAAAAACGGTTGTTCTCACCTAAAAGCTCTACAACGCCAGCGTTCAGTTGTTGATGTCTTCATTCGTTCTTCCCTTTCCAAGCAAGAAATCTGAACATGAGCCGTGATTTTTTTTCCTTTTCTGTTAAACGAGACCCTAAAAACTTTAAAGAACGTTTCTGACGTTATTTCAAGAAAGGCCCCAGTGACCGAGTTTTAAGAAGAACGGCATCTTGGCTAATCGTCCAAATTGGGTTTGGGTTGCAATCATGGATAAGGTATGAATGGCGCTTTTGTCCTACGTTGCTTGTCTGGTTCAGTCCCTTCAATGGACCCAATGACCCTAAATTAGGGAAGATGTCGTCTTGTGGTCTTCGATATTCACGGAAGTCGTAAAGCCCCAAAACAAAAGAAAAACCGGGCTTTATATCGAATAAATGACATAAGGGAAAGTAAAAGAAGAACAATGTAACAGCATGCTTCATAACGTACTATCGTAAAACACAACTGCTTTCAGTGACTATTAGAATCACGCCAGTGCTTCAACTTTTGAAGTAAATAATATTTGAAAATTGTTACAGACTTATAATCTGCTGCATCTAAACACTTCATAAAGAAAAGGATGTTTGGAAAAGATAAGTTCAGTTAATCTGTGCATCATACCTCAATTGTTTTGTTTTACGTATGAAACACGGAGGAATAGTCGCTACGCTCAAAGACGGACCTACAGAAATGGCAAAGATTGAACATCAGCTGTCGCAGATTTAACAATGTCGATACCGATAACGATTAAAAGCGTCTGGCAAAAGAGATTGTGAACAGCTCGGTGTTAAGATCTCGGCTATCCATCAACTATGAATCGAGAATTGGACGTTAAACTGACAGGGAGGAAAAGTGCCTGACACCTACTCAAGAAGAATTTGTTTTCGCTATTGAAACGCCCCTTTATCTTACAGATCGGAAACGAAAAAAGGAAAATCACGGTTTTCCTTTTTTTCCAACGACAAGCCTTCTTGTTAAAGAAAATTAAGAGGCGGGAAATTGACAACTTATTATTGATCAATCTTCTCCTTGTTAAATTAATTAATTAACTCCATGTTAGAAATAACCATAAAATGTTGATTCGAGTTTCGTTCTAAAACAATTTTTAAACACTACAAATCCAAGACGTCGCCGAAACAATGCTATTAATTTATATATCAGGAAGGTTAAATCACAATGCAAAATGTATATACACTATATTATCAAAAGTATTCGGACGCTACCAAATATTTGTATAAGTGCAAAGAGCTTTCCGTTGGAAGGCTTTCTGTGAATGGGGATATACGTATATAAAGGTGAGATGTTCTGAAGACACGCATTGTCGGTCCACTGTTTATAGAAGGCAGTTTGACTGGTCTCCACATTTTGCAAAACTCCATCCTCCCAATGTACACTGCTGGCCACCCAAAATGCAACACCAAGAAGAAAGCATCCGATTGGCCTCAAATTCGCAGCATGCGTCGTTCGCGAGAGGACGTGCAAACGACTAACATTGCAGGGCATATGCAAATCATGTGCGTCCGGCACGCCACCGAGAAGCCCTATAAGAAGGGTGCACAGAAGGTGGGGTGTAAGTAGTGGAAGTGTGTTGTGCTGCCGGACCTGTGCGTGGGAAGCTTCCTGATGCCTCGTCGCAGAATACGGCAGTCATTCCAGCACTTTTCGGAGTTCGACAGAGGACCAATAGTGGCTTATCGCGGCAGCGGTTTATCGTACCGAGACATCGGCGCCCGTGTGAGACGACATCCACCCACAGTGAGGCGAGTATGGATCCGGTGGGTGCAGGAGGGACGGACGGACCGACGTGAGCGATTACCGCAGCCGCGACAGACCACCGAACGAGAGGATCGGCATGTTCTGCGGCGGGCATTGACGGCTCGCACCACCACATCACGAACGTTAGCGCAGAAATTAGGGTGTGTTGCGCAAGAACCTGTGTCAGCACGTACCGTTCGACGTCGTCTGCAGGAGCGGGGACTTGTCGCACGACACCCATTGCTCCGATTACCATTGACGTTTCACCACCGGCGAGTGCGGCGGCAGTGGGCCATTGAACACCGCACCTGGACTACGGAATGGCACGACATTGTCTTCTACGACGAATCCCGCTTCTGCCTGCAACACCACGATGATCGGATCGGCGTGTGGCGGCACCGCGGCGAGAGACTGTATGACGCCTTCATTATGAATCGCTATACCGGTCCGTCGCCTGGCGTTATGGTTTGGAGCGCAATTGGATATGACACTCGTACCCCTCTGGTACGCATCGCCGGTACACTCAACAGCCACCGCTACATCCCCGACGTTTTAGAGCCTGTAGTCCTCCCTTACCTGCAGGACCTGACAGCGGCCACGTTTCAACAGCACAATGCACGCTCCCGCACGTGGCACGCATCGTGCAGCAATTCTTCACGGCCCACCAGGTGTCACTGCTGCCGTGGCCCGCCTGTTCTCCCGATATGTCGCCCATCGAACACGTCTGGTCGCTGATCGGCAGCCGAGTGGCCCGGCAAGCACCACCCACGGCTACGCCTGATGAACTGTGGCAACGTGTGGAAGCAGCCTGGACCGACATACCCCAAGCCCACATCCAAAGTCTCTTTCGTTCGATGCCGCGGCGTATAGCGGCCGTTATTGCCAGCCATGGAGGCCACTTGAACTATTGATGTCTGCGTGTTCCGCAAGTCGTACGGGCCTGTAAGCTCAATTGTTTCATCTTTGCATCTGTTGTTATGTGTCCAGTAAATCTGGCTTTACTATCTCCTGTCCTTTTTGGTGTTGCATTTTGGGTGGCCAGCAGTATAGTTCGATGAAGATGGTGATTTCTTCTGGTTCTTCCAACAGGCAGGGGCTTCTCTTCATTATGCTGCAGCTGATCTACAGTATCTAGATGAGCAATTCCCTAATTGTTGGATTGGGTGGCGTGGGCCTGTCGAGTTGCCGGCACACTCCCCCGATTTAATTCCGTTGGATGTTTTTCTGTGGGGGTATGTGAAAGGTGTGGTGTATGCGCCTAACGTCAAAGATCTGCCACATGTATAGCCCTTGAAGGCGCGCATTATCGATGCGTGTGACAGCATTACACCAGACATGCTCAACCGTGTTCGTATGGAATGGGAACGACATTTGAACGCGTGTGTGTAGCTGGACAAGGACAGCATATTGGGCTCCTGTTGTGAGATTTGCCGGACAGAATTTTTTTCGTTCGGTACGTTCCCCAAATGAACATGTAACATGCGATACTTGAAAACTAACTAGGGCAAGCAGCCAACGGTAACCGATAACTCGGGTACAGTTGGCAAATTTTGAGCGAAGGCATTGCAAAATCTAAGATCATTAAACCGTCTGTTAAAAGAAATTCTGAACAAGTTAGTAAAATCATGCAATGCATTGATTATGATACGCTTTCCAACATACCAGAAATCATTACTCAAGTTTGATCCCCTTCCACATACTAAAAGTTCATCGAAATCGAACGATTTTTACGCGAGTTATCGTGCGGACGAACATACGCACACAAAGCGTGACGTAATGAGGCAGATGGGAATCGCGACCATCTGTTCGCAAGAGTGCGATGTCATAAAACTTTAATGGGATTCACACGCAACGCGTGACGTAATGAGACAGATGGCGTGACCGCGCGCCAACATATCAAGCGCGAGATTGTGACGTCATAAGATAGTCCACAGGTGGTCCCCTACCACATATCAAAATTTCATCGAAATCGAACCATTTTTACTCATGTAATGACGCATAGAGGCAATGGAATGCGTCCCGCTCCTATGTCCTGACCTTTGATCCCACTTCACCCATTTTCAATAGGGTTCATTCCCAAGTGGTCCCCTACAATATAATAAAATTCCACCAACATCGAACCATATTTACGCAAGTTATGACGCATAAGGACAATGGAATGGATCTCGCTCCTATGCCGTGACCTTTGACCCCATTTCTTCCATTTTCAAAAAGGTTTCGTCCCCAGGTTGTCCCCAACCACATACTAAAATTTTATCGAAATCGATCCATTTTTACGCGAGTTATCGTGCCGACAGACGGACAGACAAAGCTGGAGCATATACGCTTCTTCAACCTACGGTTGGAAAGCGTGAAAAACGAACGCGTAAAATTTATGACTTCCAGAACAAAAGAACGAAACATTCTAAAAAACGAAATGTCTAAAATTTATCATGAACTACTTTCCTTCACGCCTTCACGTTGGTTGTAATCAGGCTGCATGTAAACAAAGCGGAAGGACACTCAGATCGGGAACAAAGTCTTTCATTTTGCATCGCGAAAGACAGACAGACACACACACATACACAAACTTTCTTTTATTATTATAGATTAAGAAAGTGTTGAGCTAAGAGACTGAGTCTTTCCATTTCTTCGTTTTTCAATTCAAACGATTTTTTTAAATGAATGTTAGTGAGCCGACTTTCGTGAAACGGTTCAAGTAAAAGGCCATTTAGTTTTAATTGAAATTTCTCAATGACACGGAATTTCGGGAATCGGAAGACGTCAAAACCTGACCATAGACGATATCCAATCGCATTTCAAAAATCACGGTTATTGGATGCGTCATGTCGTAGCTATGCCCGAACAACTAAATGTCTCGAGTCTCGCATAGAAAGCGGATTTTTTAATTATTATTCAAATTGGTCAGCTTTTAATGGTCATTGTTTTTATACGACACGACCAATCACCATGAAACTAACTGCTTGTCACTCATCATGACCTTCTCTTGCTCTGAGGTAAGTGTCACCGCGATCGGCTGAAGATCTTTGCAGGAGGTAGCTAACAAACCACCTCTTCCCAAAACCCGGAAAAACCCCTAAAAATGCAAGTTTTTGGACGATAATTCCTTAATCACACGGAATTTCAGAAATCGGAAGGCGTTAAAAACTGACCATGGACGATGTCCAATCGCATTCAAAACATCACTGTGATCTGATGTGTCGTCTCGTGCCTATGCCCGAACAACTAATCGTCTCGAGTCTCCTAAAGAAAGCTCCGCTCGGCCTTAGGCTTCGCTTCCCTCAATAAGATATGTAAAAAATAATGGTGCCACTGTATTCCTGAGAAAATATTACATAAATTTGAGTATAGTTACATGACCCTATTGCCATTTGAAAAATGCACGTTGAATCCAATATGGCGGATGGGCAAGATAACATATGACAGATGTGCAATATGTGGTCCAATGTACACTGAAGAGCAATTGAATTAGAGATGCCTGTCTAGTAACGTGTAGCACCACCTTTCGCTTTGATGACGGCGGCGATTCGTCTCGGCATGGACTTGACAAGACACCGGAAGCGTTAGGTAGACGTACGGATCCACGACTTCAGAACAAGCTCCCACAGTTCACGAAGATTTGATGGAGGGGGTCAGAGCCTTGAACATCTCTCTCGATGGCATCCCAGATGTGCTGGATGGGATTGTGGTCAGGTGACGTAGCTGGCCAAGGAAGCGAGGTCACGTCGGTGGATTGTTCATCCAACCATTCGGATACAATTCGGAAGCGGTGGCACGGTGCATTGTCTTAGTGCAGGAAGAGGTCCCCAGTGGGATGTTGAAGACGCACAAATGAGAGCAAATGGTCGTCCAGGATATCCCGGTAACGTTGACCTGTGAGGGACGATGTCACACGTACCAGGGGTCCCATTTCAGTTCGCGTAAACAGTCCCCAGACGAGAATGCCACCCCCACCAGCTTAAAGACTACCCTGCTGGCAAGAAGGATCCATCGCTTCATGTGGTTTGCTCCGTACTTGTACCCTGCCATCCGCATGTACCAACGTGAATCTCGACTCATCAGTCCAGGCAACATTTTTCCACATGTCTAGGGTCCAGTGGCGATGTTCCCGCGCCCATGCTAATCTTTGCACCCTGTGATGTGCGGTCAGCAGCGATACCCTTGTGGGACGATGGCTTCTGTACCCCATAGCAAGGAGATGGTTTTGGATGGTGTGGCTGCTTACACGTTTTTGTGCACCAGCGTTAAATTGCCGAGTGATTTCTTGCAATGTGGCCCATCTATGCGCTGTTACAATGCGAGCTAGCCGACGATGACCCCGCTCATCCACACGCTGTTGTCCACGGCAGTTGGCCCTTGCAGGGATGGTTTTACCGGATTCGATGTACTCCCGGTGCACCCGTGACACAGTGGCTCGTGAAAATTCCAGTGCCTGCACGACTTCCGAGATGGAGTGACCCATTCGTCGGGCCCGGACAATTTGCCCACGATCAAATGCGCTTAGATCCTTCGTCTTAGTCATACTGCGTCCGACTCTTACTGATTCCTGTCGCATCACTCCTTATATTGTCGGATCGCTGCAAACGTCATATCGTTTCCGTTTACAGGGCCGCCCAGAGCGCCACATTTGCATAACGCCAGCTGTCTCTAATTCAATTGCTCTTCAGTGTATATTGCACTTGCTTAGTTTCATGTGCTGTTACGTTTTTCACTTTTATATGTAATTCTGCGTTAGTCCTGAGGTTTTACTGCAGTTTTTCTATTCCTTTTTTTCAATTCGGTTATACGCAATTCATTTATACGATTTTTGCAGTTATACGTTAAGTTATAAATTTGAGATTAACAAAAATACACGGTTGGGTGATTCTTTCATATGTTACCTGGTATATTACAAGTTTGAGAGAAATGAGACAGCATTCTTTTATTTTTTCAGTCACGAAATACACTGCCTAACACAGAAAATGTCACACCAGGAAGGAATGCTCGAAAATAGACCAAACTGCACACACAGATAGCCAAGTAGGTCCTGAACAAATTCTTTAATTGTCACATACAAACTAGGCCCCAGTGGCCGAATATACAGGATGATCAATAAGGAATGTGGCCGCCATTCGGGGCGATACAGCGTTGAATCCGACGTATCATTGAGGCAATGAGAATCCGAATAGATTCCTGGGGTATCGTGGACCACGTGGTGTTGATCCGAGTCCACAGTTCATCTTCATTTTGCGGAGGTGGGAAGGTACTCGACCGACATCCAATCGTGTCCTACAGATGCTTGATGAGCGAGAGATCGGGGGATATTGCTGGCCACGGAAGCATCCGCTCACCGTGTAAAGCATTCAGGCTGATTCGAGCGGTATCCGGCTCGGCGTTATGCTGTTGAGAAACGGCGTTCGGAATGTTCTGCAGGTACGGTAGTGCCACGGGGTGCAGCCCCTCGTCAACACAGCGGCGTGCCGACAGTGTGCCCGCAATGCGTTCTAATGGTGAGTAATTGTTGGCCCTGAGAGCACCCCACATCATGATTCAACGTTGCCGGGCCGTGTGACGTTGCACAATGGCGGAGAGATCCACACGCTGACCACGTCGCCTCCAGATTCTCACACGACGATCATCTGTGGTGGGACAGAACCGCGAATCGTCGCTGAACACCACATGTTCCATTCGGCAACCCACGCAGCTCTAGAGCGACACCACGCCAAGCGGTTACGACGATGGCTCGCTGTTTGAAAGGTAGTAATCCTTTTCGAATTTACTTCCGAGTGTTTCAAAAGAAAGGGTTTTTCTTTTATATACTGAAAATATGATATCGTACAGAATTTCTTAATTCATATTTTATAATGAAATTAGAAATAAAAAATTAATACAAAAGTCAAATAGACATAAGATTAAAGTTGCAAAAAATATTTATGTATGTATGTTTTACATTATAAATTACTGTAAACTAAAATTACTAGTATTTTTCGGAGGAAGGGTTGTTGCGTTTTGAAAGCATTCAAAATTTTACAATAATATTTAACATTTTGAAATTTCGTTTACAATATTTTACATTTGTGCGTTTTTAACGCCAGCCCCTAGGAAAACGTATAACCGAGGTTCAACTGTAAATATATGCCGCCCCTGTGGTGCAGTGGTCTAAGGCGTTGGCCTCTGATCATTCGTCCGTAAGGGGTCCGGGTTCGAATCCCGGTCAGGCATGGATGTTGTGTTTGTCTTACGGCACTGGCTCTTTCCCTTCCCTGGAACCAGTGACCCTAAATTAGGGACGGGCGACTGCTTATAGCCCATTGAGTTGCTCACGGTGGTCGTTAAACCTCCAATCAAAAAAAAAAAAAAAAAACTGTAAATATACAGAGTTCTTAGGAAAGTCCGTTTACCCCCTCTAACTTTTAAACCGCGTATCGTACCGTTAAGGAAGTAACGTGCACCTATAGGAAAGTGACCATGCGCAATCGATTGGATGTGCTTGTAGCGACCCTAGTGGCGAAATACTGAACTTTGCAAAACTAACTCAAAAACCAAGAGAGATAAGGAAAACGTCCAATTACAAAATGAAAAGAGCTGTGTTTGATTAGTACAAAACGACACTTGATTCAACAGAAACACTTACAGAAAAGACATGACATGTTAAAGTCGTAAACTTTAAACTACACACAAACCAACACAGACGCGACACACAGTCCGTGTAGTACAGGGGCAACTAACCTGGCGAGTGGTCTACCGGACACATTGTTCGAAGTGTTCAACATCAGCTGCAATGCACATCTGGATTCAGGACAGAAATGCATCTCGAACAGCATGCAGCATCGCAGGGGTTACATAATTGCAGACCCTGACAATGCGTTCCTTTAAATCTGCCACGCTGGATGGTTCCGTAGAGTACATTTGATCCTTCAGGTATCCCCAAAAGAAGAAGTCCATCGGTGTTAGGTTGGGTGGCCGTGGCGGCCATTCCGTACAACCACTATACCCAATAGTATTGCTGCCGAACTTGCGAGTTAAGAACGAACGAACTGGAAAGGTTTTGTGGGAAGGACAAACTGGAAAGGTTTTGTGGGAAGGACAAACTGGAAAGGTTTTGTGGGAAGGACAAACTGGAAAGGTTTTGTGGGAAGGACAAACTGGAAAGGTTTTGTGGGAAGGATTTCATGTTGAAATCATATGCGTGGTAACGTAGTCAAGGAAACATCGTCCAACCAATCGCTTACTGGACCACATAACAGCTGCAAGTAACGCTAACCTGTTAAATTTCCCTCAATTAGCACAGGTCCAATTACGGATGTTTGCCACATTCCACACCACACATTAAGTGTCCAGCGTACTTGATGGCGTGCTTGTCTCGTCATGTGTGGATTTCTCACATCCCAGTAGTGGGGGTTCTGGTGATTAATGACCCCTCCCCTTGTACATATTGACTCGTCAGTCCATAGGATGTTGTCCACAAACCACGGCTTTTCCAGTAAGGTCATCAAGACGAAGTTACAAAAGTCACACCGCCTTTGATGGTCTCCAGGCATCAGGATTTGCACGACAGCATCACGGTAGGGATGAGCACCATGTGTCGTTCAAAATGTGCCACACCCGTGATGCCGATAATCCACACGCACGGCTCACTGCCGTCGTACTACTTCAGGGATTTTCAAGAACATAGCCGAAAACATCCCCAGGATGTACTCGCACACCGGCACCAATGGGACGACCGGAACGATGACGGTCTGTAACGTTTCCTGTTTCTCGCAGGCGCGGACAATTTTGGCAATTGTTTGTGCTGCCGGATGCTGACGAGTGGGAAACCGTGCTCTATACAACCTAGCAGCCTTTTTTGTATTCTGCTTATATTCACCGTAGAGCAAGACCATACCACAGTACTCTTCATTCGTGAAGATAGCCATTTACCTGCCCACCTCGTACTCTGATTCACTCTCAATTCCCAACCATCATTTATAGCCCTTCGGCTGTCTGGCGTGATTTTACATCAAACTTAAAATTAGCATAACTACGTGCTATATCACGTAACCATTTTTCTGTTGCTGTCGCTTGCTAGCAGCCAGACATTTGACGCTTTGTTCGCGTTTTCGTGTCTTTTCTCTAAGTGTTTCTTTTTGAACCAAGTGTCATTTTGTTCTAATTCAACACCGCTCTTTCATTTTGTAATTGGACATTTTTGCGCATCTCTCTTAGTTTCTGAGTTAGTGTTGCTAAGTTCCGTATTTTGCCACTAGGGGTGCTACATGCACGTCCAATCGATTGCGCATGATCACTTTCCTGTAGGTACATATTACTTCCGTGGCGGTACGATACGCAGTTTAAAAGTTAGAGGGAGGTAAATGGTCTTTCCTAAGAACCCTGTATAAGCCGCACCAGTTGCGCAGTGGTCTAGGCGATGGATTCTGGCTTCCGAATTCCAGTTCTCAATGAAGCATGGGGGATACATTTACCTCACAGCACTGGCTCTCTCTCTCTCTCTATCCACTTCAACCAGTGATCCTAAATCAGAGAGATGCGACTGCTTATAGACCATTGAGTTGCTTATGGTGCTCTTTAAATCCCCTACATCCCCATTCCCAGAAAAGCTCCATCTTTATCTGAAATGACTTACTGGTGTGTCGTCCGAGATATTTCTTCCTGTAAAACAAATCTATAAACGCAAGAGTCTGCCTGCAGAGCCTATCACGTGTCCGTCATGCACGAATGTCGGCAGATGTTTCTTCCCATGCCACTGTAGTCTTTAGTGAATGTCCGACTGCGAGCTCTGTTGTAAAGGTGAAGAGCGTAAAGCAAAGACAATTGCCACTAAAAACGACTTCAGTATTCCACCGTACCAGTACAATCACGCTGCACCAGTAAGGGTTATCTCTCAGCGATATTAGACAACAGCTTATTTAGGAGTGAGGTTTAGAGAAGTCTCCCATAGTTGGAATTGATATCAGGAAACTGGCACTGTGGAGCGTGAACCACGTCCGGAATTCTGTATCAACGTCATTCTGTTGATAACGTCAGCAAGCTTCGAAACAATGTCTTCATATCTGCAGTGTCGACGCAGACAATCAGAAAATGTCTTTAAAGAGGACAATGTAAGCTTAGTCAGACATCCTAGCAAGTAAATCGGCTCACTCCTCGTCACCAAGGTATCTGCGACATTAAGCTAGGTCCTCTACCAAATGGATATCAGACAAAGGGGCTCTATATGTATTTCACAGACGAACTCCGAATCAGACTAGTGCCTTACAACCGTGCATTGTGTCTATGGGAAGAGCCAGTGTACAATGCGCCCATCCAGAGCCCCGCGAAGCAAATCCACTAGGGAGACAGCTGCGTGATGTTTTAGGTCCGAATTACATATTTACGATCCTGAACAGCGTTCCTCACAGCAGCGCAACATGATTGCTATAAAGTTTGAGGGATCCCTTCTTGGGTAGAGATAGACCGCGCACAGCACTTTTCGTCCAATCTGAATCCTATCGGGCATGCTTGGGAACAACTCTCGCAAGATCAAAACCGCCTGCGTGGCCAGGTGGAAAGCATGGCACAAAGAATAATGCCAGCAACTCTGTCTCGAGTAGCCTGATACTCTAATTAGGACCGATTCTTCTCCATGCTCATTTTGCGATGTTCAGTCCGTAGACTCCCAGAGCTCTGTATCTGAGAACTGCCATTTGGTTCTTCTGTGTTGGTGCCTTTTTATTTATTTATTTATTTATGTATTTATTTATATTTCCTTTGGAACCTCACATTGTCTTTGTTCGTAACACGATTCCCCAACATCGCGTACACACTCAGTCTAGTGGAGATCCGGATTTTGCTACACTTCTTTCGTAGTGTGTATACTTGGCGTTAACCTTTTTTTCTATTTTTTCTTCCTGTATGGCGACGTTGCATAGTAGTAACAGGTGTTCTAATTCATAGTTAATTCGTGTAGCAATTGTATTTTGCAAAAGCGACACGAGTGCTCATTCGTGTAACAATTATATGGCAACACTAATTGCTCATATTGCAACCAAATTTCGGAATCTGTCACCATCTCGAAACCCCTTTGTCAAACTTTTCTTTTTAATCAAACAAGTCCTGTCAAACACTTCATGACTCAAAGAAATTTTTGAAAGGAATGAAATATTTTCATCAAAATTTCTACATCTTCGCACGAAAATGTCCCAAGTACCTTCTTCTTAAGGTTCACTTGCGACATGCGAAGCAACACCTCCATAGCTCTCACGGTGTTCATTGACTGAAAACTTCATAACAACACAATCCGATTGCATGTATGCAGGCTAAATGAAAAAAAAACACGTTTTACCAAACATTTTGTGTTTAATGTCGTTTGCAGAAATTGCAAACAAGTTAGGTTCATTTGACAATGGCGATTTTCAAACCCCTCATCTATAGATTTAAAACACAAGGCCGTTTCTTTCTACAATCCGCTAGCACCACCACTGGAGCGATTTTCATGATTTTTTTAATGAAACCTACTGGCACACAGATTTGCCACCGCTAATTTTTATTGTCATAAATAATCTATATACTGTATTTAAAACACAAGGCTGTTTCTTTCTACAATCCGCCAGCACCACCCACTGGAGCGAATTTCACGATTTTTTTTAATGAAAGCTACTGACCTACAGATTTGCCACCGCTAATTTTCATTGTCATAAGTAATCTATGTATTTAAAACACAAGGCTGTTTCTTTCTACAATCCGCCAGCGCCACTCAGTGGAGCGATTTTCACGATTTTTTTATTAATGAAAGCTACTGACCCAGAGATTTGCCGCCGCTAATTTTTATTTTCATAAGTAATCTATATATTTAATGCACAAGGCCGTTTCTTTCTACAATCCGCCAGCGACACCCCTGGAGTGATTTTCACGATTTTTTTAAATGAAAGCTACTGACCCAGAGATTTGTCACCGCTAATTTTTATTGTCATAAGTAATCTATATATTTAAAACACAAGGCTGTTACTTTCTACAATCCGCCGACGCCACCCAGTGGAGCGATTTTCACGATTTATGTTTTAAATGAAAGCTACTGACCCACATATTTGTAATCGCCAATGTTTATTGCATAGGCAATATTTTCTGCTATCATGGCATTTTCTTTGTACAATCCGCCGTTCTTTATTCTGGCGTTTGTTCTCGCTTCAGTAATAGCAGCGCCATCTACCTTTCTGCTGAGGTCGGACTTGAAACAAGCCCTCCGTTATCAACTACGTAGTTCTATTTATCCAAATCGGTTCAGTAGTTTTCGAGATTAGTAAAAAAAAAATTCGTATATTATCGTGAGCTACTTTCTTTCACGCTGGGTGTGATCATGTTGTATGTAAACAAAGCGGAACGATACAGCGGAAATCGGGAACTACTTGAAAGTGATCTGATTCTGCAGTACAGCCAAAAATAATAAAAAATAATAAAAAACAAGCGAAATAGCCTACGTCCACCGGAAAGAAATAAGCTTTCCAACGGTGAAAGAATTATCTAAATCGGTTCAGTAGTTTTCGAGATTACCTCAAAAATACAAACAAAGATTATTTCTTCATATATTAGTTTAGATTATATAATGATACCAAACAAATTGTTAAAACCAAACTGGCGAAATAAAACACATGTTTAACCCCATTGTGTAGTTATCTAGTCACGATATCATTTCGGGTCACTGAAAGAATGCCTCAATACTCCAGCGCAAGCCCGTCAACGACGGGTAAGCACAAGTTTATACAGTAATGAGGAACGTCATCGTTAAATTCTTATGCGAGTAGTTGAAAAAATTAAAAATTAATGGGAATATTACGAAAATTTTGTTGTTGGTGACCCATATTATAGACTGCCCATTAATAATTCAACTGTTTATTATAGTTATGCATTTTATTACGATTCGTGTTACATGACAAGAAAAAGTTTCAGTCACAGCTTATTAAACCGTGCATGACACAGGTTACGGAGTAGTAACTTATTTATTTTAGACAAAACAGATAATTATTTAGATTTTAATTTTTTGTTTAGGTTGTTTGTTTTAACACAGTCACTTAAATACTGAGCACTCAGACAAACAACCAAATGGCCAGAATTCATTTGACTTAGAAATGACTTACAAAGAGAATCTATTCCTCCTCTATTCTTCTTTACTTGTCAAATTGCGACTCCTGCCGCCTCGGTGGCGCAGTGGTCTAAGCAATGACTTTTGATTATTCGTCCGTAAAGAGTCCGGGTTGGAATCCCGGTAAGGCATGGATGTTGTGTTTGTCTTACGGCACTGGCTCCCTCCCTTCCCTGGAACCAGTGTCCCTAAATGAAGGACGGGCGACTTCTTATAGCCCACTGCGTTGCTCACGGTGGTCGTTTAACCTCAATATATATCATCATCATCATCATTGTCAACCATTATCAATCCACTGCTGGACGAAGGTCTCCCCAAGTTTCCTCCACAACGGTCTGTCTTGTGCCAGTCTCCTCCATGTCACTCCCGCATATTTACGAATTTCATCCACCCATCTCCCATGTGGTCTTTTTCTGGGTCTTTTCCTGTCCCTTGGAATCCAATCTAAAATTTCGGCTGTCCATCTATGGTCTGTCCTTCTGGCAGTATGTCCAGCCCATTGCCATTTCAGGGATTTAACTCTGATCATGATGTCTTCCACTCTCGTCATTTTTCGGATCCACGAGTTCCTCTTCTTATCTCTCCTGGTTATACCAAGCATGCACCTCTCCATGCTGCTTTGAGTTGTCTGCAGCCTTTGTATGTCTCTTTTAGTTAAGGTCCACGTCTCTGCACCATACGTAAGCACTGGAAGGATGCATTGATCAAACACTTTTCTTTTAAGACATAATGGCATATTGCTCTTGAAAATTATGCTGTTTCTTCCAAAAGCTCTCCAGGCAAGTTTTGTACGCCGATTAATTTCTTCATCAATGTGACCCTCACTTGATATCTGCTGTCCAAGATAAACATACGTATCTGTTATCTCCAGTTTTTCTCCATCAATCGATAAATCTTCATTTCTTGTAAAAGCATTGAACATCACTTTTGTCTTCTGAAAGTTCATTTTTAATCCCACTTCTTTACTCTTGTCAGCAAGTTCCTGGATCATACTCTGCAGCTCTGATGGGGTAGTTGCAAAAATGACTACGTCATCAGCAAAACGAAGGTGGGTTAGATAATCTCCATTAATCTTTATCCCTTTGTTTTCCCAGTTCAGTGATTGAAAGACATTTTCCAATGTGGCATTAAAGAGCTTCGGAGATATGGTGTCACCTTGTCTCACTCCCTTTCCAATTTTTATGTGTGTTGTATTTTCAAACAGCCGAATCTTTGCACTTGCATTTTCATAGATGTTATTAATAATATGGCCAAACACCTCCAATATATATATATATATATATATATATATATATATATATGTGTGTGACTCCAGGCACATACCACCATAACACAATGTATCTGTTCCTATTAGTTAAAACTTTAACTCTCATATCAAAGGCCTAGGAGACATTCCTGTGGAAATAATATAATGATATATATATAGACAGATTTATAAAATAGGTTTTTTCCTAATTTTTGTCTTGTATGATTTCCTTGGTCAGAAAGGGAGGCTGGAAGACGAACAGATTTCAAGGCAGTTACTCACCAAAGGTAAAGGTTTCACATCGCCGTGTACAGCGGCGTCTGCAAAAGAGTTTCAGCTTTTTCACGTAATCCACCAACTTCTCCCAGTTTGCATTTGGAACCATTATGGAAGTCCCCTGTGGCTTCGCATTGCATGACAAAAAAGATACACTAAGAAAAGTATACAATGCTAAATCATTAGAAAATCCAGGATAAAATCTTGGAATCATAAGCTTTTAACCCACGTTCTTATGAGAACAATAAAAAATACTGTGACTTAGTATGAAAGCTCTGCAGGTAATTTGTTAGTTTGAAGAATGCACTACGTATTAATTATCACAAGCATATTGCTACAATTTTGTATTTTAACGGACTCCTTAATGATTCCATGTCATAATTCTTTGAGGGCGCGCTCAAATGTCTTAGCGTAGGGGCACACTAATTCTTTGAATCCGGCCCTGGACAAATGGCGTTGATCTTGCTGATGTTAGGTTTGTGATTTGCTTCTGCGCAGTGTTCCCTCTAAGCTGCACGCGCGTGGCCGCGCAGACACTTAATTTTCTCTGCGCAGTAAGCATTTTAGATTAAAATTCCCAAATCCCTAATTAATTTTCATAAACCAAAAATCAGTTACCTGCAAAAATCATAATAAATAAATAAAATTCGGGCTCTCAAAAGTCAAAACCACGCTTTTCTTAAATGCCGTTCGCCTCCTTGAAAGTTCGTCTCATTGTCCTCTTCACTCTTAAAGGTTTCTTTCAAAGTAGCCTCGTGCGAGCAGGCAGTGAACGCGAGAATACGGATTAGTGATTTTCCCACGCCGAGAAAGAGGCAGATATTGAGTCTTTTCTCAAAACACCACATTAGCGTCAGCCAACCGCAGCAAACCGTAACCAAGTTCATTGTACTAACTACTGCACCCATGCTAGTTGGCAGGGAAAAAGGATTCCGGCCAGTTAAATTTAATTAATGAAATGTTTTTAACAAGTTTTTTTATTTCAAAACAATTGCGGAAAGAACGGTGATAAAAATGGGGAGGGGGGTAAAAAATATGGGTTCCAATCCAAGTTCCAACTTCTACTGCATTAGTAATAGAAGCTGAAAAAATAAAAACTTTTCCCTAAGTGGTTTTGATACCTGCCCAGAACATTAGGTTAGGCGCGCATTGCCCATGGCCGCTTAAAGGGAATATTCCCATTCAGCACAAAACGTTTCAGATATGTATCAGTAATGTTACAACCTCTCATTTTCGTTACACTTTCAGAGATGTCTTACAATTACGTTTCAGCAACATCTATTTTGGAACATAACTTAACTCTTTGTACATTATGGTTACCTTAAAAATAGCATTCACCGAGGCTACTGTTTTATAGCTTCCATTGCACATAATTGGTACCTTGATGTTACATTCCGGCGATATTTAAGATTTTTGGTTTGACAACGGCGTGGATGCGCATGCGCATTTATGCCATTTCACCAAAGCACTTTTGTAGTCGTATTTCCACGTGCTACTGGGATATTCTTTGGTGATACTCTAGTTAGCTAGTTAGTTGATTTAGCATGTCATACTTTTTTTTTTTTTTTTTTTTTTTTTTTGTGATTCAAAATCATCTGAAATCAAGTAATTGTTTTGATTAAAACATATTTTAAATTCTAAAAAAGCATTTTATAAAGTCTAAGTAGATGGCTTTATTGTTGTATTACATGTAGTATACTATACCAGCATGTTTTTTTTTACTTGAAGCTCAGAAATTTCATATTGTTAGGTATTTAGGGAAATGACGAATTGGATTTTCTTTCTTTTTTTCGCTGAAATATAGTCTATTCCACATGTATAGTAGAAATTCGACACCCTCATTTAGAACCGATTTTTATTTCTTTTGTTATCAATATATTAACGCCGCCACTGGGCACAACGGACTGCGTTGAACCTGTGAAAGCGTAAACAACTCGTAATACGACTGTTGTTGCTTTTGAAACAGCTGTCGAATGTAATATTTTTTATTGTGATTTTACAAAGTTTATTAAAACTGTAATGTTCAACGTAGTAAATACGTAACAGTAATATGATGATGTCACAAATATCTTTCAAATACGTAACAGTAATGTAACGAAGTTACAAATATCTTTCAAATACGTAACAGTAATGCAACGAAGTTACAAATATCTTTCAAATACGTAACAGTAATGTAACGAAGTTACAAATATCTTTCAAATACGTAACAGTAATGTAACAAAGTTACAAATATCTTTCAAATACGTAACAGTAATGCAACGAAGTTAAAAATATCTTTCAAATACGTAACAGTAATGTAACGAAGTTACAAATATCTTTCAAATACGTAACAGTAATGTGGAGTTGGTATGTTGAAATTACAAAGACCTTTCACTGTAACGTATCGGTTATGTTTCAAAGTTATGTAACGTTTGAGGACATTTTGACGTAACCGTAAGGTTTCTGAAACATTACTCTTACATTGCGCAACGTATCTGAAAAGTCTCAATGTTTCAGTGTTACGTACTTGTAACATATACCAAATATTCTGTGGATTGCTTCTGGATCATCGAAAACCATTTCACTTCAGCTCTCGATGAACCGTTATGGTACTTGCGTTGCTTGCAGAAACAGTTTGGAACTCAATAATGATTTTTACAACCGAGAACAGGAGATTCTGTGGCACCGCCTGCTTCAGCACTCGGCAATCTCGCTCTCGCATGTTACGTGGCCTAACAGGTAGCGATTACACTTTTGTTATTCCTAAGCATTTCCACTTCACAAAAATACCATTTACAGTTGATAGTGACATTTACAGCAGCGCAGAAATTTGCCAAACTGACTTGTTGCTGAGATGGCATGTTATGACAGTACCTCATTGAAAGTCACTGAACTCTGCCCTATGGCTCACATGTCTTTCTATTATGTATATGGGAAATACAATACTCAATAGGGATGTTCAGCTACTTTTGGCCATACATTAATGTCAGTATGGCTTCAAACAGTTTTCCAACACCAAACGTTAAGGCTAAGGATATCATAGTGATGTTACAAGGCATGTCAACGAATTGTGTTTCAGTGACCTGTGTGAAGGGTAACGTTGGAATTTCTCTTGTAGAGTTCCTAAGATTCGGGGTTTAACCTGTATTATTCCCCGATGATGGAAAAAATAAATAAAACGTCTGCTAAAATTAAGATTCTGTCTTTTGCAATGATGAATATGTTTATTCTGATGTTATGGGGAAGGTCTCAAGCATTGTACGATATTACTAACACGTTGATTTGTTTCTCTATTAAAACAAGTTAGCAAAATCATGCAATGCATTGATTATGATACGCTTTCCAACATACCAGAAATCATAGGGAAATGGTTTTGAGGGAACTAAACTATGGTATAACGTTTGAGGTTCACATATATCAAAATTAAACCTCTTTGTGCCCATGTTACCTGTTTCTATTATCAAGAGCTACCACACATAAGCCGTTTTATTGTTAAAAATCCCATTTAAATCGGGCAATTTTCACGGACGTTATCGTGTGAAAATAAGGACTAACGAATCTCACACATGCGCACTGCCCGCAATTGCTTACAAAAAACGTTTTTCGCGGAACTGCTTCCAAAGTCGTTACGGAACAACGTATTGTATTTCGTCGCAATAGAAACATTTTTACGCAAGTTATTACTCAAGTTATGAGGCTAATGGCTGCGGAATAAATCACGCTCCTGTGCCCTGACCTTTGACCCCATCTCGATTATATTAAACAGAATTTATTCATTATACCTCCAGATCAGCATACTGAATTTTTGTCGCAATCGAAGCCTTTTTAGTCAAGTTATGAGGATAATGGCTTTTGAATGAATATCACTCCTGTGCCCTGACCTTTGACCCCATTTACATGGTATTCAACAGAACCGGTTCAGTATATATCCGGAACAACATGATAAATTTTTGTCGCAATCGAAGCATGTCCTGACACCCCATGTCGCCATTTCCCGTAGGATTCGTCCCCAGGTTGTCCCCTACCACTTACTAAAATTTCATCGAAGTCGAACCATTTTTACGCGAGTTATCGTGCTGCTGACAGACAGACGGACAAAGCTGGAGCATATACGCTTCTTCAACCTACTGTTGGAAAGCGTAAATGACTATTCTTCAATTCTCCTGCTACAAAGATTTTCTTTCCGACTTTTCATTCGCTTTTTACATTAGCATTTTTGTCGTTCGCCATGTCTATTCTTCCCGGAGGAGAAAGATCCTACTTGACTGCCCTCTATCTATCTCTCTCGGCTTCGAGCTCACCATTGTTACTCCCTCGCAGAAAATGAAGTCATAAAACCGAACTTTCCCTCTATTGGGACGACCAAGGAGCAGAAGAGTGTCCAGCAGTTCTTGGAAGGCACAGGGATTTGCTTTTAATTGCCTTCTTTTTGCTACCTATTACTGGCCTATTAGTAAAATTCCCCTCCCCCACCATGGAAAGCTTCTGCGTGAGAATTTGATCTATGATAATCTGGTTACAGTGGAATTGTTTCAAAAATATTTTTATTGCCGTCAGAAAAATTGTCAACGTGAAATTTGAAAAAAAAAAAAAAGTGATTACCAACAGTAAGAAAAAAAAATTCTATACAGAAAATTATTTCGCAAAAGATTTGCTACGTAATATTGTCTAAAAAAGTAACACAAAAAGTAAAAATGCCATCACTGGGATTCCAAACAAAATTAAAAAAAATAAAATAAAAAGAAGTAAGTGAAAATGAATGATAATATTGTGTGGGCATTACTCAAAATCGAAGGTCGTAAAGAAGGCAGTAACACTAAAATTTGAGTTATGGACTATCTTTCGAAGTTTTCTGAAGGAAAAGGCCAAGTAGGAACCCTTAGTAGGGAAATATCAGAAGCAGTTTTTTTTTCTTAAGTGCGTGTTCTGAAACGTGCCGCATGGTGTAGGCTGGAAAATTCACTCCCATCATCTTTCTCGAAGCGCTCGCTGTACGACAACCCCCACAAAACGCCGTGGCTTCCAGAATTCACGAAAAATAATATGGCTAAAGTGGATCCGTTCTTCCGCAAAAGAGAAATGGCGAGGGAAAAGAAGAAAGAAGAAGAAGAAGAAGGAAGCTTGCTCTTGGCGACAGCGCACCTCCATCGCAAAAGATCGTGCCCTCCAGTCCCAAAATGCAAAGCGAGCCATTACGATGGGTATTCTACGTGAAAAATGTTCTGTCCCGAATTCCGTCGTTTGCGGAGTGGACCGATATGCTTAACTTTCGGATCTCCGTGAAAAATGAAGTCGTCCAAGCCACACGGAACGAGTACTTGCATCAATAGTAATAGTTGACTGTTTGTGTTCAGGAGATGAGGAAGGAGGAGGAGGGCGGTGGTGTGGGGTGGGGCGCAGGGGACTCCATAAGAGATGACAAATCGCCGCGAAATAGCCCAGCGCAACACTAAAGCACGCTAAAAGTATTTATCAAGTTGCTGCTGGCGTCAGCAAAACAATGTGACTTGTGTTAGAGTATCGTCGTGGCACGTTGCATTAATTCGGGATTTATTCCTGTGTAATAAATGCATTACCTTTCGCGGAAGTAAAAGATAGTTTCTCGGTGTGGCTATCGATAGCCTAAGGCGCACCATCAAGAACGGCACATTAAACTTCCGAAGTCCGGTAAAAAAAATGACATGAGCTTGAGGTAAATTTTCTCTCAAAGGGATAATATCCATGATCTATGTGCAAAATATTTCACAATGTTGGCATCCAAGTAAACAAACATCTGTATAAACTACAGGGTCGGCAATAAGATTCCAAATGAAAAAACTGGCACGTTCCTAAGTATAATATGCTAAACATGAGAAAATGTGCTATTAATAAATAAACTTCTTGTCCTATGTTCTATTTTCTTGTTTTTAATCTTCCCTTAATTACTTAAGTCGTAAGAGTAAATAAAAGGAATATCCAACCATTACATTTAAGCAATTTAGCACCAATTGCAGGCGTTGGATTCTTGAAAAACCTCGCTGCTGGCAAACGTTTTCTTTTTATGGAGGTTTAAATGATTTATTGGACCTGGTGGTACACAGACATGAGAAACACGCAGACAGAAACAGGATACAGGTATTTCACAGCAACAAATACAAATCATACATAGGTTCACAGCATGCCAAATGATCAGTGTACACAGATACTGTATAAACAGTGTTGATCAAGTAACATTTTGTTAACAAGTACACATCATACATGGTTGTACAGTATGCTAAATGACCAATATACACAGATAACCAGTGCTGATCAAGTGACATTTTGTGAACAAGTACACATCAAACATGGTTGTACAGTATGCTAAATGACCAATATACACAGATAACCAGTGCTGATCAAGTAACATTTTGTGAACAAGTACACATCAAACATGGTTGTACAGTATGCTAAATGACCAATATACACAGATAACCAGTGCTGATCAAGTAACATTTTGTGAACAAGTACACTTCAAACATGGTTGTACAGTACGCTAAATGACCAATATACACAGATTACCAGTGCTGATCAAGTAACATTTTGTGAACAAGTACACATCAAACATGGTTGTACAGTATGCTAAATGACCAATATACACAGATAACCAGTGCTGATCAAGTGACATTTTGTGAACAAGTACACATCAAACATGGTTGTACAGTATGCTAAATGACCAATATACACAGATAACCAGTGCTGATCAAGTAATATTTTGTGAACAAGTACACATCAAACATGGTTGTACAGTATGCTAAATGACCAATATACACAGATAACCAGTGCTGATCAAGTAACATTTTGTGAACAAGTACACATCAAACATGGTTGTACAGTATGCTAAATGACCAATATACACAGATAACCAGTGCTGATCAAGTAACATTTTGTTAACAAGTACACATCAAACATGGTTGTACAGTATGCTAAATGACCAATATACACAGATAACCAGTGCTGATCAAGTAACACATTGAGAGCCACTGCCGAAAGACAAACACAAACATCCATGCCTCACCGGGATTCGAACCCGGAACCATCTCGAACGAATGTTCAGCAGCCATCGCTTAGACCAGGGGTCGTCAACCTTTTAATGCCTACCGATCACTTTTGTATCTTTGTCGATGGAAAAATTTCCTTACCGCCCATCGGTGCCGCAGTAACTCAATTTAGCGCAAGTGCGCATTCATTTTTAGAGGGGAGGGTTTGTAGAAAAATATGTACTTAAATTTATTATTTTACTAGCGGCTCGGCCCTGCTTCGCACGGTAGCAATTTAAAATTTACGGCGAATCTAAAGAAAGACGATTATTACGTTCAGCAGGAGACTGTCTTTCTCTTTGTAAAGCCATTCTTTGTCTGTCATTTGCCAATCGTGATTCTGTTTCTTGGAAAGTTTCATAATAACGGGATAAACAACTTCTTCTAGCGTCGATTTTCTTCTCGGCATAATGTTAATACAATACTTAAATTTTAATTAAAGAACTACTCAAAGATATACATACGTATGGATGAAAAATAATAAGCATTTAATCTTGCGAGCGCCGATAAACCAATTCTCTTTCAGCGTCCGATGTAACTACGCATTTAGTCTGTGCGAGCGCCGATAAACCAATTCTCTTTCAGGGTCCGATGTAACTACGCATTTAGCCTGTGGCCTTACATGCTGTCAGACCGGCCGCGGCGCATGCGCCTCGCGTCTTTTTCCCGATGAGCGAAAAAGTTTCGCAAACCGGTCACCGTGCATCTTTGTTTAGGCCAGAGACGGTCCATTTCGAAGCGCAGTAGCGAAGGCATTTTTGGGCTACTCACGCATGACGTACATGTGGAGGCAGTTCCCTTGCTTCGATGGTTTGTATATATGTGGTTACTATTAGTTTTCTGTTTATTTAGTGGTATATGTCTTTATGATTGAGAGTCATATTTGTATTAAGATAGCATACAGATAACTATTGTGGTAACAAAAGCTAAGCGTTATAGGATAATTATTGTGATAACAAAATGAAATCGTTCTATTGCTGTGTGCTTGTTAGTTAGAAAACTTCATGACCCCACAATTATGTGCTATTATTTCGAAAGAGTTATGCCTACCAATTATTGTACCGTTGCCATGTGCCCATCGCAGATTAAGAAATTCAAAGGAATTGGAATTATTAATCACGCATTCCCAAAAGATCAGATGTTGCAAAAAAACGTGGCGGCCTACTCAAATGTTAACGAAAAGATGTTGTCAATGTGAAACTAGCCAGAATTTGCTCTAAACACATAACTGAAGATGATTATGAACGTGTTTTGGAAAAACATTCATTCACTGGAGTAAAAGTCAAAACATACACGTTGCATCACCGAAATTTAGCGACTTTCTAAGTAAATTTCAAGTATAATTTGTATCCGAATTTTTAAAAATGATCGCCATTTCGAAGTCAGAAATGTAAAAATGGAGATTAAAAAAGTAACAATGCCGTGTGTAAGAGAAAGTCAACCACATTTCGGTAGAGAAACGAAACAGACTATTTTCTGGTATAATTCAATACAAACCGTTATTTTGTATCTAAATTTTGTTCTATTAGCCTATGGGAATAGTTATGACGCTAGTTATTAAAACTGCGCAAATTAGAAAGACCGCGGAATTTTTTTATTGTCGATATAAATTCCTTATTTGTTTCGGTAAAAATATCAGCTCCCCACCGTATTGTTTCACAAACGCATCTGACAAACGATGAACGTTACTCTATTAGTTAAAAATTCATTGAGAAATTGTCATTTTTCTTTTATTTAGTAATTGCAGGACGAAGTGAAAAAATTTGCATGTAGAAAAATTTTAAGTTTTGCTCATATGAACTTTAAGCTCTACTCATTGCCTTGAGTTGCGTATGAATGTGTGTGAATTGCTTTCGCTTTGTGCCTCCCTAGGGACGTCAAATGAAAGAGCCAATGAGAGCGTAAATTGCTAATGGGTCCAACCTAATGAGGATGTAGCACGTGACGTCATCGAGAAGTTTAAGTGAAGTGGCAACAGTTCCTGCAAGTTCCTGAAGCACAAACATAGTTGGCTGCCCTGCAGTTAGTGTGTAAAGTACAATTATTAGATGTCGGTGTTTATAAAAATTTGAAGCCGAAATGCGCCGCCCCGGTGGTGCAGTGGTCTAAGGCGCTGGCCTCTGATCGTTCGTCCGTAAGGGGTCCGGGTTCGAATCCCGGTGAGGCATGGATGTTGTGTTTGTCTTACGGCACTGGCTCTCTCCCTTCCCTGGAACCAGTGACCCTAAATTAGGGACGGGCGACTGCTTATAGCCCATTGAGTTGCTCACGGTGGTCGTTAAACCTCCAACCAAAAAAAAAAAAAAAAAGCCAAAATGCCTAGATTTTGTGTCTTTATTAATTGCTGCAGTAGAGGAAATCGAGACCACAAGTCCTATTTTAGGCTGCCAGCTGCTGTCTCTAAAGGCAGTACCGAAAAGATTTGCTTATCTGCCAAGCGAAGAGAAATCGCTTCCAAAAGCTCAGAAAATACTATTGAAGAGTTAGACTATTCAAAGACAGAGAACCTTTTAAAGTTAGTTTTATCCAGAAATCAGTGAGTGTTGGTAAAGCAGAAAACATATCTTTTACGTGTTCAAATGCTGTTGGCGTGTGGTGCTTGCACTTATTGTGCCAGGCGTTTCACTCGTTGATTTCAAGTTTTCAATTTAAATTTAAACGGTGTTGTCTATTTTTTGGCGTAGGTTTTATTGATACTGATTATTTTTATATAGAACACCTTTCAGAGTTTGTCTCTTAGTCTAAAATGTTCTTAAATCAACGCTTCAGTACCCAATCGGCACTTCTATACGCGTGGGTGTTTCACCATCAGGTACTTTTATTCAGAAAGTTCCTGATTGATCTAGGGGCTGTTGAAACTTTTTATAGAGCTAAAAGTTAATTTGTTAGTCATCCTGACTTTTTGTCAGAATCAAATCTCTTTCGCTTTTCTGGATTTTTTAGGAGAGCTTGAACCACTTTTTTTGCGAATTTTCGGCTTTTCATTTAGTATTTTCACTTTTAAGATTATTTGGCTGTCAGTGTTGTTGTTTTTTTACTTTACTATTTTGTTCTATGAGACATTTCCTCCCCAAACCACCGATGATTTTATTTTTAGTTCACCTGGATTTTTAAATAGAGCTGAAACACACTTTTGCTGGAAAATGCGAATAATGTATAAAATCATTTCCGAAGAAAATTAGTTTTGGTGTCTAGGTCTGTTTACATACCGGGATTACGCTGCTAAATTTATTTACAGATAAATAAATTAGGGCGCAAATCCAAGAAAAATTACTGTGTTTTTTTACCACAATTTTGTGTGAAAAACCAGAATTTTTTTCTCTCAATTTTTTTAAGTCTTGAATATCGCTTTCCAGAGCATAGAAAAACCCTTTTTATTGAAGAGTTACTAATTGCTCACTAATTAGAGATCTCACTAAATTACCATGTAAAAGAATTTCTCCGATGAGAAATTGTTATATGCGTCGAGAATTTTATATGATTCTAATGCCTCTAACTGTTGTATGGTAATGGCGCTTTGACCAAAGACGAAGTAATAAAAAATACTTACTATTTGCACTTCTAGAAAACTTTTCGCGTACCTTTGAAGATACCCACATTCAGCACATGAGGATTTTATCCTTCAATATCATTAATTTTTTCCAAATACCGCATTTTGTACTCGAAAGTTAAACTTTCAAAGTAAGACACCATTACTTCAATGGGGACTGGTTGTCTTTCACTTACGTTACTAAGGCTCAATGCCATGATGAAAGTCACGTGTCAGCTACATCCTCATAGGCAGTGGAAGCCACGAAAGAATGCGAACGCCTGTTTTTTCTTTGACTTGTTACTTAAATCGTTACTGCTCGGCTCCCTTTTGTCATAGATTAATGTTTCATACACCTAAACCTCCCTCGATAAATGCTCTATGGAATGGTGAAAACCGTATCAAAATCCTTCCAGAGATTCCCGATATTATCCCGAACAAACAGGCAGACGCCTACCGGGAACTTTATTTTATACTATGTATAGACTTATACATAGATAATTTCAATTTAATGAATTTCTGCATCTCCATCGATACAGCGCTGATAGTGCGGGAACTTCTCATCTACATCATTAATAAAACGTGTTTTGTGTTATCCTGAAGACTCTCTATTTACAGATTACCTTGTTTTAATTATTATCTATATCCAAAGTTTAGAGATGGAATTCAAAAGTAAATTGCAAAAGCATATTTTAAAAAGTCAAACACGCGAAGCTGATAGCAATGTATTTGATATATGGCGGAAGAACAAAATTTATAACAACGGACAAAAAAAAAAAAAACCCCACCTCCCACCATGAAATCTTGAATCGCCCACCAGTGGGCGGTAGGGACCAGGTTGACGACCGTTGGCTTAGTCCACTGCGCTACCGGGACGGAGATGGTGAACTTGTGACCTCTTGAAGGGAAGCTCACTTTTAAATCATAACTGAATCCATTAAAATGCTCAAACGTTTTGTTGCATCTCTCATTAAGTGAATAAAGTAAAGGAAACGGCAACATATATTGGCAGTAGTACAAGGCGTTCCAAAATTATCTTTATAACATCGACCGTCAATGAAACAGAAATGGAATAAGAGTACAAAATTCGGTTTATTGCATATTCAACAGTTCGTTCCATGGTTGGTTGGGATGCTAGTAGATATCCACACGCGCACCGTTGGTTGCACGAATAACGTTGAGACGATATTCGACCTCATGCGAGGTTCTCCCGAGTATGTTCCCAGACATTGTTGTGATGGCAGCTGTAATACTGTGCTTCAGCTTATCCACATCCGGAACCTTTGTGCGGTACAAAATATCCTTCATATAGTCCCACAGAAAATATTCTATGGGGGTAAGGATCCGGCGAATGTGGAGGTCAAGGAATTGGATCATCGCGTCCAATCCATGGCTCCGGAAAGGTTTCATCAGGAAACTCACAAACACAAAGTGCCCATTGCGGGGTGCGGTGTCTTGCTGGAAGATGCAGCCGGCTGCAGGCCCTCCAATTGAGAGGTAGCAAACTCACTCAGCAAGTATGTAGAAATAAACATTATTTGTGACTGTGCTTCATGCGAAAAAGAATGAGCAGATGCGGTTCTGCATGAGATCTCACCAGACGTTAACCCTAGGGTTGTCATTCAATCTCACGGACAGCATGTAGGTTTTTGACCCCCAAATTCTGGAATTATGCCTGTTGATAACACCACAGACACGAAACAAACGTTGCCGCATCGCTGAATAAAACACATTTCAGGAAACCTTCCTCATTATCAATCCAGTGGAGCATATCAACAGCAAAGTCGAGATGTTTTGGTGGGTGCAATACCTGTGTCAAGTGCACTTTGTTGGAAGTCAGGTACAAGCGTTTGTGAATCACCCTGTGTATCGCTGTAGGTGGTAATCCCAACTGCCTGCAAGCCCTACGAATGGACTTTGTAGGAAACTCTGTCAAAAATGTTCCGTATCCTCTTCACTTGTGCTTGGCCGGCCAGCGCCCTTTTTGTGAAGCACACTACCACAGTTTCCATAAACCTCTCGTGCTACTCGAGTATTGAGGCTCTGGATGGTGGATTACTTCGATATTTGGAAAGGAAATTCCTTTGGACTTGTGTATCTGACTTCGTCTCTATGAACCACGACATACACTGGGTTTTTTCCTGTAGAGTAGCCCTCACAAGTTCAGGGTCGTACCTGAAAGTAAACAACAACCTTTTGCGAACCAGTAAAAATTTATGCGTTGCTGTTACATGTAAAAAAAAAACCTTCAAAATAGTATAACTATACTAGTAATCCGAATTTCTTGGCGTAGAATAGAAAATCAAAGTTTCCAAGCTTTTGCACATCACCCAGATGACTTTCTCAAGGAAAGTAGACAGCAAGCTGCAAACTGGATAATAGAAAACTTCAGCAATTTGAACGCGGTGACTTAACTAGACAATAAATGAACAGATGCGAAGGCAATTATTCATTAGCAGAAATGAGGCGTCATGTTAGTTGAGCTCGAGGTTTCGTGGGAGTAAAAGCAGCATTATTTGACGAACTGGTTCGAAACTCGTGGAAATTCCAAAGAGATGCTATCATTGCAAGACTTACTGCTGGTAATGATCTCTCAGGTTTCGCGAATGGCAGTAGACTTAGGAGTGGAGTAGGAAGCGAATTTCTTTATATCATCCCACATAGGATGAGTGGACTTGAATTTGACTTCTCTTAACAGGGCAATGGTAATTTTTTCATCTTTTGCCTCGCATGTTCATTGAGTCTAATTCTAAACAAAAGCTTGGTCATTCCGATGTAGTATGTCTTGGAGCAGTCCGGATATTATAGTGGGATGGCATAAACACCTGCCTCGTTGAGAAGTGGGTGCTTGTCAATATTTCTTTTACGATGGTATATAAAGATAGCGGAGACCTCATGCCGACACTGCAGTTCGTCCTCCTGAGTAAGTTCTTGAATTGATGGGAAATATTTGGTATGTAGGATATGGAGCCCAGGTAGAATAGTTGCGGCACTGAAGGATTAACCCGGCTGGATCTGGATTTTTTGATAACATTCTATATCTGGTTCGAGGTGTATCTGCCTCAGCGGTCAATTCGGTTATGTTTTTAGTCCGCATTGTCTAGAGTGAACATCATAGAAGACGGCACAAGCTCTTCTAATTAGAGAACGGAAGAAAGCTGTCCTGTTAGAATCAACTCAGAATGAACTACGGAGCATCAGGTTGCGGACGGAGGTTGGTTCATAACAGACTTCTGTGCGAAGGCAGTGGTCAGGCTATTTGATCACAAGGACGTCCAGATAAGGTGAGGTACCATTGCGTTCTTCACGCTGATCAGCAGCTACCTGTCTGATAGAAGGGTCGAGTTCGAAGCGGGGAATGGGCAAGCCTCGCGTTCGTACCACAGAGGGTGTCCGCAAGGCTCCAACTCCGGGCCACTTTGGTGGAACATAGTTGCAGACGCAGCTCTGAATCTAGACCTGGGGCCGGCAGTGGAAATTCAAGCCTATGCGGACGATTTCGTTCTCGTGGTCTCCGCCTCAGGGAGACACGTGATCGAAAGGGAAGCGCACAGTGCCCTAGCTGTGTTAGACAACTGGAGTAGAGAAAGCAAACTGTGCTTTGCTCCTAAAAAGACCACTCTACTAGCAATAGCTAAGAGTGGAGTAATGAAAACACCACCTAAGTGCAAATTCCTAGGGTGCACTATCAAGGCGGTGCGTGAAATGAAGTACTTGAGTACTTGGGTGTGGTCCTGGATCAGAGTCTATCAGGGCTGCCACACCTGAGGCACCTTCGAACAAGGTGCACGCTGATCCACAATAGATTGAATGGCACGAGGTTATCGGGAAAAACCAAGAAGGCCATCTATCAGAGAGGAATAGAAAGAATCCTGACGTATGCTAGTGGAGCATGGTGGACTCCCACCGTCAGAATGAAAAAGGGCATAAACCAAATCCAAAGGTTGGCCTTACTAGGGATCACCGGTTGTTGTCGCACAACGTCGACCCTCGCACTCCAAGTGCTGGCGGGGTGCGAGCCGGCAGACCTAGTAGTGGAAAGGGAGGCATCAATGCACTGCCTAAAGTCAGGAGAGGACGCCTACCTTCTCGGTGTGCCACATCGAGCCTCCAACATGGAGCTGGAAAGCGTGGACTGGCAGATCCACCCGGCAGAGGAAATTTGCCCACCGTGGGACAAGGAGAAGACCACAGGAGTTGGGCATGAGCTATTCACTGACGGCTCAAAGTTGAAGGGACAAGTGGGGGCAGGCTTCTGTGCGTTCTCGGATGGGAACGAAGTAACTGCAGAATGCGCAAAACTATCGCAGAACGCTTCTGTCTTCCAAGCAGAACTTCTAGCGATAGAAAAGGCACTCACCTGGGCACTCCCCAGGCGTAGCGACGAAAGGAATAAACTCTACTCTGACAGTGAGGCAGCACTGCAGGCTCTGGGTAGATTCAGGGGAAGAAATCCCATCGTCCAGAGGATTAAAACCCTCTTGAGGGCAGAAGGAGATGGGGCAGTTAGTTTCCACTGGGTACGAAGCCATGTCGGGACCCAGGGAAACGAAAGGGCGGACCAGCTGGCGAAGGCAGCCACGCTGAAAGAGACGGTTGACGTGCAACGCAGAACGCCGCGAAGGAGCATCCGCGCAGCATTGGCACGACAGACCATGACCGAATGGCAGGTCAGATGGGACACGGAAGAGACAGGGCGGAAGACACACAGAGTGTTTCCGAAGGTCTCAACCAAACGTGCACAGACAAACAAGTTCCTGAATCAAGTACTCAGTGGCCATGGCATCTTCCCTGAATACCTGGGCAGATTTGCCATCAGGAACTGCACTTGTCCCTGCGGAAATAGGTCGGCAAGCGTAGAACACTGCGTGCTTGAATGCAGCGGCTTCGCCGAATGGAGAAACACACTGATCCCAGGTGTGCAAAGAACGCGAAGATTGGATCTGCTCATCCAATCCTCCGTTAACAGGAGGGGATTATAGCCCTAGTTGAGAGGCTAACCCTCCAGCAATACACGATTTTCCCCAGTCAAACGGGGACCGAAACGCAAGAGGTGCACGTGCACACCGACAGCGATTCGGAATCGGAATGAGGGCAAAAGTCTGTGGGCAAGCAGACAAAATAGCATCCAGTGTACATACAATGTAAATACTCTTTAAATCTCTCAATGTGGTGAGTCCTAAGCATGAGGACAGTGTATAGATGTGTGTAGATTTTTGTGTTAGAAAATAAAGGGACATTTTTCCCCCAAAAAAGTTCGAGGGCAAGACAATTTCCCAGTCAACCCTAAATTATTTAACGACCTATCCCGCCAGACAGTGCGGGAACCCAGATAAGGTACGCTAGGTTGCCTGCCAGCACGTCATCGCGGGCTGGTCTCTGGGCCACGGGGGTCGGCCAGGGTCCGAACCAGCGTCTCAAGGCAGGATAATTGTCGCAACATTTCAAAATAAAATCCAAGGTGTTCCATTAGTCCCCGTGGAGCCAAGAAACATTGGCGGAACGGGACAAAGAAATCAGTATCTTACCATTGCGTTCGAGCCCCGTAGTGAAATTGACGTGGGGTGTATATAATTGATTTTATCAAGAAAAAAAGGGAGAGTCTCCTATCCGTGAGCCCATATGAAAAATATGTCGTCCGCATATCGTAGCCATGTAGTTGGCCTTGGGGAGATGCTGGAGAATATATATAGCTCAGTTGGGTGAAGTATTGCTTCCGCGAGGACAGCTGAAAGCGAGGATCCCATCGGAGCGCCATCTATCTGTTTATAGATTCGTTCCTGGAAACTCAAGTACTTGGAATTTGAGACCAAGTCCATTAACTTAAAGATTTTGAGCAAGATTTGTGCGAATATAGGGATGAATTAGATGTAGTTTCTTTCAACGTTCCGATGGATTTGGGCTCGGGGACCGATGAGTAAAGAGAAACCACGTCGAAACTGCCTATAATATCGCATTATTGAACAGTGAGCTGCTTGGTCTTCTTAATAAAATCTATAGTAGAAGTTATTAAACAGTCTGATTTGGGTAAATGATTAGTCACGATTTTGGATAATGCTTTCTCTAAACGGCATGTCGGTGCGGACGTCCTTGACACGATCGGTCTCAATGGATTGCCGGGCACGTGATGTTTAGGTCTTCCGAAGGGTTTTGGGATTTGAGGGCCAGGCGGTAGTTTGGCGGCTTTCTTGATATCGTCCGGAACATCGGAAAGTCTTTCAGCACTTTGTACCTGTGCAATCCAAAAATTTAGAGGGCTCTTTCTTAAGATTAATGATCCAAGTTTCGTCAAAATTAAAATTCGTCAATATTTCGAAACGGACGCTCTCCGAAGATGGTGATTTTCCCTGCTTCTTCCAACAGGAAGGTGCTCCTCCTCATTACGCTGCAGCTGTTCGTGCGTATCTGGATGAACATTTTTATAATTGGCGGTATGAGCGTGTCGAGTGGCCCGAAAGCTCCCCGGTTTAAGTCCGTTGGACTCTTTTCTGTGAGGTTATGTGCAAGGGATGGTGTATACGCTGAACGTCAGATATCTGAAGGAACGCGTTGCTGATGCATGTGATAGCATTACACCAGACATGATGATTGGTGTTCGTATGAAATGGAAACGACGTTTGCACGCGTGTGTATCAAGACAAGGACAGCATATTGCGCACCTGTTGTGAGGTTTGCACGTGTGTGTAGCTGGACATGGATAGTACATTGAACACTTGTTGTGAGGTTTGCACATGTGTGTACCTGGAAAAGGACCGAATTTCGTGTGGTTGGGCACGTACTTCAAGTGAACATGGAACATGCAATAACTTGAAAAGTAATAGCGATATGTAAAAAATAATGTACCTCTGCTTTTCTGAGAAAATGTTACATACATTTCAGGAGTCAAATGACCCTATTGCTATTTGAAAAATTGAAGTTGAATCCAATATGGCGGATTCCAAGATTGCGGATGGGTGGGATAGTATGTGTCAGAAGTGCCATGTATAATATACATCATGTCCGATGTATACAGTCGAGTCACATTATTGTGACCGCCTCCTACTTTTGACGTCAACAGCATGTAGCCAATGAAAGAAGGCACGTGTCGTGAGCTGGCCTGGAGGGTATATAAGGTGTGTTGCAGGCAATCTGAAAACATATCACTCGTTGATGTCATGCATAAAAGGGGCGATTTATCATATTTGCAAAAACGGATGATTATCAGCTTTTGGGCCAAGGGTGGCAGTATTTTTGAAACAGCGCAGTTTGCGAACCGTTCGAGAGCTGCTGTGGTTAAAGTATATCATGATGGGAGAAATGGCACCATTGCGAATAAGCGAGGTGGAAAAATGCGGAGCACCAAGTGTCATTGATGTCAGAGGTGAACGTCGGCTTCGAAGATGCATGAATACCTACCGACATGCTGCAGTGGAGCAACTCACTGGCCGAATGAACCAGGGGGCTACCGGAAGTGTGTCTAAAATGACAGTTCAGCGAAACCTGTTGCGTATTGGGCTCCGATGCAGACGGATGGTCATAGCACCTATGCTAACAAAAGTGCATCGGCAGAAAGGCTTTGCACGGCAGTATTGAAATTGGACCTCCTCTGAATGGCAAATCATTGCCTTCTCCGATGAGTCACGCTTCTTGCTTCATCGAACGCGTGGGAGTTGGCATGTGAGGCGACATTGGAGAACAAACACTATTTAAAGACGTTGACGGATAAGGCTAGAAACATCGGAGAAGAACTCAAGCTGGTGGGGGCATTGTTATTGTCTGGGGATTGACTTCGTGGCATTCTCTGCGTCCACTCATGCCTGCGGAAGGCACTATGGACCGAATTCGTTATGAATCCATCCTTGCACCCCACGTACACCCATATATGCCGATTTTCTTCCCTGGGGCGTATAGGATCTTCCAGAACGACAATGCGCATGTCACACAGCTGTAAATGTCCGAGAGTGGTTGGACGATCACGATGAAGACTTCAAAGTACGACTCTGTGACGTACCTGCCAGCAGGACGCACACGACATAAAGGCAGATAGGAATCAGAATAAACGTCTGCGTAGCTCAGTTGGTAGAGCGACTTGTTCCGGAATAAGCGGCCTCGGGTTCAAATCCCGGCGTAGACCAACAATGACGGAGGAATTTACTTCGGTATAACTCTAGTCCCCTAATTCCCCAGACTTAAACCCAATTGAGCATCTGTGGGACCATCTCGATCGTGTTGTTCACTCTATGAATCCTCCACTACGCACCTTCCAGCAGCTCTCAGGTGCACTGCAGTAGGCATAGCTCCATATATTTGTGAACACCTTCCAGCACCTTACTGAGTCACTCCTAGCCCATCTATCTGCTGTCCGCGCTGAACACGACGATTACTCTGGATATTAGCTGGTGGTAACAATAATGTGACTCGACCGTGTTGTATTATACATGGTTACTTTCATGAGCTGTTAAATGTCTAGAAAATATTTGGGTGGTTCCGGACTTATGAATCACCCGGTATGTTTATCTCAACACATTTCTGAGCGAATGGATTGAAATTAACTGATTTAGTAATGTGTGGTTTTAATAGTATGTAATATTAATAGTAACAATATTTGTCAAAATACTACTAAAAATATCAGCTTATGCGCTTAAGGATCCAGAATTTTAACAAATGGCCGGTTGAATCTGCAACTCCAAAACTATTGCTGATGGGGCAAAACTGAATCCATTTTCACCACCGGCAAATAAGGTTACAACATATCTGTGAAAAGTACGTTGTTTGCCAAATTTTCACACAGTGGGTGGCATGCGTTCTTCACGCACGAATATCACATAAGCTGCAAAACTCTAACAGAAGCACATGACATTTCACCTAGGAGGACGGACCTAGAACGGTCCGTCCTCCACGATAAGTGATTGAATTGTAGGCAGCGATTCGTCATTTCGGTGTCAGATCCCTACCTGGTAGCCAGCAGGAGACTGGACAACAGATTCAAGTGAAAATGGCCATCCGGCTGAAAATGCGTTCTCAGTCGGAAGTAGGCTTGATGGTGAGCTTGTACACTACTCTTTAAGAATATTGCAACACCAAGAAAGATTCGCGCTGTTCAAATGAAATTCACATTACTATAATGTGCAAATAAATTGGGACAAAGTAAAAACTCACTCTTTTCCCCAAAACTATGCCTTTATATTATTCTATGCCTTGAAATACACTGATAAATACCTGTATTAGTATGAAGTATGTCCTTCTTTAGCAGAAATGACCTCTTGAATTCGTTTCGGCATTGACTCCACTAATTGAGTGCACATATTTTTGACTTCATAATCGTGGAACCACACTTTTATAGCATTCGTTATCATGCGTTCTTTGGTTGTACAGTCCATTTTACCTAAACGTCTCTTCGAAATATTCCACAAGTTTTCTATGGGATTTAAGTCTGGTGAATTTCCAGGCCAATCAAGCTAATGAATTTGATTTTCCAGCATGAAATTCTTGACCAATTTCGAATTGTGACATGTAGCCAAGTCATGTTGAAATGTCCCGTCAAAAGTTTGCAAGAATGGAACAATCCTGCGTTGTAATATTTCTACGTACTTGGCTGAATTCATCATACCTTGAACAGGAACTAAGCTTCCAGTGCCATTTGATGCGAAAAAACCCAAAAACATCTGTTTCAGATTGTGTTTTACAGTTTGTTTGACATGCTCAGGTCTTAAGGGTTCACAGTTGCTTCGTCTAACGACATTTGCTTGGTAACCTTGCACAAATAAATGAGTTTCATCACTGAAAATTACCTTTTTCCAGTCGTCAGCAGCCCATGATTATATTTTTTGGCCCATGCTAAACGTTTCATCTTCATTTTTGCATTAAAATATTATTTTTTCGTTGGTCTTCTTGCCTTCCGGCCAACTTCCAGAAGCCTACGGCGTACAGTTGAATCACTAACATCACAACCACTAGCCAATAAATCTCTTTGAAGGTCGGTGCTTGTTTTTTTTTTTTTTTTTTTTTTGATTCATTTTACTATTTCTGATTAGATATCTATCGGTTCGTGGAATTGTTTTTCGTTTTCTTCCACATTTACCCCTCCTTTTTGGAGACGATGATCCAGATGCATTGTGTCGCGTAAGCAGTCTTGATACACCTGATTTGCCTACACCAACTGCAGAAGCGATATCTCTCACTCTCATAAAAGTGTGATCCTTCAGAGCAATTATTTTTGCACGCTTCCTTGGGTAAATATCCATTTTTCAATACACGAAAGCAACACGTACTCACAGAGAGCTAAAACTAACATCCACCTGTCACACACGAAAGCTCACAACAGAAGCTGAAGTGCCTATTTCCTGTTTACAACCGGTCAAACCACATGCTTACTATCAAGTTCTAACAGTCACACCACCTCACAGCTGATAAAACCGGTTTACGTGGGTTTCTGACATCAACTGGCGATCACATTACAATTCTGAGAATAAAATAGCTTGTCCCAATTAATTTGCACGGTATAGTACAGATTTCTCATCGTACAGGAAATAACTGATTACATTTCTAGAGCTGCACAAGATTTTTTCGTTCTAAAATTCATTAACATGTGAAGCAACCTCGGGCAACAATAACTGCCTCTGCACACCGTGGCTTTGAATGGAAGAGGTTTTTGGCACCTTCCTACGGAAAAGCGTGTCCGGCTGCTTCTGTGCGAGGCCAGAGGTCATTTGTGGTGATTGGCGCAGGCGCTTCTTGGGCCAGTTGCCTACCATGTCAAAGGCATGTCCGATTGGCGACATTCGGCGAACGTGCAGCTCAGGGAAGAAGAGGTATCTGCCGTGCATGAAAGATGTCCTGGACATTTCGGAGCACATGTGGTAGAACATTGTCCCCTGGAATATAGCGCTATGCCAACTCTGAAGGAAGGGAATCACCTCTGCCTCTAAAGCATCCCTGGTGTACCACTGACTGTTGAGGGATCCCTCAATTCGACCAATCAAGATCGCGAATAGAACCCAATGGCGCCTCAAACCATGAGGCTGCAAAATGCATCCTGATAGGTGCCGTTCACCATGACGTCATCGAACACGTGTGCTACCATAATGATGCATAAAGTCGAATCGTGATTCGTCAAAAAACACGACCTGTTGCCCATCAGGTCGCCAATGTCTGTGTTCGAGACACCATTGCATCCTGAGGCTTTTGTGGTCGAGGCTCAACGTAATGCGCAGTAATGGGCTGCCAGCGACCAGTTCTCTGTTAAGCGGACAACGTCGAACTGTGCTAGGGGACAATATGTCTGACCTGTGACAGTGCTTCACTGCTGCGCTAATACCATGGAAGTCACTGTGGGTTCTGTCACTAACATGCGGTGTAGGTGTCTGTCATACCGTGCAGTTGTGCGATTTTGGTGTCTACTTTGCAGATTTCTGTGGGTCCGAGCCTCATCTGTCCACTGACGCCACGTTCTCATCACTGTACTGGCTTCTCGACCCGTACGAGTGGCGATCTCGTGGTAGGAAAATCCAGCTTCTCTCATCTCAAAAATCCTTCCTCGCTCAAAGTCCGTCAGGTGTTCTTAATGCGACATTCTACTGCGACGGAACATAGTAAGGCACAAGAAACACCCTTTCGACTCAATGTCGGATCTTCACTGATTGCAACATCTCGTTTGAGCCAGCTCTTTATACCCAAGACCGGACAGTTCAGAGTGCGTTGTTATGGAAGCGCATGCGCACTGACATTTTAATCATTTGCATGTCCCAACCTGTTGCACATATTCTGAAAGTTTCAAACTAATACCAGCAGTCCTTCATGGTACTGCAGTGTTCACAAACAGTAGTGTACAGGCATAGAAACTTCAGGCAGCAGAGATCCTTCGTCAGCTTTATGGTCCTCAAGACATAAGTTCTCGTAGCGTTTTCCAGAATGTTGTTCAAAATTCGCACAGGAACTGAATGCGTTGCCGGATCGGAAACGCAGTGTAAAGGCTTCAACGTCAACGACAGAGAGCAATGTGGCATGTGTGAAGGATCTTAGGCAAGCAGAAGAGTGGGTGATTTTGC
This sequence comes from Macrothele yani, assembly GCA_039090855.1. NCBI lineage: Eukaryota > Metazoa > Arthropoda > Arachnida > Araneae > Macrothelidae > Macrothele > Macrothele yani. The sequence continues at coordinate 33,928,797 of CM077004.1, forward strand.
GTCAGATGACTACAGATGCAAATATTGCTTTCGATAATGCGTTTCACATGATTTCACCCTTATCACCTCTAGTCCTTGAGGGTTAAATCATGTTTCGAAGTGGGTAGCCATTTTGACTTGAATCCGCTCTCCAGCACTTTGCTTATTAATTCAAACTCCTGTGCCAAACAACGCAGCATCTTTTCGTAAGATCATGACGTTGGAAGACAACAGAGGTTATCGGAGGTAACTGACTTATATAGCTCTCGTATTTGAAGTTTTCATAATATCTCTATCCTGGAGACGGATTTTTAAAAATTCGTTTTGGATCTGATGCACGTAAACCTCCCTGATATTTTCCATGCACATTCTTTGCCTAAAAATAATAACGAAGCACCTTGAGAAAGTCATTCGATCCTGATGAAAGCTACAGTGTACATGCAAATACCGAATATGCAAATGATTAAAAAAAGAAAAAGACCAATTACGAAATAGTGGCTCGCCACAGCGCATGGCAACTGCGAATCGAGGAGGCTATATTAAGTATAAAGCTAGCACGAAAGGACAATTGTGACAGCGTATTGCAGTTGAATTAATCTCCACAGTCTGTGAGGTTGCCTCGACGTCGAATTCGTGCACAATATGAGCAGTTGAGCGAGTTTGAGAGAGGACGTAGTATAATTGGTCTGTCAGAGGCCGGTTGGTGAAGTTGCCATATCTGTAGGGGTCAGATTGCCTAGTCGGAGCGACGCGGCAATCGGACGATGTTGGTGCCAATGTGTCAAGGAGGGCACAACTCAGCAATGGACGACCGAGGGCAACGATAATGGACGACCGAGGGCAACAATAATGGACTACCGAGGGCAACGACAAACTGCGAAGATCGAGCGATTGTGAGAACCGCATGAACAGAACCGAATTCGTCGGTCTCAAACTTATGTGGTCATGTTTGTTCATCTACAGGTGCCGAAGTTGCTGTCCGGCTTGCAGCACGAAATAACCTTCGAGGAAGCCTCTCCGTCACCTGACCAGCGAACATCGCTGCACCAGTTGTAGTGGTGTCTGGCCCGATCATCGTGGGATAGTATGTAGGGCCGTCATGTTGTCTTCAGTGATGAGTCACGGTTTGCGCTTGGCGCCGATGGCCAACTCATACGTACCAGCCAGCGCACGAATCCTGCCTTTACCGTGGAACGTCACAAAGCTTGCACACCGAATCTGACTGTCTATGGAGCTATTTCTTACGATAGCCGGACACCCTTGGTAGTCCTCTCTACCACCCTCACGGCGCAATGTTATGCCAACAACATTCTACACCTGTTATGTTGTCATTACTGTAGAAGCATAACCAAACATTTTAACAAGATAATGCCCGGCCACACACGACACGTCTATCCCAAGCCTACGTACGTAATGCCAAAATCCTTCCAAGGCCAGCCCGATCGCTCGACCTCTCACCGATCGAACATATTTGGGACGTGATGGAATGCCACCTACGCACTTCCCTGAATGTCGGCGAACTGGCACACAATTTCGATACTATTTGGCGTGCTATACCTCCGGACAGCATCCATGAACTGTATGCGTCTATCCCACGCCGGATAACCGCTTGTATCAGAGGCAGAGCTGGTGCTACAACGCACTGACCTGCTCCAATCCTGTAGTTGTTTTATCCAAATAATGCTCAACTGCTCTGGAATTGCAATGATTACCTTTCCTATACATGTACCTACATTGTACATACCAATTTTCATCTGGATTTGAATGATTCTCTCTGAGTGCTTTTTGTTTTTCAAAGAATGTTTATTCCACTTTCATTCAGAGTAATTTTCCCTCTGGTTAGCTAATGTTTTTAACATAGTGTCTGTAATTATGTCAGACGGGGAAGTTTGTTTTGCTATTAGCCAGAGTTTAGTTAATCTTTTTCAACCACAGTAAAAGTAACTGCTGCCATCTTACTGCAAATGGCGGTTACGCAGTGTTGTCGAAAAGCATGTAATATTACGAGTATCTCTCCATTGTTAAATCATGAGTTCTCTAAATTCTGCTTCACCGTGTAGAACATTTTTCTTATTTTTAGACTTTTAAATGAAAAAGCGAGAAACGTGAACCGTGAAGAAACAAATCTGGAAACAACTTTAACTTATTTCTTCTAAGTTTTCTTTTTTTTTAAACCCATTGGGAAATTATGTTCCGTTGTCCTATGTGTTTTTAAATAGCAGTTTCACCTTCGCAGGAAGTCTTTAAACATGTTAACCAAATGAACTTGAATATTTAACTTCGCTACAAGCCGTTGAATTATTTTTCTTTGAAAGAATCCAAGTTTCAGTATTAAAAAGAAGAGAAGTCTCTCACACCTTGACATTCAGAGTGTTAGTTTAAACATTCACTCTTCGAAAAATTCGTATTATTTAAAATCTTTCTGTACATCGGCGGTCGGTGGGCGTGATTTCTGATAGAGCGGTTTATTGCGTTTATTTGAGAGTGGTATGCGAGTTTCTCGACGGTACGAACTTGTCCTTTATGTAAATTTTAAAACTTTGCTGATCTAATTTTGCAAAAGTTAACCTCTTCGCATAAAACGTTGCTACACTTTCGTAAATTGAAGCCTTCTCCTTGTGCCGCCAAAGAGCGGGGATATAAATCCAAAACTTGATTAAATTAGGCAAATGTAAACAAAACTCGCACAATACTTCATAGAGAGTTCTGGCAAATTACGCTACTGGAGAAGCAGATCTATTGAACCTACTGCGATATATTCCCAAACACCACTTCAGGGTAAATTTTCATAAATATTCATTCCCTAGCATTTAAGAAGGAACCTTTGGAGGAAAAATGGCGCGAAATGTGAAAGAAAAGCCCAAAGGATTGATGGAATTTGCCGGCACCGAAATTTAAGAGAGAAGCGCGAATATGATTAGAATTTAACGAGAAGTTGCCTCGATTTGGGTTGGCGAACAGAGTGATTGAATCTTTATTTTATTAAATTAGTTTGCTTGAGTTTCAAGAGATGTCTGCTATCATGCGCTTTCTCCTTATAATTTACATGCATTTTGTAGGCTGACATTTTACCAACTTATTTAAGATATAACGATTTATCAAGTAAATTTTTCATATTCCTTGTTCAATACGAAATTTTAGACAGTGCTTGTTTTGTTTTGTGTAGTAACCGTGAATGTGTACGGAATTGTTAAGTGACGCTTGTTCTTAGCTTCAATTTTTACACAAGTGATTAATTATTACTTATTACGACAACGCTTTCTGCGCCAGAAATTTATGCCGTTTGCGTCTTGTGACGACGTTTTTGTTTGTCGAAAATTGGGATGAGAAACACACGACATCTGTCCTGCGAGGATACAACTCCGTAGCATCCAGCACGCTCTCTAATATTGTGTTCCTCACTTGTCAGAATTTTGGCGTACACTTCTAAGAGGAAATGTTTCATCAATGCAGCGTTGCGGAATAAAACTTCTGAACTTAATTTTATTCTTTGGTAGAAGTTAAACAGATTGTAAGTGACAGAGAGCAAGTTTATTCTTACTTCGGAAATCTTGGAAGCAGTATATAGTTTCATTTTTAGGGAATTTAACTATGTTCATCACATGACAGTTTTATAACTAGATTTTCTTCAAAAGGAAATGTGAGTTTCTCTAAATGTACTTTAAAACAAGTTGATTTGATTTCCAAGGGGAACAAGATCGTTAAAGATCTGCTCGTGATATTTTGAACGCTCGGTAATTTGACACTGTAAATAAATACCTAGTCAGAGTTCTTAAATAATCGCAACCGCAATGTATGCTCTCCTAAAGTGTTAAACACTGTATCGCATTTTTTTTTATCTTCACTCCTCAAAATTCTGGTGGTGTTCATCTGTCAAAAGTCTCCTGTGAGCGCATCATTTTACATGTGTACAAAACGTATTTCAAATCTTCAAGAACTCTGAGCATCAATTCGACTCTTATCTTAATTAATTCTACGTGATTTTTCGCGATATCTAAACCTGGAGCAACGTTGCATAACTTTCTCATTTTATTTTTTATTTTTCATATGTACTGAACGAATTTATTTAATTTTTACCATCATACCCTCTACCTTTGCGTTTATTAAAATTTTGATGAAATATTTAAATACAATTATATTATAAAAAATTATATTTTCATAAATTAATCTTATATATTTTCATAAATTTATTAATGAATTTTATTTAAGTGTAAAGCTACTCAATATGTGAATAATTTTCTGAATTTTTAATTTATTTGTTGTAATTCTGAAAATTATTTTTCATTTATCTTGATTCCTGTTTATCCTTAAGGTTGTCTTGCATATCAGTTCGTTTTGTTTAAAACGTGTTCAATCCTTTTCTGATGGAATAATTCTGAAAATTACCGTTGGCATCTGAGTGTTCAGACTCGTAGGTTTCTTGTAATCGGCAGAACTTGGTTCTGGTCCTGGATAAGGCATGAATGGTATACTTGCCTTAAGGCACTAGCTCTCACCCTCCCCTGGAATCCGTGGCCCTATATTAGGGACGAGCCACTGTTTATAATCGATTGATTTGCTCACTAAGTCGTTAAGCTCCAAAAAAAGAGAAGAAAGTCGTGATGGCTTATTTCTCTTCTATATAATTTTCTGAAATTAAATTAATTTCTTCCTATGACGTTTCTGTGTTATTTTCTAACAAAACTGAATTACTGTGGTCCCAACATTTTTAGACGTGGACGTGTCACTAAATTTCTTTTATTCATTCTCTCATAGTTTCGGACAATGTTGAAGGAAAATGGAAGCCTGAAGCTCACAACACTCAGTGAGCTAAATGCTTTGTATCAATAAAATTTTTTGCTCATGGGACGTACTCTTTTTACTGGATGGAACGACTTCATAAAATGGGCTTACATTAGTTGGAATGAATACATTGGCTAAGAAGTGGGCAGAACGCGGCTGGAACGAATTAATGCCGGGTAGTTTAGCGGTCCCAACGCCTCTCGAACGAGTGTTCTCCAAGACCAGAACATCAAAAAGTGTTGCTTTCTTCTTTTTTGTCATTCAATGTGGTATTTTAGAGGGACGACTGATATTATTGCTTTGGGACTGATCACTTGCTAACGGGGGATAACAGTCACGATGAACCTAAGAAAGTAGAAAAAAGATGTTTGAATGTTTTGTTGTTGTTGTTTTTTTGAGTGGAGGTTTAACGACCACCGTGAGCAACTCAGTGGGCTATAAGCAGCCGCCCATCCCTAATTGATGGTCACTGACTCCAGGAAAGGGAGAGAGCCAGCGCGGTAAGACAAACACAGCAGGCCTCACCGGGATTCAAACCCGGACCCATCTCGGACGAATGATCAGAAGCCATTGCTTGGACCACTGTGCCACCGGGGTGGTGTTTGAATGTCATGACTCTTCTCTTTTTATTCTTTGGATCATGCCGCAGGAAATAAATTACTTAAAAATAGCGCTTATAACTTTTGACAGGTTTATGGTTGGTACTGCTGAGATGATGGGGGAAATGAATTGTTTTGACGTGAAACTATGCGAGTTTAAAAAAATTCAGCCGTTTTGTTGCCATTTCTATTTAAGAAGTGCAGAAAATTTAGAGCTAATGTGTTAGCAAGGTTCAGACTGGTTTTGGACACCATTTAATTCAGGCAGATGGGCTCTTTAATGTGTTAAGGTGCTGAACCACACTGAAATAAAAATATACTATAATTTAAAACAATAGTAATTTTTTGGGTGGAGGAGGGGTTAACAATCAACATATCTACGGACTATATAAACACTCGCCTGACCCTAATTTAAGACAACTGGTTCCTGCGAAGGAGGAGAGCCAAAGGGTGATAATTATTCATCTAGTCCTAAATGTGAAATAGCATATGGCGGACATTGCGTGGCTATTGACATTATAACTACTATTAAAAGCAGTGACAATACTGTTTGTCGCTTAAATTAATGTACATGTATGCGTAGGTTGAAGCAGTTAGGTCCAAAATAGTGAAATATATAATATAAACAGAATGAACATTAATGGTAAGACTTACCTCACTCATAGTAAAATTAGGCTTATTGCTTGTGGAGGTCATATTACTTTGCCGTAGTGGTTCAGTACTCGCAAAATGAAACAGGAGATTCACGAATTGAATAAGACAAAGTTTCAAGTTCAAATTCAGATACTATAAAAGAATGTTCGATGAAAATGGCAATTATTTTTTTGTTTGGGGAAATATTAAACTCTTGACATTTCATAGGACTCATAGACAAATCATTACATCTGAGGCTTTAGTCATTGCGAAATTAAGGAATAAATGCTGTAACACTAATTCGCCACTTGAACTTCCTCATGCATGGCGATATTGGACTGAATACAAAAATAATCAGTTTCAAAAAATGAGGAAACACAAATTTAAAGGTCGTGAACTCAAGGTTACGAGGGACTATTAAAGAGAATATAATACCACAGATGCCGCCTCGAACGGCTTGCGCAGTGACGTTCAATTATCCATTATCTGCGATAATGAAGATTGAAGGCGCTGTTGTATCTCAGTCAATTGAAGATCGTTAACGAGGACTTAGTCCCCGCGTATACTTATATGATGTTTGGATGTGTGTTGCGATGATGAAATAAGTTGAGTCCTTTTTACCGTTTTTATTCCTTTGCTTGTTTTTAACTTTCATGTTTTAATTGTCATTTTCATCGAACATTCTTTCAAAGTACCTGAATTTTAACTTGAAACTTTGCCTTATTTAATTCGTGAATCTCCTGTTATATTTTGCAAGTACTGAACAACTATGGCTAAGTAATATGGCCTTCACAAGCATGATCCACTGCGAGTGAGCTGAGTCTTACCGCTAATCTTCATTCTGTTTATATTTTTTATTTCGCTATTTTGTACCCAACGGCTTCAACCTACGCATACATATACAGGAATTTACGTGAACAACAGTATTGTCACTGCTTTTAATAGTAGTTATACTTCAAAGGGTGATATTTGATCCCACAAAACCTGATTGAGGTATTCCCTAACAGCGAGTGCATTATATGCGGGTGCCCCGTCCTGTTGGAGTTATTCATTGTATTTAGTACCAAGCTACGTTAGTAGTTGTGCAATGGATCAGTTTTTCGGGATCGTTTCCACGGTTAACGCTTTGGGTCGGTAGCATCCGTACTAGAGATAATATTCCCACGCTTATAGATTGTGTTCAGTGTCTGAATGAGCCTTCTATGTAAATCCCAACTGGGATTTAAATCGATGTCTGCTAATTCACGAATAAACATCTGGCGGTATGGGGTCAATTTCCACGTGGCTTTGCGTTATTTAATGTAGTACGTCACGCTTCACTGATAACTTACTTGCCACGACTTGTACTCTGAGTTGGCAATAAAATCCTGGACTGTTTTGCACTGATATCCTCTTTTTTGGCGCACTTCAGTTCCCGGATTACTACTTAATTCCCTGTTTACAGACGTTCGGGGTGAAAATGAAAAATCCGTTGTTCATATTGCATTATAAGGTATATTGTGTCCCGCTTCCCTGGTAGTCGAGGGAACAAAGGTATATTTCTGACTACTCGTTCGATTTGGGTTCGGGTTACATACGGTGCTAGGCACGGGTGATGTGTTTGCTATTCGGCGCTAGCATATAATTTTAGCACATACACAGTCGAGTCACATTAATGTGACCACCTTCTACTTTTGACGTTAACAGCTTGTAGCCAATGAAAGAAGGCACGTGTCATGAGCTGGCTTGGTGGGTATATAAGGTGTGTTGTAGGCAATCTGAAAACATATCACTCGTTGCTGCGATCGATAAAACGAGCGATTTATCAGATTTGTAAAAAGAGATGATTATCGGCTTTCGGGTCAAGGGTGGCAGTATTTCTGAAACAGCGCAGCTTGCGAACTGTTCGAGTGATGCGGTGGTTAAAGTGTATCGTTATTGGAGAAATGGCACCATTGCGAATAAGCAACGTTAAAACTGCGGAGCATCACGTGCCATTGGTGTGGGAAGCGAACGTCAGTTTCGAAGGTGCGTGATGGCCGATTGACACGCTACAGTGGACCAACTCACTGCCCGAATGAACCAAGGGCCTATCGGAAGTGTGTCTAAAACGAAAGTTCAGCTAACCCTGCTGCGTATGTGGCTCCGATGCAGATGAATGGTCACTGCACCTATGCTAACGAAGGTGCATCGGCCGAAAAATGCTTACATTTGCACGGCAGTACCGGAATTGAACCTCCGCTGATTGGCAGTGGTTTGCCTTCTCCGATGAGTCACGTTTTCTGCTTCATCGAACGTATGAACGTTGCCGTATAAGGCGAGAAACATCTCTTCAACCATTGCTGACAAATATTAGCTAGTTGGGTCAGTGTTATGGTCTTGGGACTGTTTTTATGGCATTCTTTGGGTCCGCTCATACCTGTGGAAGGCACTATGGACCGGATTCGTTATGAATCTATCCTTGCAGACCACGTACACCCATACATGCTGACTGTTTTCCCTGGGGCAGATGGGATCTTCCAGCGCGACAATGCGTCGTGTCACACATCTGGAAATGTCTGAGAGTGGTTGGAAGAGCATGGTGAAGATTTCAAAGTACTTCCCTGGCCCCCTAATTTCCCAGACGTAAACCCAATTGAGCATCTTTGGGACCACCTCGGTCGTGTTATTCGCCATCACGCACCTTTCAGCAGCTGTCAGATGCACTGCAGTCAGCATAGCTCCACATACCTGTGAACACCTTCCAGCACCTTAATGAGTCACTCCCAGCCCGTCTAGCTGCTGTACACGGCGCTTATTCTGGATGTTAGCTGGTATTCACAATAATGTGACTCTACCGTGTAATACACCCGCACAGCACATAATGTTCATGCATTCATTGATGCTTATGATACTTGAAGAACAGAATGTTATATGGTATGCATCATTGACATATACCAATTATTCCTTATTACTGAGCCACGTAAATTTGAATAATATTATAATGTAAATAGACAAAGCCATCGTTCTTTCCACGTTTTTCTTTAATTAACACACAGCAACCTAACAATTGTATTTCGACACCTCTGGGATCGAACCCCAGACCTCTCGATAGCTAGCCGAGTGCGTTTACCTTACGCTACGGTGCCAACAATCCACGGCGCTATGTGTGTTTATCTGTCAGAATCTGACTTCACAAATCCGTAGGGATGTGCTCAGCAACTGAGACGTCTCCATCTGGAGGGGCTTAGCGGCACATATAGCGCTGTTGATTGTTGGCACCGTAGCGTAAGGCAAACGCACTCGGCTAGCCATCGAGAGATCTGGGGTTCGATCCCAGAGGTGTCGAAATACAATTGTTTGGTTGCTGTGTGTTAATTAAAGAAAAACGTGGAAAGAACGATGAATTTGTCTATTCACATTGTCTCCATGTATTTTGAAGATTTTCACCATTTCTCTCGCCCTTTGCATTTATTAGCTATAATTAAATAGCTTGTGCCGTTAAGCTCCACCAGATGGAGACGTCTCAGTTGCTGAGCCCATTCCTACGGACTTGTGAAGTCATATGCTGACAGATAAACACACATAGCGCCCTGGATTGTTGGCACTGTAGTGTAAGGCGAACGCACTCGGCTAGCTATCGAGAGATCTGGGTTCGATCCCAGAGGTGTCGAAATACAATTGTTTGGTTGCTATGTGTTAATTAAAGAAAAACGAAAAAAAGCGATGCCTTTGTCTATTTACATTGTCTCCACGTATTTGGGAAGATTTTCACCTAATATTATAATGATTATTAAATATATATCGAACCTATGTGCTATAGTGTAGTACAATCAGTTATCTCCATATGAATTTATGTAAGTTGTTTGGGCATTATTATTATACTTGTATTTGAAAAATATAGATTTTCTTAAATTAACCAATATCCTCTTTTATCTTTCCCTGTAAGGAAACACTTTAGCACTTTCTAATAAGTAATAGAATTCATTTTTATTTAATTATTCAAAGAGTTTAAATATGTGTTTTTGACGAAGTTCTTTAAGAATATTTAGCTAAGAACTGAATTAAGCAAATTAAACACACAGCGAACAGAAGCGTTGAGAGACAACAAACAAATTGGTTATACGCTATAGCGCACAACAATGAGTTGTCACCATTTAACTCTAAGTAAATCTGCTTGAGCATTATTGCTTCTATTGGAAAAATCTAGATTTTCTTAAATTAACGTGTATCCTCTTTTATCTTTTCACTGTGAGGAAACAATTTAGCACTTTCTAATAAGTAATAGAACTTATTTTCGAAACTACGTACAAGCAACGAAGCGAAGCAGTGCAATTTCCTTTCTCTGAGAATTCATTTGGTTATGGGGTTTCATCTCTTGCAAAGCATTTGCGCATTTTGCCAATTGGTTTCTCAATGGTGGTTTTATTTTCTTTCCAAACTTACTATCATTGGGAGAGCTAGGGAAAGTGGGGGAGAGAAGTGAAGAGCACTTTCTTACTCTGTCTGTCCCCCAATCCCATCATTATATTCCAATACTATTGAAGAGAGAGAAAGTAAAAGGGAATTCGGTAGAGCTAAAAGATTTTTTTTCCTTTTTCCTTTTTTTTTTTTTTCTCGTGGAAGAAAGTTCTTTGATCTTTCTCCCTCTTTTGCTCCCGCGTGCACCCCTCTTTTGAAATAGGTCGTAGCGCATCCTCCAATTCAAGGGCCTCTTGGAGTCTTAAGATTGAAGGGATGAAATTCCTGATCACATGGATGTTCTTCTTGGGCATCTTAATCCCGTTAATGGCGTGAAGAAGGGGAGGAGGGTAAAGATCCGGAGAAGATTCCTGATCACTGAATGCTCTTCAATCATGGCACGAAGGGGGGAGGGCAGACAAGAACCAATCGTTCCCGTCCCTTCATCTTTCTCGTCTGCCCCCTTCTTTTTCTTGAAGGAACCTTTCTTCCGAATTCTGGAGAACTCGTTTTCGGACTCAGGGGTGTGGAAACGATTTCATGCTGAACGGAATTATTCGCCCAGTGGGGTTGTTGTCTACGAGGGAGAGCACGGTGAGGGGGAGAACAAGCCGGTGTGAAGTCTCGTGTAATGACCAAGTTGGGGGGAAGGGAGGGGGGGGGGACTTTGTGCCATAAAAATTGATGGGCACGAAAACAACGCAGACATTTCCTGGCTTAGATGATCCCTGTCTTACTTGAGTTTCAACAAAGAACTTGAGAAATTTTTTCCCACCAAAATATCTTCGGAAGGAATCTCCCATTTCCCAAAAAACAAGCGCATTTATAACTTTATGATGTCCTACATTAAACGTCACATTCTCGTGGTCACATAAGTTAGAAAATGTACGAAGCTAAGACATAAATCTTGTCATAGCAAAAATATTCGAAATTTCTTTCTCTTCCGCAAAGAGAATATGTTTCCACACAGCCACCATGCAGTGAACATGCTAAAAGAGGGCTCATTTTCAATTTAGTGCCTCTGAGCCGCGGATGGCTTAGTGGTTAGTGATTCAGACTATCGATGCAAGGTCCTCAGGTTCGAACCTGGGCTGACCTTTCAGAGATGGTGTGATTTACTAACAATCGCTGAATATCGGACGAGCACGTTAAGTGACGGCCCCCAGGCTGGACCCACTGGTTATATGGGTATCCTTTCCTATGCCCCCCCCCCTGAAATTCTCTTACCCCTCTATCTGCAATAATGTACTAGTATGGTGGCGCCATCTACTGTACTCTAATCTCACTACAAACTGTTCGGTCTAAGTCGCTAGACTTGCTCTCATTCCTTCCGGTTCTGTGTCCTGCCCGAAAGGCGATCTTGCTGTAGGTGGCTGGGACCTAAACTCTACTCACTGTGGACGGAAGTCCTTCAAGAAAATGACTCGTGCATGCAATTTAGTGCCTCTGACTGCCACGGAAGAACCTCAGGTTCGATTCCACGTAGGTGCAAACTCTTAAACCACTGAATATCCGCTGTGCGTCGGATGGGAACGTTAAGCCGTCGGACCCTGGGTACTGGCGTCTTCCTCCCTCTGTCTACCTCGCGTCCGTGTCATTTTCCTATTGGGCACTCTAGTCCAAATCTCCTAGCTTCCCATTTCTAAGGGTTGTTTAAGACCTGTAGTCAGACACTCCCTTTCTAAAAGCCTCTACATAGGATCGGATATGGTCTGAACTCGGTGCCACTTTTAAATAAAAATTACGTCATTATGACATTAGGGAGAGGAGTATAGCATCCCCCATAAGCATTTCCAAAGTCTCCCGTCTAGAATTTAGGGCCAGTGGTTCAAGGGAGGCCGCAGGCCTATGGTTCCAGGGGCTCGAGCGGGAACCGGTGGGTTGGGCTGCTTCTTCCCTTATACAGTATAGCTCGTATATAAAATATTGCCCATATAGCATCCGGGCCTAGAGCAGAGTTGGAAACGGGTCAAGAATTTTGGACCCGGATGTCACATAATTGGATCCGACACGGACCTGACACGAATCTGCAAGTGACCCGGACCCGACTAGGAAATCTCTCTCTCTCTCTCTCTCTCTCTCTCTCTCTCTCTATCATCATCATCATCATCATTGTCAACCATTATCAATCCACTGCTGGACGAAGGTCTCCCCAAGTTTCCTCCACAACGGTCTGTCTTGTGCCAGTCTCCTCCATGTCACCCCTGCATACTTTCGAATTTCATCCACCCATCTCCCATGTGGTCTTCTTCTGGGTCTTTTCCTGTCCCTTGGAATCCAATCTAAAATTTCGGCTGTCCATCGATGATCTGTCCCCCTGGATATATCATCATCATCATCATTGTCAACCATTATCAATCCACTGCTGGACGAAGGTCTCCCCAAGTTTCCTCCACAACGGTCTGTCTTGTGCCAGTCTCCTCCATGTCACTCCCGCATATTTACGAATTTCATCCACCCATCTCCCATGTGGTCTTTTTCTGGGTCTTTTCCTGTCCCTTGGAATCCAATCTAAAATTTCGGCTGTTCATCTATGGTCTGTCCTTCTGGCAGTATGTCCAGCCCATTGCCATTTCAGGGATTTAACTCTGATTATGATGTCTTCCACTCTCGTCATTTTTCGGATCCACGAGTTTCTCTTCTTATCTCTCCTGGTTATACCAAGCATGCACCTCTCCATGCTTCTTTGAGTTGTTTGCAGCCTTTGTATGTCTCTTTTAGTTAAGGTCCACGTCTCTGCACCATACGTAAGCACTGGAAGGATGCATTGATCAAACACTTTTCTTTTAAGACATAATGGCATATTGCTCTTGAAAATTATGCTGTTTCTTCCAAAAGCTCTCCAGGCAAGTTTTGTACGCCTATTAATTTCTTCATCAATGTGACCCTCACTTGATATCTGCTGTCCAAGATAAACATACGTATCTGTTATCTCCAGTTTTTCTCCATCAATCGATAAATCTTCATATCTTGTAAAAGCATTGAACATCACTTTTGTCTTCTGAAAGTTCATTTTTAATCCCACTTCTTTACTCTTGTCAGCAAGTTCCTGGATCATACTCTGCAGCTCTGATGGGGTAGTTGCAAAAATGACTACGTCATCAGCAAAACGAAGGTGGGTTAGATAATCTCCATTAATCTTTATCCCTTTGTTTTCCCAGTTCAGTGATTGAAAGACATTTTCCAATGTGGCATTAAAGAGCTTCGGAGATATGGTGTCACCTTGTCTCACTCCCTTTCCAATTTTTATGTGTGTTGTATTTTCAAACAGCCGAATCTTTGCACTTGCATTTTCATAGATGTTATTAATAATATTAATGTATGCATCTTCAATACCGCAGGATTTCAGAGCCGTGGTAACTGCTGATGGTTTCACCGAATCAAAGGCTTTTCATAATCGATAAAAGCTATGCACAATGGAAGTTCATATTCCCTCGCTCTTTCAATTAGTTCTCTCTCTCTCTATATATATATAAAATGAAAACATTACAGAACAAAAATACAAAAATTAAAAAAAAAAAAAGAACTTCAGAACAAGTCAAAACAGAAAACAGGTTGCCGTCACCAGGAGAACATCAACCTGTGGGAGTGGCCTTTCTAGTACCAACAAACGACAAGGCGAGCCAAAATTGTCGGTAGGTCATTAGCCAACCGCTTTTCTAGCAGTTTGGCTAATATCTATTTACATTTCTTTGAGGATAGATTTGTTGCCAATCATCCTTTACCTGGAATTGCTCTAAGATATGTTGATGACATCATTGTCATTAACATTCCGGACTTTTTGCGTTGCGCCGCTGACTTGTATCCTGACGACCTTACCCTAGAAAAGTACTAACAGATCATCTACTTGTGTGTGTTACCTCGATTTAGAGGTATAGGTGGACGAGGAAGGAAGAGGTGTAGTGAACTTATTCGATAAAAGAAATTCTTTTAAATTTGATATCATTCACTTACTGGTCATTCAACATTTCTAAAGTTATACATCGCAATCTACTCATCTCTCAGTTTCATAGAATAGCTAAAATTTGCTCTACACAGTTCTTACTTGTAAAAAATCTGAAAGCTCTTCTTTCTAAACTTCAATCCAACAATTTTCCTAAAACGTTCTTAAGACACCATTTTAAACATTTAATTTTGAACTTTAATTCGGTTTCCAAGAGTTTCAAATTGCATAATGACATGCTTTATTAACCTAGGACCGAACAACTTAAAGTACTGTATATAGGCAATATAAAGTGCTATTTGGTGGGTCCCTAATAGCTGAAGATCTTATCTACATACACAGTTTTGCATCTTGTCAATTCACACATTTTTGGCTTACAAGGTAGTTGATTAACCGTGACCACCTTTTATATCGGTGTACATATTTGGGTTCTTGTGGGGGTTATGTTCAGTTTCGTTTGCTGTTTGTCATAGTGGTTTTGTTCTGTCAGTAAGCTTTTAATTTTTTTTTTTTTTTATAAATTTGATTCTTGGAATTATTGTGCTTGTTCTGGAATTTGGTTTGGTGGCCTAGGGAGCATGACCAACCGACAGTTTTGGCTCGTCTTGTCGTTTTTTGGTACTAGAAAGGCCACTCCCACAGGTTGATGTTCTCCTGATGACGGCAACCTGTTTTTTGTTTTGACTTGTTTTGAAGTTCCTTTTTTTAATTTTTGTATTTTTGTTCTGTAATGTTTTCATTCTATATATGCTATTACATGAGGTATACATATATGTACTACTTAACTATATATATATATATAGCACACATAAAAATTGGAAAGGGTGTGAGACAAGGTGACACCCCATATCTCCCAAGCGGTCTTTAATGCCAGATTGGAAATGTCTTTCAATAACTGAACTGGGAAAACAAAGGGATAACGATTAATGGGGATTATGTAACTCACCTTCGTTTTGTTGATGACGTAGTCATTTTTGCAACTACCCCATCAGAGCTGCAGAGTATGATCCAGGAACTTGATAAAATAAGTAAAGAAGTGGGATTAAAAATGAACTTTCAGAGGACAAAAGTGATGTACAATGCTTTTACAAGAAATGAAGATTTATCGATTGATGGAGAAAAGGTGGAGATAACAGATACGTACGTTTATCTTGGACAGCAGATATCAAGTGAGGGTCACATTTATACAGATTCTAATCGGCGTATACAACTTGTCTCTACAGCTTTTGGAGGAAACAGCATCATTTTCAAGAGCAATATGCCATTATGTCTTAAAAGAAAAGTGTTTGATCAATGCATCCTTCCAGTGCTTACGTATGGTGCAGAGACGTGGACCTTAACTAAAAGAGATATACAAAGGCTTCAGACAACTCAAAGCAGCATGGAGAGGTGCATGCTTGGTGTAACCAGGAGAGATAAGAAGAGGAACTCGTGGATCAGAAAAATGACAAGAGTGGAAGACATCATTATCAGAGTTAAATCCCTGAAATGG
Source organism: Macrothele yani (assembly GCA_039090855.1). NCBI lineage: Eukaryota > Metazoa > Arthropoda > Arachnida > Araneae > Macrothelidae > Macrothele > Macrothele yani. The sequence goes on from CM077004.1 coordinate 33,944,644, forward strand.
CAATGGGCTGGACATACTGCCAGAAGAACAGACCATCGCTGGACAGTCGAAATTTTATATTGTATTCCAAGGGACAGGAAAAGACCCAGAAGAAAACCACATGGGAGATGAGTGGATGAAATTCGAAAGCATGCGGTAGTAACTTGGAGGAGACTGGCACAAGACAGACCGTTGTGAAAGAGGCTTGGAGAGACCTTCGTCCAGCAGTGGATTGATAATGGTTGACAATGATGATTATATGTATATATATCATCATCATCATCATTGTCAACCATTATCAATCTACTGCTGGACGAAGGTCTCCCAAGTTTCCTCCACAACGGTCTGTCTTGTGCCAGTCTCCTCCATGTCACCCCTGCATACTTTCGAATTTCATCCACCCACATCCCATGTGGTCTTCTTCTGGGTCTTTTCCTGTCCCTTGGAATCCAATCTAAAATTTCGGCTGTCCATCGATGGTCTGTTCTTCTGGCAGTATGTCCAGCCCATTGCCATTTCAGGGATTTAACTCTGATCATGATGTCTTCCACTCTTGTCATTTTTCGGATCCATGAGTTCCTCTTCTTATCTCTCCTGGTTACACCAAGTATGCACCTCTCCATGCTTCTTTGAGTTGTCTGCAGCCTTTGCATGTCTCGTTTAGTTAAGGTCCACGTCTCTGCACCATACGTAAGCACTGGAAGGATGCATTGATCAAACACTTTTCTTTTAAGACATAATGGCATATTGCTCTTGAAAATTATACTGTTTCTTCCAAAAGCTCTCCAGGCAAGTTTTGTACGCCGATTAATTTCTTCATCAATGTGACCCTCACTTGATATCTGCTGTCCAAGATAAACGTACGTGTCTGTTATCTCCAGCTTTTCTCCATCAATCGATAAATCTTCATTTCTTGTAAAAGCATTGAACATCACTTTTGTCTTCTGAAAGTTCATTTTTAATCCCACTTCTTTACTCTTGTCAGCAAGTTCCTGGATCATACTCTGCAGCTCTGATGGGCTAGTTGCAAAAATGACTACGTCATCAGCAAAACGAAGGTGGGTTAGATAATCTCCATTAATCTTTATCCCCTTGTTTTCCCAGCTCAGTGACTGAAAAACACCCTCCAATGTGGCATTAAAGAGCTTCGGAGATATGGTGTCACCTTGTCTCACTCCCTTTCCAATTTTTATGTGTGTTGTATTTTCAAACAGCCTAATCTTTGCACTTGCATTTTCATAGATGTTATTAATAATATTAATGTATGCATCTTCAATACCGCAGGTTTTCAGAGCCATTGTAACTGCTGATGGTTTCACCGAATCAAAGGCTTTTTCATAATCGATAAAAGCCATGCACAATGGAAGTTCATATTCCCTCGCTCTTTCAATTAGTTCTCTCAGCACATGGATATGATCTATTGTGCTGTAGCCACTCCTGAATCCAGCTCGTTCTCTCGGTTGAGCCATGTCCAGTGTTACCTTCAAGCGGTGTGAAAGAACTTTAGTGAAGATTTTATAAACTACTGATAGGAGGCTGATAGGTCTGTAGTTTCCGATATCCTAAATGTCACCTTTCTTATGTAGCAGGATCATTGTAGCGGTGTTCCAATCCTCAGGAATCTTTCCTTCATTAAGGCATCGAGTGAAAATTTGGGCGAGTACTGTTTCGATTTCTCCACTTGCTTCTTGTATGATGTCTACAGTAATTCCATCTTCTCCTGGAGCTTTTCCCCGCTTCATGTTCTTGATTGCATGTGCAACTTCTGCTGGAAGGACTGGAGGAACTCTGGTACTGGTATCTTTCATGATGTCTGGAGTGCATGTATCATCCCTTTCATATAATTTGGAGTAGAAATCTTTCACTCTTGTCAAAATTTCGCCTCTATTTCTTGTTACAGAACCATCTTCTTTTCTCAGTGCCATAATCTGTTTTCTTCAATTACTGAGATGTCCCTTTGCTATCTTTAGGCTTTGGTTGTTTTCAATTGCTTTCCTCACTAGTTCACAGTTGAATTTTCTTACGTCTTCAGTGATACTTTTTCGTACTGTTTTGCATAGCTCTATATATTCCACTTTGGAAGTCACATCTTCTTTAGTTGTCCTCATCTCTCTTCTTTTTGCATCAACATTTTCGTTTTTCCTGATAATTTATTTACATGCAACTTGTTCTTAGACCCAGCTAATTTTGTTGCTGTTTCCATAAGAGCTTTGGTTACTTTTCTGTTAACTTCAGAGATGTCCACTTCTTCCGATGTTAGGCCTTCTAAAGCAGAGAACCTGTTCTTCAGTTCCAACTTGAAGGTATTATGGTGTTTTTTAAGGTTGGTTATGTCAATAGATTTTGTTTGTCTTATGAGCTTGCCACGTTCAAGTTTAGTGTTGAGGTGCATCTTACATCTCACCAATCTATGGTCACTACCTGTGTTGAACTTGTTTAGCACACTGCAGTCTTCTATGACGAATTTTTTGTTACACATAATAAAATCAATTTCACTTGTCGTCCCATTTGGATGTCTCCATGTCCATTTCCTGTGTGGCTTTTTCTTGAAGAAGGAGTTCAAGATGAAAAACCCTTCTGCCTCTGCAAACTCAACGAGAGTATTTCCACGCTGGTTTCTGTTGCCGTGACCGAATTTACCTACTGAAGTTTCATTCTGTTGCCGTTGCCCTATTTTTGCATTGAAATCTCCCATAATTATTTTCAAGTGCTGCTTACCTTTATTATTTAGATGACAAATTTCCTCATAAAATTCTTCAATTTCTTCTTCAGGATAACTTGTGGTGGGTGCATAAGTTTGAATAATCTGAGCCTGGTATCTTTTCGAGAGTTGGATAACAAGCCGTGCAGCTCTGTCAGAGGAACTTTCAACTTCTACAACTTTATCCTTCAGTTTCTTGTTTATTATAAATCCAACACCACTAGTTCTGCCAGTATCTGTCCCACGATAGTAGAAGAGATGTCCACTTTTCAGTTCGATGAGATCTTCTCCTTTTCTCCTTACCTCACTTAGCCCCACGATGTCCCACTTGATCCTTTGTAATTCCTCTTCCAATTCAAGAAGCCTTGAATCAGAAGATAGGGAGCGTCCATTGTACGTTGCCAAGGTCAGCATCAGATGGCAGCCTAGTCCGGTCCTCCGGGGATTCTTAGCACCCTCTGCCTTCATGTCGCACTGGCCGCTGCCTTGGCCAGGTACATTCCAGCTGCCGGAGACTGATATATATATATATATATATATATACATACATACTTACTTAACGTACAGTAAGTATGGAAACTGTCGTCCTTCCTTTACAAGATAAAACGTAACTGTTTTGCACATGTTTCCAAACACATCTGCGAGAATCAAAAAGTCTCTCCGCAGTAATGTGAACGCCATTCCACCTAATTTTGAAGACGCTACCGTCGAAATTTTTGAATCATGCAACTTGTTGCATGTTTAATTTCAGTTTTTGCTGTCTTCTTGATAACATATCAAGCTTCAGAATATGTTTCACAGCATTACCCATTTTCACAAGTTTATGATGAGTTGAAAGTTTCCACAATGTGAAAGTTGTTTTCATCATTGCCTTTTTCCTTCTGAGGACACTCTTCCTTCATATTGCATAACAAATTATTATTTTTCAGTTAGCGGGCACCAGTATCGAGCACAAAATTCCACAGTGCGCATTTTTCTTTGAAAATATATATATATATATATATATATATATATATATATATATATATATATATTTTTTTTTGCTTTTCAAAAACAAGACGGAAATAAAATCAGGTGTAAATTGACTCAGGAACAGCTTGACCCGACCCATTTGACCCCCTAGAAATTATCGACCCGTGACCCATTTCCATATCTGGACTCGAGCCACTGGGTGGCTCAGTAGTCAAAGCGTATAGCTTCCGATAATTTGTCCGAGGTAGGTCCGGGTTCGAATATCGGTGAGGCATGGATGTTGTGTTTGTCTTATGGCAGTGGTTCTCTTCCTTCCCTGGAACCAGTGGCCATAAATTAGGGACGGGCGACTACGTATATCCAGTCGAGATGCTCACTGTGGTCGTTAAACCTTCAAGCCAGAGAAAAAGGAGACTCGGGCTCAGCCGACAAAAGATCTACCATTGATTAAATGATAAATCTAGCGTGTCTGTAAATTTTACCACTCCCGGCTCCATCATCAAAAATTTCGAAATAAATTATTTCGGAAAACTAGAACTCTGAAAATCTTAAGACTAAGGAAACTGAAGGTAAGATCGCATGTTTAAGTTTCCAGGAACATGAATAGCAAAATCATGACTCATTTTCAGCTAAAAACATGTAATTTAAAAACTTAATCCTTTGAAATATCTAGGAGCAATAACAAACTCGATAAACAACATAAGCATGCAGATTCGAGTTAAAATTAAAGCATAAAGCTTGCTTTTTGTGTAAGGCTTGCTCATCTTTCTCATGTTCACTTGCTCTTGCCTGTCTTCTGGGTACTGTTTGCTTTTCTGTGTTTCTGTACTACTTATTCTATAAAAACATCTTTGAAATAAACTTAAAATGGAAATTTTTGAAACATGATTACTCATTTTAATGTATGGAACAGTAATTGGAGGAAACCTTTCAGAACTTTTAAACAGGACTTTTCGAAGAAGATTAAACTCGTGAGAGACCACAAAAGAACACAATGGCATGAAGATACAGTAAAGGAATTTATCATACGTTTGGACTCTTACGATACAACGAAGAGATGTTCAACAGTAATTAGTACAACTTGCTGGCTTAACCACTTTCAATACTAACATCCTTTACACACGAAAGCGAAGTATACATAATAAAGGCTTCAAACGTCAGAAATCGTAAAATAAAGTTTTTTTTGTTTTTTTTTATAAAGCAAAACGATCTCTTGCATCTAAAATTGTGATAATCAGAGGTGTAACTAGGGCGGGGCAAACGCCGCGCTTGTCCCGGGCGCAGCTTAAGAGAGGGCGCACAAATCACTATGCACAATCTAACTAAAATTGTAATTGAAACGTCAGCACCGGTTTGTGGTACTATATTCATCATTGTCTATTTTTGGCTTCGCCATATTTCTTCATTTACCTATTTACAGAATTTTCTTATATGTTCAAGGACGATCCATAGGACCCTCTCAACGGGATCCGGACCTACCGAAAATTTTCGCCTGCTTTTTCTACGCTTTCCAACCGTAGGTTGAAGAAGCGTATATGCTCCAGCTTTTTCCGTCCGTCCGTCCGTTCGCCTGTCCGCCCGATAACTAGCGTAAAAATGGTTCGATTTCGATGAAATTTTAGAATGTGGTAGGGGAACACCTGGGGACAAACCCTATTGAAAATGGGCGAAATGGGGTCAAAGGTCAGGACATAGGAGCGGAATCACTTCCATCGCCATTATGCGTCATAACTTACGTAAAAATATTTCAATTTCGATGAAATGTTAGTATGTTGTAGGGGCCTGCCTAGGGACGAATCCTATTAAGAAATGGGCGAAATGGGTCAAAGGTTAGGACACAGGAGCTGGATCTATTCCATAGCCTTTATGCATCATAACTTATGTAAAATCGCTTCGATTGCGACAAAACTTTATCATGTTATTTTGGAGGTATACTGAACCAGTTCTGTTGAATATCATTGAAATGAGATCAAAGGTCAGGGCACAGGAGCGAGATTTATTCCACAGCCATTATCCTCATAACTTGAGTAATGATTTCTGGTATGTTGGAAAGCGTATCATAATCAATGCATTGCATGATTTTACTAACTTGTTTTTATTGTTTTCATACAGTCATTTCAAAATAGTATATCTTACGATATAATTATATGCAGTTTTTGCATTGTTTTTATTTTTACGTTTGTATAGTTAATCACGTTGGCTGACGTTATTAAAATTTTATTTGAATACACGTACATTATGTTACACTTTCAACATTTTTTTCTCTGATCGTTACACCTTTTGTGTTTTAACTTTTGGTACGGAAAGAGAGAGAGACAGACAGAGAGACAAACAAACAGACAGACAGTAAGAGGATAACACTTCGGTCTCTGGGCAGTAGTGACGGTGAAGTATCGCCTCAAAATGTTGATTTACTGTACCACTTACAGCCGTACGTATTTTGAAAATATGTGATTCGTACAACAGGAAAGTTATATCCTATGTGGTATGAGAAATGGAAACGGAACCAGACTCCAAGAAATTTATACCCGGCCGATGTTACTACATCCCTTGTCGCCTGTGAACAGGAATTCTACCAAAGTATTTGAAAGCTATTAAAAGTTCTCAGTTAGCTTCCAGTCTCAACGGCAAATAAATATCTTTTTCTTCATTTCTTGCTGATCAAAAGGGTTAAATCGGTTTTAAGAAACATAACTAGACATCAGTGACTGCAAAACGTTATATAAATTAAACTTACATAAACCATGAATACTTTAATTGAACTTAAACGTGTACGGTATTTATATAATATATATACACAGTCGAGTCACATTATTGTGACCACCTCCTACTTTTGACGTCAACAGCGCGTGTCCAAAGCAGAAAGGCCCGTGTCGTGACCTAGCTTGAAAGGTATATAAGTTGTGCTGTAAGCAAGTTGAAAACATATCACTCGTTGCTGTCATGGATAAAAGGAATGATTTATCAGATTTGCAAAAAGGGATAATTATCGGCTTTCGGGCCAAGGGTGGCAATATTTCTGAAACAGCGCAGTTTGTGAACTGTTCGCGTGCTGCTGTGGTTAAAGTGTAGCGTGATTGGAGAAATGGCACCATTGCGAATAAGCGATGTCGAAACTGCGGAGAATCACGTACCATTGATGTGAGGAGTAAACGGCGGCTTCGAAGGTGCGTGAGGGCCGACCGACCCCATACAGTGGAGCAACTCACTGGCCAAATGAACCAGGGGGCTACCAGAATTGTGTCTAAAACGACGGTTCAGCAAACCGTGCTGCGTATAGGGCTTCGATGCAGACGGTTGGTCACTGCACCTATGCTAACGAAGTCGCATTGGCAGAAAAAGCTTACATTTGTACGGCCGTATCGGAAATGAACCTCCGCTGTTTGACAAAGGATTGCCTTCTCTGATGAGTCACGTTTTCTGCTTCATCGAAAGTATGGACGTTGGTGTATAAGGCGAGAAACATCGGAGAACAAACACTTTTCAGTCATTGCTGGCAGAATAAAAGCCGGTGGGTGTAGCGTTATAGCCTGGGGAATGTTTTCATGGCATTCTCTGGGTTCACTCATACCTGTGGAAGGCACTACAGACAGAATTCGTTATAAATACATGCTTGCAGACCACGTACACCCATTCATGCGGATTGTCTTTCCTGGGGCGAATGGGATCTTCCAGAACGACAATGCGACGTGTCACACAGCTAGAAAATGTCCGAAAGTGGTTATAAGAGCACGATAAAGACTTCAAAGTACTTCCTTGGCCCCCTAATTTCCCAGACTAAAACCCAATTGCGCATCTGTGGGACCACCACGATCGTGTGTTTCGCTCTATGGATCCTCCACTACGCACCCTCCAGCAGCTGTCAAATGCACTGCATTCAGCATGGCTCCACATATCTGTAAACACCTTCCAGCACCTTATTGAGTCACTCCCTGCCTGTCTAGCTGCTGTCCGCGCTGCACACGGGGGTTACTGTTGATATGAACTGGTAGTCACAATAATGTGACTCGACCGTGTATATATATATACACACAAAATGTGTGTGTGTGTGTAAAAGACAGATGGGTGCGCAATATTTGTGGTTTGCCCCGGGAGCAAAAATGCCTGCTTACGCCCCTGGTGGTTATGATATATCATATTCATAAGTGGAGGTACGCTGCTAAGCAGTGATAAACAGCAAACCAAAAACGTTACATAAGAAAATACACTACCTGATCAGAAAAGTATCCAGACATTTGCCTATCTATGAACTCCCTGAAGTAGCAAAATAATTAATATCGAGCTAGTCTGCTCAGCTTTGCTGCTATCACATTCCCCATTGAGGCTTTCTACTAGATTTTGTACGCTGCTTCGGAAATTGCCTTCCATTCTGCCACAAAAACATCAGTCATGTCGATTGTCGATGACGGGTGGTTCGGCCTGGGACGAAATCGGCATTTCAATTAATCCCAAAGGTGTTCTATGGGGATGAATTTGGGCAGGCCAGTCAAGGTCTTCCACACACATCTCATCAAACCATTCCTGCACGGACCTCGATTTGTGGACTGGGGCATTGTTCTATTAGTAAAGGAAAGCACCTTCAGCGAAATGTTGCTATAATGTTCAGAGTACTGAATTCTCGAGAATGTCATTATAGGCCGCAGTGTTAAGATTCCAGATCACTGGAACTAACGGAATTTGCTCAAACCAAGAAATACAACACTTTCTTCTCTGCAGGAACACTTCTGTAAATCTCAGAAGCTGAAATAAAATTAAGCTTTCGTACAAATATTGTTGAGGTACCAACTAGTACTATGTCACATTGATCAAAAGACTTCACCTCGCTGTTTTTCCCGCATTAAGCGAAATGGCCAACGGCTAACTCCAGTGGTGCAGTTGTCTAAGCGCTGGCTTATATCCATTCATCCGAGGTGGATCCGAGTTCGAATGCCGGTGATGCATGGATTTTGTGTTTGTCTTACAATGCACTGCTTCTCTCCTTTCCCTGGAAACAGTGGCCCTCAATTAGTGACGACGTGAGACTACTTATTGGCAATCCACTCGATCAAGACTTTTGTTGAACCCCCAAACGAAAAAATGGCCAACTGAAATCTACGACTGTGGGCTGTTTCAGACTCAAAGAAAGACTTAGATGCAGAAGGACGTTAAATCCGAAAACAAATGAGCTTATTTTCAGAAGTTTTGCAACAAAAATTGGAAAGCAAACATCGGGTGGCTCAAAAGTCCGTTTATATTTCAAAACTTTAAAACAAAAGAACAAATGCTCTGTGGTTTGCACGAAAAGCATCAGCTAACGGGAGATTTTGTTTGGTAACGGAAAGCCTTTTAGTTCGAACATACAAGAGATACGCATACGAATTAAGAAAGATATAACGCATACGAATAGCTATTCGCAGATATAACGCATGCGAATAGCTATTGGTATGCGTTATATTTATAAGCTATTCGCATACGAATAGCTTTATAGAAAGCTTTATACGCATACGAATTAAGAAAGATGCGCATGAAAGACATGCGAACAGTTACTTCGAAGGTGCGCAAACTAAGAAAGATAAAGACATGAAGAAACACATGCAAACACTGATAAAGACATGCAAACTAAGAAAGACAGCAAAGATAACAAACACTAAGAAAGACATGATATTAATTAACACTAAGGTACTAACACTAAGAAGAGTAAGATACTAACACTAAGAAGCCATGATAACACTAATACTAACATTAAGAAGATAACACTAATACTAACGTTAAGAAGATAACACTGATACTAACACTAAGAAGATAACACTAATACTAACACTAAGAAGATAGCACTAATACTAACACTAAGAAGATAACACTATTACTAATACTAAGATATTAATACTAACACAGAGAGGCTACGCTAAGATACTAATACTAGCACACAGAGACTACACTAAGACATTAATACTAACACAGAGGAACTACACTAAACTAATACCAACACGTGATAACATACTAACACTAAGACACTAATACTAACACGTGATAACATACTAACACTAAGACATTAATACTAATACTGTACTAAGACACTAATACTATTACTAATACTGATACTAACACATACTATAATACTAACACAAAATCTAACGCACATATCAAAATCAAAGATACTATATAAGATACTGTGACATAACCCCAAAGGTGATAAGATACTAAACCCCAAATGGTGATAAGGTGATATGATAATGGTGATATGACAGAATTCTGATAATGCTGATATGACATAGCTCCAAATGGTGATAAGATACTATGACACTAATACTAACACATGATAGCACTAATACTAACACTGAGACACTAATACTAACACTAAGACGCTAATACAAACACTAAGGCACTAATACTAACAGATGATATCACTAATACTATCAGATGATAGCACTAATACTAACAAATGATAGCACTAATACTAACACTAAGATGACATGATACTAACACTAAGGAAACTAAGATAACTAGCACTAAGAAAGGCATGCAAACTAAGAAAGATATGCAGTGTGATGCCTTTAATATCAATAAGTGATAAGCTGCAGGTATTAGTCTTCTGCGAATTGCTTTCTTCCCCTCATTAGTTGAATATGCTGTGCAAAATTATTGTTACTACGATGTTAACTTCACCAGGGTAGAGACTTGTTATTGAAGATTTTTCTGCAAAGGAGAATCGACAACAGGGGCTTCGCGTAAGTTCGGAACACAGAGAGGACTAAAGAAGGGCGAAGGTCATGAACCTGTGCTGGATTACAGTGGCTGGTGAGACGATTTCAAGAAACTGGAACTTTGCTTCGATTGCCTCGAACGCGGGAGACCAGGATTAAGGGAATCCCGTTCGAATGCTGTGGGCAAACTAGCACCTCAAAGATTCCAATGGGCAAACTAGCATCTCAAACAATCTAATGGGCAAACTAGCATCTCAAACATTCTAATGGGCAAACTAGCATATCAAACATTCTAATGGGGAAACTAGCATCTCAAACATTCTAATGGGCAAACTAGCATATCAAACATTCTAATGGGCAAACTAGCATCTCAAACATTCTAATGGGCAAACTAGCATCTCAAACATTCTAATGGGCAAACTAGCATCTCAAACATTCTAATGGGGAAACTAGCATCTCAAACATTCTAATGGGCAAACTAGCATATCAAACATTCTAATGGGGAAACTGGCATCTCAAACATTCTAATGGGGAAACTAGCATATCAAACATTCTAATGGGCAAACTAGCATATCAAACATTCTAATGGGGAAACTGGCATCTCAAACATTCTAATGGGCAAACTAGCATCTCAAACATTCTAATGGGCAAACTAGCATCTCAAACATTCTAATGGGCAAACTAGCATCTCAAACATTCTAATGGGCAAACTAGCATATCAAACATTCTAATGGGCAAACTAGCATCTCAAACATTCTAATGGGGAAACTAGCATATCAAACATTCTAATGGGCAAACTAGCATATCAAACATTCTAATGGGGAAACTGGCATCTCAAACATTCTAATGGGCAAACTAGCATCTCAAACATTCTAATGGGAAAACTAGCATATCAAACATTCTAATGGGCAAACTAGCATATCAAACATTCTAATGGGCAAACTAGCATCTCAAACATTCTAATGGGCAAACTAGCATCTCAAACATTCTAATGGGCAAACTAGCATATCAAACATTCTAATGGGCAAACTAGCATATCAAACATTCTAATGGGCAAACTAGCATATCAAACATTCTAATGGGCAAACTAGCATATCAAACATTCTAATGGGCAAACTAGCATCTCAAACATTCTAATGGGCAAACTAGCATCTCAAACGAAAGTGAAATAAACAGTGCTCGTGAAGCGGCACGATGTTTGGGAATACGGAAAGCATCGGTTTTCCCACCGCACAAAATGAAAACTTTACACCAGCTGTTACCGGCGAATACCACACAGCAGGAGGAATTTGCTAAATGTGCTCTAGCAAAAATCACTGATGATCCCCTGTAGTTGTTACACGTATTAAGGACAGACGAAGCCCATTTTCGTTACATAGGTCTTCCAACACGCATAATTGCTGAATATGGGCACAGGGTAATTAATCCACATGCGCTCACAGAGGAACCACTGAAATCACGATCTACGGCGTGGTGTCCCAGGCAGCACGCTTACATTGGACCTACGTAAAACACAAAACGTTGGCAAAACATATGGGTCCTACGATGGGCCTCTCTTCATATGCCTCGGCGGCCACTTACCAGCCTCCGGTAGGCTCAGTGTACGTGGAGGTGATATTTTGCTACGTAGCATACTGCGATGATTGCAAATACCGTAAAACCATGCTATAGCAAATTATGTTTATAGCAATTCCTTGACTACTTACCATCCATTTTCTTGTATAAAAAAAAATTCTGGAAATAACTATCGGCTGGTTGAAAGGTAACCTGAATATACAAATGCATTATTCACACACACACTTACACTAAATTGATGTACAGGTTTCCTGTGCTTTCAAGCATTTTAAAGTACCGAAAAAAAGGGAAAAAGTAATGTGTTTCGTTCATGCAGTTTGTAAGCCTACCCTTCTCCCCCTTTATCATTTTTCCTCTGAGTCTAAAAATGAAAGGTCGGGAAGTGTAATGTGGAACGTTAAAAAACATAGCTAAATATGTCATACCTCAATGGTACTATAATAATAATTAACAGTGTAAATGCTACAGGTGCTTGTATTGATGCAGTGCAGTAGAATGAAAGTTTCTCAGTCAAGTATATAATTCAGGTAATATACACATGTATATGCCGTTCATTCATGAAAAATAAAGTACCTTATCACTACTAGCGTAGACCAGTGGTGTGAAAGCAGTTATATTATCAATAAAATAGTTTTCGAATCACACACACACACACACACATACATTTTTTTCCAGTTTTTTATTAAGCTCTCATTGCATTGTGATATTCGGGTCGCAGTGGCGTATCTTGGGTCCGAGACCTGGGCGATCTCCCCCCCCTACTGTTTTTTTTAATTGCGACGTTTAATTTTTAATTTTAAGTAATAGAAGTAATTTTTTCTAAATTTTAGGTACATGCCATTGCAAACATGATACCATGTGTAATTATCCGGATTAGGATTTGAACACTCATTTGTACATGAACTCCATTCTTCTTCTGAATATTTTATTTGTACACGAACTCCAATCTTCTTTCCTTTTGTGTGAACTTGAGTGTTACGTTTTCATAAAATGTTTCTTTTTTTCGAGTCCTTTTTCATATTTAAAAGAAAATGTTTTCCTCTACTGACAAAACAGCCAAGTTTTTTGAATGTGCATATCCTTGTGAGTCTCTAAGATATATCTTGATTCTTTTTAATGCAGAAAAACTTGTTCCGGCAATTGCAGTTGTTGATGGAAAGCTTAATATGAGGTCTGCTTATTTGTACACCTCACTAAGCACAATGTCCAATTTATTCAACTTTATGTAACACGTAATGTCTCTTACTGATTTGTTTCTGTATTCATCAAGGAAATAAAAACACCTTCAATTCATTTTTTTAGTCAAGCTGCATCAAAATTTAAAGCATAGGGTTTTTTAAGTTCTGACAGTAGATGTTCAGGGAAGCTTTCACAAAATTTATCAAAACAGCTCGAATCCAACAAAGCCACGACTTTAAGAAATAATATCTCTGATTTTAATTCATTGACACTTCACAAAAATTCAACAACTCTCGCGAAACACTCTTACGGGCGGAAGTATGCGAGTGCATGAGGTAGTTTGTCTTCGCACCTCTGAGCTAACTGTTTCCCAAAGGAATGGCGCATTCCCTTCTACCAGCTGATTCATGTTGTCATGGAAACGCTAGCATGCGATGGTACGGAAGGTTTTCGCATCAGAATTGCGAAGATTCTGGAATAGCTGTTTGCGTTATGCCGTTGGTTTTAGCTCGCCAGACAGTCAAAGAAGCGAATCCGCACGCTTTTTTTTTTTTTTTTTTTGGCACCGAAAGCATTGACATATTTTAATACCGTTGATAATTGACTTTTATTTGTGTATATTTAATTCAGTTTTATTTGTGCATTCTCTGGGCTTCGCAGCTAGCCTCGAATATACGCCACTGCTGGTAGCTAACCTGCAATAAAAAAACTTAATAGATGACATTTTGAGAATGAGGGTTTATAACGAAGTAAATTTCTCCGTCATTTTTATCCGCGCCAGGATTTGAACCCAGGTCCCCTCATTCCGGAATAAGTCACTCTACCAATTGAGCTACGCGGACGTTTTTTATTCTGATTCCTATCTGCCTTTATGTCGTGTGCGTCCTGCTGGCAGGTACGTCACATCTCCTGGTATACGTTACATCATCTCCCCCTTATTTTTTTTATTTTTTTTTTTTTTGAAGTGCTGGAGAAGGGATTCTCTGATTTTTCCTATCTCGCGGTGTGGAAATAACATCACACCAATGCGAGATTTTGAACGGTCGGGTCATCCGGATAGTTCGGGCGCCATTATAACGAAGTAAATTTCTCCGTCATTTCTGTCCACGCCAGGATATTCGAACCGGGATCCCCTCATTCCGGAATAAGTCACTCTACCAATTGAGCTACGCAGACGTTTATTCTGATTTCTATCTGCCTTTATGTCGTGTGCGTCCTGCTGGCAGGTACGTCACATCTCCTGGTATACGTTACAGGTTTAACTTTTCACACTACTGAAAGGCAAAACTGCATACATGCAATTAAATAAACTTTAACGCATACCCATATTTAAAAAAAAATTTGAAGTTGCACTGATAAATACAACGCAACAATCACAACTGATAAAACCTGAAAACAAAATCATTTTTAAAATTCTGATTTACATATATTAAGCTAAAATAATTATCAATGGCATATTCCATACTAAAGCACACATGAAAAGTAAAAGCTGCTAGAAAATAATGTTATATTCTCTAAAAGCACAGTATTCATCTAAGTGTTATGGTGAGATGGTGATCAAGGACTATATGTGCTCCTACACCTGCCAATGTAACTGCTGGATACAGTTGGATTTTCACAACAGCCGTTAAAGTGGAAACACAAGAAGGAAGGGAAAATCATAACATAGAATTCCGTAATGCACAAAACCACAAATATATATACTTAAATATTGCCCATGTAATATAGCAGCAGGATACACTAACATTAAACACTTGCATTAACTCTCCAATGCAGTTTGTGAAAGAAGATACCTCATAAATATTAAAAACTGATAAACAATATGAAAAAAGAACTGTCTAAATTTTATTATTTTTTTAGATAGTTTATGTACCTCCTTGGATGAATAAACATTGAAAACAATTTCCACTGTTCCAGGAGAAAATCAAACACAGAATTTTAGAAATACCTCTGTGAACACCAATTAGTACAAAGTATCTCTCAAATAAATGCCAGCTATACAGGAAATTAATTTAGTAGAAAATTGGATAGAATTTCCTGAGATCAATAATTATCAGAAAAAATGTAAAAAAAAACTTGAAAAACAGT
Source organism: Macrothele yani (assembly GCA_039090855.1). Taxonomy (NCBI): domain Eukaryota; kingdom Metazoa; phylum Arthropoda; class Arachnida; order Araneae; family Macrothelidae; genus Macrothele; species Macrothele yani. The sequence continues at coordinate 33,959,821 of CM077004.1, forward strand.
GAAGGGCACAGTCTGTTTTCCTCAAGTGATCTGAAGCAGGAGAACATGTGCAATTGTGCTACGAGGTTTCTTGAGATTTTAGTTTGTACGTTTTTGATAACTTGTTTAATTTTCATAAGGAACATAATCATGCAATTTTCCAATTAAAAGTTAAGAAGTACAGAGGCCCTAACATTGAGCATTCACTGTTCTTTTTGAAGGATCTTCATTGATTTAAATGCTTCATACAGCTGTTATATATATTATTTACATCAGTGTACGCTGCATTCTCATTTTGATCATGAGAAATCTGGACCACTGTTTGGTATAAACATTTTTAACAGGAAAAAATTAATATCTCACAAATGAAGATATTCTGGCTTCATTGTGCTGTTTTCATAATTTCATATAACTTTTAAGGATGTTTACTATCAAAAATATTATTTTGACAATATATAATCAGATCACCTCGACAAAAAAAAAAAAAAAAAAGGAAAGCTAGTGTAAACATTTGACCAAACCTAATATAAGTCTAGGTCCTTTAAAAAAATTTGACAGCAAAAGTCAGTGTAAAATATCATAAAATACCAAAATCAGTTTTCGTTCAACAGTGTTGATAGTGTGCCCTGTTGTTTTAGTGAAAACAACAACAACAAAAATACCCATATTTATATTATCGTTAACAGTATAAAAGTATGCAACTTTCATTGAGGTAATGTTACAATAAATTTTTCTGAAGAAAAATTTGGGAAATCAGTTTACATCATAACCTAAAATTTACTGAAATGTTTATGTTTGCAGTTTATACTGAACCCACATCATGTTTTGAAATAACAGTGCTGAAATTCTGGAATATGAAATTTTGAATTATGGGAATATTCGTCTTTTCTTTACACAAACTCACATATCATATCTTAGTAGATAACCTAGTTAATTTGTCATTTGTAATTAGCCAGTTATTTAAACACACATACTTCCTTGTCACTGAGAAATTATATTGTAACAAACTTACCTATTGACATTTCCCTCTCTGATATCACTGAACAAATAGCCCAAAAAACTCTCATCCATCACATTCATCGGTTTTTTACTAAAATATCCGTAGGATGAACAACAGCAGATTTTTTAATTATTTTAGACACGATGTACTTAGCTTCCAAAATTCAGTTCGATGCTGCAGAAATAAAGCAGCACCAAAAATGCAACATCTATAAAAAAATATGCTATCGCAATTTAGCAAGAGCTACTTTAAAATTACAAAATTTTTAAAGATGACAATCCGATTTTTGGCGTAAATGTGACAAGAATGGTAAGTCAGATAATATCCGAAAAATTGAAAATTTTCATCGTCCTGGAGCGGGACTCGAACTCGCGTCTCCCAGAAAACGCCTGGTTAGCATACCCGGGCGTTTTCTGGGAGACGCGGGTTCGAGTCCCGCTCCAGGACGATGAAAATTTTCAATTTTTCGGATATTATCTGACTTACCATTCTTGTCACATTTACGCCTAAAATCGGATTGTCATTTTTTAAAAAAATTGTATTATATGGCGTAATCCCGTATTTCTTTCATGACTTTAAAATTATTTTTTGTGTGATAAAACATGCAGAAAATCTAACAATAAGATTTATTCTACTTACATGAAAGTTCCAGTTAGCACGTGCTCTGTGAACGAACAATGGTTGAACCATAGACTGTTAAACAAAGTTGCCCACATGTTGCTTCAAGCGCAGCAGATCCCTCCATGTTGATGACTCACAGGGGCATTGGTTGGAGCTTAGGTCGTGCTTGACTGTAGCCGGATTACCCAAACCTTCCCCTCAGTATCTCATCATTTGGAAAATCGTTGGCTTTACGTCAACATTCAACGATAACGTCTTGCCTACCAGATTGGGAATAGATTACGGTGGCGCAGAGTGGCACCTACGTTAATTTGCAAGGGTGTGCTTCCTGGGGTAGATTCACTGCATCCGTCATTCTTGGGCATTTTTAATTGAGGAATTCGTGCTCCAGAAACGGTTGAAGGCTTACTCAGTAAATGCAGAATACTTCTTGCAACTTTTGCATGAAAACATGATGTCATGCTTGCAAGAACAAGATCTGCACGTTTATGCAAGATGGTTCGCCGGCTCACATCGCATCTCAAATAAAGAACTGTCTTGTCACCACATTTCGTGCAGAAATATGAAACAGCAGGTACTGCAGCTTATCGCAGCCATACCAGAGTATACCTGACAACACCTTCTGGCATCCGTGGATTCCTGACTGTTGGGTTATTTAAAGTCCAGGAAATACCGGACAAGACCTTCCACACTGCCATAACCAAAGGAAGTCATTCGCCGCGAAGTCTGTTGCATTCACCCGAACATGCTACATTCGGCGGTCACTGGATTTATCACACTCTTGAAACCTTGTAGCAGAGGACATGTTGAGCAATTGCAGTTGCGATAGTGACACCAAATTTATACATCAGTTGTAATTTCATTGATTCTTATTGCATTGATAATTTTTTTAGTCGTTATCGCCCTCTGCCAATGTGTATTTGAACTAGAAGTTTGTCACTGCCAAACAAAAATTTCACAACTAGCTGTGCTTTTTGTGCAAACCTCATTGGAATACATTGTTATAAGTTTTGAAGTAATAATTGTTATAAGACTTTGAAATTAAATGGCGTTTTCAGCCACTCAGTATTATCCACTGTGTTGTACATTGTTTATTATGCGTTTCATAATCAATTCTCAGTAAGAAAAAGTTGAACATAGTGAAAATCCATTTCTCTCAGCGCCTCCACCCAGATAGCACAGCCTTGCAATTTTACGTTGGCCCAACACTGAACCACCGTCTTCTATTACTAAAAGACGGTGGCTTAGTGTTTTGCCTATGTTAAATTGCAAGGCTGTATTACCTGAATCATGATATACACTATATTGAAAAAAGTCCCCGGACACCCCTTCAAATGCAAATGAATGGATCCGCTGCGTTGTTAAGATCCGCGGTACAGCTGCAAATGGTATAGAAACAAGCCTGCAGCTAACCGCGATCATATCTCACTGTGAGATTGAGTGAAAATATCGTGGCGGGAGAGAACTGACTTTGAAAAAGGAAAGATTGTTGGTTGTTATATTAGTGGGTTGTCCATAACAAAAACCGAGAGGCGTTTAAACATACCCAAGTCAACTGTTTTGGATGTACTGAATAAATGGAAGACACATGGCTTGCCTGAAGCTGCAAAACGTACTGGCAGACTAAACAAAATCAGTGATAGAGGACGTCGAAGCCTCAGGAGAGTCGCTACATCTAATCGACGGAGTACTGGACAAGACCTCAGTGTACAAGTGAGTAAAAACGCTGGAATTTCGGTAGGTACACGTACCATTCGAAGGGAACTTCATTCCATGGGTAACTGTGGTCGTGCGGCTGCTCATAAGTCTTTCATCTCCACTCGGAATGCTTCTCGTCGTTCAGCATGTTGTAAAGAACATTTATCGTGGACCGTAGATCAATGGAAACGGGTCCTATGGACTGATGAATCCAGATACACTATCCATCAGCCTGATGGCCGTGTGTGGGTATGGCAGCAGCCGGGGGAACGCTATAGACCACAGTGTACTGGTCTTACACTCACGTTTGGAGCTGGCAGTGTGCTCGTGTGGGTGTGGTTTTCGTGGTATGGTCCCAGCCCATTGGCCATCGTGGACAAACCTGTTAATCAGCACGTCTACCTCGATATTCTGGACAGTTATGCGCTACCAACTCTGTGGAAATACTATGGAACCGAGCCTTTTTGGTACCAGCAGGATAATGCACCGAGCCATAAAGCAAAGACTGTTACGGCGTGGTTTGACGAGAATTCCGTATCATGTGTGGACTGGCCAACACAGAGCCCTGATCTTAATCCCATAGAGCACCTGTGAAATGAATTAGAGCGCTGCATAAGAAGTTTGAAACCAAGGCCTACTACTACACATCACTTATCGGCAGCATTTGTACTGAATGGAAGCACATACCTATCGCTGTGTTTCCAAACCTTATCGAAAAGCATGTCTCGAAGGGTGAGTGCATGCATTAAGGCCAAAGGTGGACCGACACCGTACTAATGTATGTTAATAAATGTTATGTTGTGTTTCTCTTCTAGGTGTCCGGTGACTTTTGTCAATATAGTGTATGATTCTACGCAGAACAGAAAGACAAGCTTGAAATCTTTAAGTATGCATACACTGAGCTAAAATTCGATGAATCCTTTCCAGAAAGAATTGTTCTTATGTCATCCACTTTTGATCATGGCATCGAAAATTTTGTGATATACGATGTCATCACCCTTATTCGTTTATTGGTCTGGTTCGGAAAACTATTATGCTGGCGTTGCTGAAACCACATTTAAAAATTCCAAATGAAACATACTGACACGAGAATTCTTCGAACCGTTCGCCCACGTACTAATTAATTGCTGTAAATTGTGACCAACGATCCTGTTATATTTTCGTGAGCATCATGTTATTTCAACTCCAACTCTGCATCATCCGCTGACACAAAGTTAGTTACAGGGTCCCAGGAAATATGTTTAGTGTAGTTTGCTCCAAAGTTTTGATCCTTTTATTTTTTCCCTGTGGCTAAGCCACCGCCCCTAAACCCCTATGGGTATTTACATTTAGACGAGTCATTTCCCACGGGTTTCCCCTTACTTTGATTCCCCTGTGGTTTCGTCCTATTACCAGCAATCGGAGGGAGAACAGAAAGTGAATACTCGATTCGAAGTGTGGACATGAATTTGTTATAAGTCTATATTTGTGTGAAACTACAAATTGTAGAGACATCTCGATTTATATACCAGACTCCCTGTTCTAGAGTAAAGGAATATTTAATGCGCTATTTTCACGAAAAAAATAGGAAGAAAAGAAATTTAAACAATAAGAATGTCAATGAAATTTTAATTATAATGAGCTCGTATCTTCGTAAAACAAATATAAATACATAAACTCTTTGAATTTAGAACCTGCACGCATTTATCAACCACGCGGTAGCTTTCAAAATTCCAAACTAGTGTAGGTATTTTGTACACAGATATGCAATATCTCTTATCCGCAATATGATATATTACAGCTATTTACAGAAAAAAAGCAGAAAAATATTCAGCAGCTTTTTAGTTTCCAAAACCAAATTTCCGAATCCATACTTTCGAAGTTGAAATAATGCCAAGCACAAACACGCGTTCATACGAGCCAGAGAGATAATTGTACATGTGCCCACAAAGGAAAGGTGGTAAATGTAGGGGCATTTTTGGTCAGGCATGCCTGTACCAGATATAAAATGCATTTCGCCAGTATGCCGCTGTATACAAACACATTTATGCTTATGGCATTCACGATATAATACATTAACTCCTCCTAGCACAGGATTGTAACAGTTCGGGCACCTTTTTTAGCACGTCTTTTGTAAAAAAAGATCGTGCTTATGTTATCGGTTTGTCCGTCCGTCCGTCTGTAGACGCCATATCCCTGCAACTATTAGTCCGATTTGAAAAATTATTTTTGCATTGGGAAGCTGGAAATATGCGAATGATGATCCTTGATTTCGTCTTTTTTTTTTTTTTTTTTACCATGAACAATTTCGCCGCTAGAGGTCGTAAATGCAAATGATGACGACTTCAGAATGCATTTTTTCCATATACTTGCTTCTAAACATCCGATTAAAAACTGTTTTTATCCTTCGATTCCATTTTTGACAAAGAGTATTTTAGGTATAATTACTCTTTCAAGTTACGCATAGATTTTTTGCTAGGGGGCGTAAAAGTAAATTGCATTTTCCCCGATATCTCTTCTTCTAAAAGTCCGATTTAAAAAACAATTTCTTCAGCCGATACAGCTCCAGATGGAAAATCTTTTGCATGCAATTTCTAATGTTTGGTAAAGAGTTCTTTGGCCACCAAGGGGCGTAAGCAATAATTTTTATTTCTGATGTATTTGCCATAAAAGTTGAGCTTCTAAAGTCTCGATTAAAAAAATTATTTCGCGAACCGATGCCCCTACGCCGATAAACCTTTTCGGAATATTTTCTTCTTAAAATATTTCATGGTTTCTCCACCAGGGGGCGCAGACGTATATTTTAGTTTTGTCAATAACTCTGCGTGTAATGGTCCCATTTGAAAAATTCCTTCTTTATTGGATAGTTTCCGGCGTGACATGCTTCTCATATAATTTCAAAATTTTAAAGTAATTCAAAGACTTTCCGCTAGGAGGCGTAAAGGAAAATTGCGTTTTCCCCAACATCTCTGCTTCTAAAACTTCGATTTGAAAAATTCTTTGTGCACCGGATGCAGCTCCTGATGGAAAATCCTTTGCATATAATTTCTAATTTTTGGTAAAAAACGGTTTGGCCACCAGGGGGCGTAAGTCTTAATTTCCGCTTCTGATGTATTTGCAGCAAAATCTGAGTTTCTAAAATCTCGACTGAAAAAAATTCGTTTGTGGACCGATACTACTTATGTCGACAAGCCTTTTAGGAACATTTTCTTCTTAAAGTTACGCATGGTTTCTACGCCGGGGGAGTAAATGTATATCTTATTTTTGTCAATATCTCTACTTCTAGGAGCCCGATTTGAAAAATTCCTTCTTTGTTGAATAGTGTTTCTAATACGAAACGTTTTTCATATATACATTTAAAATTTTTAAGTAGCATAGACTTTCCGCAAGGGGGTGCAAAGGTAAAATGGGTTTCCCCAGATATTTCAACTTCTAAAACTACGATTTGAATTTTTGTTTTCTGTATCGCGCACAGATCCTGATGGAAAATGTTTTTCATATAATTTCTAATATTTGGTAAAGAATGGTTCGGCCACCAGGGGGCATAAGGGTTAATTTCTGCTTCTGATGCATTTGCAACAAAATCTGAGCTCTTGAAAACTCGAGTAAATTTTTTTTTCTTGGACCGATACCGCTCACATCGGAAAACCTTTTGAGAATACTTTCTTCCTAAAACAATGCATGGTTTTTCCGCCAGGTGGCGTAGATGCATATCTTATATTTGTCCATATCTCTGCTTCAAAGAGTCCAATTTGAAAAATTATTTCTTTGTTGGAGAGCGTTTCCGTTGCGAAATGTTTCTCATATAATTTCAAATTTTTCTTAATGCACAAGTCTGCCACCAGAGGGAGTAAGTTCACGATTCCGTTTACAGCAATATCTGCGGGATTTAAAACCAGATTGAAAAAATTCTTTCTTCGGTCAGATGCTATTGTTTTCCATACCGGTCCCACTGACTTTGAATAGCTTTGATAAATTTTATTTGCGTCAGAACGGATTCAAAAGACGTGCTCATTACACCCGAAAATTCGGTGTCATCTTTGTTGTTCTTTACTCTGGTGACATAGCAAGCTTGAAATCAGCCACTACAAAACGAAAAATCAGTTATTGGTTGGCTGGGGTTTCAGTTGCACAGTAGTAGAGTTTCGGTTAGCAAGTTCACTTTTAGTTCGTAGGTGTTCTTTTCACCTTTTGGTTTTTAGTAAACAAGCTTTTAATGTATGTTGTTTTCTGCATATTCCGGCATCCGCGACAGGTTATGTAGAATATCCCACTTCGTCTTGTCATAGAAAGTTTAAAAAGCGAACAAACACAATGGCATATTTTGTTTACAAGGGCTTACAATGTTTTGGAACTAAGACATACTACAGAGATGAGGTACCATTGCAACATAGTTCCGGAAGTAACAAAATGCTTGAAGATAAAGCTGAGCATCATTTGGTCTTGATGAAAATATCAGTGGAACATACCATTCCATCGGAACGTAGGAAGATGACAATACTATTGAAGACGAATGTGATGAAATGTGAGAATGGAGACAAGGACTGTGTGATTCTAAAGAATAAATACAGAGGTAGGATGTTATGCTACCCCCGGAATCACAGTATACCCGCCCAAGCGCATAAAGAGAGTGCACGCGACAAGATCTCCCACGTGGAGATATAAACGGCCGGCCAGGACAGATGAGCCATAGTGCATTACGTGAGCACAATGGGCAGAGGTAGTAATTTGACAAACGTTCAGAAAGGAATTATCATCGGCTACTGCACCAATGGTGGAAGCATTTCAGAAACAGCCGATTTCGTGGTCTGTTCGCGATGTGCTGTAGTAAGGGTACACCAAGAATGGACCGCAAGCACACCGAGTACCTCCCGACGTCATAACTGTTGAACCCCAAAGGCCATCAACCCCAGAGGAGAACGTCGGCTTCGTCAACATATAAAGAGCAATCTACGTGCAACAGTGCAGCAATTGACCACGCGAATGAACACTGGGCACCCAGGTACGTGTCTCCGATAACAGTAGGGAGAACCCTGTTACGCATGGGTCTGCGGAGTCCACGCTGCGTCAAGACGCCCATTTTAATCCAGGTCCAATGGCAACGACGCCAGCAGTTCGCACGGTACTGCAGGCGTCGTTGCCATTGGAAGAGTGGATAAAGGTTGACCACTCCAACGAATCGGGGCTTCTACTCCACAGAAGTGACGAGCGGTGGAGAATGGGGAGTCAGACACACGAGAACGAACACACGGATACGCTTGTCGGTCAAGTACAGGTCGGCGGTGACAGTGTGCATGTCAAAGAGATGTTTTCCCGGTATGACCTGGAACCGCTGGTACCACTCGATGGGTCCCTAACGCACATGACAACCTGTCTGTCAATCCTCGCTAAACACATGCATCACTTCATGTTAACCGTTTACCCTGGTGGTGATGGTGTCAACCAACAGAACAATGAGCCATGCCACTTCGCTAAGGGGGTGCGTGACTGCTTCCAGGAACATGACAGCGATGTCTCCGTTCTCGTTTGGCGTACAAAATCGCCCGACGTCAATCCCATAGAGCACTTGTGGGACTATTTGAATAGAGAGGTTCGACGGGCTGACCCACAACCACGTACACTCCGAGACCTCCGTGCCCTGCTGCAGTCCAAATGGGCAAGTGTGCCTCGGGCAACCTTCCAGGACCTCATTGCGTCCATGCTACGCCGTCTCGCCGCTGTCATCCGGGAAAAGTGTGGTTATTCCCATTGTTAGCTAGATGATCATATTATTCTGATACGACTTAAGAGATATGCTGACAAACACCCATTTCCCAACATGCAGGTGTTTGTGCGATTCCTCTACAATACCCAGACGGCTCCAGGCGATACTACATCAGAATGACCAAACGTTTTTTTTAGAATTAGAATCAAGTAGCATAAAAGAGACACTAAAAATGCCAGTAAAATAGCCATGTGACAGTAAAATAGCCAGTGAATTCGAATTCAAGTCTGCTATTCCTATTTGGGATGATATAGAGAAATTAGCTTCCTACATCACCTCTAAATCTACAGCCATTCGGGAAACCTTTGAGATCATTACTGGCAGTGAGGCTTGCAACGATAGCGTCGCTCTACCCATACAGTACAAAACGTTTCAGATATGTATCAATAATGTTACCATCTCTCATTTTCGTTACTCTTTCAGAGATATCTTACAGTTACGCTTGAGCAACATCTACTTTGGAACATAACTCTTTGTACATTACGGTTACGTTAAAAATAGCATTCACTGGTACTACTGTTTTATAGTTTCCATTGTACATAATTGCTACCTTGATGTCACATTCCGGCGATATTTAAGACTTTTTGTTTGGCAATCCGTGGGTACGCATGCGCATTTATGCCATTTCACCGAAGCACTCTCGTAGTCGTATTTCCACGTACTACTGGTGTATTCTTTGGTGATACTGTCGTACTCGAGTTAGCTAGTTAGTTGACTTAATATTTCATTCTTTTTTTTTGTGTGATTTAAGATCATCTGAAAGTATTTGTTTTGATTATTATAATTTTTTAAATTCTAAAAATCATTTTGTAAAATCTAAGTAGATGGCTGTGTTGTATTAGTATACTATACCAGTATGCTTTTTTTACTTGAAGCTGAGAAATTTCATATTGGTAGGTATTTTGAGAAATGACGAATTTGATTTTCTTTCTTTTTTTCGCTGAAATTTAGTCTATTCCACATATGAAATAGAAATTCGACACCCTCATTTAGGACCGATTTTTATTTCTTTTGTTATCAATATATAAACGCCGCCACTGTTCCCAATGGACAGCGGACCGCGTTGAACCCGTGAAAACGGAAACAACTCGTAATACGACTGTTGTTGCTTTTGAAACAGCTGTCGAGTGTAATATTTTTTATTGTGATTTTACAAAGTTTATGAAAACTATAATGTTCAACGTAGTAAATACGTAACAGTAATATGATGATGTCACAAATATCTTTCAAATACATAACAGTAATGTAACGAAGTTGCAATTATCTTTCAGATACGTAACAGTAACATGAAGTTGGTATGTTAAAGTTGCAAAGACCTTTCATTGTAACGTATCGGTTATGTTTCAGAGTTATGTAACGTTTAAAGACATTTTGGCGTAACCGTAAGGTTTTTGAAACACTACTGTTACATTGCGCAACGTATCTGAAAAGTCTCAATGTTTCAGTGCTACATACTTGTAACATATACGAAATATTCTGTGCTGTGTGGGTAGATTTGCCAATAATTTGGAACCATTCGTTTGGCGTGCAAATCGCCCGGTGTAGCGGAAGCATATCCGGCGCGTAACTGGAAGACCCTGGGTTCGACTCCCGGTGGCGGCTAATGAGAATTTTTCCGTGACTCACTTATAAACGTGGAAAGAGCGAAGATCTTTGTTTGATGTTCCTGGTCCACGTTAAATTTCTGTATTAATTATTCATTCGCCTTCTAATTATTTCTTCAGTTGTTGCTTCCCATCTTTGGCGAATCCCCAGCATTGTGCGGGGCTCCAAGAGGCAACCTGCCAAATCGGCTTGGCAGTTAGCGTGTGTGAGTCTGGATGAATTCGAGGCCGCTGTGGTGTAGCGGAAGCATATCCGGCGCGTAACTGCAAGACCCTGGGTTCGACTCCCGGTGGCGGCCATTGAGAATTTTTCCGTGACTCACTTAGAAACGTGGAAAAAGCGAAGACCTTTGTCTGATGTTCCTGGTCCACGTTAAATGTCTGTATTAATTAATCAATTTGGAACCAGTTCTTCAAATAACGGCGCTTTCTTTCCAAGAAACCGCGTACTCAACCAAGGCGACGTCTCGTCTCTTTGAATGAAACTTACATTCGTATATATTTGTTTATTGTCTATTCAAGTCAGCGCGTTCAAATAGTTGAAGCATTCTACAGAATTATTCAGACACCAGTCTTCTGTCTAATTCCTTGAAAACGCCATCTGGTTGATGTATGTAAGCTTGGAAACGCATATTTATATTTTTACGCCAACAAATCAGATTACTAGTGTAGTTTTACCATTTTTTTGGATAGATGGTGTACAATTCCTCATTCTTAATTCAATTACTGTTTCAAAAGGCTAATGTGGATACCGAAATCAGTTTACGTGGCCTTTATAATAGACTGGAAAGACACCTCAGAGTACCGGAATTGTTAAGTGTAAAATAAATACTGCGCGATGCTTTACCCATTGGTTAAGTCAGCCTTTCCGGATGAAAGATTACGCACATCACAAAAAAAGAAAAATCGAACCAAACAGATTATTTTGAAGCATTTTTGAGGCAAAATGTAGAACGCGAAGAACGCCACTTTATTGATCCCATAAGTTCCAGAGGTTGCAGGGGAATGATATCGCAAATTATAAAACGGTAATCTAACTATTCCGTCTGCTATTTACTCAGGAGGGGAAAACAAAAATTATAACAACTTGTATTTGGTGAGATAAGGAATTCCATTGTTCGCGACATCGATAAGAAGAATAGAATTTGAATTTGAATGAGAAGAACGCTATCCTGAAGAACAGGAGTATCTGATTTCGTTGATTTAAGAGGGAACACATGTCCAGACATTTTGAAGCTTAGATCTAGCGCTTGAAGTGTCACAGCGGGTGTCATTCAGTAAAGTGGTCCAAATGAAGTAATCAGTAATTATGATACACACTATATTGACAAAAGTCACCGGACACCTCTTCAAAAGTAAATGAACGAATCCGCTGCGTTCTTAAAATGCGCGGTACAGCTGCAAACGGTATAAAAACAAGCCTGCAGCCAATCGCGATCATATATCACTGTGAGGTATAACGTAGAAGTCTTTCGGTACTTCTACGTTAATTTAAAACAGCAACATACTAAGAAATAGTTCCTAAATGAAAGAAACCTTAACGGCCAGACGAAACATGTAAACAACAGAAGTCAAACGTACGGAAAAGATGCTTTATTGAAGGTTGTAGCACGTCCATAACAGAACGATATCAATATTTAAACACACCACACAGCTTCACAGCTCTTAACACAACGCTAGCTTTACAACGCCTTCTTTTCAACGCTCTCCTTACAACGCTCTCCAGCAGCAGTTTTTTCGTCGTTTTTATCTCTTGTTCTTATCTTATCTCAGACATACGTCACGTGCATTCAACCTCAATTGTGTTGCCAAACGTACTCGTTTGAGAGAAAAAATATTACATTAAGAGTGAAGACTAACTGAGAATAAACTCAAGATTTACATAAGGAAAGAAACTAAAAAAGGAAAGTTAATCTAAAATATACGTCACAGAGGTTGAGTGAAAATGTCACGGCTGGAGAGAACTGACTTTGAGAAAGGAAAGATTGTTTGGTGTTATATTAGTGGTTTGTCCATAAGAGAAATTGAGAGGCGTTTAAACATACCCAAGTCAACTGTTTTGGATGTACTGAATAAGTGGAAGACACATGCCGTGCCTGAAGCTGCAAAACGTTTCGGCAGACCGAAGAAAATCAGTGATAGAGGACGTCGAAATCTCAGGAAAATCGTTGGAACTAATCCACAGAGTACTGAACAAGACCTCAGTTTACAGGTGAGTAAAAATGCTGGAACCTCTGTATGTACACGCACCATTCGCAAAGAACTTAATTCCATGGGTTTCCGTGGTCGTGCGGCTGCTCATAAGCCTTTCATCTGAACTCGGAATGCTACTCGTTGTTTAGCATGGTGTAAAGAACATTCATCGTGGACCGTAGATCAACGGAAACCAGTCTTATGGACTGATGAATCCAGTCCTATGGACTGATGAATCCAGTCCTATGGACTGATGAATCCAGTCCTATGGACTGATGAATTCAGATACACGATCCATCAGTCTGATGGCCGTGTTTGGTTATGGCGGCAGCAGGGGGAACGCTATTTACAACGGTATATTGTTCCTACGGTCAAGTTTGGAGGTGGCAGTGTACTCGTGTGGGGGTGGTTTTCGTGGTATGACCCAGGCCTATTAGTTATCGTAGACAAACCGGTTAGCTAGCACGTCTAACTCGATATTCTGGACAATTACGCCCTACGGATTCTGTGGCAATACTATGGAGCCGAGCCTTGGTGCCAGCAGGATAATGAACCGAGCCATAAAGCAAGGACTGTTGCGGCGTGGTTTGACGATAATTCCGTATCGTGTGTGGACTGGCCAGCAAAGAGCCCTGATCTTAATCCCATAGAGAACCTATGGAATGAATTAGATCGCCGAATAGGAAGTTTGAAAACAAAGCCTACTACTAAGCAACAGTTAGCGGCAACATTATGTACTGAATGGAAGCTCATACCTGTCGCTGTGTTCCAAAATCTTGTCGAATGCATGTTTCAAAGGCTCAGTGCAAGCATTAAGGACAAAGGTGGACCGACACCGTACTAATGTACGTCAATAAATGCTATGTTGTATTTCACTTCTAGGTGTCCGGTGCTTTTGTCAATATAGTGTGTGTGTAGATAAGGAAGGTGAGATCAATAGAATGGAGACATTGATTTAGCATAAGAGAACGAACCCCTGCTACAGAGATTAATTGAAAAAATTGCACCTAATAATACTCATAAACTAATGAGAGCACTATTGGATGCTGGATCACGGAGAACCTACATAACTAAAGATAATATTAGGGAAACTGAATTTAAGGAGGAGGGAAAGGAAAACTCTGAAGGAAGTGTAACACTTCTGCCTCTATCGCTGACTGTTGAGGGTTCCCTCAATTTGTATCAGGAGAGACCGAGATATGAACCCAATGGCGCCCCAAACAATGACGCTTGGCGTTGGGCCTGCATGAGGCGACAAAATGCATGCTGCAAGGTGCCGTTCGCGATCACATCTTTGAACACGTATGTAACCACCATGGTGCATAAAGTTGAATCGTACCTCGTCAGAAAACACGACCTATTGCCAATCAGCAGCACGCGAATGCTTGTGTTCGAAGCGCCATTACAACCTGAGGCGTCCGTGGTTGAGGGTCAAAAGAATGCGCAGCAATGGGCTGCTAGCGACTAGTGCCCTGTTAAGCAGACGACGTCGAACTGTGCTGGTGAACGAAGCCTGACCTGTGACTGTGCTCCTCTGCTGCGCTAATGCTGTGGATGTGGCAGTATGCTTTGTCACTGCCATGCGGTAGAGATATCTCTCATCTTGTGCAGTCGTGCGGTTTTTCGGTCCATTTGCTGGGTTTCTGTGCGTCCGAACCTCGTCTGTGCACTGACACCACGTCGAGCACGAGCGGCAATTTTGTGGTAGGAAAATCCAGCTTTTCTCATCCCAACAATCTTTTCTCTCTCAATGTCCATCAGGTGTTCATAATGCGACCTTCTTCGGCGAAGAGAAATAGTGAGACAAAAGAAACACCTTTTCGACTGAAAGTCGGATCTTTGTTTGAGCCAGCTCTTTATACAGAAGACCAGACAGCTCAGAGTGCGTCGCTCTGAAACCGCATGCGCACTAACATTTTAATCATTTGCATGTCCCAACCTGTTGTACATATTCTTGCAAGTTTCAAACTAGTACTATAGTGTGTCGCATAAATATAGATACAGAACAAATTCTCGAATTAAAATGAAACAACAACGAGCTGAAATGTACACCTCATATTTATAGCAAAAATACACTGGCGGAAAGTGAAAAAAGAACACCAAGAAGGAGACGTCTGATACCTGCAAAATTTATACAGCATAATAACGGAATACAGAGGATAACGTGATCAAAACATTATGGCAAAATACAGCTGTATTTGCTGGTAAACTGAAAAATAACATTTCCATGTAACATGGTTAGTACGAGGTTGACCCACCATGAACTGCGTCACACTGTGCAATTCTGGCATGGAGTCTGTCGTACAGATGTTGGATGTAAGTTTGAGGTATTGAATTCCAAGCATCCTCAACCTGGACGCGTAAATCGGGGATGGTCGTGGCTGGTCGTGGAGACCAGATAAGTCGTTGTCCCATAAAATCCCACACGTGCTCAATGGGGGACAAATCCGGTGAACGTGCAGGCCATGTAAGTTGTCTCACACCTTGAAGTGCATGTTGCGTTGCACGTGCCGTGTGTGGGCGTGCGTTATCTTGCTGGAAAACTCCACGATGGACCGACCTTACAAATGGCACAACAACGGGCTGAATGATGTTGTTGATGTAGGAGGTGCTGTTTAACGTACCCGGTACAAGCACTAGTTGTGTACGCGAGTGATAGCTGATCGCTCCCCACACCAGGAGACCAGGTGTAGGCCCTGTGTGTCGTTGGCGGATGCAATAAGGGTGGAGACTCTCCCCTGTGCGTCAAAGATATTGACAAAAATAAGATATACATCTACGCCCCCTGGCGTAGAAACGATGCATTATTTCAAGAAGAAAATGTTCCTAAAAGGTTTGTTCACATGAGTAGCATCGGTCAGCAAAATACTTTTTTTTCAATCGAGATTTTAGAAGCTCATATTTTGCTGCAAATACACCAGAAGCGGAAATTAAGGCTTACACAACCTGGTGGCCAAACCATTTTTTTACAAACATTAGAAATTATGTTCAAACGATTTCCCGTCAGGAGCTGTATGCGGTGCAGAAAGAATGTTTCAAATCGGAGATTTAGAAGCAGAGATATAGGAGGAAACACAAATTACCTTTACGCCCCCTAGTGGAAAGTCTATGAATTACTTGAAAATTTTGAATTTATAGGAAAACCATGTCACACTAGAAAAACTATCCAACAAAGAAGGAATTTTTAAATCGGACTACTAGAAGTAGAGATATTGACAAAAGTAAGATATACACCTACGTCCCCTGGCGCAAAAACCATGCACTATTTTAGGAAGAAAATGTTTCTAAAAGGTTTGTCGACACGAGTAGTATCGGTCTACAAACGATGTTTTTTTCAATCGAGAATTTAGTAGCTCATATTTTGCTGCAAATACATCAGAAGCGGAAATTAAGATTTACGCCTCCTGGTGGCCAAACCATTTTTTTCTTTTTCACAAAAATTAGAAATTATGTGCAAACAATTTCCCATCACGAGCTGTATCCGGTGCAGAAATAGTTTTTCAAATCGAAGATTTAGAAGCAGAGATATAGGGAGAAACGCAATTTACCATTACGCCCCCTACCGGGAAGTCTATGAATTGCTTGAAAATTTTGAAATTATATGAAAAACATGTCAGCCGCCCCGGTGGCGCAGTGGTCTAAGGCGCTGGCCTATGATAATTCGTCCGTAAGGGGTCCGGGTTCGAATCCCGGTCAGGCATGGATGTTGTGTTTGTCTTACGGCACTGGCTCTCTCCCTTCCCTGGAACCAGTGACCCTAAATTAGGGACGGGCGACTGCTTATAGCCCATTGAGTTGCTCACGGCGGTCGTTAAACCTCCATTCAAAAAAAAAAAAAAAAAAAAAACATGTCAAACGGAAAAGACTATCCAACAAAGAAGGATTTTTTCAAATCGGACGCCTAGAAGTAGAGATATTGACAAAAATAAGATATACATCTACGTCCCCTGGCAAAGAAACTGTGGGATATTTTAGGAAGAAAATATTCCGAAAAGGTTTATCGATATGAGTGTCATCAGGCCACGAAAGAATTTTTTCAATCGATATTTTATAAGCTCAGATTTTATGGCAAATACATCAGAAGCAAAAATTAACACTTACGCCCCCTGTTGGTCAAAGTATTCTTTAACAAAAATTCGAAATTATATGCAAAAGATTTTCCACTAGGAGATGTATCCGCTGAAAAAAATTTTTTGAAATCGGAGTTTCAGGAGAAGAGTTATCGGGAAAGATGTAATTTACTTTTACGCCCCCTAGCGGAAAATCTATGCCTAATTTGAAAAATAAGCTATATCTAAAATACTCTTCGACATAAATGGAATCGAAAGATAAAATAATTTTTTCAATCGGATGTTTAGAAGCAAATATGTGGAATAAAACGTAATTTTGAATTCGACATCATGTGCATTTATGCCCTCTAGCGGTGAAATTGTACATCGTAAAAAAAAAAAAAACGAAATAAAGGATCATCATTCGCATATCTCAAGCTTCCGAATGCAAAAAGAATTTTTCAAATCGGACAAATAGTTGCAGAGATACCGTGGGTACAGACGGACGGACGGGCGGACAAACCGATAACATAAGCACGATTTTTTTTTACAAAAGACGTGCTAAAAAGGCTTACCGGCAGACCAAAGAGGTCGACGCCACGAATGAAAACCAAACACTAGACCGATGATCAACAAGAACACAAAAATATACTGAATCGTAAAAGAAGTGGTCACGGTTAAATATCATCCTAGCAAGCCAAAAAGGTGTATTCTCATACACCTACAAGACTGTGACAAGATACAGGACTGTGTATGTAAATGAGAAAGAAAATCTTCTGCCACCTAGGACCCACCAAGTGGCACTTTGTATTATTTGATTTATTTAATATTGTTAGGTTCCAAGTCAGAAAAGCACACATATACATATAAGGGATCTCTAGACATTTTGACGCACAAATCAGAAAGCATGCTAAAATTGCCATTCAACTAGAGTTAGGGAACGCTTGTGAAAGGCATCAAAAGTTTACAATTTCTTTTCTTTTCGGCAGAATATGGAACCTAAAAGTATAAAAGTCGATTCGAAATCTCTTGGGTTTTCCCTTGGGTTTACCTATATTTTTCGAGACAGGGAAGTAATGAGTCAGTAATAGTCCGATAAAGACGCCATCATTTCGAATTTATATTCGCAGATTCCTACTTTAAGACAATGAACGCCAGCCTTTGCGGAAATATAATTCAGCTGTGTAATCACATTTTAAATTACATTTTTGCATGAAATCCCTACTGAATAAGAAGATTTCTTTTTGGAAATATGAATAAAATTCCCAAATTTAATAGGAGATTTTTACTATATCATAAGAAAGTGAGTGATAAAGTTTTTCCTTTGTATCTTTAGTATAAAAGAAAAGGAAATAATTTAATGAATACTACTGAAAGCCGCGTCATATTTTCTTTTCCCTTAAATGTCTTTCTTAAAACACTGTAATAGCTGATACCGCATTTTTGCGGCCCAGGCAGTAAAACAATGCTTCAAGGAGAACTTTTCGCCCTAATTAATTCGAGACAATTTCTGGTGCAGAACTAAAGTGTGTGCCTGCATGTGTCACGCAAATGCAGCATTTGGACAGTTTATTAAATGCACGAATGTAAACAAGGTTAATCAATAAAGCAATCTTTGTGTTTACCTACACTGTCGTCTACGTTTAGTGGGCCATTCTAGACGAACTCAAAATAGCTCTCTCGATATTATAAGAAGCTTACTTTTTTCGCTGTGAGAGAAATAACAGAAACGCGGCCTTTTCCGATGGCAAAACTCATCTGATAAAATTGTCTTTTGTATATTTTGTTAATTCACCAGAAATTAAAGAATGTATCTAACGGTGTAGGTTGTCCATACTTTAACTGAGATCTAATATAGATTAAAATTAATAAAAATAATTGTAATTGCCTTAATCGTAAAAGACGACAAAACAATCCATATGACAAGAGATTTCAAAGTACTAAATTGTTTAATGTTCGTAGGTAGTGTGATGTGTTTTCTAATTTAACTTTCATTTTTAGTTCCTTTTCCAATATAAATTTGAGTTTGTTCCCTTTTGCTCTTTCCAAACTTAACGTGAAATCTTCTCTCTCACATAAATGAGGTTGGGAACACTTTTGAGGTCAAAGAGAGTGACGAATGAATGTGATAAGGCCGTTAGATAAAAAGGACGACACAGCAGTTGCTTAGTGTGTTGTGTGTGTGGATATGTTCGATCGTTATTAAGATAGATTATACGACAGATAATTAAGGCGAAGTGCAAAACTTGAAGTGACTATCACTGCCATCAAATATTGCTGGACCAGTAAAAGGTTGCCGTAAGTTTGACTTCTGTATATGTTTCGTCTGGCCGTAAAACCTTAACCCCGTGCAACTGTTGAATCGTATTATCATTTAGTTCAACATTTCCTTAGTCATGGTTTTAGACATAGCCTAACACCAATCTCGCACACGAAGAAGAGTTACGTTATAGTAGCAAAATTCGGAGCGTAGTGGGTAAACGAAAGGATTTGTTGGACTTTCAGAAAGGACAAGTTGTTGAAGCTCTGAGAGCGAGTGCTTCGATTTCCCGAACGGTGGAATTATTGGTATGTTCGCGAGCTGCAGTAATGAAAGTCTATCAGGACTGGCGTGAAAATGATCAAACAACGACCCGGCGGCAAAACTGCACAGGACAGTGAAAGGTTGATGTGAGAGGTGAGCGCCGGGTTCCTACGACTTCTACTGGCCAACATAACCAGCACTGTGCAACAGTTGACTACCCAATACGACAGAGCTCAACCCGAAAGAGATCAGAGATCAGATCAGATTAGATCATATGTAGAGGATTTTATGGAGGGAGTGTCTGACCCCAAGTCTCAAACGACCCTTAAAAGTAGGAAGCTACGAGAGTTGGGCTTGAGTGCCCGATAGGAAAGTCACACGAAAGCGAGGTAGAAGACGCCCTTATTTACTGGGGGGGGGGGTCAGCACCCCGGTTCTGATGGCTTAACGTGCTCAATCGACGCACGGCGGATATTTAGTGTTTCGAACCTGCCTGGGATCGAACCCGAGGTCGTTTCCAAAGCAGTCACGAACGCTGACCACTAGGCCATTCGCTGCCCTACAGTGGCGGAGAGTCTGTCATGACCATGCATCGCATGTTCACACGTATGGGCTGTGACAGCAATGGGCCCGACGACATCCTCTCCTAACCACGGTTCATGGTCGCGAAAGACTCGCCTTTCAGGGTCGCGAAAGACTCGCCCGACGATATCCTCTCCTAACCACGGTTCATGGTCGCGAAAGACTCGCCTTTCATGGTCGCGAAGGACTCGCACGACGATATCCTCTCCTAACCACGGTTCATGGTCGCGAAAGACTCGCCCGACGACATCCTCTCTTAACCACGGTTCATGGTCGCGAAAGACATATTCATGGTCGCGAAAGACTCGCCTTTCAGGGTCGCGAAAGACTCGCCCGACGATATCCTCTCCAAACCACGGTTCATGGTCGCGAAAGACTCGCCTTCCATGGTCGCGAAGGACTCGCCTGACGATATCCTCTCCTAACCACGGTTCATGGTCGCAAAAGACATATTCATGGACGCGAAAGACTCGCCCGACGACATCCTCTCCTGACCACTGTTCATGGTCGCGAAAGACTCGCCCGACGATATCCTCTCTTAACCACGGTTCATGGTCGCGAAAGACTCGCCTTTCATGGTCGCGAAAGACTCCCTCGACGACATCCTCTCCTAACCACGGTTCATGGTCGCGAAAGACTCGCCCGACGATATCCTCTCTTAACCACGGTTCATGGTCGCGAAAGACACGCCCGACGACATCCTCTCCTAACCACGGTTCATGGTCGCGAAAGACATATTCATAGTCGCGAAAGACTCGCCTTTCATGGTCGCGAAAGACTCGCCCGACGATATCCTCTCCTAACCACTGTTCATGGTCGCGAAAGACTCGCCCGACGACATCCTCTCCTAACCACTGTTCATGGTCGCGAAAGACTCGCCTTCCATGGTCGCGAAAGACTCGCCCCACGACGTCCTCTCCTAAATACGGTTCATGGTCGCGAAAGATTCGCCTTTCATGGTCGCGAAAGACTCGCCTTTCATGGTCGCGAAAGACTCGCCCGACGACATCCTCTCCTAACCACGGTTCATGGTCGCGAAAGACATATTCATAGTCGCGAAAGACTCGCCTTTCATGGTCGCGAAAGACTCGCCCGACGATATCCTCTCCTAACCAAGGTTCATGGTCGCGAAAGACATATTCATGTTCGCGAAAGACTCGCCCGACAATATCCTCTCCTAAACACGGTTCATGGTCGCGAAAGACTCGCCCGACGACATCCTCTCCTAACCACGGTTCATGGTCGCGAAAGACATATTCATAGTTGCGAAAGACATATTCATAGTTGCGAAAGACACGCCTTTCAGGGTCGCGAAAGACTCGCCCGACGATATCCTCTCCTAACCACGGTTTATGGTTGCGAAAGACTCGCCCGACGACATCCTCTCCTAACCACGGTTCATGGTCGCGAAAGACTCGCCCGACGACATCCTCTCCTAATCACGGTTCATGGTCGCGAAAGACTCGCCTTTCATGGTAGCGAAAGACTCGCCCGATGACATCCTCTCCTAACCACGGTTCATGGTCGCGAAAGACATATTTATAGTCGCGAAAGACTCGCCTTTCATGGTCGCGAAAGACTCGCCCGACGATATCCTCTCCTAACCACGGTTTATGGTCGCGAAAGACTCGTCCGACGACATCCTCTCCTAACCACGGTTCATGGTCGCGAAAGACTCGCCTGGTGCAAAGATCATGCAAGTTGGGCGTCGGATGACGGGAAAAAGTGCGCCGGCAGGTGGAGTCGCGTTTTCTACTCCACTCTGGGGATGGTTGTGTACGTATTTGGCACAAACGACATGAGGCACTCTACCCATCTTGTTTGGTCTCCACACTGCAAGCCGATGGAGGAGGTTGTATGGTGTGGGGCATGTTTACATTGCATGAACTTCGACCCCTGGTGCACGTGAAACAAAGTATGACTGGTACCCAATATGGTTAATTGCTTGCTGACCTTGTACACACAGCAATGTTGCACTTGTTCCCAAATGGCGATGGTCTCTTCCAACATGACAATGCACCGAGCCATAGGTCCTATATCTTGCAGGAACGGTTTGAGTAACACAGCTTAGACTTCTAGCATATCTACTGGACTCTGAACTCCCCCGATATCAATCGTATAAGGCACTTCTGTGCTGCCATGGAACAGCAAATCAGGCGTCTGAATACTCCAATCTCCTCTATACCTGAATGAAGGCAGCATTACACACAGCGCTTGGTTGGCCATACCTTCCAGCTGCTTCCGGCAAGAATAAACAAAGACATCGCTCTTTCCACGTTTTAACAACACACAGCAACCGAAAATTTGTTATTCGGTCACCGCTGGGGAATCGAATCCCATATCTTTCTATATCCAGCCAAGCCCGTTAGCCTTACACCTTTGCTTCCGGCATCTTACACTGAATCGATGTCACGTCGGATAGCTGTTATATTGAGGGAAAAAGGAGGACTTACGAAGTATTATGTAGGTGGTCATAAATCGGTGATCACTCAGTGTAAAATAGCAATGCACTTCCTACAGACACTAAACAAAAATTTCAAGATCTAACTCCGTAGAAGTTACTGTTTAAAACTAAATTAATGGTTCTTCATATTGAACGTTTTATATTTTTTATTTCTCGAACCAAGCAAGGGTTCTCCAATAGAAACTGACGGGGAGGCATTCGTTGAGGCAGAGGATAAAAGGCAAATACAACATCAATATCTTTCAAGAGATTCAAGGTGAGACCGTCTCGAAGGGCTGTTACTATAGATAAATGTCGTCCTTTGCTGTAGTTGCTCGTGGACGGCCTTGACCTTGTCTTCTTCGAACACTTTCCTTATCCAGAAATCGTGTCCATTGTCAGGAAAAGACACTCCATGACACTCCAATGACTTCATCTGTCACCTACAGCGTCTGACCTTCTTTCTGTCTGCCAATAGCATCTGACCTGCTTTCTGCCTGCCAATAGCATCTGACCTGCTTTCTGCCTGCCAGTAGCTCTCCACGCTATTGATTCAAGCAAATCAAGCTGTTAAGACATCGTTCCAACTGAAAATTTCAAGAAACGAAATGTCACGATAAACACGAAAGTACAGTATACACTGAAAAGCAATTTAATTAGAAATGCCTATCTAGTAGCCTGTGGCACCACCTTTCACCCTGATGACGGCGGCGATTCGTTTCGGCATGGACTCGACAAGACACTGGAAGCGTTGGGAATCCATACGGATCCACGACCCCTGAACAAGCTCCCACAGTTCACGAAGATTTGATGGAGGGGGGTAAGAGCCTCGAACATCTCTCTCTCGGTGACATCCCAGATGTGCTAGATGGGATTAAGGTCACGTGACTAAGGAAGCGAGGTCACGTCAGTGAAGTGCTTTTCCAACCATTCGGATACAATTCGGGAGCGATGGCACGGTGCATTGTCTTGTTGCAGGATGAGGTCCCCAGTGGAATGTTGAAGACGCACAAACGGGAGAAAATGATCGTCCAGGATATCCCGGTAACGTTGACCTGTGAGGGACGATGTCATACGTACCAGGTGTCCCATTTCAGTCCAGGTAAACAGTCCCCAGACGAGAATGCCACCCCCATCAGCTTGAAGAGTACCCTGCTGGCAAGAAGGATCCATCGCTTCATGTGGTTTGCGCCGTACTCGTATCCTGCCATCCGCCAACGTGAATCTCGACTCATAAGTCCAGGCAACATTTTCCCACATGTCTAGGGTCCAGCGGCGATGCTCCCGCGCCCATGATAATCTTTGCCCTCTGTGATGTGCGGTCAGCAGCGGTACCCTCGTGGGACGATGGCTTCTGTACCCCATAGCGAGGAGATGGTTCTGGATGGTGTGGCTGCTTACACGTTTTTGTGCACCAGCGTTAAATGGCTGAGTGATTTCTTGCACTGTGGCCCGTCTATCCGCTGTTACAATGCCAGCTAGCCGACGATGACCCCACTCATCCACACGATGTTGTCCACTGCAGTTGGACCTTGCAGGGATGGTTTTACCGGATTCGATGTACTCACGGTGCACCCGTGACACAGTGGCTCGTGAAAATCCCAGTGTCTGCACGACTTCCGAGATGGAGTGACCCATTCGGCTGGCCCCGATAATTTGCCCACGATCAAATGCGCTTAGATCCTTCGTATTAGCCATACTGTGTCCGACTCTTACTGATTCCCGTCGCATCACTCCTTATATTGTCGGATCGCTCCATACGTCATGTCATTTCCGTTTACAGGGCCGCCCACAGCTCCATATTTGTATAACGCCATCTGTCTTTAATTGAATTGCTCTGCAGTGTATATCATCATCATGATTATTATTAATTATTATCAATCCCCTTGTGGTGATGTGAATTGATATAACAAAAAATAGAGAAAAAAAGGGCTGCCTGTGGTTACAAGAAAATCAGTGGTAATGCTGGAAGAAAAAAAAACAAGAAAAGATAAAACGGGAGAGAATTCTGAACTTGGGAAATGGGACGCCATTATATCAAGAAGAACGAAGGGAGGAAGAAACAGCCGCCAGTTTTGTGACAATGTCACAAGAGTCGCATGGATGTTACAACATTCTAGGAATTTTGGAGAAAGGAATTTCCAGAGACTAGAGCAGCTATAACAGGGGATGTAGGTCGTGGGAAAAATACAGGACTCTTGAGAGTGAGATGCCTTAGGACTCGGGGTCAAAATGCAATCCTATGATTGGTTGTGCGCGGTCCAGGGTCAAGGGAGAAAGTTCATTGAGGCAGGAGAAGAGTTTTAGCGGGACTTCTTGTTCAGCTAACAAGAGGAGCGGATATGTCATTTCTCAGGATGAAGTTTGAGAACTAAGAAAGTCTGAGCGCTCAGCTGCGGTTGGTTCACCAGTATTCTTTATCACTAGCCGAGGTTAGTGGTCAATTTTTGTGAATTACTCAGGCATTATAGGCTGCTGCTAAAAAAATCTAAGATAGTAGATAAAAATGTACTTCCAGTAGAGAACTCGCCGTGTAGTGTGCCGTACCTGCGTGGTTCTGATCAAGAACTGTCTATATCAACTTGACATATAACTGACTGTGGACATTATATACTCACTGCTGGGTCTGTGACTTAGATTGTCGAAAAGATATTTCAATAAATCCTTCTGGAATTGTGATGATATTCTCAATGAACTTTGTACATATTGCTGCAACTGTAGTGGAATGTATATAGATAAAAAAGTGTTTTTGTGATGATGTCAGCTCTGTTGCGTCAATGCGTGATCCTTCGCTACGCCTCTGATGTGAGGAATGGTATGTGAAATAAGTCGTCTAGGCCTTACAAGTTCTGGACTGGTGGCAGCGACTAACTCTGGTAAAAAATACTATCAATACGAGTTAAAAATTCTACCGGAGTGCAAACAATGAAAGAAAGAACGTAACAGATAACAGACCATATAACGCCCCTGCTGAATGAAGGTCTCTTAAGTGTCTTCCACAACTTTCTTTCTTTATTTTCTATTTTTTACGTCACTCCAGCAGGCTAGTGTGTATTATCTAAACAAAAAATCAGATAAATGCTGGGTGTTGCGTTCTGCGATGTGCTGTGTTTTTCATCTGCACGCGTGCCCATTTGTTCAACTGTTGCCATGGTTACTGAGCTTCCGGGTACAAGGAATGCTGGGGCGACACCTATATGTCTGACGTCATGCAAAGATATGTCAAAGAGCGTGGAGTAGTAGACTGTCAAACGTAATACTAGCTGTTCTGAGACCAATTGCACGTGCAGCGCCATCTGTGAATGGGGGAGTGGGAGTTGGTAGTGAAAAGATACCTATTGGAAAGTAAGAATGTTTGATACAATTCATAAGGTACTGCAAAAATTACGTAGGAAGAAGGTTCTCTTACGACCCGAGAACTTTCTAGATCAAATTGTACTGAGAAAGTACCCACATCCGAGAAACCGCAAAAAACACTAGTAAACAGGAAAATATGAGGGGATTCTGCGGCCGGCAATGTAGGCAGAGAAGAGAAATAAAAAAAATGAAAGAAAACCATTAAACAGGGAAATTTCGCGTCACATACACTTAAATCTTAAAGATATACCAAAATCTTAAAGATTTAGAACTGAAATACTCACGGAAGCACGTCGCAACATTAGTTACTCCCTACAATGGCGGCTTTCAAAGTATGCCGGAAATACCATGCTTTTTGCCAATCTATTCTTCTCCAATGTCTTTGAGATATACATATATTCTAGCGGAAGTATTGCGCAGGTTGGTCGAGCTGTGTGTGTGACGTGATCAACTGCAGTTTTCTTGTTGTTGTGAAGTGTTCCAGAGTATGTGTAAGTCAGAATGTTAGGTGCAGCAATAGAACAGAAATTCAGATATGGTAAATATTAAGACAGTTAAAGAACTGAACTGTAGTATGCCGTAACATGGTAATAGACAGTGATTACTTAGAACTTTCGTCCTAACCCGAAAGCTTTCCGTTTTAAGTTCATGTATATAATCGCCTTAAAACTCTCAAAGATAGAATCACAACACATAATCATATTTCGTTGCCATTGAAAATATATAGTTTACCTTCTTTTCTGTCGGCGTATAAGTGCTCTAGAATAATTTAACTGAAGAAAAATAAAACTAATGGAACTGTGTCATTATTTCTGGTCTCTCGATTATGAAGACTGATGTACCGTGCTGGTGTACGGTGTTTTTTTTTTTTTTTTTTTGGAACGTGCGATGGTTCTAATATTGTAGTTATAGCATTACTATATCAACAAAATTGAATCCAGTTCTACTGTTTTTAAAAAATACTGCTAAGGATGAAGTTTCATAAAAGATACACACTATTGATGCTGTTGTTACTCCAGGACATGTTAATTTTAGCCCACAATTAGACACATATTTCATGCATGAGCCATGTTTGATGTCCTCCTAACAAATATTTATGAACTTATACTTCCTACTAGACAATTCCCAGACTTTCTCCAAGAAAATGAAATAAATCCTACATCCAAAGAAAGGATCAACAAGGCAAATATCTCGCTAAAGACCCATTTGTAGTGTTTTTGATTTCGTTTGCGAATTACCTGTATAATTCAATAGAAAGCATTCCGTCGCAAATTTCGTAAAAATGAATTTAGACGATAGGCTATTTTAATATTATTAAACACCTTCCTATGCTGGCTAAATAAAAGTATTGATAATGACGTAGAGGTGAGATCAAGAATTCAGTTGTCAAGAAAAAAAACGAGGGTGGTTCTATGCAAAATATACTACACAACATCCGTAGTTAAGTACTGAAATTAAAGTACGGATGATGAAGTGATATGAGCTGTCGATTCTGTAATGTAGAATTGAGACTTGAATAGGGAGGGAAGGTACAATAACAAAAAGCTGTTTGCCTTTTGAAGGATTTACAAATTTCATCCCCATCATCATTGTCAACCATTATCAATTCACTGCTGGTTGAAGGTCTCCCCAAATTTCTTCCACAACGGAAAAAAATCATACACTGTGAAAACTTTTCTGAAATTCACGAGCCACTTTCCGTAATTCTTTTCGAGATTTAACGAAGCAAATTTCTGATTCCACCTTTTCCGTGAAATGACAGAAAGAAACCTGAATTTCACCGATTTTTCGTAAGCCAGAAAAATTCTGAATTTTCAGAAATCTTTTATGTTAACGGAAAACTTCCGTTCTCCCTTTTTCCGTATCTATATGACGAATATTTTCCGGTAGTAGGAGCGATTCCCGAAAATATGTGAGATTTGATTAATTGTTAAGTTTCCATAGTTTGTCGAAGAATCTGATTTTAAAGTTGTCTAACGAGATCGGATATTGTGGATAGCATATCGGATGAATTTTTGTTATTCTGGCACAGATATTTCTTCTCATCTCCCGCATTTTGTGCACTAGCTATTATATATTATGTTACTGTATGAAACAAGGTACTTAAATTATTGTATAGGTGATTGTACGATGTCTATGTATCATAATGCATTTGCCACTAATTCATCTCTCAATGAAATGCAGTTCTTACGTGGGTACAATGCTCATACTAGTATTAGTAAAAAACGTTACGCAAACTTCTGTTCTTCACATTATTAAGGGCTTTAATTGTTGAGAGGAGCTCATTTACACAGTCGTACTAAAATGCACAAGGTTTTATCCGCTTACCAATATGTTAACCAGTTCTGCTTGCATGTTAAAATCTTCTCAGAACAGTTTTGAACGTAATGCCGACACAATCTTGAAGGTATACTTCATTAGACTTTACGTTATAAGGAATGCTCTTTAAATAATAATAACAAAATAAAATATCAAACTTAATTATGATGAGTGTATTACATTAATGAGTCACCAAGTACGACACCAAAAGGTCCACCGGGTGACACTTGAGCTCGCCTCGCTTCATTCTCCCAGTGAAACGCGTACAGAGTTTGTGACCTCGGACTGGAGTGAAAGTGGATCGAGCTCAAGTGTCACCCGGTGGATCTTTTGGTGTCGTACTTGATGACTCATCATAGTTAACTTTCATTTTGACACTTTTTTTATTATTATTTAATGAGCAATCCCTATAACTTAAAGTTTAATGAAATATACCTTCAAGATTGTGTCCGCATTACGTTCAAAACTGTTCTGAGAAGATTTTAACATGCAAGCAGAGCTGGCCAACATATTCGTATGTTGATAAAACCTAGAGCAGGGGCATCTGATCTGATCCTCTCAACAATTAAAGTCTTAAATAACGTGAAGAACAGAAGTTTGCGCACCGTTTGTTACTAATAGTATGGAGTCTATGTATCAGTCTGTGGAATTCTTAAAACAAAAGCTGTTTTAGCTATCAAGAGTACATTTTGTATTTATAAGTTTTGTGAAATAGTACTACAGTATATAACATTATATTTAACCTTTTTTTCAAACATAATTGAAAGTTATAATCAGTTAAACAAGTTAGTAAAATCATGTAATGCATTGATTAATTATGAAACGCTTTCCAACATAACAGAAATCATTACTCAAAGTATGAGGATAATGGCTGTGGAATAAATCTCGCTCCTGTGCACTGACCTTTGACTCCATTACGATTGTATTCAACAGAACCGGTTCAGTGTACCCCGGAACAACATACTTTCTACCTCCGAAATACTATGAGCCCATCTCACGAGCGCCAACTATGACACCGCGTTGAAAATCACTTAAATCGTTATTACTTGTCATTGTCATGCCAAAAACAGCTCGACAGCTGGCAAGGATGTCTATCGCTTTATATACGCACTGGCGGACGCAACCGAGTACGCGCATAGGTGACGTTGCTATGTATTTTGCATAAGCTCGTCTGTACCAGTTTTTCTGGCACTTCAGTGTATATAAAAATGAAAGTTTGTATATTTCTTTGTTGGTTTGTCCGCTACGCAAATCTACAATTTTCAACTTAGAACCACCAAATTTGGTGTACTAACTCATGTTACTCTAACTTAGACTCTGGAAGGATTTTAGAAGAGATCGGAGCAGGGGGGGGGTTAAGGGGCCCCATACAAAACATGTTTCGTTATTTTAGGTAAAATTTCTATAGTTTTCAATTTAGAACCCCCACATTTGGTATACTACCTCATGGTACTCTGACGTAGACGGTTTTGGGAAGGGGTCGGAGTCCAGGGGTCAAAGGGTCCCATACAAAATTTTCGTAAAAGGTTCTACAGTTTTCAATTTACAACCACCAAATTTGGTATATTATCTCATGATACTCTGACTTAGACCGCAGACAGTTTTTGAAAGGGGTCTGAGCCGGGGGGTCAAGCACCCCCTCCCACAAAAGTTTCGTTAAAAGTTCTAGAGTTTTCAATTTACACTGCTGACCACCCAAAATGCAACACCAAGAAGGACACGAGATAGCAAAGCCAGATTTACTGGACACATAACAACAGATACAAAGATGAAACGATTGAGCTTACAGGCCCGTGCGACTTGCGGAACATGCAGACATCAATAGTTCGTGTGACCCCCTGCCTGGCAATAACGGCCGCTACACGCCGCGGCATCGAACGAAAGAGGCTTTGGATGTGGACTTGGGGTATGTCGGTCCAGACTGCTTCCATACGTTGCCACAGTTCATCACGCATAGCAGCGGGTGGTGCTTGCCGGGTCACTCGGTTGCCGACCAGCGACCAGACGTGTTCGATGGCCGACATATCGGGAACACAAGCGGGCCACGGCTGCAGTGACACCTGGTGGGCCGTGAAGAATTGCTGCACGATGCGTGCCACGTGCGGGCGCGCATTGTCTTGTTGAAACGTGACCGCTCGCAAGTCCTGCAGGTAAGGGAAGACTGCAGGCTCCAAAACGTCGGAGATGTAGCGGTGGCTGTTGAGTGTACCGGCGATGCGTACCAGACGGGTGCGGGTGTCATTTCCAATTGCGCCTCAAACCATAACGCCAGGCGACGGACCGGTATGGCGATGCATAATGCAAGAGTCATACAGTCTCTCGCCGCGGTGCCACCACACGCGGATCCGACTATCGTGGCGTTGCAGGCAGAAGCGGGATTCGTCGGAGAAGACAATGTCGTGCAATTTCGTAGTCCAGGTGCGGCGTTCAACGTCCCACTGCCGCCACACATGCCGGTGGTGTAACGTCAATGGTAATCGGAACAATGGAAGCCGTGCGACAAGTTCCAGCTCCTGCAGACGACGTCGAACGGCACGTGCTGACACAGGTTGTTGCGCAACACACCCTAATTCCTGCGCTAACGTTCGTGATGTGGCGGTGCGAGCCGTCAATGAAAACCGCACAACATGCCGGTCCTTTCGTTCGGTGGTGTGCCGCGGATGCGGCAATCAATCACGTCCGTCCGTCCGTCCCTCCTGCACCCACTGAATCCATACTCTCCTCACTGCGGCTGGATGTCGTCCCACACTGGCACCGATGTCGCCATAAGCCACTATTCGTCCTCTGTCGAACTCCGAAACGTGCTGGAATGACTGCCGTGTTTTGTGACGAGGCATCAGGAAGCATCCCACGCACAAGCCCGGCAGCACAACATACTTCCACTATTTACATCCCGCCTTCTGTACACCCTTCTTATAGTGCTTCTCGGTGGCGTGCCGGGCGCACATGATTTGCATATGCCCTGCAATGCTAATCGTTTGCATGTCCTTACGCGGGCGAAGCATGCTGCGAATATCAGGCCAATCGGATGCTTCCTTCTTGGTGTTGCATTTTGGGTGGCCAGCAGTGTAGAGCAATCAAATTTGGTATATTATCTCATGGTACTCTAACTTAGGCCGTACACGGTTTTTGGAAGGAGTCGGAGTCCGTGGAGGTAAAAGCCCCCCCCCCCCCCATATAACATTTTCGAGAAAATTTCTAGTTTCCAATTTAGAACCACCAAATTCGGTATACTATCTCATGGTATACTAACTTAAACCGTAGACGGTTTTTGGAAGGAGTCGGAGTCCGTGGAGGTAAAAGCCCCCCCCCCCCCCCCATATAACATTTTCGAGAAAATTTCTAGTTTCCAATTTAGAACCACCAAATTCGGTATACTATCTCATGGTATACTAACTTAAACCGTAGACGGTTTTTGGAAGGAGTCGGAGCCCGGTATCAAGAGGTCCGCACAGAAATTTTCGTAAAATCTGCAGTTTTCATTTTAGTACTACCAAATTTGGTATACAATATCTTGGTACTTTCACCGTAGACGATTTTTGGAAGGGGTCCAAGCCCGGGGTCAAGTGGCCCCCATATAAAATTTTCATACAAAGTTCCATTTTTTAGTTTTATGCTAGCTCTCACCAACAACAGGCTGCTCCATCAGGCAGAAATATAATGTTATGTAAATAGAGAGTTTCAGATATTCAAAATTCAAAACAATAAACAAATGGACGATCAATGCCAATGTCGATTCGCATGCACGCGACATGACATAAGTACATTGCATTTCACTTAATCCTGATCCTCAGAAGTTCCCGCCAGATGTACGTTAGTTCTATAGATGTCTCCTAGAAGGTAAGCATTTCCATTCCTTTTTTTATTAATAAAATTTCACCCGCTGAACTTGACGAAACCACGAATATTTACCCGGGAAATACCGGGTACCCCTGCTAGTATATATATATATATATATATATATATATATATATATATATATATGTCCAGCAGTGAATTGATAATGGTTGACAATGATGATGATGATGATATACAATATATATATATATATATATATATAAACTGAGAAGAGAGCAAAGGGATTTCTCAGTAAGGGAAGAAAACAGATTATGGCACTGAGAAAAGAAGATGGTACTCCAACAAGAAATAGAAGCGAAATTTTGACAAGGGTGAAAGATTTCTACTCAAGACTATACGAGAGGGATGATACATCTATTCCAGACATTACGATAGGTGCCAGTACCAAAGTCCCTCCAGTCCTTCGTTGAGACGTTACATATGCAATTAAGAACATGAAACGGAGAAAAGCTCCAGGAGAAGATGGAATGACCATGGACATTATACAAGAAGCAAGTGGAGAAATTGAAACTACGCTCACCCAAGTTTTAACCAGATGTCTCAATTAAGGGAAGACTCTTGAGGATTGGAACAATGCTGCAATGATCCTGCTACATGAAGGTCTCGGGAACTACAGGCCCATCAGCCTCCTATCAGTGGTTTATAAAGTCTTCACTGAAATTCTTTCACATCGCTTTGAGGTAACACAAGACATGGCTCAAATAAGAGAACAAGCTGGATTCAAGAGTGGCTACAGCATTGTGGATCATATCCATGTACTGAGAGAACTAATTGAAAGAACGAGTGAATATGAACTTTCATTATGCACGGCTTTTATCGATTATGAAAAGATCTTCGATTCCATGAAGCCATCAGCAGTTTCAATGGATTTGAAATCCTGCGGCATTAAAGATGCGTACATTAATGATATTAATAACATCTATGAAAATGCAAGCAAAGGTTCGGATATTTGAGGATACAGCACTAATAAAAATTGGAAAGGGAGTGAGACAAGGTGAGACCATATCTCCCAAACTCTTTAATGCGACATTGCAAAATGTCTTTCAATCATTGAACTGGGAAAACAAAGGGATACATTTTAATGAAGATTATTTAACTCATCCTTGTTTTGCTGATTACGTAGTCATTTTTGCAACTACCCTTTCAGAGCAGCAGAGTATGATCCAAAAACTTGTTGACAAGAGTGAAGAAGTGGGATCAAAAATGAACTTTCGGAAGACAAAAGTGATGTACAATGCTTTTACAATAAAAAAAGATTGATTGATTGATTGATTGATGAAGAAAAGCTTGAAGCAACCGATACCTACATTTATCTTGGGCAGCAGATATCAAGTGAGAGTCAAATTGATGAAGAAACTTTTCGCTGTA
Source organism: Macrothele yani (assembly GCA_039090855.1). Taxonomy (NCBI): domain Eukaryota; kingdom Metazoa; phylum Arthropoda; class Arachnida; order Araneae; family Macrothelidae; genus Macrothele; species Macrothele yani. The sequence continues at coordinate 33,993,159 of CM077004.1, forward strand.
AAATATTTGAATGCAGAGCTTTTTTTGGAAGAAACAGTATAATTTTCAAGAACAGTGTGCCATTATGTCTTAAAAATAAAGTGTTTAATCAATGCATTCTGCCAGTGCTAACGTTAGAAGCATAGACATGGACCTTAACTAAAAATATATACAAAGACTGCAGACAACTGAAAGCAGCATGTAGAGATGCATGCTTGGTGTAACCAGGAAAGATAAGAGGAGAAACTTGTGGATAAGGAAAATGACAAGAGTGGACGACATAATGACCAGAGTAAAATTACTCAAATGACAATGGGCTGGACTTGTTGCCAGAAGAACAGACCACCGATTGACAACTGAAATTTTAGAATGGATTCCAAGGGACAGAAAATGATCCAGAAGAAGACCCCATCGGAGATGAATGGATCCAAAAGCATGCCAGATGAACATGGAGGAGACAGGCCCAAGACAGACAACTGTAGAAAAAACTTGGGGAGACCTTCATCCAGCAGTGGATTTATAATAGTTGACAATGATGATGATTATGATTATGATATATACAATTACGAAAACGTTAATAGCAACTCTGAAAATTTCTGACGTTTTAGGGTTTTCAGTGTTGCTACAAAAGTAAATATGCAGCTAATGCTCACAATATATATATATATATATACATACACTGTGTGTATCATTTTAAAGCACATATCATGCAGAAGCCATCTCAGTTTACAGAATGGGAATATCTTTAACAGAACTCACGTTATGACGAGAAATATACTGCAAAGGAAGCACACTTCGTTATGTGAAATGTCATCGTCGTTGCTACAAGCCGACGGGGCTTGCTTGTAAGTCCGCGTACAGGCGATATAAAGAGCAGCAGATATGTGAGGGGTTATTCAAAACGTTTTCGTAGTGCGCGTAGGTAGTTCGTTTACATTGGTGAGTGTGTAGTCGTTACTTCTGCGGACTACAGTACAAATTTGAAGTTTAGAGTGCGTTTTGTTCATTCTGTGCAAATTGTGTTGCAGTTGTGGAAAGATTAGGTGATATTTCAGCACGAAAAGCAACACAAATGGTGACTTTAAGCGAATTCGGCAAAAGCAATGCAGAAATTGCCCGGATAATAGGGGTGCACAACAGCAGTACAGTTAGACGACAGCTGGCGAAGATCCGTGATATGGGGGATGGTATCAAGAATGTCAGGCTATGTAAATGCTGCCAAAAAAATGTAAAAAATCCTAAAATTAACAACGCGTTGAAACGGTTATGTCTGCGAAACAGGTTCGTCTCGTTAACAGTTCTTGCCAAAGAATTACGGGAGAGCTGTGGTAGTGTTGCTTATGCTCGAACAGTAAGAAACAGGTTACGTTCAATGGATCTGACGTCTCATAGGACGGTAAAGAAGCCATTAATAACCAATGTACAATGCAAGAAACGTTTAGAATGGGTAAAGGAACATAAGGAGTGGAACACAGATAAGTGGCGTCAACTGTTATTTAGTGATGAGACAAAACTCAACATCGACGGTAACGACGCGGGGTGCCGAGTGTTTCGACGAAATAAAGAGGCGTTGCATCCCCTCTTGCACACTTAAGACCAGAAAGTATCCATGCAGTGTTGTGATTTGAGGATGTTTTGCTGCTGCTGGAATGGGAAGAATCCATGTCTGTGAGAGCACTGTTAATGCACAGGTGTACTAAAGTATCCTCCAGGACAAGCTGGTGTCTTCAGGACGTGATTTGTTCCAGGGTCAGCCATACATCTTCCAGGACGATTAGGCCCCATGCCACCGTGCATAAATCATTAACTTATGGGACGTCTTTAGGCAATGTTGTGCCTCTTCCTTGGCCTGGTAATTCGCCAGACTTGAACATGATTGGGAATTTGTGACGCATTCTGAAATGAACAGTGCACGAACGTCACCCCACAAATAAAGTGGAACTGATTAACGCAATTACTGACGCTTGGCACAACTGTATTTCATCCGATATGTTGCGTAAGTTGGTTGACTGCATGCCCAACAGGTTTGTAGCCGTTGTTAAATCAAAAGGTCATCCAACGAAATATTAGGTACGTAATTGTATTTGAATTTGAACATATTATTTTGCCATGATTTCTGTTTCGCAGCACATTTCTGTTCAAATCTTGAGTTCTGTTAAAGTTATTGCCGTCCTGTAAACTGATTTGGCTTCTGCAAGAAATGTGCTTTAAAATTATATATATATATATATATATATATATATATATATATATATATATATATATATATACATATATTGTGAATATTATCTGCATATTTACTTTTGTAGCAACACTGAAAACCCAAAAACGTCAGAAATTTCCAGAGTTGCTATTATTTTTTTCTTAACTGTATCTATATGGACTTTAACTGAAAAAGTCGTAGAAAGGCCGCAGACAACTGAAAGAGGCATGGAGAGATGCAGGCTTGGTGTAACCGGGTATGATAAGAAGAGGAATTCGTGGATGAGGAAAATGACAAGAATAGTTGTGCCAAACGTCATCATGATGAGAGTAAAATCCTTGAATTGGCAATGGGCTGGACATGTTGCCAGAAAAAATGATCCAGATGGATAAGTGAAATTTTAAACTGGATTCCAAGGGACAGAAAAAGACCCAGAAGGAGAACACACAAGGAGAACACACAAGAGATGGATGAATGAAGCTTTTTTCACCACAAAGCATAAGACTTTGTAGTACTTTGGTACTGTTTTTCATGTTTAAAATCTTTCTTAGGCGGCTAGGTTGCTTGGCAACGTGTTTTTTAGCTGAATAATTCTGATGGCTTATTCAGACACTCTCACAACTTGTGGTTTTTGTTTTCGTTTTTCTGTTTCTTGTGGCAGGTGACGAGCGTGGGTTGGGCCAGGAAAGTTATAGATGCATACAATAACTTTAACTAAATGATTCCTCATGCAACTCTGAGAAAGTTATGTTAAATTATAAAAAGTATTTTTGTGGGCTTTAAACTTGCATCTATGGCTTTGCAGAAACCCATTTCCAACTAGGTCTTTGTGGAAGTGAGAAAATGCAGAGTTTTGCTGGTCCTTGATAAAGCCAAGGCTCGGCATTCTCGACACTTTCTACATTCAGGTTGCAATTACTTTATCTTCTTTTTACTCATACTGTTGGTTTTTGAGTATTTCTTAGTTGGTTTGTACCAGATAAATATCTTTTTTGCATCTGTATCTTCTTAATAGTATGTGAATTCCGAATATTAATAACTGCTGCGTTGCGCCTCATGATCTTCAGATTTTTTGCAAATTTAGTTTTAAATTCTTAGGTAAATAATTTGTCTTTGACTCTGCTCTTGGGTATATATTTATACCAAAGCTTACGCTTTGATATATAAAATATGAAATGACACAAAGCGCTTGCTTTGTGTCATTTTCAAAGCTCCCTTCCTTACCTATAGTGGTATTCACACATGCACAAACAACGCCTTTTATAAATATGGACTGCTCTACGAAATTTCGAATTTATCGACCAAGCGACACTGAATTAAACAACGTGTAGCTTCACGTTATTTCAGTTTCACTCCTGACACTGTCACTAAACTAATTATTTCTCTGTGGGTCACGTCCCGGTAAATAAATAAATTATATAATGAAGAGAAGAAAAAAATTACATTGTCAAAGTAGATTCTGAGCATCCTCAGCATTCCTGTCTGTCCTCTTCACATTGATATTCATCAAAGTGCATCGACGGAAGCATAAACCGCTGAATTCTCCCCTAAAATAACGTTTTCGCTTCCATTAAGCTGAGGACGCGAGTGCAAGACATTACTCGCCGAAATTCTGTTGAAGTAGGGCTTTGATGGATCCCTCCGCGCAGATTTGTTCGCTGGCGGAACAGTTTAAAGTGAATTAATTATTCGGGGCTCTTAAACAAGAAGTCTCTTATCATTACAAATCTCATTATAGGATGGCAAACTTTATTAGGGGCCCCCACACAAAGGCATCATTGGCCGCTTGCACTTTCTCCCATCAGAGCTACAAGGCCTAATGAAAATCCTCAAGGAAGAGAGTTCCAGGGGTCACGCAGGGGCACATCCTTCCTTTCCCACTATCTCAGAGGAAGACGACGACACATACACTATTTGCCCCCTTGTTTGCCGCTTACTCTTTAAACTTGCACATAAATCTCTCGGCAGCTTTGTTTTGTTAACAACCGGGGGAAATTATAAAGTTCTCTACGAAGGAGAGCTGTAAAGTGGCGAAACTTCAGTTAACAAGGCTCGGCTCAGGAATAAAAATGAGGTATTTAGCATAGCGCTTAAAGTTGGCTGAGTTCTTAAAAGGAGAGGAAAGGGTTAATACAGTTAATACCGTCTTGAACCTTGGTTTGTTGTGGAATTCATTATTTTTCCTGAAAGCTTCTATTCGCCAAAATCAATATAAACCATAAATAAAAGAATAAGTACCATAACTAGATAATTAGAAATTTATTTAAATACTTCTGCGTTATGTATTAATAAAATATGTGCTATGTCTTTCTACAGGCAAAATTTTAAGCTACATAAATAACAACACCGTCTATGTACGATATTTAATTTTAAAAGATGAAGAGTATTTGCAATTGAAAACCCTACTAGTACTTTCGGGGTGACATTCACTCCTTCATCAGGTGGAACTAAGGTTATGTGATACTCGCACTAATATATAAGAGTACAGCAATGCATCACGGGTAAAGCTCTCAAGCGTCACAAGGTTATAATTGTTACCATCGCAACCGAGTAAATGCACCCATGTAATATCCGACATCAGACTTTAAACTAACAGTTTCCAAAAATTAAAATCAGTGAGTCAAAAGACAGATGTAACCTTTTTGGCAGTAAAAAGACGGCCAAAAAGGTGTCATAGCTTTTGGCCGGTCAAAAGAGCACAACATAAAGAAAATTGCTGAACTTGCAGGTGTTAGCGAAAGAGCAGTTCTACGTGTTTATAAAATTGATGTAAATCGCACTCGATTGAAAATAAAAGGAAAAACTGTAGACAAAACGCCATTTTTGACAATTCGTGACCTGTGCAGAATTTCTCGCCTGGTTAATGAAAACAGATTTCAAGCAAGCTAGGAACTCCTCCAATCTGTTAATAATGGACCACTCACGTCTACATCTGAGCGAACTTTGTGTAGGGAACTTCATCGAATGATTCTCTGGTGTAGAGTTGCAAGACTGAAACCAATGCTAACTTCAGCTCACGAAAAAGCTCGATTAGCTTAGGCCAAAGCTCAGAGGGCATGGAATGTTGATCAGTGGAAGGTTCTCATATGGTCTGATGAATCCAAATTTTGCCTTTACTCAAATGACGCAAGGAATGTTGATCAGTGGAAGGCTCTCATATGGTCTGATGAATCCAAATTGTGCCTATACTCAAATGACGCAAAGGAATGTTGATCACTGGAAAGCATGGTATGTTGATCAGTGGAAGACTCTCATATGGTCTCATGAATCCAAATTTTGCCTATACTCAAATGACACAAGGAATGTCGATCAGTGGAAGGAATGAAATTTTAATCAGTATAAGGCTCTCATATGGTCCGATGAATCCAAATTGTGCCTATACTCAAATGACGCAAGGAGTAGGGTTAGCCGCCCCGGTGGCGCAGTGGTCTAAGCGATGGCCTCTGATCATTCGTCCGTAAGGGGTCCGGGTTCGAATCCTGGTGAGGCATGGATGTTGTGTTTGTCTTACGGCACTGGCTCTCTCCGTTCCCTGGAACCAGTGACCCTAAATTAGGGACGGGCGACTGCTTATAACCCATTGAGTTGCTCACGGTGGTCGTTAAACCTCCAATAAAAAAAAAAAAGGAGTAGGGTTAATAGGATGTATAAATAAACATTCAATCTTGTGTGTGTTCAAAGAGTTCTTGCCAATGGAGTTGGGTCTGCAATGCTGTGGTGTTGTTTTAATGGTTGTGAATCAGGCTCACTAGTAGGTGAAGAATACGATGAATCAGCATGCTTACAAAGAAACTTTAGACATTCATGTGTATTTCCTTTTCAACAGCATTTGCAGGATTCTCATCAAATAACTTATTCGATTTATCAGGATGTACACTGTAGGATTCATAAATCTAAAACCGGTATAGATTGGTGTGAAGAACATGGTATAACTTTAGGACACATGGAGTGGCCGGCTAAATCACCTAATTTTAATCCCATTGATAATTAATGGGACCACCTTGAACGAAGTGTAAAAACCAAATTTCAGCATCCCGGAAATCTCAGTGAATTGCGAGACAAACTGAGAATGGTCAAAAATTGGCTCAAGTTATTTAAATCATGTTGAATCTTTTTCAGAAAGAATTAATGCTGTGATTTCTGCACTTAGTGATATAACTAAGCATTGAAAGTAAATTTCTGGAGGTGACATTTTTTTTCCGATGTCTGTATATTCTTCGCGACACGAAAAAGTTCTGAGTTGTTGTGTTCTATTTCCTGAATCATTACAGCTGCACTGAAAATTGAAAACCACAATGACAACTGACAAATAATGAAGCCTTAAATTAATGATTTAGAATTTTCCCATTTATGAAATCTTACAGCAAAGGATATGTGGTAATTAAAATATTTTTTTAAAGAAAAGAAGAAAAAGAAAGTAGTCACTGTTTTATGGCATGAAAGCGGCAGAATTAACTTTCATCCAATCGGAGATTAGCGAAAAGTATTCGAATTTGTGCCACCCTTTTTCATTCTTGATGTTTCATCCATGTCAAAAGAAATAAGAATTGTTCTGTTCTTTTCGTATGGATTAAATATTACTTTTTCATGGGTTTCTGCTACGTTTATACTCTGAAAAATTTGTCACCTATATCTGTCTCTTTTTTTCCAAACGATTTAGATTTACGCTCAGTAAGCACGCATTCAAAGCGGCACAGTGGGCTAATCTTCAGCAGCGTGTCAGCGAAGTAGGCAAAAATGTTTTTATATTTTGCGTAACGTTTCAACTTCTATCAATCGGATTGCAAAATATTCAAAGATTTTCCTCCATTTTTGCGGTGTACTGCGAAGAGTTTTGATGTTTTATGTCTGGAATATGAATTTCTGCTAAGTCATGCACCTGTATACTTGCATTTAGCATTTTATCTCCGTTTGGTGAGGTTCGTTTTGAAAATCTACGATGCCTTAACTCATTAGAAAAATATTTCATGCATTTGCAAACCTTTTTGGGCAGTAAAATGTTCTTATCAAATTTTAGAAATTTAAATTCTTCGTAGATTAATATCTCCATTTTTGAATTTCGCAGTCTTTTTACGATTGCCCCGAGCAATTTTTAGGGGTGAAAGAGGTCAACCTGCCCTAATTTCGCCTGGGTTCTATATAAATTAATATACTTTTCAGAATATTCCCCGTGGATGTTAAGGCATTTGTCATATCGTGGCAAATGTTTCTGAATACCCACCTCATAGAAGTCTGCCCCATGGGTTCTACATACCTTAATGTACACTGGTGTGGAAAAATTAAGGACGAAGAGGAGAAATTAGCATAACAGCGGAACGAGCAGGCAGAACGGACCGAAAGACCACTCAGGAGATAGACTAGGGTCTGGTACGGTAGGGCATGCGCATGTATGCAGCATGACATGAAAGGTGGGGGGAGTGTCGAAAGGGTATAAAGCACACGGGCGGTGTACGCTTCGCACTTCGGTGAAAGCTATTGCACGGTGTACATCGGTTTGAACGACGTCGAGTTGCTGCCACCGTGTGATACGGCCAACAGGCAATCCAGTAAACGACATCTGGATGACTATACCCGAGGTCGCGTCATTGGGAAGTTGGAAGAAGGTCGAAGTGGGACTAGTGTGGCCGAGGAGTTCGGGTTCGCTCACAGCATCGTTTCACGAGCTTGGAGAGTATTTCAAATGACAGGAACAGTTGTCCGAGAGTTTAGCAGTGGTCGTCCACGAGCAACCACGGTGGCGGACGACCGGCATATTGTCCTACAGGGGAGAAGAGACAGACGGTGGACAGCGGGAGAAATCGCAAGGCACATGCAACAGACAACTGGACGTCCGTTATCGCGTTTTACCGTCGCCAGGAGGCTGCACAAAGGTGGTCTATATGCACGACGACCAGTATGGTGTGTGCCATTAACGCCTGCTCATCGGAGATGGCGGTTAGGGTGGTTCCAGGAACACACGAACTGGACACATCAGCAACGGGGTCGAGTTCTCTTTACGGATGAGAGCCGATTTAGTTTGACGAGCGATTCTGGAGGTGTACACATCTGGACAGAGCAGGGAACACGCAATCACACCTCCAACATCATCGAAAGGGACCGGTTTGGAGGTGGCGGAGTTCTCGTTTGGGGCGGTAGCCGTACTGACCTCCACATCTTCCAAAGAGTTTCAGTCACTGGTGTCCGCTATTGTACAGAGGTTCTTCTGCTTTACGTGCGTCTGTTTAGAGGTGCTGTGGGTCCTGAGTTCCTCTTCATGGACGACAACGCTACACCTCATGGTACAGTGGCTGTCGCAGAGCTGTTGGAGAGTGAAGATATTCAACGCATGGATTGGACCGCAAGGTCCCCGGACCTAAATCCAATCGAACACGTGTGGGACCTCCTCGGGAGACGCTTGGCAGCACGTCACCAGCCGCCAGCAACGATTCCGCAGCTGCGATTGGCGCTACAAAAGGAATGGGCCGCGATGCCTCAACAGCTCCTTGACAACCTTGTCCTCAGCATGGGCAGACGTTGTTAATCCTGCAGTCAGGGGTGGTCATATCCTCTACTAAAGACTGGATTTTTCTTGGCAGCAGCCTGTCACATGTACGTTTCTGTCTTCTGTCCAGTTGTGCTCGAAGCTACCTTGTCAATAAAGTGTCTTTGTATCCTTTGGATTCCTTGTTTGAACGGTTTTACTCATGCGTCCCATATTCGTACATCTTGGGGATCTTATGGTATGATTTGAGCCGATGTGGAACAGTTCTGCACGACGTTACATTCGAAAAACCGTCTCATCTTTAATTTTTGCACGCCAGTGTACCTTAATCTACTTTTCAGCGTATTCCACGTGGATGACAAGTCGTTTGCCATATCGTGGTACACGTTTCTGGATGTCCTTCTCATAGAAGCCTGCCGTCTGGGTTTTACATACCTTAATCTACTTTTCAGCAAATTCCACGTGGATGTTAAGGCATTTGTCGTATCGTGGCACTAGTGTCATAGACGTCTGCCCCATGGGTTCTACATATTTTAATGTACTTTTCAACATATTTTCCCTGGATGTTAAGATATTTTTCATAGCGTGGCACAGGTTTCTGGATACCCTCCTCATAGAATTCTGCCGCCTGGGTTCTACAGACCTTAATCTACGTTTTAGCATATTGCTCGAGGATGAGAAGGCATTTGTTATACCGTGTCACATCGTGGCGCAAGTTTCTGGATATCCTCCTCATAGAAGTCTGCAGCCTTGGTTTTGAGCCACCACTCAACAGTCGTCTTCAGGTCATCGTTGTCATCAAACCGCTGACCTGCAAGAACTCGTTTAAAGAGGAGAAACAAATAATAGTCCCTGGGCGCCAAACCACGGTTGTTGGGAGGGTGGACCAGCTGCTCCCATCAAAATTTTATGACCAAGTTCTGCGTCACATTCGCGGCATGAGTCCTTGCATTGTTATGGAGAAGAACAACTCTCTTGCTAAGCATGCCCCACCGTTTGTTTTTAATTGCACGCCTCATCTTTCTCATTTTCTCATAATAAATAGCCGCATTTACTGCTGTGCCTTTAGGCAGAAATTCCACCGAGGAAAGTCTTTTACTGCCCCATAAGAGAGTGCACATGACCCTCCTTCTTGACATCGTCAGTTTGAAGTTTTTGCAGCCCGTTTATATTTATTACAGGGATTGCTGTTTCGATTCAGGTGTGATGTGAGAGACCCAAGTCTCATCTCCCGTCACTATACAGCTTAAAATTCATCACCTTGCTCCTCGTACCACCCCCAAAATCCCAAAGCAGATCTCATGCGCATCGCTTTGTGCTCTTCTATCAACATTTTCTGCACCCATCGTGCACACACTTTGTGGTATTGAAGTTTTTCTCTAGTGATTTCGTGCAGTAATGATTTCTAAATTTCGGGGAAATGTTCTGAAAGATCAGAAATTCTGAAACGTCGGTTCTCCCTAATGTTTTTATTCACTCTCTCTCTCTCTCTCCACCAAATATTCGGTGACCAGAGAAATCCTGCCACTGCGCAGTTCGTCATGAACGCCCTGTCATCCTTTATTAAGCACTCGAACCCACGTCCGCGCCATTCCTTCACTCAGTGTGCTTCTCATTTCGCAAATTTGTCGATGGATCTTACTTGGGCTGACATTTCGCGCATTCAGAAACCTTATCACAGACCAGACTTCGCACTCTGCGAGCCGTTCCGTGAACTTAAACATTGTTAACGCACAGCACAAACCTTTAACGTAAGCACAACTTCCAAAAATGGCGTCAGGGCATGGCTAATGAATGAGGCAACACAACTGTGGGTGCGCGACTCTGAAGCGAATACCTGCGCGGGAGTGATGCGCGAGCGGTACTTACTTTCTGGATGATCCATCGTAATTTCTTTTTCCCTCTCATCTGAGCAGTACAGATCATAAACCTGTCACTGGCGATTAGCACTCGCTGCTAGTTTTTTCTTATGTGCTCCATCACCCAAGGCATGATGGGATAAGGCTAGTTCCCTTGAAAAGGACATCATACCACAGGTTTTACTCCAACATCTCTCTTTTTTCTTAGGTGAGTCGATACTGTTATATCTGTTTTAGTAGGCAATCATTTAAAAAAGGATTAGTTTCGATCATTTCTCTAAATGACAATCTTGAATAGCAGAGCTAAGCGAAAAGCAATCCTTTCTAATATGCAGGTTCACTCCTTCCAGCAGCGTTCGGCCCCCTATATTTAGACACCGAATGTATCATTTCCAGCTGATCACATTCCAATTTACCAACCCCGAGTTAATACTTTCCAGTGAGTTATTTCGTTCCAGTCGGTTAAAGAGTTAACATTTTAAAAAATGAAATTCGCTTAGTAAGTTTGAGATTTCCGGGAAAAGACTTACTCGTTTCCCTTATTCATTCTTCTTTCTATCATTCACAGAAATTGCAATAATTTCCTTTTTTTTTTTTTTTCCTTGACAATTTTTTTTTGTCCTTTTTCAATTTATCGGTTCGATAAAAAAAAAAGATACACAACGTAAAATCCAAGAAAGTATTTACTAACCGCGCTTAATACGTAAAATTGATTTCCCTCCTAAAACGTGAACCTCGGCGAACCAGCTTCTGCTACTTCGTTTGGAAGGTTGATGATCAATAGCTTACTTAATGAACACTAATGAGAAATATGATTTAGTATTCCAAATATTTGTTTATGGGCGCATAAATATGAGTGCACTTAATCATACTCTCTATGCTTCAGAAGAAAAGATATTAGTGAGGGCCAATTATCTTAGAAAAAAAAATGAAAATAAAAATACCTGGCATAAGCATGCGTGCACAAGGTCCGCATTTGATAAACGTCACCAAATGACTTAATTTCACGCTTACTTTGAGAACAGGCACCTTCGTTTTGTTTGGAACCGCAAGATGAGACTAATAACCGCAGTCTGCGAGTGTTTAGCCCAGAGTGCATCCATCTTACGTTATTGCGTGACTTTTCGAATAAACCGATCAATAACTTATGGCAATAGATTTCTGTCAGGCAAGAGGTCGGAAGGCTACTTTGATTAATTATCGAAAATTGCTCCAACCGATAAGGACCTTGCCATTTTTTCCTTCGGAACCCGTCCTATGGCATGCGATGCGTTTGAGTGTGTGAGTTTATGTGTGTATGTGTGTGTGTGTGCGTGTGTGTGTTTCGTTCACTGTGTAACGGAAAATTTGTTTGCAGAAAACTGTAACTGAAACACTAATTACGGAAAATGAAAGATTAGAGCTCATTTAACTAAATTGCCCAAAGCCATCTTGGAAAATTTCAGTTTGAGAAATGTGCTTATCTGCGTCAGATCTGTAATCTGCGTTTATCCGAATCTGTAGGAAAGCTAAGAGTAGTTGCGTTAGGTATTTATCATTATATGACTTTTACATGACGTCAAAAAAAATGCGAATGCTAAGGTTTTGAAGAAATCAAACATCAAATGTAAGCATTAAATAATTTCCTTCAACAGAAGATTAATAATTTTCTTCTTTCACATACACATTAAAATGTTTAAGAGAACACCGTCCTGACATAAAGGTAAATTAAAAAATGAATTTCTACTTAGTAAGAAGAAATAAAAATAATAACAATTTTACAATATTTGTATCGTATCATTTAGTTACATTTTAAAGTGAAAATCCTCCAAATACGTGCGGTCATTGAATAAACAAATGCATAGCTCTTCCCACGTTTTAGTAACGCACACCAACCGAAATTTTTTTATTCGGCGGCGGTGACTGAATAAAATTTTTTTAGTTGCTGTGTGTTACTAAAACATGGAAAGAGCGATATACACTGACGGGAAAAAATCCCAACACCAAGAAGGATTTGTGTTAGATAAACGACAGTTGGTAGGCGGTGAGAGTACATCTGTAAGATGACGTCTATGCAAATGTCGCGCTCGGCGCATACGTGTGGCGCTAGTAGCGCCCCTTGGAACATGCAAAGCAGGTTTCCTGTAACTACGCGCTGTAACGTTCGTGAGCGTTAGTTATCGTTGAGATTTGACGTAGGGTGCTGATGTTAGGTAAGAATGCCTTTAAGAAGACGAAGAAGCCATTATCAACAGCTCACGGAGTTTGAACGAGGTCGTGTAATAGGGCTACGAGAAGGTGGATTTTCTTTCCGCTATATTGCAGAACGACTTGGCAGGAATGTAGCCACTGTGCATGATTGTTGGCAGCGGTGGTCAAGGGAAGGTACTGCCTCAAGAAGACCGGGTTCCGGCCGGCCACGTGGCACTACTGAGAGGGAAGACCGCCGTGTACGGCGTATGGCCGTGGCGCATCGTACCGCGTCTGCGGCAGCAATTCGAGCTGCAGTTGCCACTACAGTGACACAACGAACTGTTACAAATCGGTTACTTGAAGGACAGCTCCGAGCCAGAACCCTGTAGCATGCATTCCACTTACTCCAAACCACTGCCGTTTGCGACGTCAGTGGTGTCAAGCTAGAGCTCATTGGAGGACGGAGTGGAGATCTGTTGTGTTTTCTGATGAAAGCCGGTTCTGCCTGGGTGCCAGTGATGGCCGTGTGTTGGTTAGAAGGAGGCCAGGTGACCGCCTGCAACCAACCTGTCTGCGGCCGAGACACACTGGACCTACACCTGGAGTTATGGTCTGGGGAGCAATTTTCCTATGACAGCAGGAGCACTCTCGTGGTTATCCCACACACCCTGACGGCACAGTTGTACGTCGGTCTGGTGATTCAACCCGTTGTGCTGCCATTCATGAACAGCATTCCAGGGGATGTTTTCCAACAGGATAACGCTCGCCCGCATACCGCTGTTGTAACCCAACATGCTCTACCGAGTGTCGACATGTTGCCGTGGCCTGCTAGATCACCAGACCTTTCACCAATCGAGCACGTGTGGGACATTATTGGACGACAACTCCAGCGTCACCCCCAACCAGCATTAACCGTCCCTGTATTGACCGACCAAGTGCAACAGGCATGGAACTCCATCCCACAAACTGACAACCAGCACCTGTACGACACAATGCATAAGCGTTTGCGTGCTTGCATTCAACATTCTGGCGGTTACACCGGTTATTAATGTACCAGCATTTCACATTTAAAATTGCTTTTCTCGCGTTTACAATAAGCTGTGATCTTGAAATTTTAATCGATCATCGAAAGAACACTCGCAGGCATCTGGGAGTGTTCTTTCGATGAATACCATCCTTAAGGAAGCCCATCTGCTCGGTTATCATGGACGTGCTGCCGCCCACAAGCCTTTGATCACCAAGTCCAATAGCGCTGCTCGGACAACATGGTGCAAAGAACGTCGACAGTGGACAGTTGAACAGTGGAAACAGGTTCTCTGGAGCGACGAATCAAGGTCCACCTTCTACCGTTCGGATGGCAGGGTCTGGGTTTGGTGTCTGCCTGGAGAACGCCACCTGCCGGAATGTATTGTGCCTACTGTGAAGTTCGGCGGCGGTGGAATTATGCTATAGGGGTGTTTCTCCTGGTATGGCACGGGACCCTTGGTCGCAATTCCTGGTAGACTTAACGCCGAGACCTACTGCACCATTTTGGATGACCATGCGCTTCCTACGTTGTGGCACTTTTACGGGGTAGACCCATGTTACTTTCAGGATGACAGTGCCACCTGTCATGTTGCGAGGTCCACCATGGCTTGGTATGGTGACAATGGGGTTAATCGAATGGACTGGCCTGCGCATAGCCCGGACCTTAACCCTATCGAGCACCTCTGGGACGAGTTGGAACATCGACTTAAGGGGTGTCCCCACCGTCCGAAATCGGTGAAGGAACTGACTTGTCTTCTCCAAGCCGAGTGGAAGAAAATACCGCTAGCCGTCGTACAACGCCTGGTTGAGAGTTTGCCCCGGAGGGTTGCAGCTGTAATCGCCGCTCGTGGAGGCTCCACCAACTATTGAAGGTGAATAAACTTCGTTTTCCTTTGCTATCACAGGTGTCCAATTACTTGTTGGTAGATAGTGTATATACATCATATTCAAATAAGGAATTCTGTGGCAAGTCCAATGTGCAAATATCACAAAAATAAATGAAACAGTTCTATATGATGCGGCAAAGTACTTAATCTCGGAAAACACCACCTGAACTGTAGTTTAGGAACATCTGCTGTAGGTTGACTTTCAGTACTTATTAAACAGAATATCTGCGACTGTCCACTGTAAGCCGACGTTTTTGTATTTTGTAATGTAATTATTGGAAGCACTGTATAAGTTCCGGCATATTCATCTTCATACTTTATATCTTGGAACAGAGGTAGTGAAATGCTACACGCTTCAACATGCAGTCAAATCTAAAAAAATTGACAAATTATCTGTGCAAATGTTTTAGAGCGGTCGGTGTGTGTTACTAAAACATAATAGTGTGTGTACATACACTATTATGTTCAAACACAATTATACATATATTCATCATATTCAAATAAGAAATTCTGTGGAAAAATCCAAACTGCAGTGTCATATAATTTAAATTATCGGTTCCTTTATAATGCGGCAAAGATTCTTAGTCTTGAAAAAGTATTGTATATAATAAATTAGTATTCATATTATAATATTATTACATATTTCCATAACACGTTTCAATTAAATGATACTAGCATTGTTGGTATCGAAATTAGTACAATTTTTGCAACTTTCATCGGGAATATCTCCTCGAGTTTTGCACGTAGAACAAAGGGGTTTCTTTTTTTTATTTAATTAGGGCATTGAACAACATTTTTAATTGAACTTTTTTCTGCGAAAGCTGAATAAGAAATTTTTATTTTTATTTTTATGCAAATGCCACCCACAGGGAGCTATTGCATGTCGTAAGTCTTTACGTCATTTTGAGTATCTTTTTAATTGGAAGTATATATCTGCGATCAACCGTTGAAGTGATAAAACGTGTTTCAGTATTTTTTGAGACACCCTGTATACTCTAATTTAGCTTTCCCTTTTAATTCCCTATCTATGTAAATTTTAGTTCTTTCTCCTTCAGCATTTTTCAAACTGAACATTTACATTTTCTCTCTAAACTGAATGTTTTGTGGCAACTGTATTGAGATTCGAATTTGAATGATGTATGTTAGAGATAAGAACAAGGTTTTTATCTCTAACATACATCATTTAGTGGCTGGGCCGAATTGAGGTCGTTTGGATTAAAAAGCGTGCTTCTCAACCACTGAGCCAGAATATCTTCGGAAACACACTCACGTTCATGCTAAAACTAATTGTGCGATGATCGTTTCTGAAGTATATAGTGCTCCAGCTTTGTCAGTTTGTCTCTCCGTCTGACTGCACGATAACTTGCGACAGAATGGTTCGATTTCCACGAAATTTTAGTATGTGGACAACTTGGGGACGAACCCTATTGAAAATGGGCGAAATGGGGTCAAAGGTCAGGACATAGGAGCGGGATCTATTCCCTCGCCCACGCATCCTAACTTAAGTAAAAATGCTTAGATTGCGACGAAACTTTATCATGTTGTTCCGTAGATATACTGAACCAGTTCTGTTGAATATCGTCGAAATGCGGTCAAAGGTCAGGGCACAGGAGCGAGATTTTTTCCACAGCCATTATCCTCATCACTTGACTAAAAATGCTTCTAATGCGACAACACTTTAATATTTTGTTCCAGAGGTATACTGGACCAATTCTGTTTAATATCATCGAAATGGGGTCAAAGGTCAGGACGCAAGAGCGAGATTTATTCCACAACCGTTATCCTCATAATTTGAGTAATGATTTCTGGTATGTTGGAAAGCGTATCATAATCATTACATTGCATGATTTATTTTACTAACTTGTTTTCTATTAATGCGAGTGATTTAGTAATTTTATTTTCTGTTGAAGCTTATTATTTTTTTTGTTTTGAATAGGTTTAAATAATGTTAACTTTTTCTGTTGATTTTTCGAAGCAACAGAATGCAAAAAACTATGAGATACTTTTTTTAAACGACAATATCTTTCAATTAATTTTAAGAATAAGTGGAATGTGCTGTTTAACAGTATTATTTCAAAAAACGTCTAAATATAAAATTTACTCTTGACAGCCATAATAGCTTTTGTATTAAGGAATCTACAGACTAGAACCCTGCACTGGCCGGGCCTGCCTGTAATTTAAAACTTACGGACCGGGCCTACAATTTCGTAGGCGGGCTTGGACGGTCCTGCACTTGCATGTGTACCGTGTAGTCAGGTTGTTGATAAATTTAGGTCATCCTGTTTTTGAAGTCTCTGTCTTTTTCGTCCCGTGATCATATTTTTTGTTTCTCGGAATCATTCTTCTCTCCCGCATTGTGCTATTTTTTATATATTTATTTATTTATTTTGCGCGCGTCTTTTCACCTTGGATCTTTGGCAATCCTTCTCCCCTTTGAATACATATTCCATTTATTTCGGAAATTTAAACCAGAAAAACACTTACTCCGTACGATGATTTGCATTTATAGGAATTGGGAATCAATTAAAGCTTCAATATGCGCTAGTAAACTATTCTGTCTTTATATTTTTGATTTGCTACTCGCTTTGTTTTAAATATGGATGAATATTGGGTTGGGTGAATTATAGGTTCCATGAGCAAAACAATCGAAAAAGTGTGTCACATTTGAATTTTGGGAGTTATATCCTAAACCTGAAGAATTAAAATCAAAGACGTCAAGCCAACAGAACGGAATCATATTTTGCGTATCAGAGTTTGTTGTATTAAAACCATTAAGCATGTTATTGTGCGTGCGTGTGTGTAAACTGAGCATCAATTTATATTATGTTCTGGGCAAAAGTGTCAAAGAATACAGCACTTGACACGTATAAACAGTGATCTGACCCTATGAAGTGTTCGATTATGAAATGACGATAATTTACTTAAGTTCACTCAATACTATTTATTGCATTTGCCGTATTTCTGGTTACTGGTGGGTTAGTTAACTTACTTATGCCCTCTTTTTACACGAGTTTCGAGTTAGTCCAAAAAGTTACAGTACAAATACCGTCTGTGTTACAGCAAGTGACAGTTACGCAAATGAAACCTATGCCGGACCTGAATGGCCGGGCCGGGCCGGGCCTGCCATTAATTATGTGGGAACAGGGCCTGGTATTAACATGGCGGGCCCGGGCCGAGAGCAGGCCTAAAAATGTTGCCTCTGCAAGACTCTACTACAGACTGATACATATACATCGTACAAATCACATGTGCAATAAGTTAAGTACCCGGTACCCGGTTTCTTACGGTAACACCATATACACTGATGGCCACCCAAAATGCAACACCAAGAAGGAATCATCAGATTGGCCTGAAATTCGTAGCATGCGCCGCCAGCGAGAGGACATGCAAACCATTAGCATTGCAGGGCATATGCAAATCATGTGCGAACGGCACGCCACCGAGAAGCACTATAAGAAAGGTGCACAGAAGGCGGGGTGTAAGTAGTGGAAGTGTGTTGTGCTGCCGGACCTGTGCGTGGGAAGCTTCCTGATGCCTCGTAACAGAATACGGGAGTCAACAGAGGACTAATAGTGGCTTATTCGACAGAGGACTAATAGTGGCTTATCGCGAAAGCGGTTTATCGTACCGAGACATCGGCGCACGTGTGGGACAACATCCAGCCATAGTGAGGCAAGTATGGATTCTGTGGGTGAAGGAGAGACGGACGGACCGACGTGAGTGGTTGCCGCAGCCACCGAACGAGAGGACCTGCATGTTGTGCGGCGGGCATTGACGGCTCGCGCCGCCAAATCACGAACGTTAGCGCAGGAATTAGGGTGTGTTGCACAACAAACCTGTGTCAGCACGTACCGTTCGACGTCGTCTGCAGCAGCGGGGACTTGTCGCACGGCGCCCATTGCTCCGATTACCATTGACATTACGCCACCGGCGAGTGCGGCGGCAGTGGGCCGTTGAACGCCGCACCTGGACTACGGAATGACACGACATTGTCTTCTCCGACAAATCCCGCTTCTGCATGCAACACCACGATGGTCGGATCCGCGTGTGGATGCACCGCGGCGAAAGACTGTATGACGCCTGCATTATGCATCGCCATACCGGTCCGTCGCCTGGCGTTATGGTTTGGGGCGCAATTGGATATGACACCCGCACCCGTCTGGTACGCATCGCCGGTACACTCAACAGCCACCGCACCATATCCGACGTTTTGGAGCCTGTAGTCCTCCCTTACCTGCAGGACCTGCGAGCGGCCACGTTTCAACAGGTCAATGCGCGGCCGCACGTGGCACGCATCGTGCAAACAATTCTTCACGGCCCACCAGGTATTACTGCTACCGTGGCCCGCCTGTTCTCTCGATATGTCGCCCATCGAACACGTCTGGTCGCTGATCGGCAACCGAGTGGCCCGGAAAGCACCACCCGCGGCTACGCCTGATGAACTGTGGCAACATGTTGAAGCAGCCTGGACCGACATACCGCAAGCCCACATCCAAAGCCTCTTTCGTTCGATGCCGCGGCGTGTAGCGGCCGTTATTGCCAGCCATGGGGGCCACACGAACTATTGATGTCTGCGTGTTCCGCAAGTCGCACGGGCCTGTAAGCTCAATCGTTTCATCTTTTTATCTGTTGTTATGTGTCCAGTAAATCTGACTTTGCTATCTCGTGTCCTTTTTGGTGTTACATTTTGGGTGGCCAGCAGTGTATAATAACTGGTTCACAAAATTCAGGAGAAGAAGAAATATCCGTTGCAACAATATCTGATCTCGCTAGAGAACTGCAAACTCAGATTTTTCGACGGATAATGAAAATTTAAACAATTAATGAAACCTCAAGGATTTTCAGAAATCTCGCATTTTACCGGAAAAGTTTTGCAATGTGGATAGGAAAAACGTGAGAACGGAGTTTTTCTTTTATTATATGAAGGAATTGCGGAAAGGTTTCTGAAAATCCAGAATTTTCCTAGAGTACAAAAAATCGGTGATATTTAGGTTTCTTTCCGTCATTTCACGAAAAAGGTTGTATCAGAAATATTCTTTGTTAATTCACGGAAAGAACCACGGAAAGTGAATTGCAGAAAAGTGTTTATAATGTATGCTGCTGTCTTTCGTTAAACACTGAGTGGCCACTTTATTATGACCATTCTCTCAGTACTTCGTTGGGCCACCTTTTGCCTTTAATTTTGCGTCGATTTTTCGTGGCATGGACTCCACGAGATGTTGATAGGTGGTTTGTGGAATCTGCGACAATGCTTGATGAATAGCACTTTCCAGGAGTGTGAGATTATAGGGTTGTGGATCCAGCTGTCTGATGGCTCGTTCAACTTCATCCTACAAATTCTCAATGGGCTTTTGATCTGGAGATTGTGGGGTCCACCTAAGCAAAGTAAACTCACCGGCATATTCGTGAAACCAATCCTGTACAATACGAGTACTATGGCAGGACGTATTATCTTGTTGAAAGGTAGCCATCGCCATTGGGATAAACCATCCACATAACATGATGCACTTGGTCCGCAACGATGTTTAGATATGATGTGCCAGTCAGACGTCGATCAACACGAATGAAAGGGCCCAGAGCATGCCAGGAAAACATTCCCCAAACCATAACGTTGCCTCCACCAGCTTGAAGGGTTGTAGCAATGCATTTGGGTTCCACGCTTTCGTGCTGTTTCCGCCAAATTCTCACTCGGCTATCGGCATGGTGCAACTGAAAACGTGATTCATCAGACCACATAATTTGTTTCCAATTATCGACTGTCCAATCCTTGTGCTCCTGTGCGAACTGTAAACGTTTTCTCTTGTTAACTGCAGACAGCAAAGGAGTTCGAACAGACCTTCGGCTGCCATATCCCATCCGATGCAGTGTACGGCGAACAGTGCGTGCAGAGATCGTTTGAGGAGATCCTTGATTAAGATGGTGTGTAATTTGCTGCACTGTTGTCCTTCTGTTGTCTGTTACCAGTCTAGACACTCTCCGTTTCGCCCGAGGAGTCACTAGTCGATGACGACCACACGTTGCACGTAGAGACCCAGTTTTTTGGCTGACAGTCCAGTCATTAAACACTTTAACAACAGCTGCTCTGGAACATTTCACGAATGCGGCGGTTTCGGTGATACTCGCTCCATGGTTCCAAACTCGTACAATCATTCCAGGTTGAAAGTCCGTGAAATCGCATTTTTTACCCATCTCGTCGACCAAAAAATCACTTCTACTACTGCCGCAAGCACTAAGCTTTCCCTTTTTATACTAGCCTCGCTTTCTGGCGGCAACAACGTGCAGCCATAGCTCATTTGCTTAAAACTGTCAGGTGGTCATAATAAAGTGGCCACTCAGTGTATACACACACACACACACACACACACACACACACACACACACACACACACACACACACACACACACACACACACACAGTCGAGTTACAATATTGTGACCACCTGCTACTTTTGACATTAACAGCGTATAACCAATGAAAGAAGGCACGTGTCGTGAGCTAGCCAGGAGGGTATTTAAGGTGTGCTATAGACATTCTGAAAACATAACGCTCCTTGATGTCATGGATAAAAGGAGCGATTTATCAGATTTGCAAAAAGAGATGGTTATTGGCTTTCGGGCCAATGGTGGCAGTGTTTCTGAAACAGCGCAGTTTCTGAACTGTTCGCGCGCTGCTGCGGTTAAAAGTGTATTGTGATTGGAGAAATGGCACCTTTGAGAATAAGCGACGTGAAGACTGCGGAGCACCACGTGCCATTTATGAGAGGTGAACGTCGGCTTCGAAGGTGCGCGAAGGCCAATCGACCGGTCCCGGACGATTCGTTTGACGACGATTGGTCCAATGCCGATTCGTCCAATGGTACGATTGGTCCAACGCCGATTCGTCCAATGCTATAATCCTACCAACGGTAAACTTTTTTATTTTCCAGAAAGGAATAATAATTTAAATTATTCTCCTCTTTATATCCTTTTGAATGATAATTTCCGTATATTTAGTAATTGTAAACATTTTACATAAACCTGGTAAAAGGCACTCAATGAAGCATTTCTCAGCTGTTTGCAAAGCACCTAGGCCGCGGGCATTTTTTGAAGCTTTTAATTTACAACCTAGATATTTGGTATTTGTAAATATGTTATAAAACCTAATAAAAGGCACTCATCGTATCATTCCTCAGGTCTTTACGAGACTCCTAGGCCCCGGGCCTTTTTAGAAGATTTTAAGTTACAACCTAGATATTTGGTATTTGTATACATTTTATAAAACCTAATAAAAGGCACTCGTCGTATCATTTCTCAGGTCTTTACAAGGCACCTAGGCCTCGGGCCTTTTTAAAAGATTTTAAGTCACAACCTAGATATTTGGTATTTGTAAACATTTTATAAACCCTTATAAAAGGCACTCAACGAATCATTTCTCAGCTACCTACCTGGCACCTAGGTCGCGGGACTTTTTAAAAAGATTTTAAGTTACAACCTAGATATTTGTAAACACTTTATAAAACTTTGTAAAAGGCATTAATCGTATCATTTCTGAGGTCTTTCCCAAGGTACCTAGGCCGCGGGCCATTTTAGAAGATTTTAAGTTACAACCTAGATATTTGGTATTTGTAAACATTTTATAAAACTTTATAAAAGGCACTCATCGTATCATGTCTGAGGTCTTTGCTAGGCACCTAGGCCGCGGGCTTATGAATTAATATTTCGTGCTTAAGTGAAAGGGCAATATTATTAACTTGATTTAATATGTAAACGTTATGAATATGATATCGGTAGAATAAAAAGTCCTAAAAAGGCATAGACCTAGAGCCTATGAATTAACATTTCGTGCCTAAGTAAAAGCTCAATATTATTAACTTCATTTGATATGTAAACGTTATGAATCTGACATCGGTAGAATTAAAACTGTTAAAAAAGCCTAGGCCTAGGGCATATGGATTAATATTTCGTGTTTAAATAAAAGCGCGATATTATTAACTTGATTTAATATGTAAACGTTATGAATATGACATCGCTGTACTAAAAACTGTTGAAAAGGCCTCTGTCCAAACTCCGACCAGTTGTTTCCATTGGGCAGTTGGCGGAAAACCCCACAGCATTCTACAAACAGAAACGGAACACTAGTATTTTATATTATTTCATGCAAAAGAGAAACATTGAAGTTGATAGAACGGCTCGTACATCAGTAACTTCAAACGGCAGCAAGGACAGCATAACAAGAAAACGCGATTTCAAAAAAAAAAAAAAAATCTCTAACCGCAATATTACGCATGAAATGTAACATTATTTTACATTCTTTGGACTACCGCAACTTTCGTATAACATCGGAGATAGAATCAGAACAGATGAGTCTTTTATAGCACGATTAGCACTTCGGACAGATAGAACGGAATTGGACCAATCGTCCCATTCGACGAATCAGCATTGGACCAATCGTACTTTTGGACCAATTGTCCATTGGACGAATCGGCATTGGACCAATCGTCCCATTCGACGAATCAGCATTGGACCAATCGTACCATTGGACGAATCGTACTTTTGGACCACTTGTCCATTGGACGAATCGTACTTTTGGACCACTTGTCCATTGGACGAATCGGCATTGGACTAATCGTCCCATTCGACGAATCAGCTTTGGTCAATCGTACCATTGGACGAATCGTACTTTTGGACCAATTGTCCATTGGACGAATCGGCATTGGACCAATCGTCGTTGGACGAATCGTACCAGACCCCTATCGACACACTACAGTGGAGCAACTCACTGGCCGAATGAACCAGGGGCCTTCCGGTAGTGTGTCTAAAACCACAGTTCCGCGATCCCTACTGCATGGGGCTCCGATGCAAACGGACGATGGTCACTGCACCTATGCTAACGAAGGTGCATCGGCAGAAAAGGCTTACATTTGCACTGCAGTATCGGAATTTAACTTCCGCTGATTGGCAAAGGATTGCCTTTTCCGACGAGTCGGGTTTTTATTTCATCGAACGGATGGACGTTGGCGTATAAAGGCGAGAAACATCGGAGTACAAACGCTCTTCAACCATTGCTGGAAAACCACAAGCTGGTGGGGGGCAGCGTTATGGTCTGGGGATGGGGAATGTTTTTGTGGCATTCTCTGGGTCCACGCATCTTTGTGGAAGGCACTATACACCGAATTCGCTATGAATCAATCATTGCAGACCACGTACACCCATGCATGTTGATTGCCTTCCCGTGGACGGATGGGATCTTTCAGAAAGATAATGCGACGTGTCACACAGCTAGAAATGTCCGAGAGTGGTTGGAAGTGTACGCGGAAGACTTCAAAGTACTTCACTGAGCTCCTAATTCCAAGACGTAAGACAAATTCAGCATCTGTGGAACCTTTTGAATCGTATTGTTCGCTCTATGGATCCTCCACCTCGCACTCTCCAGCAACTTTCAGATGCACTGCAGTCAGCATGGCTCCAAGTGCCTGTGAATACCTTCCAGCACCGTATTGAGACACTGCCAGCCCGTCTAGCTGCTGTTCGCGCTGCACACGACGGTTACTCTGGATATTAGCTGGTGGTCTCAATAATGTGACTCGATCTTGTATATGTTCTTCTAGGTCGGCCTCTATTTTTTCGTTTGTTTGATTTAAATTCCATGGCAATTTTGAGCCGTCTTTCATTGGTCATTCTTTTTACATGGCCAAACTGACGCAATTGTCTCTTCTGTATGTTTTGTAAAATTGTTTCTTTCACTTCCATCTATTCTTTAATCCTTTCATTCATTATTTTCTATCTGCTTGACACTCTACATGATCTTCCTAAAGCATCCAATTTCTTTCTATCCGCTTCTCTTTATCGCCAGGCCTCGGCCCCATATAGTAAGATGCTCTTCACAATACTATTATAAATACCCCATTTCTTTTTTCTGGTTATTTCTTCACTCCACAAGATTCCATTTAAACGCTTAACAGCTTTTCTTCCCTGTGCAATTCTATTTCTTAATTCCGTTACATCTTGTAAAATTTTAACACCTCTTAGTTATAATAATCACATCTTTCAATTTCTTTGTTATCTTCTAGCTGCAGGCTTGTTTCATTATGAAAGGGATGACGGAAAGTGGCTCAATTTCAGAAAATGTTTTACACTATATGTGTTGATTTCTTAATGTTCCTAAAGGACTAAATAACGCCGAAGTTTTTATAAGAAAGGTGCTCTAGTTAAACGGACTTTTACATATGTATTTATATTCTTCAAACCTAAGAATACCATAACCTGATTGGATCTATAGTGACAACGCCGTAAGTGAATGATATTGTGCAATATTTGAAGCATGTAATAATTTCCTCTTGAAGTCTGAGACAGTTTTGGTGTTCAATTTATTCCACCAGTCTGTTCTGATTTCTCCCCGTATTTCTGAAACCGCGTTCACACTCGGCTGTGTTGAAATGCATTGCTCGATTATGAGGCATACTCGACGCAGCCGCGATTTTGAACTTATCAAATCTAGTCATAAATGCTGAATGTTTATCAGCAA
This sequence comes from Macrothele yani, assembly GCA_039090855.1. NCBI lineage: Eukaryota > Metazoa > Arthropoda > Arachnida > Araneae > Macrothelidae > Macrothele > Macrothele yani. The sequence continues at coordinate 34,018,270 of CM077004.1, forward strand.
GTTTAGAATTTTTACAAAGCTAGCAAAACATTTCGGGCTTCAGAATAGTACTGGAGCCAACTAAAATTCTTCATCCCATGCTGCTGAAATGCACGTGATCACCGGTAGCAATCATATTTTAACATACGAAAGCCCGATCCCTTAGGTGGGACCATCACCCAATTTCATGAAAGCTGACACATTTTTGGTAAAATATTTGAAGCTATGTACAGCTCAGTTTAAATATCAGAGCCCGCAAATTTAGAATAAATATTTCCAATGCGAAATATCAGATTTTTTTAGGAGGAGTAGGCTAAAAGAAGTCTAATTTTTGTTTATTATCATTTAGAATTTTGGCCCATTCTGTGCTACTATCAATTTCTCATATGGCCGATAAGCAACTCTATATTGGACTTATGGGAAATTGATGATACAACGCCTATATGTATATATTTCATTTATCTCGCATCTTTAATTAAAGCATTTCACTCTCGACGTTTGTGTGTCAGCGTTCTTAAACGTTATAAAAGGTAAAATCCCTTTCTTTTTATAAACCCAGATAAGCATGCATGAGTGGTACGTGAAAAGGAGGAAACAAATGGTAAAAAAAATCGTGCAGCTATTCTGTAGAAACAGATAGTTTTCCCCACTCCCCAGTGGAGAAACATATCAGTTAACTGCAGGGGGAAAAGAGAGTGGAAGTCTGAAACAGGATAATTTTTTATTAATGCCGAACACGTTAGTCGTAGTTTTCGTGCTTCCTTTGGGCCCGTGCTTGATCTCGCAATATGAAATCCGGGCGCGGGCTCGATCTTGCAATGTGAAATTCGGGCCTGTGCTCGGTCTTGCACTATGCAATTAGGACCCGGGCTCGGTCTTGCAATATCATATTAGGGCCCGAGCTCAGTCTTGCAATATCATATTAGGGCCCGAGCTCGGTCTTGCAATGTGCAATTCGGGCCCGGCTCGATTTTTCAATATGCAATTCGGGCCAGTACTCGATCTTGCAATATGAAATTCGGGCCCGAGCTCGGTCTTGCAATATGATATTCGGACCCGTTCTCGGTCTTGCAATATGCAATTAGGACCCGGGCTCGGTCTTGCAATATGAAATTCGGGCCCGGGATCGATCTTGCAATAGGAAATTTGGGCCCGTACTCGGTCTTGCAATATGCAATTAGGACCCGGGATCGATCTTAATCTTAAAATATGAAATTCGGGCCAGTACTCGGTCTTGCAATATGAAAGTAGGGCCAGAGCTCGGTTTTGCAATATGATGTTAGGGCCCGAGCTTGGTCTTGCAATATCCAATTCGGGCCTAGGCTCGATCTTGCAGTTAGAAATTCGGGCCCGAGCTCAGTCTTGCATTATGCAATTAGGACCCGGGCTCGGTCTTGCACTATGTAATTCGGTCCCGGACTCTATCTTGCAATATACCATTCGGGCCCGGGCTCAGTCTTGCAATATGCAATTCGGGGCCGAGCTTGGTCTAGCAATATAAAATTCGGGCCCGGGCTCAATCATGCATTATGAAATTTGGGTTCGTGCTCGATGTTGCAATATTCAAGTAGTACCCGGGCTCGGTCTTGCAATATGAAATAAGGGCCCGGGCTCGATCTCGCTATATGAAATTCGGACTCGGACCGACATACTTCGGGCACGGACGTGCTTGGGCTCTCATAATTGAACATGAATTCAGCATTGATATACAACCTTCTTTGGAGCAGCCTTACTACATCTTCACTCCGACGGTCTCCTAATAGTTAATTATGTCTGCGGGGACTGAGATGCTGGTCCTAGGATACCGTGCGCTAATTATTCACCCCGTTCATACTCCGACAAGTCTTTTCCTATTGAAATTACACTGCTTTCGTACTGGCGAATTGACACTCCCTACCAGTGCCCTCTGTGTGTAATCCGCGCTGAGCGGTGATATTACTGCAGAGTGCTGTATGAGGTGCATCCACTCGTGAAGATAGACGTGATGAGTGATCTAGCCCATGAGCTCATATATACAAGTTGTGTCAACAAAATTCGGCGAATGCTTTCGTAATGCGTAAAAGGAAAGTTCGTGAAAGGTGCGGCTACTTGCTTGACGCAGTCAAGTACATTAACTAAAAAGTCCGTAACCGCCACAGAACTGTGAGAAAAGGTGTGATACAGAGAGTGTGTCGCGGCAGCTGATATATAGTTGCACTTTGTAAGCGGTTCTTAATCTCCACTTGAAAGAACCAATATCCAATCCTTCAAACCGAGTAAGCCGCTACTGCGGCTGAATTGCCCACCGTATTCGTCTCAGCTGGAACCAGCTGACTTTTCCTATAGCTCCCAGGAGTTATACGAACGATGCCAAAAATGCATGGTATCGGAAAGAGGGAAGATTGAAGGCATGTAAGTTTTCTTAAACATTACGTGCTGTTCATTTTTACGGTACATTCACCGAACTTTATTGACACGTGCGTATGTGTGTAGGTGTATGTACGAGGTGCGATCAGAAATTATAAAGACTGGTTGCATAACTACGGAATCGCGTGACGCAGCAGGAAGCTGTTTGGCACAGGATGACAATAGAACCTAGTACGTATGCGCTGTGAGTCACATTTACCATTCTCGTCCGGTTTTTTTTTGTTTTTTGTTTTTTTACTGTACTGCTTTACTCTTACGTGAGTTAAGCTGTTCGCCGCATTTGTCATGTCGGTAAAAATTGATCAACGAATTTGCATCAGATTTTGTCAAAACCTTGACGGAACCTACACAGACACATACTTAAAGCTACAGAAAGTCTATGGGGATGATCGTAAGCGTCGTGTGCGAGTTTTTGAGAGAGTAGCCGTTAATAGGCTGGAAGTACAGCAGCAAGCAAAAGTGGCAACAATGTCAAACTTGGGCACACAGTTGTGCGGTAAAACTGCCGAATCACTATTCGTGAGTTATCTGAAAACTTCAACAGTAATTTCGGATTCAATTCAGTCGATTCTTATGGACGATTTGAGTATGAAGCATATCTCAGCCAAAGTTGTGCCGAAATCGCTCTTTGCTGAGCAAAATCAAGCCCGTGTTTCAGCTGCAAGTGACCTGCTTGAGTGAGTCGAAAGCTTTTTAAAAAATAACAAAAATTGGTTATGAATCGTAGGTTATGCACATTACCCCCAAATTAAAGCCCAGTCTTCACAGTGGAGGACTCCAAACTTTGCCAAACCCCCAAAATGCACAAGCCTAAGAAATCTCAAGACGATGATGTCCGATTTTTTGTTCAGTCATGAAGGAATTGTGCATCACGAATACTCTCAATGAGGCCAGGCAATCAACAGGGTGTACTACTGTCAAATTAAGCGGCTTTTGAGTTGCGCAAAACCAGAGATGGAAACGGATCAACGGTCAGCGGTCAAAGGGTCGACAACTTCTTGAGGGTCAAACGGGGTCGGGTCAAGGTGTTCCTGACCCGATATCGACCCGGTTTTATTTCTGTTTTTCATTTTTGAAAATGTTTCAAAGAACCCTTCGGAGGTCTTTGAAATATTGGGTTAGTGCGAATGTAATGTCTTGCACGAACGAGCAGCAGTGATAGGCCCACCACCACAGCAGACTGGAACCACCCACAGGTTTTGCGGGTATTACGTCACAGAGTTACTATAAATAGCTAGCAAGTGTGTGAAGAACAAGGTTCAAACGTGGTTTGTTTGGACGCAACGTGGCTTGCAAGGAAAACGTGCCGATGCAGGATTTGAGAGTCATCTTCCTGTACGAATTTTAATTGGGCCATTGTGCAGGAATTGCCACTCTAAACGTTAACAAAGCCTTTGGGGAGAATACAGCAAATGAACGAACTATTCGGCGATGGTTTGTGGTTTCGAAGAGGAGATATGGACCTGAAAAACGAAGCACGTCGTCACCGATCTGTTGCAGTTTCTAACGATGTTCTGTTACGTGTGGTTGAAGCGGGCCCCCGAAGAATGCGTCGCGAGATAGCGGCGGAGGTAGGTGTCCACCACACGAAAGTTGTTCGGCGTCTGACTGTGCTGGGTAAGATCAAAAAGCTGGACATGTGGATGCCGCATGAGTAGACAACTGCCAACAAGACTAAGCGTTTGGACGTCTGCTAGTCGCTGCTTGCCAGGAATAATCAGGGACCTCTACTTCATAAAATCGTGACCTGCGACAAGCAGTGGGCCCTTTATGATCATCGGAAACAATCTGCACAATCGATCAGCAAGACACAGCCTGCTGGACGGCATCCTAAGCCACTCCTACACACCAAGAAGATGATGCTCCTTGTCTGGTTGTTGGGATAATTCATCGGCGGAGTTTCTTGGCAAGAAGCCAAAATATCACCAGATGCAACGGAAATTGCTACAGAAACAACTGGCTTTGGTCAATAGACACGGTGTTCTTCTGCTCTAGGTCAATGCCTGTTCTTATGTCGCACGACGAACGATGCTGACACTAAGTGCCTTGGGCTATGAAGCACTACCTCGTCCTGCCTATTGCTCGGATTTGTCTGCGACAGACTATCATCTGTTTCGTCGCCTGGATCACTTCCTGTCCGGGAAACAGTTCACGACAGACGAGGTTCAACGTGCAGTTGATGACTTCTTCGGGTCCCAGTCAGAAGACCTTTTTCGTTCCAGGATCATAGCCTTGCCGGACAGATGACAACTATGTGTCGATGAAGAGGGGGATTATTTTGCCTAGGTAAGTCGTCCTACTTTTCCGTTACCACCGTTCTCGTGTGCTGATCCTTTGCCGGACATTTCATTCGCACCAACCCAATAATACTTCAGAGCTGCAGAGCATGATCTGGGAACTTGCTGACAAGGGTAAAAAAGTGGGATTAAAAATGAGCTTTCAGAGGACAAAACTGAAGTACAGTGCTTTCACAAAGAATGAAGATTTATCAGTTGATGGGGAAAAGCTGGAGACAGCCAATTCCTACATTTACTTTGGGTAGCAGATATCAAGCGAAGGTCACATTGATTAAGAAATTAATTGGTATAAAGACTAGGTTGGAGATCTTTTAGAAGAAACAGTACAATTTTTAAGAGCAATGTGCTGTTATGTCTTAAAAGGAAAGTGTTTAATCAATGCATCCGTCCAGTCTTACGTACGGAGCAGAGTGGTAGACCTTAACTAAACAAGTCAGTAAAATCATGCAATGTGTTGATTATGATACGCTTTCCAACATACCAGAAATCATTACTCAAGTTATTACTCACGTTATGAGGATAACGGCTGTGGAATAAATCTCGCTATTGTGTCTTGACCTTTGTCCCCATTTCGATTATATTAAGATTTGGTTCAGTATACCTCCGGAACAACATACTAAAGTTTTGTCGCAATAGAAACATAGTCAAGTTTTGAGGATAATGGCTGTGGAACAAATCTGGCTCCCGTGTCCTGACCTTTGACCCCATTTCGATGATATTCAACAGAACCGGTTCAGTATACGTCCAGAACAACATACTAAAGTTTTGTCGCAATAGAAGCATTTTTACGTAAGTTATGACGCATATGGGAGATGGAATGGATCCCACTTCTATGACTTGACCTTTGACCCCATTTCGTCCATTTTCAACAGGGTTCGTCCCCAGGTAGTCCCCTACCACATACTGAAATTTCATCGGAGTCGAACTATTTTTACGCGAGTTATCGTTGGAACAGACAGACGGACAGACAGACAGACGGACGGACAAAGCTGGAGCATATACGATTTTTCAACCTACCGTTGGAAATCGTAAAAAATACATAAAAGACTACTTGGGATATGTGTGTATGGAGAAGACTGGTCCAAGACAGTCCGTTGTTGAAGAAACTTGGGAAGACCTTCATCCAGCAGTGGATTGATAATGATTGACATATCAATCCACAGTTCAAAGCAGATTTGTTTTAGTTCCGTCCGGGTAGGGTCCAATTATGTGACGGCCGGTTCCGGGTGCAAATTTTTTGACCCGCTTCCAAACCTGCGCAATACGTCACAAAAGGCGGACATTGCATGAAAGTCGAGTAGCAACTTCACCATGACAACGAGCTTACCCATGCATCGCAACTTGTGCAGCAGTTTCTAGTCAGCACCGCTCTGCACAGGTCCGCAAGCCACCATATTCACCAGATCTTGGTCTCTGCGACTTTTTTCTATTCCCCAAAAATCATATACTATTTGAAAGGGAAAATGTCTAAAGACATTTAGGAGATACAACAGAATGCAACGAAGCAGCTGTTAGCTATTTCAGAAGATTACTTCAAAAAATCCTTCGAGCAGTTGAAACAAGGTCGGCCTAAGAGTGTTATTCAGAAGGGAACTACTTCGAAGAAAAATAAGTGTCAAATCTTTTTATTTTTTAATTGGGGGTTTAACGACCACCTTGAGCAACTCAATGGGCTACAAGCAGTCGGCCGTCCCTAATTTAAAGCCACTGACTCCAGGGTAGGGAGAGAGCCAGTGCCTTAAGACAAATAAAACATCCATACCTCACCGGGATTAGAACCAGGACCCATCTGGCACGAATGATAATAACTTCATAAGCCATCGCTTAGACCGTTCCGCCGAGTCAAATCTGCAAGTCTTGTAGTTTTTTTTAATAAATCCAATCCGGTCCGGATGCATTTTGATCACGCATTGTATGCATGCGTTACTTTGGATTGATGCAAATATGCCCCAGGCTTTCTCTGTAATTTCTGATTTTCTTTGGCTCGCTCATGTAGATCATGCAGGGAGAAGCGAGAATAAGATTTTGCCAGCTTTTAAAAGGGCCGAATTCCCTTTCTTGTTTTAATAAGGAAGCATCGAACTATATTAGCCATCGGAACGTACGTAATTCCCAGTACCTTAAATATTTTGGGATATTTCAAGTTATTCTATATTACGGCGGAACGTTTTAAACTTGAATCATTTTTAACATTTTCTCCAAAGACGTGCTCATTTCACTCTAATTTCCACCCCACGAGTTCATATTTCATTCGAAGTTTATTTTCTCGTTATAAGATGTTAAAATTAATAGCTTTTTAAGACTCATCAGACACAAAGAAAATTATGAAAAAGTCTCCTAAAAAATGAGCTTCGGGGAACTCATTACGTCTACGTATGTTGCACCTTATTGACTTTCGTAATCCCTGAGCACCTTTAATTATTTACACGCTTTTTATGTGCATAGAAAGCACTGTGTATGATAGATACTATGTAATCCACTTGTTCTTGCAGCGGCAATTTTTCTTTCGGTTGCATATTAACAAATTTAATAGGAAAAGCGTATTCAGTGTTAATTTACATGAAATGCATAGATCCATCAGTGCGGGGGAAAAAAATAAAAATGCAAGAAGAACAGCAAGACTTAATTAGGTTAAATCTGGGGGCAATTCTAAAGTTCGGAGAAAATGAAATTGTTCTTAAGTGGTTCATATTAACGTGAAGAAAGCAAAGTATTAATAAATTCTATTGGTATGAAAATCTGCATAAAAAAATAATAATGAACTACAGAAACGGTAATATATTACCTTAAAATAATTTGCTATCAAAACACAAAAGCGAGACTGCTAATGCATTTCTTTTAAACTTTACAAGCACTGTTGTAATAAACATGAGCTTTTAAAATGGCGTGTAATATTTTTGAAGATAATATTGTAAAGACGGATGTTGCAGAGCTCGATATTTGCCATCACGTGACCTTTTATGTGTCTCACGAACCACGAAAAATCTCCCAAAACTTCTTTGTTTCGTACTAACTAGACGCAAAGAGTTTGAAGTGTTTGGAGTGCTGCAAAAGCAAAGACAGATGTGCCACCTGATCGAAAGCATCAGTAGAAACAACGCTTTAGACTCATCTTTCATGTAAATATTTTACCTACTTTCTGTTTTTGTTTTTTTCTTATGTAAAATTTTGCTTATTTTTCGTTATGCTTTCCGAACTTTTTTTTTATTGATTTAAGGTTTAACGACCACCGTGAGCAACTCAATGGGCTACAAAGCAGTCGCCTGTCCCTAATTTAGGGCCACTGGTTCCAGGGAAGGGAAAGAGCCAGTGCCGTGAGACAAACACAACATCCATGCCGCACGGAATTCGAACCCGGAAGCTTCTCGGAAAAATGGTTATAAGCCAGCGCTTAAACCACTACGCCACCGGGGCCGTGTTTCCAAACTTAACGGCACGGCGGAGCTCAAAAGTTTTTATTTCCTTGTGGGATCACTGGCAGGCAGTCATGTGGGGGTGATTCAGACAAATACAGCACCTTTCTCCTGAATTGTGTGTGAGGGCCTCGATAATCCAATTGTTAGAGTAGTCTGCTGCCCCTCAGTTGTTAGTTGGAGGCTCGATTTCAGCCCGAGTGCTCTAACCCAGAAAGACCCACCATGCTTCGGAATGCACTGCAAACCACAGGCCCAGCGGTACCCAAGCTTCGCCAAATGTCAAGCCGTCCTATTTCGAAATGCGCGTCCCCCTTGTCTTAAACACGGTCACGATGCTCATGCGCCAGTCTTCAGCTACTTTCTTCTCCACCCACTAGGGCAACCTACAATTTCCATCATGGGCCCCCAACCGATCACGCTAAAAATAAGGTCACCTGTACCTTTTATTTTCTCTCTTAGTACACCTCCCGGCACTTGGTCCCGATGCCAGTTTGGAGCTCCCAGCCTGGCACGCCCAATCGGCCAACTTCTTCCTGTCAGAGTCCCGGAAAGACCCTCCACCTACTACGGAACCCCACGAGATACGGAAGTTCCCTGGAATTGATTTGAACTGTGTATTATACAATTGTTCGTGACACTCGCAACACCATGAAGAACTGCTGATATTAGCTTGGAACTTATAGGATATGTACAAAAGGTTGGGGCATGCAAATGATTAAAATGTCAGTGAAAAGACGCATGCGGCTTCTGAGCAGTGCCCTCTGAATTGTCCGGTCTTGTGTTTAAATATCTGGCTCAAACGAGATGTTGTGATCAGTGAAGAGCAGACATTGAGTCGAAAGGGTGTTTCTTGTGTCTCGCTATGTTCCCGTCACCGTAGAAGTTCGCATTATGAACACCTGACGGACTTTGAGCGAGAAAAGATTGTTCGGATGAGAGAATCTGGATTTTCCTACAGCGAAATTGTCGCTCATACGGGTCGAAACGCCAGTACAGTGATGCGATACGGGTCGAAATGCCAGTACAGTGATGCGATACCGGTCGAAACGCCAGTACAGTGATGCGATAAGGGTCGAAACGCCAGTACAGTGATGCGATACGGGTCGAAACGCCAGCACAGTGATGCGATACTGCTCGAAACGCCAGTACAGTGATGCGATAAGGGTCGAAACGCCAGTACAGTGATGCGTTACGGGTCGAAACGGCAGTACAGTGATGCGATACGGGTCGAAACGTCAGTGCAGTGATGCGAGCGTGCTGTCGGTGAACAGATGAAGCTCGGACGCACTGATATCCGGCAGCGTAGACCACAAAATCGCACGACTGCACGGGATAATAGACACCTTTGCTGCATCGTAGTGATCGATCGCACAGTGACATCCACGGTGTTAGCGCAGGAGTGGAGCGCTATCATAGGTCAGGCTTTGATCTCCAACACTTTTCGACGTCGTCTGTTTAACAGATGATTGGTCGCTAGCTGCCCATTACTGCGCATTCCTTTGACTCTCAGCCACAGACGCCTCAGACTGCAATGGGATCTCGAGCACAGACACTGGAGCGCTGATTGCCAACAGGTCGTGTCTTCTGACGAGTCACAATTCAGCTTGATGCACCATGATGGTTGCGTACTGTTTGTAGATATCGTGGTGAACGGAATCTTGAAGCGCCATACCGGCCCAGTGGCAAACGTCGTGGTTTCGGAAGCTATTGGGTTTAATTCGAGATCTGGCCTGATAAGAATTGAGGGAACTCTCAACAGCCAGCGATATATCACGGATAGTTTAGAGGTAGAGGTCATACCCTGCCTTCAAAGTTGTTCTGGCGCCATATTCCATCAAGACAATGTTCAGCCACATGTGGCCCGTCTTCCATGTACGGCAGATATAGTTTCTTCCCTGGCCTGCACGTTCGCCGTATATGTCTCCGATCGAACATGTCTGGAACATGGTAGTCAAACGACTGGCCCGTTAAACGCCTCCTCCACTAACCACAAATAAGCTCAAAAACCTCTTCTTATCAATGCCACGTGTGTTATTTTTGCTTGTGGTGGCTTCACACGATACCGAGCTTTGCAGGGAGAAATCTTGTATAGCTCTACATGTGTAAACAGTTATCTCCTGTATCATATAACATGAGGAATATCTGTTACAAATTTCATTTGAATGGCGCGATTCTTCCTTGGAATTGCAGTTTTCCCAATGATTAGTGTACGTTAACTGTGAGCGCTTTAGACTAGTTCACTGTAGTCGATAAAGTAGATTAATTATATATGTTCTAAGATTTTATATCCGGTTTAACTTTGTTTGTTTCTGCGGTTGATTTTTTGTTGCTACTATTGAGAACTGACGCCTGACTCATCAAGTGACATACCGCTCTAGAATCATCTAACAAAATCTGATTACTTTTGACACCATTCTCCAGTAATAACCTATTGTAGAGTGTAATACATATGCATACGCGCACCCATAAATATACACTGCCTGACAGAGAAAATGCCACACCATGAAGGAATGCTCGAAACAGACCAAACTGTACACACAGATAGCAAAGTAGGTCCTGAACAAATGATTTAATTGTCACATACAGACTAGGCTCCAGTGGCCGAATATACAAAATGATGAATAAGGAGGGTGGCCTCCATTTTTGGCGATACAGCGTTGAATCCGATGTGGCATCGAGGCAATGAGAGTCCAAATAGAGTCCTGGTGTATCGTGGACCATGTAGTGTTGATCCGAGTCCACAGCTCATCTTCATTTTGAGGGGGTGGGAGGGTACTCAACCGACGTCCAATCGTGTCCCACAGATGCTCTATGGACGAGAGGTCGGGGCTGGTTCTGCCCGCTAAAGCATCCGCACACCACGTAAAGCATTCAGACTGATCCGACAGGTAAGCGGCCGGGCGATATCCTGTTGAAAAACGGTGTTTGAATGCTCTGCAGATACGGTAGTGCCAAAAGGCCTCGTCGACATAGCGGTGTGCCGTCAAAGTGCACGTAATGCGTACCAGCGGTGAGCGATTGTTGGCGCTGATAGCACCCCGCTGAATGATTCCACATTGCGGGCGGTGTGCAATGGCAGAAGAATCCGCCCTTTGGACACGTCGCCTCCAGAGTCTCACACGGCGATCATCCTTGGTGAAATAGAACCGCAATCTGTCGCTGAACACCACACTGTTCCATTCGGCACCCCACGCAACTCTGTAGCGACACGACGCCAAGCGGTAACGACGATAGCTGGCTGTTAAAGGTAGCAATCGCAACGGACGGCTGGACAGCAAACCATACGCAGATAATCGGCGTGGCACTGTTCACGTCATTCAAGCGTCCCGTGCACTCCGAAAAATATCCATCCTTGTAGCATGTAAGTCCGCTACGGCATGACGTCAGATACGACGATCGGGGCACTCGGACGTTCGCTTCCGTGCTCCGGTCCCCCTACTATGTTGCACAGATCCTTCCTGCGACCACTGTCTCCAAATGCGATCGACGGTTGTGGCATCACGTTGCGTTTCTTACGCAATACGACGAAAGGACCATCCGGCGGTACGAAGGCCTACGATGACACCTCTCGTGAACTCATCCGTTTGACAAAATCGCGTACGACGGCTTCTTAGCGACATTGGCACTCTTTGTTCGTTCTCCAGACACGGTTACGGCAGAATCACTCACTTCTCGCGGCCGTGACGACGCTTTGCTTGATAACCTCACGGGCTGGTTGTCCGCTTATATCCCGCGCGCCGTTCGTGCGATTGGCCTGCAGATGCAATCATTTACATAACTTGTACGTGTGCACCCAACCTGCGATTTGCATGGCTCTGCGTTCACATCTTCGTGGTGTGCCATTTTCTCTGTCAGGCAGTGCATATTACAATATATTATATGCATGAAGGCATTCAATAATTTATAAACTTTCCATAGGAATTTCATATACACTGAACGGCCAATTTATTAGAACCAGTGGAGCTTTTCATAGGCATAAGCTGATGAGTTATAAGTTATCGTCGCGCCTGTGGGGTATTATTAAACTGGCCGGGCAGTGTGTATGTATAGCACATATTTTGTTGCGTTACGTGAAGAATTCTAGTGGCACGATCAGACTGAGGTACTAAATTTACCGGGGAGTATGTTGAAAATATTTCCATAGTTCTGGCAAGCAAACGATGACTGCTGACGAAACGCAGAATCCTATGCAAATTATGGTTCTTCTTACTAGATAATCCGTTTATCATCTGATGGTTTAACCCTTTACGTGGCCCATTAACCTGATCCAAATGGTGCGTAAATTTTCCTACGCTCCCCAAACAGAAATGGCCACATAGGTGCTGGGCTTTACGAAAGCTATAGTAAAAAAGATTCTTTCCCTCCACGTCTATGCAGTACGGAGTACATGCATGTATTAGTTGATATGCGCTCCCTTCTAATCCTATAAATTCTGCTCCATGACCCAAGGCATTGTCGATTTCTCCTGACACAGACAGCAAGTTTGTCCATGGGCTGGAGACAATGCACTCAAACGTCTTCTCTTTCATTACGTAAGTTCGTTGTCATTGTCATAGCTCTATCTATCAGCATGCAATAAATCAGAACGGATTACTGACATTCATCCGCCTATTGTCCACTTTGAATAAAAAATTAAAGGGAAAGGAATGCGTCTTGACACCCCAAACAAAATTAAAACATAAAAGAGAAAATAATAAACTCACCCATTATTAAGTCTTACTTCAGCAGATTCGTTGTCTTGACACGTGATTTACCTGAGTAGTACGTACAAGTGTTAGGACACCTTAATCGAGCAAAAACAAGAACATTTATTGGTCGAAATCAGTACATTGTTAGGTTTGATTCGAGGGTTTAACGACCACCGTGCGCAACTCGATGGACTATAATCAGTCGTCCGTACATAATTTAGCGCCACTGGTTCCAGGGAAGATAGAAAGAGAGTGCCGTAAGAAGCACACAGTATCTATGCCTCATCGGGATTCGAACCCGGATCCACCTCGGACGAGTGGTCATAAGCCAGCACTTAAACCAATGCATCACCGAGTCGGAAAATCAATATATAGGCGGCACACTGTAGCTGAAGCGGCCCTTCTAAGCATGATTTCCACAAGATAGCGGTACGTATATACTGGAATTTTCTCCATTTCAGCTACGATGCTTCTGCCAGGTCTGCCGTAGAGGGATATCGTACCGGCTGAGCCCGGATTCGGCGTTACAATTCATCCCACATATGTTCGATTGAATTTTGATCGAGATTTGTCCCCGCCAAACTAACAGCACGACGTCTTACTCCTCTAAGAAACCATGGGAAGACCTTGCAATGCACCAAGAGGTTTCAATCTTCATAAAACAGGTAGGAATATGTTCCGAAGTGCTACCTCAGCGTAAGTAGTGCAGAATGGTTCAGAATGTCTTCGTACCTGGTAGCCGCTGAAATGAAGCAAGCAAAGGACTAAGTCCTTCCAACTAGAAACCTCCCCATACCATCACAGATCCCCTCCTAACTCGGTTACAAGGACAATACTAGGGGGAAAGTTCTGCTTTCCCCGAGTAAACGCCACACATAATAGGATCCAAAAGTTCGGGTACAGCGCCTGCCCGTGAGAACGCAAGCATGTAGTTAAAGTTACGGCGTCCCCGCTATCCCTTCCCTCCGTAGTCAGATTGATTGGGCGCATGGAAAGTGATTATAATGCGCGCGCAGACGTATGCTGCTGTGGCTAGTTGTCTGTCTTCTGCGATGTGAGAAACATGCCTTTTGAGGAGCAACGTTGTAACATTAAAGTTTGCCACTGTTTGAATAAAACAGCTGCAGAGACCTTAGAAATGCTTTCGAAGGTGTACGGACACTCTACGATGGCGAGATAGAAGATGTACGAATGTTATCGGCGTTTCAAAGAGCGCCGAGAATCCATCGCAGACAATGAGCGCAGTGGTCGACTTGTGACTGCACGGAGTGAGGAAAACATTATGATGGTGGCGCAATGCGCTCGTCAGGATTGTCACCTGAACATTGAGGAACGCAACTAATTTATCGGAGATCACATGCCAGCCCATTTTGACGGAGGATCTTAACATGCACCACGTGTGTGAGCGAAGTGTCCCTCGCCTTTTGACCTCCGAACAAAAAGATGAACGGATGCGAATATCGGGTGAATTAATCGACAAAGCCGATAGCGATCCTACGTTTTTGAATAATGTCGTCACAGGTGATGAAACGTGATGCTACTTGCTTGATATTCAGCCAAGGCGTGCTTCTTCAACATGGAAATCGCCGTGTTACCGCGATCAAAGAAATTCAGGCAGGATCGCAGCAAAGGGAAAGCCTTGTTGGTGGTGTGTGTTTTTTCTCACAGCATTGTCCATTTCGAAATTATTCCTGAAGGCACAACAGTTAACAAGGAACGTTATCTGGACATTTTACGCAGCTTAAGAGAGTCAATCCGTCGTAAACGGCCGTAGATGTGGCGAAGTGGAGAATGGTACCTTCTCCATGACAACGCGCTTCCACATCGGTCCCTACTGGTCACGGAGTTTCTTGCCAGAAATCGTTCTAATGTGCTTTCAAATCCAGCCTATTCACCCAATTTAGTCTCCTGCGATTTTTACCTCTTTCCACTGATGAAACAAAATCTTCAGGGACATCGTTTTGTGTCAACAAATGAGGTAAAATCAGCAACGAAGGAGACATTACGAGGGGTTGCAAAATATGGCTCTCAGCAATGCTTCCAGAAGCTTTACGAGCGCTGGCAAAAGTGCATCGTCGCCCAAGAGAATTATTTTAAAGGTGGTTGTGCATCGGTGCTTTAAAGTATTCAAGGTAAAGAACTATACGCCAAGTCCCCGAACTTTTGGATCCTACCTCGTAAATACGTCCATCTGAACAAAAGAGGCGTGATTCGCCATCTTCACACTATCTTCTGCCACTATTCAGTCATCCACGAATGGCGAACGAGAAGGGCTTGTGCGCAGATAACCTAACGTTGTAATCATAGACATTCAGTTTCCGACTGATTGTTCTGGGGAAAATAGCTGCTATAGTGGCATGTGTGACGTTATAGGCCAGGTCTGTGGCGGAGGACGTGTGTGCCTTTTTTACATTACGCTCTAATTTTTGAGACAATAGCTCACTTTGTACGATCCAGAGCGCTGCTTCCTCCTAATGGCAGCACAATTTGTTCTCCATCCATGAAAAACATACGCGCGGCTGTTGTTTCCTATGAAGTCTGACAAGTGTGCTAACGCTTGCCTTGTGTACAGCTCCCAACACACACCCTACGCGTGGGTCTTCTTTTGTAAACGCACGTTTTTGCATATGTGGAGGTGTCGGAATATTTTTGTCCGCATATTGTATTCTGCACAAAGTACTACATCATTTTATTAAAAGGAAATCTTACCTAAAAGAGTAAAAATAAAGTCGTATTTGCAATCTGCGCAGAAAATATATACAACATCTGCGAAAATGTCTGAAACAAGTTTTAAAATGTAACATTTTGTAGATCTGTATTATACCACCTATACTTCTTCCTTCCTATGGGTGCGTTATGTATTGAGGAGCAGAAAACACGATGCTGTCTTTCAGTGAAGAGACATCTCCGTAATCTTGTAATTTTCTAGACGGTTCCACCCGATTGCTGGGATCATTCTAAGTGTGGGCTTTCCTTTACCTGTGTAACTGTTATTGAACTTTGAGAGAGTGCTAAGACTTCCAGAAGAGAAAGCACTTAAGCCTTCCGCAATTAAAATGACTAAACAACGCAAACTTTTCACTCAGCTCTGTAGAATTCAGTCATGTTCTTGTTCTCATTTCCGTTGGCTTCCTGCGGCGTAAACCTAATATCCTGGGAGTAAGCTAATGTACACATTTTGCTGGTGACCACGCCTTCCTAATACATCTTGATAATTGCAAAGCTCTCTGGTGAATCGTATTGCCCTAAGAGTACACGTAACCTGTTTATGATAAACAGTCATGCAAAAGCTAACCAGCAACATTCTGCTAAATATAAAATTCTGAATTACTCTAAAAATTGCTCCCCAATTTAACGCAAATTTCAAAGTTCGCGAGCAGCCGTACCGGAAATATCCTTGAATTATTAATATTTAATGACCGAAATTAATCTTTGAATGTCGGCGAAGGAAATTAATTATTATGCTAATGTTGATATCGTAATGTCGCTACTTTGCTTCAAGAATTCAGCTGTTTCGAGGTCAAAATGGCAAACTAGTTGGTGTCACGACACGTCAGGAAAAAACACATTTCCGAGAAATGCCTTTATTTTGTGAGATTCCGTTGTGTGCAGGTAGAGTAGTAATTTATGGGTCAGCTTTCAAAATATTTCTCCCAATGACTGGATCGTTGATTGAAACATTAGCGTGTCGGGAGAAACGCTTTCAAAGTCTCTTAACCGTTGCTGAAAACATAATTGAATTTGCGATGAATC
Organism: Macrothele yani; assembly: GCA_039090855.1. Classification (NCBI taxonomy): domain Eukaryota; kingdom Metazoa; phylum Arthropoda; class Arachnida; order Araneae; family Macrothelidae; genus Macrothele; species Macrothele yani. Next base: position 34,034,809 of record CM077004.1, read on the forward strand.
ATAGTTCCAATGTACACTAGGTGGTCAATTTATCAGTGCCACCTACCCAATAAATGTGAGCTGGACCAAATTGTTTTTTTGTTTTTCCGATTGGCGGTTTAACGACCACCGTGACCAACTCAATGGACTATAAACAGTCGCCCAACCCTAATTTCGGGCCACTGGTTCCGGGGAAGGGGACAGCCAGTGGCGTAAGCCAAACGCAACATCCATGCCTCACCGAGATTCGAACCCGGACCCACCTCGGACGAATGATCATAGTTCAGCGCTAAGATCACTACGCCACCCTGTACCAAATTAAAACTGGAAAATAAACAAGTTAGTAAAATCATGCAATGCATTGATTATTATACATTTTCCAACATACCAGAAATCATTACTCAAGTTATGAGGATAATGGCTGTGGAATAAACCTCGCTCCTGAGCCCTGACTTTTGACCCGATTTCGATTATGTTCAACAGAACCGGTTTCGTATGGCTCCGGAACAACATGATAAAGTTTTTTCGCAATCGAAGCATTTTTACGTAAATTATGACGCATAAGGGCAATGGAATGGATCCCGCTCCTATGCCTTGACCTTTGACCCAATTTCGCCCATTTTTAATAGAGTTTGTCCCCAGGTGGTCTCCCTACCACATACTATAATGTCATCGAAATCGAATCATTTTTACGGAAGTTATGATGCATAAGAGCAATGGAAAGGATCCCTCTCCTATGTCCTAACCTTTGACCCCATTTTGTCCATATTCAACAGGGTTCGTTCCCACATTGTCCCCTATCACATACCAAAGTTTTATCGAAATCAAACAGTTTTTACGCACTACAGACAGACAAACGTACTACAGACAGACAAACGGACAAAGCTGTAGCATATACTATTCTTCAACCTACGGTTAGAAAGCGTAGAAAACAACAGCAGTTTGCTTCCGCATTAGGTTACCGCTCCTGTGGTAGAGTAGTACAAATCGTTGGCTTTTACTAATTCGTCCTCGTTCAAAACCCGAGTGAGGAATGAATTGTGTGATTTTCTTACGGCACTGGCTTTCTCCTTTCTCTGGAACAAGTGATATCAAATTACTGACTTATAGTTCATTATGTTGCTCACTGTTGTCGTTAAACCCACAAACAAACAAACGACAGCCTTGATCCGGAAAAGTTTTGAAAAGCAGTGGAGAAAAAATGGTCCACTCACATCGAATAATACACTATCTACCAACAAGTAATTGGACACCCCTGCAATCGAAGATATATGCGGTCCTGATACAAGTCACGGCCGCCGCCGTAACATATCGTGTGGGAAACAACAACGCAACCAGTCGCATGTAAGGTGTCACGCAGTTCGGAGCTCTCTGATTTCGAGAAAGGTGCAATCATCGGGTATCACAGAAATAGCGATCGATACGTGACATATCCAGCGAGTTGAAGTACCCAAAATCGACAGTGGCCTACGTGATTGGCAAGTGGAAGATGAGAGGTGACTAACGGAATGTGCCCCGACCCGGCAGACCCACAAAACTGGGAGTTAGAGACCGACGGGTGCTGGCCAGGAAATTCGAAAGAACCGCGCCAAATCGATGGGACACATCCGCGAGTAGTTTCAACAGGCATCCGGGAGTGTTCTTTTGATGAATACCATCTGTAATGAAGCCCATCTGCTTGGTTATCATGGACGTGCTGCCGCCCACAAGCCTTTAATCACCAAGTCCAATAGCGCTGCTCGGCTAACGTGGTGCAAAGAACGTAGACAGTGGACCGTTGAACAGTGGAAACAGGTTCAATGGAGTGACGAATCAAGGTTCGCCCTCTACCGTTCGGAGGGCAGAGTCTGGGTTTGGCGTGTGCCTGGAGAACGCCTCCTACCGGAATGTATTGTGCCAACTGTGAAGTTCGGCGGCGGTGGAATTATGCTATGGTGGTGTTTCTCCTTGTATGGAACGGGACCCGTGGTCGCAATTCCTGGTAGACTCAACGCCGAGACCTACTGCACCATTTTGTATGACCATGCGCTTCCTATGTTGTGGCAGTTTTACGGGGTGGACCCATGTTACTTTCAGGATGACAATGCCACCTGTCATGTTGCGAGGTCAACCATGGCTTGGTAAGGTGACAATGAGGTTGATCGAATGGACTGGCCTGCGCAGATCCCGGACCTTAACCCTATCGATCACCTCTGGGACGAGTTGGAGCGTCGACTTAAGGTGTGCCCCACCGTCCGAAATCGGTGAAGGAACTGACCTGTCTTCTCCAAGCCGAGTGGAAGAAAATACTGCTAGCCGTCGTACAACGCCTGGTTGAGAGTATGCCCCGGAGGGTCGCAGTTGTAATCGCCGCTCGTGGAGGCTCCACCAACTATTGAAGGTGAATAAACTTCGTTTTCCTTTGCTATCACAGGTGTCCAATTACTTGTTGGTAGATAGTGTAGTTTCCAGTTCACCCAGTTTAGACCGCAGTGAATCTAAATGATGTCACTTCCAACTTCATCCCAGAATTGGTACATGGGATTATGGTCTCCGTACTGAGATGGTAAGAAACGCAGAGCAAAGTCTACATCATGTCCCCCGATATTACTACAAGACTAGGTAGATATTGTAGCATCACGAATTTTCCGGTTGGGAGTATCCATCATCATGGGGGAAAAGAGCAAGAATGGTAAGAAGAATTTTTTCAAAAGCAATGCCAAAACACCCTTGGGCATTCAGATTTGTATCTATTAAAATCAATGATCTTATATTTTCCCATGAATACGTGGCCTACATTCCCACACTGTAAGAAATGAGCAATGTGAATTCACGGAGAATTTCTCACAATAACGTGCAGCAACGTTGTCTATAGGTGTCCGATTTTTAAGTAAATTTCCATTTTTAAAAGTTTCCGTATATTCCAACTTCAGAATTTTGACAGATTTTTTCCGCGGTCAGTAATTCTGTTTATTTCAGAAAAGTCCATTTCGGATTCTTCTGTATTTATAAAGACATTTTGCAAAACCTTCGACTTTTTCAAGAGATTTTTCTTTCCTGAAGTACAAAGTAAACCTTTTCCCTTTTCTCCAGGTGGGATTCGAACAGGGCTCGTCATCAACAGCAGCCGCGCGTGCTATCATCGAGCCAGAAAGGCACGTGACGCACAGTCAGTCATAAGGTAGAAACCCAATCGCGCGATGATGAAATGATTTTCGCTTTTAATGCAGGTTGAATTAGTTTTTTTGTTTTCTGTTGGAGCATATTATTTTTCTGAATAGGTTTCCAATAGTTTTTTTTATTTGTAAGAGGACTTATTAAAAATCACTTATTTTTTTCATCGTGATTTTTCGAAGCAAAGTAATGTTTTGGAACTTGAGATCTTTTAAACTGACAATGATTTTCAATTATGTTTAACAAAAGATGAAATGTACTATTTTGTAGTATTATTTCACAAAACTTCTAAATATAAAATTTAGTCTTGATATAGCAATAATAGCTTTTGTCTTAAGGGATCTTCAGACTGGTGTATAGACATCATGCAATCACATGTACAATAATTTAAGCATCCGGGTTTCTTACGGGAACACAATATACTATAGCTAGTGCACAAAATGGGGGAAAACTGAAGGAATATCCAGAGCCACAATAAAACAAAATTTCATGGGATATTAAAATCAGGTTCTCCGACAGACGATCGAAATATACTGTTACGGAAAAAAAAAGCAACTCTGGAAATTTCTGACGTTTTTGGGCTTTCAGTGTTGCTACAAAAGTAAATATGCAGATAATACTCACAATATACACTGCTGGTCACCCAAAATGCAACACCAAGAAGGAAGCGAGATAGCAAAGCCAGATTTACTGGACACATAACAACAGATACAAAGATGAAACGATTGAGCTTACAGGCCCGTGCGACTTGCGGAACACGCAGACATCAATATTTCGTGTGGCCCCCATGGCTGGCAATAACGGCCGCTACACGCTGCGGCATCGAACGAAAGAGGCTTTAGATGTGGGCTTGCGGTATGTCTGTCCAGGCTGCTTCCACACGTTGCCACAGTTCATCAGGCGCAGCCGCGGGTGGTGCTTGCCGGGCCACTCGGTTGCCGATCAGCGACCAGACGTGTTCGACGGGCGACATATAGGAAGAACAGGCGGGCCACGGCAGCAGTGACACCTGGTGGGCAGTGAAGAATTGTTGCACGCTGCATGCCACGTGCGGACGCACATCATCCTGTTGAAACGTGGCCGTTGGCAGGTCCGGCAGGTAAGGGAGGACTACAGGCTCCAAAACGCTACAGATCTAGCGGTGGCTGTTGAGTGTACCGGCTATGTGTACGAGAGAGGTGCGGGTGTCATATCCAATTGCGCCCCAAACCATAATGCCAGGCGACGGACCGGTATGGCGATGCATAATACAGGCGTCATACAGTCTCTCGCCGCGGTACTGCTACACGCAGATCCGTCTATCGTGGTGTTGCAGGCATAAGCGGGATTCGTCGGAGAAAACAATGTCGTGCCATTTTGTAGTATAGGTACGTTATTCAAAGGCCCACTGCCGCCGCACTCGTCGGTGGTGTAACGTCAATGGTAATCGGAGCAATGGGCGCCGTGCGACAAGTCCCCGCTCCTGCAGACGACGTCGAAGAGTACGTGCTGACACAGGTTGTTGCTAATTTCTGCGCTAACGTTCGTGATGTGGCGGTGCGAGCCGTTAATGCCCGCCGCACAACATGCCGGTCCTCTTGTTCGGTGGTGTGCCGCGGCTGCGGGAATCGCTCACGTCGGTCCATCCGCCCCTCCTGCACCCACCGAATCCACACTCGCCTCACTGTGGCTGGATGTGGTCCCGCACGGGCGCCGAAGTCTCGGTACGATAAACCACTGTCGCGATAAGCCACTATTCGTCCTGTGTCGAACTCCGAAACGTGCTGGAATGACTGCCGTATTTTGCGACGAGGCATCAGGAAGCTTCCCACGCACAGGTCCGGCAGCACAACACACTTCCACTACTTACACCCCGCCTTCTTTTCACCCTTCTTATAGTGCTTCTCGGTGGCGTGCCGGGCCCACATCATTTGCATATGCCCTACAATGCTAATCGTTTGCATGTCCTCTCGTGGGCGACGCATGCTGCGAATTTCAGGCCAATCGGATGCTTCCTTCTTGGTGTTGCATTTTGGTTGGCCAGCAGTGTACATCATTTTAAAGCACATTTCATACAAAAGCCAACTTAGTTTACAGAATAGGAAGATCTTTAACAGAACTCAAGTTATGACCAGAAATGTGCTGCGAAGGAAGCACACTTCATTGTGTGAAATGTCATCGTCGTTGCTACAAGCCGACGGAGCTTCTTTGTACATCCACGTTCAAGCAATGTGCGTGGGGTTATTCCAGACGTTTTCGCACTGAGCGTAAGTAGTTCGCTTGCATTGATGAGTGTATTATAGTTACTCCCGTGGACTGCAGTGAAAATCTGAGGTGTAGAGTGCATTTCGTTTATTCTGCGCAAACTATTTTGCAGTTATAGGAAGATTAGGTGATATTTCACCACGAAAAGCTTCACGAATGATTACTTTAAGCGAATTCGGAAAAAGCAATGCAGAAATGGCCCGGATAATAGGGGTGCACAAAGGTAGTACAGTTAGACGGCAGCTGGTGAAGATCCGTGATATGGGAGATGGTATCAAGAATGGCAGGCTGGGTAAATGCTGCCAAAAAAATGAAAACAAATCCTAAAATTAACAACGCGTTGAAACGGTTATGTCTGCGAAACAGGTTCGTCTCGTCAACAGTTCTTGCCAAAGAATTGCGGGAGAGCCGTGGTAGTGTTGTTTGTCCTCGAACAGTGAGGAACAGATTACATTCTATTGGTCTGACTTCTCATAAGGGATACAGAAGCCATTGCCAGCCAATGTACAATGCAAGAAACGTTTAAATTGTGCAAAGGAACATAAGGAGTGGAACACTAATAGGTGGCGTTAAGTGTAATTTAGTGATGAGACAAATTTGAACATCGAAGATAACGACGAGGGGTGCCAAGTGTTTCGACAAAATAAAGAGGCATTGTATCCCCTCTTGCACACTTAAGACAAGAAAGTATCTATGCAGTGTTATGATTTGAGGATGTTTTGCTGCTGCTGGAGTGGGCAGAATCCATGTTTGTGAGAGCACTGTTAATGCACAGGTGTACTAAAGTATCCTCCAGGACAAGCTGGTGCCTTGAGGATGTGATTTGTTCCAAGGTCAGACATACATCTTCCAGGACAATTCGGCCTCATGCCACCGCGCAAAAATCATTAAAGCTTATGTGACGTCTTTAGGCAATGTTGTGCCTCATCCTTAGCCTGGTAATTCGCCAGACGTGAACCCGATTGAGAATTTGTGGCGCATTCTAAAATGAAAAGTGCACGAAAGTCACCCCATTGTGATGTACCTGCCAGCAGTACGCACACGACATAAAGGCAGATAGGAATCAGAACAAATGTCTGCGTAGCTCAGTTGGTAGAGCGACTTGTTCCGGAATAAGCGGCCTCGGGTTCGAATCCCGGCGTAGACCAAAAATGACGGAGAAATTTACTTCGTTATACCATAAATAAAGTGGAAGTGATTAACGCAATTACTGACGTTTGGCACAACTGTATTTCATCTGATATGTTGCGCAAGTTCATTGAATCTATGCCCAACAGGTGTGCAGCGGTTATTAAATCAGAAGGTTACCCAACAAAATATTAGGTACGTAATTGTGTTTGAATTTGAACATATTACTTTGCCATGATTTCTGTTTCGCAGCACATTTCTGTTCAAATCTTGAGTTCTGTTAAAGATATTCCCATCCTGTAAACTGATTTGGCTTCTGCAAGAAAATGTGCTTTAAATTTAGTATTTTCCATTAGTACCTCTTAAAAACGGAAATTTACCGTTAATATACGAAATGAATCGTGGATAGGTTTCTGAAAATTAAGAATTTTCCATTAATACCTCTTAAAAACGAAAATTTAACGTTTATATACGAAAGGAATCACGGAAAATCTTCTGAAATTTTGCTAGCGTACGAAAAATCCACGAAATTCAGGTTTTTATTCCGTCATTTCAGGGAAAAGGTTGTATCAGGAACATATTCCGTTAATTCAGGAAAGGAATAATGGAAAGTGGCTCGTGAATTGCAGAAAATATTTTACAGTGTACACTACCTCAGCCGTCTTAGAAGGTTGGGACCATGCAAGATGGATCCATCTTGTTATGCTGCCATCCCCAAATTTCAGCCATCTCATTGTCATGGTACGGTTGAAAATGCGGCTTGTCAGAACGATGTGCCTTTATGATGCCTGCTAAAGGTGAAGAGAGTGCTCGTAAAAGTTCAGCAGTTGAACAGTAGGCATCATAACAGAAAACTTGTGGTGCAGAAGAATGACACTGAGTGCGAATAATAGAACAAGATCAGCACAGGAGCAGTTCGAGGCAATGGTGTTCAAGTGAGTATTAGGCATAGCTGAGAATCACAAAATAAGACGACGCACAAGTCCAAGTCTATGGAATGTGCACCGCAGATTGCAGTAAACAAGTCAATACGTGTGCAGTAGCCTCGGATGCATCATACATCGATCAGCCAATGCATTAAAACCTCCTCCCTAATATGATATTGGTCCTCCTCTCTGTGCCAAAAGAGCTCTCATCCGATGAGCTACACAGGGTGGTCGAAAAGTCCCCTAGGGGGTTCGATTGGCAACTGTAGAAAAACGAACAGATTTACAGCAATGCGGTTTGCTGCATTTCAAAGAGTAAACATTAAAATTTTAATGTCATCTCTTACCAACAGATGGCGTTACGTGCTCGCAAATACCGACGCCGACTGTAAAACAACTGAAAATGTTGTCGCTGCAGGAAAACGTAATGTGCGTGCACTGGTTTTTTGACACGAAGTCTGTGATTACGGTACAAAGAAATTACCGTCGGACATATGGGAGAGATCCATAAAGTGATTTCAGTATCAGCAAAAGACATTCTTGGATACTGGTAGCGTCCTGGACCAGCAAATAAGTGGAAGACCCCTGTCAGTGAAGAAACTGTGCAGAGCATAGAGGAGGTTTTCGCTCCCAGTCCTACTAAGCCCACGAGAAGGGCCTTATTACAACTGAATGTTCCACGATCCACATTGATGGGAGTGCTTCAAAAACGACTGAAACTAACCGCATACAAAGTGCAACTCCTACACCACATTAAACCAAACGGTGGACCTCAGCGCTTAGCATTCGCTTGGGATATGTTGGAATGGCTGGAAGTTGATGAAAGTTTCCTACGCCGTATAATGTTCTGGGATGAGGAAACCTTTTACGTGCACGGAAAAAGTCAACACTCAAAACATTCGTATATGGAGTAGTGAAAACCCGCATTCAGTCAATGAGCATATCGCGCACAGTCCAAATTTGAATGTTTAGTGTGGGCTCAGGCATAATCGTGTGATTGGGTCATTCTTCTTCCCCGAGCCCACAGTGCAAATGAACTATTACCTGGACATGCTTCAGAACTTTGCGGTTCCTCAACTACAGGATTTGCAACCAAACATCATACTGCAACAAGATGGCGCTCACCCACATTGGGGACTTGACGTTCGTGAATACCTGAACCATGAGTTTCCCGACAGATGGGTTGGCATAGATGGTCCCATTCCTTGGCCACCTCGGTTCCCGGATATCACTCCTTTAGACTTCTTCCTCTAGGGCTATGTCAAGGACATGGTTTACTGGGAAAGATTAAGCAGCCTTCAGGAGCTCAAACATAAAATTACAGCAGTGTTTGATAGAATCGATCCTGACATGTTGGAGCGCACATGGCAAGAAACTGAATACCAACTGGATCTGTTACGTGCCACCAAAGGCACACATGTAGTGGTGTAATAAGGAAAGGTTATTAAACTGCAATATTTACTCTTTCAAATGCCGCAAACCGCATTGCAGTAGATCAGCTCGTTTTTGTACAGTTGTCAATCGAAACCCCTAGGGGACTTTTTCACCACCCTGTAGAATCAACAAGATGTTGGCAGGTGTCTCTTGATATTTGGTACAATGACTGCACTAGAAGATCCCGTAGTTCTCGTGAATTACGTGGCTGCATCTTCCACTTATTCACAACATCAAAACAGTTGATTTGGGTATTTTTAAACGCCTCTCGGTTCCTCTTTTGGCCCTCAGTCTCCGTCAGCTGGAATGCACCTGGCCAAGGCAGCGGCCAGTGCGACATGAAGCCAGAGGGTGCTAAGAATCCCCAGAGGACCGTACTAGGCTGCCATCTGATGCTGACCTTGGCTACGTATAATGGACGCTCCCTGTCTTCTGATTCAAGGCTTCTTGAATTGGAAGAGGAACTACAAAGGATCAGGTGGGACATCGTCGGGCTAAGTGAGGTAAGGAGAAGATCTCATTGAACTGAAAAGTGGACATCTCTTCTACTATCGTGGGACAGATGCCGGCAGAACTAGTGGTGTTGGATTTATAATAAACAAGAAACTGAAGGATAAAGTTGTAGAAGTTGAAAGTTTTTCTGACAGAGCAGCACGACTCGTTATCTAACTCTCGAAAAGATACCAGGCTCAGATTATTCAAACTTATGCACCCACCACAAGTCATTCTGAAGAAGAAATTGAAGAATTTTATGAGAAAATTCGTCATCTAAATAATAAAGGTAAGCAGCATTTGAAGATAATTATGGGAGATTTCAATGCAAAAATAGGGCAACGGCAACAGAATGAAACTTCAGTCGGTAAATTCGGTCACGCCAACAGAAACCAGCGTGGAAATACTCTCGTTGAGTTTGCAGAGGCAGAAGGATTTTTCATCTTGAAGTCCTTTTTCAAGAAAAAGCCACACAGGAATTGGACATGGAGACATCCAAATGGGACGACAAGTGAAATTGATTTTATTATGTGTAACAAAATATTCGTCATCGAAGACTGCAGTGTGCTGAACAAGTTCGACACAGGTAGTGACCATAGATTGGTGCGATGTAAGATGCACCTCAACACTAAAAGGCCTAACATCGGAAGAAGTGGATATTTCTGAAGTTAACAGAAAAGTAACCAAAGCTCTTATGGAAACAGCAACAAAATTAGCTGGGTCTAAGAACAAGTTGTATGTGAACAAATTATCAGGAAAAACCAAAATGTTGATGCGAAAAAGAAGAGAGATGAGGACAACTAAAGAAGATGTGACTTCCAAAGTAGAATATATAGAGCTATGCAAGACAGTACGAAAAAGTACCACTGAAGACGTAAGGAAATTCAACTGTGAACTAGTGAGGAAAGCAATTGAAAACAACCAAAGCCTAAAGATAGCAAAGGGACATCTCAGTAAGGCAAGAAAACAGATTATGGCACTGAGAAAAGAAGATGGTTCTGTAACAAGAAATAGAGGCGACATTTTGACAAGAGTGAAAGATTTCTACTCCAAATTATATGAAAGGGATGATACATATACTCCAGACATCATGAAAGGTACCAGTACCAGAGTTCTTTCAGTCCTCCCAGCAGAAGTTGCACATGCAATCAAGAACATGAAGCGGGGAAAAGCTCCAGGAGAAGATAGAATTACTGTAGACATAACACAAGAAGCAAGTGAAGAAATCGTAACAGTACTCGCCCAAATTTCCACCGGCTGCCTTAATGAAGGGAAGATTCCTGAGGTTTGGAACAACGCTACAATGATCCTGCTACATAAAAAAGGTGACATTGAGGTTCTCAGGAACTACAGACCTATCAGCCTCCTCTCAGTGATTTATAAAATCTTCACTAAAGTTCTTTCACACCGCTTGAAGGTAACACTGGACATGGCTCAACCGAGCGAACAAGCTGGATCCAGGAGTGGCTACAGCACAATAGATCATATCCACGTACTGAGAGAACTAATTGAAATAGCGAGGGAATATAAACTTCCATTGTGCATGGCTTTTATCGGTTATCAAAAAGCCTTTGTTTCGGTGAAATCATCAGCAGTTACAATGGCTCTGTAATTTTGCGGTATTGAAGATGCATACATTAATATTAATAATAACATCTATGAAAATGCAAGTGCAAAGATTCGGCTGTTTGAAAATACAACACACATAAAAATTGGAAAGGGAGTGAGACAAAGTGACACCATATGTCCAAAGCTCTTTAATGCCACATTGGAAAATGTCTTTCTATCACTGAACTGGGAAATCAAAGGGATAGAGATCAATGGAGATTATCTAACCTACCTTCGTTTTGCTGATGACGTAATCATTTTTGCAACTACCCCATCAGAGCTGCTGAGTATGATCCAGGAACTTGCTGACAAGAGTAAAGAAGTGGGATTAAAAATGAACTTTCAGAAGACAAAAGTGATGTTCAATGCTTTTACAAGAAATGGAGATTTATCGATTGATGGAGAAAAGCTGGAGATAACAGACACGTACGTTTATCTTGGACAGCAGATATCAAGTGAGGGACACATTGATGAAGAAATTAATTGGCGTACAAAACTTGCCTGGAGAGCTTTTGGAAGAAACATCATAATTTTCAAGAGCAATATGCCATTATGTCTTAAAAGAAAAGTGTTTGATCAATGCATCCTTCCAGTGCTTAGGTATGGTGCAGTGACGTGGACCTTAGCTAAAATAGGCATACAGAGCCTGCAGACAACTCAAAGCAGCATGAAGAGGTGCATGCTTGGTGTAACCAGGAGAGATAAGAAGAGGAACTCGTGGATCCGAAAAATGACAAGAGTGGAAGACATCATGATCAGAGTTAAATCCCTGAAATGGCAATGGGCTGGACATACTGCCAGGAGGACAGACCATCGATGGACAGCAGAAATTTTAGATTGGATTCCAAGGGACAGGAAAAGACCCAGAAGAAGACCACATGGGAGATAGGTGGATGAAATTCGAAAGTATGCGGGAGTGACATGGAGGAGACTGGCACAAGACAGACCGTTGTGGAGGAAACTTGGGGAGACCTTCGTCCAGCAGTGGATTGATAATAGTTGACAATGATGATGAATGTTGATATATATAACTTGTCTGGTGCAATTATGTGACATCCGGGTCTAAATATTTTTGTCAGTTCCCAATTCTGCCACGAACCACGCAGACTCCGGAGCGGCATAGCAAAGCTCAGTCGAATCCAATGCTGAAGCAACCTGCTCTTTTGCTGTAGGGCAAAGGAAAGGAATAGGTAGGCGGTTCTAACTGACCTCTCAGTTTCTGTGCCTATGGACGAGTGGTCACGGGTGTAGTATTTTAGCTTGTTGTTTAAGGTTGTACCTGTTTCGGGGTCTCTGATGATGCCGGGAAAGAGACCGTTGGTCTTGCGATTCTGGCTGTTTCCTTTTCCTGAAATCAGTGGCATTAAATTAGGTATAGGCGACTGCTTCTAGTCCTAAGAATTCTTCATTGTGCTCGTTAAACCCTGAGGGAAAATACGTGGTGAACTATTCATAGTTCGCTAAACAAAGTCGCATAGAAAACTAGCTGTGTTGTTCTTGAAATCTCTATTATAAATTTAGGAAGTTCTAACGCTTTTGTTACGCATGATTTAGAAAGCAAAAGAACGAAAACCTTACGCGAAAGGTAACCGGATTCTGAAATGCCGGTTCAAGATATGAATACATTCACAGCCTCATGAAACATACAAGTTTGTAGAAAATCAGTGCTACGACGAAAAGAAAGCGTCAAAGCAACTTTGAAAAGAAGAGAAATTCTTGCAATATATCACCTACCGCGCATCTGAAAACCACATGAATAAAAATATTGTTGTTCTGCAAGTAGCAGAGTTTTTGTTTACCTAGGCTTTGAAATATGAGATTTAGGGCGTAGATCAAGTTTCAAAGTAACCTTTACCATGTTCTTTTGCTTCCGCAGAAATACCATTTTCCATTCCTTTGGAGAAATGTAAATAATTCACTGGTGAAGAACATTGCTATGTTGACTGAATGTGCAATGTAAACAAAATTGATGTTGCAAGGGAGTTTCTGGTGAAACAGCGCGATATTTAAATTGAAAGCTCACTATCGGTTTAAGACTCTAGAAGCACTATAAATTGTAAAGAAGGCACGTGACTAGAGCCTAAGATTTTACTGAAGGGCAATATTAACATTACATTCTCGTTTGCTTACCAGAAAAGAAAAATGATGGCTGGAGATACGGCGAATCAACAGCCGATGAAAAAAATGAGGAGAGAGAAGATGTTGGTAGATAAGGTGAACTTGCAAAATATAGAGTATCAGTTGCTCTAGAAGAAGCGTTGTCTAAACACAGAACGATAATTAACAGCGTGACAGAAAGGGAATGCTTAACTGAGCGTATGGTCTCTCCAAAAACCGCAGAACACGTAACTTGATACTTTGCTCTTCATTAAACAAATATGTAACTAAAAGGAAAATCGAGATTTTCAATTCTGAAAGAGAGTGTTTTCTCTCATTAAAATGGTCTGGTAGTGGTCAAGAGTCTGGGCTTCTGACTTTCTAAAATGTCTGGTCTGGGCTTGGACCCCGAGAAGGGCCGGATTATGTCGGGACTAACGGCTTTATAACCTAAAGGACCCACCATTATTAAGGGTCTAACGGGGTTATAGCCTAGGTGCCTACCATTACTAAGGGTCTAACGGGACTACAACCTAGGGGCCCACCATTACTAAGGGTCTAACGGGGCTATAACCTAGGGGCCCACCATCACTAAGGGTCTAACGGGGCTATAACCTAGGGGCCCACTATTACTAAGAGTCTAACGGAGTTATTTCCTAGGGGCTCACCATTACTAAGGTTCTAACGGGGTTATAGCCTAGGGGACCACCATTACTAAGGGTCTAACAGAGCTATAGCCTAATGGCCCACAATTGCTAAGGGTCTAACGGGGCTATAGCCTAGGGGCCCACCATTACTAAGGATCTAACGGCGCTATAGCAGGGCCCACCATTACTAAGGATCTAACGGAGCTATAGGCTAGGGTCCCACCATTACTAAGGGTCTAACGGGGCTATAGCCTAATGACCCACAATTACTAATGGTCTAACGGGGTTATAACCTAGGAGCCCACCATTACTAAGGGTCTAACGGGGCTATAGCCTAATGACTCACAATTACTAAGGGTCTAACGGGGCTATAGCATAGGAGCCCACCATTGCAAAGAGTATAACGGGGTTATAGCCTAGGAGACCACCATTACTAAGGGTCTAACGGGGCTATATCCTAGGGGCCCACCATTACTAAGGGTCTAATGGGCCCCCCCCCAGAAAACCAACCTCAACACCCTCGTCGTGAGGTGGTGGAAACAGGTGGATTAGGGGCTGTGATTCACAATAGATCTTCTCTTTGGAGCGTCCGAAACATGCTGGCTAACTGAGGCTCTGCTCTGCCTAAGCCAAGGTGTGAGGTATCGTGCTGAGGGCTGAATGGTATTGTCGTAGTAAAATATCAGTATCGTTATCGATCTCTTCAGGGCACCAGGCGAAACCCTGTCGTAACTAGTCTTCCACCCGGGATAGGAGGATATTACCGGGTGGTGACCTTTTATTTTCCTCCAGTTTCGTGGGGCCAAATACGGAATCCTTTTTGGCTACAACAAGCCCTGGGTTAGGGTTTGACTCAGTCAGTACCCAACCTAAAAAAGCAACATCTTCCCAGCCAAGGCCGGGATCTGTTCATCCTGAGGTGAGGCCCAGTTGCTCTGGGAACACCTCTCGCGCTAAGGCGGGGGAAGTTGTTTCGCAAAAGCAAAGAAGACATCTGGAGACAGCAGATAATACCGGGTTGCCAAAAGAGTCTGTGGTTGCTAGTGAGGCTGGTAACAGCAAGAAGGGTTGCGACTTAGCAAGACTGCTGAGTGCAACTTCAGGAGGAAGTTAGCAAGGCAGGTGAAGGGTCAAACTGACAAGGAGTCGAGTTCAGTGGGACCCACATCTGTAGATACGTCTCCACCGGTGGTGGACAAGAAAGGCAAGAGGCAGAGATGTGTTTTCTCTACCCCTTCTCCAGATGTGAGGAAACTGACCAAAAGGAGTAGGGACGAGTCTCGTCCCAGCACTTATGGTGAGGCTGTCTCCAGTGTTAGGATGGCCATCGTGAAGGAAAACTTCCATAACGAGTGGCTTGATGACAGTGAGGTTGGGACTATTTAGGAGGAACTTTTGAGGCGTGTAGATGGTTCTCAAGTAGGATAGCCTCTACCGCGCATCAAAAGCTTTTCCCTGAACTCTGGAGCTCTTGTTTACCTTTGTGAGAACGAGGGAACAGGGCAATGGCTAACATCAGCCTTTGAAAAACATTATAAGGTTTTGAGGGGCACTGGGCTCAAGGTGATGAGAGCCAGTGATCTTCCAAAACCGATCAAGGTAGCCTTTAGAACAAGGTATATTTGGACCAAGGATCCAAACGTCTTCCGCAGGACGTTGTGTGCCTACAACAGAACTTTGCATACAAACCACTGGAGGGTGTTGGATCGGGTACAAGATCCTAAGGTCGTCAGTTGGATTTTACAGGTAGACAGGGAATCGGCTAAAACCATTGCTGAAGCCAGGTTCACTGCCTATACTGGGGTCGACGAGTGTCAATTTAAGGTACTACATGACCCTCAGGGCCCTAGCACTTCAAAGGAGGACACAGAAATGGAAGAGCCTCATTCTGCAGTTTTGGAACCAGAAACAACTGCATTGTCTTCTCATGGCCATGGTCTGGAAGCAGGGAAGGACTCAGGTCCGGTTGTGAGTTGGGGGACTAAGGAGGTGAATGTGATCGGCCTGGGTGGTGTCCATGAAGGTGTGGGGCTGGCGTCCAGCACCCACCAGGTGGATTCTGACCTGGCTGATCCTTCTACCACTTAGTCTCCATGCCTATCTCACAATGGAGTATTGTATGAAATGTTTCCAGATCAATCTCCACCATAGTCGGTCTGCATCTGCTGCTTTGTGCTGCAGACTGGCAACGGATGATGTTGATCTGCCTTTGATTCAAGAGCCATGGATACATAATGGGAAGATCCTGGGCATACAAGGAGCAGGCTTTACCGTCTTCTATAATACATCAAGTAGGAGACCAAGGACCTGTATACTGGTGAGCAAAAGACATCATGCTATGCCACTTCCTGAGTTTACCACAGGTGACACAACCGTGATTAAACTTTTTATGTCATCTGATGGTGACAGAGAAGAGCTGTTTGCCGTCTCTGCATACTTACCACTTGATGAACCTGAACCACCTCCTTCTCAGGAGGTAAGAAACATTGTCCACTTCTGTGAGTCAGGTGGAAGACGCCTCATCATCTGCTGTGATGCCAATGCTCACCATATCATGTTGGGGAGCAGCGACTGCAACAGACGAAGGGACAACCTTTTGGAATATTTGGTAGGTACTAAACTTTATATTCTCAATAGAAGCAATGAGCCCACTTTTATTGTTTCTAACAGAAGTAAAGTCTTTGACCTGACCCCCTGTAGTGCTAACATGTTTGACCGCAACATTAAATGGCATGTATCAGTGAACCTTCATTGTCTGATCACAGATATATTTGCTTTTCAGTTGCCGATGTAAGACAACAGCTGGTACAAGTCAGAAATCCCAGGAGGACCAATTCGATTGGCTTCAGGGAAAAATCTGGCGGCACATATTGGAGGCATGGAATTTAACATGCGCTCGGTGTTAGATCTCGTGTTAGCCGTTGACCAGTTGCAAAGATCTATTCTCGAATCTTACCACCAAAACTGTCAGGCCAAGACTGCTAGCTTACCAAGGCAAGTTTCTTGGTGGAATAAACAGCCTAGCAGTCTTAAAGACAAAACTAGAAGGTTTTTTAATAAAGCCAAACGTACTGATGAGTGGACGGTATATAAGATTACCCTCACACAGTACAATAAAGCAATTAGAGAGGCAAAAAGAGCCTCTTGGGGAGATTTCTGTGGAAGTATTTCAGATACTCCCAATACTGCCAGATTTATGAAAATCATGGCTAAGGACAATACAAATTACCTGAACACCATCATATTGGTTGATGGGAGCTTCACAAAAACTGGTAAAGAAACACTAACAGAAATGCTAGGTGTACACTTTCCAGATTCAAGTATAATTGACCCCACTGGCATACGCACAGTTGGCATTGAGTACCGACGTGCAAAAAAGGAGGACTGGCGGGTTTCCAGGGAGGTGGTCAATTATTCTAGGATTAAGTGGTCCATTAATTCTTTTGAACCATTTAAATCACCTGGCTGTGATGGAATTGTTCCGATCTTGATGCAGCAAGGACTGGAGATAATTATTCCACTCTTGTGGAAAATTTACCGGGCCTGCCTTGCTCTTGATTATATACCAAGTGCTTGGAGACAGGCTAAGATAATATTTATTCCCAAGCCAGGTAAGTCAAATTACCAAGAAGCAAAGGCCTTTAGACCTATTAGTCTAACATCTTTCTTTCTCAAGTCTCTTGAGAGCATGGTGGACAGGCACGGCATTGTTTGTTGCCTGGAGATGGCTCTAGAATTTAAAGAGGTGGAATTAGTCACTTTCCTTGATATTGAAAATGCCTTTGACAGGGTCTCTACGGAGACCATTGTGGGAGCTGTGGAAAGACATGGTGTTGTTAGAACCTGTTGTCAATGGATTAAGGCCATGCTCACAAACAGAACGGTCGTGGCCTCGCTACTCGGGGAGACTCTGTCGGTCTCCACCTGCCGGGGCTGCCCTCAGGGAGGAGTTTGCTCTCCCCTGTTGTGGTGCCTGATGGTGGATGAACTGCTAGGGATCCTGGAGGGGTCTGGTTGCGACTGTTTTGGCTATGCAGATGACGTGGCCATAATTGCCAAGGGAAAATTCCCTAAAACAGTCTCGAGCGTATTGCAAAGAACACTGGGACTTGTTGAGGATTGGTGCAGGAAGGTTGGTCTATCGGTAAACCCTGACAAAACCACCCTTGTGCCTTTCACTAGAAAGAGGAATCTGGGAGACCTTGGAGATATTTGCTCTCTTTGGGAAAACGGTTCCTCTCAATACACAGGTTAAGTACCTGGGAGTCATTTTGGACGGAGGCTTGACCTGGAAACAGCATCTAGATTACTGTATTGCTAGAGCCAAGAAAGTATTCTGGTCATGTAGAGGTGCTATTGGCAAATCCTAGGGTCTCAACCCGAGGTTCTTGCACTGGATATATACTATGGTCACGTATGGCTCAACGGTGTGGTGGCGCAGAGTTAACCTCTGCACGGTGCAGGTTACAAAGGCTGCACCGTGCAGAGGTTAACTCTGCACGATGCAGCCTTTGTTAGCCTTTGTTACTTAACAAGTTACAAAGGCTGACCTGCATAGGTATATCAGAAGCAATGAGAACTACTACAACTGCTACATTGGAGTTGCTTCTTGATATCCTGCCACTTCACTTTCATATTGAGGGTGAGGCCATTATGAGGTGTAACGTACCAGGAGATGTGACGTACCTGCCAGCAGGACGCACACGACATAATGGCAGATAGGAATCAGAATAAAACGTCCGCGTAGCTCAATTGGTAGAGTGACTTATTCCGGAATGAGGGGATCCGGGTTCGAATCCTGGTGCGGATAAAAATGACGGAGAAATTTACTTCGTTATAGAGGGCATATAGATTATGCTGCAATGGCATGTGGAGACCCTTGTTGTGGGTTGGCAGCCATACCAAGCCTATTCAGGGAGTAATTTTCTAAGGAGCCAATCTTTCAAATGGGAACCGACAACATGCTGGTAAAATATCATTTTGATAAAGCATTCAGTGTGAACCTTCCCAGTCGCAGTGAATGGGAAACGTCCTTTGTCCGTTGGTGCAGCGGTGAAACTTTTGGTTTACTGACGGCTCCAGGACAAACGTAGGAGTTGGAGCAGGGGAATATTGCCTATCCAGAGGTTATGGTTCATGCCAAAGCCTTGGAAGGCATGCTACCATGTTCCAAGCTGTAGTGTATGCTATTCTAGTATGTGCCTCAGAATGTCTGATCAAAGGGTATCACAATGTGCGTATCCAGATTTTTTCAGACAGCCAGGCGGCTTTACTGGCACTTTTTCAGCGCCGCATTTCATCCAAAATTGTTTGGAACTGCCTCCAGACCCTAACTGAACTGGCAAACCGGAACAAAGTGCAACTGTTCTGGGTGCCAGGACATAGGGGTTTTGTAGTTAATGAGAAAGCTGACCTTCTTGCTAAAGAAGGGGCAGGGCAGGCTTTTTGTGGTCCAGAGCCTGCATTAGGACTCGCTTCTGGTGTGGCCAGAGGACTAACAAAAAAGCTGCTGAGGATTAAGCAGCTTCACCTCTGGCATGCTACCAGGGGTCAGAGGCAGGCAAAGAAACTTAATCAAGGACCCTTCCCTCCTAGGGCTAAGGAATTCCTTAACCTGCCAAAAAAGGATATTGGACTGATTGTTGGTCTACTTACAGGACATTGTAGTCTTAACAAGCATCTTAATTTAATTGGGGTGAAAGAGGATCCACTTTGTAGAGGATGCCATCTGGAAGAGGAGACTTCCTTGTATTTTCTTTGTGACTGTTACTTTTTCGCAGCACTCACGCTTGAACACTTTGGTACTCTCAACTTGAGACCAGGTGATCTCTCTTTAGTACCAGTCAAGAGCATTTTTGCTTTTGCTCGTGCATCTGGTCTCTTTCGAGATTAGGGCTGGGGATGCACAATAGACCTTAGGTCGCGGTGCTGGGTCAAATACCCCTCCATTGGTACTAGTAACAAGTAAGGGTCTAACGGGGCTATAACTTAGGTGCCCACCATTACTAAGGGTCTAACGGGCTATAGCCTAACGACCCTCAATTATTAAGGGTCTAACGGGGTTATAGCCTAGGGGCCCACCATTACTGAGGGTCTAACGGGGCTATAGTATGATGACTCACAATTACTAAGTGTCTAACGGGGCTATAGCCTAGGGGCCCACCATTGCTAAGGGTCTAACGGGTTTATAGCTTAGGGGACCACCATTACTAAGGGTATAACGGGCTATAGCCTAGGGGTCCACCATTGCTAAGGGTCTAACGGGTCTGTAACCTAATGACCCACAATTACTAAGGGTCTAACGGGGCTATAGCAAAAAGGACCACCATTACTAAAGGTATAACGGAGCTATATCCTAGGACCCACCATTACTAAATGTATAACGGGGCTATCGCCTAGGGGACCAACATTACTAAGGGTCTAACAGGTCTATAGCTTAGGGGCCCACCATTACTAAGGGTCTAACGGGCTATAGCCTAGGAGTCCAATTTTACTAAGGATTTAACGGGACTATAACCTAGGTGCCTACCATTAGTAAGGGCTTAGGAGCTATGCCGCTACACCCTAAATAATACACAGCTTATATACGAGGGTTGTACCGAAAGTAATGCAAAAGTTGGCATAACTTTTTTATTAACTGACAGAAATCGTTCATATTGCACACGTTGGTACAGTAGCACTTTCTCTATACAAAAGTACTACTCAACATAGTCTCCATCACAATCGATGGATTTGCGCCATCGTTGAACCCAACTTTCGAATGAATCCTCTTTGAAAAAAATGCAGGTGTGGTCTGTTGTACCCACTTCTTCACAGCCACTTTCACCTCGTCTGTGTCATCAAATCGTTGTCCTCGGAAACTGTCATTCATTGAACCGAACAGGTGGAAGTCGGAGGGCGCCAGATCTGGACTGTACGGTGGAAGGGAGACTACCAACAAGCCTAATTTGATGACCGCCTGATTTATTGCGAAATATATGTGTGGTCTCGCGTTGTCATGGTGAATGTGGATCCTTTTCAGATCCTTGTTCGGTCTCTTCCTCCTTATGGATTCTCTAAGCGTCTTGAATGTCTCAATGAATCCTTCGCTGGTCAGGGTAAGGCCACGTTCCAGAAAATCAAGGAGAATGACACTCCTGTCATCCCATAAAACAGTCACCATGACTTTCTGTGCTGATCTCCCGCTCTTGAACTTTTTAGGCCTTGGTGAAAAAGTGTGGCTCCATTCCATGGATTGATTCTTTGTTTACGGGGATCACAAAGATACTCCCACGTTGTATTCCCTGTCACCAGATCGAATATAAAAAGTGTCATCATTGGCTACAAACGCTTTCAGCAGATCAGAGCAGACTTTCACCCCTCTCTTCTTTAAAAAAGGTGCAAACTGTCGAGGTTTCCGATACCTTATGATTTCCACTATCTTCTGTATGGTATTGTGACCACAGTTCAGTTGTGCAAGAAGTTCACGGATTGTAACTCGTCTCTACGCGAAAATCAATTCATCCACTCACTGACGATTCGTGTCAGTGGTCGCAGATGATGGTCTCCCACTGCGTGGTTTGCCTTCAATGCTGTTTTCTTCTTCTTCAAACTTTTTCATCCATCTGTGCACACTGCTCCTGTCCATGGTGTCAATTCTGCAAGCATTTTGTAGCCTTCTGTGAATGTCGGACAGCCATCACCCTTCCTTCGTCTAGAACTCAATGATGGCACGTTGCTTCTGCTTGGAATCCATTATTTACCTGCAATGAAGAAGAAGGGTTACTATAGAGGAAGAGTTCCTATATCAACATCCGCAATTTGAACGACCTCAGTCAGTTAATAAAATGTTATGCCCACTTTTGCCTTTCTTTCGGTAAAACCCTCGTATTTATGTATAGAGGAAGTAAAACGGTTCTAGCTCTGTCTCGTATGATACTACTCGATCACAAACAGCTGCTAGAAGACGAACAGGTTTCAAAGCAGTGACTCGCTAAAGGTGATCGTTCCGTGACGCTGTGTAAAGTGGGTTCGGCGATAGTTTCATCTTTTTCACGTCTACCCATTCTCATCTCCTTGTTTTTAATTGGAACCGTTAATGGGCGAAATCCACCATGACCTTCACATTGCATATCAAAACAGATGCACTAAGTATACAATGCTAACCATCTTAAGCTTTTAACTCATGTTCTTGTGAGAACAGTGAAAAATATAGTGACATTTTGTGAAAAATCTGTAGGTAAGTTATTAGTTTGAAGAATGCACTACGTATTAATTTTCACAAGAGTATTGCGTCAGTTTCGTGTTTTAACGGATTTCAATATTGACTCTCCGTTAAAATTTCCTTTTGGGCAAACTGAGATGTCTTAACCTTGGTAGTTCACGCAGATGGATTAGGTCTAAGCGATGGCTTATGACCATTCGTCTGGAAGGGGTCCGGGTTCGAATTCCGGTGAGGCATGGATGTTTGTGTTTGTCTTTCGTCACTGGCTCTCAATGTGTTATTCGATCACTGGTTCTCTGTGTACATTGGCCATTTAGCATACTATAAAACCATGTTTGATGTGTACTTGTTCATAACGTGTTACTTGATCAACTTTGGCTCTCTGTGTACATTGGTCATTAAGCATACTGTAAAACCATGTTAGATGTGTACTTGTTCATAATGTGTTACTTGATCAACACTGGCTCTCTGTGTACATTGGTCATTTAGCATACTGTAAAACCATATCTGATGTGTACTTGTTCATAATGTGTTACTTGATCAAAACTGGTTCTCTGTGTACATCGGTCATCTAACATACTGTAAAAACCATGCTTGATATGTGCTTGTTGATGTGAAACATCTGTCTCCTGTCTATGTCTGCCTGTTTGTCATGTCTCTGTATCACCAGGTCCAATAACTCATTTAAAAAAAAAAAAAAAAAAAAAAAAAGATGGCTTAGCTTATGGCCCCACTAAGGCCTTACCCCAGAGTGTTCGCGGATCTCGCGTTTTTCCTTCCAACCCTTTTACTCTCTCTATCTTGCCTGGAACCAGGTGATTTAAGTTAGGATGAGCGATTCCCTATAGCCTTGCATGCTCAAACCCTCTGACAACACAACAAAACAGAAAATGCCATCTGTAGTTTGTTTTGACGCAGCCTCACTGATGAATCTGCTTTCAGAAAGCTAAATTTTCACTCGTAGTTTTTCTCTGTAAAACATCTACAATTGCATACATATGTGAAACATTTTATATACACCCACCTGTCACCCTCACAACAACAGCAATACGTTGTGGCATACGGTACCAGGTGTCGGAAACGTTTTGGTGGTATTTCAACCCATGATCCCAGAACAGTTGTCCAAAAAGCGCCGAGTGCGGTCGGTGGTGAGTTTCGGGCGTGAATTCATCGCTCCACTTCGTCTCACAGCCGCTCAGATGTGTTCAAACCCCGATAATGGGAGGGTAATTAAAGGGTTCCGTGCTCATCTGTTTTGAACCCAACCAGTCCTTCACCAAGCCGGAGGAATGAGAACGAGCTTTGTGATGAAAGATGGCACCCTGCAGCCATCAACGGGTGTAAATGTTCGTGTGTGTCACTTGTGGGATGCAACTTAAAAGCATCTGGTTTCGCAATATCAAAGATGGCACCCTGATAGCATCTGACTTCGCAATATCAAAGATGGCACCCTGGAGCCATCAACGAGTGTAAATGTTCGTGTGTGCCACTTGTGGGATGCAACTTTAAAACGTCAATACTGCTGCATAAATGCACTGGTCATTACCTCAGTGGCCTCAGTTCCAAAAGCATTATATTACAGTGAATGGCTTATAGCCAAATTCGCGTCATACTCTTACATGACTTTAATGACTTTAATGTTCGTGTGTGCCACTTGTGGGATGCAACTTTAAAACGTCAATACTGCTGCATAAATGCACTGGTCATTACCTCAGTGGCCTCAGTTCCAAAAGCATTATATTACAGTGAATGGCTTATAGCCAAATTCGCGTCATACTCTTACATGACTTTAATGCACCGTTAGTGAACGCAAGACACAACTTCAGCTTGCTAAATTCCAATTCGATTATATGAGCCTAGGATATGAAACACGCGGTAGATCAGAAGGCGCTATTGACGACACCTCGATGGAGGTCTTGATTGAATCCCATCCACGTCAAACGGTGCGAGAACTTAGCGAGATACTCGGAGTACGCTGTGCAACCATTTGTAATCGCTGCTGAAGGTCATAATAAAGAACTTGCCGTTATGCATGGAAAACCATTCACCAAAGAGCCGATATAAGTCAGTCGCAATGGGCTCATACGTCTCCATGATAATCCGAGACCTCATATTGCACGCCACACGATCCGGGAACTGCAGCAGTTGAGGTACGGAAACTTACCTTATCCGCCGCATTCACCTGATTACCTCTTCTTCAACCACCTGGACACCATCTACAGCAGAAGTCGTTTCCCAATTAAACATCAGTTGAAAACGCATTCCATCAGTGTTTGTCGCGTCCCAAACTCGATATTTTTACTACGTCATATAGAAGCTTGTATCTTGTTGACAAAAGTGTGTCGCAGCTGACGGTGATTATTTTGATTAATGTAGTTTAATTTTGCACCGTAATTTAGGTGTTTGGAGTTTCCATCAATACTTCAACGTTTCATCCGCAGCAACCTAATGAGAATGGCTCGTGGAGGCATGCTAGGGGTGTCATGTCGCCGTACAAGTTTCGGAACTCTTGATGCACCAAACATATAAGACTGAAGTACTTATCCGTTTATTGGCGTAAGGAATCAAAAATACTTTTTGTCAAGCTTTCGCTCATCGAAGCACGCTTTTTTCAAGACTAATAGCGTAAAACAAACTGAAATACTAGAACGTTATAATTTAAATATGAATACGATTACGCGAGACACATAAAGAATGATTAAATACACAGCATGTTCTAAATGTGCAGTCACGAGATGTGTTAGTTTGGCACGTGGTGATTTGGAGGGGAAAGATTATCTAGGCATTGGATCAAATTTTTGACAACTCCAGGGAAACGCTGTCGTTGAAGGCTTCACGGCTGGTGATAATTTCCATATAACACACTTCGCTGGGTAAAGGTGCAGATGAACTTCCTTACTTTCCGTCTCTTTTGTGTTCTCTGATCCTGATAACGAGCGAGCGTTTAGTTATTCCTGTGTAATATCTTTGAGTACCATCAAAATATGACAGAGGTGTGGCATAAACACCAGCCTTATTGGTGATCGGAGGTCTGTCTGAGTATTTTGAAAGTATGCTGTATAAAGATGTTGGAACCCTTATGCCTACACCGAGTCCTATCTTTCTTAGGGCGATTTTCAGGATGTGAAAAACGCTTAGAATATCGGGTACTGATCTCAGGTACTGTAATTGAATCGACGAATTGGTGCGTATTCCAAGTACCGTGTCCTTGGTCTTTCTGATAATGTTGAATATATGTTTGTATGACTACCCTGCTTTCGTGGCTAGATTTATTATTTTACCTAGCTCGGATTGCCTGGCAAAGACATCTAAGCACACAGTAAAAGCTCTTCGATTTCGTGATCTAAAAAATGCTGAGTTATGTTCACCTGGACACAATGAACCATCGGACTCGGGACTAAATTTGGTTTCCAGTCATTTGCAAAAATTTAAGACCACCCGTCAATTTATTGAAAAGTAAGATTTTCAGAGAAACAACTAATCACTAGTCAGAGATATTTGAAACATTGACACCACAGATGAGTACTTACATTCTTTAGAACACAAAACGACCAAAATCAGTACTTTGTGTGGCAACCTTTGTTTTTATAACGGACAGGATACGCTGTGTCATACTCTCACTGAGGGATTTGCAGTAGCCACTTGAAATGTCTTTGCAATCAAAGCTTGGGAGTTTGATGACTATCGCGTCAATCAAAGCTTGGGAGTTTGATGACTGTTTTTCTGCTACCTTGTCTTCTAAAATGGTCCACAAAATTTTCGATGGGGTTAAGGCCGGAACTATTACCGTGCCAGTCAAGCACAGTTACATTTATTCTCTGCAAGTAGTCTTTTACTGTCTTTGATCTGTGGCAAGGAGCAACACCATGTATAAAGATTGTGCATAGGTGCACTTGCATATGCGTTAACAGCTTCTCACGTAACATTTCCACATGGACCAGTCATGGTAATGCCTGTCGGCAAAAAGGATAATGAAACAGTGCAGGATGTTGACATAGCATCCTATTATCATCTGACTAGGCGGACGTGTCACAGTGCTAACGGTGTATGTTTAATCAAACCTTTTGCCTTTTGGTCGTCGAACATGTGCTTCACGTGATTCAAATTGACGCACAGTTGATTCATCGGAATAAAAAACTTGGCTCCAATTGTCAGCAGTCCACGTTTGATGACGCTCCGCAAACTGGGGTTTCTTCTTTTCCATGACAGAGGTTAGTCTAGGTTTATGTGCAGGTTTATAAGATTTTAATCCAAAATCTCTGCTAAGACGTCGGGAAACAGTGCAGATACTAATATCAGACCCTTTTGAATGTAGAAAGGCCTTGATTTTCTTGCAGGAACTCCTCGGAGAACGCCTTGTGGTATTGTCATCATGTGGGGTTGTTTTCCTTGGACGTCCACTTCTCTTTCGGTCGCTAAATTCACCTGTATCTCGATATTTCATGATCGTATTATGAATAGTAGTCTTGCTCACCTTCACCATTCTGTTTATGTCACGTTCGGAGTATCCTTCATTATATGAGGTCTCTGTTTGTGTTTTTGAGTAACACGGATAATGCAACACCGACAGGAAGTTGAGTAATACAGACAATGGCTGACGCAATCGGCAAATATCTCCTAATACAAATAGGTGCTCTTAAACTTTTGCAAATGACTGTATAATAGACTTGAGAGCGGAGCTGGTTTTCCGGTAATTTAATTAACAGTCCATTTAGATAAGGTAATGAGCTGTCTTTACCAGCCTCCATGATGAAGCGGATCGGTGAAGAGTGCATGGAGTATATTTTGTGTAGGAAGAACGGAAGAGTTTTTCCCTTGAGAACATACGAAGAAAACGTCATGCACACATACTGTGTACTGAGCATCATCAGAAAGACCAACGACACGCTACGTGGAATCCGCACTACTTCTTCGACTCAACTAAAGTACCAGTGATCAATGCCATATATTACAAACGTTTCTTACAACCTGAAAAATACCCTGAGAAAGATAAGGCTCGGTATGGGCATAAGAATTTCAACATCCGTATGTATAGCATACTTTCAAAATGCTCAGACAGACCTCCGATCACCCATGAGGATGGTGTTTATGTCATATCTCTATCATAATCTGATGGTACTCAAAGATATTACACCGGAATGAGTAAACGTTTGTTCGAAACTAGAATCAGAGAACACAAAAGAGACGCAAAGAAGGAAGATCATCCACAGCTTTACCCTGAAAAGCGTGTTTCAAATCCGCAGTTCCTATATGAGACGGTATTAAAAAACTAGCCCTCAACTCCAATCCAAGAGCAACAGCATTACGAGAAACCCTGCAAATTATCATCAGCCGCGAAGCCTGCAGCGACAGCGTCTACCTGGAGTTACTAAAAATTTTGATCCAATGCCTAAAGGATCTTTCCCCTCCAAATCACCACGTGCCAAACTAACACATCTCGTGACTTCAAATTTAGAACACGCTATGTATTTAATCATTCTTTATGTAGCTCGCGTAACCATATTCATATTCAAATTGTAACGTTCTAGTATTTCAGTTTGTTTTACGCTATTAGCCTTGAAGAAGTCATTCGTCGATGAGCGAAAGCTTGGAGAAATGTATTTTTGATTTCTTACGCCGATAAACGAATTATTAGTTCAGTATAAATTCTTGTTATACTGTACAATGCTACAGCCTTTCATAAAATAAATATTCATATGCCAGTTTAACCCAGAAGTAGAAAATACTTGGCTTCAAATTTTAGCTGAATATAAGAAATCATTCTTTCACATCTCATTACCGTGTTCACAGAGAGGCGCTTCTTTCAAAATTGAGAATGCTGGAGCGAAATTGGTTTTTAGTTGTCATGCATTATCCAAAGCTGCCCAGTATAGTTGTCGTAAGAAAATATCTGTCTTATACATGACAACGCAGTACCTTTAGAATATGAAAATACATCTTCAAAATGCAAAAGTCTATGGAATAAGTCTTTAAAAAATAAAAAGTAATACATGTATGATACTTTTCAGTCTAGCATACACTTCGAAGAAGGTTTTGAAAAAGATTATATGTATAATCTTTACGCACTGAAAACAAACCGTTCGCAAATTACCCACGGGGTATTTTTTTATCGTCTCCTACTTAGTCTAAAAAGATCTGAACAACGAACATTGAATTCGTCGGGGAAAACAAATAGGATTCCGTTTGTTGTGCATAGTGGCGTTTGGCTCTTCCTATCTGTGTAAATAATATGTGTATTAAAGGTAGCGAAAAATCTTCTGTGAGTTGAATAGCTGCATTAGAGTTGTTCAGGTAAATACTGGTTTTCCTTCACCGAAAAGAAAAGACTTTATTGAAAAAAGTCCCGAAGAATCGTGAACGTTAACGCGATCCAAAGCGAAGCAGAATTTCTTACGAAAAGAAAATTACAGGCTCGTGACATCGCTCTTCCTATCTGCGACTAAGATATTTTCAATCCTTCGTAGAGGATTAAAAACATACATTCTCTGCAGCATAGAGTTTAGAACATTCATATACTTTCATTTTTAATGCTTCTTTACCGACAGTAGTAAGGTAAATCTCAAGTAAAAACTTTCGATGTAACGAAAATGGGTAACGGAAGTAGTCGGTGAGCCACCTATAGGTGGTTGACAATTTTGTACACTGAAGAGCAATTGAATTAGAGACAGCTGGTGTTATGCAATTGTGGCGCTGTGGGCGGCCCTGTAAACAGTAACGACATGACGTATGCAGCGATCCGACAATATAAGGAGTGATGCGACGGGAATCAGTAAGAGTCGGACGCAATATGGGTAAGACGAAAGATCTAAGCGCATTTGATCGTAGGTCAATTGTCGGGGCCCGACGAATGGGTCACTCCATCTCGTAAGTCGTGCAGGCACTGGGATTTTCACGAGCCACTGTGTCACGGGTGCGCCGTGAGTACATCGAATCCGGTAAAACCATCCCTGCTAGGGCCAACTGGCCGTGGACAACAGCGTGTGGAGGAGCGGGGTCATCGTCGGCTATCTCGCATTGTAACAGGGGATAGACGGGTCAAAATGCAAGAAATCACTCGGCAATTTAACGCTGGTGCATAAAAACGTGTAAGCAGCCACACCATCCAGAACCATTTCCTCGCTATGGGGTACAAAAGCCATCGTCCCACGAGGGTACCGCTGCTGACCGCACATCACTGGGTGTAAAGATCAGCATGGGCGCGGGAACATCGCCACTGGACCCTTGACATGTTGGAAAATGTTGCCTGGACTGTTGCGTCGTGATTTACGTTGGTACATGCGGATGGCAGTATACGAGTACGGCGCAAACCACATGAAGCGATGTATCCATCTTGCCAGCAAGACACTCTTCAAGCTGGCGGGGGTGGCATTCTCGTCTGGAGACTGTTTACGTGGACTGACATGGGACCCCTGATACGTGTGACATCGTCCCTCACAGGTCAACGTTACCGGAATATCCTGGATGACCATTTTGCTCCCGTTTGTGCGTCTTCAACATCCCACTGGGGACCTCATCCTGCAACAAGACAATGTACCGCTTCATCGCTCCCGAATTGTGTCCGAATGTTTGAATGAACACTCCACCGACGTGACGTCACTTCCTTGGCCAGCTAGGCCACCTTACCTCAATCCCATCGAGAACATCTGGGATGCCATCGAGAGAGGTGTTCGAGGCTCTGACCCCTTCCATCAAATCTTCGTGAACTGTGGGAGCTTGTTCAGGGGTCGTGGATCCGTATAGCTTCCCAACGCTTCTGGTGTCTTGTCGAGTCCATGCCGAGACGAATCGCCGCCGTCATCAGAGCGAAAGGTGGTTCTACACGTTACTAGACAGGTATCTGTAATTCAATTGCTCTTCAGTGTATATTTGTACTTTTTACCTATAACTTTGCTTCCTTCTCTGGTCGTAGGGAATAAATGTGAACAATGGTCTACAAATTTTACGGCCACTGGTGATTGACTAATGATGGGAAATGCCCTTACCCTTAAAGTATTGCTCTTTCTGGTGATCGAGAATTGTCGACAAGAATGCTGATTTTGCTATCTCTGATGATCGAAAATGGTCGACAAGAATGCTGTTTGTACTATCTCGGGTGATCGAAAATGGCATATAGGCAATGCTGTTTGCGCTACCTGTAGTGAACAACGGTTGATCAAGATAGGTACAAAAATTTCGTTGTCTGTGGTGATGGCCTGGTAACTACATGCAAGCTATACTGCTATCTCTGGTAATCGTGCTATGATCGAAAATGGGATGCGTGCTTTAGGGTGGCGGTGATAGACAAATGCCAAGAACTGCATGAAAGATCTTCTGTCTCTGCTGATCGAGGAGAGTATAGGGGATCGAAATGGCCTATGTGTACTCGGACGGTTGCCCGTTGCTCGCGTATCCTAAGGCTACGATTGCAGAGTCACTAATTAGAGAGCGCCAAACGTTCTGATCTTTTCAGAAAATAAAAGTGTAAGTAGTTCACAAGCTGAAGCATGAACAGTACGTTCATGCAACGTTTATTGCAAAGGCTATAAAACTGTTAAACGCCATGGATAAATTTTGGAAGAGCAGAGCTATTAGCCACAAAACTAAGTTAAGTATTCTCAAGACATTCATCTTTAGCAGCATGCTATATGAATGCGAGACTTAGACATTGACAAAAGAATCACAGAGAAGGATACTTGCTTTTGAAAGAAAGTGCTATCGTAAAATCTTACGAATCGGATGGACTCAGAGGAGAAGAAATAAAGAAGTGTACAGAAGAATACAACTAAAAAAGATGTGACGTGCCTGCACCGCAGGACACACATGGGATAAAGGCAGATAGCAGCGAGAGCATATGTCCACGTAGCTCAGTTGGGAGAGCGACTTATTCCGGAATGAGGGGACTCGGGTTCGATGCCCAGCGTGGACAAAAATGACGGAGAAATTTACTTCGTTATAAAGACCCTGTTCCAAAAAATCATACAGAGAAAACTAAAACTTCTTAAGGCACATCTGCAGAATGAAAAATGACAGAAAGGTAAAGACATCGGTGCTTGGCTTAATGAATGGAAGAAATGCAAGAGGACGCCCTCACTGCGTGTGGGCTGATGATATTAAAGATTCGTGCGTTGGATCTCTTCAAGAATTGAGCCACTCTGCAATGAACAGACTTCAATGGGACAATATAGTTAAAATGGCAACAGACACCTTCGGGAATCGTACCCATGGTTAATGATGATGAGTTCATCAGGAGACACGAGGTTTCTGAACAGCATTCCTAACACAAAAAGTAAAATATTATTTTAATTTTTCTAGGAAGCTTATATATACACTATCTACCAACAAGTAATTGGACGCCTGTGATAGCAAAGGAAAACGAAGTTTATTCACCTTCAATAGTTGGTGGAGCCTCCACAAGCGGCGATTACAGCTGCGACTTTCCGGGGCATACTCTCAACCAAGCGTTGTACGACGGCTAGCGGTATTTTCTTCCACTCGGCTTGGAGAAGACAGGTCAGTTCCTTCACCGATTTCGGACGGTGGCCCCCACCGTCCGAAATCGACTTAAAGGGCGCCCCGCCCTTTAAGTCGACGCTTCAATTCGCCCCAGAGGTGCTCGATAGGGTTAAGGTCCGGGCTCTGCGCTGGACAGTCCATTCGATTAACCCCATTGTCACAATACCAAGTCATGGTGGACCTCGCAACATGACAGGTGGCATTGTCATCCTGAAAGTAACATGGATCCACCCCGTAAAACTGCCACAACGTTGGAAACGCATGGTCATCCGAAATGGTTCAGTAGGTCTCGGCGTTGAGTCTACCAGGAATTGCGACCAAGAGTCCCGTGCCATACCAGCAGAAACACCCCCATAGTATTATTCCACCGCCGCCGAACTTCAAAGTTGGCACAATACATTCCGACAGGAGGCGTTCTCTAGGCAGACGCCAAACCCAGACCCTGCCATCCGAACGGTAGAAGGCAAACCTTGATTCGTCGCTCCAGAGAACCTATTTCCACTGTTCAACGGTTCACTGTCGACGTTCTTTGCACCACGTTAGCCGAGCAGCGCTATAAGACTTGGTGATCAAAGGCGTGTGGGCGGCAGCACGTCCATGATAACCGAGCAGATGAGCTTTCTTACGGATGGTATTCATCAAAAGAACACTCCCGGATGCCAGTTGAAATTCTTCGCGGACGTAGCCCATCGATTTGGTGCGGTTCTTCCGAATTTCTCTGGCCAGCATCCGTCGGTCTCTAACTCCCAGTTTTGTGGGTCTGCCGGGTCGGGGTACATTCCGACAGTCACCTCTCATCTTCCACTTGCCAATCACTTAGGTCACTGTCGATTTTGGGTACTTCAACTTGCTGGATATGTCACGTATGGATCGGGCATTTCTGTGATACCGGACGATTACACCTTTCTCGAAATCAGAGAGCTCCGAACCGCGTGGCATCTTGCATGCGACTGGTTGCGTTGTTGTTTCCCACACGATATTTATCGGCGGTGGCCGTGACGTGTATCAGGATCGCAGATATCGTCGATTGCAGGGGTGTCCAATTACTTGTTGGTAGATAGTGTATTTTACAAAGGATGCGATTCTACTGTTTATCCTAGGTTTAAATTCAAGCTCTTCGTCTCGCAACGATGATTCTCTTCTTTCGGCGGAATCATTTTGGTTAAGTTAAAGTTGGACAACTCCTAACGTGCTCATAGGAAACTACGAATCATTAAACAATTTTTTTAAAATGTAGAAACGGAGACTGCCTCCCACAACGTTTAAACTATGGACATTAAGAGGAGAGACAGCTCTAATCGCTCTGAATAAAACACATTTTTAGATTATTATCACGGAGCAGGAAACGTCACCAGAGAACATTTTCAAGAATCATCAGGTTTTTTTAAAAAGAAAAATAATTTCTGCCTAGTGAATTTTCTGAAGGACATTTTCAAAAACAGAATATCAGTCAGAGGAATTTCTTCGAGTAAAAGTATTCTCACAGAAGTCTTCCGTTTCTTTTTGGGAAAGTCCTTCTAAAATTGCAATATTTTAAATATAAAACTAAGTTAGCATTATTTATAAACTGAATATTTCGCGAAGTACATGAGGTGTTTCTTAATAAAATTGTCTTTTGTGCCTAGGTAGTTAAAAATAACATTTACACTGGTGAAGTTTTTGTAAGCACGTCAGCCATAGATTCGTGGAATAAAAATTCATTAAGTCTGATACACGGAAAAGAAAATGAATTCTGTTTTAGCTTTCATTTATGAGTTTAAATTTGACCTTACATATTTGGCAGATATACATTGGAGTCAAAAATTAAAGGATAATAAAAAATAAATCAAAACTCGCGTTTCACTTGACGTAGTCAAACGGAAATCGGCGAAATCATTAGCCTTCACATGCTTTATTCAACGCATTGTTTAAAGATTGCCTGCGCAGATAAGATAATGGAAATTAGGGACGCGTTAGCCTAGTGCGCATCAGAAGGGTGGAATTAAAGCACTTTATAACTGTGGTTTTATATGTTAGATCACTTAGTGCGGATAAAGTCTGAATAGAGCACGTTCGAATATGGCAAGAAGAAGGCATTTGAATGATTGTAAAAATGGAGAGAGATTGTAAAAATGGAGAGAGATTGCAAGA
Organism: Macrothele yani; assembly: GCA_039090855.1. Classification (NCBI taxonomy): domain Eukaryota; kingdom Metazoa; phylum Arthropoda; class Arachnida; order Araneae; family Macrothelidae; genus Macrothele; species Macrothele yani. The sequence continues at coordinate 34,068,342 of CM077004.1, forward strand.
ATGGGAGCCGAACAGTCAATCGGAGTTATCCCGTGAGCTACATATACCCCAGAATGTTCTCTCAAGACTGTGGAAACAGTTTAAAATGTCAGGGGAAGTATTCCATCGTGCATGGTAAGGCCATCCACGGGCAACAACCACGTCAGAAGATCGCTTCCTACCTTTAACAACGGAGAGAAAGAGGAGGATGACAGCACAGCAGATTGCCCCCGAGAGCTTACTTCATTTACAAGGACACATATAATAACGTTTACTGCGCGTACTAGGCTGCAGGCAAAGAGCCTCTGCGCTAGAATACCGATGCTTTGTGTACCTTCCCCTTCAACCGCCAGGTGCGCTCATTTGAAGTGGTGTAGAGACCATCGCAACTGGAGGCTCACTAATTGGGGCCGAGTTCTCTTCACCGATGAATCTCGATTTAGCTTGGAGAACAATTCTAAAAAGATCAGTATCTGCAAAGAGCCGAAGAAAAGAAATGTCCCTGCTCCATCCTAGAAAAACACAGTTTTAAATGTGAAAGAATCATGGTTTGCGGAGTCACAGTGTTAAATGGTACCACAGACTTGCATGCCACTTCGGTAAGTTTCCTAACTGGTCAGAAATGCAAAGACAAGATCATTTTAGAGGAACTGTCGTGAAGAATTCCTCCTAATGGACAATAATGTAGGAACCCATCGAGTGAAAATCGTCTGAGTGCTTAAAAAGTGAGGATAGCCAGAGAATGGAGTGGTATACCAACACCCCGGATTTAAATCCATTTGAGCATGTACAGGGCGCTTCAGGATTCAAAATTTTGGAACTCCAGTCCCTCCTAGGACCCTCCTGGAGCTAACATGTACGCTTAATGGGAAGTGGAAATTGCTCTCGCAAAATGCCATCGAAAATGTCATAAATAGCATGAACAATCGTTGCAAACTTTGCGTTTCTGCACTGGTGATCACATCCCTTATAGAGTTTTTCCTTGAGTTCCTAAATTTGTTTTCCCCAGTTGTGTCATATCTCTTGTTTTTGATATTTTTGTTCTTTTATGTAACAAAGTACATGTTACATTCAAAATGGTGTACTGATTCATATTGTATTTCATGCGTTATGACAAAATAAAGATTTTTGCACAATTATTACCTTTATCTAGAAAACAAGGAGTTATGGCCTATTTTAACAACGACGCTTTAATTTTTTACTCCAGTGATTATTAAAAGTATTTTTTTGTTGTATCTTCTAATCCACAGAAGATAAACCAAATAACACTTGATGCGATAACTTTCGCTTTAGTAAATACACAGTCGAATCCCATTATTGTGACCACCAGCTAATATCCAGAGTAACCACCGTGTGCAGCGCGGACAGCAGCTAGACGGGCTGGGAGTGACTCAATAAGGAGCTGGAAGGTGTTCACAGGTATGTGGAGCCATGTTGACTGCAGTGCATCTGACAGCTGCTGAACGGTGCGTGGTGGAGGATCCACAGAGCGAAAGACACAATCCAAGGAGTCCCACAGATACTCAATTTGGTTTACGTCTGGGGAAATAAGGGGACAAGGAAGTACTTTGAAGTCTTCATTGTGCTCTTCAAACCACTCTCGGACGTTTCTAGCTGTGTGACACGTCGCATTGTCGTGCAGGAAGATCTCATCCGCCCCACGGAAGACAATCAGCATGTATGGGTGTACGTTGTCTTCAAGGATGAATTCATAACGAATTCGGTCCATAGTGACTTACACAGGTATGAGTGGACCCAGGGATTGACCGGAAAACATTCCCAAGGTCATAACGCTGCCCCCACCAGTATGTGTTCTGCCAGCCGTGGTTGAAGAGTGTATCTTCTCCGATATTTCTCGCCTTATACGACAACGTCCATCCGTTCGATGAAGCAGAAAACGTGACTCATCTGAGAAGGCAATCCTTTGCCAATCAGCGGAGGTCCAATTCCGATACTGCCGTGCAAATGTAAGCCTTTTCTGGGCGATGCACCTTCGTTAGCATAGGTGGAGTGACCATCCGTCTGCATCGGAGCCCCATACGCAGCAGGGTTCGCTGAAATGTCGTTTTAGACACACTTCCGGTTGCCTTCTGGTTCATTCGGCCAGTGAGTTGCTCCACTGTAGCGTGTCGATCGGCCCTCACGCACCTTCAAAGCCGACGCTCACCTCTCACATTAATGGCACGTGGTGCTCTGCAGTTTGCACGTCGCTTATCCGCAATAATGCCATTTCTCCAATCACGATACACTTTAACCACAGCAGCACGCGAACAGTTCACAAACTACGCTGTATCAGAAAGACTGCCAGTCTTGTCCCGAAAGCTGATAATCATCTCTTTTTGCAAATCTGGTAAATCGCTCCTTTCATCCATGACAGCAACGAGTGATATGTTTTCAAAATGCCTACAGCACACCTAATATACCCTCCAAGCCAGCTCACGACACGTGCCTTCTTTCATTGGCTACACGCTGTTGACGTCAAAAGTAGGAGGTGATCACAATAATGTGACTCGACTGGGTAGTATCCATATCTCTGTTAAAATTGTGATTCCGATTAGGAATATCAGCAAGATATCGTATACAGGGGTCATCTATTAATAAGTATTATTTAATGGGTAACTTTGAAGGAAAAATGTTTGAATATTACTACTTGCTCCATTGGAGTGGACACTAACAGTGCAGACGTCATGTCGGAATACTGCCCGAAAAATGACGCAAAGCCCCTTACAGGATTTGTTTTACTCTTCATTTCGTGGGAAGTTAAAGACCGTCCACGAGCATGCGTGACGTATACCTCTACTTCAGTCTTCCTTCTGAGTTTCTGTTTTCTCATGAAAATTTTGTCACTTCTCATTTCAAGATTTTATCTATGTACCGCACATTACTTCCAGGACCAGCTCGTACATTTTGGCAACGGTGACAGGTGGTCAGCATAAATAAAATGACTACTAAACGCTTGTTGTAGATTAGCAACCTGTTATAACTATATGGTAGAGATTTAATACATGCGATGTCCTTTTTAAGCGCCATGTGGTTTACGTTCTACGGATGCAATTGTATTAAGATTAATTTTGATGAATTACTACCTGAGAATAAACAACTAAAGTGTATGGGATGCAAAACTTCACTTCGTGGAGAACGAACGGTTGGTTTTAATTTAAGTGCTGATTCCTTTTAACCTGGTCATTTTATTCACTTAATTATTTCTAGGGTAAAGTATATGTTCAACAAGCTAACTACGTAAAACTAATTAAGGATATTAGTTCATTCATGCATGAGCGAATTAGATAAGGACACTAACTAGAAAATCAAACTGCGTACTACAGAAAACACTACAGTGCTTGACTCACTGTCAGCGTTGCCAAAAAGTAAAACACTATAGTGCTTGACTCACTGTCAGAGTTGTACCAGCTATTCGGAGAAATGTCAAATACAAATTTATCCGTGACGGAGATCGAATACGCACCCCTACACTCCGGAGTAAGTTGCTCTCCCAACTAAGCACCAGGGACGGAATATGTCGTTGCAGATCTGTCGCCTTGACACATGTTTTACCTCTATAGTAAGTCACATCATCTCCCGCCGGCGCAGTGGTCTAAGCGATGGCTACTGTGATCATTCGTCCGAGACGGGTGCGGGTTCGAATCCCGGTGAGGCATGGATGTTGTGTTTGTCGTACGGCACTGGCTTTCTCCCTTCCCTGGAGCCAGTGACTCTAAATTAGGGACGGGTGACTACTTATAGCCCATTGAGTTGCTCACGGTGGTCATTAAACTTCCAACCAAAAAAAAACAAAAAAAACCATCATGTCCCTCTTTTTTTTTTTTTTTTTTTTTGAGGCGAAGAATTAATTTTCATTAATTCTAGACGATGTGTGGAGCATACATCACACATATTTCGAATAACGCAACGTCCAGTACATCCTTTTTTAAGTTCGGGTGCTAATGTGAAAAAAGATTGCCTTATGCGGGGATCGAACCGCTCCCCTTCACTCCAGAGTAAGTTGCTCTCTCAACTAAACAACACGAATGGAGTGTATCACTTCAGATTTGTCGTCTTGACAAGTGTTTTACCTCTGTACTACGTCACAGAAATGATGTGCCGTTCAGTGAGAAAATCTTCAACCGAGGAGCAAAGAAAGTTGTATAAGAACGCAGGAACTTAAAATTAATGTTAAATTCAAGGTACACGTCACATATGTGAGGAAGAAGTTTGTGTCATAACTACCTCAGAACTGACGCACATATCAAGACTGCAGAGTTGAAGTGGTAAGCTTCGTCGGTGTAGTTCAATCGGTAGAACAGTCGACTCCAGAGATGGAAGATGTGAGTTCGAAATCCACCACCGGCAGAAAGGCTTTATTTTCAAAACTTCCTTTTAACTAATTTTCGGTACTCGTGACTGAGAAGGAAGAGATCCAGTTCCTTAACAGTGGAGCACAATGAGCGTGTCTAATTCAGAATTTGTCCGCCTTGGTGTTCAAGTGGTCAGAGCGGTAGGTTTCTTTCCGGCTAGTCGTCCGAGGCGGGTCGCGAGTCAAATCTGGTATGAAGCCTGGGCGGTGGGCTTCTCTTAACGCGCAGACTCTGTCCTGTCCCTGGAACCAGTTGTCTTAAATAAGGGAAGAGAAACTGCATACAGCTCTCAGAGTTGCTCATGGTTAGGGTAGTAATTTTACCGCCGGAAAAAAAGGGAAAATTCGCTGGGAGGTCGCCGGTAAATCGCGTTTCGCGAAACGTTCGTGGATTTTTGCGAAATACCGTATTTTCTCAAATATTCGGGTTCAGCTCCTTCCCCACGCTTTGAATATTCGACTTTCGTGCTCCTTCCCCACGCTTTGAATATTCGACTTTCAGGCTCCTTCCACACGCTTTGAATATTTGGCTTTCAGGCTCCTTCCCCACGCTTTGAATATTCGGCTTTCAGGCTCCTTCCTTACGCTTTGAATATTCGGCTTTCATGCTCCTTCCCCAAGCTTTGAATATTCGGCTCTCAGGCTCCTTCCTTATGCTTTGAATATTCGGCTTTCAGGCTCCTTCCCCACGCTTTCAATATTCTGCTTTCATGCTCCTTCCCTACGCTTTGAATATTCGGCTTTCAGGCTCCTTCTTTACGCTTTGAATATTCGGCTGTCAGGCTCCTTTTCCACGCTTGAATATGTAAGCTGTTGGCCCCACGCTTGGAATATTTGGCTTTCATGCTCCTTCCCCACTCTTTAAATATTTGGCTTACATGCTCTTTCCCCACGCTTTGAATATTCGGCTTTCATGCTCCTTCCCCACGCTTTGAATATTCGGCTTTCAGGCTCCTTCCCCACGCTTTGAATATTCGGCTTTCAGGCTCCTTCCTTACGCTTTGAATATTCGGCTTTCAGGCCCCTTTCCCACGCTTTGAATATGTAAGCTGCCTTGTCCGTCACTAAAACTTTTATATTCGAAAAAAGTATTTTATGCTTGTTGACGCTCTGAAGTATTGCCTCGCTGACTACTTTAAAATTTACGGATTCCAAAGTGATGCACTCGAGGAAGATTCCATTCAAAGACGTTTCAACATAACAGTTTTCAACATTCGTTTCAGCTGATGGAACAGCAAGAATATTCAGAATGCACCTATCTTTAGAATGAGTTGTTTCGTCTGCTACGATGTTTACACCGGATACTGATATTAAAAAATCTTTCACTTGTTGCTTGTGAATATCTTATATTTTCGGCAAATAACATTTCCGCATCAAATTTTCATTTGGAATAACACCAATATCTCTCAACAAATTTTCCAAGTAATTTTTTAATGTAGGGTTATCCAGTTCGGAAAGTGGGATGTTAAGTGAACAAAATGCACGATTAATTTCGAAATTTCAGTTGAGCGATGCTGTTCTTGTTTAGTGCTTTTCACAATTAATTCACCAACACATTTCAGCATTACTTTCGATTGACTGTTCGAACACACCTTTTTTTTTTAAGCAGCTTGCTTGCTAAATGCTTTTCACAAAAGCACTTTCTTGAAAAATCTACTGGTATGTTGCAACACGAAGAGAACAACAGATTTGTGTTCACATGAATTGTTCCCTTGCTTGCATCTTTCAGATGCACTTATTTTACTCGCGTGGCTCATTCTCAAAATTAACAAAGAATATCTAAAAAACTTATAAGCTAAATACTCACAGGAAAGCACAAACATTTTCTAAGCTAAGCGACTGCGAAACTCAAACATTATTTTCTGTGAGCTGCTTTTTTCCAGTAAAAACTGCTAATACAATTGACGACATCCGGTTTACGGGGTAGTAGCGCGGCAAGTCGCCAAGGTCATTCAGTAGTAGCGGGATGTGGAAATGATGAAAGACCACACGTGCATTCTTCAGCACAGTGAATGTAACCTGGAATTATCCTTCAAGTTTATTCTATAAAAGTCTCTTCGTAACGAGCAATCTTGAAGGGTAATTCAAGGTTTTAAGTTCTGGTTTGGGCTTTGGAGCAGAATTATACTTTGCGGTTCATTTTTCGCGTAAATTCTAATGAAGGCAGTACTAAAAGTATTTAAATATGAACAATGATCTAAAAATTATAATAGAAATTTGGCAAAAATAGGAAAAAAAATCTGAAATTCGCGTGTATATTTGATATTCGCTAAATTACAGAAAAACTCATAAAATTCGAGGAAATTCGCACCGCGAAACAATTACAAGCTTATATTGGTCGTTAAACACCGCTTAATATTCGAAATTTGTATTGAGACTTGCGATCCCAAATTCTCGAGCAGTTTATTCACAGAATAAAATGTTATCAAAAACACATTGAAGTTTCACTCCCCATGTATGCATCGTGTACTTCAAAACAGAATATATAAAATCTCTTAAGAAAGTTAACGAAGATCCTTTGATCTCTCCTTATAATTTGCCAGACGATAAAAACAAGTTCTCTGTAACTAAGGTTGCATATGTGACTTTGCTTACATTTTAAAATCTGGAGTAAATATTTTTATTTCGCAAATGGAATGTTTTTCTTATTTGTGTTTCCTTCAGAATTTTATTTATTCATAACTTTGATATTTCGTTTTTCTGAAATTGTGCTTCCTTTTTTTTTTAGGATGCTTCAGGGGATTTTTTCGGAATGAGAATGCCAGCATTAAAATCACATGAGAGGTGTGGGATAGTGATGCTTCTAACATGCAGCTATGACGACTGTGAATCTCGTTGTCGTTGGAGACAGTCTGGATCTTAAAAAAACCTCATTTTGAGCTTCTGTTTTTCGGGGAGGGAGAGCTGTTTTCCCACCTATTTTGGGTCATTAGGAAGCATTTTGCTCCTCAACATCACGTCTTGAGAAGCTGCTCCATCTCGGACAGGAGTCACAGACTGTCGCAGGCGATCCCATGGGTCGTTAATCCTGTGTCTCCATGTCCAGCGGAAACTGTCTCCACTGATTACCTCCGCTGATTACTGGAGGGTGGAAGACTTTGCGCTGGATTCGTAATTATCATCAATCCTCCTTCCTTCGGTCCATGCTCCTAGCATTCTCTCTGGTGTTAACACTAGTCTTATTCTTTCTCTTTTTGACTCAGGCACGGATGTAATAATGTAACGCCGCCATGTATACTCTGTGAGTAAATACCCCAGGACGGCTGGAATTACCTGTTAACAAGGAGTAGGCAGTTACAAACTACCTGATTCACCAAGGCAAGAATGCTTTTTATGGGATATATTTTTAAAGCTCAACGACCTAGTATGAGCCGAATTTGCTCATGACTCCCTCGTTAATTCTTTTCATTGGGGTTTAAATTAGTTACTCGGGCTCGGGATGAACGGAAATTACTAATTCCAATGCTGCGTGAATTTCTTCCTGTGTAACAAAAATACCACCTCCTAACACACGGAATCTGATTTCCTGTTTAAAGCTACATAACGTGCAGCAAAGACATCCCAATTTAAAGTGACAAATGGAAACAAACTGAAAATGTCCCTTATTCTTAAACGGAATATTTTAACGCTTTTAGCTTAATACAGTGAAATATTTGTTATAGATTTTTCCAGGGGAGAGCTTTAAAAACCATGATGTAAAAATGTATGAAAGAAATTTCAAAATCCTAAATACTATTGTAGGATTTTTGCTTTCATAATAATTATTTGTTTACAGTCGAATCGACGACGAAAGAAAAAAGGTGTTTCAGATTATTCAGTCATTTGCAAAAATCTAAGACCACCTGGTGGTATCAGGAGACTTCTGCCGATTACGTCAGCTACTGTCTGTATTACCCAACTTCCTGACGATGTAGCATCATCCTACAGCGGCAGCTGTTGATAAAGTTGGGGAAGCGTGCCAGCGTCAGTTTGCTTCTGGTTTTCATGCTGAGAGGTTTTGTACGTATTTCTATATAGCGAAAGATGGGAAAAAGAGAGTCATTAAGTGTTAATCAGAGGGCACAAATAGTGACGTTATATCATGAAGGATACTTCGAACGTAGCATATACAGAAAGGTGAATGTGAGAAAGACTTCTATTCATAATACGGTCATGAAACATCGAGATACGGGCGCATTTAACGACAGAAAGAGAAGTGGACGTCCAAGGAAAACAACCCCACGTGATGACAATAACACAAGGTGAATAGTTATGCATTCTCCGAGGAGTTCGTGCAAGAAAATCAAGGTCTTTCTACATTCAAAAGGGTCTGATATGAGTATATCAGCACTGTTTCCCGGCATCTTAGCTAAGAGTCTGGATTAAAGTCTTATAAACCTGTATAATGAATATTAACTTCTGCTACCAAGCTAATTGTAGTGAATATAGCTTTCACTAATATTATAATGAATTCAATGCTTGTACTAAGCTAATGCTTCTTCTAATGCTTGTTCAAATGGTTGTTGTTTGTTAATTAAATCATCAATAAACTTTCCTGCTAGTAGTGTAGTAGTAATAATAATGAACAAGCTTATAACTGGTAGTAATGTTGTAGTAGTAATTAAGATGAATAAAGTCTTATGCTGGTTGTTACTAATAACACTAAATGAAATAAACCTAACAGCCAGACAGAGGTCTGACAGTACTATGAACTGAGAAAAACGCACTTACTTAAAACCTTTTATTATGAACTTCTACTTATATCATCACACACACTTCACACACAGCTACTTAAATAACACGTGGCTCCTTGCACATGAACAAAGCTCTACTCCCATAAACAACAGCTCTCTGACACATAAACAAACGCTCTTTCTATACAACAACAAATGCTCTCCTTAGGTATCGTTGAACGTGCCTATTTATACTGGCTACCACCACGTCATGACTTACACTCATTGCCAGATCTCATTCAGCGGGTGAAATAACATCTCTTTCAGTAAGAAGATAATTTACATAGGAAAATAAAATAACCAGAGATAGTAAAAATCAAAAGGAAAGTGAATCGAGAGTATACGTTACACCTGTACATAAACCTAGTCCAACCTCAGTCATGAAAAGGAAGAGACTCCAGTTTGCGAAGCGTCATCAATCGTGGACTGCTGAAAATTGCAGTCAAGTTCTTTTTTCCGATGAATCAACTGTGCGTCAATTTGAATCACGTGAAACACATGTTCCACGACCAAAAGTCAAAAGGTTTGATAAAAAAATACACCGTTAGCACCGTGAGACATCCGACCAGTCAGATGATATGGGGTGCTATGTCAGCATCCGGTACTGTTTCATTATCCTTTTTGCCAACAGACACTAACATGACTGGTCCTCTGTGGAAATGTCACATGAGAAGCTGTTACCACATATGCAAGTGCGCAGATGCACAATATTTATGCACGATGGTGTGCCATGCTACGGATCAAAGACTGTAAATGACTACTACTTGCAGGGGAAAAACATAATTGTGCTTGACTGGCCCGTTTACAGTCCCGACCTTAACCCATCAAAAATTTGTGGTCTATTTTAAATAACAAGGTAGCAGAAAAAAAGGCATCAGATTCCGAAGCTTTGGTTGACGCGATACAGTACGTGTGGTGCAAACACATTTCAAGTGACTACAGCAAATCCCTCAGTGAGAGTATGCAACATCGTATTCTGGCCATTATAAAAAACAAAGGTAGATACACAAGGAACTGATTTTGGTCTTTTTGTGTTCTAAAGACTGTAAGTGTTCTTCTGTCGTGTTATTTTTTCAAATATCTTTGACTAGTAATTATTTGTTTCTTTGAAAATCTTAATTTTCCAGCCCCGGTGGTGCAGTGGTCTAAGCGATGGCCTCTGATCATTCGTCCGAACGGGGTCCGGGTTCGAATCCCGGTGAGGCATGGATGTTGTGTTTGTCTTACGGCACTGGCTCTCTCCCTTCCCTGGAACCAGTGACCCTAAATTAGGGACGGGCGACTGCTTATAGCCCATTGAGTTGCTCACGGTGGTCGTTAAACCGCCAATCAAAAAAAAAAAAAAAAAAAAATCTTAATTTTCAATAATTTGACAGGTGGTCTTAAACTTTTGCAAATGACTGTAACACACTGCTAGACATTGAAATTGCCCCACCCAGAAGGGGTGAGGGTAGAGGTGTGAAATTGCGCATGCAAATAGGAATATATAAGGGTTTACGTTGATGTTATTTTCATCTGCGTACAATGTTTATCAAATGAGATAATGCAAAACGATGGGCACGCCTCAGTAAGTAGTTGCACAACCGCAAACGGCAACACAGGCAACAATATGGCGTGGCAATGAGTCATACAGTCGACGTATATTGTCCTAAAGAATAGAACACCAAGCAAGGTTGATATATTCCTATAATTAATCGAGATCGTGTGTAGGCTGATTCGATTGCAGACGACGTCCAATGTGGTCCGACAGGTTTTCGATTAGTGATAAATCGGGTGATCTTGCTGGCCTTGGCATTGTTTGAACATATTGCAAACATTGTCTTGAGACCCGAGCGGTGTGTACACGGGCGTTATGTTGCTGGAAAGGGAGTGCTGTAGGCTATTCAGGAACGGTATCAAAATGGGTTGCAGAACTTCCTCATGTATCGTTTAGATGACAGTGTGCCCGTGATGCGGACAAGAGGTGACCTGCTGTCATGAGCAATAGCACCCCATACCATGATGCCGGCCTGACGGGCGGAGTGGCGGTCGCGAATGAAACCGGGATCCGTCTGCTCACCAGGGTGTCACCAGACACAGATACGTCTGCTCAACAAGGTGTCTCCAAACACGGATCCGTCTGCTCACCAGGGTGTCTCCAGACACGGATACGTCTGCTCACCAGGGTGTCTCCAGACACGGATCCGTCTGCTCAACAGGGTGTCTCCAGACACGGATCCGTCGATCGTCAGCACCTAGACAGAATCGGGATTCATCACTGAAGACCACTGTGGTCCATTCATGACCTCCAGTTCGCATAAATTTGTCACCAATGACGTCAATCGCAGTCGCCGTAACGGTTGCCTACTGCGCAGGTTTGTCTCAGTAACTTCGGTTTACAGTTCGGGTCGTTATGGCGACGTTCATGGCCGATGGCGCAGCACGTCGAATATCTGCTGCAGTGCTTTCTGATGACGAACGAGAGTGTCGAAAAATCCACAGGTCCGGGAGTGCTGACATCTGTCGGACTGCACTACTGCTGCTCCGACGTACGTACAGACCTTCCTGCAGCCACTGGTGCCGACAGAGTCCAACAGTTCTTGTATCCCGTTGCACATGCGCAGTGATACGACGTGTAGACCAGCCCGCTTCGCACAGGACTACAATTCTTCCTCTCTGAAACGCATCCAAATGGAAATAAACCTGCAGACGGCTTGTACCAGGAATTTTCGGCCTTCGCTGAACCGTTTCCCGACACAAACAACAAATCTAAAACGTCCGCAACAGTTCCACCAGCGACCACGCATTACCATCCCTGTTTCCTCTTTTATCTCACACACGTGTGACCTCATCGGTTCCGATTTACAGTAACATCATTTGCATATCTCGAGTGGATACACTCACCCTGCGATTTGCATGTTTGTAGCACATCTTCTGGGTGGTGCAATTTCTATGCCGAGCAGTGTGTATTTTGTCGCATTGCAAAAATCATAAAGCCTATGAAAATCAAACTTAACTATTGACGACATATCGATCTATAAAAATCCTGATTCCAAATTAAATGAAATCCGCACAACCAACAATACGAGACCAGTTTTCAGTATTAACTTCATGAATTAACAGGGTTTTCTTCTGCGGATCCTGAGTGCATCCATTTGAAACCAGAATGGTAAATATTGTTAATACATTTAGGATTCTATTCAACTACGCCACGAGATAGTGGAGCACAAAGTTACGTCCCAGTTATTTATCAATTTTTAAATAGCGCGCATGTGTATTAGTCATTAAATGTGAAACCAATTTTTTATCTACTCCTAAACGGACCTTCTCCGATGGGATCAAGGTTCAATTTTGGCTACACCAAGAAGGAACCAAACAATACTGTCTCAATTCTGTCGAAGCTGAAAAATACTGGATTGCATATAACAGAAGGAAACAACATACCCTTCTCCGATGGGATCAAGGTTCAATTTTGGCTGCACCAAGAAGGAACCCAACAACGCTGTCTCAATTCTCTCAAAGCTGTAAAATACCGGGTTACATATAAAAGAAGGAAACAACATGCCCTGACCTGATTGGGTCAAGGCTCAACTTTGGCTGCACTAAGAAGGAACCCAACAACGCTGTCTCAATTCTCTCAACGTTGTCTCAATTCTCTCAAAGCTGTAAAATACCGGATTACCTAGATAAGAATTAACGAACCGTGTCTTCTTAATAATCTGAAATTCAAATTCTAACGTGTAATCTCATAAAGCGTATAAATGAGCCGTATGTGTTTGATAATTTGAAATTCTAATTTTAACGTATAATCGCACAAAGCGTATAATGAAACCTGTGTGTTTTGATAATTATAATCTGAAATTCAAATTTCAAGGTATAATCGCATAAAGCGTATAAATTAATTAGGTACAAGCGGGTTAAAAAGTGATAGGAACTACAGTAAAATATTGAGACTAACGCAGAATGACGTACAAAAGTGAAAAACGTATAATTAGGAAACGTATAGCCAAAGTTCCACTCTACTTGCGAAACTGTTGCTAACACAAATTGCGGTCATTCTGAAAAAGCAATATTTAAATTGGTCAAAACATGGTACTTAACTCTTTAGTTAGAGCTTCATCTTACTACAAGTTGTCAAACATAGAATGGAAGAAATATATCTGTCCCAAAGTTTTACTTTACACGGAAAAATTCTCTTCCCACGATTTCATTCTTGAAAGTGACAGTCAAAAATTCACTGCCTTGGTAATGCCCTTCTTTCTCAAAAAGGGATGTCATCATAAAATTTATCTTCGGAACATTCTTCTAAGTTTTATTCCTAGTTTGGCGGATTACAGCTGCCTTTCACACTTTTGAGAATACTTCGCAACTGTAGGATCGATATCAGGGTCTTTTATCCTTTCCTTTTATTGTTATCTTATATTTATTTAGTTTTCTATCTTCTCTGTCGTTTAGTAACCCAATTCTTCCGGTAAGCAAGCCAGGAAAGATAGAAGAAGGAGCCTCAGTCCCGCGTACGAATTAATACAATGGTGCTGAGTAACATATTTAAAAGCACCGATATCGCATATCAATTGACATTTTTTTAAACCGATACATCGCGTCAGAAGTATCATAATATCGAAATATGAACATCGATATCTTATATAAGTGACGTGTTAGAAGTGATTCATTCTCTCTCTCTCTCGCTCTGTATATATACACTGAATGGCCAAATTATTATGATCACCTAGTCAGTTCGATGTTGGGTCACATTTGGCTTTTAATACTACTTGAAGTCGTTTTGGTATGGACTCTGTTAGTTGTTGGTAAGTGGCTTGCGGTATATTAGCCCCAATGCGATGAATTGCACACTCTAACTTTTGAAGATTTTATGGGTACGGATCCCACTGTCTGATGCCCCTTTCGACTGCATCCAACAAATGCTCCATTGGATTGAGATCCGCTAATTGAGGAAACTAATATAGCAGGAAAAAGTATCCGTGGTACTCCTCAAACCGCTCTCGTACAGTGCAAACACTATGACACGGACCATTGTTCTGGTGGAAGCATCCATCTTTATTGGGATAAACCTTCAACGTACCCGGGTGTACTTTGTCCGCAACGATGTTTAAATACATTTAGGCGATCAGACGTTGCTCTACAGGAATCAAAGCACCCAAACACTCCCACGAAAGCATGCTCCAGACAACGTTGCCTTCGCCACCTTGAAGAGTAGGTACGATGCAAGATGGGTCCATTCTTTTGTGCTGCTGTCTTCATATTCTCACTCTTCCATCTGCATGGTGTAGTGTAATTCGTCGGACCATATTACCCTTTTCCACTCATTTACTGTCTAATTCTTGTGTTTCTGATCGAACTGGAAGCATTTCTACTTATTCGATGCAGATAGTAAGGCTTTGTCATTTAATAACCCTATTCCAACAGGACGTCTGCTTCTGCAGCACATACGATGTAATGTGCCGCGAACTATACGTTGAGAGGAAATCGAACTTGATTCTTGATTCAGATTATCAGTAAACTCATGAAATGTTGCCTTTCTTTTGGAGTGAATACTATCCGCTCAGCTCAAGCTTCAGCAGCCTTTGACGACCACGCGCCTTGCGTCCAGACCCGGTTTTTTGACTGGTGTTTCACTCTCTGTAAACTTAAACAACCGTTGCCGTCGAATATTTCACAAGTGCAGCGGTTTTGCTAATGTTAGGAGCAATGCTTCAAGCAACCACAATCATTCCATGTTCAAAGTCCGTCAGATCACGCCTTTTACCCATTTATCTTGCGCAATGCACTTCGTTAGTCTATGCATGCCTTCAACGTTCTCATTTCGTGCGCGACGGACATCGAAATCGTGTCCCCTCACTCCTGAGTAAGTCGCTCTCCCAACTGAGCTACGCGGACAGAATGCCTCGCTGCAGATTTGTCGTGTTGACACATGTTTCCATCTCTCTAGTACGTCACATCATCTCCATATTAATTCTTTTTTGTCTTTGAGGCGAAGTAAAAATTTTTCATTAATTCCAAACAATGTGTAGAACAAACATCACACATTTTTCGAAGAACCCAACGACCAGTGGATCCATTTTCCACAATCGGGCGCCAATGAGAAAACAAAAGTTTGTCCGTGTCCTCTCACTCCGGAGTAAGTCGCTCTCCCAACTGAGCCACGCGGACAGAATGTCTCACTGCAGATTTGTCGTCTTGACAGATGTTTTCATCTCTGTAATATGTCACAACTGATTCAGCCATCTTGCGTTAGCAGCATCTGCGGGATAGCTATTTTGCATAAAATGGTATGGTGGTCATAATAAAATGGCCTCTCAGAGTATATGTACGCAAATATATTATCAACCCTTACAATCTACTACTGCATAAAGGTCTCCTTACGTTATTCCCATAATAATCTGTCTTGCTTCAATCCTCTCCATGTTACTCCGGCATGCTTTCGAAATTCAGCGACTCATCTCCCAACATTATTCTTCCGTGAATAACGCGATGGTCCATTCTACTACACAGTCCTCTCTCTCTCTCTCTCTCTCTCTCTCTCTCTCTCTCTCTCTCCTCACAATATTCCCGACAACGGGTCCCAAGATTTGGCAACAACGTGAGGTTTCAGGCTGCTTCACGTTATGCTCGTTCACTTTGGTTAACGGGTCGTAAACGACCCCACCTCAGGTTTGGCGATCTTCACGTTCTGTGTTCCGTCATCTTTTTCCATTTACTTTCTTCCGCGTCATTGGGTTCTCAGTGACATAGCCTGAAAGCACCGTTGCATTATGAGCATACTGCCCTTTACTTGTGAGGGAATCGTTGGAGGTTTTTGACCCAGATGTCGCATATCGACGATCCTCTTCCACTCTATAACAGTCGATCGAACATAGGTGTTCTGTTCAAGTATCAGTGGCATATTCGACAAAAATTTTTTGACGAACAGAGTCCACCCCAAACGTTTGGTATACTATAAAGCAAGCCCGTACAATCGCAGTCTTTAATCCTGGCACTGTAAAATTTACCGAGAATGATCAGTGTTTCACCAGGATTAAGACGGTTTATAGATCGTAAGTACGCCGACTGGCGGTCAACCATATTTTTTCGGTAGATAAACTACATGTTCACGGTGTTTAAACTGTTACTCTATTTTAGCGTTGAATAACTGATAACGTTCTCCTTAAATTGGTTACATACCTGTTTTTTCATGTGCAATCAGTCGATTGGCAACACCTCTGTGGGCAACTTGTTTTTATTTCCCGGTTAGTAGACATATTATTTATTCCCAGTCATTATACATGTTAATGAACATTACAGCATTAGACGTTTTTATTTCCAATTAGACATGTTAATCAACATAACATGTATTATTATTTATTTGTCTTTAGACATGCTAATGAACGTTATGGTCATTAGACAGTTTTGTTTCCCGGTTATTAGACATGTTAATGAACATTACCGTATGGTACAGTAAAATTACGGTTTATTGACTGGCCATGCAGTTGCCGGTGGGTCTACCGTAATTTGACCCTGCAATTTTTTACAGTGTGCTTAGCCGGTTTCTAAGTGGCCGATCGCTGCAAAACTTTTTCCATTTCCTTATCACAGGTAGGCCATGGCCTTATACACTGGTGTGCAAAAATTAGGGATGAAGAGAAGAAATTAGCATAACAGCAGAACGAGGTGGCAGACCGGACCGAAAGACCACTCAGGAGATTGACTAGGGTCCGGTACGGTAGGGAATGTGCATATATGCAGCACGACTTAGGGGGGATGGGAGGTGTCGGAAGGGTATAACGCACAAGGGTGGTGTACGCTCAGCAATTCGGTGAAAGCTATTGCACGGTGTACATCGGTTTGAACGACGTAGAGTTTCTGCCACTGTGTGATATGGCCAACAGGCAATCCAGTAGACGACATCTGGATGACTTTGCCCGAGGTCGCGTCATTCGGAAGTTAGAAGAAGGTCGAAGTGTGACTAGTGTGGCCGAGGAGTTCGGAATCGCTTACAGCATCGTTTCACGAGCTTGGAAAGCATTTCAAACAACAGGAACAGCTGTCCGTGAGTTTAGAGAAGGTCGTCCACGAGGAACCACGGCGGCGGACAACCGGTATATTGCCCTACATGCGAGAAGAGACATACGGTAGACAGCGGGAGAAATTGCAAGGCACATACAACAAACAACTGGACGTCCGTTATCGCGTTTTACCGTGGCCAGGTGGCTGCACAAATGTGGTCTATTTGCACGACGACCAGTACGGAGTGTGCCATTAACGCCTGCTCATCGGAGACGGTGGTTTCTGTGGTGCCAGGAACGCAAGAATTGGGCACATTAGCAATGGGGTCGAGTTATCTTTACGGATGAGA
Source organism: Macrothele yani (assembly GCA_039090855.1). Taxonomy (NCBI): domain Eukaryota; kingdom Metazoa; phylum Arthropoda; class Arachnida; order Araneae; family Macrothelidae; genus Macrothele; species Macrothele yani. Next base: position 34,085,719 of record CM077004.1, read on the forward strand.
GCTGATTTAGTCTGAGGAGCGATTCTGGACGTATACAGATCTGGAGAGAGCAGGGAACACGCAATCACACCTCCAACATCAGTGAAAGGGACCGGTTTGGAGGTGGCGGAGTTCTCGTTTGGGGCGGTGTCATGCTTGGTAGCCGTACTGACCTCCACATCTTCCAAGGAGGTTTAGTCACTGGTGTCCGCTATAGTACCGAGGTTCTCCTGCTTCACGTGCGTCTGTTTAGAGGTGCTGTGGGTCCTGAGTTCCTTTTCATGGACGACAACGCTATACCTCATCGTACAGTGGCTGTCGCATAGCTGTTGTAAAGTGAAGATATTCAACGCATGGATTGGCCCGCAAGGTCCCCGGACCTAAATCCAATCGAACACCTGTGGGATCTTCTTGGGAGACGCTTGGCAGCACGTCACCAGCCGCCAGTAACGATTCCGCAGCTGTGATTGGCGCTACAAGAGGAATGGGCCGCGATGCCTCAGCAGCTCCTTGACAACCTCGTCCTCAGCATGGACAGGCGTTGTAAATTATGCAACGCAGGCAGGGGTGATCATATCCCCTACTAAAGACTGGATTTTTCTTGGCAGCCGGCTATCACATGGGCGTTTCTGTCTTCTGTCCAGTTGTGCTTGAAGCTACCTTTTCAATAAAGTGCCTTTGTATCCTTTGGATTCTTTGTTTGGACGGTTTTGCTCACTTGTCCCATATTCTTACATCTTGGGGATATTATGTATGATTTGAGTCGATATAGAGCATTTCTGCACGACGTTACATTCGAAAAACGGTCTCGTCCTTAATTTTTGCAAGCTAGTGTACGACTTGTGCGCATCTAAGTCAACTCCTCTAGGCGTTGTATGTACTTTCCAGAAAAAGTGGCAAGATTAACTGCTATTAGATCTTGCCAATGCTAAAAGAATGTTTCCAGGCCTTTTTGTAGAAACTGAGGTATCGTCAGATCAAAAATCAAAATTTAATGTGATAAATACGCATTAAAATATAGAGAAAAATATGGAAAATGATACTCAGAGCAGTGGAAATCTTTTACAAAAAGAATCATTATTTTAGTTTGGGGTTTTCACGACCACCGAGAGCAACTGCGTGGATGGCGAACAGACACACCATTCTTGCTGTATCCGAGATTCGAACCAGGATGAATATCGGACTATCGGTTAGAGGCCAGCGTCTCGTACCTCTTGATCACCCAGGTGGCAAAAGAAGAATTGTTCAACTCGCGTTTTTAGTGAAACAGATGTAGTTCGAAAGCCAATACAAACTGGCGCTCCTAGAGGGAAAATATTGGAAGAGAATCAGGTATTATCTAAATTATGGAAAAAGAGAGAGGTAGAAGATATAAAAATACTGAGTTGATGCATAAGTTCATGACGTTTTATTTCACGAGTTTTCCCCAGGTCATTAATGACTGTGCAAATGGCCAGTTGTATATCAAAATGTAGCCAGTAATATCATGTATCTAAATCATATTGCGTTGTGTGCTTGTAGCTAATAGTTTTTTGTTTTCAGGTCCGGAAGTATGGAGTTTCAGTAGAGAGGGATGAACATTTCCGACATCTGCTCCTCTACGAGTTTAACAAAAGATCCGCAGCCGCCGAGGCTACTCGACAAATTTGTGCCGTGTATGGAGAGGATGCCCAGCAAAAACACTTTGGAAGCTGCTAACCACCAACTGGCAGTGATGGATCACTGCTGGCTGAAATGTGCCGGTCACGGCCCAGTAGTGGTCCGTTGGTGGCAGCGCTATCAGTTGGCAGCCGTTGATGGCCCTGCAGCTTCGCCGTGAATTACGAGACTTCAAGCAAGTGCCACTAGCGGCCCGTAGCTAGCAGCCTCAACACGAGGTGGAAGCAACAGGACTAGGCATGCGCAAAAGCGCCACGTGCTGTGTCTTTCGTGATAGCAGCTAGTTGAGTGCGACGTTTTTGCCATCGTGCTATTTTAGTGGATGTTAAGGGAAAAACGCCATATGTAGAAAGGCAAATCAATTTCCTAATGAAATGTTACGTCCACGAAGATTACCGTCGGAAGAAAATTATATAAATAATTATTAATGAACTGTAAGAAATATTCAATTACTCTCATTCATTTATGGAAACTCATTTCGTAGCAAAATTCCTGCACTGACGCAAAAAGAATCGAGAATACAGGCAACCGTGAAACACACCCACTCCATTCCCATGAACAACAAGAAATTCTTTCTGTGTAATCTTTCATTTTTAACATACACTAAACCGCTTGAAGCCAAAGTCCTGGTAAAGCATTAAAAAATCACTACGTTGGAAAAAAAATAAGAATTATACGCGTACAAAATGTATCAATTATTTGAAAAATAAAATACAAAAAAGCAACGCTGTGTGGATATAATGTACTCATCCATGGGTTGAATACACAAGAGTAGAGGAATTTGCTGCTAAAAATAACATCAAGTAAAATAAAATATTTTTCCTCTTTAGAACAAATCGGACCGCGGAAAGGAGAGATACAACGTTAAAAATGTAACAGAATGTGACATGAGCGGGTAAATATATGAAATAAATAGTCGACTTTGAAGGCCACAAGGATAGCACAAAACTTTGGAAAGCACCTTTAAGTTGGTACACTCGTTGAAAACGGGTGAAGTTCCCTTAAGGTAAATAAAAACAATGGTTATGTTGAAAAAAAATATGAAACGGTCATTTATGAAAAATACCTCGCAATATTGTAAAATTGAAAAGATAATCATTCGTTTCACATGACACATGAAAGAGTCTCAGCATCAAGGAAAGGCTCGTGCTTGGAAAACCAGAGTAGTTACTAGAGCGCCAGCTTCACAAGCAGACAGTCAGTGCTTCATTTCCAGCTATATCCAAACCAGCGTTTTTCAGGACCTGTTGAGAAAATTTACCTAGCGCCGAGACTTAGTGCAGAATTTTCGTATGCAGGAAAAATGTAGTTGCGCCTTTGGGAAACTGCGTTTATCAAACTTTTTAATGGGAAATTGGCATACAAGATTCAGCAGACCAACAGTTACGTCACGTGATTGCCGGCTGCCACTGCCGGGAAACAAGCAGACCACATTAGGCTAGCCATCATTCATGGCACGTGTCTGCAGGGCCGCTTGTGGTAGCCAGTGATGGATAACTGATGACCCTGTTCTCGCATATGCAAACTGATGGGGTGCCAACTGTTGGCCAGCTGCTGGCCTGAACTGCTGGCCCATGTGGTGGGCGCCAGGACATTTTATTGACGGTTGATCAGCGACAACATAGTGCTGGATCACTGCTGGCTTGAGTGCTGCTCCAGCTACACTGTTTTTGCTGGGTGCTATTGCTCCGAGGACCGCCGGCAAATGGTTTGAGCGGTTCCGAGATGGCAATTTTGACCTCAACGACTCCCCACGCTCAGGTCGTCCATCTCACTTTGATGAGGATCGTTTGAACCATCTCATCCACTTGGATCCGCGTCAAATTACACGCGAATCGGCCACTGAGATGGACTGTAATCAGGCTACAGCGGTACGACACCCGGAGCGTATGGGAAAGAAAGTCCGGAAATTGGGGTCTTGGGTGCCTCACACTCTCACCAAGGATAACAAGAACCAATGTGCTGCCACTTGCTCGCCCGTTATCGTGAATGTTCGCAGCAACACAAACCCTTTCTGTCACGTATTGTTATTGGAGATGAAAAGAGGTGCCTGTACGTGAATTTCAGGTATCGGAGGGAATGGTTAAGTCCTAACAAGACCACCACACCATGTTCAAAACATGACCTTCATCCTGTGAAGATCATGTTGTGTGTCTGGTGGGACATGGAAGGCATTATTCACTGGGAAATGCTTCCGAGGAATCGGACCATCAGCGCTGCACTCTATTGTGAGAAACTCTGCGGTGTGAAGGGAGCAATTCAGCAGAAACGGCCACATCGGCGCCACGGTGTCCCTCTCCAACATGATAACGCACGCCCTCACAGTGCAAACATGACCAAAATGGCCATTCAGGACATGAAATTGGAGATTCTTCCACATTCGGCTTATTCTCCATATGTCGTCCCTTCAGACTATCACCTGTTCCGATCTCTATCGAATGCACTCAATGGTAGAACGTTCAACAATGATGTTGAACTCCAGAATTTCCTTGATCATTTCTTCGCAGCAAAACCTGCAAGGTTTTTCAATAATGGAATTGCAGACCTATCCAGACGTTGGGATACCATTGTAAACAATGGGTGGCGGCTACTAAATAGTTGATTGATTATATTTTCCCTTCTGATCTAATACATTCCTGTAGTGCGGTTAAAAAAGCGGCATGAACTTATGCATCAACTCAGTATTTCCAATATCTGACAATTTGGGACCACGATAGTACCCAGTCGGAATCTGGAGGGAATGTTTTACATTAAAACATGTTTCAAAGATAATGAGAGTTTCCTTTGTATACCGACAGCTACTGGACTTAAAAAGAATTTTTGCGATTTTGAAAGGGAAGATATGTTGGGAAATTCCAATATGCAAAATGAGTTTCGAGAAATATGAATTTGCGCCACTGAGTATCGTACATCGCAAAAGTAATGGAGGAGATATATCTTCAGGTATAGAATGCACAAAGAAATTCTGGATCCTGATGTTTAGGAGTGCAGATATTGCACCAAACATACAAATAAATTTACGTCACCTAGAGGGAAATATGTGTATCGCACAAATTAGATATCGCATATGTCATCAACAGCACGGTGGGTGCTATCCGATGCAAAAAGAAGTTTTTTTGAATTCTTATTAAAGAAGTGCAGGGATGTGGTGTCCACAGACGGACAAAGTGATGAACTTAAGAGCGTACTTTCTTCCCTAAGACCTGTTTAATATGTCAAATCGTAGTTATTTTGATTTAATGTGGGACGACTGACAGTATACATCTAGTCATCACTGAATTATGATCACCCTATCAAACGTGGATGCGGCCTGTTGACCACCTGATTTCCGAGAGGGCGCGATTAGTCGACCGACGTAGCATACACAGGGTGCCCCACTCGCTACCGAACTCGGCATTTCTTTAATAATATTAACACTAATGAAGATTTTGCAACGAAATTTGAAGTGGACTTTCCTCATTTCGTGCAAAATGTGATGACATCACAACGTGTGCTGCAAGTGGCCACCATCTGCGTCCAGACAGCATTGAATCCTGCGCATCATGTTGTAGAAAGTCCTTTCCAGTATGCCAGCCGTCACTGCCTGAATTTCTTCGGTGATGTTTGCTTTCAAGGCATCTATGGTTCGCGGTTTCTTTTGGTAAACTCTCCCTTTTAGATATCCCAGTGAAAAAGTAATAAGGAGGCGTCAGATCGTGCTAGCGCGGTGGCCATAGACCATTCGAAATGATACGGTCGCCGAAAAATGACTGAATTTCTGCCATACTGGTGTGTGATCTGTATGATGTCCTCCAATATGCTGGTAATATCCAATATAGAGTTCTTCGTCGTCCAATTGATTTACAAAGGTGCTGAAGATTTCCATACTTGCAGCTGTTGTTATGGTTGTATCGAAGAAGATGGGACCAATTATGCGGCGGCCGGTCATCCCGCACCAAACACCAATTTTCTGGGCATGAAGGGTTCTTCTTGTATCGCGTTGGGAGTTTCACTGTCCCAAATACGGGAATTTCGAGAATTGCCGTATCCGGGCAGGTAAAACTGCGTCTCATCAGAAAACCGCGTGTAGTCCGGAATGCCCGGATTTTCCTGAAGAAATGTCTGAAACCATCGACAATATGTCACTCGTGTCACGTGGTCAGACTCTTTTTGTTCGTGGACGACGGAGATACGGTATGCATGAAACTTCGCATTTTTCACAGCACGTTGACAAGAGCTTTTGGACAACCCTGTTTCCTGTGACAGTCGGCGTAGTGACCTCCTGGGAGACGCAAGTAGTCGGTCTTTTACATTCAGAATCGTTTCCTTGGACATTTGTGGACGACCTCCTGCATGGTCGTCTAATAAAGTTCTCTTGGTTTCCAATTTCTTCGACAATGCCCAAATGGAGCACTTGCTCGGAGGATGTCTGCCTGCAAACCTCTCCAGGAATTGCTGTTGACAAGACTTTATCGATTTTGTTTTCCAATAAGTGCGAACAATAAACACTCGCTCTCTCTAGAGTATACCGATACATTTTCTCACGTACGCGAACAGCCACGAGCACGAGCACTCATTATCAACAGCCGTATTGTGTAGATCATCATCATCATCATTGTCAACCAATATCAATCCACTGCTGGACGAAGGTCTCTCCAAATTTCCTCCACAACGGTCTGTCTTGTGCCAGTCTCCTCCATGTCACTCCCGCATACTTTCAAATTTCATCCACCCATCTCCCATGTGGTCTTCTTCTGGTTCTTTTCCTGTCCCTTGGAATCCAATCTAAAATTTCGGCTGTCCATCGATGGTCTGTCCTTCTGGCAGCATGTCCAGCCCATTGCCATTTCAGGGATTTTACTCTGATCATGATGTCTTCCACTCTTGTCATTTTTCGGATCCACGAGTTCCTCTTCTTATCTCTCCTGGTTACACCAAGCATGCACCTCTCCATGCTGCTTTGAGTTGTCTGCAGCCTTTGTATGTCTCTTTTAGTTAAGGTCCACGTCTCTGTACCATACGTAAGCACTGGAAGGATGCATTGATCAAACACTTTTCTTTTAAGACATAATGGCATATTGCTCTTGAAAACTGTACTGTTTTTTCCAAAAGCTCTTCAGGCAAGTTTTGTACGCCGATTAAGTTCTTTATCAATGTGACCCTGACTTGATATCTGCTGTCCAAGATAAACGTACGTGTCTGTTATCTCCAGCTTTTCTTGTAGATACGCTCAGCGAAATGGCATAACAAAGCAGCAGAGAGGCGCGTCCTGCTGGCTGGCGGACTGCTCCTCAGTGGCGCCACACTTAGGAATGTGTCTGCCACAAAGGAGCACTCTGCGTGGCTGGTGGGCATCGCCCGATTTAATGGTGTCTGGGCGCAAATGGTGGCCACTTTCAGCACATGTTGTGATGTCATCACATTTCGCACGAAATGAGGTAAGTCCACTTCAAATTTCGTTGCAATATCTTCATTGGTGTTAATATTATTAACGAAATGCCGGGTTCGGCATCGAGTGGGACATCCTGTATAAGACGTGAGTTGATCAGGAAGTATTAAAATTCGGAGCGCGTTGGGTAAACGGAAGGATTTACCGTACTTTGAGGAAAGATATATTGTGGCAGGTCGGAGAGCGATGGTGCTTCGATTTCCCAAACGGCTGAACTGGTGGGTTGTTCTCGATCCGCTGTATTGAAGTTTAGCAGGACTGGCGCGAAAATGGTCAAACAACAACCAGCAGACAAATGTGCACAGGAGAGCGAAAGGTTGAAGTGACCGATGGGCACCGGGTCTGGTGACTAGTACAAGCCAATAGACACAGCACTCTTGAATAGTTGACTAGCCAGTACAAAAGAGGTCAACCCGAAATAGTATCTGTCATCACCGTGCATCGCACCCTCACACACATATGGGCTGTAACAGCAGACGACCCGATGATACGCTCTCCTAAACACGGTTCATTGGCGCAAAAGACTTGCCTGGTGCAAAGAATATGCAAGTTGGACGTCGGGTGAGTGGGAAAATGTGTGCTTGTCTGGCGAGTCGCGTTTTTTATTCTACTCCGTGGATGATCTTGTACATATTTGGCGCAAAAACATGAGGTTCATCCTCTATGGCAGGTATGGTCAATGTTTGGCCCGCCAGAACATATTGAATCGCCCCCTAGTAGCCCAAGCACTAGCTTTGTTTTTCTAATTTAACTGACAATAATAATCATTTTTATTTTATTATTATTTTATTTTATTCTGGATCCATTTAATTCATTTTATTTTATTCTTTTTATTTTATTTTATTATTGACAGTGTTTATTCGGATTCTATAATTTATGCCGATGTGAAATTGGACGCGATTTCAAAAACACATACTGGCACATTTTTGTGTAAACACTGACTAAGTGCGTTACAGGGAGGCAGTGGAGGAGAGGTGTCACGTGACTATACACAACGCTTGCCTTCCCGCGCTAGCTGGCTTTTTTTCAGTCTGTCTCGTCTCTCAGTCACATTGTGCTGCTTCAGGTCCAAAGTAACGTGTTGATATTCAGTTTTATTCGTAGTATACGTCCCTAAAGAACAGTTTCCCGAGCTTCATGACCTTGTCCGAGGTTCATTTGCAGATTCGGATCCACATACTATTGTGAACAAACATTTTCATCCATGAATGTTGTAAAAAGTAAATTTCGTTCCACTATCACAGAAGCGCACCATGCTTCTTTTAAGTATATCAAGAATTACACCCAACATTAGGAAATTGTTACGTGAAAAGCAGGTTCAAAAATCACATAAGTGTTGCAGGTGTGTAAAGTTCATAGGAACTTTATTTTTTTAATTAATTTTGTCTTTTTAATTTCTAGTAAAAGACAACGTTTTATTATAACAATTCAGTTTATTTTTTCTGTATAATAATTTTAATATGTAAATGATTTAATAAAATGACTGTTTAAAAATGTATATGGGTTTCAATACTTCATAAAAACATAAAATAACCCCATTTTTAGCTGATAATAATCGTTAATATTTAAGTTGGTTACGGTGGCTCTTCAAATGATTTCTAAGAATTTACTGACCCAATTTCAAAAAGGTTGGCCCACCCTGTACTATGGTCTCCACAGGTTGCGCAAGAATGGTGTGCAGAACATACACTGAAGAGCAATTGAATTAGAGACAAATGTGGCGCTCTGGGCGGCATTGTAAACGGAAACGACATGACGTATGCAGCGAATCGACAATATAAAGAGTGATGGGACGGAAATCAGTAAGAGTCGGACGCAATATGGGTAAGACGAAGGATCTAAGCGCATTTGATCGTGGGAAAATTGTCGGGGCCCAACGAATGGGTCACTCCATCTCGGAAGTCATGCAAGCACTGGGATTTTTACGTGCCACTGTGTCACGGGTGCACCGTGAGTACATCGAATCCGGTAAAACCACCCCTGCAAGGGCTAACTGCCGTGGACAACAGCGTGTGGATGAGAGGGGTCATCGTCGGCTAGCTCGCATTGTAACAGCGGATAGACGAACCACAGTGCAAGAAATCACTCGGCAATTCAACGCTGGTGCACAAAAACGTGTAAGCAGCCACACCATCCAGAACCATCTCCCCGCTATGGGGTACAGAAGCCATCGTCCCACGAGGGTACCGTTGCTGACCGCACATCACAGGGTGCTAAGATTAGCATGGGCACGCGAACATCGCCACTGGACCCTAAACATGTGGAAAATTGTTGCCTGGACTGTTGAGTCGAGATTCACGTTGGTACATGCGGACGGCAGGATACGAGTACGGCGCAAACCACATGGAGCGATGGATCCTTCTTGCCAGGAGGGTACTCTTCAAGCTGGTTGGGGTGGCATTCTCGTCTGGTGACTGTTTACGTGCACTGAAATGGTACCCCTGGTACGTGTGACATCGTCCCTCAGAGGTCAACGTTACCGGGATATCCTGGATGACCATTTGCTCCCGTTTGTGCGTCTTCAACATCCCATTGGGGATCTCATCCTGCAACAAGACAATGCAGCTCCCGAATTGTATCCGAATGGTTGGATGAACACTCCACCGACGTGACCTTGCTTCCTTGGCCAGCTAGGTCACCTGACCTCAGTCCCATCGAGCACATCTGGGATGCCATCGAGAGAGATGTTCGAGGCTCTGGCCCCATTACATCAAATATTCGTGAACTGTGGGAGCTTGTTCAGGGGTTGTGGATCTGTATGGCTTCCAGTGTCTTGTCGAGTCCATGCCGAGACGAATCGCCGCCGTCATCAGTGCGTAAGGTGGTGCTACACTTTACTAGACAGGTATCTCCAATTCAATTGCTCTTCAGCGTAGTTCAGACTTCCAGCCCCCCCCCGGACATCATTCCCATAGATCACTTATGGGATACTATGGAACGGCTTATCAGGCGTCTGGATACACCAACTATCTCTATACCTGCATTGAAGGCGGAATTACGCACAGCTTGGTTGGCTGTACCTCCCAACTGCTTCCGGCATCTTAAGGAATCGATGCCACGTCTGATAGCTGCTGTACTGCAGCCGGGGAAAGAAGGACCTATTAGTTAGGTGCTCATAATTCAGTGATCACTCAGTGTACTTTTCGCAAGGTACCCAAGCAACCATGATCGTAAAACGCGAGTATGTTGTTGAATCTGTGATTATATTTCGATACCGAGATATTTCTTATTCAATACCTCACTTTCCGTGAGATTAGAAATCTTTAGCTCCGGATCCCCTTTTACGACGGAGAATTTTTTCCGTTCGGAATCTTTTAATCGAAATTCCGGAAGTCAACATATTGCACACTTTACGTGAAGCTGTAGACCCATAACGTTCTTCATGTTAGGAGAGTCCAATCTTTCATTTACCGGAAACCTAAGCCCTGTCGACCCCGTAATCATGAAATTCTGACGACAATAAGAAGATAAGTGCAGCACATCAAGATCCTTTAATATCCGGCCGCACCTCGAAAATAGCGATAAAAACCCAAGAAAATATTTCACCTAGCATTCCTACCTATTTTTTAAACTCTTTTCTTCGCCTCTTTTTTGTATGTGTTTCCAACGCGGAAGAGGGAGGGGGTGGGGTGAAAAAGGAATCATCCGGGTTCTCCGATAGGAGAGTGAGCTACAAAATTAATGTCGTAAACCATCGTAGTGTAATTTTGCCCCTGAAATCTCATCTCCAGAATTTTAGCAAATTCCTGGCAGGAGCCTCTGCTACTTTGGTACTTTTACCATGAAAAAAAAAGGAATGAAGAAAAGAACTTAAAAGCTATGCTCCTCCAGTGCTATTTCTTCTTTCTACATACACTTCAGCAACCCTATTTCGTCCTTTTTTTCTTTTAATTTTTTGTCAACTCTTATCTAAGCCAAGATTAAATCGGAAGAGTTAATTCATTTTAAACTTAGCGTTGCATTTCCTGTTACACAAAGTTAAGAAAAGAAAGAAACCTTCTTTACAAAAAGAGAGTAATTTTTAGAAAGCACCTCCTTGGTTCTTAAAAGATTTCCACAAGATACTTTTCTTAAGAAGTAGTTAATCGCTTTAAGGTTATCGGTTACACAAAGTTTTTGCTTCTTTCAAAAGCTTTGCATCCTCATGTAAATAGCTTCGCAGTGTTATTTTTCTTTCGGAGAATAACGCAGCGCAAAATCATAAGAAAGGAAATTTCAACGGAGTAGCAGGCAATCTGCTGATGTTCATTTCTTTACTTTGCATTTCCTTCATCGTTTTTGAGACATTCTCCGGATAAACAAGACAGCCGTGAATCTTGCAGATACATTTTGGTTTGTTTAAACAGACTGAAAAGCGCTTTTTTTCTTCTTGCGATAGGTATATTTTGACCTTCAAACTTTTGGTGATAGCTTACTATATCAACAAATCCAGTAAATGGCTTCTTCCATTCTTATTTTTTTCATCGGAAAAAGGCTCCTTTGATGAATACCTAGTAAACCGGCTTTAAACCGTTTTTCCGAAGTGTTAAATTTGTTTAGTTTTAACTAACTGCTTACCATTCTAACCATATTTTTAGCCCTTTTGAAGAAAACAACATAAATACAGCAATTCTTTGCTGTCTATTTGTAACACCAAATGCACCGCAGAGCATTAATAATTAAGATAGGGATTCAAAATACTGTTGCAGCGTCGTGCCGAGCGAGGCTAAAAATTCCACCTCTTGACACCAGCTTTGCTGCGTCACGAGCGAGGCTAAAAATTCCACCTCTTGACACAAGCGTTGCTGCGGGACGAGCGAGGCTAAAAATTCCACCTCTTGACACCAGCGTTGCTGCGTGACGAGCGAGGCTAAAAATTCCACCTCTGGACACCAGCGTTGCAGCGTGGCGAGCGAGGCTAAAAATTCCACCTCTTGACACCAGCGTTGCTGCGTGACGAACGAGGCTAAAAATTCCACCTCTTGACACCAGCGTTGCAGCGTGGCGAGCGAGGCAAAAATTCCACCTCTTGACACCAGCGTTGCTGCGTGACGAGCGAGGCTGAAAATTCCACCTCTGGACACCAGCGTTGCAGCGTGGCGAGCGAGGCTAAAAATTCCACCTCTTGACACCAGCGTTGCTGCGTGACGAGTGAGGCTAAAAATTCCACCTCTGGACACCAGCGTTGCAGCGTGGCGAGCGAGGCTAAACATTCCACCTCTTGACACCAGCGTAGCTGCGTGACGAGCGAATCTAAAAATTCCACCTCTAGACACCAGCGTTGCAGCGTGGCGAGCGAGGCAAAAAATTCCACCTCTTGACACCAGCGTTGCAGCGTGGCGAGCGAGGCTAAAAATTCCACCTCTTGACACCAGCGTTGCTGCGTGACGAGCGAGGCTAAAAATTCCACCTCTGGACACCAGCGTTGCAGCGTGGCGAGCGAGGCTAAAAATTCCACCTCTAGACACCAGCGTTGCTGCGTGACGAGCGAGGCTAAAAATTCCACCTCTGGACACCAGCGTTGCAGCGTGGCGAGCGAGGCTAAAAATTCCACCTCTTGACACCAGCGTTGCTGCGTGACGAGTGAGGCTAAAAATTCCACCTCTGGACACCAGCGTTGCAGCGTGGCGAGCGAGGCTAAAAATTCTACCTCTTGACACGTTGCTGCGTGACGAGCGAGGCTAAAAATTCCACCTCTAGACACCAGCGTTGCAGCGTGGCGAGCGAGGCTAAAAATTCCACCTCTTGACACCAGCGTTGCTGCGTGACGAGCGAGGCTAAAAATTCCACCTCTGGACACCAGCGTTGCAGCGTGGCGAGCGAGGCTAAAAATTCCACCTCTAGACACCAGCGTTGCTGCGTGACGAGCGAGGCTAAAAATTCCACCTCTGGACACCAGCGTTGCAGCGTGGCGAGCGAGGCTAAAAATTCCACCTCTTGACACCAGCGTTGCTGCGTGACGAGTGAGGCTAAAAATTCCACCTCTGGACACCAGCGTTGCAGCGTGGCGAGCGAGGCTAAAAATTCTACCTCTTGACACCAGCGTTGCTGCGTGACGAGCGAGGCTAAAAATTCCACCTCTAGACACCAGCGTTGCAGCGTGGCGAGCGAGGCTAAAAAGTCCACCTCTTGACACCAGCGTTGCTGCGTGACGAGCGAGGCTAAAATTTCCACCTCTGGACACCAGCGTTGCAGCGTGGCGAGGGAGGCTAAAAATTCCACCTCTTGACACCAGCGTTCCTGCGTGACGAGCGAGGCTAAAAATTCCACCTCTGGACACCAGCGTTGCAGCGGGGCGATCGAGGCTAAAAATTCCACCTCTTGACACCAGCGTTGCTGCGTGACGAGCGAGGCTAAAAATTCCACCTCTTGACACCAGCGTTGCTGCGTGACGAGCGAGGCTAAAAATTCCACCTCTTGACACCAGCGTTGCAGCGTGGCGAGCGAGGCTAAAAATCCCACCTCTTGACACCAGCGTTGCTGCGTGACGAGCGAGGCTGAAAATTCCACCTCTGGACACCAGCGTTGCAGCGTGGCGAGCGAGGCTAAAAATTCCACCTCTTGACAGCAGCGCTGCTGCGTGATAAGCGAGGCTAAAAATTCCACCTCTTGACACCAGCGTTGCAGCGTGGCGAGCGAGGCTGAAAATTCCACCTCTTGACACCAGCGTTGCAGCTTGGCGAGCGAGGCTAAAAATTCCACCTCTTGACACCAGCGTTGCTGAGTGACGAGCGAGGCTAAAAATTCCACCTCTGGACACCATCGTTACAGCGTGCCGAGCGAGGCTAAAAATTCCACCTCTTGACACCAGCGTTGCTGCGTGACGAGCGGTTACGTTTAATACATAGGGTGTGATGTTGTTTAAAATTCGGGAGCTGGCATATGAGTGGTATCAACGAATACTGAAAAGCTTAAACACAGGAATTCAACACCAGAACCAAATACATATGGAACAAAAGTTAAACACACAAATACTTTTAAACCGCCAAAGAATCGAAGTTCACAAACTGTTTTTGCACGATAAAAAAGGGTAGTTAAAAGCTGATGATAAATTAAAAGACTTTACTAAGTACAATTAAAACATCACAGTTGAAAAACATAAGACCTTTCGGGGCAGCATCGGTCCCATCCTCAGATGTAACACAATCACACAATATATGAAGGAACAATGATATAAATACATCAAGAAAGTAGTCACATGATTAGGTGGCGTATTTTGTATGCGCAGATGAACCGAGAAGAAAAGGCTTAATTGATGTTATTTTAAAATGTTCAAGTTCAGAATGGAGTTGTTTCTGGCTGTCAATGCCAGTTTCTATGCAGCAAGAATAATAGAAGGGTAATCATTATTGCAGCATACCCTTCTATTGTTCCTACTGCATGGAAACTCGCATTGACAGCCAGAAACAACTCCATTCTGAACTTGAACATTATAGCGTAAAAGTCTTTTCTATTTCTACGTCTTTTTAACACATCAACATACTAAGAAATAATTCCTAAATGAAAGAAACCTTAACGGCCAGACGAAACATGTAAACAACAGAAGTCAACTTACGGAAAAAGATGTTTTATTCAGGTTTCAGCAAACACATTGTAGCATAGCCTATTGCACTACACTCTGCACACACCACACAACGCTCTTTTCAATAATCAGTTTACAATCCAACGCTCTCTCTTACAACGCTCTCAAGCAATAGATCAGTCGTCGTTTTTATCTCTTTTTCTTATCAAAACTCAGACATACGTCACGTTCATTCAACCTCATTTGTGTTGCCAAACGCATTCGTTTGAGAGAAAGATATTACGTTAAGAGTGAAGAATAACTGAGAATAAACTCAAGATTTACATAGGGAAAGAAACTAAAAAGGAAAGTTAATTTAGAATATACGTCACAACATTTTTAAATAACATCAATTAAGCCTTTTCTTCTCGGTCATCTACGCATACAAACTACACCACCTAATCATGTGACTATTTTCTTGATGTATTTATATCATTGTTCCTCCATATATTGTGTGATTGTGTTACATCTGAGAATGGGACCGATGCGGCCCCGAAAGGTCTTATGTTTTTCAACTGTGATGTTTTAATTGTACTTAGTAAAGTCTTTTAATTTATCATCAGCTTTTAACTACCCTTTTTTATCATGTAAAAACACTTTGTGGACTTCGATTCCTTGTCTTGCTCAGCACGAATGTTTTCGATCTCTTACTGTTAACCGCAGTAACGCCCAGCTTGCCAAGAGGCAAATCTGTACACTCAGCATGCGAAGAAAAAAGGTGGGCGGGTTTCCTCTAATATTAGGGCTTTATTCTAACCATCGATTCAGAGAGCAAGTTCTCCATAGTTCACCATGCTTGGAACGACTAAAATCCTGTGATACCTGCTACACTTCATCTAAACCAAAGTTCACTCTCTATCGCTTGAATACGGGCTAGAAGTCCCTTTCAAAATAACTATACAACCCAATAATAGAAAAAAGGTACTTACATATTGTTTGTTGATGCGGTGTAATCCATGAAAATATAGAAAGCTTTCACTCACTCGGGACGGCACACGATTGGTCTTAACTGATTTAGGCGAGCAGATAAACACGGTGATCACCTCGCACTTTCACCACACAGGGAGTTGTAGAAGCGCGCTCGCTCCCTCTGAAGAAAAACCCATAGCACACTTAATAGATTGTGTGAGACATTCACCTGTATGACAACGGAGAGTCGTCCATCGGTCATTTCCTTTCCTTCGGTATGCACAGGAAACTTTTTTCTGCTAGCAGCGGAAAAAAATGGGCTGGCGCTTAACCCAGCAGAGGGATGGTCCTCTCCACACTTCTGGATGTGCAGCTTGGTGTAGTCGCTGGATCAGCGACCTCCGTTCATCAAATAGAAGTCATCACTCTTTCCACGTTTATAAGTGAGTCACGGAAAAATTTCTCATCGGCCGCCACCGGGAATCGAACTCAGGGTATCCCAGTTACGCGCCGGACATGCTTCCACTGCACCACCGCGGCCTCGAAATTCTCCAGACTCACATATGACAAAATGCCAAACCTGGCAGGTTGCTTTTTTGGGGTCCCGTACAATGCTCGGGATTCACCAAAGATGAACAGCAGCATCTGAACACATAACTAGAAGGCGAATAAATAATTACACAGTTAACGTGGATTAGGAACATCAAATAGAAGTCATCGCTCAAGAATTTTTCCGTGCCTCACTTATAAACGTGGAAAGACCGATGTCTTCTATTTGATGTTGCTAATCCACGCCAACTGTGTATTTATTACACCTCCGTTCATCTTTGGCTGGGGGAACGCTCTTTCGTTACGGGATTCCGCTATTGAGTTTGAAAGAATACTTTCCTTAGTGCGTGCGATCTCCAAGACTAATTCCAATAATTGCAACATGTTATGTGCCTTTCCGTACCCGATGCCTTGTCCAGTGGGGCAGGCATACGACAAGAAGAATTTCAATCGAGCTAAGAGAACCGACAGCGGCCTATGGTCCCAATAGAATAATATCGTCGTTCCTCCAAATAGGCAGGCGACGCGACGCGCAATACTTGGTCGGCCTGACTATTATTTCGCAGACGATCGTAATTACGAATTCAGGTCGACTTGCATCCGCCACACAGGTATAACTATTTATATTTTATCCCATAAACAGTATTTAGAGAGACTTACAACTGTTGTTCGGATACTTTACTCCTTTTACCTTGGGCCCTTCCGTCCTGCTCCTGCGGTACCTGGAATTCGACTGCCTGTTTTTCTCCTCTACCTTTTCTGCCCATACATCTATGCACTTTCGGTGGGCATTCTGGCTTCCATCAAATCGTACGGGATGGCTGTTACTTCGCACAAGGCGCTTATTGCCGGTATGCGACGGTGGCGGCCGCCTGGTCTCCGACCCCCCATAACCCTAATTTAGGCGTCGTTTAAAGGTTTACTGGCATTAATGCCTACTTGAAGCCTTTTTTATTATGAACCCGGACCTCATTCTAGCGAATCGTTTGGTGGTCCCTTTCACTTCTGGGTAGCCTCTTCTCACGGCCCTTATCATTCCTTTGTTCTCGACCAGCTAAAGCGCATTAACTGACCTCGCCGATTAGGGGTTCTGATTTCCCAATTAATTTTGTAATTAATCATTAACATAATTTAGTCATGCCCTTTTGAGCCCGTGCCCCCTGTTAATTAATTAATTTAGACTCCCAGTTTTGTATCAATGCACTGTTTGCCGAAAAAAGAAAAAGAAAACAAAGCACCCTGAGAAAAAGTCGTTCGATCTTGATGACACTCCGCACGCGAGTACCTCAGGGCCAAATATGCAAATGAATAAAATATAACGACCAATGACGAAATAGTGGCGCGCGACAGCGCATGGGAATCGAATATCGACGAGGGTATATCAATAGCAAAGCTCGCACACAGAGACATTGCGACAACAGAATGAGGTTGCATTAAGCTCCAAGGACTGTGAGGATGCCGCGCGTCGGATCCGTGTACATAGAAGCAGTTGAGCGAGTTTGAGAGAGGACGTATGCCGTATTTGCCGGCGTATAAAACGCCCCCATTTTCAAAAGGCATTTTTTGAAAAAAAAAGTTAGTACATTTCTAAGCTACTTTATTGAAAAATAAAGTACTATAATTTTCATACAATTGGTGTGTAAAATGTGTTTTGGACCAAAAACAAAGAATGTTCAAGTACAAACAACAACAGCAAAATAAATTAATAAATAAATAAAATAAAATAAAATAAAACACAAAGAACAATATGATTACCTTTGAATGTTTTACTCGTCATCAACTTCACTCTCATAACCCGAGCCGCTTTCTTCAGAACTAGGCAATCCGGATCTCAGAACCCGAGCCAATACTGTATGCAAACAATTCATCATCATCGAAACCGTCAAGACTAATGCCACATTTCTTAAATGAATTTATGACAGTTTCTCGTTTCACTGCATCCCATGAGGCTTTAACCCATTCGCACACTTTTGAAATACTAGGCTTCTTCCTGTTGGAGTCACATCAAAATCTGGAGACTGCATCCAGTGTGACGTACCTGACAGCAGGACGCACACGACATAAAGGCAGATAGCAGTCAGACCGAACGTCCGCGTAGCTTAATTGGTAGAGCAACTTGTTCCGGAATAAGCGGACTTAGGTTCGATTCCCGGCGTAGACCAAAAATGACGGAGAAATTTACTTCGTTATAATGGCGCCCGAACTTTCCGGATGACCTGGCCGTTTAAAATCTCGCAATGGTGTGATGTTCTTTCCCACACCGCGAGATAGGAAAAATAAGAGAATCCCTTCTCCAGCGCTTCGAAAATAAATGTGTGTGACGTTGCATTCCACACACCAGATTAACTGGGAGTTCTCAAGTGCACGTCCACAGCGGATGGCTGCCAGCAACGATTCATGGTCACGACTAACCCGTGGGCCATGCCCTCGGCCCTCTTTCGGGGGGGGAGGATATGTGACGTGCCTGACAGCAGGACGCACACGACATAAAGGCAGATAGCAGTCAGAACGAACGTCCGCGTAGCTCAATTGGTAGAGTGACTTATTCCGGAATGAGGGGATCCGGGTTCGAGCCCCGCCGGCGTGGACAAAAATGACGGAGAAATTTACTACGTTATACCAGTTAAACTGGATTCCAAGGGACAAGAGACTGAAAATCTAGACTGGATTCCAAGGGACAGAACAAAAGACTCGGAAGAAGACCACATGAGATATGGCTGGATGAAATTCGAAAGCATGTGAGAGTGACATGGAGGAGACTGGCGCAAAATAGACCATTACGGAAGAAACTTGGGAAGACCTTCATCCAGCAGTGGGTATATATATATACATATGTACATATATATATCCCAATATGCAGGGAAACGTGAGACAATGATTAGAAGTTAAGACAACAAAGATATTAAAGGAAGTATATTTCATAAATTTAGTGGAGGGATTTTTAAGAACCAAGCTCCTCAAATATTTCAGATGCATTCAACTTTTGTGATTAAACATATGTTAAGTCCGACGAAACGTTGATGTGTTACCGCTAAAGTGTAGAAATCAGTTATTCTACAGATTATCTGGGTAATGTGCAGATTAACTAGTGTGATCCGTTAAAGTGCCGAAAATTGTTTCATTGCTCAAATTACCTATAGGTAATCTGCAAATTACCTAGGTAATCTACAAATTACCTAGATAATCTGCACATTACCTACTAGGCACTCGTTAAAGTGAAAATAAGATCTTTGCTGGAACAACAGCAACGTTTCTGTACGCTTAAATTAACATAATGTTATTTATTTATTTTTCGATATGTAAAGAATCAAGTTAATACAATCAAACAATCAACAAATTAGTTGACAGAATCAATCATCAATCAATTAAAAAACTATAACAGAAAGAATCAAACGGTTTAAAATATTATTATAATTAAGAAAATGAATTTGCAAAACATATGATAAAATTATGCTTACTTATTAGTGCAATCAAAAGATTGGTGACACTTTGAATTACATAGCAATTGGTTTTTGCGACAAGCACACCTATTTGTGGTACATTTAGATTTGCAGTCACATTTTCTGAAACCCTGCCCAGTACCAAGGGATTGTTTTATTGCTGTTTGACGTAAAGAGATTTCTACAGCAGAGACATCTTCTTTCGTTAAAAATCTCTCTTTGCAAACACTGAATTCAGATTTTGCACACAATTGTTTTGAAATACCCGTTTTAGTACCAAGTTAATAAAAGAGCCATCCTCTGTTTTACTAAGAACCACAAGAAATAAAAACAACCGGCGACGACTAGACGCTGGCGAAACGAAACTAAAAGTGGAGGGAGAGAGGGAAGGTGTAGGGAAAGGAAATGAGAGAAACAGGCGAAACCAAACTAAAAGTGGAGGGAGAGGGGGAAGGTGTGGGGAAAGGAAATCAGAGAAACAAACTTTTGAACTTTAACGACACGGAAGCCGTTAATGTGCACATTACCTAGGTAAAATGCGGAAAACTCTTGATTCCGCACGTTAACGGAGCAAATCAGTTAATCTGCAGATTAGCTAGAAAATGTGCTCATTAACGGCTTTCGAGCTTTAGCAGTAACAGATGCACCAAATGTGCCATTACTATAAAGTGTTTAGATAATCAGGATTTTTGTTAATGTCATTTAAAAGGAAGCCATGTACAGTTTTTTTTTTTTACTTTTCTCTAAAACTTTCGAGTCTTCCTAGTCTTACAATGGCATTTTTGTGATTAGGTTAGCTCATGAAGACATCTGAATCTTGAAGATGGCTTGTTGAACTTCCTGGAATCACTGCTAACTGAGTTTTCATCTCACTAAGTTTCTTCTTAACATCTTCAGTTTTGTGACATCGAAATTGATCCCACACTATCAAGGAAGGTTTTTTTAGCAGTCCGCCAGCACGCCTAGACTACACTTTCTTTTATCCACAATTTCATTTTTCTTCATCCATCCAACCATTGGGGCGAGCAAGAAAAATCTCCTATTGGTATTTTTTTCCTCGGGTAATGTCCTCCTCTTAAATATCAAGAAAGGTGGCAATTTTTTTCCATCAGCACAGCATGATAAAACAACAGTATAACGTGTTTTTTCGTGACCTCACGTTTGGACAGTAACAGTTTTTTCACCTTTGGAATTCACCATTTTGTATGAAGGAACATCAAATGTAAGGGGCGCCTCATCCATATTTGCTACCTGTGACCGTTCGAAGTTTCCAAGTTTTCTGAGGTTAATGATGTACCTGTGAAACTCAATAATTTTATCCTTATATTCAGCTGGCATTTTCTGTGCTATTTTTATTCTAACACGCATAGTAAGGTTATTTCTCTTCATTATAACGAAGTAAATTTCTCCGTCATTTTTATCCGCGCCAGGATTCGAACCCGGGTCCCCTCATTCCGGAATAAGTTGCTCTACCAATTGAGCTACGCGGACGTTTTATTCTGATTCCTATCTTCCTTTATGTCGTGTGCGTCCTTCTGGCAGGTACATCACATCTCCTAGTACGTTACATCATATATCTGGAACACTACGAAGTTGAATCAGAGAAATCAGTGATTCCTCTGTCTTCTGCCATACCTTTTGCTTTGTGAATTATCATCATCGTAGATGCTAAAAACCCTGCTCTTCTTTGTTCTAGTACTCACGTTTTTAAATCTTCTTCAAGTTCTGGCCATTTCATGACTACTTTGCGAATATTATGCTTATTGTGTTTTGCCTCCTTCAGTTCTTTCTCTTGTTTTCTCCAAGTACGAATAATTTTTTCAGTTGGCGGCGACCCGAAGTGTCGTTCTGCTGCTCCGTTGCCATTCTTTTTCGCATACTGGATTACTTTGAGTTTTAATGCTATATCATAGCAATGCCTGCGGGACATGACTTACGAAATAGAAACGTTTGTGATTTACTGAAGCTTTAAAGAAGAACTGATTTCAACACAGTCAAGAACCACTGTACTACGCCAGGAAAAACACTACGCATACAATAGCAACTGTTTCTGTCGATCGAAATCCTACACTGTCCAGTTCAAACAAGTTCAAACAAGCTCATCAATGCTGTGGAGCCTTGGTCTCAATATGGCGATAAGAACACACCATGCTGACGCCCATAAATTTCTGTCCTTAGTTTTCACTCCACAGTGAGTGCGGTGCACTGCCCTTCTCACCTTGAAAATGGATCGGTGCGATGGTGGACACATGACTGTTGGCGTAGGCAACAGTTCACATTGGTTGCGTAATTTTTGTACTTACTATGATGCATTTGCTAAATAAAAGTAATACAGATGAGTAATACAGACATTTCACGGGGACTAGGAACATCAAACAGAGGTCATCATTCTTTCCACGTTTATATATATACACTATCTACCAACAAGTAATTGGACACCCCTGCAATCGACGATATCTGCGGTCCTGACACACGTCACGGCCGCCGCCGTTAAATATCGTGTGGGAAACAACAACGCAACTAGTCGCATGCAAGATGCCACGCAGTTCGGAGCTCTCTGATTTCGTGAAAGGTGTAATCGTCGGGTATCACAGAAATGGCCGATCCATACGTGACATATCAAGCGAGTTGAAGTACCCAAAATCGACAGTGACCTACGTGATTGGCAAGTGAAAGATGAGAGGTGACTGTCAGAATGTGCCCCGACCCGGCAGACCCACAAAACTGGGAGTTAGAGACCGACGGGTGCTGGCCAGAGAAATTCGGAAGAACCGCACCAAATCGATGAGCCACATCTGCGAGGAGTTTCAACAGGCATCCGGGAGTGTTCTTTCGATGAATACCATCCGTAACGAAGCCCATCTGCTCGGTAATCATGGACGTGCTGCCGCCCAGAAGCCTTTGATCACCAAGTCCAATAGCGCTGCTCGGCTAACGTGGTGCAAAGAACGTCGAGAGTGGACCGTTGAACAGTGGAAACAGGTTCTATGGAGCGACGAATCAAGGCTAACCCTCTACCGCTCGGGTGGCAGGGTCTGGGTTTGGCGTCTGCCTGGAGAACGCCTCCTGCCGGAATGTATTGTGCCAACTGTAAAGTTCGGCGGCGGTTGAATTATGCTATGGGGATGTTTCTCCTGGTATGGCACGTGACCCTTGGTCGCAATTCCTGGTAGACTCAACGCCGAGACCTACTGCACCATTTTGGATGACAATGCGCTTCCTACGTTGTGGCAGTTTTACGGGGTAGACCCATGTTACTTTCAGGATGACAATGCCACCTGTCATGTTGCGAGGTCCACCATGGCTTCGTATGGTGACAATGGGGTTAATCGAATGGACTGGCCTGCGCAGAGCCCGGACCTTAATCCTATCGAGCACCTCTCGAACGAGTTATAGCTTCGACTTTTTTTTTTTTTTTTTTTAATTTGGGGTTTTGCCGACCACCGTGAGCAACTCAATGGGCTATAAGCAGTCGCCCGTCCCTAATTTTGGGTCACTGGTTCCAATGAAGGGAGAGAGCCAGTGCCGTAAGACAAACACAACATCCATGCCTCACGGGTTTCGAACCCGGACCCCGTTTAAACGAATGATCAGAGGCCATCGCTTAGACCACTGCGCCACCGGGGCGGCAGCGTCGACTTAAGGGGTGCCCCACCGTCCGAAATCGATGAAGGAACTGACCTGTCTTCTCCAAGCAGAGTGGAAGAAAATACCGCTATCCGTCGTACAACGCCTGGTTGAGATCATGTCCTGGAGGGTCGCAGCTGTAATCGCCGCTCGTGGAGGCTCCACCAACGAAGTTGATTAAACTTCGTTTTCCTTTGCTATCACAGGTGTCCAATTACTTGTTGGTAGATAGTGTATATACATGTACATATTATATATATATTTGGCAGTGGTCATTGCTCATATATATATTTTATATATTGTATACATATTTGACAGAGGTCATTGTTTATATTTATTATAACAGAAGTCAGTGCTCTTTCCTCGTCCAAATATTCACTGCTGGCCACCCGAAATGCAACACCAAGAAGGAAGCATCCGATTGGCCTGAAATTCGCAGCATGCTTCGCCCGCGAGAAGAAATGCAAACGATTAGCATTGCAGGGCATATGCAAATCATGTGCGCCCGGCACGCCACCGAGAAGCACTATAAGAAGGGTGTACAGAAGGCGGGATGTAAATAGTGGAAGTGTGTTGTGCTGCCGGACCTGTGCGTGGGAAGCTTCCTGATGCCTCGTCGCAGAATACGGCAGTCATTCCAGCACGTTTCGGAGTTCGACAGAGGACGAATAGTAGTTTATCGCGACAGCGGTTTATCGTACCTAGACATCGGCGCCCGTGTGGGACGACATCCAGCCATAGTGTGGCGAGAATGGATTCGGTGGGTGCAGGAGGGACGGACGGACCGACGTGAGTGATTGCCGCAACCGCGGCACACCACCGAACGAAAGGACCGTCATGATGTACGGCGGGCATTGACGGCTCGCACCGCCACATTACGAACGTTAGCGCAGGAATTAGGGTGTGTTGCGCAACAAAGTGTGTCAGCACGTACCGTTCGACGTCGTCTTCAGGAGCGGGGACTTGTCGCACGGCGCCCATTGCTCCAGTTACCATTGACGTTACACCACCGGCAAGTGCGGTGGTAGTGGGCCGTTGAACGCCGCACCTGGACTACGGGATGGCACGACATTGGTTTCTCCGACGAATCCCGCTTCTGCCTGCAACACCACGATTGTCGGATCCGAGTGTGGACACACCACCGAACGAGAGGACGGCGCTCCATCGCTCCTGCAGACGACGCCTGCATTATGCATCGCCATACCGGTCCATCGCCTGGCGTTATGGTTTCGGGCGCCATTGTATATAACACCCGCACCCCTCTGGTACGCATCTCCGGTACACTCAACAGCCACCGCTACATCTCTGACGTTTTGGAGCCTGTAGTCCACTCTTACCTGCAGGACCTGCCAGCGGCCACGTTTCAACCGGACAATGCGCGCCCGCACGTGGCACGCATCGTGCAACAATTCTTCACGGCCCACCAGGGGTCACTGCTGCCGTGGCCCGCTTGTTGTCCCGATATGTCGCTTATCGAACACGTCTGGTCGCTCATCGGCAACCGAGTAGCCCGGCAAGCACCACCCGTGGCTACGCCTGATGAACTGTGGCAACGTGTGGAAGCAGCCTGGACTGACGTACCCCAAGCCCACATCCAAAGCCTCTTTCGTTCGATGACGAGGCGTGTAGCGGCCGTTATTGCCAGCCATGGTGGCCACACGAACTATTGATGTCTGCGTGTTCCGCAAGTCGCACAGGCCTGTAAGCTCAATTGTTACATCTTTGTATCTGTTGTTATGTGTTCAGTAAATCTAGCTTTGCTATCTCGTGTCCTTCTTGGTGTTGCATTTTGGGTGGCCAGCAGTGTATATTATACAGGGTGTCTCAAAAATACACAGCAAAAGTGCAGGAATGAGTTCCTCATAGGTAGATAAGAAAATAAGTTTCGGTCAACATAGGTCCGGAAATGCTTGGTTTCCGAATTATGAAGGTGTGTGTATGACATTTAACTGTTCACATTACCTTATAGTAATTGTTCAAAATGTCCTCCTTCTTCCTCAATACATTCCTCACATCGATGTCGTATGGACTCGCGAACACGCTGCCAAATTCCTGGCATGTGTCGTATTGTTTCGCAACCTGCCACAATTCGATTGCGGGGAGTTTCCACATCTGCTACTGGAGTCGAATACACCAATGGTATTAAATGACCCCCACAAGAAGAAATCTAGAGGGTTTAAATCTGGTGAGCAAGGAGGCCAGGCAGTTGGTCCACCTCTACCTATCCACCGACTAGGGAACTTTCGATTCAAGTAATTGCTAGCTAAGTGGCTAAAATATGCGGGAGCGCCATCGTGCATAAGGTGTGATGATTGACGAATGATCAGTGGCGTGTTCTCCAAGAAATCAGGCATGTTGTTTTCCAGTAAGGTGCGGTATGCCCGCCCCGTTAGTTTGTTGGAAAGTGCATGTGACTCAAATAACTTATCACCCAAAACACCCACCCAGATGTTTAGGCTAAACCGCTGTTGGTGACGTGATGAAAGAATTGCATGTGGGTTTTCCTCAGCCCATTCATGCTGATTGTGAGCGTATGGGATTCCGTCGCGCGTGAACTGTGCTTCATCGGTGAATATCACTAAGGCAGAAAAGTTAGGAGTTGTACCACACTGCTGCAAGAACCACTGGCAGAACATTACTCTAACAGGGTAATCTGCTGGTGACAAGACCTGTACCCGTTTCAGATGGTACGGATACAGGTATTATTCTCGCAACACTCTCCAAATAGTAGAACGATCAACAGGCAGTTGCATTGCTAATCTGCTTGTGATGATTCCACGAGTCGCATGCACAAAATCCAAAATCTCCGCCTCTACTTGAGGACTCGTAGATCTTGGCCGTCCTCTGTCGGCAGCACGAGATGTAAAGGTCCCATGTTCACAACTGCGGCGATGGATACTTTCAAACGTTTTCCTGTTTGACATCTTAGTCTTGGGAATCTTTCATGATACAAACGACTAGCCTCCAGAGCATTGCCATCCGCCAAACCGTACATAAAGTGCATGACTGCTTGCTTCTGATTTGAGTGCATGGTCGGAAAGGAAAACCACCAGATTCTGTCAGTACCTTGCGATGAAGGAATTCACCTGCGGGAGATAAAACATTCCGGTGAATAACTGGGAAACCAAGGATAGACCTAAGTCCGGTAATGTGAACAGTTAAGTGTCATAGATACACTGTAAAAAAATTACTGTAGATTTTACGGTTCTAAACCGTTTTCCAGGGTGCCAACACAAAACCGTACAATCTACAGTTTTATGCCGTGTTGGAGCAAAGCTATAGCTTTGCTCCAACACAATGAACACATTCGTTCCAGCCAAATTTTTGTGTTTTCGTGATTATTTGGACTGTGACTCGCTCCAGCCAAATTCTGTGCTGTTTTCTTCATTAAATGCGGTGTTGGAGCAAAGCTATAGCTTTGAGTAAAGCTATAGCTTTGCTCCAACACGGCATAAAACTGTAGATTTTACGGTTTTGTGTTGGCACCCTGGAAAACGGTTTAAAACCGTATAATCTACAATTTTTTTTACAGTGTAGACGCTTAACTGTTCACATTATAACTCATCAGAACTCGAAAAGCAAGCATTTCCGGACCTACGTTAATATGAGCTTTTTTTCTTATCTACCTATGAGGAACTCATTCCTGCAGTTTTTCCGTGTATTTTTGAGACACCCTGTACATATTTGGTGGCGTATATGATGCACCCCATTTTCAGATAGTATTTTTCGGGGGGAAATGCGTCTTATAGCCGGCAAACACGGTAATTGGGCTGAGAGAGGCCAGTTGGTCCAGTCACCGTATCGCCAGGCATATGGGACCAAGGGACGCGGCCATCGAACGATGTTTGCGTCAATGGGTCGAGGAGAGCACAACCCAGCAGCACGTGGGCAGTGGACGGCCGAGGGCAACGACGGAGTGCGAGGATCAAGCGATTGCGAGAGCCTCACGAATAGAACCGAATTCATCGCTCTCAACCACCCGTGGCCATGTTGCGTCGTCTGCGGGTACAGAAATGTGCACCCGGACCATTGCCAGACGACTGGTGGCACGGGGACTACATTCGAGGAGGTCACTACGCCGCCTCCCACTAACCAGCGAGCATCACTGGCACTGGTTGCAGTGGTGTGGGGCCCGTCAATATGGGATAGTGTCCAGTGGAGTCGTGTTTTCTTCATTGATAAGTCACGGTTTGCGCTTAGCGCCGATGACCAGAGCATACGTGTCTGGAGACGACTGGGCAGCGTATGAATTCTGCTTTTCCCGTTGAACAGTACACAACTCACACACCAGGAGTGACTGTCTAGGGAGCCATTTCCTACGATAGCCGGACGCTTTTGATAGTCCTCCGTACCACCGTCATGGCCCAACGACGATACGTCGACGACATTCTACAACCTATTGTGTTGTCATTCCTGTCGCAGCATCACCCAGCAATTTTTCAACAGGATAATGCCCTGCCACACACGGCATGATTCTCACAGGCGTGCCTTCGTAATGTCGAAACCCTTCAATGGCCAGCCCATTCACCCGACCTCTCCCCGATCTAACATGTTTGGGGCATGATGGGATGCCACATACGCCTATACTGGAATGTCAGTGAACTGGGCCCCAATTTGGACAGCATCTGATACGCTATGCCTCAGGACAGTATCCGTGAACTATATGTGCCTATGCCATTCCGGGAAACTGCTTGTATTCGAGCCAGAGGTGGCGCTACAACCCACTGACTTGTTCCACTCGTGTAGCTGTTTTATCCGAATAAATGGCACAACTGCTCTGGAGTTGCCATTATTTCGTTCCCTGCACATATGCACTGCGCATATCAGTTTTCATCTCATTGGATAATTCCTTCTGGGTACTTCCGCTTTTTTTTTTTTTTTTTTTTTTTGTCCGTAGATTTTTGTGTCACAATTAAATCTGTAGAAACGACGCTGCCACTGCACGATAAAAAACATGTTCATACACGATATGTAAGTTAAGAAATTTAATATACCTTAAAATATACATGCTAAAAAGTTACACTAGATCTTTTGGGTGGACTGTGCAACCCATCTTCAGGTGTAACACTGCAAACGAACGCAAGACATCGGGACTCTATGTACATGAAGGTGAAAGGATGACGTAAGCAAACAAGTATAGCGCATGCTCATGGACTTTGAAGAGATTCAGAACAGTTCACTCAACAATATTATGGCGTGGATTGAATAAAATTATCAGCAAGTCCGTATATCCAATCCATCACAAGTTGTCTCCAAGGTAGGGGTAGGTAAGTGGGCAGATCGTCATTACAACACTTGTCTCCAAAACGGGAAATTTTTTAGACCGCAAACTCAGCAGTCCCATGAGCATGCGCTATACTTGTGTGCTTATGTCATCCTTTCACCTTCATGTATATAGTGTTCTGATGTCTTGCGTCCGTTCGCAGTGTTATACCTGAAGATGGGTTGGCCCGTCCACCCGAAAGATCTAGTGTAAATTTTTAACATGTATATTTTAAGGTACATTAAATATATTAACTTCTAGATTGTGTGCGAACATGTTTTTAATCGTGCAGTGACAGCGTCGTTTCTGCAGATTGAATTGTGCGATGCACGAATTCTATATTGGATTTACTTTTGTGCCACATTGTAGAGAGCAAACTTACCTTTCGAGCGAAAAAAACTACCACGTGATATTGTACCTTGACAACCTGCTACTCAGAGGGTACGTTTTTTCTTGGGTTTTTTAAGAACTAAGAAAAACCTGCATTTTCCTTTTCAGAAAATAAAAAAAAACAATGGAATAAAAAACTACATTACAGGTAAACAAAACTTCTTCGTTAGAACTCTGTAACAAAAACACACCTTCCTCTCAAGGCAAGAGATCTCGGTATCTCTGGATGAATTCTAATTAAAACCAGCACCACGAAAATCTTCACAGCTCTCTTTCTCCAGAAAGGCAACACCAAGGGTTTCACCTTTCTGTATAAAAGACTAATTTCTACAAAATTGCACTTCGAAGATGCAGAGGAAGGAACAGAAATGGACGTCTGAGAATAACTTAATTATTAAGGGAGAGGATTAAAAACTCTATTTTAATTAAATTTTGTTATTTTGTTTTCAATTAATTAAATTCTGCTTCTTTTGAATAAATAAAAACAACGCTCGTGTCCCGGAAAGCAACATTTGGAATAATTAGATTCCAAATGTTGAGCTATAGCGCAGTTACAAGGGCAAAAGTATTCAGCTGTAAACAAAGGTGAAGATTTGGCGTAAAAAATGAGATACAGTAATTAAGGGAAACTGAGCAGACAACCCAGCAAGTAATTGAAACTTAGGAAGTAACTCGAAATTTTTAATTGTTTCTATACGAAAATGTGAAATAAATAGCCTAGCGGTTGAAATATAAGGTAGGACAATCAACAGGCATAAAACAAAGACGGACTCAATCCAAGTACATGTTTTAATTCAGTCAGTGACACTCTTCCAGTTTTTCATTAAGTCATAATGTCGGGCCTGTTTGCAATTGGATTTCTCTAGATACAAAAGCTATTTCTGGTTTCTCACCAGCAGAAGTTTTTGTATAGTACACTCTTAAATATTTGGTGAAAGGTTGTACCAAAATATGGAGTAAGTAAGGAAAAAATTTGCTGCAACCATAACTTGGGGCAACATAAAACCAAGTCATGGTTCAACCTTTTATACCGAGTCATGGTTCAACCTTTTATACCAAGTCATGGTTCAACCTTTTATACCAAGTCATGGTTCAACCTTTTATACTAAGGTATGTGTCAACATAACACCAAGTTATGGTTCAACCTTTACGTCACATTAAGGTACGACATTACACCAAATTTTGTTTCAATTGATATGCTCTTTATTTACAGCACATTTTATATAAATAAGGATCAGTACATGTTCAGTTCAATCTCACAACATGTACTGATCCTTATTTTTATAAAATGTGCTGTAAATAAATATCATATCAAATGATTTATTAGAGTGCAAGTAAGCTACTGTCAAATATAAAATTAAATACATATTTAAAGTAAGCTACTGCCAAATATAAAATTAAATTATATTTAAAATAAATAGGTATATTTAAGTATAAGTAGCCAGCATTCATATTTAGTGTGACCTTTCTTATTGCAATATGTGCAATGATTAGCAATTGAGCAATCATTGCACCTAATTTTGATTGAGTTTTTATTGATAATTTCATTGCAGTCATTTCGACTGGGCAATCGAAATATTAAAAAATCCGTAAAAAAAAAAGACCTGTATCCATAAATCAGTAAAATCAAGCAGAAATCCATAAATTTTACAGATAAACCGTAAAAGTTGGCAAGTATGTATTAGTATATTTTGTGCAAGTTCTGGAATAATAAAAAGGAGGGAACTACCAAATTTTGGTATACACTGGTCACATTTTTTTTTTCAAATTTCTCCCATTGCGTACCATGTTTTTTTTTATTTATTAGAAATATCTTCATGTGTACACGCACACATTGTTCTAAATTTACGATATACTACTCCAATGAAAACGATACCTTATTTTCTATATATACTGTAAAGGTGTACTGTTTTTTTTTTTTTTTTTTTTTTTTTTTTCTGCCGGACCAGTGATTTGGAAATTAGAGTGGTCCGCTGGGCCTGTAGAAGATTTATTTCTAATTTTAACACCGCAAATAGGTCATTGCTTGCCATTTTTTGAGGGGATAGGGGGTTCGCCAGATGGCAGTCAAAAAATTATGGAATACAGGTATTTGGGAAATTGTTCTAAAAAAATTATGTAATAAGTTTAGGCTATAAAATAATTATTACAATCATAAGATTTGAAAAATAAAAAAA
This sequence comes from Macrothele yani, assembly GCA_039090855.1. Classification (NCBI taxonomy): domain Eukaryota; kingdom Metazoa; phylum Arthropoda; class Arachnida; order Araneae; family Macrothelidae; genus Macrothele; species Macrothele yani. The sequence goes on from CM077004.1 coordinate 34,116,680, forward strand.
ATAAACAGTGGCCATACCTTTTCTAAGTGCTTGAAATAAACTTAAAACATCGCATTTTAAAACATGCACGGGTCACTTAAAACATAACAAATAGTTTAACAAGTAAACTTACCCTTACAGACTGTTAAAAATGTCCCCTTTACATTACGAGCAGCGCCCGACAGCTAGGGTCCGACCATTGCCCGTAAGATTACGGCTTGGCCCGTTTTTGTGAAAGCCAGTAAAATTAAGATCTCAACCGTAAATACTAAGTCCGTAATTTGAAGGGCAATGCACGTAAAAATAAAATTTGACCGCTTTCAGTTAAGCCGTAATTTGAAGAGCAATTCTTTAAAATACAGTTTGATCATATTCAGCTAAGACTGAATTTCACAGGCTTAATTAACTGAATACAGTTTTCAGTTAAGCCGTAATCTGAAATTAAAATGTGTGACCTTGCTCATTTGAATTTCAGAGCAATCCCTGTATTTATAAAGTTTGACCATATTCAGTTAAGCCTCATGGCAAGTAGCCACCCGACTTTTACAGTAAATGCACATTTTTTGTGGAAGAGTGTGCAGGTAAATGCATGTTTTTTGTGGAAGTGTGTGAGTGTGAAAGTGTTTGATTCTTGGTTTATTACCAATCAATTCAGTTTTAAATGTGAGTAATGATATTTTCACATCTTAAAATTAGGTTTATTACAATTTGATAAATAATGATATCAGTTACACACATATTTTTTTGGCATTAGGCTTTACGAACTTTGTACACACAGTTGGTTGAACAATACACTGTTTCCTTTAAACATTTTAATTTGCACATGTACTAATACAGTATTTGCATAAATGAATACAAAGGACAGTTATGTAGTAAAGACACATAGAGGCATATTTTTATATTTACATGTTATGTTAATGACAAACAGATCTGCGATCTGGTAACCGAGTGCATTGTGTCTATAGGTTATTCATTCCACAATGGTGTCCAGGTTCGTTTTTCATTAAGGTTTTGGCTAGTACTACATTTGACATAGGGTTGAGTCATGATTTTCTTGTTTTCACATTCACCACCTTGTGTGCTATTTCATTTTACATTCTACTGAGCACTGTGTTGTCAGTGTTTCCACAACTTTTACGGTTGTTTCTTATTTCAAATTTTTGGATATTTATCTACTTTTCACATTTTTAGTAATATTATGTCAAAAACTGGAAGTGCTGCTTTTGAAAGGTCATATTGCTTCCCCATAATTAAGGTATCAGAAGAAAAAAATACTTGAATAGAAGTGGGAGCTTGAACTTGATGGGGCATCATTTCAAATCTCAGAATCCACCCAGAAAAGAAACGCTTGCTTAGACCCTGATTCTGAACGAGTGATTCTAGAACATTTGAACCAATTTGTTCACTATCATCTTAAAAGAGAAATGCAAAACATGTAAAAAAAATTCCTATCTTTCAACTTATAAAAGAATTTGCTTCTGATTTATCTTAAAATATAAATTTTCCTGGGCATTCAGGTTTTTTACTATCTGGGTACGTAAATAGTTTGTGTACATACCCAGCTGGGCATGTGGCATTTCAGATATTTTTCAAGTCCCGTTTAGAGTGACACAGATAAAGATTTCACTCACAGAAATTTAGAATGCATTCGATTTTTTTTTTCATTTAACATTAAATATATTTACAAAGAAAAGAAACTGTACATGATATAGTTTCATGATATATATTGTCATTTTCATGGCCAGCATTTACCAGATTCAGAAAAAAAAAAGAGTTACAGTCGAAGCTTCTTATAACAAAATTCAAGGGGGACAGAAAAAATCTGTAGCAATGTATTTTCCTTAAAACTTTACGAAATTTTTATTAAAAAGTTAGTATGTACAACAGAAATTTTCATTATGCATAAGATTGCAACGCTGTAATTGCGAAATAGTGCCCATAGAGACAAGCAGGTAATACTTTTTGTAATGGGAAGTTTTTGCTAAAGTCGTAATAATGAAATACTGTATATAAGCTTTAATTAATCTATACGTATGAAATTATGTACGGTATATATTTTTACTTGGGATGTAAGGTCAGGTGATGCGTAACATCACAGCCTCTCCTTGACAAATGTCAACCCCGCCTTCTCGTGGTGCATCCTGTTCCCACTAAAGGGGCTCTGACGACCGCCAATAGCGGTATAACTATACCATCGGGATCAGAGGAAATTCTATCCCACACTCACCAACCCGCTTGGCCAGCGTGGTGAGTTATGGCCAAACCCCTCCAAAATGACTCCACAACTTAAATCTTGGCCCTCAGTCTCCGGCAGCTGGAATGTACCTGGCCAAGGCAGCGGCCAGTGCGACATGAAAGCAGAGGGTGCTAAGAATCCCCGGAGGACCGGACTAGGCTGCCATCTGATGCTGACCTTGGCAACGTACAATGGACGCTCCCTATCTTCTGATTCAAGGCTTCTTGAATTGGAAGAGGAACTACAAAGGATCAAGTGGGACATCGTGGGGCTAAGTGAGGTAAGGAGAAAAGGAGAAGATCTCATCGAACTGAAAAGTGGACATCTCTTCTACTATCGTGGGACAAATACTGGCAGAACTAGTGGTGTTGGATTTATAATAAACAAGAAACTGAAGGATAAAGTTGTAGAAGTTGAAAGTTCCTCTGACAGAGCTGCACGGCTTGTTATTCAACTCTCGAGAAGATACCAGGCTCAGATTATTCAAACTTATGCAATGCACCCACCACAAGTCATCCTGAAGAAGAAATTGAAGAATTTTATGAGGAAATTCGTGATCTAAATAATAAAGGTAAGCAGCACTTGAAGATAATTATGGGAGATTTCAATGCAAAAATAGGGCAACGGCAACAGAATGAAACTTCAGTAGGTAAATTCGGTCACGGCAACAGAAACCAGCGTGGAAATACTCTCGTTGAGTTTGCAGAGGCAGAAGGGTTTTTAATCTTGAACTCCTTCTTCAAGAAAAAGCCACACAGGAAATGGACATGGAGACATCCAAATGGGACGACAAGTGAAATTGATTTTATTATGTGTAACAAAAAATTCGTCATAGAAGACTGCAGTGTGCTAAACAAGTTCAACACAGGTAGTGACCATAGATTGGTGAGATGTAAGATGCACCTCAACACTAAACTTGAACGTGGCAAGCTCATAAGACAAACAAAATGTATTGACATAACCAACCTTAAAAAACACCATAATACCTTCAAGTTGGAACTGAAGAACAGGTTCTCTGCTTTAGAAGGCCTAACATCGGAAGAAGTGGACATCTCTGAAGTTAACAGAAAAGTAACCAAAGCTCTTATGGAAACAGCAACAAAATTAGCTGGGTCTAAGAACAAGTTGCATGTAAATAAATTATCAGGAAAAACGAAAATGTTGATGCAAAAAAGAAGAGAGATGAGGACAACTAAAGAAGATGTGACTTCCAAAGTGGAATATATAGAGCTATGCAAGACAGTACGAAAAAGTATCACTGAAGACGTAAGAAAATTCAACTGTGAACTAGTGAGGAAAGCAATTGAAAACAACCAAAGCCTAAAGATAGCAAAGGGACATCTCAGTAAGGGAAGAAAACAGATTATGGCACTGAGAAAAGAAGATGGTTCTGTAACAAGAAATAGAGGCGAAATTTTGACAAGAGTGAAAGATTTCTACTCCAAATTATATGAAAGGGATGATACATGCACTCCAGACATCATGAAAGATGCCAGTACCAGAGTTCCTCCAGTCCTTCCAGCAGAAGTTGCACATGCAATCAAGAACATGAAGCGGGGAAAAGCTCCAGGAGAAGGTGGAATTACTGTAGACATCATACAAGAAGCAAGTGGAGAAATCGAAACAGTACTCGCCCAAATTTTCCCTCGATGCCTTAATGAAGGAAAGATTCCTGAGGATTGGAACACCGCTACAATGATCCTGCTACATAAGAAAGGTGACATTGAGGATCTCGGAAACTACAGACCTATCAGCCTCCTATCAGTAGTTTATAAAATCTTCACTAAAGTTCTTTCACACCGCTTGAAGGTAACACTGGACATGGCTCAACCGAGAGAACAAGCTGGATTCAGGAGTGGCTACAGCACAATAGATCATATCCATGTGCTGAGAGAACTAATTGAAAGAGCGAGGGAATATGAACTTCCATTGTGCATGGCTTTTATCGATTATGAAAAAGCCTTTGATTCGGTGAAACCATCAGCAGTTACAATGGCTCTGAAAACCTGCGGTATTGAAGATGCATACATTAATATTATTAATAACATCTATGAAAATGCAAGTGCAAAGATTAGGCTGTTTGAAAATACAACACACATAAAAATTGGAAAGGGAGTGAGACAAGGTGACACCATATCTCCGAAGCTCTTTAATGCCACATTGGAGGGTGTTTTTCAGTCACTGAGCTGGGAAAACAAGGGGATAAAGATTAATGGAGATTATCTAACCCACCTTCGTTTTGCTGATGACGTAGTCATTTTTGCAACTAGTCCATCAGAGCTGCAGAGTATGATCCAGGAACTTGCTGACAAGAGTAAAGAAGTGGGATTAAAAATGAACTTTCAGAAGACAAAAGTGATGTTCAATGCTTTTACAAGAAATGAAGATTTATCGATTGATGGAGAAAAGCTGGAGATAACAGATACGTACGTTTATCTTGGACAGCAGATATCAAGTGAGGGTCACATTGATGAAGAAATTAATCGGCGTACAAAACTTGCCTGGAGAGCTTTTGGAAGAAACAGCATAACTTTCAAGAGCAATATGCCATTATGTCTTAAAAGAAAAGTATTTGATCAATGCATCCTTCCAGTGCTTACGTATGGTGCAGAGACGTGGATCTTAACTAAGAGAGACATACAAAGGCTGCAGACAACTCAAAGCAGCATGGAGAGGTGCATACTTGGTGTAACCAGGAGAGATAAGAAGAGGAACTCGTGGATCCGAAAAATGACAAGAGTGGAAGACATCATGATCAGAGTTAAATCCCTGAAATGGCAATGGGCTGGACATACTGCCAGAAGGACAGATCACCGATGGACAGCCGAAATTTTAGATTGGATTCCAAGGGACAGGAAAAGACCCAGAAGAAGACCACATGGGAGATGGGTGGATGAAATTCGAAAGTATGCAGGGGTGACATGGAGGAGACTGGCACAAGACAGACCGTTGTGGAGGAAACTTGGGGAGACCTTCGTCCAGCAGTGGATTGATAATGGTTGACACTGATGACTGATATATTTTTACTTATATGTATCAGGGTACCATGCGCGAGATGCCCGCGGCATGTGAATCATTGGCCTAAGGTGGTAAATAAAAAATCTAGTTACCCAGACTGGGATGTAGAAATACAACCAGATCACACCCAACGTGAAAGAATGTAGTTCACGATAATATACGGATTTTTTTTTTACTAAACTCGAAAACTAAACCGATTCAGATAATTCTTTCACAGTTGGAAAGCTCTCCGGAGGACATAGGCTATTTCGTTTATTTATTATTATTTTTGGCTGTACTACCGAATAACATAGCTTTCAAGTAGTTTCGAATTTCCCATGTATCGTTCCGCTTTGTTTGCATACAACCTGATCACACCCAACGTGAAAAAGTAGTTCACGATAATATACTGAATTTTTTTAACTAATCTCGAAAACGAAATCGATTCGGATAATTCTTTCACCATTGGGAAGCTTACTTCTTTCCGGTGAACATAGGCTATTTCTTTTATCTATACTAATACCAATACTAATCTTTTATTTAAGTTTTATGTATGAAGAAGACCGTCTGTTTTAACTTCAACTTAACCTTGGTGCTATTTGAGACGACCACGCCTATTGGTACGAATCTGTAGCTCCACCCATATTTGAGACTCCTGCGCCAATTGTTGGAAGTCTAATGAAACCTAATCCTTACTAAGAAAATGTCATGGAACATAAGAAAAAAAAATACTTATGACATTATGTTAAGCCGGTGCGTTGTGTTTTCAAAAATCGGAATCTCTCTCGTATGCCTGAACCACGGAAGCTTGCGCGGAGTAATACCGCAGCAGCCGACTTGCACCCAGTCTATAGAGGGCCCCGTAAAAACATATTTAACCCCCTTAGGGATGGCATTTCTAAAACTCGCTCCGCCTGTATTTTTATCTGGATGATGAAGAGTATGTTTGCCAATTTTGGTGCAAATCTATCAAACCGTTTAGGAACGTATGCGGAACAAACATACGAACTTTCACTTATATATAGAAAGAGATTGGTGTGAGGGTTTCAGCTCTAAAAAGTTTGGTGAAAAAATCTGTCAATGTCAAAAAATACAACTGTTGACTGGAGCAGTTATATGCGAGAGGTTGTAGTCGAGACTTTTGACATGCAAAGGAAAAAAATCGGAGAGGTGAAGGTAAAATTGTAGAAGTTGATGAAACTTTGTTTACTAAACGTAAGAATCAAGCTGGACGTATTTTGCCCGAGCAATTGGTGGTTGGAGGAATATTCCATGAAATAAAAGAATGATTTGTAAAAAAAAAGTAGTAAATCGAAGTACACATTGCTTAGCATCAGTAATACAAGAAAATATATTACCTGGATCAATTATATATACCGACTGCTAGAAAGGATATAAAACACACGATTTCTAAGATGCTGGTTATACTCATCTGACTGTTAATCATAAATTACATTTCGTTGATCCGGAAACTGGAGTTCATACTCAGAATATTGAAAGACTTTGGAGTTCATGCAAATGTTGAAATAAAAAACGAAGAGGAACGGATTCATATCTCGCTGAATTCATGTGGAGATTTCAGGGTTGTTGTTTTTTTTATTTTTGCAGCCTTTTCTGCATGGTATTTATCACCCAAATCTCCGTTTCTTGTATTTCATGATCATTTCTATTTTTAAGTAGAGCGATCATGTTATTAACCGCTTGCATTATTTATTTTAGGGTTTTCCCTTCTCCGTGCTACCTCCAGGGGTTTTGGAGTGGGAGGTGTTGAGGCTTTTCTTGGACAAAAAATGTACTGTATGATCACCTTCACCTTTTAGCAGTATTTAGGTATCCTTAGCTCTATTTTTTTTCAGGAGATTTAGAAAACCCTAGCACCTTGGATCACTTGATCTCATTTTCTCATTTTCAAGGCTTTTTACCTCCAAGAGCCCCGTCAAGGAGTTTATTGGGGGGGGGGGCTTTTCATTTTTTGTGAGGCTTTTCTTGCACAAAAAATGTAGAGTATGATCGCTTTCACCTTTTGGTAGTATTTAGGTCTCCTTAGATCTTTTTTTTTTTTTCAGGAGTGAGAGCGTACCAGCACCTCGAATCACTTGATCTCAATCTCAAGGCTTTTACCCCTCTGTGGGCCCCCTTCAGAAGTTCAGAAGTTTATTGGAGGGGTAGGGGCATTTTTTTGGACCTAAAGAGCAGTGCATGATCTCCTTCACAAATTTTGTTAACCGAGCGAAATAGCATTCCAAGTTTGTCTCCACAACAAATCTGCAAAATAGCTTGCCACTGTAAACACACTAGTGTGGAAACAGATTGTCAATCTGAAAATAAAACAGAAGTTCTAGTTTCCCAAGAAGGGATCCAGACTTTATTCCTCCATTTGTGTGTTTGACTGTGCTGATTGCATATGAAGCTGACAAATCCCCCTCCCTTCTTATTCCAGTCCCGCTAGAAGGAACACGAATTCCATGATTTGGTGGAAAAGAATTTCTAAATTTAATGGTTTTACAACTGAGTCTGGCTCTAAACTTGCTGAACTAGCAATGCTTTTGCTGCCAAGTCCTGCCAGCTCAACTTATGGATTTATACACTCTAAGCTCAGGAATCATTTTGGTGTCTACAAATGTGCTATTGGATGCTACGAGGGGAAAATGAACCATTATACTAGTTCTGCAATTCATTGGCAGTTGCGTAATTTTAGATCAATGAAATCAATTCTGTACAGATCAAAAATCTTTGTGATGGGAAGTTTTTGCTAAAGTAGTAATGAAATATGTAAGCTTTAATTAATCTATATGTATAAATTATGAACTGTGTATAATTTTACTTATATGAATCAGAGCTTTAAAATTACTATGGCCAAGATGCCCGGGGCATGTGAATCAGTGGCCTGGGCTGGTAAATAAAAAATCTAGTTACCCAGGCTGGGCAACAAGATTTACAAATAAAGTTTGGAATAAAATTTTCTACTACAAGATAAAAGACAGTCATCGCATATCATGTTGCTTTTCATTGCTACTCACTGGAAGTTGTTATTGTTATAGAGTGCCAAGGATAGAAGAATATACCTTTTTTAATTATATGCTCCAAGTCCAGAAATCAGAAGCCTATGCAGTTCTGCTCCAAATCTTGTTTTCACCTTTTGTCAATAAACACATAAACACAGGAGGCTAGTTCCATCAGAGGCTGAATGCATGCCTCTGATGGAACTAGCCTCCTGTGTTTATTGACAAAAGGTGAAAACTTCAACAAAAAGGAACATGGCAGAATCACTAAATTTCTCAAATACTAATTTCAGCCTCATATTAAAACTTGAGATACATGCATTTGTTCACTGAACATTTTAAGCACAGACCCTTAAAACAAAAATGCATATCTTAAAAGATAAACCTTCCTGAGCACACACACACAACTACCTTTACTTATTTTTTAAGCCCTGAGTGATTTCTGAAGTGCTTAGCCCTTAGGCCCACAGATATAAATAGCTACGAATTTGAGAATCAACATTTTAATCTTCCCCTTTCAGATATAATCTCTACTCTTAAAGAGATATTACAAGAATTTACATCGCTGTTCACAACTTAACGATTAAAACTAGGCTTTATACCAAATCCAAATGCTGCTTCAGCCATGTTTATTTCTAAGAGTGAAACTTTGCAATACATGTACACAGTTTCGTAAGCCTAATATCTAACGTGTGTAACCGATGTCGTTATTTTTATCAAACTGTAATTAAACTTAATTTTAAAAAGTATCTACTCACATGTTTTCTGTCTATGATGCTGACACACATGCTTTCCTAAATATGTGTGCATTCAAAAAATTCCATAATAAGGTAAATTCTTTATTTGAATGAACGACACGACCGTTGAAGACGGCGCCGCCTTCTAACTCCGGTTACTCCGCCATTACATATGATTTCCAGCCGTGCTATTGATTGAGAGGTTAAACCAAATGTTGTACCTGAATGATTGAATCGCTAGCAAATATGATTTCACCCAAAACCAGCTTGATTTCACCAAAAGTGTTTGCTTCCTTAATTTTGAAGCAAACAATTTTTGGTGAAAATCATTCAATCCGACCATACTATGGTAAAACGTTGAACAGAAATGTTTAACAGTGTATCTATTGCGGCTTTATATGGCATTCCGTTTTTATGAAGGATTTCAAAAGTGTTCACATATCGGAAAGTCATTACAGCGGGCTTCAGATAAAGTGTCTTAACTTTTTTTGTAAGAAAGTGAGAAATACTTTTAATAAAGATTACGTGAAGAGAGTTTGCGATGCACCTTTCTAAAGTTTTAGAACTTCGTTCATTTTTATTGGATTTTCGCATAGAAGTTTCGCTTAGATTTTATGTTTTTTTTTTAAATGTTTTCAAACTTAGAAAATACTTTTTAATTAAATTCTGAATTTGCTTGCCGACATAAAAATGCTGGTTTTAAGAACGTAGTATTTGTAATCTCGTAGTTCTTTTTCTTGTCGTTCAAAATTAAAGTATGTTTCTACAATTTCATTTTTAACTATTTTTATTTCATTTGTGTTTTCCTGAGCCAAAATATTTCTCTTCTAAATGAAACAAAAAGCAGGTTTTATTAAAATATTCTCAATATTCTAACGCAAAGTTCTAGTCTCTTCGTCTTAGCAGCTGTTCGACAACTGCAGTTTCAGCAATAAAATCATTTCGCTCATAATTTTTTTGAAATCAATTGAAATGTATTCATACGAACTCTGTGTTGTGATTGGGTAATGACTTAGTAAAGTTGTATAAAATAAATGGGGGTACTCTACGGTTATTCCCACGAAAGAAACAAATTGCTGCCCGATTTGCCCATGATGAAATCAGCGGCGAATGGTAGTAGTTAGAAAAAAATTCATAATATCATTTGGCTGGGGCATACCTTAAATTCGAATTTCTTGATGAAAGTATTACAATGATTCTTCAGACTCTGTTTTTCTTTGGAAAACCCGAGCCTGCACGAGCCTGAAGTATGTCATCCCATGCCTGAACGCCCGAAATGGGTCAGCCTCAGCCTGAACGAGCCCGTAGTACGCCAGCTAGACCCTGTATGAGCCCGGAGCATGTAAGCCAGGACCTGAACGAGCCCGAAGAATACCAGCCCGATCTTGTACGTGCACGAAGAATACCAGCCCGATCTTGTACGTGCACGAAGAATACCAGCCCGATCTTGTACGTGCACGTAGATTGTCGTCCCGATGCTGTACGACCCCGAAGTATGTCAACCTGAGCCTGCACGGCCCCGCAAAAGCATATCAGTCCGGGCCTATACCAGCCCGAAGTATGTCATCCCGAGCCTGTACGATCCCGATGTGAGCCCAAACTTGTAGGAGTCAGAAGGATGTCATCCCGAGCCTGTACGTGCCCGAAGCATGTCAACCCGAGCCTTTACGAGCCCGAAGTATTTCAGCCCAGGCCTGTACGAACCAAAAGTATGTCAGCCCGAGCCTGTATGAGCCCGAAGTGTGTCAACCCGAGCCTGTACGACCCCGACATATGTCAATCCGAACCTGTATGACGTCGAAGTACTGTATATCAACCCGCGCCTGTACAACCGGAGCGTGTACGACCCTGAAATACATCAGCCGGGGCCGTCAGCCCGACCTCGCCCGAGTTCTAATTTTATGTTGCAAGATAAAGTCCAGCCCTAAAACTATGGCTTACTTGCTTAGGTTTTAAAAAACTCTCATCTTTACTCTCTCCTTCCCCCTGCAATTAATAGATGTCTTACTCAGTTGGGGAGTTGGGAAGGGATGTCAACCTGTTTCTATAGCATAATCACACGACTTTCTTTGACCATTCGTTTCTTCCTGAAGTGTTTCCTGCTGCCAGGCATCCTAAAAGTTCGGGAAGAGCTGAAATCTACGCTCTTTGCTCAATAGAACAGCTAGGGAGCTGCCGCATGGATGTAGGGGGCAAAACTTCGTCGATGTGCTATCTACCATCTAATACACACAGTTCTTGAAAAAAGATTGCTTTCTCCAAAGAAATTCACTAATGCGTTGCCTGAGGTATTTGCTACACCAACGACAGAATAAATTTCCCTCCCGTGTCAGATCTAAGTTGCCGAGATCCTCATCCAGATCTAAGTTGCCGAAGAATTCTCTTTATGAGCTAGAAATGTAAGAGAAGTTTCGCATGCAAAATCATACAGTATTGCATTTCAGATAATAACAGAAGGAAACTCTCTCTCTTTCTCTCTCGCACCGGTTTGCTCCAGAATTCGGCTTCAGGCAAGCAATGCTCGGGATCTGCCAGTCTCAACACTGATGAGCAATCATGCTTGTTATTATTTAATGCATAGCCACCCATATGATAATGCAGAGGAGATATTACCAAGTGCAAAAATGTTATGGTAGTCACATCTCCCCTTAATGACTCCAACGATGTACAACTTTTCGTATACATTTATTTAGTACTAGGGGTGTTCAAATGAAAAGGTACGAAACGTCATAAGAACGTAACCGTTAACATATTTGCCTATGCCGCTATGGGAGAACGTAGCGACATATCTAGGGATGCGATTGGAGTAGCCGGCGTGGATCGGAGCATGCGCGGGCGCCCGCATGCGCAGGAGAGAGCAGAGGCTCGGAGCAGCGAGGCGTTATCCGATTTCTGACAGTGGAAGGTGTTAAACCGGCCGCTATCCATCGCGGAGGGTGTGGTTCTGCTCCATGAAAACGCGTGTCACCACGTCTCCAGGGTCACACACGCGGAACTGGCCAAGTTCCAGTGGGACCAGCTTGACCATCCGCCCTACTGCCCGGACATGTCGCCCTGCGATTTCCATGTGTTCGATCCCCTGAAAAAACATCTGAAAGGGAAGCGCTTCCACTCGGACGACGAACTCAAGGACGCTGTGCAGGACTGGGTCTCGTCACGGCCACAGGAATTCTGGAAACAAGGAATCCTTCGGCTCGTTAATCAATGGGATTGTTGTGCTACGGCCTATGGTGTATACTTTGAATAAAGTCTTCATTTATACCCACAGTGTCGTTTCGTACCTTTTCATTTGAACACTCCTTGTAGATAGGAGACTTTTCACAACTAGTTGTTAACCTACATATCTTATCAGACGATAAAACTGAAGTTCAGAAGTCGTCTGTCATTGAGAGGAGAAAACAGTCACAGTTAATCTGATGTGCGGATATCGCTGATGATTGAGTAGTGCAGTCTCAGCAGTTCTGATTTACATATGTCTCCTATCATTCAGATGTGACATAAATGAGCTGACCACATTCACCGAAAACTACAATCACTGAGATATGAACTAGTACGTATGGATCTGGTCATTGGAAAACAAAGCCGAAACCATTAGATATTTTAGAGATAATTGATTTTTGAGAATTGCATTCTTAAAAAGGATGAGTTACAGAGTTTGTTTATCTGTAAGAAATGCAGTCACTGACAAAATGAGATATGCTGAGATAACCTAAAAATCAAAAAAGGGTGACTGACATCACAAGAGAAAAAACTACGCTCGGTGTCCGGATTTCAACAACTTTATCAGTGAATGACCCTTCTGCTTCCAGAAAAACGATGTATTTTGTTTTTGTGATCTAGCCACTGATCGTGAATACCCAATAAAGGTTTTATATCTTTACTTGGTGCAAAGTTTAACCGCTCTAGAATCCGGAATGGTTGAAGCAGTTGATATGGAGCACCGGAACGCGTTTCGCAATATAGAGTGTGCGTATGTACGAGACATATTCGGGAAATCAGGACAGTTTGCAAATATTTTTGGAGGAGAGGTACGGACGTGATATCGAGCATGCGCGCTGAGTTCTTCATTTGTGGGCAAGCCACAGACGCCATTGCAAGAGCATTAGCTCGTGTTTGCGTGCTATTCTGTGCGTTTAACATGATTAAGAAGCTCGAGCGACACCAGATAAGATCCGTAATTCGATATTATTTTTGAATGCATGAAAGGCGAAACCGGCTGACATTCTTCGTCAGATTCGTGAGGTCTACGGTCAAAATGCTTTCACATTTTTTTTTTAATTTCTTTAACTTTTTTCAACATTTCTACGCAGAGTCAAGCACTGATCACGTCATTTGGATGGAAAGAAATGGATCACCACCATACAGCCCAGACCGATCACAAAGTGACTATCACCTCCAAAGTAATCGAGGTAGTTGCCTTCAATGCACGATCTTAAAAAACAAGAGTCACTCACAATACAAATTTAAATTCGTTGGCTGAATTTAAAGATTTTATTGTATATAAGAACTTTCGGGTTTCCCTAGAACCCATCATCAGATACAGGAGAAGGAATAAATTTAAATAAAGTGTTACGTGAACATAATATAGATATCAGATATGAATATGACATAATGTCACGTGGCATCAAATTGTCAAACGACGTGGCATGTATCATGAAATAAAGAAAATAAAGGAAATAGAATGCAGGTATACATAGAATACTGCATTGTAAAAATAAAGGAATGTTAGTAGGTATAAATTGTGTTGTTCTCATCAGGAGCCACAACAAAAAGCACTACAGCAGAAATCGAGATTAAGTGATTTCATCCTCAGTTTGCCTCGTATTCGGTACTGTAAATAGTTTCCAGATTGTAGGTACAGATACTGGAACATTGTCATTACAGCATAAATGTCTCTGAGTAGCAATTACAAATCTCTCAGTGAACAGCAATATAGAGACAGCACTAGGTGTTACGATGATGGAAGCATCATTCCAAATTGGATAGCGCAGGCCATCGCAAACGAGTCGAGACAATGCAGAATTTTTAAGTCCATTCTTTACGGCGTATTTATGTCCATTTAGTCTTGTTGCTAGTGTACGTTTTGTAGATCCTATATGTTTACTATGTGGAGTGTCATCATCAATACTTTTTAAGGGGATGCTGTAAACGCCAAATTTGTTTAGCTTTGTTACCTGGTTTCGATCTTTTTTAATTAACTGGAAAATGTTTGTAGTACGTATTCCAAAATCCAGGTGAAAGTTTCTGCAAATGGCTTTGAGAACAGGTGTTATGGTTGGATAATAATCTATGGAACCTATATATCTACGAGGTTGTTGGTCCCTTTGGAGAGTAGTTGAGTTTTCTTGGTGGAGCTTCTTAAGACCTTTTTTTGATAAAGGTGGGAAATCCATGGTTTAGGGTGATGTTGAAAATTTTGTTAATTTCACATTTTCGTCTGCTGAAAGTAGATGAATGCGTGATGGCTCTGCGTAGAAGGAAAGAGATTGAGGAGAGTTTATAGCTTTTTGGATGTGCTGAAGAAGCCGGGATCAACGTAGGTACCGAAGTGGGTTTCCTATATACAGAGTGTTGCAAAGTGCAAGTGACAGCATCTCGTTCAAGCATAAAATCCAGGAATGGCAATTTACCTTCACTTTCCAGTTCAATGGATAATTTTATGGTCGGGATTTGGGATGATAAGTATTCAGCAAAAGTTCGTAAGTCAGCTGGTTCGTGATCCCAGAAGAGAAATACATCATCAACATATCTTATGTAAAAGCACGGAGGTTTTTGATATTCTTGTGGCACTTTATTTTCTATGTGCTGTAGTAGAATTTCTGCTAGGATCGGAGATAGTGGTGATCCCATTGGGGCGCCCTCAGTTTGGCGATAAATAATGTTGTCGAATTGAAAATATGATCTGTTTTGAACTAGTTTTAAGGCTGTAATGATGGATTGGATCGTTTCTGGTTAGTATTTTAGTTCAAGTAGTTTTATCTGAATGATGTCATGAACAGTTTTAATCGGAACATTAGGGAACAAAGAAATGACATCGAGAGAAGCCATAATAAAGGTTGAGTTATTTGCATTAAAGGATTTGATCTTGTTAATAGCTTGTACTGTGCCTTTAACAGAGTAGAGTGAATTAGTAACTAATGGTTGAAAGAAATTAGTTAGTGCCTTCTCTATAGGTCTGGTTGGTGCTGCAAATCCAGATACTAGCGGGTAAATGGGTGTCCGGGTTTATGAGTCTTTAGTTTACCAAAATGTTCAGGAACTCGTGCACCTGGAGGGCAGTATAAGCATTGTGAAATGGCTGTTGGGAGGCTTGAGATTTTCTTTAATTTATGTATGGCCGCTATGGTAGCGTTAATAGGGTTCGAACTAAGAGTGACGTGCGGGATAGTATCAATTGCCTCTAGCATTTTCTTCCGATAGTCTATTTTGTTCAGAATAATAATTTGCGAGGTTTTATCGGCGGATATGATCGATATATTGGGATCGTTGCGTAATACTAAAAGTTGCTTTTTCTCTTCTGTAAGACGAGTCAAATCCGTGTTGTGTCTTTGAACATGAAATTTCCTAATCGAATTGATTATTCGATGTCGTGCTTCGTTTTGTTTTCTTAATGGTAGATGAGAGATGATGGCTTCTGCTTGCGGAATGAGTTTCAACTTATTAATCCTGGAGTTCGGGAAGGCGAATTTTAGGCCTTTATTTAGTGCTGATATTTGGATTTGGTTTAGAAGATAATCACTGTAATTGATGAAGTTAATTGAAGGTTCTGATTGATTCTGCTTAGTCCTACGTGTACATGAGGTACGGTTCCTCTCAACAACGTCCTGGTCCACAAGATTACGTAGTTTATGGATGTGCCTTTGTTGGGCTTGCTTAACTTCAGATTCGATAATAACCGTAAGTACCGTGAGGTATTTATTAAAGTGAATAGCATGGCTAACACCAGCCAGTCGCAGGTATGAGTCATAGGATCCTCTTTGTAGTGTGTCCAGTAGACATCTTTTGGCTCTGATTTCAGCTAGGAGTCTTTTATTTTCGGCGTATTTTAGCACTTGAGCGTCCCTCCATGAATGAGGTTTCGTCCTTAGTCTCAGGAATTTGGGTATGATGTGCAAGTCTCTGCAATTTATTAGAAAACACGAATGTGTTTCCTCCACGGCGAGTCTTATTAGGAAGCATTTAAAATCGTTAAATATTTCCTTCTTCATCCTGTGAGGAGTGGTGCAAAAATATATACGTGATAACTAGGATGGTATTAGGAGAATTCGAATTCGTGCAGAAATAGTCCAAAGTAATCGAGATAGTTGCCTTCAATGCACGATCTTAAAAAACAAGAGTCACTCACAATACAAATTTAAATTCGTTGGCTGAATTTAAAGATTTTATTGTATATAAGAACTTTCGGGTTTCCCTAGAACCCATCATCAGATACAGAAGAAGGAATAAATTTAAATAAAGTGTTACGTGAACATAATATAGATATCAGATATGAATATGACATAATGTCACGTGGCATCAAATTGTCAAACGACGTGGCATGTATCATGAAATAAAGAAAATAAAGGAAATAGAATGCAGGTATACATAGAATACTGCATTGTAAAAATAAAGGAAGGTTAGTAGGTATAAATTGTGTTGTGCCGCCCCGGTGGCGCAGGCCTCTGATCATTCGTCCGTAAGGGGTCTGGGTTCGAATCCCGGTGAGGCATGGATGTTGTGTTTGTCTTACGGCACTGGCTCTCTCCCTTCTCTGGAACCAGTGACCCTAAATTAGGGACGGGCGACTGCTTATAGCCCATTGAGTTGCTCACGGTGGTCGTTAAACCTACAATAAAAAAAAAATTGTGTTGTTCTCATCAGGAGCCACAACAAAGAGCACTACAACAGAAATCGAGATTAAGTGATTTCGTCCTCAGTTTACCTCGTATTCGGTACTGTAAATAGTTTCCAGATTGTGGGTACAGATACTGGAACATTGTCATTACAGCATAAATGTCTCTGAGTAGCAATTACAAGGCTCTCAGTGAACAGCAATGTAGATCAAATCCTTTAATGCAAATAACTCAACCTTTATTATGGCTTCTCTCGATGTCATTTCTTTTGTTCCCTAATGTTCCGATTAAAACTGTTCATGACATCATTCAGATAAAATTAGTTGAACTAAAATACGAACCAGAAACGATCCAATCCATCATTACAGCCTTAAAACTAGTTCAAAACAGATCATATTTTCAATTCGACAACATTATTTATCGCCAAACTGAGGGCGCCCCAATGGGATCACCACTATCTCCGATCCTAGCAGAAATTCTACTACAGCACATAGAAAATAAAGTGCTACAAGAATATCAAAAACCTCCGTGCTTTTACATAAAATATGTTGATGATGTACTTCTCTTCTGGGATCACGAACCAGCTGACTTACGAACTTTTGCTGAATACTTATCATCCCAAATCCCGACCATAAAATTATCCATTGAACTGGAAAGTGAAGGTAAATTGCCATTCCTGGATTTTATGCTTGAACGAGATGCTGTCACTTGCACTTTGCAACACTCTGTATATAGGAAACCCACTTCGGTACCTACGTTGATCCCGGCTTCTTCAGCACATCCAAAAAGCTATAAACTCTCCTCAATCTCTTTCCTTCTACGCAGAGCCATCACGCATTCATCTACTTTCAGCAGACGAAAATGTGAAATTAACAAAATTTTCAACATCACCCTAAACCATGGATTTCCCACCTTTATCATAAAAAAAGCTCTTAAGAAGCTCCACCAAGAAAACTCAACTACTCTCCAAAGGGACTAACAACCTCGTAGATATATAGGTTCCATAGATTATTATCCAACCATAACACCTATTCTAAAAGCCATTTGCAGAAACTTTCACCTGGATTTTGGAATACGTAATACAAACATTTTCCAGTTAATTAAAAAAGATCGAGACCAGGTAACAAAGCTAAACAAATTTGGCGTTTACAGCATCCCCTTAAAAGTATTGATGATGACACTCCAGAGAGTAAATATATAGGATCTACAAAACGTACACTAGCAACAAGACTGAATGAACATAAATACGCCGTAAAGAATGGACTTAAAAATTCTGCATTGTCTCGACTCGTTTGCGATGGCCTGCACTATCCAATTTGGAATGATGCTTCCATCATCGTAACACCTAGTGCTGTCTCTACATTGCTGTTCACTGAGAGCCTTGTAATTGCTACTCAGAGACATTTATGCTGTAATGACAATGTTCCAGTATCTGTACCTACAATCTGGAAACTATTTACAGTACCGAATACGAGGCAAACTGAGGACGAAATCACTTAATCTCGATTTCTGCTGTAGTGCTCTTTGTTGTGGCTCCTGATGAGAACAACACAATTTATACCTACTAACCTTCCTTTATTTTTACAATGCAGTATTCTATGTATACCTGCATTCTATTTCCTTTATTTTCTTTATTTCATGATACATGCCACGTCGTTTGACAATTTGATGCCACGTGACATTATGTCATATTCATATCTGATATCTATATTATGTTCACGTAACGCTTTATTTAAATTTATTCCTTCTCCTGTATCTGATGATGGGTTCTAGGGAAACCCGAAAGTTCTTATATACAATAAAATTTTTAAATTCAGCCAACGAATTTAAATTTGTATTGTGAGTGACTCTTGTTTTTTAAGATCGTGCATTGAAGGCAACTACCTCGTTTACTTTGGACTATTTCTGCACGAATTCGAATTCTCCTAATGACTATCACCTGTTCTTGCATCTGTAAAAGTTCGTTGCTGGTTGGCGTTTCTTCGACGATGATGAAGTCAAAGGTGCGGTGAAGAAGTGGTTGTTTTCGCCGGTGGCCTCGTTCTACGACGAAGGGATACAAAGACTGTTGCCATATTACGGTAAATGCTTCAGTAATGTGGGATCTATGTAGTATAACAGTTTAAGGTATGACGAATCTGATAAAAATAACATTTTTTGCAAATATATTCTCACTGAATTTTAATAGCCCAACGTTATTTACTTTCCGAATATGCCTCGCATGAACACACTACAAAATGCAGATCTGTAAAATTCCAAACAGCATTCCATTTCCATTTGAAGTTCACTGATCATTTTTACATTTTAAGATCTATAAGGAGCGTCGAATTCCTCATAGGGGGACTGAGTCGCTAACGCGAAAGGCGAAATTCGACATACTTCAGTCAACATTTGAAATTCAAGTTGGTCTTATTGCTCTTTATGTACCTAAATCAGGGATTGTCCTATTCATCTCATTAATTAGTCAATTCTAATTTAATTTTACACAATCATAAGTTCACTCGGATTGTTCTTTTGCCAAACAAAGAGGAGAGCTAAAGGGAAATTAAGGTTTGCAATTCTCTCTCTCTCCCTCTCTGTCTCTCTTAGTAACTCTCTCACTCTCATAGTAACTCTCTCTCTATCTTAGTAACTCTCAGTGTTTCTCTCTTTTAGTAACTCTATCTATCTCTCTTTCTTAGTAACCCTCTCTCTCTCTTTCTTAGTAACCCTCTCTCTCTCTCTTTCTTAGTAACCCTCTCTCTCTCTCTCTTTCTTAGTAACTCTCTCTCTTTCTTTTTTAGTAACTCTCTCTGGGTTTTAGTAACTCTGTCTCTTTCTCTTAGTAACTGTCTCTCTCTGTCGTAGTAACTCGCTCTCTGTCTAAGTAACTCCTTGTCGCTCTCTCTCTCTCTCTCTCTCTCTCTCTCTCTCTCTCTCTCTCTCTCTCTCTCTCTCTCTCTCTCCCTTTCTCTCTCTCTCTTTCTCTCTCTCTCTCTTTCTCTCTCTCTCTTTCTCTCTCTCTCTCTCTCTCTCTCTCTCTCTCTCTTCTTTGCTCTCTCTTCTTTGCTCTCCCCAACGCCATTCAAGCAGAGCAATACTGACAATGCACATCTGGCAAACAAGATCCAATTGTATATTAAGTAAATACAACGTTTGTCCCAAATATTTTATTTTTTTCAAGTCGACTAAAGTTTCGTTGGGCTCTGGCCTTGCTTTATCAGGACGAATCTACAAAATACCGGTGTGTAAAATTCCAGTCAGCATACACCACAAATAGAATGTTTGTTTCCTGATGAAGTTAGGTCAGAACCCAAAGAAACCGTGGTCGACTGGAAAAAGTAAAATATTTGTGACAAACATTGTATTTCCTTAATATATATATATATATATATATCATCATCATCATCATCATTGTCAACCATTATCAATCCACTGCTGGACGAAGGTCTCCCCAAGTTTCCTCCACAACGGTCTGTCTTGTGCCAGTCTCCTCCATGTCACCCCTGCATACTTTCGAATTTCATCCACCCATCTCCCATGTGGTCTTCTTCTGGGTCTTTTCCTGTCCCTTGGAATCCAATCTAAAATTTCGGCTGTCCATCGATGATCTGTCCTTCTGGCAGTATGTCCAGCCCACTGCCATTTCAGGGATTTAACTCTGATCATGATGTCTTCCACTCTCGTCATTTTTCGGATCCACGAGTTCCTCTTCTTATCTCTCCTGGTTACACCAAGTATGCACCTCTCCATGCTTCTTTGAGTTGTCTGCAGCCTCTGTATGTCTCTTTTAGTTAAGGTCCACGTCTCTGCACCATACGTAAGCACTGGAAGGATGCATTGATCAAACACTTTTCTTTTAAGACATAATGGCATATTGCTCTTGAAAATTATGCTGTTTCTTCCAAAAGCTCTCCAGGCAAGTTTTGTACGCCGATTAATTTCTTCATCAATGTGACCCTCACTTGATATCTGCTGTCCAAGATAAACGTACGTGTCTGTTATCTCCAGCTTTTCTCCATCAATCGACAAATCTTCATTTCTTGTAAAAGCATTGAACATCACTTTTGTCTTCTGAAAGTTCATTTTTAATCCCACTTCTTTACTCTTGTCAGCAAGTTCCTGGATCATACTCTGCAGCTCTGATGGGCTAGTTGCAAAAATGACTACGTCATCAGCAAAACGAAGGTGGGTTAGATAATCTCCATTAATCTTTATCCCCTTGTTTTCCCAGCTCAGTGACTGAAAAACACCCTCCAATGTGGCATTAAAGAGCTTCGGAGATATGGTGTCACCTTGTCTCACTCCCTTTCCAATTTTTATGTGTGTTGTATTTTCAAACAGCCTAATCTTTGCACTTGCATTTTCATAGATGTTATTAATAATATTAATGTATGCATCTTCAATACCGCAGGTTTTCAGAGCCGTTGTAACTGCTGATGGTTTCACCGAATCAAAGGCTTTTTCATAATCGATAAAAGCCATGCACAATGGAAGTTCATATTCCCTCGCTCTTTCAATTAGTTCTCTCAGCACATGGATATGATCTATTGTGCTGTAGCCACTCCTGAATCCAGCTTGTTCTCTCGGTTGAGCCATGTCCAGTGTTACCTTCAAGCGGTGTGAAAGAACTTTAGTGAAGATTTTATAAACTACTGATAGGAGGCTGATAGGTCTGTAGTTTCCGAGATCCTCAATGTCACCTTTCTTATGTAGCAGGATCATTGTAGCGGTGTTCCAATCCTCAGGAATCTTTCCTTCATTAAGGCATCGAGTGAAAATTTGGGCGAGTACTGTTTCGATTTCTCCACTTGCTTCTTGTATGATGTCTACAGTAATTCCATCTTCTCCTGGAGCTTTTCCCCGCTTCATGTTCTTGATTGCATGTGCAACTTCTGCTGGAAGGACTGGAGGAACTCTGGTACTGGTATCTTTCATGATGTCTGGAGTGCATGTATCATCCCTTTCATATAATTTGGAGTAGAAATCTTTCACCCTTGTCAAAATTTCGCCTCTATTTCTTGTTACAGAACCATCTTCTTTTCTCAGTGCCATAATCTGTTTTCTTCCCTTACTGAGATGTCCCTTTGCTATCTTTAGGCTTTGGTTGTTTTCAATTGCTTTCCTCACTAGTTCACAGTTGAATTTTTCTTACGTCTTCAGTGATACTTTTTCGTACTGTCTTGCATAGCTCTATATATTCCACTTTGGAAGTCACATCTTCTTTAGTTGTCCTCATCTCTCTTCTTTTTTGCATCAACATTTTCGTTTTTCCTGATAATTTATTTACATGCAACTTGTTCTTAGACCCAGCTAATTTTGTTGCTGTTTCCATAAGAGCTTTGGTTACTTTTCTGTTAACTTCAGAGATGTCCACTTCTTCCGATGTTAGGCCTTCTAAAGCAGAGAACCTATTCTTCAGTTCCAACTTGAAGGTATTATGGTGTTTTTTAAGGTTGGTTATGTCAATAGATTTTGTTTGTCTTAGGAGCTTGCCACGTTCAAGTTTAGTGTTGAGGTGCATCTTACATCTCACCAATCTATGGTCACTACCTGTATTGAACTTGTTTAGCACACTGCAGTCTTCTATGACGAATTTTTTGTTACACATAATAAAATCAATTTCACTTGTCGTCCCATTTGGATGTCTCCATGTCCATTTCCTGTGTGGCTTTTTCTTGAAGAAGGAGTTCAAGATGAAAAACCCTTCTGCCTCTGCAAACTCAACGAGAGTATTTCCACGCTGGTTTCTGTTGCCGTGACCGAATTTACCTACTGAAGTTTCATTCTGTTGCCGTTGCCCTATTTTTGCATTGAAATCTCCCATAATTATTTTCAAGTGCTGCTTACCTTTATTATTTAGATGACAAATTTCCTCATAAAATTCTTCAATTTCTTCTTCAGGATGACTTGTGGTGGGTGCATAAGTTTGAATAATCTGAGCCTGGTATCTTCTCGATAGTTGGATAACGAGTCGTGCAGCTCTGTCAGAGGAACTTTCAACTTCTACCACTTTATCCTTCAGTTTCTTGTTTATTATAAATCCAACACCACTAGTTCTGCCAGTATCTGTCCCACGATAGTAGAAGAGATGTCCACTTTTAAGTTCAATGAGATCTTCTCCTTTTCTCCTTACCTCACTTAGCCCGACGATGTCCCACTTGATCCTTTGTAGTTCCTCTTCCAATTCAAGAAGCCTTGAATCAGAAGATAGGGAGCGTCCATTGTATGTTGCCAAGGTCAGCATCAGATGGCAGCCTAGTCCGGTCCTCCGGGGATTCTTAGCACCCTCTGCCTTCATGTCGCACTGGCCGCTGCCTTGGCCAGGTACATTCCAGCTGCCGGAGACTGAGGGCCAAGATTTAAGTTGTGGAGTCATTTTGGAGGGGTTTGGCCATAACTCACCACGCTGGCCAAGCGGGTTGGTGAGTGTGGGATAGAATTTCCTCTAATCCCGATGGTATAGTTATACCGCTATGGGCGGTCGTCAGAGCCCCTTTAGTGGGAACAGGATGCACCACGAGAAGGCGGGGTTGACATTTGTCAAGGAGAGGCTGTGATGTTACGCATCACCTGACCTTACATCCCTATATATATATATATATATATATATATAATCATCACAAGACTGTAGTCGCTGATTTCTAAAGGATACAGGTGTCTTTCAGAAATTATTCTTTCTCTAAACTCTTAAACACACAAAGTCGGAACATAACATCGTGAGAAAGAAACAGCAAGACACTAAGACAAAATTATTGGACTAGGCTCCTCGGTATTTCTTTCTAAAAAGGGGGAAAGCACATGAGAAGTCAGAAATGCTTCTCTGCTTTTTCCCAGAAGTAGATAAAATAGCTTTCTAAGCAACCTGGAACGTTTAGAAAATATTTACCACAGCGTCCCTGCTCGTGGTCTGTAATAAAACATGTGTGCATATTTTAATGTGACAAGTCGAGCAAAGATTCTTTAAACTTTAAATCCCAAGCAACAATGCCAGGAATTCAGAGATCGGAGATGTAGGATATTTACAGCCCTATATTTTAGGACCGAATATGCGAAGCACATCTTTCAGACAGCGAACAGAGCAGTGAATTTTGGACATAGCGTATCAAGCGTGTGGGAATGACCAATCAGACTTTGGACACTGTCCTTAGACTTAATGATCTCTCTCTCTCTCTCTCTCTGCCCCGTAACACGGCGAATCCCTTCGGGGGCAGAGCGCATAAAGGGGCGATATACAATTTACTAAAACATTGGTCATATACCTGGGTAAGAAGAAAACTAGAAGTTAGAGCGATATATAGAGATTAGTACCACGTCTGGAAGAAGTGGGGAAGGGGGCCAGCAAAAGTTTATGAATTCCACGCAACTTAACTTCATCGGGAACTCAGAAGATCAGGGGCAGTTAACCAAGCGACGGGGACGCAGAGGAGGAAGAACAAGAACCAGATAGATATTTTCTATCTCTTTCTTCGTACGTAGATATGCAGGGTCCAATATCCCGATTTCCCACTGATGTAATTTAACGCCGCACGTTGTTCGAATTAACGGCATAAGCTATTTCACATCAAAATTGGTTTGACAGACGATTATGACTTAAAATTATATAGATGGATTTTTTTGGAAGCAATCAACACCGCTAGTAGTTGTGTACTTATAAATAAGTTGATTAAAAAATAAATTCCTTCATTTTACCAATTCACGTGAGCCTCTCAGTTAATACGCAGATAGATGAAATTCGTAAATGCTATTTTAAGTGTTTGCCAAAATGTTAAGTGGTTGCATGCTTCTTACTAAATTTCTTATGCGGCATATCGAAGGGCGTGAGGAACTCATTGCTGTTCCACATGAAGCAACACAATGCCTCTTGTTTAAATCTGAGTTGTAAGTTTCGGAAATAGGGAACCCAATCTTATCGTAGACACTGACTGACCAAATTTCGGGTGGTTGTTTCTAAGATTATTTGGATAATCCCAGTACGCTGTGTAAATTTTGGGTGGTCGTTCTAAGATTATTTGGATAATCCCATTGCGCCTTATAAATTTTGGGTGGTTGTTTCTGAGATTATTTGGATAATCCCAGTACTCCGTATAAATTTCGGGTGATTGTTTCTAAGATTATTGGGATAATCTCAGTACGCCGTATAAATTTCGAGTGGTTGTTTCTAAGATTATTTGGATGATCCCATTACGCCGTATAAGGAATAGTAGTGGTTCGTGGAACGCACTGAGAGACGCTATAATAGTATATTTCTAAACCATTACACTACGTATTGCGTACACTGTAAAAAATAAGTGGTGAGCATTCACAGAAGATTCTTGAAAACCACGTGCAACAAAGTTGCAGGTGGGTGTTCGTCTTTTAATAAAATTTCCGTTTTTGAACGTTTCCGTTTATTTTAAACACGTATTTTCATAGATTATCCGTAGTTAGTAATATGGTAACTTCAGAAAAGTCCATTTAGGGTTTTTCTGTATTCATACAGGAATTTCACAAAATCGAAGAACCTGAATCTTTCAGACTTTACCCCAGAGAATTCTTTCGACCCGGTGGTATTCGGTCCGAGATCGTTTGGGATGACTCAGCAGAAACCAGGCGTCTTAACCACTGAGCCAGATAGACTCGCAAGTCGCAATCACGTTTAAAGTAAAACTCGGATTACATACATATCCCTAAGCTGTTCTCTGAGATTCAGAGCTGAAACCAGGCGTCTTAACCACTGAGCCAGATAGACTCGCAAGTCGCAATCACGTTTAAAGTAAAACTCGGATTACATACATATCCCTAAGCTGTTCTCTGAGATTCAGAGTTTAGCCCCACAAAGAAATACAAACTACCAGATAATTTTTTCCTACTGTTGCTGTATCAAACTTCTCCATTTACAGCGATCTTGACATACAACTCGGGCTTCACTGACATCCATCGCACGCCGTACAGAAGATCTTCTATACTGCATACTTATAATCTTTTTCTCATGCAGACACTTTTTAATCTGATCCTTCCAAGACTTCCTTGGCGTTCCTCTGCCTATCCTTTCTGCCACTTGGGCTAAAAAGATTTTCTTAGTAAGCATCTCATCACTCATTCTTCCAACATGCCCAAACCACCGAAGCATATTAGTCTTCACCTTGCTAACAACATTTTGCTTCACATCACACAACTGCAACACATCTTCATTCCTCACACGATCAGAACATGTCTTGTCACAAACCGTAAGTAACGCATTTCTCCAGCACACAAACGACTCCTATGCTTCTTCTGCAGTATCCAGGTTTCATAGCCATACATCAGAGAAGGACCAATTAAACTCTCATGCACAGCCATGCGAGACTCCCTTGAGAACTCATCATTCCTGTGAACACCTCCCAAAACCGCTATGACTTTCAATGCAGAAATCACTCGCCTACTAATTTCACCATCCAGTTTGTTCTCTCTGTCAAACATACTTCCTAAATACACAACTTCATTCACATGGTCAATTACTGTGCCATTTAGAATTATATTACATACAGTACTACCAGTTCCTCTCTCAAAAACAATAACTTTGGTTTTTCCCTTATTCATACTCAGTTTGAATTTCATGCAAGCTTCATACATCCTGGACAACATACTCTGCAACTCACTTTTGCTCTCTGCCAACAGGACAGTGTCAGAGAGCAAAAGCGTCCCTAATTACGCGATGATGAAAATCTTTTGGTCAGTAATGCGAGTGAATTAGTCCTTTGCTTTTCTGTTGGAGCGTATTATTTTTTGAATAGGTTTGTAATAATTTTAATTGTTCTGTAGGGAAACTTATCACAAATTAAGAATTTATTCATCGGGATTTTTTGAAGCAATAGAATGCTTTGGAACTTGAGATATTTTTAAACTGGCAATGACTTTCAGCAGTCTTTAAGAAAAGGTGAAATGTACTGTTTTATATTATTATTTCACAAAAATCTTAAATATAAAATTTACTCTTGACAGATATAATAGCTTTTGTTTTAAGGGATCCACAGACTGATATATAGACATCCTACAATCACCTGTAGAATAATTTAAGTACCCGGTTCCTTAGGACAACACAATATACAATAGGTGAAGCACAAAATGGGAGAGAGGTGGAAGAATATCCGGTGCCACAATAACCAAAATGTCTTGCGATATGCTATACACAGTATTCGATCTCGCTACAGAACTTCAAAATCAGATCATTCGGCAGACGATTTTCATTTTCATTTCATTTATTCCTTCAGTTGCCCCATTGTCTTACACATAATGATGTATCTATAAACAATATATGTACTGCAACAACTAGTAAAGGGGGAGGGGGCGGAAAGACCGTAAGGCCTGACATAGCCCTCCTCTCCATAGAATATAAAACACATGAAGCTTAACAGAAAAAAAAAAGAAAAAAAAAGCCAACACATATATAGCAGGTTAGTACATATGATATTAGAGCTTTGTGTACATCAAAATATAAATTACCATAATAATAATAACAATTGTTATTCAGATTTTGCATTTCAAACAACTGAATGATTCTGTAGAAAATTCATTAAAAAGTTAATAGAAAATGTTCACGTATTATTCATTAAATTAATGAATAATACGTGAACATTTTCTATTAACTATTGTTCATTCAGTCTATGCAAAACTCCTCTTTCTTCAATGCTTTTTTTAGAGTGAAAGATATTGGCAACTCACATAGAATTAAAAATGCAACTTTATAGAAAAGTTTTAAGATTTTTCATTAAAATAACCAGACTGTAGCGAAAAGTAATTAAAATATTGTGTACATCAAGATATAAATTGCCTTCGAGATATAACATTAGAGCTTTGTGTAGATCAAAATAAAAATTACCATAATAATAACAACAATTATTATTCAGATTTTGCACTTTAAACAACTGGATGATTCTGCAGAAAATTCATTCAAAGTTAATAGAAAATGTTCACGTATTATTCATTAAATTAAATCATGTATTGTTCATTCAGTCTGTGCAAAAATCCTCTTTCTTCAATGTTTTTTAGAGTGAAAGATATTGCCAACTCATAGAAATATATATATATATATATAGTGAACGCGTATAAAATAATGTAAAATTGCTTGTTTATATGTTATTCCATTTCAATCTCAGTAATCACGATGAATCATAAGAACAAATATTTTCCAGTGAGTTCAATCCTAAAAGAAGAAAAACAATTCCAAGAATGATTTATGTGGCATACACATACAGACCGGATGTTCATACTCAAAATTTCTGGTACTCCATTTTGTTTTTATAAATTTCGTAAAATAAAAGATTTAATACTGTGCTGAGATCAAATATTAAACAGCGCATCCTCTACCCTTATAGATTTAGTGTCTGCGTTTCTTCATTTTTTTTAACCCTGGAGCACTGCGGAGAATCCGTGATTTCGAGCTGTCTCGCAATTCAGGAAGACGTTTGAATAGTAAATCCTTCGGAGATGATTTTTCTAAGAACACAGCAACGATCAAAAGTCCAACAAAGTTTGTAGAACGGAAAAAGCCAGCTTATTGTTTCCAGACGAGCATGTCAGTGTGAAACAAAACTTGTTTTCCCTGATTGCATAACTTTACTAAAGTAAAGATGAAATTGTGGCCCAACAACGTATATATTTAAAAGTTTAAATTCTCCTCGTTGTAGTTATCTGTCACTCAGAAACACGGAAATAATGACGAAACGGAACTGATTTTTGCTTATTTAGGAGCCCAACTCCTGTTCATGAAATAAAACGGATGTACATACACGGTCGTATCAGAATAATATGACCACCTACATAATAATGGAAATAACCACCCTTGGCCTGGATGACAACGGCGAGATAGCGGGTCATGGACGCAATGAGGTACTGGAACGCTGCTTAAGGCACGCGTACCCATTCGGATAGCAACAGAGCACGGCGTTCCCGTAGGTGACGTTGTTCTGGGTCGGCACGTCGATCAAAATAGTCCCACAAGTCCTCTATGGGATTGAGGTCGGCCAATTTTGCAGGCCAAGGGAGAACGGAAATATCGCTGTCGTGTTCCTGAAACCAGTCACGCACTCCTTTGGCGACATGGCAGGGCGCATTGTCCTGCTGGAAGACACCATTATCCCCAGGCTAAACTTCCAACGTGAAGGGATGAATGTCTTGGCAGCGAAGATGGACAGGTTGCCATTGGCGTTCAGGAATCCATCCAGTGGTACCAGCGGTCCCATTCCATACCAGGTAAACATCCCCCAAACATGCACACGGCAACCCCCGGCCTGTACTTGACTTACAAGCGTGTCCGGGTGTGGGTTCTCTTGTGCCTGACGCCGCATCTTCTACCGCTCATTACTTCTGTGGAGTAGAAACCTCAATTCGTCAGAAAAGGAAACCTTTATCCACTGTTCCACTGTCCAAAGATGGCAGTCCCATGGGAACTGCAGACGTCGTTGCCGATGGTCCTAGGTAAGCATGGGTGCCTTGACGTAGCGTCGACTCCGGAGACCCGTGCGTTACAGGATTTGCTTTACTGTTATCGGGTACACGTACCTGGGTTCCCCAGCGTTCATCTGCGTGTCCAATTGCTACATTATTGCGCGTCGATTGCCCTGTACCAGTCAACGGAGGCAAAGTTCACCTCTGGTACTCCACAGTTATGACGTCAGGAGGTACTCGGTGTGCCAGTGGTCCATTCTTGGTACACCCTTACTACAGCACCTCGCGAACAGCCCACGAAATCTGTTGTTTCTAACATGCTTCCACCCGTAGCGCGCTAGCCAATGATCATTCCTTTCTTAGCGTCCGTCAAATAACAGCTTCTGCCATTTGTGCTCACGTCACTCCTTATGGCTCATCTGTTCTGGCTGGCCGCTTATGTCTCCCTGTGGTCGAGCTTTTCACGGGCACTCTGTCACGCGCCTGGGCGGGTACACCATGATTCCTGAGGTGAACATATTATTCTGATACGACTGTGTGTGTACACTGAGATGAAAGTTTATTAGGTACACTAGACTTCATCTCATAAATGGCTGTATGCAGCACGTAAGACGTCACGTGAGTGCTGCCTAAATCAGACAGAGCAGCACGTCAGCATTGTGTTTCGTTGAGGGTCGAATCAAAGACGTTAGAGAAGAATAGACTAGCAATTAACATTCTATTTCTGATAAACATCGAAATCCGCCAATGTGTGGAGTACCTGATGTGTAGAGGAATTTGCACAGGAGGTATTTGAGGTCTAAGTCTTTAAAGATATCGGTATTTAAAGGGAATTGCTTTCAAGATAAAATGGTAGGTTATTTAACAGTAGTTTACTTTCTCCTTTTTCATTTCTCTTCTGTGTGTATATGGCCGGTCCCGATATGGCCTGGTATTTTCCTGTGTACCAGATTGTGCGAACACAAATTTGTCGGTGACGAATATCGAAAGCGCGTCTCCTCGCTCCGGAGCCAGTTGTTCTAATGGACTAAACTGCACAGACGGGATGTATAGCTACTGATTTGTCGTCTTAACAGGTACTTCACCACTGTAGTTCATCATATCATCTCCCTCTTAATTTTTTTCATCTTTAAAGCAAAGAAGGAATTTTTCATTCATTCCAGACAATGTGTGGAACGAACATCACACATTTTTCGAAGAACCCTACGACCAATACATCCATATTTACCTTCAGGCTCCAATGTGAAATTCAAAAGTTCGTCGGATTGAAACCGCATCTCCTCGTTCCGGAGTGAGTTGTTCTAATCAATTAAACTACACCCAAGGAATGCATCGCTGCAGATTTGTCGTCTTAACACGTGATTCTGTATTTGTCGTCTTAACACGTGTTTCTCTTTTTGTCGTCTTAACACGTGTTTCTCTTTTTGTCGTCTTAACACGTGTTTCTCTTTTTGTCGTCTTAACACGTGTTTCTGTTTTTGTTGTTTTAACACGTGCTTCTGTATTTTAACACGTGTTTCTGTATTTGTCGTGTTAACACGTGATTCTGTATTTCTCGTGTTAACACGTGCTCTGTATTTGTCGTGTTAACACGTGATTCTGTATTTCTCGTGTTAACACGTGCTCTGTATTTGTCGTGTTAACACGTGCTCTGTATTTGTCGTGTTAACACGTGCTTCTGTATTTGTCGTGTTAACACGTGCTTCTATATTTTTCGTCTTAACACATGCTTCTGTATTTGTCGTTTTAACACGTGCTTCTGTATTTATCGTCTCAACACGTGCTTCTGTATTTGTTGTCTCAACACGCATCTCTGTAGTACGTCACAAGCTCTGTTTTGTGCTTCTCAGATATGAGAACTTGCTAATCACAATTTGATCCAGAAGTTCTCGGTTCGTACGCGAACAGTCTTTCAGCGTCACGTCTCCAGTGCATAAGGAATTGAATCTAATACTCTTGCTTTCCAATAGACATTTGTTTACCGTCAACTCTCCTGTTCACAAATGGCGCTGCATGCTCACTTGGTTCCTGTAGTTTCAGAAGCACCATTATTATGTTTGCCAGTCCATTCTCCTCCATTGTCTTTGGTCGGAATCGGCAAATTGAGTGATCTTAGGTACTTTGAATGTGGCATGTTAGTTGACGTCAGACATGAGGGTTCGAACATATCCCAAAGGTCCATCCTTCTGGGCTTTTCAAGCTCAACCGTAGCAAGGGTTGTCCATGAATGCTGGCACAAACAAAAACACCCAGGAAGCGGTTATTCTATTACTGAAAACAGTTATTGGATCAGAGGAGTCTGGTGAGAATCGTGCAAGTTATTGAGGAATTAATCAGAGGAGTCTGGTGAGAATCAGCAAGTCATTGAGGAATTAAACATTGGTGTGTGGAGGGTCAACTCCGAACGCAGTAACAACCTGACGATGTCGTGAACGGGCTGGAACAGCCAAAGACCGCGTCACGTGCCGATGTTGCCAGATCATAACACGAGAGCGCACATACAGTCCGCCGGAGCAAATACATTGGACCGTCGAGGACTCGAAATTGGTCGCATAGAAGGAAGAATGAAGGTTGCTTCTGCTTCATGCGGCTGTAAAGATCCAAATTCGGCGCAATCAACCTTAGGTCATGGAGCTATCCTTCCAGGCATCACCAGTAAAAGCAGGTGGTGGCGGTGTGTTGGTCTGCAAAATGTTTTCCTCCCACACATTTCATCCCCCGATACTCATCGAATCATATCTGAACGCCACGGCGTATCTGAACACCGTTGCTGACCAAACTGATCCTTTCATTGCTACGGTTTATCTTCAAGCAAATTGTCACGTGCAGAAGGACTGCGCAACCGCTCGCAAGGTTCTTATCATCACCGAATGTCTTCAGGAATATGCCTGCGAGTTATCTTTGCTTCAGCGGCCTGCAAAGTCCTCGGATTTAAACCGCATTGAGAAGGTCTGGAATGAAGTGGAACTGGCTTCACTGCGCGACTGACGCCGTCCCATTTACAGCAAATGCGCAGCTCAGTCATATGCGCATGGAGCAACATTCGTGCAAAACATATCCGTACCAGCAGAACGAGCACCACACCATCACTCCACCTCCAAAACCTTAAGCTGTGTTTACAAGCAAGCTAAGTCCATTGCTTCAAGGGGATCCTGCCAAACACTCTGCTTACCGTGTTCCTGACATCACTCTAGACGAATTTTCCGCTTTTTCGCAAAATTCAGTGGTGTCTATATAGGCATGCAATTGACAATACCGATCCTCTTCAGTTCCCTGCGCAAGGGCAATATTTACTTTAAACACAGGAATTCATCTTTGACACTCAAAAGGAGATTCAAACAGAAAGAAAACAATGAATTAATGAATGAAATTCAATGAATTAAATACGGGATTACACCATGTGTAATACAAATATGGAAGATGTAAATCCGTTTATTGGTGTAAATATGACATGGATGTTAAGTCAGAAAATATTCGAAAACTTGAAAATTTCGTCGTCCTGGAGCGCGAATCGAATCCACGTCACCCGGATAGCGCCCGAGTATGCTAACCACTACAGCACCCAGAACGACCAAGTTTCAAGCTTCCTATTAATTTGAATATAGCCATCACAGGATTAGCTAATCGAAGCAACCGGCATTCATACATAACGAATCTGGAGGTTTTAACTCATTCCCGTGATTACACAGGACGACAAAATTTTCAAGTTTTCGTAATACACTGGTTGAAGGTGAAAAAGAACACCAAGAAGGAATTGGCGGACGATCATGAAATTTACATATGTTAATGGGGTCAAGTTTACGTAGGTGTGATGTTAATTTCGGGACCAACTGGTGAGCGCTTACGCCACAGCACGGTATAATATGCAAATTATCGTCGGTGGTATTTAAGGAGTACGGCGAAGTGAATGTAATCAGTCGTCGGCGTACGGACACGTGCGAAGACCCTGAAGAAGCTGCAATGCCTGGACATGGATGAAGTGTAGGATTTCAGCAGTTATCGGACTTTCAGCGAGGTCGTCTAGTCGGACTCCGCGAGGCCGGGTGGTCGTATCGTCGTATTGCGGAGCGAATTGGACGGGAAATATCGGTGGTGGTACAATGGTGGCGTAGATGGTCCGACGAACATTCCCACACGAGAAGACGTGGAACCGGGAATCACAGACGGACTGATGAGCGGACCGATCGACGCATAAGAAGAGCGGCGTTGTCAAGCAGAACATCCACTGCGACGCAAATCTGAGCTACCGTTGCATCTGAAGTGACTGTGCGAACAATCCGCAACCGTTTACTGGATGCAAGACTACGTGCACGTGTGCCTCTGGCATGTGTACCTCTGACTCCAGTCCACCGTCAAGAACGGCAGCAGTGGTGTCCCCAATGTCTGCACTGGAGAACGCAATGGCGATCTGTCGTGTTCAGCGATGAAAGCAGATTATGCTTGGGAGCCTCCGATGGCCGTAAGCGTGTTCGCAGACGCACAGGGGAGCGTCTCCACCTTTCTTGCATCCGCGAGCGACACACAGGGCCTACACCTGGTCTCCTGGTGTGGGGAGCGATCAGCTATCATTCCCGTTCACAACTAGTGTTTGTACCGGGTACGTTAAACAGCACCTCCTACATCAACAACATCATTCAGCCCGTTGTTGTGCCATTTGTAAGATCGGTCCATCGTGGTGTTTTCCAGCAAGATAACGCACGGCCACACACGGCATGTGCAACGCAACATGCACTTCAGGGTGTGAGACAACTTCCATGGCCTGCACATTCACCGAATTTGTCCCCCATTGAGCACTTGTGGGATTTTATGGGACAACGACTTATCCGGTCTCCACGGCCAGCCACGGCCAGCCACGGCCAGCCACGACCATCCCCGATTTACGCGTCCAGGTTGAGGATGCTTGGAACTCAATACCCCAAACTTACATCCAACATCTGTACGACAGACTCCATGCCAGAATTGCACAGTGTGACGCAGTTCATGGCGTTTCAACCTCGTACTAACCATGTTACATGGAAATGTTATTTTTCAGTTTACCAGCAAATACAGCTGTATTTTGCCATAATGCTTTGATCACGTTATCCTCTGTATTCCGTTTTTTTGCTGTATAAATTTCGTTGGTATCAGACGTCTCCTTCTTGGTGTTCTTTTTTCACTTTCCGCCAGTTTATTTATTATCTGACTTAATATACATGTCATATTTACACCAATAAACGGTTTACATCTTCTATATTTGTATTGTACATGGTGTAATCCCGTATTTAATTCATTGATATTCTGCACCTCCGGACAATCATAGGAATTAATTCTAAACCTCCAGATTCGCTAGTTCCGATAGAAAAGTTCTGAGACTTGGCCGATATAAAACAAATTACTTACGTTACTTAAGTCTGGCTATGATCACCCTCAAAGTAGTCTCCTTGGGCAGCGATACACCGCTGCTAACGTTTTTGCCACTGTTGGTACGTTCCATGGAAGTCCTGTTCGCGAATCGTGTCAATCACCGTCTACGATTCGCGCTGGATCTCGTCCATGGTTTCAAAACGGCAACCCTTGAGCTTCAGCTTCATTTTCGGGAACAGAAAGAAGTTGCAGGGGGCCGGCAAGTAAGGCGGGTGAGGAAGGGTAGTCATGCTATTGCGGCTGCAAAACAGGCATTTTGCTAGATCTTAACAGAGTTCGACACGGAGCTCCTTCTGTTCGGAGTTCAGAATCTTTGGCACAAACTTTGCAGCATTGCAATGCATGTTAATAAGCGACGTCAGAATTTCTTGCACTGTTCCGTATGACACATTGACGATGGTAACTTTGTCTTGAATGGTTCTCCGACGATCCTCATGTACCAGTTCCCTAATTTTGTCCACATTTTCGGGGAGGGGTTGCGCGCGAACGGTCGTCTTCCAGTGCCGTTCTGCCGCTCTTGAAGCACGAGTGCTGCTCAAAACACCTCGCAGGACTCATTGCTTTATTGCCATAAGCCTGCCGCAGCATTTCATGCTTCTCCGTTCCCGATTTGCCGAGTTTGACGCAGAATTTGATGTTCGCTCGCTGCTCTAGTTTGCAGTCCATACTGAAATCGCAGCTGTGTTCTGCATGCACGTGGTCACCAAATATCGTGTAGCACAGCTCCCAATGGTCAGAGAACGACACCACTTGGCACAATGACTGATGAAGGTCACTTCCTCGACCGCTGCGTGCCCATCCGCGTACTGCCATCTGTTGGCTCGCTACGTGCATAGTCTTGGAACTTTTTGATCGCACTACGTATGAATGCCGGTTGCTTCGACTAGCGAATCGTGTGATGGTTTTATTCAAATTAATTGGAAGCTTGTAATTTGGTCGTTTTGGGTGGTGTATTGGTTAGCATACTCGGGCGCTATCCGGGAGACGTGGGTTCGATTCGCCCTAAAGGAAGACGAAATTTTCAAGTTTTCGAATATTATCTGACTTAACATTCATATCATATTTACACCAATAAACGGATTTACATCTTCCATATTTATACAAAGAAAGCAGGAAAACATTTCGGTTCCTGTCATAGATAGCTGCTGTGCAAGGGCCAGGCTGGTCGGATTCTGACCCACGAAAGACCGTTCTCAGGTTGTTGCAACACGATGTAGGAGTGCAAAAGAAAAGGAAAGAAAACAATTGGAAAGAAGAAAAAACCCCATCTGTAACACAGATTACGTACTTAAACGTACATTACGTACGTTCAGCCTGACTCTTACACAGCAACCATCAGGAAATCAAACAATGTAGTTCGACAAAAATGAAGAATTTTCGTGGTAACAGCATTTAAACCCGAAACAACTTAGCTAATAGTTTGTAAATATTAGAAAAGGAAAGTTCGTACTTTTTATTCGTGGTTTAGGAAATAATTTCCAAAAATTCGAAACTAATTCAAAACAATAAATTATAAATGATACGCGACATCATTTCTGATTATTTTTCAGTATCATGGTTAACAACTCCCGACAGCGTCTAATAATATAAGGAGTTTCATATTAAGGGACAGTGTTTCCAAAGGAAGGGATAGAATCAGGGTTGAATGAAAAACACATCACTGATACCGTTATCCGTAACACAAGCTTAAGGCGCAACTCGGACAATTAGCCAGTAGTCCGCGTCTCTGCCCACTGATCCAGCGGGGTGGCTAAAATTTGTTGTTTCCAATTAGCTCCTGTGAAATGCCTAGCGATGTTTTTAGGCAACATTTGTTCTGGAAAAAGCTCTTACTTGCTCGGGAATCTTACACTTCAAGCTTTGCCTATCTCAGCATTGGCGGTTGTAGCACGAAATTGTGTCCGAATATGTTTCATTTTTCGGAACTTTAATTGATTCGCTAAAAAATACATTGTCGTCACATATGAGTAAATCTGAATGCCTCTTGACTCTTTCCGGAAATTTAAAAGAAAACTCTTCCTTTCTTAAGAAATACCTTATGTAGTTACCGGAGTTTTATGACTTCCTTGCATTTTCTTTCTTCCAAGCAATGTCCTCAATATTCATTGTTGCAATCATTGTGTTTTAATGGACTGTAAAGTCAAGAAAGAAAGAAAAAATCGGGTTGTCGCATTCACGTCACGCACTTCACTTCATCTATTTGCAGTTGAGTGTTATACTAATTTTTCTTTATTTCGGAAACTACAGATTGGGGCCAAAAATCTCGTCACTTCCTCGCAAAATCCTTCTTGATTTGGGCGCACGCAGCCTGTCATCTCAAACTGCGTCCTTTATAATTTCACTGGAAAACAAACGTTTAGCCCAATACGTATGTGTAAAATATATTTTCTTCAGAATCGTAGGGAAACACCGATAATAAGGGAGGTAAATGTTCCTTCAACAGAGAAAAATGAGCATGATTTGTTATTATTTGGTGCTAAAATGGTTTTCAAAATTTCGATCATTACCTCAGAAAACAGCTGGGTTTTATTTGAGAACTCATTTGTCATTAGATGGCAAAAAATTCCTCTTTTGTTCAGGAAACTAGTCCACCTTTCTTTCAGAACTTGGTCTGTTATTCAAACTCAAAACCGTTGAAATAAATTACTGAGGAAATTTGCAAAGGGGTCTTTCCAAATTTCGATTTATGTCTAATGCTTTTAGCGTAATTGGTTGATGCTATCTGTTAATTACTTATGTTACACCAAAAAGCCAACATTACTTCATTGTTAAGCACTTCCTGACTTGAGCGTAATGTTATTGCAGAACTTGATTTTCACTGTAAAGCGTAATTTTGTGCTCCGGATAGCTTAATAAAACACTTGAATCACTTAACTAGACATTGAATAGCACTAACGGTCAGGTAAATAAGTAGCCTTGTACTTATAGCAGTCAACTTGTTTATTTGTTCCACTCTAGTCTCTTTAAAATTTATTTCCTATCATAAGTTATTAAAACTTAATGCTTGATAACACACGAATCGGTCTCAGGCTACGTTTTTTACCCGAAACTTTGAAGAGACTGAAAGTTTCGGGTAAAAAACTACGTTTTTTACCCGAAACTTTCAGTCTCTGCCACAACCCGTGCAGCCCTTTGTTCCGCGCCCTGTAGCTCTCGCCGCACTTGCCAAGCGATCTACAGTTGAACAAGCGACACAGGTGGATTTCACCGAGCTCCAGCTTATTCGACCAGCTGAGTCTGCGCCTTCTCTTTTGAAGACGACCGACTCTTTCGGTTCCCAGCAGACAGCCTGCACGTGCCGAAGACCCGGCCCTCAATCCGCAAAGGTGTGCAGTGCCCATCCAACTGTCTCGGCCTCAGCGAGGTCCCCGCCCTCAGCCAACATTATAGAGGAACATGGGGGGGAGGAGAGTGACAGTTCGTCCCCAGCCTCAACCAGCATTGCAGAGGAACATGGGGGGAGGAGAGTGACAGTTCGTCCCCGCCCTCTGCCAGCATTGCAGAGGAGTGTGGGGGAGGATAGTGACGGTTCGTCCTTCTCAATTAGTAAATTTTTTTATAAATCTGATTAACTACCTTGTCTTCCCTGCTTTCATCATACTCTTTTTCAACTTTTACCAAGCCTGTCTGCTCTTACTCATTTTCCACGCTTTTCAAAATCTGTGACTGATCGTTCTTTGTCTGGCGCTCTTTGGGCAAACCTGGCCCTTGCGCCACTAAAATCCACTAACCAACCAACTAACCAAAGCCAGGCTCTGACCACTCACGTACGTCTAGAATTTAAGGACTGTTGAGAGCAACTAATCTTCTCCTGACAACCGAGAAGGTTATTTGTGGAGGCAACTAAAGTAAAAAGACCTGCGTAAAAGAAACCTTACTGCAAAAAAAAAAAAAAAAAAAAAAGTGTGACGTTAGGAATCTGTACAGCAGCTACTCATCAAAAAAGTAAAAATGATTTCAGTGATTGGAAGGATATCAATACAAAAGAGGCAGGATTCGTTGGATTGACTCATTACATGATTTTCCCAGAAGAAAGTCACTGATTTATCGTGGTGAAACTAAAATTCAAGCCGTTGTCCACAGCTTGGCTAGGGTCACTAAAAGTGTTATCTCTATCGCTACCTAAAATGTGAAAACAGCATAAGAAATTTTGTTACAGCCCGGGGTATGTTCGAAGAAAGAACTACTGTAGATAAAGTTTAACAGGTACCGTGACACAGGAAATCACACACTTAGCAATGGATTTATTGGATTTGAAAATGAAAGACTTCTTTAGCGTAACCATTATTTCTTTGCTTACATTAATAATATTTATTTTAGCACCCAATCTATGGCCAGTACGCTTTCTTATAAACATAAGAGCTACCCTACCAATTTATTTAAGATCTTTAGACGTGGGTGCAATAATAATAATACATATGAAAAATAACAAATAAAGCGCTGTAGATCAAAGTGAATCCTCGACGTAATTATTAATTTACAACAGAAAAAAAGTCTGCCACCCGAGTGTCCTTTTTTTCACGTGATACTCAGGCAATGATATCAAGACAAAAATCAAAAATACCTGTTGCTGAGTTCAGTATAATAATAATAATAATAATAATAATAATATGGTTAAAATAGTGATAATCTACTCGCCCAGAGTATGTATACTGTATCTATGATCACATAGCGCGTTTGTTAAAATCGCTATAGAAAACAAGAGTACAAAAAGATCGGGCACAGACTCTCTCCCTTCCCTGGAACCAGCAATCCTAAATTAGGGACGAGCCACTGTTTATAGCCAATTGAGTTGCTCACGGTGGTCATTAAACCACCAGCAACAAACATAAAAGCTAAGGCTTTTCTTCCGGCTCAGGTCGGGCTGGTTTTAGTTTCTGAATGGTTTCGGGTTTGGTCAGGTCGGACCGGATTTAGTTTCCGAATATTTTCGGGTTTGTTCGGGTCGAGCCGGTTTTAGCTTCTGAATATTTTCGGGTTTGGTTCAGGTCGAGCCGGGTTTAGCTTCTGAATGGTTTCGCGTTTGGTTCGGGTCGAGCAGGATTTAGTTTCCGAATGGTTTCGGGTTTGCTTTGGCTCGGGCAGTGTTGTATGCTTTCGGGTTTGGTCGAGTCGGGCCGGATTTAGTTTCTGAATGGGTTTGGTTCGGGTCGAGCCGGATTTAGTTTTCGAATGGTTTCGGGTTTGGGTGCATCGGGCAACGACTCAGAGTTTTCTAGCTGCGCTGAACCAAACTCTAAGACGGATGTTATCGGGTCAAGTAAAAGGTTTTAGTCCTGTGCCCACCTGTACCTCGGCAGACCGAGAAAAAGAATAATGCTCACTAAGTACGTTGATGATCATTACAAGAGTCTGAGTCGTGCTGCACGTTGTTCCAAGCGTTTTTCAATGAGTAAGTAAAATATTGAAAGTCTAACAATTTTATGCCATTACTAGAAAAATCGACTGAAAACCAATAAAGCGGCCAGAGAGATATCAGAAGTTGAAGGTACTGGGGCAATCTCCAAATCTCCATCTTTGTTGCTCAAGTTTGGTTCAAGAAAACAGACAAAGTCATCACTCTTTCCACGTTTTTCTTTAATTAACAAACAGAAAGCGAAAAGTTGCATTTCGACACCGCTGGGACCGAACCCAGATCTCTCGATAACTAACCGAGTGCGTTCACTTTACG
The DNA here is from genome assembly GCA_039090855.1 of Macrothele yani. NCBI lineage: Eukaryota > Metazoa > Arthropoda > Arachnida > Araneae > Macrothelidae > Macrothele > Macrothele yani. The sequence goes on from CM077004.1 coordinate 34,156,924, forward strand.
ATACGGTGCCAGCAATCTACGACGTTATGCGTGCTTATCTGTCAGAATCTGACTTACAAATCTGTAGGGATAGGCTCAGCAACTGATACGTCTCCATCTGGTGGGGCTTAACGGCACAAGCAATTTAATTATAGCTAATAAATCCAAAGGGCGAAAGAAATGGTGAAAATCTTTCAAATACGTGGAGACAATATAAATAGACAAAGTCATCGCTCTTTCCACGCACACAGCAACCGAAAAATTGTATTTCGACACAGCTGGGAGACGAAATACAATTTTTCGGTTGCTGTGTGTAAATTACAGAAAAACGTGGGAAGACCGACGACTTTGTCTGTTTGCATTGTCTCCACGCATGTGGAAGATTTTCACCATTGGTTCTGGAAGTTCAAAGGTTATAAAATAAGTCTCGAAAGTAAGCTGCAATTCGGATATACAACGTCGGAGTATCGCAACACTCCTCGCCACGCTGCTGATTCTGATCTCTCGGCAAGCATTAGCAGGCCCTCTTCAGAGTTGGTTGGTCACAGGCAATTAAAGTTGTGCATCTGCAAAAGTAATTAGGAGTCGCCAAAGTATCCCTTATGACCTGATTATATTGAACGAGCTGACCGTCGCATTAAGGTTTCCAGGAAACTCATGGCTCATTCACTCGATCGCCTCTTATCAAGCGATTTGATACGTTCGATGAGAAATTGATCTACTTCAACTATTGTGACTACCACACAGGTGAAGCCCGTGTCAAGACGACAAATCTACAGCTATAAATTACATAGGTGCAGTTCAGTCATTTAAAATAACTGGCTTCGGAATAAGGAGGCGTGGTTCTATTTCCAACACTTAACAAACTGTGAATTTCAGACTATATCGGAACAACCAAAAGCAGTGGCTTGACGCAGATGAACCAGCATTTCGTGTTTCAAAGAAGGTGCTCTGAATCAAATGAATTGTTACGGATGAAAAATAAATGTAAATTACTTTAACAATAACAGAAGCAGTGGTTTGACCCAGATGAACCAGGACTTCGTGTTCCAAAGAAGGTGCTCTGAATCAAGTCAATTGTTACAGATGAAAAATGAATCAAAAATTACTTTAACAATAACTAAAGCAGTGGCTTGACCCAGATGAACCAGGACTTCGTGTTACAAAGAAGGTGCTCTGAATCAAGAATATTGTTACGGATGAAAAATGAATCTAAATTACTTTAACGAAAACAAAAGCAGTGGCTTGACCCAGATGAACCAGGACTTCGTGTTTCAAAAAGGTGCTCTGAATCAAGTCAATTGTTACGGATGAAAAATGAATCTAAATTACTTCAACAATAACTAAAGCAGTGGCTTGACCCAGATGAACCAGGACTTTGTGTTACAAAGAAGGTGCTCTGAATCAAGTATATTGTTACGGATGAAAAATGAATCTAAATTACTTTAACAATAACAAAAGCAGTGGCTTGACCCAGATGAACAAGGACTTCGTGTTTCAAAGAAGGTGCTCTGAATCAAGTCAATTGTTACAGATGAAAAATGAATCTAAATTACTTTAACGAAAACAAAAGCAGTGGCTTGACCCAGATGAACCAGGACTTCGTGTTTCAAAGAAGGTGCTCTGAATCAAGTCAATTGTTACGGATGAAAAATGAATCTAAATTACTTTAACAATAACTAAAGCAGTGACTTGACCCAGATGAACCAGGACTTCGTGTTACAAAGAAGGTGCTCTGAATCAAGTATGTTGTTACGCATGAAAAATGAATCTAAATTACTTTAACAATAACAAAAGCAGTGGCTTGACCCAGATGAACCAGGACTTCGTGTTTAAAAGAAGGTGCTCTGAATCAAGTCAATTGTTACGGATGAAAAATGAATCTAAATTACTTTAACAATAACTAAAGCAGTGGCTTGACCCAGATGAACCAGGACTTCGTGTTTCAAAGAAGGTGCTCTGAATCAAGTCAATTGTTACGGATGAAAAATGAATCTAAATTACTTCAACAATAACTAAAGCAGTGGCTTGACCCAGATGAACCAGGACTTCGTGTTACAAAGAAGGTGCTCTGAATCAAGTCAATTGTTACGGATGAAAAATGAATCTAAATTACTTTAACAATAACAAAAGCAGTGGCTTGACCCAGATGAACAAGGACTTCGTGTTTCAAAGAAGGTGCTCTGAATCAAGTCAATTGTTACGGATGAAAAATGAATCTAAATTACTTTAACAATAACTAAAGCAGTGGCTTGACCCAGATGAACCAGGACTTCGTGTTACAAAGAAGGTGCTCTGAATCAAGAATATTGTTACGGATGAAAAATGAATCTAAATTACTTTAACGAAAACAAAAGCAGTGGCTTGACCCAGATGAACCAGGACTTCGTGTTTCAAAGAAGGTGCTCTGAATCAAGTCAATTGTTACGGATGAAAAATGAATCTAAATTACTTTAACAATAGCAAAAGCAGTGGCTTGACCCAGATGAACCAGGACTTTGTGTTACAAAGAAGGTGCTCTGAATCAAATATATTGTTACGGATGAAAAATGAATCTAAATTACTTTAACAATAACAAAAGCAGTGGCTTGACCCAGATGAACAAGGACTTCGTGTTTCAAAGAAGGTGCTCTGAATCAAGTCAATTGTTACGGATGAAAAATGAATCTAAATTACTTTAACAATAACTAAAGCAGCGGCTTGACCCAGATGAACCAGGACTTCGTGTTTCAAAGAAGGTGCTCTGAATCAAGTCAATTGTTACGGATGAAAAATGAATCTAAATTACTTCAACAATAACTAAAGCAGTGGCTTGACCCAGATGAACCAGGACTTCGTGTTACAAAGAAGGTGCTCTGAATCAAGTCAATTGTTACGGATGAAAAATGAATCTAAATTACTTTAACGAAAACAAAAGCAGTGGCTTGACCCAGATGAACCAGGACTTCGTGTTTCAAAGAAGGTGCTCTGAATCAAGTCAATTGTTACGGATGAAAAATGAATCTAAATTACTTTAACAATAGCAAAAGCAGTGGCTTGACCCAGGCGGTATACATTTCCTGCCCGAAAGGGAGGATGATTAGAAATAGAGGAAATAAATGCTTTATGCTTGTTGGAATTTTGAGATTATGGTTTGCACTGGTTTCCGATGGGCATAGCCTTGATGTCGACCTCACCTCAGCAAACCTAAGGTGTGCGCGCTTTGAGCCACGGAGCCTCACCAAAATGCTTGGAAAACTGGTTTTTGAACTGTTTCCTAACGCCGTGTATAGTCCGGGCAGAGTTTACCTACGTTCACTGTTTTAGTTTCTTGAAGGTAGGCGGTCTAGTGCATTAGTCCAAAATGTTGGAATTTCTTTTCGTCTCTGAGAATCAAGCATAGGAGCAGGAAAAAATCTTAGGAAACTGAAATGGAATCGAAGAAATCGGTAATCAAAGAGGAATGCATAATCTTGCCGACAGATGGCTACGAAAGATTGAAAATTATAGTTTGCGTTTCGCTACGAATGGAACGTTACCAGTGTAGTAAAAATTACTTTTAAAATATACAGTACACGAATAATTTTACGAATAACCCCAATGTTAGCATAAAAGGAAATGTGTTCTTAAATGTAGATTTAAAATCAAGGAAATAATCGTTGATTTGATAAGAAGTGAGTCATTACTTTAAAACCAGATTTGTAAAAAGATACCGACTTTCAACAGGTTTTTAGCAGAAAATTCAAACTGAACCACTCTTAAAAATAAAATTTTTATTGATTTCAATCAACCTAAGCTGAAATGCGTTATTAGGCACCGAATGCTTCTCTTTGTTCTTTTTTTTTGAGGTTCGATGACCATTATGATCCTCTATATCTATAAGCAAAGGAGTAGTTGTATAGACATATATTACCATTATGTCTATGTAACTACTCCTTTGGTGACCATTATGACATTAAGATGACCATTATGACACATTTACTCATAGATGACCATTATGTCTATGCAACTACTACAAACTACTACTTTAAGTTTTCGGAAATATGGTTTATCATTTGATCACCGTTTTTAATGGTAGTAGTTGTACTACTGTCTTTATGTCTATATAATACTACTCCTTTGATGAAAATTATAACACATATACTCACAGATGACCATTATACTCATTATACAATACTGCTACAATACTACTATAATAATATTCTCATTCCTGTTACGTGAATTGAAAACCTTTTTCAATGGTAGTACAACTACTACCATTAAAAAAGGTTTTCAGTGGTAGTAGTTGTACTACTACCATTGAAAAGGTGATTAAACAGACTGAACACCATTTATTAATATTAATATAATAAGAATTATATTCATATTAATAATAATTATATTATTGTAATTTGTAAAATAACAATTATATTAATAGTAAATAATAAGTATATAATTATTTGTAAATTAATAATTATATTAATTAATGATTATTTTACAAATCTCTGAGCATTAACGTGTGTATACAAATCTCTGAGCATTAACGTGTGTATACAAATCTCTGAACATTAATTAATGTTCACATCTCTGAACATTAATTTGTATACACACATCTCTGAACATTATTAGAAAATTCTTTCAATGCTCTAACGGACGAGGGTTCCATTTTTTTGTAAAAGAGGAATTTTGTCGTGTAGGAGTAGTTGTATAGACATAGATGACCATTACGATCCTCAATGTCTATACCGAATGCTTCTGTTTATTCTTTTTTTGAGGTTTGACGACCATTATGATCATCTATGCCTATAAGCAGCCACACATTCTTCAGCTACTGGTTTCAAGGAAGAGCAGCGGCATGGGCAAAACGAATCCACTCTCACCCTCGAAACGGACCCCACTTGTATGATTAGACATTTGCCCGCGTTTCTGACCACTCGTGCACCAGGGCGGCTAATATGCTTTAGCATCCTTTTTGTTGAACACAGTTTTTTGTTTTGGTTCAACTCATTTCGTAATATAGAATCAATAAGATTATCATAAGGCCCAGAAAAGTGATCGCTGAAATATACGAAGCCATGTCGCAATCTCTTTTATGAACAAAGAAATTTATTGAAAAGTAAGATAAAATTACACCTTTGTTCCCTTTTCAATTCGTGCACCAATTCTTAGAAATAGAAATAAGCCACGTATATTCTACCATGTGGTGACTTAGCGGTGACTCCAGCCATAAATCAAGGAGCCGTCACCCGCATCCGTACTGAAACATTAGTCGGTTATCATCAAGAGAAGAAAAAAATCTCTTTAACTATCACCTTCGACGTCAGTTGTATTGGACGCGTCCGGAAATTAGGCTGGACATAATTTGGGTGTAGTTACTTGTATTGAGGAAATCCATACGTCGACTGAAAGGCCACTATTACTTCAGGTCGGCGGGAAACGTGTTATGGGCAGACACTGTCACACGAAAGCCCAAGATGTTAATGGCTTTTCGTCCCTTCCATGGGAGACACGTTTCTTTCGCGAGCTGAGAATAGAAAGCGGCATAAATTCAACAGACAGATGCTGCGAAGCATAATAAATACGCAATTGCTGCATTTTATTACAGGCTGAATATTTTCCTGCACTTTCATTTCGATCAAGTTCAAGGGAAATGTTTCTCTGTAACTTATGCTAAAATTTTAGGTGGCTCACAACGCCCTTTAAGTAATTAATCTTAGAAAGGAATAAAAAAAATATCCTAAATGACGGTTGTAATTGAGGAAAAGAGCTTCAACCGAATAGAGGGATGGATAATTTTAAGCAAAATCCTCTAGAATTTGTCTTTCAATTTATTCTATGCTGTGAGTTCAATTTCCCTTATTTTTTTCATGGATTTTATCTACTAAGTTCTTTTCCACTCAGAAGGAATGTTTCAACTCTCTCGGTGTCTAAGTTTTTGCATTTGAACGCAAAACTGTCAGCTTTTCTTTAATGAAACTCATCGAAATTTTATGCCAATAAAATTCTAGAATTCCGCTATTTCAGAAAGTCAGGTTTTTGAAAACATCAGAGACATCATCAAACAAAGGTCTTCGCTCTTTCCACGTTTATAAGTGAGTCACGGAAAAATTCTCATTGGCCGACACAAGGAGTCGAACCGAGGGTCTTCCAGTTACGCGCCGGATATGCTTCCGCTACACCACAGCGGCCGCGAATTCCTCCAGACTCACACACGTTAACTGCCAAGCCATGTTGGCAGGCTGCTTTCTTGGAGCCCCGCACGATGCTGGGATTCACCAAAGATGGTAAAAGCAACAGCTGAAGAAATAATTAGAAGGCGAATGAATAATTAATACAGACATTTAACGTGGACCAGAAACATCAAACAAAGGTCTTCGCTCTTTCCACGTTTATAAGTGAATCACGGAAAAATTCTCATTGGCCGCCACCGGGAATCGAACCCAGGGTCTTCCAGTTACGCGCCGGATATGCTTCCGCTACACCACAGACACCACATGTGCTATCTGGGTTTCATTCTAGGGTTATAAAGGGACACAACACACACTTTCAGATCAGATCATATGTAGAGGATTTTAGGAAAGGAGTGTCTGACCTCAGGTCTTAAACAACCCTTAGAAATAGGAAGCTAAGAGATTTGGGCTGGAGGGCCCGATGGGAAAGTAACACGGAAGTGAGGTAGACAGGGACAGGAAGACGCTTTTCTTTATTACGGAGGGGGGGGCATTACCCGGGGCCCGACGGCTTAACGTGCTTATCCGACGCACGACGGATATTTAGTGGTTTGAGCAATCGTACCTGCCTGGAATTGAACCCGAGGTCTTCTCTGTGGCATTCTCGAACGTTGAACACTAAGACACCCGCGGCCCACAGCACAAACTTATAAATATGTCATACCCTTTAAGGCAGAAAAACGCTAGTTACAAACGGTAAAGGCGCACAATTTAAGAGGGAAATAAGGCGCACAATTTAAGAGGGAAATTTCAACTTTAAGAGGCTATAAGCTAATTTAATTTTATCATTTATGAACATAAACGAAATAAAGTGGCACGTAATAATATCATTGTATGCAATGCAGTTATAGAGCAGCCAGTAAGTGATTTTTTAAACTTAAATGTATTGTTTATTTAAAAACCTAAATACAAAAATACAAAATTTTGGCATCAAACTGGGCAGTTAGAGGTTCACTCCGGAGAGCGGACATGTTTCAGCATGGGTTGAAGACAACTGGCCATACACATTTTAAGGGACCGTATAAAAATTGCATTTTCATGGCCATTTCACCTACATGACAAAAATATATTTGTGTGTAAATCTGACGTGCGTGACAAATATTATTCCTACTTATAAGATGAGAATTCAATTTGAGACTCCATTGAAACAAATAAGTTATTCTTATACCGATGCAAAACGTGCGTTGTTGAATTGCATTAGATGGTCATGTGAACATTGTATTTTTATTTGGGGAAGCGAAATGACGTTACTTTGAATTTCTTAAAACTACGGGGTTCGGTGAAACACTTTGTAGATTATTTGAAACTACGGTGTTCGGTTCTTGCATGACGCATGCTATATTCGAAAAAGGATAATATGGTGAGATTTGTTTTTTTTGGACCGGTGAAATTGCAGAGACTTTGTCAGTGGTAAATGTTTTCTTTCGTAGCATGCACTCGATCTCACTCCGACGAAAAACAGGGCCTTTCGGAGTAGTTAAATGTCGCACGTTTACTCTGGTTCAAAACATGAATCATAGGGCCCTAGGTCTGGGCCTTTTACCAATTTTGAATCATCAATCATCCGTTCTCATATTCATAAGGTTAACATAACAAGTAAAGTTAACAAAAAATGTAGCACTTTTTCTCGGTCACAAAACTTTAATTGCGAAAACCTTACTTAGGCCTTTTTAGAAATATTTAATTCACCTTGCTCATATCCATAAGATTGACACAGAAAATCAGGTTAGCCGCGCCCCGAGGGTACAGTCCTTCCGAGAAAGGCCTGGGTTCGATTCCCGGTGAGGTATGGATGTTGTGTTTGGCTTACGGTACCGGCTCTCTCCCTTCCCTGGAGACAGTGGCCCTAAATTAGGGACGGGGGACTGCCTGTAGCCCATTCAGTTGCTCATGGTAGAGAGAGAGACATAGAGTGAGATCAAACTCCGAAATAACACCCCGAGAGGTGTTAAGAAACGGGTGAGGTGTCACTTTCACAGGAATGCCTTGAAGACTAGAAAGGCGCAGAAAAGTGTTACTCTGAGAAACACTGCAAGTTTGGACAAGCAGGTCCCCAGAGCGAAGCTTCCTCACAGACTTCAAGGGGCCAACCGCAGCGTCCAAAGCTTTAGAAATGAAAAATGGAGATCTGGTGGACAGTCTCTCATTCGGATCGATGGATTCTACAAGTAAGTGTGTAGCATGCGTAGTCACAGCAATCGAGGGGAGACGACGCTTCGGAGCGACTGGCACAGCTGCCGAAGAAGAAGTTCCACAGTCTTGGTCCAGGTCAAGGTCTAAAGATCGTTTAAGGTTATGAGACTTGGTAGGTTGAGAAGACGAAGGAGAGTCATTGTCAATAATAATTTTTTCAGGTGACTTAAATTTGGAGCGTTTGTTTTTGGGTTTACCCATGGAAAAAAAAGAAGGAAGATTCGTCTGCAGACTACTCCACCCACCACCGAGCCCTACAAGGGAGAACTGGAGGTCCGCAAGCCAAGAAAATGACGCTAGACACAGTTCTGGAGCTTATACGTTGCAGATATAGTCCGTTGGCTGTGATCACACGCACTCGGCGAACACTTCGGCCTCCTGGTACCGTCATACCAACGCCTTTGGCATGATCTCACAGCCCCCGGGCTCACCCTGCCGTGCCATACGACAAAAAGCCGCTAAAGCCCTGTACACAACTGGGTACAAGACTTCTGACTAGAGGTGGGTTAGTCTCTAGCCTCCCGTTTACAGCGAAGCCGGGGTCGAAGAGGAGTGTTGGTACACAGGAGGCACTTAACCAGTCTCCTGCGACCTCAGCCGCCAGACATCCCATTTCCGCCTCACGGGTCTCCGCACGCGGCAAACATGCAGGTAGGTCTAGCACCCAAACCAGCTAAAAGGAAAAAAAGAAATCCAAAGAAGACAAATCCTGGCAGGGAACCTAAACGGAATCTCAGCAACCTACGAACTGAGCGGTTAATATAAATCAGTTAGTGGTGGAGGGTAACAAAACCACAAGACCGGGGTGTGAGTACATAACGTTATAGCGATTAGGTAGAGAATACAACACGGGCAACTAGCCAGTGGAGAAAATAAATAAAAACGAAAATGCGAGACACAAGACCAGCTCGGGAACGTGGGAACGCGACTCCCCAACAGCTGGATGAACAGCCGTCCCTGCAAACACCAACAGCACCGAAACAAAAAACAAGCGGTGGCATGACATCAGATGTGGACCATTCACAAGGTCAGCTCGGGCCGTGGGGGCGCCGCTCCCCAAATAACTGGTAAACCAGTTATCCCCGTGCGGGGCCTGGTTTTGGACGTATTTCTACATTTCTAAAAACGAACTTCAACAAGTGTAACGTACCAGGAGATGTGACGTACCTGCCAGAAGGACGCACACGACATAAAGGCAAATAGGAATCAGAATAAAACGTCCGCGTAGCTCAATCGGTAGAGTGACTTATTCCGGAATGAGGGGATCCGGGTTCGAATCCTGGCGTGGATAAAAATGACGGAGAAATTTACTCCGTTATACAAGGACAAACAGTTATGGAAGAAAAACTGGTTTTAAGCCCCAATTTTAATATGAGATGATTAAAATGCTTACACGACCCGAACTCAACCCGAAGAAACAATCTGTGTTGCTTGGCCTGAGTCATCCAAGATCAGCCTAACGCCGAGCCAGAGCCCGTACTGACTCGTACGGGCCTCTATGGAGTGGTATAGAAATTCTATACTGTGATCATGATTGCAAATTCTGTACGGTGACCGTTGTAGAAATTTTACATAAAGAAAAACGAGGTAACTTACGAATCATTCAAGTAGTAAAACCATGATAAATCAAAAAATTATGTTGGAGTTTTGTAAATCACATAGCCTGCCGTTATGAACATTTCCAAATGGACGTATAAAATGAGTTTAAATATGCTTTCAATATCTTTCTCTGCAATATTCCGAATACTGCGTCGCTGTTTGGTACACTGGGAAAAGTAACACGACGTCATAAATAGCAACAGGACCCAAACACAAATTAATACACTGCCGGACAATTTCTGAGGACGGATGACAATAGCAACGATAGCAACCATAAAATGGAAGGCAGGAAAATGTGGAAATTAGCATAATTGCGGGATACAGTAAGACGTGTTGTGCGTATGCAAATTTTGGATTGCCGAACTTGTTCGTGACGTCATAGCGCTGATAAGAGATATAAAGGATTTGACGCGTATTGACCGTTGTTGTTCAAACGCAATGTTGAAAGGGAAAGAATCAATTGACGAACTTGCAATTTTCAGTATGTCTTCCCGACATCACCTAGATGATTTTACGCGTGGCCGTAGTATTGGCAAGATTGAAGAAGGGCGAAAAATAACAGATGTTACCAGGGAGTTCGACGTCAGCCACAGTGTTGTTTCAAGGCTTTGGAAATCATTTCAAACAAATGGAGAGTGTAGCAAACGTCACGGGGGAGGTGGTGTTCGCAGTACGACACCCGCAGAAGATCGGTACATAGTGCTATCAACAAAAAGACACCGGCGCAGCACAGCTAGTGAGGTAGCAAATCAGTTTATGGCTGCTAGTGGCAAGCGGATCTACCGAAAAACTGTCGGCAGACGTTTGCATGAAGGAGGACTATACGCCCGTCATCCTGTTGTGTGCATCCCATTGTCCAGACGTCACCGTACCACCCGTTTGAAATGGTGCCATCAACATCACAATTGGACTGATAACGACTGGTCTGCTGTCCTCTTCTCAGATGAGAGTAGATACAGTCTATCGTCTGATTGTCGACGACAACTGATCTGGCGTGATAGTGGTACTGCATATTGTCCAGCAAACATACAGGAAAGGGACCGATATCAGACATGTAGTGTCATGGTATGGGCTGGCATCATGATCAATGGCCGTACGTCCCTCTATGTGCTTCCAACTGGGACTATGACTGGCCAACGATACATTAATGATGTTCTGCTACCTCATGTTTGCATGTTCCGTGGTGCTGTCGGTGATAGATTCATTTTCATGGACGACAACGCAACATGTCATCGAACAGTCGCTGTCCAGGAGTGTCTTGAAAGCGAGGATATTCAACGCCTCGTATGGCCAGCACGTTCTCAAGATCTGAATCCCATTGAAAATGTGTGGGATGCTTTGTGGAGGAGTCTTGCTGGTCGCCAATGGCCTTTAATAAACAAGGACACCCTCATACGTGCACTGACAAAGGAATGGGATAAATTACCCCAACAGCTGCTTGATAATGTTGTGCAAAGCATGACACGACGTGAGGAATCTTGCATCGCCCTCCATGGTGGCCATATCCCGTATTGACATCTCACGCCGGAACGCATGCGGACGGTAATTGCATTTTTTTCACGTTTACGTATTCTGCACAAAATGGCCTGTTTGTCCCTTGAACACGTTCCAAAGCCTTCTGGATTACAGAGCACAATAAATTGTCTTTCTTGTAATGTCCTGGCATTCTGACATTACTTTATTTCACTTGGCATCCAACCACATTTACTTTTTTATGCGCTATATAGCCGTTTATGATCCGTCCTTAGCAATTGTCCAGCAATGTATGTCTGTGAACAGAAGCAAGAGCACATGCGTAATAATGGAACAGGACGTGTGCTTTACGTGATGTGAGAACAAAATTTCGCTCACGCAGTCCAATAGCATCAGTTAAAAGGTGTGGCGTACTACAGAGGTGAATCACGTGTCAAGACGACAAATCTGCAGTGGTATATTCTGCCTTAATTGGGAGAGCAACTTACTGCGGAGTGAGGTCGGCGCGGGTTCGATCCGCGTCACGGAGGAACTTGTGTTTTCACAAAGGAAGTCACCGGACAGTGTTCGTAAGTGTAACAAACACTCAAACAGAATAGTCATTGCCTTGCTTATTGTTCAAAACGTGTTTAAACTTGCAAATTACGTCGCCCTGGAGCGAAAAAAAGAAACCGCATCATGTAACTTTCAAGTTTTCTGATTTTAAGTTACATGCTGAACAATAAGCAAGATAATGGATATTCTGTTTGCCACCTGAAAAGTCTGTAGTTGTTCCATGTATTTGTGAAGAACATTCGTTCCACAATCTCAGGTGTTACAGACGTTCGATTGTGTGCTAGAGACGATGAAATGGCTGTCTAGAACATCTGGGTGATTTTACGCGTGGTCAAATAATTGAGATGCTCCACGAGGGGCGAGCTGTGATAAGAGTGGGCCCAAGAGTTCGGTAACGCCCATAGCATTGTGCCGAGTGCGTGGTCGGCCTTCAAGATTGCAGGTACAGCTCTGCGAAAGACCGGTGGTGGTAGTCCAACAAAAGCTACATCCAGTGAGGATCGCTATCTGCTCCTTCATACTAAGAGGGATCGACACCAGACAGCAAGTAACCTTACAAGACAACTGAACATGAGCACTGGATGCGCAGTATCGTGGTTTGCAGTGGCCAGGAGACTATACAAAGGGGACTGTTTGCCCAACGACCAGTACACTGTATTCCATTAAAAATTGTCCCCCGAAGACTCTGTTTATAGTAGTCCAGAGAGCATAAAGACTGGACAGCAGGACAGTTGGGGTACGGTACTCTTTATTGATGAGATAGATTTAGTCTCTCTAGCGATTCTGGATAGCACTCGTTTTCGCCCTGAAAACATCAACGAAAGAGATAGATATAGCGACCGCGGTATTCTCGGACGGGAAGACATTCAATCGATGGACACAAAGAGATCCGGATATTAAAAGGAGGTACTGTAACCGCTGAGAGCCACTGTAATGAGGTAAACTTTCCCCATGTCCGTCTTTTCCGAAGGGAAACTGTTCCACAGTTTATGTTAATGGACATTAACTCCACGCCCTATCGTACGGTGGCTGTTGATGAACTGTTGGAAAGTGAAGACAATCAGCAAATGGACTGGCCAGCACATTCTCTTTACCTAAATCCCATAGAGAACGTGTAAGACAATCTGGGGAGACACGTTGCAGCACGTCAACACCCACCGGAAATTATCCAACAGCTGAAGACAGCGCTGAAGGATGAATGGGCGATGTTACCGCAAGAACTTATCAACAACCTGTCGCGAAGTATCAACAGACGGTGCAAATCATGCGTCGACGTTAGTGGTGATCATATCCCCTATTAAGGACCTCCTCTTCCCTGCGTACCATCTTTGGCAGTGATGTATTTGTAACATGGCATCCAGTGCTAACTTACTGCAAGACCTCATCAGCAACCTAGTGCAAAATATGGACAGACGATTCAAATCATGCATCGACGTTAGTGGTGATCATATCCCCTTCTGAGGACCTCATCTTTGGCAGTGATGTATCTGTATCATGGCATTCATTGCTATCTTACTGAAAGAATTCATCAACAACTTAGTGCAAAGTATGGACAGACAGTGCAAATCATGCATCGCCGTTAGTGGTGATTATATCCCCTTCTGAGAACCCCCTCTTTCATTCGTACCGTCTTTGGCAGTGAAGCATCTGTATCATGACACCCAGTGCTATCTTACTGCAAGAATCCATCAAAACCCTGGTGCAAAGTACGGACAGACGTTGAAAATCATGCAACGACGTTAGTGGTGATCATATCCCCTACCAAGGAACTCCTCTTCCTTGCGTACCATCTTTGGCAGTGATGTATCTGTAACATGGCACCCAGTGCTATCTTACTGCAAGAACTCATCAAAAACCTAGTGCAATGTATGGACAGACGGTGCAAATCATGCATCGACGTTAGTGGTGATCATATCCCCTACTGTGCACCTTCTCTTCCATTCGTACCGTCTTTGGCAGTGATGTATCTGTCTCATGTCATTCAGTGCTATGAAGCAATTTCTGTATAAATTTCCACTATACCCTTTTGTATCTGCAGTTGCGTCGGTGATGTTATCGTCATCATTTCGATAAGTAATGGAGTTCCTATGGTTTGTATTTCATATATCTAGGCCGCTGCTGTGCGACGCTGTAGTTCAAAACCTAGCTCGTCCTTAAGTTTTACACAGCAGTATAGTAGGCAGAGGTTTCTGGCTAGTCATGCGAGTTGAGCCCCTGTTTCAGTACAGGATGAGGCACGGGTGGTTTGTTTATCTTACGTCCCTGAGTCTTTCCCTTCCCTAAATCCAGTGGTTCCAAATTAGGAACGGGCGATTTCTTCCAGCCATTAGAGTTGCTCATGGCGGCCGTTAACCCTTCAAGCGACCAATGTTACTAAACCAGACGGTGCATAAACTTTTTTGATTGTCTTCGCCTTCACAATAAATTTAAAAATGCAAGGCTACTTCCGCTCACTGACACCTGTACAGACTCCATGCTTCCCATACTTCCCCCTGAACGTGAAACATAGACAAAACTACAAATGGCATAAAGAGGGAATTCCTGGTCAAGCTTGACACATCCACGTATATATCGCGTTTCTCCTGTCGCCTTCCAAACCATAGAAATGACGAAATAATTGGTCATTCTATGCATACGAGGGCACACATTATGATGACATTAGCTGCAAAATTCTGAGAATGGGGATCTTTTTTTAAATAACCAGTATCACTTGAAGGGAAATCGAGATATGAAAAGATAAGTGAGTAACAGAGAGGATACGGTATGTAATAACTGGCTCAAAACGTCTGGTTGTTGTTGATGGAAATTTAACGACCACCGTGAGCAGCACAATGGGCTAAAAGCAGTCCCCCTTCCTTAATTTAGGGCCACTGGTTCCAGGGAAGGGAGAGAGTCAGTGCCGTAAGACAAACACAACATCTATACTTCACCGGGATTCGAACCCGGACCCATCGTGGACGAATTATCCGAAGCCATCGCTTAGACCACTGCGCCACTAGGGCGGCCAAAACGTCAGGTGTCCACTCTGATAGTTAAAACGTCACGTGTTCAAGTTTTAAAAATCGCGACCACGCAAAAAGTTCAAGGCTGCGCCACTGACTGGTAAGATTTTGTTAACGGTGTTCTTTGATAAAAGGGGTGTGCTACTCATCGATTTCCTCCATAAACGAGGTACCATCGACAGTGCAGCGTACTGTCAGACACTGCAACGACTGCATACCGCCATCAAAAACAAAAGCCGCGGGATGTTGAGCTCCGGTATCGTGTTGTCATCATTTTTTTATGATTAGAAGTTTAACGACCACCGCGAACAACTGAGTGGGCTATAAGCAGTCGCCCGTTCATAATTTAGGGCCACCGGCTCTAGGGAAGGAAGAGAACCGGTGCTGTAAGGCAAGCACAACATCCATGCCTCACCGGGATTCGCACCCGGACCCATTTCGGACGAATAATCAGAAGCCATCGCTCAGACCACTGCGCCACAGGGGCGGCATCGTGTTGTTACACGATAACGCTCGGCCACTCGTCTCCCATGAAACCACCACTCTTCTGACGAAATTTCGATTGGAGGTAGTACAGCATCTGCCCTATGTTCCGGACATGTCACCCTGCGATTACCATTTGTTTGACCCCCTGAAGAAACATCTCAAGGGTCGACGTTTCCCATAGGAGACTGAACCGCGTGCTTGTGTGACGGATTGGGTCCTCTTCCAGACCAGATACTTCTCCGAGAAGGGTATTCACCGGCTATCGCATCAGTGTGACCTCTGCCTACAAGCCCACGGTAACTACTTTTAACTGCTACGTATATGTGCCTTTCCAAAACTCTCGTCACCTTTTCATTTGACCAACCCTTGTACATTAAATCGGTAGTGGTGTACGCTCAAGTAGATGTTACAGGCAAATGGACGCCAAATTAATCAAGCAAGTAGACATGTCTCAGAAAACTTGAAACTTACATCGTCTTCTAATGGAAATCGAACCCATATCTCCCAACTTACGTTCTGTAATGTTTCTTCATTTCTGAAGAGTTATTTCTTCAGGGGATTGGCTTTCTACTTGCGTACCGCTAAAGATGAAAGATCATATGTGCTTCGATTTGGAGCACTTCATCTGAGTCTCAAAACACATCCACAATTTCTCGAGGGTTCGTTGTTCTGGGTGGTGTAACGCAGTGGTGTAACTACCACCCCCGCAGCCCCCGCAGCCCCCGCACCTGCGGGGGGCCGCATGTAATGAAGGGGCGTACTGCATCTGCCAGTTATAGTTTTATGAAAAAAATTGAACACGCACAATAATTAACCCAAAGATTCATATTTTGCTTTAAGATATATTTAACTCTTCAAATGTCTTACAGATTGAAAGTGTTCGGCTCTTTTACTTCAGGTTGTAATACGACTGCTCTGCAATGGGTTGTAAATAATACGATCGCTCTCCAATCACCCTCTCTCTGCTCTTAGAAAAAGCTCGAGGTCACAGTGAGATTCCCCGTAGAGGATGCGGAAAAACAGTCAGTTACCTAGGATTACGTGCACGACAGGCGTCAACATTTATTCACAGCAGCCGCTGCTCTGCTATGTGTAAGAAGGGGATTTCTTCAAGTGATTTGTTTTAGTTTTGGATAAAGTGTTTACACGTATTATCGAATCTATTGCTTAAAAAGTTGAAACCACGTGGCTCTAGGTACAACCGTTACATTTGCCATTTGCAGACACTCTCCCTGACTTCCGAACACCTCCCCCCCCCCCCAACCAGCACACACACACCGCGAAAAATGCGTCCTCCCTCGTGTTCGAAATCCTGGGAAAATTACTATGCTTAGGAGTGCTAAAGTAAATCTTGCGCGGGGGGGGGGGGTTACGCCACTGGTGTAACGGTAGCATGAACGTAAATCGGGAGTTGCGAGTTCGATTCCCGATTCCCGTTCCAGGACAATGCAATTTTCAAGTTTTCTTAGACATGTCTACTTGCTTAATGGTGTACACTTCTGAGATTTGTACAATGAACAGACGTACGGCAAGTACACTAAGCTCTGCAGAAGCTAATATGATCGCCAGGGTCATCAGAAAGGACAGTATTTAACTGGAACGAATTAACTCGGGGTTATCAAAATAAGCTGAAATCAGCTCGAACGAATATTTTCGCTGTCTGAGAAGTGGGCCCAATGCAACAATAGCGAGTGGACTTGCTCATCAGAAATTGTTGCTTTTACCTACCGTTTGTCATTTTAAGTGGTCATTTGGAGGGTATGATTGTCATTAATCCTTTCTGTCTCATTACCTTCTCCGCTAAGAATGCTAAGAAAAGGGCGACGAACCTAAAAAAGAAAAAACAAAAGTGTGAGTAAATTGTTTCTACCTAGTGGCATGATGTCCGTGTTCGGGGGACTACTGCTTCCGAATCATTCCTTCGGTAATGAAACTGAAAATAAAGGACTACGAGGGAATCAGACTACATACTGTAAGACTAAGGACAGTAAGGGTGCACTAATGATCAGTGACAGATTTATAGTCGATACTTCTTCAGATGAAAAAAGGAAAGGAATTGTTTTGCCGTAGCTTTTGGTATCGCTCGGTCACTATAGGAACACTTTTGTTTGAAGAACGCAGGAAAATTTGGGCAACTTTTGGTTCAGGTACCAAGGCCGCTTAAAGGGTTAAAAAGAGAGCATAATATTCACAGTTAAATGCTTTTGTGGACTTTATAGAATTTCATACTCCCGCTCATGAATTTTTTGCGAGCTTTCATTTGTTACCAAAGAGTATCCAGAACATGAAAATGAGCTGACCCTAGTGAATTCATTTTCTGGTATGGGATTGAAATATTCCGATTAAAAACAAATCATTTGAAGACTGCATTTAAACTGAATATTCCATTCACGTCACAGGCTATTAAACTCTCCAAAAACTTGATCTAGCTACTGTTTGGCGTGGTTCCTCTCAACGAAGACTATCCCTAACTTCAGGAAGGGATAAAACACTACATCTTATGCAATGTGGCATTTAGATTATGTGTAGCTGAAGTTGCGGCTCGTGGAATAGGAAGCAGGTAGAACACACGAAACAAGAACTGATATATTAATTTTTTTTTATTGGAGGTTTAACGACCACCGTGAGCAACTCAATGGGCTATAAGCAGTCGCCCGTCCCTAATTTAGGGTCACTGGTTCCAGGGAAGGGAGAGAGCCAGTGCCGTAAGACAAACACGACATCCATGCCTCACGGGATTCGAACCCGGACCCCGTTCGGACGAATGATCAGAGGCCATCGCTTAGACCACTGCGCCACCGGGGCGGCCTATTAATATTTCGTAACCCTCACAATGGTAGTAAAAGTACCTCAAGAAACATGGTTCTAAAAAAATAGTCCACAATTGGAAGCCAAGTCCAATTCATCATTTTCTCGCTGAGAAAATTTACAAAAACGAATACCTTTTTTTTCTTATTCGAGGTTCAACGACCACCGAGAGCAACTCAGTGGGCTATAAGCAGTCGCCCGTCCCTATTGGGGCCACTGGTTCCAGGGAAGGGGAGAACCAGTGCCGTAAGCCAAACACAACATCCATGCCTCAACGGGATTCGAACCTGGACCCGTCTCAGACGAATGGTTATAAGCCAGCGCTTAAACAACTGCGCCACCAGGGCGACAAAAACGTATACAAATTATAAGATGTGACAACATAAGTCGATTGTTTTTAACATTTCTGTTTTACTGTTGAATTTACCATTTCTAACTAGAATTCATTTGCGATCTTATGTTTGCCGTAGCAAGTACAACCAAAATCAGTATATTATTCTTGTGTGCACACAGCACACGTCATGCTTCTGAATTCTATCGGCAAAATACCATAAACAAGAGAAGCAAAATACAGCATTTCTACGTATGACACAGTTGCATATTATTCATTCATTCATTTTAAACGATTCTGAACTGAACTTTCTGATCCGCTCTGTGTTTTTATGTTCAAATTTTTTTTCTGTGAATTAAGATCTGGAGAAGGTTCTTTAATTTCCAAATTCTGTTTCAACGAATGCGAGAAGAACGGATATTTCAGCAAACAATCAATAGGTTTTATGACTAAAAAAATATTTAGTTTATCAAAGGTTTTGAAAAATGGGCTTCTCAAAAACTGTAAGTGTTATACTCTAAGGGCCATAAGCAAACGTCCGTAACTAATTTGGGACCATTGGCTCCAGGAAAGTGACAGATAGCCAGTTCCTCTCGGTGAAAGATGCGAGCTCTTGGATAATACATCAGAAGGCACTGGCATTTAAAGAGTTAATCTCTCCTCTGAATGAAGTGTTATAGACAGTTGTCAACAAACTGTAAATTTCATCAAAACTCATCCACTAGAATCTCGAATTTTTAAGGTTCTGTGTTAAAATATGGGTTCAGAGCAAAATGCCTTACTTTTCCATATCGAAACCCGATGGATGTCAAGAGGCAAACTGTTATTCAGTGACCAGCGAGCGGTACATTGAGAATAGAATTTTTCAGCTGAGACATAAGGTATTCTGCTTTTTGAGGTATCATGAGGTATTACGCAGTGGCTAACTGTACTGCAACATGGATTTCATTTTGAAACTGGCATATCTTGGAAATATATTTGAAAAATATAATCACTCTAAGCAAATCTCTTCAAGTAAATGAAGCAACCATATTTCACTGAAATGATAGTTCAGGAGTTTATTAAAAAATGAAAGACTATAACTTCTGATAAATGGTTTGAAAAGTCACAACTTGGAAATGTTTCCTACTCCTGTCAATATGTTTAAACAAACATACTTTCAAGTAATTCCCTCACAGTTTAAAAGTTATTTCATTGACCAACTAATCAAGTTACAAGAACACTTTAAAAAATAATTTTATTAAAACCTCGATGCGTTGAACTGTATAAAAACTCCATTTGAAAGTGCCCCACAGCTAAAATCATTAAACACAACTGATAAAGAATATCTTATTGATCTACCGATTGATGATTCTTTACCAATAAAATTTAAAGCGAGCTAAATCCGAGGGTTGTACCAAAAATAATGCAAAAGTGGGCATAACATTTTTAATAAATGACAGAGGTCGTTCAAATTGCACACGTTAGTAGAGTCACTCTTCCTGTATAGTAAACTTTTCCCTTCATTGACGGTAAATAATGAATTCGAAGTAGAAGCGACGTGCCGTCATTGAGTTCTTGACGAAGGAAGGGTGCAAGCTATCTGTCATCCACAGAAGGCTACAAAATGTTTACGGAGATGACACCGTTGACAAAAACAATGAGCACAAATAGATGAAGAAGTTTAAAGAAGGGGAAACCTGGATTGAAGAAAAGCCACGCAGAGTAAGACCATCATCTTCGACCACTGATACGAATAGTCAGCGCACGGATGAATTTATTCGAGCGGAGAGACGAGTCACAATCCGTCAGCTTGCTGCACAACTGGACTTTAATCACAATACCATGCAGAATATGGTGGGAGATTAAGGGTATTGGAAAGTGTGTGCAAAGTGGGTATCTCGACAGCTGACACCTGATTTGAAGGAAGGAAGGGTGGAAGTCTGCTCTGATTTGAAGGAAGCATTTGAAGCCAATGAAGACACGTTTTTTTTTTCGATCTGGTGACAGGGGTGAAACGTGAGCGTATCTTTACGATCCGGAGAAACGAAGCATCAATGCATGGAATGACGTCACACCTCTTCACCAAAGCCTAAGAAGTTCAAGAGCCAGCGATCAGCGCAGAAAGTCATGGTGATTGTTTTTTGAGATCACAGGGGTGCCATTCTCCTTGATTTCGCGAAACGTGGCCGTTCAGTGACCAGCGAGCGGTACATTGAGACACTCAAGAAGATTAGAGGAGCCATAAGGAGGAAGAGACCGAACACGAATGTGAAAAAAATCCACATTCACCATGACAATGCGAGACCACACACATCTTTGGCAACAAATCAGGCGATCAGCAAAAGTAGGCTGGTCGGTGGTCCGCCATCCACCGTACATCCCAGATCTGGCGCCCTCCGGCTTTCATCAGTTTAGTCCAATTAAGCACAGTCTCCTGAGACAACGATTTCGGGACGCAGATGAGGTGAAAGTGGCTGTGAAGAAGTGGGTACAACAGACCACACCTGAATTTTTTCAAAGAGGATTCGAGAGTTGGGTTCAACGATGGCGCAAATGCATCGCTTGTGATGGAGACTATGTTGAGAGAAAGAGTTACTCTACGAACATGTGGAATTTGAACGACTTCTGTCCCTTAATAAAAAAGTTATGCCCACTTTTGCATTACTTTCGGTACAGCCCTCGTAATAAAAACTTAGGATGATCTTCGATCATCGGTCGACTTTCGGACCATTTAACCTCATGACCACTGCATGTTTATTGCATCACAAAAAAACTGAAAGTAATTATCTTCTTGTAAATACAAGAAATCTACTAGTCTTTAAGGATGAAGAAGAAATGCATGTTTGTTCCCCAGTTCTTTTTCCTTCCCTGCTTCATTTTCTTTATTCGTTTTCCTTCATCTTCCTTTCCCTCTTTATTTTTTCTTTTCTTTCCTTTTACTTGTTTTTTTTTTTTGTTGCATGCACTTTCTGGGACAAAGGAAAATTACATGACGTCATTTGGTGCATTCCTTTACAGAAGCCAGCATATCCATCACCAAATGGCATTCGCAAACGACTACCACCATTTACATTATTGGCTGCATGATACTTTGTTTTACGAATGAACGGAAATAATGTCGGGAAATCAATCCGACGAGCCATTAATCTCAGAAGCTTTCCCATAAAGTTCTCTACAGATACAATAACATTAGAATTCCCTCAAGAGCCACGATAAGAGCAAAGTTTTTGAAATAGCAGTGACAATTTAATCTCGAAAGGAATTCTGTGTAAAAACAGCAAGAACACTAAAACATCGTAATAAAAGTCATTTCGTGAGGTCACTTCCTGAAATTCAGCAAACGACAAATGCATGAATAACTTCGTGTTTTGCCGCACCATTAAGACTAAACTTTTAATAGCATGCTGAGAAAATCGGTGGTAACTAAAACATTATTTGCAAGATATGCATTCTAACAAAATCAGCTTTGCATTGAAGCACAAAGAAAATATATTACATATTTTATATGGCAGTTTATTACAACTTGAGATAAATTTTCCGTTTGGTTCCCAAACGCATCCACTCATGAAGAAGGATGCTGCACATAACACAGTGTTAATTCCAGTAAGTAAAATAAATGTTTCTTTTTCTTTCTTCTCGGTCTCAGTTGAGTCTTAACTAGTTTGAACATTAAGGCTTTTATCGCTACTAATTTAGCATTCCCAGGATTTTTAATGTCAGTTTACCTTAATTTAGAATACGAATTTAAGAGCAAACGTAAAGTGCATTTTCCGAAACTTCTGACAAAATTGCTAGATAATATGTTTTACCTTTTTTTTCCCCTCAAAAATTACCTTTCTTTCGCTCTTTTCCCTACCTGTTTTTCGGGATGAGGGTTGTTGTGCTAACTCTGGTGCTAACCAACTGCTGTGGTTAGGAAGTAACATTAAGCCGTTGATCAAAAGGGAAAATACTTCTTGCTCCAAACAAGTCTTCTCCTATATCTGGAGCTATTGCCCAGCCCACTTAGCCTACTGTCATAGATTTTGGCTAAGTAAAAAAAATTAATCTGACGGCTGTAGTTTTCACAACACTCAGTCTAGCTTCGTCAAGTACTCCCACTTCGTCTCATCGCAACGCGGGCAGACGGCTACGTCGTACGATCTTGGGAGATGAAGCCAGTTGGAGCCGTCGAGCAAGAAGCTGATTGCATATTGTCAAGGACAACTCTGCTGCACGTGCTTCCACTGCCTTTCAAATGTAAACTGTATTACAGTGAGGACAAAACAGGGTTGTATTATAAATAGCGTTCTAGGTAGACCACCCAAAGGAGGGCGTGTTTTTCATAGTGTACGTGAGAGAAGAAATTTTGACAGTACACGCAATGAGTTTTATATCATTAATACCCGCGGAAACCTATCTTTCCGAAAATATTTATTACACGAACCTGCAGTACATGAGCCCAGCTGTGGTGCAATGAATATTCAGTGTGCGCACTACCATGCTTTGCCTTTCGCTAATGAGGAAACTAATGGTCATTTTAATTCCTCTGGTCATAACGGCCTTACTTCCCTTCCAGAACTGCAGATAAATACCGGGCTGAAAGACTTACGTAAATAAATGTATACCCTCGAATCGCTGGTTTTATTTCACACCCACAAAAATCTTGATATGCGAAAGATGCACAGCATAAATTATCTACAAAACAAGTTAGTAAAATCATGCAACGCATTGCTTATGATACGCATTTCAACATACTAAAAATTATTACTCAAGTTATAAGGATAATGGCTGTGGAATAAATCTCGCTCGTTTGCCCTGACTTTTGACCCCATTTCGGTGATATTAAACAGAACCGGTTCAGTATACCTCCGAAACAACATGATAAAGTTTTGTCGCAATCGAAGTATTTATGCGTAAGTTATGACGCATAAGGACGATGGAATGAATCCCGCTCCTGTGTCCTGACCTTTGACCCCATTCCCATTCCGGCCTTTTCCAATAGGGTACGTCCCCAGGTTGTCCCCTACCACATACTAAAATTTCATCGAAATCGAACCATTTTTATGCGAGTTATCGTGCGGACATACAGACAGACAAACGGACAAAGCAGGAGTATATATGTTTCTTCAACCTACGGTTGGAAAACGTAAACAAAGAGTACCAGGTTACTCTCTCGATTTCGTTTTGCTCAAAATTAAGTCATCCACTACTCGAAACACATAGTTATTTCGAACTAGGTATTGATAATTATTGCTTTCGAATGAAAGCTTGTGTTGATAGATTTTGATTTGAAGTTCTTGCATTGATTAGGATATTGATTTGAAGTTCTTGCATTGATTAGGATATTGATTTG
This sequence comes from Macrothele yani, assembly GCA_039090855.1. Taxonomy (NCBI): domain Eukaryota; kingdom Metazoa; phylum Arthropoda; class Arachnida; order Araneae; family Macrothelidae; genus Macrothele; species Macrothele yani. The sequence goes on from CM077004.1 coordinate 34,180,855, forward strand.
AAGTTCTTGCATTGATTTGTTGGAAAAAGCAGTTTTGTTTTCTGAATTTAAAGAGTTATCACAGAATATTATGCATTCCTATAACTTCTTTAGAGTGTGCTTTATCATTCTGCAGAACTAGAAGTATTTCTTACAGGGATGCGAGGGTTATTCCAAAGTGATGCAAAAGGGGCATAACTTTTTATTAACACAGAGGTCGTTCGAATTGCACATGTTGGTAGAGCAACTCTTCCTCTTTTGTAACCCGTCTTCTTCATTGCAGATTTGTAGAGAGGATGGTGGAAGTCTTCTCTGATCTGCTGGAAGTGTTTAAAGTGAATGGATATATGTTTTTTTCCGATCTGGTGACAGGGGATGAAACGTGGGCGTATCTTTAGGATACGGAAATAAAGAATTAATCTATGGAATGGCGTCACGCCTTTTCACCAAGGCCTAAAAAGTTCAAAAGTCAGTGATCAGCACAGAAAGTCATGGTGATTGTGTTTGGGATGACAAAGGTGTCATTCTACTTGATTTTCTGGAACGTGGCCGTACCGTTTCAAGTGAACGGTATACATTGAGATATTCTAGAAGCTTAGAGAAGCCATAAGAGGAAGAGACTGAACAAGAATGTGAAACGTATCCACATTCACAATGACAATGCAAGACCACACACATCTTTGGCAATAAATCAGGCGATCAGCAAAGTAGACTAGTCGGCGGTCCCCGATCCACCGTACATCCCAGATGTGGCACCCTCCGACTTGCACTTGTTTGGCCCAATGAAGCACAGTCTCCTGGGACAACGATTTGATGACACAGACGAGGTGAAAGTGCCTATGAAGAAGTGGGTACAACAGTCCACACCTGAATTTTTAAGAGGATTCGAGAGTTGGGTTCAACGATGGCGCAAGTGCAACGCTTGTGGTGGAGACTATGTTGAATAGTACCTTTGTATTGAGAAAGAGTTACTTTACCAAGATGTGCAATTTGAACGACCTCTGTCAGTTAATAAAAATGTTATGCCCACTTTTGCATGACTTTCGGTAAAACCCTCGTATTTACTTGTTTTCCGTCGCCATCGACATAAAAAGAAGCATATGATGTTTTAAAACCATTATCGTGCAGTGAATTCGTAACACTATTAGACGGCGCTTTCCTTAACATTTGTAAGTCTTTTGTTTTTGTTTTTTTTAACAAAAATCATAATAAGTTCTGTAAAAATCTCTATCGATTTAGAAGCAGGAGAACAATTTTTTTATTCCTTTTTCGATAAAATTTTTCCTGATTTCCTTCGTTCTTCTTTCGCTCACCTTAAAACTCTTACTTTCAAAACTTAGTTTTTGCTACATGTTTTCTACAAACATTTTAATTAAGGTCTTAATTAGCATGGATCATGATTTTTTTTTTGTTCAAGAAGACAGACAACTTTCAGAAAAAAGTAAGGAACATGTCAGAAGCTGACATTTGTTGTTTTTAGTCGCACGTGATCATACATTAGAATGAAAATGTTAAGCTTCGTTTAAAGAACACATTAATTTAAATTAGTGCCTCTCTGTATTCTTAATCACCGGTTAAAGTTGCCTGCGTCGTTTTGCACTGTCATCTATTTGTTTCAAGAGCACATTTTTGTTCTCGAAAGTTAATGTTTGCTTCAGTGAATAGCAGAAGCGACAGACGCTGCTAATTGGGGACACCTCTTTTTTTTTTATTCCTTCATTTTGCCTTATTTTTTTTTCTCCGAACGAGTAAATTTGCTTCCACCGAAGTAAACTAGCAGTAGAAGTGTAATTCCGAGTTTTTATCTCATGCGTTATTTTGAATCTCGGACGGAAAAATAAAATTCACTTCTCATCAAAGTGACACAGATATTTATCGGAACACAGAATTCCCTCAAAAACGAAAATGTGATATTCAAGCAACATATCAAAAGTTACTGAAGTCCTGTTTGTTCTTGAAGTAAATATTTCCGTCCTCAAGACATAAAACACTCAAGTTTAATAAGTCTGCTTGAAAATTCTTCATTTTCTTTGAGTTGAATGATTTCACGTACGACATTCGTAAATGGATATGGATGTAAAAGGTTTCCAGTCATTTGCATATTTACTTTTTAACAAACTCTCTTTTTTTCTTCATACGACTTACAAATGATTGTTAATAACTGTTTCTACTTGAAACAGTAAACATTATCTTTTTATTTACGCTTTCCAACCGTAGGTTGAGGAAGCGTATATGCTCCAGCTTTGTCCGTCCGTCTGTCTGTCGGCACGATAACTCGCGTAAAAATGGTTCGATTTCGATGAAATATTAGTATGTGGTAGGGGACTACCTGGGAATGACCCCTATTTAAAATAGGTGAAGTGGGGTCAAAAGTCACGGCATAGGAGCGGGATCCATTTCATTGCCCTTATGCGTCATTACTTGCGTAAATATGGTTCGATGTCGATGAAATTTTAGTATAATGTAGGGGACCACCTGGAAATGAACCCTATTGAAAATGAGTCCTATGGGCTGATGAATCCAGATACACGATCCATCAGTCTGATGGCCGAGTGTGGGTATGGCGGCAGCCGGGGGAACGCTATTTACCACAGTGTACTGTTCCTACGGTCAAGTTTGGAGCTGGCAGTGTACTCGTGTAAGGGTGTTTTTGGTGGTATGGTCCCGGCCCCTTTGGTTATCGTGGACAAACCTGTTAACCAACGCGTCTACCTCGATATTCTGGACAATTATGCTTTACCAATTCTGTGACAATACTATGGAACCGAGCTTTGTTGATACCAGCAGGATAATGCACCGAGCCATAAAGCTAGGACTGTTACGACGTGGTTTGACGACAATTCCATTTGGTGTGTGGACTGGCCAGCACAAAGTCCTGATCTTAATCCCACAGAGCACCTATGAAATGAATTAGAGCGCCGCATAAGAAGTTTGGAACCGAGGCCTACTACTGAGCAACAGTTAGCGGCAGCGTTATGTACTCAATGGAATCGCATACCTATCGCTATGTTCCAAAACCTTGTCGAAAGCACGTCTCGAAGGGTCAGTGCATGCATTAAAGACAAAGGTGGACCGACACAGTACTAATATATGTCAATAAGTGCTATGTTGTGTTTCTCTTCTAGGTGTCCGGTGACTTTTGTCAATATAGTGCATCTTCGCCATCTCTAATTGATAAATGTCTGTCTTCCCGTATAATAACAGCTATTGTATTGATGTTTACCTCTGTAACACTCGTTGAAGATCTTCTTTCATGCGCGATTAAAGCCTCCGACTCACACGGCCATCCATAAATTGTTTATGCCATCTGTAAATTGCTGATTTTCCTATATATTTGTCATTGTAAGCCTCTTGCATAAGACAAAAAGTCCCTACGATAGACTTCTTAAGTGAACAGCAAGATTTAATAGCGCTTCTTTGTTTCGCTTTCACATCCGTTTTTTCGAAACATCACAGAGCTGGAAAACATTTAATACACACAATTGACGTTGATTAGGAACATCAAACAGAAATCATCGCTCTTTCCACGTTTGTAAGTGAGTCACGGAAAAATTATCATCGGCAGCCACCGGGAATCGAACCCAGGTGTTATTATACTGGAAGCTGTGGTGCAGTGGTAGCATGTCCGGCGCATAACTGGAAGACCCTGGGTTCGATTCCCGGTGGCGGCCGATGAGAATTTTTCCGTTACTCAATTATAAACGTGGAAAGAGCGATGATTTCTGTTTGATGGAAAACACTTGTTAGGGTTCACGAAGCAACGCACACTACCGTGGTAGGTAGTGTGAAGCAACGCTTCACACTGTTGAGATCACTTTGTCATTTATCCCAATGTACAATTGTCACCTTCGCTCAGAGTTCGCACTACTTCCAAATGTACGAATAATCCTGCAGCAGTATGGTCCAATAAATCTTGCAGATTGATCTCAGCGCAAGTAGCTGTCACAAATAAGATTCAGGAACAGGGTAACAGCATTTTTTAGCTCTTTGAAATACGGTGTAGTATGGGTAAATCTTTTTGTCGCTGGTTCTGATGATTTCTTATTGTCTTCTTGACCAACATGTTTCTACAAATCAACAGTAAGGGCTTGTAAAGATGATAGTTGTTCTCTCTCATTTTTTAGACTACTGGAATATTCTTTCCTGTATTTCATCGCTCGTCTAGGAGATTCAGTAAATTCCTTAAGAACTTTTGAAGCATATGCCTTGCAAAAGACTTATGGCTTCATCTGGGTGGCAAAAGTAAATTCGTCGGTGTCCAGTGTTTGTCGGAGTTCTTCCATCTTTCTTCTCTTACTGCGATCGCTTGATTCGCTGAAAGACCTGTTGCCACGGGTATTTCTAAAGTCTCTTGAAGCTAGCTTTTATTATTAATTTTTTAATGTCTCATCTTCCTGGTGCGCAGCAAACCATTTGCGTTTAAATTCTGACTTTATGTAAGACATTTTCTGCTTAAACGCTTTATATTGTTCTCTCGGCTAGGCAAAAACTTTTTAATGTATTTAATTTTTTTTATATAACTTCGTCTTTGAGTTGTTGCTTAATATCGTATAATTGTCTCCGTGTCATTAATTGGATTCCGCAAGGCTCTAGAAATTAAACAAAAATCTTGTAAAGTTAACAAAATTGTGAAAATTAGTATTTGCGTCGCAAGCACTTAAATAAGTAAATACCACGCGATTCCGCGGCTAATTCTTTTTGTATTATAAACACAAAGCTTTACTCGTTGTAATAACATGAGAAAAAACATCGGGACAAACCCCGAACTACAACAAAATCATTCGTGAAATGTTGCATTTGTAAAAAAAAAATCACTGAATTATTGACATTTTTCAAAGCGCGATAACTACATAAAGATAAATGATATAAAAGTAAAAAACTTTCAAATATGTAGTACAGGAGTGCCTCAGAAGTTTTCATAATGCAACACTTGACGCTGTTTGTTTAAAAGGTATGCAAAACACTAATACACGTGTGATGTTCCCGAGACTGCCTAGAAGAGATACGTGCTCTATTAGCAACCTTGAACTTCCGACTAAGTGGCGCGCTACATCGGAAAACGAACGAAAAAAAAAAAAATCACCTCCCATCGTTCCCTCTCACAGCTTCTCTGTGGCAAGAATTATACGCCTACGGCAAAATTGACGAAACCGACCTTTGGCCAGGTTTTTCATGCAAATACCCCACTGTGCGCCGGTCTGTTTCCGCCCAACAGTGCATCCAAGTGCTATAGCTACCGTTGGTAATCGGCGAAACCGCGCTCAGTCATCTACGTGATGCACCAGGAATCTTGATTAGTCAGACCAAGCCACTTTCTTCCAATCATCCACGGTCTAATCTCGATGACCTTGGGCCTATTTCATGCGTTGTTGGCGATGACATGCAGTGAGCATGGGAATCCGGCTGGGTCTTCGGCTACGCAGGCTCATGCGCAGAAGGATGCGATAACTGCGTACTGTGACACATTGCCCTGATCACCACAGTTGTAGCGGCGGGTGATTTGTCCTCGGACGACACACGCCTCTACTAAGGTTCGTCGTTTTGCCATCTGTGCAGCACTTTTGATACGTACTAACTACAGCGGCACGTGAACAACCCACAAGCAGCGTTTCCGCGATCGTAGTTCGGAGGCGCCGTGCTATCACAATTATCAAACTCCGATAAATTCGCAGCTTTTCCCATTCTGACTCCGAACACTCTACTAATCGAAAGCCGGCCCTCTGGTTGTATATATACTGCTCTGAGAACTTCAACTGCGCCACCGTTCGGTCTCCAGGCGCAATCATTTCTCTAGGCTAGGGGTGGTCATAATGTAATATGCTCATCGATGTATGCCTCCTGGTTTACTCTCAATGATGCCAAAACAAAGAAAGGAAGTAATGTGTCTTTCAGTAAGGAAGTGTTTAACGGGAAGAAACTAGATTTACATAAAAAAAACAACTACTAAAAAGGAAAGTTTGTTAGAGGTATACGTCAGAAATGTCGCAGATTTGAGATTCTGTTTCTGCGTCATTTTTTCTCCTCTGTTTTCTTTTTATTTATTTTTTTTTTTGTTTTTTTTTTCAAATGGCGTTCCGTTTTTATCCGGTATTTCAGTAATTTGTTCTCAAGCCTATCAGAGCACGAATGTAAAGAAATGGTGTTTTATCATGCTTCGAAGACCACTGAATTTAAACCAGGATTGTTAGTGTTAAGGAGTTACATAAAATGCGCAGTCTGATCAGTTTTTTGGACACACTTCTCTTCCGTTTTTCTAATCAAGCTCCGAAAGAGTTCAGCTTACTTCACTTAAGCCCTTTCGAAAGCGTACGTCCACACATTACGCCCAGCCAATACACACACTTAAACATGGATAAAAACTGATGTAAACATCAACCTCAGAGAAACGAAAAACCATTGTTCGTTTAATTTGAAAGAACGGACTGCGAGTTTTTCTTCCTCACAGACTGATTTTTCGTTTTTTTTTATTTTCATTAGAAATTGGAGTGTTTAATTTCTCTGAGAAAACAGTGCGGTACATCAAATATTTAACATCCCCTTAGGAAAACTCCAGACGGTTATTATTTACCGGGAACAAATCGAAAAAATAGCCTAATTTTAACCTTTTTGGAATTCCTTTTGAATAGATTCTTTTATAGCGAAAAAAAAAATTAAAATACTAATTTTCCCCGTCCCTATGGAATCCAAAATTTCTGGTGCTTATTAATCTCCGCTCAATATTCATTTGCTGTGCATGTTCTGCCTTTATTCTTCGCTGAAACATCGTTAAAAACATGGCGCCATCAAGTGAGAACCCACAGAATGGAAAAGAAAACTCTAAAAAATATCTCTCCCTCAGGAAAAAAAAACACAAAAAACATTTTCATCTTCTCATCTACATTTGATGACTCTTCGCTTTTTTTCTCTCCACCGGAGGTTTTTTGGCTTAGTAGAGCGTAGACGCGGAACTTAAAAAAAATGTGAATCGATATTTTATTAGGAAGTGTTTCATAAACCGATTTCAGCCTTTTTCTAAATTTTTTTCTCTTCTTTTCATATTTTTTCTCCATTTCTGTTATCTTTTGAGCATTTTCGCATTCTTCTCTCTGTTCCTATTATTTTCAAACACAAAAATTGTTGAACTTAGGGAGAAAAAAGGAATAAAGTCCTTCAACCGAATGAATAATTTAAAGCAAAAATGTGAGCAGTAAAGCGGTTTGGAGACAAATTCTAAAGAAGGCAGTTTTAATTCCTCTTTTGACTAGTGAACCTTTTCAACGACGAAGATCTCCTTCGGGAGGAGGAAACATATCTTTCAGCAAAGTAGAGTTTATTCTGAAAGCAAGTATTTCCAATGCATATATCCTTAGATTCAATTCATTTTCAAAACATCCGATTATGAGATGGCATTAAAAACCTAAAGCATGCAGCTCTTCTGAAGAAATGCATTTCTTTTATACCTCAGAAAGTATTTTCAAAGTAGAGAGGAAAATTCCTTTAAGACGCAAAGATAAATCGAAAAATATATTCATAAAGGCGGCTTCGGTTATGCCAAATACGGAAAATGAAAATCGGCATTCTAAATTACACTTGCCATAATTTAACATTATTTGAAAATTTATTGGTGCAGATATAATTCTTGAGCTTTTGCACAATAAATGGCTCGATTCTCCACCACGAGTCAGCGAAATGACTCAAACCGTTTGTATGCGAATATACACTGCTCTACCATTAATATCCGCACATCCGTCTATTGATCGTGACTTAGATGCAAAAAATAAGTAGTATGCATTCATGAAATACACTGGTTTCCATAAATTAAGAACAAATCAGAAAAATCAGGAGAATTAAAAAACTAATTGGTAAAATTTCATGAAAATAGGCGAAAAGATGCATTAAGTTGTAAATTATAGGTTAGGCAAAAATCACGAAAAAGTTGTTTCAATATGATGTGTGGTCACTTCTAACAGCAATACAGGCCCGACAGCGCTGTTCCATGCTCCTTATGGTGGTGTCAATTAACTCAGTAGGTATAAATGCCCATTGTTCCTGCAAAGCATTGGAAGTCCTATTGAGGGTAGCAACACATCTCCCCAGAACATCCCAAGCATGTTAAATGGGATTTAGGTCCGGAGATGAAGCTGGCCGTTCTATACGGGCAATGGTTTCCACCTCAAAGTATTGATGCAGGAGGCGCGCTCTGTGTGGTCTTGCATTATCGTCCTGTAGGAGAAACGTTTCGCCTATTGCACCTGCATAAGGCCGTACATATAAATGCAGGATATCATCTCTATATCTCTGTGCAGACAGTTTACCACGTGGCAGGATATAGAGATTTGTTCGACCACCCAAAGAGATGCCAGCCCAAACACACATACTACCTCCACCATTACGATCTCTCGTTCACGGATGTTACTGGGATGATAGCGTGTTCTTGGCTGCCTCCAGATCAAACAACGTTTGGAATCGCTCTCTAAACTATCTCGATCCGTCAGTAAAGAGTACAGACCTCCACTGACTTTCACTGTAGCTAACATGCATGCGTGACCAACCCAATTGTTCCCTCCTGTGCCGTGCGGTGAGGGGCACACACATTGTTGGTCGTCGAGCGTGCAGACCTCCTTCATGAAGCCATCTGCGCAGGGCCGGATTTAGGTGTGGTCTGTGGGGGCTATCGCCTTGGGGCACACCATGATCAAGGGCCCAGAACGCATGCCTGGGCAAGTAGGAGAGAGAGAGAGAGAGAGAGAGAGACAGAGAGAGAGAGAGAGAGAGAGAAAGTCCTTCATTAGCCGATGTGGGCTGTGCAACGACGCCCTTAAACTGGCGTCTAAGGGCGCCGTTGCACAGCCCACAGCGACTAATGAAGGACTGTCGCACCGTCTCGTGGACTCCCGGTGTGGTGTTGATCTTCGTCCGCAGCAACAGCGATTTGAGCGACGAGATCTTCCAGGGAGTCCGCAGGTGTCTCGTACACCAATGTTTTTATGTGCCCCCAGAAGAAGAAGTCCAGTGGATTAAGGTCCGGGAAGCGTGGAGGCTAAGCCATAGGTCCACCGCGTCCAATCCACCGCCCGGGATATGTCGCATTTAGGAAGTATCGTACCTCGGTGGCAAAGTATGCTGGGGCCCCATCATGCATAAACCACATGTCCCTCCGTGTGGTGAGCGGAACATCCTGCAACAGACCTGGAAGCACTTACTCCAGGAGCACACGGTACGCTGCGCCGGTCAGACGTCTGCGTCACTTCTCATGTGATGTTCGCGGGGTAAAATCGCTGAACGGGTTCGGCTGCATTTTTTAAATGTTTGCTCTTCATCATCTACGCAAGTGATCATCAAGCGTTGCTTTTAACAGGAAAAAACACCGAATGGATATCCAAACAAGTTATGTACTTTTGGGACTGTTTCAAAAATGAGGGCTATGGTCTTAAAAGAAAATCCACCGACCCAAAGAGAAATCGCTACGTCGTTAAAACTATCTGTATCAACTGTAAACAAGGTAATAAACAAATATTTGAATCTGAAAAAAAATATTTACCGCGTTTTGCCAAGGCACGTCGCTGAGCGCTGAGTACGGTGCAGACTTCTTTATGAAAATCTCTTAACCGTAGACAGATGAAGGTTGATTGCGACTATCGATGAAGCATGGATCTACCTAAACAGCTGTAACAAAAGCAAGTTAGTAAAATCATGCAATGCATTAATTATGATGCGGTTTCCAACATACCAGAAATCATTACCCAAGTTATAAGGATAATGGCTGTGGAATAAATCTTGCTCCTGTGCCATGACCTTTGACCCCATTTCGATTATATTCAACGGAACCAGTTACAACATGCTATAGTTTTGTCGCAATAGAAGCATTTTAGTCATGTTCTGAGGGGAATAAATCTCGCTCCTGTGCCCTGATCTTTGACCCCATTTCGAATATATTCAACGGAACCAGTTACAACATACTATAGTTTTGTCTCAATAGAAGCATTTTTAGTCATGTTATGAGGATAATGGCTGTGGAATAAATCTCGCTCCTGTGCCCTGACCTTTGACCCCATTTCGATTATATTCAACGGAACCAGTTACAACATGCTATAGTTTTGTCCCAATAGAAGCATTTTTAGTCATGTTATGAGGATAATGGCTGTGGAATAAATCTCGCTCCTGTGCCCTGACATTTGACCCCATTTCGATAATATTCAACGGAACAAATTACAACATACTAAAGTTTTGTCGCAATAGAAGCATTTTAGTCATGTTATGAGGATAATGGCTGTGGAATAAATCTCGCTCCTGTGCCCTGACCTTTGACCCCATTTCGATTATATTCAACGGAACCAGTTACAACATGCTATGGTTTTGTCTCAATAGAAGCATTTTTAGTCATGTTATGAGGATAATGGCTGTGGAATAAATCTCGCTCCTGTGCCCTGACCTTTGACCCCATTTCGATAATATTCAACGGAACCAATTACAACATACTAAAGTTTTGTCGCAATAGAAGCATTTTAGTCATGTTATGAGGATAATGGCTGTGGAATAAATCTCGCTCCTGTGCCCTGACCTCTGACCCCATTTCGATTATATTCAACGGAACCAGTTACAACATGCTTTAGTTTTGTCTCAATAGAAGCATTTTTAGTCATGTTATGAGGATAATGGCTGTGGAATAAATCTCGCTCCTGTGCCCTGACCTTTGACCCCATTTCGATAATATTCAACGGAACCAATTACAACATACTAAAGTTTTGTCGCAATAGAAGCATTTTAGTCATGTTATGAGGATAATGGCTGTGGAATAAATCTCGCTCCTGTGCCCTGACCTCTGACCCCATTTCGATTATATTCAACGGAACCAGTTACAAAATACTATAGTTTTGTCGCAATAGAAGCATTTTTAGTCATGTTATGAGGATAATGGCTGTGGAATAAATCTCGCTCCTGTGCCCTGACCTTTGACCCCATTTCAATTATATTCAACAGAACCGGTTCAGTATACCTCCGGAACAACATACTAAAGTTTTGTCGCAATAGAAGCATTTTAGTCATTTTATGAGGATAATGGCTGTGAAATAAATATCGCTCCTGTGCCCTGACCTTTGATCCCATTTCGATGATATTCAACAGAACCGGTTCAGTATACCTCCGGAACAACATACTAAAGTTTTGTAGCAATAGAAGCATTTTAGTCATTTTATGAGGATAGTGGCTGTGAAATAAATCTCGCTCCTGTGCCCTGACCTTTGATCCCATTTCGATGATATTCAACAGAACCGGTTCAGTATACCTCCGGAACAACATACTAAAGTTTTGTCGCAATAGAAGCATTTTAGTCATTTTATGAGGATAGTGGCTGTGAAATAAATCTCGCTCCTGTGCCCTGACCTTTGATCCCATTTCGATGATATTCAACAGAACCGGTTCAGTATACCTCCGGAACAACATACTAAAGTTTTGTCTTTCAAAATTGCTTTATTGGAAAAACAAAACTGTACAGGGAAGGAAATCGGGAACATACAATGAAGGGAAACAGATAAAATCGTGAGCAAAAGAGCATGGATTAATGCAGAGCAATCATCAAGAAATAGTGAAACTTATGCACTGGGCGACACAAATATTCTCGTGAGCAGAGATACAGGAAAATGGCATAGAGAAATATACGAATTAAGTGGAGAAAGCATATTTATAATATAATTCAAGAAATGCGTAACGCTTATTCCAACTGTCACGGGCACGCAGGAAATCCTCAAAAGAGGCATAGTTGCTTGGAAAAGGAGACTGATTGGAGAGCGGAGCACGGTGGCGTTTCCGAGAAGCACCATCAGTGGAAGGCTGAAGGGGAGACAATGGATCAATGGCATCGGACAAGGGATCACTAGTAGTTGCAGGCGATGAAGCAGGAAGAGGTGGAGGAGATGCTGAGGTTGTGGCGGCAGAAGATGTCATAGTCGGAGACTAATGCAGAGCAATCATCAAGAAATAGTGAAACTTATGCACTGGGCGACACAAATATTCTCGTGAGCAGAGATACAGGAAAATGGCATAGAGAAATATACGAATTAAGTGGAGAAAGCATATTTATAATATAATTCAAGAAATGCGTAACGCTTATTCCAACTGTCACGGGCACGCAGGAAATCCTCAAAAGAGGCATAGTTACTTGGAAAAGGAGACTGATTGGAGAGCGGAGCACGGTGGCGTTTCCGAGAAGCACCATCAGTGGAAGGCTGAAGGGGAGACAATGGATCAATGGCATCGGACAAGGGATCACTAGTAGTTGCAGGCGATGAAGCAGGAAGAGGTGGAGGAGATGCTGAGGTTGTGGCGGCAGAAGATGTCATAGTCGGAGACTGAGAATTACACTGGAGGCTGGAGGAGGCGAACTCCATTGGCGGAGTGACAGACGAGTCAAGCGGAGAACAAGCAGAGCTGGCGTGCACGGTTGAGCTAACTGGAGATACTGCATGAGAAGATGGCGGAAGTTGAGAAACAGGAGACACTGACAATGAAACAGTAGAACGGGCACACTGTGAGGCTGAAGTAGACACAGGAGAAGTAGAAGAAGTATCTGACAGAGGAGTTGCGTGAGGTGGCAAAGGTGATCGTGAGAGGCAGAAATCAGACGGCTCAATTTCGAAGAATTCGAGAGCATTCTCTCGCTCGAGACGATCAGCATTATAGGCGCTCGTGGAGCGAAAATGTCTCCTACAGGATTTGTTAAGCTTGAAAAGTTCAAGATACATGAGAACCCTGTCATTCCCCATTCCTTCAACCTTTCTATTAGACACTGTTGCAAGGATGCGGCACTGAGAGGCAGAGAGATGAGCGAAAGAGTCCGGGGAGCATTGGAAGTATCGGACAGTGAAGTGGCTGCTAATGAACTAGAAACGGGTAGCGCAGACGATGAAACAGGAAGAGAGACGAGCAAGGAATCAGGAACATTTCCGGGCGGTGATGAAGTAACATTATAGGGTATGGCAGCAGATGACGAAGCAGAGTCTATAGACACAGTAACAGGTAAGATGCATTGGGAGCTGGTGGAGGCAGCAGACAAGGGACAACTGGATAGAACGTTCTCCGTAACACCGTAGAGCTGGACCTCAGGTTTCGAGACAGTGTCCATTGGGAAAGGCAGAAGACATACAGTAGCAAGAGAAGAATGCGACGAGGAAGAAGACATTGGGCGTTTTAATAAAGTCTTGGTGGAAGATGGGCTTGATGGAGGCCAGCAAGGTGGCGTGGTGTTGGCTGAAGAAGTAGCATCCAGGAGAAAAGACGGGAGCAGGTGAGTTGATAATATAGTGTCCTCAGGGACGAGGGATGAAGAAAAATCAGGGGCCGGGAACAATCCACCGGAACCTGGCGGAGACACTAACTGGGAGGGTCTGACAGGCAGTGAGGCAGAAGTAGAAGTAACAAAAGATGAAGCCGAAGCATGAACAATGTCTTTATCTGGGCAGGCAGCACATAAATGAGTAGGCGATATGCAAATAAAACAATGAAGGGCAGTATAGACATGAATAGTGCGAATATGACCACAGAATATGACCACAGACTAGTATAGACATGAATAGTGCGAATATGACCACAGAATATGACCACAGACTAGTATAGACATGAATAGTGCGAATATGACCACAGACTACTTGGAATGTGGTAGGACAGGAAGTAATGAAGGTTTCGTCTGGAAACACGACGAGGGCCTGTCGTCGGAAACTAAGATAAGAACGAGCACCTTGCTCGTCCGACGCTGCTGGTAACGTGCGAATGGGGCCAATTACAAGGCCACAACGGTAGAGAAAACTATGCAGGTTATCATCGGAGTTTTCCGGAGGACCGGGCGACATGCTGGCAAGAATTGGTCACTGTTCTAAAGGAATGGCAAACAGACTTCGATCGCCTACGGAAATGGGGGAAGAAATGACCCGCGCAACCTGAGCGGGAAAATATAAATAAACAAGCACAGAGCGGGGTTTTCGTGCAATATGAGTAATTGCATCAGAGGGAACAAGCTCATCAAGAGCTGTTGTATACACAGTGAGTTTAGTATCAGGGAGGGCAATATATTTCACTCCCAAGGCTAAAGAGGCAAGTAAGGACTTACCTCGAGGTGAAGACTCAGGGATGTGAACGGTGAGGGCTGTATCAAGACGAGAAACAATGAAGTCCAAGCAGGACGGAAATGAGCAGAGTGTATGGAAGTGGCGGTAGGCGAAGAGAGATGAAGTTGATCTTGAAGCAGAACATCAGGAGGTCATTGGTGAAAAATAATCAGGAGATGTAGCACAGGCCATGAGCAGTTGAGTAGAAAAGCACAATCACTCAAATGGTAGACGTTGAAAGTGGGGAAGTCACGATGAACAGGTAAACGAAGGCAGAAAGTAGAACAATGACGTCACAAGAAGAGCCGCTGGAGACGAGTGGTGCCCAATTGAAAAGTTGATGACGTCACTGGAGGACCACTAGCAGAAGGCGACGTGATACGGGAGCAAGGAGGTTACAATAAGATATCTGGAGATGCCCTTCTTAAGTAACAGTACCACTTTGCGTAAAGCCTGTAACCACGAGCTACAGCCGTCAAAATCTGGGAAAGCTGATGATTTCCAATGCTATTGCAATGCATTGTGTGTTGGCCGAATCTCCTTCTTTCGTCGCAAATGTTTCGAATTTCGCATTATAACTTGCTTCCGATGTGTGAGAAAATGCTAAATTTGTAAAACTCTTAATTATTTTGAAGCCCCTTCGCATTTTTATTTTAAATTGAAATACACGAACATTAGTGCGAATTAAAAACACAATATAACGTTAAAGTTGAAAACTTTACTCATCTATGAAGCATAATTCATTCTGGTTTGATATTAACACGATTTCTGCGACCAAAACCCAAGCAATTCCAAAATACAGACGTTGAAATTACACGGGTATCATGTAAACAACGTCGAATTCCCACACCTGGCGGCTTCACGGTTAAAAGACTCAGGGTATCTTTTTTTTTTTTTTTTTTTTGATTGGAGGTTTAACGACCACCGTGTGAGCAACTCAATGGGCTATAAGCAGTCGCCCGTCCCTAATTTAGGGTCACTGGTTCCAGGGAAGGGAGAGAGCCAGTGCCGTAAGACAAACACAACATCCATGCCTGACCAGGATTCGAACTCGGACCCCTTTCGGACGAATGATCAGAGGCCAACGCCTTAGACCACTGCGCCACCGGGGCGGCGACTCAGGGCATCTCCAGAAGTATTATTCTAACCTCCTTGTACGGGAGGTGCGGAGATAAGCACAGGAATAGGAGCGTAGAAGGAAACGTATAGGAACGCTGATAAGGAAACTGGAGATAGTCAAGGCAAGTCACGATGTTTACCGGAGTAAACGACGAGGGTTAAGCACAAGATAAGAAAAATACGTTGAATATGAAATATATTGGCACCTACTGGGCACACCAAGTCGCAGGAATGATACACACGAGCTTTATAAGCTGGAGAAAAGCACTCACACGAGGTAAGGAGACCCTATTCCGTCAGTATAAGGCAGAAATTCGGGAGCTGGAAATGGGCGTGGCCGATAGAACTAAACGTTTTGTCGCAATAGATGCATTTTAGTCAAGTTAAGAGGATAATAGCTGTAAAATAAATCCCTGACCTTTGACTCCATTTCAATTATATTCAACAGAACCTGTTCAGTGTATCTCCGGAATAACATGATAACGTTTTGTCGCAATCGAAGCAGTTTTACGTAAGTTATGACGCATAAGGGCAATGGAATGGATCCCGCTCCTGTATCCTGACATTTGACCCCACTTCGCCCAATTTCAATAGGTTTCGTCGCAAGGTCGTCCCTTACCATATACTAAAATTTCATCGAAATCGAACCATTTTAAGCGAATTATCGTGCGGACAGACAGACAGAAAAAGCTGGATCATATTCGCTTCTTCAACCTACAGTTGGAACGGGTAAAAAAGGTGGATTTACTATCACAAAAGAGGAGAAAAAGACTTAAAAACTTGGTTCCAAGAATCTAAAGAAAGTTTCAGTAAAGGCTTCATGATTATTGTTGGTTTCTCAGCTATAGTCATAAATCAAGTAGGAAATGAAAGTTAATAAAAGTTGAAAAGAATGTTATCTATTCTACATATTACAAAAATAATATTTTAACGCCTATATTTAAAGACGATATACCATTACTTTATACACAAAGCCTTCAAAAAGTAGAATTCCAATAGGATAAGTTTACTAGTCATACATTCAAATTTGCAGCTATATTTCTCGAAAAAAATGAAAAAAGGGCGGGTATCAAATCTATATATTTTCCTCATAGTCCAGAGGTAGGGCTATCAGATAGAGCATGTAAGAAAGAAATAATTTTATTTTAAACATTAATTATATTGCTCGAATACCGTTCTAAAAATATGCGAACATCTGTATAGACATGTCAGGTACCTACTTCGGAATTCTTTGTAACAAGGATATCATGTTAATTAACTACAACGTTTCTTTTTCCGAAATTTAAGTTTTAGGATACAAAATAGCTGTGAAATAATCGATATCGTCACAAGCACATGCATTTTTACTCTTCTCTTTCATGTATTCCGTGAGTGCTATTCGATTTTCTCATGTTGTCTGCGGTTCAGTAAATCCTGAAAACCTCTAACTCTAGAGAGACAAAGCATGTTTTTTATTGGAGGTTTAACGACCACCGTTAGCAACTTCAGTGGGCTATAAGCAATCGTTCGTCCCTAATTTAGGGCTACTGGTTCCAGGGAAGGGAGACAATTAGTGCCGTAAGACAAACACAATATCGCCGCCCCGGTGGCGCAGTAGCCTAAGCGCTGGCTTATGATCATTCGTACGAAAGGGGCCCGTGTTCGAATCCCAGGCATGGATGTTGTGTTTTTCTTACGGCACTAGTTCTCTCACTCCCCTGGAACGAGTAGCCCTAAATTAGGGACGGGCGACTGCTGATAACTCATTGAGTTGCTCAAGGTGGTGGTTAAACCTCCAATAAAAAAACAAACCAATAAAACACGACTTCCATGCCTCCCCGTGATTCGAACCCGGACCCACGCTTAGACCACTGCGCTACTGGGGCGGCATAGAAATCTTGCTTGTAGAAATGACTTAATTTTACTCAGTTCAGAACGTCAGACCTAATTAGTACCAAATAACTTTTTTTTTATTGGAGGTTTAACAACCACCGTGAGCAACTTATAACGAATTAAATTTCTCCGTCATTTTTGGTCTACGCCGGGATTCGAACCCGAGTACGCTTATTCCGGAACAAGCAGCTCTACCAACTGAGCTACGCAGACATGTATTCTGATTCCTATCTGCCTTTATGTCATGTGCGTCCTGCTGGCAGGTACGTCACATCTCCCCCCCGAAAGAGGGCCGGGGGCATGGCCCACGGATCAGCCGTGACCATGAATCGCTACAGGCAGACAACCACTGTAGAACGTGCACTTGAGAACTCATAGTCAATCTGGTGTGTGGAATGCAACGTCACACACATTTATTTTTCGAAGCACTGGAGAAGGGATTCTCTGATTTTTCCTATCTCGCGGTGTGGAAAGAACATCACACCATTGCGAGATTTTGAACGGTCGGGTCATCCGGGTAGTTCGGGCGCCATTATAACGAATTAAATTTCTCCGCCATTTTTGGTCTACGCCGGGATTCGAACCCGAGTACGTTTATTCCAGAACAAGCAGCTCTACCAACTGAGCTACGCAGACATGTATTCTGATTCCTATCTGCCTTTATGTCATGTGCGTCCTGCTGGCAGGTACGTCACAAACTCAATGGGCTATAAGCAGTCGCCCGTCCCTAATTTAGGGTCACTGATTCCAGGGAAGGGAGAGAGCCAGTGCCGTAAGACAAACACAACATCCATGCCCGACCGGGATTCGAACCCGGACCTCTTTCGGACGAATGATCAGAGGCCATCGCTTAGACCACTGCGCCACCGGGGCGGCTAACTTTCTTTCCTCATACATATCCGAACATTCATTCACTTCCTACTAAAAGCCAACCTAAAGATATTTGTCCTTTAGGATTTCTACTGCCTTGCGAAAAACCAGTTCTCGAGCTAGCTTCCATTGGTTCCTCCGTAGTCACGTGTCCTGCGCGGATGTAACCAGCGCCAGCTCACATGATATATGCATGCTGACACAAAGTGCCACTTCGGCGCACCTTTGTAAACATTTAAGTGCGGAAAATTTGCTTTATGTTTTCCAATTTACTGTAACGTAGACACATGCAAGGGCTGTTATGACCCATTTAACTTCCAAAAATTTCGAGATAAGATGTTTAAGACAGTTTCAAGTGCTTATTGGCACATATTGTTAGAGGGCAAAATTTCCTTCTCTTTAAAAAAAAAATACTGAATAAGAACTGCTCACCCCCTCTCCTCGTAAAATTATTGGGTGTACTTCACTGCAGGCCACCAAAAATGCAACACCAAGAAAGAAGCATCCGATTGGCCTGAAATTCGCAGCATGCTTCGCCCGCGAAAGGATATGCAAACGATTAGCATTGCAGGGCATATACAAATCCTGTGCTCCCGGCACGCCACCGAGAAGCACTATAAGAAGGGTGCACAGAAGGTAGGGTGTAAGTAATGGAAGTGTGTTGTGCTGCCGAACCTGTGCGTGGGAAGCTTCCTGATGCCTCGTCGCAGAATACGGCAGTCATTCCAGCACGTTTCGGAGTTCGACAGAGGACAAATAGTGGCTTATCGCGACAGCGGTTTATCGTACCGAGACATCGGCGCCCGTGTGGGACGACATCCAGCCACTATGAGGTGAGTATGGATTCGGTGGGTGCAGGAGGGACGGACGGACCGACGTGAGCGATTGCCGCAGCCGCGGCACACCACCAAACCAGACGACCGGCATGTTGTGCGGTGGGCATTGACGGCCCGTACCGCTACATCACGAACGTTAGCGTAGGAATTAGGGTGTGTTGCGCAACAACTTGTGTCAGCACGTACCGTTCGACGTCGTCTGCAGGAGCGGGTACTTGTCGCACGGCGCTCATTACTCCGATTACCATTGGCGTTAGACCACCGGCTAGTGCGGCAGCAGTGGGCCGTTGAACGCCGCACCTAGATTACAGAGTGGCACGACATTGTGTTCTCCGACGAATCCCGCTTCTGCCTGCAACACCACGATGATCGGATCCGCGTGTGGCGGAACCGCGGCGAGAGACTGTATGACGCCTGCATTATGCATCGCCATACCGGTCCGTCGCCTGGCGTTATGGTTTGGGGCACAATTGCATATGACACCCGCACCCCTCTGGTACGCATCGCCGGTACACTCAACAGCCACCGCTGCATCTCCGACGTTTTGGAGTCTGTAGTCCTCCCTTACCTGCAGGACCTGCCAGCGACCACGTTTCAACCGGACAATGCGCGCCCGCACGTGGCACGCATCGTGCAACAATTTTTCACGGTCTTCCAGGTGTCACTGCTACCGTGGCCCGCCTGTTCTCCCGATATGTCGCCCATCGAACACATCTGGTTGCTGATCGGCAAGCACAACCCGCCGCTACGCCTGATGAACTGTGGCAACATGTGGAAGCAGCCTGTACCGACATACCCCAAGCCCACATCCAAAGCCTCTTTCTTTCGATGCCGCGGCATGTAGCGGCCGTTATTGCCAGCCATGGGGGCCACACGATCTATTGATGTCTGCGTGTTCCGCAAGTCGCCCGGGCCTGTAAGCTCAATCGTTTCATCTTTGTATCTGTTGTTATGTGTCCATTAAATCTGGCTTTGCTATCTCGTGTCCTTATTGGTGTTGCATTTTGGGTGGCCAGCAGTGTAGATTCACCTAACCGGGTCGGCGTTCCAAATGCTTTACTATACTCAGAGTAATTCCAGACAGAAATTAAAATACGCAAGAAATTGCTGAATGTCCTCTACATTTTACTTGTGCGAAAAAACAGGTGCTTCGTGAAATTTTTAAGAAGCGAAATTGGGCCCCATTGTTAACTTCCTCCCCAAGTAAATGCTTTCTTTAGGCAATGGAAAATGCGGCTCTGTAGGGGTCGGAGAAGGAGGGTCTTGAGATAAATAAACACAGTTCCTTGCTTCCTCCGAAAAAGAAAAAAAGGGAAAGAAGACAGATAGATACGAAAAAGCAAAACAGCCATGTGGCCAAAGAGGGAGACAGGATATATTGCTTAGCACATTCCTTGTTCTCAGTTATAAAACAAAAGTAGGTTATAGGAGCCCCAGAAATATCTTGTTTTTCCCTTGCAGGTTATTCGATATTTAAAATTTTACAAGAGTTGCTTTGTCGCAGGCACCCTCATTGAAAAGGCGCCCCGATGTTTTGCTTACCGGCTTGAATCGGCCTTGTTTGTAGCCATGGTGAAGAAATGTTATGTCGTTACATTCGTTGGGTATCCAGAACACGTACTTAAATAACATACTAATCGTTTTTTGTTTCGAAGTTTAATCACCATCGTGAGTAATTCCAAAGTCTATGACAGCCGCCCCGATGGCGCAGTGGTCTAAGCGATGGCTTCTGATAATTCGTCCGAGTTGGGTCCGGGTTCTAGTCCCGACGAGGCATGGATGCTGTATTGGTCTTACGGCACTGGCTCTCTCCCTTCCCTGGAACCAGTGGCCCTAAATTAGGGACGGGCGACTGCTTATAGCAAATTCAGTTGCTCACGGTGGTCATTAAACCTCCAATCGAAAAAAAAAAAAAGTCTATGAGCAGTCGCTCTTCCGTAAGTTGTCAAACCGGTTCCAGAGAAAAGGGAGAGCACCGTAGAACAAATAAACACCCAATCGTCACCCTGCATCTGAAATTCTAATGTACTACGTATGATGACATAGATGACGTACTATTCAGATGACGCAGGAGTCAAATCAAAAACTAAGTAGCGGTAAGCCTGTGGGCGTAGTTCAGTTGAGAGAACAGTCGCTCCGGAATAGGAACACGTGGGTTCGAATCTCATCACCGGCAAAAGGTTATATGTTATTAACCTCTCCTCAGGCGAGTAATCAGAAAACAACGCCTCAGACCAGTCGGCCTGCTGAGCAGCCTCGTGGCTTTTCAAGACCGTGATCTACGTCATTATCACGTCATTGGTCGCGTTATGAGCATTTATCTCACGCTTCTCATATAAAGAGCGCCATTTATTTGCCAGTGACCCTGAGGGCACCATTCCCGCTTTAGCTGACTTTTTAGCATCTTCTCAACAATCTGTTATCACTTCCGGTAAGGATTGACCTTCAAAACAATGGGCTCTTTGCTCCCGCGTGCATCATGTGAACATTTCTCTCATGAAGCGACTGCTGACATTTGCGTCACGTGACAGCTTTCCTCTACAAGCGACCTCTGGCGTTTGTGCTTTGTATTTTTACAGATAAAACGATGATATGATTGCGTTTTTTACCTACATAATTTGATTTGTAACTTTTGGTTTGTTAGCAGTCCATTTTGTGCTTTTGTTCACTTTTAAGCAAAAGTATTGGAAAAATTTGTCTGAGAAGAACTCTCACGTGCAACCACTGACGTTGTTCCACGTGTAGCGTACAACGAAGTGTTAAAAAACTGTTAATGATGGTTAAAAAAAGCGATGAGTTTAAAATCTGTTTTCGGCGGAGCTGATGAATTAATACAGTCTCTTCAATAAAAGACATAAAAGTTTTAAACTGAGCTTTGGCTATCATAAGCTATTTCGTTTATTTTCATGAGCAACACATTTATTTATTTATTTGTTTCTTTTGTGGGAACTATGGTGTGAAAGTCCTAATAAGACGACTTTTACTTCGAAGTTTATATATTTTTTTCTTGAACTTTTTGCCAAAAGAAACAAAAATAATCATAAGTTTTAATGCTTTGATACAGTAGAATTCACAAGCAATTTCAGTTCTATTATTATTTTTGTCATGCAAAAGCCGCAACGCTTTCTCTTCTCCAGGAATTTCGAAAATCCTCTCTAATCTCTTCTTATGGGATTGAAAAACAGCTCTGTTTTTGTAACGCTGAAAACGATGAGAAAAAAATATATTGGAGGATAAAACAAAAATCGACCGGAGAGGCTTAAGAGTAGAATTCAATTTCATTAATGATTACCAGGGAATAAAATTCAACCTAATTATACTTCGGTTCTTATAAAAAGCATCTTCCAGAAAAGGACTTGAAAAATTGAGCAGCTTCTTCGATTTTCTTTCTTCCAACAAAGAAAAAGGCTCCCTACCCTCCCTTTAAAACTAAGAGCTCATAGACGACGGTCCGAAATGATAATTAATTGAAAAAGAACTAGAACTAACGGCGGAAAAGGAGATTAATTGATGAATCGAATGACTAATAAGGTATAAAAGAATTCCTAAGTTCTGGTCTTCACTTTCGACGCGAAGCTTTTGCCCGGGGTCGTTAATGCTGCTGAAAGCTATTTAGCAAAATTGAAGCTGACTGATGCGCAGTTCCCGAAATGTGACTGTTTTGCATTAGTTTAGGAGTCAGATGAGCGTTTTGCACCAAATCACGCTCTCAATTATAGCACCGGGTTTAAATAATGGAAACTTGAATCTCACTTTGCTTCGAAGCGGGAAAAAAACATCATTTCTTCGCAGTCAGGTCACTATAATTTATTTCGCCATAAGAATGAAGGAGAGCAACTCCAGCCTTTCCCCTCGTTCTATCAGAAACGCGATGTCTCTAACAGATAAGAAAAATTTATTGAAATGAGGAAAATTGACTACTTCCAGAACGAAAAAATTTCATTTTTAAATAATTTGGAGAGTAAAATTAGCGGGGAACATTAAAATACATTTACGCGTTTTATAATATTTAAATTATTCGTGAGTTTCCTAGCTATACGAAATGAAATAAATTAACTAATGACATCAGAAAACTTGAAATTTTCATTGCCTTAGAGCGGGAATCGAACCCGCATCTCCCAATTACGGTCCGAGCATGCTAACCGTTACATGACCTAGGACGACAAAGTCTCAAGTATCTGAGCATTAAGATGCATTCAAATGCTCTGAACGCTCAGATACTTGAGACTTCTGATGTGGTTGATATTACATGAAGAACAATAAATACAGTCAATTCAGAAAAGTCTGATTGCTGTGTTAATTATTATGACGTATTTTCCACTTATTATCAGAAGAATATTTTTTCCACACTACATAGTATAATCTGCTTTGTCTGAACTCTGAACGTTTGTTGCGCTTTAGTGGCGCAGTGGAAACAGTCATCACTCTAGCAACAATCGAGAAAGAAATATTTGTGACGACACGCTTAGCTTTCCTTGTTTTCGTGCAGGTGCTCAGCGAATGGAAACTGCTTTCCGGATTAAATTATGAGACGTCATCGCCTTGCAACAACTGAGAAAGTAATATTTGTGAAGACACGCTTAGTTAGCGTGTTTTCGTTCAGGTGTTCAGCAAATGGAAACTGCTTACCGGATATAATTATGTGGCATCGCCACTTTAGCAACAACTGAGAAAGAAATATTTGTGAAGACACGCTTAGTTATCGTGTTTTCGTTCAGGTGTTCAGCAAATGGAAACTGCTTACCGGATATAATTATGTGACATTGCCACTTTAGCAACAACTGAGAAAGAAATATTTTTAACGACACGCTTAGTTATCGTGTTTTCGTTCAGGTGTTCAGTGAATGGAAACTGCTTACCGGATATAATTATGTGACATCGGCACTTTAGCAACAACTGAGAAAGAAATATTTGTGACGACACGCTTAGTTATCGTGTTTTCGTTCAGGTGTTCAGTGATGGAAACTGCTTACTGGATATAATTATGTGATGTCACTACCTTAGCAAAACATTGTTGTCTCTTTCTTAAAGCAACGAGTATTTCCACCGACCTAAGTCAGACACACCGACACCATGTCGTTAAAAGATACTTCCTTTGCGTTCTTTTACAGTGCGATTGTCCAAGGCGAGGTACAGGCAAAAGCCATTCGCCTGCTTCTCAGCTGATTCACTCTCTTCGTACGAAGTTCACCGTATGACTAAGAGTTACTTTTCACATCGCATCTTTTACATTGAGCATTCAGAGGTTCTCGACTGATGTGCTAACATCCCGTTCCTATGACATATCATGTCGAAATTAACTCCTTATTTGTTAATATGGATGGATTTAATATTAAGGAGGTTGAGAAAGGCGTCGAGGCCAACAAGTCCAGGTTTGTTCAAAACCATAAGGGGAAGAGTGAATGCTAGAAATTGTTTTGTCTCATTAAGGAACCGGTGAATAATTCTGTGTTGTTTGGTCTTGCTTGTTGTTCAAAATGTGGAAAGTGTATAATTACAAAGAAAGATGTCGACGGTCTAATAAAAGATTATGGAACCAAAAATCTGAGGCGCCATATGAAAGTATGCGCACCTCCATCAAAGCGTGCAAAGAGTGAACAATCTAAATACATTTGTGTAATCGTAAATAATGATTCCCATTTGAAATATACTCACGGTTACGGTGATAGTCAGCCATTATTTCTGGATTACGCAAAATAGTGGCGCTAAATATGGCACTGAAATTTAGCAAATAACCAAATTTTATTATTAAAAAGGATTTCAGTTATTAAATATCAAGCAGTTATTGGGATGAATACATATATATTACGTTGATATGTATATACACTGACGGAAAAAAATCCCAACACCAAGAAGGGGTTGTGTTAGATAAACGACAGTTGGTAGGCGGTGAGAGTACATTTGTAAGATGACGTGTATGCAAATTTCGCGCTCGGCGCATACGTGTGTCGCTAGTAGCGCCCCTCGGAACATGCAAAGTAGGTTTGCTGTAAATACGCCCTGTAACGTTCGTGAGCGTTAGTTATCGTTGAGATTCGACTTAGGGTGTTGATGTTAGTGAAGAATACCTTTAAGAAGACGAAGAAGCCATTATCAACAGCTCACGGAGTTTGAACGAGGTCGTGCAATAGGGCTACGAGACGGTGGATTTCCTTTCCGCAATATTGCAGAACGACTTGGCAGGAATGTAGCCAATGTGCATGATTGTTGGGAGCGGTGGTTAAGGGAAGGTACTGCCTCAAAAAGACCGGGTTCAGGCCGGCCACGTGGCAATACTGAGAGGAAAGACCGCCGTGTACGGCGTATGGCCGTGGCGCATCGTACCGCGTCTGCGGCAGCAATTCGAGCTGCAGTTGCCACCACAGTGACACAACGAACTATTACAAACCGGTTACTTGAAGGGAAGCTCCGAGCCAGACGCCCTGTAGCGTGCATTCCACTTACTCCAAACCACTGCCGTTTGCGACGTCAGTGGTGTCAAGCTAGAGCTCATTGGAGGACGGAGTGGGGATCTGTTGTGTTTTCTGATGAAAGCCGGTTCTGCCTGGGTGCCAGTGATGGCCGTGTGTTGGTTGGAAGGAGGCCAAGTGAGCGCCTGCAACCAACCTGTCTGCGGCCGAGAGACACTGGACTTACACCCGGAGTTATGGTCTGGGGAGCAATTTCCTATGACAGCTGGAGCACTCTCGTGGTTATCCCACGCACCCGGATGGCACAGTTGTACGTCGGTCCGGTGATTCAACCTGTTGTGCTGCCATTCATGAACAGCATTCCAGGGTGTGTTTTCCAACAGGATAACGCTCGCCCGCTTACCGCTGTTGTAACCCAACATGCTCTACAGAGTGTTGACATGTTGCCGTGGCCTGCTAGATCACCAGATCTTTCACCAATCGAGCACGTATGGGACATCATTGGACGACAACTCCAGCGTCACCCCCAACTAGCATTAACCGTCCCTGTATTGGCCGACCAAGTGCAACAGGCGTGGAACTCCATCCCACAAACTGATATCCAGCACCTGTACGACACAATGCTTGAACGTTTGCGTGCTTGCATTCAACATTCTGGCGGTTACACCGGTTATTACCGTACCAGCATTTCACATTTAAAATGGCTCTTCTCTCGCTTACAATAAGCTGCGATTTTGAAACCTTAATCGATTAAATATGTTACCTATACAAATGTATTGCCGCCATTTCATTCCACTACAACTATTTTTTCGTGGTGTTGGGATTTTTTTTCCGTCAGTGTATATATATATATATACACTGGCGTGCAAAAATTAAGGACGAGACGGTTTTTCGAATGTAACGTCGTGCAGACGTGCTCCACGTCGACTCAAATCAAACCATAAGATCCCCAAGATGTAAGAATATGGGACAAGTGAACAAAACCGTCCAAACAAGGAATCCTAAGGATACAAACGCACTTTATTGAAAAGGTAACTTCGAGCACAACTGGACAGAAGACAGAAACGTCCATGTGACAGGCGGCTGCCAAGAAAAATCCAGCCTTTAGTAGGGGATATGATCACACCTGACTGCGTTGCAGGATTTACAACGTCTGTCCATGCTGAGGACGAGGCTGTCAAGAAGCTGTTGAGGTATCGCGGCCCATTCCTCTTGTAGTACCAATCGCAGCTGCGGAATCGTTGCTGGTGGCTAGTGGCTGGTGACGTGCTGCCAAGCGTCTCCCGAGAAGGTCCCACACGTGTTCGATTGGATTTAGGTCCTGGGACCCGTCCCACACGGGCGCCGATGTATCGGTACGATAAACCGCTGTCGCGATAAGCCACTATATGTCCTCTGTCGAACTCCGAAACGTGCTGGAATGACTGTCGTATTCTGCGACGAGGCATCAGGAAGCTTCCCACGCACAGGTCCGGCAGCACAACACACTTCCACTACTTACACCCCGCTTTCTGTGTACCCTTCTTATAGTGCTTCTTATTGGCGTGCCGGGCGCACATGATTTGCATATGCCCTGCAATGCTAATCGTTTGCATGTCCTCTCGCTGGCGACGCATACTGCGAATTTCAGTTCAATCGGATGCTTCCTTCTCGGTGTTGCATTTTGGGTGGCCAGCAGTGTATATGTAATGCTACTTTCAAAAAGTAGTGTTCTGACCGTTAAACAGACGCACTTTGGAAAAAGTGTTTTCGAATCGATTCTAAATAGTAAATTTTGAATCGATACGAAAACATTTCATATCGATTACAAAATGACGGCCTAGGTTAAAGCGACGACTGTGGATTGTCTGATTTCTTTGTGCAATGATTATAACTGCTGGTATCTCTCTCGAACAAATATCTTTATCGTTATTGTGACTACAGATATGCAGTAAATCATATGTCCGTTACATTGTACTCACAAATGTCTGGGTCGCTATAATGAAGAACTTTGCATAGTGCTCTGTGATCGTCTCTTGTTATGTCATTGAATTCCGGTAGCAAAATATTAAATAATTTCTGCTCTTCGTATTTATTGCACTAACATTTTTCCATGTTCCTTTTGTCAGACTGATCAATATGTAGCCTTATTCTTTTTGCAGTTTCAGTGGAATTGTCGTTTGTGTTTCCCTCAGGAGATATAACGTGAACATATGCCAAGCAGTAGTTGGGAATGACGTTCCGAACTGCATCGGAGACTGATGCCGGCGCTGTGTTCCATTATTTTTTTTTCTTGAGTAAGGAATTCTAAAGTCAAAACAAACAAATATTTAATCTTTCTTCTGTATTTCCAAAGGCACTGTCATTGAGGAAGACGTATTTCATATGAAATCTCTTCGACGTCTATCTCAGGATGAGGGAGGAATTTTCATTAATCCTCTTCACATCCCAATATCTAAGTCTCCCCAACAGAGGAATGACGTTCGCATACAAAGGAAGTGAGTGATCCCCCGCATCCTCCCGAAGACAGGAAAGAAGCAAGCCCAGGCAAAACATCGCAAAACTCCCTTCCTGAGCCTCGAGCCCTCTTTCTTTTTGATGCAATTTTACAATACATTAAGCAGCAAGAGATATCTATCAATCACAGCTCCTTTCCGAAGAACCCATCTTTATAGCAACATGTCATGTCGTCTATTGTTGCGCGGGATTCTAAGAGGGTGATATAAACTCCGAGAAGAAGGCGTCAGAGATGTGCAAAGTTGAGCCTCTTCCACTTTAGCGCACGCAGGCCGAAGGAGGAAATGCTTTGCATTTCGTTATTTATTGCCTGCTTTTCTAAAAGTTCTTCACAAATGCTATCTCCTCTTATTTTTACTTGGCTTTTACTTTCGCATGCCATGTGAAACGCCTTTCTTTCCTAACCAGAGACTTTGAATATGAGTTGCTTCAAATTTATTTCACCACACGGATTGAAAATAGGCGGCATTGTAACCAGAGACTTGCCCTTCGAATGTTTTATGTATCCAGCTTTTAAACTAATGGCGTAACTTCCATGCACTTTAGGAAGCTAATAATTCCGAGCTCGGATGTCAGTACAACGTTTGAAATCACGTGTGGGAAGATCAACTTAAAACAAAGATAAAACGAGCGTGTTCTTTGATTAGAGAACAAAAATGGCAGAAATCTTCGGAATCGTACGAAGGCCGTTCCATAAAACCTGAGAGTAATTTTCTTTTTGAGTTGGCAACAATGCAAAGGAGAAAAATAACCACGCAGACGACTAACCGAATTAAGGAAGTATCCATGGCAACAGTCATTAGCCGTGGCAGACGATTCTGGTTTTGTAATTGCGCAGTTGTTTAAAGTACTCTGCATTTCGCCATATAGCTATGAAGGTGAGTGATTTAGAGTTAAGAAGTGAAGTGCGATAACATTTTGCTATCGTTTGGGCAAAACGGCTCCAGAAACAGTTGATTTAACACAAAAAAGTTTAGAAAGATGAATATTTGGGTGAGTCAATGATTTTTAGATGGCACCATGATTTCAAAAAAGGGCGTTTGTCGGCAAACCTCGCTCTTAGGTCTGGTCGACCTGAAAGTGTTGTTACGGAGCGTATTGTTATCACTCTTTGGGCAATCCTGCAAGAAGATTGACGAATGACGTGTGAAGACATAGCGGCGTCAACTAATATTTCAAAACCGTTGGCATTCTGCATTTTACGCGAAGTATTACAGCTGCATCTTGGGTGCTCAAGATGGGTACCACATCACTTGACGAGAGAACAATTGTTAGCCAGATTTCAGGTGTGTCATGAGTGAAAAAAAGTAATTACAAAGGATCCAAGCTTCCTAAACACAGTAATAACTGCCTATGAAACATGGGTCTAATATTTTGACCCGCTCACGAAGCGCGCAACGAGTGTCTGGAAAAGTCCGTCAAAGCAAATCAACTGAGAAGATGAAAACGATAATATTCTTTGATCATAAAGGTGTAGTCTTCCAGCATGACATTCCTCTACAAATTAATGTCAATACTGAGTATTACATTTCAGTTTTGAAGCGTCTGCGATGACTCGTATCGATTAAGCGACAGGAGCTGGTGGGCAAGTGGACCCTACACCATGACAATGCCCACCCACATGTGGCTGCTTGTATTCAACAGTTTCTTACGAAATGCAGTGTTGAATCCATGCCACAGCCTGTCTAAAGTTCTGACCTCGCCCCGTGCGATTTCTGGTTGTTTCTAGCAATGAATGAGAAGTTCCAGTTCCGTAGCGCAACATTAAACGCAAATGGCTGACGTTATTCAAGCTGTACAAGGGTCGCTAAAGCAGCTTCCACAAAATGCCTTCGTCACATGCTTTGAAGAGTGGACTGAACGATGGGACCGTTGCACATCATCCGAGGGAAGATACTTTGAGAAAGAATAACATATATTTTGCTGCAGCTATAGTTCTTCATTTTGTGTGATTTTACTGTCAGTTTTTATGGAATGGCCGTTGTATTTCTTAACCTTTCTGAACCTACAAATTTCTAATCTTCAGCATTTACTTACGAACTCAAAATCCTCAGGCATTTATCTGCAAAATTCCCGGTCTTCAAGAATTCACATATGGAATCCTAACTCTGAAGCATTTATATATGGATTTCAGATCTTTTCTCATATGGGTATCTTATTCTTAGATATTCATCTGGAGATCAGCAATCATCCAGGATTTTCTAATGAATCGTAATCACCTAACTTCTAATCATGATATTGTAATCAGGGACCATAATGATGAAGACCTTATCTGTAGATCCGATGGACTCAAAGTCGTCAAGATTTTCCTATTAACCTCTAATCCTGAAACATTCACCTGTGTTTTCTAGGCCTAACAGATAAACAAATGGACCCCGAATCGTCACGCATTTCACTACACACTTCTGGTTTCCATATTTTTATTTGCAGACTTCTAATTAAAATCATTTCCCTAAGCGCTCGTGATAACCGAAGAGACGAAATATTACAACCACCTGCAAAATATGATGTTGGACCTTCACGTCCTACCAAAACATCTCTTACCCGGTGAGACACGGACGGTACAAAATTCCTAAAGTGGTCTTGTGGTATCCTTTAACTCTTGTAAGGTGCGTTGTTCAGCCGTCGCAAATCGGATTTTCTGTTCCAAGAGAAAACACAGATGCTCGATAGGGTAGATGCCTGGGGAATGTGGAGGACAGGTCAATACCAGGAAGTCTTCCTCATGTTCAGCGCATCATTCTCGAGCAATCCTGGCAGTGCAGCATGGCGCATTATCTTGCTTAATGAATGCACTACTAGAGGGGAATACCTTTGTCATGAAAAGATGTACCTTGTCTGAAATTATGTTTACGTAGGTGGTGGACATCATAGTTTCCAGCACGAATGACTGTACCCAGGGTTTCCCGGAAGAACATATGTCCAAAGCATAACACTTCTTCTACGGGCTAGTTTTTATCCCACGGTGCATGCTGGTGCCGAAACTTTCCCAGGTAAAAAACGTACAGGTAGCCGGCGGTCTACACTGTTTAAAATTTCGTGGTAGATTGCACCAGAAAATAGTGCTACAGAAGCTGCACCATTTTCCGAGAAAAGGTACACCATTCTGTGGTGAAAACAAAACCCAACAACATGGCTCACCTTTACACCATGTTATAGTACAAGGTTGCACCATCATGAGTTTTGTTTGCACCACACAACGCTGTATACTATATTGGCAAAAGTCACCGGACACCCCTTCATAAGCAAATGAACGGATCCGCTGCGCTGTTAAGATTCGCTTTACAGCTGCAAACGCCGCCCCCTGGGGCGCAGTGTTCTAAGCGATGGCCTCTGATCATTCGTCCAAAAGGGATCCGGGTGCAAATCCCGGTGAGGCATGGATGTTGTGTTTGTCTTACGGCATTGGTTCTTTCCCTTCCCTGGAACCAGTGATCCTAAATTAGGGACAGGCGACTGCTTATAGCCCATTGAGTTGCTCACTGTGGTCGTTAAACCCCGAATAAAAAAAAAAGAAAAAAAAAGCTGCAAACGGTATAAAAACAAGTCTGAAGCTGACCGCGATCGTATCGCACTGTGAGGTTGAGTGAAAATGTCACGGCGGGAGAGAACTGACTTTGGGAAAGGAAAGATTGTTGGGTGTTATATTAGTGGTTTGTCCATAAGAGAAACCGAGAGGCATTTAAACATACCCAAGTCAACTGTTTTGGATGTACTGAATAAGTGGAAGACATATGGCGTGCCTGAAGCAGCAAAACGTACCGACAGACCAAAGAAAATCAGTGATAGAAGACATCAAAGCCTCAGGAGAGTCGTTACATCTAATCGACGGACTACTGCACAAGATCTCAGTGTACAGGCGAATAAAAATGCTGGAACCTCGGTATATACACTACCATTCGCGAAGAACTTCATTCCATGGGTTACCGTGGTCGTACGGCTGCTCATGAGCCTATCATCTCCACTCGGAATGCTACTTATCGTTTAGCATGGTGTAAAGAACACTCACGTGGACGTAGATCATTGGAAACAGGTTCTATGGACTGATGAAACCAACTTTGTGGCTTTCAAAATTGTTTATTGAGAAAACCTGAGAGGAGGGTACAGAGGGCCTGTATTTATAGTGCCAACAGAAACATAATTTACGACATATGTACAGTGAGGATGACAAATGTACAGATGCTGATGTGCTATATACAATGGCAATAAAAACAGTGTAGATGAGTATCTTCACAGATATAAGTTGAGCTACAGAAGTGACCGACAACAATGGTGCATGAATAATGCACGAGAGATACACAGTGAAGAATCAATATGAACAATTCCAGTTGAAATGTGTAATAAAGATAAAGGTATAGTTATAATACTATGTACAATGTAGTGATGTACTGGGTAGGTGCCTATGAGAGGCTGATATCAAATGAGCAAGAAATATTAATAATATGTACAAAATGTGTTGTAATAAGAATGGTTGATGTCAAATTGAAAGTATAAAAGACAATGTGATAACATGAATAAGTAGAGTACAATGGTAAAAACTTTGTGGCGAATGTCACAGGTAAGAACTTTACAAGGTACAAGTGATACAAGTAAAATTACAAATGGCAAAGTGACGGAGATCAGTTCTCAAAGAAGGAGTTGTACATGTACTGAGGGATCAGTAAACCAGGTTCGATTTGGTGACCAAGCACAGAAAAAGCGACTTTTCTGAGAGTCAGTTGAAGCAGACGCATATGCGATGCGCAATCGCGACAGAAGTCTGTTGCGAAAGATACAACACATGGCATCCTACAATTCAAGTTCATTATCTTGAACGGATATGTCAGATGGTGGCTGGATTGTGTCATCCATCGGCTGCTATGCAAAGGAGTGTAAACGACGGACGAATTTCGTTATCCAGCGCGGATCACCAAACGTTTCATCACGAGGCACCGCTTGAAGATGAGAACGGATGATTTGCAATTGTAGAAGAACATCAGGTAGAATTGCAGTATAAGAGGATAAAATGTTTTTCGACTGTTTGTTTTGACGGGGACCTGAAAGGAAATTATATAGAACATCTCCAGTGACTGGAATTTGAGGAAGAGAAAAAGTTTTTAGAAATTGAAGAAATTCATGTGAGAGAACTGGGTCTGCAGAGCCAGTATCGGTATCAGTATCAAGTTCAACAGAAGCATTTGATGCAGTGTAGCCGACTGAGTGATCGCTTCGGTCAGAGCGGTCAGTCGTTGTTCGGGTTTTCTTGGCACGAGCATTGTGGGTCCTTCTACGCTTTCCTCTACCCCGGGGGGGGGGTAGCATAAGGGTTGTTAGGTACTTTGAAATGGCTAGACGCAGTGGACCAACCAGGAGAAACAGACGATTGTACTTGAGCATCCCCCAAGTGAGGAGTGAGGGGGAGTGAACTAACAAACGAAGGTGTGCCTGATGAAAGATGTGACGGAGAAGGATACACAGGTTCTGATTCTGCAGGTCGTTGCGAAGTCACGCGTTGACCAACGACAGTAGTGCTACTTTTGTCTGAAGTAGCACGTTGACCAACGGCTGTAGTGCTATTTGTATCTTTGTCTGAAGTCACGCGTTCACCAACGGCTGTAGTGCTACTTTTATCTGAATTAGCTCGTTGACCAACGGCTGTAGTGCTACCTTTGCTGTTGGTAAGCAGTCGCCCGTCCCTAATTTAGGATCACTAGCTCCAGGGAAGTGAGAGAACCAGTGCCATAAGACAAACACAACATCCATGCCTCACCGATATTCGAACCTGGACCCGTTTCGGACGAATGATCAGAGGCCATCGCTTAGACCACTGCGCCACCGGGGTGGCTCTGAAGTTGTTGAAGGTACCGCTGAAGCAGACGGTGTTTGTGCTGTCGAAGTTGTAGTAGAAGTGCGATGTGGTCATAAGGCACGAGGGTGTCCATAACCTTTACGTATAGAACACATAGTGTCGGCAGCAATGTTGATATCACGGATGTGCGTATCTCAACGAATACTGAACTTGGGTGGAACTCGTAGTTTCGCTTTCATCAGACGGAAAAACCACTCTTACATTTCGCCGTAGGCCAAGAAGATAACGATTTTCCGGCTGGGTTGGGAAAGAGGAGAAGGTGATGATTGTGGCAACTATACGTCCAAAGTTTTGTGCAATGGACAGTAAAAGTTCGTCAGAAATTTCTGGCGGGACTGGGGAAAAACTCAGAACAGTAGGCATGAGGGAGATAGGATCAGCATTAATATGGCGGTCACCAATAGAAAGTACATCATTTATAACTTGAAGTGCAAATTTGGGATTAGAGAAATATGCGGTTCCTTTGCCATCTTTCCAGCATCGTGTGTGACGGCTGACTTCGGGAAGTACACCAAATTATACTCAAAATAGTATTACTATACTAAAAATCCGAAATTCCTTGGCGGAGAATACAAATAAAACTTTCCAAGCTTTCGCACATCAACCAGACGGCTTTCTCAAGGAAGGTAGATAGCTAACTGTACTTTCGTTGAGCGACAATTTGTACTTTCGTTGAGCGCCAGTTAGCTGTGTATAGCTAACTGTACTTTCGTTGAGCGCCAATTTGTACTTTCGTTGAGCGCCAGTTAGCTGTTTACCTTCCTTGCGAAGCCATCTGTTTAATGTGCAAAAGCTTGAAAAGTTTTATTTGTATTCTACGCTAAAAATTTCGCATTTTTAGTATAGTTATACTATTCTGATTTGTAATTGTTGCTGCGTAATTTCTGTCTGCCGTTTATGTCTGCCTGTATGTCTTTAAATTAAAAAAATGAGTGTTGCTGGTAACTTCTGCAACTTTCAATCCATGCGAAAGAATCCCTCAGTAATTTCGGAAGCGGATGGCCGATATATCTTTCTAAAATTTGTTTACATTAAGTCAAATTAGAAATTGTTTGTAATGGCATGTCATTCACTTCCTGTCTAGTTTAGTGTAGCGTATGTTTTCATGTATAACACTGTGATAACATATCAAATAATTTTGGACTGCTATAGTTTTTTCACTTTCTTTTTTCAATTCTTCATTTCAATTTGTACTTTCGTTGAGCGCTTGTTATTTTTAAATTCTTTTTTTAACCTAAAATTGAGACTTTTTCGAAATCAGGGGAAAGACATGCATCATTGCAATTTGTCAGAAGCAAACGTTTTGGTGGTTCTAAGATAGAACTTTATTCAACTCCTGTCTATTTATTTATAAATTTTTCCTTTCTCTTGATAAACTGCAATGACGCATGACTATGGGAAAAATACACCACACTTTCAAATAAGCTGGATTTCGATATTTGACATCAGCATGCGGGCATTCAAATGACTCTATACCACAAAAACCATGATTTCGCCAACTGATCGGAATGTTGTAATGAGGAAGAAGAGTTTAGTTTCCAAGATTGCGTCAGTTGCGGAGCGGATTCGGCAAAATCATCACTTTTTACTCTAAAAGAAATGAAAAAGGGAAAAAAATGCAGTGAGAACAACTTCAGTGACGAAAGTGAAGGTTATTATCAAGTAAGTGCGTCAGCACCCAAATTTAGCGAGGCACTGAAATTGTTCGTCGTCGTTAGGGACGTCCAAAACCGCCATATTACTAATGAAAAAACAATTAAGGCACCCATTGCTTTGAAAAAAAGAAGTGTTTCAACTTAAAAGTAAACAATAGTAAAAATTAATGATTTTGGACCATGCTAATGTACACGTATCTGGTTATTACACGCTGCATCCTGTCTTCATGTGTAAAAATTATCAATCTTAAATGAATTATTTGTTACGCTTTTTATATTATACACATACAGTATATATGCGCTATATATTGTATTTGCAATTGCTGTAAATCAATGCAATGTGATTGAAATCCATAAAGCAAAAAACATAACAATCTTTGAAAGAAAAAAGGATTACTGACAGCTACGCCACACGTTGCCCCAAAATGATTCAGTGCCATCCAGGGACAGAAACGCTCTCTGTTTCATTAATACCCTTTTTTTTCAATTACACCGTTTAGGCGTTTTTCAAGGGACCAAGTAAAATTAATATGTACTCACGGACAATGAAATTTGGGCATCTGGAAGAAATCATGCCACAACCAAAAAACTTTGCAAATAGCTTGAGTGCGTGCTGGTATGAAAATGATCCACGTTTGGTACGAGTGCGCATGACCGCACACCCTATGGTGGCACTGCAAGCACGAACCTGCAGCCTTATTAACCAGCGTGTAGTTGATGCCCCATGAAAGCGAAAAGCACCGGCCGACGCAAGCAAAAGAACAGTGACAAGAATGCCGGGTAGATGCCGGAGACTTCGATTTACGCAGCATACGGACTTTGAGAGAGGCTTGATCATCGGGCTGAAAACCGCAGGGTAGTAGGAGTGCCATATAGCTCCCACGTGGATCGTTCTGACTATATCGTCGGACGTGTTAGGAGCAGTGGACACATGACGGCACTGCCACTCCGCGGAGCGGCTCCGGACGGACAAACGGTAGAGAGGATCGACGGATCGTGTGCCAGGCATGAACGTATTCCACTGGGATCCGGTCCACTATACCGGTAGAAGTAGCAGCTCCTGTGTGCCCACGAACCGTTTCTTGACACCTCGCGGAAGCGAATCTGTGATCACAGCGCCCCTTACGTGTGCTGCCTTAACACCGGAACATCGCTAGTTCCGTGTGCAGTGGTGCCAGGCCTGAGCGAAGTGGAACGTTACAGACTGGAGACGTGTGGTGTTTAGCGATGAGTGCCACTTCGTTTTGGGGGCAGATGATCATCGTGTCCGGGTGTGGAGGTCGCCGGGTCAACGGCATAATCCTAACGTCGCTATCGAGCGCCAGACCTTCCCCACTGCAGGCATTATGGTCTAGGGTGCCATTGTCTACAATAGCCGATCGGCTTTAGTAGTGATGCATGTGGATGAGATCCTACGGTCCCATGTGCTCCCATTCCTGACCGGGATTCAAGATGCGCTATACCAACAGGATAGTGCACACGGCTCGGGTTGCCCAGAACTGCCTACGTCATGTCCAGACACTTCCATGGCCTACCCGCTTGGCTGACATGTCCCCAAGCGAGCATGTGTGGAACCGGTTGAAACGCCAGCTGCCGCCATGCCGCGCTATCTGGGATTCGGAGCACACCGTCCAACACGTGTGGGCCAGTCTGCCGCAGAACAACATCAGGCGTCTGGTCGCCTCCATGCCGGATCATATTGCAGCATGTATCGCCGCACGAGGCGGTGTGACGCGCTCTTTAAGATGACCGGACTGCGTGCCACAGACCCCTCTGTAATTGTCTTGCAGATCTGTTTTCGTCATCATGTGTATCATTCATCTGTATTATTATGTCCATAAAATTTCAGTTCAATCCGATGCTTCCTTCTCGGTACGCAAATTTCATTGTATGTGAGTGTTTTACTGAAAAGACGGAAAAATGAAACGAAATAATGTGCTCCCATTAATGTGCTACCATCTTGGCACGTTTTCGTGCCAAGATGGTAGCAGATTATTCTGTTAAAACGTATGACTTATTCATTATTGTTATTATACTAAGTACAACGTAGTATGTAGCATCTTTTAATTCCCTAGCACATCAATCTTTTCAGTCATCCCTTTTTTCACAGCTTTTTGCTTTTAACTTCATTAATTTGAATGACACTTAATAGAATTACAGAACTTGTAAGTGCAGTGTGTAGTACATATACTATTTCAATATGCTACCATCTAGGAACGGAAATGTGCCATGTTTCGCTCATACGTGATTTCAAGTATAAGCGATTTCAATGAGAGTTGTGCAAAAGACTATCTCCGCCACCCACATCCAGGGACTAAGACTTGCGTCTATAGGGTCAGCAGAGTTGAAAACAGGATACCTACCACCAGGCAGAAAGAGGAAGAGTGTGGTTCACGCACATTTAAGTAGAATTCTGGAGCAGTTGCAGAGAGTGATGCAATAGTAATGGAATGGGACGTTTCTGCATAGGAAACAGGAGATAACAATTCTTGGAACTGTGTGCATTTCCAATTTCATTCTCCAAGTGAGTGTTGCATTTGGAGAATGAAATTGGAAATGCACACAAGAAAACAAAACTAGGAACTATAGAGTACATGGTCCGAAGAGCCTTCACCCACTCCTCCAATATCCAGGCTAGAAGAAATGAGTTAAATGATATCCAGATGATTACGATGGCGCATGGCTACCATAAAACGATCGTTGAAAAAATTGCTCGATCAGTGAAATGTCTAGACAAAAGTACCTTACAAAGGGAAACCAGAATTACAAAATATGTTGGCACTATGGACTATATACCTGAAGTCACTACAATACTAAAGAACATATGCAAAAAACACCACATTGCGTTTGGTGAAAGTACGAAACGTATTCGAGCCATCGTGCAAAAAGACCGTGACCAAGTTTCCACACTCAACAGACATGGGGTTTACAAAATACCCTTAATTCCTATTGACCCAGAAGATCCAGCAATTGCATATATAGGATCCACTGCACGCCCATTGCGAACAAGAATGTATGAGCACAAGTACTCAATTACTAATAACTCTGATGCTACCTCTCTTGCACGATTAGTTAATAGAGGTATCTACCGACCAGACTGGACCAATGCCAGTGTGCTGAGCTCAAATCGTACAAAGCGATCTCTTCTATTCGCTGAAAGTTTATGTATATTATCGCACAACTCTGACTGCTGTAATGAAGAAACTCCACGTTTCGTTCCAGTGCCTTGGGCCATGTTAATGCGGCCAGAACAGCATACTCCTATCCAGCAACACTTAACTCCTAATAATTCATTTACAGTTTGACGAATAATGTCAACTTATTAACTATCCTCTGTGTGTATATTTTCTTCGCATATGTAATAACAATTCATAGTATCATTTGTTGAAACCCTTTTACGCATGACAAAACTTCTACTATATTTAATGTAAACATCGTTATTGTTATCACGTGCTCGTGTAATTTGAAAATGCTTCTTGCTTTTATCCGTTGTTTTGTTTATGTATATTGAAATACCTGACGATGGAGCACTTGGTGCTTTGAAAGATCTTGTAAGTTGTTGTGCCTTATAAATGTCTATTTTTTAGTACAGACTGTACTATTAAATATATCTTATCGTGCTGAAAGGCTTTTCGAATTAAAATATTGGGTAAGAGCTGATGAAGAAGGTGAATCGAAACTAGACTCGACCAAATTTTCATTAGATGTCTCAATGGCGGGAAGATTTCTGAGGATTGGAACAATGCTACAATGGTCGAGCTACACGAAAAAGGTGACGTTGAGGATCTCAGGAACTACAGTCCCATCAGTCTCCTATCAGGGGTTTATAAAATCGTCGCTAAGTTTCTTTTGCACCGCTTGAAGATAACACCGGATATGGCTCAACCAAGAGAACAAGCTGGATTCAGGAATGACTACAGCACCATAGATCATATCCATGTATCGAGAGAACTAATTGAAAGAACAAGGGAATGTGAACTGCCATTATGCATGGCTTTTTTGGTTATGAAAAGGACTTTCATTCCGTGAAATCATCAGCGTCAAGATAACACCGGATGTTGCCCAACCGAGAGAAGAAGCTGGATTCAGGAGCGACCAGTGGTTTCGAAATCCTGCGGCATTGAGGATGTATACATTAGTATTATTTATAACATCTGTAAAAATGCAAGTGCAAAGGTTTGACTACTTGAAGATGCCGCACCAATAAAAATTGGTAAGGGAGTGAGAGAAGGTGACACTATATCTCCCGAACTCCTTAATACCGCATTTCAAAATGGCTTTCAGTCACTTAACTGGGAAAACAAAGGGATAAAAATTAATGAATATATTGATGACGTGGTCATTTTTTGCAACTACCCCTTCAAAGCTGCAGAGTACGATCCAGGAACTTGCTGACACGAGTAAAGAAGTAGGATTAAAAATTAACTTTCAGAATACAAAACTGATGTACAATGCTTTCACAAGAAATAAAGATTTATCGATTGATGCAGAAAAGCTGGAGATAATCGAAACTTACATTTACCTTGGACAGCAGATATCAAGCAAAGGTCACATTGATGAAGAAATTAATCGCCGTATAAAACTTGGATGGAGAGCTTTTGGAAGAAACCGTACATTTTTTTAAGAGCAATATGCCATTATGTGTTAAAAGAAAAATGCTTAATCAATACATCATTGCAGTGCTTACGAACGGAGTAGAAACGTGGACTTTAACTAAAAAGGACATGCAAAGACTGTAGACAACTGAAAGAGGCATGGAGAGATGCATACTTGGTATAGCCAGGAGAGATAATAAGAGGAGCTCGTAGACAAGGTAAATGACAAGAGTTGAAGACATCATGATCATAGTAAAATACCTGAAACGGCAATGAGCTGGACATGTTGCCAGAAGAGCGGACCACCGATGGACAATCGGAATTCTAGACTGGATTTCAAGAGACAGGAAAAGACCCAAAAGAAGACCACGTGGGAGATGGGTGGATGAAATTAGAAAGCATGCGGGAGGGACATGGAGGATACTACCGCAAGATAGACCGTTGTAGAAAAAACCTGGGGAGACCTTTGTCCAGTAGTGGATGGATAATTGTTGGGGATGGTGATAATGATGATGATATGTTATTTGAATATTTATGATAGGAGACAGGAATTTAATTTTCATATCAACGTAACATTATCATTTCGCAATTGCATAGAATTTTTTACATTTGTCACACCACAGATAGAATCAAAAGTAATCTAATCTTATTCATAACAAATATCCTCCGAATTTTTTGGTGAATACATTAGACAGTTTCTTCGCAAATTTTGTTCAGAAAATTCTCTTGGTTCAATTTACGTTAATACATTACACTGACCTAGGACACTACAATGTTAAAATGGTTCTCTGACACAAAATACAACTGTCGCCCCTGTGGCGCAGTGGGCTAAGCGATATCTTCTGATCACTCGTCCGAGATGGGTCCGGGTTCGAATCCCGTGAGACATGGATGCTGTATTTGCCTTACTGCGCTGGCTTTATCCCTTCCCTGGAACCAGTGGCCCTAAATTAGTGACGGACGACTGCTTATAGCCCATTGAGCTGCTCACAGTGGTCGTTAAACCTCCAATCAAAATGTAAAAAAAATACATCTCGGTGGAACTTTTGTGGTTCTACATATTCACTCACAGCTTACATCTGATGCCCTCACTGCACTTTGATCTGATTCTTCAGTTAACCGTAACTTTTTTTTCAGTATCTCAGCTGGTGTTGTTCAGGGCGTGGTTATTCCGTTGATCTTCTTGGTTCTCATTTTTGGTCATTCTGTTGGTACTTTTGCTCATGTGGTGCTGTTCATCGTATTGTTGGATTAAGAGTTGTGTGTTTCAAGGAATGTAGCATTCATTTTTAGTTGTGTGTTTCAAGGTATGTCGCATTCATTTTTAGTTGTGTGTATTCATTTTTAGTTGTGTATTCAGTTTTTGTTTTGTATTCATTTTTAGTTGTGTATTTATTGATTCTTGACTTGAATTTTAAGAGATCTTGTGTCATCGGGAGCTTAGTCCAGTAGCGCACCCAAAATTTTCCAAGGCAGCACAAAGAGAGGGAAGGTGGGGGTGACCCCCTTAATCTACCGGAGAAAATAGTCAGGGGCCGTAACATTAAAACAAAGGAGGTTGACTTTTGTACATTTATTCTTATCTTATCCAGTTACTAGTAATGTTACCGTACCAGAAAGTGAAATGCTTAGAAGATGCAGTAGACAAAATTATTTTTCTGGTTAGATTTCCCTAAATATATTTAAGGCTGTCTTTGAATGAGTGTTAGGCGTCATCTTCTGCTATAGATGGCGCAAAATATCCCTCCTTGGGCATGGTTTTTACGTCTTGAGGAATTGTCCCAGAAGTTGGCGTCAGCGAATGACTGAAGACCTTACAATATTAAGAATGGAAGCGGTCTCTCGTTGGCTCCACAATGAAAAGGCAAAATATGCGCTGTTACGTTTTAACCAATGGCATTGTTTGGAGGTGTGGCTTAGTAGGTAGGCGTAGTTTCTGTCTCAAACTCAAGTGTTTTCTGGTAATGTACACATTTTCTCTTAAAAAAATGAACGTACAGTAGAATTTCAGATGATCTATAAAATGCAAGATTCCAATCTCACTTCAGTGCCCATTCTTCGATTTCTGTTCGGCCTAGATAATTAAAAAAATCAGACAGAAATGAGAAATTTCCTTTCTTCC
This sequence comes from Macrothele yani, assembly GCA_039090855.1. Taxonomy (NCBI): domain Eukaryota; kingdom Metazoa; phylum Arthropoda; class Arachnida; order Araneae; family Macrothelidae; genus Macrothele; species Macrothele yani. The sequence goes on from CM077004.1 coordinate 34,222,735, forward strand.
ACACAGAAACACTACTAACTTCTGGCGCCATCTAGCGTCAAATTGGAATACTTTCGAGTCAGATAAATTGAATTTAAAAAACTTGTAACAATTTTTTCGGGAAAATAACTGCGACACGTATTAGATATGGGTCGTTTTTATTTGTGCTCAAAATTTCAAAATCTACAAATTAAGAGTTTTCGAGAAAATGTGTACAAAAGATTTTGCATTACAGATATAGGACAGAATTTCTGTTACGCTCATTCAAAGACAGTCTTAACAGAACTACTTCTTTACAATTATTGTATGTTATAATTACACTGGCGTGCAAAAATTAAGGACGAGACGGTTTTTCGAACGCAACGTCGTGCAGAAGTGTTCCACATCGACTGAAATCATATCATTAGATCCCTAAGATGTAAGAATATGGGACAAGTTAGCAAAACCGTCCAAACAAGGAATCCTAAGGATATAAAGGCACTTTATTGAAAAGGTAGCTTCGAGCGCAACTGGACAGGAAACAGAAACGTGTGTGTGAAAGGCTGCTGCCAAGAAAAATCCGGTCTTTATTAGGGGATATGATTACCCCTGACTGCGTTGCAGTATTTACAACGCCTGTCCATGCTGAGGACAAGGTTATCAAGGAGCTGTTGTGGCATAGCGGCTCATTCCTCTTGTAGCGCCAGTCGCAGCTGCGGAATCGTTGCTGGCGTGCTGCCAAGCATCTCCCAAGAAGGTCCCACACGTGTTCGATTGGATATAGGTCCGGGCACCTTGCGGGCCAACCCATGCGTTGAATATCTTCACTCTCCAACAGCCACTGTACGATGAGGTGTAGCGTTGTCGTCCATGAAGAGGAACTCAGGACTCACAGCACCTCTAAACAGACGCACGTGAGGCAGGAGAACCTCGGTACAATAGCAGACACCAGTGACTGAACCTCCTTGGAATATTGTGGAGGTCGGTACGGCTACCAAGCATGATACCGCCCCAAACCAGAACTCCGCCACCTCCAAACCGATCTATTTTCGATGATGTTGGAGGTGTGATTGCGTGTTCCCTGCTCTCTCCAGATGTGTATACGTCCAGAATCGCTCGACATACTAAATCGGCTCTCATCCGTAAAGAGAACTCGACCCCATTGCTGATGTGTTCAGTTCTTGTGTTCCTGGCACCACAGAAACCGCCGTCTCCGACGAGTAGGCGTTAATGGCACACACCGTACTGGTCGTCGTGCAAATAGACCACCTTTTTGCAGCCTCCTGGCCACGGTAAAACATGTTAACGGACGTCCAGTTGTCTGTTGCATGTTCTTTGCGATTTCACCCGTCTGTTTCTTCTCGCCTGTATGACAATATACCGGTCGTCCGCTGCCGTGGTTGCTCGTGGACGACCACTGCTAAACTCTCGGACAGTTGCTCCTGTCGTTTGAAATAGTCTTCAAGCTCGTGAAACGATGCTGTGAGCGATCCCGAACTCCTCGGCCACACTAGTCACACTTCGACCTTCTTCCAACTTCCCAATGACGCAACCTCGGGTAAAGTCATCCATATGTCGTCTACTGGATTGCCTGTTGGCCATGTTACACGGTGGCAGCAACTCGACGTTGTTCAAACCGATGTACACCGTGCAATAGCTTTCACCGAATTGCTGAGCGTACACCACCCGGGTGCTTTATACCCTTCCGAACACCCCCCCCCTATGTGATGCTGTATATACGCGCATTCCCTACCGTACCGGACCCTAGTCTATCTCCTGAGGGGTCTTTCGGTCCATTCTGCCTGCTCGTTCCGGTGCTATGCTAATTTCTCCTATTCGTCCTTAATTTTTGCACACCAGTGTATATGGTATATGATTAAGAAGTATATGTAGATCGCGTATCGTAATTTTTTGTTTCAAACTTCGACGTAATTTTCCGCTCTGTCAACCTGGGAGGGTGGGGCATTAGCCCTTTCCGTGAGTGCGCCACTGGCTTGGTCAGTCAACATTGGAGTTCGTCCAGTCGATTTACGTCACTAGAAACGCCATTTCATTTACAGAATAGAGCTCTCTTGATAAAGCGGTTCTGTATGCTTACAACGTAGCTTGGTTGTTCGGTTTGTTGCTAAACTAGCACAACCCACATATGTAACTCTTGGGCTTATTATTTGCATTATATTGATTTGCTTATATTATTTTGTTCCTTAACATAAATACACAGTATACGTACTTTGTTTCATCTCCTGAACCTTTAAGTTTCCGAGCACCTCTTACTTCTGCATGTTGTTTTCAAGCCATATCGACGGAATTTTATTTGTTTCGGCTTATCCCTTTAACGACCATAACGCTCAAAACGCCCGTACAAACAAACTGCCATAGACGCCAGAAACGCCTGGCTAGAGTGAGTAGGATTTCTTACCCTTACTTGTTCTTCAAATTTCTCGACATATGGGGGATCAGGAGGAGTCACCCTTAGTCACTATTGTTGTTACTAAACAAAGAAGTGAAACAATAGAAAGTTTCGGTCGTTATGGTATTTAGTGTGATACAAGATTTTTGGGTCATGGTCGTTAAAGGGTTATAAGTTGAGTCCGATTACATTATGTTCTGTGAAAATATCTCATTCGTGAACTTTCAGCGCAAGATACATTTTCTTCAAATTAGTATGAAGCGAGTATTCCGTTGCGCTTATTTAGTAAAATAGTATGACGCGAGTATTGTGTTCAGCTTGTAAGATGTTGAACACACTCTCAATTTAGAATTCGGCGGTCTTCATTCAAGCCATGTCGAAGAGTAACATGGACATTACGTGAGCTGGCGGCTGATATGCATCACTGACGCCACCGATAAGAGTCTCTGGAACATTTTGTGATGGAATTTTATTTATTTTTTGCTCCTACTCTCTTCTTTCTGCTTTGAGACTTTCGAATGAATGATCTAAAAGCATGCAGATTTTTTGGCAAACACTGCACATCGCTCATGGCTAATGAAGTGTCAACGGAGCAAAAATAAAACTTGGAAATCTCTGACGAAGGGAAGTAATTCAAGAAAGATGACCTAGTTGAGGTGCAAGAAACATTCATTTTTATTCCTCCAAGGAAGATCGGCGAATGTGCACTGGTAATTAACCCATGGGCTGATGCAAAATCAATGCATTTGACTTTCAGATTTAAGGCCGTCTGCTCACTGAGCAATTCCTTAGTAGCTTCAATAGCAACAGAAATCCGGATGAACCGTCCACTTCATCGCTGATTTAGTCCAGTTTCAAACACAAACGTGATGCATAAAGGTTCAGTCGATACCGAGAGATAAGAAGGAGTAAAAAGTCACTGAAAGTTGTACGCCTCTTTCTTACACAGATTCGAAAACCAAACTGTTAATAAAGGTCACGAGTCAAGTTACGCGTACAATTTGCATCGATGTTTCGTGATAATAAGCGCTTATATTTTGTTCAGATGCTGTTTACTAGTCGCATTCTGTTGCTTCAAAACAAGCTCTGTAATTTTCAACAGCGACATCAGCACTTTGGTTTTACAAAAGAGCTTCCAGTTACAGCAGGTGTTAAAAGTTCGCGCATAATTTCTGCAAGGTTTTTGACTTTATAACGAAGTAAATTTCTCCGTCATTTTTGTACACGCCGGGGTTCGAACCCGGGTCCCCTCATTCCGGAATAAGTCACTCTACCAATTGAGATACGCGGTCGTTCGTTATCGCTTCTGCCTTTATATCGTATGCGTCCTGCTCGGAAGGCACGTCCCCCCCCCCCAATTCATGGTTACGAATCATTGCCTGCAACGATTCGTAACCATGAATCGTTGCAGGCAGCCATCCGCTGTAGAACGTGCACTTGAGAACTCCAAGTCAATCTAGTGGGTGGAATGCAACGTCACACATGCCGCCCCGGTGGCGCAGTGGTCTAAGCGATGGCCTCTGATCATTCGTCCAAAAGGGGTCCGGGTTCGAATCCCGGTGAGGCATGGATGTTGTGTTTGTCTTACGGCACTGGCTCTCTCCTTTCCCTGGAACCAGTGACCCTAAAATTAGGGACGGGTGACTGCTTATAGCCCATTGAGTTGCTCATGGTGGTCGTTAAACCTTCAATAAAAAAAAACAAAATAACGTCACACACATATACACTATTTTTCGAAGCGCTGGAGAAGGGATTCTCTGATTTTTCCTGTTTCGCGGTGTGGAAAGAACATCACACCATTGCGAGATCTTGAACGGCCGGGTCATCCGGGGAGTTCGGGCGCCATTATAACGAAGTAAATTTATCCGTCATTTTTGACCTCGCCGTGGCTGGAACCCGGGTCCTCTCATTCCGGAATAAGTCACTCTACCAATTGAGCTACACGGACGTTCGTTATCGCCTCTGCCTTTATATCGTGTGTGTCCTGCTGGGCAGGCACGTCACAACTTCTATTACAAAAGACGCAATGAATATTACATAGTTCCTTAAATTCCCTACTGGGCAGCTTAAATTCGAAAACGTATAAAATTTTAAACAGTTCCTATGCAACATTTGCTACAAAGCAAACATTTCTTAGAACAACTAATATATCGAAATCTGACACCATCTAGGATTGTTCATACTCCTTGCGAAATTTTCCCTTCAAAAATGTAGAACATTTTTCGAAAAGGGGTTACACAAAGAAAATTTCATTTAACAAATATCATAATTTTGCGTTTGATAAGTGGCAATATTTGCGTCCCAGTTCTTGAATTTTCTTTCCATTTTAAACAAACGTTTTATCAAAAGCGGTAAAATTTGAAAAAGGAAAAATCCATTTAAGGCGATTAAAACACGCTTACACGTAAACAGATTTATTTCACTCCATGTCACTGACTATTTATATTCGTTATTGAATTCAAATGACGAGGTACTAACTCATGTCTGTAAGATTTAAATTAGATGTATGTATAATGAGCTAATGTGAAACTTGTAAGGAGAAAAAAGTGATATGATTGGAGTTCCCCTCACCTAACGAGAAGACCACAAATTCTAACCACATGAACAGTCCACTAATTGGGAAGACATAGTGGATCATATTAGAAGTTGTGCCGTATGAGTCAAATGAACAGTTACGCAGCGAAAGGTCTGGCAGTGTTGCTCCTTTGGGAGAACAGCCACTCCGGGGAAGGAGAATGTGGGTTCGAATCCCATTGTCGGCAAAAGAAAGGCTGCATTGGTGCCCAAACGATAAAAGATTACCTGGAAGTGAAGTCTGAAAGAACAAGTGTGATGGTTCTTCAGCACAACGTATGTAAATAATAAAGTAATAGTTCTGCAATGGAATGGTCGCCAAATGTTTCTGTCGGTTGACCTGAAACCTGCGGACCAATTGTGTCCCCGCCTTTCTCAAAGGGAGATAAAATGACGTTATGAGTCAAATGGATATTGAGGCCGCATAAAGCCTGCGGGCGTAGTTCAATTGGGAGAACAGCCACTCTGGAGTAAGATCATATGGACTCGAATCTCACTGTTGGCAAAAGAAATGCTGCAAAGTTCAACATTTACACTGGCGGAAAGTGAAAAAAGAACACCAAGAAGGAATTGGCTGACGATCATGAAATTTACATATGTTAATGGGGTCGAGTTTACGTAGGTGTGATGTTAATTTCGGGACCAACCGGTGAGCGCTTACGCCACAGCATAGCGTAATATGCAAATTATCGTCGGTGGTATTTAAGAAGTACGGCGAAGTGAATATAATCAGTCGTCGACGTACGAACACGTGCAAAGACCCTAAAGAAGCTGCAATGCCTGGGCATGGAAGACGTGTACGATTTCAGCAGTTATCGGAATTTGAGCGAGGTCGTCTAGTCGGACTCCGCGCGGCCGGGTGGTCGTATCGTCGTACTGCGGAGCGAATTGGACGGGAAGTATCGGTGGTGGTACGATGGTGCGTAGATGGTCCGAAGAACATTCCCACACGAGAAGACGTGGAACCGGGAGTCACAGACGGACTGATGAGCGGACCGATCGACGCATAAGAAGAGCGGCGTTGTCAAACAGAACATCTACTGCGACGCAAATCCGAGCTGCCGTTGCACTTGAGGTGACTGTGCGAACAATCCCCAACCGTCTACTGGATGCAGGACTACGTGCATGTGTTCCCGTGTTGCTCTGGCATGTGTACCTCTGACTCTAGCCCACCGTAAGGAACGGCTGCAGTGGTGTCCCCAACGTCTGCACTGGAGAACGCAATGGCGATCTGTCGTGTTCAGCGATGAAAGCAGATTCTGCTGTGGAGCCTCCGATGGCCGTATGCGTGTTCGCAGACGCGCAGGGGAGCGTCTCCACCCTTCTTGCATCCGCCAGCGACACACAGGGCCTACACCTGGTCTCCTGGTGTGGGGAGCGATCAGCTATCACTCCCGTACACAACTAGTGTTTGTACCGGGTACGTTAAGCAGCACCTTCTACATCAACAACATCATTCAGCCCGTTGTTGTGCCATTTCTAAGGTCCGTTCATCGTGGTGTTTTACAGCAAGATAACACACGCCCACCCACGGCACGTGCAATGCAACATGCACTTCAGGGTGTGAGACAACTTCCATGGCCTGCTCGTTCACCGGATTTGTCCCCCATTGAGCACTTGTGGGATTTTATGGGACAACGACTTATCCGGTCTCCACGGCCAGCCACGACCATCCCCGATTTACGCGTCCAGGTTGAGGATGCTTGGAACTCAATACCCCAAACTTACATCCAACGTCTGTACGACAGACTCCATGGCAGAATTGCACAGTGTGACGCAGTTCATGGCGGTCCAACTTCGTACTAACCATGTTACATGGAAATGTTATTTTTCAGTTTACCAGCAAATACAGCTGTATTTTGCCATAATGCTTTGATCACGTTATCCTCTGTATTCCGTTATTTTGCTGTATAAATTTCGTTGGTATCAGACGTCTCCTTCTTGGTGTTCTCTTTTCACTTTCCGCCAGTGTAGAACCAGATGATCATTTTATAAATGGAATTCGTATGTACAGTCTAGAAAATTGAACAACAACAACAAGGGGAGTTCCTGATTTAGGTTGAGAGACCCGAACCCACAGCGCTATGCGCCTTTTGGCAGGTGAAAGAGAATCTAAGGGAATTAGGAGCAGATTGCCCTGATAGAATAGCACGAAAGAAAAGTATGGAAATATTAGAGCACAAGGAGTAAACGGTTTCCCGTTAAGTAGTGAAGTTGTCCTACATACTTACCTGCAACAACAAGCCGTTCCGAGCGATATTTCTCTCCGCAGAAAAATGCCCGGTACATCGCTGCCACAGATTAGCAGAGGAGGAAAGGAAGGGAAGAAGACACGGGAAAGGGGGAATCTGAAATTAAAAAAAAAAATACAGAATAAATTTCCCAGAGGAAAATCGACGTTCAACACCGGATAAAACAAAACTGGCCGTTTGCTCAGTGTTCCTCTTGGGTCCGCCATTTGCTTCGTTACTCATCAGCCAATGAGAGAAAAGATTTTTCCCCATTGGTTTAAAAAAATTTTTCTCAGGTTTACTTTTGCTGATTCTTTCTTGACATGTCAGAGTAACCATAGCTGTGGTGGTGTGAATACAACATTACCCCGATCGAGGTTTAAGTTACTCATTTTGAGTAAAAAAGCAGAAAAAAAAAGGCCACAATCAGGGCTATTATTTTTTATTCCTTATTTAAGGAGCCGGTAGTATAAGGGCCAATCATTTTTTTTCCTCGCTACTTGTCTGCTTGTTGCACATTTGTGTGCAACAGCGGAAAAAATTAAGTCCTGTTTTTGTTTTTTTTAGTCAGAACTAAGAAGTAAGAAAAGAAAATTAATATAAAAGACAATACAAACAACAACTTGTTAGTTAGGGGAGAGATATTCAGTACAAAAAAGATAAATCTTTTATGGAACCCGTTGAGTAGCCCATAAAATAGCAAAAATTAAAACCATGTCAGCAGTACACATATTTATGTCAAATGATAATTTCCTAAACTGGAACCACATAAGTACTTATTGACACGACTGAAAAGCTATCGTCAAATTGTCTTTCCACAATTTGCCACCCTATTGAGAAGACCGCACTCTGAGACCATATACGAAGTCGCAAACTGAGAACGGATGAGCACTCCACGAATTGAAGCTACAGCGGTGGGGCAGAATGATGTAAACATCTAAGAAAAGGTTTTACCTACCTAATAGAGTGTGGGACCATCTTTGGCATTCAAAACCACCCGAATCCTCCTTGGAATTGACCCACACAAATCTTGGATGGTGGTTAGTTTGATGTTACATCATTCTGCATGCAGAAACTGCTCCAGGTCCTTGAGAGATTTCCAACACAGACCACAGTGGCTCGATGATTCAGTCTGGTGATTGGAGAGGCCAAGGAAGGTGTGAAAGTTCGTCCTCATGTTCCTCAAACCATGATTGGACATTCCAAGCTCTGCGGATTGGGGCGTTATCATCTTCATAGATGGCATCCCATGCAGGAAACAATACCTGAGCCATTGGATGGACTTGGTCAGCAAAAATGGTTTTCTACTCCCTGCCAATCATCTGTCCTTTCAAGGTGATCAGGGAACCTGCTGAAAACCAAGATATGACAGCCCAGACCATGACAGAGCCACCACCATGCTGCACTGTTGGGAGCAGACAGTCTGGGTTGTACGCGACGGTGTTATCCACCCGTGAGCACTTCCTGGGTGGGCAATAGTGTGAATGTCGATTCATCCGACCACATTGCATGCTTCCATGCATCGGCAGTCCACGTTGTATGCTCCTGGCACCACTGCCATTGCGCATTCACCCGTGTCACCAGAGGTTTTGCAATAGCAGCTCTTCCGTGAATATTTTGCTTATGCCGTTCCTTGCGCACTGTTTTCATTGATACTGGAGTCTGGAGATGCAGATTGAGCTCCGCACTAATTTTTGGCGCCGTGGTCTTCTTATAACTGGTAACACTCCTCTATAATATGCTCTTGTCTCTATCAGTCAGGGTTGTTTTGCACCTTTCGATACCCACACTACCCTGACGACTGCTGTCACGGTGGTACCCAACTAGCGGGCCACCAACAATTAGCCCTCTTTCGAAGTCCGTTAAGTCGCCCATTTCGTCGTCACATTGAAAGAAATTTTGCAACAAGACACTCTAAATGCATTTATAGAGGACCTTGAGGTTCAAAACAATTCTATTGAGGTTCTTCCTTGAGGTTCTAAACCACAGTACCTCTCTATATATTTCCACTACCGTGACGACTGCTGTCACGGTGACATTCAACTAGCGGGCCACCAACAATTAGCCTTCTTTCGAAGTCCGTCAGGTCGCCCATTTCGTCGTCACATTGAAAGAAATTTTGCAACAAGACACTCTAAATGCATTTATAGAGGACCTTGAGGTTCTAAACAAAGCTATTGAGGTTCTTCCTTGAGGTTCTAAATCACAGTACCTCTCGATATTCCCACTACCGTGACGACTGCTGTCACGGTGACATTCAACTAGCGGGCCACCAACAATTAGCCCTCTTTCGAAGTCCGTTAGGTTGCCCATTTCGTCGTCACATTGAAAGACATTTTGCAACAAGACACTCTAAAAGCATTTAAGCAGGACCTTGAGGTTCTAAACAAAGCTATTACAACCAAAAAGCGGTGGATATCTTTGCGTATTGCGACGTACGCAGCTGCATTAAAAGTCACGTCCATGAGCATGGTGTCCACATTATTGTTCAAGCCCTGTATATAAACAGTTCTTAAACTAATATCGTGTGAGCTGCCCACACACTGGGACCATATTAGAAATTCAAATGTTGAGACTGTATTAGCAGATTGCATATTGATACAATGGAAAGTGTGTACGAAATGTGCCCACGTAAATAATCCACATATTGCGACTAAATGAGGAATCCACAAATTGGAACCACACGAAGTCACCGTAAATTTCAACCACATGAGTACCCAAGAAAAGTCCTCGTGGAAAGCTTTCTATGACTTCACTAGAATTGCCTCAAATGTTATAAGGATGCCAATACTGATGAGTCGCACAAACTTATCTCACGAGTAAAAGCCGTCTTTGTGCGGATAATTGAAAGTAAAATAAAACTCGGCTTAGCTTAAATCAAATTAGCTCATATTATGAGACATCAATTTAATAAAACCTTATGTTATCTTAAAAACAGATTAAAAGACATGAGTACTTTCGGGCCATCGCATGGCCCATCTTCAGATGGAACAGCCAAATTGACAAGATCCGCATAATATATACACACATGAACACGTCAAAGTCGGTTGTTGTACATATATGCAAAGAAGGAAGATATTCCTCCCGGCACATTATCCCACGGTTATAGGTAATTTAAAGCCCCTAGGATTAGAGTTAATTAATACCTTATAGGCATTGGGGAGCTCATACGGCATATAGTCATTACAACAAATATTTTGTGAGTGAAAAATGAACATGCTCTCAGTAAGAAACAGCGTGCTACGATTTTTAGGGGTAACCACAATTTTAAAATTTTCCCAGTCCGGATATAAAATCCCTTTTGTAACTTCCCTAGCAAGTGCAGTGTTGGTACCTCCTGTCTGGATATTATATTTATGTTCCTTGACCCTGCAAGACAAATTCCGTCCGGTCGATCCTATATAGACAGATTGAGTAGTTCCGAAAACATCTTTCAATGGAACACAATAGACACCCCATCTTTGTAAAATATCCGTCGGGGTCCTGTCCTTTCTAACAAGTGGTAGTATATTAAGGGAGCGAGTGCCGAAATCCAATCCAAATTTCCGGCAAATGTTACGAAGAGGTTGAGTAATTGAAGGGATGTAATCGATAGAAGCAATGAAACGAAATGGTGTGGGCAAATACGGTTGTAATGTAGTAGCAAGTTTACTTTTAACTCGGGAATGGATCCGGTTAAAAACGTATTCAGGATATCCAAATTGGGAGGCGAACGACGAGACCCATTGTAGTTCTGTAACGCGTGCAGTACGAGTTGAGGAATGGGTGTAGGCTCTACGAATAAAAAAGTGAAGAGACGTTAACTTTTGGTTTTGTGGGTGATTAGAGGAGTATGGGATCATAGTTGGGGTACAGGACGGTTTTCTATAAACAGCAAAATGCAATGGTATAACCTGGTTTGGATGACGGGTAATCAAAATATCAAGAAACGGGAGTTTTAGGTCTTGTTCAATTTCTAGGGTAAATTGAATTGACGGAAATTGTGAAGAGAAAGAATTCGTGAATACTTGTAATTCAGATATCGAGTGGGGCCAGAGTAATAAGATATCATCTACATACCTGAGATAATTAATACATAAGGTATTAATATAATTAATACATAAGGTATTAATACATAAGGTATTAATTAACTCTAATCCTAGGGGCTTTAAATTACCTATAACCGTGGGATAATGTGCCGGGAGGAATATCTTCCTTCTTTGCATATATGTACAACAACCGACTTTGACGTGTTCATGTGTGTATATATTATGCGGATCTTGTCAATTTGGCTGTTCCATCTGAAGATGGGCCATGCGATGGCCCGAAAGTACTCATGTCTTTTAATCTGTTTTTAAGATAACATAAGGTTTTATTAAATTGATGTCTCATAATATGAGCTAATTTGATTTAAGCTAAGCCGAGTTTTATTTTACTTTCAATTATCCGCACAAAGACGGCTTTTACTCGTGAGTTATAAGGATGATTCCGATTTGTTCTGCCATCCGTTGAAGATATGTCACTAGACTGAAGTAAGATTTGAGGTTTGTCTTGATGCTGAGGTACAATGTCAAAGTCCATGCCATACAAGACAAACAATAATTTCAGGTATGCTGACCTTAGAACGTCTGTCATTTATTAGAGTCGGTTCCATTCGTTCTTTCCAAAATTACGGATCCGCAAATTTCAGGTATAGTTGTACGTAACATGCATGTGAAATGATTTAACTTCCGGAACATTCTCTATACTAGTAGTGATACACTTTTTAACCGATCGATAGCTTTTATATTGTCCAGGACTTACTGCGAAGTTTGGTCTTTGCCTTCTACTACTGAATAAATTCTTCTTGAAATCCAGAAGACTTCAGCTTCATACCGATACGTGTTGCTGACACATTGCTTCAGAATATTCAACCAAATGACAGGAATAATCTGTTCTAAGAAATCTTGGCTTCCTTATTTTGAAGGTGTCTCCTCCTTCGTGCACCATGACGTCGTTGTACAGTGCTTTCTGTTTTACTTTTTAGAGCAGGCCCGACGACAGGATTTCAGGGCCCCTGGGAAATCTTGAGGCAGGGGACCCCGAAGGTTTCGTCAGTCACTCCACCTCACAAAACGATTTTAGAAGAGTGCAGAATTAATATACTTTAGAATAACCACAGGTACAAAACCCTGTACATGATAAAACAAACTTTTATCACATTGCTAGTATTTTATCAGAAGTATTTTATGGTTATGTACAATTCTGGAATTCATTCTTAACTTACACGTAGAATCACTTGACAGAATTTTAAGTCTAAAACTGTTTTATTAAATGCAATATTTGAAAACTAAAACAAGGTTACTTTTTTGGCAAATTAGTTATTAATTTACAAAAAACAATTCTAATTAAATATCAAAATCGAAAAAATATAATTTTTAATAAACAAATTTGGTTACCTAGTACCTATAAAATAGCTCTTTTAGATGCAAAATCGTCAATTACTTCATCAAAGTACGAGCAAGACCTGCCTCCATGGCAAGAGTGGTTAGTCCACACAGCCTTTCTTGTCCCATGGTTGATCCATCATGAATTTTGATCTTTGTTTGAAACATTGATAGATCTCTCAGCTGATGCCACTGACACTGAAAGAGCACAGAATATCCTGATGGTTATACACACATTTGGGAACAAAGACTTCAGGCTTTTTTTTTTTTTTTGTGGAAGGGTCAAGAATTGACCTGCTTCCATTGGTAATAGAATTAGTACGGGAAGTTCCTGTGTTTTTAGTTTTTGTGACGGGGAAAATGCAAGCGGCTGATCCGGGAGGCGCAAATATTTTACTTTTCTGCTGGACCCTTTCGCTAAAAATTCGTGACAAAGGTCCGTTGGGATTGGCACCCCGACGCCCGGGCCCCTGGTCAATTGCATCCCCTTCCCCCTCTCTCGTCCGGTCTGTTTTAGAGTAAGTGGTACCTGTTTAATGAAAAGGCGTTTTACACATTAGTATTGTCACCATTTGTCAGTTTTGCATAACTCATCTTTGCATTAGTAAATATCAACAAAAGAGTCCATCTTCGGTTCGGTTATTTAAATGTTCATCTCTGTCAATTTCTAATATTTTACACCTCGCCAATACACTAACAGACTAATATAGGCCATTTATATAGACCGTTTATTAGATTTATAGACAATTTATTGATCCAGACTTGTTGCAGTCGTCTCGATATTACTCGTCCAGTGGGTCGAGATTGTTCCACGTGTTACCAGGCAGACAATGACGCTCCTACAGCGTCAGAAAATTGGTGCGGCTTTTCGCAACGTGACTATGGAGCAAATTCTGGCAAAGAACTTATGTGCGTGCCCTAACTTCGGATGATATTATAAGCAGTCTACTAAGGCGCCTTCATGGCTTTGACTACCGGGTTGCAAGGAGTTGACCACTAAACATTTTGTAGATCTTCTTTATAATATCTAGTATGCAGCTGGGTGCTCTACACTTTTTCATGTACCTGTATTATGCTTTCAGAAGACCCATCTTCCGTGCGCTGCTTGACCACATACACACGCTACCCACCGAATTAAACTTTATGCAGATATATGTATAAATGCGATGTAAGGTCAGGCTCCCAAGCTCTTTAATTTCACAATGGAAAATGTCTTTCAATCACTAAACTGGGAAAACAAAGGGATAAATATTAATGGAGATTATGTAACTCATCTGCGTATTGCTGATGACGTAGTCATTTTTGCAACTACCCCCATCAGAGCTGCACAGTATGATCCAGGAACTTGCTGACAAGAGTAAAGAAGTGGGATTAAAAATGAACTTTCAGAAGACAAAAGTGATGTACAATGCTTTTACAAGAAATGAAGATTTATCGATTGATGAAGAAAAGCTGGAGATAAGATACGTACGTTTATCTTGGACAGCACATATCAAGTGAGGGTCACATTGATGAAGAAATTAATCGGCGTACAAAACTTGCCTGGAGAGCTTTTGGAAGAAAGAGTATAATTCTCAAGAGCAATGTGTCATTATATCTTAAAAGAAAAGTGTTTGATCAATGCATACTTCCAGTGCTTACGTATGGTGCAGAGACGTGTAGCTTAACTAAAAGAGACATACAAAGGCTGCAGACAACTCAAAGGAGAATTGAGAGGAGCATGCTTGGTGTAACCTGGAGAGATAAGAACTCGTGGATCCGAAAAATGACAAGAGTGGAGGACATCAGGATCAGATTCAAATCCCTGAAATGGCAATAATGTACTGGACATACCGCCAGAAGGACAGACCATCGATGGACAGCCGAAATTTTAGATTGGATTCCAAGGGACAGGAAAAGACCCAGAAGAAGACCACATGGGAGATGGGTGGATGAAATTCGAAAGTATGCGGGAGTAACATGGGGGAGACTGCCACAAGACAGATCGTTGTGGAAGAGGCTTGGAGAGACCTTCGTCCAGCAGTGGATTGATAATGGTTGACGATGAAGATGATGTACAAATGTTTTACTCAAACGTCACTTACGCAGCGTATGTGCAAAATAGGTGGTCACGAGCGTCACCACGTGATCTAGGCTACTGTTTAAGACTTAAGCTTGTCAGTAGTGTTGATCAGAATGGGAGAAACAAAGGATATTTCGGAGTCGATAAAAGGATTGTTGTAGGAACCAGTCTGGCTAGAACGACGACGGGATACATCCCCTTCTGTAAAGGGGATTATCCCGAATCTTTAATCACTAGGAAAATATCCGATATTGTTTGTCTAAGTGGAGTAACTGTGGCGAGATAAAAATCTGTCAAAGACAAGCTACCGTCGTCTGACAAGTTTTGTACGAAGAAACAGTACTTTCTGGACACAGCAATTGACGGGAGCATTCAATGAAGGCTGTTTGCGACCTATGTCTCAGCGAAATGTGAGCAGGGAATTGAAAAAAGATCCGTATTGACAGTCTCATTCCTGTATGGTAACCACTGATTTTTACGAAAAACCGGAAAGTTCGTCTACAGTGGTATCAGGAACACCATGACTGGACACTGGAAGACTGGGAAAGTCATGCGGTCCGATTAGTCGCGGTACACCATTTTCTGCACTAATAGCAGGTAGGAAGTTTGGTGGGAGCCCCATCAAGCAATGGGCCCGGCTTGCCTTGTAAACACAACTCAAGGTTCTGAAGGTGATGTAAGGGTGTGGGCCACGTTCTGTTGGTATGGAACGGGTCCCGTGATATTGGTGGAAGTCCAGGTGCCTTCCAAGGATTATCTTAACATTGTTGCAAATCAAGACCATCGTGAAATTTTTATTTTGGACCCATCAAGTGTCTGCTGTTTCATGGATGACTGTTCTATGCAACATGTTGTTCAGCAGTGGCTCATAGAGCATGACAGCGACTTCTCCCATCTTCACTGGCTACCATGAAGCCATATCTAAAGCCCATTGCGAATGTATGGGACAGGTTAGAAAAACAGATCCGTAAGCAAAGTCCGTTTTCGTCAAATCTGAGCTAGCTGAAGAACTTCAGGTGAACGCCTGCTAAGCTGTAGACGAAGATGCAGGCGAGCACCTTTGTGGAATCAATTCCAAACCGCCTACGTGCTGTAATTCTGGCCAAAGGACGTCAAACCGGGAGTTATTTAAAGTTTCCTAATTCAGTGGCCGATGTGTGCAGAATTCCATTTACCAAAGCTAAACCAATGAGGAACTTCCGATGATCACAAAAGTGCTGAATCCTCTCGTTTTGCCCATTTTAACGATTTGTGACTCATAACACTTGGTTCCGAAAGCGAAACGATATACTATGTCGATTCACGATGGCATATCCCACGAAACTGTAAGTGTGTAAATATTGAGCAATATTCACGTGGCCACAATTTTTCATCGAAAAGGACATCAAAAGGAAAAAAAAATTCATGTTAAAAGATGCCCATGTAACGCAAATTGTCGTCAGTGCTGCATACATTAAGGAAATGAAATCAGACATTTTCTTCTATTAGAATTGTTGGGTTCGTTTTTTGAATATCGATTTTACGTACGAACGGTTTTGTACCAATTGAACGAAATTTCGTTATCTGTGAAACGATATGTGATTCAATGCACCCTACGAAGTTTCATTGATTAGATATAAGTTACGCAACTTGAGTTTCCGAGATTTAAATTTGCAGACACAACAAATCCTAGTAAACAAAGCAACTTTGGAGTAGTCACAAGGCCTTTCAATCTTCCAAAAGTACCCCTGTTTTAAAAACTGCCTTTTATACACGTACTGTCGATATCAATTTATATCTTACTGTAGATATCTTTTTATTGGGAAGGATATATAAAATGTTATAGAAAAACTGTAAAATCCGTTTATTCCTAAAATACATTTTTATAGCTACTGTTTTATTACAAATTTTGAAGATGACAGTCCATTTTTATGTGTAAATATGACAAGGATGGTATGTCAGATAACATCCAAAAACTTGAAAATTTCGTTGTCTTGGAGCGGGAATCGAATCCGCGTCTCCCAGATAACGCCCGGGTATGCTAACCACTACACCACCAAAACGACCAAGTCTCAAGTTTCCGATTAATTTGAATATAATCATCACAGGATTTGCTAGTCGAAGTAATCGGCATACATGTTTAGCGAATCTGGAGGTTAAGAATGCTTTCCCGTGATTGCCCGGAGGAGCAGATAAATCATGAATGAAATGCGGGATTACACCATATAATACAAATTTTGAAGATGACAATCCTTGTTTGACAACTTTCAAGACTATGCAAAGCTATAATGAGTCATTCGTCCCTAATTTAAAGCCAATACTACCTGGAAAGAGACAAAACCAGCGCTATAAGACAAGCACTCTATTTATACTTCATCTAGGATTACATTTGGGGAAGGCGGAAGTTAACCATGAGCAACTTAAAGGGCTATAAGGATTCTTCTCGTCCCTCAGCTTCTTGGGAAGGGACACACCCAGTGGCATCGGACAAACATACGACCCATACTTCATCCTGGACTCAGATCTAGGCCCATCTCATACGAACGATCAAAAGCGACCACACGAGATTAAAATTGTAGGCTAACTAGGACAACTGGTCAGAAATCAGAGCTTCTTACTACTAGGACACCAGGCTGGCCTTAATCATTTTAAGAATCATGAATGGAATACGAGATTACACTATACAATACAAATTTTGAAGATGACAATCCGTTTTTTGGAGTAAATATGACAAGGATGGTAAGTCAGATAACATCCGAAAACTTGAAAATTTCTTTGTCCTGGAGAGGGAATCGAACTAGCGTTTCCCAGATAGCGTCCGGGTATGCTAACTACTACACCACCCAAAACGACCAAGTCTCAAGTTTCCAATTAATTTGAATATAACGACAACAGGAAACTTGAGACTTGGTTGTTCTGGGTGGTGTAGTGGTTGGCATACCCAGGCGTTATTTGGGAGACGCGGCTTCAATTCCCGCTCCAGGACGACGAAATTTTCAAGTTTTCGGATATTATCTGACTTACCATCCTTGTCATATTTAAACCAAAAAACGGATTGCCATCTTCAAAATTTGCGTTTTAAGAATCGTTAAAGGTTTAAATAAATGTCTATTCAAAACTTGAACTAGTCATTCCACAGAGAAACGAACCCATCCTAGTTAATGAATAATTAAACGGCTTGAACTTCCGCTTGGTGTTTGGGGACACATGGTCTGATCAGCTGAAAGCAATTTTCAAGGTGTAATATTTTTTATCTTACAAAAGATTTTCGAGTATTGATTTGCTCTTTGCTTTCCCAGAAGCAGCACAGTTGGATACTAACAATGCGGCTATTAAAGGAGTGTGATGAAAAATTTATTAAAGAGCTGCTGCCTGGCCTGATTTAAAGAGAAAATATTCTCTACATTCCGGTAAGAAGTTCTTAAGTTTAATAAAAGATGTGAGCATG
Organism: Macrothele yani; assembly: GCA_039090855.1. NCBI lineage: Eukaryota > Metazoa > Arthropoda > Arachnida > Araneae > Macrothelidae > Macrothele > Macrothele yani. Next base: position 34,240,802 of record CM077004.1, read on the forward strand.
GAAAAGAAGTACCAAACAACAAAATTTCCGGAGATTTTATAGGTTGCTGTGGAAACGGGATATGCCTGTTGCATTCGTGAAAAATTTAGATGTCGTATTATATTCTACTATTACGATTTTTTTATTTTATATTCCTTACGACGTTCATATATCATCGTTTCTCAAATTATTTAGTACTCACAAATTAACTATATTCTTATTATTTAATAATTTTACTAAATAGCGCAGCAAAAAGGATATACTCGTAGCTGCCAGCAGGAAAAGGATACAACTGGCAGGTTAAGATTTTCTGTTTCACACTTTATCTGCTTTTCGGTACTTAGCAGAGATAGAAACGGGTCAGCGGGTCAACAATTTCTTGCGGGTCAAGTGGGCCGAGTCATAGTGTTCCTGGCCCGATTGCGACCCGGTTTTATTTCAGTTTAATTTTTGAAAAAAAAATATTTCAAAGCAAAATGCGTACTGTGGAATTTTGTTCTCGATACTGGTGCCAGCGGAGTGAAAAATGATTTGTCAGGTAAAAATATTATCTCTTTCTTAAAGCAACGAAAATTTCCACCAACTGACGATACGGCGCTAACGCTAGACACACCATATCGTAAAACGATACTTCCTTTGTGTTTGTTTTCAGTGGAACAGTCTAGAGCAAGATACAGGTAAAAGCCTATCTCCTGCTTCTCTGCTGATTCACTCTTTCACAGCCCCATGTGTCATATTGTAAGATTGAGAGTTACTTTCCACATCGTATTATTTCCAGTGAGCAATTCAGAGGTTTTTGTTTGACATACTAACATCCTAACCTCACTATTCCACCAAGCATCACCTCTATTGTTACCCACTATTGTGGTGCCACAGACCTCTTTAGCAGTAGTGACAACACAGTTCTTAAAACATTCCCACTTCTTTTCTACATCCCTCTCGCCATACTTCAGATCCTTCAGTCGTTCTCTGAGTAAGTCAGAATACCGCTGATGATCTTCAAGGAGCCTATCTACCTTTATTCTTTCTATCCTGGGTCTCTTCCTATTCCTTTTCCTCCAACCAACATTAAGTTTCACTCGTGACACTACCAAGTAATGATCAGAACCAACATCTGCACCTCTCATCACACGGGTGTCAACAACTAAGTGTTTCAAACACTGATCGTAGACAACAAAATCTGTCACACTCTTTTGACCAAGAGTACGATTTTCCCAAGTATATGTGTGGATATACTTCTGGTTGAAAAATGTATTAGATACACACAAACCATTCTCAATGCAGAGTTCAATTGATCTTTCATCATTATCATTCACACAAGGATCATTAAACTTACCCAGAACATTGTCAGAAATTGCATTCTGCACACCTACTCTAGCATTGAAATCCCCTGCTATTATAACTTTTTCTTTAGCACCAAACTGGCTCAAAACAGCTTTTAGCTCATTCCAGAAATCTTCCTTCTTATCAGAAGGTTCCGAGTCACAAGGAGCACACACTACAGCAATTACAATTCTCTGAAGTTTCACTTTCAAACGTGTCCAGAGAATTCTCTCACTTATGCAACTATAGTGAATCAAGTTGTTATTCATCTTTTCACTTAAAATCACACCTACACCAGCCTGTCCTCTCATATTATCCAATACTCCAGACCACACACTCACCGTGCCATTCACTTCTTCTACCCCAATTTTCTTCTTTTTGGTTTCACTTACACACAGCACATCCAATCTATATTTTTTCATCTCCTCAATGACCTCACTCATCTTGCCATTTATACCTCTAGTATTCCATACACCAATCTTACATTCACTCAGCCGAGATATCTTTCTCATACGCCGTTTAGGAAGTCCAGGTCGATTCCGTGGTGAACCGTCCTTCTCAAGTGGGGTAGGTCCACCATATCCCACAAATTGAAATTTCTTAGTCTTAAAATATTATATCTATTTTCATAAGAATGTGGTCCAAAATTTCAAAATACAATTGTTTATAATTTTGAAAAATTGTTTCCTGTGTAAGAGCAGCATATTCCCGTGCTTATTGCTGTAATTTTGCTAGTTTTACCAAATTATGTTTCAAATAACTCATCGTTCCTTTTATGGCTCAAACTTTCACGAGGTTTATTTTTTTTTTAATTTGAGTTACACAGTTTAGTTATTTAGTTATTTTTTCTTCAAAAGTTCGAATAATAGATCGGTGTAGCCAAAAATGTAAATTCGAAAGTGTTCATATCATTCAAAACTCCCTTGGCAAGATGAATTGATTTTTTTTCTGATTATTTGCTATTCGACAGAAATCCGAACACGTCCTTCAATTTATCCCAATCTTCAACAACTACACTTACTAATTTCGAAGTGGAGGACCATCGAGTTTCTGTTATGGTTGGTCTGCGTTTTGCGGTTGTTGATATGAGTGTATAAGACGGCTTCGCAGAATGGTGAACAAACGAAACAATTCCACTGAGGCTTGCAAAAAGTATTCGACACTTAGAAAGTTTAGCAAAACTCTGGTGTAATACAAGATTCAAACGATGAACTAAGCAATGAACAAAAACAGCTTGAGAAGCTGTATCCTTGACTTTTTTTCTTTAGCCCATTTAAGTGTCCAGACATTACACTTGCCCCATCGTAACATTGTCCTATTTATTTGTGTTGGTAATCAGACTGTTCCAAAATTTTGTCTAGTATTTTGTATAAAGCTCCTGACGTTCTATCTTCATTCACATCATGGAAACCCAAAAATCCCTCAACCAATACACCTTCCGAATCAGCAATCAAAAATTATTTAATTTTTTACGCGATCGTTTATATATTCAGAAATACATCCAATTAATTCATTTTGAATAGTTTTTTATCCTTTCGTATTGATTTTCAATTTCTAAAGAACTTCTTCATATCACCAATGAAATTAATTCAATGACATTTCCACGATTCATCGAGCCCATCCTTTCGTGATGGCCATGGAATGCTAGTTCTTGTTTGCTCAAATACAGTATAGACTAATACTGCATCAATCACTCTCTGCAGGAAAAGTCTACTTAATCGAACGTTTTCGTTAAAATCCGTTTTCAAAGCCTAGCATTCTTCCTCAGGGCATCGACAATGGTGTTTTGAATTTTTCAAAATTCCTTAACATTAATCCGCATTTCAGGTGTTCGCTAGAATTACGATGTTTTTCAAGCGACCGTGTTACGCGTAATAAATCTGAGAATCCGTCTTTATTCCACGCCGAAATTTTATTACTAAAAAGTAAGCAGGACCAATATAAAATTAACACAGAAGTGTTGCAAATCCATTTATATTCAGTAAACCAACAATTTTTTAAATTAATATTGTTAGACTTACCGCTCTTCTTGATTTCGTTCGTGGCAACAATTGTCAGTGAATCCGTCGGTCGTCCTTGAAGTAAAATGTCTCTTTTATCTTCATCTTTCCACAGAGTAAATGGAGTTTGCAATAAATTACAAACAATGTCGTCCACAGGATGTATACTAAAAACTATCACTATCAGTTAAATTGTACACAAACCTAAAATATCAGTTAAAGCTTTCAACAAATAATCACAAAGCACGAAAGAACAAATTGCTTTTGGAAAATAACGTACCACAGCACCACAACGAAAAAGCCCTAGCAGATTCAAGGTACCCTGGTAGTCCGCCCGCTCCACCGTGATATCTCACGACTTCACGCTCACAAACTGAAAGATGCAGAGGTAAGGCACCTGTAGCTGAAACACTTCACTTGAGCGAGCGGATTGGGGAGGGTGACGTCACGGTTTCCATGACAACTCGGCGGAAAACTGCAGACTTCCAAGCATTCTCATTTCGGCTCTTCACTTGCACTGTTTGGCGTATAAGGATTTGTTTTCCGTATTGAGCGCACCATGGGAATTAATATCTATTCAAAATTTTGAGTATTTTGAAACTGAATAAAGGCAAAAAAGAATATATTATGAAAAAATACTGAATAAAACTTTATTTTGAGTAAAATAGGTGAAGAGGCACTTCCCCTACTTCACCTGAAAAGCCGCCACTGCTAGACAGTTATTACGTCAGAAGGTACTCTGTGTGCCAGCGGTCCATTCTTGGGGCACCCTTGCTACAGAACCTCGCTAACAGCCCACAACGTCTGCTGTCCCTGAGATGCCCCCACACTTGGCGCTGTAGCCGATGATCATTCCTTTTTGAACGTCCGTCAAATCACTACCTCGTAACACCCCTCCCCCTCTGGTGCTCACGGCACGCACAATGACTCATCTGTCCAGGCCGGTGGCTTATAGCTCCGTGTGGGCGACCTTGTCACGTGCATTCTGAAACGCGTCTGGGCGGGCACACTGTGATTACGGCGGTAGTCATACGACTGTGTATATATTCAAAGTTAAGAGGTGAGAGAATATAATAAGTGCAGAGTGAAGTTCTTGTTATTTGTATATATAAATTATTTTTGTGGCATTTCCTCAAAGTATTTTGACTGCACACTCGCATTTTCATCGGAACGAAAAGTCTAATTCCCTCGCCCAATGCACTCTGCCTCCCGTGTGATTTCCTATAAAAATATGTGAAGACGAGTTCAGGGATGGCAATGATAGTATGACGAAGTAAATTTCTTCATCATCTTTGTCCACTCCGGAGTAAGTCGCTCTTACCCAATTGAGCTACGCGGATGTATGCTCTCGCTGCTATCTGTCTTTATCTCATGTGCGTCTGGCGGTGTAGGCACGTCACAATAACATTGCGCGTTTGGATTTCGTCAGATTTGATCGGCAGTGCTTCCAACCGAAATAAAGCTCTATTTGTTTTGGGGCAACAAATCATGAAACTCGTTTAATTCATCTGTGTCATAAACATGCGGACCCATTCTTTTGCCCCTCGAAGAAAACAGGAGCGAAATAAACTGAACAAAAAAAAAAGGCAAAAGTGGGGAATCCTTTTAATCTACATGCTCCGTTTCATTCACGCAGTAAGCGAGATCGGGCTCGTATCTAATTAAGCGAAAGTACATTCTCCAAGAGAGATTCAGATGAGAGAGAATGGCCGGGCATTTTTAAGGCTGCATTAATGAAATATCTCCAAGCAAATTGCATTTACTGTCAGAGCATATCCATTGTAAAAACATGTGATAACGAAGTTAGACAAAAGCATCTCAGCGCACATTTCAACTTGAATAAATACCTGAAAATCGGATTAGGACTATGCAAACGGGGATGAATATTAAATAATGTAATCAATTTTAGCAATAAGCCTAAGGACACGAGAAAAGTGCGGAGGTGAAGGTGGTGTGCGCTAGTTCGTATTTAAGTGCATGCCTCCCTCCCTCCATCCTCAAAAAAGAAAAAAAAACACACATCATATATTCACTCATACTGCCTCTCGTTTTTAACGCATTTTTTTTTTCTCAAATAATTGCGTGAAGATACAACGAACAAGGTGACGAAGAGTAAAATATCTCATATAACATGTTTTGCATCCGATGATACATTAGAAGAGCGATAAAAATCGCCGACTTATTTCATGTTGCTAATAAATTGAATTTAAGGGCTTTAAAGTAGTGAAAAAGAACAACGAAAAGGGATTTCTCTCGGGCTAGAAATTTTAAGTGCGATTTTAGAGTCGAGAGCTGTTGTCTCGCTTTTAAACAGAATTTACGGCGGAAATAGAATTATGAGTGTTCGTTCCTAAAAATGAAAGATAAAAAAATGTAAAAGAGGATTATTAACTCTGACAAAGGGCAGGACTCAAAGAAATGAGATTTGTCTTCGTAACATCAGAACGATTGAAAGAAAGTTTAGCCATGTCTTAAACATTTTTAAAGTGTTTCATTTTTTTTTATGACATTCTAAAAGCGATTTCCACGAACTCTTTACTTTCAGGAACATGCCAAAGGGTTAATGTATGTAATCATTTAAAAAAAAAAATACAGGTACGCTCAGTTCTGATTGAGCCGTCAGTTTGGAACGTGGGACTACGACTTGCAGATCGGAGAGATGAAATGAGCTGGTCGAGTATGGTTTCAAAGCGTTTATTCAGTTTGTTATAACCAACACAGGTCTCTGATATGAAAAGTAGCTTACGTAATTTTTACAAATAATTCTGAATACATTGCGAACACGAAGTAGATCGAAACACAAAGTACCCAGCGTGGTGTTGTCTCTCCTTGGGCTTCTTACATTTCTCATCACTTGCTCTTGACTCTCGTGATTTTCTCTACTTTTTATTGCGTTCATTCTGCGAATTTCGCGGCATTGTCGACAATGTTAACCCGTTCACACAAAAACAATTTTTAAAAATTTTCCTTTAAACTACTGCTATATGTTCTTTATATATTTGAATACATCTCGTCCAGAGCTTTAAAACGATAACGCGCAGTGTCGTTTTGCACTCACGGTTGTCCAGATAAACCACGATACTGTTAAATGTTCACCGGTTCACAAGAAAACAATTTTTTAAAATGTTCAGTTTAAACCTCTGCGAAATGTTCTTCATATATTTGAATAGATCTCGTCGAGAGTTTTAAAACGATTCCAAGCGCAGTCGTGTTGCGCTCACGGTTGCCGCGATGGACTGAGTCGACCTCGGCGGCACACCCAGAAATATTGCATCATCTCCCACGCACACAGGGGGCGAAAAGACAGCCTCGCGCACGATGTATTGCGCAATACGCGAATTGGACTCCATGCTGTTTACGAATATGCTAACACGATTAGTGTGCGGCACGTATCTTTAACGCTATAAGGATTTCAATTGGGGATCTATTTTTGCCATAGGTGTGGGTCGGCCATAAGTCGTTCCTTACTATCCGCGGAGTTAGACGTAGTCCTACTTCAAAACCAAAATCAAACTCAAATCTCAGTCAGTTGTGTCGTTAGTACATTAAAACGAAATATTTATGAACTTCCTCTCATTTGAAAGATACTTTTTTTCTTTTTGGTGGTATAAAGATGGCCGTGAGTAGCGCATGGGGGCCGCAGGTGGCCCTAGTGGGCAACGTTCGTGACTGCCGCGGAAAGGACCTCAGGTTCGATCCCAGGCAGGTACGAACGCTGGATCCACTAAATATCCGCCGTGCGTCGGATGGGCACGTTAAGCCATCGGACCCCGGGTACTGGCCCCCGGTAATAAATAAGAGCGTCTTCCTCCCCCTGTTTACTTCGCTTCCGTGTCACTTTCCTATGGGGCACTCTAGCCCAAATCTCCTAGCTTCCTATTTCTAAGGGTTATTTAAGACCTGGGATGAGAAGCTCCCTTCCTAAAGTCCTCTATATATGATCATTTTGATCAATAGGCCATAAGCAGTCTCTGGCGTCCCGAACTTAGGACCACTGGTCCCACTGCAGTGGGATCCGAAATTACCGAAAACTCGGCAAAAATCCGCGGGTTGTGATTTTCTTATGGAATTTGCTCAAATTGTTTCTACCTATTTTAATGTAAACTACAATATTTTTATAGATAATTTCATTTTGACATTAATTTATTGCAGATATTATATAATTGCTGAAAAGCAGTGTATGCTTTGGTACCATATTATTAAACACACACAAGGTGCCTATTATTTTAGAAATGAAATAATATAGAGTTTTAATGAAGTGCACACAGGGTAAACAGAATGCGAAATGCAATAAAAATGCAATTCCTTGAAGCCTTGCTTTGTAATCTATTTTCTCATTCGCTGCTATCAGAATCTGATTCTCCGTTATCGTCATTGTCTGATATTTGAGGTCGTGGTTTCTCTGGATGGGGTAGTGGTTCTTTCAAGAGATCTAAAACTTCTCTTGAAAGAGAGGCGCAGGTCTTCCGTGAAAGACCTAGAGCTAACTGAATGACAAATGTCAGAGCTAACTGAATGACAAATGTCAGAGCTAACTGAATGAAAAATGTCAGAGCTAACTGAATGACAAATGTCAGAGGTAACTGAATCACAAATGTCAGAGCTAACTGAATGACAAATGTCAGAGCTAACTGAATGAAAAATGTCAGAGCTAATTGAATGACAAATGCCAGAGGTAACTGAATCACAAATGTCAGAGGTAACTGAATGACAATTGTCAGAGGTCACTCAATGACAAATGTCAGAGCTAACTGAATCACAAATGTCAGAGCTAACTGAATCACGCCGCCCCGGTGGCGCAGTGGTCTAATCATCGAGAGTGCTGCTGTGTTTTTTGCTCCACGATTTTCGTTCAGTAAGTGCTCTTTCCGGTGTTTCAAGTTTTTGTACTTGTGGGTGTGTGTTCCGTGAAGGTTTCACCTTTCTGTTTGTGTATCTACCAAGTTGGTAAGTGTTTGTTTTATTTGGTAATCTTCATTTTTGTCTTGGCCGAGTCGGCCAAGACGTGAGCGCTTCTTTGCCATTGCAAATGGCGACTTCCGGTGAGAGCAGTATCCCAGCTCTCAACTCCGGAAATGACTTTCCCCCTCTCCCATCTACTTTACGTCCTACCACCAATGAGGAGTCTGCCTCGGTAAGCCCCTCCTCTCCTCAGCGTTGTTCTAATGCCGTATGTCATGACGCTGCTTCTACGTCAATGCTGAAGAGTGATGACAAGTTGTCTTCCCGAGCACCTTTAGTTGAATCGATAGACGTCACACCTACGTCCGAGGCTACTCCGTTGCCACAACATCCAACTACTATTCCCTATGCTACTATCCTCTCGAAGTCGACCGACGCATCTACTCGACCTTCCTCTATGGCCAGCCTTTATCCCTTACAGTCTGATGCTGATTCCAATTTTTTCGTTGACCTTCCGACGTCTTCCCCAGCTGGGCAAAAGTTCATGGAAAAGTTGCCTCTTGGTGTAGCTTTCAACAGTCTTCCGAACACAAAACTTTCCGCCTATAGTGCTGCCCTTCGGAAGAAGTTCCCGAAGTCAGCTGTTACACACATGGGCCGCAACGAACGTATAGTTGTAGTCTATTTCTCGTCCTCAGAGTACGCCCTGAGGGTCATCAACGATGGACTTTCGATCGGTGATCGTCATCTCACGGCTGATCCCCTTGCTCATGCGCCGACTGTGCTCAGTTTCTCCCCAGTTCCACCGGAAATATCTGATGAGGTATTGTTATCGATTGCTCAAAACTTTGGACAGATTGTCGGCTCCGTCACCACTTTTTCCTCGTTTCCTACTACACCTGAAGATCGTTATTTATTGGGTTTGAGACGCAACGTAAGTGTGATCTTCCCATCTGATCAAGCCAAACAGCGTGTTCCTACTCATTTTAGCGTGCGATGTGACACTCATGTCCGTACTATCAGTATCTCTGTGGGTACCATGTGCACTCGTTGCAGGGGTTATGGCCACTCAAGTGTTCACTGCCCTCATCGTCCCTCTGCAGGCTCCGGATCGACAGAACAGCCTACGCAGTCTCCATCAACGATCCCGGCACCTTCCACTTCCACTCCTAGGCAGCAGAAGCCAACTATTGATGACCGTCGTGTTACAGGCATTGGTCAACGCGTGTCTTCAGTACAACCTTCCACTTCTCAGCTTCTTTCTGCTATATCTTCGCATCCTTCAGTGAATTCTTCAATATCAGAAGCTTCCCTGCCTCCTACCTGGCAAAAAGTCAGTGCTCAACTTCCAACATCAATACCTGTTAGTGCACTTGAAGCTCTAGGCACTTTTAAAGTTCCGAACCCTCCTGATTCAGGTTTAATACCATCCCGAGGACGCGGGAAGCACCGCAGAACTCATAACACTCGAGCCAAGAAAACTCGCCCAGGAACGGCACGTTTAGGACGGAGTGACCGTTCAGGTAGCTACACATCTTCTGAAGATTCCATCTTGTCTGATGTTGATGTCGGCTCTAAGGAACCGATCTCCTCTACCAAATTTCTTAGGTTTCTAGAAGATAATTCACTACCTCAAACTCCGATTCCAGGAGAAGTTTTGTACAACTTCCTGATTAGTCCTCGGATCCATAAATTGTCAAGGAAATTCCTCGACTCATGTACAGCTACTCTTTCTGGAGTTTTACCGCAAGTGCTGGCCATACGATCCCATCTTACGGAAGGTGCCTCCAGAGTCTCTTGGTGATCCAGATTGGATCAAGTGATTTGCTAGTCGCCTGGAAAATTTACGGCATGGCGCTGATCGGCTTCTCCAACCAACATCTGATCTATCTTTTCAAGATAGCGAAGATGAATTGTAGGGGCTTTAGCTCCCCGTTGGCCAACGCGTTGGTCAAGGAAGATGTCATGCACTTGGATACGGACATAATTCTCCTCCAAGAGACTAATTGTTTTGCTTCCACGCCTTTCCATCGTTAGCGTAGGTGGGATTTCCAATTTCACCACGCCTTCCGCCTGTCTCGACATGGTGGACTGGCAATCGGAATCCGCTCTCGACTTCGCCAGCTTGCATCCTCCATCCAGGTACATAATCTTTGTCAAGATTTACTACAGCGTCTTACCTTCTCAATGAATGGCCAAAAATATCTGGTTTTCAACATCTATGTGCCCAATTCACCCGCACACCTTACATTGCTGTTCACCTCGTTGCGCACCGCACTTCAGTCTGCCTTACCATCCGATCACATAATAATAGGTGGAGACTTCAATTGTACCCTCCAACCTACTCTCGATCGCACCCCGTCCAATAACGAATATCGTACTCGTCTCATGGATCTCCTTCGCTCTGTCGTGGCGGATTTCGACCTATTTGACGTGTTCCGGCAACTGCATCCGACGTCCATCTCCCATACGTGGAGAGCAGGGACTACTTCTTCTTCCTCATCTGCACGTTTAGATCGGATTTATGTTACCTCACAGCTCTTACCCATTGTGATGGATTGTATGCATTCTCCTACGGCTTCCTCTGACCACTGCGCAGTCGTTGCCACACTGGGACCCTCGTCCCGCAAGTGTTCGGGATACTGGGCGTGGACTCTCGACTCTTCTCTCCTAGAAGATCCTACATTTTGCTCTGGGGTTCGGGAACTTCTCCACAGTTTCCATCCCGGCATATCCACTTCTACCTGCGCCCTTGAATACTGGCTTAGTGTTAAATCTCATCTGCTGTACTTCCTGAAATGTTTTTCTTTCAGGGTACGCACATTGCGCAATATGAAGGAAAATAATTTGCGACGAGTTCTTTTTCATATTGGTGTCGGCCATCCATTATATGCTACATATCAGGCCGATTTGCGTGCGTTGATTGAACCGAGGGCTCGACAAGCCATTCTCCGACTTCGTCTTCAGCACCTTACACCAGAGGAATGCTCCGATGAGTTTCTTTCATCTCTTGAAGATAAACATCGATCTTCTAATCACATTCGACTTCTCCGACAACCGAATGGACAGGTTTCTTCTGATCCTGACACCCTGTGCTCACAAGTTCGTCAGTTTTTCACTGCAAAATATAGTGAAACTCCTCCTCCGCCTTCTTCTGCTACTGCCTCTTTGCTTTCCTCCCTCCCTCAGGTTCCCTCTCACTTGTCTGCTTCTCTACTACAACCTCCATCTTCTTCCGACTTAGGAGTGCTCTCCGCTCTCAAAATCCCCATGCCGTCCCCGGTCCGGACGGTCTTCCTCTCGCTTTTTATCTCACTTTCTTCTCCACTCCTCTTCCTTTCTTACTAACAGCTTTCACTGCTGCTCTTTGTTCTACATCTCTTCCGAGGAGTTTCACTATGGCTCATATGGTGCTATTTCCTAAGAAAGGCGACCTGCTGGACCTGGGCAACTGGCGTCCTATCTCTTTACTCAATCTGGACTATAAACTCTTCACTAAGATCCTTTCCCGTCGACTTAACCCAATTCTTCCGTTTCTCCTTTCCCCCGACCAGACCTACACGGTCCCTGGTCGGTCTATTACTTCCAACCTCCATCTTCTCCGTGATCTAATTCATCTTGCCCGTATTAACTCTGAACCTCTTGGCCTTTTCAATCTTGATCAAAAAGCCGCTTTTGTCAACATCTCTCACTCGTACTTATCTTCTGTTCTTCTTGCCTTTGTCTTTCCTTCACCTTTTGTAACTTCTATTGTTGCCCTCTATCAGGATGCCGTCTTCCACGTCAAGTCGGCCGCCTTTCTTACTGCACCCATTTTCTTTCGACGAGGCATCCGGCAGGGCTGTCCACTCTCTGGACAGCTCTTTGCCCTTGCTTTTGAGCCGTTTCTTCGATCCGTACATAAAGCCTTCCTCACTGCTCTTCCTCCGCCAACTGCAAGCACCCGGCATTTTTCCATCACGTATTCTGCGTATGCCGATGACGCAACGTTCTGTATCAGAGAAGAAGCCCAATTCGACATCCTAGCTTAGTGTTTTGATCTCTACTCAGCTTGCTCTGCTGCCTCTCTTAACACGTCCAAGAGTGTTGGTCTGTGGAGTGGCTCCTGGACATCCCGGACTGACACCCCCTGGGGTGCCTCATGGACTGCATCTACCCAAAAGTTCCTTGGTGTGCATCTTGGTGTACACCTTTCAGCTCAGAATGCCACGTGGGCCGCACTTCGTTCTCGGCTCACACGGACTGCCGCCTTCTGGCGTAACTCACAGTTTTGCACCTCCTATGTCTTGCGAGCACGGATCGTTAGAACTTACCTTCTTCCGTCACGTCTTTACGTGTGGTCTGTTACTCGGATGCCGGTTTATAATCTGACAGAAATTGTCCGTCTCATTTCCACGGTGATCTGGTCCGGACACCACTGGGTTCAAGTTTCCACTCTTCATCGTACAGGTTCACAAGGTGGAATTTCTCTCTTGGATGTTCGAACCTACTACACAGCATACAGAGTGATTTCTTTCGTCCGGCTCCTTTGCTCTCCTGCATCACCAGTCACTATTGTCAGAGATGTAATACTATCACCACGTAACCCACGCTTCACGTTCACTACGTATTTACTTATGGATCAATGTCCCTTCTTTCGTACTCGACTATCTCCCTTCTATAAAGAGGTTCTTTCCTTTTTCCGCTCGCTCCCTCTTATTCGTGCACCTCCTACTTCCACGTCTGAGCTGTTAGCTGAGCCCCTCTTCTTTTCTTCAGTCCTCCATCCTCCTGATGCCCCTGCTTTTCTGACCCTTCCTGGCTCCCAGCCGGGATTGTAACTGTTCGAAACCTCCTTTCCTCAGATCTCACCTGGAAACCTTTCTCTAACCTATTTCCCTCTCTTCCTCCCTCCCCAACAGCCCTTGCTCTTTATGACTCCCTCCGCTCTGCCATCATTACTCTCTTTCCCACCCTTGCCTCCTCTACTGGTTTACTTCTTGTTTCTTCGGCCTCACTTCCTCTTCCTTTCTTCCTCTCAGTTCGGGGCTCTTCTCTCCCTGTTTCTAGCTTTTCAGTCTCCACTCTTTATAGGCTTCTTCTTGATCCATTGCATCCTACGCCGGTACAGATCCTAGATGTTCCAGCTGCAGCACTTCCATTTGTTTGGTCAGCCACCACCTCACCGCTCTCCTCTCCGATGGAACGAAATATTCATTGGCTTTTTCTTCATCGCCGTCTACCTGTTCCAGCAACTCTTCATCGGATGACGCTCCTGGATTCGCCGCTCTGTTACTTCTGCTCATCTCCTGCAGACGTGGATCATGTGTATCTGCATTGCCCGGTGTTACTTCCTCTGCATCTCGTCTTCAGTATTGCACAGTGCCTCAGTGTTAGTGATCTTCCGTTCTCAGCCTACAGCACGCTATTACAATCCAGCTCTCCACCCATTCCAGTTTCAGAGCCGTGTGCGTATGTCTTCATATTAGCTCGCAATGTGATATATGGCTACCACCTCCAACTTCGCTCAGGCCCTGCCATGCCTACCATCTTTCAGGCGGGGGATGCGATGTGCAGTATTTTTCGTAACCGTCTGATCTCACGTCTACGGTTGGCCTTTACGACCGCTCAAGTGTCGAATCGGCTTCAACAATTCCACAACGTCTGGTCACCTTATTACCGATGGTTTACTGGACCATCAGCCGACCTACGACTCCTGTTCTGACGCCTGAGATACTGTTTCGACTAACCTCGTGACTGGTTGGGTATTGGGCTGCAATTTTGTTGCTTAGTCCCGCATCCATCACACCTGCAAGTCACTCCTTGGACTTAATTACAGTACTTATTGTCCTTCTCTTTAGCACAACCTATAATTTGCATATAAGACTTTTCTTCACTCAAATTGTGTTGTATTTTTTGCTCTAACAGTAGAGCTCATGTTTTTGATTATTTCATTAGTTTGCACAATGTATGGGTTTTTATCTTTTTCAACATATTTTAACTCTTTGGTTGTTCTAGTATTTTGCTTCACTATTCTGTTTGCACTAGTACTTGTGTTCCTTGTCACGTTCGTGTTCTTGCGTAACTTGTTGATTGTATATTTTTTCTGTTTTGCATAGCCTCATTTCTGTTTGCACTTATACGCATATCATGTTGTACCATGACCTGTTATAATTATTGCTCGTCCACAATAGCTGTATATAGTGATGTCTTCGTATACCTTTCTCTGTTTTTCATCAACCTGTGCATGTACATTGCGAATCAGTTATAGTGTCATCTATTGCTTTTGTCGCAAGGCATTATACCTTATGTTACCGTATTTGCTCTCTATTGATGTTCTTCTTTGTATTTATATGACACTGTACATACATTACTATTTTGCTCATCTGATACACATCTGTTTCACTTGCACTTATCACAATATGCCTTTACCTTGTCTGCCGTGTGTCACAGATATACTTATTGTCTCGATTGCACTATATTTCATGGTACTGCACATATTGTCTCATTTTACGAAGTGTCTGCCTATACTGTTTCACCTGCTTCTCTTTGTTGTATCCACTTAAGTATGTGAAACAATCCCTCGAATATGAATTTGTTCTCACTGTAAATAGTACATTTTTCATTTGTACATATATCATTCTCGCTGTATACATGTTGTCATTTCATTTTTTTCTGTTTGGCGCTGTAAATCTAGGCCTTATGTACTTGCTTAATTTGTTCAATAAAGTGAAAGCAGTGGTCGTTGAACAGACAAGTCGCATATTTTTTCGGCTCCTGCGTAGAAGTCAACGTTCGTTAGTTTACTTGTTCTTTTTGTGGTATTTCGTCGTTTTGTGTTTTGGTTGCAGTGTTTCGTACCCTCGCTTCACGAGCAGTGAGGCTGAGTGCCGAGTGGGTGCTCATTTTTTTTTTTTTCATTTTCGTGTGTCGTCAGTTACGACGCATGAGTTTTGGTGGGCCAGTGGTCGAGAATGTCCACTACCACTGTGAATAAGTCACCGTCGTCTACAGCTGCTTCGTCGATTGCTGATATGTCTTCGCTTCTTAGTTCTGTGCCTTCTTCGGGGAATGTTGCGTCGACTAGTGCTGCTGGCCTTCCAGAAACTGTGCTTCTGGCCACCCGTGTGCCGGCTGCGTCTAATATTCCTGGTTCTGCTAGTTCTACTTCAACGTCGTTCGCACAAGCTGTGGGAAGTACCTCATGTATTTCTAGTGATTCTGCACCACATTTCAAACGTGTAGCTTCGGCGTTGAAAATTATTCTTCCAAGTGATTCGCCGCAAGGTAAGCAGTTGCCGTCTGCCTTATTATTAAGTGTTTTCATTCCTGCTTTGCGTGGCACCCCCTCCCCCAGTATCTGCATGCTGTGTCGAAGGTCCATTATTCGCTTGGGTGGAGGGGTGGTTGTTCACTTCACCCACCAGCAAGCAGTAGATTTAATTATATTTCATGGGGTTGATATTGGTCCTTTCATCTACAACCTGTCGCTGCAGCCCAAAGACCAGTTACGGTGACCCTCTCTCCTGTACCAACGGCTGTTCCTGATTCTCTGTTGATTGATGCCCTCAACACGATGGGTCGTGTTGTGGGAGTGACCAAGATTCTTCCAGCTACAGCCCGTGATTCCCCCCTGAAACATGTGCAGGGTGGGCGCCGCCAGTACCGGGTTATTTTTCCAACTTCTCGGTCGATTGCGGAACGCCCTGCAACTCTGGAATTAGTCACTGATACCTGGACGTACATTTTTAATCTTTTTGCAGGGGTTCAGTGCTTCCGCTGTAAAGGGGAAGGTCATCTCGCTTCTGCTTGTCCTCATGCTAATTCTGGTGCTAGATCTGATTCTTCATTAGCTACTACAGTTCAGGTGGCCGCTGCCCCTGCGGATGTTGTGCAGGCCGCTGAGGCACCTGCTCACATTCTACCTTCATCAATTTTGCCTGCTGTTTCTCCAGTCGTTCCTTCCCTCTCGGTTCCTGTCGTTGTACTGGATGGTTTGGAGCCCTCCAATGAGGATTTTCCATCGCTGGAAGTGTCTGCACCTAAATCACAACGTAAACGCCCCAGCTCACCTGATGTTTCTACTCGCTCTTCTCGTTCGTCTCATCGTCTTCGGTCCAAGAAACCAGCCCATTCTATCTCGGGTTCACCTAGCCATCATGAGCCAAATTCTGAATTACTAGTTTCGAACCGATTCGCATGTCTCCAGGATGATGATGTTATGGACACGGTTGCCCTTGATCCTGATGACACTGCAATGGTTGACTCTGACAATGATTCTCCTTCTCCTACACTTCTTGACATTTCTACTATGTTTCAAGAACTTGCGGTGCCTTTGCACCCTCTTACCTTAACTGATCTGTATGCATTGACCACTCGCCCGCGTAAGGCGAAGTTGATCACACTGCCTTGCATTAAGAGTAAGCTTCACTTGCTGCCTGAAATGATTGCACAGCTAAACCAGTTCCATGCATTTATAACTAATGTTACTTTGCCTGGCGGGACTGAGCAATATGCTCGCCGTCTGGGATACTTACTCAAGATTTTGAGGGCTGAACTGGAAGGCTGGATGCAACCTACCAGTGATGTCCTTGTTAACACTACTTAGCTTTAATTGTAGAGGGCTTGCGTCTTTTGCGGCGAATGCTTTGGTTTACGAGGACGTTCGTTACCTGGGGGCTAATATCCTCCTTCTCCAGGAGACGAACTGTTCCTTGGATGCCGGGTGTTCCCGCTGGAGACGCTGGCCGTACATTTTTATCATAATTACCGGACCCATCTCAGGTCTGGTACCGCTATAGCGTTTCATGTGCGTTTTCATTCTTCCCTTTCTGATCTTGTCGAGTCACAGAGTCTGCTGGGTTCTTTTCAACATATTTCTTTTTGTTTTTGTTCTAAACGTATTCATGTTTTCAATATCCATATTCCGCAATCTGCTACGGATGCAGAAACTCTCCTCCAACATCTTTCTTCTATCCTTTCGACCCTCCATCCAAATGATACAGTCATTGTTGCAGGCGATTTCAATTGCACTTTGCAACCCGGTTTTGACCGAGATGGTTCAACCGAAAGCCGTTCCGACCTTGTTTCCAATCTCACTCAACTCGTTGTTAATTTTGATTTGATTGATGCATTCCGTTCCCTCCATCCCCGGTTCAAGGAATTTTCCTGGTTCCCCCGGCTGCTTCACGCTGTGTCGCAGCACCCCTAGATAGATTCTATGTTTCCAGTTTTCTCCATTCCTCTCTAGTTGAAATTACTCATCATCCTTCCGTTTCGTCAGATCATCGCCCCGTTCTTTTAAAACTTTTTTGCATTCTTCCTCTGTTCCCCTTTCCCCAGTCTGGTAGCTCGACGATTCAGTTTTAACTGATCCTGTTTTCTGTGCTGAAATTTGCTCTATGATCTCGTCTTCTGTGCAACAACTTTCTTCGTCTGACGACCCAGTGGCTCTGTGGCTTTCCACGAAAATTTCGATTATTTCTTTCGCACGTCAGTTTTCTTTCTCTTCCCGTACTTCTCGCTTTCAAGATATTGATGTTCTCCGTCGTAAATTGCAGACTATTTCTCCTTCTGATCTTTCTTTTTCCGTGTTTCAAGCTCAAATTCGTCGTATTCTGTTTATTTTTGCTTCAACAGCCATTACTCGTCTGAAATTCACTCACTTGCGGTTTCACGACGACCCCTTTTCTCGTTTGAAGTCCCTTGAGGAGTATCATGTTAAAAGCAACACAATTTCCTTTCTTTCACTACCTGACGGATCTACAGTTACCGACCCTTATCGTATCTGTGAACTTACTTTTTCCCATTATTCGGATCGTTTTCAACACCGACTCCTTTCTCCTGCAGATACCTCCCCTCTTCTTCATGTCCTCCCTCAGGTTCCACATTGTTTTTTTGATTCTCTTGTTTCTCCTATCTCTCCTTCTGAAGTCCGCTCTGCAATTTCCAGTCTGAATGACCGTTCTTCCCCTGGCGCGGACGGTCTTCCGCTCTCATTTTATAAGAAGTTTCTTCCTTCTCTCCTCCCGCTTCTGGTTGCTTGTTTTAATGCCGTTTTTACTTCTTCAAATTTTCAGTCTTCTGATTTCACTTTTGCTCTTCTCCGTCTCATCCCCAAAACCGGAAACCTTGGTCTTTTTTCTAACTGGCGTCCTATCTCTATTCTTAATACTGACTACAAAACCTTTGCTAAAATTCTCGCTTTTCGCCTCAATCCCGTCTTGCAGCATTTAATCCACCCCGATCAAACTCACACTATTCCCTCCCGTTCGATTACTACCAACATTTCCACCATTCGCAACTTATATTTTCTTGCTTCCCAACTTTCCGAACCACTCGCAATTTTTAATATTGATCAGAAACAAGCTTTTGACTCCATTAATCACTCTTATCTCTTTGCTGTTCTTCGTCATTTTGGCTTTCCTACTCTTTTCTGTCAAGCTCTTATTAATCTTTACTCTCACTCTTCTTTCCGTATTCGCACTTCCACATTCATGACAGCTACCATCCCCTTTGACAACGGGATCCGGCAGGGTTGTCCCCTTTAGGGTCAACTTTTTACGCTTGCATTTGAACCTCTCTTAATTTGTCTGCGTTCTCGTTTGTTTTCTGTGATTCCTCGCAGTATTGCTCCTACTCGTCACCACCGCATAGTGTTGTCTGCATATGCTGATGACCTCACTCTCTTTCTTCGCACTGAACGTTCTTTCGGTGTTGTCCTTTCTGCTTATCGTGAGTATGCTTCAATTTCCGGTTCCGAACTTAATATGTCTAAATCTGTCGGTCTGTGGGCCGGATCGTGGGTGGCACACGGTGATCGCCCTTGGGGTGCCCGTTGGTCATCCTCGGTCATTAAACTTCTTGGTGTGTACGTTGGAAATCCCGTGGCTGTTGCTGATGCCACATGGATTCCTTTAGTTCAGCAGCTCAATCGCCGTCTTGCTCCTTTTTGCCGGTTCAAACCTTTTTTGTCCTTTTTTAGCAGAGCACATCTGGTTTCTTCCTTTCTTCTTCCCATTTTGACACATTCGTGGTTCGCTTATTTTCCCTCGCCGATTTTTGTCCAATCCGCTCAACGTTTGATTACTGATTTCATCTGGAATAAAGTTCACTGGGTTCATCGTTCTACTCTCGTCCTTCCTCTGTCCTTTGGAGGTCTTGCCCTCCCAGATCTTTTTCAAAAATCTAATGCTATTCATCTTCAGACCTTTCTCAGTTCTTTTTCTCATCCTCAGATTTCGTCGCTTACTATTGTTGATACTTTACTTTTCCCTCGCAGTCCGTTTCTCACTCTCGCTACTTTCCTCCGTATGCATTTGTTCCCCCTCATTCCAGATCACTTTCCCGATACTTATCGCACCGTCTTTTCCCTCTGGCATTCCTTATGTCCCGTTCGTCTCCCACCTACCTCAACTAATGATCTGCTTGCGGAACCTCTCTTTTACTCTTCTGCACTTCGTTCTCCCTCTTCACCGTACTTGTGCTTCTCCACCTGGTTCGCCAGTGGCGTGGTACAAGTTTCCCAACTTGTAGATGCTTCTCTCCGCTGGAAGTCTCTTTCCCAAATCGACCCCCTCTTGCTGACACTCCCTTACATCGCGCCCAACTCCGGTTGCTTCATTTTCAGCTTCAACGCCTTTACCCGTCCCTCGTGAATTCTTTTGGGTTAATTGTTTCTTCTTCGGCGTCCCCTTGCCTTCCTTTTCTGGTTTATTTGAATGATGTTCCCTTTCTGGTGCATCACGTTACTGCAAAACTCTTATACCGCCACTTTCTTACTTATTTTCGAGCACCTCTCGCTATTCCTTTTGTGCCTCCTGATGAAACCTCTCAGACATGGGTCGATTCACACATTTCTCTGGCTTCCCCAAAAGCAACTGATATTCATTGGCTACATCTTCATCGCCGCTTGATCACACCACGAACTCTTCATCGTTTTGGTCGCCTGTCTTCTCCCTTGTGTTTTTTCTGTTTAACGCTCGGTGATGTTCATCACGCATATGACTCCTGTTTAGTTTTACAGCCTCTTTTTTCATTGATGTTTGCTCTTCTCTCCAAGGTCTGTCCTTCTTTTCACTCTGTTTCACATTACTATTTTCTTCGCCGTCACAATCCTTCCGCTGCTGTTCACAATCCAGTTTGCGCGTTTTTAATTTTGCAGGCCAAACTGACTATTTATTTATACTATCATACCAGTGTTGATCGGCCTGCTCTTCGTCGATATCATCCTGCGAGAGTTTTTCTGTGCCGTAGGTTTCGTTCCTCTATCAAGTCCGTCATCCAACTTGAGTACGAGGTAGCTCTGGCCCGGCAGGCAGTTCCTGCTTTCTTCTCGATCTGGTCCCCCCACCTCCCATGGTTTCGGGTTGAGCATGGGTTGATTCAATTCGTTTGATCAGTTGTTTTTTCTTGTTTTTGTAATGGTGTACTGGTTTCTTCACTTTGTTTGTTTTTGCTTTTCCGGGTTGTTGTCTTGTTCTGTTTTTGATTGAGCTGCAGGTTTTTTTTTGCCTTGTATCCATTCTTTTCTTCTAATCCTGTTGTTTTTCCTTTTTTTTTTTTTTTTACCGTTTTCCTTTTCTTGTTTTTATGATGGCCCTTTGGTAATGTTGTACTGTTTTGCTTCCTTGAGATTCCCGTCTTTTTGTTGTTTTTTCCTCTGTGCTTTGTTAGCTCATTCTACTGGTCGGTATACTCTTTCTTGGATAGTGCCTTTTCTACATTTTTCCTCTTACTAGCGGGCCCTGCCTCTTTGTCAGAATTTTCTTGTCGTTTTGCGCTGTGATTGGATGTTTTACAGCTAGTTGCTTTGACTTTTTTTCTGTCCGGAGTCCGTGGGCATTTGTGTTCCTGTGTTCTGTGTGTATTTTTTTCTGGTTCTTGGTGGTGCTGTGCAATCGGTTATTGTTTTTTGTGTCGGTATTTTTGTTGAGTTGTTTGTCTATGTATTATTGTGTGCTTGCTTTCTATGTTTTCGTCGGCCGCAGTTGTTGGTCGACGCATTTCTTGTTGTGGTGTTTTGTTGTACTGGTTGGCCACCAATTGTTTGTGTTCACTGTTATTGTTTGGTATTAGTGTGATGCTTGTTGGGTGTTGTTGTTTTCCGTTGGGCTAGTCTGTGTTGTCTAGTTTTGCAAAATTTTTTTGGCGTGTTGTGTTTCTTTTGTGCTTGTTTGTTTGTTGTTGTTCCTGATCTTCTTTTTTGTACTGTGTTTCCTTAATGTGGTATTACCGTGTTTTTGTAATTGCTCTTGCTTTTTGCACGTGTTGTGTTTAGTTGTTCGGATGGCGGCTGTCCTACTCGCTCTGCTCCTGTGTGAATTTTTTTAATACTGTGATTGTATTTTACCTATACTGCTAATGTGATAATCTTGTTTTTTACTTGTTTGTGCATGTTCTACTTTCGTGTTTCAGTTGGCTCCGCAGTTTAGGGAGCCTTTTTTTTCTCATGCCTTGTGTTTCATGTTCACTTGTTTGTCTATTGGGTTACGTTGACCCAAGGAGTTGGTCAACGCTCTATTTGCCTTGTACTTTTTTTTACTGTGCCTCTTGTGTTTTTTTTTTTTTTTGACTGTATGTGACTACATGTGTAGTGAAGTAGTCAGTTGAGGCAGTTTTGTCTTTGATTATGTTTTAAGTGCACTTTTTGTGTTTTCGTTTTTGTGTTTCTTTGCACTCAAGCTAGGGTTCTACGTCTTGCTTCGTGCTTCTCCTGTCCGGGTTTTTCCTGTAATATTGTATTTTTTCTCAGCACAGCCTTCTGTTGCCGTGCACGACTGGACGTACTTTGTGTTGTTTTCAATGTGTTATGATGCTATGCTATCTTGTTTCCGCGTGATTCTCTCTATAGCGCCACGTCGGCTTCTCGGGTTTGTCAACGCGCGTCTTCTTGTTTTGAGTCTGAAATTTGAATTGAGTGCGATTTTTTTTGTGAACCTCGTGTGCCTGTTTGGCTACATTTATTTTGTGTGATGCAGCGGTTTTTCCCCTTATTATCATGTATTCTTCTGTACAGCATTCCTCCTGACTTACATGCGTCACTTCGTATTTCGTTTTTAGTTATAGCGGTTGGTTAACACCCCTCTTTATGTGCACGGTTTTTTGTTTTTTGTTTTTTATGTTCTTCTTGTACTAATGTTTTGGCCGCAGCTGCATGTTTTCAGAAGTACAGTTTTGTTTCTCCTGTCGCTGTCTTGCAGTGTCAGTCAATTTGTGTTGTGTTGTATTGTTGTTGTGTTTCTTACCTGTCACCTTTGTGTTCGCGCTGCTATGTACTAGTTTTTGGAATGTGTTTTTCTTCCCTCACTCTGGGGTTTGGGTTTTGTAATGTGTGTGTTTTCCGTTTTTGTTTTCTGCGTTTCTTTTTTATCTGTATATATTTTAATCTTGTTCTGATGTTACCAGTTTTCTTTCCTCCTTTCTTTTGTGTTGAGACTTCTTGGCCTCGTCTCTTTTAATACAGTCTCATGTGACTGAAGCGTATCACATGTACCTTGCTTTTAGACTAATAAAGGTTTATTTTGAAGGCAGTGGTCTAAGGCGCTGGCCTCTGATCATTCGTCCGTAAGGGGTCCGGGTTCGAATCCCGGCCAGGCATGGATGTTGTATTTGTCTTACGGCACTGGCTCTCTCCCTTCCCTGGAACCAGTGACCCTAAATTAGGGACGGGCGACTGCTTATAGCCCATTGAGTTGCTCACGGTGGTCGTTAAACCTTCAATAATAAAAAAAAATAACTGAATCACAAATGTCAGAGTTAACTGAATCAGAAATAGAAACTACTACAATTTCCTCAAACCAACTAGAATTTCTTTTAATAAATATATCACGCCTTCGATATCACTTTTCCAGCCTTTTAAATATTTTGCTGGAAATGTATGACATGCCAAAGCGGATCTTCTTTTCGGATTATTTTGATATTTTTTTTCACCTTTAAAAGAATCTAAAACGAACGTTAATAAATCAGCCTGTTGCTTATCCTTACCTTCACGACACTTTTCACGAATAATGTCATACAATTCTCTACGTTTTTCCCGGAATTCCATGGCGCAAAACATATGGCATGTAGCCTGTAACAATACGTTTAGCCCTTCTCATTACAAAACTTTAAACAGGAGTAAAAACGTGGGCACACATCGTGAATTACATCCGACAACGCAGCGCGGAGGCGGCTACAAGACGCAAAAGAGAAACCACAAACTGTCTTGTTTACGCATCGCGTGAGCTAGTTCTGTGCATGTGCACTCGACTCGCAGCGCTATATGTTTTCAAATCATGCGCTATACTTCTGCATCCGCAAGCTTCCGCAAAAACTTTTATTTTTTGCACCTTTTTAAGAACACTTTAAAATATTTGTTCCAGCAAACCTTCGGCGGCAAGTGACGGCGAGCATTTTGTAGCTCACGTTGAAAATTAAATTTCCGTATCCACATAAATGTTGCCTCGTTTTTATTATTAAGCAAGTAGCATTATTTTTTGAGGATTTATGGAATAGTTTGAGCGTATTTAACACATTAATATTATGTTTGGTAAAATTATACATTCATTAATGTTTTAAAACTGACGAAATGTTCACACAAAAATTCGTATTTTTGATAATGCCACTTTACAGTCCTAAAACAATAGTAAAGAAATGTTTTAGAAAAAGAATTTTGTGGCAGTTTAATCCTACATTCATTTATATTAAAACCTACAAACTCTTTTCTTCCAAAACTGACATTCGAGATTCCGATGTTTGCCGGGTTAATAGGCTTCCCGGATCACTGTGCACTGGGGGGGGGGGGGGGGAGCCAGTGTCGGAGGACAAACGCACCATTGGTGTCTCCCCCGGAATTTGAACAAGGACACATCACGGATGTATGTTTAGATGCCTTTCGCCAACCCAGGAGATAAATGAACACCATTTTGCCATTTTTTTTGACGAAATTTTTTTTTGAAAAAATTCTGTACCATGGGGGTACCCTCTGGGAAAACTTGACTGACATTATATCTTACGATTGGTAAAATGTTTATAATTTCTAAATTATAAAAAAAAGCTAAAATCAAATAACTGACAAAAAAAAGAGTAATAACCAATGACTGTAAAAATATCAACTTCAAGGGCATGAGCGGGAGAGAGAAGGGCGTCCGCCATTTTGGGGTCGAATACGCTGAGTCGAATGCCTTGAAATCAGTATAACTCGAAGATTGCGTAGAGGTAGATTCGCCATATTGGTCTCAAACGATTCACCTGGATAAGATTTATCTAAAAACCGATAATTCATAAACATTTAATAAGTACTTTATAAGTGATAAACGAAAAAATATTTTTGAGAAAATCAAGGTCTAAATATTCGAAGCAAAAGTCCGACTCAAATACTACTTACGTATATCGGAAGAAAGAACTCAAAAGGAATCTAATAAGCCCAAAACGACTAATGCAGAACGATGTAGGGCTTATACAGTATAGAAAGAAGAAGAAAGCCGAAGCGGCGCAACGCGTGGAGCCACAACCAAACACTTCTAGAGCTAGTACATGTGAACCAATTATTATTGAAACTTGGATGGATGATTATAATCCCATACATTTTCCCGGTTTCGAACTGAAGGCGAAAAGAAATAGGGCAATAGCCCAACACAAACCATCTACTTCCAAATGTACTACTTCCTCCACAAAACGAACTGCGGGGGAGTTGCCATTTGCAGAAACATCAATAGTCTGCCAGCCAATAAATGTCTCAGTCAACAACAGATTGAGAATTGAAGATGACTATGTGGGTGACATATGTCTAGTTGATGTGACAGTGTTTGCTCAAACTCGCTTCATGCTTGTTTTGGTTTACATTCATCCCAACATTTCACAAACATCACTAAAGGTCTTCATGTTCTGGATGCTATGCGATTACACTGAAAATATCAAGAAAATCATATCAAATCGTACTGGATAACCAAGTGCCTATCATTCTCACTGGTGATTTTTAACATTGATGTGAAACAAAACACCAACTTACTAAAGTTCATGAATGACAATTTCGGCTTGACTTATATAAATTCTCTACCATCTACCTTAGGCAATACTTGTATCGACCCAACCATTGTACGAAACATAGATGTGAATTGTATGCCATATGTTTGTTACTTCTCATATCATCGCCCTTTAATAAATAAAATTATAGTCTAACTGCATTCCTCTTTCATTTAGCAACCGAGTTCTACCTCAAACCCCTTACTGTCAAACACGTAACCACGTAAATAAAACCTGCGGGTGTGTCCCGGACACAGCCTACCCCCTCATTTTTTTTTTCACTTATTTTTTTTTTTTTTTTTGATTGGAGGTTTAACGACCACCGTGAGCAACTCAGTGGGCTATAAGCAGTCGCCCGTCCCTAATTTAGGGTCACTGGTTCCAGGGAAGGGAGAGAGCCAGTGCCGTAAGACAAACACAACATCCATGCCTGACCGGGATTCGAACCCGGACCCCTTACGGACGAATGATCAGAGGCCAGCGCCTTAGACCACTGCGCCACCGGGGCGGCTTTTTTCACTTAGGGATTTAGCAACCACCATGAGCAACTCTAAGGGTTAAAGCTGTAGCCTGATCCTAATTTGGGATCACTTGTTCTAGGGAGTAAAAAGAACCGGCGGCATATGACAAACACACCACCAATTCATCATATCGTAATCTCTGGCCCAGACCTACCTCGGAACTAGTCAGAACTACGTTTGTTATTACTCAATCACAAGCACACTGTTATTATACCAACTTGAAACAATTTTCATAGAACTCATCATAGTGTTGCAATTATTGTGTTAAAGAGTAAATTTCATTTCATTCTCACATGCACAGCAAAACAAGGCTCAGTTACTAGAAAATAACATTTTCGTATGTTTAGTGGGCACCTGAAAAAGAGAAATGAAAAAATAAATTGAAACTTCTTAATCACATCTACGTATCAACACAAAAATGAGTAGAATATATACACCGAGCTATTACTGAATTATGACTACCCTTTTCAAAAGTAGATGCGCCCGCTGACCATGTGATTTCCGAGAGGAGCGCGATTAGTCGACCAACTTAGCATATACAAGGTATGAGTACAGCAGTCGATAGTATAATAAAATTCAGAGTGTGCTGCGTAAACGGAAGGATTTATCGGACTTTGAGAAAGGTCAGATTGTGGGATCTCGGAGAGCAGTTGCCTCAATATTCCCAAACGGCTGAACTAGTGGGTGGTTCGCGAGACACCGTAGTTAAAATGTATCAGGACTGGCGTGAAAATGGTCAAACAACGACCCGGAGGCGCAACTGCACTGGACATTGAAAGGTTGAGGTGAGAGACGAGCACTAGGTCGGAAGACTCGCACAGGTCAACAGACCCAGCACAGTTCAATAATCGACTATCCAATACAACGGAGGTCAACCCTGAACAGTATCTGCCATGGCCATTCATCGCGCGCTCAGGTAATATTAATAGTATTAGGTGTACAAATAAGATTCAAAGCATTTTAAGACAACGCAACAGGTAATTTGAGAGAAAACAACAATAACTTTACGAATCAAAATATGAGCCGTCATTATCTATCACATTCCACCATCGGTCGGGCAGCTGACGGATTCCAGCGATGAAAAATGCTGCGTCGTGTGACGCGATGAAGTCGTCAACCCATTTTTGCACTTCGTCACACGCTCGGAACTGTACAGCAGACAAACCATGTTGCATCGATCGGAACAAATGATAGTCTAAAGGGGCTATGTCGAGACTATACGCCGGGTGCTCCGACACGTCCCAGCCAAACGACAATACCATTTCCTTGACCGATTTCGTGGCATGCAGCCTAGCGTTGTGATGCAGTAATTTCACAGGACGCAATCCTTTGCCCGTTAATGGACGTTTCCCACAGATTTCCTGGTATCAGCAGTAACAGTTTAACCCTGTTCCAATAGTTCATAATAGAGCACACCTTTCATATCCCACCAGATGCAGAGCAGAACTTTCTTGGAGTGAATATTGCGCTTTGGTGTCGAAGTCGTTCCTTCATAGGAGTCTACCCAGTGTTTTTTGCGTTTGGGAAAATGTCGTACCATGTCCACTTTTCATCACCAGTAAAGATTTTCCACAGGAAAGACTTTGTATTGTTTATTAAACAGATTCAAACACTTCATGACACGCTTTATCCTTGTTCGTCTGGCTCAGGACATGTGGCACCCATTTTCCTTCCTTCTCAATGTTTCTCATTGCGCGTAAACAATTGGAAATGGTTTGTTAAGTAATCCTGTTCAGTTAGTTCGTTTTGTGTTTGAGACAAATCTTCATCTAGCAATGCTTGCAGTTCCTCAGGTACAACCTTCTGCGGGGCGCCGCTACGTTCTCGATTGCTCCAAATCACCTGCTTCAAAGTGTCTAAACCAAAACTCACACGTGCTTTTCGATACAATATTCCCCCTAGAACAGAACAAATCGATGCATATGCTGTTGCAGCACTTTTTCCTTGAAGATATTCGTAACGTATGCAGTGTCGAATAAATGAAGTATCGCTTGCCATCTTTCACCTACCGATGTGAAAGTGCGTTTGACTGTTGGGCACACTTCTATCTCATATTTCATACTCTGGACCAGTTACGGTCACATAACAACAACGCGGGGGAATGTCGGATATGTAAATTAGCGGTATACGTCACACAAAAACGCTTTAAAACTTATTTGTACACCTAATAGGAGACAATCCTGACGATACCTTCTCCTAACCATGGTTCATCGGCACAAAAGACTTGCCTGGTGCAAAGATCATGCAAGTTCGACGTTGGATGCCTGGAAAATAGAGTGCTGGTCTGACGAGTTGCGTGTTTTTTTACTCTACTCCAGAGTCGTGTATGTATCTGGCGCAAACAATATGAGACACTCAATCCATCCTGCATGTTCTCCATATTGCAAGCCAGTTGAGGCCGTTTGGTGTGCCGCATGTTTACCTTGCAGGAACCTGGTGCATATGTAACAACGTATGACTGGGACCCACTGTCGTGAATTGCTTTCTGACTCTGCACATCCAGCAATGTTGCACTGTTCCCGAATGGCGACGGTGTCTTCCAAAATGACAACGCGCCTTCCAAAGTTTTGGAGGAATGCATTGAGGAACAGAGTTCAGACTTGCAGCATATCGATTGGCCTCGGAACTCTCCCGATATCAATTCCATAGAGCACTTTTGGGATACTGTGAACGACATATCAGGTGTCTGGATATTTGATATACCAATCACTTCCATACCTGCATTGAAGTTTTACACAGGAAAAGTTAATAAATCCTAATACTGTATGATAGGAGGGAATCGACAACGATTGGGTTGTTGTGCAAAAATTTCGGAATATTAATGAGAACTTTAAACACTCAAAATGCTGTAACAAATAACATTTACTAATCAAACTAATCGCAGCTATCAATAACACCCTCTTGTGTACGAGATAGAAGCTGCCGTCCTGAAAAAAATATGTCGACGAAACAGAGTCGTGGAATGTGGTTTCAAATTATGCTTGATTTGGGATATGATTTACATTACATAACAATGCCCAAGTGTTTGAAGACAAGCTAGTTCGAAATGAACAGATCAGGTGAATACGGTGGACGAAGTAAGGTAACTCTGTGACGTAACTCTGTGACGTAATACCCGCAATTGGTGCAGCTTCTAGATCGTTTGGCGTGAAACGTGTGGTCCGATGTTATCATATCGAAGTATGAGCCCATATCTATTGGCGGATTCTGGCTCTTTGGTGGTCAGCTTCCCATGCATAATGTCAAGTTCTCTCAGCCGTGATGGTTTGACTCGATTTCAAAGAGGAGGAGTGGACTTCACCAGTTTTAGACCAAAAAACACTGACGGCTGGCTCCAGCGCAGTCAAGCTATTGCGCAGAACTCCGGCAATTGTCATACAGCATCCATTTTCCATCACACGTGACGAGGCGACTCAAAACATTGTTTGGCTGCTGATGAGCAGAGAAGAGCAGATCTCATATTTTCGTGTTTTGTGATGTTCGTCAACTCATGTGGGACCCATGTTTCCATCTCCTTCACTTTGCCTATGGCCTATACATGTCAGTAAATGGCTGTGTACTGTATTACGAGGTCCTTGGCACGTTATCGTACCATTTAATGTGGATGACATTTAATCCAGGGCTCCAACTGGCCATCATCAATAGCTCCTTCTGGTCTGAAGTGTGGCTTATTTTCGAGGCTCGTGTCACCAAACTGGAATTTAACGCTTTGTATTGCGTTCACTAAGTTTATCGGTGCTTCCACCAAAAGCTGTATTAATGTTGCGAGCCGCCTAAGATGCACGGTGTCCATCTTTAAACTCATACAAGAAAATGACAAGAATGTGGATCTGATCCATCGTCCCCATAATTGTAGCATAATCGCCTTGCACCTAATGCTATTGACGAAATGACCAGTGCTTTATAGGCGGCAACCATAACGGCTCTGATCCATCGTCTCTTTCACTGTAGCACAATCTCCTTGCATCTGATCCCATTGATGAAATCACCAATACTTTATCAGCAGCAACGTTGACGGCTCTGATCCATCGTCCCCTTCATTGTAGCACAATCCCCTTGCACCTGTTGCCACTGATGAAATGACTAATGTTTTATAGGCTGCAACCTTAACAGCTCTGACCAATCGTCTCCTTCACTGTAGCGCAATCCCATTGCACATGATGCCATTGATGAAATGGCCAATGCTTTATAAGCAGCATCCTTCCCGCTTTAAAATTTACATAACAAGTTACATCACTCGATGTGCTAATTTCTAAAATACCTGAGAACTACAGGATTTTTCAAATTTTGCCTTTTTCATCTACAACAATCACATACAGTATATTATCAAAAGTATTAGGACACCGCAATGTTTTGGAACAAATTGCTTTATTATCACAATTAGTAGTTAGTCGGTCTACCTTTTGCTTGCATGACAGCGGAAGCATGTAGAGCAGGGGTGCACAACCTTTTTATAAGTGGGGGCCAAGTTTATTTTTACATAATAAGTGGCGGGCCGCAAGTTACCTTTTCACATAGGCACTTGCCAAACCCTACCGCTAAAGCTAATTTTACTATTATCCGAATAACCTATTTTACCAGCAGACAAAAGATGTGTTTCAATACCATTTTTGTGTCCTCTAAATGGTTTAAATCCATTTTTGAAGTTTTTTGGCAAATTGCGTTATTAAGTTATCAAATTACTGATTTACAATCAACTTACTCCTAATTGGAAAAGGTTTAGGGGTATATAAAATAAAATAATACTATCACAAGGTTGTAAAATTTTTATTTTTACAAAAAACAGAATTCTTAACATCAAAGTTATAACGAAGTAAATTTCTCCGTCATTTTTGGTCTACGCCGGGATTCGAACCCGATGCCGCTTATTCCGGAACAAGTCGCTCTACCAACTGAGCTACGCAGACGATTACTCTGATTCCTATCTGCCATTATGTCGTGTGCGTCCTGCTGGCAGGTACGTTACAAAGTATATAAAAAATTAAAATCAGTATATCGTCAAACTGACCATCAAATCAAGTAGTAGCCTAACGCTCCTAATGAGATGCTTGGCATTGTTTATTTTTCAATAGTCTGTCAATATCAGGTTCAATGTTAGAGATGGTAATGCGCAAGTTTCCCTCCAATAGTGTATCACTTAAACGGGAACGACACTTTGACTTTATTTGTTTCATCAAAGAAAACGATTGCTCGCATAAGTAGGTACTTCCAAACAACGTTGCCGTTTTTAAAGCATGATCTTTGAGCAATTTCATTTCTTTCGGTAAGTAATTTTTGTAAAATTCTAGGAGAGAAACTTCAGAGTATTTTGTTTTTAACTCATTGTTACACTGAAGATCAATTAATTCCATCTGGAAATCTAGTGGCACTGACGCAACGTCAGTAGTGAATGGTAGAGAAAACATATCAAACAAAACCTCAAATTTTCTTATATCTTCAAATCGTCTTTTAAACTCATTGTGAAGGTTTACTACAAGAGATGCATATTTAGCCACATTTACATGGAATTCAGAACTTTCAACAAAACTTTTCATTGTTGGAAAATTTGCTAGTTAACGAAACATTTTTATAATTTTCTTATTTCAACTAGGGCCTACAATAATGGGAAAAAATCTCATCATTCACAATATATATATTCACGTTTTCAATAGTATAAAATATTTATCCGCGGGCCGCATAAACTGACTTTGAGGGCCGCGGGTTGTGCACCCCTGATGTAGAGGAATACAACAACCAATTTCCTGCAGGTGTCGACAGGAATAGTTCGACATTCGTCCTGCAAATCTGCTGCTAGAATGGAGTGCGAAGACGGTCGTTGTGGTCGACTTCGTATCAGTCGCTCCAGGTCATCTTAGAGAAACATCAGAAGGACAATCTAAAACTCCATCTCATTGTCAAGAAACTAGTCCTGCACACACAATAACGTGTGGAAGAGAAAGGCTCGTGCTGGAAGAGGCAACTGTCATTACCATAATACTGCCACATTGTTGGTAGGGTAGAATTATCCAGAACGTCGAGGTACATTTCACAGTTCATGGTTTGTGGTATAATAAGCAACGGGCAGAATCGCATCTACAAAAAAAACCCTCCATACCATGATGGGGGCCTCCGCCAAAATTAACAGTTCGATGAACACAGTTCGACGAAAATCGTTCGCCGTGCTGTTGCCAAATCCAAACATGCCCATCAGATTGGAAGAGTGAAAAATGTAACTCATCACTCCAATGAACAGCTTTACAGTCGCCCACTGTCCAGGAACAACCGAAGACACGCCAATCAGCGCTTCGCGGTATAGTGATGTATGGCCTGTGTGCCGCTGCTTTACCATAATAACCCATTCTGTGCAACTTTGTGCGCATAGTATAGGTACTAAAAAAGCCATTACAAGCATTTCCCACTTTAGCAGAGGAGGAACGGGATGTTTTAACATTTCTTACCACGGCTCATCTGTTACGTACCTCCAATTCGTTGAGCCTACCTGTATGTTTTTTTTTTCTGTAGTTGCACCGTCCTGCTTCCATCTCTTCACTAAATCGCTCACAGTCGATTTTGATATGTTCAGTTTAGTTGCAATGCTCCGTATGGAAACGTTACTTAAATGACATTATTCGATCATCCCACGCTGGAATTCGGAAAGTTCACGTCCAAGTGGCATACCCGCTGCAAACTTTTTCATAATACCCAGAACGACTCAGCTTTATATACGTACCTCCCCCTTACAGCGAAACTTCTTGCTCAACCGTTCTTTGTACTTATGCACATATTTGGTAGTGTCCGAATACTTTCGATAATATAGTGCATATAACCCGAGAAGACGAAAGTTATCTATTGGGTTGGTGCAAATGAAATGCCCGGCAAAGGAATAGCACACGTGGACGGCGAGGACTGAAAAGTAGAACAACTTACCTAGGCAAAAGCACCCCCCTTGGCATCGGCACATAGTTGCCATCTGTCCGGCAAGGCCATGATCCCGGAACGAAAAAAGTCTTGTGGCTGGGACCCGAAGAAGACATCAACTGCGCGTTGAACCTCTTTGTCTGTCTTGAACTGTTTCCCGGACAGGAAATGATCCAGGGAGCCACCTCAAGGATCCTAAAAACGATGACGACTCTGACCAGTGAACGGCAGGCCAAAGTGCTGGAAACGGC
Source organism: Macrothele yani (assembly GCA_039090855.1). Lineage (NCBI taxonomy): Eukaryota > Metazoa > Arthropoda > Arachnida > Araneae > Macrothelidae > Macrothele > Macrothele yani. The sequence continues at coordinate 34,273,658 of CM077004.1, forward strand.
GCGATGATTGGCTGCTTCGCTGATGTTGACCACAAACGAAGGTAGGATCAGGCAGGATCAGGCAGTGCTTCATAGCCCAAGGCACTTAGCATCAGCATCGTTCATTGTGCGACATGAGAGCGAGCGTTGTTCTGGAGCAGTAGAACACCATGTCTGTTGACCAAAGCCGCTTGTTTCTGCAGCAATTTCAGGTGCATCTGGTGTAATTAAACACAATAACGTTCTGCAGTGATGGTTTGGCCTCTTGCCAAGAAACTCCGATGAATTATCCCGGCTGTGGACCACCAGACAAGGAGCATCATCTTCTTGGTGTGTAGGGGTGGCTTAGGATGCCGTCCAGCAGGCTGTGCCTTGCTTAATCATTGTGCACATCGTTTGCGGTTATCATAAAGAACCCACTTTTCGTCGCAGTTAACGATTCGATGCAGTAGAGTTCTTATTTATTGCTGTAAAGCAGCGACGTGTACACTTCCAAACGCTTAGTCTATTTGGCAGCTGTCTACTCATGCGGCATCCACATGTCCAGCTTTTTGACCTTACCCAGCGCTGTCATAAGCCGAACAACTGCCGCCTGGTGGACACCTACCTCTGCCGCTATCTCACGACACGTTTTTCGGGGGTCCGCTTCAACAATATGTAACAGAATATCGTCAGAAACAGCAACAGGTCAGTGGCCACGTACTTCGTTCTCCAGGTCCGTATCTCCGCTTCGAAACTTCACAAACCATCGTCGAATAGTTCGTTCTTCTTAGGTCGTATTCTTCCCCAACGCTTTGTTAACATTTCGAGCGGCAATTACTGCAGAATGACGCAGTTTAGATTCATACAGGAAGATGACTGTCAAATCAGGCGCCTGCATGCTTCCTTTGCAAGCCACGTTACGTCCAAACAAAACACGCTTGAACCTTGTTCTTCACACACGTGCTAGCTATTTATCGTAACTCTGTGACGTAATACCCACAACACCTGTGGGAAGTGTGGGTGGCTCCATTCCGCTGTGGTGGGTGGCCTGTCTCCACTGCTCGTTCGCGCCGGACGTTTCATTCGTACCAACCCAATATATGATCTTCTGGTTTGTTGTTATGTGTTAAAGAGTGGGATAGTTACGCGAAATAGTGGTTCTTACAAACTGTACAGTTATCAGCTAAGACAGGAACAAGAATTGGATTTCCTGAAGAATTACCCTGATCCGATTTTCTGTGCCGTGAGTTTCAATTTTTATTACTGTATTGTTGATCTTATTCAATTTAAAGTGTTAAGTAGTTAATAAAACCTGTTTTCAAAACCTGCAAAAAAAAAAAACGGGAACAACTAAGACATTTTACACTTTTGTGTTTGAAGTTCAACTTTGGAAGGAGAGTGTAACTCAATTCCAGCGTTTAATTCAGATCTGCATTTTTAATCTTTCAAGTACAGAACGTCTTGATAAAAAAAAAACGCCATTTCTTGATAAAACTTATCGTTATCTTCAGCAAAGCTTCTTTGTCATGTCCTTGCAAATCTTTAGGTGAACGAATTAAGCAGCGTTTATACATCACTGCGTTGGTGTCTTTTATCCTGTGTTTTGAGTGCTTTAAGAGTCACCGGAGCGCAGTGAAGATTTCGCAATTCGTGTCTGTAGCACGTGCCGCGAAATCCCTTTAACTGAAAGAATTAGGGAAGTTCAAAAGGAAATCAATCTAAACATGCCCCCTTCGATTTCGTAGTCCGTGATCTTCTGTGCGTTGAGCGCGTTCTCTTTCTCTCTCTTTCGTTTTCGTAAATCCTCTTTGAACACGTAATCCTCGGTCCGACATCCATTGATAGAAAACATGAGGGAGGAATTATCGACAGATAAATAAAGCCCTGACATGTGTTTTTGATATGCTGCACTCGCAAACTCTTTTCGAACGCTGCGTAAATAATGCAAATAGCTTTCCGCTTTTTTCTTCTAAGAAACGCGTCTCTTTCAGATGTCCTCGACACGTGTAAAGAGCCTGGTTTTTGCCAAGTAGAACTGCCTGGAGCTCACGTAGAGGCTAAGTTTAAGCAAAAGAATTATAATGAATCCTTTTTGAACATCTTTATTTGCACGGTAGTTCATTGAGCCAGTTCTTCAGACCTTAGGATTCGACAAATCGCAGTATTTCGTGTAATCGATTAAAGAACACTACAAAAACCCCAAAAGCGTGTTTTTAAATGGTTTTTTTTTTTCTTCAATGTGATACAAAAATTGTAAAACCCAGAAAAATCGGGACACCTCTGTTTACTGTAAGGGTAAAAAATGATGTAGGTGTTCAAGTGCTAGTTTATTAAAACAACAAGAACATGTGCAACCAGCATATAAGAACTGCATCTTTTGTGTGTAGGTGACTTCCTAAAACACTACATAGATCAAAAACTTCACCTGCAGTGAAATACGAGTCACTTAAATAAAGTTCAGGAAGTTGTTACTTACAGCTAATTCTTTATTGCTGTCAATAGGCACTTGATCATTTACACTTCAACAAGGTGGGATCAACAAGGTGGGATTCCCAGATAGCACAGCCTCGTAATTTAACGTATGCCAACACTTAGCCATCGTCTTTTAGGAATAGAAAACGTTTGCTCAGTGTTGGGCCTACGTTAAATTGCAAGGCTGTGCTACTTGGATTCCCTCAGAAACGTGTCAAAATCTAATGTGTGACGTACTACAGAGGTGAAACGCGTCTCAAGACGGCAGATCTGCTGCGCTACATTCCGTCGGTGTTGTTAAGTAGGTCAGAACAACTGGCTCCGGAGCAAGGAGTCGGGGTTTGGATATTCGTCACTGACAAATCTGTGTTTCCACAAATGGAATGCCTTCCCAGTAGAGTGGAGAGTGCAAAGGGTGGACCAACTCGATATAAATTCATTTCCTGTTACAAGGAATTCGTGGATACGCTAGTGTCCGGATACTTTTGATCAGATAGAGTATCTTGTGGATCGAGCATATCTCCAACCGAAGTTTCACTTGCAGGATCGTGGCAAGCTTTTCTTATCTACGAGTGAGAGACTTGAAATCAAACAATACGTGGCAAGCTTTTCTTATCTACGAGTGAGAGACTTGAAATCAAACAATACGTGGCAAGCTTTTCTTATCTACGAGTGAGAGACTTGAAATCAAACAATACGTGGCAAGCTTTTCTTATCTACGAGTGAGAGACTTGAAATCAAACAATACGTGGCTTTTACTTTTTTTTTTTTTTGATTGGAGGTTTAACGACCACCGTGAGCAACTCAATGGGCTATAAGCAGTCGCCCGTCCCTAATTTAGGGTAACTGGTTCCAGGGAAGAGAGAGAGCCACTGCCGTAAGACAAACACAACATCCATGCCTGACCGGGATTCGAACCCGGACCCCTTACGGACGAATGATCAGAGGCCAGCGCCTTAGACCACTGCGCCACCAGGGCGGCTTTTACTTTTTCACACATCGCCTTCCTAGGGAAGTATGACAGTTCAAAAATCGCATTTCATGCTTTTGACATTATTTTATTCAAGATGTAAAAACGAAGTAAATATCTAAGAACCACAGGTAGTAAATACCAACTAAAGCGTAAACGTTATGTGGACGCTGACAACACAACACTCAACAGAAATGCAGAACGGAAAACAAACCAGCTTAGAACGAATGGGTATCGGATAGTGAACGTAAGAACAGGAAAAGCTTTAGGAGTAGGGCTGTGAAAAAATCCGTTCAAGGTTAAACGCTCAGATACCTTTTGCGACAGAGCACAGATGATTTATTAGCTATTCATCCCAACAACATGTTCGGAAAGGTCATGGAGGTCAGACATTCACCTATGAGCCACTAGGTTATGGCCACCTACCTAAAAAGCTCTAGGGCCACTTTTATTCCGCAAAACAGCGGCCACTCGGCGAGGCACCGATTCGATGAGGTGGCGGTAGATATCCTGGGGTATCTGGTACCATAATGTCTACAGCAGGGCCTCCAGTTCCCTTACATTTCGGTGTGGTGGTGATTTACCGTGAACCCGCTTTTCCAAGTCGAACCACAAATGTTTGATTGGGTTCATGTCAGGTGAATTTGTAGGCCACGGCATTAAGAGAAATTTACCAGCATGTTCCTCAAACCAATCCTTGATGTTTCTGGCAGTGTGGCATGGCGCATTATTCTGTTGGTAATGGCCATCACCAGCAGGAAACACAGTTGTCACGAATGGGTGAACTTCGTCCGCAACGATGTTCGGTTACATAACAGCTCTCAGGGATTGTGCTATTGAGATAATTGGGCCTAAACTGTCCGAAGAAAACATATCCCAAAGTATAATACCGCCGCCGCAGGCCTGTTTCCACACAACAGGGCATCCAGGTGCCATAGCCTCATTTGGTAATCGGCGTATCCGCGTTTAGCCATCTACGTGATGCTCCAGGTATCTTGATTCGTCAGACCAGGCCACTTTCTTCCAGTCATCCACGGTCCAATCTCGATGATCTTGGGCCCATTTCATGCGTTGTTGGCGATGACGTGTAGTGAACATGGGGATCCGGCTGGGTTTTCGGCTGGGCAGGCCCATGCGCAGGAAGGCTGCGATGAACTGTGTGCTGTGACACATTACCCTGATCACCACTGTTGCAGCTGCTGGTGATTGGTCGCACAGTGACCCTGAGGTCACTGTAAACAATGCACGATAGTCTCCGCTCCCCTCTCGCATCAATGAGCTGCGGACGACACACGGCTTGACGACGGTTCGTCGTTTGGACATCTGTACACCATTTTTAATTCGTACTCACTACAGCGGCACGTGAACAACCCACAAGCCGCGTCGTTTCCGAGATCGTAGTTCTGAGGCAACGTGTCACCACAATTTGTCTTTCATCAAACTCCGATAAATCGGCAGCTTTTCCCATTCTAACTCCGAACACTCTACTAACCGAAAGCCGGTCTTCGGTTTGTATATATGCTGCTCTGTGAATTTCTCCTCCGCCAACGTTCGGCCTCCAAATGCGTTAATTTCTCTAGGCTGGGGATGGTCATAATGTGATGGCTTATCGGTGTATCAGCATATGGTTTTGTATGTCTCCATTCATGTTTTTGGAAAATTCCCTTCATGGATATGAGAGGTTTAGACCTCACTGCGAATGTTACCCTGTATTCTGGTAAACTGCGTGGGATACTCTGAGACTAACCAAAGTCCTTATAAAGATAATACTGAAGGATGTAACTTTCTTTTTAGTTACAATTTCTATTTTAAAAGTCCCCCAGAGCAGGAATTTACGCCGTTGAAATGACCATTCTGGGAGGGCAATGACTCTCTCTGACTTCCTTGTAGCTCCGGCCCTGTTTACTTATAATACTTCAGTGTCAGCGCCCGTACGCGTAGGAAAAAGCATCATAGAAAACTCCGCACCATTTTACAACGCAAACAAGCATACATTCTATTCATCTCTGACTGCTTCAAGTTTTAGTCCCCAACACTGCCAAACGTGTGCTTAGACACATTTCAATAACAAGAAGCTTAAGTATTATTTTTTTCCCCGTTTCTCCCACTTTTACTCGCTAGACTGGTGGAAAAAAAAAACAATAAAAGGCTAGTAGATTGTTTGTCGTTCAGCGTCAAGTGGAGTAGAGGTGAGGGGGTGGAGAGGACTCAGTCTCTTTGTCCTATAGCAGCCACTGGAGCGATAGAGGAAGCCCATGACAACCGTTGTCATAGTGACAGCTTATCTTTCACTAAAAGAGAGTTAGTTGTACCGTTGTTCCTGCAGTCATTTATTTTTAAAAGTAAATTTTATTCAGTTCGTCAAGTTCCGCAACACTCTTATGTTTCGTCTTGCTGAAAGAAAAAAAAAAAGGAACAACAGCGGCAGAGCTCCGTTATTGCCTAATTAAAATCTATGTTGTGCCCGTTACATGAGAGTAAAGAGTTCCACCGCGAAGTAAAACTGTTTTACGTAGGTAGGAAGAGATCTTCAAGGTTAAGTTTCGTGGCACTGATGCCTATATTATATGCGTAAAGTTTCAAAGTGGTAAACAAATTATTCATCAAATAATAACTAGCAAAGGACGGAATCAATAGCTTGCAGAGACTGATTGAGTAAAATACACTGTCGAGTCATATTATTGTGACCACCAGCTAATAACCAGAGTAACCGCCGTGTGCAACGCGGACAGCAGCTAGACGGGCTGGGAGTGACTCAATAAGGTGCTGTAAAGTGTTAAAAGGTGTCTGGAGCCATGCTGACTGCAGTGCATCTGACAGCTATTGGACGGTGCGTGGTGGAGGTTCCATAGGACGAACAGCACGATCAAGATTGTCCACATATGCTGAAATGGGTTTAAGTCTGGGGAATTAAGGGTCCAGGGAAGTACTTTGAAGTTTTCATCGTGCTCCTCCAACCACTGTCCAACATTTCCAGCTGTGTGGCACGTCTCATTGTCGTGCTGCAAGATCCCACCGCCCCAGGAAAGACAATCAGCATGTATGTGGTCTGCAAGTATGGATTCATGACGAATTCGGTTCATAGTGCCTTCGACAGGTATGAGTGGACCCAGAGAATGGAACGAAAGCATTCATCCCCAGATCCCAACAATGCCCTTACCAGCTGGATTTCCTTCAGCAATGGTTTAAGAGTGTTTGTTCACCGACGTTTCTCGCCTTATACGCCAAAGTCTATGTGTTCGATGAAGCAGAAATCGTGACTCATTGGAGAAAGCAATACTTTGATAATCAGAGGAGCTCCATTTTCGATAGTGTCGTGCAAATGTAAACCTTCTCTGCCGATGCACCTTCGTTAGCATAGGTGCAGTGACCATCCGTCTACATCAAGGCATCAAGGTTTGCTGACCTGTCGTTTTAAACACACTTCCGGTAGCCCCCTGGTTCATTCGGCCTGTGAGTTGCTCCACTGTGGGGTGCTGATCGGCCCTCACGCACCTTCGCAGCCGACGTTCACCTCTCACATCAATAGCACGTGGTGCTCCGCAGCTTGCACGTAGCTTATTCGCAATGGTGCCATTTCTCCAATCACGATACACTTCAACCACAGCAGCACGTGAACAGTTCACAAACTGCGCTGTTTCAGAAATACTGCCACGCTTGGGCTAAAAGCCGATAATCATCCCTTTTTTCAAATCTGATAAACCGCTTCTTTTATCCACGACAGCAACGCGTGATATGTTTTTAGAATGCCTACAGCACACCTTATATGCCCTCCAAACCAACTCACGACACGTGCCTTCTTTCATTGGCTACGCGCTTCTGACGTCAAAGTAGGAGGTCACAATAACGCGACTGTGTATAAGCATGATGCTATCAATAAATGCATTCATCAAAGTAAGATTTAAGTGCAAATAAAAAATATCTGACAGCTAGCTTTTTCTTATCTCAAGATAGCATTCTCAAGGCAAATATAGAGGGTTATAACGAAGTAAATTTATCCGTCATTTCTTGGTCTACGCAGGGATTCGAACCCGGATCCCCTCATTCCGGAATAAGTCACTCTACCAATTGAGCTACGCGGACTTTTATTCTGATTCCTATCTGCCTTTATGTCGTGTGCGTCCTTCTGGCAGGTACGTCACATCTCCTATAGTACGTTACATTATCTCCCCCTTATTATTTTTTTTTCGAAGTGCTGGAGAATGGATTCTCTTATTTTTCCTATCTCGCGGTGTGGAAATAACATCACACCATTGCGAGATTTTGAACGGTCGGGTCATCCGGATAGTTCGGGTGCCATTATAACGAAGTAAATTTCTCCGTCATTTCTTGGTCTACGCAGGGATTCGAACCCGGATCCCCTCATTCCGGAATAAGTCACTCTACCAATTGAGCTACGCGGACTTTTATTTTGATTCCTATCTGCCTTTATGTCGTGTGCGTCCTTCTGGCAGGTACGTCGCATCTCCTAGTACGTTACAGGGTATTCAGAAAGTAATGCCTATATTTTTATACAAACCCAATGGCGCGGTATCAAATTAAAGCAGAACAAAAATAAAGCTCAGAATTTCTACTTTATTTCACATATTTTATTTTTCTACATGGTCCCCCCTCACGCTTCATACAGATATGACAACGTTTAACAAGTTTTTAAACCCGTCTGTGTAAAAATCTGCAGGTTGTTTTCGGAACTATTTCCTCGTAGTAGCTTCAACAAACCTTCGTCACAGGTGAACTGAATTTCTGTCAGATGTCTCTTGAGAACAGAAAACAACCAGAAATCGGACGGCGCCAAATTTCGGCTGCAGGTTGGGTGTTCAAGAACTTTAAACCCGATTTTCTGAATGGCCTCTAAAGTGAAAGCACTAGTGTAGGGCTTGGAGCTGTCGTGTTTCAGAATCTTTGGCTTGTTTTCCACACACGTGGTTTATGATCATATGTAGAGGATTTTAGGAAGGGAGTGTGTGATCCCAGGTCTTAAACAACCCTTAGAAATAGGAAGCTAGGAGCTTTGGGCTAGACTGCCCGATAGGAAAGTGACACGGAAGCGAAGTAAAAAGGGGGAGGAAGACGCCCTTATTTATTACCGGGGGCCCAGTACCCGGGACACACGTGGTTTATTCTTTGCTTTAACCTTTTTATGGTACGCACGTAGCTATCTGAGTTGATAGTCTTACCTTTGAGCATCTTCTCCTGATGAACAATACCTGTGTATCATGAATGAAATACGGGATTACACCGTATAATACAAATTTTGAAAATGACAATCCGATTTTAGTCTTAAAAATTAATCCGTTTTTCGGTCTTAACCTTCAGATTCGCTAAACATGAGTGCCGGTGGCTTCGACTAGCGAATCCTGTGATGGTTATATTCAAATTAATCGGAAACTTGAGGCTAGGTCGTTCTGGGTGGTGTAGTGGTTAGCATACCCGGGCGCTATCTGGGATACGCGGGTTCGATTCCAGCTCCAAGACGGGGAAATTTTCAAGTTTTCGGATAGTATTTGACTTACAATCCTTGTCATATTTACACCAAAAAACGGATTGTCATCTTCAAAATTTGCAATGCCTCTGTAGTCCAAAAATACAGTGAGCGTGCACTTACCGGCAGAAATTTAAGTTTTGAATTTTTTCGCTAGAGGAAAAGCTAGTGTCGGTATTCCTGCGATTAATTTTTCGTTTCTGTGCCATAATGATGAACCCAACTCTCATCACCAGTCAAAATACGTTGGGAAAAATTACTCCCATATTTTTCATCGCGAGCGAGCAACATTTGGTACGTTTCAAGTCTCGATTTCTTCAAGATATCAGGTTCTCGTGCGGAATGAGTCAATCATAAAAGTTTGAGGTAGATGTCTTAAAAGCACGGTAATTAAAACACTACGCAAGTTTCCGATGAAGTGAAGAACTTATTTAATGTATAAGTTAAAAGATTAAAAGATTAAAAATAAATCCATAAGAACTTTCGGTCTTCCTAAAGACCATCATCAGATGGAAGTATTGAAGGAGCTTTTTGGGTGGGGAGACATATAATTAACCCACAGGCGTGACGTACTGAACAGGTGATCATGTCATATATTTGACATGATCATGTACTGAACAGGTGATCATGTCATATATTTGACATGATCATGTACTGAACAGGTGATCATGTCAAAAATGGTGATCATGTCATTTTGGCATGATCACCTGCTTAGTACGTCACTCCTGTACGTTACTTATGTGTCTCCCCACCCAAAAACCTCCTTCAACACTTCCATTTGATGATGGTCTTTAGGAGGACCGAAAGTTCTTATGGTTTTATTTTTAATCTTTTAACTTTTACATTAAATAAGTTCATCAACTTCATCGGACGATTGCGTAGTGTTTTAATTATAATTAACACACTTTTTCTGGCATAAGGTATTCCAACGGTTTTAAGGTAATTTTGGGGTGCTGATTCCAAATCTGGCACCAGTTTTTTCTTCCACATCAGGATTTTGAGATATCAAATATTACATTTTCAATAAAAACAGCAAATTTATGCTCATATACGAATAACTAAACATACATACATACAAGAATAAGATACAATATACAATAATAATGAAACAAACATTTAATGAGCCATAGCACAAAGTTGTGAGAGTGACTGCATATCAATGTGAGTGAATGCATATTACTATGTAAGAATTGTATTGTGAAGATAAGAAAAATATGTACAAAAAGGTTATTAACAATAGTGATGTTACATCTGCATAAACCACCTCTTCTTTGACGATCTCCGATGTACAGCTTGTGGAATGTCTCTCATCAAGGACCAGCAGTAATCTGCCATCATGTTTGAGTCCCATCGGCCTTGGTAACGTTCTTCCATAACTTTAATGTCTTGATGAAAGCGTTCACCTTGCTCTTTGCTCACGTGACCCCGTGTTCTCTGGAAACTGGGCCAAGTGACTATGTAAGTAGTGAACCTTGATGCTCATTCTACATCCAAGTGCTTGGAAACTCAAGAGCAGCTCCTCCACAATCTCTCGATAGTTGTCCGCTTTCCTATTCCCAAGAAAATTCCGCACCACATCAGAGAATGCATTCCAAGCTCTAGCCTCTGCCGCAGTCATTGTTGTAACAAAGTGTGGATTCCTGATGAGTGTTCTTATTTGAGGGCCATCAATATTTCTGCCTTTTTCTTCACGGCACTGAGACTTGAAAATGTAGAACATATATAGCTGAAGGAGTCTCCAGTGTGATCAAGAGCTTTGACGAATTGCTTCATTAACCCAAGTTTTATGTGCAGTGGGGGAAATACAATTTTATTCCTATCAACCAGAGGCTCATTCTTGATGTTCTTGTCGCCAGGCGTCAAACTGATTCTTGGTGGCCAGTTCTTTTTAACCCAATGTTCTAATGTATCCCTACTGTCCCAGTAGCACAGGAAACAAGGGTATTTGGTGTGACCTCCTTGCTGACCCAGCAGAAAATTAACCATTTTCAAATCAACACAAATTACTCATCCATGAAAATGGTATTCCAATCAATCCAGAACAATCTTGATGTTGGCATACTCTTCTTTCATTTTTACAGAGTGTCCTATTGGGATTGAACCATATATATTTCTTTTGTGAAGTAACACACATTTCAAACTCCTTTTATTACTGTCAATAAAAAGTCTCCATTCACTTGAATCATATGCAAGTAGTACCATATTGAGAAGAAGCCCTTCAACATCATTACAATAAACAAGTTGACCATCTGAATGGAAGTGCTTTCGCAGTGCTGCTTCTCTGTTACGATAAAAGGAGACACTAGTAGCAGGTTTGAGTAGTCCTTTCTCTTGCAGCCTGGAAGCCAACAATTCAGCAGACTGATTCGGCAAATACAAATCTCTTACAAGATCATTCAATTCAGGTTGAATAAACAGAGAAATTTTATCACAGTCTGCATCAGATGGCGTATATTCGATCTGAGCATCATCATCATCATCTGTAGAAGCAGGTTAACTAAGGGATTCAACATCAATCTCTGGTAGCTCAGTAAATACAGGCACAGGTATTTCCTCACAGTGTTCAACTGGTCTTCTGGCAGATGGGATATCTGGGTATTGTAAGTGTTGTTTGTTTTTCTTATTGAAACCTTTTACATTCACAAGGCAGAAGTAGCAGTTGTCCAAATGGTTTGTAGGTTCTTTTCAAGCCATTGGCACACCAAACTTCAGCTTATCATTCTTTCCTTTAGACCATGATTGCAAAGTTTCAACACAGGTTTTACACACTTTGTGAGTAGCCCAATTTTTGTCTTGATCTCCAAGTCGTACTTTAAAGTAGGTAAGATAAACCTTCTTGACAAAGGTATTGATGTTGCGCCTTTGATCCTGCAAAGTGAAGCTGCCACAGATGTAGCAGAAGACATCTGGGTCATTACTGCATTTCCTTCTTTCAGATGTTGTAGCCATTGTTAGATCACGACCTGCAGAAGCAAAATTTTAAATAAATGTGGATATCTACATAAAATGATATTATAAACACACTATCCTAAAAATACAACACCATATTTTAACACTAAAGCAGTCACTGACTCGCAACAACTTGCAATCATAAGTGACAAAGAGTTAATTTCGGGTAAAATAAATGAAAATGGGGTATGCCCATAGCATTAAAATGAGATGTGATAGAGCAAATCTGAGATCAGATTTGGAATCAGCACCCTGAAATTAGTCTAAAACAGATGCAAAAGTCCAGGCCAGAATTTTTTTTTTTTTTTTTTTTTGTTGACCAGTGTTGTCGTTCTTTTAAAACTGCTACCTTAAACTTTTATGATTGACTCGATTTCTTCATTTCGATCGTTAGGTTATGCGGTACCCAACGAGCACACATTTTTTTGTATCCTAAAACTTTCACAATGCCTGGAGGGAATTATCGTGAATAGTATAATTAGTGTAAATAAACAAGCTGTCTTTTTACACGATGATCAGAAAGACTGAACACATCTGTACTCAATTATAACAAAACATAATTTAATACTTTAATACTAAGTACAGATATATACAGTTACGGAAAAATTAATAGCAACTCTGGAACTTTCTGACGTTTTTGGGTTTTCAGTGTTGCTACAAAAGTAAATATGCAGATGATACTCACAATATATATATAATTATATATATATACATTTGTTTTACTGTATATTTCATGCAGAAACCAACTCAGTTTACAGAATGGGAATATCTTTAACAGAACTCCAGTTATGACCAAAAATGTGCTGCGAAGGAACCACACTTCGTTATGTGAAATGGTATCGTCGTTGCTACAAGCCGACGGAGCTTGTTTGTACGTCCGCGTACAGGCGATATAAAGGGCAGGCGATGTGTGTGGGTTATTCCAGACGTTTTCTCAGTGCGCGTAGCTAGTTCGTTTGCATTGGTAAGTGGGTAGACATTACTCCTGTGGACTGCAGAGCAAATCTAAAGTTTAGAGTGCATTTCGTTTATTCTATACAAACTGTGTTACAGTTATGGGAAGATTAGGTGATATTTCACCACGAAAAGCTTTGCGAATGGTGACTTTAACTGAATTCGGCAAAAGCAATGCAGAAATTTCCCGGATAACTGGGCTGCACAAGAGTAGTACAGTTAGACGGCAGCTGGCGAAGATCCGTGATATGGGGGATGGAATCAAGAATGGCAGGCTGTGTAAATATGGCCGAAAAATGAAAATAACTTCTAGAAGTAACAACGTGTTGAAACGGTTATGTCTGCGAAACAGGTTCACCAGGTCAACAGTTCTTGCCAAAGAATTGCGGGAGTGCTGTGGTACTGTTGTTTGTCCTCGAACAGTGAGGAACAGGTTACGTTCTATGAATCTGACGTCTCATAGGACGGTAAATAAGCCATATCTAAGCAACGCAAGAAGCATTTAGAATGGGCAAAAGAACATAAGGAGTGGAACACTGATAGGTAATAGGTGTCATCAAGTGTTTTTTAGTGATGAGACGAAATGGATCATCGACGGTAACGACGCTGGGTGCCGAGTGTTTCGACGAAATAACGAGGCGTTGCATCCCTCTTCCACACTTAAGAAAAGAAAGTACCCATACAGTATAGTGGTTTGGGGATGTTTTGCTGCTGCTGGAGTGGGCAGAATCGATGTGTGCGACACCGCTGTTAACACATAGGTGTGCCAAAAGTATCCTCCAGGACAAGATGGTGCCTTCAGGACGTGATTTGTTCCAGACTCAGCCATACATCTTCCAGGACGATTAGGCCCCATGCCACCGTGCAAAAATCATTAAAACTTATCTCACGTCTTTAAGCAATGTTGTTCCTTTTCCCTGGCCTAGTAATTCGCCAGACTTGAACCCGATTGAGAATTTGTGGCGCATTCTGAAAAGAAAAGTGGGACTGATTAACGCACACAAATAAAGTGGAACTGATTAACGCAATTACTGACGTTTGGCACAACTGTATTTCATCCGGTATGTTGCGTAAGTTGGTTTACTCCATGCACAACAGGTGTGCAGCCGTTGTTAAATCAAAAGGTCAACCAACGAAATATTAGGTACCTAATTGCATTTGGTTGAACATGCTACTTTGCCATGATTTCTGTTTCGCAGCACATTTCTGTTCAAAACTTGAGTTCTGTTAAAGATATTCCCGTTCTGTAAACTGATTTGGCTTCTGTATGAAATGTGCTTTAAAATGATATACACTGCTGCCCACCCAAAATGCAAAACCAAGAAAGAGGCATCCGAATGGCCTGAAATTCGCAGCATGCGTCGCCCGCGAGAAGACATGCAAACGATTAGCATTGCAGGGAATATGCAAATCATGTGCGCCCGGCACGCCATCGAGAAGCACTATAAGAAGGGTGCACAGAAGGCGGGGTGTAAGTAGTGGAAATGTGTTGTGCTGCCGGACCTGTGCGTGGGAAGCTTCCTGATGCCTCGTCGCAAAATACAGCAGTCATTCTAGCACATTTCGGAGTTCGACAGAGGACGAATTGTGGCTTATCGCGACAGCGGTTTATCGTACCGAGACATCGGCGCTCGTGTGGGAAGATATGCAGCCACAGTGAGGCGAGTATGGATTCGGTGAGTGCAGGAGGAACGGACGGACCGACGTGAGGAATTTCCGCAGCCGCGGCACACCACCGAACGAGAGGACCAGCATGTTGTGCGGCGAGCATTGACGGCTCGCACCGCCCTATCACGAACGTTAGAGCAAGAATTAGGGTGTGTTGCGCAACAGCCTGTGTCAGCACGTACCGTTCGACGTCGTCTGCAGCAGAGGGGACTTGTTTCACGGCGCCCATTGCTCCGATTACCATTGACGTTACACCACCGGCGACTGCGGCGGCAGTGGGCCGTTGAATGCCGCACCTGGACTACAGAATGGCACGACATTGTCTTCTTCGACGAATCCCACTTCCGCCTGCAACTCCACGATGGTCGGATAAGCGTTTGGCCGCACAGCGGCGAGAGACTCTATGACGCCTTCACTATGCATCGGCATACAGGCCCGTTGCCTGGCGTTATGGTTTGCGGCGCAATTGGATATGACACACGCCCCCATCTGGTACGCATCGCCGGTACACTAAACAGCCACCGCTACATCTCCGACGTTTTGGAGCCTGTAGTCCTCTCTTACCTGCAATACCTGCTAGCGGTCACGTTTCAACAGGACAATTCGCGCCCGCACGTGGCACGCATCGTGCAACAATTCTTCACAGCCCACCAGGTGTCACTGCTGCTGTGGCACCCCTGTTCTCCCGATATGTCACCCGTCGAACACGTCTGGTCGCTGATCGGCAACCGAATGGCCCGGCAAGCCCCGCCCGCGGCTACTCCTGATGAACTGTGGCAACGTGTGGAAGCAACCTGGACCGACATACCCCAAGCCCACATCCAAAGCCTCTTTAGTTCGATGCCGTGGCGTGTAGCGGCCGTTATTGCCAGCCATAGGGGCCACACGAACTGTTGATGTCTGCGTGTTCCACAAGTCGCACTGGCCTTCAAGCTCAATCGTTTCATTTTTGTATCTGTTGTTATGTGTCCAGTAAATCTGGTTTTGCTATCTCGTGTCCTTCTTGGTGTTGCATTTTGGCTGGCTAGCAGTATATATATATTGTGAGTATTATCTGCATAGTTACTTTTGTAACAACACTAAAACCCCAAAAACGTCCGATATTTCCAAATTTGCTATTAATTTTTCCGTAACTGTATCTTACAAGATCTTTCGAAATTGCAGAGCATTTCATCATCAGGTACATCTTGCATCATTCCTACACAAACCTACATCAAGGAGAAAATTACTGGAACAGGAATTAAACACCGTAATTTAAAACCATAAACAAAGAATTAAACGCTAATTGCGCGTGATATTACCAAATAACGGTACTTAGGCGAGATATCAAGCGTTCATCAAGCGTTCTTGCAGAACTCATGATGCAAAAGATTGAAGATCAGGTCTTAAGCACATGCCAATACAAACCATTACTGTATCTAAGACATGTTAACGATATCCTGATCTGATGGTTTCATCAAAAAGAACTCTTCAACAATTTTGTAAAAGAACTTTCAAGCCAATACCCAACAATACAGTTTACCATTGAACATGAAGAAAATTCCTGGACTTCCTAATCAAACGCCAGAACGACAACAAAATTACTTTGAAAGTGTACAGAAAACCCATGGCTATTCCGTTCATCATTCCGAAAAACTCTACACACTCCATGCAGCATAAGCACGCTGCCTTAAGATTCCTAGTTAAATGCGCATTCACACACAGAACCACTATCAAGAACAGAAACCAAGAATTACGACTAATACGTAAAATTTCTAAGGACAATTGATATAGCAAACGATGTAGATAAACATGTAAGAAAATTCTTTCAACGTAACTCCATCACCCTTGCTAGAGAACAGAATGACATCAAATATATTGGTTCTATGACGTTTCACACAGCACTTACAAACGTTCCCAAGAATGCACTCAGAAAACAAAATTTGCAATTTGGTGACAAAACTACTAACTTATTCTTGCTTGTTAAACAAGACAGGGATGCAAGATGGACAAGCACAGTGTGTACAATATTCCGTTTAAACACCGCAAACAAAAATGAGGATATACATCGGATCAACTACACGAACTCTAGAAATGACGATACTTGAACATAAATGCAATATTATGACCCATTCCAATTCCACCTCACTATCTCGTCTAGTCAGTAATGGCACGCACTATCCAGACTGGGAACAAAGCAAGATCTTAGCAACCTCAAACACAAGAAGATCTCTACTGTACGCCGAAAGTCTACTTATCCTCTCTCACAAACCCAAATGCTGCAATGACGACCCTCCAATTTGCATCTATCCAACATGGCTACCACTGGTTGAAGTAATGGTATCCTCAAATCTAATCAAAAACTGTGTTAAAACAAATATGATCTAATTACAACACTATTATTATGACTTTAAACAAATACCAAAAAAAAACCGCATGCTATGCATCTCCTAAATATCGCATGCATGTATGTATATCACGTCTAACTATTTGGTAATATCACGCACCATTAGCGTTTAATTCTTTGTTAATGTTTTTAAATTAAGGTGTTTTGTTCCTGTTCCAGTAATTTTCTCTTTGGTGTAGGATATACCTGATGATGAAATGCTCTGCAATTTCGAAAGATCTTGTACGATGCATATCATCATCATCATCATCGTCAACCATTATCAATCCACTGCTGGACGAAGGTCTCCCCAAGTTTCCTCCACAACGGTCTGTCTTGTGCCAGTCTCCTCCATGTCACCCCTGCATACTTTCGAATTTCATCCACCCATCTTCCATGTGGTCTTCTTCTGGGTCTTTTCCTGTCCCTTGGAATCCAATCTAAAATTTCAGCTGTCCATCGATGATCTGTCCTTCTGGCAGTATGTCCAGCCCATTGCCATTTCAAGGATTTAACTCTGATCATGATGTCTTCCACTCTCGTCATTTTTCGGATCCACGAGTTCCTCTTCTTATCTCTCCTGGTTACACCAAGCATGCACCTCTCCATGCAACTTTGAGTTGTCTGCAGCCTTTGTATGTCTCTTTTAGTTAAGGTCCACGTCTCTGCACCATACGTAAGCACTGGAAGGATGCATTGATCAAACACTTTTCTTTTAAGACATAATGGCATATTGCTCTTGAAAATTATGCTGTTTCTTCCAAAAGCTCTCCAGGCAAGTTTTGTACGCCGATTAATTTCTTCATCAATGTGACCCTCACTTGATATCTGCTGTCCAAGATAAACGTTCGTGTCTGTTATCTCCAGCTTTTCTCCATCAATCGATAAATCTTCATTTCTTGTAAAAGCATTGAACATCACTTTTGTCTTCTGAAAGTTCATTTTTAATCCCACTTCTTTACTCTTGTCAGCAAGTTCCTGGATCATACTCTGCAGCTCTGATGGGGTAGTTGCAAAAATGACTACGTCATCAGCAAAACGAAGGTGGGTTAGATAATCTCCATTAATCTTTATCCCCTTGTTTTCCCAGCTCAGCGACTGAAAAACACCCTCCAATGTGGCATTAAAGAGCTCGGAGATATGGTGTCACCTTGTCTCACTCCCTTTCCAATTTTTACGTGTGTTGTATTTTCAAACAGCCTAATCTTTGCACTTGCATTTTCATAGATGTTATTAATAATATTAATGTATGCATCTTCAATACTGCAGGTTTTCAGAGCCATTGTAACTGCTGATGGTTTCACCGAATCAAAGGCTTTTTCATAATCGATAAAAGCCATGCACAATGGAAGTTCATATTCCCTCGCTCTTTCAATTAGTTCTCTCAGCACATGGATATGATCTATTGTGCTGTAGCCACTCCTGAATCCAGCTTGTTCTCTCGGTTGAGCCATGTCTAGTGCTACCTTCAAGCGGTGTGAAAGAACTTTAGTGAAGATTTTATAAACTACTGATAGGAGGCTGATAGGTCTGTAGTTTCCGAGATCCTCAATGTCACCTTGGTACGATGCATATATATATATATATATATATATATATATATATATTACGTTTTGTTATAATTGAGTGCAGATATGTGTTCAATCCTTCTGATCATCGTTTAAGAGACGGCTTGTTCATCTACAGTAATTTAAAAATGTTGTTGACACTACCTAATGTTCAGCTTAACTGCTATGGTTCTCTGAGTTATTCTTCGATTCTCTCTGATGAGCTCATCGACAATTTGCCTGTTCAAATCGCAAGTTGCGATTCCGGGCTTCCCACTCCGTGACTGATCCTTTACGAGCTAAATTCCTCCACGGTTCTTTGATTTTCTTAGGACATAAGCACTGTTCGTCGTTGGGAAAAGTTCCAGAACC
Organism: Macrothele yani; assembly: GCA_039090855.1. Lineage (NCBI taxonomy): Eukaryota > Metazoa > Arthropoda > Arachnida > Araneae > Macrothelidae > Macrothele > Macrothele yani. Next base: position 34,292,398 of record CM077004.1, read on the forward strand.
ATAAACTGCAACGAATCTAGCGTGAATTTCTTTAGGAGGTGCATTCTCATGAGTTAAAAACTCTATTACTGATCGTTGTTTGACACCTGTCGACACAATTGAAATAATCATCCGCTTTAAACACAATTAAATACGAAAAAATATTGGGTTGGTGCGAATGAAATGAGCGGCGCGAACGAGCAGTGGAGACAGGCCCCCACCGCAGCGGAATGGAACCATCCACAGGTGTTGCGGGTATTACGTCACAGAGTTATTATAAATAGCTAGCACGTGTGTGAAGAACAAGGTGGGACCGCTGATGGCCTAGTGATCAACGTTCGTGATTGCCATGGAGAAAGCTCAGGTTCAATCCCAGGCAAGTACGAACGCTCAAACCACTAAATATCCGCTGTGGATCGGATGGGCACGTTAAGCTATCGGACCCCGGGTGCTGTCCCCCCCCGGTAATTAATAAGAGCGTCTTTCTCCCCCCCCTTTCTAGCTTGCTTCCGTGTCACTTTCCTATCGGGCACTCTAGCCCAAATCTCCTAGCTTCCTATTTCTAAGGGTTGTTTAAGATCTGGGTTCAGACACTCGCTTCCTAAAATCCTCTACATATGATCAGATCAGAACAAGGTTCAGGAGTGGTTTGTTTGGACTTAAGGTGGCTTGCAAAGGAAACAAGCAGGCGCCGAATTTGAGAGGCATCTTCCTGTATGAATTTAAACTGGGCCATTCTGCAATAATTGCCGCTTGAAACGTTAACAAAGCGTTTGGGGAGAATACAGCCAACGAACGAACCATTCTGCGGTGGTTTGTGAAATTTCGAAGCGCAGATTCGGACCTATAGAACGAAGCACATGGTCACGGACCTGTTGCTGTTTCTGACGGGGTTCTGTTTCGTGTGGTTGAAGCGGATCCCCGAAAAACGTGTCGTGAGATAGCGGCATAGGTAGGTGTCCAGCACATAACAGTTACTCGGCGTCTAGCTGCGCTGGGTAATGTCAAAAGCTGGACATGTGGCTGCCGCATGAGTTGACAACTGCCAGCAAGACTAGGCGTTTGGAAGTCTGCACGTCGCTGCTTGTGAGGAATAAACAGGAACCTCTACTGCCTCGAATCGTCACCTGCGACGAGACGTGGGTCCTTTATGATAATCGGAAACGATCTGTACAATGGTTACGCAAGACACAGCCTGCTGGATGGAATCCTAAGCCACCTCTGCACACCAAGATTATGATGCTCCTGTCTGGTGGTCCACAGCCGGGATAATTCATCAGAATTTCTTGGCAAGAGGCGAAACCATCACTGCAGAACGTTATTGTTCTGAATTACAGCAGATACGCCGGAAATTGCTGCAGAAACAACCGGCTTTGGTCAACAGATATGGTGTTCTTCTGCTCCAGGACAACGGCCGCCCTCGTGTCGCGTAACGAACGATGCTGACACTAAGTGCTTTGGGCTATGAAGCACTGGCTCGTCCTGCCTAAATTCCGGACTTCTCTCCGACAGACTATCATCTGTTTCGTCTCCTGGATCACTTCCTGTCCGGAGAATAGTTCACAACAGACAACTAGGTTCAACGTGCATTTGATGACTTCTTCGAGTCCCAGCCAAAAGACTTCTTTACGTTCCGTGATTATGGCCTAGCTGGACAGATAGCAACTATGTGTCGATGCCGAGGGGGATTATTTTGCTTCGGTAAGTTGTCCTACTTTTCCGTTCTCACCATCCACGTGTGTTGGTCCTTTGCCGGGCATTTCATTCGCACCAACCTAATAGATTTTTGGAGTTCTTTTACGCAATAAAGTGGAGCTAATTCACAAAGAATCGTTCGCCATCTGACTATTTGCTAAGCATCCAGTCATGCGCAAGACATTTGCCCAGCAGCATTGCTAATTGAATAAGCCTTGTAAGAATGCAATGCTTAATTATGTGACGTGGAACCAGTGACCCTAAATTAGGGACGGGCGACTGCTTATAGCCCATTGAGTTGCTCACGATGATCGTTAAACCTCCAATCAAATAAATAAATAAATAAATAAATAAATAAACGTATCTAGCGCCGCTCGCGGCCAATGGCTGAACGATCGTCATCATGCCTTAGTACTGAAACTAGCTCGACTGAGCAGGCAGCGTATATATAGAAGGCAATGGTTAGGCATTTATACGAACTGGGAACGGTATGAACTCGTGGACGGTATGCAGTTTTGAGTGAAAATGGAAAAAGGACGTGACCTAACAGAATCTGAGATAGGAATGATTGTTGACTATTAACTGAATGGTGGTAGCATTACATAAACGACCGATTTGTAGGTTGTTCTCGTGGTGCAGTTGTTGAGGTGTTCCTGGAATAGAAAGAAACCGGCACAATCTGGAGTAATCGTGGTAATAGTGGATGCCCACAGAGCAGTGACGACCGTGGGCAGCGACAGCTGTCCCGAGTATACGATCCAACAGACTGGCCACAATGGAACTATCCAAAGCATTTAATGCAGGCACATCGTGGAGCGTACCTCAAACCACAATCCAACGAATTCTGTTCTTTATGGAGCTCCGGATCCGCCGTCCACTCATAATACCCATACTGACAGCCAGACATCGACGATTACGGCGTGAATTTGCATCTAAGAGGAGGCATTGGACCATCGAACAGCGGAAGAAAGTCGCCTTTTCAAAGGAATCACGTTTTCTGCTTTATCGTGTGAATGGTCGATGGAGAGTACGGGGAAGCACTGCTAACAGAAATCATCTCGACACGACGCTGGAGAAGAAACAGACAGGAGGTTGCTCGTGTGGGGCATAATTTCCTGGGAATAACTGGGGTCAGATATTCCCCTCGAACGCACGAAAAACCCTTCAGGCTGCCTATCCATTGGGGTGCTCCCATTCATGATGACTGTCTAACCCTATGGTACTGGTTGCTTCAAGCAAGATAATGCCCCTTGCCATGTTGATATGCGTGTGATAGAATGGTTTGAGGAGCATTCCAGTGACTTTAGCTTGCTATCCTGGCCACCGTACTCGCCGGGCATTCAATTCAATTCATTTATTCTGCTGAGCCAAAAACCAGTGTTGCAAAAATATGAACTGAAAATGAAATGAAACGAAGCATAGCAAGGAAGCAGGTGAAAAAGGCCAGCAAGGCGTAACAGGGTCCCCTGCTCCCTAGACAGATTTTACACAGAGGTCGATATTTAAAGGTACAAACGAATCAATATTTCATAGAAACAAAAAAAATGTAATTATATATAAGAAGATGATAAACATTACCGGTAATACCATTGAAAATCGATTTACATCGAGATATACTGTATAAGTCATAGTTGTTCCCCTCCACTGCAATCATTATTTGAGGAGCCGCAATTCATTATGAAGTTTTTAAATTTTTTTTAAAAGGTTAAAATTATTTAAAGAGGTCAGTTCGGTCGGAAATAAGTTCCAGTTCTGTGGCCCAATGTAATTTATAGTTTGCTTCATGGTCTCCGTCTTCGGATGAATAGGCCGAATATGTGATTTAGTGCGTGTGTCATGTGAGTGTATCTGTGGTACAATTTGTATAATATCAGTGTGTAAATTATACTTAATTCGCCTGAACATACTGTTCCCAGTATTTAAGTAATATAATTGTTTAATCGTAAGAATGTTGTGTTCGTTTAGGAAAACTCTTGTGTTAGATATAGTGACAGTTGTGAGTTTCTATCAAATTTTAGGTCAGTTTATCTTATGTATTTATTTTGAAGATTTTGATGTCATATTTAGTCGTCTGCCCCACGATACGATAGCATAATTAATATGTGCCTGAAACATGGTATAATATAATTGAAATTGTGTTTTATAGGAAAGATTTGTGAATACTCAGCTGATAACTCCAATGTGTTTTACAGAGTTTGTGAAGAAGAGAGTCCACTTATTGGTTCCATCTAAGTAATATTTAAAGTAATTCCCAAATAAAGTAAGAAATTAACCTCTTCTATATTTGTACCATTAATAGGCAATGTGATAGAATGCGGTTGTGAAATATATATATATTTTTTTTTGAAGATTAAAGATTTTGTTTTGGTAGTATTTATTATTAGTTCATTAGAATTTAGTCAATCTCAGATGTTATTAAGTTTAGTAAAAATATTCAAAATAGTGTCAGTCGTTAAATGAGGTGAGGATGGTTAGGTCGTCAGCATTGGAAAAATCAATATCACTTATGGAAGTAAAGATATCATTAATGTATATACTGAAAAGTAGAGGTCCTAAAATTGAACCCTGTGGAACTCCAGTTAGTATGAATTGAACAGAGGATTGATGTTGGTTAATTTGAGTATATTGTTGCCTACCTAATAAATAATCTTTAAGAAGGGAATGTTCTTTATTCCTTATTCCTATAGTGTGTAATTTGTGTAGTAAAATATTATGATATATGGTATAAAAAGCTTTGGATTGGTCTAAAAATAAAGTGATGGTACATAAGTTGAGTTCAAAATTACGTTAGACTGTTTGTTGTAGATACACTATCTACCAAGAAGTAATTGGACACCTGTGATAGCAAAGGAAAACGAAGTTTATTCACCTTCAATAGTTGGTGGAGCCTCCCCGAGCGGCAATTGCAGCTGAGACCCTCCGGTGCATACTCTCAACCAGGCGTTGTACGACGGCTAGCGGTATTTTCTTCCACTCGGCATGGAGAAGATAGGTCAGTTCCTTCACCGATTCCGGACGGTGGGGACACCCCTTAAGTCGACGCTCCAACTCGTCCCAAAGGTGCTCGATAGGGTTAAGGTCCGGGCTCTGCGCAGGCCAGTCCATTCGATTAACCGCGTTGTCACCATACCAAGCCATGGTGGACCTCGCAACATAACAGGTGGCATTGTCATCCTGAAAGTAACATGGGTCCACCCCGTAAAACTGCCACAACGTAGGAAGCGCATGGTTATCCAAAATGGTGCAGTAGGTCTCGGCGTTGAGTCTACCAGGAATTGCGACCAAGGGTCCCGTGCAATATCAGGAGAAACACCCCATAGCATAATTCCACCGCCGCCGAACTTCACAGTTGGAAAAATACATTCCGGCAGCAGGCGTTCTTTAGGCAGACGCAAACCCCAGACCCTGCCATCCGAACGGTAGAGAGTGAACCTTTATTCGTCGCTCTAAAGAACCTGTTTCCACTGTTCAACGGTCCAGTGTCGACGTTCTTTGCACCACGTTAGCCGAGCAGCGCTATTGGACTTGGTGATCGAAGGCTTGTGGACGGCAGCACGTCCATGATAACCGAGCAGATGGGCCTCCTTACGGATGGTATTCATCGAAAGAACACACCCGGATGCCCGTTGAAACTTCTCGCGGATGTGGCCCATCGATTTGGTGCCGTACTTCCGAATTTCTCTGGCCAGCACCCGTCGGTCTCTAGCTCCCAGTTTTGTGGGTCTGCCGGGTCGGGGCTCATTCCGACAGTCATCTCTCATCTTTCACTTGCCAACCATGTAGGCCACTGTCGATTTTGGGTACTTCAACTAGCTGGATATGTCACGTATGGATCGGCCATTTTTGTGATACCCGACGATTACACCTTTCTCGAAATCAGAGAGCTCCGAACTGCGTGGCATCTTACATGCGACTGGTTGCGTTGTTGTTTCCCACACGATATGTAACGGCGGCGGCCATGACGTGTATCAGGACCGCAGATATCGTCGATTGCAGGGCGTCCAATTACTTGTTGGTAGATAGTGCATAATAATGCTGATTCATTTGACTTACCAGATTGAAAACCATGTTGATTTGGATGGATAATATTTAGAAATCAATATTATCTTATTGAGCATCTGGAGGACTATCTTGACCAACAGGTTCGACGTATGAATTCTGCACCGATGGCTCTTGATGATCTGCTAGAAACTCTGGTGCCTTCGTGCATCCCTACAGAAACGTTCAGAGGCCTCATTGAATTAATGCCACGCCTGAGGTATTGGCGATCGAAGAGGTCATACCTCAAGCAAATAGGTGGTTATAATATTTTGACTGGACTGTGTATATTCACTTTAAAGAGAAAAATTATAGATATATTTCGTAATTTGCGTATCGAACATAAAACTGTGTTCAAAACTTACTAGGTCAAATATGCCATCCATTTTCTCTTTTTCTCATTTAAAAAAAAATTAAATATAGAAATAACACTATCAAGTTTTAACTGCCTTCAATTCAAAGTGTCATAATACTCCACATCTTCCTCTTTAAAGTGGGAAGAACTAATTTAGAAACGCACATTCGGATGGGAATCACCACGTTTCAGTTTACGTTGCCATTCATGTAATAATTCCAGCCTTTTCAGAGGAAATATAGAAAGCCGTCCCTTCTGTGGATTTTAGCTAGCATAATTCGTTTGCACAACAATACACTCAACAAAAGGGGAATAACGTAGAGAAGGAGATCCTGAAATAAATCTCTTATAGAAGCAAATGAAACCCAGTTGGCGCCAAAAATCTACACAGAACAGTGAGCGAGTAGACGAACATGGAAATAATTTCTATTATGAAGAGTAACAACTCTCTCTGCGGGGCTATTTTTTTAACCTATAGATTTGTATCACGTGACAGACGTTAACGTGATAATTTCTGGTTTTTTTTTTTTTTTTTTTCATATGTGTAGGTTTGACCACCGTGAGCAACTCGAGGAGTTATAAGCAGTCTTCTATTCCGAATTTAGAGTCATTGTTCCCAGGGAATGGAGAGCCAGTACCGTAAGAAAAACGCAGCATCCAAGCCTCAGCGGGATTCGAACCTGAATCCATTTCTGACGACAGGTCTGAAGGCAGTGCTTAGACCCCTGCGCTATCAAACGTAGTTTCGGTTCCGATTACTATACTGAGTTAGTAAATGACACGAGTTGTACCTCTGTATATTCTCCTCTACTATCAGGGGGCGTAAGTGAATATTTCAATTTCTTATGTATTTGCTGGAATATCTACGCGTATGAAAACTCGATTCAAAAAATTCTGTTTGAATATGATATCTCTCACCACGAAAAACCTTTTGAGAATGCCTTCTGCTTAAAATACATAAAACGTAGTTTTTCCGCCAGGAGCATAGTTCATAGCTTACTTTTCTTAATACTTCTGCTTCCAGTAGTCCGATTTGAGGAAATCTTTCTTTGTCTGAGATCGTCTTTAGTAGGAAATGTTTTGCATACATCTACCATTTTTTTAATGCATAAGTTTCCCACTAGAGGACATAAGCTCACGTTTCCGTTAACAGCAGTATATGCGTGTCTAAACACCTGATTCAAAAAGTACTTTTTCTGTCAGATACTATTAAATACGAAAGCACGTTGTGCACATTTGCTGTCCATAGTAATGCACAATTTTCCCGATAGGGGACTCAAATATTTTATCTGTTCTTCTCAATGTTTCTGCTTCTAAAAGTCCGATTTAGAAAATTCTTTTAACACCGAACACCATTCACCACGCGCAACACTTCACATGTACTAATGGGTTTTTTAGTTCACAGTTCTAGCGCTTGGTGGTATTACTGGGTATTTGTGGTTGGAATCGTATCGCAGCTTCTAAATATCCTATTGAAAATTTTCATTTTTTACTTCATACCATTCGCTAAGATGGGAACAACGATGTTCCTCATCATCCATTCGCTAAAGATGGGAAACATCGTCTTTAAATAATACGCAGTTTTCCCACCAGGGAGTGGAAATATCAAAACTATTTCACACTGTCTCCGTTATCTGAAAAATTCGTTTCCCTTAGCATAGCTTTTGCTATGAAGAATACGTTTAGCACGTTTTCTACGTTTTCATTATTCAAAATTCTTCCGTAGGGGGCGTCAGCGTATATTTCTATTCGAAAGAATTAATTCGATTTTAAAAATTCCTTAGAAAAATCTTTTTCTTTTTTAGATACTCTTCGTTACGAAGAGAATTTTGAACCCATGTTCTTTACGTAACGCAAATGCTTTTCTTTAGGGGTGCTAAGTTATATCATGTTTTTCTCTATATCTATTTTTTCTACAACGGCCGTTCCATAAAACTAAGAGTAAAATCACACAAAATGAAGAAATATAGGTACAGCAAAATGGGTTATTCTTTCTCAAAGTATCTTTCCTTGGATGATATGCAACGGTCAGATCATTCAGTCCACTTTTCAAAGCGTGTGGCGAAGGAATTTTGTGGAAGCTGCTATAGCGACCCCTGAAATCTTAAATAACGTCAGCATTTGTGTTGAATGTTGCGCCATAGAACTTCTCCTTCATTGTTGGAAACCACCAAAAATCGCACGGGGCGAGGTCAGGACTGTAGGCAGGATGTGACATGATTTCAATACTGCATTTCGTAAGAAACTGTTGAACACAAGCAGCTAGCTACATGTGAGCGGGCGTTATCATGGTGTAGGCCCACTTGCCCACCAGTTCCTGTCGCTTAATCGATATGTGTCGTCGCAGCTTCAAGACTGAAATGTAATGCTCAACACTGATAGTAATTTCTGGAGGAACAGCATGTTGGTAGACTATAGCTTTATGATCAAAGAAAAATATCATCACCACCTTACCAGCTGATTTGGTTTGGCGGACTTTTTTCGGAGGAGGCAAGCCTCTGTGTTTCCAGACACTCGTTGCGCGCTTCGTCGAAATAGTGGACCCATGTTTCATCGGCAAATATTACTGTGTTTAGAAAGTTTGGATCCTTTGTAATCATTTGTTTCCACTCATGACACACCTGAACTATTGCTAACAATTGTTCTCTCGTCAGGTGATGAGATACCCATCTGGAACACACACGATGCAGCAGTAATTTGTCACGTAGAATGCGAAATGCCGACGTTTTTGAAATATTAGTAGAAGCCTCTATGTCTTCCCACGTCATTCGTCGATCTTTCTGCAGAATTGCCCAAACAGTGTTAACAATGCGCTCCGTAGCAACAGTTTCAGGTTGACCAGGCCTTGGAGCGAGTTCAGCCAACAAACGCCTTTTTATGAAATCATGGTACCATCTAAAAATCGTTGACTCACCCAAACATTTATCTTTGTAAGCTTTTTTCATTTAATCAACTCTTCCTGGAGCCATTTTATCCAAATGATAGCAAAATTTTATCGCACATTTCACTTCTTACCTCTGATTCGTTCACTTTCACAGCTGTATGACGAAATGTACCTTTAACAAAACCAGAATCGTCTGCCAGGGCTAATAACTGTTGCTATAGATAGTTCGTTAATTCAGATACTCGTCTGCGTGGGTATTTCCCCCTTTTGCACTGTTTGCTAACTCAAAATAAGTTAGTAAAATCCTGCAATGTATTGATTATGATACGATTTCCAACATACCAGAAATCATTACTCAAGTTATTACTCAAGTTATGAGGATAATGGCTGTTGAATAAATCTCTCTGATGTCCTGACCTTTGACCTCATTTCGCCCATTTTCAACAGGGTTCGTCCTCAGGTGGTCCCCTAATACATACTAAAATTTCATCGAAATCGAACCATTTTTACGCAAGTTATGACGCATAAGCCCAATGGAATGTATCCCGCTCTTATGCTCTGACATTTGGCCTCATTTCGCCCATTTTCAACACGGTTTGTCCTCAGGTGGTACCCCTACCACATACTAAAATTTCATCGAAATCGAATCATTTTTACGTGAGTTATCGTACGGACAGGCTGACAGACGGACAAAGCTGGAGCACATACTCTTTTTCAACCTACGGTTGCAAAGCGTAAAAAAAAAAATCCCTCAGCTTTTAGGGAACGGCCTTTGTAATTGTTGTATTTGAAAACTTCTTTGTATTTGATATCTTTCTTCCGCTATGAAGAACGTTTTGTGCACAATTTGTTAATTTTTATAAAAGGCTTTTCAGCCATTAGTGTATGTAACGAGATATTTCAATATCTGGATGTTTTATCGATTGTAGAAATCCAGTTGAAATATTTTACCTGTTCTATTGACTACGAATAACCATACTCACATTGCGTATTTTAAATTATGCGCAGTTTTTCGGAGGTGTTGTAAGTGTATTTCGTTTTCTGCTGAATTTTTAGATTTCCAAACATCTGCTTTGAAATACATTTTAACGTCTGAAAGGATTCTAAAGACGTGCTCATTACAACCGAGAATTTTTGTAATCTTTCTTGTTGGATTTGCTCTCACTCACTTTTTTATCATTAAGTATACGATTTCTACTTCGGAGTGAAATATTATCCGAAAGCGAACTAAATATATTTCTTAGACGGGTTTATTTTTCACAAACACTATTTAGTATGTATCTTAAAATACATTTGTTAGAAATAAGAAGGTTGAACTTATTCTTTAACTTTTTCGTAAGATATGTTTAGATAAAATAGTTTAAAATATCTTTAGGTCGATAAGCTCGAGCCTTCTTATTACGCCCGAGAAATCAGCAAAGTCCTCCTCCTTGTTAATATAGATCCCACGTGTTCCGGTTTTTCCGCGATCTATTCGTCAACGTTTCTGCGCCCTTAAATCTTTTATAAACTTTTGGTGATGCGAACAAGCTCCGAATCGTCGAATTTCTTGACGTCAACCGGACTGGAGAAGTTGACAGAAATTGCAAAAAAACACTTCAGAAAACCTGCTTCGTTTTCCTCGAAATGAAACAGATTGCCCGCCGTCATCTTATTCTATACAAACAGTTTCACCTATCAAAGACATACTTTCTTCATTGATATCTTCAAAATGCTGCAACATGGACCCATAAGATAAAAGGAAACATTTCACAAGCTCCCACTGAGCGCGCAATGCTTTGCGGAACGCACTTATGCACAAATATGCGACGGATGTTCTGTGTATAGCCTGTTTAATATCACTAGAGGAAACCGGTCGGAATCCACAGGTTTTTTTTTGTTTTTTTTTTTAAAGAATGAACTCTTATGAAACAAAAAATGTAAACTGTATTTGATTGACAAATTCATTCAACCACTTCAGTAAAGACAACAGTCCAGGTTCGTGAATTTTTTTTTTTTGTGACTGAAGGTTTAACGACCACCGTGAGCAACTCAATGGGCTATAAGTAGTCGCCCGTCCCTAATTTAGGGTCACTGGTTCCAGGGAAGCAACAGAGCCAGTGCAGTAAGACAAACACAACATCCATGCATCACGGGATTCGAACCCGGACCCTTCACGAACGAATCATCATAAGCAAGCGTTTATACCACTGCGGCAGGTTCGCGATGAGCATCACGACTGCAGCCTTTTTCAGTCCTAAAATGTGAGGTAAAAGACCACACATCTCCATCGTGTGCAAAAATTCAACTGTATAGCATACTCTTTCAGTCTCATATTCAGTCACAACTGTGTTTGCAAATGTTGTTGGACTGAGATTCGCGTTGCGAATACTCTTCATTCTTTCTTGTCTGAGACATATAGTTGCGACCCATTGATCACTCGCGCCTTCCAGTAAGGCTCTTACGTTTTCTTTTTCTTTGTTTTCCTGCGGAAAAGACATTTTGTTAAGGGTAAGTATGCAATAAAGTATTTACTTGCTTTAGGGATAATCATAGAACACCATGCACACACCAAGTCTGACACTGAACTGAGCGCGTGATGTACATAAAGGCCACACGCTTCTCCCATAGACTTTACATGGGAACTTTGCCCCCCGCCACGCCACCCCCGCGCCACGCCACGCCCCCGCCACGCCACCCCCCGCCACGCCACGCCACGCCACGCCCGAACCGTTGCCCCAATCTCAGTTTTCTCTTCGACTGGCACATCTACATGGTACGATCTTTATTTTGAAACCTGAACCATATTTTTACGTTCAGCCGTTCTCTCAAATGAGGTCTCACAGTAAAAAACGTTATGGAATATAGATGGCGCAACTGTATGCATCACACAGTCCAACGGCATACTACAATGAGGTCTTCGGGAGTGTTTGCTGTTCCGATGAGAAAAACTTTGATACGAATGCCTGCAAGCGTTGCTTTGTGCAACGGTTCGCTCAGAAAAGAGAAGACTCCGGAATTTGGACTATCTCAATCCCTCCATGATTTCGCCTTCAACAGCGCGTGAGTCAACCGCACACTTCTCCCATAGACTTTAGATGGTAACTTTGCTGCCTGACAACGCCCGAACCGTTGCCCCAATTTCATTTTTCTCTTCGACTGACACATCTACATAGTAAGGCCTTTGTTGTGATACCTGAACCATATCTTTACGTTCAGCCGTTCTCTCAAAATAGGACTCACAGTAAAAACTCTTATAGAATTAATATATAGATACTACACCTACAGAAAGGAACACTTCTTGTCACCTTATTTCAAACAAGCGCATAGTCCGTGCCACGCACGGGTGAAAAAACTGTGACTGAATTTTTTATATAACTTTACTGGTTTCCATAAGTTAAGCAACAAATAGAGAAATCGTAATAACTCAAAGTATGCAGCCGATTCGGATGAAATTTGGTTTTAGGATTTATCAGACCAAATTCAACAAAAAAACAAAAGAATATGTGATACAAAGCATTTATATTTTGCATGAGTAATGCAAATATGAAAAAACAGAAATATAGGTATCAAGATGAAATAGGAAAAGGTACTTCAATAGAGAGTGTGGTTACCCCGAGCAGCAATACAGGCCCGACAGCGATGTTCCATGCTGTTAATTATGGTGTCGAGCAGTTCCGTGGGTAACTGCGTCCATTGTTTAAGCATTGCGGAGCCCCTGCAGGATTTGGGGATGCCAGCAACACTCTTCCCGAGAGCACCTTAGACATGCTCAATAGGATTCAGATCTAGAGAGCGTGCTTGCCACTCCATATGGACTATAGCCTCCCGTTCCAGATACTGGTGCACGAGGCGAGCTATGTGAGGACGGGCGTTATCCGCCTGTAGTACAAATGTATTGCCAATTGCGTCCTCACACGGACGACCAATTGGGTCCAGGATGTCGTCTTTATACCTCTGAGCGTTGAGGCTTCCATGTGGTAACACATAGAGGTCGGTACGGCCACCCAACGATATGCTTTCCTACACCAGGACACCACAACCACCATAGGTATATCTTTCCTGGATATGAGAAGGAAGATAGCGTGTACCGGCCTCTCTCCAGATGTAACATCGACGAGAATCACTCTTTAAACAATATCGCGACTCATCGGTGAACAGAACGAACCTCCACTGATTTGGAGTCCAGTTCACATGCATTCGTGTCCAATTGAAACGTTCCCTCCGGTGTGGTGGCAGGGGGTGAGAGCAACGCATAACACCGGTCGCGAGCATACAGTACTCCTCCACGTAACCTTCTGCATGCCGTCGAAGCTGATGCTGTGCGTCCGGTGGCAGCCTCAAGCGCAGATCTGAGATGAATCGGTGTAGTAGCCGTCCTGTCCCGCCGTGCCGAAAGCCGCAAATACCGGTCATCCGCGGAGGTCGTTGCCCTTGGCATACCTTTGCTGTACCTTCGGGAAGCTGCACCCGTGGCTTGGAATTGCTGTCACATCCTCCACAGAACGATCGAAGTTGAGCTATCTTGCGTCGTTCGCCTGCCGTTGCCCTGCTTAGAGTCAGCCTATAGCTGTGTAGCGTAACTTCGCTGGTAAATGACGTCTCGAAGCCATGTTAACAAAATCGCCATCTCGAAATCCTGTTATTCAACGCCGCATGTGAAATGGCGACCGCCCGAAACAGCTGGTTTTACGCTCTTGCGCATTTGCATAGAGCACTGCCAGCGCCACTCATTTGCCTTCCGTACACCGATGCTGAATGCCTTCGCCCTTAACATATGCAAATTTCGTAAAATCTGAACTATATTTCCCCCAATTCTCGCGATTTGTCGGTTTGTTGCTTAATTTATGGAAAGTAGTGTATAATAAACGGTTGAATTGTTAATAGGCAGTCTGTAAGATAGGTCTGCGTTTACCTCTACCTTCGTTCAAGTTATGCAAAGTGTTAGAAGAATGGTTTGCACTCCATCGACGTTCTCTATTTAAGCGACATTTTCTTTCAGCTTTATCTTCTTCCATCGTGTACGGCAAAGAAAAATTCCACCGAACCAATGATTTTTTTAAACCTCCATCACAGTGAATCAAAACTACGGCTACAGTTACCTTCTTACAATTTTACTTGTTCCTTTTTATGAAATAAAATTACGCTGATTCCTTTAATGAATTCCTTTTTATGAGTTCCCTTTTATGAAATAAAATAACGCTTTTCCTTTTTATGAAATAACTCTGCAATTGCATACCTTTTTATCGAATTACTCTGCAATGTGAGAAAATGAAATAAAACGCGACATAACACCTACGTAACAGAAAAAACGTCGCAGACAGTTGTACGAGCACGTGCGTGTTGCCACAAATGAAGATGTTTGTCTTATTAACTTTATTTTGTTTTCCGGTATTTCTCCTTGATTTTACGTAACGTACGATTGCGGTCAGCTTAGTTCCACCGGATAAAAGCAGATGGCGCTGTAAGTACTGAATGACGTCAGAGCATTAGAGACAGACGTAGCCTATTATATTGGTTTTACAACATTTTCCTCAGGAGAATTACTCTAAAGACAAGCTGATGTTGGCATAACTTTCCGAAAGCACCGAAATATTGCATCGGATTTTGCTAAATTGCATGAACATGGGAGCTTGAACTTTTGAAATAATTCCCCTATTTAGAAATCTCCCCCTCCCGAGCCTAGGTTTCGAGTGAAGCTAAAAATAGAATAAGTCCACCATGTTTATACATGTACTAAATTTATGAAGACTATTTCTCTGTCTTCTAATTTTAATCAAATTTAGCAGAAGTATCTCTGAAACTGAAAATTTCTGTCGTATGTAAGAATTTTCATATGGAATGTGGTATATAAATGATGTTAATTTTAAATGTTTCAAATGGACGTGTTTAATTCGGTTTTCCTAAGTACAGTTCTTAAAGGAAGATGCTCTTTCAATTAAAGCTAAATTAGGGAGTTCATACGTAGCTCACCAAAATTTTCACAGGAGATATGAAAAAAAAATTCCAATTTCTAGATCTCCTTTTGAAAGAAATGAAGACGGATGACACTCAATCTTCGGTTCCCCACACAAAAGACATATTTCAAAGCAGATGTTTAAAAAATCTAAAACCAGCAAAAAAAGTAAATACACTTACCCCAGCCAGAGAAAAATTGCGTATAATTTCAAATACGCAATGTGAGCCGAGTTATTCATAGTCGGTGGATGCGGTTAAAAAACAAATCAATTGTATTTCTACATATAATCGATAAAGCATCCAGAACGAAAATAGCAACTTAAAACCACTAGCGGCCGAAAAGTATATCACGAAAATTAAAAAAAAATTGCTCAAAAAATGTTTCATAGAAGATGGCAGATATCAGAGGCAAAAGGGTTTTCAAATCAAAAAGTCATAGAAGAAAAAAACTAGAAAAAAACAGCATATAAATTTACATCTAGCGGTAAACCTTTGTGTTACTTAACAAAATAGTGTTCAAAATACTCTTTTTAATAAAGACATTCATACCGGAAGAGGATTTCTCTAAGAAAATTTCAGAATCGAATTAAGTCTTTCAAATAGAAATATACGCTGATGTCTCATGGAGGAAGAATTTTGCAGAAAGGAAAAGTAGAAAATATGCCAAAAGTATTCTTCATAGCAAAAGGTATGCTAAAGAAAAAGCATTTTTCAAATACGTCCCTTGGAAGCAGAAATAGCGAGAAAAATTTTGGATATTTACGCTCTTTAGCATGAAAACTATGCATTATTTAAAGTGGATAATGTTCCCCGTCTTTACGGTGGCAAATGGCATACATTAGGAGAAAAAATTACAACAAACTTTTAGAAGCTGTAATACAGTTACCAATATAAATGCGCATTGGCATCACCTAGAGCTAGGACATTTAACTACAAAATACCCACAAATACGTGTAAAGTGCTATACATGGTGAATGGTATCCGATGGTAAGATTTTTTTTAAGTCGGACTTTAGGAGCAGAGATATCGAGTAAAACAGATTTAATATTTACATCCCCTAGTGGGAAACTTGTGCATTATTTTGGGCAGGAAATGTACGCAAAAGATTTTCATAAATACTATTATAGTATCTGACCGAAAGAGCATTTTTCAGTCAGGTGTTTAGACGCACAGACATTGCTGCAAATATGCAGTAAATGGAAACGTGAACTTATGTACTCTAGTGGCATATTCGTGCGTTAAGAAGAAATTTAAATTATATTCGAAACATTTCGCACGAGAAACGCTTCGTCACACAAATAATTTTTCAAATTGGACTATTAAAAGCAGAAATATCGAAAAAATTAAGATATGAAACTGCGCTCCTGGCGGAAAAACTATGTATTATTTTAAGCAGAAGATATTCTAAAAAGATCTTTTGTTGTGAGCGATATCTAATCACACAAGGTATTTTTTCAATAGACTTTCGAGAAACGCAAATATTGTTGCAAATAAAACCCTTCTTTACGAAAAATTAGAAATTATGTGCAGAACATTTCCCACTCGGAGCTCTATACGATGAAAAAATAATTTTTCTAATACGGCGTTTAATAGTAGCGATACTAAGAAAACGACGTTTTAACTTAAAGCCCCTCTAGAAAAAAAATCTGGGGGCTACTTGAAAAAGAAACTACTCCCAATAGTCTTTGTTATAAATGGTATAGAAATAAAAAAAAATAAATTCAGTCTCATGTTTAGATGCAATGGTTTGGAACAAAACGGATTTTGAATTTGATATCATCCGCATTTACGTCCTCTAGCGGCGAGGTTGTGCATCGAAAAAAAACGGAAAGCAAAGATCAACGCTCTCACCTTTCAAGCTTCCCAATGGCAAGATTATTTTCACATGTGACTAACAGTTACAGAAATGTGAAAAGAACAGACTGACGGACAGACAAAGTGAATCCATAAGATGTACTGATGCTTATCATTCATGGCTGTCTCCATCCGACCGGGAACACCATATTTCTGCAACTATAAGACCGATTTGGAAAATTCTGAGTTGCGATCGCTGATCTTTGAGAACGATGACTGTTACCTTTCGGGTTTCTTTTTTTCGATGCATAACTTCGCCACTAGGAGGCTTAAATGGAGATGCTATCCAATTCAAAATCCATTTTATTTCATATCATTGCTTCTTCACACCCCGTTCAAGCAATTTTTTCTTCGACATGATTTTCAAAGAAGGCCATTTTGCGCACATTTTCTTCTTCGAATAATGCAGCTTTAGGATGTAAATGCGCAGTGAACTGTCTATAATATCTCGGCCTCTAAAATTCCTATATGAGAACTTGATTTTACGTCAGGTAATATGCATATGATAGGAACAGTTTTGAATATAATTTTCCATTTTCTGTGCGGCACAATTTAGCCACAAGAAGGCTTAAATGTCCTTCTGATACATCTGAAGTACTTTCTGCGTTTCCTAAAACTGTATGGAAAAAAATCCCTTCCGGCTCGATGCAGTTCACGACCCAAAACATTTTACGTATATTGCCTGCTTAAAGCAATTCACCATTTCTCCGCTAGAGGATGGATATGTATTATACTTTCTTCGATATCGCCGCTTCTAAAACAGCCCGATTTGAAAAAAATATTCATAAATTCACTTAACTTATAATTTTGTCTCTGAGAAAGTAAGTGCGTATTCTTATTTACAGCATATTTGCAACCCTGTTTGCACGCCTAAAAGCCCGGTTGAAATAATTCTTCCTTGATCAGGTAGTGATCAAAACATTTTATGCACATTTCCTGCCCCCAATAATGCACAATTTAGCCGTCAAGGGCACAAACGCGTATACCATTTTTATTGATATCTCTGTTTCCACAATTCAGACTTAAAACCTCGGGAAACATTTTGTGTGCACTCCTGGAATTTTATGATTCACAGTTCTAACAATAAGTAGTGTAATGTAAACAATCGTATCAGAACAATATGACCACCCTTGGAATCACAATGTGCCCGTCCAGGAGCGTCTCAAAGTGCACATGACAAAGTCGACCGCGCGGAGATATAAGCGGCTGGCCAGGACAGATGAGCCATAGTGCGTGACGTTAACACAGTGGGAAGAGATAGTGGTTTGTCGGACTTACAAAACGGAATAATCATCGACTGCAGTCCTAGGGTTGCAGCATCTTGGAAACAGTACAGTTCTTGGGATGTTCTCGAAGTGCTGTAGTAAGGATGTACTGAGAATGGACCTCTGGCACACCGAGTACCTCCCGGCCTCATAACTGTGGAGCCCCCAAAGGCCATCGACCCCAGAGGAGAACATTTCCTCCGTCGACTGGTAAAGGGCAATCGACGCCCAACAGTGTAGCAATCGACCACGCAAACGAACGCTGTGCACCCAGGTACGTATCCCCGATAGCAGTAGAACGAACCCTGTTACGCGTGGGTCTCCGGAGACTACGGTGCGTCAAGGCTTCCATGTCAACCCAGGTCCTCCGCCCCGGTGGCGCAGTGGTCTAAGCGATGGCCTCTGATCATTCGTCCGTAAGGGGTCCGGGTTCGAATCCCGGTGAGGCATGGATGTTGTGTTTGTCTTACGGCACTGGCTCTTTCCCTTCCCTGGAACCAGTGACCCTAAATTAGGGACGGGCGACTGCTTATAGCCCATTGAGTTGCTCACGGTGGTCGTTAAACCTCCAATCAAAAAAAAAAAAAAAAAAAAAACCAGGTCCATATGCAACGACGCCTGCAGTTCGCATGGGACTATCGTCATTGGGCAGTGGAAGAGTGGAGAAAGTTTGCCTTCTCCGACGAATCGAGATTTCTACTCCACAGAAGATGTGGCGGATATGACGTCAGACACACGAGAACCAACACGCGGACACGCTTGTCGGTCAAGTACAGGCCGGCGGTGGCAGTGCGCATGTCTGGCGGATGTTTTCCTGGTATGACTTGGTATCACTGGATTAATTTTTGAACGCCAATGGCTACCTGTCCATTCTTGCTGACCACATGCATCCCCTCATGTTGGATGTTTACCATGGTGGTGATGGTGTCTACCAACAGGACAATGCGCCGTTCCTCGTTTCTTCGTGACTGGTTGCAAGAACACGGCAGCGATGTCTCCGTTCTTCTTTGGCTGGCGAAATCGCCCAACCTCAATCCCATAGAGCACTTGTGGGACTATTTGGATTGACATGTTCGACGTGCAAACCCACAACCAGGTCATCTCAGGAACATCCGTGCTCTACTGCAATCTGAATAGGCATGTGTTCCTCGGGCAATCTTCAAGGGCCTCATTGCGTCCATGACACGCCGTCTTGACGCCGCCATCCGGCGAAGGGTGGTCATTCCCAGTGATAGGTAGGTGGTCATATTATTTTGATGCCACCGTGTACATTTCTGTTTACAGTTATTTATCGCTTCTAAAAAAACCTACTGAAAATGATCTCTATGGTAAAAATTACAAGCAATATCTTCTTTAAATAATGCGCAGTTTTCCCTCTAGGGCATATATGTAAAAATATTTTCTACCTCTGCTTCTAAAAGTAGTATTTCAAATATTGTTTTTCCATCGCATATCTTTTGCTATGAAGAATGTCAACCCATATTTTCTACTTTTTTCATAATTCACGGTTCTGTTGCGAAGGAACGTCAATGTATGCTCTTATTGAAGGTGGATATCTAGGCTGCCCAGGTGGCGCAGTGGTCTAAGCGGTGGCCTCTAATCATTCGTCCGAAAGGGGTCCGGGTTCGAATCCCGTGGTGCATGCATGTTGTGTTTGTCTTACGGCACTGCCTCTCTCCCTTCCCTGGAACCAGTGACCCTAAATTAGGGACGGGCGACTGCTTATAGCCCATTGAGTTGCTCACGGTGGTCGTTAAACTTCCAATAAAAAAATGGATGTCTAGTGATTTTGCTCCCTATACTTCCAATGGAAAAAAATTGGACCCTATTTGCCCAACAAAGAAAGATTTCTCGTACATCAGAATTGGCCCATTGATCAAAAACATCCTAACTTAGATTCTACAATGGGTGTTTTTTTGCAAAAAACTTTCTTGACTATATTGAAAATTAATAATTTTACTCCGATGTAGTGGTAAGAAATAGTGGCGCCACCTGTAAGCAAGTAACATAATTACATCGAAGTAAAGTTATTGATTTTTAATAGTTCAGGAAAGTTTTTTGCAAAGAAACACGGAATGTACAATCTAAATTAAGATTTTCATTAACAATGGGCCAATACTGATGTATGGAAAATCTTTCTTCGCTATGGAAATTGGGTCGAATTTATTTTCCATTGGAAGTATAGGGAGCAAAATCACTAAAAGATATTTACAAGGAATTTTTACAATCAAAGGTACTACAAAAAAAGTATGTTTCCAAGGGATATTTCGAACTAGAGATACTAAAAACTCATTGTACAAATCCTTTCTTGGTAGGAAACCCTTCACCAGGAAGGATTTTTTGTGCGCATTTTTTCTCGGTATAACGCACAGTTTGCACAAACTGTGCGTAAGGTTCTAACACTATTCATTCCATATCTTTTCTTCTAATTGTTCGATTTGAAAAAAATTCTTATAGCGGATATTCACGATTCCTCGTCGCGAATCCTTAAAATTCCTATTGTCGCGGATACTCCAACTTCTTCTTGTCGCGGATAATCAAAATATTTTGTCGCGGATACTCAAAATTCTCTTGTCGCGAATATTAAATATTCCTCTTGTCACTTATATTCAAAATTCTCTTGTCGCGAATATTAAATATTCCTCTTGTCACTTATATTCAAAATTCGAATTGTCGCAGATATTCAAAATTCCTCTTAAGGATATTCAAAATCTCTCTTGTCAAGGATATTCAGGATTCTTCTTGTCGCTGATATTCAAAATTCATCTTTTCGCTGATATTCAAAATCTCTTTTGTCGCTGATATTCAAGATTCCTCCTTTCACGGATACCCAAAACTCTTCCTGTAGTAGATATTCAAGATTCCTCTAATCGCGGATATACAAATATCCTCCTGTTGCGGATATTTAAAGTTCCTATGATCACGGATATTTAACGTTTTATTATCACGGATATTCAAAATTTCTCTTGTCGGGAAAACCACTCCATATTATTATTTTTCTTTCGGATTTAATCCGTTCAATGTTCGGTATTTGTCCTTTGATTTTTTCGTGTGCGTCATGATGTCCCTAAAGAGTACAAAATGCGTACATTTTTGGCAAGCAAAGTATACTCTTAACCACCATATAGCCCAAAAGTCCAAATTTTCTGGTAATGGGATTCGAATCCATACCTTCTTTCTCCGGAGTCACGTATTCTGCCGCTTGAACAACACCGGCGAAGGCTTATTGTTGCAGCATGCCGTTTTGACATGTTCGTCACCTCTAAGGTACGTGTCACGCTACAATAAATCATGATAGTGGTAAATGTCCAAAGTGAAATACTTGATTTCAAAAGGGGGAAAACTTCAGAAGCTGCTAAGATTCCCAGTTTTCCAGCAGAACGTGAGAGCGCAGAACTGATAAAGAATTTAAACGACAGAATGAATGCGCTGATAAAACGTAGGAAAAATAATTTTTCAACTGTGATAATATGGATATCAGAGTAGATACGCGATTCCTGTAAATTTGTGCTGCTACTGTTTTACATGTTAACATCCTTCGCTTTGCCCGACGGTGATCCAATTTTAGTATCGTACCGTTCCTGTCATTCGATAAGTTTAACCATATCCAGGACTACTAAGAAAAGTTTTATGGATAAAACTTTGTGATACTGTCGGCAAGAAACCCATTAAACGGCGCAAATAGCGTCTCGAAATAAAACAATTCCAGACATTACGAGAGCTTTGGTCATATACCGACCAAAGATAATGGCTTAGAACTTTGGAATAATTTGAAATCAGTCAAGTTCGTTCGTCTTCTACTTAAGGAAGAGCAGAAACAAAATACCCTGCTCCGATGTCGAACTGGCTTTAATCTTTTAGAGCTGATAAAAGCTTCTTTTAAAATGTCATCACAGAACATCTATGATGGTATTTTTTCAATTTAATGCAGAAAAACACCTCTAAGAGGCAAAATATTTAATGATAGCGAAGAAATTAGTATAAAATATTTCGCTGAATAAGTGGTAATTACGTCACATGAGCGAATCTAAAATTGATTGTTTTTGAGATTTGGTCTTGTAATAGCGCGACATGTCTGCCTTTGAGTTTAAACAGTTTTCAGGTTCAATACAAGGACTACAACAAAAAGAAAAACTTCCACAAAAATTACAAGATGGTATTTAACTTCTGCTTTCCACAGATCAATTCCCCCCTCCTATTTTGATATACAGGGTGTTCCAAAATTATTTGTGCAACTTTGATCGTCAATAAAACAGAAATGGAATAAGAGAACAAAAATCGGTTTATTGCGTATTGCACAGGATGTTTCAAAGTTTGTTGAGATGCGCACCGTTGGTTACACGAATAACGTCGAGACGGTATTCGGTCTTCTTCCATGTTCTCGGGAATTGTTCTGATGGCAGCTGTAATTCTGTGCTTCATCTCATCCACATCCGGAACCTTTGTGCGGTACACAATATCCTTCACACAGAAAAAAGTCTGGGGGGAGGGGGATAAGATCCGGTGAACGTGGAGGCCAAGGAATTGGACCATCCCCTCCAATCCATCACTCCGGAAAGGTTTCAACAAGAACTCACGAACAGGAAGTGCATCGTTGTAGGTGGTAAGCCCAAATGCCCGAAGGCTGTACGAATGGACTTCACTGGACTTCGAAGGAAACTCTGTCGAACACGTTTCGTATCCTCTACACTTGTGTTTGGCCGGACAGCACACACTACTAGTGTCCAAAACTGCTTGTGCCACTCGCGAATTGAGCGTTTATATGGTGGATTACGTCGGTATTTGGTACGGAAATTCTTTTCGACTTGTGTATCTGACTTCGTCTCTATGAACCATGACCCACCCTGGGCCTTTTCCTTTGGAGTGGCCATCACAAGTTCAAAGTCGTACCTGAAAGTAAAAAAAACCTTTTGCGTACCAAAAAACCTTTATGAGTTGCTGTTACGTGTGCAAAAAAAACCAGAACTTATCTATCTTATTTCGTTTAGGTTTTATTGAGAGTCAAAGTTGTAAACATAATTTTGTAACATCCTGTATTGTATCTAAGCCAACGGATAGTGATGGTCCCCAGCCTAAGACAAGCTTTCTCATTTCACCTGCTTCGTCGTCGGATATTTTCTGAACTCTCCAATGTCACATGCTCTCGCCAAGGTATTCTAATCAATCCTTCCCCAGTATTACTTTTCTACCAAATCTTACTCCCGCTTCTACCTACATTCTCCTCAGAATTATAACCATAAATTCTCCGATTCAAGTGTACGTCCCACTAAATTTGCGGTCTCTGCCCTGAGGGATTGCACGGTAACAAGAAAACAAGAAATTCACAGTCATATCCCAGCCTGTCCTACTCCGTCTTCTCCCGGTAAAGTCGTTGATTGATTACGAATATTTGTACAGAGTGCTTAAGAGTCACAAAAGAAGAAATAAACTGCGTACTGGCACCATACCAAAAAATTAGTTTCTGCAACCTATTCGACTAATATCAAAATATTAATAAAATGTTAAAATTAAAGATCAACTGTGGTATTGCTCCGTGACAAATTCAGCATTGACAAGAACTGTGGAAGAAGCGCGTACTTATTGCATCGAATACCTGGGTCATAATCCTGGCGTGAGTCGCAGATTTTCTATTGAGTTCTGGCTACCTCCATGAAAAGGTGTCGGTAACCTAAACTAAAGGTACTTCCTAACCTTTAACGTTTAAACGAGAAGAGATGTGTTTGTGATAAATCAAGCTACCGTGGAAAGATTGAATTGCCATTCTTTTCCCTAAAGTGCCTTAGTCTTCCGTAATACATTTCTGTACTTTCTGAACAACCGTTTTTTCATCACTTGAGAAATAAGGCGCAACAAAATGAATGCAATTTACGTAAGAGTA
Source organism: Macrothele yani (assembly GCA_039090855.1). Lineage (NCBI taxonomy): Eukaryota > Metazoa > Arthropoda > Arachnida > Araneae > Macrothelidae > Macrothele > Macrothele yani. Next base: position 34,316,283 of record CM077004.1, read on the forward strand.
AATAGGCAATGTCGTAAATGCAAAGGTAATAAAGAAAGAAACCTGCATCGCCGTAAAGCGGAAAGTTTTATATAGATTACATCAGAGTTTGAAGCGAAGATATCCAATATGATAAATGGCGGTAAAATCTGAGTTTCAGTAGAGTATGTTTTTGGGGAAATCGCTCCGCAAAACACCGAGAGAGTGATGATGGGTTCTATCGACACAGACAAGAAAAAGAAAAGGATGGGTAAGGAAGCAAATAATAGCAGACAGTATTTTTAAGGAAATTTAAAAGCAAATTGAGTTTGCAGAGCATATATATATATATATATATATAGGTACGTATCAAGTGAAAGGAAAAATGATTGACTGATCGGAACAATGACGGAATAGTGTAGAAAGAAAAAGAACTGTAAAGGTTGACTAAAACAAGCGAAATGAAAAGCGATTACAGGCACTGAATGATATACGATTTTGATACATGAGCATCATGGTCATAAAACTATCCATAATTTAAGAGCATGCGCAGTGGATATTCCCACTTTGTTCCCTGAATTATTTCATAAATTACGCACTTTGAAGTTGTGGAAATCTCCGTTATATATACCAATTGCTTATTTTCATTATGCAGTTCATTTTTAGCACAACATTTGACATACGAATGTACAGAAATATATCGGAAAGACAAAACTGTAAATGTTTTGCTTCGGTTGTAAGTCTTTCTGCTAACATAATTTCTCCTCTTTTAGCATTTGTGCTGAAAATATTCTGTTTGTGTCGGATGAAGGCTAGAAGTAACACGATACTTCCCGTGCATATTTGCAAATTTTCTACGGGCACAGTTTTCCCGCTCGAGAATTGTATTTATCTCGATATCTCAGTTTCTAGAATACTAGGTGGACTAAATGTGGTATTGTATTTATCTCCATATCTCAATTTCTTAAAAACTAAATATGGAATTGCACTTATATCCACATCTCCGTTTCTTAAAAACTAAATATGGAATTGCACTGTTCTCCATATCTAATTTTCTAGAAAATCTAGGTGGAATAAGTGTGGAATTAATTGTACTTATTTCTGTATCTAATTGTTTTAGAAATCTAGGTTAAGTAAGTGTGGAATTGTATTTATCTCGATATCGAAGTTCTAGAAAGGTACGCTGAGTAGGTATGGACTTGTGCTTATCTCCGTATACAATTTTCTAGAAATCTGGGTGGGATAAATGTGGAATCGTAATTATCTCCATACCTTATTTTCTAGAGATCTAGGTGGAAGAAGTGTGGAATTGTATTTATCTCGATAACGCTCTTCTAAAAACCTACAAGGGTCATAACAAAAGTTCTAGAAACCTACGCGCTACTAGAAAACTACGAAGGTCATAACAAAAGTTCTAGAAACCTACGCGCTACTAGAAAACTACGAGGGTCATAACAAAAGTTCTAGAAAACTACGAGGGTCATAACAAAAGTTCTAGAAAACTACGAGGGTCATAATAAAAGTTCTAGAAAACTACGCGCTTGTAGAAAACTACGAGGGTCATAACAAAAGATCTAGAAAACTACGAGGGTCATAACAAAAGTTCTAAAAAACTACGTGGGTCATAACAAAAGTTCTAGAAAACTACGCGCTTTTAGAAAACTACGAGGATCATAACAAACGTTCTAGAAAACTACGCGCTTGTAGAAAACTACGAGGGTCATAACAAAAGATCTAGAAAACTACGAGGGTCATAACAAAAGTTCTAGAAAACTACGAGGGTCATAACAAAAGTTCTGCACATGTTAAACGGAAGCGGTTTATGCAATCGGGAAAATTATTAAATCATGTCAAGATCAGACCATCAGCAACGCAGTGGTGTCAGAACAACGCGGTATCATTTGCTGTGTGGACGTGCGAGGGTTTGGAAATGGAAGCGTGCCCTGTGTGGACGTGCGAATGTTTGGAAATGGAAGGGTTTGGAAATGGAAGCGTCCTGAGGTCGGGTCACGGCGTTAGACCATCGCTCGTACGTGAAAATAGAAACTCTGCTGGGGAAAACTCCGATACAGATCCACACGGCTTTGTAAGAAGTTTGTGGGGAAAGAAGTCTTGATCGAAGCACAATTTCTTGCTGGGCATCGCGCTTTCGGGAGGACCAAAGCAGCATCGAAGATTTTCACCTCTCAGGCCGACCTCAAACGGCGACAGACAAAACATCTGTCACCACTGGTGCAACGCTTCTCGAAGAGAATCGCCACGCCGTTTGACAGTAGAGGAGATTGCTCATCAGACAAATTTGTCCAAGATGTCTGTTCTCCGGATTTTGACCGACTCACCGGGAGAAAAAATTGCCGCGCGATGAATGCTCCGTCAGCTCACTACCGGGGCAGAAGGCAGCCAGATTGAGCATCGCACAGGATCACCTTCACCGGTTCTAAAGGGAGAGCGACACCTTCCTGAATAGAATTGTCGCAATTGATGAGACTTGGACCCGTGATTTTGAGCCGGAACTGAAGTCACAGTCGGTGGAATGGAGGCATCCAAGTTACCCACGCCTCTCAAAGTGTCATCAGCAACAGTCCAGAGTGAAGCAAATGATGATTTTTGCGTACGATGCCCAGGGTGCTGTGGTCTCTGATCGAGTGGAAGTACGGCAAAATGTTAACCCACAATACTATCGTGACTTTCTGGGAACAAAGTTAAGACCGAAAATTCGTCAAAATCTCCCCAACTTGTTGGAAGCGGTAGTGTTCTTGCTACATGAGAACGCGTCGTGTCATGGTGCAAACTCGGTACCGGGACTTTTGTCGAAATTTGGCTAGGAAACTTTACCCCACCCACCATACAGCCCTGATCTCAGTCCACCCGACTTTGATCTTTTCCTAAAGTTAAAAACTCGGCTCCGTGGCATTCACTACGAATCGCTGGACGAACTGTCATTGAACGTGACCCGAGTAATATGACAGCTGAACAAAGAGGGCGTAATACGGGACATCCAAGACTTACCTCATTTCTGGCAAGCTGTCATTAGCAGCGGAAGGGAGTACATTGAACGGCAATAAGGTACGTTTTCTCCGTTACTTCACACGTTTCCCAAAAATTGTCAGTGTGCAGAACTATTGTTAGGACCCGCCTACCGTAGTTCGACTTTCCTTTTTAGTTCCTCTATCTATGTAAATTGTAGTTCGTTTCTCTTTTGTTGGAATTTAGTGGAGGCAGCCCAGCCGCTGGCGATTTTTTGTGAATGGTAGATGACGTAAGGTCCGCAACCGCGGTAAGCTAATAGTTTGGGTTCTGGTTGAGCCTCGAGGAGAGAGGAGACGAAGTGCGAACTTAAATAGACAGAAGCGTAATTGAGAAGTGAAAAAGAAGTTCCTGATCTTGTAGTTTAAATGTTTTGTGGCAGTGTCTTCGTGTATGCTTATATGTGCTTATAAATGGATTAATAATATCATCCTTGAAGCCTATTATTTGCTGGAGTGATCCTCAAAGGTAAGATATTCATTTGCAATTAGATATTCAAAACATCTTTAAGCATTTTCCAAGCTTAAAGTTTACATTTTCTCTCTCAACAGAATGTTTTTTGGCAACTGCATTGAGATAGGAGGTTGAGTGAATTATATGTAAAAATGGGATAACAAGGTTATTTACGATGTATCAGGACTCTGCTCTCGATAAGTATTCGGTGCCAGCTTGTTAGAATTCAGCTAGAACTATACGTACATAAAAAAATGAAGATCTCAGTTTCGGTCACGTTTCTAAAATATACAAATATTCCTCACTTTGGCGACGTCTTTGTCACTTCTGTTTTGTTTCAGAGAGGCTGTAGTACACACGGAGGATATTTAATGCGAGCAGGAAAAGAGAATTGTGTTAGCCGGAAGGTAAGTGAAGTAGGGAGAAAGGTCACTAAGCTTGCTCCTTTCTTCATGGTTACTGTTTTAAAATACTCATTCTGTTTTTAAATTCTCATTCAGAAACCGTTTGTCTGGTGGTCGGCAAGGTTGCGAAGGTGTGGGGGTTTGAAAGTAGACATCGTGATGGAACACGGGTTTCCTTTTGTCTTGCCTTAAGTCACCCTCAGTGAGAAGGGTCCGCGTCACATGGCACCCCACTAGCGCACGGAGAAATACTGATACACAACACAAATCTTATCGGTAAATCGATTTCACAACACTTACAGTGTAACCAGTTTAGCTTTGCCCCGAGTATAGACACTTCGAGCGTCCGCTTACGTGCACCAGTCCCACTGCGACAACGCAAGCTACCCTCCTCCAATCAGTGTCGCCTTATTCACCAGACAGTTGCTCTAATCTGATGCAACGCAGAGACCAACCAGCAGCATGTACCTCTATGATAAAGCCTCTGGTAATTTTGATGGCAGGAATCCCTTGCCATCGTCCAAACAATCTCTTTTCTTGCACATGCTTTTGGCACCGAGATAAATCTGATGCAATGGTCCACACGCCCAAGTGAGGATGACCAAGCTGACTGCGTCGCCGTTTTATTCTTATCTCCGTCTCCTATCAAAGTGATTGATTCGCAACTTCAGTCATTCAAATAACCCACTTGTCGACACACCCACCAATTTCCATCTTGTTCCGACAAATACTTCTTTTGTGGAGAAGTGTAGCTGCTTTCCCCGATAATGCTTTTACTGCAGTTGCGAAAGTCACAATACGCAAAGGTATCCACCACTTTTTGTTGTAATAGCTTTGATGAGAACCTCAAGGTCCTGGTTAAATGCATATAAAGTGTCTTGTTGGAAACCTTCTTTCAGGGTGACGGCAAAATGAGCGACCTAACGGACTTCGAAAGAGGACTAATTGTTGGTGGCCAGCTAGTTGGTGCCTCAGTGACAGCAGTCGCCAGGGTAGCGGGGGTATCAAGAGCTACTGTGTCTAAAGCGTCATGACAGCATACCGTGTTCGTGGCAAAACCTCGTTTACGAAACACAAGAGCGGCCGGAAAACGACTTAGAGGGATAAATAAAAGCAGAGGCGCACCTGGAGGAGGGGGAGGGGTCTGGAGACCCCCCTCAAGAGGCAAAGTCTTTTGTAATATGATTCCAACATCATCAATGTCTGACACGAGAGATTCCTAACCCTCTAACTGTTCTCCAATTTTCCTAATTGGCGTGTTTCAATTTACATAATTGCTGAAATCACGCATTATAGAATTTGTGCTAAAATACATTCTCTGAAACCATAATACAGCAATAGATAAAACAATTGCATTTGTGGTTAACTCGTTTTCTGAAATACGTATTTTTTTTTTTTTTTTTTGTAAAGTAAAAACAACAATGAAAACACCATTTGCAGCTGGATAATTCATGAATGCAATGTATTAAATTCTTTCACAGATCAAAACATTTATTAAAAGTCACGTCGCGTAAGTACACATACATGAGCATTCTTACCTGCAGAGCCGGACCCTTCCCCCCCCTCCCACCCATTGCGAATTTCTGGGTGCGCCCCTGGAGATTGGCGAACATTAAAGAGGGTTGTTACCCGTAAAGAGAAGACCACGGCGTCGAAAATTAGAGCGGTGCTCAATCTGCATCACCAGATCTCAATATCAACGAACACAGTGCTCAGGGAACTGCATGAACAAGATATTCATGGCAGAGCTGCTATTGCAAGACCTCTGCTAACCCGGATGAATGCACAACGCCGACGGCAGTGGTCCCAGGAGCATACAACGTGGACTGCCGATGCATGAAAGCGTGTAATGTGGTCGGATGAATCCACATTCCCACCATTCCTCACCGCAGTGGAGAACACCGTCAGAAGCGTACAACCCAGACTGTCTGCTTTCAACAGTGCAGTATGGTGGTGGTTCTATCATGCTCTGGGCGGTCATATAGTGGTTTTCAGCAAGTCTTCTCATCATCTTGGAAGGATGCATGACTGGACTGACAGTGTGTATGAAACAATTTTGGCACACCAAGTCCATCCAATGGCTCAGGCATTGTTTCCTTCGGGAGATGCCATTTATCAAGATGTTAAAGCCCCAATTCAAGGAGCTCGGAACGTCCAATCGTGATTTGAAGAAAATGAGGACGAACTTTCACGCCTTCCTTGGCCTCAATCACCAGAATCAAACATTATCAAGCCAGTGTGGTCTGAGTTGAAAAACAAAGTAAGATCCCGTTATCCTCCTCCTCAATCTCTCAAGGACATGGAGCAGTTTCTGCATAAAGAATGGTGTAACATCCCACTAACCACCATCCAGGACTTGTATGCGTCCATTCCAAGGAGGATTCATGTGGTTTTGAATGCCAAAGGTCATCCTACTAGGTACGTAAAACCTTCTTTTTCGTAAGAGTTCACATTATTCTGACCAAACGCTGTATGTTACACTAGGCTCATTATTGTCAGCGGGAATCAGTACTCATCTTTAATACCATCTCATAAGTTAAAATCATTTCCCTTTTCGTTAGTTCCTTTGGAAAGGCATTGTGACGCTCACTTTACTAGTTATCTGCCAGGAACTGGATATAACCACTCCTTGCTACGCTTCTGATGTTCAGAGTAAAAAACTGTTAATCACTGCTCGTAGTATGGGCTATTCATGCAGTTCAGTTTGGGAATTACTTTATTGCTCTGGAAATGATTTTATGACATGGCGTTCATGTAGCAAGCGATGGGAGCCGATAACTTTTTCTAAATTTGAGGTTTCAGTGACATATTTCTCATGGGGCAAGTTGCAACAATGGGCATTCAGAACTACTGTAGAAGATTTGAGAAAGATGATGGCAGAATGGGAAAAGAGACCGTGTTCTTCTTAGTAAAGGAAGAAAAGCGGAACAGTCCTCATCTAGAGCTTGATAGAGGAAGAGGTAGTTTTGATGAATCCCCATGCGGTGGATATAATTTTACGGCTCCCCGAGAAGAAGGAAACGTTCTTTTCTGATATTCGAAATTCGACATTCAGGAGGAAGTGGGAACTTAACAGCAAGATAACCGAGATAAACGCCTGATGGAATAAGCAAGAACAGAACAATGTGTAAACAATGAAAAGAGTAATGTGGAAATCAGGGCAAGCAAATTCCTGATTTTCCCCATACAGAGGATGTTCTCAAATTTTTAGAACGATTTTCCAGCAATAAGATTAATGCTTAAAATAAAATGATTTCTTTCTTAAATGTTCTATCTGACAACCCCATTTCTTGATATAAACCGACATTTAGATTTCCAAGATAACAGAGCACTTCTTAAAATTGGTAATGGTATTTTATTCCACTTCCCTTCCACTATTTTCCATAGTCCAATCATTGTTTTATGTCTGCGTTTAGAAAGCGTTCTTTTTAGCGGTCCGAAGGCACAACACTCCATTGGTGACAAACCAGGGGACTTCAAAGAAATATGAACAAAAGGCATGAGCTTGATACCTGTCTCTTTTTTCAATTTGTCAAGAAATAAAATGGTAGATTTAAATGTATGATTGGTAGCCTTATTTTGATGGAGTTCTACCCTTTGAAGGCTCTGTTTATAAAGGAACTTATTTCCTCTTTAAATATAGGAGTTAAAACATTATCTTGGTAATATGTAGATTTGATTTTACCATTCTTTTCTTTTCAGATTTTCTTAACTTTAATTTCCCATTGTACAAGAAACCAGCAATTAATCATCAATACTTCACTAAAACTTTCTTTGGAACCAAGTTTGTAATTTTTATTCTGCTCTTTTGTGATAGTAAATCGCCTTTTTTGTTGTTACATTAGTTTTCATACTTCATCAATAGTCACTAAATTTCCACCTGTCTCCGGCTAAGGGATTTTCATAAAAAAAAAGTCTACACCGTGTTCTGCGCTCAGCCACGTGCCTAGGCAAAAGGCGGTAAATACCGTTTTCATTTTCATTTTGTTTTTTGTTTTTGTTTTTTCAGATTCCTATCTTTGTTTATTACTTTGTTTACAGTTGATACAGAGATTTTTAACGATTCAGCGTTTTCTCCTTGGATCGGTTGTAACGTATATTCTATTTTAACTTTCTTTTTGAGTTTCGTTTTTTATTTAAAATTTGAGTTCGTTCTCTTAGACATTTCCAAACCTTAACGTTATGTCTTTTCCCTCAAACGAGAATGATGTTGGCAACATCATGAGGTCAGAACAAGAATGACGTATGTGTGGCCGGATAAGAACGATAGATAAAAAGCCAATGCAGCTGTTGTTTAAGGGGATTGATGTTGGTGACGATAGACGTGCTGTTATACTGCGATTTGATGTTAAATCACTGATACTGTATTGAGTACGCCAATAAACTGGATGTGAGTGTGGAGTACAAACCATGCAAGCAAAATAGACGTATTTGTAAGTACTACAATTGACCTCTTTCTTGTTATGCGTATGGATACCTTCTAATATTACATTGACTTTAGCACACATAACGTAATTACTGACGTAAGGACTAAGTTACAGCTGAAAGACAATTACGTTATACGGTAGATTCTCTTTAAAAACCAAAGACCTTACTTTTGAAATAGTCGTAAAAGTACGTATTTTATTTGGATATCCGTTTGGTGTTTTCTGTTAAAAGCAATGCTTGTCGATTTTTCCCACTACTATTAATAATATTGCTTATTTTCCATTAAGAAATGCTAATTCCATCGCACAGTGTTTTTTATTTACAGAATGCGAATATTTATCCTCGTAAAAAGCAAACGCATAACTTTCTATTTACAGATTGTTTACCTACGTCACTTTTTTGGCAAACGATTTTTAACTGTAGCAGATATTTCTTTCGTTTCATCTTGCCGGTTCCGATTCTTTGAACTTCTTTTGTTTTCTTTAAGTTCTTATCAAAAACGTTCTGGAAATGTGTCAACGTCCTCCGTACTGCATTGAATAAAGAGTGCCGGTGCGGAAGTGCGAGTTCTAATTTAGCTAGTGATTCGTTCCTTTCATCATCAGGGGAAAAGAGTTAGAATCCCGGAATTGCTTAATTACATTAGAAGAGCAGTCCTGAAGTCTCTGCTCGAAGGTTCACCGAAAGAAAGCCAGTGAACAGCCCTGTAACGGCCATTTTGAACTGCGTCTCAAAACAGTGGTACTATACTGATAATCCGAATTTGTTGGCGTAAAAATAGAATGAACGTTTCCAAGATTTTGAACATCAACCAGATGGGTGTCTCTATGAAGGCAGAGAGCAACCTGCTTATTCTAAGCATCGTTGGTGTAGAGATTATCCTCATTAAATATTATTACAAGCTAGCTGCAATGCTCATGAGTCTTCGGGCAACGTATTGGTGCCAATTAGCAATATCTATATACAGGGTGATTCATAAAGAAGATGAGTGATTCATAAGCCATATCTATATACAGGGTGATTCACAAAGAAGATGAGTGATTCATAACCAATATCTATATACAGGGTGATTCATAACCAATATCTATATACAGGGTGATTCCTAAGCAGTATCTATATACAGGGTGATTCATAAAGAAGATAAGTGATTCATAAGCAATATCTATATACAGGGTGATTCATAAAGAAGATGAGTGATTCATAAACAATATCTATATACAGGGTGATTCATAAAGAAGATGAGTGATTCATAAGCAGTATCTATATACAGGGTGATTCATAAAGAAGATAAATGATTCATAAGCAATATCTATATACAGGGTGAATCATAAAGAAGATGAGTGATTCATAAACAATATCTATATACAGGGTGATTCATAAAGAAGATGAGTGATTCATAAGCCATATCTATATACAGGGTGATTCATAAAGAAGTTGAGTGATTCATTAGCAATATCTATATACAGGGTGATTCATAAAGAAGTATACAGTGTCCAGATGCTGTTAAACAGTAACAGTTGAAGACACGGACCACAACTGCGAACCGTTAGGTAGATGTACTCATAAAGTTTGTGTCCCGCTACTGAGGGAAGTGACGTAGGCGATGGTGTGCGTGTCACGTGATTAGTCAGTCGATGAACATCTTTCTCACCGATGGATTGGACGAGCCGCGGAATACAACATGCCACTGGCCCAATGGCCATCCAGAAGTCCTGACTTAACACCTTGTGACTTTTTCCTGTGGGGGTACGTAAAGGATAAGGTTTCGCCCCTCTCCTTCCCGTTGATCTAGCGGAGCTTAAACAGCGTATCCCAGCCACTATCACTGCACTTGATTCAGATATCTTACCTCGCGTTTGGGCGAAATGGATTACTGGCTCGACGTGTGTCGTGTAACTAAGGGTGCACACATAGAACATCTGTGACTGTCTGTAAAAAAACTTGAAACATTCCCCTACAATTCTGTTACAGGTAACAGAAAATATCTTACATTGTTCTTGTTTTTTAGTGCGTTGATACTGTATACTTCTTTATGAATCACTCTGTATATAAAAGTGAAAGTTTGTATATTTGTTTGTTTGTCCGCTATACAAATCTACAGTTTTCAACTTACAATCACCAAATTTAGTATACTATCTTATGGTGCTCTAATTTAGACCGCCAAATGGTTTTGGAAGGGATCGGAGCCCGGGGAATCAAGGAGGCTCCATACAAAACATTCGTTATTTTAGTTAAAATTTTTACAGTTTTCAATTAAAATCACCGAATTTGGTATACTATTTCATGGTAATCTGACTTAGAGCGTAGATGGTTTTGGGAACGGGTCGGAGCCCGGCGGTCAAAGGGATGGGAGTCAAAGGCCCCCATTCAAATTTTCGTAAAAGGTTCTACAGTTTTCAATTTACTACCACCAAATTTGATATATTATCTCATGATACTCTGACTTAAGTTTTTTGGAAGGGGTCGGAGCTGGGGGTGTCAAGGGGCCCCCATACAAAATTTTAGAAAAAAGTTGTACAATTTTCAATTTAGAACGACCAAATTTGGTATAAAAAAAATTCTACAGTTCTCAATTTAGGACCACCAAATTTGTTATTTACTGGAAAATTACAGGAATATATTTTTCATTCATGAATTTTTTTCCGTTGAACTTGGTTATTCCACGAATATTTACCAGGGAAATACCGGGTATCCCTGCTAGTAACATTCTATAATATACTAAGTTGGAAAGAAAGTCATGTCTACAAATACGAGGCAGTAGAAAAGTACTAATTACCGTATATGTATAAGTACAAATTAGTCCAAAATGTAGTCGCCATTGTTTATCACGACCTGCTCCCGTCGCCAGGGCAACGGTATGATACTGTCCCTGTAGAATTGTGACGGCTTGGCCGCAAAGAAGTGAGTAAGTGAGCGTTCAACATCATCCCCGTTGATGAACTGCTGTCCGTCCAGGAAGTGTTGCAACGACAGCAAAAGGTGGTATTCGCTTGAGGTAATGTCCGGGAAATAAGTTTGGTGCGGCAGCAGCTCCCAGTCTGGGACCCTAATCTTGTGACAGATCACCTGTGCTGTGTTAGGTCTCGCTCTAATCTGCTGTAGGAGGACACCCTTGTGGTTCAGCCGTGCTGGTCGTTTCGACGTGTGCTGTGCTTGCAGATCGTCGAACTGACCGCAGTAAACATCGGTGGTGATAGTGGTGTTGTCCGGCAGCAGATCAAAAAACCACGGCACACCGCACATCCCACCAAACAGACATCAGGATTTTAGGTAGGTGTAAGCCATCTTTGGGGGTCGGCATGGGCTTCTGTTTTAGGTCCAGCCACTGTTAATGGGCGTTAACATTGTCGTACAGGACCCATTTCTCGTCACCTATCACAATGAACGATACAACGTGATCACGTGCAAGCAGGAAAACGCATGCACTTAAGCAATTTGCTTTCTGCTAAACTGTGAGTTGATGGTGTACTCAAACTCTAATCTTGTACACCTTCCCAATTTGACGCAGGTGCTTGATAGTGCTAATGTGAGTAGTCCCCAGTTGTTCGTCTAACTCTCGCTTGGACACACGTGGGTTGGTCCCCACTAATGTCTTCAGCATGTCCATATCCACTGTTGCTGATCTTCCAGCTTTGGGACGGTCTCACAGGTCAAATTTTTCTCTCGAAACCGTTGGAACTAACGACAGCACTGACGATTAGCATTGGGCTACACACTGGTAATATTAATTACAGCACTTGCGGGGTGCTTCCGCGACGAAACTCGTACAGCATGCAATGGAGGATATGCCCCTTGTTCACTTTCATGTTTGTTAGTACTTACACTCATCGACTTTTAACGGCTGACTGCCACTGACTTAAGCCAGCTACCTGCTAATGTCATGCCTGTGAGCTGCGCAATCTTAGTGGTAAATGTACGCCGTGACAGGGACTTAGAGTACCTCGTCATCGGCAGAGCCGTAGCGATGGGGGGCAGTAAAGCCGGCTGCCCTGAGCGCCGAGCAGGAGGGGGCGCCATCGAGACGTAGATTTTTTTATAAATGTAAGAAAAATGTGAAATTAATTTATACGCGTAATTAAAAAAATGTATAAAACTTAAACTTCATTATGCTTTAAGAATAAAATGGTGACCAGATTAACGCAACTGGCAATTCTGTCAATAGACAAAGATATTGCTAAAAATATTTATATGATCAAATAATAAATGATTTTGCTGCTATTAAAGCTCGAAAGGTGCATTTGTAAATACAAAATCTTTCTGTTAAGGCTTAAGCAAAATAAAAAAAAATGCTACTTGTACATATTTGTTCACTTGTTCATAAGCACTTGAGGTAGCAATTAATTATAAATGAAAATTATTATTCATTTAAACTATATACAATGTTTTTCTTTCTTCTACAATCCCTATTTAAGCTCATATAATCACCACAGGCTATTGAATGGGATTACCTATATAGGTTATTTTTTTTAAATATTATATTATGAGTAATATTTTATATAAAAAATTAACATTTTGTTACTATGTCATACAACTAGCAAATTACATACGGGACAATAATTGCAAATAATAAAAATCGCAATATTTTTATTATACAGGTATTGTACTATATCTGCAAACAGGTATATAATAAAATCTGATACCGTCACCTGTTCGACTGGGGCAGGGCGGCGCCAATTTTACTGCTTGTACAACGAAGTAAATTTCTCCGTCATTTTTGTCCACGCCAGGATTCGAACCCGGATCCCCTCATTCCGGAATAAGTCACTCTACCAATTGAGCTACGCGGACGTTTTGTTCTGATTCCTATCTGCCTTTATGTCGTGTGCGTCCTGCTGGCAGGTACGTCACATCTCCTGGTACGTTACATCATCTCCCCCTTATTTTATCTTTTTTTCGAAGTGCTGGAGAAGGGATTCTCTTAATTTTCCTATCTCGCGGTGTGGAAATAACATCACACCAATGCGAGATTTTGAACTGTCGGGTCATCCGGATAGTTCGGGCGCCATTATAACGAAGTAAATTTCTCCGTCATTTTTTGGTCTACGCCGGGATTCGAACCCGAGTCCGCTTATTCCGGAACAAGTCGCTCTACCAACTGAGCTACGCAGACTTTGTTCTGACTACTATCTGCTTTTATGCCGTGTGCGTCCTGCTGGCAAGTACGTCACATCCCCCCCCCGAAAGAGGGCCGTGACCATGAATCGTTGCAGGCAGCCATCCACTGTAGAACGTGCACTTGAGAACTCCCAGTCAATCTGGTGTGTGGAATGCAACGTCACACACATTTATTTTTCGAAGCGCTGGAGAAGGGATTCTCTTATTTTTCCTATCTCGCGGTGTGGAAATAACATCACACCATTGCGAGATTTTGAACGGTCGGGTCATCCGGATTGTTCGGGCGCCATTATAACGAAGTAAATTTCTCCGTCTTTTCTGTCCACGCCAGGATTCGAATCCGGATCCCCTCACTCCGGAATAAGTCACTCTACCAATTGAGCTACGCGGACGTTTGTTCTGATTCCTATCTGCCTTTATATCGTGTGCGTCCTTCTGGCAGGTACGTCACATCGCCTGGTACGTTACACTTGGTCCGGGCGCCAATTTTACGGCTTGGTCCGGGCGCCAATACCTCTAGCTACGGCCCTGTCATCGGGCAACGCTTTCTTTCTAACCTAATGCTAACACTTGTTATACGTCTTACCGGTATGCTTGCAGAATGATTTGCCCAGTAACCACATTTTGTGATCGACACTTATAGCAATCAGATGTTATTTTGCGGGGTGACTAGTAAATATGGCTCCCAATACAGTTACGTTCACCGATAAGATCCCTGAAGTTGTTGATATCCGCTCTAGAAATAAATGCAGGCATTACTCGATTCTTTCCTAACTTCAGATGCACTGCAATGCTCAACTGATGTGAATAGTGGCATTAATATGTCTCCTCGTGTTGTTTTTTTTTTTGCAATGCTGACTTATTTGAATCTCGGTGAAAATTTTTAAGAGGGAGGTACCCATCTTTTGAAGTTAATTCTTCCATTCTTGAAACAGCACTAGGTAATTTTATTCATTCTCTATCGGAGTTTCTTTTGATACAAAGGAGCTAACAATAGGCAAGACAAAATTTTACGAAAGAATTAAATTGGAAATTTAGAACGTGGCTTTTGAATTCTCCATTTTTAAAAACAGCTTCAGCCTGAGTGGTCCTGTATATCTGCGTGTTACGGGGTTTTTTTTAAATATATTCTTTCTGCCTTTTTTTGTTTCTCGCTTTGTTATAACTGAGCGTCCAGGGCTGAAAGTTTCGAGTTTACTTGAGTGGTCTTCGTAATTAGCATCTAAATTGATGTTTCAGAAGACACCTGCCTTTTATCTCAGCGTCCACTTTACTCTTTTGAGCCGAAGTTGAGAGCCTTGTTGTAAAGCGGGTGCGAATAGACTCTGAAAGGCATAACATTTTAACTAAGGCAACTTATAAAGAGTGGTGTTCAACAGAAAGATTGCATCTTCCTCCCAGAGTCAGCCACTTGTTACTGCGAAGTTTCAACGCTTAATATATATATTATTTTATTTTATTTTTTTTTTTTTTTTGAAAAAGATGAAGTGGTGCTAGCAGCTGTATCAACTGGCGATAACATGGAGTTCAAAGAAGATATTCTCTGAAAAACAAACCTGCAGAAAGAAGCCAAACTTCACTCAAATTCTTGATGTAATCTTTAAGGAAACTTTATTTTGTGTTGCACGTGAACTTTCTTTTTAACAAATCACCGCAAAAAAAAAGGGGGGAGTTGAATGCACTATTGAATGTGATTCTGTTAAAAGAATTCTTTCGTACTTTATGCTGATAGTTTCTGAACAGGTTGCGGCATTCTTGTAGAACAATATGCATTCTCGGCATAATTACTGCCTGATTAACACTTTGTACAATATATATTCATATTTAAGCATGCGTGCTAAAACTTTCAATGCTACTTCGAAATTTGCGTTCTGTGGTCATATTAACCTTTTAAACCGGCTGGAACAAATTAACTCGGGATTAGCGAAATGGGCAGAAATCAACTCAAGCGAAAATATTCTCTCTCTAAGAAGTGCGAAAAACACGGCTGGAAAGAGTGAACCCGCGCACTAAAATGTGTTGGTTTCCCCTTAGCTTCGTTGTTTTTTTTTTTTTTTTTTTTTTTTTTTTTTGTAGGTTTAACGACCACCGTGAGCAACTCAATGGGCTATAAGCAGTCTCCCGTCCCTAAGTTAGGGTCACTGGTTCCAGGGAAGGGAGAGAGCCAGTGCCGAAAGACAAACACAACATCCATGCCTTACCGGGATTCGAACCCGGACCCCTTCGGACGAATGATCAGAGGCCATCGCTTAGACCACTGCGCCACCGGGGCGGCTTAGCTTCGTTATTAACAGTGGTAATTTAGGTACATGCTTGACACTAATCAATCCTTCCTGACTGATGTGTGCTAAAAGGGGCTATAACAATGGTGACGGACCTAAGAAAGGAGATACAGTAATGGTCAAAACTGTGGAAACCTTCCGGAAAAAGTATATTTTTGAGGTTTTATGGCTCATAACACCACTTTTCTTTTTTGGAGTAATACCATAAAATTATGTATCAATGGAAAGATAATTTCATCAAAAATGTAATGCAACAAAGTCTGTTCAATTATCTGTATTCTATGAAAAGTTATAGACAAGTAACAAGAAAAAGGAAGCACAACTTGCGTAGGTTGATATGAAGTAGCTTTCCTTCATTTGAATTTAGCCAATGTGCATGAGTATTTAGAGAGCCAATCAGGTGTCATCTTGTTTTTGCAATGAGCCAATCAAGTCACAGTAGGATTCAGCAATTGGTGTCATGTATTGGAGCTGAGAGGAGGACATTTGTCAGTGTGTTATGTGATTGCTATCAAGTTGGTTGGTGTTTTTTGTGTTCTTTCATTTAGTGAGCTTGTAAAACGTAATAAAATTAAAGAAATGGCGCAAAGAGTTGACTGGTCAACCAGAAAACAATGCAGAATAGTACTATTAAGTGAACAAGGCTTCAGTTTTGAAAAAATTAGAAGAACAAATGGTGGAAACTTAATCAAAGGTGGCATTTCTAAATTTTTGAAGAGGTATGAAGAGACTCAGTCATTACAAAACCAGACAGATAAAGGCAAGAAAAGGTGCACAACAGCAAGTGATGATGGATGTATTAAGAGACTGTGCCTAGGTGACAGAAGAAAATCATCTGGGTATATGCAAGATGAAATGACACAATGCAATGTGAAGCTGAGTGCAAGGACTTTTCGGCGCAGATTGCAGGAATTTGGTCTAAAAGCTGGAATTCCACGAAAAAAGGCATTTTTGTCTCTCAAACAAAGGTTGAAAAGATTAAACTGGGCTGAAACGCATGTTGACTGGACACCAAAATAATGGGACAGTGTTATTTGGAGTGATGAGACCAAAATCTCTCTGTTTGGTAGTGATAGCATAAAATACGTAAGGAGAAGAATCGGAGAAGATTTGCATCCTGATTGCATTACATGTACCGTGATACACCCAGTTAGTGTTATGATCTGGGGTTGTATGACATTAAAAGGTATGGGCAGAATTTACGTAATTAATAGGAATATAAATGGCCAAAAATACATTAATGAAGTACTTGAGCCCAAACTGAAACATTCCGCACGTGATATTTTTCAAGATAATGAAGCATTTTTATTTCAACAGGATTCAGCTCCATGTCATGTTGCTTCTGTGTGCGAAACGTGGTTTCAAGATAATCCTATTCCACTGCTGGAATGGCCTGGGAATAGTAAAGACCTTAACCCCATCGAAAATCTATGGAGCCGACTAAAGAAACTTGTTAGTCAGAAGCAACCCAGCAATAAAACCCAATTAATAGAAGCAATAACACAATCTTGGTTTCACATTATAACAGCTGCAGAATTAAAATACTTGGTTTACTCCATGGGAAGGCGTTGTAAGGCCGTAATTAACGCTAAAGGTTACCCAACTAAGTATTAACTAACATGGTGAGAATTTTTGTATATCTCTTTTTTTCTATGTGTTTCACTTGTCTTTTTTATAACTGCTGCTCTAATACAAAACCCTTCATAAAAGTTATTTCATTGCATTCTTGATGAAATTATCTTTCCATTGATATATAATTTTAAGGTATTACTCCAAAACAAAAGTGGTGTTATGAGCCATCAAACCTCAAAAATACACTCTTTCCAAAAGGTTCCCACAATTTTGGCCACTACTGTATATGTTCGAGTCACTTGATTCTACCCAGTGGCATGATGTCCGTGTCAAGAGAACTGACCCATCCTGTTAATTCCTTGGGTCATGGAGCAGAGAAAGAACGACTAGAAACGAGCTCTTGTAACCAGTGACATGATTATGATCGGTAACGTTGAGATGAGTGGGGGAGGAGGAACCGGTGTTTGTTTAATTTCTTATGCTAAGAGGAGTTTCTTTTTTGGCGTAGCTTTCTTGAAACCACATTGCTATGTGAACATTTCTGTTCAGGGAGAAGAGAAATTCTTCGGTACCATTCCTTTTAGAAACATCGGCAGCTTAAAGGGTTAATACGTCATGCAAATGACTTTTTGACAGTGGTCTACTCTCAAACATATACAGTTTGTTGTTCGAAATCACATTCAGTTCCACATACAGGGGTTTATCAAAATAACGGAAACAATTGCTGTTTATTTTAAACATTTTGTTAATAAGCTGTATGTCCACCTTTGCCTTACAGAACAGACGCAATTCCCCTTGGAATAGACTTATACACCGATAAGGCATTACATTGTGACTACCCCCAGCCTAAACAAATGAGGGAGCCTGGAGACCGAACGGTGGCACAGCTGAAGCTCACAGAGCAGTACATATACAATCCGAGGACCGGCTTTCGGTTAGTAGAGTGTTCGGGATCAGAATGGGAAAAGCTGCCGATTTATCGGAGTTTGATGGTGATTGCACGGCGAGTCGAAACTACGATCTCGGAAACAGCGCGGCTTGTGGGTTGTTCACGTGCCGCTGTAGTGAGAACGTATCAAAAGTGGTGCGCAGATGACCAAATGACGAACCGTCGTCCAGTCGTGTGTCGTCCGCAGCTCACTGATGCCAGAGGGGAACTGATACTCTCGTGCATTGTTCACAAATACCGCAGGGCCGCAGTGCTACAAATCACGCTCAGCTACAACAATGGTGATCAGGGAAACGTATCACAACCCACAGTTCATCGCAGCCTTCTGCGTATGGGCCTGCGTAGCCGAAGACCCAGCGGAGTCCCCATGCTCACTGCACGTCATCGCCAACAACGTACCAAATTTGCGCGAGATCATCGAGATTGGACCGTGGATGATCGGAAGAAAGTGGCATGGTCTGACGAATCAAGATTCCTGGTGCATCAGGTAGACGGCAGAGCGCGGATACCTAGATTACCAATGGAGGCTATGGCACCTGGATGCACTGTTGGGCGGAGACAGGCCTGCGGCGGCTGTGTTATACTGTGAGCGATGTTTTCTTGGGACACTTTAGGCCCCATTATCCTAATAGCACAATCCCTGACAGCTGTCAGGTATCTGAACATTGTTGCGGACCAAGTTCACCTATTCATGGCAACTGTGTTCTCTGCGGGTGATGGCCATTACCAACAGGATAATGCGCCGTGCCACACTGCCAAAATTGTCAAGAATTGGTTTGAGGAACATGCTGATAACTTTCTGTTAAAGCTGTAGCCTCCAAATTCACCTGGCATGAGCCCAGTCGAACACTTGTGGCTCAACTTGGGAAAGCGGGTTCGCGCTAAATCACCACCACCCCGAAATGTACGGTAAATGAAAGACTTGCTGTTGACATTATGGTACCAGATACCTCAGGATACCTATCTCGACCTCTTCGAATCGATGCCGCGCGGGGTGGCCGCTGTTTTGCGGGATAAACGGGGTCCTACAGCTTATTAGGTATGTGGTCATAATGTAATGGTTCATCTGTGTATAAGTCACATACCGTATATACGATAATGAAATTTGGGACCATTCTTACTGTAAAGTCAGGAACGTAGCAAGGGGATGATGATGCGAAGATGGGTGGGAATTCTCCGTCACGCCCACTCAGTTCAAGATGTGTCATTTTTTAATTTTTCTAACCTTAAAATAAAATCTGGACTTTGCCAAGTAATATAAGTAGTCTCGTGTTTATCGTCGGCTGTTGGTCCTACCTATTTTTCCTTAGGAAGTGAGTCGTTTACTTCTCCGAAGAAAGATTATCAAAACAGCTTCAGAATAGGAAGGAAAATGTAATTGTTCTCCGCTTTCCGAAATCCTTAATTTAAGACTTTATTTGATGTTAGTATGTCCAGATGCGACTGAGGAGTGTAAATAGAAGTTCTTGAAACGAGTCATAACTATTTGCTCTGCTGTTTGTTCGAGTTTGGGATTTCAACATGGAAATTGGAGACTAAAGCCGTACCAAAGCTTTTAGGCTTGTACCGGGCCAGTGAGGAAGGGGGACGTGGATGATGACAGCTCTGGAGGTAAGGAGTGAAAGGCAAGTTCGCTGGATTGAAGGAAGAGAGCTCAGAGGTGAACAGGTGTTGCGAGCGTGTCACGACGTAAAAATTGGATTTATGTAAATAAATAGAACATTTTCGCTCTATTCTAAAAAAACGTAACTGCCTCCGCTGCTGCAGCTGTTTTAGAAATTTCGCGAAACTCTTGCTTTCCTAGTTCGCAGAGCAAAACGTATTGAACACAAAAATATGAAATTTACACCATTTGTAGGGAATTTTTTGTTTTCGTTTCAAGGCTGAGAGTTAAGCTGTTGGTTTAATTAGTATCTGTCGCCCAACAAACTGCGTTCAAATTCCGTTGTCACTCTTTTCAGACCGCTTCCGAGCTAATGGTTGTTCACACCTTCTCTCATCCACCATGTACAGCAACGATAGATTGTGACATTATGGTGGCCAACATGCGACGCAATATGCTGTCTACTAGCCGGCTTCATACAGGCCAACAATGCATGCTCTTTCGAAATCCGTAAGCTGATGATAATCATAGCGCTAACAGGTTCACTCATTTCACCTGTGAAATCACTTTTCAGCAATTTGTGGCAATGTTTCTCGGAAAGTCACATTAACCTCTGTTCATCCAGGATCACCGCATTCATGTTGTTACAAAAGCTTTAGCTTTTACCGGATGGGGTCGATAATGGGATCACTTGCTTATCTGCTAGTTATGATCTCGCATGATAATTTACATGCACATCTTATCATTACTTCATGATATTCCTTTGTATTTATACTCAATGAACAAAACATTAGAGATAATTACCTATTAGCGTGTTGCCCCTCATCTATCGCGAATAACAGTCTGTACACGCAGAGGCATCGATTCCACCAGATGCTGGATAGCGGACTTCCGGAGGTTCCATTCCTCTTGCAACATTGTCTACAGTTTCTCCCAAGACATCGGTCCAGGATCCATGGATCTGATGTAACGCTCTACGGAACCCCACAAGGTTTAAATCGGCAGACCTTAAGAGCCACTGGATTGTTCCAAACTCAGATGAGTGTTCCTCGAGAAATGCCTGAGTAGTTGCGTCCTGGTGGAGCGGTGAATTTTCCTTCTGAAACAGACCATCGGCCGCAAGATGCGCGAAGGCTCTGAAAACATGTAGGAGATCAGACAGCACGTGCTGGTAGCACTCAGCGGTTAAGGACTTCTTCACACACACTAAGGGACCTAATATATCCCATGAGAGAGCTCCCCAAAAGAACACAGAGACACCACCATCTTGAATAGAGCCGATCTAGCTCGACGGGGCCATGTCCTCATGTTGTCGACACCACATCCGCACCCTACCATCAGCTCGGTACAGCTGAAAACGAGATTCATCGGACCACACGACGCAGCGAGTTCCAGTTGTGATGTTCCTGGCACCAGGCGAGACATGATGTCCGATGACGAGATGTCAATAATGGCACACGAGTTGGGCGTCGGCTCCCGTAATCCAGGATATGCAGGGTGCATCTTACCGCTCGCTCGCTGACGCTGCCTGGGCCTCCGACATTTTACCTGAATGTGCCAAGCTGTCTGTCTGTCTGTACGAACCTGGATAGTCTACGTCAACCTGGTTATCAATAGCGTGTGTTCGGCCACTGGAAGCTGGTACGTCCGTCGATGATAAACTGGCAGTACACCCTTGCTGCAATTGCCCTCGGGAACCCTATGGTTCTTACCACTTGGGCGATAGTGACCCATCTGTCTTGCACCGACAATGGGTCCACGACCAAAGTCGCTCAGATCACCACGTTTACCCATGTTTGTCGATTGCGGCACACTATGAAAGCCCTGCTGTCCTCCTATTTATGGACTGCGTTCGGTTTCTGTACGTTCCACTCCGCGCGGGCGATTTGCATTTCAACTGCCAGTGACCCACTATCTCCAGTGTTTTATCTACTGAGTGTATTTATATATTTGTTTATTTATTTTGGTATTTGCATTTTTGGGAGAGGGAATTACCCTTTTTAATTCATCTTTTGAAAAATCTTGCTTGTACACTGCTAGCCACCCAAAATGCAATACCAAGAAGGACACGAGACAGCAAAGCCAGATTTACTGGACACATAACAACCGATACAAAGGTGAAACGATTGAGCTTACAGACCCGTGCGACTTGCGGAACACGCAGACATCAATAGCCCCATGGCTGGCAATAACGGCCGCTACACGCCGCGGAATCGAACGAAAGAGGCTTTGGATGTGGGCTTGGGGTATGTCGGTCCAGGCTGCTTCCACACGTTTCCACAGTTCATCAGGCGTAACCGCGGGTGGTGCTTGCCGGGCCACGCGGTTGCCGATCAGCGACCAGACGTGTTCGATGGGCGACATATCGGGAGAGTAGGCGTTCCACGGCAGCGGTGACACCTAGTGGGCTGTGAAGAATTGTTGCACGATGCGTGCCACGTGCGGGCGCGCATTGTCCTGTTGAAACGTGGCCGCTAGCACGTCATGCAGGTAAGGGAGGACTACAGGGTCCAAAACGTCGGAGATGTAGCGGTGGCTGTTGAGTGTACCGGCGATGCGTACTAGAGGAGTGCAGGTGTCATATCGAATTGCGCCCCAAACCATAACGCCAGGCGACAGACCGGTATGGCGATGCATAATGCAGGCGTCATACAGTCTCTCACCGCGGTGCCGCCACACGCAGATCCGACCATCGTGGTGTTGCAGGCAGAAGCAAGATTCGTCGGAGAACACAATGTCGTGCCATTCCGTAGTCCAGGTTCGGCGTTCATCGGCCCACTACCGCCGCACTCGCCGGTGGTGTAACGTCAATGGTAATCGGAGCAATGGGCGCCGTGTGACAAGTCCTTGCTCCTGCAGACGACGTCGAACGGTACGTGATGACACAGGTTATTGCGCAACACACCCTAATTCCTGCGCTATCGTCCGTGATGTGGCGCTGCGAGCCGTCAATGCCCGCCGCACAACATGCCGGTCCTCTCGTTCAGTGGTGTGCCGCGGCTGCGGCAATCCCTCACTTCGGTCAGTCCGTCCCTCCTGCACCCACCGAATCCATACTCGCCTCACTGTTGCTGGATGTCGTCCCACACGGGCGGCGATGTCTCGGTACGATAAACCGCTGTCGCGATAAGCCACTATTCATCGTCTGTCGAACTCCGAAACGTGCTGGAATGACTGCCGTATTCTGCGACGAGGCATCAGGACGCTTCCCACGCACAGGTCTGGCAGCACTACTTACACCCCGCGTTCTGTGCACCCTTCTTATAGTACTTCTTGGTGGCTTGCCGGGCGTACATGATTTGCTAATGCCCTGCAATGCTGATCGTTTGCATGTCCTCTCGCGGGCGACGCATGCTGCAAATTTCAGGCCAATCGGATGCTTCCTTCTTGGTGTTGCAGTTTGGGTGGTCAGCAGTGTATTGTTACTTTGTCCGTCTGGCTGGGACACCATATCTCTCTGCAACTATTAGTCCGATTTGAAATTATTTTTTGCATTGGAAAGCTTGAAATGTGAGAACGATGATCCTTGCATTCCGTATTTTTTTGTTTTTTTTTTACGACGCACAATTTCGCCGTAAGAATGTGTAAATGCAGATGATATCGTATTCCAAATACACTGAAATGCCAGAAAAACTGGTACAGACGAGCTTATGCAAAATACATGGCAACGTCACCCATGCGCGTACTCGGTTGCGTCCGCCAGTGCGTATATAAAGCGATAGACATCCTTGCAAGCTGGCAGAGCTGTTTTCGGCATGAGAATGACATGTAATAACGATTTAAACGATTTTCAACGCGGTGTCATAGTTGGCGCTCGTGAGATGGGCCATACTTGACGCTCGTCAGATGGGTATTTCGGAGGTAGAAACGAAGTTCGGATTTTCACGGACGACCATGACAAGGGTGTACCGTGAGTACAAGAATTCAGGCAAAACCTCCAACCTACGATGCCAGTGTGGCCGTAAAAAGACATTGGGTGAACTTTACCCTCGTCGGCTGTCAAGAATCGTTTCACGCGATAGGCGTGCAAAACTCTCGGAGGCATCATGGGAATTCACTGCTGGAGCCTCAGCAGGCGTCAGCGTCCGGATTGTGCAACGTACCCTGCACGATATGGGCTTTGGGAGCCGACGCCCAACTCGAGTCCCCTTGATGGGTGCACGACACAGAGCTATGCGCCTAGCTTGGGGACGGCAACACCGCCACTGGACACTTGATGACTGGAAACAAGTAGCCTGGTCTGACGAGTCGCGTTTCCAACTGTATCGGGCAGATGGAAGGATTCGTGTGTGACGCAAACCCCATGAAGCTATGGATCCCGCCTGTCAACAGGAAACTGTACCGGCTGATGGGTGTCCGTAATGGTATGGGGTATGTTTAGCTGGATTTCACTGGGACCCTGGTACGTCTACAAACGTCTGTGACCGGCCAACGCTACGTGCGCATCCTTTCTGACGAGGCACACCCGTTTATGTCCTGCATTCATGCTGGTCGGTTGAGCTTGTTCCAAAAGGACAATGCACCTACACACAAGTGTCGAAACGCCACATTATGGTTAGAGGTGCATTCATCTGAGTTTGGGGTGTTGCCATTCCCACCCAGGTCCCCAGATCTGAACGTGATAGAACACATTTGGGATGCCACGCAACGCGCTATCGAACACAGGAATCCGAGACCTCGGAATACACCCGAATTGTGAAACACTCTGCAGGAAGTATAGTGTGCATTTCCTACAGCGTATTTCCAGAAGCTAGTGGAGTTCATGCCCCGTCGTATTTCCGCAGCCCTGCGCTCCCGAGGGAGTCCTGCCAAGTATTAGTCTGATGTACCAGTTTTTCTGGCACTTCAGTGTACATTTTATTCCATATATTTGCTTCTAAATACCAATATCCTATTGAAAACCTTCTTTTACCTTTCGATGTCATTTATATCGAAAACTATTTTAGATAGTTACTTTTCAAGTAATGCATAGATTTTCTGTTTGGGGCCTAAAAGGTAAATTGCGTGTTCCCCAATATCTCTTCTTCTAAAAGTGCGATTTGAAAACTTCTTCCTGCCTCCGGTACACTTCTTGATGGGAAATGGTTTGTATATAATTCCTAATTATTGATAAAGAATCGTTTGACCACCAGAGAGCGTAAATTTTTATTTCTGCTTCTGAGGCATTTGCCGCAAAATCCCAGCTTCTGAAAACAAAATTTGAAAACATTCTTTTGTTGACCGATAGCGCTAACCTCAGAAAACTTTTTCAGAATAGCTAATTTTTTTTCATGATCATACGATGATTGTGTTAATTTTAATTACTATTTTGGTGGGGATTACTATTTTGGTGTTTTATTTTATCTTGTTAATATAAAACATGTTACCGCTAGAAGGCGCAGATATATGTATATCTTATTTCTGTCTATATCTCTGCTTCTAAGAATCCGATTTTCTTCGTTGGAGAGCATTTACGTGCAAAATGGTTCTCATATAATTTCAACTTTTTCAAATAATGCATAGATTTTCTACTAAGGGCATTAAAGTAATTTGTGTTTCCCCCGATTTCTCTGCTTCTAAAACTCCGATTTTAAACATTTTTCTTGCATGTGATGCAGCATCGGGTGGGAAAGGTTTTTCATAACATTTTTAAATTTTGAAAAAGAATGGGCTGGTCAGCAGGGGGCGTAAGTGTTTATTTCTGCTTCTGATGTATTTGCAGCAAAATCTGAGCACGATTAAAATAATTCTTTAGATACTGGCGATTCAATTAAAAAAACTATTTCGTTAACCATTACAACTAATCTCGAAAAACCTGCTCGGAATACTTCCTTCTTAAAATAATGCATGGTTCTTCTGCTAGGAGGTGTAGATACATACCATATATTTGTCTATATCTCTGCTTCTAAGAGTCTGATTAGAAAAAAAAATTCTTTGTTGGAATGCGCTTCCGGTGGAAAAGTTTCCGATTTATTTTCAAATTTTTCTTATGGCTCAAGTTCACCTTTTCATTTACAGCAATATCTGTGGGACTAAAACCCCGATTGAAAAAATTTCTTTTTCGGTCAGATACTACTAAACATGAAATGTTTTTGTGTGTATTTTCTTCCTAGAATAATGCATAATTTCGCCGCTAGGGGCACCATGTTTAATCAGTTTTTCTCAATATATTTGTTTCTAAATGTGCGATTTAAAAGATTATTTTAATATCAGATGCCATTTACCTTGTGGAACACTGTAGGTTTGTATTTGAGGAGTTCTTTAGTTAATAGTTTTATCGCTAGGTGATGTTTGTGTTCTTTGATTTGCAGCTGTATCTTCGCTTCTTAAAAGCTTATTGAGAAATTCCTTTTTTATGTATGCTATTCGCTACAATAAATATGGGGAACATTTTCCTCTTTAAATAATGCAATGATTTCCCGTTGGGGAGCTATAATGAATAAAATTCTCCGGCTGGACGTGTAGTGCAGGAAAGCTTACGTTAAGTCACGTTAGGGTTATTGAAAGGTTACTTGACGTAGCTAAAGTGTGCTTAATCTTCAAAGTGCTAGAGTTTGTTTCGGTAAGACACGCACGTGCAATAAATTCCAAGAATATGGAATTTATTTTTTACTCAGCGTTCCTCATTATCTTGAATATCAGTAATATAACTTCGGTTTTAGTGCATTAGTACCTTGAAGGCTCCTTATTAGAGCGGTAAACACAATATACCCTGAACTTAACGTAAACACTCAATGAAATAGACTTAACGGCCAGACAGAGGTCTGACAATAAAATGAACTAAGTAAACGTACTCACTTTTAACCTTTTATTGGGGAGCTCCTGGTATTACTCAAATACACACTACAAAATAACACAACTACTGATAGCCCGAACTTTCGTACTATCATAATATCGTAGAAACGTAGGTAAATCGCATATCAATAATCAAGAAGAACCTATCACATCTGAAACGAAGCTCCTTTGGTATAGTTGAGCGCGCCTATATATACTGCATACCACCACGTCATGACTTACACTCGTTGCCACATATCATTCAGCTGGAGAAATAACATCTCGTTAAGTGAGAAGATAATTTGCATAGGAAAATAAAATAACAAGAGATAGTAAAATCAAAAAGAAACTGAAGCTAGAGTATACGTTACAGAGCGTAAAGGTCAAAGCCATTTTCTCGCTACTTTTGCTTCCGGGAGACGTACTTGAAAAGTTCTTTTTCCTTAGCATAGCTTTTTCTATGAAGAATATTGTTCGCATATTTTCAACTTTTCCATTGTGCAACATTATTCCACTAGAAGGCTTAGCTTTATATCATGTTATCTTCTATATTTCTTCGTTTAGCAGTTCCATTTGAAAATCTCTTTGTCTCCGATATCTTCCTTCTGCTATGAGGAACTTTTTGCATGCCATTTGTTAATCTTCGTAACATATGTTTTAGGCGGAAGTAAGTAGCTATTTGTTTCTGGATGTTTTATCGATTGTTGAAATCCGATTGATTTTTCTAAACGGCTCCATTGACTTTGAATAACTGTAACGTATACTCTAGATTCAGTTTCCTTTTGATTTCACTATCTCTTGTTATTTTATTTTCCTATGCAAATTATCTTCTCACTTAACGAGATGTTATTTCTCCCGCTGAATGATATGTGGCAACGAGTGTAAGTCATGACGTGGTGGTATGCAGTATATATAGGCGCGCTCAACTACACCAAGGAAGCTTCGTTTTATGTGATAGGTTCTTCTTAATTATTGTTATGCGATTCTACGAAAGTTCGGATATTCAGTAGTCGTGTGATTGTTGAGAGTGTGTTTGATAATACCAGGAGTTCTCCAATAAAAGGTTTAAAGTAAGTACGTTTTCTCAGTTCATAATATTGTCAGACCTCTGTCTGGCCGTTAAGTCTCTTTCATTAAGTGTCTCCATTAAGTCCAGGGTATATTGTGTTTATCGCTCTAATAAGGAGCCTTCAAGATACTAATGTACTAAAACCGAAGTTATAGTACTGATAGTCAAGATAATGAGGAACGCTGAGTAAAAAGAAGTTCCATATTCAATGAATTTATTGCACGTGCGAGTCTTACCTAAACAAACTCTAGCACTTTGAAGATTAGGTACACTTTAGCTACGTCAAGTAACCTTCCAATAACCCTAACGTGACTTAACGTAAACTTCCCTGCACTACACGTCCAGCAGAGAACTTTATTCATTATATAGCTTTAATAAATTTTATTTGCGTCGGAAAAGATTCAAAAGACATGCTCATTACAACCGAACATTCTGTGACATCTTCGTTTCTTTTTATTTCACACTTTCTCGTAACATCAAGTTACCTACTCGTATATTCCTCTCTAATATTTTACTTAGATTTCCGAAATGAATAATTGCAGCAGATGAAATTAAATTACTTTGCTAGAAAATCGCAATGAGACCAGATAAAAAGGTACGAACCAACATTTCAAGTAAGAGAACTTATTAATAATTTTTTTCCAGAAGGAACGAATTATCAGGAAAACAGATTTTCCTATTTGTGGAATGCAGTAAATTAGAACGAGGTTGTGTACTTGTAAAATCCAAATCGCAGGAAATTTAGCTAAGGTACGTGCGAATAAAACTGATTTTTTTAACAGCAGGCAAGTATGTTAAGCACACAAAGGGTACTTAATTATTCATACAAGTCTACGAGAGAAGATCGAATAAATCAAAAGGTGTTGACGCCAACAACGGGGAACCTGAGTCAGCTACTAAGAATGAGTTGTATTTTTTAAACAAACAACATAGATCTTTCTTTGAAAACGCCAAACACAGTTTATTCGAGAATAATAAGGACGGAAATTATTCTAAACTGCACTCTTCACGGATTAAAATTAATCACAGAAAAACACCCGCTGTGTATACAATTTAGCAAGCACCGTTGTTTGTGTTTATCGGGAAACTAAGACTGAAAAGTTACTGGTGTACAAGGGTTTTAAAGTCTGAGATTTGTTGTCTTCCTATTAATTTCGATTTGCGCGTTACATAAATGCTGCACAAATTCGTATCATCATAATCATCAACAGCCATTATCAATCTATTGCTGGATGGTTTCTGCAAATTTCTTCCACAACTGTCTGTCTTGAGTCAGTCTCCTCAAGTTTTTCCTACAACTGTCTGTCATGAGCCAGTCTCCTCAAGTTTCGCTCACAACTGTCTGTCTTGAGCCAGTCTCCTCAAGTTTCTCCCACAACTGTCTGTCTTGAGCCAGTCTCCTCAAGTTTTTCCTACAACTGTCTGTCTTCAGCCAATCTCCTCAAGTTTCTTCCACAACTGTCTGTCTTGAGCCAGCCTCCTCAAGTTTCTCCCACAACTGTCTGTCTTGAGCCAGTCTCCTCAAGTTTCTTCCACAACTGTCTGTCTTGAGCCAATCTCCTCAAGTTTCTTCCACAACTGTCTGTCTTGAGCCAGTATCCTCAAGTTTCTCCCACAACTGTCTGTCTTGAGCCAGTCTCCTCAAGTTTCTCCCACAACTGTCTGTCTTGAGCCATTCTCCTCAAGTTTCTCTCACAACTGTCTGTCTTGAGCCAGTCTAATCAAGTTTCTCCCACAACTGTCTGTCTTGAGCCAATCTCCTCAAGTTTCTCCCACAACTGTCTGTCTTGAGCCAATTTCCTTCATATCGCTGAAGCATGTTTTCTAATTTCCTTCACCTTCTCCCACGTGAGCTTCTTCTAGATCTTTTTCTGTCCCTTGGTATCTAATTTAATATTTTAGTTGTCCATCAGTGGTCAGCTCTTCCAGTAATATGTCCAGCCCATCGATAACTGATGCTCGACAGTGGCTTCTCTAATTTATGATCCCCAGCGCGCTCATGTGCTATCTTTAATCAGAGTAAAATACCTGAAATGGCAATGGGCTGGGCATGTTGCCAGACAGACGGACCACCGATGGACAATCTAAAATCTATACGGGATTCCAAGGGATAGGAAAAGACCCATAAGGAGACCATATAGAAGATGAGCGAAATTCGAAAGTATGCGGGAGTGACGTGGAGAACATTGGCTGAAGATAGACTTTTGCGGAAAAAACTTGGGGAGACCTTCATCCATCAGTACATTGACAATAATTGATGATATATATATCATCATCATCATCATTGTCAACCATTATCAATCCACTGCTGGACGAAGGTCTCCCCAAGTTTCCTCCACAACGGTCTGTCTTGTGCCAGTCTCCTCCATGTCACTCCCGCATATTTACGAATTTCATCCACCCATCTCCCATGTGGTCTTTTTCTGGGTCTTTTCCTGTCCCTTGGAATCCAATCTAAAATTTCGGCTGTCCATCTATGGTCTGTCCTTCTGGCAGTATGTCCAGCCCATTGCCATTTCAGGGATTTAACTCTGATCATGATGTCTTCCACTCTCGTCATTTTTCGGATCCACGAGTTCCTCTTCTTATCTCTCCTGGTTATACCAAGCATGCACCTCTCCATGCTTCTTTGAGTTGTCTGCAGCTTTTGTATGTCTCTTTTAGTTAAGGTCCATGTCTCTGCACCATACGTAAGCACTGGAAGGATGCATTGATCAAACACTTTTCTTTTAAGACATAATGGCATATTGCTCTTGAAAATTATGCTGTTTCTTCCAAAAGCTCTCCAGGCAAGTTTTGTACGCCGATTAATTTCTTCATCAATGTGACCCTCACTTGATATCTGCTGTCCAAGATAAACATACGTATCTGTTATCTCCAGTTTTTCTCCATCAATCGATAAATCTTCATTTCTTGTAAAAGCATTGAACATCACTTTTGTCTTCTGAAAGTTCATTTTTAATCCCACTTCTTTACTCTTGTCAGCAAGTTCCTGGATCATACTCTGCAGCTCTGATGGGGTAGTTGCAAAAATGACTACGTCATCAGCAAAACGACGATGGGTTAGATAATCTCCATTAATCTTTATCCCTTTGTTTTCCCAGTTCAGTGATTGAAAGACATTTTCCAATGTGGCATTAAAGAGCTTCGGAGATATGGTGTCACCTTGTCTCACTCCCTTTCCAATTTTTATGTGTGTTGTATTTTCAAACAGCCGAATCTTTGCACTTGCATTTTCATAGATGTTATTAATAATATTAATGTATGCATCTTCAATACCGCAGGATTTCAGAGCCGTGGTAACTGCTGATGGTTTCACCGAATCAAAGGCTTTTTCATAATCGATAAAAGCCATGCACAATGGAAGTTCATATTCCCTCGCTCTTTCAATCAGTTCTCTCAGTACGTGGATATGATCTATTGTGCTGTAGCCACTCCTGAATCCAGCTTGTTCTCTCGGTTGAGCCATGTCCAGTGTTACCTTCAAGCGGTGTGAAAGAACTTTAGTGAAGATTTTATAAACCACTGATAGGAGGCTGATAGGTCTGTAGTTCCTGAGATCCTCAATGTCACCTTTTTATGTAGCAGGATCATTGTAGCATTGTTCCAATCCTCAGGAATCTTCCCTTCATTAAGGCATCGAGTGAAAATTTGGGCGAGTACTGTTTCAATTTCTCCACTTGCTTCTTGTATGATGTCTATAGTAATTCCATCTTCTCCTGGAGCTTTCCCTCGCTTCATGTTCTTGATTGCATGAGCAACTTCTGCTGGGAGGATTGGAAGAACTCTGGTACCTTTCATGATGTCTGGAGTACATGTATCATCCCTTTCATATAATTTGGAGTAGAAATCTTTCACTCTTGTCAAAATTTTGCCTCTATTTCTTGTTATAGAACCATCTTCTTTTCTCAGAGCCATAATCTGTTTTCTTCCCTTACTGAGATGTCCCTTTGCTATCTTAAGGCTTTGGTTGTTTTCAATTGCTTTCCTCACTAGCTCACAGTTGAATTTCCTTACGTCTTCAGTGATACTTTTTCGTGTTGTCTTGCATAGCTCTATATATTCCACTTTGGAAGTCACATCTACTTTAGTTGTCCTCATCTCTCTTCTTTTTTGCATCAACATTTTGGTTTTTCCTGATAATTTGTTCACATGCAACTTGTTCTTAGACCCAGCTAATTTTGTTGCTGTTTCCATTAGAGCTTTGGTTACTTTTCTGTTAACTTCCGAAATATCCACTTCTTCCGATGTTAGGCCTTCTAAAGCAGAGAATCTGTTCTTCAGTTCCAACTTGAAAGTATTATGGTGTTTTTTAAGGTTGGTTATGTCAATACATTTTGTTTGTCTTATGAGCTTGCCACGTTCCAGTTTAGTGTTGAGGTGCATCTTACATCTCACCAATCTATGGTCACTACCTGTGTTGAACTTGTTCAGCACACTGCAGTCTTCGATGACGAATTTTTTGTTACACATAATAAAATCAATTTCACTTGTCGTCCCAATTGGATGTCTCCATGTCCATTTCCTGTGTGGCTTTTTCTTGAAAAAGGAGTTCAAGATGAAAAATCCTTCTGCCTCTGCAAACTCAACGAGAGTATTTCCACGCTGGTTTCTGTTGCCGTGACCGAATTTACCTACTGAAGTTTCATTCTGTTGCCGTTGCCCTATTTTTGCATTGAAATCTCCCATAATTATCTTCAAGTGCTGCTTACCTTTATTATTTAGATGACGAATTTCCTCATAAAATTCTTCAATTTCTTCTTCAGGATGACTTGTGGTGGGTGCATAAGTTTGAATAATCTGAGCCTGGTATCTTCTCGATAGTTGGATAACGAGTCGTGCAGCTCTGTCAGAGGAACTTTCAACTTCTACCACTTTATCCTTCAGTTTCTTGTTTATTATAAATCCAACACCACTAGTTCTGCCAGTATCTGTCCCACGATAATAGAAGAGATGTCCACTTCTTCAGTTCAATGAGATCTTCTCCTTTTCTCCTTACCTCACTTAGCCCGACGATGTCCCACTTGATCCTTTGTAGTTCCTCTTCCAATTCAAGAAGCCTTGAATCAGAAGATAGGGAGCGTCCGTTATAGGTAGCCAAGGTCAGCATCAAATGGCAGCCTAGTCCGGTCCTCCGGGGATTCTTAGCACCCTCTGCCTTCATGTCGCACTGGCCGCTGCCTTGGCCAGGTACATTCCAGCTGCCGGAGACTGAGGGCCAAGATTTAAGTTGTAGAGTCATTTTGGAGGTGTTTGGCCATAACTCACCACGCTGGCCAAGCGGGTTGGTGAGTGTATATATATATATATATATATATATATATATATATATATCATCACTAACCATTATCAATCCACTGCTGAATGAAGGTCGCCCAAGTTTCTTCCACAATTTTCTGTCTTGAGCCTGTCTCCTTCATGTCACTCCAGCATTCTTTCGAATTTCATCCATCTCCCATGGAGTGTTCATCTGGGTCTTTTCCTGTCCCTCGGAATCCAGACTAAAATTTCAGTTGTCCACCGGTGGTCCATGCTCCTGGCAACATGTCCAGCCCATTGCCACTTTTGTTATTTCACTCTGGTCATGATGTCCTCCACTCCTGTCATTTTCCTCATCCACAAGTTCCTGTTCTTATCTTTCCTGGTTACACCAAGTATTCATCTCTATGCTTCTTTGAGTTGCCTGTAGTTTATATATATATATATATATATATATATATACAAAAACGTAAGGATGTCAGGTCAGGTGATGCGTAACATCACAGCCTCTCCTTGACAAATGTCAACCCCGCCTTCTCGTGGTGCATCCTGTTCCCACTAAAGGGGTTCTGACGACCGCCAATAGCGGTATAACTATACCATCGGGATTAGAGGAAATTCTATCCCACACTCACCAACCCGCTTGGCCAGCGTGGTGAGTTATGGCCAAACCCCTCCAAAATGATTCCACAACTTAAATCTTGGCCCTCAGTCTCCGGCAGCTGGAATGTACCTCCCAAAGGCAGCGGCCAGTGCGACATGAAGGTAGAGGGTGCTAAGAATCCCCGGAGGACCGGACTAGGCTGCCATCTGATGCTGACCTTGGCTACGTATAATGGACGCTCCCTATCTTCTGATTCAAGGCTTCTTGAATTGGAAGAGGAACTACAAAGGATCAAGTGGGACATCGTGGGGCTAAGTGAGGTAAGGAGAAAAGGAGAAGATCTCATCGAACTGAAAAGTGGACATCTCTTCTACTATCGTGGGACAGATACTGGCAGAACTAGTGGTGTTGGATTTATAATAAACAAGAAACTGAAGGATAAAGTTGTAGAAGTTGAAAGTTCCTCTGACAGAGCTGCACGACTTGTTATCCAACTCTCGAAAAGATACCAGGCTCAGATTATTCAAACTTATGCACCTACCACAAGTCATCCTGAAGAAGAAATTGAAGAATTTTATGAGGA
The DNA here is from genome assembly GCA_039090855.1 of Macrothele yani. Lineage (NCBI taxonomy): Eukaryota > Metazoa > Arthropoda > Arachnida > Araneae > Macrothelidae > Macrothele > Macrothele yani. Next base: position 34,350,342 of record CM077004.1, read on the forward strand.
AATTTGTCATCTAAATAATAAAGGTAAGCAGCACTTGAAAATAATTATGGGAGATTTCACTGCAAAAATAGGGCAACGGCAACAGAATGAAACTTCAGTAGGTAAATTCGGTCACGGCAACAGAAACCAGCGTGGAAATACTCTCGTTGAGTTTGCAGAGGCAGAAGGGTTTTTCATCTTGAACTCCTTCTTCAAGAAAAAGCCACACAGGAAATGGACATGGAGACATCCAAATGGGACGACAAGTGCAATTGATTTTATTATGTGTAACAAAATCTTCGTCATAGAAGACTGCAGTGTGCTAAACAAGTTCAACACAGGTAGTGACCATAGATTGGTGAGATGTAAGATGCACCTCAACACTAAACTTGAACGTGGCAAGCTCATAAGACAAACAAAATCTATTGACATAACCAACCTTAAAAAACACCATAATACCTTCAAGTTGGAACTGAAGAACAGGTTCTCTGCTTTAGAAGGCCTAACATCGGAAGAAGTGGACATCTATGAAGTTAACAGAAAAGTAACCAAAGCCCTTATGGAAACAGCAACAAAATTAGCTGGGTCTAAGAACAAGTTGCATGTAAACAAATTATCAGGAAAAACGAAAATGTTGATGCAAAAAAGAAGAGAGATGAGGACAACTAAAGAAGATGTGACTTCCAAAGTGGAATATATAGAGCTATGCAAGACAGTACGAAAAAGTATCACTGAAGACGTAAGAAAATTCAACTGTGAACTAGTGAGGAAAGCAATTGAAAACAACCAAAGCCTAAAGATAGCAAAGGGACATCTCAGTAAGGGAAGAAAACAGATTATGGCACTGAGAAAAGAAGATGGTTCTGTAACAAGAAATAGAGGCGAAATTTTGACAAGAGTGAAAGATTTCTACTCCAAATTATATGAAAGGGATGATACATGTATTCCAGACATCATGAAAGGTACCAGTACCAGTGTTCCTCTAGTCCTTCCAGCAGAAGTTGCACATGCAATCAAGAACATGAAGCGGGGAAAAGCTCCAGGAGAAGATGGAATTACTGTAGACATCATACAAGAAGCAAGTGGAGAAATCGAAACAGTACTCGCCCAAATTTTCACTCGATGCCTTAATGAAGGAAATATTACTGAGGATTGGAACACCGCTACAATGATCCTGCTACATAAGAAAGATGACATTGAGGATCTCGGAAACTACAGACCCATCAGCCTCCTATCAGTAGTTTATAAAATCTTCACTAAAGTTCTTTCACACCGCTTGAAGGTAACACTGGACATGGCTCAACCGAGAGAACAAGCTGGATTCAGGAGTGGCTACAGCACAATAGATCATATCCACGTACTGAGAGAACTAATTGAAAGGGCGAGGGAATATGAACTTCCATTGTGCATGGCTTTTATCGATTATGAAAAAGCCTTTGATTCGGTGAAACCATCAGCAGTTACAATGGCTCTGAAAACCTGCGGTATTGAAGATGCATACATTAATATTATTAATAACATCTATGAAAATGCAAGTGCAAAGATTCGGCTGTTTGAAAATACAACACACGTAAAAATTGGAAAGGGAGTGAGACAAGGTGACACCATATCTCCGAAGCTCTTTAATGCCACATTGCAGGGTGTTTTTCAGTCAGCTGGGAAAACAATGGGATAAAGATTAATGGAGATTATCTAACCCACCTTCGTTTTGCTGATGACGTAGTCATTTTTGCAACTACCCCATCAGAGCTGCAGAGTATGATCCAGGAACTTGCTGACAAGAGTAAAGAAGTGGGATTAAAAACGAACTTTCCGAAGACAAAAGTGATGTTCAATGCTTTTACAAGAAATGAAGATTTATCGATTGATCGAGAAAAGCTGGAGATAACAGACACGTACGTTTATCTTGGACAGCAGATATCAAGTGAGGGTCACATTGATGAAGAAATTAATCGGCGTACAAAACTTGCCTGGAGAGCTTTTGGAAGAAACAGCATAATTTTCAAGAGCAATATGCCATTATGTCTTAAAAGAAAAGTGTTTGATCAATGCATCCTTCCAGTGCTTACGTATGGTGCAGAGACGTGGACCTTAAGTAAAAGAGACATACAAAGGCTGCAGACAACTCAAAGGCGCATGGAGAGGTGCATACTTGGTGTAACCAGGAGAGATAAGAAGAGGAACTCGTGGATCCGAAAAATGACAAGAGTGGATGACATCATGATCAGAGTTAAATCCCTGAAATGGCAATGGGCTGGACATACTGCCAGAAGGACAGATCATCGATGGACAGCCGAAATTTTAGATTGGATTCCAAGGGACAGGAAGAGACCCAGAAAAAGACCACATGGAAGATGGGTGGATGAAATTCGAAAGTATGCGGGAGTGACATGGAGGAGACTGGCACAAGACAGACCGTTGTGGAGGAAACTTGGGGAGACCTTCGTCCAGCAGTGGATTGATAATGGTTGACAATGATGATGATGATGATATATATATATACAGTGGTGTGCAAAAGTATTGAATCACCGGCAAAAACTGTGAATTTTTAACCAACTAATTTTCCATAGTTATTTCATCATTTCTATATCATTAGATGCGAAACTTAATGGAGATTTCCAAAATGTCTTAGTTTTTCCTGTAGCTACTTCTGTTCTTAAGATACATTACAAAAATCATGACCAAGTCGAAATTATTACGAAAAGGATCATTTATCCAATACTTAGGTTTACAGCAATAAAGCATTTTTGTAATTCATAAGGAATGAAATAACATTTAAATATAGAAATATAATGAAGCAAAATTATAAAATGCACCTAATATTTTGTTGTCCAGCCTTTAGCTTTAATCAGAGCTTTGCATCTTGATGGCATGCTGTGAACAAGGTTTTGTAAAAGATTGGGTTCAAAAATGCGATTCAAAATTTGAGTTACATCTTCAATTAGGTGAATTTTGGTTATTATTTTTTTCTGATAGTTCATACGACACTTTGAATCACAAATTTTGATCGGTTGTAAGTCCGGTGACTGTGGTGACCAATCAAAGTGCTGAAACCACTTTTTCACTTCTTTAACACGATGAAAGGGAGGATTGTAATCTTGAAAAATAAAATTGACGTCATAAGGTCTTCTAAATGATGACGGCATCTTATTTTTTAGTATCCAGGTTTATTTCTGGACATTTCCGTACGATCGACAATATGGAGGTTCCTAATGCCATACGCACACGTGCAGCTCCAAACCACGACCTTTACCAGATGCTTAACAGTAGTCACTAAGCAACGTTGATGGAATTCTTAATGCTTGAAACTCTTTGCATAAGCACTACTCTGATTCCCATTAAGGCAAAATTCTGATTCATCACTGAAAAGAACATTTTCCCATTGCTTCGTTGCCCATGAGACATGCTATTTTGCCCACTGAAGTCTATGCTGTCTTTGATTTGCTGTTAACAGTGGTTTACACGTGCCTTTGCTACCACGTAAATCATAGTGAAGCAGCCTCCTCCTAACAGTAGAAGTACCAACAGTAACATCAGTCACTTCAGACCATCTTTGAAGCAATTTAGGTGAATTGAGCCTCCTGTCTGGCAAGCTTAGCTTTCTGAGCACTCTGTCCTGTCTGATTCTAGTGGATCTGGGCCTTCCACTGCGACGCATACTTTTTAATATCATCAGTGTCTTTTACTTTGTTCAGTAGCCTAATAACTGTGATTGATTACAGCCCACTCTTTCAGCGATTTGCCTTGAAGAATATCTCTCTTTATGTAGAACAACTATTTTTACTCTGTGCGCTGTGGACAATTCAACAGTTTTTACCATTATTGAGAATGTACACAAATTATACCCTAACAACAACACGAAGCGACCACTACAATGCTCAAGTAGATCAGATCAGATGTAGAAGATTTTGACAGAGAGTGTCTGACCCCAGGTCTTAAACAACCCGTAGAAATAGGAAGCTAGGAGACTTGGGCTAGAGTGCCCGATAGGAAAGTGACACGGAAGCGAGGTAGAAAGACGCCCTTATTCATTACCCGGAGTCAGATGACTTAACGTACCCGGAGTCCGATGACTTAACGTACCCGGAGTCCGATGATTTAACGTACCCGGAGTCCGATGACTTAACGTACCCGGAGTCCGATGATTTAACGTACCCGGAGTCCGATGATTTAACGTACCCGGAGTCCGATGACTTAACGTACCCGGAGTCCGATGATTTAACGTACCCGGAGTCCGATGATTTAACGTACCCGGAGTCCGATGACTTAACGTACCCGGAGTCCGATGATTTAACGTACCCGGAGTCCGATGATTTAACGTACCCGGAGTCCGATGATTTAACGTACCCGGAGTCCGATGATTTAACGTACCCGGAGTCCGATGATTTAACGTACCCGGAGTCCGATGATTTAACGTACCCGGAGTCCGATGACTTAACGTACCCAGAGTCCGATGATTTAACGTACCCGGAGTCCGATGACTTAACGTACCCGGAGTCCAATGATTTAACGTACACGGAGTCCGATGACTTAATGTACCCGGAGTCCAATGATTTAACGTACCCGGAGTCCGATGACTTAACGTACCAGGAGTCCGATGATTTAACGTACCCGGAGTCAGATGACTTAACGTACCCGGAGTCCGATGATTTAACGTACCCGGAGTCCGATGACTTAACGTACCCGGAGTCCGATGACTTAACGTACCCGGAGTCCGATGACTTAACGTACCCGGAGTCCGATGATTTAACGTACCCGGAGACCGATGACTTAACGTACCCGGAGTCCGATGACTTAACGTACCCGGAGTCCGATGACTTAACGTACCCGGAGTCCGATGACTTAACGTACCCGGAGTCCGATGACTTAACGTACCCGGAGTCCGATGATTTAACGTACCCGGAGTCCGATGACTTAACGTACTCGGAGTCCGATGATTTACCTTACCCGGAGTCCGATGACTTAACGTACCCGGAGTCCGATGATTTAACGTACCCGGAGTCCGATGATTTAACGTACCCGGAGTCCGATGACTTAACGTACCCGGAGTCCGATGATTTAACGTACCCGGAGTCAGATGACTTAACGTACCCGGAGTCCGATGATTTATTAACGTACCCAGAGTCCGATGATTTATCGTACCCGGAGTCCGATGACTTAACGTACCCGGAGTCCGATGACTTAACGTACCCGGAGTCCGATGATTTAACGTACCCGGAGTCCGATGACTTACTGAGCCCATCCGACGCACGGCGGATATTTAGTGGTTGGAGAGTTTTTACCTGCCTGAAATCGAACCCGAGGTTTTCTCCGTGGCAGTCACAAGCGTTGACCACTAGGCCTCCTACGGCCCATACAATGCTCAAGTATCTCTTAGCCAGCCCTTATAAATGCTGGAGTAGGATTAGGAAGCAGCCAATCAGGTAAAACTATGTCTACGATTGGCTGTAACAACTGATACGCAGCTAACGTGAATTGCAATGTGTTTGTCGAACCCAATATTTTATGTCATATCTTAAGAATAGAAGTAGCTACAGGGAAAAACTAAGACATTTTTGAAATCTCCATTAAATTTTGCATCTAGCGACATATAAACGACGAAATAACTATGAAAATTAGTTAGTTGAAAAAGTTAACTCTTGAAATTCACGGTTTTTGCAGGTGATTCAATACTTTTGTACACCACTATATATATATATATGTTACCGCTAAAGTGCAGAAATCAGTTATTCTAGAGATTATCTAGGGAATGTGCAGATTAACTAGGGTGATCCGTTAAAATGCCAAAAATTGTTTCATTGCTCAAATTACCTAGGTAATCTGCAAATTACCTAGATAATCTGCACATTACCTACTTTGCTGGAACAACAGCAACGTTTCTGTAAGCTTAAATTAACATAATGTTATTTATTTATTTTTCGATATATAAAGAATCAAGTTAATACAATCAAACAATCAACAAATTAGTTGATAGAATCAATCATCAATCAATTAAAAAAATATAATAGAAAGAATCAAACGGTTTAAAATATTATTATAATTAAGGAAATGAATTTGCAAAACATATGATAAAATTATGCTTAGTTATTAGTGCAATCTAAAGATTGGTGACGCTTTGAATTACATAGCAATTGGTTTTTGCGACAAGCACACCTATTTGTGGTACATTTAGATTTGAAGTCACATTTTCTGAAACCCTGCCCAGTACCAAGGGATTGTTTTATTGCTGTTTGACGTAAAGATATTTCTACAGCAGGGACATCTTCCTTCGTTAAAAATCTCTCTTTGCAAACACTGAATTCTGATTTTGCATACAATTGTTTTAAAATACCCGTTTTAGTACCAAGTTTATAAAAGCCATTCTGTTTTACTAAGAACCACAGCTAAAATCGAGCGGGCATCAGTTTTTGCTCTGTCTACTTCGGGTACTTTAATTCTCACAGTGACACCTTCATCGACATTTGGGTGCTTTGCATTAGAAACTGCTAACATTTTCTTTGCTTGCTTTTTTAAACTTTTCTTGGCTTCATTACGCCGTATTTTCTGATCCATATTCTTTTTACAGATGTTGCACAATACATTCTTACCATACCCTTTCTCTTTAGAATCTATTTCACCACAAATTACGTGAACAAACATATCACACGAAACCAAACTAAAAGTGGAGGAAGAGGGGGAAGGTGTAGGGAAAGGAAGTGAGAGAAACAAACTTTTGAACTTTAACGATACGGAAGCCGTTAATGAGCACATTACCTAGGTAAAATACGGAAAACACTTGATTCCGCACTTTAACGGAGCAAATCAATTAATCTGCAGATTAGCTAGGTAATGTGCACATTAACGGCTTTCGAGCTTTAGCGGTAACATATATATATATATATATCATCATTGTCAACCATTATCAATCCACTGCTGGTCGAAGGTCTCCCCAAGTTTCCTCCACAACGGTCTGTCTTGTGCCAGTCTCCTCCATGTCACTCCCGCATACTTTCGAATTTCATCCACCCATCTCCCATGTGGTCTTTTTCTGGGTCTTTTCCTGTCCCTTGGAATCCAATCTAAAATTTCGGCTGTCCATCGATGGTCTGTCCTGGCAGTATGCCCAGCCCATTGCCATTTCAGGGATTTAACTCTGATCATGATAAAATAAAAATACCAACGTTTACCACAATCAAAGGTTTATTATATATCGACGATAGTTTCGCAGATCTATTGGCCTGATGATGCCGAGCCAATAGCTCTGCGAAACTATAGTCGATATATAATAAACCTTTGATTGTGGTAAACGTTGGTATTTTTATTTATCTCAAAACCACAAGTTTTGTAGTCATAAATTATATATCTGATCATGATCTCTTCCACTATTGTAATTTTTTGGATCCACGAGTTCCTCTTCTTATCTCTCCTGGTTACACCAAGCATGAACCTCTCCATGCTTCTTTGAGTTCTCTGCAGCCTCTGTATGTCTCTTTTAGTTAAGGTCCACGTCTCTGCACCGTACGTAATATATATATATATATATATATTGGTTTTCCTGATGCACTGTCTTCATTCTATGTGGTGTTGTAGTAAATTTCCCATTTGTACTTCACATTCTGAAATTTTTATTTCTTAAAACTGTGTATCGTTCGATCGGTGTAGCCACTACCACTATTGTGACGAGCCAACCTCAGAGGCGACGCATATATATCAAGATGGCAAGTAGCAGTGATAATCCCATGCCCACTTAATATCATTAGGAAAGCATTCGGTTTCGCAGCAGAAGGACGTAGCTTTGAGTCTAGCCACCGGCAAATTATAGTTTTCACATTGGTTCTCGAACTTAAAAAAGTTCTACTGGTTGTCAGGTTCTTCGAAAAACGTGTGATGTTTCTTCCACACATCGTTCGGAATTTAATGAGAATCATTCTTCCCTTCGGAAAACGTTGTGATACTTCTTCCACATATCATCTGGAATTAGTAAGAATCCCTTCTTATACAGAGAGTCACTTCAAGCGTGGTTTGCGGCGGTCGACCCGAAATCTTCGATTTCGTGCCCCGCCTTTCTTAAGGGAGGAGTTGCATGTGACGTACTAGAGGGGTGACGCACATGTCAAGAAGACAAGTGTAAGTGATAAGCACTTATCGGTGTATTTTAATTGAGGAAGCATTCGGTTCTGGAGCAGAAAGATGCGCGTTTGAGCCGGCAACTGGAAAATAGCTTGAAATTTCTAGATCCCTTAATGGCTTTGGGCGTAAAATGCGACCATTTTTATTTACGCTTTCCAACCGTAAGTTGAAAAAGCGTATATGCTCCAGCTTTGTCTCTCTGTCCGTCCGTCAGCACGATAACTCGCGTAAAAATTGTTCGATTTCGATGAACTTTTAGTATGTAGTAAGGGACTACCTGGGTACGAACCCTATTGAAATTGGACGAAACGGGTTCAAAGGTCAGGACATAGGAGCGGCAGCCATTCCATTGCACTTATACGTCATAACTTGCGTAAAAATGGTTCGAGAAAAAATTTAGTATGTAGTAGGGACCACCTGGGGATGAACCCTATTGAAAATGGGCGAAATGGGGTCAAAGGTCAGGACACAGCAGCGGGATCCATTCCATTGCCCTTATGCGTCATAACTTAAGCAAAAATGCTTCAATTGAGACAAAACTTTATCATGTTGTTCCGAAAGTATACTTAACCGGTTCTATTGAATATCATCGAAATGGGATCAAAGGTCAAGGCATGGGAGTGAGATTTATTCCACAGCCATTATCCTCATAACTTGAGTAATAATTATTTCTGGTATGTTGGAAAGCGTATCATAATCAATGCATTGCATGATTTTACTAACTTGTTTTGTTTTGTTAAGAAATTCCACTTGGCGTGCTAATTACAGCCAACTTTCGTCCGATACTGTCTCAGAAGATTCCACTGAAATTAAAGATTGGTTTAGGAAATGTACACGACTAACCACCCCGAATCTTTTAGTAATTAGGAGCCTATATATTATCTTCTTGCATTTGCGCGCACCATATTTAAATGCAAGTACCAATTTTCAGTATCCATCATTTTTATCAGAAAAATGTTCTTGCTCTCACCGATATTTTATTGAAATGGCCTCTTGTTATAATCAAAACGACACGTCCTACAATAAATTGGCTTTAGCTCCAAACTTGGCCGCCACGTCTTTGTGAAGTGGAAAGCGTTGATATATCGATATTTGTTCTTTAGGCTTTAATCTCCATCTGTTGCATACCCGAAGAGTTGTATTCCGCAAGCTGAAAAAAGGGTGAATTTTACAGCTGATTCTAGCCTGTCAGATCTTGGTGGGGAAAAAAAAGATAAAGAAAAAAAAATGGGAGGCCGGAAATGGCAAATGCACAGATTGATGAAGATAATAAAGTGCATCACTGAATGTCTCCGATTTTCAGCACGTCTGAATTTTTTTTTATTTATTTATTTCTCCGTTCGCCTCTTTTTAATGGCGTTCTTTTCAGTCGATTTGCGCGAAAAGCTCAGTGAGATTGAAAACACGTCTTTGCTTGGAGCTCGAGACATCCAATCGCTTCCTTTCACGGGGCTTAGGAGTTCCACAAAGGAAGAAACGATTCCATTCTAAATAATTCATTTCCGGATGCATTAGCAATGTCGCATTCGGATTACATGTTTCGCGACTCGACGGAACAGCACAAGCAAAACAAAACAAAACAACAACAGCAGCAATTTTCCCTACGACTCAAAGCGCAAAGGGCGTGTATTTTGCCAAAGCGTTTCCACTTAAATTCCGCCATAATTTCCGGACTCGGTAAGATTTTCTCAGGGGCGAGGTGAGGCAGCCGGGAGGTGGGGGGAGGGGGGTTAGTAAGGGGCCGCGAAGAAATGCTCACGAAGTGAGATGTTTTCTACAAAGCCTTCACGCTTACATTAATATTTATCCGGGCAGAATTTTATATCACTGTTGAAAACATTCACCCGGAAGCTTTATAATTTTATGCCAGCAAAAAAAAAAAAAAAAAAGAAAAAGAATGAAATCTACTCGCTTTTGAATGGAGGCGCATTTCGAAAAACGATTTTAAATGCCGGTAACAAAAGAACTGGAGTTCATGTTTCATAAAACTATTTAGACCGGTGATTTGTCTCCGAGGTTTCTGATTGTTTCCGCAAGCTGCCCTGTTGTCGCGTCTTTGCTTAATGCTTTATCACTAAGCTCCAAAACGACAGGAAGTTCAAGATTAAAAATCAGATTACTGTGACAAAAGGCAGGTGAATTTCAAATACATAGGGCATTTAATAAAACTGGGCATTTCAAGAAGCAATGCTATTTTCTTTAAATAGAAACTATTCTTTTCGTCTCTGAAATGTTTTAGCGAGTACACCCGCTAAGAAAAGAGGAAAAAAAAAAAAAGAAACAAAAACAACCCTCAAATTTGTGTCACCCTATTATACAGTACAGCATCGGTTAATCCGGATTGGTCAGGACCGAGGGGGATCCAGAAAGTTTGATTTTTTTTCTTCTGTAAGGACAACAGTAATACCAAAAAGTCCATGTGAGACATGAATCACAAACTTAATACCAGTACTTAATGTACAAAATATGTGCGCAAAATACTTCTTTATATATGAAGGCAGACATGTATGAAGAATTCAGTTACTGATTTCCCCTTCATGAAAGACATTCGTTTTTATTTCTATGTTACTGCTAAATCGTCAATCCTTTTAAATGCAGCAGGTACATACATAACAATGATAACATTAGGTCCTTTCTATCTATCCATCAGTTTCACTGATGCTTCGAAGCATTCAAAAGCTTCCGAATGTAACGATTTCTCATCTTTTTCAAAATTTCTGTCGGCCTTCGTATTTTTTTACCGTGGCTTTCAGAACTTCAACTTCTGATGTTTAGTTAAATTTAAATGTGTCTCGGAACTCTGGCGTCACTATTAAATCATTCTCGCACATCATCAGGAACAGAATTACAGTACAGGTCGGCACGGGTCTTTATCCTTTGAGCAGCTGGAACGAATTAAATCGAGATTAGCGAAATGGGCTGAAATCAGCACGAACGAATACACACCACAGTCAAAAAGCTATGACCACCTGTCAGTATGAGATATGTCCTCGTGCCGCCAATACCGCAGATTCATTGATTCAGATTCATTCAAATTCATTGAGGCTTGTGAAAGTTTCTGTAGGGATGCCATACCATACAGAAACCAACGCTTCTCGCAGATCATCAAGAGTCATCGGTAGAGGATCCACATGTCGAACCTATTGGTCAGCATAATTCCACACATGCGCAATGGGATTAATGTCCGGGGAGTACTCTGACCAGGATAGTAAACTAAAATCACTGGAATGCTCCTGAAGCCATTATCTCACTCGCTGGCAAGAGGCATTATCCTGTTGGAAGCAACCCATGCTATCGGAATAGACAGTCATAGTGACTGGGAACACCTGATTCGCCACAATGAAAAGGTAGCCTGAAGTGTTCATCGAGCTATCGAGTAGGATGATTGCTCCCAGTGTTTATCAGGAAACCATGCCCCACACGAGCACACTGCCACCTCCTGCCTGTTTCTTCTCTGACATCGTGTCGAAATGATATTTGTCAGCAGTGCTTCACCATACTGTCCATCGACCATCCACACGATAAAGCAGGCGACGTGATTCCTCTGAAAAGGCGACTTTCTTCCCCCTGTTAGGTGGTCCAGTGCCTCCCCTCAGATACAAATTCACACCGTAATCGTCGATGTCTGGCCGTCAGCATGGGTACCTTTCGTGGACGTTGGCTCCTGAGATCCATAGAGAGCAGAGTTCGTTGGACTGTGGTCTACGATACGCTGCTCGATGTGCCTGCTTTAAATGATCTTGCCAGTTGTCCCACTGTGGCCCGTGTGTTGGATCGTACTAGTCAGGATACCCGTTGCTGCCCAAGGGCGTCAATGCTCTGTGGACGTCCACTGTTACCCTGGCTACGGCAGGTCTTGTCGGTTTCCTTCCATTCCTGGAACACTTTAAATGCACCATGTGAACAGGCCACAATATCGCACATTTCTATAATGTTATCACCCTTCAGTCGGTAGCCAACAATCATTCCTTTTTCAAACTCGTCCTTTTCCAATTTTCAGGCGAAATTGCATACCGTCCGGGACTTCGTGATTTATCTATGTTGCTACGCACGCCATCTGGCTGCTGGTTACTGTTTCTTCTTACATCAGGGGTGATCATAATTTTTTGACTGGACTGCGCATATTCTCTATCTAAAAAATAGGGAGGAAAGTGGCTGAAAAATTGAATATGTATATCAGAAAGTGTTCTTTTCCCCTTTATCTTGGTTATTCAAAAAGGTAATTTAGGGGGATGATTGACACTAATCCTTTCTGACCTAATCAAACTTTCTGATCTAATCAATCTTTCTGATCTAGTCAATCTTTCTGACTAATTGCCTTTCTGACCTAATCAACCTTTCTGACTAATCCTTTCTGACCTAATCAGTCTTTCTGGCTAATCCTTTCTGACTGATTACCTTTCTGACCTAATCAATCTTTCTGATCTAATCAATCTTTCTGATCTAATCAATCTTTCTGACTAATTACCTTTCTAACCTAATCAATCTTTCTGACCTAGCCAATTTTTCTGACCTAGCCAATCTTTCTGACTAATTACCTTTCTGACCTAATCAACCTTTCTGACATAATCAAACTTTCTGACGTAATCAAACTTTCTGACTAATCCTTTCTGACTGATTATCTTTCTGACCTAATCAATCTTTCTGACTAATCCTTTCTGACTGATTATCTTTCTGACCTAATCAATCTTTCTGACTAATCCTTTCTGACATAATCAGCCCTTCTGACTAATCCTTTCTGACTGATTATATTTCTGACCAAATCAATATTTCTGACTAATCCTTTCTGACTGATTACCTTTCTGACTGATTACCTTTCTGACCTAATCAATCTTTCTGACAAATCCTTTCTGGCTGATTATTTTTCTGACCTAATCAATCTTGCTGACTAATCATTTCTGACTGATTATCTTTCTGACATAATCAATCGTTCTGACTAATTATCTTTCTGAGCTAATCCTTTCTGACTGATTACCTGGCTGACCTAATCAAACTTTCAGACTAATCCTTTCTGACTGATTATTTTTCTGACCTAATCAATATTTTTGACTAATGCTTTCTGAATGATTACCTTGCTGACCTAATCAATCTTTCAGAATAATCCTTTCTGACGGATTATTTTTCTGACCTAATCAATTTTTCTGACTTATCCTTTCTGACTGATTACCTGACAAAACAGGCTACAACAAAGTAATGAACCTAAGGAAGGAGAGCGGAGATTTTTGAATCATATCTTTAAGTTCACTGGTACGGTATCCGTACCATGTGGAAAGTAGCCCTTCTCTATCATGCCTTGGGTCATGGCGTAGATAGTAGAAGAGAGCTCTTATCACCAGTGATAAGTTTATTGTCGTTACTTCAGATTTCAGATTGTAAAAAGAATTGTTTTGCCTTAGGTTTTGTAAAACCAGGTCGCTATGGACTACCGGGTTTACAAAACCCATAAGAGCCTTCATCTACCTAAAGATTGAAGAAGAGTGCCTTCCTCGAGCTAAAGATAAATATCTTATAAGAACCTTCTTCTATCTTTCTTTCCTACCATTCAGGCCGAATTTATTCCCTTAATTAAGACCTTGTCACTCAATCTTTCAACATGGACCCCCAAAGCATGTCATAATACTCTCTAAACAGCATTTGATATTTAAAGAACATTTGATATTTTAATATTGAAAATACACTGACGGAAAAAAACCTCCCAACACCACGAAAAAATAGTTGTGGAGGAATGAAATGGCGGCAATACATTTGTATAGGTAACATTATAATGAATTAGCTTTGTTTATCTTTTTGCTAAGCTAATTATTATGAATGAATAGTGCTCTAAGCTTCAAAATAATGAATTCCCAAAAGGGTGTTGTTACTCGTTAATTATGAACTTAAACAAAGTCTCAACGCTGGTTATTTATATTAAGTAATCAAAGTCATAAACCTAACAGCCAGACAGAGGTCTGACAAAACTAAGAATTGAAAAAGACTGAACTTACAGAACAACTTGTTTATTGTGATGACTCCTGGTCAACTAAGGCACTCATATATCACTACTACATAACAACACACTGCAACGCAACACACCAACTACACCAACCACCACAACTACCACAACGCAACAACACAACTACAACGCAACAACCCACAACTCCAACTTCTCGATGAACGTGCCTATATACGAGCTACCACCACGTCATGACTTACACTCATTGCCAGATCTCATTCAGCGGGTGAAATAATATTCCGTTCAGTAGGAAGATAATTTACATAGGAAAATGAAATAACCAGAGATAGTAAAATCAAAAGGAAAGTGAATATAGAGTATACGTTACAACATATTTAATCGATTAAGGTTTCAAGATCACAGCTTATTGTAAGCGCGAGAAAAGTCATTTTAAATGTGAAATGCTGGTACATTAATAACCGGTGTAACCGCCAGAATGTTGAATGCAAGCACGCAAACGTTCATGCATTGTGTCGTACAGGTGCTGGATGTCAGTTTGTGGGATGGAGTTCCATGCTTGTTGCACTTGGTCGGTCAATACAGGGACGGTTAATGATGTTGAGGGCGACGCTGGAGTTGTCGTCCAATGATGTCTCATACGTGCTTGATTGGTGAAAGATCTGGTGATCTAGCAGGCCACGGCAACATGTCGACACTCTGTAGAGCATGTTGGGTTACAACAGCGGTATGCAGGCGAGCGTTATCCTGTTAGAAAACACCCCCTGGCATGCTGTTCATGAATGGCAGCACAACAGGTTCAATCACCAGACCGATGTACAACTGTGCAGTCAGGGTGCGTGGGATAACCACGAGAGCGCTCCTGCTGTCATAGGAAATTGCTCCTCAGACCATAACTTCAGGTGTAGGTTCAGAGTGTCTCAGCCGCAGACAGGTTGGTTGCAGGCTCTCACCTGGCCTCCTTCTAACCAACACACGGCCATCCCTGGCACCCAGGGCAGAACCGGCTTTCATCAGAAAACACTCCGTCCTCCAATGAGCTCTAGCTTGACACCACTGACGTCGCAAACGGCAGTGGTTTGGAGTAAGTGGAATGCACGCTACAGGGCGTCTGGCTCGGAGCTGTCCTTCAAGTAACCGATTTGTAACAGTTCGTTGTGTCACTGTGGTGGCAACTGCAGCTCGAATTGCTGCCGCAGACGCGGTACGATGCGCCACGGCCATACGCCGTACACGGCGGTCTTCCCTCTCAGTAGTGCCACGTGGCCAGCCGGAACTCGGTCTTCTAGAGGCAGTACCTTCCCTTGACCACCGCTGCCAACAATCATGCACAGTGGCTACATTCCTGCCAAGTCGTTTTGCAATATTGCGGAAAGAAAATTCACCTTCTCGTAGCCCTATTACACGACCTCGTTCAAACTCCGTGAGCTGTTGATAATGGCTTCTTTGTCTTCCTAAAGGCATTCTTGACTAACATCAACACACTACGTCGAATCTCAACGATAACTAACGCTCACGAACGTTACAGCGCGTCTTTACAGCAAACCTGCTTTGCATGCTCCGAGGGGCGCTACTAGCGCCACACGTATGCGGCGAGCGCGAAATTTGAATAGACGTCATCTTACAGATGTACTCTCACCGCCTACCAACTGTCGCTTATCTAACACAACCCCTTCTTGGTGTTGAGATTTTTTTCCGTCAGTGTATCTGGAAAATATTTTCATTCTTCAGATTCTCAGAACGACTCTTGACACATACACCCGGCCAGGGATTTTCAGCTCCCGAACAGCTCCTCCCTCAAATTTTCTCAGATACTCCTTCATAAAAAAAATATCCACACCCATCCATTCAAAGGTGCGTGTGTCTATCAGTAGTGTTTTGTATTCCACTAAGAATGTACCGCACTGTGGGTCTGGTGGTCGTGAGTGACGCGAATAATCTCAATGTGTTGTATGTAAATAAATTTATACTTTCGAATCACTCGGATTATTTTGCACCACAAAGATCTTCGCATGCGAAAGATGCATAGCATAGATTATCTACAAAGTGTACCAGGGTACTCTCTCCGTTTGTTTTTTCACTCAATCTCATATACAGGATGCGTAGAAAAGACCCTTTAGCCTGGAACAACTTGCGAACGGAGAAAGGTACAGTTATGTAAATGAGATAACGGTAAAGTAAAACGACTACGCCCGATCGAATGCAACCAATAGCAGCGCACCTAGTGGCGAAATGCTGAAGTTGGCCATTGCAATTCGAAAACGAAAAGAGACAGAGCAAAATTTCCAATTACAACGTTGCAGAGCATCAATTAATTAGTACAAAACGACATTTGTTTTACACGTATAAGATAAACTGTGGCCTGAATACCGTAAAGTGTCCGAAATCTATACGCGACCTTTTGTGTGAACGTTTGAAGGGAACAGGCATAGGTATGAGCAAATGCACACAATTTATTGCATAAATGCGTACTTATGTCAATACAGTTTGATGACGTCCGACAAAACAAAAACAAAAAAAGGCAAACTGGCGCACAGTGATAAGAAGTTAATGTCGAGTATGTTCGGAGAGTTCGCCATTGCCCACGATACACATTTGTATTCGTGAAAGTAACTCTGCATGCACATTCCTCATCATGGAAGGTGTCACACTATTGCAAGCATCTGTAACACGACGACGTAGTTACAGCAGACTTGTAGGCGCTGTTGCATACACCTGATTTTTTACGCAACTCCAGAAATCCAAGCTCGTCATTCTCACACAGCGTACGTTGACATAAACTTCTGATCAGGATACATCCTCCTACTGGTTTTTATATCGTAGGTACGGTAGGTACAACGTCACAATCTGCATTATTTGCATACGGCTACATTTGCGAAATGTGAATATGCAAATTCGAATCGTCGCGCATCGATTTCGGACATTTTAAGGTATTCAGGCGACAATTTATCTTATCCGTGTGAAACAAATGCTTTTTTGTACTAATTAATTGACGCTCTACAACTTTGTAATTGAAAATTTTGCTCTATCTCTTTTTGTTTTCGATTTGCAATGGCTACCTTCCGCATTTCGCCACTAAGGGCGCTGCTATTGGTTGCGTTCGATCGGGTGTAGTCGCTTTACTATACCGTTATCTCACTTGCATAACTGTACCTCTTTCCGTTCGCAAGTTATTCCAGGCTAAAGTGACTTTCCTATGCACCCTGTATATTCTTGAAGTGCTATTTCTTTGTGCTGATTTTAAGGACACAGCTGTTAAGTTTTAAGCTACCCGGGATTCCAATTAAGAAGAATTAGTTACGATAATTCAGCAAATTTCACAGAAAAGTCGTTTACTTCAACAGGTATTAAGTGTTTCTTGTATTCAAGTAGTACTTCAAGGTACGTTCATGTTGGAGTAGTAGTTAGAAATTACATATGATTCCTGTAGCCAAAGGAAAATATTTCGAGGTTAAATTGTTATTTGAAAAGTAAAGTATCAATGAAATTGAATCAGGAAACTCTTCGATTGACGAAGTCAGCAATATTGCTCCGTTGAACAGATGACCCGTTTTCCCTTCTCTTTTGCTTTCATACAACTGCAAGAACAGAATAGTTAAATGCAATTCCGTTTACGTACAAAAAGTGAACTCGATATTGTTTCTCTGTGTTGGGACGTCCACCATACAGATTCATCAATCAAATAAAAACTTTCACAAATCTATTAGTTGCAGAAATCATGAGAACTGTGGAGAATACACAGGAATGACGAACCTTGACAACCGACAGGATGTGAATTGGGTGGCGAAGCTCGAACCGAGCAACGAAGAGAGAGAGAGAGAGAGAGAGTTAATTTTCCCATTTTAGTTACAACAGAGATTTTTGTCCATGAAGATTGGCATTTCATTTAGATTTCAAATGACTTATGACTTCCATTGTAAAAAGATTATTTCCATTACAGATCAACTCAGCTTTTCAGTGGAAATATCACACGGCGGAAATTAAGTTTTAATTCAAGTGCTACAAAACAAAATGTTAATCGACCGACCAAAGGTAATTCATTTGCTTCCACCCATTTACCTTTTAACTATCTGCTGCCCGTCTAATGCTATTTTCTACTTTTAATATGTCAGAGTTTAAACGTAGTCGGAATTTTTCTTACGTTTATTCCTTTTTAAACCTGCTAATGGCTTTTGTTGACGCGGATGTTCTTCCGGTTTCTGCTAATGTTCCACATCACGATATGAAAGTTCTGCCACTAAGGAAAAGTAAAGAATAGAGTTTTTCATTATTCTTTCCTTCGTAGATGAAGCTGGACTTTGGATAAACTAAAGAAATGTTTGCGCAAGCTTCTTTACTTCTTTTGCACAATTTCTTCTCCCTTCAACAGTGAGGATGTATCTTCACTTCTGCTGCTACATTTACTTTACCGTTTCTGTTTCTGACATTCTGCACGGACTCATTTTCTCCCCTAAGTTATTGCACACATATTGTTCGAAGTAACATGTCTTTGGTATCATTTGTGAACTTTTACTACTTTATTTTTGCGCATTTTGTTTGGCATTAGTTACTGCCTCTGTGGAACATAACTTGGCTGACTGTAATGCTTTGGAGGTGATGGTTGATTGAGTCCTTTAATAAATAATATGTATTTTTAAGAGTACACCAAACTATGCAGGTTGCTTATAGCGTAGTACAAATTCATTGATTTAGTGGTATAGTGTAATATACACAGCGCATCAAAGAATTTTTAAGACTGGCGCTAGATCTCAGCCTACGGTGGCACCACCAGTGTAATCGCGAATGCGTTATAAACCATATCCATCTGCTTGCTTTCTGCCAAAAATACTGCGCAGTTGTTAAAGTAACTCAAGCGAAACGGCCGTTCATTAGAGAAGTAAATTTTTTTCATGTTGAATTATTAAGGTGGAACAAAGGGCTGTTATTAAATTTAACGCAAAACTTGGTAAAAGTGTCTCGGAAACGTACCAAATGATGAAACAAGTTTACGGTGAGTTTTGTTTAAGTAGATCAAATGTTTTCCTGTGGCACAAACGCTTTTTGGACGAAAGAGAGACGCTAGAAGATGATAAGCATACCGGAAAACCAAGTTCATCTAGGACACCTGAGATTATTGAAAAAGTGCGGGATTTCGTGGAAAACAATCGATGTGCGTCACTAAGAATGATGGAAGAATCTTTAAACATCAACAAAGAAACGATTCGAACCATCCTGCATGATGACCAGCTTGAAGAGTATCGTGCTGGCATCCTTCTTGCCAGCACGGTACTCTTCAAGCTGGTAGGGGTGGCATTCTCGTCTGGGGACTGTTTACGTGAACTGAAATGGGGCCCCTGGTACGTGTGACATCGTCCCTTACAGGTCAACGTTACCAGAATATCCTGGACGACCATTTGCTCCCGTTTGTGCGTCTTCAACATCCCACTGAGGACCTCATCGTGCAACAAGACAATGCAGCTCCCGAATTGTATTCGAATGGTTGGATGAACACTCCACCGACGTGACCTCGCTTCCTTGGCCAGCTAGTTCCCTTGACCTCAATCCTATCGACCACATCTGGGATGCCATCGAGAGAGAGATGTTCGAGGCTATAATCCCCCCCCCCCATCAAATTTTCGTGAACTGTGGGAGCTTGTTCAGGGGCCGCGGATCCGTATGGCTTTCCAACGCTTCCGGTTTCTTGTCGAGTCCATGCTGAGACGAATCGCTGCCGTCATCAAGGCGGAAGATGGTGCTACACGTTACTAGACAGGTATCTCTAATTCAATTGCTCTTCAGTGTATATGTTACAAAGCATTTCTTCTGCCGTGAAATACATTAAATATGAATGACTTTACTTATGAACACATCAGGCGAATTTTTCAAACTTTAAGTTACTTTGACTTTAAACGACAAGCACCGAAGTTGACATGGATAATTTTTAGTGGAAGTTTTAATAAATTGAGCAGGCCATCTTTATATATGCGGAATTATACAGTATATTTATTTCAAAATAAACAAAATAAACGTGTTGCCCGCCGTCTAACTCTTTTAAACAGCTTGACACCGTTGCTCCATAAAGTTGAAAAGCATTGGCCTAGACCGACAAGGAGATATGCAGGATCCGCGACGTATAGCCCAGGATTTACATACCGGCCAAAGAATCAAGTGTGTAAATATAGCATCACTGTAGCTGTAAAATCTCCTTCCCCTTTATTATGTAAAATGCAAATGCAAGGAGAGACAATGCGAGGAAGAAATAGCAGATGTGTACCCTATACCGTCAGCATACCTTCATAACACAGAAAATTATATATCTGAATAACGAAACGTTCATCGCCACTAGATGTAAAGAACACATGAGAAGTGTCAACAAGCGCATGCAGAGTAACGCGCTTGTCGTGAAAGTCATACATGTCTCGACTACTGGTACATGGAATAAGATAAGAAGAGTTGCCCCTTATATAAGAACTTTAAAAAGACTGCCGTCAGGTAGATATTTGAAACCCACTCCATCAAGTCAGCATACAATAATGCTGTGTCTGCTGTGTTCATGTGACATGTTTGTCTTGCATGTTTTTTAACAAACTTTTGTTTCTCTGCATTTTACGTCTTACCGCTGCCTTAAAAACTCCTTCCAGTGGAGAGAGAAAGCTTGGAAATTTGTATATAATTTAAGAAATTAATAATAAATCGAATCACTCTAATAGTGTTACTGTTTCCTACATAATTGGTGTACTGTTCCTCGTTTTCAAGAATAGACAGAGTTAGGAATCTAGTTATAAGAGAAAGAACAGGAATAATAGATATTATAAAACAATCAAAGTGGAGATCGGCTGGACATGGTGGAAGCCCGAAAGATGGACACGATTAATACACTGGCGGAAAGTGAAAAAAGAACACCAAGAAGGAGACGTCTGATACCAACGAAATTTATACAGCATAATAACGGAATACATAGGATAACGTGATCAAAACATTATGGCAAAATACAGCTGTATTTGCTGGTAAACTGAAAAATAACATTTCCATGTAACATGGTTAGTACGAGGTTGAACCGCCATGAACTGCGTCACACTGTGCAATTCTGGCATGGAGTCTGTCGTACAGATGTTGGATGTAAGTTTGGGGTATTGAGTTCCAAGCATCCTCAACCTGGACGCGTAAATCGGGGATGGTCGTGGCTGGCCGTGGAGACCGGATAAGTTGTTGTCCCATAAAATCCCACAAATGCTCAATGGGGGACAAATCCGGTGAATGTGCAGGCCATGGAAGTTGTCTCAAACCCTGAAGTGCATGTTGCGTTGCACGTGCCGTGTTTGGGCGTGCGTTATCTTGCTGTAAAACACCACGATGGACCGACCTTACAAATGGCACAACAACGGGCTGAATGATGTTGTTGATGTAGGAGGTGCTGTTTAACGTACCCGGTACAAACACTAGTTGTGTACGGGAGTGATAGCTGATCGCTTCCCACACCAGGAGACAAGGTGTAGACCCTGTGTGTCGCTGGCGGATGAAAGAAGGGTGGAGACGCTCCCCTGTGCATCTGCGAAGACGCATACGATCATCGGAGGCTCCCAAGCAGAATCTGCTTTCATCACTGAACACGACAGATCGCCATTGCGTTCTCCAGTGCAGACGTTGGCGACACCACTGCAGCCGTTCCTGACGGTGGGCTGGAGTCAGAGGTACACATGCCAGAGGCACGTGCACGTAGTCCTGCATTCAGTAGACGGTTGCGGATGTACGCACAGTCACCTCAAGTGCAACGGCAGCTCGGATTTGGGTCGCAGTGGATGTTCTGCTTGGCAACGCCGCTCTTCTTATGCGTCGATCGGTTCGTTCATCAGTCCGCCTGTGACTCCCTGTACCACGTCTTCTCGGGTAGGAATGTTCCTCGGTCCATCTACGCCATTATCGTACCACCACCGATACTTCCCGTCCAATTCGCTCCGCAATACGACGATACGACCACCCGGCCTCGCGGAGTCCGACTAGACGATCTCGCTCAAAGTCCGATAACTGCTGAAATCGTACACGTGTTCCATGTCCAGGCATTGAAGCTTCTTCAGGGTCTTCGCACGTGTCCGTACGCCGACGACTGATTACATTCACTTCGCCGTACTCCTTAAATACCACCGAAGATAATTTGCATATTATGCCGTGCTGTGGCGGAAGCGCTCACCGGTTGATCCCGAAATTAACATCACACCTACGTAAGCTCGACCCCATTTACATATGAAAATTTCATGATCGTCCGCCGATTCCTTCTTGGTGTTCTTTTTTCACTTTCCGCCAGTGTAATAGAATGGTAACCGAGAGATGGAAGGAGACGAAGAGGGCGTCAGAGAATAAGATGGAGAAATGACCTTCATAAATTTAGAGTTGCTGAATGGTGGACTGAGGCTAAGGATCGAGGAAATTGTGAATGTCTGGGGGAGGCCTATACCCTGTAGTGAGTGCCAACAGGGTAAGAAGAAGACTACTGCTGTATTGTAAAATGTGAAGTCTTGATTTTGCTTTCTCAGGATGAAAAAAAAGTGTTTGAAATGTTTGTGAGCGAAGCGAGTGTCGTGAAGAGATAATTATCGTTATTTTCTTATCTCGACGTTTGCACATCTTTTTTTGTGTCTAGTTCCTGTTTTTTCACAGAAGTGATAATGAATTATCAGTGTTCCTCGAACTGTGTTAGTTTTAATTAATTATCAAAACCAGAGAAAAAGAAGCTGAGTCATCTCAGTCAAAAGAAAACAAGAATTTTTCTAGATAGTGAGATGCCGTGCTCATTTTCGAGATGGGAGGGAAAAAAACAACAGAAATAAACGAAGCAGAAATATTTTCTCATTCATTAATAGGAATTAATGTCCCTTTACTCCGTAAAATACATGGATAATGAGCCTTGAAAATAACGGGAAAAAGCAAGATTGATGAGAACTGGTAAAATCCGCTCTACCCCCAGGACTTCCCGAGCTATTTAGCGTCGTCCGCCTGCACCAGCTTCCTAATGATGACGTGCAACATATGCTAATTGAAGAGGCATTTCAAATCGTCATAGTCGGATTCCTTCGACTGCCATGTCTGTCACTGCCCTTCCAGCTGTGCATTACTGGACCAATTAGCGGGGGATTAATGGAGCCTGTTGTCTGTGCTGCAACATCTCTGCATGGAGCGAACCTCCTCTGTGTTCTTCCCTTATTCGATCTCCGAGTTTTGTCTCAATCCCACCAAGATTTTGTCCGATTAGGGGTCCAAACAGTGATTTGTTGTGCAAGAGGGTTAATTGGTTGCTCGATGTACAAATGTAGTTTCGGATGGAACTCTTCATTTTTATCTTTCCTTTTTACCCTGTTCGGAATTTAGAGGGCACTTCAGATTAGATCCGCAAAGATAAGGTCTTCAGGACATTTCGCTGCTAAATTAGAATTTAATTACATCACTTCGGGCATTTGCCTTGACGTTGTTTCCCCGATTGAAACTCATTTCATTATAGAAACTTAGTAATATTAAATTCTTGTAGATCATTTTAAGCAAGCATACACTTTCCTTAGGAAAGAGATTAAGTCCGTTTACCTGTTGTGAAAGAAAGAAACTCTACGTCTCATTAGCAGAGCGATGGAGTTATGCAAACTTGCTTATAATCTCGAACCAGCCTGCAGTGACTATATTTATCTTCCTCTAAGCTCTTTAGAAAATATCGTATCAGTTCAGATTAGACTGCGAATTTGAGAATATGTTCGTTGCAATCAATTTGTTTATCAAGATTTTACTCGTCCTTAATAAAACTCTGCCATGTAAATACAGTATCTGAAAATCAAAACGTTTGAGGAGCGACAGAAAACCCACTATGCCTGAATCTCTAAAATCTAAATATTTTACTGGGAAACTGTTTTCTCGATCCTTAAGGCACTTTATGGTACATTATATGATCAAAAGTATCCGAACACTCCTTATAACGTATGCTCAATATGCACTACTGTTTGTGAAAATTGCAACACCAAAAAGGACTACTGGTATTAGCTTCAAACTTATAGGATATGTACAACAAGTTAGGATATGCAGATGATAACTGAAAATGCGCATGTGGTTTCGGAGGAGCTCCCTCTGAACTGTCCGGTCATGGGCTTTTAAGAGTCATGGGTTTTAAGAGCTGGCTCAAACAAAGTATTACAATCAGTGAAGAGCCGATATTGAGTCGAAACGGAGTTCTTGTGTCTCACTGTGTCCTGTCGCCGAAGAAGGTCGCATTATGAACACCTGACGGACTTTGAGCGAGGAAGAATTGTTCTGCTCAGAGAAGCTGGATTTTTCTACCGCGAAATTGCAAGAGAGTAGTTTCAGATGGAACTCTTGGTTGCGTATGAAAGTGTAATTGTTCCTACTCTAATGAATGGCAGTAAAACCTGGATACTACAGAAGAAACATAGGAGTCGTTTATGCGCTGGAGAAATGCGTTACTTACGGGAGCTTTGTGGCAAGACACGTTCTGATCGTGTTAAGAATTAAGATGTGTTGCAGTTGTGTAATGTGAAGCAAAATGTTGGTGGCAAAGTGGAGACTAATATGTTTCTGTGGTTTGGCCATGTTGAAAGAATGAGTGATGAGATACGTACTAAGAAAATCTTTTTAGCCCTAGTGGCAGGAAGGAAAGGCAGAGGAAGGCCAAGGAATTCATGGGAGAATCAGATTCAGGAGTGTCTGCATGAGAAAAAGATTATTTGTACGAAATATATTAGGTCTTGTGTACGGCGTGTGATGGATGTCAGTGAAGCCCGAGTTGTATGCCAAGATCGCTGTAAATGGAGAAGATTGATACGGCAAGGGTAAGTAAAAATTATCTGGTAGTTTGTATTTCTTTCTGGAGCTAACCTCTGAATCTCAAAAAAAACTTAGTGATATGTATGAAATTGCCACTCGTACGGAACGAAACTCGAGTACAGGGCTGCGAATGTGGCGTCAATGGACAGGTGAGACTCGAACGCACAGAAATCCGGGAAATGCACCGCAAAATCGCATGCCTGCATCGGATGACAGACCACTCTACCGCGTGGTAGTGACCGGTGTTTGCGCAGGAGTGGATAACTGTGGCAGATCAGGCATTGCCCTCCAACACAGTGCGACGTTGTCTGCTGAACAGAGGACAGGTCGCTAGCAGCCCATTTCTGCGCATTCTTTTGACCCACAACCACAGACGCATCAGACTGCAATGGGGTCCTGAACACAGACCTTAACGCGCTGATTGGCAACAAGTCGTGTCTTCTGACGAGTCACGATTCAACTTGATGCACCATGATGGTCGCGTGCTGTTCGGAAACATCGTGGTCAGCGAATACCAGCAGCGTCATACCGGCCCAGTGGCTAGCGTCGTGTTTTGGGGAGCTATTGGGTTCAATTCGAGATCTGGCCTGATACGTATTGAGGGAATTCTCAACAGCCAGCGATACATCACGGATAGTTTAGAAGCATAGGTCATACCCTTCCTTCATAGTTGTCCTGGCGCCATATTCCAGCAACACAATGTTCGCTTGCATGTGGCCCGGAATGCCCAAGACTTCTTATGTGCTCGGCAGATACAGCTTCTTCGCTGGCTTGGACGTTCGCCGGATATGTCGTCGATCAAACATGTCAAGAACATGCTAGCTAAGCGACTGGCTCGTCAAGCGTCTCCGCCAATCACCGCAGATGAACTCTAGTCTCGCTGCCCAGGTGGCGCAGTGGTCTAAGTGCTGACATCTAATCATTCGTCCAAGTTGGGTTCGGGTTCAAATCCCGGTGAGACATGGATGTTGTGTTTGTCTTATGGCCTTGGCTGCTCTCTCCCTTCCCTGGAACCAGTGGCCCTAAATCAAGAACGGGCGACTCCGTATGGCCCACTACTGAGTTGTCTCCAATCAAAAAAAAAAAAAAAACTCTAGTCCCGCACAGAAGCACCCGGGTAGAATATTTTCCAGGACGATATCAAAAACCTCTTCCATTCAATGCCACGCCGCGTAGAGGTTGCTCGAGGTGACGTCACACACTACTGAGTTTTGAAACGAAAAAATCTTGTATAGCTCTACAAATGTAACCAGTTATCTCCTGTAACATGAATTTGTGATATATATTTAATTTGAATAGCGCGAGTCTTTCATGGAAATGCAATTTTCAAAAACTGTAGTATATATTGATCTCAAAGACTACACTCTTGTAACGATTATATTGTTACAGAGATTTTATACGGGGTTTTAGGATTTCATACAAAATCTCAAAATGCAACCTTCTTCCATTTCGTGCTCCATTTCCTTCGTTTCCCCAAAGCGTGAAAGAAATTTCTCAGAGTCAGTTCCACATTAAACACCGGATGCACGGTTATTTACTAAGACGACAATTAGTCTGAGCTTAGTATATGCACATTGTTTGTTGAATGGAGATTAACTCTATCGCCCCTCTTTTAACCCTTTTAGCGGCCCAGGTAATGCTGACCATACTTTTCGGTGCTTCCCAAACCCATATGCTTTCATACAGGTCTGGATTTACAAAGCTGCGGAAAAACGATTCCTTTCATCTTTTCATCTAAGAAGTACCAACCACAAACCTGTTCACTGGTCGTAAATTCTCTCTCTCTAGAGGTCTCTCTGTCTCTGCCTCTCTCTCTGTCACTGCATCTTTCCGTCTCTCTGTTTCTCTCTCTCTCTCTTTTTCTCTCTGTCTCTTTCTATCTCTCTCTGTCTCTTTCTATCTCTCTCTGTCTCTCACTCTATCTCTGTCTCTCACTCTATCTCTGTTTCTCACTCTATCTGACTCTGTCTCTGTTTGTCTCTCACTCTGTCTTTTTCTCTCTGTCTCTGCTTCTCTCTCTGTCACTGTATATCTCCGTCTCTCTGTTTCTCTCTCTCTCTCTCTCTTTATCTCGGTGTTTCTTTCTATCTATCTCTGTCTCTCACTCTATCTGACTCTCTCTCTCTCTCTCTCTCTGTCTGTCTGTCTCCCCCTCTCTTTCTGTCGTTTTCTCTATCTATCTCTCTTTCCCTATCTCTCACTCTCTCTCGCTCTCTCTGTTCTAGTTACTTATTCCCTGCTTCATGATTGAAGTCCTGGTGAGGAACGGCTAGTTTATCTGGCGCGGACAGCATGCCCTTAGGCAGAAACAAGTGATTCAAACATGCAACGCTCTCTGATGTGTAATATCACTCGTTTCAGCCTCGTTCAGTTCACTTGTTAGACAGCGAATTCATTCATTCGAGCTGATATTAATCCATTTTGCTAACCCTGAGTTAATACGTTCTAGCCGGTTAAGGGGTTAATGCTTTTCAGGACTGTATTTCAGTGCGGCCGACAAATGGAGTGGCCCCTCATATTTTACTTTGAGGCTTGAGATTTACCGAGGGCAGTGTGTTTGTTTTCTCACGGGGAATTTTAGGATATGCTTAAGGGCATTTTTGGGAGACAGGGGAGAAGGAGGCGAGAAAAAGGTTGTCTATAGGTTTAGGTAACGAGCAGTCACGAAAAGTACGAATAGGTGATTGTTCCAAGGTAGGCTGGGAGGTCTTAGGTGGACCGGGAGGTCAGGGGATTTAACGACAGCGCGAGAGATAAAGGAACGCAGGACTTGAGAAAAAAGAAATTGGAGTTTTAAGCGGGATAGTTAGGAAATATAGCACAGCTAACGGACAACCTTTGCAGGCAATTAAATGAAGAAAAGAATAAAAGTTTCTTAGACATATTTACGAATCGCAAGAATTATTTGCATACAATTATTATCATTTGGTTACTACGTGTTAATTACTATCATCATCAACCACTACGGAGTTATTAGCAATTACAAGTTAACAACTAGAACAAAGATAGCAAAATAACTTGTTAACAATATATACATTAAGATAATATAACGTAGTTTGTCACAAATATTTATTTTTTCAAGCCGACCATGGTATTACAAGACTAGTGGACATTTGCATTAAAACAGAACAGTTTTACTTTCCGTGAAATGTTTTATGAACAGACGGAAGGTCTAGCCATGGGCAGTCCACTGTCACTTATTATTATGTGAAATCTACTTGCGTCGATTTGAAGAAAAACTTAAAAACTTTCCAAACTCGTGAAATTTGACTTATGGATACGATATGTAGACGATACTTTCATTCTATGGAAGGGAAAACATTCTGAAATTCCGGAATTAGTCAAACTTATAAATTCCATTGATCCTCACATTCAATTCAGCTACGAAACTGAAAATAACGGATGCCTACCATTCCTTGACGTCCTGGTAATTCGCTCAAATGGATCTCTCGCAACCACAATTTATCGGAAGCCTTTCGCTGTTTTCTCACCTGCACATGCCAAGTCCAATCACCCTTGGCAACAAAAACTCAGCGCCTTTTACAGTTGCGTATATCGTGCGATACATATATGTTCAGATAAAGACAGTTTGGAAAACGAACTTTATTTCCTTAAACGTGTTGCAGTACAACGATGATACAATATTTCCATTACAGACAAGGCTTGAACAAAATTCCGGAACCGAAGCCTATATCCACGTTAACTCCTGTGATGCGCCCATTGCGAGAGAATTTTGCCATTATTCCATTTTCCCGTGACCTTGCCTTCACAATTTCAAAAATTCTCAAAACCTTTAATTTTAAGGTGATTTTTAAACCCATATACAAAATGAGATTTCTAGGATCAAAGGACGATGTTGAAGACAAAATCTCGTGGGGAATTTATCAAATTACATGTGAATGTGGCGCTTCGTATAAAGGACAGACCCGTGTAGAGCCTTGCGTTTTCGATTGAAGGAGCACAAGACCTACATTCGAAATTGTGATCTAAAGAAGTCATCGATGGCTAAACACTGTTACGAAAAGGACCATAAGTTTCTCTTTGAGAAAGCAAAACTAATAGACAAGCCAGATTCAACCACCAAACTTGATATTTTGGAAGCTTTCCATATATATCAGAAGTCTTCGCGACTTGTTAATGACATAGCATCCACGCCATTTCTATCAAGCGCATGGAAGCATCTAACAAAAACACGTGACTATAAACACCATTTATGATGTCATATACAATTTGAGGTCAGGTGATGCGTAACATCACAGCCTCTCCTTGACAAATGTCAACCCCGCCTTCTCGTGGTGCATCCTGTTCCCACTAAAGGGGCTCTGACGACCGCCCATAGCGGTATAACTATACCATCGGGATTAGAGGAAATTCTATCCCACACTCACCAACCCGCTTGGCCAGCGTGGTGAGTTATGGCCAAACCCCTCCAAAATGATTCCACAACTTAAATCTTGGCCCTCAGTCTCCGGCAGCTGGAATGTACCTGGCCAAGGCAGCGGCCAGTGCGACATGAAGGCAGAGGGTGCTAAGAATCCCCGGAGGACCGGACTAGGCTGCCATCTGATGCTGACCTTGGCTACTTACAATGGACGCTCCCTATCTTCTGATTCAAGGCTTCTTGAATTGGAAGAGGAACTACAAAGGATCAAGTGGGACATCGTGGGGCTAAGTGAGGTAAGGAGAAAAGGAGAAGATCTCATCGAACTGAAAAGTGGACATCTCTTCTACTATCGTGGGACAGATACTGGCAGAACTAGTGGTGTTGGATTTATAATAAACAAGAAACTGAAGGATAAAGTTGTAGAAGTTGAAAGTTCCTCTGACAGAACTGCACGACTTGTTATCCAACTCTCGAAAAGATACCAGGCTCAGATTATTCAAACTTATGCACCCACCACAAGTCATCCTGAAGAAGAAATTGAAGAATTTTATGAGGAAATTCGTCATCTAAATAATAAAGGTAAGCAGCACTTGAAAATAATTATGGGAGATTTCAATGCAAAAATAGGGCAACGGCAACAGAATGAAACTTCAGTAGGTAAATTCGGTCACGGCAACAGAAACCAGCGTGGAAATACTTTCGTTGAGTTTGCAGAGGCAGAAGGGTTTTTCATCTTGAACTCCTTCTTCAAGAAAAAAGCCACACAGGAAATGGACATGGAGACATCCAAATGGGACGACAAGTGAAATTGATTTTATTATGTGTAACAAAAAATTCGTCATAGAAGACTGCAGTGTGCTAAGCAAGTTCAACACAGGTAGTGACCATAGATTGGTGAGATGTAAGATGCACCTCAACACTAAACTTGAACGTGGCAAGCTCATAAGACAAACAAAATCTATTGACATAACCAACCTTAAAAAACACCATAATACCTTCAAGTTAGAACTGAAGAACAGGTTCTCTGCTTTAGAAGGCCTAACATCGGAAGAAGTGGACATCTCTGAAGTTAACAGAAAAGTAACCAAAGCTCTTATGGAAACAGCAACAAAATTAGCTGGGTCTAAGAACAAGTTGCATGTGAACAAATTATCAGGAAAAACCAAAATGTTGATGCAAAAAAGAAGAGAGATGAGGACAACTAAAGAAGATGTGACTTCCAAAGTGGAATATATAGAGCTATGCAAGACAATAAGAAAAAGTATCACTGAAGACGTAAGGAAATTCAACTGTGAATTAGTGAGGAAAGCAATTGAAAACAACCAAAGCCTAAAGATAGCAAAGGGACATCTCAATAAGGGAAGAAAACAGATTATGGCACTGAGAAAAGAAGATGGCTCTGTAACAAGAAATAGAGGCGAAATTTTGACAAGAGTGAAAGATTTCTACTCCAAATTATATGAAAGGGATGATATATGCACTCCAGACATCATGAAAGATACCAGTACCAGAGTTCCTCCAGTCCTTCCAGCAGAAGTTGCACATGCAATCAAGAACATGAAGCGAGGAAAAGCTCCAGGAGAAGATGGAATTACTGTAGACATCATACAAGAAGCAAGTGGAGAAATCGAAACAGTACTCGCCCAAATTTTCACTCGATGCCTTAATGAAGGAAAGATTCCTGAGGATTGGAACACCGCTACAATGATCCTGCTACATAAGAAAGGTGACATTGAGGATCTCGGAAACTACAGACCTATCAGCCTCCTATCAGTAGTTTATAAAATCTTCACTAAAGTTCTTTCACACCGCTTGAAGGTAACACTGGACATGGCTCAACCGAGAGAACAAGCTGGATTCAGGAGTGGCTACAGCACAATAGATCATATCCACGTGCTGAGAGAACTAATTGAAAGAGCGAGGGAATATGAACTTCCATTGTGCATGGCTTTTATCGATTATGAAAAAGCCTTTGATTCGGTGAAACCATCAGCAGTTACAATGGCTCTGAAAACCTGCGGTATTGAAGATGCATACATTAATATTATTAATAACATCTATGAAAATGCAAGTGCAAAGATTAGGCTGTTTGAAAATACAACACACGTAAAAATTGGAAAGGGGAGTGAGACAAGGTGACACCATATCTCCGAAGCTCTTTAATGCCACATTGGAGGGTGTTTTTCAGTCGCTGAGCTGGGAAAACACGGGGATAAAGATTAATGGAGATTATCTAACCCACCTTCGTTTTGCTGATGACATAGTCATTTTTGCAACTACCCCATCAGAGCTGCAGAGTATGATCCAGGAACTTGCTGACAAGAGTAAAGAAGTGGGATTAAAAATGAACTTTCAGAAGACAAAAGTGATGTTCAATGCTTTTACAAGAAATGAAGATTTATCGATTGATGGAGAAAAGCTGGAGATAACAGACACGTACGTTTATCTTGGACAGCAGATATCAAGTGAGGGTCACATTGATGAAGAAATTAATCGGCGTACAAAACTTGCCTGGAGAGCTTTTTGGAAGAAACAGCATAATTTTCAAGAGCAATATGCCATTATGTCTTAAAAGAAAAGTGTTTGATCAATGCATCCTTCCAGTGCTTACGTATGGTGCAGAGACGTGGACCTTAACTAAAAGAGACATACAAAGGCTGCAGACAACTCAAAGAAGCATGGAGAGGTGCATGCTTGGTGTAATTCAGGAGAGATAAGAAGAGGAACTCGTGGATCCGAAAAATGACAAGAGTGGAAGACATCATGATCAGAGTTAAATCCCTGAAATGGCAATGGGCTGGACATACTGCCAGAAGGACAGATCATCGATGGACAGCCGAAATTTTAGATTGGATTCCACGGGACAGGAAAAGACCCAGAAGAAGACCACATGGGAGATGGGTGGATGAAATTCGAAAGTATGCAGGGGTGACATGGAGGAGACTGGCACAAGACAGACCGTTGTGGAGGAAACTTGGGGAGACCTTCGTCCAGCAGTGGATTGATAATGGTTGACAATGATGATACAATTTGAATATTTACGTGCCATTCGTCCTGATGAAGCTAGGTCAATACCCAGCGAAACCAGAACCATGGTTGGCTTGAAAAAGTAAATATTTGTGACGAACTACGTCGTATTATCTTAATGTGTAGTATATATTGTTTGTTTATAAATACTAATACTGTGTTTCTCACTCTTCGAAGAAATAAACTGTAATACTAGTGACACTAGAATTCAGAAATGTTCTAAATAAATGCCATCCTCTCATTTCTAGTTCTAGTGGCACTAGAATTCAGAAACATACCTCGAAATATCTCTTATCACCTCATTCTTAAATCTAGTGACAGTAGAATGTAGAAACATTCTAAATAATGCCATCATCTTATTCCTAGTTTTAATTAGTGTAAAATTTAGAAACATTTTCTGGAACATCTGTTTTCATCTAAATCCAAATTCTAGTAACACTGGAAGTACGCAATGTCTTTCTGAATATCTTTCGCCTTCTCATTTTTAATTCCAGCGATACTGGAATTCAGAAATATTCTCCGAAATACTCTTGTTCCTAATTATAGAGACAACAGAAGTTCATGTCAGGATCTTTACTTTGGCGGTGTCTAACTTTTGCAGGAACCACACAATGATACAACGTTATTCTAAGGCAATACAAGAAATAATTCGTTGGCTGAATGTAAGCATTGCCTTTCCTTTATCTAACCTCCAGATAGTTATATCATTGTACGTATAGTGTTGGTAAATAATCTGTCATGAGAACATTGAAATTAAACTGAAGAAAATTTTAGGAGATGTCGATATTTACTCGTCGAGGATTTACAAGCGCAGAAGAAAACTAGTTCCAACTTTGCTCGTTCGCTACCGAAAGGTTCTTCCACCCGGTTTTAAGACCTTGGCATCGAGTCACGTTTGAGTCGATATAATAGCGCACAGTACGGACCAACGCACTAGGGTGATATTCTCCAAATACCTTCAGGTTGTAGCGGTGTTCAGTGAAGCTAATACCTTGCTGGAAAGCTGCTTTTTATCTAAATTCAAAGTTCTTAATTATACAACATACCTAATGTGTTACTCTAGTTATTCCATCCTGCCTGCCCTCTTTTGTCTCTTTCTCATTTCTAAAGCTACGATGATTAAGTTTAAATTACAAGTAGTTCAACGCTACGTGCTTAAATATGTGTCTCTGCAAATGCTCTCCATGAACTTCATGAACATTTATTACACTTCGTCAAAATTATAACGAAAGAGCCAGGAAAAGACTTAATACATAACGTACGAACAATTCCAATTTTCTTATTCGTCAATTCCTGGAAAGCCCGGCCACTCATACAGTATACTGATAAATGATTTTATTCGTTCGTTGGTCAAATTGTTTTCAGTAATAACGCTTAATTGTACACAATCGAGTCGCATTATTGTGATCACCAGCTAATATCCACAGTAACCGCCGTGTGCAGCGCGGACAGCAGCTAGACGGGCTGGGAGTGACTCAATAAAGTGCTGGAAGGTGTTAACAGGCATGTGGAGCCATGCTGACTGCAGTGCATCTGACAGCTGCTGGAGGGTGCGTGGTGGAGGATCCATAGAGCGAACAACACGATTGAGGTGGTCCCACAGATTCTCAATTGGGTTTAGGTCTGGGGAATTATGGGGCCAGAGAAGTACTTTGAACTCTTCATCGTGCACTTCCAACCACTCTCGGACGTTTCTAGCTGTGTGACACGTCGTATTATCATTCTGGAAAATCTCTTCTGCCCCAGGGAAGACAATCAGCATGTATGGGTGTACGTGGTCTGCAAGGATGGATTCATAACGATTTAGGTCCATAGTTCCTTCCACAGCTATTAGTGGACCCAGAGAATCTCACGAAAACATTCCCCAGACCATAACGCTGTCCCCGCCGGCTTGTGTTTTTCCAGCAATAGTTGAAGAATATTTATTCTCCGATGTTTCTCACCTTATACACCAACGTCAATCTGTTCGATGAAGCAGTAAACGTGACTCATTGGAGAAGGGAATCCTTTGCCAATCAGCGGAGGTCCAATTTCGATACTGCCGTGCAAATGTAAGCCTTTTTCTGCCGATGCACCTTCGATAGCATAGGTGCAGTAACCATCCGTCTGCATCGGAGCTCCATACGCAGCAGGTTTCGCTAAACTGTGGTATTAGACAAACATCCGGTAGCACCCTGGTTCACTCGGCCAGTGAGTTGCTCCACTGTAGCGTGTAGATCGGCCATCACGTACCTTCGAAGCCAACGTTCACCTCTCACATCAATGGCACGTGGTGCTCCGCAGTTTACACGTCGCTTATTCGTAATGGTGCCATTTCTTCAATCACGATACACTTTAAAAACAGCAGCACGCAAACAGTTTACAAACTGCGCTGTTTCAGATATACTGTCAGCCTTGGCCCGAAAGCCGATAATCATACCTTTTTGAAAATATGATAAATCGCTCCTTTTATCTATGACTGCAACGAGTGATATGTTTCCAGAATGCTTACAGCGCATCTTATATACCCTCCAAGCCAGTTTACGGAAAGTGCCATCTTTCATTAGCTACGCGCTGTTGCCGTCAAAAGTAAGAGGTGATCACAGTAATGTAACTCGCTTGTGTATATTGTCGTGCATAAATCTCGACACATGTAAATCGCTATGCCTCTATCGTATGTAAATGTCTCGACAATCTACATCAAATATACGACATCCACTATACCGCTCTCCCTCAGGTCAATTCTTTTCTATATTCAATGTTCACGTACTTATCCATCTCGGACTCAAAGTTGCCAAACTGCGAAAGCTCTTTGGAAAAGAAATGTCATTCAGTAAGAAAATATTTAACTAGAAGTAGATAAATTTACATAATAAGAGAACAGAAATTCAAAAAGAAGGTGAACTGGAGGTATACATCACACATTTCATCTAACAAGCATTTAAATGTTTCACAGGTTGAAATTTCTT
Source organism: Macrothele yani (assembly GCA_039090855.1). Taxonomy (NCBI): domain Eukaryota; kingdom Metazoa; phylum Arthropoda; class Arachnida; order Araneae; family Macrothelidae; genus Macrothele; species Macrothele yani. Next base: position 34,385,536 of record CM077004.1, read on the forward strand.
TGGTGAAAAAAAAGCATTTTCTTTGCTTTCTAATTTTCTCATTATTTCTATAGAATCTCTAATATGACTTTGAAACACCCTATACATATAACCCAACAAAAATATAATAAAAGCAAAAATATGGGATATCAGTGAGAGAGATAAAATACACACAGGCAATACCGCTCAGTAGATAACGGGGAAACAGCGGGGACAAAAAAGGGTGATACCTTTCGAAGGAGATTAAAGGATTCAGAAGACGAAGCCAACATTAACAAGTCCACAGAAAGGAAGTCCTAAAAACAAACAAATGCGGAACACACAAGACATTCTACCAATGTGTGAAAGGAAAAAAGGACAGCCCATGACAAATGTAGAAGGCAAGATAAGGAAGTAACAGAATTATTCGACGAGACAAATAGAGGGTAGAAGATTGTATGGTCGATGAGCAGGAATAGGAGCAACTAACAAACACAGTGACCCATTAGTTTGCGACAGGATAAAGACAGCGACTCCAGGGAAGTAATGCACAGAAATAACTTCTTTATGGAAGCAAAACAGCGAGCGGATTAATAGCTAGCTGCTATGTCAGCAAAACACTGCTATACATCAAAGATCTTTATGAGGATTCATGAAATAAGCAAACAGCAGTCATAAATAAATCTCCAGGGGGATCTTGAACAGTAAAACGAGAAGCATATATACAAGCAAGGCAAATGGAAGCAAGTAAAGCTCCTGCTGACAATGAAATTATACGAAACATATTAAGACAGGGCTACTCATGCATCGCAGTAATAATTGAGTGTTATGTTCGGAACGCATCCCGCTAAGCGAACCAATCTGTTTGATGTTACACATACTTGAATGAAATATAGATCCAAATTATTAAGTGATACAGCTGTATGATAAATCAATTTGGAATTTTTTCTAAACGTACGAAGAAAAATGTCAACTGATACAATATCAGGCACAAAACTAAATAAAATTCATTTAGAAATACAGAGAATGTTCGGAAAGCTATATATCTATTGTGAAAACACAAATATTTCGTTGACGACATATCGAACGCGCGTATTCTCGCTCCCGAGTGAGTTGCTCTAACCGACTAAGCTACACCGACGGAATGCATCGCTTCAGATTTGTCGTCTTGTCACGTACTTGACCTCTGCAGTACGTCACATCATCGACCTCTTTTTTTTTTTTTTTTTTTTAAGTGAAGAAGTGACCTTTCATTAATTCTAAACGATGTGTGGAACGAATATCACACATTTTTCAAAGAAACCAACGTCCAGTAGATTCATTTTTACGCCACATGATATTTTCGTGGTAAAAATGGTCTAAGTTCAAAATCAATGCCGTCCTGCGCACGATTTAAAAAAATCTAATATTTTTTTTTTTTTATTGGAGGTTTAACGACCACCGTGAGCAACTCAATGGGCTATAAGCAGTCGCCCGTCCCTAATTTAGGGTCACTGGTTCTAGGGAAGGGAGAGAGCCAGTGCCGTGAGACAAACACAACATCCATGCCTGACCGGGATTCGAACCCGGACCCCTTACGGACGAATGATCAGATGCCAGCGCCTTAGACCACTGCGCCACCGGGGCGGCAAAATTTAATATTAAAAGATATACAGGGTTCTTAAAAAAGTCCGTTTACCCCGACTAACTTTTAAACCGGGTATCGTTCCGCCACAGAAGTAGCCATGCGCAATCGATTGGACGTGCATATTTATATATATATATTTATATATAGAAAAGTAGCCATGCGCAATCGATTGGACGTGCTTGTAGCGCCCCTAGGGGCGAAATACGGAACTTAGCAAAACTAACTCAGAAACCAGGAGAGATAAGCAAAAAAGTCCAAATGCAAAATGAAAGATTGGTGTTTAATTAGTACAAAACAACACTTGGTTTAACAGAAACATTTACGGAAAAAACACGAAAATGCAAACAAAGTGTCAGAGGTCCAGCTGCTAGCGCGCAACAGAAAAGTGATTACGTGATATAACACGTAGTTATTCTAATTTCAAGTTTGACATAAAATGACGTCAGACAGCCGAAGTGCTATAAATGATGAGTGGGAATTGAAAGTGAATCAGAGTACAAGGTCGGCTATTAGATGGCTATCTTCACTAATGACGAGCACTGTGATATAGTCTTGCTGTACGGCGAATGTCAGCAGAATGCAAAAAAGGCTGCAAGGTTGTATGGAGTACGGTTTCCCACTCGTCAGCATCCAGCTGCATAGACAATTTCCAAAGTTGTCCGGTGCCTGCGAGAAGCCGGAAGCGTTACAGACCGTCATCGTTCCGGTCGCCTCATTGGGACTGGTGTGCGAGTACATCCTGCGGATGTTTTGGGCTATGTTATTGCAAATCTCCGAAGTAGTACGACGGCAGTCAGCAGTGCGTGTGGATTATCGGCATCACGGGTGTGGCAAATCTTGAACGAGCATGGTGCGCATCCCTACCGTGATGCTGTCGTGCAAAGCCTGACGCCTGGAGACCTTGAAAGGCGGTATGGTTTTTGTAACTTCTTCTTGAACACCTTACAGGAAAAGCCGTGGTTTGTGGACAACATCCTATTGACTGACGAGTCAACATTTACAAGGGGCAGGATCATCAATCACCAGAACTCCCACTACTGGGATGTGAGAAATCCGCACATGGCCAGACAAGCACCCATCAAGTACACTGGTCACTTATTGTGTGGTGTGGAGTGTAGCAAACATCCGTAACTGGACCTGTGTTCATGGAGCAAAATTTAACAGGTGAGCGTTACTTTCACCTGTTATGTGGTCTAGTAAGCGATTGGTTGGATGATGTTCCTTTGACTACGTTACCACGCATATGGTTTCAACAAAACCTTTCCAGTTTGCTCGTTCTTATCTCTCCCGTTCGGCAACAATATTTTTGGGTATGGTTGTTGTACGGAATGTCCGCCACGGCCACCCGACATAACAACGATGGACTTCTTCTTTTGGGGAAACCTGAAAGATCGAGTGTACTCTACGGAACCTTCCAGCGTGGCAGATGTAAAGGAACGCATCGTCAGGGCGTGTAATTCTGTAACCCCTGCGATGCTGCATGCTGTTCGAGATGCATTTCTGTCCCGAGTCCACATTTGCATCGTCGCTCATGGTGCACACTTCGAACAATGTGTACGGTAGACAACTCGCCAGGTTAGTTGCACCTCTACTACACGAACTGTATGTTGCGTCTGTGTTGTTTTGTGTGTAATTTAAAGTTTACTACTTTAGCAGGTCTTGTCTTTTCTGTAAGTGTTTCTGTTGAACCAAGTGTTGTTTTGTACGAATTAAACACAGCTCTTTCAATTTGTAATTGGACGTTTTTTGCGTATCTCTCTTGGTTTCTGAGTTAGTTTTGCTGAGTTCCGTATTTCGCCACTAGGGTCGCTAAAAGCACGTCCAATTGATTGCGCATGGTCACTTTCTTATAGGTAAATGTTACTTCCGTGGTGGTACGATGCGTTTAAATGTTAAAGGGGGTAAACGGTTTTTCTTAAGAACCCTGTATATACAAGTTAAAATATGCACACATTAGACCTTCCAAGTTTACAAAAAACTCATTCTCAGATGTAATAGAATGCATAAACACAATTTACAAGGTGTTAGTTATGACAGTCGTGTCACAAGTGACGCATATTCAAAGAGGTTTAACGCATGTGCGGAAATAATTGGTCAATCTCAATTTCTGAAGACTCGGGTTGTTTTTCCCGGTCCGTTAACTGTTCCCAAGGGAGGGGGATAGTACAAGGAGAGTCTTCATTGCAGCATAAATGACTGTATTTATAAATTAGTAAACTTTCTGTAAAAAGAATAATAGAACGAAGTCTAGGGGTATTCAGTATAATTGCTGCCTCCCAAATAGGAGTATGCGTACCCGCTAAGTAGATCCTGTAGAGAGCTGTAGAAGTTGAACAGGTTTTAATGTTATATTTGTGTTCCGAAACTCTACAAGAAACGAAAGGTCAAGCCCACATCCTTGAAATGTAGAGCATCTGAACACAAATATAACATTAAAACATCTCCAACTTCTACAGCTCTCTCCAGGATCTACTTAGCGGGTACGCATACTCCTATTTGGGAGGCAGCAATTGTACTGAATACCCCTAGACTTCGTTCTACTATTCTTTTCACAGAAAGTTTACTGATTTATAAATACAGTCATTTATGCTGCAATGTAGACTATCCTTGTACTATCCCCCTCCCTTGGAAACAGTTAATGGACCGGGAAAACACCCCGAGTCTCCAGAAATTGAGATTGGCAAATTAATTCCGCACTGCTTTAAACCTCTTTTTTGGATATACGTCACTTGTGGCACGACTGTCATGGTATATATAACTAACACCTTGTAACTTGTGTTTGCGCATTCTATTACATCTGAGGATGAGTTTAATATAAACTCGAAAGGTCTAATGTGTATATATTTTGACTTGTGTATATACATAAATAAATAAATATTAAATTTTTAAAATCGTGCGTAGAACGGCATTGTTTTTTAAATTAGACCAATTTTATGTTCGGGCGCCGATGTGAAAACAGAAATTTGTCGGTGATCGAATCCTCGCTCCGGAGTGGGCTACTCTAACCGACTAAGCTACACCGACGGAATGTATCGCTAAAGATTTATCGTCTTGACACGTACTTCACCTCTGCAGTACACCACAGTATATTCATACACAAGCCCAGCGGTAAGGTATCAGATTGAAATAAAACAATAAAAAAAGGCTGAGAATTTCTACTTTAATTCACATATTTTATTTTTCTACATAGTTTCCCTCATGCTCAATATAAATACGCCAAAGCTTAAGAAGTTTTTTAAAACCGTCTCTGTAAAAATGTTTAAGCGTTCACCAGATAGTACATTAACTTTCTCAGATTTGAAGGAAAAGGATTTTGTTCCCGGTTCTGTTTTCCTAACATGTCCCATTCATTCTAAATGGGGTTGAAATCGGGACTTTGTGGTATCTAGGCAAGATGGTGGAAGTCGCTGTAATGTTCGCTGAACCACGGTTGAATACATGTTGCATAGAACTGTCGTCCATGAGACATCCCTCACTTTCAGGGGAAAAAAGTCAATATTGCAGGATGGACATGATCGACAACAATGTTTAGATAATCCACGAAGGACACCCGACCTTCCACCAATATCAGGAGACCCGTTCCGAACCAAATGAACGCACCCCACATCATGGCGCCACCTCTACATCATTAAGTTGTGTTTACAAAGTAAGCTAGGCCCATTGTTTCATGGATCTCCCGCCCAACTATCTGCCTACCGTAGGTATAGAACGAGATATACCATAACGCGTAGGACAACATGACATTTTTAAGCCTTCCAGTGTCCAGTCACTGTGTTCCTAACACTACTGTAGACGACCTTTCCAGTTTTTCGCTGAAATCAGTGGTTTCGTATAGACATGCGATTGCCAATACCATGCCTCTTCAATTCCGAGCGGATAGTTCGCTGAGATATGCGTCAGGAATAGCCTCCATTGAATGCTTCATTCAATTGCGGAACCCAGAAAGTCCTGTTTCTCCGTACAAGCATTCTCAGACGGCGGCGATCTCGTTCCTGACTGATTGTCGTCGCACCACAGTTTTACGCCTCTTAGACAAGCAATGTGGTTATCTTTTCACTGATCTAGATGTCGCACTTTTTGAGGAACCAGTCAGTTTTTGTGCTTTCAAAATCGTCGTTTCATATAGACAGGCACTCACAATTAGCTCTTTACCGAACTCAGAATTGTCCTTTGTTTTTAGCCATTCTGATGAACGGTACTTCCGTAACCTAGATCACGTGGTAATGCACTTGACCATGTATTTTGCATATGCGCTGCTTAAGGTATGTTTACGTACATATGCATAAAGTCTGCTAATTCAGTAACTGGTGGGTGTACTTTTCATATTAAAAACTAACTGCCAAAGGAAATATGCATGTATAAATCAGCATAAGCCCCTTACTTTTCATAGTCCACGTTTATTCTTCTTCACTTGCACTCATCCCAGTAGTGCACTTCTACCAAGAATACAAATTCCTGGCTTCAAATCACCTACACTATATTAACAAAAGTCATCAAACACGTAGAAGAGATAAACAATAGAGATTAGTTCGGGATCAATTTTAGGAGCCCGGCCCTCCTTGGGCCCGGATTCTTGGAAAAAGTTTGTTGCTTATCAAGGTTTGAATTTATGCATTATACACTGGCCAAAGATATGGCCCAAGAAAGGATTAAATTAAAAAACATTAGTTTAAAAAGTTTAGTTCAGTTAATCCACTTCACAATAATAATGTTTTTAGAAATACTGCGCATAAAGCCAAATGTTCTAAAATGTGGATTTGAAAATAAATAATCAACGTGCCCTTCGACCGTATCAGGGAAATCAGTAATTTTGGTAAACGCTGAAGAAAAAAAATCGTTTAGAAACAAAAAATTCCATTCGTTATTTCTTTTTGATTTCTAAATTTACTTTTATTTTAAATAAATTACTTTATAAAACGTACAACGCCGTACAGACAGTTGCAAGTGTTTAAAATTTTGACTCTAGAAAACTAATCTTTCAATATAATTTACATATATGCTAATTGGTAAAGGAAGTTTAGAGTGATGTACTAGAATATAAAAAAAAACATGTAGGAAAATTTCCAAAATTAAAAAAAAACCGTAAAACCATTCCAGACCAGATTATTCTGCATTTTGTAACATTAACAAACCTTTACGCTTATTAGTATAATAATCACAATATTATCATATGTGTGCGCAGTTTCCAGATCAAGTTCATCATGAAGAAAGAGAGATGGATAATTGCATCTAATGCCTCAGCGCTTCACCTTGATCTTTTCTCTAAAACTCGACCTGCTGCACTAAAAACCGTCCCCCCAAAAATCGCGGGAGTGAGGAAATTTAAAAAAATAAATAACAATACTTCTAACTGCACAATTTTGGAAATTAATGCATCATTTTAAAGAAAAGATTCTTAATTTTTAATAAAATAAAAAGAATGGGAATGTGATTTTTTTTCCAATTTTTTCGATACCAGACCTTAAACTAATCCTTGCTTGGGCCAGAGCTTTGGACGTTGCATAATGCAAGTCTTGCTAAGCAAAATTTGTCTTTCAATGGCAGCTAGCTCAGGAAATTGAAAATCCTTCAACTATGGTAACAAATCCTCAATGAAATTCAAGACGTGTAATTCTGAGCCCCGGCACAGCCCGGATCGGGCCCGAGCTCATCTCTAATACACAACATAGCATTTATTGGCATAAATTAGTACGGTGTCGGCCCACGTTTGGCCTACACGTGTCTTCACGAGCTCCGTGTTTGAATGCTTCACGTACGTGTTTTGTGTGTCCCATCATTGTTCTTCTGTGTGTGTGCCGAAGTTAAAGGTCTGTGCTTTCGTTTAAGATCCCTCACGAGTGGGTGAGTGCTCATTTTTTTTTTTACATTATCACTGTTTTAATTTACACACCGAGCTGGTCGTTTTTCCTCTTGAACCCTTGCCATTGATTATGGCATCTGCCGATGAGGGCGCTGTTCCCGCCCGCATCACTGCAGCTCCTCGCGTCGCCACTTCAACGACAGACGCAGCCGATCAATTATCTTCGCTTGCTACTGGAGAGCGTCTTAGTTTTCCTCCTGTCATTTGCACGTCTTCTCCTGCTCAGGTCTCCGACTCTGCCATTTGCACGTCTTCTCCTGCTCAGGTCTCCGACTCTGCCATTTGCACGTCTTCTCCTGCTCAGGTCTCCGACTCTGCCATTGAGAACGTGGATGTGACGTCCCTGGCATCTGGTGACGTTGATGAATTCATGGACGTCTCTGATAGCGTCGCTAATCTGCTCTCTACAGTTTCTACTGTCTCTGCTTCCAGTACATTGTCTCGTGCTGCGTCAACGCCTTCCAGAGGAGGCGCTTTTGCACGCACTGTTTCTGCGGCTGCCTCTGGTATTCCACCGGCTTCCTCCTTGTCTCGTCTGTCCCTACGGATTCTTACGTTACTCTCAACGGTGACACCATCTTATTAGACATTCCTGAGAACTCTCCTGCTAGTCAACGTCTTCATTCGACCCTCGAATTGGGGCTTTGTTTTGATGCGCTGCCCAGCACTCCTTTGAAGCAGTACAGCTCCTCTCTCAAGAAGTTGCTTCCTTCTGGTGCCATCACCCACCTCACCCGAAAGCCACGAACTGTGATTGTTTATTTTTCGAAGAAAGAATATGCCGAGCTTGTCTTGTCTCGAGGCCTATCAATTGGCGATCGCCACCTCTTAGCCGAATCCATTGCCCAGCGTCCTGTTCTGGTCTCTCTACATCCGGTACCTCCGGAGATCTCTGATGATATGCTGTGTGCTGCACTTAGTCGATGCAGCAGACTAGTCGGCCCAGTGAAGACTCTTTCCTCTTCCCCCTTTGAACCTGGTGATAAACATATCTGTGGCTTCCGTAAAACTACTCACATCATCTCCCCGTTGGAAGAGCATCTCATAAAGTTTCCACGGTTCCTCGATGCTCGTTGCGGTAACGAGCGCCGTCAAATTCAGCTCCTCGCCTCTGCTCATTGCTCACGCTGCAAGGCTTACGGTCAGCAGCAGGCTCATGGCCCCCATGCAGAGCCACTGTCTCCTGTAGCTCTAAGACAGCATTATACGTCTTCCTCTGTTTCTGCTGCCATGCCTCCTCCTGCGTCTGCACCTCCTGGACCCAGTTCTGCTAAAAATCTGATTAAAGCCTTTGATCAACACGCGTCTTCCGATGTTGCTTTCTCCACTCAGTCGGATTTTCCTCCGCTTGACTCCTCCTTGCCTTCCCGTGTTCTCTATCCATCAGAGGACATCACAGCTGATCTTCAAGCTTCATTCACCGTCGGCAAGTTTGCTCCCGGCGTTGAGGTGGACCTTTCCTCTGATTCCACATCTCGTGTGTCATCGATCCACGCCAAACGTTGCTCTACTACCAGTACCAAGGCTCGGAGGAAAAAGATGAAGTCACCTTCTTCGACTGGCCGCCCACATCGTTCCACCCGTCTAGCAGGCTCCAAGTCTCCCCTATCACGTTCTAGCTCTTCCTTTTCAAAGTCCAAGGGTCCTCTGCCGACGTTCGAAGATTTCTCGACTCTGCTTACCAATGCCTCTCTTCCTTCAGAACCTGTCTCCTTTGAAGATCTTTACGAGTTTCTCACTCATAAAACAAATCGGGAGGCTTCTCTCATCTTTTTACAGCAGTTTGAAGCAGTTCTTCCCGAGGTCTTTGACCAAGCAACCTCCATCCTCAAATTCCTCCGGCATAATGCCAAGCAACCCGACTACGTCTGGTGTTGTGGCGGTATCATCAATCGCCTCGACACATTCCAGAAAGCTGCCACAGCTGCCCTTCATCCGATGTCGGACTTACCCATTCAAGGTCGCCACTCTGAATTGTATTGGGCTTGTTAACCCCTCGCTAACGCTCTCGTTCTGGAAGCTCTCTCGCCTTTTGGGGCCAACTTACTCCTTCTGCAAGAGACGAAATGCAACTCCTCGACGCTTTTACATAAATGACGCACTTGGGACTTCGCCTTTCACCATGCTTTCCGTTACTCTGTGCACGGTGTTACAGAAGGAGTATCAGTCTGCCATCTCTGCGTGCCGTGAAAGCTCCTTCTATGCTACGTGGTCACCAGTGACCCCGTGGTTCGCTGTTACACCAAGTCCGTTACATCTCACGGTGAGTTAAGACTCTGCGTTAACTTTCTGATGTTCTTTCGCACTGCGGTGCCCCGCCTGTGATCATTTTGTTCTTCCTCAAGCATTGCTCCGTTTGCATCACGTTGTAAATTTGTCATTACTAATTCAATGTACATTTCATCGCTTTTATCAGTTTGTATCATTCCTGTTCTTTTTTTTTTTCTTTGAGACGATTTCATGTAGCTTGTCTCCTCTGTTTTGTTGCATTAAAGCGATTCTGAAACCACCTTTGTCCTTAATGCATGCACTGACCCTTCGAGACATGCTTTCGACAAGGTTTTGGAACACCGCGATAGGTATGTGCTTCCATTCAGTACATAATGCTGCCGCTAACTGTTGCTTAGTAGTAGGCCTTGGTTCCAAACTTCTTATACAGTGCTCTAATTCATTCCATAAGTGCTCTATGGGATTAAGATCAGGACTTGGTGCTGGCCAGTTAACACAAGATATGGAATTATCATCAAACCACGCCACAACAGTCCTTGCTTTAAGGCTCGGTGCATTATCCTGCTGGTACGAACAAGGGTCGGTTCCATAGTATTGCCACAGAATTAGTAAGGAAGAACTGTCGAGAATATCGATGTAGATGCGCTGGTTAACAGATTTGTCCCCGATAGCCAATAGGCAGGGACCATACCACGAAAAACACTCCCACACGAGTACACTGCCATCGCCAAACTTGACCGTAGGAACAGTACACTGTTGTAAATAGCGTTCCCCCGGCTGCCGCCATACCCACGCCCGGCCATCAGACAGATGAATTGTGTATCTGGATTCATCAGTCCCCAGGACCCGTTTCCATTTATCTACAGTCCACAATAAATGATCTTTACACAATGCTAAACGACGAACAGCATTCCGAGTAGAGCTGAAAATCTTATGAGCATCCGCACGACCACGGTAACCCATGGAATGAAGTTATCTGCGAATGGTACGAGTACATACCGATGTTCCAGCATTTTTACTCACCTGTGCGCTGAGGTCTTGTGCAATACTCCGTCGATTAGCTGTAACGACTGCCCTGAGGCTTCGACGTCCTCTATCACTGATTTTCTTTGGTCTGCCGGTACGTTTTGCTGCTTCAGGCACTCCATGTGTCTTCCACTTATTCATTACATCCAAAACAGTTGACTTGGGTATGTTTAAGCTTTTAACGACCATAACGCACGTACGTACAAACAACCATAGCCCTCCGAAACACATGTCTAGAGTGAGTCGAATTTCGTACCCTTAGCTGCTCTTCAAATTTGCATGACCTATTAGGAATCAGCAGGTATCATTCTCAGTCACTGTTGTTGTTACTAAACAAAGAAATGAACCAACACAAACAGTTTTGGGCGTTACGTATTTAGAGTGATACAATATTTTGGGATTATGGTCGTTAAAGGGTTAAACGCCTCTCGGTTTAGCTTTTGGACAACCCATTAATATAACACCAAACAATATTTCCTTTCTCAGAGTCAGTTCTCTCCCGCCGCGACACTTTTTTTTTTTTTTTGATTGGAGGCTTAGCGACCACCGTGAGCAACTCAATGGGCTATAAGCAGCCGCCTGTCCCTAATTTAGGGTCACTGGTTCCAGGGAAGGGAGAGAGCCAGTGCCGTAAGACAAACACAACATCCATGCCTGACCGGGATTCGAACCCGGACCCCTTTCGGACGAATGATCAGAGGCCATCGCTTAGACCACCCTGGTATCGCAGTGTTCTAAGCGTTTGTTTCTGATTATTCGTCCGAGAAGGGTCCGGGTTCGAATCCTGCCAGGCATGGATGTTGCGTTTGTCTTACGGCACTGGCTCTCTCCTTCCCTGGAACCAGTGACCCTAAATTAGGGACAGGCGGCTGCTTATAGCCCATTGAGTTGCTCACGGTGGTCTTTAAACCCCCAATCAAAAAAACAATAATGTCCTCCTGGAGGCAGCCCTCTCCATCAAGAAGCCTAGGGTACATGTTAGGGGGCGTCTGGTCAAAACCGTCTCGAGTACCAGAGGCCTAAGCGTACACGATTTTCCTGTTTGTGATGTCAACAACCGGGTCATAACAAACCGAACCCACTACGATTGAAACAGTGTTTGCTCGGAGTGTGACTTTTATACTGAAAGCGCCGAAGACTCGACTGCGATATCAGGATTCGAAGAGAAGTTATCATTTTTATTAATATAGATTGTATATTTCTTATGAATTGCTGTTTTTTTTTAGTTTTTGTATTTTTGCAAACATAATAGTTACCACGAAACTAAGCAGGGTTTTTTTTTTTATTCGAGGTTTAACGACCACCGTGAGCAACTGAATGGGCTATAAGTAGTCGCCCTTTCCTAATTTAGGGTCACAGGTTCCATGGAAAGGAGGAAGCTAGTGCCGTAAAGCAAACACAACATCCAAGCCTCACCTGAATTCGAACCCGGACCCTTGTCGATCGATTGGTCATAAGCCAGGGTTTAAACCACTGCGACACCAGGGAGACCTAAGTAGGCTTAAGCAACGTTTTATGTATCATTAAGTTTTTTGTTTTGCTTTTTAAATTATTTATTGGACTTGTTTGACAGATGAAGTTACATATATATTAAATATATATTGCACTTGGTTGAATAATATATACAGTAGAGACATTCTGTGTTTCAACGACAACAATGAACACTACTGGCCACCGAAAATGCAACACCAAGAACGAAGCATTCGATTGGCCTGAAATTCGCAGCATGCGTCGCCCGCGAGAGGACATGCAAACGATTAGCATTGCAGGGCATATGCAAATCATGTGCGCCCGGCAACCACCGAGAAGCACTATAAGAAGGGTGCACAGAAGTAGTGGAAGAGTGTTGTGCAGCCGGACCTGTGCGTGGGAAGCTTCGTGATGCCTCGTCACAGAATACGGCAGTCATTCCAGCAAGTTTCGGAGTTCGACAGAGCACGAATAATAGCTTATCGCGACAGCGGTTTATCGTACCGAGACATCGGCGCCCGTGTGGGACGACATCCAGCCACAGTGAGGCAAGTATGGATTCGGTGGGTGCAGGAGGGACGGACTGACCGACGTGACCGATTGCCGCAGCCGCGGCGCACCACCGAACGACAGGACCGGAATGTTGTGCGGCGGGCATTGACGGCTCGCACCGCCACATCGCGAACGTTAGCGCAGGAATTAGGGTGTGTTGCGCAACAACCTGTGTCAGCACGTACCGTTCGACATCGTCTGCAGGAGCAGGGACTTGTCGCACGGCGCCCATTGCTCCGATTACCATTGACGTTACACCACTGGCGAGTGCGGCGGCAGTGGGCCGTTGAACGCCGCACCTGGACTACGGAATGGCACAACATTGTCTTCTCCGACGAATCCCGCTTCTGCCTGCAACACCACGATGGTCGGATCCACGTGTGGCGGCACCTCGGCGAGAGACTATATGACACCTGCATTATGTATCGCCATACCGGTCCGTCGCCTGGCGTTATCGTTTGGGGCGCAATTGGATATGACACCCGCACCCCGCTGGTACGCATCGCCGGTACAGTCAACAGCCACCGCTACAACTTCGACGTTTTAGAGCCTGTAGTCCTCCCTTACCTGCAAGACCTGCCAGATACCACGTTTCAACTGGACAATGCGCGCCCGCTCGTGGCACGCATCGTGCAACAATTCTTTACGGCTCACCAGGTGTTATTGCTGCCGTGGCCCGCATGTTCTCCCGATATGTCGCCCATCGAACACGTCTGGTCGCTGATGGGCAACCGAGTAGCCCGGCAAGCACCGCCCGCGGCTACGCCTGATGAAGTGTGGCAACGTGTGGAAGCAGCCTGGACCGACATATCCCAAGCCCACATCCAAAGCCTCTTTCGTTCGATGCCGCGGCGTGTAGCGGCCGTTATTGCCAGCCATGTGGGCCACACGAACTATTGATGTCTGTGTGTTCCACAAGTCGCACGGGCCTATAAGCTCACTCGTTTCATCTTGGTATCTGTTGTTATGTGTCCAGTGAATCTGGCTTTGCTATCTCGTGTTCTTCTTGGTGTTGCATTTTGGGTGGCCAGCAGTGTACATTCTAGGTGAACAAGGAGCTCACTGAAAGATCAACACACAAACAATCATGCCTTACTGGGATTCGAACCCGGACCACAGAAGCCATCGCCTAAACCACTGCTCCACCGCGGCGGCCTAAGTAGGTTTAAGCAACCTTTCATGTATAATTAGGCTTAGCAACGTTTCATGTATCATTAGGCTTAGCAACTTTTCTTTAATCATTACGCGTTTTGTTTTTTGTTTTTCCAGTGCGGTTTTCTTATTTTGTACGAAATATTGGGAAATGCACTTCTCCGACGTCATGCTGAAATAAAAGAAATTGTATCAGTCGCACATTCTGTTGCTGAAAGAATATGGAATTACCATGTCAATAAGGGCAGTTTTAATGTGATGCATGGATGTTTAGTTTGTAGATATGTTGTAGATATGAAATAATCACTGAATTCATCGCTTCCATGGCTCATAAAGTGTTTGTGTTTTGATTTTCACTAAATCTTTTGCATTTACCGAAATTTATAACTTACACTGCTGGCCACCCAAAATGTAACACCAAGAAGGACACGAGATAGCAAAGCCAGATTTACTGGACACATAACAACAGATACAAAGATGAAACGATTGAGCTTACAGGCCCGTACGACTTGCGGAACACGCAGACATCAATAGTTTGTGTGGCCCCCATGGCTGGCAATAACGGCCGCTACACGCCGCGGAATCGAACGAAAGAGGCTTTGGATGTGGGCTTGTGGAATGTCGGTCCAGGCTGCTTCCACATGTTGCCACAGTTCATCAGGCGTAGCCCCGGGTGGTGCTTGCCGGGCCACTCGTTGACAATCAGCGACGAGACGTGTTCAATGGGCGACATATCGGGACAGCATGTGGGCCACGGCAGCAGTGACACCTAGTGGGCCGTGAAGAATTGTTGCACGATGCGTGCCACGTGCGGGCGCGCATCGTCCTGTTGAAATGTGGCCGCTGGCAGGTCCTGCAGGTAAGGGAGGACTACAGGCTCCAAAGCGTCTGAGATGTAGCGGTGTCTGTTGAGTGTGCCGGCCATGCGTACCAGAGGGTCGCGGTTGTCATATCCAATTGCGCCTCAAACCATGAAACCAGGCGACGGACCGGTATGGCAACGCATAATGCATGCGTCATACAGTCTCTCGCCGTGGGGCCGCCACACGTGGATCCGACCATCGTGGTGTTGCAGGCAGAAGCGGGATTCGTCGGAGAAGACAATGTCGTGCAATTCCGTTGTCCAGGTGCGGCGTTCAACGACCCACTGCTGCCGCACTCGCCGGTGGTGTAACGTCAATGGTAATCGGAGCAATGGGCGCCGTGCCACAAGTCCTCGCTCCTGCAGTCGACGTCGACGTCGAACGGTACATGCTGACACAGATTGTTGCGCAACACATCCTAATTCCTGCGCTAACGTTCGTTATGTGGCGTTGCGAACCGTCAATGTCCGCCGCACAAAGTGCCGGTCCTCTCGTTCGGTGGTGTGCCGCGATAGCGGCAATCGCTCACTTCGGTCCGTCCGTCCATCCTGCACCCACCGAATCCGTACTCGCCTCACTGTGGCTGGATGTCGTCCCACACGGGCGCCGATGCCTCGGTACGATAAACCGCTGTCGCGATAATCCACTATTCGTCCTCTGTCGAACTCCGAAACGTGCTGGAATGACTGATGTATTCTGCGACGAGGCATCAGGATGCTTCCCACGCACAGGTCCGGCAGCACAACACACTACTACTACTTACACCCCGCCTTCTGTGCACTCTTCTTATAGTGCTTCTCGGTGATGTGCCGGTCGCACACGACTTATATTTGCCCTGCAAAGCTAATCGTTTGCATGTCCTCTCGCGGACGACGCATGCTGCGAATTTCAGGCCAATCGGATGCTTCCTTCTTTGTGTTGCATTTTGGGTGGCCAGCAGTGTATTATAACTTTGTAACTTACGAAAAATTAGAATCTTGATATCGCCTAGCTGTAACCTCGCTGCTAGCTGAGATGGCAGTCACGGCAACGTTTCTTATGATTTGGATGGTGACGTCACAAATCGAAAACTAAGGCCTGCTAGTACTCGAGAAGGCTTTGGTCTGGTCCGAACTGATGTTAAGATACCACATGGCATCCAAAAGTTGTTCCAGTGGTATTAAAGAGCCCGGTGCTCGTAATGAAAAGCTAAACCTGTGGTATAAGTTGTTCCATAGGTATTAAGGAACCCGATGCTCGTAATGGAAAGCTAAAACCTCTGGCATCCAAAAGTTGTTCCAGAGGCATCAAGGAACCCGATGCTCCTAATGGCAAGCTAAACCCTCTGGCATCCAAAAGTTGTTCCAGAGGTATTAAGGAACCCGATGCTCGTAATGAAAAGCTAAAACCTCTGGCATCCAGAAGTTGTTCCAGAGGTATTAAGGAACCTGATGCTCGTTATGGAAAGCTAAAACCTCTGGCCTCCAAAAGTTGTTCCAGAGACATCAAGGAACCCGATGCTCCTAATGGCAAACTAAAACCTCTGGCATCCAGAAGTTGTTCCAGAGGTATTAAGGAACCCGATGCTCGTAATGAAAAGCTAAAACCTCTGGCATCCAGAAGTTGTTCCAGAGGTATTAAGGAACCTGATGCTCGTAATGGAAAGCTAAAACCTCTGGCATCCAAAAGTTGTTCCAGAGACATCAAGGACCCCGATGCTCCTAATGGCAAACTAAAACCTCTGGCATCCAGAAGTTGTTCCAGAGGTATTAAGGAACCCGATGCTCGTAATGGAAAGCTAAAACCTCTGGCATCTAAAAGTTGTTCCAGAGGTATTAAGGAACCCGATGCTAGTAATGAAAAGCTAAAACCTTTGGCATCCGAAATTTGTTCCAGAGGTATTAAGGAACTCGATGCTCGTAATGGAAAGCTAAAACCTCTGTCATCCAAAAGCTGTTACAGGTGTGACGTGCCTGTCCCGCAGGAAACACACGACATAAAGGCAGATAGCAGCAAGAACGAACATCTGCGTAGCTCAGTTGGTAGAGCGACTTGTTCCGGAATAAGTGGACTCGGGTTCGATCCCCGGCGTGGACCAAAAACGACGGAGAAATTTACTTCGTTATAATGGCATCCGAACTTTGCGAATGACCCGGCCGTTAAAGATCTCGCAGTGGTGTGATGTTCTTTTCACACCGCGAGATGCGAAAAATAAGAGAATCCCTTCTTCAGCGCTTCGAAAAGTAAAAATGTGTGTGACGTTGCATTCCACACACCAAATTGACTGGGAGTTCTCAAATGCATGTTCTTGAGTGTATAGCTGGCTACGACTACTCATGGTCACGGCTGACCCGTGGGCCATGCCCCTGGCCCTCTTTCGGGGGGGGGAGATGTGACGTGCCTGCCCCGCAGGACGCACACGACATAAAGGCAGATAACAGCAAGAACAAACGTCTGCTACCTCGTCCAATCCTCTCCAGTCTCCGTTGCTCTGGACATCAACCAGTTGTGTCAGTGCACAGGAAGATAGCTGACTGCTTCCCAGCAGAAATATTGTTGCTGGGCCAACACTGGCAGCTAGCAGTGGCTCAGCACTATATTGCCGCTGCCCAACCGTCAATAAAATGTCCCGCTCCCCAACCGTCAATAAAATGTCCCGCCGCCCACCACACGGGCCAGATGCTATTCAGGCCAGTAGCTAGCCAACAATTGGCACCCCATCAGTTGTCATATGCCAGAACAAGGCCATAAGTTAGCCATTAGTTAGCCATAAGAGGCAGTGGCTGCCACAAGCGGCCCTTAAGCGGTCCTGCAATCACGTGCCATAAATGATGGCTAGCCTAATGTGGTCCGCCATTGGCAGTCGGCAATCACGTGAGGTAACTGATGGCTTGCCGAATCTTGTCCGCTAATTTCCCAGTAGTAGCCATAAAAAAAAAAAGAAATCCACAGTTCCCCAAGGAA
Organism: Macrothele yani; assembly: GCA_039090855.1. Taxonomy (NCBI): domain Eukaryota; kingdom Metazoa; phylum Arthropoda; class Arachnida; order Araneae; family Macrothelidae; genus Macrothele; species Macrothele yani. The sequence continues at coordinate 34,403,216 of CM077004.1, forward strand.
GGACACAACTCCTTTTTCTTTCCCAACGAAATTTCTACATGACGGCACGGCGCTAGGGAAATTTTCTCAACAGGTCCTGAAAAACGCCGGTTTGGGTTGGGGTAGCATCAAAGCAACGACACCCTGTTTGCGAAGCGTGTGACGTGCCTGCCCCCGCAGGACGCACATGAGATAAAGGCAGAAAGCAGTGAGAGCTCATGCCAGTGTAGTATAGTGGATAGCACTCGGAGCTCCGGAGCTGAGAGTTGTGGGTTCGAATCCCTCCCCTGGCATAGAAATGATAGAAGAAATTTACTTCGTCATATTGGAGCCCGAACTTCCAAAGTGGTCTAGCTTTAAGGTTTCTCGCAATGGTGTGATGTTCTTTCCACACCGCGGGATAGGGAAAATGAGAATCCCATCTTCAGTGCTTCGAAAAATAAATCAGTGTGATGTTACGACCCACACACCAAATTGTTTGGGATTTCTCAAATGTACATTGTTCATCGGATAACTGCCTACAGCAACATATGGTCCCGGTTGACCCGTGGGCCATGCCCCCGGCCCTCTTTCGGGGAGGGAGAGATGTGACGTGCCTTCCCAGCAAAACGCACATGAGATAAAGGTAGATAGCAGTGAGAGCACATGCCAGTGTAGTATAGTGGTTAGCACTCGTAACTCCGGGGCCGAGAGTTGTGGGTTCGAATCCCGCCCCTGGCATAAAAATGATGGAGAGGTTTACTTCGTCATAAACGGGAGCTTACCGATGCTTCTACCTCGTGTTGGGGTTGCTTCAGTTGCCAGCTAGGGGCAACTATTGGCGCTTGCTTGGAGGCCCGTAATTCACGGCGATGCTGCAGGGCGAACAATGGCTGCCAACTGATGGCGCTGCCACCAACATACCGCTACCGTACCGTGAGCGGAATATTTCAGTCAGTAGTGATTGTTTGCATTTGTCCGCTTAGCACCTACTATTAGGCCTTTTGAAAAGGAAAACCATTATGTGGACTTATCATTGAGATCGCATAGGCAGAAGACTACGAGATAGCTCGTTGCTCTCCTATGCTTCAGGACACAATGGTGTCAAGGAGATCCGGATGTCTTGGAGTCTGTATAATATCATATCGATGGTTTGCCTCCTCTTCACTCCCTTTCAAAGAAGGCCTCGAATTACTTGTTTTGGGCAGCAACACACCTGCACCGAGCATAAGTTGGCGCATGTATTCTTCACAGATGTGTCCCAATTCATTATAACTGCCGATTTCAGACGTGTGTTCACTGAAGGAAACGCGCAACAGGCAATCATCTCAGTAAGATCATAGAACGAGATCACTGTGGGTGAGGAAGTCTTCTAGTATAGACAGATCACTGTGGGTGAGGAAGTCTTCTGGATGGGCCATACGCCGCTCCATGTGTTTAACGGTGGCACTGTAATGCTCAAAAGTAGCCGCCCCGGTGGCACAGTGGTCTAAGTAATGGCTTCTGATCATTCGTCCAAAAGGGGTACGGGTTCGAATCCCGGTAAGGCATGGATGTTGTGTTCGTCTTACGGCATTGGCTTTCTCCCTTCCCTGTGGTCCTGAATTAGGGACGGGCGACTGCTTATAGCCTATTGAGTTGCTCACGGTGGTCGTCAAACCCACAATTTAAAAAAATGCTCAAAGGTACATAGGGGTTATCCATCATTGCTATGAAAGGGTTTTAGGGTGCTGTAGGCTATGTGTTCAGTTTTATTAAATATCCCTCCTCATTAAAGTTCGTCTGGTCGACAATTATCTTGAAAATGAGATAATGTCCACAATATGGAGTGGCTATCTAGGTCTGCAGATCTTAATCCTATTGAGCATGTCTTGGACGCTCTGGTAAAATGGTTTGCTTCTTTTCAGCCTCCTACTAGAAACCTTCTAGTGCAGTGTTCTGCGCTTACTTCATCAGTCATCTTGCCAAAAGCATACAAGATGCTTGGTTGGCGATCGTTCTTCCTATAGATCACCGCATGAATGCTTTACCGCCAGTGAAGTACTTTCTCAGAAGTATTCCTGACTAGCCTTGCATCTCATGTTTTCATATATTCTTTGTCATGGTGTGTTATTCTTTTCTACTGAATGCCATGAAGTTCTATCAAGTCGTTATGTTCTTATGACATCTTTTACGTTTGTAACTTGACTTGTGTCAAACAGTGTATTTTTTCTTATATGTTCTATTACATGAGGAGTCAATATTTCTAGCATTTTTCACCCAATTCACTTTCGTCGAGCTTCGGATACACGCACTCTGAGAGGCATAAACACATTCCCTGAACCTCTGCGCAATAGCATGAAGCTTAAGCAGTTTTCATATCTGGCTTCCATTTAAAATATATATCCCATTTTCCGAAAAAATACTTTTTTAGGTCTTCGATGAGGAATATCAGCTCTCATTGTTGGCCGTTTCGTCATCTCCTCAATTCTCATATCTCGAACACATAAGAAACCCTGCACGTGAAAAGGAGACGAAGGCTAAAACAGGTGGAATCGGCGCAGTTCAGTTCTTCGGCCAAGATGCACAAAAGAGAGTAAATAGGGAGGGCCAGGGAAGGGGGAAGGGGTTGAAGCGAGGCGTATTTCGATATAAAATAAAAACTGCGAAAAACACCTCCTTTCACTAGGTGCTGGTCTCCTTCCACGCTTCAGGAAAATAAGTAATCGAAATTCTTGCGCAATACTAGGTAAATGCCGTTCTATTCGTATCTTGAAAAGAAAATTTAAAGGATCCAAGAGCATATATATGCCGAATATGAAAGGGAAATGAAATGGACGGTCCTCCAGTGCGCACCAAGGAAGCTGTAGTTAGGAAATTGACGAAAAAACGGAAAACGATAGAAAAGGAGGGATGATTGAAATTAGATGAAGGAAGAAGAGTACGTACCAAAGAACCTTCACGCTTGTGATCGAAACAGAGTTCGGGGAAGGATAATAAGCTCAGCAATAGACGGTGCGGCAGCATGAGAGAAAAGATACACGTAAATTGCATTCACAACCTTCTGCGATATTTTGCCTTATAATTTTTATGCAACAGACAATGTTTGCATATCCGATTTATTAAATTTATTTTTATCTGTAGGCAGTCTCATATTTTTCATCATTTCTGTATTTTGGACCTAAGTTTTCTTACTACTAAGTAAAAATCTTCCAAATACGTAGAGACAATTTGAATAGCCAAAGTCATCGCTCTTTCCACGTTTTTTTAATTAACACACAGCAACATAAGAATTGTTTCAATTGTTAACTATACGTGGAGACAATGTAAATAGCCACAGTCACCGCTCTTTCCACGTTTTTCTTTAATTAACACACAGCAACCGAAGAATTGTTTCAGTTGTTAACAATACGTGGACCCAATGTGAATAGCCAAAGTCATCGCTTTTTCCACGTTTTTCTTTAATTAACACACAGCAACCGAAGAATTGTTTCAATTGTTAACAATACGTGGAGACAATTTGAATAGCCAAAATCATCGCTCTTTCCTCGTTTTTCTTTAATTAACACACAGCAACCGAAGAATTGTTGCAATTGTTAAGAATACGTGGAGACAATGTGGATAGACAAAATCATCGCTCTTTCCTCGTTTTTCTTTAATTAACACACAGCAACCGAAGAATTGTTTCAATTGTTAACAATACGTGGAGACAATGTGAATAGCCAAAGTCATCGCTCTTTCCACGTTTTTCTTTAATTAACACACAGCAACCGAAGAATTGTTTCAATTGTTAACTATACGTGGAGACAATGTGAATAGCCACAGTCATCGCTCTTTCCACGTTTTTCTTTAATTAACACACAGCAGCCGAAGAATTGTTTCAATTGTTAACAATACGTGGAGACAATGTGAATAGACAAAGTCATCGCTCTTTCCACGTTTTTCTTTAATTAACACACAGCAACCGAAGAATTGTTTCAATTGTTAACTATACGTGGAGACAATGTAAATAGCCACAGTCACCGCTCTTTCCACGTTTTTCTTTAATTAACACACAGCAACCGAAGAATTGTTTCAGTTGTTAACAATACGTGGACCCAATGTGAATAGCCAAAGTCATCGCTTTTTCCACGTTTTTCTTTAATTAACACACAGCAACCGAAGAATTGTTTCAATTGTTAACAATACGTGGAGACAATGTGAATAGCCAAAGTCATCGCTCTTTCCACGTTTTTCTTTAATTAACACGCAGCAACCGAAGAATTGTTTCAATTGTTAACTATACGTGGAGACAATGTGAATAGCCACAGTCATCGCTCTTTCCACGTTTTTCTTTAATTAACACCCAGCAACCGAAGAATTGTTTCAATTATTAACAATACGTGGAGACAATGTGAATAGACAAAGTCATCGCTCTTTCCACGTTTTTCTTTAATTAACACACAGCAACCGAAGAATTCTTTCAATTGTTAACAATACGTGGAGACAATGTGAATAGCCAAAGTCATCGCTCTTTCACGTTTTTCTTTAATTAACACACAGCAACCGAAGAATTGTTTCAATTGTTAACAATACGTGGAGACAATGTGAATAGACAAAGTCATCGCTCTTTCCACGTTTTTCTTTAACATACAGCAACCGAATAATTGTTTAAATTGTTAACAATACGTGGAGGCAATGTGGATAGACAACGTGAACGCTCTTTCAACGTTTTCTTTAATGGACCTTATTCATGTGACGTCAGAAGCTGATTTCTGCGGACCAACATGGCTGCTGATTCAGTGTTGTCAGTATTTGATTACCTCTAACTTTTGCCCAATTTTTGCAATCTTAACGATATGCAGTATGCCAACGAATTAATAGAGCTACAGGGCGAAGAAGGAGAAATTGATTTTTTAGAAGAACAAATCAAGGTTGCAAAAATATACCAATACAATTTTGTGTTCGATGTTTATTTCTATAAGGAACGACAACATTGCCATTAGTCATCATGAAGTGTAACGTATACTCTAGATTCAGTTTCTTTTTTATTTTACTATCTCTTGTTATTTTATTTTCCTATGCAAATTATCTTCTCACTTAACGAGATGTTGTTTCTCCCGCAGAATTATATGTGGCAACGAGTGTAAGTCATGACGTGGTGTATGCAGTATATATAGGCGCGCTCAAGTATACCGAAGAGGTTCGTTTTATATGTGATAGGTTCTTCCTGATTATTGATATGCGATTTACTTACTTTTCTACGATATTACGATAGTACGAAAGTTCGGGCTATCAGTAGTTGTGTTATTTTGGAGTGTGTATTTGAGTAATATCAGGAGCTCCCCAATAAAAGGTTAAAAGTGAGTACGTTTTCTTAGTTCATTTTATTGTCAGACCTCTGTCTGGCCGTTAAGTCTATTTCATTGAGTGTTTACGTTAAGTTCAGGGAATATTGTGTTTACCGCTCTAATAAGGAGCCGTCAAGGTACTAATGTACTAAAACCGAAGTTATATTACTGATATTCAAGATAATGAGGAACGCTGAGTAAAAATAAATTTCATATTCTTATAATTTATTGCACGTGCGTGTCTTACCTAAACAAACTCTAGCACTTTGAAGATTAAGCACACTTTAGCTACGTCAAGTAACCTTTCAATAACCCTAACGTGACTTAACGTAAGCTTTCCTGTACTACACGTCCAGCCGGAGAATTTTATTCATTATAGAAGTTTTTAATGAAGCATTTTTCATGCACAGTATACTAAATTTTCATGTCCTCAGACAGTGGAGAAATATGAACTTAGGAACCCCATTTTTTTTTTTTTTTTTTTTTTTTTTGCAAAGTAAGACATTTAGATGCCAAGACAAATACATAATAGGGAAACAAATTAGGGTTAAAGCGACAACTAAAAACTTCCCACTGTCGAACGCTAGGCAATCTATTTAAAAATTAAATGAATGCTTAAAATACGTTAAATAAAGGAAAAAGTATAGATATGTTTGTTTCGCTCCTTCGGGAAAGAACGTAGAACTTATTCCATAATTTACCAATCCAAATATGCCATCAGTCTTCTCTTTCTACCTAATTCCTTTTTTTTTTTTTTTTTTTTGGAAATTGAAATTCGAAGAATACTACGAGGTTTCAAACTGCTTCCTTTGATTCGTTGTGACATAATATCAAAAATCTTTTTCGTTAAAGTGGGCAGGACATATTCGAGAATGCACATTGCGATGGAAATAACCGCGTTTCATTTTACACAGCCATTCCTTTAACAGTTTCGGCCTTTTCAGAGGAAAATTATGGAAAGTTATCCCTTTCTTTATACCATTTTGGTGGCAGGATTTAGTAGCACAACAATATGATGAGCAAACATTAGACATGTCTTTAATACATTTATGAAAATCGAGATTTTCCTGAACCCCTGTAACATAACGCCTTGTTAAGCAATGGTAAAACGCATGTAAACGAACTATTGTTGGTCCGTGGCCACGAAAAAGCTTTCCCGTGGTGCAATTCGAGGCGAATAAGGTCCATTAACATCAAATGCACAAATATCTCTTAATAATAAAAGGTGAATAAGGTCCTTTAACACCAAATGCACAAATATCCCTTAATATTAAAAGAATTGATATAGTACCTTCATTCAACTACCTGGGAACTACAATAAATTTTGACCTCAAATGGAACAAAAATATTGATTTTCTTTTAAATAAACTATCTAGAAATATTGGTATAGTGAGTAATATCCTGACTGATCTAACAACTAAAACATTGATCTCATTGTATTACACACTATTTCAAACTCATATTAATTACTGCATACTATCATGGGGACAAACGACACAATACAATATTAATAAATTACAGATTCTACAAAATAAATTTATTAGACAAATTGATCTCAAATCACATCGTAATACTCGACTTTTAATAAATTTTAGAACAAAAGCATATCCTAATAAATATAATATACTTACTATTACTCAACTATACTATTTTAATCTTGGTAAAATTATGTTCAAACGAATTAAATATAATTTATATTCAGATCTCATATTTCCTAATACACATGCACATTCGTATGAAACAAGGAATAAACTACAATTACAACCTATTTTTCCAAAAACGGAATCAATTAAACTTACTTTAAATTACAGAGGCCCTCAGTACTGGAATTCTTTACCTAGCAAACTGACTAACCTTAACAATTTTAATTTATTTAAAAAAATTCAAGCTCTATCTTCTTCAATAATTACAAAAAAGGAAAAGATTGGCAAAACGTCTTCTGATTGTCTGACTTGATGTGTCTATCTCTTGTTTTATTTGTTTCTTCTACGGGGAGTATAGGGCTATGTCAGGCCATTTTGGCCTTTTCCCTTGTCTTCCCTGTTGTTACAGTCTGCGTTCATCATTTATGTACTGTCATTTTTTTCCCCACTTTTTCTTCTTTTTTCTTTCTTTTCTTCTAAGAGCATGTAACAACAAAAGATAAATAAAATAATAAAAAACATTAACACACAACAACCAAAAATTGTTATCCGGACACCGCTGGGATCGACCCCAGATCTCTCGATAACTAGTCGAGTGCATTCGCCTTATGCTACGGTGGCCAACAATCTGCGGCGCTATGTGTGTTTATCTGTCAGCATCTGACTTCACAAATCCATGAATAAACAAAGTCATCGCTCATTTTGTAGTCTATTCACATTGCCTACACGTATTTTGAAGATTTTCACCATTTCTCTCGCCCTTTGGATTTATTATCTATAATTTAATAGCTTGAGCCGTTAAGCCCCACCAGATGGAGGCGTCTCAGTTACTGAGCTCATCCTTACGGATTTGTGAAGTCAGATGCTGACAGATAAACACACATAGTGCCGTAGGTTGTTGGCACTGTAGCGTAAGGCGAACGCACTCGGATAGCTATCGAGATATCTGGGGTTCAATCCCAGCGGTGTTCGGATAACTTTTCGGTTACTGTGTGTTTATTAAAGAAAACGGGGAAAGAGCGATAACTTTGTCTGTTGACTGAGTAAAACCCAAAGGATATCAATCATTTCACGTCGTCGATTTCTAGAAGAAAATTAACGAAAATAACTGTCTGTAATCACATATCAGTTGATCACGCTAATGCTAATTCGACAAGAAATTATTAATAATTTAAATATAAATGGGGGATTAAACAATTTGATCAGAAACTTGAGTGATTTTCTACTTTTGTTTACTTTAAATTTCGTGACGTAGCCTACAGTCTAATTTGACTTTCCTTTTTAGTTTTTCTCTATGTAAACTTGAGTTCGTTCTCTTTCGCGTTTCTCAAACTTAATGTGATATCTTCTCTCTCGCAAGAGTAATGTTGGCAACACTCTGAGGTCAGAGCGTATGACGTGTATATGTGTCCGATGAGAACTGAACGTTATACAGTCATCATCATCATCATTAATACAGACATATACAGTCATTTGCAAAAGTTTAAGAACTCCTGTCCATTTATTGAAAATTAATATTTTCAAAGAAACAACTAACTGCCAGTCAGAGAGATCGGAAAAAATGACACCACAGATGAATACTTACATTCTTTAGAACACAAAAAGACAAGAAATCTGTTCTTTGTGTGACAACCTTTGTCTTTATAACGGGCAGAATACGATGTGGCATACTCACAATGAGGGACTTGCAGTAGTCTCGTAAAATGTGTTTGTACCACACGTACTTTATCGCGTCAATCAAAGCATGGGAATTTAATGGCTGTTTTTCTGCTACCTTGTCTCTTAAAATGGTCCACAAACTTTCGATGGGGTTAAATTCAGGACTATTACCGGGCCAGTCAAGAACAGTTTAATTTTTCCTCTGCAGGTAGTACTTTAATATCTTTGGTCTGTGGCATGGAGCACCATCATGCATAAATATTGCGCATCTGTGCACTTGCATATGAGTTAACAGTTTCTCACGTAACATTTTCCACACAGAAAGGACCAGTCATGGTAGTGTCTATCGGCAAAAAGGATAAGGAAGTAGTACCGGATGCTGACATAGCACCCCATATCATCTCACTAGGCGAATGTCTCACGATGCTAACGGTGTATTTTTCATCAAACCTTTTGCCTTTTGATCATCGAACATTTGCTTCACGTGATTCAAATTGACGCACAGTTGATTCATTGGAAAAAGGACTTGGCTCCAATTTTCAGCAGTCCACGATTGATGACGCTTCGCAAACTGGAGTCTCTTCTTTTTCATGACAGAGGTTAGTCTAGGTTTATGTGCAGGTTTATGAGACTTTTATCCAAAATCTTTGCTAAGACGTCGGAAACACTGCTGATACTAATATCAGACAGACCCTTTTGAATTTGATTTTGTTGCACGAACTCCTCAGAGAACGCATAACTATTCGCCTTATGGTATTGTTATCACGTGGGGTTGTTTTCCTTGGACGTCCACTTCTCTTTCGGTCGCTAAATTCACCTGTATCTCGATATTTCAGGATCGTATTGTGAATAGCAGTCTTGCTTACATTCACCTTTCTGTTTATGTCACGTTCGGAGTATCCTTCACGATATAAAGTCACTATTTGTGCCCTCTGAGTAACACTTAATGACGCATTTTTGCCCATTTTTCGCTATTTAAAAAATACGTAAAACATCTCTCAGCATGGAAACCAGAAGCAAATTGACACTCGCACGCTTCCCCCAACTCTATCAACAGCTGATGCTGTAGGATGATACAACACTGACAGGAAGTTAATACAAACAGTAGCTGACGTAATCGGCAGAAATCTCCTAGTACAAACAGTTCGTCTTAAACATTTGCAAATGACTGTATAATGTTTTAGCAGTAGCACTATGTGGAGATGATGGTAGTATGATGATATACTAGTAGTAGCGGAAGTTGAAGTACGTGCAGTTGTGATTTCATGACGTCTGCGTATTTAATATTTTGAGTTGGTGTTTTTGTTTCTCGTTAAACGTTCTCTGACAAGTAATTGGATTTTTTCACTGATGTTATTGAAGACTGAGTCGTGCTAAAGGAGTTTTTGCTGAATAAAGACTAATAGTAAGTAATCTTTTCTGAAGTTATTTGGGTGACTCCTGTTACGCTTAAAAGTGACGTTATTAAGAACTGATTTGTGTAGTGTTCAGACAACTGTATTCCACGAACATTACAGCTTTAATTAACTGACACCTCCGAACAACGGTAAGTTGCTCTTGGAACAGAACAGTGCAGTAGGATTAACATGAGCCACAACCTCCGAACAACGGAACCTCTTAACAGCGGTCAACGGACACTCCACTCAGTCCAAAAGGTAGATTAACGGACACTTCAACCCTTAGCATTTTATTTAGCTCTTTCGGTCCTTCGGCATTGCGGATAAGATGGAGAACTAAAAAATGTTGCTAAAGGAACTGTGTCACGGTATGGGTGGGTTGCACTACGGTGAGCACAATAGCGATCTTAAGTTAAAGTTTAGTTCGACGGGTGATGGTATTTACATGAGACATGATCCAGCACACGTGTATCTCTTAGTCTCGCAGCAAAGCCGGAGGGGGAAATCTGATGCCTTGAATACTGCTCGTTTGCAGACGGTGTTTCGTCGTTTGGTCCATGTGGGTTGTGCTCTTTCTTTCCCGCGCGCGGGAACCTATCTGTATAATTACACTTCACTGTCTTTAACATTGTTCAGTTTTTATTTCCTATAGGGTGCCCTACTCTCCTGGCGTGCTACTTTTAACGGCAGTTTATGACCAGGTGTCAGATACTGCTTTCTTAAATCCTCTATACCATTAATTTACCTACAGGTCCTCTAATTCTAGTAAACAATACGTGGATATTACAAGAAAATCTTTCGCATTTAAACTGAAATTGCTGGTTCAAAACTTCAGCTGTAAGCAGTCAGTTGTATTTACTTTTCAAAATCTGAACATTTCCACTTGAGTTCAAGTTCCTGTAGGCTAACATTATGCAGTCTGAATTTTGTCCTCAAAGCGTAGCAATCACCAACATCTGTCTCTAATTACGCATTGACTTCAAGCATTTGTCTTAACCCAAATACAATTGACAAACAATATTAGTTTAAGCCTAACCTCCGATCAAAGGCTACCTCCTAAAAATGGTCACCTTTCTGCGGTCCGAGCAGTAGCCGTTATTCAGAAGTTTCACTGGAAAAGGAATAGTATTTCTGTTTTCAAAAGCGAAAATCGTTTAATCGTTTCCAAAACGCATATCACAGCTCATTTAATGCTACCCCGTTAATTCAGAAGAGCAAGATTGCAGTTGTAGTTCGTTGTTGAATCTATTTCCGTGATCGTACATCTTTAAAAAAGCTTAAAACAATTGTGGAATATATTGTGATATAACATTAGTAAAAACGTGCTGAAACGTCAACTATTGTTTGCATTAATTGAAAGAAATGCTTTATAAAACTCTGTGCACGTTGAAAGGCAAAAGTATTTAAAAGACTCAATATGAATTCGGAGACAGTCCCATGTCACATCCAGAGTAAAAACTCCAGTTATGAAAGTACTAATTTAAAAACAAATACTCACTTGAAACCATATGCGATGTAGAAGTCTTAGTAGATGGTGTTTCACATGTAGCAAGTGGACCATTCACGAAGGCCCGGGTTAAAAGGGTGGCTAGCTGAAATTTGGTGATATGTATTAGGTGTACAAATGAGTTTTAACGTGTTTTTCGTGTGACCTGTACCGCTAATTTACATATCCGACACTCCACCGCGTTGTTGTCATGTTACTGTACCAGAGTATAAAATGCGACAAGGAAGTTTGCCCAACAGCCAAATGCAATTGCACGGTGGGTGAAAGATGGCAAGCGATACTGCATCTATTCGACACTGCATTCGTTACGAACTTCATCATTGAAAAAGTGCTGCAAAAGCATGTGCATCGATCTGTTCTGTTGGGGGGGGGAGAATATTGTATTGAAAAGTACGCGTTAGTTTTGGTTTAGACGGTTTAAATCATATGATATTGATGTTAGCGATCGAGAACGTAGCGGCGCCCCGCAAAAGGTTGCACATGGAAAATTGCAAACATTGCTGGATGAAGATTCGTTTCTAACACAAAAAGAACTAGCTGAACAACTGGGGGTAACTCAACAAACCATTTCCAATCGTTTACGCGCAATGGGAAAGATTCAGAAGGAAGGAAAATGGGTACCACATGACCTGGGCCAGAGGAACAAGGATGAGCGTGTTATAAATTGTTTCAATCTGTTGAATAAACAACACAGAAAGTCTTTCCTGTAGAAAATCGTTAAGAGGGATGAAAAAGTGAATATGGTACAACAATCCCAAATACAAAAATCACTGGTTAGACCCCGGTGAAGCAACGACTTCGACACCGAAACGGAGTATTCACTTCAAGAGCGTTCTGCTGTGCATCTGGTGGAATATGAAGGGTGTGCTCTATTATGAACTATTGGAACAGTTTCAAACTGTTATTGCTGATCGCTACAAGCGAAAAATTGCTGAGATTGAACCAGAAAATCTGTCGGAAACGTCCATTCACAGGCAAAGGATTGCGTCCTGTGAAATTACTGCATAACAACGCTAGGGCGCGTGTCGTGAAATCGCTCAAGGAAACGTTATTGACTCTTGGCTGGGAAGTTTTGAAGCATCCGGCGTATAGTTCCGACATAGTCCCTTCAGACTACCATTTGTTCAGATCGATGCAACATGGTTTGTCTGCTGTACGGTTCCGAACATGTGACGAAGTGCAAAAATGGGTTGACGACTTCATCGCGTCACACGACGAAGTATTCTTCATGGCTGGAATCCGTCAGCTGCCCGACCGATGGCAGAAGGTGATAGACAATGACAGCGCATATTTTGATTCGTAAAGCTATTGTTGTTTTCTCACAAATTACATGTTGCTTTGTCTTAAAACGCTTTAAAACTTATTTGTACAAGTAATAGAAACTGTCATATGGTGGAAAGTGCTAGAAGTCTCAAGGTGATTTACAATTTCCGTGAGGCCTAATTTTCCTTTAGGCTTGACTTCCCGCAATTTATAGTAAACTGCGCTGCATCAGGTACAGAATGAAATGATCGAAGTTGGGTTAAAAACAGTCACTGGAAATTATGTGGGGATTAAAACTATATTAAAATATTGTTGAAGACAGATGTTATCAGCTCTACATATAAATTTGGCTGCTCTAGTTCGACTTCGATCATTTCACTCTGAACCTGATGCAGCGCAGTTTACTGTAAATTACGGGAAATCAAGCCTTAAGTGCAATTAGGCCTCACGGAAATTTTAAATCACCTCGAGACTTCTAGCACTTTTCACCATACGACAGTTTTTTATATACCAACAAATTTCAGATAGCCACCCTTTTTTGCCCTTGCCTCAGTGAATGGTTCGCTTGCTACAAGTGAAGTACCATCTCCAAAAACTTCCAGATTGCATATGGTTTCAGGTGAATATTTTTTTAACTGGTACTTTCATAACTGCCGTTTTTGCTCAGGATGTGGCATGGGGCAGTCTCCGAACTCATGTTGAGTCAACAAACAAATTTATATAAAACTCCCTTTAGTGGTGTGAAGATACAATTTTTTTTCTTGTATTTCGTCTGTAATATTGTATCTCCCGAGCTTTCACTCTCCTACCAGGAGCCTTTCTCAAGGGCTACAAACGATACTAACTATTCTGGCAAGTATAAACAAAGAATTCCGAAACACTGGTGCTCGAGGACGCCGTGTTTTGAATCTTGATGCTTGAGGACGCCGTGTTTTGAATCTTGATGCTCGAGGACGCCGTATTTTGAATCTTGATGTTCGAGGACACCGTATTTTGAATCTTGATGCTCGAGGACACCGTATTTTGAATCTTGATATTCGAGGACGCCGTTTTTTGAATCTTGATGCTCGAGGGCGCCGTATTTTGAATCTTGATGCTCGAGGACGCCGTATTTTGAATCTTGATGATCGAAGACGCCTTGCTTTGAATCTTGATGATCGATGACGCCGTATTTTGAATATTGATGCTCAAGGACGCCGTATTTTGAATATTGATGCTCAAGGACGCCGTATTTTGAAACTTGATGATCGAGGACGCCTTGTTTTGAATCTTAATGTTCGAGGACGCCGTATTTTGAATCTTGAAGCTCAAGGACGCCGTATTTTGAATCTTGATGATCGAGGACGCCGTTTTTTGAATCTTGGTGCTCGAGGGCGCCGTATTTTGAATCTTGATGCTCGAGAACGCCGTATTTTGAATCTTGATACTCGAGAACGCTGTATTTTGAATCTTGATGATCGAGGACGCCTTGTTTTGAATCTTAATGTTCGAGGACGCCGTATTTTTAATCTTGAAGCTCAAGGACGCCGTATTTTGAATCTTGATGCTCGAGGGCGCCGTATTTTGAATCTTGATGCTCGAGAACGCCGTATTTTGAATCTTGATACTCGAGAATGCTGTATTTTGAATCTTGATGATCGAGGACGCCGTATTTTGAATCTTGATGATCAAGATAGCCGTATTTTGAATCTTGATGCTCGAGGACGCCGTATTTTGTATCTTGATGATCGAAGACGCCTTGTTTTGAATCTTGATGATCGATGACGCCGTATTTTGAATCTTGATGCTCAAGGACACCGTATTTTGAATCTTGACGCTCTAGGACGCCGTATTTTGAATCTTGGTGATCAAGGACGCCTTGTTTTGAATCTTAATGTTCGAGGACGCCGTATTTTGAATCTTGAAGCTCAAGAACGCCGTATTTTGAATCTTGATGCTCGAGGGCGCCGTATTTTGAATCTTGATGATCGAGAACGCGGTATTTTGAATCTTGATGATCGAGAACGCCGTATTTTGAATCTTGATGCTCGAGGGCACCATATTTTGAATCTTGAAGCTCGAGAACGCCGTATTTTGAATCTTGATGATCGAAGACGCCGTATTATAAATCTTGATGATTGAGGACGCCGTATTTTGAATCTTCATGGTCGAGGACACCGTGTTTTGAATCTTGATGATCGAGGACGCCGTATTTTGAATCTTGATGCTCGAGGACGCCGTATTTTGAATCTTGATGCTTGAGGCACGAGGCGATACACTGAACACTTTAGCTAGGAGAGACATAACCTCCATTCTTTTCGTTGGTACCAAAGATACTAATATGTCACGTTGGAAATCCTCAGACCTGTGACGGAACCAGTTGTCTCTTATCTCTGACCTGTTGCGCAGGAACTTCGGGAAGACGTTGCGCTTCTTGTATTCAGTCAAGAAGTCTAGGTGTGCGCACTCTGTCTCTCTCTCTCTCTCTGTCTCTCACTCTCGCCAGTCGCAGTCAGTTTAACGACCACACCATGAGCAGCTCTTAATGTTACGCCCATCTCTAATTTAGGGCCACTGATTCCTGCGAAAGAGACTGTCACAACGATCACGTAAATACACCAGCCCGGCCTTACCTGGAACTCGAACGTGGGCCCATTTTTAACGAGTGGTTAGAAGCCGTCCATTCAGACCACTCGAACACTTATTGGGTAACTCATTTTGAAACTCTTCCTTTCGTTCCCAAGACTTTCAGTTTTGAAGCTACGATGTAAACTTTCAGGCATTTTAAACTTTTATCGTCTCCAACTGGCGTAACGCGGCACTCTGAGAGCTCAAAGACCGAACGATGCTTCATTTTTAATTTATTTTCTTGCATATCGTACCTTCTTTTTTTATTACAGTTACTGTTGTTTTACAGTTTTAAAGCTCAGAAATGAAATTTGCTTGATTTTATAATTATTCGTTTTTCGTTTTCCGAGCTTTTTAAGAGCCGCTATGGAAGCACAAGGATACACATTTTATTAATAGGCTCTAAAAATACACATTCATGTTCAAAAAAAAGGAAAGAAAATAAAAGAAAGAAAAATCAGAACATCTGAAAGGAGTTGAGCTACGACTTTGTTTTATGCAGGATAAGTTCATTAGGCAATACAGAACAAATTATTAACATCTTAGTGTCATACGTACCAAGTGCATCGATATACACTATCTACCAACAAGTGATTGGACACCTGTGATAGCAAAGGAAAACGAAGTTTGTTCACCTTCAATAGTTGGCGGAGCCTCCACGAGCGGCGATTACAGCTGCGACCCTCCGGGGCATACTCTCAACCAGGTGTTGTACGAGGGCCAGCGGTATTTTCTTCCACTCGGCTTGGAGAAGACAGGTCAGTTCCTTCACCGATTTCGAACGGTGGGAGCACCCCTTACGTCGACGCTCCAACTCGTCCCAGAGGTGCTCTATAGGGTTAAGATCCGGGCCCTGCGCAGGCCAGTCCATTCGATGAACCCCATTGTCACCATACCAAGCTATGGTGGACCTCGCAACATGACAGGTGGCATTGTCATTCTGAAAGTAACATAGGTCCACCCCGTAAAACTGCCGCAACGTAGGAAGCGCATGGTCATCCAAAATGGTGCAGTAGGTCTCGGCGTTGAGTCTACCTGAATTGCGACCAAGGGTCCCGTGCCGTACCAAGAGAAACACCCCCATAGCATAATTACACCGCCACCGAACTTCACAGTTGGCATAATACATTCCAGCAGGAGGCGTTCTCCAGGCAGAAGCCAAACTCAGACCCTGCCATCCGAACGGTAGAGGGTGAACCTTGATTCGTCGCTCCAGAAAACCTGTTTCCACTGTTCAACGGTCCACTGTCGACGTTCTTTGCACCACGTTAGCCGAGCAGCGCTATTGGGCTTGGTGATCAAAGGCTTGTGGGCGGCAGCACGTCCATGATAACCAAGCAGATGGGCTTCCTTACGGATGGTATTCATCGAAATTACACTCCCGGATGCCTATTGAAACTCCTCGTGGATGTGGCCCATCGATTTGGTGCGGTTCTTCCGAATTTCTCTGGCCAGCACCCGTCGGTCTCTAACTCCCAGTTTTGTGGGTCTGCCTGGTCGGGGCACATTCCGACAGTCACCTCTCATCTTCCACTTGCCAATCACGTAGGCCACTGTCGATTTTGGGTACTTCAACTCGCTGGATATATCACGGCTATTTCTGTGATGCCCGACAATCACACCTTTCTCGAAATCAGAGAGCTCCGAACTGCGTGGTATCTTGCATGCGACTGGTTCCGTTTGTTTCCAACACGATATTTATCAGCGGCGGCCGTGACTTGTATCAGGATCGCAGATATCGTCGATTGCAGGGGTGTCCAATTACTTGTTGGTAGATAGTGTCGTTAATAATCGATTATACCACCTCTGGCTTTCAGTACCTGCTGTATGCGCTGAGGAGTCGAATCAAATACTGTGTGAATGGTGTCTTGTGTAATTGCCATCCAGGCTGTATTGACCCGCGTCCAAAGTTCATTACCAGTTCTTGGCGGACCGTCCTACTGCTGCACCTGTCGTTTGAGCATGCCCCAGAGATGTTCTATGGGTGGCACATACGGCGATCTAGCCTGCCACCTAAGAAGAGGATCGTTAGTATCCCTGTACGTGAGAGCTCAAAGACCTGCAACATGCGGTGTGGCACTGTCCTGCTGAACTATGGCCACAGGGGCGTTCTGCAGGTACAAAAGGGTAACCTTCCATAGAATGTCATTGACGTAACGGGCACTCGTTATGGTGGTACGGACTCTCACGAGAGATGATTTGCTTTTGTGTTCAATAGCACCCCAAGCCACAATGCCTCGCGTTGGAAAGGTGCGCCTGGTGCGAATGCACTCATCCTGACGCCACTTTCCCTGTCGTTGGTGGACGCGGATGCGGCCATCATTGTCACCTAAACAGAAGCACGTTTCTTCCGAGATTCCAGACCATGTGTCGAAGGAACGTTACACATTTTTCGAAGAATCCAATGGCCCATAGACCCATTACCATCACCACAGTCGGGAGCCAATGTAGCGGAACATAAATTTATTTGCCGGTGACAGCGATCGAACCAGCATCCTTCTGCTCCGGAGCAGAATGTTTTTCCAAAAAGCTACACAGACGGAAATTATTGCTGCATCTTTGCCGTCTTGACATGTGCTTCACTTTGGTAATATGTTACACACGGTGTTGTGCCATTCGTCAAACCACTCTCTTTATTCTGTGCACCATTACAGACTGGCAGTCTGTTGCTGCGGTATCAACGTTAGCCTAGGGAGGGGACTACGAACCTTAAGTCCGAACTGTAATAACCGGCGACCTATTGATACAGCTGACATAGACTTAAGTAAACACCGAAGAACTGCTCTTCGGATTGAAATGTTAGCAGGCTCAAACATCGAAGAGCTGTTCTTCAGATTGAAATGTCTACAGGCTCAAATAAACATCGAAGAGCTATTTTTCAGATTGAAATGACTGCAGGTTCAAATAAACATCGAAGAGCTATTCTTCAAATTGAAATGACTGCAGGTTCAAAAAAAATCGAAGAGCTATTTTTCAGATTAAAATGACTGCAGGCTCAAATAAACATCGAAGAGCTATTCTTCATATTGAAATGACTGCAGCTCAAATAAACATCGCAGAGCTATTCTTCAAATTGAAATATCTACAGACTCAAATAAACATCGAAGAGCTATTCTTCAAATTGAAATGACTGCAGGTTCAAAAAAATCGAAGAGCTATTTTTCAGATTAAAATGACTGCAGGCTCAAATAAACATCGAAGAGCTATTCTTCATATTGAAATGACTGCAGCTCAAATAAACATCGCAGAGCTATTCTTCAAATTGAAATATCTACAGACTCAAATAAACATCGCAGAGCTATTCTTCAAATTGAAATGACTGCAGGTTCAAAAAAATCGAAGAGCTGTTTTCAGATTAAAATGACTGCAGGCTCAAATAAACATCGAAGAGCTATTCTTCAGATTGAAATGACTGCAGGCTCAAATAAACATCGAAGAGCTATTCTTCAGATTGAAATGACTGCAGCTCAAATAAACATCGCAGAGCTATTCTTCAAATTGAAATATCTACAGACTCAAATAAACATCGAAGAGCTATTCAGATTAAAATTACTGCAGGCTCAAATAAATATCTAAGAGCCATTCTTCAGATAGAAATGACTGCAGCTCAAATAAACATCGCAGAGCTATTCTTCAAATTGAAATATCTACAGACTCAAATAAACGTCAAAAAGCTATTCTTCAGATTGAAATGACTGCAGGCTCAAAGAAACATCGAAGAGCGCTATTCTTCAGATTGAAATATCTACAGACTCAAATAAACGTCGAAGAGCTATTTTTCAGATTGAAATCTCTACAGGCTCAAATAGACATGGAATAGCTATTCTTCAGATTGAAATGACTGCAGGCTTATATAAATATCGAAGAGCTATTCTTCAGATTGAAATGACTGCAGGCTCATATAGATATCGAAGAGCTATTCTTCAGATTGAAATGACTGCAGGCTCAAATAATCATGGAAGAGCTATTCTCCAGGTTGAAAAGTCTACAGACTCAAACATCGAAGAGTTATTATTCAGATAGAAATGTTTGCAGGCTCAAATAAACATCAAAGAGCTATTATTCAGATTGAAATGACTGCAGGCTCAAATAAACATCGAAGAGCTATTCTTCAGATTGAAATATCTACAGACTCAAATAAACGTCGAAGAGCTATTCTTCAGATTGAAATCTCTACAGGCTCAAATAAACATGGAAGAGCTATTATCCAGGTTGAAATGTCTACCGACTCAAATAAACATCGAAGAGCTGTTCTTCCGATTGAAATGTCTACAGACTCTAATAAACGTCGAAGAGCTATTCTTCAGATAGAAATGTCTGCATGCTCAAATAAACATCGATGACCTATTCTTCAGATTGAAATGTCTATAGTCTCAAATAAACATCGAAGAGCTATTCTTCATATTGAAATGTCTGCAGGCTCAAATAAATATCGAAGAGTTTTTTTTTTTTTTTTAGATTGAAATGATTGCAGGCTAAAATAAACATCGAAGAGCTATTCTTTAGATTGAAATGTCTACAGACCCAAATAAACATCGAAGAGTTATTCTTCAGATTAAAATGTTTACAGACTCAAACATCGAAGACCTATTCTTCGGTTTGGCATCACGAGGTCATGCATTTGCACCATATCATCATGAACCTGCTGTGGACACATGACTTTCTCAAGCAGGATTTATTTTTTCTACATTTCGCAGCCTTTGCGGTTTAGCTCACAAAATCCTCTGAAAAGAAAGAATGAATAGAACTACAACATTATAAATTCGTGTTGTGGCGTACAAGAATATGTAGTACCTACAGAGACAAAGCTGCGTGTTTATATTTAGTAAAAGTAAGTTAGAAGACGAATTTTTTTAAACTCTTCGTATTTAGTTTTCTGGTTTCCTATAATGACTCTAGATGTCTTGTTGAAGTACGCATCTATCCTGCCGATGATGGTTACTCCGTCCCAGCAGAAATGCATACGGGTAATATTTTAAGTTTGACGTTTTTAAGTTTGACGTTTTTAGAACGGAGCAAGTGATGGGGAAGGGCAAAATTTTCCAATTCCGTGGAAGCGATATATGGGTCTGTTTCTGACCGTTTTGGGTCTGTTGCCGACCTTGCATCGATACAGAAGAAGGAGTCATTAGACAGACGACCCTAAGGATGAAGCGGTAGTGAGAAAACTGTATTCTAAACTTTTGTTACTGCCTCTAGTTGTTATAAAATATTATCGCAAACGCTCTAATCTGGACTCGTCAAGCTTTTAATGCCTAAACAATACGTGGAGAACAGATCGTCTTCATGAAAATACATCATTATTTTCAAGATGTTTATACAGTTAGCACTATGCAACTAATTGTACGATCTCTGATGATGAATATTTTCAAGATTCGTACAAAACATAAGCACCTCTAATTGTTTTGATACCATGACGATCAATTTAATTGTGGTGTAGAATCTACATTCGTCATTATTAGTTTTATCAAACGCTTTCTTGTAATCTAGAAGGAAAGTTTGAAACAAAGGAACCCGTTCAACCCTAATGTTTTCTCGTCTGCCAGTGAGAACGAAAACAAGAAAAATTAAATCTTATTTTCAGGTGTAATGAACACGCCTTTTGAATCCTTTCCCACATGAAAAAGAAAAATCCAAAGCAGACTTTTAGAGCTAAAATTTAAGTAAAAAAGAAAATACACTTGCACCACCTAAAGGAAAATTGCGCATAATTTAGCATATGTAATGTGAGTGGGCATATTCACACAGAATGCGACCGGCAATCGATAATAAATCCATAAATATAAGTAGCTACTTACTTCTACTAGCTGCTGAAAAGTGTGTGACGAGAATTTACAAATTGTGTCTTAAAGATTCCTCGTAGCGGAAAATACCAGAGGCAAAGAGAATTTCGAAATCTAACAATTAGAAAATTAGATAAGGAGGAAAATGTGATATACTACACCTGGGGGAAAATCTGTGCGTTACTTAAAAAGTAACGCACAGATTTTCCCCAGGGGGTAGTATATCACATTTCCTCCGCTTCATAATGAAGAATACCCTACCGAAAAAGTTTTTCTATGGTCTATATATAGAAGCGAGTAAAATTTCAAATGAAAATATTTTTCCGTCCTCTGGCGGGAGAATTTTGAACAACAGGAAAGTGGAAAGTATGTAAAAATATTTTTCATGGCAAAAACTCCGGAAAGAAAAAATATTTCTTAAAATACGTGTTCTGGGAGCAGAGGGATAGCAAGAAAAATGGTTTTGATATTTACACCCTCTAGCGGAAAAACTATGCAATATTTAAAAAGGATAATTTTCTCAAATATTACTGTAGCGATTGTCATGCAGTAAAAAAGTAAATTTAAGAATGGGTCTTTTAATAGCTGAGCTGCAGCTGCAAACAAATACACATTAACACCATCTTGGGCCAAAACTGTGAACTACCAAATTCCGACGAGTACATGTAATACGTTCCACAACGTGAACGGTATCCGGTGTTAATAGAATCTTTTCAAATCGTACTTATAGAATCGGAGATATGGGATAAAATATGATGTATATCTACGCCATATAGCGAAAAAACTGCATTATTTTAAACAGAAAACATGCGTAAAAGGTTTGCGTTGGGAGTGGAATCTGACCGCAAATGAATTTTTTAAATCGAATTTTCAGAATCACACGCATTTTTGGAAATACACGAGAAACAGAAATGTACCTTAACGCCCCCTTGTGATAAACAGTTTTTCTCAAAATATTAGAAATTGTACACAGAACATTTCCTATCATGTACTACAGTATATCCGACGTAAAAAGGGATTTTTAATCGGATTCTTAGCAGAGTTATCAGAAAATTGTCATTTGCATTTACAGCTCCTAGGATAAACACAGTGCATTACTTAAAAAGGAAACTGCCCAAAATAGTCTTCGTTATAAATGGTACAGAAGGGAAATAAAGAATATTTTCAATCGGATATACAGAAGTAGTTACATGGAATAAAGTGCATTTTGAATTCACGGCATCTGAATTTAGGACTTCTAGCTGAGAGATCATGCACATATGCATGATCTCTCAGCTAGAAGTCCTAAATTCAGGTGCCGTGTCTTTGCTATCCGGTCCTTTACCTGTAGGTACCTGTAGGTAAAGGACCGGAAAGCAAGGACAATCATTCTTAAACTTCGGGTTTTCCGATACAGAAATAATTTTCCAAATTGGACTAATAATTGCAGAGACATGGTGTCCACAAATGAGTGGACGGACAAAGTGATTCTATTAAAATGTACTTTATTTTTCAAAAAGTACTAAAAATGTTTTCCTTTGATCCCATTCCACTTCGGAACTCAAAATGTTTCTCTATTCTCTTTCGTATATATTCTGTTATGGATGACTT
Organism: Macrothele yani; assembly: GCA_039090855.1. Taxonomy (NCBI): domain Eukaryota; kingdom Metazoa; phylum Arthropoda; class Arachnida; order Araneae; family Macrothelidae; genus Macrothele; species Macrothele yani. The sequence continues at coordinate 34,425,932 of CM077004.1, forward strand.
TCAAAAAAAGTTTGTTCATATGGTTGAATAGACTGAAAATTTTTAATTTTGTTAGTCTTTGTTTATTTAGGGTAATTCAGGAATTATTTATTTTTTGCAGGGATTTTACTATTTGTTCTATAAAAAATATTTAGAATAACTGAATAACGTTGTTTGAGTGGTCTGATGCTCCGGCTATTGATTTCATCTTCAGTTATTTCTAGTGCCTTTGTCTTAACTTCTATTAGCTGGAAGCTCCACTCATCATCGTATAATAATCCAATGTAGTTTTCCCATTCTTCCTTAATAACTTTTTCCATCTCCGTATGCTCTTTTCTGATCCTTCTTTTCAATACACTGCATTCTTGTTAAAAATTTCCAGGGATATCAATTCTGTTATGAGACTTTTTTATATTACGGATGAATTGTGGCTGTTCCATCTCTTCATATTTCTTTATAGTTCCTCCCCTTTTAATCCGTTTACGGATCTTTTTGTAAAGTTATTTATATTCCTTCTGTTTCTTTCCTTTATTTTTGACCATTCAATTGTTAAAAACATGCAACGTTAATAAGAGTAATCTCTTTGAAAAAGTTTTGAAGATGAAAAAATTAAAATAGTTGCAAAAGTAATTGAGTCCTTACAATATAAGTGCAAGGGGAATGAATTCTTCCACTGCCAGGATCAGCGGGACAACATACGTCGGAGAAAAACACATCCCTTACGAACGTGGAGGTTTCCTCTTTCTTTATACCATTTCTGTTCTAAATCAGTAAGCAGTAGTTTCTGTAACGACGCTGGTAAATAGCACTCTGAGACGTAAATAAGAAAAAGAGAAAAAGTATTTTTCCTGGAAAAAGAAAACAAACAAATTTATGCAGTTTTTTTCCAAAATCATCTATGAATAACAGGATTTGTTGTATCATATTTCCTTTATTTTTCCTTTTCTTGATGTGCACTATCACATCCCTTGCTGTTTTTATTATATTTTGTTCATATTCAACCATCGTGATTTTCTGGGATTGTGGCCTTTTTTATTAACCACACTTTTGCAGTTCTTGTCTGCGCCTCGGCGCTGAATTTTATGTCATCTTTTAGCACGTCTTTTGTAAAAAACGGGTAGTGCTTATGTTATCCGTTTGCCCGTCCGTCCGTCAGTGGACACCATATCTCTGCAACCATCAGTCCGATTTCCAAAATTATTTTTGCATTAGAAAGCCTGAGGTATGCGAATGGTGATCATTCATTTCGTTTTTTGTTGTTTTTTTTTACGATGTACAATTTCGCCGCTAGAGGGCGTAAGTGCAGATGATATCGAATCAATACTACATTTTATTCCATATATTTGCTTCTAAACATCCGATTCAAACAACTCTTTTACCTTTCGATTCCATTTATGTCGAAGACTATTTTCGGTCTAGGTACTTTTTCAAGTTGCGCATAGATTTTCCGCTAGGGGACGTAAAAGTAAATTGGGTTTTCCCCGATATCTCTACTTCTGAAACTCCAATTTGAATCTTTTTTCAGCACATACAGCTCCTGGTGGGAAATCATTTGCATATAATTTCTGATTAATGGTAGAAAATAGTTTGGCCACCAGGTGGAGCAAGTGTTAACTTCTGCTTCTGATGTACTTGCCACAAAACATGAGCTTCTAAAATCTCGATTGAAGCAGATTCATTCGTGGACCGATGCCACTCACGTCGAAAAATATTTTCCGAATGTTTTCTTCTTAAAATATTGCATAGTTTCTACGCCAGAGGGCGTAGATGTATATGTTTTTTTTTGTCAATATCTGTACTTTTGAAAGTCCTATTTGAAAAATTCCTTCTTTGTTGGATAGCGTTTCCAGTGCGAAATGCTTCTCATATAATTTCAATTTTTTCAAGTAATTCATAGACCTTCCGCTAAGGAACGTAAAGTTAAATTGCGTTTCCCCGATATCTCTGCTTCTAAAACTCCGTTTTGAAAACTTCTTTCTGCACCGGACGCAGCTCTTGATGGGAAATGTTTTTCATAGAATTTCGAGACACCCCAAGTGCCAACACCACCGGCTTTCTTGAGCCACATCTTCTCTCTTGTTGGGGAGATAGAGTCCGCTATGCGAGGCTCTCGGGTCACTCCCGCAAGTCGAGAACAAATGGAAACAGGCCTGAAGGAGATCCGCAGAACTTGTACCTTGCAAGCAAGTGAGCCCGGCAGCCGTACGTGGTAGGCTGTCCGCAGCTCTGTAGTCGCGCCACCAGGCCGACGCCAAAGTGGTTTCTTATGCCGAAGCGGCCAGCAAAGGCGCTAGTACGGCAAAAGAGCTTTCGCCCGCCGCACGTAAGCAAATGAAAAAGTCGGGGGACCGAAGACACGTTCTCCTGTTCTATCCCACTGTCAAGAGTACGTCCTCACAGGATGTAAAAAGACTCTGCGAACTGCAGTCAACCCAGCTAAACTGCAGCTCGAGGTCAAGAGCATTAGGAACATTCGCAAGGATGGAGCTGCGGTGGAGTGTTCCCGTCTAGTGGAGCTCGACCGCCTCGTCCAGGAGTTGAGAAGCAATCCGTTGACCAAAGATTGCACGCTCCCCACAGCCCCACGGAAGAGATTACCCCGGTTGATCGTCTATGGTGTCGACGGGGGACTCTCGGGCAGAGAGTTCGAGAAAGGGGTTCGCGGGTAGAATCCTGACCTCGAAAACGGGCTCACAGCTAGTTTTCCCATCAAGGGTAAGGGAGGCAGGGTCCACTGGGTCGTTAATGTCGAGCCCAAGGCTTTCAAGCTCTTAATGAGGCAGAAGTCACTGAACTTGGGTTGGTCAATGCTCCGCTTGAAGGAGTTTTTGCGCGAAGTCAGGTGCTTGCGGTGTAATGACTTCGGTGATTTCCGGAGCAACTGTCCAGAGTCCAAAGAAGGTAGGTGTGGAAATTGCGGTGTGGTTGGGCACCAGCACCACAAGTGTGCAGCCACACTAAAGTGCAGAAATTGCTCAGCTGCAAATGCTAATTTCCACCTGAAGCTGGATGATGCTCACTCTAGCTTCAGTAAGACATGTCCTAGTCTTATTATAGGGAACTTGACCAAAGAAAAAATCGCGGCAACTATATGGTTGACAGATTGTGGTACCCCCACAGGTACGTCACTCTCGAATTAGGAGTTTGTTGGTCTTTTTACTTAGGTGTTTCTGATGACTCTGGTCAGGAGTCATCACCGCAGCACAGACCCTAATCCTGCTGACCGTGTAATTAATTTTGTGTGTTTAATGTGATTCTGTGTTGAATATTTGTGAGAGAACTGCATGAGACCCTCATATTGTCGGAAATGTGCATGTATTTTCTTGTTTAGATACCAAATAAAGGACTCTAGTCCCAAAAACTCGCGTTGGCGGACGATCTCCCAGCCAAGTGATGTGAAAATTATTGAAAATTTGTTTGCCCCGCACACACGGGCTATGCTTGAAAGGTGCAGGGTACTGGTCCCGTGGGGGAGGCAGAACCCCACAGGTCCCTGGACAGATTATGTCCGAGTGAAAGACTGTGGTTTCCGGTGACTGACGGGCTTGCTTTCGCAGCGCCGTCAGGAATCTAGTAAATTTAAACTTGTGAGAGAGTTTCACTTATCCCTACGAAGTCTGCAATTAGACGGTGCAGGTAAAGTCATCAGCCTAGCATACAGTTTCTAATATTTGGCAAGGAACGGTTTCGCCACCAGAGGGCGTAAGTGTTAATTTCCCTTTCTGTTGTATTTTCAGCAAAATCTTTTGCTTCTAAAATCTCGATTGAAAATAAGTCGTTTGTGAATCGATACTACTCACGTCAATAAATCTTTTCGAAATATTTTCTTCTTAAAATAATGTATGTTTTCTCCGTCACGGGGCTTAGATGTATATCTTATTTTTTGTCAATATCTCTACTTCTAAATGTCCGATTTGAAAATGTCCTTTGTTTGATAGCATTTCCGGTGCGAAATGTTTTTCATATAATTTTAAAATTTGCAAGTAACTCATAGACTTTCCGTAGGTGGAGTTAAGGTAAATTGCGCCCCCCACCCCCTGATATTTCTGATTCTAAAACCCCGATTTTAAACATTCTTTCTTGATCGCATACAGCTTCAGATGGGAAATGTTTTTCATGAAATTTCTAATATTTGATAAAGAATGGTTTGGCCACCAGGAGGCATAAATGTGAATTTCTGCTTCTGGTGAATTTGCAGCAAAGTCTAAGCTCCTGAAAACTCGACTGAAAAAATTATTTCCTGGACTGACACCCTTCACATCGAAAAACCTTTTCAGAAAACTTTCTTTTTTAAAATAATGCATGTTTTTCCCGCCAAAGAGCGTAGACGCATATCTTACATGTGTCGATATCTCTAATTCTAAAAGTCCGATTTGAAAAATTCTTTCTTTGTTGGAGAGCGTTTCCGCTGCAAAATGTTTCTCATGTAATTTCAAATTTTTCCCAACGCACAAATCTGCAACCAGAGGGCGTAAGTTCATGATTTCGTTTATAGCAATATCTGCGGAACTAAAAACCCGATTGAAAAACTTCTTTCTTTGGTCAGTTAAATGTTTTCCATACCGGTTCCATTGACTTTGGATAGCTTTTATAAATTTAATTCGCTACAGAAAGTATTCGAAAGACGTGCTCATTACGCCCGAAAATTCGGTGACATTTTTCTTGCAAAGTTTTGCGATGTCCAGTTTTGGTTTCGAATTTATTTTCTGCATTATCTTTAAGTCTAAATTACTGGATAGCAAGTTGAGATCAGAAATGTAGTCTGGCTCCTCCCAGAGAGCCTATATTACAACACACATACAGACCACTGAATTAGAACCTTTATTCAATACCAGGTTGGACTTCCTTTAGTCTAAATCACAGCACGTATTAGGTTTGGCATAGATTCCCCAAGGTGTTGGAGTGCATCTACGTCTACAGCATACCAGGGATTCGCCAGACAGTCATTTAACTGGCACAGATTTGAGAGAAGAAGAATTTGTTCCCATATCAGTTTTTCTAACATATCATATACATCTTCAATGGGGTTCAGATCCGGGTTTTGTGGTGGCCCGGGAAGATGGTGAAAGTCGCTGCCATGTTTGCTGAACCACAGCTGAACCATCTTGTGCAATGGACAGTAAGTAACATTGTCGTCCATGTAACAGCCATCACCTATTGGATAAAAAGTCGAAATTGCAGGATTGACTTGCTCGGCAACAATATACAGATAATCCTTGGAAGACATTCGACCTTCCAGCAATACCATGGGACTCGTTTCGTTCCAACAGAACATTCCCCACACCATAGCATTGTCTCAGGAATCTTGAGTTGTGGTTATGTCTACAAGGCAAGCTGGGTCCATTGCTCCTAGGGGCTACAGCCAAACTCTCTGCGTATAGTCAGTACCAGAACAAGGTGTACCAGAACTCATCGTACCACTTGACTTTCTTCCAGTCAACTAGTTTCTAGACACGGTGTTCCTGACACCACTGCTGGCTGACTTTTCGGTTCTTCGCAGAAATCAGTGGTTTCCATAAAAGCTTGCGACTTTCATTACCGATCCTCTTCAATTCCCTGGCAATGGATCGTAAACAGCCTTAATTGAATGCTTCGGTCAATTTCTGTGCACACGAAGTACTGTTTCTCCGTACAAGCCTTCTCATGTGATGGTGATCTCGTTGCTGATCGAATACCGTTGCTCAACAGTTACATCTTTTATTCAAGCATGGTGAGTTACACCCACAGGCAATGAAATTTGCGCACCAAGAAGGAAAGTATCGGATTGAACTGAAATTTTATGAACGTAATGATACAGATGAATGATACACATGATGGCAAAAACAGAGCTGCAAGACAATTACAGAGGGATCTGTGGCACGCAATCTCGGTCATCTTCAATGGAGCGTCGCACCGCCTCGTGCGGCGATACTTGCTGCAATACGGTCCGGCATCAGAGGCGAACAGACAACTAATGTTGTCCTGTAGTAGACTGTCCCACATGGGTTGGACGGTGTGCTCTATATCCCGGATAGTGCGGCACGGCGGCAGCTGGCGTTTCAAGTGGTGCCACTCATGCTCGATAGGGGACATGTCAGGGGGAGCGGGCAGGCCATGGGAGTGTCTAGACATGACGTATGCAGTCCTGGGCAACCCGAACCGTGTGCAGGCGGGCATTATCCTGCTGGCATAGCGCACCTGGAATCCCGGCCATGAATGGAAGTACATGGGGCCGTAGGATCTCATCCACATACCGCTGGCCCGTCAGTGATCTACGTAACACTACTAGAGCTGATCGGTAATCGTAGGCAATGGCTCCTCACACCATAAGACATGCAGTGGGGGAGGTGTGGTGCTCGATAACAAGGTTGGGATTGTACCGTTGACATGGGGACCTTCACAATCTGACACGATGATCATCTATCCCCAAAGCGAAGCAGCACTCATCACTAAACACTACACGTCGCCAGTCAGTGGCGTTCTATGTCGTTCCAGCTTGTCAGTCACTACACGAAGCCGGCGATGTTCTGGTGTCAATAGCAGCACACGAAAGGGGCGCTGGGATAGCAGATTTCCTTCCGCGAGGCGTCGGGAAATGGTTCGTGGGCACACAGGAGTCGCTATATAGTAGACCGGATTCTGTAGGATCCGTTCGCGTCTGGCGCACAATCCGTCGATTCTCTCTACCAGTGGTCCTCCTGGGCCGTCTGGAGCCTCTCCGCTGTGTGGCAGTGCCGTCACTTGTCCACTATATGGTCATAACGATCCACGTGGCAGGCTATACGAAGCTCTGACCACTCTGTGGTTCCCGATGATCAGACTTCTCTCAAAGTCCGTAAGTTGCGTAAATCGACGTCTCTGGCATCTACCCTGCATTCTTGTCACTCTGTACACTTGCTTGCGTCGGCCACTGCTTTTCGCTTTCATGGGACATCGACTAATCGCCGGTTTATAAGGCTGCCGGTTCGTGGTTGCAACGCCACCACAGGGTGTGCGGTCAAGCGTACTCGCACCAAACGTGGATCATTTGCATGTCAGTACGCACTCTAGCTATTTGCAAAGTTTCGCAGTTGTAGCATGTGTTCTGCTAGGTGCGAGAATTGCATTGTCCGTAAGGGTATTTTTGCAATGATTAAAGATCCAGGATAAACAGGAATTATCGATGTATGTACATTTGGAGAGAAGCGGGAAGCCAAAATCGCCCCTCTAACATTAGGAAAATTGACCACTACCGTGGTAGAGGACATCTACTTTGAGCTGGCATCACGTTGGATGGACACACACCACTGCACGTGTTTCCAGGAGACCCTTACTGCTGCACGCTACCGGAATGATGTACGGTTTTTCAGGGAAACTGTTGGCTCCACTGTTTCTTCTTTCTGGCGATAACACCCTTCCCCATAGGGCTAGGTTGGTCAAGAAATACAGGATGGAGTGGTTCGCGATATCTCCGGATCTGAATCCCATTGATCATGTTTGGGAAGCCCTGAGAATAGCAGTTGCAAGCCTATATCCCTCTCTCAGAACCGTCCCTTGACTCCGACGCATCTAAGTGGAGAAGTGGCACTTATTTCCCAAACCTCTCATTCACAGTCTTTTAAACAGCATGAGGGCTCGTTTTGCGAGCTGTGTCACTGTTCGGGAAAATCACACTTCCCATTTCCCCTCGAAATCCGTGCCACTTGTTTCATCGCTTTCGGATTGCCATGCTGTCATGCGCATATTTCCTCCTCATTCTGTGTTGGTATTCCTTTTCTGTTGGGTGTTACTACGTTATTGATATACATACGTATGTATGTCCCTAACAACTGTCATACACTCTGCGTGTGGATTTTGCGTTATTCATAATTTTGTATTTGTCACGTTAGTACATGAATATGATCTAATGTACTGTAGCCACTCATGAATCTTCTATATTTATGTACAAAGGGCATCCTGAAAGTAATGCCTCTTCCCTCATAAGATTTTTGTTTGTAGCAGCAAAAATGTGAAACTGGGTGGCAAAATACTTGGACATATTGTTAATAATGCTAACCTATTCAAAGTATTGTCCATCATTTTCTATGCATTTCCGCCATCTTTGAACCCGTTGGTAAAATCCATTTTGGAAAAATTCCTGACTCTGTCGTTTCACCCATGAGTTCACAGCCAGTTTAATGTCTGTCACACCGTTGAAAGGTTCTCCATAAAGGGTGTATTTCAAGGGGAAAACAGGGGACAGTCTGAGGGAGCCAAATTAGGACTTCAGGGGGATTGGGACATCACCGTTTCCTCCATTCATTTTGACAATAGCCTGTGAAGTCTCCATTGAGCTGTGGGGACGTGAGTTATCATGGTGTAAAACAAAGCTATGAAGTGGAATGTCACATCTTTTCCTTATGATAGCTTCCTTTAACTTCTTCAATTTCTGCACATAGTAAGCACTGTTTATTTTTGCACCCCGTTCAAGGAAATCAGTCAAAATGACACCACGTTTGTCCCAGAAAATTGTCAGCATCACTTTTCCTGTGAAACGAGTTGTTTTCACCTTTTCCTGTCGAGGCGAAGATGTGCGGTGCCATTCCATTGACGCATGTTTTGTTTCTGGTTCATGAAAGAACACCCTGGTTTCATCCCCCGTCACAACATTAAAGACAAATACCTCACCCTCCTTCTGATAACAGTCCAAGAGGTTCCGTCACATGTCCACCCTTTGCTAACATTGCTCACGGGTTAGGTTTCTTGGGATCCACTTTGAACACATTTTTCTGTATCCCAGATCCCTAATTAATGTTTCCAAAGCACTATAACCACAATGTATTGCATCACACAACTCTTGGATGGTGACACGGCGATCAAGTGTGATGAGGTCTTTCACTCGTTGCCTGTTGGCATCTGTCACTGCAGTTGCGGGTCTTCCACTCCGTTGTTTGTCCGACACTGAACTTTCTCCCTCTTGAAAGATCTTCATCCATCTTCGAACATTACTGATATCGATTGTGACAGCTCCATACACCGCCAGGAGTCTTCTGTTGATTTCTGGAGGCTCACATCCCTCTTTTTTACTCTTTACAACCGTAGGTTGAAGACGCGTATATGCTCCAGCGTTGTCAGTCTGACCGTCCGTCCGTCCGTACGAGAAGTCCCGTAAAATGGTTCGATTTCGATGAAATTTTAGTATGTGGTAGGGGACAACCTGGAGAGGAAACGTATTAAAAATGGCCGAAATGGGATCAAAGGTCAGGACACAAAAGGGGGATCCATTCCATCGCCCTCATGCGTCATAACTTATGTAAAAATGCTTCGATTGTGAGAAAACTTTAGTGCTTTGTTCCGGAGGTATACTGAACCAGTTGTGTTGAATATCATCGAAATGGGGTCAAGGCACAGGAGCAAGATTTATTCCACAGCCATTATCCTCATAACTTCAATAAAAATTATTCGATTGCGGCAAAACTTTAGTATGTTGTTCCGGAGGTATACTGAACCGATTCTGTAGAATATCATCTAAATAAGGTCAAAGGTCAGGACACAGGAACGAAATTTATTCCACAGCTATTATTCTCATAACTTGACTGAAAATGCTTCTATTGCGACAAAATTTCAGTATGTTGTTCCAGAGGTATACTGAACCGCTTCTGTTTAATATCATCGAAATGGGGTCAAAGGTCAGGGTACAGAAGCGAGATTTATTCCACAGCCATTATCCTCATAACTTGAGTAATAAGTGAAGTAATGATTCCTGGTATGTTGAAAAGCGTTTCATTCTGAATGCATTGCATGATTTTACTAATTTGTTTTTCCAGGAATTCAATTACGGCTGGCTGCTTTTCTCTGTCAATCTTGATCATTATTTCCGATTCTGAATAAATGTTTTCCCACGTTGGTAACATATCATAGCACACACATGTCAGTGCAGTTTATTTAAAATCACTTCAAAATTTCAAAATTTATTAAGGAGGAGGCATTACTTTCCGGATGCCCCTTGTATATATTGATATGTCTGATCTTTGGACAACAGCAATGTTCGCATGTATCTGTACCGTCTTTGTTTTTGTGTGTGCATAAAACAAGAACAACAAAAAAGTTAACATATTTACACACACACAAACAAACATCGTTTTTTTTTTTGTTTTTTTTTTCTACCACTGTAGTGGCTATGCCGTCGGCAAAACGACCCGCAGTTTGTTTTAGTTTCTTTTTATCCCTTGAGCTTCTTTGTTTTGTTTTCTGCGACAAACAATCGATAAAGTACTGAGGAAAACACTTTTTGAAATATACCAATAGCATCACACCTTATTTTGGGGAGCTCCCTGTTTCTATCCTAATCGCCATCTATTTATTTTGTGGTTCCATTCCGGTTTCGATGTTGTGATCAACCAGTTTTACTTCCTTTTCTCCTGGATCACCATTCATTGTGTTTCAATATTTCGGAGAAGAATGGATAATAATAAATACATCACTGTATCTTGCTACGAGGTTTGACACGATTCGCTTATTACTTTTTGAACCATAATCATTTTATAATTAATGAAGAGGAACAGTACGCTAAATATACTTTATATAGACATGCACAACCCGCGGGCCACATCCGGCCCTCGGCCTGATTGTATATAACCCGTGCACACAAAATCCCGGGGGGGGGGGGCACAAAACGGAAATTAGTCAAATATTTACAGAAAAACTGAAAAATTATAGGGATATGAAAATTTTATGGGGGACTGGCGTACAGACAAATAAATACTAAAATATGAAACTTTTTATGGGGGTATACACAAATATGACGTGTCTGCAATACCGTTCGCAACTAATATTCAAGAGGGGTCCATCGACTTTCACATTGCCCCCCTTATCTTCAAAATAACTGCAAATTAAAGGCTAAATTTGCAGAAGTTCCTTTAGAACTTTACATTAACTGTTTGTCTCATGAAATGAAGAGATTGAAAATCCACGCTCAAAAAATAACAACATTACTCAGAAGCACCTACAGTCCGTCCACTATATACATATATATGGAAACATGGTTCTGTAAAAGAAAACAGTTGCATGCAGAATATAACAAAGATTTCTAGTGGACCATTATGTATTATGACTAGCAACATAATATACACAAGTCAAACGCTGTTGACAACATATATTTAACATAATATTCTAGCTTAATGAAATCAAACTATGTAACATTGTCCTAGAATTATATGGAAGCAAAAAAAAAGCCTGAAGAATATTTAAATGGCAAACACAATTAATAATTAATTGACTTTCCTCCACGCGCAATAAGCTGGAACATGCTTTCTGGCATCATCATCATCATCATCATTGTCAACCATTATCAATCCACTGCTGGACGAAGGTCTCCCCAAGTTTCCTCCACAACGGTCTGTCTTGTGCCAGTCTCCTCCATGTCACTCCCGCATATTTACGAATTTCATCCACCCATCTCCCATGTGGTCTTTTTCTGGGTCTTTTCCTGTCCCTTGGAATCCAATCTAAAATTTCGGCTGTCCATCTATGGGCAACGTCAATATTATACCAACAGTTCAGAATTCCAGTTTCCAGATATTTAAAGCTTGAAAATTGCCGGTAATTGGCATCAACACTTCGAAACAAAATTCCCCAAAGATTTTCAATTGGGTTGAGATCCGGGATGCGACCTGGTCACGGCAGTAATTTGACATTGTTCGATCTCAACCAGGCCCTAGTAGGGGTTGCTCTGTGAATGCTGACGTTGTGTTGTTGGGAAACTTAATCAGGACCACGTATTTCAGCATCAGCTGGGAACAAACTGTTTTTTAAAAGTTCCTGGAATATTACGGCACTCTGACGTCCTGACAAAACGCAGATATTACTTTGCCCATTAAATCCAAAAAAGGGCCCATACCATCACGGAACCTCCTCCGCATTGTCAGCTGAATAGTTGGCGTTTTTTGTTTTTTTCTCATATCATGCCAATAATATTTCGCACCATTTAGGCCAGCTAAATTAAATTCCCTTTCGTCGCTAAATAATACTTGGAGCCATTCGTCCTTCCATGACATACGGTCATTGGCCCAGTTTAATCGAGCTTGCGTGTGTGTCAGTTAAAATCGGTTTGTTTAACAGTCTCGCATATTTCACAAGGGGTGTCTGCTGCAATACTCCGTGAATCGAATTTTTTGACATTTTCACGTTTCTATGTTGACTTATATTCCATACAGACATATTATCGTACGCAGCGAGCTTCCGAATATGTCGTTTCATTCGAGGCAGAATAGTACTATGTCGTCCAGTTCGTTTCTGAGCTGGATATTTTTTTGCTACCACTTAAAATGTTATAAATAGAAGATTTGGATCGTTTTAATTTGTTTGAAATCGCATTTACATTATTCATTGATCGCGCAACTCCCAAACAGGAATTATCTCCTCCTATGAGAGCTCTTTCCCACGTGACATTGTTAAACCTGAATCAACCTCATCACGTTTATCGACTATTTATCATGCTCTGACGCCAGGCTAATTTGCATAGCAAAGCGTGTTAGTGTTCGCGCGTTTGTGTGAAATTCCATATAATTGTGGGACAGTTTCAGTACACTGCATGTTTAAAATGTTGAATACATATCCGAAGTTGTTATTTTCTCATCCGCAAAATATGTCTGCAAGGTCTATGTGGTTTATTTTCACCACTGTGTTAATCGGTTGTGTACATTTTCACTAATCGTACATTTACACAGTTTTTACACCTTTCCACATAATTCTGGGACGGACTGTACTTATGCGAACAATCATTTTCTGTAATGAAACAGGTGAAATCAAGAGATCGTTCTCGTCTAACTGATGAACACTTGGAGGAAAACCTGCGGATCTGTGTGTGTGTCATTAACATCGAACCAGATATTGAAGGACTAATAGAAAACAAACAATGTCAAATTTCTGACTAGTGTGTTACAAAAAATAAAAAGGTTTTAGCGACACTTGCATATTTTTCAAGCAAGTACGTTGTTTCGTTTAATCAATTTCTGTACCCTTTTGTGATTTGTTTTTTAATATTTTGGTTTTGGATTTTTTTGAAATCTTTTTTCGGGGTATAACCCTGCGGCCCGCGATTGGTCAGTCAATCTGAAATTGGCCCATTTGTGTTAAAAGGTTGTGCACCCCTGCTTTAGATAGTAAAACTATACTAGTAATCCGAATCTATTGGCGTAGAATAGAACTCAAAATTTTAAAGCTTTCGAATTTTTCATCGAATTGGCCACTGAGGCAGGATACAGCCTGAACCTGGTAAGTAGCTATATCGAAAAAGCCAGAACCAGTTGCCACCCCGGTGGCGCAGTGGTCTAAGCGATGGCCTCTGGTCATTCGTCCGAAAAAGGTCCGGGTTGGAATCCCGGTGAGACATGGATATTGTATTTGTCTTACGGCCACTGGCTCTCTCCCTTCCCTGGAACCAGTGACCGTAAATTAGGGACGGGTGACTGTAAGTTACTCATGGTGGTCGTTAAAACTCCAAAAAGAAAAAAATGAAAAAAAAGAACCAGTTGCTTATTTTTCTGTGCCGCAGCTACGCTACATGGGATCAATTCACTACATATCAAATGTTTCGTATGAACTCAAGAGCGCACTCAAGAAGATGAACCTGGGTGTCGCCATAAGGTCTCCGACATCTTTGTATGCCATGCTTAAGGAAAATACTGACAAGCCCCCACTTCCCAACGAAGCAGGTGTTTATGTCATCCTTCTAAAATATTCAAGCGACACTACTTTGGAAAGACGAAGCGTTCATTCATAATTAGGGTCAACGAGCATAAAAGAGACACAAAAAATGGTAAAGTAAGCACGGCCCTATCCACATAATCAAGTTCAAGTCAGCTGGTCCTGTGTTGGATGACACTGAAATTAGCTTCCTACTCCACTCTTAAATCTATTGCTATTCGAGAAACCTTGGAGATCGGTAGCGAGTCCTGCAATGATAGCGTCTCGCTAGAGTTGCATGAATTTGAAAACAGTTATTCAAATACCGAATGCCTTTTATTTTCCTTTCAGGATTCCGCATACTAAACGAACATGACGCCTCGTGTCTTTGAATGAATAGTTACATTCGCATCTGTTCGTTTATTGTCAAGTCACCGCGTTCAAATTGTTGAAGTGTTCTATTATTCAGTTTACTGTCTACCTTTCTTGAAAAACCATCAGGTTGACGAGTGAAAACTTGGAAATTTTGAGTTTAGTTTTATGCCAATAAATTTGGATTACTGGTATAGTTTTATTATTTAAAGCATACCCATTTTCTTGTTTTTTTACTCAATTTTGATGGGCAGTGTATAAAATGGGCAAGAAGTGTATAAACATATATCAAATATTCATCTAAAAATGTACATGTGCATACGCATCAGCACTTATACACTGAGTAGCCACTTTATTATGACCACCCCTCCGTACTTCGTTGGGCCACCTTTTGCCTTTAATACTGCGTCGATTCTTCATGGCATGGACTCCACAAGATGTTGATAGGTGGTTTCTGTAATCTGAGACTATGCTTGATGAATAGCACTTTCCAGGAGTGTGAGATTGCAGGGTTGCGGATCCAGGTGTCTGAAGGCTTGTTCAACTTCATCCCACAAATTCTCAATGGGGTTGAAATCTGGAGATTGTGGGGGCCACCTAAGCAAAGTAAACTCACCGGCATATTCCTGAAACCAGTCCTGTACAATACTAGCACTATGGCAGGACGCATTATCTTGTTAAAAGTAGCCACCGCCATTGGGATAAACCATCCACATGACAGAATGCACTTGATCCGCAACGATGTTAGGTATGATGTGGCAGCCAGACGTTGATCAACACAAATTAAAGGGCTCAAACCATGCCAGGAAAACATTCCCCAAACCATAACGTTGCCTCCACCAGCTTGAAGGGTTGTAGCAATGCATTTGGGGTCCATGCTTTCGTGATGTTTCCGCCAAATTCTCACTCGGCCATAGGAATGGTGCAACTGAAAACGTGATTCATCGGACTACATAATTTGTTGAAATATATCGACTTTCCAATCCTTGTGCTCCTGTGCGAACTGGAGACTTTTCTCTTGTTAACTGCAGACAGCAAAGGTGTTCGAAACAAACCTTCGGCTGCCATATCCCATCCGATGTAGTGTACGGCGAACAGTGCGTGCAGAGATCATTTGAGGGGATCGTTGATTAAGATGGTCTGTAATTTGCTGCACTGTTGCTCTTCTGTTGTCTGTTACCAGTCTGGACACTCTCCGTTCCGCCCGAGCAGTCACTAGTCCATGACGACCACACGTTGCACGTAGAGACCCAGTTTTTTGGCTGACAGTCCAGTCTTTAAACACTTTAACGACAGCTGCTCTGGAACATTTCACGAATGTGGCGGTTTCGGTGATACTTGCTCCATGGGTCCGAGCTCCTACAATCATCCCACGTTGAAAGTCCGTCGAATCGCATTTTTTACCCATCTCGTCACCCAAAAATCACTTCTACTACTGTCGCAAGCACTAAGCTTTCCCTTTTTATACTAGCCTCGCCCTCTGGCGGCAACAGCGTGCAGCCATAGTTCATTTGCTTAAAATTGTCAGGTGGTCATAATAAAGTGGCCATTCAGTGTATATTACGCATCTATATACAAATGTATATTGACGTCCCGGTGGCGCAGTGGTCTAAGCGATGGCTTCTGATCATTCGTCCGAAAGGGTCAGGATTCAATCCCAGTGGGCATGGATGTTGTCTTTGTCTTACGGCACTGGCTCTCTCTCTTCCCTGAAACCAGCTGCCCTAAAATTAGGGACGGGCGACTGCTTATAGCCAATTGAGTTGCTCACTGTAATCGCTAAACCTCCAATAAAAAAATGTATATTAATTTTTATATACACACGATTTTTTCTTTCATAAGGTGATCTTGGGTTTAAACATGCGTTTCGATTAAAATATCTGTGAACTTTTTGCGGTTTTTGTGATATTCATATAGATTGCCCTCTGATTAAGAAGTCATTTTTTTTTCATGTTGCTATTTTTTTATCGGTTATGTAAGTATTTAATGAAAACACAA
The DNA here is from genome assembly GCA_039090855.1 of Macrothele yani. Taxonomy (NCBI): domain Eukaryota; kingdom Metazoa; phylum Arthropoda; class Arachnida; order Araneae; family Macrothelidae; genus Macrothele; species Macrothele yani. Next base: position 34,441,904 of record CM077004.1, read on the forward strand.
TTTTTTCCGGAAAGCCATCTTGGTAGAAAATGAAGAACTCGTACGTGATTAGTTTTAATTTTAGTTCAGTTTTTAAAAGATATGGAATTCGGTTTCCTTGGATGCCTTATGCTGAAGTCAGGATTTCCAACGAGATTCATGATCCATTATCGTTAAGTAAAAATGTTGTAGTTGTTTGAATCCTGCGGGACACGCCCTCAATTTGCGGAGTTGCTACTGTTTCAAATGGCTGATTCATTGTTCAAAGCTTCCCGCAATGATTTCATTGTTTTTCACTCCACCCCACTCAACCCCACTTCCTCCGTTGAGTAATGGCCCCAGTCTCTTTGGGGACATAAATCTATTGACCTGCCGTCGGGAGAAAGCACATAGAGAGCTCCATACTTTGGCCTCCATTTCGGACTATTGCCCATCAACAACGATCATGCATCCCGACATCAGCATGGAGCGCAACGGCCGAGGGAGAAACAGAGGGAAAGATGGGAGAGCGAACGAATGTCGGACGGCGTGACGTCATATAATAGAGTGCCGGAACGACAGAGGTCAACCAAGTTTAATGGCTGCCAGGAAATGGTCTTACGGGGGGCATAATGCCCATTGCATTGCTTGTCACGCTAAGGACTGAGTCACATGGCGGGTCTTCCTCTCCTTGAAACAGATTGTTCTATCGGATGACTGAAGGAGGAGGAGGAGGAGGGGGAAAAAAAGATGGAACTTAACGCTATATATCATCAGACCCCAATTTGTGTTCGTTTCTTGTCATCCTTCGTTCTTATTTATTTCTTTTGCTGCGGCAATCAATCGATAGAGTACTGAGGAAAACACCTTTAGAGTTCTACCAATCGAATCACCCTTTGTTTCGAGCAGCTCGGCATTTTTATCCTAATCGCAATCTATTCATTTTATCGCTCCATTCGGATTTCGATGCTGCGATCAATCTGTTTTCCCCCGAATTGTCTCTATGATCAATATTCGTTTTTGTTTGATATTTCGGAAAAAAGGATAAACACATGCACGACAGCATATGAAGGTGGTTATTCCGAAACACACTATTTTGACAAAAGGAATAGTTCGGGATATTGCTTTATCCCTGCTACGGTAACACTGGTAACGCATAAAAAGGACAAAATTGTCCTTATAATACTCATGGAATGAATTCAGTTTCCTGGACCGTTAAAGAAAGCTTGCTGTTGTCTGGGGCTATTTGAATGGTTTCAAAAGGAACGAGAATTCATAGCCACAAATCAGCTGTTTGGTTTTATTGCTGTTTTAAGGCTTCTACCTAAAATCTTAAGGGCATTCTAAGAAGTAAAAAATCACTTCTTATTAAAAGAATTTTACCACAATATACTTTTTAGCCCATCTTTTGTAAAAAAAAAAAAAAGAACGAGCTTATGTTATCGGTTTGTCCATCCGTCCGTCTATTGACACCATATCTCTGCAACTATTTGCCCCGATTTGAAAATTCTTTTTGCGTTGGAAAGCTTGAAATATGCGAATTACGATACTTCGTTTCTTTTCCTTTTTTTACGATGTACCATTTCGCGCTAGAGGGCGTAAATGCTTATGATATTGAATTCAAAATACATTTTATTCCATATATTTGCTTCTAAACATCCGATTGAAAAACTTCTTTTACCTTTCGATTCCATTTATGTCCAAGAGTATTTTAGGTATAGTTATTTCTTCAAGTTACACATAGATTTTCCTCTAGAGGGCGTAAAAGTAAATCGCGTTTTCCCCGATATCTATAAGTCTAAAACTCCGATTTGAAAAATATTTTCTTCAGCGGATACAGCTCCTGATGTGAAATTTTTTGCATATAATTTCAAAATGTTGGTAAAGAATAGTTTGGCCACTAGGGGAAGTAAGTGTTAATATCTTCTTCTGATGTATTTGCCACAAAATCTGAGCTTCTAAAACTCGATTTAAAAAAATCGTTCGTGGACCGATGCCACTCACGTCGATTAATATTTTCCGAATGTTTTCTTCTTCAAATATTGCAGGGTTTCTACGCCAGGGGGCGTAGATGTATATCTTATTTTTGTCAATATCTCTACTTCTAAAAGTCGATTCGAAAACTTCCTTCTTTGTTGGAAAGCGTTTCCAGTGCGAAATGTTTCTCATATAATTTAAATTTTTATCAAATAAGTCATAGACTTTCCGCTAGGGGGCGTGAAGATAAATTGCTTTTTCCCCTATATTTTTGATTCTAAAATTCCGATTTTAAGAATTCTTCCTGTATCACATACAGCTCTTAATGGGAAATATTTTTCATATAAAGTTCTAATATTTGGTGAAGATTGGTTTGGCCACCAGGGGGCATAAGTGCAAATTTCTGCTTCTGATGTATTTGCAATAAAATCTTAGCTCCTGAAAACTCGACTGAAAATATTCTTTCCTGGACCGATACCGCTCACATCAAAAAAACATTTGAGAATACTTTCTTCTTAAAATAATGCATGTTTTTCCCGCCAGAGGCGTAGATGCATATCTTATATTTGCCGATATCTCTGCTTCTAAAAGTCCGATATGAAAAATTCTTTCTTTGTTGGAGAGTGTTTCCCGAAATGTTTAACATATAATTTCAGATTTTTCTTAACGCACAGGTCTACCACCAGAGTGCGTAAGTTCACGATTCCGTTTACAGCAATATCTGCGGGATTAAAAACCCAATTGAAAAATGTATTCTTTCGGTCAGATACTTATTGTGTTCCATACCGGTTTCATTGACTTTAAATAGCTTTGATAAATTTAATTCACGTCTGAACCGATTGGAAAGACGTGATCATTACACCCGAAAATTCGATGTCATCTTTCTTATTTTACTTCAAGTTAAATGATTATGGTGGTTTTCCGCGTTGCTCTATTCTACTCTTTCAAAAGCACTGTAGAAGTTCATTTTTCATATTGCAGTGTTGATGTGGGATAAAGCAGTTTCGAGGGTTTTCCTGTTATACAAATATGGACTAATTATAATTAGTGCATGGAAAAAAATCATTACGACATAATATTTCGTGCTTTGATTAGTAAAATTTCCCGGCTGTGACTTTTTCTTGTCGATTCCACTAGAGCCTTAAAAATTATATTATTGATTGTCGAAATCTGGCCCCAATAGCTGTTCTATTATGTTTAGATAGTTGAAAACTTTTATAAGGGGACCCGGAGTTTTCCGTGCTTAATAAAAATATATATCTGTCACCTTTTGGGCCAGCATTTTCCGAATTGCCCTCAAATTATATTTATGATATATTGCACCGAAATATTTAATTGAAATATGTTCGGGAAATGAAATGAAAGGAATTTAAAAATAAAATTACAATCCATACTTGTGCCGGCACAAGTGCATGAAACCAGCCCTCTCTATTGAACGTGAACACAGAAAATTTGAAATGTTTTAGACATCTAGATTTTTCTGTTCTACAGTAACCATGTTCAGTACTTCCAAATTACAAGATTATTCTTGGAGAGCCTCTAGGTCAGCGGCGTTGATTGTTCTTTTATTTGGAACCAACAAGATGTTTTGAATTGCGCCGACTCTGGGACAACCAACATAGAGCTAAATATGAGAAAAGCATGGGTTTTGCAGCTTGCGTTAAACAATTTTTAACGATTTATCGTGTGCCTGTTGAAATGGCGAAACTAAAGACGAATAGGAAACTGCAGACGTTTAAGCTGAAATAAAAAGTGAGATGGGACGATTGTAATTCGTGGAATAAAAACATGGACATCAGCAGCATGCCAGTCTTGATGACAGATTTGATGATATTTGACATGAGTTTCTTCGCAATCAACCGTGTTTCATTGCGGATTGTTGGTGGATCCTGATTACCTCAAGATAGAATGAATAACCAGTCAAGATTTGGAAGGACAATAATTTATATATTTCAGGACAAGACTAGATGCGTAATCGCAATGTTAAGCTCTGAAGAAATAAAATGCTAGAAAATTCAAATGTTTTCTCATATTTCATTTTTTTTTGTATTCGATTTGCATTTCATAAAAATATACGTATTTCCTCTCTAAAAGAATCGTGGAACTACTTTTTTATAATAGTGGAACTATTTATAGAGCGTAGTAACACACGGAGAGCCACAGCCTGATATGTAAACAAACCCGCCGGCGGCAATTGTGGTGGAAGGACACACGTAACACCTTGGAAGTCTAACTTAATAAACAGCAAGATCAATTTATGATTTCTAAAGGCGCACATTACGTCAAATTCGAAACAATAGGTGACAAAATCTAGTCAAAATCTTCCCGTAAAAATAGCTTGGAACTATATATAGTACGTAGTAACAAAATGGGATCCTCGGTCTGGAACATAAGCAAACTTGCTAGCATTTGCTGCAAAAGGATATACGTATCATTATGGAATTGCATCCCAAAAAACTTGCTGCAATCTATTATTGTCGCTTCTTCGCTCCCGTAGTGGTGTTCTCCCACATAGGTTTGTAGCATTATTCTGCCGCGATAAACCCGACTGCAGGCTTTTGAAAGATTGGCACAGATAAGTTGCTAGGCCAACAAAAAACGGACTTAAAATAGTATAACTATACTAGTAATCCAAACTTTTTGGCATCAAAATTTCCAGGCTTTCGCACATCAACCAGATGGATTTTTCAAGAAAGGTAGGCAGCAAACTGAGTAATAGAACGCTTCAACAATTTCAACGCAGTGACTTGACAATAAATGAGCAGATGGGAATATAATTATTCATTCAAAGATACGAGGCATCACATCTTTGTATCTATCGCTAGAGTTGTCACAAACTTGAAACCAGTTCTTCAAATAGTGAATGCCTTTTGTTTTTCTTCCACGACACCGCTTGCTAAACGTAAATGAACGCGGTGACTTGACTTGACAATAAATGAACAGATGGGAATGTAGTTATTCATTCAAAGACACGAGGCATTGCATCTAGAATCTATCGCTAGAGCTGCCGCAAATTTGGAACCAGTTCTTCAAATTGTGAATGCCTTCTGTTTTCCTTAAACGACTCAGCGTGCTAAACGAAAATTATGGCTTGTGTCTTTAAACGAATAATTACATTCTCATCTGTACGTTTATTGTCAAGTCAAATTACCGCGTTCAAGTTGTTGAAGCCGTTCTGGTGGCGCAGTGGTCTAAGCGATGGCCTCTGATCATTCGTCCGAAAGGGGTCCGGGTTTGAATCCCGATGAGGCCTTGATGTTGTGTTTGTCTTACGGCACTGGCTCTCTCCCTTCCCTGGAACCAGTGACCCTAAATTAGGGATGGGTGACTGCTTATAGCCCATTGAGTTGCTCACGGTGATCGTTAAACCTCCAATAAAAAAAAAAAAAAAAAAAAAAAAAAAGTTGTTGAAACGTTCTATTATTCAGTTTGCAGTTTGCTGTCTACCTTCCTTGAAAAAGCCATCTGGTTGATAGCGAAATCTTGGAAATTGATTTCTGTTCTACGCCAAGAAATTCGGATTGCTGGTATAGTTATACTATTTTAAAAGCAGTTGGTGCACAGTTCTTTGTTACCAATAAAAAATACACTTTTTCTCCTATTGCTTTTAGTGCACGCTTCTTACATTTTTCACAACAGTGCAATAAATACAAATTTGGAAGATGCGAAACCGTTTATTGGTGTGAACATGACTTAACATCCATGTCATATTTACAACAATAAACAGATTCACGTCTTCCAAATTTGTATTGTACTATGGTGTAATCACGTATTTCATTCATTTATCCTGTTCAATAAATTATTGCGTTTATGCGTAGTTTAATGATATACTGCTACACCAGCGTGTAATAAAAAATTTTTACGCAAAATTGAAATCAAGTGTAGTTCCGTGAGCTCATATCACAATATCAAACTTCAACAATGGTTGAAAGCTTTAAAATCAAATGAATTAATAAAAAAAAATTGCAAATTCAAATTTCAAAAGCAAAAAAAAAAAAAATGGCTTCGAGGTGCTCGCTCCTAAGTTTCCTTTTCAGTGATTTTATTAAAATCGATATTTACTTTCAATTGCTCAAGTGTTACCTGTAGCTTATTTTCCCCTTCTTTATGAGTGTATTGCTGAATAGTTGTCATTATACAGTTATACACTGGTGTCTGTTGAAAATGTAACACCATAAAAGACCAGAGATATACAGAAAGGAGATTTATAGGGTACATTACTTATGATACAAGACATAAAGTACAGACCCTGAAGTGATGTGGAACACACAGTACTTTGTACTTAATGTACTCTGTACAAAGTACAGAGTACACAAAGAGTACTGTAGAAAGTACAGAGTGCACAAAGTACTGTGTACAGAGTGCAGGGTACTGTGGCTGATTTCCCCTTCTTTATGAGTGTATTGCTGAATAGTTGTCATTATACAGTTATACATTGGTGTCTGTTGAAAATGTAACACCATAAAAGGCCAGAGATATACAGAAAGGAGATTCATAGGGTACATTACTTATGCTACAAGACATAAAGTACAGACCCTGAAGTGAAGTGGAACACACAGTACTCTGTACAAAGTACAGAGTACTACATAAAAGACCAGAGATATACAGAAAGGAGATTTATAGGGTACATTATTTATGATATAAGGCATAAAGTACAGACCCTTAAGTGATGTGGCACACACAGTACTCTGTACTTAGTGTACTCTGTACTAAGTACAGAGTACACAAAGTATTGTATACAGAGTGCAGGGTACTGTGTAGTCACAGAGCACTGTGTACAGAGTACTGTGTAGTCAGTTACTCTGTGCTTTGTGTATTCTGCACAAAGTACAGAGTAACTGTACTTTGTATGGAATAGAGTAACAGTACTTTGTGTATGCACTACAAGCGGCGGTAATGGCTCGTACACGGCGTAGCATCGATTGTACGAGGTTTTGGATGTAACAATATGGCAGGCCGTTCCATGCTGTCTTGATTGGTAACTAAAGTTCATCTTGGGCTACTGGCGACGATATCTGACGGGTTAGGCATCAAGTGACTATTTCCGAAACTTGTTCAATGGTCAAAAATTCAGGCGAACATGCAACCAACGAAGACGTGACACATATCTGGCGTCCAGGAGCTGTAAGACATTCCGCGTCACATGTGGTCCGGCATTTTCATGTTGAAAGATGGCACGGTAGACCGTCTGTAGATATGGCGGCACTTCAGACTCCACAACTTCCACGATGTACTGCTGGCTGGTCATAATGCCTGCAATGCGTAGGAAGCAGGAATGGGTGACGGATCACTTTGTCCGTGTTCATTTCGTGCACGCTCACTTCGTCCAGTTCATTTCGTCCAACGTTCACTTTGTCCACTGTTCACTTCGTCCGCTGTTCACTTAGTCCAATGTTCACTTCGTCCACTGTTTATTTCGTCCACCGTTCACTTTGTCCACGTTCATTTCGTCCTCAGAATCATTAAATGGAATACCGTGGATTTTTTTGTTTTCATGGAGTTTTTTGTTATAGGCAGAAGAAAAGGTCAGTGGATATTGCTTGCAAGCGAATTTTTTTCCTGTCTGAGTTTCTCGATTAAAATATAACGATTTTAAATGTTATTTAAAGTAGAACAAGGAACTTAACTTTGAAGAGCTTTTTAACTCTTTTGTGTGGTACGATGTCAATCACTAGCAGCATGACTCACGGTATGTTCGGAAATGGACTATAAGGAGGGATTTTTTAATAACGCTGCGCTTTTACTTAGACACTAAAAATTACTATGCCTCATGTATAGGCCTTTTGACAGCTTTTATTCTGCCGATGTCATATTCATAACGTTTACCAATCAACTCAAGGTAATAATATTGCGCTTTTATTTAGGCACTAAATATTATTTCAGATGTCCTAGGCCGTGGCCATTTTCACAGTTTTTATTCTAATCACGTCATATTCATAATATTTACTTATGAAATCAAGGTAATAATACTGCGCATTTGCTCAGGCACTAAATATTATTTCATAATCCCTAGGCCTAGGCCTTTTTTACAATATTTATTCTACGGATGTCTTATTCATAATGTTTATGTATCAAGTCAAGTTAATAATATCACGCTTTTGCTCAAGCGTTAAATATTTTTTGGCCTAGGCCTAGGCGCTTTTCCCTTTTTTTATTTTAAGTACGTCATATTCCTAACATTTTCACATCAAATTAAGGTAATAATATTGCGCTTTTGCTCAGGCACTAAATATCATTTCATAGGCCCCAGGCCGAGCCCTTTTTTCAGTGTTTTTATTCTAAGTACGTCATATTAATAACATTTTCATGTCAAATTAAGGTAATAATATTGCGCTTTTACTCATGCACTAAATATTATTTTATAGGCCCTAGGCCTAGGCCTTTTTCACAGTTTTTATTCTAACCATGTTGTATTCATCACGCTTACATATCAAGTCAAGTTATTAATGTTGCACCTTTACTTTGGCTCTAAACATTAATTAGTAAATTTTAGGGCTTTTTAACAGTTTATGATCACATTTGCATAACATGTCCAGTTATTAATATTGATCTTTTACTTAGGCATAAAATATTAATTACTAGGCCTAGGACATCGGTATAATAAACACAGTTAAGAGGTCCTAGGCCTAAGGCCTATGAATTAATATTTAGCGCCTAAGTAAAAGCGCAATATTACTAAATTTTTATGTCATGTAAACGTAATGAATATGACATCTGTGGAATACTGTGAAAAAGGACTAGACCTGGGGCCTATGAAATAATATTTTGTGCCAAAGTAAAAGCGCAGTATAATCAACTTGAGTTGATACGTAAACATTATGAATACGACATCCGTAGAATAAATATTGTAAAAAAGGCCTTAGCTTAGGGATTATGAAATAATATTTAGTACCTGAGCAAATGCGCAGTATGATTACCTTGATTTCATATGTAAATGTTATGAATATGACGTAATTAGAACAAGAACTGTGAAAAAGGCCACGGCCTAGGGCATATGAAATAATATTTAGTGCCTAAATAAAAGCGCAATATTATTACCTTGAGTTGATAGGTAGACGTTATGAATATGAGATCCGTAGAATAAAAACTGTTGAAACATACTAAGCCTAGGGATTATGAATTAATATTTCGTGCCTCAGTAAAAGCACAATATTATTATTACCTTGAGTGGATACGTAAACGTTTTGAATATGACATCGGCAGAATGAAAACTGTCAAAAGGGCCTATACATGAGGCATAGTAATTAGTATTTAGTGCCTAAATAAAAGTGCAGCTTTATTAAAAAATCCACCTTAAAGTCCTTTTCCGAACATAGCGTGAGTCATGCTGTAGTGATTGACATCGTACCACACAAAAGAGTTAAATAGCTCTTCAAAGTTAAGTTCCTTGTTCTACTTTAAATAACATTTAAAATCGTTATATTTTATTCGAGAATCTCAGACAGGAAAAAAAATCGCTTGCAAGCAATATCCACTGACCTTTTCTTCTGCCTATAACAAAAACTCCATGAAAACAAAAAAATCCACTTTATTCCATTTATTCTGAGGACCAAATGAACGTGGACAAAGTGGACGGTGGACAAAATAAACAGTGGACGAAGTGAACATTGGACTAAGTGAACAGCGGACGAAGTGAGCAGTGGACAAAGTGAACGTTGGACGAAATGAACTGGACGAAGTGAGCGTGGACGAAATGAACACGGACGAAGTGATAGGGAACCCATTAATGTGAGGAAACCCAACGGCACCCACACCAGAACGACATCACTGCATAATGCATGGCTACAGCAGCCGTTTGCCACAGTGTCGCCGTATAAGGATATACTCTTCACGGGGGTCATTAGGTTGTACCGCATCTCGTCGGGGAACACTGTGAGCTGCTATTCAACGCGTCAGTGTCTGCGTTCTTAGCCACACTGCAGCCGCTCTGTGATTCATGGTCAAGGGAAGTCTAAGAAACGAGCGGTCGACGAGGCCTCATTCAAGTAAATGCAGTTGGGCAGAGCTTGACACAACCTTTGACGTGATGCACACCTCCACTATTGTGCTGACACTCCGGACGTGGCTGTTGTGTCCACCAACGGTATATGTTGAAGTTGATTGTGTTCCGGTTTGTTCGTTCGTTCGCTGGGCATCAGACCCATCACGTCGGCGCATGAGAACTCGTCTTTCCACTGACACCATATTCGCATTAATGTGCTCTAATTTCGTCCAACATCAGCGGCGAAGTCGCGGAAGGAAATTCGGTCTTCCCTTAGCTCAACACACAAAGTCCGTCAGCTGTAGGTCCTGCGGCGGAACATACTCATTTACTACCACATATTGTCACAATTACATCGCATGTAATTACACTGGCGGAAAGTGAAAACCGAAAACCAAGAAGGAGTCGTCTGATACCAACGAAATTTATACAGCATAATAACGGAATACAGAGGATAACGTGATCAAAACATTATGGCAAAATACAGCTGTATTTGCTGGTAAACTGAAAAATAACATTTCCATGTAACATGGTTAGTACGAGGTTGAACCGCCATGAACTGCGTCACACTGTGCAATTCTGGCATGGAGTCTGTCGTACAGATGTTGGATGTAAGTTTGGGGTATTGAGTTCCAAGCATCCTCAACCTGGACGCGTATTTCGGGGATGGTCGTGGCTGGCCATGGAGATCGGATAAGTCGTTGTACCATAAAATCCCACACGTGCTCAATGGGGGACAAATCCGGTAAACGTGCAGGCCATGGAAGTTGTCTCACACCCTGAAGTGCATGTTGCGTTGCACGTGCCGTGTGTGGGCGTGCGTTATCTTGCTGGAAAACACCACGATGGACCGACCTTACAAATGGCACAACAACGGGCTGAATGATGTTGTTGATGTAGGAGGTGCTGTTTAACGTACCTAGTACAAACACTATAGTTGTGTAAGGGAGTGATAGCTAATCGCTCCACACACCAGGAGACCAGGTGTAAGCCCTGTGTGTCACTGGCGGATGCAAGAAGGGTGGAGACGCTCCCCTGTGCGTCTGCGAACACGCATACGGCCATCGGAGGCTCCCAAGCAGAATCTGCTTTCATCACTGAACACGACAGATCGCCATTGAGTTTTCCAGTGCAGACGTTGGCTACACCACTGCAGCGGTTCCTGACGGTGGGCTGTATTCAGAGGTACACATGCCAGAGGCACGCGTGCACGTACTCCTGCATCAAGTAGACGGTTGCGGATTGTTCGCACGGTCACCTCAGGTGCAACGGCAGCTCGGATTTGCGTCGCAGTGGATGTTCTGATTGACATCGCCGCTCTTCTTATGCGTCGATCGGTCCGCTCATCAGTCCGTCTGTGACTTCCGGTTCCATGTCTTCTCGTGTGGGAATGTTCCTCGGACCATCTGCGCCACCATCGTACCACCACCGATACTTCCCGTCCAATTCGCTCCGCAATACGACGATACGACCACCCGACCTCGCTCAAAGTCCGATAACTGCTGAAATCGTACACGTCTTCCATGTCCAGGCATTGCAGCTTCTTCAGGGTCTTCGCACGTGTCCGTACGCCGACGACTGATTACATTCACTTCGCCGTACTCCTTAAATACCACCGACGATAATTTGCATATTATGCCGTACTGTGGTGTAATCGCTCACCGGTTGGTCCCGAAATTAACATCACACCTGCGTAAACTCGACCCCATTAACATATGTAAATTTCACGATTGTCTGCCAATTCCTTCTTGGTGTTCTTTTTTCACTTTTCGCCAGTGTACTATATAGAAGGCTTTCTAAACCATGTTATTTCCAAACAGTCCCCGGGGATCTTTGAGTAAATTCAGTATTTCCTTGTGTATTAAAATAATTCCAATTGAAATGAGACGTGACATCTTTTGTACTCTAAGTGAAACCTATATATACTTATATTGTAAGTAGATTGTAAAAATTGCAATCCATATATGTAGTACGTAGAACTCTTTCAGAACTTTTCTTAGGTTTCGTGAATATATTCCCTGACATTTTTTTATAAGTCGCACTAATGTTTCTGAAGTATTCCTTTTCAAATGTTAGTCACACGATCACTTATTTTTATAACTATTCCAGTTTTGTAACTGTGCCGTGATGAATATCGAATGTACGTAAATAACGCTTTTATGTTGCCATTCTGTTCCATTGAAAATGAATGAGACATCTTGCTGTGGTTTTAGATATTTGGAAATTGTAGAACCGATTTTCAATAATAACATTCTTTGTACAAGAGAGATTATGGAACCTATATATCATTGAAAAAATCTCAATAAGGAGTAGGATAAAAACATTCGGGCCGCCCCGGTGGCGCTGTGGTCTAAGCGATGGCCTCCGATCATTCGTCCTAAAGGGGTCCGGGTTCGAATCCCGCATGAATGTTGTGTTTGTCTTACAGCACTGGCTCTCCCCTTCCCTGGAACCAGTGACCCTAAATTAGGGACGGGCGACCGCTTATAGCCCATTGAGTTGCTCACGGTGGTCGTTAAACCTACAATCAAAAAAAAAAAACAAAAAAAAAAAAACGTTCGGCGACAGCGCCTACCCGTGACAATGCAAGCATGTAGTTAAGGTTACGACGTCTGAAATACATCCCGCCATCCGTCCCCTCCATAGTCAGAATGGTTTGGCACATGCAAAGTGATTGGAATGCGCGCGCAGACGTTTGCTGCTGTGGTTAATCGTCTGTCTTCTGCGATGTGAGAAGCATGGCTTTTGAAAACCAAAGTTGCAACATTATATTTTGTCAGCGTTTGGGTAAAACAGCCGCAGAGACCTTAGAAATGCTTTCGAAGGTGTACGGTCACTCTACGGTGGAAGATTGAAGCTGTACGAGTGTTATCGGAGTTTCAAAGAGGGCCGAGAATCCATCGCAGATAATGAGCGCTGTGGTCGACCTCTGGCTGCACGGAGTGAGGAAAACATTGTGATGGTGGCGCATTGTGTGCGTCAGGATCGTCGCCGAACCATTGAAGAAATCGCTTACGCAACTAACTTATCAGAGACCGCATGCCAGCGCATTTTGACGGAGGATCTTAACATGCACCGCGTGTGTCAGCACATTGTCCCTCGCCTTTTGACCACCAAACAAAAGGATGAACGGATGCAGATTTCGGGCGTGTTAATCGACAAAGGCGATAGCGATCCTAAGTTTTTGGATAACATCACCACAGGTGATGAAACGTGGTGCAACTTGTTTGATATTCAGCCAAAGCGTGGTTCTTCAACATGGAAATCACCTTCTTCACCACGATCAAAGAAATTCAAGCAGGATAGCAGCAAAGGGAAAGTCATGCTGGAGGTGTTGTTTTATTCTCACGCCATTGTCCATTCTGAATTTATTCCAAAGGGAACAACAGTTAACGAGGAACGTTATCTGGACATTTTACGTCGCTTACGGGAGGCAATTCGTTCTAAACGGCCGGAGATGTGGCGAAATGGTATTTCCTCCATGACAACGCGCCTGCACATCGGTCCCTACTGGTCACGAAGTTTCTCGCCAGATATCGTGCTAATGTGCTTTCACATCCCGCCTATTCACCAGACTTAGCCCCCTGCGATTTTTACCTCTTTCCGCTAATGAAACAAAATCTGCAGCGACATTGTTTTGTGTCAACAAATGAGGAAAAAACAGCAACGCAGGAGGTATTACGAGGCGTTATAAAACTTGACTTTAAGCAATGCTTCCAGAAGCTTTACGAGTGCTAGCAAAAGTGCATCTTCCCCCAAGAGGATTATTTTGAAAGTGGATGCGAATCGGTGTTTTAAAGTATTCAAGGTAATGAACCCCCTAGTCCCAGAACTTTTGGATCCTACCTCGTAGAATATCAGGCTGTGGACTAGGCAAATTTTATGTGCTTCAATAGAGGGTACTACCGACGTTACATGCAAACTTATGAATCATAAGTAACTTCCGGTGAACTTTCGTGACGGATTAGGTATATGCAAATAGCTGTTTCCCAACGCCATGGCACTGACGTTGTTTACCGTAGGAGTTTGAATAAAAACGCAGCGTACTGGAGAACAGATGGAAATCGAAATGTTCAGCAGCCTCGAAACACGGTTTCCTTCGGAGATACTCTCGTTTATTAGGTTTATCTGGGCACGGAAAACGCTAGCGGCGGAGATCCATCGCTACATGCCAGAAGTTCTCAAGTCAAGAACATGCGTAATGTGACATTTATGGTGTTCAAAATTCGCACACGTTTGCAAAGGGGTCAAAGAATGAAAAACTTAGTGATAGGCCTTCAACTTCAAAACATATAGCAACGTGGCGTGTGTTGGAGATATGACGCAAGAAGACGGACATTCTAACTTTGGGACATATTTCTGCAAAGGTAAATATTTATTTCGTTCCCGCCCGTCATAACGTTCCGTTTAATCATTGTGTGCACCTCTCAGCGGGACAATGTTTATAGGAAGGTCGTGTTGTTTTAATATGAACCCGTTCTCTCGTATGTTGACGCTTTATTCAAATTCTCGGGTTAAACAACGCCCTTTATTTAGGAAAGTGCAATGATGTTGAGAGACATCGACTTATACACTCAATGCACAAAACATTAGAGATGTCTAAATAATATCGCTTTAGTCATCCTCTAGCTTCAAAAACGGCCTTCACACGCCGAGCATCGACTCCACCAGATGCCAGAGGATTACCAAAGGTTGCCATGCTTCTTACAGCATTGTCCACAACTCCCTCCGAGACATTGGCCTAGGATCCCTCTAAGACGTCGGTCTAGGATCCCTCCAAGACGTCGTTCTAGGATCCCTCCGAGACGTCGTTCTAGGATCTCTCGGAGACGTCGTTCTAGGATCTCTCAGAGACGTCGTTCTAGAATCCCTCCGAGACGTCGTTCTAGGATCCCTCCGAGATGTCGTTCTAGGATCTCTCCGAGACGCCGGTCTAGGATGCATCCAAGACGTTGTTCTAGGATCTCTCCGAGACGCCAGTCTAGGGTCCCTCCTAGACGTTGTTCTAGGATCCCTCCGAGACGTCGTTCTAGGGTCCCTCCTAGACGCCGTTCTATCATCCCTCCGAGGCGTCGTTCTAGGATCCCTCCGAGATGTCGTTCTAGGATCTCTCCGGGACGCCAGTCTAGGATAAATCCAAAACGTTGTTCTAGGATCTCTCCGAGACGTCGATCTGGGATCTCTTCGAGACGTCGGTCTAGGAACCCTCCAAGACGTTGTTCTAGGCTCCCTCCGAGACGCCGGTCTAGGATGCCTCCAAGACGTTGTTCTAGGATCCCTCCAATAGGTCGTTCTAGGATCTCTCCTAGACGTCGTTTTAGGGTCCCTTCTAGACGTCGTTCTAGGATCCCTCCGAGACGTCGTTCTAGGGTCCCTCCGAGACGTCGTTCTAGGGTCCCTCCGAGACGTCGTTCTAGGATCCCTCTGAGACGTCGTTCTAGGATCCCTCCTAGATGTCGTTCTAGGATACCTCCGAGACGTCGGTCTAGGATCCCTCCGAGACGTCGGTCTAGGATCCCTCCGAGACGTCGTTCTAGGATCCATTTCTCTGTAGGGCATCCCAGAGAGTTTCCATACGGTTTAAATCCGGGGACCACTGGATGCTTCCAAACTCGGATGAGTGTTCCTCGAACCATCCCTGGATGATTTCTTTCCGGTAGGGCAGAACATTATCCTGCTGAAAGAGACCATTGGCCGCAGGATGCGCAAGTGCCATGAAAGCGTGTAGGTAATCAACCAGCACATGCTTGGTAACGCGCAGTGGTTAAGGACCTCTTCAGAAACACTAAGGAGCTTAGCGCGTCCCATGAAAAGACTCACCAAACCATCGCAGAGCCACCACTGCCTTCAACAGAGCCAACTTAGCATGACGGGGCCATGGCCCCATGCGGTCGACGCCGCAATCGCACTCACCAGTCATCTCAGTGCATCTGAAAACGGTATTCATGCGACCATACGACGTGTGGCGCGACTCTGCGGAGGTCCAGTTTTGATGTCCCTCGTCCCCCATGCGAGTTGTAATGCCCGATGACGAGAAGTCAACAATGGCACACGAGTAGTGGGTCGGTCCCGTAGCCCAGGGAATGCAACGTGAGCAATACCGTTCGCTCCCTTGGGCCTCCGACATTTAACCTGGGTGTGATTTGCGCCGCCGCTGCCAAGAGATCGGTTGGTACGTGCCTGGATAGTCTACGTCGACCAGGGTCATCAATGGCTTGTAATCGCTACAGCTTGATCTCTGGGCGCTGTAACGTCCATCGATGGTATACTCGCAGTACACCCTTGGTATTATTGTCCTCGAAAATCCTAAGGTTATTTCTACTTGGGCAATGGCCATCTGTCTTACGCAAACAGATCCAGGTCACTCACATCACCACTTTTGCCCATCTTCGTGGATTGGAATACACTGTTGGTAAGCCCAAGTGTCCTCCTATTAATAGCCGGCGTTTGATTTGGTTCTGCTCTACTCTGCGCGGAGGAAGCCCATGTCAACTGCCCATCACCTCTAACTCTCTTTTGGTCTCCTGAGTGTATATCCCTAACCGCCCACAAAGGTGATCTCAAGTTACGTATTGATCACCTCTCTTAATATGATAGTATACCTAATAAAGGAGCCAAGCATTTCGTATACTAATGTTTTTTAATGCCGTTTACACTTCATAAACGCTGGTGAGACTGTACTACTTCTAAAAACGTACGCGTTTATCACCTTGTCCGTCCGTCTGTGGACACCCTATTTCTAAAACAATTAGTCCAATTTAAACATTTCTTTTTGCATTGGGAAGTTTGAAATGTGAGAACGATAAGATACGTGTTCTCCGGTTTTTCTATGATGCATAAGTTCGCCGTTATACGGCATAAATGTAGATTCTGTCGAATTCAAATATACACTAAAAAAAAATAGTTGCACTCAGAAAAAAGTGTCGGATTGCAATGCTATTCGTGAGGAAGGTAAAGGTTACCAGGAACAATAAATGATTAAACATTGAGACTGATATGGGCAATATTTGTTCAGCTACACGCCAGTAAGTACTGTCTCTCAGTATGGCGTCGGGCCGCCATGTTTGCTCACACCACATGCCAGACGTCTCGGCGTGGAATTGTACAGGTTCCTAACGATGTCCTGCGATTAGCCATCTCATGCAGCTTGAATCTTCTCACGCAATTACTGCAAATTGTGCGGTACGAGTGGAGTGTGGATAGCGCCTCCAATAGTATCCCACACATTTTTCATCGGCAATAGGTCTGGTTATGTGGCTGGCCATGGCAGATTGTCAGTGCCTTGAAGGCAAGCTCTCGAAGCAGCAGCGGCATGCTGCTGACGAGCTTTGTCCTGTTGGAAAATTGCACCGGAGTGAGTGTTCAGAAAAGGTAGGGCCACTGGTTGCAGGTCTTCATTGACGTAACGTTGGGCTGTCAAAGTGCCTGTAATGAACACCAAAGGTGATCTAGCATCGTAGGCAATTGTACCCCACACCATGACACCAGGCGGCCTTCTGGATGTGTGACGCTCGACAACAAACTGTTCATCTAGGCGCTGACCATGGTGCTTCTATGCACGGATTCGTTGGTCGTCTCCTCCAAGACAAAAGCGGGACTCGTCATTAAAGATCGTCCCCTGCCATTCTGAGTGGCTTCTTGACTGTCCGGCACGACACCATTACAGTCTTTGGCGACGATGCAATGGTTTTAAGGGCAGTCGTCGTAACGGTCTGCGTGCGTGTAGTCCTGCGTCGTAAAGCCTTATGCCAACGGTGCTGGTACTAATCGGACGATGCATGGAGGGCACCACTGCTCGCTGAATATACGCAATCGTGGCTGTTGGATCACTCCGCGCATGTAGGACAACCCATCGTCTTCTTTCTCTCTCCGATGGTTCCTGGATTAATGTATGTAGATGATCTTCAGATTTCGTGTGCTTCCGTCAACATGCGCGCAAGTGAGAGGCAGTTGCAGTCGGCCATTACTAAGATATCTTCCTGGGCTTTACATAATGGTTTTGGCTTCTCGTCACAGATGACCACTTGCGTGCATTTTTGCCGCAAACAGGGTCTTCACCCAGACCCTCATCTCCATCTGGGGAACTCTACCATCCATGTGGTGTCAGAAGTCAATATCCTAGGATTGACCTTTGATCGCATCACCTTCCGTCCTCACATTCAATCCTTGAAGGTGAAGTGCATGAAGTCTTTGAGTATCCTTAAGGTCTTCTCCCGAACATCTTGGGAGGCTGACAGGTGCTCAATGCTCCGCATTTACCACTCTTTTGTCCGGTCAAGGTTGTACTATGACTGTGTGACGTACGGATCAGCCCGGCCTTCTGTATTGAACCTTCTCGATCCCGTGCATCACCAGGCTCTGCGTCTTTGCATGTGAGCTTTCCGTGCGGCTTCCATTCATAGTCTTTATGCCGAGTCGCATGAACCGCCGTTGTGCTTCCGCCGTCACCAACTGTCTCTCCAGTTTATACCAATCTGAAGTCTGCATCTCATCATCCACTGCACGATTTAGTCTTCAACCCAAAATGTGTCATCTTATTTTCAGACTGCCCTTCTTGTGTTCCAACTTTCGGGATTCGGATGCCAGACATGGTGCGCGATGCTGGCCTAAACTTATCGACGATTGATGTTTTCATGATCCTCTTTGGCAGTCAGCTCAAGTGACGGCCGATGTGTCTCTTTCTGTGTGGCCTAAGCCTTCCACGCCTGCACCCATTTACCAGCAGCTTTTTGCCGAGCACCTCTCGTTCCACCCCGACTCCGGGCCTGTCTTTACCGATGGCTCGAAATCCTGCGATGTTGTGGGATCTGTCTTTGTGTGTGTTGATCAAACGTATGCTGAGAGGATTCCGCCGGCGCGACCGTCTTTATGGCTGGAATGCATGCAGTCCACATCGCCTTCCATCACATCCAGTCCTGTACTTATCGTCACTCCATGCTCTGCACTGACCTACTGTCTGTCATCCAAGTTTTGTCTCCTACTAAAGGCATTGATTCTCCAATCACCAGAGATATTTGTCGTCTCCTGTGGGCTTTAATTAGTGCTGGATTCCTAGTCCGATTCTGTTGGGTTCCTGGTCATGTTGGGATTCGGGGTAACAAGCTGGCTAGTACGTCTGCCAGGTCCGTCGCCTCTACGCCGATCACTCGACTGTCGCTGTTTTTTTAGAGATTTTCGTCCTGGCATCCGAGCATTCATCATGGCTGAGTGGCAGTCTCTCTGGTCTCAGCAGGGCAGGAACAAACTTCTCTCCATCAACCCACAGATCGGACTATGGCAATCTAGTTTGCGGAGGAATCGTCGTGAGGAAGTTGTCCTTGCGCGTCTCCGCATTGGGCATTGTCGTTTCACCCGCCGCACCTTGCTGTGTGGCGACACTGCCCCAATGTGCGAGACTTGCAACTGTCGTCTCACTGTCATTCATCTTCTATGTAATTGTGTTCGTTTTCGTGCTGCCCGTTTTCACTATTTTCATTGTCATTTGTTCGACGACTGCGCATCTACGCTGCAGAAGCTCTTACACGACCACTGCGTTACATTCGCAGTTTTTTCATTTTCAAACACATTGACATTTTTAAACGTATCTAGGTTTTACACTTTTCTTCAATCTCATTTTCACTTTTACTGCGTCAGCCTGGTTTTAACCATCATCCCATGTTTTTAAAACTGTTTTTTTATTATTGTCTTGTGCTTGGCACACTTTGGCCAAACATGGCCTTTGCGCCACAAAAAAAAACCCCACAGCCAACCAACCAAACGACGATTCTCTTAGAGAAACGTTGCAACAATGGTGACAGGTTTTTCTGCCACCATTTGAGGTCTGCTAGAGCGGTGATCATTTTGATGCTGCTTCGGCTTTCCCGAAAGCGCAGTGTCCAGCAAAAAAGTATGCTTTGATCAAGAGTTCCTTCCCCACAAATTTCTTGCAAGGCAATGTGGATCTGTGTCGGAATTTTCCCCCCAGAGTTTCTGCTTTCACGTTCGAGCGCCAGTCTAACGCTGTGACTCGACCTGAGGAGCAGCGAGCTTCCACTTCCAAACCCTCCCACGTCCACACAGCAAATGATAGCGCGTCGTTCTGACACCACTGCATTGCTGAGAGTCTGACCTTGACATGACGCAATCATTTCCCTGATTTTTTTATTGTAGGTTCGTGAGCAACTCAATGGGCTATAAGCAGTAGCCCGTTTCTAATTTAGCCCCATTGGTTCCAGGGAAGGGAGAGAGCTAGCTCTATAAGACAAACACAACATCCATGCCTCACCGGGACTCGAATTCGGTCCCCTTTCGGACAAATTCCCTAATTGCATCATCCGCTTCTATTTTAGATTAACGTGTATAACGAAGTAAATTTCTCCGTCATTTCTGTCCACGCCAGGATTCGAACCCGGATCCCCTCATTCCGGAATAAGTCACTCTACCACTTGAGCTACGCGGACGTTTTATTCTGATCCCTATCTGCCTTAATGTCGTGTGCGTCCTTCTGGCAGGTACGTCACATCTCCTGGTACGTTACATCATCTCCCCCTTATTTTTTTTTTCGAAGTGCTGGAGAAGGGATTATCTTATTTTTCCTATCTCGCGGTGTGGAAAGAACATCACACCAATGCGAGATTTTGAACGGTCGGGTCATCCGGATAGTTCGGGCGCCATTATAACGAAGTAAATTTCTCCGTCATTTCTGTCCACGCCAGGATTCCGGAAGAAGTCACTATACCAATTGAGCTACTCGGACGTTTTATTCTGATCCCTATCTGCCTTTATGTTGTGTGCGTCCTTCTGGCAGGTACGTCACATCTCCTGGTACGTTACACGTGTGAAGAACTTTAGTTATGATCCTCGTAGCTCAATGAGTTGCTCACCGTGGTCGTTAAACCTCCAATAAGAAAACATACATATTTTTTACTTTTCCATTAATCAAAATTCTCCCCTAGGGGGCTTAAATTTGTATTTTGTTTGCATCTATATGTGTTCTTCTAACTCTCCACTTTGGAAATCGCTTTGTCTCTGATGTCTTCCTTCAGCTGAGAGAAACTCTATGAGCACAATTTGTTAATTTTCGTAACAGGCTTTTCAACCGCTAGTTGCAGTATTGTAGAAATGCCGTCGATTTATTTTTTTATCTATATTTTTATTTGTAACGGGTTCCTATGACTAACTTTGAGATACATTAGTCTGGTCGGTGGGTATTAAAAAAAGACGTGCTCATTGCAACGGAAAATTCGGTGTCATCTTTCTTGTTTAATATTTATCGAAGTCTTAAGAAGTGGAAAGCTTTTTGTGCATATTCTGCGTTCTTTTTTACATATAGGCCATGTTTTGTGGCATTAAAAAAATTTCTTCTTGAGATGTTTTTCAGCGCTCTTCGAATAGAAATTTTTAGTTGCTCAAAAAGCAAAAGGCCTTCCTTCGACACACTCGGTTTTAACCATTGCTTTCTGGAAACGTTTTCTCTTATTAGATTTGATAGTGCGTTGTAAGAAATGAATTTTATAATTAAATAATAGATTGTCTGAGTTCTTATTTAATGTGTGAAGATGAAATATTTTTAATTATTTCAGTCAACGTAGAGGTAGCGAAAATATGGTTTGAGCTGATTAATATTCCCCCGGGACTTTGCAGAACGTTTTTTTTTTTTTTGTGTGTGTGTCCTTGCCAGATCTTAT
Organism: Macrothele yani; assembly: GCA_039090855.1. Classification (NCBI taxonomy): domain Eukaryota; kingdom Metazoa; phylum Arthropoda; class Arachnida; order Araneae; family Macrothelidae; genus Macrothele; species Macrothele yani. The sequence continues at coordinate 34,463,486 of CM077004.1, forward strand.
GAAATTCTTGTTTTCCTAAAATTAATTTTAATTATTCGTGGGTCTGCCAAATTTTTAAGCTACAGAAACGAAGTTTTTATTTCTGAAGATGCGTTTTTGAGTCGCACATATTCTGTGCTTTTTGTTCTATCTTTTTCTTTTCTCGTCTTTGGAAAGTTCTTCCATTCGCCATGATTGCATTTTATGTGATTTCAGTTTCTTATTTTTATTTACAGAAACTTCGTTCTTGTCACTTCAGTTTTGCGTTATTACAACTTCAGTAATGTGATATATTTTTATTTGGTTAATTTTTTCCATGCATTATTGTTCTCCCTGTGCTTTTTTTTTCATTAAATACCGAAATTTTCTCATCTGGAAGTGCAGTAATGAAATTTGAAATAAGCTTTCGTTCTAAGATAATTTCGTGACCAAAAACATCCTTTATAAATATCAAGTTTTTTTTTGAGTCGTTCGAAATGCAAAAAAAAAAAAAAAAAAAAAAGGTTGTCGAAGCTCGGGAGGAAAACTCACGTATTTTTTTTTTATTTGGCGGTTTAACGACCATCGTAAGCAACTCCGTGGTCTATGAGAAGTCACCCGTCGCTAATTTAGGGGCATTGGTTCTAGGAACGGAGAGAGCCAGTGCCGTAAGACAAACACGAAATCCATGCCTCACCGGGATTCGAAACATGTGGTACGTATAGTGAGAAGCCAGCGCTTAGACCATTGCTCCATCCAGTGAGCAAGAAATGTGTGTGAAGGTGTGGTCACCAATGTAGTTACATCTATTTTCCGTATGTTGAGCTGTAAACTTTTGTTTGTCATATATCTGTCAAAGCATAGTTTATTTTACCTATAGGACAGTTGCATGAGCACGAGCACATATTTTATGTCACAATAACGTGAAATAAGTAGAGTTCTATGGGACAAAACATGATATTGAGGCGACATATGAGTCAGATAGACAATGAAGATTAGGAAGAGCTGGCATAATTCAATTGGGAGAACAGTTGCTCCAGAATAGGAAGACATGAGTTCGGAAACGCCTCCTGCAAAGAAAGGTTATATTGGGCCCCGAAAGAAAATGAATCACCTGGCCATGAAGTTTGGAAAATTTGCGTGATGATTCTTCCATACAACACACATAATTAATAAAAAAAATGTTTCTTTCACAATAAGATGGTTCTTCGAGCATGGTGGTCGGCTGGCCCAAAACCTGCGAATTGCTTTTGTTTTTCTTATTGAAGGTTTAACGATTACCGTGAGCAACTGGATGGGCTATAGCCAATCGCCCGTCTCTAATTTACGGTCAGTTGTTCCAGGGAAGGGAGAGAGCCAGCGCTGTAAGACAAGCACAACATACATGCCATACCGGGATTCAAACCCGGGCCCATCGCGGACGAATGATCAGAAGCCATCGCTAAGGCCACCGGGACAGCCCTGCGTATTGTGCCTACAGTTTTCTCAAGATGGGATGATGTAAGGTAGAGGTGTGCTCTGGCCTTTTTGGGTGAACCCGGCCCGGCTCAAGCCCGTACGTTTAAGGCCCGACCCGTTTCAGATATTAGACACTCCGCCCGGCCAGGCCCGTGATGAGCCATTTCGTATTGTTTTGCCTTTCTAATGTATTTTATTAAATTGTGAAAATTAAATAATGAAATGAAATATTATTCTGATATTTAGTTGAATGTAAGCCTAAAATATTAACTAAACTTTGGCAATTATTGAAGAATATAACCTTTAAAAAGAAAGAGAGAGAGAGAGAGAGAGAAAAGAAGGAAGACTAAGGGTGTTTAAAATCTCCCTTTCTCTGAACTAGCAAGCGGTAACACTATAGAAGTCAATTCCTGTGGATAGGTACAGGAGAAACAATCTATGGCGTCCCTCCCTCTCTCTCTCTCTCTCTCTCTCTCTCGCTCTCTCCCTCTCTCTCTCTCACTCTCTCACACACACACACACACACACCACTGAAGACACTCCCATTTCCCCCTACTCCGCACAACACACGCACTTGCTCGGTTTCGGATCTTTTTGTTGACAGCAAGCCCCAAAGTTATTTTGCCATCTCAATGCGTACATAACATTCGAAGTACAGAAATGGCCTGCCAGAGAGCTCTCCGATACTTGAAGGAAAATTAATTTGAGCATTTATGAATGTTACACGATCATCAGATTGAAATTAGAATTCTTATTTCAAAAATATAATGAAATCGGAAGGAGTAAAGTCCATGGCTGGATAGCCAATGGATTGATTGTAATATCTGAATTTTGCCCCGGTGTTGACGAGTCTTTGGGCGTTGGTCTCTTTGAGATAGAGATACAGGCTGTTTGATGAAACAGGGCAGCGGTTGTAATGTCAATATTATCAACACTGTACACTGTATTTCACTGGCTTCAGATGGGCGAGACGCTACTCCAGACATCGCGTCATCAGGGTCTGAAGAGTTTGAAGGATCATGCGGAAGCACTTGTTATTCCTGAAGGAACACAGTAGCATTTCTCGTAGAATGTAGAGTCACGGGTGCTACATCAGTCGGTGTGGCTGAAGAAACTATATTCAAAGTTGGACTGGTACCATCACAACACCGGATATATTTATCGGCGGTGAAACAGTGTGAGAAGAGAGAAGCTTAGTGTTGACGCTGTGTCGATTTTGATGGCATGACTGGCAACTTTGTGATATGTTTGTTTAAAGATTCCTGAAGATAGCATAGAAGTCCAGGAGACATAATGAAGATTGCCGGCGAATTCCACAGACTTTAACCCAATAAAGCATGTGTGAGATGCAATGGGAAGACGGATTGCAAGTCATCAACTTCATCAAACAGATGTCATCGCTCTTTCCACGTTTATAAGTGAGTCACAGAAAATTTCTCATTGGCTGCCGCCGGGAATCGAACCCAGGGTCTTCCAGTTGCGCGCCGGATATGCTTCCAATGCACCACAGCGGCCGCGAACTTCCCCAGACTCACACACACTAACTGCCAAGACAATTTGGCAGGTTGTTTCTTGGAGCCCCGCACAATGCTGGGGATTCACCAAAGATGGTAAGCAGCAACTGAACAAATAATTAGAAGTGGAAGCATATCCGGCGCGTAACTGGAAGACCCTGGGTTCGATTCCCGGTGGCGGCCAATGAGAATTTTTCCGTGACTCACTTATAAACGTGAAAAGAGCGATAACCTCTGTTTGATGTTCCTGGTCTACGTCAAATATCTGTATTAATTAGTCATCAATCTCTTTCAAGAATTCTCGTGGAACTCCGATATGTTCTTGATCCGGAAAGGGATTTTATGCGAAAGTCTTCTTGTTTCCCTTACCAACGATATGAGACATCGGTGTGACACTTATATCGTTGTATGAGGTCACCATACTCCTTACTAGACTGTTATGCAAAATCCGAAACGCCGCAGGAAAATTCCTGCTATTTTCACCTTTTTATACTTGGTACGGTATGCACTGCATGCCATTCAGTACCTTAAGGACTGAGAAGGTTATCCGCTTTAAATAATGAAAAGTTTTCCCACTAGGGAGCATATACACATCAACGCATTCCTGGTACCTCTACTCCTAAAGCTCTTTTTGAAAGCCATATATTTTTCGCACATTTTTTACTTTTTTGTAATGCATAGTTCTGTCGTTAGTCGTCATAAGTGCATATTTCTACTTTCATTTCCGATTCCAAAAGTCCGATAGGGTAATTCTTTCTTCGTAGAATATCTTTCATTATGAAGAATATTTTCGCTCATTTTTGATCTTCAAACAAATCTACAGTTTTCCGCCAGGGAGCGAGAAGTTACTACGTTTTCCTCAATGCGAGGTCCGATCAAAAAGTTCCGAGACTAGGCCTATGTACAACAAAGTACTTACGTTACTTACGTCGGGCTGTTATCTTCCTCAAAGTAGTCTCTTTGGGCAGCGATACACCGCTGCCAGCGTTTTTGCCACTGTTGGAACGCTCCCTGGAAGTCCTGTTCGCGAATAGTGTTAAGTACCGTCTACGATTCGCACTGTATCTCGTCCACGGTTTCAAAACGGAGACCCTTGAGCTTCAGCTTCATCTTCGGGAACAGAAAAAAGTCGCAGGCGGCCAAATCCGGCGAGTAAGGCGGGTGAGGAAGGTAATCATGCTGTTGCGGCTGCAAAACTGGCTTGTTGCTAACGCTCTGTGAGCTGCTACATTGTCATGATGGAGCAGGAAATCGCCCCTGTGCCCCATTTCAGGTCGTTTGTGGCGAATGTCCTCCCTAAGACGCCGCAGAACATCGCAGCAAAAAAAGGCGGTGACTCTCTGGCCCGGGGGGACGAATTCACGGTGCACAACTCCACGAATGTCGAAGAACACGATGAGCATGCTTTTGGTTGCTCTCTGGACCTGTCGGGCCTTGTTTGGCCGTGGAGATGCAGGGCTGTTCCACTGCGACGACTGTTGTTTGGTCCCCAGATCGTAACCGTACACCCATGTCTCCTCCCCAGTGATGACCCGCGACAGGAACCTTGGTTCATTCACTACCTGCTGACTAAGATTTTGACAGAGTTCGACACGGAGCGCTTTCTGTTCGGGGTTCAGAATCTTTGGCACAAACTTTACAGCAATGCGGTCCATGTTCAAAACTGACGTCAGAATTTCTTGCACTGTTCCGTATGACACATTGACGATGGTAGCAATGTCTTGAATGGTTTTCCGATGATCCTCATGCACCAGTTCCCTACTTTTGTCCACATTTTCGAGGGTTTTGCTCGTGGACGGTCGCCCTGACCTCTCGTCGGTTTTCAGTGCCGTTCTGCCGCTCTTGAAGCGCGGGTGACACTCAAAACACCTCACACGACTCATTGTTTTATTGCCACAAGCCTGCCGCAACATTTCATGCCTCTCTGTTCCCGATTTGCCGAGTTTGATGCAGAATTTGATTTTCACTCGCTGCTCTAGTTTGCAGTTCATACTGAAATAGCAGCTGTGTTCTGCACGTGGTCACCAAATATCGTGTAGCAAAACTCGCGATGTTCATAGAATGACATCTCTCGATGGCATCCCAGATATGCTCGATGGGATTGAGGTCAGGTGACCTAGCTGGCCAAGGAAGCGAGGTCACGTCGGTGGAGTGTTTATCCAACCATTCGGATACAATTTGGGAGCGATGGCACGGTGCATTGTCTTGTTGCAAGATGAGGTCCCCAGCGGGATGTTGAAGGCGCACAAACGGGAGCAAATGGTCGTCCAGGATATCCCGGTAACGTTGACCTGTGATGGACGATTTCACACGTACCAGTGGTCCCATTTCAGTCCACGTAAACAGTCCCCAGACGAGAATGCCACCCCCACCAGCTGGAAGAGTACCCTGCTGGCAAGAAGGATCCATCGCTTCATGTGGTTTGCGCCGTACTCGTATCCTGCCATCCGCATGTACCAACGTGAATCTCGACTCATCAGTCCAGACAACATTTTTCCGCATGTCTAAGGTCCAGTGGCGATGTTCCCGCGCCCATGCTAATCTTTGCATCCTGTGATGTGCGGTCAGCAGCGGTACCCTCGTGGGACGATGGCTTCTGTACCCCATAGCGAGGAGATGGTTCTGGATGGTATGGCTGCTTACACCTTCTGGTGCACCAGCGTTGAATTGCCGAGTGATTTCTTGCACTGTGGCCCGTCTATCCGCTGTTAAAATGCGAGATAGCCGACGATGACCCCGCTCATCCACACGCTGCTGTCCACGGCAGTTGGCCCTTGCAGGGATGGTTTTACCGAATTCGATGTACTCACGATGCACCTGTGGCACAGTGGCTCGTGAAAATCCCAGTGCCTGCAGGACTTCCGAGATGGAGTGACCCATTCGTCGGGCCCTGACAATTTCCCCACGATCAAATGCGCTTAGATCCTTCGTCTTACCCCTACTGCGTCCGACTCTTACTGATTCTCGTCGCATCACTCCTTATATTGTGGGATCGCTGCATACGTCATGTCGTTTTCGTTTACAGGGCCGCCCACAGCGCCACATTTGCATAACACCAGCTGTCTCTAATACAATTGCTTTTCAGTGTATGCTGCCGTCGAATCCGTATGCTGTTGCACCAGGAGAGTCATTTCACTCGACAGACTGCTGTTAGGCGAAGTTGGTATATAGGACTCCTGCTCTTGGAACCATTCAGTGTCAGCGTGTGACACATACTCGCGCGGGATATTGTTTCTGGTTGTCCCATGTTGTGTTGGGCCATCAACTGCGAAACTGCGCTGCGCCGATTGTCCCCCATGCAACCTTCTTTTGTTTCTGGAATACAGTTTTTGCCGGCGTTTACAATTGTGTCGCCGGTTGGCTGTTTTGTCATTCTGACGCCACTCCTGGTACACGTTTTACCACGGAGGCCGTCGAACTAACCACAAGTTTCGCCGTTTCCGAAGTGGACGCACTATCCCTTCATGCGTCTATAATTTGGCCTTCATTGAACTCCGATAAATCTTGTTTTTACCCATCTCGTCCGTAATTACGCTCTCAATTGAATCAGCAAATTATAATGTCCACGTCTTTAACCTGAAGGTGCAACTCACATAGGGGCGGTTATAATTCGGTGAGCACTTACTGTGGAATTTTTAGTTAACTTGTCTTCAGTTCATTTCTGCTTGCTCAGCTGTCTTTTAAAACATTAAGATGACTGCGAGTGCTCCATGTAATAGCATGCTAATCCGTGTATTTTGTTATTAATATATAAATAAATTACTGCCTAATAAAACAGCATTCAAAAAATGAGATGGAAAATGCCATTCACGCGATTCGTCTGGAACCACGTCTTTTGTTTTTGGAATATACAGTCGAAACAGTGTATAACGAATTTGGGAGAGCTCAAAACATTCGACATACGCGAATTCCGTTATAACTAATCAGATATATATATAAAAATGGCTGTTTCTAGCATATTATACTGTGTCATGCTAAAACTAGTCAATCATAAACTGCTTGTCGATAAACAGAAGGTAAATAACACTCATTAATTAAAACTTATAGGTATCAATAAAATATGAATGGCATTTGCAATAAGCCAAATATTTGCTTAATGCAAATATTTAAAGTAACTGCAAAATCTGGGAAATTTTACCCGTTAATTATGTTTTTGCTTTTTACACAATATGAGTCAATTGTTACTTGCTTGTGGTTGTTATAATAAGAGCTGTTATTGTTTTTCAATTTCCTCTAACTCAGTGGTTGAGATGTTTTTTGATGCAAAATAAACTCAGATTTTCTAAACCCTCAATAGCAAGCCTGCTTGAAATTGTTTTTTTTTTTTCTAGAGAGATTTCTTCTTCAACGCTTGAATGATTATCTCCCTCGTACTAAATGATTATCTCACTTCACACGTGTTTTACGATTCTACAGTGAGCTCTTCATCGTTGTTCACATAATATTGCCAGAGGGGACGATTCTTTCCCCACCCTCAGATGACTCCATTTATCTTCATCACGTTCATTTCCTCTATTTTCGAAGACGTTTGCAGATACGTCTCCATTGTTCACCTGAAAGTCTTATCCGAAGCCGGCATGTTTCCAGCACTCTTACTAAACTGATTCTATTGAAACTGCTTAGAATACCATATGCCATTCTACTGTCAATAACCGTTGCTTCATCTTTCTCTAAATTCATCATAACTTTCCGAAGTACACATTTTCTTAAAAAAGACTTTCATATTTTTTTATTCCGTGATCCATCGGCTGCAACGTGCTCTTAGAGTTAAGGGAGAAAACGGTGAATATATACAGGGGTTGGACAGAATAATGTGAACACCTAGGAAAATAAGGTTTTACGTACCTAATAGGGTGTGGGACCACCTTTGGCATTCAAAACCACCTGAATCATCCTCCAAATGGACGCATACAAATCTTGGATTCTTGTGATGGGCATGTTACACCATTCTTCAAGCTGAAACTGCTCCAGGTCCTTGAGAGAGGCAGGAAGATGACAGCTGGATCTTATTTTGTTTTTGAACACGGACCACAATGGGTCGATGTTGTTTAAGCCTTGTGATTGGAGAGGCCAATGAAGCTGTGAAAGTTCGTCCTCAGGTTCCTCAAAACATGATTGGACACACGCAGCTCTGTGAATTGGGACGTTATGATCTTGATAGATGGCATCCCCTGCAGAAAACAATGCCTGAGCCATTGGATGGACTTGGTCGGGCCAAAATGGTTTCACAAGCCCTGCCAGTCATCCGTGCTTTCAAGGTGATCAGAGAACCTGCTGAAAACAACGATATGACCGCCCAAAGCATGACAGAACCAATACCATGCTGCACTGTTTGGAGAAGACACTCTGGGTTGTACGCTTCTGACGGTGTTCTCCACTGGTAAACACGTGCGGTGGGGAATAGTGTGAATGTGAATTCATCCGACCACATTACACACTTACATGCATCGGCAATCCACGTTGTATGCTCCTGGCACCACTGTCGTCGCCGTTGTGCATTCACTCTGATGACCAGAGGTTTTGCAATAGCAGCTTTGCCATGAATATCTTTTTTATGCAGTTCCCTGCCCACTTCTTTCATTGATACCTGGGTCTGGAGATGAAGATTAAGCTCCGCACTATTTTGCAGCTCCGTGGATTTCTTCTTACGGGTAAAACAATCCTCTTTAATGCTCTCCAGTCTCTATCCGTCAGGGTTATTTTTCGGCCGCTCTTGTGTTTCGCATACCAGGTTTGCCACGGACAACGTATGCTGTCAAGACGCTAGACATAGTAGCTCCCGATACCTCCACAACCCTGGTGACTGTTGTCACGGAGGCCCCGACTAACCGCCCATCAACAATTAGCCCTCTTTTGAAGTCCGTTAGGTCTCTCATTTCGCCGTCACCATGGAAAAAAAATTTGCAACAAGATACTTTAAATGCACTTAAACAGGACCTTGAGGTTCTAAAAAAGTTATTAGACTTTTTTAGAACCTCAAGGTCCAAAGTGGTGGATAGCTTTGCGTATTGCGACGTACGCAGCTGCATTAAAAGTCACATACATCTCTGAGAGTGGTGTTCACATTATTCTGTCCAACCTCTGTATGTAGTTATCAACTTTAAAACTACGTTACTTATATGAGCCATGCAGTTGTCTATAAAAAGAAGAATCATTTACTTTTTATTTCAGCTCATTTCATCGTCGATAACTTTAATCCATACTGTGGTAATCTCCGTTATCCAAGATTTCTGATTGGCTCTGTAATCAACTGGTAGATTTTCACCTTTTTTAAAACAACGTATATTTTTGATTTTCCGACAACGAGCAACTTCCTTTTTGTCTGAACCATTTATATTTACAATAAGCAAATATTTTCAATTTTTGAATTTTTGCCACACCTATATTTCTCCTCTTTAAAAGCAGGAGTTTTCTGTGCCAATAACTGGTAAAAAATTCCAGTCTCGTCGGGGTTACACGCATCACAGGGTTAATGAGGCTTTTGCTGGATTTCAACCGTTATTTGATGGTAACGTTGTCCACTAAAGCACTTTCGCTACAAATAGACTTGAACACAATACTTTGACGACCTCAAAACGCCGCAATCATCCATTGCTTGGTTGAAAATCCTGTTTTCTCAAAAGATTCGCGAAATCTAATGACTTTTTCTTCAATAAAAGGCCCAGTTAATGGAATATTTTTCTTCTGACTCCTTCAAACCTCTTGAAGAGAGAAGATTCCACTTCGGTGTGAATTCCTTCTCAAAACCTTTTTCTTTCAGAACTCGACAAACCATCAATGAGATTTTTTCTATTCAACCTTGTTTTTTAATTTGTAAAAAGAGAATTTGGTGGAATGCAAAACTTTTTCTCAACTTCAAAATTTTTAATCACTGCTTTTTCCACCAAACCGATTGATTTGATTTTCTGACCAAGCTTTAAAGTTTTATGCGTTTCGAAAACCATAAATTTTAAGTTTTCTTAAGCACACTCCAGGAACTGAGCAATCGAAGTCCAAATGTGACAACTATCATTCCCTGTTATTTTAGTAAGTTCACTTGCACAGTACCCATTGATGAAGCTGGGTGAAAGGGGGTGCTGACATCGCCAAAGAGTAAAGAAATCTCAGTCAGGTAGCATCTTGATGAGAAAAGAAATCTCAGTCAGGTAGCATCTTGACGAGAAAAGAAATCTCAGTCAGGTAGCATCTTGATGAGAAAAGAAATCTCAGTCAGGTAGCATCTTGATGAGAAAAGAAATCTCAGTCAGGTAGAATCTTGATGAGAAAAGAAATCTCAGTCAGGTAGCATCTTGATGAGAAAAGAAATCTCAGTCAGGTAGCATCTTGATGAGAAAAGAAATCTCAGTCAGGTAGCATCTTGATGAGAAAAGAAATTTCAGTCAGGTATAAGTCTCAGTCATTGCTAGCATGAACTCAGTGTCGGGCTCATAAGTCACCTGAGAACCTGAGTAGAGTTTATGATATTAACATATGGCGACGGAATGGGATAAAAAAACAGCCTTTTTCGGGTAGATGAGAGGAAGTAAAAAGTGAACAGAAACATTCTTGTCTTCACCCAAACTGACCTATTTGTAAGAACAACGGGGTGCCGTATCATTTTTTTCCATGAAAGAGGAAGGGGTAAGTAATCCCCATTTTAACCAATGACAGAGGAAGGGGTAAGTAATCTCTATTTTTCCCGTGAAAGTGGAAGGGATAAGTAATACGCATATTTCCGGTAAAAGAGGAAGGGGTAAGTAATTCTCATTTTTCAGACGAAAGCGGAAGGGGTAAGTAATCTATATTTTTCCAATGAAAGAGGAAGGGGAAAGTAAAACCCATTTTTCCCGTGAAAGAGGAAGGGGTAAGAAATCCCCATATTTCGGGTGAAAGAGGAAGGGGTAAGAAATTCCCATATTTCGGGTGAAAGAGGAAGGGGTAAGTAAACCCCATCTTTCCGGTGAAAGAGGAAGGGGTAAGTAATCCCCATCTTTCCGGTGAAAGAGGAAGGGGTAAGTAATCTTCATTTTTTAGACGAAAAAGGAAGGGATAAGAAATCCCCATATTTTGGGTGAAAGAGGAAGGGGTAAGTAAACCCCATCTTTCCGGTGAAAGAGGAAGGGGTAAGTAATCCCCATCTTTCCGGTGAAAGAGGAAGGGGTAAGTAATCTTCATTTTTTAGACGAAAAAGGAAGGGATAAGAAATCCCCATATTTTGGGTGAAAGAGGAAGGGGTAAGTAATTCCCATTTCTCCGGTGAAGGAGGAAGGTGGTAAGTAATCCTCATTTTTCTGATGAAAGAAGAAGGGGTAAGTAATCCCCATATTTCAGGTGAAAGAGGAAAGGGTAAGTAATCCCCATTTTTCGGGTGAAAAAAGAAGAGGTAAGTAATCCCCATCTTTTCGGTGAAAGAGGAACGGGTAAGTAATCCCAATATTTCCGGTGAAAGAGGAACGGGTAAGTAATCCCAATATTTCCGGTAAAAGAGGAAGGGGTAAGTAATCGCCATTTTTCCGATAAAAGAAGAAGGGGTAAGTAATCCCCATTTTTCTAATGAAAGAGGAAGGGGTAAGTAATCCCCATGTTTCCGATGACAGAGGAAGGGTACCCCTTCCCCTTCCTCTGTGCTACTTAATTTGTTTACTGAAAATGCATTAAACTTAATTTGTTTGTTGACAATGCATTAAACTTAGTTTGCTTGCTGATAATGCATTACACTTGGATATATGCGGATCATACGAAAAATGTTCGTAATATGCAGTTGAAATAACAAAGGAAAACATTACGAAGCTCAAGGGATCTGTAAAAACTTTGATTTATACGAAACTTCGTATTATACGAGTTGGTTATATATGGGTTCAACTGCATTACCATTTCTAATACCACATATACTATATTATCAAAAGTATTCGGATTCTACAAAATATTTGCATAAGCGCAAGGAACGATTGCGCAGGAATTGGGAGGTACGTATATAAAGCTGATACATTCTGTCCAGTTATCACTAGAGCCGCGGATGGCTTAGTGGTTAGCGAGTCAGACTATCGATGCCAGGTCCTCAGGTTCGAACCTGGGCTGATCTTTCAGAGATGGTGTGATTTACTAACAATCGCTGAATATCAGCCGTGCATCGGACGAGCACGTTAAGTGACTGCCCCAGGCTTGATCCACTGGTTAAATGGGTATCCTTTCCTATGCCCCCCTGAAATTCTCTCACATCTCAGTGTGCAACATCGTACTTGTACGGTGGCGCCATCTACTGTACTCTAATCTGGCAACAAACTGTTCTGTCAAAGTCGCTAGACTTGCTCTCATTCCTACCGTTTATGTGTCCTGCCCAAAAGGCGATCTCGCTGTAGGTGGCTGGGACCTAAACTGTACTCACTGTGGACGGAAGTCCTACAAGAAAAAAATGACAAAAATCCTGTTATCAGTAACTTTGAAGCCGATATGCCGCGTGGACGTGAACTTCTCGAGTTCTAGCGCGGACAGGTCACAGGATGTCATTTGAGTAACGTTTCCATACGGATCATTGCAGCTAAACTGAACAAACCAAAATCGACTGTAAGTGATGTGGTGAAGGGATGGAAGTAGGACGGCTCAACTACGGCAAAAGAAGAAAACACGTTCAGGAAGGCCGCACACAATGACGTAACGTGACGGATGAGTCATGGTAAAAAAATTTAAGAAATCCCGTTTTTCCTCTGCCGTTCTCGTCGCTGCTGAAGTAGGAAATGCTTGTAATGCATCGGTTAGTACCATAACTATCCGCAGAGAGTTGCACAGTGTGGGGTGTTATGGTAGAGCAGCGGGACACAAGCTACACATCACTATCGTGAATGCGAAGCGCCGTTTGGACTGGTGTGTTTCCCGTCGTTCCTGGACTGTGGGCGTCTGGAAAACTGTTCCTTGCGGTGATGAGTCACACTTTTCACTCTTCCAATCTGAGGGGCGTGTTTGGATTTGCCGACAAACCGGCGAACGATTTTCGTCGGACTGTTGTCTTCCAACTGTTAAGTTCGGCGGAGGCACCATCATGGTTACGAGTTGTTTATCGTGGATGGGACTGAGTCCGTTGGTTAGCATACCACAAACCATGCACTCTGAACTGTACATCGACGTTCTGTGGATAATTCTGCCTTACCAACAATGTGGCAGTATTATGGAAATGACCGTTGTCTCTTCGAACACGATCTAGCTCCTTTCCACACTGCACAGCGTGGGCAGAACTGATTTCTTGAAAATGAGGTGGCATTGTTAGATTAACCTGCTCAGAGTCCTGATGTTAATCCCATGATGAACTGGAGCGACGGATAAGAAATCGACTTAATGTTAATCCCATGATGAACTGGAGCGACGGATAAGAAATCGACTTAATGTTAATCCCATGATGAACTGGAGCGACGGATAAGAAATCGACTACGACACGACGGCCCTCTTCGCTCTCCGCTCTGGCAGTAGCTTTGCAGAACGAATGGCGATCCATTCCTATCGAGACCTACCGGAAATTGGTATGTCTCGATGTGTTGCCGCTGTCATACAAGTAAAAGATGGACCGTCTGACTACTAATTGCGATAATCAAGTCATTTATCCCAAAATATTGGGGTGTACGAATACATTTGATAATATAGTGTATTTAGCAATCTCCAACACCTCAGTAACAATATGTGATATCACGTCTCATTCATCTCGCTTCCAAGATACGACATATATCTTGGAAGGACAATTTATAACACACACCCATTTAACGAATGAACCGACATTTCTTCTTCACTACAGCCGCAATATCCCGTGGTATGGACTCTACACGATTTTTAAAACGTTCGTGTTGTAGTGCGGCCTATGGTTCCATGACATTCGTCCGTAAATCTCCAAGAGTTGCTGATGGTGGCTTACGGCTCAAACGCATCGTTCCATTGCGTTCAGCAGATGCTCCATTTGATTCAGATCAGGAGACTTAGAGGACTGTTCAATATTTGCGCGAACTCACCGAAATGCTCCTCCAACTAGGCCTTCACCAAACAGTAGTGTAGCAAAGAGATGGGGCGTTATCGTGTTGAAAAAGGGCTTCCTTCTGTGGAAAACAGACACGGACGGGTGTAACTGGTCGAAAAGTACGTGAACGTATCCTTCGGTGATGATTTGGTTGGTTGGTTTGTGTTTATTGGCGCAAATGCCTCAGGTGTCCAAAGAGCGTAAAGTCCAAAAAAAAAAAAAAAAAAAACAACAACAGGAACAATGATACACACATTGCACGGATGTTTCGAATAAATTGAGTGCTCAAAGTTCAAGTCATCAAATTAGAACACACGTACACAAAGACAATGCTATAATGAAAAGTCTACGTCAAAGGCAGTTGAAACAGTCAGTAGAATCAAATCAATCTGCACGAGGCTTTCTGAAGTTGCAAAAATAGTACCAGAATTTTTTACGAATAGCAGGAGTCCCATCATCTGTGTTTGAGAAAATATGGTAATCATCATCACGAAGCAGAAGTCCATGAAAACAGTATCACCGTATTTAAGATCAAAAGCATGCAACAGGGGAAATAGCTTGAAAGAAGTTGTAAGATTTCGGAGATAATTAAACTCAGAAAATTGCTACCAACGGAACTTGCGGTTATCAGGGGTTTCAGGATACGCTTCAAGATAACTGACATCAAACTATGAAAGTCTGAAGATAATCCGAAGAAAGTGATACAAATCTATTTCCTTAAGATCCAAAATTGCAGAAGGCAAATTCTTGAAAGGTAGCTTTTCAACATGTCCAGAAACGGAGAGTGGAATACCAACCAAAGATGCAACGCTAAGAGCATAGAAGCTGGTAGGGGCGGCACTAAGTGACTACAAAGTAACATCACATTCAATTGAGGTTACTGAATAGGTATCAGACCGTTCAGAGAAATCATCAGCGAGAGGAGAAGCACCAGAAGAAAAGGTGACTCAACCATTTTAAAAGAGAGAAAGAGGTCAGCGATGATATTGGTCTCAAAAGGTATAAAGGACCCCAAAGTGGCATTCGTGAACAGTCCTCAGAAAATTACACAGCCCGGTAACACCCGGATTTGACATTTGGGTTCCATGACCTCGTGACTTGGAATAAACTTTGCTTGTTGTTTACGGGAATTGCTGCATTACAGGGAACAGACGGATTCTGATTTCCTTTCCCGTCTTATCGAAAGATTGAAATCTGTTTTGATCAAAGCATATCAAGATATTTTAAAACTTATATAAGCATATTGAGATATTTTTAAATTGAACGTCGGGCAAAACCTTTTATGTTAATTTAAATACATTTTGATTCATATTATAATGAAAGTTATTTCTTTGACATGTGGAACGTACGTATGCCACCTCATCATCAACAACAATTCTCAGTCCACTACTTGATGAAAGTCTCCCAAAGTCTCCCAGAAAACTCTGATTTGAGAACTCTTCTATGCCGCTCCGGCCAGCTTTTGAATTAAATCTGCTCATCTCCCTAGTGTTTCTTTTGAATCTTTTCCTGTCTCTTGACATCCAATCCAAGATTTTAGTTGTTTAATGGTGGTCAGTTTCTTTAGCGATATGTCCATCCCTTTGCAATTTGAGACTCCTTGGTTTCATCCTGATGTCATCAACTCCTGTCATTTTCCTAATATATAAGTTTCTTTTCTTATATTTCTTGGTTACGCCAAGCATGAATCTTTCCATGCTTCCTTCACCTGACAGTAGCCTCCGTATTTCGGTTTTTAGTTAAGGCCCACATTTCTGATTCATGAGTAAGAACTGAAAGGATGCATTGATTAAACACTTTGCTTCAAAGAAATAATTGTAATTTCTCTTGAAAATTGTACATTTTCGTCCACATGTACTACAGTAAAGTTTTATATGCCTATTAATTTCTTATTTTGCTATAAAGAAGTTTAATGGAATTAAAGAACATTGGACAGCCCGAATAGTTTGTACAGACTGTGACACAGTTTGTTACTCAGAGTCAGAATTATGTGGAAGTTAAATGCTGTACACAGTTCGTCACTTAGTCACAATTAGGTGGAAGGTAAATGTTGTACACAGTTCATCACTCAGTCACCATTAGGTGGAAGATAAATACTGTCATAGATCGTAACTCAGTTACAATTAGGTGGAGGTTAAATGATGGACAGTTTGTCGCTTGTAACACAGTTCGTCACTCAGAGTCACAATTAGGTGGAAGTTAAATGTTGTACACAGTTCATCACTCAGTCACAATTAGGTGGAAATTAAATATTGTACACAGTTCATCACTAAGTCACAATTAGGTGGAAGATAAATACTGTCATAGGTCGTCACTCAGTTACAATTAGGTGGAAGTTCAATGATGGACAGTTCGTCGCTTGTAACACAGTTCGTCACTCAGAGTCACAATTAGGTGGAAGTTAAATGCTGTTCACAATTCGCCAATCAGAGTCATAATTAGGTGGGAGTTAAATGCTGTACACAGTTCGTTACTTAGAGTTACAATAAGGTGGAAGTAAAATGCGGCACACAATACTTAATATTGCTGAACTGTTAGCGTGCAGAGAAGAGTTAAAAGTTGACGAAAATTCTTCAAACTGTTCAGTCCAACAAATTCGAAGTGTTTAACACAGGTTAAGAAGTGCGGTTAAAAATGTGATTCCTCATAAAAGGTAGATGGCTTTCCAATATTATTTTGAACATCTTAGAAATGAATTCGTCTGGGTTCCTTTATGCTTACAAAACCCTAAAATTACAGCTCTAATCCATTTCCTTACAACAGCAGCACGTCCCTTTCCTAATTAGTTCCCACAAGAACATTGATTGGAGACAGTTGCCGGTCATTTCATTCATTTCTCCCATAACATACGATTACCTAAGAGCGTTCCTTAGATTAGCAGTTCCAACAACCTCTTTTGTTTGTCACGTTTCTCAGTAAGTACATCGAATCAGCTCCGAAGGTCGCTTCTGCATTCCGCAGATTATCTGCTTGTAAATCTTTATGAGCAAAGTCATCTCCCTCTATTTCGCTCGCCGCACGAGATTGGCTTTTTTTTTTTTTTTTTTTGAGTGATGTTTGGAATATCTTTGCTTAAGCATAAACCGTCATAAATGAAGCACTGAAGATAATTAATTCAATAATAAGGCAGTAAAACAGATTACCGGAATTTTAGGTCTTTCATTTAAGTAATCCTTCTGCCCTCCTCCCGGTTTCCTTTTTTATTTTAGAGATGTTAGTAATTTGCAGAAGTTAAGCATTGGATCCAGCACGATTCTCTTGGAAATCGTTTCCTCTATTTAATTTGGCGTGGGAGGAAAACCATGGATAACCTAATAAACAATATCTGCAAACGATATTCTAAACCCGCTATCTTTTACTTCATTTTTGTCGGTATTCTGCACTTTAATTTGAGCGGTGACCATAGGTGTAGAGTGGTGAAAAACATGGGGGCTGGCTTTAAGAAATATAAACTAATGCTTTCCTTGGGAGGGGCACGAATAAGCGCAAACTGATGTTTTTTTAGGGGGGTGGCTTATCCTTGCAAACAGTTTCTCCGTAAATGTCACAAAATTTGAGTCTTTTAAGTGAATAACCAACACTTTTTATTGTGCATTACTCTTCAGTTACTGCCGATAATGATAGTGAACGATGACGATCAGTCCACCGTATTTTGACAAAAATTTTAAGATTTCTGAAATAAGACCTATATTTTAAGTATTACAGATCTTTTTGCTGATAAATGAATAATGTTATATAACGAGTTTTCTATATTTGTAGCATTTTTGCCGTGGTTTCACTTCTGTACAGAAACGAATCACACGGTCAAGTGTGGTGAGCGCAACAGTGTATGTATATAAAGCTCCTAGTTCTTCCTCTTTGAACTTCGTAGCGACTTCATTAAACTTCCCATTTGTATTTGCTGCCCCATCGTAGGCTTGCTCTTGGCATTTAAATTATCTAAGTTGGGTAGGGACGTAGATCTAACTTTCGGCTTTTGAGATCTAACTAACATTTTAGATCTAACTTTCTGCATCGAAGCTCCATGCTTTAACACACAGTTAAAAGTTTTCTGGTATATTGCAACAAAAAGTGGTGTTACATCAGGTAGATCAACTTTTGGGGCAAAGGAAAATAAAACCCTTGTATTGTGTACGAAATACACAAAAATGTGATAAAATTTGGTAGCGCAGTGGTTAAGCGACGACTTCTGATAATTCATTAGAAAGGGGTCCGGGTTCGAATCCCGGTGAAGCATGCATGTTGTGTTAGTCTTACCGCCTTGGATGTCTCCCTTCTCTGGAACCAGTGGCCCTACATTAGGGACGGGCAACTGCCTATGGCCCATTGAGTTGCTCACGGTGGTCATTAACCTCCTCACTACCAATAAAAAAAATTGCTGCTGCACTAGAACTCTATGCTTGATTATTAGAGGCGACAGAAACAGTTACAAGGCATGAATATTTTAACCCACTACTTCACAATGTGTCTGCATTAGAAGTCTTCGGTGTAATTTTTAACTGCAAAAGTGTCAGTCTGACAGAAAATATATTAGATCCAACTACTTTCGAGTAGATGATATGCCATGGTGCAGAAAAAAACAATTCGCGTATCGCGGCTATTCAAAACGAAGTAACTTGTGCAAGCACAGAACAAAAGCAAAAATCCCGTACGTATTTTTGTAAGAAACACTGTAACCCTACGAGCATAAAAAATTGAAGAGTAAGTTTCTAGAAAGTGGAAGAGTTCTCGATAAAGCAAGAAGTGACCGACATAGCACAGGCCGGGCAGATGCCGAACGAAAAAGAGAAACATTTCAACGGAGTCCAAGAGAGTCTACTAGCGAGACCGAGTTGGGATAATTTTAACTGCAATTACGCGAGTTTTGCTAGGCTTAGATTATATGCATATTCATTTCAGACTCTACGAAATTTGAAGCAAAATTGTAATCAAGTACGCCGCTTGGACCTAAACGTACTGATCTCCAGGACAATGATCAATGCTTCCCAGAACGTGTGCTTTTCACTAACAAAGTGAGGTTTCATTATGCTAGGTAAGATAAATTGGCACAATATCTTCATTTGTAGTCCAGAAAACCCACATGCTGTTAGTTATAACTGAGATAGCGACAAAGTCAATGTTTGGCGAACTCAAAAGGAAAATTGTGTCATCAGTACATTCTTCTATGTGGTAAACTCTATCAACGCAAACATTTGCTTGGATATGCTGCCTGAATTTTGCATTTCACCAGATCTTAGACCTAATGTCATTTTTCAGGCTTCCTAAAAGATCTCGAATTCATCCACGTACAACATGACAACCAATTTCCCACAGGTTTTGTGCTGTAAATTCAGTAAATGGAAAGGACTAGTCTGTGTGCCACATGCGTCTTTCCGGCCGGATTTGGCACCCTCAGATTCTTTTCAATGATAGAGTATCCGAGGGAAAAGGATCGCTTACGTGGAGATAAAATTCGTCTTGAAGAGAAGGACCAGATTTATTCACGATAGTTCTTTCGAATAAGATTCCTTCCTAGGATTTATACGTAAATACACTGAAGTAGCGAATTATTAAGAGCATCCAATAAGCAATCAGACACATGTCATCCGTGCCCAACTACGACGTTGAAATGACTTTAGAAACACCTCACCATAAATATTCAGACGTGTACGAAGTTTAGAAAGTATGGGAAGACTCGTGATTAAAGTGACTTGGAAGGAGGCATGATAACAGACGAATGGCTTACACCTGCTAGGAATTAAAACAAACCTTTCCAGTTACGCAAGAATTAAAATGAGTGGTGGACAAACAACGAAACAAGCAATTAGCGGTCTTCTTCTGGGCAGAAATAACTGGTCATTGTTCGATGATATCAGAAACTGCACAGGATTCTTCGAGGTGACAGACGAGTTCAAATGTTCTTTATTCTGCAACGAGAAAAAATGACACAATATATACAGATGATGAATAATGATATTTACAGTATGATGATATTACAGGTGAGATGCAGGGGTAAAAAAATAGGAACATAAATAAAGTCTTTGAATTTAACCGACATGATCATGATGAGGTGAAAATACTTATGTACGGTTATGCGTCAATTCGTCGCCAGCGACGATTTGTCGCACGTCAATTCGTCGAGTACGACGATTCGTCGCGCGTCAATTTGTAGTCGACGAATTTCGGTTGTCTTCCGCCATGATCATATTTATAAGGTTTGGACACCCAAACAGGTTAGTAATATTACTCTTTTTCTTTGGCATTAAAAATAAACTATTATGCCTAGGCCTCAGCTTAGGCCTATTTAACAGTTTTTATTCCATCGTGCTCATATTTATAAAGTTTAGGCACCAAGTCAAGTTAGTATTATTGTGCTTTCACTTAGGCATTGAATATTAATAGATAGGCCCTACGCCTGGGCTTTTTAACAGTTTTTATTCCATCGTACTCATATTCATAAGATTTAAACACCAAGTCATTTAAGTATTATTGCCCTTTTAAAGCAGTAAGTATTAATGAGTCGACCTTAAGCCTAGGCCTTTTTAGCAGTTTTTATTCCGTTCTGCTGGTATTCATAAGGTTTGGATACCAAGTCAAGTTAGTATTATTCCACTTTTACTGAGGCATTAGATATTAATAAGTAGGCCTTGGCCTTTTTGATACATTTTATTCCGTCGTGCTCATTTTCGTAAAGTTCGGACATGAAGTCCAGTTAGAGGTCTGCATGGACCTTAATTTGGAAAGACCGGCCCTGCCAGTTTCAAATTTTTAAAATTAAATCCCAGCCCTGGTCGCATATTTCTCCTGTTTCCAAGACCCAGTTCGGCCCGTAAAAATTCAACAATTACTAAAACACGAATTTAACACCTGGTGCACTCTGTCATTCGACTCCTGAAGAGTTTTCGTTTTCTTAATTGCTACACGCATTCTATTCCAATAAACGTTAATTCGGAATATTTCTGTGACTCTGTATAAGTCACGTGACGTCTGAGGAAGGAGGGGAGGGGCTTGTATACTAAGAAATATTGCATGTAAACGACAATTTCCATGCCTTTAAAATTTTCTAAGTTTTCAAATAATCATTGCCTACCGCCGGACCCGGAATATCCTTGGGGATAATTAGGGGGAAGGGGGGGTTAATTCGAAAAGTACGAAATATTCAGAATTATTAGCCTGAACGTTCCACTTTACATTGTCAACAAGCACTTATTCTCCGGAAGTGATTTTTTTCGCGAAAATCTTTCGTTTTCTTAAACTCCATAATAAGTATGAAAGAGTATTTATCAGCAACATTGAACTGAGCATATGCTAAGGGAAAACAACGACAGACTGCCCAGCTAACCAGTGTCACAAAAGTTTTCAAAATGGCTGGGCTGGGATATTTAAGGTTTCATTTACCATCTGTTGACTGCCTGAGAGTACAAATGGGAAAAATACGGCACAGATTTATACACAGAAGTAAGTTTCTCCCAGCCTATTTTTCCCGTGCCAATTAAGACAACTTAAAAGTTTTTCAGACATCTAGAGAACAAAGTGCCGACCAGAACAATAAAAAGATCGTCTGCGAGCGGGTGTTTCGGTTTATAAATGCTGCAGTCAATAGCCTGCCCTGAAGCATGAGAGGAGGGTAGAAGTTAGAGAGAGAGAGAGAGAGAGAGAGAGAGAAGGGACCACATTCACATTGAAAAACTAAGGGAGCTGACCCACTCCAATTGCTTTGTAGGAGGGGAGGATGTCGCAAAACTTCTATTTTTTCCAACAGCGGAAATTATTCAATCTTATCCTCATGCTGTATGTTGTCAGATTTTCAAACGAGAAAGGATTGAAAATCTGTACAGCGATTGCTTTCCTCACAAAAAAACAACAACAACAACAACAAAAAAACCCTGCTCGTCGGCCCGTGTCTGTTTCACATTAAATATTGAAGGCCCGAGACTGGCCCGTTTTTCCAACTTAGAAATGAGCAAAGACCCGCCCCGGCCCGTGTCTGTTTCACATTAAATATTGGCAGCCCGAGACCGTGCACGTTTTTTCCAACTTAGAAATGAGCAAAGACCCGCCTCGGCCCGTGTCTGTTTCACATTAAATATTGAAGGCCCGAGACCGGCCCGTTTTTCCAACTTAGAAATGAGCAAAGACCCGCCTCGGCCCAGTGTCTGTTTCACATTAAATATTGAAAGGCCCGAGACCGGCCCGTTTTTTCCAACTTAGAAATGAGCAAAGACCCGCCCCGGCCCGTGTCTGTTTCACATTAAATATTGAAGGCCTGAGACCGGCACGTTTTTCCAACTTAGAAATGAGCAAAGACCCGCCCCGGCCCGGGCCCGTGCAGACTTCTAAGTCCAGTCAGTAATATTGCGCTTTTACCTGGGCATTAAATATTAATCAATAGGCCTTTGGTCCAGGCCTTTCTGACGGATTTTGTTCAAGTGTATGAAATATTTAATCTTAAGAAAAAGAGACTATAACGAACTTGACTTGGTGCAAAGCTCATAAATATGAGCAAGACAGAATAAAACTGCTTAATAGGCCTAGGCTTAAGGCCTACTTATTAATATTTACTGCTTTAAAAGCGAAATATTACTTAAATGAATTGGTGTCTAAATCTTATGAATATGAGTACGATGGAATAAAAACTGTTAAAAAGCCCAGGCGTAGGGCCTATCTATTTATATTTAGTGCCTTAGTGAAAGCGTAATAATACTAACTTGACGTGGTGTCTAAACTTTATGAATATGAGTACGATGGAATAAAAACTGTTAAAAAGCCCAGGCGTAGGGCCTATCTATTTATATTTAGTGCCTTAGTGAAAGCGCAGTAATACTAACTTGACGTGGTGTCTAAACTTTATGAATATGATCGTGATGGAATAAAAAGTGTTAAAAAGGCCTAAACCGAGGCCTAGGTATAATAATTTATTTTTAGTGCCAAAGAAGAAGCGTAATATTACTCACCTGTTTGGGTGTCAAAACCTTATAAATATGATCATGGCGGAAGACAACCGAAATCGTACGTTTTTCTGCATGAGATTTGTATGTAAACAAAATTTGTAAACGTGATGAATTTGACTGCGGAGAACTGACGTAATCGACGAATTGGTCCGCAACGAATCGTCGTGGTCGACGAATTGACACGCGACGAATTGACGTAGTCGACGAATTGATGCGACACCCTTGTATACACATGCTATGGAACAATGGAAAACTTGACATTGGTAAAAGTTAATCGAAAGCAGATGGGGATTCTAAATAAACAAAAAAATGTTCACTGTAAGAGGAAGATAAAAAAAATTGTGGGAGTGGATGTTTTATGAATTTTAAGTGATCAGTTTAACCCGATGATTGATGATCTCGTACCAACGTTCAAGTGGAGACCAGTTGTTACGGAAGTTTTGTACACAGTTCTTGCGCAAAGCTTCAGTATAATCTGTTTGTAGTCGGGCTGTAATACGGCAGCGGAAAAACATCAAGAGTTTTCGTTGAGCGGATTGAATTGTAGCAGTTGGGCAGGTCGAGTCAGCGTGTAAGTGAAAAGATTAAATGACATATTTGAGTAACACAAAAAGGTAGGCACATATAGCTGGCTTGTGAAGAGTTGTACAGCCAGGAGACAGGAGATAAAGGTATTCAATATGGGTGGTGCAAATCTATGGAAGAAGTGGAAAAACATAGGTTAAGAGCGGTGAGAGTACTTAGCATATGATGCACATCGCCTGGTGTGCGGCAGTAACGGCAGTCGGGAGATGTAAACTGAAACCTGTGAAGTACAGTCCGGATAGGAAGCCTGTTGTGTAGGTGAAGCTAATGCGTGTCGATTTCCTTAGAATGAGCATTAGGTGATTGTGCTGCATTCCAGATGGAACAAAGTTGAGAAGGTCGTACGTTGGGAATGGAGCATGGATAAGCATTGCAAAGGCGGGAGATCTGATATAACTTTGTGGAGGTGACGGAGTGCAAAAGATATGATTGTTCTTGTAAAGTAATTGTGAACGGAAGTAGAAGAGGAGCTGATGCTGTTGGGAATCAAGCCTTGAGAGGTTGCCAAAGATGGAGATGACTGACAGATAGCATCCTTGAGACTTTGGAATTTAATTGCGTTTTCAGTGGTTGAGGGAAAATGCACGAAGAGATCAATCAAATTTTTCCAAGTAAAATCCAGATTTACCAGTTGTGAAACAGTGACGATTCCAGCTTTTAACCAAGTAGGGTAGAAGAAGTATTCTTGGTGTGCCGGGTGTAGGGAGGAAGAATAAAACAGTGGTGCTGCAGTAAGGTCAAGTGCTGTTTCAGGTGAGAGGTTTTTCAAGGAAAACTGTTTTGGGAGTAAAATGGCTTCTTTTAACATAAGAGGGGAACGGAGAGGAACAGACGAGCTTCATCGCGTCAAGCACCCGCGCAGTACAACAGTAATACCGAGAGGGGAATTTCAGCAAACACATGCCGCTGCACACTGACGCAAACTGCATATAACAGCAAACATGTCCTTTGTGTACCCCTTGTCTCTGCTAAAAACAGACAAACTTGTCTGTATTGCGCACAAGAGTACCAAAACTGGACACTGTTTGAACGTAGAGTTAGTGTTATTAAGGTTCCATGTTTGTTTGAAGGTAGTGTTAGTCTCTATATCCATTCTTTCCGATGCAAATTTTTTTCAAAGTTATTCATAGTCATAGTCAATGAATCCGGTTAGAAAAAAAAATAACCGGATTTCTTCAATCGATAAAACATCCAGAAATGGAAACAGCTACTTACCTAAACTTACCTATTGATACAACTACTTGGCTAAAAAATATGTTACCAAAATTAACAAATGATGCACAAAAAGTTTTTCATAGCAGAAGGAAGATATCACAGACAAATAGATTTTCAAATCGAACAGTTAAAAGAAGAAACATAGAAGGAAACATATAACTCCACGCCCCTTAGTAGAATAATTTTGCACAACGGAAAAGTTGAAAGCAGAGCCTATTTAAGGAGAGAGGGGGACCGGGGCTGGGCAGTATTTTAGGGGCCCTAGTATTAGTGACACATCTACGATTTAACTATGGGTGGTTGAATAAAAATTTTCAGGAGAAAATATTCCCAAAATGTGATGAGGAAGCCATAAAAATATCCCCGCTGTATTGAAGTGCATATCACGCAATTCCTGGAGGAATCAGTGTTAGCAAGAAAATGTAAAAATGCATGTTTGAAAAATGGATACCATTTCAGTTCTGCTTTAACCCCCCTCCCTCCCTCCAGGGTTTAGCTTTTTGAAATTATATCAAAGTAGTGGACAAAATAATATGATTCAAATATCATTATTCAAAGGAATTCTTAATGTGTGAAAATTTCCTTCAATTACAGATGTGTACATAAAACATCTGTAATGCTTTCAAAAGATTGAGACTGGACCTGCGGCGACTATAGTTTTTGCAGACTCCTTAAAAAACAGGAAAGAAATATATTTTTTTTTACACAAGGCAGTTTATAGTTTCGCTGTATTATTAAAATAACTGTAGAACTCTGTCAATTTTTCAAGCATCCTGCATAATTCTGAGAGCCCCTTGAAAATGTAGGGCACTGGGTTTCAGCCCATTAGACCCGCCTTAAATGGGCTTTAGTTGAAAGTATGCGAAAAATATTTCTTCATAGCAAAAGCTCTATGCTAAGAAAAAATAATTTTTCAAATATGTCTCCGAGAAGCAGAGATAGCAAGAAAAAGGTTTTGACCTTTAAGCCACATAGTAGGTAAGTCGTGTATTATTTAATGAGGATAATGTTGCCATCCTTACTGTAGCTAATAGCATATAATAAAAAAACCAAAAGGTTTCAATAGCGATTTTAGAAGCAGAGATACAGCTGCAAACAAAAGTACACAAACACTTTCTAGCGATAGAACTGTGAACGACAGAAAAAAAAAAAAAAAAAAACAAACTCCGCAAGTACACGCCTAAAGTGTTCCACAAGGTAAATGGTATCAGGTGTTAAAAGCATTTTTCAAATTAAATTTTAAATTTAAAGAGAAGCACAGATATCGAGAAAAACGGATTAAATATTTACTCCTGCCCCCCATCTAGCGGGGAAAATGTATCTAACCGGAAAAGATCTTTTTAATTTGGAATTTTAGTCCCGCAGATATTGCTGCAAACATGTAAATAGGAACGTGAAGTTACGCCCTCTAGTGACATGCTTGTGAATTAAAAAGAACTTGAAAGTACACTTCTCTCCGGAAACGCTCTTCTATAAAGAAAGAATTATTCAAATCGGACTCTTAGAAGCAGAGATATCGACAAAAACAAAATATACATCTATGCTTTTGGGCAGAAAACCTATTTGCTATTTTAGGCAGAAATATTCTCAAAAGGGTTCCCAATGTGAGGGGTATCGGTCCACGAAAGAATGTCTTCAATCCAGGTTTGAGAAGTGCAGATTTTCCTGCACATACGTCAGAAACAGAAATAAAAACCTACGCCCTTTGGTAGCCAAACCGTTTACTACAAAGTATTATAAATTATATGTAGAATATTTCCTAGGGAGCCTTGCAATTTCATGTAAGCACAACACTGAGCCATCGTTTTCTATTCCTAAATGACGGTGGATCAGTATTGGGCCTACGTTAAATTGCAAGCTGTGCTACCTGAGTTACCACGAAAAGCTGTATCTGATACAGAAGGAGTTTTTGTAATCGGCGTCTTAGAAGCAGAGACATTTAAGAAACCTCAATGTACGCCGCTAGCAGTTAATATATACATTACTTGAAAAAAAAAAAGGAATTGTGTCCAAAATTATCTTCGTTATAAATGGCATCGAAAAGAAGAAAGAATTATTTTCAATCCGATAGTTAGATGCAAATATATGGAATAAACTGCATTTTTAATTGGATAGCATCTGAAGTAATGCATTGAAAAAAAAAAAAAAAAAAGGGAAAGCAAGGATCGTCGTTCTTATATTTCAAGCTTTCTAATACAGAAAGAATTTTTCAATATTCTTTTTGCATGGAAAATTTTTCAAATCAGACTAACAGCTGCTAATAATACTATATATAAGCATGTTCTTTTTTTTTTTTTTTTTTACAAAATAGGTGCTCAAAAGAAAGAGTTTCATTGGGTATTGCCGATATCTACCGTCTCAGTGCATTTTCTAATCTCCCATTGCGTGTCCCCGAGCACGCCGACAAGTTAAATAGGTCGACCAGTCTTAATAGGTGCACTAGCGATTCGCTCTTCCGATAAAACAGGTAAGATATGTTTTCTTAAATTACTTTTAAATCAAATTTAATTATGTGCAATCAATGTTACGCTTTATCTTGAAGATGCTGTGCATATTTTCACTTTCCTTATTTTGGTATAGCTGTTCAAGCTGAGGTCACCAGAGGTCCTGATGTATATTTATTTATTAGAAATACTACATTGTCTTAAACGCTAAGTAGGAATATTTATTTACTAGAAATACTACATTGTCTTAAATATTAAACGCTCAGTAGGTAACAGTAATATGTACGAGATATGCAGTGCAGGTCAAAGAAAAAGTACAAGCAGCTCTGCTGAATGACAAGACACTTAAGTTAGATTCTGAACAAGCAAATCAGTATTAGTTAGGCAAACTTGATGGACTGAAAAAATACCCAAAATTCTGAAATCCTGAAAATAATTCCCATAATACAGAAACCTCACTCCTACCTTTCCTATCTTCCAAATCCCCAACAGGACTCGGGATTACGGGCATTTGGGGATTTTTCCCGAGATCTCGAAATCAATAATGCTATTTTAAATACACCAGATTGTGAATACTCAAGGAACGCTTATAGCGTAGTAAATCCGCTTATTTTCGTATGCAGAAAGATTCAACAAGATTTCACACTCCACTGGAAAGCTTTTTCAAGGCAATGTAGACATAAAATGAATGTCTGCGTTGCCTTGAAAAAGGCTACACGAAATGTCTACATAGGGCATTTTCAAGGCAATTAATAAAATATCTACATAAAATGTCTACATAGGGCGTTTTCAAGGCAATTAATAAAATATCTACATAAAATGTCTACATAGGGCGTTTTCAAGGGAATTCATAAAATATCTACATAAAATGTCTACATTGCCTTGAAAAAGTCTACACAAAATGTCTACATTGCCTTGAAAAGTCTACACAAAATGTCTACATTGCCTTGAAAAAGCCAACTATGAAAAGTCTTCATTGCCTTGAAAAAGCCAACTATGAAAAGTCTTCATTGCCTTGAAAAAGCCAACTATGAAAATGTCTTCATTGCCTTGAAAAAGCCAACTATGAAAAGTCTTCATTGCCTTGAAAAAGCCAACTACAAAATGCCCACATTGCCTTGAAAATGCCCACATTGCCTTGAAAAAGCCAACTACAAAATGTCTACATTGCCTTGAAAAAGCCAACTACAAAATGTATACATTGCCTTGAAAAAAACCCACATGAAATGTCTACATTGCCTTGAAAAAGCCAACTATGAAATGTTACATTGCCTTGAAAAAGCTTACATAAAATCCCTACATTGCCTTGAAAAAGCCAACTACAAAATGTCTACATTGCCTTGAAAAAGCCAACTACAAAATGTATACATTGCCTTGAAAAAACCCACATGAAATGTCTACATTGCCTTGAAAAAAAACCTACATAAAATGTTTACATTGCCTTGAAAAAGCCAACTTTAAAATGTTACATTGCCTTGAAAAAGCTTACATAAAATGCCTACATTGCCTTGAAAAAGCCAACTACAAAATGTCTACATTGCCTTGAAAAGCCAACTACAAAATGTCTACATTGCCTAGGAAAAACTACATAAAATGTTTACATTGACTTGAAAAAGCCAACTATGAAATGTCACATTGCTTTGAAAAAGCTATCATAAAATGTCTACATTGCCTTGAAAAAGCCAACTACAAAATGTATACATTGCCTTGAAAAAACCCACATGAAATGTCTACATTGCCTTGAAAAAAAACCTACATAAAATGTTTACATTGCCTTGAAAAAGCCAACTACAAAATGTCTACATTGCCTTGAAAAAGCCAACTACAAAATGTCTACATTGCCTAGGAAAAACTACATAAAATGTTTACATTGACTTGAAAAAGCCAACTATGAAATGTCACATTGCTTTGAAAAAGCTATCATAAAATGTCTACATTGCCTTGAAAAAGAATACATAAAGTATACACTGCCTTTAAAAAGCCTCCGATGGAGTGTGAAAGCTTGCTGAATATTTATGCCTATTACACCGCAAAAACAAACAGATTTACAACGCTATAGGCGTTCTGCTTTTGTGCTTTTAAACCACAGGTCGCCCACTGCCCATGTGCTGCTATCGTGCAACAAGTGTTTGCAAACTTTAACACACAAAGTAAAAAAAGTCGCCGGACACCAGTGCTTTTAACACAATACTGCATTTATCGCAAAACCAATGAGGCGTTGGTCCACCTTTGGTCACAATTACATTGTGCACGCTCCTTGGCACACTTTCAGCAAGATTCTTGTAAGTAGTCGCAGGCATATTTTTCCATTCTTCCCACAAAGCAGTGTTCAGTTCAGACACAGAAGTTGAACGCGTCGTTCCAGCCGGAATCCGATATTCAAGATCATCTTAAAAGATCTCTATAACATTGAGGTCGAGGCTTTGAGTTGGCTACTCCAAATTCTGTGCATCCATGTCATCAAACCATGTCAAAATGGAGAGTTTTTTATTGCACTGCGCGTTGTCTTTCTGAAACAAGAATGGCCCGTTTCCCTAAAATTGGTAAAGTGTAGACAGTGAGGCGTTGTCTAGAATGTCCAGGTACTTCGCGGCGTTTATATTTCCATAGACCAACAGTCCGTGTCCATACCAGGAGAACCAAGACACTGCCACCGCCAAAGTTAACAATTGGGATGAAACTTTCTGGAAGATACCTTTCATCGCGCATACGTCACACCCAGAAACGACCATCGGATTTAAAAACGGTGTACGGTATTTCGCCACACCAAAACACTCATTTCCACTGGTCTAGAGTCCATGGAAGATGTGCTTTGTACCAAGCAAATCCCTTACTCGCATTCTTACGATTTATTAACGGCTTGAATACAACAGCTTAGCCAAGGGAATTTAACTTGCGCAGTTTCTGACGAACTGTGTTAGTTCACACCCTCACTGTTGAATCCTGAAATTCTTTAGTGCTGATTTGTGCTGACAAAGGATAGTACACACGGACGACACGTGCCAGAGTTCTCTTGTCCCTTTCTGTCAATGTACTCGGCCCTCCTGAACATTTCTTGACAATCCTAAGTCCCTCACGTTTCCATTTGCTAATAACGTTTTGATCAGTTGACCGTGGGTGATGCAATTGTTCTGGAATCGCACGCACGTACAAGTTCTTGAATGGCACTAAATAATAAGAACTCGTTGGAAGTCAGTAAGCTCAACACGCGTGGACATGTCTCAAGAGTAGTCGATATACAACGTCTGAGGGAAGACCTTACTCGCAGCTTTAGAGGAAATTTGGCACACATAATCTATTGTAATGTTCCATTTTTGTTGCAGAAGGGTGTGTCCAAAATTTTTGTCTCAAGAGTAGTCGATATACAACGTCTGAGGGAAGACCTTACTCGCAGCTTTAGAGGAAATTTGGCACACATAATCTATTGTAATGTTATATTTTTGTTGCAGAAGGGTGTGTCCAAAATTTTTTCCACATAGGGTACATACGGATTACTCTCCCGTCTCTCCTTCTCTTCTTACTTGGGGGTTTCCTCTACAATCTAAAAACGAATTAACTAAAGCGAAGTACTGAGGCCACTACGAATAAAAGCTACGACTGACTGGGTTTACAAATTGAATGCACGACAAATGAGGCTAGTGACGAATTGGGTAGTGACGAAATCGTTTGTTGACGAACAATGAGGCGATATGTTACCAATCATAAAACATATAAACAGTTATATAAAATACATTTAAATACATACCTTGTTTTGCATCATCACTGCCAGTGATATCTTACAAACTACAGCATGTACATTACATTACATCTCATCGGCTTGCCTGAGTACTTTCATACCCAAGTAGACAATAAGGTCGGACAAGAATAATCTTCGTGTGATATTAAAGACCGGCATTGTTTTTTCTCAACGAACAGAGAGAAAAAATAATGGTTCCGAATTTCTGTACTGAATAAACAATGCCGTACTTCGAATTTCTGCGCCTTTAGAGAGTAATGTATGACGTGACTGAAGTACTTTATTTTGCCAAGATTATCAACAGTTTTCCACTTTTCCATTTTGTAAAGCCCAGTTGCTCTAAACTTTTTGAAATTTAGTTTTGCATCTGCATTTCATTTGTTCATTCATCCAATCGTTGGGCAGTTTTTTTACTCTAAGTCCTTGCCAAATCCTTTGCGTTAATCCTCGGTTGTCGTTTTTATTTTTTTCCCGCTTCCTGGCCATTTGTGTTTCCTGTTAAACCCGACTCCCAAATCACAGCTGATCTTAGTGGCTAAGTGGCAGTCAAACCTCAAACAATATTAGGGTCATTTCTGGTTGCAAGACAGGGAGATGAAATTTAAGTCAGGTGAATTACCCTTAGGAACAGGTAAATTATCTTTCAGAGCAAATATACTTTCCTCGTTTTATGGCCGCAATATAAAACATAATGGGAGTTGCCATTCAGGCTTAAATTTCGTCTCCACGTTTTACAGCCACTAATGACCCAAATATAAGGTACATCGGGTAAAGGCGATTTAGGAAAAAGTGATTTGTGAAGACAATAGTGATGTGTTTCGCGCTTACACTTATTAACTGTTCATTAGTGGATTCCGGTGTTCACTTTGATGGCACAATTTTCTTAAGAATAGTGTTTTCTTCTATCAGTTAGA
Source organism: Macrothele yani (assembly GCA_039090855.1). Lineage (NCBI taxonomy): Eukaryota > Metazoa > Arthropoda > Arachnida > Araneae > Macrothelidae > Macrothele > Macrothele yani. The sequence continues at coordinate 34,495,215 of CM077004.1, forward strand.
TGTATTGCAAAATTGCGCTTGAGAGACATAGTTACCATTTCCTGAGCTATAGCATGCCTATAAATAATTTAGTACCCGTTCTTCTTTACACTAGGAAATTTGTTGTTGGAGCAGTATGTTGTTTTAAATAACACGGGTCAACAGAAGACGCCAGAAATTTTGCGCTTATTCTTCACGTTAAGCGGACTAAGGAGTTTTGACATTTAAAAAAGTGGCTTGCGTTTAATTGTTTATAACAAGGCCGCGAATAAATAAATATAAAACGTTTTGTCTGTGTAGGGGTATTTAGTATAAAATGGTAAAATAGGAAAACGTCGCGATATTTATTTCCAGGTGAATAATATTAGCGCTCCAACGTAATGAGGCAAACTATGTAAAATCCGCTTTTACCACTATTACAGGTGAATGGATGAAGATTTCGGGAAATTCCAGGGATATATTTTTCTTCTTAGGCTTCCCTCTATTGATTATACTCGAAAAATTGAAAATGAAAACATGGCGTCCAGATAAGGAAAAATGTGGGGAAATGCAAGTAAAATTCTTTATTATAAAATAGTGAAAACATTTTTATTCAATCAGATGTCAGATATAATTAATGCGTCATCGTAATTTACAACTCCGGTATAAATTTAAAATTGATATCTCCAGCGGTTTTCGCGATATCGTGGTAAAATCACCAAAACATGCAATTTCGAGAAAATCGCGTTCAAATATTCAGTACAATATTTATGTTAGAACAGTCGTACTTACTCGTTAAAATTTCCTACACAATACACTGAAGAGCAATTGAATTAGAGATGCCTGCCTAGTAACGTGTAGCACCACCTTTCGCCCTGATGACGGCGGCGATTCATCTCGGCATGGACTTGACAAGACACCGGAAGCGTTGGGAAGCCATACGGATCCACGACCCCTGAACAAGCTCCCAACAGTTCACGAAGATTTCATGGAGCGGGGGGGGGGGGGGGGCAGAGCCTCGAACATCTCTCTCGATGGCATCCCAGATGTGCTCGATGGGATTGAGGTCAGGTGACCTAGCTGGCCAAGGAAGCGAGGTCACGTCGGTGGAGTGTTCAGCCAACCATTCGGATACAATTCGGGAGCAATGGCATGGTGCATTGTCTTGTTGCAGGATGAGGTCCCCAGTGGGATGTTGAAGACGCACAAACGGAGGCAAATGGTCTTCCAGGACATCCCGGAAACTTTGACCTGTGAGGGACGATGTCACACGCACCAGGGGTCCCATTTCAGTCCACGTAAACAGTCCCCAGACGAGAATGCCACCCCCACCAGCTTGAAGAGTACCGTGCTGGCAGAAAGGATCCATCGCTTCATGTGGTTTGCGCCGTACTCGTATCCTGCCATCCGCATGTACCAACGTGAATCTCGACTAATCAGAGCAGGCAAAATATTTCCACATGTCTAGGGTCCAGTGGCAATGTTCCTGCGCCCATGCTAATCTTTGCACCCTATGATGTGCGGTCAGCAGCGGTACCTTTGTGGGACGATGGCTTCTGCACCCCTTAGCGAGGAGATGGTTCTGGATGGTGTGGCTGCTTACACGTTTTTGTGCACCAGCGTTAAATTGCCGAGTGATTTCTTGCAATGTGGCCTGTGTATTCGCTGTTACAATGCGATCTAGCCGACGATGACCTCACTCATCCACACGCTGTTGTCTACGGCAGTTGGCCCTTGCAGGGATGGTTTTACCGGATTCAATGTACTCACGGTGCACCCGTGACACAGTGGCTCGTAAAAATCCCAGTGACTGCACTACTTCCGAGATGGAGTGACCCATTCGTCGGGCCCCGACAATTTGCCCACGATCAAATGCGCTTCGATGCTTCGTCTTAACCATACTGCGTCCGACTCTTACTGATTCCCGTCGCATCACTCCTTACATTGTCGGATTGCTGCATACGTCATGTCATTTCCGTTTACAGGGCCGCCCACAGCACCACATTTGCATAACACCAGTTGTCTCTAATTCAATTGCTCTTCTGTGTAGAATGCAGTACAGAATTCCGGCATTTTGGTTGAAAGCCTACAAGATCGTTCTATTCTACTCGGGTAAGGAAGGTAGCACTGGCTGCGCGACTATACCTGCGTCCGGCCGGCCGCACGCCACATCACGTAATATGATCCCCTGACCACAATTTTATGAATTTTTCGAAAATTCAAACGGGAAGATATTCTTAAAGGATTGCACTATCGAAATATGCAAAAACATCGAAATCGATTTTTTCGATATTTCAAACCTCCCTAGTCCCCTTAAGAAGTTTCAATATTTCAATTTAGGCACACATAGAACTAGTTTTGCGTTCTAAGTACTAATGGAACATATTTCTCCTTGTTCGTAATTACCTGCAGTGCAGCTGTTTGTCTAGAAATAAGAATTAAGGGAACGCTTAACTTTCATTTAAAACTCAGTGATACATTTGTCCACGTAGATCGCCTGTCAGATACAACTAAACTTGTACAATAAACTTTGCTTTAGAGACGGGCTTAAAAGGTGTTATTTGCATAGTACGTTCACTTGTATACAATGAAAAGCCAACACATTATGACCACCTTCCTACACTGGCGTGCAAAAATTAAGGACGAGACGGTTTTTCGGATGTAACGTCGTGCAGAAGTGCTCCAAATCTACTCAAATGATACCATAAGATCCCCAAGATGTAAGAATATGGGACAAGTTAGTAAAACCGTCCAAACAAGGAATCCAAAGGATACAAAGGCAATTTATTGAAAAGGTAGCTTCGAGCACAACTGGACAGAAGAGAGAAACGTCCATGTGACAGGCGGCTGCCAAGAAAAATCCAGTCTTTAGTAGGAGATATGATCACCCCTGACTGCGTTGCAGGATTTGCAACGTCTGTCCATGCTGAGAACGAGGTTGTCAAGGAGCTGTTGTGGCATCGCGGCACATTCCTCTTGTAGCGCTAATCGCAGCTGCGGAATCGTTGCTGGCGGCTGGTGACGTACTGCCAAGAGTCTCCCGAGAAGGTTCCACACGTGTTCGATTGAATGTAGGTCCGGGGACCTTGCAGTTCAATCCATGCGTTGAATATCTTCCACTCTCCAACAGCTCTGCGACAGCCACTGTACGATGAGGTGTAGCGTTGTTGTCCATGAAGAGGAACTCAGGACCCAGAGCATCTCTAAACAGACGCACGTTAGGCAGGAGAACCTCGGTACAATAGCGGACACCAGTGACTGAACCTCCTTGGAAGATGTGGAGGTCAGTACGGCTACCAAGCATGATACCACCCCAAACGAGAACTCCGCCACCTCCAAACCTGTCACTTTCGATGATGTTGAAGGTGTGATTGCCTGCTCCCTGCTCTCTCCAGATGTGTATACGTCCAGAATCGCTCGTCAGACTAAATCGGCTCTCATCCGTAAAGAGAACTAGACCCCATTGCTCATGTGTCCAGTACTTGGGTTTCTGGCACCACAGAAACCACCGTCTCCGATGAGCAGGAGTTGATTGCATACACCATACTTGTCGTCGTGAAAATAAACCACCTATGTGCAGCCTCCTGGCCACGGTAAAACGCGATAACGGACGTCCAGTTGTCTGTTGCGTGTGCCTTGTGATTTCTCCCGCTTTCTTCCGTCTGTCTCTTCTCGCCTGTAGAGATACCGGTCGTTTGCCGCCGTGGTTGCTCGTGGACGACCACTGCTAAACTCTCGGACAGCTGTTCCTGTCGCTTGAAATGCTCTTCAAGCTTGTGAAACGATGCTGTGAGCGATCCCGAACTCCTAGGCCACAATAGTCACACTTCGACCTTCTTCCAACTTTCCAATGACGCTTCCTCGGGTAAAGTCATCCAGATGTCGTCTACTGGATTGCTTGTTGGCCATATCACACGGTGGCAGCAACTCGACGTCGTTTAAACCAATGTACACCGTGCAATAGCTTTCACCGAATTGCTGAGCGTACACCGCCCGTGTGCTTTATACCCTTCCGACACTTCCCACTATAACGAAGTAAATTTCTCCGTCATTTTTGGTCTACGCCGGGATTCGAACCCGAGGCCGCTTATTCCGGAACAAGTCGCTCTACCAACTGAGCTACGCAGACGTTTTATTCTGATTCCAATCTGCCTTTATGTCGTGTGCGTCCTACTGGCAGGTACGTCACACCACTCCCCTACATCATGCTGCATATATGTACATGCCGTACCGTAGCGGACCCTAGTCTATCTCCTGAGTGGTCTTTCGGTCCGTTCTGCTTGCTCGTTCCTGCGACTTTTCCAAAATGATCAACAGTTCCTATGCTTCATTTTCTCTTAATTTTGCATTGATTTTGTATTCATTATGCAAGACTGTCATGTTTAGTCGCTTTCCAGCACAAAAAATAAAATCGATCTAAGATATCAGTGGGAAATAAATCCCCCTGAAGAAGTAATTCTTCTTAAACAGGAAGATAGCAAGCTTTTATTATCATCTTATCAGGGAGAACGAGCCTTGAAATTACGCCCCTTTGAGTTCAAAAGTTTCTTAGTTCCACTTATATAGAGTAAGCACTTCTTACTTTCTCAAACCTTCGTTATAGGAAAGCATTATCATCGCTAAATAATCCCACTTCTAATTTTCGACATAATTTTTACTCAAAATTTAAAATTTAGATGAATACTCAAGAGCAAACAGCTTTAAATATGAAATGAAATGTAAAAGTTATGTAAACATCGACGACACAACACATGCAGAAGTGAAACAGAATGAAAACAAACCAGCAGCACAGAACAAATGAGTATTGAATAGCTGTGACGTGCATGCCCCGCAGGACGCACATGAGATAAAGGCAGATAGCAGTGAGAGCACATGTCCGTGTAGTTAAGTGGATAGCACTCAGATCTCCGGAGACGAGAATTGTGGGATTGAATCTCGCCCCTGGCATAAAAATGATGGAGAAATTGACTTCGTCATATAGTAACAATAGGACGATACTTTCGGAGTAGGGCGTGGAAAAATTACGTTCAAGGTTAAACGCTCAGAGGAACTTTCGGCGACAAAGCACAAATGACTAATTAGCTCTTCATCCTTACGACGTCTTCGGAAAGGTCACGAAGGTTAGGCATATCAGCATACTGTTTTACATACCTCCATCCACTCCATACACTTTGGTTCACAACCCAAAGTGTAAGTTCTGTACGCTAGTTATCTGCGCGTAATAGTGTATACGGCCAATTAAAGTTTTTACAAAAGAAGATATTAAAGTATACAAGTTAGTAAAATCATGCAATGCATTGATTATAATACGTTTTCCAACATACCAGAAATCATTACTCAAGTTATGAGGATAATGGCTGTGTAATAAATCTCGCTCCTGTACCGTGTCCTTTGATCCCATTTCGATGATATTCAACAGAACCGGTTCAGTATACCTCCGAAATAACATGATAAAGTTTTGTCGCAATCGAAGCATTTTTACGTAAGTTATGATGCATAAGGGCTATGGAATTGATCTTGCTCATGTGTCCTAACCTTTGACCCCATTTCGCCCATTTTCAATAAGATTCATACCTGCCAACAGGACGCACACCACATAATGGAAGATAGAAGTCAGAACGAACGTCCGCGTAGCTCAATTGGTAGAGTGACTTGTTCCGGAATGAGAGGACCCGGGTTCGAGCCCCGGCGTGGACCAAAAAGGACGGAGAAATTTACTTCGTTATAAGGTCATATTGACGCAACGAGGAAGGACTGGACTGCAACAACTAGCGGAGTTCTGAACAGTATTCAGATTTATAAACTACATGTATCTGCTTTGCTTCAGTTGCTTGGAAATTAATTGTTGTTCGAGGGTTTAACAACCACCGTGACCAATTCAGTGGGTTACACAAGCAGTCGCCCTTCAATAATTTAGTGCCAGTTATTCCATGGAAAGGGACAGAGCTAGGTGCCGTAAGACAAACGCAACATCCGTGCTTCACCGGGATTCGAACCCGGACCCATTTCGGACGAATGGTCATGAGCCAGCACTTAAATCACTGAGCCACCGGGGCTGCGAGTTTGTTGTCCTATGTCCTGAGTGGAGTAACAATAGGATGCTCGACTGGAAATCTGCAAATGTGGCTTCAATTTCCGCTTCAGTTCGATATAATTTTCAAGTGTTCTAAAGAGGGAGCCACATAGGAAACAATGAAAATTGTACACCTTTTTGCCAATAATGATATAGTAATATATTTTGAATCGGTAGCATTTGTAACACTACGGAGAAAAAAATTAAAATCTTTTCAACAAATACGCTTTACGCAGAACAACATGAAAACAACTTAAATTACAAAACTAACAAATCTAAGATGATATGTAAATATTCATTCATGAAGGCCATTTCATTTCTAAGAAACATATCTTCTGGCATTATTTTTAAGCATATTCCATACTGCAGTGATGAAACACAAGATTTAGCGGAGCAATATAGAGGTTATCTTTTGCTGGCAGTCATTAAAATGTAAAAACAGCATAAGTTTCGTTAGAATCTTGTGATTTTCTATTATTGAGGTAGTGTAAGAATATTCGGAGCATATCTCGCTTTTTTTTTACAGAGTTCTTAATCACCAGTCTAGGAATTTGAAGTTACATCTCCGGCTCTTTGGAATTGAAGGAGACGCTAACGGAAAGCTACATGCGTTACTGAGCATACTGTTCTTTCTTATCTTCTGTAGCTTGTACCTTAATCTTTTAAGTCCTAACTTTTTTCCCTTAATATTTGTGATGTTATCATAAAAATGTAATGCTGTACTTATTCCCCGGTTATCTTGCTTTAATGCAACGCGTTTTCGCATGTACGCACGCTTCGTGTTAGCTAACGGAAAATAAAATTTCATAGCTGTTTTTCATTGCTCCGAAAGCTAGAATCTTTCCATAATCATCAAGCACTTCGAAGACGCTTCTCTGATAGCTAAGTTATTCTTTATAGAGATTACAGAAAGGAGTTTGAACGGCATAATCGAAAAATTAGGAAGAAATTCAGGACATAAAATAGCTTTATTACATGTTCTGAAAAAGATTTCCCACAAATAGTGTCGATTAAAGGAAATGAGGTCTTTTCTTATTTGTCCGTTATTTGCTTTTTTCCCCCACTGAAAATCTCTTTTGCGAAAAGACGATGGAGAGGAAAAAAGTAAATAAATAAAATGGTCGATGTGTGTGCGTGTGTGTGTGTGTTTCTACCTTCCTGACTACAAGTCCAATCTAGGGTTGTGGAATGACTGCCATTTTACCTTGATGTTAGCGGTTGGCTATTTGCAATCTCACAGCTTCGCCATTAGAGAAACTCCTGGTACCCGCTCTTAGTTTTATGCCTGCTGAACATTCCCCCCGGAGGAGAAATAGATGTTAAGACGCAAGAAAATAATTTAGCGTGCACGCATTGAAACTATTTTCGGAAGGAAATTTCTAGAGATAACCTTTGTGTTACTTGCCACCATAATTCTTTCTCTCTCTCTCTTTTTTAAATTTGGGAACTCTGTACTAACTTTTAATAACGGTGCTGGTTTTTTTTCTTCCACTCCCCAACTATGCTGACTTAATTCTAGCTTGCATATTTCTGATCCATCTTCAAGCGAAACGATTAATAAATCTTGGTGGTCTTGTATTGTACTGAAGTACTGTACAGTCATTTGCAAAACTTTAAGAGCACCTATCAATTTACTGGAAATTAAGATTTTCAAAAAAACAACTAATCACTAGTCAGAGATATTTGAACAAAATAACACCACAGATGAATATTTGTATTCTTTAGAACACAAAAAGACAAGAAATCAGTACTTTGTGTGACAACCTTTGTTTGTTTTGTTTTATAACGGAAAGAATACGATGTGGCATACTCACAATGAAGGATTTGGAGTAGTCACTTGAAATGTTATTGTACCACACGTACTTTATCGCGTCAATCAAAGCTTGACAATTTGGTGACTGTTTTTCTGCTACCTTGTCTTTTAAAATGGTCCACACATTTTCGATGTGGTTAAGATCGGGATTATTACCGCGCCAGTTATGCTTTCCGTCTGGAGGTAGTTCTTTACTGGCTTTGATCTGTGGCATGGAGCACCATCATGCATGAAGATTGTGCATCTGTGCACTTGCATATGAGTTAACAGCTTCTCACGTAACATTTCCACATAAAAAGGACCAGTCATGGTAGTGCCTGTCGGCAAAAAGCATAATGAAGCAGTACCGGATGCTGACTTAGCACCACATATCATCTGACTAGGTGGATGTCTCCCGGTGTTAACGGTGTATTTTTCATCAAACCTTTTGCCTTTTGGTCGTCGAACATGTGCTTCACGTGATTCAAATTGACGCACAGTTGATTCATCGAAAAAAAGAACTTGGCTCCAATTTTTATCAGTCTACGATTGATGACGCTTCGCAAACTGGAGTCTCTTCTTCTTCATGACAGAGTCTTTTGAACCTGCACATAGTCTACGTCTATGTGCAGGCTCAAAAGACTTTAATCCAAAATCTTTGCTAAGACGTCGGGAAACAGTACTGATACTAATATCAGACCCCTTTGAATGTAGAAAGGCCTTGATTTTCTTGCACGAACTTCTCGGAGAACTCATAACTAGCCGTTTTATGGTATTGTCATCACGTGGGATCGTTCACTTCACTTTCGGTAGCAAAATTCACCTGTATCTCGATATTTCATGATCGTATTATGAATTGCAGTTTTGTTCACATTCACCTTTCTGTTTATGTCACGTTCGGGGTATCCTTCATGATATAAAGTCACCATTTGTTCCCTCTCAGAAACACTTAATGACGCCTTTTTACCCATTTTTCGCTATAGAGAAAATACGTACAAAACCTCTCAGCATGAAAACCAGAAGCAAACTGACACTCGCACTTGAGTAATACAGACAGTAATTGACGGAATCGGGAAAAATCTTCTACTACCAACAGGTGGCCTTAAACGTTTGCAAATGACTGTATTACCCACCCTGGGTTCATTTACTTCTGCGAAAATTAACATTAAGATGGTTTCTCTAAAAACTGCCCTGTGTTTCCAATGATAAACACTGCTTCAGACATTTCCTTCGCAATTAATGTATTGTCAAGGACGAAAATTTGACATCAATAAAAATAACTTTAAATTACAGCATGGCAAACTTAATATTTGCTAAAGCTTAACCATAATTACATTAAAAATCAATAATATTTCCTTGGGTAATGTTGAGACCTGCCAATATGTATCGCCACTTGCACATTCATGACGTCAATGGACAAACAATTGTCTGATGAATTTTTTCAGAATTAGAAATCAGTAGTACCTGAAGTTTTTGTGATTTTCTTTTGTAAATAATTTTATTACTTCTGAGAATGGAATAAAAGTTAAGCGTCTTCGTGCGATAATGTGGGATGTTTAAAATGATTTGAGCGACAGAATTGAATGTTCTGACAATTATTTTAACTGAAAATGTCAACAGAACTGTTGGCACTGCTGATTTCTAAGTCCTAAATAAGCCATCAAATACTTCTTCGTACACTGACGTCATCAGCGTACAGGTCGCGCCATCTATCAGCAGGTCTCAACATTACACAAAAAAAATTATTGATATTAAATATAATTAATGGTTAAATCTCAGCAAATATTAAGAACTAGATGAAAGCCCGTCAATAATGACGGGGAAAAATAAAATTTATGATGCAGAAATTATTGACATTTATTTATTGTGTTTTTGAGTTCCACGTCAATAGATGGCGACGTTGGCTCACAGCTTTCTGAAAATTTCCCGAGCAATCAATTATGGAATTTGATACGACGGGCTGTCTGTTTGTTATATGTTTTGTATAAAACCTTTAGTCCCTATTTCGTCATCACTTCCTGGTACACAACATCTTTCGTATACACTGACTGTGAACCCTGTGTCAATTTCCCCTGTTCTTTTCCGTGAACTATTTTTATCTTGACGTCGTTAGAGCGTCATACTTTTAACGTTGCCACTTACAGATGGCTAAACACCGGTTCAGGTAGTGAACCAAAATTTCTGATGTCAAGTTTTCGTATCTCTAAAGAGCAAGGAGGTTAGAATAAGATATCTGGAGATGCCCTTGTTAACGGAGCAGTACCACTTTGCGTGAAGCCTATAACCGCGAGAGACGGTCGTCATAGTTTGGGAAAGCTGATGGTTTTCAAGGCTATTGCAATGCATTTTGTGTTGGCCGAATCGCCTTCTTTCGTCGCAAATGTTTCCAATTTCGTAACATAACTTGCTACCAATGCGTTGTAAAATCCTCAATTATTTTGAAGCTTCGCCCCATTTTTATTTTAAACCGAAATACACAAACGTTAGTGCGAATTCTAAACAAAACATAACGTTAAAATTGAAAACTTCACTCGTATAAGAAGTATAATTCCTTCCGGTTTTATATTAAGCCGGTTTCTGCAACCCCAAACCGCACTATTTCAAAATATACACAGTTAAAATTACATAGGTGTAATGTAAACAACGTCAAATTCCCACAGTTTGCGGCTTCACGGTTAAGAGACTCAGGGCATCTCCAGAAGTATTATTCTAACCTCCTTACTAAAGAGTTGACCGTGTGACGTAACGCATCTCTGACGTCAGGTGAGAATGATTTGGATTAGATGGCGTCACACCAGCAGCTATATTCTGTGTTGCTATGACAACAAAACAAAGTGATTTTCCCCTTAATCTGTGCGCGTGTAGGTGATGACGTCACCTACACGAAAAGCTAAGCGCGACGTCACAAACATTTGTTTCTCGGTTGTTGCTATGACGACTTAAAAAGTGGCACGGAGGAGTAGGAACTCTAGCAAATTATATATTAGGATGCTATGCTATATTTATCGATGTGCAAATGTTCATCCTTGGGAATACATTTATTGAGAAAAAGGGTCTACAGAATTTCTACCATTGGAAACATAAGGATAAGTTTTTAGATGGAATCAACTTAATAACCATATTTGATTACCCATTTTCGTTTGTCCTTTACGAAAGATACTGAGATGGTCCCTTTTCCTAATTTTCTGCCAGTCGTGTTAATGACGGAAGAGAGGACGCTCCCTCTGCGCATTCGGGGTCCTTCCAAATAACACCACTGCGGTCTGGAGGATTCATGGAGTTCATTTCATGTTACTTTATTTAGTTTTGGAATGGTATGCATGGTTTCGTGACGGGCGGGAATCCTTTGATGATGATCCGAGATCTGGGCATTCCTCCAGTGTGCGGGATACCAATCTGGCATTAAGCTTTCGTTTTCCCGTATCCTCGCGTAGAATCTCATGACAGATAGACGTATTGATGCCTACCGACTCACCCAAAAGTCTTACTCTTATTCGACGATCTTTCTTTAACTGATCCCGCACGTATTGATTTTTTTCCGCTATCCGCACACTGGAGGGACGCTTAGACCTCGGATCATCATCAAAGGATTCCCGCCCTTCACGAAACCGTACATGCTGTTCGAAAACTCTGCTGCGCAACTATGCTGTGTCTCCATACGCTTCTTTTAACATTCTGTAAGTTCCTCAGTAGTCGATTTATCAAGTTTCCAACTAAAAGGGATGTTTACTCTCTGCTCTTCCATGGCTAAAATTTAATGGGACGAGAACCTTGCTATGACTCTTTCATGCTTGTCTGCCGCCTGTCGGTACCGGGATAAACTGGTTTCCAGCTGTTTGCTGATTGGTCAAGGACTGCTGTCTTCTAGTATACACGAGATATTTTTATCCTACTACTCTTACGTCAGTTATGCGGTCAGTCCTGGAACTTTTCGGACGTAGGTTGTATTTGTTTCAGCTTGAAAACGAAAGCAACCGTTTTCGTATATACAATATACGACCATTATAGATAAGTGCACGTATAAAAATTTGGCATCCAAACTGGGACACATACGTAGGGTGATAAATAAGTTCTAAGCCTAACATACAAAGACAAAAAATTTCAAACACGCACTTTATTTTTCCACATAATCTCCTCTGACTTAGATAGGCTTGTTGTACCAATTAAATAGTGGACGAATTCCGGCTGAGAAAAACCTTTCTCCTCAAACCAACACTTCATCCTTCAATTCAGAATCGTCCCCAACACGCCTACCCCGCAAATCTTTTCAGATTTTTGAAGAGGAAGAAGTCGAAAAAGGCTGGTGAGTACGGTGAGTGGGGAAGCAGTTGGAAGCCACATTCTGACACAGCTGGGATGAAAATTCCCGTGTCATGGATTGCAGCATTTTCCTGGAGAAGTAGATTACCCCGTTGTAATTTTCCTCGCCGTTTATTCGTGATGTCTTCACGCAATTGTCGGAACAGCACGGCATAATAGGTCAGCATTCATAGTCCTTTTTATGAGGTAGATAATCAGTTAACAGCAACCTTTTAGAATTCCCCCAAAAAATAGTGACCATAATCTTTGCTGCATATAGTTGTGTTTTGAACATTTTTGGTGGTGGTGATCCACGATGTTTCCACTGCATGATCTCATGTTTAGTATTAGGGTCCCATTGGTGAAGATACGTCTCATTACCAGTCATAATGCGGGAATGTAGAATAAGCCATCCATATGATCGCTTTTAATGCGGTCAAGTTGAACCCGACTTGCTTCAACACGACCATTCTTCATCTCAGGTATCAACATTCAAGAAACCCATATGGCACAGACCTTTGATATTCCTAAACTGTCATGCAAAATGGTACTTAAACTACAGTTCTTCAGCAGTCTGTACGACATGGATTCGCCAGTTTAACATAATCTGGTCCTCCATCTTACCGGCACATTTGATCTGTGGTCACCTCCAATGTGTGTCCCTCGGACAGTCGTTTTCCAACCAGTCTCTTCCCCGTTTAAAGAGAGCAGCCCATATTTTGACTGTGGCTTATGAAGGTGTACCATCGATGTACACACAGACCATCCGTTCATGGAACAATGCGTGGCGTTTCACCGTCTTTCGTCGAAAATTCAATCAACGCTCGGTCCCGCAATTTCATCTGCCGCTCATCCATTATCACCTTATTGACATCAGTGCACTGTGGAGCCGTCTCAAATGTTGACACAGGGACGTGGCGTGGCTGTTATATAACTGATAGATGATGCAATATAGCGACGTGGCAAGACTGTCGGAAGAGAAAATTGTTGTTCGTGTGCTCGTGCGCCATTATTGGATAAAAGGGTTGAACACAACAGCTATCGCGAAGAAAATCTGTAGTGTAGAAAGTGAGGGGACAGTTCACCCTGCAACAGCAAGAAAATGGGTACAACGCTTCCGTCCCAAAGACACACAGCTCGTTGACAAATGTAGGTGAGGGAGACCAGTCACCACCAACACCTAAGCGCTGCGTCGCTGTTGAACGGAACCCAGGAACCAGCGATGATTAGCAGAGGAGGTCCATGCATCACAAATCACCATCGTTCGTCACCTACACCAGCTCGGTTTTCACTCCAGACGTCCGCGAATGGTTCTCCATGAGTTAAGCCCAAAGCAAGCTGAGGAGAGTGTCACTCTGTGTCGAGAAATTGCTACAAAATCCACGTGACGACCGGGTTTAGCGGATAATCGTAAGGAATGATGAGAAGTGGGTCTTCCTACTTTGTCTTGATACCGGAAACCAATGTTTCCGGACAGGGAGTTGAGGCTCAAGCAGTGGTTCAAATAGGGCGTTTTGAAGTGAAGAAAATGTTGTGGGTATGGTGGAATTTCGAGGGGCCTGTCCATCGGGAGCTTGTGCCAGATGGTCGGGCCGTCGATGGGAACCTGTATGCCGACCAACTGCAACATGTATACAACGCTCTACGCCAGCACCACGCGGCAATGGTGAACCGAAATAAGATCCTCCTGCAAATTCGACAACGCCCCATGTCATAGGTCACGGATTGTCCACCGGAAATTTCAGGATTTGGATGGCGTCGAAATCCTACCACACCCAGCCGGATCTTGTCTCTTTCGGATTTTCACCCGTTTCGTTCCACGGCGCACTTCTTTGTCGGAAGAAAGATCCATTATTTGGAGGCTGTGAAATAAGGTATTACTCAGTTTTTTGCTTCCAAGGCAGCCGCCTGGTATCGCAACGGCATTGCATCTTTTTCTGAACGATTGGCGAAGAACCATAGACTATTATGTACTGTATTTTGCCAAATAGCCATATGTGGTCAACATGTCTTACCGGACTGAATATTGTATCCCAAAACGCTATGACCTTATGACTCAACCTGGTACATATTTTAAAATACATGCTGTGGGGGGAAGGTATCTACGTATTGTTCTTCGTTTTGTTTTGTTTCGGAGTTTAGCGACCATTATGAACAACTCTAAGGGTTATAAGCACCCTCCCGTCCCTAATTTAGGGCTATTTGTTCAAGGGAAAGGAGAGAGCCAGCGCCGTAAGATAAACACACACTCTGTACAGGACTCGAACCGAGTCCAGATTGGACCAATCGGCCACCGAGACGTTGATTTACGCTACCACTCTGTAGAAAGTATCTTATCCACGACGCTAAGTAAAGACCACTATATTTGATTAGCACTTGGTTTCCTGTTACACCAGTTCGAGGATTATTTAGGTTTAGAATTGTTTTCTTATGCATATCAGCATCATCATCATCATTGTCAACCATTATCAATCCACTGCTGGACGAAGGTCTCCCCAAGTTTCCTCCACAACGGTCTGTCTTGTGCCAGTCTCCTCCATGTCACCCCTGCATACTTTCGAATTTCATCCACCCAACTCCCACGTGGTCTTCTTCTGGGTCTTTTCCTGTCCCTTGGAATCCAATCTAAAATTTCGGCTGTCCATCGATGATCTGTCCTTCTGGCAGTATGTCCAGTCAAATGCCATTTCAGGGATTTAACTCTGAGCATGATGTCTTCCACTCTTGTAATTTTTCGGATCCACGAGTTCCTCTTCTTATCTCTCCTGGTTACACCAAGCATGGCCGCCCCAGTGGCGCAGTGGTCTAAGGCGTTGGCCTCTGATCATTCGTCCGTAAGGGGTCCGGGTTCGAATCCCGGTCAGGCATGGATGTTGTGTTTGTCTTACGGCACTGGCTCTCTCCCTTCCCTGGAACCAGTGACCCTAAATCAGGGACGGGCGACTGCTTATAGCTCACGGTGGTCGTTAAACATCCAATTAAAAAAAAAAAAAAACACACCAAGCATGCACCTCTCCATTCTGCTTTGAGTTGTCTGCAGCCTTTGTATGTCTCTTTTAGTTAAGGTCCACGTCTCTGCACCATACGTAAGCACTGGAAGGATGCATTGATCAAACACTTTTCTTTTAAGACATAATGGCATATTGCTCTTGAAAATTATGCTGTTTCTTCCAAAAGCTCTCCAGGCAAGTTTTGTACGCCGATTAATTTCTTCATCAATGTGACCCTCACTTGATATCTGCTGTCCAAGATAAACGTACGTGTCTGTTATCTCCAGCTTTTCTCCATCAATCGATAAATCTTCATTTCTTGTAAAAGCATTGAACATCACTTTTGTCTTCTGAAAGTTCATTTTTAATCCCACTTCTTTACTCTTGTCAGCAAGTTCCTGGATCATACTCTGCAGCTCTGATGGGCTAGTTGCAAAAATGACTACGTCATCAGCAAAACGAAAGTGGGTTAGATAATCTCCATTAATCTTTATCCCCTTGTTTTCCCAGCTCAGTGACTGAAAAACACCCTCCAATGTGGCATTAAAGAGCTTCGGAGATATGGTGTCACCTTGTCTCACTCCCTTTCCAATTTTTATGTGTGTTGTATTTTCAAACAGCCTAATCTTTGCACTTGCATTTTCATAGATGTTATTAATAATATTAATGTATGCATCTTCAATACCGCAGGTTTTCAGAGCTATTGTAACTGCTGATGGTTTCACCGAATCAAAAGCTTTTTCATAATCGATAAAAGCCATGCACAATGGAAGTTCATATTCCCTCGCTCTTTCAATTAGTTCTCTCAGCACATGGATATGATCTATTGTGCTGTAGCCACTCCTAAATCCAGCTTGTTCTCTCGGTTGAGCCATGTCCAGTGTTATCTTCAAGCGGTGTGAAAGAACTTTAGTGAAGATTTTATAAACTACTGATAGGAGGCTGATAGGTCTGTAGTTTCCGAGATCCTCAATGTCACCTTTCTTATGTAGCAGGATCATTGTAGCGGTGTTCCAATCCTCAGGAATCTTTCTTTCATTAAGGCATCGAGTGAAAATTTGGGCGAGTACTGTTTCGATTTCTCCACTTGCTTCTTGTATGATGTCTACAGTAATTCCATCTTCTCCTGGAGCTTTTCCCCGCTTCATGTTCTTGATTGCATGTGCAACTTCTGCTGGAAGGACTGGAGGAACTCTGGTACTGGTATCTTTCATGATGTCTGGAGTGCATGTATCATCCCTTTCATATAATTTGGAGTAGAAATCTTTCACTCTTGTCAAAATTTCGCCTCTATTTCTTGTTACAGAACCATCTTCTTTTCTCAATGCTATAATCAGTTTTCTTCCCTTACTGAGATGTCCCTTTGCTATCTTTAGGCTTTGGTTGTTTTCAATTGCTTTCCTCACTAGTTCACAGTTGAATTTTCTTACGTCTTCAGTGATACTTTTTCGTACTGTCTTGCATAGCTCTATATATTCCACTTTGGAAGTCACATCTTCTTTAGTTGTCCTCATCTCTCTTCTTTTTTTGCATCAACATTTTCGTTTTTCCTGATAATTTATTTACATGCAACTTGTTCTTAGACCCAGCTAATTTTGTTGCTGTTTCCATAAGAGCTTTGGTTACTTTTCTGCTAACTTCAGAGATGTCCACTTCTTCCGATGTTAGGCCTTCTAAAGCAGAGAACATGTTCTTCAGTTCCAACTTGAAGGTATTATGGTGTTTTTTAAGGTTGGTTATGTCAATAGATTTTGTTTGTCTTATGAGCTTGCCACGTTCAAGTTTAGTGTTGAGGTGCATCTTACATCTCACCAATCTATGGTCACTACCTGTGTTGAACTTGTTTAGCACACTGCAGTCTTCTATGACGAATTTTTTGTTACACATAATAAAATCAATTTCACTTGTCGCATATACAGAGAGATATTTCAATAAATACCAAAATAACACGCCTATGTCTGGTAATAAAGCAATATTGCAATAGTACTCTTCGGAAAAATCCTCAGTAACTTCAGTTCCTTCTTTCAGGAGAAATCCAATCGATCACTGCCTGTTGCTTCAGATTTCGTTTCCTCCGCTGTTACTGATTTACCTAACAAAAATCAACTAACTAAACCACAACAACTGATGTTCAATAGTTTTCTTATCGTTTTCCTATTCCCAGATCATGAAACAATACTGACAAGCACCGTGAACGTAGTGCTTATCAGTGTTCCGCTGTACAGGCACACCGATTTATTCCATCAAATTTCCGAACCTGAAGTTTGAACAGGAAATATAGAAGTCGTGTTTAAATAGCGGGTGCATCTGAATTTCCCATAATTAATAGGCACATACCAGGAAAAAAAATGAAAGCTTGAAATCATTGGTTCTAATAATTATGATTTTTGAAGCTGCGGAACGCGACAGTTGAGTTTTAGAACTGTCTCATAAATTTAGCATGGCATGCTGTTTTAATTTACAAAAATCATTGTAAGTAGTTAGTGTAAATTAAAAATGAAATGTGATGCTTACATTCCATTACGCAGTTGAACGGCAAAAACCCGGAGAAGGCAAAGAATGTTTTACCTTTAACTTTATTAGTTAAACAGCGTATGAATTTTCAGTGCATTGGTTGCTCAAAACGGGAATTAAATTGCGAAATTGAAAAGCACATCTGTTACACTGTTTACATAACCGGGTGGTTGTAATTAAAGTAACACTAATCAGAGAGCTTTGGAGAGAGTACATCCATGACAGATATAGCAGTGAAACTTGGAAGGAAGGCGAATTAGAACATGCCGTCAAGAATTATGAAATAAAAAAATAGGTCAACTGTTCACCACCAGGTGGAGGAATGGCCCTGTAAAAGAAAACAAGAGCTGGAATGAGCATAATATTTATTGTTATCTTTCAGAAATTACAAAGTTGGTTCATTATGTGTGCCATCCAGGTCAATTACATGCTGATTACGCAAATACAAAATTATCAACACACGATCGTACCATTTCAGGTCGTATATTCGAAACATGTCTCGTTATGCTTGACTTCAGCTCTGGTTTGGAGCGAATATGACCCTGGTAGACTCTATCCTTGCTTGAGATATCCCCAAAGCCAGAAGTCACAGGGATTCGAATCTGGTGATCGTGAAAGCCAAAAATGAGAAACAACCTCTGGAAATTATGCGTTCACTTCCAAATGTATCCTGAGGCAGCTGTTTAACTGTGCGACCAACATGTGGTGGTGCCCCATCTTGCACAAAAACAGTACTTGCTAATCACGCTCCTTCTTGCAACGCAGAAGGACATGTTCAGCCAGAAAGTCACGGTAATGTTCACTTGCAATAGAGTATCGCACGACACCTGCAGGGGTTCTTTCGTCAAAGAAAAAATGTCCCGAGAATAAAACTGGATATGAAAGCGCACCATACAGTCACATAGGTGGACTGTAATGGCCTTTGGAACACAACATGTGGATTTTTAGCACCCCATACACGGCAGTTATGAATGTTCACAGCATCTGCCAGTGTAAAATGGGATTCATCAGTCCACAGTATGTTGTAAGAAAAGGTTTCTTCCATACCCATTTTTGCCAAAAACCATAACGCAATATCTGTTCGCTGACCCCGTTTTCGGGTTTAAATTCGTACACCATCTGCATTTTGTATGGGTAGAAGCGTAACATTCACCGTATCACTTTGCATACAGTTGACCATGGGATTGACAGTTGTCGAGCGACTGTTCGTGCACTTGTTGATAGTGCAGGGACCTATGCATTTTCTGAACTATCGGTGATAGCAAGAGTGATTTCCTCAACGAGTCCCTCCAGGACACGTCGCCGACCTCTTCCAGGTGAAACATTTAATTCACCTGTTTGTTCAAATTTTACAATCATTTTCTTTAATCCGTTTCTTGTCAGGGGTCCTCGTCGCATTTTTAATCTTCGGTACTCACTTACCGCGGATGACGCATTCCCATTTCTCTCATAAAATAACTTCATTTATAAGAGCGCGCGGTCGCGGCTTTCTTCTCCAGCATGATGACCATCGACAACTATTGCCACAGAAAAAGTTCTTGTTGTTTTACAGTCTGCAACTTGTCTCGCAGAAAAAACAACTGTCTCGCAGATAATTTGCATAGTCCACAGTGTGTTGTGTGGCTTTGGAAATAAATCACCTGAAATGCTACAAGCGTGTGTTAATAATTTTGTATTGCGTAAACAACATGCTATCGACCTGGATGACACACCTAATGAACCAACTTTGCAATTTCTGAACGATAACAATAAATATTATACCCATTCTAGCTCTTGTTTTCTTTCACAGCGCCATTCCTCCACTGGTATAGTGAACAGATGACCTATTTTATTTTTTATTTCACAATTCTTGACCACACGTTCTAATTCTCCTTCCTTCCATGTTCCACTGCTTTATCTGTCATAGTATTCCCTCCAGAGCTCTCTGAGGAGTGTCACTTTAATTATAGCCACCCGGAACATGACATACACTGCTGGCCATCCAAAATGCAACACCAAGAAGGAAGCATCCGATTGGCCTGAAATTCGCAGCATGCGTCGCCCGCGAGAGGACATGCAAACGATTAGCATTGCAGGGAATATGCAAATCATGTGCGCCCGGTACGCCACCCCGAAGCACTATAAGAAGGGTGCACAGAAGGCGGGGTGTAAGCAGTGGAAGTGTGTTGTGCTGCCGGACCTGTGCGTGGGAAGCTTCCCGATGCCTCGTCGCAAAATACGGCAGTCATTCCAGCACGTTTCGGAGTTCGACAGAGGACGAATAGTGGCTTATCACTACAGCGCTTTATCGTATCGAGACATCGGTGCCCGTGTGTGACGACATCCACCCACAGTGAGGCGAGTATGGATTTGGTGGGTGCAAAAGGGACGGATGGACCGACGTGAGCGATTGCCGCAGCCGCGGCACACCACCGAACGAGAGGACCGGCATGTTGTGCGGCGTGCATTGATGGCGCGCACCGCCACATCTCGAACGTTAGCGCAGGAATTAGGGTGTGTTGCGGAACAACCTGTGTCATCACATATCGTTCGTCGTCGTCTGCTGGAGCGGGGACTTGTCGCACGGCGCCCATTGCTCCGATTACCATTGACGTTACACCACCGTCGAGTGCGGCGGCAGTGGGCCGTTGAACGCTGCACCTGGACTACGGAATGGCACGACGTTGTCTTCTCCAACGAATCCCGCTTCTGCCTGCAACACCACGATGGTCGGATCCGCGTGCGGCGGCACCGCGGCGAGAGACTGTATGACGCCTGCATACCAGTCCGTCGCCTGACGTTATTGTTTGGGGCGCAATTGGATATGACACCCGCACCCCTCTGGTACGCATCGCCGGTACACTCGAAAGCCACCGCTACATCTCCGACGTTTTGGAGCCTGTAGTCCTCCCTTATTTGCAGGACCTGCCAGTGGCCACGTTTTACCAGGACAATGCGCGTCCGCACGTGGCACGCATCCTGCAACAATTCTTCACGGCCCACCAGGTGTCACTGCTGCCGTGGCCTGCGTGTTCTCCCGATATGCCGCCCATGGAACACGTCTGGTCGCTGATCGGCAACCGAGTGGCCCGGCAAGCACCAGCCGCGGCTACGCCTGATGAACTGTGGCAACGTGTGGAAGCAGCCTGGACCGACATACCGCAAGGCCACATCCAAAGCCTCTTTCGTTCGATGCCGCGGCGTGTAGCGGCCGTTATTGCCAGCCATGGGGGCCACACGAACTATTGATGTCTGCGTGTACCGCAAGTCGCTTGGGCCTGTAAGCTCAATCGTTTCATCTTTGTATCTGTTGTTATGTGTGCAGCAATTTTAGCGTGATGCTTGATTGATCGCCGGACAGGAACCTTTGCAGACGCTATGAGCAAACGTTCTTCGGTTTCTAAATGGCCTACGTAGTTACGAAAGCAAAGTTGTCTATCTCCGTACAGCGAATGTGTAAATGATAATGCACAAGGGCAGCACCAAATCATAAATAATTGTTTTTGGGGGAAACAGGAACAAGCAATGGTAGATTTACCGTCCACTTGATCGAGTGTTCAGAGGCTCGGGCCCCAGGCCTGTTCAAGCTGGACCATAGTTCAAATTCCGAGTGACGCATGAGTGGATCGCATGATTCCTTTCATGGAACCAGTAGTCCCAACTTAGCGATGTATGATTCCATGTACTTCAGATGCTCACGAGGAGTGTCAAATATCTCTCAAAAAAAAAATGGCAGGACATCAATTGCTAGTGATGTGGAAAACATCAAAAATGTTCAAACTCGATTATCAACAAAATCTCTCACTCATGCGTCACGCTAACTATTCCTACATTTATCTTGGGCTAACAGAAACTTTCCAAATCTGCAGTGTACAGGCATCTAAAATTACAACTTCTCTAAACTACGAACCCTGGACAAACTGAAGCAGACTTCAAAACCGACCCGCATATATTTTGCAATTTGATATACTGCTAAAAAATCGATCATGACATCCTATTTTTTACGAAACGTGTTATTATCAGATGAGCACACATTACAATTTAGTGGTAAAGCAAATGCACACAATGTGCAAATATGGGCGGGGTTCGAAGAACTCGCTTGCGGAGAGGGAAACAATAAAATACAAAGGTTTGCGTTTCGAGTGGGTATCTTTGACAGAACAATAATATTTGGTGTGGGATCCCATAAGGCAAAACTATTGTCCTTTCTTTTTCCAACAACAACCTATTGTGCCCGCACATGTGTACTGGGACAAGATATTAATTTATAAACTGCTACAAATGAAGAATACACAGAGAAATCCCTTCTTTCAACAGGATGGTGTTCCGCTACAGTGGAGTGCGTTCTTTTGTGAATCATTGGATAATGCATTTCCAAACCGATGTGTTTCTTGGAAAGAACAACGCCACAGCCTTCACGATCACATGAATAAAGAGTAATGGAGATTACTTAACTCACCTTCGGTTTGCTGATGACGTAGTCATCTTTGCTGCTACCCTTTCAGAGCTGCAGAGTATGATCCAAGAACTTGCCGACAAGATTAAAGAAGTTGGACTAAAAATGAACTTTCAGAAGACAAAAGGGATGTACAATGCTTTTACAAGAAACGAAGATTTATCGATTGATGAAGAAAAGCTTGAGACAACTGTGACGTACCTGCCAGCAGGACGCACACGACATAAAGGCAGATAGCAGTCAGAACGAACGTCCGCGTAGCTCAATTTCTAGAGTGACTTATTCCGGTGAGGGGATCCGGGTTCGAGCCCCGGCGTGGACAAAAATGACGGAGAAAATTACTTCGTTATGCAAGCGATTCCTACATTTATCTTGGGCAGAAGATATCCAGTGAGGGTCACATTGATGAAGAAATTAATCGCCGCATAAAACTTAGGAGAGCTTTTGGAAGAAACAGTACAATTTTTAAGAGCAGTATGCCATTATGTCTCAAAAGGAAAGCGTTTAATCAATGCATCCTGCCAGTGCTTGCGTATGAAGCATAGACATGGACTTTAACTAAAAAAAAAATACAAAGACTGCTGACAACTCAGAGAGGCATGGAGAGATGCATGCTTGGTGTAACCAGGAAAGATAAGAAGAGGAACTTGTGGATAAGGTAAATGACAGGAGTGGACGACATCATGACCAAAGTGAAATCACTGAAATGGCAATGGACTGGACATATTACAAAAAAAAAAAAAAAAAAAGAAAACGAACCACCGATGGACAACTGAAATTTTTGACTGGATTCCGAGGGACAAGAAAAGACCCAGACGAAGACCCCATGGGAGATGGATGGATGAAATTCGAAAGTATGATGGAGTGCCATGGAGGATACAGACCCAAGACAGACAATTGTGAAAGAAATTTGGGGATACCTTCATCCAGTAGCGGATTGATAATGGTTGATGGTGATGAGATATATACACGTTCGAGTCACATTATTTTGACCACCAGGTGATATCAAGAGCAACCGCCGTATGCAGCGCGGACAGCAGCTAAACAGGCTGGGAGTGACTCAATAAGGTGCTGAAAGGTATTAACAGGTATGTGGGGCCATGCTGACTGCAGTGCATCTGACAGCTGCAGGAGGGTGCGTGGTGGAGGAGCCATACAGCGAACAACATGATCGAGGTGGTCCCACAGATGCTCACTTGGGTTTACATCTGGGGAATTAGAGGGCCAGGAAAGTACTTTCTCAGTACTGGTGTTTGTTCGAACGGTTTCGAGAGGGAAATGTTGAACTGTCAGACCATCCCAAACCCGGAAGACCTGCAACAGTGGATATGGAGATGCTGAAGACCTTAGTGGAGATCGACAAATGTGCGACCATGCGGGAGTCGGCCAAACATTTGCGCGGACTACCCACACGAGCATTATTACGCACCACCGTCAAATTGTAAAGGTGCATAAGACGGGAGTTTCGGTATTCCACCAACTCACAGTTGAGCAGAAAGCAATCGCTTGAGTGCATGCGTTTCCCTGCTTTCATGTGACCAAACTGAACCTTTCTTGGACCACACTGTGATAGGTGACGAGAAATGTGTCCTTTATGACAATGTCAGTGACGGAGACAGTGGTTGGATTCAAAACAGAAGCCCACGCCAACCCCAAAATCCGGCTTACTTACACCGACGTAAGGTCCTGTCGTGTGTTTTGAGCTGCTGTCGGACAACACAACTGTCGGTTCGACAATCTGGACGCATCTCTCACGTTGAAACGACCAGCACTTCTGAACCGCAAGGGCGTCCTCTTACAGCAGGATGGAGCGACACCTCACAGAGCACGTGACCAGTGGCGTATATTCAAGGCTAGCTGCGAAGCCCAGAGAATGCATAAATAAAAGTTAATTAAATATACAAAAATAAAGGTCAATTATCAACGGTATTAAGATATGTCAATGCTTTCGGAGCGAAAAAAACACGAGCGGATTCGCTTATTTCGATTATGGCAATCAGTCTGACGAGCGATAATCAACACCATCAACGTAATGCAAGTAGGTCTTCGAGAGACTTCGCTGTTCTGATGCGAAGAGCTTCAATACTATCTCCTGCTAGCGTTTCCCTGATAACATGAATGAGTTACGGAGCTCGTGAGTGGCCATTGCTTTGGCCAAGGGTTCGCTCCGAAAAAACGAAGCCTTCGGACTCACCTCATTCCCTCCATACTTCCAGCGTGTTTTTCGCGAGAGTTGTTTCAGTTTGTGTGAAATATCAATGAATTAAAATCAATCATATTATATCTTAAATTTGTCGCTTTGTTGGATTCGAACTGTTTTGATGAATTTTGTGAAAGCTTCCCTGAACATGTATTATCAGAGCTTAAAGAACTCTATGCTTCAAATTTTGATACAGCTCGATTAAAAAATGAACTAAAGGTCAAACAGAGGTCATCGCTCTTTCCACGTTTATAAGTGAGTCACAGAAAACTTCTCATTGGCCGCCACCGGGAAAATGAGAATTTTTCCGTGACTCACTTATAAACGTGGAAAGAGCGATGACCTCTGTTTGATGTTCCTGGTCCACGTCAAATGTATGTATTAATGGAAGGTGTTTAATTCCCTTGATGAATGCAAAAAAAAAGTCAGTAAGAAACATTACTTGTTACATAAAGTTGAATAATTGGACATAGTGTTTATTGAGGTGTACAAATTAGCAGATCTATGTTAAACTGTTCATCAACAACTGCCGAAAAAGTTTTTCCGTATTAAAAAGAATCAATATACACTGCTGGCGACCCAAAATGCAACACCAAGAAGGGCCCGAGATAGCAAAGCCAGATTTACAGGACACATAACAACAGATACAAAGATGAAACGATTGAGTTTACAGGCCCATGCGACTTGCGGAACACGCAGACATCAATAGTTCGTGTGGCCCTCATGGCTGGCAATAACGGCCGCTCCACGCCGCAGCATCGAACGAAAGAGGCTTTGGATGTGGTCCACACGTTGCCACAGTTCATCAGGCGTAGCCGCGGCTGGTGCTTGCCGGGCCACTCGGTTGCCGATCCGCGACCAGACGTGTTCGATGAGCGACATATCGGAAGAACAGGCGGGCCACGGCAGCAGTGACACCTGGTGGGCCGTGAAGAATTAATGCACGATGCGTGCCACGTGCGGGCGCGCATTGTCCTGTTGAAACGTGGCCACGGGCAGGTCCTGCAGGTAAGGGAGGACTACAGGCTCCAAAACGTCGGAGATGTAGCGGTGGCTGTTGAGTGTACCGGCGATGCGTACGAGAGAGGTGCGGGTGTCATATCCAATTGCGCCCCAAACCATAACGCCAGGCGACGGACCTGTATGGCGATGCATAATGCAGGCGTCACACAGTCTCCCGCCGCGGTGCCGCCACACGCGATCCGACCATCGTGGTGTTGCAGGCAGAAGCGGTATTCGTCGGAGCAGACAATGTCGTGCCATTCCGTAGTCCAGGAGCGGCGTTCAATGGCCTACTACCGCCGCACTCGCCGGTGGTGTAACGTCAATGGTAATCAGAGCAATGGGCGCCGTGCGACAAGTCCCCGCTCCTGCAGACGACGTCTAAAGGTACGTGCTGACATAGGTTGTTCCGCAACACACACTAATTCCTGCGCTAACGTTCGTGATGTGGCGGTGCGACCAGTCAATGCCCGCCGCACAACACGCCGGTCCTCTTGATCGGTGGTGTGCCGCGGCTGCGGCAATCGCTCACGTCGGTCCGTCCGATCCTTCCTGCACCCACGGAATCCATACTCGCCTCACTGTGGCTGGATGTCGTCCCACACGGGCGCTGATGTCTGGGTACGATAAACCGATGTCGCGATAAGCCACTATTCTTCCTCTGTCGAACTCCGAAACGTGCTGGAATGACTGCCGTATTCTGCGACGACGCATCAGGAAGCTTCCCACACCCAGGTCCGGCAGCGGAACACACTTCCAATACTTACACCTTGTCTTCTGTGCACTCTTCTTATAGTGCTTCTCAGTGGCGTGCCGGGTGCACATGATTTGCATATGCCCTGCAATGCTGATCGTTTGCATGTCCTCTCGCGGGCGACGCATGCTGCGAATTTCAGGCTAATCGGATGCTTCCTTCTTGGTGTTGCATTTTGGGTGGCCAGCAGTGTATACCTTAGAGCCACACAAGGACATGCACATTCGAGCAACTTGGCTGGTTTGCTAATAGAGAAAAACCTTTATTTTTAAATATGAAAAAGTACTCTGACGAAACATTTTTGTGAAAACGTAACACTCAAGTTCACACAAAAGGAAAGAAGGATGGAGTTCATGTACAAATAAAGTATTCAGAAGAATGGAGTTCATGTACAAATAATTGTTCAAATCCTAATCCTCATAATTACTTGGTATCATGTTAACAATTCCAAAATTTAGAAATTTTTTTTTACTTCCATTACTTAACAATTAAAACATAAACTTCGCAATTTGAAAAAAAAACAGTGCTTGGGGAGGGGGTGAATTTTGGTTTAGACGGTTTTAAACAGGTGATTTTGATGTTATAGATCGAGAACGTAGCGGAATGTCGCACACGAGGAACTGAAAGCACTGCTGGATAAACATTCATCTCAAACGCAAACCGAACTAGCTGAGAAACTGGGGGTAATTCAACAAACCATTTCCAATCGTTTACGTGCAATGGGAAAGATTCAGAAGAAAAGAAAATGGGTGCCACATGACCTGAGCCAGAGGAACAAGGATGAGCGTTTCATGAATTGTGTGAATCTATTGAATAAACAACACAGAAAGTCTTTCCTGTGGAAAATCGTTGCAGGTGATGAAAAGTGGATATTGTACGACAATCCCAAGCGCAAAAAAACACTGCGTACACCCCAGTGAAACAACGACTTTCGACACCGTAACGTAATATTCACTCCAAGCCACTACAAGTGACCTGTCACAAGATCAGGGACCTGAGTTGGGAGCTGCTGCCACACCAAGCCAGTTTCCCGGATATTGTCCCAAGTGACTTCCACCTTTTCCAGTCCTTGCAGAATTTCCTGGATGAACAGCGATTCACCAACCGGGGCAATGTCGAACGCGAACTTTCTCATTTCTTTGCTAGTAAGCCATCACTATTCTACAGGTACACTATCCTACAGCTGCCCAGACGAAAGGAGCAACACTATCCAACAGCTGCCCAGACGAAAGGAGCAACACTATACTACAGCTGCCCAGACGAAAGGAGCAACACTATCATACAGCTGCCTAGACGAAAGGAGCAACACTATCCAACAGCTGCCCAGACGAAAGAAGCAACACTATCCAACAGCTGCCCAGACGAAAGAAGCAACACTATCCAACAGCTGCCCAGACGAAAAGAGCAACACTATCCAGCCGCTGCCCAGACGAAAGAAGCAACACTATCCAACAGCTGCCCAGACGAAAGGAGCAGGTCGTGGCAATCGATGGCAACTACATTTTGGACTGATTCGTATACGTATACTTGTGTGTACGGTAATTAGCACTTTTCTGTTACCTTGCATTTGCAGACAGACATTACTTTCTTTCCAACCTAAAAGATTTTGTTAAAGATGCGTGTTTAAACCGTTTCTAACATGAAGGAGCACATTGCAAAAACATTTGATTCATTTACCTTAGAAATGGTATGTTGTGTATGGCTTGAAATGAATATTGTTTGGATGTTTTTTCACTCAAGGAGTTAATTTTACAAAATAACTCTTTAAGTTGGCGAAATACGAACTCTATATTCATTTGAAAAGGTACTGGAACAAGTTGTCTGGATGATCATTAATCATTAATAGGCCCCTTGTAATGTCTTGTTAAAATTTGAATTCCAATACTGTGATTGCTTGAAAGTGGGATTTCATTGTACAGTTAAATGGAGTATCTATCGATCGAACCGCATCTGTTAACGGAATATTGGATTCCATTGCGCTTTTAATCCATTACATGTCATCTGTTAACTGAACCATAAATTGTGTTGTGTCGTTAAATGGTATACAAATAGCACTGCATCCGTCAGGCGAAGTTGGAATTCCACTGCATAATTAAACGGTGTATGGACTGCATTGCATTTATTTCCCGAACAACTGATTAAGCATCCTGTTTACGGGACTAGTGGAATTTTTCTTAAGAGGTTTATTCTTTTCCTCATATATGGGCGATCCCGCATTTCTGCTTTTCGAAACTTTCAGGAATGACTGTCATTCCTCCTTACCATTTCACTACACGAAAAGCGTCCAATTAAACTCTGTTGAAGTTAGTTAATTAAGTTAGTTCTCCATGTGTGTGTGTAAAATGCGCAGCGGCAGTATAATTACTTATATGTGGTCTCTCTTGATCAGGGACAATTCCCGAATTCCCCGCAGTGCCATCATGGTATTCCTCAAGAAATTACTCCCTTGATATCGAATTTCCTCTTTCTAGAAGGCTTCTGTTCAAACCATGAGAGACCCAGAATTCCTCAGTGCTCATTTCCAATCTCCGTTCACGCCCGTCTCTTTGCCAACAGCGCTTCGATGAACAGCTACCCTTAAAATTTCCCCAGGGCTTTGCTTCTGAAGCCAGCGTGACATTTAACCCAGGGGGTCGAAACGACGATGGGAGGAAAGCAAATGCCCCCTTAGCCACGAGGCTAACATCGTTATTGGGGGCCAGATGGGATGTGATAGCTGGAAGGTGACACTTTGCCTTCCTATGAGCCCCATAGACGAAACCTCGGTTGAGGACTACTTACCCAAGTGCGAATTGAGACTGCCTTCATTTCCTACCCCCTCCTCTT
This sequence comes from Macrothele yani, assembly GCA_039090855.1. Lineage (NCBI taxonomy): Eukaryota > Metazoa > Arthropoda > Arachnida > Araneae > Macrothelidae > Macrothele > Macrothele yani. The sequence goes on from CM077004.1 coordinate 34,524,058, forward strand.
ATCGACTTTTACATTCCCTCCTTTGGTTCACTCCCTCCCTCCTCTTCCTTCCTTCTCTTTGCCGTACTACCACACAAACAAATTTGGTCCTGATGTGCTTTGGGAACTCTGTACATTTATCGGTGGAGTCATTCAGGGGAACAATCAGTTTATCACTTTCCCCACGAACATATACTCTCGCTTTTTTTCCCACTGTTTCCTCCTCCTCCTCTTTCTCTTCTTTTGCTGTCACCGTGGAATTCCGTCGTTAAAAGACGACAACAATGTGATGCTGGAGAAAACGGCATTCGCTCGATCGTATCATTTTAATTATTTATTTTGCAAAGGCAGAATCGAGTTAATTAACTGCTGCCGCTCCTGCTCCGTATCAGATATTGGGGAAATGGAGCTTCCGCTTACACGAGGCAATGTAACGCACACGCGCGCACGCTCTGAAATCCGAGTCTTCCGCTTCGCAAAATTTGCGAACTATTTCACATCGCGGTTTCGTAAGATGGCGAAATAAACCTCATCAGATAAGTTGTCACTTTAATCGTGTGTAATTATTTCCTTCCAGTCAATTGAAGTGACAAATGCTTCAAAATATTTCACCGTGTCAAAAAAATTTTTTTTATGATTTTAATTAAGTTCGTGTAATTCGAGACAAAAAATATATATCACAGGCAGTAATCGTGGTCTGGCGGAAACTACTTGCCCGGCGCTATTATGTTTTCTAGTCATTTTCAACCCGCCTGAAGGTATTGGCATTGTTAGTGGTCGGATTGTGAGAGAGATGCAAAAGAAAGTAAATGAGATGATAAGGGAGCCATGCGCCCCACAGTATAGTTATGGAGAGGCATTTTGTGACTAAGAGTACTTAATGTTTAAAAAGAGAGAGAATCTCAGTTGACATTTTAAATTAATTCAATATAAGTTTGTAAAAAAATAAAGTTTTGCTTGTTTGCTTTTATTTACAGTCTACACCAGTAATATCCCAGCATGAGAAGTACTTGTTCCCACATTATAGCGATCGAGAGGCATTTTGTGACTAAGAGTACTTGATGTTTGAAAAGAGAGAGAATCTCAGTTGAAATTTTAAATTAATTCAATATAAGTTTGTTAAAAAAAAGTTTTGCTTGATTGCTTTTATTTACAGTCTGTATCAGTAGGATCCCAGCATTAGAAATACTTGTTCCCACATTATAGCTATCGAGAGGCATTTTGTGACTAAGAGTACTTGATGTTTGAAAAGAGAGAGAATCTCAGTTGAAATTTAAAATGGATTTAATATCATTTAAAAAAAAAAGATTTGCTTGATTGCTTCTATTTACAGTTATAATGAATTAGCTTTATTTTGCTTTCCGCTAAGCTAATTAATATGAATGATGCTCTTCCTACCAGCTAGCTAATGATATACTTGTACTAAGCTTCAAAATAGTGAATTCAAAAGGTTGTTGTTACTAGTTAATTACGAAAATGAATAAAGTCTTAACGCTGGTTATTTATGGTAATACACTAATGTTATAAACCTAACAGCCAGACAGAGGTCTAACAAAAACTATGAATTGAGAAAGACTAACTTACGGCAACTTTTTTATTATAAGACTCTTGGTCATCTAAAGCACACACACAACTTGTTTTACAATAATGAAGAATCTCTCCTCATAACAACAACGCTCTCCGTAAACAACAACGCTCTCCGTAAACAACAACGCTCTCTCATAACAACAACAAAAGCTCTCCTAAGTCTCGATGAACGCGCCTATATACACTGCTGGACAGTTGCTAAGGACGGATCATAAACGGCTATATAGCGCATAAAAAAGTAAGTGTGGTTGGATGCCAAGTGAAATAAAATAATGTCAGAATGCCAGGACATTACAAGAAAGACAATTTATTCGGCTCTGAAATCCAGAAGGCTTTGAAACGTGTTCAAGGGACAAACAGGCCATTTTGTGCAGAATACGTAAACGTGAAAAAATGCAATTACCGTCCGCAGGCGTTCCGGCGTAAGATGTCAATACGGGATATGGCCACCATGGAGGGCGATGCAAGATTCCACACGCCGTGTCATGCTTTGCACAACATTATCAAGCAGTTGTTGGGGTAATTTATCCCATTCCTCTGTCAGTGCACGGATGAGGGTGTCCTTGTTTATTGGAGGGCATTGGCGACCAGCAAGACTCCTCCCCAAAGCATCCTACACATTTTCAATGAGATTTAGATCTGGAGAACGTGCTGGCCATACGAGGCGCTGAATATCCTCTCTCTCAAGACACTCCTGGACAGCGACTGTTCGATGACATGTTGCGTTGTCGTCCATGAAAATGAATCTATCACCGACAGCACCACGGAACATGCGAACATGAGGTAGCAGAACATCCTTAATGTATCGTTGGCCAGTCATAGTCCCAGTTGGAAGCACATAGAGGGACGTACGGCCATTGATCATCATGCCAGCCCATACCATGACACTACATGTCGAATATAGGTCCCTTTCCTCTATGTTTGCTGGACAATATGCAGTACCACTATCACGCCAGATCAGTTGTCGTCGACAATCAGACGATAGACTGTATCTACTCTCATCTGAGAAGAGGACAGCAGACCAGTCGTTATCAGTCCAATTACGATGTTGATGACACCATTGCAAACGGGCGGTACCGTGACGTCTGGTCAATGGGATGCACACAACAGGACGGCGGGCGTATAGTCCTCCTTCATGCAAACGTCTGGCGACAGTTTTTCGGGAGATTCGCTTGCCAGTAGCAGCCATAAACTGATTTGCTACCTCACTAACTGTGCTGCGCCAGTGTCTTTTTGTTGATAGCACTATGTACCGATCTTCTGCAGGTGTCGTAATGTGAACACGACCTCCATCGTGACGTTTGCTACACTCTCCATTTGTTTGAAATGATTTCCAAAGCATTGAAACAACACTGTGGCTGATGTCGGAACTCCCTGGCAACATCTGTTATTTTTCGCCCTTCTTCATTCTTGCCAATAACACGGCCACGCGTAAAATCATCTAGGTGATGTCGGGAAGACATACTGAAAATTGCAAGTTCGTCAAATAATTCTTTCCCTTTCAACTTTGCGTTTGAACAACAACGGTCAATACGCGTCAAATCCTTTATATCTCTTATCAGCGCTATGACGTCACGAACAAGTTCGGCAATCCAAAATTTGCATACGCACAACACGTCTTACTGTTTCCCGCACTTGTGCTAATTTCCACATTTTCCTGCCTTCCATTTTATGGTTGCTATCGTTGCTAATGTCATCCGTTCTTAGCAATTGTCCGGCAGTGTACTAGCTACCACCACGTCATGACTTACACTCATTGCCAGATCTCATTCATCGGGTGAAATAATATTTCGTTCAGTAAGAAGATAATTTACATAGTAAAATAAAATAACCAGAGATAGTAAAATCAAAAGGAAAGTGAATATAGAGTATACGTTACACAGTTTACTCCAGTACGAGAAACACTTGATAACGTGGTTTGCTCTAATTTTATGTTAAAATAAGTTTTAAAGGGTTTTAAGACAACGCAACATGTAATTTGAGAGAAAACAACAATACCTTTACGAATCAAAATATGCGCCATAATTATCTATCACCTTCCACCATCGGTCGGGCAGCTGACGGATTCCAGCCATGAAGAATACTTCGTCGTGTGACGCGATGAAGTCGCCAACCCATTTCTGCACTTTGTCACATGTCCGGAACCGTACAGCAGGCAAACCATGTTGCATCGATCGGAACAAATGATAGTCTGAAGGGGCTATATCGGGACTATACGCCGGGTGCTCCAAAACTTCACAGCCAAGCGTCAATAAAGTTTCCTTCGCGGATTTCGCTACATGCGGCCTAGCGTGGTCATGCAGTAATTTCACGGGACGCAATCCTTTGCCTGTGAATGGACGTTTCCGACAGATTTCCTGTTTCAAGAGCTATATCGGGACTATACGCCGGATGCTCCAAAGGAGTGATGCGACGGGAATCAGTAAGAGTTGGACGCAGTATGGGTAGGACGAAGGATCTAAGCGCATTTGATCGTGGGAAAATTGTCGGAGCCCGACGAATGGGTCACTCCATCTCGGAAGTAGTGCAGTCACTGGGATTTTCACGAGCCACTGTGTCACGGGTGCACCGTGAGTACATCGAATCCGGAAAACCATCCCTGCAAGGGCCAACTGCCGTGGACACCAGCGTGTGGATGAGCGGGGTCAACGTCGGCTAGCTCGTATTGTAATAGCGGATAGACGGGCTACAGTGCAAGAAATCACTCGGCAATTTAACGCTGGTGCACAAAAACGTGTAAGCAGCCACACCATACAGAAGCCATCGTCCCACGAGGGTACCGCTGCTGACCGCACATCACAGGATGCAAAGATTAGTATGGGCGCGGGAACATCGCCACTGGACTCTAGACATGTGGAAAAATGTTGCCTGGACTGATGAGTCGAGATTCACGTTGGTACATGCGGATGGAAATATACGAGTACGGCGCAAACCACATGAAGCGATGGATCCTTCTTGCCAGCCGGGTACTCTTCAAGCTGGTGGGGGGAGGGGCATTCTCGTCTGGGGACTGTTTACGTGGACTGAAATGGAACCCCTGGTACGTTTTACATCGTCCCTTATAGGTCAACGTTACCGGGATATCCTGGACGACCATTTGCTCCTGTTTGTGCGTCTTCAACATCCCACTGGGGACCTCATCCTGCAAGAAGACAATGCACCGTGCCATCGCTCCCGAATTGTATCCGAATGGTTGGATGAACACTCCACCGACGTTACCTCGCTTCCTTGGCCAGTTAAGTCACCTGACCTCAATCCCATCGAGCACATCTGCGATGCCATCGAGAGCTCTGACCCCCCCCCTCAAATCCTCGTGAACTGTGGGAACTTGTCCAGGGGTCGTGGATCCGTATGGCTTCCCAACGCTTCCGGTGTCTTGTCGAGTCCATGCCGAGACGAATCGCTGCCGTCATCAGGGCGAAAGGTGGTGCTGCACGTTACTAGACAGGTATCTCTAATTCAATTGCTCTTCAGTGTATATCAGTTCGTTGACGAGCGTCTGGCAGCTAATTCTCGTAGTTTACAATATTCAACAGGAATCCTCCAAATTGTGCGTAACATTAAAAATATCATGCGATCCAACTTGTACACATTTCGTACAAATTTTCTGTAGACATTTTCATTTGCATTGAGAACAAATACTAAACTTTCCTCTCATTTTAAAAACATTGAGCATCAATGATATCTTAACATAATATATTTTTTATGCTGCAATTCGACATTTCATTGTACACTTTATTTAGTAAATCTTTAAATAAAAAGATATTTACTGGAACCCTGTAATTTAAATTTTTGTGACATTTCAGCCATGTAAAACATTTCATGAGGCCAATATGCTTCAGTCATAATTTATGCTGTCAAGAGTACCTATTAAATCAAAAGACCAATTTCTTTAATGTCACGGCTGTTGAACGGTAAAAAGTAGTAAAACCAAGAGGGGGAAAAACATAACGGCGGAAGAAAACCAAACCTAATTCAAAAAGCAATTGAAATAGAAATGCCTTGAAATAGGTAAGTAAGAAGACAAATTGAAGAAAAGAAAGAAAGAAAGAGAACAAAGTGGTGGAAAATAATAATGCAAGAACGAAACCCAATGCAAAAATCAGTGGAAATGGAGGTGCCAGGAGTAGGAATACCAAGAAAATAATGATGGGAAACAATAGTGGAAGAAGGAAAGAAAACTTCATTCGAAAATCAATGAAAATGGAGGAACCAGGTGATAGAGTAGTGGGAAGACTAATAAGTAAATGTGAGAAACAATAATGGAGGAAAGGAAGAAATCCTTATTCAAAAAATAGCGGAAACGGAACGCCAAGAAATAATTGAGATAGAGGAACAAACATAAGGTTGGGGGAAACAATAATAGAGGAAGAAAGGAAGAAACCCCAATTTGAAAGGGAATGGAAATGGAGGTACCAGGAAACTGGGGAGTTGAAAGGCCAAGAAAAATGCGGTGGAAAACAATAAAGAAGGAAGAAAGGAAGAAAACCCAATTCGAAAAGCAATGCTAATTGGTTTGTTAGGAAATAGTGTGGTAAGAAGGCTGTGAAAAATATGGTAGTAAACATTATTGATGATTAAGATAACCTAATCGCAAAAGCAATGGAAATGTAGGCTTCAGCAAGCAGGATAATAAGTATGCCAAGAAACTGATGGTGCGGGAAAATAGTGGAGGACATGTAGAAAGTTAAAGCTAAAAGTAAATATGCACAGGTTACAAAAAATGAAATCTTATTCTATTAGCAGTCCGTAAGAATGTTTGGCAGTAAACAGGCAGAAAAGAGGGGGAAAAAGATGGCTAAACGGGAAAAGTAGCGAAAACTTCCATTACAAACTACACAACCTCTGTAATGGGCGCTTTGAATAAAGCAAAATCTTAATTATTGTTATGTCAACTACTAACTAGAGGAGAAGTGACTTTGCACTGTAGAAATGCTCCAAGTACCGGGTTGCATTGGGTTTCCTCCTTGCATTGAGAAATAGTTATCCCAATTTTATTGGTAGCGAAAGTTCTGTCTCCATCACTGTGATAACAGTGCACCTGAAATTTGCTGGGGTGCAAACAAATATCTTGTTTCTTAGTAGATATATAAGCTTTTCGTGCTCAAACACGAAGCACATCACCTGTCAGTTACCATCAGGTTATTTACTCCAGTAAAATAACAAAGAGTGAATTTCTCGGAATCCAATTCTACCGTCTTGTGCCAGAAACACCGTTGGAAGACTCGCTTTGGTGGACAGATGTCAACATCGGACCCGTCGTCGTATATGTTTTCTGGCGCCTTTCGTAGACAGCAAACAGCCACGTATGGGTCGACAAACATTCGATTACTAGGTTGACAGACACTTCGGCTGAGAAAAAAAATAATGCGCTGAACTTCGAAAACAGCTTTGGTTTCTTCATTTGAACAAACACACACATGCTCCAGTCGCTACGAAAGAGATCATGGATCCGTTTACTAAAGCTTCTGCAACTTAAATCTTTCGTTACGATTTTTATTCAGCAAAATATCTCAAATTTAGATCACCTACAATGAAATTACGCACACGCACGCACGCGTACTGATTTTCATTACCTAGATTTTGACTAAATTAAATATGTAAAGCAGAGTGTGTTTGGAAGTTCAACCGCCGCTTCGAGCACCTAAGGATATCGCAGTTTCCCGTTCGAAATTTAGGGGTCACTTACATGTTCTAAGGAACGGAAACAACCACAGCTGTTGAATAGACATTACCCGAAGAGAGAGAGAGAGAGAGAGAGAGAGAGAGAGAGAGAGAGAGAGAGAGAGACAGAGAGAGAGAGAGAGAGAGAGAGAGAGAGAGAGAGAGAGAGAGAGAGAGAGAGAGAGAGAGAGAGAGAGAGAGGGGGAGACGGGGAGAAAGAGAGAGAGAGGAAGAGAGAGAGAAAGAGGGAGAGAGAGGAAGACAGAGAGGAAGAGAGAGAGAGGGAGAGGGGGAGACGGGGAGAAAGAGAGAGAGAGAGTAAGACAGATACAGAGAAAAACAGAGAGAAAGAGGGGAGAATGGAAGACAAAGAGAGAGGGGGAGAGAGAGAGAGAGAGAGAGAGAGAGAGAGAGAGGGAGACGGGGAGAGAGAGAGAGAGAGTAAGACAGAGAGAGAGAGAGAGAGAGAGAAAGAGAGAGAGAGGAAGACAGAGAGAGAGAGAGAGGGAGAGAGGGAGACAGAGAGAAAGAGAGTAAGAGAGATAGAGAGGAAGACGGAGAGAGAGAGAGAGAGAGAGAGTAAGACAGAGAGAGGGAGAGAGAGAGAGAAGACAGAGAGAGAGAGAGGGGAGACGGGGAGAAAGAGAAAGAGAGGAAGACAGAGAGAAAGAGGGGGAGAATGGAAGACAAAGAGAGAGGGGGTAGAGGAAGACAGAGAGGAAGAGAGAGAGAGTAAGACAGAGAGAAAGAGGGAGAGAGAGGAAGACAGAGAGGGAGAGAGGGAGACGGGTAGAAAGAGAGAGAGAGAGAGTAAGACAGATAGAGAGGAAGACAGAGAGAAAGAGGGAGAGAGAGGAAGACAGAGAGAAAGAGGGAGAGAGAGAGAGGAAGACAGAGAAAGAGGGAGAGAGGGGGAGACAAAGTGAGAGTCAGAGAGAGTTAGCGCCCCCCCTTGCCCACTCTGAAAGCGTGGTGAAATACAGCACAATACAAAAGTAAACCCACGGATAAAATTGTTACGACTTGACGATGCTCTTAATGAACTCGTTCGAATCGTACTTGAAGAATGCCAAATCATGTTACGCAAAAGTGACGAAAAGTAAAAGAAAACATACATTCAGATGATGTGAAAAATTAAGTAGAAAAGAAGACGTGGCTAAAATAATAATGTCACTGGGGAAGAGACACCCAATGGTACAGCGGACCAGGGCGCGGGCTTCTCGGTTCGAATCCCACGCAGAAACATGGAAACTGTGTTTGTGTCTCTGTCCCTTGGTCTTTCTCTACCTTAGAGACACTGTTGAAATAAAAAAAGAAAGGGAGATAAAAATAAATGAATTCCGTGATCTAATGGGATAACGTATTTTAACAAAAAATATTAAACTCCATTCACTGAGTTAGCTTTGCGTTAGGAACACCCCGCGTTTTACATATTCGGAAGGAGGACGAAGTATCACGTGACATGAACGTCACGTGAGGCTACAATAAATTGTGCCCACCTATCCTCTGTACATAATGAGTTTTACATAACGTTTTCAGAAATGGGAATACGTGGATAACGTTTTTAGAAATGAAATTTTCGTACATAACATTTTCAGAAATGAAATTTTCGTACATAACATTTTCAGAAATGAAATTTTTGTGAAAAACGTTTTCAGAAAAGGGGATACGTAGCGACTTAAGCCAATTTGACCGCGGCCAGATAGTTGGTGCCCGGAAAGCAGATGCCAGCTGCCAGTATTTCGGAAACAGCCGCACCTTTGGCTGCTTCCGTACTATTATATCAAGGGAGTACCAGGATTGGATTAACCATGCAGAGACATCCAGCAGAAGGGCTCACATTGATCAGTCACATGTGGTTGATCCTAGAGGTGAGCATTGGGTGCCGCGACTGGTACCTCAGCAACGACGTACAACAGTCACCCTGCTCACCCACTAGCACAACAGCGGTGCAGTTCGACCTATTTCCATATTCGCCATGCGTCGTACCTTGCTTTGCCTGGATTTGCACAGATCACTCCAACGAGGATACCCATGAAGACGCCAAGAATCGCAAACAACGCCTCTCATGGGTCAAGGAACGTTGGCAATGAACCCTTTGACAGATGCAAGAAGGTCGTTTGGAAAGATGAGTCTCGGGTTGCTGCTGCACCATGCTGATGGCCGATTTTACATATGGCGTAAACAATGTGAAACCTTTACGCCTCGTTGCACAGTTGGGTTTCAACAGGCAGGTGGAGGTGGTGTTGTGGTCTGGGGAGCTTTCTCCTGGTAAGCCCTAAGTCCGTTGGTTATCATCCCATAAACACTGAATGGTGGACGCTACAGGGACCTTTTAGCCGACCATCTCCATCCATATCTGCAAGAGGTTTATCAGGACCACAATGCCATATTTCAACAGGAGAACGCACCGTGTCATCGGGCTCGTGTGACTACTGAGTCTACTGCGTAGTTGGAGGAACACGACCACGAATTCACCACATTGCCTTGGTCCCTAAGCTCCCCTAGTGTGAACTGACGGAGCTGCTGAAGCGAACATGGATCACGTTGCTTATGGGGAATGTTCGATAACTTGTAGAATTTGTTCCTAGGCGACAGTCTTTTTTTTACAGAAATTTGGAATAACGCGTTATAGAGCGCAATTTTACAGAAAGTTGGACTAACGCGTTATTAGGCAGGTGTTCCGTATAATTCAAAGCTAACTCAGTGTATGTTAAACGTACTTCAAGGTGATTTTCCTTCTGTTCTTAACATTGAGATTTTTTTTTTGAGTGGAGGTTTAACGACCACCGTGAGCAACTCAATGGGCTATAATCAGTTGCTCGTCCCTATTTTAGGGTCACTGGTTCCTGGAAAGGGAGAGAGCCAGCGCCATAAGACAAACACAACATCCATGTTTCACCGGAATTCGAACCCGCACCCATCTCGGACAAACGATCAGAAGCCATCGCTTAGACCAATGCGCCACCGGGGCGATACATTGAGATCAAAGCATTTCTAAAAACAAAATCGAATTTCATTGCATGGGAAATCATGGTTCAGATTACGTCATTTTTGTAACTAGCAGAAAAAAAAAACGAATAGAAAATCATGGTCGAGGTTACAATGAAAAGGTAAAAACAAAAAGAAATTTTGGTAAAAGGAGTATTTAACCATCTCTAGCTGATAAAAATCTGAAAACCGCGTCGAAAATCGTGGTAGGGATTACAATTATACAATGAGTTTTTGTAATTGAAGTATTTTCATAACCAGCGGAAAAAATATGAAAACTGCGTAAGAAATCGAGATCGAGATTACAATAATAATAAGTTTCGGAAATAGCACTACTTGCATCACTAACGGAAGTAATCTGAAAACTGCATAGGAAATCACAGTTGAGGTTAGGATGTAAAAACAAATTTCAGGAGTAGTGTTATTTACGAAACTAGCTAAAAAATCTGAAAATTACATAGAAAATCATCGTGTAAATGACGATGGGAAAAGGGATTTTGGAAATTGGACTACGTTCGACACTAGCAGAAAAAATCTGAAAATTACAAGAGAAATAATGGTTGTGATTACGATAACAAAAACTACAAAAAAGAACGAGTTTTAGAAAAAGGACTACTTCGCCACAAGCGAAAAAATCTGAAAACTGCGTATGAAATCATGGTCGATATTCTGACGAAAACTCGAATTTTTGAGGCAAGATTTTTAGGAGCGCAGATGTATCGAAGAGCTAAACATCTTTCCTTTCTCTCAGCAAAACTCGTTTCTTTGTCTTGTAGTGATATCTTTCTTTCTGCAAATCGAAGTGCCAAAACATATGTTTTTCCTTTCTGCAAAACTCGTTTCTTTGTCTTGTAGTACAATGTTTCTTTCTGCAAATTCAAGTGCCAAAACATCTTTCTATCTTTCTGCAAATCGAAGTGCCAAAACATATCTTCTTTCTTTCTGCAAAACTCGTTTCTTTGTCTTGTAGTACAATACTTCTTTCTGCAAATTCAAGTGCCAAAACATCTTTCTTTCTTACTGCAAAACTCGTTTCTTTGTCTTGTAGTGATATCTTTCTTTCTGCAAATCGAACTGCCAAAACATCTTTCTTTCTTACTGCAAAACTCGTTTCTTTGTCTTGTAGTGATATCTTTCTTTCTGCAAATCGAACTGCCAAAACATATCTTCTTTCTTTCTGCAAAACTCGTTTCTTTGTCTTGTAGTAAAATTCTTCTTTCTGCAAATTCAAGTGCCAAAACATCTTTCTTTCTTACTGCAAAACTCGTTTCTTTGTCTTGCAGTGATATCTTTCTTTCTGCAAATGGAACTGCCAAAACATATCTTCTTTCTTTCTGCAAAACTCGTTTCTTTGTCCTGTAGTTCTATCTTTCTTTCTGCAAATTCAAGTGCCAAAACATCTTTTCTTTCTCTCAGCAAAACTCGTTTCTTTGTCTTGTAGTCCTGTCTTTCTTTCTGCAAATCGAAGTACCAAACCATCTTTTCTTTCTTTCTGCAAATTTTTTTTCATCTTCTAGTCCTGTCTTTCTTTCCGTAAATCAAAAGTAACAGCAGGTTAACAACAGTGCGTGTCAAGGTCATGAAACGGTATAAATATGCCTGAGAGTAAGCTCTGTAAATCAGAGGGCTGCGGATGGCCTAGTGGTCAGCGTTCGTGACTGCCACGGAGAAGACCTCGTTTTCGATCCCAGGCAGGTAAGAACGTTCGAACCACTAAATATCCGCCGTGCGTCGGATGGGCACGTTAAGCCGTCGGACCCCGGGTACTGACCCCCGGTAAAAAAGCAAGGGCGTCTTCCTCCCCCTTTCTACCTCGCTTCCGTGTGACTTTCCTATCGGGCACTGTAGCCCAAATCTCCTAGCTTCCTACTTTTAAGGGTTGTTTAAGACCCGGGGTCAGACACTCCCTTCCGAAAATCCTCTACATATGATCTGATCTGTAAATCAGAGAGTTATTGTTATTCCTGATGTTCAGATGGAAAAGCAAGTTTGACAAAGGACAAATTGGAATGACCAGACAACTGGGTCAGAGCTTTTCCAAGACAGAAAGACTTGTGTGCTGCTCACGGTCAGCTGTTTTTTTCTTTTTTGATCGAAGGTTTAACGACCACCGTGAGCAATTCAATGCGCTATAAGCAGTCGCTCGTCCCTAATTTAGGGCCACTGGTTTCAAGGAAGGGAGAGAGCCAGTGCCGTAAGACCAACACAACATCCATGCCTCACCGGGATTGGAACCCGGACCCCTTTCAAACGAACGATCAGAGGCCATCGCTCAGACCACTGCGCCACCGGGGCCACCAAGATCAGCTGTAGTTGGTATCTTCAAAAAGAGGTCGGGGGAGCAAAAGGCACGAACCACGTGCAAGGTGTGGCCGAGCACGGCTCATCGGTACAAGAGGTGAGCCAAGGCTATCAGTCGCCCCGGTGGCGCAGTAGTCAAAGCGATGGGTTCTGATCATTCGTCCGAAAGGGGTTCGAATCCCGCGAGGCATGGATGTTGTGTTTGTCTTACGACGCTGGTTCTCTGCCTACCATACCAGTGGCACTAAATTAGGGACGAGCGACTGCTTATAGCCCATTGAATTGCTCACGGTGGTCGTTAAACCTCCAAACAAAAAAAAAAAAAAAAAAAGAAAGAAAAAAGAAGGTTATCACATATGGTCCGAGCGAACAGAAGGGGTACTGTGGCACAACTCACCGGTAATTTGTATGCAAGTGACGGGGATAATGTGTCACAACACACAGTGCATCAAACCCTGCTGAAAATGGGGGTGCGCAGTCACAAACCGCTCCGAGTGCTCATGCAAAGTTCGATTCACCGTCGAAAACGCTTACAATGGGCACACGGGAACGAAAACTGGACCTTGAACGATTCGAAGAAGGTGGTCTGGTCTGATGAATTTCGTTTCCTGTTGAACTATGTGGACAGCCAGGTACGTGTGCGTTGTTTTCCTGGAAAATGTTGGCACCAGGATGCATCATAGGATGAAAACAAGCAAGTGAAGGAAATGTAACTCTTTGGGCAATGTTCTGCTTTGAGCAATGTTCCGGGGATTCAATCATTCGTGTGCAGGAAACTATGACGTCTAACACCTACCTAAACATCATTGCAGATCAGGTATATCCTTTCATGGCAACTGTATTCCCCTCCAGTAGTGCCTTCTTCGGCAGAATAATGAATATTCACTTCCAGTAGTGCCTTCTTCGGCAGAATAATGAATATTCCCCTCCAGTAGTGCCTTCTTCGGCAGAATAATGAATAACGAATATTCCGCTCTAGTCGTGCCTTCTTCGACACAATAATGAATAATGAATATTCCCCTCAACCAGTGCCTTCTTCGGCAGAATAATGAATATTTCCCTCCAGTAGTGCTTTCTTCGGCAGAATAATGAATAAGGAATATTCCTCTCCAGTAGTGCCTCCTTCGGTAGAATTATGAATAATGAATAACCCTCCCCCCGTAGTGCCTTCTTCGACAGAATAATGAATAATGAATAACCCTCCCCCCCGTAGTGCCTTCTTCGACAGAATAATGAATAATGAATATTCTCCTCCGGTAGTGCTTTCCTCGGTAAAATAATTATTATTTCCTTCCAGTAGTGCCTTCTTTGACAGAATAATGAATATTCCCTTCCAGTAGAATAATGAATAATGAATATTTCCTTCCAGTAGAATAATGAATATTCCCCTCCAGTAGTGCCTTCTTCGGCAGAATAATGAATATGCCCCTCGAGTAGGGCCTTCTTCGGTAGAATAATGAATATTCCCCTCCAGTAGTGCCTTCTTCGGCAGAATAATGAATATGCCCCTCGAGTAGGGCCTTCTTCGGTAGAATAATGAATAACGAATATTCCCCTCTAGTCGTGCCTTATTCGGCATAATAATGAATAATGAATATTTTCCTCCAGCAGTGCCTCCTTTGGCAGAATAATGAATATTACCCTCCAGTAGTGCTTTCTTCGGCAGAATAATGAATAACGGATATTCCTCTCTAGTCGTGCCTTCTTCGACAGAATAATGAATATTCCCCTCCAGTAGCGCCTTCTTCGGCAGAATAATGAATATTTCCCTCCAGTAGTGCCTTTGTCGTCAGAATAATGAATAATGAATATTCCTCTCCAGTAGTGCCTCATTCGGTAGAATTATGAATAATTAATATCCCCCCCCCAGTAGTGCCTTCTTCGGCAGAATAATGAATAACGGATATTCCTCTCTAGTCGTGCCTTCTTCGACAGAATAATGAATATTCCCCTCCAGTAGCGCCTTCTTCGGCAGAATAATGAATATTTTCCTCCAGTAGATCCTTTGTCGTCAGAATAATGAATAATGAATATTCCTCTCCAGTACTGCCTCCTTCGGTAGAATTATGAATAATGAATATCCCCCCCCCCCCAGTAGTGCCTTCCTTGGCAGAATAATGAATAACGAATTTTCCCCTCCAGTCGTCCCTTCGACAGAATAATGAATATTCCCCACCAGTAGCGCCTGAATAATGAATATTTCCCCCCAGTAGTGCTTTCTTCGTCAGAATTATGAATATTCCTCTCCAGTATGCCTCCCTCGGTAGAATTATGAATATCCCCCTCCCAGTAGTGCCTTCTTTGGCAGAATAATGAACATTCTCCTCTGGTAGTGCCTTCTTCGGTAGAATAATGAATATTTCCCTCCAGTAGGGCCTTCTTTGACAGAATAATGAATATTCCCCTCGAGTAGTGCCTTCTTCGGTAGAATAATGAATAACGAATATTCCCCTCTAGTCGTGTCTTCTTCGGCAGAATAATGAATAATGAATACTCTGCTCCAGCAGTGCCCTTCAGTAGAATAACGAATATTCCCCTCCAGTAGTGCTTTCTTCGGCAGAATAATGAATAACGAATATTCCCCTTCCAGTAGCACCTTCTTCAGCAGAATAATGAATATTTCTCTCCAGTAGCACCTTCTTCAGCAGAATAATGAATATTTCCCTCCAGTAGTGCCTTCTTCGGCAGAATAATGAATATTCCCCTCCAGTAGTACCTTCTTCAGCAGAATAATGAATATTTCCCTCCAGTAGTGTATTCTTCGTCAGAATAATGAATATTCCTCTCCAGTAGTGCCTCCCTCGGTAGAATCATGAATAATGAATGCCCCCCCCCTCAGTAGTGCCTTCTTCGGAAGAATAATGAATAATGAATATTCTCCTCCGGTAGTGCCTTCTTCGGTAGAATAATGAATAGTGAATATTCCTCTCCAGTAGTGCCTCCCTCGGTAGAATTATAAATAATGTATATCCCTCCCTCCCAGTAGTGTCTTCTTCGGCAGAATAAGGAATAAAGAAAATTCTTCTCCGGTAGTTCCTTCTTTGGTAGAATAATGAATATTTCTCTCCAGTAGTGCCTTCTTTGACAGAATAATGAATAATGAATATTTCCCTCCAATAGTGCCTTCTTTGACAGAATAATGAATAATGAATATTCCCCTCCAGTAGAATAATGAATAATATATATTCCCCTCCAGTAGAATAATGAATAATATATATTCCCCTTCAGTAGTGCCTTCTTCGACAGAATAATGCTCCATGCCACACTGCCCAGATTGTCCGAGAATGGTTCACGGAACACGAGGGAGACTTTCAGCTTTTGCCCTGCCCTCCAAATTCCTCAGACATTAATCCAATCGAGAATCTGTGGTTTGTGTTGGAACAGTAAATCCGAACCTGGCTCTGCTGAACCACGTAGCATACAAGAGTTAAAGGGTCTGCTGGTAGTGTGTTGGTACCAGATAATACATGACACCTTTTAAAGAAAAAAGTTGAAAGGAATACAGCCGGTTAACAAAAAGTTGAAAGGAATACAGCCGGTTAACAGCTGTTTTCACTGAATGTGGGGGTCCAACATCATATTTGGCAAGTGGTCCTAATGTTTTGGTTCTTAGGTGTATATTGTTACACCTCCTAGTGGAGTTAAAGTGCACTTGAAATATAAAAAGGTGTAATTCTGATCTTGGGTAGAGCGAGATCTATAAAAACTAGTGTATCGTTACGGAAAAATTAAAAACTTACACCATCGAATGTGAAAAGTTTGGTATTAAAATGATGTGGGATATGATTTAAAATTAATTTCTTAACGGCGACTTTTTAATGCTCAGAAGATCCTAACTGGAAATCAGGAAGTAAGTGAGATAGAATGGTTCTCGTTGCTCTTGGTAGATGTTAAAACAAGTTTTTCAGTATATCTATTGTAGGAGATATTGTTGAATTACAAAAGTAGTTTCGCATCATCTAGTGGTAACACTTTACAGTGGGAGTGGTTTAGAGAAGCATGGCAAATTTTGTTATAAAGTTAGTTGTGTGCAAAAAATAATTTTTCAAATCAGACATAGTGCAAAAGGCCGTTGAGAGTCACTTAACTTTGCAGAGAGGTTTATGCCACCTGGTAGTAAAACTGTGAATCGTAGGGACAAATTCACGAACAGTTTCACATGCAGTAGTTCAAGCTTTGATTACAAAAAATGTTTTTTTCGCACACCCATTCTTAGAAGTGTAAATATAATAAAAAACGTGCGATTACTCCACTTGATGAGAAACTCCGCACCATAGACATTATAGCTCAAGTGGCCGAGTTGTCAGAGGAGCAGATTTCTGGCTAATCATCTGAGTTCCGCACAGCGTATGTGGGTGCCCAGTTTTCTTTCTCAGGAATTAGTGGCCTTAAATTATAGTAGAGAGACTTCTCAGAGATTTAGATACTCATGAGACTCACTAACCAAATCAAAAGTGCTTCTCAGAGTAGAGACTTCTCAGAGATTATAGTAGAGACTTCTCAGATATTATAGTAGAGAATTCTCAGAGATTTAGATACTCATGATAGCCCCCAAATCAAAAGTGCATGATCAAAATCCTTACGGTGAGCGTTACCCGGTACAAAAATGAGGTTTTAGACTCCACCTTGTAGATACGTAGATACCGTGTCTATTGACACAAAGTGACACTATAAGTACGTTCTTTCTTTTCAAATAACGTACGAAGCAATAGATGTTTGAGGTGAACAGTCCCAACGGGCAATATAGTTCAAGAAGTAAACAAGTTCAGAAGGAACAAAAGTTTACAGGTAGAACTTCGGTAACAAAATAATATAATTTCATGAGCAATAGAAATTTAAACTGAACAGTATCCATGAGCAGTGTAATAGAAGAAGAAAATAAGTTCATATGCAACAGCATTTTACGGCTACCAGTCTTTTCGGGGAGTGCAGTAAAAGAAGCAAGCTTGTTCAGGATACGCCTCAGCACTCTTATTAAATATACTATTTTTCATAGGGAGTACGACAGAAAACAAAAAAATATCTATGAGGAATATAAAAGGAAATTTGCAGGCCACAATTCCAAAGAACTTTTATTCATCAGATACCTTCATTACAGATGATACGGTTATTGGGACCACGTAATTAAATTTGTACTTGTTACTGTTGGACACTAGTGCTTAGTTCGAGCTTAATTTTAAGAGCCCGAGTCGTCCAAGCCTGAAGTATAGCAGCCCGAACTCGCCCGAGCCCGATTTTACATTGCATTAGGTGTGCGCAAAAGTTCTACTCATTGGTCATGACGCAAATCCCAAGTAAAAAATTTAAATAACAAAAGCAACAACAAATGCCGCGTGTGATGGCCAAAATGCTTTGAGGCGTAGGCTATATAACATCGCACCAAGTATGTAGGTATATCTCATTCGTGAACAAGTCCCATAAAGGTTGACATATCAAGCAGTTAGATCACACACTAAGCACTGTTTGCTTTATGAGTTCGACAAAGCAACAATGCCGATGAGGCCTGCCGCAACATTTGTGAGATGTATGGCGAGGATGCTGTTAGCGAAAGCTCATGTCGCTGTTGGTTCCGCAAATTCTGTGAAGGAGACAGAAGTTGCAAAGATCACCACATTCTGGACGTCCATCAGACGTTTCTCAAGAGTGATCTCAACCAAGCCATATCAAATAACCAACATTTAACCGTTTAAGAATTTTCAGAAAGAATTTCTGTACACAGGACAACCGTAGAAAGAAGGATGCATACGCTTTGGTTTATCACAAAGTTCAACCACTAGGTAGCATATGACCTATCCGCAAAAAATACACTCACGGACAACGAAATTTGCGCACCAAGAAAGAAGCATCGGATTGAAATAAAATTTTCTGGACGGAATGATACAGATGAATGATGCACATGATGGTAAAAACAGAGCTGCAGGACAATTACGGAGGGATCTGCGGGACGCAGTCCGGTCATCTTCAATAGCGCGTCGTACGGCACCGTGCGGCGATACAAGTTGCAATAAGGTCCGGCATGGAGGCGAATTGACGCCTCATGTTGTCCTGCGGCAGTCTGGCTCACACCTGTTGGACGGTGTGCTACAAATCACGGATAGTGCGGCACGGCTGCAGCCGGCGTTTCAGCTGGTCCGATAGGGGACATATCCGAGGAACGGGCAGGCCATGGAAGTGTCTGAACATGAAATAGGCAGCCCTAGGAAATCCGAGCCGTGTGCGGGAGGGCATTATCCTGCTCGTATAGCGCACATGGAATCCCGGCCAGGAACGGGAGCGCATGTGGCCGTAGGATCTCATCCACATGCGGCTGGACCGTCAATGCTCCACGTACCACTACTAGAGTTGATCGGCTATCGTAGGCAATGGCTCCCCAGACCATAATGCTTGCAGTAGGGGAGGTGTGGTGCTCGATAACGAGGTTGAGATTGTGCCGTTGATCCAGGGAACTTCACACCCGGACACGATGTTCATCTCTCCCCAAAACGAAGCGACACTCATCGCTAAACACCACACGTCGCTAGTCTGGGGCGTTTCACGTTGCTCTAGCCTGGCACCACTGCACACGGAGCCGGCGATGTTCCGGTGTTAATGGCAGCGCACGTAAGGGGCACTGGGATCGCAGTTTCCTTCCGCGAAGCGACGAGGAATGCTTTGTGGGGCGCACAGGAGCCACTACATGAGCCTGTAGAGTGGGTCGGGTCCCCGTGGGATCCGTTCGTGCCTCGCGCACGATTCGTCGATCATCTCTACCAGTGGTCCTCCTGGTCCGTCCGGAGCCGCTCAGCAGTGTGGAAGTGCCGTCACGTTTCTACCGCTCCCAACACAGTCGGACGGTAGGATCAGAAAGATGCACGTGACGGACTTTAAGGCACGCCGACCACCCTGCGGTGTTTAGCCCGATGATCAAGCCTCTCTGAAAGTCCGTTAAGTTGCCTAAATCGACGTCTCTGGTGTCTACTCGACATTCTTGTCACTCTGTAGTCTTGCTGGCGTCGGCCGGTGCTTTTCGCTTTCATAGGGCATCGACTACATGCCGGTTTATAAGGCTACCGGCTCGTGCTTGCAGCGCCACCACAGGATGTGTGGTCATGCGCAATCGCACCAAACGTGGATCGTTTCCATACCAGCACGCCCTCTACCTATTTGCAAAGTTTCGCGGTTGTATCAAGAAATACAGATTTCATTGTCCGTGAGTGTAGATAGGACAGAATGACCACTCTCTTTCGTTTCTTGAGCGTCACAGAAATGAACTTTTCTTAGGACGATTAATTGCAGGTTATGAAAAGTGGGTTCTTTACAGAAATGTAAACCGTGGCGAGTTGCAGAGCCTGGTCCATAGACTTCAAGAGGAGGAATGCATCCGAGAAAGGTCTTGTTAACTGTATGGTGAAATATCGAAAGAGTAATGCACTGACAAATGATTACACCTAACCAAACGATAAATACTGACCTGTACTGCCAGCAGTTGGAAAGGCTTAAAGAAAGTTTGAAATCTAAGCGTCTAGCACTTGCTAATCGCAAAGGCGTCATCTTACAACATGACAACACAAGACCCTACATATCTTTAGCCAGTCACAGGAAATTACTGGACATTGGATGGCAAATGTCGTCACATCCCCGGTATTACTCAGGCCTTCTACCTACGGACTAGAATCTTGTTTGATCTCTTCAGAACAATTTCGCTGAAAAAACTTTGGACGAAGTTGAAGATGTCGAAATTGTCAAAATGGAGTTCTACAAACGGAAATTCATTTAAAACTAGAAACATGGGAAGTGGTTATAGGTAATAATGGCAATTATGTAAAAGGATAAAAATGTTATCTATTAAAAAAAAGTTATTTTTCTCTACCGCAAAAACTGGTAGAGAACTTTTTTTCTCATCTAACAAGACAGAGCCCTGGCCCAAACTAGCCCGAAAACGATGACTAACATGTTTACGTATTAAGAAAAATAATTTCTCTTTTTAGACTTCCACTTTCTCCTCTTTCTGTAATTAAGCGGTCTTTCTCTACTGGGGAGTGGTTTTAACTGTTGTAATATAGTGCAATTCTTTTTCCCAGTCGTTTCTTTGTGAAATGTTTTGGGCTACTGGGTAAACCGAAACATCCGGAGGAGTTGCAAACTACTTACGTCGCTCACTAATATAGAATCTGGGAACTGCTGGCTGGAAGGAGGAGGACAATTTCGTCGGCTGGCTCTCTACTATTATAGTGGCCTATGGAATTTTTTATCCCAGGCTCGGAATAAATGGCCCTCCCGGGTCCTCATTCCCCGTCCAGACCCAGCTGCGGAAAAATTCTCTTTATCAACTAGAAAGTGTAAGCAAGTCTCGTATGCTAAAATATACAAAATTACATTGTAAGAAAATAATCTTTCTCTCTTTCTCAGAACCCGAGCCCGGATCTTAGTAAATATAGTACAAACAGATGTTGATACATATGGTTTTCCCAAAATTAAGCTCCTGGAAAAATTGGTCACAAAATTTTGAGCTACTGTATTCCTGCAATCTGATAAACAAATTATTCCACCTACTGCTTCAGGGTACAGTTTGTGCAAGTGGTTTGAGCGCATTGCCATGAGGTCTCCTGTTCCTGCCCCGCTATGGGCGCTCTATTAAACGCTAGACTCTGGGTAGACTATAATCCTAACCTTTCTTCTTTCCTACGAGATCCCAGCCCAACCCATTGTGACCAGAGTCCAGCCCAACCCATTGTGACCAGAGTCCAGCCCAACCCATTGTGACCAGAGTCCAGCCCATTCCCGTTCAGGGATAAATATCTGATCTACCATGTTTCGGTGTTTTGCTAAGTTATGACGAGCGTAACCTATTTTGTATGAGCTACATTTTGCCTGGTAACTAAAAAAGTTCTGGCGTTTTTCCAGGATTACAAATTTTAATGTATGTGACGCGAAAGACCTGATAGGTGGCATTACATTTCCGGTGACATTGAAAACAAGACGCACTGCAGAGTCTACTCATACACTGAAGTGCCAAAAGTCATGGGACAGCAGTATGCAAATTTTTAACTGGCCCTGCCATCGTATAAATGTTTCGACGCACGCCACGATTTTTATCAGTTGCGAGGTGTAATCACGTGAGTCAGGTTTATTAACCGCCAGTAGGATTACGGCAAGTCGACGTGAATTATCGGAGTTTGAACGAGGCGTATTAGTAGGAGCCAGACGGATGAGACATTCAATTTCCGAAGTTGTGCAAACATTCAGCATTCCTGAATCCACGATTTCACGTGTGTACCGAGGATACCTCATGGAAGGGATTACGCCCCACCCAGGACAGCGCAGTGGTAGACCATGGGGGCTGAATGACCGTGACCAGCGGCGTCTGACCAGGATTGTCCATGCTAACAGGCAAGCGACACTGGCTCAAATAACGTCCAAATTAATTCAATGCAGGGGTACCAGAGACATATCCATGTCAGTGCAGCGTAATTTAGCGTCCATGGGGTATGGGAGCAGAAGACCCACCAGAGTGCCTTCGTTAACATCAGTGCCTCACCTGAGCTCGTGAGCACGATAATTGGACTCTGAAAGATTGGGAAGATGTGGCGTGGTCCGATGTTCACGCTACCAGTTGTTACGAGCTGATGGTAGCGTTCGGGTTTGGCGCAGACCCGATGAGGCCATGGACCCAAGCTGTCAACAAGGCACTGTGCAAGGTGGTGGTGGTTCCATACATGTGTGGGGTGTCTTTATATGGCAGTGTTTGGGTCATTTGGTCCTCGTAAACACTTCATTAACCGGTAATCGCTTTGTTGCTCTGTTGAGTGACCATTTGCAGCCTTTCATAGACTTTATGTACACCAACAACGATGGAATTTTTCAGGCGGACATTGCACCACGTTATCGGACCTAAGCCGCCCAAAATTGTTTCAAGGAGCATTCTGTACAGTTCCGACGGATGGTGTGACCACCACGTTCGCCCGACATGAACCCAATAGAGCTCTTAAGGGGGCTGGTGGAAAGGTCTGTTCGCATCCAAGATCCTGCACCTACAAATACCAGGAAACTGTGGGCGGCTTTTCAGCAACATCTCTTCAGAAGACTTCCGTCCACTAGTGGAATGGATGCCACGTCACGTTGCTGCACTTTGACCGGCGGGTAGGTCCTACACGATGCTAAGTACGTACGTATCCCATGACTATTGGCGCTTCAGTGTATTCAGAAAATTGGAAAGGAGGTGCCATTGCATTGTGAAAATTGATTCGGAAATGTGTATTCCGACCTCATTTGTTCGTGCCTGCATGCTGTATTAGTTTAAATTTGGAACAAACGCTGTGCACACGGCCCAAAAGAAATACCAGGCTTTCGGTGAAGGTTTTGCTAATTTTTTGCACCACTCAAAAATGGTTCAAAAAATTTGCTTCTGGTGCCGAGTTGCTTGAAGATGTGCCACGTGAGGGGCAGCCATCTGACATCGATCAAAGTGAATTGAGGGTTACAACCGAAGCAGATTCTGCTTTCAAACATGCCAGGGCACAAAGGTTCAGCGTCAGTGACGAAACTGTTCGTTTATATTTACATAGCCTTGCGAAAGTGTGCAAAGCTCAGCAAATGGATATCAGATGAACTGACGCTTGTCAACACCCAGCATCGGTTGACCGTTTGCTTGGGATGGCTTTCTCGCTACAAAATGGACGTTCAGCGAGAGTGAACCACAAGGGCATTCTGTTCCTACACGATAATGGAAGGCCTCATTTTCGCATGTGTTTTGTGATAAGATTCAGACTCTGCGATGTGCCCTACTTCTTATTCTCCTGACATAAGCCCTTCGGAATTTCACTTGTTTTTAAGCCTAGATACAGTAAAAACCTGAGGAATCAACAGTTCAGAAACAGAGAGGTTGTAGAAAAAAGTTGGAGAGCTTCTTCACCTCCAGAAATCGTGTCTTCTACAAAAACGGTATTAATAAGATTGCTTTCCGTTGGGAAAAAAATATTGCATGTGAGGGTAACTATTTTGATAAATAAATTGGTTAGTTCCTACTTTTTTTGTATGTTGGTTTTCTGTCATGAAAAACGCAATAATTGTTTTGGTTACCCTACCTTAAAATTTTACACCAAAAAGTTATAACGTACAAGTTTGTCCGTGCAGGGTATCGAAACCAGGTCCCATCACTCCGGAGTAAGTCGCTCTCTCAACTGAGCTACGCAGACATGTGCTCTCACTGCTATCTGCTTTTGTCTTATGTGAGTCCTGCAGTGCTGGCCCGTCGTAATGTGACTTTTGTAATAAGGTTATACTGTACACTGAGTGGCCACTTTATTCAGACCACCCCCTCAGTACTTTGTTGGGCCACCTTTTGCCTTTAATACTGCGTCGATTCTTCGTGGCATGGACTCCACGAGATGTTGATAGGTGGTTTGTGGAATCTGAGACCATGCTTGATGAATAACACCTTCCAGGAGTGTGAATTGCAGGGTTGTGGGACCAGCTGTCTGATGACTCGTTCAACTTCATCCCACAAAGTCTCAATGGGGTTGAGATCTGGAGATTGTGGGAGCCACCCAAGCAAAGTAAGCTCAACGGCATGTTCCTGAAACCAATCCTGTACAATACGAGGACTATAGAAAGACGCATTATCTTGTTGAAAGTAGCCATCTCCATTGGGATAAACCATCCACATGAGAGGATGCACTTGGTCCGCAACGATGTTTAGATATGATGTGCCAGTCAGACGTCGATCAACACAAATTAAAGGGCCCAAGGCATGCCAGGAAAATATTCCCCAAACCATAACGTTGCTTTCACCAGCTTGAAGGGTTGTAGTAGTGCATTTGGGGTCCATGCTTTCGTGCTGTTTTCGCCAAATTCTAACTCGGCCATCGACATGGGGCAACTGAAAATGTGATTCCGCGGACTACATTATTTGTTTCCAATTATCGACTGTCCAATCCTTGTGCTGCTGTGCGAACTGGAGACGTTTTCTCTTGTTAACTGCAGACAGCAAAGTTGTTCGAACAGGCCTTCGGCTGCCACATACCATCCGTTGCAGTGTACGGCGAACAGTGCGTGCAGAAATCATTTGGGGGATCCTTGATAAAGATGGTCTGTAATTTGTTGCACTGTTGCCCTTCTGTTGTTTGTTACCAGTCCGGACACTCTCCGTTCCGCACGAGCAGTCACTAGTCGATGATGACCACACGTTGCTCGTAGACACCCAGTTTTTTGGCTGACAGTCCAGTCTTTAAACACTTTAACAACAGCTGCTCTGGAATATTTCACGAATGCGGCAGTTTCGGTGATACTCGCTCCATGGCTCCGAGCTCCTACAATCATCCCACGTTGAAAATCCGTCAAATCACATTTTTTACCCATCTCGTCATCCAAAAATCACTTCTACTACTGTCGCAAGCATTAAGGTTTCCCTTTTTATACTAGCCTTGCCCTCTGGCAGCAACAGCGTGCAGCCATAGCTTATTTGTTTAAAACTGCCAGGTGGTCGTAATAAAGTGGCCTCTCAGTGTATAGTATTCCTTTAATGGACACTCCTCAGATAGGACCCATCCCAATTATGGTTGAGGTTTACAATCCATGCGGAAGAGCGTTTGTTATAACAGACGTTTTCCCTCTAATTTGCGAAGTCTCTCAGATACGGACGCAAACATCGATCAGAACATACCGAATGCCTATTCACAAACTCTCAGTTACGGCCAAGTAATGGAGTTCATATAACTTCACTTGCATTAATCAGCAGGATTTCGTAAGCGACACGCCAACGATGTCTGCGTGCTCGCCTAGATGATAACGAGAAGAAACACTACTGACGATCAGGAAGATGGACCGAAAGACATTCTGTTCCTGTTGTGAAAATTTACACAGAGGCTTATGAATTGTTACGAAGATTCTTTTGTTCGGCGTAAAGATGGCGAAGCTCTGTTGCAGATATTTTTGCGCTGTGACGTGCCTGCCCCGCAGGACGCACATGAGATAAAGGCAGATAGCAGTGAGAGCACATGTTCGCGTAACGTATTTGGGAGAGTGACTTACTCGGGAGTGAGGGGACCCGATTTCGATACCCGGCGCTGACAAACTTTGTACGTTATATTGGCGCCCGAACTTCCAGGATGACCCCGCTGTTAAGTTTCTCGCAAAGATGTGATGTTCTTTCCACACGGCAAGACAGGAAAAATGAGAATCCCTTCTTCAATGCTTGGAAAAAAATAGAATCAGTGCGATGTTACGTTCCACACACCAATTTTTTTGGGATTTCTCAAATGCTCGTTCTTCATGGGATGACTGCCTGCAGCGGCATATGGTCCCGGCTGAGCCGTGGGCCATTCCCCCGACCCTCTTTCGTGGGGGAAGGGAGATGTGACGTGCCTGACCCCCCATGTCGCACATGAGATAAAGGCAGATAGCAGTGAGAGCACATGTCCACGTAGTTCAGCTGGAAGAGCGACTTACTCAGGAGTGAGGGGACCGGGTTTCGATTCCCAGCGCGGAAAAATGTGTTCTTTATAAGAGTCAAAACAAAAGGACACGGCAGATTTCTTCAAGTTTTCTGAATATTATTTCTTACAGTGATGACTCCACAGTTTTCAAGCAGCGATTTATATGTAATCACCATCATCAACTATCAATCCACTTCTGGATGAAGGTCTCCCAAATGTTTTCCACAATTTTCTGTCTCGATCCATTCTCCTTGATGTCACACCGACATGCTTTGGGATTTCATCCTCCCATCTCCAACGAAGTCTTTTGGGTCATTTTCTGTTCCTTGGAATACAGTCTAGTATACTCATGTTCATACAAAAACCGAGCACCCGAAAAGAGTGAAGCTACGAATTTTGTTTTTACAGGATATACTAATCAGGCGATATCGCAGAAATCATTAGCATTTCGGTGTTATACGTGCATGCGTACCGTGTCTAGGCAAATCAGATCGCGCAACGTCACAAACCGGAAAACGGCCGTTTTTTTTTTTTTGTTATAAGCGGCACATAGCCATCACCCCGTTATAGCTACAGGCACCGAATACCGGAAGCTGGATGACGTAGGGGAGGGTAGTTTGGTCATTCGTCGTGTGTGGTCGAGCTTGCTCAAAGTACACTAACGGACAATAATTAAATTGTGCTTAATTAAATTGTATTTGATACACAAAGAACTACACAAACATAATTGTTTTTACATTGGTAGATTTCCTGAATACTTCTTAAGAATCAAATTTCAGGAAATTTAGCCAATAAGTACTCGTATTTTTCAAGATAAAAAGAAATGTTTATATTCTGGATCAAAATAGTTATGTTTAATGCTACTAATATAATTAATACAGATGTTTCAAACTTTCACAAGGTAACTTTTTTTAAATAGTGCTCTGGAAGACAAAAAAAATTATAAACTTTATATTACTATTTACTCATCAAAATAATGTTGCCCAAACACGTAACTAGATTTTTTATTTTTTTTATTTTTTTATTTGGAGGTTTAACGACCACCGTGAGCAACTCAATGGGCTATAAGCAGTCACCAGTCCCTAATTTAGGGTCACTGGTTCCAGGGAAGGGAGAGAGCCAGTGCCGTAAGACAAACACAACATCCATGCCTCACCGGGATTCGAACCCGGACCCCTCTCGGACGAATGATCAGAGGCCATCGCTTAGACCACTGCGCCACCGGGGCGGCGTTCGTAAGTAGATGACCCTAAAATTAGGAAAACTTGTTACGTCATTAAAATGTCGTTAGTTTGCCTTTAAGAATGTGACAATTGCGTAATTTTCTTAACATCTTAATTTATTTGATGTAATCAGTGGATCAAGCAGCAATTCACTGTATGTATGTTAAAAATTGTTTTATTGAGCCTTTGGTAATAATTTAAAAACACACAGGAAAAAATTCAGTTTCTTTTTTTGTATATTAGTGAACATGGACTGCACACAAATTGCTAGTTACTCATGAAAGAAATATGGGATTACGCTATATAACACAATTTTTGAAGATGGCAATCCGATTTTTGGTGTAAATGTGACAAGGATCAGATAATATTCGAAAACTTGAAAATTTCATCGTCCTGGAGCGGGACTGGAATCCGCGTCTCCCAGATAGCGTTCGGGTATGCTAACCACTACACCACCCAGAACGACCAGGCCTCAAGTTTCCGAATAATTTGAATAAAACCATCATAGGATTCGCTAGTCGAAACAACCGGCATTCATGTTTAGCGAATCTGGAGGTTAAGAATCATATCCCGTGATTAATAAGTACTCCAGGACGATGAAATTTTCAAGTTATCGGATATTATCTGACTTACCATCCTTGTCACATTTACACCAAAAATCGGATTGTCATCTTCAAAATTTGCCAGTTACTGTTTGATATGAAAATACATTTTCTCTAAAGGAATTATTTCGCTACTCAATATTTCGTAGTCGTAAGCTCGAAATGAATGAAAAATCTGATTCTTTAAATTCGTCAATTAACATCTTTTGAAAAGACGGCGGTACTTCGTAATGGGCCCTCAAACTTTCAAGTACAAGGATGATTTGTTCACATGTACAAGAATGATTCGGTGAACTATGACGACACTATAACTTCAAGTGCAACTACGACGACAGTTTATAATTTCGATTACAGGAATGTTTTATCACTTCCGTTGAAATGGCAGCGATGCTTTCATTAAGTTGACGAATCTGGCTTGCCTACACTTTTACGTCGAAATTATTGCTTAGCTAGATCTTACGCTGTAAATTCTGTTTCTTCTGTATTTTAAAATATTATAAAATAAACTTGTAAACTCTGCAGTTATTTAAAAAAAGCTAACACAGAAGTCCTTTTTTAAACGCAGTGAAACTAAAGAATGCGTGACTTTATTGGCCGTACCGCTCCCAGCATCCCTCTCCGCGACTACGTACTATTCTAGTGACGTCACAATTCGATGCGCGGGCCTGTAAGCTATAAGGGGGTGATGACACAGCTAGGTCGGTATGTCAGGGCTTGGTCAGCAGTAGGTAAGGACGCCTCGTCGCTGTGAAAGACAGTCCTACAGTAACATCAGGGAGTTCGACAGAGGTTGCATTTATCCACATGAGACATTGCAATACTACTTTCCGGGAGATTGCTGGCATTGTGGGACGCAGTGTGTCCGTCGTAACAAGAGTGGGCAGGGAATGGTACGAAAAAGATCGTAGGACAGGAAGAGAAGGTTCTAGGCTTCGTACTCAGAAAACGATGGGGGACAACCGTCATCTCATGAGGATATCTTTGAGTGACGGTTCTGCATCATCAAGGCGTTGGGGTAGCAGTGGCGAATTGTGACGCATTCTACCATGAGAGCTATAATAGTACGTCGCCGGCTATTACAGTTCGGACTGAAGGCTCGTCGGCCCCTCCTCAGGTTACCTTTGACACCTCAGCAACGGACGACCAGGCTGTAATGGTGCATCGAACAAAGGAAGTGGCGTGACGAATAGCGCAATATCATGTTCTCGGGCCAAACGAGTTTCTGTTTAGGCAAAAATGATGGGCGCAACCAGACATACCGCACAAACCCGAGGCATCACAACCTGGGGTGCTATCGGGTACGAAAGTAGATTACCTCTCGTGAGAGTCCGTACCACCCGTTACCTCAGTGACATTCTTCGGCCGGTTGCTCTTCCTTACCTGAAAGACGTTCCCGGGGGCCATATTTCATAAAGACAATGCCACATTGCCGATTGCAGTGACAGCACGTGTCTTTTTTCAGGGATAACAATGTTACACATTTTCCGTGGCAGGCTAGATCGCCGGATTCGTCACCCATAGAAAATTCCTGGAACATGCTCAAACGACAGGCGCAGCGGTACCACCTTCTACCGTCAGCTCTTGATGAACTTTGGACGCGAGTTAAGACAGCCTGGATGGCTGTTTCACTTGACACCATTCAAACATTATTTGATTCGATGCCTCAGCTTGTACAGCAGAAGATACAAGCCAGAGGTCGCCACACTGATTATTAGCCACATCGATGCACCTGGTACGTATGCCGTCGAGATGCTGATAATTTGTTCCGCATTGCCTTATGAACATACTAAAAAGATCAAAGTCGTAACTCGATTCCTTTCAGGTCCTCCTTCTAGTAACATGTGTTCTCTCCCATTGCATTTCGGGGATTTTACCTTGTTTACAATATCATCAACACTTGCGATTTTCCTTATCCACCAGTTCTTCTTCCTATCTTTCCTGTTCTTACCAAGCATGCAGCTTTCCAGGCTTCTTTCAGGAGTTTGCAGCCTCTGGAAATATCCACTTATGATCCACATCTGCAGTAACTGTTCCGTACGTATGAACTAAACGCGTGCATTTTAATACTTTTCTTTTAAACCTTTAACGACCATAACGCCCAAAACACCCGTACGTATAAACAGCCATAGCCACCCCAAACGCCTGTCTAGAGTCAGTCAGATTTCGTACCCTTACTTGTTCTTCACATTTTCTCGACCTATGAGGGATCAGCAGGAGTCACCATCAATCACTAATGTTGTTATTAAACAAAGAAGTGAAACTCTTCCTTACCTGAAAGACAGTTTCGGGCGTTATTGTATTTTGAGTGATTCGAGATTTTTGGGTCATGTTCGTTAAAGAGTTAAGATTTATAATGGAAAATTGCTATTGAAGACTGTATGTGAAAAAACAAGTTTGTCTGCGACGGACATCGAATCCGTGTCCCTTCACTCCGGAGTAAGTCGCTCTCCTAACTAAGCTACGCGGACAAAATATCTTGCTGCAGGTATGTCGTCTTGACAAATGTTTTCACCTCTGTAGTACGTCACATGTATCGCGTGTTCCAAATCCTCTTCAAACAAGCTAAAGTGTATCGTGATTGGAGAAATGGCACCATTGCGAATAAACGACGTGGAGACTGCGGAGCACCACGTGCCATTAATGTGAGAGGTGAACGTCGGCTTCGAAGGTGCGTGAGGGCCGATCGACACGCTACAGTGGATCAACTCACTGGCCAAATGAACCAGGGGGCTAACGGAAGTGTGTCTAAAACGACAGTTCAGCGAACCCTGCTGCGTGTGTGGCTCCGATGCAGAGGGATGGGACAGTCACAGCGCCTATGCTAACAAAGGTGCATCGGCAGAAAAGGCTTACATCTGCATGGCAGTATCGGAATTGGACCTCCGTTTATTGGCAAAGGATTGTCTTCTCCGATGAGTCACGTTTTCTGCTTCATCGAACGGATGGGCGTTGGCGTATAAGGCGAGAAACATAGCAGAACAAACACTCTTCAACCATTGCTGGAAGAACACAAGCTGATGGGAGCAGTGTTATGGTATGGGGAATATTTTCGTGGAATTTTCTGGATCCACTGATACCTGTGGAAGGCACTATTGACCGAATTTGTTATGAATCCATTCTTGCAGACCACGTACACCCATACATGCAGATTGTCTTCCCTGGCGCGGATGGGATCTTCCAGCACGACAATGCGACGTGTAACACAGCTAGAAATATCCTAGAGTGGTTGGAAGAGCACGATGAAGACTTCAAAGTACTTCCCTGGCCCCTTAATTCCCCAGACTAAAACCCAATTGAGCATCTGTGGTACTACATCGATCGTGTTGTTCGCTGTATGGATCTTCCACCACGCACCCTCCAGCAGCTGTCAGACGTACTGCAGTCAGCATGGTTCCTCATGCCTGTGAACAACTTGCAGCACCTTATTGAGCCACTTACAGCCCGTCTAGCTGTTGTTCGCGCTGCACACTGTGGACAGCACGCAAAACGTCTTTTCTGCTGCGGTCGCCATTTCTTTCCACTAGCATGGGCGCACTGGCAGCTCACTTTCTTAAGTCACCATAGCAACGCAGCAGCAGGTTTCAATAAAATTCTAAACTTCCTTCTTTCTTGTATAGGGATATCAGCTGTATCCTTATCTTCATAAACATGTTATTGTCGTTTGTAATCGGGGCAATCCTTTTGAATTATCCTGTATTTGCCTAACGTCTTTATGCTTGAGCAAATTGTGGATCAAATGAGTGTGTTGATGTTCGGCATTGTATTCCATAAAAATAAAACCTGGACCAACGGCATCCTTGAATGACCTGATATATCTCAGTTTCACTCCCGCTCGGAATACGTCACCAATCCATGACGTAATTCAAAATTAACATTCACTTTTAGTTGCTTTCTCTATGTAAATTAGAGTTCATCCTCCTTTAGAGTTTTCAACCTTAACGTCATGTCTTTTCGCTCGAGGAATGACTTTGGCAACAATTCTAAATTCAGAAAGCGTGACGTATGCATGTTGACAGATAAGAACTAGATATATACACGGTAGATCAGAATACTATGACTACCTCCGGAATCACAATGTATCCGCCCAGGCACATCACAGATTGCACGTTGCAAGGTCGACCATATGGTGATATAAGCAGCCAGCAGGACAGATGAGCTATAGTGCGTGACATGAGGCAGAGGAAGTGATTTGACGGAGGTTAAAAAAGGAATGATCAGCGGCTACCGCCCCAAGAGCGGATGCATATCAGAAACAGGAGACTTCGTGGGCTGTTCGCGAGGTGCTGTTGTAAGGGTGTACCAAGAATGGACCGCTGGTACACCGAGTACCTCCCGACGTCATAACTGAGAAGCTCCAAAGGCCATCGAACCCAGAGCATAGCTTCGCCTCCATCGACTGGTAAAAGGCAATCGACTAGCAACAGTGCAGCAATTGACCACGCAAACGAAAGCTGGGGGCCCAGGTACGTGACCCAGATAATAGTAGAGCGAACCCTGTTACGCATGAGTCTCCGGAGTCGACGCTGCGTCAAGGCGCCCATGTTATCCCAGGCCCATCGGCAGCGACTCCTGCAGTTCTCATGGGACTACCGTCATTGGATAGCGGAAGAGTAGAAAAAGGTTTCCTCCTCCGACAAATCGAGGCTTGTACTCCACAGAAGTGACGGGCGGTGGAGGATACGGCGTCAGACACACGAGAACCAACACCCGAACACGCTTGTCGGTCACGTACAGGCCGCCGGTAGTGGCAGTGTGCATGTCTGGGGATGTTTTCCTGGTATGACATGGGACCACTGGTACCACTGGATGGGTCCCTGAACGTCAATGGCTACACGTCCATCCTCGCTCACCATATACATCCCTTTATGTTAGACATTTACCCTGGTGGCGATGGTGTCTATCAACAGGACAATGCACCGTACCACGTCACTAAGCCGGCGCGTAACTGGTTCCAGGAACACAATAGGGATGTCCCCGTTTTCCTCTGGCCAGCGAAATCGCCCGACCTCAATCCCACAGTGCACTTGTGGGACTATGTGGATCGACAGGTTCGGCGCGGAGACCTACAACCATCGCATCTCCGGGATCTCCGTGCTCTTCTGCAGTCCGAAT
This sequence comes from Macrothele yani, assembly GCA_039090855.1. Lineage (NCBI taxonomy): Eukaryota > Metazoa > Arthropoda > Arachnida > Araneae > Macrothelidae > Macrothele > Macrothele yani. The sequence goes on from CM077004.1 coordinate 34,556,929, forward strand.
GAGCACGTATGCCTCGAACAACCTTCCAGAGCCTCATTGCGTCCATGCCACGCCTTCTCGCCCCTGTCATCTGGGCCAAGTGTGGTTATTCCCATTATTCGGTAGGAGGTCATGTTATTCTGATACGATTGTGTATAGTGTTGAAGAAGCAGCCAAAATGTGTTGTGGTGGAAGCTGTGCTAAGCAGAAGCTGTGTTTATATGAAGCTTGCGTATTCGATCTCTGTTGTTATACTGTGTATTGAGTGCTTGGAGTAATAAAGTTTTCTGCTTACTAACTCACGTTAATCAATGTTGAAAGATTAATACTATTCTGATTAGTTCCTCACGCATTTGGAATGTTCGAGCAAAGTGCTCATGAGATGATGATAGAATAAAAAAGAGTGAACAGTAAGTAAGTCTTTAAGAAACTTTATTTGAGTGGCTTTGTTTCACTTCCAGAAAGAGAGAGTTAATAAGAAGAGGTAGTATTCTCAAAATCTTAAGTAGTATTCTCCAGGATACAAATAGTAAAGATCGGTACTAATCAGTATTTCAACTGAGTAGCAACGCTAAGCCTTCTGTGAAAAAATCAATCTCCAATTGGTTTCGACTCCAAGTGTGCTGGTGGCGATTCCAATTCGAACGAGGTAACCGGGTAGAGGAAGTTAGAGGGATACAAATCACTATTCTCTTTGCATAAAGGCGTTGCTCAGCAAATCTTCTACAAACAGATACCTTGAAACCCTCGTTACTGCAGCCGCTAAAGAGAGTTGGTTAGCGGACATCTCTATGTATCTTCTCGCTTTCACACTCATATAGCAACCACCTGCATCACATGTGGCTCTGGGATGGCCTTGCACTATTGGACGACTGTCTGTTGAAACTGTCTCCAAAGTCTTGACAATATATTTTGTGGAGCATGCTCTGGAAACTTCCGTCTGGGGCTTGTGACGTACTACAGAAGTGAACCACGTGTCAAGACGATAAATATGCAGCAATACATTCCGTCGGTTAGAACAGCTGCCTCCGGAGCGAGGAGGCGAGGCGAGTGTTCGATCTCCGCCGCCGGCAAAATCGTGTTCTCACAGACTGACCTGCTTCAATCCTACCAATCGCTTTCCAGCTCTGAAAATCATCCATACGATGCCTTCATGAAGTAATCAGCTCAACGTGCCACTGATATTAAAGTAAGAGTAACCTGGAAAAAGAACCACTGAAATGAAAGCAAGAGTTGCCTAAAAAAGAGGTACCACTGAAATGAACAAAAGAGTTGCCTAAAAAAAGAGGTACCACTGAAATGAACAAAAGAGTTTCCTAAAAAAGTGAACTACCACTGAAATGAAAGCAAGAGTTGCCTAGATAAAGAACTACTCCATAATTTAAAGCAAGAGTTGCCTAGATAAATAACTACTCCAGAATTTAAAGCAAGAGTTGCCTAGAAAAAGAACTACCACTGAAATGAAAGCAAGAGTTGCCTAGAAAAAGAACTACCACTGAAATGAAAGCAAGAGTTGCCTAGGAAAAGAATTATCACTGAAATGAAAGCAAGAGTTGCTTAGAAGAACTACCACTGAAATGAAAGCAATAATAGCCTAGAAAAAGAACTACCACTGAAATGAAAGCAATAGCTGCCTAGAAAAAGAACTACCACTGAAATGAAAGCAAGAGTTGCGTATAAAAATAACTACCAGCTGCAAATGGACTCTCGCGTCTTTTAAACGCAATCCCAATTCTCATAATTCAGCTTACCTGCAATAAAAGTAAATGTGGGATAACCTTTCGCGTCGAAATTTTCATGTTTGACAATTTTCAGCGCATTATTTTACACATCAGGGTCCCAAAGCAACTGAGAATGTTTTTTACCAAAAAAAAAAAAAATAAGTAAAATAAAATATGCGTACCCTGATTATCAAGGAAGTGGTCATCTTTCTCGAAATACTGTCCCTTGCATCTAATACAGGTGTCCCAATGCTCCTCCCACTTTTTGAATGTTTTCTGGAATTCTTCCGAAATGCTGTAGAAGCACCCTTGCGCAGCTACGATAAGTTGTTGATCGGTCTGAATTTGCTGTCCCCATAATGTCCTTTTTAAAATGGGGAACTACCAGAAGTCACACGATGACAAGTCTGGACTATATGCAGGTTAGGACATCAACTTAATATTCATTTTCTCCAAATAAGAAACGGCAGAACTAGACATGTGTGTGCGGCCTTGCATTGGGCCGCACATGAAAAGGAATGGGGAACCCAAGTTGAACAAATAAGCTTCATGCTCAAATGCTCGAGTAAAATTCTGTGAATTGATGATTTTGGCATCTTTAATTGATAGGTGTCTGTCTTCCCGTATAGTAACACCCATTGTATTGGCGTTTACCACTGTAACACTCGTTGAAGTTTTCCTCCATGCGCGATTTGACCATCCATAAATTCTTTATGCCATTTGTAAATTGTTGATTTCCCTAGACATTCATCTTTGTAAGCCTCTTGCATAAGACGGAGAGTCTTTCCGGTAAACTTCTTAAGTAGATAGTAAAATGTAATGGCGCATCTTTGATACCCATTTTGTCGAAAAACTCACAGCGCGAAAACACTTGTTAGGGGCTCACGAAACAACGCTTATTAAACTGCGCACTACCGACGGCGCATGCGTGATAAACAGTTGTGGCCGGTTGCTATTTATATCACAATGACTACCGTTTTTTCGAGACTCATGCCAACGTCGAACGCAGTATTGCACATTTTTAATAAAAACGTTCTCAGTTGTTTTGGGACAAGCTACGTACATCGGCAGCTATGTAAGTTTTTATTGATTATCCTTTAATTTTGCGCAAGAGTAAGTATAGTTAGAAGTTAGGCTCATTTTTATATGTTGCGTTTTAACAAGTGCTGCAGAGTTGAGAATAATAATAATAAAAAAAACAACGAAAAGGAGACTTAAATCAGAATTTACTGACAAAATATAATCTGGTTTGCCTGCTGCGGTACCATAGAGGTTAACTCTCTTATTTTAATTGACTCTGTAAGTAATAATTTCATTTTAGATAATATATCTAATCGTTAACGTCAAATATGAGTCAGCATGTACCACTAAAGAATTCGCATTCACTAAAGCTTTAGTACAAGAGATTTTAGCAGATTTGCCCTAAAAGCATCTGTTCAACGCGGGTCTTCCTTGAATAGAAAGAGCTCCTGCTAAGCCCAGGCATGTAAAGTCATTATCACATCACACCAAAGGCGTAGGATTTCCTGATAATCTAGTACGAACGACGGTGGCGAAACTAAAATGCAAACTTCGACATCGATAAGCTGCGTACATCTGAGCTAAGCCATCGTGAAGCTATCCTCAGTGGAGTCACGAAGCCGAAAGTTAATCTCGCGCCGTGCCCTTCATTAATTAACGCAATACTGGATCTACATTGTCCGATCTAATTTGATTTTTGCATTATCCTTCTCCTTTCGAACATTAGACTAATGGATGTGGCAAAGCAGAATTTCTTAATGGAGTTCGCGAATCGTAACTCTCCTTTTTTTTTTTTTTTTTTTTTTTTTGCTTGCTTCACTTCCGAATCACGTATTCCTTAGCTTTTAGACACTGGCCACAGGAAAAGACGAAGTATGAAGTTTACGGTACGATAGATGGCCATCTTACTTATAAATAATAGAGAGTGTCGGATCCGTTGAAGCTTTTATCGTGGAAGCTGCAAAGATCGACAGAGTTAAAAAATATAAGATTTTTTTCCTTTTTCTGGATTTCGTTTTGTTTTTCGGCTCCCTGCTTTATCTGGGCATGTATCGGATCCCTATAATCAGTTTAAGGGAGGCGAGGAGTCACTATTCATTTCACCTCTTTCCTTGCCCGAAGCGATGTCAGCGGCAATCTGCTCCAGATTCTCTTTCTTAGCGACTTCTCTGCGTCAGAGTCAATCCATGAAGAGATGAGGAGCGGAGGGGGATGGAGAGAGACAGCGAGAGAGCATTGGTAAGAAGAAGACAGTAAGACAAGAACTGAAGAGAAAAAGAGACCATGCAGTTTCACCGAGAATAAGAGAAATAAAGAAAACTTTAAGAAAAGCGGCAGACAGAAGTTGGGAGTGATTTTTTCCCTTTTTTTTTTTTTTTTTTTTTTTTTTTGCGCATTTTGTATTTTTTTTACACGTAAGGGATACCTCAACTTAAAATGGTAGGAAAAGAGAAGGAACAGCGAACAGGGACGGAAATCATCAAAAGTGCCAACAGAAATGAAAATCTCGCGAAACGACGTCGGAAACGAGAGAAAGAGGGGAACTAGGAAGAAGCGTCACTTTCAAGGGTTCCTTGTTATTTTCCCTCGCAAGGGAAATGTGGCAAGCTGAGATTTTGTGATTTTCCGCGCTGCTGAGTCGAAGACAGTTTGTCTTTCGTCAGGGTGATAGCCGCGAAGAAGAGCCAGTCTCAGCAAATTCGATCCTCCCTAAAGGCCTTTCCTGATGCGTCTCATGACTTCGCAGGAAATCCACTTTTCCGACGTACAACCTTATCTGGCTATTAAAAAAAAAATTGTGGTGCATCAGAATCTTCGTGAGTTTGAAACTTGCTAGGTTTCATGCAGGAAATAAAATTTTATGCTTGAATTAACAACTGTATAAATATTTGGTATCTACATTTCCGGTTAAGGAGGTGATGGTGGACGAAAATCGAATACCCCCCCCCCCCCCCCCAAAAAAAAGCATGCACTTCTATTGTTGGCTTACATCATCATTCAAGTTTTTACGATGTATTCTGAACTTGAATAAATTTTTTATTTAGTAAAAATTTTTATTGAAGAGAAATTAAAATTAATAAGAGGAATTCTTTACTGCATTACAGGACTTCATATAATACAGTAATGCAAAAATGGGCATAACTTTTGTATTAACTGACAGAAGTCGTTCAAATTGCACATGCTGGTAGAGTCACTCTTTCTCCATAGTAACCCTTCTTCATTGCACATTTGGAAGACAGAAGGGTGGAAGTGTGCTCTAATCTGTTGGAAGCATTTGAAGCCAATGAAGACACGTTTTTTTCCGATCTGGTGATAGGGGATGAAACGTGGACGTATCTTCATAATCCGGAAATGAAAAATCAATCCATGGAATGGCGTCACACCTCTTCACCAAGGCCTAAGAAGTTCAAGAGCTATCGATCAGCACATGTCATTTTCCTTGATTCTGGAACGTGACCATACTGTGACCAGTGAGCGGTGCATTGAGACCCTCAAGAAGCTTAGAGAAGCCCTAAGGAGGAAGAGACCAAATAAGAATCTGTAAAGTATCCACATTTACCATGACAATGCCAGACCACACACATCTTTGGGAGCAAATCAGGCGATCAGCAAATTAGGTTGGTCGTTGGTCCCCCATCCACCGTATATCCCAGATCTGGCGCCCTCCGATTTCTACCTGTTCGGTCCAACGAAGGACAGTGTCCGGGGACTTGATGACACAGACCAGGTGAAAGTGGCTGTGAAGAAGTGGGTACAACAGTCCACACTTGAATTTTTTCAAAGAGGATTCGAAAGTTGGGTTCAACGATGGCGCAAATACATCGCTTGTGATGGAGACTATGTTGAGTAGTTCCTTTGTATAGAGAAAGAGTTAATCTACCAACATGTGCAATTTGAACGACATCTGTTAGTTAATAAAAAAGTTATGCCCACTTTTGTATTACTTTCGGTACAAACCTCTTATTAAAAAAAAGCGCTTAATACTTTTGACAGTTTCGCCGAAGTATGTGACACACAGATGCGAGTAATGATTTCATATATTATCACCCTTATTCTAAAACAGCTATTAATGCGTAAAACAAGAATTTCGCAAAAACTATTTACGAAATGTTCGCGTAACTTGTTTTCAACAAACAAGACTTTTATTAAACATTCTTTGACTACGTTTCTGTTTGAAGGAAGACAGGTCTTAGGAACGAAGCTCTGAACTTAAGAAGTCGTATATAGCTCCATTATGTCAGGAAAATAACCATAAATGTCAGTTTTAAAAAAGCTAAACTTTATAAGTCTGATTCAACCATCAAGCCTGATATATTGGTAGCATTTCATATATGTCATAACTCTTTACAACTTGTCAAAATGGCATCTACTCCATTTCTTTCAAGCACGTGAAGCAACTCACCAAAGTCTGTGACCGTCGGAATGCTGATGATGTCACAATGATTTAAATATTTACGCTCTATTATTCCTGACGAACCCGCGCCAAACACTCAGAAGAGCTATAGTAGACCTTAAAATACGTAGTATAAATGCTGTTGGCTTGATTAAAATAAAAATTAACACTTTTGTTCTGTTTATTGGCGTTTGGATTTAATAAAAAAATCCTAATTTACCAGCTGTGGGCTGAAGAAAATGTGAAATAAAAAACGTTAAAGATGGGGAAATTCTTTTAACGGCAGCGGATCTACTATAAAATACATCGAAGAGCCAAACTTTTATGACCACCTGCCTAATATGATGATGGTCCTACACGTGCCGCCAAAACAGATCTTACCCAGCAAGGCATAGACACTCCAAGATTTCTGAAGGTGTCTTGTGGTATCTGGTACCAACATGTTACCAGCAGATCCTTTACTTCTTGTGCAAGTTACGTGGTTAAGCCATGACAGATCGGATTTGCTATCCCAACGCAAATCACACACGCTCAATTGGTATGACGTCTGAGAAATATGGAGGCCAGAGTAATACCTCTACGTATTCCTCATATTCTGAGAACCTTTCCCGAAAAATTCAGGCAGTGTGGCATGGCGCATTATTGTGCTGAAGGAAGGCAATACTGGAGCGGAATACCGTTACCATGAAGGCCCTACTAGAGGGGAATACCGTTACCATGAAGGCACTACTTGACGGGGATACCGTTACCATGAAGGCACTACTTGACGGGGATGCCGTTACCATGAAGGGACTTCTAGAGGGGAATACCGTTACCATGAAGGCACTACTAGAGGCGAATACCGTTACCATGAAGGCACTACTAGAGAGGGATACCGTTACCATGAAAGCACTTCTAGAGGGTAATACCGTTACCATGAAGGCACTAGTAGAAGGGAATACCGTTACCATGAAGGCACTACTAGAGAGGGATACCGTTACCATGAAGGCACTACTACAGGGAGATACCGTTACCATGAAGACACTACTAGAGGAGAATACCGTTACCATGAAGGCCCTACTAGAGGGGAATACCGTTACCATGAAGGCACTTCTAGAGGGGAGTACCGTTACCATGAAGGCATCCCCCTCTAGTAGTACCATCATGTCCACTGCGTTTACCATCTGAAGAACACGAGTAAAATTGTTTAACGTTTAACAGAGCTTAGTGTCAGGCGTGACTTATACCGTTTCGTGTCCTTCATGCGTACCGTCATTTACCTGCAGTTGTTTCAATTAGCATAAAGATGCGCAGGTCATAACGTTTTGGGTCTTCGGTGCATCTGGTAACATGGAAATCTTTACACAGAAATCTAGCCGCTCTTCCGTTAAGTATCTCTCAGAATATTTAATCACAATAAAACCATTCCATGTTCTAGGATGTAGAAGATTGTTTGAGGCGTGAACATATCATGTTCAGGAAGTCGCTGGTTCTACCTTTCACCTTATTTTATCTATGCCTTTGCCATTCTACCTTTCACTTATTTAGTCTAAATACCATAAACAAGTATTTGTTCATGGTATTTAGCTATTAAAGTACGGCATTTCTTTATTCCGTTGAATTCGACCCCAACTAAAGATAATATGGGTATAACTAAACAGTTTTAGTTCTGATTACACACTTCTAGCAGTTCCACGCTAGTATCCAACTACCACAAAGAAGTTTTCTACTGGGAAAGAATTTCTTTGTCGGACTTTTGAATTCGAAGATATCCTTGAAAATAGAAATATGCACTTATGATGACTAACGACAGAACTGTGCATTCCGAAAAAATTAAATATGTGCGAAAAATGTATGGTTTTCAAATAGGACTTTAGGAGCAGAGGTAACAGGGAAGAGTTTATGCGTATATGCTCCCAAGTGTGAAAACTTTTCATTATTCAAAGCCGATAACCTTCTCAGTCCTTACGATGCGGAATGGCATACAGTGCAAACGTAATTGGGAGTTCTCTATGAGCACAGAAAGAATAAACAAACCTGTATTGCATCGATGAACTAAAATTATATATAATGATAAATGATAAATTACCATTCACTGAAAAATATATCAAAATGCTATTTATTCCTGAAAAACGAAATAACGTGTTCAAAAAATTTATCTGCAGTATCATCCTCATGCACATTCATCTAATGATTTGCCACTTCAATGGACGCTAGTGTCTTCAATTGTTTAAATATGGGCTCCATTTTTTGCGTTCAAAAAGTAACAGATACATGAATATAGTACTTGTCTTGATCAAGAGCTTCTCGAGAGTTTCATTCTTCAGTTACAATAGTCTTTAACTTAGTTACATGGCTTGTCAATCAAAAGAATTATTTCTTCGGAACACCTGTTGCAGGATAATTCTCTATTAGAAAAGCATTAGAATCATTGTCATGAATTCCTGAAATCCAAGTGCCTTCTTTAACAATCCTGAAACTGTACTTTCGTTTGCAAGTTAGCGATTCAAATTTTCAGACGTGACAAGGTCGAGAAATTTGCTGGCTATTGTAATTTGTCCATCCTAAGCACGCAGTTGGAAAACATTTCTCTCCAGTGAGAATACCAGTTGCTGTCAAGACAGTAACAAAACTACAACCTTTTTACAAGAAAGTTCGCTTCTTTAAAACAATGTTACATCACCTCAAAAAGCAACGACTTTTAGTTTGAAAGCAATCATTTTACATTTTGCTACTAAATACACTATCTACCAACAAGTAATTGGACACCTGTGATATCAAAGGAAAACGAAGTTTATTCACCTTCAATAGTTGGTGGAGCCTCCACGAGCGGCGATTACAGCTGCGACCTTCCGGGGCATACTCTCAACCAGGCGTTGTACGACAGCTAGCGGTATTTTCTTCCACTCGGCTTGGTGAAGACAGGTCAGTTCCATCACCGATTTTGGACGATGAGGGCACCCCTTACGTCGACGCTCCAATTCGTCCCAGAGGTGTTCGATAGGGTTAAGGTCCGGGCTCTGCGCAGGCCAGTCCATTCGATTAACCCCATTGTCACCATACCAAGCCATGGTGGACCTCGCAACATGACAAGTGGCATTGTCATCCTGAAAGTAACATGGGTCCACCCCTTAAAACTGCCACAACGTAGGATGCGCATGGTCATCCAAAATAGTGCAGTAGGTCTCGGCGTTGAGTCTACCAGGAATTGTGACCAAGGGTCCCGTGCCATACCAGGAGAAACACCCCCATAGCATAATTACACCGCCGCAGAACTTTACAGTTGACACAATACATTCTGGCAGGAGGCGTTCTCCATGCAGACGCCAAACTCAGACCCTGCCATCCGAACGGTAGAGGGTGAACCTTGATTCGTCGCTCCAGAGAACCCGTTTCCACTGTTCAACGGTCCACTGTCGACATTCTTTGCAACACTTTAGCCAAGCAGCGCTATTGGACTTGGTGATCAAAGGCTTGTGGGCGGCAACACGTCCATGATAACTGAGCAGATGGGCTTCTTTACGGACGGTACTCATTGAAAAAACACTCCCGGATGCCTGTTGAAACTCCTCGCGGATGTGGCCCATCGATTTGGTGCGGTTCTTCTGAATTTCTCTGGCCAGCACCCGTCGGTCTCTAACTCCCAGTTTTGTGAGTCTGCCGGGTCGGGGCACATTCCGACAGTCACCTGTCATCTTCCACTTGCCAATCACGTAGGCCACTGTCGATTTTGGGTACTTCAACTTGCTGGATATGTCACGTATTGATCGGCCACTTCTGTGATACCCGACGATTACACCTTTCTCGAAATCAGAGAGCTCCGAACTGCGTGGCATCTTACATGCGACTGGTGGCGTTGTTGTTTCCCACACGATATTTAACGGTTGCGACCGTGACGTGTATCAGGACCGCAGATGTCGTCGATTGCAGGGATGTCCAATTACTTGTTGGTAGATAGTGTATAAAGGAAAACGGCTGTAAATATTGTTATTTGAAGGCCTGCTGATCAAAATTTAGCAGATGGTAATAAGGCTTGCAGCTCACGCTGCTTCAAACACGCTTTTAGGTCAGGCGTATCCTCTCTGGAGAGCAAATGCTTTCACGTCGACATAGTGAAAAGGAACGAAATGATGCACCACGGGAGGTAATTAGACCAACAAAACAAAACAAGAATGATGACATCGAATTCAACCCGAGCCCTATCCATACATAGTATAAAATAAAGTCCCCGGTAGGCGTCTGTCTGTTTGAGAGTAGATACAGTCTATCGTCTGATTGTCAACTACAACTGATCTGGCGTGATAGTGGTACTGCTTATTGTCCAGCAAACATACAGGAAAGGGACCGATATCCGACATGTAGTGTCATGGTATGGGCTGGCATCACGATCAATGGCCGTACGTCCCTCTATGTGCTTCCAACTGGGACTATGACTGGCCAACGATACATTAATGATGTTCTGCTACCTCATGTTCGCATGTTCCGTGGTGCTGTAGGTGATAGATTCATTTTCATGGACGACAACGCAACATGTCATCGAACAGTCGCTGTCCAGGAGTGTCTTGAGAGCGAGGATATTCAACGCCTCGTATGGCCAGTACGTTCTTTAGATCTGAATCCTATTGAAAATGTGTGGGATGCTTTGGGGAGGAGTCTTGCTGGTCGCCAATGCCCTCCAATAAACAAGGACACCTTCATCCGTGCACTGACAGAGGAATGGGATAAATTACCCCAACAGCTGCTTGATAATGTTGTGCAAAGCATGACACGACTTGTGGAATCTTGCATCGCCCTCCATGGTGGCCATATCCCGTATTGACATCTTACGCCGAAACGCCTGCGGACGGTAATTGCATTTTTTTCACGTTTACGTATTCTGCACAAAATGGCCTGTTTGTCCTTTGAACACGTTCCAAAGCTTTCTGGATTTCAGAGCACAATAAATTGTGTTTCTTGTAATGTCCTGGCATTCTGACATTATTTTATTTCACTTGGCATCCAACCACACTTACTTTTTTATGAGCTATATAGCCGTTTATGATCCGTCCTTAGCAATTGTCTAGCAGTGTATCAAGAATCGCTGGGCGGATTTCGATGCGGTTTTCACCATTCCATAGAGCATTTGTCGAGGACTATGACAAAGTATGACAAAAGGGAGCCGAGCAGTAATGATTTTAGTGACAAGTCAAAGAAAAAACCGCCGTTCGCATTCTTTCGTGGCTTCTACTGCCTGTGTAGCAGACACGTGACTTTCATCATGGCAACGAGCCTTAGTAACGTAAGTGAAGGACAACCAGTTCCCGTTGAAATGATGGTGTCTTACTTTGAAAATGTAACTTTCGAGTACAAAAAGCGGTATTTTGAAAAAATTAATGAGATTGAAGGAAAAGATCCTATGTGCTGAATGTAAGTATCTTCGAATGTGACGCGAAAAGTTTTCCTGAAGTGCAAATAGTAAATATTTTCTATTACTTCGTCTTTGGTCGAAGGGCCATTACCATACAACAGTTAGAGGCATTAGAATCATATAAAATTCTCGAAGTATATAACAATTTTTTCTACGGGATATTCTTTTACATGGTAATTTAGTGAGATCACCAATTAGTGAGCAATTAGTAATATTCAATAAGAAGTGCTCTCTGGGAAGCGATTTTCAGGACTTAGAAAAATTGAGAGAAAAATCTGGTAATCTATAGTGTATATACATATATAAAAGTGAAAGTTTGTATATTTGTTTGTTTGTCCGCTATACAAATCTACAGTTTCAACTTAGAACCACCAAATTTGGTGTATCATCTCTGACTTAGACGGTAGACAGTTTTTGGAAGGGGTCGGAGCAGGGGGAGGGGGGGGGTTAAGGGCCCCAATACAAAATTTTCGAAAAACGTTCTAGTTTTCAATTTAGAATCACCAAATTTGGTATTGCCGGTAAATTTACAGGAATATATTTTTCATGCATAAAATTTCACCCTCTGAACTTGGTGATTCCACGAATATTTACCCGGGAAATACCGGGTACCTCTGCTAGTCCCAGAATAAGTAAAAAGAAATCGGCTGCCCTTGTGGCGCAGTGGTCTAAGCGCTGGCCTCTGACCATTCGTCCGAGTAGCACCGGATCGAGTCCAGGACATGGCATGGGTGGTGTGTTTGTCTTACAGCACTATCTCTTTCCCTTCCCTAAAATCAATGGCTCCAATTTTTGGGATGGGCCACTGTTTATAACCCTCAGTTACTCACGGTTGTCATTAAATCCCGAAACAAAAGAGAGAGAGAGAGAGAAAAGAAACAAATTATCAACAGTACAAAGGTACATTGTGGCCAATCATAAATTGTACACAAAATGTTCTTCATGCTGGAAGATGTCCCTAGTAGAAGGAATTTTTCAGATCGAGTAGTCAGAAGTGGAGATGCGTAGTGCGATGAAAAAGTTCCGAGACTAGGTACTTAGCGCGCCAACAGATGGCAGTACGCGGATCTTTTGTAAAAAAAGATCGTGCTCATGTTACCGGTTTGTCCGACCGTCAGTCTTATCCCACGATATATCTGCAACCATTAGTCCGACTTGAAAAACTATTTTTGCATTGGGAAGCTTGAAATATGCAAATGATGATCGTGCATTTCGGTTTTTTTTTTTTTTTTTTTACGATGTGCTATTTTGCCCCAAGAGGGCGTAAATGCAGATGATGTCGAATTCTAAAATACGTTTTATTCCACATATTTGCTTCTAAACATCCGATTGAAAAAAGTATTTTATCTTTCGATTCCATTTATGTCGAAAAGTATTTTAGATATACACTGGCGGAAAGTGAAAAAAAAACACTAAGAAGGAGACATCTGATACCAACGAAATTTATACAGCATAATAACGGAATACAGAAGATAACGTGATAAAAACATTATGGCAAAATACAGCTGTATTTGCTGGTAAACTGAAAAATAACATTTCCATGTAACATGGTTAGTACGAGGTTGAACCGCCATGAACTGCGTCACACTGTGCAGATGTTGGATGTAAGTTTGGGGTATTGAGTTCCAAGCATCCTCAACCTAGACGCGTAAATCGGGGATGGTCGTGGCTGGCCGTGGAAACCGGATAAGTCGTTGTCCCATAAAATCCCACACGTGTTCAATGAGGGACAAATCCATTGAACGTGCAGGCCATGGAAGTTGTCTCACACCCTGAAGTGCATGTTGCGTTGCACGTGCCGTGTGTGGGCGTACGTTATTTTGCTGGAAAATACCACGATGGACCGACCTTACAAATGGCACAACAACGGGCTGAATGATGTTGTTGATGTAGGAGGTGCTGTTTAACGTACACGGTACAAACACTAGTTGTGTACGGGAGTGATAGCTGATCGCTCCCCACACCAGGAGACCAGGTGTAGGCCCTGTGTGTCGCTGGCGGATGCAAGAAGGGTGTAGACGCTCCCCTGTGTGTCTGCGAACACGCATATGGCCGTCGGAGGCTCCCAAGCAGAATCTGCTTTCATCGCTGAACACGACAGATCGCCATTGCGTTCTCCAGTGCAGACGTTGGCGACACCACTGCAGCCGTTCCTGACGGTGGGCTGGAGTCAGAGGTACACATGCCAGAGGCACACGTGCACGTAGTGCTGCATCCCGTAGACGGTTGCGGATTGTTCGCACAGTCTCCTCAGGTGCAACGGCAGCTCGGATTTGCGTCGCAGTGGATGTTCTGCTTGACAACGCCGCTCTTCTTATGCGTCGATCGGTCCGCTCATCAGTCCGTCTGTGACTCCCGGTTCCACGTCTTCTCGTGTGGGAATGTTCCTCGGACCATCTACGCCACCATCGTACCATCCCCGATACTTCCCGTCCAATTCGCTCCGCAATACGACGATACGACCACCCGGCCTCGCGGAGTTTGACTAGACGACCTCGCTCAAAGTCCGATAACTGCTGAAATCGTACACGTCTTCCATATCCTGGCATTGCAGCTTCTTCAGGGTCTTCGCACGTGTCCGTACGCGGACGACTGATTACATTCATTTCGCCGTACTCCTTAAATACCACCGACGATAATTTCGCATATTATGCCGTGCTGTGGCGTAAGCTCACCGGTTGGTTCCAAAATTAACATCACGCCTACGTAAACTCGACTCCATTAACATATGCAAATTTCATGATCGTCAGCCAATTCCTTCTTGGTGTTCTTTTTTCATTTTCCGCCAGTGTAGTTACTTTTTTTCAAATTACGCATAGATATTCCGCCAAGGGGCGTAAACGTAAATTACATTTTCCCGATAACTCTTCTTCTAAAACTCCGATTTGAAAAATGTTTCTTCAGCGGATACAGCTTCTGATGGAAATTCTTTTGCATATAATTTCAAATTTTTGGTAAAGAATACTTTGGCCACTAAGGTGCGTAAGTGTTAATTTTTGCTTCTGATGTATTTGCCATAAAATCTGAGCTTCTAAAATATCGATTGAAAAAATTCTTTCGTGGACTGATGCCACTCACATCGATAAACCTTTTCGCAATATTTTCTTCTTAAAATATTCCACAGTTTCTCCGCCAGGTGGCGTAGATGTATATCTTATTTCTGTCAATATCTCTACTTCTAGAAGTCCGATTTGAAAAATTCCTTCTTTGTTGGATAGTGTTTCCGATGCGAAATGGGTTTCCTATTAATTCAAAATTTTCAAGTAAGTCATAGACTTTCCGCTAGGAGGCACAAAGGTAAATTGCGTTTTCTGCTTCTAAAACTCGAATTTGAAAAATTCTTCCTGTATCGCATACAAGACCTGGTGGAAAATATTTTTCACATAATTTCTAATGTTTGGTAAAGAATGGTTTGGCCACCAGGGGTCATAAGTGTTAATTTCTACTTCTGATGTATTTGTAGCAAATCTGGGCTCCTGAAAACTCGACTAATTTTTTTTTCTTGGACCGATAACGCTCGTATGGAAAAACCTTTTGAGAATACTTTCTTCCTAAAATAATGCATGGTTTTCCCACCAGGGGACGTAAAGTCACATCTTATTTTTGTCGATAGCTCTGTTTCTAAGAGTCCGATTTGAAAAATTCTTTCTGTGTTGGAGAGCGTTTCCGGTGCGAAATGTTTTTCATATAAAATCATGTCTTTCTTAACGCACAAGTCTGCAACCAGAGGGCGTAAGTTCACGATTACGTTTACAGCAATATTTGAGGGATTGAAAACCTTCTTTCTTCCGTCAGATGCTATTGTTTTCTATACCGGTTCCGTTGACTTTGAATAGCTTTGATGAATTTAATTTGAGTCAGAACGGGTTCAAAAGACGTGCTTATTACACCCGAAAATTTGTTGTCATCTTTCTTGTTTGAAATAGCCGTTGCCGGTGCATCATCTCTAACTAAGCATGTGAGTTTAGGTCAAGACCATTTTTCCTCCTCAAACATTATTTTCCTTTTGTCAAAAATGTCATCAGCTTTCGTAGTATCATGCATAGGTATTAGTTGAAGTAGTTCTTTCGTTACTTCAAGATTTCCATCTACCCT
Organism: Macrothele yani; assembly: GCA_039090855.1. Lineage (NCBI taxonomy): Eukaryota > Metazoa > Arthropoda > Arachnida > Araneae > Macrothelidae > Macrothele > Macrothele yani. The sequence continues at coordinate 34,572,524 of CM077004.1, forward strand.
GCAAAACAAAACAACCAACTGAGCAACATCTGTTACGTCATGTACCTTCGTCAACTGTAGTGGTTTCAAACTCAGACCCTTGGAAGGGCTATTTATTTTATTTTGTAATCAGTCATGTGGGCCGCAAGTTTGAGACCAATGCTGTAAAGCAAATAACCCTGTTACGCATTGGTCTCCGGAGTTGACGCTGTGTCAAAGCGCCCATGTTTACCGAGATCCATTGGTAACGACCGCTGCGGTTTGCACGAGACTACCGTCATTGGACAGTGGAAGTGTGAAGAAAGGTTGCCTTCTCCGAGAAATCGAGATTTCTGTTCCACAGAAGTGACGGACGCTGGCGGATATACACGCGAGAACCAAAACCAGACACGCTTATTGGTCAAGCACAGGCCGGCGGTGGCAGTGTATATTTCTGGGGTATGTTTTCCTGGTAAGATCTGTGACCTCTGGTACCACTGGATGGGTCGCTGAAGGCCCATCCAGTGGTAAACGTCCAACATGAATCCCTTCATGTTGGACGTTTACCCTGGTGGTGCTGGTGTCTACCAACAGGACAGTACGCCGTGCAACGTCGCTAAGGGAATGCGTGACTGGTTCTATGAACAGGACAGCGATATCTCCGTTTTCCCTTGGCCGGCGGAATCGCCCGATCTCAATCCCATAAGGCCCTTGTGGGACTATTTGGATCGACAAGTTCGACGTGCTGACCCACAACCAGGTCATCTTCGGGACCTCCGCGCTCTTGTGCAGTCTGAATGGATACGTGTTCCTCGGACAACATTCCAGGGAGCCATTTCGTCCATGCCGTTCCATCTCGTCGCTGTCATCCGAGCCAAGGGCGGTTATTTCCATTATTAGATAAGTAGTCATATTATTCTGATATGTCTGCGTAGCTTTAAATGCTCACAGGGATTGAACAAAAAATCGGTTTGTTATATGGGGAAACTACCGGATCAGGAAAAAACGATTTTTATAAGTTGGTTTGTTTTGTTTTCATCACACTCTTGGAGTCTATTGTGTTTTGCTAATGGAAATTTGAATAACATTTTGGCATTGCGTGCTTCGCATGCATTTGAAGTTGTTTCATAATTTTGTGTCTTAAGTGTCGCTGGGTTTTTTTTTTTTATATCATTTGTGACAACTGCAAGTCGTTTCAACACTGCGTGCTGTTCGCTATCTTTATGCGATTAATGGTTATTTCCAGCTGTTTCATTTTCTAGGTATTTTCAACGTAGTTCCAACTCTTCTTCCTCCTGTACAAGCAGTTTAATGTTTTGCGGTATTGTTCTCTTCCATTTACGATAGGATTTCTACGGAAAGTAGCAACGAATGATAAGCACTTGATAACACGCACGCGCATTCGTTCAGCACTTCCTTTACAGCGCGTTCAATCAGCTATACGAAAACAGGCGCTTTTGTCATCGTTCATGTGCTTACACAATGAACATATGTTATCTTTGCCCACAAATGACAAATGATGACAGATCGCAAGTTAAATTTTTTTTAAAGCTGCTTATTGTGTCTGATGTTTCTGGCATCGTCGCACACAATTAAGATCTGCTCCGTTTTGCACACAATTTTTATTTCTTTTCTCAAAGGGTAGAGATAAATTGCTTTGTCTAATGAGTGTCTTTCAGAACCTTTATGCCCAAGTGCTCTGAATGGCTTCATCTTTTTTTTTTTTTTATGTTTTTCAAACACATCATCTACAATGCGTTATAAGCATTGCCTCTCGAAATCTGCTTCCTGAAAATAAGACTCAGTTTCCATTGTTGAAGTCACGAACAAGACTCGCTTCCAAATGATTTTCTATAAAAAAAATGTCCATAAATTTTTAGTATGGATTTTATTTTTCTAAAATTTTGTCAACAAAAGAACTAAAATTCTATAGCGTTCAAAATCTAAATGCTACTTCAAGAATATACGTTAAGGAAGAAATTCAGGTATTCATATTTCACGAAGAACTAGCGTACAAAGAATACCAATAGTGGGCTTCCGTTTATCAGCTTTTCAAATAATTCGTGTATCAGTACGCTTCGTTTACAAAGGACCTGTGAACACCCACCACTACGGGGCGAAGAAACTAGCCCCATAGCTATATTTCATGTGGACTATATGTTTGAATAATAATAATTCAGACACAAAATAGTAAAACTATACTAGTAATTCAATTCATTGAAATAAAAATATACAATAGTGTGCCAAAGTATAGCATCACCTGCAAAAACCAGGAACTTTAAAGTTTAACTCTTTTTTAAATAACTTAATTTCATAGTTATTTCATCGTTTCTATGTCATTAGAACCAAAATGTAATGGAGATTTCAAAAAAAGTTTTAGTTTTTCCTGTAGCTACTTGTGTTCTTAAGATATGACAAAATATGGGCTTTGACAAACACATTGAAATTCAGGTTTGCTGCGTATCAGTTGTTGCAGTCAATCATACACATTCTTTTACCTGATTGGCTGCTTCCTAATGCTATCCTAATCCTACTCCACCCTTCATAAGGGTTGATGTAGAGCTGCTAGAGCATTGTAGTGGTCGCTTCTTGTTGTTATTAGGGTATTATTTGTGTACATCTCCCTCTATATATAAGTGAAAATTTGTATGTTTGTTCCGCATACGTTCCTCAACGGTTTGATGGGTTTGCACCAAAACTGGCATACATACTCGTCATCACCCAGATTAAAATACAGGGTAGACGATTTTTAGAAATTCCATCCCTAAGGGAGTCAAATGTGTTTTTACGGGGCTCTCTATAGACTGGGTGCAAGTCGGCTGCTGCGGTATTACTCCGCGTGTCAAAGTAACGGTCGTCAGTTGACGCCTCACTCCTCGCAAGCTTCCGCGGTTCAGGCATACGGGAAAGAGTCCGATTTTTGAAAACACAACGCACCGGCGGGACATATTGTCATAAGCATTTTTTTTATGTTACCATGGCATTTTCTTTGTAAGGATTAGGTTTCATTAGACTCCCAACAATCGGCGCATGAGTCTCAAATATGGGTGGAGCTACAGATTCCCACCAATAGGCGTGGTCCTCTCAAATAGCATCAAGATTAAGCTGAAGTTAAAACAGGCGGTCTTCTTCATACATAAAATTTGAATACAAGATTAGTAGTGGTATTAGTATAGATAAAAAAAATAGCCTATGTCCGCAGAAAAGAAGTAAGCTTCCCAACGGTGAAAGAATTATCCAAATGGGTTTAGTTTTCGAGATTAGTAAAACAAATTCCGTATATTATCGTGAACTACTTTCTTTCACGTTGGGTGTGATCAGGTTGTATGTAAACAAAGCGGAACGATACATGGGAAATTGGAAACTACTTGAAAGCGATGTTATTCGGTAGTACAGTCAAAAATAATAAAAAATAATAAAATAATAATAATAAATAAACGAAATATCCTATGTCCTCCGAAAAACTTCCCAACAGTGAAAGAAGTATCCGGCGTTCAAGAACAATGAAAAATTACAGGCTGTAAAGTGTAAAAAACGTTTTAAAAACAATAAATATTATTACAAAATTGGCCATATTTTCCTTCCCTTCTCTATTGGAAAATCCTTCATTACAATAATATTCTAGGGAGACAATGAAAAAGGCCAATGCCCACAGAGAAACAGGGGTAAAAATGCCAAAAATCTCATATCTCATAAAAACTGAGCGTTGTTCATCATGGTAGGATTTTATTTTTATAGTGCGATTTACATTGTTACTTGAAAAACAAACTTTATGACAATCCCTGGCAGCGCCGGGTATCTCCGCTAGTTCTCAATAGCGGTTAAAACTGCAGAATTTCCCACAGAGTAAAAATAGTTGTTCTGCATGAAGAGAGATATTCTTCAAGGCCAGTCGATGAAAGGGTGGGCTGTAATCAATCTACAATTATTAGGCTACTGTAGAAAGTAAAAGACATTGGTGATATTAAAAGCATGCGTCGCAGTGGAAGGCCAAGATCCATACAACCAGGCAGAACAGAGTGCTCAGAAAGCTAAACTTGGCAAATACTGCTTTTTTCCTGCCCTGCGCTTTCGCCAGATATGTGCCAGATCGAATATGTCTGGAACGTTTTAGCTAAGCGACTGGCCCGTCAAACGCCTCCGCCAGTCACCACGAATGAACTCTGGTCTCCCGTAGAACCAGCCTGGCAGGCTGTTCACCGGATATCAAAAACCTCTTTCATTCAATGCCACGCCGTTTAGAGGCTGTTACTCTTGCTCGAGGTGATTTCTGAGATTTGAGGCAACAAAATCTTATATAGTTCTACACACGTGATCAGTTATCTCCCATAGCACGAGGAATCTGTGATATAAGTTTCATTTGAATAGCGCGATGCTTTCTTGGTGTTGCAGTCTTCACAAACAGTAGTGTATTTTGAGTATAGTTGGTGTACAGTTCATTATTATTAATAATCTAGAAGCTGCAATTATGCGTATTTTGGGTGATCTTCCCATTAAGAACGATTTTCAAGTGAATCCTGACTCCGCGTGTGTCGTTCTACTTTGTTTATATAGAACCTGCTCATACCCAGCATGAAACTGCAATATAGTACAGCGGCATAGCTCGGAATATCCGACCAATTGTGCACTTTTGTATAAAAGCATGAAGTTTTGCATGATGAATAGGCATATCCTAAGGGTCATTTTAAGATATTGGGCCACTTCAAAATTTACACAGAAGCCCCTAAATTCCAGGATGGCTGCCAAAATTTCAATTTTCTATAATTATCGTCTGATTTGATTGATTTTCAGTTTAGATATGTAATTTTTTCTGGTTCTGAATACGAATTCGAAGTTACACTTGACATTTTTCAATCGAAAGCCCATAAAATTCCATCATGGCGGCCAAAATTCCAATTTTCTATAATTATTGTCTGATTTGATTGATTTTCAGTTTAGACATGTATTTTTTGGTGATGAATACGAACGAATTCGAAGTTACATTTGACGTTTCTCAATCGGGAGCTCATAAAATTCTAAGATGGCGGCCAAACAAATCACATTTTTAAATTTTTGGTCTGATTCGATTGATTTTTGATTTACATATGTAGGTTTCATATTTCAACTAATTATTGTACTTTGTTTCAGATTGTTGGAGGTGCAGAAATAGTTGCTGATGAATAGAAAAAGGCTGTCACCCATTTCCGCAGTGATGTTAAAACGTTTCAAACTAGTTCACCCAAGGGAGTCATCAACATCAGCCCAGGATGAAATTTTCGTATGATATGCCAAAATAGCACCAATAAAAAGTTGATATGTCCAGAAAATTCCAAAAGAAGAGATATTGAACAAAATACCTACGCTGTATAGGCTAAAAGCTTTCTCAAGTTTCACGAGCTTGGAGAACTTTCAGGTAAAATACTGCTAAGACTAGATGTAGGATAGGGTATTGAAGCGTCCATGGTGCTCAATACTGCTAAATGCCATCAGTCGTGCAAGTTAAAATATAATAGCCGCCCCGGTGGCGCAGTGGTCTAAGGGGGCCTCTGATCATTCGTCCGTAAGGGGTCCGGGTTCGAATCCCGGTAAGGCATGGATGTTGTGTTTGTCTTACGGCACTGGCTCTCTCCCTTCCCTGGAACCAGTGACCCTAAATTAGGGACGGGCGACTGCTTATAGCCCGTTGAGTTGCTCACGGTGGTCGTTAAACCTCCAATCAAAAAAAATATAATAAAACAAAGTTAGAAAGAGCACAAAAAAGAACGATTAAAAATCAAAAAAATGATAGCACTCAAGGCATAGATTCATCGCTGAAGCGAAAGAGGTTGAGTCAAGAATCACGTCAACAAATACAAGCACTCCGCTTTTTCTGTGAAGAACAAGCTGGCAAAGAAGGACTACAAGCAACGATTACACTCCAAATTGATAGCCGGGTACCATCTTGTGCAGTTCTGCTGAAGGACACTAAACGGCTGGCTCGTCTTAGCTCAGGAGATATGATGGCGCAGGATGCAGTGTATTACACACGTTGTATAAATTCATTGTACTATCGTGCCAGGAAGGCTGCGACGGAAAAAACGCCTACCTCCAAAGACGACAAATTGTTGTCAGAAAGAGTTTTTGCAGAGATTGTCATGTTCATAGAAGCACGAACTGCTTTCGAACTGGCCGATCTTTTTCAAGCCTTTACAAATCAAAGATGGAACAACTTGGAGAATACAGATAAACAAATTTTCGTACGACACGACTAAAGGAACGTTTTTTGGTCCAGTTTCCAGACATGCGTCCACAGAATAAAGGAAGGGATGTCTACCTGGCATTTGCTCAAGATATTAGTGCTGCTTTAACCAAAGCTTGCGAGTTGGACATAGAGAATGATGCCCTTCAATTAGCATATGCAGCGCAGATCGTTCGACGCCACATGTTTGAAGAACACAATAGCTTCACAAAAATCACAAATACAATCTATACACCCATTATTGCACCAACTTTTCAGCATGATTCTGGAGGGTCCTGATATTCAAAACAAGAAGGAAGTTTCAATGTCACCAATAGCTCTAACCATGGCTCAACTTCTAAAGTTTAATAGCATCAACCATTCAAAATCAAATGATGCGACACATATTAAACATTGCAGAGTCCTAGAGACTCCTGTAGCTATTTACATAGGACTAATGGTACATGCCCAAACACGTAAAAAGGAGATTGTTGACCGTCTTTCTAGTCTAGGATTGAGCATATCTTATGACATGGTTATTCGTATTTCTTCAGAAATGGGAAATGCTGTCTTCCAGCAATACCTCGCGGAAGATGTCGTCTGTCCTCCGAAAATGAGAAGCTGTGTGTTTATAACAGCAGCGGTAGATAACAAAGATCATAACCCTAGTTCAATGACTTCGAAAGAATCTTTTCATGGCACTTCAATCTCTACTTCCAAAACCCCAATAACAATGTTCATGGGCTTGACCGAAACACTCCTTCTATTGCAAGTTGTATTATCTCAGAGACCATGAGCTTTCTACCAAACTACTACCCAGAATTGCCACCAGTCACGTGCAGTATTAAAGGGTCTGCTGTCCCAACAACTAATGTCACAAATCTTAGCAAGGAAAACATTTCACAACACGAAATAGCCGAATACAAGTAGCTAGCGCATACCAAGGAGTCTATTGCCAGCAGAATGATAGAAAATGTGTGCTGGGCTGCATACTATGCCAGCTAGCTACCTCTTGTAGAAGAATGTGTTACGTGTCTCACTGCGGTGTTGCCTAATCATTTCAATAATGCAGCAGTATTCAATATTGCGTTAGCTTTGGTACAATCGTAATTTGTCACTCGTAGCAACTCCTTATGTCATGCTCAGAACGGCGTAATCGTAAAACAAGTCACCGTCGAAAAACAAGTGAGACTCTAAAGCAGAGGAGGGTAAACAGGGATACATTCCAAAACAGCAGCTCTTATCTTCATTTTGAACATGAAACATTATTTTTTTATTTGGTGTCAGATTTGCCTAACGTAAATTTGTCGAGAGAGAAAAATGTGGCGTTCAGATTGAAACACGTTTAGAATATTTACATACGAAGACAGAAAATAAGCAAGAAGGTTAAATTAAAGCATATGTCGCAAACCTTAAACTAAAAATACGTAAATGAGGCATCCTAAAAATGTTGACCGCTATTGAACCGCCAATAAATATAAGCTAAGTAAAGTACACAAAATGCATTCTTTCGGGAATTTTGCAAAGAAAATCTTCGGAACGTTTTTCAAAAGCGCTGTCCTGAAGGTATCAAATTTAATTTTGCTTTCGAACAATGTAACCGTTCCCCAGTGCAATAGGCCTCTGGAAATTCAGAAATAAAAAAAATCATCAGCTTTCTTCTTCCTTTGATTAGATCCGAGTTTACGTCTCACAACGAATTTGGAAACTTATAAAAGGAAGATCCAGTAAAAATTGATAATAAAAGCCATTCGCGATGTTCTCGAAAGTTTCATCCCTAATACTCTTTTCCGCTCCGGCGATCGTAAGTCCACATATAAACACACTCTCATTATAATTTCTCTAAAATAATGGATCAGCAGCAAATTGGTTTTCCATCTTTCAGAGAAAATTACCATTCCTTCGTCGTGTGTAATTGAGTTTGCGTTATTTGGCTTGACTTTAGATTTATGCTTCGCGGCATTCCATTTCTACGCAAATTTGTTCACATTCTGTTATTCAGCCCGAAGCTCAACCCCGGAAATATTATTAAAGTGCCATTTTATTTTTTACATACGTTTATCAGAGTCTGCGTTAGAACTGCCTCAATGAAACTACGAACAACTAAGATGCTTCGAGTGCCGCCGTGTATCTAGTAATCAAAGCAACTAGTCATTTTTTTATATCTAAAAGTTTTTCTGTTTTACCCATGGCATTTCCAACAGGATAAGCAAATTATTCCGTCAAAATCATACTTGATCAAAAGCTAAATAAAATAATCCTTTCTTTTTGCCGTTTAGAAAAGAAAAATATGACCTAACTTTAATTGGTCAATGACCACTGGAAGAGAAAAATAAAGTAGGAAATGTGCACAGACGGACAATCAGATTAAAGAAAACGCAAAAAATTTGCAGTTTCTTTCAATGGCAACAGTTACTACACTAGGTGGATAAAAGTGATTGGACACGTGACGTATACTCTGATTTAACTTTCCTTTTTAGTTTCTTTCTCTATGTAAATTTGAATTCATTCTCCTTAGCGTTTTTCAAACTTCACGTGACATCTTCTATCTCGCAAGAGTATGGTTGGCAACACCTTGAGGTCGGAACGTATGACGTGTGTATGGGTACGATGACAATTGAACGTTATGTAATGTTTGAGCAAAAGTGTGGCGATAATGAATGTTATGTCAGTTGTGGAGGAAGTGTTGATTAATTAAAGTAGTGTTTATTTAAAGGCTGCGTATTGTGCTGATATACACTATATTGACAAAAGTCACCGGATACAACAAAACTTTAATTAATTATTTGTCACCTGAAGCCTAGAAGAGAAACACAACATAGCATTTATTGACATACATTAGTACGGTGTCAGTCCACCTTTGGCCTTAATGCATGCAGTGACCCTTCGAGGCCTGCTTTCGACAAGGTATTGGAACACAGCGATAGGTATGCGCTTCCATTCAGTACAGTACATAATGCTGCCACTAACTGTTGCTTAGTAGTAGTCCTTCGCTCCAAAATTCTTATGCGGCTCTCTAATTCATCCCATAGGTGCTCTATGGGATTAATATTCGCGCTCTGTGCTGGCCAGTCCACACACGATATGGAATTATCGTCAAAACAAGCCGTAACAGTCCTTGCTTTATGGCTCGGTGCATTATCCTGCTGGTACCAACAATGTTCGGTTCCATAGTATTGCCACAGAGTTGGTAGGGCATGATTGTCCAGAATATCGAGGTAGACGTGCTGGTTAACAGGGCCGTCCCCGATAACCACTGGGCCGGGACCATACCACGAGAAACACCCCCACACGGGTACACGGCCATCTCCAAACTTGACTGTAGGAATAGTACACTGTGCTAAATAGCATTGCCCCGGCTGCCGCCATACCCAAACACGGCCATCAGACTGGTAGATCGTGTATCAGTATTCGTCAGTCCACAGGGCCCGTTTCCATTGATCTACGGTCCACGATAAATGTTCTTTACACCATGCTAGAAATCGAGAAACATTCCTAGTGGAGATGAAAGGCTTATGAGAAGCCGCACGACCACGGTAACCCATGGAATGAAGTTGTTTGCGAATGGTACGTGTACATACCGAGGTTTCAGTATTGTTACTCACCTGTACACTGAGGTATTGTGCAGTACTCCGTTGATTAGCTGTAACGATTCTCCTGAGTATTAACAAATTTTATTGAACTCTTAGGCATAAAATAATACAGGCGCACCACAAAGTGGGAAAAACAATAATTAAACAATGAATGAAAGTAATGACATTATCAACAGATGAATGCGGCTACGCCGGTCAAGATAATATGAAAAATGCTAAAAACCACAACAAGGTGGTGAAATACACGATACACAGAGATAGCAAAGTACACGAAAGCAATTACAATTGGCACTGGCAATAGCCAGGATGTAATCGAGGAACGCCTAACAACAGAAAAGGACATCCAACACGGCACTTTATTAACAATCAGGAAAACCGGAAATAGAAACAATAAATACAGTAAGCACTATACACCAACTGTGCGCAACAAACCCGGTAAAATTCACACGAATACCACTCAAGTGAGTGACTCTGAAGACAAGATTAAGGCGTGCCACACTGAGCGACGCTAAACAATGAGAAAACAGATCTACAAGTGAACGGGCATCACCACTCAAGAACGTAGAGGGGAAAACATAAAGGAACAACATAGCATCATGCACAATTCGAAAAACGGTACAAATAAATGTGAGCCCAATGACACCGACTCGAACAGAAATCGCACGAGGTTTGAAGAAACAATACAAAACGCCAAAAAAACGCAAGTGCAAAACCCCCGGGGCACATCGGGGATACAAAACAAACAAGAATTACAAATAGCACGGTGCACTGTGAACAGGAAAAATATGCGTGAGAGATAGTTGATAATGACAGCAAGCACAGTACCAGAGAAATAATGCAGATTACGGTAAGTTACAAAATACGCACTACAGGTGAATGGCAAGCGCCAACTAAACAAAAACAGAACAATAAAAATTACAACTCACACTTGATGGTAAGCTCAATTCACAAAAATCAACATTGATACAAAATTTATAGTGACCCTGGACTCGACCAAGGATCAAAGAATCACAAAGGAACTAGTACCAACAGAAATGCCGAAGAAAAGTACACTGTATGCATACAAGAAAACAGAAAAAAAATTGTACAAATTCAAGAAACACAATGACAAGAACAAGGCATGAACAACACGGTACACATTATCAGCTTTTCCGTGATGAACACCGCAAGCGAGTGCGAAAAAAGAAGCACAACGCTCGCGTTAACCGGCGAAAGCATGAAAAAGAAAATCGTATAAAATGATACAGTATTTACAGGTCAATGAACTTTCACCAACTCAAACAGAACGAAGAGCGTGAAAAGGGTGCAACGAGGTCACGTTCACATAACACAAATACAACAGGGGAACAAGAGTCCGGGAACTTCGGACTCGAACATAAACCCTATGATAAGCCAAACATTACATGACTGGAAAGAAAAACAAGGAATAAGCACACTGGGTACACAGGGAAACAGAACATTCGAGTGAGAGGTACGAACCAGCAAGCGCTGTTCCTCGTTGCATAACAATACAAAATACACAGTACAATGGTCCAGTGAACAGGAACGATGCAAAACTTCAGTATACACAATGTGCGTGCTATATCAATTACAAGCATAGAGAACAGAACTTCGCTGTCTCAGATAACAGTAAGGAAAAAGAAGCAATGGACGAACAATTTACAATAAACAGGGTACATGGCAATCCAAGGTACGAAAAAAAGTGACAATGTCAGAAATTATGTACAATGAAGATAGGTTACAACAGCATACAATTACAGGCAACCAACAATACCACGCCAATTGACAGCAATAAGGTGACCATAAGATATGGTACATATATGTCATAAAACACCAGGAAGAAAATGAAAAAAAGGGGTACATGCAGCTTAGACTCGGGTACAAACCTGTACCCAAACAAAAGAAAACGAGTCACATTAGTTAACAATTCGCAAAACCTATGCCAAGAAAGGCACGCCACGGTGGACAACTACATAACCTGCCATATGAGAGAACAGACACAAAGAAATGCAGATCCAACAAAATAACAAAATATAATTACAAATATACACTGAGTCCCAAAAGGCACATGGAAAAGTAAGAGGAGAAAGCACAACGCAATTAACACGAAAGATACAGCGTCGACCTGTCAACTCGAAACCACCCCGTTTCCTGCGCCCAGGCAGACCGGAAGGAAACCACAGAATGGGGGGTGGACGCTGCAAAGTACTCCAGCCGGAGACGAGCCAAGATGCGATTCCGAAAAATCTTCCGCAGAGCTGCACCTGCAGAAAGGATGCTAGGTGTGGCAGAACGTGATCGTATAGAAAGGCGGTAAAGATGAATAACATGCTTCACAAGGGCGAATAGGTAGGCAGAAGCATCCGGAAGTTTAGTTGGAGGATGCTTAGTTAGAAGTAGCCATGGATATGATTGGAAAGGAAGATCCCTGGAACAAATAATGCCAGCAAGACGAAAAGCAGTATGAAGCAGAGGTAGCAGAATGGGACAGTGACAATAAACGTGTGGAACATCGCCTTCAGAACCACAAAAAATACAGAGTGAAGTAGAAGAAATAGACATTCGAAAGAGAGAGGAAGGAACGGTAAGGCGACGGTGGAGAAACCGCCATTGAAGGTTAAGCTCCAGCGGGGAGGAGAGCGGCGAAGAAGATGCAGACCAGATTGTCAAAGAAAGCGAGGAAGAAACATCCGGGAGTGGGTGGGGAATAGCGAGGAGTGTGCTAAGAAGAGTATAGATCGAACCGATGGAAAAAGAAGAAATGGGGGCAACAGAGGCACGAAGAGGAAGGAAGAAAGGAATAGAGAGGCTAGGACCAGAAACAGAGATGAGACCAGAATCAGAAACAAGGGAAGGGAAGAGAGGACAGAGAGTAAAACGAAGGAGATCAAAATCTTCCTCCAGTAGGGAGTAGAAGCGGGGAAAAGAGAGGAAAGGGGCTTCCAGGAGAGGTCAGCAGTAACTAAAGCTTGAACAGTTAAGATTCCAGAGCGGACCCAAGGAGGGAAGATGAAGTAGGGTTGATCAGGAGGGTGAATCAGAGTCGAAAAGAAAAGTGATTCGGCAAGAAGATCACGAGTAGTAGAGGGAGTTGCGCGAAGAAGTGGAAGTGAGCGGAAGAACGCTAGCGCTTGTGTAATGAGGGGTGGAAATTGATTAAAATAAGAAGGATAAGAGTCCATCTGAAGATATAAGAGAAAGCAAAAAAGGATGGATCTCGGAGAGAGATAAGAATATCAAAAGTAGAGCAGAGTGATGGAGTGAGAAGAAGGCAAAGGAATGAAACGATGCGAAAGGCTCGGTAGTAAAGGCGTACATCCGGTAGGCGAATTCCTCCCAAACAAGCTGGAATAGTGAGAGTCGTAGCAGCAACCCAATGCTTTGCTGACCAAATCACGGAAGTAAAAATGCTGTTGATAGTAGAAAGACGAGCCGAGGTAAACACCGATGAGTTCCAAGAAAACAAGCATTGGGATAGAAGGTATCGCTGGACAATTTGCGCTCTCTGAATGTAAGATGCGAAAGAATGCGTGAATCGCCAAAACGTAGCTGAGCGTTGTAATCGAGGAAGGAGTCCATTCCAGGTAATAATTCCAGAAGTGAATGGATGTCCAATCTGGGAGCCAAGAATTTTCTGGGTCGAGGAGGACCACACCGCACCCCATGGGGCATCGGTGCGACCCATCCAAGACCCACACCACAACCCGATGCTCTTGAGCACATTCAAGGACGCGCCAGAGAGAGCTGCATACTGTTGATACGTGGAGTGTAGAATATCAAACTGTTCATCTCGTCGGAGACAGAAAGTGGCGTCATCTGCATAGGCTGAAACAACGAAACGGTGATGCCTGGTGCTAGAAACGGTCGACGGTAATGCAGAAAGAAGAGATGAACGGCTGGCAATCAAGAAAGGTTCGAATGCGAGGGCAATGAGTTGCCCTGAGAGGGGGCAACCCTGCTGGATTCCTCGTTCGAAAGGGATGGGTGCCGTCAAAAATGAGGCCGCCCGAACATGAAAATGAGCGCCCCGATAAAGACTGAGAAGGAGAGAGACAAAAGGAGAAGGAAAGCCAAAATGGGTTAGAACAGCAGAAAGATAGTCATGGGAAACGTTATCAAAAGCAGAGTGTTGATCAATGTTAAATAAGGCTAGGGGTTCTGAATGTTTGCGAGCAAGAAAATTGAGATTAAGAAGAAAAGAAATGTTGTTAGCGATAGACCGACCAGGCACAGTGTATGACTGGTCGGGAGAAACAAGAAACGAAAGGACAGAGTTAAAACGTCGAGAAAGGAGTTTCATGAAAAATTTATAATCAATATTAAGGATGGAGATAGGGCGCCAATTTGTCAGATTCAGGAGGTCCCCCTTCTTTGGCAGGAGGATGACATGAGCAACTGTAAATTCCGGTGAAAGCGCAGAAGAAGAAAGAGCACAAGAAAAACCAGCAGAAAGAAAAGGTAGAAGGGACGGAAGAAAAGCACGGTAGAAGGACAGCGGAAGACCATCAGGTCCCGGGGAGGCATGGGAGTTCAGGGAGGAAAACGCCTCTCGAAGTTCAGGCAAAGAAAACTCAGCAGTGAGGGGAGCACAGAGAGAAGGCGGGACCTGAGGGAGAGAAGAGAGAAGGGGAGAAGAAGAAAGATCAGTAACCTGCGCGACCGCTCGGAACTTCTCCTGAAAGAAGTGACGGACTTGGGAGCAAATAAGAGATGTGTCGAACGTGGTGGAGCCGTTAGGAAGGCGAAGATGTCGAAGTGAGGTTGACGCTCGTCTCGAAGATTCCATCTTGGAAAGAACTTCAAAGGCTTGTGTCGATGGAGATAGATGCAGAAGTCGAAGTCGACGCACAGCTTGTTGGGCAAGCGGTTGTAGGTGAGCGTGTAGTTCATCGTGAACTACTGAATACTGTGGATCCGACATTTGTAACGAAGAAAGCAAACCCCGAAGATTGCTGATCGCCATCGCACGAGTGGTAGTGATGGAAAATGAAAGGCGTCGTACCAATAATAGAAGGTCTTGTTTAATGTCGAGCCACAGGCGCAGTGTACTCGGAGTAGTAGCTAGCAAAGGTTTCTTAGCAGCAAGTAACTGCTCAACTGTATCGCAGAAAGACCGATCTTGTAAAATTGTATCATCAAAACTCCATCCACGACGAGCCGAATGTGGTGATGGGGAGACACAAACAGATAGAGACACGGCGCTATGATCGGAGGACACTGTAGGGAGGTGCCGTGCCGAAGTAATAGTGGGAATCAAAGAAGAGACAACATAAATACGGTCCAATCGAGCGGCAGCAGAAAACTGCGTCGGGGAATTGCACCAAGTAAATGAAATGGTTTGAGGATTTAGCTGGCGAAAAGAGTCAACAAGCTGAAAATCAGCAATAAGTGTTAACTTGGAGACAAGATTCGCACGGTGTTCTCCGTGCGACAAATAGCGGTCTACAGAGGGCTGCACCGTGCAGTTAAAATCCCCTCCAATGATGAAAAATCCCCGGAGGAAATCGCAGCAATCGCTGCACGTAGACTCCGAAAAAGTGGATCAACAAATGATTCTTCAGTTGGTATATCGACATTAAACACATGAAAAGTTACAGTATCAACACAGAAAGTAAGGCATTGCAATAATTCTGAATATAAGTTATTGACAGAAATACAAAAAATACGGTGCATTAAACGACGGTGTACACCGACGGCAATGCCACCAGACCTAGATTGGCGGTACGCATGGTAGAATGTGTAAGGCCACGACCGCCATCTGTATGTCGGCGTATCAGTAGAACATCGAGTCTCTTGAAGGAGGAGGATATCACTGGCATCCGCCGCGAGGTCCTCATAGACAAGGGCATTCACATCAGGGGTCGCAAATCCGCGACAGTTGAAGGTCGTCACCGTGAAAGCGCCAAATCAGAAGGTGGAGTGAGCACTTTACGCAAGTGGTCTCGGAGATTAGTGTATCGACGATGCATCATTTTCACAGCAGCAGCATCATTAGAAGACGGACTACGAAGCGCTTGATAGATGCAGTCCAACTCCGTCAACTGCGCAGTCACCGCCGGAAGCTGAGCTGTATGTGCCTGGACAAAAGGAGGGAATCCCCAGGCAACGATTTCTGACAGAGAACGTCATATAACTCCGGATATGATAAAGGAATCGACGGAAATACATGTTGTTGCAGTCTAGCAAGAAAATCTTCATAAGGCAAGATAAAGTCTTCAGCGTTCGAAGACAAATCACATTCTTTCAGGCGAGAAGCCGACGTACGGGA
This sequence comes from Macrothele yani, assembly GCA_039090855.1. Taxonomy (NCBI): domain Eukaryota; kingdom Metazoa; phylum Arthropoda; class Arachnida; order Araneae; family Macrothelidae; genus Macrothele; species Macrothele yani. Next base: position 34,588,539 of record CM077004.1, read on the forward strand.
ACGATTAGAAATTGGCGATTTCCCTTGAGGCTTCCGCCGCTTGTAGGAATCGTGGGGAGCCTTTGGGGCTTCTCTTTTGTCAGTGCGAGACCTAGAGGTCGCGTCCGACCCATCTCTTAAGGTGTGGTCACTGACGCTCTGGTAAGCGGTGTCGGTGTCCGCATTGGAAGTTTCAGTATCAGACAACACCCCTCCGTCAGCATCAGTAATGTCGCCAGGTGGTGCAGGAGCAAGGACAGGCGATGTCGGTGGTAATTCAGGATAATGCTCTACAGAAGCAGGAGGTGGTAAGGCAGTCGACTTAGGAGAGATCTCTATGTGAAGAGGATCAGCAGGTGCCGAAGATATTGATGAGGCACCAACAGGGGTGTAGTGAGTATCCATCCGTGGTGCAGAAGAACCAGTTGATGGCCGTGCAATAGGACACTCTTTGTAGAAATGTCCAACTTCCTTGCATTGACTGCAATGGAATTCAGTCAATAGATCAATTTGGCGAGTCTGACCATCACATTTAACTGTGAAGTGAGTTGGGAGCTGAGCAATAGCTTCTTGAGAAGGAAAAACGACACGTGCAACTCGACGGGCTCCACGGATGGTATCATGCATCGGGTCGTTCTTTGCAGCTAAGTGTGTTTGAATCCCTCCAACGACTCGCCCCAGAGATGAAAGCACGGCATATAACATGACGTCAGTCACCTCTGGGGTACAGGGTAAAAGGAAACATTTACTGGTCGTTGGGCCACTGGTTCTGGAGTAAGTTGGCGATCTCCAACGGTTAGGCCTGTCGTCAGGACAGACTTGGCATATTCAACTCTGGCAAGATAAATGACAACCGTCCGGCCCCGCCGGAACATATGCGAAATGGCGTCTGGGGGAAACAGGCTTTGAAGGGCATCGGCATAGATCCGCATCGGTGTATCTGGGAGAGCTTCAAAACTAACTCCCTTAGCCAGGTTGAAAGCTGGCGAGGAGTAGAAGAGGCTGCAACCGTAGAATACGTGGCAGGCGACTGAACGGGCACAGAAGAACTGGAAGAGGCTTCACCACCAGTAATATCCATGGCTTCATCAACTGGAGCAGAAGCTGAAAGGTTTGACGTAGCTGGGGAAGTCAACGGATTAACACCCGAAAGGCTACCGAACGGACCACTCGGAGAGGGTAGTGCATCAGTGCTAGCTAGGGAAGATAGCACAGGGACGCTGGCATCAGTCGACAATGATGATGATGGACCACGGGAAGCTAGGGCTGGGCTCCGCCCCTCTCCGCCGGAAGTCGCAATTTGCATATTTGATGAAGTGTGCATCGCCGACCTGCAAGGTCGAACGTAAATAAACTGATAATAGCAAAAGAAAAAAACTCACCCGCTCGGGAGTAGACTTAAAATAATCACTGGACTTTCACGAATCGACGACGACAAACAAGTAAGGAAGAAACACTTAATATCACACAACACAAACCAATATATACGAAACTCGCATGAACGTGACCGCTGAGCCTGAGGCCTCGACGTCCTCTATCACTGATTTTCTTTGGTCTGCCGCTACATTGTGCTGCTTCAGACACGCCATGTGTCTTCCATTTATTCAGTACATCCAAAACAGTTGACTTGGGTATGTTTAAGCGCATCTCGGTTTCTCTTATAGACAAACCATTAATATAACACCTAGCAATCTTTCCTTTCTCAAAGTCAGTTCTCTCCTGCCGCGACATTTTCACTCAACCTCACAGTGCGATATGTTCGCGGTCAGCTGAAGGCTTGTTTTTATACAGTTTTCAGCTGTAGCGTGCATCTCAACAACGCAGCGGAACCGTTGATTTGCTTTTGAATGGGTGCCCGGTGACTTTTGTTAATATAATGTATATGTATATTTTTTTATAATTAAGTGTTCTACAGATTACGTTATTTAGTTCTGAATGTTACTACTAATCTGATACGTTTAACGTTCCACGTAAAGTGTTCTGTTCTATTGGAATATTACCGTTTCATGGATCTGTTGAAAGAATAATGGAATCAACTTAGCGTAAGTAACTTTTTTTGACGTTTCCTTGGAAGACACCTGTTTCACTGCAGGTGAAGTTACTCGTATTAAAAACTGATTTATGTTGTGTTCAGTCAGCCAAAATTCCACAAACAATACAGTCACTGTAAATAAATAGAAAAACATAGTGTTGTATTTATATCAGCAGTGGGTAGGTCCTCCATTTGCAGAGATAACATCAGCCTCACATTAAGGTAAACTGTTCAATAGTCCATGGAGTGCAGAGAACAAAATGTCCCTCCATTCCCCTTTGAGTTCATCGACCAACTCTGTCAGTGAAGCAGGCCGTGTTGGTCTAGAAATCATCCGTCATTCAATTTCATTCCATAGGTGTTCCATGGGATTGAAATCCGGGCTCTGAGTAGGCCAGTCCATCCGCGAAACCTAATTTTCCTCATAGCTCTGCATTGTAACCCTGGAAATATGACAAGTGGTATTGTCGTCCTGGAAGGAACAATCGTCGTGTCCGCAGAACTGCCACAACGTTGAGAGCATTGAGCTATCCAGAATATCTCTATACAGTGCTCAGTTCGTGTTACCATGAATAACGACCAGTGGACACACATCATACCAGCTGAAACATCACCATACCATAATTCCACCGTATCCGTACTTCACAGTCGGCACTGTACACTATATATGTAGAGTTTCTCTGGGTAACCGCCAAACCCACACACGTCCATCAAATCGGAATAATGTGAAGCGAGATTCGTTGCTCTATAACACCTTCCGCCATTGCTGTAATGTCCAATTTTTGTGTTGTTGACACCATCCTAACTACGTCGCTTCGTTGGTCTTTGTGATGAGAGCTTTATGGGCGGCTGCACGGCCATGACACCCGAGTGCATGGATCTCTCCCCGAAGTGTCTTGGTGGAGACCATAGCATCTGTGGCGATCTGGAATTCATGTTCTATGGCGTGCATTGGTCGGCACCTGGTTTTCCGGATCTCCCTTTGCAGCACCCTCCGATCCCTGGGTTGCAGTTTTGAGGGTCTTCCAGGAAGAGGTGAATTCCTGCAATGTCCCGTTTATGAACCTATCTCCATAAGTGTCCTGGTGGAGACCATAGTATCTGTGTCGATCTAGAACTCATGTTCTATAGCGTACGTTGTTCGGGACCTGGTTTTCTGGATCTCCCTCTGGAGTACCCACCGGTTCCTGGGTTGCAGTTTCGTGGGTCTGCCAGGTTGAGGTGAATTTGTGCGATGTTCCGTCTTCCTCCACTTGTTCATAACAAAGGACACATTTGATTTAGCAACCTGTCTGACATCGGCATACCTCCAATTGAGCAGCCTATTGTAATTCCCTTTTCAATCTCGGAGAGCTCTCTCCTGCTAGCCATTTTATCTGCGATTAATCTGAGCGTATTCCCTTTGCCGTTTTTATACCTTATCAACCATGTTTCTGTTGCAGGAGCACACCTTACGCCTGCGTGGGGGTTTCCAATCGTTTTTGTCCACATAGTGTAGTAAAGCAAACAAACGAGGGCATTTATAAATTCTAAATTTGACATATGCACACTATGAAGACAAAAGTATTCGAACACTTTTGTCAAACGGACATAGTAGCATTTATTAACCGAAATCTTGTCGTCGTTTTGTTCGTGAACGTGCTCGCTTCCTTCTTTTACCCCTCTACCAGCCCTGAGTCGGCTTTTAAACGATCCCGGTGATGCCTTTTCTGTGTTTTCTTTTCTTCATTGCACCGGTGTTTTCGTTTTCTGTAGTCTGTTGTCTGATTGCCGGCCATTCACACCGTCTCTTTGTAAGTTTTGTAATGTATATTCTATTTGAACTTTCCTTTTGAGTTTCTTTTTCTATGTAAATCAGAGTTTGTTCTCTTTGATATTTTCAAACCTTAACGCTATGTTTTTTCCCACAAACAAGAATGACGTTGGTAACAATCTCAGGTTCGCACGGAAGGGACGTATGTATGTGATAAGAACGTTACATACAAGGACGATGCAGAGGTTACTTTGTGTGTGGAGATGTTAGATCGTTACTGAGTTTTGATTATAGACCTCTTGACTAAGATATATGAAGTGGTATGTACCTCGCCGTGCTATGTTTTGGATTTCGTCTAATGTTGCTAAACCAATAAAAGGTTGACGTAAGTTGAACTTCTGTATATGTTCCGTCTGGCATTTCTAAAAGCCTTACTTTAACGTGAGTTATCCGGCGCAATTAGTTGTATCGCATATATCCGTAGTTTAACATCTATTCAGCCGGAAATCTTACATAACGTAAAAAGGGTTAAGTTATACTTTTCTTTTGCCAAAGTTTTGATGTTGCTTTTGTTTTTTGCGTACGCCGATGGGTGTGGTGCTCTTTGGCTCATTGAAGCCCTTGCCCCAGTAAACTCCAACCAACCATTTGCCGAAATCTCTACATAGTCAGCGTTATAACTCCTGCAACCCTTCTCGTAATACTTTCCAAAGTTTTGATGTTGCTTTTGTTTCTTGTGTACGCCGAAGCCTGTGGTGCTGTTTGACCCGTTGAAGCCCTTGCCCTAGTAAACTCCAACCAACTATTTGCCGAAATCTCTACATAGTCAGCGTTATAACTCTTGCAACCCTTCTCGTAATACTTTCCAAAGTTTTGATGTTGCTTTTGTTTCTTGTGTACGCCGAAGCCTGTGGTGCTATTTGACCCGTTGAAGCCCTTGCCCTAGTAAACTCCAACAAACTATTTGCCGAAATCTCTACATAGTCAGCGTTATAACTCCTGCAACCCTTCTCGTAATACTTTCCAAAGTTTTGATGTTGCTTTTGTTTCTTGTGTACGCCGAAGCCTGTGGTGCTATTTGAACCATTGAAGCCCTTGCCCCAGTAAACTCCAACCAACTATTTGCCTAAATCTCTGCATAGTCGGCCCACGTTTGTCGGTCATAGCTCCTGCGACCCTTCTAGGAATACTTTCCACTGGATGCCGATTACTTCGTACGTGAATGTTCCTCCGTTCTGCTGTAGATAAAGGTGCGCAGGAACTGTTGCTTTAAAAAGGAACTAACTCGCGTCATGTAGAAAGAAATAATCCAACATCATTTGCAAACTAATTTGTATTCACTGAAGAAGAAATTATGATACAACGTGAAATTTGAGTTACCATCGTGAAATTACACTTGCATAGAAGAAAGAATCACAGTTTATGTTTATCATAGGACAGGTTATTTGGTAGCAGTACAATAAAAACACATTGTTTTTGCAGAATCTAGCAAAAAAAAAACATGATACAGACTAAACCGTGGAAATGAAATCAGGTTGTTCTTGTAGAGCAACATAATGTTTGTTTTGTTTGTTGTTGTTTTTTTAAGTTTAACGACCACCGTGAGCAACTCAATGGGCTATAAGCAGTCGCCCGTCCCTAATTTAGGGTCACTGGTTCCAGGAAGGGAGAGAACCAGTGCCGTAAGACAAACACAACATCCATGCCTCACCGGGATTCGAACCCGGACCCCTTACGGACGAATGATCAGAGGACATCGCTTAGACCACTGAGCCACCGGGGCGGCAGCAACATAATGATAAGCGAACGACGCATACTACATTCATTAATGACGAGAACAGCATTACTAGAAAAAGTGTGTAGGCCACCCCGGTGGCGCAGTGGTCTAAGCGATGGCTAATGATCATTCGTCCGGAAGGGGTCCGGGTTCGAATCCCGTGAGGCAGGGATGTTGTGTTTGTCTTACGGCACTGGCTCTCTCCCTTCCCTGGTACAAGTGAACCTAAATTAGGGACGGGCGACTGCTTATAGCCCATTGAGTTGCTCACGGTGGTCGTTAAACCTCCAATCAAAAAAAAAATGATGATGTGACGTCACGGCTCCAAAACCAACTTTAACACATTTCTCCTGCAAAGCTTGTACCAAAGCTGTCGCAGGGGAACGTCTTGGCGACGGAGAACAGATTTGGAATCATCTCTCGTCCCACATATGTTCTATTAGATTTAAGCGGGGACTATGGACCGGGCAATTTCATACTTTAACTTCTTGCTCTTCATGCGAGGCATGGGCAGAACTTGCAGTGTGGTAAAAGGCTCGGGAATTTGATGCGAAACAGGCAGAGATTTGTGCCGAAATACTGCCACAGCATGGGTAGTGCGAAATTGTTCAGAATGTCTTCTTACCTAGTAGCAGTTAGGCTGGAGAAAACCACAAAGAGCCGAGTCTTTCCCATCAGAAACCGCCTCACACCATCACAGATCCTCCTCCAAACTAGACTGTAGGGACAGTACAGTAAGTCTGAAAGCATTCTTCCGGAAAACGCCACATACAAATACGTCCATCCGAATGAAAGAATGGGCACATGACTCTCTTTGAATTTTCTCTTGTCCACGAACGACAAGCGAAGCACGACCGTAGTCACCGTCTGGCAATGCGTGCAGGACTGTAGGTCTTGTGCGCTGCTCATGACAGAGGGAATGCAGTCCCGGCGCACTGTTCTGGTGGAAAAAGTCGTCAAAATGCAAATGATACTGAGCGTTGCAAATTTACGGTTTCATCCTTTTTGATGTTACAACACAAAAGATGTTAACACCAAGAAAGCTTTCCGGTGAAAGGGTTTCTAAATGGTCCAAAATCAAATATAAGATTTAAAGACCAGGACAACGCACAGTTTTTTACCTCTGCGTACCGTACAATCTGAAAATTAGAATGTCTTTTTTTGTCCCTTTAATTTATCTGAGAGTAAAATGTCATCGAAACTTGCTGATACGTATCTGTATATCATCAACTTCATACTCAAAATGTAACTTATAATGCTTTGGGTTTTACGAACTGCTGCAGCAGTGGTGGCGAAAGCGTCGAAATTTCCTCTGAAACACAGTTTAATCAATCAGAGCTGTGAGGCATAACGTCCTGCTGTAAATTATTTGGAGCGTTGATAGATACATGGATACTATTCCGGTAACAACGGTTACGGAGTTTATACAGACAGACAGGACTAATACGATAGCTCTCAGTAATAGCTCGCATTTCCGCAATGGTTTGATTGAAAAGTTGACAGGACACGACATCCACCCTGACCACAGAGTTCAGACGTAATACACCTTGCTCTCAGAGCGGTGCTAAATGCACTTATCAAGAGCCGAAGTAATTAGTACGATGTGTGTAATTGACTTCGGCTATCTATCGTTAAAAGAAGTTTCAATGTAAAACATCTGATCATCATTAGCGACACCCAACTTCCACTGCGTTTGTCTCAAAGAGTGAGAGATAAATTAAGATGTGTATATGTTTTATTGAAATCTCAAAGGGCGTAAAATTTCATATTATGGATTATTTGGTACTCTTACAGCGTGCGGTCTTAGGAGACGCGTGCGAGCTGCACTAGATGGCGCTTCCTTCCAAAGCGAAATATGTATGTGCTGGATTTGCCTGAAAAGTAGTAGTCAAGCTATATGCTTTACTGTCGAACTACAGGGGTTAATCAAAATAATTGAAACTCTAGCTGTCCGTGGAGAACTGTTTATTAATAACCTGAAGGCCCACATTGTGCTTTCAGGACAGAAGCAAATTGACCTGGAATAGACTTATACACTGAGTGGCCACAGTAGAGGGAAATGACCGATTCTGGCTTAAACCGCAGCCCATAGACTTAACATCAGGCTGCCGCCGGGCGGACGCAGCCAGCCGCAGCCAGCTGCAGCCGAGCAAACGGAAGGGGGCGTGGCCTGACGCAGGCATCAGGGGGATGAGGAAGTGTGGCATGGGTGAGGATGTAGGTGGCGCTTGTGTGTTGGGACGATGCCGATGAGCTGCCCCCTAGCGGTGCTTCTTGGAACTTTCGATGGATCTTTGTTTTTGAGGGATGGCAACGACCGAGTGGGAAAGGGGTGGATATAGGGGGATGGCAACTTGATGTGTTGCCCCTAGCAGTGCTTCTTGGAACTTTCGACTGATCTTTGATTTTGAGGGATGGCAACGCCCGAGTGCGAAAGGGGTTGGATATAGGGGATGCCAACTCGATGTACTACCCCTAGCGGTGCTTCTTGGAACTTTCGATTGATCTTTGATTTTGAGGGATGGTAACGCCCGAGTGGGAAAGGGGTTGGATATAGGGGATGTCAACTCGATGTGCTGCCCCCTAGCGGTGCTTCTTGGAACTTTCGATTGATCTTTGATTTTGAGGGATGGCAACGGCCGAGTGGGAAAGGGGTTGGATATAGGGGATGTCAACTCGATGTGCTGCCCCCTAGCGGTGCTTCTTGGAACTTTCGATTGATCTTTGATTTTGAGGGATGGCAACGGCCGAGTGGGAAAGGTGTTGGATATAGGGGATGCCAACTCGATGTACTACCCTAGCGATGCTTCTTGGAACTTTCGATGGATCTTTGATTTTGGGGGATGGCAACGACCGAGTGGGGAAAGAGCACTGCGTAGGTGTTAGATATGATGATGCTTCTTGGAACTTTATTATTTCGATGGATCTTTGATTTTGAGGGATGGCAACGACTGAGTGGGGTCCGTTGGGAATTTCTACATTTATTCCTGTGTTTTGCAAGCAAGATTTCTCCCCCTCTTCAATACTATTTTTCCCCCGGAGGAAATTTTTACGTAACGATGCTGAGGAATTTTCTTTCCAAGGGAATAAAAATGCTCCTAAGGTCTTAGCGAAGTTCTAACTCACGATGATTTGGTTTCCAAAAATAGTCAGGGGGTCAAATGGTTTTCGTGTACTACGTATTCCCTATATCATCATCATCATCATCATTGTCAACCATTATCAACCACTGCTGGATGAAGGTCTCTCCTGAGAATTGGAACAATTCCCTATATATATATATATTTTTAAATTACTTTTACGTTATTTCTTCATGTGTTTTTATATATTTTTTGTATGTTTTGAGGGAGTTTTTTCGTGTAGATGTAATGAATTTTCTGGGAACTTTTCTTTTTCCTCCATTCAATTTTATTTCAGACCATGAGACGAGGAAATGCTTCTTTAGAAATTATTTCGTTCTTGTTCGCAGTAATTACTGGACATAGACTTCATGTTAATTCTGAGTCTTTCACCCCTGCAATAATATTTTCTCGTAATTTTTTCGTATGTTCAAGAACTCTACAGATCTTTCCCAGTTAAAATTCTGCTCAAACAATATTTTCGGTCTTTATTTCCTTATAGCTTCCCAATTTCCGATATTTTTCTTCCTCTATCTTTGAAATTTCATTAAACTTCTCAATAGGTCAGGATTCTTTTTTTTCTTGGACAAACTTATGAGTCCTTTTATTTACACTATCTTTTTTTTTCCATTTCATTTCAGCAAACGATTATTTTAGATGCAACAAATCGTCAGATTTTGGTTTCCTTATATAGCATATTTTCCAACCTGCTTAAAAATATTCCTCAAAGCTTGCATGTATGTCAAATATACATTTTTTATTCTTTCGTAGTTAGCCATACTTTTCGTGGACTGCCTCGACAGGAAAGCATTCAATGTCAAGACATACAATCTAAAACCTTTTTCTTTCGATGAAATTTGTATTCTTTGGGCTGAATATTTTCCCGTCTCGTCCGAAAAAACATTCATTCTAGAGGCAAAGCGACTAATTCCGTTCTTCCCATAAACATTATTTTTTTATTTATTTGATATTCAGAGTTGTATACATTTACTATCCAAAAAAGAGATATATTTAATGTAAAGGTATATTCTTCCAAGCTGGGGAAATATATGTATATATTAGTTCATTTCCAGTTAAAGGAAATGCATCTTTATATTTCAATATGAAAAAAGAAGCCCTATAAGTGAAAGCTCAACCTAAAGACGGATAGATTGTTCACACTCTCTCTACTCTATGACATTTCTTTACTGAATGAACCATGACCTTTTTTCATGAACTGCTTTAAAATCTTCGTTCTCACTTTACTATTGTCAGATTCCATGTCCCTTCAGTTCTTTACTTATTCAATTTTAATTTATTAAGAGAGTAGAACTCTTTTAGGCTTTCGAAGTACTTTCAAGTCTTTCATTACGAAAATGTTCATTGTCATGAAAGAAGCCATAATCGAGATGATTTACTATCGTTTCAATGAAAGTGTTTACGCATTCATTGCTATGATGTCAGATTTCATTTTCTTATACTTCGAACAGAAATGAGTTTGAATCATTCGTCGAGAAAACATTTCTTTCATATATATATATATATATTTTGCCTCCGAATCAAACGAACTCAAAAAATAAGAGACGCACTTTAATATTTTTTTTCCTCTTATGAGAGGAATACGGGAATATGATACCAAAATTAAAGAATAAAGAATATCGACTTTCCTCTCAACTCCTTACAACTACGTTTTTTTATTTTTTTTATTTTCAATAAGCTATTTCTATATTTTTACAACTGAATAGAATTATTTATTGAAAAATTCTAAGTAAGACGAAAAATGGTTTTGTTGATTTCCTAAGAGGATGATTTTGGAAATTTTCGTTTTCTGGTAATTGTAAAAATCTCATAGAATAACATGGGAAAACTAGCATGCATAAAAGACTGTTTTGGATGGAGTAAATTGAAAGAATTTTACAAAGTTCATTTCAGAAAAGTACATTCCTTCCTAGTGTCAAAAACGAATCACTTCGTTTTTCTAAGATACCCTTTCGAATCTTATAAAAGTGCATAGGGTCAAAAACGATTTTGATGATTTTACTAAGATGACAGATTTCGGATTTCTTATGATAGAAAATACAGTGAATTTCCCATTGAATAACATGGGAAACTGCGAAATTTAAGAAGCACGTTTTCGTTCAAGTAAAATATTTTAAAAGTCTTTTTTCGAATCAGTTGAAAACAGACAGGGTGTGTTTCTGAACAGTTCATTATTTCCTAAAATCAAAACGAATCACTTCGTTTTTTTCTGACGTGCGTTTCTGAAAGAAGTAAAAATAGTTTAGCTAGAAAATTGAAAAGATATTTTTATGAATCCTAGACTGTTTATTTACGTATAGCTAGAGGGGTCTTCAGTGAGAGCACTTATTCTCTTTTCAAACTAAGAGAATGAAGTGTAGTCAGTTTGAAATAAAAATTCAAACTCCCCTAAATTTAGCCTTTTGTCCTGGTTTCGACTCAATACTGTAAAGCATTGCTCTCAGACCAGTTGAATTCCTGGCCCTTAATGAAATACATTAAGCCTTTCCCTTAAAAATAAGCAATCTCTTCTTCAATACCAGATCCCCAATAAATTTCTTTAAGAGTTATTCATTCACCCTTTTACTTTTAAAAACTTGAAATTCATTATTATTTAACTCATTACAAAAAATGAAACTCATTCATACAGAAAAAATATAAATGAATAAAAATAAATAAAGTAGTCCTAAAAAAGGACTGTTTTTCTGGGTCCCCTTCATACAGCTGCTCCATGGTCGGTATAAGGAATTTTTTTTTTTTTTTGCCTGCTAATATCTCAGCACATTGACTTCACAGTCTCTAGCAAGTTCTTTACAATTATGCTTTCCAAGAACGCTTTGGACGGGACATGGTCTCCAGTGACTGCAACAAAAGATTCTGCTAGAATCTTGGGGTTAAGCAATGCAACGGCATCATCGAAATACTTTTGCCACTTGGATTCGGGGGTGGCATATGCACAGCTGTGGGCCGTGATGTTTGAGAATATGCGATTTGGGGGTTGGTGGCACTCCATACAATAATATAAGTTATTACATGTTCCTGAAGGCGATCCCTTACCATGTCAGCAAGCATGATGAAAAACTCTTCATCTGATATGGAAGCAACAGGAAGAAGTCCTTGGATGGTGCAAAACAGCCTTTCTAAAGACAGGTCCAAATAGTAGTTGAGTAATGCTGTCCCATATTTTTCCACATTGATCAATAAGAGTTCCAAATTGTTGACAAGTCAGCTTTATCGGAACAGGATTCAATCGACGAAAACCATGAATTCTGGGGGAAAGCACTTCTAACGTGTAACTGCCAGAAGCATCTAAGAGGGAAGGACAGCAGGAAACGATAAGTTCACGATTAATTAAGATGTCACAATTCATGCCTTGAATCCAGTGTGATTTTCCCATAAATTTTCGGAACGTTGAAGCTGACATTGTTATTCCATTCTTAGAAGGGTAGAAAGATTCTCCATCTTTCCTATAACTTCGAATATGAACTCGGACCGTGTTGTTAAAATCGCATACTTTTGCAAACGTGTTTTCTCCTAAATAAAAATGATGAGGTGCAAGATTTTTCATAGAAATTCTTGGGAGGATAACTTCTCCACACGATTTGGGCTTTAAAGGAACGGACTCACATACCTTCTTAGCGAGAGTAGCAGAAATTTCACCACTTTGCTTCATCGTGGAAATGGAATCGGTAGCGCTCAAAGCAACAGACAAAAATGAAGTGACTCGTTTGAAGACTAAAGACAAACTGAAGGAACAGCTCTTATTCTAAGTCAAAACTGAGAAGAGGTTGGAGTTCGTCACTTGTTTACTGCTTGAGAGGGAAAGAGCAGAGTCATGGGGAAAAGAACACTCGGTTATCTTCTTTCTAAAGGTCAAATTCAATCTAATGTTTGGAGCATTCTTTTGTCGAGGCAGACCATGACTCCAATACGAAAAAGTTGGTGGCAGGATCTGTAGTAAAGTTCCAGATCTCAAAGATAAGGAAACTGGTTTAAACCCGTTTCGCTTGAAAACAAGAGTCTCTTTCCTGTCAGAGAGATACTGATGTAATACAAGACAAAGTATCTAATTCAGCTTCGTCATCACGGTTATCACCGATTTGGTTATCACCATTTCTTATAAAAGTGCATGGGGATCAAAAAACGATTTTGATGATTTTACTAAGATGACAGATTTCGGATTTCTTATGATAGAAAATACAGTGAATTTCCCATTGAATAACATGGGAAACTGCGAAATTTAAGAAGCACGTTTTCGTTCAAGTAAAATATTTTAAAAGTCTTTTTTCGAATCAGTTGAAAACAGACAGGGTGTGTTTCTGAACAGATCATTATTTCCTAAAATCAAAACGAATCACTTCGTTTTTTTCTGACGTGCGTTTCTGAAAGAAGTAAAAATAGTTTAGCTAGAAAATTGGAAAGATATTTTTATGAATCCTAGACTGTTTATTTACGTATAGCTAGAGGGGTCTTCAGTGAGAGCACTTATTCTCTTTTCAAACTAAGAGAATGAAGTGTAGTCAGTTTGAAAAAAAAAAAAATTCAAACTCCCCTAAATTTAGCCTTTTGTCCTGGTTTCGACTCAATACTGTAAAGCATTGCTCTCAGACCAGTTGAATTCCTGGCCCTTAATGAAATACATTAAGCCTTTCCCTTAAAAATAAGCAATCTCTTCTTCAATACCAGATCCCCAATAAATTTCTTTAAGAGTTATTCATTCACCCTTTTACTTTTAAAACTTGAAGTTCATTATTATTTAACTCCTTACAAAAATGAAACACATTCACTCTTTTACTTTTAAAACTTGAAATTCATTATTATTTAACTCCTTACAAAAATGAAACACATTCACACTTTTACTTTTAAAATTATAGAAAAATAGATGCATTCTCCCACTATAAATTTTTTCCCTACCTCCTTCCCCGTTCCTTAAACTTTTCTCATAAACTGAGGGAAGGTCAGAGCTGTCATGGTGATTCCATTCTTGGTGGGGAAAAAAGATTCCTGTTCATTCCTGTATCTTCTTACATGAACTCTGATTTGAATTGGGAATTTCTTTGAATGATATCCCCCCTCATCATTTCCATTTAGGGGTAACGCATTCGTGAAAGTGTCTGATTTCCATAATACAATCAGAGTTCATGTAAGAAGATACAGGAATGAACAGGAATCTTTTTCCCCACCAAGAATGGAATCACCATGACAGCTCTGACCTTCCCTCAGTTTATGAGAAAAGTCCGTTGGTTGCATGGAGAAAATGAAGATATGCTAATCAACAGAGAACTAATTATTTCTGCCTCTCCTTCTTTGGACGGACCTCACACTTATATATTTGAGGTGCTTTCCCCTCGGATCAATGGATTTCGTCGACTGAACCCTAATTCCATCAAACTGAATGGGGAACAATTTGAAGCTCTCGCTGATCAATGTGAGAAGATATGGACCAGCATTACTATTCTACTATTTGGTCCAGTTTTTGCAAAGGGCGTTTTGCTTCATCAGAGGATTCCACCCCCGTTCCTTCCTCTCCACTAACGAACGAAGAGTATTACTTCATGCTTATTGAAGTGGTGTCGGATCTCGTTCAGGGGCATGCTGAAAAATTATTCTATTGTATTCAGTGCCACCTTAATCCGGATCGCATGCTTGAAAGCCTCATGGGCCACAGATGTACTGATGCCACCCCCAATCGAAGTTTAAAGAACACTTCAAGGAGACCGTAGCAATGCTAGACCCCAAGACTTTAGCGGATTCCTTCGCTGAAACCGTTGGTGAGAATATCCCATCCAAAGCCTTCTTGGAAGGAATATATGGAAAGGACTTGCTGCGTTCTGTGAAAAACATGTATTGAGGAGACAGCAGAGAAAAAAAGTTCTTTTTAGAACTAAAAAAGTTCTTTTTAGAACTAAAAAAGTTCTTTTTAGAACTATCTTAAATTTTTGGTTTAAGGAACGGGGAAGGAGGTAGGGAAAAAATTTATAGTGGGAGAATGCATCTATTTTTCTATAATTTTAAAAGTAAAAGTGTGAATGTGTTTCATTTTTGCAAGGAGTTAAATAATAATGAATTTCAAGTTTTAAAAGTAAAAGAGTGAATGTGTTTCATTTTTGTAAGGAGTTAAATAATAATGAACTTCAAGTTTTAAAAGTAAAAGGGTGAATGAATAACTCTTAAAGAAATTTATTGGGGATCTGGTATTGAAGAAGAGATTGCTTATTTTTAAGGGAAAGGCTTAATGTATTTCATTAAGAGCCAGGAATTCAACTGGTCTGAGAGCAATGCTTTACAGTATTGAGTCGAAACCAGGACAAAAGGCTAAATTTAGGGGAGTTTGAATTTTTTTTTTTTTTCAAACTGACTACACTTCATTCTCTTAGTTTGAAAAGAGAATAAGTGCTCTCACTGAAGACCCCTCTAGCTATACGTAAATAAACAGTCTAGGATTCATAAAAATATCTTTCCAATTTTCTAGCTAAACTATTTTTACTTCTTTCAGAAACGCACGTCAGAAAAAAAACGAAGTGATTCGTTTTGATTTTAGGAAATAATGAAGTGTTCAGAAACACACCCTGTCTGTTTTCAACTGATTCGAAAAGACTTTTAAAATATTTTACTTGAACGAAAACGTGCTTCTTAAATTTCGCAGTTTCCCATGTTATTCAATGGGAAATTCACTGTATTTTCTATCATAAGAAATCCGAAATCTGTCATCTTAGTAAAATCATCAAAATCGTTTTTTGATCCCCATGCACTTTTATAAGAAATGGTGATAACCAAATCGGTGATAACCGTGATGACGAAGCTGAATTAGATACTTTGTCTTGTATTACATCAGTATCTCTCTGACAGGAAAGAGACTCTTGTTTTCAAGCGAAACAGGTTTAAACCAGTTTCCTTATCTTTGAGATCTGGAACTTTACTACAGATCCTGCCACCAACTAATTCGTATTGGAGTCATGGTCTGCCTCGACAAAAGAATGCTCCAAACATTAGATTGAATTTGACCTTTAGAAAGAAGATAACCGAGTGTTCTTTTCCCCATGACTCTGCTCTTTCAATCTCAAGCAGTAAACAAGTGACGAACTCCAACCTCTTCTCAGTTTTGACTTAGAATAAGAGCTGTTCCTTCAGTTTGTCTTTAGTCTTCAAACGAGTCACTTCATTTTTGTCTGTTGCTTTGAGCGCTACCGATTCCATTTCCACGATGAAGCAAAGTGGTGAAATTTCTGCTACTCTCGCTAAGAAGGTATGTGAGTCCGTTCCTTTAAAGCCCAAATCGTGTGGAGAAGTTATCCTCCCAAGAATTTCTATGAAAAATCTTGCACCTCATCATTTTTATTTAGGAGAAAACACGCTTGCAAAAGTATGCGATTTTAACAACACGGTCCGAGTTCATATTCGAAGTTATAGGAAAGATGGAGAATCTTTCTACCCTTCTAAGAATGGAATAACAATGTCAGCTTCAACGTTCCGAAAATTTATGGGAAAATCACACTGGATTCAAGGCATGAATTGTGACATCTTAATTAATCGTGAACTTATCGTTTCCTGCTGTCCTTCCCTCTTAGATGCTTCTGGCAGTTACACGTTAGAAGTGCTTTCCCCCAGAATTCATGGTTTTCGTCGATTGAATCCTGTTCCGATAAAGCTGACTTGTCAACAATTTGGAACTCTTATTGATCAATGTGGAAAAATATGGGACAGCATTACTCAACTACTATTTGGACCTGTCTTTAGAAAGGCTGTTTTGCACCATCCAAGGACTTCTTCCCCTGTTGCTTCCATCTCAGATGAAGAGTTTTTCATCATGCTTGCTGACATGGTAAGGGATCGCCTTCAGGAACATGTCAATAACTTATATTATTGTATGGAGTGCCACCAACCCCCAAATCGCATATTCTCAAACATCACGGCCCACAGCTGTGCATATGCCACCCCCGAATCCAAGTGGCAAAAGTATTTCGATGATGCCGTTGCATTGCTTAACCCCAAGATTCTAGCAGAATCTTTTGTTGCAGTCACTGGAGACCATGTCCCGTCCAAAGCGTTCTTGGAAAGCATAATTGTAAAGAACTTGCTAGAGACTGTGAAGTCAATGTGCTGAGATATTAGCAGGCAAAAAAAAAATTCCTTATACCGACCATGGAGCAGCTGTATGAAGGGGACCCAGAAAAACAGTCCTTTTTTAGGACTACTTTATTTATTTTTATTCATTTATATTTTTTCTGTATGAATGAGTTTCATTTTTTGTAATGAGTTAAATAATAATGAATTTCAAGTTTTTAAAAGTAAAAGGGTGAATGAATAACTCTTAAAGAAATTTATTGGGGATCTGGTATTGAAGAAGAGATTGCTTATTTTTAAGGGAAAGGCTTAATGTATTTCATTAAGGGCCAGGAATTCAACTGGTCTGAGAGCAATGCTTTACAGTATTGAGTCGAAACCAGGACAAAAGGCTAAATTTAGGGGAGTTTGAATTTTTATTTCAAACTGACTACACTTCATTCTCTTAGTTTGAAAAGAGAATAAGTGCTCTCACTGAAGACCCCTCTAGCTATACGTAAATAAACAGTCTAGGATTCATAAAAATATCTTTTCAATTTTCTAGCTAAACTATTTTTACTTCTTTCAGAAACGCACGTCAGAAAAAAACGAAGTGATTCGTTTTGATTTTAGGAAATAATGAACTGTTCAGAAACACACCCTGTCTGTTTTCAACTGATTCGAAAAAAGACTTTTAAAATATTTTACTTGAACGAAAACGTGCTTCTTAAATTTCGCAGTTTCCCATGTTATTCAATGGGAAATTCACTGTATTTTCTATCATAAGAAATCCGAAATCTGTCATCTTAGTAAAATCATCAAAATCGTTTTTGACCCTATGCACTTTTATAAGATTCGAAAGGGTATCTTAGAAAAACGAAGTGATTCGTTTTTGACACTAGGAAGGAATGTACTTTTCTGAAATGAACTTTGTAAAATTCTTTCAATTTACTCCATCCAAAACAGTCTTTTATGCATGCTAGTTTTCCCATGTTATTCTATGAGATTTTTACAATTACCAGAAAACGAAAATTTCCAAAATCATCCTCTTAGGAAATCAACAAAACCATTTTTCGTCTTACTTAGAATTTTTCAATAAATAATTCTATTCAGTTGTAAAAATATAGAAATAGCTTATTGAAAATAAAAAAAATAAAAAAAAACGTAGTTGTAAGGAGTTGAGAGGAAAGTCGATATTCTTTATTCTTTAATTTTGGTATCATATTCCCGTATTCCTCTCATAAGAGGAAAAAAATATTAAAGTGCGTCTCTTATTTTTTGAGTTCGTTTGATTCGGAGGCAAATATATATATATATATATGAAAGAAATGTTTTCTCGACGAATGATTCAAACTCATTTCTGTTCGAAGTATAAGAAAATGAAATCTGACATCATAGCAATGAATGCGTAAACACTTTCATTGAAACGATAGTAAATCATCTCGATTATGGCTTCTTTCATGACAATGAACATTTTCGTAATGAAAGACTTGAAAGTACTTCGAAAGCCTAAAAGAGTTCTACTCTCTTAATAAATTAAAATTGAATAAGTAAAGAACTGAAGGGACATGGAATCTGACAATAGTAAAGTGAGAACGAAGATTTTAAAGCAGTTCATGAAAAAAAAAAGGTCATGGTTCATTCAGTAAAGAAATGTCATAGAGTAGAGATAGTGTGAACAATCTATCCGTCTTTAGGTTGAGCTTTCACTTATAGGGCTTCTTTTTTCATATTGAAATATAAAGATGCATTTCCTTTAACTGGAAATGAACTAATATATACATATATTTCCCCAGCTTGGAAGAATATACCTTTACATTAAATATATCTCTTTTTTGGATAGTAAATGTATACAACTCTGAATATCAAATAAATAAAAAAATAATGTTTATGGGAAGAACGGAATTAGTCGCTTTGCCTCTAGAATGAATGTTTTTTCGGACGAGACGGGAAAATATTCAGCCCAAAGAATACAAATTTCATCGAAAGAAAAAGGTTTTAGATTGTATGTCTTGACATTGAATGCTTTCCTGTCGAGGCAGTCCACGAAAAGTATGGCTAACTACGAAAGAATAAAAAAATGTATATTTGACATACATGCAAGCTTTGAGGAATATTTTTAAGCAGGTTGGAAAATATGCTATATAAGGAAACCAAAATCTGACGATTTGTTGCATCTAAAATAATCGTTTGCTGAAATGAAATGGAAAAAAAGATAGTGTAAATAAAAGGACTCATAAGTTTGTCCAAGAAAAAAAAGAATCCTGACCTATTGAGAAGTTTAATGAAATTTCAAAGATAGAGGAAGAAAAATATCGGAAATTGGGAAGCTATAAGGAAATAAAGACCGAAAATATTGTTTGAGCAGAATTTTAACTGGGAAAGATCTGTAGAGTTCTTGAACATACGAAAAAATTACGAGAAAATATTATTGCAGGGGTGAAAGACTCAGAATTAACATGAAGTCTATGTCCAGTAATTACTGCGAACAAGAACGAAATAATTTCTAAAGAAGCATTTCCTCGTCTCATGGTCTGAAATAAAATTGAATGGAGGAAAAAGAAAAGTTCCCCAGAAAATTCATTACATCTACACGAAAAAACTCCCTCAAAACATACAAAAAATATATAAAAACACATGAAGAAATAACGTAAAAGTAATTTAAAAATATATATATATATAGGGAATTGTTCCAATTCTCAGGAGAGACCTTCATCCAGCAGTGGTTGATAATGGTTGACAATGATGATGATGATGATATAGGGAATACGTAGTACACGAAAACCATTTGACCCCCTGACTATTTTTGGAAACCAAATCATCGTGAGTTAGAACTTCAAGACCTTAGGAGCATTTTTATTCCCTTGGAAAGAAAATTCCTCAGCATCGTTACGTAAAAATTTCCTCCGGGGGAAAAATAGTATTGAAGAGGGGGAGAAATCTTGCTTGCAAAACACAGGAATAAATGTAGAAATTCCCAACGGACCCCACTCAGTCGTTGCCATCCCTCAAAATCAAAGATCCATCGAAATAATAAAGTTCCAAGAAGCATCATCATATCTAACACCTACGCAGTGCTCTTTCCCCACTCGGTCGTTGCCATCCCCCAAAATCAAAGATCCATCGAAAGTTCCAAGAAGCATCGCTAGGGGGTAGTACATCGAGTTGGCATCCCCCTATATCCAACACCTTTCCCACTCGGCCGTTGCCATCCCTCAAAATCAAAGATCAATCGAAAGTTCCAAGAAGCACCGCTAGGGGGCAGCACATCGAGTTGACATCCCCCTATATCCAACCCCTTTCCCACTCGGCCGTTGCCATCCCTCAAAATCAAAGATCAATCGAAAGTTCCAAGAAGCACCGCTAGGGGGCAGCACATCGAGTTGACATCCCCCTATATCCAACCCCTTTCCCACTCGGACGTTGCCATCCCTCAAAATCAAAGATCAATCGAAAGTTCCAAGAAGCACCGCTAGGGGGCAGCACATCGAGTTGACATCCCCCTATATCCAACCCCTTTCCCACTCGGGCGTTGCCATCCCTCAAAATCAAAGATCAATCGAAAGTTCCAAGAAGCACCGCTAGGGGGTAGTACATCGAGTTGGCATCCCCCTATATCCAACCCCTTTCGCACTCGGGCGTTGCCATCCCTCAAAATCAAAGATCAGTCGAAAGTTCCAAGAAGCACCGCTAGGGGGCAACACATCAAGTTGCCATCCCCCTAAATCCACCCCTTTCCCACTCGGTCGTTGCCATCCCTCAAAAACAAAGATCCATCGAAAGTTCCAAGAAGCACCGCTAGGGGGCAGCTCATCGGCATCGTCCCAACACACAAGCGCCACCTACATCCTCACCCATGCCACACTTCCTCATCCTCCTGATGCCTGCGTCAGGCCACGCCCCCTCCGTTTGCTCGGCTGCAGCTGGCTGCGTCCGCCCGGCCGCAGCCTAATGTTAAGTCTATGGGCTGCGTTAAGTCTTTAAGCCAGAATCGGTCATTTCCCTCTACTGGCCACTTTATTATGACCACCTCCTCAGTACTTCGTTGGGCCACCTTTTGCCTTTAATACTGCGTCGATTATTCGTGGCATGGACTCCACGAGATGTTGACAGGTGGTTTGTGGAATCTGAGACCATGCTTGATGAATAGCACTTTCCAGGACTGTGAGATTGCAGGGTTGTGGACCCAGCTGTCTGATGGCTCGTTAAACTTCATCCCACAAATTCTCAATGGGGTTGGAATCCGGAGATTGTGGGGGCCACCTAAGCAAAGTAAACTCACAGGCATGTTCCTGAAACCAATCCTGTACAATACGAGCACTATAGCAAGACGTATTATCTTGTTGAAAGTAGCCATCGCCATTGGGATAAACCATCCACATGACAAGATGCACTTGGTCCGCAACGATGTTTAGATATGATTTGCCAGTCAGACGTTGATCAACGCGAATTAAAGGGCCCAAAGCATGCCAGGAAAACATTCCCTAAACCATAGCGTTGCCTCCACCAGCTTGAAGGGTTGTAGCAATGCATTTGGGGTCCATGCTTTCGTGCTGTTTCCGCCAAATTCTTACTCAGCCATCGGTATGGTGCAACTGAAAACGTGATTCACCGGACCGCATAATTTGTTTCCAATTATCGACTGTCCAATCCTTGGGCTCCTGTGCGAACTGGAGACGTTTTCTCTTGTTAACTGCAGACAGCAAAGGTGTTCGAACAGGCTTTCGGCTGCCATATCCCATCCGATTCAGTGTACGGCGAATAGTGCGTGCAGAGATCATTTGAGGGGATCCTTGATTAAGATGGTTTGTAATTTGCTGCACTGTTGCCCTTCTGTTGTCTGTTACCAGTCTAGACACTCTCCGTTCCGCCCGAGCAGTCACTAGTCGATGACGACCACACGTTGCACGTAGAGACACAGTTTTTTGTCTGACAGTCCTGTCTTTAAACACTTTAACAACAGCTACTCTAGGACATTTCACGAATGCGGCGGTTTCGGTTACACTCGCTCCATGGCTCCGAGCTCCTACAATCATCCCACGTTGAAAGTCCGTCAAATCGCATTTTTTACCCATCTCGTTACCCAAACATCACTTCTACTATTGTCGCAAGCACTAAGCTTTCCCTTTTATACTAGCCTGGCTCTCTGACGGCAACAGAGTACATCCATAGCTTATTTGCTTAAAACTGTCAGGTGGTCATAATAAAGTGGCCACTCAGTGTATAAGTCAACAGAATTTGGAACCGTTCTTTGCGTAAGATACACGGCCATGTCAGAATAATATGCTGTCCCCCGGAATCACAGTGTGACCTCCCAGGCGCGTCACAGAGTGCACGTGACAAGGTCTACCACACGGAGATATAGGCGGCCGGCCAGAACAGATGAGCCATAGTGTGTAACGTGAACATAATGGGCGGAGGTAGTGATTTGCCGAATGTTCAAAAAGGAATGATTATCGGCTACCGCGCCAAGGGTGGAAGCATTTCAGAAACAGCAGACTTCGTGGGCTGTTCCCGAGGTGCTGTAGTCAGGATGTACCAAGAATATACCGCTGGCGCACCGAGTACCTCGTGACGTCATAACTGTTGAGCCCCAAAGGCCATCACCCCCAGAGAAGCACGTCGCCTCCGTCGACTGGTAAATGGCAATCGACGCGCAACAGTGCAGCAACTGACCACGCAAATGAACATTGGGGCACCCAGGTACGTGACTCCGATAACATTAGAGCGAACCCTATTACACATGGGTCTCCGGAGTCGACGCTGCGTCAATGCGCCCATGTTAAACTAAGTCCATCGGCAACGATGCTTGCAGTTAGCATGGGACTACCGTCATTGGACAGTGGAAGAGTGGGAAAAGGTTGCCTTCTCCGAGAAATCGAAGTTTCTACTCCACAGAAGTGACGGGCGGTGGCGAATATGACGTCACACACACGAGAACCAACACCCGGACACGCTTGTCGGTCAAGTACCAGCCGGCGGTGGCAGTGCGCATGTCTGGGGATGATTCCCTGATATGACCTGAGACAGCTGGTACCACTGGATGTGTCCCTGAACACCAATGGCGACCTGTCCATCCTCGCTGACCACAAGCATCCCTTCATGTTCGACGTGGTGATAATGGTGTCTACCAACAGGACAATACGCCGTGCCACGTCGCTAAGGGAATGCGCGACTGGTTCCACGAACAGGACACCTATGTCTCCGTTTTCCTTTGGCCGGCGAAATCGCCCGACTTCAAACCCACAGAGCACTTGTGGGACTACTTGGATTGAAAGGTTCGACGTGCCGACCTACAACCACGTCGTTTTTTAGACTTCCGTGCTCTGTTGTAGTCTGAATGGGCACGTGTGCCCCGGGCAACCTTCCAGGGCCTTACTGCGTCCATGCTACGCCGTCTCGCCGCTGTCATCAGAGCCAAGGGCTGTAATTCCCATTATTAGGTAGGTGGTCATATTATTCTGATACGACTGTGTATGTCTCAACTGTATTAGTGATGTTGAAGGTGGAAAGTATTTTCTGACCTTCTGCTCTAGATATTCCCACACGTGTTCAATAATATTGGCCAAGGTAGCTGCTGTACCTCATCCTCATTCACTGTAACCCACAACTTGACGTGATAAAACGTGAGTATAATTATTCATACATTCGAATTTTTCCGCTCGTCGAACTTCCATTGGCTGTCATGAAATACGTCCTAAAGGAATTTGCACTAGAGGTGAGCACGAACCCGGGATATGAAAGCCCGGGAACAGTTCTAAAGGTATCTGCTCTAGAGATGAGCACGGGCCCGGGCTATGAAAGCCTAGAAACAGTTTTAAAGGTATCTGCACTTGATATGAGCACGAGACCGGGCTGTGAAATCCCGGAAACAGTTCTAAAGGTATCTGCACTAGAGATGAGTACGGGCCCGGGCTATGAAAGCCCGGAAACAGTTAGAAAGATATCTGCACTATAGATGAGCACAGGCCCGGGTTATGGAAACCCGGAAACAGTTCTAAAGGTATCTGCACTACAGATGAGCACAGGCCCAGGCTATGAAAGCCCAGAAACAGTTTTTAAGGTATCTTCACTCGAGCCGAGCACGGGTCCGGGCAACGAAAGCCTGGAAACAGTTCCTATGGTATCTGCACTAGAGATGAAACCAAACAGTTCTAAAGGTATCTGTACTAGGGATGTGCACCAGCTCGGCCTATGAAAGCTCGGAAACAGTTCTACAGATATCTGCACTAGAGATGAGCACGAAACATTTAGGAACAGTTCTAAAGGTGCACTAGAGATGAGCTCGGGCCCGGTCTATGAAAGCCCGGAACCAGTTCTAAAGGTATCTGCACTACGGATGAGCATAGGCCCGGGCTATAAAACCCGGAAACAGTTTTAAAGGTATCTGCACCAGAGATGAGCACTGGCCTGGGATATGACAGCCCGGAAACAGATTTGATATAAGAGCCAGTCCCAGGCCTGGACGGGCCCTTATATCAATCTGTGACTAAAGCCGGGCCCGTACAAGCCTTGGGCTCAAGTTCATTTTTCGTCTCACATTTTTAATGAATTTTATTTAACAGTGCTAACCGAATTAACTAACGCAATAGCAAACGCACAATTGAATGGTTAGGCTATAGTTCTGTTTTGTTCCTTGCGTAAAATTCTTAATTATTGTTTATTGCATGTTTCGCGTGCATTCCGTAACTCAAAAACGTCTGTGAGTGTTGCAAGTAACAGCTACCCAAGTAGCAATTAATGTCGGTCCGATATCGGCTCCATGTCGGTAGCCGATATAACCGATATCGACTAAATATCAGGGAGGATAACTTTCTGCAATATTGGTCCGATATGGGTCCAATATCTGTAGCCGAAATCGGTCCAATATCTGTAGCCGAAATCGGTCCAATATCTGTAGCCGAAATCGGTCCAATATCTGTAGCCGATATCGGGCCGATATTGAAAAAAGTTATCCTCCCTGATATTTAGCCGATATCGGTTATATCGGCTCCTGACATGGAGCCGATATCGGTTAGATGACAGTTATATCTATAGATATAACTGTCATCTAACCAATATTAGCTGTTTGTCGGATTTAATACAACCGATACTTAGCCAGTATCATCTGAATACTTGGGAGTATAACCTTTTGCAATATCGTTTCAATGACCTCACCCAATATATGTCAGAACTATATTAGGTTAGAACCACTGGTAAAATGTCATAGTACAGTGAATCTAATCAAGAAATATTATGTAAAAGTATGACACTGTTCTGTTTCCAAGTATTTTTTAAATTGTGTTTTCTTAAATTTATTACATTAAAAAATAAACATGTACTGTAATTTTGATTTTTTTACTTGTATGTATATTTGCATTGCAAAGAAAGTTGTTTTTTTTTATTTGTTAAAGTACCCTTACATTGAATGAAATGAGTACAGATTGAATTCCACTCTTTTTATACCTACCCCAAATACAGTATTATATCTTTAGCTCTGAGTAACACAATGCTATATTAGAATATTGGTCCAATCTCGGCTCAGTAAGATCAGGTTTCATGGGTTTCAATATTTTTATCAGCTCATTTAGTGCTTTATGAGTAATATTATTTCTGATAGCCCATGTAGAAAGTTCATTGCGAAACTCGCCCGAATGTTCAGATTTATTTTTGTGCACATCAGCATTCTCAATTAACACTGCGTTCTGTGAAGTTGTTTCACCATGGAAAACAGAATTATTAGCTGCAATAAAAACGGGAAAAGGCTGTTGGGAGTTTTCATTAATTTTAGGCATTTTACAAGGAACTCCGTATTCGTTCAAAATATTATGGCGATTATCAGATGTTCCACTACAAAAAATCGTAACCATGTCAGCTGCGACACGTTTTTGCACAATACGAGATTTGGTAGGTTTACTTTTATACATACCAGCTGATATCGAAAAAAAAATGTTGCAAAGGAATTTGGCACTGAAACGAAATACAATCAGTAAACAGTAATCAACAATAAAGCTCGTGTGTGATTTTCACCGACCACGATGTGCTGGTATCTAACCCAGCAAAAACAGTCTTGCTGGGCCAGCACTGGGCCATTGCTGGCAGCCACCACTGCCAGCAATGGCCCAGCACTATGTTGCCGCTGCCGAACCGTCAATAAAATGTCCGGGCGACCAACAGAAGGGCTAGAAGCTCAGGCCAACAGCTGGCCAACAGTTGGCACCCCATCAGTTATCATATGCCACAACAGGGCCATCAGTGGTCCATCACAGGCAGTAGCTGCCACAAGAGGCCCTTCAGTGGCCCTGCAAGCACGTGCCAGAAATGATGGCTAGCCTAATGTGGTCCGATAGTGTGCCGTTAGTGGCAGCCAGCAACAACGTGACGTAACTGGTGGCTTGCCGAATCTTGTCCGCCAATTTCCCAGTAGTAGCCATAATAATAAAAAGAAAAAAAAAGCACGGATAACCGCAGTTTCCCAAAGCTACAATTTTTTTCTACCCTTACGAAGCTTGTGAATTAACGCACTGCGCTGGAGAAATTTTATCAACAGACCGGAAAAACTTTCAATGACTGGATTTGAACCAGGGCCGTTTGCGTGACAGTTGAGCTCTTTACCGCCCGGACTAATTTCCCACGCTCGAGAAAATGCTTAAAGCTGTCAGTTTGGTATGCAATGTGCAATCGAATGCTTCCCTCTTTCATTTTACAATATTGCGGGGTATTTTTCATAAAAGTCAGTTTCATATAATTGATAATTTTTTTTTTCAACGTAATGATAGTTTCTTTTTTTTTTTACCTCAAGGGAACTTCACTCATTTTCAAGGCGTGTACATACTTAGAGTCGCTTTCCAAAGTTTTGTACTGTCCCTTGCCGTCTTGAAATGAGATTGTTGAATAAATATATATTTGCCCGGGTTCATGTCACATTCTGTTAAATTTTTAACGTTGTGTCTTTCCTTTCCGTTGTCCGAAGCTACATTTGTTTTAAAGAGTAAAAGATATTTTATTTTACTTCTCGTTATTTTTAGAAGCGAATTCCTCCCAGTCTTGTGTATTCAACCCATGGATGAGTACACCACATAGCGTTGCTTTTTTTTTCTTTCAAATAATTAGTAAATTTTGTACGCGTATAATTCTTTTTTTTTTTTCAACAAACGTTGTTTTAATGGTTTTCCAGGATATTTGTTTCAAGCGGTTTCAAATGTTTTCTTGTTATTCATCCACTCCATTCCATGAATTCATGGGAATGGAGTAGGTGTATTTCATGACTGTAATCTAGTATTTCACGGCTTAATCTGATATCTTCGTCTCGACGTAAAATTTCATTAGGAAATTAATTCACCTCTCCACATATGTATTTTTTTCTTAACATCCACTAAAATAACACGATGGCGATAGCGTCGTCTTCAACTAACTGGTACCATGAGAGACACAGCAAGTGTTGCTTCTGCGCATGCGCGGTCCCGTTGCTTCCGCCAACTGTTGGGGGTTGCAGTGGTTGCCAGCAATGGGCCACTAGTGGCACTTGCTTGGAGGCCCACAATTCACGGCGATGCTGCAGGGCCATCAATGGCTCGCCAACTGATAGCGCTGCCACCAACGGACCACTACCGGGCCGTGAGCGGCAGATTTCAGCCAGCAGTGACCCATCATTGCCAGATGGTGGCCAGCAGTTTCCCAGCACTTGTGTTATTGCTGGGAAAGGTTACGGTTATTGTTTGCCAAACGGGATTGGAATTCATTGGCTAAAACTTCAGCGTCAAGCGACAAGAACTCTCTGCTTACGTTCTTGGCTTTTTTTTTTTTTTTGGTTGGAGGTTTAACGATCACTGTGAGCAACTCAATGGGCTATAAGCAGTCACCCGTTCCTAATTTAAAGACACTGGTTCCAGGGAAGGGAGAGAGCCAGCGCCGTAAGTAAGACAAACACAACATCCGCCGCTCCGGTGGCGCAGTGGTCTAAGCGATGGCCTCTGATCATTCGTCCGAGAAGGGTCCGGTTTCGAATCCCGGTGAGGCATGGATTTTGTGTTTGTCTTACGGCGCTGGCTCTCTCTCTTCCCTGGAACCAGTAGCCCTACATTAGGGACGGGCGACTGCTTATAGCCCATTGAGTTGCTCACGGTGGTCGTTAAACTTCCAACCAAAAAAAAACAAACAAAAAAGCATCGAACCCGGACCCATCTCGGGCGAATGGTCATAAGCCAACGCCTTAGACCACTGCGCCATCGGGGCGGGGCGGCCGTTCTTGGCTTAGTTCGACCGACATTGCACTGATACGAGAAGCATATCAGTAATTTGTTATTTCTACTCGGCTATACAGTATATATAATACTATTTTTATTTTAGTTATTTTACATTATATAAAAACTGGTAGCGGTGTACTTTAGATTATTTAATTTACCTATCTGCATAAAAGGTGAAGAACGGAAAGATTGCCGACATCATGATTTCGGCAATGCCAATATCAGGCGAACAACAGCAAGACGATATCGTATATATCGGCAATGCCGATATCGGGCCAATATCGGCTGAAGAACGGCAAGACAATGTCGGATATGTCGACAATGCCGATATCGGCTCAATGTCGACTGATATTAACGACATTCGGCCGACATAACCAATATAGGCCCGATATCTAGCCGATATTCACTGCTACTTGGGTATGTATTATTTCCTAGATACGATGAAAACTGACAGTATAAAGTTTTCTGGCGGCTGAAATTTATACTAGCAACAATATGAAAAATGGGAATTTTTTATCATTCGGTGAAAACATTAAGGTGATCCGTGGTAATCGCATTAACATGATACACTTGGGAAACAAAACGAAGGACATTTCGTTACTTGAATATGGCGCACATATTAGAAAAGATTTCTCTCTCTCTCCCTCCCTCTCTCGGGATGTGGTCGACATTAACGGGAATCCATAACATTCTTATCTGATGATGAAACTATACACCGATAAGCCACTACATTATGACCATCCCCAGCCTAGAGAAATGAGCGCACCTGGAGACCGAACATGGGACGCAGGTGAAGTTAACAGAACAGTATACGTATATACATCCGGAAAACCAGATTTCGGTTAGTAAAGTGTTCAGAGTCAAAATGGGAAAAGTTGCCGATTTATCGGAGTTTAATAAAGGACAAATTCTGATGACACGGCGCCTCAGAACTACGATCTCCGGAACGGCGCGGCTTGTCGGCTGTTTACGAGTCGCTGTAGTGTGAGTACGTATATAATGTGGTGCACAGATGTACAAACGACGAACCGTCGTCGAGCCATGTATCGTCCGCAACTCACTGATGCCGGAGGGAAGCGGAGACTGTCGCGCATTGTTCACAGCGACCGCAGGGCCACAATACGACAAATCACCCGCAGCTACAACAGTGGTGATCAGGGCAATGTGTCACAGCACACAGTTCATCGCAGCCTTCTGCGCACGGGCTTGCGTAGCCGAAGATCCAGCCGGGTCCTCCTGCTTACTGCATGTCATCGCCAACAACGCATGAAATGGGCCCAAGATAATCGAGATTGGACCGTGGATGATAGGAAGGAAGTGGCTTGGTCTGACGAATCAAGATTCCTGATGCATCACGTAGATGGCCGAGCGTGAGCGTCGATACGCTGATTACTAACGGAGGCTATGGCACGTGGATGCACTGTTGGGCGGAAATAGGCCTGCGGCGGAGGTATTATGATTTGGGTTATGTTTTCTTAGGACACTTTAGGTCCCATTTATCCAATAGCACAATCCCTGACAGCTGTGAGGTATCTGAACATCGTTGCGGACCAAGTTCATCCATTCATGGCCACTGTGTTCCGTGCTGGTGATGGCCATTACGAACACGATAATCCGCCATGCCACACTGCCAGAATCGTCAAAATGTGGTTCGAGAGACATGCTCGTGACTTTCTGTTAATGCCTTGGCCTCCAAATTCACCTGACATGAACCCAATCGAACATTTATGGTTCGACTTGGAAAAGCGGGTTCGCGCTGAATCACCACCACCCCGAAATATAAGGGAACTGGCGGACCTGCTGTTGATATTATGTTCCCAAATACCCCAGGATACCTATCGCCACCTCATCGAATCTATGCCTTGCCGAGTGGCCGCTGTTTTGCGAGCTAAAGGTGGACCTACAGCTTATTAGTCACGTGGTCATAATGTAATGGCCAATCGGTGTATACAGGAGTAAAACAACATATTTCACTATTTCCTGCTTCATATAGGAAAAATGTGCCCAATTGTTTAACCCCTTAACAACCATAACGCCCAAAACGCCCGTACATACAAACTGCAATAGTCGCCCAAAACTCCTGTCTAGAGCGAGTCAGATTTCCTACCCTTACCTGTTCTTGAAAGTTTATCGACCTATCAGGGATCAGAAGGAGTTATCCCCAGTCAGTATTCTTGTTATTAAACAAAAAAGTGAACCAACAGACAATTTCGGGCGTTATGATATTTGGAGTGATAAAAGATTTTTGGGTCATGGTCGTTAAAGGGTTAAACCCGGGCCAGAAACTTGAAATATCCTGGCCTGGACTAATCTGCATTTCTAAAAGCCAGATCGGAAAATTTGTCTTTGCACTTGAACCTAAGCACGGATTTCCTTTTGCACTTATGTTAGTTGTTTTATCGCTAGGTGAAGCAGATGCTCATTTTTTGCGAGACTACTGAAATATATATTTGCATTTGATATCATATCTCGAATTTTAAAGTTCCGATTTATTCATTCTTTCATGGCGTCGGAGAAATGTTTTCAAAGTGTTTCTTGAACTTTCACCCCTTGCCTGTCGTAAAATGCTGCCTCTAGTTGGAAGCTTCAACTTCTATACGAGTATATCTCAGTTTGTAACTTTCGCGTAGTAAACAATTATTTTGTCATCGTTTTACCTTGAATGAAACAAATCATTTAGCATAAGATTCTTACACTGAGTGGCCACTTTCTTATGACCACCTGACAGTTTTAAGCAAATGAGCTATGGCTGCACGCTGTTGCCGCCAGAGGGCGAGGCTAGTATAAAAAGGAAAAGCTTAGTGCTTGCGATAGTAGTAGAAGTGATGTTTGGGTGACGAGATGGCTACAAAATGCGATTTGACGGTCTTTCAACGTGGGATGATTGTAGGAGCTCGGAGCCATGGAGCGAGTATCACCGAAACCGCCGCATTCGTGAAATGTTCCAGAGCAGCTGTTGTTAAATTGTTTAAAGACTGGACTGTCAGCCAAAAAACTGGGTCTATACGTGCAACGTGTGGTCGTCATCGACTAGTAACTGCTCGGGCGGAACGGAGAGTGTCCAGACTGGTGACAGACAACAGAAAGGCAACAGTGCAGCAAATTACAAACCATCTTAATCAAGGATCCCCTCAAATGATCTCTGCACGCACTGTTCGCCGTACACTGCATCGGATGGGATATGGCAGCCGAAGGCCTTTTCGAACACCTTTGCTGTCTGCAGTTAACAAGAGAAAACGTCTCCAGTTCGCAGAGGAGCACAAGGATTGGACAGTCGATAATTGGAAACAAATGATGTGATCCGATGAATCATGTTTTCAGTTACACCATGTCGATGGTCCAGTGAGAATTTGTCGGAAACAACGCGAAAGCATGGACACCAAACGCATTGCTACAACCCGTCAAGCTGGTGGAGGCAACGTTATGGTTTAGGGAATGTTTTCCTGACCTGCTTTGGGCACTTTAATTAGTGTTGATCAACGTCTGACTGGCACATCATATCTAAACATCGTTGCGGACCAAGTGCATCCTGTCATGTGGATGGTTTATCTCAATGGCGATGGTTACTTTCAACAAGATAATGCGTCCTGTCATAGTGTTCGTATTGTACAGGATTGGTTTCAGGAACATGCCGGTGAGTTTACTTTGCTTAGGAGGCCCCCACAATCTCCAGATCTGAACCCCATTGAGAATTTGTGGGATGAAGCTGAACGAGCCATCATACAGCTGGATCCACAACCCTGCAATCTCACACTTCTGAAAAGTGCTATTCATTAAGCATGGTCTCAGATTCCACCATCCATCTACAAACATCTCGTGGAGTCAATGCCACGTAGAATTGACGTGGTATTAAAGGCAAAAGGTAGCCCAACAAAGTACTGAGGGGGGGGGGGGGTCTTAATAAAGTGGCTACTCAGTGTATTACATGGTTGACATAATGCGGAAGCCCACTTCTTCCGGGCATCGTGCAGAGGATCGAGCGGTTCGATGCTTTTCCCCGGGGATAGAGACACTGCTACCTATATTTATGCGCTGTGCTGTTACTGTCACTGCACTCACGGCTATGTGACCATCCTATGCTTCTCGAAAACCAGTAACGAGCTTTCTCGAGTCGCTGATTTGTTTATATCGGTGCCCAACATGTTAGTAGTCTCTTTACACTTTGATTTCGGTTCCTGCGAGAGAGGAGCCTCTTACCTGTATCACACTCGCTTTGCTTCGAGCACCACACTCGCAGAGTAGAAGATACACTGGTTCAACCCTCGCTTTTTTTAAGAGCGCCCCAGTGAACGAACATCAAACTACGTTAACGTTTGTCATGTGATATGGTACAAGTAGGAGAGAGTTGTAAACTCGAGCCGAGGGTGGCGTAGTGGTCAACGTTCGTGACTTCCACGGAGGAACCTTATGTTCCACCCCGGGCAGGTACGAACGCTCAAACCATTAAATATCCGCCGTGCGTCGGATGGGCACATTAATCCGCCGGACCCAGGGTACTGTCTCACAATAATAAACAAGGGCATCTTCCTACCACTTTCTACCTCACTTGCGTGTCACTTTCTTATCGGGCACTCTAGCCCAAATCTCCGAGCTTCCTATTTCTAAGACTTGTTTAAGACCTGGGGTCAGACACTCTCTTCCTAAAATCCTATTCATATGATCTATAAGTTGCAAACTCTCGGAAAAACAAAAAAAAAGGCTTTCACGGTTACGGTTTCGACGCTTTAGTTACATGTCCGTCCACTGGCGCGCTGTTCTATTGAGATCTTAAAGGCCAACGTTGGGTCCAATTGTTGCCATGAGTCGCTGTGGAAGATTTACCTATGGGTCGCCTACTCTGTGACCACGGTCTAGTTGTCTGTATTTACATCAGCCGAAGTTTCAGCTGGATTGTTCCCGTATTTTAATCAGTTGCATATCTCAGCACGACGCATCGACTTGCCGATTCGCATGCCCTTCCGATTACTCCTCTTGGATGATGCTTCTTCAATGTCGCAGAGTGTATTTACTCTTGACACTCTACCTACACTTTCTAAATGTTGCATTTTATAAACTTCTTTTCGCTTTGAATTGTTGTAATCACGACTAAGATATTATTTACCTAAAATCTACCAATTCTGATGCAAAATTCTGCAGCTAGGTGGTCTTAAATTACACGTTTTTAATATAACATCTGTCTATATATTTTAAGTCGTTGCTTGGTACGGAGACCAAATGACATTTTTTTATTTATATTGCTGTGCTGAATTTGGTAAGAGACATAAAACTGCAGAGTTAGCTGTGGATGTCAAGATAATTTCATCACTATATATGTATATACAATATGTAGTGATGAAAATGATAAATACCATAATAATTATCTCCCTAACTAATTGGAACTGGAAAACAATACTTTCCCAGTTTGTAAAACTGTACGAAGCTATATCCTCTAATGAGGAAATTGTCCTGGTATCGTTTTTAGTCACAGTTTCGTGTTTTTGGCTTAAAGACATCTTCCAAATATGCCATCGCAATCATCTCCCTAACTAATTGTAACTGGAAAACGATACTTAGCCAGTTTGTGTAGTTTGTAAAACTGAACAAACTTATCCCTTTTATTCGGAATAGCTGTTTTAGTTTTTGAAAAAGTCGCACTGGTATAGTTTTTAGCAAACTTTTCACATGTAATAGTTGCGATATAAAAAAAAATTACATTCGGAGGGGAAACTAAAATTAGTCTTTGCCATCCCTTATATTTTGTTATTTTGGCGCCAATCTTGTTGTTATAAGACCCAGTGGAAACTAAATGATATTCTTTGACTGCTGAAACTAAATGATATTATTGACTGCTGAAACTAAATGATATCCCTTGACTGCTGAAACTAAATGATATCCCTTGACTGCTGAAAAATAGGGATACAAATCGTTCTGGAGTTTTTGCTATATGCACTAAAAGGTGTGCTTCTGGATTTTTAAAAGTAGAGCCAACTCAAACTTTTTATTGCCACATTCGATTTCAACGTCGATCAAACATAAAATTCGGCTGCTTTGATTTTCGTGCCTTTCTGAAAACACAAGTTTGTCCGTAACGAGATCGAAACCGCGCCCACTCACTCGGGAATAGGTTGCTCTCCCAACTAAGCTACACGAACGGAACATACTGCTGCCGATTTGTCGTCTTGATACGTGATTCATCTCTGTAGTACGTCACACCTTTTTGGCTTTGACCAGTGTAATACTAACTGTACAGTTTAAAGAAATTACCTTGGAATGTCTCCAGTGTAGCAGGTTTGAGATTTTGGGCAACAGACATACTGACTGAGCCCCAGATTTCGGTGGTGAACTTTGTAATCAAAATACCTTCGAAAAAATCTAAGAAAAATTCCGGCAACTGTAACCACGCTTGGTATGAGTCCTGAGTGTATGTTGTTTTCCATCGCGCTTGAAGTAAGTTATGTGACGCACAGGATAACGCCATGCAAAGTGATGAAGTTAAATTTGATGTTCGGCGTAAGAGTATTCGTGGGGGAATATTAAGTGACAACCAACAACCTGTGTCTGCCAGACAATGGCGCTGTTATAACAAATAGCAGAAACTACGGATCCCGCACTGACGGAACTTTTGCCTTTTTGGTATGAAGCAAGGATCTAAGTGCCCATATTTCTACGCGCAATGGCGTGACCAAGATACTTTGATCCCCATCGTCGAGCTTGAATGTGAATCCGGTTCGGTTATTCATTCTGATCAATAGCCCTCCTATGGCAATCTGAATCTCATCGTCAAAATTATTACGTTGAGCTTGATGCAGGAGAAAATACCTAAGCTATCTTTCTCAAGAAAATGAGCAGTCAAAGAGGAACTCTCTTTCTCATACCGGCCATTTTTGCTGTAAAGTCCTAAGAAAGGTTGCTGATGAGGGAATTTTTAAATACCATTAGACGTTATAGCGTATGATGTAAAATAAATCAGGAAAGTTTTAAGAAAATACTTGAAGAGTACATTATTCGGTCGGTAAATTATTCACCACTTAATTAATTTTGTTTTTTTTTATCGTAGAACTTTAATGACATTAAAAACGTGCAATCATAGTGTTAGGACTTTCGAGAAGTAAACAAACACTTTCAAATTACCGTAATCCAAAGCAATGATCACATATTTGAGAATAATTGCTTACTTATTCTTCTCATTACAAAATAATGCTTTCTCGTGAGCAGTTCACGAACACCATTAAAAATACCAGTGCTATTATGTCTGTGGATAAAGTCTGCGATTCGGAGATCTAAATGCTGTTTATTGTTGTAGTGAGCATCAGATATGTTGCTTTTCAAATGGCCAAAGCAATTTAAATCACAAAGGTTCATTCCGGGGAATACGGTGGGTGGAGCAATACCACCCAACCGTTCTGTTCACTGAACAGCTGAAACAATCCGGACCCTGCCGTGGGGTGTCGTATACGAGTGCATACGTAAAATCATAGTGCCCACACCGGGATATGCATCTTTAGAAATGTCTTATTCTGGTCTGATGTCACTATGATGTTCTCATCTTACACTATTACAAATTTTGTGGTATGTTGCACCAAAATGTGGTAGTATACCAGCTGTACCACTTTCTGAGAAAAGGTACAGCATTGTTTGGTGCAAACAAAACCTAAAAACATAATGCCAGACTACACCCTGATATGCTACAAAGCAGCATTATGTTATGGGGCCAGGTTACAGCATGTTGTTGGGTTTTGCTTGTACCACACAATGGTATATCTTTTCTCAGAAGGTGGCGCAGCTGGTGCAGTACCACATTTTGGCGCAACCTACCACAAAATGTTTAACAATGTACGTATGCCAAAAAAGCCACATCGCGAACATCTATGCCAACAATCAGTAAGATTATCACATGAAACTCTGCACGGGGAAAACATGCAGCGCAAACATCGAGTTTAAGCCACGACTAAGACTGGTGCGTTGCATTGGTGCGCAGAATTCCACCCAACTTTCATCTAAGTAGAGGAACACTGTGAGCACCCTACCATTGCGATTATACCACGCAAGGTTACTCCGTGCAACTGGAATTTCTTCTGTGTCGTGGTTAGTGTGTGCAGTGTCGAAACCGCTACTTTGCGCATTAGGACTAAATATTTCATCAGCATGGTATAATCCGTTGT
Source organism: Macrothele yani (assembly GCA_039090855.1). Taxonomy (NCBI): domain Eukaryota; kingdom Metazoa; phylum Arthropoda; class Arachnida; order Araneae; family Macrothelidae; genus Macrothele; species Macrothele yani. Next base: position 34,624,605 of record CM077004.1, read on the forward strand.
GTGAAAGCTACCCAGTTATTTGGAAATGTCATTGACAGTCATCCTACAAGATTTATGTAAGGGTTCTTGGATGCGTCACTTGGCTTTTTGTTTGACAGTCGAAATCGGTTGACCGCATCTTGTAGTGCCTTCGGGTGATGTCCTGCGTTCTTTATATCGACCGTATCTTAGAGCGCCTTCGGGTGATGTCCTGCGTTCTTTATATCGACCGCATCTTGGAGCGTCTTCGGGTGATGTATTGCTTTCATTATATCACTTTACTCAACTGTGCACTGCCGTTTATCGACAGATTTTGTGACACGCTCTCTGAATACTTCAATAAGGCACAAATCTTCATAAAACACACTGTTCTTTTACGTGTATCCTTCAAGACTACAATAAGAGGGTAGTGCATACCAATGGCCATGGGCTTCAAGTACAGCAACCTAAATCTAACGGTAGTTAGAGTTAGCTTAATTTACAAGAGTGTGCTTTGTCAGGCTGCACTTTTCTACCATAAGTACGAACCATTTATCTGTCATTTCACAGCAAACACTTGACATAAAGACACGAGGAAACTTTGCAGACATAAATAAAGCTCAGATAATGTTAACGATTATTATTCAAAAGTACCAAACATTCAGTATAAAGATAGAAGGAAACTTTATATTTTTAAAGGAAGTAACTTTGCAAACAGAAATAAAGTTAAAGAATATTATTCACAAGTACCAAAATAATTATTCGTCCATTCCGAAAAAATCCAGACAAAATGGTTGGTAGAGAGTGGGCCACTTTTCTAGTGGCCATGCCCCAATGTCCCACAGGGCCAAGCCGCCTCTACCTAATCCCTTCAAAAACGAAAGACTGTCTTTAACCGATGTGTGATTTCTTTTTCTATACTCATATTTCGATCTGAAAACTGCAGAGCAACAGAAAATCTTCAGTTACCGAAACATAAACACGTAGAATTGCGAAACATCTGCCACAAACTTTATTTATTATTGAATTCGCTCTCTACGCATGCTTTACTATTATTTTGTTTTTGGAGCTGTTTTTCTGTATCTTCTTCCGAAAAGTCAAGTAATTTGTTATTCTCAAAAAAAAATGTATTTCATCAGCAAATGAAGTCTTCTCTTTTGGAGTTCTTCGTTTGTAGGAAACCTTCTTCGATTTGATTCGTTATGATATTTTTGTTTTTATTTTTGTATTTCCTTTGCTTGAGCTTGTATCGATCAACACATTTTAAAATTAAAATCTAAGTTTTCTACTGAAGATCAAAAGCAAGCGTTTCCGTGAAGTTTTGCAATTTAATATATTTCCGTTTAAGAAGGACAGGCGACGCCAGAGTTACGTGTTTGTGTTCAGATAGCTTTCAGAAAAGCTTCACGAGGTGAATAAAGATTAACACACTCTGTCAAAAAGAAAATTGCAACACCAGAATGTAGTGACGAGATTTGCATGTAACTGGCAGACAAAAAATTGTAAATCATTTGCATATGATGCCATTATGTGTTCCACAGTGGAATCACATACAAATTATTCCACTATGGAACCCATCCGGTAAAATTTGAAGCTCTTATGGCAACGTGAATGGGGGCTGTCCGTGGGTATGAGATCAACGAGGCTCTCTGCTAAAAACCTATCACGTGCAGAATGCCTAACCCTTTAGCGCCGTGATTTTTATTGACTAACGAACTTCGAAAGAGGACGTCTTTTTCAGTATGCCAAGCTGGTCGACCCACATATCAAAAAATTTTAATTTCCTCTGTCAGTATTTATTTCTCATTTAGTGCTCATTAGTGCCCTAATCACAGAATTCGTGCCGCAAAATCAGTGATAGAGGACGTCGAAGCCTCAGGGGAGTCGTTACAGCGAATCGACGGAGTACTGTAAGAAAATTATATTATTAAAATTTTAATGTGGCAGGCCAGCTTAACACATATAGAAAAAAATTAATATTTCTAGAATTTCTCTTCGTAAGCAAGTGGTGTCCAGGTGGTCAAGCTGGCCCATCACATATAGAAAAATTAATATTTAATTAGTGCGAATAAGTGTCCGAATTGTATCGTTAGTGCTGCAAAATTAAGCAAGTTATTAAAATCTTTAATGTGTCAAGCTGGCGCTTTCGACAAGGTTTTGGAAAACAGCAATAGGTATGCGCTTCCATTCAGTACATAATGCTGCCGCTAACTGTTGCTAGTAATAGGCCTTGGCTCCAAACTTCTTATGCGGCGCTCTAATTCATCTCATAGGTGCTCCATGGGATTAAGATCAGGGCTCTGTGCTGGCGTCCACACACGGAACGGAATTATCGTCAAACCACGCCGTAACACGCCGTCCTCGCTTTGCGGCTCGGTGCATTATTCTTCTGGTACCAACAAGGCTCGGTTTCATAGTATTGCCACAGAGTTGGTAGGGGATAATTGTCCAGAATATCGAGGGAGACGTGCTGGTTAACAGGTTTGTCTACCATAACCAATGGGCAGGGACTATACCACGAAAAACACCCCACACAAGTGCACTGCCAGCTCCAAACTTGACCGTAGGTATAGTACACTGTGGTAAACAGCGTCCCCCCCCCCTGCTGCCGCCATTCCCACACACGGCCATCAGACTAATGGATCGTGTATCTGGGTTCATGAGTCCATAGAACCCGTTTCCATTGATCTACGGTCCACGATAAATGTTCTTTACACCATGCTAAAAATTGAGTAGCATTCCGGGTGGAGTTGAAAGGCTTATGAACAGTCGCACGACCACGGTAACCCATAGAATTAAGTTCTCTGCGAATGGTACGTGTACATACCGAGGTTCCAGCATTTTTACTCACCTGTACACTGAGGTCTTGTGCAGCACTCCGTCGATTAGCTGTAACGACTCTAATGAGGCTTCGACGTCCTCTATCACTGATTTTCTTTGGTCTGCCGGTACGTTTTGCTGCTTCAGGCACCCCATGTGTCTCCCATTTATTCAGTACATCCAAAACAGTTGACTTGAGTATGTTTAAACGCCTCTCGGTTTCTCTTATGGACAACCCATTAATATAACACCCAACAATCTTTCCTTTCTCAAAATCAGTTCTCTCCCGCCGCGGTATTTTCACTCAACCTCACAGTGCAATATGATCGCGGTCAGGTGCATGCTTGTTTTTATACCGTTTGCAGCTGTAACGCACATCTTAACAACGCAACGGATCCGTTTATTTGCTTTTGAAGGAGTGTACGGTGACTTTTGCAATATAGTGTATGTTGGCCACAACACTACCACTGTCTACCGTTTCTGCACACAAAGGCAGTTTTGGAATCCTAAAGAATGGGGCTTTAAAATGAACGCATTTTTACAAAATGTGAAATTTGGCCCAAAACGACCTTTTCAACGTAGTGGGATACCTTAAGTCAGGCCAAGGTGGGGACCATGAAAAAGTAATAAATTAGCTACTCATTTTTTTAATTGAATTAAGGGACTAAAGTCCCCCTGAAATAGGATTTAATTGTAATTCTGTTTTAACACGACACTGGGATCTCATAAAGGGGGTGCAGTCGAAAACAAAATATTTTTATTTGAATTGCAGTTGAATAAAATTATAATTTCGGCTGCAATTCAAATAAATATTAACTGAAAATTATTTTTATTCCGACATAGGAAAAACGGCAAGGAAAAATTTTCATGTATTTAGAAACATCAGCAGACGAATTTCAGGGCTGTAACTTCTTATTTTTATTAAAAGAAAAGATGTTGCTACACAAGTTATATTTATTTTAAGGTTATTCTTTTGCTCAATGCCGTATTTAAATCACACAGCTAGCTTCGAAATAAAACGGAAACGCTTAATCATTCTTTAAGCTCATAATTGCCCCAAATTCACGATCGACTTTGAACCTTTGAATATTCATCGATGTTTCACAATTTTTGGTTGTCCTTTGTAGCTAGACTTATAACAACGTTTATAAATAGTACACCAGAAATCTTATGAAACTTGTGTTCTGCGGTTGACAGAATGTTTGAGGGAAATTGATTCAGTTTCTGAAAAGAAATTAATTTCAGAGTGTTCCCGATTGAAAGTGAATGAAATTTTGCAGCCATGAGTCATGAGATTTTTCATTCTCAAGACAGCTCGTATGGTTGGCTCCAGATGATAGTTTTTGAACAGCTTGACGGGTAAATTGTTCCAATCCATCAAAGCCCACATAGCCAGCGAAGATGGACGTACATCGAAGGACCCACGCAAACTGATTCAACTAACTTTTTTTTCCGTCGTAAGTGCTTTTCAAGTACAAGATTAAAATTCAAAAATTGTTCACGTCGTTAAGAATGACGAAATTGTAGCTACATTAGCAATTATTCAGGATGAAACAGAAATTTCTGATTTTCACGAACCCGAGTTAAACCCTTAAGCAAGAGATAAATGCAGTTCTGTTTGCTGCAGTCCGACTGACATAGCCGAGGTCGTTTCATTCTGTGAAAGCCTCAGAGCGAGGTTTTAGAAAGGGGAAATATGCATTACGTTGCCAAATGTATTGCCACGTAATTAAAATAAAGCAACCTATGTCACGTACTACGCACCTGTCAAGACGGCAATTAGCAGCGTTTATGACGTACTACAGCGGTAAAAGCACGTGGCAAGACGACAAATCTACAACGATACATTCCGTGCGTGTAGCTTAGTTGGGAGAGCAACTTACTCTGCAGTGAGGGGGCGTGGGTTCGATCCCCGTCACGGACGAACTTGTGTTTTTACATTGGCGCCAGAATGTAAAAATGAATGCACTGTCTGTTGGGTTCTTCGAAAAATGTGTGATGTTTGTTCCACACATCGTCTAAGAGTTAATGAAAGTTCGTTCGTCGCTTACAAAAAAAAAAGAAAAAAAAGTTAGGAGGGAGATGATATGACATACTACAGAGGTAAAAGCACGTGTCAAGACGGCAAATCTGCAGCGATACATTCCGTCCATGTAGCTTAGTTGGGAGAGCAACGTACTCCGGAGTGAGAGGGGCGTGGATCCTCGTCACGGACAAACTTGTGCTTTTACAAGTTACAGCAGAATAAAATAACGACGTTAAATGTGGAGATCGTGGAGTTGCAGAGATATCCAGATATGTATTACGAGGGTGTTGTTGAATGTTGATATTGCGAAAGGGATAAAAGCCTGTTTCATATATGTGATCGATGAATAAACGTCATTTTCATACGATTGATATCTGTGTTGAAGCCAGCGAAAATATATGTGGCCGTGGATTATAAGTAATGTTGCTTTAAACTTCCCGTACGTGGAACAATTAAAAGAAAAGTACGTGAAACACTAAGTACTGATTCCTTTACCTTGGCCGTTGATATACTTATTCGCGTAATTATTACTGAAGTAAAATATATGTTCAATGAAGATCTTTACGAACATTAGCGGGCTACATAAATAATCACTAAAAATAAAGCTACCTAAAGCTAAAATTCTGCACATTCTGTTGTTTCCATATCAAGGAAATAAGATTGCTCCTCATTGTCGAAAGCCGCATTCCTGAAGCCCCGAGGAACTAAGTTTCTTCTTTTCTCTATCTACGGCAGTATTTCTCAAACTCTTCTTATTTGCGAACCACTAGTTAAGCATTAGAAGCACATGCGGGCCACCCGATTCTTCATTGGAGAATATAGTTTTACGTGTACTGCACCACATTAAGCATTTATTTATATTCTTAAAAATTAAAGATGTGTATAAAAATGAAGAAGTTGTGATTAAAATAACAAGATACGTAACTTATATAATTAAAATAATGTTGGTTGAAGGAGAGCTTTTGGAAGAAACACTACAATTTTTAAGAGCAATATACCATTTTATCTTAAAAGAAAAGTTTTTGATCAATGCATCCTTCCAGTGCTTATATACAGAGCAGAGACATGAATCTTAACTAAAAAAGAATGGAGAGATGCATGCTTGGTGTAACCAAGAAAGAAAAGAAGAGGAACTTATGGATAAGGAAAATGACAAGAGTGGAAAGCATCAAGATCAGAGTAAAATCCCTGAAATGACAATGGGCTGGCATGTTGCCAGAAGAACGGGCCATCGAAGGACAACCGAAATTTTCGGCTCGATTCCAAGGGACAGGAAAATACCCAAAAGAATATCACATGGGAGATGAGTGGATGAATTTCGAAAGCATTTGGAATTGATATGATGGAGACTAGCGCAAGATCAATCGTTGTGGAAGAAACTTGGGGAGACCTTCATCCAGCAGTGAATTGATAATGGTTGATGATGATTTTAACGGAGTACACACTTTTAATACGCTTTTAAAATTAAGTCTATTTTTATAAATGGTTTTCTACTGATTTTCTACATCTTCAACACTTTGTTTTTAAAAAATATTAGGTGATGTGTGTGTGCGCGTGTGCGACATTGCAAGCGACGCGTCTTGATGAGCATTTACCGAGTCTTTTAAATATTTAACGGCAAAAACGCGATTGAAGGCCGTTCAGAAACAAATTTGACGGAGAGAAGAGCAACAATTTAGATAAGAACAGAAACAGAAGAAGAAAGCTTAATTTTGTGATCACACATATTTAGGAATAAAGCAAACGCTTCTCACATTCTTGGTCAAACACCTTCTTCCTCACATATCGATCGACGAACATTTATCTCATCTTGTTCTTTGAATATCAGTGCATTTAAGATCTTTCTTCTTCTTCCATGTCGCTAAATATTTCCACTTCGGTTCTTGTATATTTCGCAGAGTAAATTTAAATTTTAATTTCGTTCTTTCCACAGAAGGCTTTTACTGAATTCTAAACATTCAACATTGTCACATTTCGAAGATGGCAATCCGATTTTTGGTGTAAATGTGACAAAGATAGTAAGTCAGATAATATCTGAAAACTTGAAAATTGCATCGTCCTGAAACGAGACTCGAATCCGCGTCTCCCAGATAACGCGAACTACACCTGCCAGAACGACCAAGTCTCAAGTTTCTGATTAATTTGAATATAACCATCACAGGATTCGCTAGTCCAAGCAACCGGCATTCATGTTTAGCGAATCTGGAGGTTAAGAATCCTATCCCGTGATTGCCCGGAGGAGCAGATAAATCATGAAAGAAATACGGGATTACACCATATAATACAAATTTTGAAGATGACAATCCGATTTTTGGTCTCCCAGATAGCGCCCAGGTATGCTATCTGGGAGACGCGGATTATAGAGTCCTGCTCCAGGACGATGAAATTTTCAAGTTTCCAGATATTATCTGACTTACCATCCTTGTCACATTTACACCAAAAATCGGATTGTCATCTTCAAAGTTTGTATTATATGGTGTAATCCGGTATTTCTTTCGTGATTGTCACATTTTTTTGAAATTTACGAATTGGGTTATTCGGTATTGAGATAGTAAGCTCCCTTTTCTAAATGTTAAGATATTAATAAGCTCCATTTTGTAAATGTTGAAATATTAATAATAAGAACCCTTTTGCGAATGTTGAAATATTTTCTTCACCCGGTGTAATTTTCACATTTTGACATTGGAAGCTACATTAGGACTTTTGATTGAAGGCGATTTTATCGTAGCTTACTTGATCTGATTGGCGGTATTTGATCATAAAATGTGTGACAGCAAATAATTTGTTTCTAGCCAATACCAAACCACTTTTGCCATAAATCTGACTAGCAACAATTTATCCAGAAAGGGAGAGACTCCTCCAAGCTGAAACAGGCTTTTAACTAATGAACCAAGTGGCAGAGATTGCATGAAAATTAATTACTTAGAATAATCGTGGGGCACTCTGGCAAGATAAAACGCAATAGTCTTTCATCATGCGACAGCTATCTCCTCACGTTTAATGGAAATAAATATGAAGGCAGGGTTACGTTAGAAGGGCGAAGGTTGAAAATAAAGTGTTATAACATAGTGCATAAGGAAAAGCAATAAGGGATGGTTATATTCACCAAAGATTCAAGTGCAGTCGGCGCGCCATTTTTTTTAAATGTATCTCAAGATTTCTGTGCTTCGCAATAATGCGTCATATAGTGGAACCTTGCCTACGGAGATATCGAGCCCGCAGACAGACTGCATCTTGCATACACTGAAGGGCCAAAAAAATGTTATGCCTCTCTAATATCGCGTTGGCCCTTCTCGAAAACGGATAATGGCAGCAACGTGACGGGGAATGGACTCCATGAGCTTTCTGTAGTACTGCGGAGAGAGTTCACGCTATGCTTCCTGAAGAGTGTTCCACAATTCCGTACTATTCGCCGGTGGAGGATTCCTAGTATTGACGGCAGGTTGAACAGCATCCCAAATGTGTTTGATGGCATTTAAATCCGGAGAACGAGGGGGCCAAATCAGGATGCCAAACTCCGTGGGATGTTCCTCCAGCCCTAATCGGACGACTGTGAGCGCGTGTGGTGGAGCATTGTCGTGTTGAAAGAGGTAGCCCCCGTCGGAGTGGTTGCATGACATGAATGGGTGCAAATGATCCCCAAGGATGGGTACGTAGCCTCCACGGATCAAAGCGGTCTTCAGACGAGAGGTCCTAATGCGTGCCAGTTGAAAACACCCCACACCCTTACAGAGCCACCACCGGCCTGCACTGTCCCTTGTAGGCATGCGCGATCCATTGCCACATGGGTTGTCACCGCACCGGGAATTGACCATCTGCCCGAAAAATTTAGTGCCGCGATTCGTCGGACCAGACTACACGTTTCCAGTCATTTTGCGTCAAATGGTGGTGTTCCCGAGTCAAGGCGAGGCGCACAGCCTTGTGACATTGGGTCAGCAGTGCCACCTGAATGTGTCATCAGCTCCGAAACCCCATAGAACGCAGAAGACGTTGCACTGTCTGAACACTCATGCTACTATTGACTCCATCATTGAATTGCACTGTGAGCAAAATTATGAAACTGAGCAAAAATAAGTGGATAACACAAACTTAAACAAAAATTTCAAACCTAAACAAAACCACTCTAGAACGAGATGGAAAAAATGTAGAAAGTCTTGAAAACCCGCCATATTTATAAATACAGTATGCCAAAATTATACATTTAAAGAAAAATAAACATTTAAAAAAAGAACAAAGACATACGCTTAACAGAATTTCAACCTACAAACTTGATATATAGGCCGGACCTGACGTCACATGGAACGCAGACAAAAGCAAAAACCAAACTTTGAACAAGACCTTAAGAAATATTGTTTCATTATACTGTATACAAAGCATTGTGATATTAGTATGTATGAAAATGCTTAATAAAGATGAAATGAGAAAACTCACCGTCTATGTACGATATTTAATAAAATACGAAAGATATTTACAGTTAAAATACCCCACTAGCACTTTCGGGGTAACATTTACCCCATCATCAGGTGGAACAGAGGCAATATAGTACTCCTATATATAGTAGTGCAACGATGCATTATGAATATAAGTCATCAAACATCGCATGGGTCGTGACCGTTGCCATTTTAACAGTGTGAAGAGTATAATTTCACAAGTTATTAGTTTAGCATATCAATACAAGGATTCGCTACAAATACAAAGTTATGATCAATTTTATATATTCTTGGAATTTGTAAATATATATTACTATAATTTAAAGTTCATGTGAGTAATACGCTCTTTTCAAATTCTTGATATGTCCACAGGCAAGTAGTCATTACAACATTTGTCCCCTAAAGCTTCGATGTACATACTTTCAACAAAATGCAGCGAATGTACATATGTTGGAGTGTCCAGTAGTCTGATGTTTTCCCAGTCTAGTTGTACAATTCCGTTTACTACATTCCTTGATAAAGTTGTGTTATTGCTATTGGTTCGGATATCGTATTTGTGCTCCTGGACACGGATACCCAAACTTCTTCGTGTCGATCCCACGTAGTTGTTAACATGTTCTCCTGTTGAGGGGTCCAGCAGTGGAATACTATACACACCCCATTTGTTCATAATATCTGTTGTTTCTCGATCCTTTTTAACTGATGATAGGAGGTTCTTCTAGCAGGTGGCGAATTGTATATTATGTTTTGAACAGGTACGAGATAGTGTGTTAGTGATATAGGGGTGCTGGTCCAATGCTCCCACAAATCGTTTAATAGGCCTTCTATCTGGCTTCAGATTAATAGTTCGTTCACTTGATATTCTAGTGTATAATCTATTAATCATCATCCTGGGGTATCCATGTTTATCCGCTAATTTAAAAATGAACTGTATCTCAGAATGGAAGTGACTATCATTTGAAGAATGTGTGAAGGCTCTTCTAAAAAGGAAATTGATAGCAGAAATTTTTTGTGGAGTTGGATGGGAAAAGTTAAACGGGATAAGGCTGTTACAATCGGTAGGCTTTCGTTAGACACAAACGGACAGTGAGTTAGTATTTGAATCACGAAATAAACGAAAATCTAAAAAAGGCAGAAAGAAATTAGATTCAAGTTCTATCGTGAGCCCAATAGTAGGAAATACCGACGATAGTGCGTCGGCGAATTGTTTTAAATCATCCTTAGAGTGAGGCCAGAACACAAGGATGTCGTCGACGTACTTAAGGTATAAACTGGGATCTAAAGGGAATTCATTGAGAACTTTGTTCTCAATGTATTGTAGGAGGATTTCTGCTAAAACTGCGGAAAGTGGGGATTCCATGGGAGAACCCTCGGTTTGTAAGTAGATTCTGTCAAGAAATTTGAAATAAGAAAGCCGTTTGACTAAACGAAGTGCGTTCATAGTAGCTGAGATTTCATTGGTGGGAACATTAATTTCAGCAAGTTTGGCCTCTACAATACGATGAGTGGCGTCCACAGGTACATTAGGGTACAGTGAAACTGCATCTAGAGAGGCTAAAATGAAATGGCCAGCATGTGGCTGAATCATTCTGATTCTTTCTAATATTTCGCGCTGTGATGTTTCGAGGAAATGGATGTGAAAGAGGATCACAAATGCGCCATTAAATTTGGCTGTCGACTTAAGAAGTCTGGTTACTACAACAACTATCGTTTTTTCGAGACTCGTGCCAAGGTCGAACGCAGTACTGCACATTTCTTATAAAAATATTCTCAGTTGTTTTGGGACAAGCTATTTAGCAGCATATTAGTTTGTATCATGAAAAGCTGTAGATGTTTACCTTTCGAATGCAAATCTTATGTCTGTAAGTGGTGTAGTTATTTCTTGATAATCTAAAAGTGGGGTAAGACTTTTGGAAGAACCTATATGATAATGATCCGACTGAAGAAATTTGATTATTTTCAAGAGCAACGTGACGCGCGTCACGAGCGGAAATCAGACAGTTTATCAGCGATTTTCGAAGACCCCCACCCCCCATGGTTTTGAAATGCCCACTTCGATCGTTGGATTTACACGCTTCTAATTGTTACTTCGAAGATGTTTATGGAGAGCAGTTTAAGCACGTTACATGACATACAACGGCCGTTCCATAAAAACTGAGAGTAAAATCACACAAAATGAAGAAATATAGGTGCAGCAAAATATATGTTATTCTTTCTCAAAGTATCTTTCCTAGGATGATATGCAACGTTTCCATCGTTCAGTCCACTTTTCAAAGCATGAGGCGAAGGCATTTTGTGGAAGCTGCTTTAACGACCCCTAAACGTCTTGAATAACGTCAGCATCTGTGTTGAAGGTTGCGTCACGGAACTTCTTCTTCATTGCTGGAAACAACCAGAAATCGCACGGGGCGAGATCAGGACTGTAGGCAGGCTGTGGCAAGATTTCAATACTGCATTTCGAAAGAAACTGTTGAACACAAGCAGCGACATGTTGGCGGGCGTTATCATGGTGTAGGGTCCACTTGCCCACCAGTTCCGGTTGCTTAATCGATATGTGTCGTCGCAGACGCTTCAAGACTGAAATGTAATGCTCAGCATTGACAGTAATTTGTCGAGGAATGGTATGCCGGTAGACTACACCTTTTTCATCAAAGAAAAATATCATCATCCCTTTCCCAGCTGATTTGGTTTAGCGGACTTTTTTTCGGAGGAGGCGAGCCTGTGAGTTTCCAGACACTCGTTGAACGCTTCGTGAAAGGGTCGAAAGAGTGCACCCATGTTTCATCAGCAGTTATTACTCTGTTTAGAAAGTTTGGATCCTTTGCAATCATTTTTTTCCACTCATGACACTCTTGAACTCTCGCTAACAATTGTTCTCTCGTCTGGTGATGAGGTATGCATCTCGAACACACACACTGCAGCAGTAATTTGTCGCGTAGAATGCGGAATGCCGACGTTTTTGAAATATTAGTTAACGCCGCTATGTCTTCACACGTCATTCGTAGATCGTCTTGCAGAATTGCCTAAACAGTGTTTATAATACATTCCGTAACAACACTTTCAGGTCGACCAGGCTTAGGAGCGAGTTCTGCTGACAAACGCCCGTTTTTGAAATCATGGTGCCATCTAAAAATCATTGACTCACCCAAACATTTATCTTTGTAAGCTTTTTTCATTAAATCAACTGTTTCTGGAGACGTTTTACCAGAACGATAGCAAAATTTTGTCACACAACGCATTTCACATCTTAACTCTGAATCACTCACCTCCATAGCTGTATGGCGAAATGCAAACGTTCCTTAAACAACTGCGCAATAGAAAAACCAGAATCGTCTTCCACGGCTAATAACTGTTGCCGTAGATACTTCCTTAATTCAGTTAGTCGTCTGCGTGGTTATTTTCTTTCTTCGAACTGTTGCCAACTCAAAAAAAAATTACTCTCCCCCTCCTTGGAATCAATGTCCCTAAATTAGTGACCACCGCTTGTTGGCCTCAGAGTTGCTATTGGTGGTCGTTACTCTCCTTTCCTCTAAAAAGTTAAGTTTGAAGACTTACAGCGGCCTCAAGTTTCATGAATGATTTTTAGATATAAAGCTTGCAAACTTCTTCTACATATTTATGTAAATTTTTACTCCGTTTTTTATATTTATAGGCGTAAATAACAACATACATTAATTACCAAGCTTTTGCTTGTCAACAGGCAGTTTTCTCAAGGTACGTTACAAACAGAATGCATAGAATTAAACAAAAAAAAAAATAAACAACATTCATGTGTTTATCATACGCGATATGTTATGCCTTGTGTGACGTTTTAAACAGCATTCACGCTCTATCTCGTATAGTCTCACAGTCACTACGGTATGCTGAAGGAACAAAGGTGTACGTTGGACTGACAAAAAGGTCTCTTAAGGCTAGAGTTAAGGAACATAGTAGAAATGTAAAAGACGCTATACCTACCACAGCACTTGCTAGAGGGGTACTTATAATGCAGCTATACCAGAATGGTCTGGTGCTAAATGTACAGCTAGGTATACTACGCACAAGGAATCCTCAACACGGGAGTCAATGGAGAGAAGACTCATGTAACGAGAATGTTTCATACGATATCCCCCATACATGGCGAACTTTCATATGAGACTATATGAGATATAGAGTGTGAATGCTGTTTAAAACGTCACACAAGGTATAATATATCGTGTGTGATAAACACGTGAATGTTCTTTATTTTTGTTTGTTCACTACTAAGCATTCAATTTGCAACGTACCTTCAGAAAGCTGTCTGTTGACAAGTGAAAGCTTGGTAATTAATGTATGTTGTTATTTACGCCTATAAATATAAAAAACGGAATAAAAAGTTACATAATTGTATTAGGTGTATTAATTGGTATCAATCTTCTACACAGCAAATAACGAATTGGGTTTTGTAACTTCATGATTATCCCGCAATGATGTTCCGTATTGTGAAAAAAAAGGCATGACACAGAAATATTGGGGTGTTTTTTTAAGCAATTAGCCCTTTAGCAGGCGGGAACAAACTAACTAGGGGTCATCAATCTGGGCTTAAATCAGCTCAACGAATATATTCGTTATATATAATTTATGACTACAAAACTTGTGATGTTGAGATAGAATAAAATAGCAATGTTTATTCACAATTAAATATTTATTTAACGTGTACTATAGTTTCGAAGAGCGTTTGGCTCTGCTTCATCAGTACAAATAGCGTAAACATTTAAATCATTGTGACATCATTAGAGTTCTGACGGTCACGGAGTTTGGTGAGTTGTTTCCGCGCTTGAAAGAAATAGTAGATGTCATGTCGTTGGCAAGTAGTGGAAAGTTGCGGTATATGTTGAAAGCTTCTAATACAGTTTATTAAGATTGATAGTCGAATCAAGTTTTTCAATAAGAGTAGCGTTTTCAAACAAAAATGTATGGTTATTTTTGTGATATAGTTGGCTACAGACTTCTTCAGTTCACAGTTCCATACGTAAGTCTTATGTTTATTCATGCGAAAACTTAAATCCCTGAAGGGTCTATCGTGTACATGAAAGTTTACATTCACAAGCGATATAATAAGTTTCTTAAAGATTTATATCTTCGACATAGTTTTCTGTTCCGTATAAATTGATATACAGAAATTCATATTCGTTGTCTAGGAAGGGGGCCGAAAACGGCTGGAAGGAGTGAATCTGTGCGTCAGAAAGGGTTGTTTTCTTCTTAGCTTTGTAATTCCAAGTGGTCATTTAAGAAAATGACTGACACAAATTCTTTCTGACTGATTACTTGCTAAAACAAAGGCGACGAACCTAAGAAGACTCCCCAATGTCGCAGTGGTCAAAGCGCTGGCTTCTGACCATTCGTCCGAAAGGGGTCAAGGTTCGAGTCCCGGTAAGGTATTTTTTTATTTTGGTTGAAGGTTTAACGGCCACCGTGAGCAACTCAATGGGCTATAAGCAGTCGTCCGTCCCTGATTTAGGGTCACTGGTTCCAGTGAAGGGAGGGAAAGACAAAACAACATCCATGCCTTACGGGATCCGGACCCTTCTCGGACGAACAGTCATAAGCCAGCGCTTAGACCACTGCGCCACTGGGATGGTCTCATTAAGGTATGGATGATATATTTGTCTTATGGCACTGGCTATCTCCCTTCTCTGGAGCCAAAGGCCCTAAATTAGGGACGGATGACTGCTTATAGCTCATCGAGTTGCTCATGGTGGTCGTTAAACCCTCAAACCAAAAACGAACTTAAGAAAGGAGAGAGAAGATGTTTCAGTTACTTTTTTCTACCCAGTGACATGATGTTCGTGTAAGGGCGACTAACTATCATGTCGTGGAGCAGAGACTAAAGGACTAAAAAGGAACTCCTATCACCCGTGGCAGGTTTATGATTTGTACTTTTCGCATAAGTTGGGGGAATGCAAATGTTTTCGGTAGCTTTCGTAAAACCCTGCCATTATATGGAATTTTCAGTTTGGGGAGCACAGAATATTTTGGGCACTATTTGGTTCCGGTGCATCGGCAGCTTAATGGGTAAATTAAATAGAAGTCTGATTTTTTTTTTTTTTTTTTTTTTTGCCATTTTATTTTAGTTCGTGTGAGCATGCTTAGTTTTAGTTCGTTCCATTTCAGTGCCATTAGTTTTAGTTCGTTCCATTTCAGTGCTTAGTTTTAGTTCCATTTTATTTTAGTTCGTGTGAGGGTTCATGTGTCCACACTCGAGTGAGCATATTTTCAAATACTTTCAACCTATCTTACTTTCAATACAAAAATATAAATATTAAGGCTCTAATGCGACGCGTTGCATCGAAATTCCACAGTATTTGAAAAAGGAAATATTTTTTTTATATATATTCTTTGGCGTTTGCAAGGCGTGAATCATAAAAAAGTACCAAATACTTTCAGAAAACTGAAAAGTTGACAATGTGCGTTAAGATTTCAGTTCTGCAACGTTTCTGAATTCTTGAAAGCGCATTTTCTTGATTCATCTTCCCATTAGTTGCACTATTAGCATACCCAAGAGATGAAAAACTTTTAGCCGTTGTCAATTCCATCTGAAATAAAAATATGTTCAGACAGCTCTTTAAATCGCAGTAAGCCAAACTGTAACAAGAAGTTGGAAAACATCTCAGCTTCCTTCTTTCTATCTAATTTTTTTCATTTGTTGAACAAGCGAAGTCACGAAAATGATACAAAGATTCTTAGAGGATTTCAAATGAACAGATCACAGAGAGGAAGAAATCTTTAAAGAAGTGTAAATTTTGATAAGGGCACACGATCAGAATAAACAAACGGCCCTAAGATAAAACTCCACTGATATTGACACTAAAAGTCCCGGTTTTAAATTCTAGGTTTCTTTCGTTGATTTTACGTTTGTTCTTATTTAAGATCTTCTTTTGATTTTTTTTCTTTCACGAAAGAGAGCTTCTGAAACTCAGATTTATCAAGAAAAAAAAAGCAACAGGTAAGATTCAAAAAGCGTTATGGTCTGCAAATACAAGTTTTAGCTAATATAAAGGTAGATAACAGAAAAAAGTTATAAAGGGTTTTCAAAACGTTCAATTAAGATCAAAGAAGTTGAAACTTAACAGCACGAAAAAATGCCTTATACTGTAGTATCGGCAATGAAACCAGAAAACTTTTTTGCATACCTATGTATGCAAAAAATAGACATATATTTACTTTTCATCTCCAAAGTATAATTTTATTCTCGCTTGATTGAATCCATGTAGAAAAAGAAATGAAAGGAACAAAAATTTGAAAGGCAAATAAAATAAGTATGTGGGTGTGCGGTTGGAGGGCATTTGGAAGAAACCGCGCAATTTCAAAAGCAGTTTGCTATTACGTCTTAAAAGAAAAGTGTTTAATCAATACATCTTTCAAGTCCTTACACATGCGTCAGAGGCATGGACCTTAACTAAATAAGACATTTGAAGGGTGGAAACTACTGAAAGAAGCATGTAGAGGTATGTGCTTGGTGTAACCAGATAAGATAAGAATAACTCATGGATCAGGAAAATTAAAATGACAACATGATTAAAGTAGTAGAAACCCAGTAATTAAAAAAAATGTGCTAGACACATTTCTAAACCTGATCGTGTGAAAACAGGAATTTGTCGGTGACGGGAATCGAACCTGAGTCCCCTTGCTCCAGAGTGAGTTGCTATAACGGACTAAGTTACACCAACGGAGTTCATCGCTGTAGATTTGTCGTTTTGACACGCGCTTCACCTCCGTAGTTAGTCACAACTCTTTGCTCCAGAGTGAGTTGTTATAACTGACTAAGCTACACCGACGGAGTGCATCGCTGCAGATTTGTCGCCTTTACACGTGCTTTATCTCTGTAGTACGTCACAACTTTTCGTTCCAGAGTGAGTTATTATAACCGACTAAGTTACACCGACGGAGTACATCGCTGCAGATTTGTCGCCTTTACACGTGCTTCATCTCTGTAGTACGTCACAACTTTTTGCTCCAGAGTGAGTTGTTATAACTGACTAAGTTACATCAACGGAGTTCATCGCTGTAGATTTGTCGTTTTGACACGCGCTTCACCTCCGTAGTTAGTCACAACTCTTTGCTCCACAGTGAGTTGTTATAACTGACTAAGCTACACCGACGGAGTGCATCGCTGCAGATTTGTCGCCTTTACACGTGCTTCATCTCTGTAGTACCTCACAACTTTTTGCTCCAGAGTGAGTTGTTATAACTGACTAAGTTACACCAACGGAGTTCATCGCTGTAGATTTGTCGTTTTGACACGCGCTTACCTCCGTAGTTAGTCACAACTCTTAGCTCCAGAGTGAGTTGCTATAACCGACTGAGCTAGACCGGGGAATGGATCTCTGCAGATTTTTCATCTTGGCACGTGCTTTACCTCTGTAGTACGTCAAAACTCTTTGCTCCAGAGTGAGTTGTTATAACTGACTAAGCTATACCGACGGAGTGCATCGCTGCAGATTTGTCGCCTTTACACGTGCTTCATCTCTGTAGTACGTCACAACTTTTTGCTCCAGAGTGAGTTGTTATAACTGACTAAGTTACACCAACGGAGTTCATCGCTGTAGATTTGTCGTTTTGACACGCGCTTCACCTCCGTAGTTAGTCACAACTCTTAGCTCCAGAGTGAGTTGCTATAACCGACTGAGCTAGACCGGCGGAATGGATCTCTGCAGATTTTTCATCTTGGCACGTGCTTTACCTCTGTAGTACGTCACAACTCTTTGCTCCAGAGTGAGTTGTTATAACTGGCTAAGCTATACCGACGGAGTGCATCGCTGCAGATTTGTCGCCTTTACACGTGCTTCATCTCTGTAGTACGCCACAACTTTTTGCTCCAGAGTGAGTTGTTATAACTGACTAAGTTACACCAACGGAGTTCATCGCTGTAGATTTGTCGTTTTGACACGCGCTTCACCTCCGTAGTTAGTCACAACTCTTAGCTCCAGAGTGAGTTGCTATAACCGACTGAGCTAGACCGGGGGAATGGATCTCTGCAGATTTTTCATCTTGGCACGTGCTTTACCTCTGTAGTACGTCACAACTCTTTGCTCCAGAGTGAGTTGTTATAACTGGCTAAGCTATACCGACGGAGTGCATCGCTGCAGATTTGTCGCCTTTACACGTGCTTCATCTCTGTAGTACGTCACAACTTTTTGCTCCAGAGTGAGTTGTTATAACTGACTAAGTTACACCAACGGAGTTCATCGCTGTAGATTTGTCGTTTTGACACGCGCTTCACCTCCGTAGTTAGTCACAACTCTTAGCTCCAGAGTGAGTTGCTATAACCGACTGAGCTAGACCGGGGGAATGGATCACTGCAGATTTTTCATCTTGGCACGTGCTTTACCTCTGTAGTACGTCACAACTCTTTGCTCCACAGTGAGTTGTTATAACTGGCTAAGCTATACCGACGGAGTGCATCGCTGCAGATTTGTCGCCTTTAGACGTGCTTCATCTCTGTAGTACGTCACAACTTTTTGCTCCAGAGTGAGTTGTTATAACTGACTAAGCTACACCGACGGAGTGCATCGCTGCAGATTTGTCGTCTTCTCACGTGCTTCATCTCTGTAATACGTCACAACATTTCACTCCAGAATGAGTTGTTATAACCGACTAAGCTACACCGACGGAGTGCATCGCTGCAACTTTGTCGTTTTGACACGTGCTTCACCTCTGCAGTACGTCACAACTCTTCGCTCCAGAGTGAGTTCCTATAACCGACTGAGCTGGAGCTGCGGAATGCATCTCTGCAGATTTGCCGTCTTGGCACGTACTTTACCTCTGTAGTACGTCACTACTCTTAACTCCAGAGTGAGTTCCTATAACCGACTAAGCTACACCGACGGAGTGCATCGCTGCAGATTAGTCATCTTGACACGTGCTTCATCTCTGTAGTACGTCACAACTCTTAACTCCAGAGTGAGTTCCTATAACCGACTAAGCTACACCGACGGAGTGCATCGCTACAGATTAGTCATCTTGACACGTGCTTCATCTCTGTAGTACGTCACAACTCTTAACTCCAGAGTGAGTTCCTATAACCGACTAAGCCACACCGACGGAGTGCATCGCTACAGATTAGTCATCTTGACACGTGCTTCATCTCTGTAGTACGTCACAACTCTTAACTCCAGAGTGAGTTCCTATAATCGACTAAGCTACACCGACGGAGTGCATCGCTACAGATTAGTCATCTTGACACGTGCTTCATCTCTGTAGTACGTCACAACCACCGTTGGAGAACTGAGATTTCAGACAGGATGCCAAGGGTCAGGGAAAGATCCAGAAGAATATCATGTAGAAAATGATTGGACTGAATTCGAACACTTGTGGGACTGACATGGAGGAGACTAATTTAAGATAGAAACGTTATTGAAGAGACTTGCAGAGAGCTCCATCCAGCAACTGATCAATTTCGAATGATGGTGATACACCTAAGAACCATGACCTTATGCTAATCGAGACAACTGCAGGTAAACAACGGCGCCATGTAGGTCATAAAACAGTATAATTAACAGCTTATACTGAGCTCTGTTAATCAGCGTTACTCTTGTTCTTTTAGATGGGAAAGGCAGCGGACTGAAGCAAATTTGACACAGGCCCAATTGTAATGGCAGACTACTGGGACGTAGCATTTCCGAGATATTAAGGCTTGTAGGGTGCCCATGCTCAGCCGTCGTTAGTGACTTCAAAAAACGATTCGAGGAGGGACAAACCACGAACCCCGGGCAAGGTATGAACCGACTACGGTTCATCGACGCTATAATTGACTGAAAGCTATCCCGTATGATAAGAGCCAACAGAATGGATACTGTGGGGTAACTCGCCGATAATTTGAATGCTGGTGACAGACGTAATATGTCACAGCACACAGAACATCGAACCCTGCTCAAAATGGGGCTGCACAGCCGCGGGATGCTCCGAGTGCCCATGGTAACCTCGGTTCACGGTCTAAAGCAAGCATCAAAACTGGACCTTGAATTATTAGAAGAAAGCTGTCTGGTCCGTTGAATTTCGTTTGCTGTTGCACCGTGTGGACGACCGGGTAGTGTGCGTCCCTTACCTCCGGAAGTGTGGGTACCAGGATGCACCGTGGGATGAAAACAAGCCGGTAGAGGAAGTGTAACACTTGGGACAATCTTCTGCTGGGAAACCCTGGAACCAGTCATTCATGTGTAGGAAGCTGTAACGTCTACCACCTATCTAAACATATTTGCAGACCAGGTACATCTTTTCATGGCAACGGTATTCCCCTCCAGTAGTACCTTCTTTCAGCAACATAATACGCCGTGTCACACTACCTGGACTTTTCGAGAATGGTTCATGGAACACGAAAAAGATCCTGACCTCCAAATTCCCCAGATATCAGTCCAATCGAGCATCTGTGATTTGTGTTGGAACATCTAATCCGATTTGCGGCGGCTCAACCACGTAACTTACAAGATTTAAGGATCTGCTGGTAACATGTTGGTTCCAGATACAACAAGACACCTTTTTAAATCTTATAGCTTTTATGCCACGCCTGGTAAGCACTGTTTAGTCCGGACATGCAGGACCAACATCATATTAAGCAGATAGTAATATGTAATATTAAGGTTAAAGAGATAGTCGTGCTAAAATATCTAATAGTAAAAATAATGCCGTCTTATACACGATTAAAATAGTTTTAATGTTAAAAACACACTGGCTAAAATGCATGGGACCTTTTCGTACACTTAAGTGTCGAATATGGGAGCATAAATATAGCATTAAAACAGGCTCATCATCAACTGCTCTTTAAAGAACATGACTGCGAGGTACCTATCAACCACTTTGGTCCAAGGTGACGATACTTAGGACTCCAAAATTACGATCCTCCCTGATTTTAACTGAAAGTTGGTTAATATACAAAATGGACCAGAGATGTTGTAACGACTATTACCCATACGTGATTCCTCTACCGTGGAGGCTTCTAATCGATACGGACAGACAAAATGAGACTGAACTTATTCCATCGTCCCAGTGACGATTTTGGGACTTTTATTGGACACGCGCTTTACCATATAATTACGTCACTTTATAAAAATTGGAAAAGGAGTGAGACAAGGTGACACCATATCTCCGAAGCTCTTTAATGCCACATTGGAAACTGTCTTTCAATCACTGAACTGGGAAAACAAAGGGATAAAGATTAATGGAGATTATCTAACCCACCTTCGTTTTGCTGATGACATAGTCATTTTTGCAACTACCCCATCAGAGCTACAGAGTATGATCCAGGAACTTGCTGACAAGAGTAAAGAAGTGGGATTAAAAATGAACTTTCAGAAGACAAAAGTGATGTACAATGCTTTTACAAGAAATGAAGATTTATCGATTGATGGAGAAAAGCTGGAGATAACAGACACGTACGTTTATCTTGGACAGCAGATATCAAGTGAGGGTCACATTGGTGAAGAAATTAATCGGCGTACAAAACTTGCCTGGAGAGCTTTTGGAAGAAACAGCATAATTTTAAAG
Organism: Macrothele yani; assembly: GCA_039090855.1. Classification (NCBI taxonomy): domain Eukaryota; kingdom Metazoa; phylum Arthropoda; class Arachnida; order Araneae; family Macrothelidae; genus Macrothele; species Macrothele yani. The sequence continues at coordinate 34,646,340 of CM077004.1, forward strand.
AGCAATATGCCATTATGTCTTAAAAGAAAAGTGTTTGATCAATGCATCCTTCCAGTGCTTACGTATGGTGCAGAGACGTGGACCTTAGCTAAAAGAGACATACATAGGCTGCAGACAACTCAAAGTTGCATGGAGAGGTGCATGCTTGGTGTAACCAGGAGAGATAAGAAGAGGAACTCGTGGATCCGAAAAATGACGAGAGTGGAAGACATCATGATCAGAGTTAAATCCTTGAAATGGCAATGGGCTGGACATACTGCTAGAAGAACAGACCATCGATGGACAGCCAAAATTTTAGATTGGATTCCAAGGGACAGGAAAAGACCCAGAAGAAGACCACATGGAAGATGGGTGGATGAAATTCGAAAGTATGCGGGAGTGACATGGAGGAGACTGGCACAAGACAGACCGTTGTGGAGAAAACTTGGGGAGACCTTCGTCCAGCAGTGGATTGATAATGGTTGACAATGATGATGATGATGATGATGATGATGGCATCTAATGTACCCAAGTATATAACCTATGTTCTTTTCCGGTTTATGTACATTGTTCTTACATCTGAAGATGAGTTAGAAGCTAACTCGAAAGGTCTTATGTATTTTAACCAGTGTGTTTTTAACATTAGAGCTATTTTAATCATGTATAAGACTGCATTATTTTTACTATTAGGTAATAATGTTATGGGTCTTCGGTGTGTGTATGTATGTAGTTTGTATAGTACCAGAAAAAGCACGCTTTAGGCTTTGATATCTGCAATGCAATAAGAAGACTTTCTGCCTATATATATGCAGCAAAAAAACTATGAATTTTCATTTTTCATCTGAAAAGCATAATTTTATCCTCACTGGAAGGAGTCCATGCAACCATACAGAAAACGAAAGTAATGGCTGTGGCCAGTCTTTTCGCCTGTACGATTCCGTGAATTTTCTTCGATCTCTCTTATCCGCCAGCTGTCATACCGTTCATGCTGTGGTTGGTTGTACGTGAAAGTAACTTGCTATGGTTGTACGTGAAAATTGCAGGTGGACGGCCTTTCGGAAATTGTTCGAACCAGCACGTTTGGCTCCAACTATCCTGCTGTGCTCAAACTCGCTCAGATTACTCGTTTTTCTCATTGGGATCCTCAGCTGAACGCTAACCGATGTTCGACTCACTTCCTGATTAAATCTACACACCGCACTCTCGAGCTGTCTTACGTGTTAGAGTGAGTCATTTAAACCTTCGTCCAGCAGTAGATCACGTTATCGGTGGATGGATGAAAGTCAATAGCATGCCGCAATGAAATGGAAGAGAATGAATAACGTACCCGGATACAAAAGACACAAGTAGACGCAAAAGAGACCTTCGTCCAGCAGCAGACCACGTAGGAGGTGGGTGGATGAAAGTCAGTAGCATGCCGCAATGAAATGGAAGAGAATGAGTAACGTACCTGGATACAAGGGACACAGGTAGACGCAGAAGAGACCTTCGTCCAGCAGTAGACCACGTTGGAGGTGGATGGAAGTATGCCGCAATGAAATGGAAGAGAATGAGTAACATTGTGGAAGAGACTTGGAGAGACCTTCATCTAGCAGTCGATTGGCGATGGTTGATGATGACTTTATAACTAGCACTAACGTAAATGTTCTTGGCACCCAACCACCTTACTTACATATACATTACACGAACTGATATTTTTGAGAACAGTTGTTTCTGTGGTTCCAACAGCCAACGCCATCCCTTTAGAAGTGAAGTCTGTATAATGGTTGCTTGGTAACAGTACTTGGTAAGTTCCTAAAAATGGACAAAATCATCTTCTAATGACTCTCTGCCTCAATTGTGCAGTGTTGACAATATTCTAAACGTGGCAGTGGATGATTTCAAATTTCCATTGACCTCAACAATGCACTCGTGAATTCTGGCAAGCACAACTTTATTCAGATTTCAAACAGCGGCGGTGATTAAGATTTTCAGTTGTTAATGCCGTTACAGCCTGACGTGACAAATAATCGTGATGAACTCCAATAACTGGCATGACATCCGCTGGTCACCAAGTCGTTCGTTCTTATAAAATAAAAGGCTCAAGTTGTGCTGATCATAACTGTGAACATTCGTGCTGTATTGATTTATCCTCCGAAGTATTTGGAGAACTCAACAACGATTATGCCACAAAACGAATCAAATTAGAATAACACATACTTTTCCGCAACTACATGGAACTTGGTCAGTGGAGATATCCTGTTCACAGAATGACAAAGGCATTTTTTATTATACACCAAAAGCCCAATTCATAATACACATCCAAATAATAGCGTGTGAGTCACTTACCAACCTCACAGTAGTAGCGATACGTCGTGGCAAGGACTTATTGCTACTACCAAGGACGTATTGCTACTTCCACCCTCACGTAGTAGCAATACGTCGTGGCAGGTGTTGAAAACGGTCAGGTAATATTGCGGTTCACGATCCCAATACTGCCGTTCATGAAGCGCGAAAGTTACGAGTACTCGGTTTCTGGCTCCACTTTGCCTCCAGATGCTCAATTGGATTCAAATCCGGAGAATGAGAAGAATATTATAAGGTTGTGAACTCACTGGAATGCTTTTCCAACCAGCCCTTTGTCAACTGTATCAGAGTTGGGGGGAAGTGTTAGCTTTTGTTTTTTTCATTTCGAGATTTGAAGATTTGAGACGGGAGCGATAAAACGGCGCGTTGTGTTGAAAGAAAGCATTTTGCTGCGGTTAATGGATAACCATAAACAGGTATAGGTGGTAGACGAGTAAGTTATTATGGCCTTGTGCGGTGATCATGGTCTCAATATGTACAATGAGACCAAAGCTTGTTTAAATAAATACGTCCCAGAACCTCCTCCGTCCTTTAACACACTGACTTGATAGTTAAGGTTCATGTCCTCTTGTGCTCTACGCCGCACAAGTGCAGTTTTTTCGCCGGCATGAGATAGTTGTAACATCAGTTCGTCGGACCAAGCTACCCGTTTTCTATCTTTCTCGGTCCGACCGCGATGTTCCTTCGTCCACTGCAGCCTCATAGCCAGGTAACGTGCTGTTAACAAGGGTGCTACGAATGATCTCTGCACAAGCCTTTCTGTTTGAATGCCGAAGTTATTCTCTCCACTGTGACCCTCAGTTTGGAATTTACAATGCAAAAACTTCGTGATCATCTCGAGTATCAATAACCCATTAACGCTCAATTTTTTCCGGTTCTTCCGATTTTGATGTAGTCCTGGTAAACACGTTCCACCGTTGCGCGCGTTAATGTCAGACTTGGAGAAGGAGCATCCCATTTTCCTCTCACCGACTATCTGCTCGCAATAGAACTCGCTTAGGTCGCTGTGTTTACGCATCACCACAGTCGCGGCTACACTATATAGCAGATCAGATCATATGTAGAAAATTTTAGGAAATGAGTGTCTGACCCCATGTCTTAAACAATCCTTAGAAATAGGAAGCTAGGAGATTTGGGCTAGCGTGCCCGATAGGATAGTGACACGGAAGCGAGGTAGAAAGGGGGAGGAAGACGCCCTTATTTATTACCGGGGGCCAGTACCGGGGGCCAGTACCCGGGGTCCGACGGCTTGAAGTGCCCATCCGACACACGGCGGGTATTTAGTGGTTCGAACGTTCGTACCAGCCCAGGATCAAACCTGAGGTTATGTCCATGGCAGTCACGAAAGCTGACCACTAGGCCACCCGCGGCCCACACTATATAGCAGATACGATCTGACCTATTTATAGCCATCTAGGTGATTCGACCGGCTGCTTTATCGTTGCGGGATATGGCAAGTTTGTGGGTGAATGCAACTCACCAGTTGCTAGTGCATAGTAAATTTTGCTGTCAGTGCATGGAATTGTCAACTGACAGAGAAGTTCTTCATCATGAAAAACAGAAAACTCTTGTTGATTCCTCACTCTGTCTGATGTAAACGTAGGGAAATAAGGAAAGTAGTCCCTCGACGTTAAAGCAAGGTGCAAGGTAACAGCGCCATACACTTGCATAGGTTGAATGACAAACCTATAAGGAAACTGCACATGAAACAGCTATTAGTTATAAATCTTAGTATTGTACAGACTAAGTTTTCTTATTGCATCGAATTTTAAACGAAAAAATATGTTTCAGCGACAGAATAATACAGTATATATTTTTTTCCGTGAGAAGAAAATGCATCTGATTATGCGATTTATTTTTAGCATAATTTTTCCATTCGACTGCATGAGGACTCGTCTGTCATTTTCTGACCAGCTTATTAAATAGATTTGGCCGCTTGTCTTATATTCGCTTTGAAAAGGGCAGGAGAAAGAAAAGGTAACTGAAATATGCCTTTTTTTTTAGTATATGTGTGTCAAATCATGAGCTGAAATCATAAACTTAACATCGTTGTCCGGTCATTAACGTATAGTCGGCCTTTCAAATGGTATTACGAATTAATATATATATCATCATCATCATCATCATTGTCAACCATTATCAATCCACTGCTGGACGAAGGTCTCCCCAAGTTTCCTCCACAACGGTCTGTCTTGTGCCAGTCTCCTCCATGTCACTCCCGCATATTTACGAATTTCATCCACCCATCTCCCATGTGGTCTTTTTCTGGGTCTTTTCCTGTCCCTTGGAATCCAATCTAAAATTTCGGCTGTCCATCTATGGTCTGTCCTTCTGGCAGTATGTCCAGCCCATTGCCATTTCAGGGATTTAACTCTGATCATGATGTCTTCCACTCTCGTCATTTTTCGGATCCACGAGTTCCTCTTCTTATCTCTCCTGGTTATACCAAGCAAGCACCTCTGCATGCCTCTTTGAGTTGTCTGCAGCCTTTGTATGTCTCTTTTAGTTAAGGTCCACGTCTCTGCACCATACGTAAGCACTGGAAGGATGCATTGATCAAACACTTTTCTTTTAAGACATAATGGCATATTGCTCTTGAAAATTATGCTGTTTCTTCCAAAAGCTCTCCAAGCAAGTTTTGTACGCCGATTAATTTCTTCATCAATGTGACCCTCACTTGATATCTGCTGTCCAAGATAAACATATGTATCTGTTATCTCCAGTTTTTCTCCATCAATCGATAAATCTTCATTTCTTGTAAAAGCATTGAACATCACTTTTGTCTTCTGAAAGTTCATTTTTAATCCCACTTCTTTACTCTTGTCAGCAAGTTCCTGGATCATACTCTGCAGCTCTGATGGGGTAGTTGCAAAAATGACTACGTCATCAGCAAAACGAAGGTGGGTTAGATAATCTCCATTAATCTTTATGCCTTTGTTTTCCCAGTTCAGTGATTGAAAGACATTTTCCAATGTGGCATTAAAGAGCTTCGGAGATATGGTGTCACCTTGTTTCACTCCCTTTCCAATTTTTATGTGTGTTGTATTTTCAAATAGCCGAATCTTTGCACTTGCATTTTCATAGATGTTATTAATAATATTAATGTATGCATCTTCAATACCGCAGGATTTCAGAGCCATTGTAACTGCTGATGGTTTCACCGAACCAAAGGCTTTTTCATAATCGATAAAAGCCATGCACAATGGAAGTTCATATTCCCTCGCTCTTTCAATTAGTTCTCTCAGTACGTGGATATGATCTATTGTGCTGTAGCCACTCCTGAATCCAGCTTGTTCTCTCGGTTGAGCCATGTCCAGTGTTACCTTCAAGCGGTGTGAAAGAACTTTTAGTGAAGATTTTATAAACCACTGATAGGAGGCTGATAGGTCTGTAGTTCCTGAGATCCTCAATGTCACCTTTTTTATGTAGCAGGATCATTGTAGCGTTGTTCCAATCCTCAGGAATCTTCCCTTCATTAAGGCATCGAGTGAAAATTTGGGCGAGTACTGTTTCAATTTCTCCACTTGCTTCTTGTATGATGTCTATAGTAATTCCATCTTCTCCTGGAGCTTTCCCCCGCTTCATGTTCTTGATTGCATGAGCAACTTCTGCTGGGAGGACTGGAAGAACTCTGGTACCTTTCATGATGTCTGGAGTACATGTATCATCCCTTTCATATAATTTGGAGTAGAAATCTTTCACTCTTGTCAAAATTTCGCCTCTATTTCTTGTTATAGAACCATCTTCTTTTCTCAGAGCCATAATCTGTTTTCTTCCCTTACTGAGATGTCCCTTTGCTATCTTAAGGCTTTGGTTGTTTTCAATTGCTTTCCTCACTATCTCACAGTTGAATTTCCTTACGTCTTCAGTGATACTTTTTCGTGTTGTCTTGCATAGCTCTATATATTCCACTTTGGAAGTCACATCTTCTTTAGTTGTCCTCATCTCTCTTCTTTTTTGCATCAACATTTTGGTTTTTCCTGATAATTTGTTCACATGCAACTTGTTCTTAGACCCAGCTAATTTTGTTGCTGTTTCCATTAGAGCTTTGGTTACTTTTCTGTTAACTTCCGAAATATCCACTTCTTCCGATGTTAGGCCTTCTAAAGCAGAGAATCTGTTCTTCAGTTCCAACTTGAAAGTATTATGGTGTTTTTTAAGGTTGGTTATGTCAATACATTTTGTTTGTCTTATGAGCTTGCCACGTTCCAGTTTAGTGTTGAGGTGCATCTTACATCTCACCAATCTATGGTCACTACCTGTGTTGAACTTGTTTAGCACACTGCAGTCTTCGATGACGAATTTTTTGTTACACATAATAAAATCAATTTCACTTGTCGTCCCAATTGGATGTCTCCATGTCCATTTCCTGTGTGGCTTTTTCTTGAAAAAGGAGTTCAAGATGAAAAATCCTTCTGCCTCTGCAAATTCAACGAGAGTATTTCCACGCTGGTTTCTGTTGCCGTGACCGAATTTACCTACTGAAGTTTCATTCTGTTGCCGTTGCCCTATTTTTGCATTGAAATCTCCCATAATTATCTTCAAGTGCTGCTTACCTTTATTATTTAGATGACGAATTTCCTCATAAAATTCTTCAATTTCTTTTTCAGGATGACTTGTGGTGGGTGCATAAGTTTGAATAATCTGAGCCTGGTATCTTCTCGATAGTTGGATAACGAGTCGTGCAGCTCTGTCAGAGGAACTTTCAACTTCTACCACTTTATCCTTCAGTTTCTTGTTTATTATAAATCCAACACCACTAGGTTTTTTTTATGAATCACTCCGTATATATATATATATATATATATACGGAGTGATTCATAAAAAAGTATACAGTTTCCAGATACTGTAAAACAGTAACAGTTAAAGACACGGACCACAACTGCGAACCGTTAGGTAGATGTACTCATAAAGTTTGTGTCCGGCAACAGAGGGAAGTGACGTAGGCGATAGCCCGCGTGTCACGTGAATAGTCAGTCAAAATGGCAGCGTCTGCAGTGGAGAAGGCGTTTTGTGTTCTTGAATTGAGCAAAACGGAATCTGTAACTGTGGTGCAACGGCATTTTCGATCACAATTCGAAAAAGAACCTCCAACCAGAAAATCAATCTACGATTGGCATAAAAAATTTGAAACTACGGTAAATGTGTTCTTTGAGGTAAATGTGTTCTTTGAGATAAATGTATTCTTTGAGGTAAATGTGTTCAGTGCTGTGCCCAAAAGAAAGTGTACGGGATCTTCATTTTTCACGAGAAAACTGTCGCGGGAGGCTCTTTTCTGTATATGTTAAGTATTTCGTTGATGCCACAGTTTCAGGACTACAGTGACAACTTTATTCTCCAATTGGATGGTGCACCACCGCACTGGTTAGGCGACGTGCGAGATTATCCCGATGAACACCTTCCTCCCCAATGGACTGGATGAGCCGCAGACTACAACATGCCACTGGCCCAATGGCCACCCAGAAGTCCTGACTCAACACCTTGTGACTTTTTTCCTGTGGGAGTACATAAAGGACAAAATATTCGCTCCTCCCCTTCCTGTTGATCTAGCGGAGCTGAAACAGCGTATCACAGCCACTATCACTGCACTTGATTCAGATATCTTACCTCGCGTTTGGGGCGGAAATGGATGACCGGCTCAATGTGTGTCGTGTGACTAAGGGTGCACACATAGAACATCTGTGAGTGTCTCTAAAAAAACTTGAAACATTCACCTACAATTCTGTTACAGGTAACATAAAATATCTTACATTGTTCTTGTTTTGTAGTGCGTTGAAATTGCAAATTTCTTTATGAATCACCTTGTATATATATTTTTGGTATCACGCACGTCTAACCATGACCAAGACGTTTTCCTGGGGTTTTTTGGGGTCGGTCTTTTTTCATTGGAGGTTTAACGACCACCGTGAGTAACTCAATGGGCTATAAGCAGTCGCCCGTCCTTAATTTAGGGCCACTGGTTCCAGGGAAGGGAAAGAGCCAGTGCCGTAAGACAAACACAACATCCATGCCTTACCGGGATACGAACCCGGACCCCTGTTGGACGAATGATCAGAAGCCATCGCAAGTCCACCGGGGCGGCTTTTCCTGTTTATCTGGTGTACAGTATTCTGGCGGCGTAGAAAGAATGCATTCGTATATTTGTCGCATTTCCTCTGTTTCTATAAGGTTTCTCCTTGAATCATATGCTGGTTCTTTTTTGTAATAATAATCATTCATCTTCAATCAGATGTGTGGCCTGCGTTTTCGCTATGTTTTATTGCTCTTATGCTAGCACTTTTCACGTGGCTGATACATACATTTTTATATATGCTGTTATTTTTACTTCTACGAGACTTATAAGAAAAAATCCTTTTGTTTCATATAGAGACAATAACAACTACTGATTTTTTTGGGTTAGAAAGAAAGTAATGTCCCATGACGAGGTACCCGAAGTCGAAGCCCCGGTCACGGCGCACATTAGCCACTGAGATTGTACTGTACACATCATCAGGTTGTGGCCTAGCCACTGAGATTGCACAGTATGACATCAGCAGGTGGTGGCCTCAGTCAGTGGCAGTCAGCAGTCAGAAGAAGAAGAGTGCAAGCGCCAGCCAACATGGAAGTGGACAAGAATCACATCCGCCATTGCATGCTGTACGAGTTTCGTCACGGTAACATCCCCGCAAGTGCTGTAAAAATCATTACCAGGATGTAACCCAATTCCAAATCGTGCTCTCGTTGGTTCGAACGGTTTCGAGAGGGAAATTTGGACCTATCAGACTGTCCCAAACCTGAAAGATCCGCAACAGTGGATATGGATATGCTGAAGACCTTAGTGGAGGCCATCCCACGCGTGACAACACGGGAGCTGCCCGAACAGGTGGGAACTGCCCGCGCGAGTATTATCACTCACCTGCGTCAACTTGGGAAGGTTCACAAGAGGGAGTTTGGGTACCTCTTCAACTCACAGTTGAGTAGAAAGCAAATCGCACGAGTGAATGAGTTTCCTTGCTTGCACGTGACCAAGTTGAACTGTTCTTGAACCGCATTGCGACAAATGACGAAAAATGGATCTTGTATGACAATGTCAGCGTTCGGAAACAGTGGTTGAACCCAAAACAGAAGTCCATGCTGACCCCCAAAACCGGCCTACACCCACGTAAAGTCCTGCTGTCTGTTTGGTGGGATATGCTGGGTATCGTGTTTTTTTTTTTTTTTTTTTTTTTTAACTGCTACCGAACAACACTACTATTACCACCGATGTGTACTGCCGTCAGCTCGACGATCTGCACGCATCGCTCACGTCGAAACGACCTGCAGAACTGAACCACCTGCCACAAGATCAGGGTCCACCTGTCACAAGACCAGGGACCACCTATCACAAGATCAGGGACCACCTGTCAAAAATCAGAAATCGCCTGTAACAAGATCAAGGACCACCTGTCACATAAGATCAGGGACAATTTGTCACAAGATCAGGGACCATCTGTCAAAAGATCAGGGATCACGTGTCACAAGATCAGGGACCACTTGTCACAAGATCAGGGACCATCTGTCAAAAGATCAGGGATCACGTGTCACAAGATCAGGGAACACTTGTCACAAGATCAGGAACCACCTGTCACAAGATCAGGAATCACGTGTCATCAGGGACAACCTATTACAAAATCAGGAACCACCTGTCACAAGATCAGAAACCACATGTCACACAAGATCAGGGACCACCTGTCACAAGATCAGGAAACACGTGTCATCAGGGACCACTTGTCACAAGATCAGGGACCATTTGTCACAAGATCAGGGATCCCCTGTCACAAGATCAGGGATCACGTGTCACAAGATCAGGGACCACTTGTCACAAGATCAGGAACCACCTGTCACAAGATCAGGAATCATCTGTCACAAGATCAGGGGCCACCTGTCAAACAAGATCAGGAACCACCTATTACACAAGATCAGAGACCACCTGTCACACAAGATCAGGGACCACCTGTCACACAAGATCAGAGACCACCTGTCACAAGATCAAGGACCACTTGTCACGAGGTCGGGGACCATTTGTCACAAGATCAAGGACCACTTGTCACGAGGTCGGGGACCATTTGTCACAAGATCGGGGACCAGTTGTCACAAGATCAGGGACCACCTGTCACAAGATCAGGGACCACCTGTAACAAGATCAGGAATCACGTGTCATCAGGGACAACCTATTACAAAATCAGGAACCACCTGTCACAAGATCAGAAACCACATGTCACAAGATCAGGGACCATCTGTCACAAGATTAGGGACCACCTGTCACACAAGATCAGGGACCACCTGTCACACAAGATCAGGGACCATCTGTCAAAAGATCAGGGATCACGTGTCACAAGATCAGGGAATACTTGTCACAAGATCAGGACCCACCTGTCACAAGATCAGGAATCACGTGTCATCAGGGACAACCTATTACAAAATCAGGAACCACCTGTCACAAGATCAGAAACCACATGTCACAAGATCAGGGACCACCTGTCACACAAGACCAGGGACCACTTGTCACAAGATCAGGGATCATTTGTCACAAGATCAGGGATCCCCTGTCACAAGATCAGGGATCACGTGTCACAAGATCAGGGACCACTTGTCACAAGATCAGGAACCACCTGTCACAAGATCAGGAATCATCTGTCACAAGATCAGGGGCCACCTGTCACAAGATCAGGAACCACCTATTACAAAATCAGAGACCACCTGTCACACAAGATCAGGGACCACCTGTCACACAAGATCAGGGACCACCTGTCACACAAGATCAGAGACCACCTGTCACAAGATCAAGGACCACTTGTCACGAGGTCGGGGACCATTTGTCACAAGATCGGGGACCAGTTGTCACAAGATCAGGGACCACCTGTAACAAGATCAGGAATCACGTGTCATCAGGGACAACCTATTACAAAATCAGGAACCACCTGTCACAAGATCAGAAACCACATGTCACAAGATCAGGGACCATCTGTCACAAGATTAGGGACCACCTGTCACACAAGATCAGGGACCACCTGTCACACAAGATCAGGGACCACCTGTCACACAAGATCAGGGACCACTTGTCACAAGATCAGGGACCATCTGTCACAAGATCAGGGACCATTTGTCACAAGATCAGGAACCACCTGTCACAAGATCAGGAACCACCTGTCACAAGATCAGGAATCACCTGTCACACAAGATTAGGGACCACCTGTCACACAAGATCAGGGACCACCTGTCACGCAAGATCAGGGACCACCTGTCACGCAAGATCAGGGACCACCGGTCACAAGATCAGGAATCACCTGTCACAAGATCAGGGACCACCTATTACAAAATCAGGAAGTACCTGTCACAAGATCAGGGACCACCTATTGCAAAATCAGGAACCACCTGTCACACAAGAACAGGGACCACCTGTCACACAAGATCAGGAACCACCTGTCACACAAGATCAGGGACCACCTATCACACAAGATCAGGGACCACCTGTCACATAAGATCAGGGACCACCTGTTACACAGATCGGGGACCACTTGTCACAAGGTCGGGGACCAATTGTCACAAGATCGGGGACCAGTTGTCACAAGATCAGGGACCACCTGTCACAAGATCAGGAATCACGTGTCATCAGGGACCACCTATTACAAAATCAGGAACCACCTGTCACAAGATCAGAAACCACATGTCACAAGATCAGGGACCATCTGTCACACGATTAGTGACCACCTGTCACAAGATCAGGGACCACCTGTCACACAAGATCAGGCCAAGATCAGGGACCACTTGTCACAAGATCAGGGACCATCTGTCACAAGATCAGGGACCACTTGTCACAACATCAGGAACCACCTGTCACAAGATCAGGAATCACCTGTCACAAGATCAGGGGCCACCTGTCACAAGATCAGGTACCACCTATTACAAAATCAGGAACCACCTGTCACACAAGATCAGGGACCACCTTTCACACAAGATCAGGGACCACCTGTCACACAAGATTAGGGACCACCTGTCACACAAGATCAGGGACCACCTGTCACACAAGATCAGGGACCATCTGTCACAAGATTAGAGACCACCTGTCACAAGATCAGGGACCACCTGTCACACAAGATCAGGGACCACTTGTCACAAGATCAGGGACCATCTGTCACAAGATCAGGAACCACCTGTCACAAGATCAGGAATCACCTGTCACAAGATCAGGGGCCACCTGTCACAAGATCAGGGACCACCTATTACACAAGATCAGGAACCACCTGTCACACAAGATCAGGGACCACCTGTCACACAAGATCAGGGACCACCTGTCACACAAGAACAGGGACCACCTGTCACAAGATCGGGGACCACTTGTCACAAGGTCGGGGACCAATTGTCACAAGATCAGGGACCACCGGTCACAAGATCAGGGAAATGGGATGGTAGCTGCTGCCGCACCCAGCCTATTCCCAGTGCATTACCCTAAGCGACTACCACGTTTTCCGGTCATTGCAGCATTTCCCGGACGGACAGCGGTTTGCCAAGCGGAACGATTTCGAACGCGCACTTACTCACTTCTTTGCTCCCAAGCCGCCACATTTCCACAGGGATGGCATCCAAGACCTGCCCAGACAGTGAGAGCAGGTCGTGGAAAACGATGGCGACTACATTTTGGACTGATTTGTACTTGCATATACGGTAATTAGCACTATATTGTTGCTTTGCATTAGCAGACGTTCCTTTCTTTCCAAACCAATACTTTTTCGTTCTGTGGCATTCCTCCTTTAAGCATCTTGTATAAAAGTTTCACGTCTCTGAATACTATATCTCCATTGTTTTGAAACTGCACGTCTCTGAAATCTGTTTCTTCTGTCCCTTACTTTAGCTACTTAACTTTCTATTTTTACATGTGTCTCTTACATAAATTTTGCTTATCTTTCGTTATACATTCCGAACTTAATGTCACGCGAGAACTCACAGGTTTTTATATCATTGTGGCATCACTGTCAAGCCGTATAGGACTGTTTGTCTTAATTGTGGGATGTTGGGTGTTAAAGTGATTTGTTGTCATCAAACGTTGAGCAAAACCTTGAGCGAGATTACCTTCGAGTTGTCTAAGTTCGAGATACTGTTTTCAAAAAATTAAATGTTGGTAACCATTGTTTATCAAACTGAAGTCATCGCTCTTTCCACGTTTATGCTTTGTGGTGCAGTGGTAGCATGCCCAGCGCGTAACTGGAAGACCCTTGGTTCAATTCCCGATGGCGGCCGATGAGAATTTTTCCGTGACTCACTTATAAACTTGTTTGATATTCCTAGTCCACGTCAATTGTATGTATTAATTAACCATTGTTTAGTTCATTCATTTTAAGTGCTTTCTACTAATAGTTGTTAAAGTTTAGACCACCACTCTTCGTGCTGATGTGGCATCGACATGATCGTAAACAGCTATTGGGATTTCAAGTTCCTGGTGTACCGTTGTCAAATGACAATTAAACATCTTTTCAGGACGAACTGTAATTTATTACAAGCGCTTTAGCGTTAGTAATAATTATTAAAACCCTGTGTAACACTACACTCTGTTGACTTGGAATTATGTCTTTCAAAATACTATATCTCTCTTGTCTCCGAGTTGTACTGTTCCAAACACTATGCTTACGTTTTCTTGTAATTGTACGTTTCAAAATGTGGAATCTCCACTGTCTTTGAATTGCGCGTCTCTAAATATTGTATCCCTGTTGTCTTCAAAAAAGTTTCTAAATATTATACACGTCTCCAAGACGTTTGTTAATCTCCGTTGTATTAGAAATGTGCATCTCAAATTGTTACACCTCTTTATCTTGGAATTGTGCCTCTAAAAATACTTATCTGTATCACCTTAAAGTTATACTGCTCTAAATATCATACCTGCTTGGAATTTCACGTCTGCAAATACTGTATATCCGATATCTTGGATTTGCACCTTTCTAGATGCTACATCTCCGTTGTCTTGGAACTGTACTGTATGTCTCTAAATACCACATCACCATACATCTCTAAATACTCTTTCTCAGATGTCTTATGATTGCACTTCTCTAAATACATCATCACCATTGCCTTCGAGTTGCACTTTTCTAAATGCTATATCTCAGTTGTCTTGAAACTGTATGACTCCAAATAATATATCTTCGTATGTCTTTATATACTCTATCTCCATTTTCTTGGAAATTGTATGGCTCTATATGCTATATCTCCGTTGTCGTGGAACTCGCACGGCTCTTAATGCTACATTCCCATTGTCTTGGAACTCAAATGGCTATAAATGCTACATCTCCGTTGTTTTGGAACTCGTATGGCTCTAAATGTTATATCTGTGTTGTCTTAGTTCTCGTATGGATCTAAATGCTACATCCCCATTGTCTTGGAACTCATATGGTTCTAACTGCTATATATTTGTTGTCTTGGGACTCCTATGGCTCTAAATGCTATATCTCAGTTGTTTAAAACTCATATGTCTCTAAATACTACATCTCCGTTGCCTTGAAACTCATATGACTTTCAATGCTACATTTCCATTGTCTTGGAACTCGAATGGCTCTAAATGCTACATTTCTGCATGTCTCTAAACATTACATGCCTTTGTTCTCTGGAAAATATACAATCATAAATATCATATCTCGGTTGTCTGGGAATTTTCTGTAAAATCTCATATGTAATACCTGTTGAAATAACCACACGGGTCATCATTCCTACTTGTTTTAATCTTCTGAGTGCCCATAATGCGTTTCCCATTAACGACAAAGACATTCATTTATGGAACAGAAGTTAACTAGAAACGAAGAATCAAAACAAATTCCCGCAAGAGCAGATACTTCTCACCTGTCTCTAAACGGCATTTGATTTATGCTATCTGTGATGTATGCAATTTACGTCACTGTAAGTTTTACGTCATCATTTACGCGCAGAGACGTTGAACTTGTGCAGCGGATAATATCTCAGGTTGTCGTATGCATAATGCCGCTTTCATTAAAAATTAGTATCATGTCTTCCATATATATTTGCTTAATTCGCTAAACTTTTTTCATGTCGAAATGGTACATGTGCTCCTATTTCGTATTAATGAACATTTCTCAAAAGAGTCAGAACTGGCGTAATAAAATGATTTATTAAACATTTTGTTAATTTCCTACTTCAGTTAATATGGGAAGACATGCAGGATCGCCCTCAACTCCGTAATAACTTAATTCATCCCAGAAAATGGAGCATTTGGTTGACGAACACAAAATGCTAGTTATTTGAAGATGTCAGCGACAATGTATAATTTATATCATCAGAGTTTCACGTGAGAGATAAATTTTCCAGTATATCTTGTTTTTATAGTGATACCTTTCTTACATTAAAAATATACTGTCTTGCATAAGTGTATGAAGGCACTCGTCGTTATATTAGCAAATTTATTTGTAATTTATTCGAATTTATAAAATTCTGTTTCCATAACCAAAAAAACGATGACACCAATTTTTCGTAAAAAAATGGAATGCATTACCTTAGAGAAATACGCATTTCTCAAAGTAATATAACTATACTAATGATCCGAATTTCTTGGCGTAGAATAGAAATTAGATTTTTCAAGCTTTCGCACAACAACTAGATGGCTTTTTGAAGGAAGTTAAGACAGCAAACTGAATAATAGAACACTTCAACAATTTACACTCGGTGACTTGACTACACGATAAATGAATAGATGCAAATGTACTTAAATATGTGCTGACGAATTAATGAGCGGGTAGAGATACACCTAGATTGCATTAAAGAAGAAAATCTGTTTATTAGGTGTATGCAAGTAAACAAATTTGTAAAATCATGCACTGATTATGATACGCTTTCCAACATACCAGAAATCATTACTCAAGTTATGAGGATAATGGCTGTGGAATAAATCTCGCTCCTGTGCCCTGATCTTTGACTGACCCCATTTCGATTATATTCAACGGAATTGGTTCAGTATAGCGCCGGAACAACATACTGAAGTTTTGTCGCAATAGAAGCATTTTTAGTCAAGCTATGGAGATAATGGCTGTGGAATAAATCTCGCTCCTGTGCCTTGATCTTTGACCCCATTTCAACGGTATTCAACAGAACCGGTTCAGTATATCTCCGGAAGAACATGATAAAGTTCTGCTGCAATCGAAGCATTTTTACGTAAGTAATGACGCATAAGGGCGATGGAATGGATCTCGCTTCTATGTTCTGACCTTTGACCCCCATTTCGTCAATTTTCAATAAGGTTCGTCTCCAGGTTGTCCCCTACCACATACTAAAATTTCATCGAAATTCAACTATTTTTATATGAGTTATCGTGCGGACGGACAAACAGACAGACGGACAAAGCTGGAGCATATACGCTTCTTCAACCTACGGTTGGAAAGCGTAAAAATGCATAAAACGCAAGCTTTCACCAATGACCGATTGGCTTCATCAGGCGATAGCTTTAAAGTACAACAAAGAATCCCAAAGTCAAATTAAATATGCCAACAAATGGAAAAACTGAGTGGTATTACAATGCATAAATCGCATATTTCTGATATCGGATGCTGGTTGCGCGTGTATGAAGCAGGGTGCGCCAACCATGCGGAAAGTCTAGTGAGGTTTCCGTATTGCACACGTCCTCTCGTGACAGAATTCCAATAGTTTCTCCATGCTTGGTTGTGCGGGCTGTTGTGTTTGGCACTATCCTCTTAATATGTGTCCAAAGGGAGGGGGTGCGTAAAGGTTGGCCACATCACGGGCTATAGCCGTGGTAAGTTTTCTTCGGTTGGTGTCCTGCTTGTGCTCTCGGAGTCTCTCGCTAAACGATCTTTTCGTCATTCCGATATAATATTTGGTTGTCCCATCAGGGTAGCGGAGTGGATAGTATAGACTCTCGCTTCATTTAGGTTTCCGGAGTCGAGCTTCTTGGATGGGATGCTCGCATATAGTGCCCTCAGAGTGCGAATTCTTATCTCTAGACCGAACTTCCTAAGATTGTTCATGAAGAAATAAGAAAATTGTGGTGTTATTATATGGTGTTATTATTTTTAATACCGGTACGCTGGAAAAGTAAGGAAAATACTCTATCTGTTAAAAAGTATCCCGACCCTTGTCCACCGAAAAATTCCCAATAAAAAGAGAAGAATTAATATTCAGTTGGTTCACCCTTTGCTGCTATCTCAGCCTCCCTTTTGTTGGGAAGGCTTTCAACTAAGATTGTGTTACGTTTCTGCGTGAATTGCCTTCCATTCTGCCACAAGAACATTAATCACGTCGATTACCAACGTCGGGCTGTTCAGCCTGGTTCGCAGCCATCGTTCCATTTCATCCTAAAACTGCTCCAGTGCAGTACAGGCGGGGTAGGAAAAAATTGACTTTTGCTGGAATTAATTTAAACAAAAACTATTTATGGTTTATATTCATCCCCATACCCTATAGATGGACATACTAAAAAATCTACATTCATACCTTTGCGCCAACGGCCGCCATATTAGAATAAGGCTGCCAAAAAAACAGTTTTTTCCAAATATCTCAGGAACGAGTGATCGTATCAAGAACGTTTCAAAGGGAAAATATCTCTTATAAAATTCTCTAAATACATAGTGATTTTGGTTCTCAAACACTCGTTGATGAACTCCATAAATTTGGTTTCAGTCTATCACATGAAGAATTTCAGCTTTATGCAAAGTCTTCTGTAATGAGCGAGAATGTGACTGTTTCTTTTGAATCTGGAAGTTTTTGTCAGTTGGTAGCTAATAATATTGATCACAACATTACTACTACAGATGGACATGATAAATTTCATGGAATGGGAATAATAATGTGTTCAACGAAACGAAAACAAAATATGCCCACAGAGGAATTAAAAGTTCAGCGTTTACAATCACGGGCTAAAACCGCTGATATCGTTGCTAGAGCACAGATACCATTCCATTTCTATCAGTCTGAAAGTAAAGGTTTGAGAAATATTTGTTTTAAAATGTTGTGATTAGTACTTCAGTGACAATCTAATCGATTTTCTGTGGAATACAAGCAGATTATTAAAACAAAACCCGCGTCTTGGATGGTCTGGTTTCGTGCAAAGTGTTGTAGTTGAAGATCACACAGAACTAGCATCAGTTAACTTTCTTCCTATGATTGACATGAATCCCACAAACTACAGCTGTATTTATACTACTTTTCATTTTGTTTGTGCTGAAGCAAAACAACTAAAAATAGATGTTCCTATAATAACCTTTGATCAGTGCCTTTACTTCAAAGTTCTGGAAGTTGTTAATTCTGTACTTCACGAATTTGCTAACATTGTCATCCGTTTAGGTGGCTTCCACACTATAATGTCTTTCTTAGGCTCAGTAGGAGTATTAATGACTGGTTCTGGCCTAGAAGAGGTGTTACAGCTTTTGTATGCATAGAACATAGAACTATTGTCAGGAAAAGCATACGCAAGGTCATTACGTGGCCTGTTGCACTTCAAGCACTGATTATTGTTGATGTTTTGATTATGACTTGAACTGTGAATCACATTCAACCGAAATGCTAAACGAAACTGATGAAAAAATAGAAACCACTGATATCAGTCAGCAAAATGTTGTTGAACTGGTGCAGCTGTTTGTTGATGTATTTGAAAAAAGATAACAGTTGAAGTTGCAATGAATTCTCGTGTACTGAAAAACCCTAATGAAAACCTAAACGAGAAGAAGAATGAACTTAGTAGTCAAAGCCGGACTGCAAAATTATGGCTAATGTATTTGAAAATGATAGATATTGCAAAAACATTAATTTGGGCAGAAAGAACAGCGAATCTCGAAATCCATCTTTCTGCGATTAAACATATGTTGCCCTTTTTTTAAAGCTCTGGACATAATAACTATGCAAAATGTGCACGGGTATATCTAAAGCAAATGAGAGATTTGAAAAACATTCACCCAAAAGTATATGCAAGGTTCCATGAAGGATATTTCACCATACGGCGATATAATAGACGATGTGCTAGTATATGGAGTGACATGGTCATTGAACAGACACTTAGTAAGTCTGCAAACGGTCGATCTGGGATGACACGTGGAAGAGGAATGACGGACAGTCAAAGGGCTTCATGGATTCTAAGTCAGCCTTCTTGCAGTGCTGTCACCATGGCAATAAACACTTTCACAGACAGTCGCCGATATGATGAATAGAAACATGTAGAACTTTCTCTCTCAAGAATGTCACGAGATTTGAAACATTCTATGAAGGTAATACAGTTTCTAAAGCTGCACAACCTTCCTCAGCTAAGGAACATAGTAAATGGTCAAATGAATAGTGAAGGTAAGGTGACTGCAGACGAAGCAGAACACATTGGCTGGGAAATTCAGGCAGGACTGGATGGAAAATGTTTCAGTGAAGTGAAGTTGAAGAAAAATGCCCAAGCTGTAATTATGAAGGTGCTAAAAAATGGTACTGTGATTGTGGGAAAGGAAGTTCATATCAATCCACACTTGATGATTCAAAGAATGCTAGTTTGTTTATCTTCAAATACGAACTTTGTACATGGCCTACATCTTTGTTTGATCCTCTGAAAGAGAGAATGAGAAAAAGTGACAAATCTGTTCTGGCAAGCCATTTGGATGGCATGGTACCAAATAATGATACCCTCAGCAGTAACTGCAATGAAACATACTATGTCCTTGATGGTGAAGCACTTATTCAAAATTTAGGTTGGCCTTCAGCTGGAACTTTTAGTGACATCATTCAGAATTACAAACGCCACATAGAAAAGCACTACGGCAAGGTTACAGTTGTGTTTGACGAGTACACGGCCTCTAGCACAAAAGCCATGCAACAGGAAAGGCGCACAAAGCAATCTTCTGTTACCATTTGTTTGACCAAAATACACCAATAGTAACAAAAATGAAACCATTTTTGGGGAACAAGGAGAACAAACAAAATTTTATACATATGCTAGGAAGTGAACTTCAAAACGTTAACCATAATGTCATCTTCTAAGATTCCTATGCTGATACAAAGATAGTTAAAACAGCTCTAGAACATTCAGAGAAAAGACATGTAACGGTTGTGGCAGATGACATAGATATTCTGATGATGCTTCTAAACCCTTCAAAGAAAAATATTGCCATGCTGTCATTTAAAGGTGGTGGTAAAAATCGTAATGTTATTCTCGGTGAAAAAATCTGTGCTATTCTGCTTCATACGCATGCCTTGACAGGCTGTGATTCAACAAGCTCTCTCTTTGGAAAAGATAAAATGGAAGTTTTCCGTAAAATCTGTACACAAGAATCATTATATCAATGGAGCTACAAGTTCGGTCAAGAAGACTCCTTACAGAAAATGTTGTATCCGGAGGTGTTGAAAGTATTTGTATCAATGTTTGGAGGGGATCCTGAAAAAGACTCATTAGGTTCCTTGCGTTATACAACATATTTGAAATAAATCTGTGTACCAAAGAACGAATTTGAAATATGTCGTCTACCACTAACCGAAAATGCAGCAAAGTATCACCTGCTTCGAGTTCATTATTAATGTACAAAATGGAAAACACTTAATATTGACACTGAAACGATGAAAGTTTTCCGTCTTTAGCACGATTTAATGATTAAAAGATGAGAAATATATACAATTTCTCATCTTTTAATCATTTAATCATGCTAAAGACGGAAAACTTTCATCGTGTCAGTGATTAATGTCGCACGAGTCTTCAATATTTGTTGCTTGTTGCTTACTTAATATTGATATTCTTAACCCAGCAGACTTTGGATGGAAATTTGTTAGTGGGAAACTCCGCCCTGTAACAACAAACCCGCCACCAGCTCCGGAAGCATTACTTAAACTGATCAGGTGTACTTGTAAGGCTTACCCAGCTGACTCATGTTCCAGGACTGCAAATGCAGACAGTATGGAATCCTGTGCAGTGAGATTTGCACGAATTGCAGTGGTAAAAATTGTACCAATATAACAGAAAATATGGATTGTGAAAGTGATTATGAAGGTAACATTTAAATAACCTTGTATTCCAAATAAACACAGCAGAATTTTTTTTATATTTGTGCTAACATATTTAGGATCAAGTGTCGTTTAATTGGAAATTGTTTAATTGGTAATTTTTTTAAATTTTAAATTCATTTCCAGTTTAAATAAATATATGTTTTCAATGTTCTGCTTTCATTCGGCCCTTTTTTTCCAACATGCTATGCCATTAGAACGGTATCACCACGTGATTTCACGAAACTACCTGCCATAGCGTCACCAAGTGATCTCACGAAACGTTTCATCGTTCCAGGCAAATTTTGATAATAACCTTTTTTTAGAGGATTTTGTAAGGAATATTTTTCATTTGAAACTTTTTTTGATACGATCACTCGTTCATGAGATATTTGGAAAAAACTGTTTTTGGCCGCCATTTTTCAATATGGCTGCCGTTGGCGCAAAGGAATGAATGTAGATTTTAGTATGTTAATCTACAGGGTATGGGGATGAATATAAACCAAAAAGAGTTTTTGTTTAAATTAATTCCAGCAAAAAACCTATCCCACCTGTACTAGTGTAGATCAGGGCTCTATGGCAGGACAGTCAAGTTCTTCTACACCATTTCTACACCAACCTCGCTTTATGGACGAAAGCATTGTCCAGTTGGTAAAGGAAAGGGCTTCACTTAAATATCACCATAATATTGGGAACACAGATTTGTGAAGAATGCCATTGTAGACCAAAGCATTAAGATTCCCCTGCACTGGAACTAGGGAGTCCAGCCCAAAGTATGAAAAACAGACTCAGATATACCTTCTCCACGAAGCTTCATAGTTGGCACAACACAGTCGGGCAGGTAGCGTTCACCTGGCACCCTCAACACCCAAACTCGTCTGTCGGACTGCCAGATAATGAAGAGTGATTGATCATTCCAGACAAGGCGGTTCCAATGCTTCAAAGTCCCATGGCACCGAGCTTTACACCACTCGAGTTGATGTTGCTGATGTTAGGCTAAGATGCCGTTGCTCTACCTTGAAAACTTATTCCTTTCAGCTCTTGATGAAACGTCACGGTTCTGGTGTGGCTTCCAGAGGCATTTTGGAACTCGGTGGTGAGTGTTGCAACTGAGAACATGCGATTTTGTTGCACCACACGCTTCAGCACTCGGCGGCCTCTTTCTGCCATTTCACGCAATCTTACCGCGTTGTGATTGCGCTGTTGTTGTACCTAGGCGTTTCCACTTCACAGTAACATCACTTACAGTTGATCGGGGCAGCCGCAGTAGGGTGGATGTTTCCCGAACTGACTTGTTGCTAAGGTAGCACCCTATGATCGCGCCGCTTCGGTCACTGAGCGCTGCCATACAGCCCATTCCACTGTTCATGTTTGTCTATTGTGCGTGTGCCAGGCCACATGCGCCGTTTTATAACTGTATGGGCCATGGCTGTGACGTATATGGGCAAGTCCACTATGTCACGTACTACAGAGGTAAAGCACGTGTAAAAGTGGCAAATTTGCTGCAACAAACTTTGTCTGAGTAGCTTAATTGGGAGAGCAACTTACTCCGGAGCGAGGGGGAACGAACAAAATTGTGTTTTCACATTGGCGCCAGAAAGTAAAAATGAATCTACTGGCCATTGGGTTAATCGTAAAATGTGTGATATTTGTTCCACACATCGTCTAGAATTAATTAAAAATTTGCCGCCCCGGTGGCGCAGTGGTCTAAGGCGCTGGCCTGTGATCATTCGTCCGTAAGGGGTCTGGGTTCGAATCCCGGGCAGGCATGGATGTTGTGTTTGTCTTACGGCACTGGCTCTCTCCCTTCCCTGGAACCAGTGACCCTAAATTAGGGACGGGCGACTGCTTATAGCCCATTGAGTTGCTCACGGTGGTCGTTAAACCTCCAATCAAAAAAAAAATAATAATAATAATTAAAAATGTGTTCTTCGCTTCAAAGAAAGAAAAACAATTAGGAAGGAGATGATGTGACGTACTACAGAGGTAACGCACGTGCCAAGACGACAAATCTGCAGCAATAAATTCCGTCCGTGTAGCTTAGTTGGGAGAGCAACATACTCCGGAGTGATGGGGGCGCGGATTTCGTTACGGACATAATTGTGTTTTCACAACTACTCAATAGAATTGTGTGAATACTTTCGATCATAAACTGTATCTCGGCAGAAAGATACAGTCATGGTGGTTATTGCGTCATCATGTATTCATAAAATACAGAAATGAGAGATTTTGATTCTTTGAAAAAAGAGAAGTTCAAAGCCTAACTTCTCCCGCACAAAATCTTTATTTTGTCATAACGCATGAAATGCAAATAGAATCAGTACACCATTTTGAATGAAACACATCCTTTGACATATCAGAACAAAAACAGCAAAATAAAGAGATATGGAGTAAACAAATTTAGGAACCCAAGGGGAAATTCAGTAAAGGAGTGTGATCGCCCTTGATAGAAACACAACATTTGCAACAATTGTTCATGCTGTTTATGAGATCATCGGTGATATTTTGTGGGACATTTGCTCTTTAAGCATAATTGCCAGCACCTGGAGGGTCCTGCGAGGGGGCTTCAGTTCCGAAATCTTGCGTCCTAAAGCGTGTTCAATCGGATTTAAATCCGGGGAGTAGGCGTCCTAAAGCGTGTTCAATCGGATTTAAATCCGGGGAGTAGGCGTCCTAAAACGTGTTCAATCGGATTTAAATCCGGGGAGTAGGCGTCCTAAAACGTGTTCAATCGAATATAAATCCGGGTAGTATGCATCCTAAAACGTGTTCAATCGGATTTAAATCCGGGAGTAGGCGTCCTAAAACGTGTTCAATCGGATTTAAATCCGGGGAGTAGCCATTCTCTGGATATCCTTACTTTCCAAGGAGTCAGAGACGATTTTCGCTCGATGGGGTTGTTCATTATGGTCCATTAGGATAATGAACAACCCATCGAGCGAAAATAATGTTCATTATCGTCCATTCTACAACGACAGCTGCAGAATTCCTCAAATTATGGGTTCTCTAAAACGTTTCACATATCTAGGATCCCGTCTCCATATTTCTGAGCAGTTAGTAAACCTCCCTGAATGACATGCAAGTCTATTCCGCCGTTTAACATTATGAATCCCAAAAACCATAATTCCTCCTCCTTTAAATCTGTGTCTTTCTAGGATGTTGCTGGGGATATTTCTTGTCTTCGGCTCTCTCCCGATAATAACATGTCTAGAGTCGCTCTCCAAGCAAAATCAAGATTCATCGGTGAAGAGAACTCGACCACAGTCAGTGGGACTGTAGTTGCGATGCTCTCTCCACCATTTCAAGCATGCATCCCTGGCGGTTGAAGTGAGAAGAACACAAAGCATCGGCCTTCACGCATTGAAGCTCTTCTTCTACAGCCTAGTAGACACAGTAGACGTGGTGATAGGTGCCCCTGTTGGTGCAGCAAGCTTTCAGGCAATCTGTTGTACTGTCATCCTCCTGTTTCTTTTCTCCGTTAAAGCCAGGAATCAGTCCTCTGACGTGGTAGTGGTCCGTGGACAGCCTTGTCCTGGACGAGGGGAGTACCGTCTTTCATTCTTCCTCCAGTTTTCACAATCGTTCAAATGTTGTTGTTTTTTTGTTTTGTTTTTTTACCATATTTGAATGTGAACTATTCGAACTTTATCTGCATTAAGTGATCCAACGTCTAAATCAATAGTTATTGGTTTAGACGTTGGATCACTTAATGCTTTAACTCCTCTTCTGACGCGCTCTCGGCTAACACGTCCCTAATTTGCATATTCTAATCCGCGCATGCAACCTTTAAACCTTGCATTGGATAAAGCATGTCAAGACCAACATTTTTGCTAATTTTCATTTGACTGTCCAGTGAAACGCGAGTTTTGACTTTTACCGATTATTCTTTAATTTTTTAACTCCAGAGTAATTAGCTAAGACTTCATTTGCGCCCAAAATTTTGAAGTCCAGAAAGTAATAGCGTTCGAGAGAATGTGTATAGAAAGAATTAACATTTCAGGCTATATAACCGATTTTTCCGTGAGGTTCCCTTTGAAAATGAACACTGAAATCATGCATACTACTGGAAATCTGTCTACAGCTATGTACAGTATATACTGACGCGTCCATTTTCTTTTGAAACAGCTATTTCATTTTTTTCATTCTTCATTTTTTTTCGTGGTCTCTCTGTGCTTGATATTCATAAGATCGGCATCTTGGCATTACCTCCTTGCTTGTTCGTTTTGCTGTGTACGAAATCGAGAGCCTAGCGCTTTAGAACAAAAAAGAATTCGAAAAATATTGCTCTCCTCCCCGTGAGTAATGCGCAGCCCTTATGTAACATTGTTTTTACAAGACGATATTGAACAACACAGTTTCGTGGTATATTCTACCATCACTTCGCTACTCCTGTCAATTTAGCAAGCGCATATTCTTTGTTCTTCAATATTATCATGTTTTAGATGTTCTTTCAAGTAAAGTTCAGGAAGCCTTTGCTACAAAATCATTTTATTCTTTTGCGTGCAAAGAAACAAAATAAGCATTGCCACCTGCTCCTTTCTTTTTATTAGTATCTTACATTTTCTTTCTATTAGCATCTTATATTTTCAAGAAAGTTTTTAAGCTAATGACATTACTGATGCAACGTATTTCCCTTTAAACTACCAATGCTTTTTATTCTTAAATATTTTTTTATTTATTTATATTAAGCTATTTTATATGCTACCTAAA
This sequence comes from Macrothele yani, assembly GCA_039090855.1. NCBI lineage: Eukaryota > Metazoa > Arthropoda > Arachnida > Araneae > Macrothelidae > Macrothele > Macrothele yani. The sequence continues at coordinate 34,672,347 of CM077004.1, forward strand.
TTTTTTGTACTCTCCAAAATTATTTAAAAGATTATATTCCTCATAAATTATTTGTCGTAGTATGTAGTGTGAAAGTTTAAAATTAGTTTATATTTTACCTAGATTATTTCTGTTTTGCTCAAAGATGTAAAAAAAATTATATTTTTTTCTAAATTATTTTGTATCATGGTATGTCGTGCGCAAGCTCTAACTAGTTTTATACGAATAACTCTAACTGATCTTATTGATTTCTATATACATCATCATCAGCAACCATTATCAATCCGCTGATGATGGAAGGTCTCCCAATTTTCTTCCACAACTGTCTGTCTTGAGCCAGTCTCCTCCATATCACTCCGACATGCTTTCGAATTTCATCTACCTGTCTCCTACGCGTTTTCTTGGTCTTTTTCTGTCCCTTAGCAAACAGTCTAATATTTCAATTGTCCATAGGTGGTATATGTCTAACTCATTACCACTCGGAGTCTTCACTTTTATGTCATCAACTTTCGTTATCGGCTGGATCGACTTTCGTTATTTTGCTGAATCTTCACTTTTATGTCATCAACTTTCGTTATGCCCGATGACGAGATACCCAAAATTCAAGCCCGGGCCACTGAGATTGTGCAGCACACCAGCATGACTTCAGCAGGTAGGTGTCTAAAGTCAGTTGCAATTAGCCGTTAGAAGGTGAAGATTGTAAGCGCCAGCCAACATGGAAGTTGACAAGGAGCCATCCGCCATTGCATACTGTATGAATTTCGCAGCAGTAGCACCCCAGCAAGTACTGTAAGGAGCATTGTCATTGTGTACCCCAATGCCATATCACATCATCAGTACTATCATTGTTTCGAACGGTTTCGAGAGAGAAATGTTGACCTATCAGAACGTCCCAAAGTCGGAAGTCCCGCAACAGTGGATATGGGCATGCTGAGGACCTTCGTGGAGACCAGCCCATATGTAACCACACGGAAATTGTCCAAACAGCTGGGGACTACTCACACGGGCATTATCACGCTCCTGCGTCAACTTGGGAAGGTACACAAGAGGGGGTTTGGATACCCAACCAACTCACAAATGAGCAGAAAAGAAATCGCATGAGTGCGTGCGTTTCCCTATTTGCACGTGACCAAGTTAAATCGTTCTTGGACCGTGCAAGCAGTTGAGAAGAAAACAAAGCCTACAGAAACAGTGGTTGGACCCAAAACAGAAGCTCATACCGATCCCCGGTTGCCGGCTTACACACACGTAAGGTCCTGCTGTATGTTCGGTGGGACATGCGGGTTGTTTTTGAGCTGCTGCCGGACAACACCACACTATCACACCCAACGTGCACTGCCGTTAGCTGGACGATCTACACGCATCGCTCATGTCGAAGCGACCAGCAGTGCTGAACCGATAGGGCGTCCTCCTACAGCAGGATGGAATAACACCTCACACAGCACGGATGACCTGTTCCAAATCAGATACCTAGGCTGGGAGCTGCTATCACACCCAGTTTATTTCCCGGACATTGCCCTAAGCGACTACCACTTTTTCCTGTCGTTGTAGCATTTCTTGGATTGACAGTAGTTCACCAACCAGGACGACGTCGAATGTGCACTTACTCACCTCTTTGCGTCCAAGCCGCCACAATGCTAAAGGGAAGGATGCACTGATTAAACATTTTTATATCAAATTTCGCTTGAAAATTGTACTGTTTCTTTCAAAAACTCTCCAAGATTAATACGCCGACTCGTTTCTTCTTCTATATTGCCATCGCCTGATGTCGGTTAGTTCTACGTATGGATTTGCCTCATCAGCTTCCCAATTCTCAGTTTTTGTAAAAGCGTTGGACAGTTTTGTTTTCTGTAAGTTTATTTTGAAATCCACTTCTATTTTTCTGTAATTTCTTTTTAAATCCGTCTTAGTGTTCGATGGTCCCTCTCACACAATCTCGGATTTCGACCAGTATTCTTCTTCGCCGATGAAGTCTTGCCATTCTTTGTGTACGCAATCGTAACTGTCGTGCTCTTAAAACAGCCAACAATTTGGCTGTTATGGTTACAGACGCTCCTGCTAAATAATATTCCACAATTTGTCCTCTCTGGAAGAGTCTGACACGTCACCCATTTCACCTACCGCTCAAACGAATTGCTGCTTAACAAAACTTGTACTACACTGGTAGGGCCGTAGCAACCGGGAGAAAAGCCCTCCCAGAATGGTTATTCAAGGGGCTTAAATTAATGCTCTGGGGATGTAAGAAAATAGAAAATGTAACTAAAAAAGAAAGTTAGACCCTTCAGTATTTTCTTTTTAAAAACTTTAGTTAGTTTGATACAGTATTCCATGCAGTTAAGGTGGATCCACTTAAAATCTTTGCCATGTACTTCCAATGGGCAAACGTCTGTAGCCATTTGCTTCATAAATAATGCGTTTACAAGGATGAAAATTTGAATATCGATAAAAATAACATATTATAGCCTACTATGCTTAATATTTTCTAAAACTTAACCGTTATTAAATTAAAAATCAATAACTTTTTGGTGGTGTTGGGACCAGAAAATAGATGGCGCGATCTGTACATTGATGACGTCAGTAGACAAACAAATGTTTGATTGCTTAATTATGGTTACATTTTAGAAAATATTAAGTATACTAGGCTATCATATAAAGTTATTTTTATCGATGTTCAAATTTTCATCCTTGGGAGCGCATTAATTATGAAGAAAATGAATACAGAAGTTTGCCCATTGAAAATACAAGGCAAAGATTTTAGGTGGATACACTTTAACTAGGATATGGAGTAACATACACTATGAGGCGTAAACATCTCATATCCATGAAGGGGATTTCCCAAAACAGTAGAGGCATAGAAAGCAATCTAACCTCCATTACCTTTCCGAACAAGTCGTTGTAATGAAGAGCTAATCAATCATTTGTGCTCTGTTGCAACAAGTCTCTCTGACCGTTTATCCTAGAACCAAATTTTTCCAAACCCTATCCCTAAAGTTTCTTTTTGTTGTTACTTTCACTATCCGATGCTCATTCGTTCTGCGCTGGTTTGTTTTTCGTTCTGCATTTCTGTGGTGTGTTGTGTTGTCGGCGTTCACATAATGTTTACGTTTTGCTTGGTATTAACAACCTGTGGTTCTTGGGTATTTACCTAGTTCTTACATTCTTACATTTTTAATACAATTATTTCAAAAACCTGAAATGCGATTTTTTAACGATCATAACGCTTTCCTATAACGACGGTGTGTGAGAAAGTAAAAACCACGTATTATTTGAGTGGAAGTTGAAGGGGCGTAATTTTGAACTCATATAGGCGTAATTTCAAGTCTTGTCCTCCCAGATAAGAAAAGCTTGCTACGGTCCTGTACACTGATATACAACCTAGAGAATATACACAAAGAAAAAATACACAAAAGGTAATCACAACGTTTGTGTGTTTCAGTGTAGTGTTAACTAGTTTATATCACTTCCAGGTTAACGTTGTAAATAACGATCACAGTGCTACGTGGTTGATGATAATAATAATAATAATAATAGATTCTTTCACCTCAGGGTTCGTAGTTAGAGTTCGGCACGGAAACACCATCGTGAAGGAAACAATAAAAGAGCTAACAATAATAAGCAGGAAGCTACCCTATTTTATGAAAGACGTCTGTACCTTTTGAAACTGATTTATTTCTCTTATCTACTCCGCGAAGGTTGTCCGTAAGCTCCTTTTACCTGTTTGTTGCCAGCAATATAAAATACTTCCACCCTCTATGGATACTTGTTACCGATAATTTTCTACCCCTTTCTTTCGCGCCATCGGAAAAAATCGTTTCGTCCTCATAGTTAAGAACGTTGTGCCCGAGAACAAAACCCCTTGGCTACCTTCACGACTAACCCTCCTATCTCACCGAGTTGAATCTCCCTTTATTTTCTTGCACACCTCTTCCGTAGGTGGAAGGTCACCTGAGCCTTCCAACACACAAACGGCGATACTCCAATCCCACGGATTAAAAAGGCGGATTACCAAGCCAAAAGCCTCAAAGCAGATAATAATCCCTCATCGAGTACCATTCGATTATTTTTGAACAAAAACTACATTGACAAAAATCACCGGACACCTAGAAGAGAAATACAACATAGCATTTATGGACATATATCAGTACGGTTTCGGTCCACCTTTGCCATAATGACCCTTCGAGACATATTTTCGACAAGATTTTGAAACACAGTGATAGGTATGTGCTTCCATTCAGTACATTATGCTGCCGCTAAATGTTTCTTAGCAGTAGGCCTTGGATCTAAATGTCTTATGCGGTGCTCTAATTCATTCCCTAGGTGCTATTAATATCAGGGCTCTGTGCTGGCCAGTCCACACACGATACAGAATTATCGTCAAACCACGCCGTAACAGTCCTTGCTTTATATCTAGGTGCATTATCCTACTGATACCAACAAGGCTTGGTTCCATAGTATTGCAACAGAGTTGGTAGGGCATTCTCGACCATTAGCTCCAGAATGTCGAGGTAAACGTGCTGGTAAACAGGGTTGCCCACGATAACCAATGGGCCAGGACCATAGCACGGTAAACAACCCCACAGGAGTACACTGAGAGCTCCAAACTAGACCGTAGGAACAGTACACTGTGGTAAATAGCGTTTCCCCGGCTGCCGCCATACCCACACACGGCCATCAGAATGATGGATCGTGTATCTGGATTCATCAGTCCATAGGACCCGTTTCCATTGATCCACGGTCCACGATAAATGTTCTTTGCACCATGATAAACGACGAGTAGCACTCCGAGTGGAGATGAAAGGCTTATGAGCAGCCGCACGACCACGGTAACCCATGGAATGAAGTTCTTTCGCGAACGGTACGTGTACATACCGAGGTTTCAGTATTGTTACTCACCTGTACACTGAGGTCTTGTGCAGTACTCCGTCGATTAGCTGTTACGACTCTCCTGAGACTTCGACGTCCTCGTCACTGATTTTCTTTGGTCTGCCGGTACATTTTGCTGCTTCAGGCACTCCATGTGTCTTCCACTTATTCAGTATGTCCAAACCAGTTGACTTGGGTATGTTTAATTGCCTCTCGGTTTCTCTTATGGACAACCCACTAATAAAACACATAAACAATCTTTCCTTTCCAAAAGTCAGTTCTCTCCCACCGCGACATTTTCACTCAACCTCACATTGCGATATGATCGCGGTGAGCTGCAGGCTTGTTTTCATACCGTTTGCAGCTGTACAGAGCATCTTAACAACGCAGCGGATCCGTTCATTTGCTTTTTAATGAGTGTCCGGTGAATTTTGTCAATATAGTGTACATGCCGAAAAGTGCTAATTGCATTTAACAATACCAAATGCGGCTACGAAACACAAAACCAAGACTTGAAATTACTATACCCATTGTGACACTTTTTTACAACAAAATTTTAAGATGCGACACCCCTGCTTCCTGACAACGTGAAAAAGGTGCTGAAGTATTTCATGAAACAGCGTAGCTTCCTGCTTATTATTTTTAGGTCTTGTATTGTTTCCTTCACGTTGGTGATGGCGTGTCGAACTCTAACTACGAAACCCGAAGTGAAAGAGTCTATTATTATTATCATCAACCGTAGCACTGTGACCGTTATTTACAACGTTAACCTGGAAGTGAAATGAACTAGTTAAAAGTAGCCTACACAAATAACATTGTCACCTATAATCATACTGTTCACATTACTTAGTCCAGTCCTTGTATGCCGCCCCGGTGGCGCAGTGGTCTAAGCGATGGCCTCTGATCATTCGTCCGAACGGGGTCCGGGTTCGAACCCCGGTGAGGCATGGATGTTGTGTTTGTCTTACGGCACTGGCTCTCTCCCTTCCCTGGAACCAGTGACCCTAAATTAGGGACGGGCGACTGCTTATAGCCCATTGAGTTGCTCACGGTGGTCGTTAAACCTTCAATCAAAAAAAAAATTCCTTGTATATACACTCATTGTTATATAAATCTGCACACCAAGAAAAACCCGTGCTATTAACGCGAAACTCCGCGAATAGCTACGGGGAGGGCAGACTTGCAAATGATTAAAGTTTTGTGCGATTTCGCATGCCCGGGCATCCAAGATCGGAGCTGCAATCGCAATTCTTGGGACTTATAAGACGCCGCGTAGGGGACTCCACATTTCGTGCCGAAGTGCGCGGTAAGAGTCAGGTGAGATCCCTGAGTGATAGACATGCCGAGGAGCCGCCGTAGATGTGCGTAGGAGCAAGTGACGGAAATTGGACGTGGCCGTATCGTCAGGATGAGAGAGGTAGGGTGGCCGGCGAGCCGAATCGTCCGCCATTTGGGCCAGTCGGACAGTACGGTGCGATCGTGTTGGAAGCAATGGACAGGAAGGCACCCAGAAACAGCGGACTGGCTCTTGACGACCCAGACACACCATCAGCAGAGAGGACCGTGGGATCGTGAGTGTGGCACGCACAGATGCAACGACGTCCTTGTCCAATATCCAGAGACATGTGGTGGCTGTACCAGAACCTCCTGTGACTGCCAGAACCATTTCCAGGCCCTGGCAGTGGCGAATCTGCATTATTGACGGCCCTAACGCTTTCTGCCATTAGCACCTGACCATCGGCGGCATCGATTGCAGTGGTGTCGGCAGCGAGCAACGTGGAATGTTACGGACTGGCGACGTATAGTGTTGAGCCACGAATCCCACTTCTGTATGGGAACGGACGACCATCGTGTCATAGTGTGGAGGACTGCAGGTGAGCGATACAATACCAACCACACCTGTACAGCGGCACACGTCCCGAACTGCAGGCCTGATGGTCTCGGGAGCCATCGCATATGACAGCCGGACTTCTCTCGCAATGATCCGAGGGATGTTGACAACCCAGCACTACGTACTGACGCCCCATGTGGCGCCTTTCTTGGCGGCACTGCCCGGAGCCATTTTTCAACAAAATAATCCCCGTCCGCACACGACTCGGGTTTTCGAGGACTGTCTACGTCATGCTTCAAAGCTTCCGTGGCCTGCCAGATCGTCTGATCTCTCGCCCATCGAGTACGTGTGGGACCAGATGGGACGCCAGCCTTCTTTATGTCCAAGTGTTCGTGATTTAGAGTGTCAGTTGCAAGAAATGTGGGCCAATCTGTCATATGATAACTCTTTGACTCCATGCCGGACCGTATCACCGCATGTATCCGAGCACTAGGCGGTCCGACGCGGTACCAACGCTGATAGGAATGTGTACCGTATGTCCGCGGGAAATCGTCCTGCTGCTGTGATATTGTAATCACTTCTATCCTTTGTATGTACCATCTCGCTACTAAAATCTCATTTCAATTCGACTCCTCCTTCTTGGTGCGCGGATTTTTATGACAATGAGTGTATATATATTATATTTTCTGTACATTTTCCTTAAGCAGCCACTTACTGGTTTAATCCCTGCCACCAGGGAAAAGTAATGACGTGAATCCATGAATTCCGACATCCCCCCCCTCCCTTTAAAAATTTTAGAATTATGCAACCGAGGTCATATAATAAGTGTCGGGTGAAATTGTTGGTATAAGTAATTTAGTTAAATAGTAGTGCAAGTATTTGTGTGCAGCGTATTCCTTTCAGTCATGTCTGTTCATTTTTCCAGTTGCAATTGTGTTCTCCTTTCAAGATTCAGAAATCTTGTTTCATTAGTTCAGAAACTCGCTGATCAAAAGATAAGTTACAGCTTTAAATTGCGCAAATGTTTTTACGGAATTTATGGTTTGAAATTTAAAAGCAAGCCTTTTTGTTTTGTTTTTTCAGCTGGAAAGGCCTGTTTTTTTTTTGTTTTTGTTTTTTTTGCATTTATTCGTCTTAAGTACCTATCTATCTATTTAAGGATTTTCACTTTGGATTTAAGTCTACTTTAAATTTCATTCAGTCAGATTATTTGAGAAAATATGACGCCTGAAATGCTAAAATGAAGCAAACTATACACTGCCGGACAATTGCTAAGGACGGATGACAATAGCAACGATAGCAACCATAAAATGGAAGGCAGGAAAATGTGGAAATTAGCATAAGTGCGGGATACAGTAAGACCTGTTGTGCGTATGCAAATTTTGGATTGCCTAACTTGTTCGTGACGTCATAGCGCTGATAAGAGATATAAAGGATTTGACGCGTTTTGACCGTTGTTGTTCAAACGCAAAGTTGAAAGGGAAAGAATCAATTGACAAACTTGCAATTTTCAGTATGTCTTCCCGACATCACCTAGATGATTTTACGCGTGGCCGTATTATTGGCAAGATTGAAGAAGGGCGAAAAATAACAGATGTTGCCAGGGAGTTCGACGTCAGCCACAGTGTTGTTTCAAGGCTTTGGAAATCATTTCAAACAAATGGAGAGTGTAGCAAATGTCACGGGGGAGGTCGCGTTCGCAGTACGACACCTGCAGAAGATCGGTACATAGTGCTATCAATAAAAAGACACCGGCGCAGCACAGCTAGTGAGGTAGCAAATCAGTTTATGGCTGCTACTGGCAAGCGGATCTCCCGAAAAACTGTCGCCAGACGTTTGCATGAAGGAGGACTATACGCCCGCCGTCCTGTTGTGTGCATCCCATTTTCCAGACGTCACCGTACAGCCCGTTTGCAATGGTGCCATCAACATCGCAATTGGACTGATAACGACTGGATCTGCTGCCCTCTTCTCAGATGAGAGTAGATACAGTCTATCGTCTGATTGTCGACGACAGCTGATCTGGCGTGATAGTAGTACTGCATATTGTCCAGCAAACATACAGGAAAGGGACCGATATCCTGACATGTAGTGTCATGGTATGGGCTGGCATCATGATCAATGGCCTTACGTCCCTCTATGTGCTTCCAACTGGGACTATGACTGGCCAACGATACATTAATGATCTTCTGCTACCTCATGTTTGCATGTTCCGTGGTGCTGTCGGTGATAGATTCATTTTCATGGACGACAACGCAACATGTCATCGAACAGTCGCTGCCCAGGAGTGTCTTGAGAGCGAGGATATTCAACGCCCCGTATGGCCAGCACGTTCTCCAGATCTGAATCCCATTGAAAATGTGTGGGATGCTTTGGGGAGGAGTCTTGCTGGTCGCTAATGCCCTCCAATAAACAAGGACACCCTCATCCGTGCACTGACAGAGGAATGGGATAAATTACCCCAACAGCTGCTTGATAATGTTGTGCAAAGCATGACACGACGTGTGGAATCTTGCATCGCCCTCCATGGTGGCCATATCCCGTATTGACATCTTACGCCTGAACACCTGCGGACGGTAATTGCATTTTTTTCACGTTTACGTATTCTGCACAAAATGGTCTGTTTGTCCCTTGAACACGTTCCAAAGCCTTCTGGATTTCAGAGCACAATAAATTGTCTTTCTTGTAATGTCCTGGCATTCTGACATTATTTTATTTCACTTGGCATCTAACCACACTTACTTTTTTATGCGCTATTTAGCAGTTTATGATCCGTCCTTAGCAATTGTCCAGCAGTGTAGTTAATTATAGAAAAATATTTTTTCTAGATAATTATTTAATGCATTTCTTTTGCTTTTGTGTGTGCGACATTACTATATGCAATACATAGATTCTGTGTGAATTCCCAACTCAACTGTCTTTATAAAAGTAACAAAAACATGTAAAATTTATTTTTAGGTGTTTTTACCAATTTTAAAAATGCCAACCATTTCTTTCTTCAAATGATTTGTGAGTTAAAACAGGAGGTTAGAAGGGAGAGGACATGGCATCAGCTGCACGCCCTCTGTTTTCCGTGGGCTCCACTTCGTATCAGCCGTGAATGCCCAGTATGCCCAACTTGGGCTGCTTCTGTACTTCTCTATGGGGAAATCGTCAACTTTGAAGAGGCTTTACAGGTACTTTTGCAGCATGCAAAAAATGAGACTGAAATATACATGCACATAACTAAAAATTCGTAAAAAAAATTACAGAAATCCTGTTTAGTATTTTCTAAAAAAATCAAACAAAATTATGCTTCGTAAGTGCATATTGCGCATTAGCCAATCAAGACCTTTCAAAAGCTGTGGGAGTCTCGTTGGCCTTCAGGAAGTGCTGCAGAGAGTAAGAGACGGCCGCTATCCCCAGCACAGGTCTTCAGGAATTGGAGACCTGTGCTGGAGAGATTCACTCGGAGGGCGCTAGAAATCAGATGATCAGATTTCGCTTCACCATCGGCGGCTGATGTCATCTCCTCTCTCTTCTAACCTCCTTGGTCTCCAACTCTCCGAAGATAGGGTGGGTCAACTGACTGTACAACATATTTCCGCCTGTATCACTATGATCTCTAATAGGTTCTCGTCTCCGTATGTAGAGCTAGACTTTTGTATTGTATGGGAACCCAGGCAAACCGAAGAATTTTCTTTTATAAAGGAGACAGTTTCAAAGGTACTTGAGGTATTATCTATGACGTCAAATTTGATGAGCGCGAGCAAACACTAATTCCTTTTTGAAGCACAATAAACAGTCTGAGTGAGAGGTAAATTTCTATACACACTTTCTATTATCATCATCATCATTGCCAGCCATTATCAATCCACTGCTGGACGAAGGTCTCCCCAAGTTTCCTCCACAACGGTCTGTCTTGTGCCAGTCTCCTCCATGTCACTCCCACATACTTTCGAATCTCATCCACGCATCTTCCATGTGGTCTTCTTCTGGGTCTCTTCCTGTGTCTTGGAATCCAATCTAAAATTTCGGCTGTCCATCGATGGTCTGTCCTTCTGGCAGTATGTCCAGCCCATTGCCATTTCAGGGATTTAACTCTGATCATGATGTCTTCCACTCTTGTCATTTTTCGGATCCACGAGTTCCTCTTCTTATCTCTCCTGGTTACACCAAGCATGCACCTCTGCATGCTTCTTTGAGTTGTCTGCAGCCTTTGTATGTCTCTTTTAGTTAAGGTCCACGTCTCTGCACAATACGTAAGCACTGGAAGGATGCGTTGATCAAACACTTTTCTTTTAAGACATAACGGCAAATTGCTCTTGAAAATTATGCTGTTTCTTCCAAAAGCTCTCCAGGCAAAGTTTTGTACGCCGATTAATTTCTTCATCAATGTGACACTCACTTGATAACTGCTGTCCAAGATAAACGTACGTGTCTGTTATCTCCAGCTTTTCTCCATCAATCGATAAATCTTCATTTCTTGTAAAAGCATTGAACATCACTTTTGTCTTCTGAAAGTTCATTTTTAATCCCAACTTCTTTACTCTTGTCAGCAAGTTCCTGGATCATACTCTGCAGCTCTGATGGGGTAGTTGCAAAAATGACTATGTCATCAGCAAAACGAAGGTGGGTTAGATAATCTCCATTAATCTTTATCCCTTTGTTTTCCCAGTTCAGTGATTGAAAGACATTTTCCAATGTGGCATTAAAGAGCATCTGAGATATGGTGTCACCTAGTCTCACTCCTTTTCCAATTTTTATGTTTGTATTTTCAAACAAATGAATCTTTGCACTTGCATTTTCATAGATGTTATTGATGATATTAATTTACGCATCTTCAATACCGTAGGGTTTCAGGGCCATTGTAACTACTGATGGTTTCACCGAATCAAAGGATTTTTCATAATCGATAAAAGCCATGCACAATGGAAGTTCATATTCCCTCGCTCTTTCAATTAGTTCTCTCAGTACGTGGATATAATCTATTGTGCTGTAGCTACTTCTGAATCCAGCTTGTTCTCTCGGCTGAGCCATGTCCAATGTCCACTTAAAGCGGTGTGAAAGAACTTTAGTGAAGATTTTATGAACCTCTGATAGGAGGCTGATAGGTCTGTAGTTCCTGAGATCCTCAATGTCACCTTTTTTATGTAGCATTTCCTTACGTCTTCAGTGATACTTTTACGTACTGTCTTGCATAGCTCTATGTATTCCACTTTGGAAGTCACATCTTCTTTAGTTGTCCTCATCTCTCTTCTTTTTTGCATCAACATTTTGGTTTTTCCTGATAATTTGTTCGCATGCAACTTGTTCTTAGACCCAGCTAATTTTGTTGCTGTTTCCATAAGAGCTTTGGTTACTTTTCTGTTAACTTCAGAAATATCCACTTCTTCCGATGTTAGGCCTTCTAAAGCAGAGAATCTGTTCTTCAGTTCCAACTTGAAGGTATTATGGTGTTTGTTAAGGTTGGTTATGTCAATACATCTTGTTTGTCTTATGAGCTTGCTACGTTCGAGTTTAGTGTTGAGGTGCATCTTACATCTCACCAATCTATGGTCACTACCTGTGTTGAACTTGTTTAGCACACTGCAGTCTTCTATGACGAATTTTTTGTTACACATAATAAAATCAATTTCACTTGTCGTTCCATTTGGATGTCTCCATGTCCATTTCCAGTGTGGCTTTTTCTTGAAAAAGGTGTTCATGATGAAAAACGCTTCTGCCTCTGCAAACTCAACGAGAGTATTTCCACGCTGGTTTCTGTTGCCGTGACCGAATTTACCTACTGAAGTTTCATTCTGTTGCCGTTGCCCTATTTTTGCATTGAAATCTCCCATAATTATCTTCAAGTGCTGCTTACTTTTATTATTTAGATGACGAATTTCCTCATAAAATTCTTCAATTTCTTCTTCAGGATGACTTGTGGTGGGTGCATAAGTTTGAATAATCTGAGCCTTGTATCTTCTCGAGAGTTGGATAACGAGTCGTGCAGCTCTGTCAGAGGAACTTTCAACTTCTACAACTTTATCCTTCAGTTTCTTGTTTATTATAAATCCAACACCACTAGTTCTGCTAGTATCTGTCCCGCGATAGTAGAAGAGATGTCCACTTTTCAGTTCAATGAGATCTTCTCCTTTTCTCCTTACCTCACTTAGCCCGACGATGTCCCACTTGATCCTTTGTAGTTCCTCTTCCAATTCAAGAAGCCTTGAATCAGAAGATAGGGAGCGTCCATTATACGTAGCGAAGATCAGAAGATAGGGAGCGTCCATTATATGTAGACTGAGGGCCAAGATTTAAGTTGTGGAGTCATTTTGGAGGGGTTTGGCCATAACTCACCACGCTGGCCAAGCGGGTTGGTGAGTGTTTTGGTGGAAAAAAAAATATAATTTAAATTTAATTCAATTTGGGCATATTGAATTGGTTGTTCTTATTTATTAAACACGGGTTGCTATTATTTATGCTGGTATTGAAATTCATATGGAAACCATAGAAAAATTTAATTTGGGAGATGGGTGGATGCATTTCGAAACAAAAATATTTTCTAAGTACTAGAAAAGGCCATGAACATCCCAAACAAAAATGCATCTGAAAATTTACATTCCACAAGAAGTTATTGGAAAGTTTGCGTTGTTTGTGTTCAAGCAGAGTTGAGTCACCTGAAAGTGCAAAAATAAGTGGATATTGTTGCATGTGTATGAAAATGTGTCACTATAAGTCATACAATAAAATGTACTCGTTCAATAACAACTTGTGGAGGCGGTGAAAGTCAATTTAAAAAGGTTAGGACAAAAATTGCAGTTATGAAATACCTTATAATACCAGGATTCGGATCGATAGCCTTAGTCAAGCTAAGGGGGAGTACATGGGACCAAGTCATGGAAGACAACAGCACACAAAAACTTTTACACTGCACTCATTTTGAACTTTTTTTGAAAGGCTACTGCCTGTATTTATTATTTTTCTTTAAAAACTTAATGAGTTAATTTAGTGGACAAACAGATGGTATTTCCTTTTTTCTTGTTTGCTTAAACACAGCAGTATAAAACAGAATCTCAATTTACTTTCTATTTCTCTTTGGCCACTGGCCTTATGAACAACACAACTTTACATATGTCAACACAGTTAGTTTGAACACTAGGCTTTTAATTTATGCCTTCAAAATCATACTATGATTCGCATGGTTTACACAAGAAAAAGATACTGGATTATTTTTAATTCCACAAGGTGGACAAGTTCTGTTCTTTTGAAACGTACTCTCCTCTCTCTCACCCAGTTAGCTCAATGACCAATTTACAATTTTACACTTATTGATTTAAATTTAAACACTCTTAGCAAACTCCGCAATCTCCCAGACCAGATTCAAAGACTTCAATTAAATTTACAGTTATTTTAAGAGTCACAAATTATACTTTAACAAATCTACTATCAGCAAGTAAACAAACCAAGTAAATTATCCTCAAAACAGAATTTCCACTGAGCACAAGCATTAATTAACATTACATAGCCTATAGAACTATCCTGAATGAACCTACTTCACTTATAAAGAAACCTCACTAACTAACTTAAAAATTATCACTATTCATAACATCAACATAATTCAGAAATTCAAACAATCTTCTTGCACTAGCTTGCTCATAAAAATCACCTCACTCTGCACTTCACATAATAGCTCAGGATACTTAATAACTCTACACTGTAGACAAAAGCTCAAAATACCAATTAACTAAATTTCCAAACTAAATATCAAGTTCACTAACACCAACAACCAGAATTTAGAATTTACATCCCTAGCACTACAGCAAATCATAAACAAATAAATTTAGATACTTTAAATCACCAAACAAACTTAAATTTAACACCTGCAGTGAATTACTGAAGTAGCGGTGAGGCAAATACTCTCAGTTCAGACACTACCCTGGGTTTTGAGAACCAACACAGGAAGAAAACACCAAGTCAGGCTGAAGGCGTGAAATTGGGTCGTGAATCCACTTTCAGCCTATGCAAAGGGAAAGGAAAAAATCCTCAAGTGTGACACATCATCATCAGGCACAGAATTTCCTCTAACATGATCTCACCACATTTCTTGAAGCAACGCTCGACCGACCCTCGCTGGCAGTACATATCTCCGTGAGCAGCGAAACTACTGGGGGGGTTTGAAGACAAGTTTTCCCCCAAAAACCACGTCTTCAAGGATCTCCCCTTTTCAGACCAATGCATGATCCCCACCGTGATCAACCACGCCTGCAAGAGCCTGTCGTACTTCAACCCTAAATACTCCAGGCACATCTGGCCCAGAACTAACACAACTATATCCCAGGAAAAATTCACTTATCTCTGTATATATCCCAAGAAATTCTAAATCACAATATCCACATATATCCCAGGAAAATTCACTTATCTCTCTATATCCCAAGAAATCCTAAATCACAATATCCACATGTATCCCAGGAAAAATCACTTATCTCTATATCCACATATGTCCCAGGAAAATTCACTTATCTCTATATCCACATATATCCCAGGAAAATTCACTTATCTCTATATCCACATATATCCCAGGAAAATTCACTTATCTCTATATCCACATATATCCCAGGAAAAATCACTAGCAAGGAAATTCCTCTGCACCATGGCAATGCGCAGGTCCACTTCAGACAATAACACTGACCATTTACATAACCCACTAAATATTTTCACCTTATTGAAAATTAAAATTCCATTTAGACTTTTAACCTTATAGTAAAAACAAGAAAATTTAGGCCAAAGAAAAGAACAATTAATACTGGAACTGGTGAGCAAAAGTGTGTCTTCTCAACCCATGATGTTCATTCTTTTTGTGAAAATACTAAACTTGAGAACCTAAATACCTCAACTTTTATTTTGCACATATCGCATCCTGGTGAAAATTCCTACTCAGAGCCCTCTGCCCTAGGACAAGTTCCCTGCTTGCCCTAAGATCACCCCTTTCCAATGGGAGATTAACACTCATCTGGAGCATGTAAAATACTGGTCCTCAATTAACACTCCTACCATCTCAATTTCGACACTCAACACTCCAAGAATGTAAAGAGCACTTTAGGTTTCCAATTTCATCACACTATAATATGTTCCCAAAATTCCAATATAAATCATCCCATAATTTATCTTCACTCAAAAAAAAAATAACTCAACGCTGTAAAAAGGCTAGAGAAAAAATGTTTACAATTATTTTATCAACCACGACATCACAATAACACTGCTTTTCAATTATCACATGCCCAACTAAACTATTATCGATGCACCAAAATTTACTGTGCTCAAACAATAAACCAAATTTTCCGATACATTAAAATTTACTGGCCTGGGAAGTTGCTAAACTACCAGACATGACAACACAAAAAAAAAACATAAATGAAAGCATCTTCAACTCCCCTCTCTTTTTTTTGTCTTGCAATATATTTTTCCGACAGCCCCCAATTTTTAAAATCAACTCGTTTTATAATTTTAAAGAAACCACAACATAATACAAAAAAAAGAAAATGCCGAGAGAAATTTACCTTTAGGACTGGGGGCAGCAACACTTCCTGCCAAGCACACTAACCGTCGATAATAATAAAAAGTTTCACAGCCTAATAATAGATATTCACTTCCAAGGTGTTTTTTCTTTTTCTTTTTTTTTTGTCTTTTTCTTGAGGCAGCATGCTTGGCCAACGATACAGGAAACGGGCATTTTGGAACCCTGCTGGTGGACCCCTTGTTGTAATCAGTAGGGCCCAACTCGACGATTCAGCAGTTAAAGGCGGTATCTTCTACAAAGCCGTGCATGTCCCTTTTTTTTTTTCGGAACTTACAGTGTCTGGTTGAACTGGCTTGAAGAGTTCCTTCCATATTGGACCGAGTAGTAACAGCATTCGGGTTGCGCTGGCAGAAAATTCTCCTGCGGAGATCAATTCACGGTAGTTATTACTTTTCTTTTTATTGCCGTTCACTCCTCCGTCGTCCACTAGGAGAGGAGGAGAGGGTTGAATCTGCAAGCATTTCCTCTCCAGTAATGAGATCCTTGAAATTCAATTTTAACTGTTGTCCGTTTAGATTTCAATACGAAATTTTCCTTCTTGCCGCCCCCTCCTCCGCCAAAAAGGCGAGGAGAGACTCAACTGTCCTCTTTCTCTGCCGGTCCGCAAAAGTCAAGTCCCAAAGTGACTCTCAACGGATAAAACTCAGGGGTGCTTGAAAACCGCTGACCCCTCTCATTGGTCGAAACTTCAGCCTAGCAACTCACGACTCTCCCAACGGAATCTTCACTCCCACGCCTCGAGTGACCTCTGACCTTCACACGTGCAGAGCAGGCCCATCTTGACCCTGAGGTTCTAAAAATAGATTTCGTTGCTGAATTCCTTACCCAAAAGACGAAAAGATGTTACACTTTTGGGCGACTTCTCGCTTGGAAACAGGAACGCAAAAAAAAAAAAATGGCGAATTCTTGCTTTGCAGAAAATCACTAGTTTTAATTTTCTTTTTCTCTCGTTCCGTGATGTTAAACCAAAATTAATTTTGATTCTCTGAGCTGCACACCTACTCGCCTTTTCCTATCGCGATAAAAGAACAGATAAAATAATTATTTTCAAAACCCCAAAGTCAGTTAAATCAAATATTATTCTTTTTTTTTTTTTTTCTTTTCACCAACATGAAATTTTGCTTTCCTGGTTGTGATTAAGACAAGCGAATTTTGCGCACGAATTCCCCTGCCTTTCAACCAGGAATTTTCTTCTAACGTATGTCATGGAAGAAAATTTTGCATTAATTAATCTCTGATAAACCAACAGAAAGATTGATCAGGTCTCTCTGAAATTCACCAGAGGTTAAAATTTTCGCCATGACATGAGTGTGGGATAGCATTTCCTCTAATCCCGATGGTATAGTTATACCGCTATGGGCGTTCGTCAGAGCCCCTTTAGTGGGAACAGGATGTACCACGAGAAGGCGGGGTTGACATTTGTCAAGGAGTGGCTGTGAAGTTACGCATCACCTGAACTTACATCCCACTTTCTATATACATACGTATATATACATAGTAAACGGGAAATGAATAATAAAAAACTTGAACTGCTAACGAAAAACAAAATTTATGCATATATGCGTACGTGTATTTTCCCAGCGAAATACTCGTAAAAATATTAAGGGTTCGAGGAACCCACAATAAAATCATTGAGGGTTCAAAAATTGTCTCGAACCCCCGAAGTCAGCGCCTATGCTTTCTACGATACCCTGTCACCGCATGATTGCCGTAAAAACAAACTTGTTATTTTATTCATAACTTCATGGGAATAATTAAATGTCACTGCGTCAAATTTTGTACCTTTCGATGCGTATGACAAAGGGTTTCATCGTATCAGCAAGTCTCGCTCGAATTGTAATATGGTAATTCCATAACATGCGATAGAGAATCATGCCGAATGTTCAAAAACAGCTACGAGATTAGCCACGTTCCTTGAAATTTGTTTCCAGCAAGTTTAACATCAGTTGAGTTCGTGACGTATTCACGTTTAAGCATACACTTTACGAACCAATTCTGAACTTCCGAATTTGAATCTTTTTTTGCCCCTAGTGCGAAAGACTGTCACGCATTGATCACAAATATTATTTTCGGCAAATCTTTGTTTTATGGAGGTTCCCGCTGCGAGGACAATAAATAAACGAACACTAATGCTTCTTTCTCAGCGTTATTAGTTTACCGTGAAATTGCAAAGTTTAATGCAGTAACCGCAGCCGTGAGCAGAATATTTTCTGATTGCGAGTCGTAATGAGAGATAAGCACGCAATCTGATGGCACGGTACTTCGGATGACATGAAGGAATGGGAAGCTGGCGCCATCTACCGGGCAAGATTCGACGAAATTACTAAAGTTACTAATTTTAGCACCTCCGATATTTCTAGCCGATTGTTTGTTTGTATGCATCTCAAAAGGTCAGAAAATACGATACAACTAAACTCAACAAATCACAGGTTTTCATTAACGCAGCCACTAATTACTGCAGCAATTAATATTCCTTACTTAACGTTGATATTTTTGTTCAATAACTGTCAAAAAATTAAGAGTGCTTCTCGCACTACAGTGAAACTTGCCAATGCTTTTCGAAAAGAAAATTTTGCTTTGGCCAAAGTGAAAGAGGGAGAATGATTTCACCGACATCTTGAAAATAAAAGATATTGTTTTCATCAAAAAATAAGGAAGGGGAGATAAAAAGGGAATTCAAATTTAGAGAGCTCCACGTTTGGTTAGTTTGTTCCAATGAGATGAGGGGGGAGTGGTAAATAGTAAATTGGTAGGCTACATTTTTTTTTTTTATTATTATTGCGTTTTGGTAGACTTTTTCTTTTTATGGGTTTTGAGCTCACCTTCTAATTTTTATTTCTCTGGTGCAGAGATCCTTGCGCTAGAGCATTACTTGAACCCGCTGATCCTTTTTCTTTAATTTTAATTTTAGTATCTTTTTATTTCTTTTTAAGGATTTTTAAAGGGGGTTTATGGTGGGGATTCAATTAGTCTTCACTATTTTATTTAAAGCTCATAACATTACATTACATGGAACTCCACAATATTCCACAATCAGAAAAAAATTCAAAGCCATGACGATAGCGTGTTCACAAACGGTTATTATTATTATTATTATTATTAGTAGTAGTAGTAGTAGTAGTAGTAGTATTTAATCCTCAAATTTCTACTGCCCCCTGAAGTCATGTGCTAAAGAAAGTTAAAAAATTTTGGGCATGATGTGGCCCAAAAATATTCTATTCCTTTTTGGAAAAGCAGAGAGCATATAAAAAATTTATATTTACACCACCTTGAGGGAAAATTATGCATTTAAAGTTACAAAATATATTGAATATCAGTGTGCATTGCTATCAAATAGAAGAATTATTCTAAACTCTCTTAGAAACAGAAGTATTTTGATAAATAACAGCATGCTTTTACATACCTGCTGGTTAACTTTGGTTTAAGAAAGCTAGAAATTTTTAAGTCATCCTTGCATACATTTGATATAAAAAAAGGCAGAGTATAGCTTCATTGATTATAGTCTCGAGGATCTTTCCTGAATGAGTTTCAAGTAATATTCTGGTAGAAGTACGTCGCTGAGGGTGCGGCCATTTTGAAGAAAAGAGCTCTACTTCGTGGATTGTAGACATCCCATGTGCAGCGCCAAACAATTTATCTACGGGCTCCAGCATACGTGCCAGCCCTCACCACTATTTTGAAATGGCAATATCTCCCTACTATGAAAACAATGGTCAATCAAAACCAATGAGAAAATTATATAGAGATGGATTTCTGTGTTGATTTCCGCCGTCTTTACACGATCATTATTCTAAAAACAGATTCAAATAAATACATTTGACTGTTTAGATGATTTATTGAATTCATATAGAAGACATTAGAACTTTCAGGCCCGCAACGGACCCATCTTCAGATGTTATTAACAGAATGGAACTGAGCATGATTTAAATACATTAATATTATGTGGTTTTCTTGATATTGTGACCTGCTCGTGATGGACATCATATCTCGTGAATGGTTTGTTAACATCGAAAAATATATTACGTGTGAAGCAACGTATTAAAAACTATGTTTGAAGGAAAAAATTGGTGTAAGTCTCTACATGTTATAACTCATTAAGCACCGCTTTCCAAGGTAAAGGGATGTGACAAGGAGTATCATCATTGCAGCATTCTTCACCATATTTGTGAATAAATAGACTTTCTAGTAGTAGGATTGATGCTTTTGAGTAGGGCGTGGCGAGGATGTTGGCTTCGTTCCAGCATGGGTAATGAGATCCTTTGCATGATAGCCTTGATAGGGAAGTCCTTGATGAGTTTGCCTTTATGTTATATTGGTGCTCTTTTAAACCAGTTTTTAACGATCGAAGTGTAGATCCAACATATATACGATCTTCATCTTCAATGTCGATTGTCTTCATTGGGATGACATATACTCCATATCGGTTGTCCAAAGGAACAACATCTCTATCATTTTCTATTCCTGAAAATACATTGTGTGTTCGTACTCCAAAGCCAATATTGTGACGGTGACAAACGTTTTTGAGTATATTGATGATGCTGGGAATGTATGGAAGTAATCCCACATATTTAACTGGTCTGTGATCTTTTATTAATCTGGTATCTAATGTGCGTTTCATTTTCTTTACTATAGAATTAACGATGTCATCTGAGTAGCCATGATGAGATGCAGATATTTTAATTTTGGCTATTTCTTGATTTCGTAATGTTACTGTCGATCAGTGGCTAAATGCTCGTCGTACTTGGAATTGGATGGATGCGAATGTTTGGTTTGATGGATGAGATGATTGAGATGGAATCATGACTGTAGAGGATGTGGGTTTTTGATACACTAAGTATTGAACAGTTTGTCTATGAGGGTCTCGTTTTAAATAGAAATCCAAAAATGGTAAGGTATAATTATTTTCAAATTCCATGGAGAACTTAATAGATGGACATTGAGATGATAAGCATTCTGTGAACTGGTTCAACTCTTCTTTAGTGGAATGCCAAAAAACGAGAACGTCATCCACGTAGCGTAAATAGAGTCCAGGGGGATTTGGAAACGATTCAGTTACATAATTCTCCAATTCCTGTAAAAGAATTTCTGCTAAGATAGGCGAGAGTGGGGAGCCCATTGGTGCGCCTTCCAGTTGACGATATATATTGCCATTAAATCGGAAAAATGAGCGGTTTTATATTAAGCGTAAGGCAGAAATAATGGCTTTAATCTCCGATGTAGAGAAAGCTGCTTGTGATTCTAGTTTTGATTCAATAATATTATGCACCGTTTTTATTGGAACATTCGGAAAAAGGGATATGACATCCAATGAAGCCATCATGAAATTAGTTCCTTTTGATGAAAATTCTTTGATTTTGGCCAGGGCTTGACATGAACTGGAAACTGAGATTTTAGAACATTTTGTTGATGGTGAGAGTAATTTAGCTAGAGTATCTTCTAATGTCCTAGTTGGGCTGGCATAACTAAACACTAGTGGTCTGACAGGATGTCCTTCTTTATGTAGTTTTAATTTCCCAAAGAGTTCAGGTACTCTAAGACCCGGAGGCGGATGCATAATCTCTGAGATGGTAGGTGGAAGAGTATGTTGACTTTTCAACCTACTTAATGCTGCTATTGTAGCTGCTGTAGGGTCAGTATGTATAATTGCATGTGGAATTTTTTCTAAGGCCTGATTTATTTTTTCATTACAGTCGGTTTTATTAAGCATAATAATTTGAGTAGTTTTGTCCGCTGTAATTATAGCAAGTCTCGGGTCTTGTTCGAGTAGTCGTAGTTGTGTAGTTGTTTTTCTTCTTCTTTATTGCACTTTGAAGTAGGGTTATGTTTTCTTTTTGCCGATGAAATGATGGCCAAAGCCATCATTTCATCGGCAAAAAGAAAACCAACTATGATGCAAAAATAAATCAGGCCTTAGAAAAAATTCCACATTCAATTATACATACTGACCCTACAGCAGCTACAATAGCAGCATTAAGTAGGTTGAAAAGTCAACATACTCTTCCACCTACAATCTCAGAGAATATGCATCCGCCTCCGGGTCTTAGAGTACCTGAACTCTTTGGGAAATTAAAACTACATAAAGAAGGACATCCTGTCAGACCACTAGTGTCTAGTTATGCCAGCCCAACTAGGACATTAGAAGATACTCTAGCTAAATTACTCTCACCATCAACAAAATGTTCTAAAATCTCAGTTTCCAGTTCATGTCAAGCCCTGGCCAAAATCAAAGAATTTTCATCTAAAGGAGCTAATTTCATGATGGCTTCATTGGATGTTATATCCCTGTTTCCGAATGTTCCAATAAAAACGGTACATAATATTATTGAATCAAAACTAGAATCACAAGCAGCTTTCTCTACATCGGAGATTAAAGCCATTATTTCTGCCTTACGCTTAATACAAAACCGCTCATTTTCCCGATTTAATGGCAATATATATCGTCAACTGGAAGGCGCACCAATGGGCTCCCCACTCTCGCCTATCTTAGCAGAAATTCTCTTACAGGAATTGGAGAATTATGTAATTGAATCGTTTCCAAATCCCCCTGGACTTTATTTACGCTACGTGGATGACGTTCTCGTTTTTTGGCATTCCACTAAAGAAGAGTTGAACCAGTTCACAGAATGCTTATCATCTCAATATCCATCTATTAAGTTCTCCATGGAATTTGAAAAGAATTATACCTTACCATTTTTGGATTTCTATTTAAAACGAAAACGAGACCCTCATAGACAAACTGTTCAATATTTAGTGTATGAAAAACCCACATCCTCTACAGTCATGATTCCATCTCAATCATCTCATCCATTAAACCAAAAACTCGCAACCATCCAATTCCAAGTACGACGAGCATTTAGCCACTGATCGACAGTAACATTACGATATCAAGAAATAGCCAAAATTAAAATATCTGCATCTCATCATGGCTACTCAGATGTCATCGTTAATTCTATAGTAAAGAAAATGAAACGCACATTAGATACCACATTAATAAAAGATCACAGACCAGTTAAATATGTGGGATCACTTCCATACATTCCCAGCATCATCAATATACACAAAAACGTTTGTCACCGTCACAATATCGGCTTTGGAGTACGAACACACAATGTACTTTCAGGAATAGAAAATGATAGAGATGTTGTTCCTTTGGACAACCGATATGGAGTATATGTCATTCCAATGAAGACAATAGACATTGAAGATGAAGATCGTATATATGTTGGATCTACACTTCGATCATTAAAAATTCGTTTAAAAGAGCACCAATATAACATAAAGACAAACTCATCAAGGACTTCCCTATCAAGGGTATCATGCAAAGGATCTCATTACCCATGCTGGAACGAAGCCAACATCCTCGCCACGCCCTACTCAAAAGCATCAATCCTACTACTAGAAAGTCTATTTATTCACAAATATGGTGAAGAATGCTGCAATGATGATACTCCTTGTCACATCCCTTTACCTTGTAAAACGGTGCTTAATGAGTTATAACATGTAGAGACTTACACCAATTATTTCCTTCAAACATAGTTTTTAATACGTTGCTTCACACGTAATATATTTTTCGATGTTAACAAACCATTCACGAGATATGATGTCCATCACGAGCAGGTCACAATATCAAGAAAACCACATAATATTAATGTATTTAAATCATGCTCAGTTCCATTCTGTTAATAACATCTGAAAATGGGTTTGTTGCGGGCCTGAAAGTTCTAATGTCTTCTATATGAATTCAATAAATCATCTAAACAGTCAAATGTGTTTATTTGAATCTGTTTTTAGAATAATGATCGTGTAAAGACGGCGGAAATCAACACAGAAATTCAACGTAAACACGAAATCAACATTTACTTAGTATATAGCGATGGTTTTCACTTGACTGTGGTTTCATGGAAGTATAAAAGTTAAAAAAACATTAAGATATTCTTTTGCACACTTAAAATCACAAAGAAACCTAGGTAGTAGTAGCGGCTAAAAGCATAAGCTGGCGAACATTTTCTATAGTTATATAAATATTTGCCCCCTTCAATTTTTTGACTCGATACTAAATTTTGCCTTCTTGTTAAATTTCGCCTTTGCCTGTGATATATATTTGATTAGTATGCAGTAAATTAAATTTGAATAATCAGAATTCACAGGATTTGAACAATTCCCTCTAAGCAGAGCCGGATCGAAGAGGTTTGGAGGCCCCGGGCAAGAACCATTTCACGGGGTCCCCCTTTTCCTCTTAACCAGTTTTTACCAGAATTTCGGAAAATACAGCGTAGGGAAATATTTAGTTCTGGAGTTAAAGGGAAAATATTTATAAGGTATGAAAATTAGAGTGAACTATAAAACCGTGGAAAGGAGTGTATTCGCATATATGGCACTTGCATTAGTAAATAACCATAAGTACCTAGTAGAAGAATAACCATAAAGTACCTGAAAATCTTATGCGTATATCATGAGCAGTATTTTTTATATAGACGAGGGGCGTTCTGTAACCCGTATTGTAATCAAATTTAAAAAAAAAAAGTCGATGAGGCAGTGCATTTCATTCAAAGAGAGAAATTACATGCCCTTTTACCTTACCATAAACATTTTGGTACGTTTATTCCTTTTAGTATAGCAGTTTTGTACGTTACGGGCGTCAATGACAATATATTTATTATATGAACTAATACAGTATAATTGTCCGGCGAGTAGAGGAACTTTATTCCGGGCGATGACAACATCAGAGTGGTTGGGAAGGGGGATGACAACACCCAATTGATGGATGTGATTCCCCCTAGCGGTGAACGATGGAACTTCAAAAATTTTTATTCCGACACTTGGCAACATATTTTTATTCCGAGCGATGGTAACATCGGATCACCAATGGGTTGATGATAGAGGAGGATGATAACACCCAAAGGATACTTATGTGCTGCCCCCTAGGGGTGGGCAATGAAACTTCATTAATTTGTATTCCGACCGATGGCAACATCTGAGTGGATGGATGGGAATGGGGATGCATAGGTTTTGGATATGTCGATGCTTATGTGTTGCCCCTAGCGGTGAACGATGGAACTTTATTATTTTTATTCCGAGAGATGGCAACATCGGAGTGGATGCACAAATGGGTGGGTGATAGAAGGGGATGACAATAACCAAACGATGCTTATGGTAGAAATTGCACAATTTTCAAGAGCATTGTGTCTCAAATATGTCAAAATCTTAGGAACTAGCTATTTCTTTTAACGCGACAAAGTTCATGTTTCCATGGCCAGTACCATTGGATAGTAAGTTATGTATTGATAACGAAGTCAATTTATTGTCACTTAATTTGCAGAAGTGATAGTTGTAATTGGTAATGTAAATTTATTGTTTGCTGTCACCTAACAGGAAACAATCTAGTATTCTATCCCAAAGTACATGATCAGCCCTGGTTATGTTAGCATGTGATCTAGGCATTTGCCCCTGATTACCTCCAGTTAATTTTTTTATATATGTGTTTTTATTTCTCAGAAGTCTTCACTCTTCTGCCTTATTTGTTTACTGTTGATGGAGGATGGTTGCAATTTAAGGCTTTGTCGGTTACACGGTTTCACTCTTCTTGATGATTAATCAAAATGGTGACAAGGTTGAGGCCTGAATAGCATGTAAGTACAGCCAGGCCTTGTTTCGAATTCAAATTTTCACTAATTCACGCTTTTTGATGCACTTTCTGAGAGTTTTATTTTAATTTGTTTGCAGAGGGACAAATTCATGACACTGGCCGTAGGTCGTTCGAGATATTTCAAAGATGGCATTAGTGATCTTGCTTTCACATTAAGGTTCACGATAAAAGCTAAAAATGCATTTTCAAAATTTTGCTCCACCCAGTAATAATATACATACAGTATATAACTTTATAACCTCTCCTTCATAAATGTCAACCCCACCTTCTCGTGGTTCATCCTGTTCCCACTAAAGGGCTCTGGCGACCGCCAAATAGCAATAACGATATAATTATACCTCCGGAATCACAGGAAATGCTATCCCATACTCACCTAATCCGCTTGGCCAACGTGGTGAGTTATGGCCAAACCCCTCCAAAATGATTCCACTACTTAAAACTTGGCCCTCAGTCTCCGGTAGCTGGAATTTGCCTGGCCAGTGCGACATGAAGGCGGAGGGTGCTAAGAATCACCGGAGGTTTGGACTAGGCTGCCATCTGATGCTGACCTTGGCTACGTTCAACGGATGAACTGTATCTTCTGATTCAAGGCTCCTTGAATTGGAAGAGGAATTCAAAAGGATCAAGTGGGACATCATTGGACTAAATGAAGTAAAAAGGAAAGGAGACCTCACTGAATTAAAAAGTGGACATCTCTTCTACTATCGAGGAACTGATACTAGCAGAGAACTAATGCTGTTGGATTCATAATAAACAAGAAACTGGAGGACAATGTTCTAGAAATTGAAAGTTCCTCGGACAGAGCTGCACGGCTCGTTATCCAACTCTCAAAAAGATACCAGATTCAGATTATTCAAGTATATGCACCAACCACAAGTCATCTTGATGAAGACATTGAAGAATTTTGTGAAGAAAATCGGCTTCAAAAGGCAAGCAGCACTTGAAGATAATTATGGGTGATTTCAATGTGAAAATAGGGAAACAGCAGTAGAATGAAACTTCGGTCGGTAAATTCGGCCATGGCAACAGAAACCAGCATGGAAATACTCTTGAAGAGTTTGCAGAGGCAGAAAGGTTTTTCATCGTGAACTCCTTTTTGAAGAAAAGGCCACATAGGAAATGGACATGGAGGCACCCCATGGGATGTCAAGTGAAGTTGATTTTATTGTGTGCTACAAGAAATTTGTCATCGAAGACTGCAGTGTGCTAAACAGATTTAACACAGGTAGCGACCACAGAATGGTGAGATGTAAGATACACCTCAAAACTAAACTCGAACGTGGCAAGCTCATAAAACAAGTAAAATGTATTGATATGACGAACCTTAAAATACCTCATAATACCTTCAAATTGGAAATGAGGAACCGATTCCCTGCTTTAGAAGGTCTAACATCAGAAGAGTGGACATCTCTGAAGTTAACAGAAAACTAACCAAAGCTCTTAGGGAAACAGCAATGAAAAGGTGGTACTAAGAACATGCACCAGTGCAGTTTTCTGTTGCAAACGTTTAAGGAAATGGTCAAAAATGGTATCAACACTTACCAAAAAGTGCAAATAAACAGGAGTAAGTGCATCTCACCATTTTGACTATCTTCTTGTATTTATCTAATCTAAGTAATTTGTTACTGTTTCTGTCTTTTGGGAGATTTGATAGGAAGTATGTCTTTGGAGCGGAAAATACCTCCAAATTACTTTCACAAACTGGAATTATGGAGAGTCACCTATTGCTGACATATGTAAGCATTGTAACATAATCTGCGTCCAAGTTTTCTAAAGCATTTTTCAAGTCTTCCCGTCGTGAAGGATACTGCCGAAACCAAGAATGTACATCTTCCAAAAAGTCAGTGACACTTGTGAACTTTTCAAGTTTCAAACTTTGACCAAATCCTTTATGAATAATGTGGAGATTGCACGTTTCGATGTTAATTAATCCATGAGTTCTCAGGTCTTTTACTTGGTTATTTAAAATTTCTAGCACATATTTATTTACATTGGGCCCATCTGAACCGAACATTAACATATCTTTCAGATGCAAGTTGCAGTAATTTAAACAAGACTTAATAGCTAAAGAGATGTTAACAGATGTTGCATGGCCCATAAGTTTACTTCCAATATAACGCTCTTGAATGCAATTACTGGTAGTGCTCCAATATCTAACACAATATCCGACGTCGGAGGAACGGCGCAGCGAAGAAGTTGTCTCTCCAAATTACCAAGCTCACCGCTAGGGGGCAGCACATAAGCATCGTTTGGTTGTTTCTGTCCTCTTCAATCACTCACCCATTTGTGCGTCCACTCCAATGTTGCCATCTCTCGGAATAAAAATAATAAATTTCCATCGTTCACCTCTAGGAGAAGTACATAAGCATCGACATATCCAACACCTATGCATCGCCCTTTCCATTCATCCACTCAGATGTTTCCACCGCTCGAAATAAAGATATGTTGCATTCGCTCGGAATAAAAATTAATAAAGATCCGTCGTTCACCGCTAAAGGCAGCACATAAGCATCATTTGGTTGTTGTCATCCCCTTCTATCACCCACCCATTTTTGCATCCACTCCGATGTTGCCATCTCTCGGAATAAAAATAATAAGGCTCCATCGTTCACCGCTAGTGGCAGCACATAAGCATCGACATTTCCAATACCTGTGTGCATCCCCATTCCCACCCATCCACTCAGATGTTGCCATCGCTCGGAATAAAAATATGTTGCCGTCGGTCGGAATAGAAATTAATCAAGTTCCATCGTTCACCGCTAGGGGAAGCACATCCATCGATTGGGTATTGTCATCCCTCTTGCCACCCACTGTGATTTTGTCATCGCTTGGAATAGAGTTCCTTGACTCGTCGGCCTATCAGCCATATAATTGTCGGTGTTATGGTTGTCGCGGTTATGATTGTTGGTGTTATGGTTGTCGCGGTTATGATTGGCGGTGTTATGGTTGTCGCGGTTATGATTGGCGGTGTTATGGTTGTCGCAGTTATGATTGTCGGTGTTATGGTTGTTGCGGTTATGATTGTCGATGTTATGATTTGTTGGTGTTATGATTGTCGGCGTTTTGAACTGTCGATGTTACGATGTCGATGTTTTGAACTGTCGATGTTATGATTGTCGGTGTTATGATTTGTCGGTGTTTTGATTGTCGCTGTTTCGACTTGTCAGCATTTTGAACTGTCGGTGTTTTGACTGTCGACGTTTTGACCACTGATATCCCGATAGCATCCTCTGTTTGACCAAAAGACAGGCGTTTGGTGTGCTGTGTCTGCAAAGAGGGTAGTCAGCCCATTCTTTTTCACTGACACCATCCACTCGGAGCGCTATGTTCAGCAACTGTTCAACCCATTTGTTGCCGCACTTACAGAAGAAGAGCGAACATATGCTTTCTTTCAGCAGGATGGTACAACGGCGCATACTGCGCGGAACAATCTACACGCTGTGCATGAAGTGTTTGGGGAGGACAGAACTGTATCGAAGTGACCGTGGTCACCCAGATCCACCCTATCTCTCCCCAAGTGACTTTTATCTGTGGGGTCCATTGAAAGGGAAAGTGTACGCAACTAATCCGCACACCCTTGATGAATTAAAAGTGAACATTTACGGATGCCATAGCCCAGATTACTGCCGATGAGTTGTGGCGCGTTAGATCTTTTGGACCCATAGTGGGTCCGAAAGATCTCGCATATTTTTAACTTGGTTTTAGTTGTAAGTAAAATTCATCTTTTCGTTTGCAACTATTTCCGTTTTTAATATTGTGTATAGACAGCAGTGACATTATTGATGCTCATCAGTTGGCACGAATACCACGGAGGTTTCGAGCTTATTAGTTTTAGGTCACTGTTTGACATCCTTTTAAGTCACTGTTTGACGTTCGTTAGTCATGAGTACTACCTCCGAGTTACGTATAAAGCAGTCATCAGTAATAGAGTTTTTGACACTAGAAGGTTGCACGCCAATCGAAATTCACAGACGTATGAAAGCAAATTATGACGTGTAAATGCAAGTATGAAAGCAATTTATTGCATCACGAACAGCGCAAGGCCACATTGCAGTCGACAAATAATGAAAACAGTGACAAGGGCCACACCCTCCTTGCAGCCCAGATTTGGCACCGTCCGACTATTGGTTGTTCCCACAATCGAAAGAGATGTTGAAAGGTCAACATTTTTTATCCACTGCCGAAGTTGAAGTTGCTGTGCGCAAACGGATCAAAAAGCAAATCACAAACTTTCTTCGTGGACAGAATGAAAAAGTGGATGGTGTGTTTGGAAAAATGTGTAGCAGTAAATGGTGACTATGTTGAAAAATAACAGGGGCGAATATTCGGGGGTGTTAGGTGTGTGGCGCACACCCACACAGAGTCCCAATTTAACCTATTTTATCGATATTATTCTTTCGGATTTATTTCCAATAAAACTCGCCAGAGTTCGTCCTAAGGCTTCGAGTCGTGGTAAAAATTAATTTTCCCACAAAATATTTTCATTAAAGAGAAAAGGTTCGTACAGTAAGCATATCGCATTCGCGCTAGAATCCTGAGGTGTGCTGTTTCGCGTGCATACATTAGACGACCTTAAAGCAGCTGTGGTACAAGCTTAACTCCGATGGTGCTGCAGGTCATGTTCATATTTCCGTGTGGTTTCAAACGTTACAACGTAACTCTCAGGGTGTGCTAGCCCAAATGAGCACCGCTTGAATCCCACGGAGCAGTGCAATTCAACGTTGTGATAAGAGTTGCTCTTATATTTTTCTGTTGTTGTTGTTTTTTATGTATTTCTAGTAAGACTCGCTGAAGTTTGTCAGCTAAACTTAATTCCCTTGTGCAATATTTTCGTGAAGAGGAGAAGGTTTGTTGCTCCGTGCAGTTAACAAAACGTAGTACGTAATATTTGCAGCTGCAGGAGTGCTATTTTAACAACGGACACTCCAAGTCATTGAAGAAACTGTAATTTAAAGCTCTCTAGATGGCGCTACAGGTCATGTTTTTATTTCCCTGTGGTTTCAACACTGAGATTTAAATTCCCAGGGTGTGCGCGCTGTAAAAAGCACCACCGGTCATATTTTTTTGCGTTCTGAATAGCGTGGAGTCATAAACACAATTCAATGTTCTGCTACGAGTTACTGCTTTTCTGTTTTTTTCGTCGCTGTGGAAATCGGTGTGCTTATGGGCACAGATTTAAATATACAATTTGAATTTTGATATCCATTTAGGTTGACGATGTAATAAGTGTACCATTTTCTGCCAGAGATTTTGCAGATTGCATAAAGCTGGTTAAAGAAGGTTAAGTCTCGCACTGTATTTAAAACTCATAAAAAAATACCGAAAATTCGTTGATCACTCTAGTATTCGCACAGGAAATTTAGTTTTTTCTTACAATGGAGTGTATGTAAAGATCTTTAATATAAGTTATTAGACGACAGCTAAATAAAAAAATACTTCCGTATGTTCAAAATTAGAATTTTGCAGCTAAGAATACATAATAAACTTTTTGCGTGTTTTTTCCCATAACAGCGCACACCCAACTTAAATGGGCACGCGGCGCCACTGGAAAATAAGGTTGTAATGTTTAAGAGAAATAAATTTCCTTCATTTTGATACTACTTTCATTATTTTATTTTGTCGGAAGCTCGTTTTACACGATTGGAGACCTTACTTATCAATCAACCCTCGTACATAGAAATTTGAAAAAAAAAAAAAAATAGTTAAATAAACAAGTGTGCTGCTGAACTACAGAAGGCAAATTTGGACTCGCGTTATCTATGAATTCTATTTGTAATTTGGGCAAAGTTTTTTTACATTTGAAAATTTTCTCTCTCTGATTTTGCAGATTTCAGGGCTTTTGGCCCAAGACAATAAATTTTATCCTTCGGACTCTTAGCTAAAGACTCGTTGAGGATACTCGCATTCCACTGTTTTGATTTTTTATAGTCCCATACTTTTCCCGACTAAGTGGAATCTTTAACTACGGTAGTAACAGCGCTGGAGGCTGGCTTTAGAATACCGAAATCAAATTCATTCATAGTGACTGTTCGATACATAGCAGCGAAACAAGGCAGCACAGTCTTCCGGAGAAGACCGCAGCCTCTTACAGTATGGTTCAAAATGCTGTCTGACATCACAGCGGTTTCTTCGGTAACTTAAACTATGAAAAGAACATCCTCCGAGGTGATCTTTTGTACGTTACTGGGGTTTATAGTTCTTGTCATTTTGATGCCGCATTATATCGATGAACTGAATACTTTCTGTGTACATTTCAGTTGGAAAACTCTTAGTGAATTTCAACTGTTTTTCAGCTACGCAATTAAGAATAACGAAACTCCTGCTGACGCTAACCTGCGCTTTGTGATACAGACCTTTTTAGGTGAATTCAAATTTATTAGGGTTCATGCTTTATTCATGATGATAATTTTTGTTTTTCTGTATATGTGTATATATACACGGTCGAGTCAATTATTGTGATTACCAGCTAATATCCAATATCCAGAGTAACGACCGTGTGCGGCGCGGACAGCATCTAGACGGGATGGGAGTGACTCAGTAAGGTGCTGGTTGGTGTTCACAGGTATGTGGAGCCATGCTGGCTGCAGCGCATCTGACAGCTACTGGAGGGTGCGTGGTGGAAAATCCATAGAGCGAACAACACGATCGACGTGGTCACACAGATGCTCAAACGGGTTTACGTCTGGGGAATTAGGGGGCCAGGGAAGTACTTTGAAGTCTTCATCGTGGTCTTCTAACTGTTCTCGGGCATTTCTAGCTGTGTGACACACCGCTTGTCGTGCTCGAAAATCCCATCCACCCCAGAGAAGACAATCAGCATATATGGGTGTACGTGGTCTGTTAAGGATGGGTTCATAGCGAATTCGGTCGATAGTTCCTTCCACAGGTATGAGTGGACCCAGAGAATGCCACGAAGACATTCCACAGACATAACGATGCTCCCACCAGCTTGTGTTCTTCCAGCAATGGTTGAACAGTGTTTGTTCTCCGATGTTTCTCCCCTTATACTCCAACGTTCATCTATTCGATGAAGCAGAAAACGTGATTCATCGGAGAAGGCAATCCTTTCCCAATCAGCGGAGATCCAATTCCGAAACTGCCGTGCAAGTGTAAGCCTTTTCTGCCGATGGACCTTCGTTATCATAGGTGCAGTGACCATCCGTCTGCATCGGAGCCCCATACGCAGCAGGGTTCGCTGAGCTTTCGTTTAGACAAACATCCGGTAGCACCCTGGTTCACTCGGCCAGTGAGTTGCTCCCCTGTAGCGTGTAGATCGGCCCTCACGTACCTTCGAAGCCGACGTTCACCTCTCACATGAATGGCACGTGGTGCTCCGCAGTTTCCACGTAGCTTATTTGCAATGGTACCATTTCTCCAATCACGATACACTTCAACCAGAGCAGCAATCGAACAGTTCACAAACTACGATGTTTCAGAAATACCCTTTGACCCGAACGCTGATAATCATCCCTTTTTGCAAATCTGATACATCGCTTGATTTATCCATGACAGCAATCAGTGATATGTTTTCAGATTGCCTACCGCACACCTTATATACCCTCTAAGCCAGCTCACGACACGTGCCTTCTTTCATTGGCTACATGCTGTTGACGTCAAAAGTAGCAGGTGTAACAATAATATGACTCGACTGTGTATAAGAACACAGACACGTATAAAATGCGTGTGCGTGCGTGTTTGTGTAAATTCGCCCAGACTTGAAACGCTGAAAACTGCGCCCCCTCCCCCATGTAACATCTACCTTCAACACTGCGAGAATTCGACCTTTTTAATTATGTAAACGAAACTCTTAGGCCATTGACTGAATCTACCCTGGCGGAAAGTGAAAAAAGAACACCAAGAAGGAGACGTCTGATACCAACGAAATTTATACAGCATAATAACGGAATACATAGGATAACGTGATCAAAACATTATGGCAAAATACAGCTGTATTTGCTGGTAAACTGAAAAATAACATTTCCATGTAACATGGTTAGTACGAGGTTGAACCGCCATGAACTGCGTAGCACTGTGCAATTCTGGCATGGAGTCTGTCTTACAGATGTTGGATGTAAGTTTGGGGTATTGAGTTCCAAGCATCCTCAACCTGGACGCCTAAATCGGGGATGGTCGTGTCTGGCCGTGGAGACCGGATAAGTCGTTGTCCCATAAAATCCCACACGTGCTCGATCGGGGACAAATCCGGTGAACGTGAAGGCCATGGAAGTTGTCTCACACCCTGAAATGCATGTTGCGTTGCACGTGCCGTGTGTGGGCGTGCGTTATCTTGCTGGAAAACACCACGATGGACCGACCTTACAAATGGCACTACAACGGGCTGAATTATGTTGTTGATGTAGGAGGTGCTGTTTAACGTACCAGGTACAAACACTATAGTTGTGTACGGGAGTGATAGCTGATCGCTCCCCACACCAGGAGACCAGGTGTAGGCCCTGTGTGTCGCTGGCGGATGCAAGAAGGGTGGAGACGCTCCCCTGTGCGTCTGCGAATATGCATACGGCCATCGGAGGCTCCCAAGCATAATCTGCTTTCATCGCTGAACACGACAGATCGCCATTGCGTTCTCCAGTGCAGACGTTGGCGACACCACTGGAGCCGTTCCTGACGGTGGGCTGGAGTCAGAGGTACACATGCCAGAGGCACACGTGCACGTAGTCCTGCATCCAGTAGACGGCTGCGGATTGTTCGCACACTCACCTCAGGTGCAACGGCAGCTCGGATTTGCGTCGCAGTGTATGTTCTGCTTGACAACGCCGCTCTTCTTATGCGTCGATCGGTCCGCTCATCAGTCCGTCTGTGACTCCCGGTTTCACGTCTTCTCGTGTGGGAATGTTCCTCGGACCATCTACGCCACCATCGTTCCACCACCGATACTTCCCGTCCAATTCTCTCCGCAATACGACGAAACGACCACCTGGCCTCGCGGTGTCCGGCTAGACGACCTCGCTCAGAGTCCGATAACTGCTGAAATCATACACGTCTTCCATGTCCAGGAATTGTAGCTTCTTCAGGATCTTCGCACGTGTCCGTATGCCGACGACTGATTACATTCACTTCGCCGTGCTCCTTAAATACCGCCAACGATAATTTGCATATTATGCCGTGCTGTGGCGTAAGCGCTCACCGGTTGGTCCCGAAATTAACATCACACCTGCGTAAACTCGACGCCATTAACATATGTAAATTTCATGATCGTCAGCCAATTCCGTCTTGGTGTTCTTTTTTCACTTTCCGCCACTGTAGATTGCTTTTACACTGACTAAAAAGTGGCATTTCGTGGATTCCAAAAGCAGCAGAATTAACGTGAATAACAGAGACGAATATGATGATACCGTTACATTCAGTTTTTCAGATAAACTAAACGAGCCTCGTATAGTGTTCTCATCAAAACCGACTCCTGAAACGTTGACTAAACACTAAAATCAAGCAATGAAGTTAGAACTGCAGTAAAGATTATGAGAGACAACTTGATCAATACTTATTTCGGTTTGGAGGGAAATTTTTGTTACGAAGAAGAATTTAAAACGTCCTGAAATTCTACACAAATGCCAGACATTGTTTTTACCTTCTTCTCAGTTATTTTCAATCAAAGTAAACCTTGTGCATTCTTTATCAATAATGATTACGGATGCAATGATTATGACAGCTATTCAGTTGACGACAATGCAACACCTACTGAAAAAGAAAATTAAGAAAAGGAACAAAATAACTGGTTTACCAAATGTTTTCTACGTTTTAGACCCTTTCATTGTTATTCATCGAGGTCGTAAAAAGTTCCTTTACAAATAACGGTTTCTCATAGCGAATACGATACATATAAAAGTCGAAAACTGATCACTTCATTCAACCTTTGTGGACTATCAATAAGCTTCAATGACCTTTCGAGGAGTGGAGTGGTAACGTGCCATCTTACGTGACATAAGTTAACGATTGACACTATTTGGATATCAATACTCAACTAAATAATATCTCAGATTGGCTAGATTCCAATGAACTTATAATAAATACTACCAAAACAAAATCGTTTATCTTCTCAAAACAAAATTTTTCACAACCCCATTCTATCACATTAACGATTAATGGTACAAATATAGAAGATCAATGGTGCAAATATACAAACATTCCTTACTTTACTTGGGGATTACTTTAAATACGGACCTCAGGTAGAACCAACATGTGGACTCTCTTCTTCTCAAACTCTCTAAAAACATTGTAGTTATCAGTTCGGTATTCACAAACCTTTCCTATAAAACACTAATTCGATTGTATTATACCATGTCTCAGACTCATATTAATTATGCTATCTTATCGTGGGGACAGACGATTAAATATAATTTCTAAAAACTTCAAATCCTTAAAAACGAATATATAAGATTATTTGACCTAAAATTTGATAAAAATACACAACTATCACTTTATGATAATACAAGAGTTTTCCCAAACAAATACAACATTCTTCATTCTTACGATTAACCAACTTTATTACTTTAATATTGGGAAAACTATGTTCAGACGAATGAAGAATAATTTACACACTGACATCATACAAATTGTACAGCAGATACACTCACATGGCACACGCACGAAATCACATATTCGGCCTATTAAAGTAATCGGCTTATTCATCCGAAGATGGAGACCATGAAGCACAGTATGCCGCCCCGGTGGCGCAGTGGTCTAAGCGATGGCCTCTGATCATTCGTCCGAACGGGGTACGGGTTCGAATCCCGGTGAGGCATGGATGTTGTGTTTGTCTTACGGCACTGGATCTCTCCCTTCCCTGGAACCAGTGACCCTAAATTAGGGACGGGCGACTGCTTATAGCCCATTGAGTTGCTCACGGTGGTCGTTAAACCTCCAATCAAAAAAAAAAAAAAAAAAAGCACAGTATAAGTTACATTGGCCCACACTACTGGAAATCATTATCGACGGAACTGACTTCTTTAAATAGTTTTAACCCTTTTAAAAAAAATTAAGAAACTTCATAATGAATTGCGGCTCCTCAAATTGATGATTGCAGCTAAGTTAATGTTAGAATATTTAATCTAAATAGCTCGAATCATTCTAAACATTCCGGACAATCGCATGGATGGACACAAGTGTTGATTGCAGTCTTAAATTAATTAAATTATTGAAAAAATTGCGACGTGATAGCATTTAGTAAGTCACGTGTACATGTGGCGCCATCTATTTTCTGGTCTCAGTACCACCAAAGGAAAAGTTATTGATTTTTAATATAATTATTTATGTTTAAGTTTTAGAAAATATTAAGTTTACTAGGCTATAATATGAAGTTATTTTTATCGATGTTCAGATTTTCATTCATGGGAACGCATTAATTGTGAAGAAAAATGGCTACAAAAGTTTTCTCATTGGTAATACAAGGCAATGATTTTAGGTGGATCCATCTTAAGGGTTTTTTCTCCGACAACGAAGCAATTATGTGTCAAGACTGAAGTCAACTTCTACAACAAATATGGCGTCAGTTGGAGTCAGTAAGAAATGTATTATTGTGTTATCGTAGAACATCTACGTGTTGTGAACATATTAGCTCAAGTTGGATATCACTGTGCCTACGTATCATCCTTTGTATTACAATTAAAAGTTTTTTCCACTTATATACGACTCAGGTTGGTATATGATTTTATTATTACTAGTATTAGGTGCTCTTTGTTAAGCACACATTCTTCTGCCTTGAATGATGGTCTAGCGAAAAACCTTTTTCTTTTCTACTGCGTACCGAACCGATTGGAGTGTTGATATTAACTATTTAACTACACTTCCAATTTCAGAATTAAATACAACATTTCAAAGATACATGAGTGTGTTTGAGACTTGTGGGCTAAGCAACTTGTGTGCAAAATATCGATGAAAAATCTCGATGTCTACTAGTACATAAAATGTTTCCAAAAACTCAGTTTGAATTTAAGTAAAATTTCGGTAGAGCTTCTGAGTGTAGCAACAGAAAAAGAAGCAATGAAGGCAAATGCAGTGGATGCATGAAGCATAAAGGAGAAACATCGACTCCTTCAAAGGAAGACTTTCAGCTAAATTAAAAATTTTCTTGTTTGGGTATGAAAGCCAAATTCTCCTCCGAATACTTTTGATGAACTCCATTTTAGTGCATTTGAAAGTACAAGAAAACTAGAAGCCCTACCACCAACTTCCTTCTCCATAAAAGGTCACATGGTGAGGTAAGCCCCTTTACATAATCAAGCAAAATGTAAATATTCTCAACCCACAATGGGATTCTTCTTCATATTCAATGGACTAGTGCGAAGATTATTGCAAACCCACAATGGGATTATCCTTCAGATTCAATGGACTAGTGCACAAATTATATTACAAGCCCACTTTATTGTGTAGCCGCCTATAGTGTGCGACTTGTGAAGGCATTGTGACAATCGATAAAATGCAGAGCTTTACGTTAATGTGTTAACATACTGTATGTTACGCATTAACAGCCACATAACGGAAAAACTGATACAGTGTATATTAATACACGGTCGAGTCACATTATTGTGACCACCAGCTAATATTCAGAGTAACCATCGTGTGCAGCGCGTGCAGAAGTTAGACGGGCTGGGAGTGACTCAGTAAGGTGCTGGAAGGTGTTCACAGGTATGTGGAGCCATGCTGACTGCAGCGCATCTAACAGCTGCTGGAGGGTGCGTGGTGGAGGATTCATAGAGCGAACAACACGTCCCACAGATGTTCAATTGGATTTAAGTCTGGGGAATTATAGGACCAGGGAAGTACTTAAAATTTTCATCATGCGCTTCCATCCACTTTCGGACATTTCTAGCTGTGTGACACGTCGCGTTGTCGTGCTGGAAGATCCCATCCGCCCCACGAAAGACAATCAGCATGTATCGGTGTACGGGGTCTGCAAGGACGGATTCATAACGAATTCGGTCAATAGTGTCTTCCACAGGTATGAGTGGATCCAGGGAATGCCATGAAAATACTTCCCAGACCATAACGCTGCCCTCACCAGCTTGCGTTTATCCAGAAATGGTTGAAGAGTGTTTGTTCTCCAATGTTTCTCGCCTTATACGCCAACGTCCATCAGTTCGATGACTCAGAAAACATGACTCATCGCAGAGGGCAATCCTTTGCCAATCAGCGGAGGTCCAATTCTGATACTGCCGTGCAAATGCAAGCCATTTCTGCCGATGCACCTTCGTTAGCTTAGGTGCAGTGACTATCTATCTGCATCAGAGACCCATACGCAGCAGGGTTCGCTGAACTGTCGTTTTAGACACATATCCGGTAGCACCCTGGTGTGTTTCTCCACTGTGGTGTGTCGATCGGCCCTCACGCACCTTCGAAGCCGACGTTCACCTGTTATATCAATTGCGCGTGATACTCTGCAGTTTCCTCGTCATTTATTCGCAATGGTACCATTTCTCCAATCACGATACACTTTAACCAGAGCAGTAATCGAACAGTTCACAAACTGCGCTGTTTCAGAAATACCCTTTGGCCCGAAAGCCGATAATCATCCCTTTTTTGCGAATCTGATAAATCGCTCCTTTTATCCATGACAGCAACGAGTGACATGTTTTCAGAATGCCTACAGTACACCTTATATACCCTCAAAGCCAGCTCACTGCACGTGCCTTCTTTCATTGGCTACGCGCTGTGATCACAATAATGTGACTCGACTGTGTATTTACGAACAGCGTAAGTAGTAATGTTGGACCCAAGTGCAGAATCATGCAATGGATCCCACTGTTCTACAGAAATACCTTAGAGTCATGGCGTATTGCCGGGAATTTCATTTTACATACGGCATTTTCTTGCATGTGATACCGGTAGCTCATCATGCAATGGGATATATAGAACGCACAATATAAGGTTGTCTACTCAATATTCAGATCAACAGTAAAGGAAAGATCTTCTCGTTTTCTCGACCCGGAAAAGCACACCATTGCAAGAATATTAGTTATCAACACAGCAGCAGTTAGCCCACTGACTGTGTAGTCGCCTATAATATGTGACTGTAAGGTCATGTGATGCGTAACATCACAGCCTCTCTTTGACAAATGTCAACCCCGCCTTCTCGTGGTACATCCTGTTCCCACAAAAGGGGCTCTCACGACCACCAATAGCGGTATAACTATACCATCGGGATTAGAGGAAATGCTATCCCACACTCACCAACCCGCTTGGCCAGTGTGGTGAGTTATGGCCAAACCCCTCCAAAAAGACTCCACAACTTAAATCTTGGCCCTCAGTCTCCGGCAGCTGGAATGTACCTGGCCAAGACGGCGGCCAGTGCGACATGAAGGCAGAGGGTGCTAAGAATCCCCGGAGGACCGCAATAGGCTGCCATCTGATGCTGACCTTGGCTACGTATAATGGACGCTCCCTATCTTCTGATTCAAGGCTTCTTGGATTGGAAGAGGAACTACAAAGGATCAAGTAGGACATCGTCGGGCTAAGTGAGGTAAGGAGAAAAGGAGAAGATCTTATTGAACTGAAAAGTGGACATCTCTTCTACTATCGCGGGACAGATACCGGCAGAACTAGTGGTGTTGGATTTATAATAAACAAGAAACTGAAGGATAAAGTTGTAGAAGTTGAAAGTTCCTCTGACAGAGCTGCACGACTCATTATCCATCTCTCGAGAAGATACCAGGCTCAGATTATTCAAACTTATGCACCCACCACAAGTAATCCTGAAGAAGAAATTGAAGAATTTTATGAGAAAATTCGTCATCTAAATAATAAAGGTAAGCAGCACTTGAAGATAATTATGGGAGATTTCAATGCAAAAATAGGGAAACGGCAACAGAATGAAACTTCAGTAGGTAAATTCGGTCACGGCAACAGAAACCAGCGTGGAAATACTCTCGTTGAGTTTGCAGAGGCAGAAGGGTTCTTCATCTTGAACTCCTTTTTCAAGAAAAAGCCACACAGGAAATGGACATGGAGACATACAAATGGGATGGCCGCCCCGGTGGCGCAGTGGTCTAAGCGATGACCTTTGATCATTCGTCCGAAAGGGGTACGGGTTCGAATCCCGGTGAGGCGTGGATGTTGTGTTTGTCTTACGGCACTGGCTCTCTCCCTTCCCTGGGACCAATGACCCTAATTTAGGGACGGGCGACTGCTTATAGCCCATTGAGTTGCTCACGGTGGTCGTTAAACCTCCAATAAAAAAAATGGGATGACAAGTGAAATTGATTTTATTATGTGTAACAAGAAATTCATCATAGAAGACTGCAGTGTGCTAAACAAGTTCAACACAGGTAGTGACCATAGATTGGTGAGATGTAAGATGCACCTCAACACTAAACTCGAACGTGGCAAGCTCATAAGACAAACAAGATGTATTGACATAACCAACATTAAAAAACACCATAATACCTTCAAGTTGGAACTGAAGAACAGATTCTCTGCTTTAGAAGGCTTAACATCGGAAGAAGTGGATATTTCTGAAGCTAACAGAAAAGTAACCAAAGCTCTTAGGGAAACAGCAACTAAGAACAAGTTGCATGTGAACAAATTATCAGGAAAAACCAAAATGTTGATGCAAAAAAGAAGAGAGATGAGGACAACTAAAGAAGATGTGACTTCCAAAGTGGAATACATAGAGCTATGCAAGACAGTACGAAAATGTATCACTGAAGACTTTTAAGGAAATTCAACTGTGAACTAGTGAGGAAAACAATTGAAAACAACCAAAGCATAAAGATAGCAAAGGGACATCTCAGTAAGGGAAGAAAGCAGATTATGGCACTGAGAAAAGAAGATGGTTCTGTAACAAGAAATAGAGGCGAAATTTTGACAAAAGTGAAAGATTTCTACTCCAAATTATATGAAAGGGATGATACATGTACTCCAGACATCATGAAAGGTACCAGTACCAGAGTTCTTCCAGTCCTCCCAGCAGAGGTTGCACATGCAATCAAGAACATGAAACGGGGAAAAACTCCAGGAGAAGATGGAATTACTGTAGACATCATACAAGAAGCAAGTGGAGAAATCGAAACAGTACTCGCCCAAATTTTTACTCGATGCCTTAATGAAGGGAAGATTCCTGAGGATTGGAACAACGCTACAATGATCCTGCTACATAAAAAAGGTGACATTGATTATCTCAGGAACTACAGACCTATCAGCCTCCTATCAGTGGTTTATAAAATCTTCACTAAAGTTCTTTCACACCGCTTGAAGGTAACACTGGGCATGGTTCAACCGGGAGAACAAGCTGGATTCAGGAGTGGTTACAGCACAATAGATCATATTCACGTACCGAGAGAACTAATTGAAAGAGCGAGGGAATATGAACTTCCATTGTGCATGGCCTTTATCTATTATGAAAAAGCCTTTGATTCGGTGTAATCATCAGCAGTTACAATGGCTCTGAAATCCTGCGGTATTGAAGATGCATGCATTAATATTATTAATAACATCTATGAAAATGCAAGTGCAAAGATTCGGCTGTTTGAAAATACAACACACATAAAAATTGGAAAGGGAGTGAAACAAGGGGACACCATATCTCCGAAGCTCTTTAATGCCACATTGGAAAATGTCTTTCAATCACTGAACTGGGAAAACAAAGGGATAAAAATGAATGGAGATTATCTAACCCACCTTCATTTTGCTGATGACGTAGTCCTTTTTGCAACTACCCCATCAGAGCTGCAGAGTATGATCTAGAAATTTGCTGACAAGACTAAAGAAGTGGGATTAAAAATGAACTTTCAGAAGACAAAAGTGATGTTCAATGCTTTTTCAAGAAATGAAGATTTATCGATTGATGGAGAAAAGCTGGAGATAACAGACACGTACGTTTATCTTGGACAGCAGATATCAAGTGAGGGTCACATTGATGAAGAAATTAATCGGCGTTCAAAACTTGCCTGGAGTGCTTTTGAAAGAAACAGCATGATTTTCAAGAGCAATTTGCCGTTATGTCTTAAAAGAAAAGTGTTTGATCAATGTATCCTTCCAGTGCTTACGTATGGTGCAGAGTCGTGGACCTTAACTAAAAGAGACATACAAAGGCTGCAGACAACTCAAAGAGGCATGCAGAGGTGCATGCTTGGTGTAACCAAGAGAGATAAGAAGAGGAACTCGTGGATCCGAAAAATAACAAGAATGGAAGACATCATGATCAGAGTTAAATCCCTGAAATGGCAATGTGCTGGACATATTGCCAGAAGGACAGACCATCGATGGACAGCCGAAATTTTAGATTGGATTCCAAGGGACAGGAAAAGACCCAGAAGAAGACCACATGGGCGATGGGTGGATGAAATTCGAAAGCATACGGGAGTGACATGGAGGAGACTGGCACAAGACAGACCGTTGTGGAGGAAACTTGGGGAGACCTTCGTCCAGCAGTGGATCGATAATGGTTGACAATGATGATGAGGATGATGTGAATGATCGACGGAACAGAACCTGAGCATCGTCTCCGACAGTCTGCTAAATTAAAATCGTGGCATTGCACGTAAGGAGCCTTATCGTAGAAAACGGTTCAAACGAGAGAAAGAGAAGTCGGTAAAATCATATGTTATCGGAGCTTTTGCCATTATAACCAAAATCACTGATTTTTTTTTTTTTATTGGAGGTTTGACGACCACCGTGAGCAACTCAATGGGCTATAACCAGTTACCCGTCCCTAATTTAGGGTCACTGGTTCCAGGGAAGGGAGAGAGCCAGTGCCATAAGTCAAACACAGCATCCATGCCTCACCGGGATTCGAACCCGGACCACTTTCGGACGAATGATCAGAGGCCATCGCTTAGACTACTGCGCCACCGGGGCGACAAATCACTGATTCAACCTGACGATCGGTGAATGTTCAATAAGCGCACTAATAAAATTACCATTGTCCTCCATTGAATTATTTTGAGATGAATTTCGCGCTTTCCCTTTGAGAATGTCTTAGAAAAGTCTTTGTGCAACCAGACAAAAATTGTAAGGTTATTGTATTGTATTGTCTTCATTGCTACCTTTCATCCTCTCCGTACTTTATCGTTAGCCGGCAATTGGCCCCTTAAGCCGCCGGGCCCTAGTGCAACTGCACCTTGCCCTATGGTACCTACGCCACTGATCTTCACTTTTTTATATATATATACATTGTAACTACTGCAACACTTCCAATAAAGGTGACCAAGAAATATAAAATATAAAAAAAAAACGAGTTGTCAGATAATATTTCATCGATCGTAATTTATCCATCTAATCTCATTTTTTCGTTTATCTCAAAACCCTCTGGTTATAACAGTTTTATAGCGGATCAAATTTTAAGGTAAATAACTTTTATTTTTAAACGTTTTCGCCTAGGATTCGCCACTAACGAGAAAATTGCAAATTAAGTACCTATTGCTCGCTTCACATGCGCTAGTTTGAAAAATGGCTGCCGAAATTTTCGCTGAACCTTTTAATGTCTCTACTCAAGATAAATAAATACAGGATGTCCCGTTCGCTACTTTGCCCAAGATTTTATTAATAACATCGTGAATGAATAATTACAGTAATTGAATGATATCTGGTAAGAACATGCCTTCATCCATAGAAAACAGAACCGATCATA
Organism: Macrothele yani; assembly: GCA_039090855.1. Classification (NCBI taxonomy): domain Eukaryota; kingdom Metazoa; phylum Arthropoda; class Arachnida; order Araneae; family Macrothelidae; genus Macrothele; species Macrothele yani. Next base: position 34,716,787 of record CM077004.1, read on the forward strand.
AGAGATGTTTTAGTGTCCGCCCCTTGCATCGAGACAGAGTGGTATTTCAGAAAGTTTGCGCCATTTTCGCCGGACGTTATCGCTGCCACTGCCTCAAAGGCTGTCGGCTTGTTTTGAAACACCACTGATTTGAGATACCCCCAGAAAAAGAAATCAGGGAATGTTAAGTCAGGCGATCGAGGTGGCCACATTCCTTTAGAAATCATGCGATGTATGGCTGACGATGGGATGTGCGGCTGGTTAAGAAACTGACACAAGTCCAGCTTCTTAACCAGTTGCAAAATACACGGTTTACTTGGCGCTGTCCGACATCCGAATTTCCTACGAAATTCACACTAACACTTCTTTATCGACTTACTATCCCAATAAATACGGACAAGAAACACACGCTCGGTTATGGCTAACCGGGAGGACATCGGTAACGCATTCGATCAGCCTCGCGACAAACAAACAAGTGAACTAACCCCTGCAAATCACGAACCTTACATGGTCCAAGGACACAACGAGCGCACAAACAGGCATTGAAAAACAACATCTGAGAGGCAGTGGCAGCGATTACGCCGGAGCAACTGGCGCGAACTTTCCGAAATATGGAGTCTCGTGTTCAAGCCTGTTTCGATGCACAGGGCGGATACTTGCAACATCTCTTATGATATGGTTCTGTTTTCCATGGATGAAGATATGTTCTTACCAAATATCATCCAATTACTATGATAATTATTCACGATATTAATAATAAAAACTTGGGTAAAGTAGCAAGTGGGACACCCTGTATCTTCTTCTGAAAGTGAGGAGGATGAGGAAAAATGTTTCATCACTCCCAACGAAAATGTCTACGGTGTAGCATTGTAACGATAGGATTATACACTGTTGTCGTATCTGCAGGCTCCTTTCGTGAACTGTATGACAGAACCACGTGTTAGACGTTTTCACAACACCAACTGAGCTTGAAGAAGATTTTACAAAACTGACTTTAACAACTATTAGTGTAAACCAGCGGTTGTCAACTTTTTGGTCTGAGGACCGACCCCCTTACATTTTTAAAAATCATTCAGTGCCCCAAAAAGCTTTTATTTTGAGGGTATATCTATCTATAGTTACCGTATTAGAAATTAAAACTGAGAAAATTTTAAAATATTGATTTATTAATTCGTTTATTATTATTATTATTATTATTATTATATGCGAATCACAGCCTCTGACAAACAAAATAAACAGCAAATTATCATTGACTGGTATTGTTGAACTGATACGAGTTTCCACCGGAGACCTAGGTATCAGTCAAGAATCGGCGTAAAATATATGATGTCCCAAGTAAAGCTGTCTTCTGCAGTTCTGTAGGTGGCATATCATAAAGCTGCAATTTTCAAAATGATTCATAAAATTTTTTGACATTGTTCCAAGTGCCCCGATGACAATGGGGACTGTTGTGTGTTTAGTCCATAACCGGGTAACTTCTATGGCCAGGTCTCTATATTTAGTCATTTTTTCCAATTCTTTTTCATTGACTCTGGCATCTCCAGGGATCGCTATATCAATTAGCCAGACTTTCCGATTTTCTATGACTGTTATGTCTGGTGTATTATGTTCTAATTACATATTATTATTATTATTATTATTATTATTATTATATTTAATATTTTCTTAAAAATCTATATATTAATTCTATAAGGTTTTTCACTGTGAGTCCTATTTTGAGAGAACGGCTGAACGTAAAAATATGGTTGAGGTATCAAAATAAAGGTCTTACCATGTAGATGTGCCAGTCGAAGAGAAAAATAAGATTGGGACAACGGTTCGGGTATTGTGGGGCGGCAGATTTCACATGTAAAGTCTATGGGGGAAGCGTGCGATTGCCATTCGATCGCCTACGGTTGACTCACGTTCTGTTGAAGGCGGAGGCAAGGAGGGACTGAGATAGTCCAAAGTCCGAAGTCTCTTTTCTGAGCCAACCGTTGCGCAAAACAACGCTAGTATGTATTGGTATCAAAGTTCTTCTCATCGGAACAGCGAACACTCTCGAAGGCCTGATTGCGTTATGCCGTTGGACTGTGTGATGTATATGTACAACTTAACATTCATTCGATCCAGTTTATTTACGTAGGTAAGACGTTTCCCATTATGTAAAGATGTAAATAAGCATTCCGTTGACCATTGTTAGTGAAAATATTACGGGCGACTGCTTATAGCCCATTGAGTTGCTCACGGTGGTCGTTAAACCTTCAGTCAAAAAAAAATCGCGAACCTGTACTATTGTCTTTACTGAAGTGGTTGAATTAATTTTTCAATCTAATAAAATTTACATTTGTTGTTTCATATGAGTTTATGAGTTTACTCTATCAAAAAATAAAAATAAAAAAAAAATAACCGTCGATTCCGACGGGTTTCGTCTAGTAATAACAATAATCATCCCATTACATATTTTAATAAAAAATAATTAATTTTTTCAAAAAGAAAATATTAGTGCGAAGAGTAAGACTTCAACATTTTTGCAAATCTGTTTACTGCCTGGCTTAATAAAAGACTGCTGGATTTCATATCTGCTTCTGCATTTTTTTTTATTTTTTTGATTGGAGGTTTAACGACCACCGTGAACTCAATGGGCTATAAGCAGTCGCCCGTCCCTAATTTAAGGTCACTGGTTCCAGGGAAGAGAGAGAGCCCGTGCCGTATACAAACACAACATCTATGCCTCACCGGGATTCAAACCCGGACCCCTTTCGGACGAATGATCAGAGGCCACCGCTTAGACCACTGCGCCACCGGGGCGGCGCTTCTGCATTCAATCTGCAGCTGTAATTTTTTTTTTTTTTTTTTTTTTTTGAATTATATGAAAAAACTCCAGCATCAGGTAAATATGTATTTTAAAAAGGGAGGAGCATTTTAACAGCCCCCTTCAGATAATTGTAGATATTCTTATTTGGTACTTTACCAAAACTCGACAAGTGGTAGTTTCTTAAAAGTTAGTTGCAATATAAAATCTGAAACAATATCAATCAACTTTTCATACTACTTTATATTACATAAAAAAATCCATTCGTCTATCTTGCACTAGGAAAAGTACAGTATATGTACTGAGAAGAAACTGAGTTATTATCTGAAAACGTACATATTTATATACCCTGAACTTATTACCTTAGAAAATTCTAGAAAACCCAAGAATACACAAACACGCAGTCCATTAGCTGTCAAAGTGATGACGTCATAGTTTCTGGAAAACTGCACTATACATTCGTGAGAGAATGAAAGCGAAAGAGACAAATAACGTCTAAGTATGATTATAAAAATAGTTTTTACCCCGGAGACACCCCTGAAAGGATATTGGGGACACCCAGGCAAAGAATATAAACGCTTCGCGTGAAGAAGCTCAACTCTCGTAGAGATAATGTAAAACAGGCGACAGCAGCGCCACCATGTAATGCGGCAGCAGATGCTCTGCGGGAAAGTTAACATTCAGGCGCAAAAAGCGTAGGAGACACGGGACGGGAAGCCTATTTCACGGAAAGGAAGCTAAGCTTTGATCTGCGACTGTTTCCTTCGGTCTCATTGGGTCTACTAAAGCATTTTCTTTTTGTTCTTTTCTGAGTATCCCTCCTGTCCCTTCTTTTGGTGAAACAAATATATACATTAGCAATTAATATTATTTTAAGGAAATTTTAGCAGTTTTATTCTCACTTTAAGCACCGTAGTAATACCAGGTTGCTTGGCATGAATTTCACATTTACAATATACCTTAAATGTCAAAAATGCTGAGGCTGGTTTTCAATTTCCATGGGATTCGTGGTACTTCGTATTAAAAATTGTTTGCATGGAATTTTCAGTAGCAAAACAAAGGAATGGGTTCCCACAAAACGTAAACATTAGGTACCCAGCAAAAACAGTCTTGCTGGGCCAGCACTGTCCGCCAATTTCCCAGTAGTAGCCATAATAATAAAAAAGAAAAAAAAAAAAGCAAAGACAACCGTAGTTTCCCAAAGCTACAATTTTTTCTACCCTTCCGAAGTTTGTAAATTAAACGCACTGCGCTGGGGAAATTTTCTCAACAGATCTGAAAAACATTCGTTCGTATCTGAGTAGGTTCGAACCTGGGGCGTTGGCGTGATAGCTGAGCTCTTTACCGACCGGACTAATTCCTCACGTTCAAGGGCATCCTTAAAGCTGTCTCTTTGGTATGCAATGTGTAATCGAATGCTTCCCTCTTTCATTTTACAATATTACGAGGTATTTTTCATAAAAGTCAGTTTCATATAATTGATAAATTAATTTTTTCAACGTAACGATAGCTTTTTTCAGCAAACGTTGTTTTAATGGTTTTCCAGGATATTTGTTTCAAACGGTTTCAAATTTGTTCTTGTTATTCATCCACTCCATTCCATGAATTGTTATTCATCGGAATGGAGTGGAGTGTATTTCATGGCTGTAATATAAACGCAGATCTAGATGAGAACAACAAAACCTTTGAATAAAACGCCAACACAAACAAGCGTTTATATTCTTTGAACACAAACACGCATGCTCAGTCTAACTCAGTCTGCTCGGCATCCTGCGGCATCCTGCGGCATCAGCCTGTAATGTTGGCTTCTGTGTAGTAATTCTTTGCCGCATAATATAGTGGCGCTAGTTACGTCTCGCTGAGCCTTACCAAAGAATATAAACGCTTCGCGTGAAGAAGCTCAACTCTCGTAGAGATAATATAAAACAGGCGACAGCAGCGCCACCATGTAATGCGGCCGCAGATGCTCTGCGGGAAAGTTAACATTCAGGCGCAAAAAGCGTAGGAGACACGGGACGGGAAGCCTATTTCCCGGAAAGGAAGCTAAGCTTTGATCTGCGACTGTTTCCTTCGGTCTCATTGGGTCTACTAAAGCATTTTCTTTTTTGTTCTTTTCTGAGTATCCCTCCTGTCCCTTCTTTTGGTGAAACAAATATATACATTAGCAATTAATATTATTTTAAGGAAATTTTAGCAGTTTTATTCTCACTTTAAGCACCGTAGTAATACCAGGTTGCTTGGCATGAATTTCACATTTACAATATACCTTAAATGTCAAAAATGCTGAGGCTGGTTTTCAATTTCCATGGGATTCGTGGTACTTCGTATTAAAAATTGTTTGCATGGAATTTTCAGTAGCAAAACAAAGGAATGGGTTCCCACAAAACGTAAACATTAGGTACCCAGCAAAAACAGTCTTGCTGGGCCAGCACTGTCCGCCAATTTCCCAGTAGTAGCCATAATAATAAAAAAAAAAAAAAAAAAGCAAAGACAACCGCAGTTTCCCAAAGCTACAATTTTTTTTTCTACCCTTCCGAAGTTTGTAAATTAAACGCACTGCGCTGGAAAAATTTTCTCAACAGATCTGAAAAACATTCGTTCGTATCTGAGTAGGTTCGAATCTGGGCCGTTGGCGTGATAGCTGAGCTCTCTACCTACCGGACTAATTCCTCACGTTCGAGTGCATCCTTAAAGCTGTCTCTTTGGTATGCAATGTGTAATCGAATGCTTCCCTCTTTCATTTTACAATATTGCGAGGTATTTTTCATAAAAGTCAGTTTCATATAATTGATAAATTAATTTTTTCAACGTAACGATAGCTTTTTTTTTTTCAGCAAACGTTGTTTTAATGGTTTTCCAGGATATTTGTTTCAAACGGTTTCAAATTTGTTCTTGTTATTCATCCACTCCATTCCATGAATTGTTATTCATCCACTCCATTCCATGAATTGTTATTCATCCACTCCATTCCATGAATTGTTATTCATCGGAATGGAGTGGGTGTATTTCATGGCTGTAATATAAACGCAGATCTAGATGAGAACAACAAAACCTTTGAACAAAACGCCAACACAAACAAGCGTTTATATTCTTTGAACACAAACACGCATGCTCAGTCTAACTCAGTCTGCTCGGCATCCTGCGGCATCAGCCTGTAATGTTGGCTTCTGTGTAGTAATTCTTTGCCGCATAATATAGTGGCGCTAGTTACGTCTCGCTGAGCCTTACCTTCTTATCAGTTAGATATTCTTTGCCCAGGGGTCCGCGAACCACACTTTGAAAACCGCTGGTGTAGTCTAATAAGTGGATCGTAATAACATTGAACAAACACGTGAAGATGGTTCTGAGAATATCTTGTTACATCTCACCCTTCACCCACAGAGCTTCGTCATTTTGCTCTTTTGACCAGATGCCAATGTTGCCAGACAGACATAAACTCCTGGTCATTTACGCTTTTTTTTTTTTTTTGATTGGAGTTTAACGACCACCGTGAGCAACTCAATGGGCTATAAGCAGTCGCCCGTCCCTAATTTAGGGTCACTGGTTCCAGGGAAGGGAGAGAGCCAGTGCCGTAAGACAAATACAACATCCATGCCTCACCGGGATTCGAACCCGGGCCCCTTACGGACGAATGATCAGAGGCCAGCGCCTTAGACCACTGCGCCACCGGGCTCATTTACGCTTTCCAACCGTAGGTTGAAGAAGCGTATATGCTCCAACTTTGTCCGTCCGTCCGCACGATAACTGGCGTAAAAATGGTTCGATTTCGATGAAATTCTAGTATGTGGTAGGGGACCATTTGGGGACGAACCCTATTGAAAATGGGACAAATGGGGTTAAAGGTCACGACGTAGGAGCGGAATCATTCCATTGCCCTTATGCGTCATAACTTGCGTAAATATGGTTCGATTTCAATGAAAGTTTACTATGTGGTAGGGCACCACTGGGGACGAACTCTATTGAAAATGGGACAAATTGGGTCAAAGGTAACGACGTAGGAGCGGGATCATTCCATTGGCCTTATGCGTCATAACTTGCGTAAATATGGTTCGATTTCAATGAAATTTTACTATGTGGTAGGAGACCGCCTGGGGATGAACCCAATTGAAAATGGACGAAATGTGGTCAAAGGTCAGGACAAAAGATTGCGATCCATTCCATCGCCCTTATCCCATATTATTAAGGTGGATGTCAAGTAATTTTGCTTCCTATACTTCCAATGGGAAAACTTTTGTACACATTTCCTTCACAATTAATGATGGAAATTTTAACATCGATTAAAATGACTTCATATTATAACTTGGAAAACTTAATATTTTCTAAAACATAACCATAATTATATTAAAAATCAATAACTTTTACTTTGGTGGTGTTGAAACCAGGAAAAAGATGGCGCAACCTGTACTTTGATGACGTCAGTGGACAAATAAAACTTGGATTGCATAATTACGGTTATGGTTTAGAAAATATTAAGTATTCCAATTTATGAAATGAAGCTATTTTAATCATGTTCAAATTTTAATCGCTTGGGAACGCATTAATTGTTCAGAAAAAAGATGGCGCTATCTGTATTTTCATGACGTCAGTAGACAAACAAATGTGCGGATCCTATTAAAGTTTTATGACGTCATACTCCTGCTGGGGGTCGCAATTCCCATCTGCCTCATTACGTCACGCGGTGTGTGCGTATGTTCGTCCGCACGATAACTCACGTAAAAATCGTTCGATTTCGATGAAAATTTAGTATGTGGTAGGGGAACACCTGGGAAGGAACCCTATTGAAAATTCTCGAAATGGGGGTCAAAGGTCAGGACATAGGAGCGGAATCATTTCCATCGTCATTATACATCATAACTTACGTAAAAATGTTTCGATTTGGATGAAATGTTAGTATGTTGTAAGGGCCTGCCTGGGGACGAATCCCATTGAAAATGGGTGAAATGGGGGTCAAAGGTTAGGACACAGGAGCGGGATATATTCCATAGCCCTTATGCATCATAACTTACGTAAAATTGCTTCGATTGCGACAAAACTTTATCATGTTATTTCGGAGATATACTGAACCAGTTCTGTTGAATATCATCGAAATGGGATCAAAGGTCAGGGCACAGGAATGAGATATATTCCACAGCCATTTTCCTCATAACTTGAGTAATAACTTGAGTAATGATTTCTAGTATGTTGGAAAGCGTATCGTAATCAGTGCATTGCATGATTTTACTAACTCGTTTTATCTTTCTTGTTTGTCCTTTTGACCAGCTTTTAGTATTGCTAGATGGAAAAAACTCTCAGGAGTTGAGATATGACGTTGTGTGCAGAAGGTGTAAATGAACGATAAACAAAATGTACAGGAAAGGTAGGAACAAAACAGAGTTAAATAACTGCATACGTCACAGCTCTAAATGCGGTAATATATTAAACACTTGGTTGAAAAGTTAAGAATTGTAACTTAATATGATTGCTAAAATGTTCGAGGAGACAGTCTATTTATTATATACGAGCTCACTATAGGAATATCTCACATCTTCTTCAACTCGCATATTTGTTTGGTTCAAATTTTCTACAGAGTGTTGGTTACTGCAGCTTGCTACCACATTAACATTATATCACATGCACAAGGGCATGCTAAATTAGACCTCTATAGAATCTAAACGTCCTTTAAGCGTCTGTTTTCCAAGCAGGGTTTTGGAAAACATTCATGCGCTTAACTCTCCGAAGATGTTCGGGAAACTGACGGGAAAAGGAAAAGCGTCAGTGATTTACGCCGCTTTTCGAGTTGTTTACAGTCAGATCAAGCGTGTTCGACGAGTGGAAATATCTACATTCTATCTTCACTTTCTACGAAAAAAAAAAAAAAAAAGAAAGAAAGAAAAATACGAAGTAACATGATATCTTATGCAGGTCAGTAGCGAACGCTAAGGAAGATATTCCGGAAGAAGAAAGATGAAGATGCACTTCAGCTTGCCTTTCGAAAAGCACACACACGTTTACCGAAGGGAAATATTCCGTCAGCGATAACTTCACCTTTTTCCCGTGGGACAAAATACATTTAGTCGCTTAATCTGAAAAGTGTGTGTCTTCATAAGAGATCTTTGTTACCACTGCACAAATGTGCGCCAACAGAAAACACAAATGAATTCTTAAAATAGTATAACTACACTAGCAATCCGAATTTCTTGGCATAGAATAGAAATCAAAGTTTTCAAGTTTTCGCACATCAACCAGATGGCTTTTTCGAGGAAGGTAGATTGTCTGCCTTCCTTGAAAAAGCCGTGTGGTTGATGTCTACCATCAGTTAGACTGTCCATCTGGTTGATGTGCGAAAACTTGGAAATTTAGATTTATATTCTACGCCAAGAAATTCGGATTACTAGTATAGTTATACTATTTTTAAGTATAACTGGTGTACAGTACCTTTTATTAATTAGAAAGAAATTCATTGGAAAAGTAAAACACGCAGTGTGCAATAAGGAATTATCAATTAGGAAGAGATGCAGTTTCAAAATCAGGCATTACTCATAAGTGCCGACTTCTAAAACTTCCGAAGGGTAGCCAAAGTTAAAGGAAAGGTACGTGTTTCGATCCTGAAATTTTCGTTGTTTGAATATTGGAAGTTCGCCTGTTATTGCAAAACATTCCATACGAAGTACGCTACATGATCAAAGGTATCCGGATACCCTGTGAAAACAAAAGCCTGTCCGTGTCCCCTCACTCCGGAGTAAGTTGCTCTCCCAACTGAGCGACGCGGACAGAATGTCTCGCTGCAGATTTGTCGTCTTGACACATGTTTTGATCACTGTAGTACGTCACAACTCCTTTTGAGTAGTGAATTTGCCCATATACGTCACAACCATATCCCATAAAGTTTAAAAAAGGTACATGTGGTCTGACAAACATCATAGACAAGCATGAATAGTAGAATAGGCTGTACGGCAGAGCTCACTCAGGTAACACAGCCTTGCAATTTAACACAGGGCCAACACTGAGCCACCGTCTTCTGCCCCTAAAAGACGGTGTCTCAGTGTTGGGCCTATGTTAAATTGCAACACTGTGCTACCTGGGCAGTGACTTTCAACGTGGTAGGGTCATACGGTGACATCTTAGAAACAAGTCAGGACGGAAAATTTCTGGCCTGCTGCAAAGATCAACTGTAAGTAATGATATTGTTAAGTGAAAACACCTGTCATTTTAAGTGGCCCACCAGGTCGCGATGGCAATATTGCCATGGCGACCTGGTGGGCCACGTAAAATGACAGAGAGGAACAGCCGGCACCAAAACGGTTCGTCAAGGTGGTGCATAAAATCACCTGCACATAGTTGCAACAGTGATCACCCAATTCGAAAATGCGTCAGGAAGGAATGCCGACACCAAAACGGTTCGTAAAGAGCTCAAGAGAATGGGTTTTCATTGCCGAGCATTCGCACACAATTCTAACATTAGTAAGGTTAATGCCAAGCGTAAATTGAAGTGATTTTGATTTTGTTGGAGTGCCTTAGCGCAGCTTAGCGATGCTAAGGCACTTTTTTCTCTAGGCTTAGCGACGCTAACGCACTTTTTCTCTAGGCTTAGCGACGCTAAGGCACTTTTTCTCTAGGCTTGCTGGCGCTAAAGTATTTTTCGTGGTTATTTGGGAAGAAAAGCAGGTCAAAGAAACTTTTTAGATGATCATGTAAAAAGAACACTGATTTATATGAAAGCATTCCCGTGCCTCCACAGAACGTTCGTATTTGCAAGGACGAGACTAAATTGTCGGATGACTGCTAGGAGGACAAACAGCACATACAAGTTAAAAATGCATGTAAACAGAACAAGTGGTCGCTACGGTGGCGTAGGCTGCTAACCGTTCGTCAGGGTGTGCCTGGGTTCGATTCTCAGTCGAGGCATAGGGTGTGTGCTTGACTTACAGCACTGCTTTTTTCCCTTCCCTGGAACTAGTGATCCTAATTTAGGGATAAATGGATGCTTATATCCCTTAGAATTCTTCATAGTGGTCGTTAACAACCCCCGCCCCCACCCGAAAGTGAAAAGTGTTTTACAGTTGTGAAGGACATTTCAGCTAAATTCGCCGTCGGCTCCAACAAAAGTAATCACCTGATCCCCTTCTATGATTCCTTGTGAATAACGCAAAAATGCGCTTAGGTTTCCGAGTGGTCAGAGGTAGAGGTCTGCACGGTCCCGGGCCGGGTCGGGACTTTGCTCATTTCTAAGTTGGGAAAACGGGCCGTGCCGGCCTTTAATATTTAATGTAAGGACTAGCTGATGACCATTAACCTGTACGGTCTCGCATAACTGTCTCCACAGGATTAAACAAACTCTCTCGATATTAAAAGTGACGGCGTTGCGAGTAATCCTGCCAGGAACCAACAGTCCTCCACCCGGACAGAATCGGCCCGTAGACCCGCAGCTTGCTGCTGCCTCCGTGGGCCGGCACTTCTCTCCTCACCGTCAGGACCCGTGTATGCGTGCCATTGGGCAGGGGCTAGAAAATATCTCTACCCCTATCGGGGAGAATCGACCGCTAGCGCGAACTGTTTGGGGCGACTGCCCTTTATTCAAACAAAAATAGGTACATGCACATATATACACTGAGGAACTCATCTTTTCGAGGGAAATAAATCCTTTGTTCAATGAGCCCTCTCACACTGAAAAACATTGAAACTCTTTACACTCATACTTACACTGCCGCAGGACCAGGGCCAGTTCTGCGGTGATGACTCTGGGCATGAGTCATCAGTTCCTCTTATCCGTCTTCATCCCTCTTCTATCTTCTTTCTTCTATCTTCTGCCGTCACCCCTCAATTAGGTAGACCGTCTGCATCTCTATGAGGTGCTTGACCAACTCGATGAACCCCTGCCGCGCTCTTGGGTACGCGAGCAGGATCGAGAGGTCCCTCGCCTTCGCCAAATCTGGCACCAAAGTTGTTCTCTTACCTGACAGAGAAGCACATTCCAGTATCATGTGTGCGACATCTGCAGTCTGGGCACCACAGCTGCACACTCGCTTCCGAACTGCGAATCTGCGGAAGTACTCCGGCGAAACACCATGACCGGTTAGTACCTGGTTAAGGAACCCATTACTCTCAATGCGCCTAATCGAGATTCGGGGGAAAATACGGCGTGTTTTTTCTGCCCGTATCCCCTTCATCCCATCTCTGTTACAGCGCCACTAATGTGGCTTTTTCAGTTGTGTCCGAAAGCTTTGCAACGGCGTTCGCATCTGAATCTATGCCCTCTTTTCCAACAGCTTCCTTCGCTAGCTGGTCTGCTCGTTCATTTCCAACTGTACCGATATGGCTTCGGGTCCAGTAGAAGGTAACCACCATACTTCCCGCTGACTTGAGTAGCGCTTTTATCTCTCTGACAAGGGGAGTCTTACTCCCGAACTGACCAAGCGCTTTCAGGGCCGCTTGGCTGTCAGAGAATATACAAGGCCCTTCGCTATTGATGGACAGCCCCCATCGCAGCGCCTCCCTGATCGTTAACAACTCTGCTTGAAAGACAGAGAAGTCGGGCGATAGTTTCACTCGTTCCGCGTGTGTCTCGTTGCCATTCGAGAACGCACAGAACCCCACGCCAACACTACCACCTATCTTTGAACCGTCCGTGAACAGTTCCTTCCCCTGTCCTGTGGGGAGGGCTTTGTCCCAGGTCAGACATAGCTCATTGGCTGGGTGGCAAGTCCAGTCCATTCTCAGTAGTTCCACCTCGGACGACCGATACTGGTGTCTGAGGAGAGATACATCGTCCCTGTAGCGGAGGGTCTGCATTGCCGCTTCCCTCGCTACTACCAGGTCCGCCGGTTCACACCCAAGCGCTGCTGTGGAGGTCGTGCGGAAACACCTTGTGACGCCCAGTAGCGCTCTACGCTTAATTTGATTTACAATTTCGCATTCTAACCGTGCCCGACCACCAGGCGGAGCACGCATATGTAAGCATGCGCTCTACCCCACGTTTATAAAGTACCTTTTTATCTGTCCCAGTCAGCCGCATCCCATTGACTTTATTAAGGATGCTGGTACATCTATCTTTCAAGAAACGGAGGTGAGGGAGCCCCGATAGCCTTGTATCTAGGATAACTCCTAGGTACCACATCTCCCTCACCGCTTTAATAGTATGCCCATTGAAGCATAACTTCGGGGGAGTGACCAGTTCCCCCTTCTTGGCTATCAGCAATAGTGTCGTCTTTTCGGGAGCGAAGCAGAGCTTACACTCCTTGCTCCAATTGTTGAGCTGCGAGAGAGCGGTGTGCACTTACCGCTCAATCACGTGCCTACCAGATGCGGAAACCACAAGTGTGAGGTCCTCTGCGTAGGCCTGCAGCTGCACCCTGGCTTCCAGTGAAGTGCCATATCTGCAACTACATTCCACCACAATGGGCCCGAGCAAGAGCCCTGCGGGCACCCTTTTGTGTACTCCCTGCTGAAAGTCTTATCACTGACCTCAAATTCTACCCTTCTATGCGAGAGAAAATCGCTTATTAGCAGAAACAGATTGCTGAATATTCCAAGTCTTTTCAGACGGTCTAACACCAGTGGCCACCAGACGTTGTTGAAGGCGCCCGCACATCCATTGACATGAGGCAGGTGTGCTTTCCCTGTGCTCGATTTAGCTTTACCTGCTCAGTAAGGCTGATCAGCGCTTGGCCGGTACACCCCTCCGGCGTGAAACCAAATTGGCGGCTGGAGAGCTTACCTAGGCCGACTAGGTAATGGGTTGCGGGATCTGCTTGTCTTTTATTTTCCTTGCTGAAGAGGACGAGCAGCCCAGTCTTCCACATTGATGGGGAACATCCTCGTTCTAGGCATTCATTCAACAGGGCAACGAAGTACTCTGGGTTGACTAGAAACACCTTTCTGATGACCAAGAGGTCCAACCCTAATAAGCGATTTTCTCTGCCTGGTACCTTGCATTTGTTCAGGCTGTTGATTGCGGCACCTACCTCCGCCTCCATGAACGGCGGGTCGTCGGCCGTGTCTGGTGGATCTCTGCAGCATTCTCTGATCGGTCTTTGATCGGGGGAGTCCCCCGACTCCTCATCGGCCGGGAAGTGATGGTTTAAGAGCACTTCCACTGCGTCTTGCAGAGTGGCGGTGTTAGTGCCACTCTCTGTTCTGACAGAGGTCAGTAACAGTGGGCCGTTGAGGTAGCCCTTTGCCACTTTGTACGGTATCATAAAGGGATTTCCGACAGGGGTGGTCTCGCATAACTGTCTCTAGTATTCTCTTTTCGAGGCTATCATTGATTTGCGGTATGTAGCGTTGTAGAGATTATATTACCTTTTCAGGCGTTCCCTCCTGTCCGGGTCAAATCTCTCTCGTTGCATTCTTCGTCTGCTGCATCTAGACACTGGCCGAGCAGTGTCTGTTTTTTTATGATCAAAACAATCGCTGTACGGTGCCTTTCTCGTTTGGAAATCTCACAACATGCAGCAGCATGATAAGATTGAATAATTTCCGCTGATGGAAAAATAGAAGTTTCACGAAATCTTCCCCTCCTGCAAAACAGTTGGAGTGGGTCAGGTCCCTTAGTTTTTCAATGTGAATGTGGTCCCCCTCTCTCTCTCTCTCTCTCTCTCTCTCTCTCTCTCTAACTTTCACCCTCCTCTCATGCTTCAGGGCAGGCTACTAGGGGTGTTCAAATGAAAAGGTACGAAACGACACTGTGGGTATAAATGAAGACTTTATTCAAAGTATACACCATAGGCCGTAGCACAACGATCCCATTGATTAACGAACCGAAGGATTCCTTGTTCCCAGAATTCCTATGGCCGTGACGAGACCCAGTCCTGCACAGCGTCCTTGAGTTCGTCGTCCGAGTGGAAGCGCTTCCCTTTCAGATGTTTTTTCAGGGGACCAAACACATGGAAATCGCAGGGCGACATGTCCGGGCTGTAGAGCGGATGGTCAAGCTGCTCCCACTGGAACTTGGCCAGTTCCGCGTGTGTGACCCTGGAGACGTGTGGACGCGCGTTATCATGGAGCATAACCACACCCTCCGTGAGCAGCCCTGGTCTTTTGTTCTTGATGGACCTGCGTAGGCTTCGGAGTGTCTCACAGTACACATCGGAGTTAATGGTTCGTCTGTGCTGGAGGAATTCAACAAGTAGTCAATTGGACGGCGCTCTTTATAAGAGCCTCTGCTCTCTCCTGCCCATGCGGGCGCCCGCGCATGCTCCGATCCACGCCGGCGACTCCAATCGCATCCCTAGATGTGTCGCTACGTTCTCCCATAGCGGCATAGGCAAATATGTTAACGGTTACGTTCTTATGACGTTTCGTACCTTTTCATTTGAACACCCCTAGTATTAACTGCAGCATTTCTAAACCGAGCCACTAGCTCGCAGACGATCTTTTTTATTGTTCTGGTCGGCGGCACTTTGTTCTCTAGATGTCTGAAAAGCTTTTAAGTTGTCTTAAATGGCACGGGAGAAATGGGCTGGGAGAAACTTCTGTGTATAAATCTGTGTCGTGTTTTCCCCATTTGCACTCTCAGGCAGCCGTTTTCAAAACTTCTGTGACACTGGTTTGCTGCGCAGTCTGTCGTTGTTTTCCCTTAGCATATGCTCAGTTCAGTGTTGCTGATAAATACTCTTCCATATTTATTACAGAGTTTAAGAAAGCGAAAGTTTCTTTGGGAAAAAATCGCTTCCGGAGAATAATTGCTTGTAGACAATGTAAAGGGAAAAAGCGATATTTGGAAATATTTTTAATTACTGTCCCGTTCTGTAACTAGTCAGCCGGAAAACGTTGTGCAGTGCACTAAATGCAAAAACCTTTTTGTGTTACGATAGCACAAAATCTCAAACATCACATCTTAAGAGGCACAAATGTGCCCCCCAACCCCACACGAGAGACATACTGGGTTCCAGCGATATGATATGCCAGTAGAGATAGGTGCAGTTTATAAAGCCATAAAATCTTCTCCCAGTAGAACGATCGGACTCGTAATTCTAGATATTTCGTACTTTTCGAATTAACCCTCCCCCTTTCTTATCACCAAGGATATTTCCGGGTCCGGCGGTAGGGAATGATTATTTGAAAACCCAGAAAATTTGAAAGGCGTGGAAATTGTCCTTTTGATGCAATATTTTTGAGTATACAAGCCCCCCTCTTCGGACGTCACGTGACTTATACAGAGTCTCAGAAATATTCTGAATTAACGTTTATTGTAATAGAATACGTGTAGCAATTAAGAAAACGAAAACTCTTGAGGAGTCGAATGACCGAGTGCACCAGGTGTCAAATTCGTGTTTTGGTAATTGTTGAAATTTTATGGGTTGTCCCGGACCTTGGAAACAGGAGAAATATACGGGCCGGGCCTTGGACGTGCGGTCTTGGGCCGGGCATGGGGTTTCCAAATTAAGGCCCGTGCAGACCTCTAGTCAGAGGCATTGGCTTCTGGCCAATCGCTCGGCAATCATGGACCTAGATTATCGCGGTGGTCATTATACCCGGAAAGAAACAAAAAGCAACTCAAATACCCGGAAAGAAACGAAAGAAACCCTCATCCCATAATCTTAACAAGAGCTGCATATAAGTTACAAGTATTCAGTGTGACTGACACACATTATCACACTGAATATTTCGAACCGTACAGAATGACAGAACAGTATCTAAAGGGAAACACACTTAACATTCATAGCATCTGACACCCATGTAACTTTTGTCTTTTATTTAAAACTGCTCCGATTAAGCAATTTTAAGGAAAGTTGGTAAAAATAATTATAATAGCAATAGAATTTTAAAAATACTAACTGATGAAAACAACAAATCATTCTAAATTGCTTTTGAAAATTTCAAGGCTCTTCTTTCTGGGTTTGTCTCACCTAACCCGTTCACCGCTAAGGCACTTTTTGTTCTTAGAACTACATCTTTGTGCTTTACCATCTGGAAGTCCGACGTATAAGTCTGGGTGTGGAGGATGCCAGATGAAGGCTACCTGCCCGACTGTGTTGTGCCATCTCGGAAGTTTGGTGGCCGACGCTGTTTTCCAGAACATATCGCACGGTGCGACTCGTGTCTCGGTCAAACGCTGCGAGGACTTGGCCAGAAACTCGTACTAACTTACGCCGCTGTCCTAAGGCCCGTTTCACGCAAGCTGATTTTTTCTGCCGAAGCAATAAACCTCCTGGCTGTCTTACCGCTTGTTTTAAAGCAGACCATAGAATTATACCGAGACTTTCAGGCGCTCGGAAGCGGTAGCAATTCCAACGCCGTAGCCGCTCAGCTTCCGAGGGATTCGCTACAAAACGGACTGCGAAAATACCGCCCAAATTAAGAGAAACGTAGCTGTAAGGCAAGATGTTCACACAGGCGGCCAGCCGATCGTTCGCTAGTGCAATAAAACAATCCCTCCTGTAACAGGGGCTGGAGAAAAAAGTGCTATTAAACAAAGAACCACCGATAGTTCCCGCTCATCCTTCGGGCATTTTCCCTCCGTTCCAGCAATGAAACAGCTTGTGTGAAAGCTAGCCAAAAACTGCACTACGGGACGGTTTTATTGCTTCGGTAGAAAAAATCCGCGTGTGTAAAACGGGCCTAAAGGATGAGCGGGAACTATCAGTGGTTCTTTGTTCAACACCACTTTTTTCCCCACACTCTCTAACAGGAGGGATTGTTTCATTGCACTAGTGGTCGATCGGCTGGCCGCCTGTGTGAACATCTTGCCTTACAGCTACGTTTCTCTTAATTTGGACGATATTTTCGCACGGTTTGTAGCGAATTCCTCGGAAGCTAAGTGGCTACCGCGTCGGAATTTCTACCACTTCCGCGCGCTCGAAAGTCTCGATATAATTCTATAGCCCGCATTAAAACAAGCGGTAAGACAGCCAGGAGATTTATTGCTTCGGCGGAAAAACTTCTGCTTGTGTAAAATGGGCCTAAGGCCCATTTCACACAATCCATTTCACACAAAATGGGCCTAAGGCCCATTTCACACAGTCGGAAAAATCCACCGAAGCAATAAAACCGTCCCGCATGGCAGTTTTTGGATATCAAGCAAGTATTGAGTCATTTTATTGTAGGACTTTCGTCCACAGTGGGTAGATTTTAGGTCCCAGCCACCTATAGTGAGTTCGCCTTTTGGGTGGAACACAGAATTGGAAGGAATGAGAGCAAGTCTAGCAACTTTGATAATACAGTTTGTAGTGATATTAGAGTACAGTTGATGGCGCCACCATACAAGTACGATGTTGCACATAAAGGGCTGAAAGAATTTCAGTGGGGGGGGGGGGGGCATAAGAAAGGATACACATTTAACCAGTGGGTCCAGCCTGGGGGCCGTCACTTAACGTGCTCGTCCGACCACGGCGAATATTCAGTGATTGTTAGCAAATCCCACCACCTCCGCAAGATCAGCCCAAGATCGAACTTGAAGACCTTGCATTGGTAGTCTGAATTGCTAACCAATCAGCCATTCGCGGCCAGTTTTTTGGATATCTTTCACACAAGCGGTTTTATAGCTAGAACGGGGGGGGGCGCCCGACGAATGAACTGGACCCAGATAGGTGGCTCTTTGTGCAACAGCACTTTCTTTCCCATCCCCTCTCATAGGAGTGATTGTTTTATTGCTGCAGCGGACTATCCGCTGGCAGCCTGTGTGTACATTTTGCCTCACGCATACATTTCTCTAAATTTGGACGGTGTTTTCGCCGTCCGGCTTGAGGCGCACGTCGTGAAAGTTGAGCGGCTACCGCGTCGGAATGTCTACCGCTTCCACGTGTTTGAAAGTCTCGATGTAAGTCTATAGTTCGCTTGAAAACAAGCGGTAGGACAGCCGGGAGATTTATTGTTTTGGCAGATTTTTCCCACCTGTGAGAAACGGGCCTTACCCATGATTACTTTTACGTGACTGGTTTCCAATGGGCAGAGGCCTGTTCTATTTGTAGGCATTTCCAGTTTCAGCGTCCCACGTGACTAAACGCGATAGTCCTGCTTTGCGTATTTTTGTCGGGGTGAATATAATGATAAATTAATTCAGTGTAATACAAATTTTGAAGATGTGAATCCGTTTATTGGTGCAAATATGGCATGGATGTTAAGTCAGATAATATCCAAAAACTTGAAAATTTCGTAGCGGGGACAGAACCCGCGTCTTCCGAATAGCGCCGAGTATGCTAACCACTACACCACCCAGAACGACAAAGTTTCAAGTTTCTGATTAATTTGAATATAACCATCACAGGATTCGCTGGTCGAAGCAACTGGCATTCATATATATAGCGAACCTGGAGGTTAGAATTCATTCCCGTGATTGCCCGGAGGAGCAGAATATCAATGAATGAAATACGTGATTACACCATTGTACAATACAAATTTGGAAGATGGGAATCAGTATATTGGTGTAAATATGACATGGACGTTACGTCAGATAGTATCCGAAACTTGAAATTTTCGTCGTCCTAGAATGGTGTAATCCTATATTTCATTCATTATCATTCAGTGTAGTTCGAGTGTGTTTTCTCTGACGAGGCTTTTGTTACTTTTATTTATTTATTTATTTATTTATTTATTTATTTATGTATTACCACTACTACTGATTTGGAATTTAAATTTTCATTTTTTTCAGCAGTGCGCGACGTGCTGCTCTATTAGTTTTTCATTATCTGTGTCTTTGCGTGATGGATTCTTGCAGGTGAAAATTCATCATTTTTCATTTGGTGAACGTTATGCAAGCAAGGAATTACGTTATATTATCCTGCTAATTTGTTTGACCAGCAAAAAAAAGTGTAGAACGTGTGTTTTTAATCTAATATTTTTTTTTATTTTAACTTCACGTGAGGGTTGTAGAAACAAGGACACGAATAGGGTTAGTTTTTTAATGACTGAATATTATTATGTCTTTGGGTTGGGCTTGAGTCTTCCACAGTGGTGGACTGGCGATCCCCTGGAAGGGAAGTTGATTTTGATAGGCCCACTTTTTGGGAAAAATTGTTAAAGCCCCCCCCCCCCCCCGAAAGAAAAAAGAAAAAAGTACGATACAAGTTTACGAATAATACCCATTTCCTTGGAGCACATATCCCTAGTAAAATTTAATGTAAGAGCAAAATTACTTCCATTGCTGAGAAGCAATAAACACGGTACTCTCTCTGAAGAGATTGTCGAAGATTTTTCCATTCTTATTCATTTTATTGCGGTAACTGAATTCAGAATTTGTTAGTTTCTTCGGTTTTTTTTTTTTTTTTTGTGAGAACGGAATCCTAAATCTGCCAAAAATTTATTTCTTTTTCAGGACTCACCTATCATTAACAAAATAATTATAAAAAAAAGTTGAAAATGTTCAGAATTGCAAGAATTTTAGTGCAAATTTATGAAATGAGAGAACTTAGAGAATGCGAAAATTAATTTTTATTTAATTACTTTCAACTGAAAACGTATTTTTGCTGTAGCTGAAACAGACTACCCACAAGCGCAGGTCAAGAATTCATGGAACTGTAAAGTCCAAAAAGTAGTAAATAAAATGCAAATCTTGTTCAAGAAAAAATTTTGAAAAAAAAAAAGAGAGACATAAGCATATAAAAAGCAGGAACCCAAACATTCAAACATTTTCACAGTAGCTGAACTCAATGCATTAACGTACATAATGAATTTCGAATTTCTATCCCAGATTATTGATAGCATGTTTAATTAGATTGTATTGATTACTCAACTGCAAGTGCAATTGGCAAAAGTGAACTCAGGTACAAATATCAGTTCAAAGGGACGGGGCTTAAATTTAACACTCCGAAGCGATATATCAAAAACAGTGTTCGGCTTAATAGAAAATTTCTATGGAAGGGTTTTCTTTTCCATATATACACTATCTACCAACAAGTAATTGGACACCCCTGCAATCGACGATATCTGCGGTCCTGATGCTCGTCACGGCCGCGGCCGCCGTTAAATATCTAGTGGGAAACAACAACGCAACCAGTCGCATGCAAGATGCCACGCAGTTCGGAGCTCTCTGATTTCGAGAAAGGTGTAATCGTTGGGTATCACAGAAATGGCCGATCCATACGTGACATATCCAGCGAGTTGAAGTACCCAAAATCGACAGTGGCCTCCGTGATTGGCAAGTGGAAGATGAGAGGTGACTGTCGGAATGTGCCCCGACCCGGCAGACCCACAAAACTGGGAGTTAGAGACCGACGGGTGCTGGCCAGAGAAATTCGGAAGAACCGCACAAATCGATGAACCACATCCGCGAGGAGTTTCAATAGGCATCCGGGAGTGTTCTTTCGATGAATACCATCCGCAAGGAAGTACATCTGCTCGGTTATCATGGACGTGCTGCCGCCCACAAGCCTTTGATCACCAAGTCCAAGAGCGCTGCTTGGCTCACGTGGTGCAAATAACGTCGACAGTGGACCGTTGAACAGTGGAAACAGGTTCTCTGGAGCGACGAATTAAGGTTCATCCTCTACCGTTCGGATGGCAGGTTCTGGGTTTGGCGTCTGCCTGGAGAACGCCTCCTGCCGGAATGTATTGTGCCAACTGTGAAGTTCGGCGGCGGTGGAATTATGCTATGGGGGTGTTTCTCTTGGTATGGCACGGGACCCTTGGTCGCAATTCCTGGTAGTCTCAACGCCGAGACCTACTGCACCATTTTGGATGACCATGTGCTTCCTACGTTGTGGCAGTTTTACGGGGTGAACCCATGTTGCTTTCAGGATGACAATGCCACTGTCATATTGCGAGGTCCACCATGGCTTGGTATGGTGACAATGGGGTTAATCGAATGGACTGGCCAGCGCAGAGCCCGGACCTTAACCCTATCGAGCACCTCTGGGACGAGTTGGAGCGTCGACTTAAGGGATGCCCCCACCGTCCGAAATCGGTGAAGGAACTGACCTTTCTTCTCCAAGCCGAGTGGAAGAAAATACCGCTAGCCGTTGTACAACGCCTGGTTGAGAGTATGCCCCGGAGGGTCGCAGCAGTACTCGCCGCTCGTGAAGGCTCCACCAACTATTGAAGGTGAATAAACTTCGTTTTCCTTTGCTATCACAGGTGTCCAATTACTTGTTGGTAGATAATGTATATACAGTCGTGGCCAACGGTCCTGCATCAGTAGACCGAAAGTCTATTTTTGATGTTCAAAGTGTCAACTTATACAGCATAATGGTAAAATCATGAATACATATTATACATCATTTTAAAGAAAATTTATTTTATGATGAATTCAAATATTTTTACAGAATGTTATTATTAGTAATAGAAGGGAAGTTACATGCAAAAGTACAGCGTCTAGTCACAAAAAGCAAAAAAGTAATGGAATTTGTGAAATTAGTGTACAATGTATTTAACGTAAAATTACTGTACAGTACATTATTGAAACTTGCAAGATACCAGAAATAACTTACCAACAAGCAAAATACGCTTTAATATTTATTTGAATCACCACAGTTTCTCAGTAACAAAGTGCAGCTTCTTGGCATGGGACTAATGAGCTATTGGTGATAACACGATGCCAAAATTGCTGTTAAACGTGGCTGTGATCATTCCACTGTCTTGCGCATCATTAAAAGAGTTTCAGGATCTAGATGTGTGGGAAACATAAAGAACAGGTTGACCAAGGCTGTGTACTGAATGTGATGATTGCATGTTGATTCGTCGTTCCTAAAAATCAAAGTTTAAAATAGCCACTGATTTAAGAAATGAGTTAGAGCATGAAGTGGGCATTATTGCATCTGCACGTACAGTTCGTCGTAGACTACAAGAAAATGGACTGACTGCACGACAAACTGCACGAAAACCTTTCCTTACTGAACAACAACGGCCCAAAAGAATTGCTTGGGCCAAGGCACACAAGAATTAGACTGTTGATGGATGGAAAAATGTTATTTTCAGTGATGAAACAACTGTTACTATTTCCGTTAATAATGGAAATAATTATGTACGTTGTCGGGCTGGTGAAAGATATAAGGCATGCTACACCCAGCCAACAATCAAGTACTCACATTCGATGATGTTATGGTCTTGTATTTCAGCCAGTGTTGTTGGCCGTCTGCACATTGTTGATGGCACATTGAATGGATCGAAATATGTGGATATTTTGGAGTCCAAACTGTTACCATCTGCACAAGACATGGGTTAGCGGAATTTTATGTTTCAGGACGATAACCGCGCCATGTCATCGGTCAAAGTTGGTTGACGAGTGGTTTAATCGAAAAGTTATAAGAGAACTTCAGTGGCGGGCACATTCACCAGATCTTAATCCCATAGAGGATCGATGGGTGAGATAGAAGCAATAGATCCGTCAGCAAGGACCCACATCTAAAACAGCATGAATTGAGTCTGTAAGGGCGTATGGCACGGTGTTATCACCAATGGGCAACTAGAGAAGCTCATTAGTTCCATGCCAAGAAGCTGCACTTTGTTACTAAAAATCCGTGGTTATCCAACTAACAATTAAAGCGTATTTTGCTTGTTGGTAAATTATTTCAAGTGTCCTGCAAGTTTCAATAATGTACTGCACAGTAATTTTATGTTAAACGCATTGTACACTAATTTCACAAATTCCACTGTTTTTTGCTTTTTATGACTAGACGCTGTACACTAGGTATTGCGTTTTGTTTAAATTGCAGTTTACATATAGGTCACATTTCATTGTTTCTCCACAGCTGAACACAATATATGGAAGCAACTACGTACATTAGGTTACTTTTTTTCTAGCTGATCACGATCATTTCTGCCTATCCTGGAGTCTCGCGTAGGAATTTTCATTAAAGAATGCCAGTATTTCAATGTTCATAAAACATAAAGAGCACATCTCTTCACTAAAGTCTTGAACCGATTTCTCTAAAGGGTTTTCAAGATACTTGTATTTGAAGTGTGGCAGTGTTCTAAAACTAAAAAAAAAATCCTTGAAAGAAAGAGTACACATAAACCTGATCATATTTCCTTGATGCCCAGTGCAAAAATATTATTTGGATTGTAAGAGCAGAGATATCATGGTAAAGGTAAATATAATGAACGCCACGAAGCGATAAATTTTGTCAGGAGTTTGGGGGTTCAGTAACTTGAACCGATTTCTCTAAAGGGTTTTCAAGATACTTGTATTTGAAGTGTGGCAGTGTTCTAAAACTAAAAAAAAAATCCTTGAAAGAAAGAGTACACATAAACCTGATCATATTTCCTTGATGCCCAGTGCAAAAATATTATTTGGATTGTAAGAGCAGAGATATCATGGTAAAGGTAAATATAATGAACGCCACGAAGCGATAAATTTTGTCAGGAGTTTGGGGGTTCAGTAACCTAAAATTAGAACAAGATGATCGCAAAGAAAGATTTACAGTTTATGTCCGGTACAAGATTTTTACTCCTTTGTCCTTGAATGGTACACCTCAAAGTAGGATTTGCAGAAAATTTCCAAGAGTAGGTGTGACTTTATCACAATATAAGTACAGTAGTTGACGAGTCACAGGGCGAGTCAAAAGTTGGCCCCGTTTGCAGCTAAAAAGTTTAATTATGCAAGAAAGCCACACCACTCACCTCATTCTGCAAAGTACAGACAGTTGTTTTCTATAGTCCTTTGTCAACATTCCACCAGACCCATAGTCCCACTACAGAGGTAAAGCACTTGTCAAGATGACGAATCTGCAGCGCTACATTCCGTCCGTGTAGCTTAGTTGGGAGAGCAATTTACTCCAGAGCGAGGGGCGAGGATTGGATCCGCGTCACGGACAAATTTGTGTTTTCACACAGTACCCTCCGCGGGTTTCGAGGACAGAAACTCTTAAGCGGGATCCGACATTCACCACTGGAACGAAATGCCGTCCTCGTAAATCATCTGCCATGGATGGGACAAGGTTCTAATTGTATAGGGAATGAGGTAGGATCTCAATCCTCCTGTAGTCTTCGGTGGACCACTCTGGAGGTGTGACTCGGGGCATTACGCACTTGCAGTAATACCTGCTTCCTAATGATAGCTAGCGTTGGAGCAGAGCATCGATGACCCGCTGCAGTTTGACACAGAGGTTCAAGTCCATTGCCTGACCATCTGGCACAAGTTCCCAGTGCACAGGACCCTCACAATTCCATCAAATAAATGCACAACATGACTTTCCTCTCTAACAGCCCTCTTTGCCCAACTTTCTGCGCTTCCTGGAGTGGCCTCAGCTACTGGTTCCCAGTGGTACTTAAGATAGTAATATCCACTTTTCGTCACCAGTGACGACATGACGCCAAACCCTATCGCGCTGTGGATTTGACAGCAATCTGCAACATGGAGCAACTTTTGGTTCTGCTTTCGGGGGTGTAAGTTCATGGAGAACCATTCGATAACGCCTGGAAGAGAAACCAAGCTCGTGCAGTTGATGAACAATGATGGATTGGGATAACCCCACCTAGCTGCCAATTGTCGTGTACTAGCTTCGATGACCTCACCTAGCTGCCAATTGTCGTGTACTGGCTTCGATGACCTCACCTAGCTGCCAATTGTCGAGTACTGGCTTCGATGACACCACCTAGCTGCCAGTTGTCGAGTACCGGCTTCGATGACCCCACCTAGCTGCCAATTGTCGTGTACTGGCTTCGATGACCCCACCTAGCTGCCAATTGTCGTGTACTGGCTTCGATGACCCCACCTAGCTGCCAATTGTCGAGTACTGGCTTCGATGACTCCACCTAGCTGCCAATTGTCGAGTACTGGCTTCGATGACCCCACCTAGCTGCCAATTGTCGTGTACTGGCTTCGATGACCCACCTTGCTGCCAATTGTCGAGTACTGGCTTTGATGACCCCACCTAGCTGCCAATTGTCGTGTACTGGCTTCGATGACCCCACTTAGCTGCCAATTGTCGTGTACTGGCTTCGATCACCCCACCTAGCTGCCAATTGTCGTGTACTGGCTTCGATCACCCCACCTAGCTGCCAATTGTCGTGTACTGTCACAGCTTCGATCCTGGTGTCAGTGTTCGTTGTCGTTAGCCGTCCTGAACTCGGCTGGTCTTCAAGACTCGTGTTCTTAGCATTGAAACACAGGAACCGTTTTCGTCAGTACTGCAGTCCACTGTTTCCTCGCCTTCAACTACATGAATTTCTCTCGTTGCAGCTTCCGCGTTGAACCCTTTTTTGCAATGATTTCGTAGGCACAAACAGGTCTTTTACGAACATTTATCTTCGGCTCACCTGATAATAAAATGTCACGCAGTGCCAAGTTCACGCCATCAGCTTTGTGTGTTCCACGGTGTCCAGTAACTGTTGGCTCGCGTTCTGCACAGGAGTAGAGTATCAACATCATGTGTTGCTCAAAACGGGGCAAATTTTTGACTCCCTCTTTTTAACCCTCCCTTTTACGTCTCACAAACATAACATAATAATGTAAGTTAACAGCTATCTAACTCTAAAGACAATCGTGAAGCTTAATGTCAGTATCTTAACTCATGAATAATGCTGATAACTCGCTGATCTCCAACGCCAAAACAAAAGCGTTCAATGCGATGCGATGTGAGAAGATATGGTGAGTGATTGTGACCCTAAGTGTAAAACTGCTCTTTTAAAAGAAGAAAGTTTGAAGGGTTGAGTAACGGAACTCATTTGGGAGGAGGGAATAAAAAATTTTAGAGACAAAGAGAGAAAGGTGTCACTCCATCTGAAAAGGTCCATCCGAAAGAGGGAACGGCGCTTGGTAGGAGGGTCAGAACACCCATTCATCATCACACGAACCCACCACTGACCAACCTCCTGTGTGAGAGACGTTACGGGAGATGGAAACAAAACATCCAGGGAGATAGCTAGTAGATGAGCAGAAAGGGCGGTTGCCCTTCCGAAATGATCATAATATGGGTGCAAATTCGTGCTCCAAGGGGGGTAAAAAAATAGAAATTAGCAGTGTATGAATAAATTTACTGACGATTGTACCTCAAAGAGAAGGTTATGCACTTCAGTATTTTCTTTTTTAGACTTTGTCAACCTCATGCAGTATTCCGTGCAGTTAGCTAAGGTGCAGAGTAACCTACTCTGTGAGGTGTGAACTAGATGTGTCGGAAATCACCTCACCGTTAGAGAACAATCAATGTCACCATTATGACCAGATACTTCCGAAATCACTGTTAAGCGTCAAAGTTTTGCCTTGGTGAAAACTTTGACACTTAACAGTGATTTTGTGACCATTGCGTTCCAGGATAAATCAACCCTCAGCAGGGGAGTTTTACCCTGAGGGCTGTTGACCGCTCATCATGAGCTGAGTGAGACCGTTATCGGCCTAATTGCGTCGGGGTAAATGGTAGGGTCACCGCACCTTTCCTGCTTCGTATCATCTCTGTCACTGCTGCAGTAAAAACGGTGATTTTGTCACTGTTACTTCCGTAAAACTGTTACTGTTGTCACTTGACAGGAAAAATCACTGTTAATCCCACCTCTAACGTCGGCTCTCCTCATATGCACGAACAGAATTGTCCGAAACAGCTGAGCGAGGAATTTAGGAAAATATACATGTATCTCGAACCTCAGTGACCTTTCTAAATACAACGTACGGATGCAGAACTAATAAATCATCTGTGCTGTGTTGCAGAAAGACTCTCTGGACGTTTAACCTTGAGTGGAATTCATCCGAGCTCTACGCGGAAAGCATCTTCCTATTTTAACGTTCACTGTCTGATACCCATTCATTCTGTCCTGGTTCGTTTCTCATTTTTACGGAGTGCTATGTTGTCTGCGCTCACAAAACTTTTATGTTTTACGTGATATTTACTACCATTGGTTCTTGGATATTTACCTAGTTTTCAAACTTTTAGTAACATAATGTCAAAAACAGGAAGTGAGGTTTTTAAACGATCGTTATACTTCCCTGAAACGGGAGTATGAGAAAATAAAAACTGTGTACTCTTCGTGTGGGGATCTTTTGAACTTGAAGGGGCGTTATTTTAAATCTCGCCCCTCCAAATAACGAAAGCTTGATTCGGCCCTGAGAACATATGCCTTAGTATAGATACTCATCTAGTGGTCTGTCTAATACACATCTAGTGGTCTGTCTAATACTCCTCTAGTGGTCTGTCTAATACTCATCTAATGGTCTGTCTAAGGAAAGCTTGCTCCGGCCCTGAGAACATGCGCCTTAGTATAGATGCTCATCTAGTGGTCTGTCTAAGGAAAGCTTGCTTCGGCCCTGAGAACATTCGCCTTAGTATAGATGCTCATCTGGTGGTCTGTCTAAGGAAAGCTTGCTTCGGCCCTGAGAACATGCGCCTTAGTATAGATGCTCATCTAGTGGTTTGTCCAATACTCATCTAGTGGTCTGTCTAATACTCATCTAGTGGTCTGTCTAATACTCATCTAGTGGTTTGTCTAATACTCATCTAGTGGTCTGTCTAATACTCATCTAGTGGTTTGCCTAATACTCATCTAGTGGTCTGTCTAATACTCATCTAGTGGTCTGTCTAATACTCATCTAATGGTCTGTCTAAGGAAAGCTTGCTCCGGCCCTGAGAACATGCGCCTTAGTATAGATGCTCATCTAGTGGTCTGTCTAATACACATCTAGTGGTCTGTCTAATACTCCTCTAGTGGTCGGTCTAATACTCATCTTATGGTCTGTCTAAGGAAAGCTTGCTCCGGCCCTGAGAACATGCGCCTTAGTATAGATGCTCATCTAGTGGTCTGTCTAATACTCATCTAGTGGTCTGTCTAATACTCATCTAGTGATCTGTCTAAGGAAACTTGCTTCGGCTCTGAGAACATGCGCCTTAGTATAGATACTCATCTAGTGGTCTGTCTAATACACATCTAGTGGTCTGTCTAATACTCCTCTAGTGGTCTGTCTAATACTCATCTAATGGTCTGTCAAAGGAAAGCTTGCTCCGGCCCTGAGAACATGCGCTTTAGTATAGATGCTCATCTAGTGGTCTGTCTAAGGAAAGCTTGCTTCGGCCCTGAGAACATTCGCCTTAGTATAGATGCTCATCTGGTGGTCTGTCTAAGGAAAGCTTGCTTCGGCCCTGAGAACATGCGCCTTAGTATAGATGCTCATCTAGTGGTTTGTCCAATACTCATCTAGTGATCTGTCTAATACTCATCTAGTGGTCTGTCTAATACTCCTCTAGTGGTCTGTCTAATACTCATCTAATGGTCTGTCTAAGGAAAGCTTGCTCCGGCCCTGAGAACATGCGCCTTAGTATAGATGCTCATCTAGTGGTCTGTCTAAGGAAAGCTTGCTTCGGCCCTGAGAACATTCGCCTTAGTATAGATGCTCATCTGGTGGTCTGTCTAAGGAAAGCTTGCTTCGGCCCTGAGAACATGCGCCTTAGTATAGATGCTCATCTAGTGGTTTGTCCAATACTCATCTAGTGGTCAGTCTAATACTCATCTAGTGGTTTGCCTAATACTCATCTAGTGATCTGTCTAATACTCATCTAGTGATCTGTCTAAGGAAACTTTCTTCGGCTCTGAGAACATGCACCTTAGTATAGATACTCATCTAGTGGTCTGTCTAATACTCATCTAGTGGTCTGTCTAATACTCATCTAGTGGTCTGTCTAATACTCATCTAGTGGTTTGCCTAATACTCATCTAGTAGTTTGTCCAATACTCATCTAGTGGTCTGTCTAATACTCATCTAGTGGTCTGTCTAATACTCATCTAGTGGTTTGTCTAATACTCATCTAGTGGTCAGTCTAATACTCATCTAGTGGTTTGCCTAATACTCATCTAGTGATCTGTCTAAGGAAAGCTTGCTCCGGCCCTGAGAACATGCGCCTTAGTATAGATGCTCATCTAGTGGTCTGTCTAAGGAAAGCTTGCTTCGGCCCTGAGAACATTCGCCTTAGTATAGATGCTCATCTGGTGGTCTGTCTAAGGAAAGCTTGCTTCGGCCCTGAGAACATGCGCCTTAGTATAGATGCTCATCTAGTGGTTTGTCCAATACTCATCTAGTGGTCTGTCTAATACTCATCTAGTGGTCTGTCTAATACTCATCTAGTGGTTTGTCTAATACTCATCTAGTGGTCAGTCTAATACTCATCTAGTGGTTTGCCTAATACTCATCTAGTGGTCTGTCTAATACTCATCTAGTGATCTGTCTAAGGAAACTTGCTTCGGCTCTGAGAACATGCGCCTTAGTATAGATACTCATCTAGTGGTCTGTCTAATACTCATCTAGTGGTCTGTCTAATACTCATCTAGTGGTCTGTCTAATACTCATCTAGTGGTTTGCCTAATACTCATCTAGTGGTCTGTCTAATACTCATCTAGTGATCTGTCTAAGGAAACTTGCTTCGGCCCTGAGAACATGCGCCTTAGTATAGATACTCATCTAGTGGTCTGTCTAATACTCATCTAGTGGTCTGTCTAATACTCATCTAGTGGTCTGTCTAATACTCATTTAATGGTCTGTCTAAGGAAAGCTTGCTTCGGCCCTGAGAACATGCGCCTTAGTATAGATGCTCATCTAGTGGTCTGTCCAATACTCATCTAGTGATCTGTTTAATACTCATCTAGTGGTCTGTCTAATACTCATCTAGTGGTCTGCCTAATACTCATCTAGTGGTATGCCTAATACTCATCTAGTGGTCTGTCTAATAATCATCTAGTGATCTGTCTAAGGAAACTTGCTTCGGCCCTGAAAACATGCGCCTTAGTATAGATACTCATCTAGTGGTCTGTCTAATACTCATCTAGTGGTCTGTCTAATACT
The DNA here is from genome assembly GCA_039090855.1 of Macrothele yani. Taxonomy (NCBI): domain Eukaryota; kingdom Metazoa; phylum Arthropoda; class Arachnida; order Araneae; family Macrothelidae; genus Macrothele; species Macrothele yani. The sequence continues at coordinate 34,747,170 of CM077004.1, forward strand.
CATCTAGTGGTCTGTCTAAGGAAAGCTTGCTTCGGCCCTGAGAACATTCGCCTTAGTATAGATGCTCATCTGGTGGTCTGTCTGAGGAAAGCTTGCTTCGGCCCTGAGAACATGCGCCTTAGTATAGATGTTCATCTAGTGGTCTGTCCAATACTCATCTAGTGATCTGTCTAATACTCATCTAGTGGTCTGTCTAAGGAAAGCTTGCTTCGGCTCTGAGAACATGCGCCTTAGTATAGATACTCGTCTAGTGGTCTGTCTAAGGAAAGCTTGCTTCGGCTCTGAGAACATGCGCCTTAGTATAGATACTCGTCTAGTGGTCTGTCTAGTATCTACCTTATTATTTCACAAGGACTTTTTGTCTGGATGATCCAAAACTCCATCTGGTCGAATTATTTAATACTGACACAAGAACAGTGCTCTAAAGTACCAATCTTCTCATGTTTCAGTCCGTGGATACAGGCGCTGACAGCCGTGTTAGGTCTGGGCGCTTAAAGGAAACACTGGGGTCAGAGTCAACCGCACTCCTCACAATTTCATTTGGATAAGTAGCAGTTTTCTCGAAGAACGTCTTGGTGCATCTTTACTCACCCCTGCTTACGTGAGAACAGCGTATGTTAACAATGGCCTGACAACCGCCTTATACAACATTCATTTTTGTCTATTTGCGTGCATAACAACCACCGTGAGCAACTCGGTGGGCTATAAGTAGTCGCCCGTCTTGAATTTAGGGCCACTGCTTCCAAGGAAGGGAGAGAACCATGGCCTTAAGACAAACACAACTTTCATGCCTCACTGGGATTCGAACAGGGACCCATCTCGGACGAATGGCCAGAAGGCAACGCTTAGACCATTCCGGCACCAGGGCGGCAACAGTATTTGGTTGCATGTTGTAAGGAAGTTTCTCTTGTGGAGGAGAGAATCTAATTGCTCGATGATGTGCCTCGCTCTCCTCGTGAGTTAGTTGGTGTTGGATCCACGAAAATCTGTACTCTACTTGCAACACCAGGTACTTAGCGGAAGTGACCCACGTGATATTTTTTTATCGGACGGTCTTGTTTATATCTATGTCTGCTGACTTGACTGCCTACCGGTGATATATAAAGAAATAACCTCTTATGGTTTCAGTGTAAAAAAAAACAACAAGAGGTAACTAAAGTTTACGTAAAAAGAAGTGTAGAAAACTGGAAAGTTAAAAATGTAGTACAAGTCACAACTCTGAAAAACTAGAAAGTACATGGTTACAAATGTGTTGGGAACAAAGATTTTTCTATCCCATCAAACAGGAGCGCAGATGCCGCCCCGGTGGCGCAGTGGTCTAAGGTTATGGCTTGTGACAATTCGCCCTAGTTGGGTCCAGCTTCGAATCCCGGTGAGGCATGGATGTTGTGTTTGGGTTACGGCACTGGCTCTCAAAGTGTTATTTGATCACCACTGGCTCTCTGTGTACATTGGTCATTTAGCATACTGTAAAAACCATGCTTGACATAAACCTGCTGATGTGAAACATCTGTATCCTGTATATGCCTGCCTGTTTGTCATGTCTTTGTACCACCAGGTCAATTTAAATCCTTAAAGAATCCTGCAATAAAAAAAAAGCGCAGACATCGTGCTTAATACCGCCTCATCCCGCCGCCTAGCAGAAATCCTTATCATCGAAAAATCAGGTTAGAAATGTGTTGATGGTTTGGGACATATTGTGAAGCTGTTTTTCTTTTTCGAAACGAATTTTCCAGTCCAAATTACAACGAAGAATTTGTGCTAAATAAGAGTGTATTGTTACAACATGTTGCTAGGAAATTGAGCACCTGCAAAATTCTGGAAAATGAGAGAAGTTTTTTTAGTTGAGGATTTAACAACCACCATGAGCAACTCGATTGGCTATAAACAGTCGCCAGTCCCTAGTTTAGGGCCACTGGTTCCAGGGAAGGGAGAGATCCATGGCCGTAAGACAAACACAACATTCATACCTCACCGGGATTCGAACCCGGACCCTTCTCGGACAAACGGTCATAAGCCAGCGCTTAGACCACTGCGCCACCGGGGCGGCAGAGAAGTTTCATTTCATGGCAAGATGGAAAATAGCTATGCGATGAAAATAAACGAATATTTCTGGTATAGCTACCTGAAATAGTACAAAATTTAAGTATGTATTTTTACTACTTACAGGAACTGGACAGGATAATGTGAACACCACGCTCAGAGACGTGATTTTTAATGCAGATGCGTACGTCGTAATACGCAGAGGTGTCAACCATTTTTTTAGTTGTAATAAAAAGCTTTGTTTAGAACTTCAATGTCCTGTTTAAGTGCATTTAAAGTGCGTTTTTGCAAAACTTCTTTCAATGTGAAAACGAAATCAGCGACCTAACGGACACTTCGAAAGAATGCTAATTGTTAGTGGCCGGCTAGTTGGTGCCCCCGTGACAACAGTCGTCAGGGTAGTGGGGGTATCGGGAACTACTGTGTCTAGCGTCATGAAGCATACCCTGTTATTGGCAAAACCTCGTCTGCGAAACACAAGAGCGTCCGGAAAACGAATCTGACTGATAGAGACAGGAGAGCATTAAAGAGGATTGTTACCCGTAATAAGAAGACCACGGCGCCGAAAATTAATGCGCAGCTCAATCTGCATCTCCATACCTTAATATCAACTAAAGTAGTGCGCAAGGAACTGCATAAACAAGATATTCATGGCAGAGCTGCTATTGCAAAACCTCTGGTGGCCCGGGTGACAACAGTGTTTCCAGGAGCATACAACGTGGACTGTCGATGCACGGAAGCGTGTAATGTCATCGGATGAGTCCACATTTACACTATTCTCCATCTCAGGACGTGTTTACGTGTGAAAACCGCCGTCAGGAGCGTACAACTCAGACTGTCTGCTCCCAACAGTGCAACATGGTGGTGGTTCTGTCGTGCTTTGGGCGGTCATCTCCTGGTTTTTAGAAGGTCCCCTGATCACCTTGTAAGAAGGATTGACTGACAGGACGTATCAAACCATTTTGATCGACCAAGTCCATCCAATGGCTCAGGCATTGCTTTCTGCTGGGGATGCTATCTATCAAGATGATAACGCCACAATTCACAAAGCCTGGAATGTCCAATCATGGTTTGAGGAACATTAGGACAAACTTTCACACCTTCCTTGGCCTTCCCAATCACCAGACTTAAACATCATCGAGCCACTGTGGTCTGTGTTGCAAAACAGAGTAAGATCCCGTTATTCTCCTCCTGCATCTCTCAAGGACCTGGAGCAGTTTCTGCATGATGAATATTGTAACATCCCACTAACCTCCATTCAGTATTGGATAGACAAAGTCATCGCTCTTTCCACATTTTCTTTAATTAACACACAGCAACCGAAAAATTGTTATCCTGACACCGCTATGATCGTACCCCAGATCTTTCGATATTTAGCAGAGTGCGTTCGCCTTACGCTACTGTGGCCAACAATCTACGGCACTATATGTGTTTATCAGGATTTATTAGCTTTAATTTAATAGATTGTGCCGTTGAGCCCCATCAGATGGAGACGTCTCAGTTGCTGAGTTCATTTCTATGGATTTGTAAAGTCAGGTGCTGACAGATATACACACATAGCGCCATGGATTGTTGGCACCATAGCGTAAGGCGAACGTACTCGGCTAGTTATCGAGAGATCTGGGGTACCATCTCAGCGGTGTCCGGATAACAATTTTTCAGTTGATGTGTGTTAATTAAAGAAACCGGGAAAGAGCGATGACTTGTTTATTCACATTGTCTCCAGGTATTTAAAGGATTTTCACTATCCAGGATTGGTATGCGTCCATTCCGGGGAGGACTCAGGCTGTTTGGGATGCCAAAGGTGGTCCCACACCTATTAGGTATGTAAAAATTTCTTTTCCTAGGTGTTCACATTTTCTGTCTAATCCCTGTACATATTTTGGTATTTTTTCTCTTGGACATTGATTTTCGCCTTTGAACTGTCTGCATTCTTGCATTCTTTTGTGAAAAGTGTACGCGGCAGAACATTTCGAACCAGTTGTGACGTACCTGCCAGCAGGACGCACATGACATAAAGGCAGATAGGAATCAGAATACATGTCTGCGTAGCTCAGTTGGTAGAGCGACTTGTTCCGGAATAAGCATTCTCGGGTTCGAATCCCGGCGTAGACCGAAAATGGCGGAGAAATTTACTTCGTTATAATGGCGCCCGAACTACCCGGATGACCCGACCGTTCAAAATCTCGCATTGGTGTGATGTTATTTCCACACCGCGAGATAGGAAAAATCAGAGAATCCCTTCTCCAGTGCTTCGAAAAATAAATGTGTGTGATGTTGCATTCCACACACCAGTTTGACTGGGAGTTCTCAAGTGCACGTTCTACAGTGGTTGTCTGCCTGCAGCGATTCATGGTCACGGCTGACCCGTGGGCCATGCCCCCGGCCCTCTTTCGGGGGGAGATGTGACGTACCTGCCAGCAGGACGCACATGACATAAAGGCAGATAGGAATCAGAATACATGTCTGCGTAGCTCAGTTGGTAGAGCGACTTGTTCCGGAATAAGCATAGTCGGGTTCTAATCCCGGCGTAGACCGAAAATGGCGGAGAAATTCACTTCGTTATACAGTCTTTTTTTTTTGTTCTTTGTCAAAATTCGTTTGTGCTCATACATACTGAAGACTTCGCTGTACGTAGCCTATTTTGTTAAATTTATCCTGTGTGACCTATGTAATAATTTTAACATTCCGTTTTTAGTTTCTGTCTCTGAGAGAGGTGATGAGTTAGCTGATGAGTTACATACTGCCTGCTATTCTGCGCTATTGAGAGTATGATTCGTTCCTCGAATACTGTTTTAGTAGCAAATTGTTAAAGTTGGATTTATGGATTGAGTTAAAGATAATAATGGTTCGGCCAAATTGAATTGTACTCTAACAATAAGTCCAGAATAATAGAAATTCGTCTGCTGACATTTCTTAGCTTCCTTAATCCTGTATCCATTAGGTTATTTATTGAAGTAAAGTGTTGTTTTCACCATTTGGTGAGTATTATTTATCTAGAAGTGAGAAAATATTTAATGAAAACTTTGCACCTGAGGATTTTAGTCTTCTGTCCGTGATAGAGGAAATGTACTGGTACTTAAATTTGCTTTTAGTGAGACATCTTCTTTAGAGACACGTGCTTTCACATTTATTTAAGGTATCTTTACTAATGTTGATGCCCCTTTGATACGTTTTGAAATTTGTGGACACAGGCATAATTACAAGAATAATGGATGTCAAGCAGCAAAGTTTCATGAGCGCATTTCTATGCTTCGCCAAAGCAAATGGATTCCAATAACTGAAAGATATATGAGCCGAATTATTAAATATTTATGGCATAATCTGATTTTGCTGCATTTTCTTGAATAAAAATTCATTTTGCTCCAACAGAGGCTACGGCTCTGAGCAGCAAGTAAACATATTTAAATCGATCCGTTTGTGATTATTTCAAAAGCAAACCAAAGATCAGATACCATGAAATTTTAATGCAGTAAGGCCTTCAGTTCCTTTTTTCTTTCATTTTGTCGCAAAGGGCAAAAATAGCCACCTGATGCTCTCCAAATTACAATAAAAGTTACAATTAGGATTATATTCCGAAACAAACCCTAAATCATTTTAGACAGTGGTTTGGCTGGCCGTGATAATGACTACAATTTCATTCACTAACGTATAATTTATTCACAAAACGTCAAGATCGTTGGAAAGACAAAAAGAAAAAATCCGATGAGGTTTTTAGCCAAATCAAGGATTGCCTAGCAACAGATATTATTAGATGATTCAGAAGTAAAAAAAGAATCAACCGAAGTGGCCATGCTATAGTTACTCGAAAAGCGATCTCTCTAAAATAGCATTTATTTATATGAAACGCTTTAAAAAAATTGCTGGTATTGAACATATTTACTTAATTGAATCTCTCAATGATATCAAGCAATAAATGAACATAAAACCTGTAATAATTTTCTTTTAGTATGACTCTTTTTATAAAAAAAACAACCATTTATGAAAACAGTTAAAAATGCTGACACTAATAGTGTTTCTGAAATACAGCTTCCTGCAACTCTATTAAAACCAGATACCTCACGGGCTGTTAAATTAAAGAAAAAAGAATTGCAGATCAGAATTGTGCTTAAGGAGAATTTAACAACAGACAATCAACGTAAAACGTTAAAACTTACCATCACTTAGCAGATTCCATGAATACAAAAACCTAAATATACTAAATACACTGTCCGATCAAAAGTATCCGGACACTTGCCTATCCACAAACTCTCTGTAATATGAAAGAAATTATTAGGTGTGCAACTTAATTCTCGGCCACAGGCACGACACGTTGGCAGCAAATTATAGCAAATCGAATACGTACGTAATCAGGGAAATAGTCCCCGTTGTGATGGATAAATTTGAGCCATCTGTCAGGGAGCTACCGATTGCCACTGTGGAACAAAGAGGACTATTTCGAGTTGATAAAGTCATTAATACTTCTCTGGACCTCCTCGACATAAATGAAGTGCGTTTCCCTCAGATGATGCTGCAGAGAGCGAAAGAGGTGATAATCCGACGGGGCGAAGTCTGGAGAATACGCCGGGTGGGACAAAATCTCCCATCCCAGGTCGGTGATTGTGTTTAAAGTCGTTTTCGCGGAGTGAGGACGCGCGTTATCCTGAAGCAATAGGACCGACCTTCTGCCCTTGCCGATGAATGGCCTTTTCGCCTCCATTGCGTCACTCACACGAATGAGTTGCTGACAATAACGCTCAGCATTGACCGTTTCGCCAGGTTTGAGCAACTCATGGCGTACGACACCGCGCTGATCCCACCATATGCACAGCAACAACTTCCTGGCATGGATATTCCGTTTGGCAGTACTGGTGGTAGGTTGACCTGGATAAGCCCAAGATTTGTGCCTCTTAGGATTATTGTAGAAGATCCACTTCTCATCACATGTCAAAATCTTGTGGAGGAAATCTTTCTTCTTGAATCTGGAGAGCAAGGAAATAGCAACATCGTAGCGACTAGACTTGTTCGCAGCTGTGAGTTGGTGGGGTACCCAACGGTCCTCCTTGTGAATCCGTCCAAGCTTGTGCAAGCGCTTTGCCATGGCTTGCCGTGTTACTCCGAGTTCCTGGGCGAGCTCTGGCTGTGTACGATAGGGATCCGCGTCCAACAGTTGTTCCAGTTCCTCATCGTCAACTTTTTGTGGCTGTCCCGGACGTTCTGCATCACGGAGTTCGAAATTTCCTTGCTTAAACCGCTAGAGTCACTTCTTACACGTACTGTAGGACATAGCAGCCTCACCCAAAGCAGCACAGATCATTTGCTAGGATTTCGCGGCACTTTTTTTAGCTAAAACGCGAACAGGAGGCGTTGCCTCAAATGTTGCTTCTCGAACGACATTGCTTTCACCGTCAACATTCGTCCCTTCTGTCACTACAGCTGTGAGCGGTTGCGGTTACCTGAAAAGTTGTTGGATGGCGCTGCAATCAGCCAGTATCGCACACAGCTATTTGCATTTGCCGACGTTCTATAATCGCATGCGTTTAGGGGCCGAGAATTAAGTTGCACACCTAATAATATCGAGACTGTCCACCCTTTGTGGCTATCTCTACTCTGCTGAGAAAGAATTTTTCGTGCGTTGTGCGGGAATTGCCTTCCATTCTGTTACCAGATTATTAGTCATGTTGGTCACCGATGTCGGGCGGACCGGCCTGGCATACAGTCGGCGTTCCAATTCGTCCAATAGGTGTTTCATTGTGGTTGAGATCGGGGCTCTGTGCAGGCCAGTCAAGGTTTTCCACACTCACCTCATCAAGCCATTCCTGCACAGACTTCGCTTTGTGAACGAGAGTATTGTACTGTCGGTAAAGAAAAGAGCCTTCACGGAACTGTTGCCAAAATGTTGGGAGCGCATAAATGTCGAGAATACTAATATAAGCCACAGCGTTAACATTCACGGGCAATGGAACTAGGAGGCTCAGCTCATACAGTGAAAAACAGCCCCAGAGCATGACGCCTCCTCCACTAAACTTCACAGTTGGCACGACACAGTCGGGCAGGTACCATCCTCCACAACCAAACTCGTCCGTCAAACTTCCAGATGGTGAAGCGCGATTCATCACTTCAGAGACGTGTTTCTACTGCTTCAGAGTCTACTGACGCTGATCATTACACCACTACAACCGACGCTTGCCATTGATCTTGCTGATGTTAGGCTTCTGTGTGGCTGCTCGGCCATGAATACCCATTTACCCATTACCTTCAACCCTCGTCAAACTTTATGGTGCTTTTGTTGCTCCTAGAGGCATTTTAGAACTAGGTGCTATGCAGTGGCATCGCTAAAAATTTCTTAAGGGGGCGGGGGATCCATGGATTGGTGAAAGCCTCCCTGGAAAAAAAAACTCCAAGGGGGATGAGCCCAAAATCTTTAAAAATAAAAAAAAATGGAAAAACATTACTGAGAAAAATTCTTTTAATATACAGGGTGTCCATAAATGAAGTATACAACCTCAGTATGCTATTGAAAAAAAAAACCGACCGTAAATAACGACTTACTTTTAATGTCCAAACACATGGTAACTGTGAAATATTTTTTTTTAATGTCAGTAGGTCTCCACGCGTGCTCCGTTGGTAGCTCGCGGGATGTCGAAACGATAATCCAGTTCCACCCACGCACACTGCAGAATGTCAGGTGTAACAAGGAGGAAGGCTGCAGTAATGCGTCCTTGAGCTCAGTGATAGATGTAACCCTTTTCTTGAATACAATGTCCTTAATAAACCCCCAAAGAAAAAAAAACATGGATGAACGGGGTGGCCATACCGTCGAACCCCCCACGTCCAATTCAACATCCTGGAAAATGGTGGTCTGAAGATCTGCGTACATCCAAAGACCAATGCGGAGGCGCTCCATCTTGCTGGTAAATGATGTTTTGAAAACCTGTAGTTGTTGAATTGCGAATTATTCAAACATGACCAGATACGTTATGCCAGTAACGATTGGTTTAGCTAAGAAAAAGGACCCTGTCACTCTGTCTTCCATTAAGCCAGCCCACACATTAACCTTCGGGCTACCTCTCTCGTGTGCTATGGCCACATGGGGGATATTCCGTGTCCCAGATTTGGCGGTTATGTTTATTCACTCTGCCATAAACACGGAATGTCCACTGATAAACAGATTCGTGAAAGAAGTGTGGGGTCTTCATGTGGATTTTCGAGATTTTTGATTACATGAAACACCTGGCGCCATCTATCATTTGACTTAACAAACTTTAGCACTTGCCACGTATCTTGAGGGTTAAAGTACGTTTTCTGCGATCTTATTTTTTTAACAGCATACTGTAGTTGTAGATGCCCTATATATATATCTATATCTATATACACTATATTGGCAAAAGTCACCGGACACCTAGAAGAGAAACACAACATAGCATTTATTGACATACATTAGTACGGTGTCTGTCCACCTTTGGCCTTAATGCATGCACTGACCTTTGAAGACATGCTTCGGACAAGGTTTCGGAACACAGCGATAGGTATACGCTTCCTCAGTACATAATGCTGCCGCTAACTGTTGCTTAGTAGTAGGCCTTGGTTCCAAACTTCTTATGCGGCGCTCTACGTCATCCCGTAGGTGCTCCATGAGATTAAGATCAGGGTTCTGTGCTGGCCAGTTCACACACGATACGGAATTATCGTCAAACTACGCCGTAACAGTCCTTGATTTGTGGTTTGGTGCATTATCATGCTGGTGCCAACAAGGCTCTGTTCCATAGTATTGCCACAGAGTTGGTAGGACATAATTGTCCAGAATATCAAAGTAGACGTGCTGGTTAACAAGATTGTCCATGATAAATAATGGGCCAAGACCATACCGCGAAAAACACCCCCACACGAGTGCACTGCCAGCTAGAAACTTGACCGTAGGAATAGTACATTGTGATAAATAGCATTCCCCCGGCTGCCGCCATATCCAAAGACGGCCATCAGACTGATGGATCGTGCATCTGAATTCATCAGTCTATAGGACCCGTTTCTATTGATCTACGGTCCACGATAAATGTTCTTTACACCATGCTAAACGACGAGTAGCATTCCGAGTGGAGATGAAAGGCTTATGGGCAGCCGCTCGACCACGGTAATCCATGGAATGAAATTCTCTGCGAATGGTACGTGTACATACCGAGTTTCCAGCCTTTTTACTCACCTGTACGCTGAGATCTTGTTCAGTACTCCGTCGATTAGCTGTAACGACTCTCCTGAGGCTTCGACGTCTTCTATCACTGATTTTCTTTGGTCTGCTGGTACGTTTTGCTGCTTCAGGCTCGCCATGTGTCTTCTACTTAGTCAGTACATCCAAAACAGTTTACTTGGGTATGTTTAAACGCCTCTCGGTTTCTCTTATGGACAACCCACTAATATAACACTCAACAATCTTTCCTTTCTCAAAGTTAGTTCTCTCCCGCCGCGACATTTTCACTCAACCTCACAGTGCGATATGATCGCAGTCAGCTGTAGGCTTGTTTTTATACCGTTTGCAGCTGTACCGCGCATCTTAACAACGCAGCGGAGACGTTCATTTGCTTCTGAAGGGTGTCCGGTGACTTATATACCACAACTAGATGAAGCGCTTTTAACCGGAGCCAAAAAACAGGAGAAAAAAATGCAATGCAAACAAGCCGGGAAAAACAAGCAAAAATGCAGAAAATTTTGAGCTTTGGCTTTATCAAGGACCAGCAAAACACAAAATTAACTCATCTTTAGAAAGACCTAGTTGAATAACGGTTTCTGCTATGTCATAAATGTATTTCAGGTTAATGACCCCACATAATCAAAAAACACCTTACAAACCAAGAAAAGGTAAATATAAAAAATATATTTAACAATACATATATGACATACTTGACCAAACCCACAACGACTCATCGTTCACAAATCCAGGAAAACCTAGTACAGAGCCAATGAGCAAAAAACAAAAATAAAATTTAACATTGCCATGAGACACGGTGCACGATGAGTCGTTGTGGGTTGGGCCAAGTATGTCATATATATATTGTTAAATTTAATTTTTAATGTTTTACCTTTGCTTGGTTTAGAAGGTATTTTTTGATTATGTGGGGTCATTAACATGAAATACATACACTGAAGTGCCAGAAAAACTGGTACAGACGAGCTTATGCAAAATACATAGCAACGTCACCTATGCGCGTACTCGGTTGCGTCCGCCAGTGCGTATATAAAGCGATAGACATCTTTGCCAGCTGTCAGAGCTGTTTTCGGCATGAGAATGACAAGTAATAACGATTTAAGCGATTTTCAACGCGGTGTCATAGTTGGCGCTCTTGAGATGGACCATAGTATTTCGGAGGTAGAAACGAAGTTCGGATTTTCACGGACGACCATTGCAAGAGTGTACTGACTACAAGAATTCCGGCAAAACCTCTAACCTACGATACCAGTGTGGCCGTAAAAATACATTGGGTGAACGTGACCACCATCGGCTGTCAAGAACCGTTTCACGCAATAGGCGTGCAACACTCTCGCAGGTATCATCGGAATTCAATGCTGGAGCCTCAACAAGCATCAGCATCCGGACTGTGCAACGTACCCTGCACGATATAGGCTTTGGGAGCCGACGCCCAACTCGAGTTCCCTGGATGGGGGCACGGCAACACCGCCACTGGACACTTGATGACTGAAAACAAGTAGCCTGGTCTGACGAGTCGGGTTTCCAACTGTATCGGGAAGATGGAAGGATTCGTGTGTGGCGCAAACCCCATGAAGCCATGGATCCCGCCTATCAACAGGGAACTGTACCGGCTGGGGGGAGGGTCGGTAATGGTATGGGGTCTGTGTTAGCTGGACTTCACTGGAACCCCTGGTACGTCTACAAACGTCTGTGACCGGCCAACGCTATGTGCGCATCCTTTCTGACGAGGTATACCCGTTCACGTCCTGCATTCATGCTGATGGATTGGGCCTGTTCCAACAGGACTATGCACCTCCACAGAAGTGTCGGGATGCCACATTATGGTTAGAGGAGCATTCATCTGAGTTTGGGGTGTTGCCATTCCCACCCAAGTCCCCAGATCTAAACGTGATGGAACACATTTGGGATGACATGCAAGCGCTATCGAACACAGAATTCGATACCTCGGAATACACCCGAATTGCGGAACGCTCTGCAGGAAGTATGGTGTGCATTGCCTACAGTATATTTCTAGAATCTAGTGGAGTCCATGCCCCGTCGTATTTCTGCAGTCCTGCGCTCCCGTGGGGGACCAACGGAAGCGCAGGACTGCAGAAATACTTTTCTGGAACTTCAGTGTATATGACATAGCAGAAACCCATATTCAACTAGGTCTTTGTAAAGATGAGCTAATGTTGTTTTTTGCTAGTCCTTGATAAAGCCAAAGTTCAGCATTTTCAAAATTTGCTGCATTTTTACTTGTTTTCCCGTGCTTGTTTGCATTGCATTTTTTTCTCCTGTTTTTGGCTCCGGTTAAAAGTGCTTTTTCTTGTGGTTGTTTTTCTGAGATTTCTTCTCTTCTGTTTTTGCGCGTTTGGGTTATGAGGTCCGAAATTTCTTAAATTATTTCTGTCGTTTCTGCTGTGTTATTAATGTAATTTTTCTTAGAAACGTATTTGTTTTAGGTTCTTTTAAAGGACGAAAAACTTATATTAATGAATATCTCTGTTCGCGACATTTTATCGATTTTTTTTCATTGGAGCTGGCGTAAAACTGTGAAATGTTGGCTGTTCAACGTACGTAGTTATGGATGCGTGCATGTGTGATGCAAAGCTAAACAGTATTGGTTTGTCTTAGTAATTCCAGTGTGTGCTGATTGCTGTATGCTGATTTCGCAGCTCTGTTGTCTGAGAGTGAATGTTACTTGCCGAATATGTTGTCTAGCGTGAACTAAGTATGAAGGAAGATGCAATCGCACGAAAACTCAGTTTATTTGGCACAACTATGTATAAACATAAACATGAGAGCTTTCACCACCAAACGGGTATCTTCGTCAGGTAACACTTCAGTCGGAAGAACTTTCTTCAGACTGAACTGCTCAGTCTGAAGAAAGTTCTTCCGACTGAAATGTTGAGTATGAAGAAGTTCTTCAGGTAACAGTTTAGTCTGAGGGACATTCTTCAGAGTGAACTGTTCAGTATGAAGAAGTTTTTCAGGCAACAGTTCAGTCTGAAGAACGTTCTTCAGATTGAACTTTTCAGTATGAAGAAGTTCTTGAGGCAACAGTTTAGTCTGAAGAACGTTCTTCAGACTAAAAAAGTTCTTCAGGCAATAGTTTAGTTTGAAAAAGTTCTTCAGGCAATAGTTTAGCATGAAAAAGTTCTTCAGGTAATAGTTTAGTATGAAAACGTTCTTCAGGCAATAGTTTAGTATGAAAAAGTTCTTCAGGCAATAGTTCAGTCTGAGGAAAGTTCTCCAGACTGAACTGTTGTCTGATGAAGCCACTCATCTGATGATGAAAGCTCGCATGTTTATGTTTATACGTAGTTACACTAAATAAACAGAGTTTTCGTACGATTGCATCTACTGTTCTTGGTCTATTTTGTCCAGTGCTATATTTTGCTTAAGTATGAGTTAAATTCAAACTAAGTATAAATAAGGGAAACCCCAAAGATATGGTTTCAAAGAGAGGAACTATGTATTTATACTGAAAGCAAAATTAACTAAATGGCACACATCTGTGGTTCGTGTTGGAACAGCAAATCTGATCTGCGAGATCTCAACCACATAATTTACGTGAGTTAGTCTTCTGATAATGTGTTAGTGCCAGATACGACAAGACACCTTTAGAAATCTTGTGTGTGTGTCTCGCCGGGTTAAAGCTGTTTTGGGGGCAAGTGGAGGACCAGTATCACATTAGGCAGATGGTCATAGTGTTTTGGCCTACGCTGCGTATCAGTTGGATTGAAAAAAAGAAATACATGTATCCTAGTGACTGTACATAATTGTGCTGAGTCAAAAGACTGAATGTTTTAGAAACGAGACCCGAGTTTGTGCGAAAAAAGAAAACGTCTTCACTTTTGCGTAAGAGTGGTGAACCATTGCCCATTTCTTTAGGTAACGTCAACCACTTTCTTTACAATTTGCTTTATTACTATCGAGAAAGATGCGTAGCATCAAAAGGCTTACGAAAAAAACAATTGGGATTGGTCGCTTTGGAATTTTTAATGAAATTACTCCAGTTTCATACTTTTCAGTAATTCTAATGAAATCACTCCAGTTTCCTACTTTTCAATAATTCTACAGATAAGACGATTTTATTGCAACGTGAGTGCACTCTAAGGTGCTAAAAAAACTGGGAAGTGGCTACTATTTCTATTACATGCCACCACACCCATGCGGTAAATGGTATCGTCCGCAAACGACGTATATACACTCAAGAGCAATTGGATTAGAGACAGCTGGCGTTATGCAAATGTGACGCTGTGGTCGGCCCTGTAAACAGAAACGAGATGACGTATGCAGCGATCCGACAATATAAGGAGTGATGCGACGGGAATCAGTAACAGTTCGACGCAGTATGGGTAAGACGACGGATCTAAGCGCATCTGATCGTGGGAAAATTGTCGTAGCCCGACGAATGGGTCACCCAATCTCGGAAGTCGTGCATGCAATGGGATTTTCACGAGCCACTGTGTCACGGATGCACCGTGAGTACATCGAATCAGGTAAAACCATCCCTGCAAGGGCCAACTGCCGTGAACAACAGCGTGTGGATAATCGGGGTCAGCGTCGGCTAGCTCGCATTGTAACAGCGGATAGACGGGCCACAGTGCAAGAAATCACTCGGCAATTTAACGCTGGTGCACAAAAACGTGTAAGCAGCCACACCATCCAGAACCATCTCCTCGCTATGGGGTACATAAGCCATCGTCCCACGAGGGTACCGCTGCTGACCGCACATCACAGGGTGCAAAAATTAGCATGGGCGCGGGAACATCACCACTGGACCCTAGACATGTGGGAAAATGTTGCCTGGACTGATGAGTCGAGATCACGTTGGTGCATGCGGATGGCAGGATACGAGTACGGCGCAAACCACATGAAGCGATGGATCCTTCTTGCCATCAGGGTACTGTTCAAGCTGGTGGGGTTGGCATTCTCGTCTGAGGACTGTTTACGTGGACTCAAATGGGGCCACTGGTACGTGTGGCATCGTCTCTCACAGGTCAACGTTACCGGGATATCCTGGATGACCATTTGCTCCCGTTTGTGCGTCTTCAACATCCCACTGGGGACCTCATCCTGCAACAAGACAATGCACCGTGCCATCGCTCCCGAATTGTATCCGAATGGTTGGATGAACACTCCACCGACGTGACCTCGCTTCCTTGGCCAGCTAGGTCACCTGACCTCAATTCCATCGAGCACATCTGGGATGCCATGGAGAGAGATGTTCGAGGCTCTGACCCCCCTTCATCAAATCTTCGTGAACTGTGGGAGCTTGTTCAGGAGTCGTGGATCCGTATGGCTTCCCAACGTTTCCGGTGTCTTGTCGAGTCCATGCCGAGAAGAATCGCCGCCGTCATCAGGGCGAAAGGTAGTGCTACACGTTGCTAGACAGGTATCTCTAATTCAATTGCTCTTCAGTGTATATACAAAATTGAATGTTTGTTTGTATGTCCGCAATACAAATCTACAGTTTTCAATTTAAAACCACCAACTTTGGTATACTATCTCATGGATTCTACGTTAGACCGCAGACGGTTTTGGGAAGGGGTCGGAGCCCGGGGTCAAGGGGCCTGCATACAAAATTTTCGTAAAATCTTCAGTTTCAATTTTTAACTACCAAATTTAGTCTACTATCTCATTCTCATGATACCCTAACTTACACCGTAGACGGTTTTTGAAAGGGGTCGGAGCCCTGGGGTCAAGAGGCTCCATACAAAATTTTGGAAAAATCTACAGTTTTCAATTTAGAACCACCAAATTTGGTATACTATTTCATGGTACTCTAACTTAGACCGTAGACGGTTTTCGAATTAGGTCGGATCCCGGGATCAAGGGGCCCCCATACAAACTTTTCTTAAAAAATTCCATTTTCTACTTTAAAGAATTGCAACACAATTCAGCAGTCCAATACCCGATCTACGGTCCAAGTTAGAGACAGTAGATAACAATAAAGTACAAAAATGTCCGTTTAATTGTGTGTTAAGAACACAAATGAATAAACGTTAGCTTTCACCACTTACGGGCGGCTTCACCAGGCAGAAATACAATGCAATGTAAATAGAAAGTTCCAGATATTCAAAATTCAAAACGGTAAACAAAAGGATGATCAATGCCAATGTCATGTCGCATGCACGCGACATGACATGGGTACAATGCGTTTCAGTGTTGCGGGATTCTCAGAAGTGCACGCCAGATTTATGGCAGTTCTATAGATGTCTCCTCGAAGGTAAGTAATTCCATTCCTCTTCCTTTCTTTTTGTTTCGTAAAAGCAAATTAACTAAATCAATTTTTTTTTCACATTTGCAGCTATCCCGACTTGCTTTTTTTTTTTTTTGGCAAGTTGGAGGAATCCTGCTTTTCACACGGACAACTCTACGTCGCCATCCCAAAAATTGGCAATCCTAAAAAAAAATCTCTACATTTTTGCTCCCAATGGAAAAACCAAAAGGTAAAGATGAAAAACCAAAAAGTATCCCAGTAATTTTTTTTTTTACCAAAAAACAATAACCTAAATGAATTAAAATAAATTTACTGGAAAATTACAGGAATATCTTTTTTATTCATTAACTTTCACCTTCTGAACTTGGTGATTTCACGAATATTAACATTTATCCTGGAAATACCGGGTACCCCTGCTGGTATTTAATATATCGAAATTCTCTCTATTTTGTATGTTCGAAATGTAATCTTTCTTCTTTTTAATCGTGCAGTGTATGTGCCAGTATCATTTCTCCTGGTCTGAGATAGAAAACAGCGTACGTTTACGCCATATTTGGCAATATTGAGTAGGCTGTGTGTATCTAAGAGAAACCTCAGCTCCGATCACCAAAAACTCTCCATGTTACAGCCTCGACAAATACGCTGTGCGAGTTGTGAGTGCTGTGACTGCTTGGCTCAAGGATATTTAGCAGTAAAGAAGGAGACACATTTTAGCGCTGGTCTTCACTTGAAGACAGCCAGGAAATAGGAAGGAGTAACGGTGGTAAACGCCGGGTGAACTGCCTCCGGGGGCAAGTCCTGAATGCTAACAAGTTCATTATTGCTCCAGCCAGGAGTGGTGGGCAAACAGTCACGTGACTCCGTCTGTAAATAGGTCGCCCTCCAAGGGTGAGGGGGTTTGGTGGCTTCTAGGGAAAAGTCGTGCAGTTTCATGTAGGCAGGCCTTAATACCTCTTCCCCCTGTTCTCCATTCTCCGTTGATCTTTGACTTAATCTCATAAAACCTTCCTCTTTCGTAATAGCCTCCAAAGTTACATCATCACAGAGAGCTCATTCTCTTCTCTGCACCATCTTGCTCTCCTCTCTCAGTCCCTCGCCGTATCCCTCTTATCTTGCTTTGCCTGCATCCACGACCCCTTCCACTTCCGAATCAGTCCACCGACTTCAACAACCAGAGGCCCCGAAGGGCGGAAGTGAAGAAATTTTCTTCTTCGTTTACTTCCGTCTCTTCTCGGTTCATTTCCTCCATTAAGGAAACAGGGCTTCAAAAATCGAAGGCAAAGAAGAAAAGCCAGAAAGAAAAAACGAAATGAAAAGTCGTTGCGATTACGAAAGAAAAGAATGCTTCCGCGAAATAGAATATTTTTCAAATAAAAAAAAGAAGAAGAATCGCTCGCGAGAATGGAATTCAAACCAAACTTTCCGTTCAGTGCCTCGGGGAATGTTTAAAAAATCACAACACTGTTCACGTGTTCATTTTTTTTTTAAGTTCACAGTATTCAGAAGAAGTCGAAAGAAATACTGTGTAAAGTGAATCCAAGCAAAGCGATAAGTAGCGGGGAATGGATCAATTTCGAAACTTATAATCGAGTCATTTCACACCATATCAGCTTCAAAAAAATGAATGCAACCCTTAGAAATCTTACGAATGTATTTACTCCTACTACGAAATATTGTGTCAAGCCAAAATAAGTGGAAAATTAATTTTAAAAATCTTAATCCCAGAGAAAACTATCAATCCTTACTAAAAATAAACTTACGTGTGCAGAATGCAAATAACACTCCGAAACAGCGAATCAGTATTGCATTCAGAGAGCATTTTCCGGGGGGGCGGGGCAATTACGAATTTCGAGGGGGCTAAAATTTGTTGACTGATTATATACATATAATCCCAACTTTGTTATATATATATCATCATCATCATCATTGTCAACCATTACCAATCCACTGCTGGATGGAGATCTCCCCAAGTTTCCTCCACAACGGTCTGTCTTGTGCCAGTCTCCTCCATGTCACTCAAGCATACTTTCAAATTTCATCCACCCATATCCCATGAGGTCTTCTTCTGGGTCTTTTCCTGTCCCTTGGAATCCAATCTAAAATTTCGGCTGTCCACCGATGGTCTGTCCTTCAGGCAGTATGTCAAGCCCATTGCCATTTCAGGGATTTAACTCTGATCATGATGTCTTCCACTCTCGTCATTTTTCGGATCCACGAGTTCCTCTTCTTATCTCTCTTGGTTACACCAAGCATGCACCTCTGCATGCTTCTTTGAGTTGCCTGCAGTCTTTGTATGTCTCTTTTAGTTAAGGTCCACGTCTCTGCACCATACGTAAGCACTGGAAGGATGCATTGATCAAACACTTTTCTTTTAAGACATAATGGCATATTACTATTAAAAATTTTACTGTTTCTTCCAAAAGCTCTCCAGGCAAGTTTTGTACGCCGATTAATTTCTTCATCAATGTGACCCTCACTTGATATCTGCTGTCCAAGATAGACGTAACCTGTCTGTTATCTCCAGCTTTTCTCCATCAATCGATAAATCTTCATTTCTTGTAAAAGCATTAAACATCACTTTTGTCTTCTGAAAGTTCATTTTTAATCCCACTTTCGTGACTGGAACGGAGAAGACCTCGGATTCGAACCTAGGCAGGTATGAACGTCCGAACCACTAAATATCCGCCTTGTGTCGAATGGACACGTTAAGCCTTCGGGACCCGGAAGCCGCCCCCCCCTCCCCTCCCCTCCCCTGTAATAAATAAGGGCGTCTTCCTTCCCCTTTCTACCTCGCTTCCGTGTGACTTTCCTGTCAGGCACTCTAGCCCAAATCTCCTAGCTTCCTATTTCTAAAAGTTGTTTAAGACCTGGAGTAAGAAAACTAGCTGATGACCATTAACCTGTACCGTCCAATTGCGGACTCCACAGGGTTAAACAAACTCTCTCGATATTAAAGGTGACGGCGTTGCGAGTAATCCCCCCAGGATCCGACATTCCCCCATCCGGACAGAATCGGTCCGTAGACCCGCAGCTTGCTGCTACCCCCGTGGACCGGCACTTCTCACCTCTCCGTCATGACCCGTGTGTGCGTGTCATTTGGGCAGGGGTTAGAAAATGGCTCTACCCCTGTTTGGGAGAATCGATTGCTAGCGCGAATTGTTTGGGGCGACCGCCCTTTATTCAAACAAAATACGTACATGCACATATAAACACTGAGGAACTCATCTTTACGTGAGAGGTTAATCCTTTGCTCAATGAGCCCTCTCACACTAAAAAACACTGAACAATATTTACATTGAATTTATTTACATTGGTACTTGCACTTCCACAGGACTAGGGTCAGTTCTGTGGTGATGACTGTGGGCTCGAGTCATCAGTTCTTCTTCTCCGTCTTTATCCCTCTTCTATCTTCTTTCTTCTACGGTCATCCCTCAATTAGGTATACCGTCTGTTGCTTTCTGAGGTGCTTGACCATCTCGATGATCCCCTGTCGCGTTCTTGGGTGCGCGAACAGGATCGAGAGGTCCTTCGTCTTTGCCAATTCTGGCACCAAAGTTGTTCTCTTTCCAGACAGAGAAGCACATTCTAGAATCATGTGTGCGACATCTGCAGTCTGGGCACCACCCATGCACACTCGCTCCCTAACCGCAAATCTGCGGAAGTACTCCGGCGAAGCACCGTGCCCGGTTAGTACCTGGTTAAGGAAACCAAGACCTGAAGTAAGATACTCCTTTCCTAAAACCCTCTACATCTGATCTGATCTGTTCCGGACAAGATTTCGGACCCGGTTTTATTTCCATTTTATTTTTGCAAAAAAATAAAAATAAAAATGTCAAAGAACCCTTCAGCGGTCTTTGAAATAATACTTTAGAGCTGCATAGTATGATCCAGGAACTTGCTGTGAAAGGTAAAGAAATTGGATAAAAAACGAACTTTCGGAAACCAAAACTGAAGTACAATGCTTTTACAAGGAATGAAGATTTACCATTGATGAGGAAAAGCTGGAGATAGCCAATTCGGACATTTGCCTTGGACAGCAGATATCAAGCGAGGGTCACATTGATGAAGAAATTAATCGGCGTATAAAACTTGGTTGGAGAGCTTTTGGGAGAAACAGTAAAATTTTTAAGAGCAATATGCCATTATGTCTTGAAAGAAAAGTGCTTAATCAATGCATCCTTTGTAACGTGCCTGCAGCGCAGGACGTACATCAAATAAAGGCAGATAGTAGTGAGAGCACATGTCCGCGTAGCTCAGTTGGGAGAGCGACTTACTCCGGAGTGAGGGGACACGAGTACGATGCTCGACGCGGACAAACTTGTACGTTATACCTTCCAGTGCTTATGTACGGAGCAAAGACGTGGATCTTAACTAAATAAGACATACAGAGACTACCGACAACTGAAAGAAGCAAAGAGAGATGCATGCTTAGTGTAACCAAGAAAGATACTCGTTAAAAGAGGAACTCATGGATAAAGAAAATGACAAGGGCGAAAGACATCATGATCAGAGTAAAATCCCTAAAATAGCAATGGGCTGGACATATTGCCAAAAGAACGGGCCACCGATGGACAACCGAAATTTCAGACTGGATGCCAAGGGACAGAAAAGGACTCAGAAGAAGACCACGTAAGAGATGGATGGATGGAGGAGACTTGCCCATGACAGTCCGTTGGTGAAGAAACTTCATCCAGCAGTAGATTGATAATGATTGACAATGAAGATGATGATATATTCATATAGTTCAAAGAAGATTCGTCCCGGTCGGGTCCAATTGGGAGAAGTTTGGGTCGGGTACGGGTCCAAAATTTTTGGCTTGTTTCCAATTCTGCCCACAAGCCTTCCCGACTCGATAATTCTTTGACCCAGTCGTCTGGCCATTACAATTTGGCCTTTGTCAAACCCGCTCAAGTGATTAATAGAGCTCAGTATAAGGTGTTACTTATAGTGTTTTATGATGTTCACACGCGCCGTTGTTTACCTGTAGTTGCATCGATTTTCAGAAAGAAGCACAGGTCCTAATGCTTTGGCTATTCGGTATAGTTCAGAAAATTCCGTGACAAACAGAAGTGCAATTAAAGTTACACTTACATAAGATAAACTAGAAAGGAAGATAAAGTGAAATTGAGAACTGAGGTCTCTTCTGAGAAATATTTTTGTAAATCGCATTGTCTTTTTTGCACTCGATACAGGTGTTTTTAAGCTCATCGAGGGAAAAATTAATGGTCATATAAAATGTGTGTGGAATGCAACAGAGAAAAGTAATAATATTTGCAAGAAAATTTTTAAATATGTTCACTCTTTGCAAAAAGAAAAAAAAACGAAGCGCCTAGAAGGAATCGTCCAATCAAGATGAGAATTGGTATGGGCAATGTACACTTACAGGAAAGAAAATGATTTCAATTCCATAGCAGTTGGGTCATTTATTCGGATAAAACAGCTACACGAGTGGTACAAGTCAAAACGTTGTAGCGCCATCTCTGGCTCGGATACAAGCGGTTACCCGGCTTGGTATTGACGCATACAGTTCACGGATACTGTCATGACGTATAGCACGTCAGATGGTGTCCAAATTGCATGCCAGTTCGCCTTCATTTCGGGATGGGAGTAGGTGGCGTCCCATGATGTTCACGGATACTGTCATGAGGTATAGCACGTCAGATGGTGTCCAAATTGCATGCCAGTTCGCCTACATTTCGGGATGGGAGTAGGTGGCGTCCCATGATGTTCACGGATACTGTCATGAGGTATAGCACGTCAGATGGTGTCCAAATTGCATGCCAGTTCGCCTACATTTCGGGGTGGGAGTAGGTGGCGTTCCATGATGTCCCAATTCGGGATTGGAGTAGGTGGCGCTCAATGATGTCCCAATTCAGGATGGGAGTAGGTGGCGTCCCATGATGTTCACGGATACTGTCATGAGGTATAGCACGCCAGATCGTGTGCAAAGTGCATGCCAGTTCGCCTACATTTCGGGATGGGAGTAGGTGGCGTCCCATGATTTCCCAAACATGTTCGATCGGTGAGAAGTCGCGCGATGGGGCTAGCCATGGAGGGGTGTCGACATTACGGAGGTAGGCCTGGGATAGCCGTGCTGTGTGTGGCCGGGCATTATCCTGTTCAAAAATTTCTCGGTGATGATGTGACAAAAATGGCTACACAACAGGCCGTAGAAAGTCGTCGACGTTCCATTGAGCCTTGCGGGGATGATTCGGAGGACTACCATGGGTGTTAAGCTATCGTAAGAAATTGCTCCCCAGACAGTCACTCCCGGTGTGCGAGCCGTGTGCCGTTCTACGGTAAAGGCAGGATCCTTGCGCTGGTCGGCTCTTTTCCAGACACGTGTACATTGGTCATCGGCGCCAAGTTCAAACCGTGACTCACCGCTGAAGACAACACGACGTCACTGGATACTATCCCACGTTGATCGCGCGCAATACCACTGCAACCGGTACCGGCGATGTTCGCTGGTCAGTGGTTGGCGGCGAAATGACCTCCTTGAATGTAGTCCCCATGTCCAAGTCCCCATGGCAACGGTCCGGATGGCCACCTCCGTACCTGCAGACGACGCAACATTTCCACGGATGGTTCAGAGCGACGAATTTGGTTTTGTTTGTGCGTGTGGCGAAGTGGAATGTAACCCGTGTCTAAAAAGTGAGTGGAGAGTCAGTTTCGGAAAAGACAGTGGTGAGATGCCATGTTGCATAATATGGAGCGAGGAGGCAAGAGAGAGAGAGAGAGAGAGAGAGAGAGAGAGAATGAGAGAGGCGTGTCCAAGAAGCATCCTTCTTGCCTGGGTAAGGGACGTCCTCAACGAGGTGACAGCTTCGGTGAGTTATGAGACTTCCGGAGTTTGCGTCCTGCAGAAAATGCACTTACGAGATTGGCTGATGGCGAGGGAACTGGGTGAGAAGAAAACCTTAATACAAAAGTTAAGAAAAAAAAACTTAATACAAAAGTTTCATGTCGTTGTGTACAGAGGGGTCGGAGAGACAGTTTTGGCTTCTTCACTACCATCCACCCACACCTCCCAATATGTACTTGGAACCGTTAGTTGTTGATGTCCCCTTTGGCTTCATATTGTATTTAACAAACAAGTTAGTAAAATCATTCAATGCATTGATTATGATACGTTTTCCAACATACCAGAAATTATTACTCAAGTTATGAATATAATGGCTGTAGAACAAATCTTGCTCCTGTGTCCTGACCTTTGACCCCATTTCGATGACATTCAACAGAACCGGTAAAGTATACTTCCGGAACAACTTGATAAAGTTTTGTCTCAATCGATGCATTTTTACTTAAGTTGTAACGCATACGGGTGATGGAATGGATCCCGATCCTATGTCGTGAGCTTTAATTCCATTTCGTCCATTTTCAATACGGTTCGTCCCCAGGTGGTTCCCTACCACATACTAAAATTTCGTCGAAATCGAACCATTTTTACGTAAGTTATGACGCATAAGTGCAAAGGAATGCATCCCGCTCTTATGTCGTGCCTTTGACCCCACTTCACCCATTTTCAATAGGGTTCGTCCCAAGTAGTCCCCTACTACATATTAAAATTTGATCGAAGTTGAACCATATTTACGTAAGTTATGACGTATAAGGGCAATGGAATGCATCCCGCTCCTATGTCCTGATCTTTGACCCCACTTAACCCATTTTCAATAGGTTTCGTCCCCAGTGGTCCCCTACCACTTACTAAAATTTCATTGGAATCGAACTATATTTACGCAAGTTATGAGGCATAAGGGCAATGAAATGGATCCCGTTCCTATGTCGTGACCTTTGACCCCATTTCGCCCATTTTCAATAGGGTTCGTCCCCAGGTGGTCCCTTACCACATAGTAAAATTTCATCGAAATGGAACCATTTTTACGCGAGTTATCGTGCGGACGGACGGACAAAGCCGGAGCATGTACGCTTCTTCAACCTACGGTTGGAAAGCGTAAAAAAGGTGAACTAAGAAAGGTATTCAATAATAAATCAGTACAAAATCTAAAACAAATTTTAGGAATCTTAAGCTTTTAACTCATGTTCTTCTGAGAACAATGAAAAATACAGTGACTTATTATGAAATTCTGCAGATAATTTAGTAGCTACAATTTGTGTTTCAATGGACTTCATAATATACTGGCGGAAAATGAAAAAGAACACCAAGAAGGAATTGGCGGACGATCATGAAATTTACATATGTTAATGGGGTCGAGTTTACGTAGGTGTGATGTTAATTTCGGGACCAACCGGTTACGCCACAGCACGGCATAATATGCAAATTATCGTCAGTGGTATTTAAGGAGTACGGCGAAGTGAATGTAATCAGTCGTCGGCGTACGGACACGTGCGAAGACCCTGAAGATGTATGTATGTGTGTGTGTTTCACCTCGATGATGATAGTGCCTTGGCTGACCCATAATATGGGTTTCAGCAGAACAGTGTACAGCCTTGTGCTGTACCCCAGTTCACTAACTGTGAAGAAGCTGCAATGCCTGGACATCGAAGGCGTGTACGATTAGAGCAGTTATCGGACTTTGAACGAGGTCGTCTAGTCGGACTCCGCGAGGCCGGGTGGTCGTATCGTCGTATTGCGGAGCGAATTGGACTGGAAGTATCGGTGGTAGTACGATGGTGGCGTAGATGGTCCGAGGAACATTCCCACACGAGAAGACGTGGAACCGGAAGTCACAGACAGACTGATGAGCGGACCGATCGACGCATAAGAAGAGCGGCGTTGTCAAGCAGAACATCCACTGGGACGCAAATCCGAGCTGCCGTTGCACCTGAGGTGACTGTGCGAACAATCCGCAACCGTCTACTGGATGCAGGACTACGTGCACGTGTGCCTCTGGCATGTGTACTTCTGACTCCAGCCCACCGTCAGGAACGGCTGCAGTGGTGTCGCCAACGTCTGCACTGGAGAACGCAATGGCGATCTGTCGTATTCAGCGATGAAAGCAGATTCTGCTTGGGAGCCTCCGATGGCCGTATGCGTGTTCGCAGACGCACAGGGGAACGTCTCCACACTTCTTGCATCCGCCAGCGACACACAGGGCCTACACTTGGTCTCCTGGTGTGGGGAGCGATCAGCTATCACTCTCGTACACAACTAGTGTTTGTACCGGGTACGTTAAACAGCACCTCCTACATCAACAACATCATTCAGCCCGTTGTTGTGCCATTTGTAAGGTCGGTCCATCGTGGTGTTTTCCAGCAAGATAACGCACGCCCACACACGGCACGTGCAACGCAACATGCACTTCAGGGTGTGAGACAACTTCCATGGCCTGCACATTCACCGGATTTGCCTCCCATTGAGCACGTGTGGGATTTTATGGGACAACGACTTATCCGGTCTCCACGGCCAGCCACGACCATCCCCGATTTACGCGTCCAGGTTGAGGATGCTTGGAACTCAATACCCAAACTTACATCCAACATCTGTACGACATACTCCATGCCAGAATTGCACAGTGTGACGCAGTTCATGGCGGTTCAACCTAATACTAACCATGTTTCATGGAAATGTTATTTCTTCAGTTTACCAGCACATACAGCTGTATTTTGCCATAATGTTTTGATCACGTTATCCTCTGTATTACGTTATTATGCTGTATAAATTTCGTTGGTATCAGACGTCTCCTTCTTGGTGTTCTTTTTTCACTTTCCGCCAGTGTAGTTCTCCGTCATAAGTTCTTTGGGGGCCCTCTCAGATGTCTTAGCCTTGGATCCCAGTCAAATTCCTTAGCCTAGGGGCCCACTAAGTCCTTAATCCGGCTTGAATTCTGCTATTATGGTCATTAGCTTGAACCCTTCTGTTTGTCAGTAGCTCAGTTCCTGCTCGGTATTAAGCTTTCGATTTAGAGGCAAGGAACTCTTGACACTCGCGTTCGACATTGTCCAAAGTAGTCAACTGCTTGCCAACGAGAAAATACGCCATCACCAGGAACAAGTGGTCGTCTGAAGGAGAAAGGTCGGGCTTGTATGCTGGATGAGGCAGCAGCTCGATTCCATGCAGTTCTTAAAGTTTGACTTGGGTCCGATTAACGGCATGAGGTTTTGCATTTTCTTGTTGCATCAGTGCTCGCTTTCAGTTGACTTAAGCATGATACTCCTGATGAAGTTTATCATCGGTCCCGGACAATTCGTCCAATGATGATTAGTCCAATACCGATTCGTCCAAAGGGACGATTGGTCCAATACCGATTCGTCCAAAGGGACAATTGGTCCAATGCCGTTTTGTCCAATGCACAATTAGTCCGATTCCGATTCGTCCAACGGGACGATTGGTCCAATGCTGATTTCTCCAGTGGTATCATCCTACCAACGGCCATTTTTTTATTCTTAACCCTCCAGGTTGCAGGAGCTTTGGAAGAGGCAATGCGAATGAATTTTTTACATGTGTAGCAGAAGACTCCTCTTTCTGTAGTATTCGTCGTCGTTAAGATGCGCAAATATGCATTCTCGTTCCTGTTAGTCTGAATTTTTTTTCGATGTGATATTACGTTCCCGCGGGATTTGAACACGTTTTCAATGAATGAATTATTGCGTCGTCGGAGCTTTGTGCACAGAACCGCCGAACGTATATATACGTTCTTGTCACCCGGAGGGTTAAGAAAGAATAATAATTTAAGTTATTCTCTTTATATCCTTTTGAAAAAGGATTTCCATTTATTTGGTATTTGAAAACATTTTATGAACCTGATAAAAGGCACTCAGCGAAACATTTCTTGGCTGTTTACAAAACATCTAGCCCTCAGGCCTTTACAGAAGATCTTAAGTTACAACTTAGATATTTGGTATTTGTAAACATTTTACAAAACCTAATAAAAAGCACATAGCGGATTTATTTCTCAACTCTTCACAAGACACCTTGGTCGCGGGCCTATGAAATAATATTTAGCGTCTAAGTAAAAGCGCAATATTATTAACTTGATTTGATGTGTTGTCAATATGACATCGGTAGAATAAAAACTGTTAAAAAGACCTAGGCCAATGAATTAATATTTAGTGCCTAAGTAAAGGCGCAATATTATTAATTTTATTTGATATACAAAATTTATGAATATGGCATCAGTAGAATAAAAGCAGTTAAAAAGGTCCAGGTCCAGTTTTTCAGTGGGCACTTAGCCGTACCCTACTGCATGCTGCAAACAAAAACGGGAAACTAGTTTTTTTCTTTTATTTAATGCGAGAAAGAAACAATGAAGTTGATTGAACTTCGGCTCGTGCATCAGTGACTTCATGCGGCAGAGAGGGCAGTATAACAAGCAAAAAAGGTGATTCCAAAAAAAAAAAGTATGTAACCACATTTTTACACATGAAATGTAATATTATTTTGACATTCTTTGGACTATTGGTACTAACATACATCATCAAAGAAGAATCGTAAAAGATGAGATTTGTTTCTCACGAGTAGCACTTCGGACAGATCAGGCGGAATTGGATTAATCGTATCATTTGACCAATCGTACCATAGGACGAATCGTGCCTTTGGACGAATTGTCCCCTTGGACGAACGGCACTGGACCAATCAGCATTGTACCAATCGTCGTTGGACGAATCGTACCAGACCCGTTTATCATACATCCTGCCCGATTGCTGATAACAAAGCTCGGCTTTGATAGACCGACCATTCGGAATGAGCACTGAGCTCAAAGTGGATTACACCTTCATAATTCCACCAGACACGTAGCATGAACTTTTTTCAAAACATCCGCGTTTTGGGAGTAGGTAAAGCTGATTCATCTGTATTCAACCACTGTTGTGAAGAATCTGGATTACGCAGATATATTCCACTTTTCATCCCCAGTAATTATTTGTTTGTATTTGTTTGATAAATCGAGTATCGCGTGAATTTCTGAGAAGTTCCTTGCCTACCTCGACACGCCGTTGAGCTGGGGTGAGCTCATGAGACACCTCATGGCATTGTCTGTAAGCCTTATTTTGAGCAGGTGCTCAGCGATGGTAGATTTAGAAACTCCCAGTTCATTCTTCTGACAATTTACGAGTGCTTGTTCACTGGTTGTCTTCTACAGACGCTTGCGTGTCGTCCGAATCAACAGCAGAGGGTCTACCCAAACCTTTCTTTCTTTTCAAGCGCAAGTCATGAGCTGCAAATTTCTTGAAACACGTTCGCGCCACCCGAGTAACCGCTAAGCCTTCAACTTCGTTAATTTTTTAGACTGCCTCAGTAGTTTTAAACCCCTGTTTTCAGTAATGTCGCAATAGATCCAATATTTCAAATTTTTTAAGTACAAGTTCAACGCATGGGTCGCAACATGTGCTTCACGCCTCGTTTGATTGCCCACAGTACTCCCTTTCATTCGTTTGCAGTACAGGTAAACTGTCCCGCAGTAAATATGCGTATTTACGTCGTGAAACTGCTTTATGCAAAAACGAAGGTTTTTTTGGGGGTTTTTTTACACTTTTCAACCGTTGGTTGAAGAAGCGTATATGCTACAGCTTTGTCCGTTTGTCTGATCGTCCGCACGATAATTCGCCTAAAAATTGTTCGATTTCGATGAAATTTTAGTATGTGGTAGGGGACCACTGGAGACGAACCCTATTGAAAATGGGTGAAATGGGGTCAAATGTCAGGACATAGGAGCGGGATCCATTCCATTGCGCTTATGCATCATCACTTGAATAAACATGGCTCGATTTCGATGAAATTTTATTATATGGTAGGGGACCATCTGGGGACGAAACCTATTTAAAATGGGCGAAATGGGGTCAAAGGTCAAGACATAGGAGCGGGATCCATTCCATTGCATTTATGCGTCATAACGTGCGTAAAAATGGTTCGATTTCGATAAAGTTTGAGTATGTGGTAGGGGACCACCTGGGGACAAACCCTGTTGAAAATAGGCGAAATGGGGGTTAAAGGTAACGACATAGGAGCGGGATCCATTCCATTGCCCTTATGCGTCATAACTTGCGTAAAAATGGTTTGATTTCGGTAAAATTTTAGTATGTGATGGGGGACCACCTGGGGACAAACCCTACTGAAAATAAGGTTTGTCCCCAGATATATAATAAGGTCAAAGGTCGGTCAGGACATAAGAGCGGGATCCATTTCATTGACCTTATGCGTCATAACTTACGTAAAAATGCTTTGATTGTGACAAAACTTTATCATGTTGTTCCAGATGTTTACTTAACTGGTTCTGTTGAATATCATCGAAATGGATTCAAAGGTCAGGGTATGGGAGCGAGATTTATTCTACATCCATTATCCTCATAACTTAAGTAATGATTTCTGGTATGTTGGAAAGTGTATCATAAACAATGCATTGCATGATTTTACTAACTTGTTTGTTTGTTGTTGTTGTTTTTCTTTTCTCCGACACACCAATAACAACACTTAAGTTTATTCTTTACAACACGCAGCCATGGGAGTCCATAGCTTAGTCTTCAAATGGGAGCAAACAAAAATCATACGAATAACAAATGCAAACACCATATGCAAGTTTCTCTGTGCCTTCTTGTTATCTAATTGTTTTCACCGCACTCTCAGCACATAAATTTAATTGGAAACCAGGCCCAAAAACTACATAAAAAAAAAAAAGTTGGATGAATGAAGTTAGACAGCATGTTCGGACAGTAAAGAAATGTTTTTGTCATTCTTTTGATCATTTTCGCAACTTGTGTCACATGCGCCACGAAAATTCAGCGACTCAATTGGTCATCAAGAACGGATAAATATCCTCAGGACAAATTTCTGGGGAAAATTTTGAAATATCTTTATCCAGTAGTGAACAGCTGTGGCAGAGGATGATATATTTCTTTCGCATTTTTTCGCCTTTCGTACTTTCCCATACTGTACGTATGTACACTGTTCTTTAACATGCAATGATAAATTTCATTATTACTTTCTGCTGTGAATTTCAGTTTTCTCCACTGGAAACTCCTAACGTTTTTCGCATTTTTAATACATACACACGCATCCGGAAGTTCTACAGAAAATTAGTAATCAGAATTAGCGTTATAGCGATTGTACGGTCCAAGGATAGGAAGCGCATATAATAAAAATTATTATGAACAAAAATAATTAGCATAAATAATATAAATTATATTGTTATATTATTTATATTATTATATTATATAAATCGAGTACCGCGTGGATTTCTGATCAGTTCCTTGCATATCTCGACACGTTGTTGAGCTGGGGGAGCTCATGAGACATCTCACGACATCATCTGTAGTCCTATCTTGTACAGGTGCTCAGCGATGGCAGATTTAGAAATTCCAAGTTCGTTCTACTGACAATTTACGAGTGCTTGTTGGTTCGCATTTTTAAATAGCCAACAATACTTGAACTCTTTGTACATTTGCTCTTATCACTTTCGTATAATAACCTTTAATATAGCCGTGGTCTAAGGTGGCGCAGTGGTCTAAGCGACGGCCTTTGATCATTCGTCCGAAAGGGGTCCAGGTTCAAATCCAGTGAGGCATGAATGTTGTGTTTGTCTTACTGCACTAGCTCTCTCCTTTCCTAGCTCTCTCCTTTCCTTGGAGCCAGTGGTCACGACTACTTATAGCTCACTAAGTTGCTCACGGTGGTCGTTAAATCTCCAATCAAAAAAAAAAAAAACTTTAATATAAACAATAGTAACTAATATAAATAATATGAACAATAGTAACTAATATAAATAATATGAACAAGTAACTAATATAAATAATATGAACAATAGTAACTAATATAAATAATATAAACAATAGTAATTAATTAGGGACGGGCGACTGCTTATAGCTCATTAAGTTGCTCAAGGTGGTTGTTAAATCTCCAATCAAAAAAAAAAAAAACTTTAATATAAACAATAGTAACTAATATAAATAATATGAACAATAGTAATTAATTAGGGACGGGCGACTGCTTATAGCTCATTAAGTTGCTCACGGTGGTTGTTAAATCTCCAATCAAAAAAAAACTTTAATATAAACAATAGTAACTAATATAAATAATATAAACAATAGTAATTAATATAAATTTCAGGGTAATATAAACAATAATATTAACAATATAAACACCCAGATCCGTCTTTCTGGAACGCTTGACGTCACACCAACGTCTGCATGTTGCGTCATCACTTATCGAGCAATTCGTGTGTGCTCTCGCGATGTCAAAATGATTGCCTGCTGTATAATAAGCACCGATATCACTTTCAGATGTCAAGGTAATCGTGTGCTAATTTAAAAACATTGAATTATCAATGACTCGAGTTCTATTTTTCCGATCTACAAAATTCGCATTGAATTCTTAATATCACAGCAAGTTGAGTTTTCACGCGATCACATTGAGATGTCAAGGTGATAGCGTGCTAATTTAACAACATTCGATTATCAATCACTCGAGTTCTATTTACCCGTTGTACAAAATTCGAATGGAAATCTTAATATCACGGCAAGTTGAGTTTGTATATTGATTTAATTTAGCACAATTCGAATATTAATTTGTACGCTTTAATTATTTTTTACTTTTTTAGTTTAACTAACTTTCCGAGTTTAGTGCTGATTATATTGTACATTTTGCAAAATATCGGTCTATCTAAATGCTGTGACCTACAATAAAAACTGAAATCTTGCGATGTCGAAGTGAGCAAAATTGCATCTAAAAACAGACGTCGCCCCAACAGCACATTGTCGATAACTTAGATAGTTCCGATTTGTGATGCCAGATGTCGCATTATTTTGTAGAAAAGGCTTCGGGATGAAGTTTCAAACTAACCTCCGATTAGGACAGTTCAAAACAAGCCGTGAAGGGCTCCTGAAACTTGACTAGTCGAGTTTCAGAAGCCTACATGTGTGCCGGAGAAAAAGTAGTTTAACGCGAAAAATCAAATCAAAAGTTATTAAGGTAAGTTTACAGGAAAAAACTGGACTACAAGGAAAATTGTTAAACAACAAATATTTCGCACAGAATATTTATTTATCGCGAGGTCTTTTGAAAAACGGGAATTAATAGCATATAATTTTCAGTCCTAACATGAATGAGTTCTTGCTATATAAATTTTTAC
The DNA here is from genome assembly GCA_039090855.1 of Macrothele yani. Classification (NCBI taxonomy): domain Eukaryota; kingdom Metazoa; phylum Arthropoda; class Arachnida; order Araneae; family Macrothelidae; genus Macrothele; species Macrothele yani. The sequence continues at coordinate 34,779,628 of CM077004.1, forward strand.
TATATTTCCTTACAAAAGAGCTGGCATCCATTTGATTTGTTTTCAATCTGCTTCAATTTAAAATTTCCCCGTCTTAGGACGAGAAGCATCCTCTATGCATTAATAATTATTTAAAACTTAAAAACAACCGTCCAAGGACGGGTATAGGCTAGCAATGAATATAAACAATAGTAATTAATTTAAATACAATATATATTTTTAATAGAGAAAATCTCTGTAGTACGTTCCAACGGTAGGAACGACATGATCTGATTTCGAAAGGTGGGCAAATGCCCCTCTTGCCCCCCCTCCCGGCGCCCATGCACGCAACTCCCGACAAAACGCCACATTGAAGACAACTGCTTAACTATAAATAACACCTGTTAGTTGAACAATTTGCGCAATATATCAGACGATCAGGCGTTAGTTACGAACAATAATGATAAATGGCGCAACTCGGAAACGCCGCCCCTGTGACGCAGTGGTCTAAGCGATGTCTTCTGATCATTCATCCGCGCGATAGGTCCGAGTTCGAATCCCGTGAGGCAGGAATGTTGTGTTCGCCTACGGGGCTCGTTCTCTCCTTTCTCTTGAACCATCAGTGGCCCTAAATTAGGAACGGGAGAACGCTTATAGCCCATTGAGTTGCTCACGGTGGTCGTTAAATCTCCAACCAAAAAAAAAAAAAAAAGAAAGAAAAGACAGATGACACCGAATTTTCGGGTGCAATAGGCACGTCTTTTGAATCCATTCTGACGCAAATTAAATTTATTAGAGCTATTCAAAGTCAATGGAACCGGTATGGAAAACAATAGTATCTGACGGAAGAAAGAAGTTTTTCAATCGGGTTTTTAATCCCTCAGATATTGCTGTAAACGGAATCGTGAACTTACGTCCTCTGGTTGCAGACTTGTGCGTTAAGAAAAACATGAATTTATATAAGAAACATTTCGCACCGGAAATGCTCTCCAACACAGAAAGAAGTTTTCAAATCGGACTCTTAGAAACAGAGATATTGACAAAAATAAGATGTATCTTTACGTCCCCTGGTGAAAATTTTTTTTAGGAAGACAGTATTCTCAAAGGGTTTTCCATATGAGCGGTATCGGTCCAAGAAAAAAAAATTTAGTCGAGTTTCAGGAGCTCAGATTTTGCTACAAATACATCAGAAGCAGAAATTAAGACCTATTTCCCCTGGTGGCCAAACCATTCTTTACCAAACATTAGAAATTATGTGAAAAATATTTTCCATCAGGTCTTGTGTGCGATACGAGAAGAATTTTTCAAATCGGAGTTTTAGAAGCAGAAATAACGCAGAAAACGCAATTTGCCTTTGTGCCCCCTAGCGGAATGTCTATGATTTACTTGAAAATTTTGAATTTATAGGGAAAACATTTCGCATCGGAAACACTATCCAACAAGAAGGAATTTTTAGAAGTAGAGATATTGACAAAAATAAAATATACATCGACGCCTCCTGGCGTAGAAACCATGCATTATTTCAAGAAGAAAATGTTCCTAAAATGTTTGTCGACATGAGAAGTATCGGTCAACAAACGACTTTTTTTACAATCGAGATTTTAGAAGCTCATATTTTGCTGCAAATACATCAGAAGCGGAAATTAAGACTTACGCTACCTGGTGGCCAAACCATTTCTTATAAAAATTAGAAATTATGTGCAAAGGATTTCCCATCAGAAGCTGTATCCGGTGCAGCAAGAGTTTTTCAAATCGGAGATTTAGAATAAGAGATATAGGAGGAAACGCAATTTACCTCTACGCCCCCTAGTGGAAAATCTATGAATTACTTGAAAATTTCGAAATCATATGAAAAACATGTCCCATTGAAAACACTATCCGACAAAGAAGGAATTTTTCAAATCGGACTCCTAGAAGTAGAGATATTGACAAAAATATGATATACATCTACGCCCCTGGCGGAGAAACAATGGAATATTTTAAGAGGAAATATTCCGAAAAGGTTTATCGATGTGAATGGCATCAGTCCACGAAATAATTTTTTCAATCGATATTTTAGAAGCTCAGATTTTATTGCAAATACATCAGAAGCAAAAATTAACACTTACGCCCCCTGGTGGCCAAAGTATTCCTTACCAAAAATTAGAAATTATATGCAAAAGATTTTCCATCAGGAGGTGGAACCGCTGAAGAAAAAACTATTCAAATCGGAGTTTCAGAAGAAGAGTTATCGGGAAAAATGTTATTTACTTTTACGCCCCCTAGCGGAAAATATATGCGTAATTTGAAAAAGTAACTATATCTAAACTACTCTTCGACATAAATGGAATCGAAAGATAAAATATTTTTTTCAATCGGATGTTTAGAAGCAAATATGTGGAATAAAACGTATTTTTGAATTCGACATCATCTGCCTTTACGACCTCTAGCGGTTAAATTGTACATAAAAAAACGAAATAAAGGATCATCATTCGCATATTTCAAGCTTCCCAATGGAAAAATATTTTTTCAAATCTGACTGATAGTTGCAGAGATATCGTGTCTACAGACGGACGGACGGACGGACAAACCGATAACATAAGCACGATCTTTTTTACAAAAGACGTGCTAAAAAGCAACTCTGAAACTATGTCTCACAAGGTTGATTAACGTAACGTATTTTTAAATAACCAACAACTGTTGAACTCTTGTTACATTTGCCTTTATCACTTTCGCATCATTACCTTTCGTCGCCCCGGTGGCTCAGTGGTTTAAGGCGCTGGCTGGGTTCGAATCCCGGTGAGGCATGGATGTTTGTCTTTCGCCGCTGTCTCTCAATGTGTTACTTCACTGGTTATTGGTGTACATTGGTCATTTATCATACTGTAAAACCATGTCTGATGTGCACTTGTTCATAATGTGTTACTTGATCAACACTGGCTCTGTGTACATTGGTCATTTAGCATACTGTAAAACCATGTCTGATGTGTACTTGTTCATAATGTGTTACTTGATCAACACTGGCTCTGTGTACATGGGTCATTTAACATACTGTAAAACCATGTCTGATGTGTACTTGTTCATAATGTGTTACTTGATCAACACTGGCTCTGTGTACATTGGTCATTTAGCATACTGTAAAACCATGTCTGATGTGTACTTGTTGATAATGTGTTACTTGATCAACACTGGCTCTGTGTACATTGGTCATTTAGCATACTGTAAAACCATGTCTGATGTGTACTTGTTCATAATGTGTTACTTGATCAACACTGGCTCTGTGCACATTGGTCATTTAGCATACTGTAAAACCATGTCTGATGTGTACGTGTTCATAATGTGTTACTTGATCAACACTGGCTCTGTGTACATTGGTCATTTAGCATACTGTAAAACCATGTCTGATGTGTACTTGTTCATAATGTGTTACTTGATCAACACTGGCTCTGTGTACATTGGTCATTTAGCATACTGTAAAACCATGTCTGATGGTCTGATGTGTACTTGTTCATAATGTGTTACTTGATCACACTGGCTCTGTGTACATTGGTCATTTAACATACTGTAAAACCATGTCTGATGGTCTGATGTGTACTTGTTCATAATGTGTTACTTGATCAACACTGGCTCTGTGTACATTGGTCATTTAACATACTGTAAAACCATGTCTGATGTGTACTTGTTCATCATGTGTTACTTGATCAACACTGGATCTGTGTACATTGGTCATTTAGCATACTGTAAAACCATGTCTGATGTGTACTTGTTCATAATGTGTTACTTGATCAACACTGGCTCTGTGTACATTGGTCATTTAGCATACTGTAAAACCATGTCTGATGTGTACTTGTTCATAATGTGTTACTTGATCACACTGGCTCTGTGTACATTGGTCATTTAGCATACTGTAAAACCATGTCTGATGTGTACGTGTTCATAATGTGTTACTTGATCAACACTGGCTCTGTGTACATTGGTCATTTAGCATACTGTAAAACCATGTCTGATGTGTACTTGTTCATAATGTGTTACTTGATCAACACTGGCTCTGTGTACATTGGTCATTTAGCATACTGTAAAACCATGTCTCATGTGTACTTGTTCATAATGTGTTACTTGATCAACACTGGCTCTGTGTACATTGGTCATTTAGCATACTGTAAAACCATGTCTGATGTGTACTTGTTCATAATGTGTTACTTGATCACACTGGCTCTGTGTACATTGGTCATTTAGCATACTGTAAAACCATGTCTGATGTGTACGTGTTCATAATGTGTTACTTGATCAACACTGGCTCTGTGTACATTGGTCATTTAGCATACTGTAAAAACTATGTTTGATATGTACTTGTTGATGTGAAACATCTGTCTATGTCTGCCTGTTTGTCATGTCTCTGTACCACCAGGTCCAATAAATCATTTAAAAAAAAAACCTCCAATAAAAAAAAACTTTCACTTGACTAACTGTTAGCGTTGTCAAACGTAACACAGAAAATGAAGGTTGAGAATGTGATGTTCAAAAGTGTGACCTAGAAATAACACAATTTATACAGAAAAGAAAACTCGAAAATAAAGTTAGGTCTTGAAGTACACGTCACAAAAGATATAACAAGAAACCTGACTGAGAAATTTTCACCCAAACTCGTGTCTTCATTTTTTGCGTCTTAAATAAAGTAACATTTACAATAGTTTTTATAGATGTTCCAGTACGTCAATGCAAGACAAGATTATACATTATGCATTTATTATGTTAATACTTGCTCAATGGAAAAATTGTGTCTGCATTCAATAAGTTTCGAATGAACTAAAATTGCAAAGTTTATGAAAATTAACTTTAATCGCAAAGTATATTCCCTCAAACTTCCTTGCCTTTCCGGGAATTTGCGAACTTAAAACCGATTTCCATCGCCACTAGGAGCGCCGTCGAGACTGGACCGGACTATAATTCAGTTCAGTGAGAATTCTCTGACACATACTGTGAATTGCAAATTAGAATGAAGAGAGCGCATGCGCATATACGACTTTCCTCTTCTTGTTAAATTGAATCCGAACTGCTGGTTCTCCTGCACGTTTCCTTTTTCTTTGTTACCCTCGTCGCCAGCTTACGCTGAAGAACAGACAATGCGTTTAAACTTTTGCGCTTAACTGTACCTCAAACTTTTAGCGATAAAAACTTTCTGCCAAACTCGTTTTTCAGCCTACTGTCCTTGCCTTCGATCGAAAAGAGGGTTTATGGACTGCTATTTACTGAGACGGTCGCCGCGACTTAGTCATGCTAGCTTGTTCCGGAATTTCGTCTAGTGTCGTAAAAGCGAGTCGTAAAGAAAAAGGAGAATAATACCAAAAAATCAAACAATTCAGACACATCAAACGTTGACATAAAGAAATTGTGAAGAAACATACAACATGAAAACTTTGCAAACAGAAACTACGGACGTGAACCGTGAAATCAGTTTAAAGCAACACGAGAATGCTATGAAAATAGAATTCATTTAAATTACCTTGTAATGCTATTTCTCCAAGTAATTCATGCTTTAAATTTGAATAAACATTCTGAACAGAGAAAGGGAAAATTTAGATCAGTTGGCTTTCTCGTTTGTTACACTCGTATTAATTTTATGGGCCCCTTCATGAACTGTATTTCTATTTCAAAATACCTTTTTCGGTTTTTCAGCTGTAATAAAATATATATACTGCTTACAGCAAACACAAAGGAAGCTGTAATTCAGTTTGAAAACGTAAAAGATACGAAGTAAAAATACAAGCACGTCATATTAATATTGTGTTTAAAACTAATCTATAGCAGTAAAGAGCGATGTGTGTAGCTGTCTCTTAGTCAGGGCGTCTTTCAAAAACTGATACATTTAAACGTTTGATGCACGTACACTAAAGGGAGTCTGAGAATGGCCATATTACGAGCAACTATTTATTTCTTAGAGAAAGTAGATATGCAACTCAAATCTTTCCCAGATAATCACAATTTCTGATAAGCCTTCAGTAGAAGCAGACAAAGTGTTTACTTTACTCTTATTGCTTTCCTTCATATTCCTCCTCCTGATTCAGTTAAAGTTCAGTACTGTACTGCGTTGTAACACAGAGGGTGTTCAGGAAGTAATGCCTGCATATTTATATACAAGCCCAGTGGCAAGTTATCAAATTGAAACAAAACAAGAACAAAGCTCAGAATTTCTAGTTTAATTCACGTTTTATTTTTCTACATAGTCTCCCTTACGCTGCTCGATACAGATCGATACAAGTTTTTTGGACCCGTGTCTTTAAAAATCTTCAAGTTGTTCTCAGGACCATTTCCTTGTAGCGGCTTGAAATAAATCTTCAAGTTGTTCTCAGAATCATTTCCTCGTAGCTGCTTGAAAAACAAATCTTCAAGTTGTTCTCAGGACCATTTCCTTGTAGCGGCTTGAAAAAAATCTTGAAGTTGTTCTCAGGACCATTTCCTCGTAGCGGCTTGAAAAAATCATCAAGTTGTTCTCAGGACCATTTCCCCGAAGCGACTTGAAAAAAATCTTCAAGTTGTTCTCAGGACCATTTTCTCGTAGCGGCTTGAAAAAATCATCAAGTTGTTCTCAGGACCATTTCCCCGTAGCGACTTGAAAAAAATCTTCAAGTTGTTCTCAGGACCATTTTCTTGTAGAGGCTTGAAAAAATCTTCAAGTTGTTCTTATGACCATTTCCTCGTAGCGGCATGAAAAAATCTTCAAGTTGTTCTCAGGACCATTTCTTCGTAGCGGCTTGAAAAAATCTTCAAGTTGTTCTCAGGACCAACCCTTGTAGCGGCTTGAAAAAATCTTCAAGTTGTCCTCAGGACCATTTCCTTGTAGAGGCTTGCAAAAAAAAAATATCTTCGGCCGCCCCGGTGGCGCAGTGGTCTAAGGCGATGGCCTCTGATCATTCGTCCGATAGGGGTCCGGGTTCGAATCCCGGTGAGGCATGGATGTTGTGTTTGTCTTACGGCACTGGCTCTCTCCCTTCCCTGGAACCAGTGACCCTAAATTAGGGACGGGCGACTGCTTATAGCCCATTGAGTTGCTGACGGTGGTCGTTAAACCTCGAATCAAAAAAAAATAAATAAATAAACTCTTCAAGTTGTTCTCAGGGCCATTTCCTCGTAGTGGCTTGAAAAAATCTTCAAGTTGTTCTTAGGACCATTTCATTGTAGAGGCTTGCAAAAAAATCTTCAAATTGTTCTCAAGACCATTTCCTCGTAGCGGCCTGAAAAAATCTTCAAGTTGTTCTCAGGACCATTTTCCTCGTAGCGGCTTGAACATTTAAGTCACAGGTGAACGGAATTCCTTTTAGATGTCTCTTGAGAGCAGAAAACAACCAAAAGTCGGACGGCGCCAAATCTGGGTTGTAGGTATGAGTGTTCAAGATCTTCAAACCCGATTTTCTGTACGGCCTATGAAGTGAGAGCACTGGCATGGGGTTTGGCGTTCTCATGTTTCAGAATCACTGGGGGTTTTTTTCCCTCGCACGCTGTTTATACTTTGTTTTAACTCTTTTAAGGTATGCAGATAGCTCTCTGAGTTGATAGTCGTACCTTTGAGAATATATTTCTGATGAATAATATCTCCGTAGTCCCAGAAACAAGGAGCATGCACTTATCCGCAGGAATTTGAATTTTGAATTTTTTCACTCGAGGAAAAGATGGGTGTCGGTATTCCAGCGATTGATTTTTCATTTCTCGGTCGTAATGTTGAACCCAACTCTCATCACAAGTCACAATGCTTTGGAGAAAATCACTTCCATATTTTTCATAGGAAGCAAGCAACCATTGGCATGTTTCAAGTCTTGATTTCTTCATTTCAGTCGTTTGGTGATGCGGTAGCCAATGAGCGCACGCTTTGTTGTATCCTAAAACGTTCACATGGTTCACGTCAGTAGTTTCTGTTTGTAAAGTTTTCATGTTGTAGGTTTCTTTATAAATGTTCAGCTTATCTTTGACACAACCTAAACTATTGTTCAGCTTACCTGCTATGGATCTCCAAGTAATTCTTCGACTTTCTCTGATGAGCTCATGGACTTAAATCGCAAGTTGCGATTACGGGCCTCCCACTTCGCGGCTGATCCTTTACGGCCAACATTCTTCCACTGTCCTTTGATTTTATTACCCAGCGATGACCAGTGCTTATCTCCAAAGTTCCAGAACCACAAACTGCTACTTGTCTAACGTGAATTTCTTTAGGAGGCATATTATCATGAGTTAAAAAATCTATAACTGATCGTTATTTGACACCCGTTGACACAATTAAAAAGAATCACCCATGTTAAACACAATTAAATACGAACACATAGATGTATAGAATTCTATCATACAGTAAAATGAAGCTGATGATACAAAGAATCGTTTGTCGTCTGACTGGTTGGAAGATAACAAGTCATGAGTGAGGCACTTGCGCAGAGGGATTACTTATTGAACAGTCCTCGTACATACATACACTATATTGACTAAAGTCACCGCACACCTAGAAGAGAAACACAACAGAGCATTTATTGGCATACATTAGTACGGTGTCGGTCCACCTTTGGCCTACACATGTCTTCCCGAGCTCCGTGTTTGAGTGCTTCACGTACGTGTTTTGTGTGTCCCATCATTGTTCTTCTGTGTGTGTGCCGAAGTTAAAGGTCTGTGCTTTCGTTTAAGACCCCTCACGAGTTGGTGAGTGCTTATTTTGTTTTCATTATCAGTGTTTTAATTTCCACACTGAGCTGGTCCTTTTCTTCGTTAACCCTTGCCATTGATTATGGCATCTGCCGATAAGGGCGCTGCTCCCGCCCGTATAGCTGCAGCTCCTCGCGTCGCCTCTTCAACGACAGACGCAGCCGATCAATCATCTTCGCTTGCTAGGGGAGAGCCTCTTAAATTGTCTCCTGCCATTTGCACGTCTTCTCCTGCTCAGGTCTTCGACTCTGCCATTGAGAACGTGGATGTGACGTCTCTGGCCTCTTCTGACGATGATGAATTCGTGGACGTCTCTGTTGGAGTCGCTAATCTGCCTTCTACAGTTTCTATTGCCTCTGCTTCCAGTACATTGTCTTACACTACGTCAATGCCTTCCAGAGGAAGCGCTTCTGCACGCACGTATTCTGCGGCTGCCTCTGGTATTCCACCGGCTTTCTCCTCGTCTCATCTGCCCCTTATGGATTCTTACGTTACTCTCAACGGGGACACCATCTTATTAGACATTCCCGAGAACTCTCCTGCTGGTCAACGTCTTCATTCGACCCTCGAGTTGTGGATTTGTTTTGATGCGCAGCCCAACACTCCTTTGAAGCAGTATAGCTCCGCTCTCAAAAAGATGATTCTTTCTAGTGCCATCACCCACCTCCCCCGAAAGCCACGAATTGTGATTGTTTATTTTTTGAAGAAAGAATATGCCGAGCTTGTCTTGTCTCGGGGCCTATCAATTGGCGATCGTCACCTCTTAGCCGAATCCATCGCCCAGCGTCCTGTTCTGGTCTCTCTGCATCCGTTCCCTCCGGAGATCTCAGATGATATGCTGTGTGCTGCACTTAGTCGATGCGGCAGAGTAGTCGGCCCACTGAGGACTCTCTCCTCTGATCCCGATGATAAACATATCTGTGGCTTCCGTAGAACTGCTCGCATCATCTTCTCTTCGGAAGAGCATCTCATAAAATTCCCACGGTTCCTCGATGTTCGTTGCGGTAACGAGCGCCGCCAGATTGAGCTCCTCACCTCTGATCATTGCTCACGCTGCAAGGCTTACGTCCATCAGCAGGCTCAATACCCGCATGCAGAGCCACTGACTCGTGCAGCTCCAAGGCAGCATTCTACCTCTTCCTCCGTTTCTACTGCCATGCCTCCACCTGCGTCTGCACCTCCTGGACCCAGTTCTGCCAAAAATCTGAATAAAGCCTTCAATCAACACGCGTCTTCCGATGTTGCTTTCTCCACTCTGTCGGATTTTCCTCCGCTTGAGTCCTCCTTGCCTTCCCGTGTTCTCTCTCCATCAGAGGACATCACGGCTGATCCTCAAGCTTCATTCACCGTCGGCACTTTTGCTCCCGGCGATGAGGTGGACCTTTTCTCTGATTCCACATCTTGTGTGTCATCGATCCAAGGCAAACGTCGCTCTACTACCAGTACCAAGGCCCGGAGAAAAAGAAGAAATCACCTTCTCCGACTGACCGCTCACATCGTTCCAATCGTCTAGAAGGCTCCAAGTCTCCCCTGTCACGTTCTATAGCTATTCCTCTTCAAAGTCCAAGGGTCCTCTGCCGACGTTTGAAGATTTCTCGACTCTGCTTACCAATGCCTGCCTTCCTTCAGAACCTGTCTCGTTTGAAGATCTTTACGAATTTCTCACTCATAAAACAAATCGGGAGGCTTCTCTAATCTTTTTACAGCAGTTTGAAGCAGTTCTTCCCGAGGTCTTCGACCAAGCAACCTCCATCCTCAAAATCCTCCGGCATAATGCCAAGCAACCCGACTACGTCTTATGGTGCCTTGGTATCATCAATCGTCTCGGCACATTCCAGAAAGCTGCTATAGGTGTCCTTCATCCGACGTCGGACTTACCCATTCAAGGTCGCCACTCTGAATTGTAGGGGGTTTGCTAACCCCCTCGCTAACCCTCTCGTTCTGGAAGATCTCTCGCCTCTTGGGGCAGACTTACTCCTTCTGCAAGAGACGAACTGCCACTCCTCGACACTTTTTCATAGATGGTGCACTTGGGACTTCACCTTTCACCATGCTTTCCGTTTCACTGTGCACGGTGGCACAACGGGACTATCAGTCTGCCATCTCCGCATGCCGTGAAAGCTCCTTCTATGCTACGTGGTCGCCAGTGACCCCGTGGTTCGCTGTTAGACCAAGTCCGTTACATCTCACAGTGAGTTAAGACTCTGCATTAACTTTTTGATATTCTTTTGCACTGCGGTGCCCCGCCTGTGATTATTTTGTTCTTCCTCAAGCATGCTCTGTTTGCATCACGTTGTAAATTTGTCATTACTCATTCAATGTACATATCATCGCTTTTATCAGTTTGTATCATTCCTGTTCTTTTTTTTTTTTTAGACGATTCCATGTTGCTCGTCTCCTCTGTTTTGTTACATTAAAGCGATTCTGAAACCACCTTTGGAATTAATGCATGCACTGATCTTTCGAGAAATGCTTTCGGCAAGGTTTTGGAACACAGCGATAGGTGTGCGCTTCCATTCAGTACATAATGCTGCAGCTAACTGTTGCTTAGTAGTAGGACTTGGTTCCAAATATCTTATGCGGCGCTCTAATTCGTCCCATAGGTGTTACATGGGGTTAAGATCAGTGCTCTGTGCTGGCCCGTCCACACACGATACGGAATTATCGTCAAACCACGCCGTAACAGTATATACTTGCTTCATGGCTCGGTGCATTATCCTGCTGGTACCAACAAGGCTCGGTTCCATAGCATTGCCACAGAGTTGGTAGGTCATAATTGTCCAGAATATCGAGGTAGACGTGCTGGTTAACAGGTTTGTCCACTATAACCAATGGGCCGGGACCATACCACGAAAAACACCCCCACACAAGTACACTGACAGCTCCAAACTTGACCGTAGCAACAGTAAACTGTGGTAAATAGCTTTCCCCCGGCTGCCGCCATACCCATACACGGCCATCAGACTGATGGATCGTGTATGTGGATTCATCAGTCCGTAGGACCCGTTTTCATTGATCTACGGTCCACGATAAATGTTCTTTACACCATGCTAAACGACGAGTAGCATTCCGAGTGGAGATGAAAGACTTATGAGCAGCCGCACGACCACGGTAATCTATGGAATGAGGTTCTCTGCGAATGGTTTGTGTGTATACCGAGGTTCCAGCATTTTTACTCACCTGTACACTGAAGCCTTGTGCAGTACTCCGTCGATTAGCTGTAACGACTCTCCTGAGGCTTCGACGTCTTCTATTACTAATTTTCTTTGGTCTGCCGGTAAGTTTTGCTGCTTCAGGCAGGCCATGTGTCTTCCACTCATTCAGTACGTCCAAAACAGTTGATATGGGTATGTTTAAAAGCCTCTTCGTTTCTCTATGCGGACTACCCACTAACATAACACCCAAAAACCTTTCCTTTCTCAAAGTCAGCTCTCTCCCGCCGTGACATTTTTCCTCAATCTCACAGTGCAATACGATCGCGGTCAGCTGCATGCTTGTTTTTGTACCGTTTGTAGCTGTACCGCGCAACTTAACAACGCAGCGGATCTGTTCATTTGCTTTTGAAGGGGTGTCCGATGACTTTTTGTTAATATAGTGTATATCATTAAGCTGTTCTCTGAGATTCAAAGGTTAGCTTCTAAAAGATAGAACTTCTGCCAAATTAAATTTATTGATGGTGTTGGATTTTTCTTACTGTTAATGTGTCATTTACAACGATCTTGGCGCACAACTCGAACATCACTGACATGCAACATACGTCGCACACAAGTCCTTTAGTACTTCATCATACTTACTATTTCTTTCTCTTGAAGGAATTCTTGAGCACTGCTCTCCCAAGTTTTCCTTGACCTTCTCCTGCTTCTCTTTCCTGCCACTTGGGTTGGATTTATCACTTCATCCTTCATTCTCTCTACATTATTAAACCACATCAAAATAACTGTCTTCACCCTATTAACAACATTTTGTTTCACATTACGCATTTGCAACACATCTTCCTTTCTCACATGATCTGAATGTGTCTTGCCAAACAAAACCCGTAAGTAGCGCATCTCTCCAGCACACAAACGACTCCCGCGGCTTTTCTGATGTATCCAGATTTCATTGCAAGGTAAGAACAATTACACCTTCATATATAGACATTCACGTATCCATTAAGAGATTCCGGCATTCCTGTGAAATCCCTCTAAAGCAGCAATGAGTTTCAAATCTGGATTCACTTACATACTGATTGCGCCATCTAACCTGCTTTCTCTATCAAACATATAGTGCGTCGCATAAATATAGAGACAGAACAAATACTCGAATAAAAAAACAACAACAACGAACTGAAATGTACACCTCATATTTATAGCAAAAATAACATAGGACACGCAGCTGCACAATAGTTTGACGGAAACATAACAATTCCAACGCCAAGTACAAGAAAAAACAGAAATACGCTGTCTCAAAAATATAATGACTTACTTGCTATGAGTACCTCCGGTACGAATAGTGGAGCCGTTGTTCCGAATAACACTGAAAACCCGTTTGGGCATGCTGTCCACCAAGTCATGTAAGTGTTCTAGACGGAGTGCGTACCAGCTTCGTTCAATCTGCTCTTTCAATGCCATCACACTTGAGAACTGCCGCCCATTCGCATACATATCACGAGCTAGAATACCCCAGAGATTCTCGATAGGGTTCAGATCTGGACTGAGTGCTGGCCAATCCATTACGGTCACATGATGAGTGTTAAACCAGCTTTTCATTGATGGAACAGATAATCAACACCCGCTAGAGTTTCGGCAAACGGTAGAAGGTGGCTGCTGAGTATGTGCTGATACGTTTCGGAGTTTTGCCTGCCTTGCAGAAAAGCGAAATCCGTTGTCCCATTGAACGCAAAAGCTCCCCAGACCATCACAGATCCCCCTGCTTTCTGTCTGCTGAAGAAAGTGCGTGGCTCGCGTCATAAATCATGCCAATCGCAGTTCCAACAGTCAGGGCCGTCCAGGTTGAACTTTTTGTCATCGGAGAAAATAGTTGTGATCCACTTGTCCGTCCAGTGCATGTGGCTGCTTACCCATAACAATATAGCTTCCTTGTGGCGCCGCGTGAGGTGTGGCAGACGGCGCGTTTTAAGGAGCACAATGTTGCGACTTTCCTTGATTCGTCGATGAACTGTGTCCTTTTAGACGGCGACACCAACAGTCCGAGAAATTTGACGTAGTGATAATCTTTGGGATGAAACTAAACGCATGATGGCACGATCATCTCGTTTGGTTGTTATTCGAGGCCTTCCAGGCCGTTTTCTGGCAGTTAACGCACCGCGTTTCAATAAAGTCTTATAAATGACTGCCTTACTCCTTCCCATGGCTTTACCAATTTTCGCTAAAGGCAATCCATTTGCTCTCAGTCTCCAAATCTTCTGCACCTCCTCACCAGAAAGTTGACTGTTGCGTGGCATTTTGGCAAATGAATGCCTGACGGCAGGTCCGCTGTCTTTTGTAGGCTGGACCGAGTTACGGCCCATGCGCGTGCGTACAACCTGCTAATTTGTACATCTCATTTGCATGTGGCTACTTTACATAGTTGTCTTTATATTTATGAGACACCTAAGATTACACTATTTCACTTTGTGGCGTTCTTTACACACAATCCGGTCATCTAGACGGATCTAAACGTTTGTTGTAGGGTTATGTCTAATTAGGTACCACTTCAGCTTCCTACCTATATTCGCATTGCGTTCACGGCGCAAAGTCGACTGTCTCTATATTTATGCGACGCACCTTACGTACTTCCTAAGTACACAAAGTCAAGCCCCTAATCTAAGACTGTACTATTTAGACAGAATTTGCATTCAAGTTCAAAAAACTGATACTGCTTAGCAAATGTTTCCTACACTGTATCCAAAATTAAACTCCGGAAGGCATTTACAGGAATAGAAAGAAAAACACGTAACAGCAGGTCGAGACCTTTTGTATGTAAAGAGACACAATCATAAGTGCAGAAAACATTTTATAACAATAGGCAAATATGTACACATTTTGCGTGTACCGGGTCACAATATCAGATGTCCTCAAAGTGAGTTTTACGATTGTAACCTAAAAATGCCTTATTAAAGAATGTGATTACCTCGTACGGACAGACAGCTTTCACAGCGACGACATATGCTCATCATCAGGGTGTTAATGAAATCTGGAACTAAAGAATTTCATTCCTCGATGAAAGCGGTGCGTTGTTCGGGAAAATCTCTGGAGGGGAACTGAGGAGCTGCTAAAGGCATGCTCTATAGAGTTCACATCCGGAAACCTGGCTGGTCACGCCATACTCTTAAAACCCTCGCTCTGCAAGAAATCATCAACAAGCTGAGCCCTGTGCGGGCGAGGGTTATCATCCATTAAAAAGGAACTGAGTGACAATTGCTTCTCAAAAAAGTCTGACATAGATCTGTAGGATCTCGTCCGTAAAGCCTTCAGCATTCATGACGTATACTCTAATTTAACTTTCATTTTTATTTTTTATTTCTCTATGTAAATTTGAGTTTATTCTCTTTAATGGTTTTCTACCTTAACGCAATATTTTATCACTTGCTGAATTGTGTTGGCAAAAGTCTTGGGGTCAGAGTGCGCGTTGGCAAATAAGAACGAGAGACATATAATATTGAAGCAAGCAGCGAAAATGTGTGGGGATGTGGTTTGCGTAGTTGTGAAATATGATACGTAGAGTGATGCCCCAAATTGTTTTTGTTAGATGCAAACAAGTCGAACCTAAGTTGATAAAGGTTCAGTATCGTAACTGATTTAGATGTGATCGTCATTGATTAATTTGAAGTACCGTATAGCATGTTTATACTTTTCCTGGAACACCCAATAAAGACCATTTATGTGAGCAATTGAAGTCTTCTTCCTTCTGGCCGTTGGATCGTCTAATTTAGCTCAGTGTATAATTAAAGATTTTTGTGTGCTAGATGTCCGGTGCTTAAGAATTCGAAGTTACAGTACTACGAGAAAGGCCGAAGCAAGAAGGAGGCTAGAGAGGGTTCAGCCGCCCCTCCTGCTAGGCAAGTAAGACTTCCTGGAAAATGGACGATGTAATTTCTCTGAACTTTTATTTTCGGTGGCTTATGAAAATTTCTTCTTTACGTCCGTATTTCATTATAAGCATACATATTTTACCTTATTTACATTGGCGTGCAAAAATTTAGGACGAGACGGTTTTTCGAATGTAACGTCGTGCAGAAGTGCTCCACATCGACTCAAATCATACCACAAGATCCCCAAGATGTACGAATATAGGACAAGTGAGCAAAACCGTCCAAACAAGGAATCCAAAGGATACAAAGGCACTTTATTGAAAAGGTAGCTTTGAGCACAACTGAACAGAAGACAGAAACGTCAATGTGACAGGCGGCTGCCCTGCCAAGAAAAATCCAGCCTTTAGTAGGGGATATGATCACCCATGACTGCGTTGCAGGATTTACAACGTCTGTCCATGCTGGGGATGAGGTTGTCAAGGAGCTGTTGAGGCATCGCGGCCCATTCCTCTTGTAGCGCCAATCGCAGCTGCGGAATCGTTGCTGGCGGCTGGTGACGTGCTGCCAAGCGTCTCCCGAGAAAGTCCCACACGTGTTCGATTGGATTTAGGTCCGGGGATCTTGCGGGCCAATCCATGCGTTGAATATCTTCACTCTCCAACAGCTCTGCGACAGCCACTGTACGATGAGGTTTAGCGTTGTCGTCCATGAATAGGATCTCAGGACCCACAGCACCTCTAAACAGACGCACGTGAGGCAGGAGAGCCTCGGTACAATAGCGGACACCTGTGACTAAACCTCCTTGGAAGATGTGGAAGTCAGTACGGCTACCAAGCATGATACCGCCCCAAACGAGAACTCCGCTATATAACGTTAGTATATACATATACACTATCTACTAACAAGTAATTGGACACTCCTGCAATCGACGATATCTGCGGTCCTGATACACGTCATGGCCGTGGCAGTTAAATATCCTGTGGGAAACAACAACGCAACCAGTCGCATGCAAGATGCCAAGCAGTTCGGAGCTCTCTGATTTCGAGAAAGGTGTAATCGTCGGGTATCACAGAAATGGCCGATCCATACGTGGCATATCCAGCGAGTTGAAGTACCCAAAATCGACAATGGCCTACGTGATTGGCAAGTGGAAGATAAGAGGTGACGGTCGGAATGTGCCCCGACCCGACAGACCCACAAAACTGGGAGTTAGAGACCGACGGGTGCTGGCCAGAGAAATTCGGAAGAAGCACCAAATCGATGGGCCACATCCGCGAGGAGTTTCAACAGGCATCCGGGAGTGTTCTTCCGATGAATACCATCCCTAAGGAAGCCCATCTGCTCGGTTATCATAGACGTGCTGCCGCCCATAAGCCTTTGATCACCAAGTCCAATAGCGCTGCTCGGCTCACGTGGTGCAAAGAACGTCGACAGTGGACCGTTGAACAGTGGAAACAGGTTCTCTGGAGCGACAAATCAAGGTTCACCTTCTACCGTTCGGATGGCAGGGTCTGGGTTTGGCGTCTGCCTGGAGAACGCCTCCTGCCGGAATGTACTGTGCCAACTGTGAAGTTCGGCGGCGGTGGAACTATGCTATGGGGGTGTTTCTCCTGGTATGGCACAGGACCCTTGGTCGCAATTCCTGGTAGACTCAACGCCGAGACATACTGCACCATTTTGGATGACCATGCGCTTCCCACGTTGTGGCAGTTTTACGGGGTGGACCTATGTTACTTTCAGGATGACAATGCCACCTATCATGTTGCGAGGTCCATCCTGGCTCTGTATGGTGACAATGGGGTTAATCGAATGGACTGGCCTGTGCAGAACCCGGACCTTTACCCTATCGAGCACCTCTGGGACGAGTTGGAGCGTCGACTTAAGGGGTGCCCCCACCGTCCGAAATCGGTGAAGGAACTGACCCGTCTTTTCCAAGCCGATTGGAAGAAAATACTAGCCGTCGTACAACGCCTGGTTGAGAGTATGCCCCGGAGGGTCGCAGCTGTAATCGCCGCTCATGGAGGCTCCACCAACTATTGAAGGTGAATAAACTTCGTTTTCCTTTGCTATTACAGTTGTCCAATTACTTGTTGGTAGACAGTGTATATGTATAATGTTACTAGCAAGAGATGCCGAAAATTACTCCGTATCAGCTACGCTGCCTCCTCCCAGCCCACCCCACCCAAGCTGAAATTGACTTCGGAGAGGGTGGAAAACCGCCCGTGAGGCGTGAGAGAGCAGGAAAAATAAGAAAAAAGAAAGAAAGTTCCGATAAACACCATCTGGGGAAATGGTGGGGACATTTTTACGAATTTTCTTTATGACCCAATTAAGATACGCACGTAGGTCAGATTGTTATTCACAGTTTCTCCCACCTACTCTGACTTCAGTACCAAGCTCTGCCTTACCCTCTTTCGAGACGTTACAGATGCTAGACAATATGACAGTAGCAAAGAACTAACAAAGAATATCCCCATGGTTTTTACCCCCGCTGTCCCTGTTTTCCCTTTATCTTTTGCGCTCTCTCTCTCTCTCTCTCTCTCTCTCTCTCTCTCTCTCTCTCTTCTATTCCCTTCTATTTGTTTTTTTACTGAGCGTAAATCAATGTATTAAGAATTTTAAATCCTCCGTACTAAGTTTAGATGTTAATTTTTTTTAGAAAAACTGAAAACAAAATATGCAAAGTTAATGATTTACGATCTTTGGTACTTTAAATGTAAAAACTACGTTACGGTTTAAGAGGGCGATCGTCCCAAACGCCCTCCGCTGGATTCGTCACTGTAAAGATGCAGAAGACCTTATGCCGACGCCGTAGTTCATCTTCTTGAGGGCGTTCTTGAGTTTGTAAGACACATTTGGTATGTACGGGATTAGGCCTAAATAACGAAGCTGCGGCACAGGAAGATTAGAATGTCTGACCCTGGCTTTTTGGATAAAGTTACGCATTTGATTCAATGTAAGAAGCCTTCTTCACGAGCAAACTCAGAGCCAGAAGGCCGCTGAGATGTAAAGAATTGATATCAAATCACCATCGTCAAAGATGTACCTGGGTCTGACAGTACATGTTATGCAATACACAGTGGCACCATATACTTTTCACAGACGAATCCCGTTTCGCTCTTTTTCCTGATACTCTACGTGGACACGTGTAGAAGAGAACCTACACACGAATGCCATGTGCTGTCCATCCACCCTTACCGACGGCAGACAGTTATGTTCTGGGCAAGAGTATGTTTTAATGGCCGTACTTGCTTGTATGTTTGTGAAGGCAACATGAATGCCTCAGAGTACCAAAACGAGATCCCTGTGCCCATTGTGACACTGTTTCCCGCTGCTATTGGACATGAATTTCGTTTTCTTGTTGAAAATGCAACCAGTTGCCGTGTATGGAGTGTGTGCTTCAGGAGCTGAAAAATCGTGGGATTGAATCTTTGCAGCTGCGTTCCTAGTCACCTGATCTTAATCCTGTTGAGAACATTTGTAAAGCTGTACGGCGACGGCTGGATAAGCATGTGTTCCATACCTCAGTACACTCGCAGACTTCCGTAACGTGTTGCCTGCAATATGGGACGAGCTGCCCCAGACACTTGTGACGTGCCTGCACCGCAGGACGCACATGAGATAAAGGCATATAGCAGTGAGAGCACATGTCAGCGTAGCTCAGTGGGAGAGCGACTTACTCCGGAGTGAGAGACTCGGTTCGATACCCGGCGTGGGCAAACCTGTGTTTTCACATTGGCGCCCGAACTTGCAGAATGACCCGGCTGTTAAGTTTCTCGCAATGGTGTGATGTTCATTCTACACGGCGAGGCAGGAAAAATGAGAATCCCTTCTTCAGTGCTTCGAAAAAATAAATCAGTGCGATGTTACGTTCCACACACCAAATTGTCTGGGATTTCTCAAAGGCACGTTTTTCAGCGGATGATTGCCTACAGCGACACATGGTCCTAGCCCTCTTTCGGGGGGGGAGATGTGACGTGCCTGCACCGCAAACGCACGTGAGATAAAGGCAGATAGCAGTGAGAGCACATGTCCGCGTAGCTCAGTTGGGAGAGCGACTTACTCCGGAGTGAGGGGACCCGGTTTCGATGTCCGCCGTGGACAAACCTGTGTTTTCACACACTCATCAATAATGCCACTGCAAGCATGCCTCGTAGGTGTTAAGACGTTCTTTAACATTAAGGTGGAGTTACCGGGTACTGAAATCCAGAGGTATGGATATTCTCCGAATTTTCCATTTCGTCTATACTGCAGTATTATTGTATGCAGAAATTGCACAACACATTGTTTTAGTAAACGCACTCTTTATCGTTTGAGTTACGTAGTCTCACAGGTGTTACTTGAATTCATGTTATTTAAGTCAGATACGTACCTCCTTCATTTCATACAATATTCCTAACTTTTGTAGCCAGTGTTTATTCTCTGAATTCACGTAAACAAACGAATTGCAGATTATATCAAGCTGCATTTAAGATACGCTTTATTCTAATCATTCATAGAAGAAGTAGATGAGTTAAATATCAGTATACGCAATCTGAATCTTTTTATTCATATGCATATAGAATACAATTACAATATTAGCAAACAGTTAAGAAATCGACACAGCATAGGAAAAATTAAATGAAATAGTCACTTCGCTGAATTAAAAGCATCTTTATTTATATACAAGAAAACTTAAAACACGTGCGTTTCTATAAATAAATTATGAATCTTAGTTTTGTCAATATCTGTGCTTCTAAGAGTCCGATTTGAAGAATTCCTTCTTTGTTGGAGAGCGTTTCCTGTGCGAAATGTTTTCCATATAACTTCGATTTTTTCTTTCCTCACGAGTCTGCCACCATAGAGCGTAAGTTCAAATTTCCTTTTAAAGCAATATCTGCGGGCCTAAAAACCCGATTGAAAATCTTCTTTTTTCGGTCAGATACAACTAACTATACAAACTCTGTCTGCGTATTTTCTTCCTAAAATAATGCCCAATTTCGCCGCTAGGTAGCTCAAATTTTTAACCTGTTTTGCTCAATATCGCTGCTTCTACATGTGCGATTTGAAAAATTCTTTCAGCACCGGATGCCATTTACCTTGCAGAAAACTTTAAGTTAGTATATCAGGAGTTTTATAGTTCGCTGTTCTGTCGCTAGGTGGTGTTTGTGTATTTCAGTTTGCAGCTGTATCTCCGTTTCTAAAAACCGTATTGAAAAATTTCTTCTTTACTGTATGCCATTCGCTGCAATAAAGATGCGGAGCATTATCCTCTTTAAATAATGCTCAGATCCTCGAAAACACATACGTGGAGACGTATATCATGTTAAACGCTGTCAATGTACGTTAAATTAAATCAATATGTTCCAATTGCAGAATTAAAATACAAGATTTATTTAAAATTAAAACACAATGATTAAAAACTACTTGCAAGGTTTTTCAGGACCAACTATAGTCCCATCGTCACGAAGACTGTCACAAAGAAACAGTGTGGCTGGTATTAAATATAGAAGCATCCCCGGATATTAGGTTCTATGTTGCCACAACATGGTAATCGATAAGAAGAAAAGAGAATAGCTAATCACGTAGCTTGTTCGTCATAGGCCATATCACCATTCGCAGAAAAAGTTCCAATCAGTAACCTCCACGGTTGTGGAATAAAGGCTGGCAGGTCTTCATGCAACAGTTTTGAGCATATCGAACTATAAACAAACTTTCTGTGAAGAGAACAGAACGTCGATTACGTGCTGAAGCTATAATCGTAGCGTTTTACCAATCTGGTGTATAATGTCCTTGATTAACAGTTCTGGCAAAAGCTGCAGTAGAAGAGCCAGTCCTGGTATTATATTTGTGCTCTTCCATTCTAACAGCTAAAACCCTAAGTGTAGAACCTATATAGAACTTATTTGGCATAGTAGAAACCCCAGAAATCAAGGGGATCCTATATACACCACGTCTTTGGGTGGTCTAGATTGGGTCGCGGTCCTTCTTGATAAGGCTATAAATACAAGGTGTCCGAGGATTATTGAATACATTACAACATTATATAAAACAAAACATTAAACAGATGGAAAGAAACTGACGGTACTAACTTACAATGTAACTACACAAGTTAATAAATTTCGATGTGAGATCCCTTAGTTGCTCGTAGTACGTCCAAGCGATACTCGATTTCATGCCATGTATTGGCAAGCATCTGAGGAGTTATGGAATTAGTAGCAGCTGTGATACGCTGCTTCAGTTCCTGCAAATCAGTACAAGGCGTCTGATAGACACGATCCTTCACATAACCCTACATGACCAGCGGAGTTAGATGTGGAGAGCGAGGAGGCCACGGAATGGGACCACCACGCCCAATCCATCTGTTGGGGAAATGCTCATTTAGGCACTTTTGTACACACGTTGACCAATGCGGAGCATCCCCGATTGTTGGAATACGACGTTGTCGTATCTTTTGATCTGGGATATAGCGAAATTTTCTAGCATATCCAAGTAAATGTCACCATTTATGGTTTTTTCACAGAAGAAGAAAGGGCCAATCACTTCTCTTTCTGATAGGGCGCACCGCATATTAACTTTTGGAGAATCACGTTCCAGTTCAATAGGAGCATGAGGCGGTTCACTGCCCCATATCCTACAGTTGTTATGATTCACAGTACCTGATACATGAAATGTGGATTTATCACTAAAAATTACAGTACTGAGAAAGTTTTCGTCGTTTTCCACTCGATTCAGCATATCCACAGCGAACTCGTATCACAGAGTGTGATCATTTACATGCATCTTTTGTACTATCTGAATTTTATAAGCATGAAACTTTCATTTCTTGTGCAAGATATCGTGAACTGTCGATTTCGGAATGCACGGTTGTCTGCTTGCTTTACGAACGGATATCCTGGGGCTTCGTCGGAAACTTTCATTAACTTGGTCAACCGTCTCGCCGCTGACGCTAGGCCTACCGGCTCCTCCACGATGTTCCACATTGCCAATTTCTTTAAACTGTTTCATCCACCGCTTAATTGAATTCGTTGACGGAGGATTACAACCATTCTCTAAACGGTACCTTCTTTTAACTTTAACGACAGACTTTAATTCCGCAAGCCATAACACACACATCGCCTTCTGCTGAACGGATGACATGACTACCGATTGCGCATTTCTCATACATTCCTCATCAGGGCACACCTAGCGCCATCTATCGGACTCTGGGAATAACAATTCTGCAAAACAAAAAATATAGAAACCGTGTTAGTAATACGTGAAATAGAAAAACAGACAATGCTCATAGCTTTTTTGTACATAATTTTGTAATGTGTCCAATAATTCTCGGACACCCTGTATTATTCGTGCGGACCCCAAACTCTAAGTTACGTTTGCTACAGAGATTTTTCACGGTAAAAGTAACTAACGAAAGGAAAGTTATCTATAGAACCCACAAACTTCATCTGTCGTAAGTCTCGTTGTAGAGCAGTATAAGATGCACAATGTTGGTTGCGGACAAATTAATTAAAGCGATTACTAGAGTAACCGTAGGCAATAGCCATCCGGTAAATCTTCTCGAGTTCAACCCTACGTAAACCAACAGACGAAGAATATTATTAAAAACCGCAGGGCTGAAAGTTTATAGAAAGTCGGATGGGCAGATGCGGAGGGTATAATCACCGGCGCGAAAGTCGGTTTTCTGTAAACAGAAACATTAATAACGTTAGATACAATATCCCAGTACAGATTTCCACAAAATGCACAGATTTGCCGCTAGGGGGCATAAAGGTCGAACCCTTTTCCTAGCTGTCTCTGTTTCCGGTAGACGTATTTGAAAAGTGCTTTTTCTTCAGCATAGCTTTTTCCATGAAGAATATTTTTTGCCTATTTTCTTTTCCATTATACAAAATTCTTCCACTAGAAGGCATAGATATCATGTTTCCTTCTACATCCATATTTCACCTTTTAACCGTTCGATTTGAGAATCTCTTTGTCTCTGATACTTCCTTGTACTATGAGAAACGTTTTGTGCTCCATTTGTTAGTTTTGAACAGTGTTCACGAAATCGTTGCTTTGAAGACATCGGAAGAAAATGACTTGATTAAGGAAGCACTTCATACAGTTGTAAAAGATTCAGGCAATTTCATTAAAGACGCTGTTAAGTGAAGTGAAGAGTTACAAAAGTTTTTGTAAGCAAAGAGGATACAGCGGGATTGGCACTGGTAAAGAATTTCAAAATACGTTATGAAAAACATGCTACGAATTGCCAAAAAGCACGCTTTCATCAGATCTTTTTAAGCAAAAAACCGCTGACTTATTTAAATAAATAAGGAGCTTAAGTAGGAATGTCTTAAAAGTCATGGCGTTGTTTCGTACTTACGTACGTTTAAACCCGTATCGAAATACCTACGAGGTATACACTGAGCGGCCATGCACTTTATTATGATCACCTGACAGTTTTAAGCAAATGAGCTATGGCTGCAATCTGTTGCCGCCAGAGGGCAAGGCTAGTATAAAAAAGGAATGCTTAGTGCTTGCGACAGTAGTAGAAGTGATTTTTGGGTGACGAGATGACTAAAAAATGCGATTTGACGGACTTTCAACGTCGGACGATTGTAGGAGCTCGGAGCCATGGAGCGAGTATCACCGAAACCGCCACATTCGTGAAATGTTCCAGAGCAGCTGTTGTTTAAGTGTCAGCCAAAAAAATTGGGTCTCTACGTGCAACGTGTGGTTATCATCGACTAGTGACTGCTCGGGTGGAACGGAGAGTGTCCAGACTGGTAACAGACAACATAATGGCAACAGTGCAGCAAATTACAGACCATCTTAATCAAGGATCCTTTCAAATGATCTCTGCATGCACTGTTCGCCGTACACTGCATCGGATGGGATATGGCAGCCGAAGGCCTGTTCGAACACCTTTGCTGTCTGCAGTTAACAAGAGAAAACGTCTGCAGTTCGCACAGGAGCACAAGGATTGGACAGTCGATAATTGGAAACAAATTATGTGGTCCGATGAATCACGTTTTCAGTTGCACCATGCCGGTGGCCGAGTGAGAATTTGGCGGAAACAGCACGAAAGCATGGACCCCAAATGCATTGCTACAACCCTTAAAGTGGTAAGGCAACATTATGGTTTGGGGAATGTTTTCCTGGCATGCTTTGGGCCCTTTAATTCGTGTTGATCAACGTCTTACTGGCACATCATATCTAAACATCGTTGCGGACCAAATGCATCCTGTCATGTGGATGGTTTATCCCAATGGTGATGGCTACTTTCAACAAGATAATGCGTCCTGCCATAGTGCTCGCATTGTACAGGATTGGTTTCAGGAACATGCCGGTGAGTTTACTTTGCTTAGGTGGCCCCCAGAATCTCCAGATCTCAACCCCATTGAGAATTTGTGGGATGAAGTTGAACGAGCCATCAGACAGCTGGATCCACAACCCTACAATCTCACACTCCTGGAAAGTGCTATTCATCAAGAATCGTCTCAGATTCCACAAACCACCTATCAACATCTCGTGGAGTCCATGCCACGAAGAATCAACGCAGTATTAAAGGCAAAAGGTGGCCCGACGAAGTACCGAGGGGGTGGTCATAATAAAGTGGCCACTCAGTGTATACTTTATTTTAAAATGAAAATACTGTACATGTACTCTATGCATCCACGCGTATTTTATTGTTTCTAACTGTAAAACATTAGCAAAAAAATCGTTTAATGCAGAAACATAATTTTTGTTATGTAGTATATTATGTTGTATGTTCGTATTTTTCACACCGTTCTTGCACATCGCTTGAAGGTAATATTTGAAGGTAGCACTAGACATGGCTCAACAGACGGATTCAGGAGTGGCTACAGCACTATAGATCATATCCATGTGCTGAGATAACTAATTGAAAGTGCGAGGGAATATGATCTCCCTTTTATCGATTGTGAAAAAGGCCTTTGATTCCTTGAAACCATCAGCAGTTAAAATAGCTTTGAAATCCTGCGGTATTGAAGATGCATACATTAGTATATCAATGAAAATGCAAGTGCAAAGATTCGGTTATTTGAGGAGGCAGCACCAATAAAAGTTGGAAAGAGAGAGAGACAAGACATCGTGTTTCCCAAACTCTTTAATGCCACATTGCAAAATGTCTTTCAATCATTGAATTGGGAGAACAAAGAGAAAAGGATTAGTGGAAATTACTTAATTCAATTTCGTTTTGCTGATGAATGTTGCAACTGCCCCTTCAGAGCTGCAGAGTAGGATCCAGGAACTTGCTGACAAGAGTAAAGAAGTGCGATTAAAAATTAACTTTCAGAAGACAAAACTGATGTACAATGCTTTTACAAGAAATGAAGATATTCAGGGGGAAAAGTTGGAGATAACCGACACCTACATTTACCTAGGACAGCAGATATCAAGCAAAGGTCACACTGATGAAGAAATTAATCGACGTATAAAACTTGGCTGGAGAGCTTTTGGAAGAAACAGTACATTTTTCAGAGCAATATGCTATTATGTCTTAAAATAAAAGTGTTTAATCAAGGCATCCTTGCAGTGCATACGTACGGAGCAGAGACGTGGACCTTAACTACAAAAAACATACAAATACTGCAGACAACTGAAAGAAGCACGGTGCGATGCATGCTTGGTGTAACCAGGAGAGATGAGAAGAGGAACTCATGGGTAAGGAAAATGACAAGAGTGGAAGACGTCATGATGAGAGTAAAATTCCTGAAATGGCAATGGGCTGGACATGTTGCCAGAAGAGCGAACCACCGATGTACAACCGCAATTCTAGGCTGGTTTCCAAGGAACAGGAAGAGACTCAGAAGAAGACCACGTGGGAGATGGTGAATGAAATTCGAAAGCATGCGGATGTGACATTGAGAAGACTGACGCGAGATTGTCCGTTGTGGAAGAAACTTCGGGAGACCATCATCCAGCAGTGGATTGATAATGGTTGATGATGATGATGATGATAATGATGTACCTATTTAATAGGAAGTTTTTGGTTTTGTGAGCCTAGTTGGGGTCAGAAGTCAACCTCTCGAATAGCGGACAAATGTAGAAGTCACAGGATGTCCGCTATTCAGAGATTTTACTGTACGTATTACGGGATGTAAGGTCAGGTGATGCGTAACATCACAGCCTCTCCTTGACAAATGTCAACTCCGCCATCTCGTGGTACATCCTGTTCCCACTAAAGGGGCTCTGACGACCGCCAATAGCGGTATAACTATACCATCGGGATTAGAGGAAATTCTATCCCACACTCACCAACCCGCTTGGCCAGCGTGGTGAGTTATGGCCAAACCCCTCCAAAATGATTCCACAACTTAAATCTTGGCCCTCAGTCTCCGGCAGCTGGAATGTACCTGGCCAAGGCAGCGGCCAATCCGACATGAAGGCAGAGGGTGCTAAGAATCCCCGGAGGA
Source organism: Macrothele yani (assembly GCA_039090855.1). Classification (NCBI taxonomy): domain Eukaryota; kingdom Metazoa; phylum Arthropoda; class Arachnida; order Araneae; family Macrothelidae; genus Macrothele; species Macrothele yani. The sequence goes on from CM077004.1 coordinate 34,806,655, forward strand.
CCGGACTAGGCTGCCATCTGATGCTGACCTTGGCTACGTACAACGGACGCTCCCTATCTTCTGATTCAAGGCTTCTGGAATTGGAAGAGGAACTACAAAGGATCAAGTGGGACATCGTGGGGCTAAGTGAGGTAAGGAGAAAAGGAGAAGATCTCATCGAACTGAAAAGTGGACATCTCTTCTACTATCGTGGGACAGATACTGGCAGAACTAGTGGTGTTGGATTTATAATAAACAAGAAACTGAAGGATAAAGTTGTAGAAGTTGAAAGTTCCTCTGACAGAGCTGCACGACTTGTTATCCAACTCTCGAAAAGATACCAGGCTCAGATTATTCAAACTTATGCACCCACCACAAGTCATCCTGAAGAAGAAATTGAAGAATTTTATGAGGAAATTTGTCATCTAAATAATAAAGATAAGCAGCACTTGAAAATAATTATGGGAGATTTCAATGCAAAAATAGGGCAACGGCAACAGAATGAAACTTCAGTAGGTAAATTCGGTCACGGCAACAGAAACCAGCGTGGAAATACTCTCGTTGAGTTTGCAGAGGCAGAAGGGTTTTTCATCTTGAACTCCTTTTTCAAGAAAAAGCCACACAGGAAATGGACATGGAGACATCCAAATGGGACGACAAGTGAAATTTATTTTATTATGTGTAACAAAAAATTCGTCATAGAAGACTGCAGTGTGCTAAACAAGTTCAACACAGGTAGTGACCATAGATTGGTGAGATGTAAGATGCACCTCAACACCAAACTTGAACGTGGCAAGCTCATAAGACAAACAAAATCTATTGACATAACCAACCTTAAAAAACACTATAATACCTTCAAGTTGGAACTGAAGAACAGGTTCTCTGCTTTAGAAGGCCTAACATCGGAAGAAGTGGACATCTCTGAAGTTAACAGAAAAGTAACCAAAGCTCTTATGGAAACAGCAACAAAATTAGCTGGGTCTAAGAACAAGTTGCATGTAAACAAATTATCAGGAAAAACGAAAATGTTGATGCAAAAAAGAAGAGAGATGAGGACAACTAAAGAAGATGTGACTTCCAAAGTGGAATATATAGAGCTATGCAAGACAGTAAGAAAAAGTATCACTGAAGACGTAAGAAAATTCAACTGTGAACTAGTGAGGAAAGCAATTGAAAACAACCAAAGCCTAAAGATAGCAAAGGGTCATCTCAGTAAGGGAAGAAAACAGATTATGGCACTGAGAAAAGAAGATAGTTCTGTAACAAGAAATAGAGTCGAAATTTTGACAAGAGTGAAAGATTTCTACTCCAAATTATATGTAAGGGATGATACATGCACTCCAGACATCATGAAAGATACCAGTACCAGAGTTCCTCCAGTCCTTCCAGCAGAAGTTGCACATGCAATCAAGAACATGAAGCGGGGAAAAGCTCCAGGAGAAGATGGAATTACTGTAGACATCATACAAGAAGCAAGTGGAGAAATTGAAACAGTACTCGCCCAAATTTTCACTCGATGCCTTAATGAAGGAAAGATTCCTGAGGATTGGAACACCGCTACAATGATCCTGCTACATAAGAAAGGTGACATAGAGGATCTCGGAAACTACAGACCTATCAGCCTCCTATCAGTGGTTTATAAAATCTTCACTAAAGTTCTTTCACACCGCTTGAAGGTAACACTGGACATGGCTCAAACGAGAGAACAAGCTGGATTCAGGAGTGGCTACAGCACAATAGATCATATCCACGTACTGAGAGAACTAATTGAAAGAGCGAGGGAATATGAACTTCCATTGTGCATGGCTTTTATCGATTATGAAAAAGCCTTTGATTCGGTGAAACCATCAGCAGTTACAATGGCTCTGAAAACCTGCGGTATTCAAGATGCATACATTAATATTATTAATAACATCTATGAAAATGCAAGTGCAAAGATTCGGCTGTTTGAAAATACAACACACATAAAAATTGGAAAGGGAGTGAGACAAGGTGACACCATATCTCCGAAGCTCTTTAATGCCACATTGGAGGGTGTTATCCAGTCGCTGAGCTGGGAAAACAAAGGGATAAAGATTAATGGAGATTATCTAACCCCCTTCGTTTTGCTGATGACGTAGTCATTTTTGCAACTACCCCATCAGAGCTGCAAAGTATGATCCAGGAACTTGCTGACAAGAGTAAAGAAGTGGGATTAAAAATGAACTTTCAGAAGACAAAAGTGATGTTCAATGCTTTTACAACAAATGAAGATTTATTGATTGATGGAGAAAAGCTGGAGATAACAGACACGTACGTTTATCTTGGACAGCAGATATCAAGTGAGGGTCACATTGATGAAGAAATTAATCGGCGTACAAAACTTGCCTGGAGAGCTTTTGGAAGAAACAGCATAATTTTCAAGAGCAATATGCCATTATGTCTTAAAAGAAAAGTGTTTGATCAATGCATCCTTCCAGTGCTTACGTATGGTGCAGAGACGTGGACCTTAACTAAAAGAGATATACAAAGACTGCAGACAACTCAAAGCAGCATGGAGAGGTGCATGCTTCGTGTAACCAGGAGAGATAAGAAGAGGAACTCGTGGATCCGAAAAATGACAAGAAGTGGAAGACATCATGATCAGAGTTAAATCCCTGAAATGGCAATGGGCTGGACATACTGCCAGAAGGACAGATAATCGATGGACAGCCGAAATTTTAGATTGGATTCCAAGGGACAGGAAAAGACCCAGAAGAAGACCACGTGGGAGATGGGTGGATGAAATTCGAAAGTATGCAGGGGTGACATGGAGGAGACTGGCACAAGACAGACCGTTGTGGAGGAAACTTGGGGAGACCTTCGTCCAGCAGTGGATTGATAATGGTTGACAATGATGATGATTGCATATAAGTAACTTCTTATCGGTGAGTTGCCCTAGTACACTGCCACAAAAGAGGCTTGTCGTCGTTATTGTTAATTCATCCCTTCCTCTCTCTCTCTCTCTCTCTCTCTCTCTCTCAACAAACCACTAAGCTTAGTTTAAACTCATATTGTAAAACTCATGGTCGGCATGCTTTTATCTCCGAGTGAGTATATAAAAATTTAAAAGGTCCGTGGGCGAAGGAAATGTAAAGGGAATTAAGGATTAATTGCATCAAAAAATCAACGTCAGTCCGCCATTTTGAGAAAAGGAAATGTCTGGAGAAACCGGAAAGTGCACTTTTCTTTCTGGAGCAAAGGGAAGGTGAGTGAGTGAGGGAGGGGGGGGTGAAAAAGCATTAAGTGAGACCCTCTTGTGTCAACATGATGAGGGCGGCCTGGGCATTCGGAGCACGTGGGGCCTCAGCGGAGCAGAAGAATCGAGATGTGACATTCATGTCACGAATCCCGACCTCCAGACACACACATCGGACGGGATTGAGCTGACGGTCCATCCTTCGAACCCACCCATAAATATTCATTCCTGACATTTCAAATTCACAAATGGCTCGCGGCTAAACACATGACTGACAGGAAGAGAGAGCGAAGGCAGAGGAAACGGGGGGGGGGGGGCAAGGGATTTCGGGAGGGAAGAAGGCAAAGGAGAAATGCAAAACGAGAGAACGCTTTCGAGAGCACGAATATCGATCGGACAACAAAGATGTTTCAGAATTATATCTCACTTACTGCCGTGTTGTTTGCCGGAATAAAAGCCTAGAAGTCTGTTAGAACCCTCCCCGGAACCGTTTCCAAAGCAAATTTTAAAATGTCGAGCCTTTCCTTAAACCGTTTCGTCGAAGAAAAAAGATTTTAATGGTTTAGTTCGTACCGGTGTATATGTCCACCTGTCTATCTCAACGAGGAGCTGTTGCCGTAGAAAAGGCAGATCATCGAAACAAAAGACGCTTGCACTTTGCTCGGAATTTGAAATACGATATTTCCTCTGCAGTTTTATGCCCGGAAAACAACTGGAAACAAAAGTGAGAAAGTGGTATTTCAGTAGCTCTTACATCAATAAATAAATATAAATCATTTTCATCTGCATGTATTTTATGTAAATTTAATCAAAACGCCCTCAGTACATTTCAGGAAATCACAGCGTAAAATGAAACTATAGAAACGGGGTTTATTCTACAGTATTTGATGCAAACGAGGAAAACGTGTTTGCAGAAGTAATCTGGAGGCTATCAGCGTATAAAGTTCGTAAATAACAATTAGGTTCCCCGTTGCACCTGGGCCTCATTAATGCTATTCGACGCGACTAACCTCCTCCAAGAATTCATCACTGTTACCAGCAACCACGCCCAAAATCCCCGGAGAAGCTACATCCAAATTTGCCCTAGTAATTTTACACCCAAACTCTCTTGAACAATCAAATACATACCAGAGTTTGTATGTTTGAGCAGTCAAGTACTTAACAGAGTTTGTACGTGGGAGCAGCAAAACTAACTTTGCCCCAACAACTACTCCTAAATTGTTCTAAATTGCCACATACAAATTCATTTGAGTAATCACAACCCATCTTGCTCAAGAAAAACTCTCAAATTTGCCATAACAGCCGCGCACAAACTCGCTGGAGCAATCGTAGCTATCTTGTCCAAGCAACAACTCTCAAACTTATCTAAGTAAAAACTCTCAAACTCGTTCAAGCAACAACTTCCAAACTCCCCCAAATAATAACTCTCAAACTCATCCAAGTAAGCACGCCCAAGTAATCACGTCCAAACTCTCTCCAGCAAATACTTCCAAACTCTCCCAAACAGCCACATACTCGCCCGAGTTTGTATTAGTTTATACGGGCCAGGAACCACAACAAATCTTACCCAAGCAGGCACTCACAAATTCGTCTGAAAAGCCACATTAAAACTCGCCGGAGCAGTCGCAATCAATTCTACCCCCCAAAAAAAGTTCATGAACTCTCCATAATAACCACGTACAAACTTGACGCAGCAGCCACAGCCGTTTTACTCAAGCAACAACTCTCAAACTCGTCCAAGCAACCACTCCCAAACTCTTCCGAGCGTCGCATACTCGCTCGAATTTCTAAGTGTCTATATAGACGAGCAGCATAACAAGTATTGCCTAGGCAAGTATTCGCAAATTCGTCTTAACAGCAACATCCAAACTCGTTGGAGCAGTAACAATCAATCACGCTCAAAAAGCTCCAAAACTCTTTATGACAACAGCGTGCAAACTCTAGTGAGCTGTCACAGCCATCTTGTCCGAGCAGCCACTCTAAAACTCGCCCTACAGTCAGATAAAACTTTCCCAAACTCGCCCCTAAACCACTATCAAACTCTCTCAAGCACCGATTCTCAAACTCGCTCAATCGACCACTCCCGTACTCGTTCAAGCAACCTTTCTCTCTCTTTTTTATTTCTCTCTTTCTCACTCTCTCTCTCTCTCTGAAGCTGCCCAAATAACCACGTTTAAACTTGTTCAGGCAAGCGGCTCCCAAACTCACCGAAGCACTCGCTCAGTCAGTCTGCCAAAACACATATATACACTATATTGACAAAAGTCACCGCACACCCCTTCAAAAGCAAATAAACGGATCTGCTGCGTTGTTAAGATGCGCGGTGCAGCTGCAAATGGTATAAAAACAAGCCTTCAGCTGACCGCGATCATATCGCACTGTGATGCTGAGTGAAAATATCGCAGCGGCAGAGAACTGACTTTGAAAAAGTAAAAATTGTTTGCTGTTATATTAGTGGGTTGTCCATAAGAGAAACGGAGAGGCGTTCAAATATACCAAAGTCAACTGCTTTGGATGTATTGAATAAGTGGAAGACACATGCCGTGCCTGAAGCAGCAAAACGTACCAACAGACCAAAGAAAACCAGTGATAGAGGATGTCGAAGCCTCAGGAGAGTTGTCACAGCTAATCGACGGAGTACTGCACAAGACCTCAGTATGCAGGTGAGTAAAAATGCTGGAACCTCGGTATGTATACGTCCCATTCGCAGAGAACTTCATTCCATGGATTACCGTGGTCGTGCGGCTGCTCGCAAGCCTTTCATCTCCACTCGGAATGCTACTCGTCGTTTAGCATGGTGTAAAGAACATTTATCGTGGACCGTAGATCAATGAAAACGGGTCCTACGGACTGAAGAATCCTGATACACGATCCATCAGTCTGATGGCCGTGTGTAGGTGTGGCGGTAGCCGGGGGAACGCTATTTACCACAGCGTACTGTTCCTGCGTTCAAATTTGGAGTTGGCAGTGTAGTCGTGTAAGGGTGTTTTTAGTGGTATGGTCTTGGCCCATTGGTTATCGTGGACCAACCTATTAACCAGCACGCCTACCTCGATATTTTGGACAATTAAGCCATACAAACCCTGTGGCAATACTATGGAACCAAGCCTTATTGGTACAATCAGGATAATGCATCGAACCATAGAGCAAGGACTGTTACGGCGTGGTTTGACGATAATTCCGTATCGTATGTGGACTGGCCAGCACAGCACCCTGATCTTAATCCCGTAACTTATATGCAGCCGTTGTTAAGATTATGGTCTGGGAGTGGCGAATATATTTTGTGTGTGTTCTTTTTGTTTCTTTCCGAGTATAATGACCATCGCGATCATCTAGGGCCATAGTCACCGAACCCTAATTTGAAGCCATTAGTGCCGTGGGGCGGCCGCACAGCCCATGCCTCGCCCGCAGTTCAAGCCCATCTCGAGCGGTTGGCCAGAAGCCAGTGCCTCTGACCACTCGAACCTCCGAACATCCTTTTGCGTTACTCAGGAGAAATCACAAAATGGGCTCAGATTATTTTTTTTACCTGAAATACCTTTCTCAACCACAAAAAAACTTGTCACCTATGGAAGGGGATTACCGACCATTATAAGGAACTCTAAGGTATACAGTTCGTCCCTAATTTAAGGTCACTGGCTCCAGCGAAGGGGGAAAAAGCGGTGCTGTTAGACAAGCACACTACCTGTGCGTCGACCGCAGGCACACCCAGACGAACGGTGAGTAGCAGCCGCTGCTCGCTCTGTTTACATGGATGATCATGCCTTGCAGTGCGAAACGATAGTTTAGTATCACCCATGCAATACAAACGTTCTGTTAAGGTACGAGTATGCTCTCATATAAATCGGTATTCTTTTTCCATGATCATCTAAAAACATTCCTTTGCCCCGCTTTTCTTCCCAACTAACCACAAGAAGTGCCTTAGCGCCGCTAAGCCTGCAGGAAAAGTGCCTTAGCGTCGCTAAGGCGCGCTAAGCCTCTTCTACATCACTGTAAATATGCTAATCTTTGAAGTTTGAAATTCTAAGTATCTTAAAACATTTTCCATAACATTTTTTGTTTACATTTCTCGTTAACATGAACTTCATGCAAGATATGTTTCTCTCGTGGTCTGCTTTGCTTCTTGTGTGATGTCATTTCGCTAAGCCATAGTAGCTTGTATCCGAAACGGCTGAACCAAAAGAGATATCTTAATCTTAATAACCTTGACTGACGATAACAAAGGTGATTTCACATCACTTTAACGAACTGGCCATGCCCGGACACTAGAAAAAATACCAGTGGGTCGCCCTATTCAGAGCGGGTAGGTCTTATGCAACCTCAAAAAATGTATATTTGTACATAATTTTTTTAATTTTTATCAGAGCTTGTAGAAAAATTCCAGTTATGCAGAAAAGCCTGAGTCTGTTTACCGCTTTGAGGGATTTGAAAAAAGAAAAATATGCCAAATGTTCTATTAAGCCGGGCATAGGTAAATTGCATTCACCCCAATCTCTGATCATTATATGATAGGTCAGTTGCACTCAAAAGGAAGACAACAAAGTCGTCGACTACACTCACCCAGCCCTTTCTTACCAGAGATGGAATGTGTAAAACCAGTGTGTCGACCAGGGAGCCTCCAGAATAAGATGCTCTCCGCTGGACAATGCTCCACCGACTCACTGAAAAACAGGGGAGAGTCAAGTTCTACGTGGTACCTCCTGGGTAACGCTAATAGATTCCATCGACTTTACAGGTAGAAAAACAAGCTCACGTATTACATATGTACACAGTCCAGTCAAAACATTATGGCCACCTGTTAGCATGAGGTATGAACTTCTCGTGCCTCCAATACCGCAGATATACGGCGCGGCATTAATTCAGTGAGTCCTCTGAATGTTTCTGTAGAGATGCTGTACCATGTAGATACCAGAGTTTCTCTCAGATCATCAAGAGTCATCGGTAGTGAATATATACGTCGAACCTGTTGGTCAATATAGTCCCCCAGATGTTCAATGGGATTGATGTCCGGCGAGTGCGGTGGCCAAGATTGTAAGCTAAACCACTGGAATGCCCCTCAAACGATTTCTTTCTGTGGGGATGCTATTCCATAAAGACACCAGAGCTTCTCACAGATCATCAAGAGTCATCGGTGGTGAATCCATACGTCGAACCTGTTGGTCAAGATAGCCCCAAAGATGTCCAATGGGATTGATGTCCGGAGAACACATTGGCCAGGATAGTAAGCTAAAATCACTGGAATTATCCTCAAACCATTCTCACACACGCATAGCAACATCGCAAGGGTGGCATTATCTTGCTGGAAGAAACCGGTGCCACCTGTAGACAGTTATTATGAATGGAAGCACATGATCCGCCACAATGGATATGTAGTCCGAGGAGTTCATCGTGTGATCGAGGGGAGGATGATTGTTCCCAATGATTTCCAGGAAAACATGCCCCACACGAAAACACTACCACTTCCTGCCTGTTCCTTCTCAGACATCGTGTCGGGATGATATTTGTCGGCAGTGCTTCGCCGTACTCTCCATTGACCATCCACACGATAAAGCAGAAAACGTGATTCGTCTAAAAAGGCTACTTTTTTTCCCATTGTTCGATTGTCCAATTCTTCCTCTCAGATGCAAATTCACGCCGTAGTCGTCGAAGCCTGGCAGTCCGCATTGGCACCTTGAACAGGCTGTGGCTCCGAGGACCCATAGAGAGCAGAGTTCGTTGGACTGTGGTCTGAGATATTCTCCTCGATGGGCCTGCATTTAACACTCTGGCCAGTTGTTCCGCTGTGGTCAGTCTGTTTTATTCTCATCATCAACAACAACCATGGGTACAAAGCCCGTAGATCCCGGACGCGAAGGGGCATCAGATTTCATTCGTCTTACATTGTTTTACAACCAGCGTGTTGGATCATACTAGTCGGAATAGCCGTCACTACTCACGGTCGTCAATGCTCCGTGTGCGTCCACTATTACCTCGATTACTACAGATCTTGCCGGTTTCCTTCCACTCCCTGAGCACTTTAACAACTGCACCACGTAAACAGCCCACAGTATCAACTGCTTTTGTAATGTTAACATCCTTCAGTCGGTAGCCAACAATCGCTGCAGATTTGTCGTCTTGACACGTGCTTCACCTCTGTAGTACGTCACATCATCTCCCCTTATTATTATTTTTTATTTATTTATTTTTTTTTTTTGAAGCAAAGGAGGAACCTTTCATTAATTCCAGACGATGTGTGGAACGAACATCACACATTTTTCGAAGATCCCAACGTCCAATAGATCCATTTTTACGTTTGGGTGCCAATGCGAAAACAGGGATTTGTCGATGATATCCGTATCTCTTCGCTCCGGAGTGAGTTGCTCTAACCGACTAAACTACACCGACGGAATGTATCGCTGCAGATTTGTTGTCTTGACACGTGTTTCATCTCTGTAGTTCGTCACACACTTCCATTTCCCATTTCCACCCGAAACTGGATACTGTCCGCGAGTTCGTGTCGTTTAAAACGTCTTACATGGTTTACTTATGTTGCTACGCCATTTGGCAGCTGGTTACTGTTACTTCTTACATAAGGGGTAGTCATCATTTTTGACTGAACTGGATATTTATGTATATATATATCATCATTGTCAACCATTATCAATCCACTGTTGGACGAAGATCTACTCAAGCCTCTACCACAACGGTCTGTCTTGTGCCATTCTCCTCCATGTTATTCCCGCATACTTTCGAATTTCATCCACCCATCTCCCATGTGGTCTACTTCTGGGTCGTTTCCTGTCCCTTGGAATCCAATCTAAAATTTCGGCTGTCCATCGATGGTCTGTCCTTCTGGCAGTATGCCATTTCAGGGATTTTACTCTGATCATGATGTCTTCCACTCTTGTCATTTTTCGGATCCACGTGTTCCTCTTCTTATCTCTCCTGGTTACACCAAGCATGCACCTCTCCATGCTTCTTTTAGTTTTCTTCAGTCTTTGTATGTCTCTTTTAGTTAAGGTCCACGTCTCTGCACCATACGTAAACACTGGAAGGATGCATTGATCAAACACTTTTCTTTTAAGACATAATGGCATATTGCTCTTGAAAATTATGCTGTTTCCTTCCAAAAGCTCTCCAGGCAAGTTTTATACGCTGATTAATTTCTTCATCAATGTGGCCCTCACTTGATATCTGCTGTCCAAGATAAACGTAGGTATCTGTTATCTCCAGCTTTTCTAAATCAATCGACAAATCTTCATTTCTTGTAAAAGCATTGTACATCACTTTTCTCTTGTGAAAGTTCATTTTTAATCCCACTTCTTTACTCTTGTCAGCAAGTTATACTCTGCAGCTCTGATGGGGTAGTTGCAAAAATGACTACGTCATCAGCAAAACGAAGGTGGGTTAGATGATCTCCATTAATCTTTATCCCCTTTGTTTTCCCAGCTCAGTGACTGAAAAACACCCTCCAATGTGGCATTACAGAGCTTCGGAGATATGGTGTCACCTTGTCTCACTCCCTTACCAATTTTTACGTGTGTTGTATTTTCAAACAGCCTAATCTTTGCACTTGCATTTTCATAGATGTTATTAATAATATTAATGTATGCATCTTCAATACCGCAGGATTTCAAAGCAATTGTAACTGCTGATGGTTTCACTGAATCAAAGGGCCTTTTCATAATCGATACAAGCCATGCATAATGGAAGTTCATATTCCCTCGCTCTTTCAATTAGTTCTCTCAGTACGTGGGTATGATCTATAGTGCTGTAGACACTCCTGAATCCAGCTTGTTCTCTCGGTTGAGCCATGTCCAGTGTTACCTTCAAGCGGTGTGAAAAAACTTTAGTGAAGATTTTATAAACCACTGGTAGGAGGCTGATAGGTCTGTAGTTCAAGTCATTCCGTGTCAAATCATCGATTTTTTTATTTTTATTTTTTTTTTTTGCAAAATGTAACCCACCGACTCGGATTTTAATGAAACTTGGCAGGTAGATATACCCGATAAAGATAAGGGAAAATCTAAGTTTCAGTTTTTTAAGCCTCATATTTTTTAAAGTACAGTGCTCCAAACTTTGGCCGAACACCCACTTTTGCAGCTGTGCAGTAGCATGCCACTTTTTACATAACATGCTGTAGTTTGTGTGCTACTGAATTTAGGAGAATGAAATTTTGGAATCACATGGAAAAGAGTCGCTACATATTGAAAACACTTTTCATTTTACCTGAAACACCAGTTAAGTGAGCACTTTATTTTTTACTTGAAACACTTGTGGTGAAGTGAAAAATGACAGCAAAATTTTGACATTTTATGGAAGGTTCTGTAGAATATTGCTCTGGCATAAGGGATATATTTTTTATATTGATATTTAACCCATCCTATAACATATTTGAAAACAAAAAATGGTGGTTATCAGCAAATTTTCTCAGATGGTTAAAATTATCTGAATTTCGTAGAAGGCTCTCCTTCGACAGTTCAGCCATTTTGTTCTACAAACCTGACCCACGATTTTGGATTTTGCTGAAAATTAGCATGTAGGTTTACCTAATAAAACTGCAAAACACTGCAAATTTTTTATCTTCCACATTCCATAGTTTCCGAGATACAGCACTCAAAAGTTAGGCCTAACCACTCGTTCAACTGCAAACTGATCCTGTTTCAACTTGTGGAGTCTATTACATGGTACCTTTTAAGTTGAAAACATGTGTACATGTACAGTTACTGAGTGCAGTGCTGGCTCATAAATCCAAACATTTAAATACTTTTTATTTAAGCGTAAGATCCACAAAGAGCTCGGTCCTGTAACCACAGTGCTCAGTATGAATAAATGCTGTTATGAACAGCTAATTAAACTAAAGTGATGAGTAAGAAATAAAATCATATGTTTAAAATAAGTGAAATTTTTAAAGTAGCTGTAAAAAAACCACCGGAAAAAAACAGTTGCTTTTAAAAATTAATTACAATTTCAATTATCTTGAATCAATGGTGGAATAAGTTAAAGTTACCTGCATATTAATATTAAGCTGCTATTCATTCCTGGCTTGAATGTTATAATATTCAGTTACACGTATAACGGATGTTGTTCTGCAGTTTATTCCGATGCATGCCTCAGTGGGAGTTTTTCCAACTGTAGGGAACTTTTCTGTGCTGCACATCAATTAATCTGAACAGTTTTCGTGTCTTCTTTACGAAAATAATATGCTCGGGCCGTGTCTGTCATCATTAGGGGTTGCACTGTGCACAATATATGCTGCATAGGCACATAGCATATATATCATCGTGAAGTGGCCAGTAAAAGGACTTTACATAACCATGTGGATGCATAAACTTAATTTTCACGTCTTCATCCTTTTCAATATCACTGATCATACCAAAAAAACAGTTATGATTATATATGCATGCTACATAGCATTGAGTGTGCAACTGTGGCCGATGTATAAGTTCAGTGCTACTTTTGAAGTTAAATATCAAACAATATTTGTCATCTCTACTTATCCTTTTCATTCCTATGGTATTTGATGAAAGTGGACAAAAATAGTGAAAACTCCTGGTTCCTGGAATAACTGATGTTTCTAGAAAACGTCCCCGTAGGTTGTTTCGTACAATTTCAATTTCAGGCTTTGTGGAACTCAATGTTTTTTATGTTTCCAACACAAAAATTAAAGGCATTCATCGGTTTTGTGATTTGATTTTTGATAGGTCGTTGCAGGCTTGCTCTGCTTACAATTCGCTTCACTGTACCACCAATACCATCACAAGCTGATTTCCCGTGGCTAGTGGCAAAAAATGACCATGATGCAGATATTGCAAAATAATTTTCATGCTTGCAAATTCAAAAAATTCTTGCGATTTTTATATTGTGTTGCACACCCATATGTAAAATAGTGAACCTTCACAGCTTCTGGATATTTATTCTTGATGTACTGCATTGTTGTTTGTTGAATTTTGTACACCATACAAGCATCGTGGTCCAGATCGTCAGAAAAGAAGCAGTGATTGGAGATTTCAAGCAACTGTGTCTCACCTTTTGTGTACATAATAACTGGGTGAACTGTGCATGCCTCTGATCTCCTTGTTCCCATCTTGTGTGACAAATGAGTAGTTCTCACTGAAGTCCATAAGAACAATTGCCATGTCTAGCGTTAGCATTTCTTTGAGTTCCTATGGAAACCTGGATTGTTCCTTCGCCATGTATGCATGTGGTATAAGTTTTTTCATCTTCAACAATAGCTTTTGCATAAAATCTTCCATTGTTAAAGTTTATTTAATTAATTATGTTCTTCCACTTGATACCCACTGATTGAATTTTATGGTATCATTTTCATCATAATCTTCAAATTTTGTTTTCAAAACATTTGCTAAGTTATCTGTAGATGGGTAGTTTTTGCAGTGTCTGAGCATGCAGTTACGAACTTTCAAGTCAAAAACCATGTAACCCATTAGTGTTTCATACGATTCCTTGAACTGAGCAGCATAACATTTTGATGTATAGTGCACACACACATACAGAATGAGTACCAGCAGCACCAGTTAAAAGACACCATTTTGGTCTTACAATGCAAAATTTTGAAAATCCAACCTTTCTGTCAGGATATTGCTGTTTAAAAGAGCTATATAGTTCTTTAAGATTGCGCAAAATTAGCCTCTTCTGCACATGCTGATTTCTTTTGATGCTTAAAAAGTCCTTTCCTGACATCTGCTGAGAAGACGTGTCATCTTCATAAAATCCCTGAATTAATTGCAATGTTTCATTGCTTAGTTTTTCCCCTATCCTTGATTCTGGTAGTGACATAATTCCAGTTTTCTTAATCAGTTTTTTAGATTGTCGCACTAGATATTCTGACTCACCTGAAATGTTTCAATAATCATCTTTTGGGACCAGGATGGAGGTGCCATTGTTAGCATTTTGATTTTTTTTTTTTTTTTTTTTTTTTTTTTGCCTTGCCTGTTCAATGTGGGAAGTTTCTTTTTCATCAGAGCCACAAGCTTATCTAAATCTTTGGTCTTTTGCTTTGTTGCACTGGTCTCAGGGGCATCTTCATTTTCAGAGCTTGAAAAATCAAATCATGTTGCAGCTTGCAGTACACGGGCAACTTTATGTTTAACACTTGATTGTATTTGTTTTATTTTCCTTTTTCCATATGACAATCTTCTGTGCTGTGGTACAGAATGCAGCTTCAAAGGAGAACAGCCAATATTACTCATTCCAATATTGATTTCGTCCAGTGTTTGTTCTTTTTCTACTGATTCTTGTAGTAGTGTTAATTCGTTGTCACTTGTGCTTTCACTTTCATACTGTGCAGCTGTGATGTCTAAACCAGATTCAGAGCTTGCTTCCTCTAGTCTCATAGCCCTATTTCTACAGTAACAACAGATCTTTTGTCCAGCTTTGACATTAACATGTTTTTGCATAAATTCCTTTGCTGATCGTAGACTGACCATCCTTAGAGAGCTTTTAACATATATTTTATGCACTTGAAATGGATTGCAGCATGATTTTTGTTGTTCCTCAAATTTTGTTATATAGTAGTATTCATGATGAAAACATAATGTCACAGTACTTCCACAGTCTTCTATTTCAGCTCTTAAACACAGTATTTCCTTATCAACTTCACTTACCTCCTCAACTCTTTTTAGTCCCCTTTGTGACATATAGCATGTTTTGTGACATGGTGTTTGGGTCAACTGCCCAACACTGCAGAGGTTTTGTTGATCCATTACTAAGGAAGTAAGCAGTAAGAGAATATGTACAAACTCAGAAAACTTCCCCTCTCAGCAAAAGAACAGTTAACTTAAATCTTACTCTCTCAGCAAGCTAAAACTCTTAACTGAAATGCAAACCAAAGGGATTGGTCATTACCAGGGTACTAGTGAAAGAAACCAAAACAAAATATCAAACTAAAACCTCATTGGCTTGTTAGCTGAAACCAAAACCAAAACTAAACTTTGATTGGCAGTCGGAAAAACCTAACAAAAAAAATTTAATATTTGTTAGCAGTTGGAAACCAAACCAAAACTAAACATTTATTAGCAGATTGGAAACCAATCCAAAACTAAACATTGATTGGCAGTTGAAAACCAAACCAAAAATAAAAATTGCCTGTCAGTTTAAAACCCTACTGTTACTGACTGGAAGTTTAAAACCCAATATAAAACTCCATTTCCTGAAACATATTTCAGAAAGTTCTTATGTTTCGATATTTTCTCTACCCACATCCCCTTGTAATGATTAAATCAGCTGATAAAGCAAACTTGTGATATGTTGAAACGTGTTCTATGCAATGCTAAAAATAGTTACTCCTGTTGATGCTTTGTGCACTGATACTCTGAAAAATTTATTTCACATAATGTTTCAAAGTAGTTAAAAATTAGTTGGTGCTTAAATATTTCTATTTGATTTTGTTTCACTTTGTCAATTGTAAAAAATGGAGCAAAACAACTGCAGATTGAGTTCAAATTATTAGTTATTAAGAACATAGGAATTTATTTTTTCAACTATAAGGAATACATTTAAAAATAGTTAGCCTCTAAATTTTATTTGGAAATTTACCAAAACTGGAAAAAATCCTTGTAATCATGGTATACAAGAAATTACTTTTTTTTTTG
Organism: Macrothele yani; assembly: GCA_039090855.1. Taxonomy (NCBI): domain Eukaryota; kingdom Metazoa; phylum Arthropoda; class Arachnida; order Araneae; family Macrothelidae; genus Macrothele; species Macrothele yani. The sequence goes on from CM077004.1 coordinate 34,822,441, forward strand.
GATCTTGTTGCTATCTAGCTAGCAATTTATTAATAAATTTACATGTTTGATTATTCCCAAGGTATGCTACAGGGTAGCAAATTGGAAAGTTGAAATTTTATGTAAAAAATGAACAAACTATTTCTTTTCATTTTTGCAGAGGTTCTTACCCCTCAGCATGTGACAGTAACTATACCTGGTGAACACACACATACTCTCTCTCTCTCTCTCTCTCTCTCTCTCTCTCTATCTATCTATCTATCTATCTCACACACACACATGTACACAGGTGTGACCACACACGCACAAAGATTTAAGTTGAAAAAGCTGCCACATGATATGCTTCATCATTTGCACCAGAATCAGTTTGCTGTTGAACGAGTGGTTAGGCCTAACTTTCGAGTGCTGTATCTCGGAAACTATGGAATGTGGAAGATAAAAAATTTGCAGTGTTTTGCAGCTTTGTTACGTAAACCTACGTGCTAATTTTCAGCAAAATCCATAACGGTGGATCAGGTTTTTAGAACAAAATGGCTGAACTATCGAAGGAGAGCCCTCTATAAATAAGATAATTTTAACCATCTGAGAAAATATGCTGATAACCACCATTTTTTTTTAAAAAATATGTTATAGGATGTGTTAAACATCAATATAAAAGAAATTGTCTCCCTCATGCCAGAGCAATATTCTACAGAGCCTCCCATAAAATGTCTAAATTTTGCTGTAATTTTTCACTTCACCACTAGGTGGCCCTCACTTAACTGGTGTTTCAGGTAAAATTAAAAGTGTTTTCAATATGTAGGGACCCTTTTCCATGTGATTCCAATGTTTCATTCTCCTAAATTCTGTAGCACACAAACTACCGCATGTTATGCAAAAAGTAGCATGGTAGAAGGTGTTCGGGGCTAAATTTTGGAGCACTGTATTTTAAAAGCTATGAGGTTTAAAAAACTGAAACTTAGGATTTTCCCATATCTTTGTCGGATATGAGGTTTAAAAAACTGAAACTTAGGATTACCTGCCAAGTTTCATTATAATCTGAGTCGGTGGGGACATGGCCTCGGTGATCTGACATGGAATTACCCGTTCCTGAGGTCCTCAATGTCACCTTCCTTTTTTATGTAGCAGGATCATTGTAGCGTTGTTCCAATCCTCAGGAATCTTCCCTTCATTAAGGCATCGAGTGTAAACTTGGGCGAGTGCTGTTTCAATTTCTCCACTTGCTTCTTGTATGATGTCTATAGTAATTCCATCTTCTCCTGGAGCTTTTCCAAGGTTGAATTATATATAACTTCATCTTCCTGCTTGCATGTGCAACTTCTGCTGGGAGGACTGGAAGAACTCTGGTACTGATACCTTCCATGATGTCTGGAGTACATGTATCATCCCTTTCATATAGTCTTGAGTAGAAATCTTTTTCTCCTCTCAAAATTTCACCTCTATTTCTTGTTACAGAACCATCTTCTTTTCTCAGTGCCACAATTTGTTTTCCTCCCTTAGAGATGTCCCTTTGCTCTCTTTAGGCTTTGGTTGTTTTCAATTGCTTTCCTCACTAGCTCACAGTTGAATTTCCTTACGTCTTCAGTGATACTTCTTCGTACTGTCTTGCATAGCTCTGTATATTCCACTTTGGAAGTCACACCTTCTTTAGTTGTCCTCACCTCTCTTCTTTTTTGTATCAACATTTTGGCTTTTCCTGATAATTTGTTCACATACAACTTGTTCTTAGACTCAGCTATTTTTGTCGCTGTTTCCATAAGAGCTTAGGTTACTTTTCTGTTAACTTCAGAGAACTTCTTCCGACGTTAGACCTTCTAGAATAGAAAATTTGTTCCTCAGTTCCAATTTGAAGGTATTATGATGATTTTTAAGGTTGGTCATGTCAATACACTTTGTTTGTTTTATTAGCTTGAAACGCTCGAGTTTAGCATTGAGGTACATCTTACATCTTACCATTCTATGGTCACTACCTGTGTTGAACTTGTTCAGCACACTGCAGTCTTCCATGAGAAATATCTTGTTACACATAATAAAATCAATTTCACTTGTATATATGGATAGATGGATCAAAGGAAAGTTAAAATACTGCTCATGTAATATAATATAAACCATTTTTTGGCATTTTCATGAAACCTGAACTGAATTTGTATGCTCAGGGCCACTGGATGTCTTTCCCTGAAGAGTGGCCCAGGAGTTCTGAGTGTGTATTTATAATAATTAACTTAACATTATTTTGTCATTTTATAATTCTCTTTACTGTGCTTTTTTTCACTGGAAGTCATAAGGCCCTAGTTATTGTTTATGAAAGTTGGTTGCTTGTGTGTTAATATTCTGTTACATATATATAAAAATTATATGAAAGGGATGATACATGTACTCCAGACATCATGAAAGGTACCAGAGTTCTTCCAGTCCTCCCAGCAGAAGTTGCTCATGCAATCAAGAACATGAAGCGGGGGAAAGCTCCAGGAGAAGATGGAATTACTATAGACATCATACAAGAAGCAAGTGGAGAAATTGAAACAGTACTCGCCCAAATTTTCACTCGATGCCTTAATGAAGGGAAGATCCCTGAGGATTGGAACAATGCTACAATGATCCTGCTACATAAAAAAGGTGACATTGAGGATCTCAGGAACTACAGACCTATCAGCCTCCTATCAGTGGTTTATAAAATCTTCACTAAAGTTCTTTCACACCGCTTGAAGGTAACACTGGACATGGCTCAACCGAGAGAACAAGCTGGATTCAGGAGTGGCTACAGCACAATAGATCATATCCACGTACTGAGAGAACTAATTGAAAGAGCGAGGGAATATGAACTTCCATTGTGCATGGCTTTTATCGATTATGAAAAAGCCTTTGATTCGGTGAAACCATCAGCAGTTACCACGGCTCTGAAATCCTGCGGTATTGAAGATGCATACATTAATATTATTAATAACATCTATGAAAATGCAAGTGCAAAGATTCGGCTGTTTGAAAATACAACACACATAAAAATTGGAAAGGGAGTGAGACAAGGTGACACCATATCTCCGAAGCTCTTTAATGCCACATTGGAAAATGTCTTTCAATCACTGAACTGGGAAAACAAAGGGATAAAGATTAATGGAGATTATCTAACCCACCTTCGTTTTGCTGATGACGTAGTCATTTTTGCAACTACCCCATCAGAGCTGCAGAGTATGATCCAGGAACTTGCTGACAAGAGTAAAGAAGTGGGATTAAAAATGAACTTTCAGAAGACAAAAGTGATGTTCAATGCTTTTACAAGAAATGAAGATTTATCGATTGATGGAGAAAAACTGGAGATAACAGATACGTATGTTTATCTTGGACAGCAGATATCAAGTGAGGGTCACATTGATGAAGAAATTAATCGGCGTATAAAACTTGCCTGGAGAGCTTTTGGAAGAAACAGCATAATTTTCAAGAGCAATATGCCATTATGTCTTAAAAGAAAAGTATTTGATCAATGCATCCTTCCAGTGCTTACGTATGGTGCAGAGACGTGGACCTTAACTAAAAGAGACATACAAAGGCTGCAGACAACTCAAAGCAGCATGGAGAGGTGCATGCTTGGTATAACCAGGAGAGATAAGAAGAGGAACTCGTGGATCCGAAAAATGACGAGAGTGGAAGACATCATGATCAGAGTTAAATCCCTGAAATGGCAATGGGCTGGACATACTGCCAGAAGGACAGACCATAGATGGACAGCCGAAATTTTAGATTGGATTCCAAGGGACAGGAAAAGACCCAGAAAAAGACCACATGGGAGATGGGTGGATGAAATTCGTAAATATGCGGGAGTGACATGGAGGAGACTGGCACAAGACAGACCGTTGTGGAGGAAACTTGGGGAGACCTTCGTCCAGCAGTGGATTGATAATGGTTGACAATGATGATGATGATGATATATAAAAAACTTGTATGCATTATAGATGTAGTCCGTTGCCTTGATATCCGTGACTGAGGTTGTGTGTATGTTTTGCGTTATTTTTGGAAGGTTTGTTCGGATTGATTTTTCTCGTACATAATATGAGTATCTGTCATTGTTTGCTGCTTATGCGCAATATGCAGAGTATCATATTTTTTATTTTATTTAATTCCATAGGTTTGGTTGTACAGTTCTTTTTAAGGTTGATAGTTTGGTACCCAGTTTTGAGAGGTTTCATTTTTATATATGGGGTGATTGTAAACTCATTCAACAAAACAAGAGGGGTGATAGTACACATCAATACGAACTATATTTGCAATGGAACCTAGGGCCGCATTCCATTTCTAGTGCCAGGAAAGAGTACAGTTACATATCCACGTTGAGCCTTCAACAGTGAAAACAAAGAGACATAACTAATTTATGAGTTGCGCAATTCCAATCGCATCAGAGAAAGACTCAAAGGAGCTGCTCAAACTGGAGTCCAAGGCCGTCGTTGCCCAGCCCGTACCGGCGAATGATGGACTGTCGCACCCTCTCGTAGACTCCCGGTGTGGTGTTGATCTTGTCCGTAGCAACAGCGATTCGCGTGACGAGATCTTTCAGGGAGTCCACACATGTTTTCATGTGCCTCCAGAAGAAGAAGCCCAGTGGATTAAGATCCGGGGACTGTGGAGGCCAAGCCACATGTCCACCGTGTCCAACCCACCGCCCGGAATATGTCGCATTTAGGAAGTATCGGACCTCGGTGGCAATGTGTACTGGGGCTTCATCGTACATAAACCACATGTCCCTCCGTGCGGTGAGTGGAACATCCTGCAATACACCGGAAAGCACTTGCTCCAGGAATACACGGTACGCTGCGCCGGTCAGACGTATACGTCAATTCTCATGCGATGTTCGCACGGTAATATCGCTGAACGGGTTCGGCTGCGTTTTTAAATGTTTGCTCCTCATCGTCTACGCAAGTGTTCAGCGCACCTGATTTGCATCTTGTGCTTCTCATGCACTGGTTGGAACTCGATGTGCCTGCTGGACGTTTTTCGAACGTGCTCTTTTCTGGCACTAGGAGTGGAATGCGGCCCTAGGTTCTATTGCAAATATTGTTCGTTTTGATGTGTACTATCACCCCTCTTGTTTTGTTGAAGGAATTTACAATCACCCTGTATATATACTTACAATGTTCTATAAGCGCAGTCTTCCAAAAACGGAGAAGACTTTGAGGGAGTCTCAGTCTGAGTCCAGTGATCTCTCACCAGGGAGAAGTTCTAGGGGGTGGGATGGAGTGGGGTGAGGTGTTTCTTAAGTGCGATTAGGCCATAAACGAGGAGATGCTGTGGGTGTAACAGACCCTTAGGCTCGTTTCACACAGACGGAATGAATCCGACGAATCTATAAAACCGACACGCAGTGGGGTTTTTGGGTGGCTTTCACACGAGCGGTTTTACTTTAGAGCGGAGGAAAAAGACGCTCGACCGATAGGCGGGAACCAAATGGCTAGCTCTTTGTGTTGTCAGTTTCTAGATTGTGTCTTCGTTCAAATGCAGTATTTGATGTAAGAACTCAATGTATAACATGTTTCAAACTCATGAAAAGATAATGTATTGAATATTACGAGTACCTATGTCGATGTATCATCATCATCATCATCATTGTCAACCATTATCAATCCACTGCTGGACGAAGGTCTCCCCAAGTTTCCTCCACAACGGTCTGTCTTGTGCCAGTCTCCTCCATGTCACTCCCGCATATTTACGAATTTCATCCACCCATCTCCCATGTGGTCTTTTTCTGGGTCTTTTCCTGTCCCTTGGAATCCAATCTAAAATTTCGGCTGTCCATCTATGGTCTGTCCTTCTGGCAGTATGTCCAGCCCATTGCCATTTCAGGGATTTAACTCTGATCATGATGTCTTCCACTCTCGTCATTTTCGGATCCACGAGTTCCTCTTCTTATCTCTCCTGGTTACACCAAGCATGCACCTCTCCATGCTTCCTTGAGTTGTCTGCAGCCTTTGTATGTCTCTTTTGGTTAAGGTCCACGTCTCTGCACCATACGTAAGCACTGGAAGGATGCATTGATCAAACACTTTTCTTTTAAGACATAATGGCATATTGCTCTTGAAAATTATGCTGTTTCTTCCAAAAGCTCTCCAGGCAAGTTTTGTACGCCGATTAATTTCTTCATCAATGTGACCCTCACTTGATATCTGCTGTCCAAGATAAACATATGTATCTGTTATCTCCAGTTTTTCTCCATCAATCGATAAATCTTCATTTCTTGTAAAAGCATTGAACATCACTTTTGTCTTCTGAAAGTTCATTTTTAATCCCACTTCTTTACTCTTGTCAGCAAGTTCCTGGATCATACTCTGCAGCTCTGATGGGGTAGTTGCAAAAATGACTACGTCATCAGCAAAACGAAGGTGGGTTAGATAATCTCCATTAATCTTTATCCCTTTGTTTTCCCAGTTCAGTGATTGAAAGACATTTTCCAATGTGGCATTAAAGAGCTTCGGAGATATGGTGTCACCTTGTCTCACTCCCTTTCCAATTTTTATGTGTGTTGTATTTTCAAACAGCCGAATCTTTGCACTTGCATTTTCATAGATGTTATTAATAATATTAATGTATGCATCTTCAATACCGCAGGATTTCAGAGCCGTGGTAACTGCTGATGGTTTCACCGAATCAAAGGCTTTTTCATAATCGATAAAAGCCATGCCCAATGGAAGTTCATATTCCCTCGCTCTTTCAATTAGTTCTCTCAGTACGTGGATATCATCTATTGTGCTGTAGCTACTCCTGAATCCAGCTTGTTCTCTCGGTTGAGCCATGTCCAGTGTTACCTTCAAGCGGTGTGAAAGAACTTTAGTGAAGATTTTATAAACCACTGATAGGAGGCTGATAGGTCTGTAGTTCCTGAGATCCTCAATGTCACCTTTTTTATGTAGCAGGATCATTGTAGCGTTGTTCCAATCCTCAGGAATCTTCCCTTCATTAAGGCATCGAGTGAAAATTTGGGCGAGTACTATTTCAATTTCTCCACTTGCTTCTTGTATGATGTCTATAGTAATTCCATCTTCTCCTGGAGCTTTCCCCCGCTTCATGTTCTTGATTGCATGAGCAACTTCTGCTGGGAGGACTGGAAGAACTCTGGTACCTTTCATGATGTCTGGAGTACATGTATCATCCCTTTCATATAATTTGGAGTAGAAATCTTTCACTCTTGTCAAAATTTCGCCTCTATTTCTTGTTATAGAACCATCTTCTTTCTACAGTAAATGTAGCAAATGTATGACAAACCATTTTTTCGGAGCCAATGTTCTATGAAACCGTTTACCGTGTTGAAAGATACATACACGGAAATTCTAAGAAACATTTGTAAAGTGCATTAAAACACACACACACACACACACACAATTTTACAGAGCATTTTGGAAAACACTTGAGGAAAACTATGGAAACACAGAATACCTTAATAATCTTTTACAAGACGTTTTTGAGAGCACTTTCACAAGGCTGTGTGATCATTTCTAAATAATTAACTCTCCTTATATGAGAAACTTTAAATTTCAGGCAACTATTGGTGTGAATTATTTATCAGGTGTGATTTGTTTTGATGCGGGCTGTTATTTCTCCATGCAACATGTAACAACGGATTTCGAAAGAAATCTTAATTCACACATAAAATGATTAAATTTGTTGATCTGGATGAGGATGTTTTTTTTTTAAATTATTTACTACATTCTCTTAGTTTGTTTAACTGTTGAAATACGCAGCATGGCCATAGGGTTTTCGTTACTTTATTCTGGAAGCCTTCAGACATTTTTTTCGTTTAACGCACACCGTTTACCTGTTTGTGAAATTTGACTTCTTTCTTGAAAGACAACTCCCATAACTCTGAAGTTCCGACAGTCGTTATACCATTGGCGTTTCTACATTTATTTACTATCGTACGTTTCTACATTTTATTTTCATCACTGCTGTTTGCTTAAAATACTGTTTTGCATAGTTACCACATTTTGAAGTCATTCACTCATATACAAAAAATGGCAAAATGTGACAATTAACTTCTGCAGCACTGTAAACCATTACAATGTTTGTAGAAAATTGCTGGCATCATACCTACACTCGAAATATGGTGATTATGGGCGAACTATGAGAAAACAATTATACTAAACTTGAAATTTAAAAAAATGCAGAAAACGCTGCTATTTTCATGAACGAACAAGATTTCCAAACATTGTGAGTTTATGCATTATACCTGACCTAGAATAATTTTCTCTGTTGATAAATAAATGATCAGAGTGAATGTCAGGTACAAGGGCAAGGTATATATTTTTTTCTTTCATTACAGTGTGTGAGTGGAGGCCCCCACCAGGTGGAGGACCAGGACTTTAGCCCCAAAGCCCCCTGCCCCTGCCCCTCTGATAGAGACAGGGAAGGCCATACTCATACATACCTGCCAACTAAATTTAATGAATATGCAGAAGATTGGCTTTGAAAAATTCAGAAGATTGTATAAAAATTCAAAAGATTTTTTTACGTCAATTTGTGTCACGATAAAGTGATTTAGAACTCATACTGCTTAAACAAAAAAGGAATACAGGACACTTACCTTTATTTTTTGGTGTGTTTTTATTGAAGGGGATTTTTATTTATAGTAATTTAACAGTTAGCTAAACTTCTTACAGTGGCCTTTTTGGATTTTTTTAAGAATTCTTTGGAGTACTCGTTTTGAAAACAAAGTAAATTTTCTTTGTATTTAATTAACAGAAGACTCTTAAACGATTCACCTGACATTAATGATCGAAACATTGTGCGATTTTTTTAACCAAAGAAAAAATTATTTTGCGTTATTAATTAAATGGCAAATACACCCTATAATTATTATTTCACTTTGGTGTTCTTTCAAATGACGAGCCACACCATTTTTCTCTCCTATCATTACTGGAGCATTGTCTGCTCCAAAAGCAATGCAATTTTTGAAAAGTATCCTGTGCTTACTAAAAACATCAACTGTAGCTGAGAACCCTGAATTCTGATATCAAAGCTTTCACTATTTTAGATAAATGGTGTAATTTTCAGATAATGAATACTTTTTTTTTAACACCATGCATCAATTCTTACAAATTTCCAAACTTTGTCACTTCCGTTTTTGGAAATTTCCCCCACTCTTATCATGTTAAAATGCACACACGTTTATGAGGGTGATGACATTTAACAACTACATAGGAGTGGGGATCACATCGCGGGGGAAAAATACAATTACTGAAGAAATCTTCGCTCCGTCTGATTTCCGTTTTCGGAAATTTATCCAACATTTTCAAGCTGAAATACAAATATTTATGGAATAAAATGATTTCTAATAATAACTGAATTACGATTACGAGAAAAATCTTATCTCCGTCTACTTTCCGTTTTCGAAGGATGAAATTTCGTCCTCCGACGGAGAAAACGAGCCCCCCCCAATCCTCCCAAAAGTTCAGTTCAGTTGTGCCTCGATCTCGTGAATGGTCCAAATGATAACAAAAAAGACGGAATTCCTCGAATTAGCGTAACAATCTCGTGGCCGAAGATTACGGGGAAATTTTCTGGCGGCCTAACTTCCGTTTGCGGAAATCGTTGCCTACAATTTCAAGCTGAAATTATGAAATGAAATTGTATTTAACAACAATACTGAACAGAAGCAACATCGCGAGAGGAATAAAATACGATTACGGGAAAAATCTACACTCCGTTTTATCTTCCGTTTCCGAACGTTTAAAAAGACAAAATAACTTCCCCAGACGGAATACGACCCCCCCCCCCGCCCTAACTAATACCCCGAAAATTCCTTCATTTTTGCATCGATCTCGAAAATGACAAAAAAAAAAGGGTGGGGGTGGGAAAGGGGACTCCGCGAATCCACGGAAGGATCTCACGTACGAACTAACCGCTGAATCGATTTCGAATGGCGTAAGATTACGCTAAAATATCGATGACCGGTAAATTTTAACTTTTGGCGCAAAATTAGCAAAGATTTCGTCAAAATCGCAATTTTTTTAGCAGAATGGTGCAAATACAACGTTTTGGCGCGGGCTGGTGCAATTGGCGCAGGTCTGGCAGCCCTGAGATTAAGACTAGTAAGTTATTGCTGCGCTTTTCAACTTTTTTTTTTTTTTTTTGTCTTACAAAAATTAATAAAACAGGTTATTTTTCGCAAAAAACGCAGAAATTTTTCGAACGACAGAAGAACGCGAGTTTGGTCACAAGATCGGAAGAATGTATAAAAAATCGAAAGACTTCTGCCAAAATCGGAGGAGTTGGCAGGTATGCTCATATATTATTGTTGTGAAATATCTCTGCACAAAGACAAGTACATTCGGAATTCGCTTACCGATGATGTTCCTTCATATTCAGTGAAATTGTCGAACTCGTTGTACAAGATTCTGCAGATATCATTCCAAGCAACTTTTTTTTCTTTTTTTTTTATGTTCCTATCCCTGTAATCTTCCGACGATGTATCCCAACCTTGTGGGCGTTTTTCCACTAACAAAATTAATAATTCAATATCAACATTAATAGCAGACATGATCGACAGAGGATATAGCGCAAACTATACTAAAAAATCAGAGTATTTTTGTTGAAAACTAACAAAGCACACAAGCCCAAAGCGATTGACAACCGACCTCGCCTGGCAGCATTGCTTTCGGCCCCTCCCCTCTGACAAGAGTGATTGTTTTATTGCCTAAGCGGAGAATCCGTTCACCGATTGTGTGAATGTCTTGCCTTACATCTGTGTTTCTCTAAATTTGGACGGTATCGCAGTCGGTCGGTTTGTAGCGAACCCCGTGGAAGCTCAGCGGATGCCGGATCGGAGTTTCTACCGACTCCGCTCGTCTGAAAGTCTCGGTATAACTCTATAGCCGGCTCCAAAAGAGGCGGTTGGACAGCTGAATAATTCATTGCTTCCGCGGGAAGAACCCGCCTGTGTGAAACGGGCCTTATTCGAGTTTCTTGAGGGCAGCTGATCAACACTCGTTGAGCCAAATACTGTTTTTTCATGTAACCCAATTCCCCACTCCGACTTTCTAATTTAAGCTCCGTCCCTTTTGATTGATTTCCTTTATCCCAGCCAGCTTTCACAAATTATCCAACTGCAACTGAAAAATATTTATCCAGTTGCAGCTTGTAATGTAACTCTAATTGCTCGATGATGAAATGTGGTTTGTTGTTGTTGTTGTTGTTGTTGTTAATGTGGGTGAAATGCAAGGGAATGTTGAAAAGTTCTCGGCCTAACGCACTTTCTCTAATTGTAGCATTATTTTGTCACTGCAGCTCAAAAGAGCGTTTTTTGTTTTGTAAAGTACCAATTTTCAGACTAATAGCTCTCCTTTTTTTCTTTTTTCTTTTCTTTTCTTTTTTTTTTTTTTTTGCAGATGTTTGACGTCCTGAGCTGAATCGTGTCAATGCAAAGTGTCGAATTTTCGAATGTGGAATTCCGGGCTGTCATGAAATTTCTGTTCCTGCAGAAGAAAACTGCAAAGGAAATCTATTATGAGTGTATGGTGCAAACATTAAGTAACAAGTGCCCTTTATATTGCACTGTGAAGAAATGATGTACCAACATTCAGCGTGGAGACATTGAGACAGAAGATGCAGCAAGATCTGGGAGGCCTTCAACAGTGATAACACCCGAAATTGTTGATCGTGTTCAAGACTTGTTTTTGTGAGATCGACGAATCTCGGCTACAACAATAGCTGAGACACTGGAGATATCCAGGGAACGTGTTGTGTTCATAATTCATGAGCACTTGGATATTCAAAAGATGTCAGCGAAGTGGGTTCCCAAATGTTTGAACGCCGATGAGAAGCGAAAACGAGTGGACACTTCCAAATCGGTTTTGCAGCATTATGAGCAATCTGGTGATATTTTTTGCAGCGACTTGTCACTGTTGATGAAACGTGGTTACGTCACTACCATCCAGAGACGGAACAACTGTCCCTGCAGTGGCGGCACTCGGGTTCTCCACTGCCAAAGTAATTCAAGATTCAGAGGTCTGCAGAAAAGGTCATGGCAGTGGTTTTTTGGGATTCGGATGGCGTTTTGCTGACTGTGTTTTCTTTTTGTAGGACAATGCGCCGGTTCTTGTGTTTTTTTTTTGTTTTTTTTTTGATTGGAGGTTTAACGACCACCGTGAGCAAATCAATGGGCTATAAGCAGTCGCCCGTCCCTAATTTAGGGTCACTGGTTCCAGGGAAGGGAGAGAGCCTGTGCCGTAAGAAAAACACAACATCCATGCCTGACGGAATTCGAACCCGGACCCCTTACGGACGAATGATCAGAGGCCAGCGCCTTAGACCACTGCGCCACCGGGGTGGCCAATGCGCCGGTTCACAAGGCTGGCAAGACAATGGATGTTTTGAGTGATCTGGGATTTAAGACCGTCCACTTTACTCACCGGATCTTGCTTGCTTCATCGGACTATTTCCTGTTCCCAAACCTTAAAAAAGGTTTAAAAGGAAAGCATGTTTCGAATGATTCGGAGGTGATATCAGCAGTATTTGAGTGATCAGACTTCAGACTTCTTTTTGGAAGGGTTACTCCAGGAACGCTGTGCCAAGTGTGTTGAACTTTGGGGTGAATACATGGAATAGTCTGTAAGTTTCATGTCTCTAGTCCATTTCCTTCTTGGTGAGGCCGAGAACTTCTCAGCATTTCCTCGTACTCACCTTATTTTCTGCTGGAGCTTATTATGTTTTGTATACTTTTGTGATAATTTTATTTTTTTGTAGGAGGATTTATTACAAATTACCGATTCTTCCATCGTGGTTTTCCGAAGTAAAAGTATGCTTTGAAACTGGAGATCTCTTTAAGCTGACAATGACTTTCCGTTATCATTAAGAAAAGAACAACTTGAAGATTTTTTTCAAGCCACTACGAGGAAATGGCCCTGAAAACAACTTGAAGAGTTTTTTTTTTTTTTTTTTGATTCGAGGTTTAACGACCACCGTGAGCAACTCAATGGGCTATCAGGAGTCGCTCGTCTCTAATTTAGGGTCACTGGTTCCAGGAAAGGGAGAGAGCCAGTGCCGTAATACAAAGACAACATCCATGCCTCACCGGGATTCGAACCCAGACCCCTTTCGGACGAATGATCAGAGGCCATCGCTTCGACCACTGCGCCACGGGGGAGGCAGTGAAGCTTTTCTTTGATCCACGATGGTTTCCTTCAATCTAATGACTATTTGCTTAGAGCAGTTTTTGTTGTTGTTGTTGTTGAAACTGTTTTCTGATATCCCGCTCATCCCTTATTTTGGTGAGAAAAATATGCAATAGCATTAGTATTACTGTTTAAATTAAATTTTAGCAAATATAGGCCTAAGGATCCGTACAAAATGCAGACATTCCCTAGTATTTGGCATAACTGAAAATGTTTCTGAAAAACTGAAGAACAAACGAAAGCCTTAACAAACCCAACTGGCGTAACAAAGCTAACATATCCGATTTGCGAAGTGATTATGCTACTGAGAAGATAACAATCACGTACTGTGAGTAGCTCGGCTGACTGTTCTTTACCCAAAAAAGTGAAGTCAACAGAAATACGCATGCGCAGTCTGCTCCGGCATCAGCCTGTATGTTGGCTTCTGTGCATTGCATTTTAACTCTTAATATATGGCGGCGCTAGTTACGTCTCGCCGAGCCTTAACTTCTTCTCAGTTAGATATGTTTTGGTATAAAGCAGCTAGTGAATCATTGTAGGTTCAGTCGCAGTGGAGATAACGTGTTTCTTGAAGTATTTGCCGCCGCCCCGGTGGCGCAGTGGTCTAAGCGACGGCTTCTGATCATTTGTCCGAGATGGATCCGGGTTCGAATCCCGGTGAGACATGGATGTTGTGCTTGTCTTACGGCCCTGGCTCACTCCCTTCCCTGGAACCAGTGGCCCTAAATTAGGGACGGACAACTGCTTATAACCCATTGAGTTGCTCACGGTGGTCGTTAAATCTCCAATTAAAAAAAAAAAGTATTTTCCATGTGGTGGGGCGATTACGATAATCGTGTTGCTGTAATAGCGCTGCACAAAGTTGCAAAATCAGCTTCTGAAACTTTCAACATAGTGAAAAAGCTGAAAATCAGCCGAATTTTTGTCTACCGGACCATAAATAAGATTCCTTGAGGCTGGGACCGTCGTTGACCGCCCCAGAAATGGTCGGCCGCACACCGTGAGGACTGCTTGCCTGGTGAAAGCAGTGGCACCCCGCATTCGATGAAATCCTGCCAGAAAACAATTAGTGAAGGCTCGTGAGCTGAACATTTCAAGAATGTCGATGTCACGCGTGCTGCGAAGTGACCTAAGGGTGAGAGCTCACCGGCGGCATACAGGGCATTTCCTAACCCCCCCCCCCCCAACGGAAGCAGCAGAGGGTTCTAAAAGCAAAACATTTGCTTCAGTGTTACGCAGACAATCGCCACAGACAGGTCATTTTCGCTGATGAAAACATTTTCACTATTGAAGAGGCTTTTAACCGCCAAAATGACAGGGTGTATGGGTCAAATTCACAAGAAGCTACGGAGACAGCTCCAAGTACCATAACCTGCTTTTGTCGTATTTTGGTGGGAGTCTCCTACGAGGGTACCACAGAGCTCCATTTCTGTAAGAAAAGAGTGAAAACATCTGCCAAAGTCTACCAGGACAAGGTTTTTGGAGCCAGTGATCAAAACTGGGAGTCACACCCTCTTCTAAAACCGACGGTGGAGCTTTCAGCAGGATTCCGCACCTACCCACAAGGCCACGTCAACACAGGAGTGTTTTTTTTTTTTTTTACTGGAGGTTTAACGACCACCGTGAGCAACTCAAATGGGCTATAAGCAGTCGCCCGTCCCTAATTTAGGGTCACTGGTTCCAGGGAAGGGAGAGAGCCAGTGCCGAAAGACAAACACAACATCCATGCCTGACCGGGATTCGAACCCGGACCCCTTACGGACGAATGATCAGAGGCCAACGCCTTAGACCACTGCGCCACCGGGGCGGCCAACACAGGAGTGGCTTCAGGCGAATCTCCCAGACTTCATTTCTCCAGCTGATTGGTCTTCAAGCAGCCCAGACCCCAAACCATTGAAATACCAGTTGTGGGCCACACTGAAGGACATGGCCTGCAGAAAAAGACACCCCAGTGTTGACAGTCTCAAACGTTCTTTGGTGCGGGCAGTAGCAGCTTTCCCTGTGGAGAACCTGCGTAAAACTATTGATGAGTGGCCTCAGAGACGGAAGGACTGTCTGAAGGCAAAAGGATGCCATTTTGAAACGTGATTGGTGCCATGTATTCACAAGTGTACTATTTACATCATATCACAGGTATATTAAAATATCTTTAAATTTCCTTTGTTATTCCATTGAATATTTGAAACAGTATTTATGGTAAGACTAGGTATATGTCTATAAATATCCGGATTTTAGATTAAATCCACACAACAAAGAATCTGAGACTAGTGCTTCAATATGGAAACCGTGAATTAAGAGCTTTATTTATTTGCGGATCCTGAGTGAGTGCATCTATTTGAAACCAGAATGATGAATATTGAGGATACATTTACGATTCTATTCAACTACGCCACGAAGTAGTGGAGCCACAAAGTTAAGTCCCAGAGATTATTTTCTACTACGCCACGAAGTAGTGGAGCCACAAAGTTAAGTCCCACAGATTCTATTCTACTATGCCACGAAGTAGTGGAGCCACAAAGTTGAGTCCCACAGATTCAATTCTACTACGCCACGAAGTAGTGGATCTACAAAGTTAAGTCCTAGATATTCTATTCTACTACGCCACGAAGTAGTGGAACCACAAAGTTAAGTCCCACAGATTCTATTCTACTACGCCACGAAGTAGTGGAGCCACAAAGTTAAGTCCCAGAGATTCTATTCTACTACGCCATGAAGTAGTGGAGCCACAAAGTTAAGTCCCACAGATTCTACTCTACTATGGCACGAAGTAGTGGAGCCACAAAATTAAGTCCCAGAGATTCTTTTCTACTACGCCACGAAGTAGTGGAGCCACAAAGTTAAGTCCTAGAAACTCTATTCTACTACGCCACGAAGTAGTGGAGCCACAAAGTTAAGTCCCACAGAATCTATTCTACTGTGCCACGAAGTAGTGGGGCCACAAAGTTAAGTCCCAGAGATTCTATTCTACTACGCCACGAAGTAGTGGAGCCACAAAGTTAAATCCCAGAGATTATTTTCTACTACGCCACGAAGTAGTGGAGCCACAAAGTTAAGTCCCAGAAATTCTCTTCTACTACGCCACGAAGTAGTGGAGCTACAAAGTTAAGTCCCAGAGATTCTATTTTACTATGATACGAAGTAGTGAAGCCAAAACGTTAAGTCCCAGAGATTCTATTTTACTCCGCCACATAGTAGTGGAGCCACAAAGTTACGTCCCAGAGATTCTTTTCTACTACGCCACGAAGTAGTGGAGTCAAAAATTTAAGTCCCAGAAATTCTATTCTACAACGCCACGTAGTAGTGGAGCCACAAAGTTAAGTCCCAGAGATTCTATTCTACTGCGCCATGAAGTAGTGGAGTCACAAAGTTAAGTCCTAGATATTCTATTCTGCTACGCCACGAAGTAGTAGAGTCACAAAATTAAGTCCCAGAGATTCTATTCTACTATGCCACGAAGTAATGGAGCCACAAAGTTAAGTCCTAGATATTCTATTCTGCTACGCCACGAATTAGTAGAGTCACAAAATTAAGTCCCAAAGATTCTATTCTACTACGCCACGAAGTAGTGGAGCCACAAATTTAAGTCCGAGAGTTTTATTAATTTTTAAATAGCGCATATGTGTGTGAGTCGTGAAATGCGAAAACAATTTTTTCATCCAATCCGAAAGTAAACAACTTGCCGTTATCTGGTGGAACCAAATTTCAACTTTGGCTGCACCAAGAAGGAACATAACAACGCTTTCTCAGTTCTCTCAAATTTGTAGCATACTCGGTTACGTATAAATCAAAGAACCACGTGGTTTTGATAAACTGAAATTTAAATTCTAATGTGTAATCGAAAAACAAAAACGTGTAAAAGAACCGAGTTAAAAAAGCGTTAGTAAAATTTCGGTACTAACGCAGGATTACGTATAAAAGTGAAAACCGTATTACTGAGAAACGTATTAGGTGTGCAACTTAATTCTCGGCCACAGGCAAATTATAGCAAATCGAATACGTACCTAATCATGGAAATAATCCCCGTCGTGTTGGATACGTTTGAGCCGTCGGTCAGGGAGCTGCCGAATGCCATTGCTGGAAAAAGAGGACTGTTTCGAGTTGATAAAGTCATCAATACTTGTCTGGACCTCTTCGACAGAAGCGAAGTGCGTATCACTCAGGTGATGTTGCAGGGAGCGAAAGAGGTGATAATCCGATGGGGCGAAGTCTGGAAAATACGCCGGGTGGGACAAAATCTTCCATCCCAGGTCGGTGATCGTGTTTAAAGTCGTTTTCGAGGTGTGAGGACGCGCGTTTTTCTGAAGCAACAGTACCGACTTTCTGCCCTTGTCGGTGTATGGTCTTTTCGCCTCCAGTGCGTCACTCACACGAATGAGTTACTGACAATAACGCTCAGCATTGACCGTTTCACCAGGTTTGAACAACTCATAGTTTACGACACCGTGCTGATCCCACCGTATGCGCAGCAGCAACTTCCTGGCATGGATATTCGGTTTGGCGGTACTGATGGTAGGCTGATTTGGATTAACCCACGATTTTCGCCGCTTAGGATTATCGTAGAGAATCCGCTTCCCATCTCAGGTCATAATCTTGTGGAGGAAATGCTTCTTCTTGAATCTGGAGAGCAAGGATACGGCGACATCGTAGCGCCTAGACTTCTCCGCAGCTGTTATTTGGTGGGGCACCCAACGGCCCTCCTTGTGAATCTGTCCAAGCTTGTGCAGGCGCTTTGCAATGGCTTGCCGTGTTACTCCCAGTTCCTGGGCGAGCTCTGGGTGTGTGCGACAGGGATCCGCGTCCAACAGTTCTTCCAGTTCCTAATCATCAACTTTCTGTGGCTGTTCCGGACATTCTGCATCACGGAGATCGAAATTTCTCTGCTTAAACCGCTGGAACCACTTCTTACACGTACTGTAGGACACAGCAGCCTCGCCCAAAGCAGCACAGATCATTTGCTGGGCTTCTGCGGCACTGTTTTTCAGCTGAAACGCGAACAGGAGGCAATGTCTCAAATGTTGCTTCTCGAACGACATTGCTTTCACCGTCAACTTTCGTCCCTTCTCTCACTACAGCTGTGAGTGGTTACTGTTGCCTGGAAATCTGTTGGATGGTGCTGCAATCAGCCATTATCGCACACAGCTATTTGCATTTGCCGACGTTCTACGATCGCTTGCGGTTAGGGGCCGAGAATTAAGTTGCGCACCTAATGTAACCGAGGTTTCACTTTATTTGTACTAATTGGTCGCATAATCTCAGATTATGAATATTTTCATGATTCGATTTCTTCTGCAGGGATCGGACAGAATAATGTGAACACCTAGGAAAAGAAGGTTTTACGTACCTAATAGGGTGTGAACCCATCTTTGGTATTCAAAACTGCCTGGACCCTCCTTCGAATGGACGCATACAAATCCTGAATGGTGGTTAGTGGGATGTTACATCATTCTTCAGGAAGAAACTGCCCCAGTTCCTTGAGAGATGCAGGAGGAGGATAACGGGGTCTTAATCTGTTTTCCAACACAGACCACAGTGGTTCGATGATATTTAAGTCTGGTGACTGGGGAGGTCAAGGAAGGCGCGAAAGTTCGTCCTCGTGTTCGTCAAACCATGATTGAACATCCCGAGCTCTGTGAATTGCGGACGTTATCATCTTGACTGATGACATCCCATGCAGGAACTAATGCCTGAGCCATTGGGTGAACTTGATCGGCCAAAATGGTTTCACACGCCCTACCAGTCATCCGTCCTTTCGAGGAGATCCGGGAACCTCCTGAAAACCACAATAGGACCGCCCAGAGCATGACAGAACCACCACCATGCTGCACTGTTGGGAGCAGACATTCTGGGTTGTATGCTTCTGACGGTGTTCTCCGCACGTAAATGCGTCCTGCGGTGAGGATTAGTGTGAATGTGGATTCAGGGACCGATTACACGCTTTCATGTATTGGCAGTCCACGTTATATACTCCTGGCACCACTGCCGTCGGCGTTGAGCATTCACCAGAGTCACAAAAGGTTTTGCAATAGCAGCTCTTCCATGAATGTGTTATTTATGCAGTTCCCTGCTCACTTTTTTTGTTGATACTGGGGTCTGGAAATGCAGATTGAGCTCCACACTAATTCTCGGCGACGTGGTCTTGTTATTACGGGTAACAGTCCTCTTTAATGATCTCTTGTCTGTATCAGTCAGGGTCGTTTTCCGGCCGCTCTTGTGTTCCGTAGACGAGGTTTTGCCATGAACACGATATGCTGTCATGACGCTGGACACAGTAGCTCTCGGTAACCCCACTACCCTGGCGACTGTTGTCCCAGAGGCACCAAGTAGCCGGCCACCAACACTCAGCCCTCTTTCGAAGTCCGTTAGGTCGCTCATTTCGTCGTCACCCTGTAAGAAATTTTGCAACAAGACCCTTTAAATGTACACTGAAGTGCCAGAAAAACTGGTACAGACGAGCTTACGCAAAATACATAGCAAAGTCACTTATGCGCGAACTCGGTTGCGTCCACCAGTACGTATATAAAGCGATAGACATCCTTGCCAGCTGTCAGAGCTGTTTCCGGCATGAGAATGACAAGTAATAACGATTTAAGCGTTTTTAATGAGGTGTCATAGTTAGTGCTCGTGAGATGGGCCATGGTATTTCGGAGTTAAAAAAGAAGTTCGGATTTTGACGGACGACCATTTCACAAGAATTCTGGCAAAACCTCCAACCGTGACTACAAGAATTCCGGCAAAACCTCCAACCGTGACTACAAGAATTCCGGCAAAACCTTCAACCGTGACTACAAGAATTCCGGCAAAACCTCCAGCCTACGATACCAGTTTGGCCGTAAAAAGACACTGGGTGAACGTGACCATCGTCGGCTGTCAAGAACCGCTTCACGCGATAGGCGTGCAACACTCTTGCAGGTATCATCGGAATTCAATGCTGGAGCCTGAACAGGCATCAGCGTCGGGACTGTGCAACGTACCCTGCGCGATATGGGCTTTGGGAGCCGACGCCCAACTCGAGTCCCCTGGATGGCTGCACGACACAGAGCTATGCGCCTCGCCTGGTGCACGGCAGCACCGCCACTGGACACTTGATGACTGGAAACAAGTAGCCTGATCTGACGAGTCGCGTTTCCAACTGTATCGGGCAGATGGAAGGATTCGTGTGTGACGCAAACCCCATGAGGCCATGGATCCCGCCGGTCAACGGGGAACTGTACCGGCTGGTTAGGGGTCCGTAATGGTATGGGGTGTGTTTAGCTGGACTTAACTGGGACCCCTGGTACGTCTACATACGTCTGTGACCGGCCAACGCTATGTTCGCATTCTTTCTGATGAGGTACATCGGTTCATGTCCTGCATTCATGCTGATGGGTTGGGTCTGTTCCAACAGGACAATCCCTCTTCACAAGTGTCGGGACACCACATTATGGTTAGAGGAGCTTTCATCTGAGTTTGGGGTGTTGCCATTCGCACCCAAGTCCCCAGATCTGAACGTGATAGAAAGCATTTGGGATGCCATGCAACGCGCTATCGAACACAGGAATCCGAGACTTTGGAATACACCCGAATTGTGGAACGCTCTGCGGGAAGTATGGTGTGCATTGCCTACAGCATATTTCAAGAAGCTAGTGGAGTCCATGCCCCGTCGTATTTTTGCAGTCCTGCGCTCCCGTGGGGCACCTACCATGTATTAGACTGGTGTATTAATTTTTCTGGCACTTCAATGTACTTAAAGAGGACCTTGATTTTTTGAACAAAGCTATTACAACCAAAAAGTGGTGGATACGTTTGCGTATTGTGACGTACGCAGTTGCATTAAAAGTAACATCTCAGAGCGTGGTGTTCACATTATTCTGTCCAACCACTGTATGTCTTTTTGTTGATTCAGTTCTATAGATAACGTTATGTTTTAAATCGGCTACAAAATGGGGATCGCCCTGAATAGTTGACGCTATTCTAATAGAGAAGACTATTTCAAGAAGTGCAAAGAAAATGTATCGGAGCAAAAGAGATTAGAATAACATAAATTTCAGAAATTTCTCTGTAACAACACAAAAAGTAAAAAAAAATTTTTCTAAGAGACAGAGGTTTACTGATAGTTCAATTCATATTCTATTCACGGATAATAATTACAGCATTTTCTTTAACCATTTTGAGCAGATACAATCCAGGACTGAGAAACTGAGAAAATGTAAGCTCATTAAATTGCGTTCCTCTTCAAGGATTCGAACTCCTTTGTGAAAAGTTCCTTTTCATGCTTTCTCAGATGAAAATTCGGAATTACTGTCGCTTGACTTTTTGTTGATGTTCACGCGTGACTGGGTTTACTAATCGAAAGAACTGTGTAGCCGTTCCAGTACTAGAATAAATAAAGAATTCAATACCGTGCATTGCTTCTGCATTAATAATGCTCTGAACGACACGGCATCAAAGTTTTTATTCTGTCTGCAGTCGCATACCGATGTTAAAAACACGTCTGCTTAAATGTCACTACGAGCTTTTCTTTTTTCGCGATCTTGTTAAAACACAGAATAGTTTTTCGTTTGTGTGTCTGAAGCAAAACGCTGATTATAGTGCCTTTGTCTGTGTTTGCTCAGACATAGAAGTCTTGACGAAAATATGTCGATTGTAATTGAGTTGAGTTATGAATTTTTTAATGAATCGCAATTTCCATCTTAGTTCATTAATCTGCTAAACTAGCGCACGTTGAAATATGAAACGCTGCGAAACATCAATTTTAAGATCATCTTTCAAGCCAAACTTCTTTTACGGCGTCTTAACGATGAGAAGTGATGAATTTATGATGAAACGTGTTGTATCTGCCCATGATCCGTTAAAACTAATGAATAAACATAAGCGAAATCTTTCAGGAATACGAAGCTAGAGGGAAAGAATCATTTTCAACACAATAGATAGCTCTTCAAGTTCAGACAACTGAATAAGGAATCTCTACAAACTTTTCACAAAACTGAGAAATATTTTGATCTAATCTTCGAAAATTTTCCAAACCTTGCGGAAGGGAAGGTTTTAAACAGAGAAACACGATTTCCCTTTCCAAAAATTTGCGCGCCATGAGGAATTTCAACAGACGCAGTGCAAGGCAAATTCACTCGAGAAATATACACTACATTGACAAAAGATACCGGACACCTAGAAGAGAAATACAACATAGCATTTATTGACATACATTAGCACGGTGTCGGTCTACCTTTGGCCTTAATGCAAGCACTGACCGAGACACGCTTTCAACAAAGTTTTGGAACACAGCGATAGGTATGCGCTTCCATTCAGTGCATAATGCTGCAGATAACTGTTGCTCAGTAGTAGGCCATGGTTCCAAACTTCGTATGCGGCGCTCTAATTCATCCCATAGGTGCTCTATGAGATTAAGATCAGGGCTCTGTGCTGGCAAGTCAACACACGATACCAAGTCGTAATAGTCCTTGCTTTATGGATCGGTGCATTATCCTGCTGGTACCAACAAGGCTTGGTTCCATAGTATTGTTACAGAGTAGCTAGGGTATAATTGTCCAGAATATCGAGGTAGACGTGCTGGTTAACAGGTTTGTCCACGATAACCAATGGGTCGGTACCATATCACGAAAATCACCCCCACACGAGTACACTGCCAGCTCCAAACTTGACCGTAGGAACAGTTATAACGAAGTAAATTTCTCCGTCATTTTTGTCCACGCCAGGATTCGAACCCGGATCCCCTCATTCCGGAATAAGTCACTCTACCAATTGAGCTACGCGGACGTTTTATTCTGATTCCTATCTGCCTTTTTGTCGTGTGCGTCCTTCTGGCAGGTACGTCACATCTCCTGGTACGTTACATCATCTCCCCCTTATTTTTATTTTTTTTTTTTTTTTCGAAGTCCTGGAGAAGGGATACTCTTATTTTTCCTATCTCGCGGTGTGGAAATAACATCACACCATTGCGAGATTTTGAACGGTCTGGTCATCCGGATAGTTCAGGCGCCATTATAACGAAGTAAATTTCTCCGTCATTTTTGTCCACGCCAGGATTCGAACCCGGATCCCCTCATTCCGGAATAAGTCACTCTACCAATAGAGCTACGCGGACGTTTTATTCTGATTCCTATCTGCCTTTATGTCGTGTGCGTCCTTCTGGCAGGTACGTCACATCTCCTGGTACGTTACACAGTACGCTGTCGTAAATAGTGTTCCCCCGCCTGTCGCCATACCCACAAACGGCCATCAGACTTATGGATCGTGTATCTAAATTCATCATTCCATAGGACCCGTTTCCATTGATCTACGTCCACGTGAAGTGTTCTTTACAGCATGCTAAACGACGAGTAGCATTCCGAGTGGAGATGAAAGACTTATGAGCAGCCGCACGACCACGGTAACCCATGGAATGAAGTTCTCTGCGAATGGTCGTGTATATAACGAGGTTCCAGCAGTTTTATTCGCCTGTACACTGAGATCTTGTGCAGTATGTCGTCGATTAGATGTAACGACTCTCCTGAGGCTTCGACGTCTTCTAACACTGATTTCCTTTGGTCTGCCGGTAAGTTTTGCTACTTTAGGCACGCCATGTGTCTTCCACTTATTCAGTACATCCAAAACAGTTGACTTGGGTATGTTTAGACGCCTCTCGGTTTCTCTATGGGCAACCCACTAATATAACACCC
This sequence comes from Macrothele yani, assembly GCA_039090855.1. Taxonomy (NCBI): domain Eukaryota; kingdom Metazoa; phylum Arthropoda; class Arachnida; order Araneae; family Macrothelidae; genus Macrothele; species Macrothele yani. Next base: position 34,846,223 of record CM077004.1, read on the forward strand.
AACAATCTTTCCTTTCTCAAAGTCAGTTCTCTCCCGCCGCGACATTTTCACTCAACCTCACGGTGTGATATGATCGCGGTCAGTTGCAGGCTTGTTTTTATACCGTTTGCAGCTGTACCGCACATCTTAACAGCGCAGCGGATCCGTTCATTTGCTTTTGAAGGGGTGTTCGGTGACTTTAGTCAATATAGTGTCCTCTGAGTGATCACTGAATTATGAACACCTACCTAAAACTTCATGGATCCTCCTTTCTCCCTCAGTACAGCAGCTATTCGACGTGGCGTCGATTCCATAACATGCCAGAAGCAGTTGAGAGGTATGTCCAACCGAGCCGCGTGTAATGTGCCTTCAATGCAGCTATGGCGGTGATTGGTGTATCCAGATGCCTGATATGTCGTTCCATAGTGTTCCACAAGTGCTCTATAGGATTGATATCAGGGGGGGGTTCAGAGGTCAGTCGATATCCTGAAACTCTGAACTGTGTTCCTCAAACCATTCCTACACACAACATTGTGTAAAAACACAAGTCTGTCCGCTACGGCCTTCGAATCCGTGTCCATTCACTCCGGAGTAAGGCGTTCTCCCAACTGTGCTACGCGGACAGAATGTCTGGCTGCAGATTTGTCGTCTTGACACAGGTTTTCATCTCTGTAGTACGTCACATCATCTCCCTGTTAATTTTTTTTTCTTTGAAGCAAAGTAGGAATTTTTTATTAATTCCAAACAATGTGTGGAACAAACATCACACATTTTTCGAAGAACTCAACGGCAAGTGGATCCATTTTCCACAATCGGGCGCTAATATGAAAAAACAAGTTTTTCCGCGACGAGCATCAAATCCGTGTTCCCTCACACCGGAGTAAGTCGCTCTCCTAACTGAGCTACGCGGACAGAATGTCTTGTGGCGTGCCTGCCCCACAGGACGCACGTGAGATAAAGGCAGAAAGCAGTGAGAGCTCATGCCAGTGTATTATAGTGGATAGCACTCGGAGCTCCGGAGCTGAGAGTTGTGGGTTCGAATCCCTCCCTTGGCATAGAAATGATAGAAGAAATTTACTTCGTCATGTTGGCGCCCGAACTTCAAGGATGACCTGGCTGACAGGTTTCTCGCAATGGTGTGATGTTCTTTCCACACCGCGAGATAGGAAAAATGAGAATCCCTTCTTCAGTACTTCGAAAAAATAAATCAGTGTGATGTTACGTCCCACACACCAAATTGTCTGGGATTTCTCAAATGCACGTTCTTAACGGGATGACTGCGTCCAGCAGCACAAGATCCCGGCTGGCTCGTGGACCATGCCCCCGGCCCTCTTTCGATTGAGGGAGGAAATGTGCCATGCCGGCTCCGCAGGACGCACACGAGATAAAGGCACATAGCAGTGAAAGCACATGCCAGTGTAGTAACGTGGATGGCACTCGGAGCTCCGGAGCAGAGAGTTATGGGTTCGATCTCACCGCTGGCATAAAAATCATGCAGAAATGTACTTCGTCATAGTCTCGCTACAGATTTGTCGCCTTGACACACGTTTTCACCTGTGTAGTACGTCACATCATCTCCCTCTTAATTTTTTTATTTGAAGCGAAGTAAGAATTTTTCATTAATTCCAAACAATGTGTGTAGAACAAACATCACACATTTTTCGAAGAACTCAACGACCAGCGGATCCATTTTCCACAATCGGGCGCCAATGTGAAAACACAAATTTTTTCCGCGATGGGCATCGAACTCGTATCCCGTCAAACCAGAGTAAGTCGCTCTCCCAACTGAGCTACGCGGACAGAATGTCTCGCTGCAGATTTGTCGTCTTGACATGTGTTTTCACCTTTGTAGTACGTCACAATTGGATCTGTGGCTCGGCGCATTGTCATGTTGGAAGACATCGTCTACATTCGTGAAAAAGTGCAACATTGTACAGAGTCAGCAAGCAATTAACGATATTGGGTACCAGTCATACGTTGTTCCACATGCACCAGGGGTCCAAGTTCATGCAATGTAAACATGCCCCACACCATACAACCGCCTCCACGGACTTGAACTGTGGAAACCAAACAAGATGGATAGAGTGCCTCATGTCGTTTGTGCCAAATACGTACACAACCATCGACAGAGTGGAGTAGAAAACGCGTCTCCTCCGACCAGCACGCTCTTTTCCAGTTATCCGACGTCCAACTTGCATGACCTTTTCAACAAACGAGCCTCTTGCGCGGATGAACCGTTGTTAGGAGAGGATGTCGTCGGGATCGTCCCATACGTGCGACGCATGATCATGACAGATACTCTTCCGGGTTGACCTCTGTTGTATTGGGTAGTCAGCTGTTGAACAGTGCTGGGTATGTTGGCCAGTACAAGTCGTAGGGACCCTGCGCTCACCTCACACATCAACCTTTTACTGTCCTGGGCAGTTTTGTCACCGGGTCGTCGTTTGACCATTTTTACGCCAGTCCTGATATACTTTAATTATTACAGCTCGCGAACATACCAATAGTTCCGCCGTTTGGGAAATCGAGGCACTCGCTCTCTGAGCTCCAACAACTTGTCCTTTCTCAAAGTCCAATAAATCCTTCCGTTTACCCACTGCGCTCCGACTTTTTCTGCCTACTGCTCCCCTCACAATTTATACACCGTCGAGTCACATTATTTTAACCACCACCTACTTTCGACGTCGACACCGCGTAACCAATGAAAAAAAGGCACGTGTAATGAGCTGGCTTGGATGGTATATAAGGTGCGTTGTCGGCAATCTGAAAACATATCACCCGTTGCTCTCTTGGATAAAAGGAGCGATTTATCTGATTTGCAAAAAGGGGTGATTATCGTCTTTCGGGCCAAGGGTGCCAGTATTTCTGAAACAGCGCAGTTTGTGAACTGTTCGCCTGCTGTGTTGTTAAAGTGTATCATGATTGGAGAAACGGCGCCATTGTGAATAAGCGACGTGGAAACCGTGGAGCACCACGTGCCATTGATGTGAGAAGTGAACGTCGGCTTCGAGGGTGCGTGAGTGCCGATCGACACGCTACAGTGGAGCAACTCACTGGCCGAATGATCCAGGAAGCTACCGCAAGTGTGTCTAAAACGACAGTTCAGCGAACCCTGCTGCCTATGGGGCTCCGATGCAGACGGATGGTCACTGCACCTATGCTAACGAAGGTGCATCAGCAGAAAAGGCTTACGTTTGCACGGCAGTATCGGAATTGAACCTCCGCTGAATGGCAAATGATTGCCATCTCCGATGAGTCGCGTGTTCTGCTTCATCGAACGGATGGACGTTTGCGTATAAACCGAGAAATATCGGAGAACAAACACTATTCAACCACTGCTGGAAGAACACTAGCTGGTGGGAGAAGCGTTATGGTCTGGGGAATGTTTTCGTGGCATTCTCTGGGTCCACTCATACCTGTGGAAGGCACTATGGACAGAATTCATTATGAATCCATCCTTGCAGACTACGTACACCCATACATGCTTATTGTCTTCCCTGGGGCGGATGGGATCTTCCAGTACGACAATGCGACGTGTCACACAGCTAGAACCGAGAGTGGTTGGAAGAGCACGATGAAAACTTCAAAGTACTTCCCTGGTCCCCTAATTTTCTAGACTTAAACCCAACTGAGCATCTGTGGAACCACCTCAATCGTGTTGTTCACTCCATGGATCCTCCACCACGCACCCTCAAGCAGCAGTCAGATGCATTGCAGTGAGTATCGCTCCACATACCTGTGAACACTTTCCAACATTATTGAGTCATTCCCAGCCTGTTTAGCTGCTGTCCGCGCTGCATACGGCTGTGACTCTGGATATTAGCTGGTGGTCACAATAATGTGACTCGACCGTGTATATGCTACGTTGGTCGGCAAATTGCGTCCTCTAGGAAATCACGTGGTCAATGAGCCGCATCCACTTTTAATAGGAGTTATCATAATTCAGTGATCACTCGATGTATATTACCCTATCAAAAATACTTGGAAACTTAAAATCGAAGCCTGCGCGCTACCTAAAGGAGAGCCACTTTTTTTCCAACAAGAACTGTAATCAAACTCGAAACTTTTAAGAGTTGTACATCTGCCAGTTAAACAAAAGTAGAACATCAAATGCTGTAAAAGCCATAATATCATCTAAAACTTTAACTCAAAGTAAATTAAAATTCCCAGCTTAAAGTATGTTATGTAACATATAACTCTTTTTTTAGAACCACCTAATTCAAAATGCAGTTATCAGCACGTCTTTTGTAAAAAAAGATCGGGCTTATGTTACCGGTTTGTCCGTCCGTCTGTACCCACGATATCTCTGCAATTATTAGTCCGATTTGAAAAATTCTTTTTGCATTGGGAAGCTTAAAATATGCGAATGATAATCCTTTATTTCGTTTTGTTTTTTTACGATGTACAATTTCGCAGCTAGAGGGCGTAAATGTAGATGATGTCGAATTCAAAAATGCGTTTTATTCCACATATTTGCTTCTAAACATCCCATTGAAACAATTATTTTATCTTTCGATTCCATTTATGTCGAAGAGTATTTTAGATATAGTTACTTTTTTCAAATTACGCATAGATTTTCCGCTAGGGGCGTAAAAGTAAATTATATTTTTCCCGATAACTCTTCTTCTAAAACTCCGATTTGAAAATTTTTTTGCTTCAGCGGATGTACCTCGTGACGGAAAATCTTTTGCATATAATTTCAAATTTTTGGTAAAGAATACGTTAGCCATCAGGGGTCGTAAGTGTTAATTATTTCTTCTGATGTATTTGCCATAAAATCTGAGCTTCTAAAATAGTGATTGAAAAAATTCTTTCGTGGACTGATGCCACTCACATCAATAAACCTTTTGGGAATATTTTCTTTTTAAAATATTCCACAGTTTCTCCACCAGGGGGCGTAGATGTATGTTTTGTTTTTGTCAATATTTCTACTTCTAGGAGTCCGATTTGAAAAATTCCTTCTTTGTTGGATAGTGTTTTCAGTGTGACACGTTTTTCATATAACTTCAAAATTTTCAAATAATTCATAGATTTTTTGCTATGGGGCATAAGTGTAAATTGCTTTCCCCCTACATCTCTGCTTCTAAATCTCCTATTTGAAAAATTCTTTCTGCACCGGATACAGCTCCTGATGGGAAATCTTTGCACATGATTTATAATTTTTGTAAAAAATGGTTTGGCCATCAGGTGGCGTAAGTTTTAATTACCGCTTCTGATGTATTTGCAGCAAAATATGAGCTCCTAAAATCTCGATTGAAAAAAGTCGTTTGTTGACCGATACTACTCATGTCGACAAACGTTTTAAAAAAATTTTCTTCTTGAAATAATGCATGGTTTCTACGCCAGGGGTCGTAGATGTATATCTTATTTTTGTGAATATCTCTTCTTCTAGTAGACCGATTTGAAAAATTCCTTCTTTGTTGGATGGTGTTTCCAATGCGAAATGGTTTTCCTATAAATTCAAAATTTTCAAGTAAATCATAGACTTTCCGCTAGGGGGCACAAAGGTAAATTGCATTTTCTGCGTTATTTCTGCTTCTAAACTCCGATTTAAAACATTCTTCCTGTATCGCATACAAGACCTGATGGAAAATATTTTTCACATAATTTCTAATGCTTGATAAAGAATGGCTTGGCCACCAGGGGACATAGGTGCTAATTTCTGCTTCTGATGTATTTGTAGCAAAATCTGGGCTCCTGAAAACTCGACTAAATTTATTTTTTTCTTGGACCGATGCTCATATTCTTTCTATGTTGAAGAGCGTTTCCGGTGCGAAATGTTTCTCATATAAATTCATGTTTTTCTTAACACACAAGTCTGCTACCAGAGGGCGTAAGCTCACGATTCCGTTTACAGCAATATCTGAGGGATTAAAAACCCGATTGAAAAACTTCTTTCTTCCGTCAGATACAATTGTTTTCCATACCGGTTCCATTGACTTTGAATAGCTTTGATAAATTTAATTTGCGTCAGAACGAATTCAAAAGACGTGTTTATTACACCCGAAAATTCGGTGTCATCTTTCTTGTTTTTGTTTTGCAATCGCATTCTACCCCGGCTATGGTTTAAAATTCGAATTATCCGAAATTTTTTAGAGTAACTCTTACTGTTTTTACAGGAGAAAATGAAAAGGGCTGTGTAAAAATTCTTTTTGTATTTTGGCAATAGATGTCCATGGTACCTACATAAATTCAAGCCATTGAATTAGAAACCTTTATGCAGATGTGCATAAGCGTTACTCATCCATCGTATATGCAAAATACGTGGTCACGTGCGTCACCACGTGATCTAGACAACTATTTAAGACTGCTGCTCGTCAGTAATGTTGATCACAATGGGGAAAACAAAGGATCTTTCGGAGTTCTATAAAGGACTTATTGTGGGGGCCCGTCTGGCTGGAGCGATGATCTTGAAAGCAGCAGAACTGGCTGGATTCTCAAAAAGTGAATTGTTGTGCGTTCTCCGAGGAGTTCGTGCAAGAAATTCAAGGTCTTTCTACATTCAAAAAGGTCTGATATTAGTATCAGCACTGTTACCCGACGTCTTAGCAAAGATTTTGGATTAAGGTCTTATAAACCTGCACATAAACCTAGACTATCCTCTGTCATGAAATAGAAGAGACTCCAGTTTGCGAAGCGTCATCAATCGTGGACTGCTGAAAATTGGAACCAAGTTCTTTTTTCCGGTGAATCAACTGTGCGTCAATTTGAATCACGTGAAGCACATGTTCGACGAGCAAAAGGCAAAAGGTTTGATGAAAAATACACCGTTAGCACCGAGAGACATCCGTCTAGTTAGATGATATGGTGCACAATCTTTATGCATGATAGTGCTCCGTGACACAGATCAAAGACAGTAAAAGAATATCTGCAGAGGAAAAACGTAACTGCGCTTGACTGGCTTGGTAATAGTCCCAACCTTAACCCCATCAAAAATTTGGGAACCATTTTAAAAGTCAAAGCAGCAGAAAAACAGCCGTCAAATTCTCAATCTTTGATTGACGCGATAAAGTACGTGTGGTGCAAAGTCATTTCGAGTGACTGTGGAAAATCCCTCATTAAGAGTATGCCACGTCGTATTCTGTCTGTCATAAAAAAAAGGGTGGCCACATAAAGTACTGATTTCGGTTTTTTTGTGTTCTAAAGAATGTAAATATTCACCTGTGGTGTCATTTTTTCAAATATCTCTGACTAGTAATTAGTTATTTCTTTGAAAATCTTAATTTTCAAAAAATTGACAGGTGGTCTTTAACTTTTGTAAATGGCTGTATGTACACAGTGCCTAAATGATATGTTTCCCAGCCTAATGGATAGCAAAGCGACTCCGAAGGAAGATGTATTATTAGCCTACGGGAAGTAGAATGGAGACTTGTTGTACAGAGGAATGTGTGTGCCGAAACAATGTAGCAGTCCGTTTATGATGATAACAGTTTGTGTTAAGTGACACATACTCTTCGTGTTGTGACTGCTATGCACCAAACGAGTACACCAAGGATAAACCGTCTGAACCGGAAAATGTTCAACACCGCACCTACTTCACTTTAGCGCCTATCAGCAGAGCGGTGATGCTATCTAAGTGTCACTCAATCACACGGGGTACCGTTTCTCACAAAATAGCGAAAGTGGGTTGTACGTATCACCACCCTCTTAGACACAAGAGTCGCCAGGTACACCTGTGTAGGCGACACAGTCAACGAACTGATCCAGGAGACATTGTCGAACTGCATACAGCCCGAACGTCAAGTATCACGGCCTGGAAAATTGGCAGCTATTTTCCAGGCCGTGATTCTTGACCTATCTAAACATCTTTGACGTATATCATGTCAAATTTGACGACTCAACACTGTATCACAAACATGCTAGAACCCATAGCTACCTCTTTCGTAACAGAAACACATAAAGCAATGTTCCACTAAGACAAAATCCTGCATCCTAAATGACTACTAAGAATGTCTCTGCGGTATAGTCACCCCACCATAGACATCCAGGTGCACGGATTTGTCGCCAAAAAATATGGGTGAAATATGGTTCGACATCTCCAGGCTCGTCTGTAATTAGCGCAGAAACCAGCCTCCCTGTAAAATCAGGTACAGGGAGCGGATGGGACTCTCTGGCGGTTCTATTTCTCTATTCTAAGAAGCGTAGTTGAGTGTATCACCAACACAGGAGATTTTTTACGACGCTATGATGTGCGCCATGCAATTATATCTTTGCCGCACTAAAGTTGCTCATTTGTTGTGAGAAAGTTATCACAACTTTCCTAAACACTCTTGCACATGAGCTTTTGAGGGGAAGTGGCAGGGCTGTAGCCAGGGGAGGGCCAGGCCGGGCTGAGCCCGACCTGTGTTTCCTTTTGCCCGTCCTAGCGACCCACACAACAATATAGAGCCCGACCTCTTTCATATCTTTGGCCAGACCACTTTATATTCTTCGCCCGATCTCAATCATCAGACGCCTCTCCCAACTTGCTTGTCTGGCTATGAGCCTGGGAAGGGGATAAACGACACCTTTACCATTTAAGGTTATCAAGAGACATATGTCCCTAATTTACGGCCACTGATACATGTTCAACATCGTAGAAAAAACTCACCACCCTTGCTTCATAATTTGGAAAAGATCAAGGTCACAACTTGGACGATCATCTCAAAGGCCGCGCTTCTGACTATTCAGCCACCGAACATACCCTGTAAGTTTCCTTTAATTTACCTTACCGCTTCTTTGCTTTGCAATTTGGATGTCAGAGTGTGTACACGTAGCGCGCTACTTTTCTGGATCCTGACTTGCAGTAATGGTGATACAAGTAGTGGAAAAGAGCAGTTCCTCGCTTACATAGAATATCATATACAATAGGGAAACGAATTTCCCCGAAGAAATAATTCTTCATAAATACATGGTAGGCATTGTAATGCTATTATTTCAGATTTGCGCTAGTCGAAGCTATTGCTGCCCCCATCGTAGCGTCTAACGACCTTTTCTCACATCCAGGATCAGATGTAGGTCAAAAATTCCAGTGATGAAAGTACGTCATTTTCGATTGCCTCTCCAGGACGATGAAAATTTTCAAGTTTTCTGATGGAGGTGGTTACATGGAATAAAGTGAAAATATGCCCATAATAGAATTACAATGCCTACCATGCATTCATGAAGAATTATTTCTTCGGGGAAATTCGTTTCCCAATTGTATATGACGCACTTTCATCACTGAAATTTGTGATCTACATCCGATCCTGGATGTTAGAAAAGGTCGTGTGATGGGGCAAATCCGAAGGTTCTCAGATATCTACGTTTAAAATGGAATTTCCTTGTCTTGAGTAGTGTAATGACTAGCATGCTCGACCGGAAATCGGGACGTGAGGGTTCGATTCCAGCTCCAGGACGACGAAAATTTTCATGTTTTCTGAAGGAAGTGGTTACATGGAATACACTGAAAATATACCAATAATAGCATTACATAGGATATGCTACGATCTTCACAACGATACCTGTAAGGAGGCAGCCACTGACAGTGCTCATGGCAATTTGATTGCTGACATGAAGGTAAAAAGCTAAGAAATAATAAATTTAGAATAAAAGAAATGGAGAAACACTTTGGTCAGAAAAATAATAGATATAATTTCACTAAACATGCAAAGGAAAAATACTTTCATGAAAAATAAGTGATTTCAGTAATTCTACAAGGAAAGGAAACACATTGTTCCACGAGTTTCTCGAGAGAAAAAAAAACATTTCGAATCCCGCAAAAGACCTAATTAATGCATATAAGCAGAAAAATGAAAAACCAAATAGAAAAAATAAACTTTCCATGATGAAATAATAATGTGAAAGGAATTGTGCTGTAAAAACATAGACCGCAACACTTTTGCTACACTGTGGCTAAAAATTATTTTTGTATTAATCTCGAAGAAGTTGCGAAGTAAAATCCATTAAGGACACGTGGTGACACTTTGAAACCCTATTTAAGAACTTCTTACTTAGATTCTTTGTCAGGATTGTTTGCAGTTGTCAAAATGGATCTGGGGACAATACTTTGGTTTGACTCCGAAAGAGAAAAGAGACAAAAGAGAAAAGAAAAGTGATTCAATCACAGAACGGTGACACCTCACTTTCTGGCTCTTTTATAGACTGCTTTCTCTTTACTTTAAATGTGAAAAATCGATCGGTGCGGTAAGTTATTCGAGAAGTTGAAAAAGGGCGCACCACTCGCGGCAGAGTAACATGCACTTCCTCTATTTATGACAATCATTGAAAGATATATTTCCTCCAAGGAGGGGAAGACAAAAGAAAAGTACCTTCTATCGAAATGACGGCTATTCCTGCGAAAGGATGGCCCGATGCTACACTGTGAGCTGAAAGAAAATGAAGGCAATAATAGCCACTGCTGGGACGATGGGTGATAGTTTTGAGGGTACATCTCGAGAGACGGGAGAGGGGGAAAAAAACGAGAGAGTGCTCATCATTTCAACCTACGGAGAAGTACCAGCGCGGGAAGATGTAAAGGAAAGATGATGGTGATCTTCGTTCTAACTCGCTTGGCTAGCATCCACCTCCGGAGGGATTGTTCGAAGGTGAGTGACACTGTCGGGTCCTGTATCACAGAGGCGATGGGCCGTTAACTCATCAAGTTCTCTCCGGGTCGTTACCATGAAGATAGAATGTGCCCGGGAAAGGGAGCAGCAGATTCAGGTGACACACTGCCATGCCAAGAAACGACTTTTCGAAGTTGCAGCTGAATATTAAAGGATCTATTGATTTAGATTTTACTTATACAAAATTTAAAAAATTTGGCTATTAAAAGTCTCTGGTCGTGAGATTTTACGAAGAAATTCAGATTACCAACGACTAAAAAACAACAAATTTGCGCAAGAACTTGAGATTATAAACATGTACCAACACTGAGAAAAAACGTTTGGTTAATTCAACAAAAAAATTTGTCGATATACAGTCAACAAAAATTTTTGTTGAATTTGCAAAATTATTTTGTTGAAAATTATTGTTGATTTAACAAAATTTATTGTTATCACGACAAAACTTTTTGTTCATTTAACAAAATGATTAGGTCGATTTTTGGTAGTTTGTTTGATCCAACAAAACATATTGTTATCATGACAAAATCTTTTATTGGATCAAAGAAATTCCCCAAAGTCGACCGAATCATTTTGTTAAATGAACAAAACGTTTTGTCGTGATAACAATAAATTTTGCTAATAATTTAGTTAATAATAATAACAATAAATTTTGTTAATAATTTAGTTAATAATAATAATAACAATAAATTTTGTTAATAATTTAGTTAATAATAATAACAATAAATTTTGTTAATAATTTTGCAAATTCAACAAACAATTTTGTTGATCGTATATCGACAAAAAAAATTTGTTGAATTAACAAAACGTTTTTCTCAGTGAAAGGATGTGGAAAATATAATGATAAAAATCAAGACTATAAAATTCTTAGTAATAAGGGGGTCATAGCAAAAGTTCTGCACACTGTCCATTTTTGAGAAAAGTGTGAAGTATTGGGGGAAACTTACTTTATGGCCATTCAATGCACTCTCCTTCCGCTGCTAATGACAGCTTGCCAGCGGTGAGGTAGGTCCCCGTACACGGGTAAACATTTTGTGGTAGGTTGCACCAAAAAGTGGTGCTACACCAGCTGCGCCACTTTCTGATAAAAGACACACCATTGTGTGGTGCAAACAAAACCCAACAACATGATGCAAATCTGCACCACGTTATGATACAAGGTTGCACCACATTATGGTGCAAGGTTTCACCACGTTGTTGGGTTTTGTTTGCACCACACAATGGTGTATATTTTATCAGAAAGTGGTGCAGCTGGTGTAGCACCACTTTTTGATACAACCTACCACAAAATTTGTAACAGTGTAATACGCCATCTTTGTTCAGCGGTCGTATTACTCGGGTCACGTCCAATGACAGTTCGTCCAGCGATTCGTATAGCGGATGGCATGGAGCGATTTTTTAACTTTGGGAAAAGATCAAAGTCGGGTGGACTGAAATCTGGGCTGTATGGTGGATAGGATAAAGCTTTCCAACCATATTTCGACAAAAGTCTCCGTAACAACGTTGCACCGTGACACGATACGTTGTCATGCAGCAAGATCGCTCCCGCTTCCAACAAGTTGGGGCGATTTTGACGAATTTCCGATCTCAACTTTGTCCTAAGAAAGAAATTGTGCTTTGATCAAGAGTTCCTTCCCAGAAACTTTTTGCAAGGTACTGTGGATCTGTGTGGGAGTTTTTCCACGCAGAGTTTCTATTTTCACGTACGAGCGCTGGTCTAACACTGTGACTCGACCTGAGGAGCTGCACGCTTCCATTTCTAAACCTACCCGCGTCCACACAGCAAACGATAGCGCGTCGTTCTGACACCGCTGCGTTGCTGAGAGTCTGAGCTTGACATGACGCATTCATTTTCCCGATTGCATCATCCGCTTCCGTTTTAGATTAACGTGTGCAGAACTTTTGTTATGACTCTCGTAATTGCTAGATTGCAAAACTCACAATCTAACATCAGTAAAAAAATTATTTAGCAGCCCAGGGGGAGTTGTGGTTTAAACGCTGGTCCCTGACCGTTTGTCGGAGTGGAACTGGGTTCGAGTCCCAGATGAGGCGTGGTTTATGGCTCTGGCTCTCTCCTCTCCCTGGAACCGGGTTCGAGTCCCAGATGAGGCGTGGCTTACGGCTCTGGCTCTCTCCTCTCCCTGGAACCAGTGACCTCAAATTGGGGACAAGCGACAGCTTGTAACCTTTAGAATTGCTCATCGCGCTCTTTAAACCCAGAAACATAAAAAAAAATTGACAAAGATCCTTGTGATATTGAGACAGATCAAATAATTCCTTCATAGATTTTTCGACGTCCCTGTGTCAGAAGCCTGCAATTTATTACAAACTACACATACAGGCCAATGAATTAGAAACTTTTATTCAGTACCGAGTTGTACCTCCTTTAGCCCGAATTACAGCATGTAGGAGGTTAGGCATAGATTCAATAAGGAGTTGGGAGTGCATCTACGTATACAGCATACCAAGAGTTCATCAGATAGTCCTTTAACTGCCTCAGATTTGACCGAAGAGGGCTTTTTCTAATATGTCCCTTACATTCTCAATGGGCACGGCATCAGGTTCTCGTGCGGAATGAGTCAATCATAAAATTTAAGGTTAAACAGACGATAATTAAAACATTACGCAATATTTTTACGAAGTGAACAACATATTTTATGTAGAAGTTAAAAGGTTAAAAATAAAGCCATAAGAGCTTTCGGTCAGTGGCGTCGGAACTCTTTCTTGACAGCGGAGGCAAGATGTCGGAGAACAAAATATTTTATCATGGCATAAAATTTGTCGTCGTACTGTATAAAAGAAGACGTGCTGACTTCATTAGAAAAATTTGTCGTCGTATTACTATAAAAGAAGACGAGCTGACTTCATTAGGAAAATTTGCTGAAAAAAAATGTTTTTTCCGATTAAACTCTCATTTATAAGAAAAACACTTTCATATCCATATAGTTTCTCAATGTAAACTAACTGCCTAAAGGCCATCTTCATGCGGAAGCACAGAAACAGTTGGGTGGGGTGACATATAACTGACCATACAGACAGAACGTGACGTATCTAAACATGTGACTATGTCGCCATATTCAGATATGATAGTGTTAAATCGATATATCAATACAACAATCCAAAGTGGTCAAAATGTCGAAAGAATAAACCTGCAGCATAAACACAGAAAAACGAAGAAATAAAGACATACAAACAATTACAAGAAAAAACACATTACCTAACTTACCCGTAATGACTAGATGGTGTAGTTAGTTAAGTCCTAACTTACCCGTATATGGGTAAGTTAGGTAATGTGTTTTCTCTGTAATTGTCTGCACGAGGGGTATCAAAAAGTTCGTACAATCGCCAAGAAATAAACAAGCTAGAAAAAAACCTTTTTATTCAGGTACTTGGTCCTTCTCTACATAGGCACCACCCATTGCTACACATTTCTCCCACCTTTGCTTGACCTCCTTTATTCCCTCAGCGTAGAACACCTCAGATTCTGCCTGAAACCACTGGTCTACTTCAAAAATGACGTCATCGGTGTTATCAAATCGCCTCCCATGTAGTGGACGTTTCATCTCGGGGAACAAAAAGAAGTCACTTGGTGCCATATCAGAAGAATATGGCGGATGAGGCAATATATTGTATTTAAGACGACTCGCAGTGACGATGGTGTTGATTGCTGAATGAGCTGGTGCGTTGTCGTGCAGCAAATGGACTCTTTTTGTGATCATTCCGCTTCTTTTGCTTTTAATTTGCTCTCTTAATTTGGTCAGTAGGTTGCAATAGTAGTCAGAGGTAATAGATAAAGACGTATGAAATAATACGTCTTTTATCCCAGAAAACTAAGAGCATCACTTTGATGGCAGACTTTTGCACTTTTGCCTTGTTTGGGGGAGGTGAAGATGGACATTTCCATTTCTTGCTCATTTCTTTGGTTTCTGGATCACAGAGTTTCTGGATCACACTCATCCATAGTAATCAAACGGTCAAAAAAATCTTTGGAATTAGCGTTAAAAAGATCCAACATTTTTTACGCGGATTGTACCCGAGCTTCCTTTTGGAATGGAGAGATAAGTCTAGGTACCCATCGCGCTGAGACCTTGGACATGCTTAATTGGTCATGTATGATTGTCCACACTGACCCGTAGCTCAGATGAACTTCTTGACAAAGCATTTCAATGGTTGTACGCCTATCTTCAAGGATTAACTTCTCCACTTTGGTCACAACTGTCTGGTCACCAGTCAAAGATGGCCGTTCGAACCTTGGTTCGCCAAAAAAAAGGTCACACGACCACTTTGAAAAAAATTTCCACTTTGCCACAGTGTCGTATGCTGGACACTTATTTCCATACACATTTAACATTTCTTGATGGATTTTTTTAGCCGACTTTCCTTGGAGATGAAGGAACTTGATCACACTGCGAAATTCGACTTTCTCCATGATCATGGACTTTTCGATTCCTGAAGAAAAAAACGGGTTTGCTAAATATTATTTATGTTGTACAGTATACTGAATGTATAGATAACAAAATAAGACAAAAATGGTTTCCGTAGCTTTCATAATTTTGGGTGATTGCACGAACTTTTTGCTTCCCCCTCGTATTTCTTTATTTCTTCGTTTTTCTGTGTTAATCTTGGTTTGTGCTACATGTTTGTTCTTCCGATGTTTGGATTGTTGTATTTATATATCGATTTAAGGTTATCATACCTGAATATGGCGACATGATCACGTGTTTAGATACATCACGTTCTGTCTGTATGGTCACTTATATGTCTCCCCACCCAACTTTTTCTGTGCTTCCGCATGCAGATGGTCTTTAGGAAGACCGAAAGTTCTTATGGCTTTATTTTTAACCTTTTAACTTCTACACGAAATATGTTGTTCACTTCGTAAGAAGATTGCGTAATGTTTTAATTGTCGTTCTTTTTAAGACTCCTACTTTTAAATTTTATGATTGATTCCCAATGGGGTTCAGATCCGAGATTTGTGGTGGGCAAGGAAGATAGTGGAAGTCGCTTTCATGCTCGCTCAACCACTGCTGAACAAATCTTGGGCGATGGACAGTAGTGTTGAAGTGCATGAAACAGCCGCAAGTTCTGGATAAAAAAATGAAATGAACATTACAGGATCGACTTGATCAGCAACAATTTTCAGATTATCCTTGAAGGACACCCGACCTTCCAGCAATATCAGCGGACCCGTTCTCAACTAACAAAACGAGCCCCACACCATGACACCGCCTCCAGAACCGTGAGTTGTGTTTACAAGGCAAGCTAGATCCACTGCTTCATGGGGTTCCCACCAAACTCTGTGCTTACCGTCGGCACAGAACAAGGTGCACTGCAACTCTTCGGACCACATTATTTTTTTCCAGTTTTCTGGTATCCAGTTACTACGTTCTTGACACCACTGAAGATGAACTTTCCGGTTCTTCTCAGAAATCAGTGGTTTCAGCAGGACCTGATTTCTGCACGTGCACGCGGTGAACGTGCACAGGGCCTCAGAATTTGGAGGGGCCTCCAAACTACCTTAATAATAATATGAATTTTCAGAACTAAAATATATTTTCCGTTATAGCACGAAATTATTATGAGGTTCGGTTTCAAAATTGAGGATGAGATTTCAGAAACCAAATTATTATTATTTCGTATAATAAAGCTCAAGCATTGTGCTGAGCTGGGGTTGTCCAGTGTAACATCTTAATCTCACCCTTATTTGTAACAATCAAAATGCAATGGGAGCAGTCTATATTAGGAGCAATACAGTTTATTATACATGCAAAGCATTTCAGTAAACGTGTAGAATTTGCTAAAAAATATTTTTATTATTAATATTAGTCTTGTGAGAACAAAAATTGTGAATCAATATTCATAAGGGTTTATTTTTACATAAATAAAAATACAAAAAAAGTTCAGTTTGACACTATTTTATTTAAAAACTGTTGTAATAATTTACATGGTGTTGCAATAATTTATCCCACAGCTGTAAGACTTTGTGAGGGATAATTTCTTACAGCTGAAACTACCATTGGTTCATCATTTCCATTAAAGTTATGGTAAACTAGGTATTTTAAATTATATCTCTGGGATTATTTGTTTCCGTAAATAATGCTATAAAAAAAATAATTCCGTAGTAATTAATGTTGCAGCTGTAAGCTCTGCGGGTGCGGGGAAGTACAAGGGGTGTGGATGCTCGCTTATTACAAGCCACGTTGGTATAAAGTTGACTAGCATGTGGGATGGGTTTTAATGTTTTTACTGCTAGAAAATCTGCTTGCAAAAAAAAAATATTTACCAGTAAATATTTTTTTCGGCTGTTTGACTGAAAATTTAAATCGAGGGGGCCCCAGATATAGGATGTGCACAGGGCCTCCGCTGATCTAAGTCGGGCCCTGGGTTTCAGTATAGGCATGAGACTGCAAATTCCGATCTTCTTCAATTCCGTGCGCATAGTTAGCTGAGTTGTGGGTCGGGAACAGCCTTCGTTGAATTGTTCAGTCAATTGCTGCACACGGGAAGTCCTGGTTCTCCGAACAAGTCATCTGAGATGACGGCGATTTCGATCTTGACAGACTGTCGTCACGCCACAATTACTCCTCTTAGGCAAGCAATGTGGGTTACTTTTCCACCGATCTGGGAAATCTGATCTTTTGAGAAGCCAGTCAGCTCTGCTCTTTCAAAATCCTCGCTCCAACCAAACAGGCTCCCACAACAAGCCCTTTATCGAACTCCAAAAGATCCTTTGTTTTTAGCACGCCTTTTGTAAAAAAAGATCGTGCTTATGTTATCGGTTTGTCAGTCCGTCCGCCAGTCCGTCAGTACCCACGATATCTCTGCAACTATTAGTCCGATTTGAAAAATTCTTTTAGCATTGGAAAACTTGAAATACGCGAATGATGATGCTTTATTTCGTTTTTTTTTTTTTAATGATGTACAATTTCGCCGCTAGAGGGCGTACAGGCAGATGATGTCGAATTCAAAAATACGTTTTAATCCACATATTTGCTTCTAAACGTCCGATTGAAAAAAAATATTTTATCTTTCGATTCCATTTATGTCGAAGAGTATTTTAGATTTAGTTGCTTTTTTCAAATTACGCATAGATTTTCCGCTAGGGGGCGTAAAAGTAAATTATAGTTTTCCCGATAACTCTTCTTCTAAAACTCTGATTTGAAAAAAAAATTCTTCGGCTGATGCACCTCCTGTTGGAAAATCTTTTGCATATAATTTCAAATTTTCGGTAAAGAGCACTTTGGCCACCAGGGGGCGTAAGTGTTCATTTTTGCTTCTGATATATTTACCATAAAATCTGAGCTTCTAAAACATCGATTGAAAAAATTATTTCGTGGACTAATGCCACTCACTTCGATAAACCTTTTCGGAATATTTTCTTCTTAAAATATTTCACAGTTTCTCCGCCAGGGGGCGTAGATGTATATCTTATTTTCGTCAATATTTGTACTTCTAGAAGTCCGATTTGAAAAATGTCTTCTTTGTTGGTATAGAGTTTTCATTATGACATGTTTTTCATATAATTTCAAAATTTCCAAGTAATACATAGACTTTCTGCTAGGGGGCGTAGAGGTAAATTGCGTTTTCCCCTATATCTCTGCCTCCAAATCTCCGATTTGAAAAATTATTTCTGCACCGGATACAGCTCCTGATGGGAAATCGTTTGCACATAATTCCGAATTTTTGTGGGAAAGTGGTTTGGCCACCAGGGGGCGTAAATCTTAATTTCCGCTTCTGATGTATTTGCAGCAAAATATGAGCTTCTAAAATCTCAATTGAAAAAAATGTCGTTTCTAGACCGATAGCAATCATGTCGACAAACCGTTTAGAAACATTTTCTTAAGATAATTCAGGGTTTCTACGCCAGGGGGCGTAGATGTATATCTTATTTTTGTCAATATCGCTACTTCTAGGAGTCCGATTTGAAAAATTCCTTCTTTGTTGGATAGTGTTTCTAGTGTGACATGTTTTTCATATAATTTTAAAATTTTCAAGTAATTCATAGACTTTCCGCTAGGAGGCTTAAAGGTAAATTGCTTTCCCCCTATATATCTGCTTCTAAACCTCTGTTTTGAAAAATTCTTTCTGCACCGGATACAGCTCCTGATGGGAAATCCTTTGCACATAATTTAAAATGTTTGTAAAAAATGATTTGGCCATCAGGTGGCGTAAGTTTTAATTACCGCTTCTGATGTATTTGCAGCAAAATATGAGCTTCTAAAATCTCGATTGAAAAAAAGTTCATTTGTTGACCGATATTGCTCATGTCGACAAACCTTTTAGGAACATTTTCTTCTTGAAATAATGCATGGTTTCTGCGCCAGGGGCGTAGATGTATCTTATTTTTGTCAATATCTCTACTTCTAGGAGTCCGATTTGGAAAATTCCTTCTTTGTTGGATAGTGTTTCCGATGCGAAATGTTTTTCCTAAAAATTCAAATTCAAAATTTTCAAATAAATCATAGACTTTCCGCTAGGGGCTACAACGGCAAATTGCGTTTTCTGCGTTATTTCTGCTTCTAAAACTCCGATTTGAAAAATTCTTCCTGTATCGCATACAAGACCTGATGGAAAATATTTTTCACATAATTTCCAATGTTTGGTAAAGAATGTTTTGGCCACCAGGGGGCATAAGTGTTAATTTTTGCTTCTGATGTATTAATATTTTTTACAAAATCTGGGCTCCTGAAAACTCGACTAATTTTATTTTTTTCTTGGACCGATACCGCTCATATGGAAAATCCTTTTAAGAATACTTTCTTCCTAAAATAATGCACGGTTTTCCCACCAGGGGACTTAAAGTCACATCTTATTTTTGTCAATATCTCTGTTTCTAAGAGTCCGATTTGAAAAATTCTTTCTGTGTTGGAGAGCGTCATATAAATTCATGTTTTTCTTTATACACAAGCCTGCAACCAGAGGGCGTAAGCTCAGGATTCCGTTTGCAGCAATATCTGAGGGATTAAACCGGATTGAAAAACTTCTTTCTTCCGTCAGATACTATTGTTTTCCATACCGGTTCCATCGACTTTGAATAGCTTTGATAAATTTAATTTGAGTCAGAACGGATTCAAAAGACGTGCTTATTACATCCGAAAATTCGGTGTCATCTTTCTTGTTCTCATTGTGACCAGTACTCATATAAATTCATGTTTTTCTTTATACACAAGCCTGCAACCAGAGGGCGTAAGCTCAGGATTCCGTTTGCAGCAATATCTGAGGGATTAAACCGGATTGAAAAACTTCTTTCTTCCGTCAGATACTATTGTTTTCCATACCGGTTCCATCGACTTTGAATAGCTTTGATAAATTTAATTTGAGTCAGAACGGATTCAAAAGACGTGCTTATTACATCCGAAAATTCGGTGTCATCTTTCTTGTTCTCATTGTGACCAGTACTATTGATGACTATTGACAAGCATCAGTCTTAAATAATTGCCTATATTACGTGGTGACGAACGTGACCAAGTCTTTTGCATATATGCTGCGTAACTTGCGTTTATGTGCATCTACGTAAAGGTTTCTAGTACACGTACAGGGGATGGACAAAATTATAGAAATACCTGATAAATGAAGGAATTCCATACCTAATATGTTGTAGGATCGCCTTTTGCATTCAAGACGGCCTAGATTCTCCTGGGAATGGGCTAATATAAGTCTTGGATGCTGGATAATGGGATGTTATACCATTCTTCTTGCAACACACGTTCAAGTTCCTGTACAGATGCTGGAGGCGGATAGTGCTCTCGAACCTTGTTCTCCAAAACGGCCCATTGGTGCTCTATTATTTTGAGGTATGGCGATTGAGAGGGCCAGAATAGATGGAAAACCTCATTAGCATGCTCAGCAAGCCATGAGTGAACGACATGAGCTGTATAATTTGGGGCCTTATCGTCTTGATAAATGGCATCTCCTGCAGGAAACACTGTTTGTACCAAGGGATGGACATGGTCGCTCAAAATGCTTTAATAGTCCTTGGTAGTGACACGACCTCGCGAAGTAATAATGGGGCCGGCAGAATACCATGATATGGCTGACCAAACCGTGACAGATCCGGCGCCATGCTTCACTGTCGGCAAAAGGCACGCCGGATCGTAAGTTTGGACGAGTGTTCGCCAAGCGTTAATTCTCCCACAGGCTGGAAACAGTGTAACGGTCGATCTATCGGACCAGATGACAGTCTCCCATTGCTCAGAAGTCCACGTTTTATGAGTGTTGCATCACTCTCTCCTGCGTGCTGCGTTCACGTTATTAACCAGTGGTTTAGCGATTGCAGGTCTACCATAAATTCGCTGCCTATGGAGTTTTCTTCGCACTGTTTTTGTACAGACAGGGTTTGAAATCACATTATTCAGCTCAGCGGTAACTTTTGCAGGTGTTGTCTTCTTGTTTGCGGTCACAATCATCCGCAATGTCTTTCTCTATCTGTCATTCAACACACACTTTGGTTTGATACATTTCGTAGCACACATTCACTATCAAGACCTTCGTCGCCATCTACATTTTCACGTGGAAAACATTGGCCGTTTTATCCATAATTTTTACCAGTTGTTTCCATATTTTTGTCCATCCCCTGTATCCATTTAGTGTTTCTACACCCCCACATGCAAAGTCAGATCAGCTACGAAAACAAAAAAATCAGCAATTTCTACGCATACGTATATCGTCCAATACATGTCTTTTCAACTGAATATTCCTTGTTGAATGAGCTTGATTTCTTAAGCGAATATCATCACACAGAGGATGTAGCACTTTCGTTATAGACAAAGTTGTCCAAAAAAAACCAGGCAATTCAAGCTGTCCTAAAATGTATCTCCAAACTCACCGCAAATTTGAATTGTTATTAAAACTTTAGGAAAATTTATGCATTTTTGCTATTTTTTTAAATAAATACAATAATAATTACGAACTTGGCCATTTAATAAGAAAAATATAGGTGCAGTTGCCATTTAATAAGAAAAATCTCCTTTGGAGGAGTCGATCGCCCCAATCACCCCCTGCTGAATCTGCCGCTGCGAGCGGTACCTGAACAAAGCGGAATTTTTTTAATTGTGCTTTAAGAAGTACAGATAATGCTGCAAATATATTGGAAAACGAAATATCCACTTGCGCCCTTCCCCTAGTGGCGAAATGCATATTTCTGTTTCATTCATAATATTTTATACACGGTCGAGTCACATTATTTTGACCACCAGCTAATATCCAGAGTAACCTCCGTGTGCAGCGCGGACAGCAGCTAGACGCGCTGGGAGTGACTCAGTAAGGTGCTGGAAGGTGTTCACGGGTACGTGGAACCATGCTGACTGCAGCGCATCTGACAGCTGCTGGAGGGTGCGTGGTGGAGGATCCATAGAGCGAACAACACGTCCCACAGATGCTCAATTGGGTTTAAGTCTGGGAAATTAGGAAGCCAGGGAAGTACTTTGAAGTCTTCCTTTCAGCTAGAAATGTCCAACCACTGTCGGACATTTCTAGCGGTGTGACACGTCGCACTGTCGTGCTGGAAAATCCCATCCGCCCCAGTGAACACAATCAGCATCCATGGGTGTACGTGATCTGCAAGGATAGATTCATAACGAATTCAGTCCATAATGCCTTCCACAGGTATGAGTAGGCCCAGAGAATGTCACGAAAACATTTCCCAGACCATAACAATGCCCCCACTAGTTTGTGTTCTTCCAGCAATGGTTGAAGAGTGTTTGTTCTCCGATATTTCTTGTCTTATACACCAACCTCCATCCGTTCGATGAAGCAGAAAACGTGACTCATCGGAGAAAGCAATCCTTTACCAATCAGCGGAGGTCCAATTCCGATACTGCCGTGCAGATGTAAGCCTTTTCTGCCGATGCACTTTTGTTAGCATAGGTGCAATGGCCATCCGTCTGCATCGGAGCCACATACACAGAAGGGTTCGCTGAACTGTCGTTTTAGACACACTTCCGGTAGCCCCATGGTTCATTCGTCCAGTGAGTTGCTCCACTGTAGCGTGTCAATCGGCACTCACGCACCTTCGCAGCCGCCGTTCACCTCTCACATCAATGACACGTGGTGCTCCATAGTTTCCACTTCGCGGGGCTTATTCCCCATATCGTTCCTTCAGACCTTATATACAATCCAAGCCAGCTCGCGACACGTGCCTTCATTCACTGGCTACGCGATGTTGACGTCAAAAGCAGGAGGTGGTCACAATAATGTGACTCGACCGTGTAGGTATACATGTATATAAAAAAATGGGAAAATGAGGAAAATGCAAGTGTTACCGTCCGCGAATTGCTCGACCTCTTTTAAATGACCTAGAGATCTAAAAATTTATATGCTGATAGGTCTTAACGTCTGTGTATTGGGTTGATACATACGTTCATGCCGTTTTATTGCACGAGTGTTCCCCAGGTCATTAGTGACGGTGCAGATGGCCAGTTGTATATCAAAATGTAGCCAGTAATATTGTGTATCTAAATCATATTGCGTTGTGTGATTGTGGCTAATGTTTCTTTGTTTTCAGGTACTGAAGTATTGAGTGTCAAGTAGAGAGGAATGAACATTTCCGACATCTGCTCCTCTACGAGTTTAACAAGGGATCCTCATCCGCCGAGGCTATATTCGACAAATTTGTGCTGTGTATGGGGAGGCTGCTATTGCTCCGAGGACAGCCCGCAGTTGGTTTGAGAAGTTCCGAGGTGAAAATTTTAACCTCAGCGACTCTCCATGTTCAAGTCATCCATCTCACTTTGACGAGGATCGTTTGAACCATCTCATCCACTTGGATCCGCGTCAAACCACACGCGAATTGGCCACAGAGATTAACGGTGATCAGGCCACAGTGGTACGACACCTGGAACGTATGGGAAAGGTCCAGAAAGTGGGGTCATGGGTGCCTCACACTCTCACCGAGGACAACAGGAATCAGTGTGCTGGGATGTCGTTCCTTGCTCGCCCGTTATCGCGAATGTTCTCAGCAACACAAACCCTTTCTCTCACGTATTGTTATTAACATGACCTTCATCCTGCGAAGATCATGTTGTGTGTCTGGTGGGACATGGAAGGTATAATTGACTGGAAAATGCTGCCGAGGAATCAGACCATCAACGCTGCACTCTATTGTAAGCAACTCCACCTTTGGAGGGAACAATATAGCAGAAATGGCTACATCGGCGCCATGGTGACCTTCTCCAACATGATAACGCACGTCCTCACAGTGCAAACATGACCAAAATGACCATTCAGGACATCAAATGAGAGATCCTTCCACATCCGGCTTATTCCCCATATCGTTCCTTCATACTATCACCTGTTCCGATCTCTGTCGAATGCACGTTGTGGCAGAACGTTCAACAGTGATGTTGATCTCCAGAATTTCCTTGATGATTTCTTCGCAGCAAAACCTGCACGTTTTTTTCAAGGATGGCACTGCAGACCTATCCAGACGTTGGGACACCATGGTAAACAATGGATGGGAAGGAATACATAGTTGATTTATTCCGTTTTCCCTTCTGATGTAATACATTCCTGTAGTGCGGTGAAAAAAACCGCATGAACTTATGCATCAACCCAATACTTAGAAAAGTCCGAAAAACAAAAAAATCAAAATGGCAGCTTTAGAACACTGCCTTGCCGCCCCGGTGGCGCAGTGGTCTAAGGCGTTGGCCTCTGATCATTCGTTCGTAAGGGGTCCGGGTTCGAATCCCGGTGAGGCATGGATGTTGTGTTTGTCTTACGGCACTGGCTCTCTCTCCCTTCCCTGGAACCAGTGACCCTAAATTAGGGACGGGCGACTGCTTATAGCCCATTGAGTTGCTCACGGTGGTCGTTAAACCTCCAATCAAAAAAAAAAAAAAAAACACTGCCTTTTTGAATTTTTTTTTCGCGAATTGTTCGACCGTTTCTAAGTCATCTAGAGATCTGAAAATTGGTATGCTGATGGGTCTTACGGTTCGTATACCTAGAAAAGTCCGAAAACGAAAAAAAAATCCAAAGTGGCGGCTTTGTAACATTGCTTGAATTTTTCTCGAATTGTTCGACCACTTCTAAATGACCTAGAGATCTGAAAATTGAAATGCTGAGAGTCTTTAAGGTCGAAAAGTCCGAAAAAACAGTGTAGACCTATAGAAAATTCCGAAAACCAAAAAAAAATTTAAATGGCAGCTTTGAAACATTTTCTGCTTGAATTTTTTGTGAATTGTTCTGCCACTTCTAAATAACCTAGAGATCTGAAAATTGGTATGCTTATAGGCCTCAAGGCCCGGATTCTAAAGTCCGAAAACGCGAAAAAAAAATCAAAAAGGCGACTTTGGAACATTGCCTGCTTGAATTTTTCGCGAATCGTTTGAACCCTTCTAAATGACCTAGAGATCTGAAAATTGGCATGCCGATAGGTCCGTATACCTAGAAAAGTCCGAAAAAAAAATTAAGGAGGCTTTGGAATATGATCTGCTTGAAATTCTCTACCACTTCTACACCTACAAATGTCTGAAAACAAAATAATTCAAAAGGGTGGCTTAAACTTTGCTGTCCAAAGTGCTGATGGCTTTAAAGATAATTATGCCAGAAACACTGAAATGCTGTAAAAATTCCATGGAAGTTTGATTTAAAATTAAGGTCTGCTACAGTTTTACGTAAAATCGTATGCATTGTCGTCACAGCCCTGTTCTAAACCGTAAAACAGTTACGTATCTTTCTTAAATTACTTTTCTTTCCCTTAATTACTTTTCCTTTTTTAGCACGTCTTTTGTAAAAAAAGATCGTGCTTCTGTTATCGGTTTGTCCGTCCGTCTGTACAAACGATATCTCTAAAACTATTAGTCCGATTTGAAAAATTCTTTTTGCGTTCGGAAGCTTGAAATATGCAAATGATGAACCTTCATTTTGCTTTGTTTTTTACGATGTACAATTTCGCCGGTATAGGTCGTAAATGCAGATGATGTCTAATTCTTTTTTTTTTTTTTTTTTTTTGATTGGAGTTTTAACAAGACCACCGTGAGCAACTCAATGGGCTACAAGCAGTCGCCCGTCCCTAATTTAGGGTCACTGGTTCCAGGGAAGGGAGCGAGCCAGTGCCGTAAGACAAACACAACATCCAAGCCTCACCGGGATTCGAACCCGGACCCCTTTCGGACGAATGATCAGAGGCCATCGCTTAGACCACTGCGCCACCGGGTCGGCTATGTCGAATTCAAAAATACCTTTTATTCCACATATTTGCTTCTAAACATCCGACTGAAAAAAAAATTGTATCTTTCGATACCATTTATTTCGAAGAGTATTTTAGATGTAGTTACTTTTTCAAATTACGCACAGATTTTCCGTTAGGGGGCGTAAAAGTAAATTACCGTTTCCTCGATAACTCTTCTTCTAAAACTCTGATTTGAAAATGTTTTTCTTCAGCGGATACATCTCCTGATGGAAAATCTTTTGCATATAATTTCAAATTTTTGGTAAAGAATACTTTGGCCACCAGGGGCGTAAGTGTTAATTTTTGCTTCTGATGTATTTGCCATAAAATCGGAGCTTCTATGATATCGATTGAAAAAATTCTTTCGTGGACTGATGCCACTCACATCGATAAACCTTTTCGGAATATTTTCTTCTTAAAATATTACACAGTTTCTCCGCCAGGGGGAGTAGATGTACATCTTATTTTTGTCAATATCTCTTCTTCTAGGAGTCCGATTTGAAAAATTCCTTCTTTGTTGGATAGTGTTTCTAGTGTGATATGTGGTTCATATAATTTCAAAATTTTCAAGTAATTCATAGACTTTCCGCTATGGGATGTAAATGTAAATTGCGTTTCCCAATATATCTCTGCTTCTAAATCTCCGATTTGAAAAATTCTTTCTGCACCGTATACAGCTCCTGATGGGAAATCGTTTGCACATATTTTCTAATTTTTGTAAGAAATGATATTTGGCCACCAGGTGGCGTAAGTCTTAATTTCCGCTTCTGTTGTATTTGCAACAAAATATGAGCTTCTAAAATCTCGACTGAAAAAAAGTCGTTTGTTGACCGTTACTACACCTCATGTCGACAAACCACTTAGGAAAATTTTTCTTCTTGAAAAAATGCATGGTTTTATTTTTGTCAATATCTCTACTTCTAAGAGTACGATTTGAAAAATTCCTTCTTTGTTGGATAGTGTTTCCGATGCGAAATGTTTTTCCTATAAATTCAAAATTTTCAAGTAAATCATAGACTTTCCTCTAGTTGGCACAAAGGTAAATTGCGTTTTCTGCATTATGTCTGCTCCTAAAGATCTGATTTGAAAAATTCTTCTTGTATCGCATACAAGACCTGATGGAAAATATTTTTCACATAATTTCTAATGTTTGGTAAAGAATGGTTTTAGACACCAGGAGTCATAAGTGTTAATTTCTGCTTCTGAAGTATTTGTTGCAAAATCTGGGCTCTTGAAAACTCGACTAATTTTTTTTCTTCGACCGATACCGCTTATATGGATATACCTTTTCAGAATGCTTTCCTTCCTAAAATAATGCATGGTTTTCCCACCAGGGGACGTAAAGTCACATCTTATTTTTGTCGATATCTCTGTTTCTAAGAGTTTGTAAGCTCACGATTCCGTTTACAGCAATATCTGAGGGATTAAAAACCCGATTGAAAATCTTCTTTCTTCCGTCAGATACTATTGTTTTCCATACCGATTCCATTGACTTTGAATAGTTTAATAAATTTAATTTGCGTCAGAACGGATTCAAAAAACGTGCTTATTACACCCGAAAATTCGGTGTCATCTTTCTTGTTTTAATTTTATATTCAAAAAATGATTTTATAAATTCACTGTTCGGAGAACGGACATGGCCGCTAGTCATTAATAAAATAATTGCGAAAAAATATCTTGAAAAAACTGAAAACGCCCTGATTTGCAAGAATTCCAGTGCAAATTTAAAGTGGAAGAAATTAAAGTATGCGAAAATTAATTTTAACTTGTTTACTTTCAAATTTAAAAAGCATCTTTGCTGTAGCTCAAACAGAATTTTCAGAATCGCAGTTCAAGAATTTGTGGAACCGTAAGGCCTAAAAAGTAGTAAATCAAATGCAGATCTCGTTCAAAAAGAAAAAAAAGCTTAGCAGCAACCAAAAATTTTACCGAACTTCAATACATTGATGTACACAATGAAATTCGAGTTTCTATCCCAGATTACTGACATCGTATTTCATTAGATTCTGTTGATTATTTAACTGCGCATGCAATAATTGGCAAAAGCGGTCTGATATGGGGAAATATCAGTACAAAGGAACGGGGCTAAAATTTGCAAGTCGAAAAGGGAAAGGAGGTGTATCAGAAACAGTATTTGGCTAAATAGAACAGCTGTTGTGAATGGAGTTCTCCGCCCCCTTTCTAAAGCCGTCAAAGTGGTGTAAAAACTTTGCAATTTTAGTATAACTTGGTTTTCTTCTACAGAAATATTGGAGCAAAGGTATATATATAACCTACAAATCAGAAACAACAACAACAAAAATAATAATAATAATATAAAATAAAATAAGAAATACAAACTCAAAAGCCAACAAGCAAGGAGATAAATGAAAATAAAACCAGAACGCAGAAAGTGCCGAAAATGCCAAGCCTTGGCTTTCTCAAGGACCAGCAAGACTCTGCATTTACTCACTTCCATAAAGACCTAGTTGAAAATGGGTTTCTGCTAAGTCATAGATACAAGTATCTAAAAATTCCAAATTTAACATAACCGCCCTCAAAGGTGCGGAAACATAACAATTAAGCAATATTTTTAATTTATTTAGCATACATCTATCACTTATCTGGCCCAAATCATACTCATCATCTCCCACAAAAACCAGAAACATATATTTTTTTTCTTCAGTTAGTATAAGGTCTACCGACCCAGAATATGGCGGCCCATAAAGAATTCTCCTGATAGGCTGGCAGCCCAGTCTGCGCCTGAAAGAGTGGATTATCCATAAATTCATGCTGATCAACAATCTTTCCTTCTATTTTTTATTGGAGGTTTTTTTTTAAATGATTTATTGGACATGGTGGTACAGAGACATGAGTTAATAGGCAGACTTAAACAGGATACAGATATTTCCCAGCAACAAGTA
Organism: Macrothele yani; assembly: GCA_039090855.1. Taxonomy (NCBI): domain Eukaryota; kingdom Metazoa; phylum Arthropoda; class Arachnida; order Araneae; family Macrothelidae; genus Macrothele; species Macrothele yani. The sequence continues at coordinate 34,874,857 of CM077004.1, forward strand.
CAAATCATACATGATTTACAGCATGCGAAACGATCAATTTACACAGATATTGTTGATCATGCGACACATTGTGAACAAGTATACATCAAACATGAATTTGACAGTATGCTAAATGGCCAATATACAGAGAGAGCCAGTGTTGATCAAGTAACACATTGAGAGCCAGTGCTGAAAGGCAAACACAAACATCCATGCCTCACCGGGATTCGAACCCGGACTCAACTAAAGCGAATGGTCAGAAGCCAGCGCCTTAGACCACTGTGCCACACGGGTGGCAATCTTTCTTTCATTATGGCATTTAGTGAAAACTTGGAAATATAGATAGATTGACAGATAGCATACAGTGTTGTACTATTTGTGTGCGTATGCCTGCCTGTGGCTTTTTGGTAATGATAGGCTTCTAGGCTATAGCCCCGTTAGCCACCCCCTTAATTCCGGCCCTGTCTACACTACGTCACTAATCTACGTCTTTTCACTGAATAGCGAGAATTCTCTGAAAGAACCATATCATTCCCAAACAGACTTTTGACTTGTTAATTTCCCCTCACTTCGTTCATCTCGTTAATAGGTACATGTTCGTCAAAATTCATGTCCAAGAACACAACCCAATGAATGAAACTTGATTTGAACCACGCTTAAAAGGTAGGTAGAGTTCTGGATCTAGAAAGTTATGTTAAGGGTCATTATCCAATCTGGCCGGGCAGCACAGATGCCGTAAGCTTTGTAATGATGTTGGCACGCCATAATGCCATTAGAACCCTCCAGAAGCGGAACCCTCTTCAGGAGCTTATGCCGCCAAAACTGTGTGGATGCGTTCCGAAAGAAAACCAGCTGAAGCAGAAGCAACTTTTCTCTCTCTCTCGCTCTACCACCGTAATCCGTCAGCTTCTGTTTTCGTGAGAGTCCAGACTTGAACGAATCCGACGGGGCGCACACATTCATCCCTCCTCTCTACTCTCCCCTTCTCAAAGCCCTTGGCTTTTCTCCTCGGAATCATGCAGTTTACTGAGCGTTAAACTTTATGGCACTCGCAACTGCGGGTGCAACGGACAAACGTTCAATGTGTTCGTGGAAACCTGGCTGCATTGATAAAACAGGAGGAAACCCTCTGAAAAATGAGAGCTAAAGAACGAGGGGGGATGTGGACGAAGAAATAGAAGAAAGCGTAACCACCGCAATGTTCTGTAACGCTAATAAGTGATGTTTCTGAACGGTTCCGTTACGTTGGAAATTCTTTTGACGAAAGAGGTTTGTTGCAGTTGTTGAGGCAGACATTGGCAATAAAAAAATTGATCCGTGAAACGGAATCGGAATCGGTTTGTGCTTCCAAGAAGAATAAGATCTGATTGTTCCATTCTGTTTCTTTTTATATCCTCGCTTTCTCTTTTCTTCTCTTTTCTCTTTTTTTTTTTTTTTGCTTGGTTATAAATCTTGTTGTGCTTTGCTTTGAAATCACGTTCGTTCCAAGCCAAACCTAGTGAAAGCTGCTTATATATATATAGACAGGAATCCATAAAAAAATGCCATCTATTTCTTCATCACTCATGCTTGCACATCCTACTAAGCACTCAAAAATAATATTTTTTTTATCTTTCAAAAAATTGGGAAATATATATATATATACACTGACGGAAAAAAAATCCCAACACCACGGAAAAATAGTTGTAGAGGAATATAATGGCGGCAATACATTTGTATAGGTAACATATTTAATCGAATAAGGTTTCAAGATCACAGCGTAATGTAAGCGCGAGAAGAGCCATTTTAAATGCGAATTGCTGGTACATAAATAACCGGTGTAACCACCAGAATGTTGAATGCAAGCACGCAAACGTTCATGCATTGTGTCGTACAGGTGCTGGATGTCAGTTTGTGGAATGGAGTTCCATGCCTGTTGCACTTGGTCGGTCACTACAGGGACGGTTAATGCTGGTTGGGGGTAACGCTGCAGTTGTCGTCCAATGATGTCCCATACGTGCTCGATTGGTGAAAGATCTGGTGATCTAGCAGGCCACGGCAACATGTCGACACTCTGTAGAGCATGTTGGGTTACAACAGCGGTATGCGGGCGAGCGTTATCCTGTTGGAAAACACCCCCTGGAATGCTGTTCATGAATGGCAGCACAACAGGTTGAATCACCAGACCGACGTACAACTGTGCCGTCAGGGTGCGTGGGATAACCACGAGAGTGCTCCTGCTGTCATAGGAAATTGCTCCCCAGACCATAACTCTAGGTGTATGTCCACTGTGTCTCGGCCGCAGACAGGTTGGTTGCAGGCGCGCACCTGGCCTTCTTCTAACCAACACACGGCCATCACTGGCACCCAGGCAGAACCGGCTTTCATCAGAAAACACAACAGATCTCCACTCCGTCCTACAATGAGCTCTAGCTTGACACCACTAACGTCGCAAACGGCAGTGGTTTGGAGTAAGAGGAATGCACGCTACAGGGCGTCTGGCTCGGAGCTGTCCTTCAAGTAACCGATTTGTAACAGTTCGTTGTGTCACTGTGGTGGTAGCTGCAGCTCGAATTGCTGCCGCAGACGCGGTACGATGCGCCACGGCCATACGCCGTACACGGCGGTCTTCCCTCAGTAGTGCCACGTGGTCGGCCGGAACCCGGTCTTCTTGAGGCAGTACCTTCCCTTGACCACACCTGCCAACAATCATGCACAGTGGCTACATTCCTGCCAAGTCGTTCTGCAATATTGCGGAACAAAAATCCACCTTCTCGTAGCCCTATTACACGATCTAGTTCAAACTCCGTGAGCTGTTGATAATGGCTTCTTCGTCTTCTTAAAGGCATTCTTGACTAACATCAACACACTACGTCGAATCTCAACGATAACTAACGCTCACGAACGTTACAGCGCGTATTTACAGCAAACCTGCTTTGCATGTTCCGAGGGTGCTGCTGGCGCCACACGTATGCGCCGAGCGCGAAATTTGCATAGACGTCATCTTACAGATGTACTCTCACCGCCTACCAACTGTCGTTTATCTAACACAACCCCTTCTTGGTGTTGGGATTTTTTTCCGTCAGTGTATATATAGTTTGAAACTGGGGGTATAGTTATTTTATTTTAATTTAGTCTCCTTTAATAATTTTTATTTCTAATTTGTGGGAGGAGCTTCTAGCTTTTCGTATTTTACGTTAGTAAGATTTGTGTGGATGGCTTGGTTGCAAAGGTAATTTGCTTGGTTGGGGATGAGTATATTTGTTTTGTTATTATATTTTTTTCTTAGTCTTTTCTTGCAAACTGGATAATGCAGAATCATGAGAGTGATTATTAAAATACAGTGCCTTTTTTAAAATTAAGAAAAAAAAGAAAACACTCTTAAAAAGTACGTCAGTGGTTTGGTAATTTTTTTAAAAAAGGAGGCACTCTCATGAAACCTGCACTTTCCGACTCAGGGGCTCCGGGTGACTTTTCCTGATGACTGGCCTGGGGCTCTTGAGCCAACTTCATTGGTTAAGTTTGCATGTTAAATTTATTAAGTTGAAAATTCCAGTTTTGCATGCTTTCGGTGTTCCATGGTACTACAATTTGCTTGCTTGCTGCTTTTTTAGTTCTAGTATATATATACACTGCTGGCTACCCAAAATGCAACACCAAGAAGGAAGTATCCGATTGGCCTGAAATTTGTATCATGAGTCGCCCGCAAGAGGACTTGCAAACGATTAGCGTTGCTGGGCATATGCAAATTATGTGCGCCCGGCACGCCACCGAGAAGCACTATAAGAAAAGTGCACAGAAGGCGATGTGTAAGTAGTGGAAGTGTGTTGTGCTGAAGGACCTGTGCGTGGAAAGCTTCCTAATGTCTCGTCGCAGAATACGGCAGTCATTCCAGCACGTTTCGGAGTCCGACAGAAGACGAATAGTGGCTTATCGGGACAGCGGTTGATCGTACCGAAACATCGGCGCACGTGTGGGACGACATCCTGCCACAGTGAGGCGAGTATGAATTCAGTGGATGCAGGAGGGACGGACGGACCGACGTGAGCGATTGCCGCAGCCGCGGCACAACACCGAACGAGAGCACCGGCATGTTGTGCGGCGGGCATTGACGGCTCGCACCGCCACATCACGAACATTAGCGCAAGAATTAGGGCGTGTTGCGCAACAATCTGGGTCAGCATGTACCGTTCGACGTCGTCTGCAGGAGCGGGGACTTGTCGCACGGCGCCCATTGCTCCAATTACCATTGACGTTACACCACCGGCGAGTACGGTGACAGTGGGCCGTTGAACACCGCACCTGGACTACGGAATGGCACGACATTGTCTTCTCCGACGAATCCCGCTTCTGCCTGCAACACCACGATGGTCGGATCCGCGTGTGGCCGCACCGCAGCGAGACTCTGTATGGCGTCTGCATTATGCATCGCCATACCGGTCCGCCGCCTGGCATTATGGTTTGGGGCGCAATTGGATACAACACACTTCACCCCTCTAGTACGCATCGCCGATACACTCAACAGCCACCGCTACATTTCCGACGTTTTGGAGCCTGTAGTCCTCTCTTACCTGCAGGACTTGCCAGCGGCCACGTTTTAACAGGACAATGCGCGCCCGCACGTAGCACGCATCGTGCAACAATTCTTCACGGCCCACCAGGTGTCACTGCTGCTGTGGCCCGCCTGTTGTTCCGATATGTAGCCCATCGAACACGTCTAGCCGCTGATCGGCAACCGAGTGGCCCGGCAAGCACCACCGGTGGCTACGCCTGATGAACTGTGACAACGTGTGGAAGCAGCCTAGACCGACATACCCCAAGCCCACATCCAATGCCTCTTTCGTTCGATGCCGCGGCGTGTAGCGGCCGTTATTGCCAGTCATGGGGGACACACGAACTATTGATGTCTACGTGTTCCGCAAGTCGCACGGGCCTGTAAGCTCAATCATTTCATCTTTGTATCTGTTGTTATGTGTCCAGTAAATCTGGCTTTGCTATCTTGTGTCCTTCTTGGTGTTGCATTTTGGGTGGCCAGCAATATATATATATATATATATATATATATATATATATATATATATATATATATATATATATATATATATATATATACATTGAATATCCAGAGTTACCGCCGTGTGCAGCGCGAAGAGCGGCTAGACAGGCTTGGAGTGACTCATTAAGGTGCTGGAAGGTGTTCACAGGTATGTGGAGCCATGCTGACTGCAGTGCATCTGATAGCTGCTGGAGGGTGCGTAGTGGAAGATCCATAGAGTGGATAACACGATTGATGTTATTCCACAGATGCTCAATTGGGTTTAAGTCTGGAGAATTAAGGGGACAGGGAAGTACTTTGAAATCTTCATCGTGCTTTTCCAACCACTCTCGGACACTTCTAGCTCTGTAACACGTCGCATTGTCGTGCTGGAAGATCCCATCCGCCCCAGGGAAGACAATCGGCATGTATGGGTGTACGTGGTCTGCAAGGATAAATTCATAACGAATTCGGTCCATAGTGCCTTCCAGAGGTATGAGTGAATCCAGAGAACGCTACGAAAATATTCCCCAGACCGTAACGCCAACCTCACGAGCTTGTGTTCTTCCAGCAATGGTTGAAGAGTGTTTCCTCTCCGACGTTTCTCGCCTTATACGCCAGCGTCCATCCGTTAGATGAAGCAGAAAACGTGACTCATCGGAGAAGGCAATCCTTTCCCAATCAGCGGAGATCCAATTCCGAAACTGTTGTGCAAGTGTAAGCCTTTTCTGCCGATGCACCTTTGTTAGCATAGGTTCAGTGTCTCCATCGGAGCAACCATACACAGCAGGGTTCGCTGAAATGTCATTTTAGACACACTTCCGGTAGCCCTTTGGTTCATTCGTCCAGTGAGTTGCTCCGGTGTAGCGTATCGATCGGCCCTCACGCACCTTCGCAGCCGACGTTCACCTCTCACATCAATGGCACGGGGTGCTCCGCAGTTTCCAGTTCGCTTATTCACAATGGTGCCATTTCTCCAATCACGATACACTTTAACCACAGCAGCATGCGAAGAGTTCACAAACTGCGCTGTTTCAGAAATACTGCCAGCCTTGTCCCGAAAGCCGATAATCATACCTTTTTGTAAATCTGATAAGTCGCTCCTTTCATCCATGATATCAACGAGTGATATGTTTTCAGATTGCCTACAGCATACCTTATATGTCCTGCAAGCTAGCTCATGATACGTGCCTTCTTTCATTGGCTACGTGCTGTTGACGTCAAAAGTAGGAGGGTCGCAATAATGTGACTCGACTGTGTGAACTGACAACTGAAAGAAGCATGGAGAGGTACAAGCTATATATATATACACTATATTGACAAAAGTCACCGGACACCTAGTAGAGAAACACAACATAGCATTTATTAACATTCATTAGTACCGTGTTGGTCCACCTTTGGCTTTAATGCATGCACTGACCCTTCGAGACATACTTTCGACAAGGTTTTGGAACACAGCGATAGGTATGCGTTTCCATTCAGTACATAATGCTGCTGCTAACTGTTGCTTAGTAGTAGGCCTTGGTTCCAAACTTATTATGCGGCGCTCTAATTCATCCCATAGGTGCTCTATCGGGTTAAGATCAGGGCTCTGTGCTGGCCAGTCGACACACGATACAGAGTTGTCGTCAAACCACGCCGTAACAGTCCTTGCTTTATGGTTTGGTGCATTATTCTGCTGGTACCAACAAGGCTCGGTTCCATAATATTGCCACAGAGTGCGTAGGGCATAATTGTTCAGAATATCGAGGTAGACGTGCTGAGTAACAGGTTTGTCCATGATAACCAACGGGCCGGGATCATATCACGAAAAACACCCCCACACGAGTACACTGCCAGCAACAAACTTAACCCTAGGGACAGTACACTGTGATAAATAGCGTTCCCCTGGCTGCCTCCATACCCACACACGGCCATCAGACTGATGGATCGTGTATCTGGATTCATAAGTCCGTAGGACCCGTTTCTATTGGTCTACGGTCCACGATAAATGTTCTTTACACCATGCTAAACGACGAGTAGCATTCCGCCTGGAGATGAAAGGCTTATGGGCAGCCGCTCGACCACGGTAATCCATGGAATGAAGTTCTCTGCGAATTGTGCGTGTACATACCGAGGTTCCAGCATTTTTACTCACCTGTAAACTGAGGTCTTGTGCAGTACTCCGTCGATTCGCTGTAACGACTCTCCTGAGGGTTTGACATCGTCTATCACTGATTTTGTTTGGTGTGCCGGTACGTTTTCCTGCTTCAGACACGCCATGTACATCCAAAACACGGCACTTATTCAGTACATCCAAAACAGTTGACTTGGGTATGTTTAAACGCCTCTCGGTTTCTCTATGAACAAACCACTAATATAACACCTAACAATATTTCCTTACTCAAAGTCAGTTCTCTCCCGCTGCGACATTTTCACCCAATCTCACAGTGCGATATGGTCTCTGTCAACTGCAGGCTTGTTTTTATACCGCGCATCTTAACAGCGCAGAGAATCCGTTCATTTGCTTTTGAAGGGGTGTCCGGTGAGTTTTGTCAATATAGTGTATATATAATAGCTGCAGATAACTGTAAGAAGAATGGAGAGGTACAAACTTGGTGTAGCCAGAAGAGATAAGAAGAGGAATTTGTGGATAAGGAAAATGACAAGAGTGGAAGACATCATGATCAGAGTAAAATCCCTGAAATGGAAATGGGCTGGACATATTGCCAGAAGGACGGACCACCGATGGGCAACCGAGATTTTAGACTGGATTCTAAGAAAAAGACCAGCAAGAAGACCACGTGGGAGGTGGTTGGATGAAATTCGAAAGCATGCTGGGGAAACATGGAGGCGACTGGCTCAAGACGGACTTCTGAAAGACTACTAAAGGAGGCGACTGGTGAGCCGGACTTCTGAAAGACTACTAATTTGATATATCAAGTTATTTGCAGAAAAAGCTGTTTGAGTTGTATTGGAGAAACTGCTAGACCGCTAAATATTAGAATAAATGGGCACAGGTCCGACATCAGACTTTCTAAGAAAAAAATGCGGAATTAACACACTTTCAGAGATATAATTTTGATAATATTTTTATCAAAATTTTGGCACAGAAAGAAAATCTTGAACAACGCCTTGAATTAGAAAATGTATTTATGCTTCGGTTGGAGACGCTATACCCGTATGGGTTAAACGAAATTTTCAACGGCAAAAATTTCTCTAATGATATCAGCATTAAAAAATTCAGTGTATCAACACTAAATTTAAACCGTTTACTACAGTTGGCAACATTAAGAACAGAGGTTGTCGAGGTAAAGGATTGTAAAGAAAGAGATTTGTAGATTTTCAGTTTTTGGATGACATAGATGGAAATACTGATAAAATTGTACCATATTGCAAGAAGAAAATCTTTGAACTAAGTACAAGAAAAATAAGAGAGCTTAGAAGTTTTCGTGGAAACTGTAAATACTCAGACAAGTATAAAGGAGATCTTGTTGAGGATCTATTACAGTTTAAGATGAATGGAGACAATTTGAAGAATAATAATAATTGTAAAAAAGTGTATTGTGTTGTGCAGGGTGTTTGACAAAGTTCAATCGCTTATTCCGAGAAGTGAATAACTGCTTTCCCGTCGATGGGGTGCATCTTGTTAGGAGCTATAAATATGGTCCCTCGGTGGGAAGAAAGTTATATAACTATAAGGAAATGGCCAGTTTAAATAAAAATTCAGAACTATCAACATCTTTTTTTTTTTTTATTGGAGGTTAAACGACCACCGTGAGCAACTCAATGGGCTATAAGCAGTCACTCGTCCTTAATTTAGGGCCATTGTTGGTTCCAGGGAAGGGACAGAGCCGTAAGACAAACACAACATCCATGCCTCACGGGATTCGAACCCCATCCCTTTTCGGACGAATGATCAGTAGCCACCGTTTAGACTACTGCGCCCCCAGGGCGGCATCAACATCTTTATCTTACCACTGTGAAGAAAGGGACATGGCAGCTTTTGTTGATGGACATCATGGTCACATAGTAACAGGTAACATTGATATTGTGCAGGACAGAGGACTATGGTCATTAATAGCACGTGGTGCTAACTTCAGAATTCAAAAACACCATACTTGGGAACAACTTATGGCTAGCATAAAAACGGATTTGATCAAATTTGCCATGCACATATCTTCAAGGTTTCAGGTAACATACCCAGCGTTCTTTGAATGGATTTGTAAAACACTTGATCTTATTAAGACACGAATCTCTAACTACAGTACCTACATCAAGACAAGCCAAACAAGAGGTATTCAAGACAAATTCAAGAACTTAGGGAGAGATTAATTATGGTACCAATTGATAAAGCTAAGAATAATATAGCTTTTATCTGTAAAAGATTCTATTTTGACATATTATGGGCTGAACTTGCATATAGCGAAGCTTATTCACGGGTAGCTCAAAGCAGTACGGAAATTATGAAAAAAATGATAGCTTTGGACAGTAGATTAAAAATAAAAACTCATCACCTGAATTTCCCTTTTGTGAACGCACTCCCAAAATTTCATAAATCTCCAGTTGCTTTTCGATTTATAACTTTGGCAAGTAACTGTTATTGCAGTCAGGTCAGTGCCCTATTTGAAAGTAAATTAAAAATAATTTTGCAAAACATATCGGAATCCTGGATTATCAGTAGCAACAGGCCCGTCTTGGAATTTATACGCACACGTCAAAAGGATTCTATAACAACAACATATACCTATGACTTTCAAAGCCTATTTAATAGCATTGGTATTGAGGACTTAACATAAAGTATGCGAAGAGCTCTTTCAGGAGTTCAATGACGTACGAGGAATGGCGATTTATTCAGACACTGTGTCTTGATAATAATTATGAACATATGGGGGAAAGGATTTTCCGTCAAATATCAGGCATAGACTTTTTGGATATAGAAATAGACAATAGGCTTACTCACCACAGTTTTTCTATAAAAGGAACACGTATTCCTTTGACATAAATTTTTACATCAATTGGAATTCAAATATCTCCATCTTAATATATCGAAATATTATCATTTCACAGTTCCATAAGATCTTAGATGTCTGTAATAATTCAGATGGGTTGACCGTCGAATTAAGGAATCTCTGGAGAAAACTCTGCAAGAATGAACTACCAATTAGGTTCATCACAAAATTATTTAAGCAGCTACTCACTGATTCTAAGGCCAAGGATTTTTTTGCAACTTGTGAACAATTACATTTTTCAGATATTACTAATATAAGCCCTACAAATTTGATGACTTAGGTTGCTAAATGCCACTCGATGGGCTGCTTGTGGCTAAATATTTATTACAGTAATATCCTTCACACAACTCACACCTATTTGCATATTGTTACGGATTTCCGCTTACGATATGAACCTGGGGACTGCGGTTTTCTCCTTCTTGTTAAAGGGTCTTTGGTATATAACTGTGTGTCTCTGGTGTTTCATCGGAATTGTCCTTGTTTGCTGTCTTCCATGATCTAGGGAACACCTCAGCGGGTCTTGGAGTTTTCCGACTTTTGCTGAGTTTCGAAAGGTCATGACCTACGAGGCGGTGTTCTCCTGATGAGATCGGCTTGAAAGGTTTGATTTTTTTTTTTTTTTTTTAGAAAGAGATTTCAATGTGTTTTGAGTTTCCTGGTGTTAATTTTGTTTTGTTTTTTAATTTGGGGTTTGGGGTTTTTCCAAATTGTGATTTGTAGTGTTTGGTTGTATGATATGTTTTTATTGATATTATGTACGAATTCCACGTTTGAATAGTGTCTAATTTAGCTTGCTTCAATTTTATTGGTATATATATATATATATATATATATATTCAATGAAACCCAGACAAAGAAGAAAACAAAGTACAAGAACTCCACAGAAAAAGCAAGAAACTCAAGTATGAACTAAAGTAGCAAACGCAGGTAGATATAATAAAAGACTATATTATACAAATAGATACATAATGACGTTAAAGACAGAAAGCAAACACGAAAAAGCAATAAAGAAACAACAGAAGACCACAGACCTACAACTCCAAGTAATGAGATAGAAGGCCAAGCACCAGAAACCATAAACTATGGCAAAAGACAAAAATGTCGCCTTCATCAGGAGAGCACCGAATTTTGAAAGGCTTTTCTGGACTCCACAAAGTTTGGGTACACCAAAAACCTGCGGAAGTGTTCTCGAAGCTAGCAGACCTGAAAAACATGAATCAACTACCCCAAGGTTTAACTAGACACAAGTTGGCAAATCCCCTAATCAAAGAACAGCAAAGTACAGCAAACCGGAAATAGTCATAGGAAGGCTGCGGTTAAGAAAAAAAGACCGGAAACCATATGGAGGAAATTAACAAAGACCAATGGTAAACGAAAAAATATGTTCAATAAACTAAGTGTTTAATATCCAAAGACTCGGGAAGTGGAAATTTACGAATTGATTTACGGCTGCTTAGAAACTGCCGAAACATATTGATACGAAAATTGGGTCTAAATTAATTAACTATAAAAGGGGGACGGACTCAAAGCGTGGCTCAATTAAATTAAATATTTGGGCTATTACAAAATTAATTGGAAAAATTAGCACGTTGAATTGGGGAAGTCGAATAACTCGCTTTAGCTGGTTGGTGACAAAGGAATTGTGAGTTTGCTGGTGGAGACCCACCCAACAACAAGGAGACCACGCAGCCGGGCGACGCGGAGGCATCCAGGCCCTCATAAATATGCCTACTTAGGTTCAATTTAAGTCGAAAAAGCTTTTAGCCAGCGTTAAAATTACGATTATGGCGGGTCGAAGGTCGGAAATGACACCAGTCTTACGGAGGCGACGAGCGCTCCGTAAGACAGGGCAATATTAAGTTGTTGACAGATATGGAACAAGGCGAAGCCACTTTACAGTGAAAGGAGGCAATTTCGGTTCGCCTCCGCGAAGTGGCAGAGGAAAAAGAAGGGCAGTTGGTTTTCGCAGTCCGCTGGGGTAATACGGCCGCGAGAAACACCAGCAGAAAAAGAAAATATGAGATGATGCTCGGCGATCAGAGGTAAGACGCCTGGTTACGGAAAAGCAAAGTCTTACAATAATTAGGTTGCTGAGGGAAGCCACCAGATATGTCAAAATTGAGAACCTAGGAGGACGGTTCGACCGCTGTCGAAAAGAGCTGTGCAACTTATTAGCAAGATGTCCAAAAGCCGCTGTGAGGGTACCGGGCTCATTAAAAGGGTCTACCGTCTGTTATACTGCTCCAGCCAGGAATCCATAACGAACCGTAAGCGAGAAATTGGAAATGGACGCCTGGCCCGCCAAATTAAAGGATCCTCATCCCGCTTAAGGCTTTCGCAACGAAAACGCCGTCTTCAGGCGAAGAGGAGGAGGAGGTCAGCAACCTCCGCGAAACTGCCAGTCATTAAACGCTCAGAGCAGAGAGCGGACATCTCTACAGGGTTGAGGAGTGTCGACCCCTGTTCATTCTGACCCCATCCACCAGCAGGTGGTCGCTGCTCCTCGAAGAAAAATTGGAAAGGAGGGTATGGCACCAGCCCGCGCTTCTCACACAGGTGAAAGTCATCAAAAAGGCCTTATACAGTGCCTTTCCGTGCGTGTGTGTGTGTGTGCATCGACAGCTTCACCGAAAATATTTAAACCTGCTATCGTTCGCTGGATTATAATTCTACTTCAAGCAATAAGTGAGTACTTTTTTTGTTCATTGTTATCCTTGCGCTTCAATGGCGAACTAAATATATCAACCGATACCAGATTTTTTAGAACTCTGATACGCTTAGCAGTGAAAGACTGTTGCTTAGAATTTAGCATAGACTTTATTTATTTCAGAAGTAATAGAATAGCACCAGTTTGTACGCCGTGGCCAATGCTTCGAATGGTAGGTTCCGCCTACAATAAAATTCTTAAGTGTTCAATCCTAACCCCATTTTCTCCCTAGGCTCATGTGTTAATAATTTCTGTGTTTCAGCAAGCTGAGAACGATTTCGCTTCACATACCAGCTCCCGGATGGTACGGACGCCAAGCGTCTAGTAATAAACAAACATCAAACCGCTCGGACACGCCTCGATTGAGGTGTGCATTGAAATTAATGGATACCATCGCTCGGCACAATATCGCATCGATTGGTGGTCCGCAGTTGGATCACAAAATCGCATCGATTGGTGGTCCGCAATTGGATCACAAAATCGCATCAGTTGGCGTTCAGCGGTGGGATAGTTACCCACAGACCGTATCAATTGGTGGTGAGCGGTGGAATGCATAACCTAGCACGGCCCGGTACCGCATCAATATATACAGTATAACAGTGTGGACAATGCATCAGCTAATACTTCCATTCTGTTGCAGATAGATAAACATCTATGAATTTGTGAAATAATAATATTTCTGTGGACTTCTCTAGAAACTTGCGATTTCCATTATGTGTAGAATATCCCAACGACATTCTTTTATCATGCACTCATTGTCGTAAACATCCATACACCAAGAAAAAACCGTGCGATTAACGGGAAACTCGGCGTATAGCTACGGGGAGGGCAGACATGCAAAAGATTAAAGTTTCGTGCGATTCCGCATGCCCGCGCATCCAAGACCAGCGCTGCAATCGCAATCCTTGGGGCTTATCAGGCGCCGCGAAGGGGACTGTACATGCGTGCCGAAGTGCGCGGTAAGACTCGGGTGATATCCCTGAGCAATAGATATGCCGAGAAGCCGCCGTAGATGTGCGTACGGGCAACTGACGGAGTTTGAACTACGCCATATCGTCGGGATGAGAGAAGCAGGGTGGCCGGCGCGCCGAATCGGTCGCCATTTAGACCGTTCTGCCCGTACGGTGCTATTGATTTGGGAGCAATGGACACGGGGGCTGGCTCTGGACGACCCAAACGTACCACCAGCAGAGAGGACCATGGGATCGTGGGAGCGGCACGCACAGATGCAACGACGTCATTGTTCAGTATCTAGAGACATGTTGTGGCTGTACAAAGAACTCCTGTGTCCGCCAGAACCATTTCCAGACGCCTGCCAGAGGCGAATCTACACTCTCGATGGCACTTACGTTTTCTAACATTAACACCTGACCGTTGTCGGCGTCGATTGCAGTGGTGTTAGCAGCAAGCAACGCAAAATGCTACACTCTGACGACGTACAGTGTTCATCGACGAATCCCGCTTCTGTATGGGAATGGACGACCACAGTGTCAGAGTGTGGAGGACCGCAGGTGAGCGCTGCAATGCCTACCTCGCTGTACACGTCCCGAACTACAGGCGTGATGGTCTGGGGAGCCATCGCGTATGACAGCCGGACTTCCCTCGCAGTGATCCGAGGGACGTTGACAGCCCAGCGTTACGTATAGGAGATCCTGCGACCCCATGTGCTGCCTTTCCTGGTGGTGCAGCCCTGAGCCGTTTTCCAACAAGATAACGCCTGTCCGCACACGGCTTGGGTTTTCCAGGACTGTTTATGTCATGCTTCGACGCTTCCGTGGCCTACTAGATCCCATGATTTCTCGCCCATCGAGCACGTGTGGGACCAGATGGGACGCTAGCTTTCTCTATGTTCCAGTGTTCGTGATTTAGAGCGTCAGTTGCAGGAAATGTGGGCCAATCTGTCCCAGAATAACTTACGGCGTATCTTTGAGTCCATGCCGGACCGTATGACCGCATGTATCCGAGCACGAGGCGGTACAACGCGGTGCTAACGCTGATAGGAATGTGTACCGTATGTTCGCGGGAAATCGTCCTGCTGCTGTGATATTGTAATCACTTCTGTCCTTGGTATGTACCATCTCACTACTAAAATTCTCATTTCAATCCGATGCCTCCTTCTTGGTGAGCGGATTTTTATGACCATGAGTGTATATACTGATATTAGTTTTGTTGTCAGTTAAGCATATTTCCAAGTCGAGGTAGTTAACCTCTCTGCTGATTACACTGGTTTTTTCTAGCATTAGGTTCTTCGGATAGATTTCCTTAGCCCAAACTGCAAAGTCATCCCAGTCATAATTAAAATATCATCTACGTATCTCATAACTTTTGGTTGTTGAATTTAAAATTAGTTACGAAGGGATACCTCTGCTCTGCACGAACAAATCTTCACCCATACAAATAAAGTTATTAAACAAACAAAGGGTTTTTAGGTTGTTCCAGAAGCTCCTCTGAATGTTCAAAGCATTATTGCATTCAGAGAGCTTTTTCCGGGGGGGGGGGATTACAATTTTGAGGGTGCTAAAACTGGTCGGCTGATTATATACAGTTATAAATATATATATATATGTAAATTTTAAATAGAGTACAATTTTCTTATGCTTTTATATCGCAAATGCAAATTCCAAGAAATCTACAAATACAAGTGATTAAAAATGTAAAAAATGTCATACCTTTGCTTTAGTTCAGTAACGCACAACGGATGTCACCATGGGGTGGTGTAAAATATTGGGGATGCTAGTAAGGTAAGGCTGTGTTGGAGAAAATCTCGCCAAGACAGGAGTGGTAAAAATGTCCTCTCCTTACTACAAGCGTGTTTCTGATTATTAAGCAATCATTACAGTGTTACCTGAAAACGTATGATGTAAACCATTCCCCTGCCATTTGGTCTCAGCCCCTTTAGATTATTTAGATTAGCGAATAGTAGTAAAAAAAAAAAAGAAACTAACTAACCGTTTGGGTACCAGTTTGACGAGCCTCTATTATTATTTTTATTCCTTATTTTTTTTTTTTTTTTTTTTTTTTGTCCCAGAGTGTAAACCGCTACCGCCAGAAATTTAGAAAAAAACCCTTATTATGGGAAGAATTTCTAATAATTTGCTATTGGTAAAAATTAGGTAGCAACTATTTTCTTGCATTGGAAGCACTAACATCACGTTAGCTACACTGAGGCTTAACCGTATACATGGAAAGTCGGCATCCAGAAGACAGAAGTAAAACTGATTACCAGCTTCCAAAATATGATGATGTATTGCAGTGCAAACATCTCTACTCTGTGGACTTAGGTTTTTATTGCGGAAGTGGTCCGAATTGTCAGTGCTTGAAAAATTGCCCCTTCAGCGACGACTGTTTAAAGTTTTGTTTAAGGATGATAGAAATTTCAGATTGAAGTCAATATGGATGGTTTTTTTTGTTTTTGTTTTTGTTTTGTTTTTTTTCTTTTTATTATCATAATATTTTCTCTCATTTATTTAATTTTTTAAATTATTTTCTCCAAATATTCAGCTATAAACGAACACAGTTATACTAAATATAAGTGCAGATCGCCCAAAAACCTAAGGGGGGCGGACGTTCATGGATTTTAGGGAGTGTTAACCACCCCCGAAAAGGTTCCAGAATACAACACTAGTTCAGAGTGGTTGAGAATTTAACAAACAGCTGGTCACAAATTTCACTTAGATCCGTTAGATCTATCGACGTAAACAAGTTCTTGAAGTCGAAAGTATGTATGCACGCTGTCAACGAGGGACAGTAGGAACTGAAGAACTGCAAAACTGGTGTGAGGCCTCAGTAACCTGGAATGTACTTTTTAGTTGATTTTCAAAAATATGTCCAGCTTTTGTGATGCAACTGTTCCTGCCAAAGGTAATAAATCTGAATGTAATCGGGTCCTTGTGAAATTTAGGGATTGCATATATAAATGGAAACTGTAGATTTGGTCAACATCAACGTTTTCGATTTATATATAAAAGTAAAAAGTATATTTCTAAAAAATCCTTGTGTTACATAAAAAACTTAAGTTCACCACAGGTAAACTTAAGTTTTTTATGTAACGCAAGGATTTTTTTGCAACTAATCATTTTATCCTGTGTAATGTGCGCATAAGCTTCACCATTTAATAGCTCCTCCCTTATTAGTCCAGCATAAAAAAATTTACACACAAGAGCAAAGTTATTTTTTACCCTTGTCTATGAAGACAAATGGTGTAATCTCTTTGCCATATGTTCCTCATATGGCAAAAAGATTACAGAATTTTGTGGTGCGACGCTTATGCCGTTGCCGCTGTTACAACGAACTTGTTTCTTAAATAACGATTTTTATCAGGTTCGGCGCTTTGCCCGAAAATAACAGTAATTGTTACTGGACTTTCGGAACGCATAGTTTCAACCCAAGTCTAGACCTGAAACAAAGATCAGGATCAGAACGTTTTCTCCCAATTACATTTGTTACAAAGACCGACATCATTAATTACTGATGCCCAGATAATCGTCACGAGCACGATTTTACTTTAAAACACCTGAGCACTTCACTTCTTTTAGATAATAAATCTAACGCTCACTTTTTTCCCCCTTTCCTTCTGTGTTTTTCAAGTGCGTGCTACTTTATCATGAGGTTCTCTTCACATAATCTTTCCTTAGTCATTGAACATGAGAACTGCGTTTAAGGACTAATGAAGACCTGGACTTCAATTCTCTGTTATTGAGCAGGGGTGTCAACAACCACGCGTTAACTGTCTAAGTCACGGAATTCTGCTATTAGTGTGCTTCTAGTTCTGCAGCTAGCATACTAACACCTTAGGCACCTCTTTGAGAATTCTCTTCGTTTCCCACGACAAGACAGCAAATGAAGAAATGAGATTCCCTTGTTCTAAGGATACTGAAAAAAAAAAGGGATGGGGGGGTAGTTGAACAAGAATGTAAAAATTAATGTGGTTTTTTGGCCTACCTCTCTTAAAGATTTTTGCTCCTTCTCTGTATACAGCCATATCTCTGTTTTCTCTCATTCTTCCTTCCTGAAGAATGAGATCCAAATTGCAGTTATTGTAAATGGAAGAGTTATGTCACTATAAGAAACAACGCGTGTAACATTTGATTAATTTGAGAACTTTTCTTTCAGTAGACTGAAATTCACTGGATTTTAAAGTCCATCATTAATAACAACTACTTTGACGTTTCCTGTAATCGCTTTAAGCTATGTAACATAAAACTTGCCGCAAAATTACTTTGGATTGATATATCACCAACCAAGTTAAAGAACTGGAGGGAGAGGTAAAGGCAAACCAGCCTTTGATGAAGAAACATCATTTGAAGGTCTTTACTTTTTCTTTTCCTTTCTTTCTTCTTTTTTTTTTTTTTTTTTTTCCTTTCGTAACCACCACAATGTGGAACTCTAATCTAAGACTATGAGCACGCGCCCGTCACTAATTTAGGGCCACTGGCTCCAGAAAAGGGGTAGAGCCCCTGTGACGTAAGACAAACTCACCAACCATCAAGGGGACGCAGAGGCACTTGCTGCCCCATATGAAGGGACAAAATTTTGAATTTTTTGAATTTTTACGCTGGCTAAAAACACATAACTTTTTTTATTTCTCTGTTAAGCTTGTAAAATAATCCAAGTAACTCTTGTTGTCCCCTTTTCCATTCAATCGAATTGATAGCGGTGATTCCTCTTTTCAAATTTCTGCAACGGCCAGTGTCATCTATCTTATATGACGTATATTCTAATTTAACTTTCATTTTCAGTTTCTTTCCCTATGTAAATTTTAAGTTTGTTCTCTTTAAGCATTTTCAACCTTAACGTTATATTTTTTCTCACTCACTGCACCTTATGTGGCAACAGTTTCGAGGTCAGGTATGAATGACGTGTGTATGTTTTGACCAGATAAGAACGATGTGCACTGCTGGCCACCCAAAATGCTATACCAAGAAGGACACGAGATAGCAAAGCCAGATTTACTGGACACATAACAACAGATACAAAGATGAAACGATTGAGCTTACATGCCCGTGCGACTTGCGGAACACGCAGACATCAATAGTTCGTGTGTCCCCCATGGCTGGCAATAACGGCCGCTACACGCCACGGCATCGAACTAAAGACGCTTTAGATGTGGGTTTGGGGTATGTCGGTCCAGGCTGCTTCCACACGTTGCCACAGTTCATCAGGCGTAGCCGCCGGTGGTGCTTGCGGGGCCACTCGGTTGCCGATCAGCGACCAGACGTGTTCGACGGGCGACATATCGGGAGAACAGGCGAACCACGACAGCAGTTACACCTGGTGGGCCGTGAAGAATTGCTGCACGATGCGTACCACGTGCCGGCGCAAATTGTCCTCTTGAAACGTGGCCGCTGGCAGGTCCTGCAGGTAAGAGAGGACTACAGGCTCCAAAACGTCGGAGATGTAGCGGTGGCTGTTGAGTGTATCGGCGATGCGTACCAGAGGGGTGAGGGTGTCATATCCAATTGCGCCCCAAACCATAACGCCAGGCGGCGGACCGGTATGGCGATTCATAATGCAGGCGTCATACAGAGTCTCGCTGCGGTGCCGCCACACGCGGATCCGACCATCGTGGTGTTGCAGGCAGAAACGGGAGTCGTCGGAGAAGACAATGTCGTGCCATTCCGTAGTCCAGGTGGGGCGTTCAACGGCCCACTGCCGCCGCACTCGCCGGTGGTGTAACGTCAATGGTAATCGGAGCAATGGGCACCGTGCGACAAGTCCCCGCTCCTGCAAATGACGTCGAACGGTACGTGCTGACACAGGTTTTTTGCGCAACACACCCTAATTCCTGCGCTAACGTTCGTGATGTGGCAGTGCGAGTCGTCAATGCGCGCCGCACAACATGCCGGTCATCTCGATCGGTGGTGTGCCGCGGCTGCGGCGATCGCTCACGTCGGTCCGTCCGTCCCTCCTGCACCCACCGAATCCATACTCGCCTCACTGTGGCTGGATGTCGTCCCACACGGGCGCCGATGTCTCGGTACGATAAACCGCTGTCGCGATAAGCCACTATTCGTCCTCTGTCGAACTCCGAAACGTGCTGGAATGACTGCCGTATTCTGCGCAGGAAGCTTCCCATGCACAGGGTCCGGTAGCACAACACACTTACACTACTTACACCCCGCCTTCTGTGCACCCTTCTTATAGTGCTTCTCGGTGGCGTGCCGGGCGCACATGATTTGCATATGCCCTGCAATGCTAATCATTTGCATGTCCTCTCGCGGGCGACGCATGCTGCGAATTTCAGGCCAATCGGATGCTTCCTCCTTGGTGTTGCATTTTGGGTGGTGTAGCGTAAAAGTCTTGTTTAACTTCTACGCTATTTTAACACATCAACATACTAAGAAATATTTCCTAAATGAAAGAAACCTTAACGGCCAGACGAAACATGTAAATAACAGAAGTCAACTTACGGAATTCATAGCTTTATTCAGGCTGTAGTAGCATTTCCATAACTGAACGATAACATCACAATGTACTCCACACACCACACATGATCACAACACTCCTATTAATAATAATCAGTTTACAATCCAACGCTCGTAATAATAGCTCTCTTACAACGCTCTCGAGCAACCCTCTCGACGGTGCAACGCTCTCGGCGGTACAAGGCTCTCTCTTACAACGCTCTCGAGCAACGCTCCCTCTTACAACACTCTCTTGCAATAGATCAGTCGTCGTTTTTACCTCTTGCTCTTATCAAGATCACGCAGGCATACGTCACGTGCATTCAACCTCAATTGTGTTGCCAAACGTATTCGTTTGAGAGAAAAGATATTTTGTTAAGCGTGAAGAATACTGAGAATAAACTCAAGATTTACATAGGGAAAGAAACCAAAAAAGGAAAGTTAATCTAGAATATACGTCACAGTGGCCAGCAGTGTATATGATGCGCGCAGTGTGGGTAGACTAGTACACGAAGCCTTGCGTTGTACCTCCAAAACTAGATATACACTGAGGCGCCAAAAAAACTGGGAAGGACACTAAAATTTTCCATTACATGCCACCACACCCTTGCGGCAAACGGTATCATCCGCAAACGGCGTACGTTTAGAGACAGATATCTCCGCAAGCTCAAGTAGTAGCATTCACTGTGCAGATGGAATTTAAGTGATTTTGAACGTGATATGATGGTCGACGCCCGGGAGATGGGTCACTCCATCTCGGAAATTACCACGAAATTTGGATTTACGCGGTCAACAATTTCAGGGATGTACCTGGACTACACACACTCAAGAGAAAACATTCAGCGTGCGAGACTGGTGTGGCCGTAGAAAAATCCGCGGACGATCGTGGACAGCTGCATCTGCCACACATCGTAACATCCTCCCGGCGTGCAACACTGCCATAAATCACAGCGCAATTCAATGCTGGGGCCAGTATATAGTAGAATCAACTTTCGGACAGTGCAATGTTCTTCGTGCTTCGTGGAATTCCGGAGCGGACGGCCCACCCACGTGCCATTGCTGACCAGACGACACAAGGCTGTACGCTTCGCCTGGGTTCGAGAGAACCAAATTTCTACACAAGATGGCTGGAAACTTGTAGCATGGTCCGACGAATCGCGGTACCAACTATTTCGGGCAGATGGTCAACTCCCGGTGCGGCGACAACCCACGTGGCAATGGATCGCGCATGCCTACAAGGGACACTGCAGGTCGGTGGTGGCTCTGTAATGGTGTGGGGTGTTTTCAACTGGCACGCACTAGGACCTCTCGTCTGAAGACCGCTTTGATCCGTGGAAGCTACGTAACCATCCTTGGGGATTATTTGCACCCATTTATGTCATGCAATCACTCCGACGGGTGCTACCTCTTTCAACACGACAATGCCCCACCACACACGTTCACAGTCGCCCGATTCTGGCTGGAGGAACATCCCACGGAGTTTGGCATCCTGATTTGGCCCCCTCGTTTTCCGGATTTAAACGCCATCAAACACATTTGGGATGCTATTCAACCTGCCGTCAATACTAGGAATCCTCCACAGGGGAATATTACGGAATTGTGGGACACTCTTCAGACAGCATGGCGTGCACTCTCTCCACAGTACTACATAAAGCTCGTGGAGTCCATGCTGCCGTTTTCCGATTGCGAGGTGGACCAACGCGGTATTAGAAAGTTACCTGTGACGTATATTCTAAATTAACTTTAATTTTTAGTTTCTTTTCCTATGTAAATTTGAGTTTGTTCTGCTTATACTTCCAAACTTGATGTGACATCTTTTCCCTCAAACGAGAATACTGTTGGCAACACATATGAGGTCAGAGTGAACGTGACGTATGAATGTATGAGATAAGAACGATAGATAAAAGGACGAGATAACAGTTGCTGGTGTGGATGTGTGGTGGATGTGTGGGTGTAGACGTTCATTTAAAAGTATGTAATCTGATATCTGATATAGGCTGTCTTATTGAGGAAAAATACTGAGTTGGTGCTGGAATAAAGAAAATTCCCGTAAGTTGACTTCTGTTTTATGATTCGTCTGGCCGTAATAATTCAATTAGGAACAATTGCATCGTATTCTTATCTAATGGTTTAGACATAACGTAAGAACCAATATCTCTACACGAAAAAGAAATTACGTTATATACCTCAGTTGTTGTTTTGAGTGTGTGTGTGTGTGTGTGTCACTTCAGTGTATGTTTCTTATAAAGTTGTATTGCAACTGAGATACTTGGTACCTCAAAATACAGAGGTTCGGTTTGTTACATTTGTTCAAGTGTAATGCTGCTAATTATTTAAGGTAAACTATGGATTGCTGCTGCTGATTATCATTGACGAATTGTTTAAGAACCTTGAAGACCGAATAAATATAGTCGTTTTCGTAAGTTAAAAACGACTCTTATCTGGCCGTTAGGCCGCACTGTAACTCCTTAACCTTATGCTCCGACTAACTAGATTTTGTGCTAGTTAGTAGGAGCATAAGGTTAAGGAGTTACAGTGTTACAAGAATCACAGATGGCACGACAAGTAATGTTATACGTAAATAACAATTTAAAAAACATAATACATATCAGTTTATTGTTTTTAAATAACGTTTCAGATTTGAACATTCCACTCTGTGGTTTTAAACAAAAAAATAAAATAAAAGTTGTTATTCACCTCTCACAAGCCAGGAGACTTCTATTGCACTTAGTCACACCTTTACAACAAGCACGAGAAGAAGCACTGGTACAAAATTGCACGGTTCCCGCCGGAAAACATAACTGATGATCGATCGTGGAAACTTTGCTACCTGACACATGAACTCTACCCAGGTGATGAAAAAAATTGAGCCGCCTCAGTGACGCATGGTCTAAGCATTACCTTCTGACCATTCGCCCGAGATGGGTACGGGTTCGAACCCCGTGAGGCATGATGTTGTGTTTGTCATACTGCACTGGTTCTCTTCCTTCCCTGGAGCCAGGGGACCTAAATTTGAGACAGGCGACTGCTTATAGTCCATCGAGTTGCTCATGGTGGTAGCTAAAACCCCAATAAAAAAAATGAAAAAAAGAAAAAAGAAAAAATTGAGTCGAGAGCTTTTCGTCAGTTGATATACACTATATTGACAAAAGTCACAGGACACCCCTTCAAAAGCAAATGAACGGATCCGCTGCATTGTTAAGATACGCGGTATAGCTGCAAACGGTAACAAGCCTGTAACTGACCGCGATAATATCGCACTGTGAGGTTGAGTGAAAATGTCGCGGCTGGAGAGAACTAACTTTGAGAAAGGAAAGATTGTTGGGTATTATTATATTAGTGGGTTGTCCATAAGAGAAACCGAGAGGCGTTTAAACATACCCAAGTCAACTGTTTTGGGTGTACTGAATAAGTGCCGTGTTTTGGATGTACATGGCGTGTCTGAAGCAACAAAACCTACTGGCAGACCAAAGAAAATCAGTGATAGAGGACGTCGAAGCCACAGGAGAGTCGTTACAGCGAATCGACGGAGTACTGCACAAGACCTCAGTGTACAGGTGAGTAAAAATGCTGGAACCTCGGTACGTACACGCACCATTCGCAGAGAACTTCATTCCATGGATTACCGTGGTCGAGCGGCTGCCCATAAGCCTTTCATCTCCACTCGGAATGCTACTCGTCGTTTAGCATGGTGTAAAGAACATTTATTGTGGACATTAGATCAATGGAAACGGGTCCTATGGACTGATGAATCCAGATACACGATCCATCAGTCTGATGGCCATGTGTGGGTATGGCAGGAGCCGGGAGAAAGCTATTTACCAAAATGGACTGTTCCTACGGTCAAGTTTGTAGCAGGCAGTGTGCTCGTGTGGGAGTGTTTTTCGTGGTATGGTCCCGGCCCATTGGTTATCGTGGACAAACCTGCTAACCAGCACGTCTATCTCGATATTCTGGACAATTATTTCGTACGAACTCTGTGGCAATATTATGGAATCGAGTCTTGTTGGTAACAGCAAGATAATGCACTGATACTGACAAGGGGACCAAGATACTGACAAGGGGACCTTACAGCTGACCACCCGCGGATTTCGGTAAAAAAATGTTTAATGAAAGTAGGGGTAAAATGAGGATATACATGTCCCGGCATTTGATCTAATGCCTCTTATTTTCGGAATAAAAAATCATAACGATGCAGAGGATATCATAACGAAATTCGTGATTTCCTGTAAATGATACTTTACTGTAATGTCACGAGGTCCTACAGCAGGGCATTATAGCATACTTTTACTGTTATGGTGGCTAATGTCGAAAAGCGGGGAATGAACAGTGAACTATCAGTAGCAGCAAAGAACGGAATGCCTGCAATTTCCCATCCTCCCTTAAAGTTCGCTCGTTCTTACTTTTAAGAATTATGTAAGAAGTTACAGCAACATTGTGTAATATAGGTAGATATTAAATGAAACATATGTATTTCTGTGCAATATTTGCATGAGCTAGCTATGTCGTGAGCTGTAGGCCTTGTAGTGATGTGAGACCTTACACTTAACATTGTATTGTATCAATGGCAATTTGGTTTGGTTTCACTAACAAATAATAAAGAACTTGTAGAAGTAATCGTCGAGTAATGGAGCTTAATAATGAATAGCACATATGGGGACAGAGGAATTGTTAGGAGAATCGAATTATCACATTTTAGCTTATAAAGTATAATTACGTACTTTTATTTGAAGACCTAACATATATGTTGTTAGGTATCACTATCGGAGGTTTCGCTATCGTTTATTGGTACACAAAGTTGCGGATGATAATTATCATAAAAACAATGAAAACATAACACTTCTCTACAACGCGAGCATTTGATAAAAGAACTGTTAGAACGTTTACATTTCGTTTGTCGAACGTCGTCCCGAAAACACATTTCGTTCACATTTCCAAAACTATTTCTTTCATTTATTAACTTTGCAGCAAACTAAGCGTACTGCAACATATTCTTGAAAATCGGCGCAGGAAGTTGATGACGTATAAGTGAATGGATCTTTACTACGTTTTCTCGCTTGTTTAAATGCCTATTTGTTTTTAAGTTCGACAGAGTTTTGTAATTATTTAAGAAAAATTTTTACTTGACGAAAAAGGTACACATCACAAGGTTGACAGCATAGGGTACAATGAGGGGGAATGATTACATCAGTAGAAGAACAAGTGCCGTTGTCCTTTGTGAAGACACTATTAAAGAGTGCTGGATCTGTTTGACCTCCCCATGAATCCACGATGAATAGAAACTTCTCTTTTTCACAAAATGGTCAGATAATGTTTTTCACGAAACTGCTGAAATGCTCTTTCGTTATTTTCCCTGATTTCGACAGTGTCACGAATACATTTCCATATTCCGCAGTTAGTCCTTCCACAATCTTGGAAACGAGAGGTCCAAATTGTCCCTGAGGGTCTTGCATACATAGAAAAACTTTTGGAAGTAATGCTCTAGAAGCGGTCAATGCATACTGCTCAGTGTAACTATGCGTTACTTTGTTAAAATCTCCCAAGAATACCTCTGTTGTTTTTTCTCCACGCACATAAAGTGTCCTGTTCACATTGATTTGATACTCACATCTTGTTTGATCAGTTTTAAGGACGTAAGCCAATATAAACTCTCTGATCAGTCGTGAAAGGCGTTTTTGGAATTTCTCTGCTTCCGCGATAATAGTTGACAAATACAATTCATTTTGTGACTTGATGTAGCGCGTCACTTTTGGCTGGCGGGTGTCATGAACCAGTTTGAATTTTTCAACCAACCTTGTGATGCCATAAAACGCAAATCGTCCGATTGATGTTGCACTTCTGCAACAGAAGCCACACGAAAATCAAAATCGTACAGCTTGCTAAACAGCATCCAAAATGGAGTAAGCCTACAGCTCACGACATAGCTAGCTCATGCAAATATTGCACAGAAATACATATGTTTCATTTAATATCTACCTATATTACACAATGTTGCTGTAACTTGTTACAGAATTCTGAAAAGTAAGAACGAGCGAACTTTAAGGGAGGATGGGAAATTGCAGGCATTCCGTTCTTTGCTGCTACTGTGCTACTGATAGTTCACTGTTCATTCCCCGCTTTTCGACATTAGCCACCATAACAGTAAAAGTATGCTATAATGCCCTGCTGTAGGACCTCGTGACATTACAGTAAAGCATCATTTACAGGAAATCACGAATTTCGTTACGATATCCTCCGGATCGTTAGGATTTTTTTATTCCGAAAATAATAGGCATTAGATCAAATGCCGGGACACATATATAATCATTTTGCCTCTACTTTCATTAAAAAAAAATCACCGAAATCCGCCGGTGGTCAGCTGTAAGATCCCTTTGTGAGTCATAAAGCAAGGACTGTTATGGCGTTATTTGACGATAATTCCGTATCGTGTGTAGATTAACCAGCACAAAGCTCTGATCTTAATCCCATAGAGCACCTATGGGATGGCTTAGAACGCCGCATAAGAAGTTTGGAACCAAGACCTACTACTAAGCAATAGTTTGCGGCAGCATTTTGTACTGAATGGAAGCGCATACCTATCGCTGTGTTCCAAACCTTGTCGAAAGCATGTCTCAAAGGGTCAATGCATGCATTAAGGCCCAAGGTGGGTCGACACTGTACTAATGTATGTCAATAAATGATATGTTGTGTTTCTCTTCTAGGTGTCCGGTGACTTTTGTCAGTGTAGTGTAACTCAGGTATTTGTTTATCTTAACCTCCAAGCTCCTGGAGAATTAGTGTCTTGTCGAAAAATGAGAAAATCTGTCTCACTCTTTACCAGTGGCGTAGCCAGAGGGGGAGTTCGGGGTTTGAACCCCTCCTTTGAGGGGACACTGAGCACGAATTTAAAGCGATACATACGTGTATACGAGGCTTTCATCAATGAACCAAATTCATCGACACCCCCTCCCCCGCTTAAGAAATTTCTGGCTACGCCAATGCTCTTCACAAACACTTTGTGTGTGTGTTCAAAAGAAAAAAGAACAAAAGCACAAACCTCAACTTGAATTAAGTTTGGACAGACCAACACAGAACAGAAAACGTGTTTCTGTCGCATTAAAACTTCCATCATTACAGAATTGTAATACAGCCTTTTACATCGTTTCTTTTTTTTTTTTTTTTCCTCTCATTTCATTGTACCAATATCCAATTTTTGTTCAAAGTTATTCTTGACTTCTAAGCCAGCAAATTCTTCAAAATGTTTTTTGTGTAGACGCTTCGCTTTCCTTATTCTGATCAATTTTATGATTGTTTGCCTCAAGATTTTATATTTTACGAGGGCCAATTTTTTTACCAACCAATGCCTTTGACTTTTCTGTGCTCATAAAAAAAAAAATTCTTCCGAATGCAAAACCATTTTTCTTTCTTCTTTTTTATTCGTTATCCCCCCCCCCCCACACACACACACACACCCTCGCGCTTTTTGTAACATAACAGAAAATGGTAGCACATTTTTTAGTTTACGCGCTAATATGAACTTTGTCTCACTCTCTTTCTTTCTTTCTGATTTACTAGGATGAGTTATAAGTTCGGGATACAATATTCAGGGATACAATGATGCGTTTTGGGGTACAATGTTCAGTCCGGTACCAAATATGGCTATTCGGCAAAATACAGTCCATCAGAGTCTATGGTCCTTCGCCAACGTTCAGCAAAAGATACAATGCCGCTGCGATACCAGGTGGCTGGCTTGGATGCAAAGAAACTCAGTGATGCCATCTTTCACAGCCTCCAAGGAATGAAACTGTCTTCCGGCCAAGAAGTGCGCCATGGAACGAAACAGGTGAAAATCTAAAGGGGCAAGATCCGGGCTATAGGCTGGTTGTGGTAGGATTTCGACGCCATCCAAATCCTCAATTTTCTGGCGGACAATCCGTGACATATGACATAGGGAGTTGTCGAATTGCAGGAGGACCTTCTTTCGGTTTACCACTGTGGGGTAGAGGTGGCGTAGAACGTTGTATACGAGTTGCAACTGGTCAGCATACAGGTTCCCATCGACGGCCCGACATGTGGCACAAGCTCCCAGTGGACGGGACCCTCTAAATTCCACCATACCCACAACACTGTCTTCACTTCAAAACGCCCTCTTTGAACCACTACTTGATCCATATCCCCTAGCCGCATCCATTGGTTTCCGGTGTCAGGATAACATTGGAAGACTCACTTCTCATCATTCCTTAAGATTGTCCGCCAAACCCGGTCGCCTCGTGGATTTTGCAGCAATTCTCGACACAGGGAGACACGCTCCTCAGCTTGCTTTAGGCTTAACTCATGGGGAACCATTCGCGGACGTCTGGAGTGAAAACCGAGCTGGTGTGGGTGACGAACGACGGTGGTTTGTGATGCATGGACCTCCTCTGCTAATCGTCATGCGCCGGTTTCAGGGTGTTGTTCAGCAGCTAGACGCAGGGCTTCGGTGTTGGTGGTGACTGGTCTCCTACACGTCGATTTGTCAACAAGCTGCGTAGTGTGTCTCCGTAACCGGAAGGGTTGGAATTGGAACCACTATCTTGCTGTTGCAGGGTGCATTGTCCCCTCACCTTCAGCACTACAAATTTTCTTCGCTGCAGCTGTCGTGTTCAACCCTTTTTTCGAGTAATGGCGTAGAAATACACGAACAATAACTTTCTCCTCCGACATTATGGTCTCGTATGAGCGGCACACACGTGTTGTGTCAGGCGCATGCTTCCCACTAGCGTCTCTAGACAGGAATGATTCCCTATGGGAGTCTTACTGTGCATGCTCATGGACATACACGCTTGATGATCTCGGGAACTTCAGTTTCGGGGGTCTTACACATATAGCATTAATGAAGGCGGCAGTCCGACTTTTACTCTCGAACGCAGGTGTTGTTTATATTGCTTTCAGGTCGGAACGCATCTACTCTCGTGCACAGAAGATAAGTAGTTCGAAAAAACTTGAAGTATGTCGAACGCCACAACTGTTTCTTGTGCTTATTGTACGCGTGAGTTTTCTGGGGAAAATAAAAAAAGGAATTCATAGAGGCATGTGAAAACGTTTCATCGTCATCCTACAGAAATACCTGGAACTTCAGCCAATTTCCGCTGTGGTCTTTGTAATCAGAGTTTCAGGCGTTTAGTCGACTTGCAACAGCACATAAATATTGTTCATACGGATATTAAATTACAATACACTGAAGAGCAATTGAATTAGAGACAGTTGACGTTATGCAAATATGGCGTTGTGGGCGACCCTGTAAACGGAAACGACATGACGTATGCAGCGATCCGACAATATAAGGAGTGATGCGACGGGAATCAGTAAGCGTCGGACGCAGTCGGGGTAAGACTAAGGATCTAAGCGCATTTGATCGTGGGCAAATTGTCGGCGCCCGACGAATGGGTCACTCCATCTCGGAAGTCGTGCAGTCACTGGGATTTTCACAAGCCACTGTGTCACGGGTGCACCGTGAGTACATCGAATCCGGTAAAACCATCCCTGCATAGGCCAACTGCCGTGGACAACAGCGTGTGGATGAGCGGGATCATCGTCGGCTAGCTCGCATCGTAACAGCGGATAGACGGGCCACAGTGCAAGAAATCTCTCGGCAATTTAACGCTGGCGCACAAAAACGTGTAAGCAATCACGCCATCCAGTACCATCTCCTCGCTATGGGGCACAGAAGCCATCGTCCCACGAGGTTACCGCTGCTGACAGCACATCACAGGGTGCAAAGATTAGCATGGGCGCGGGAACATCGCCACTGGACCCTAGACATGTGGGAAAATGTTGCCTGGACTGATGAGTCGAGATTCACGTTGGTACATGCGGATGGCAGGATACGAGTACGGCGCAAACCACATGAAGCGATGGATCCTTCTTGCCAGCAGGGTACTCTTCAAGCTGGTGGGGGTGGCATTCTCGTCTGGGGACTGTTTACGTGGACTGAAATGGGACCCCTGGTACGTGTGGCATCGTCCCTCACAGGTCAGCGTTACCGAGATATCCTGGACGACCATTTGCTCCCGTTTGTGCGTCTTCAACATCCCAATGGGAACCTCATCCTGCAACAAGACAATGCACCGTGCAATCGCTCCCGAATTGTATCCGAATGGTTGAATGAACGCTCCCCCAACGTGACCTCGCTTCCTTGGCCAGCTAGGTCACCTGACCTCAATCCTATCGAGCACATCTGGGATGCCATCGAGAGAGATGTTCGAGGGCTCTGACCCCCTCCATCAAATCTTCGTGAACTGTGGGAGCTTGTTCAGGGGTCGTGGATCCGTATGGCTTCTCAACGCTTCCGGTGTCTTGTCGAGTCCATGCCGAGACGAATCGCCGCCGTCATCAGGGCGAAAGGTGCTGTTACACGTTACTAGACAGGTATCTCTAATTCAATTGCTCTTCAGTGTATGAACAAATTAAATCATTCTATGAAAAATTTTGAGCTTTGGAAGGAGAAGCTGGAACGCGAGACTCAATCCTATTTTGTTAAACAGACAGGAAATAAAAAATTGGCAGACGGTGACACAGCAATGTATTATGTATTTTTCTTGTCATCGAAGTAACATGTACGACTGTAAAGTGCAAGGAGAAAGAATATACCGTTTAAAATATATTGGAGCCAGAAAACCCAGAAAACTTGTCCTACCAGCATTGTTGCTCGTGTTAAACAAGTGAATGATGCTACTGAAATTGTTGTTACTTATCAATTTACAGAGTAGAAGTCGGACCCTCCGCTGACGAAATGTAAGGAACACCTACGTTAGGGAGTAGAAGTCGGGCTGCCGCCTTCATTAATGAAATATGTGCACGACCCAGATACTGAAGTCCCCGAGATCATATGTCCGTGATCATGCGTAATCAGGCGTGGGACACATTCCACCTTTCTGCGCATATCTCATCTGTACAGCGAAACACTACGAACTTTTGACTGACCCTGGTAGTAACACAAGCCCGGCGTTGCCCGTATTTAAGTACACTGGTGTACCAAGCTTAAGGACGAGCCAAGTTTTGACCTGTAGCGTCGCACAGGAGTGGCCGGGATATGGGAAATTCAAACCGTTGGAACTCCATTACTTACTGAAATAATGGCGTAAATAACACCCACACTACTGCAGATTATAAAGGATATAGTGGAATTTTATTCATAAGTGGCTACATAGCACTGGGTGCCATGATACAGATGCATCACTGCCAAAGACGGTACGAAGCGTAGAGGAGGTTCTCAGTAGGTGATATGGTCACACCTAATGTCGATGCATGATTGTTTTATCTGGAGGTTAAACGAGCCCAGTGAGCAACTCGATGGGCTATAGGCAGTCGCCCATCACTAATTTAGGGTCACTGGTTCCAGGGAAGTGAGAGAGAGAGAGAGAGAGAGAGTGCCTTCAGACAAACACAACACCCATGCCTCACCGGGATTTGAACTCGCACCCTCTCGGACAAATGATCATAAGCTGGCGCTTGACTACGCATGATTCGCCCAGTCTGACCGTATGTCGCACTAGGTTGTTGATGAGTTCTTGAGGTAAAATCACCCGTTTTTCCGACAGTCAGGTATCGGACAGTTTCCAGTGTGTTAACGTGCCGCAATGCGTCTCCCCAGAGCGTTCCACACGTGTTCTGTGGAATTTAGGTCGGGAGAACGTGCTGGCCAACTGGTCAGCATAGTTGGCCAGGTCGAGGGAACGTGCTCCGCTGAATGTCTTCATCAACAGCCATCGTACGATGGGGTGTGGCGTTATCTTCCATTAACACGAACTGTGGGCCAATGGCACCTCGAAACAGATTAACATGGGGAAGGATTATCTCATTACAGAAGCGCGCACCAGTTACAACACCTCCCTCCAGTATCTGAAGCTCCGTACGTCCATTGATCAGAATGCCACCTTATACAAGAACACAGCGACCTCCATATATATCCCTTTCGTTGACGTTTTCGGTACGATACCGAGTGCCTACCTCACGCCAGATTAGCTGACGTCCAGAATCGCTAGAGAGACTAAATCCACTTTGATCAATAAAGAGTACCGCACCTCACTGTTCTGTCCAGTCCTCGTGTTCTCTTGACCACTGTAAACGATGTCTCCGGTGATCAGTTGTTAATGGAACATGGCGTACTGGTCGTCGAACAAACTGTCCACCTTTGTGTAGTCGACTGACCACTGTAAACCGCAATATTGTCCGCCCTGTGCTCCTGTTCAGTTGTTTGCAATGTTACTTGCTGTCTGGTGTTCGATCCCGATTAGCCTGTAGGAGCAGATCGTGGTCCTCACTGGGGGTATTGTTTCAAATAATCCCTTCATGGATTATTTGATGTTCTCGTGTTGCCACCCCGATGGCGCAGTGGTCAAAGCAATGGCTTCTGGCCATTTGTGCGAGATGGATTTCGGTTCGAATCCCAGTGAGGCATGGATGTTCTTACGGCCCTGGCTCTTTCCCTTCCATGGAAGCAGTGACCCTAAATTAGGGACAGGCGACAGCTCATAGCCCATCGAGTTGCTCACGGTGGTCGTTAAACATACCCTGGACGATACTGGCGGATGTTGGAACAGTACGTTCATGTTAATGTTCTGTCTATTCAGGTAAAATCTTTTTCAGCCGTCTTACTAATTGTCATTCTCATCGCTTTTACAACTTTCATTCGCAGCTTGATTTTTTACTGTTCTTAATGTCGATAAGATCCCTGTGAGCCTATATCATCAGTGTATTGGTTACGTTCACACGCTTTTTAGTCACGACCAATTTTTCTTCAGGGGTTACGCCGCATCAATGACTGAGTGGTCAGAGGCGTGGATCACTGCAGACTAATCACTCCAGCTGATTAGGCATGGGTGGTGTGCTTGTCTTACGGTGCTGGCTCTCTCCCATCCCTGGGACCAGTGGCACATTAAATTAGGGACAGGTGAGTGCTCATAGCCCTGACAGTTGCTCACGGCAGTCGTTAAACCCTGAAACAACAATATCTAAAAATACGAAAAAAATCCTCGAAAGTTACAGATTTTGTGTTTCCTACTGGCAGCACTTTTGGGGAGTGGGGGAGGTAAGGGCCTCACGTCCACCGTGAGCAACTCAATAGGCTATAAGCAGTCGCCCGTTCCTAATTTAGTGTCACTGATTCCAGGGAATGGGGACAGCCAGCGCCATATGACCAACACGACATCTATGCCTTACAGAGATTCGAACCCGGGTCCATTCGGACGAACGGTCAAAAGCTAGAGCTTAGACTACTGCGCCACGGGGCAGCGGCAGCACTTCGATCACTGTTTCTGCATTTTCCTATGTTCTGTTTTCAGTTACAAACGCAATAACTGACTGCATTAATATATTTCGCGAATTTAAGAAAGAATGTCATTTTTTTTTGGGGGGAGGACCACCGTGGGTAACTCGAATGGCTATAAGCAGTCACCCGTCTCTATTTTAGGTAAATTGGTTTTAGGGAAGTGCGCCAGTGCCGTAAAACAAAAACAAAATCCATACCGCACGTGGTATTCGAACCTGGGCCCATCGCGGACAAATGGTCAGAAGCCAGCGCTTAAACCACTGCACCATCCGGATGATGTCTATACAGTTGCAGAGACTGAATGATTGACCGAATTTTGTTCACGTAGAAGGGAAGTGCGCAAAAACATCATGGCCTTGAACACTTGGTGCTGCGCGTCATAACCACTTGACGGTTCGCTATTCCCAATTCCTCTCTGTTCTAGCTCGATACCACATATTCTGATTCAGTTCTCGGAGAGTACGAACCTGCTAGTTATACAGTGAGGAGGTGCGAAGTATTTCTATCCAATTATGGGAGAGAATAAAAACCATTCTTCGGGCTTGAAATTCAAGTTACTACTTTAGTTTTACCTTTAAATTTAATCTTCACACACAATGGTCACAACCAACATTTTCGCACAAAAGGCATAAAATTTGCGACGGGTGGTTATGCGAGTAAATACGGTATAACGCCACGTGCCGCCTAATCAGCGATACGCTGTAATGATAATTGCGTTTTATATGTGGCATGAGCATCGAGCCAACTTTTTACGATCGACCGCGTTATACGCATAAAAATATTACCGCATTCTCCCATTCCTCCCGATTGGGAAATTACGCACTTTTTTCGTGTGTGTTTCAGGCAAAGACCTTGGAGAGAATAGATTAGCAAATAAATACCTAGCTACTTCGGTCAGTTTTTGAAAACCGGATGTTCCGCCATTAGTGAGGACTGAAAGCTGTTCCTAAGCATATGCTGGTTGCGTGCGTGTTGCAAATAGTGCTTTAAATAGTTATTGTAAAAAATAAATATTGTCAGGTTTGGGTCAGGTACTGTGTTAGACATAGATATAACATAACGGCCGACATAAAAAACGGATATTTTTACAAGTAAGTTAAATGTTTTGCTCATTGTTGTTCATAATGTCTTTGGCTGTAGTTCAAACAATCTTTATTGGTCTAAAAGCATTACAGAATCATACGCGCTGTTAAAACATGAGAAATAACTTGAGAACAAACATGAATAATTACAAATGCCGAAGCAGGACCCCCATCCGGAATGAAACCAGAAAGTTAAAACGGGTGAGAAACTATCACAGTGTCTACAATTGTACACATAGAAATCAAAACATTAAGCTAAAGGAATAAGAACACATCGGGTACCTCAAGGAGTAATATGATAAAAATACATGAGAACTACATATGTCGGAGCAAAACTAGCCTCCGGAAAAAACATAAAGTTAAAAGATTCAAGTGGCGATGCATTGCCAACAATCTCTCATGAATAGACCAAAAC
This sequence comes from Macrothele yani, assembly GCA_039090855.1. Classification (NCBI taxonomy): domain Eukaryota; kingdom Metazoa; phylum Arthropoda; class Arachnida; order Araneae; family Macrothelidae; genus Macrothele; species Macrothele yani. The sequence continues at coordinate 34,909,736 of CM077004.1, forward strand.
ATGGTGCAAATTTTACAGGAAAACATAGTGGTCGACATAGGTAATCAATTTGTAAAAATCACAATGCAAAATCACAGGGAGGAAACAACAAACTTATACACTATAAAAAACAAAACACATGTGCAAATCTCAAAAAATGCCGCATGCAAGGAGTTATGCAAGTGATTAACAGATAAATCACGTGGGCACAAAGAAAACCCCTCCGCTATACACTGCACTGAAAGTTTGCACATTACGCAATATAGTCAAAAACAAAAACGGCGGCAGAACAGTACATGAAAAACAATATAATGATAACTAAGGAAATAAGCAAAATGCAACAATACGGTAGAGGCAAACAACAAGACAGAAGTACTAGGAAATAAGCAAAGAAATTCTCATAACGAACCCTGGGTTATGTCATAGTGAGAAACGAAGGAGTCAGCCGATTTCCATGGCATCAAGCAACTCATCCAGAAAATGCACAATTTATAAACAATAATCATATATACATAACAATTCCTCCATTAGCACATGGTACAATAGAACATAGTAATATTAAGGCAAGTCAATGGTTCAGCACAGTACCAAGATACAATACGAATTGCTCGGGATTACAGCTCCAGCACAAATATACTACAGAACACAAATATACTTAGAACAGGCCGTTCAGCGCATTCGAAAACAAGAGTCCTCAAACTCATGAGGACACCACCATAATAGAACAACACATGGTGGATAACCTGTGTCAGGAGGAAAGATACAGAGGCACAGTAGTCAAGCTCCAAAATAATTATCCTCTTAATGCAATTTAAATGTAGCACAATAGTCCCGAAAATCCGAGAGGGAAACAACAAAGAAAAGGCTACAGAACAAAGAAAACTTCTCACGTTCCAACTTGCAAGAAGCACTGAGTGGTTAAAACGATAGACCAATGGTGGTACCATCAATCCGGAACCAACCGGCATCCTGCGCCCAGACCTGACGAACCCGTGCTAAAGAATTAGTTGATTGTGCTTCTGCATATTCGAGGCGGAGGCGAGCTGTTAAACGGCTGCGAAAATAGGTGAGGATTCTGTCACTCGCAATAGGTGGATTAGCAGAGTCTACGGCATTCCGGAGATAAAGATGATAGATATATATTGCTTGTTTGAAGGTGCAAACGTCCGGTAAACGAGACGGAGGGTGCTTCGTTAAAAGCAACCAGGAATAGGCGAGAAAAGGTAGATTGCGAGAAGTGATATGGTTCACGAAACGAAATACACAATGCAAAACAGGAATCAGGATGGTACAATGCCAGTACATATGGTCGATATCTCCCATGGACTCACAAAATGGGCAAAAGGAGGAAGAAAGGAGAGACATACGGGATAGAAGAGGGACAGGAAGCCGGCGGTGGAGATATCGCCAGTGAATGTTAAACTCCAACGGTGCAGAAAGAGGAGAAGAAGAGGCAGACCAGATGGCCTGAGAGAGGGAAGTATGAACATCAGAAATTGGGAACGGAGCTGCGGTAGGTGTACGAAAGAAACGGTAAAAGGAAACAGTGGAAACTGAGAGAATAGAGACAAAAACGCCTCTAATAGAGAGAAAAAAGGGAATAGGGAGACTGGGACCAAGGACAGAGACGAGGCCATGAGAATTGACGAGAGATGGATAAAGAAAACCGAGGGAATAGCAAAGAAGAGCATAATCAGTAGCATGGGAAGGTGAAGGATCGGAAAATAAGGAAGTAAGGGGTTTCCAGGTCAAGTCGGGATTAACGAGTGTGTGAACAGTTAGTATACCGGAGCGGATCCAGGAAGGCAAAAAAAAAAAAGGCTGTCGGGAGGAATGGACGAGGGTGGAAAAGAAAAGAGGTTCATCCAAGAGATCAAGGGTGGTGGTCGGAGGGGCCTGGGAAAGAGGAAGAGCGCGGAGGAACGTCAGAGCTTCAGAAAGAACAGAAGGAAAATTAATGGATGAAGGAGAGAAGGAATCCATCTTGAGATATAGGGGAAAGGAGAAAGATGGATCGTGAAGAGAGAGAAGAACATCAAGGGTAGAAGAAAGGGACGGAGTGGGAGCAACCAAGACCCGAAGAAAGGAAACAAGTCGGTGAGCACGATAATATATGTGCACATCTGGTAAACTGATGCCTCCGTGCTCCTGTGAAAGGTTGAGCGTCGCCGCCGCGACCCAGTGCTTAGTGGTCCAAATCATCGATGTACACAGACTTTTGATATGATCAAGACGAAACGTAGGCAGTACAGTAGAAGACCAGGTAAAGAAACAAAGTGGCAAGAGGTAACGATGTACAATGGCAGCACGCTGATGGTAAGAAGTGTACGAGTGCGTTGATTTCCAGAATCCCACCGTACGGTGAAGACGTGGGCGTAAAGCATCCCACGAAGCAGCTGCTGCCGTAAACGGATGCCCAATGTAAGTACCAAGGATTTTCTGAGACGAAGAGGACCACACCGCACCCCATGGGGTATCAGTACGGCCCACCCACGACCCACACCATAAGCCGGTGCTTTTTGCAGCATTAAGAGTAGCACCAGATAAGTCCGCATAGGATCGATAAACTTGATATAAAACATCAAAGAGATGGTCGTAACGCAAGCAGAAAGTAGCATCATCGGCATACGCAGTATATATACAGCAGTGATGCCTAGTGCTAGCGACTGTAGGTGGCATAGCAGAGAGAAGGGATCGTTTCGCTGCAAGGAGAAAAAGCTCAAAGGCCAAGGCAAAGAGTTGTCCCGAAAGGGGACAACCCTGCCGGATCCCACGTTGGAAAGGCACAGCCGCCGTCAAAAAGAAGGCCGTCCGAACGTGAAGACGGGCACCCCTGTAGAGACTGAGAAGGATAGAAACGAAAGAAGGAGGGAAACCAAAAGAAGCAAGAACAGTACAGAGATAATCGTGAGAAACGTTATCAAAGGCAGATTTTTGATCGATATTAAGGAGTGCCAAAGGTCCAGAAAATTTACGAGCAAGGAAGGTAAGAAGAATTAGAAAAGTGGTATTATTATTAATGGACCGACCAGGCACAATGTATGACTGGTCGGGAGAAACAAGAAAAGGAAGGACAGTATTTAGTCTGCGATAAAGTAATTTAGTGTAGAATTTATAATCTAAGTTGAGAATTGAAATGGGGCGCCAATTCGTCAAGTCCAAAAGGTCTCCCGTCTTAGGCAGGAGAGTAATATGGGCTACAGTGAAGTCCGGCGGTAACGCAGAAAAAGAAAGAGCACAAGAGAAACATGCGGAAAGAAAGCACGGTAAAAGGAAAGTGGAAGACCGTCAGGTCCTGGAGAAGCATGCGGGTTAAGAGATGCGAACGCCTCTCGGAGTTCAGAAGGGGAAAAATCCGATTGTAAGAAAGAGCAAAGGTGAGTTGGGACCAGAGGGAGATTAGAAAGAAGCGAGGAAGAAGAAAGATCAGTAGTCTGCGGTACCGCTCGGTACTTGTCCACAAAGGCATTCCGAACATGGGAACACACGACGGATTGATCATCGGTAACGGTACCATCAGCGAGGCGGAGATGTCGTATGGAGGATGAGGCTCGCTTCTTAGACTCCATTTTAGCAAAGTATTCATACGACTGCGCAGACGAGGAGATATGACGCCAGCGCATCCGCCAGACAGCTTGCCGTGCCAATGGTTTAAGAAGTGCAGAGAGATCACTTTGATACACGGTGTACTGAGGGTCTGCCGGAGTCAGAATTGACAGATGACCTCGTAGATTGGCAATCTTCTGGGAACGTTCGGTGCAAACAGTAAAGGAGTAATTGCGAACAAGGAACTGCAGATCACTCTTAACCTTCAACCAAAGATGCAGAGCCCTCGGTGTGGAGTTTAAAAGACAACGCCTATCGGCCAGAAATTGGTTTACTGCGGCACAAAATCCAGAGTCCGTGAGAAACTCATCATCAAAAGTCCACGTGCGACGTGTACGAGAAGGTGTAGAAGTCTCACAGACAGTGAGGCATACTGCACAGTGGTCGGAGGAAACCGTAGGAAGGTGCACCACGTCTGTAATGGACGGAGTCATCGTCGTCGAGACATACACACGATCAAGTCGTGCCAATGGAGAGCCAAGTGTCACCGGACCATGCCACGAGTAGGAAATGTCAGTTGGTCGTAAATGCCGAAAAGCGTCAACAAGCTGAAAGTCATGAATGATAGGTGAAAGCAAAGATGTGAGATTACGACGGTATTCACCTCTTGATGAACACCTATCGAGGGAAGGCTCGAGAGTACAGTTGAAATCCCCACCCAGGATAACAAAATCCTGCGCGGGGAGAGCAGGAAGGGCATCTCGAAGACAATCACAAAAGGTTGTCACCAGAGATTCATTCTGCGGGAAGTGTGCGTTAAGCACATGATAGGTAACATTATCAATAGTAAACGAAAAAAATTGTAGTCGACCCGGAGATATAGATTGAACTGCATAAGACGAGAAGCGATGCAACAGACGGTGATGGACACCAACTGCTACACCGCCCCGTCTCCCAATACGATAGTCATGGAAAAAGGTACATGGCCATGTACGCCATAAATGGTACGGGGTAAGTGCATCGCAGTTAGTCTCCTGTAGTAGTAGAAGATCTGCCTGGGCAGAAACCAAATCCTCGTACACAAGAGAGTTAACCTCCGGGGTAGCAAAACCCCTACAATTAAACGTCGTGATCTGGAATTGTCAAATCCACTGTCGGCTGATGTATTGTGGAAGTAACAGTCTTAAACTTCTCTACTTGGCGGAGAATCGTTACAACAAGTTCGCCATAATCACCAGAAGCTTCGTCCACACTCTGAATAGCCGCTGCCACATGGGTGAGCTGTTGAAGAACAGACGGTATGAGCGCACCCGCTTCAAGAACAAGAGCTTTTATTGCAGGCCTTTTCACATTAAAGCAGAGCAAATTATAAATTTGCTTATGAGATAAAGGTTGCTCTAATATTTTGTAATGCCGCAGCTGTTGTGCAAAATCATCAAAGGGAGGAACACCCGAGGACACCTCAATGTCCATAGACATTTCATAATCTTTGAACGCAGCTGGAGAAGTACGCTTCCTACTTGAAGCACGAGGAGAGTGACCAGGAGGCTTTCCGCGTTTAGCCTTCGCGCCGTGACCGCGGGAAGCCAGTCGCTTCTCATTTCAAGATCTGGAGTCTGCCACAGATCCACTGGGAGCAGGGTCACCAGTACTACAATAGGTATCCTCTGAATCTGCGATTGAAGCCTCAGCATCCGAAACACCGCTGCCACCATCTGAATGTCCAGGAACATCCGGAGTGCGGAAAGGTGCAGTCGATGGAAGATCAGGGTAGTGAGCAACAGTGACAGGTGGTGGTTGGGGTACTGCCGACTCAGCATCCAACGTTGTGGAAGATGCTGCAGAAGGACGTGCAGAGACAGTTGCTTCTGCGTTCCGAGAAGGAGGTAAACGATCCAGAGTAGTAAGCGGTCGAGAGGAGACGTATCTACACTCTGTCTGATTATGTCCAAATTCCTTGCACTTCCCACAGTGAAATTGAGTAAGCACGTCAATACGTCTCACATGATCACCACATTTAACATTGTACTGAGTGGGACAGGCTTCAATGGAATCTTGTGTAGGGAATACAATCCGTGCAACTCGTCGAGCTCCCTGGATAGAACGGGTGACCGCTCGGCCATCCGGCTTAGCGGGCGCTGCGGAATGGGTGTGTATCGGGCCGACAACACGACCCAAACTAGAAGCAACAACATATAATATGGAGTCTGACACTTCTGGTGGCACTGGATAGAATGATACACTCACAGGACGATGTGCAACGGGATCAGGGTACAAATGCTGATCTCGAATAGCGAGACCCTTCAAAATAACGTAGTGAGCATATTCAGCTTTTGTAAAATAAACAATTACAATAGTAGGACGACGCGCCATAAATTGAATACAATCAGATGGAAACATACCTTTTAGGGCTTCTTCATACACATAGAGAGGTGTATTCGGCAAGGCGACAAAACAAACTCCTCGATCCAGGATTGTAGTGAAGGCTTGTCCTTCTAGAGAAGCTACTGGTATGTCCAATTGGAAAGAGTTCCCAACACGGTGAAGGTGAGATTTCAAACAAGGTGCATCAGTGTACATCTCAGCAACAGCAGGACGAGATTTTGTGGTCGCAGCTGAATATGAAGGTGAAGTCGCTTGGCACGACGCTATAGGCCCAGGCGATGCAGCAGGAATAGTGTCCATGTTAACAGGATCCTTGAGGAGCGCTGACGAAGTCGAGCTGATTGATGACGTCACAGCAGGAGGGTAGCGAGAAGAAGCATCATCGGAAGGCAGCTGAACTCCGACGGAAGGGGAAGACGGCGTAGGGAAGCCAGGCATCGAAGAAGAAGAACGAGTACCATCGGAAGTGAGGTCGGGAAACTTGTCCTCACCTCCGGAAGTCGCCATCTTTAATGGCGGCGCCCATACAGGGTCAACCGGCCCGGTCAAAACGTAAACAAACGAAGAAACAACACAAATTAAGCACTCACCAGCTCGGGAAGTAAACCAAAACGAAGCCCCTGACCTGGACAAAAGGAACCACTCAAAACACGAAAACACTCACTCACGAAGTCAAATTACGAGAGCTCGAAATTGGCTGTAGTTGCAGAGATGATGCTTTTTTACCAGTATGAAGGAATATATGGACATACGACACGTTCAAAATATAATAATTATCTACAGAACAATGTTTTTTGCTTCGAATATAAGACTGTTAACAATTTTTGAACACCCTGTCTTGTTCATTTCAATTTTTTGTATTCTATGTTCTAGAAATCAAACCTCGAAACACATGTTCGACATCCAAATAGCCACATTTGGATTGTTTGCAATTGAGGTTTTCGAACATGGGATACTGAAAATATCAAAAACTGTGTTTTCGAGACAACAGAATTTCTAAATTGTGACCGGGAGCACTAAAAATTCAAATACAGTTCCTCGACAATCACCCCTGTAAAAAGCGACATGCTGTTCCTCCCCTGTGGAAAGATGAAATATATTTATTGCCTCACATTTTTTTTTTGATTTGCTGAAAAACACCAGTTGGAAACTATTTTCTCCTATGGATTTAAATTTTTAATAATTTTTTGAATAAGATTGCCCAATACATGATGAAAAGCGTCCAAGGCTCTCTGCGTAAACATCTTTTGTACGGTCTAGCTCTTTTGGAAAGATTCTAGAAATTATTACCCTACTTTTTATAATTTGATGAAACACACCAGTTGGAAACTAATATAAATTATGGATTCAAAAATTTTAATCATATTTTGAATTAAATTGCCAGAAACGTGGCGAAAAACTTTCGGAAACATTCTCGGCTTCTCTGGACAGTGTATCAACAACATTCATTAAACATTTCAAATTTCGTCTCCCCTCGGAAGTTAGAAATACGCAGCATTTGTGACCCCTGAAAGCTAATTCTTATGTGGCGTGCAAGATTCTTTGGTTTAATAGCTCAGTATGTCAGATTTGTAAGCCCATGTGATATGGTTATCAAGTAACGCTGAGCCATTTCACAATATCAAGGTGTCAATGTGTTAGAACAAATGAAAAGTGTGCTCAGTTCAAAGTGTCAGGTGGTTATGTAATCCTCATTTTATTCGATCACAGCTGGATTAAGTGAATTTCATGCTGTATAACAACCAGAACAATTTCAAATGGAAGATGTGTTCATGTCAAATTGTCACACAATTCTCATTTTATTCGATCACAGCTGCATGAAGTGAATTTTCTGTATTTTCACCCATTCGGTTTGCTGTGGTTCCGATAAACACAGCTATTCCGTGCTTGCTTACAGCATACAATCGTTGAATACAAGGTGCCAATGGGTAACAGCTTGGCGAAGTGAATTTTGTCAAATGTTGCTCCACAATCGTTTCATACAAGGTGTACGTGAGGTGTACGATTGAAAATAACAGCACATTCTCAGATCGGCTATCGAGGGAAACATGCTACAATCTCATCGGTAAAATTTACATTATGGGGATCGGTGTATTCCGTGCTGAGTGAGTTAAAACATCATTTGATTACAGAACAGTTTGTTGACATTCAGTTCATATTAAAGCAAGCATTTGACTAATCATAATTGCAGGAAGAAAAATAAAGCTTGGTTTACCACTATTTCAGTGCCCGTCTTGTGCTATGTTCTCCTTTTTGATCTTTTACAAGATAATTTTAAAAATTGTTTATATAGTCATCTTTTCTTAGCAAAAAAAAAAAATGGCTCACACAGGTCTGTAGTCAAAGAAAAAAATAAGGTAAGAAAGGGATTTTTGTATGCATGCATCAGTTAGAGGGAGTGATGTATTAATTGTTCATTTGCTTCATAAGAACATATAGTGTTTACTGAGGCATAGAAGTGCTTGCTTAGAAAATTAATGAGATAAAGTGCTGTGTTATTCCTTCAAATTATACGTAGGAAAAGCCTTTAAAATTAGTGTATTGAGTATGAATACAGCACTGCAATTAATTATAGATACAAACAGCTCTGCATGTCTGAGGAAAAGTATCGATAGTTTTGTAAACATATCTGTAGACCTCCTCTTTTGTTTTATGCGATATTCACTTTCCATGAGCATATGTGGTAAAAATATTTTTCAATAAAACAATTTGGGGAACAAAATCCGGTGATTAAGGGTAATATGAAGGAACGATAATGCGGTATATTTAAATTCGCATTGCTGCAACTTCACGTATCAGGTGTTCGTTGTATGTAGCGGCGTATTTTCTATTTCATAGCTGATTTTCATCGAAATTGAGAACTTGCTAATTAAATTTTGATCTAGAAATTTGTTAGTTCGCATTCGCACCCGAATATTCCTTCTACGCTATTTATACGATATATTATGCGGTTTGTTTGTTTTTTTATTGGAGGTTTAACAACCACCGTGAGCAGCTCAGTGGGCTATAAGCAGTCGCTCGTCCCTAATTTAAGGCCACTGGTTCCAGGGAAGGGAGACAGCCAGGGCTGTAAGACAAGCACATCTATGCCTCACCGGGATTCGAACCCGGACCCCTTTCGGACGAATGATCAGAGGCAACCGCTTAGACCACTGCGTTGAATCAAACACTGTATGTACCTTTCCAATAGCTATGCATTTCTCACCAACACCTGATCAGCTCAGTGGGCAGTCGCCCGTCCCTAATTTAAGGCCACTGGTTCCAGGAAAGGGGGAGAGCCAGGGCCGTAAGACAAACACAACATCTATGCCTCTTGGGATTCGAACCCGGACTCCTTTCGGACGAATGATCAGAGGCCACCGCTTAGACCACTGCGTTGAATCAAACACTGTATGTACCTTTCCAATAGCTATGCATTTCTCACCAACACCTGAGCAGCTCAGTGGGCAGTCGCCCGTCCCTAATTTAAGGCCACTGGTTCCAGGAAAGGGGGAGAGCCAGGGCCGTAAGACAAACACAACATCTATGCCTCTTGGGATTCGAACCCGGACTCCTTTCGGACGAATGATCAGAGGCCACCGCTTAGACCACTGCGTTGAATCAAACACTGTATGTACCTTTCCAATAGCTATGCATTTCTCACCAACACCTGAGCAGCTCAGTGGGCAGCCGCCCGTCCCTAATTTAAGGCCACTGGTTCCAGGAAAAGGGGAGAGCCAGGGCCGTAAGACAAACACAACATCTATGCCTCTTGGGATTCGAACCCGGACTCCTTTCGGACGAATGATCAGAGGCCACCGCTTAGACCACTGCGTTTAATCAAACACTGTATGTACCTTTCCAATATCTATGCATTTCTCACCAACACCTGAACAGCTCAGTGGGCAGTCGCCCGTCCCTAATTTAAGGCCACTGGTTCCAGGAAAGGGGGAGAGGCAGGGCCGTAAGACAAACACAACATCTATGCCTCTTGGGATTCGAACCCGGACTCCATTCGGACGAATGATCAGAAACCACCGCTTAGACCACTGCGCCACCGCTGTTATGCGTTGAATCAAACACTGTATGTACCTTTCCAATAGCTATGCATTTCTCACCGCCGCCCCGGTGGCGCAGTGGTCTAAGGCGTTGGCCTCTGATCATTCGTCCGTAAGGGGTCCGGGTTCGAATCCCGGTCAGGCATGGATGTTGTGTTTGTCTTACGGCACTGGCTCTCTCCCTTCCCTGGAACCAGTGACCCTAAATTAGGGACGGGCGACTACTTATAGCCCATTGAGTTGCTCACGGCGGTCGTTACACCTCCAATCACAAAAAAAAAAAAAAAAAAAAAATGCATTTCTCACCAACACCTCGCGGTATCAGATGGCGCTGCTGTCTCAATTGCTGCTCGTTGCCTCATTAGGTTTGCCAGTCTATTCTTTTCAAGGTCTTTGGTTTCAGGGTGTAACGACCACCATGATCAACCGTCCCTAATTTAGGGCCACTGGTTTTGTTTTTTTATTATTGAGGTTGTAACGACAACCGTGAGCAACTCGATGGGCTATAAGCAATCGCCAGTCCCTAATTTAGGGTCACTGATTAAAATGAAGGGAGAGAGCCAGTGCTGTAAGACAAACACAACATCCATACCTCACCGAGATTCGAACCCGGGCCAACTAGGGCGAATGATCATAAGCCAGCGCCTTAGACCACTGCGCCACCTATAAATAATCAACAATCACTTGTTTTGGATAAAATCTGCATGCTTATAGTATCAGTTTGCCCCTCCAAGTGTCTGCGCCACCGGGGCTTTGATCTTTTTGCAATCGCGTTACAGCGAAAATGCGTCAAATATCGCGTATAAAGAGGGGCACGTTAGATATCGGTACTTCGCAAACAATTCCACTTCTAAAATTCTGATTTCCGAATTTAATTTTTAACAATATGAAATTTTAAAGAAAAAGTACAAGAAAATGCTTTGAAACTGAAAACGGTCATTCTACTTTAATAAAAGCAAGTAAAAGCAGAGTTGCTCAAATATCTTTTACTTTTATTTTATTTTTTGAGGTTTAACGACCACCGTTAGCAACTCAATGGGCTATAAGCAGTCGCCCGTCCCTAATTTAAAGCTACTGGTTCCAGGGAAGGGAGAGAGCCAGTGCCATAAGACAAGCACATCCATGCCGCTCGGGATTTGAACCCGGACCCATCTCGGACGAATGAATAGAAGCCATCGCTTAGATCACTGCGCCACCGGGGCGACCTGATATACTTTTACTTGTTTTGAATAAAAATATGCATGATTATAGTATCAGTCTGCCCATCCAAGTGTCTCTTCATCTTTTTCTTTGATTGGGGGTTTAACGACCACTGTGAGCAACTCAATAGCAGTCACCCATCCCTAATTTAGGGCCACTGGTTCCAGGACCGTACGACAAACACAACATCCATGACTCTCGGGATTCGAACCTAGACCCATCGCTTAGATCACTGGGCCACCGGGGCGGCCTATGATATACTTTTCACTTGATTTGAATAAAATCTGCATGCTTATAGTATCAGTTTGCCCATCCATGTGTCTCCATCTTTTTCGTTTAATGATTTATTGGACCTGGTGACACAAAGACATGACAAACAGGCAGACAGATGTTTCGCATCAACAAGTACATATCAAACATGGTTTTTACAGAATGCTAAATGACCAATGTACACAGACAGCCAGTGCCGAAAGACACTCTAAACATCCATGCCTCTCGGGATTCGAACCCGGACCCAACTAGGGCGAATGATCAGAAGCCAGCGACTTAGACCACTGCGGCGGCTTTGATCTTTTTGCAATCGCGTTATAGCAAAAATGCGTCAAAGATACGTATAAAGAGGGGCACGTTGGATATCGGTACTTCGCAAACAATTCCACTTCTGAAATTCTGATTTCCGCATTAGTTTTTAACAATTTTTATTTTTTGATTGGACGTTTACCGACCACCGTGAGCAACTCAATGGTCTATAAGCAGTCACCCATCCTTAATTTAGGGTCACTGGTTCCAGGGAAGGGAGAGAGCCAGTGCCGTAAGACAAACACAACATCCATGCCTCACCGGGATTCGAAGCCGGACCCCGTTCGGACGAATGATCAGAGGCCATCGCTTAGACCACTGCGCCACCGGGGCGGCTATTCTATCTTCACCAGATCTGTTGCTAACAACAAATTATGTCAGCCGTGTGTTAGACTTATTTATGGTTTAAATAGCATACTGTCTAAAGCCATTATCCCATGGAATAATCTCCCAGAGAGCATCAGATCCCTGGAAAATATCAAAAAGTTTTCCTTGCCTCTGCAAAATTACATTGTAAATCATCCTGATCTCCATAACGAATCTCAACCCTATCATTAAATTGTAGTTCCAAGCATGCTGCTAACAGTGGTGCTTCTGTTATAACCATCTTACTTGCTTTCATATATGCCATGTTTTATTCTTTTTCTTACATCTGATAGGGGGAATCACCTTACAACCAATGTGTTGTAAGGTGATTCCCCTATCAGATGTAAGATTCCTCCTGGTGTATTGCATTTTCATATAACTGTAAGTTTTAAATGTGTGCAATAAATAATTGTATTGTATTGTATTGTATTGTATTGTATTGTATCCTATCAGGCCACTGTTAAAATGTATTCTTTCATTTCTGGATTCTCAATACATTACAATAATTCAAATACATTTTGACCAAATTCTTCTATTGTAATCACATATCCTATCACGCCACTGCTAAAATATATTTATTTATTTCTGGATTCTCAATACATTACAATAATTCAAATACATTTTTATCAAATTCTTTTGTAATCAAATATCCTATCAAGCCACCACTAAAATATATTCATTCATTTCTGGATTCTCGCTCGCACCCACCCTCCTGTCCCTGGGCAGTTTATTCCTGCAATCCTGCATCTGCCTGCTGCAGTGTCGCTTGTGAATCAACAGAGCAGAGAAAACCCGCCAATTCGCGTTAGTCTGTCTGTCGATCATATGTGGACAATGCCATACGGTGCAATCGTGTAAACAGTGAGCTCATACTGCTTATTTTGTGTATTGTGAGTCAGTGCTGTGAGTTTTTTCTATTTATAATTCAAGTTGCTTAATCCGTGAGAGATATAATACTAGTTAAATATATTTTGAAAGACACGTCATGTTCTGAATTTTACAAATATTTGTTAAAGAAACCTGAACAACTGAAGAAAATCTCTTCCACTGAAAAATATAAATAAAAATGTCCAGAAGACTAAAATATTTCTTTTTAAAATTTTACATGTATGAACTCTCAAACTGTAAAATTTAAACAGAGTATTATATGCATTCATATTTATTTCTGTACAAATTTTCTTTTTTTCTTAAAATGTCCTTAAATGAAAATCCAAAAAGTCATCTGGTCACCACTGCGTAAGGGGACCATCTACAAATTGCGTTTGTAAGCCTAAAGTGCACATATCCATTTATTCATGCAATTCAGAAAAATTGATATTATGCCTGCAGCACAAAAACAAGTGAGAACCCAAATGAAAACACCAAGGGGGTCAGTGTATGTAAATGAGCTGACACAAAGGGTTATCTCCAGAACTAATGGAGATACAGAGACGTAATAGAACTTGTTTCAAAGCTCAGGAACAGTGCCATCTGCAATATACTGTTGGAGTGGACCATGGGATAATACCAAAAAAATCATTAAATGTTATCACCCCAACATCAGGTAAATGTGGCATGTCATTAACAATAATGAGGTATGTGAGTCTACGATAACCTTACATTAGGTGTACAAATAAGTTTTAAAGCCTTTTTAGTGTGACGTAGCATACCATTAATTTACATATCCAACATTCCCACGTGCTGTTGTCATGTGACCGTAGCTGGTCCAGAGTATAAAATGTGACACAGAAGTTTGCCCAACAGTCAAATGCACTTGCACATCGCCAGGTGAAAGATGGCAAGCAATACTGCATTTATTCCACACTACATTCGTTACGAATTTCATCAAAGAAAAAGTGCTGCAAAAGCATGTGCATTGATCTGTTCTGTTCTGAGGGAGAATATTTTATCAAAAAGCATGTGCGAGTTTTGTTTAGATGGTTTAAAACAAGAGATTTTTAAGTTAGCGATCTAGAACGAAGCTGCACCCTGCAGAAGGTTGCACATGAGGAACTGCAAGCATTGCTGGATGAAGATTAGTCTCAAACGCAAAAAAGAACTAGCTGAACAACTGGGGGTAACTCAAGAAACCATTTCCAGTCGTTTACACACAATGGGAAAGATTCAGAAGGAAAACGGGTACCACATGACCTGAGCCAGAGGAACAAGGATGAACGTGTCATGAAGTGTTTAAATCTGTTGAATAAACAACACAGAAAGTCTTTCTTGTGGAAAATTGTTATGGGAGATGAAAAGTGGATATAGTACGACAATCCCAAACACAAAAAACACTGGGTAGACACCGGTGAAACAATGACTTCAAAACGGAATATTCACTCCAAGAAAGTTCTGCTGTGCATCTGGTGGGATATGAAGGGTGCACCCTATTATGAGCTACTGGAACAGTTTCAAGCTGTTACTGCTGAACGCTACAAGCAAAAATTGCTGCGATTGAACCAGGAAATCTGAAACTTCCATTCACAGGCAAAGGATTGTGTCCCGTGAAATTACTACATGACAACGCTAGGTCACGTCGCAAAATCGCTCAAGGAAACGTTATTGACGCTTGGCTGGGAAGTTTTGAAGCACCTGCCATATAGTCCCGACATAGCCCCTTCAGACTATCATTTTTTTTTTTTTTTGATTTGAGGTTTAACGACCACCGTTAGCAACTCAATGGGCTATAAGCAGTCGCCCGTCCCTAATTCAGGGTCACTGGTTCCAGGGAAGGGAGAGAGCCAGTGCCGTAAGACAAACACAACATCCATGCCTCACCGGGATTCGAACCCGGACCCCGTTCGGACGAATGATCAGAGGCCATCGCTTAGACCACTGCGGCTCAGACTATCATTTGTTCCGATCGATGCAACATGGTTTGTATGCTGTCTGGACATGTGATGAATGCAAAAATGGGTTGACAACTTCATCGCGTCGCACGATGAATTATTATTCACTGCTAGAATCAGCTTGCTGCCGGACCGATGGCGGAAGCTGATGGATAATGACGGCACATATTTTGATTCGTAAAGGTATTGTTGTTTTCCCTCAAATTACAAGTTGCATGGTCTTAAAACGCTTTAAAACTTATTTGTACACTTAATAATATGACATGCTGTTATTACCCAGAAGTTCACAATGGAAAGGGGAGGGGGCAGCTACTACAGTGGCACCTCTAGTCACTATGGCAGCTCCCCCTCCCCCATTGTGATAATCTTCAAGGCCACACAAATTGGTGATTCACAGTGTAAAAAAATGTTAGAATTAAAAAAACATAGCATTGCAATTTACAGATTACAAAATGTGCCTGGCATTACTATACAAAACTATGGTGAATGACACTGGAATAATTATGACAGCAGATCGTTTAACTCACACAAGCAAGCACAATTCTCTTAGTTACATGTCATTATAAATCTTTTTTTTCTTTTGAATAAAGGCTCCACGGTAGTCAAAAATAGCCTTGCTCCAAACTTCAAGCATAGCATCAATAGTTTACTGATGTTAAAGAAAAAGGCACTTTTCTTAATGACCAAGGGCACCCATAGAATTTTTTCACACAAACCATGGAAATGACCAAGGGCACCCATAGATTTTTTTTAGGGGTGGGATTCCAAAAGTAAAGTACCAGCACACAAGATCTCTCTAAGCTCTATGTCATTCAAGATAAATGACAGAAATATAGTCTCACTGCATAAGAGAAAATACTGTATATTTATTTCTAAAGAGAAAGACATGTTGTAGAGTATTTAATGACAATTTAGGTAAAAACTAATTGAAAAAATATTGCAAAACCTATTTAGATAGCAAAGAGCAACTTCTTACAATACTTAAGTTCAATAATGATTGTGCCACTTCTGTTTGGAAGAAAATAAAAATTGGTCATTATTGCTTTTCCACAATTGGTAGACAACTTTTCTTATGAAATCTGCATTTCCATACAATAAATTTTGATGGGCACTCATTATACACCAACCACCTAGTCTCTCCTTTGTCATCGTTGATCTCACCAAAGACTTCACGCTAAGCAGGGTACTAAAAGATCTTACATTAGTATATGTTTTTGCCGGGAATGCAGTGGCGATTTGTAGTGCCCTTAAAACTGCCACATAAAATTTCTCTGCTTCTTGCATACTTTCAAAAAAGGAATTTTTTTCCATTTCCACTACCAACTTGTCTTTGCAAAAGTGGTGCCATGACCTTGATTCATTATCTAAATTATCAAGATACACGCTGTGCGTTGCCGAAATATCTTTGACCGATAAATGAAATTCAGCTTCGTCAAGTTGGCTAATATTTTTGGAAAGTAAATTAAAAAGAAAAATTGATTCCTTCTCTTTTGAGAATCTACTTTCCAGACTAGTTATCAAAGAATCCACATATGGAGTGTAGATAGACGGTAATATTCTTCTGCCGAATTTGATGATATATTAGATCTATGCACTTGTTTGGCCATGTTGGAAGGGGAGAGGGTCCGTAACTGAGAAGTCCAATGGGGCATCAAGTGAGGACCCTGGCAAGCATGGTTTGCCATTGTGAGCACACCCTCAAATATTTTCTACAAAAAAAAAAAAAAAAAAAAAAAGGAAATTCACCCCTTCCTATTTTGCCTTTATTATTATTTTTTATATATATATTTGTTGGATATTCCATTTTCTTTTGAATAAAGGATTCGCGGGCTCCGCCGTAGTCAAAAATAGCGTGTATACGACCATTACTTACAAAAGGAAATTTGCTAGACAAGCAATCGAAGACTTGAAAATGTATGAAGTACAAAAATTTCGAAGGGTCCTTTCCTGTTTTTTTTTCTGGAGCCAAAAAAGTAAATTTAAGGAGTTTTCCATGAGTCTGAGAAGGAATAAAGTTAAAAGACCCATTTAAGTACCATATTTTTCAGCATATAATCCGCAGACTGTAAAATTTAGCAAGAGAGGGAAAAAAAAACAGTGTGTATAATCCGCAGACAAAATTCATAGTAAAAGTTAAAAAACAGATGCATAATCCACAACAGTTTTATAATAAATAATACAAAAAAGGCAATCATCAATATTTTTGCCAAATCTTGCAAATTGCAATGAACGCAATCAGCAGCGTAACCCCTGCATATTTATATGGCGTAGACATGCAAATTTTTGCTAAGTGACCTGTAACATGCAAGTACGCGCTTTATGTAACGTCCGTTATGCAATTTTTGGATAGCTTCATAAATCCTGCATTAGTCTGACCCCGCTGACGATTTTCGAGGTTTTACTGTGTACACACACACACAGTAAAACTTCGAAAATCCGTCGGCGGCGGGGCCATATATATATATATATCTTCATCATTGTCGTCGTCAACCATTATAAATCCACTGCTGGACGAAGGTCTCCCCCAGTTTCCTCCACAACGGTCTGTCTTGTGCCAGTCTCCTCCATGTCACTCCCGCATACTTTCGAATTTCATCCACCCATCTCCCATGTGGTCTTCTTCTGGGTCTTCTCCTGTCCCTTGGAATCCAATCTAAAATTTCGGCTGTCCATCGATGGTCTGTCCTTCTGGCAGTATGTCCAGTCAATTGCCATTTCAGGGATTTAACTCTGATCATGATGTCTTCCACTCTCGTCATTTTTCGGATCCACGAGTTCCTCTTCTTATCTCTCCTGGTTACACCCAGCAGGCACCTCTCCATGTTTCTTTAGTTGTCTGCAGCCTTTGTATGTCTCTTTTAGTTAAGGTCCACGTCTCTGCACAATACATAAGCACTGGAAGGATGCATTGATCAAACACTTTTCTTTTAAGACATAATTGCATATTGCTCTTGAAAACTATGCTGTTTCCTCCAAATGCTCTCCAGGCAAGTTTTGTACGCCGATAAATTTCTTCATCAATGTGACCCTCACTTGATACTTGCTGTCCAAGATAAACGAATGTGTCTTATCCCAGCTTTTCTCCATCAATTGATAAATCTTCATTTCTTGTAAAAGCATTGAACATCACTTTTGTCTTCTGAAAGTTCATTTTTAATCCCACTTCTTTACTCTTGTCAGTAAGTTAATGGATCATACTCTGCAGCTCTGGTGGGGTAGTTGCAAAAATGACTATGTCATAAGCAGAACGAAGGTGGGTTAGATAATCTCCATTAATCTTTATCCCTTTGTTTTCCCAGTTCAGTTATTGAAAGACATTTTCCAATGTGGCATTAAAGAGCTTCGGAGATATGGTGTCACCTTGTCTCACTCCTTTTCCAATTTTTATGTGTGTTGTATTTTCAAACAGCCGAATCTTTGCACTTGCATTTTCACAGATGTTATTAATAATATTAATGTACGCATCTTCAATACTGCAGGATTTTAGAGCCATTGTAACTGCTGATGGTTTCACCGAATCAAAGGCCTTTTCATAATCGATAAAAGCCATGCCACAATGGAAGTTCGTATTCCCTCGCTCTTTCAATTAGTTATCTCAGTACATGGATATGATCTATTGTGCTGTAGCCACTCCTGAATCCAGCTTGTTCTCTCGGTTGAGCCATGTCCAGTGTCACCTTCAAGCGGTGTGAAAGAACTTTAGTGAAGATTTTACAAACCACTGATAAGAGGCTGATAAGGTCTGTGGTTCCTGAGATCCTCAATGTCACCTTTTTTATGTAGCAAGATCATTGTAGCGTTGTTTCAATCCTCAGGAATCTTCCCTTCATTAAGGCATCGAGTGAAAATTTGGGCGAGTACTGTTTCGATTTCTCCACTTGCTTCTTGTACGATGTCTACAGTAATTCCATCTTTTCCTGGAGCTTTTCCCCGCTTCATGTTCTTGATTGCATGTGCAACTTCTGCTGGGAGGACTGGAAGAACTCTGGTACTGGTAACTTTCATGATGTCTGGAGTACATGTATCATTCCTTTCATATAATTTGGAGTAGAAATCTTTCACTCTTGTCAAAATTTCTGCCTCTATTTCTTGTTACAGAACCATCTTTTCTCAGTGCCATAATCTGTTTTCTTCCCTTACTGAGATGTCCCTTTGCTATCTTTAGGCTTTGGTTGTTTTCAATTGCTTTCCTCACTAGTTCACAGTTGAATTTCCTTAAAAGTCTTCAGTGATACTTTTTGTACTGTCTTGCATAGCTCTATGTATTCCACTTTGGAAGTCACATCTTCATTAGTTGTCCTCATCTCTCTTCTTTTCTGCATCAACATTTTGGTTTTTCCTGATAATTTGTTCACACGCAACTTGTTCTTAGACCCAGCTAATTTTGTTGCTGTTTCCATAAGAGCTTTGGTTACTTTTCTGTTAACTTCAGAAATATTCACTTCTTCCGATGTTAGGCCTTCTAAAGCAGAGAATCTGTTCTTCAGTTCCAGCTTGAAGGTATTATGGTGTTTTTTTAAGGTTGGTTATGTCAATACATTTTGTTTGTCTTATGAGCTTGTTACGTTCGAGTTTAGTGTTGAGGTGCATCTTACATCTCACCAATCTATGGTCACTACCTGTGTTGAACTTGTTTAGCACACTGTAGTCTTCTATGACGAATTTTTTGTTACACATAATAAAATCAATTTCGCTTGTCGTCCCATTTGGATGTCTTTATGTCCATTTCCTGTGTGGCTTTTTCTTGAAAAAGGAGTTCAAGATGAAAAACCCTTCTGCCTCTGCAAACTCTAGGAGAGTATTTCCACGCTGGTTTCTGTTGCCGTGACCGAATTTACCTACTGAAGTTTCATTCTGTTGCCGTTGCCCTATTTTTGCATTGAAATCTCTAATAATTATCTTTAAGTGCTGCTTACCTTTATTATTTAGATGACAAATTTCCTCATAAAATTCTTCAATTTCTTCTTCAGGATTACTTGTGGTGGGTGCACAGGTTTGAATAATCTGAGCCTGGTATCTTCTCAAGAGTTGGATAACGAGTCGTGCAGCTATGTCAGAAGAACTTTCAACTTCATCCTTCAGTTTCTTGTTTATTATAAATCCAACACCACTAGTTCTGCCAGTATCAGTCCCACGATAGTAGAAGAGATGTCCACTTTTCAGTTCAATGAGATCTTCTCCTTTTCTCCTTACCTCACTTAGCTCGACGATGTCCCACTTGATCCTTTGTAGTTCCTCTTCCAATTCAAGAAGCCTTGAATCAGAAGATAGGGAGCGTCCATTATACGTAGCCAAGGTCAGCATCAGATGGCAGCCTAGTCCGGTCCTCCGGGGATTCTTAGCACCCTCTGCCTTCATGTCGCACTGGCCACTGCCTTGGCCAGGTACATTCCAGCTGCCAGAGACTGAGGGCCAAGATTTAAGTTGTGGAGTCATTTTAGAATGGTTTGGCCATAACTCACCACACTGGCCAAGGGGGTTGGTGAGTGTGGGATAGCATTTCCTCTAATCCAGATGGTATAGTTATACCGCTATTGGCGGTCGTCAGAGCCCCTTTAGTGGGAACAGGATGTACCACAAGAAGGCGGGGTTGACATTAGTCAAGGAGAGGCTGTAATGGTACGCAACACCTGACCTTACATCCCAGTCCGGTATATATATATACATTGCTGGCCACCCAAAATGCAACAACAAGGAGGAAGCATCCGATTGGCCTGAATTTCGCAGCACGCGTCACCCGCGAGAGGACATGCAAACGATTAGCATTGCAGGGCATATGCAAATTATGTGCGCCCGGCACACCACCGAGAAGCACTATAAGAAGGATGCACAGAAGGCGGGGTGTAAGTAGTGGAAGTGTGTTGTGCTGCCGCACCTGTGCACGGGAAGCTTCCCAATGTCTCGTCGCAGAAACCGGCAGTCATTCCAGCTCGTTTCAGAGTTCGACAGAGGACGAATAGTGGCTTATCACGACAGCGGTTTATCATACAGAGACGTCAGTGGCTGTGTGGGACGACATCCAGCCACAGTGAGGAAAGTATAGATTCTGTGGGTGCAGGAGAGACTACCGGCCGGCCGACGTGAGCGATTGTAGCAGCTGCGGCACACCACTGAACGAGAGGACCGGCATGTTGTGTGGCGGGCATTGACGGCTCACACCGCCACATCACGAACGTTAGCGCAGGAATTAGGGTGTGTTGCGCAACAACCTGTCAGCACGTACCGTTCAACATCATCTGCAGGAGCGAGGATTTGTCCCACGGCGCCAGCTGCTCCGATTACCATTGACGTTACACCACCGGCGAGTGCGGCGGCAGTGGGCCGTTGAACGCCGCACCTGGACTACGGAATGGCACGACATTGTCTTCTCAGACAAATCCCGCTTCTACCTGCAACACCACGATGGTTGGATCCGCATGTGGCGGTACCGCGGCGAGACACTATGACACCTGCATTACGCATCGCCACACCGGTCTGTCACCTGGCGTTATGTTTTGGGGTGCAATTGGATATGACACCTGCACCCCTCTGGTACGCATCGCCAGTACACTCAACAGCCACCGCTACATCTCCGACGTTTTGGAGCCTGTAGTCCTTCCCCTCCCTTACCTGCAGGACCTGTCAGCGGCCACGTTTCAACAGGACAATGCACGCCCACACGTGGCACGCATCGTGCAACAATTCTTCACGGCCCACCAGGTGTCACTGCTGCCGTGGCCCGCCTGTTCTCCTGATATGTCGCCCATCGAATACATTTGGTAGCTGATCAGCAACCGAGTGGCACGGCAAGCACCACCCGCGGCTACGCCCGATGAACTGTGGCAACGTGTGCAAGCAGCCTGGACCGAAATACCCCAAGCCCACATCCAAAGCCTCTTTCGTTCGATGCCACGGCGTGTAGCGGCCGTTATTGCCAGCCATGGGGGCCACACGAACTATCGATGTCCAAGTGTCCCGCAAGTCGCACGGGCCTGTAAACTCAATTGTTTCATCTTTGTATGCGTTATGTGTCCAGTAAATCTGGCTTTGCTATTTCGTGTCCTTCTTGGTGTTGCATTTTGGGTGGCCAGCAGTGTGTGTGTGTGTACAGACACACAGTAGAACCGCAGATGGCTTAGTGGTTAGCGAGTCAGACTATCGATGCAAAGTCCTCAGGTTCGAGGCTGGGCTGATCTTTCAGAGATGGTGTGATTTACTAAAAATCACTGAATATCCGCCATGCATCTACGAGCACATTAAGTGACGGCCCCCAGGCTGGACCCGCTCTTTAAATGGGTATCCATTCCTATCCCCCCCCCCGAAATTCTCACCCCTCTGTGTGCAACATCATACTTGTATGGTGGCGCTATCTACTGTTCTCTAATCTCACTACAAACTGTTCTGTCAAATTCGCTAGACTTGCTCTCATTCCTTCCGTTTCTGTGTCCTGCCCAAAAGGCGATTTCGCTGTAGGTGGCTGGGACCTAAACTCTACTCACTGTGGACGGAAGTCCTACAAGAAAATGACAAATGGAATGATGCCACACACACAGTAAAACCTCGAAAATCCTTCGGCAGCGGGGCCAGACAAAAGCCGCATTTATGTGGATTTATTAAGCTATCCAAAAATTGCGTAACTGACGTTACATAAAGCGCATACTTGCACGTAACAGGTCACTTTAGCAAAAACTTGCATGTCTAAGACTTATAAATATGCAGGGGTTATGCTGCTGATCATATTCTTCGCAATTTGCAAGTTTTGGCAAAAATATTGAAGATTGAATTTTTTGTATTAACGTAAAACTGCTGTGGATTATGAGTGTTTTTTAACTTTTACTATGAATTTTGCCCACGGATTATACACACTTTGCGGTTTTTAAAATATATTTTTTGTTTCAGGTGCTCATTCTTGCCTACTATGTTTATTTAAAACAGTTGGCTAATTTTACCCTCCGTTTTTAAGGCAGTGTTCCTTTTTTTTTTTTATCCCCGGTGTATTGTAAAAGCCTCGATTCGCAAGTCTTTTAGGCTTATTTGGGCAATGTTAACATGCCTTTTTTCTTTCCATCCTAAGGTTAATATTCTCATTTGACAGTTTCTTGTAAATAAGCAACTAAATTTAAGTCTTCATCCACCTTTAGGTTTCGTAAATATGCTTGTATATAATTTTAGTTCGAGTTTGGTTGTAGCATTTTATTTCTTTTGTAATCGGCATCATTTGCTTCTCAGGGAGTTTTTTTGTTCAATAATTTTGTTCAGTCGGATGTGAGGTTTCGGAGAATTTAGTCTGCTGTAGGCAGGGTAAGGTTTTTAAAACTGTTTTATTTATTAGAGTCCCATTAATTTTTTTTTTTTTATAATTTTTTTTTTTTTTTAATTTTCGGGGTTGTTTTTGGATGTTCGGGGTTTGGGGTGTTTCTTGGTCCGAGTCCTGGGTGGGTAAGTTCTAAATTATTGTTTTTATTTTTTATTATTATAATTATTTTATTTTTTATCTTTGCTCTGCTGTTTTTTGCTGTTTCCGGTAGGCTCGCCGATACGTTGCAGACTAAATTCGCGCAGAAACCCACACTTTCGGGTCTCTATAGGGGTTGTCTGTGCCTGGCCCTTGATAAAGCAACGGAGAACAGCTTACCATAGCTCTATATCCCTCTCTTCTTATCCTAGTGGTTGGTAATGTTTTTGGTCTTGCTAATCAGTAAAAAAAAAAAAAATTGTCTTGTGTTATTTCACTATGTATATATATTACATATATTCCTGCTTTCTTTCTGTTTAATGAGTTTAACAAAATATAAAATCACTGAATTTTTTTTTTTGAAAATTACAAAAGTTACTGTTACAATACCCTGCAACTTTCAAACGGTTGTGATATATATTTTTAATTTGTGTGGCAATCGTGCTGTAACTCTGAGTAATGCTTAAATTATTACACATCAACAACTGAAACACTGGACTTCAGACCGTAAATAATTTGTGATTGTGTCAAAGTTCTACCCTTCAGTCTTGGAGCTGTAGTGCCAGAGGCATTCTCTTTGAAGTAGAGCAAAATAAACAAGTGGAGGTCATGCGTCAGGGCAGCATGGAATGAAAATGGATCTCCCCTATTCAAGGTCAATGCGCTTTGATGCAGGCTATGTTTTCTCCTGTGACTTTTACAAAGCAGCAATCCGCAGAGAGGAAATGTCCACACACACACACACACACACACACACACACACGTTTTTATCAAAGCCAAAGGGAAGGAGATATGTTTCGCATTTTTTCCCCATTATCGTCGAACACGTGGCATTCTTAAAGCTTGAAGTGATACAGATTTCTTTCATGAAGAACAAAACTGCTTCATATTTGAAGTGGGGGGGGCTCCGTATTATCCATACCGCCGTATAATCCACAGTGGCTAGAATTTAAACTTTTAGGAACAGATAATCCACAGATTTGCTGGAAAATATGGTAGTTCTAAAATTCCAGGAAACGTATGAACCCTGCCGACTATAAACAACACTGAATGCACAAAAATAGCTTATTTCAAAATGGTATCAAAAAATTAAGCCCAACACACAAAAGCTCATGCATCATTTTATTGTTATAATAAAACTTGTTGATTAATGAGAAAACAGAAGTAAACTTTCTGCATTCACAAATGATACAAAAAATTTTGACACTTAAGCAAATAATCTTGTAATCCTTAACACAGTATCTACTTAGCAGTTATCAGACACATGTGGCCCCAACACTTGATTCATGTAACAGTGTATCACAACAGATATAAAAACAGAATTCGGAAGAAAAGAACATACACAACAACGAAAAAAAAAAAAAAAAAAAAGAGACATGCTACATTTGAAATAAACAATGGCACAAACTTGAAGGATAAATGCCACTGCACATACTGTTCAGACAGCTTTGTAGCATACAAAATGATGACAATACAATGGAATGAGGCTGTATTATGAATTACACAAAACAATGGTTATAAACATGATGTGAAGATACAGGCTGCATTTATTGCATTCAGCATGTAAGTACATACCAAGCTATAGAATTACAAATCACTTAAGTGGTGATGGCAAGAAAAAATACATCTAAGAAAACATCTGCACAAAGAAAGATGGTTTTACAGCCTGCAAAGCTGGGAACTAGCTTAACAAACTCATGAGTGAAATAATTTTAACATATTTTGGAAAATTAAAGCTATTATAAAACTTAATACTTACTTTCAGATAAACCTGACTAGGAGTAACACGGAAAAACTTGACCGACTTTTAGTTTACGCAAATTTAAATCGTGATATTGAAAAACTACAACTGTAAAGAAACTGTATGAAATATTTTAGGGGTTACTAAATTTGCAAATGCCACAAAAAATATAAAAATAATATAAAAAACATAAAAATACAAAAAAATGGGAAATGAGAGGGAAAAAAAAAACCTTTGGCACCAAATAAAAAAATATCAACTGTTCATTACCTATAAGCTCAACACTGTATTGTTTCCATAAACAAAATGTGCTCTAATGGAACCAACATCAGTACAAAATAGTTAAATAGTCAAAATGAGCAGTAATCACAGATCCAAAGTCAGAAAGAAGTCATAAACATGTACACAACATTGAAATGGTATGCTTTAGCTTCTAGAATATCAAAATATCATGATATTAAATAATTTCTAACACTTTACCTAGTAAAAGAAAAAAGAAATTGAGTCGATGCAAGACATGATTGCCTTTTTAAATAATTTATTGTAGCAAGTAGGACATGTAAACACTGTATTTTCTCACAACTGTCCAAATTCCTTAAAAAGATTTGGGAGAAAAAATAACAATTATAATGATGCATTACATTTTACACCAACTAATCACGAAATTTTTACATTTTCAATTATTCGTATCATTTCATTGTTCATAATTTTTCTTTTACTCTTGGATATTTTAGTTCATTAGTTTTTATTCTCCTTCATGAGTATTTTAGTCCACTCCACTATCTTAAAATTTGCACACTTGAAAGTCTCTAAAGAATGTGTTTCACTGCCAAACATAGATGTAACATCATAAAAACTTAGTCATAGTGATATCACTTAGTCCATATTAAGAAACATTTTGTTCCCAAAATTCCACATTTAAAAAGAAAATAAAACACACCATGTCTCAGAATAATCAGGAAGACTGTGAGTAAATACAGTAAATCATGACCTCTACAAATAATAGCCCATTGAACTTCAAAAGCTAAAAGATCTACACATGTAACTGGTGTATAATAAAAATGGTGTGAGTGAGCATTTCAATGAACAGTAAAACAAAACATTTACATTCCACTTACGCTCTCATACACACATAGGTACACACATTTATCGCGAGGGTAATAGTGATTCGAATGTACAGTACCCACCCTCCCACCCATCCTCACGTATGCTTAATTACATTAAAAACAATTTCATTTATCACAATTGGTTTCATTCATTAAAGGCATTTAAACATTTACATTTTTAAGTTACAATAAGGAACTTATCTAGTACTAAACACCCGTGGTTTTTAAATTACACTAAGTACAAGTTTCAGCTGCCTCCCAAAATATTTTCTCCGAGCAGTATTTGCCAATGAAAGACGCGTATCACCTTTGTACTTCCCCCAAGTTCAGCACAATAAACATGCCCAGTTTGGAGATAGGCTAAATTATAGTTTTTACACTCCTTCCCTCCCCCCACCCTCCATTCCACCTGCCTGACAATGTGGGGTACAAGGAGAACAATAAGGCACTTCACAACACTGTTCACATCAGGTTGGGGTGACAGAACGAAGAAACTGATTCAACATCTCGTAACAGTTTTGCTGCATCTAGTTTCTTTTGGTAGAAAGAATACATGAAAAATACTGTATGCATTACAACTCCAATCAGTCAAACAAGTGAAAAAGAATGTCGTTCATTAGTTTTTGTTTGGGATATTACTGGTGCAACGGAGGACTTTTAAAATGTAAAACTCCTATAATATCTAAACATATAAAAAAAGTTTTTTTGTTTTTGTTTTTTTTTAAGCTTCAGTTCTTCGAAAGCAGACTTCTCTTTTAACACTAAGATTTAAACTACAGTACAGAAGACCTAGGCAATGCATGCTATCCACATTTTCCTTAAAGAATAACATTCAGGGGCAGGAAACAAGTATATATATATATATTTTTTTTAGATGCACACTACTGAGCTTAGCTTAAAAAGCATAAACAATTTTAATTTGTGTTTTATGTTACCAGCATAATACTCATGAGTCAAGTATATTTCTGTTAACACAAAAAAGTTTTCATTTTTTAAATGATGCATACTGGTAATAATAGTTTAGGACTGAGTGAACTAATAACACCTTCTTATGTCATTCTCAAGCTTTCTGAGGAGGACAAGTGAAAAACTTCCTGGTTCTTCAAACAGCAATGGAGGGCATTGAAACTAAGCTGGAAACAGAAAAAAAAAGACCAAAGTAAGCAATTAACATTAAATAGGAATCAAAATATAATGATTAAAAAATGAGTACAGTGCAAGGGGACAAACAACCCTTTTACAAGTACTTAAAAACACTATATATTCCGGGTGCCTCAAAACAGATTGAAACAAGCTATTATCTCTTTGATCACAGATACATACTTTCAATTAGAAAAATACTCAAAATGACGAAGACTTACGACATGGCAGTTGCACCTCTGTGGGTGGGTATTTGCATAAAAATAAATATATATATTTTTTTATATACAGCCTTCACAGAAAAGAAAGTTCAATAATAAAAAAAAATAGTTGAACACTGTCCTAATTAGTCTAAAAAAAAACATTCTGCTTGCAAAACTCACTGAGATATTCACAATGAAAATAGTAAAAAATGTACTGTCTGGAGCAATAATTTCTTGCACATGTGAGAGCTCTTCCCTTACTTGCTTTGAGTGCTACAAAGCTATGCAGCGAAACAAGCTCCAGTTCGGCAATAACCAGGCTCCAGACGGTACTTTCTACAATTTTCATTGCAAACATCTTTGCGGGTTTTGCAAGCGCAGAATAAACATGATTTGTACACATCAGAGAGGAAAAAATTCAAAAATTCAAGGCTTTTCAAAGCCCTTTTGAATGCATTTGTACACAGCTTGGGGGGGGGGGGGGGTATTCCTACCCACCCACCCCTTTTCTTTTTTTTTTTACAAAATTAAAGTAAAATTCCAGCTTTTTTCATTTTTACATTTTTACTATATTTTTAATTATTGGTTTATAATATGGCAAAACTGTATTGACCAAAAGAAGAAAAAGTAGTTGCTAGGATGATTACCCCTTACAAATAAATCACAAGTTTAATAATTTATGACATTATTATTAGTCATTGTACATACCAATACTTTAATATGAATTCTGTTTGGGAGAATTATCCTGAATAACAATATGATATATGAAGAACAGAAATATACAAATGTAAACTTACCATTCAGTGAACTGTAAAAAACCTCCTTGGTAGTTATTCCAATAAAGAATTGAAGAACTACTTCCAGTTTTTGAAAATTGAAATCTGATACTTCAATAAAAGAACAAGTAGACCAGGACAGTATAGACATTTGACTGACACATTTTTCAAACTCAAAGTAACATATGTTCTGAAGTTTAAATTATTTTGCGAGTCATTACGGTGAAACATGACAGGGTATAAATATGTGTTGTATACAATATCCTGACTTATTAAACCATATGCTGACTTGCATGCAATCTGTTCTATTTATACGAAATGCTGAATCCTGGATTTAGAGTTTTTCAAGAAAAATAAATATAATTTCCGACCTACATTGCGAAAGCTCCTAGGAAAAAAGTTTGCCAAGAAACACCAAGAGTGCCAAGAAAGCATTGTGAGGAACATTTTTAATCTTACAGGATATAAATCCTATCTTCCAGCATTTTTTTTTTAATTTCTGTATACTGCTTCCTACTGAACTATGATACACTTACACCTGGGTCACTAGAATGTAATTACTATAACCACTGGTTCAGAATGAATATAGTCAAGTTACTTTTCTATGGCAAGACTTCAAATACTTTGTTATCAATTATTACTTATTCTTTCTTTAAAAACAAGGTGAATGTTAAAATAAAAAAAAAAAAAATCAGAGAATCACGGGACATCTACAGGGCGATCCATTTAAACCAGTACCATGTGTCTACTTATAATTTTTTATAAACAACAACAAAATCATACAAGTTGAGAATTATACATATGGTATTGGAGAATCATTTTATCAAAGCAAATGTTGGAATTGTCCTCCATTTTCTTGTAAACACAGTTGAACATGCCGCACCGTATTCAGTGATGTCTCATGTAGAGTACGAGCGTAACATTGCCAATTTCAGTCGTGATTGTTTCACGCAATGCATCCAATGTTTTTGGATGGGTTTTGTAAACTTTATCCTTTAAGTAGCCCCATAAAAAAAAGTCAGGGGAAGTTAAGTCCAGATATCGGGGAGGCCATATGTTTTTTGAAATTAATCTGTTGTCAAAAAAGCTGGTTATGAGTTTCGATGTGTGACACGTAGCACCATCCTGCTGAAAGTAGCCCTCTGTCAATTCAATGTCATCAAGTTGTTCCATAAATTCATTGAATATGCGGCAATAAACGTTAGTGTTGACAGTCTCAGATAAACAAATGGGGCCAATAATTTTTGTAGACGAAACCGCACACCATGCACCAACCTTTTGTGAATGCATCGGTGTTTCACATATAAGGCGTGGGTTTTCGGCTGCCCAGTATCTGCTGTTTTGCGAATTGACGTAGCCTGACAGATGAAACCAGGCTTCATCCATAAACCATGTGATGGAGAGAATATCAGATCACAAATTAAGAAATTTTTTAAACCATTTGCAGTAACTTACTCTTTCCCTTGTCTGGTTCCTGCAGCTGATGGATTACGTGCACTTTAAATGGTCGAATATTCGCTCTTTTGCTGCGCTTTGACAAGTTCTGTATGAATATCCTGTCTGTTGGCTTAATCTGCACAACAATTTTGTCGGAGATTGAAGTAAACGTTGCCGAACATTGTCTACACGCGTTTGGGGCATCGGAGAGTGATGTCTACCACTACCGCTGAGAAGAGAACCGGTTTGCTCCAGTTTTTTTACCATCGACAGAATTGTTGACTTGCTTGGCACTTTTCGAACTCCAAACTCTCTTCGAAATGCTTGTTGCGTTTTGATGACAGAATTGATTACCCAATACGATTTCACTAAAAAAAAAGCACGGTCTGGAACAGAGTACTGCATGTTTCCGAATGCACGCAAGTGAATGACAATGCAACAACAAACAAATCACGAGCTGAGTTACAGTTACGGTTAACAATCTTCTTCACGGTGTCGGTTTTCATTCTCCACAAGTTGCTGCTTCTATTGAAAAAAAGAAGAAGTTCCTTGCGTGATCTCTTGCAAAAATGTTAGGTTTTTTCAGGGTACTGGTTTAAATGGATCACCCTGTATAAATGCATATGTACAATGTACATACTGAGTGTATTTTATCTTATATCTTCTTAATAAAACCGATTTTTGCTCGAAGTTGTTCTTCAGTTTTTTTCAGGAGAGCTTTCTTTACTACAGCAGTTTTGCAAAAACTGTTAGATTTCGTGATCAACATAAAATCCTGGTGGGGTTTTTTTTTCAGCTTCTAAAGCAAGTTCATCTGCTGACTTCAGCAGTGCGAAAACTTCCTTTTCAATACACTTTTTCTTATTCTTAATTTCATCAATTGCATCTTGTGCTGCTTTTCGCTTAGCCACTAAGGTTGATTTTTGTTTATCTTGATTTTGGTTATCCAAATGTGTCATATATTTTTGCCTGGCATTGCTGACACCAAGTACAAGATGCTTTGAAAGCTTGACATTTTCAGCACCTCCAACATTTGATAATGATCATAAATCAGCCTTTGAGCAATGATAGAATTTTCACACATATTTTCACCAATTAGCTGCTTGTTGACCGAAAACCCTCTTTCAACAGATGCTTGCCCATGTGACATTAATAAAAGGAGGTTTACAACCTTCCACTAGTCCTTGAAAGATGTGTTGAAGGGCATGTGTTCATGTAGCAATACATCTACTCTGCACTGCTCATTGGAGGAATCAAAATCTATGAAGCTTGATTCTACTTTAGCCACAGTTGTGATGAATTCCTGAAACTGCTAGAGAACTGCATCACAATGTTTAGGTTGAAGCCTGTGTGCATCAACAAGAAGTTTCAAAACATACTTTAAATCTGCAATACACACATCACTACAAGAAGACATCAGAGCTGGACCCAAGCATTTCATGTGAAGTACAAGGGAGTGATTCAACGGATATTTTCTAGAAATTTAGAAACTAGCTTTTGTAAGAAAGCCCTGCATTGCATTCGGAACTCTATGATTTTCCATTCAGTGACATGACCTACTACATTACTTACAGCATTTTCAGCTTGAAACCCTATGTCAATCTTTTTATAACTGCAGCACTTTTTGACATCTGTAACATTTATATGAAGTATTTTTAAAGCAGATCTAGCACCATCTAAAACACCTTTTTTTAGAAAGCGATTCAATAAGCTTCTTAAAATTTTCTCCAATTCTCTGGCAATGAATGGGAGAATGGGCTTGTCACTTTGGTAAACTTAAAAAAAAAAGAAGACAGTTGCATAGCCACAGAGTTAAAGAAATGTCATTTTGCTTTTATTAAGGGATCTCTCAAAAATTGTTTCCCCATTGTCAAACGACGTGGTACCAGGAACTTTCAGCTTTTTTTTTCTGTCACTTGACAATGATATAATTGAACATATGGCAAAATTTCCAAAGTACACTCACATACTACTGAATTCTCAAGCAATCTGTGGGGACAAAATTTCAGTGGCATTTTTGCTTCAAGAGCTATTTTGGCAAATACTTGTCTCCTGGCTGGTGTATCTTTGAACAGTCTATATAGGTTAGAACAGTTTTTCAAGTTCCCACTCACTAGCAGCAGCAGCACCATGCCTGAAAACATTATTCATTATGTGAAGACCACAACTTCCAGTGTTCAAAAGTGAAACATCATGATCACTCGATATTTTATTTTGGATCATCCCACAAAATTTCCAATTGACACTAGGACCATCCATTGAAAGTTGGACTATGTTACATAATAATGGCAACGGTTCAATGCACTTAAGGAATTCAATCATCATTACTTCAGCTGTTGAACGTCCTAAAAACGCGGATGAAAAGTACTTTGTCACCACTTTGCAGTCTTGTCACAATCTGCATGGACATCTATTTGCTTTGTTTGTGTAAATTTGTTGAGGCTTTCATCAAACAAAACAACAAAGTTTCTGTTTTCATATTTAATTTCTTGAATCAGGAGCAACCGGAAATGTGGTGCTAATCCAAAACAACAGATGTAAGAACATTTCTTTTTTCCACAAGAAAAATTATATGCAATGACGCTATCTGAAAACATAAGTCAAAATAAGGCATCAATACCCACACATGAATGGTAGGGAAAATGAGATTTTACAACTTTCAATGCCCACAAAATTTCTGCTTTAATAGTCACGTTATTCTCGGCAATCCTTAAAGTTGGTGATAACACAAATGCAAATTTATTATCCCAAGTGGCATCATTTCATTTAAAGTCATATTTCTAGAAGTTTGTGAGAGTGAAA
The DNA here is from genome assembly GCA_039090855.1 of Macrothele yani. Taxonomy (NCBI): domain Eukaryota; kingdom Metazoa; phylum Arthropoda; class Arachnida; order Araneae; family Macrothelidae; genus Macrothele; species Macrothele yani. The sequence continues at coordinate 34,942,292 of CM077004.1, forward strand.
CATGCTTTTTATTTTTACTCTTCATTTGACTTCTCAAAGCGGATTCCCCCATACTAGAAATATCTACATTTTTACAACGCAAAATACACTTTGCAATATAATTATTATTTTCCTTTGCAATATAATTATTTTCCTTTGCAATCCATGTGGCATATGATGGGTTTTTCAACCACAGTTCTTGAAAGGAAGACTTATCCATTTCAACAACGTAAATGACTTGAAGCTTAATGAAGATAAGTCTTTCTTTTCACAGTAACAAAAGGCAAGAAAGAACAAGTGTTGATAAATCACACAACAGAAATGAGAAGCTTGGTAATCGCAGTGAATCCATAACGCATGTAAATATCCTACAAAAGTTTCCAGTATCGGCAAATAAACAAAAGGCCTGGCTACCTAAAAATTCCCAAAATTCTTGAAATCAAAGACACTTTTCCTAGGATTGGAAGCTGCGACGCTCACCACTCTCTTCCTTCCTGTAAAAACACACAACATGCTGAAAACATGTTATCGTATTCTCGCTGCGCGGACAGGAACGTGGGTGCACGTGCAACCATTCCACGTGATTCAGCGGCGACCGACCGCGATGAGCAAAATCTGATAAGACTCTCCACAAAGCGAATTTTACTGTAAGAAACGGTTTTTCAGACACAAAGGTTTTTTTTATTGATATAAAATTAAACAATTTAAAATTTGCTGATAGCAATTTTCAAGGCTTTTCCTGACCTTAATATAAAAAAACAAACAAAAAAACTCTCAAACATTCAAGGCCTTGAAGCAAAAATTCGTTTTTCAAGGCTGTGTACAAACCCTAAATAAGTGTTTGTTTTTTGTTGTTGTTTTTTTTTCTGCAAAGGCTGTATAAAAAAACTGATTTTTTATACTTTTATGCAAATACTACCTACAGAAGTGTAACTGCTATGTCGCAAAGTCTATGTCATTTTGAATATTTTTCTAATTGAAATTGTGTATCTGATCAACCGTTAAAGAGAGATTGTTTCAATCTTTTTTGAGACACCCTGTACACAATAATGCAGGGTGCATACTCATGCCTACATAAATACCTTGGACAACATATATCAAGCAAGAGCCTCATTGAAGAAGAAATTAATCGATGTATAAAACTTGAAGGTTAAAAAAAAATTTAGTGTAAATTACAATAGTTCTTAAAAGGCTATCGATACACGATTAAAATAAACTTGAAGAGAGGGTGTTTATAAGTTTAACAGCATTTAATTAAAATGCACACAAAATCTTTCAGACCCTGTCACAACAGGTCCATCATCAAGTGAAAACATTGTATAAACAGAAATGCAGTTGTCTTAAATAGGACAGATCAATGGCTTAGACATGCACAACGAAATAAAGGTTGGAAGAGGGGGGGCAAGGAAATTAAGATATGTGTGTTAAGGTTAACTGGGGTGGGGTTGCAAGGGTTGTCCAGTGATGGCGACGGGGGTGGTAGAGGGTTAAGTAGTAGTAAGTAGTTTATAGTTAATATGTAAGTAGGATAAAGGAGAGGAGGGTTGGTGAAAGCGGAAAGAGTGGGAGGGGTGGTGGAGAGGTTTTGAGAGAGAGTATTAAGTAATAAGTAAGAGTAAGAAATAGTGTAGAGTTTAGGAAAGAAAGGGAAGAGGGTTAAGGTTAAATGGTTGCAAGTGTTGAGGTGAGTAGGAATAAGTTAGAGTATTAAGATGAAGAATTTGAGCTATTTAATAAATGTTCCATATTGAAAACTGCAAATGTACGAGTTCCAAATGTGTGAGACTTCAACAGGCAAGTAATCGTTACAACACACTGTTCCATAATGAAGAATGTATCAACTCTCTGTAAGAAGTAATTGGGAGATATGAGATGGGGTGTTTAGAATTTTTGCACTATTCTGTTAGTCAGGGTAACAAGTTCTGATTTTTGCACTATTGTATTAGTCAGGGTAATGAGTTCTGATTTTTGCACTATTTATTATATTAGTCAAGGTAATAGTGTTTGGATTTTTGCACTATTTTATTAGACAGGGTAATGAGTTCCAGTTTGAACACACCGTGCTAGGGCTGTACTGAACAACCCCACCTCAATTACCCTTAACACGTACATCTTAATTTCCTTGCCCCTCTTCCAACCTTTATTTCATTGTGCATGTCTAAACCATTGATCTGTCCTATTTAAGACACCTGTACTTCTGTTTACACAGTGTCACCTGATGGACCTGTTGTGACAGGGTCTGAAAGATCTTGGGTGCATTTTAATTAAATGTTTTAAACTTGCAAATACCATCTCTTCCAGTTTATTTTAATTGTGTATCGACGGCCTTTCAAGAACTATAGTATAAAACTTGGTTGGAGTGCATTTGGAAGAAAAGTACAATTTTCATAAGCAATTTACCATTATGTCTTAAAAAGAAAGTGTTTAATCAATGAATCCTCCCAGTTCTTATTTATGAAACAGAGACATGGACCTTAACTAAAAAAAGTCATACACAATCTACAGACAACTCAAATAAGAGTGGAGATATGTATGCTTGGTTTATCCAAAAAAGATAGAAACAGGAACCCATGGATCAGAAAAATGCCAAGAGTGGTAACATTCTGATCAAAGTAAAGACTCTCACGTGACAATGGGCTGAACATATTGCTGGAACTGACTGATGCTGGACAACTGAGATACTAGACTGGATAATAAGGGGCACAAAAAGACCCAGAAGACAACTAACTATGTGTGGAAGTTGGGTAGATGAAATTTGAAAGCACAGAGTAGCACTGAAGAGAATTGTTTAAGACCATCCAGTTGTGGATTGAGAACAGTTGGCGACTATGAGTTGATATACCATACGAGCTACCTTGCCATCTGCTTCAGTATGATGCACAGGAACTGTTGCATGACAATTGGCAAAATTCATTCAAAGGGTTTTCATGAGAAATCACAGATAGTGTTTTGTTCTCAGAAGTTCCAATTCCTTGCCATTACAATAAACAGCTTAAAACATATACAGTCAGCAAGTGACGTAGCCAGAAATTCCTTCAGGGAGTAGGGGGTTCCATGGATTTGGTTCATTTGTAACACCCCCCCCCCCACACACACACACACACATCGCTTTAAATTTGTACTCAATCCACCCCCACCCCTGGCTACGCTTATGCAGCCAACCCTTGATTTCGCCAATCCTTTGGTCTGAACAAATGTGCTTTATAAAAAAACATCCTTTGATCCCTTGACAGGGTTTTCCACTCTTTTTCTTCCACAAAAAATAAGCAAGGACTTTTAAGCACCCCACAAAAATTTCTTAAGGATCTTACCACTTTCACATGCAACAATGACATGAGCACAAATATACTTTTACACAGGATTTAACTATGCAAATTAAAGTATGCTGATGAAGTTTGCACTATATTTCCATATAATTTAACTTTGTGGATGTAATAAAATTGCAATTTATGTAATTTAAAAGACAGTTCTGCTAGCCAAATAAGCTTCCTTACCTGAAAGAATAATTATATGTGCAGTAAAGTGTATGTAAATCCTACGGTTGTAGTCAAAGCTATGGGGGTTCAAGATTTGAATTTTGCACATAATCATCTCACAGTTTAAACTGCAAAACCATAGTCAAAATTGCGTGTGCAAGATTTAAATTTTGTACTTACAGGGTTCCACTCAATTAGTGGGATAAAATTCCCAGACTTTTTCAGGTTTTCCAGGTGGTTTTGAGTAAATTCCAGGTGTACAGGGTTTTGAAAATATGCTTAACAACATGTGAGAAAAAAAAACTGGCTAATTAGATACTTCCCCAGATTTCCATGCAAAATATTGTTTTAGTTAGCTGAGCAGAAACTCATGAACAAGTAATTCCATAACAGGATATTGAACTAGCCTTAACTCTTGTAATGAAGTGTTTTGGCATGCAAGACAGTGATACTCATAACAGATTCTAAAACATTACATGCTGCACATACTTACAATTATACATATCTCAAATTACTGAGTCATATAATTTGTTTTAGAAGTTTACATTCTTATTTTAAAAAATATGGAATACAAATTGGTGAACAGCAAAGAAAAAAAATGTTCTACACATACCAGTATGGTCTTGGCTTATCCTGCTGAATAATATATTAACATAATGATGAAATACTGCTGTTTTTAAGTTACCGTATTTACTCTAATCTAATGCCCCCCCTCCAACGTGCACCTTACTTCTCAGCTACGAAAATGCATATTTTTTTCTTAATACTGGTATAATAAGACACATCGCATTGGAAATGCCGCACTTCAGAAAAGACCGCTTAACTAAGTCATTAGGAATGAACTCCCAGGGATCTACAATCCACTGTGCTACAACAGAGAGTGAAGGTTTTTTTAGCACATCCAGTTTTTGTCAGTTCTGTGCCTCCCAACGTAAGTCATGCATTATAGTATGATCAAATTGCTGTTTAAAATGTCTATTTATGCAGACATCAAGGGGCTGAAGTTGGGAAGTCATTCTTCCAGGCACAACTAGATCAGTTCTGTTTCCAACAATCCTAGTTTTCACCAAGTTGGTTACATGCCCCTTGAATGAATCCAATGCAAACATGGACTGCAGTCGCCCCGCACCTGGTTGTCGAAACCACACTTTTTGAAGCCAGTCCTTTTCCAGTTCTTTGGTCATCCAGCCATTTTCTTGAACTCTGACAAATTTTCTGAGGAAAAGTCTCTTTATTTGGAAATGTTTTTCTCTTGAAAATAACATACGGTGGTAGCTTGTTCCCATCGGCAGTAATGGAAAGCATAACCGTCATTCGGAGCTTCTCGTTCCTGTTGTTAGCACTTTAACTTGCTTTGCACCAATACTTTCTACAGTGTAATTTGATAGCATATCAAAATACAATGGTGTTCGGTCAGCATTTCCAATCTGGCTTAAAACATGGTGCCCTTGCTCTCTTACTGATATGACGTACTTGAGAAAACTGTCTAGCTTTTCTTCAAAGTCAGATGACATTCTCTGACATATTGAAGTATGCCACCTGAGAAAAAAAAACATTTTCTTTTCATAAAATGGCAAATCCATCCTCTTGAAGCAGTGAACCTTACACTGGATCCAAGTTCACAATAAATTTCTCTTGCTTTTGCCTGAAGTTTCTACAGTAACAGGAAAACCTGATGCACACTGCTGCTTCACGAAATGATCTAGATGATCATCAATTTCGGGGAAATCTACCTGTCTTAGGTCCCAAGAAAGTCTTTCTTGTTTTGGAGCACTGATTCAGCTTTTCCTTTTGCTTCCTCCAAAGCCTTACATTCACTTCTGAAACTCCATACTCCCTAAAACAAGCATGATTGCCATTTTTCTCTGCATAGGCAACCACCTGCAGTTTAAACTTTGCTGGATAATGCCGCCGTTCAGAATACATCTCTGGACAGTATTACTCCACGTTCAAGTAACAAAATGCAGTGTTTCTTTCAGAAAACAATACTATGAGGCAAGCGACCGTCTGTATTTTATATCTTTTGTCGGAGCTTCTCAACAAATTTAGAAGAATGAGGAAAGTTAAGTTGGAGATTGTCGGTGGGCATAGCAACAGTCAGACGGTCAGAGGAAATTTCATCCGCTGGTGCGCCGCAACGACACCATCCTAAACAGTTAGGCATTTGCAAGACTCCCGATGTAGGTATTTGTCACCGATTCTAATGTGCACCCGGATAAACAGGTTTGATTTTGGAGGGGAAAGTGTGCATTAGATTCAAGTAAATATGGTATTTGTACCCAGAGTTTTTTGGGTTTGTTTTTTCTCATATGAAGAAAAAAGATAACTCTAAAATTATTGAAATCTACCTGGCTAACAAAAGAATCAGGACAGACTTTTTTTTCAAACACATTATAACTATACATGTTAATAAAGTGAAACCAAAATAAATCATCACTGCTTCCTTGCAATAAATTTTACGCTGAATACTAGTCTGAGAAATCACTGAAATCCAGTTAAGAGTTTTATGCACAGTTACATCAATTTTGACAATTCCTGAATTTGTTGGTCAATTTTTTCTGTCTCCAAAAGAACCTTATGAGGCAACTTTCTTTTCTTTTTCACTAAAATACTTACCTGATCAGACACTTTGCAATTTTTTTCACAAGTTGTATCTCTTTATTTTTATTTTCTCTTTGATTTGTTGATATCTTGATTCAGATATCCTCACATACTGCAGTAATTCTGCAGTTTAAGGCACTGAAATTACTCCATTATGTGACTTTATGGCATTATATACTGATATACTGTACGCAATGAAATAAGTGACTTTTCATGAAGATTCTCAACCAACATGTCTTTATTAATTGAAAAACCACTTTCAACAGATGCATTTCCATGTAACAGGCATGTGATTGCCTAAGCATCCAATTAACTAAAAACACCAAAAGCTGTTCCGAGATACACATAAAAAAAAAACCAAACGCGTCAAATGCAAAAATTATCGGTAATTTTATTATATATATACATAATCCAATGCATTAAATGTGCTTTGGCTGTCAACTATCTTTAAACTAAGTGAAGTTAAATGTTCAATGACAACTTTATCTTCATCATTGCAATCATAACTCACTAATCAGTGAGAACTCTCATTAAATTGCCGCTAGTGAATTAATCAATATTCAATGAAAAAAAAAACATTCTGTAACTTACAGTTTCGGCAAGAAAAGTCTTTGCCAACCGAAATCGCATTTTCATAGAGGCAGATGTACGATCCATTGAAAGATTAGCAAGGACTTTTGGATCTTGTGATAACTGTTTTGCAAGATCAATAAGTACTGGTGCAACAGTAAATGGCCAACTATGTTCAGCCAAAACTCCCAGAACAGTTGCCTGGGCATTAAATGTGCGAGTAGAAACGGGAACCATGGTAGGTCTTACTGTGTTTGTATATGAAGATACATCACTAGTGCTAAAAAAAGGTATCGGGACTTCATAATTTTTAGTAACAGCTTCAACCATTTTCAAGTGTTTTCCACTATTAATGTGACTTAACAGTGCATTCCAACCCCTACTTCCGTAAAAAATTTGGTATTACACAACAAACACAATGCTTTTCCAGGAACATTAATTTTTCTTATAACTCTCTGAAAGAATAACTGTTTGTTCTGTTTTCTTCAGCTTCAGTACAACTATTTTTTCACGCCCCTCCCATAGAAATCGGTTTTTAAGTTTTTGTCAACTTCTTTCAATACCCCAGCATTACAGCTATTCATTACAGACATAGTTAAAAACTCAAAGTTTGACGTTTACTATAAAACGGTAAATTTTAGAGAAAGAAACTAGCATGGAGTGCGATCACACAAAAATCTTTTCATTTTGAAGTAAACTTTTAAACAAATACGAAATTTCGTTGTTATAAAAATACTGCAGAATCACTGTAGTCTCCAAAACCTCAAAGAAGGCGGAATTATGGGCATCGGACGCATAGCATTACAGATGACACTTTGCCCATTTTAAACAATTAAGAGATTTCGTTGTTATAGATACTGCAAAATCATGGGAGTTTCCAAAACTTCGAAGCACGAAGAAGGGAGAAGTATGGGCATCGACGCACAGCATTACAGATAACACATTGACACTTCGTCCATTTTTAACAAAGAATAAGAAATTTCATTGTTAAGATACTGCAAAATCACGGGAGTTCCCATAACTTCGAAGCATGCGTACGACACTTTCGCCCGCCAGTGAGAGAGACGGTTTGTAAAGTCCAATCACATGTGAACAGAACTTTTCTTTCTCGTTGGCACCTGCGTAGAATGGCTCTGCGCTCCACCATTCAAAATCCAGTCAGTAGCATCATGGCCTCTCCAAAAGGCTCCACAAACCACATGCAGTCCACATGAACCTAGATCGAATAGATCATATCCATTTTCTACCAACAAATCTTCCCTTATAACTAGCAGAAATTTCTGATTAACATAGGGCCCATCTATTGAAATTTGCAAGTTTATTTAAATCTAGTTCTGAAACTCCTTCTCAGAACTTTTCAATGAGATCAGGTGCTCTAGCATGGCCAAGAAATACTGAATTCAAATAGCATGTAAATACCTGGTTCAATGACTTTAGACCAAAATCTAACGATCAAATCCATCTGCCCTTTCTGAGCAGCTTTATTAAGGGCTTCATCAAAGTGTATGACAAATTCAGTACCTGATATTTCTGATAATAAATATTTAGAAAAATATGGTGCAAGCCCAAAACAAATGATATATGGCATTTTTTGCTAAGACTGACTTTTTTTTGCTATATCACTATCCATAAACATGTGCTGGAATACAGCACTAGCATCTTTAAAAGAGTTGTATGAAGAATTTGACATTACAAGCTTCATGGCTCAAATTACTTCTGCTCTTAAAATGCACTATTTTGTCATAAAACTAGTGAGGTGCAACAAAGTTGAAATATTAGAAGGAGATACAGTGGGTGAAGACCCACTCTGCTTTGCTATACTATCTGCTGGATGTGGCATGGACAGTATAAAATCAGCAGCCATACTGCCCAAAGTTCTTTGTTTTTCTGAACTCTCTCTCTTTCAACTGGTGCAGTATCCAATGTAAAAAAAAATTGTCACAGCATGAGAAGCAGAAACCTGACTCAAAGCGTTGATGTGTTTAGCACTTCGTTCATGGATCAAAATCACTTGGCGGCCCATATTGCTCAAGTTGAAACTTCTTAAACTTTACATCTTGGGTCATCCTGAACAGGTTGCAGCCATTCTGACTACTGTGAGTTAAGTTTTTTGTCAGGCCAATCCACATTAAATATAGTTTTCTTGGAAGTCATAGTTGCACCAAGTCAGAAACCTTGCAGACATCTCAATTTACTGATTACTCTTACTTTCATTTGACACACACGCCGTCGAATATGCTATGCAAGCACAGGAGCAAAGACGGGAGCAAGGTGGCGAGATAATGTGGCTGGCTGTTTGGGGTTGATGTTGGGGGTTGGCAGAAACTCTCCGATGGCAGTAAAAGCATGCGCACCAGCTAGAATCCTTTCTCTTTTCGCATTGGCCAGTTGCTTTGGTTTAATAACGAAGCACCTGGCATGAGGTTCCGAGACTGAGATAAAAAATGCTGAAAATGTTTTTTTGTGGATTTTACACAAAACTGACAATCCATAAATTGCTAACAGGAACGGGCCCCTTAAATTCAATGTGAATCGGATAAAAACTTTTAAGCTCGCCATCCTGCATAACGTATCAGACCACACACACAGTGAGACCGATGCAGGATGCAATTGCAAAAAGCATTAAGATGGGAAGTTCTACCTCACCCCTATATTTCCTGGACATTTGGTTGACAAAGCTATCACCTTTTCGGTGACTTGGACAACAATTTCTGTTAGACGACTTTCTGGAACAGATAAACTTTAGTAAATAAACTCTTTACCTCTAAACCAACAGCCTTTTACCAAAAAGGCATCTTTGACCTAGTTGCATGTTGGCAGAAGGTGGTTAATTGCAATGGAGACTATTTTGATGAATGGGCATAGTTTCAAATGTGAAATAACCATTAGCCTTTTCAGAAAAAGGCATATATGACATGGTTTCACATTGGCAGAAGGTGGTTGATTGTGATGGACACTAGTTTGATGAATGAACACAGTTTGTGTTTGCAGAAAGTGGTCGATTGTGATGGAGATTATTCTGATGAAAGAACATAGTTTGAAATGAATTAGTGTGCATTATTTCTATACCCTACAAAAATGACAGGACTTTTTTAAGTATACTGCATTCACTCAGAGATGAACCCTGACCATCATCTATTATTTGGCTACAGAGGGGTGAGGTAAGTACTGAGACCACTCCTTCATGCGCCAACCCCCAGACGGTTAGGGGAGATGGCCAAGTTAGTCTGTTTCTTCCTTCCCGTTTTATGACTTAGTAGGGGTGTGAGGGAGAGGGGAGATCTTTTGATATACAAGCTGTTTCTAGTCTTCAAAAGCCCTCCGTTACAATTTATTTTCATGCCAATTTGCTTTCTGCTTCTTTGCAAATTGGACGTTTGAAGTTTCTTAGCTGCCTCTAGTATGTATTCTACCTGCCTTGCTGTGTATTTGTTTAAGAATTAGTAGCTCGTTAATTCAAAAATAGAGCAAAACGTTCGTCAAAACCTATCCAACAGCGAAATTGGTGAATGTAAAAATTCGTTACATTTAAAGAGTTTTTGTCAAATTGCTGGCGAAATGAAAGATGCAGCACGAGAAAACCTTCAAAAGTCAGGAAAGACTACAAAAAGCGTAAACAAAGTCCAAATCTTTCCTCGAACAACGTATTTGGTCATGTTGCCAAAACTACTCTGCTATCCATGAGTATGGTGAAAAGTATAAAAAAAAAAAAACGATCCATAGAGGGATATTTTAGTACGCACTGTAAAAAGAGACACAGAACTGCTATGAAACGGAATTTAGACAATTTCAACAGATCTGTAATTCGAAGAACTATACACGACATGTATTCTGATAAGAACATTCCCACGGGTGTAGAACTGGCTACAAAAATTTTCAGGAGCTGTATAAAAATTGAGTTTTCGACCGCTTCGTGACCATGTCCCCAGAGGTTGGTTATGTGAATCACAAAGTTTCCGTAATTTCATATTTTCTTAATTGCGATATTTAAGGTAATTCTTTATATAAAAAAATTTTATGATCTACAACTCAACAAAAGAATTTCATTGTTTAAAAAGTGTGCAAACTCAGGAAACCTGTCCGTGGGGGGAAGGGCTTAATACCAAAAATATAAATTATAAAGAATTTCTGGTACGATCCGGAGATTTTCAGCGTCTGCAAACTACAACTTTACACATTATATGAGGGCACATGGAAGCACATGAAACTTGTTTGGGGGGGGGGGGGTGGGGTGGAATATAAAACAAAGAATTTGCAACCCAATCGGGAGATTTTCAGCGTTTGCAAACACAAATTTTCTGCAGGCATATGCTATCACATAAACCTTGGGGAGGGGGAGGGGAATGTTACTAAAATTAAACTATAAAGAATTTCTGGTTCAATTGGATAATCGAAACATTTCCAGCATTTAGAAACTACAGCTCAACAAATTCTCTGCTCTGCGAACATGTGCAAATGACGGAAACCTGGTGGGGGTTGGGCTTAAGACTGAAAAAATAAAACGTAAAGAATTTGGTAGCCCAATCGGACAATTTTTAGCCTTTACGAATTACAACCTAACAAGTTATCTGATGGCGCATGCAAACGCAGGAAACCTCTCATGTATTAAGCCCTCCACACCCTACAGGTTTTCTGCGTTAGAACATGCCCGTAAGGAATTTGTTCAGCTGTAGTTATTAAACACCGAAAACCTCCAGATCAGACCAAAAATACTTTATACAGTTGAGCCCGCTTTTAATGAGGAGCTCGGGACTGGCGAAAATGCTCGCTAAATCCGTTTCAGTGCGAAACCCAACCCAATGTGGAAAAATAAGCCTAAATGATAATGACAAGGTACATAGTACATGTAGTATGTATTTTCTTGCGTACAGTCTGCAAACTATCTGTGTTTTTTGTCTGAAGAACTGGTGCAGACAATCTGGCAATAGTACTGTATTTTTTTTAATTGTTGCACTCAAATACAGAAACATACATACTATATGTATGTACCTCAATTTTCGTGCCCATCGCACCTTAAAAATTTGCATTTTAAAAACGATAGTTTTGCATTTGTAGAAGGAAGCATACCAGGGCGAGCTCAGAAGAAAATTAAAACTTCACTGCCTGCCTGGGAGAGGGGGGAGAGAGAATCCCTCTTCGAAGCAGCTGTCTGTCTTTGGCTGGGCAGTGTTTGATTGATGGAGGTCTTTCATCTACCCCCTGTTTCATACCCCCTCCCATCTCCCCCTACTTGTTTATGATCAAGGCTCTGTCTCTTCCGAGTCACTGTTGTTTATTTGAGTTGGGGTAACAAAGAAGAAGGTAGTTACACTGCTGGATTCACACACAAGAAAAAGTATGACACCATTTGTAGAAAAAACAAACAATTGTGTGGCAGTTAGGGAATTTAAAGTGAACGCAGAAACGTTTGGGATCTGCACAGTGAAAGAAGTCATTTCTTTTAGAACTTCCAGAGGCCGATTATTTGTTTAAAGCTTTTTTCAATCTGTTTGCAGGTAGTCTTCCCCTTCCTATCCCCCCTCCCCCGGTCAAGAATGAGTGCGGTGCAACTTTTACCTGTGGAACGAACATGACTGACGCTTGAACCTCGTTCTTTTAGGCGATTTACAAACGGGGTCAAGGTCGCAAACAGATCCATAAAAAGTCTTTAAAGACATCAGTGACAAAAAACGGTTTTCTATCAGTGAAAAAAAAGTCACTGCTTTGGTACATATGCAATAATTATCTCCCCGTTTTGTAACGAAGTACGGACTATCTGGTCAATTTTTCTTTTTTGGAGGCGCAAATGGGACTCTGCGTGGGGCAGACTATATGCAGGAAAATACAATATACAATAATAATGAAATGCATATAGCGTATGAAATCCGTTTATTTTCGTGGTGTAGTCAGCACAAATATTCGCCAAGATTTCGCACTTCACTGGGAGGCTTTTTTCAAGGCAATGGTAGACACAAAAATGAAAGATTGGCGAATATTTGGGCTGACTACACCACGAAAATAAACGGATTTCATACGCTATATGTGTTTCATTATTAGTAAACTCCGGTGTATTTAAAAATAAAGGTTACAGTATACAATTGTATACTGTACTATCCATAACGATTGCATATACAAATTAAATAAAATAAGTTTTTAATTAAAGAGAAACATGAATTAAGTACAGTAGCAACAAAACCTGAAGTGAATGGAACAGTAGCATCAAACCCACTAATTGGAAACATTTTTGAAGAAACAGTCTATAGTTGTTTGTTTTGTTTTGTTTTATTGGTGGACTTCTGTTCCCTTAATTTTCTGCGAATAACACTCAATGCAGTAAACACCTCGTCATCGCAGTGATCTGTTGCCTCGAAGAAACGGAGGTTTTCCGTACAATCGATGGCTAATGCATATGACTGTGGTTGAGTACTTCTTCACTTTCCTGTGCAATTGTTGATGCCTTAATTTCCTCTACAATGTCATCTCTAGAAATGATGCCCGATGTGGCGACAGCATCATCAGCGGTAACAAAGTCATCAATTTCAAGGAAATCATTAAAACGTGTAATGTTCTGTAGTTTTAACCACTCAGAAAGGGGGATATCATCCATTTCGTCATCACTGCGACTTGTGTTATCCAACCCTGATTTTCTGAAGCAGTTCTGAATACAAGATTCTGACACTCTTCCCCAAGCATCAGCCAGCATTCTAATTGCATCAAGAATGGAAATTTTCACTTTTTTTCCATCTTTTCTAACATCAGTAGGATTAATTCCAGTCTGTAGTGGCATTTAAGGCTTCGAATAACTCCTTGGTCCATTGGTTGCAGCAAGGCTGTGGAGTTTGGAGGCAAGAAGATAAGCTGAATGTCAGTCAGGTTTTGAACATGAGGCTGTGCTGGGCAGTTATCTACAACAAGAATAATTTTAAGATTTTTTTTTTTTCGTTCTTTGTCCCACTCCCTAAGATAAGCTGTAAAAATGTCCGATGTCATTCATGCTTTCATATTGGACCTGTAAGAAAGGGAGAGACATTTCACGTTTTTAAAACATCTTGGTTTTGCAGATTTTCCAATCACTAGCAATTTCCTCTTGTCCTTGCCGGACATATTAGCACACACTAACGCAGTCAGGCGATTCTTTTGAAGTTTCCCCCCTGTGCACTTCTCACCTTTGAACTTCATTGTTTGATTGGGAGTTAGATTATAAAACATACCTGCTTCATCCGCATTATAAATGTCATCATCACTGTAGTTCTTCTGAATAACCGGCCACACTGTTTTCAACCATGATGAAGTTTTTTTTGTATTCACTGATGCTTCCCCGCTAATTTTTCCAGAACAAATGTTGTGTCTTGTTTTGAAGCGGTGAAGCCACCCCATTTGAACAAGAAAATTTTTCGTAAACAAGTTGAACTGCAAATTTTTCAGCTTGAATTTTAATTATTGGGCCATTTATTGGTAAGCCAGTGTTTTGTTAAACCGTGGACCATTTTAATAAGGCTTCATCTATGTCAGTTTTCTGGCATTTCTTCAGTCTTTTGCTAGACGTAGCATTGCATTCAAAAGCCTGCAACAATGTTTCCTTATTTTTAAAAAGGGTTGAAACAGTAGAAGATGGCAGTCAGTATTTTTTGCATATCACAACATTTTTTTAGCCATTTTCCAACTCCCTAATGATGGACACCTTATCGTTCACGGATAAAACTTTTCTCTTGGACATTTTTAAATTTCCTATAGGATTCCTGTTTAAACAGTAACTAACATTGCACGCAGCACAGAGTAAGAACATACAGTACAAGAAAAGCCAGATGTGAGAAGGTGACACGTGAGAAAAAATTCCAGGAAGTTAACTCTCGTTTCTCCTAAGGCGCGACTTTCACATTCCCTCACTCCCCCACACACCTTTGTTCTGCAAGCACAAAAGCTGCTGGGTGCGACCTTGTAGCCTTGGATCCTTCCCACCACACCCATCCTCTTTCTACCTCATCCGAGGGGAAGAGGATTTGGTTTTCAACTTTAACACTGAGCTTTCACTAGTAAAGAGAAAAGATATTACTCAACAGCTTTCCCTTCCCTCTAGAACCCTGAGAATCAGATTTTCTCTTCCTCCCGTTAAATGCGATTTCCTTAAATTCTGTTATTTTTTTGTTCTTCTCCCTCGTTAAAACCGGGGTTTTCATTAAACTTTGTCCGCTAAAAACAATTACATTTGCCTTGAATTAGCATTGTACCAAACAAAGTTGTGTTTAGTTCGTTAAATCTGGAATCTCGCTAAATACGGGCTCGTTATAAGTGGGCTCGACTGTATATATATTTTTTTGGTATTAAGCGCCCCCCCCCCCCCCCCGACAAGCTTTCTGCGTTTGCACGTGTAATTCGTAAATGCCGAAAATCCCCCAATCGGGCTACAAATTCTTTACATTTTATTTTTCCAGAAAACCTGTCCCCTTCCTGACAGGTTTTCTGCGTTAGAATGCGCCGTCAGATAATTTGTTGTGTTGTAATTTGTAAACACTGAAAACCTCCCAATTGGACCACAAATCCTTCTCCCGGTGGATTATTCCCTGGACATCCCACCAAACACTCAACAAAACCTTTTTGGGATGCAGTCCTTCTTTAGAGGTTGACTGAGCAGGCTCCACACCTTGGCACACCGTTCGTCGACGCTTTATACTACAGTACAGTACCCATTTCTCATCAATTGTTACAATTAGTCTCAAAAACGGTTCATTTCTGTGATGAGAAAGAAACACAGGTATACATTCTCTTCTCTCGTTGCTTTACAGAACCCAGTTATCGAACTTGGTGATAAACTCAAGCGCATGCATCCGTCTTTCAACTGTTCTGTGTACCAACAACGTTTCCACTAATTAATGAATGGTTGGATGTGGGTCATTTGTTAAGGCTTGTTCCACATCATCGTCAGAAACCACGGATGGACATGGTTGATCTTTACAGCTTCCG
Organism: Macrothele yani; assembly: GCA_039090855.1. NCBI lineage: Eukaryota > Metazoa > Arthropoda > Arachnida > Araneae > Macrothelidae > Macrothele > Macrothele yani. Next base: position 34,957,858 of record CM077004.1, read on the forward strand.
TCTCCATACCGGAATTTCCGAAACCAATGGCGACATGTGCTATCATCAACTGCATCCTCCCCATACACCTGACAGATGTTGCTGCCTTTATCAAACTCGTACAGTAAACAATGTCTAATGTGCTCCTTATCGCATGCCATGTTACACAGTCCGTGATTTCCGTTACGAGTAGCTTACTTGAACAAACCCAGTGCCTCTATATGCTCTACAGCTCCAAGCTTTATTGGCCAAAAATTCGTCATCTGTGACGTAACAACTCCGATCGCAATTTACATCTATTACAAAAACGGGTAGAACTTTTGCACACACCCAATAGTTTGCAAACGCTGAAAATCACCGGATTTAAAAATATATTTTATATTTTTGGTATTAAGCACCCCCCCCCCCCCCCCCACACACACACAACTGAGTTTGCACATGCTCCCAGAGAATTTGCTGAGTTGTAGTTTATATACCGTGAAATTATTTTGTTGAGTTGTGAATTATAAACATTTTTTTTTAAATAATTGCATTAAATATCGTGATTAAGAAAATAAAGAAATTACGGAAACTTTATGTGAGTCAGATAACTAACCTCTGGGGACATGGCCACAAAACGTAATTTTTATACGGCCCCTTAAAATTTTTGTGGCCAGTTTTCCGAATGTCGGTTTTCCGCTTTGTCTTTGGTTCAAAAATCATGGAAATGTCTAAATTTCTTATTGAAAATCAAATATTAAAAAAAAAATTGTAAACAATAGTTTCTGAAGTAGTGAGAAATACAGCCACAGGATATTTGTTTTATTCAGAACAATTCTATGGCCCTGAAACTGCAATGTGGCTAGTTCTCCGGTGGCCAGTTCTTCGTACCCACAATCCCACACTATCCAGCTTAAAAAAAAGAATTAAGCGAAGAGGACATTGATGTCGGAAGGACTACGCTGCATAAAATATTGGGCGATCTAGGTTTTAAATGGAAAAGATGGAATGGGAGGAAATTTTTTGTTGGAGCAATCTGAAATCGTAACAAAAAGACGGGAATTTTTGAAGGAAATGAAATGAAATGCGGAATCTCCAAATCCTAGGCCAGTGATATACCAAGATGATCCCTGGATTCACAGCAGCCACTGTACTCCCAAAGGATGGCAAGAGTTTTCCGGTAACCAAACTACCGGTTTGAGTTTGAAAGTGCCTGCCTCAAGAGGAACTAGATTCATCATTTGCTGCCATGCTGGTTCAAAGGACGATTTTGTTGAAGGAGTCTCTTTTCTTCAGATCCAGGAAAGTGACCGGCGATTACTATGGAAAAATGAATGCTGAAACCTTTTCAAAGTGGTTCCAAGAACAACTGCTTGTAAATCTATTTGCTAACTCCATAATTGTACTGGATAATGCTCCCTATCACTCTATGCTCACAGAGAAAGCTCAGACATCAAGTTGGTGGAAACAGCAAATCGCCGAATATCTGGAGAAGCATCACATTTTCTTTGAAAAAGAAATGCTCAAAACAATTTAAGCGTTATGTCATTGATGAAATTGCGAAATAACACTGGCATCAAGTTTCGAGGCTTCCACCTTATCACTGCGACCTCAACCCAATGGAATTAATATGGGCAGATGCCAACGGCTACGTTAGCTGAAATAACGCAGTTATGGGAAAAAGCTATAACAAGGATCAAGGCAGCCAAATGGAGCTCACGCATTGAACATGTAAAAAAAAAAAAAAAAAAAATAGAAACGACTATTGGATTAGCGATAGAAGTGAGAAAAACGAGTCAACCGATTAGTATGAAATTGAAGGAATTCATCCAGTTGACTCTGATTAAAAGTTTTCTCATGGCACTTCAGCTTCCCTCTGTATCATATAAAGCATACCATCTACCCTATTCATGGTTTTCCACGGTTCCCACAGCTGTAACGTGAATGCGAGGACATAGAAACTGTTGAAGTCGGCCCTGGACACTCTTCAATTTAAGCATTTTCTTTTTTTTTTTTTTTTGCACTTAGAATACTACATTATAAATAGTTAAACTTATCGTGACATTACCCAAGTATTATTAACCGTAATTTGAAACAGACAGTAATAAATTTTAATGCTGTTTAAAATACACTTGTCAAAAATTCCAATCAGTCAAAATAACCGTTTTAAAACACCCACATTACAAAAGTCGCCGTTTATCATACTCTAGTTAAAATACCACACAGAGAAACATACAGTGCATTTGAAACACACACATTAATAAAAACAATGAAAATTTGAAACATACATCAAGAAATTATCCATAAATCAAAACTTTTAAACACAATCTCTCTCTTTCTCTCTATGTTGTTTCCTACTCTTATTTTCTTTTGCTCTTTACTTCTTACTTGTTCTCTCTTTTCTCTTTAACTAGATCTGTTTCTTACTTTCTCTCTTTTTTTATCTTTAACTCTGTTTCTAACTTCCTTCCGTTTCTCTTTCACTAGATCTTTTTTTCATACCGATATTAAAAATAGGTAAGCGACTAAAATCAGACACAAACCTAACACATGACAAAAGGATTGAGGAAATAATTGGCAATTGGTGAATCTGAAATTTTTAACATTCAAAAAATTATTTGATCTTATTAAACAGATTAAAAACATTTTAAAACAAAAATCAACAGCACAGCAACAAAATTACATACCTGCCAACTTTCAGAAACCGAAAATTGTAAAAAAATTGATATGTTCGATGAAATTGTTAATTGATATATCCAATTAAGTTACTTGTCACGCATATTGATTAAATGTACTGAACATATCGATTAAAAAACGATGTTACCTAACTCAAGTATCAACTTTTAATTGATATGACTACAGATGTTTGAATTTATCGGCTGTTTATTTCGATTATCCATACAGAATTTCTCATTACTATGCTATATCATTATGATCTATAAAGAGATAAAAATTTATTTTTATGGAAGCTTGCATTCTAAAAGGGAAGAATGTTCACATTCCACACCCTTTGACCCCCAAATCCAATAGGATCGTATCCCACACCGTCACGGAACAAACTAAAATGTTTTCAAAAACAAATCATTTTCATGCTAGGGTTATCTTACGGAGAGACAGACGATGAGACAGTCAAATAAAAAACAAAAATTAAATAAATGAATGACACTAACTGGTAAATTATGCTCAACTAAAGACGAAGGGAACAAACATTTTGCACGAATCACATCCAGTTCATTAAAACTTTTAACAAAGGAAGTTAATTTCATATTTTTTTCCATGCGGTATTAAATTTGTGCTGGGCACTAGAAATATGATTAGTAATATCATTCCTTCCACTACGCGAAACGCTGAAATTACATGACACGCAGTGCAAAATGCATATTTTTCATTTTTCGAATATTTTGCAATACACGGGAATTACACAGAATACGCATCACGGAATGTTTGATAGTACTTTTTTCCCCCTTTCATATTGCTGCTCATAGTGAATCACTAATACTAAATTTATTGACACTTGAAAAAAAATTCGAGTAAAGCTGCTGTAGTAAAACAGTAACAGCTTAAAGAGATGCAATTTGCAGAGGAAAAAAATAGTACCCCAACATATTAATTTCGTTGAATTAAGCAAAGAAATTTTTATGCAAGTTATCGAGCGGCAAACAAAAAAAGCACGGTTGAAAACTTACTGACTAATAGACCAGCAAAATAAATCATTGCTGGAGAAGCAAAGGCTCAAATGAACATTAGACTTTGTTTTTCTTCTTTTTTTTTTTTTTCAACTTCCTCTTACAGTAGCATTCTTTTGTTAGGTCAAATTTATTGCCACAGAAGAAGTTATGAAACCATGCCTAATGCATTTTTAATTTCACAAAACGCAGCTTTTGCTTAATTTCATCATGTTGGGTATCGATGTGGGCTTAAAAATTCCACAGACAAAATCAGTTTGAATTTTTTTCTACGATAACTACGTTCTGAAATAGCATTTCGAACTGGGAGTACTGGAATGCAAGACACACCCACGCTGACCCCAGGGACGAACAATGCATTATCTGAAAAGAAGAAGGGGGGGGGGGGGCACCGAACGTGATTGTAACCTTAAGTTACGCAACTGGCCGCTTGCACAGGGGAAGGTACTCGGATCCATTCAAAAGTCCACGTGTAAGCAGAAACCTCGCACTTTCTCTTCACAGCAGAAATAAGGAGATTTTTTTCTTTTTAATCATCTCGTGTTAAGGATTTTTTGAAGTGGAATAAAGATTTTTTTTTTTTTTCTCTCTCTTGAAATGGGGAGAGAAAAATAGGGATTTTTGATATGAGAATGAAAAATCGGAAGAAATCACTTTCCGATCGAAATATCAGAAAGTTGCCCCAAAATCGGAAGCTTTACGGGTAAATTTGAAAGATTGGCACCTATGAAATTATTATGCCCAAAAACGAGAGGCCAAAAGTTTAACAACGAGAGCTCGACATTACTGCGAATTTGTGAATTGTTACTTTTTTGGACATATTAGAGAGAGGCATTAAAATTTGTGATCAAGTGCAGGTGCTTCTGTTTGAAGCAAATTCGAATTTTTTTTAATGTGAATTAGCAAAAAAATTTCCTCTTTTATTTTCCCCCTAAACTATGTGAGGTTATAAGCTTTAAAATGAATCGCCGAACATATTCATGTGAGGGTTTGTATGATCGCAATTTTCATTGTTATAAAACAGGTTGCAGAATATAAAGACAAATATATTAACTTCCTGATTTCCCAAATCCGTAACCTCCAAAAAAGAACTCCCTTTCAGTTTTCCGTAGAGTGAACAGCCCCTCAAGTCACTAACCAAAAACGTGTGATTCGGGAGGTGAGCTGAGTTTGGGGTCTGGGCACATGAAGAAGTTTGCTAAGTACTTACCTCACCCCTCGGCGGCCAAATAATAGACGATGGCCAGGGTTCATCTTTCAGTGAACGCGGTTTAACTGATAATTAATATATTTTTAATTTATGCTAATTATAGATTTCAAGGAATCATAGAAAAAGATTTGCACTTCTTAAAAAATAATTTGGAAATTTGGTATACTACAGTGTAATGAAACAAAGGGTAGTAAAATACATCAAGGGTTGATTGTGTATATGCATGCATGGAAACGCACACACACACACAGAAAAAAAATTGTTGGGATATTCAACTAATAATTATAATTTGCATTTATGAGGTAAAGTTAATATACTATGGTGAAACAAGGAAAACTACACTTTTTTTTAAGAGAAAAGCATAATCAAAAAGGAAAAAGCTTGAAACTCTACTCACTTTTTAAACACCATAATTTGTACTTAGTCTCTCCTTTAAAGGCGGTGGAAACTGGTCAGAAAATCTTTTCCAATTTTCTTCTCCCACCTGGTTTTTAAAACCATGAAGAATCTAAAAGATGAAAAAAATCATTAATGCAGATATAAAAGTCTAAACAGAAGAGTTACAAGGTGAGTATTCGAAGTTGACCAGACTTTCACATTTTCAGTAGGTTTTAATACAAATAACATTTTTGTACTAACATTTTAAAACAAAATTTTATGGGATATTTAGAATTTTGGTGTGCTTCCTATGCACATTTCAAGATGTTGAACTCTAACAGAATAATTAGAATTATGGTGAGCACCCTTCTCCCAAAAATGCATTTCAAGCTGTGGAACTCTAACATACATATCATTAAGCTGTTCTCTAAGATTCAGAGGTTAGCTCCTCAAAGAAAGATAATCTGCCAGAAAAACTTTTTAACTAATGGAACTAGATTTTACTTACTACTGGTGTATCAGACATCTCCATTTACAGCTATCTGGGCACACAGCTTTAACTTCACTGACATCCATCACGGGTTGCACACAAGATCTCTGGTACCTTGTACTCAATCTTTTTCTCAAGCAGACATTCCTCAATCTGGTCTTCCCATGATTTCCTTGGCCTTTATCTTTCTTTCCTGCCACTTGGGCTGAAAAATCCTCTTAGTAAGCATCTCAACACTCATTCTTTCAACATGGCTAAACACCTAAGAATATAAGTCTCCACCTTACTAACAACATTTTGCCTCATATTACAAATCTGCAACACATCTTCATTCCTCACATGATCACAGTGTGTCTTACCACAAACTTCCCATAAGTAACACATCTTCCCAGTACACAAATGACTCCCATGTCTCTTCTGCATTATCTAGTTTTCACTGCTGTAAGTGAGAGTAGGAACAATTACACTTTCATATATAGCCATTCAGGACCTACTTGAGAACCCATCATTCCTGTGAAATTCTCCTGAAGCAGCTATGGCTTTCAAAAAAGCAGTCACTCACCCATTGATTTCCCCATCTAATTTGTTTTCTCTGTCAAACATGCTTCCTAAATACAAACTCATTTTACTTGGTCAATCCCTGTGCCATTTAGATTTATCTTGCATCCAGTACCAACCATTCCTCTCTCAAAAACTATAACTTCGGTCGGTCAGTCGGTCTCTCTCTACCTTATTTATACTCAGTTTGGATTTCATACAAACTTCATATATCTGGGACAATGTACCTGCAACTCACTTTTGCTCTCTGCCAATATGACTGTCATCAGCATGCAGTAGTCTGCACACACGGATATCACCAAGACATAAACCAGTATTGTCCAGTTCAGCATCACATATGCATACATCCATAAATATAATAAGCAACCATGGTGACATTACACAAAGTTGTCCAACTCCTGCATCCTATAATAGAACCCTATTTCGATAAAAAAAAAAAACCATTCACTCGTACACAATACACGTGCTCTTTGGCCAGTATACAAGGCTTTCACACAGTTAAGAAAATTCCCAATAATACCATATTTATTCAGTACCTTCCACAGAAATATCCTATTTACTCTGTCATAAGCTTTCTCTAAATCTATGAAGGCAGCAAAAACTTTCTTACCAACAAACAAATACTTTTCAATCATCACATGTAATGCAAAAATTTGGTTAGTGCAGCCCTTACCACGCATAAATCCACTCTGTACATCCCACATTTTCTCTGAAGTGAGACCTCATACCTTGTCAATAATGACCGTTTCAAACACTTTCTGCGGCACACTCAGCAAGCTTATACTACAATAGTTCTTGCATTCAGTCTGATCCAACTTTTCCCTTATACAAGGGAACAATGATGACATCCCACCAATCCTGAGGGGCCATTCCCAACTCCTAGCACAACTGGCAAATTTCAGTTAACCAGTCTACTGCAAGTACATTTTGTTAAAAGTGTGTGTAACCCCTCGCCCCACATTGCAGCAGCGACCCTCTGTTTGGGGAAGTTCATTTAATTGCCTAGTTGATTTCATACTCCATTGCTATTTCTCTTGTTTTACAATTACTGTTTGTAAAAATTGCAACACCATAAAAAGCTGCCTATATTAGCTTGAAACTTAAAGAACATGTACAAACAACAGGTGAAGGCATGCAAATTATTAAAATGTCAGTGAAAAGGCAATTACAGTTTCATAACAGCGCGTTCGGAACTGACCAGTCTCGGCTATAAAGAGCTGGCTCAAACGATATGTTGCAATTAGTGAAGAGCCAGTATTGAGTCGAAAGAGTGTTTCTTGTGTCTCCCTATGTTCTATCGCCGAAGAAGGTTGTATTATGAACACCTGTTGAACTTTGAGTGAGGAAAAATTGTTGGGATGAGAGAAGCTAGATTTCCCTACCACTAAAGTGGCACTCGTAGGAGACAAAACGCCAGAACAGTGATGAGAATGTGGTGTCAGTGGACAGATGAGGCTTGGATGCACAAAACTCTGGGAAATGGACTCCAAAATTGCACCACTGCACATGAAGACAGACACCTCTAACTGCATGGCAATTACCAATAACACAACAAAACCCATGGTGTTAGTGCGGCAGTGTTGCAGGTCAGGCTTCATCCTCTAGCACAGTTCGACATCATCTGCTTAACAGAGGACTGATAGCTAGCAGCCAATTGCTGAGCATTCCTTTGACCCCGAACCACAGACTGCAATGAGGTCATGTTTTCTGATGAGTCACGATTCTACTCAAAGCGCCATGATTAGGGTGGTTCCGAAAAGGGGCAAATTTCCGAAAAGTCTGAAATCATGCTCTCTCACCCCTTAAAAATGTTGTGGATTACTAAAAAAATGTGTGTGAATATTTTTTTTCTTTTTTTGCAATTAAAGTCATTTTAGAGGTGCCCCAAGCAACATCCTTTTAATAGAAAAATGTTAAAATCGTAACGTCCCCCCTCCATCGCGCCCTATGAAGGGCACCTGGCTGAAGGAAAGAAATATCTTTCCCTCTGGGCTGTTTGTTTCCAAGAATCACCATCCACAGTTTTAGCAACACATTATAATCATTACGTGGTTGAATCGAGCCAAGACAGTCACCAGCAAATTGTAGGAGGTCTTTGACTACAGAAGGGTTAATCACGATTACTGTGTTCTCGACGTTCATCAGTGTGCTAAACTTGGACTGATCGATGAACCACCACTTCTTATGAAAATGTTTAAATAAGACTATATCTGGACCGGATGATGGACCAAGACAGACAACAAAGGCCTGCTAAACCAACAGCTTGAATATGTGGTGTTGGCATGCCAAGTAGAATAAATTGGCCATAAAATAAGGTTGCCGTCTTATGCACGATTAGAATAACTAAAAGTTAAAAAGAACTGATGCTCCTGTACACACCAAATGTGGTGAAGGTAATATGAATGACAGGCTAAAACAAACATGAGATCTTTCAATCCCTCTTGGGATCATCCTCAGATGTGCTCTCAAATTAGTGATTCCAACCCTTAAATAACAGAAGGGGTAAGTGTCATGAATCAAACTGTGCGCTCACTGCGCATGTCTGGGATTGTTCACGGGAAATTCCGAATCGCTGAATGGGTGATTGTCATCTGGTGTTAAGGCATTCAAGGTGTTGTCACTTTGAACATTATTTGAGTCCCTTGGCAAGAAATTTTTCCAAGAATTGGGGATATACATAGGTATATAGTCATTACAACATTGATTGCCCTTGGTGAAAATTAGCAAGCTCTCTGCAAAAAGTAACAAGGTTTTGTTCCATGGTGGTGTAACGATGGAAACCTCCTGCCAAGCTGGGAAATGTGAACCCTTGTTGGTAAGGCGTGATAACGCAGTTTTTTGGTTTCGAGTCTTAATGTCATAAAGGTGCTCCTTCATTCTGATGTCCAACGTCCTCTGAGTAGATCCTATGTAAGTGAGAGGTGGGTCATCTGGCTCAGTACTGTAAAGAGGTATGTTATATACTCCATGACGATCAGATTAGAGGGGCCACATCAACTTCCTAAACAGACGCTCATACCTTGCTTTCCTTGCGTTGGCCAAGACTACATCCAGTTGTTTGCTTGATCATTACCTTGTTGTGATTCATACCAAACTTCTGAAGGAAGCCGCAAAACTGCAGAGCACTCACATTCACAAACTTCGGAATTTGGTGACGGACAAGACAAATCAAGCCTATATCCAAACCCAACCAAAACAACATCCAGTCACTATCCAGTCATCTTTCATCAACCTGAGCAGTGTTCAGCTTAGCCAAATTCAACAAACTGCTTTGAACAGAGGGCTGAAGTATTCATATCCGCCTACCCCCCCCCCCCCCCCGGACTTTTATCCCACAGGCCGAGGATATAATTCGCCACCTCCCTACAAATGATCAAGAATTGGCTAGGTTTGAGATCACCAAGGCATTGCAAAGACGAGGAAAACGTGATGACCCATCGCTTAAAGTCGAACGTGCTCAGTTGAAGAAATTACGCAGGGATTCGAACCTGGCCATAATTTCAACCGAGAAAACTGGTCAGGCAGTCATTCTAGACAGAGCTACATACACCCAAAAAATGGAGACTGCTATTCAGGAGATCCCACATGAAATTGTCACCCGTGACCCAACAAATGCCACGGTATCAGCACTCAGCAGACTTAGAAATTCTGGAACTCTCCCGTCAACCATCTCCTCTTACATGCACCCACCAAATGGGTACAGAGTTCCTGAGTTATTTGGAACCTTAAAGACTCATAAAGAACATCAACCTATGCGACCATTGGTATCGGGACACTCCAACCCAACCTACCAACTTGAAGCCACCTTGGCTTCATTCCTTAAACCCATAACCCTAACTCAGGGCTACTCTGTTTCCAGTTTGAAGGAAGCTTTGTCGAGGATTCAAACTTTTAGTAGTCAAGGATCTCCATTCATTATAGCCTCACTGGACGTTACGGCCTTATACCCTAATGTGTCTGTGCCTCTGGTTCACTCTTTAATTGCAGAAAAACTGAAAGAATCAGACATGCCTGTCTCTGAGATCGCCGCAACTCTTAGTGCCCCGAGACTTATTCAAAATCGTTCATACTTTTGCTTCAACAACATCATTTACAGGCAAAAAGAGGGTGTCCCAATGGGTTCCCCTCTATCACCCCTTTTGGCAGAGATATTTATGCAACACCTAGAGCACCTGGCGTTGAACCCTTTACCTGAAGAACTGGGTTTATAATTGAGATATGTCAATGATATTTTGGTTTTCTGGTTGGGCACCGAAGAAAAATTATTGAATTTTAGGGATTTCATGTCTTCACTACATCAGTCAGTGAATTTTACGTTGGAACTGGAAACTGAAGGAATCATACCGTTTTTGGATATCTTGCTAACCAGAAATATTACAAATCACACTATTCAAACCTCAGTTTTCAGGAAGCCTATGTCTGCCCCTAGTATCATCCCTTACAACTCAATGCACCCTCTATGTCATAAACTTGCAGCCATTCGTTTTATGATACAACGAGCCATTACACACTCCTCCAGCAACCGGCTGAAGAAACAAGAAATTGCAAAAATTAAAGAAATCGCCCGAAACCATGGCTATGGAAATCATTTGGTGGATTCGATTTACAAGAGACTCTGAAACACAACCAGGTCCACACTTGTGAGGGAAACAAGAGATAAGAAATTTGTTGGGTCTATGTGCTATGACCCACACGTCACTCGCATTATGAAAAACGTGTCATCGTCACAAAATTGATTTTGGCCTCAGAACATCAAATACTTACTCCATCATTCGCAACGACCGCGATCAAATCAAACAGGGATCCCGTCATGGAGTATATAACATACCTCTTTACAGTACTGAGCCAGATGACCCACCTCTCACTTACATAGGATCTACTCAGAGGACGTTGGACATCAGAATGAAGAAGCACCTTTACGACATTAAGATTCGAAACCAAAAAACTGCGTTATCACGCCTTACCAACAAGGGTTCATATTTCCCAGCTTGGCAGGAGGCTTCCATCGTTACAACACCACGGAACAAAACCTCGTTACTTTTTGCAGAGAGCTTGTTAATTTTCATCAAGGGCAATCAATGTTGTAACAACTATATACCTATGTACATCCCCAATTCTTGGAAAAATTTCTTGCGAAGGGACTCAAATAATGCTCAATGTGACAACACCTTGAATGCCTTAATACCAGATGACACAATCACCCATTCAGCGATTCGGAATTTCCCCGTGAACAATCCCAGACATGCGCAGTGAACGCACAGTTTGATTCATGACACTTACCCCTTCTGTTATTTAAGGGTCGGAATCACTAATTTGATAGCACATCTGAGGATGATCCCAAGAGGGATTGAAAGATCTCATGTTTGTTTTAGCCTGTCATTCATATTACCTTCACCACATTTGGTGTGTACAGGAGCATCAGTTCTTTTAACTTTTAGTTATTCTAATCGTGCATAAGACGGCAACCTTATTTTATGACTAACTGAGCACGAACTTTTCATCTATATTAAATAAATTGGCTTTTAGTTTGTTCATAATTAGTGTGCATGCTGCATTCTTAATACCCATATTGGATGCAGTGGTACCAATTCATAAGGCTTTTATTTTATCAGCAACAGACCATTCCATTACAAAGTTTATAAAAGTATCAGCTTGTGCAGATCCAGTGACTGAGGGCAGTTTTGGCACACCAAGCAACTTTTCAACATGCTGCCCTGTCACAACCACTGCTACTCAATCCACTACTTGTTTGTCAGCAGTGTTATGGAGCATCTTACCATCCCAGTGTCCTACTAGAGGGCCCACAGGGTTAAAATCAGCTTTAATATTTGCTGCTGTTTGTGACCGATCCTTCATGTGAGCCCTTCCGATTATTGAACGATTAATTGCAATCACTTTTGATTCTTTACTTTCACATCTAGCAGTTGCAGCCAAGACTGGAGTTGCTTTGCGATCACTGAGACTAACATGATCCAGAGAGGCTGATAAATCTGCACAAATAATGTTCCTTGCATGGGGTCTTCTTTGTTTCGATGATCTTGCAATGTCAAACCTTGGATATTTGACTTCACTACCGGATTCCAGCTTTCTCTTCCTCTTCTTACAAATGGTTCCTTCTGCATCACTGCTGCTTGAGCTTGAGTCATTTTATCTCACAGGTATCACCTTCGCTGCTAAAAATTTCAGTTGTGCTCTATTTTTCTCTTCACTCTCTATGGCTTTCTTTTTTCTAAGCTCTGACTTAGCCTCTTCTTCAGCCAATTTGGAATCAACTAATGCAATGTAGCCCTTCCTCCCCTGTCATCTCTTTAAGCACATAAAAAAAGCTAGATTTTCTGGGATTTTGATGAGTTTCTCATAGTCCTGGTGAGCAATATTAAACAACTGAGGGTAATAGATTTGAAGTAAAATTAGTTTCTTTAGAAATTTGATTCTCCGTTCTTCGAGTATGATGCTTTTGCAGTGCTTTCCATTCGAAGAACAAACCCTTCTAATTTGGAAACATAATGCAGTTGTTGGCGAACTGGCAGGGGAAACTTCACCCAGAAAGGAAGAACTTAATCGATGACACTCCTTGAACTTTCCCAAACAGCTTTACCAGACCTTTTGTGGAAGTAAAAGAATTTCGAAAGTACATCCTTATTTGCACAGCAATTTACAACCACTAATGGGCTCTGTCATTAGAGAACCAACTAAATAGACATTGTTTTGGGACCTTGTTTCAGGTAAATCATGCCCACTTGAGGATGCCATCCCTGCCTGAAAAAAAACACACACACACACAACTTTTATAGTATGTAATTATGAATATAATATTATATGAAAAACGTATGAGAAAACACTTACAAAATTGATGGCCTATGGGGGCAACTGTAGAAGTTGAGCAAAACTGCTGAAATTTTACAGGGAATACTTTTCTCACAAACACAAAATAAGAGGGTGAGAGGAATTTTCTAACAAACTTCAATTTTGAGAAGCACCCTAGCCATGATGGCCACGTATGTGTTCAAAGACATCATGGTGAACTGCATTTTGCAGCACCATAAAAGCACAATGCGAGTGGTGGTTTGGGGTGCTACTGGGTACAATTCACAATCTCGCTTAATACGGATTGAGGGAAGTCTCAACCGCCAACAATATATCAGGGATGTTTTAGAGGTAGAAGTGATACCTGTCCTTTGGAGTTGTGCTGGTGCTATATTCCATATATTCCAGCAGGACAATGCTCAGGCACATGTGGCACGTAATGTCCAAGACCTCTTCCATGCATAGAAGATACTGATTCTAACCTAGTCTGCATATTTGCCGAATATGTCCCCGATCAAACACGTCTGGGACATAATAACTAAGTGACTGGCTCGTCAACACAAAAGAACTCTGTATTCATCTAGTCCTAAATGCGAAATAGCATATGGTGGACATTACGTGGCTATTGACATTGAAGTATAACTACTATTAAAAACAGTGACAATACTGTTTGTCACATAAATCTATGTACAGGTATGCATAAGTTGGAGCAGTTAGGTCCAAAATAGCAAAATAAAAATGTAAACAGAATGAACATTAGCAATAAGACTGATGTCACTCACAGTAGATTAGGCTTACTGCTTGTGAAGGTCACATTACTTCGCCATAGTAAGTACTTACTATGGAACAAAATAATTGCAATCAAAGAGGACAGACTTGATTGCAATTTTGTTGTTCCACAGTAAGTACATATGGCTTACTATGATATGGCTTATTGCTTGTGAAGGCCATATTACTCCACCGTAGTAAGTATTAGGTGTGCAACTTAATTCTCGGCCACAGACACGACACATTGACAGCAAATTATAGCATATCGAATATGTACCTAATCAGGGAAATAATCCTCGTCGTGTTGATATATTTGAGCCATCGATCAGGAAGCTGCAGAAAAAAGAGGGCTGAAAGTCATCAATACTTGTGTGGACCTCCTCGACAGAAGTGAAGTGCGTATTACGCAGGTGATGTTGCAGGGAGCAAAAGAGGTGATAATCCGACGGGGTGAAGTCTGGAGAATACGCCGGGTGGGACAAAATCTTCCATCTCAGGTCAGTGTTAGTGTTTAAAGTCATTTTCGTGGTGTGAGGACATGCGTTATCCTGAAGCAACAGGACCGACCTTCTGTCTTTGCCGGTGTATGGCCTTTTTGCCTTCATTGAGTCACTCACACGTATGAGTTGCTGACAATAACGCTCAGCATTGACCGTTTCACCAATTCATAGTGTACGACATCGCGCTGATCCCACCATATGCACAGCAACAACTTCCCTGGCATGGATATTCGGTTTGGCGATACTGGTGGTAGGCTGACCTGGATAAACCCACTATTTGCGCCACTTAGGATTGTCGTAGAGGATCCACTTCTCATCACAGGTCAAAATCTTGTAAAGGAAATCCTTCTTGAATCTGGAGAGCAAGGACACAGCAACATCGTAGCGCCTAGACTTGTTTGCAGCTGTGAGTTGGTGGGGCACCCAACGGCCCTCCTTGTGAATCCATCCAAGCTTGTGCAAGCGCTTTGCAATGGCTTGCCGTGTTACTCCGAGTTCCTGGGAGAGCTCCGACTGTGTGCGATAAGAATCCACGTCCAACAGTTGTTCCACTTCCTCATCATCAACTTTCTGTAGCTGTCCTGGACGTTCTGCAACACGGAGATAGAAATTTCCCTGCTTAAACCGCTGGAACCACTTCTTACACGTACTGTAGGACACAACAGCCTCACCCAAAGCAGCACAGATCCTTTTCTGGGCTTCCGCAGCACTTTTTTCAGCTGAAACGCAAACCGGAGCCAGTGCCTCAAATGTTGCTTCTCAAATGACATTGCTTTCACCGTCAACTTTCTTCCCTTCTGTCACTACAGCTATGAGTGGTTATGGTTGCATGGAAAACTTTTGGATGGTGCTGCAAATAGCCATTATCGCACACAGCTATTTGCATTTGCCGACGTTCTATGATCGTTTGCGGTTAGTGGGCAGAGAATTAAGTTGCACACCTAATACTTACTATGGTGAAGTAATATGACCTTCACAAGCACTAAGTCTAATCTACTGTGAGTGAGGTGAGTCTTACCACTAATGTTCATGCTGTTTACATTTTTATTTCGATATTTTGGACCAACTGCTTCAACCTACACATACACGTACTTGAATTTACGTGACTAACAGTACTGTCACTGCTTCTAATAGTAGTTATACTTCAAAGGAACTCTGGTCTTGCATAGAAGCAGCCTGGCAGGGCTAGTCCCCAGGATAATGTCAAAAACCTCTTCCATGCAATGCCATGCTGAGTAAAGGCTGTTATTATTGTGTGAGACAGTATCACATGCTATTGAATTCTGAAGTAAAAAATCACATAGCTCTACAAATGTAATCAGGTTATCTCCTGTGCCATGAGGAATGTGATATAAATTTCACTTGAATAGCATGATTTTTCTCTTGGTGTTGCAATTTTCACAAACCGTAGTGTATATGTATATCAAATTAAGGAGGTAGGCTATAATTTTTTACTTTCTCTCTGTTGATGCCATACCCTGCATAAAAATATGTCCCCTTTGATTGCAATTATTTTGTTTCATTAGAAATTCTGATATTAAAGAAATATTTCTGATTCCTCTTGACATTGTTTGTTTTATTTCAATCAATTCCGACTGATGAATCACTTGTTCCAACTTATTATTCACTTGAATTTTCTCTTTCATTTAACACCATCACAAACCATCTTGTTCTAGGTTTATCCCTTGCATTAATATTAACATTTGTAGCGGAAATCTTTCCTCTCCCATACAACACCTATGTGCACTCAATGTTATTTATTTATCTAAGAAAGTTTTCATAAAGGATGAATTACCAAACTCAGATCAGATCTAACATATATATATATATATATATATATATATATATATATATATACTAAAGAGCAAAACTGAAGACTAAGGAAAAATTTTAGAATTTAAAACGAAGGGTGCAAAATAACCTGAAAATCAAAACGCGCAACGCAGCAGTTTTGAAAATTCAGAATTCACATTCTATAAAGAAGATACCTAAGCAAAAAAATACATATATAATTTTGACTCACACCTAGTACAACATAGAAAAGGTTATGTATCTACCTGTGTGATCAAAAGGAAAAAGATAAAAAAATAAAATAAAACAACTGAATGTAGAAGGTGTCGAGAATACTGAGCCTTGGCTTTATCAAGGACCAGCAAAAACTCTGCATTTTCTCACTTCCACAAAGACCTAGTTGGAAATGGGTTTCTGCAAGGCCATAGATGCAAGTAACATTCCCACCTAAAATAGTTTAAAAAATATATATATAAGTCATGTCCTCCTTAGAGTTGCATGACCTAGCACTAGTTAACAATTTCGCTTGCATCCATTAACCTTCCTGGCCCGACCCATACTCTTCATCTGTTACTATTAAACAGAGAGAAGAAGATTAAAGAGAACTCAAGCTGTGAGAGTGGCAGAAGTAATTTCTACTATACTCAAAGTTTGTCCCCTAGATATTAATAGTTATGATTTTGAAAACCTATATACTAATCTGCCTCTATCAGATATAATCACTACCTTTAAAGAGCTGTATGCAGAATTTAAACTTAACCAATTTGTTGATGTAGGAACTTGGAGCTCTTATCTCAATTGCTGCATAATAAATAACCATATCTTATATAATAATACTCTCTATAAGCAAGTGAACGGTATTCCAATGGGAACATCAACGTCCACGCATATCGCTAATCTATTCCTGTTCTTTAAGGAATATAAATTCATTAAAAATCACCCCACCTGCTCAGATAACTACCTTTACACTTTTAGATATATTGATGATCTGCTGTGTATCAATAATTCAGAAGTTATAGAGAGTGATTTTGATAATATCTATCCTAGCTCTCTTAACTTATGTAAAACCAACCACAGTAATCAGGAACTTGAGTTCCTAGACTTAAGCATTAAGCTCAACAGAGGTAACCCATCTATTAGCCTCTATGATAAAAGAGTTAATTTTCCTTTCAAAGTAATTAAATATCTACACTGGAATAATAACATTTCAACCAAAGTAATTGAGAATGTACTAATTTCTCAGGTCCTAAGAATTTCAAGAATTTGCAGCAACAATTTGGACTTCAATTACCACATTAATATACTATTAGAAAGTTTTCTAGAGAACGAAATTCCTTCTTCTTTCATCAAAAGAACTTTAAGAAAAATTATTCTGAATAATAGAGTAAGGTTGGCAGATCTGCTTTAATTTTCTACACAGTTAATAATATGATTCTGACCAATCAAAGCCGTAAGGAAGTTGGCTAGAGGATGCCTATTAACTACCTAAAGGAACCTTAGTGCTATGGATATGACGGTCCTATTAAAACAAAAAATTAAATAATATAAACAAAATCACAAAAAAATGTTAAAAATCCGTTTATAAAAGAAAATAAAAACAAATAAAAAAGAAAACTAGTTATTCATCACTAGGATAGCTATACTAAAAATAGTAAAACCAACATTAAAATTAATAAGATTCTGATTAATCTATAGAAGCTCACTAAGGTGATTTAATACATGCAAAGATTATTAAATAAACTGCTCGTGTATTTTATAATATTTCTCATGTATTCTGGAGAGTTAATTCTGCTCTTTCTGATCATACAGATCCACAGTCTTAAGTTTATATATTTTTTTTTTCTCTGTTTAAAATCTCCGCGCGTTGGTTTCTTGCTGTATGAGGAGGCCATCAGCCCCACCCTCACTGCCCCCAGCGTCTAGGGAGTGGCGGAAGAGGTCAGCCATGTTCTTCTCTTGTGAGGAGAAAAGTTTTTGTAACACAAGAGGTAAGCTCTCTTCCTTGTTTTTGGGTTCTAGGTTTTATAAGTTTAATGTTTGTACTTCATGTACCTTTTCTCTGTCGTTTTTTAGCTTTTCAACTTTTAGGCATTGGTTTGTCTGTTAACATTTTTGCGGGTTTTAACTCTTTCGTTTCTTTGTAACTTTGAGCGTCTTTTGGGTACCTAGGAACAGAAGATGGCTTAGCTTGTTCCTTTTCTATGCGCTGACTATGCGCTGTTTTTTCAAAGTAGTTAAGTTCTTAATAACTAATTAATTATGCACTTAAAGCACTGCTGAAATACTTTGTACATATTGCAACTAACTGTTTAAGGTATATAACTTTCACAAAGTTTTCTTTAGTTAATTATTATCTTTAACTTATTCTCGTTTTCGTGCTGTCATAAGTTGTAGAGTAGGGGTTTTAGACTCAAGTTTTCTTTCAAAAATCTGTTCGTTATAAATTAACATTTCCTTTTTTAATTGCAATGTAAAATTTGGATTTCTTTTGCATTGTTTTTCAGGTTTAAATTCTCTCTCAAACGAACTTGAAAATCATTTCTAATTATTATGTCACTCTCACAGCTTGAGTTCTCTTTAATCTTCTTCTCTCTGTTTAATAGTAACAGATGAAGAGTATGGGTCGGGCCAGGAAGGTTAATGGATGCAAGCGAAATTGTTAACTAGTGCTAGGTCATGCAACTCTAAGGAGGACATGACTTATATATATATTTTTTAAACTATTTTAGGTGGGAATGTTACTTGCATCTATGGCCTTGCAGAAACCCATTTCCAACTAGGTCTTTGTGGAAGTGAGAAAATGCAGAGTTTTTGCTGGTCCTTGATAAAGCCAAGGCTCAGTATTCTCGACACCTTCTACATTCAGTTGTTTTATTTTATTTTTTTATCTTTTTTCCTTTTGATCACACAGGTAGATACATAACCTTTTCTATGTTGTACTAGGTGTGAGTCAAAATTATATATGTATTTTTTTGCTTAGGTATCTTCTTTATAGAATATATATATATATATATATATATATATATATATATATATATATATATATATATATATATATACACTGATGAGACATTCCATTATGACCACCCCTAGCCTAGAGAAATGAGCTCACCACGCAAGAGACCGAATGGTGGCGCAGGTGAAGCTCACAGAGCAATATACATACAACACGAGGACCGGCTTTTGGTTAGTAGAGTGTGCGAAATGAGAAATGTTGCTGATCTATCGGAGTTTGATAAAGGACAAATTGTGATGGCACGGCGCCTCAGAACTATGATCTTGGAAACATTGCAGCTTGTGGGTTGTTCACATGTCGCTGTAGTGAGTATATATCAAGAGTGGTGTACAGATGGCCAAATGACAAACTGTCGTCCGCAACTCATTAATGCCAGAAGGGAGTGGAGACTGTCGCGCATTGTTCACAGCTACCACAGGGCCATAGTGCGACAAATTACCCGCAGCTAAAATAGTGATGAACAGAGCAATTTGTCACAACACACAATTCATCGCAGTCTTCTGCGCATGGTCTGTGTAGCCGAAGATCTAGCCGGGTCCCCATACTCGCTGCAAGTCATCACCAGCAACACGTAAAACGGAGCCAAGATCAAATTGGACCGTGGACGATTGGAAGAAAGGGGCCTGGCGATTCAAAATTCCTGGTGCATCACGTAGACGCGGAAACAAGCCAGTGGTGGTGGGTGTTTTGCTGCTGTTGGCGATATTTTCTTGGGATACTTTAGGCCCCGTTATCCCAATAGCACAACCCCCAAGAGCTGTCAGGTATCTGAACATCGTTGCAGATCAAGTTCACTCATTCACGGCAACTGTGTGTTCCTGCTGGTGATGGCCATTATAGTTTTGAATCAAACTGGCTCAGAGTGTATCAGTCAAAGTTACAATCTCACGAGTCTGACAGTGGATCATGAACCAGTAAAATCCTACGAAGCTGTGCAGCAAACTCACATACAGACAAAACATTTGAGTATTTCTTACCTCATTAAACATGTGCTTCAGATCTGGCTTAGGATTAACCCATGAAGCAACTGCATCACAGAAAAATATGAAATCTTGTACAACACCTCCAGGATTGACACTAATCATACTACAAATGCCACGAAATGCTGAATCTTTTTCTTCATTGTCCCTGATGTTACGAAGTGATGTACACCTGTATAAGAGCACAAACCATATATTCTGATGCAACGGCAGAAAAAAACTATACTTCTAAATAAATTCATACAACAGACAATAACATCTTAGGAAAAACAACTGAGGTGACAAACCTATTTATAATTTCTTAATTTTTACATTTCTAATATTCATGAAGATATATATTGTACTTATACAATTCATTCTTTTCTTTTCAGTTTATTCATCTCACCTGCCAGAGACATATTTATAGTACACATACCTACACTCAAGTGCTTGAGTTAGGTATGAGCATGTCTTAAGTACATTTGTCTTCAACATGTTAAACTATGCTTGCATTAATTGTGTGATGTGCTATTAGTGTAGTTTTCCCTTAAAATAATAGCAAAACTTAATATAATAGCACAAATAATAATACAAACCACTATATTAAAATGGTTAAGATACTTTGTCACAAGTGAAAAAAAAAAATTCAAGTTTAGTGAGTGATGTAATCATCACTTATGAGGAATTCACTTCTATATACTTTCTTATTTTAAAATTTAATTAAAGTTATTTCTAGTTTGTGGAATGGCTCAAAAATATATTTAAAAATGATTCACTTTCATTTCTCTTTCTCTGGAAAATGGTCTCAACTGTCAACTAAGATAATGCTGCCATTTTCCAGAGGTTGTAAATTATGATGGGAAGTAGCTGCAATGTTTTGAACTACAGAACAGGGGTAGTTTAAAAAAAGTTGAACATTACATATGGTCAAACAGAAGTTAAGAAGCATACACTACACTGTTTATCCTGGATTGCTTTCCTCTTACAATTCTTTCTCAGCTGGAAGGTTAAAAAGCCCAAGGTTAAGCACCTTTTATGACTGTATTCAAGAGAAATTCTGCTTGTAAGTTGTTCAAGCTTCTGGGGAAGGAAAAAATTCCACAGATGATGGGGCTGGTAAAAAATCCACAGATGCTGAAAGGTCTGCTTTATGTTTAAATAATATATTACTTGATCAGAAATATTTTAAAAGTGAAGGGTAAATAACCAAAATCACAGTACTGACATTTTAGTCATGTAATAAGCCATTGCACTTCTGACTGACATTGAAAGGAGAGGAAATTGTATTGCTGTTTCACAAAAGAGTACTAAAAAAACTATCAAAAATAGTAACCACAGTTTTTACTACACACAGTACACATGCTTAAAATTAAAAGAAAAAGAATTTTGACCATTTCTTCTACTTTCCAGCACATGTACTCCATGTTATTCATCTATTTACCTGAACCTTCTTTTCTTTCTCTCTCACATGAAAGTTCTTCATGAGCAATGCTACCTAACCAGTGGTGTACAGGAAAAACTCTAGGCCCTCCCGCAAAAAAAAAAAAAAAAAAAAAAAAATTGAGGCTCTTTTTCAAAAATCTAGCTTTCAATTTACTCAATTTTTACTTCCATATTGCTAACTAGGCTTCATGGGTGTTTTAATAAATCAAGTTCTCTGGAACCTACGAGTATTTTTCGTAAAATCAAAATTCCACTTTATTGCGTAAAACACAAATGTGTACTTTGTAATCAAAATGGTTTTATACCGATACAAATTACTACAAAATACTTGCGTCAAAGTTAATCATATTATGCAATTTTTATTACCTTTGAAGAACTAAGGCCAGCTTTTTCAAATGCCTCACGATTGCAAAAACAAAACATGCAACTGCCGTGTGACAGTGTCTAATGACTTTTCTGATTTATACAAAATGTCACAACATAAGTAAGAAAATAAATAAGTAACGAATAAGAACTGTAGCACAAAAAATGTGAAACTACTTAAATTATTTGCTCTGGAATAAAAACAACAAGCTTAACATAATGCCACAATGTTTTGCACACAGTAAAAAAAAAAAAAAAAGGACAGGTCTCGGATTTTTCACTCCCACGATGAACACCTTTTAGTTTATTATATTCTGAAGGATGTGTAGTTATGTGCAAACAACTGTACACA
The DNA here is from genome assembly GCA_039090855.1 of Macrothele yani. Taxonomy (NCBI): domain Eukaryota; kingdom Metazoa; phylum Arthropoda; class Arachnida; order Araneae; family Macrothelidae; genus Macrothele; species Macrothele yani. The sequence continues at coordinate 34,980,137 of CM077004.1, forward strand.
TTATATTCATTGGTATAAAAATTCTGCTGACTGAACTGATATTTCTTTCACATTCTCTTAACATACACACATAGAAACTATTGCAAGGGCTGTGAAAAGGCAAGGTTAGTAGGAAAAAAAGGTTGCCTGGATCGCAAAAAATCTTGGAGCGGAGAGGGACGTGACGTCACTGACAGACCCATCGTAGGGTTTGACTCGAGGTCTCGCCCGCCCGAAGTGTGGAATCAACTGTTGTTTTTTTTGTTAAGCCTGTTTATTTTGAGAAAGTTTAGGATCCTTACAGAAGATATAGCTATAACCTGATTTAGATTGAAGGCATTTAAAAGGTTAGAAAAAAGAAAGAAAAACATGCATATGCATTATAAAAACTGAACATTTAGACTGAAGCATAAAGTGCATTATTTTGTACTTACGTTTACTGTAGTTGCAGTTCTGTTGCTTTGGCTTTTCACGATTTAGGAACATGAGTTATAATCCAATTAATACTTATAATTGATTTAATCACACCAATCCACAAAACCAGATGTTATTTCTAAATGGGTAGGTCCAAGTTTTTTTTGTTGTTTTTTTCCCCCCAATTTACTATTTTCATAGGTTTTCTCTTCTTTGAGCGAATGTAATCTCCATTTCTGGTTTTTCTTTTGGCAGTTAGGGTGGACTGCAGCTTCTCATTCAAATATTTATTCCTAATTATATGTTCTAAGTACCTCTGTGGGAAATCCAGGAAACAAGAGATGCTTTTTCGGTTAACTTTTTACGATATAAGGCTCTTTACTTAGTGTAATTTATGTTTTGTTTAAGAAATTCATATTCCATTTTTTAGCGATATTAGGACACTCAAGAGATGGTTTAATGAGTCCTCCAAATGACGGATGATGTAGCCATGATTCCCTCAATATGTACAGTGTTATTTTTTGATGTGTAATCTTCTAAATGTGGGTATTTTTCTTTATATTTTTTGGCCACCCAACGACATTTGGTGTATGATTCAAAGAAAGAAAACAGCCACGATTACGTTTATCGATGACACGACGAACAGAAAGGAACTTAATATATATAACAGAAAGGGACTTAATATATAGAAAGGGACTTGCAGGAACTAAGAGGGAACTCTAATAATGACTTGGATTTTGAAGGTTTTTAAAGATAATTTTAGAACTTTACATAGTTTCGGTTCAATAAATGTTTTTCCTAACCCTTGAAATTAAAGGTTGCCTTATATGTGGGTCAAAGTTTTTAACCAATTTTTACCTGTTGAACCAGGAGGGTTCGTAAATGGGAGTATAGATGGCGAATAAAATATTGAAAGAAAATTCAAAATTTTCACTACCGTCTTGCAGTTTGTAAGCATATTAAGTTGCCAAAGATTATTCATACACAAGGCTGGCAAAGAAAAAAAGGTGAACTTTTTAAGTGGGTGAAAAATCAGAATACATTGTGAGAAAGTGGGAACATTATGCAGCATTAACAAGATGGAATTGTTTACTGTAATTTATTTATGTAAACTGGAGTACATCACTGTATTCACATTATAAAATTACTGAATTTAAAACAGTTTTAAAAGACACTGTTTCAAACAGATTTTCTTTTGCTTTGTTTTTGTACTTGCTAGAACAACAGTTCAAGTTTCTGCTTGTGAGAAAGCCTTGCTTTCTTTTCAGCAAGTTCCACAGCCACACAAACACATATATATATCTTTTTCTGTCCCTTGGAATCCAATCTAAAATTTCGGCTGTCCATCGATGGTCTGTCCTTCTGGCAGTATGCCCAGCCCATTGCCATTTCAGGGATTTAACTCTGATCATGATGTCTTCCACTCTTGTAATTTTTCGGATCCACGAGTTCCTCTTCTTATCTCTTCTGGTTACACCAAGCATGCACCTCTCCATGCTTCTTTGAGTTGTCTGCAGCCTTTGTATGTCTCTTTTAGTTAAGGTCCACGTCTCTGCACCATGCGTAAGCAATGGAAGGATGCATTGATCAAACACTTTTCTTTTAAGACATAATGGCATATTGCTCTTGAAAATTATGCTGTTTCTTCCAAAAGCTCTCCAGGCAAGTTTTGTACGCCGATTAATTTCTTCATCAATGTGACCCTCACTTGATATCTGCTGTCCAAGATAAACGTACGTGTCTATTATCTCCATCTTTTCTCCATCAATTGATATATCTTCATTTTGAGTAAAAGCATTGAACATCCCTTTTGTCTTCTGAAAGTTCATTTTTAATCCCACTTCTTTACTCTTGTCAGCAAGTTCTTGGATCATACTCTGCAGCTCTGATGGGGTAGTTGCAAAAATGACTATGTCATCAACAAAACGAAGGTGGGTTAGATAATCTCCATGAATCTTTATCCCTTTGTTTTCCCAGTTCAGTGATTGAAAGACATTTTCCAATGTGGCATTACAGAGCTTCGGAGATATGGTGTCACCTTGTCTCAATCCCTTTCCAATTTTTATGTGTGTTGTATTTTCAAACAGCCGAATCTTTGCACTTGCATTTTCATAGATGTTATTAATGATATTAATGTATACATCTCCAATACCGCAGGATTTCAGAGCCATTGTGACTGCTGATGGTTTCACTGAATCAAAGGCTTTTTCATAATCGATAAAAAAGCCATGCACAATGGAAGTTCCTATTACCTCGCTCTTTCAATTAGTTCTCTCAGTACGTGGATATGATCTATTGTGCTGTAGCCACTCCTGAATCCAGCTTGTTCTCTTGGTTGAGCCATGTCCAGTGTTACCTTCAAACGGTGTGAAATAACTTTAGTGAAGATTTTATAAACCACTGATAGGAGGCTGATAGGTCTATAGCTCCTGAGATCCTCAATGTCACCTTTTTCATGTAGCAGGATCATTACAGCGTTGTTCCAATCCTCAGGAATCTTCCCATCATTAAGGCATCGAGAGAAAATTTGGGCGAGTACTGTTTCGGTTTCTCCACTTGCTTCTTGTATGATGTCTACAGTAATTCCATCTTCTCCTGGAGCTTTTCCCCGCTTCATGTTCTTGATTGCATGTGCAACTTCTGCTGGGAGGATTGGAAGAACTCTGGTACTGGTACCTTCCATGATGTCTGGAGTACATGCATCATCCCTTTCATATAATTTGGAGTAGAAATCTTTCACTCTTGTCAAAATTTAGCCTCTATTTCTTGTTACAGAACCATCATCTTTTCTCAGTGCCATAATCTGTTTTCTTCCCTTACTGAGATGTCCCTTTGCTATCCTTAGGCTTTGGTTGTTTTCAATTGCTTTCCTCGCTAGTTCACAGAATTTCCTTACGTCTTCAGCGATACTTTTTCGTACTGTCTTGCATCTGTCCGTCTTCAGCGATACTTTTTCGTACTGTCTTGCAGTTGTCCTCATCTCTCTTCTTTTTTGCATCAACATTTTGGTTTTTCCTGATAATTTGTTCACATGCAACTTGTTCTTAGACCCAGCTAATTTTGTTGCTGTTTCCATAAGAGCTTTGGTTACTTTTCTGTTAACTTCAGAAACATCCACTTCTTCCGATGTTAGGCCTTCAACTTGAAGGTATTATGGTGTTTTTTAAGGTTGGTTATGTCAATACATTTTGTTTGTCTTATGAGCTTGTTACGTTCGAGTTTAGTGTTGAGGTGCATCTTACATCTCACCAATCTATGGTCACAACCTGTGTTGAACTTGTTTAGCACAATGTAGTCTTCTATGACGATTTTTTTGTTACACATAATAAAATCAATTTCACTTGTCCCATTTGGATGTCTGTCTCTATGTCCATTTCCTGTTCGGCTTTTTCTTGAAAAAGGAGTTCAAGATGAAAAACCCTTCTGCCTCTGCAAACTCAACGAGAGTATTTCCACGCTGGTTTCTGTTGCCGTGACCGAATTTACCTACTGAAGTTTCATTCTGTTGCCGTTGCCCTATTTTTGCATTGAAATCTCCCATAATTATCTTCAAACGCTGCTTACCTTTATTATTTAGATGGCAAATTTCCTCATAAAATTCTTCAATTTCTTGTTCAGGAGGACTTGTGGTGGGTGCATAAGTTTGAATAATCTGAGCCTGGTATTTTCTTGAGAGTTGGATAACGAGTCGTGCAGCTCTGTCAGAGGAACTTTCAACTTCTACAACTTTATCCTTCAGTTTCTTGTTTATTATAAATCCAACACCACTAGTTCTGCCAGTATCTGTCCCACAATAGTAGAAGAGATGTCCACTTTTCAGTTCAATGAGATCTCCTTTTCTCCTTACCTCACTTAGCCCAACGATGTCCCACTTAATCCTTTGTAGTTCCTCTTCCAATTCAAGAAGCCTTGAATCAGAAGATAGGGAGCGTCCATTATACGTAGCCAAGGTCAGCATCAGATGGCAGCCTAGTCCGGTCCTCCGGGGATTCTTAGCACCCTCTGCCTTCATGTCACAATGGCCTCTGCCTTGGCCAGGTACATTCCAGCTGCCGGAGACTGAGGGCCAAGATTTAAGTTGTGGAGTCATTTTGTAGGGGTTTGGCCATAACTTACCACGCTGGCCAAGCGGGTTGGTGAGTGTGGGATAGCATTTCCTCTAATCCCGATGGTATAGTTATACCGCTATTGGCGGTCGTCAGAGCCCCTTTAGTGGGAACAGGATGCACCACAAGAAGGCGGGGTTGACATTTGTCAAGGAGAGGCTGTGATGTTACGCATCACCTGACCTTACATATATATATATATTTGACTATGCAGCTGCACAGCATCCATAATTTTTCTTTATATGCTGATATCTGATAATAATGGAAAAGGTGGAATTCCTTGAATCTGCGGAAGAATCTCAAGCCTGAACATTACAGAGAAATTTTTGCATCATCTAACTTCCATTTTTGGAAATTGCTGCCAACAGTTTCATGCTGAACAGAAACATTTATTGAATAAAAGGGATATTTAACAACAATACTGAACAGAAGCAACATTGCAAGAAAAAAACTCAAAATTATGGGGTAAATCTTCACTCTTAAATTTCCATTTTGAAAGACAAAATATCATACCCATATGGAAAATACCCCCTCCCCCCTCCAATTCCCTCCAGTTCTTTATTGATCTCAAGAATGACCCAACTGATGGAGGTGGGGTTGGAAGTTGAATTCCATGGATCCACAGAAGAATCTCATGTATGATAACTTAAGATATTATGAAAGTGTGGGGAAAATAAAATGTTCAGAAGTTCAAATATTGATCTTGCAGTATCTCATTTGTCAAAGCTCTTTCTTCAAAGGCAACTGGACTGCAAGTGTGTGTGTGTGTGTGTGTGTGCGCATCAGTTTGGATCTTACAACAAAATTGCTTTTCAAAATGGCAATATTTTTTGGACATAGCTCTTATGCCAATGTGATGCTTAATCCAAAAAATGTGGTACTTCCTTTTGTGAAAGTTACATCTAAAGCATCCACAAAACTGGTACATTTCAGTAGGAATGGCAGAGTTAGACCATAAAAAAGCAAAGCAATATCTACTAACTGTTTTTTTTTTTTTTTATTCTATCACTAGTTTCTAAATCTTCCACAACACATATCTGATGGCAGGAATGGGAGCACTAAGTAGACCATGGAAATAAACATGTAGCTGACAACAGAAACAAGCAGCAGTAGACTACAAAAACGCAAGGCAATATCAATTATTTTATTTATTTTATTTATTTATTTATTTATTTATTTATTTATTTATTGGAATATATTGCTTGGGGTGGGAATGTTTTAAGAACTGTGTTGTTACAGTTTGGTGCTAAAGAAAAAGTTATATTAGCAGGGGATTTAGAGTAGGTGTGCAGAATGCAATTTCTGACAATGTTCTTGGTAAGTTTAATGCTTCTTGTGTGAATGATAATGGTGAAAGATTAATTGAACTTTGCATTGAGAATGATTTGTGTGTATCTAATACATTTTTCAACCACAAGTATATACACACATATACTTGGGAAAATCGTACTCTTGGTCAAAAGAGTGCGATAGATTTTGTTGTTTACGATCAGCGTTTGAAACACTTAGTTGTTGACACCCATGTGATGAGAGGTGCGGATGTTGGTTCTGATCATTACTTGGTAGTGTCACGAGTGAAACTTAATGTTGGTTGGAGGAAAAGGAATAGGAAGAGACCCAGGATAGAAAGAATAAAGGTTGATAGGCTCCTTGAAGATCATCAGCGGTACTCTGACTTACTCAGAGAACGACTGAAGGATCTGAAATCTTGTGAGAGGGATGTAGAAAAGAAGTGGGAATGTTTTAAGAACTGTGTTGTTACTGCTGCCAAAGAGGTCTGTGGCACCACAATAGTGGGTAACAATAGAAGCGATGCTTGGTGGAATAGTGAGATTGAAGAGGCAGTAAAGAAAAAGAAGGAAGCCTATTTGGAGATGTTGGAAGGTAGAGTCTCTGTGGATGAATATCGCTGTAAGAAGCGTGAAGCTGCTAAGCTGGTTCACCACAGTAAGGCAAAAGATAGGAAAGAGAAAGTGGAAAGGCATGAACTGGCTTTTTGGAAAGATAGAAAGTCCTTCTGGAAGTACATGCGACTCAGGAAAAATAGGGGAAACAAAGTTGTAAGTTGTGTGAAGATTGAGATCGGGGAAATGATATGGGAGCTCAATGAGTTAAGTGAAAGATGGGGTGAATACTTCTGTGATTTATTAGATCAGGGGAGCATAAATGATTCTGAGACAGATGCAGATGATGTCACAATGAGGGATGAAAGCACAGGAGGGATCTCAAGAGAAGAAGTGTGTAAAGCTCTAAAATCTCTTCAGAATGGTAAGGCTCCGGGAGTTGATCGCATAACTGCTGAGATGTTGAAGTATGGTGGTGACTCCATAATTGACTGGTTAACTGAAATTTGCCAGTTGTGCTGGGAGTTAGGAATGATCCCTCGGGATTGGAAGGATGCTATCGTTGTTCCCTTGTATAAGGGAAAAGCTGATCAGACTGAATGCAAGAACTATCATGGTATTAGCCTACTGAGTGTGCCAGGGAAAGTGTTTGGTAAGGTTGTTATTGAAAAAGTATGGGGTCTTACATCAGAGAAAGTGTGGTATGTTCAGAGTGGTTTTATGCCTGGTAAAGGCTGCACTAACAAGATTTTTGCATTACGCACGATGATTGAAAAGTATCTGGCTGTTGGGAAGAAAGTTTTTACTGCCTTTATAGATTTAGAGAAAGCTTACGACAGAGTGAATAGGACACTTTTGTGGAAGGTATTGAATGAATATGGTGTTACTGGGAATCTACTTAATAGTGTAAAAGCCATGTATGCTGGTAGTAGAGCTTGTGTACGAGTGAATGGTGTTTTATCAAAATGGTTTTCCATTGGTGCAGGAGTTAGACAAGGATGTGTAATGTCACCATATACATATATATATAACAATCTGTTATTATGGACACTTTGGAATATAATGATAAAATGCGGACGGCCATCTCAGAGCTACAGTGCGATAGCATCAACAAAGATCCCACCGACAAACAACTTACCTTCCTGGCTAATATAAGGAACCACAGCACGTTACCAACAGAAATAAAAAATGCAAACCCTCCAATGGGAGCAGGGATGCCAAAAATATTCTCGAAAATTAAAACTCATAAAGAAAACACACCTTTAAGACTGATTCTATCGAAAAAAATCTCACCACTCATCAACCTAGAAAAAAAGACATACAACTATCTATCCCCAATATTCATGAGGAATCAATATACATTAAAGAATAGCTATGAGTTTATAGAAAAAATCAAATTAATTAATCAAGACCTAGAGCAAATAACTATGGCCTCCATGGATGTTAAGGCGTTATACCCAAACACTCCTGTCGAGCTAGCCATCGAATTGATTATGCAACAACTAAGCATCAACAAAGAACTAAACTTGTCACAACTGAAAGAGCTAAAGAATACCTTATATTTCATCAAGGAAAACAACATCTTCCATTTTGAAGGAAATATATTTAAACAAACGCAAGGTGGCCCTATGGGATCCCCATTATCGGCATTATACGCAGAAGTGATTATGGCATACCTCGAAAAAGAAATTATTCAAAATTTACCTGAAAAACCAATACTTTATGCTCGATATGTAGACGACATTATTATAATGTCTTAACTTAACAAAGCCGAGCTACAAGATCTGGCACAGCAGTTTAGCAAAATCTGTAACACCATAGAGCTAACTATTGAGTTTGAAGAGGATAATTGCCTATCCTTCCTGGACATTCAACTAAAGAAAAACAAAAATAGTTTTGAATACTCTGTGTTCAGAAACGCAACTTACATACCTGTACTGATACCATACTCGTCGCACCAGCCAGTGATACATAAAAAAAACAGCATAGTAAACTTGATATGGCGAGCGTACACACACACATCTAACAACAGGCTAAAAAATCAAGAGCTAGAGTTTATCTCGAAAATATCACAACAGTATGGGTACCCGAGCAAGCTAATTAATAAATGGATACATGAGAGTAAAAAGCATATGACTCAGAGTAAAGAAGGCCAAGAAGTGCACAACCAAAGGAAGATGAGAAATAAAAAATTGAAATACATTGGAGCTTTCCCATACCTGGAAGGAGTGAGTCAAGAAATCAATAGGCACTGTGCTAAATATGACTTACAACTAGCAAGCTCAGTGCACACCGTGAAAAGTATGACTGTCAACAAAAAAAACAGAGGAAAAAATGCTAGAAGAATCAGGAACCTACGAAATTCCAATTGCACACATACCCCAATATCGTACATTGGAAGTACGAAAAACAGATTAAAAAAAAGACTTAAACAACACATATATATATCTAACTGGCAAAAAAAGAAGCCAAAACTGCTTTAGTGTAATTCTGCTTGGAAAACCGGACATTCCCAAAGTTCGATGAAATTAAAATGCTAAAAAAGAATAAAAAATCGGAAAGGCAAATGAGGAGGGAAGAAACAATATTAATCTACAAAAATAAAGCAAGGGTATGTAACCAGAACGACCCTAGCACATTATCGGGCCTGTGGAAAGAACTAATAAGACAAGAAAAACAACAACAAAAGAAAAACAGGCAAAAAAAGACAAGAAAACCAGGATAGGAGAAGAAAATTAAAAAAAAAAAAAAATACGGGGGAAAAAAAGTGTTCTTAACGAAACATAGATGGCGCCAGCCGGGCTTGACAACGAAATATATCCAGGAAAGTTTTTCCGACGAATGGCAACAAGGAGTATCGTACTCCATTAGCGCGAAGTTAACCACGAACATCGGTGGTAAAGTCGCCACGCTCCTGAAGATGCCCAGAGTATGGGCGAAAATTTAGAGTATAAAGAATGGTAAAAATTGATGTTTGAATCCTAAGGCAAAGATCCAATGAGTATACCCAGCGAAAAGTGTGAGAAGTAAAGCCAGTCATCGCATACAACGGACTTTAGGACAATAACCTCAACAAAGACCGGAAAACACGTGCGTGAAATGTTCCCGTCGCTAGAAAGGAATGCCAAGGTAAGCATTATCCCCTAGTTTTCTGTACAAGTTAATTTTCTCATGGTATAACTTAGAAATTGTCACTTGCATTATACAAAAGGGTAAATCAAAAGTGAATAAATATCAGTACCAAGAGATGGAGTTGGAGTTTTTTGAGTGGAATCTGCTGAATGATGTGTTTTACAGCCAATGGTTCTTCACTATTTTTAGCAAAGTACTTATTTCATATGGCCCTGTGCTTTCCCACGGGCTTTCAAGGTTACATCATCAGTATGCCAGCAGCAGAAGTTCTAGGCACTACTTTCATAATTTCTGGACTTCACACAGCCAGTTAACTCAACCGTTCCCCCTGTTCTCTAGATTTGTTACTGCGTGACTACATTCTATTCCCTAAATTAAAGCTGCCTTTAAAAGGAAAAGTTTTTAAAGACATTGAAGATACAAAGAACTGTGACACCAGTTCTTTGCTCCATAACAAAAAATTACCTCTTTGAGTCCTTCCTTTTGTTGGCTGATCGTGCCACTTCTTGTATTAATGCAAGAGGAGTGTGCTTCAAAAATATATATATATTCGCATAAGTATTCGTGCTTCTCCATTTCATCTTGTTTAATTCAGTCTCATTAAGTAATTGCTGCACTGTGTATACCACAGAAAGGCTCCTAGTTTTCAGTTTTAATAAGTCTCTTATCACTAAGTTTGAAAAGCATCCTTTTTTAGGATGTGTGAGCGGCAGTCATACTTTACTTTAATTCTATTCACCACAAACAAATACACATTTATTTGGGTAAAATATTAAAATTCAATGCAAGTCTTTCTTAATCTACTATCATGGAAAAAGAAAAATTACTCACATTTCTGTCATCTTTTAAAACATTCTTCGTATTTTTACCTCTTCCACATGAGAAAGCATCCCCATCCACATACAGGTATTTGTTAAGTGATAAAAATGTATTCACAGTAACAAAATCTTATTTACAATGCTAAAAACTATATTTACAATTGTTAAAAAATATAACTTATATACATACATAAGAAATAGGTTTTTTTAAAACACTTAGTTGTCCGTAAGATAATTTTTTTGATCATGTTAGATCTAAAGTTCTTGGTAAAAATGCACTTTTCCTCATAGTCCAAAAAGTTCAGTATATTTTGATGTCCTGACTCAAGTTGTGTATCAGTGGAGCCACATTTTGTAAATAAGATCATACACGAGATTCACAAAGAGAAAAAAACAAAAGCTGAACTTTTTAAATGGGTGAAAAATCAGAACATGCAGTGTGAATATAATGCAGCACGAGCAAGATTGAATTGTTCACTGTATTTTATTTATGCAGATATTAAACTATGTGTATTCACAATTTAAAATTACTGAATTCAAAACATAAATAAAGTGACTTTAAAAGACACTGCTTCAAACACTTTTTTGGTTTGTTTTGCTGTTGTACTTGCTATAGAACATCAGCTCAAGTTTCTCTTGCAAGCAAGTTCCACAACCATATTTGTCTTTTGTTGACTCTGTATAGCTGCATGGCACTAATTGCTTATTTTTTTCTTTCTGCTGATATATTTTCCTTCCCATTTTTTCATTCACTTTTTTTCTTTTATTCCTTCACACGAGAGTAATTTTATTCATCATGCTGAAAGAACTTTCTACCCTGAGACCACGAATCTTTAAGCTAAATGGTGTAACTTTGAAAAAGAATATGAATACTTTTGAACACCATGCATCAATTCCTAAAAAAATTCAATTCATCTCATCGATTTTCGGAAATTTCCTGGTGCCTTATCAGGCTTGAATGCAAACATTTAACCATTTAACAACAACACAGGATAGTGCAAACATCAGGGGAAGGATGGGGGGTACAATTCTGGGAGAAATCTGTGCTCAATCCAATTTCCGTTTTCAGACAAACCCCCACCCCCAGCAGAAATACAAATAGTAATGGAATAAAAGGGCACTGAACAACAATGCTGGGCAGAAGAAACATCACAAGAGAAAAAAAAAAGGCCACTTAAGGGAAAAATCACTTGGTCTAACTTCTATTTACGAAAGTTTACAAAGACTGAATTCCATCCTCAAATGGAAAACGAACCCCCAACTACCACAAATTCCCCCAAAATTTATGTTCAGTTGTACATTGATCTCAAGCATAACCCAAACAATAACAGAAAATGCAGAATTCCTTGAATCCACGGAAGAATCTCATTCCTAAAGATTACTTACAAACCTTCACGCCATCTTTACTTTCATTTTTGGAAATTGTTGCCTACAGTTTTATGCTTAAATGCAAACATTTATGCAACAAAATGATATTTAACTACATTACTGGACAGAGGCAACATCGTGGGGGAAAAAAAGAAATTACGATTAGTTATGTGAAAAACTTCACTCCATTTAACTTCCATTTTAAAAGTTTGTGAAAGATGAAACACTGTCCTACAGCAAGAAAATGATCCCACCCTACCCCCTAACTAATCTCCCAAAAATTTCACTTCAGTTTTGCACCGATCTCGAGATTGACCCAAATGATGATGAAAAAAGCAGAATTCCATGAATCCACAGAAGAATCTCCTGCATGTTAGATTTTGTTACTGCAAACAAGTTTTTATCACTACACAATCTAATATTTTGCATTGGGGGATTCCTGTTTTATCATGTCCAAGAGGAAAAAATACAAATAAAGGTAACTTGATCACGCTAGTTACGTTAACTGAAAACTTTTACAAAAAGTTCGTAAGTTGGAAGCTTTCGACCTTATCTTAGGTCTTCATCACGCCAATGGAGGACTAAGATTGTTGCCAGATTCTACATTTGAATTTTTCCTATTTTTGTTGCCAAAACTTAGAATTTATTCAGGAAAATGACCTAGCCGTATGCAAAGCAGATAAAGTTGGTTGCCCAGTCATCATTGGTAAAGAAACTCTAAACCAAAAAGTGCTTTCTTTTCTTACATCTGCTAACTGCATCCCTTTGCAGTCAGAAACCACCAACTCACTTAAAAACTCAGTTGACAGATTAGCTAAGAAAGAAACTCTTCAATCCTTCCTTGGTGATATATCACCCCCTCCTTACTTTAGAGCTCCCAGGCTCTTCCTGCAAGTGAAACTGCATAAAGCTGGTAACCCCATCAGACCTTTAGTGGAATATTCTTTTTCTCCAGCAGTAAACCTTGAAAAGAGATTGGTCCTCAAATGCAAATCCCTGGCAGCCAACCATCCTCATACAGTTGTCTCTACTTCAAACTTCATCCACAACCTTCCTAATTCCTTTTCTCCTTGTGATAATCTGTATACTCTTGATGTAGAATCTTTGTTTCCCTCTGTACCATATTTTGATTCCTACATGCTCCTCATGAAGAAATTGATTCTTCATTTTGAACCCCCGGTCCTCTTATCAAAGATCTTTACGATTGTTTCAACACTATTCATCAACACAGTTGTTTTGTTTTCAACAAAATTGTGTATAGGCAACAATCTGGTCTCCCCATGGGCTCACCTCTTTCCCCTCTGCTTGCTGAAATCTACATGCAACATATTGAAGTTTCCATCATTCCTCTACACCCTTTTCAACCTTCCCTATGGTTAAGATATGTAGACGACATTTTCATTAGCTGGCCACATTCCGAGTCTGAACTACAGATACTGATCAACTCCATTACGGAAAAATTTCCTTCCATTAAGCTCACCATATCTAAGGAAGTAAATCACAAAATTGATTTCCTGGATGTATCTATCTGCAGAAACGCTGATCTCTCCATTACTCGTTCCATCTATCGAAAACCTTCTGCGGCCACTAACATCATTCCCTACAAATCTTGCACCCTGCATCTCTACAAGCTTGCAGCATTAAAGTCATACATCCACAGGGCTCATATCATTTGCAACAACCAACTCTCTCTTCAAGAAGAACTCCAAAATTTCTACAATTGCCCTCTCCCATGGTTTCCCTGCTGTTACAGTCAACTCCCTCATAAAGAAATATGAAAACCATTCGAAAATCGAATGCCTCCTTCCTCACAAGAAAGAAGACCTGAAATTCTGTGGTTCTGTTCCTTACCATCCTTCCTATGCTTATAAGTTACAAATTCTTTTTAGAAGTTTTGGTTACCATCTTGCCATTAAATCTACCCCAAACATCTTGAAACTTCTACAAAGGGATAGGGACAAAGTTGAAAGCCTGAACCTCCCAGGAGTTTACTGCATTCCTATCTCCTCTTCTACTGGGGATAACTTATACATTGGAAGCACATACAGGAGCATTAACCATAGAATTTTAGAACATAGAAAAGATGTTTCGAAAGCCAATCCTAATACTGCCTTGTCTATTTTGACAATGGAAGACACATCTGCAGTTCCCCACTGGAACGAAGCAAAACGAATTGCTTCTTTTGACAATCGTTTTGCCCTCCGTTACCGTGAAAGCATAGAAATTATTTTCAACTCAATGACTTGCAACTCCGAATCTCCTCTCTACATTCCGTTGATCTGGAGATCAATTCTAAGTTTTGGCAACAAAAATAGGAAAAATTCAAATGTAGAATCTGGCAACAATCTTAGTCCTCCATTGGCGTGATGAAGACCTAAGATAAGGTCGAAAGCTTCCAACTTACGAACTTTTTGTAAAAGTTTTCAGTTAACGTAACTAGCGTGATCAAGTTACCTTTATTTGTTAATATTGTTACGTGTTTTGCCCATAATAGTCAGGAAAAAATACAAAAATGTTTTAAAAGATGATGGAAATATGGCTTATTTTTCCATGATTAATCATACTTTATCGACAGTGATTTGTTTGCATAGGGTGTCATAAAATAAGGTAATCATAAATTAATACACTAATTTTTATCAGAAAGTATGAAAATGGCAAAATTGCAAAAAAAGGAGGAAACCACATTGTACAAAATTACAACACAAACTCTTATATGAAATCAAAAAATAGTATGTCACAACATTTCTGTGAATACTTGGTCACATTTTTCATTTGTACAGTTATTTCAGTCATATAACTGATAATTTTTTCGTTGAAAAAGTTATAAATTTAGACTGAGGATAGATACTATGCAGCTTAAAAAAAATTGCAGGACTTTTATTTTTAAAATCCATGTCATAATTGTTGGGAGAGGTCATATATCTGGAATTACCAAAATTGAGTAATTAATAACAAGGAACAATACACCAACTATATCTTAAAATGTATAACTATACTAGTGATCCGAAATTTCTTGATGTAGAATAGAAATAAAAGTTACCTTCCTTGAGAAAGCCATCTGGTTGATGTGCGAAAGCTTGGAAACTTTTATTTCTATTCTACACCAAGAAATTTTGGATCACTAGTACAGTTATACTTTTTAAGATTACCAAAAGTGCAGTAACAAAAAATGTAATGCAATATGAAGATACAGGTATGCAAATAGTTTGAAAGTTGGGGTTTTTTTTTTACTTATGAGCATTTTGGCAAGAAATATGATACAACAAAGGTGTTATTTGCTCTTGTAGACAAGCACTTGCTGTGTGAAGCTCAGCCTCACATAAACGTTTGTGGATGCTGTAGGTCTAACTACCAGTGGAATTGCACACTATGGAATCTAGCAATGGAACTGTGGTAATGCTGAAAAATGTGTAGTTTTTGCTCTTTATTTACTTGAAAGTAACAAAAAAGCACTTAATTTTTTTTTTTTTTTTAACAAGGAGATTTGTTTCCTCTTATTTATTTGGACTGCTGCATCATCACATTAATCATGACTTTCTGTAGCAATTCTGGCTCAGGATCAAAATCCTGGTTCACATGCACTTCTCATTTATCACTACATTTTGTAGAACACACTTTGGCAATCAAAAGCATTTTATACAAAGTGTGATCAAAAAGTTTCCAGAAGGATCATATAAAGACAATGAAAATGGCACACAGCAGCTATTTTGCATCATTCCCTTCAAAGTACTCACCTTGGAAACTGATACACTGATCCCAGCAATTGCACCATTGTTGGAGAGAGGCACATTTTATTTTATTTTATTTTATTTTATTTATTTATTTCAACATTTTCAATGCTCCTTGTGATTAAACAGCATCTTCTTAAAATATTTTCCCTTTGATCCACACCTTGACATCTGAAACAAAATGACTGCTGTTTTGTTTCAGGGTTGCGACTGTAAATCCATCTTTTATCCTGAGTTATTAACTCGGACAGGAAGTTATGGTCTGTTTCAAGTTTTCCCTTCTACTCCATGCACAAGTTCACCAGGGATTGCATCTGATTATCGGTCAAGATGTGCGGGACAAACCTGCAAAGCCACAACCTGCCCTTGCTGCAGGTACAGGAATTATGGTATCTGCTTCCACTGTGTGCAGAAGGCTTTATGATAGTATTTACACTAGGCGACAAGCACTCTGTGTACCATCCTTGCAAGAAACAGGCAGCAGTCAGATGGGGCAAGATCTGGACTGTATGGAGGTTGGGGTAGGATCTTAACACCCCCCCCCCCTCCCTTCAAATTCCTGTAGTTTTCTGAAGACCACTCTGAAGATATAGTTTTGGGCTTCATCCACTTGCAGTAATGCCCGCTTCCTATTGAAGAGTGCTGTGTGGTGTTGGTGCTCTACAGCACCGAGGACCCACTGAAGTTGTGTGGCACAGAGATTCCCATCCACGAGTTCCCAGTGCACACAATCCTTGCAATTCCACCAAAGCACAGCATGACTTTCCTATCAAACAGCCCTCTTTAAATCACTGGTTGTATTTCCTGTAGAGGACTCAGCTTCATATAAGTAGGAATATCAACTTTTCATTACGTGTGATAAGACACCAAAACCTATTGTCCTGTGAATTTGTCAGCAATAAGCGACAGAATGAAACATTGTTCTGCCAAAACATTGTTCTTCTGGGGTGCCAGTTCATGGGAACCATTAAATAGTGCCTTGAGGAGAAACCAAGCTGGTGCAGGTAAGTGACAAACAATGGTGGATTCCGAAGATCCCACCTCAGCTGCCAACTGTCGTGTATTGGTACCGGAGTTCGTTGTCACAGCTTCAATAAGGGAGACTGTGTTTGTTGTCATTGGAAGTCCTGGCCTCAGCTTGTCTTTGAGACTGATGTCTCCATCAGTGAAATGCCGGAACCATTTCCGTGCAGTGCTGCTGTCAACCGTTTCCTAGCCTCCAACTGCACAAATTTCTCACTGCTGTTGATGCATTTCACCCTTTTTTCAAATAACAATATCGGAGAACCCCAACAGCACGTTTATCAACCGCTATCCTCTGCTCACCAGATAATGCAACTTGACTCTGAGCCAAACACAAGTCATCACATCACTCAGTTGACAGCGCCGTGCATTTTGGACAAAAGTAGACTCAACATTACGTGTAGCTAAAACATGAGCTTTTGACCCACTCTGGTATAAAACTTTTTTTTTTTTTTTTACTAAGAAACAGGCTGGCCAAAGAATAAAACTGTTTAACTTCCTTCATAGCAGTACAAGTTGCAAGCAGATAAAGGTTTCTTACAAGGTTATAAACTGCTGACATGAGAGTTATAAGAAGAAAGAAAACAAAGGTTTGGATTCAAAAACAGATCATATTAGCACTGTAGATATTAAAACTCATTAGAGTACAACATAGGTAAAATTACAAAAAGTTTGCAAGACAAATAAAGGTAACTTGATCACGCTAGTTACGTTAACTGAAACTTTAATAAAAGTTCGTAAGTTGGAAGCTTTCGACCTTATCTTAGGTCTTCATCACGCCAATGGAGGACTAAGATTGTTGTATATCTGCAGTTCCCCACTGGAACGAAGCAAAACGAATTGCGTCTTTTGACAATCGTTTTGCCCTCCGTTACCGTGAAAGCATAGAAATTATGTTCAACTCAATGAGTTGCAACTCCGAATCTCCTCTCTATATTCCGTTGATCTGGAGATCAATTCTAAGTTTTGGCAACAAAAATAAGAAAAATTCAAATGTAGAATCTGGCAACAATCTTAGTCCTCCATTGGCGTGATGAAGACCTAAGATAAGGTCGAAAGCTTCCAACTTACGAACTTTTTATAAAAGTTTCAGTTAACGTAACTAGCGTGATCAAGTTACCTTTATTTGTTAATATTGTTACGTGTTTTGCCCATAATCGTCAAGTTTGCAAGAATTCTGGCCATGTCACAATGCAGATAAAATACCTAGACAAACATCCTATAGCACCAGAACACAAAATAATGTGGAATTAAAATCTAATATTAACAATGGACAATCAAGGGGACAACATGTTAAGTGAAAGGTAATCACAGTGAAACAAAACAAAATGAAGGGACCATCATAAAATTAAGAAAAATAATATTCACAAATACACGAGAAAGACACACAGAAGTTATTGTTTTTACCCATTAGATTGTGGTACTGAATTACCTTTATTCCACTGTTCTTCACATGAGGTCTCACAACAGTTGAAAATCACATCAGAATCAAACCCACTCTAAGTAGGTAGTAGCATGCTTGAACAGAAATTGGGAGAAGAGAGTTCCATTCTTGCTGTATGGTAGGTACTATGCTCACACAGAAATTCAAAGATTAGAGTTCCAATTCTTGTGCTAGGGTGGTAGCTGCTCAGGAGGGTACTGATAGCCCCCGCAGCCCCTGCATTGCATGGGGGAGGGGCTTATGGCTAAGAGGGCCTCAGCAAAATGATTTTCCAAAAAAAAAAAAAAACATTGCAGAAACTTCATACAAAACTGGTTTAAAGAACTAGCCAGGAATTCAGACAGCTTTGAATGAAGTATTAAAAATAAAAGCAATTTTTGCTTCTATTTTCAGTAAACAAGTAAAATCCCCTAGAAAACATTTTCATTGCTTTAGTTCATAAAAATGGAAAAGGGAAAGCAGCTATTCCAGAGGACTCGAGGCCCCTTTTCACAACCACAGCAAAAGCTCCTATATGCATGTATATTAACAACAGAATGTGAAAGAAATGTCAGTTCAATGAATTGAATTTTTTATACCAATGAGGATAAGGCAGGGATCATAGCATACTTCTGGAAAATTTTAGGTAAGAATTTTAGGAATTTTAGGAATTTTTAGAAAAATTTTAGGAAAATTTTAGGAGTGTATTTCAATAAAAACTAGATGTATATTTGTATACATCTAGCAAAACAACTTTGTATACATTGTAAAGAGTTTGCTTCACACCCTTCAACCATATATACTGATAGACTGCGCATGACATCAAAATTTCTGGCTCCAACATAAAATCACATGACAACAGTCAAAAAGATGGGTTACACCTGCTGTGCTTATGGTTGCTCTGACCGATATAGTAAAGAAAGTTCTATGATTTTTCATGGGTAAGAAACGAATTAAATACCTAAGTCAATAAAGTTCAATTACTTAACCAGAAACTTGCAGCTATTGATATAAAAATATAGTAACTTAAGAAAAAAAAAATGGAATGCATGTTCCAAATTCTTCGCAAATGTTCATCACATTATAAATCACAAAATGTAAACAACACGATCATGCATGTATATAGCTCATAAGTAAACTTACCTGAAGAGTTTTCATTATATATGAGGTGCATTGACATAATACACCGAAAACACTGAAGTTCTGCAGCGTAAATTAGTAATCATAACAGCATTTGTACACGAAATTTGGAGTCTGATGATGACGTGCCCAATGTTTGAGCCATGGCGGCTTTGATGCAGCTATTGCCAATGCGCAGTCCATTAGTATATATGGTCGAAGTTCACACCCCAATTTTTTGCATAACGTCTAATGTCTAAAGTTTAAGTATGATTTACTTCTAATGTTCAGTTCTTATCTTTTCACGTGTTATTATCATATTCAAGTATATTTACCACATTCAAGTTTCACTTTGAACATTAATATGCTGTTGAACCAGAAGCAATTCACGATTTTCACAGTAAAGTTTTCAGGTTTCACATTAAACTATAATATCCTAAAAAGGTAATTGAAAACCAAGAACTATGTACAATTGTTCACTGAATTACTTTTTTCATATTATTGTTTTAACCTTTTCCTGATTAGCCTATCTTTTTCTGCTTCCACCACATGCAACGTTTTTTTTTTTTTTTTTTGCATCTGCTAAGTTCCTAACGGAATTTGGCGAAATTTGCACTAGAACTTTATTGTGATGTATCTTAACTACTGTAAAAATTTTACTGTGTTATTTTCAAAATTCAGAAAAATGGATTTCTGAAAATATTCTCCTAGTCCTTTTGTGCTGTGGAAGTGATAAACAGGTGTTTGCTTTCTTCCCAACCAAGGGCTTCAGATCAGCGCTCCCAGCTGTCAATCAACCGTTGCTATGGTAACACCCTTTCTGCTGGAGGCTCACTCTGTCCAAAGAGGCACACATACTTGTCCATAGTAAAAATTACCAAGTTTTAAACCGATTCAACTGGAATTTTGGAAGTGAGCTTCTGTAATCCAATTACAGTGAATGTAAAAATTTCAGCCACTTTCGTGAAAAATTCGCAAAGATAGTTTTCTTATTTTTTATCATAAGTAGTGGAAGTCTCTTGAGGGGAGGGAGGGTGGCATGCACATAAACAAGAAGATGAATGTGTTGTTCAGGCATACTCCTCACTGGTGGATGCCAGCTGACTTGGTACATACGCGACCCCTGCAAATGCTAAATGCCTCTTCTTTCCCCTTCTGTTCTCAATTGTCGGACGGACATCAAGCTCCCCTTCTACCTACTAGTAATCATCCAATTTTATTGCACTGGAAGTAGTGCCTTTTTTTTTCTTTTTTCCCCCAGCCAAATTAGGATTTGGTGCACATCGGAAACCGCTGCCGGTGGTTTCTTTGAGAACAGAGAAAAGGAACTTTAAAAAATGAAGGGGTAACAGTAACAACGATTTCCTAAAAGGGCATTTTTTAAGCACTAATTTCAAATTTCAAGGCTTTTCAAGACGGCATTAAAAAAACACCGTTTTTCCAGGATATTCCAGGCCTTGAAAACGTAATCATGATTTTCCAGGACTTTCCAGGTTTTCAAGCACGCGTGCGCACCCTGCGTAATGGTAAATTTATTGGCGTTAATAACGGTTGTGTTTTTAATAAATAAGCTTACGAAAATTTTAGGATGAATAGCAAATTTTAGGTATAATTTTAGGAATTTAAGGAGGGTCACAAAATATTAGGAATTTTAGGAGGAATGCGATCCCTGGGATAAGGAGTTATATGTTTTTAAATTGTTTGCACATAACTACAATTCCATCAGAATATAAAGAACTAAAATGTGTTCTTCACGGGAACGAAGAAGCAGAGTGCTGTGTCATTCTTTTTATATAACACAGTCAAAAGGATTTTTTTTTACTATGCGCAAAACATTGTGGGATTAGGTTAGGAGTGTTTTTTATGTTCAATAGTGAATAATTTGAGTAGTTTTATGCTTTTTGTACCATAATTCTTAATTGTTACTTATTTGGTTACATGTTCTGTATTTTCACATAAACTGAAAAAGGTCATGAGACACTGTCACACTGAGGTTAGTGTTTTGCATGTGTGATTGTGAGGCATTTCAAGAGGGTGGGGCCTTAGTTCTCTAAAAGAAAAGAATAAAATTTGAATGATATGATTAACTTTCATGCAACTGTCTTGGACTACTTTGTATTGGAATAAAATTAGGGCAATCCTTTTAATTGCAATGGGCACTTAATTGAATAATAGCTACACACTATATGTGCAACTGTTTCACACGTTATATATGTTCTATGTGTCGTGTGCACACTTACAGTAAAAACATCTTTGCATTCATTCATCATATATGACTTTGAAATATTATATGTTTAAGTTATTATGTCATCTAGCACTCACCTTGTGGAGGTGTTTCATAATAGGATTCTTCATCAAGTATCTTGAAATTGAAGTATGCATATAGCGTGTCTTGGACACATAGAATATTCATGTTGCAAAAAGGCCTAGTTAAAATTGCGACCAGAGTTTCAGTTCAAATAAAATACGACTACGGATACAATACAAAGAATGCGTGAAAGAATTATATACAATGCAGTTAAAAATCTTTTACCATCAACATGTGTTGTTAATCTTTAAAAGAAGGAATGGACACAATCAAGGACTATACAAACGGTCATCAAAAAACTATCAATCTCTGAACAATGTCAGACAACCACTGCAATACGCACACGACGCTACACAAACCACCGGACATGTTTCAGCGCGACTGACTTTCAGCCATATATGGTATGCATCCTGGATCTATGCTCAAAGTTGTTATATATCTAGGGCACCTCGGTCATACCCTCGTCATAGTCACTCCACGCTGACATCTTCCGTCATCATTACATCGACTTGTATTCATGTGCGAGTCACATCCACGCCATCTATCGGGTTAACTTCAGAATTGCTGCAGCTGTTCTTATTTTTTATGTATATGCTATTTTTTTTTAATACTTCGTATTCTTTTCTTGTTGTATTCAATATTTCCACGGATATGGGATATCTTTCGGAGTAGATGTATTGCAATTAGAGCCTCAGGTTTTTTCAATTGCTATAGCTTCAGACCATAAAATGTGATTATATTTATTATGGGAACTTAAAATTTTACTATTTTCCCAGTCTGGTATTAACTCATTGACCATACAATGCTGTATAAGTGAGGTTTTTTTCTTTTTTTAATCCAATTATTATAGTGCTCATTCAATCTGGTTTTAAATTTTCTTTTAGTACTGACAATGTAGTATTTTGTCTTGTTTATTTTCCTTTGGGTCTATTGTAGGAATCAAGTATACACCTGCTTTATTTAATGGATTTTTATTGTGATCATTATTTGTTAGTAATTTAGAATTATCTAACTATTTCAGCAATTTCTATATTGCTATCCTGGTTTTCTTTTCTAATAATATTGCTCAGTGGAGGTAAATATGGAATACTTCCGTAGAATAGCGTATTGCTTTTAGTTGTACTATTGTAGTGTTTAAATATATCTGCTTTTCTTATTCTGTGATATAATGAATCAATCAAGCTTCCGGTATATCCAAAATATTTAGCAGTGTCTTTAATCCATTTTATTTTTCAATTAGTGTTTTTTTTTTTTTTTTTAGTTGATGAATGTGATACATACATACATACATACATACATACATACATACATACATACATACATACATACATACATACATACATACATACATACATACATACATACATACATACATACATACATACATACATACATACATACATACATACATACATACATACATACATACATACATACATACATACATACATACATACATACATACATACATACATACATACATACATACATACATACATACATACATACATACATACATACATACATACATACATACATACATACATACATACATACATACATACATACATACATACATACATACATACATACATACATACATACATACATACATACATACATACATACATACATACATACATACATACATACATACATACATACATACATACATACATACATACATACATACATACATACATACATACATACATACATACATACATACATACATACATACATACATACATACATACATACATACATACATACATACATACATACATACATACATACATACATACATACATACATACATACATACATACATACATACATACATACATACATACATACATACATACATACATACATACATACATACATACATACATACATACATACATACATACATACATACATACATACATACATACATACATACATACATACATACATACATACATACATACATACATACATACATACATACATACATACATATCACTAAGCTGTTCTCTGAGATTCAGAGGTTAGCTCCAAAAAGAAATACAAACTTCCAGATATTTTTACTTATTGGTGTCGTATCAAACTTCGCCATTTACAGCGATCTTGACATACAACTCGTGCTTCACTGATATCCATTACACGCCTTACACAAGATCTTTCATACTTCATACTTTTTTCTCATGCAGGCACTCCTGAATTTGATCCACCCATGTCTTCCTTGGCCTTCCTCTGCCTTTCCTTCCTGCCACTTGGGTTGAAAATATTTTATTAGTAAGCATTTCAGCACTCATTCTTTCAACATGGCCAAACCACCGAAGCATATTGGTCTCCACCTTGCTAACAACATTTTGCTTTACATCACACAACTGCAAATACATCTTCATTCCTCACATAATCAGATCGTGTCTTGCCACAAACCCCACGTAAGTAACGCATTTCTCCAGCACACAAACGACTCCTATGCTTCTGCAGTACCCAGGTTTCACTGCCATACATCAGAGTAGGAACAATTACTGTTTCATACACAGCCATGCAGGACTCTCTAGAGAACCCATCATTCCTGTGAAAACCTCCCAGAGCAGCTATGACTTTCAAAGAAGAATTCACTCACCTACTGATTTCACCATCCAACTTGTTCTCTCTGTCAAACATGCTTCCTAAATACACAAACTCACTCACCTGGTCAATCACAGTGCCATTTATACTTACATTACATTCAGTGCTACCCGTTCCTCTCTCTAACACCATAACTTTGGTTTTTCCCTTATTTATACTCAGTTTGAATTTCATGCAAACTTCGTGCATCCGAGGAGTCAACATACTCTGCAACTCACTTTTGCTCTCTGCCAACAGGACAGTGTCATCAGCATACAACAATCTGCACACACGGATATCACCAAGACATAAACCACTATTATCTATTTTGGCCTCACGCATGCATGTGTCCATAAATATATTAAACAGCCATGGGGACATTACACAACCTTGTCTAACTCCTGCACCAATGAAAAACCATTTTGATAAAACACCATTCACTCGTACACAAGCTCTACTACCAGCATACATGGCTTTTACACTATTAAGTAGATTCCCAGTAACACCATATTCATTCAATACCTTCCACAAAAGTGTCCTATTCACTCTGTCGTAAGCTTTCTCTAAATCTATGAAGGTAGAAAAAACTTTCTTCCCAACAGCCAGATACTTTTCAATCATCATGTGTAATGCAAAAATCTGGTTAGTGCAACCTTTACCAGGCATAAAACCACTCTGAACATCCCACACTTTCAATGATGTAAGACCCTGTACTTTTTCAATAACAACCTTACCAAGCACTTTCCCTGGCACACTCAGTAGGCTAATACCACGATAGTTCTTGCATTCAGTCTGATCACCTTTTCCCTTATACAAAAGAACAATAATAGCATCCTTCCAATCCCGAGGGACCATTCCTAACTCCCAGCACAACTCGTAAATTTCAGTTAACCAGTCAATTATGGAACCACCACCATACTTCAACATCTCTGCAGTTATGCCATCAACTCCTGAAGCCTTACCATTCTGAAGAGATTTTAGAACTTTACACACTTCTCTTGAGATCCCTCTTGTGCTTTCATCCCTCATTGTGACATCTGCATCTGTCTTAGTATCATTTTTGCTCCCCTGATCTAATAACTCACAGAAGTATTCACCCCATCTTTCACTTAACTCATTGGGCTCCCATATCATTTCCCCGATCTCATTCTTCACACAACTTACAACTTTCTTTCCCCTATTTTTCCTGAGTCTCATGTACTTCCAGAAGGACTTTCTATCTTTCCAAAAAGCCAGTTCATGCCTTTCCACTTTCTCCTTCCTATCTTTTGCCTTACTGTGGCGAACCAGCTTAGCAGCTTCACGCTTCTTACAGCGATATTCATCCACAGAGACTACCTTGCAACATCCCCAAATAGGCTTCCTTCTTTTTCTTTACTGCCTCATCAATCTCACTATTCCACCAAGCATCACCTCTATTGTTACCCACTATTGTGGTGCCACAGACCTCTTTAGCAGCAGTAACAACAGTTCTTAAAACGTTCCCACTTCTTTTCTACATCCCTCTCACAAGATTTCAGATCCTTCAGTCGTTCTCTGAGTAAGTCAGAGTACCGCTGATGATCTTCAAGGAGCCTATCAACGTTTATTCTTTCTATCCTGGGTCTCTTATTCCTTTTCCTCCAACCAACATTAAGTTTCACTCGTGACACTACCAAGTAATGATCAGAACCAACATCCGCACCTCTCATCACACGGGTGTCAACAACTAAGTGTTTCAAACGCTGATCGTAAACAACAAAATCTATCACACTCTTTTGACCAAGAGTACGATTTTCCCAAGTATATGTGTGTATATACTTGTGGTTGAAAAATGTATTAGATACACACAAATCATTCTCAATGCAGAGTTCAATTAATTTTTCACCATTATCATTCACACAAGGATCATTAAACTTACCCAGAACATTGTCAGAAATTGCATTCTGCACACCTGCTCTAGCATTGAAATCCCCTGCTATTATAACTTTTTCTTTAGCACCAAACTGGCTCAAAACAGCTTTTAGCTCATTCCAGAAATCTTCTTTCTTATCAGAAGGTTCCGAGTCACAAGGAGTATACACTACAACAATTACAATTCTCTGAAGTTTCACTTTCAAACGAATCCAGAGAATTCTCTCACTTATGCAACTGTAATGAATCAAGTTGTTCATCTTTTCACTTAAAATCACACCTACACCAGCCTGTCCTCTCATATTATCCAATACTCCAGATCACACACTCACCGTGCCATTCACTTCTTCTACCCCAATTTCCTTCTTTTGGTTTCACTTAAACACAGCACATCCAGTCTATACTTATTCATCTCCTCAATCACCTCACTCATCTTGCCATTTATACCTCTAGTATTCCATACACCAATCTTACATTCACTCAGCCGAGATCTCTTTCTCATACGCCGTTTAGAAAGTCCAGGTCGATTCCGTGGTGGACCGTCCTTCTCAAGTGTGGTAGGTCCACCATATCCCACACTTGAGTCATTCTTAATATTTCTTTTTGTCTTTTTAATCAGGTAAGTACATCAGTGTGGGGGATTAGCCCACAGCTGAGGGTTCCAGTTGGTCATTCAACCTAAGGATTCTGGAACAAAACCCAGTGAGTTGGGGTCTTTTCGCCAATGTCACACAGAACTAGCTTGCACCTCTCCAAGATTCACAGAGGCCTAGTTGCTGTTGTGTGTGCCATTGTTACCAGGGAGCGCCTCGAGGAGGCAAACCCATCACTCACTACGACCGCCGGAATTATAGCAGGAATGTAAGTGGGTTTCTGGTATACACTAAATTCGATTTTATTTTGATGCTTAAATAAAGAAATGTCAAGAAAGTTAAGTTTGTTGTCCATTTCTTTTTCATATGTTACTTGAATAGTTGCATACATACTATTGAAGTTGTTTATGAAAAGCTTTATATCATTTTCAGAGTGTGGCCAGAAGATCAAAATATCATATCGTAGGTATAGTATAGGTAAATTACTAGATCTGCCGGTGAATATTTTATTTTCTATATCCTGCATAATGACCTCGGCAAGCAAACCAGATATTGGTGATCCCATTGGTGCGCCGTATATTTGTTTATAAATAGTATTATTAAAAGTGAAGTAATTATTCTCGGTTATTAGCTTGAGTGCGCATATAATGCTTTCAATCTTCGAAGGTTCGATTTTAGCTTCTCCTAATCTTTCTTCAATTAATTTAATAGCTTCATGTGTGGGAGTGTTTGGATATAATGAAATTACATCCATACTATATATCAAATATGGTGTACCATCAATAGCTTTAATCTTGTAGATTAAAGCTATTGACCGTACCCGATATTTGATATATAGTATGGATGTAATTTCATTATACCCAAACACTCCCACACATGAAGCTATTAAATTAATTGAAGAAAGATTAGGAGAAGCTAAAATCGAACCTTCGAAGATTGAAAGCATTATATGCGCACTCAAGCTAATAACCGAGAATAATTACTTCACTTTCAATAATACTATTTATAAACAAATATACGTCGCACCAGTGGGATCACCAATATCTGGTTTGCTTGCCGAGGTCATTATGCAGGATATAGAAAATTAAATATTCACCGGCAGATCTAGTAATTTACCTATACTATACCTACGATATGATGATATTTTGATCTTCTGGCCACACTCTGAAAATGATATGGAGCTTTTCATAAACAACTTCAATAGTATGTATGCAACTATTCAAGTAATATATGAAAAAAAAATAGACAAACTTAACTTTCTTGACATTTCTTTATTTAAGCATCAAAATAAAATCGAATTTAGTGTATTACCGGAAACCCACTTACATTCCTGCTATAATTCCCAATGAATCCAGTCCCCATTACATTCCTGCTATAATTCCCAATGAATCCAGTCACCCATGGAAGTATAAGATTTCAGCAGTCAGATCATTCATAAATAGAACCATAACACATTCATCAACTAAAAAAGCACTAACTGAAAAAATAAAATGGATTAAAGACACTGCTAAATAGTTTGAATATACCGGAAGCTTGATTGATTCATTATATCACAACATAAGAAGAGCAGATATATTTAAACACAACAATAGTACAACTAAAAGCAATACGCTATTCTACGGAAGTATTCCATTTTTACCTCCACTGAGCAATATTATTAGAAAAGAATGCCAGGATAGCAATATAGAAATTGCTGAAATAGTTACAGATAATTCTAAATTACTAACAAATAATGATCACAATAAAAATCCATTAAATAAAGCAGGTGTATACTTGATTCCTACAATAGACCCAAAGGAAAATAAACAAGACAAAAACTACATTGGCAGTACTAAAAGAAGATTTAAAACTAGATTGAATGAGCACTATAGTAATTGGATTAAAAAAGAAGAAAAAACCTCACTTATACAGAGCATTGTATGGTCAATGAGTTAATACCAGACTGGGAAAATAGTAAAATTTTAACTTCCCATAATAAATATAATCACATTTTATGGTCTGAAGCTATAGCAATTGAAAAAACCCAAGGCTCTAATTGCAATACATTTACTCCGAAAGATATCCCATATCCGTGGAAGTATTTAATACAACAAGAATATGAAGTATAAAAACAAAAAGAAAAACAAAAGAAATAGCATACACATAAAAAATTAAGAACAGCTGCAGCAATTCTGAAGTTAACCCGATAGATGGTGTGGATGTAACTCACACATGAATACACGTCGATGTAATGATGACAGAAGACGTCGGCGTGGAGTGACTGACGAGGGTATGACCGAGGTGCCCTAGATATATAACAACTTTGAGCATAGATCCAGGACACATACAGTTGATAATGGCTGAAAGTCAGTCGCACCGAAACATGTCCGGTGGTTTGTGTGGCGTCGTGTGCGTATTGCAGTGGTTGTCTGACATTGTTCAGAGATTGATAGTTTTTTGATGTCCGTTTGTATAGTCCTTGATTGTGTCCATTCCTTCTTTTAAAGATTAACAACACATGTTGATGGTAAAAGATTTTTAATTGCATTGTATATAATTATTTCACGCATTCTTTATATTGTATCCATAGTCTTATTTTATTTGAACTGAGACTCTGGTCGCAATTGTAACTTAGTCGTATTTTATTTGAACTGAAACTCGGGTCGCAAATTTAACTAGGCCTTTTTGCAACATGAATATTCTACGTGTCCAAGATATGCTATATGCATACTTCAATTTCAAGATACTAGATGAAGAATCCTATTATGAAACACCTCCACAAGGTGAGTGCTAGATGGCATAATAACTTAAACATATAATAATATTTCAAAGTCATATATGATGAATGAATGCAAAGATGTTTTTACTGCAAGTGTGCACACGACACATAGAACATATATAACGTGTGAAACAGTTGTACATATAGTGTGTAGCTATTATTCAATTATATATTACCACATAAAATATATTTTTGGTAGTTTATACTAACCAAAATCTATTACTACAATGTGCACATTTGTATTTTGTGCAATAAGATGTAATGATTTTGGTTTTATCAAAAATACTTGTAGGTTCAAAAGAATTTGATTTATTAAAACACTTGTAAAGCCTAATTAATAATAAGGAAGTTAAAATTTTCAGTAACTGAAAACTAATTGATTTTCGTAAAAGAACCTGAAGAATATTTTTGCCGGGGGGGGGGGGGGGGTATGCCACTGAGCATGCTCAAACAGAAATTGGAATAAGAGTTTGATTCCTGCTCCAAGGCAATGTGATTTTCAAATTTTCTGAGATGTTACATGAGGAATGCTGTACTAAAGCAAATTTAATACCAAAATCTGATTGTTGAAAATATTATAATTGTGAACTTTCCATGTGTCTGTGAAGAATATTTCTTCCTTAATTTCCATGATGATATCTGATAAAATGGGGACTTGTGACCTATATCCATTTCTGGGTTAGGAAGGGTCATTGCTCTCTGATACAATGGCAATTTGTGACCTATATCCACTTCTGGGTTAGACATTATCATTGCTGTCTGATACAATGGAAATTTATGACCTATATCCACTTCTGGGTTAGACGCAGTCATTGCTATCTGATACAATGGTGATCTGTGACCTATATGCACTTCTGGGTTAGAAAGGGTCATCGATATTTGATACAATGGCAATTTGTGACCTATATCCACTTCTGGGTTAGACATTGTCATTGCTGTCTGATACAATGGCGATTTGTGACCTTTATCACTTCTGGGTTAGACACGGTCATTGCTATCTGATACAATAGCTAGCTGTGACCTTTACCAACTTATGTGTTAGAAAGGGTCATTGATATCTGATACAAGTGGTCTGTGACCAATATCTAGAAGAAAGGGTCACTGATATCCGATACAGGTACAATGGCGATTAGTGACCTATATTCACTTCTGAGTTAGAAAGGGTTATCAAATATTTTGAGGAAGCACAATGGGTTGCTTAGGTTACTGAAGTTGTTAAGATCACTAAGCTAGTTACTTGGACTTCACTGTGCTGGGTGGTGAAATGGTAGCATGCTCTAAGGGAAAATAGGAGATCCTGGTTCGATTCTTTCTTCTAAGTGAGTATCTTCTAAGTGAATTGGATAATACTTTTCCGCAATATTTCACATCTGAGGGCTGTGAAAGTATGACCGACATTTCTACTTCGCTGAAGTCTCTGCTACAGGGAGGAAAGTTTGTTTCCATTGCTACATAACAGGCTTAGCTGCTTGGACCTGCACCTAGTTACCTAGGTGGTGAAACAGTATCGTGCTTGAATAAAAAGCAGGAGATGTGGGTTCAAACGAAGCAGTTCCCTCATTTTCTGAAACGCAGACTAGATTAATGAAAATCGATTGTGGCACCAATGCCATAAAACAAGAACAAGGAAAATTCACTTCTGTTAATTTTATATCAGTATAAACATGTTGAAAACATGACTGGTAAGGGACGACCAAAGATAAAATCACTTTTTTTTTTTTTTTTTTTTTATACACCATGGTCATTTACTCTTAACTTTCATCATCAATATGACTTATGCCACACAAAATTCCCACTGCTCCCCACCTTTTAGAAAATCAGAACAAAGGTGACGTTTTTTTCTTTCCGCTGGTTAACATAAGGAGACAGAGCTTTCACCATTACAAAACATCAGAAATGACTTCTGCAATATTTCCCCCCCCCCCCCCCAACACACACACACAGGAAGGAGGGGGAGAGAATTCTTAAACAGGTTAATTACATTACTTATATTTACAGATAAGAGGGAGGGGGGACTGCACTTACCCACATGAATAAACAGTTTGTATTTGCTGTTGGAATAGTCAAGTTGGCAATACTTCACAGGCCATCAGGGTCGGAAAAATGGTGCAGCGGAACACTATAGTGAAGGGTTTTGTACAGCCAGAACTTGCAGTACATGTACCTTCATGGCTTCTTACAAAAAATTTGCAATCAAAAAAGAATTATGTCCTGTGTATTTTTGATGTGCATTTTAGGCAGCCAGATAAAAACATTCAGCTTCTCCGCACTCTTCCGAAATTAAAGCAAATTTCCACTTTTTTTCTGAGAAATTTCAATTTCTCTGTTTCTCTTCGAAACTTTAGTTCCACATTCATATTTTTTCACAGGCTCCTCAGTTCTTTAGCAAGCTTACGACTATTAACTTATTTGCTCTCCATTCACATACACACAGATGTTTCTATATATATAACTACTTCTGGAAACCTCTTACCAAATTTGTGTACAAATGTGCAAATGAAAATTTTCATGCTTCAGGTTACTACATTAAAAAAAGTATCGTACACATACAAACAAACCTTGAAGACTCATATTTTGCACAACTATTAAAAAGCTTACACCATTCAATTTTGCAATAGGATCACAACGAACAATACATCAATAGAAACAAAATATAGTTTTTCCTCAGTGATTTCTGCCTAACACATGTGTAGTGGAAAACTATGAACTACATTTTATACCAATTCGTGTTTAGGGGTACTTTTTTGCACACCAAAAGTTTCCTGTAAAGATAATTAGTTTTCCTGCTGAAGCTTATCAATAATGCACATCAAGAGTTAAATAACTCACATCATATTAAAGAGAAAAAAGACATACACTAGCAACTATTGAAACATGGCACAAAACTTTCTTTTGTAATTAGGGGGAAAAGTATTTTGTTTCTGTTCCAAACTCTGTGTGTGTGCGCGCACAAATCAGGCATGTGTGCTTTTAGTGGGCTGTAAACAAATGATGCATGCACTGGCTCTTTCCCTCCCACAAAATAAACATTTATCTTAATCCCTTCCCCAATAGCTCTACAGTGTCAAATGCAATACGCAAGCATACTGAAATAAACAGAACCTTTCAACAAATATTACAGCACAAAAAATGATCAATAAGATCAAGATAAAATAAGCAAGTGTTAGAACAATGATAAGCAGGCAAAATTAACTGATAAAATCTGACAAGTTATGAAACAAACTGGGCAGTATATTAGTAAAAAACTAACACATTGATTAAGTACAAATAGAGAACAAGAACTAAAAGCATAAAAGTTAATCAAATTATAACATTCAAGGTAAAATGTAATTTAAATTGGTAGTGAAAAAAAGAAAAGTCATAATATAAGAAGAAAATTATTAAGAAAGAATAAATAAAAAACATTTACACACCACGGGCGTATAAACTGCTGTAACATAGGGGCGACTTCTTCAGGACATACGTAACCTAGGCGACCGATTGTTATGGCTACGTACCAGGGAGGTAGAACAAGACGAGACGGGGAGCAAAAAATGGGAGAAAAAAAGCGAAGAACAAATGATAAACAAACAAACATACAAGGCAAAAAATTATGGACCATATACATGGCATAGACATTAATATACAAAATAATATTTCTGCATAACCATGCACCCAAAATCAACATGTTAACTTCACTAAAAACACAAATTTAACACGTTGCCTATGTGCAAGATTAAAAAAAAAATGAAAAAATAAAGACTGCAAATTGCATTGGGTGCATAGTAAGGTCCAAAATGGCAATGTTTGAGAAAGAAAGGGGGAAAAAAAAACTGGTGAAGAAAAATTAGTAGCACACACTTACAAGACATTTTCTCCTAAAAATGGGGGGAAAAAACCCTAATGCTACAAAAGTATACAGAAAACAATTAGTACACAGGTGTACAGTTATTTTACAGTAGGTAAAGAAAGCAAATAATAATTTAAAAAAAAGACATCTGAAAAAAAAAAAGTGTCCACATATCCTATGTGACCCATTCAATATAAATACTGTGTCAACTAACAGGTGCAACACATTGATGTTATTAAACAATTTTGAATATTTATATTGTACCTCAAAAAATATTGTACGCATGCATGGGTAGTAAAAAAGATTAATTTTGACAAGAGATTTGACAATCAGTGAAATTAGAACAAAAAAAGTAACGAGAAATTCATGCACTTCCCAATTTTTCAATAATAGCATTTTCCTCCAGCCAGCTATCTTGTAAATGCTTATATAAATGGTGGCTTATTTTGTAATATTTCAGCATCAAGTAAACATGCAGCAAAAGCTCAAAAAATGTCATTAACATCGCCTTTCAATACAACTTACACTATGAAAGTCACATGAAATCAGTCCCATATTGATTTGCAGATGTACATATAACTTTGCTTTAAATTATTGAGTCAAATACCTATGTGGAGCTGTTTCACAGCAAAGTTTGACTCAGTACAACACTACTGAAAACTGGCAAGTTAGCAAAACTGTAATGCAGTGACAAAACATCAGTTGCAGATCCTTTCAGCTCTGATTTAAAAAAAATAATGAAGCCAAAGTTAAGGAATTGGCAGACACTGATTTATCAATTGTCTTTCCATTAAAAAACTTAATATTTCAGAAGCCCCTGAAAATAAAATCTACCATCAATCCATAACCCAGTGAAAACCTTTCAGCAATACATTACCATGAATGACCTAATATAAAACCAATGAATACTTACATGCAATAGAACTAACACACATCAAGCTAAATAAGTCAGAACATACAGGAAACCATGAAGAGAAATAACAGATCAGATCAGATGTAGAGGATTTTAGGAAGGGAGTATCTGACACCAGGTCTTAAACAACCCTTGGATATAGGAAGTTAGGAGATTTGGGCTAGAGTACCCGAAAAGAAATAACAATGAAAGAGCAACTGCTTTATACCTTGAAACCTAATGTGAGTATCCTATTGCTTGTTTAGAAAATTCAGACCACAGAAAAAGCTAACACAGTAGTTAACAGCAAAATTACACTGTATCTTAATCATAAGTATTGTTTTAAGTAACAACTGTCAATAATAATAATATTAATATGAACTATATATATAATTTGTGACTACAGAACTTGGTGTTGAGATAGAATGAAAATACCAACATTTACCACAATAAAAGGTTTATACCTCGACTATAGTTTTGCAGAGCATTTGTTTCGGCATCATCAGGACGAATGATTCATCCTAATGATGCAGAGCCAAAAGCTCTGCGAAACTATAGTCGATGTATAAATAAACCTTTTATTGTGGTAAATGTTGGTATTTTCATTCAATAACAAGCACTATTATTTTCCTTATTACTAACTGATACAACAATTTATCATATGAAATAATCTGATGTGCCTAGCCTGGTTTTCATATGTGGGAGAATTCATGGGGAAGCATAACATAACCCACAGTACAAACACTACATACTAATAATCGTATAATTATGGTTAAATACAATTCCAAGTTCTGTCTGGAAACTCTGTAGTACAATGTTTCCATTTTTCTGGCAGGATACAAAGACTATAGTCCATAAATAATTCAAGATCCATCAGAGTGCACTAGTGAAATCAATAAAAAAAAAAACTACTTATTCATGCCAAATTGCTGTAAAATCATATACTGGGTTAGTGCGAATGAAATGTGCGGTACGAACAAGAAGTGGAGACAGGCCCCCCACCACAGCAGTATGGAACCACCCACAGGTGTTACAAGTATTACAACACAGAGTTACTATAAATATAGCTAGCACGTGTGTGAATAACAAGGTTCAGGAGTGGTTTGTTTGAACATAGCGTGGCTTGCAATGGAAATATGCAGACGCCGGATTTGAGAGTCATCTTCTTGTATGAATTTAAACTAGGCCATTCTGCAGAAATTGCCGCTCGAAACGTTAAAGCATTAGGGGAGAATACAGTCAACGAACGAACTAATTAGGCAATGGTTTGTGAAGTTTCGAAGCGAAGATACGGACTAGCGAAACGAAGCATGTGGTCACCAACCTGTTGCTGTTTCTGATAATGTTCTATTATGTGTGGTTGAAATGGACCCCCAAAAGCGTGTCGTGAGATAGAGGCAGAGGTAGGTGTCCACCACACAACAGTTGTTCGGCGTCTGGCTGCACTGGGTAAAGTCAAAAAGCTGGACATGTGGCTGCCGCATAAGTTGACAACTGCCAACAAGACTAGGAGTTTGGAAGTCTGCACGTCGCTGCTTGCCAGGAATAAACAGGAACCTCTACTGCACTGAATTGTCACCTGCGATGAGCAGTGGGTTTTTTAGGATAATCAGAAATGATCTGCACAATGGTTAAACAAGGCACAGCCTGCTGGACGACATTCTAAGCCACCCCTACACACCAAGAAGATGATGCTCCTTGTCTGGTGGTCCACAGCCGGAATAATTCATCAAAGTTTCTTGGCAAGAGGCCAAACGATCACTGCAGAACGTTATTGTGCTGAATTACACCAGATGCACTGGAAACTGCTGCAGAAACAACCGGCTTTGGTCAACAGACATGGTGGTGTTCTGCTCCAGGACAACCGAAGCCCTCATGTGGCACAACGAAAAATGCAGACACCAAGAGCCTTGGGCTATGAAGCACTGCCTCATCCTGCTTTTTACCCGAACTTGTCTCTAAGAGACTATAGTCTGTTTCGTCGCCTGGATCACTTCCAGTCTGGAAAACAGTTCACGACAGACAACAAGGTTCAACGTGCAGTTGATGAATTCTTCGGCTCCCTGCCACAAGACTTTTTCGTTCCAGGATCATGGCCTTGCTGGACAGATGGCAACTATGTGTCGATGCAGAGGGGAATTATTACATTTTGGCTAGGTAGGTTGTCCTACTTTTCCGTTTTCGCCGTCCATGTGTGCTGGTCCTTTGCCGGACATTTCATTCGTACCAACCCAATATTAATCTCGTATGATGCAACTAAATGCTCAAAACTAAGCAACTGCCTTTACATTTTTCTGTGTCAGAATTAATCAAAAATGCAGTTTACTCTAAGCAGATAAACGTAAGCACTATCATATGGGAAATATTAGCCAACAAGCACAATGAGGAAAGTGATTAAAAAATGGTAACACGGCAGGGAGGAAAATGAATTAGTGAAAAGCTAAAGAAATTACCAAGGAAGCACAATATAACAAACTCAAATGAAGTATGTCACCATAATTAAATCCTTAAACCAGATGACATAGGGAAAAAAATCATTTACACCAAACAGCATTTCCTCATGAAATTACCATTTTTAAAGCTCACAAATACACCCTTTTAACTTCTGAATAAAATGATGGAATATAATACAGGGTTCTCAGAAAGTAATGACTACATCTATTTGAAAGCAAAGAAATGTACTTCCTTAATATTACAAATCCTTTGTTACTGACCATTTTTACTTACAAGTAGTGATGCACCAATTTCAAAGCAAAGAAATGTACTTTCCTAATATTGCAATTCATTTGTTAATGACCATTTTTGCATACAATAACTATACACCAATTTCAAAGCAACTAAATGTATTATCTTAATATGATTCACTTGTTTCGGACTATTTTTACTTGTATAAATAACCTATTATAACAGATGTTGAAAGTGCCCTCCATGAACATCCACACAAGCCTGATGAAAGTGACATGCAAAACCTTCAGGCTAGCAGGAGAGAGCGTAGGGAAGACTCAAGGTCAGCAAGTGGCATGGCAGGAGGGAAGAGTGGGGACAAGGTTTTTAGGGAAGACTCAAGGCCAACCATTAGCATGGCACCAGGGAAGAGGGTTTGTAGGAAGACTTAAAAGTCAACTGGTTGTGTGTGTGTGTGTGTGTGCACGCATGCATGCGTGGTTCAGTTGTCTGAGTCGTTTGTCTCTGTTAACAATGGTTTCATCATTGAAGGAGCATATTTTGGTAGAGTATGTTTGATGTAAGCATGGGGAGTATACTCAAAGTGTCCAAGAAAAATTTGCAATTAAATTTCCAAATGCACCATTACCAAATTGACATTTAGTGTGGGCATTAATAAACAAATTTCATGGGACACCTTCAGTATACAATGCAAAGTGCAGAAGAAGACTGTTGAAACTGACTGTAGAGAAACTCCTTGTTATTTGAATCAGTGATGTTAAGCCCTTCAAAATCTATGTGGAAGTTGTCAGAACAGCAAAATACTATCAAACAAAGATCTTCGCTCTTTCCACGTTTATAAGTGAGTCACGTAAAAATTCTCATTGGCAGCCACCGGGAGTCGAACCCAGGGTCTTCCACTTATGCGGCGGATATGCTTCCGCTACACCAAATATCTGTATTAGCAAAATACTAGTTTAGCAAGTGTGCATTTACGCAGTAAGAAAGAGAAGCTCTGTCTTTTCCCATACAACATCACAGCAGTTCAAAAGCAGCAGATCACCAAACATGAGTACATTATTATCATGGGTTTCAATGGTTTATCACTGAAAATACTGACAGTTTGGATTTACATTCTTCACTCATGTGGTGTGGCTCAATTTAGCAGGGTATGCGAATGCTCAAAACACCCAATTGCAGACATCAGAAAATTCACACAGGCCTCTCCATCTTCAGAAGCTTTGTGTACATCCACCAGAAAAAGAATCACTAGCTCGGCCTTATTTAATGAAACAAACTCTGAAGATCATTTGTCCAAATATTCCCTACTAATTCAATGGCGAACTCTATGAGGATGAAATAAACAATGAGTGGTTTGGGCAAGACTGCGCCACAGCCCATTTAGTTACAAGATCGTTGGCGTACCTGCACAAAATTTTTGGAGATCAGATCTCAAAAGATCTGTGATCCCCTTGCTTACTAGACTTAAATACCTGACCCACTCAGCCAATGGAATAGCTATGGTATGGCGATTCTGTGTTACAGGTGTTGGAGAGAAAAAATTGATACTTTCGCAATACATTAGAGATCTCCGATTACTGAAAAGTGCAAGACATTTGAGTTTTCGGTTGGCTGGATTATTTTTATGGCGTAAGGGCCATGTTTGGCAAAAGAGCACCAGACAGAGGGCCATCAGAGAAAAAGTTTAAAAAAGGTGGTGTGATGGTAAGAGCAGGCTGATTTGGTAAAACTTAAAAAAAAAAAAGAGAAAGACGAAAAGTGTAAAAGCTAGATAAGTTTAAAAAAGTCAGTTTGTTTTAAAAATGAAACAACTGCGAAAAAAATCGTAGTGGTCGCCTACGAATTTCTGAAGAGCAGCTGCGCCGTCGTCCAGCAAATGAGAATGAAAATAGTGAAAATGATTATTACGAAAACGAACACAACTACATAAAACACGAGCAACAGTGAGTACGCAGTTGCACATCTCACACATCGGGTCACCACACAGCGAATAGCGGCGAGTGAAACGACAATACCCAATGCAGATACCTGCTAGAACAACTTCCTATCTAAGGTTCTGGCGACATGATTTCCAAACTCCAAGGATAGGTTTAATTACGGTGCCGTTCATTCTCCCCCTGTTGGTCCCACAGACCCTGCCACGTTCGCCTGATATGATCATGAACAAGAAAGCACAAATCCCGGAGAAACAGTGGCAAGGGTGCGACGACCAAAGAGGAAGCAGATCTAGCTGCAGAATCAGCAGACTCGTTCCCTAGGATTCCAACATGCCCAGAAATCCAGCAGAATTGTATCTGGACACCAGCCTCGAGCAAAGAACTAAGTAGTTTTCATACGGTAAAAAAAAGTGGGTGGCTGGAGAAATCCAAAGAAGACATAGATTGAACAACACTCAATGAATGAGTGTACACATTCATTGAGTAAGTGAAGAAATGCAAAATACACAGCATGCATCTCCGCCAAAACCATCGTGGCCTCAGCAGGAATGCGGGCAGCAGAGACTTCATCAATGCAAATGGCGGCGGATCCCACAACACCAGCCAGCCGTCTTAGATCCATTGGTGAAAACAGGAATAAAGTCTGCTTTGATGTAACTGTGCTCAGCGAAGAGCTGCTGGTACACTGACACAGGGGTTGAGAATTTATCATAAGATGTAAAGCTGGTATCAACCATGACACCAATGACATGGAGGATCCTCAAAGCCTCTGGTCTCTCCAATGAGTAACAAGTCAAGCCCAGCATCATGAGCAATGGCTGCCATACGAAGACCGAAGGTGGGAATGCACAAGGGGCGGTTCTCAAATAAACGAGCATGCTGGGGATGAAAAACTGCATCATATAAAGGTTGGTCTGGGAGAGATCGGAATTTCAAGTAAACTTGAAGAGACAGCTGAGTATGGCGTAAATGTAGCGATGGTTCTTTCACATCGGCATAGGCTGGGAATGGGTGGCATGTGAAATGCTCCCGTACAAAGCTGCAGCGCTTCATGGATGGTGGATGATATCCAACGGCCGGAGAACAGAAGGATGTGCAGAGCCATATACTATAGAGCCATAATCCAGTTTAGACTGAATGAGATAATTGTAAATACGCGGAGCAAAGAAATCCTGTCTGCACCCCAGGAGACTTCCAAGTCGGGTATAGCAGAGCTGTCACTGATGGTCAATAATGACAATGAAGTGGATGGATTACCTGTCTTTACATAAGAAATACATTTAACTATACATCAATTAACATTGCAATAAGTACTTCCAATAAAAAAGGTTATGCTCTAGGAAGTGTTGACGGGAATACTGACAACTGATAAATCAAGGGTTTTAATTAAATCTTTTAGAAATAGGTTAAAAAGTTGTGTATTTGGACACAGATTTTTTTTTTTTTTTTTTTTTTAATTGGAGGTTTAAACAACCACCATGAGCAACTCAATGGGATATAAGCAGTTGCCAATCTCTATTTAGGGTCACTGGTTCCAGGGAAGGGAGAGAACCAGTGCTGTAAAACAAACAAAACATCCATGCCTCACGGGGATTCGAACCCGGACCCCTTTCGGATGAATGATCAGAGGGCATTACTTAGACCACTGCGCCACCATGGCAGCAGGGGATAGGTTTAACAGCCAACTTACAACAAAAGAATTTAAAGATTGTGTGTAGTTCATTTGAAACGAAAGGGCTGTAAAAGTATAGGACTTAAAAACTGATAGGTTAAGAGAATACACAAGAGTAACTATCCTTAATACAAGCTAGATAACCACTCAGGGTCATACTTCTGGTATGACCCCAGGTGGTTTAATGATAAAGGGATACGATAGCTTACATTGGAGCTCCATTTCTCAATTCCTTTTAGTTTTATGTATTTCAGTTCAACAATTTAACATGAATTGCAGTTCACTTTGTGACCAGCTTCTTTTATATGACTCTAATCAGGTTTTATATTCCACATAATTTTGTTTGCAGACTTCTATTCTAAGCACAAAAGATCTGATAAGGGGCATGTGATGTATCTCAGTGAAGCTCGAATTGTGTGCCAGGATTGCTATTAATGGTGATGTTTGACACATTAACAGTAAGTAAAACCTAACACCACCAGTAACTTTGAATTGGAAGATGACCTTAACCTCAGGGAGCAGTTTAGTGATATACACTGATGAGCCACTGCATTATGACCACTTACCTAATAAGCTGTAGGACACCTTTTAGTCAGCAAAACAGTGGCCACTTGGTGAGGCATCGATTCGATGAGGTGGCAATAGTTATCCTGGGGTATCTGGTCCCATAATATCAACAGCAGGTTCTGCAGTTCCCGTACATTTCGAGGTGGTGATTTAGCGCGAACCTGTTTTTCCAAGTCGAACCACAAATGTTCAATTGGGTTCATGTCAGGTGAATTTGGAGGCCAGGGCGTAAACAGAAAAGTCGCCAGCATGTTCCTCGAACCACACTTTGACAATTCTGGCAGTGCGGCATGGCACATTATCCTGTTGGTAACGGCCATCACCAGCAGGGAACACAGTTGCCAAGAATCTTGATTCGTCAAACCGAGCCACTTTCTTTCAATCATCCATGGTCCAATCTTTATGATCTTAGGCCCATTTCATGGTTTTTGGGGATGATGTGAAGTGAGCACAGGAACCCAACTGGGTTTTCAGCTATGCAGGCACAGGCGTAAAAGGGTGCGATGAACTGTGTGCTGCGACACATTGCTCTGATCACCACTGTTGTAGCTACAAGTGATTTGTCGCACTGTGGCCCTGAGGTTGCTGTGGATAATGCAAGACAGTCTCCCCCTCTGGCATCAATGAGCTGCAGACAACAGTTCATCTTGCCATCTGTGCACCACTTTTGATACGCACTCATTACAGTGGCACGTGAACAACCTAAGAGCTGTGCCGTTTCCAAGATCGTAATTCCAAGGCGCCGTAACCATCACAATTTGTCCTTTATCAAACTTCGATAAATCGGCAGCTTTTTCCATTCTGACTCCGAACACTACTAACTGAAAGCTGGTCCTCAGGTTGTATATACATTGAGTGGCCACTTTATTATGACCACCCCCTCCGTACTTCGTTGGGCCACCTTTTGCCTTTAATACTGTGTCGATTCTTCGTGGCATGGACTCCACGAGATGTTGATAGGTGGTTTGTGGAATCTGAGACCATGCTTGATGAATAGCACTTTCCAGGAGTGTGAGATTGCAGGGTTGTGGATCCGGCTGTCTGATGGCTCATTCAACTTCATCCCACAAATTCTAAATGGGGTTGGAATCCGGAGATTGTGGGGGCCACCTAAGCAAAGTAAACTCACTGGCATGTTCCTGAAACCAATCCTGTACAATACGAGCACTGTGGCAGGACGCATTATCTTGTTGAAAGTAGCCATCACCATTGGGATAAACCATCCACATGACAGGATGCACTTGGTCCACAACGATGTTTAGATATGATGTGTCAGTCAAACGTTGATCAGCACGAATTAAAGGGCCCAAAGCATGCCAGGAAAACATTCCCCAAACCATAACGTTGCCTCCACCAGCTTCAAGGGTTGTAGCAATGCATTTGGGGTCCATGCTTTCGTGCTGTTTCAGCCAAATTCTCACTCGGCCATCGGAATGGTGCAACTGAAAACGTGATTCGTCGGACCACATAATTTGTTTCTAATTATCGACTGTCCAATCCTTGTGCTCCTGTGCAAACTGGAGACGTTTTCTCTTGTTAACTGCAGACAGCAAAGGTGTTCGAACAGGCCTTCGGCTGCCATATCACATCCGATGCAGTGTACGGCGAACAGTGTGTGCAGAGATCATTTGAGGGGATCCTTGATTAAGATAGTCTGTAATTTGCTGCACTGTTGCCCTTCTGTTGTCTGGTACCAGTCTGGACACTCTCCGTTCCGCCCGAGCAGTCACTAGTCGATGACGACTACACGTTGCACGTAGAGACCCAGTTTTTTGGCTGACAGTCCAGTCTTTAAACACTTTAACAACAGCTGTATTGGAACATTTCACGAACACGGCGGTTTCAGTGATACTCGCTCCATGGCTCCGAGCTCCTACAATCATCCCACGTTGAAAGTCCGTCAAATTGCATTTTTACCCATCTCGTTACCCAAAAATCACTTCTACCACCGTCGACTTAATTAATAGTTAACATGCAAGGAACAGTACAACACGGGATCTCCTTGAAAATGGCCACAAATGAGTGTGCTGAAACGTGCGTCGGTAATTTCGGGATCTGGATTCCTTTGATGAAGACTGTTTTGTATATCGATCTCAGTCGAATTTGAGGTTGGAATTATGGTTTTTATTTGGATTTTATTTATTCTTTGGATTAATTTTCTTTCAAGTTCTATTTTGAGGACAGGGTTTTTGTGTGTTCGATAAAAGATTTTTAGAGGTTTTAGCTATCATAAATATTTCATTGTTGCCTACGGGGAATGTACATTTTATGGAACTTTGACTACGCAGTTTGTTGTTGCTTGAATGTATACTGGGAGCAACTAGTCAAAAGGAGACTGCAAACCAATGAGGTAATGTTATTATTTTAACCCTATCATTCATCTTTTATTAAGAAATAAGTTGTGTTATTTATTCCATATTTTAAATAATTGAGCCATTCACCCTCAATATGATACCACCTGAATAAGAGGTTGGGGAGTCCAGATATCGTGGTTTTCAGCGAACTTGAGTAAAAACGTGAAGAACAGAAAAAAATTACAGGACTTCTATGAATTCCTGCTAATGAACTTAATATAATATGCCACGTAATAACGTTCATTAGATAACGTGGAATTTAACGTTTTTTGAACTGATATTAATAACTTCTACTACTGTCGCAAGCACTAAGCTTTCCCTTTTTATACTAGCCTCGCCCTCTGATGGCAACAGCGTGCAGTCATAGCTCATTTGTTTAAAACTGTCAGGTGGTCATAATAAAGAGGCCACCCAGTGTATACTGCTCTGTGAACTTCACCTGCACCACCGTTCGTTCTCCAGGCACGCTCATTTCTGGGGGTCGTCATAATTTAATGGTTCATCAGTGTATATTTCTGATACACCCCAAGTTCTGAGCTGACAAGTTATATCATCACCCTAAGGAAGTCCACAAGTACATTCCAAGTTTTGGTATAACTGGCAATCTGCTTAAAAGTATGAAAAGTTACTTTATGCTGGCAGTAGAGCATGCGTATGAGTGAATGGTGCTTAATCAAAGGGCATTTTTTACTGGTGCAGTAGTCGTCCAAGGTCTGTAATGTCATCATGGCTACAATATATTTATGGATGCATACATGCATGATGCCAAA
This sequence comes from Macrothele yani, assembly GCA_039090855.1. Classification (NCBI taxonomy): domain Eukaryota; kingdom Metazoa; phylum Arthropoda; class Arachnida; order Araneae; family Macrothelidae; genus Macrothele; species Macrothele yani. The sequence continues at coordinate 35,023,953 of CM077004.1, forward strand.
ATCAACTATACTGTTTTATGGCTAGGTAATAACCCTACATGCAGATTGCTATTATGACACTCCTGTTGTCAGAGAGAAAATGTGAGTTGCAGAATATGTAGTCCCAAATGTACGAAGTTTGCATGAAATTCAAACCAAGTATAAATACAGGGAAAATAAAAGTTATGACTTTTGAGTGAGAAACTGCTAACACAGAATGCAAGACCAGTCCAAGTGCAACAGTGAAAGACTAAGTGAATGAATTTGTATATTTAGGAAGCATGTTTGACAGGGAAAATGGATTACAGTCAACTCTGGATATAGTGAACTCTGTTATAGTGAACATTCAGCTATAGTGAACCTAAATCATTGTCCTGACCCGCAGCTTCAGAAATGTACATTAAAAATTTTGTTTATAGTGAACCCAAAAAATAAAACTTCAAAGAAAAGAATGTACTTGTAAAATGAAATTGTAACTTATTTTAAGACAACCCTTCTTGTAAAAACTTGAAAGAATGTGTTGAGAACAATATTGTAGGCCTACAACTCCTGAAACGCATTGAAGGACAAAGGAAGGATTAAAAACCTCAGCAACATCAAGCTGGTGTTCCTGCCTGCCAACAGCATGTCAGCCCTCCAACCGATGGATCAAGGTGTGATTCGCAGCTTTAAAACCTATTACAGAAGGGAAGTAATGCTTCATTTAATCCAAACCTTGTAATCAGAGGGTCATGATCAGACATCAATAATAGTTCTGAATGCTGTACATTTTGGAAAGAAAGCCTAGAGGAGTGTGTCAACTGTCACTATACAGTACTGTTTCCGGAGGTCTGGTTTGGCTACAGGACGTGCGACATTCTAAGAAGAGGATGATGTGCCTCTTAAGGACCTGCTTCAGCATATCTGTACAAATTCCACTGAAGCTGAAGATTTTATCAATACTGACTGTAAAGTTATAACGAGTGAAATCCTGTTGGATGAAACTATTGTCGAGGCTGAGAAAGGCGGTTTCAGCACAGAAGAAAACGATAATGAAGAATGTGTTCCAACAGTGAAAGGGGCGTTGGGAAGGTTTCAGTACTGTGCTAAGGTTCCTAGAATGTATGGAAAATGTAGAATCAAGTGTAGCAAAAGCACATACTCTAGAAAAGGGCATAGAGAAAATATTTCTTAAAACTGTTGAAGCAAGCAGCGGCACATAACAGGCTATTTTCATGTTAATTAAGGCTATGTACAATTAATTTTGTTTACATAATTTAATGAATATACACTACATACAAATATTTTTTAGATACATATGTACATATTTTATTTTATTTTCTTGCTCACCATTCCACTCAATTCAGGGTAAGGGAAGGCACTTCAGTTTTAGTGAACCTCAGACATAGTGAACAAAATATTGGAGTCCGCAGAGGTTCACTATAAGCGGAGTTGACTGTATATGGTGAAATTCGTAGGCAACTCAATTCATCTTTGAAAGTCATAGCTGCCTTAGGAAGATTTCACAGGAATGACAAAATCTCGAAAAGTCCCAAAATGGCTCTGTATGAAAGTGAAATCATTCCAACCCTGAAGCACAGCAGTGAAACCTAGGTACTGCAGAAGAAAGACAGGAATCGTTTGAGAGCTGGAGGGATGAACTAGGGTCATTCCATGTCAAATCCCCCAGCATTTTCACGAAATGTCACCCACCCAGCTCAGATTTTTGTGAAAATTAGTACAAAGTGTTGTACTGGTGAGATATGAAACCTGTTAAATTTTTAGGTCAGTCGGTCTAGTAGATCTTGAGTAATGCCACTTTAAAAATTAGGTATCTCTGCCTTTAAAGTTTTCGTGGTATAAGTTTTCACAACTACACTGTAGGACAAAAAAAAATTCATAACTTCACAACTAACTATTGCAGCCATATAATTTTTTTCCTTAAATGATCTGCGTGATCCATACATTCGGGAACAACTTGTTTCCGCACATTTTTTTAATTAAAATGACACTTTTTCTTTTTTTTTTAAATTTAATGACAAAAGACATGGAAAAATGAGGCCACATTTTTATTAAACAAAACTTTTTTTTTTTTTCAAAATGAGCCCCCACTTTAAATTTGCTAAAAATATTTTCATATGTGTATCATAATGTAAACTTTCAGCAGGAGAAAAAAATACTTTGGGCAATTCATAATTTTGGCGAGGGAAAAAAATCCAAAATGGTGTGTTTTATATATGGAACATTTCGACATATTACCCAATCTTTTAATTAAGTGGTTGCTTGACCATTCTATACATCTTTCCCCCCCATAGTTTAACCCTATCAGAGAGCAGTTCAAAACAATTTTTATTTTATTTTTATGTGCCACTATCTTTGATATAGGCTCATTTTTTATTTTCTGTGGCACATCAAAATAGGGCCTCACAATGGTTTTGAAAAAAGAATTGCTTTCCTCTAATTGTAGATCAAAAGTTTTGGTTGTCACTACCTTAAAAAGAGTGCATTTTAGGCTTACAGAAAACATATGGAAAAGATAGAAAATATATATTTATTTTTTTTAACCTTGCTTAAAATGGCTTTGAAATCTGCAATACTCACAAGCATAAATCACCATTTTTGATGGACTGTTAAGGTGATCGGGAGCTGGAACCCCAAGTTGAGAATTTTTGTGTAATAACTATGGCCAGTAGTTTTCAGCTATGGAGCACTTAAGTCTGGAAGAACACACACACATGCACAAGCGTGTGTGTGTGCGTGTGTGTGTCAGGTCGTCAGCAAATAATTTATTTTGGATCTTCAGATTTTTTTCGTAAGTGCATAGTACATCTCAACAAGGAGAAATACTCTATTTTCATATTAAGTGTGCAGTCAAATAAAAGTAATTTAACCTGTTGAATGTAAAGTTGTAATAAGGTACAGGAATTTTCTTTAGTTAGTTTTTCATCCAGTGCACGTAAATACTTTAAAAAAAATGAAAAAAAAAGTCCAACCTAAAAAACTTTTGTATTAATAATGAAATGCTTGCCCAAAGTACTAAAAGATGTCTAGTCCTCCACCCCCACCCCCAAATCATTCCTCCTTACAGTACTTCAAAATAAAGTTCTATCCTCACTTACTATCTCTGTTTTTGCCTCTTACTGAAATTTCTAGTTATTGTGGACATTTCTACTTCCTTCAGTTTAGGAAAAAGGTAGTGCATTACCACAGACTGAAAAATATTGAGTACTTCACTGATGGTTGTTCTGCATAATATAAAAACTGCTAGAATTTTCTGAAATTGTGTTATCATGAACATGATTTCTTTAGATTGGTAAGGAAGTGGTCATTTTTTTGTGCAACAAGCCACAGCAAGCCACCATGTGATGGTATTGGTACAGATTGTAAAAAGGCTAACAACAAAAGTAAGTTTGCAGTGACCTTTAGCTTATCAAATAACATCTGCTGCAACAATGTATAACTTCTGCAAAGATAATATAAAAGAAATTATGTTTTTATTTGTGTGTGCAGAAGAGAAACAAAGAGCGTAATCAGCTTAGTCCCCATTTTGGGAAAGCAAAAACTCTTCCTGGTACACCCATAATGAACCACTTTACACTACTTCCCAATTTCAAAATCGGTACTAAGAGATTAAGTTCTGATAAATATTACAGTATTATTTCCAAAATCAGTGTAACTAATTTTCAAGATCAGTTACATGCTAACTACTGCATAGCATGTGTATATGATTCCTGTTGGTATGTGGGATTTGTTGAAAAGATTAACTATGATGAAGGTGATGTGACTGTTCGATTCATGCACCCGCATGGGCCTTCTCCATCTTTTTATTGGCTTAATAATGATTGTGAAGTACCTCTGACACATATATTATGTTTGGTTGAGGTAAACACTGCAACAGGAAGAACATACAGCCTATCCAAACAGGCTGAAGACCTGGTTCAAAGTTTATTTTCATATGAAAATTAGTAATTGCATTTAGCTTTAATTCAAACTGACAGAGAAAAGAATTCATTTATCTCTTATGTAACCAAGGAACAGTTCATTTATAAACGTATCATTCAATGTCGAAATAATTCATAAAATGGTTTGTTCCATTAGTTTATATTTTTACTAAAAAACAGCTTGGGATAGCATTGGTGGCCCTGTCAGTCACAATTTTTGCAATTGGCTATTATTTTTAAGCACAACAACTATAAAAAAATCTTTGACGATTTGACTGGCACGGCTTTGCAGGCTAGCGTTCTAATCAGTTACAAATTGAAATTGGTCAAAATATTGAATTCAACAGTAACAAATATAGTGAGTTGCAATCACACTCACAGAAGTAAGGCTATACGTCTAGACAAGTGTTGCTGCTAAAGTTTGTGAATCGCAAACTGTACAATATGCTCTGGTAAGGTTGTTTTTTGTTTTGTTTTTTATTTACCTTATGTATAAATTGTACATACAGTATTTGGTAGTTAGAGGTGTTTAAAATATAATTCCACAAGACTTAAAAAATACTTTGAAAACAGAAATAAGCATAAATATTCATCTGTTTCTGTGCATTTCTGAGTGCTGAAATGTTACCATTTATTCACAAATATTTCACAGCCTGTAACTTCTAAACTAGTTTGAACCACAAAATGAAACTCACAAGTTTTGTTGAGTACCAGTAGGGGTATCCTTGGTGGGAAAAAATATATATATGGTCCCTCTTTTGAGATATGTAACCTTGAAATCTGCAAAAGTTGAAAATTTTGCAACTGTGAGGGGAGGGGGGGGAGAGTGCGAAGGGGACCAACCTCAGACTTAAGTTTTCCATAGCTGAAAATTCTTACTAGCCATAGTTGTTACACAAAAATTTCCAGCTTGGGGTTCCAGCTCCCAGTCACCTTAACAGTCCATCAAAAATGGTAATTTATGCTTGTGAGTATTGCAGATTTCAACGCCATTTCAAGCAAGGTTAAAAAAAATATTTTCTATCATTTCTATAAGCCTAAAATGTACTCTGTAAGGTAGTGACAACCAAAACTTTTGATCCACAATAAGAAAAAAGCAATTGCATTTTTTTAAAGCCATTGTGAGGCCCTATTTTGGCGTGCCTCAGAAAAGAAAAATGAACCTATATCCAAGACAGTGGCACATAAAAATAAAAAAAAATTCTCCTACTGAAAGGTTACATTTAATACACACATGAAAATACTTTTAGCAAATTTGAAGTTAGGGCTCATTTTGAAAAAAAAAAAATTTTGTTTAATAAAAATGTTGCCTCATTTTTCCATGTCTTTTGTCTTTAAATTTTAAAAAAAGTGTCCATCAGCGGAAGTTCGATCTAAAGCCATTTCGTGGACAATCGCCATCGTTTTGGTCTTCCCACAGCCATAACGTTTGGCAGTTTCATCTTTTGGAAACATCTGCCGAAAAAGTGGACCAGCATGGCTGGCAGCACTGAATGGCTCATTCTGTTCTATAAAAAAAAAAAAAAATACAAACAATTCGGCAAGAGTTACATTTCCTTGACTATTATCAGATGTTTTAAAAAACTTAGATTGGAGTTACAATCAGTACACTTCACATTACATTTGTGTTTGAGACCATTTAAAATGATGAAAAATATAGTTTCTGCCTCCATGGGCAATGTTAAGTTTTTGGCAAAGGTCGCAAAATGTAAATTTCACACCTTTATTAGATTTCCTGATACACTGGAACTTTGCGGTGTGAGTTTCCTTAAAAGTTTGAAAATAACTTTGAGATGGTGTAATCTTAGTACTCATCTTTATAGATTTGCACAAAAGCTAAATTAGCAACTCGCTCCTCCCGGTAATTCAACTATACAACAAAGAAACACCACACACTAAAAACAACACACGTAAGAAAGTATTATTTTGATGATACAACAACATTGCTCATCACTGTGCATGCAGATTTTACCCTTCTCTTTCATTGGCTGTGATTTCCCTCCCAAGAGGAGACCGGTCAACTGCTACGATGAACTAGATTCTACAGGGAGTGAAATTCCACGGCCGCTAGATCAACGTTACCACTCGCTTGATCAAGTTGGGTCATGGAAATACAAAATGTGATGGCCACCGTCGCAGACTCTGCGTGTACGTCCAGCGTCGGCACATCACTTGAGCACTCCCGTAGAGAGAGAGCACCACACGACATCACGAAGCACGCAAGTCAAAGATGACATCATCGTGTAACACAGCTCTCGTAAGATTCGATAGAAAATCTAAGTGGATGGTTGCAGGAGATTGAAATATTTTGACTCGGCAATCGAAATATTAAAAAATCCGTAAAAAAAGACCTATCCGTAAACCAGTAAAATTAAGCAGAAATCCATAAATTTTAGGGGTAATCCATAAAAGTTGGCAAACATGTAATATGTACAGTACTGTATTGTATAAAATTTCAAGTCGCTATAAAGCAACATTTAACTCAGTTTTTATCTGTACTTTAAACATTTTTTCTTCACTACATATTTAAGTAGTTATACATACTGTACTTGAGTTCGTATGTAAATGCATACGTATGTGAATTTATTTGGAGATATCCTGGATAATGGAATATCCAGCTTATTGCAATATTTTCTTATGACAAATAGGCTATTCCATTAAACGGGTTCGACTGTGTAGGTTCTGCTGATATTGAGAACGATCACACAGTGTCAAATTGTTATAAGCAATGAGAATAGCTGGCAGCACATTGAGAGAAGTGACAGAAAATATGATTAAAACCTGTTTTACGAAAGCTGGCTTTTTAGCTGACGATGGTGAAAAAGAAAACTGTGGTGAATATCTGGCAGAACACGAAAACCTGATGAAGGAGGCGTAATTTATAAAATTTCAAATTGGATGAAAAGTAACATTCCAAGCCAAGGTAAATAAGGCTGAAGTAGAGGTCTCAATCAGACGAGGAAGATAACCCACAGAAGAGTGCCCCTACTACTAATTGTTACAGGAAGAGGAGCCCAATCAGCAATAAACATTTTACAAACCTTTACTGAAGCCATGACTGGAACAAGTGATGAAACTTAACGCAACTGCACATCCAAAAACTGTTGATAGCAAAAGGGCAATAAAAAAAATGGCATACCATTATTAACAGATTTTCTAAATCAGTAACCAAGTAATTCAGTATACTTAATTCATTTTTATTCTGTTGTATTGTGATGAATCAAATAACATTTTGAATGGATTTTAAATTATTTCAGCTTTTAAAAAATTACATTTAAAAGTGTAAAATAAACTTTCACTTAAAAATGCGGTTAAACGTGTAGTTGAATTCAACTTGAATTTTTGATATCCTGTTTTTCTTTGTGCTTCCTTGAGATTTGATTTATTGGGGGTTGACTGTGTATTTGTAACACGTTTAGCAGCTCATGACTATTTTCTCAACTTTTCATACAATGGCTAAAAAGAAAAGAGGAAAGCATTTTCAACACGGGTGCTGACTGAATTTGCTTTATTTTTTAGGTTTGTGTTTTGTAGTGTTTAAGTAGAATTAGAGAGAGATAAGTTGTGCCAAGGAATTGGGAATGGTGAAAACCGTGAGCCAAAATATTTTAAAGTTTACGAATATCTGTGGTTTTTCATTGGGTTTTTCATTTTTCCTTACAACACAACTTGCAAACAGAATGACACTTTTACCACCCTGATACATCAAAAATGCTTAATATTTTAAAACAGTTCCTTTAGAAAGGTCATGTAAACCAATGCAGTAACTGCCAATTACAAGGTTCCCTGGTTATAAGATGCAGCCTTTTGTCAGACTCAAAACTGGAAATCCCCATACAAATAGAGCTTTTAATACAAAATCCACCACTTATAAGAATTACTGCTACTGCATATAAGGCCCAACAGCCCAGTTGAATAGAAAGCAGAGATAGGAAATAAGAGAAAGCAGGAGATGAAGATTTAGCTTTTCAATTTTCATGCACTGGATGACATTTGCAATTTTTGATGAACAAAACTGTTTTCAGCAAATTCATTGTCTTCCTGAAAGACCTGTTTCTAACTTTTCTTTAAAAGAAATTTATCTGACTTCTTTTACTGAGTGCATACCTACACATATAAAAGCATTGGTTCACTTTGTTTACTTTTTTCTTATCCTTTGTGAGAGTAGCTGTAAATTAGGCAATACTAGAAGGGAAGGCAGCCAAGTTGGTGGGTGAATGGTCAGAAGTGACAGTTTTAAAGTTTGTCATCTGAGCAGCACCTAGGCCTGAGTTCCAGATGAGACAAGGGTGGTGCACTTTTGTCCTATGGTGCTGAACCTCCCTGCAAACAAGAACCCCAATTTTGGGATGGGCAACTGCTTTTTCTTTTTACACCATGAGCAACTCTATGGTGCACATACAGCAGCATCCCTCCCCTCCGACACTACTTTGACTATGCAGACTCTTGATGAAAAGATAGTAGTCAAGACCTTTAAAATGCATTACATGAAAGAAGTGAGAGGGAAAATTGTGAATGCAATTGGCACAGGCAAGGAATTAGCATCAGAAATCACCAAAAAGATCTCTTCATTCAATAAGATTGTTGTGGTTTCAGATGCTCGGAAAACAAACATTTACATTTCTAACTGCTTCCATAACACAGGATTTTTCCCGAGAGAGAGAGAGAGAGGAAATGATTTTGATCAGCTGTTTAAAAAGAGGATTGATGCACGAGGTTAGTTAGTTAGTTAGTTGATTTTAGTGGCGCAAGGGCCAGGTTTGGCCAAAGAGCGCCAGACACAGAACTATCAGCTAAAGATTTTTAAAAGCGTGGAGAATGATTAAGAGCAGACGGGCTTAGTAAAAGTTAGAAAAGAGGATGATGAAAGATGTGAAGACTAGTTAGTTAATTAGGTTTATATATAACTTTATTAGTTTACTATTATATTTATTATATAACTTTGTTTTTTTTTTTTTTTTTTTCAAATAAGTTTTAAAAAGTTCATCTGTTTTAAAAAGGAAAATACTGCGAAAGTGTCGCAGTGGTCGCCCAAAAGTTTTTGAAGCGTAGCTGCGTCCTCGTCCAGCAGATGAGACTGAAAATAGTGAAACCGATTATTACAAAACCGAACACAACTACATAAAACATGAGAGATGGTGAGCAAACAGTCGCACGCCTCACACATTGGGGCAGCGTCGCCACACAGCAAATAGCTATGCGTGAAGCGACAATGCCCAATGCGGAGACGCGCAAGAACAACTTCTTCCCTACGGTTCCGGCGACACGATGATTTCCAGACTCCAAGGATGGGTTTAACACGGTGCAGTTTATTCTCCACCTGTTGGTCCCACAGACCCCGCCACGTTCGTCTGATATGATCGTGAACAAGAAAGCGAAAATCACGGTGGAACAGTGGCAACGGTGTGACAACCAAAGAGGAGGCAGATCTAGCAGCAGCATCAGCAGACTCGTTCCCTGGGATCCCAACATGCCCAGGAATCCAGCAGAACCGAATCTGGACATCAGCCTCGAACAAAGAACGAAGAAGTCTCCGTACGGTAAAAAGAAGGGGGTGGCCAGTAAAATCCAAAGATGACAATGATTGCACAACACTCAACGAATCAGTGTACACAATAGCACGCTGATGAGAGCTCGACTGCACGTGAACAAGTGCAAGATACACAGCATGCATCTCCGCCGAAAACACCGTGGCCTCAGGAGGAATGCGGGCAACAGAAACTTCGTCAACGCAGACGGCGGCGGATCCAACAACACCAGCCGCCTTAGATCCATCGGTGAAAACAGGAATAAAGTCTGCATTGACGTAACGGTGTTCAGCGAAGAGCTGCTGGTACACTGACGCAGGGGTTGAGGACTTGTCAAAAGATGTAAAGCTGGTATCAACCATGACACCAAGAGGATGCCATGGGGGATCCTCAAAGCCCCTGGTCTCTCCAACGAGTGACAAGTCGAGCCCTGCATCACGAGCTACGGCCGCCATACGAAGACCGAAGGTTCGAATGCACGAGGGACGGATCTCGAACAAACGAGCATGCTGGGGATGAAAAACTGCATCGTATAAAGGATGGTCTGTGAGTGATTTAAGTTTCAGGTAAAACTGAAGAGACAGCTGCAGACGGCGTAAATGAAGCGACGGTTCGTTCGCGTCGGCATAAAGGCTGGGAATGGGTGACGTACGAAAGGCTCCCGTACAAAGACGCAGCGCTTGATGGTGGATGGTATCCAACGGCCGGAGAACGGTAGGACGCGCAGAGCCATACACCATACAGCCATAATCCAGCTTAGACCGAATGAGAGAATGGTAAATACGGAACAAAGAAGTCCTGTCTGCACCCCAGGAGACTGAGGCAAGGATCTTAAGGATTGACAAGGCTCTCAGACAGGAAGTCCTTAGCCGTCGAACGTGCGAGCGAAAGGTGAGAGCACGGTCAACAGTCAAACCAAGGAACTTGGTTTCCGGCAAAACTGGAATGGCTGCACGGTCCAAATAGAGCTCTGGATCAGGATGGAGGCCACGCCTCCGGCAGAAATGGACACAGGCTGTCTTGTCGGGAGAAAGAACAAACCCATTATTGTTAGCCGCTTTAACAATCTGGGTAATTGCAGACTGCAGCTGCCTTTCAACGAAATGCATGCTGGATGACGAACAGAAGATGTGAAGGTCGTCAACATAAATGGTAGCCGAAACCGTAGGAGGAAGATTTTTGAGTAAACAATTAATGCGGAGGATGAACAGAGTCACCGAAAGAATGCTGCCTTGAGGAACGCCTTGTTCTTGATGGAAAAAGGCGGACAGCGTTGTACCCAGGCGCACCTGGAACACACGGTTACGAAGAAAGTTGGCAATGAAGGTTGGCAGGTTTCCCCGCAACCCACTCTCGTGGAGGTCACGGAGGATACCGTGACGCCACGCTCTATCGTAAGCTTTTTCGATGTCAAAAAATACAGACACCAGGTGCTGCCTACGTACGAACGCCTCACGAACAGACGTCTCAAGGAGCAGGAGATGGTCAGGAGCTGAACGATGATGACGGAAGCCGCTTTGTGATGGAGACAGTATTCGATGTTCTTCAAGAAAATAAATTAGCCGGGAATTAACCATTCGTTCAAGGATTTTGCACAGACAGCTAGTGAGGGCAATTGGCCGATAACTAGAGGGTGACTTGGGGTCTTTGCCAGGCTTGGGAAAAGGTAAAACAAAAGCTCTTCGCCAAGAGTCCGGGAAACTGTGCTCCAACCAAATACGGTTGAAAAGCACTAACAGATTCTCGAGAGATGACTGCGAGAGATGACGAATCATGTCATAGTGGATGCCGTCGGGACCGACAGATGTTGCGCCGGACCGATGCAGAGCCACCCGTAGTTCAACCATGCTGAAGGGGAGTTATACTCAGTGTTATAAAAAGGCGCAAAGGAGATTTTCTGGCGTTCCGCGGTTGTTTTAATCCTCTGAAAGGACGGGAGATACGCCTGAGAACTAGAAACTGAGGCAAACGCTTCGCCCAAGCAATCCACAATCTCCCCAACTTCAGCATACGTGCAGCTGTTATTCTCAAGAATTGAAATTTGGCGGGAACTATAGTTTCCCCGGATCTTACGAATTTTTTCCCAAACAGTTTTTGAACTGGCACGTGAATTGATAGATGAAACGTACTTCATCCAAGACTCCCTCTTGCTTCGTCGACGCACCAACCGAGCGTAAGATTTTGCTCTTTTAAATTTAACAAGGTTAGCATCGGTCGGATAACGCCGAAAAGTACACCAGGCCTTATGTTGAACTCTCCTAGCCGCTGCGCAATCAGGGTTCCACCAAGGCTTCGGACGTCTTGGGAGTGTCGTTGATGTTTTTGGGATAGAGAGATCTGCTGCCTGAATGATACATGTTGTGACATCAGTAACAGCTGCGTCAATTGACCCCCGGGTCACCATGACAAAAGATATTACTGCGGACGGTGTGAAGACCTCCCACTTGGCACGATCCATCCTCCAACGAGGAGGGCGGGAGGCAGAAGATGGTACGCTCACATTAAACCTAAGTACAATTGGGAAGTGGTCGCTTCCATGGAGGTCGTCACACACCGTCCACGACCAGTCGGCCATAACCGATGGTTGACCCAAAGATAAATCGATTGCACTGAAACTTCGTGTAGGCTCGTGGAAGTAAGTGTCAGCACCGGTGTTAAACAGGCACAAAGAGGTCGAGGAAAGAAGAGATTCGATCCTACGGCCTCGTGTGTCTGTTCTGACACTACCCCACAATGGATTATGAGCATTGAAGTCACCCAGAAGAAGAGCAGGTGACGGCAGCTGCCCAACTAAGCTCTCAAGAACGGACACGCTCACGTCCTCATCCGGCGGCAGATAGACGCTGCAAACAGTTAAAGGCACAGGCATGGAGATACGCGCCGCAACGGCTTGTAAAGATGTTGAGACCGCAACGGGAGAAACTGGAACACTGTGGGGGACAAGGATGGCAACTCCCCCGCAAGCTATATCTCCTGAAACATTATCTTTCCGAAATGCACTGTAGCCTCGAACTGAAAGGAGGTCTGATGGTTTAAGTTTTGTCTCCTGGAGGCAAAGGCACACCGGAGAGTATGACGAAAGCAGATGTTTCACGTCGTCATGTCTTGTCCGAAAGCCTCGACAGTTCCACTGAACGATTTGATCCATGGTTTGAATTGTGGTGAATGAGAAAAAGAAAAACGAAAAACAAAACCCGAGAAAAACTGTGACAACTAAAAGTTGTCCGATTCCATCATTTCGTCTGCAATGTCCATTTGCGCTTGGGACTGTTTTGTCCGACGCCCTGTAGTCTCTGGTGGTAAAATGGGGCGGTATTTTGGTTCCTGTGTCGCAGATGATCTGGCCCGATCCTGGTTCTTATGATGGGAGTTTGGAGATTTCTTCTCCTTTTCTTTTTCCTTTCTCTTTCCTCCCGGGGTTGTTGAAGTCCCGGTGGTGCTGGTGTTAGTTGCAGCAGGTTTAGGCACAGTGGTTGTTGGAGTTTTCGCGTCCCTAGCTCGGGATTGTAGTGCTGCCAGACCAGCAGCTATGATGTCATCTAGCTTGTATGGACAATTCACTGGGATTTGGCTATCAGTCTGGGTACCGACTGTAGTCCTTGCAACAACCGCTGATGCATAGGATCGCCGATTTGATTGGTTTGGAGCGACCTTTCTTCTGGCCTCTGGGTAGGAGATTCCCTCGACGGTCTTAATGCGTTGGATCTCTTTTTCCTCTTTCCACTTTGGACATTCTCTCGATGATGCTGCATGAGATCCCTTGCAGTTGAAGCACAGCTCGGCTTCGGCATGGCAATCTTGCAAAGTATGGTCGGTTGCAGTACAACGCCCACACCGAGCAGTGCTCCTGCAAGACTGCTGGGAGTGACCATATGCTTGGCATTTGAAGCATCGTAGAGGACTTGGTATGAAGGGGCGCACTTCAAGGTGTAGATACCCTGCCTTGATTGAAGTTGGCAGGGATGGGGTGTTAAAGGTCAGTATGATGTTTCGAGATGGGACAGATTGGCCATTTCGCCGAAATAGGATGCGCCGGACTCCACTCACTTGTTGGTCTCTCAGTTCCTCCAGAAGTTCTTGGTCACTGCACTCCAGAAGGTCTTGAGAAGAGATAACACCTCGTGAGGAATTGAGGTAGCCGTGAGGGGTAACTTTTACTGGACAATCTAAAAAAGAGGTGGTGTTTAAAAGCACTGTAGCATATCTGGGACTCGACATCTCGACAAGAAGATCTCCAGATTGGAGCTTCTTAACGCTCTTAGGAGAGCTGGCAATTGATTGCAATGCTTTATTTATCCAGAAGGGGCTTCTGGTGTTTAATGGGTTTGAAGCGTCCAAGGAGTGGATGCAAAAGAACCGAACATTGGCAGAATCAGGTGTAGGTTTCTTGTTGGGAGGGGGTGACCCTTCCTCAATGGGCCGCTTTGTTTGAAGTTCTTGGGAAATTTTTTTGTTATCCATGAAAAGAAGTAAAAAGTTCGTCCGCCGATTTCCCCGCCCACAACCGAGCCCAACAGGGGAGAGCCGGAGGTCCGCAAGCCCAATTGGACGCAGGACACGACTCTAGGGTTAAGCAACGGATATAGCATGTTGACAGTGCAGACAAGCGCTCAGCGAGTACCGAGACTTTCCCAGGTCTCGGTAACACTCCTTTGGCATGCCCGCACTATCCCCAAACTCACCCTGTTGTACGAAACAACAAGCCGATTGACTAGGAATGGGTTAGTTCCTAGCCGCCCGTTTAGGGTGAAGCAGGGGGCAAAGAGGAGTGTTGGCGACTGGCGACAACAACAACCTGGCCACCAGAAACCTCAGCCTCCAGCATCCCCTTTTCCACCTGTACGGGTCACCGCACACGGCAAACGTGCAGGTAGGTCTAGCAAAACCAGCCCGGAAAAACAAGAGAGGAACAGAAAATGGAGAAGCAAGTCGAGTAGAAAATGGAGTAGAAAAGAAGAACAGGTAGTGGAGAAGAAAGTAAAAACAGGAAAGGGAGAGGAAAGCGAGAGGAAAGGAAAGGGCTGGCGCATAATCACAACCTCAGCAACCAACAACTGAGGCGGGTGCTGTCGAGGTGGTGGCAACACAAAGTTGTAATGAGAAGAATCAAACAAAACATGTCGGCTGGGGCCGTGGGGTCGCTACTCCCCATCAGCTGGATGAACAGCTGTCCCTGCGGTAACGATAAAGCACAAAAACAAGAAAGCAAAAACCGTCACAAGGTCAGCTCGGGCCGTGGGGGCGCCGTTCCCCAAATAACTGGAAAACCAGTTATCCCTGTGCGGGCCTCAGCAACCTACGAACTGAGCGGTTAATATAATACAGTTAGTGGTGGAGGGTAACAAAACCACAAGACCGGGGTGTTAGTGCATAACGTGGTAGCGATTAGGTAAAGTATACAACACGGGCAACTAGCCAGTGGAGAAAATAAATAAAAACGAAAAAGCGAGACACAAGACCAGCTCGGGATCGTGGGGCCGCGACTCCCCAACAGCTGGATGAACAGCCGTCCCTGCAAACACCAACAGCAAAGCGGTGGCATGACATCAGATGTTGACCAGTCACAAGGTCAGCTCGGGCCGTGGGGGCGCCGCTCCCCAAATAACTGGAAAACCAGTCATCCCCGTGCGGGGAGGATTGATGCACGAGGTTACACACAGCTCTGCACTTCCTATTTAGAAGAGCATATTCACATTCTTTTAGCCATTTTGCCAGAGCTCAAGAACAACAATGGATATCATCCCTTGCTAAAATCCATGGTTACCCGGACAACGTTGTTAAGGGGGTGCACAATAAAGTACGGTTTGCTATGTCAACTGCTTTAATTAGTGAACAAGTGCCTAAAAAGTATGTTGGATCTGTTGATTTTAATCCACATATTGTAAACCTTCTTACCAACATATGTTCCAGTCATAAAATACAATTTGGAATACGATCATGCAATCTATATAAAATTATCCGCAACGATCGTGACAAAATTAACAAAGGGAAAAAATGGGGTGTGTATGTTATTCCTATTCTAGACACTATCTCTGGTGAACTAAATAATCATTATGTGGGTTCAACCAAAAGAAATTTGGATTTGAGATTGAATGAACGCAGAAATGATTTAGAAATGAATCACCAAAGCACCTCTTTTGCAAGAACTGTAACTGCTGGAAATTCCATCCCAGACTGGGACAGTGCTAAGATTATAAACACACCTAACTCTGTTTATTCCTTGTTATTTGCAGAAAGCCTCTATATTTCGGCTTATAATACAAGTTGCTGTAATGACTATTATCCTTGTGTTTTACCTGAACCCATCTTGTTGGGAAGGACAGCACAATACAATTGCTTCTGTTAAGTAATTTTCATTTTTTTTTTTTTAATTCAAATCCAGTAGGAGAAATGAAAATTGCAGAGAAAAAATTGCGATATAAATGAAGAAAATTGTATGCAAATATGTTTAGAAAAATGTTGGAATGAAGACGGTGCTGGAACTATAACATAAGTTTTACAAACTCCAGCATGAAGTAAAAGAATGTTAGAAATCCTTTGCAACAATGAACAATAGATAAATTCTTTAGATAACATGTAAGTTTACTTTAATTAAGGTATGTATGCCATTTTGCTAAATTCATTAAAACAATAAATATATCCTGTATTATTTGTACAAATTATTGGCTTTCTTTATTAATGCAACTGTAAATATAAATACATATTTTTATTAATACAGTTGTAAATATACATATTTTTAAATAGAAAATTTTAAATAAGAAAAGAATAGTGTGCATATTAATTAACACAGCAATCAGATAACGCTAAATTGACTGTAATTACTGTTTCACACGTGAATACAATCACATCAGAAAACTTTAAAACTTCATCGCCGTGGAGCTTCATGGCGATGAAGTTTTAAGTTTTCTGATGTGATTGTATTCACATGTGAAACAGTAATTACAGTCAATTTACTGATGTCCGATTGCTGGATTAATTATCATGACGTATTTGTCACGTATTATGAGAAAAATATTTCTTCCACTCTATTATATAGAGTATGCAGTTGAACATTAAATACACACATCTGAAGACTTAAAAAAATCTGCCACTTACAAGGCCAAAGCAAGCAAGCAAGCACAAATGTGAGTTTAGTATGCAGCAGTGTCATTGTAATAACATATCTGGTTCTGAACCCAGAATTGCTTCGATGACCAACAGGAGTATTAAAGTGTTAATTCATTGGAGGGTGTTAAAATAATACCACTATGGAAAAGAAATCTGTAGTTCTCCATACACTTAGGTACGTACTTTTGTACAATGAGAGAAGAATGAAAATGTCCTACAAGATACCAGCATATGGCGATCAGAAACCAAACTTTAGTGTCAAAGGAAAACTGAAAACCATCCTTAAATGAGAAACACTACAGAAGTAAGATATACTTCAATCCCAAAGAAGGGGATTAAAACCAAATGTAGGACATTTCCCAATATTCCCCCAAGAACGGTAAAGCATTTATCCGAGAGAAATAGTACAAGATGCTTGGCTTCTACTAAAAAAAATAATAATAAAGTTAAGCACACCAATGAAATGATAGTGCAGCAAAGTATAATACTCACATGCACCTCCAAGCCCCTCAAGGCAGGCAAAACATGCAAAGAATTGCAAGATGTCTAAACAGTAACAAGGTACATACACCTGCCCTCTCAACATGTAAGTTCAATGGTGAGAAATATAACATGGATTTTTAGGTTATTGCATTAGCCAATTTTAATTCTTCTCTCCAGCACGATACCCTACTACCCAAGTTTGAATGAATCAACCGCAAATGGTGAGGTACCAAACTTTCAAACCTCATGCAAACTATAGTGAGTTTTAGGTCAGCTCACAGTAATTGAATTTGTGACAGTTGCAAAGTGATCAGTTACACAAATTAAAGGCAGTGAAAACACATGCACTATTCTTTCCAAAAAACAAAACCTGTGAAAAGCACTTGCAAAATTTTCTATGCAAGCCACTGAATAAGAAACCAAACATGCTGCTGCAGTGGGTTGAAGAACCCAAGCACTACACCACAGAAATTTGTAAAAATGTTGTCTGAGCTGATTGGATGTGTGGAAGACTCTCTTAACTCTTTGGATGCGTGGACGAGGCAGGTATCAAACTAGTAATAGATTATTCTTTCCTGAAGACTGAATACTGTAATGAACCTCTCACGTTCAAAATCCAAAAATGGTAGGCGACCTTCTTTCTCTACCACTGCAGTGAACACTAACGATTGATACTGAGATGATATATGTTCTGCAAATAGACTTAATACCTCCTTAGGGTGGTTCCATAAAACCAGCACGTCATCCACATATCGTAAATATAAACAAGGATTGGGCTTAAAATTGGGAAGGACACCAGAACTCTTACCAAGCTCTTGGAAGCAGATTTGGTTTTAACTGATGGATAATTAAAAATAGAATATGATTTGACTGCACTTCAAATTTGTTTCTTACTTGAGATTTTGAACAATACTGTTAATGAACTAATTGGCTCTTCAATTAGTTTGGCATAATTATAAGCTAAAAATAGCCCAGCATTATATGTAAGTATTTATTTCTCATTTCTGGAGTATTACTATTTTGTTAATATTTTGTTGTGGTGATTAGATCTATTATATAATATCATCGGCTTCTTGTTAATGTGTTATAAGCAAAGGGGTGGACCCCCACCCCCATTCCCGCTTGTTTTTTACTCTATGTTTAGTTACTTCCTCACTGCTGTCCAACTTTTACATGATTAGCCTCCCAACCAATCAGGTAAAAAGCTACGTACATCACCCGTTGAACACAGACGTGGTTGTTGCATATGCGTATATATACCATGATTACCCGAACTTAGGGTTAAAAATTATTTTTCATCTGAAGACGAGTTTTGCGAAACTTGAAAGATCTCACGAGTTTTATGTGTTCTTATATTACTGGATTTGTGTACTATTAAAATCATTGAAGCTCTTGTAAGTTTTAGTGTTTCACTAGTATTGGATTCATTAACATGCACTGAGAGATTGCTGCCCTGGATTTAGAAGTAACTTATTCTGCAAGTTTTTATTCATCATATTCATATCTTGTTTTCCTTCAAAGTACATTTTCTCCAAAACCAAAAGGTGTATGATGGTACAAAGATGCCAAACAACTATTGAAACCACTGTGGTTGCTTTAGGTTACACACAACATAGCAAACTAAACAACAAATTGCTGATCATTATCATCCCAATTCTAATGTACAGCTGAACAATGATGAATTTTACTAATTTGCAAATTCACTAGAGTTAATGGCTGTCCTTTAACATGCTTAATGTGAGAATTAAATCTTAAGGACAGGTCTAAATCCCCACATGATGTAGTAACTAAGCTAATTTTATTTTGTTATTTTGCTAATCTTTACCTGCCAATGGGGGACTTTATCAAGGCAGGTTGCATTACATGAATATAGAACATGTGTGTGTGGGGGGGGTTAAAATTAAGTCTCAAGATTTTACTTTTAAACTCAAAAAGGGTTCTATATTCGGCTAATATAACCTGCCTCGATAAGCCTCTAGTTGGCTGGTAAAAGCTATGCAAAATAAAATACCTTTGTTACTTACTATACCATTTATGAATCTGTGAGACTTTACTCTCTTTAAATATCATATGTTGTAACAAGTAACTTTTCTCAATTGGTCACTAGTTTAAAACCTTCTACGGCTAAACATTCAATGCATATTCTTTAATGAACAAGTCAGGAACTATTTCTAATATTGAAATTTTTTTTGTATTTATTGTCATATTTTGTAAAAGTTACTACAAAGGATTTTTTATATATATAGTAGATTGGCTCTCTACAATAGATTTTCACAAAATTTAATGCCAAAAATGGTTTCTGACTATATCAAGGAGAAGATAAAATGTGCCAAATATTGCTGAGCCCCAAAAATATTCAAACAAGTGACCAACTGGGAAAGTTACTTTGATACAAAGGCATTCTAATATAGTTTTAAAAATTATAAACAGAATCATAACTCAGTAGGCTTAACTATGTACTTCCTAACTACCATCCTAACTTCTTTTTTTCACTTCTAAATGATGGCAGTTGTTTGTATAACCTCATAAAATATTTACCAATTTAATGTAACCATTTTTTCTATGAAAAGTGGTATTGTATGATATAATTCACAATAATTTAGGGCAAAACTGTCACAGTAAAAAACACTCCTGTCTGAATATTAAAAGTCATTATACTTTTGTTTCCTTGAAGCAAAGCAGAGGAATGACTTGAAACAGAATCATTACAACCAGCAAAATAACCTTAAGCATATTCCTTTAGCACACACTTAATATTATACTCACAGTTTATTACACTTTTTTCATTCTCAGTTATAAAAAATGCATAAATTACTGTTATGGAAAAACATTTTACTGTGTACATTATTCATACACTTTTTCAATCACAAAATTCCAGGACTTTTGGATTTTTTCCCCAGGACATACGATCCAAACGCTCTTACTTAAAAATATAATGAAACCACAGGTCTGTTCAACCTGTAACCAACAACAAACAACTTCTTACATGCTTGGGCAAACTTGATACATAATGCAGAATGTTAAAAATGTCTGCTGCAGCTCATCAGAAACTTAGAATCACAGATAATACTCAAATACCAAAACTATCACGGATTTTGAGAAACTTTAATTCTTCTACTTTGGCTTTAGTTCAATTATTGAAGCAAATTACAGTATAAAAAAACAACAGCATAAACTCAAAAATACATAGGTATGTGGCATGATACTCTTAAAATGCTTTCATATACCACACAATCAATACATAAAATTCTATTTATATTTAATTATTTTGAAATAATGCTTACATTGGAAATTTAAGGGTAAGAAAAGATGAAATATTTGGAACTTTGCCAAAGGACCAAAGGGGTTGTTATTTCTTAAACACATAATCATGAGAGCAAGCAATTGTGCTACATTTTATTTAGGGAAGGAAATTTCAACATGATATTTATGCTGTACCTAAGTTTCCAATTTGTACTCGCCAGCAAACAAAGCATGCACAAAAATTTTCAACATGAAATGAAAGAGAATAACGGGGAAACCTTAAATCCAAGGGCTGTGTACAACAGCATTCATAAGTGATCAAGGCAATTCAGCTGTGCATGATTAGAAAACTAATTATAGAAGATGAAAAGTGATTAGTTTGCTCAGAAAATACTAAGAAACAACTAGATTTAAGTTTCTGATATTAGAAAGCAATCTAATTTTATGGCAACTTTTTATGTAAAGCATTCATTAGCAAATTTCAGTAAAGGTCAAAATAACCCACAAAAAAAATCAGCTACTTCCACCAGTGGCTAAAAAGTATGTTACGAATATTAACAAATGGCACAAAAAACGTTTCGCCTAGCAGAAGGAAAGTATTAGAGACAAAAAGATTTTTAAAACAAACAGTTAAAAGAACAGATAGAGAAGGAAACATAATATAACTGTATGCCTTTTAGCGGAAGAATTTTGCACAATAGAAAAGTTGAAACAGGCCAAAGGTAATCCTTATAGCAAAAGCTATGCTAAGGAAAAAGACTTTTCAAATACGTCTCCCAAAAGCAGATAGCAAGAAAAACGTTTTGACCTTTACAACCCCTAGGGAAAAAGTACACATTATTTGAAGAGGATCTTCTTATTGTAGCAAAAATCTTATTCACTCTCCATCTTTATTATAGCAAATGGCATAAAGTAAAAAAAGAAATTTTTCATTAGAGTTTCTAGAGGCAGAGATAAGCTGCAAATGGAAGTACATAAACAACACCTGGCAGCAGAATTGTGAACCACAAACCTCCTCAAATGCAAACTTAGTGTTCCATAAGGTAAATGGTATCTGTTGTTAAAATAATTTTTTAAATCTGACATTTAGAAGTACAGATATTGAGAAAAATAGATTAAATCTTTGCACCCCTAGTGGTGAAATTGTGCATTATTTTGGGAAGAAAATACACACAAGGAGTTTTCATAGTTAGTAATATCTGGTCGAAAGAGATTATTTGTCAATCGCATTATTAGTCCTGTAGATATTACTGTAAACGGAAACATGAACTTACGCCCTCTAGTGGCGCACTTTTGCGTTAAAAAGTATTTGAAATTATATGAGAAACATTTTGCACAAAAAATGTTCTTTAACAAAGAATGAATTTTTCAAATCATACTCCTAGAAACAAAGATATGGACAAAAATTAGAGACATACGTATACGCCCCTTGTGGAAAAATTATGCCCTATTTAAGCAGGAGGTATTCTCAAAAAGTTTTTGGAGGTGACCGGTATCGGTCCACGGAGGAATTTTATCAATCGAGTTTCGAGCTCAGATCTTATTGCAAATACATCAGAAGCAAAAATAAACACTTACGCCCCCTGGCAGCCAAAACATTCTTTACCAAAAATGAGGAATTATATGCAAAACATTTCCCTTGAAGAGCTGTATCCAACGCAGGAAGAATTTTTAAAATCAGACTTTTAGAAGCAGAGTTATTGGGAAAATTGTGATTCCCCGTTACGCCCTCTAACGGAAAATTATTAGTCCCGTAGATATTGCTGTAAGCGGAAACGTGAACTTACGCCTTCTAGTGGCTCACTAGTGCGTTAAGAAATATTTGAAATTATATGAGAAACATTCGCACCGAAAATGTTCTCCAACAAAGAAAGAATTTTTCAAATCGTACTCCTAGAAACAGAGATACGGACAAAAATAAGATATACGTGTACGCCCACTGGTGGGAAATTATGCACTATTTAAGCAGGAGGTATTCTCAAAAAGGTTTTGGAGGTGACCGGTATCGGTTCAAGGAGAAATTTCTTCAATGGAGTTTCGAGCTCAGATCTTATTGCAAATATATCAGAAGCAAAAATGAACACTTATGCCTCCTGGCGGCCAAACCATTTTTTCCCAAAAATGGGATATTATATGCAAAACAATTCCCCCAAGAGCTGTATCCAACGCAAAAAGAATTTTTCAAATCGGACTATTAGAAACTGAGATATTGGGGAAATCATGATTTACTGTTACGCCCCAAGCAGAAAATTTGTGGATTATTTGAAAAAGGGACTGTAACTAAAATAGTTTTCGATATAAATGCCATCGAAAGGAAAAATATTTTCTTTCAATTGGATATTTAGAAGCAAATGTATGAAATAAAATGCATTTTAAATTCGATACGATCTTCATTTGCATTCCCCTAGCTACAAAGTTATGCATCAGAAAAAACACGGAACAAATAGATCATCATTCTCACATTTTAAGCTTCCCAATAAAAAAAGAATTTTACAAATCGAACTAATAATTGCAGAGATATGGTCTTCCCGGTCAGGCAGACAAAGTGATAACATAAACACGACACCAAAAGATGCTAATATAACACAGCTTCAGTCCTCCCAACAGAAAAGACCCCCCCCCAACACCCGCCACGTTTTGCATGGGGTGGGGAGGAAAATTTGTCGGACATAAGTTATGCCAGTAGAAAAATCTTCAACTACAAAACATCAAGCAGGGACAAAAAGGCCGGAATGGATAAAATTCCAGGACAAAATGGAAATCCAGGACTTTTGCAGGATTTCCAGGACGCGTACGAACCATGTAACAGTTTTCATGGTTCAAACCTCTTTACCTCTACTTACTAACTAATTAAATTGGATGAAATGGTATCCAGATACTGAGCATATACTTTAAAGCAGGGCTAGTCAAACTTTTTCTTTTATGGTGAGTCATGAAATGAGTGGTGGCAGAACAGCTGTGTCACATGGGATACTTATTTGGGTCTTCCAAAGTTATCCATCAATGTAATAATACAATACCAAAGTGAATAATTCTTGAAGAGATGTATAAATAAATTTGTAAAATTATTTTTACTACAGCATTTGAATTATTCTATTACATGAATAAAATATTTCAAATGCTTATTCAATCCTGTTTCATGCACTTAAAAAGCAGAAGAATGACCATTTCTTGTCAATGCTATGACTAAACCTTGATTCTACTGCTATAGTTGCGAAACAGGAAGGTATTTTCAAAATGGCTGTTGGGTGTGAGAGAAGAGCTTGGTATCTATTCTTTACATACTAACAAGGCAACAAATTAGTCACCTCTGCAATTTCTCATTTAATACTGCATAATATGTCCCTTCACTTGAATAACAGCAACAACCCTGTTAGTTAGTTTTTTTTTTTAGTTTTTTAATTGAAGGTTTAACTACCACCGTGAGTTACCCAATGGGCTATTAGCTGTCGCCCTGTTAGGTTTTGATGACAGCAGCTCTCAGATATAGTCTACATCAGCATTCCCTAAACTGTAAATCACAAAAAGTTTTAGAAATGCAAAATTTTTTTAATTAGTTGACAATAGAAAATGTTACGCAGATAAGGGAATGTGGTTTTATGTTTGTGTCTGTGGCACCTTCTAAAGCAGGACAGGCAGCCTGCAACAGCTCAGTGCTGCCATCTAACAACCACAGGCAACATCTAACTCTAGAACCAACTGGACACTTTCATTTCTAGACTTGATGACTGAGATATTGACAAGACTTGATGACTGAGATATTGACAAAGAAGGATAACAAAAAAACTCTTCAATTTGTTTGAAGACACTTAAAAATTTCAACTACAAAAAGGTGACACAGTTCTGGTTGTCTGTTTAATAAATCCATCTAAATATTTATACTGAAGTTTTGAAGGTGTAGCTCCCTTTTACATCTTCAAACTTGATCAATGACAGGAACCAAAAACAAATTTCCAAACAATCTGCAACTGTTCAAGTCCTTGCCCTGAAAATGACTGGCATTGAAATGAGCATCAATTCAGTCATCAACAGAAACCGAAAACAAGGGCACTCTTTGCACAAGCCTCAATTATAGGTTGTTTTGTTTGTTGTTTTGTTTTTATTTTTTTGTAAAATTATATAAAATAATAAATTTTAAAAACAGTAGTAAAACTAATTTAAATTAAAAAATACACTCCCACCCCACATCGATTGAAGCTAGTTGGGAGGTGAAAGTTTGCTGTTCTTAAAATTAGGTCACAGTTCTGAAGAGCTTGGGAAGCACTGGTCTAAATCCTCTTTAGTTCACTTTTTCATCTCTCAGTAGCACTATTAATTTAGCTAGAATACAAGGATGTCTGTTTATTTGTTTCACCTTCTGTTCTAGATAGCACCACAAGTTTTAAATGGGATTTCAATCAGGAGGAATTAGTGGGCCACTGCAGGTGTCCCGGTGCTACCTCGTGATCCTCATTCCAATTACTAACAATTTTATCCTTTTGCATTACTAACAATTTTTCCTTTTTTTATCATCCTGGAATGCAAGGACATCTATGTTGTATTTGGCCTTTAAATGATGGACACAAAGCAACAGCTAGTCATCTAAAATCTGTATGTAGCCTACTTGTTTAATTGTGTTACCTCAACTAATGGACCAAATTCCTGGTAGGTTAACATTTCCGTAACACCACAGATCCACCTCCAGTTTGAATAACACCTTTTACAAACTGGATGAAAGATTTCATCATGACGGCAATGCACTCTGCACCTTGTAGGGTTGGAATACAAATTGGAACACAATTCATCTTGCCAGGTAACAGTATTCCAATAGTCTGCTGTCCAATGTCCATAGCACCTAGTACAGTGTAATCAAGCTGCTTTATGGGCAGCTATTAGCAGGAAGTCTTTTCCAAGGTGTGCTGCTTCAATAACAGTGGAATGCAGTTCCTTTGCAATGTTCTTTGAAAAGGCTGATGTGATCCTTCACTGACTCAACTGTAACAATTCCTGCCTGGTGTGAAATTGGTTTGCAGTCACTAGGCATGGCAACTCATCAGCAGTCCCTAGTAGTTTAGCACTAACTACTGACAGCTGGAATAACTAAAATTAGCAGTCAAACTGAATGTATACTCCATTGTTTACACACTCCCTTGACTGTTTGTTTCATAACACTAGCAAATTCCTTCACAGCACATACTTTTGCTCTACCAAATGCAATAACACCCTCTTGCAACTCAGTCATGTCTTTCTTTCAACCCATTGCTCACAGCAGGAACAGCATGTAACAGGCGTTCCACTGGAAATAACAGCAAATAAACGCACATATGCCTATATATACACTGCTGCATTACTACAAGCATAACATCTACTGGCATATTGAGTCAATGCTACCCATCTACAGTGCGACTAATTTTTCATTAGGCATATCAAGTAAATGAGGACTTATTTATATATATATATATGAAGAATATTTCTTCCTTCAATGAAATACCTGTGGTGCTAGCGATTTCAAACCTATATCCAGTGAACTAATGTTGCATCGTTATGGTTTCCTAGCATATTATATGCTGAATGAAAGTGTTTAAGCATAATAAGTCATTACTTAGTTCTGAATAACTGCTTGTTGGCATTTTTCCAGAAGGTATGTAAATCTTCACTGCTGGAAGATTTATGTTTCCCCCGTAGAGTTTACTTTCAATGATTAGTGAATAACCTGGCAATGCTTTTCAAATGAAGGAAGAAATATTCCTCATAAATACATAGGAAATTCAATAGGATATACACTGAAGTGCTAGAAAAACTCGTACAGACGAGCTTATGCAAAATACATAGCAACGACACCTATGTGCGTACTCTGTTGCGTCCGCCAGTACGTATATAAAGTGATAGACATCCTTGCCAGCTGTCAGAGCTGTTTTCGGCATGGGAATGACAAGTAATAACGATTTAACCGTTTTTCAACGCGATGTCATAGTTGGCGCTCGCAAGATGGGCCAAGGTATTTCTGAGGTAGAAGCGAAGTTCGGATTTTCACGGACGACCACTGCAAGGGTGAACCGTGACTGCAAGAATTCTGGCAAAACATCCAACCTATGATACCAGTGTGGCCATAAAAGGACATTGGGTGAATGTGACCATCGTCGGCTGTCAAGAATTGTTTCACGCGATAGGCGTTCATCTCTCTCGCAGGTATCATCGGAATTCAATGCTGGAACCTCAACAAGCATCAGCGTCTGGACTGTGAAATGCACCCTTGCACGACATGGGCTTTGGGAGCCGACGCCCAACTAGAGTCCCCTTGATGGGTGCACGACACAGAGCTATGTGCCTTGCTCGGGCACAGCAACACTACCACTGGACACTAGATGACTGGAAACAAGTAGCCTGGTCTGACGAGTCGCGTTTCCAACTGTATCAGGCAGATGGAAGGATTCGTGTGTGGCGCAAACCCCATGAAGCCATGAATCCCGCCTGTCAACAGGAAACTGTACCGGCTGGTGGGGAGTCCGTAATGGTATGGGGTGTGTTTAGCTAGACTTCACTGGGACCCCTGGTACGTCTACAAACGTCTGTGACCGGCCAACGCTATGTGCGCATTCTTTCTGACGAGGTACACCCGTTCATGTCCTACATTCATACTGATGGGTTGGGCCTGTTCCAACAGGACACAGCACCTCCACACAAGTGTCGGGACGCCACATTATGGTTAGAGGATTCATCTGAGTTTGGTGTGTTGCCATCTCACCCAGGTCCCCAGATCTGAACGTGATAGAACACATTTGGGATGCCATGCAACGCGCTATCGAACACAGGAATCCGATACCTCGGAATGCACCCGAATTGTGGAACGCTCTGCAGGAAGTATGGTGTGCATTGCCTATAGCATATTTCCAGAAGCTAGTGGAGTTCATGCCACGTCGTATTTCTGCAGTCCTGCGCTCCCATGGGGGACCTACCAAGTATTAGACTGGTGTACCAGTTTTTCTGGCAATTCAATGTACATAGCAATGAGATAAAGAAACTGATTATTCACAGCAATCATATTATAAATACTGGAACTGCTTGTAGTTCTTATTGATCATTCATGTAGCATCCCCTCAGAAAACTTGAAAACTTCAGTGCTAAAGCAGGAATCGAACCCACATCTCACGATTACCATTAGGGAATGCTATCTGTTACACCACACAGGATAAAAAAGTTCCAAGCAACTGAGTCTAAAAGCAATTCCCACTCAAGGATGACGAAATTCTCAAGTTTTCTGAGTGATGCTACATGGATGATCAGTAAGAACTACAAGCAATTTCAGTACATACAATCTGCTTGCTGTGGATAATCAGTATTCATTATCTCATTGCTATGAATATTCTAGTGAATTCCCAATGCATTTATGAGGAACAGATCTTAATTCTTTGAGAAGTCTGAGGTACTGGCAATTCAGGCCTATATCCATTTCTGGATTGGAAAAGGGTCAAGTTGACAACATGAGGAAGCGTAAGCTTGCTTCCACTAGCACAAATCTGAAATAGGTTCAGATTCCTAAGCTATAGTTGTTTAAGCTTAATGCATGAGGAAGCAACAATGCTTTGACTAGCAAAAATCTGAGGATGTTCTGATTCCTAAGCTAAGTTTGTTTAGCCTCATTTGCTTGGAACTTCACTGTCCTGGATGGTTAACAGTTAGCACACTTTAACGGAAATCGGGAGATGTGGGTTTGATTCCCACTCCAGGGAGATGAAATTTTTAAGTTTACTGCGATATGTTACATGGATGACCAGTAAGTGCTACAAGCAAATTTTGGATTTATATTGTTTGCTTTAAATATCTATAAATTTTCAGCATATCCAAGTAAACATCGGCAGTTACAGTTTATTCAGTGAAAAAACTGTAACTGATAATTTCATGCACACTGAAGCAGTACTAAATGTTCATTTTGGGGCTACCTCGTTGAAGCTCTCTCACAGCGTGCAGATTCTCAGATCTCCAAATCCTGCAGTTGGGTCTATTGATTGTCCCTGAGACGTGAAATGTGCACTCATCACTGAAAATCTCCTTCTAAAAAAAACCATTGTTGTTACCATTCTCTGGCAGTGTGTCTGAAGCAAACAGGTGTCTCAATGGAATGTCACTTGGCTTCAACTTCTGAAGTAACTGAACTTTGTATACACGAAGACGTTACGTTCTGTGAAGAACGTCATGAACTATTGACACTGGGATCCCCAGTTTACAACTGGCATGACAAATGTATACTTAGTTGGGCTGCGGTGGAATGCTTCACGAATTACTTCCACTTGTTCTTCAGAGATGTGCTTCCCACGTACCTTCTTTTCAAGTGAGCCAGTTTCCAGCAACCTTTAGTGCCATGCTGCTATTGTATCTCACAGGTG
This sequence comes from Macrothele yani, assembly GCA_039090855.1. Lineage (NCBI taxonomy): Eukaryota > Metazoa > Arthropoda > Arachnida > Araneae > Macrothelidae > Macrothele > Macrothele yani. The sequence continues at coordinate 35,052,576 of CM077004.1, forward strand.
GTTTCATTTTGCACATGTACTGGAATTTCCTTTGCACGGTCACCGGAAACTTAAATTCTGCAAGCCAGTAACAAGACTGCACTTGCTGCCGCACTATGAATGTCATTTCAATAACTATTGACTCACAACGTACATGCCAGGGTTGCCAACTTTTCAAAAACAGCTTGAGGACCAGAAATTTTGAGAAGCACTTTGCCTTACTTGAGCAGTTATAAAAATATGTGCAAGAAATATTCGAAATGTTTGGAATTAATAATCATTTCTATTAAGTCAGTGTAATTTATTTTTCACTTACCTGTACATCATTTTAGTGATAAATATGTGTTTTTTTTTTTTGCCTTCTGCAGTACTTCATTGGTGAACACAGTCTGATAGCAGACACTTCCTTCGGCTTAAGCAGAACATTTTTCAATTAGCAATGCTATTAAAGCAGAAATTCCTACCCCCCGGCTGCATCCAGTTCTGCAGATTGTTTTTTAAAGATATTTTGCTGGCTGGTTAGCGACCACTTCAGAGGTTTAATTTTCTGCCCACATTCCCGACCTAGCATGACAGAGTCCTTGTGCTGCGTTTCATGATGCCTCTTCACGTTGAATTTTTTTGGCACTGCTACTGAAGCATTGCACAAGAGACAAATAAGTGAATTGTTTTGTGGTACAAAACAATATTTATATGTCCAAGCCTCTTGAAACTGACGATTTTCGAAATCCATCTTGTTTTTTTCTTTTTTTTTTTTATCAGGCACCATGATTGTTTCCAAACTACAATGTGTTCCAACACTCATTGCCGACAATATGTAAGCATGATAACGATATTATTTGCGTAGCGGAAAAAAAAAAAAAGATTTAAATCATTTCCTCGCAAGTTTTTTTTTTTTTTTTTTTTTTTTTTTGCTACGGAAATAACGATATCGGTATTGTTATTGGAGACTTCTTACAAGGAAATATCCGACGCTACGTGGGAGATAGAGGTTTGCTCCAGCCACCGATTTTTTCACTGTGTCGCTGCCGCAGCTATTTGATCGGCGCACCGATTCACACAATGAAGTACTGGGAAATTGTCAAAATCCCGAGAAATCCAACATTGCTTCAAATAATCGCTAATCAAATATTTTAAATCAATTTTTACACTAATGCCACTATCAATAATTGCTTGTCAAGGTCGCGCTGCGGCACCGTCTACAAAATCTAGCCTGCACGCCGCTGCTGAAGAAATCTAACTCCGCTGCTGTGTTTTTTGTTTCGGCGCAGACCTCTAGTTGGAGATCATGATGCTATTTCGAACCACTTCCAAACTTTTGGCGGGCCGGAGGTTGTACATCCCTGGTAATAAGACGGGGAAATCTCAGATGATTTTTTTTTTTTTTTTTTTTTTTTGCTTAATGCTCAGTTAAGAGGATTTTATGTATTTTGTGTATTATGACTGATTCCGGAGCAAAAGAACAATTTCACGGAGCTGCAGAGTTTTAGTGTTTTTCCGGAGAAACTTCGCAAAATTCGGAGCAGTTGGCAACCCTGACATACCAGCTGCACGGGATAACAGCAGCACTATTAACCACCAACTAGCCTTGCTGTGTACCACCAACAAAACTTGGTACATTCCTCTCCCCTGTTACCGCAAACAGCATTTTTTGTATCTATATTTTGCACATATTTACAATGATTTATTATTGGTAATTTTTGTCCTGGACACCCAGTATAAGCCAGACATGCATATTGGACTTTGGGGAGCCTAGCTTTAAATGGAGCACAAATCCTCCACCTGTCTTAAATTTAATGTAATACTCAGAAAGTTCCTGTATTAATTTGCCTAACTTTCTGTATCACAAACAAAAGAAATATAAAAATAATAAAAAATACAGAAGAAAAATACTATAGATAATAAAACATGTTGAAAAATATTAAGAAATAAACTTATAAAAAAATAAATACAATAAATGGTGCATACCTGTATTTTCTAATAGAGTTTTAGGTGTATTTGGACGATTAATAATATTTATCAACTGGCTCAAAACCATGGGTATATACGGTTTCATATCAGGCCCTAAGAACAAAATTCATTTTTATAAAGAAACTACAAACCAAAAAGAAAAGGCAAAGAAAAAAATGAAATGAAACAACCAGTGTCATTCCCAGGAATCTCTCAACAATGAACTAAAAATAACTTACTCCTCAAAAATGAATTTCAAGAGAAAAAAAAAATTAAAACAATCCTACAAGTGCCCACAAAGTTAAGAGGGGAAAAAAAAAAAAACTTCAGTAAAAAAAAATTAACTTTTGGTTCAAGCAATGCCAAACTTTCTATTTTATGTGGTTTCACTCATCCTGGGAACAACACTGATGCGGCAAACAATAAAACACATACAAAACAAAACATCAAATATCCAAATTAAACAAAAAACACCTGTGTTGAACAAACGACACATATGTATTAATGATGGAAAAAATCTGAGAAAGAAAAAGAAAGAAATAAAGAAAAAGAAGAATCCTTTGTAGCCTCCAACTTTTACTTTATTCTCTTAGCTCTTGTTGAGAAAAACGGTCAATACTAAGGTTAATGGTGAACACAACTTACTTTCATTTCTGTAATATCAAAACACATGAACAGAACTGTCAACATTTTATCATTTAAAACAAATGTGCACTCATTCCAGAAATTAAAAAAAAAAAAAATTTTTGATTGGCAGGTTAACTGCACAAAAATATCTACACAAAGTCTACACAAAGTGCATGCACAAATTCTTTAACATATGCAAAACCTTTAAATCTGCAAAAATATATCACAGAAACATTCAAATTCAATTAGTTTAAACACTTTCTTTTTTCCAACTAGCCACACTGAACAACATGCTACGTTAGCCTGCAGACAAAGGCATGTTACTTGTTACTGAACATTCTACATCATACTTCAAAAGTACCTGACATCTATATAGCAAAGGTTACTTTGCAGCATTTAAGTAAAAGCAGTGGTGATGCATTCTGGGAAAAAAATCAACCAAATACAAGAAAGCCCATGCAAAAGGTGCTAATGTCAAACACGAAAGGTGGACTTGCTTGATGTCAGGTGGCGTGATTTTAATGTACTGTGGAAGCTCGAGACTTGTCGATTTTTTTCCCACATCATGTTTTTTTGGCACTTTGAGATTAAAAAAAATCACTGCAATGAACTAAACAGAACCAGTGAGTATTAATACTTAATTAAAACCAGAGTACCAAGTTCAGGACTTATGACACTGGATTTCCCATGCCCCGTCAAGTCTTCCTCAATGTACTATAAATCGAATAACAGTAAGTGTAAATGTACATATAAACCCAATGATTTCTTCAGTGTGACTACTCCATACTTGAAACTGAAATGGCAAAGCATCAAATTCACAGCAACATATAAAAACAAATACAATTTTTTTTTCACTCCATAAAATTACGAAGAACATTCACACATTTTCTTTCCATAAATTTACCCACATTTGCTTTAGCTCTATTAAAAATACAGCTCATCTCAGTATCTCACTGGTTAAAAGTTCATTTAATTTCCTTTAAAACTGCATATACATATCTGCCAACTTTGAGAAAGTGAAACCCGTAAAAAAAAAAAAAAAAAAATCAATTTAATCTATATAAAATTACTTATCTAGCCTACTGAAAAAATGTCGCGAACACATTGATTAAAAGTCTGTATGTTACACAAATTAGGTATTGACTTTTAATCGTTGCTTTGCTATTGAACATTATTATTTTTGGTTGTTCATTTCTAAAATAAAAGCTATCACACATGCACAGTTTTATAATTAAGAATTCCACGGAAGTATTTCAATTTTCACGAAAATTTTGACAAACAAATCTTGCGTATGTGCACAATGTCCCCACAAGTGCTGATAACCATTTTCAATACGATTGGTCAACTACACATCCTGAATAGCATGCCGAAATTTCGTCATGTTGAGATATCGATTGGGCACAAAAATTCCGCAGATTTAAAATCTGTTTGAATGTTTTTTCTACAATAACCATGTTCTGAGATAGCATTTAGAACTGGGGGTCACACCCGTGCCAGCCTTCAGGGAAGTTTGAACTTTGGGGGTAAACACTGCATTATCTGAAAAGGGGGAGGGGGTAAACATAGCGAGAGATAGATGCACCCAAAGCTTGGACAGTTCAGTTTTTCAAATTACACAAAACGATAACCTAAAACTTTATCTGTAGTTTTCCTACATAAGCACATATAGCTGAAAAGTTTATTCCTAACTCACACCCACACTTCATTTTAAATGGGTTAAGTTAAATAAAAAAAGTTCTAATGGATGGGGTGCAAAATCACCAGGACAAAAAACTCTGGGTGAAACGCTAAATCTGTAAAATTAACATCTTGCCCATAAAACTGTAAAAGAAGTCGCATTTCCGTAAATTTTATGGGTAAATCATAAAACCTGGCAGGTCTGCATATACAATAAAAGTTTAACTTTATTTACATCAAGTGAAATAAATAACAGCCAAAAACATTGCTCTGAAATCTAACATCTGAGCTACCAAAGAATTCTGCACAATGGCTGGGAGAAGGCAAGGAACTGCAGCACATATAGTTGTTAATGGTCACCATCAACTATACTAGCTGATAACATTTACCATCCTGTTTACGAAATCAACCAAGATCATTGACTAACTTGAACACAAAACAAGCCTGGAGTCACTTTAAAAAAAAAAAAAAGTTAGCTACAGTAACAAATCATGACTGGATTGCACAGGTTAATTCACAACATGTGAAATATATTACCTAAAGAATTTTATTAGGCATGACAGTAACTACAATCCATGGGGGTAGAATATAAAAAAATCTGGGGAGTGGAGAATCTGTATTGTCCCTAACTAGTGATTTAAAGTACTACTAAATTCAGTAACGACAAGGGCATTTACAAGCAACCTGAACTTTCAAAATCAATCTTAATTACCAACACAAAGGCCCAAGATTTTAGTTGTTAATACCTATTTATCTTGGTAGGTGTTTCCATGGCTGTTTAATATATTTATGAATGCATGTATGCGTGATGCCAAAATGGATACTACTGGTTTATGTCTCAAGAGTATCAGAGTGTGTGTAGATTGCTGTATGCTGATGACACTGTCCAGTTGGCAGAGAGCAAAATTGAGTTACAGAGTATGTTGTCCTGGATGAACGAAGTTCAAACTCAGTATAAATATGGAAAAAAACAAAGTTATGGTTTTTGAGCAGGGAAGTGTTAGTACTGAATGTAAGATAAGTCTAATTTCCCAGGTGAATGACTTTGTATATTTAGGAAGCATGTTTTGACATAGAGAACAAATTAGATGACAAGATTAGATAGCGAGTGAATTCTTCTTTGAAAGCCATAGCTGCCTTAAGAGGATTTCACAAATGATGGGTTCTTAAGGTCCTGAATGGCTATATATGAGAGGGTAATTGTTCCTACTCTGATGTATATCTCGAGCTGTGTGCCAAGATTGCTGTAAATGGAGATGTTTGATACATCAACAGTAAGTAAAATCTATTTCCATCAGTAAAATGTTAATCTGGCAGATAGGCTTGAAGAGTTAACCTCTGAATCTTAGAGAACAGCTTAATGATATGTATGATATGAAATGTATGTATGTATCGCCGAGTCAAGTTTTTGTTACCAAATTAAATCGATCTTCCTTCTACTTCAAAACCATGTACATTTTGTCCCTTTTTTTATTACTAAGGAGCACTGTATGCATAATACACAAATTACATATGCAACTTCTGAAATAATTCTGGATAACTGAATTACACAAACAATGTGAGATAGAAATTTTAAATGTTTAAAACTTGGAGCAGCTAGAATTATTAAATCATCAATCAGACTTCCCTGAACTGCCTGTATTTACAGCTCATCACATAACATCAATCACATCAGAAAGCTTGAAAATTACATCGCTTTGGAGAGGAAATTGAATCCGTATCTCCCGATTTCCAGTTGAGCATACTATCCGTAACACCACCCAGGATGATGAAGGCACATCTGAGTGCTAAGAATCTGGACATTCTCAGATTTTCACCAGTCGAATCTAATTCTGCTTCCTCACAGCCTGGTTAAGTGAAATAACTAGTCTTTAGGTACAAATTCTGTGGAAGAAAGAATTTATACCTGAGAGATTGGCAATTTCACTTTTTTTCATTTCTTGAAAATTTCAAGATTCTAGCATGCTTCAACAGAAATTTGAAGATGCAGGTTCAATTCTGGCTCCAGGGCAATATAAATTTCAAGTTTTATGATACGATTGGTGTTACTAAACAGTAAATATGGACAATTCAGAGATGTCCGATTGTTGATTTAATCATTCTGACGAACTTCCATGTATTAAGAGAAAAATATTTTTTCCACAGAATTTATATCGGAACAGCTCTTTTAATTTTGATGAAAATCTAGATTTGTTTAAATACTTCCACATTTCCAGTGTAGACATTACCAGTTGCTAAAAGAGTGGAATTGGCAAATGCAATCCCTTCTTTCTGCTTTAGAATAATGTACATTTAGTTGGGTTTTTTTAGGGCTGATGGAGCATTTTACATATAATACACAAATGGCATACACCTTATAAAAAATAATGCTGGATAACTGATCATACATTGAGGGATCAAAGTTTTAAATGTTTAAAATTCAAGGCAGCAATTTTGATTTTGACAAAAATCTACATTACTTTAAAAACTTTCACTTACTTTCAATTTCCAGTTTTGATACTACCAGCTGTTAAAACATTGAGTGGAACCAGCAAATGTAACCTACAAGATCATTCTGGAAGCTCTCATTCACCATGTAAGTTGTGCAATTACAGTTAGAAATTTGTAGCATGTATACTCCAAACATTTTCTGTGAGTGTCACTTTACCCAAATTATTAACTACAGTTGCACTATTCTTATCTACCAAAATTTCAGTTACGATTTTCTCTTCTACAAAATGTATAGCAAAGAACACAGGATTTCCTCAGTGCGAGACAAGAATGGCCCAATAAAAGACAAAAGATGTTTAATACTGATCCATTAGAATGAATACTTGCAAAACATTTACAGAATTACTTGATACACTGGATTGGTTCATTCAACTACCCACAAAAATATGTGATTCAATTCACTTACTGAATGAACATAATGAGAAAACTATGTTGCATAACTACATGTGTTGGTTATATGTAAAAATATACACAAGGTGTGTCAAATTTCAGTGAATGTGCGGTAAAAATAGACAGGCAATATTTACCAAAACTTACTTTTCATCAGAGTTCAAAATAATTACCCCTCTCCCCAGGATGCAGGATACAATAAACTTTATAAACTTTTGGCATTGCTTGTATAACTGCACTATTTCTATTTTCTGCAGCTGAGTAGTCACATTTACACGAAGGTCTAAATTATCAGCAGAGAAAATCTCTACCTTTCCTGCAAAAATTTCAGTTTGGAAAGCAAAAAATCTTCAGCGAGTGCCAGATCAGGCAAATATGATGGCTATTCAAACCAGCAACAGCTTGCTTTGCTAGAAATTTCTTTACTATCACTGCCAACTGGGACAGCGCATTGCCATGAAACAGAAACCAGGATTTGAATAACGCAAAGTGTGACTGTACTCAACAAACACACCAAACCCACTTCAAATGTGACTGTCAGAACTTGAAGATAAAACTTAGAATTTACAGTTTCTCCTTCTGGAACGAATTCTTTGTGGACAATTCCATCTCAAAAAATGACTGAGCATAGTCATCCTTGATTTTTGGAGATTACGCTGCTGCTGTTTTACAGAAATGGGACTTCAACATTTCATGCTTTGGCACTTCATCTCTTGATCGTTTTGGAAGCAACAGGTCTGGTCTTCTGTTAGAATCAACCCTGGAAATGAGGGGTCGCCTTCCCACATTCAATGAAATTGCTGCATGTCTCGAATCTATGGAGATTTTGCTCCATGGCCAAAAGGTGTGGGACAAATCTTGAATTGATCTTGCACTTCCCTAAACTGACTTAAAATCGTACAGACTGTTTTCATTATCAATACAGAATGTCTCTACAATCATTCACACAATCAGTAAATGATTATTCACAACAAGCTCATGCACTTTTTCAGTTTTCAGAATTTTGGAAGGTTGTGGGCCCTTCTACAGGGCTTTTCATTTGTCCCTTCCTTTGGAGAAATGCTTGAACAAGTCAAAAACACAGCTCAAGGTTACCGTTTCTTCCCCCGTAAACTTCTTTCGGCACTGATGACATTTCAGATGCAGATTTTCCCAATTTGATATTGTTTCTGTGCTCCATTTAAACACTAACAAGGTGCACCTACATCAGCTGCCGTGACAAGCTCTCTGCGCCACACCCTTTCTCAAAGCTGTGTGATGGTTACAGACATGTATTACTCATGTTGGGAGGACACGTGCATGTTACCACACTATTCACAGTCTTTTCTTTTGCATGTTACAACAGCATTCACCAAAATTTTTAGCACACCTTGTATGTACATATAGAAATGGTACAAGCCACATTTTGAAATTCCTTAATCAGGTATTCATTTTAAGGCAACGCCTTCCCCCCAGCAGCACTTCAAACTGGCAATTAACTTAGATTTGTGCACAACAGATGCATTCTGTCTGTCAGAGATAGTGCCTTGATGAATCTGGGCATAACACACACACACAAGCATGTAGCTAAAAATCAACAACACATTAAAAACTAAAAATACACTAAGTTATTAAAAACTATTTAAATAAGGAAGCTTTCAGTTGATAACTGCAGTCCTTCCCTGTTACTCACACCAGCTTGAAGTGCTGATGTGATGGACACAAAAGGAATGATCTTATCAGTTAAAAGCTTCTTTATTTAATTGTTTTTTACATAGCTTCAGCATGTTTTTAAAGTTTTAACATTGGCAGACACTTATCTTTAATCAGACCCAATAAGTTACAATCAAGCAAGCATTAAAACTTTAAATACATGTTTCAGTAAAAGAAAAAACATTGAAATAGGAAAGATTTCAATTGATAACTTCAGTTTTTTTTCAACTTGCAAAAGAATGGATGATGGCAAGTGGTTGCCAGATCCATAATGCATAAGTTACTTTCTTTTAAAATAAATTTCTATATTAATGGGATAAAAAATGAGAATCAGAATTAACAGTTCTGAGAAATGAGAAAAATTTCTGAATTTTTCCAATAATGAAGTTTAAAATTCTTTTCAGCCTCCAAAAGCCTAATTCTGGTTCTCCTTTTTGTATTCCATAAGAAATCAGTTTTGAAAGAAAAGTAATGAATATGATATTAGAATCTAGCAACCACTTACCACTGCACACCTTTCCTTAGGTTGAAAAAGACAGAAGTTATGAACTGAAAACTTCCTTAATTAAACAGTTTTTTTTTTTTTTTTTTTTTTTTTTGGTTTTGTTTAGGTAACTTAAATGTTTTTAAAGTTTTAATGCTTGTCGTTTTAGGGGTATGTGCTTATGACCAAATTTATCTTGTTGTTATAATCAGGCATTTAACTTTCTGCTTACAAACCTGGAATAACCATTATAAATAAGCTCTTACACCTCAAGGCACAACCTACATTAAATATGAATACAGTGTATACTTAGAATAATTTAGTGGCATGCATATCATCTTATAAAAACTTCCACATCTGATAGTGGAGCCCAATAACTTCTATTTGCACAGTAAAACATACAACCAGTTTCACCTACCCAACGACAGTAATAAATGCTCTGTTATTCAAATGAACTCTGAGGTTGCTCACCTGTTTATCTAAAATCTTTCAGGAAGTTTCCATCTCATTAAACATTTCCAACACATTAGTTTGTTTGCTATGGGGTGGATAGAGGATTTAATGCATTCTTTAAAAACTAGTGAAATTCCTATTTTTTCTTGTAAGCATGTGCCAAATCATATGTACAGAAAGATATTTTCAAAAAACATGAACAACACATATCCAAATAAAATGCAACTCATTTAAGAACCTATAATACACAATTCCTTAATAACTGGTGGATGATTCAGCTGCAACCTTTTTTGTTTTGTCTCAACAATCTATATTCAGTTTGCCCTAGAATATAGATTGTCGAGACAAAACAAAAGGTTGCAGCTGAATCATCCAACAGATGGCGCCACAGCGGCAGATGTGAAGAATGAGATGATACCACAATAGGACTAGAACACTCACTACATTGGAGGGGGATGAGAGCAGTCGTTTGTTGAGGGCACTCCTTGATAACAGCCTCGGCGGAAGCAGAAAGTACTCCGAGAGAATGTGGTTGCAGTGTGGGGGAGAGGGTTGAATTTGCTGGCAAATCCTATTTTTGTTCATTTTCAGATGAGTTGGTTCTTTTGGGATTTCTTCGTTAATCAACTGGTTTGATGTGTAAATAATTAGGACTAAGGAATTTTAACCGGATGTTTGAATTTTTTTAAAGGAAAATTTTAAGGAATTGAGTATTATAGGTTCTTAAAAGAGTTGCCTTTTAATTGGATATCTGTGTTCATGTATCTTAAAAAGATCTTTCTGTACATATGATTTGGTACATGCTTACAAGAAAAAATAGGAATTTCACAAGTTTTTAAAGACTGCATTAAAGCCTCGAACCACGCCATAGCAAACGAACTAAAGTGCTGGAAATATCTGTTTACGAGATGAAAACCTGAAAGATTTTAGGTGAAAAAGGTGAGTAATCTGAGTTTATTTGAATTCTAAATAGCATGTTAATATTAGAAGCAGATAAGTGAATATAGACATTAGCAATGCTGTATTGATATATGCTCTGTTATGTTTGTTTTAGACACTGCAGATAGCTCATTTATACTTAATTACATACCTGCCAACTTACGAATGTTGAAATTAGTACAATTCTTCATTAAAATTAGTACAAATTAGTATAATACTTAACATTAAAATTAGTACAGTATTTACCTACTGAATAGGGAAATTATGTTTGAAAAAACTAAAAGCTGTGAAAGGGCATTCTGAATTTTCTGCTATAATATTTTAAGTACCTACACCAAAAATGTATTTCTATGCACAGTAGCTTATCTAGAAGCTTTTTAATAAATGGTGCTGAAATGGTATTTGAAATAAATGCCATTGATATTAGCACATTCATAAAATCAAAATATTTCCTGTTTTCTAGGCAAATGAAATAATCACAAACATACAGTATTTGAAGTAGGAAAGCATAAATGAGAATATTCTTTACCCTTTTTTTTTTCTCTTGTTCAAATGGAATTTGCATCACACAGAATATTCCTACTATTCATTTGGAAAATATGATGAAAACGTCATGTGGAGATTCCAAGGTATTGAAGATTTTTAACTATTTTTATTACTATTCAAACACTTCATATTTCTCTTTACACATTTTATCAGCTTAAGAACATATTTACAAAATAAAAACAAAATCACAATACTTTTTTTAATAATTCATTTAGATGCCTGACTGGGCACCTTTTTTTCCTTTTCGCACAGGCCAATACTTTAAATAGCCTCGGAATCTAGGGCATAGTGTTTTGGAACCTAAGGCACAATTTTATATACAAGTAACTTTTTTTGTTATGAGATACAATCAATGAATTCTGGAATATCAAAATGTTCACACAATTTTTAAATGAATTTATATACTTTTCATTGCAGCATCATATTCATTATTGAATTACAGCTACACTTGGCTGCTAGTGCATCAGGAAGTTAGATGCAGCAGACTTTGCCTTTTTTAGGAATGTTTTATCATACTTTTGCTCATAGCAGTTTCCTTTTTGCATACTTTTCACAATCAATAAATTCTGCAAGTTGGAGTCTGACAATGAACTGCGGAACTGTGTCCTTGTTTTTTTAACTTGACTAAAAATGTGTTCACATTCTGCATTTCCATGAGGAATGGTTAGGATAGATAGCATAACTGTTGCTAATCTGTTATATTTCAAACCTTCATCCAGTGCCTTTAATTCACTTAAAAGGGCCCACTTCGTATCAATTCTTTCTTCGTTAACAATATTTGCAGGCAAATCATCTATCTGAAGGGCACAAAATTCAGACTGGAGTTTGTCTATTGCTTCCTCTTGGCTCTCTCCATCCTTAATAGGCAACATTATGGGAAATTTATTAATAAAATACTTAACATCTGTGAACACCTGGTTTTCAAAAGAAGAAATGTTTAGCAACCTGTGCATGTTTCAGAAACTCATCATTGAAGAGGAATTTGTGCAGAATGTAGTCACAGCAAGTGATAAAATATGTTCTTACAGCAGAGTAAAATGTTGATTTTTCTAAAGCCTTTAAACCATTAATTATCTTAGATGCAACATTACCTATCAACAATTCAGAATCATCCTTTTGATTACATTTTTGTCACTATATCTGATTTTCAACAATGAACAGTTTTTAATAATCTGTGGTTTAATGAATTTAACAAGTAGATCTTTGAACATGCCCATTAACAGTGATCTTAAGATGTGGATTTTAGGAGTTGACTGCAAAGTTACATTTGTACTTTCAAAAGTGGGTATCACAAAATCCAGAAAAAGACAATATGCCTTATTAATGTCTGATGAAAGGAACATAAACATCCTTTCTGCTCGAGTTAAGATAGTTTCAGACTTCATAGACTTGCCCACACCTCCAGATACTCCAACTGCTTGTGACACTGGAATATCTTTATTAGGGCCACACTTCAAGGTTTTTACACCTTGGGCATTTTTCTTTATTTTCTTTGCTGGTGGTACATCAGTATCAGATAATGTAGATATTTCCCTTTTCTTGATTTCAATGTGTGATGCAGGCATAGATTTTTTATTCATAGGCACACTCAGACTCATGTCTTCTGCACAGTCTTTGGATTTGGACTTTAGAATGTCAATGGGTATGTGGTGACTATCTAGGGATTTATGTTTATTTTCTTTTGCTCTGGCGTCTTTCATTTGCTCTTTAAAAAAGCTAATCAGTGGATCCCACTGCTTTAATAATATTTTTAGACATTTTCCCAGAGAAAGCCATCTTGTGCATACATGTTTCACTACTTCTTTTACTTCAACATTATACACCATTTGAAACTGCTTCAACTGTGTTTTTCTTTTACTACTTGACTTCAAGTAATAAAAAAGGTCAACCAAAATTTCATCAACAGATACTGGAAAGCTAGCAGCCCCCTTTTTAGCAGCCAATTACCACCAGATCCTTTTGTGCATTTTTTAGAACTACAGCAACACCATTCTTTGAGCCAACCATTACAGGTGCATTATCTGCACTTAGTGCAATGCAATTTTTAACTGGTATATTTCCAGATTCCAAAGTGTCTAAAAGAAGTTTGCCAATGTTCTTTTCTGTTGAATCACCTGCCAAAGCTGGCACAGCAAGCAGAGAGTAGTCAACTTTATATGCATTGGCATTATAAAAACTAACAACGACTGGGTAAAGTTGCAAATCACTGTCATTACTTCCATCTATTGCAATTGCAAATGGAGTGTTTCTCAATAAACTCAATAGAGATTCTGAATTTTTAGAAGACATTTCTGCAATAATAGCAGAAGTTTTTGTTCTTGCACTGCCATGCCTTTTGGCAACTTCACATTTCGGGAACATTGCTCGGAACAAAGGACCTGCATGGTCAGAAACTGCAATAGGTAAATTATGTTCGATGATAAAAGCAGTAAAAAGGCATTCAGCATTTATAACATCGAATACACTATTATCATTAGCCCTATTGATAAATGCTTCAATCTTAGAGTTCTTTTTGATACATGCTGCAAAATCAGGATGTTTTTTCGATTTAATATGCACTTTAACATCACTAATGCCTCCATGGGAAATGTTCAATCGCAACTACAGACCGAACAAAAAGCAAAATTCTCATCTTTCCGCGACTTCACAATGAATGGGAATTTATTCGTGTAAGAATCTAAAAAAATTTGTGAATACTGCTTGTTTGACATTTTACCCGACAATATTCCAGTATCAACGTCAAGTCACTGCACGTGCTTCGTCCAAAAAACATGGAAAGAACTTTGCGACGCCAATCGCCACATACTGGTGATGAATCACTATGGTCGCGGTTTTCTCCACTTGGTCATGTGATTTCATGATGCAGATCAACTCGCTTCTGCATGGGGTGCATTCGGTTTCTCAGCACAGCATTGTTCAGACTCTTAGCAGTACTTATATGCAGCGATATGATCCCGTTGGATGAGTAACATTTTTCATGCATAAAACTTTCACACACTCACAGAAATTACATGTTATTTTTACTTTTTAACATTTTCAGGAAAATTCGTACATTTATCAAGTATTCCGTACAATCGTACAATATGGTCAAAATTCGTACATTGTACGGATGATTCGTACAACTTGGCAGCTATGTAATTACCATAGCATGTGGTAATCATAAGACCATTGTTTTTAGCATAGAATCATCATCAGCAGCAGCTCTCATCTACATTGGTAAACTTCTCAGGGAGCTTAAAAATTTTATTTTCCTAAAGCATGAATCAAATTCACAGCCAAAAGTTTGATGTAACACACAGCATCATCTCAGAAATACATTTCCCTAGATGTTATAATGCATCATGCTTGAGTAAAAATTGCAAAATGTGGGTTTGATTCCTGTTTCCAGGGTAACCTGATTCAAGTAATCTCAACAGTTTACAGCGTGGATGACAGCTGAGGATAGCTTTACGTTGAAAATAAATATTTATTTCACTTATTTATTCCAAATTTTTAGATTACTTTACCATGAATTTTACATCTCAACCACAAAAGTTAGCATTTAAAATTGTTATTATTTTGGAGAATACACAGGATGGTTCCATGGAAGGTATTGAATAATTACAGTACAGCTGGGAATCTGCTCAAAGGTTTGAAAGCTATGTATGCCGGCAGTACAGTATGTGTAAGAGTGAATGGTGTTTTATCAAAATTTGTGTTTCTGAATCATAGTAATAATTCACACCAAAAATTCTATACTTAAATAAATATTCTTCACATATGGACCTAAATACTATTACGTACCTTATAATCCATAACAGATATGAAGCACATTGTTGGTGCGTTAATTTAATTTCTTTGTGGGCACACTGATGAATCTCAACCATGCCGTGATTCTTCCAATTATAACTCCTTCGGTAGGTGAAACACCTGAATTTATTCTTTCATTCATTTACATTATTGCACATTGATTTCTACACTCTAAACACTAAGTATGTACATGCCGGTAACATTTCTTAATCCATCGTTGTTCATATGCAGCTGTTGCACAACCAGTTAAAACTTGGTCTAAAACATTTCACCATTTAAAATCCAAAAAAAAAAAAAAAACGTCTAAAATCACGCCATGCTCAAGACCACCACTATTCCACAATCAAACTCCTTTTAAAACTTTCGTTAAAGCTTTTTGACTTTTCCAAAGTCATCGTCAGAACATCATCTGGTACATGATGCTGTAGATTGACTATGTGCATTAGATGATCCCACTATGGGGTCCGCCTATATGTGAAGAAGCACTTGATCATTCAGCCCTTTCGCACACATACGTGGAGCCCATAGTGAGATCATCTAACGCACATAGTCAATCTACAACATAATGTACCAGATGATGTTCTGACAATGACTTTGGAAAAGTCGAAAAGCTTTAACGAAAGTTTTAAAGGGAGTTTGATTGTGGAATAGTGGTGGTCTTGAGCATGGCGAGATTTTAGACGGTTTTTTGGATTTTAAATGGGGAAATGGTTTTTAGACCAAGTTTTAACTGGTTGTGCAACAGCTGCATATGAACAACGATGGATTAAGAAATGTTACCGGCATGTACATACTTAGTGTTTAGAGTGTAGAAATCAACCTGCAATAATGTAAATGAATGAAAGAATAAATTCAGATGTTTCACCTACCGAAGGAGGAAGAATCGCGGCATGGTTGAGATTTGGAAGAATCGCGGCATGGCTGAGATTCATCAGTGTGTCCACAAAGAAATTAAATTAACACACCAACAATGTGCTTCATATCGGCTATGGGTTATAAGGTACGTAATAGTATTTAGGTCCAGATGTGAAGATAATTTTTCTAACTATAGATTTTGTATTGGTGCACAAGTCAAAAATGACAGAATAATGGCACCATGGTTGTTCAATGTACTGGGAGATCATGATTAAAGAGGAGGTGTTCAGAGCTATGTAAGCGAAACATCTACAGGATGAAACGCAACCAAGCTCAGTAGGAATACACTCACGAATATGCACTTGCGATTTATGAAAAAAAGTTCCAATTAGTGACACCAGGAAATAAGTGGAGCTGCAAGTGCCATAAAAGCGTACAATGTGCATACCACACTATGTCCACTGGCAATTGGATGGACACAAAGACTACGGGTATTGCAGCATCCCGTTCATACAAGTGGTACATACTATGGCTCATACCTTACCCGAACATTAACAGTGGTAATGCCACTGCTGCACTTTGAAAATTCCAGTAACTGAAGCACATGAGCAGAAGCCCATTGGTAATTATAAACCTACGAAAAATGACTGTACAGTTTGAAAATACCAGATCTGTGGCACCAGGATGAGGATACAAACCAATGACGCCTCAAGCGGTGGAAGAAGTTATTGCCACCATGGAGCATGGATTGGGTAACACACCAGGTTCCTGCATTGCATGAGCAATATCATGGCAACTGGATGTGCCATACACAATGGTGTGAAAGATCTTGTGCAAAATATAACAGTTTTATCCCTACAAGAGATCCACACTCAACAGTCGCTTCATGGTGAAACCTAAACCTTACTGACATCTCCTAACATTCCTGGCTCGCATGTAGGTAGACGAAGCATGGCCATGGAAGATCTTGTGGAGTGACAAGACTTATTTCCATTTGCAAGGCAGTTTAACACTCAAAATTGCCACATTTGGGCCAAGGAAAACCCATGTGTGTCAACAGATCCCATTGCACTCACCAAAAGTTAGTCTGGTGTGGCTTTATAGCATCATTTATCATCAAGCCATACTTTTTTTGAAGAAGAAGAAAATTATTCAAGTAGACTAGTGACTTCAATGCCCACAGGTATCAAGAGATGATCCACAACTTTATGGTATCATAACTTTAGCAGCAATGACGTCCTGACTCAACTCCACTTATGCAGCATGGAGCACCTTCCTCATATCGCATTGTTGGTACAGCAACTGTTATGACAACAGTTTACCATCAGCAGAGTGATAAGTTGTGCATTTTCTGCAGCCTGGCCACCTCATTTGCTGGATCTCAACCTATGAGTTTAGGTTGTGGAGATACCTCAAAAGCTGGGTTTATCAGGGCTATGTACCAAATGTGGCAGTCTTTAAAGACAACATAGCATGTGAAACAAATTAATAAGGACCAGTTGCGTTCTACGGTGAAAAACCTTGCTCTTTTTTTTTTTTTTTTTTTTTTTGATTGGATTTTTAACGACCACCGTGAGCAACTCAATGGGCTATAAGCAGTCGCCCGTCCCTAATTTAGGGTCACTGGTTCCAGGGAAGGGAAAGAACCAGTGCCGTAAGACAAACACAACATCCATGCCTGACCGGGATTCGAACCCGGACCCCTTACGGACGAATGATCAGAGGCCAACGCCTTAGACCACTGCGCCACCGGGGCGGCAAAAAAAAACCTTGTTCAACATATGCAGAGTTTAGAACATCTGAATGGACCTATCGAACCATTTCTGTAGCTTGTGCAAAATTAAAAATGTAATTAGACTTTCCAGATGGCTTTTTATTGTTTTCTGTAACAAAAAGTGGTTTCTGTAACCATTACATTTTGCCACATGTGTAGTCATTTTGCGTTTTCCTATGAGAGATGTTCAAGGAGTAGTCATACCAGATGTGGCTGCGCTTTGCCCAATTGTGATGTCAATACAGGGCTGTAACACCTCTTCCAGTATTGTGATCACCTCGCATGTTTTTCTGGCACTTGCAGCACCACGTATCTCCTGGTGACACAAAATGGAGTCCCCCCCCCCCATAAATTGTGAGTATGTTCACGAGAATATTCCTACCAAGTTTGGTTGCGTTTCATCCCATATAAGGTTTTTTCCTACAGCGCTCTGAACACCTCTTTACTTGTGAGCACCCAGAACAGGAGGGTGTCCAAATGGAATGTATCCAAAATAAAAATTAAAAAATATACATATTTTGTAAAGTATTTATTAATACACATCTGGTTTGCACCATTATAAAGGGAAAATGTAAAGTTTTTTTTTACTCACTAACTGTTTCAATGAATTTCAATGTGGCCCCCTTAGTGACCCAACAAACATATCCAGACAATAGTTCACCTCATTCCACATTGTCTCAGGCATGATCAGTGTAACGGTAGCCACAGCACCTATTATGCAGGCTTTCAGGTGCTGAAGGTCTGTAATCTTGATCTGGCAGATAATGAATGCTTTTGACATAACCTCACAGAAAAATCCAGTGGGGTTAAATCTGATGACCGAGGAGGCCAAGCAATTGGTCCACCTCTGCCAATCCATCTCCCAGACATCTTACAATACAGGTGATCCTTAACGATGAAGCTGAAATGTGGCGGCACCTCATCGTGTTGAAACGACGGTTTGAGGTGGTAGAGCAAACAGTTCCAGCATGTCCTGGTACAAGATCCAGGTGACAGTTTTTTCTGAAAAGAAGAAAGGTCCAATCAGCCTATTGTGCATCAAGCTGACCCTGACATTAATTGTGGCTCCCCCTCTCTTTAGCTCACAACTCAAATATCAAACTATTCTAGTGGAAAGGTTACAGGGTTCTCAGTTATCTTTAATCCATTCAGTTTAGATCAACTAATTGAATTCTTGTGACTTAAAGACTTGCATAAAAAACAGGAAGTTATCAAATATTCCAAATACATTTTTGTAATGTTACACGCAACAGCATTTGAAGCAATATTTTAAAAGAATGGAATATTTCCAGGTATAACTTATTTTATACACCATAAACCATAATATTTACTCAAGTACAACTTTGCTGTTGCTACACAAAACAGTTAAAAATGAGCTATACATAGTTTCCACTACAAGATGTTGCAAAACTTCAAAAATATGCACCTTTTTTTCACTTCTTTCAAACCTGGGCAGTCAGAACTCGAAATAAAAATTACTTCCAAGAAGGAACTGTTTCCAGTAAAAATAATAAGATTTTCAGTAAAACATTAACTTTTCATAACACCTAACTAAACTACATAAAATGGCTTAAAAGGAATGACAAAATAATTGTTTAAAGAGTGATACAAACATGTTTCTGCATTGCTTTTTGTTACACGACTTAAACTTATGTTTAACACATCCAAAAATTTGAAGGAGCAACTATTAAAACCAGCATGTTTCCTAAATAACAGTTTTTGTAAAATGGCAGTTCTTATAACAATATGACCATCAGCATCAAATTGCAGTATTACTTTACAGAAATTATTACAAAATAGTTTACTTACTATCCAATGCACTTTAAGATTGAACTTTCGTTTAAGTGGGGAAAATGAGTTTAATACAAATCATTAAAAAAAGTCTAATAATAAAATACTGGATTACAACTCTTCATTCTTCAAACATAAAACTAATACAGCCAAACAGTTTTTAAGCAAAATGAGCTGGGTTCCATATATGTGAATTACGAATTCACATAAGAAACCAAAAATAACTACATAATTACTAATAAAACTTATAAAATAAAATGGCCTAAAAATAAATCCACTTTGAAACCTTCCTATCATAATACTGTTCAAATCACTCTCAAAGAATGTGATAGATTGAAATTTAAACTTGCTCCAAGCCCTAGCCAGTAAAATTTTTAACTTTGTTCATACCTTACACACGAATAGAATATTTTAATACAAAAAGGTGTGCTCATGCTGCTGATGTTCTTACAAATGTTGTATTGCTGCATAAGAGACCAGTAAAATGTGAGGCAATGTGTGTGCATGTGCTTTGAATTAAAACTGTCACTAACAAAATGGTAACGAACAGACTTGCAGTGACATACAACTAGGTAGAAGTTGTTCACAAATCGTTGATCATCAACTACAAAATAAATACTTGTAGATGAACAATTAAAACTTTGTGAGAGACAATGCAGCTACAATAAAGAACAAATCTTTGTCAGCATATCCAGCTGCAGCATCACCAACTGCTTTGACTGTAGTCAAAGCCCAAAAATCTGACAGTAAGTTAAAAAAAATTGTGGAATTATGAGAGGTTAACTACATCACTATATGCTGTGCCAAACACGACACACCGTACAAGTGAAGAAATGAAGAAATTTACAGAGTTAAGTTATCTAAGTTAATCAGGAAGAATTAAAGTCGATAGTAAACGCTGGTACACAATATACACCAAAATGCAAAGCATTATGAACACCTGCCTAGCATGATGTTGATCTTCCATGACACCAAAACAGCTCTTCCCCGGCGAGGATAAATGTAATAAGATTTCCAAAAGCAGTATCTGGTAGCAACACGTTACCAGCAGATCCTTTAACTCTTGTAAGTTACGTGGTTGAGCCACCTCAAGTACGATTTGCTGTTGCAACAAAAAACAAAGATTCTCAACTGGATTTAGGTCTGGGGAATCTGGAATCCAGGGAAATAGTTGTTTTCTATGTTTTCTGAACCATCGAGCAGTGTGGCACGGTGCATTATCCTTCTGAACAAAGGCACTACTAGACAGGATTATGGCTGCCATGAAAGGACATACCTAGTCTGAAATGATGTTTAGGTAGGTGGCAGAAGTCAATTTCCTGCACATGCTGGACCCAAGGTTTTGTAGCAGAACGTTGCCCAAAGCATGACACTTCCTCCACTGGCTTATTTTTATCCCACAGTGCATCCTGGTGCCAACACTTCCCCAGGTAAACAATGCACATGTACCCAGCCATTCACATGGTGCAACAGGAAATGAGAATTGGACCAGACTACCTTCTCCCAATCATTCGAGGTCTAGTTTTGATGCTTGCATGCCCATTGTAGGCGCTTTCAACAGTGAACTGAGGTCAGCAGGGGCACTCTGAGCAGCCTTTCAGCCGGATTTTATGTACTGTGTGTTGTAACATTACTTTCACCACTAGCATTCAAATTACCAGCAAGTGCACAGTATCCCTTCTGTTAGCCTGTACCATATGGGACAGCCCTCACTTCTAGTATCAATGAGGCTTGGTCAATCACACCTTGCCGGGGGTTCGTAGTTTTGCCCTTCTTGGACCACTTTAAGATCCTGTGAGCACCCCACAAGCCTTGTTATCTCAGAAATTCTCAGACCCAATTGTCTGGCATTGCAGTCTGGCAACTTTGTCAAACTTGCTGAAATCTGCTGCCTTTTTTATCTGAAGAACAAGAATATCACTGATTAACACAGCTCAGTATCAGGTGTTATTTATACTGTTTCACGACCTTCAAATGTGCCGTCATTTGCCTGCAGTTGGTTCAATTTGCATAAAGATGTGCTGGTTGTAATGTTTTAGCTCTTTGGCGTATATCCCCAGTGCCTTGTAAACTAATATGGAAGCATGCAATTAAATCTGCTTCTTCATAATTAATAGAAATATTATTGGCAGTTGATCTTTCATCGGAAAAGGCAAAATAAAGAGGAGTGCCTTCTATTAGAGTACTTACAACATTCGAGTTTGAGATGCCTTGTTAGTAAACAGCAAACTACTAAAACACCAAGGATTACCTTTGACAGTAATGTGGCATTATCCATCACACAAAAAATATTGCAATAATCATAATTACTCATTTCTTTTAACAGAAAAAACTTTCAGGATGAAGGTTGAAGACTTGGATCATTTACTTGTAAGATAGTGTATTTTCAGAAATGGGAGTGTTAAGCATTACATGCACTTACCCAGTTTTACAGATATTTCACCAATGGCCCATGTGGCATTATTGCAAACTGATATGAACTCAGGATTTAAATTCTGACCAAGAATTGGAAGAAAATCCTCTATAAGAGAACAGGCAACATGTAAGTAACAATGATATTTAAAAATAATAGTCACATAAAAAATACAAGCACTTTATTCTATGCAACTTTTACTTTCAGCTTATCAATATGCTACCATTTTTCATAACTTTAACCACATAATCTTCTACCTGTGCAAGACCACATATCAGAATGGTGCCACCTTCAAAACCACACATTTTTGTAAACAGTGGGGGAATGTTCAACTTATTGAAAGTAAAAAATGTGAAGTGTAGTAATTCCTTGAAAACACTTGTACCTAATACTTGCAGATCTGGCCAACAGTAGCAAAACTGATCTTATCACATGAGTATCAACTAAATCTGGCATAATCAATTCAGTACCAATGAGTGCAAAATATGAAGAAAAAAAAATCCTTTGTTTTGTGATTTCTGAAATAGCTTAAGTCTGGAATCTAATACATAAAATAGGCTCTATAATGTGATTTTTCGAAACTGCACAACTAAATGTGCCAGATCCCTTCCTCCCCCCTACACCCACCTTTCTTCCATTGAATTCAGTGGTTCCTTGGAGTGCATCAAGGTTATTTGCAGGTTATTCATCAAGATTATTTATGATTTTGCCATAGTGGGCATATGACACATTCTGCAAGATCATATAACCACTACGATGAGAATATGCTTCATCTGTAATGAGGACACTGAAATTTCATTGGATAAACAGTCACATGCAAGACAGATACCTAGAAACTTGTCACCAAACCAATTCTTACACCTGAGGTTATGTGGTAGTCATTAATCCTCTGACTGCTAAACTCTACAGGACTAGTAAATGTAGCAAAACTCTAATCCAACACTTTCAGCAAACAACTATATTTAGTTATACTGGACTTTATTCCCCATGTATGTGTAGAAATAGCTACATATGAATTTTCAGGTTTTGACACCATTTTATAGCTAACAGATGGCACCTACGTAACAACTTCTAGTTATTTTTTATAATACTTCATGGGCTTCCCATAAGAGACAATGTTTAGTGGTAAGCAAAATTCTAGCATGTAACCAATTGCAGGAAAAATCTTTACCATCTCACTCTCTATCAGACTTCAAAATCTGATACACATTCCTACAGAACAGCGTAAGTATGCCATCGCTCCCCTTTCCCTCTCCTCCCAAGGTGTGCAGTGCATATGTTAGATTGAATGGAGAAACTTGGTAAGCATTTTATCATGAAAATGAATCCTTACTTCACAATCTGATAAAATTCACTTTTTTTGTGTGTGTGTGTGTGTGTGTGTGTGTGTTTTTTTAAGGTATTAGTTGTAACGCTTTTTTTTTAATAGGTAAAATTATGTCTATAGTACAAAAACATGGTTATCAATCAACTTTGGGGTGCAAAAAATAAAATAAAAACACTGTGGTATAATCGCCTTTAGTTTATACAGCAGGTATGTGTGAGTTTTCCACACACCCAGGCATTTCTTTTGCAAGAATTCTTGGTACATGTGATCCATGCACACTAAAAATCAGTTCTACTTCAAAGTACAACTTTGAGCTTTTAAGGTGGTAAACCTTTCTCATTTCAACCATGACTTTGTTTCTGTATGAGAAATAGCATGCAGGAACAGACGGCATATTCTGACTACAGCCATTACTTTCTTGGGTCTCTCATTAATATGCTATAAATTTAGCTAGGCCCGATTTATTACAGGGTGTCTACCAAATTTTGGAAATGCAATTTCATAACCCATTAACAATTTTCATGGCCATTTTTAAGAGACCTCTGTGTGTATGTGCAAGTACATAAGGACAATAAATATCAACTCACTCGCTCTCCTATATATTGGGTTGAGGAATAAGTAATGCTGTTTTGTTTTTTTCAAACGTTGGTAAACTTTATTTCGCAACAACAAAAAATAACAATTTAATCAATAATGTATTTGCCACTAGTATTTACAACTGCTTCCCATCGTTCAACAAATTGTTTGATGCCTCAGCGATAGAAATCTGCCAGTCGTGACCCGAAGAAGTCGTTCAACCACGTCCGCAATTCCACATCATTATTGAATGACACACCGCGCAAATTGTTGAAAAGCGATCGAAGCAGATGAAAATCGGATGGAGCCAAGTCCGGTGAATAGGGCTGGTGCAGCAGAACTTACTTGAGCGCTTGAATGGCGCATTTGGTCATATTGGTGATGTGGGGCCTAGTGTTGCAGCAGACACTGTATCGCCGAACGGGTCGCTATTTTTGCATTGTGTCATGGAGTCTATGCAGTTGTTGAACTAACAGGTCCATGTTGACCATTTCATTGTTCTGACGAAGTTCGTAGTGGACAATGCCCTGCCAATCCCACCAGACACACAACATCGTCTTCCGAGGATGCAACTCTTGTTTTGCTCGTGGCGTTCCGTGTTTCGTGGGACTGAGCCATTCTTTTTGCTGCTTCACGTTGATGTACAGACACCATTTTTTATTGCCGGTAATGATGCGGTACAGATATCTTTCCTTGTGACCACGAGCAGCCCTGTGACAAGCAAGCAAACCGGCAGCAATTGTGGAACGTTGATTTCTGTTGTTGTTCAAAACGTGCTGAACCCAAGCGCCGAGCTTTTCCCATCGCATGAAGGTGATTCACAACTGTCTTCTGATCACAGTTCATTGGCTCAGCCAATTCTCTAGTAGATTGAGGCGGGTTTTCGTGCAGCATCTGGTTCAACTGCTCTTTATGAAACTCAACCGGGCGATTCCAGTCCTTAAGGTCGAAATTGGCGGATTTAAAGCGTGAAAACCACCGTTGGGTTGAGCCATCCTTTCAGTCACAGCATCTTCACTGTAGACAGCACAAATCTCACGAGCAGCTTTCGTGTCTTTGGTCCCTTGATTAAATGCGAAGAGCAGCAGATGCCGGTAATGCTCCTTTTAAAATTCCATTTGACATTCCATTTTAATGACCTGAAAACCAAATAAAATTAAATCAAATCACACACACTGGCATGTAAAGCGAACACGTATCTATCGCATAGTATATCACATGTTCCCACAATATTTTATTTTGGCACACAAATGGAACTGTGGAAAAAACAGACATTACTTCCCTCAACCCAATATATAAACAGGGTGATTCCTAAAGTCCTAAGTCACCTCAATAACTTGGGAACAAAGACAGCTAGAGCTATGGAAGTAAGGTATGGTATGGTAAAACAACCGTGCGCTATTGGACGAGATTGACTGCAGTGCCCCTAGTGGCAAAATGTGGAAGTTGGCACTCCTATCTCGGAAACCATGAGAGATACGGGAAAGAGATCAAACGGAAACTTGTAGAGCATCAATGAATTAGTAGCATTATTTCTCTACGGGAAAGAGATCAATCAGAAACTTGTGGAGCATCAACGAATTAGTAGCATTATCAACGAATAGTCGTGCATTAATTTCTCTACCTGTGTCAGTTATTTTTTCTTGAAAAAATTATACTTAGGTTAACTTGTTTTTCTTTATGTGAATATATTTATTAAATTTCCTTGAGAGAAAAAATGGCTAATTACGGTAATTTATTTGAATTTAATATTTTCGAGAAGTTGTAAAGTATAACACACACACACCTCTTTTTTTGTTCCTCGTGTTTCAGCTATTTGTAACATTTTATTTCTTCTATATGATTATTTTAATACTGCCCTCTTACTGGTTGTTCTCTGCTGAGTGGCTGTACTGAGGGAAAAATCAGATTTTCAGTAAGTCTGTACCATGCAGTGTGGAGCATGCGAAAGCAGTATTTCATGCATGGTTTGAAGGTCAGCCAGCTGGTTAAGTGAGGTGCAATGAGGTGAGGCATTTTTGGTAAGTCTATGTCACAGATGGCATGGTGATAGTACAGGGGAAAATAATATTTTGTGTACTGCCTTCATCTGCCTGAAGGGTTTGCAAATCAGCTGCATACCTTAATCTCTCGCAGAATACTTGTGAACACAAATTATGGGGGCTGCATCACTGCTGGTGAGTACCACATGCAATATTATTGTAATGATTTTTACTCAGAAAATGTATTTGTTCTGACTTTGAAAATAAAATAATTCCTTATTTGTGTTGAAATGTATTCTTCACAGTATGAAGCTTTTATTGTGAAACTCTAATTTAATGTTCTCATATTTAGTTAATTCCTGTATGCAGTGATTATTTTACTAGTCTCTGGTCAAAGTGCTATGCAAACAACATAATATTTTCCCATATTTAGTGAAACTTGATTTAGTGGATAACCTGCATTCAGTGTCTAAGTCAGAGGTGGTAGAACTGTGTGTGTGTGTGTGTGTGTGTGTGTGTGTGTGTGTGTGTGTGTGTGTGCAAGGTGAGTGCACAGACCTATATAGGCGTGCACATGCCTATGTGGTGGAAATTAAAAAAAATCTCTCATGTGACTATGGGCATTTTGACAGCAGATTATTACTTATTGTGTATCCACTGTTCACTAAAAGCAAAGCCAACTTCTGTCATTACTGATGTGTACACTGGGTCTACAAGGATTTCAAACAGAGTTGAATGACATTTCATGTTCTGGCAATCACCTAGCCGATGCCAAGCCAGTGTGAGACGTTTCCTGTGAATACTTCTCACTGCTCTTGTTGGTGCTCAAAAGGAGCACAGGTAATTCAGTAGGTCCTCATTCCTTGAGAGAGAGACCTCTTTAATATACATATACAGTATATACCTATCTAAAGCTGTGGTATAAACACACACACACAAATGAAAGAGGTGACACTGCCACCATCAACCCCGCCTTTTTTTATAACAAAAATCTGACGTCATACTTTGACTGCACCTGAAAAAAGTTGAAATACTCAACATCATGCTACATGATTTCATTATACACCTTCCTTTATCATTCATACCATACAAATGTCAATACTTCATAAGAATTTAAACAGGGAGGGCACAAAAGCCCTTTTTTTGGCAAATGGATCATTAGATGGAAACCACATTTATGTCTCGTCTCATCGGTGCACGGAGAACCACTTAGAATCTCGCCAGAAAATGAACTTAAAATAAAAAAAATTATGCCCCCCCCCCAGCAAAACTCTTGACTTTTTCATGACCCTTTTTTGAATTCGTGACTTTCATGACCAGTAAACACCCTGTATTACCATATTACCACCCCCTTCCTCCCCCTCTCTCTCTCTGCAAGTCTTCAATATCTCTAAGACTGGAATTAAACTGTATCTTTCCCTTTAAAACATGCAGTTCTTCAACATTTATAATATCTTTTACAATATGGATGTCCTGCAACACTTCCCCCACCCCCAAGCACAACACAGATGGAAGTACTGCATGTACATATGAGCACACTTGTATGAAATAAGTCATATGTTAAATACTATTTCTAAATTTTATATAAAATATATAGCATGCTATGGAAATCAAATTAAAATACAACTTACGAATACATGGATTTACATGCTGGAAACAAGCTTTAGTCAAGTCTCCAAGCAGAGCAAATGAACTCTGCCGTACTTCAGGCATTGGATCCTATAATAAATAACAATGGAGAGTAAGAATTGTTTCTAACAACAGCCAGCAAAAAAGAAACAAAAAACAATGGATTGTACATACATACATATTCATTAACCTGTACTCTGAGATTCAGAGGTTAGCTCCTCAAGGAAAGACCCTGTGCCAAGTACACATTTAACTGATAGAACTAGAATTTACTTACTGTTGGTGTATCAAATGTCTCCATTTACAATGATCTCTGCACACTGCTCGAGCTTGATTAACATCCATCACACGCCACACACAAGACCTTTTGTACTTCATACTCAATCTTTTCCTCAAGCAGACATTCCTGAATCTGGTCCTACCATGTTTTCTCCTTGGCCTTCCTCTACTTTTCTTTCCTGCTACTTGGGCTGAAAAAATTCTCTTAGTCAGCCCCTCATCACTCATTCTTTCACATGGCCAAACCACCTAAGAATATTAGTTTCCGCCTAACTAACAACATCTTGCCTCACATTACACATCTGCCACATGTCTTCATTTCTCACATGATCAGAGCATGTCTTTCCACAAACCCCCAATGACTTTTGTCTTTTCTGCAGTACCCAGGTTTCACTGCCATACATCAGAGTAGCAACAATTACACTTTCACACACAGCCATTCACGACTTCCTTGAGAACCCGTCGTTCCTGTGAAATCCTCCTAAAGCAGCTATGACTTTCAATGAAGAATTCACTCGCCTACTAATTTCTCAGTCTTTGTTTTCTCTGTAAAACATACTTCCTAAATATAGAAACTCATTCACCTGGCCAATCTCTGTGCCATTAAGGCTTATCCTGCATTCCGTACAAACAGTTCCTTGCTCAAAAACCATAACTTTTGCTTTTGTTTTATTTACACTCAGTTGGAATTTCATAGAAACTTTGTACATCCAGGGCAACATAATGGATCATCCATTACTAAAATGTGGCAAACTATGTATTTTGACTCCAGGGAAATGCCTATGAAGTTTTAGTAAGGTGGTCATAATTCAAAGAGCTGCATGCATGTGTGTGGCTACAACATAAACTTCCCCACCTTTACTTCTGAAATTAAGACAACAGCCAAACATATGTACCACATATGTGAAAGTAATAAAATATTTTGTGTCCTTGTGTACCCCATATTATGGCATGATCACACACACACACACACACACATATATATTTCAACTTACTCTACTGTACCAAAAACAATAAATGCTTGGTTTGGACAGCACTACAGAATAAATTTATTCTGCAAACTATATCTACGGACATCACGTTCAAACTACGTACTTACGGAGAAGGTGTGAAAAACTAAGGATTTTTCCAGAAATTTCTGATATTTCCGGAAAACTTATTATTTTTTTAAATTATTTGAAAAAAAAAGTCAAGCATAGTTAAATGTAGTGATTCTTGCGGTAACGCCACGAAGCCGTCACACAGCAAGCATGTTTGGCTGGCCGACAAGCAAGCGGAAATGTTGCAGCGGAGATCGTTCTGTATGATCATGAGACTTTGTACCTGGCTTGCCGTGGAATGGCGTTTGTAATGCACAACATCTGTTAACTTCGGGAAAACCTTAACCACATCCTGAACTAAGGTACGGGTTTTTTTGGGGTTTTTTTTAAATAGGAAGCTAGGAGATTTTGGCTAGAGTGCCCGATAGGAAAATGACATGGAAGCGAAGAAAGGGGGAGGAATATGCCCTTATTTATTACCGGGGAGGGGGTCCGACGGCTTAACGTGCCCATCCGACGCAGGGTGGATATTTAGTAAATTGAGCGTTCGTACCTGCCTGGGATTGAACCTGAGGTTCCTTCCATGGCAGTCACGAACGCTGTCCACTAGGCCACCCGCGACCCACTGACGTAAGTTGTCGGAGGACAGAGGTAGACTAGAGTCGATTCCACGTTTTCTGTTCTTGTTGTTAAGTTGATTAGTTGTGGTGTGACATGAATTGCTGTAGTTATGAAGCGTGCTTCAGTGGCTTCCAGTTCCAGTGGTGTAAAAATAAAAAAATAAAAATTTGCAGCAGTACAAGGAATGCTATTCGTTGGAATTTCCACGTTTACAGCAGTCACGTGTTTTCGCGAATCATGTGTTTTTTTTTGCTAAAACGTAATTTAAATAGTAATATTAATTGCTATTGCATATTTGTTTCACCAAAATAAGGGGCGAACGGGATATCAGAAAAAAAAAACTGCTATGAGCAAATAGTCATCAGATCGAAGGAAACAATTGTGAATCAAAGAAATCATGAATGTTTGTTTTTCCCGGCAGAGCACATAACTAAGCTACCAGGATGTGTGGACGCTGTATTGCCTGTTTTATGTTAGCTCCACGGCAGTTTGTTCTTCGCACGCAGTATATTCTGCCCAGAGCAAGAGAAAATCTCTCCATGTGCCTTTGGCAACCAGCCAAAGAAAACGGCTAGCCGCAGTAGCTGCTCACTGCTGCGAGACGTTTTTAGCTGCTGGGTGTGTGCGCCAGTTGTGACCTATTTTCCCACGCTCCTCGATGTCGGCAGAGAGCTCAACTGTTTACGTTACTTTGACAGATTTGCGAAGTGCAGTTCTTTTTTTCTCTTGTAAATATGTTCTGCTAAACAAAGGGATGTTTCATTTTATCTTGTCGGATTCACAAGAACTTTCTTTCTTTCTTCCTTAATAGTTTGTTTTAAAGATTGTTTTCCCCAAATAATTCTTCATTGGGAATTTTTTAATTTCAGTTTTAATTCTTTTTTTTTTTTTTTTGATGAATTTGCTTTCATTACTCACTTGCATTTTAAGTTCTGACATTTTACTTCCCCACATCTTAGCAGAAAACTTCTATTGTGTTAATGAAACGTTGCATGGATTTTTATTGTAATTTATTTTATTTGCATGCCTTTTTATTTTATCCTTTTTTTTTCCAGAATTGATTTATTTAGGCAATTTAAAATACCTTTTTGATTAGTCTTTTCGTATCATAAGCACTTAATGCTAATTTTCTATTTATCCGCATAATAAAGCTATGAAACCTTTCAAAGTTAATTGTTCAGTCTTTGCTCCCATTGTGTTTGTCGTATACGAATTTACTTGCAATAGTGTCGGGTAAATGGCCACCTGTCTCTACTGATATTCTTGGATCTAAAAAGCAAAAAAGTTGTCAAAAATTCAAGGAGAGTTATTTGCTAGAATTTCCGTGTCTAAAATCGTCTCGGGTATCCGAAAACCATGGGTTTTGTTTCCCGTGTGCTGTTGATTTTTCAATAGCACACGGCGGAAAAGATGATTGCTGTCAGCATTTTCACTCTAAAAAACAGGAGGAATAACCATAAGTGTGTGATCCCACACACTTATGACATAGCATATTTATTAACATAACATTTATTAAAAGGTGGAGTTGAAATTGGTTTGTATTTTTTGTGTATTTACTCAAGATTTTTTTCCCCATTTTAAGGGGACTTAAACATGTTGCAAAATTTATATAAGTATTGTCCCCGATCGAGATTAACATGTTGCTAAAAATGTAGCATTGTATTCTGGGAAATATGCATGCTACCCTGCAAATTTGAATGTGGGAACTTGACTTGAGTTGACTTCACTACAGAAGAACTACGGGCGTCGGGAGTATGGACTACTGATGACTTCCTTCAGATGTTGGCATCTCTGATTACAGAAAAGCAAAAGGGGCACACAGGATATTTTCCTCATTTATTAGTAGCCTTCTGATGCAAAAAATTTGCCACGTCAGATTGAGAAAAGGAGATAGTCAAAGGAAAGAAATATGCATTTATGCTCCTTACCTGACAAATTACACATTTAAAAAAATAAACATGGGGCACAGAATTCTTTAGACAAAGATATCTGGCGCAAAGAGAATTTTATCAAACAAATGCTTGGAAGCACAAATATATTTGCAAGTAGTAATATGCAGCTATGGCTCAGTGGCGGCTAAACTGATGAAAAAACACAAAATGTACATAAAACTTCTTCCAGATACAGTATCTTTAAATCATTCTTTTTTTTTTTTTTGACTGACTTAAAAAAACACATATTGTAGAAAACTTATTTGATGAAAATGTGAGCAAGATTTTCACCACAATCAAGGAAATTTGACCAAGATTTTTTTTTCAATTAAGTTGTTTAAGTGTTAAAGATACTGTTGCAAACAGAAGTATATGTATATCACCATGCCTACAGGCAAAATATGCATTATGGAAATATATGCAAAATGTTTTTTTGCAGAAGCTACGAGGCAATCAACACACACAAGTTCGGAAATTTGCGGGATTTATTTTTTCTTTGACGTCTTATGCGAGCGCCTTCTCTTGGGCAAAGCATGAACTATTTTTCATGAACCCTCAGTAAGTGATTAATTTTTTTACCCAGTTCTGTTTTGGCCGTAGTGAGCAGTGAACGCGTTTTTCACACCAGAATTTTTTGACGTTGTCACACTTTAGAGAATAGAACAAAGGGTCAACATTAAATTCTGCTTTAAGTGTGGCAAATCTGCATCAGAAATGCACAAATTGATGAATGTTTATCTCAGTCCAGGGTGTATGAATGGTATGCACATTTTCACGATGGTAGACTGTCATTGGAGGATGATGAAAGGAGCGAATGACCTTCAACAAGCAAAACTGATGAAAATGTGCAGTCTGTTTGCAAACTGCTGGCTATCGGTCATCGATCAACATGTTGGATGATAGCAAAAGAACTGAATATCTGTAAGACAGTAGTGCACTGCATTACTCGTGATGCTCTTGGCAAGCGGAAGAGGTGTGCTAAGTTCGTTCCACACTTTCTCTTGCAGCTCTCTTTGTTCACTCCGGAAGATAGAGAGCTGCAAGTGACTGCTTCACAAAACTTCGTGGAAATGGTGAATGGTAACCCAGATTTTCTCAGCGAGGAAATAACTGGTGATGTATCATTGTGTTTTGAGTGGGGCACATTCACAAAGTGACAAACTACAGAAAGGTCAAGTCCAGGAAAGCAGATACCACAGGAGGCGAGGGACATGAAATCAAAAATAAAAACGAATAATCATTGTGTTCCTTGATTCTTGTGGGATTATCCACCATGAATTTGTGCCTGAAGAACAGGCAGTCAATGTCTTATTCTACAAGGAGATCATGGATTGCCTTCAAGAGAATTCAACGAGTTACAAAGGATTTGCGTCCAAGTGGAACAGTTCCTCTTCCATGACAATGCTCCACCGCACACCAACCACTGTTACCTAGTTCCTGGCTAAAAATCAGGTGACAATGATCATGAATCCCCCCCCTAATTGCTGGATCTAGCACCGGCAGACGTTTTTGTGTTCCCAAAGCTCAAAGCACCCATGAAGGAAAGACAATATGTGTCCATTTTAGACATTTAAAGGACAGTGACAACATACCTCAAGAATCCAGAAAATGACTTCCCTAGGCTGGAACAATCCAAGCTTTACATTAAAAGATAGATTGGGGGGGGGGTATGCTCAAATTTAATTCAGCAAAACTGCTACAGGTAAGATATTTTTTTTTTCACTGAATTATTCCTGGACCGACTGTGTACCTTTCAGAAGCAGCAAGAAAGCAGAACACACGTGTCCTCCAGCCCGAAATCCATGCGTTATTTGAAGCAAGCAAGGTGTATGCCAACATTAACAGAAAAGCTAAGATGATCACTTAAAGTAAAAAAAAAATTAACAAAATTCCATTTTTAAAGAGGCAAAAAAAATATGCTGCACACTGTACTGGAAGGGAGGAACAGAAATGTTGGCATACAAAATTAACTTACAACAAAGCAGGGGAATCTTGGTGCATTAATTGAAGAATACTGATGAAAAAGCAATGGGGAAGGAGTACATCAAATGCTCAACAAGTGAGTTGTGCAACAGATCCTAACATTCTCTGCCACCCACTCCAAGGAAGTTTTTTTTTTTTTTTTTTGAGAAGTTTTACACATGGTATTTGCTTTAGGGATCACTACCATGTACTTATGTAGAAAAAGTTTTCGAAAAAAGGTACACCTTGGAAATATCTTTTTTTTTTTTTTTTTTAATTCCACAAAGCATCTGCTTTAGGGTTCACTGTTGCTACATATCCATATAAGTGCTTATTTCATTTTAATTTGTACTACTGCAATTAACTAATTAAATCTTTCAAGTCCAATTGTTATGGATGTATAATGTAAAAGTGTATGCATATTATCATGTATGCACCTTTTAAATGGTGGAATTTTTCAATCCAAAATGGATTCAGCAAGGATTTCCATTGGTCCCAAGCTCCTCATTATAAGCGGATTTTACTGTACTTGTAAGGTCAGGTGATGCGTAACATCACAGCCTCTCCTTGACAAATGTCAACCCCGCCTTCTCGTGGTGCATCCTGTTCCCACTAAAGGGGCTCTGACGACCGCCAATAGCGGTATAACTATACCATCGGGATTAGAGGAAATTCTATCCCACACTCACCAACCCGCTTGGCCAGCGTGGTGAGTTATGGCCAAACCCCTCCAAAATGATTCCACAACTTAAATCTTGGCCCTCAGTCTCCGGCAGCTGGAATGTACCTGGCCAAGGCAGCGGCCAGTGCGACATGAAGGCAGAGGGTGCTAAGAATCCCCAGAGGACCGGACTAGGCTGCCATCTGATGCTGACCTTGGCTACGTACAATGGACGCTCCCTATCTTCTGATTCAAGGCTTCTTGAATTGGAAGAGGAACTACAAAGGATCAACTGGGACATCGTGGGGCTAAGTGAGGTAAGGAGAAAAGGAGAAGATCTCATCGAACTGAAAAGTGGACATCTCTTCTACTATCGTGGGACAGATACTGGCAGAACTAGTGGTGTTGGATTTATAATAAACAAGAAACTGAAGGATAAAGTTGTAGAAGTTGAAAGTTCCTCTGACAGAGCTGCACGACTTGTTATCCAACTCTCGAAAAGATACCAGGCTCAGATTATTCAAACTTATGCACCCACCACAAGTCATCCTGAAGAAGAAATTGAAGAATTTTATGAGAAAATTTGTCATCTAAATAATAAAGGTAAGCAGCACTTGAAAATAATTATGGGAGATTTCAATGCAAAAATAGGGCAACGGCAACAGAATGAAACTTCAGTAGGTAAATTCGGTCACAGCAACAGAAACCAGCGTGGAAATACTCTCGTTGAGTTTGCAGAGGCAGAAGGGTTTTTCATCTTGAACTCCTTCTTCAAGAAAAAGCCACACAGGAAATGGACATGGAGACATCCAAACGGGACGACAAGTGAAATTGATTTTATTATGTGTAACAAAAAATTAGTCATAGAAGACTGCAGTGTGCTAAACAAGTTCAACACAGGTAGTGACCATAGATTGGTGAGATGTAAGATGCACCTCAACACTAAACTTGAACGTGGCAAGCTCATAAGACAAACAAAATCTATTGACATAACCAACCTTAAAAAACACCATAATACCTTCAAGTTGGAACTGAAGAACAGGTTCTCTGCTTTAGAAGGCCTAACATCAGAAGAAGTGGACATCTCTGAAGTTAACAGAAAAGTAACCAAAGCTCTTATGGAAACAGCAACAAAATTAGCTGGGTCTAAGAACAAGTTGCATGTAAACAAATTATCAGGAAAAACCAAAATGTTGATGCAAAAAAGAAGAGAGATGAGGACAACTAAAGAAGATGTGACTTCCAAAGTGGAATATATAGAGCTATGCAAGACAGTAAGAAAAAGTATCACTGAAGACGTAAGAAAATTCAACTGTGAACTAGTGAGGAAAGCAATTGAAAACAACCAAAGCCTAAAGATAGCAAAGGGACATCTCAGTAAGGGAAGAAAACAGATTATGGCACTGAGAAAAGAAGATGGTTCTGTAACAAGAAATAGAGGCGAAATTTTGACAAGAGTGAAAGATTTCTACTCCAAATTATATGAAAGGGATGATACATGCACTCCAGACATCAGGAAAGATACCAGTACCAGAGTTCCTCCAGTCCTTCCAGCAGAAGTTGCACATGCAATCAAGAACATGAAGCGGGGAAAAGCTCCAGGAGAAGATGGAATTACTGTAGACATCATACAAGAAGCAAGTGGAGAAATCGAAACAGTACTCGCCCAAATTTTCACTCGATGCCTTAATGAAGGAAAGATTCCTGAGGATTGGAACAACG
This sequence comes from Macrothele yani, assembly GCA_039090855.1. NCBI lineage: Eukaryota > Metazoa > Arthropoda > Arachnida > Araneae > Macrothelidae > Macrothele > Macrothele yani. The sequence continues at coordinate 35,088,155 of CM077004.1, forward strand.
CTACAATGATCCTGCTACATAAGAAAGGTGACATTGAGGATCTCGGAAACTACAGACCTATCAGCCTCCTATCAGTAGTTTATAAAATCTTCACTAAAGTTCTTTCACACCGCTTGAAGGTAACACTGGACATGGCTCAACCGAGAGAACAAGCTGGATTCAGGAGTGGCTACAGCACAATAGATCATATCCACGTGCTGAGAGAACTAATTGAAAGAGCGAGGGAATATGAACTTCCATTGTGCATGGCTTTTATCGATTATGAAAAAGCCTTTGATTCGGTGAAACCATCAGCAGTTACAATGGCTCTGAAAACCTGCGGTATTGAAGATGCATACATTAATATTATTAATAACATCTATGAAAATGCAAGTGCAAAGATTAGGCTGTTTGAAAATACAACACACGTAAAAATTGGAAAGGGAGTGAGACAAGGTGACACCTTATCTCCGAAGCTCTTTAATGCCACATTGGAGGGTGTTTTTCAGTCGCTGAGCTGGGAAAACAAGGGGATAAAGATTAATGGAGATTATCTAACCCACCTTCGTTTTGCTGATGATGTAGTCATTTTTGCAACTACCCCATCAGAGCTGCAGAGTATGATCCAGGAACTTGCTGACAAGAGTAAAAAAGTGGGATTAAAAATGAACTTTCAGAAGACAAAAGTGATGTTCAATGCTTTTACAAGAAATGAAGATTTATTGATTGATGGAGAAAAGCTGGAGATAACAGACACGTACGTTTATCTTGGACAGCAGATATCAAGTGAGGGTCACATTGATGAAGAAATTAATCGGCGTACAAAACTTGCCTGGAGAGCTTTTGGAAGAAACAGTATAATTTTCAAGAGCAATATGCCATTATGTCTTAAAAGAAAAGTGTTTGATCAATGCATCCTTCCAGTGCTTACATATGGTGCAGAGACGTGGACCTTAACTAAAAGAGACATACAAAGGCTGCAGACAACTCAAAGATGCATGGAGAGGTGCATACTTGGTGTAACCAGGAGAGATAAGAAGAGGAACTCGTGGATCCGAAAAATGACAAGAGTGGAAGACATCATGATCAGAGTTAAATCCCTGAAATGGCAATGGGCTGGACATACTGCCAGAAGGACAGATCATCGATGGACAGCCGAAATTTTAGATTGGATTCCAAGGGACAGGAAAAGACCCAGAAGAAGACCACATGGGAAATGGGTGGATGAAATTCGAAAGTATGCAGGGGTGACATGGAGGAGACTGGCACAAGACAGACTGTTGTGGAGGAGACTTGGGGAGACCTTCGTTCAGCAGTGGATTGATAATGGTTGACAATGATGATGATGATGAATGTAATGTTATCATGGTAATTGATTAATTTGTTCATAGTTATTTCATTTATTATTTATTTACACTTTATATCAATATTTTATGGTTTTTATATTTCATTGAAAATTTCAGGAATCAACAAAAAACAAAAAGGAAGCTAGTACTTAATTCAGTGTAGAAACATGGCCAGATACATATTTCTTAAAAATAAAAAGCATTCCTTTTTGAAATAGTGCCAAGAAGCTGAAAGTATTTTTAGGGACTGTACATAGAGGCCTTGACACAAAACGTAACTAGGAAACATACTTCTAAGCCACAAACAGGGAGTCCTAAAGAGGCATCTAAATGTGAAGATACACAAACTGTTGTATCAGCAATACTTAATAGGAATTATGTAATAGCTGCAAATATTGCCACAGACCTTGACAGGGGTAGAACGGAACAAATCTTAGTTTACACTGTCAAGAGGTGCTAGTGGCAGACATTTTACATGGGGGCTGCAAGAAAGCCATTACTAAGGAAGTAAAATATTACTAAAAGGCTGAAATGAGCTTGAGAGCATAAAAATCTGACATAAACCAGAGGCATAAATTGCTTTGGACTGATGAATCAAAGTCTGAAGTCTTTAGATTAAAGTGTTACCAATAAGTCTGTTGATAAAATGGTGAAAACTTCATGGAACAATGTTTAACTTCAATAGTGAAGCATGGTGGTGATAGCGAAATGGTCTGGGGATGTTTTGCGGGAAACAAAGTAGAAAAACAGGTGAACATAAATGGTATTATGGACAAAAAAAATCTTACATCATAACATTCTTATAAGAAATGCAGTTCCATTAGGGAAGAGAACTGACCTTCTATGGGAAACAACTTGATAGACAAATTAGTAAACTAGCACTAAACAGTAAAAACTGCATAGTGGACTGCTTTACAGGTATGCCTGGAAAGATCCAGCTGGAAACTTTGGAGAAGCTCACTGCTGAGATACCCTCAATTTTCCAAGCAGTCATCAAAGCTCAAGATGAACACTTTGATATAATGAATACATCATGCTTTTTAAGGCTTAAATAGCAATAAAAGTGTCAGCTGTAGTTCACATTATCTTGAAATACAGTTATACAATTTTGTGTACTTTGATAGATAACAGTAATTTTATGATTTTTTTTTACATGATTTCTGTGGGATTCTGTGCTTTTTATTGGGTGTATTTAAACTTTTGAGTAGTAGTGTAGGTTTACACCTCTAAAAACTGTATTGAAAGCAGAAAATATTTTTATTTTGTCACTGCAGCACAAGTGTTCTTTTGTATTGTAAGTGCCAATTTTTAAACTAATAAGCTCTTTCTCCCCCCCTCCCTCCTTTATTTTTGGGCTGATGTTTTACATCCTGTCAATGCAAAGTGTTGAATTTTCAAATGTGGAACTCTGGGCTGTCATGAAACTTGTCCCTGCAGAAGAAAACTGCAAAGGAAATCTACGAGTGTAGGACGTAAGCATTAAGTGACAAGTGCCCTTCATATTCTACTGTAAAGAAATGGTGTGCCAACTTTCAGCATAGAGACTTTGAGACCAAAGATGCAGCAAAATCAGGGAGGCCTTCACCAGTGACAAGACCCAAAATTGTTGATCGTGTTCACGACTTGATTTTGTCAGATCGGCGAATTTCTGGCTAAAACAATAGCCGAGACACTGGAGATATTCAAGGATGTTGGGTTCATAATTCATGAGCACTTGGATATGCAAAAGATGTTAGTCAAGTAGGTGCCCAAATGTTTGAACGGCGATGAGAAACTAAAACAAGTGGACACTTCCAAATCTGTTTTGCAGCATTTTGAGCAATCTGGTTATAATAATAGTGATTATATCATTACGATCCAGAGATGAAACAACACTCCCTACAGTGAAGGCACTCGGGTTATCCATGGCCAAATAAATTCAAGACTCAAATGTTTGCAGGAAAGGTCATAGCAACAGTTTTTTTGGATTCAAAAGGCATTTTACTGACTGACTATCTCCCGAAGGGCCAAACGATAAATGCTAAATACTATTCCAACTTGCTGTGCAGATTAAAGGTGGCGTTGAAGGAAAAAAAGGTGAGGAAAACTGTGGAAAAGTGTTCTCTTTTAGGAAGACAATGGATGTTTTGAGGGATCTGGGGGTTTAAGTGCATAGACCATCCACCCTACTCACCAAATCTTCTTGCTCCATTGGACTATTTCCGGTTTCCAAAACTTAAAAAAAGTTTGAAAGGGAAGCATTTTTCGAATGATTTGGAGGAGATACCAGCAGCAGAGCAGTATTTGGGTGATCAGACTTCTTTTTGGAAGGGTTAAATATACTCCAGAAATGCTGTGCCTTTGTGTTGAACTTTGAGGTGAATATGTGGAATAGTCTGCAAGTTTCATGGCTGTAGCTCATTTCCTTCTTGGCGAGAGCGAAAATTTATCAGCATTCCCTTGTATGGCGATCCCCCCCCCCCCCTTAAATTTCAATGCCTGAGAATTATACGAAGGAATTGTTTTTCTTTTCCTGAATTCCACGATCTGTGATTATACAAAGAAAAATACAGCAATTAAATTATGAAGTATTATATAAAGTAAACCCACATCAGGTGTTTTTTTTTGTTTCTTTCAAGAAAAAGAAAACACATTAACAGAATGCCTAAAATTGCAGCTTTCCTTACCTGCATGCATTGGTACAATAACTGCATAACATTACTGGACATCACCAATGATTCCATGTGACCATTTAAGCCTTCTGCTAAACCACTTAGCAAGTCCAAGGCAACAATCATGAAATCTTTGTCAGGAGCTTCAAACTGATCAGGATGAGCAGCATTTGCCTTCAAAATAAAAAATAAGGTTACAAGAGAAAAAAACAATCAAAAGGTTTAAAAATAATTATCAAGTCTTGTGAAACTATGCATAAAAGTATGTACAGACAATGCTCAAGGAAAAATTACTCACCATGTTTTGATTTAGTGTTTGTTCTACAAGGGACACACACCGTCTAAAAACTGGTTCACAATAAGGAAGGAACCCTGATTGTAGAGCAGTAGCAACACTAGACAAGCACTAGATAACAAAAGAAAAATTAAGAATTTTCTGATGACATTAGACACAGAAATATGTTTAGATATATAATACTGCATGCAATCCCCATACCAAAAAGTTCCTGATGAGGCTGCAATGGGTACATGGTGCCACAAAATAATCTGTGGGGCAGTCACTGGACAACCCAACAACTGGAAAAAAAATTGGCACAGGTAGAAATAAGAAAAAAAAAAAAGGGGGGGGGAAAGAATTTCCATCCAACCTCCACTATAGGAAATGTTTGCCTCTGGGGCCTCATTCCATGTCAGTTCAACCAGGACATGACACCCATGTTCTCAGATTTCAGTTAAACTTGGTATACTCAATTCCTCCATGGTAGTAAGTAACCATATAAAAATGTTTCCATTAGCTCTTCTGGTTTCAATTTTATAGCACCTCAAACTTTCAGTGGTCTAATTTTTTATCATTTCAGAGGCCTTCTGAGCAAGCTACACTTGCTTACCAAAAAATTTCCATCTCACTCACAAATCATTCAATCTCTTTGAAATTTTACAGCCTTGTCAATGAAAGCACGAGGGTTTCAGAAAGAAAATATGTGAACACTCTAAATGTCTCCTTTAATGCTTTAAAAAATTAATAAAATATTCTTAGGCTTCAGTTTTTTTCTGCAGATACAATGGTTTAAAAACTGAATTATCAGTGTAAGGAAAAGATATGACCCTAACATATATTTTTTTAATGAGTCTAGAGATATGTTCTATCAAATCCAGGAATAAAATTGATTGTTTTTTCATTCCTTCTGCAAATATTAATAATACACTTTTTCCTGCCATTTTGAGAAAACGTATGCTGGATGACTATTTTTTCAACTTACACCAAAACCTAAGGCTCCTATCCAAAATAACTACTGAAGCAAATTTGTATAGCTTAAAATTTTACATATTTTTGGTTCTTAAGATTTTTTGATACGGAGCTCTTTTTTTTTTTTTTTTTTTATATTATTTGTCATTAAAAGGTGTAAAATTTGCATTGTTGAATAAAACGCAGAAAATTTAACATTTCAGATTGTTTTCTTCATTAATTTACGCTTTACTACTTTTGTAGAAGCTATCTTCCTGACATTTCAACAGTGTCTAAAGCCCCAGAAATATATTAATAGTGTATTAATAATATAATAATAATAATAATAAGAATATCAGTTACTAATTATATATCATTCAAACTGTATTGTTTCTTGTCGCAGGCTTGTGCTCGTGTGTGTGTGTGTGCGTGTGTGTGTGTGTGCGTGTGTGTGTGTGCGCGTGTGTGCGCGTGTGTGTGCGTGCATGTGTGTGCGTGTGCGTGTGTGTGTGCGTGTGTGTGAATCATGCATAATTAAAACACAGTTGACATATGCATGAGTCAACTCCAATTCACTCACAGGTCATAACATGCAGTAGCTGGGCAGCCCCTCAGTCAGTCTGCTTCAGCTCTTCCTAAGTGGAACACTGTATTGTGCTGTCTACACTCAAATCCTTTTCAGTGTACCACTGATGTTGTAAGTGTTCATAGCTAAAGCACAATAGTATCAAAATATTAGTGTATTCGTTTGTTGCAAAGAAAATTGAAGATAATAACTGTAGTGTTTGGCAAATACCTTTGACAGTGTCACAAATGTACCTATGTCTGAAAGAAAGGTATTGAAAATACTGTAGTAGGTCTCACTGAAGATAATATAGTTTTTAATTTAAAAACAGAAGGTATACTGTCTGCATCAGAAAATTATATTTTTGAAAACATTTGAATTTCTTCAAAAAATATGTTGTAATCCCATCAAAGCACAAGAAATCTGTGAGAAATTCACTGTGTGACAGTATAGCAATGTAAATACCTATTAATGATAGAATTTAAAGTGAAACCAAGGCAAACGCTATGTTCCCAATGTAGAGTTACTTTATTTAAAAGTGATGTAGAATGATGAAAGTATTGATAGCACCAGCGGCATTGGTTTACCTCCAAAAAGAAATAATGTTGTGCAGAAAGAAACAATAGAAAAACTCGAAATCATCTTTTACTGAGGTAGATTGTTTTCCTTTAAAATTGCATGTCCTTAGTGAACATAGCAAGGTGCAATCATGGCCAAAAGTCCTGCACCAGTAGATCGAAGTCAATTTTTGATGTTTAAAGTCAACTTATACAGCGTAATGGTAAAGTCAAGAATACATATTATACATCATTTTAAAGGAAATTTAATGCTGAATTCAAATAGTTTTACAGAATGTTATTACCGATAATAGAAGTGAAGTTACAAGCAAAAGTACAGCATCTAGTCATAAAAGGCAAAAAATTGTGGAATTTGTGAAATTAGTGTACAATGAATTTAACCTAAAATTACTGTACAGTACACTTGAAATAACTTACCAACAAGCAAAATAAGCTTTAATATTTAATTGGATAATCACGGTTTCTTAGTAACAAAGTGCACCTTCTTGGCCTGGAACTAACGAGCTTCTGTAGTTGTCCATTGGTTATAACACTGTGCCATACGGCCCCTAACAGACTCAATTAATGCTGCTTTACATGTGGGTCCTTGTTGACGGATCTTTTGCTTTAATCTCACCCACAGATTCTCCATAGGATTAAGATCCAGTGACTATGCCGGCCACTGAAGATTTCTTATAACTTTTCGATTAAACCACTCGTCAACCAACTTTGACCGACGCGTAGTATGTTGTCGTCCTGAAACGTAAAATTCCGCAAACCCATGTCTTGTGCAGATGGTAGCAGTTTGGACACCAAAATATCCACATATTTCAATCCATTCAATGTGCTACCAACAATGTGCAGACAGCCAACGGCACTGGCTGAAATACAGGACCATAACATCACCGAATGTGGGTGCTTGATTGTTGGCTGGGTACAGCATGCCTTATATCTTTCACCAGCATGACGACGTACAGAATTATTTCCACTATTAGCGGAAATAGTAACAGCTGTTTCATCATTGAAAATAACATTTTTCCATTCAGCAACAGTCCAATTCTCGTGTGCCTTGGCCCAAGCAATTCTTTTGAGCCATTGTTGTTCAGTACGAAAAGGTTTTCGTGCAGCTTTTTGTGCAGTCAGTCCATTTTATTGCAGCCTACGACAAACTGTATGTGCGAATGCAATAATGCCTACTTCATTCTCCCACTCATTTTTTAAATCAGTGGCTGTTTTAAACCTTGATTTTAAGGAACGACGAATCCACATGCGATCATCACGTTCAGTACACACAGCCTTGGTCTACCTGTTCTTTTTCTGTTTCCCACACATCCAGTTTCTGCAACTCTTTTATTGGTGTGCAAGACAGTGGAATTATCACAGCCCCATTTAACAGAAATTTTAAGACTATTGAATCCAAGTTCATGCGAAGTAATAATTTCTGGCCTGGTTTGAAGAGGCAGGACCAATTTCCGGGTCTTTGACTTTCCGAAATTCAAATATCACCAGGAATTCTGAAAAAAACTTCCGTTAACTGACTACAAGCAGCTGTGTTCTAAGTCGGCAGACAATTCTACATCCTTTTATATCTCACTAGCAGATGTTGGAGAAAGCTATAGTGGATTAGAGGGGTGCAAACGCTTTTTCAGAACTGGATGTGTTTCCTAACTTGCATATTTTTTGCTTGTAACTTCACTTCTATTACTGGTAAAAGCATTCTGTAGAAATATTTGAATTCAGCATAAGATTTCCTTTAAAATGATGTATAATATGTATTCCTGACTTTACCATTACGCTGTATAAGTTGACTTCAAACATTAAAAACTGACTTTCCATCTACTGGTGCAGGACGTTTGGCCACGACTGTATCTTATGGAGGGAAAAAGTTTCAGGTAAATGTATGAAGCAAAATAAAAAAATACTAGAGGTTGAGATTCCAAAAGAAGCTAAAACACATAATCATGTGGAAGAGAAAGCAGCTGATATACACAAGCTTATGGAGATCATGAGAGACAAACTGAAATCCACTTCAAGGAAAAAGCAAATTCAACCACTAACCATTCTTGCTTCACTGACATGGATATAAAAGAAACATTTGTTGTGTCTAACTATGCTGTTGCCAAGCTCAGAGACTTAAAAAAAAAAAAGATTTTTAGCTGAACCAGATCCTGGATGTGGGGAAAAACTGAAATTGAGAAACTTTATGGGAGTGACAAGCAGTCTAGAGTTATGCCTGGAATGAAAGATGTTTTTAAACCATTGAGGGGAAAAATTACAAGAAAATTTATTTTGGGTAACCTTCAGGAATCTTATTAGTTTTAAGTGTGAGTATCCTGATGTTAAAGGCAAGTTTCGCTAAGTTTTGCTTTTTGCGGCCAAAGTGGTGTGTATGAAGGCCAAAGTGGTGTGTATGTATATGCACAATTCATCAAAATGCCATCCTACTCCTTCATGTTGCACAAATTGAAAACAGCTATAAGGATATTATGAAGTATTTAGTGTGTGTGCAAAAGAAGCAAAGAGAGAATGCCTGCTCAGACACTGTAGTGAATGGCCCCCAAAACCACATCTAGTGAGCTACTTAGAATACAGATTTGAAGATTATGATGAAAGTAAAACTATCAAATTTTCTCAATAGGTGTCAACTGACAGGACACACAGATGATAAAATGTTCAACATGTGATGATTTAGCCAACAAGATAAATAAACTGATTTCACACTCTCAGCCAAGTCTCAAAGAAAATATACCATCAGATGCAGCAATAATTTTGACAGACTTCGGTGAGAATTGCTCTTTTACATACCAGGAAGAATCACAGGGGTACAATTGGACTTTTGAGTCATGTACTGTTTATCTTATCATAGTACAAACTCTGATGCAGAAAAGACTGTTTCATCACATTGTGTCATATCTAATTACCTTAAGCATGATGTGAAAATGGTTTACAAAATACCTAGGAAATAGTTGTGAATTTTCTTAAAGAAAAATTTCCACACATCAGGAAAATGCAGTGAAAGAAGTGCTGCACAGTATAAAAACAAATACAACGTCCTCTACCTGTGTCTGCATGAGGAAGACTTCCAGCTGAAGGCACAGTGGTCATTTTTTGCTGAAAAATCAGAATAAGATTGGTATAGATGCAAATTAGCACTCTCCACTCTCCAGATGGCCATTAACTTGCAACTTTGGCGATTAAATTTATATTAGTGGTCGCCAGTTTGGCCATTTGTTATTTTTAGTGCCAATTTACAAAAGTATAATGTAATATTTCATAAGTAAAGGTAAAAGGAAGTGAAACCAGTCCTAACTAGGGACGACAAAGAAACTATGTTTTTGAACATTGAAGTTTTGCCACCGATAATCAATGTTTAAACCTCGATGTTGCAGAACACTTTTAGTGTGACGCGGTTGATTCAGCCTGTATGTGTTATGCTGAACGATTAGCCCTTTATTTTGACCCCCGTAGTTCCCGAATCTGGCGCCAGATACAGACGTGAATGATCATATAATTTATTAATCATATTGTTGTGAAATGAAATCTCAAAGAATCATACCATCAAAAAGCAATATTATGGAAAAAATCATGAGAATATACAATAAGAATCTTATAGTAAGTTCGTGTTGCGGCTGTCCACACATTTTTGCCGCGTGACGGGAGGAAGGCTAATTTTAGTCAAAACTTTTCATATTACAGTTGAGGCAGGGCTGTTTCACATGGGATTGTGGGCGAATTATAGAACATTACACTATCAGAAATCCCTTTTTCAAGCCCCGTTCAAAGTGCTACTCGTGTTCCAGTGAATATGGCGTGTTTATTTTTCTTGCAGTCTTTGTCGCGCAGGAAAACTAGACAGACAGAAAGTCTTAGGTTTTGGAGTTAGTTGAAAAAATAGTCATCCAGCAGCAGTTTCCTTTTCTAAAATGGCAGATAAAATGTGCAATATTTTTAGGAGGAATGAAAAAGCCATCAATTTTATACCTGGGTATGATTGGACATATCTCTACACTCATTTAAAAAGAATATGTGTTAGGGTCATATCTTTCCTTACACTGATAATTCAGTTTTTAGCAAACTGTTATCTGCAGAAAAAATGAAGGCTAAGAATATTTTATTAATTTTTAAAGGACTGAAGAAGCCATTTTGAGTGTTCACATACTTTTTTCTGAAATCCCCATGCTTTCATTGACAAGGCTGTAAAATTTCAAAGAGATTGAATGATAAGTGAGTGAGATGGAATTTTTTTGGTAAGCAACTGCAGCTTGCACAGGCCTCAGAAATGGTAAAAAACAAGAATTCACTGAAAGTTTGAGGGGCTATAAAATTGAAGCCAGAAGAGCTACATTGAAGAAATTTTATGTGGTTATTTACCACCATGGAGATATTAAGTATACCACGTTTAATCAAAATCTGAGAACATGGTGTCAAAACATTTTTTTTTCTTTGTTGAATTGACCCCTCTATTTTTAAGCTGAAACACAAAGATTTATGAAATGAAATAATATTTAACAACAATACTGATCAGAGGGATCATCGCAACAAAACAAAAACCTTTGCTGTGTCAATTTTTGTTTACGAAACATTATCCCCTCCATTTTTAATATTAAATGCAAACATTTATGTAAGTAACTAAATGATATTTAACAACAATGTGAGACAACACACTCTCCAGAGCTGCATTAAAAAAATTATGTGCATACACAACCATCGAAACAGAAGAATTGCTGCAAGCCGGTGCAGCATGAACCACATTATCACGATAAGGTAATTTAAAGAAAAATTAATAAAACAATTATTAGAACATAACAGATTCCAATGAGGATAAAATAAGTACATTACAATTGAATGTGCAGCAATGTGTGTGAAATGGATCTTTATGGCAGAATATTAAAATTTTACATCCAGAAAAACAGTTCCATCAATGAACCTTCAAAAATTATAAATAGCATTTTCAGTAATTTAATTCAAAAATAGTAGACTTACAAAATACAGGAGGAAAATATTCTAATTTAGTAACAGCAACTTCAAGAGGAACCTAGCAACAAAATTTAAATTCTTTATGTGTAAACATAACTTTTGATGCAGTTTCTATACATTGAAAAAAGGCCTTGATAAAAATCTAGAGGCCAGAAACATCTGTAAAAACAGAAGAACTCACAAGATGTGAAAAATAATTGAAAGTTAAAGTTAAAATAGAATTATGTATATATCAATCTGAGTAAAGCCTTTAGTGCTGTAATTCCTGTAAACATTTTTTTATTTTTTGTTAATCTACAAGCAAAAACTATCTGCAAAATCTGTTAATAATTTAGAAACTATCTGTGTACAGCATACATTTACATTCTACAACTCTGCACATGCCGTAAAAAAAAAAAAAATCACAAAAAAATCAGAGAAATAAATCTTCACTTTCTTTAGCTTCCATTGTCAGAAAAGGTCCCCTTCATTTTTAAGCTGAAACACAAATACACTGGGCGTGCAAAAATTAAGGACGAGACTGTTTTTCGAATGTAACGTCGTGCAGAAGTGCTCCACATCGACTCAAATCATACCATAAGATCCCCAAGATGTAAGAATATGGGGCAAGTGAGCAAAACCGTCCAAGCAAGGAATCCAAAGGATACAAAGGCACTTTATTGAAAAGGTAGCTTTGAGCACAAATGGACAGAAGACAGAAACGTCCATGTGACAGGCGGCTGCCCTGCCAAGAAAAATCCAGTCTTTAGTAGGGGATATGATCACCCCTGACTGCTTTGCAGGATTTACGTCTGTCCATGCTGAGGACGAGGTTGTCAAGCAGCTGTTGAGGCATCGTGGCCCATTCCTCTTGTAGCGCAAATCGCAGCTGCGGAATCATTGCTGGCGGCTGGTGACGTGCTGCCAAGCGTCTCCCGAGAAGGTCCCACACGTGTTCGATTGGATTTAGGTCCGGGGACCTTGCGGGCCAATCCATGCGTTGAATATCTTCACTCTCCAACTGCTCTGCGACAGCCACTGTACGATGAGGTGTAGCGTTGTCGTCCATGAAGAGGAACTCAGGACCCACAGCACCTCTAAACAGACGCACGTGAGGCAGGAGAACTCAGGACAATAGCGGACACCAGTGACGACTGGAAGATGTGGAGGTCAGTATGGCTACCAAGCATGATACTGCCCCAAACGAGAACTCCGCCACCTCCAAACCGGCCCTTTTCGATGATGTTGGAGGTGTGATTGCGTGTTCCCTGCTCTCTCCAGATGTGTATACGTCCAGAATCGCTCGTCAGACTAAATTGGCTCTCATCCGTAACGAGAACTCAACCCCATTGCTGATGTGTCCAGTTCTTGTGTTCCTGGCACAACAGAAACTGCAGTCTCCGATCAGCAGGCGTTAATGGCACACACCGTACTGGTCGTCGTGCAAATAGACCACCTTTGTGCAGCCTCTTGGCGACTGTAAAATGCTATTAACGGGCGCCCAGTTGTCTGTTGCATGTGCCTTGCGATTTCTCCCGCTGTCTGTCTCTTCTCGTCTGTAGGACAATATACCGGTCGTCCGCCGCCGTGGTTGCTCGTGGACGACCACTGCTAAACTCTCAGACAGCTGTTCCTGTCATTTGAAATGCTCTCCAAGCTTGTGAAACAATGCTGTGAGCGATTCCGAACTCCTTGGCCACACTAGTCACACTTCGAACTTCTTCCAACTTTCCAATGACGTGACCTCAGGTAAAGTCATCCAGATGTCATCTACTGGATTGCCTGCCGGCCATATCACACTGTGGCAGCAACTCGACGTCGTTCAAACCGATGTGCACCGTGCAATAGCTGTCACCGTCTGTGTGCTTTATACCCTTCCCCCCCTCGTGATGCTGCATATATGTGCATGCCCTACCGTACCGGACCCTAGTCAATCTCCTGAGCGGTCTTTCGGTCCCACAGTGGATAAAATGGGTGCTAAATCTGTTTTAGTCAAGGTAATGAAGAACTTCAAGTAACAGTGATAATTAATAGCAGATGGGGGTGGAGCTGCCATCTTTTGTGATTTTATAAAGAAAGAATGTTCATAAGGAGGAGAGGCTACCTGATAGAATTATCTTTAGGTGCAATGAAAAAGGCTAGATGACTTCTGAACTCATGCTGAAATGTCTGAAATTAGTATAGAACAAAAGACTAAATGCACTCCTGAAATAAGGTGTGCTATCTCTAGACGCATTTAAAAAACACCTTAAACCAAATGTGAAGTTAGCAGTTTCCGAGACGATAACAGATTTGCCCATCATACTAAGACGCATCGCCTCCAAGATACATCTCCTTGATGTTGCCATCAACAAGCTGTTTAAGAACCACCTCCGATGCATTTATGCCGAATGGTTGCTGACTGCCCATGGCTCCCTCAACACCTGAAAATTTTAAGAAATCTTCTGACGCATCACAGGGACAGTGGATAAATGTACAGCAGCATAGTGCAGCATCTCATCGAGTATACCTGTTATTATTATTAGTATTAATGACATTTTTTCAAAGACTTTCTTGTATCTTTCAAAAACTTTATTATGCCTTGCAGAGTTTGAATTACCTAGTGGTCCGCTGGACATTGAAACTTCTGTCGGACCACTGAACTATTAAGTTTTTTTTTTTTTTTTTTTTTTTTCTAATTTGTAGCAAGTTAAAAATGAATTTCTATTTTGTTTACTTTGCTGTATGGTTTTCTTTTTTGGCTGTAAACTAATGATAGGTTTAAAAACAAATATTGGATATAATTCCATTGAAATGATACTTTATTTTTTTACGGACCAGTGATTTGCAAATTCTAGTGGTCCACTGGGCCAGTAGAAAACTTATTTCTAATTCTAACACTGCCTTGGTTGGGATTCTGTGTCAATTGTTTTTTTTAATTTCATTCTTTTCCATTTCACTTTAGATTTAACTGTTCGTGCCTTAAAGAAATGCTGCTTATCTAACAAACTAAAGGGAACTGAAGACAATGTGATATGGTATGATAATAACTAAATAAACTGACTCTTAGTTTCTGATACTGACAGAATTGTAACTTATATCACATCTTGAGTTACAAATAGAACTTTTTCAATGATATTGGCTCTCCACAGAGCCTAACTTGATTCTACACAGTCTAAATATAACTCAGTACCACATCTCACTTACCTCCAGCAAGGGAAACAGATCCTTGTCATCATCTTTTAAAACATTCCACTTCTGAATTAGAGGTGGCATTAGCAAATTAATGTACTCCTAAAAAGAAAGATCACAGCAAAGATTACAATCCAAACATAAATGTTTGAACTCACACAAATAAAAGTGGGCTAGGAATGAGATGCAGAAGATTTTTTTTTTAAATGTAAATTTCATACAAAATCTTTGTTTTTTTCTCTTCTGGATTTTAATTGCAAATTTCTGAAGCATATAATCATGTAGACATTTAGAAGAAAAAGAAGTCTGATTGATTGTATCAAAAAAATGAACAATCTCATGACAGTTTACAATGATGAATTCCTTGGTTGCAACTATGAGAGGTGAACCGTTAAAAAATGGAAGGAGTGGGAGTAAAAATTAATTGAATAACATGACTATTTGCAAATCTCACATATAAGCTTCCAGATTGGCAAGATTGATAGCAGTGAACATTTTCAATCACATATCTATTATTTCAAACCAGTGATGCATTTTGAATTAAAATACTGTCTTTTCCCATGAAGCACCAAATTTTATCAGGTTATTTTACTACTGTTTCCATAGTAAAATAAATACCAAGTAAAAAGCTTCCTTACAAATAAATTCCACAACTTTTCACAGAATTTTTTTCAGCTCCTCATCTAAAATTATTTACTGGCTCTCAAGTTCATGCAATGAACTGCATGCAAAGCATAAGCAGCATTTCACAGCTAATCATAAATGCTGGCATCAAAGTTCTGTGTTAATATTTCTCTTATCCACCATTACCAACACACTGCTGGATGAAAGTCTCACTAAGTCTCTTCAGCTTTGTCTTGACCAAGTCTCCTCCATACAACTCCTGTATGATTTTTAATTTTGTCCACCGATTTCCCACATGGTCTTTTTCTGGGTTGTTTATTATCCATTGATCTAAGATTTCAATTGTCCA
The DNA here is from genome assembly GCA_039090855.1 of Macrothele yani. Classification (NCBI taxonomy): domain Eukaryota; kingdom Metazoa; phylum Arthropoda; class Arachnida; order Araneae; family Macrothelidae; genus Macrothele; species Macrothele yani. The sequence continues at coordinate 35,103,578 of CM077004.1, forward strand.
ATGGTGGTCAGTTTTCCTAGCAATATGTCCAGCCCATTGCAATTTCAGGATTTGATCATGTCATCAACTCTCATCATTTCCTGATCCTTGGAATTCCACTTCCAATCTTTCTTAGTTACACCCAAAGATGCACCTCTCCATGCTTCATTTAGTTGTTCTCAGCCCCTATACATATTTTTTGTAATTAAGGTCCAGGTCTCTAATCCATACGTAAGAACTGAAAGGATGCACTGATTAAAAACATTTTCTTAAGACATAAATATTAAACTGATCTTTAAAATTGCACTGTTTCTTCCAAATGCTCTCCAACCAAGTTTTATACACCTTACAGAGGATGTTCACACATTTTTAGAACATTTTTGATAAGAAATTAAATAAAATAAATGTTTTTAATAAGAAATTAAAGAAAATAAAAGAAGTTCAAAGAATTGAAACTGGCAAAAGAATGTTAGATGAACACAAAAGAAACATCTGCTGCAGTTAAATATAGTCTGCTAAGAAAATTGTGCACATAAACAAGCTGTGGATAGAAGGTTATGTATTTGCTCGTTATGAAGAGAAATATTCGTATTCTGTAATTAAAAAACACTAAAAAAACCATGGAATTAGCATTTCAAAATCTAAAATGATCAATATTATTAATAATAGGGAGGAAAATCGCCAAGCATTGCTTGTAACAGGAAAAAAACACCAAACGAATATCCAAAGAAGGTACAGACTTTTACAACTATTTCAAAAGTAAGGTCTCTGGTCTTAAAAGAAAATCTGCCAACGCAAAGAGCGATTGGTCTAAGATTTCAATTGCCTAATATTAAAAATCTCTGTATAACTGTAAAAAAGGTAATAAAAATTTGAATTTGAAAAAAAAAAAACATGTCATCGCCTTTTGCCTAGGCATGTGGCTGAGCACAAACACGGCGTAGACTACTTTGTGAAAATCACTTAGCTAGGGATACATGGAAATTAATTGTGACGATTGATGAAGCATGGATGTACCTTAAAAAAAAAAAAAAAAAAAAAAAAAAAAAAAAAAAATTTACTATTGCAAAAGAGCAGAAAAAACTTACAAATTTGGTTCCATGCATCGAAAGTTTCAGTAAAGGATTCATGATTATTGCTAGTTTCTCATACAATGGGAAATTAAAGTTAAGAAAAGTTGAAAAGAAAGTCAATCAATTCTACATATTACCAATATAATATTTTAACTCCTATTTTTTAAAGAAGAAATACCATTTCCTTTATCTACAAAGCTTTTAAAGAAAGAACTCCATCAAAATAAGGCAACTAGTCATACATCTAAATCTACCACTTTGTTTCTTGAAAAAATTAAAAAAGAGAAGGGTATCGATTAGTCTGTACCTTTTGCTAATGTTCCTTCAAAGTCCCCCGATTTGTCACCAATGGATTATTGTGCCTTCAGAGACTGCTAAAAAGAGAGCTTTCTAAACACAGATCTAAAACAATGATTGGACTATGGCAGGGCTAGAAAATTACAGGGAGACCTAGAAATTTGGTCCTGGCACCCAACCTTTTTTTACTTCAAATTTCGTAATTTGCAGTCATTACTTTGAGTTCATAGATGCAAAATGTAACTTCAACAAATTGTAATTTAATAAAATCAAACTCTGAAATTTTCTGCATTGATCGCATTTATAAATTCTGTCAGCTTTTATCCTGAACCGTGTGTTTCATTCAAGCAGAGAAATGCGATTAAATCCTCCGAGCCGCGTGACTATCCTGTCATCGCAGAAGCATTAAAGATCACACTGTTTGGTTCAAGCTGCCAGCCCAGGAGTAGAAACAGCGAGACGCGGCGACGCACATCGCAGATTCTCGGAAAGGTTTGCAGGCTGTTTTTCTATTTTCTTAACATTCATTCTTTTTAAGATTTCTTTAAATTTTAAAACAAAGGGAAATTTTCACGCATTTTTAACCTTAACTCGCGTTTAAGATGTAAAGCTGGAATCGATAGATCACGCAGACAACCATAATCGATAGATGCCCCCCCCCTTTATTTTAGTTTTCATTCTTCCATATTTTTAAAACAGATAACTTCAACTTGATGAGATATAATTGCTTTTCTTGAGCTTTGAATCTCTGAAGCGATATTTTTATGCACTTTTAGCGCACCACGCACGTTTGATGTGGGTGGTGGTTAAAAGGGTCGCAATTCCTCCTTTTCTTTTTTCGCATGGAGGCCTAAATTTTACTCTAGCTGAAATTTAAATAAAGGTGATTTTTTTTTTTACGAGAGCCATACCATATTTTTAAATAATTTTCTTAGTTTCCGCGGCCGTCGGCTTTCCATAAGTTGACAGCACAACTTTTTTTTTCCCCCTTTTGCTTCCAGATAGCTTCACTACAGTATTTAGTTAGATTGAAGGTCTTTTTTTTTTTTTTTTTTTTTTTTTGTTCTTTATTTTTTTTAAACCATATTTTTACACATTTTTATCTTCCATTTCTTACGGTCGCATTATGAATCATTCCGGAAATTGATCGTAGTTTTTGCGTTTTTTTTTTGTTTTTTTTTTGGCTTCAGATAGCTTCATTTCAGTTAGATTACTGCTGTTTTTGGTTGGGTTTTTTTTTACAAAATCCATATACACAGTGTGTCAAAGAATTTTTAAGACTGGGTCTGTAAAATGAAATAGAAATAAGAAATTATAACTTGTTTTGGTTTGGTATTCAAAATAAGTCCCTCCGGCCTCAATACACTTGTTACAGCGATTTAATAATAATTCGAATGCCTGTTCCAGTTCACTTTGCGGAATTATCTCCAAAGCACGCGTCAAAGCTGTTTGTATGGTTGAAATATCGTAAAAAAAAAAAGTCCATTTAACGTCATTATAAGTTTTGGAACAAAGAAAAGTCGCAGGGTGCTAAATCAGGCGAATATGGTGGAGGATTCAACAAACACGTTATTTTTCGCCAAAAATCTACGAACAAAAAGTGAGGTGTGACAGTGCATTATCGTGCAACAAACACCAACTGTTTTCATCTCGACATTCTGGACGAATGCGACAAATTCTGCCCATCAAACGCATCAAAACATTTAAATAAAACTCACCAGCAATTGTTTGTCCACTTGGAACAAATTCTTTGTGGATAATAATACCCTTACTATTGAAGAATGTAATGAGCATTGTTTTGATTTTCGATGGAACTTTTCTTGTTTTTTTTTTTGGCTTGTGGAGAGTTTTTTTACTTCCATTCCGCACTTTGTCGCTTTGTTTTAGGATCATATTGAAAACACCATGTTTCATGACCAGTAACAATCGATTTTAAAAAGTTTGGATCCTTTTCAGCGGCTGAAATGATGTCTCTGCAATGTGCACTTCTTGATTTTTGTTCATTGGTTAACGTGGTTGGAACAAATTTAGCACAGACTTTTGTTTTGCCCAAAGCTTCGAGCAGGATGGTTCGAATCGTGTCTTTGTTGATGTTTAAAGACTCTTCCATCATTCTTAGTGACGCACATCGATTGTTTGCCACGAAATCAAGCACTTTTTCAATAATCTCAGGTGTACTAGATGAACTTGGTCTTCTGGTATGCTTATCATCTTCTATAGTCTCTCTTCCGTCCAAAAACGTTTATGCCACAGGAAAACATTTGATCTACTTAAACAAAACTCACCGTAAACTTGTTTCATCATTTGGTACATTTCCGAGGCACTTTTACCAAGTTTTGCGTTAAATTTAATAACAGCCCTTTGTTCCATCATAATAATTCAACATGAAAAAAAATTTTACTTCTCTAATGAACGCCCATTTCGTTTGAGCTACTTTAACAATTGCGCAGTACTTTTCGCAGAAAGCAAGCAGATGGTCACGGTTTATAACGCATTCGCGATTACACTGGTGGCGTCACCGTAGGATGAAATCTAGCGCCAGTCTTAAAAATTCTTTGACGCACTGTGTATGTTAAACGTTTGCAACATTCCCTTTCGTTTCTGCGGCTTTCGGAAGTTGACGGTCGCATTTTATTTTATTTATCTTTTTTACTTCGGCTGCATCTCAGATTTTTTTTTCTTTTTTTTTTTTTTTTCTAAAAGCACATCTTTACATATTTAAAAAGAAAACCCCTGCTTCGTTTCCAAAGTTGTTTGTGTTAATGCTTCATTTCCAAAGTTGTTTGTGTTAATCGTACGTTTTGGACAGCATGTGTTTAGTAATTATATTGCTAGAAAATCATTCTAAAAATATGCAAACACTCTCTTGTACAGGCCCTGAATATTTTTTTCTTTGCAATAGCAACACTTGCTAGTGAACTTATTTTTTACTAGCAAATTGCATTATCTACTAGCAAAAGTTTATTAACATTATACAAAAGAAACTTTAACATGTCCCCCTCCATTAGTCAATCGTGACACATTTTGATTTCAGCCCTGTCACATTGTAATGCTGAAAAAGATTACAAATATTTACATATAACTCCCTTTTCATGACCTTACATATTAATTCTAACCATCTAATTCGAATGCAAACATTTAAAAAAAAAAAAAATATTTAACTTTATTCACAAAATTCAAGAACACTATTCAAAATCTTAAGTTATTTTCCGTATGGTTTATGATCTCTGTTTTGGGTCTTTTCATCATACCAATTTAAAACAGCAGGCCTGCGGTCAAACTTGTCTTCGGATGGACCTTCAACCTCAATACTCATGAGAGCATTCAACATTTGTAAGTTTAAACTGCCCCTCCAATCACCCCAGATCCTCTTCATGAAACTGAAACCAACCTCACATGAAGTAGATAAGGGAAATATACTGGCAGAAAGTGAAAAAAGAACACCAAGAAGGACACGTCTGATACCAACGAAATTTATACAGCCTAATAACTGAATACAGAGGATAACCTGATCAAAACATTATGGCAAAATATATCTGTATTTGCTGGTAAACTGTAAAATAACATTTCCATGTAACATGGTTAGTACGAGGTTGAACCGCCATGAACTGCATCACACTGTGCAATTCTGGCATGGAGTCTGTCGTACAGATGTTGGATGTAAGTTTGGGGTATTGAGTTCCAAGCATCCTCAACCTGGACGTGTAAATCGGGGATGGTCGTGGCTGGCCGTGGAGACTGGATAAGTCGTTGCAGGCCATGGAAGTTGTCTCACACCATGAAGTGCATGTTGCGTTGCACGTGACGTGTGTGGGCGTGTGTTATCTTGCTGGAAAACACCACGATGGACCGACCTTACAAATGGCACAACAACGGGCTGAATGATGCTGTTGATGTAGGAGGTGCTGTTTAACGTACCCGGTACAAACACTAGTTGTGTACGGGAGTGATAGCTGATCGCTTCCCACACCAGGAGACCAGGTGTAGGCCCTGTGTGTCGCTGGCGGATGCAAGAAGGGTGGAGACGCTCCCCTGTGCGTCTGCGAACACTCATACGGCCATCGGAGGCTCCAAAGCAGAATCTGCTTTCATCGCTGAACACGACAGATCGCCATTGCGTTCTCCAGTGCAGACGTTGGCGACACCACTGCAGCCGTTCCTGACGGTGGGCTGGAGTCAGAGGTATACATGCCAGAGGCACACGTGCACGTAGTTCTGCATCCAGTAGATGGTTACGGATTGTTCGCACAGTCACCTCAGGTGCAACGGCAACTCGGATTTGCGTCGCAGTGGATGTTTTGCTTGACAACGCCGCTCTTCTTATGCGTCGATCGGTCCGCTCGTCAGTCCGTCTGTGACTCCCGGTTCCACATCTTCTCATGTGGGAATGTTCCTCGGACCATCTATGCCACCATCGTACCACCACCGATACTTCCCGTCTAATTCGCTTCGCAATACGACGATACGACCACCCGGCCTCGCTGAGTCCGACTAGACGACCTCGCTCAAAGTCCGATAACTGCTGAAATCGTACAAGTCTTCCATGTCCAGGCATTGCAGCTTCTTCAGGGTCTTCGCACGTGTCCGTACGCCGCAATTTATCACATTCACTTTGCCGTACTCCTTAAATACCACAGACGATATTTTGCATATTATGCCGTGCTGTGGCGTAAGCGCTCACCGGTTGGTCCCGAAATTAACATCATGCCTGCGTAAACTCTACCCCATTAACATATGTAAATTTCATGATCGTCCGCCAATTCTTTCTTGGTGTTCTTTTTTCACTTTCCGCCAGTGTATATTGGATATTTCTACTAGTGCCAAAATGTTTTTATAATATTCGTAATTTTAAAGAAACATTCGTTTTCAGAAAGCAGTTGTTCCTTTTTGTATGTGTCTAAAATGTTCCACATGCACAATGCAATGGCGCTTTACAGTTCATACTAAAACATTCAAAATTTTTCCACTAGCAACTTTTGCTAGGACCACTTTTTCACTAGCAAAATGCATTTGCTTGCTAGCAATTTGCTACTAACTACCAGTCAAAATCGAGCCCTGCCTCTGTATTAATTTGTTCTTTAATGTGGCCACAATAAATATAGGCATCAGTGAACTCTAGCTTTGCCCCATCAACTGCTAAATATTTAGTTCTTGCAAAAGTATTGTACATCAGTTTTGTTTTCTAAAAGTTCATCTTTAATCCCAATTTTTTTACTCGTCAGAAAGTTCCTGAATCATACTCTGTAGCTCTAGTGGCGGTACTTGTAAAAATGACTCATCGGCAAAATAAAGATGAATAAAATAAATCTCCATTAATATTTATCCCCTTGCATTTCCAGTTCAATGAATTTTACTTGTATATGTCCGTAAATACATAGAAAACAAGAATGTGTCAATAATTGCTAAAACCAAATGGCATTTTAAAAAAACTCAGCTACCTGGTACGGTATTTTGATACAGTTTTGTACAGAACACCTAACTCCTGTGTTTCAAGAAAGAAAACAGGGGAAGTTTCACAATGCACACAAACAAAATATAATGGTTACCAGTGTCAAAGTTTAACTTTCTGTCCATTTACTGATTAATATTTTTCCACTTTGTCCAATTCCTTGTTTTTATTTCACAGCAAATCATTTTGTCCAATTCTTTGCTTTTACTTACTTTCTGTCTAATTCCTAATGAATCTTTGCTTTTTACTATCCCCTCTTCCATTTCCTTTTGTTTTTCTTAAATCATTAGATTTCATTAAACAAAACTTATTTTCAATGCTTCCTGTGTTCCAAGTAGCACTTTCTGAATGGAGATTTGGAATTACTTTCAACCCAAGGAAAATTTCCTGTTAAAGAACTGTTACAGCACACTTTACATTTTTAATGATTTGCTGTGAGAATGGATCAGTGTGTGTGTGTGTGTGTGTGTGTGTGTGTGTGTGTGTGTGTGTGTGTAAGGGATATACACTAAGTTTTACAAAATAGAAAATGATTCCAGTACTGCCAGATTTTTACATCAATACAGTATGGCAACAGTAAGTAAATAATCAGTTAAAAATTTATTTGGTGGTTTGTATTATCTGTTAAATGTTTAATTGTCAGATGGTATTTCTTTGAGAAGCTAACCCTCTGAATATCAGAGGACAGCTTAATGATAGAATGAAATACTGTGTGTTAAGTATCAAAATCTTGTCATGTCACTTTCAACTTTTGATCACAAGGTGAATAAGTTTTCAGACACAAAAATGTGTTTCTCACCATAGAAAGAAGACTACAGTTGTTTTTTATGTCATTTTAATCAGATAAATTTACCATTCTAATATATATTAATATACCTTCAACTATGACTGTTGTCTAAAGCTTTTTAATAGAAACAGTAAACTGGCACATTTTGACACTAGTTTGAATTCTATGTCAAGTATTTTTGGTTTGGAAATTAAACAACCATCGTGAGCAACTCTATGGGCTATAAGCAGTTGCCCGTTCCTAATTTAGGGCCAGTGGCTCCAGGGAAGGAGAGAGCCAGTGCTGCAAGACAAACACAACACCCATGCCTCACATAGATTTGAAGCTGGGCCCATCTCGGACAAATGGTCAGAAGCCAGCACTTAAACCACTGCGCCACCAGGGTGGTGATTTTTCATTGTTTACTACACAATAATAAAAAAAAAAAACCATGCAATGCCATTAACAAACTACTTGCAAAGAACTCAATATGAAGGTAATTTAATATTATTGAAATGCAATATATATAGTTTATACAGTTGCCAACAAAAAAAAAAAAAAACACCAATGTGGTTACCTAATAATAAGTTCATAAACTCTGCTATTGTGAATATCTGACACTGTACAAAGGCCAGTCACTATGAAAACTCAGCACTGCTGAACCTTTAAAAAAGGCTGCCATAAGTTTTTTAAAGCCATTGGAAATGCTTTATCATTCGCTCAAAATACAAGACATAATCTAGCTGCAGTAAATTCCACAAAGCTGTATTAGGCCAGCTTTAACAAGGCATAAAACTATTAATGAGGTGATGTCAAAACAGTGAATTAATGTTGCAAATACAGAATAATTTTCCTATAATATTCAAGAAAAAGAATACCTACAATACGAGCCAAAAAATACTGTATACACCCAGGTATAAACCTGTTTGTGTACACACTGAGATGAGCCCCTAGTTCAAAGTTAAAAATTGGTGAAAAACCTTCATAACAGCAAACCTTAAATTTCAAGAGTTTGAAAAGAATGATGATATTTACTGAAATAAAATCATGCAAATGTCTTAAATGTTCTTCCTTAAAAACCTTCAAAGTCTGATTCTCTATTGATGGTTTCAAAATAGTTCCTATAAATCCATTTCTGTTAAAGTTGCATTATCAATATATATATATATATTCTATAAAGATGCGGGAGTGACATGGAGGAGACTGGCACAAGACAGACCGTTGTGGAGGAAACTTGGGGAGACCTTCGTCCAGCAGTGGATTGATAATGGTTGACAATGATGATGATGATGATGATGATTCTATAAAGAAGATACCTAAGCAAAAAAATACATATATAATTTTGACTCACACCTAGTACAACATAGAAAAGGTTATGTATCTACCTGTGTGATCAAAAGGAAAAAAGATAAAAAAATAAAATAAAACAACTGAATGTAGAAGGTGTCGAGAATACTGAGCCTTGGCTTTATCAAGGACCAGCAAAAACTCTGCATTTTCTCACTTCCACAAAGACCTAGTTGGAAATGGGTTTCTGCAATACCATAGATGCAAGTAACATTCCCACCTAAAATAGTTTAAAAAATATATATATAAGTCATGTCCTCCTTAGAGTTGCATGACCTAGCACTAGTTAACAATTTCGCTTGCATCCATTAACCTTCCTGGTCCGACCCATATTCTTCATCTGTTACTATTAAACAGAGAGAAGAAGATTAAAGAGAACTCAAGCTGTGAGAGTGACATAATAATTAGAAATGATTTTCAGCCATAACGAAATTCCAAGTTCGTTTGAGAGAGAATTTAAACCTGAAAAACAATGCAAAAGAAATCCAAATTTTACATTGCAATTAAAAAAGGAAATGTTAATTTATAACGAACAGATTTTTGAAAGAAAACTTGAGTCTAAAACCCCCTACTCTACAACTTATGACAACACGAAAACGAGAATAAGTTAAAGATAATAATTAACTAAAGAAAACTTTGTGAAAGTTATATATCTTAAACAGTTAGTTGCAATATGTACAAAGTATTTCAGCAGTGCTTTAAGTGCATAATTAATTAGTTATTAAGAACTTAACTACTTTGAAAAAAACAGCGCATAGACAGCGCATAGAAAAGGAACAAGCTAAGCCATCTTCTGTTCCTAGGTACCCCAAAAGACGCTCAAAGTTACAAAGAAAAGAAAGAGTTAAAACCCGCAAAAATGTTAACAGACAAACCAATGCCTAAAAGTTGAAAAGCTAAAAAACGACAGAGAAAAGGTACATGAAGTACAAACATTGAACTTATAAAACCTAGAACCCGAAAACAAGGAAGAGAGCTTACCTCTTGTGTTACAAAAACTTTTCTCCTCACAAGAGAAGAACATGGCTGACCTCTTCTGCCACTCCCTAGGCAGCTGGGGGGCAGTGAGGGTGGGGCTGATGGTTTTAACCAGAGAAAAAAAAATATATATATAAACATAAGACTGTGGATCTGTATGATCAGAAAGAGCAGAATTAACTCTCCAGAATACATGAGAAATATTATAAAATACACGAGCAGTTTATTTAATAATCTTTGCATGTATTAAATCACCTGAGTGAGCTTCTATAGATTAATCAGAATCTTATTAATTTTAATGTTGGTTTTACTATTTTTAGTATAGCTATCCTAGTGATGAATAACTAGTTTTCTTTTTTGAAAAACTAGTTATTCATCACTAGGATAGCTATACTAAAAATAGTAAAACCAACATTAAAATTAATAAGATTCTGATTAATCTATAGAAGCTCACTCAGGTGATTTAATACATGCAAAGATTATTAAATAAACTGCTCGTGTATTTTATAATATTTCTCATGTATTCTGGAGAGTTAATTCTGCTCTTTCTGATCATACAGATCCACAGTCTTATGTTTATATATTTTTTTTCTCTGGTTAAAACCATCAGCCCCACCCTCACTGCCCCCAGCTGTCTAGGAGTGGCAGAAGAGGTCAGCCATGTTCTTCTCTTGTGAGGAGAAAAGTTTTTGTAACACAAGAGGTAAGCTCTCTTCCTTGTTTTCGGGTTCTAGGTTTTATAAGTTCAATGTTTGTACTTCATGTACCTTTTCTCTGTCGTTTTTTAGCTTTTCAACTTTTAGGCATTGGTTTGTCTGTTAACATTTTTGCGGGTTTTAACTCTTTCTTTTCTTTGTAACTTTGAGCGTCTTTTGGGGTACCTAGGAACAGAAGATGGCTTAGCTTGTTCCTTTTCTATGCGCTGTCTATGCGCTGTTTTTTTCAAAGTAGTTAAGTTCTTAATAACTAATTAATTATGCACTTAAAGCACTGCTGAAATACTTTGTACATATTGCAACTAACTGTTTAAGGTATATAACTTTCACAAAGTTTTCTTTAGTTAATTATTATCTTTAACTTATTCTCGTTTTCGTGTTGTCATAAGTTGTAGAGTAGGGGGTTTTAGACTCAAGTTTTCTTTCAAAAATCTGTTCGTTATAAATTAACATTTCCTTTTTTAATTGCAATGTAAAATTTGGATTTCTTTGCATTGTTTTTCAGGTTTAAATTCTCTATCAAACGAACTTCGAATTTCGTTATGGCTGAAAATCATTTCTAATTATTATGTCACTCTCACAGCTTGAGTTCTCTTTAATCTTCTTCTCTCTGTTTAATAGTAACAGATGAAGAGTATGGGTCGGGCCAGGAAGGTTAATGGATGCAAGCGAAATTGTTAACTAGTGCTAGGTCATGCAACTCTAAGGAGGACATGACTTATATATATATTTTTTAAACTATTTTAGGTGGGAATGTTACTTGCATCTATGGCCTTGCAGAAACCCATTTCCAACTAGGTCTTTGTGGAAGTGAGAAAATGCAGAGTTTTTGCTGGTCCTTGATAAAGCCAAGGCTCAGTATTCTCGACACCTTCTACATTCAGTTGTTTTATTTTATTTTTTTATCTTTTTTCCTTTTGATCACACAGGTAGATACATAACCTTTTCTATGTTGTACTAGGTGTGAGTCAAAATTATATATGTATTTTTTTGCTTAGGTATCTTCTTTATAGAATGTGAATTCTGAATTTTCAAAACTGCTGCGTTGCGTGTTTTGATTTTCAGGTTATTTTGCACCCTTCGTTTTAAATTCTAAAATTTTTTCCTTAGTCTTCAGTTTTGCTCTTTAGTTTATATATATATATATATATATATATATATATATATATTGATAATGCAACTTTAACAGAAATGCGTAACATCACAGCCTCTCCTTGAGGTGATGCGTAACATCACAGCCTCTCCTTGACAAATGTCAACCCCGCCTTCTCGTGGTGCATCCTGTTCCCACTAAAGGGGCTCTGACGACCGCCAATAGCGGTATAACTATACCATCGGGATTAGAGGAAATTCTATCCCACACTCACCAACCCGCTTGGCCAGCGTGGTGAGTTATGGCCAAACACCTCCAAAATGATTCCACAACTTAAATCTTGGCCCTCAGTCTCCGGCAGCTGGAATGTACCTGGCCAAGGCAGCGGCCAGTGCGACATGAAGGCAGAGGGTGCTAAGAATCCCCGGAGGACCGGACTAGGCTGCCATCTGATGCTGACCTTGGCTACTTATAATGGACGCTCCCTATCTTCTGATTCAAGGCTTCTTGAATTGGAAGAGGAATTACAAAGGATCAAGTGGGACATCGTGGGGCTAAGTGAGGTAAGGAGAAAAGGAGAAGATCTCATCGAACTGAAAAGTGGACATCTCTTCTACTATCGTGGGACAGATACTGGCAGAACTAGTGGTGTTGGATTTATAATAAACAAGAAACTGAAGGATAAAGTTGTAGAAGTTGAAAGTTCCTCTGACAGAGCTGCACGACTTGTTATCCAACTCTCGAAAAGATACCAGGCTCAGATTATTCAAACTTATGCACCCACCACAAGTCATCCTGAAGAAGAAATTGAAGAATTTTATGAGGAAATAGGTCATCTAAATAATAAAGGTAAGCAGCACTTGAAAATAATTATGGGAGATTTCAATGCAAAAATAGGGCAACGGCAACAGAATGAAACTTCAGTAGGTAAATTCGGTCACGGCAACAGAAACCAGCGTGGAAATACTCTCGTTGAGTTTGCAGAGGCAGAAGGGTTTTTCATCTTGAACTCCTTCTTCAAGAAAAAGCCACACAGGAAATGGACATGGAGACATCCAAATGGGACGACAAGTGAAATTGATTTTATTATGTGTAACAAAAAATTCGTCATAGAAGACTGCAGTGTGCTAAACAAGTTCAACACAGGTAGTGACCATAGATTGGTGAGATGTAAGATGCACCTCAACACTAAACTTGAACGTGGCAAGCTCATAAGACAAACAAAACCTATTGACATAACCAACCTTAAAAAACACCATAATACCTTCAAGTTGGAACTGAAGAACAGGTTCTCTGCTTTGGAAGGCCTAACATCGGAAGAAGTGGACATCTCTGAAGTTAACAGAAAAGTAACCAAAGCTCTTATGGAAACAGCAACAAAATTAGCTGGGTCTAAGAACAAGTTGCATGTAAACAAATTATCAGGAAAAACGAAAATGTTGATGCAAAAAAGAAGAGAGATGAGGACAACTAAAGAAGATGTGACTTCCAAAGTGGAATATATAGAGCTATGCAAGACAGTAAGGAAAAGTATCACTGAAGACGTAAGGAAATTCAACTGTGAACTAGTAAGGAAAGCAATTGAAAACAACCAAAGCCTAAAGATAGCAAAGGGACATCTCAGTAAGGGAAGAAAACAGATTATGGCACTGAGAAAAGAAGATGGTTCTGTAACAAGAAATAGAGGCGAAATTTTGACAAGAGTGAAAGATTTCTACTCCAAATTATATGAAAGGGATGATACATGCACTCCAGACATCATGAAAGATACCAGTACCAGAGTTCCTCCAGTCCTTCCAGCAGAAGTTGCACATGCAATCAAGAACATGAAGCGGGGAAAAGCTCCAGGAGAAGATGGAATTACTGTAGACATCATACAAGAAGCAAGTGGAGAAATCGAAACAGTACTCGCCCAAATTTTCACTCGATGCCTTAATGAAGGAAAGATTCCTGAGGATTGGAACACCGCTACAATGATCCTGCTACATAAGAAAGGTGACATTGAGGATCTCGGAAACTACAGACCTATCAGCCTCCTATCAGTAGTTTATAAAATCTTCACTAAAGTTCTTTCACACCGCTTGAAGGTAACACTGGACATGGCTCAACCGAGAGAACAAGCTGGATTCAGGAGTGGCTACAGCACAATAGATCATATCCACGTACTGAGAGAACTAATTGAAAGAGCGAGGGAATATGAACTTCCATTGTGCATGGCTTTTATCGATTATGAAAAAGCCTTTGATTCGGTGAAACCATCAGCAGTTACAATGGCTCTGAAAACCTGCGGTATTGAAGATGCATACATTAATATTATTAATAACATCTATGAAAATGCAAGTGCAAAGATTCGGCTGTTTGAAAATACAACACACATACAAAATTGGAAAGGGAGTGAGACAAGGTGACACCATATCTCCGAAGCTCTTTAATGCCACATTGGAGAGTGTTTTTCAGTCGCTGAGCTGGGAAAACAAAGGGATAAAGATTAATGGAGATTATCTAACCCACCTTTGTTTTGCTGATGACGTAGTCATTTTTGCAACTACCCCATCAGAGCTGCAGAGTATGATCCAGGAACTTGCTGACAAGAGTAAAGAAGTGGGATTAAAAATGAACTTTCAGAAGACAAAAGTGATGTTCAATGCTTTTACAAGAAATGAAGATTTATTGATTGATGGAGAAAAGCTGGAGATAACAGACACGTACGTTTATCTTGGACAGCAGATATCAAGTGAGGGTCACATTGATGAAGAAATTAATCGGCGTACAAAACTTGCCTGGAGAGCATTTGGAAGAAACAGCATAATTTTCAAGAGCAATATGCCATTATGTCTTAAAAGAAAAGTGTTTGATCAATGCATCCTTCCAGTGCTTACGTATGGTGCAGAAACGTGGACCTTAACTAAAAGAGACATACAAAGGCTGCAGACAACTCAAAGAAGCATGGAGAGGTGCATGCTTGGTGTAACCAGGAGAGATAAGAAGAGGAACTCGTGGATCCGAAAAATGACAAGAGTGGAAGACATCATGATCAGAGTTAAATCCCTGAAATGGCAATGGGCTGGACATACTGCCAGAAGGACAGATCATCGATGGACAGCTGAAATTTTAGATTGGATTCCAAGGGACAGGAAAAGACCCAGAAGAAGACCACATGGGAGATGGGTGGATGAAATTCGAAAGTATGCAGGGGTGACATGGAGGAGACTGGCACAAGACAGACCGTTGTGGAGGAAACTTGGGGAGACCTTCGTCCAGCAGTGGATTGATAATGGTGGACAATGATGATGATGATGATGATATATATACTTAAGAGCAAAACTGAAGACTAAGGAAAAACTTTAGAATTTAAAACGAAGGTTGCAAAAAAAAACCTGAAAATCAAAACGCGCAACGCAGCAGTTTTGAAAATTCAGAATTCACATTCTATAAAGAAGATACCTAAGCAAAAAAATGCAAATATAATTTTGACTCACACCTAGTACAACATAGAAAAGGTTATGTATCTACCTGTGTGAGTAAAAGGAGAAAAGACAAAAAAATAAAATAAAACAACTGAATGTAGAAGGTGTCGAGAATACTGAGCCTTGGCTTTATCAAGGACCAGCAAAAACTCTGCATTTTCTCACTTCCACAAAGACCTAGTTGGAAATGGGTTTCTGTAAGGCCATAGATGCAAGTAACATTCCCACCTAAAATAGTTTAAAACATATATATATAAGTCATGTCCTCCGTAGAGTTGCATGACCTAGCACTAGTTAACAATTTCGCTTGCATCCATTAACTTTCATGGCCCGACCCATGCTCTTCATCTGTTACTATTAAACAGAGAGAAGAAGATTAAAGAGAACTCAAGCTGTGAGAGTGACATAATAATTAGAAATGATTTTCAGCCATAACGAAATTCCAAGTTCGTTTGAGAGAGAATTTAAACCTGAAAATCAATGCAAAAGAAATCCAAATTTTACATTGCAATTAAGAAAGGAAATGTTAATTTTTAACGAACAGATTTTTGAAAGAAAACTTGAGTCTAAAACCCCCTACTCTACAACTTTTGACAGCACGAATACGAGAATAAGTTAAAGATAATAATTAACTAAAGAAAACTTTATATATAACTAAGTATATAACTTTCACAAAGTTTTCTTTAGTTAATTATTATCTTTAACTTATTCTCGTATTCATAACCTTTTCTATGTTGTACTAGGTGTGAGTCAAAATTATATTTGCATTTTTTTGCTTAGGTATCTTCTTTATAGAATATATATATATATATATATATATACTTAAGAGCAAAACTGAAGACTAAGGAAAAACTTTAGAATTTAAAACGAAGGTTGCAAAATAACTTTAGAATTTAAAACGAAGGTTGCAAAATAACCTGAAAATCAAAACGCGCAACGCAGCAGTTTTGAAAATTCAGAATTCACATTCTATAAAGAAGATACCTAAGCAAAAAAATACATATATAATTTTGACTCACACCTAGTACAACATAGAAAAGGTTATGTATCTACCTGTGTGAGTAAAAGGAGAAAAGATAAAAAAATAAAATAAAACAACTGAATGTAGAAGGTGTCGAGAATACTGAGCCTTGGCTTTATCAAGGACCAGCAAAAACTCTGCATTTTCTCACCTCCACAAAGACCTAGTTGGAAATGGGTTTCTGCAAGGCCATAGATGCAAGTAACATTCCCACCTAAAATAGTTTAAAAAATATATATAAGTCATGTATCATCATCATTGTCAACCATTATCAATCCACTGCTGGACGAAGGTCTCCCCTAGTTTCTTCCACAACAGTCTGTCTTGTGCCAGTCTCCTCCATGTTACTCCCGCATACTTTCGACTTTCATCTACCCATCTCCCATGTGGTCTTCTTCTGGGTCTTTTCCTGTCCCTTGGAATCCAATCTAGAATTTCGGCTGTCCATCGATGGTCTGTCCTTCTGATAGTATATCCAGCCCACTGCCATTTCAGGGATTTAACTCTGATCATGATGTCTTCCACTCTTGTCATTTTTCGGATCCATGAGTTCCTTTTCTTATCTCTCCTGGTTACACCAAGCATGCACCTCTCCATGTTACTTTGAGTTGTCTGCAGCATTTGTATGTCTCTTTTAGTTAAGGTCCGCGTCTCTGCACCATACGTAAGCAATATGCCATCACAGTTGTTTTCTTCATCTGAATCATAAATCAAATCATCTGTACTCACACTCATGGCATTACTTATGCAGCAGTTTTTTTTAACAATCACAACTTTGCACTTCTGTGACAATGCCTCCAACATTTACAAAAAGAAACTCCTAAACTTACTCTGAAAATACTAGAGATGGCCAATCCGTTGCACTTCTCTTCCAAACAGTGAAATGATTTATCTGGTGCCTGCCTGATTTATTATGTTCTATACCACCTATAACAAAGGTAGATTATGGCTTGGTTAACAACTTTTCAGCTAAATGTTTCCAGGAATTTTTAAGAGTTCGATTTCTAGTTGTTTTTGTTGTTGTTGTTTGGGGGGGGGGGGGTTACATGAAACCAATCACAACAAACAACAAATCTTAACTCTTTTTTTTTCCCCAATGTTAAAAAAAGAAACCACACTTCTGGAAAAATTGCAACTTTTCAAGAAGAAAATTTTCAACCACTTTCAAAGACTTGACCCCCCACCCTTCAAACTATTCAAGGACCATAAAAACTCTGCGACAGTGAACCACAAAACATAGCCAGCTAACTTTGGTGTACAGACATCTTAAGTTAGCTAAATTAAACAAATAGGTTCCACAAGGTGCTTCAAAATCTGTTTTTGTCTGTGTTTCTGCCCAGACCTAACCAGTGAGAGATAAGCTACACTATTTATGCATAACAGCTTAAAGTTTGTGTCACTGATTCAGGACAGAGTACTTGCTTACCATAATTTGCAACTTTGAAAAAGGCTAATTATAAATATAATGATCTGATTTATTGGTGTCAAAGTAAGAAATCACACGAATTTCACTCCACAAGCTTTCTCCGTCAACGGACGGCTTCATCAGGCGGTTACACAGCGAATACAGAATCAAAATTCTAGACAGAACGTAAATTCTAATATGACAAATGAAATCATGCGTGAAGACCGCGCGCATAAATAACCACTGAACATGGTGAATACAATATCTTAAAAGTTAATGCAAAAGCAAAAAATGTAAACTTTAGGAAGAAACTAGAATCACGAAGTCCATCTTGCGATCCAAGCTACCGGTAGTTCGAAAGAGACATCTGTGTTTCATACATCCTGCCGCGTTAGTATTTCAACTGTTTCCCTTATGGCAGCTGTTCTTGCGTCTCCATATGGTGCGATCTTCAAGATATTCTGCCATTGGGGTTGAGCATGATGGTTATCTACTTTCTTGGCAAGGGATGTAGAAAGCTTCTTTTGTGCAACGCCCCTCTTGTGCTCATTCATTCTCTCTTCAAATGATCTTTTTGTAAGACCTACGTAAAATTTAGTAGAGGAGTCTGGGTATAACAATGGGAGGCAATAGATGCCTGCGCATCTGTGAGCTTCAAGGTGCCATTACCTCTTGCTGTACTGAGGACGGTTGCCATGGGTTTAGAAGCTTTTAGGCCGACATCCAATCCTTTCTTTTGGAAGTGATTTTTAATAAAATAAGATATTTTGGGGATGTACGAGATAGAACCAACAAATTTTAAAAGGTGCTTTTTCAGTGTAGCAAGTACGTTGGCTTCAACTTTCGCTATTGTGTCCTCTACGCGGGAGACGTCAAACCCTCCTGAAACGGCAAGATCTTTCAAAGACTTAATTTCGGCATCATAGTCTGATTTCAAGGTGCAAAGATCTTTGGGTTTTTAGCCCAGTATTTGAATAGAGCATACTTGTGTGTTGTTTTATTGGCTGATCCTGGTGGAATAGGGTTAGGTACGTGTATGGGTTTATAGTAGACTTTGGTAGAGAGTGTACCTGAAGTCGATTTAGTCACAAGTACATCTAAATAAGGTAACTCTCCTTGATTTCCCATTTCTATCACAAATTTAATGTCTTCATGTATGTTATTTACGTCTACTATAAAGTCTTGCAAATGGGCTTCTCCGTGCTCCTGAAGAAAGGATTGGATATCGGCCTAAAAGCTTCTAAACCCATGGCAACCGTCCTCAGCACAGCAAGAGGTAGTGGTACCTTGAAGCTCACAGATGCGGGCATCTATTGCCTTCCATTGTTGTACTCAGGCTCCTCTACTAAATTTTACGTAATCTCACAAAAAGGTCATTTGAGGAGAGAATGGATGAGCACAAGGGATGTTGCACAAAAGAAGCTTTCTACATCCCTTGCCAAAGAAGTAACTAACCATCAGGCTCAACCCCAATGGCAGAATATCTTGAAAATCGCACCATATGGAGACGCAAGAACAGCTGCCATAAGGGAAACAGTTGAAATACTAACGTGGCAGGATGTATGCAACACAGATGTCTCCTTCGAACTACTGGTAGCTTGGAACCATCTGCTAGGCATTGCAAGATAGACTTCATGATTCTAGTTTCTTCCTAAAGTTTACATTTTTGCTTTTGCATTAACTTTTAAGATAGTGTATTATTCATCATGTTCCGTGGTTATCTATGCGCGCAGTCTTCACACATGATTTCATTTGTCATATTAGAATTTATGTTCTGTCTACAATTTTGATTCTGTATTCTCTATGTAACCGCCTGATGAAGCCGTCTGTTCACTGAGAAAGCTTGCGGAGTAAAATTAGAGTGATTTCTTACTTTGACACCAATAAATCAGTTCATTATATTTATAATTACTATAAACCCATTCACACCCCTATTCCACCAGGATCAGGCAACCCAACAACACACAAGTATGCTCCATTCAAATACTGGGCTAAAAACCCAAAGATCTTTGCACCTTGAAATCAGAATACGATGCCAAAATTAAGTCTTTGAAAGATCTTGCCTTTGCAGGAGGGTTTGACGTATCCCGCGTAGAGGACGCGATAGCGAAAGTTGAAGCCAACGCACTTGCTACACTGAAAAGAAGAGCACCTTTAAAATTTGTTGGTTCGATCCCGTACATCCCCAAAATATCTTATTTTATTAAAATTCACTTCCAGAAGAAAGGATTGGATGTCGGCCTAAAAGCTTCTAAACCCATGGCAACCGTCCTCAGTACAGCAAGAGGTAATGGTACCTTGAAGCTCACAGATGCGGGAATCTATTGCCTCCCAATGTTATACCCAGACTCCTCTACTAAATTTTACGTAGGTCTCAGAAAAAAGGTCATTTGAGGAGAGACTGAATGAGCACAAGAGGGACGTTGCACAAAAGAAGCTTTCTACGTCCCTTGCCAAAGAATTAGCTAACCATCAGGCTCAACCCCAATGGCAGAATATCTTTAAGATCACACCATATGGAGACGCTAGAACAGCTGCCATAAGGGAAACAGTTGAAATATTAACGCGGCACGATGTATGGAACACAGATGTCTCTTTCGAACTACCGGTAGCTTGGAACCATCTGCTAGGCATTGCAAGATGGACTTCATGATTCTAGTTTCTTCCTAAAGTTTACATTTTTTGCTTTTGCATTAACATTTAAGATATTGTATTCACCACGTGACGTGGTTATTTATGCGCGCGATCTTCACGCATGATTTCATTTGTCATATTAGAATTTACGTTCTGTCTAGAATTTTGATTCTGTATTCGCTGTGTAACCGCCTGATGAAGCCGTCCGTTGAAAGCTTGCGGAGTGAAATTCGTGTGATTTCTTACTTTGACACCAATAAATCGGATCATTATATTTATAATTAGTTTTTCTGGTGTTAGCGTCCCACAATCTTTGAAAAAGGCATAGTCTTCTCAACAGAAAGCACAGAAAATCAGTTCTCATTCCCAACGCAATCAAAATTCAGCATTCACAGGGTAAAAAACTTGATAAATTGTAGTGATAATTCCATCCTCTGAAGTGTGTCATATTCTTGTACACTGGTGGCTCAAGATTAACCTGAACTTCTTGTACAATAAAAACTTTTAAAATTCCTATCCTATCTCTGTGTAAAACTCTGTATTCCATTGATGAAGTATTTGTGTTGCCGTCATAGGACACACTTCTGTACTTGCTTGTCTGTAGTGAATTTCTTCTCTCCTAAATGCTCAAGTGGGCCAAACAGATAGAAGTCAGGACTGTACAGGGGATAATTGTATTACCCAGCATATTGACAACATAGTTGTCATTGTCACACGATATTTGTGTGGCCCAGCATTTTCATGCATCGAGATGACCTGTTTTCATAATTTTTGTGGTCTCTTCTGGTGGTTGGCATGTTGAAGCTTCTATTTTACAAGGGTAGCATAATGCTATGTTTGTTTGGTGGGTTTACAGGGATTGTACACATTTACAGAAAATAAATTCCTTGACTTTTTCAGGGGTTTTCCAGGAGTTCATTACAAAATTCCAGCAGCTCAAATTTTTGCTAAAGTCACAGTGGTTTATATGTTAATAGTTGAATAACTATTATTATTATTACTGTTACACAGGTTATAAATGTCTTCAAGTCGATTGCACATATGCCTCATAATTCTTGCTATAAAAATTATTTAAGGATGTGAGATATAAAATATTTCAACTATCATAACTTGTTCATAATGATTGCACTTATCCAATATGGCACAATTGGGAAGGTTATTGTTGGCTGTTTTTATTCATAGGTACCTATCTCGGACGTTCGGGAGTTGACAGGTTCATGCAGACTTAGTCCGTAGAACTAAAAACACTTGCAGATTTATATGAAAACTTACAACCAGAGTCGAGATTCAAATAAAAAATGAAGATGAAGTTTAAAAAAATCAATGAAATAAAAGAACTATATACAGTGTGATTAAAATTATTATCTCTTATCGACGTTGTCTTCATGTAAAACCAAACTAAAAAAGAGCATTCGTAGTTACACAAAGACCAAGCGGTTTGCATAAAATTTGTACAGAAAGCAGAGAATTACTTGCAATGGGCACTCACTACTCAAACACTGCCAGACTAGTTTCAATCTGTTTACATCACGGTCGTCTTCAGTGGTACAACTATCATAGGTCGATGTTAAGCAAGCATTGTCACATGGAAGTCGGCACTTGCCAACCTTGCTTAACATTGACCTACAATAATTGTACCACTGAAGACGACCGCGATGTAAACGGATCGAAACTAGTCTGGTAGTGTTTGAGTAGCGAGTGCCCATTGCAAGTAATTCTCTGCTTTCTGTCCAAATTTTATGCAAACTGCTTAGTCTTGGTGTAACTATGAATGCTCTTTTATAATTTGGTTTTACATTAAGACAACGTCGATAAGAGAATGATTTTAATCACACTGTATATAGTTCTTTTATTTCATTGATTCTTTTAAACTTCATCTTCATTTTTTATTTGAATCTCGACTCTGGTTGTAAGTTTTCATATAAACCTGCGAGTGTTTTTTGGTTCTACGAACTTAGTCTGCATAGACCTGTCAACTCCCGAACGTCTGAGATAGGTACCTGCGAGTAAAAACAGCCAACAATAACCTTCCCAATTGTGCCATATTGGGTAAGTGCAATCATTTTGAACAAGTTATAGTAGTTGAAATATTTTATATCCCACATCCTTAAATAATTATGTTATAGCAAGAATTACGAGGCATATGTGCACTCGACTTTAAGACATTTATAATGTGTGTAACAGTAATAATAAGTTATACAGCTATTAACATATAATATAGCCAAGCAAACCAAATGGGTAGTTGTGACTAACCAAGTTATATTACACATGCTTTAATTTACATTTTGCAAATTGGGATGAACTTTACAATGCAATTAAAATTCTTATTAAGTTTTATAGGTTCCATTGCTACAGAGTCTTAAGTGTGTTTTACATCTTCAATGAGTGGCAAAATTTCCCTCTATAAAACTTATATGAAGCAATCTGGAACCTAATACAATGATAATAATGCAAACAATTTTGCCATAGCACTAAAGATTCCTTATTCTGTAGGCATCTATTCCCACAAACACATTGGTGGCAGGGAGGCCAGATATCAATCTACATTGGAGGCCAGATAGAAAAATCAAGAACTTTCCACACCTGGAAAAATGGGGAAATCAAATTCCAGGGACTTTCCAGGATTAAAGGGACCCTGCAATCCCTGCATTCAGTACTCACTAATAAATTGCAATATATGCACTTTATGTGATGCAACAATTTAAGTAACAAATGGAAGTAATGCAACACTTACTGGCTTGTTGAGGTGATGACCAACCGAATCTGCTAGCGTCCCAATAGCATCATACAATATAAGTAGATTTTTATGCTGAAAAGAGAATTTTTAAGAACTTGAGCTCTCGGATTACGATTCACACGCAAATAAAAGTACAAACGTTTAACAACTTATAACAGAACATTACAAATGCTAACACAAAGTTTAAATTGGAGAACTTAAAAATTTACCTGATATTTACTAAAGGCAAACACAAGAGTTTCTAAAATGAAACCAAGATATGGAACTAATTCTGTGCATGCTTCCTCTTCTAAAGTTGCAAATGCACTGCATGCTGCTTCTTGAACTCTCTTATTGGCATCAAGAACCCTCTTCAGAAGCTGAAAAAGCAAAAGTAAAGCTATCATGTACTAGTGTTTATTAAATGCAATACAAAATCAATTTTCAGTCAAACTGTAAAAGCAATTAGATGGCTGATTTAATTATAAACAATAAGAACATAACTCCCTTCCACTCAAAATTAAAAATATATAGAGATATCATCATCATCAATGGCTCAACAGGCATGTGTGGGCCCTGCCTGGTCTTTTCTGAAACTTCTGCCAGCCTTCCTTATTCAATGCCAAACTCCTCCAATTTTTTACTCCCAAGGCATTAATATCCTGCATCACTTTATCTTCCCATCTTAATTTAGGTCTTCCTACTTTTCTTTTTCCTTCTGGCTTAGCATTAATCATCTTAACTATTCTATTACTATCCATGAGTGCAATATGTTCAGCCCAACTTATTCTATTTATTTTTATGTACTTAAATATACACACATTTTTTATAACAGGTTATTTTAAGTAATACTGTGCAAATGACAACAGCCCATTCATGTCACTAGACTCACAAGTGCAGACTGTCTAACAACATGAAAAAAAAAAGTACCAAGCAATTGGATTCTGCTTTTAACCTTACTATGAAAACATCATGAATCCACTTCTCAGTTTTTCTTCCTTTTTGGACTGTCACAAGTTGTGAAGGGTAAATAACAGTGAAAATCCAGTTATTTGAAAAATTACTTGAAAATAGATGTGGCACAGTATGATGAGATACATATAACTACTATCCAAACTAGCAGGCCTGGTGGATTTTAGCTGATAGAAATTTAAAGAAAACAAATGCTGTAATTTGTGTAAAAATTTGCAACTTTTATATATATATATATATAAGAACATAACTCCCTTCCACTCAAAATTAAAAATATATAGAGATATCATCATCATCAATGATGATGATGATGGTCAGGTCAGGTGATGCATAACATCACAGCCTCTCCTTGACAAATGTCAACCCCGCCTTCTCGTGGTGCATCCTGTTCCCACTAAAGGGGCTCTGACGACCGCAAATAGCGGTATAACTATACCATCGGGATCAGAGGAAATGCTATCCCACACTCACCAACCCGCTTGGCCAGCGTGGTGAGTTATGGCCAAACACCTCCAAAATGACTCTACAACTTAAATCTTGGCCCTCAGTCTCCGGCAGCTGGAATGTACCTGGCCAAGGCAGCGGCCAGTGCGACATGAAGGCAGAGGGTGCTAAGAATCCCCGGAGGACCGGACTAGGCTGCCATCTGATGCTGACCTTGGCTACTTATAATGGACGCTCCCTATCTTCTGATTCAAGGCTTCTTGAATTGGAAGAGGAACTACAAAGGATCAAGTGGGACATCGTCGGGCTAAGTGAGGTAAGGAGAAAAGGAGAAGATCTCATTGAACTGAAAAGTGGACATCTCTTCTATTATCGTGGGACAGATACTGGCAGAACTAGTGGTGTTGGATTTATAATAAACAAGAAACTGAAGGATAAAGTGGTAGAAGTTGAAAGTTCCTCTGACAGAGCTGCACGACTCGTTATCCAACTATCGAAAAGATACCAGGCTCAGATTATTCAAACTTATGCACCCACCACAAGTCATCCTGAAGAAGAAATTGAAGAATTTTATGAGGAAATTCGTCATCTAAATAATAAAGGTAAGCAGCACTTGAAGATAATTATGGGAGATTTCAATGCAAAAATAGGGCACCGGCAACAGAATGAAACTTCAGTAGGTAAATTCGGTCACGGCAACAGAAACCAGCGTGGAAATACTCTCGTTGAGTTTGCAGAGGCAGAAGGATTTTTCATCTTGAATTCCTTTTTCAAGAAAAAGCCACACAGGAAATGGACATGGAGACATCCAATTGGGACGACAAGTGAAATTGATTTTATTATGTGTAACAAATAATTCGTCATCGAAGACTGCAGTGTGCTGAACAAGTTCAACACAGGTAGTGACCATAGATTGGTG
Organism: Macrothele yani; assembly: GCA_039090855.1. Lineage (NCBI taxonomy): Eukaryota > Metazoa > Arthropoda > Arachnida > Araneae > Macrothelidae > Macrothele > Macrothele yani. The sequence continues at coordinate 35,128,854 of CM077004.1, forward strand.
AGATGTAAGATGCACCTCAACACTAAACTGGAACGTGGCAAGCTCATAAGACAAACAAAATGTATTGACATAACCAACCTTAAAAAACACCATAATACTTTCAAGTTGGAACTGAAGAACAGATTCTCTGCTTTAGAAGGCCTAACATCGGAAGAAGTGGATATTTCGGAAGTTAAGAGAAAAGTAACCAAAGCTCTTATGGAAACAGCAACAAAATTAGCTGGGTCTAAGAACAAGTTGCATGTAAACAAATTATCAGGAAAAACCAAAATGTTGATGCAAAAAGAAGAGAGATGAGGACAACTAAAGAAGATGTGACTTCCAAAGTGGAATATATAGAGCTATGCAAGACAGCACGAAAAAGTATCACTGAAGACGTAAGGAAATTCAACTGTGAGCTAGTGAGGAAAGCAATTGAAAACAACCAAAGCCTAAAGATAGCAAAGGGACATCTCAGTAAGGGAAGAAAACAGATTATGGCACTGAGAAAAGAAGATGGTTCTGTAACAAGAAATAGAGGCGAAATTTTGACAAGAGTGAAAGATTTCTACTCCAAATTATATGAAAGGGATGATACATGTACTCCAGACATCATGAAAGGTACCAGAGTTCTTCCAGTCCTCCCAGCAGAAGTTGCTCATGCAATCAAGAACATGAAGCGGGGAAAGCTCCAGGAGAAGATGGAATTACTATAGACATCATACAAGAAGCAAGTGGAGAAATTGAAACAGTACTCGCCCAAATTTTCACTCGATGCCTTAATGAAGGGAAGATTCCTGAGGATTGGAACAATGCTACAATGATCCTGCTACATAAAAAAGGTGACATTGAGGATCTCAGGAACTACAGACCTATCAGCCTCCTATCAGTGGTTTATAAAATCTTCACTAAAGTTCTTTCACACCGCTTGAAGGTAACACTGGACATGGCTCAACCGAGAGAACAAGCTGGATTCAGGAGTGGCTACAGCACAATAGATCATATCCACGTACTGAGAGAACTAATTGAAAGAGCGAGGGAATATGAACTTCCATTGTGCATGGCTTTTATCGATTATGAAAAAGCCTTTAATTCGGTGAAACCATCAGCAGTTGCAATGGCTCTGAAATCCTGCGGTATTGAAGATGCATACATTAATATTATTAATAACATCTATGAAAATGCAAGTGCAAAGATTCGGCTGTTTGAAAATACAACACACATAAAAATTGGAAAGGGAGTGAGACAAGGTGACACCATATCTCCGAAGCTCTTTAATGCCACATTGGAAAATGTCTTTCAATCACTGGACTGGGAAAACAAAGGGATAAAGATTAATGGAGATTATCTAACCCACCTTCGTTTTGCTGATGACGTAGTCATTTTTGCAACTACCCCATCAGAGCTGCAGAGTATGATCCAGGAACTTGCTGACAAGAGTAAAGAAGTGGGATTAAAAATGAACTTTCAGAAGACAAAAGTGATGTTCAATGCTTTTACAAGAAATGAAGATTTATCGATTGATGGAGAAAAACTGGAGATAACAGATACGTATGTTTATCTTGGACAGCAGATATCAAGTGAGGGTCACATTGATGAAGAAATTAATCGGCGTACAAAACTTGCCTGGAGAGCTTTTGGAAGAAACAGCATAATTTTCAAGAGCAATATGCCATTATGTCTTAAAAGAAAAGTGTTTGATCAATGCATCCTTCCAGTGCTTACGTATGGTGCAGAGACGTGGACCTTAACTAAAAGAGACATACAAAGGCTGCAGACAACTCAAAGTAGCATGGAGAGGTGCATGCTTGGTATAACCAGGAGAGATAAGAAGAGGAACTCGTGGATCCGAAAAATGACGAGAGTGGAAGACATCATGATCAGAGTTAAATCCCTGAAATGGCAATGGGCTGGACATACTGCCAGAAGGACAGACCATAGATGGACAGCCGAAATTTTAGATTGGATTCCAAGGGACAGGAAAAGACCCAGAAGAAGACCACATGGGAGATGGGTGGATGAAATTCGAAAGTATGCAGGGGTGACATGGAGGAGACTGGCACAAGACAGACCGTTGTGGAGGAAACTTGGGGAGACCTTCGTCCAGCAGTGGATTGATAATGGTTGACAATGATGATGATATATATATATATACTTAAGAGCAAAACTGAAGACTAAGGAAAAACTTTAGAATTTAAAACTTAGGTATCTTCTTTATAGAATATATATCATCATCATCATCATTGTCAACCATTATCAATCCACTGCTGGACGAAGGTCTCCCCAAGTTTCCTCCACAACGGTCTGTCTTGTGCCAGTCTCCTCCATGTCACCCCTGCATACTTTCGAATTTCATCCACCCATCTCCCATGTGGTCTTCTTCTGGGTCTTTTCCTGTCCCTTGGGATCCAATCTAAAATTTCGGCTGTCCATCGATGATCTGTCCTTCTGGCAGTATGTCCAGCCCATTGCCATTTCAGGGATTTAACTCTGATCATGATGTCTTCCACTCTTGTCATTTTTCGGATCCACGAGTTCCTCTTCTTATCTCTCCTGGTTATACCAAGTATGCACCTATCCATGCTTCTTTGAGTTGTCTGCAGCCTTTGTATGTCTCTTTTAGTTAAGGTCCACGTCTCTGCACCATACGTAAGCACTGGAAGGATGCATTGATCAAACACTTTTCTTTAAGACATAATGGCATATTGCTCTTGAAAATTATGCTGTTTCTTCCAAAAGCTCTCCAGGCAAGTTTTGTACGCCGATTAATTTCTTCATCAATGTGACCCTCACTTGATATCTGCTGTCCAAGATAAACGTACGTATCTGTTATCTCAAGCTTTTCTCCATCAATCGATAAATCTTCATTTCTTGTAAAAGCATTGAACATCACTTTTGTCTTCTGAAAGTTCATTTTTAATCCCACTTCTTTACTCTTGTCAGCAAGTTCCTGGATCATACTCTGCAGCTCTGATGGGCTAGTTGCAAAATGACTACGTCATCAGCAAAACGAAGGTGGGTTAGATAATCTCCATTAATCTTTATCCCCTTGTTTTCCCAGCTCAGTGACTGAAAAACACCCTCCAATGTGGCATTAAAGAGCTTCGGAGATATGGTGTCACCTTGTCTCACTCCCTTTCCAATTTTTATGTGTGTTGTATTTTCAAACAGCCTAATCTTTGCACTTGCATTTTCATAGATGTTATTAATAATATTAATGTATGCATCTTCAATACCGCAGGTTTTCAGAGCCATTGTAACTGCTGATGGTTTCACCGAATCAAAGGCTTTTTCATAATCGATAAAAGCCATGCACAATGGAAGTTCATATTCCCTCGCTCTTTCAATTAGTTCTCTCAGCACATGGATATGATCTATTGTGCTGTAGCCACTCCTGAATCCAGCTTGTTCTCTCGGTTGAGCCATGTCCAGTGTTACCTTCAAGCGTGTGAAAGAACTTTAGTGAAGATTTTATAAACTACTGATAGGAGGCTGATAGGTCTGTAGTTTCGAGATCCTCAATGTCACCTTTCTTATGTAGCAGGATCATTGTAGCGGTGTTCCAATCCTCAGGAATCTTTCCTTCATTAAGGCATCGAGTGAAAATTTGGGCGAGTACTGTTTCGATTTCTCCACTTGCTTCTTGTATGATGTCTACAGTAATTCCATCTTCTCCTGGAGCTTTCCCCGCTTCATGTTCTTGATTGCATGTGCAACTTCTGCTGGAAGGACTGGAGGAACTCTGGTACTGGTATCTTTCATGATGTCTGGAGTGCATGTATCATCCCTTTCATATAATTTGGAATAGAAATCTTTCACTCTTGTCAAAATTTCGCCTCTATTTCTTGTTACAGAACCATTTTCTTTTCTCAGTGCCATAATCTGTTTTCTTCCCTTACTGAGATGTCCCTTTGCTAACTTTAGGCTTTGGTTGTTTTCAATTGCTTTCCTCACTAGTTCACAGTTGAATTTTCTTACGTCTTCAGTGATACTTTTCGTACTGTCTTGCATAGCTCTATATATTCCACTTTGGAAGTCGCATCTTCTTTAGTTGTCCTCATCTCTCTTCTTTTGCATCAACATTTTCGTTTTTCCTGATAATTTATTTACATGCAACTTGTTCTTAGACCCAGCTAATTTTGTTGCTGTTTCCAGAATATATATATATATATATATATATATACACCTCAACACTAAACTTGAACGTGGCAAGCTCATAAGACAAACAAAATCTATTGACATAACCAACCTTAAAAACACCATAATACCTTCAAGTTGGAACTGAAGAACAGGTTCTCTGCTTTTGAAGGCCTAACATCGGAAGAAGTGGACATCTCTGAAGTTAACAGAAAAGTAACCAAAGCTCTTATGGAAACAGCAACAAAATTAGCTGGGTCTAAGAATAAGTTGCATGTAAATAAATTATCAGGAAAAACGAAAATGTTGATGCAAAAAGAAGAGAGATGAGGACAACTAAAGAAGATGTGACTTCCAAAGTGGAATACATAGAGCTATGCAAGACAGTACGAAAAAGTATCACTGAAGACGTAAGAAAATTCAACTGTGAACTAGTTCGGAAAGCAATTGAAAACAACCAAAGCCTAAAGATAGCAAAGGGACATCTCAGTAAGGGAAGAAAACAGATTATGGCACTGAGAAAAGAAGATGGTTCTGTAACAAGAAATAAAGGCGAAATTTTGACAAGAGTGAAAGATTTCTACTCCAAATTATATGAAAGGGATGATACATGCACTCCAGACATCATGAAAGATACCAGCACCAGAGTTCCTCCAGTCCTTCCAGCAGAAGTTGCACATGCAATCAAGAACATGAAGCGGGGAAAAGCTCCAGGAGAAGATGGAATCACTGTAGACATCATACAAGAAGCAAGTGGAGAAATCGAAACAGTACTCGCCCAAATTTTCACTCGATGCCTTATTGAAGGAAAGATTCCTGAGGATTGGAACACCGCTACAATGATACTGCTACATAAGAAAGGTGACATTGAGGATCTCGGAAACTACAGACCTATCAGCCTCCTATCAGTAGTTTATAAAATCTTCACTAAAGTTCTTTCACACCGCTTGAAGGTAACACTGGACATGGCTCAACCGAGAGAACAAGCTGGATTCAGGAGTGGCTACAGCACAATAGATCATATCCACTTACTGAGAGAACTAATTGAAAGAGCGAGGGAATATGAACTTCCATTGTGCATGGCTTTTATCGATTATGAAAAAGCCTTTGATTCGGTGAAACCATCAGCAGTTACAATGGCTCTGAAAACCTGCGGTATTGAAGATGCATACATTAATATTATTAATAACATCTATGAAAATGCAAGTGCAAAGATTAGGCTGTTTGAAAATACAACACACATAAAAATTGGAAAGGGAGTGAGACAAGGTGACACCATATCTCCGAAGCTCTTTAATGCCACATTGGAGGGTGTTTTTCAGTCACTGAGCTGGGAAAACAAGGGGATAAAGATTAATGGAGATTATCTAACCCACCTTCGTTTTGCTGATGACGTAGTCATTTTTGCAACTACCCCATCAGAGCTGCAGAGTATGATCCAGGAACTTGCTGACAAGAGTAAAGAAGTGGGATTAAAAATGAACTTTCAGAAGACAAAAGTGATGTTCAATGCTTTTGCAAGAAATGAAGATTTATCGATTGCTGGAGAAAAGCTGGAGATAACAGACACATACGTTTATCTTGGACAGCAGATATCAAGTGAGGGTCACATTGATGAAGAAATTAATCGGCGTACAAAACTTGCCTGGAGAGCTTTTGGAAGAAACAGCATAATTTTCAAGAGCAATATGCCATTATGTCTTAAAAGAAAAGTGTTTGATCAATGCATCCTTCCAGTGCTTACGTATGGTGCAGAGACGTGGACCTTAACTAAAAGAGACATACAAAGGCTGCAGACAACTCAAAGAAGCATGGAGAGGTGCATACTTGGTGTAACCAGGAGAGATAAGAAGAGGAACTCGTGGATCCGAAAAATGACAAGAGTGGAAGACATCATGATCAGAGTTAAATCCCTGAAATGGCAATGGGCTGGACATACTGCCAGAAGGACAGATCATCGATGGACAGCCGAAATTTTAGATTGGATTCCAAGGGACAGGAAAAGACCCAGAAGAAGACCACATGGGAGATGGGTGGATGAAATTCGAAAGTATTCGAAAGTATACAATGATGATAAATATATATATATATATATATATATATACATATATATATATTTTTTTTTTTTTTTTGACAAGAGTGGAAGACATCATGATCAGAGTCAAATCCCTGAAATGGCAATGGGCTGGACATACTGCCAGAAGGACAGATCATCGATGGACAGCCGAAATTTTAGATTGGATTCCAAGGGACAGGAAAAGACCCAGAAGAAGACCACATGGGAGATGGGTGGATGAAATTCGAAAGTATGCAGGGGTGACATGGAGGAGACTGGCACAAGACAGACCGTTGTGGAGGAAACTTGGGGAGACCTTCGTCCAGCAGTGGATTGATAATGGTTGACAATGATGATGATGATGATATATATATATACACACACACACTGACGGGGGAAAAAAATCCCAACACCACGAAAAAATAGTTGTAGAGGAATGAAATGGCGGCAATACATTTGTATAGGTAACATATTTAATTGATTAAGGTTTCAAGATCACAGCTTAATGTAAGCGCAAGAAGAGCCATTTTAAACGTGAAATGCTGGTACATTAATAACCGGTGTAACCGCCAGAATGTTGAATGCAAGCACGCAAACATTCATGCATTGTGTCGTACAGGTGCTGGATGTCAGTTTGTGGGATGGAGTTCCATGCCTGTTGCACTTGGTCCAGGTCAATACAGGGACGGTTAATGCTGGTTGGGGGTGAGGCTGGCGTTGTCAATCAATGATGTCCCATACGTGCTCGATTGGTAAAAGATCTGGTGATCTAGCAGGCCACGGCAACATGTCGACACTCTGTAGAGCATGTTGGGTTACAACAGCGGTATGCGGACAAGCGTTATCCTGTTGGAAAACACCCCTGGAATGCTGTTCATGAATGGCAGCACAACAGATTGAATCACCAGACCGACGTACAACTGTGCAGTCAGGGTGCGTGGTATAACCACGAGAACGCTCCTGCTGTCATAGGAAATTGCTCCCCAGACCAATAACTCCAGGTGTAGGTCCAGTGTGTCTCGGCCGCAGACAGGTTGGTTGCAAGCGCTCACCTGGCCTCCTTCTAACCAACACACAGCCATCATTGGCATCCAGGCAGAACCGGCTTTCATCAGAAAACACAACAGATCTCCACTCCGTCTTCCAATGAGCTCTAGCTTGACACCACTGACGTCACAAAGGGCAGTGGTTTGGAGTAAGTGAAATGCACGCTACAGGGAGTCTGGCTCGGACCTGTCCTTCAAGTAACCGATTTGTAACAGTTCGTTGTGTCACTGTGGTGGCAACTGCAGCTCGAATTGCTGCCACAGACGCGGTACTATGCGCCACGGCCATACGCCGTATACGGCGGTCTTCCCTCTCAGTAGTGCCACGTGGCCGGCCGGAACCTGGTCTTCTTGAGGCAGTACCTTCCCTTTGACCACCGCTGCCAACAATCATGCACAGTGGCTACAATCATGCACAGTGGCTACATTCCTGCCAAGTTGTTCTGCAATATTGCGGAAAGAAAATTCACCTTCTCGTAGCCCTATTACACGACCTCGTTCAAACTCCGCGAGCTGTTGATAATGGCTTCGTCTTCTTAAAGGCATTCTTGACTAACATCAACACACTATGTCGAATCTCAACGATAACTAACGCTCGCGAACTTTACAGGGCGTTTTACAGCAAACCTGCTTTGCATGTTCCGAGGGCCACACGTATGCGCCGAGCACGAAATTTGCATAGACGTCATCTTACAGATGTACTCTCACCGCCTACCAACTGTCGTTTATCTAACACAACCCCTTCTTGCTGTTGGGATTTTTTTCAGTCAGTGTATGTATGTATGTATATATATATATATCATCATCATCATCATTGTCAACCATTATCAATCCACTGCTGGACGAAGGTCTCCCCAAGTTTCCTCCACAACGGTCTGTCTTGTGCCAGTCTCCTCCATGTCACCCCTGCATACTTTCGAATTTCATCCACCCATCTCCCATGTGGTCTTCTTCTGAGTCTTTTCCTGTCCCTTGGAATCCAATCTAAAATTTCAGCTGTCCATCGATGATCTGTCCTTCTGGCAGTATGTCCAGCCCATTGCCATTTCAGGGATTTGACTCTGATCATGATGTCTTCCACTCTCGTCATTTTTCGGATCCACGAGTTCCTCTTCTTATCTCTCCTGGTTGCACCAAGTATGCACCTCTCCATGCTTCTTTGAATTGTCTGCAGCCTTTGTATGTCTCTTTTAGTTAAGGTCCACGTCTCTGCACCATACGTAAGCACTGGAAGGATGCATTGATCAAACACTTTTCTTTTAAGACATAATGGCATATTGCTCTTGAAAATTATGCTGTTTCTTCCAAAAGCTCTCCAGGCAAGTTTTGTACGCCGATTAATTTCTTCATCAATGTGACCCTCACTTGATATCTGCTGTCCAAGATAAACGTACGTGTCTGTTATCTCCAGCTTTTCTCCATCAATCGATAAATCTTCATTTCTTGTAAAAGCATTGAACATCACTTTTGTCTTCTGAAAGTTCATTTTTAATCCCACTTCTTTACTCTTGTCAGCAAGTTCCTGGATCATACTCTGCAGCTTTTTCAGTAGTCATACCAAAAAGAATAATTATATATCATCATCATCATCATTGTCAACCATTATCAATCCACTGCTGGACGAAGGTCTCCCCAAGTTTCCTCCACAACGGTCTGTCTTGTGCCAGTCTCCTCCATGTCACTCCCGCATATTTACGAATTTCATCCACCCATCTCCCATGTGGTCTTTTTCTGGGTCTTTTCCTGTCCCTTGGAATCCAATCTAAAATTTCGGCTGTCCATCTATGGTCTGTCCTTCTGGCAGTATGTCCAGCCCATTGCCATTTCAGGGATTTAACTCTGATCATGATGTCTTCCACTCTCGTCATTTTTCGGATCCACGAGTTCCTCTTCTTATCTCTCCTGGTTATACCAAGCATGCACCTCTCCATGCTTCTTTGAGTTGTCTGCAGCCTTTGTATGTCTCTTTTAGTTAAGGTCCACGTCTCTGCACCATACGTAAGCACTGGAAGGATGCATTGATCAAACACTTTTCTTTTAAGACATAATGGCATATTGCTCTTGAAAATTATGCTGTTTCTTCCAAAAGCTCTCCAGGCAAGTTTTGTACGCCGATTAATTTCTTCATCAATGTGACCCTCACTTGATATCTGCTGTCCAAGATAAACATATGTATCTGTTATCTCCAGTTTTTCTCCATCAATCGATAAATCTTCATTTCTTGTAAAAGCATTGAACATCACTTTTGTCTTCTGAAAGTTCATTTTTAATCCCACTTCTTTACTCTTGTCAGCAAGTTCCTGGATCATACTCTGCAGCTCTGATGGGGTAGTTGCAAAAATGACTACGTCATCAGCAAAACGAAGGTGGGTTAGATAATCTCCATTAATCTTTATCCCTTTGTTTTCCCAGTTCAGTGATTGAAAGACATTTTCCAATGTGGCATTAAAGAGCTTCGGAGATATGGTGTCACCTTGTCTCACTCCCTTTCCAATTTTTATGTGTGTTGTATTTTCAAACAGCCGAATCTTTGCACTTGCATTTTCATAGATGTTATTAATAATATTAATGTATGCATCTTCAATACCGCAGGATTTCAGAGCCGTGGTAACTGCTGATGGTTTCACCGAATCAAAGGCTTTTTCATAATCGATAAAAGCCATGCACAATGGAAGTTCATATTCCCTCGCTCTTTCAATCAGTTCTCTCAGTACGTGGATATGATCTATTGTGCTGTAGCCACTCCTGAATCCAGCTTGTTCTCTCGGTTGAGCCATGTCCAGTGTTACCTTCAAGCGGTGTGAAAGAACTTTAGTGAAGATTTTATAAACCACTGATAGGAGGCTGATAGGTCTGTAGTTCCTGAGATCCTCAATGTCACCTTTTTTATGTAGCAGGATCATTGTAGCATTGTTCCAATCCTCAGGAATCTTCCCTTCATTAAGGCATCGAGTGAAAATTTGGGCGAGTACTGTTTCAATTTCTCCACTTGCATCTTGTATGATGTCTATAGTAATTCCATCTTCTCCTGGAGCTTTCCCTCGCTTCATGTTCTTGATTGCATGAGCAACTTCTGCTGGGAGGACTGGAAGAACTCTGGTACCTTTCATGATGTCTGGAGTACATGTATCATCCCTTTCATATAATTTGGAGTAGAAATCATTCACTCTTGTCAAAATTTCGCCTCTATTTCTTGTTATAGAACCATCATCTTTTCTCAGAGCCATAATCTGTTTTCTTCCCTTACTGAGATGTCCCTTTGCTATCTTAAGGCTTTGGTTGTTTTCAATTGCTTTCCTCACTAGCTCACAGTTGAATTTCCTTACGTCTTCTGTGATACTTTTTCGTGTTGTCTTGCATAGCTCTATATATTCCACTTTGGAAGTCACATCTACTTTAGTTGTCCTCATCTCTCTTCTTTTTTGCATCAACATTTTGGTTTTTCCTGATAATTTGTTCACATGCAACTTGTTCTTAGACCCAGCTAATTTTGTTGCTGTTTCCATATCCCTGAAATGGCAATGGGCTGGACATACTGCCAGAAGAACAGACCATCGATGGACAGCCGAAATTTTAGATTGGATTCCAAGGGACAGGAAAAGACCCAGAAGAAGACCACATAGAAGATGAGTGGATGAAATTCGAAAGTATGCGGGAGTGACATGGAGGAGACTGGCACAAGACAGACCGTTGTGGAGGAAACTTGGGGAGACCTTCGTCCAGCAGTGGATTGATAATGGTTGACAATGATGATGATGATGAGATATATATATAAAACAAAAACATATCAGAATGTGGCAGAAGTTTGCCTGTCTGAAATTCCAGGTATAAGGGGCTAGTATGTCCCAAAACTGCCATAATGCAGAATGGCATTTATGAACAAAAAAAGCAGCTCAGGGAAAATGATAGGAAAGAAATTAATATGATTTCATGGAATAGTATATTCTTCAAACGAAGTCAGTCCAACTAAAAGAATAACCACTGGTCTCATTACAATCAATGAAACACCACATTTCTTCTTCAGCTGGAAAGACTAAGTCATACATCAGTTACTAACATTTAATGCCAAAACAGATATAGTTAGCAGTTAAAACACTGTATGAACACACTGAATCAAATTAAAGGTCATTAGGCAATCGGTACAGTAGTTCCCATACAAATGAACTGTTCTGTGTTGAAGGAAATAAACTTAGACATTTATCATAATTAGTAATCTTGTGATAAGAAATAATGGGATTCAGAGATGCCACCCTGTTTCAGATATTTTCAGCAGTACTCGTACAAATTTTCAGTAGTTTTGGCCATTTTTCAGTAGTCATACCAAAAAGAATAATTTTAACCGAGGAAAACAACTCAATTTAATTAGCATTTTTTTACTTACTTATTCATTTATATACATGAAAATCTGTATCAAAATATTCCAAATTTTTCACATGGAAAACAATATACACCATGACTGATACATTTTTTTTACACAACAAACAATTGATTAAACAGCTTTCTTTAGTGATTTCGCTGTACAGTGTTTTGCAGATTTGAGTTCCTCAGCAGAAAATCTTTTTCCATAACACACTTGCCCAGAGGAGAGCACATTTATTTTTGCAATAAGATGTGCTTCTACAGTTTCTAAACCTAAATTAGGTTGGAAACGGGCTTGATTTTTCGCACTAAACTAAAATCTCTCTTACTCGCAGCATTCGAGTGTGGAACTACAAGTATTGCAAACATTACTTTCGAGATAATAGTATACTTAACCGCTCCATTACAGCCTCTTAATTTTGAGATTTCTGACCAAGTGATATCTATTCTATCTGTTACTGCTATGGTCTCTAATTTGTCAGCTTGATAACAAGGAATTCCATTTCCAGTATATCAAGTTCAGTTTCAGTTATTATAAATGGAAGGCGTTTGACTATGTGTAATACAGAAGTAAATGATGTTATGGCTCTAAGTGAAGGATCTACTACTTCTGCATGTTTTAAGAATTCATCATAGATCAGTATCTTTTCTTGAATATAAGAACATTCTTCAATGTGAAATTTTTCGACAGATGTATAGAACTTAGAAAGTTCATTTTCGTTTAAAATGATTTCGCTTTAATACATTCTTGTTTTTACTCCAATTACCAGTTGTGTCTTTTCTGATTTTTCTTTTTTGAAGAACTCATTTAAAAAATTAAGCTCAACATCACCATGAGCTATGACAGTAGGCTTCACAAACCCCTTGGATGCCATGACAATTTTATCCATCATGCTGAAAGAACTTTCAGTTTGAGGACCATGAATGCAAGATAGCTTTCACTATAAGGTAGTGTAACTTGGAGAATATGAATGCTTTTGAATATCATGCATCAATTCTTACAAATTTTTCAGCTTCATCACTTTCGTTTTCGGACTCTCCCCCTTTATCAAGCTGAAATACAAACCTTTTTTGGGGGAATATGTAAGAACACAGGATACACGTTCAGAACATCATTGGGGGAAAACATTACAGTTATGGGAGAAACCTTTGCTACGACCGATTTCTGTTTTCGGACATTTCCCTTCCGTATATTCAAGGTGAAATACAAATATTTACGAAATATAATGAAATTTAACAACAATATACTAGGCAGAGGAAACATCGCATGAAAACCAAAATTATGATTACGAGAGAAATCTTCACTGTTTCCGAAAGTTTTGAAAGACGAAGTTTCCGTTTTTGAAAGTTTCAGGCGGAAAGCATCCTTCACCACTACCAATTGCCCCAAAATTTCTGTTCAATTATGCATCGATCTCGAGGATAACCCAAATTACGACGAAAAAGCAGAAATTCCTCGAAGCCTAAGATTACACAGGAATTTTTTCGCCGTCGAATTTTCATTTTCGGATATTTCCACTCCATTTTCAAAGTGAAATACAAATGTTTATGGAATAAAATTATGTATAACAACAATACTGGACAGAGGCTACATCGCAGGAAAACTAAATTACGATTACGGAAGAAATCTTGATTTTGTTCACTTCCGTTTTTGAAAGGCGAAATGCTGTCCCCGATGCGTATTTTTATGCGTTGGTAAAATTCTTCGATGCGGTTTTACGCGTTTCTCGATGAGCATTTTTGCGCGTTGATGCGTATTTTACGTGTTTCTCGACGCGTATTTTTACGTGTTGATGCCTACTTTGCGCGCTTCACGGCGTGTATATCTACGCATCGCGAAAAATTCCTGATGCATATTTTTACGGGTTAGTAAAATTTAGATGCGTACTAGACGCATAATTACGCATTTGGGCAAACTCTGCAATGAAATCCAAGCATACTTTTCTGCAATGCAAGAAAAAAACTTCAAAATAACAATTACTGACATGAATGGTCGACGCACGATTAAAAAAAAAAAACTCCGATGCCAGGCAATGACACTCACGTTCTGCACCAAACGATTTTCAACAGCTTGCCGCTGCACTGCGAAAGAGCTTCAGGCCGAACTCCGCCCCCTACACCACCAAAGCGAGCTACGCTCAACGTCCCCAGAATGTTGCATGCTGGGGAGTGAGGGTCTCATCATGTGCCGGCCGCTCGCGCTAAGATCCGAGCAGCTTCGAGAGGCAGAACTGGAAGTGCAGGCAGCATCGCAAGCATGACGGATCGTCAAGTGGCCGCCGTTGCGTTGGGAAGGGGAACAAACAAAATAAAAATTAATAACTACCATTAATTTTCCGTAGAAAAAAGACGGTTTTCCGTATTCCGTAGTACAAGAGCTTTTTTCGTAGGAACTACAGAGATTCCGTAGCTGTTGGCATCTCTGTGGGATTAATACTAAGGAAGGACTTTATGGCAATTTCAAAATAATAATAATAATAATAAAGTATGTTACGTCTTCATCAACATATAGCTATGCAATGGGTGAAAACAAGAGACCTTTTGATCATACCAGTGATCATCAGGTCGCCCACCCAAAGGCATCAGAGTAAAACGACACGCAACATATATAGGGTTTTTGATGACAGAAAAATGATTAGAGTGCATGCTCATGAAGGTTGTTCTGAACACAGAGAGACAAGTCACTGCATTGCAAAAGAAAGGAGTCAATATGATGTTGCACAAGTATTAATGATTTCACTATAATTGTTATTATTTACACAATGTTCCAGTAGATTAGTCCATGCTCGTGGAAGGAGAGAGGGCATATCGTCATTACAGCAGGTACGTGAGCCGGTTTTGACATTGTGTAAGTGTTCAAAAGCAAACAGGTTTTTAAATTACGTAGAGTTGAGCCTATGTACACTTGATCTGTTTCATTAGGGTTTAAAGCTCCCTGGGGGATGAGTTAGACGCCGTACCGGTGTTTGGTTTCAACAGGATCCCCGTCACGTTTAATTAGAATGTACAAATTGCGTGTTTGTAAACCAAAGTTTAAATTAAACCTGGCATATACATGTTTTAAAGTGCTGGTGCAGCCAGGAAAATAGCTTATGGATCCTACGTACTTGGCAATAGTGTGGGTTCACTCTAATGCGGTAAACGCAAGTCGTCGATGCCTGCGGAGAATAGAGTGTACCAGGTCTTTCGGGTACCCAAATTCGCTAGCAATGGCAAAGATTCGTTCAAGTTCGATGTGTTGTAGGCGTACAAATGAATGCGTCGTAGGCGTACACTTCTTTAAATATTTCATGTCTTTCTGAAGCTATTTTTCCTTAGGCCATGGATGGCCTAGTGGTCAATGTTCGTGACTGACACGGAGAGACCTCAGGTTCGATCCCAGACCGGTACGAACACTCGAACCACTAAATATCCGCCGTGCGTCGGATGGGCATGTTAAGCAGTCTGACCCCGGGTACTGGTCCCCCAGCAATAAATAAGGGTGTCTTCCTCCCCCTTTCTACATCGCTTCCGTGCGACTTTCCTATCGGGCACTCTAGCCCAAATCTCCTAGCTTCCTATTTCTAAGGGTTGTTTAAGATTGGGGTCAGACACTCCCTTCCTAAAATCCTCTACATATGATGTGAAGCTATCCCCCCCCCCCCTTTTTTTTTTTTTTACAAAACTATATTCACTTACTACTAAACAACAACAAAGAAAAAAATTTGATTCTCTCCCACATAGCTACAACAAACTAACTAAGCTTGAATTTTGGGTCCTGCTAACCCCTGGAAGTCATAATAGGAGCCAACAGAAACTTCTAAGTGTTTTACTTACAAACTGATATCCAGATAATAACATAAATCCTCTAACTTTATTGTTACACTTTACTTATTGCAATTAACACCCTGAAAACCAACTAAAGTAGCAGCATAATAAAATGAATAGTATTTCTAAGTGTAACTTACCTCTGTCATAAGAGGTTTGAGATAAGAGTCATGTGGCTGACCAACAACCCAATGTGAATAACGACTTAATGTCCAACAAGTAATAGACCTGACTAGTGCTTTCTTGTCAGAGAGACAAGATATTAGGTAGGGAATTAATTCAGGCAAATGAGGAATCATGCCATTCATACAACCTAAAAGAAAACAAACAAACAAAAAACGATAAATAACATGGTAAAATGACATTTCAAATCATTACTAAAAAATTCCTTCATTAAATAATGTTTACAACTAGTTTCTTGTTAAAATGTTGCAAAAGTACCTAAGCAGGAACTACAAAATCTGAGCCATACTGTTACACCATTACAAGTACAAAGCCAGACTGTCACTAGTTAAAAATGCATTAGATTACAACTTAAAACTTTCAGATATAATGACAAACTGTCAAATTTTATGTTCATCACGTTTTATTTGACCTTCGTCGGAGGAGCCATACAGGTTTTTTTTTTGGTTAGTTCTTATTGCTCTTGTGTTATTATTTTAAATAAAGAAATGCATTTACCTTGAGTCTTGCTTCTTGTTTTTATTTTCTTCCATGTGTCATCAATTCGTCGAGATGTTATACATTTTCGTTGAAGGGCACATCTTTTGTACGTACGTTATTAATTACACTGCTGGACAATTGCTAAGGACGGATCATAACCGGCTATATAGCGCATAAAAAAGTAAGTGTGGTTGGATGCCAAGTGAAATAAAATAATGTCAGAATGCCAGGACATTACAAGAAAGACAATTTATTGTGCTCTGAAATCCAGAATGGTTTGGAACGTGTTCAAGGGACAAACAGGCCATTTTGTGCAGAATACGTAAACTTGAAAAAATTGCAATTACCGTCCGCAGGAGTTCCGGCGTAAGATGTCAATACGGGATATGGCCACCATGGAGGTCGATGCAAGATTCCCCACGTCGTGTCATGCTTTGCACAACATTATCAAGCAGCTGTTGGGGTAATTTATCCCATTCCTCCGTCAGTGCACGGATGAGGGTGTTCTTGTTTATTGGAGGGCATTGGCGACCAGCAAGACTCCTCCCCAAAGCATCCTACACATTTTCAATGGGATTCAGATCTGGAGAACGTGCTGGCCATACGAGGCGTTGAATATCCTCGCTCTCAAGACACTCCTGGGCAGCGACTGTTCGATGACATGTTGCGTTGTCGTCCATGAAAATCAATCTATCACCGACAGCACCACGGAACATGCGAACATGAGGTAGCAGAACATCATTAATGTATCTTTGGCCAGTCATAGTCCCAGTTGGAAGCACATAGAGGGACGTACGGCCATTGATCATGATGCCAGCCCATACCATGACACTACATGTCAGATATCAGTCCCTTTCCTGTATGTTTGCTGGACAATATGTAGTACCACTATCACGCCAGATCAGTTGTCGTCGACAATCAGACGATAAACTGTATCTACTCTCATCTGAGAAGAGGACAGCAGACCAGTCGTTAAAAGTCCAATTGCGATGTTGATGGCACCATTGCAAACGGGCGGTACGGTGACGTCTGGACAATGGGATGCACACAACAGGACGGCGGGCGTATAGTCCTCCTTCATGCAAACATCTGGCGACAGTTTTTAGGGAGATCCGCTTGCTAGTAGCAGCCATAAACTGATTTGCTACCTCACTAGCTGTGCAGGTGTCTTTTTGTTGATAGCACTATGTACCGATCTTCTGCAGGTGTCGTACTGCGAACACGACCTCCACCGTGACGTTTGCTACACTCTCCATTTGTTTGAAATGATTTCCAAAGCCTTGAAACAACACTGTGGCTGACGTCGAATTCCCTGGCAACATCTGTTATTTTTCGTCCTTCTTCAATCTTGCCAATAATACGGCCACGCGTAAAATCATCTAGGTGATGTCGGGAAGACATACTGAAAATTGCAAGTTCGTCAATTGATTCTTACCTTTCAACTTTGCGTTTGAACAACAACGGTCAATACGCGTCAAATCCTTTATATCTCTTATCAGCGCTATGACGTCACGAACAAGTTCGGCAATCCAAAATTTGCATACGCACAACACGTCTTACTGTATCCTGCAATTATGCTAATTTCCACATTTTCCTGCCTTCCATTTTATGGTTGCTATCGTTGCTATTGTCATCCGTCCTTAGCAATTGTCCGGCAGTGTACATGAAAAAATAGCAGAATATTTATAAATAAAGGTGTTTCATCATATTCACTTAGTGAGAAAAGATCCAGTCTAAAGTTCAAAACTTCTTGTTGTAGTTAAAAACACTTCATAGTTACACAGCTTCGTCTGTCGAAGTTAATGAACAGGTATAGTCTGTCTCTTCTAGAAAAACTTCACGAAACTTGCGTTTAGTCGTCATTAAGAGCTTCTTTAAAGTTAAAAAGTTTTACATTAAAATTTGCACTATGAGAAAAACGCAATGATTCGTAAAAAAAAAAAATTTGTTTTTAGTAATAGAAAAGAAATTAACTCATAAAACTAAAAATAAACAATAATATCAAATTGAAGCATAATATAGAATCTACTTATGAAAACCAGCAACAGATGGAATCACAAGGCAGGAGAATGGACTGAACTCCCAGTGCAGGAATACATCTGTCTAGCTTGTGTTTGACCAATTTGAGGTGATATCAGTTTTGCTGAAGATGTGATGGTTACTACACAGCGAAATGTGTCCAATGCATAGGCCTAAGTTGGTGAGAGCTAATATACAGCGGTTGTGTTGAGATGAGAAAATGTACGAGTCTGTGCATCATATATTGAAACGGAAAGTTTCTATTGTGTCATGAAGTTTATGAAGGACATTTGAGACAAAGTTCAACACTTACAGGATTTTAGTTTGTACAGAAATAGTTATGAAATATCGGCTCAATGATAACACGTATGTACATGCATACACCTGAGGTTCGAAACTAAGATGTACACAATAGTATTTCAATTTGTCTTTTCATATAGTGCATGTTTCAAGGTAAATAACTGGTATTTGAACTTCCTCTTCTTAACTATAAAACTTTTTAATGGCAGCTAAACTAGAGTCTAATAAGAAAAATGAATTATCAGAAGACTACCGGGCTCCAACCATATGCAATAACCACAAATATAGACTCAACAGCAACATGCATGTACGTACAACTGACGATAGCAACTATAGAGTTGAAAAATATTTTTACGAGTCATTGAGTTTTTCTCGTAGTGCAAATTTTAATGTAAAACTTTTTTACTTTCTTTTTAACTTTAAAAAAGCTCTTAATGACGACTAAACGTATGTTTTGTGAAGTTTTTCTAGAAGAGACAGACTACACCTTTTCATTAATGTCAACAGACAAAGCTGTGTAACTATGAAGTGTTTTTAACTACAACAAGAAGTTTTTAACTTTAGACTGGATCTTTTCTCAAAGTGAATATGACGAAACACTTATTTATAAATATTCTGCTATTTTTTCATGCAATTAATAACGTACGTACAAAATATGTGCCCTTCAACGAAAATTTATAACATCTCAACGAATTGATGACATATGGAAGAAAATAAAAACAACAAGAAGCAAGACTCAAGACAAATGCATTTCTTTATTTAAAACAATAACACAAGAACAATAAGAACTAACCAAAAAAACCTGTATGGCTCCTCCGACGACTGTCAAATAAAACGTGATGAACAGAAAATTTGACAGTTTATGTCATAATATCTAAAATCTATGTACCACGTAATAGAAATACTTGACGAGTTTAATGAATAAGTAACTCTCATAGGGTTATATACATTAAAACTTTCAATTAGCAAGCACCAAACACTTTCATAATTAGCATTTTACTGAGGGATACATATAAGCCTTATAAAAATGAAATGGATAGTAACAGAAAGGGCAATTCTGTTTTTTGTTTTGTCCTAAATAAGTTCAACATGCACACCTTTTGTTGCACGGTGGACAACAAAATGGTATTTGATCTTGTCCCAAACATTCTTTGGCAGGTCCAAGTGAATTACAGCAACTGCTATTGCTATGTGAAACTTTCAGTCATCAATGGCTGTAGGCAAAATAGCAGGAGCATAAATAATTTTTAATGAAACCCCACAAGAATTTTCATTGCAAGGTTATCACTGACTGTAACAAGTGGAATTTCAACATGCACAATGTTAACTCATATTTTCTCCTATGCAGCAAAATAACCAAGAGTTGCTCTTTCATAAAACATCAACAACATGAATCAGTGCCTAACTTCCCTTCAGATATTTTTTTTTTTTTAATCAGGAAAATCCTTTGTAAATCACCCTATATTTTTTTTCGCAAAAATGCTGGTCTTTTAAGATCAACGATTTAAAATACATATACATATCACTGAGCTGTTCTCAGATTCAGAGGTTAACTCCACAAAGTAAGCTTATCTGCCAGATTAAAGTTTAAAACTAGATTTTACTTACTGTTGATGTATTAAATATCTCCATTTTGCATTGAGCTTTGAAAATCGTAAAAGTGCATCAGTGTGGAGAATTAGGCCACAGTTCCAGTTGGTCATTCCACCTAAGGGTTCTGGAGCAAAACCCAGCACAATTTGTAGTCTTTTGGCCAATGGCATATAGAACCGGCTGGTACTTCAACAATTATACTGACACTTAATTTTGTGCATCAGCTTTTAAAAATAACTTTGCACAATCTCAGAAATTGGAAGTATATACATGAGCTGCCGATTTTGGCTATGCATGGGTATACGAGGGATGATAAAAAAAATAACCGTTGAATGGAGCGGCGGAGCAGAATGCTGTTTGGCAGGCTATGAACTTGGAACTTGCTGCACATATGCTTGCTGAGAGAACCCTGTTGGCTTAGCACTTTTTGTGCTGTGACCAGTTGTTTGAGGTCTAGTCTGACCAGCGTGTCACATCAACTATGTCCGAGAAAGTTGAGCAACACATTTGCGTCAAATTCTGTCAGAAACTTGGCGATTCTCGCAAAGAAACTTATGACAAGTTACAGTGTATGGTGAGGACTGCATGAGTCATCCACAAGTGCATGACTGGTACAAGGGTTTCGAAAATGGACAAAAAAGTGTCCAAAGTGATGATCATTGTGAGGAAGGCCCTCAACAAGCAGGAATGAAAGAAACATCCAAGAAGTTTGTTCAGCTGTGAGAGAAAATTGCAGAATTACTATGAGATCTTGCTGACAACTTAGGCCTAATTTTTGGATCAGTACAGCCAATGCTCACTGCAGATTTGGGGATGAGACTTTTGTCTGCAAAATTTGTTCTAAAAGTCCTCTCAGATGAGCAAAAGAAAACTGTCCGCAGCCACCGATTTGTTGGAATTTGCCAGAAATGACAACTTTAATGAAAGGATTATTAAGGGCAAGGAAACACGAGTTTATGGATATGTCCCAGAAACAAAGGTTCAGGCCTCACAGTGGAAGACTCCCAGCTCATCAAGACCCAAAAAGCTCACGAGACATTGTTAATGTGACACACTGATCAGACTAGACTCCAAAGAACTAGCCACAGCACTAAAGGTGCTGTGCCGACAGCATTATCTCAGCAGGTCAATGTGCAGTAGGTTGCACTTGCCAAAGGGCATTCTGCTCCACCACTCCATTTAACAGTCATGCACACAGTCTCTCTCTCTCTCTCTATATATATATATCATCATCATCATTGTCAACCATTATCAATCCACTGCTGGACGAAGGTCTCCCCAAGTTTCCTCCACAACGGTCTGTCTTGTGCCAGTCTCCTCCATGTCACCCCTGCATACTTTCGAATTTCATCCACCCATCTCCCATGTGGTCTTCTTCTGGGTCTTTTCCTGTCCCTTGGAATCCAATCTAAAATTTCGGCTGTCCATCGATGATCTGTCCTTCTGGCAGTATGTCCAGCCCATTGCCATTTCAGGGATTTAACTCTGATCATGATGTCTTCCACTCTCGTCATTTTTCGGATCCACGAGTTCCTCTTCTTATCTCTCCTGGTTACACCAAGTATGCACCTCTCCATGCTTCTTTGAGTTGTCTGCAGCCTTTGTATGTCTCTTTTAGTTAAGGTCCACGTCTCTGCACCATACGTAAGCACTGGAAGGATGCATTGATCAAACACTTTTCTTTTAAGACATAATGGCATATTGCTCTTGAAAATTATGCTGTTTCTTCCAAAAGCTCTCCAGGCAAGTTTTGTACGCCGATTAATTTCTTCATCAATGTGACCCTCACTTGATATCTGCTGTCCAAGATAAACGTACGTGTCTGTTATCTCCAGCTTTTCTCCATCAATCGATAAATCTTCATTTCTTGTAAAAGCATTGAACATCACTTTTGTCTTCTGAAAGTTCATTTTTAATCCCACTTCTTTACTCTTGTCAGCAAGTTCCTGGATCATACTCTGCAGCTCTGATGGGCTAGTTGCAAAAATGACTACGTCATCAGCAAAACGAAGGTGGGTTAGATAATCTCCATTAATCTTTATCCCCTTGTTTTCCCAGCTCAGCGACTGAAAAACACCCTCCAATGTGGCATTAAAGAGCTTCGGAGATATGGTGTCACCTTGTCTCACTCCCTTTCCAATTTTTATGTGTGTTGTATTTTCAAACAGCCTAATCTTTGCACTTGCATTTTCATAGATGTTATTAATAATATTAATGTATGCATCTTCAATACCGCAGGTTTTCAGAGCCATTGTAACTGCTGATGGTTTCACCGAATCAAAGGCTTTTTCATAATCGATAAAAGCCATGCACAATGGAAGTTCATATTCTTTTGCTCTTTCAATTAGTTCTCTCAGCACATGGATATGATCTATTGTGCTGTAGCCACTCCTGAATCCAGCTTGTTCTCTCGGTTGAGCCATGTCCAGTGCTACCTTCAAGCGGTGTGAAAGAACTTTAGTGAAGATTTTATAAACTACTGATAGGAGGCTGATAGGTCTGTAGTTTCCGAGATCCTCAATGTCACCTTTCTTATGTAGCAGGATCATTGTAGCGGTGTTCCAATCTTCAGGAATCTTTCCTTCATTAAGGCATCGAGTGAAAATTTGGGCGAGTACTGTTTCGATTTCTCCACTTGCTTCATGTATGATGTCTACAGTAATTCCATCTTCTCCTGGAGCTTTTCCCCGCTTCATGTTCTTGATTGCATGTGCAACTTCTGCTGGAAGTATTGGAGGAACTCTGGTACTGGTATCTTTCATGATGTCTGGAGTGCATGTATCATCCCTTTCATATAATTTGGAGTAGAAATCTTTCACTCTTGTCAAAATTTCGCCTCTATTTCTTGTTACAGAACCATCTTCTTTTCTCAGTGCCATAATCTGTTTTCTTCCCTTACTGAGATATCCCTTTGCTATCTTTAGGCTTTGGTTGTTTTCAATTGCTTTCCTCACTAGTTCACAGTTGAATTTTCTTACGTCTTCAGTGATACTTTTTCGTACTGTCTTGCATAGCTCTATATATTCCACTTTGGAAGTCACATCTTCTTTAGTTGTCCTCATCTCTCTTCTTTTTTGCATCAACATTTTCGTTTTTCCTGATAATTTATTTACATGCAACTTGTTCTTAGACCCAGCTAATTTTGTTGCTGTTTCCATAAGAGCTTTGGTTACTTTTCTGTTTATATATATATTATATATATATATATATATATATATATATATTTTATCACCCCTTGTACACATGGTAGAAACCAATGTGTTACATTTCTACCTGATCACCCTGCAAACACACTGAAGAAGCCCTAAGCAATTTTATTCAGCAATGTGACAGAACAATGCTTTGTTAGATTGATCAGGCTTCTAGTTACAGTTTTTCTCAGATTACTAGAGCTAAAAAATGACTCATTTTCCAATTACAGAAATTTTCTACATACACACAGGATAAAATGGATGGGTAGAGAGACTATTTCTAAACCATTGTTTACAGGTGAACTTCAATTTACAGAACCATGTCAGGGAAGACTTTAGCCTCATCACATAAAAGAAAACTTCCAAATGTTTTTAGACATTTTTTTTTAAATAAGGTTCTTAGAAAAGATTGTGGAAGTAGCATTTAAGCACAAAAATCAAGGTAAGGATGTGCACCTTGTTAACAATATGGATAATTGTTCATGATGAGCCTGGGTGAACAGCATATGTGTGTTTATAAAGCTCCTGAAGTCAACAAAACTGCATAGTTTGATTCAAGTCAACCATGGATTAACAGAAATATTAACTCAGAAATCAGACATCGCTGAATTGCCTGTATTTACTGTTCATTGTGAAACATCAAATCACATCTGAAAACTTGAAAATTACATCACTCTGGAGTGGGATGTAAAATTTCATCGCCCTGAGTGGGAATCGAACCTGCATCCCCCAATTTCCATTTAAGCATGCTATCGTTATATGCTTGAATGGAAATCGGGAGATGCTGGTTTGATTTCGTTCCAGGGTGATGCAATTTTCAAGTTTGTTGATGTGATTAATATTTCATGATGAACAGTAAATATAGCCAATTAAGTGATGTCCGATTTCTGAGTTAATATTTCTGACATAAAAGAACATTTCTTCCACAGAATTTATGGACTAACAGGTTTAATCGTTAACATTGTGGGAAAATAACAGAAGTTCTTTTATTGTACTTAAACAATTTAGTCAGCCGTGTTGCTGATAACTCTTGCCAGTGAATGACTGCCACTTTACAGAAAGGGAGGAATTGCAGTAACAACTACGGTATTCATAAATCATAAATTAAGCGTTCTTTGCACAATTTACACAAGCATAGTGAACACGTAAGGGGGGGAGATGGGTGAACAGCACAGTTACAAGCACCCATACAGAGTTGTCAGAATATATTTTTACAGGCAATGTCCTAAAACATTCCATGTGGTGCAGGAATCTGCACAATGTACCTATGGCCTTTAAAAAAGCACCTGACATGAATCCAAGGAGAAAGTTAATCTCTGTTTCAAGAATAAGGGCTGATGGAATTCTAGAATGGTTAAATCAGAAATGGTTATTATAATTAAGCATCCAGTTCATGTGGGTCCATGTTTAGAGATGCATGTAACTAATCTTAGATTTAGGATTATTATGATAACAGTGAGTAGTAAATCACATTTTTTAAAACAAGTGGATGATGGAAGGAAGGATGGAGAAATCTCCGTTAGCATGCTAGGGAATGCAGAGCAACTTGTAGAAGTAACACAAAAGCCTGTGCTCTGCACGTCAAATAAAACAACCACATCAGGTGGTCTGAAATTACTTCTGAGGTATGGCAGACTCTCTCATTTATTCCAGCATCCTCGATTCTTGCCTAGCCATCGTCATAGCAGTCAGTTTCGACCTTCGGTTTCTTTTCATGGTTCCTCTTCTTCACTACACCTAGATGCTACCTCTACCGTTGTTCAGGACGGTTCATTCACTGCTCCCTTGCTCACAACGTCGGACTAAATACCTCTCATCAAAACCCCATCATTAGACCTAGCTGATGTTGCTTCTTTTGATGTTCTGACTTCTTACCCTGACCTTATAACAGCCCCTGCCTCCTCTCATTCGGATGATGCTATTGGGCCTTGTGTTGTTCTTACCATGGGTTCTTCTTCTCCAGTGCCTCTTCATGCTGTGGTTCCGCCGCCCATGGTCTAATGTTTATGATGATTCTGACGTAGTTTCTGAGCCGTCTTGATTTCCCCATTTTCCCACTGGCATTCCTAAAGTGATACCATTTAATTTGGTCCCTCCTAAGTCTGTTTTTGATTCATCCTTTGAAGCGCTGTTACATCCTTTCACTGATGCTACTTTTGTTTCTCCCCTGTGCAGTCGAATCTCTGACTTGCTTTTATGCCGCACCAGATGACTCTTCCTCTGTAACTGTGTGCACTAGATTGCAATGTCAGGCTCTGTTTCCTTCATCTCTTCACCTGTCTCGTCCACTTATTTATTTTCTTATAACATTTGGTTATATTTCCATCTTTTTCTTGATGACTGGACTTTATTTTTCCTCTCGACGATTCAGAAGTCAATCCATACACTTTTTTCTGGCTTGCCATTCTTCATAATCGCCGCCCTCGAAGTCATTTTTCGCCTGTTTATTGATTTTTTTCTTCCATGTATTTGTTTTTTCTTACCCCATATTCTAGGAATGCTCCTCTCTCATGGTTTTTGAGATGCAAGTGATCCCGTCCTCTTTCATTTATTTTTCTGCCGTACGTCTGGTGACCTTATTCTTGTTTGATATATTTTGCCACCTGCCACATTTTTTTTAGTGGTTTTTCGAGGGTTTTTTTTTCACTGTTTTAATTTTTTTGCCATTTGTTTTTTGGCCATTTTTTTCAGATTTTTCGCTGTTTTGCTTTTGTTTCTTTTTTATTGCGACTTCGTTATTTGAGTTGTTTTATAATGCTGCATTGCGATTGCATCCTTTTGCAATTTTGTTACAATTCCTTGTGATATACTGCAACAATCGTAAATAACGACTTTGTCCTACATTATCACTGTTGTTTGTGCTGCAATTGTACCCTTCTGCAATTTGGTTGATTCCTTGTGATGTATTTAAACAGTTAAGAATTGTGACTTTATCCTACATCATCCTGTACCTGTTGTGTTACGAGTGTTTTTCTATCTTCTGTGTCATTTTTTCGTGTTCTTTGACGGTGTTCCACATGATTGTCTTTGTGTTTCACAATGATACCTGTATGTTGTACGTTATTTGTAGCAGTTATGCCTTGTTCTCGCATTTGCTATGTCATTTTTCTTCGTTTTTCATTAAATGGGGTGGTGAGTTTTTCCTCACCCTTTGTATTTTATCCCAGTGACACAATATCCACACCTTGGTTCAATTTATGAAAAAATTTACTGAAACGAACTAAATTTACAATGTATATGTGAAAATAAGTAGCCCTGATATGAACTGTTTCCTGTACAAGAATGATTTAGTCTTAATGGCTGAAATTTTCATTTTAAAAACAGAGCTGAACTCCTGAGAAAGCCTCAAGATTAAAATACATTATGAAAAAATCAAACTCCAAAACCATATGGTTAAAAAAAAAAAAGGAGAGATACACGAGGTAACAGATTTTAATTAATTGGGCGTTATTGCCAAGACAGGAACATTTGGTAAGGAATTAAATTTAGAATTTAAGGGGAAAGGAATTACCAGTTCTACAAGATTACTTACACAAACAGGTTGGACAAGAACAATGTTTATTATATATATATAAGAGTACTCAATTTTACTTTTATGGACATTAAATGAAAGGTGTTGCCAGACAAGGAACAACTAACATGAAAGATGTGAGAAAAATAACAATAAAAAATAAGTACAGGAGCACAATACAAGATACTGCTGATGGAAATGAATTTTGCATTTTAGTCATCAATATTTTGTGATCAACTGGTTCACTGGTTTCCAAGATCTAATGGCTAAAAGGTCACAATCTGGTCATACTATACAGAGAACAAGTCAAACCAAATTAACAAGCAGCTCAAAAAGTGGGGATACAATCTCCTCTCAACCCAGTAGCCCAGCTTACCATGTACAGGAATGTGGGGATATGGGCTTCCTTACAATCCATGACATGAAGCTTGTGGCCATCCTAAAGTCAAGACTGCATGCCACAGGCCGTAGCCCACAACATAATGGACTTATGGCATAAAATTGGCCATTAACAAGAAGCAGCAATATTTCTCAGGAAGAAAACCTTGCACTAAATCTAAAACATTGAAAAAATGGTGAAATTTCCACTGTTTATATTAACACACAGCTTAATTCTTGAAAAGGTTTATAAAAGCAGTAACTCTAATGTATACACAACATCCTATTTTATATATCATAGATGAGATCAATGAAAAAAAGCATGGAATTAAAGATGGAAGTGTGAAAGAATATTTTCTGCATTATTCATTACTACAACAAACTACATAACCAAACAAGAACACAGAAAACTAAATTTCGAGCTTGCTTTTAGCATACATAAGACCGGCCGATGACAAAAAAAGCTGAACTTTTTAACTGGGTGGAAAATTGGGACGCGCAAAAGCGCGGTGTGAGAAAATTCAAATACAGCATATACAATATTTAAGATTGCACAAGCCATATGGAATTATTTTCTGTAAATTATGTAAGTAAATATTAAAGTGAAGCACATTATTATATTCACAATAGAAAAGTAGGGAATCAAGAACAAAATATAATGAAATATTTTAAAAATCAGATTTAAAACATACATGTAAATCTTTACCAGCTAAATCCTGAGGTGAAAAGTATTTGTCTAGGAAAGTTTGTGCATTTAGTCAAGCAATTAGAAACTTGCAAGAATTAGAAACATATCCACAGATTAGTTTTGGTCAAACATCATAGTACAAGAGATAAGTCAGTCTTTGCCGCCCCGGTGGCGCAGTGGTCTAAGTGATGGCCTCTGATCATTCGTCCGAACGGGGTTCGAATCCCGGTGAGGCATGGATGTTGTGTTTGTCTTACGGCACTGGCTCTCTCCCTTCCCTGGAACCAGTGACCCTAAATTAGGGACGGGCGACTGCTTATAGCCCATTGAGTTGCTCACGGTGGTCGTTAAACCTCCAAAAAACGTCAGTCTTGTTGGCTTAGTAGCACTAATGTACCAAATTTTTCAGAAATGAAATGCGTGTGGAAATAAGTTAAATTCACAGATTCTTACTAAATGATAATTGGAATATGTATTTGAATATGTACAAATTAAAAAAAAACATGACTAGAAGTTATGGTTTTTAAACACTTGCTTGCACAACTTTGCCCTTTTTTGTTTACTTGCTTGAACATTTTGCCCTTTTTTGTTGTACTTGCTTGCACAACAATTCGAATTTCCTCTTCTGAGCAAGCCTGGCTCTCTTCTGAGCAAGCCTGGCTTTTTTCTCAGCAAGCTGCACGGCCATATTTATTTTACGTTGACTCTGCAGCTGAACAGCATCCATTGCTAACTTTTTCTTTTTGCTGATAATTCCTTTTCTTTTCCATTTCTTTGGTATAACTTGTTTTTGATGTCCTAAGATTTTGGCAGAGGTTGGCATCAACTGCTTCTTGCAAAAAAATTTCTTTACTGAAGAAATTAATTGCAGACTCACCCTGTGCTTTAAGTTTTATACTACACAGTTTGTATAGCTGAATAGGTTTCAATGTTCATTCTTCCTGATTATATATCTATGATTTCAGCCATCATGCTGAAAGAACTTTCAACCTGTGGACCATGAAAGCATGATATCAAGGCTTTTACTGTTTTAGATAACATAGTGTACTTGTAGCATCAATTCACCACGCATCAATTCTGTTGATGAAGTTTCCAACTTCATCAACAGGAGATGGAAATCGTGATTCAAACTGATACTGGTGAATTTCTAGAGCATAGCTTTCCATTTCCTCTGAATTCAATATATTTCAAAGGAACTGTGGAAGTTTTTCAGTCTTTTTAAAGTTAGATTATGTCCCCTTGTAGAAGGATCAATAGCTGATATGTACATTAAAAGATCACTACATAATGGTAATGTCTTTTGCATGTATTTTGCACGCTGAATATAAGCTTCAGCAGCCTGACTTAAAAAAAAAAAATTCCCCACAATGTCATTTGATTTGCTTTTCAAAATAATGTTCTTGATCCAAGAATCTTTCACAGGTTTGCCTTATCAAATGTTTCATAGGATTGCCTTTCAGTTCAGTATCTCTTGTTTTAAGAAACAAGCTAAGAAATCCAAGAATAGTTGCTTCTGCTCATCAAAAACTTTATGAATTAATGGCTCCTTTGTTTGAAATAAGCATACATATTTTTTCAAAAGAGGTAGAGCTGCAACATAAAAATTTAATATAAGCAAGGTTTTTTTGAGCTTTCAAATAATTTTGCAACAATTCTAGATTTCCATTTTCTTTCATCTTCTGTTAGATTTTTTTCCCGTAATTTCTTCCACAGCTCCTGGAATTTTAACTTTTTCTTTCTAATCTTTACATATTTTATTTATCACATCCATGTATATTGGTCTTTCATTAGACTGCACAAATCCATAATACAGGAGCAAAAGGGCATCATGGATATGTAAACTGTTTAATGCCACATGATAGAATGACAACCACCTGCATTGCACCATGTTCTTAATTTCATTGAATTTTAGCCCTATAATTTCAGCAAGGGCTTCATGTTGATCTGCCAACCATTTAAAGTCATTGAAGAAGTCAATAAAGTATTTCTCAATGTAAGCTTATAATGGCTTGCAAAATTTTTTACTTGCATTGTGAATATGGTGACATGAATCTCCATCAATGTCAAGCAAGTGGGGAGATTTTCTCTGCCGAATTCTTGTTTTTAACCATGTTTTTGGGCCGCTCATGACACGTTCTTTCCATTTAGCTTTCAAACAAGCAAAACAAATTCCTCCTCAGAAAGAAAGAAAGAAAACGGAAAGCTGCGCCACGAACTTTGTTTAGAGGGTTCAGGCCTACGTAATACTGGCCCGAAGCCGTGCGTTTTTTCCCACTTAGCTTTCAAACATGCAAAACACATTTTTCCTTAGGAAAAACGAAAGAAAGGAAAGAAACAGGGTTGCGTCACGAACTTTGTTCAGAGGCATCGGGCCAACGTTATCCTAGCCTGGCGCCGTGCTTTCTTTCCACTAAGTTTTCAAACAAGCAAAACACATTCCTCCTCCTTAGAAAAAAGAAAAAACACGGAGGTGCGTCACGAACTTGGTTCAGAGGCATAGGGCAGATGCAATTCCGGGCCACAGCGAAAGAAGCACGTGCGAGCCAACGTAATTCCGGATCATGGCAAAAGAAGCACGCCAGGCCTGCGTAATTCCAGCGTGGCACTGTGCTTCCTTTCCACTTGGCTTTGAAA
This sequence comes from Macrothele yani, assembly GCA_039090855.1. Taxonomy (NCBI): domain Eukaryota; kingdom Metazoa; phylum Arthropoda; class Arachnida; order Araneae; family Macrothelidae; genus Macrothele; species Macrothele yani. The sequence goes on from CM077004.1 coordinate 35,159,215, forward strand.
CAAGCAAAACAATTCCTCCTCCTCAGAAAGAAAAAAAACAACAACGGAAAGCTGCGTCACAAACTTTGTTTAGAAGCTTCAGGCCAACGTAATGCTGGCCGGGCGTCGGGCTTTCTTTCCACTAAGTTTTCAAGCAAGCAAAACACATTCCTCCTCCTTAGAAAAAAAGGAAAACAAAAAAAAAAAAAAAGAGGTGCATCACGAACTTGGTTTAGAGGCATCGGGCTGACGCAAGTCCGGGCCACAGCGAAAGAAGCACGTCCGAGCCAACGCAATTCCGGATCACGGCAAAAGAAGCACGCCAGCCTTACTACGTAATCCCGGCGCGGCGCCGTGCCTCCTTTCCACTTGATTTTCAAACAAACAAAATAAATTCCTTCTCTTCGGGGGGGGGGGGGGGGAATAATTTAAGAAAAGAAAGCTGCGTCACAAACTTTTTCGGATGCTTCAGGCAGACGTATTCTCGGGCCGCAGCGAAAGAAGCACGTAATAACGGGTCATGGCGAAAGAAGCACGCCGGGCTTATGCAATCCTAGCGCCGTGCTTTTTTTTTGTTTTCACACTTTCGAACAAGCAAAACAAATTCCGCCACCTGGGGGGGGGAGATACAAAGGGCTGTGTTATGAACTTTGTTCAGAGGCTTTTACATCGATTATTTACAAAACCATTAAAACTTTCTTTATAACAGCGAAAATCTGAATAACCATAATTTTTTGTTAGTCACCCATAATCCCGGGGAAATCCGTAATAATTACGGAGATTCTGTAATTGCCAATTCCGTAATCTCTGTGCGTCCTTCGTAGAAAGAGGTTTCACGAGAGCTTCGATTCTCGAACGATCTCAGAAAAGCGGAAACGCATTCGGATACATCGCAAATTACAAGAGAGAGAGTTCCTGGCGATGACGTCACGGATAGAATGCAGAGTGGCGATTTCCCGCAAGACACGGGAGGGCTGTCTCCTCGTGGGCTGCGGCAGTTTCCCTAAAGCACGAAGTAGGCGGAGCTTCACCCTTCGCGCTGCGATGCTCAAGTGACTGACATCCCATCCATAGTTGACAGCAGTAAACGAATTGAGCTCCTGACTCCACCCTCCAACATTTCTTCTTGCCCCCCCCCCAGCGCCTGCTCCATAAAACAACGCTTCAGCTAGAAAGCGCTTAGTTCTTTTACACCACAAAAGCGGAATCGCGGAATTCCGCTTTTTCAAGGATTTTTCTATAGAGCGACGACCCCCCCCCAAAAAAAATTCTGAAAAATTTCTCTTCATTTTTGCAATGACCTCGAGTATGACCAAAATGATGCCGAAAAAGCGGAATTCCGCGAATTCGCGGAAGAATCTCATGTATGTTTTAGGAACTAACCTTTGAAACTCAGTGAGTAGCTCAGTGTGTAGAACAGATTATTTGTACAACATTTGAATTACAAATTGTACCCATATCTCAAACACTGGAGAAAGTAACGAAACATTGGATGTCATACTTTTTTTTTCTTTTTAATTGAGCCACTTCAGCATGTGAAATGAAATGAAAAAAAAATAATAATAATGCATTTATGATAGCATGTTGCATCAAGCACTATTAGTTATATGATGGTTCATGAAATGAAGTTTGTTGAGTTGGTTGCAACATTGTAATCCACATTCCTCCCTTAGTAAGTTTCATTACTATGATGTTATAAGCCCTAATGTATATTTTGTGGCAAATTATATGAATATCATATAGCAATATGATGCATCACATTAACAAACAGAACACACATGATGTGCAAAGATAATTTGCTGGAGCCGGAGTTTAGCAGCAAATAAACTTATAAACACAGTGAATTCAAATGTAAGGTGAATTCAAATGTTGAAATTGATAGAAGTTTGCTTTCTCAAACATTCATATTATAAATACAGAACTGAATTGAGTTAAGGTAGATTCTTCTCTTCAGGCACCATGAGTAGGGCAATAATTCTGTTGTGGCGTGAATTTCCAATGCTTTTTTTCACGAATTTTAGGGGTTTTCCTCTATTTGAGAATATCAAATATATCCGCGAATTTCAGATTTTTTACCTATTTTTGCCTAATCTCTATTATATTATTTTTATTACTGTATTTTTCATAATTAAATAATTTTAATACTGCCTTCATTAGAATTTACGAGAAAAACATACCGCAAAGTAATCCTACGTGAAAGTCCAAACCAGAGCTTTAAATCTTGAATTACCTCAAGATTGTTTGTTATGAAGATACTCTTTCCGAACAAACTTGACGGGTAATTTAAGGTCACATGCGCTCTGCTGAGGAGTACACATGTGGTCTTTCATGATCCCCCTGCCCCCGCTACTGTAGAATGACCTTTGCGACTTGCCAGACTAGTAAACCGGATGTCGTCAGTTGCGTAAGTAATTTCAGCTGGGAAAGCAGCTCACAGAAAAGAGTGTTTCGCAGATGCTTAGCTTAGAAAATTTGTGAGAGTAGTTTATGAAGTTTCTAGATATTGTTTTTTTAATTTCGAGAATGAGCCACGTGAGTAAGATGAGTGCATCTGAAAGATGCAAGCAGTACAGCAAGGGAACATTTAATGTGAACAAAAATCTATTGTTCTGTTTGTGTTGCAACATACCACTAGATTTTTCCAGAAAGGACAGTTGTGAAAAGCATTTAGCAAGCATGCTGCATAAAAAAAAAAGGAGTGGCTGAACAGTCAACCGAAAATAATGCAGAAATGTGTTGATGTATTAATTGAGAGAAGAACTGCACAAGAACAGCATCGCTCAATAGAACTTTTGAAATTAACTGGTGCCTTTTGTGCAGCTCTAACATCCTACTTTCCAAACTGGATAACCCTACATTAAAAAATTACTTGGAAAATCCATTAAAAGATATTGGTGTTATTCCAAATGCAAATTGGATGAGGAAATGTTATTTGCCGAAAAGATATGATATTCAAATGCAACAAGAGAAAGATTTTTTAAAAATTGGTATCTGGTGTAAGCATCGTAGTAGACGAAACAACTGATTCAGAAGATACATTTTGAATATTCTTGCTGTTCCATCAACTGAAATGAATGTTGAAAGCTGCAATGATGAAGCCTCTTTGAATGCAATCTTCCTTGAGTGCATCACTTTGGAATTCGTAAATTTTAAAGCAGTCAGCGAGGCAATAATTCACTGCCTTAATAATTATGAAATACCTTTCGCTAATATAACCACTTTTGTAACAGACAATGCATCTTACATGTCCAAAGCGTGGGGAAAGAGTCTGAAAGCCGTATTTTGGAATGATGTTAACGTCACCTGCAATGCGCATCTTTTAAATCTTTTGGGTGAAATTTGGCGGAATGAATTTGAAAATGTTAACTCTTTAGTAGTTGCTGTTAAACGTGCCTTCGCAGCTTGTCCCTCCCATAAAGGATGTTTCGATTATTTTTGCAAGAGAAGGACAAAATACCTTGCTTACCACTAGTACCTGTGCATACTGAGTGAAACAGTGTGTTTGGTCAATTTTAGGTATCCATCTACACATTCATGTTGCATTTATGGAAACTCTGGAAAACCACAAATCGGAAGGTTGGCAGCGAAGTATTAGACCCTGCAAAAGATGCTTACCATACAGACATGAGGCTGGCAATTAGCCAATTGTACTTAAGGTGGATTAGATTTGGGAGGGGGAGTAAAACTGGCAGTCATATCTTATACTAAAGAAGCAACATATGTCAATTTGGAGATGGCATAATAATCTGCCAACATAGTGGAGGGTTATGTAGCACAGTCATAAAGAATTAAGACTTAAAACTAAACAAAACAGTAATTAAAATAAATGTCACATAAGTATGAGCACTAACACTTGATGCTGATGAACAAGAAACATAATTCCAAGAATATGCAGACCTTACATATAGAAAGCCATAATAATAATAAAAAGCTGACTACATATTAATGAATCAAAGATACAGAAACAAAATATTACAATTAAATATCTACAGTGTTTGCTGGTTGTCCACTTCTCATTAAGTGCTGGTACCTGACAATTCTACATTAAATTAACCTTAAAACTATAAAGTACTATATAAGTTTATGCAAACAACCACCAAATTTCTAAGAGTGAAAAAATTACCTTCAGCAATGGCACCCAGAGCTAATATACCAGATTCTTTGATTTCCCAATCTTGATGGAAAAGTGTTTCTTTTAGAATTGGCAAAAGGACAGGGAGTAATTCTTCATGAAATACACTTGCCAAAACATCCAAAGCAGCTGCGGAACATTTCCCTGGAAAAAGACACTGCAATTAACAAATCAAAGATGTAGTACAATACAGTATTACCTATAAAACAGTTTACCAATGACCTCACAAACAGAACTACTCCTGTTCACATACGTTGTAATTCTTGTCATATTTGCCCAGTGCGACGTAAACTCAACTTACACAGAACTAAATAATATGGAGCATTTGTTATATTCATAAAATAGTAAAACTATACTTGTAATCCAAATTTATTGGCATTAAAACAAAATTCAGTTTCCAAGCTTTTGAACATCAAAGAGATGGCTTTTCCAAAGAAGGTAGACAACAAACTCTCACAAACCGGTGCTTATATCTCATGAGATGATTTTAACATTCAATTTCATAAAACACTGGGCCCCATCAGGAAACAATACAACAAAACTAATTCATGACCCCAACCCTTACTCAGCACTAATTCTTCTCAAAAACACAGATTCAAAGATTTCAAGAGACTATTTTAGGATGAAGCTTCAATGTTATATGTACTGCAGTGCAATTAGGATTACAAATATTCAGTAATGGAGGTTCATAGCTCTGTGCTGCCTTTGGTATACCAGCCATGGCTGTATGCTATTCCACAATGTTTGTCAATTACCTGAGAATATTTTAAACTTGACCAACCCACTCCCATCCCACAAGCTTATATCTAAGGATGGTACATGTTGCCAATCTCAAATTTAAGGTTACTGTCTACAAAGAAAGGAAATAAAACTGTACAAAACATCACCCACACTTTCCCTAGGAAACAAAACCAAGCACTGATCTGAAAAAGATAGTGAACTAGAAGACTGTTTCCTAATGCCAAAAACCAGAAGACATTAAATTCTCTATTTACAATGTTTTAGAACATATTTTAAAAGAGGAAATCTAGCTGAAACATCAACTGCTAAACTATTTGCACCAAAACTGTGTACACTCTGATAAAAATGGAGAGAGGAGCAAGCCACAACCCACTGGGGAAGCATAAATAATCGCAAGTGGTAGCTAAAAATTTTTATTACTTCTTACTCCATTTCCCTAATAGCTAATTTGATGACGGTGATCCAGAATTAGTAAAGAATGTTTGCATATAGCACCCAAGCATATGAATTACCACTGCTGTGTTAAGATTGGCTGTCTGTAGTTTTGTGTTAGCTGTCTACCAGTGTTAGTTCTTTCAACTACAGCGTATGTACAGTCATTTGAGATGAACACAAAGATAGAAAATCCTGCTGACTATGAAGGCAGTCAGTTATGGTAACATCAAGGCATCTTACTGGTAGAATTTATACCTTAGGCAACAACAGTTAATGTCAATGCTTACTGCATCCCTCTCTGAAGGCTGCAAACTGCTATACAGAACTGTCATAAAGGCCCTGCTCTCTAGTGGAGTTCTTCTACATGACAATGACTGCACACAGCAACCAGGACACAGGCCCAGGAGCAGAATCTTTTTGAAAGTCTGCAATGCAGAAAGAAACACCTAAAAACTGTCTGCAAGGTAAAGGAATGCTTAAATGTTAATTTTGCCATAAAATTTATTGTTCTGCACTGAGTCAATTTGAGATTTTGATAATAGTGCAAATTAGTATTTAGTTGCAATAGTCAAACTAGCTTTTTCCTGATAAAAATGCAGAAGAAACGAACTATTTTAATACATTCAGAACTTAAATATCCTTCTTTAAATGCTTTTGGAATTTTAAAAAATAATGGTCAAAAGGTATAAGGAATTATTTGAAATCCATATTATATTTCCATTTACTTAACTGATCAAACTTTAACTCCCTCTCTTCGAAGGATGTTTCTCCTGATAGACATTCTGATCTTACTATTTCATGCAGCAATTATGTTGTACTAGGAACCTCACCAGGTGATTATTTAGGTGGCTGTGTGAGGGGGTAAGAATCATGCCAACTTTGGAAATAACAGAAATTTTGTCACATTTAACTTGATTTGTAAAACAGGGGTCCACATAAGATTTTTATTTGAAACCCAATTTATGAATTGACCACAGTTTTAAGAAAAAATGTTGTGAATATGTGATGGGAGAATTTTCATTGATGTAATTGTTGAAATCCCATAAAATTAAAGCAAGGAAAATGGCAATGGATCTTGTAAAGCAAAAGAATTTTCACCTCGTCAATCTGAGATGAAACAATCTGGAAGAAAATAATCATTGAAAAAAGCTGCGACAGTCAGCTTCCGTAATACTGCGTAATATGGCCTTGAAAACGCAGCAGGGAGCGTTTAAAAATTCGTGAACATATGGTTTTAGTAAAAAAAAAAAAAAAAGTCTGAGATAAAGCTATCTGAACGTAAAAATAATTAATAAATAAAATTAAATGCGACCGTTAACTTCCAAAATGCCGCATGGCTGTGAAAACGGAAGGAAACGTTGCAAAAGCTTACCAAATATGGATTTTGTAAATAAACAAAAAAACAGCATTAATCCAACTGGAACAAAGCAATCTGGGTACCAAAAAAGGCAAAAGTGCGAACAACAGCCGCCACAATGCCTCATACTACGACCATAGAAAACGGAAGACGGATGATAAAAATGTGTAAAAACATGGTTTCTGAAAGAAAAAGAGCATGAAAGAAACATAAGAAACACTTATCAATCTAACTGAAGTGAAGCTATCTGGAAGCAAACAGAATAAAAAAAGTTGCAAAGTCAACTTACAGAATGCTGACGTATTCCATAAGTTTAAGTGTTTTTTCGTTTCTGCGGAAATGGAGAAAATGCTTTAAAAATATAGCTCTTGTAAAAAGAAAAAAAGAAAAACCCTTAATCTAACTTTCAGTTAGATCGTCCATGCCAAAAATAGAAACAAAGGAAAAATTGTGACCATAAGCTTTCAAAATGCCACACCAAACGTGCATGGTGTGTTAAAAAGGCACAAAAATATTGCTTCTTAAATTCAAAGCTGAAAAAAGCAATTATATCTCATGAAGTCGAAGTTATCTGTTCGAAAATACAGAAGAATGAAAGCTAAAATAAAATGGAGGGTGGAAAACAGTTGCCTTCGTGATCGATCACAGCTTCACGTCTGGAACGGGAACAGACATTACCAAAAGGAGTGAAAATTTCCCTTCCTTTGTTTTAAAATTTAAAACATCTTAAAAACAATGTTAAGAAAATAGAAAAACAGTCTGCACACCTTTCTGAGCATCTGCGACAGGCGTCGCCGTGTCACGCTGTTTCTGCTACCGGGGACACAGGTGTTGCTCAAGGACTTTCGTCAGGAAGATTTTACGCATCCTCTATATGTCCTGGAGCTTGCTTACAGTGATAACCACTTGTTTCCATGCATGAAGGACAATCTAGGTGGCAAATGTGTTGAGAGTGATGCTTAACTAAAGAAGGTAGTCACAGACTGGTTAACTGCACAAGCATCTAAATTCTATGACAAGGGGATACCAAAAACTTGTCACATGATATGTCAAGTGTCTATATCAGTGGTAACTGTGTTGGAAAATAGGTTAAGGTATGTATCAACATTTATCTATAAAGTTTTAGCTTTTTCTCATATTTTCATGTGTGTTAATTAACAAATGTTCTTTACTCTTCCACTGGTGGATGGCCCTCATATCTCAAGAGATTTATGGTAAACACATAATTTTAATAAACTATCAGATGAATAATAATTTTCCATAAGGCATATAACAGAGGCTGTGCCAAAAATTTATGGCTGCTGCTAAATATATTGTCTGCCGACAATGGAACAGTTGTAGTTAGGAAGCATGTGTTCATATTGGCCAATAGCAGGCACAGTGACCACTTGCTCAAACCAGATTCTACTCACATGGCAGGATAATAGAACACAGTTGATCTTATTTGGTACACTAAAATGGAGGTGTGATGATGTGATTTTCATGCAATGATTGTCTATGATTTTAAAAAAGGTTTAGGTGCACAGCCGTGTTTTGAATCACTATCAAATAAGCACACCAGACAAAAATTAGTCACCCCCAGAACTTACCTAATAATAGGTGACTGCACCTCTTGCCTTGATAACAGCATGAATCCGGTGTGGCAGAGACTCCACGATGCTGTGGATGTATTGAACATCTATTTGCAGCCACTCTCGAGTCAATTGATCCCGAAGCTCCACCAGAGTACTTGGGTGTCTATTCCGGCATTTCACCTTCTGTTCCAAATAATCCCACAGATTTTCAATAGGATTTAAATATAGGGATTTGGCAGGCCATCCGAGGTGCAACAGTGTTGCCGATTGTTCGCTCACTCAGGGGGTTTTGGCCCTGTATGCAAGGCAATCGTAGTCTTGGAAGACACTAGTGGCAATGTGATGTTGCTCCTGGAGATGTAGGGCAAAGGGCAACACTTCATCGTTCAGAATGCGGAGGTAAGCGTGCTGGTTTAAATTTACCACCACTGCAACAAGAAGGCCCATTTTGTTGTACGAAAAACATCCCCAAAGCATCACAGAATCCCCTCCAGCTTGAACACCACTTACGACACAATCAGGATTAAGGCTTCATTGGGCCTGCAATGCACTCGTCGCTTCCCATCATTGGAGTACAAAAAAAAAAAAAAAAAAAAAAAAGGAGACTCAGACCAAATTACTCGTTTCCAATCCTCCACAGTAAAGTTCTGGAGCCTCTGAGCCAGTATTGCCAGAGACTTACCTCAAACCAATAGACCAGATCTCAAAAAATCAGGAGAAATCAGTAGATTACATTGTTTTTGCTTGAAATAAGCGCCATCTCACAAATGTAATGTAGCATTGAATGTAATCTCAATACAGACACTTAAATCTACTGGTATGTGAAATATTACCAGTACTTCACAAATTACTATTAAACATAGTAATGAGAATCCAAACCAATACAATCCCGAGTCACTTTTCTTAGGAGATATTACTGATGATCAACTTATAAAATAATGCTCATCATTAAAACTAATACATACATATCACTAAGCTGTTCTCCGAAATTCAGAGCTTAGCTCCACAAAGAAATACAAACTAAACTACGAGATAAATTTTTAACTGATTATTACTTACTGTATCAAACTTCTCCATTTACAGCAATCTTCACATACAACTCTGACTTCACTGACATCCATCACTTCACAAGACCTTCTATACTTCATACTAAATCTTTTTCTCATGCAGACACCCCTGAATCTGATCCTCCCATGACTTCCTTGGCCTTCCCCTGCCTTTCCTTCCTGCCACTTCGGCTGAAAAATGTTTCTTAGTAAGCATCTCATCACTCATTCTTTCAACATGGCCAAACCACTGAAGAATATTAGTCTCCACCTTGTTAACAACATTTTGCTTCACATTACACAACTGCGACACATCTTCATTCCTCACACGATCAGAACGTGTCTTGCCACAAACCCCCTGTAGGTAACACATTTCTCAAGCACACAAACAACTTCTGTTTCTTCTGTAGTACCCAGGTTTCACTACCATACATCAGAAAAGGAACAATTACACTTTCATACACAGCCATGCCGGACTCTCTAGAGAATGAATTATTCCTGTGAAAACCTCCCAGAGCAGCTATGATTTTCAATGAAGAATCAACTAGCCTATTAATTTCACCATCCAATTCGTTCTCTCTGTCAAACACGCTTCCTAAATACACAAACTCATTCACCTGGTCAATCACTGTGCTATTTAGACTTATATTATATTCAGTACTACCAGTTCCTCGCTCGAAAACCATAACTTTGGTTTTTCCCTTATTTATACTCTCAGGTTAAATTTCACGCAAACTTCGTACATCTTGGACAACATACTCTGCAACTCAATTTTGCTTTCTGCCAACAGGACAGTGTCATTAGCATACAGCAATCTGGACACAAGACATAAACTAGTATTATCTATTTTGGCATCATGCATGCACACATCAATAAATATATTAAACAGCTATGGTGACATTACACAACCTTGTCTGACTCCTGCACCAATAGAACACCATTTTGATAAAACAACATTCACTCATACAAAAGCTCTACTTGCCAGCATACATGGCTTTTACACTATTAAGTAGATTCCTAGTAACACCATATTTATTTCAATATCTTTCTCAAAAGTGTCCTATTTACTCGGCCGTAAGCTTTCTCCAAATCTATGAAGGCAGCGAAAAGTAAATGGGGCAAAAGTGTCCTATTTACTCGGTTGTAAGCTTTTGTCTAAATCTATGAAGGCAGCAAAAATTTTCTTACCAACAGCCAGATGCTTTCAATCATCATGCGTAATGCAAAAATTTGGTTAGTGCAGCCTTTGCCAGGCATAAAACCACTCTTAACATCCCACACTTTCTCTGATATAAAACCCCACACTTTTGCAATAATGACCTCACCAAACATTTTCCGTGGCGCACTCAGTAGGCTAATATCACAATAGTTCTTGCAGTCAGTCTGATCCAGGAACAATGATAGCATCATTTCAATCCTGAGGGACCCAGGAGCAGAAAGTACTTTAAACTGCGACATGCGTTCCTGAACAAAGTCCCTCGCAGAACATTTTCTTTTTAATCTTAGATTTCAATGCCTTGAGGAATATTTTTTTTGATCTTAGATTTCAGTTTCCTAGTAGGATATTTTTATTTGAAGAACATATTTTGTTAAATCTTAAATCCCAATCCCTTGCAGAATTTTTTTTATCTTAAATTTGCAAGCCCAGCACTCACTCACATACCCCAATCTGCCAGTAACTCCTCTTGTCTATACTCCCCGCCTTCTGCCCTGAGTACCAAACAATCTCCCCTCCCCCCACACATCCACCCACCCACCCACCCCTAACATTTGGGATGGTAGTGGATTGCTTCTCCCTGCACTTTTTGAAAGACCCTCCCCCACCCCCTTCCTGCTAGTATGTTGTGAAAGTGGGAGGAGCCAAGCAGTGTTAAACCACATATTGCTGGGGAGTGTGTTTGTTAGGTGTCCAACTGTCCATCTTGGAAAAAATTACCTCAGGTCAAACAACAGCAGAATACACAGGATTCCTTGCCCAAAGTATTAAACTACCACCGAAGTAAAGTTGCTGGGAAAGGGTCTCCCGCCTTAGAAAATTTTAAGAGGGGGGGGGGGTATATATTTTTTGATTCACTTACAAAATTAGAGCTTTAAAAACGTGTCCTTCATAAAATTATGTGTGTTAAAAACGAATTGTTACCTGAGTTACGAAAATTGCAGTCGAATGCATCATTCATGTCAGGAATATAATCAATTTATGGACACACAAATCGGCTTCCAGATGTAACGGCCTGGACCATTCGTTTTGCATATCACCAACTGTTACAAATCAGGCACAATATTCTTTCGTGGAATTCCACGTTTTTGATTATTTGGGATCGATAGAGAATTTGAGGAGGGGATTAATATGTGTATTTGTGCGTGGAGGGTAGTTTCTTCAAAACTTACAAAAATTTTCCCATAATAGTTATTTCTTCTTCTTGCAAAGTTGCCTCTGCCCGGTACTGTCGCTAAATACCAGTCTATTGCATAAATTATTAACTATATGTCAGCAAAATAGTTTCCATATTATTTACTGTTTCACACGTTACTAGAAATTTGAGCACGGGGAAAAAAACGTCAATATAATAAAAAATTCTTTATTTCAACTTGCCACTTATATTCCTTTTTGTTGTTCCTTATGATCGTTTAGAATTTCATTATATGAAGATTTACAAATTTTATATGAAAAAATGTTTTTACATGTACAGTCACATGCATCATAAGTTGTCAAAGTCCTCCAATATGTAGAGACAATAGGTATTAAATGATTAACATTATTCCAGTTTTTAACTCATGATTTACGAAAATTATACAATAGAAAAAACCTTCGAACCTCTTGACCATGATGCGCAGAATCAGCAATAAGTCATCTTGTTATCGAATATGGCATGATTTTGTTTCTTGTGGTATAAGCTTCCAAGTTTAAATTCGATCTTATAATTTCTTATTATAGATGATGGTTGCGTGTTCCTTTTCCCCTGGCTCGATACCCAAACTAGTTTCAATTCCTTCTTTTTGGAATAGTCTTCAGTGGGTATTATGAGCTACATCTCATACATGTTGTATCTCTGCCACTTTGACAACTTATGATGCATATGACTGTACATATAAAAACATTTTTTCATTTAAAATTTGTAAATCTTCATATAATGGAATTCTAAACGATCATAAGGAACAACAAAAAGGAATATAGGTGGCAAGTTGAAATAAAGAATTTTTTTATTATATTGACGTTTTTTCCCCGTGCTCAAATTTCTAGTAACGTGCGAAACAGTAAATAATACGGAAACTATTTTGTTGACATATAGTTAATAATTTTATAAACCACAGAATGACTTCGACAAATGTTGAATTAATATAACTATTGCATAAATGTTTGTTTTTCAGCTTGAAACTCTAGGCAACAATTTTCCGAAAACGTAAACTTGATGGAGTGAAAATTTCCCTGTAATCTTTAGGCAAGAGTTTCTCTCGCGGATTCGAGGGAAATTTTGCCTTTGTTGTCATCGTTTGTGTCATTCTCGAGAGCAAAGAGAATTGGGAAGGGGGAAGTGCATTGTCTGCCCGGCTGTAAACGGAATTCCGTCTCCTAAATATGGAAACTAGAGCGAGCGACTATTTCTCCAGTAATCGTAATTTTTTTTTCTTGCGACTCCCTCTGTTCAGTATTAATGTAAAATATGAGTTTGTTCAATAAATTATTGTGTTTCAGGTTCAAAATAGAGGAGAAATTCCCGAAAATGGAAATCGGACTGAGCGAAAAGTTAAAAAAAAACTGTGGGGTGCATTGAGGCGTTTTCCAGCTGTAAACGGAATTCAGTCTTTCGAAAACGGAAGGTAGACTGAGTGAAGATTCCTCCCATAATCTTATTTTTTTTCTCTTTTGATTCCCTATGTTTAATATTAATGTAAAATATTATTTTGTTCAATAAAATGATTGTTTCAGCTTCAAAATAGAGGAAAATTTTCCAAAAATGGAAATCTAACTGAGCGAACAGTTCGAAAAAACTGCACTCCACTCAGAATAACTCTGACATAGCTCCCTTATGTTGGATATTCAATAGATAACAGACTTCATAGCTGATCTACTGAATAATAAAGTGTATATTTTGAAAATGAGGAAATTGTTGACATAAGAAGAAGGGCATGTATTTTACTGAATTTTGAATAATTGGCATTTCCAAGAACTCTTGTCAGTTCTGAGCAGAAGAAAGAATTGGAAGATCTTTCAAACTTCATTGAATTTGTAAAGGTTTTTCCATGTGTTCCACACCCTGAAGAAAAAAAAATTATTTATTCTTTGCAGTGTTAGAATCAGAAATAAATCTTCTACAGGCCTAACGGACTACTTGAATTTCCAAATCACTGGTCCGCCAAAATGCCCACTGGTCTGTGCAAAAAAAAACAACACACATTTACAGTATATGTAGAAAATAACTTATTTCACTGGAGTTGTATATAGCAAATTTAGAACAGAATGTACATATGTAGTGATGCAAATAGTACTAATTAATAAAACATGAAACATGCTACGCAGTGGCTGAAATTTGAAAGGGGGAGAAGAAAAAAAAACTACTGCTCTGCAGGACCAGTGTATACCAAAAGTTGAAAGCTCACTCATTTTAACTGGTTCATGGCACAAATAAGACATTTTGTATGCACATGGTGCTAGTATCTAGGATAGTACACTGGTTATAAGGGCACTGATATGAAGCACTATTCACTATCAGTGCAGTTTGCACAGTGCACTTGGTTATGAAGCACTTTGCAACATACCAAAAACTACCTTCAGGAATACCTTGCTTCAGTGTGAAAGGAAGGAAGTTTTCCTATGTGGACAAAAAAAACAGACGGGCAAAGCCAAAGCACAAGTGGTTCTTTAATCTCCAGTTGAAAAAAACTATAAAAAACCCACAATCTGGGGTTATTACTTGTGCGAAAAAGTGGCGCTGTCTTAATCCGAATATTTTGAGTCTGACACCTCGGTATCCTACAGTCCAAAATTTTTATAAAATTTAAATATGGTTTGCAATTCCGACATTCAGTTTTTAAGTAGTAAATATCTGAATTTCAAAAAATCCATAGTGAAATCTGGATTATTTCAAAAACTGCCATAGCAAAAGCTGGATATTTTGAAATCCGGTTCAGTTCTTTATCAACTTACAAATTCCAAAATAAACTGAGAAAAAGAAAAACCTTACTGGCCACCCGGACCAGTAAAAAGTTCTCAGTGGTCCGATGGAATTTTTACTTGCCAATGGCCACCAGGGAATTCGAACTCTGCTTTGAGTACACTGTTTTTGTCACTTGGATCTATATAAATATGCAAGAAAGTTGGACAAGTGAAACATTTTTTCCAGATTAAAGCTCTCTTAAAACAAGCTCTAAATGAAATGAAAGCAGACATTCCAAAATTTATTAAGTATACTGCTTTTATTCTTTCTCTTCCTGCATCAGAGGCAATTTGTGAATCCAGGGGTTCAGCAATTGATATATTTTATAAGTAAAAGACTCAATACTAATGACTGAGATGTTGTTATAGGTGGAACAAATGATAAATGACTGTTTATAATGTCAAACAGAGCACAGTTTGGACATAAGTCAATCCGAAAAATACTGAAAGCTGCCCTAGTTTCAATGTATGGAACAAATTACCACAAACACTTTGTAAATAATTCATGTGCAACAATGGCACACTATTTAACTTCAAAAGTTATCAACAGAATATCAAATTCTAAATACATACCCTGGTTTTAAATAAATTTATTTGATACAAGTAACAGGTTTATGTATTGTTATATTTAACAAGGGGTTTCAACTGATGGTAATTTTTTAATGTTTGTTTTACTTTGATTCATTCACTTAATTCTTTCTTTTCTTTTTTTTTTTTTTATGAAATTTGTGTGTTTTGCACTCTTTGCTTGCAGAACATTCACAATCTTTAGCAGTCATGTTGCAGAACACAATGTAATTCTGCTCCTGGGCTGAGGGAGTATTCCCAACTCCCAGCACAACTGGCAAATTTAAGTTAAGTACATTACAGAGTCACCAACCATATTTCAACATCTCTGCAGTTATGCCATCCACTCCAGGAGCCTTGCCATTCTGAAGATATTTTAGAGATTTACACACCTCTTTTGTATGTGGCTTTCTTTTATTGGAAATCATTTCCTTAATATTGCAGCTGTTCAGGAAAATATTCACACGGATCATAGGGCCCTTGTCCACTAGGGGAAACCTCGCTCCTTCCAGCCAGTAAAAAGTTATATAAAGGCAATTGCTAGACTTGCATAACAGAATTAGATACCTCTATATGCCTGCTTGTAGAAAAGTTATATATTCACATATTTTCCTGATTCTTCATTCATTCACTCACTGTCTTGGAGGTTTTAGCAAATATTCCCCTTTTTTTTGGGGGGGTGACAGTATTTGCAGTTTTCTAACAAGCTGCCAGTGAATGGAACAAAAAGTGCACCACAGCACTTTCTACATCCAGGAATGAGGAGAGGCATGACTTACTGTTATTGAAATGGAAGGGCATTTTCCACTAAGAAAAGTTATTTCATATAACATGACGAATGATGATAAAGTCTACCAATATGTTTTTATAAGAAATCTATTTTTAGAAAACTATGAACTACAGGAATTGTAAATACTTCAACACCTTTAACATATTCAGATCTAAGACACCACAATCTATTCTTGCCCTGAAAATTTGGCTATATTTCTTCACACCAGCCAATAGCACTATTTCAGGTACTGAGTTACTACAATGAAAGCCAGCAATAGCATAACTAGTAAAACAAAAGGTGGTTGTTTTTTTGTTGTTTTTTTTTTGGGGGGGGGGGGCATTTTTTTTAACCAACACTATCACTGTATTTAACATTTCATCAAGATGTTTTAAGAATACAACACAGCTAATGGATAGCTGACACACACACAGTTTGTAAAATCAACCAGCATTTCCTACCCAACCTTGCAGGAACAGAAACAGCAGCCCAACAAAACAAAATTACTGCTTCCAATCACAGTACTAAGCATCAAGTTTCATTTTAGATATGCACAACAAATAATTAAAACTTACTTAAATTCCAGTCTGATAAACTTGAATCATCATCTAGTCCATCGTCTGATTCTGTATCATCCTGAAACAAATAAAATGTGTTACAGGAGAGGGGAAAAAATGTACTGGGATTTATCCACAAGCAGATGTTACTAATCACTGTTTTATCTAGCAATACTGCAGATTAATACTGTGCATTTTGAAAATAAATATTAAATTTAATGCTTACTTCTAGGACGTTCAGGTACAACTATGTGCATTACAAAAAAGATTTAATGACTGTGCTGCTCAATCGGAAACTTATATTTTTTTTTTTTAGGTTTACAGGATACCTGAAAACTGAATTCCTGCATGTGAACTAGTACACATGCTATAAAAAGGGCTGTGCACAACATTCTATGATTAAGATATCATGATACTGCACAGCGTCAGAGCCTACCTTGGAAACTGGTAGTCTTATCCATTACTAGGGTTTGAGATTTTTATGTGATGTCACCAAAATTTTCATGATAACAGGCCTGCCAAGAACCAACAAATATGTTTGGTACCAGCCTGTATTGCATTCGGCATAAAAAAAATATCAGAAGATAAACTACACGTACATGTCGAAAATGCCTTTCAACATAAAAACATATCCTTGAAATTCATGATGTTTGACATTCTTCTTAAGCACAACTTACATGTAACACTTCTTTTAATCATTTACCACTGGATCTCTGGTAGATCCTGTATCCTTCTCACCCCAACTCCCCAAGAGCAGCTTAAATGTACTAACATCAGTAAACTGTCTCCAAAAGAAATTTCACACCACACCAACAATATCTCCCTTTTGAGCACAAGCATATCACTACCAACTACCTGAAGAAAGGAAATATGTATTGTAAATGGTCTTTTCTTTGCCCTTTTTTCACTTTACTGTTAGTTGCTACTTCACAACAAAGGTTAAAAAAAAACCTGCAGTGCAATGGCATAAAACCAAAGTCTCCACATTTTATGTGCATGTTCTTAGGCATGAACTTGAAAAACATTTAAAACAGGTATCATGATAAGCACAAAAGAAGCAACAATCAGCACATATATTTGACATAGCAAGACAGGTGAAATTTCAAATTTTTAGCAAGTTACTTTCATTTTTACATTCACTAAAATGTTTTACTTATTGCAGATCTCTTGCATTATTTTATTAGCTACAGTTTTCAATTAACAAGTATTATTTACCTTCAATTATTTGGTAAATAGTTTTATGATTGACTAGTTTTAACCTAATAATGTAACATGTCAAAAATAGCTCTTTTTTTTATCTGTCCGGTTATAACGAAGTTCACATATATCTTATGTTTTTGCTCTCTCTTAAACTTCGTTATATACAGGTTTTCTCAATCATAAGCGATTCTAAAAATCATTCCTTCACTATTTTATTGGATAAATGTATTTGCAAAGCCAAATTTGAAATTGCCTTTTCATTTTTCCCCTACTCAGTTTTCTTTTCCTATAATCGGGGCATCACTGATGTCTAAAAGTGTTGGAATCAGGCCACAATTTTGCTTAATTTAGCAGTAGCAGCATTTGCTAGTGGCCTTATTTTTTTATTAGCAAATTGCATTATCTACTAGCAAAAGTTTATTAACATTATACAAAAGAAACTTTAACATGTTTCCCTCCATTAGTCAACCATGAAAACTTTTTATTTCACCCTGTAACTGTCACATTGTAATGCTGAAAAGATTACATTTTTATTCCTACTCAAACAGTTAGCAGCAGATGTGATTCTGGTAGGTCGGGTAGACAGGGTCGGAAGTGGGGGAGAATTAAAACTTTTACAGTTGAGATGTTTTACTTCCAAAAGAAGTAAAACATTTGCCACCTTTTAGATAAAGGAGACAAATGCGAGCATAATGTCTAATTTGCCACGGTTTACCATGGGGTAGGGGGAGGGGTTCTAGAGTGAAAAAAATTTCAGTCTTGGCAATGCCTTCCAGTTTTCAACCAGGAGTGAGTTACAGTTAGTCATTTAGCAAATTTTGGGGAAGGAACATGCCATTGATTTTTTTTTTTTCCCCCAGCATGCTGCAGCCGCCGAATTTGTTTCCATGACGCAGACCTTTATTCCACACACGCAATGCAGTTGGTGCTTTACATTTCACACTAAAACATTCAAAATTTTTCCACTAGCAACTTTTGCTAGAACCACTTTCTATCACTAGCAAAATGAATTTGTTTGCTAGCAATTTGCTACTAACTACTGGTCAAAATCGTGCCCTGGTTGGAATCCAACTAGACTCAGAGTAATGTTGCCAGAGCCACTGGTGTGAATCAATGCATTGTATCCAGACCTTGGACAACGGAAATGTTAATCGTCAACCTGTGGCAGGTCATCCATGGATTACAACAGCTCAGGATGATGGGTATGTGGGACTAACAGCGAGACATAACAGGTCGACGTCAGCTTTTGCTTTAGAGTTGTCTGCGGCTCATGGACCAGCTGTTTCACAGATAACAGTAAACAGACTACTCAACAAACAAGGATTGTACACAAGAAGACCCTGTGGCTTACATCCCACTCACTCCATCAGCAAGAAATGCCAGGGTACTGTGGTGCAGATAACGTCAAGACTGGTATGAAAATCAAAGGGCCAATGTCCTCTCCTTTAATGAATCTGTTTCAGCCTTGAAAATGATAGCCATTGTGGTTCTTATCTCGAGAGAACCTGGAACTCCTTATTCCCACACAAACATCTGAGAAATTGTGAGGAATGCACTCGAAAGACACATTACAGGTTGTCAACCTTCTGCCACAACTCTAGAGGAACTCTGATCTGCTCTTGTTCAGGAGTGGGATTTGCTGTCACAGAGCCTTTTTGTCAACAACATGAGACATCGGTGTGACACTTCTTTTGCTACACCCTACTAGACAATTGTACAAAATCTGAAATGCCTCCAGAAAATTCCTGCTGTTTTCATCATTTTGAACTATTAGTATGTCTTCCTGGTTCATTTTTTTTTAATGTGATTAGTGCTGCATATTTAGTTCCTCACTAAGATATCTATGTATAGTAAACTGCCCATTTCATTGTAACCCTTCTTACTTTTGTAATTAACACTTTTTGATTATGTGTAACTTCTGGAAACCAGCGTAAAACAAAACAGATGGCACATTCACACTGTCAAATAATGCACTTTTGAAATATTAAAATGTCATGCCCATTTCTTAAAAATGATTTAAGCATTTTTATGACATGCACTTCTCATGCCTCTGCATTTTCAAAATGGGATCACAGAGAAGCAAACCAGCATTCCTCTGCTCCTCAAGCGATTTCAACAACGCACGGTCACCATCACACTCGCTGCACATTTCCCCAATTTTCTTGTTTGTACCAATTACTTCCCATTGCAGATGAGACCATTTTCTTTACTTTCCCATAAATTTGAAAATATGCCTGTCAACAAATTTGGTTTTCTTAAAAAACCTATTTCTTTCTGTGTTTTAACTCAACAACAATTGCCTTTTTTGAAGATAAGCACACTTCCTTTTACTCAAGGATATGCCTGCATGGAGAAAATCAAAATACACTCGTGAGTCATAACATTATGAACACATACCTAACAGCATGTAGTGACTCTGGCTCCGATAACTTTTTGCACTTTGTATAGCACTGAATCTGCTGGTCAAATGGTTCTCTAACAGCAGTCCACAGACCCCTGGAGGTTGTCAAGACACTTTCAGAGGGTCCATGAGATCAAAACTATATTTGCAAACTAAGATGTTATTTGCCTTTTTCATACTCATTCTCTCATAGGAGTATAATGGGTTTTCCAGAGGCTACACAATGTGTGATGACATCATAGCCCTGACAGGTAACAGAATGTGTGCTGTAAGTGTTTTCAAGAATTTTCTTAGAAAATTTTCATAAACATTTTATAAATGTGTGCATTTTCAAATATTCTGTCTGTTTGCAATACTTCTACTGTGCTCTTGTTAGCCATACAAACTGTAATACCTGTAACCACATTATCATCCAATAAATTATTATTTTGAAATCCCAAAATTTTCCTTACACCTATGCAAAGAAATAAAATGTACACTTTGTCTTATTTTGCAATTTTTTTTAAATATAAAACTTTTCTAAAAACTGTATTCACAATATATATATATTTATTTACAGGGTGATTCAAAACTCTTGGGCCAAACTTTACGGGGTGATAGAACACACCTACACAAGCACTTTTCATTGTACAATGCAGGGTCGTAACTCAAATGGTGAAGCGCTAGGGGTTAGCACTTACTGCATCCTGAAATGCTGAAACACAAGAATGACAGACGAGGTATGAAAACATTGAAAAAAATGGCAGAACAGAATTTTATTGACAGCAGTTACAGAATTTTATGGAACAAATTACAGCAACTGCTCAAAAGAGCAACCGCCAACAGTAATGCAGGCTTTACACCTTCGACGTGTTGATCACCCTACATTGGCGAAAACACCATGCACTTCGCGCACAGCAGCAGCGGCAACAGAAATCCGGGCAACATGGTCCTCAGCGAAATCGATGGGGCTATCGTAGACTAGGCTTTTCATATGGTCCCATAGAAAAAAGTAGAAATGCAAGAGATCGGGCAATCATGCTCGCCAAGCGATGGGACCACCATGACCAATCCATCGTCCTGGGAATTTAGCATCCAAGGCATTCCGCACATTCACATTGAAATGGAATGGCACTCTGTAGTGTTGAAACCACATATGTGTTTTAATGTTTGCTGGAACAGGGTTCAGTAATTCTGGCTTTTCATATGGTCCCATAGAGTAGACTAGGCTTTTCATATGGTCCCATAGAAAAAAGTAGAAATGCAAGAGATCGGGCAATCATGCCCGCCAAGCGATGGGACCACCATGACCAATCCATCGTCCTGGGAATTTAGCATCCAAGGCATTCCGCACATTCACATTGAAATGGAATGGCACTCTGTAGTGTTGAAACCACATATGTGTTTTAATGTTTGCTGGAACAGGGTTCAGTAATTCTGGCAAGACTTCTTGTAAAAAATACAAGGTATGTTCTCCCGTCTAATTGGCCTGGCAGAATATATGGGCCAATCAAATGGTCATGGACGATTCCAGCCCATACATTTATTAAGAATCACCGCTGGTACGAATGTGGATGTCAGGCATGCAGATTACTGGTTGCCCAACACATGACAATTGTGGGTATTAAACATTCCCTCATGTGTAAAGGTGCATTCGTCGGTGAATAAGACATGTGCGGGGAAACTCCGGCTGCGCTGCAGTTTGCTGAAGGAACCACTGTGCAAACTCAACACAAGGTCGATAATCTACGGGTGTCGAGGCTTGCACTCGCTGTGCATGGTAGAGGTGTAAGCGTTCATCTCGTAGTACTTGCCACATCGTCGATTGGGGCACACGTACAGCATGGGAAAGTGCTCGCGTGCTACGTTCGGGACGATCGCCAACCATACACAGAATTTCCTCTGTAACACGTGGTGTCCACACACTCCTTGAACGCTTTGTCCTGCAAGCCGCCGACAAAAACCTGTGTTGCACAAATACTGGTGCAATCGATTAAAGGTTTTACGATCTGTTACATGTCTTGTCGGAAAGCGCTCCCAGTACAGACTTTCGGCTTCCCTCGCATTCCCATCCGCCTTCTCCTGATTCACGAAACAATACATCCCTTGTGAGATCCATGGTAGAAATTACGAGTGTGAAAACCCATGCTTTTATATGGGTTCGCTGGACAGCGTCCTCTAGTGCTTCACCGTTTCAGTTACGACCCTGCATTGTATGACGAAAAGTGCTTGTTTAGGTGTGTTCTATCACCCTATAAAGTTTGGCCCAAGAGTTTTGAATCACCCTGTATGTGTGTGTGTGTACACACACTATACTGACAAAAGTCACCGGACACCCCTTCAAAAGCAAATAAACAGATTCGCTGTGTTGTTAAAATGCCCGGTTCAGCTCCAAACTGTATAAAAACAAGCCTGCAGCTGACTGCGATCATATTGCACTATGAGTTTCAGTGAAAATGTCACGGCGGGAGAGAACTGACTTTAAGAAAGGAAAGATCGTTAGATGTTATATTAGTGGGTTGTCCACAAGAGAAACCGAGGGGCATTTAAACATACCCAAGTCAACTGTTTTGAATGTGCTGAATAAATAGAAGACACATGGTGTGCCTGAAGCAGCAAAACGTACCGGCAGACCTAAGAAAATCAATGATAGAGGACGTTGAAGCCTCAAGAGAGTCATTACAGCTATTCGACGGAGTACTGCACAAGACCTCAGTGTACAGGTGAGTAAAAATGCTCGAACCTCAGTATATACACGTACCATTCACAGAGAACTTCATTCCATGGGTTACTGTGGTCGTGCGGCTGCTCATATGCCTTTCATCTCCATTCGGAGTGGAACTCGCTGTTTAGCATGGTGTAAAGAACATTTTTCGTGAACCATAGATCAATGGAAACTGGTCCTATGGACTGATGAATCCAGATACACGATTCATAGGCCTAATGGCCGTGTGTGGGTATGACAGCAGCCGGAGGAACACTATTTACCACAATGTACTGTTCCCTACGGTCAAGTTTGGAGCTGACAGTGTACTCGTGTGGGGGTGTTTTTCGTGGTATGGTTCCAGCCCATTGGTTATCTTGGACAAAGCTGTTAACCAGAACGTCCACCTTGATATTCTGGAAAATTATGCCCTACCAACTCTGTGGCAATACTATGGAACCGAGCCTTGTTGGTACCAGCAGGATAATGCACTGAGCCATAAAGCAAAGACTGTCACAAAGTGGTTTGACGACAATACCTTATTGTATGTGGACTGGCCAGCATAGAGCCCTGACTTAATCCCATAGAGCACCTATGGGATGAATTAGAGTGCCACATAAGAAGTTTGGAACCAAGGCCTACTACTAAGCAAAAGTTAGCGGCAGCATTATGTACTAAATGGAAGCACATACCTATCGCTGTGTTCCAAAACCTTGTCGAAAGCATGTCTCGAAAAGTCAGTGCATGCATTAAGGCCAAAGGTGGACGACACCATATTAATGTATGTCAATAAATGCTATGTTGTGTTTCTCTTCTAGGTGTCTGGTGACTTTTGTCAATACAGTGTATATCTCATATCTGTGTGAGGCAGGATTTCCTTCATATACTTCAAACCAAACCAAACCAAAACAACATACCACAACAGAATGAAAGGAGAAGATATGAGAACATTAAGGCAATTTGAAAACATGTAAAACAATGTAATTTTTTTTTTTATCACCATTTTTTTTTTTTTTTTTTTTTGAAAATAGGTTTTTTCATTAAAAATGTTACATTAACATGTGGTTTGTTATTTTTAAATGAATTAATGCAAATATCTTTAAAATAGATAATTCTTAATACGATACATGTCGATAGATATAACCCCCATACACAAAAGCTCTCAGGAGTTCTTACTACTTTTTAAGAGTGTAAAGGGTTCCCAAGATCAATAGGTTAGAGAGCCAATGCACTAGACCATGGAAGGTACCCCGAAGCTATTCTGTACCAGCTGGACAGAATCTTGTCCCAAAGTTCAGCGATGAAGTGAGGTACTAGCATGGGCCACTAATTGCTACATATACTGCATCCCTCAAACGTGAGATGGGATTCAAGTCAGAGAACTTTGGAGAACAAGGGAGCGCGCAATCATGATCCTCAAAACATTCCTGAACAATGCACCTTGTGACATTGGGTGCTGTGTTGCTGAAAGAGGACACTGCCTTCACAATCACCATGTAGAAAAACGTTTGATTCAAAACATCTTCGCTGAGCTTACTGCTTCATAAGACCTGGCAAATAGGGTGTGTTTATTGGGGATGACGGGACCCAGTGACACCAAAGTGAACAATCCACTGAAGTCTGCTTGTTTCCATCCAATAATGTAGTCCAACAATTGCAGTTGTCTACATGTGTGGCATCAAATACAGACTCCTCTATCAACACATTGGAGTTGGAACCTCGATTCATTGAACCAAGCAGCTCTTTTTCAGCCATCCAACGTTGAGTCGAGTCACCCTGCTCTTGTGCCCACTACAGATGGGTGAAGTTGGGCAACATTAACATATCAAGTTAGTTAGTTAGTTAGTTAGTTGATTTTAGTGGCGCAAGGGCCAGGTTTGGCCAAAGAGCGCCAGACACAGAACAATGAGTTTAAAATTTTTAAAAGCGGGGTGAAATGATTAAGAGCAGACAGGCTTGGTAAAGGTTAGTTAGTTAGTTAGTTAGTTAATTAATTGATTTTAATGGCGCAAGGGCCAGGTTTGGCCAAAGAGCGCCAGACACAGAACTATCAGTTAAAGATTTTTAAAAGCGGGGTGAAATGATTAAGAGCAGACAGGCTTGGTAAAAGTTAGAAAACAGAATGATGAAAGCTGTGAAGACTAGTTAATTAGATTTATATATAAATTTATTAATTCACTGTTAAAATTATTATAACTTTTTTTTTTTTAAATAAGTTTTAAAAAGTCAATCTGCTTTAAGAACAAAAATACTGCGAAAGTGTCGCTGTGGTTGCCCAAAAGCTTTTGCAGTGTAGCTGCGCCGTCATCCAGTAGATGAGACTGAAAATAGTGAAACCGATTATTACGAAAACGAACACAACTACATAAAACATGAGAGATGGTGAGTAAACAACAGTCGCACGCCTCGCACATTGGGGCAGTGTCGCCACAGAGCAAATAGCTATGCATGAAGCGACAATGCCCAATGCGGAGACGCGCAAGAACTTCTTCCCTACGGTTCTGGCGACACGATTTCCAAACTCCAAGGAAAGGTTTTATACGGTGCAGTTTATTCTCCATTTGTTGGTCCCACAGACCCTGCTACGTTCGCCTGATATGATCGTGAACAAGAAAGCGAAAATCACGGTGAAACAGTGGCAAGGGTGCGACGACCAAAGAGGAGGCAGATCTAGCAGCAGCATCGGCAGACTCGTTCCCTGGGATCCCAACATGCCCAGGAATCCAACAGAACCGAATCTGGACATCAGTCTCGAGCAAAGAAGTCTCCGTACGGTAAAAAGAAGTGGGTGACACGCTCACGTCCTCATCCGGCGGCAGATAGACGCTGCATACAGTTAGAGGCACAGCCATGGAGATACGCACCATAACGGCTTGTAAAGATGTTGAGACCGCGGGAGAAACTGGAACACTGTGGGGGACAAGGATGGCAACTCCCCCGCAAGCTATATTTCCTGAAACATTATCTTTCCGAAATGCACTGTAGCCTCGAACTGAAAGCAGGTCTGATGGTTTAAGTTTTGTCTCCTGGAGGCAAAGGCACACCGGAGAGTATGACGAAAGCAAATGTTTCACGTCGTCGTGTCTTGTCCGAAAGCCTCGACAGTTCCACTGAACGATTTGACCCATGGTTTGAAGTGTGGTGAATGAGAAAAAGAAAAACGAAAAACAAAACCCGAGAAAGACTGGGACAACTAATAGTTGTCCAATTCCATCAGTTCGTCAGCAATGTCCATTTGCGCTTGGGACTGTTTTGTCCGACGCCCTGTAGTCTCAGGTGGTAAAATGGGGCGGTATTTTGATTCCTGTGTCGCAGATGATCTTGCCCGATCCTGGTTCTTATGATGAGAGTTTGGAGATTTCTTCTCTTTTTCCTTTCTCTTTCCTCCCAGGGTTGTTGAAGTCCCGGTGGTGCTGGCGTTAGTTGCAGCAGGTTTAGGCCTAGTGGTTGTTGGAGCTTTCACGTCCCTAGCTGGGGATTGCAGTGCTGCCAGACCAGCAGCTATGATGTCGTCTAGCTTGTAGGGACAATTCACTGGGATTTGGCTATCAGTCTGTGTACCGACTGTAGTTCTTGCAACAACCGCTGATGCATAGGATCGCCGATCAAATTGACTTGGAACGACCTTTCTTCTGGCCTCTAGGTAGGAGATTCCCTCAACGGTCTTAATGCGTTGGATCTCTTTTTCTTCTTTCCACTTTGGACAGCCTCTCGATGATGCTGCATGGGATCCCTTGCAGTTGAAGCACAGCTCGGCTTCGACATGGCAATCTTGCAAAGTATGGTCTGTTGCTGTACAATGCCCACACCGAGCAGTGCTCCTGCAAGACTGCTGGGAGTGACTATATGCTTGGCATTTGAAGCATCGCAGAGGACTTGGTATGAAGGGGCGCACTTCAAGGTGTAGATACCCTGCCTTGATTGATGTTGGCAGGGATGGGGTGTTAAAGGTCAGTATGATGTTTCGAGATGAGACAGATTGGTCATTTCGCCGAAATAGGATGCGCCGGACTCCACTCACTTGTTGGTCTTTCAGTTCCTCCAGAAGTTCTTGGTCACTGCACTCCAGAAGGTCTTGAGAAGAGATAACACCTCGTGAGGGGTAACTTTTACTGGACAATCTAAAAAAGAGGTAGAGTTTAAAAGCACTGTAGCATATCTGGGACTCTACATCTCAACAAGAAGATCTCCAGATTGGAGCTTCTTAACGCTCTTAGGAGAGCTGGCAATTGATTGCAATGCTTTATTTATCCAGAAGGGGCTTCTGGTGTTTAATGGGTTTGAAGCGTCCAAGGAGTGGATGCAAAAGAACCGAACATTGGCAGAATCGGGTGTAGGTTTCTTGTTAGGAAGGAGTGACCCTTCCTCTATGGGCCGCTTTGTTGGAAGTTCTTGGGGAATTTTTTTTATTAGCCATGAATAGAAGTGAAAGGTTCGTCCGCCGATTTCCCCGCCCACAACCGAGCCCAACAGGGGAGAGCCGGAGGTCCGCAAGCCCAATTGGACGCAGGACACGACTCTAGAGTTAAGCAACGGATATAGCATGTTGATAGTGCAGACATGCGCTCAGCGAGTACCGCGACTTTCCCAGGTCTTGGTAACACCCCTTTCGCATACCCGCACTATCCCCAAACTCACCCTGTTGTACGTAACAACAAGCCGATTGACTAGGAGCGGGTTAGTTCCTAGCCGCCCGTTTAGGGTGAAGCAGGGGGCAAAGAGGAGTGTTGGCGACTGGCGACAACTACAACCTGGCCACCAGAAACCTCAGCCTCCAGCATCCCCTTTTCCACCTTACGGGTCACCGCACATGGCAAACGTGCAGGTAGGTCTAGCAAACCAGCCCAGAAAAACAAGAGAGGAACAGAAAATGGAGAAGCAAGGCGAGTAGAAAATGGAGAAGAAAAGAAGAACAGGTAGTGGAGAAGAAAGTAAAAACAGGAAAGGGAGAGGAAAGCGCTGGCGCATAATCACAACCTCAGCAACCTACAACTGAGGCGGGTGCTGTCAAGGTGGTGACAACACAAAGTTGTAATGGGAAAAATCAAACATAACATTTCGGCTGGGGCCGTGGGGTCGCTACTCCCCATCAGCTGGATGAACAGCTGTCCCTGCGGTGACGTGAAAGCATAAATACTAAAAAACAATAAAAACCGTCACAAGGTCAGCTCGGGGCCGTGGGGGCGCTGCTCCCCAAATAACTGGAAAACCAGTTATCCCCGTGCGGGGAATTTTAACATAAACATATCAAAGGGGCACCAGCTCCTTAGGCACATTTACTTAAAGAGTAGACTGGATTGTGTGCTTCGAAATGTTTTTCTTTGCACTCTGGTTGTAGTCGGCCATTTACTAAGAGATCGGGAGCTGTCTGTCATCCCAGTTCACCTTAACTGGCAACTAGTGGTGATATCTCCTTTCAAGCACATTGGGTAGATGTGTGAGTATCACTCTTTAAATCATTTTTGCCACTCCTTGACCATAGCAGCCTTCAAACAGCAAACAATGCTTGCTAAGATGCTGGTGCCAGCCTCCCCTATCAAGTCCTTCCCTTTCCCCAACTGCTCAAACTCTATCAAGTCCTTCCCTTTCCCCAATTGCACAGACTTTACTCTGGCAAACTGACACATGCTCTGTCTGGGGTCGGTCTGTCTGTCTCTATGTGTGTGTGGGAGGGGGGTGAAACCTGTGTTGGCAGTCACTCGCATTCTGTAGGTCACCTGCCAAAGCAAGGCAGTTTTGTGGGGCACAGATATTATCACCAATAGAAACAATGCATAACAGACCGTTACTTGGCGGCCGCCTGCACGACGCAGCCACAGGCAGACATTTTTGAAATGTACCAGAGAATATATTTGCATTTTGCAATCCCCAACATGCAGAACTTATAGAAAAATCTTGTTTAGAAAGTTCTAGAAAGACAACCAAATGGCAGTGAGTTTAAAAATATGAAATGCACATTTCTTTTTCTCTCTGTGTCAGCATCTTTCAGGAGATAGTAAGCTGTGGGTGGTTCTATGGAGGATGTCAAGTTCTTTGCATTTTGTTTGCAGACAGTGTGTTCGATCTTTAATTGTCCTAAACGAGCGCATTAAGTCCACAGAGGGTGACTTCACTTCACATCAAGCCAGTGACATCACTTTTACATGCTGTTTGGGCACATTCACTCATGGACACAGAGGGGATCACAATATGGCCCATGAATGTAAATTTGCCAAAAGCCATTCACCTATAATTATGATAGTTGAACTATTACTGATGAAAATCTTTACAAAACACAAACTTACCTCTGGATTGTCATCCATATGTTTCTGACTATGAGTTTTGGATTTGTGAAAACGAGGCCTAATGTCTTCTTCTCTGTCTGGAATCATTTCATCTTCTTCAATGTCACCCTGAAATTTAACAAATTAAAATACATGAAACATATTTGCTTCACATCTGCATATAAAAAGAATGGGGGATAAGGATAAATGGAATGGCATTTTGTCAGTTAAATATAAAAATACTCAACAAAATTTATTTCAATCAAGATTTTTTTTTCGTAACAGTCAAGAATTTCAGCAAATTAATCCAGCCAATTATGATTGCTTGAACATTTTTTTTTTTTTTAACAGGGTTCCACTCGAAAGTAAAAAAAAAAAATTCCCTGACTTTTCCAGGTTCTCCAGGTGGTTTTTAAATTTTTCAGAGTGGCATGTTGCAAAGAATTGTTACATTTCATTCCATTCATTTTTCTCACCAAAGCACACACTTGTAAATTTTTTACGTAATTTGTCTTTATAAAATTACCAGCTTTTCATTAATAACAACTAACTGTGCACATTATTTTCTGTACCAAAGTTCTGTGAACTTTTGTGAATACTACCCACATGGAATTTGTAAATACATTCCCATAGAAACAGGCCATATGTAAGAAAAAAATCTGTCAGTTGAATAGTTTCAGTTTTTCTATAACACAATGCAGCTAAGCTTAATGATGGAATGGCTCTGTTCAAAGAAACATGTTTCAAGAGAACCAACAGACAAAGGACTTTGATCCATCATTTGGTTGGTTCTCTTGTGAAGTGTTTCTTCAAGCAGGAGCCATTGTGACTAATTGTTCCATGTTATAACAACTGCCTGCAAAAATTGAACAAAAGCTTAATAACTGGCAATTTTAAAAATTCAATTTTGCATCTTTTTTTAGAGAATAAAGGAAATACTTAATATAACTGAAAGTAAGATCTACCAAATTCTAGGGAGGCAGTAATTGCAGGGAAAAGTTTGAAATCTTAAAAAATAAGCTTTTTTTTTTTTTTTTTTTTGGCAAAATAAAGTATCCATTGATTTTTACAAAAAAAAAAAGGGGGGGTAATTTTCTTTGAGTTTTCCCTGACTTTTACAATAAAAAAAAAGGGTAATTTTTCCTGAGTTTTCCCTGATTTTTGGAACCATTTTCAAATTTTCTGAGAATTCCAGGTTTTCCCTGTTGAGTGGGAACCCTGTTAAATGATTTGGCAGGATATTTTTTAATATCTATCACTATCTCAAAAGGATATTTTATTTTTACCATTTTTTTTGTATTATTCAATAGCTATTTTTTTCTGTAAAGTTCAGATTGTTTTTGGTTACAGGGAGAGGGGATGGGGGTATTAAATAACATTTCCTTACAGATATTTCTACTTAAACTATAAACAATTTTTCCATTTCACTTTAAGTAGAGAGATGAGCTATAGTTTATCTAAATATTTTAACTACCCTGTTTCTTAATTCTGAAACAGCAGTATGAGTATGAAATATTGTATTGTTAGCACAAAGAGGTGGGTGCATTCTTGCATCAAAAACACCTAAGAAGGGAAGGAGATTCTAATCTGATTTTATTTTCAGGAAGATCTCACACTTTATACCAATAAGTCAGAGATCGAGTAACTACCCCACACCTCCCACTGTTCTTTTCTACAGGTACATAAGCATAATACTCAAAATTCACTCTTTTTAGAGCTCAGTATCTCTAACTGGACACCACCTAAAATTCTGAAGCAGTGTGTTAAAAAAGTAAAATTAATAAAAATCTGAAGTATGAGAATTTGAATACCAAGGCCCTTGTGGAAGTGTTATATGCAAAAAGAAGAGTATTACATTTAGTTTTCATTCTTGATCTATATAATAAAACCATGAATGGTGAACTGCAATAACTAAAAACGTATGCATACCTGCCAACATTGGCAAGAGCCTTGTCCAGGGCTAGACAAATTCCAGAAGCCAGGTTTCCCCAGGCGCCTAGAAATCTGACCCGTAATTTGCCGTAAATACCATAATTTCTGTCATATAATCCGTGGATTATCTATTAAAAAGTTATAAATTTAGGTTCACCGGATAACATACCGGTAAAAAAAAAAAGTCTCTGCAGCGTTTTAAAATATCCACCTGGTAATTGTTTGGAGAAGTGGTGTTATTGAAAAGTACAGAAATTGCAGTAACAGAAAAAATGTAAAGCAATACGAAGATAGAGGACAGCAAAGAGATTGAAAGATTTTTTTTTTCTTACGAGCATTCTGACAGAAAATATGACTAAACAAATGTAGTACTTACTATTTGCGCTCGCGGAACCCTACGTGGTGCGAGAAGCCAGCAGAGCTAAAATCCATGGCACGTAATCATTTGGAGAATCGCATTCGTTAGTTTTGCTGTGCTACTCATTTTATTTATGGATTTATTTCGCTATTCAGTTGAAATATATTCAGAAAAGGGACAAATGCTATGGATTGTTTGTAGTTTCTACGGATATTTTAGGTCCAACTCATGAACTACAATAATGCAAAAGCCAGGGATTTTAGTTCTTTGTTTAAGTAATTAACACAAAAGAGTACTTAAAAATAACAGTTGCTTTCTTTGGACTTCTGGATCAGTCATCCTAAGAATCAGGGCTTTCTTTGTCGGAAATTATGGTTCAAGATGAACATGACTGTGTGGATTATATGACTTTCTTTTTTTTTTTTTTTTTTTGCTGAATTTTATGGTCTAACACGCCGCCGAGGACTATATGAAGAAAAGATATTTTGGTTTTTCTTCTCAAAATTTTACTATCTACGGATTTATACGCCGCCGCAGATTATGAGAACGAATTTTTTTCACGGCCTGCAAGTTATACACTACCGCAAATCTTGGGAAGAATTTTTTTTTTTTTTCTGAATTTTATGGTCTGCAGGTTATATTAGAAGCGAAGCACAATACTGTACTTTGAATTAATGTGTACAAAATTTGACTTCCACAAATTGTGTTTTAATAAAATTAAAATTTTAAATTTTAATTTTCGAGAGAGCAACAACCGGAAGAATGGGAAAAGAAATTTATGGAGTAAATAAATTGGAATTTTATTTCTCAGTGGTTTGGGTAAAAAGGAAAAAAATGACACCAAATATACTTTATTACTTTTTCTTCCAGCATCATCAACACAAATTACGTTGGTGTGTCATTCTTTAATATTTGACTTCGTTTTGCCGGGCTCCTAAATTTTGAGAGCTGACTCCTAGATCTGGAGCATATTTGTCAAGCCCTGGCCTTGTCAGTAGTGACTCGTATTGCTGTGCGGCACAAATAGACACTTTTTTATGAAATAATCCATCTCTGTGAAAAAGAAGTACGCACCACAACAAAACATTACAACAAACAAGGACATCAATGAAACAAACTTAGCATGTGCAAAACACAAAAGTTGATTCCTCTAGTGAGGGCACAATAGATTGCAAGATTTAATTTCGACACTTCCACTAGAAAAATCAGTCGCATGCATTCAGAACTCGCCGGAATTTGTAAAAAATGCATCAATTTTTACAAATTTTACAAATTAGTCCTTTCTGTTTTTGGCAATTTCCCCCTCCCTTCTCAGGCTTAAATGCAAAAACTTATGCGGCTGGGGATACTTAAAAATGTAGGAGAGCGGGAACATTGTGAGAAGGGTGGCGATTATGGGAGAAATCTTTGTTCCATCCGACTTCTGGTTTTGGAAATTTCCCCCAATTTTCGAGCTGAAATAAAAATATTTATACAGTAAAATGTTATTTAACAATAATACTTGAATGAAAAATCAATTACTACTACGGAAAAAATCTGAACTCTATTGACCTTCCGAATTTAGAGTTTTGTAAAAATATAATTCCGCCTTCAAATGAACATCCTCCCTGTCACCTTCCCTCCCTTTTCTGTTCACTTGTGCATCAATCTCGTGAATGACCAAAATAATAAGGAAAACTAATGATGGCAGAATTTCTCAAATTCACGGAAGAATCTTATGCCTGAAGATTACGGAAAAAAATTTGCCGTGTCTAACTTCGGTTTTTGCAAATTGTTGCCTACAGTTTCAAGCTGAAATACTAACATTTATGCAATAAAATATTTAACAAGAATACTGGACACAAAGGCAACATCAGGAGGGAGGGGGGGATCACGATTACGGCAAAACTTTTTACTCCACTTAACTACCGTTTTTGAAAGTTCTGAAACACAAAATACTGCCGCTAGACAGACCCCCCCCTCCCAATTCTCTACAGTTTTGCATCAATCTTGAGGACAATCTAAATAATGACAAAAATGCAGAATTCCACGAATCCGCTTAAGAATCTCAGGTATATCATAAAATAATATCAAAATAAATAAAAAATTAAACAAAATGAAAATGCATAGAATCCGTAGTTTCAACAGCGAGTTCCGTAGTCAGACAACAAAATCTGTAGTAGTTGGCAGGTATGCATAAGCTTAAAACTGTCTTAGCTTTTTAATGGCACCATGAGTACTTTTGCAACTGTCAAATTTCATTACAAAGTGCCATTTGGGATGTCTGAATTAAACATTCTAACATTGTTGAGAAGTCCAGTAAATAATGGGAGGATTTTTGTAATTGACATCACTAAATTACTATTATAACAATCTCATGGAGCCAACATAATGAAAGAAAACAAAAACAGAAAAATGCATCTAAACTTTCCATGATAAAATCCCAATTCATAACAATATACTGTTCACCATTTGCACATTTTGGACTTTGATCATTTTTCGTTAATAAAATGACTTACTGTAATGTATCAAAGTTTTTTTTCACTTTAGGGGGTATAGCTTTGTAACCATTAGATTTTACAATCTTGATTCACTGGCTTAAACTTCAATTAACGATACCTAAATATAGGTGCTTCCAACGATGATTTCTGAGCAAAACTAACACATTTCTTTAACAATAAAAATTTGGTCAGTGGTCAATAAAAATTTGATAACAATAAAAATTTGGTCATGCTCCATATTAACAGTTTATGGTACCACCTACTACTCCATCAATAATACTTTTAGAATGAGAAGAAACAAGAAAGATGACACCAAATTTTCGGGTGTAATAAGCACGTCTTTTGAATACGTTCTGACGCAAATTAAATTTATCAAAGCTATTCAAAGTCAATGGAACCGGTATGGAAAACAATAGTATCTGACTAAAGAAAGATTTTCAATCTGGTTTTTAATCCCTCAGATATTGCTGCAAACGGAATCGTGAGCTTATGAACTCTTAGAAACAGAAATATTGACAAAATAAGATGTGACTTTACGTCCCCTGGTGGGAAAACCATGCATTATTTTGGGAAGAAAGTATTCTCAAAAGGTTTATCCATATAAGCGGTATCGGTCGAAGAAAAAAAAAATTTGTCGAGTTTTCAGGAGCCCAGATTTTGCAACAAATACTT
Organism: Macrothele yani; assembly: GCA_039090855.1. Taxonomy (NCBI): domain Eukaryota; kingdom Metazoa; phylum Arthropoda; class Arachnida; order Araneae; family Macrothelidae; genus Macrothele; species Macrothele yani. The sequence continues at coordinate 35,193,516 of CM077004.1, forward strand.
CAGAAGCAGAAATTAACAATTATGACCCCTGGTGGCTAAACCATTCTTTACCAAACATTAGAAACTATGTGAAAAATATTTTCCATCAGGTCTTGTATGCGATACAGGAAGAATTTTTTGAAATCAGAATTTAGGAGCAGAAATAACGTAGAAAATGCAATTTACCTTTGTGCCCCATAGCGGAAAGTCTATGATTTACTTGAAAATTTTGAATTTATAGGAAAAACATTTCGCATCGGAAACACTATCCAACAAAGAAGGAATTTTTCAAATCGTACTCTTAGAAGTAGAGATATTGACAAAAATAAGATATACATCTACGCCCTGGCGTAGAAACCATGCATTATTTCAAGAAGAAAATTTTCCTAAAAGGTTTGTCAACATGAATATATCGGTCAACAAGCGACTTTTTTTTCAATCGAGATTTTAGAAGCTCATATTTTGCTGCAAATACAACAGAAGCGGAAATTAAGACTTACACCACCTGGTGGCGAAACCATTTCTTACAAAAATTAGAAATTACATTCAAACGATTTCTCATCAGGAGCTGTATCCGGTGCAGAAAGAAGTTTTCAAATCGGAGATTTAGAAGCACAGATATAGGGGGAAACGCAATTTACCGCTACGCCCCCTAGCGGAAAGTCTATGAATTACTTGAAAATTTTGAAATTATATGAAAAACATGTCACACGGAACACTATCCAACAAAGAAGAAATTTTTCAAATCGGACTACTAGAAGTAGAGATATTGACAAAAATAGAATGTACATCTATGCCCCCTGGCAGAGAAACTATGCAATATTTTAAGAAGAAAATATTTCGAAAGGGTTAATCGATGTGAGTGGCATCAGTCCACGAAAGAATTTTTTCAATCTATATTTTAGAAGCTCCGATTTTATGGCAAATACATCAGAAGCAAAAATTAACACTTACGCCCCCTGGTGGCCAAAGTATTATTTACCAAAAATTTGAAATTATATGCAAAAGATTTTCCATCAGGAGATGTATCCGCCGAAGAAAAAAAATTTCAAATCCGAGTTTTAGAAGAAGAGTTATCGGAAAAAATGTAATTTACTTTTACACCCCCTGGCGGAAAATCTATGCGTAATTTGAAAAAGTAACTATATATAAAATACTCTTTGACATAAATGGAATGAAAAGATAAAAAAAATTTCAATCGGATGTTTAGAAGCAAATATGTGGAATAAAACGTATATTTGAATTCGACATCATCTGCATTTACGCCCTCTACCGGCAAAATTGTACATCGTAAAAAAAAAAAAAATGAAGGATCACCATTTGCATATTATAAGCTTCCAAATGCAAAAAGAATTTTTCAAATCGGACTAATAGTTGCAGAGATATCGTGAGTACGGAAGGAGGGACGGACAGACAAACCGATAACAGAAGCACGATCTTTTTTATTTACAAAAGACGTGCTAAAAATGTTGCATTCCACTTGAAAATCATAAAAGTGAATGTGCACATGATAAAAAGTGTGCACAAGTACCTGAATCTGCCAGACATTTTTAATTATGTATGTTTGCAAAACACAAACAGCCACAGTATTGTTCACTGAACTGTGTTCACTTGCGATGCACAAACTTCAAAATTCACCTGTTGATAATATACACACCTGCCACTGAATTAGAAACCTTCATGCAGACGTATGCAAACATCACTTATGCAGCATATATGCAAAATATGAGGCCATTTACATCCCCATGTGATCTAGGCAACTATTTAAGACTGCTGCTCATCAGTTCTGTTGATCACAATGGGAAAAACAAAGGATTTTCCGAAGTTCAATATAGGGCTCGTTGTGGGTGCCCATCTGACTGAAACGACGACTTTGAAAACCGCAGAACTAACTGGTTTCTCAAAAGGTCACATATGCCAGGTGTTTAATCAGTGAAAAAATAATCCACACTGCTTATCTAAGAGGTGTAACTGTGGCATGGCTGCAATCTGTCAGGAATGATATTGCTGTTGTCTGAGGTCGTAGTGTGTGCAGCAACTGGCCGATGCATTCAGTGAAGGCTGCTCCAGGCACACAACTCAGCAATCTATGCGCAGGGAATTTAAGAGGACCAGTGTTGACAGTTTCATGCCCATACAGAAATCACTGATTTCTGTGAAGAACCGGAAAGTTCATCTACAGTGGTGTCAGGAACACTGTGACTGGACACTGGGAAAAGTCATATGATCTGACGAGTTGCAGTACACCTTGTTCTGTACCGAAGCTAGGCAGAGACTTTGGTGGGAGTCCCATGAAGAAATGGACCCAGCTTGCCTTGTTAACACAACTCAAAGTTTTGGAATTGGCATCATGGTGTGAGACTTGTTCTCTTGGTGTAGAACAGGTCACCTGATGTTGCTGCAAGGTCAGGGGTCCTCCAAGAATTATTTTAACATTGTTGCTGATCAAGTCCATCCTACTATGTTGACCTTTTATCCAACAGATGGCAGCTGTTTCATGGATGACAATGCTACTGTCCATTGCGCAAGATGTATTCAGCAATGGTTCGGCGAACGTCGTAGCGCGTGCTCGACTTCCCCAATCTTCCCTGGCCAACCAAAAACCCAGATCTGAACCTAGTTTTGAGAATGAATGGAATATGTTAGGAAAACAAATCCGAGAGCAAATTCCTCTTTTGTCGAATCTGAACCAGTTCAAGGACTGTCTGGTGAACTCCTGGTATGCTGTAGATGCACTCCAATACCTTGTGGAATCTTTGCCAAATTGTATATGTGCTGTAAAGGAGGTCCAACCTGGTATTGAATAAAAGTTTCTACTTCAGCAGCTGGTATATGTAGTACCCGAACAGATGAAGGGTGTCTAGCTTGTTGTGTGATCCAACAATAAATCATTAGAAACAAATAAAAGGTCAAGCAAGTCTTTACTATCAATATTCTACTTTTTCATGCTCTAACATTAAATTAACATTTTAATCACACACACAATCTTACAAGTTCTTGCATTTCACTGGGAGGGGCGGGGGACTACTATTTTGGTCCAACTCTCAAGACTCTGGGAACCAAATTTTACCTTGAGGATACCTCCTTTAAACGGCACTCACAGTTTTAAGTTGCATACAACAAATGCTTCCATTATTTTTTTTTCCATAAATATTTTCTTTTATGAATTTTTTGAAAGAATTTTCAAACAGCTTTCATAGCAGGAGAGCAATCTCTCTCATCTCCCCCCTTCTCTTTTCTCTGCATTATGTGATTAAGCAAAATGTCAACTGGTTTCACAGAAAATGATTCAATGGAAATACTTCAGATTAGTTAAGAACTAGGACAAGCCGGCCAACGGTAACCAATAACTCGGGTACAGTTGGCAAATTTTGAGCGAAGCTATTGCAAAATCCAAGCTCATTAAGGTGTCTATTATAACAAATTCAGAAAAAACTAACATAAAATTTATGACTTCCAGAACAAAAGTAAAAAACATTCTAAAAAGAAATGACCAAAATTTATCATGAACTACTTTCCTTCATGCCTTCACGTTGATTGTGATCAGGTTTCATGTAAACAAAGCGGAAAGACACTCAGATCGGGAACTACGTTTATCATTTTGTACCGTGAAAGACAGACAGACACACACACACCTTTTTTAAGCTTTCCAACCGTAGGTTGAAGCGTATATGCTCCAGCTTTGTTCGTCCGTCTGTCTGTCTGTCTGTCCGTTCACCCGCACAATAACTCAAGTAAAAGATGGTTCGATTTTGATTAAATTTTAGTATGTGGTGTGGTAGGGGATCCAACAATAAATCATGTTGACAGTTTCATGCCCATACAGAAAGCAAAGTTCTTGGATGTTATGCTTGTTTCCGAGGGAAGAGAGGTCCGTGATTGTTGAATATAGTGGTTGTGTCAGGTATTTGGGTTTATTTTAATTGGGCACTGATGTGCAATTGTAAGTAATTTTGGGCTACAGCTTTTTAATCTTGACATTTTAGGAAATGTATAATATAGGTTTTTATTGATTGAAGTTTTAATTAGATTAAAGTGTTTTAGGGAGTTCAATTATGTTTATTTGTGGTAGATTATTTTGCATCTGAATTTGGTCATAAGGAAGGGAAGGGAATGAAGTTTACATGGGTTAAAAAATATGTTTTTTTTGTGTGTGTGGCCTTGAACCACGATGTAAATAAGAAAAATACGTGTTGGTAATGTGTAGAGACGAAAACCTAAAAGATTTAGGAAATAAAGGTGAGTAACCTCAAAAATATAGATTTGGTAGGGGAACACCCGAGGACAAACCCTATTGAAAATGGGCGAAAGGGGGTCAAAGGTCAGGACCTAGGAGCGGGATCCATTCCATTGCCCTTATGCATCATAACATGTAAAAATACTTCGATTGCGACAAAACTTTATCATGTTGTTCCAGAAGTATACTGAACCAACTCTGTTTAATATCATCAAAATCGGGTCAAAGGTCAGGGCACAGGAGCAAGATTTATTCCACAGCCATTAATCCTCATAACTTGAGTAATGCTTTCTGGTATGTTGGAAAGGCGTATCATAATCAATGCATTGCACAATGTTACAAACTTGTATTATTATAGATTAAGCAAGTGTTGAGCTAACAGACGAAGTCTTTCCATTTCTTTGTTTTTCAATTCAAACGTGTTTTTTTTTAATTAATGTTAGTGAGCAGACTTTCATGAAATGGTTCAAGTAAAAGGCCATCTAGTTTCAATTGAAATTCCTCAATGGCACAGAATTTCAGGAATTGGAAGGCGTCAAAACCTGACCATGGACAATGTCCAATCGCATGCAAAAACCACAGTGATCAGATGTGTCATGTCATAGCTATGCCCGAACAACTAATTGTCCCGAGTCTCGTACAGTGAGCAGATTTTTCAATTATTATTAAAATTGGTCAGTTTTTTAATGGTCATTTTTATACGACACGACCAATCACCATGATACCAACCCCATGTCACACACCATGTCCTTCCCTTTCTCTGTGGCAAGTGTCACTGCGATTGGCTGAAGATCTTTGGAACAGATAGGTAACAAATGACCCCTTCTCAAAACCCGGAAAAACCCCTAAAATGCAAGTTTTGGGACAATTATTCCTCAATGATACGGAATTTCAGGAATCTGAAAGCGTCAAAACCTGACCATGGACGATGTACAATCGCATGCAAAAGATCGCGGTGATCGGATGTGTCATCTCGTACCTATGCCCAAACAACTAATTGTCTCTAGTCTCATAACGAGAGCTCCGCTCAATAATGAAGTCAATCTTTATTCAAATGTCAAAAACTTAACATACAGCCATACAGTTTGAAATTTCTGAAGTTCACATCTCTAATTCTAACAAAATTAAAAGTTTTTGTGATAATGATGAAAAACGTAAACTTACCTTTAGAAGAATTATGTCAATTTCAGAATACTTCATGCCTCTAACTAAAATTGGAATAAGGCGAGGCAAATGTGGAGAAAGGGCTTCTTTACAAATAGGCTCATCAGCTAGAGAAAGCCAAAATTCACAGGCTTCTAGGGCAACTCCTTCATCCGGATCTTGCGTCCTCATTAGCATATACTGAAGAGAAAGCACAATTTCATAAAATTATCTGAAAATTTCTATTTTTCATGCATGCCAATTACATAAATACAAAAGCTACTTCATCATATTCTGCACATCACATACGTACAGGACAAAATGAAACTGGCATTGTCTGATAAGATATTAAACCTGCAAAAAAATACCATGATACATGTTGATTTCACATCAATATCACTGCTACTTGCCTCAACAAATGTGTATCACCTGTGGTTGCTATGATACACTGGCCCACCCCAAGGTACTTGGAAGAGAGAGGTTGATCAAAGATTTCGTGCGATCTTCCCCCTCACCACTTCTAGGAATCGTGAGATCAGCTGGTTCCAAGTGCCTGTTTGAGGAGGGATGCTCACGCTGTAATACAAGGTCAACCCCTCCGCCACTATAAAACTTAAGGGATCCACTTTTAGAGCTTTCTTTGCATTGTAAGTATTTGTTTGTTGACTGATCAGGTTTCTCGAATTGTGCAATTTTTTTTTCACATATACAAATAGAATTTCTATCTATATTTTAATCTGTATTGTACAAATATGGTTCGTTGTGCAGTCGCAACTTGTAATAGCAGTAAAACAAGCAATGATATTATGCTTCACAGGTTTCCTAAAGACAAAGAGCTTCATAAACAATGGATTTCAAGATGTCGTAGGAAGGAATGAAGGTCTGCTGAAAATGCACTAATTTGTTCCGTGCATTTTAAAAACGAATCGTATGCAAGAGATTTAAAAGCTGAACTTTTAAATTTATCAGTTAAGCAATATTTAAAGCCTGATGCCCTACCAGAATTGTTTCTACCAAATACCAGTAGTCATTCTACATTATGTGCCACGGACAGCGAAAGAAATACTAGTCAAAATAAACGACTTGCCAAGAAAAGTGTTGCAGAACTGTTTTAAGTCATACAGGAAATGAAGATGCTGAAAATTTAAATGGGCTTTCCCAATCAAGAATAATTTTAGGAGATACCACAACATATGTGCAATGTGTTCAGAGAATCAGCATTTTTTCTGCTGAAGTGAAACTGCTGGAAGAAAAGCTCACTGTAATAGAAAAAGAAAATCTGAAGACATGAAATAGAAATTTGCAAAAAGAAAATTCAAGCTTAAATAAGAAACCAAATGAAATGAGTAAAACATTCCATTCTTTAGAAAGCAAAATGGAAGAAAATTTTAGAAATAAAATTTCAGAGCTTCTGTATCAAGTTTTTACTCCTGGTCAGATCGAAAGATTATTGAATGGTAATTAAAAAAAACCATTGGCAAATGGCAGACATGGCTAGGTCACTTGTTCTACGGACACTTTCTAAGAAAACCTACGAATGTTTAAGACAGCAGATTAAACTTCCTTTACCTAATTTGAGCACACTGAAATTATGGACTCGCGATTTCAATTGCTCACCTAGAATTCTCTCTCAAGTTTTGCACATGATGCAAGAACAAGGAAAAAGCCTCACAGATATGGAAAAACTTAGTTATTTCTTTTGATGAAATGAATATGAGAAGTGAAATGACATATGACCACACGGAAGATTGCATTTTAGGCCCTTTCAAAACTGTCCAAGTTGTTTTAGCTAGGGGATCAACCTATAACTGGAAGCAACCAATTTATTACAATTTCAATACAAAACTGACACGGTCTTTGCTGGAAACAATTATGTTCTCTGGAAAAGATTGGGTTTAAAGTGGTAGCCTTTTCTTCTGACCTTGGACGTGGTAACCAAAGTTTATGGAAAGCGTTGGGAATTACTGTCACTCAAACATTTATTCAAAATCCGTGGGATAATGAAAGGAAGATTTGGGCATTTGCTGATATCCCACATATGATAAAACTTCTGAGGAACTATTTTATAGACCAAGGCTATCAGATTGGTGGAAAGCTTGTTACATCTAATTTAATTGGCAAAATATTAAAATCTGATAGTGATGAAATGTGACTATGCCCGAAACTTATGACTCAACTCTTGGAAGTAAAAGGAAGCAAAAGGCAAAGGGTTCATTTTGCTGCACAATTATTTTCCATTCATACTGCTACGTTACTAAAAAAATTCTCCTGGATGAAGTTATTGCCTCCGATTTTTTCCAGACTAAGTGATTTCTTTGATGTCTTCAATTCAAGAATGCTGGTTGCGAAAAAAGTATATTACTGAACAAAACTAAGTTTTACACAAAATGGAACAAATTATTTCTGATTTAAGGGTCATTGGTAGAAAAACCATGCTTCCCTTTCAGAAAGGAATTTTGGTTTCGATTAGGAGCTTATAATACAGACTGTATGATGATGTAGCAGCATTCAATGTGAAATATGTTATGACTAGCAGATTAAATCAAGATGCGTTAGAAAATATCTTCTCTCAAATTAGGGGTTTAGGACATTTTTACATGCATCCACTTCCAACAAACATCAAAGCGTGACTGAAAATGCTGCTGCTTGCTTCAAACCTTCCTTTACCTGTGAACTGTAATGTTCAAAATGACAGTGATAAAGTACTCAGTGCGACATTATTTTTTGACTTTTGTGATAAAGAATTCCCAATGACTAGTACAGATGATGAAACAGGTAATTATGAAATAAAGCGCATCCTATGTGAACAATCTGTGGAAAGAGGTGAAGAGAGATAGGAAGCGATACGGTATTTTGCTGGCTACTTGGCATATAAACACAAAGATCAAAATCTAGGTACGTATGAATTTCAGGCTCAGAATACAAACCAGAAAGGATGGATCAAATCTTTGTCAAGGGGTGCCCTTATGATACTGAACAAAGACTGGGTAAAAACTATAAATCGTTTTGAAACCGTTTTCTCCGAAATTCACGGTAATGGCCTCTCCAAAGTGAAAGGAATAGTTGGAAAACTGCAATAAAAACTACAAGTCAAGTTTCCGGATATTGATCCACGAGAAATTAAAACATATTTGCGAGCCAGAACGTTCTTCTGCACGAAACATTTAAATTATCTTCAGTTAAGAAAGTCTGTGAAACTAAAAGATCCTGACAGAGGAAATTCTTCTTTATCAAGAGAGGAAAATAAAATAAAAGAATGGAAACATAGTTCCCACCACTAGCAACAATCTGAATAAGATTTTTTTTTTTTTCCATTGTCAACAGTTTAACATACTTAGAATTTGATATAAACACAAAGATCAAAATCTAGGTACATATGAATTTCAGGCTCAGAATACAAACCAGAAAAGATGAATCAAATCTTTGTCAAGGGGTGCCCTTATGATACCGAACAAATATTGGGTATCATAAGGGCACCCCTTGACAAAGATTTGAATTTGAAATGTAAATTTCATGGCATAAATCATCTGGCATAATTAATTTTACATCTGCAACACAAAGTGGAAATATTCCACATAGTAAAAATTTATTTGCTTCGCACAGCATGTGCAAGGAATTTAAAGTTAGCCATTTAAGAACGAAAGCAATGTTGCATTTGTGTATTTTCGGAAAACACAAGAAATTATTATATTATCATGATTATCAAGTTTGTTTTAAATACGAAAATGTTTTGAACAAACAAACACACACACACACACACACACACACACACACACAACTATAAAATGAATCTTTGCTAGTTCCCTTTTCACATCCGTTGTAAAGCACGCCGAGCACAGAAAGAACTACCTGACGTCACATCGTCCACGGAGAAGACCTCCTGTTGTTTGTTTACAATCTTTGCCCAACTCTCTCTTCTAAGTACCTTGGGCCCACCCTAAGTAGGCCTTCCTCTAAAAATTATAAACAGCAGCCAGTAGAGAACTCCATTTCTCCTGCAGAATAGTGACCAATTCAGCTGCTGATGTGGAAGGTTTTCAGCTCGCTCTCTCACCTGATTTTCAAATTCATCCTAAAGCTTTTCCATAGGGTTCAGGTTCTGACTCTCTGCTAGTCAGTCCTGCATCAGCATATTCATATGCACGAACAAACTTGCAATATAGCAGGAAAAAATATCCTGCAAAAATAAAACCTGGGTATGTTTCAAAGAATTGCCACAATGCAAATACAGAATTCTTGGACACAAGCTTCTGTGCTCATGTTTCACATACGGAATTCTTAACACAGGCTTCTGTGCTCATGTTTCACATACGGAATTCTTAACACAGGCTTCTGTGATCATGTTTCACATTGAACTACCCAACATTTTAGGCCACACCATCAAAATCTCTCTAATCTGCACTGTCACATCACCTCCACCAACAACACTGACTTAACTCAATGAAATAGACATTTTCTAGGCACATCCCAGTCACACCTTCCTATCTGATTAGAATATAGATCTTTTACACTGCCCAATTTCCACCAATCGTGAGTCACACGGCCAATTTCAAGAGTACATATTGCACCATTCAAGAAGATACTACTGAGGATTTGTTGGTATTTTTAGGCTGATGATGCTCCACTTTACCAGTACAACCAATGCTGTGGTTGCTCAGCATGTAGTGCACACATTGAACACCTGCTAATACCTAGAACTGTTTGATATTTGCAAAGCCAACTGATATGATCAGATTGACCTATACCAATTTTCCAAGCACTCTAATTACATGCGGCAAGCTTCTGTGATTCTAGAGTGCATTCTTGAGCAGTGGTGATACTACAATGCTTATACTTCAGGATATCGCAAACACTCAACTTAGGAGGGTGAAGGCTGGCTCCAATCGTACCAATCAGAAAGCCACACATGCAGCAGACATCTGACAATAACCTTCAAGGAATCAGATAACTCTACATGTCACCAGAAGTACAGAAACTTGTGACGTGCACAAATTTCTCATATATCATGGTGCATTACTTATTTCTACAAGCAGATTGTTGAACTATTACAAGGGTGACTGGGTAATTTTTCAGTTAGTGTACATGAAATTATCACTAATTTAGGAATTTTGTGCTTAACTTTTGCCTTCAGAACTTTTTTTTTTTTTTTTACTGGGGGTTTAACCATCACCATGGGCTATTCAATGAGATATAAGCAGTCTCCCTTCCCTAATTTAGGGCCACTGGCTCCATGGAAGGGAGAGAGCCATTGCCATAAGACACACAAACATCCATGCCTCACAGGGATTCGAACCCAGATCCAACTCCAGCTAATGATCACAAGCCAGTGCTTAGACCACTGCACGCCACTGGAGTGACCCAACAAAACTATGCTTCACTGAACAGTAAATCATGCCAACATATGATTCACTTGAAAATAAGATTAATATCAGTGCCAGAAATTTTGAGCAAATCCTACTTTTGAAATTAAAGCTAAAAGCAAAATCATACAAGCTTAGCTACCAGTTTCTCAAACTTAAAAAGAAATCATATTTTAATGCTACAAATTCACTTTTTTGAGAGAAACCTTAATGAAGTGTTGAAACATCAATTATACATTCTCCTTTTTGATGCAGGATACATCTAACTCCACGGATAGTATGGGGGGGCAAGTTATGGCCAACCACTTGCGACAAAAATAGGTCCTAACTGAAATCATTATAGCGTTAAAAAATATGTGCCGCACAATAATCGTTAGCATATTTATAAACAGCATGGAGTCCAATTCGCGTACTGCGCAATACATTGTGCACGTGACGCTCCCCTCACACCCTGTGCACGGGAGAGATGATGCAATATTTCTGGGTGTGCCGCCACATTTGACTCAGTCTATCTCGGCAACCGAGTGCGCAACACGACTGTGCAGGTTATCATTTTGAAGCTCTTGACGAAATCTATTCAAATATATTTATATATATAGAACATTTCGCAGTGGTTTGAACTGAACATTTTAAAAATTGTTTTCTTGTGAACTGGTTAACACTTTCGACAATATCGCAGATCTGGACAACCGTGAGTGCAAAACGACTGTGCATGGAATAGTTTTAAAGCTCTTGACGAGATCTTAAAATACACTCAGTGTCATAAAAATCTGTGCACCAAGAAAAAACCCTGCAATTAACACGAAACTCTGCAAATAGCTACGGGGAGGGCAGACATGCAGATTATTAAATTTTCAAGCGATTCCGCATACACCCACGTCCAAGACCGGCGCTGCAATCACAATCCTCGGGGATTACACGGCACCGCGCAGTGGACTCCACATTCGTGCCAAAGTGCAATCTTTGGGGCTTATAAAGCGTAGCACAGGGGAATCCAAATTCGTGCCGAAGTGCACAGTAAGAGTCAGGTGAAATCCCTGAGCGATAGACATGCCGAGGAGCTGCCATATATGTGTATATGGGCAGCTGACGGAGTTTGAACGAGGCCGTATCGTCAGAATGAGAGAGGCAGTGTGGAGGGTGTGCTGAATCGGCCGCCATTTGGGCCAGTCTGACAGTATGGTGTGATCACGTTATAAGCAATGGACACAGGAAGGGACACAGGAAGGCACACAGACACGGCGCACCGGCTCTGGACAACCCAGACACACCACCAGCAGAGAGGGCCGTGTGATCATGAGAGTGGCATGCACAAATGCAACGATGTCCTTCTCCAACATCCAGAGACGTGTGGAGACTGTACAAGGGACTCATGTGTCCGCCAGAACCATTTCCAGATGCCTGGTAGAGGTGAATCTGCACTCTCGACGGCCCTTACATTTTCTGCAATTAACACCTGACCATCGTCAGAGTCGATTGCAGTGGTGGAATGCTACACTCCGACGACGTACAGTGTTCAGCGACAAATCCCGCTTCTGTATGGGAACGGACAACCACCGTGTCAGAGTGTGAAGAACTGCAGGAGAGCACTACAATCCCAACCTCACTGCACAGCGGCACACATCCCAAACTGCAAGCGTGATGGTCTGGGGAGCCATCGCGTATGATAGCTAGACTTCCCTCGCAGTAATTCAAGTGACGTTTACAGCCCAGCACTACGTACAGGAGATCCTAAGGGCCTCATGCGCTTCCTTTCCTGGCGGCGTTGCCTGGAGCCATTTCCCAACAAGATAATGCCCATGCACACATAGCTCGGGTTTCCTAGGACTGTCTACGTCATGCTTCCGTGGCCTGCCAGATCGCCTGATCTCTCGCCCATCAAGCACGTGTGGGACTAGATGGGACACCAGCTTTCTCCATGTACCAGTGTTCGTGATTTAGAGCGTCAGTTACAAGAAGTGTGGGCCAATCTGTCCCAGGATAACATACAGCGTCTCTTTGACTTCATGCCGGACAGTATCACAGCATGTATCCGAAAAAGAGGCGGTACGATGCGGTACTAATGCTGACCAGAATGTGTACCGTATGACAGTGGGAAATCATCCTGCTGCTGTGATATTGTAATCACTTCTGTCCTTGGTATGTACCATCTCACTACTAAAATCTCATTTCAATCTGCCTCCTCCTTGGTGAGCGGATTTTTATGACAATGAGTGTATATAAAGAACATATCGCAGCAGTTTTAAAAAAATTTAATTGTTTTCATGTGAACGGGTTAACATTTTCGACAATGACGCAGAATTTGCAGAATGAATGCGATGTGTTGATATTTTTCTATTGGTGGTGTCTAAGATTAGGGTTCAGTCTTTGGTTCCACCAAGCGAAAAAATCACACATTCACGCATTCTTGTCTCCAAGAATGATTCTTTAAATTTTTCCTCATTAATTTTTTTCCTGAATTTCATTTTTTGAGGCGAACTGAGCGGCATGAAAAACTTTTTTTTTTTTCACTTTCTTAAACATTTGTTCAAAGATTTCAGTGGAAATTGTGTAGTTATAGTTTTTGTACGGGTACTGTATATGTACCAGTGTTCGTTATTTAGAGCGCCAGTTACAAGAAGTGTGGGCCAATCTGTCCCAGGATAACGTTAATACAGCTGTCTCTTTGACTTCATGCCGGACAGTATCACAGCATGTATCCGAAAAAGAGGCGGTACGATGCGGTACTGATGCTGACCGGAATGTGTACCGTATGACAGTGGGAAATCATCCTGCTGCTGTGATATTGTAATCACTTCTGTCCTTTGTATGTACCATCTCCCTGCTAAAATCTCATTTCAATCTGCCTCCTTCTTGGTGAGCAGATTTTTATGACAATGAGTGTATACAAAGAAGATATCGCAGCAGTTTTAAAAAAATGTTAATTGTTTTCATGTGAACGGGTTAACATTTTCGACAATGCGGCAGAATGAATGTGATGTGTTGATATTTTTCTATTGGTGGTGTCGAAGATTAGGGTCCAGTTTTTGGTTCCACTAAGCGAAAAAATCACACACCCACACATTCTTGTCTCCAAGAATGATTCCTTAAATTTTTCCTCTCATTAATTTTTTCCTGAATTTCATTTTTTGAGGCGAACTGAGCAGCATGTAAAACTTTTTTTTTCACTTTCTTAAACATTCGTTCAAGGATTTCAGTGGAAATTGTGTAGTTATAGTTTTTGTACGGGTACTGTATATGTGTGTGTCTTTGGAACAAGAGTTAGAAAGAATTTGAACATATGTAAATGACTTAAAAATTACTTTTAGTATGTGTAAAACTAGAACATGTGTAAACTAAATTATTGACTTCATTTTAAAAACTAAATTTTATATTTATATATATATGTAGCAATTATGAACATTGGAATCGTAAAGTGAACTCGTGCATAATTAATTAAATTAAGCTTACATTATGACTGAGATTAAAAATAGTGTGTGGTGAGAAGCATTTATTGGTACAAAAGTTTGTAACGTTCAGGTGTGTTAGCAAGACAACAAAATTTGGTATACAATCGTGCATTATGTCAGTAGAATGATTTTTTTTTTTTTTTAAGGAAGTTAATTTTTTTTCTCTCTCTCGAATTCTGAAATTTCTTATTCAGCAATTTGTAAAGAAAATGATGTGATTTTTTTTTTTGTATTCTTGAGTTTTGAGAAATGTTAATTGTGTACCTGATGTAAATTTTATGGAATATTAGGATCCCCGGGATTTGCACCATTTCGTTTTTTTTTTTTTTCACTAGACAGGGAGTTGCCAAACCCAGAGATAAGAATCTCGCTTCCTGTAAGCCCAGAAATTCCTTAGGAAGGTCACCTTGCAAAAACTTGAATACAATAAAATCCCCAGTGCACAGCAGGTTGAATTTCAAGAATTTTTGCAAAGTCAGGGTCAAGAGGACGCCATGGATGACCCACAGATTCTTCATCCCCCACCACACCCCTCGTAAACACCTTCCCTCAAGTTACGGAGAGCACGAGGGAGGACTTTCAGCCAATAGCGTAGCTGAAAACCATAGTGGTTTTTTTTTTTTTTTTTTTTGGCACATGCGCGAAAGGTGTTTGTGAAAGTTTGGTCAGAGGAGAGAGAGTTCACTCTTTCTCACTTTTACGCTTGTTGATTGTGGGGTCAAGATCCCACATACTTTTCTGCTTTTGCTCGTATGGGTCGACTAAGTCACCATGCTGCTGCTTGGAAGGAAGAGTCCCTGCTCCATTGCTCGATGTTGGAAACCAGAAGTGTGGAATTTCAACAGCTGCTGTCCCAATCCAGTAGGGTCTGAAGTTCAGCACCCGCTGACTTGTTCTTTCCCGCGCAGACTTGTACCGGAGGAGGTTGCCGATTGACCCGGCGCAGCCGATTGCACCCATCGGACACGAGTTCGTAGACTTAACCCTTCCCCATATTGGAAGCAGCTCCTAACTCCTTGGGCGTGCAGCCGAGATACAGATATGCCTCAGGTCGTTCCGACCAGCGCTAACCACGATGGACATCGCCTGACTCCGGCGCTAAACAAAGGCTGGAAGAAAGCTCGGCCATTTTTCTTTTTTCTTCACTACTCCACCAAAGTAAAATGAAGGGAGACAAAAGACACACACACACACACCCCACCCCGAAGCTGATATCTGCAAATGGCAGTAGTTAACTCACCGACCCTCATGGCACAGGAATTTCCGGCATACAAGAAGGTAAACTTTGCTAAAATATTATTTTTCGGCCACCAATATCACGATATTCTTTGATTCTCTTGATTCAGAAACAAAAAAACTGACTTGTTCCACTTTCAGCCCAAGTAGCGGATGATTATACACAAAGAAAAAAAAAAAGGTTATTCTGCAAAAATGGGGTGTTTTCCTCTGAATCCCACACAGCACTGTGATATAAATTACTCAAAAGTAAATTTTTCTTTTGTTGAGGGGTGCATTATTAAGTCTTGACTTCTAAGTGTCTTGATACTATTTCGAAATAAAAAAAAAAAAACTTCGGAGACAGGGGTAATAATGCATTACACTCTGAAAACCCCATAGAATTCATTTTATTTTTGGCCAAAGTGTATTATTCTTTTGTATTGTGCATGATGTTTTGTAAATGTACCTAAAAGGGAAATATTAAGTGATGATCACATAATTTTTTTTCTAAGCAAACGATAATTGAATCACACTGAATTTTGAATACTAAATGAATTACAAATTGAAATGTTAAAAAATTTGCAACATTACACAAAACTGAAAACTGTATAACTAATTTAAAAATATGCACCCAACAAAATTGAAATTGGACTCTAAAACTCATTTTTGGCATTGGTGGGTGCTTTGTGAATGAAAAACAAAAAGATTAAAAAAAAAAAATCTGTAAAAATCTCAACAAAATTCTGATCAGGCGAGAGGCGTGATCAACAATAAATGCAACTGATAGTTTTTTTTACACCTAAAAATTTTGAGTCACTTTATTACTTGTTTATGTGTGTTCAGTGAATCCAAAGTATTGATAGGTAAATCTTGTGTAATTTTTTTTTTTTTTTGGGGGGGGGGGGGTCAAGCTCATAAATCACCTCTGCACTTGGCAGAGTTCAAGGATCTGAGCCTGGTAAGATTTAAGTAACTGATACTTTGACAACGTAAATTGTACTGTTTGTGCATACATTTTTCTTTTGTTCTACCACTAATTATTTTTTTATACATCACGTGCCACAATGTTTCACATTATTTTATACAAGTGCATTTACGTATAACACATGGTCATAGTGACCAACATTCAAATTAGAACAAAATTCCTTTATATCAAATGCAAGCGAAAGTAGAGAAAATCAAAACAAGAGGCAAGAGAAAGTGGTGAGGAATGTAAGAAGCCCAAGAAGACTGCAGCCCAATGAACTAGAGTATCGAGAACACCTGAAAGAAGCCCCTATCAAACAAAAATTCAACATACCGATCGAACCCGTACCTGGCCCATCTCAAATTCTGCTTTGTGTTTCACAATGTATCCAGCATTATTTTTAAAAATTATGTAAGCTACTTTTCATATCATAGACCTGTGTTGGATATAACAAATTAAATAAACACTATGAAACCATACTCAATTAGCTCATTTCAGCTCTCTGATCGCAAGTCATAGTCCTATGTTCCAAACTGAAGGCTCAATCAGAACTGAGCTTACTTGTTTTGTTTTCGGGCAAAACTAAGCAAGAAAGTAACATCGTAAGTTTTTCTAAACAAATCCCACACAGTCCACATAAAACTGCTTTTCCTTCCCATACCCACAATGTACGTTCGTTCTCAGATGGGCTGTTTATTGTATTCAAGGACATCAGGCATCTCCGTTACACCAGCATTAGCTCTTTTCTTTCCTTCGACTAAACAATATATCTGCATTGGCCCCTCCCTTTGCTACAACATTCAATGCTCACTTCTATGATATTCCCAGACTACCATTCAAAACCTCAGTTCATATAGCTGGCTTACGAAAATTTGAAGACCTTTCAGCACAGTTTTAAATTCAGTGACAACAGTTACAAGGCTCACTACAGGAAAACTAAGTGCTAATCAATTATTATAACAATGTTAGTCTTCCAAAACATAAATGGCACATAAATGAACTTTACTTTTCACCCTAAACACAGCATCAAAATATCCCATAGGTAGCAAAGGTATTAATAAAGCAGCTGTTGGAGACTATCTTTAGTTGAAATAAATTGATTCCAAGGGATTCATTTTAAAAACAAAGCCATAACGTCCTTAACCACCAGAAATTGTTTTCTTGTCAAAATAAATAATTCCAACCAATTTGCCCTCAAGTAATGCAATTTCCTTTAGAAGCCATGACTTCTAACACACTGTTTCCACAAAACATGCAACAGAAAATAAAGAAATATAATAAGGAAATCTTGTTTGTCTACCAGCTTAACATATACATTCTTATAAACTTGACTAAACATACACTACTGTACATTGATAATTCAGAAAACTACTTTGGAATATCTTCAAGGTAATTCTGCAAAATTCCACACAAAGAAAAACATTTTTCAGATTGACAAGCATTCCTGAAAAATGCAGAGAATTAAGGGAATTAAGCAGGAAACAAAAATTAGAAGTTTCCCATTATAACTGTTAAAATCACAACTGTGCGTGTAATTTTTAAACATTGCTGGTCTGCAGGATCAGATACAAAGTTATGCTGGGAGAATATTAGCAACAAAAATGTTTGAACACGTAACATCAGTTGCATTTAAAATCTAGCTTTGCACCTGAATTTACTGCATTTACAATTAGACAGTAGAGATTATCTATACAGATTAACATTACATTCTGTTGCATCAGGCTCCAGACAAAGAGCCAGACTTAGAGCAAGGTGATTTCATGTTGTAAAAAGAGGCAAATACTTGTTGAGAAAGCAATATGTGGCAAAAGATCTTGCAAAAGGGTTCAAAGGAAGGGTTTTGTTGGGGAATTTTTTTCACATTTACAGTAAGTGTAGAAAATAATGTATCATTTCACCGGAGCTGTGCGTCGCAAATTTAGAACAGAATGTGCACATGTACTCCTGCAAATACAGTGGATCCTCCTTAAGAAGTTTTCGTTGGGACAAAGCGATGAAAACTTCTTAAGCGGGGAAAACTTTTAAAACGGGAAGTGTCCGATTGGGTTTTGTAAGACTTTAGCGATTAAAAATGTAGCATAGATTAAATCCAGAAATTACATTTTTAATTTTAAAGTAACATAAAAAATTTCACATATTACCCATTTAAACTTGAATGAGGATTGAAAGCTACGTTTATTATGCTACAGGATTACAAAAAATACTGATCTAAAAGTGTTTGTTTCTTCCTTTTTTTCGCTAGATTAAAAAGCGTTTGTTTCTTCCTTCTTTCCGCTACAGAAACACGTTCGTGGCTTTCAATAAAGTGGCAAAAAGTTTCCAATGCTTTACAAGCTTCAGCTGAAGTTGGAATTGGCCTGCACTCATCTTCTTGCGTTTCTGGTTCATCGTCCTCTCGCGTTTTGATGTCGCAAATATTGTCAATATTTTGCATTTCAAAAGTGGGAACATCTTTGTCAACGTTTACAAACTCTTCAAAGGAAGATTTGAAGTTTAGTGTTTTTTGCAAACTTTCCCAAGCTTCATTTGTTGTCATGACTGTTTTCTTCATCATAAAAACTAAGCTCATCAGCGTTGAAACCAACTTTCCTGAAGCAATTTGTGATCATTGAAGATACCTTTTCCCACGAAGAAACAATAAAATGCATAGCATCTAATAATTCAATTTCAGTGTACATCTGGTGTAACTTGAGTCTGATTCAAGCCTTCTGCAGTAGCCAATAAAGTAAATGTTTCCTGTAGAATTGTTTCATGGTTTTAATTATTCCTTGGTCCATTGGTTGTAACATTGAAGTCTATTTAGGTGGCAGGAAAACTACTTTTACATTTTCCAGATGATCCATGTTCTTTGGATGGTCCAAAAATAACAAAACTTTTTAATTTTCTTTGGCCATTTTCTTCTGAAACTCCATTAAAAAGTATTCAAAAATCTTAACTGTCATCCATGCATTTTTGCTATTTCTGCAATTGCATGGAAAAGTTTTCACATTTTTGAAGCACCTCTGATTCTTCGATTTTCCAATGAACAATAAAGGCAACTTTTCTGTTCCATCCATATTAGCTCCTACCAGAACTGTCAATCTTTCTTTATTTACTTTGACTCAGTGGCTGCTATCTCATGTGAAAGAGTAGGTCTTGTCAGAAATAAGGTTGTAAAACAAAGCACACTCGTCAGTGTTGAAAACTTCTTTTGCTTCGTATGCTGATATAACAGGTCTGGTAAAACATTAGATTTCCAATCATCCACTTCAACGT
The DNA here is from genome assembly GCA_039090855.1 of Macrothele yani. NCBI lineage: Eukaryota > Metazoa > Arthropoda > Arachnida > Araneae > Macrothelidae > Macrothele > Macrothele yani. Next base: position 35,213,124 of record CM077004.1, read on the forward strand.
TAACACTTTGATTCTCCACAAACAGTTTTATAAGTCAGTCCAGCTCTTTTCCTAAAACGGTCGATCCATCCATTGGAAGGATTAAATTTAACATTTAATTTCATGGAAATCTCTTCTTTCTCATGAAGAATTGTCCCGTTGATCGGACGGAATGTTAGCATTTCTTGCTTGTTTAAACCACACAAGAAGTTTTTCTTCGACATCCTCGTATTTACCCTTCTTAATCTTTGATTTTTCCAAGTGGAAGCATATCCGGCGCGTAACTGGAAGACCCTAGGTTCGATTCCCGGTGGCGGCCAACGAGAATTTTTCCGTGACTCACTTATAAACGTGGAAAGGAGATTACTTCTGTTTGACGTTCCTGCCCACGTCAAATGTCTGTATTAACTTACAAAATACACAAGGAAAATATTTTGATTTAATAACTGGCAACCGCAAGAGGAACTTGGCAATATTTTTTTTATTTTTTCTGTGGTAAACGAAACTTTTGATACAGCTCCTATATATTGAACAGACCTTGATAAAATCTAGAGGCCAGAAACCAAAAGAACTGATAAGATGAGAAAAATTATTGAAAGTTCAAGTTAAAATAGAATTAAGTATATTAATCTGAGTAAAGCTTTGAGTAAGTGTTTTAATTACTGTAAATAACATTTTCATTGTTTTAATCTACAAGCAAAAACTATCTGCATATTAAATGTCTCGGTGTCTGTTCAAAAATAAATTTTTCAAACATATCCACTAGATGCTTCTGTTCAACACGTCAACATTATTCTTAGTGTAACCTACATAGCCCTCTGACTTTGTTGACATATATTCATTAACAACGAGACTGCTACGGCATTTTGGCATTAGCATTTACTAAAAGTACTTACTAGAAACAGTATAAAATACTAATATACCATGTTATATTCAGGTCAGCCTGTATAAAATCCAGTATTCCTCAACAACCTCTTGTGTTGGAGGTTGTCATACGCAAAAATTGGTTGTGCAGGTTGTTGTATAAAATATTGGTCACGAAATGAATATGGTCTCGTATTAAAAGTGAGTTGTGGAATTAATTATTTTTACGGGTCTTATAGAGGTTATTATTCATGAAAGTTGGTTGTCAAATTTTCGAACTAAAGCCTAGTTCGTCATCAGGACTACGTCACTGGAGTTGTTGCTGCCACTCAGCTGGAAGAGACCAACCACAATTAACGTTAATTGTGGTACTTCTTGCTATTTCGATCCCTTCTTCTAGTTTCCTCTTTACTAAGTTTGACTGGTGGGCGATTATTCTTACTGAGTCCCAATTTATGGAGTGTCCACTTGCTTGTATATGTCTGTCTAGCCCTGTTTTGTTACTAATGTTCCTAATAGCTGCTTGGGGTTCTTTCATTCGGACCTTAATACTTCTCCCTGATGAAGAAAGAACACCAAGCAGCTATTAGGAACATTAGTAACAAAACAGGGCTAGACAGACATATACAAGCAAGTGGACACTCCATAAATTGGGACTCAGTAAGAATAATCGCCCACCAGTCAAACTTAGTACAGAGGAAACTAGAAGAAGGGATTGAAATAGCAAGAAGAAGAAGTACCACAATTAACCATAATTGCAGTTGGACTCTTCCAGCTGAGTGGCAGCAACTACTCCAGTGACGTAGTCCTGATGACGAACTAGGCTTTAGTTCGAAAATTTGACAACCAACTTTCATGAATAGCAACCTCTATAAGACCCGTAAAAAATTAATTCCACAATACACTATGAATAGAGGTGCCATAAACTCATTTACAACTAGGATTAAAAGTGAGGGTAGTCAACAGGTAAAAACAATGGATTACTAGACTGAAGTGAGAATATTCTAATCAAAAAGGAACCAAAAACCAAGATCAATGATAAAAATACCATGCCAAATCGTTCATGAATGTCAATGATCCTTGTCTCAATGTTCGAGCCACAATATAGGTCACTACGCTACGCATTTCGCCAGCACTCACTGGCATTTTCAGGCATGAAAATGAACTGCAGACCACTCACCCTGCCCAGTAAAAAAAAAAATTCAGTGGTCTGAGGCAATTTTTACTGACCATGAGTCAATACAACTATGAGTGGTCTGCAGTCTGAGTGCTGGCAAAACAAGTAGCGTAGTGAAATATATCGTGGCTCGGACATTGAGACTAGGATCACTGACATTCATGTAAGATTTGGCATGGTATTTTTATCATTCATCTTTGTTTTTTAGGTTCATTTTTGATTAGAATATTCTCACTTCAATCTAGTAATCCATTGTTTTTACCTGTTGACTACCCTCACTTTTAATACGAGGCCATCTTCATTTTGTGACCAATATTTTATACGACAACCCGCAAAACCAATTTTTGCATATGACAACCTCCAACACAGGAGTTGAGGAATACTGGATTTTATACAGGCTGACCTGAATATAACATGGCATGTTATTATTTTATACTATTTCTAGTACTTTTAGTAAATGTTAATGCAGGGGTGTTAGTGCCTTTACCATGTTTCGGAGCAATTCTTGCAATTTGGAGCAGAAAAGTTGGGTTTTGGAGCGAGAAAATTTGCATTTTTGAGCAGAACTTAGGTTTTGGAGCAGCTAATGACAGTATTTTTAATTGTTTTAAGTTCATGCTGTGCTTTAAGTTATGTTTATCTACTGAATTACCATTATTTTATGAACTATGACAAAATGCTATATTTCAGGTTTGTTGACATTTTACTGCTTCTCTTACCACTGTTAATTAGCATTTGTCGTTCCTACAGTGAGATAAATGGGAAAACAATGATACTACCCACGATTTACTGAAAACAACACAAACTGCAGTATTTTAAGCGTAACACATTAATATCAGGGATTTTCTTCTGAATGCATTTGTTTCACTGTGACCTGAATAGGATGCTGCCACATCCAAGACCTGTTGCTATGGTTACTGAATGCTTGCGAATATACACTTAGGAAGAATAAATAATATGTAATTATTGTTTGGTTGGTTTTTAGAAGCATATATTTCGAGATTCATGGCATTCAGGTGAAAATACATTATTTTGGAAACCAACTGGCAAGCCATGCGAACGTGGTTTGCATGTGCATCACAAACTCTTAAGGTTTTCTGAAGGAAAGCGTACCTTCGACATAAAAGGAAAACTAATGTAACATTTAATAATCAAATTGTAAAATCACCTTTCAGCAGTTGCGCCATGATATTCTTCATACTATGTTTTTCATACAGTAATTATCAATGTCAAACTTTCGTTATTGCTGTGAACAATTACAATTGGAACCAAAACTATAAGATAACAATGAGATGTAGTAAAGTTGCTTAGATAAAGGCTGCTTCCATTGTCTAACGCTAGTGCAGTGACGTTTTGGCACGGGATTGCCCCCTCCTCCTTCAGTAGTAGTACAATCAGTTTACGACTTTTTTTTTGTTGTTGTTGCTGTCTGAAAGAGCCACTGCTCTTGCATACTTGGGGTCCTGCATGTATGGGCATGAACATTAAGCATTAAGCAGACGATTGCGAGTTAGTAAGTGGTTCAACGCACCTTCCATCTGGAAAAAGAAAAGTGTGAGGGTGAAGATGTTCCCCAAGGTAGGTCAAAATGAGAAAAAGAAAACCTGAAAATTCTGCTCCCTGAATGTACGGGGCGAAATTCAGACTTTAAGTAAGAACCAAAAGATCGGTATTCCTGATAATTGATTACAAGTTATGCGATATAAACAATCCTTTCATTTATCCATAACGTTCACGAGCGATTTTAATTAACATACATGACTGACAAAGAAAAAAACAACAACAAAGCTGTACTTTTTTATTTGATGAAAAATCAGACTGTGGAGTGAGAAAGTGTGAATATTACACAGCAAGAACAAAACTGAATCGCTCATTGCAATTTATTTATGAAAATATTTTAACTAGATCACAACAATGTATTCACAATTATAAAATTACTGAATTCCAAACAAAATAAGGTTGTTTTGAAAGACATAGCTTCAAACAGTTTTTTTTTTTTTTTTTTTTTCTCTCCTGGTTTTGTTCTTGTGCTTGCTAGAAACATTAGCTCTGGTTTCCTCTTGCGAGCAAACCCTACTTTCTTCTCAGCAAGTTCCACGGCCATATTTGCCTTTTGTTGACTGCCACTGCACAGCATCCACTGTTTACTTTTTTTCGGCTGAAACTTTTCCCTTACCATTTTTCTTTGTTACTTTTCCTTCTTTTTTCGTTTTATTTTTATTTTATTTTTTTGATCCCTCAGGTGACAATTTCATTCATCATGCTTAAAGAACTTTCAGCCTGAGAACCATGAATTCTGATATCAGAGCTTTCACTATTTTAGATAAATGGTGTAATTTTCTGAGAATTATTAACACCATGCATCAATTCTTACAAATTTAGTCACTTCCGTTTTTGGAAATTTCTCCCCCCTCCCCTTATCAAGTTAAAATGCACACACATTTATGAGGGTGATGACATTTAACAACTACATAGGAGTGGGAACATCGCGGGGAGAAAATACAATTACGGAAGAAATCTTTGCTTCGTCCGACTTCCGTTTTCTGACATTTATCAAACATTTTCAAGCTGAAATACAAATATTTATGGAATAAAATGATATCTAACAATACTGAGTAGAGGAAACATCACGAGAAAAAAAATTACGTTTACGAGATAAATCTTGCCTCAGTCTACTTTCCGTTTTCAAAGGATGAAATTCCGTCCTGCGACGGAGAAAACGACACCCCCCCCCCTCGCAACCACCACCAATCCTCCCAAAATTTCAGTTCAGTTGTGCATCGATCTCGTGAATTTGTCCAAATGATAACAAAAATGACGGAATTCCTCGAATCAGAGCAAGATTCTCATGGCCGAAGATTACGGGGAGATTTTCGGGCGGCCTAACTTCCGTTTTTGGAAATCAATGCCTACAATTTCAAGCTGAAATTATGCAATGAAATTATATTTAACAATACTCAACAGAAGTAACATCGCGCGAGAAAAAAAAAATACGATCACAGGAAAAATCTGCACCCCGTTTAACTTCAGTTTCTGAACGTTTAAAAAGACGAAACAACATCCCCAGACAGAATACGAACCCCCCCCCCCTTTCCAACTAATACCCCGAATATGTCTTTCATTTTGCATCGCTCTCTTAAAAAAAAAATAAGTGAGGACACTGTGAATCTCGGAGGAACCTCGCATACGAATTAACCAACGAGTCTATTTCGAATATTATAAGATTACGCTCTTTTGGGGCAAAATTGGCGCAGATTTCGTCAAAATCGCGATTTTTTAGCAGAGTGGTGCAAGAACAAAATTTTGTCGCATGCTGGCGGAATTGGCGCAGGTCTGTCAGCCCTGTATGTATCAAATGTTTTCTAAAAGAAGTTCCTGATCAGAGCCATGGAGAATAAGTCAAAGATCTATACAAGATCTCATTAATTAAAGCAAGGTCATCATCTCAGAAACACAAAAAAATATCAGAAAATGCATGAATAGTGGCTGTTTTGAATAATACACAATACAATGATACACTATTACACAGGAAAATTAGTCACTCAGCAGAGGCGCTGTGAAGTACCTTTTTCATAATTTCTAATAACATTTGGCTTTCTAATAGCCAGATAACAGGTTCAATACTCTTATAATTCACGGCAATTCCAGATCACCACCATGCACTTTAGACACTAATATCATTCCTCATTGTTAAATTATGAACTTGATATTTATTGAAAGTTTTCCAAAAAAAGTAAAGGTTACTGATCAGAGATATCGAGAATAAGTCAAAGATCTATATAAGATCTCATCAATTAAAACAAAGTCATCATGTCAGAAACAAAAAGGAAATAAGAAAATGAATAGATAGTGGCTGCTTTGAATTTTTTCATAACTTTTGTCTTCTGATAGCCACATGGTAGGTACAGTACTTTTCTAAATCACTGGAATTCCCGACCACTACCACACACTTTAGACACTTCTTCTTGCTGTGAAACTATGAACTTTATATTAATTTTCCACAACAATTAAATGTTCCTGATCAGAGCCATGGAAGTCAAAGATCTAATGATCTCATTAATTAAAACAAGGTCATCATATCAGAAACAACAAAGGGTATCACAAAATGCATGGATAGTGGCTGTTTTGCATAACACACAATACATCGATGCACTATGAAATAGGAAAATTAAAATTAGACACTCAACAGAGGTGCTCTGAAGTTCCTTTTTCCTCATTTCTAATAACATTTGGCTTTCTAATAGCCAGATAGTAGGTTCTGCACTCGTATAACATATTGCAATTCCAGATCACTACCATGCACTTTAGAGACTAATATCATTCATCCTTGTTAAATTATGAACTTGATATTTATTGAAGGTTTTCCAAAAGAAGTAAATGGTTCCTGATCAGAGCCATGGAGAATAAGTCAAAGATCTATATAAGATCTCATCAATTAAAACAAAGTCATCATGTCAGAAACACAAAGGATATCAGAAAATGCATGGATAGTAGCAGCTTTGAGCAACACACTAGTGCAGTATGAAACAGGAAAATTAGTATGTGAAGAGGGGCTCTCAGGTTTTTAGTAACTTTTGTCTTTCTGATAGCCACATGGTAGGTATAGTACTCATGTATTTCACTGGAATTCCAGATAACTACCATGCACTTCGCACACTCATTCTTGCTGTGAAATTATGAACTTCACATTCAATGAATCCACAAGAGTTAAATGTACCTTCAGAGCCACAGAGAATACGTCAAAGATCTATATAAGATCTTTTCCAAAAGAAGTAAAGGTTCCTGATCAGAGCCATGGAGAATAAGTCAAAGATCTATATAAGATCTCATCAATTAAAACAAAGTCATCATGTCAGAAACACAAAGGATATCAGAAAATGCATGGATAGTGGCTGCTTTGAGCAACACACTGGTGCAGTATGAAACAGGAAAATTAGTATGTGAAAAGAGGGGCTCTCAAGTTTTTAGTAACTTTTGTCTTTCTGATAGCCACATGGTAGGTATAATACTCATGTATTTCACTGGAATTCCAGATAACTACCATGCACTTCACACACTCATTCTTGCTGTGAAATTATGAACTTCACATTCAATGAATCCACAAGAGTTAAATGTACCTTCAGAGCCATGGAAAATAAGTCAAAGATCTATATAAGATCTTTTCCAAAAGAAGTAAAGGTTCCTGATCAGAGCCATTGAGAATAAATCAAAGATCTATATAAGATCTCATCAATTAAAACAAAGTCATCATGTCAGAAACACAAAGGATATAAGAAAATGAATGGATAGTGGCTGCTTTGAATTTTTTCATAACTTCTGTCTTTCTCATAGAAACATGGTATGTACAGTACTAGTGCAATTCACTGGAATTCCCGACCACTACCACGCACTTCAGACACTCATTCTTGCTGCGAAATTATGAACTTCACATTCATTTGAATCCACAAGAGTTACATGTACCTTCAGAACCACGGAAAATAAGTCAAAGATCTATATAAGATCTTTTCCAAAAGAAGTAAAGGTTCCTGATCAGAGAAATGGAGAATAAGTCAAAGATCTATATAAGATCTCATCAATTAAAACAAAGTAATCATGTCAGAAACAAAAAGGATATAAGAAAATGAATGGTTAATGGCTGCTTTGAACAACACACAATACACTGATCCATTATGAAACAGGAAAATTTGTCTGTTAATATAGGTGCTTTGAAGTTTTTAGTAACTTTTGTCTTTCTGATAGCCACATGGTAGGTACAGTATTCATGTAATTCCAGATCACTACCATGCATTTTACACACTTTTCTTGCTGCGAAATTATGAACTTCACATTCAATGAATCCACAAGTGTTAAATGTACCTTCAGAGCCACGGAAAATAAGTCAAAGAACTATATAAGATCTTTTCCAAAAGAAGTAAATGTTCCTGATCAGAGCCATTGAGAATAAATCAAAGATCTATATAAGATCTCATCAATTAAAACAAAGTCATCATGTCAGAAACACAAAGCATATAAGAAAATGAATGGATAGTGGCTGCTTTGAATTTTTCATAACTTCTGTCTTTCTCATAGAAACATGGTAGGTACAGTACTTGTGTAATTCACTGGAATTCCCGACCACTACCACACATTTTAGACACTCATTCTTGCTGCGAAATTATGAACTTCACATTCATTTGAATCCACAAGAGTTACATGTACCTTCAGAACTACGGAAAATAAGTCAAAGATCTATATAAGATCTTTTCCAAAAGAAGTAAAGGTTCCTGATCAGAGCCATGGAGAATAAGTCAAAGATCTATATAAGATCTCTTCAATTAAAACAAAGTCATCATGTCAGAAACACAAAGTATATAAGAAAATGAATGGTTAATGGCTGCTATGAACAACACGCAATACACTGATCCATTATGAAACAGGAAAATTTGTCTGTTAATATAGGTGTTTTGAAGTTTTTAGTGACTTTTGTCTTTCTGATAGCCACATGGTAGGTACAGTATATATGTATATCCAGATCACTACCATGCATTTTGCACACTTTTCTTGCTGCGAAATTATGAACTTCACATTCAATGAATCCACAAGAGTTAAATGTACCTTCAGAGCCACAGAGAATACGTCAAAGATCTATATAAGATCTTTTCCAAAAGAAGTAAAGGTTCCTGATCAGAGCCATGGAGAATAAGTCAAAGATCTATATAAGATCTCATCAATTAAAACAAAGTCATCATGTCAGAAACACAAAGGATATCAGAAAATGCATGGATAGTGGCTGCTTTGAGCAACACACTAGTGCAGTATGAAACAGGAAAATTAGTATGTGAAGAGGGGCTCTCAGGTTTTTAGTAACTTTTTGTCTTTCTGATAGCCACATGGTAGGTACAGTACTCATGTAATTCCAGATCACTACTATGCATTTTATACACTCATTCTTGCTGCGAAATTATGAACTTCACATTTAATGAATCCACAAGAGTTAAATGTACCTTCAGAGCCACGGAAAATAAATCAAAGATCTATATAAGATCTTTTCCAAAGGAAGTAAAGGTTCCTGATCAGAGCCATGGAGAATAAGTCAAAGATCTATATAAGATCTCATCAATTAAAACAAAGTCATCATGTCAGAAACACAAAGGATATCAGAAAATGCATGGATAGTGGCTGCTTTGAGCAACCCCACTGGTGCAGTATGAAACAGGAAAATTAGTATGTGAAAAGAGGGGCTCTCAAGTTTTTAGTAACTTTTGTCTTTCTGATAGCCACATGGTAGATATAGAACTCATGTATTTCACTGGAATTCCAGATAACTAACATGACCTTCACACACTCATTCTTGCTGTGAAATTATGAACTTCACATTCAATGAATCCACAAGAGTTAAATGTGCCTGCAGAGCCACGGAAAATAAGTCAAAGATCTATATAAGATCTTTTCCAAAAGAAGTAAAGGTTCCTGATCAGAGCCATGGAGAATAAGTCAAAGATCTATATAAGATCTCATCAATTAAAACAAAGTCATCATGTCAGAAACACAAAGGATATCAGAAAATGCATGGATAGTGGCTGCTTTGAGCAACACACTGGTGCAGTATGAAACAGGAAAATTAGTATGTGAAAAGAGGTGCTCTCAAGTTTTTAGTAACTTTTGTCTTTCTGATAGCCACATGGTAGGTACAGTACTCATGTAATTCCAGATCACTACCATGCATTTTACACACTCATTCTTGCTGCGAAATAATGAACTTCACATTCAATGAATCCACAAGAGTTAAATGTACCTTCAGAGCCACGGAAAATAAGTCAAAGATCTATATAAGATCTTTTCCCAAAAAGTAAAGGTTCCTGATCAGAGCCATGGAGAATAAGTCAAAGATCTAAATAAGATCTCATCAATTAAAACAAAGTCATCATGTCAGAAACACAAAGGATATCAGAAAATGCATGGATAGTGGCTGCTTTGAGCAACACACTGGTGCAGTATGAAACAGGAAAATTAGTATGTGAAAAGAGGGGCTCTCAAGTTTTTAGTAACTTTTGTCTTTCTGATAGCCACATGGTAGGTATAGTACTCATGTATTTCACTGGAATTCCAGATAACTACTATGCACTTCACACACTCATTCTTGCTGTGAAATTATGAACTTCACATTCAATGAATCCACAAGAGTTAAATGCACCTTCAGAGCCACGGAGAATACCTCAAAGATCTATATAAGATCTTTTCCAAAAGAAGTAAAGGTTCCTGATCAGAGCCATTGAGAATAAGTCAAAGATCTATATAAGATCTCATCAATTAAAACCAAGTCATCATGTCAGAAACAAAAAGGATATAAGAAAATGAACGGTTAATGGCTGCTTTGAACAACACACAATATACTGATCCTTTATGAAACAGGAAAATTTGTCTGTTAACATAGGTGCTTTGAAGTTTTTAGTAACTTTTGTCTTTCTGATAGCCACATGGTAGGTACAGTATTCATGTAATTCCAGATCACTACCATGCATTTTACACACTTTTCTTGCTGCGAAATTATGAACTTCACATTCAATGAATCCACAAGTGTTAAATGTACCTTCAGAGCCACGGAAAATAAGTCAAAGAACTATATAAGATCTTTTCCAAAAGAAGTAAATGTTCCTGATCAGAGCCATTGAGAATAAATCAAAGATCTATATAAGATCTCATCAATTAAAACAAAGTCATCATGTCAGAAACACAAAGCATATAAGAAAATGAATGGATAGTGGCTGCTTTGAATTTTTCATAACTTCTGTCTTTCTCATAGAAACATGGTAGGTACAGTACTTGTGTAATTCACTGGAATTCCCGACCACTACCACACATTTTAGACACTCATTCTTGCTGCGAAATTATGAACTTCACATTCATTTGAATCCACAAGAGTTACATGTACCTTCAGAACTACGGAAAATAAGTCAAAGATCTATATAAGATCTTTTCCAAAAGAAGTAAAGGTTCCTGATCAGAGCCATGGAGAATAAGTCAAAGATCTATATAAGATCTCTTCAATTAAAACAAAGTCATCATGTCAGAAACACAAATGATATAAGAAAATGAATGGATAGTGGCTGCTTTGAATTTTTTCATAACTTCTGTCTTTCTCATAGCCACATGGTATGTACAGTACTAGTGTAATTCACTGGAATTCCCGACCACTACCACGCACTTCAGACACTCATTCTTGCTGCGAAATTATGAACTTCACATTCATTTGAATCCACAAGAGTTACATGTACCTTCAGAACCACGGAAAATAAGTCAAAGATCTATATAAGATCTTTTCCAAAAAGAAGTAAAGGTTCCTGATCAGAGCCATGGAGAATAAGTCAAAGATCTATATAAGATCTCATCAATTAAAACAAAGTCATCATGTCAGAAACAAAAAGGATATAAGAAAATGAATGGTTAATGGCTGCTTTGGACAACACACAATACACTGATCCATTATGAAACAAGAAAATTTGTCTGTTAATATAGGTGCTTTGAAGTTTTTAGTAACTTTTGTCTTTCTGATAGCCACATGGTAGGTACAGTATTCATGTAATTCCAGATCACTACCATGCATTTTACACACTTTTCTTGCTGCGAAATTATGAACTTCACATTCAATGAATCCACAAGTGTTAAATGTACCTTCAGAGCCACGGAAAATAAGTCAAAGAACTATATAAGATCTTTTCCAAAAGAAGTAAATGTTCCTGATCAGAGCCATTGAGAATAAATCAAAGATCTATATAAGATCTCATCAATTAAAACAAAGTCATCATGTCAGAAACAAAAAGGATATAAGAAAATGAATGGTTAATGGCTGCTTTGAACAACACACAATATACTGATCCATTATGAAACAGGAAAATTTGTCTGTTAACATAGGTGCTTTGAAGTTTTTAGTAACTTTTGTCTTTCTGATAGCCACATGGTAGGTACAGTACTCATGTAATTCCAGATCACTACCATGCATTTTACACACTCATTCTTGCTGCAAAATAATGAACTTCACATTCAATGAATCAACAAGAGTTAAATGTACCTTCAGAGCCACGGAAAATAAGTCAAAGATCTATATAAGATCTTTTCCCAAAGAAGTAAAGGTTCCTGATAAGAGCCATGGAGAATAAGTCAAAGATCTATATAAGATCTCATCAATTAAAACAAAGTCATCATGTCAGAAACACAAAGGATATAAGAAAATGAATGGATAGTGGCTGCTTTGAATTTTTTCATAACTTCTGTCTTTCTCATAGCCACATGGTAGGTACAGTACTTGTGTAATTCACTGGAATTCCCGACCACTACCACACATTTTAGACACTCATTCTTGCTGCGAAATTATGAACTTCACATTCATTTGAATCCACAAGAGTTACATGTACCTTCAGAACCACGGAAAATAAGTCAAAGATCTATATAAGATCTTTTCCAAAAGAAGTAAAGGTTCCTGATCAGAGCCATGGAGAATAAGTCAAAGATCTATATAAGATCTCATCAATAAAAACAAAGTCATCATGTCAGAAACACGAAGGATATCAGAAAATGCATGGATAGTGGCTGCTTTGAGCAACACACTGGTGCAGTATGAAACAGGAAAATTAGTATGTGAAAAGAGGGGCTCTCAAGTTTTTAGTAACTTTTGTCTTTTCTGATAGCCACATGGTAGGTATAGTACTCATGTATTTCACTGGAATTCCAGATAACTACCATGCACTTCACACACTCATTCTTGCTGTGAAATTATTAACTTCACATTTAATGAATCCACTAGTTAAATGTACCTTCAGAGCCACGGAGAATACGTCAAAGATCTATATCAGATCTTTTCCAAAAGAAGTAAAGGTTCCTGATCAGAGCCATGGAGAATAAGTCAAAGATCTATATAAGATCTCATCAATTAAAACAAAATCATCATGTCAGAAACACAAATGATATAAGAAAATGAATGGATAATGGCTGCTTTGAACAACACACTGGTGCAGTATGAAACAGGAAAATTAGTATGTGAACAGAGAGGCTCAAGTTTTTAGCAACTTTTGTCTTTAACCAGCTTTTTGCATTATGCACGATGATTGAAAAGTATCTGGCTGTTGGGAAGAAAGTTTTTACTGCCTTCATAGATTTAGAGATAGCTTACGACAAAGTGAATAGGACAGTTTGGTGGAAGGTATTGAATGAATATGGTGTTACTGGGAATCTACTTAATAGTGTAAAAGCCATGTATGCTGGTAATAGAGCTTGTGTACGAGTGAATGGTGTTTTATTAAAATGGTTTTCCATTGGTGCAGGAGTTAGACATGGTTGTGTAATGTCACCATGGCTGTTCAATATATTTATGGATGCATGCACGATGCCAAAATAGATAATAGTGGTTTCTGTCTTGGCGATATCCGTGTGTGCAGATTGCTGTATGCTGATGACACTGTCCTGTTGGCAGAGAGCAAAAGTGAGTTGCCGAGTATGTTGTCTCGGATGTACGAAGTTTGCATGAAATTCAAACTGAGTATAAATAAGGAAAAACCAAAGTTATGGTGTTTGAGAGAGGAACGGGTAGCACTGAATGTAATGTAAGTATAAATGGCACTGTGATTTACCAGGTGAGTGAGTTTGTGTATTTAGGAAGCATGTTTGACAAAGAGAACAAGTTGGATGGTGAAATCAGTAGGAGAGTGAATTCTTCTTTGAAAGTCATAGCTGCTTTGGGAGGTTTTCACAGGAATGGTGGCTTCCCTAGGGAGTCCCGCGTGGCTGTGTTTGAAAGTGTAATTGTTCCTACTCAGATGTATGGTAGTGACACCTGGGTACTGCAGAAGAAACACAGGAGTCATTTGCGTGCTGGAGAAATGCGTTACTTACGTGGGGTTTGAGGCGAAACACTATATGATTGTGTGAGAGATGAAGATGTATTGCAGTTGTGCGATGTGAAGCAAAATGTTGTTAGCAAGTTGGAGACCAATATGCTTCGGTGGTTTGGCAATGTTGAAAGAATGAGTGATGAAATGCTTACTAAGAAAATCTTTTTAGCCCAAGTGGCAGGAAGGAAAGGCAGAGGAAGGCCAAGGAAGACATGGGTGGATCAGATTCAGGAGTGTCTGCACGAGAAAAAGATTATGAGTATGAAGTATGAAAGATCTTGTGCACAGCGTGTAATGGATATTAGTGAAGCACGAGTTGTATGTCAAGATCGCTGTAAATGGAGAAGTTTGATACGACAACAATAAGTAAAAATATCTGGTAGTTTGTATTTCTTTTTGGAGCTAACCTCTGAATCTCAGAGAACAACTTAGTGATATGTATGTATGTCTTTCTGATAGCCACATGGTAGGTACAGTACTCATGTAATTCCAGATCACTACCATGCACTTTACACACTCATTCTTGCTGTGAAATTATGAACTTCACATTCATTTGAATCCACAAGAGTTAAATGTACCTTATCAAGGTAACAGAAAATAAGTCAAAGATCCACTAAAGATCACATTAATTAAAACAAGGTCATCATATAAGAAGCAACAAAGGATATCACAAAATGCATGGATAGTGGCTGTTTTGCATAACACACAACACACTGATGCACTATGAAACAGGAAAGTTAAAATTAGACACTCAACAGAGGTGCTCTGAAGTTCCTTTTTCCTCATTTCTAATAACATTTGGCTTTCTAATAGCCAGATAGCAGGATCTGCACTCTTATAACGTACTGCAATTCCAGATCACTACCATGCACTTTAGACACTAATATCATTCATCCTTGTTTATGCTTTCAAACCTTTGGTTGAAGAAGCGTATATTGCTCCAGCTTTTTCCGTCCGTCTGTCGGCACGATAACTCACGTAAAAATGGTTCGATTTCGATGAAATTTTAGTATGTGGTAAAGAACCACCTGTGAACGAACTATGTTGAAAATGGGCGGAATAGGGTCAAAGGTCAGGACATAAAACCGGGATACATTCCATTGCCTTAATGCGTCATAACTTGCGTAAATATGGTTCGATTTCAATGAAATTTTAGTATGTGGTAGGGGACCACCTGGGAACGAACCCTATTGAAAATAAATGAAATGGGGTCATAGGTCAGGACATAGGAGAGAGATCTATTCCATTGCCTTTATGCATCATAACTTCGTAAAAATGGTTCGATTTCAATGAAATTTAAGTATGTGGTAAGGAACCACCTGGGAACGAACCCTGTTGAAAATGGGCGGAATGGGGTCAAAGGTCAGGACATAAAAGCGGGATCCATTTCATTGCCTTTATGCGTCATAACATGCGTAAATATGGTTCGATTTCGATGAAATTTTAGTAGGTGGTAGGGAACCGCCTGGGCACGAACCCTATTGAAAATGGGCGAAATGGGGTCAAAGGTCAGGCAGGACATAACAGTGGGATTTGTTCCATTGCCCTTATGAGTCATAACTTGCATAAAAATGGTTCGATTTCGATGAAATTTTATTATGTGGTAGAGAGCCACTGGGGACGAACCCTATCAAAAATGGGCGAAATGGGGTCAAAGGTCAGGACACTGGAGTGCGATCCATTCCATTGCCCTTGTGCATCGTAACTTACCTAAAAATGTTTCGATTGCGACAAAACGTTATGTTGTTCCAGAGGTATAGTGAACCGGTTCTGATGAATATCAATGAAATGGGGTTAAAGGTCATTGCACAAAAGCAAGATTTTATTCCACAGCCATTATTCTCATAACTTGTGTAAAACTCCTATTGCGACAAAACTTTAGTATGCTATTCTTGAGGTATACTAAACCGGTTCTGCTGAATATCATCGAAATGGGGTCAAAGGTCAGGACACAGGAGCGAGATTTATTCCACAGCCATTATTCTCATAACTTGAATAATAATTTCTGGTATGTTGGAAAGCGTATCATAATCAATGCATCGCATGATTTTACTAACTTGTTAAATTATGAACTTCATATTTATTGAAGATTTTCCAAAAGAAGTAAAATGTTCCTGATCAGAGCCACTGAGAATAAGTCAAAGATCTATATAAGATCTCATCAATTAAAACAAAGTCATCATGTCAGAAACACAAAGGATATCAGAAGATGCATGGATGGTGGCTGCTTTGAGCAACATACTGGTGCAGTATGAAACAGGAAAATTAGTATGTCAACAGAGGGGCTCTCAAGTTTTTAGTAACTTTTGTCTTTCTGATAGCCACATGGTAGGTATAATACTCATGTATTTCACAGGAATTCCAGATAACTACCATGCACTTCACACACTCATTCTTGCTGTGAAATTATGAACTTCACATTCAATGAATCCACAAGAGTTAAATGTACCTTCAGAGCCACGGAAAGTAAGTCACAGATCTATATAAGATCTTTTCCAAAAGAAGTAAAGGTTCCTGATCAGAGCCATGGAGAATAAGTCAAAGATCTATATAAGATCTCATCAATTAAAACAAAGTCATCATGTCAGAAACAAAAAGGATATGAGAAAATGAATGGTTAATGGCTGCTTTGAACAACACACAATACACTGATCCATTATGAAACAGGAAAATTTGTCTGTTAACATAGGTGCTTTGAAGTTTTTAGAAACTTTTGTCTTTCTGATAGCCACATGGTAGGTACAGTACTCGTGTATTTCACTGGAATTCCAGATAACTACCATGCACTTCACACACTCATTCTTGCTGTGAAATTATTAACTTCACATTCAATGAATCCACAAGAGTTAAATGTACCTTCAGAGCCTCAGAAAATAAGTCAAAGATCTATATAAGATCTTTTCCAAAAGAAGTAAAGGTTCCTGATCAGAGCCATGGAGAATAAGTCAAAGATCTATATAAGATCTCGTCAATTAAAACAAAGTCATCATGTCAGAAACACAAATGATATCAGAAAATGAATGGATAATGGCTGCTTTGAACAACACACTGGTGCAGTATGAAACAGGAAAATTAGTATGTGAACAGAGGGGCTCTCAAGTTTTTAGCAACTTTTGTCTTTCTAACCAGATTTTTGCATCATGCACGATGATTGAAAAGTATCTGGCTGTTGAGAAGAAAGTTTTTACTGCCTTCATAGATTTAGAGAAAGCTTACAACCAAGTGAATAGGACACTTTGGTGGAAGGTATTGAATGAATATGGTGTTACTGGGAATCTACTTAATAGTGTAAAAGCCATGTATGCTGGTAATAGAGCTTGTGTACGAGTGAATGGTGTTTTATCAAAATGGTTTTCCATTGGTGCAGGAGTTAGACATAATTGTGTAATGTCACCATGGCTGTTCAATATATTTATGGATGCATGCATGATGCCAAAATAGATAATAGTGGTTTCTGTCTTGGCGATATCCGTGTGTGCAGCTTGCTGTATGCTGATGACACTGTCCTGTTGGCAGAGAGCAAAAGTGAGTTGCCGAGTATGTTGACTCGAATGCACCAAGTTTGCATGAAATTCAAACTGAGTATAAATAAGGGAAAAACCAAAGTTATGGTGTTTGAGAGAGGTACAGGTAGCACTGAATGTAATGTAAGTATAAATGGCACTGTGATTTACCAGGTGAGTGAGTTTGTGTATTTAGGAAGCATGTTTGACAGAGAGAACAAGTTGGATGGTGAAATCAGTAGGAGAGTGAATTCTTCTTTGAAAGTCATAGCTGCTTTGGGAGGTTTTCACAGGAATGGTGGCTTCCCTAGGGAGTCCCGCATGGCTGTGTTTGAAAGTGTAATTGTTCCTACTCAGATGTATGGTAGTGAAACCTGGGTACTGCAGAAGAAACACAGGAGTCATTTGCGCGCTGGAGAAATGCGTTACTTACGTGGAGTTTGTGGCGAAACACGATATGATTGTGTGAGAAATGAAGATGTATTGCAGTTGTGCGATGTGAAGCAAAATGTTGTTAGCAAGGTGGAGACCAATATGCTTCGGTGGTTTGGCAATGTTGAAAGAATGAGTGATGAAATGCTTACTAAGAAAATCTTTTTAGCCCAAGTGGCAGGAAGGAAAGGCAGAGGAAGGCCAAGGAAGACATGGGTGGATCAGATTCAGGAGTGTCTGCACGAGAAAAAGATTATGAGTATGAAGTATAAAAGATCTTATGTGCAGCGTGTAATGGATATTAGTGAAGCACGAGTTGTATGTCAAGATCGCTGTAAATGGAGAAGTTTGACACGACAACAGTAAGTAAAAATATCTGGTAGTTTGTATTTTTTTTTTTTTGGAGCTAACCTCTGAATCTCAGAGAACAGCTTAGTGATATATATGTATGTCTTTCTGATAGCCACATGGTAGGTACAGTACTCATGTAATTCCAGATCACTACCATGCAATTTACACACACATTCTTGCTGTGAAATTATGAACTTCACATTCATTTGAATCCACAAGAATTAAATGTACCGTATCAAGGCCACAGAAAATAAGTCAAAGATCCACAAAAGATCTCATTAATTAAAACAAGGTCATCATATCAGAAGCAACAAAGGATATAAGAAAATGAATGGATAGTGGCTGCTTTGAACAACACAATACACTGTTCCATTATGAAGCAGGAAAATTAGTCCTAACATAGGTGCTTTGAAGTTTTTCATAACTTTTGTCTTTCCGATAGCCACATGGTAGGTACAGTACTTGTGTAATTCACTGGAATTCCAGACCACTACCACGCACTTTAGACACTCATTCTTGCTCTGAAACTATGAACTTTATATTCATTTTCCGCAAGAATTAGATGTTTCTGATCAGAGCCATCGAAAGTAAGTCAAAAATCTACTAACAATCTCATTAATTAAAAACAAGGTCATCATATCAGAAACAAAGGATATCACAAAATGCATGGATAGTGGCTGTTTTGCATAACACACAATACACTGATGCACTATGAAACAGGAAAATTAAAATTAGACACTCAACAGAGGTGCTCTGAAGTTCCTTTTTCTTCATTATTAATAACATTTGGCTTTCTAATAGCCAGATAGCAGGTTCTGCACTCCTATAACGTATTGCAATTCCAGATTACTACCATACACTTTAGACACTAATATCTTTCATCCTTGTTAAATTATGAACTTGATATTTATTGAAGGTTTTCCAAAAGAAGTAAAAAGTTACTAATCAGAGCCATGGAGAATAAGTCAAAGATCTATATTAGATCTCATCAATTAAAACAAAGTCATCATGTCAGAAACACAAAGAATATAAGAAAATGAATGGATAGTGGCTGCTTTGAACAACACACTGGTCCATTATGAAGCAGGAAAATTAGTCTGTTAACATAGGTGCTTTGAAGTTTTTCATAACTTTTGTCTTTCTGATAGCCACATGGTAGGTAGAGTACTTGTGTAATTTACTGGAATTCCCAACCACTACCATTCACTTTAGACACCCATTCTTGCTGTGAAACTATGAACTTTATATTCAATGAATCCACAAGAGTTAAATGTACCTTCAGAGCCACGGAAAATAAGTCAAAGATCTATATAAAATCTTTTCCCAAAGAAGTAAAGGTTCCTGATAAGAGCCATGGAGAATAAGTCAAAGATCTATATAAGATCTCATCAATTAAAACAAAGTCATCATGTCAGAAACACAAAGGATATAAGAAAATGAATGGTTAATGGCTGCTTTGAACAACACACAATATACTGATCCATTATGAAACAGGAAAATTTGTCTGTTAACATCAGTGCTTTGAAGTTTTGAGTAACTTCTGTCTTTCTGATAGCCACATGGTAGGTACAGTACTTGTGTAATTCACTGGAATTCCCAACCACTACCACACATTTTAGACACTCATTCTTGCTGCGAAATTATGAACTTCACATTCAATGAATCCACAAGAGTTAAATGTACCTTCAGAACCACGGAAAATAAGTCAAAGATCTATATAAGATCTTTTTCCCAAAGAAGTAAAGGTTCCTGATCAGAGCCATGGAGAATAAGTCAAAGATCTATATAAGATCTCTTCAATTAAAACAAAGTCATCATGTCAGAAACACAAAGGATATAAGAAAATGAATGGTTAATGGCTGCTATGAACAACACGCAATACACTGATCCATTATGAAACAGGAAAATTTGTCTGTTAATATAGGTGTTTTGAAGTTTTTAGTAACTTTTGTCTTTCTGATAGCCACATGGTAGGTACAGTACTTGTGTAATTCACTGGAATTCCCGACCACTACCATGCATTTTACACACTCATTCTTGCTGCGAAATTATGAACTTCACATTCAATGAATCCACAAGAGTTAAATGTACCTTCAGAGCCACGGAAAATAAGTCAAAGAACTATATAAGATCTTTTCCAAAAGAAGTAAAGGTTTCCTGATCAGAGCCATGGAGAATAAGTCAAAGATCTATATAAGATCTCATCAATTAAAACAAAGTCATCATGTCAGAAACAAAAAGGATATAAGAAAATGAATGGTTAATGGCTGCTTTGAACAACACACAATATACTGATCCATTATGAAACAGGAAAATTTGTCTGTTAACATCAGTGCTTTGAAGTTTTTAGTAACTTTTGTCTTTCTGATAGCCACATGGTAGGTACAGTACTCATGTAATTCCAGATCACTACCATGCATTTTACACACTCATTCTTGCTGCGAAATAATGAACTTCACATTCAATGAATCCACAAGAGTTAAATGTACCTTCAGAGCCACGGAAAATAAGTCAAAGATCTATATAAGATCTTTTCCAAAGGAAGTAAAGGTTCCTGATCAGAGCCATGGAGAATAAGTCAAAGATCTATATAAGATCTCATCAATCAAAACAAAGTCATCATGTCAGAAACACAAAGGATATAAGAAAATGCATGGATAGTGGCTGCTTTGAGCAACACACTGGTGCAGTATGAAACAGGAAAATTAGTATGTGAAAAGAGGGGCTCTCAAGTTTTTAGTAACTTTTGTCTTTCTGATAGCCACATGGTAGGTATAGTACTCATGTATTTCACTGGAATTCCAGATAACTACCATGCACTTCACACACTCATTCTTGCTGTGAAATTATTAACTTCACATTTAATGAATCCACTAGTTAAATGTACCTTCAGAGCCACGGAGAATATGTCAAAGATCTATATCAGATCTTTTCCAAAAGAAGTAAAGGTTCCTGATCAGAGCCATGGAGAATAAGTCAAAGATCTATATAAGATCTCATCAATTAAAACAAAGTCATCATGTCAGAAACACAAATGATATAAGAAAATGAATGGATAATGGCTGCTTTGAACAACACACTGGTGCAGTATGAAACAGGAAAATTAGTATGTGAACAGAGAGGCTCAAGTTTTTAGCAACTTTTGTCTTTAACCAGATTTTTGCATTATGCACGATGATTGAAAAGTATCTGGCTGTTGGGAAGAAAGTTTTTACTGCCTTCATAGATTTAGAGATAGCTTACGACCAAGTGAATAGGACAGTTTGGTGGAAGGTATTGAATGAATATGGTGTTACTGGGAATCTACTTAATAGTGTAAAAGCCATGTATGCTGGTAATAGAGCTTGTGTACGAGTGAATGGTGTTTTATTAAAATGGTTTTCCATTGGTGCAGGAGTTAGACATGGTTGTGTAATGTCACCATGGCTGTTCAATATATTTATGGATGCATGCATGATGCCAAAATAGATAATAGTGGTTTCTGTCTTGGCGATATCCGTGTGTGCAGATTGCTGTATGCTGATGACACTGTCCTGTTGGCAGAGAGCAAAAGTGAGTTGCCGAGTATGTTGTCTCGGATGTACGAAGTTTGCATGAAATTCAAACTGAGTATAAATAAGGGAAAAACCAAAGTTATGGTGTTTGAGAGAGGAACGGGTAGCACTGAATGTAATGTAAGTATAAATGGCACTGTGATTTACCAGGTGAGTGAGTTTGTGTATTTAGGAAGCATGTTTGACAGAGAGAACAAGTTGGATGGTGAAATCAGTAGGAGAGTGAATTCTTCTTTGAAAGTCATAGCTGCTTTGGGAGGTTTTCACAGGAATGGTGGCTTCCCTAGGGAGTCCCGCGTGGCTGTGTTTGAAAGTGTAATTGTTCCTACTCAGATGTATGGTAGTGAAACCTGGGTACTGCAGAAGAAACACAGGAGTCATTTGCGTGCTGGAGAAATGCGTTACTTACGTGGGGTTTGAGGCGAAACACTATATGATTGTGTGAGAAATGAAGATGTATTGCAGTTGTGCGATGTGAAGCAAAATGTTGTTAGCAAGTTGGAGACCAATATGCTTCGGTGGTTTGGCAATGTTGAAAGAATGAGTGATGAAATGCTTACTAAGAAAATCTTTTTAGCCCAAGTGGCAGGAAGGAAAGGCAGAGGAAGGCCAAGGAAGACATGGGTGGATCAGATTCAGGAGTGTCTGCACGAGAAAAAGATTATGAGTATGAAGTATAAAAGATCTTGTGCACAGCGTGTAATGGATATTAGTGAAGCACGAGTTGTATGTCAAGATCGCTGTAAATGGAGAAGTTTGATACGACAACAAAAAGTAAAAATATCTGGTAGTTTGTATTTCTTTTTGGAGCTAACCTCTGAATCTCAGAGAACAGCTTAGTGATATGTATGTATGTCTGTCTGTCTTTCAGATAGCCACATGGTAGGTACAGTACTCATGTAATTCCAGATCACTACCATGCAATTTACACACACATTCTTGCTGTGAAATTATGAACTTCACATTCATTTGAATCCACAAGAATTAAATGTACCGTATCAAGGCCACAGAAAATAAGTCAAAGATCCACTAAAGATCACATTAATTAAAACAAGGTCATCATATAAGAAGCAACAAAGGATATCACAAAATGCATGGATAGTGGCTGTTTTGCATAACACACAACACACTGATGCACTATGAAACAGGAAAGTTAAAATTAGACACTCAACAGAGGTGCTCTGAAGTTAATTTTTCCTCATTTCTAATAACATTTGGCTTTCTAATAGCCAGATAGCAGGATCTGCACTCTTATAACGTACTGCAATTCCTGATCACTACCATGCTTTTTAGACACTAATATCATTCATCCTTGTTTACGCTTCCCAACCGTAGGTTGAAGAAGCATATATTTGCTCCAGCTTTTTCCGTCTGTCTGTCCGTCTGTCGGTTCGAGACCTCACGTAAAAATGGTTCGATATCGATGAAATTTTAGTATTTGGTAAAGAACCACCCGTGAACGAACCCTGTTGAAAATGGGCGGAATAGGGTCAAAGGTCAGGACATAAAACCGGGATACATTCCATTGCCTTTATGCGTCATAACTTGCGTAAATATGGTTGGATTTCAATGAAATTTTAGTATGTGGTAGGTGACCACCTGGGAACGAACCCTATTGAAAATAAATCAAATGGGGTCAAAGGTCAGGACATAGGAGCGATATCCATTTCATTGCCTTTATGCGTCATAACATGCGTAAATATGGTTCAATTTCGATGAAATTTTAGTAGGTGGTAGGGAACCACCTGGGCACAAACCCTATTGAAATGGGCGAAATGGGGTCAAAGGTCAGGACACTGGAGTGGGATCCATTCCATTGCCCTTGTGGATCATAACTTACCTAAAAATGTTTCGATTGCGCCAAAACGTTATGTTGTTCCAGAGGTATAGTGAACCGGTTCTGATGAATATCAACGAAATGGGGTCAAAGGTCATTGCACAAAAAGCAAGATTTATTCCACAGCCATTATTCTCATAACTTGCGTAAAACTCCTATTGCGACAAAACTTTAGTATGTTATTCTTGACGTATACTGAACCTGTTCTGTTGAATATCATCGAAATGGGGTCAAAGGTCAGGACACAGGAGCGAGATTTATTCCACAGCCATTATTCTCATAACTTAAATAATAATTTCTGGTATGTTGGAAAGCGTATCATAATCAATGCATCGCATGATTTTACTAACTTGTTAAATTATGAACTTCATATTTATTGAAGGTTTTCCAAAAGAAGTAAAAGGTTCCTGATCAGAGCCACTGAGAATAAGTCAAAGATCTATATAAGATCTCATCAATTAAAACAAAGTCATCATGTCAGAAACCCAAAGGATATAAGAAAATAAATGGATAGTTGGCTGCTTTGAATTTTTTCATAACTTTTGTCTTTCTGATAGACACATGGTAGGTACAGTACTTGTGTAATTCACTGGAATTCCCGACCACTACCACGAACTTTAGACACTCATTCTTGCTGTGAAACTATGAACTTTATATTCATTTTCCACACCAATTAGATGTTCCTGATCAGAGCCATGGAAAGTAAGTCAAAGATCTAATGATCTCATTAATTAAAACAAGGTCATCATATCAGAAACAAAGGATATCACAAAGTGCATGGATAGTGGCTGTTTTGCATAACACACAATACACTGATGCACTATGAAATAGGAAAATTTAAATTAGACACTCAACAAAGGTGCTCCGAAGTTCCTCTTTCCTCATTTCTAATAACATTTGGCTTTCAAATAGCCAGATAGCAGGTTCTGCACTCCTATAACGTATTGCAATTCCAGATCACTACCATGCACTTTATGCACTTTAGACACTAATATCATTCATCCTTGTTAAATCATGAACTTGATATTTATTGAAGGTTTTCCAAAAGAAGTAAACGGTTCCTGATCAGAGCCAAGGAGAATAAGTCAAAGATCTATATAAGATCTCATCAATTAAAACAAAGCCATCATGTCAGAAACACAAAGGATATCAGAAAATGCATGGATAGTGGCTGCTTTGAACAACACACTGGTGCAGTATGAAACAGGAAAATTAGTATGTCAACAGAGGGGCTCTAAAGTTTTTATTAACTTTTGTCTTTCTGACAGCCACATGGTAGGTAAGGTACTCGTGCGATTCCAGATCACTACCATGCACTTTACACATTCATTCTTGCTGTGAAATAATGAACTTCACATTCATTTGAATCCACAAGAGTTAAATGTACCTTCAGAGCCACGGAGAATAAGTCAAAGATCTATATAAGATCTTTTCCAAGAGAAGTAAAGGTTCCTGATCAGAGCCATGGAGAATAAGTCAAAGATCTATATAAGATCTCATCAATTAAAACAAAGTCATCATGTCAGAAACAGAAATGATATAAGAAAATGAATGGATAGTGGCTGCTTTGAACAACACACAATACACTGGTCCATTATGAAACACGAAAACTAGTCTGGTAACATAGGTGCTATGAAGTTTTTCATAACTTTTGTCTATCTGATAGCCACATGGTAGGTACAGTACTTTTGTAATTCACTGGAATTCCCAACTACTACCACGCACTTTAGACACTCATTCTTGCTGTGAAATTATGAACTTTATATTCATTTTCCGCAAGAATTAAATGTCCCTGATCAGAGCCATGGAAAGTAAGTCAAAGATTCACTAAAGATCTCATTGATTAAAACAAAGTCATCATACCAGAAGCAACAAAGGATATCACAAAGTGCGTGGATAGTGGCTGTTTTGCATAACACACAATACACCGATGCACTATGAAATAGGAAAATTAAAATTGGACACTCAACAGAGGTGCTCTGAAGTTCTTTTTTCCTCATTTCTAATAACATTTGGCTTTCTAATAGCCAGATAGTAAGTTCTGCACTCGTATAACATATTGCAATTCCAGATCACTACCATGCACTTTAGACACTAATATCATTCATCCTTGTTAAATTATGAACTTGATATTTATTGAAGGTTTTCCAAAAGAAGTAAAAGGTTCCTGATCAGAGACATGGCGAATAAGTCAAAGATCTATATAAGATCTCATCAATTAAAACAAAGTCATCATGTCAGAAACACAAAGGATATCAGAAAATGCATGGATAGTGGCTGCTTTGAGCAACACACTGGTGCAGTATGAAACAGGAAAATTAGTATGTGAAAAGAGGGGCTCTCAAGTTTTTAGTAACTTTTGTCTTTCTGATAGCTACATGGTAGGTATAGTACTCATGTATTTCACTGGAATTCCAGATAACTACCATGCACTTTACACACTCATTCTTGCTGTGAAATTATGAACTTCACATTTAATGAATCCACAAGAGTTAAATGTACCTTCAGAGCCACAGAGAAATACGTCAAAGATCTACATCAGATCTTTTCCAAAAGAAGTAAAGGTTCCTGATCAGAGCCATGGAGAATAAGTCAAAGATCTATATAAGATCTCATCAATTAAAACAAAGTCATCATGTCAGAAACACAAATGATATAAGAAAATGAATGGATAATGGCTGCTTTGAACAACACACTGGTGCAGTATGAAACAGGAAAATTAGTATGTGAACAGAGAGGCTCTCAAGTTTTTAGCAACTTTTGTCTTTCTAACCAGATTTTTGCATTATGCACGATGATTGAAAAGTATCTGGCTGTTGGGAAGAAAGTTTTTACTGCCTTCATAGATTTAGAGATAGCTTACGACCAAGTGAATAGGACAGTTTGGTGGAAGGTATTGAATGAATATGGTGTTACTGGGAATCTACTTAATAGTGTAAAAGCCATGTATGCTGGTAATAGAGCTTGTGTACGAGTGAATGGTGTTTTATTAAAATGGTTTTCCATTAGTGCAGGAGTTAGACATGGTTGTGTAATGTCACCATGGCTGTTCAATATATTTATGGATGCATGCATGCATGATGCCAAAATAGATAATAGTGGTTTCTGTCTTGGCGATATCCGTGTGTGCAGATTGCTGTATGCTGATGACACTGTCCTGTTGGCAGAGAGCAAAAGTGAGTTGCCGAGTATGTTGTCTCGGATGTACGAAGTTTGCATGAAATTCAAACTGAGTATAAATAAGGGAAAAACCAAAGTTATGGTGTTTGAGAGAGGAACGGGTAGCACTGAATGTAATGTAAGTATAAATGGCACTGTGATTTACCAGGTGAGTGAGTTTGTGTATTTAGGAAGCATGTTTGACAGAGAGAACAAGTTGGATGGTGAAATCAGTAGGAGAGTGAATTCTTCTTTGAAAGTCATAGCTGCTTTGGGAGGTTTTCACAGGAATGGTGGCTTCCCTAGGGAGTCCCGCGTGGCTGTGTTTGAAAGTGTAATTGTTCCTACTCAGATGTATGGTAGTGAAACCTGGGTACTGCAGAAGAAACACAGGAGTCATTTGCGTGCTGGAGAAATGCGTTACTTACGTGGAGTTTGTGGCGAAACACTATATGATTGTGTGAGAAATGAAGATGTATTGCAGTTGTGCGATGTGAAGCAAAATGTTGTTAGCAAGTTGGAGACCAATATGCTTCGGTGGTTTGGCAATGTTGAAAGAATGAGTGATGAAATGCTTACTAAGAAAATCTTTTTAGCCCAAGTGGCAGGAAGGAAAGGCAGAGGAAGGCCAAGGAAGACATGGGTGGATCAGATTCAGGAGTGTCTGCACGAGAAAAAGATTATGAGTATGAAGTATAAAAGATCTTGTGCACAGCGTGTAATGGATATTAGTGAAGCACGAGTTGTATGTCAAGATCGCTGTAAATGGAGAAGTTTGATACGACAACAATAAGTAAAAATATCTGGTAGTTTGTATTTCTTTTTGGAGCTAACCTCTGAATCTCAGATAACAGCTTAGTGATATATATGTATGTCTTTCTGATAGCCACATGGTAGGTACAGTACTCATGTAATTCCAGATCACTACCATGCACTTTACACACTCATTCTTGCTGTGAAATTATGAACTTCACATTCATTTGAATCCACAAGAGTTAAATGTACCTTATCAAGGCCACAGAAAATAAGTCAAAGATCCACTAAAGATCACATTAATTAAAACAAGGTCATCATATAAGAAGCAACAAAGGATATCACAAAATGCATGGATAGTGGCTGTTTTGCATAACAACACAACACACTGATGCACTGTGAAACAGGAAAGTTAAAATTAGACACTCAACAGAGGTGCTCTGAAGTTCCTTTTTCCTCATTTCTAATAACATTTGGCTTTCTAATAGCCAGATAGCAGGATCTGCACTCTTATAACGTACTGCAATTCCAGATCACTACCATGCACTTTAGACACTAATATCATTCATCCTTGTTTACACTTCCCAACCGTAGGTTGAAGAAGCATATATTTGCTCCAGCTTTTTCCGTCTGTCTGTCCGTCTGTCTGTCGGCTCGAGACCTCACGTAAAAATGGTTCGATATCGATGAAATTTTAGTATTTGATAAAGAACCACCCGTGAACGAAACCTGTTGAAAATGGGCGGAATAGGGTCAAAGGTCAGGACATAAAACCGGGATACATTCCATTGCCTTTATGCGTCATAACTTGCGTAAATATGGTTGGATTTCAATGAAATTTTAGTATGTGGTAGGTGACCACCTGGGAACGAACCCTATTGAAAATAAATGAAATGGGGGTCAAAGGTCAGGACATAGGAGCGAGATCCATTCCATTGCCTTTATGCATCATAACTTCGTAAAAATGGTTCGATTTCAATGAATTTAGGTATGTGGTAAGGAACCACCTGGGAACGAACCCTGTTGAAAATGGGCAGAATGGGGTCAAAGGTCAGGACATAAAATCGGGTTCCATTCCATTGCCTTTATGCGTCATAACATGCGTAAATATGGTTCAATTTCGATGAAATTTTAGTAGGTGGTAGGGAACCACCTGGGCACAAACCCTATTGAAATGGGCGAAATGGGGTCAAAGGTCAGGACACTGGAGTGGGATCCATTCCATTGCCCTTGTGGATCATAACTTACCTAAAAATGTTTCGATTGCGACAAAACGTTATGTTGTTCCAGAGGTATAGTGAACCGGTTCTGATGAATATCAACGAAATGGGGTCAAAGGTCATTGCACAAAAAGCAAGATTTATTCCACAGCCATTATTCTCATAACTTGCGTAAAACTCCTATTGCGACAAAACTTTAGTATGTTATTCTTGACGTATACTGAACCTGTTCTGTTGAATATCATCGAAATGGGGTCAAAGGTCAGGACACAGGAGCGAGATTTATTCCACAGCCATTATTCTCATAACTTAAATAATAATTTCTGGTATGTTGGAAAGCGTATCATAATCAATGCATCGCATGATTTTACTAACTTGTTAAATTATGAACTTCATATTTATTGAAGGTTTTCCAAAAGAAGTAAAAGGTTCCTGATCAGAGCCACTGAGAATAAGTCAAAGATCTATATAAGATCTCATCAATTAAAACAAAGTCATCATGTCAGAAACCCAAAGGATATAAGAAAATGAATGGATAGTGGCTGCTTTGAACAACACACAATACACTGTTCCATTATGAAGCAGGAAAATTAGTCTGTTAACATAGGTGCTTTGAAGTTTTTCATAACTTTTGTCTTTCTGATAGCCACATGGTAGGTACAGTACTTGTGTAATTCACTGGAATTCCAGACCACTACCACGCACTTTAGACACTCATTCTTGCTGTGAAACTATGAACTTTATATTCATTTTCCACAAGAATTAGATGTTCCTGATCAGAGCCATCGAAAGTAAGTAAAAAATCTACTAACAATCTCATTAATTAAAACAAGGTCATCATATCAGAAACAACAAAGGATATCACAAAATGCATGGATAGTGGCTGTTTTGCATAACACACAATACACTGATGCACTATGAAACAGGAAAATTAAAATTAGACACTCAACAGAGGTGCTCTGAAGTTCCTTGTTCCTCATTATTAATAACATTTGGCTTTCTAATAGCCAGATAGCAGGTTCTGCACTCATATAACGTATTGCAATTCCAGATTACTACCATGCACTTTATGCACTTTAGACACTAATATCATTCATCCTTGTTAAATTATGAACTTGATATTTATTGAAGGTTTTCCAAAAGAAGTAAAAGGTTACTAATCAGAGCCATGGAGAATAAGTCAAAGATCTATATAAGATCTCATCAATTAAAACAAAGTCATCATGTCAGAAACACAAAGAATATAAGAAAATGAATGGATAGTGGCTGCTTTGAACAACACACAATACACTGGTCCATTATGAAACAGGAAAATTAGTCTGTTAACATAGGTGCTTTGAAGTTTTTCATAACTTTTGTCTTTCTGATAGCCACATGGTAGGTACAGTACTTGTGTAATTTACTGGAATTCCCAACCACTACCATGCACTTTAGACACTCATTCTTGCTGTGAAATTATGAACTTTATATTCATTTTCCGCAAGAATTAAATGTCCCTGATCAGAGCCATGGAAAGTAAGTCAAAGATTCAGAAGCAACAAAAGATATCACAAAGTGCATGGATAGTGGCTGTTTTGCATAACACACAATACACTGATGCACTATGAAATAGGAAAATTTAAATTAGACACTCAACAAAGGTGGTCCGAAGTTCCTCTTTCCTCATTTCTAATAACATTTGGCTTTCAAATAGCCGGTTCTGCACTCCTATAACGTATTGCAATTCCAGATCACTACCATGCACTTTAGACACTAAATCATTCATCCTTGTTAAATCATGAACTTGATATTTATTGAAGGTTTTCCAAAAGAAGTAAAGGTTCCTGATCAGAGCCATGGAGAATAAGTCAAAGATCTATATAAGATCTCATCAATTAAAACAAAGTCATCATGTCAGAAACACAAAGGATATCAGAAAATGCATGGATAGTGGCTGCTTTGAACAACACACAATATACTGGTGCAGTATGAAACAGGAAAATTAGTATGTCAACAGAGGGGCTCTAAAGTTTTTAGTAACTTTTGTCTTTCTGATAGCCACATGGTAGATATAGAACTCGTGTATTTCACTGGAATTCCAGATCACTACCATGCACTTTACACACTCATTCTTGCTGTGAAATAATGAACTTCACATTCATTTGAATCCACAAGAGTTAAATGTACCTTCAGAGCCACGGAAAATAAGTCAAAGATCTATATAAGATCTTTTCCAAAAGAAGTAAAGGTTCCTGATCAGAGCCATGGAGAATAAGTCAAAGATCTATATAAGATCTCATCAATTAAAACAAAGTCATCATGTCAGAAACACAAAGGATATAAGAAAATGAATGGATAGTGGCTGCTTTGAACAACACACAATACACTGGTCCATTATGAAACAGGAAAATTAGTCTGTTAACATAGGTGCTATGAAGTTTTTCATAACTTTTGTCTTTCTGATAGCCACATGGTAGGTACAGTACTTTTGTAATTCACTGGAATTCCCAACTACTACCACGCACTTTAGACACTCATTCTTGCTGTGAAATTATGAACTTCACATTCATTTGAATCCACAAGAGTTACATGTACCTTCAGAACCACGGAAAATAAGTCAAAGATCTATATAAGATCTTTTCCAAAAGAAGTAAAGGTTCCTGATCAGAGCTATTTAGAATAAGTCAAAGATCTATATAAGATCTCATCAATTAAAACAAAGTCATCATGTCAGAAACACAAAGGATATCAGAAAATGAATGGTTAGTGGCTGCTTTGAACAACACACAATATACTGATCCATTATGAAACAGGAAAATTTGTCTGTTAACATAGGTGCTTTGAAGTTTTTAGTAACTTTTGTCTTTCTGATAGCCACATGGTAGGTACAGTACTCATGTAATTCCAGATCACTACCATGCATTTTACACACTCATTCTTGCTGTTAAATTATGAACTTCACATTCAATGAATCTACAAGAGTTAAATGTGCCTGCAGAGCCACGGAGAATACGTCAAAGATCTATATAAGATATTTTCCAAAAGAAGTAATGGTTCCTGATCAGACCCATGGAGAATAAGTCAAAGATCTATATAAGATCTCATCAATTAAAACAAAGTCATCATGTCAGAAACACAAAGGATATAAAAAAAAGAATGGATACTGGCTGCTTTGAATTTTTTCATAACTTCTGTCTTTCTCATAGCCACATGGTAGGTACAGTACTTGCGTAATTCACTGGAATTCCTGACCACTACCACGCACTTTAGACACCGATTCTTGCTGCGAAATTATGCACTTCACATTCATTTGAATCCACAAGAGTTACATGTACCTTCAGAACCACGGAAAATAAGTCAAAGTTCTATATAAGATCTTTTCCAAAAGAAGTAAAGGTTCCTGATCAGAGCCATTGAGAATAAGTCAAAGATCTATATAAGATCTCATCAATTAAAACAAAGTCATCATGTCAGAAACAAAAAGGATATAAGAAAATGAATGGTTAATGGCTGCTTTGAACAACACACAATATACTGATCCATTATGAAACAGGAAAATTTGTTAACATAGGTGCTTTGAAGTTTTTAGTAACTTTTGTCTTTCTGATAGCCACATGGTAGGTACAGTACTCATGTAATTCCAGATCACTACCATGCATTTTACACACTCATTCTTGCTGCGAAATAATGAACTTCACATTCAATGAATCCACAAGAGTTAAATGTACCTTCAGAGCCACGGAAAATAAGTCAAAGATCTATATAAGATCTTTTCCCAAAGAAGTAAATGTTCCTGATCAGAGCCATGGAGAATAAGTCAAAGATCTATATAAGATCTCATCAATTAAAACAAAGTCATCATGTCAGAAACAAAAAGGATATAAGAAAATGAATGGTTAATGGCTGCTTTGAACAACACACAATATACTGATCCATTATGAAACAGGAAAATTTGTCTGTTAACATCGGTGCTTTGAAGTTTTGAGTAACTTTTGTCTTTCTGATAGTCACATGGTAGGTACAGTACTTGTGTAATTCACTGGAATTCCAGATCACTACCATGCATTTTACACACTCATTCTTGCTGCGAAATAATGAACTTCACATTCAATGAATCCACAAGAGTTAAATGTACCTTCAGAGCCACGGAAAATAAGTCAAAGATCTATATAAGATCTTTTCCAAAAGAAGTTAAGGTTCCTGATCAGAGCCATGGAGAATTAAGGTTCCTGATCAGAGCCATGGAGAATAAGTCAAAGATCTATATAAGATCTCATCAATTAAAACAAAGTCATCATGTCAGAAACACAAAGGATATCAGAAAATGCATGGATAGTGGCTGCTTTGAGCAACACACTGGTGCAGTATGAAACAGGAAAATTAGTATGTGAAAAGAGGGGCTCTTAAGTTTTTAGTAACTTTTGTCTTTCTGATAGCCACATGGTAGGTATAGTACTCATGTATTTCACTGGAATTCCAGATAACTACCATGCACTTCACACACTCATTCTTGCTGTGAAATTATTAACTTCACATTTAATGAATCCACTAGTTAAATGTACCTTCAGAGCCACAGAGAATACGTCAAAGATCTACATCAGATCTTTTCCAAAAGAAGTAAAGGTTCCTGATCAGAGCCATGGAGAATAAGTCAAAGATCTATATAAGATCTCATCAATTAAAACAAAGTCATCATGTCAGAAACACAAATGATATCAGAAAATGAATGGATAATGGCTGCTTTGAACAACACACTGGTGCAGTATGAAACAGGAAAATTAGTATGTGAACAGAGAGGCTCAAGTTTTTAGCAACTTTTGTCTTTAACCAGATTTTTGCATTATGCATGATGATTGAAAAGTATCTGGCTTTTGGGAAGAAAGTTTTTACTGCCTTCATAGATTTAGAGATAGCTTACGACCAAGTGAATAGGACAGTTTGGTGGAAGGTATTGAATGAATATGGTGTTACTGGGAATCTACTTAATAGTGTAAAAGCCATGTATGCTGGTAATAGAGCTTGTGTACGAGTGAATGGTGTTTTATTAAAATGGTTTTCCATTAGTGCAGGAGTTAGACATGGTTGTGTAATGTCACCATGGCTGTTCAATATATTTATGGATGCATGCATGATGCCAAAATAGATAATAGTGGTTTCTGTCTTGGCGATATCCGTGTGTGCAGATTGCTGTATGCTGATGACACTGTCCTGTTGGCAGAGAGCAAAAGTGAGTTGCCGAGTATGTTGTCTCGGATGTACGAAGTTTGCATGAAATTCAAACTGAGTATAAATAAGGGAAAAATCAAAGTTATGGTGTTTGAGAGAGGAACGGGTAGCACTGAATGTAATGTAAGTATAAATGGCACTGTGATTTACCAGGTGAGTGAGTTTGTGTATTTAGGAAGCATGTTTGACAGAGAGAACAAGTTGGATGGTGAAATCAGTAGGAGAGTGAATTCTTCTTTGAAAGTCATAGCTGCTTTGGGAGGTTTTCACAGGAATGGTGGCTTCCCTAGGGAGTCCCGCGTGGCTGTGTTTGAAAGTGTAATTGTTCCTACTCAGATGTATGGTAGTGAAACCTGGGTACTGCAGAAGAAACACAGGAGTCATTTGCGTGCTGGAGAAATGCGTTACTTACGTGGGGTTTGAGGCGAAACACTATATGATTGTGTGAGAAATGAAGATGTATTGCAGTTGTGCGATGTGAAGCAAAATGTTGTTAGCAAGTTGGAGACCAATATGCTTCGGTGGTTTGGCAATGTTGAAAGAATGAGTGATGAAATGCTTACTAAGAAAATCTTTTTAGCCCAAGTGGCAGGAAGGAAAGGCAGAGGAAGGCCAAGGAAGACATGGGTGGATCAGATTCAGGAGTGTCTGCACGAGAAAAAGATTATGAGTATGAAGTATAAAAGATCTTGTGCACAGCGTGTAATGGATATTAGTGAAGCACGAGTTGTATGTCAAGATCGCTGTAAATGGAGAAGTTTGATACGACAACAATAAGTAAAAATATCTGGTAGTTTGTATTTCTTTTTGGAGCTAACCTCTGAATCTCAGATAACAGCTTAGTGATATATATGTATGTCTTTCTGATAGCCACATGGTAGGTACAGTACTCATGTAATTCCAGATCACTACCATGCACTTTACACACTCATTCTTGCTGTGAAATTATGAACTTCACATTCATTTGAATCCACAAGAGTTAAATGTACCTTATCAAGGCCACAGAAAATAAGTCAAAGATCCACTAAAGATCACATTAATTAAAACAAGGTCATCATATAAGAAGCAACAAAGGATATCACAAAATGCATGGATAGTGGCTGTTTTGCATAACACACAACACACTGATGCACTGTGAAACAGGAAAGTTAAAATTAGACACTCAACAGAGGTGCTCTGAAGTTCCTTTTTCCTCATTTCTAATAACATTTGGCTTTCTAATAGCCAGATAGCAGGATCTGCACTCTTATAACGTACTGCAATTCCAGATCACTACCATGCACTTTAGACACTAATATCATTCATCCTTGTTTACACTTCCCAACCGTAGGTTGAAGAAGCATATATTTGCTCCAGCTTTTTCCGTCTGTCTGTCCGTCTGTCTGTCGGCTCGAGACCTCACGTAAAAATGGTTCGATATCGATGAAATTTTAGTATTTGATAAAGAACCACCCGTGAACGAAACCTGTTGAAAATGGGCGGAATAGGGTCAAAGGTCAGGACATAAAACCGGGATACATTCCATTGCCTTTATGCGTCATAACTTGCGTAAATATGGTTGGATTTCAATGAAATTTTAGTATGTGGTAGGTGACCACCTGGGAACGAACCCTATTGAAAATAAATGAAATGGGGTCAAAGGTCAGGACATAGGAGCGAGATCCATTCCATTGCCTTTATGCATCATAACTTCGTAAAAATGGTTCGATTTCAATGAATTTAGGTATGTGGTAAGGAACCACCTGGGAACGAACCCTGTTGAAAATGGGCAGAATGGGGTCAAAGGTCAGGACATAAAATCGGGTTCCATTCCATTGCCTTTATGCGTCATAACATGCGTAAATATGGTTCAATTTCGATGAAATTTTAGTAGGTGGTAGGGAACCACCTGGGCACAAACCCTATTGAAATGGGCGAAATGGGGTCAAAGGTCAGGACACTGGAGTGGGATCCATTCCATTGCCCTTGTGGATCATAACTTACCTAAAAATGTTTCGATTGCGACAAAACGTTATGTTGTTCCAGAGGTATAGTGAACCGGTTCTGATGAATATCAACGAAATGGGGTCAAAGGTCATTGCACAAAAAGCAAGATTTATTCCACAGCCATTATTCTCATAACTTGCGTAAAACTCCTATTGCGACAAAACTTTAGTATGTTATTCTTGACGTATACTGAACCTGTTCTGTTGAATATCATCGAAATGGGGTCAAAGGTCAGGACACAGGAGCGAGATTTATTCCACAGCCATTATTCTCATAACTTAAATAATAATTTCTGGTATGTTGGAAAGCGTATCATAATCAATGCATCGCATGATTTTACTAACTTGTTAAATTATGAACTTCATATTTATTGAAGGTTTTCCAAAAGAAGTAAAAGGTTCCTGATCAGAGCCACTGAGAATAAGTCAAAGATCTATATAAGATCTCATCAATTAAAACAAAGTCATCATGTCAGAAACCCAAAGGATATAAGAAAATAAATGGATAGTTGGCTGCTTTGAATTTTTTCATAACTTTTGTCTTTCTGATAGACACATGGTAGGTACAGTACTTGTGTAATTCACTGGAATTCCCGACCACTACCACGAACTTTAGACACTCATTCTTGCTGTGAAACTATGAACTTTATATTCATTTTCCACACCAATTAGATGTTCCTGATCAGAGCCATGGAAAGTAAGTCAAAGATCTAATGATCTCATTAATTAAAACAAGGTCATCATATCAGAAACAAAGGATATCACAAAATGCATGGATAGTGGCTGTGTTGCATAACACACAATACACTGATGCACTATGAAACAGGAAAATTAAAATTAGACACTCAACAGAGGTCCTCTGAAGTTCCTTGTTCCTCATTTCTAATAACATTTGGCTTTCTAATAGCCAGATAGCAGGTTCTGCACTCATATAACGTATTGCAATTCCAGATCACTACCATGCACTTTATGCACTTTAGACACTAATATCATTCTTCCTTGTTAAATTATGAACTTGACATTTATTGAAGGTTTTCCAAAAGGAAGTAAAAGGTTCCTGATCAGAGCCATGGAGAATAAGTCAAAGATCTATATAAGATCTCATCAATTAAAACAAAGTCATCATGTCAGAAACACAAATGATATAAGAAAATGAATAGATAGTGGCTGCTTTGAACAACACACAATAAACTGGTGCATTATGAAACACGAAAACTAGTCTGCTAACATAGGTGCTATGAAGTTTTTCATAACTTTTGTCTATCTGATAGCCACATGGTAGGTACAGTACTTTTGTAATTCACTGGAATTCCCAACTACTACTACGCACTTTAGACACTCATTCTTGCTGTGAAATTAGAACTTTATATTCATTTTCCGCAAGAATTAAATGTCCCTGATCAGAGCCATGGAAAGTAAGTCAAAGATTCAGAAGCAACAAAAGATATCACAAAGTGCATGGATAGTGGCTGTTTTGCATAACACACAATACACTGATGCACTATGAAATAGGAAAATTTAAATTAGACACTCAACAAAGGTGGTCCGAAGTTCCTCTTTCCTCATTTCTAATAACATTTGGCTTTCAAATAGCCGGTTCTGCACTCCTATAACGTATTGCAATTCCAGATCACTACCATGCACTTTAGACACTAAATCATTCATCCTTGTTAAATCATGAACTTGATATTTATTGAAGGTTTTCCAAAAGAAGTAAACGGTTCCTGATCAGAGCCAAGGAGAATAAGTCAAAGATCTATATAAGATCTCATCAATTAAAACAAAGTCATCATGTCAGAAACACAAAGGATATCAGAAAATGCATGGATAGTGGCTGCTTTGAACAACACACTGGTGCAGTATGAAACAGGAAAATTAGTATGTCAACAGAGGGGCTCTAAAGTTTTTATTAACTTTTGTCTTTCTGACAGCCACATGGTAGGTACGGTACTCGTGTAATTCCAGATCACTACCATGCACTTTACACATTCATTCTTGCTGTGAAATAATGAACTTCACATTCATTTGAATCCACAAGAGTTAAATGTACCTTCAGAGCCACGGAGAATAAGTCAAAGATCTATATAAGATCTTTTCCAAGAGAAGTAAAGGTTCCTGATCAGAGCCATGGAGAATAAGTCAAAGATCTATATAAGATCTCATCAATTAAAACAAATTCATCATGTCAGAAACACAAATGATATAAGAAAATGAATGGATAGTGGCTGCTTTGAACAACACACAATACACTGGTCCATTATGAAACACGAAAACTAGTCTGGTAACATAGGTGCTATGAAGTTTTTCATAACTTTTGTCTATCTGATAGCCACATGGTAGGTACAGTACTTTTGTAATTCACTGGAATTCCCAACTACTACCACGCACTTTAGACACTCATTCTTGCTGTGAAATTATGAACTTTATATTCATTTTCCGCAAGAATTAAATGTCCCTGATCAGAGCCATGGAAAGTAAGTCAAAGATTCACTAAAGATCTCATTGATTAAAACAAAGTCATCATACCAGAAGCAACAAAGGATATCACAAAGTGCGTGGATAGTGGCTGTTTTGCATAACACACAATACACCGATGCACTATGAAATAGGAAAATTAAAATTGGACACTCAACAGATGTGCTCTGAAGTTCTTTTTTCCTCATTTCTAATAACATTTGGCTTTCTAATAGCCAGATAGTAAGTTCTGCACTCGTATAACATATTGCAATTCCAGATCACTACCATGCACTTTAGACACTAATATCATTCATCCTTGTTAAATTATGAACTTGATATTTATTGAAGGTTTTCTAAAAGAAGTAAAAGGTTCCTGATCAGAGACATGGCGAATTAGTCAAAGATCTATATAAGATCTCATCAATCAAAACAAAGTCATCATGTCAGAAACACAAAGGATATAAGAAAAAGAATGGATAGTGGCTGCTTTGAATTTTTTCATAACTTCTGTCTTTCCGATAGCCACATGGTAGGTACAGTACTTGTGTAATTCACTGGAATTCCCGACCACTACCAGGCACTTTACACACTCATTCTTGCTGCGAAATTATGAACTTCACATTCAATGAATCCACAAGAGTTGCATGTACCTTCAGAACCACGGAAAATAAGTCAAAGATCTATATAGGATCTTTTCCAAAAGAAGTAAAGGTTCTTGATCAGAGCCATGGAGAATAAGTCAAAGATCTATATAAGATCTCATCAATTAAAACAAAGTCATCATGTCAGAAACACAAAGGATATCAGAAAATGCATGGATAGTGGCTGCTTTGAGCAACACACTGGTGCAGTATGAAACAGAAAAATTAGTATGTGAAAAGAGGGGCTCTCAAGTTTTTAGTAACTTTTGTCTTTCTGATAGCTACATGGTAGGTATAGTACTCATGTATTTCACTGGAATTACAGATAACTACCATGCACTTTACACACTCATTCTTGCTGTGAAATTATGAATTTCACATTCAATGAATCCACAAGAGTTAAATGTAACTTCAGAGC
This sequence comes from Macrothele yani, assembly GCA_039090855.1. Lineage (NCBI taxonomy): Eukaryota > Metazoa > Arthropoda > Arachnida > Araneae > Macrothelidae > Macrothele > Macrothele yani. The sequence goes on from CM077004.1 coordinate 35,252,523, forward strand.
CACGGAGAAATACGTCAAAGATCTATATAAGATATTTTCCAAAAGAAGTAAAGGTTCCTGATCAGAGCCATGGAGAATAAGTCAAAGATCTATATAAGATCTCATCAATCAAAACAAAGTCATCATGTCAGAAACACAAAGGATATAAGAAAATGAATGGATAGTGGCTGCTTTGAATTTTTTCATAACTTCTGTCTTTCCGATAGCCACATGGTAGGTACAGTACTTGTGTAATTCACTGGAATTCCCGACCACTACCAGGCACTTTACACACTCATTCTTGCTGCGAAATTATGAAGTTCACATTCATTTGAATCCACAAGAGTTACATGTACCTTTAGAACCACGGAAAATAGGTCAAAGATCTATATAGGATCTTTTCCAAAAGAAGTTAAGGTTCCTGATCAGAGCCATGGAGAATTAAGGTTCCTGATCAGAGCCATGGAGAATAAGTCAAAGATCTATATAAGATCTCATCAATTAAAACAAAGTCATCATGTCAGAAACAAAAAGTATAAAAGAAAATGAATGGTTAATGGCTGCTTTGAACAACACACAATATACTGATCCATTGTGAAACAGGAAAATTAGTCTGTTAACATAGGTGCTTTGAAGTTTTTAGTAACTTTTGTCTTTCTGATAGCCATGGTAGGTACAGTACTCATGTAATTCCAGAACACTACCATGCATTTTACACACTCATTCTTGCTGCGAAATTATGAACTTCACATTCAATGAATCCAAAACAGTTAAATGTACCTTCAGAGCCACAGAAAATAAGTCAAAGATCTATATAAGATCTTTTCCAAAAGAAGTAAAGGTTCTTGATCAGAGCCATGGAGAATAAGTCAAAGATCTATATAAGATCTCATCAATTAAAACAAAGTCATCATGTCAGAAACACAAATGATATCAGAAAATGAATGGATAATGGCTGCTTTGAACAACACACTGGTGCAGTATGAAACAGGAAAATTAGTATGTGAACAGAGGGGCTCTCAAGTTTTTAGCAACTTTTGTCTTTCTAACCAGATTTTTGCATTACGCACGATGATTGAAAAGTATCTGGCTGTTGGGAAGAAAGTTTTTACTGCCTTCATAGATTTAGAGAAAGCTTACGACCAAGTGAATAGGACACTTTGGTGGAAGGTATTGAATGAATATGGTGTTACTGGTTATCTACTTAATAGTGTAAAAGCCATGTATGCTGGTGGTAGAGCTTATGTACGAATGAATGGTGTTTTATCAAAATGGTTTTCCATTGGTGCAGGAGTTAGACAAGGTTGTGTAATGTCACCGTGGCTGTTCAATATATTTATGGATGCATGCATGCATGCATGATACCAAAATAGATAATAGTGGTTTCTGTCTTGGCGATATCCGTGTGTGCAGATTGCTGTATGCTGATGACACTGTCCTGTTGGCAGAGAGCAAAAGTGAGTTGCTGAGTATGTTGACTCGAATGCTTGAAGTTTGCATGAAATTCAAACTGAGTATAAATAAGGGGAAAACCAAAGTTATGGTGTTTGAGAGAGGAACGGGTAGCACTGAATGTAATGTAAGTATAAATGGCACTGTGATTTACCAGGTGAGTGAGTTTGTGTATTTAGGAAGCATGTTTGACAGAGAGAACAAGTTGGATGGTGAAATCAGTAGGAGAGTGAATTCTTCTTTGAAAGTCATAGCTGCTTTGGGAGGTTTTCACAGGAATGATGGCTTCCCTAGGGAGTCTCGCGTGGCTGTGTTTGAAAGTGTAATTGTTCCTACTCAGATGTATGGTAGTGAAACCTGGGTACTGCAGAAGAAACACAGGAGTCATTTGTGTGCTGGAGAAATGCGTTACTTACGTCGGGTTTGTGGCGAAACATGATATGATTGTGTGAGAGATGAAGATGTATTGCAGTTGTGCGATGTGAAGCAAAATGTTGTTAGCAAGGTGGAGACCAATATGCTTCGGTGGTTTGGCAATGTTGAAAGAATGAGTGATGAAATGCTTACTAAGAAAATCTTTTTAGCCCAAGTGGCAGGAAGGAAAGGCAGAGGAAGGCCAAGGAAGACATAGGTGGATCAGATTCAGGAGTGTCTGCACGAGAAAAAGATTATGAGTATGAAGTATAAAAGATCTTGTGTACAGCGTGTAATGGATATTAGTGAAGCACGAGTTGTATGTCAAGATCGCTGTAAATGGAGAAGTTTGACACGACAACAGTAAGTAAAAATATCTGGTAGTTTGTATTTCTTTTTGGAGCTAACCTCTGAATCTCAGAGAACAGCTTAGTGATATGTATGTATGTCTGTCTGTCTGTCTGTCTTTCTGATAGCCACATGGTAGGTACAGTACTCATGTAATTCCAGATCACTACCATGCAATTTACACACACATTCTTGCTGTGAAATTATGAACTTCACATTCATTTGAATCCACAAGAATTAAATGTACCGTATCAAGGCCACAAAAATAAGTCAAAGATCCACTAAAGATCTCATTAATTAAAACAAGGTCATCATATCAGAAGCAACAAAGGATATAAGAAAATGAATGGATAGTGGCTGCTTTGAACAACACAATACACTGTTCCATTATGAAGCAGGAAAATTAGTCTTAACATAGGTGCTTTGAAGTATTTCATAACTTTTGTCTTTCCGATAGCCACATGGTAGGTACAGTACTTGTGTAATTCACTGGAATTCCAGACCACTACCACGCACTTTAGACACTCATTCTTGCTCTGAAACTATGAACTTTATATTCATTTTCCGCAAGAATTAGATGTTTCTGATCAGAGCCATCGAAAGTAAGTCAAAAATCTACTAACAATCTCATTAATTAAAACAAGGTCATCATATCAGAAACAACAAAGGATATCACAAAATGCATGGATAGTGGCTGTTTTGCATAACACACAATACACTGATGCACTATGAAACAGGAAAATTAAAATTAGACACTCAACAGAGGTGCTCTGAAGTTCCTTTTTCCTCATTATTAATAACATTTGGCTTTCTAATAGCCAGATAGCAGGTTCTGCACTCGTATAACGTATTGCAATTCCAGATTACTACCATACACTTTAGACACTAATATCTTTCATCCTTGTTAAATTATGAACTTGATATTTATTGAAGGTTTTCCAAAAGAAGTAAAAAGTTACTAATCAGAGCCATGGAGAATAAGTCAAAGATCTATATTAGATCTCATCAATTAAAACAAAGTCATCATGTCAGAAACACAAAGAATATAAGAAAATGAATGGATAGTGGCTGCTTTGAACAACACACAATACACTGGTCCATTATGAAGCAGGAAAATTAGTCTGTTAACATAGGTGCTTTGAAGTTTTTCATAACTTTTGTCTTTCTGATAGCCACATGGTAGGTAGAGTACTTGTGTAATTTACTGGAATTCCCAACCACTACCATGCACTTTAGACACCCATTCTTGCTGTGAAACTATGAACTTTATATTCAATGAATCCACAAGAGTTAAATGTACCTTCAGAGCCACGGAAAATAAGTCAAAGAACTATATAAGATCTTTTCCAAAAGAAGTAAAGGTTCCTGATCAGAGCCATTGAGAATAAGTCAAAGATCTATATAAGATCTCATCAATTAAAACAAAGTCATCATGTCAGAAACACAAAGGATATCAGAAAATGCATGGATAGTGGCTGCTTTGAGCAACACACTGGTGCAGTATGAAACAGGAAAATTAGTATGTGAAAAGAGGGGCTCTCAAGTTTTTAGTAACTTTTGTCTTTCTGATAGCCACATGGTAGATATAGAACTCATGTATTTCACTGGAATTCCAGATAACTAACATGCACTTCACACACTCATTCTTGCTGTGAAATTATGAAATTCACATTCAATGAATCCACAAGAGTTAAATGTACCTGCAGAGCCACGGAGAATACGTCAAAGATCTATATAAGATCTTTTCCAAAAGAAGTAAAGGTTCCTGATCAGAGCCATGGAAAGTAAGTCAAAGATCTACTAAAAATCTCATTAATTAAAACAAGGTCATCATATCAGAAACACAAAGGATATCAGAAAATGCATGGATAGTGTCTGTTTTGAGCTACACACAATACACTAATGTGGTATGAAACAGGAAAGTTAGACACTCAACAGCTGTGCTCTGAAGTTTCCTACAACTTTTGGCTGTCTGGTAGCCACACAGTAGGTTCAGTACTCATATAATGAATGTACTGCAACTCCAGATCACTACCATGCACTTTAGACACTAATATCATTCATCCTTGTTAAATTATGAACTTGATATTTATTGAAGCAAATATAATACAAAGGTTTTGTTCACCTAATATTGAAAAGATATACCTACTAACTCATCCAATAGATGGCAGCACTTTAGGAGAATCACCTGACACGTTGTACAGGGCGCAACCCTCCCTTCATTTCCCGACATGCAACTCCTGCAGCTACACACAGACGCGAGGAACCCTCGTGTAGATAGTTGATGGCCTGATGATAGTGCTCCTGGAGCATTGAAAGCGCTCACCGTGATATCGTAGACGAAGAGCTTTTATGTGAGCCACGTCTCCAGACCCGATGAGTATAGTTTATTCTAATGAGATTGTTTTAATTAATGATTTTTTTAATGTTTGATAGTGCTATTGAGTGAGTGTTTAACTGAAAATATTTAACTAAATTATTTTATTTTTTTAACTAACAAAAACCTGTAACATAATTAGGCACTTGGGGAGGAAGCACGTGTCTCAAGGAGCGACAACGTGCGAAATACTTTTCAATATTAGGTAAACAATATCTTTGATATTAAAAACCTGCCAACTAAATTTAATGAATATGCAGAAGATTGTATAAATATTCAGAAGATTTTTTTACGTCAATTTGTCACACGATAAGTGATTTAGAACTCATACTGCTTAAAGAAAAAAAGAATGCAGGATACTTACCTTTATTTTTTTTGTGTGTTTTTGTTGAAAGGGAGTTTTATTTATAGTAATTTAACAGTTAGCTAAACTTTTTACAGTGGCCTTTTTGGCTTTTTTTAAGAATTCTTTGGAGTACTCTTTTTGAAAACAAAGTAAATTTTCGTTGCATTTAATTAACAGAAGACTCAAGCATTAATGATCGAAACATTGTGCGATTTTTTTAACCAAACAATAAATTATTTTGCATTATTAATTAAATGGCAAATACACCCTATAATTATTATTTCACTTTGGTGTTCTTTCAAATGACGAGCCACACCATTTTTCTCTCCTATCATTACTGGAGCATTGTCTGCTCCAAAAGCAATGCAATTTTTGCAAGCTATACTGTGCTTACTAAAAACATCAACGGTAGCTGAGAACAATGAATTCTGATATCAGAGCTTTCACTATTTTAGATAAATGGTGTAATTTTCAGAGAATGAATACTTTTTTTTTTTTAACACCATCAATTCTTACAAATTTCCAAACTTCGTCACTTCCGTTTTTGGAAATATCCCCCACCCTTATCAAGCTAAAATGCACACACATTTATGAGGGTGATGACATTTAACAACTACATAGGAGTGGGGATCCCATCATGGGGGGGAGGGGGGTGACACAATTACTGAAGAAATCTTTGCTCCGTCTGACATCCGTTTTCGGAAATTTATCCAACATTCTCAAGTTAAAATACAAATATTTATGGAATAAAACGATATCTAATAATACTGGGTAGTGGAAACATCGTGTGAAAAAAAAAATGATTATGAGAAAAATCTTACTTCCATCTACTTTCCGTTTTCGAAGGATGAAATTCCATCCTCCGATGGAGAAAACTACCCCCTCCAAATTTTAGTTCAGTTGTGCCTCGATCTCGTTGACGGCCCAAATGATAACAAAAAAGACCGAATTCTTCGAATCAGCGTAAGAATCCTGTGGCCAATGATTACAGGGAAATTTTCGAGCGGCCTAACAACTTCCGTTTTTGGAAATAGTTGCCTACAATTTCAAGCTGAAATTATGCAATGAAATTATATTTAACAACAATACTGAACAGAAGCAACATCGCGAGAGGAAAAAAATACGATTACGGGAAAAATCTGCACTCCGTTTAGCTTCAGTTTCCGAACGTTTAAAAAGACAAAACAACGTCCCCAGACAGAATACGACCCCCGCCCTAACTAATACCCCGAAAATTTCTTCATTTTTGCATCGACCTCGAAAACGACAAAAAAGGGGGGGGTTGGAGGAGGGGGACTCCTTGAATCCACGGAAGAATCTCACGTACGAATTAAACGCTGAATCGATTTCGAATGGCGTAAGATTACGCTAAAATATTGATTACCGGTAAATTTTAACTTTTGGCGCAAAATTAGCGCAGATTTAATCAGAATCTAAATCTTTTAGCAGAATGGTGCAAGAACAACGTTTTGGCGCGGGCTGGCAGCCCTGTAATGTCAAAATACTGCAGCAGTCTCGTTGTTAATGCATATACGTCAACGAAGTCAGAGCTATGAAGGTTACATAATGTTGACTTGTTGAACAGAAGCATCTAGTGGATATGCTTTAAAATTTTATTTTTGAACAGACACCAAATCATAAACTATAAACTATGTAAACGTATAATACAATATATATACACGGAAGTGCCAGAAAAACTGGTACAGACGAGCTTATGCAAAAAACATAGCAATGTCACCTATGCACGTGCTCTGTTGCATCCGCCAGTGCGTATATAAAGCGATAGACATCCTTGCCAGCTGTCAGAGCTGTTTTCGGCACGAGAATGACAAGTAATAACAATTTAAGCGATTTTCAACGCGGTGTCATAGTTGGTGCTCGTGAGATGGGCCATAGTATTTCGGAGGTAGAAACAAAATTCGGATTTTCACGGACGACCATTGACAAAGGTGACTTCAAGAATTCCGGCAAAACCTCCAACCTACGATGCCAGTGAGGCCGTAAAAAGACATTGGGTGAACGTGACCATCGTCAGCTGTCAAGAATGGTTTCACGCGATAGGCGTGCAACACTCTCACAGGTATCATCTGAATTCAATGCTGGAGCCTCAGCAAGCATCAGCGTCCGGACTGTGAAATGTACCCTGCACGATATGGGCTTTGAGAGCAGACGCCCAACTCGAGTCCCCTTGATGGGTGCACGACACAGAGCTATGCACCTCGCTTGGGCACGGCAACACCGACACTGGACATTTGATGACTGGAAACAAGTAGCCTGTTCTGACGAGTCGCATTTCCAACTGTATCGGGCAGATGGGAGGATTTGTGTGTGGCACAAACCCCATGAAGCCATGGATCCTGCCTGTCAACAGGGAACTGTACCGGCTCGTGGGGGGTCCGTAATGGTATGAGGTGCGTTTAGCAGGACTTCAATGGGACCCCTGGTACATCTACAAACATCTGAACGGCCAACTCTATGTGCGCATCCTTTCTGACGAGGTACACCCGTTCATGTCCTACATTCATACTGATGAGTTGGGACTGTTCCAACAAGACAATGCATCTCCACACAAGTGTCGGGACGCCACATTATGGTTAGAGGAGCATTCAACTGAGTTTGGGGTGTTGCCATCCCACCCAAGTCCCCAGATCTGAACATGATAGAACACTACATTTTGAGATTACTCACCGTTATCCCAAATAACCTTTAGGAGGTTTTCATCTTTTACACACATTTCAAACACGTAATTTTCAGTACTCACATCGTGGTTCAAGGCCCAAAAAACGCACATCTCACACACACACACACACACACACACACACACACACACACACACACACACACACAATAATTAAATGCTGATTCAAAATAATCAACTGCAATGACACATAATTCAACTCCCTAAAAACGCCTATCTAATTAAAACCTCAATAAAAAAACTTATGTTACACATTTCCTAAAACATCAAAGTCAAAACTGCAACCCATATATAATAATTATTTACAAACTGCACGCTGGTAATTAATTGAAAACAAACCAAACCTGACACAACCACTATCCTCATTAATCTCTGACCTCTCCCATTCAGTAACAAGCATACTATCCTAGCACTTTTAGCCTTTGTCCAGGCCATTTTCAAGGAGTGGACGCAACAGATGAACCTCCTTCGCCGCCCTCAAACGCAGCGAATGTTCTAGGTCATGCTCGGCATCGTCTCATCGTTATTCACCGCTCAGCGCATTGGCGCCATCTATTAGCTGACCCATTAGTCATCTTTTTCTCTTCGTACTTGTAAATATCCGTTCGACAGTCAGCTGCATTTGATTCTTGAAAATTAATCTTATATTCAATCATATTTTTTTTAGTATATTACGTTACATCATTTATTTTTATTTTCCCTCTTTTTCTCTATGGCTCTCCATTCAGATCAGATCTTTCCAATATGCGTTTAAGCTATTAGGATCGTTAATATTACATAACCTGTGTTTGTTTGTTTTTTTCAATCAATACTGCGCCTCTGCTAGTCTTAAATGCCTTTCCATACGACAGTTCTTAATAATTTCCATTTCATCAAACTTTGGGTATTGCTTTTGTTTGATACAGCACTGGACAATGCAGTGTCTTTGCTTCTTTTTTTCTGCCAATTCCCTAGATGCTGTTGTAACCGATGTTTTAGTTTAATTTTAGTGCTTCCGATATATGATACTGCAAGGTTGTTACTTGCAGGAATTTCATAAACACCAGCTCTATCCAAGCATTTCTTGTTTTTCTTTGTATTGAGTACAATATTTTTAATGGTGTGCACTTTATTGCCCAATTGTAAATTACACTTATTACACAATTTACTAATTTCAGCCGAAATTCCTTTTGTGTACGGAAACAACCCAACATATTTAATCTGCTTATTATTATTTCTTATGTTTGAAGAATTAATACAATTCTTTATCTCAAAGACTACAGTCTTGTGACGATTATATATAGATTAAGATAATACATTTTCTCAAGCCGACCATGGTGTCGCTGGGTATTGACCTAGTCCTGGTGAAGCTAGGTCAATACCCAGAGAAACCATGGTCGGCTTGAGAAAATAAACATTTGTGACAACTACGTTGTATTATCTTAATCTATAAATTAATACAATTGTTTTGTACTTCATTGATCCATTTTCTTTTTTTTTACTGGGATATCCATAATTTTTTGCAACATCTGTAATATATTTCAATTCGTTTTTGTATTGCATATTTGATGTGTGCGTGAATGCTCTTTTATAACAACATCTTAATACTGTTACATTTATGAGCATATGGATGATAAGAAATATATGGTATGATCACAGGTACGAATGACGATTTTCTATAAACTGTTTAATCCAATGTGTTAGGTCGTTTTATAATCTGGACATCCAGATAAGCCAAGGTATCCTGCTGTTTAACTTCAATTGTTACTTCAATGGGATAAATACTCTTCTTTAAATTTTTTAGCTATGTCTTCTAGTTCTGTGGAATTCAATTTTGATAAGATAAAAATGTCATCAACATCTACAGTATATTAATGGTGGCTCATTCAGGTTATTTATCACTTTGGCTTCAATATCTGTGAAAATAACTTCTGCTAATAATGTAGACAGGGGTGATCCCATAGGTCCTCCTGTATTTTGCTTATAAATAATATCTTCAACTGCAAAGACATTATTTTCATATATATATATATATATATATATTTTGCACCCTTCGTTTTAAATTCTAAAATTGTTTCCTTAGTCTTCAGTTTTGCTCTTAAGTATATATATATATATATATATATATCATCATCATCATTGTCAACCATTATCAATCCACTGCTGGACGAAGGTCTCCCCAAGTTTCCTCCACAACGGTCTGTCTTGTGCCAGTCTCCTCCATGTCACTCCCGCATATTTACGAATTTCATCCACCCATCTCCCATGTGGTCTTTTTCTGGGTCTTTTCCTGTCCCTTGGAATCCAATCTAAAATTTCGGCTGTCCATCTACGGTCTGTCCTTCTGGCAGTATGTCCAGCCCATTGCCATTTCAGAGATTTAACTCTGATCATGATGTCTTCCACTCTCGTCATTTTTCGGATCCACGAGTTCCTCTTCTTATCTCTCCTGGTTATACCAAGCATGCACCTCTCCATGCTTCTTTGAGTTGTCATATATATATATATATGGGATGTAAGGTCAGGTGATGCGTAACATCACAGCCTCTCCTTGACAAATGTCAACCCCGCCTTCTCGTGGTGCATCCTGTTCCCACTAAAGGGGCTCTGACGACCGCCAATAGCGGTATAACTATACCATCGGGATCAGAGGAAATGCTATCCCACACTCACCAACCCGCTTGGCCAGCGTGGTGAGTTATGGCCAAACACCTCCAAAATGACTCTACAACTTAAATCTTGGCCCTCAGTCTCCGGCAGCTGGAATGTACCTGGCCAAGGCAGCGGCCAGTGCGACATGAAGGCAGAGGGTGCTAAGAATCCCCGGAGGACCAGACTAGGCTGCCATTTGATGCTGACCTTGGCTACCTATAACGGACGCTCCCTATCTTCTGATTCAAGGCTTCTTGGAATTGGAAGAGGAACTACAAAGGATCAAGTGGGACATCGTCGGGCTAAGTGAGGTAAGGAGAAAAGGAGAAGATCTCATTGAATTGAAAAGTGGACATCTCTTCTATTATCGTGGGACAGATACTGGCAGAACTAGTGGTGTTGGATTTATAATAAACAAGAAACTGAAGGATAAAGTGGTAGAAGTTGAAAGTTCCTCTGACAGAGCTGCACGACTCGTTATCCAACTATCGAGAAGATACCAGGCTCAGATTATTCAAACTTATGCACCCACCACAAGTCATCCTGAAGAAGAAATTGAAGAATTTTATGAGGAAATTCGTCATCTAAATAATAAAGGTAAGCAGCACTTGAAGATAATTATGGGAGATTTCAATGCAAAAATAGGGCAACGGCAACAGAATGAAACTTCAGTAGGTAAATTCGGTCACGGCAACAGAAACCAGCGTGGAAATACTCTCGTTGAGTTTGCAGAGGCAGAAGGATTTTTCATCTTGAACTCCTTTTTCAAGAAAAAGCCACACAGGAAATGGACATGGAGACATCCAATTGGGACGACAAGTGAAATTGATTTTATTATGTGTAACAAAAAATTCGTCATCGAAGACTGCAGTGTGCTGAACAAGTTCAACACAGGTAGTGACCATAGATTGGTGAGATGTAAGATGCACCTCAACACTAAACTGGAACGTGGCAAGCTCATAAGACAAACAAAATGTATTGACATAACCAACCTTAAAAAACACCATAATACTTTCAAGTTGGAACTGAAGAACAGATTCTCTGCTTTAGAAGGCCTAACATCGGAAGTTAACAGAAAAGTAACCAAAGCTCTAATGGAAACAGCAACAAAATTAGCTGGGTCTAAGAACAAGTTGCATGTGAACAAATTATCAGGAAAAACCAAAATGTTGATGCAAAAAAGAAGAGAGATGAGGACAACTAAAGTAGATGTGACTTCCAAAGTGGAATATATAGAGCTATGCAAGACAACACGAAAAAGTATCACTGAAGACGTAAGGAAATTCAACTGTGAGCTAGTGAGGAAAGCAATTGAAAACAACCAAAGCCTTAAGATAGCAAAGGGACATCTCAGTAAGGGAAGAAAACAGATTATGGCTCTGAGAAAAGAAGATGGTTCTATAACAAGAAATAGAGGCGAAATTTTGACAAGAGTGAATGATTTCTACTCCAAATTATATGAAAGGGATGATACATGTACTCCAGACATCATGAAAGGTACCAGAGTTCTTCCAGTCCTCCCAGCAGAAGTTGCTCATGCAATCAAGAACATGAAGCGAGGAAAGCTCCAGGAGAAGATGGAATTACTATAGACATCATACAAGAAGCAAGTGGAGAAATTGAAACAGTACTCGCCCAAATTTTCACTCGATGCCTTAATGAAGGGAAGATTCCTGAGGATTGGAACAATGCTACAATGATCCTGCTACATAAAAAAGGTGACATTGAGGATCTCAGGAACTACAGACCTATCAGCCTCCTATCAGTGGTTTATAAAATCTTCACTAAAGTTCTTTCACACCGCTTGAAGGTAACACTGGACATGGCTCAACCGAGAGAACAAGCTGGATTCAGGAGTGGCTACAGCACAATAGATCATATCCACGTACTGAGAGAACTGATTGAAAGAGCGAGGGAATATGAACTTCCATTGTGCATGGCTTTTATCGATTATGAAAAAGCCTTTGATTCGGTGAAACCATCAGCAGTTACCACGGCTCTGAAATCCTGCGGTATTGAAGATGCATACATTAATATTATTAATAACATCTATGAAAATGCAAGTGCAAAGATTCGGCTGTTTGAAAATACAACACACATAAAAATTGGAAAGGGAGTGAGACAAGGTGACACCATATCTCCGAAGCTCTTTAATGCCACATTGGAAAATGTCTTTCAATCACTGAACTGGGAAAACAAAGGGATAAAGATTAATGGAGATTATCTAACCCACCTTCGTTTTGCTGATGACGTAGTCATTTTTGCAACTACCCCATCAGAGCTGCAGAGTATGATCCAGGAACTTGCTGACAAGAGTAAAGAAGTGGGATTAAAAATGAACTTTCAGAAGACAAAAGTGATGTACAATGCTTTTACAAGAAATGAAGATTTATCTATTGATGGAGAAAAACTGGAGATAACAGATACGTATGTTTATCTTGGACAGCAGATATCAAGTGAGGGTCACATTGATGAAGAAATTAATCGGCGTACAAAACTTGCCTGGAGAGCTTTTGGAAGAAACAGCATAATTTTTAAGAGCAATATGCCATTATGTCTTAAAAGAAAAGTGTTTGATCAATGCATCCTTCCAGTGCTTACGTATGGTGCAGAGACGTGGACCTTAACTAAAAGAGACATACAAAAGCTGCAGACAACTCAAAGTAGCATGGAGAGGTGCATGCTTGGTATAACCAGGAGAGATAAGAAGAGGAACTCGTGGATCCGAAAATGACGAGAGTGGAAGACATCATGATCAGAGTTAAATCCCTGAAATGGCAATGGGCTGGACATACTGCCAGAAGGACAGACCATAGATGGACAGCCGAAATTTTAGATTGGATTCCAAGGGACAGGAAAAGACCCAGAAGAAGACCACATGGGAGATGGGTGGATGAAATTCGTAAATATGCGGGAGTGACATGGAGGAGACTGGCACAAGACAGACCGTTGTGGAGGAAACTTGGGGAGACCTTCGTCCAGCAGTGGATTGATAATGGTTGACAATGATGATGATGATGATATATATATATATATATATATATATATACTTAAGAGCAAAACTGAAGACTAAGGAAAAAATTTTAGAATTTAAAACGAAGGGTGCAAAATAACCTGAAAATCAAAACGCGCAACGCAGCAGTTTTGAAAATTCAGAATTCACATACTATAAAGATACCTAAGCAAAAAAATACATATATAATTTTGACTCACACCTAGTACAACATAGAAAAGGTTATGTATCTACCTGTGTGAGTAAAAGGAGAAAAGAAAAAAATTAAAATAAAACAACTGAATGTAGAAGGTGTCGAGAATACTGAGCCTTGGCTTTATCAAGGACCAGCAAAAACTCTGCATTTTCTCACTTCCACAAAGACCTAGTTGGAAATGGGTTTCTGCAAGGCCATAGATGCAAGTAACATTCCCACCTAAAATAGTTTAAAAAATATATATATAAGTCATGTCCTCCGTAGAGTAGCATGACCTAGCACTAGTTAACAATTTCGCTTGCATCCATTAACCTTCATGGCCCGACCCATGCTCTTCATCTGTTACTATTAAACAGAGAGAAGAAGATTAAAGAGAACTCAAGCTGTGAGAGTGACATAATAAATAGAAATGATTTTCAGCTATAACGAAATTCCAAGTTCGTTTGAGAGAGAATTTAAACCTGAAAAACAAATTTTACATTGCAATTAAAAAAGGAAATGTTAATTTATAAACGAACAGATTTTTGAAAGAAAACTTGAGTCTAAAACCCCCTACTCTACAACTTATGACAGCACGAAAACGAGAATAAGTTAAAGATAATAATTAACTAAAGAAAACTTTGTGAAAGTTATATACCTTAAACAGTTAGTTGCAATATGTACAAAGTATTTCAGCAGTGCTTTAAGTGCATAATTAATTAGTTATTAAGAACTTAACTACTTTGAAAAAACAGCGCATAGACAGCGCATAGAAAAGGAACAAGCTTAGCCATCTTCTGTTCCTAGGTACCACAAAAGACGCTCAAAGTTACAAAGAAAAGTAAGAGTTAAAACCCGCATAAATGTTAACAGACAAACCAATGCTTAAAAGCTGAAAAGCTAAAAAACGACAGAGAAAAGGTACATGAAGTACAAACATTGAACTTATAAAACCTAGAACCCAAAAACAAGGAAGAGAGCTTACCTCTTGTGCTACAAAAACTTTTCTCCTCACAAGAGGAGAACATGGCTGACCTCTTCCGCCACTCCCTAGACGCTGGGGGGCAGTGAGGGTGGGGCTGATGGCCTCCTCATACAGCAAGAAACCAACGCGCGGAGATTTTAACCAGAGAAAAAATATATAAACTTAAGACTGTGGATCTGTATGATCAGAATGAGCAGAATTAACTCTCCAGAATACATGAGAAATATTATAAAATACACGAGCAGTTTATTTAATAATCTTTGCATGTATTAAATCACCTTAGTGAGCTTCTATAGATTAATCAGAATCTTATTAATTTTAATGTTGGTTTTACTATTTTTAGTATAGCTATCCTAGTGATGAATAACTAGTTTTCTTTTTTATTTGTTTTTATTTTCTTTTATAAACAGATTTTTAAGCTTTTTTTGTGATTTTGTTTATATTATTTAATTTTTTTTGTTTTAATAGGACCGTCATATCCATAGCACTAAGGTTCCTTTAGGTAGTTAATAGGCATCCTCTAGCCAACTTCCTTACGGCTTTGATTGGTCAGAATCATATTATTAACTGTGTAGAAAATTAAAGCAGATCTGCCAACCTTACTCTATTATTCAGAATAATTTTTCTTAAAGTTCTTTTGATGAAAGAAGAAGGAATTTCGTTCTCTAGAAAACTTTCTAATAGTATATTAATGTGGTAATTGAAGTCCAAATTGTTGCTGCAAATTCTTGAAATTCTTAGGACCTGAGAAATTAGTACATTCTCAATTACTTTGGTTGAAATGTTATTATTCCAGTTTAGATATTTAATTACTTTGAAAGGAAAATTAACTCTTTTATCAAAGAGGCTAATAGATGGGTTACCTCTGTTGAGCTTAATGCTTAAGTCTAGGAACTCAAGTTCCTGATTACTGTGGTTGGTTTTACATAAGTTAAGAGAGCTAGGATAGATATTATCAAAATCACTCTCTATAACTTCGGAATTATTGATACACAGCAGATCATCAATATATCTAAAAGTGTAAAGGTAGTTATCTGAGCAGGTGGGGTGATTTTTAATGAATTTATATTCCTTAAAGAACAGGAATAGATTAGCGATATTCGTGGACGTTGATGTTCCCATTGGAATACCGTTCACTTGCTTATAGAGAGTATTATTATATAAGATATGGTTATTTTTTATGCAGCAATTGAGATAAGAGTTCCAAGTTCCTACATCAACAAATTGGTTAAGTTTAAATTCTGCATACAGCTCTTTAAAGGTAGTGATTATATCTGATAGAGGCAGATTAGTATATAGGTTTTCAAAATCATAACTATTAATATCTAGGGACACACTTTGAGTATAGTAGAAATTACTTCTGCATTATTATTAATTATCCAAAAATCTCTGTACATCAAGTTAGAACAGTTTCTAATGTGTTTCAAAACCTTCTTTAAGACATCTTCAAAAGCAAGATCTATTTTCTTTTTATGACTCCTTACTCCACTAGCTATGAACCTGAACTTCACAGGATCCTTATGAAACTTAACCGTTGCAAAAAGAAATGGAAATTCAGGCCCATATCTTCTAGTTTGCGGAATTTTAAGTTTCTTGAAGAATGCCTTAAACCGATTTTCTAACTGCTTGGTAGAATAACTTACGGGCTCGTATGTTACTCTATTATTGAGTTCCATAGTTAACAATTCAAAATAGAACTGAGAAAATGCAGAGTTTTGCTGGTCCTTGATAGCCAAGGCTCAGTATTCTCGACACCTTCTACATTCAGTTGTTTTATTTTAATTTTTTTCTTTTCTCCTTTTACTCACACAGGTAGATACATAACCTTTTCTATGTTGTACTAGGTGTGAGTCAAAATTATATATGTATTTTTTTGCTTAGGTATCTTTATAGTATATATATATATATATATATATATATATATATATATATATATATATATATATATATTCTATAAAGAAGATACCTAAGCAAAAAAATACATATATAATTTTGACTCACACCTAGTACAACATAGAAAAGGTTATGTATCTACCTGTGTGAGTAAAAGGAGAAAAGATAAAAAAATAAAATAAAACTACTGAATGTAGAAGGTGTCGAGAATACTGAGCCTTGGCTTTATCAAGGACCAGCAAAAACTCTGCATTTTCTCACTTCCACAAAGACCTAGTTGGAAATGGGTTTCTGCAAGGCCATAGATGCAAGTAACATTCCCACCTAAAATAGTTTAAAATATATATATATGTCATGTCCTCCGTAGAGTTGCATGACCTAGCACTAGTTAACAATTTCGCTTGCATCCATTAACCTTACTGGCCCGACCCATGCTCTTCATCTGTTACTATTAAACAGAGAGAAGAAGATTAAAGAGAACTCAAGCTGTGAGAGTGACATAATAATTAGAAATGATTTTCAGCCATAACGAAACGCCAAGTTCGTTTGAGAGAGAATTTAAACCTGAAAATCAATGCAAAAGAAATCCAAATTTTTACATTGCAATTAAAAAAGGAAATATTAATTTTTAACGAACAGATTTTTGAAAGAAAACTTGAGTCTAAAACCCCCTACTCTACAACTTATGACAGCACGAAAACGAGAATAAGTTAAAGATAATAATTAACTAAAGAAAACTTTGTGAAAGTTATATACCTTAAACAGTTAGTTGCAATATGTACAAAGTATTTCAGCAGTGCTTTAAGTGCATAATTAATTAGTTATTAAGAACTTAACTACTTTGAAAAAACAGCGCATAGAAAAGGAACAAGCTTAGCCATCTTCTGTTCCTAGGTACCCCAAAAGACGCTCAAAGTTACAAAGAAAAGAAAGAGTTAAAACCCGCAAAAATGTTAACAGACAAACCAATGCCTAAAAGCTGAAAAGCTAAAAAACAACAGAGAAAAAGTACATGAAGTACAAACATTGAACTTATAAAACCTAGAACCCAAAAACAAGGAAGAGAGCTTACCTCTTGTGTGACAAAAACTTTTCTCCTCACAAGAGAAGAACATGGCTGACCTCTTCCGCCACTCCCTAGTTGCTGGGGGGCAGTGAGGGTGGGGCTGATGGCCTCCTCATACAGCAAGAAACCAACGCGCGGATATTTTAACCAGAGAAAAAAATATATATAAACTTAAGACTGTGGATCTGTATGATCAGAAAGAGCAGAATTAACTCTCCAGAATACATGAGAAATATTATAAAATACACGAGCAGTGTATTTAATAATCTTTGCATGTATTAAATCACCTTAGTGAGCTTCTATAGATTAATCAGAATCTTATTAATTTTAATGTTGGTTTTACTATTTTTAGTATAGCTATCCTAGTGATGAATAACTAGTTTTCTTTTTCATTTGTTTTTATTTTCTTTTATAAACAGATTTTTAAGCTTTTTTTGTGATTTTGTTTATATTATTTAATTTTTTGTTTTAATAGGACCGTCATATCCATAGCACTAAGGTTCCTTTAGGTAGTTAATAGGCATCCTCTAGCCAACTTCCTTACGGCTTTGATTGGTCAGAATCATATTACACACACTGCCGGACAATTGCTAAGGACGGATAACAATAGCAACCATAAAATGAAAGGCAGGAAAATGTGAAAATTAGCATAAGTGCGGGATACAGTACGACGTGTTGTGCGTATGCAAATTTTGGATTGCCGAACTTGTTCGTGACGTCATAGCGCTGATAAGAGATAAAGGATTTGACGCGTATTGACCGTTGTTGTTCAAACGCAAAGTTGAAAGGGAAAGAATCAATCGACGAACTTGCAATTTTCAGTATGTCTTCCCGACATCACCTAGATGATTTTACGTGTGGCCGTATTATTGGCAAGATTGAAGAAGGGCGAAAAATAACAGATGTTGCCAGGGAGTTCGACGTCAGCCACAGTGTTGTTTCAAGGCTTTGGAAATCATTTCAAACAAATGGAGAGTGTAGCAAATGTCACGGGGAGGTCGTGTTCGCAGTACGACACCTGCAGAAGATTGGTACATAGTGCTATCAACAAAAAGACACCGGCGCAGCACAGCTAGTGAGGTAGCAAATCAGTTTATGGCTGCTACTGGCAAGCGGATCTCCCTAAAAACTGTCGCCAGACGTTTGCATGAAGGAGGACTATACGCCCGCCGTCCTGTTGTGTGCATCCCATTGTCCAGACGTCACCGTAACGCCCGTTTGCAATGGTGCCATCAACATCGCAATTGGACTGATAACGACTGGTCTGCTGTCCTCTTCTCAGATGACAGTAGATACAGTCTATCGTCCGATTGTCGACGACAACTGATCTGGCGTGATAGTGGTACTGCATATTGTCCAGCAAACATACAGGAAAGGGACCGATATCCGACATGTAGTGTCATGGTATGGGCTGGCATCATGATCAATGGCCGTACGTCCCTCTATGTGCTTCCAACTGGGACTATGACTGGCCAAAGATACATTAATGATGTTCTGCCTCATTTTCCGTGGTGCTGTCGGTGATAGATTCATTTTCATGGACGACAACGCAACATGTCATCGAACAGTCGCTGTCCAGGAGTGTCTTGAGAGCGATGATATTCAACGCCTCGTATGGCCAGCACGTTCTCCAGATCTGAATCCCATTGAAAATGTGTGGGATGCTTTGGGGAGGAGTCTTGCTGGTCACCAATGCCCTCCAATAAACAAGGACACCCTCATCCGTGCACTGACAGAGGAATGGGATAAATTACCCCAACAGCTGCTTGATAATGTTGTGCAAAGCATGACACGACGTGTGGAATCTTGCATCGCCCACCATGGTGGCCATATCCCGTATTGACATTTTACCCCGGAACCCCTGCGGACGGTAATTGCAATTTTTTCACGTTTACGTATTCTGCACAAAATGGCCTGTTTGTCCCTTGAACATGTTCCAAACTCTTCTGGATTTCAGAGCACAATAAATTGTCTTTCTTGTAATGTCCTGGCATTCTGACATTTTATTTCACTTGGCATCCAACCACACTTACTTTTTTATGCGCTATATAGCCGTTTATGATCCGTCCTTAGCAATTGTCCAGCAGTGTATATTTGCAACTACCCCATCAGAGCTGCAAAGTATGATCCAAGAACTTGCTGACAAGAGTAAAGAAGTGGGATTAAAAATGAACTTTCAGAAGACAAAAGTGATGTTCAATGCTTTTTCAAGAAATGAAGATTTATCGATTGATGGAGAATTCTTGGACAGCAGATATCAAGTGAGGGTCACATTGATGAAGAAATTAATCGGCGTACAAAACTTGCCTGGAGAGCTTTTGGAAGAAACAGCATAATTTTTAAGAGCAATATGCCATTATGTCTTAAAAGAAAAGTGTTTGATCAATGCATCCTTCCAGTGCTTACGTATGGTGCAGAGACGTGGACCTTATATATATAAAAAATATAAAGCCAGAATGTTACATGGAAATTACATAATTTGTTTGATGAAAAACAAGTGCCAGGACAGAGGAATAATAGCTATGCTGTATTTTTGAATCAATCATCTGTGGATTTAAGTTATTCCCAACAAGCAATTTTGCACCGGGGGAGGGGAGTGCATTCCCACAGCACTTGCCTGGAACTGAGGACTTGATCCCATGCATGAAGGATATTATAAGAAATTTACCAAGAACAAAAAATGATGTAACATTCAAATTATATAGAATTACACATTAAAAGAATTTAATGAAAAACAAAAATTAAAAAATTTTATTTTGAAAAAGCTAAAGTACGAAAAGAAGCAATTACTGATGCTGAAGGATAACATTAAATTTTGTGAGGCTGTAAGTCAGGGCTGATAGTTCTAATGAATACTGTTGATAATAATATGTCTAATTAAGAAGGTAGTGTAGAAAACGCTAAGTTACATATAAAAGTTACATAACTTAGCGTGGTAGCGTGTTTTACACTACCTTCTTAATTAGTTTGTTAGTTACGTGCATTGCCTACCACTCATTTATAAAATGTCTAAAGCAATAGAGGAATTAAACTGTACAATTATCAAGAAAGACCCAACAGATAAAATATTTGACAACGATAAGAAATCATAGTACAAGGAGTGTTCAAATGAAAAGGTACGAAACGACACTGTGGGTATAAATGAAGACTTTATTCAAAGTATACACCATAGGCCGTAGCACAATGATTCCACTGATTAACAAGCCGAAGGATTCCTTGTTCCCAGAATTCCTGTGGCCGTGACGAGACCCAGTCCTGCACAGCGTCCTCGAGTTCGTCGTCCGAGTGGAAGCGCTTCCCTTTCAGATGTTTTTTCAGGGGACCAAACACATGGAAATCGCAGGGCGACATGTCCGGGCTGTAGGGCGGATGGTCAAGCTGCTCCCACTGGAACTTTGCCAGTTCCGCGTGTGTGACCCTGGAGACGTGTGGACGCACGTTATCATGGAGCAGAACCACACCCTCCGTGAGCAGCCCCGGTCTTTTGTTCTTGATGGACCTGCGTAGGCTTCGGAGTGTCTCACAGTGCACATCGGAGTTAATGGTTCGTCTGTGCTGGAGGAATTCAACAAGTAGTGGACCTTGGAAGTCGAAAAAGATGGTGAGCAACACCTTGCCTGCTGACGCCACGGCTTTGAACTTTTTAGGGGAGGTGACGACGCATGCTTTCACTGCATGCTGTCCCGCTTTGTCTCTGGCTCGTAGTGATGGCACCAGCTCTCATCACCTGTGACGATCCGCTCCAGGAAAGCGGGGTCTTCATGATACCGAAACAGATGTTGAAGTGCTAGCCCCATACGCAGTTCCTTTTGCTGGTCGGTGAGCTGCTTCGGAACCCACTGCGCGTACACCTTCCGATAACGCAACCTGTCGTGAACAATTCCACACTGTTCCAACGCTGACATCCACCTCCACCGCCAACATTCGCAATGTGACACGCCGATCACCTCTCACTAGGTCGTCCACCTTGTTGATGAGATCGGCCGTGATGACTGTGTTTGCCTGGCCTGGTCTCGGGTCATCAACCAAACTCTCACGGCCTGCACGAAAACGGGCACTCCATTTTCTCACCGACTTGTCGGACACACAGTCTTCCCCATATACGGTCACCATCCGGCGATGAATAGTGGCCGGTTTAACACCTTCCGCTGTCAGAAATCGGATAACGCCTCGCTGCTCCTCAATCGTCGAATTTTGCAATGTGAACGCCATCCTGTCCTCACACGCACTGCCGCGTCAATTGGACGGCGCTCTTTATAAGAGCCTCTGCTCTCTCCTGTGCATGCGGGCGCCCGCGCATGCTCCTATCCATGCCGGCGACTCCAATCGCATCCCTAGATGTGTCGCTACGTTCTCCCATAGCGGCATAGGCAAATATGCTAACGGTTACATTCTTATGACGTTTCGTACCTTTTCATTTGAACACCCCTAGTACATTGCCAGACGAAATAAATCCTTCCCACCAATGGGAGCAAGTATATCAAAAGTTTTTGCCAAGATTAAAACACATTAAGCTGATGCACCAATGAGGTTGATTGTATCAAAAGTGAACTCACCCTTGATTTCATTGGAAAAAAATATTTATAATTTTCTTGCACCAATATTTATGAAAAACAATACAGTTTAATACATATGATTTTATTCACTTAATTAAAAATATTAATCAAGATTTGCAATTTTACAAAATGGCCAGTATGGATGTTAAAGCTTAGTATCCAAATACTCGTGTACCTCAAGCCATAAACATTGTTACTCAAAAACTAATACAACAAAAAATTCTAACAGGAATACAAGTACAAGAATTAAAAGATGTAATGTTATATATATATGAAAACAATGTCTTTGCATTTGAATATATTTTTTATAAGCAAAATACAGGAGGACCTATGGGATCACCCGTATACATTATTTGCAGAAGTTATTATGACAGATATTGAAGCCAAAGTGATAAATAACCTGAATGAGCCACCATTAATATACTGTAGATATGTTGACATTTTTATCTTATCAAAATTGAATTCCACAGAACTCGAAGACATAGCCAAAAAATCTACAGAAGAGTATTCATTCATTGAAGTTACAATTGAAGTTGAACAGCAGGATACCTTGGCTTATCTGGATGTACATATTTTAAAACGACCCAACACACTGGATTATACAGTTTATAGAAAACAGTCATTCGTACCTACCTGTGATCATACCATGATTCTTATCATCCATATGCTCATCAATGTAACAGTATTAAGATGTTGATAAAAAGAGCATTCACGCACACATCAAATATGCAATACAAAAATGATGAATTGAAACATATTACAGATGGTGCAAAAAATTATGGATATCCCAGTAAAAAAATAAAAAATGTATCAATGAAGTACAGAACAGTACAGTATCACTAAGCTGTTCTCTGAGATTCATGGGTTAGCTCCAAAAAGAAATACAAACTTCCAGATATTTTTACTTATTGTTGTCGTATCAAACTTCTCCATTTAAAGCGATCTTGACATACAACTCGTGCTTCACTGATATTCATTACACGCCGTACACAAGATCTTTTATACTTCATAATCTTTTTCTCATGCAGACACTCCTGAATCTGATCCACCCATGTCTTCCTTGGCCTTCCTCTGCCTTTCCCTTCCTTCCACTTGGGCTGAAAATATTTTCTTAGTAAGCATCTCATCACTCATTTTTTCAACATGGCCAAACCACCGAAGCATATTGGTCTCCACCTTGCTAACAACATTTCTTCAAACATAAGAAGAAATAATAATAAGCAGATTAAAAATGTTGGATTGTTTCCGTATATAAAAGGAATTTCGGCTGAAATTAATAAATTGTGTAATAAGTATAATTTACAATTGGGCAATAAAGTACACACCATTAAAAATATTGTACTCAATACGAAGAAAAACAAGAACTGCTTGAATAGAGCTGGTTTTTACAAAATTCCTGTAAGTAACAACTCTGCAGTATCATATATAGGAAGCACTAAAAATAAACTAAAACATTGGTTACAAAAGCATCTACGGAATTGGCAGAAAAAATAAGCAAAGACTGCATTGGTCCAGTACTGTATCAAACAAAAACAATGCCCATAGTTTGATGAAATAAAAATTATTCAGAACTGTCGTACGAAAAGGAATTTAAGACTAGCAGAGACAGTATTGATTGAAAAAAACAGACACAGGTTATGTAATATTAACGATCCTAATAGCTTAAACGCATATTGGAAAGATCTGATCAGAATGGAGAGCCATAGAGAAAAACAGGGGGAAAGGGAAAAAAATGTAACGTAACATATTAAAAAAAAAATTATGATTGAATATAAGATTAATTTTCAAGAATCAAATGCAGCTGCCGAATGGATATTTACAAGTACGAAGAGAAAATGAAAACTAATGGGTCAGCTAATAGATGGCGCCAATGCACTGAGTGGTGAATAACGATGACGAGACTATGCCGAGCATTATCTAGAACATTCGCTACGTCTGAGGGCGGTGATGGAGGTTCATCTGTTGCGTTCCACTCCTTGAAAATGGCCTGGACAGAGGCTGAAAGTGCTAGGATAGTATGCTTGTTACTGAGTGGGGAGAGGTCCGAGATTGATGAGGACTGTGGTTGTGTCAGGTTTGGTTTCAATTAACTATCGGTGTGCAGTTTGTAAATAATTACGGGTTGCAGTTTTAACTTTGATGTTTTAGGAAATGTGTAACGTAAGTTTTTTTTATTGTGATTTTAATTAGATAGGCGTTTTTAGGGAGTTGAATTATGTATAATTGCAGTTGATTATTTTGAATCTGCATTTAGTTATTGGGGGGGACAAAAATTTAAGTTTTGCGTACGTGTGATGTGCGTTTTTTTTGGGGGGGGGGGCCTTAAACATTATGTGACTACTGAAAATTACGTGTTGGAAATGTGTGTAAGAGATAATACCTCCCAAAGGATATTTGGGATAAAGGTAAGTAACCTCAAAATGTAGATTGTCTAAATAACACGTTAATAATTAAGCAGCTATGTGACTTTTTTGACATTTGCAATGCTGTATGAATATGTGATAGAACACCTTTGGAATGCCATGCAACGCGCTTTCGAACACAGGAATCGGAGACCTCGGATTACACCCGAAATGTGGAACGCTCTGCAGGAAGTATGGTGTGCATTGCCTACAGCATATTTCCAGAAGCTAATGGAGTCCATGCCCAGTCGTATTTCTGCAGTCCTACGCTCCCATGGGGCACCTACCAAGTATTAGACTGGTGTACCAGTTTTTCTGGCACTTCAGTGTACATATATATACTGATTATCCCTCTATGACTATCAGCAAAATCTGCTAATAATTTAGAAACTGTATGCGGATATGCCTACATCTGCTACTCTGATGAAGCACTATCCACTATCAGTGCAGTTCATACAGTGCACTCATCATAGCAGTTAGCTCCACAAAGAAATACAAACTACCAGATAACTTTTTCTTTACTGTTGCTGTATCAAACTTCTCCATTTACAGCGATCTTGACATACAGCTCTGGCTTCACTGTCATCCATCACACACTGTACACAAGACCTATACTTCATACTCATAATCTTTTTCTCATGCAGACACTCATGAATTTGATCCTGCCACGACTTCCTTGGCCTTCCTCTGCCTTTCCTTCCTGCCACTTGGACTAAAAAGATTTTCTTAGTAAGCATCTCATCACTCATTCTTTCAACAGGCCAAACCACCGAAGCATATTAGTCTCCACCTTGCTAACAACATTTTGCTTCACATTACACAACTGCAACACTTAGCAACATACCAAAAGCCATCTTCATGGGAATACCTTGCTTCATTGTGAAAGGAAGATTTTCCATGTGGACAGATAGACAGATGAACAAAGCCAGAGCATAAATGGTTCTTCAACCTCGAGTTGGAACACGTTATAAAAGATCCATACTCTGGGGTCATTACTTGTGCAAAAAAGTGGCACATGTTAATCCAAATATTTTGAATCGGACACTTTGGTTTCCTACAAAACAAAATTTTCATAAAATTTAAATATGGTTTGCAATTCCAATATTCAGTTTTTGAGTAGTAAATATCTAAATTTAAAAAAATCCGTAGTAAAACCCGGATTATTTCAAAAAACTTCCATAGCAAAACCTGGATATTTTGAAATCTGGTTCAATTCTTATGACTTTACAAATTACAAAACTGCAAAAAAATAAGGAAAAAAAACTTACTGGCCGCCCGGGCCAGTAACAAATTTTTCAGTGGTCTGATGTAATTTTTACTAGTCAATGGCCAGTGGACCACCGGATAATTCGAACACTGTTAATAGTGAAAAATTCTTGTATATGAAAAGTGTTGAACAGTAACCTACCACAAAATGATTTTTCTAATTTATTCATTCATATGTACTACAAAGATTTTTCTTTCATTCATTCATTATGGTATCATACCAGTAACATCCAAAAGTGGATGTTCTAATTGGTGAAGCACCACACATAAATACAGAATATAATAACAGTTTCTTTAGAATGTTTCACCTCTTGTGGAAATCTTTTTCATGGCACAAAAGTACAAATGACCACCTTGGTATGTTCCCACATTAGCTTTGTCTTCTACAGAAAAGGTACCCAACATCTATCTAAGACCTGCATTAATAATCCTGTCACACCATTGAGCGTGAATCCCTCTATTTTACCTTGATATTCTGTTGATATACCTTTACTGTTGCTTAATTATTACTAATTTCTATATTATTAAGTTCCACAGTAACAGGTCTCTCAATGACAAAAATGTGATTAATGCCATTTCTTTCTAAATGAAATAATTCTGGTAAGAGTATTTTAGGGTATCTGCTCTGCTTGGAGGAAGCACTTTTTACATGGTTTGAAAACATAACATACTGTGCAGCAATCTGAAATAAAATCTTTGTTTCATTATGTGTATAATTTAAAAACAAAATTACATTTTCACAGAAATATTCATAAATTCGATACCCCAAATAATGCTTATTCTAAGATGAATTTTGATAATTTTTCTCACAATAGCTAGAACAAAATTCATCCAAATTAGAAAAACACTTTTGGCTTTACACAGATTACCGTCATAGCTACTTCCATTCAGAAAAAAAAAATCTTTTGTACCAGTTTTTTTTTTTTTTTTTGCATTTTTTTCTCCAGAAATCAGTAGCCTTTTGGTGACCATTAAAGCTATTTCTGAATGCTTGGCTCAACATACACTTAAAAAGCAGACATTGATAATCACCAAATAGTCAAAGACATTTGCCCCCCCCCCCCAAACAAAAGCTTTCGAGATGAAATAATTAAAATAAATTCTTGAACTGAAATACTTGCTATAGTAGCCAATTTATTAGCAATTACTAAAACACAAAGCATGTACAAATTAATGAGTGAAATACCTGGTCTACACAGCCTTAAATATCAAAATTGAACAGTTTCTTGCAAAGAAAGTAATTATCTATCAAAGAAGCACTTACTTCAATTATGCTGTGCATATGGGGAATGAGACGATCCATTCGAACTTCCAGGAGCATAACAAGCGCCCGGCATACATTTTTCCGAACCTCTGGGTCTTCATCTGATGCCAGATGAAACAGATTCTGCAAAAGTTTTGAGTGATTCAGAATGCAACTCACCAAGATGAAACTGCCATTAGTAAAACAATGAAAGGAAAAAGTTTTCACACTACATACAAAAGTGCCTTAAAACAAACAAACAAAAAAAAAAAAAAAAAAAAAAAACATAAGACAGCAGGCTTATCAAAATGGAAAACCTTCACCCTCTATTACTTTAGAAAACACATCATTAATCCTCAATGATGAAATGGTTTTAAACAGTCAACTGTCAATACATGTTTTGTTTTTTCCAACTATCAATATATCAAAAAGAGGATTCATTACCAAAACAGCAAGATGAGTTGTTATAATTTCAAGCCTGCAAAGGCAACTTATACTGAAGTATCACTAGCAGAAGTCATTTCTATGAACATACGATGCTAAATTTTTGTAGTTGTGAAGAGTTCGAAATTGACGGGGGCCATGAGCGAAATGTGCCTGCATTTTTGCATTTGGCGACCAGCGATTTGACATTAGGGGCCAAATTGCAACTACGTGTATTTTCTACTGCATTTTATTACGATTCTTTTTAATCTGAATGACCATTTTTGTTTGCGATTCTTAGTGGTTTGCAAGAATTGTTCCCTTTCCCCCGCTCAGTTTCTTAATTTATCTTCAAGATGCACTTAACACGTAAAACTGTGTACCAAACGTGCACGCTCGCGTTGCTGACTTCCCCTTCTCGCCCGCACTAATCTAACGTCACACAAGTGAGCACCCTCGTCCCTCTCAACCTGAAGCACAGCAGAGCCGTGGCTTGCCTGAAATTCCGTAATTGCAACTGAATAATTGTATGATTATTTGTTCATCGCTTTACACATCGGTTGTCCTTTGAATCAATTCATTGTAAATCTAGCGTCAATATAACTTCTTGGCTTATGTGGCACATAACTTTTTTAGCTTGTTGCACTCCAAAGTTTGCCAAAATTCGTAATTATGCGTCTAGCACACATCGAAAAGTGTGTTTATGCATCGAAATTTTAACGCATAAATATACACATCGGGAATTTTTCTGGACACATAAAAATATGTATCGAGAAAGGCTTAAAACACACTCCGAAGAGTTTTACCAACGTCTAAAGATACACATCGGGGCGGTATTTCGTCTTTCAAAAACGGAAGTAAACAAAATAAAGATTTTTTCCGTAATCGTAATTTTGTTTTTCCACATGCCTCTACCCAGTATTGTTGTTATATATCATTTTATTCCATAAATATTTGAATTTCAGTTTGAAACAGGAGGGTAAATTTCCAAAAACGGAAATTCGACGGCGCAAAAATTCCCCTGTACTCTTCAGACACGAGTGCCATGGCTTCTGGAATTTCTCCTTTTCAGTCTCAATTTGCGTTATTCTCGAGATTGATGCATAACTGAACAGAAATTTTGGGGCAATTGGTACTGGTGAAGGATGTTTTCCACCTGAAACTTTCAAAATCAGAAATTTTGGGGCAATTGGTACTGGTGAAGGATGTTTTCCACCTGAAACTTTCGAAATCAGAAATTTTGTCTTTCAAAACTTTCGAAAACGGAAGTTAGACGCATTGAAGATTTTTCCTGTAATCGTAATTTTATTTTTAATGCGATGTTTTCTCTGCCTAGAATTATTGTTAAATATCATTTTATTTCATATATATATTTGTATTTCACCTTGAAAATGGAGGGGGAAATGTTCGAAAACAGAAATCAGACGTAGCAAAGATTTCTCCCGAAACTGTAATTTTTTTTTTTTTTCTAAACGATGTCCTGAACATGTGTCCTGCGTTTTTAAATATTCCCCCAAAAAAGGTTTGCATTTCATTTTGATAAGGGGGAGGCAGGTCCGAAAATGAAAGTGGCGAAGCTGAAAAGTTTGTAAGAATTGATGCATGGTGTTCAAAAGTATTAATATTCTCAAAGTTACACTTATCTTATCAAAAATAGTGAAAGCTATCAAGCATTCATGATCCTCACAGACTGAAAGTTTTTCAGCATGATGAATAAAATTGTCATCCAACGGCATAAAAAAAAAAAAAGTGACAAAGAAATTGGAAGGGTAACTAAGATATCAATGAAATGAAAATTTAAGCACTGGATGCTGCTTAGCTGCAGAGTCAACAAAAGACAAATGCGGCTGGGGTACTTACTGAGAAGTTTATGCTGGGCGAAATCGACCAGAATTTTAGTTACTCTTCAATTGTTCAATTGTGTATGTAAAAAAAATTAATTTTTGGCTCCTAAAAAATTGTGAATGACTCCTAAATATTTCGCAGCACAGGCCATTAAGCACATGGCAATTTTTTTTTAGTTTCGTACCCTGGTTGTGAATCGCATCAATCTCAATGACAGCTTCACTAAATTGGCTACTTTAACTATCAGTAGCTCATGTGCATTGCATTATTAGTTTCATGAACAAATTAATCAAATTCATAACTAATATGCCACTATAGTACAAACGTGAATTCAAGCAGGATCCTCTCACTTTAGTAGTGTCTTTCAAATGAAATATGCGTTATTTACGAATGATATCGAGTATCCATTCAGTAAAGCAATTAGTAGAAATATAATGAAATTGCTTATTACTTGCATCTATGGCTTTGCAGAAACCCATTTCCAAATAGGTCTTTGTGGAAGTGAGAAAATGCAGAGTTTTGCTGGTCCTTGATAAAGCCAAGGCTCTGCATTCTCGACACTTTCTACATTCTGTTTTTCTATTATTTTATACTCTTTTTACTCACACCGGTCAATATATAACTTTTTCTATGTTGTACTTGGTATGAGTCAAAAATATTTTTGCTTCAGTCTCTTCTTAATAGAATGTGAGTTCTGAATTTTCATAACTGCTGCGTTGCGCATTTTGATCTTCAGGTTATTTTGCAACTTTTGGTTTAAATTCGAGTTTTTTCTTACGTTTTCGGCTCTGCTCTTAAGTATATATCATCATTGTCAACCATTATCAATCCACTGCTGGACGAAGGTCTCCCCAAGTTTCCTCCACAACGGTCTGTGTTGTGCCAGTCTCCTCCATGTCACCCCTGCATACTTTCGAATTTCATCCACCCATCTCCCATGTGGTCTTCTTCTGGGTCTTTTCCTGTCCCTTGGAATCCAATCTAAAATTTCGGCTGTCCATCGATGATCTGTCCTTCTGGCAGTATGTCCAGCCCATTGCCATTTCAGGGATTTAACTCTGATCATGATGTCTTCTACTCTTGTCATTTTTCGGATCCACGAGTTCCTCTTCTTATCTCTCCTGGTTACACGAAGCATGCACCTCTCCATGCTTCTTTGAGTTGTCTGCAGTCTTTGTATATCTCTTTTAGTTAAGGTCCACGTCTCTGCACCATACGTAAGCACTGGAAGGATGCATTGATCAAACACTTTTCTTTTAAGACATAATGGCATATTGCTCTTGAAAATTATGCTGTTTCTTCCAAAAGCTCTCCAGGCAAGTTTTGTACGCCGATTAATTTCTTCATCAATGTGACCCTCACTTGATATCTGCTGTCCAAGATAAACGTACGTGTCCGTTATCTCCAGCTTTTCTCCATCAATCGATAAATCCTCATTTCTTGTAAAAGCATTGAACATCACTTTTGTCTTCTGAAAGTTCATTTTTAATCCCACTTCTTTACTCTTGTCAGCAAGTTCCTGGATCATACTCTGCAGCTCTGATGGGGTAGTTGCAAAAATGACTACGTCATCAGCAAAACGAAGGTGGGTTAGATAATCTCCATTAATCTTTATCCCTTTGTTTTCCCAGCTCAGCGACTGAAAAACACCCTCCAATGTGGCATTAAAGAGCTTCGGAGATATGGTGTCACCTTGTCTCACTCCCTTTCCAATTTTTATGTGTGTTGTATTTTCAAACAGCCGAATCTTTGCACTTGCATTTTCATAGATGTTATTAATAATATTAATGTATGCATCTTCAATACCGCAGGTTTTCAGAGCCATTGTAACTGCTGATGGTTTCACCGAATCAAAGGCTTTTTCATAATCGATAAAAGCCATGCACAATGGAAGTTCATATTCCCTCGCTCTTTCAATTAGTTCTCTCAGTACGTGAATATGATCTATTGTGCTGTAGCCACTCCTGAATCCAGCTTGTTCTCTCGGTTGAGCCATGTCCAGTGTTACCTTCAAGCGGTGTGAAAGAACTTTAGTGAAGATTTTATAAACTACTGATAGGAGGCTGATAGGTCTGTAGTTTCCGAGATCCTCAATGTCACCTTTCTTATGTAGCAGGATCATTGTAGCGGTGTTCCAATCCTCAGGAATCTTTCCTTCATTAAGGCATCGAGTGAAAATTTGGGCGAGTACTGTTTCAATTTCTCCACTTGCTTCTTGTATGATGTCTACAGTAATTCCATCTTCTCCTGGAGCTTTTCCCCGCTTCATGTTCTTGATTGCATGTGCAACTTCTGCTGGAAGGACTGGAGGAACTCTGGTACTGGTATCTTTCATGATGTCTGGAGTGCATGTATCATCCCTTTCATATAATTTGGAGTAGAAATCTTTCACTCTTGTCAAAATTTCGCCTTTATTTCTTGTTACAAAACCATCTTCTTTTCTCAGTGCCATAATCTGTTTTCTTCCCTTACTGAGATGTCCCTTTGCTATCTTTAGGCTTTGGTTGTTTTCAATTGCTTTCCTCACTAGTTCACAGTTGAATTTTCTTACGTCTTCAGTGATACTTTTTCTTACTGTCTTGCATAGCTCTATATATTCCACTTTGGAAGTCACATCTTCTTTAGTTGTCCTCATCTCTCTTCTTTTTTGCATCAACATTTTGGTTTTTCCTGATAATTTGTTTACATGCAACTTGTTCTTAGACCCAGCTAATTTTGTTGCTGTTTCCATAAGAGCTTTGGTTACTTTTCTGTTAACTTCAGAGATGTCCACTTCTTCCAATGTTAGGCCTTCTAAAGCAGAGAACCTGTTCTTCAGTTCCAACTTGAAGGTATTATGGTGTTTTTTAAGGTTGGTTATGTCAATAGATTTTGTTTGTCTTATGAGCTTGCCACGTTCAAGTTTAGTGTTGAGGTGCATCTTACATCTCACCAATCTATGGTCACTACCTGTGTTGAACTTGTTTAGCACACTGCAGTCTTCTATGACGAATTTTTTGTTACACATAATAAAATCAATTTCACTTGTCGTCCCATTTGGATGTCTCCATGTCCATTTCCTGTGTGGCTTTTTCTTGAAGAAGGAGTTCAAGATGAAAAACCCTTCTGCCTCTGCAAACTCAACGAGAGTATTTCCACGCTGGTTTCTGTTGCCGTGACCGAATTTACCTATTGAAGTTTCATTCTGTTGCCGTTGCCCTATTTTTGCATTGAAATATCCCATAATTATTTTCAAGTGCTGCTTACCTTTATTATTTAGATGACAAATTTCCTCATTAAAAGTCACACTGGCCGCTGCCTTGGCCAGGTACATTCCAGCTGCCGGAGACTGAGGGCCAAGATTTAAGTTGTGGAATCATTTTGGAGGGGTTTGGCCATAACTCACCACGCTGGCCAAGCGGGTTGGTGAGTGTGGGATAGAATTTCCTCTAATCCCGATGGTATAGTTATACCGCTATTGGCGGTCGTCAGAGCCCCTTTAGTGGGAACAGGATGTACCACGAGAAGGCGGGGTTGACATTTGTCAAGGAGAGGCTGTGATGTTACGCATCACCTGACCTTACATCCCTAAGTATATATATATATATATATATATATATAGAGAGAGAGAGAGAGAGAGAGAGAGAGAGACCGCCAATAGCGGTATAACTATACCATCGGGATTAGAGGAAATTCTATCCCACACTCACCAACCCGCTTGGCCAGCGTGGTGAGTTATGGCCAAACCCCTCCAAAATGATTCCACAACTTAAATCTTGGCCCTCAGTCTCCGGCAGCTGGAATGTACCTGGCCAAGGCAGCGGCCAGTGCGACATGAAGGCAGAGGGTGCTAAGAATCCCCGGAGGACCGGACTAGGCTGCCATCTGATGCTGACCTTGGCTACTTACAATGGACGCTCCCTATCTTCTGATTCAAGGCTTCTTGAATTGGAAGAGGAATTACAAAGGATCAAGTGGGACATCGTGGGGATAAGTGAGGTAAGGAGAAAAGGAGAAGATCTCATCGAACTGAAAAGTGGACATCTCTTCTACTATCGTGGGACAGATACTGGCAGAACTAGTGGTGTTGGATTTATAATAAACAAGAAACTGAAGGATAAAGTTGTAGAAGTTGAAAGTTCCTCTGACAGAGCTGCACGACTTGTTATCCAACTCTCGAAAAGATACCAGGCTCAGATTATTCAAACTTATGCACCCACCACAAGTCATCCTGAAGAAGAAATTGAAGAATTTTATGAGGAAATTTGTCATCTAAATAATAAAGGTAAGCAGCACTTGAAAATAATTATGGGAGATTTCAATGCAAAAATAGGGCAACGGCAACAGAATGAAACTTCAGTAGGTAAATTCGGTCACGGCAACAGAAACCAGCGTGGAAATACTCTCGTTGAGTTTGCAGAGGCAGAAGGGTTTTTCATCTTGAACTCCTTCTTCAAGAAAAAGCCACACAGGAAATGGACATGGAGACATCCAAATGGGACGACAAGTGAAATTGATTTTATTATGTGTAACAAAAAATTCATCATAGAAGACTGCAGTGTGCTAAACAAGTTCAACACAGGTAGTGACCATAGATTGGTGAGATGTAAGATGCACCTCAACACTAAACTTGAACGTGGCAAGCTCATAAGACAAACAAAACCTATTGACATAACCAATCTTAAAAAACACCATAATACCTTCAAGTTGGAACTGAAGAACAGGTTCTCTGCTTTGAAAGGCCTAACATCAGAAGAAGTGGACATCTCTGAAGTTAACAGAAAAGTAACCAAAGCTCTTATGGAAACAGCAACAAAATTAGTTGGGTCTAAGAACAAGTTGCATGTAAACAAATTATCAGGAAAAACCAAAATGTTGATGCAAAAAAGAAGAGAGATGAGGACAACTAAAGAAGATGTGACTTCCAAAGTGGAATATATAGAGCTATGCAAGACAGTAAGAAAAAGTATCACTGAAGACGTAAGAAAATTCAACTGTGAACTAGTGAGGAAAGCAATTGAAAACAACCAAAGCCTAAAGATAGCAAAGGGACATCTCAGTAAGGGAAGAAAACAGATTATGGCACTGAGAAAAGAAGATGGTTCTGTAACAAGAAATAGAGGCGAAATTTTGACAAGAGTGAAAGATTTCTACTCCAAATTATATGAAAGGGATGATACATGCACTCCAGACATCATGAAAGATACCAGTACCAGAGTTCCTCCAGTCCTTCCAGCAGAAGTTGCACATGCAATCAAGAACATGAAGCGGGGAAAAGCTCCAGGAGAAGATGGAATTACTGTAGACATCATACAAGAAGCAAGTGGAGAAATCGAAACAGTACTCGCCCAAATTTTCACTCGATGCCTTAATGAAGGAAAGATTCCTGAGGATTGGAATACCGCTACAATGATCCTGCTACATAAGAAAGGTGACATTGAGGATCTTGGAAACTACAGACCTATCAGCCTCCTATCAGTAGTTTATAAAATCTTCACTAAAGTTCTTTCACACCGCTTGAAGGTAACACTGGACATGGCTCAACCGAGAGAACAAGCTGGATTCAGGAGTGGCTACAGCACAATAGATCATATCCACGTACTGAGAGAACTAATTGAAAGAGCGAGGGAATATGAACTTCCATTGTGCATGGCTTTTATCGATTATGAAAAAGCCTTTGATTCGGTGAAACCATCAGCAGTTACAATGGCTCTAAAAACCTGCGGTATTGAAGATGCATACATTAATATTATTAATAACATCTATGAAAATGCAAGTGCAAAGATTCGGCTGTTTGAAAATACAACACACATAAAAATTGGAAAGGGAGTGAGACAAGGTGACACCATATCTCCGAAGCTCTTTAATGCCACATTGGAGGGTGTTTTTCAGTCGCTGAGCTGGGAAAACAAAGGGATAAAGATTAATGGAGATTATCTAACCCACCTTCGTTTTGCTGATGACGTAGTCATTTTTGCAACTACCCCATCAGAGCTGCAGAGTATGATCCAGGAACTTGCTGACAAGAGTAAAGAAGTGGGATTAAAAATGAACTTTCAGAAGACAAAAGTGATGTTCAATGCTTTTACAAGAAATGAAGATTTATCGATTGATGGAGAAAAGCTGGAGATAACAGACACGTACGTTTATCTTGGACAGCAGATATCAAGTGAGGGTCACATTGATGAAGAAATTAATCGGCGTACAAAACTTGCCTGGAGAGCTTTTGGAAGAAACAGCATAATTTTCAAGAGCAATATGCCATTATGTCTTAAAAGAAAAGTGTTTGATCAATGCATCCTTCCAGTGCTTACGTATGGTGCAGAGACGTGGACCTTAACTAAAAGAGACATACAAAGGCTGCAGACAACTCAAAAAAGCATGGAGAGGTGCATACTTGGTGTAACCAGGAGAGATAAGAAGAGGAACTCGTGGATCCGAAAAATGACAAGAGTGGAAGACATCATGATCAGAGTTAAATCCCTGAAATGGCAATGGGCTGGACATACTGCCAGAAGGACAGATCATCGATGGACAGCTGAAATTTTAGATTGGATTCCAAGGGACAGGAAAAGACCCAGAAGAAGACCACATGGGAGATGGGTGGATGAAATTCGAAAGTATGCAGGGGTGACATGGAGGAGACTGGCACAAGACAGACCGTTGTGGAGGAAACTTGGGGAGACCTTCGTCCAGCAGTGGATTGATAATGGTTGACAATGATGATGATGATGATATATATATTTGCTCTTCAGTGTGTGTATATATATATATATATCTTAAAACCAAATTTGCTTAAGAAAACAACCTGAAGATCATGACGATATATACATATATATAGGCCTGGGATGTAAGGTCAGGTGATGCGTAACTTCACAGCCTCTCCTTGACAAATATCAACCCCGCCTTCTCGTGGTGCATCCTGTTCCTACTAAAGGGGCTCTGACGACCGCCAATAGCGGTATAACTATACCATCGGGATTAGAGGAAATTCTATCCCACACTCACCAACCCGCTTGGCCAACGTGGTGAGTTATGGCCAAACCCCTCCAAAATGACTCCACAACTTAAATCTTGGCCCTCAGTCTCCGGCAGCTGGAATGTACTCTTTCAGCTTTTGAAGAAAGCTGAGATTAACGTTAGGTTCATCCATTGACACTTGTAGCATGTTATCCAAGGGAAGAGATGCACCTTTAATGAATTTCTCTAAAAGGTCATTAGCTGTTGCCCGTCTTAAAAACACACACTACTTAAGTATCTAGTGGAAACTTTTTGCAGATTGACATCCCAATAACGAACAAACTGGTCCCTTTGCCCATGCTGAGCAATATTGTTTAGCGATTCATCAAAACAAATTACAAAGTCAGTGCACTGCTTCAAATCGTCCATTAAACACTCTTTGAAATGTGGTGCCAATCCATGGTTTGTCACATAAGATAAATAACTATGCATTTAAATGGAATTCTTTGTTTATATCTTATAACATTTGCCTGAGGAAGCCAACCGTGTTTGGTGAAAGCTTGCGTTTAGTTACCTTTGTATCTGCATTATGCCTATTAAACGGATTTGTCTAATTCTTTAGTTATCACATAAGATGCTTTGCTTTTGCCTAAAGTAAATTTTGAAGCTATCGCACTGTCAGGAAACATTAACTGAAATGTTTTGTTAATCTGTGTACAAGAGTTCAGAGACATTCGCTTGGACACCACTTCCATGGCCCATATTATTTCCGACTTTGTTGCATATCTTTCACTACATAAGCATTAAGGTCACTGGGCTTCACATCATCTTTCACAACATAAGTATTTGAGTCATTAGACTTAATATTTTCTAGAAGTACTGATTCCACATTTCCTGAGCTTGTTGATGGCAAGAGTTTGTTATTACAAAGAGAGTTCTTTTTCACAGAGGAAGTGAAAGAAGCAAGACTGGGCTGAGACATTTTGGCACGGATGTTTTTCAAATGATTAGGGCCATTTCAGTGGCTGGAGACTGCCTGCCGCCCCATGTTGCTAAGCTTGAAAGTTTTAGAGCACACTTTACAAAATGCTGATTCATTGTTGCCGTTCACAGCAGCTATCCAACCAGAAAACTCAGGATTTAATTGTTCGTCCAACCATTGTTCATTAAACACACAACGCTTTGACATTGCTGCAGTCTTAATTGCCTTTTAACAAGGTATAACTTATATCACAAATTTTCTTTTACTACTTTGACCTAAAACAAAAAGAGAAATGTTAACAAGTAATGTAAACACAACTTACAATAATAGATAGGAAATACAAGATTACATTAGTAGGAATGGGAAGTTAGTGACTGTCTGCAACACCAAGTGCAAGTGTGTTGGGCGATGAGGGAGTCACCACCCCCCCCCCCCCCCCACCGGGTTAAAACTAGTTGTAGTCTAACTGCGATTGAAATTTCCCTGCCTTATTTTCAAATATCACTGATTTTCCCTGACTTTTACCAACATTTTAGGCATTTCCCTGACTTTCCCTGATTTCTCCTGACTTTCCAGAATGTTGACACCCTGTAATACTATGTAACACTTCCCTTCACTTGAATAAGAGCAACAATTCGGCTTGGAATGGATGCCACCAGTCTGATACAAAGGAGGATCGAAAAGTAATACACAGCATATTTTTTTTTTTTTTTTTTTTTTTGCAGGTTGCAGTTTGACAGGAGAGTTTGAATATCACACTACAGACCAGTTTGGCTGGATCAGGTGTCATCGTGGTGAAAGACAGTGTGAACGATGGCACAAAAGTGTTGCCTTTGTTAGAGTTGTCTACAAATGAAGAGCAAAGCGACGTAGTCTGATTTTTGTGGACTAAACTGAAATTCACAAAGAAATGGTTGAAGGGTATGGTGGCGATTGCCTGTGCTGCAGCAACATCTCCAGATAGTGCAGTTTCTTTGCAGAGGGTTGTGGCAACCTTACCGATTTGCCACGTTCCGGACAACATGTAAGGGCTATTCCATTTCAAGTTATCCAATTTTTAATGAATTTTTTACCTCATGTCTTGCAATTTTCATAAACTTTTGTATACTTGTTGAATGATCAAAACTAAGTTTAAATCTAAAATTTTTATTTTTTTATTTCATCCCGTTCTTGAGTTATGAGGGTTTGAAATTTCAAAAAAATGGCAATTTTGGCCTTTCTGGAATACACAAAAACTTTAAAAGCTCATCCCAGAATTGAGATATTTCAAAACTAAAAATACCATTCTCTTCAGAAATTTATGGGCTTTGATATGATATGCCACATGGACTTATTTCAAATTTTAAAACTAAGTTACAAAATTTAAAATTTTCAAAAGTGGTTAAAAAATAATATGAGTAAAAATTTTCAAAAAAATTGTGTTGATTATACCATATTTCTAAAAGCTTTCTGCAAAATGTCATCTTGGGATCTCAATGGGAACAGATTTTTTAAAAATATTTTGTACATACATGTCTGCCTTATTGGGCAATGTTCAGGATAAATTGGTCTTATTGGAGTGAAATAAAACAAAATAAACAAGACTTCAAACCATAATAGTTACTTCTTTAAAAAGTTATTCAATTAAAAAAAGGTATCTGAAAAGCTATCAGGCTTTTCTTTAAAAAAATAATTTCTATAGTAGAGTGACAGCTTGCTGTTGCATGATAGAACCAGTTTCATCTTGTTTGAACCAGCACTAACTGGCTCTGACTTGTATGAACAAGCTGTTGCTTGTTACACAGGGCTCAGTAGTGAGATGAGACTAAGTCTTTCCTTAGCTCTTGTGTTGATCTGTTGGTGTCTTTGTGCTCCAGCTGTTTTATTGACATTTTGGTGGGAATAAACAAGTTAACTAGATTTTCTAAATTTTATTGTGAATCTGAGGTGTACTAATATATACACTGGCGGAAAGTGAAAAAACAACACCATGAAGGAATTGGCGGACGATCATGAAATTTCCATATGTTAATGGGGTCGAGTTTATGTAGGTGTGATGTTAATTTCGGGACCAACCGGTGAGCGCTTACGCCACAGCATGGCATATGGGACATTCCACGTCAGATCAATAAAAAAAATAAGTTTTTGACCTCACCATTTCTGATTTTGATGAAATTCGGTATGAAGCACACATATGACAAGGTAAGTAATTCTGCCAATTTTCAGATTTTTGTTTTGAAAATTGTCCAAGATACACACATAATAAAAATCGAAATTTTCGTAAAAAATGACAAACTCGCACACTTATAAATGGCTGTAAATATTTTCCTAATTGTAGTAGAGTGACAATTCAAACACAGTTGCAAAGCTAAAGGATTGAGCTTTCTATAGATACCATACATGACCTTCTTACAAGATTAAAGTTTCAAGGTCATCCACTGTGACCTTTGACCTTGAATATCTCAAAACATACCATCTTAAAAAATTACGAAAAAAATATATATTATTGCTACAACATTCTTCTACCCATGTGCCAGATATTAGGCTGGCACCGCTATGGCAAGGCAGTGTAGGATTAATAGGAGTATATGTCCTCCAGGTTAGGTTTGGACAAATGTACAATAACTGTTTTCCAGATGCATGTATGTATTAATTTCACAATGTGTTACAGGTTATATTAGTGGTGTACACATACAAGTGAACCGCTTGGTTAATAAGGTTGCAAACCAAAAGAATGTGATGCCATCTTGCTAGTGACCATCTCTATTTCGCTTCTCTCCATAAAATATGTCCGACCTGTTGCTGTTCGTACGTCAACCTTGGTAATGACCGCTGTTTTATCCACTTCTAATATATCTGGCTTCTGTGGGTATGTGAAAGACACTGAAGGTCCATGTGGGTGCAGAAAACTTATCTTAACTTGTTCTGTATGAATGTTCACATCCAAAACACAACCAACCCACCACTGGTTATCATACTCAACAATAACAGCCACGAATATCCTCCAGATCCAGTTCTATTGGATTTAGCAATACTGACTCAACCTTGTATTCAGTTGAGTTTGAATACATCTTGGTTTTAATAGCTGTGCGGCATTACTGGTATTACACAGTGAAGTTTTTGAGTACCAGGAATTGGTCAAGCACTAGCATGACGTATCTCGAGGAACTCCTTGTGGTTCTCATAGACCTTGTCCGTGCTGTATTTAAAATGGCACGAAGGAATGTTTCTGGAAGCCCAATCATACAGTTGTCGCGGTGTCATAATTTGGTCATTGTATGAACACTGAAGGCTGGCACGTGCAGCTAATCTCTTAATGGTGCCTGCCACGCCATCACATGGCCCCTTTCCATGTGAGGTGGCAAATAAATGCCACTTAGCTGTGATACCAAAATCTACATCATGATGGCACAGATTGACAAAATTCTTCCTGTTCTTATATACTGTGAGGCTGCACCGTCTGCGAAGTAATAGATGTGTTCTACTTTCTTGTCAAAATGTGACGATATAAACTGCAACAATTGGCTCTGGAAAAGGTGAACACTGATAGTGTCATGCTTAAGACATTCTGAGATGACAACAAAAGAAACATGATCCAACTGAAGTGTGTGTGAACTTTTGTAGTACACGACGAAAGGGTGAATAGTAGCTTGGGAATTGTTCCAGTGGTATCTTTGGACTGCATCCTGCAGTATGAAGGAATAATTCTCAGCAAAATTGCACAACACAACACACTGATTATCATCAAGGTTTTCTTTCAGATTTGACAGAAAGTATGACTGCTGAATAGCTATAAAAGAATGTGGCAATAGCAATTTCACTTTTGATTCAAAGGTCTCAAGGAATTCTTCTACAGTGTTACAGACTGTCATAAGTGTTGTGCGATCAGTTGTAGTCCACAATTTATATACAATTTCATCAATCCCATTCAAGCTGAATAAGCTACTTATTTGCTCTAGTAAGTATGCTATACCAGGACAAGAATCACACTTGAAGAAGAAGCATTCTGGAAGAGGAGGGTTACAAGTTATTCTTGCAAGGCAATCTTTGTATGTCCTAACTGGTAATTCATCATTAAGAGTTAAGTCTTGCAATTCGCACCCTGCTAGCATAAGTTTTACATTTTCATGAGCACAACACACACAGACACAGTGTGTTTCACTTGCACCAGCCAGCACACAATTCTTTGGGAGTAAACCACAGAACTTTGAAAACCCTACTTTGACATTAGGATTCTTGTCTTTAAATCCTTGAAATATCTCTTTCAAATTTCCTAGAATAAGACGTTTCTGTTTTTGTACTTTTGATCCTGATTCCATCATTGTAACAAAATCTTTTTTCCTGGTAAACAACGGCTCACTTCATCACTATTATAGTATGCAATAACGTTTTCAACTGTGCTGTCACTGAGAGTTTTCCCAGGCCTAGGATTTGGAGTTGCTAAAATACCCTGCTCTTCCACAAGATTTTTAGACTTTCGTGCCATGTAATATGTTACACCAAATTCTTCCTGAATTTTACGAATACTCCAGGTTCTAGGTAATATTGTTAGTATTTGGACTTTAACACTGCTAGAGTCTGTTTCTTGAAATTTTTCTTTCAACTATGAAATCATGACCGATTCATCAGACATTGTCACAGGATTATCACATTCTGGAACACCTAGGTAGTCTTTTATCACTTCACCAATTTTCTGATATTTCTTCTTACTGTACTGTCCAACACCTAATCTTTTTTTTTTTTTTCACAGGAGATTCGCCTAGAGAAAGTAACGTATCATTCAGACTATCCAAAGTTGTGTCTCTGTCAGTCCATATCTCACTCTTCACCACTCCTTCTGAATTATCTTCACTTAACCGAGGTTGTTCTGCCTCTGCATCTGTTTCATTTATACATGAAGGACCTGGCATTTCAGAGATAGATTTTCTGCATGAACTACATATTTTCTGTTCTAATGTTATATTTGGACATTTCTGAACCATCCAAGGCTGTACTTTTCTCAGATTCTTTCTAAACCTTGTGTCCACTTTTACCCAGAGGATTGCAACAAAAAATTTGACTTTTAAAGTCCATTTTGGTTAATGAAACTGCACCTGCAAAAAAAAAAAAAAATGATAATAAATATAGTTTGATAAAAAGAAATTTATTAAATAAAGATAACAATAAAGACAAAATAAAATAACAATTAAACAGTTAACAATGTTACAGATAAATTGATAACCACACACTCACAAGCTCAGAATTGAAATAACAGCA
Source organism: Macrothele yani (assembly GCA_039090855.1). Classification (NCBI taxonomy): domain Eukaryota; kingdom Metazoa; phylum Arthropoda; class Arachnida; order Araneae; family Macrothelidae; genus Macrothele; species Macrothele yani. The sequence continues at coordinate 35,294,791 of CM077004.1, forward strand.
AATGTAAAATGGTGTACCAGTAAGATTTCTCATTGGCTGTAATAAGAAGCCTTGCCATTGGCTTTAATAAGAAACCCTGTCATTGGCTCTAATAAGAAGCTTTGTCATTGGCTAAGAAGAAGCCCTGCCATTGGCTAAAATGGGTGGAGTTTCAATCTCTGATCTCAAAGATTTGTTGACATTATTTACTGCTGAAAATTGTGTCTATCAAGTAAAATTGCTGTCACATAGCATATTTCTGATAAATCTGTTGATCTGTTATAATATATACACATTTCATGTATAATAAACACAAATCCTCAACGTAAGAAATATTTATTGCATGGTATGTCTCTGTGTCTTACATACAGAAGGGTGCAGCATGACAGACACTCCTATTAATCCTACACTGCCTTGCCATAGCGGTGCCAGCCTAATATCTGGCACATGGGTAGAAGAATGTTGTAGCAATAAAATATATTTTTTTCGTAATTTTTTAAGATGGCATGTTTTGAGATATTCAAGGTCAAAGGTCACAGTGAATGACCTTGAAACTTTAATCTGTTGTAAGAAGGTCATGTATGGTATCTATAGAAAGCTCAATCCTTTAGCTTTGCAACTGTGTTTGAATTGTCACTCTACTACAATTAAGAAAAAATTTACAGCCATTTATAAGTGTGCGAGTGTCATTTTTTACGAAAATTTCGATTTTTATTGTGTGTATCTTGGACAATTTTCAAAATAAAAATCTGAAAATTGGCAGAATTACTTACCTTTTCATATGTGTGCTTCATACCAAATTTCATCAAAATCAGAAATGGTGAGGTCAAGAAGGTGATTGATCTGACATGGAATTGCTCATATGCAAATTATCGTCGGTGGTATTTAAGGAGTACGGCAAAGTGAATGTAATCAGTCGTTGGCGTACGGACACGTGCGAAGACCCTGAAGAAGCTGCAATGCCTGGACATGGAAAACGTGTACGATTTCAGCAGTTATCGGACTTTGAGCGCGGTCGTCTGGTCTGACACCGCGAGGCCGGGTGGTCGTATAGTCGTATTGCAGAGCGAATTAGACGGGAAGTATCGGTGGTGGTACGATGGTGGCGTACATGGTCCGAGGAACATTCCCACACGAGAAGACGTGGAACGGGGAGTCACAGACGGACTGATGAGCGGACCGATCAACGCATAAGAAGAGCGGCATTGTTAAGCAGAACATCCACTGCGACGCAAATCCAAGCTGCCGTTGCACCTGAGGTGACTGTGCGAACAATCCGCAACCGTCTACTGGATGCAGGACTACGTGCACGTGTGCCTCTGGCATGTGTACCTTTGACTCCAGCCCACCGTCAGGAACGGCTGCAGTGGTGTCGCCAACGTCTGCACTGGAGAACGCAATGGCGATCTGTAGTGTTCAGCGATGAAAGCAGATTCTGCTTGGGAGCCTCCGATGGCCATATGAGTGTTCGCAGATGCACAGGGGAGCGTCTCCACCCTTCTTGCATCCGCCAGCAACACACAGGAGGGCCTACACCTGGTCTCCTGGTGTGGGGAGCGATCAGCTATCACTCCCGTACACAGCTAGTGTTTGTACTGGGTACGTTAAAGAGCACCTCCTACATCAACATCATCATCCAGCCCGTTGTTGTGCCATTTGTAAGGTCGGTTCATTGTGGTGTTTTCCAGCAAGATAATGCACGCCCACACGGCACGAGCAACGCAACATGCACTTCAGGGTGCGAGACAACTTTTATGGCCTGCACGTTCAACGGATTTGTCCCCCATTGAGCACGTGTGGGATTTTATGGGACGACTTATCCTGTCTCCACAGCCAGCCACGACCATCCCCGATTTACGCGTCCAGGTTGAGGATGCTTGGAACTCAATACCTCAAACTTACATCCAACATCTGTACGACAGACTCCATGCCAGAATTGCACAGTGTGACGCAGTTCATGGCGGTTCAACCTCGTACTAACCATGTTACATGGAAATGTTATTTTTCAGTTTACCAGCAAATACAGCTGTATTTTGCCATAATGTTTTGATCACGTTATCATCTGTATTCCGTTATTATGCTGTATAAATTTTGTTGGTATCAGACATCTTCTTGGTGTTCTTTTTTCACTTTCTGCCAGTGTATTTTCACTAGACTATGGCTGCAACAGAAAAAAAAAATGTCTAATTTAATATATTGCTGTAATCCTTTTAATAGAATCAGTCACAAGACTATTAAAAATGTAAGGCATGTTCAGAATTGGATTTGCGAAATGCAGCCAGAGTTTAATCGTGGCATGAAGATATGTGACAGTTGCAGAAAACAGTTGCCCAAAGGAGAAGAGGGGAAAATAATGGAGGAGGATAATGAGTCAAGACAGCCAGACATTCGAGATATTAACAAAGCCTGCAGAAGAATTTATTGAAAATTTGTGTGAACAGCTGGTATTGTTAAAAACTCACTCTTTCATTACACATCAAACAAGCAGCATAATACTCACACCTGAAAGCGAACATTGAGGAGAATCAGGCCTTGATAACATTGGACTTTTCAGAGAACTACTCTTTTGTCCTCCAAGATGAAGCCCAGTCATTCCACTGGAACAACAACCAGGCAACAATTCATCCATTTGCTGTATATTATAGTCAAAGAGGGGAGATTAAGTTCAAAAGTTTTGTTGTGATTTCCGAATGCTTAACAAACAATACTATAGCTGTTCATACTTTTCAGAATAAGCTGATCTCATTCCTCAAGGAAGATGTTATTCTGTCCTTGGAAAAAATCTTTTATTTTTCTGATGGATCAAGTGCACAATACAAAAATAAGAAAAATTTCTCAAAACCGTGTTACTATAAAGAAGATTTTGGTATTTATGCAGAGTGGCACTTCTATGCAACAGCCCATGGAAAAGGAGTACGCAATGGTTTGGGAGAGAGACAGTCAAGCGCCGTGCAGCCAAGGCAAGTTTACAGAGACCCTACACAGACCAAATTATGACACCGCTGGAACTCTTTCACTGGTGCCAAGATAACATCCCTTCCACCCAGTCTTATTTTCAACAAATGAGGATTACAGAAAAGAAGAAATGTCCCTAAAACGGTGCTTTGAGAGAGTGAAAGTGATCAAGGGAGCACAAGGATTTCACTGCTTTATTCCATCTACAACCAGTCCAACAGAAATTGTGACCAAGGTGTACTCCTTTAGCAATGAGAGTCAAAAATTTGACATTGAAGGAGGACCGACAATGAAAGTGAAGAAGCAATTGTGAGCTTCTTACACCCGCCAGGCCCATCATCATCATTTGTTTAAACATCTAGTCAGGATGTACTTAAAGTAGAGCGAGCACAAGTTCTAACAAAGGTCGAACCAAGGACTGCAACTGGTCGCACTTACACTTTGACGAAAAATGAAATGTCATATGCAACAGATGCTCTTGAAAAGCATGTGGATAAGTATAAATAATGGAAAGTTTTCAGACCCCTTTGATGTGCAAGTTTTTTTTTTTTTTTTCTGATTTTGTTTGATATTTATTTTGTTATAACGTTCAAACAAGAATTTTTTTTAATACTTAAAGGTGTGACAAATTTTTTGATTTTTCTACCAAAATAAACCTGATGAGGTAGTAAGAATTCTGAATAATTTCCCCAATGCCCTATTCTGTTGCGATAAAAATTAATATCAAGACACTGCAGGGAGAAGTGCCCGTTATCAATACAATTACAATTAGACTCATTAAGAACAATAAACTATTTTTTAAAGTATGATCCCACTGAGATCCCAAGATCGAATTTTGCACAAAGCTTTTAGAAATATGAAATACTAAACAAATTTTTTGAAAAATTTCACTCATTTTTTAATCACTTTTTAAAATTTTAAATTGTGTAACTTAATTACAAAATTTAAAACAAGTCCATCATGTGTCATATCATATTAAAGCCCATGAATTTCTGAAGAGAGTGGCATTTTCAGTTTTGAAATATCTCAATTCTGGGCTGAGCTTTTAAAGTTTTTGTGTAGTCCAGAAAGGTCGAAATTGTCAATTTTTTTAAATTTCAAACCCTCGTAACTCAAAAACCGGATAAGATAGATAAATATATATATATATATATATATATATATATATATATATATATATATATATATATATATATATATATATATATATATATATATATATATATATATATATATATATATGTCCCATATATATATATATATATATATATATATGGGACCTTCTCTTATACTACTGTTAGAAAACTGAAAATGAAAGCAATATAAAATGATAAGGTAAAAGTCATTGGATCACTTGACATGGAATGACCCGTAACCGTTTCATCCCCTGCCACTGTGAGAGGCATTGTACAGGCAATTCTGAGTGACCTGCAGATCCATCTGTGCACATTGTCACAGAAGCAGAAGTTCAACATTTCTTACAGTATAGTGTACAATATTGTGCATGCCAAATTGCAATTTTGCAAGGTCAGTGAGTGATGGGTGCCCAAGAACTTGACAGATGATTAGAAGGGACAGAATGATGTCATCCTGGAACCACTTGATGAGTTGCGCAAAACGACATGAATTTCTGGCAGGTGTAGTGATGAGCAATGAGTCCTGGGCATACCACTACACTCCCAAAACAAAGAAGGCAAGTATGGTGTGGAACCATTCTGACTCCCCACCACCAGAAAAATTCAGAGTAACCCAATCTACACAAAAAGTCTTTGTGATGGTGTTCTGGGACATGCATGGCATTCTCCTGGTGGAGTTTCATCCAACGGGGAACAGTGTGAATGCCAAAACCTATGCTAACACATTGAAAAAGTTGTGTCTTACTCTTTGTGACAAAAGACCCAACAGTGACGCTGCAATTGTCAGACTGCTTCATGACAACGCTCGGCCAAATGTTGCGCAACACATTTGTGACAAAATTGCACAATTTGGCTGGGAGGTGCTCCAGCACCCACTGTACAGTCTGGACCTGGCTCCTTCGAAGATTCGTATGTTTGGTCCCTTGAAGATTCCTGGGCAGCCAACGCTTCGATTTGGCTGACAAAGTCAAATCAGTTGTCCGCAAGTGCTATATGCCTAGAAAATTGACATTTATGAAAAAGGTATACTAAAACTGGTACCACGCTGGAATAAACATCTCTAGCGCCTCAGTTCTAATGTTGAAAAATAGCTAAAACATGTAGTTTCCTTGTGTATATATTTTTTGTTTTGCCAAAAAAAATTTTTTACTTTTTGATCCAGCCGCATATAATTTGCATCAGCTCTATCCCACTGCTTCTATAATTGAACACTTAATTCAGCTAGATTATGTGATGCGTATTTCAGTGTTTACTAGGTAGTACCAAAGATATTCAGTAGGCTTTTAAAAATCCAGTGAGCACAGGTGCCCTAATGTTACCTCACGTGCAGTTGTCATCTTGGAACACCAGAATGTCTACATTGTGCTTTGCCTTCAAATGACACACTATCTTTCATTGACTATCAGCAGAACACCTGGCCATCTAGAACCTGTATATAGCCTACATGATTTAAATGGGTATATGCCTCAACTAATGGGCTTAAATTCATGGTAAGTAAAGTATCCTCAGAACATTACCGATCCAACTCCAGCTTGAATAACACCTTTGATACAGTCTGAATGGAAGGTTTTGTTAGTCCTTACAATGTAATCTATGCCTTAAACCATTCAAAAACAGATAGAAACATGACTCATCTGACCAGATAACAGTATTCCAGTAGTCTACAGTCCTATGTTATAACATCTAGCCTATTGCAATCAGACAGGGTTTTTTTTTTTAAGTGCTGCTGTTAAAAGAAATCTTTTTCCCTCCAAGGTACTTTTGATCTAAATATCAACGAAATGAAATTCCATTTCGTTGATATTTGAGAAACTGGCTGTCCTTCACTGACTATCAGAAGAAATTCCAGTCTGGTGGGAAATCGATTTGCAGTCATTAGGTGCGATAATCTTCGGCAGTCCATTTTCTCGCAATACTCTTCTGTCAACTACCACGATGTCTGTGATTAGTGATCAAATGGAATGTACACCTAAAGATTCAGACTCGTGGTCGCCACTGGTGATAAACTTCATTGTCGTGGCGACTAAAAATGTTTGATTAAATCGCGATTTCTGGCGACCTGTACAGGGGAAAAAAATTAACTTGTACTGTACAGGAAAAAAAAAAAATTAATTATTTTAATTTTATTTAATGTGCTGTATGTAAAAAAAATTCTAACTTTTACATAACTTGCACATTTTTGAAAATTTTTATTCCAAACGTATGGAAATCACACGAAATGGCACAAAATTTGAGTTGTATGGAAATCGCACATACTTGGAAGCTATTCTGCTTGAACGGCAGAAAAGAAAAAAAAATATTAAAAAGGTGAGGGCGTCGCATTGGTTTTTGATCACAAAGTATGCACCAAGGGTGGTGGGTCATGATAAAGGAACGAGGTTCGCAAGGTTGCAAAGGGGATGAAAGCTTCTTCTTCCCTTTGACAATGAATCACTTCCTTGCCGGCCTACGTTGGGGGCCACCGAATGCAAATTTTACAGTAACCAAGACACATCAAAATGAACTCCCATGGGGAATTTCGTCAAAATCTGATGAAAACTTTAGAAGCTAGGCATTTCTTTTTATTTTGAATTAATGTTCTCTGAAAGCCTGCATAGTCCATTCTCTCTCTCACTCTCGCTGCAGTCTTCCGTGTCCACATTTAGGGTGCACCTGCGGGCTTTTGAGCATTGCAGAGCGGCCCGCTAAAAAGAAAATTTATTTTACGAATTAATCCTGACTGAGTTTTCCATCCGCTTTCTATGTTCCCTTAAAAATATATATTTTTATTTTTTAATTGGTTAACTTGACTTTTTGTAGTTATTTTTACCAAAAATAGTGTTTTATAGTGTACTTATTTAATACTAAGTTTCAATTTTATCCAAACTCTCTATAATCCGGAAAATTCCAAAATCTGGAGTCAGCCAAGTCTAGAAGATTCTGAATTTTCGAGGTTGTACTGTAATAGTATTCCCATACCTGCCAACAACTACGGATTTAATTGTCTGACTACGGAACTATGGACCTCGCTGTCAAAACTATGGATTCTACGAACTTTCATTTTGTTTAATTTTGCTATTGTTTTATGATATACAGGAGATTCTTAAGCTGATTCGTGGAATTCCACGTTTTTTGTCATCATTTAGATCGTTCTTAGGATCAATGTAAAAACTGAAGACAACTTGCGGGGGGGGGGGTCGTCTGGAGACTGTCGTGTTTCAAAACTTTCGAAAATGGTACTTCAACGGAGTACCGCAATCATAATTTTTTTTCTCCCAATGTTGCCTTTGGGTCCAGTTTTCTTGTTAAATATAATTTTATTGTATAAATGTACATATTTCAGCTCGAAACTGTAGGCAAGAATTTGCAAAAACCGAGGTTAGACGCCGAAAAATTTTTCCCATAATCTTCAGGCATCAAATTCTTCCGCGAAATCGAGGAATTTCGCCTTTTTCATTATTTTGGTCATTTGGTGGGGGGAGGGGTGACGGAGGGGGATGTTCGTTGGTTAGAGGTAGTGGTCGGAATTCCATCTTTACGAAAATTTCGAAAACGGAAGATAGACTGAGTTCAGATTTTTTCCGCAATCGTAATTCTTTTTTCCTCGTGATGTTGCCTCTGCCCAGTATTATTGTTAAATAACATTTTACTGCATAAATATTTGTATTTCAGCTTGAAAATAGGTGGGAAAATTTCCAAAACCGGAAGTCAGACGGTGCAAAGATTTATCCCGTAATGTTGTACACTGGTGAGCAATTGAATTAGAGACAACTGGCGTTATGCAAATGTGGCGCTGTGGGCAGCCCTGTAAACAGAAACGACATGACGTATGCAGCGATCCGACAATATAAGGAGTGATGCGACGGGAATCAGTAAGAGTCGGACGCAGTATGGGTAAGACGAAGGATCAAAGCGCATTTGATCGTGGGAAAATTGTTGGGGCCCAACGAATCGGTCCAATCACTCCATCTCAGAAGTCGTGCAGGCACTGGGATTTTCAACGAGCCACTGTGTCACGGGTGCTCGGTAAGTATATTGAATCCAGTAAAACCATCCCTGCAAGGGCTAACTGCCGTGGACAACAGCATGTGGATGAGCGGGATCATCGTCGGCTAGCTCGCATTGTAACAGCGGATATACGGGCCACAGTGCAAGAAATCACTGCAATTTAACGCTGGTGCACAAAAACGTGTAAGCAGCCACACCATCCAGAACCATCTCCTCGCTATGGGGTACAGAAGCCATCGTCCCACGAGGTTACCGCTGCTGACCGCACATCACAGGGTGCAAATATTAGCATGGGTGTGGGAACATCGCCACTGGACCCTAGATATGTGGGGAAATGTTGCCTGGACTGATGAGTCGAGATTCACGTTGGTACAAGCGGATGGCAGGATACGAGTACAGCGCAAACCACATGAAGCGATGGATCCTTCTTGCCAACAGGGTACTCTTCAAGCTGGTGGGGGTGGCATTCTCGTCTGGGGACTGTTTACGTGGACTGAAATGGGACCCCTGGTACGCGTGACATCGTCCCTCACAGGTCAATGTTACCAGGATATCCTGGACGACCATTTGCTCCCGTTTGTGCATCTTCAACATCCCACTGGAGACCTCATCCTGCAACAAGACAATGCACCGTACCCTCGCTACCGAATTGTATCCGAATGGTTGGATGAACACTCCACCGACGTGACCTCGCTCCCTTGGCCAGCTAGGTCACCTGACCTCAATCCCATCGAGCACATATGGGATGCCACCGAGAGAGATGTTAGAGGCTCTGACCCCCCCCCCCCCTCATCAAATCTTCATGAACTGTGGGAGCTTGTCCAGGGGTTGTATATCCGTATGGCTTCCCAACGCTTCCGATGTCTTGTCGAGTCCATGCCGAGACAAATTGCAGTCGTTGTCAGGGCGAAAGGTGGTGCTACATGTTTCTAGACAGATATCTATAATTCAATTGCTCCTAAGTGTATTATACATCATTTTAAAGAAAATTTTATGATGAATTCAAATATTTTTACAGAATATTATTAGTAATAGAAGGGAAGTTACAAGCAAAAGTACAGCGTCTAGTCACAAAAAGCAAAAAAATAATGGAATTTGTGAAATTAGTGTATAATATATTTAACGTAAAATTACTGTACAGTACATTATTGAAACTTGCAAGACACCTGAAATAACTTACCAACAAGCAAAATATGCTTTAATATTTATTTGAATAACCACAGTTTCTCAGTAACAAAGTGCACCTTCTTGGCATGGAACTAATGAGTTTCTCTAGTTGTCCATTGTTAATAACACGGTGCCAAGATTGCTGTTAAATGTGGCCGTGATCATTCCACTGTCTTGCGCACCATTAAAAGAGTTGCAGAAACTGGATGTGTGGGAAACAGAAAAAGAACAGGTCGACCAAGGATATGTACTGAACATGATGATCGCATGCTGATTAGTCATTCCTTTAAATCAAAGTTTAAAACAGTCACTGATTTAAGAAATGAGTGGGAAAATGAAATTAGCATTATTGCATCTGTACATACAGTTCGTTGTAGGTTACAAGAAAATGGACTGACTGCACAAAAAGCTACACTAAAACCTTTCCTTACTGAAAAACAACGGCTCAAAAGAATTGCTTGCACCAAGGCACACAAGAATTGGGTTGTTGATGAATGGAAAAATTTTATTTTCAGTGATGAAACAACTGTTACTATTTCTGCCAATAATGGAAGTAATTATGCATGTTGTCGGACTGGCAAAACATATAAGGCATGCTACACCCAGCCAACAATCAAGCACCCACATTCAGTGATGCTATGGTCCTGTATTTCAGCCAGTGGGTGTTGGCAGTCTTCACATTGTGGATGGTACATTGAATGGATCGAAATATGTGGATATTTTGGAGTCCAAACTGCTACCATCTGCACAAGACATGGGTTTGAGGAATTTTATCTTTCAGGGCGATAAAATGCCATGTCATTGGTCAAAGTTGGTTGAAGAGTGGTTTAACGAAAAGTTAGGAAAACTTCAGTTGCCAGCACAATCACCGGATCTTAATCCCATAGAGAATATGTGGGCGTGATTTAAGCAAAAGATCCATCAACAAGGACCGAAATGTAAAACAGCATTAATTGAGTCTATAAGGGCCGTATGGCACCGTGTTATCACCAGTGGACAATTAGAGAAGCTCGTTAGTTCCATGCCAAGAAGGTGCCCTTTGTTACTAAGAAACCGTGGTTATCAAATTAAATATTAAAGCGTATTTTGTTTGGTGGTTTCAATAATGTACTGTACAGTAATTTTACGTCAAATGCATTGTACACTAATTTCACAAATTCCACTATTTTTTGCCTTTTATGACTAGATGATGTACTTTTTCTTGTGACTTGCCTACTATTACTGGTAATAACATTCTGTAAAAATATTTGAATTCATCATAAAATGTCCTTTAAAATGATACGTAATATGTATTCCTGACTTTACCATTACGCTGTTTAAGTTGACTTCAAACATCAAAAATTGACTTTCGGTCTACTGGTGCAGGATTGTTGGCCACGACTGTACGCATATGTATATATACTTTTACACCTTTTTCTTTGAGTTAGCATAAGGCCTACCGGTCCAGAAAATGACTGCCCACCGGGAATTCTTCCGGCGGCCCAGTCCGCGCCTGGTCTTCCAGGCTATTTTATTTTTATTTTTTTCTTCAGTTGCACATGTTGCAAAGAGGAACTTTTCTGGATTAGTTTTCTCCTCACTAGGTATTGAGTTTTGTTTAAATTGCAGTTTACATGTAGGTCACGTTTCATTGTTTCTACACAGCTGAACACAATATATGAAGCAACTACGTAGATTAGGTTACTTTTTTTCTAGCTAATCACTATCATTTCTGCCTATCCTGGAGTCTCGCGTAGGAATTTTCATTAAAGAATGCCAGTATTTCAATGTTCATAAAACATAAAGAGCACATCTCTTCACAAAAATCTTGAACCGATTTCTCTAAAGGGTTTTCAAGGTACTTTTATTTTAAATGGTGTTCTAAAACTAAAAAAATTCCTTGAAAAAAAGAGTACACATAAACCTGATCATATTTCCTTGGTGCCCAGTGCAAAAATATTATATTCGGATTGTAAGAGCAGAGATATCATGGTAAAGGTAAATGTAATGAATGCCACGAAGCGATAAATTGTCAGGAGTTTGAGGGTTCAGTAACCTAAAATTAGAACAAGATGATAGCAAAGAAAGATTTACAGTTTATGTCCGGTACAAGATTTTTACTCCTTTATCCTTGAACGGTACACCTCGAAGTAGGATTTGCAGACAATTTCCAAGAGTAGGTGCGACTTTATCACAATATAGGTAGTGTAGTTGACGAGTCACAGGGTGAGTCAAAAGTTAGCTCCGTTTGCAGCTAAAAAGTTTAATTATGCAAGAAAGCCATACCACTCACCTCATTCTGCAAAGTACAGACAGTTGTTTTCTATAGTCTTGTCACCATTCCACCAGACCCATGGTCCCACTACATAGCTAAAGCACTTGTCAAGACGACGAATCTGCAGCGATACATTCCGTCTGTGTAGCTTAGTTGGGAGAGCAACTTACTCCAGAGCGAGGGGCACGGGTTCGATCCGCGTCATGGACAAATTTGTGTTTTCACACAGTACCCTCCGCAGGTTTCGAGGACAGAAACTCTGACGCGGAATTCGACAATCAGCACTAAAAAGAAGAGCCGTCCTCGTAAGAAATGGGCCATGGATAGGAGCAAGGTTCGAATTGTATGGGGGATAGAGTAGGATCTCAATCCCTTCCAATTCCTGTAGTTTTCAGTAGACCACTCTGGAGGCGTGGCGTGGGGCATTACCCACTTACAGTAATGCATACTTCCTAATGATAGGTAGCGTTGGAGCAGAGCATCGAGGACCCGCTGCAGTTTGACACGGAGGTTCCTGTCCATTGCCTGACCATCTGGCACAAGTTCCCAGTGCACAGGACCCTCACAGTTCCATCAAATGCACAGCATGACTTTCCTCTCGAACAGCCCTCTTTGCCCAACTTTCTGCGCTTCCTGGAGTGGCCTCAGCTACTGGTTCCCAGTGGTACTTAAGATAGCAATATCCACTTTTTATCACCCATGACGATACGACGCCAAACCTTATCATGCTGTGGATTTGACAGCAATCTGCAACATGGAGCAAATATTGGTTCTGCTTTCTGGGGTGTAAGTTCATTGAGAACCATTTGATAATGCCTGGAAGAGAAACCAAGTTTGTGAAGTTGATGAACAATGTGGATTGGGATGACCCCACCTGGCTGCCAATTTTAGTGTACTGGTACTGGATTTCCCAGTCACAGCTTTGACCCTGGTGTCAGTGTTCGTTGTCATTAGCCGTCCTGATCTCAGGTGGTCTTCAAGACTGGTGTCGTCCATGGTTTCAAAACGGCGACACTTGAGCTTTAGCTTTGGGAACAAAAAGAAGTTGCAGGGGTCCAAATCTGGCGTACAAGGCAGGTGAGGAAGGGTAGTCATGCTGTTGCGGCTGCTAAACTGGCGTTTTGCTAACACTCTGTGACCTGCTGCATTGTCGTGATGCAGCAGGAAATCGCCCCTGTGCCACATTTCAGGCCGTTTGCGCCCTAAGACGCCGCAGAACATCGCAGTAAAAAAGGGCGGCGAGTGTCTGGCCCTGGGGGACGAATTTACGGTGCACAACCCCACAAATGTCGAAGAACACGATGAGCATGCTTTTGGTTGCGCTCTGGACCTGTCGGGCCTTCTTCGGTCGTGAAGATGCTGGGCTCTTCCATTGCAACAACTGTTGTCTGGTCTCCGGGTCGTAACCATAGACCCAAGTCTCGTCCCCAGTGATGACCCGCGACAGGAACATTAGTTCATTCACCACCTGCTGACGAAGATCTTGACGGAGTTCAACACGGAGCACCTTCTGTTCGGGGTTCAAAATCTTTGGCACATACTTTGCAGCAATGTGGTGCATGTTCAAAGCAGACACAGAATTTCTTGCACTGTTCCGTACGACACATTGACGGTGGTAGCAATGCCTTGAATGGTTCTCCGACGATCCTCATGCACCAGTTCCCTGATTTTGTCCACATTTTGGGGAGCTTTGCTCATGGACAGTCGCCCTGACCTTTCGTCTTCTAATGCCGTTCTGCAGCACTTGAAGCACGAGTGCCACTAAAAACACCTCGCACGACTCATTGCTTCATTGCCATAAGCCTGCCGCAACATTTCATGCATCTCCGTTCCCAATTTGCCGAGTTTGATGCAGAATGTGATGTTCGCTCGCGGGCTCTAGTTTGCAGTCCATACAGAAATCGCAGCTGTGTTCTGCACGTGGTCACCAAATATCCTTTAGTTAAGCTCCCGATGTTCACAGAACAATGGCACTTGGTACAATGACTGATGGTCACTGCCCTCGACCGCTGCTCGCGCATCCGCGTACTGCTGTCTGTTGGAGCGCTACATACCTAGTCTAGGAACTTTATCACACTATGTATCAGCAGAAAGAAAATTTAAGCAATGGATGTTGTGCAGCTGCAGAGTCAACAAAAGACTAACTGATAGTAGTCCGCATTCTTGCAGTGTGTTTTGATTTTTCACCCAGTTAAAATGTTCAGTGTTTTTTCCCTTCTTTGGTCTCATCTTGACATAAACTACAATTTTAGAGGCAGTATGATCATATGGTAAGTGGAGGTTCATGCATTGTGGGTTCATTTGCTTAGAAGTCCTGTCTGTCAAGAGCTGTGGGATTTAGAACGCATCTGACCGATTTTTACTGGTGGAAGTTTTGAACTTAAATCTCGCAATGTTACCCATCATGCCCTTGCCAGGGGAATCAACTTTGTGTTTCGCACGTGTTAGTTTCATTAGTGTCCTTGTTTGTTGTAACGTTTTGTTGTGGCACATATTTCTTTTTCACAGAGATGCACATTTTCGTAAAAGAGAGTATGTATGCCGTGCAATAATACTGGATACCACTGACAAGGCTCTTGCCAGGTATGGTATTTCCAGTGCATAAGCACATTTTCTTTTTTTTTTTCAGTTTTGATGTTTACGAGATTGGCGAAAATTTCTTTTTCGTGTGTTAGTCTGCTATTTTTCTCCTTACTGTCAACAGATGATTTAGTACAAGTTTTGCCCATTAGTGTTGTTTCTGTAATACTGTTCATCCAATTCAAACACAGTTTGTGTGGCTTTTAAAAATACTATTGTTTGCAGATGGGAAAACTCAGGGAATTTAATTAGGCAAAATGAGTGGTAAGCCCAAATAACTGATAATCTGGATGTTTTTCTGGATTTATATCTATTACTTATCATGGTCAGCAAAAAAGCAAAGACTTTTTTCATATTATCTAAAGTACTTTTTACTGTAATCAGTGTGCTTTAAATAGTACCTCATGAAAAACATCCCACTTCCTAATTTCCACGAAAGATTAAAGTTTCTATGTTAGAACATAATGCCAATATTTACTTTAACATTTTTCATGTTTTTTTCAAACTCCTTTTTGAAAAGTATGAAACAGATTCACGTTAAAATACATAAGGTTTTTTTTTTTTTACCAAAATACAACTTGTGGTAAAAATAATTGAATCTAATAATTTTTTAGATGTGGTTAAAAACTCCTAAACTGCAAAACAGGCAGCAGCACATTAAAAAAACTTGAATGAAGCCCATAAAATTTCTTATATATCATTTTTGGGAAATTCCAATTTCTAGCTCAATTTTCTTAAATCAATTTTTGGTTACATATATCCATTCAGAGGATCAAAAGAATTTTTTGACATAATTTCATGTGTTGCTGAATGTGCCAGGAAGCTAGGAAATACTGATGTGGACATCAGTAGTGTTTTGCACTATTTTACGGAATTAGAGTTGGCTGTTTTAAAATCTGCAGGCGAAGGGCAAATTAGTCCTTTTTTAAGGAATCTTTGTCTCAAAATGATGACATGCCATCAACATTTCAAGGTCACCAAATCAGCACATCATGTGGTCAATGAAGATCTGTTGCAGATGATGAAGATATAGGACTAGGTTCTATAGAAAATAGCATTGATTTATTAAAAAAAGAATTGCACAAAAACTTGGGGAGGGGGGAAGGATTTAATAATGTCCAAACATCTGTTTCCTGCAAACATGTGTCCACTCTTTAGATGAGGTGCTATTTCCCAAATCTGGTAATGATGGAATAACTGAGCTATGCAAAATTTAACCCTGATTGTGCTTTGGAATAGTGGCTTCAACTCAAGAAGATTGTCGTTAGTGTGAATCCTAACAGAATTTTCTATTTCAAAAGATTTGTTACATAAATTAGAGAATTCAGATAATCTAAAGTCTCTTGAAATCATGAGATCTAGTAACTGTGCTTTTAACGGTACCACTGTTGAATGCTCATGTGGAAGGTCTTTAGTCAGCAGTTAAAAACACTTTAGGTAAAAGAAGCCTTCTAATGAAAAAGAACACACTTGAAAGTCTTATTAGGATCAAAACGTCAAGAATAAAAATGAATAATTTTGACCCTGAAGATGCGATAAAACTATGATGGGACTATAGCGTGAAATCTCACCGATCAAACTACAAAGATTAATTTATGCATTTTATTACTTCAGTTTTAACTTTTAAGCAACTATAATTAAAATATGCAAAATAAAACATACTGATATTATAGTATTAGTAAGCAATTTAATAAAAATAATATGAAATATACAATTTGATTTTTTCAAATTTTGGCTGCCGATTTTTTTTTTTTTATGGCCACTAACAATTTTGGTCTTGGCAGCCAATGTCTGCTAGAAAAATTTCTACGTCTGGATCTTTATGTATACCACAATTTACACTTTTGTCTGACTGCTCATTTCAAAACACCAGCAAATTTGTCTATTTCCTTAATGAAATGTCCATGAGCACTCCTAACAAATGCAATAACACCCTTCTCCATTCAATCATGTTCCTCCTGACAAATGATTCATAGCAGGAACAGTGTAACAGACACTCCACTCTGAATGATGACAGTACATTGCAAATGCAAGCTCATACGTCTACATACATAGTGCTGCATTACGACAAGAACACTGACCACTGTATAAGGAGAATGCTTACACTACTGTCCACAGTGGGGGTGATTTTTTTTTATTATTATTGGTGGTGATCTTATAATAAGCATCATATAACAGGTCTTAAAGATATAAGACAGCCCTTCACTCATAAGTCTAGACACAAAAATTCAAAGATCAGTATCAACAACAGCAGAACAAGAAATAAGATTCTATTACAAGCAACATTTATAATAGGGTAAAAGAGAGTTGCCACAACAATATACACATGACAATAAGACTTCGTTCTATGGAAACAACGCAGTGCTAATAATGACAATTCAGTTCTCCAAGATAAACCTACACATGCTTTTCTGAGCATCAGCAGAACAGTGATGATTATGCAAATGTGGTAATACTCTGACATAAAAATTATGTACATTACATCATCTGAAATAGTAATGATGGCAGGTATTAATAATAATTACCTGTAAGCTCAGAACAGGTGATACACAATCATGGCTACCAATCAGTTTCATTTTTTTTTTTTTTTCTCTCTCTCCAGTTTCTTTGTACACGTTCATAGCACCTTGCTTCAAAATGACACACAGCAGCAACGCAACAGTTACGCCACATGTGATTTACAACTTAATCATTGCTGCTAACTGTGGTATAACACAGCCTTCATTTCACTTTGTGATCTATAAATTGATTTAACAGAATAACTGAGTTTCAGGCATTCAAGTGAGAGGTTCTAATATCAAAATTTGCTGTATGCTGGTAACTTAATGCTAATTGCAAGAGCGCAAAACGAGTTGCAAAGTAACTTCAAACATGAGTAACATGGGCATGACATTATGGGAAACCTGTATCAATGGTTATGCATCAAGATCTAAAAATTTTGTAGCAAAACGATAAAGGCAAGAACAGGTAACATATTTTAAAATATTAGGGTAAGACTGGTGTATGGAATACTAGGGGTATAAATGGCAAGATGAATGAGGTGATTGAAGAGATGAATAAGTACAGATTGGATGTGCTGAGTGCAAGTGAAATCAAAAAGAAGGAAATTGGGATAGAAGAAGTGAATGGAACAGTGAGTGTGTGGTCTGGAGTATCGGATAATGCGAGAGGACAGGCTAGTGTGGAGGTGCAATTTTAAGTGAAAAGATGAACAACTGGATTCACTACAGCTGCACAAGTGCAGGGGTGTTAGTGCCCCTACCATGTTTCGGAGCAATTCTTGGAGCGAGAAAATATGCAATTTGGAGCAGAAAAGTTGGGTTTTGGAGCAAGAAAATTTGCATTTTGGAGCAGAACTTAGGTTTTGGGGCAGCTAATGATAGTATTTTTAACTATTTTAAGTCCATGCTGTGCTTTAAGTTATGTTTATATACTGAATTACCATTATTTTATTTCATGAACTATGAAAAACATTTATATTTCAGGTTTTTTGACATTTTACTGCTTCTCTTACAACTGTTAATTAGCATTTCTGTCATTCCTACAGTGAGAGAAATGGGGAAAAAATGTACTAACAATTTATTGAAAACTACATGATCTGCAATATTTTAAGTATAACACATTAATATCAGGGATTTTCTTCTGAATGCATTTGTTTTGCTGTAACACAAATAGGATGCTGCCGCATCCAAGAACTGTTGCTATTGTTACTGAACGCTTGTGAATATACACTTAGGAAGAATAAATAATATGTAATTACTGTTTGTTGTTTCATTGGTTTTTAGCAGCATAATTTTCATGATTCATGGCATTCAGATGAAAATATATTATTTCTAAAACCAACCAACTGGCAAGCCATGCGTGCATGGTTTGCGTGTGCATCACAAACTCCTAAGGTTTTCTGAAGGAAAGCGTACCTTCGATATAAAAGGAAAACTAATGTAACATTTAATAATCAAATTGTAAAATCACCTAGCAGTTGCGCCGTGATACTCTTCATACAATGTTTTTTACCCAGTAATTATCAATGTCAAACTTTCGTTATTGCTGTGAACAATTACAACTGGAACCAAAACTATAAGATAACAGTGAAATTTAGTAAAGTTGGTTAGATAAAAGCTGCTTCCATCGCTTACTGCAGTGACGTTTTGGTGCAGGATTACACACACACACACACACACACACACACACACACACACACACACACACACACACACACACACACACACCCCTTCTTCAGTAGCAATAGAATCAGTTTATGACTTTTTTTTACTGTTGCTGTCTGAAAGAGCCACTGCTCTTGCATACGTGGGGTCCTGCATGTATGGACATGGACATTACGCAGACGATTGCGAGTTAGTAAGTGATTCAACGCACCTTCCATCTGGGAAAAGAAAAGTGTGAGGGCGAAGATGTTCCCCAAGGTAGGTCAAAATGAGAAAAAGAAAACCTAAAATTTCTGCTCCCTGAACAAACGGGACAAAATTCAGACCTACTTAAAAGTCTGAATTTTGTCTAAAGAACCAAAAGATCGGTATTCCTCATAATTGATTACAAGTTATGTGATATAAGCAATCCTTTCATTTATCCATAGTGCTCACGAGTGATTTTAATTTAATTAACATACATGAGACTGACTAAGAAAAAAACAAAGCTGAACTTTTTAATTTGGTGAAAAATCAGACTGCAGTGAGAAAGTGTGAATATTACGCAGCATGAACAAAACTGAATCGTTCACTGTAATTTTATTTATGAAAATATTTAACTAAATCACACCACTGCATTCACAATTATAAAATTACTGAATTCCAAACACAACAGGGTGGTTTTGAAAAACATAGCTTCAAACAGTTTTTTTTCCTGGTTTTGTTCTTGTACTTGCTAGAACATTAACTCTGGTTTCCTCTTGCAAGCAAATCCTACTTTCTTCTCAGCAAGTTCCACAGACCATATTTGTCTTTTGTTGACTCTGATACTGCACAGCATCCACTGTTTACTTGTTTTTCTGCTGATAGTTTTCCTTTACCATTTTTCTTTGTTACTTTTTTTCTTTTTCATTTTTTTTTTATTCCCTCAGATGACAATTTTATCCATGAACTTTCAGCCTGAGAACCGTGAATTCTGATGCCAGACTTTCACTATTTTAGATAAATGATGCAATTCTCAGAGAATGATTTTTTTTTTTTTTTTTTTTTAACATCATGCATCAATTCTTACAAATTTCCAAACTTCGTCACTTCCGTTTTTGGAAAATTCCCACCATTATCAAGCTAAAATGCACACACATTTATGAGGGTGATGACATTTAACAACTACATAGGAGCGGTAACATCGTGGGAAAAAAATACAATTACGGAAGAAATCTTCGATCCGCCCGACTTCCGTTTTCAGAAATTTATCCAACATTTTCAAGCTAAAATACAAATATTTATGGAATAAAATTATATTTAACATTACTGGGTAGAGGAAGCATCGCGAGAAAAAAAAATATGATTAAGAGAGAAATCTTACCAAAGTCTACTTTCCGTTTTCGAAGGATGAAATTCCGTCCTCTGAAGGAGAAAACGATCCCCCGCCCCACCACCTCCACCAATCCTCTCAAAATTTCAGTTCAATTGTGCATCAATCTCTTGAATGGTTTAAATGATAACAAAAAAGACGAAATTCCTCGAATCAGCGTAAGAATGTAGTGGCCGAAGATAACGGGGAAATTTTGGGGCGGCCTTACTTCCGTTTTCGGAAATCGTTGCATACAATTTCAAACTAAAATTATGCAATGAAATTATATTTAACAACAATACTGAACAGAAGCAATATTGCGCGAGAAGAAAAATATGATTACTGGAAAAATCTGCACTCTTTAACTTCCGTTCCCAAACGTTTAAAAAGACAAAACAACGTCCCCAGACGGAATACACCCCCACACACACACACACGCACACACACACACAATTTCACTTCTGCATCAATCTCAAAAATGACAAAAAAGGGGGGACGTACTCCGCGAATTCGTGGAAGAATCTCACGTATGAAGTAACCACTGAATCGATTTCGAATGTCGTAAGATTACACTAAAATATTGATGACCAGTAAATTTTAACTTCTGGCACAAAATTGGCGCAGATTTCGTCAAAATCGCGATTTTTTAGCAGAATGGTGCAAGAATAACGCTTTGGCGCGGGCTAGCGCAATTGGCGCAGGTCTGGCAGCCTTGCAAGTGAGAGAATTATTTGGATTCGTTTGAAACTGAAACCAGAGAATAGTAATTGTTGCAGTGTATGCTCCTTGTGACTCTGAACCTTCTGATACAAAGGAATATTTCTGGAATGAGCTAAAAGCTGTTTTGAGCCAATTTGGTGCTAAAGAGAAAATTATAATAGCGGATTTCAATGCTAGAGTGGGTGAGCAGAATGCAATTTCTGAAAATGTTCTGGGAAAGTTTAATGATCCTTGTGTGAATGATAATGGTGAAAGATTAATTGAACTCTGCATTGAGAATTTGTTTGTGTGTATCTAATACTTTTTTTAACCACAAGTATATCCACACATATACTTGAGAAAATCTTACTCTTGGTCAAAAGAGTGTGATAGATTTTGTGGTTACGATCAGAGTCTGAAACACTTAGATGTTGACACTCTTGTTATGAGAAGTGCGGATGTTGGTTCTGATCATTACTTGGTAGTGTCACAAGTAAAACTGATTGTTGGTTGGAGGAAAAGGAATAG
Source organism: Macrothele yani (assembly GCA_039090855.1). Lineage (NCBI taxonomy): Eukaryota > Metazoa > Arthropoda > Arachnida > Araneae > Macrothelidae > Macrothele > Macrothele yani. The sequence continues at coordinate 35,315,575 of CM077004.1, forward strand.
GAAGAGGCCCAGGAGGGAAATACTAAAGGTTGAAAGGTTCCCTGAAGATCATAAGTGTTATTCTGACATACTCGGAGAACAACTGAAGGAGCTGAAATCTTGTGAGGGGGATGTAGAAAAGATGTGCGAATATTTAAAGAACTGTGTTGTCACTGCTGCTGAAGAGGTCTGTGGCACCACAATAGTGGGTAGCAATAGAGGTGATGCTTGGTGGAATAGTGAGATTGAAGAGGCAGTAAAGAAAAAGAAGGAAGCCTATTTGGGAATGTTGCAAGGTAGAGTTTCTGTGGATAAATATCACTGTAAGAAGCGTGAAGCCACTAAGCTGGTTCGCCAGAGTAAGGCAAAAGAGAGGAAGGAGAAGGTGGAAAGGTATGAATTGGCTTTTTGGAAAGATAGAAAGACTTTCTGGAAGTACAAGAGACAAGAAAAATAGGGGAAACAAAGTTGTAAATTGTGTGAAGAATAGGATCGGGGAAATGATATGGGAGCCAAATGAGTTAAGTAAAAGATTTGGTGAATACTTCTGTGAGTTATTAGATCAGGAAAGCAAAAGTGATTCTGAGGCAGAAGCAGATGATGTCACAGTGAAGGATGGAAGTGCAGGAGGGATCTAAAAAGAAGAGGTGTGTAAAGTTCTAAAATCTCTTCAGAATGGTAAGGCTCTGGGAGTTGATGACATAACCACCAAGATGTTCAGATATGGTGGAGACTCTGTAATTGACTGATTAACTGAAATTTGCCAGTTGTGCTAGGAGTTGGGAATGGTCCCTCGGGATTGGAAGGATGCTATCATTGTTCCCTTGAATAAGGGAAAAGGTGATCAGACTGACTGCAAGAACTATCGTGGTATTAGCCTACTGAGTGTGCCAGGGAAAGTGTTTGGTAAGGTCGTTAATGAAAAGTACAGGGTCTTACATCAGAGAAAGTGCAAAATGTTCAAATTGGTTTTATGCCTGGTAAAGGCTGCACTAACTAAATGTTTGCATTGTGCACGACGATTGAAAAATATCTGGCTGTTGGTAAAAAGTTTTTGCTGCCTTCATAGATTTAGAGAAACCTTACGATCGAGTGAATAAGACACTTTTGTGGAAGGTATTGAATGAACATGTTACTGGGAATCTACTTAACAGTGTAAAAGCCGTGTATGCTGGCAGTAGAGCTTGTGTACGAGGGAATGGTGTTTTATTAAAATGGTTTTCTAATGGTGCAGGAGTCAGACAAGGTTGTGTAATGTCGCCATAGCTATTTAATATATTTATGGATGCAGGCATGTGTAATACCAAAATAAATAATACTGGTTTGTCTTGGTGATATCCGTGTGTGCAGATTTCTGTATGCTGATTACACTGTCCTGTAGGCAGAGAGCAAAAGTTAGTTGCAGTGTATGATGTCCTGGATGCACAAAGTTTGCATGAAATTCAAACTAAGTATAAATAAGGGAAACCCCTAAGTTATGATTCTTGAGAGAGGAACTGGTAGTACTAAATGTAATATGTCTAAATGGCACAATGATGACCAGGTGAGTGAGTTTGTGTATTTAGGAAGCATGTTTGACAGAGAGAACAAATTGGATGGTGAAATTAGTAGGTGAATGAATTCTTCATTGAAAGTCATGGCTGCTTTCAGAGGTTTTCACAGGAATGATGGGTTTTCAAGACAGTCTCGCATGGCTGTGTATGAAAGTTTAATTGTTCCTACTCTGATGTCTGGCAGTGAAACACCTTGGTACTACAGAAAAAACATAGGAGTAGTTTGTATGCTGGAGAAATGTGCTACTTATAGGGGTTTGTGGCAAGACATGTTCTGATTGTGTGAGGAATGAAGATGTGTTGCAGTTGTGTAATGTCAAGCAAAAAGTTATTAGCAAAGTGGAGACTAATACACTTCAGTGGTTTGGCCATGTTGAAAAAAATGAGTGATGAGATGCTTACTAAGAAATATTTTTAGCCCAAGTGTCAGAAAGTGAAGGTAGAGAAAGGCCAAGGAAGTCATGGGACGATCAGATTCAGGAGTGTGCATGAGAAAAAGGTTATGAGTATGAAGTATAGAAGATCTTGTATACGTCGTGTGATGGATGTCAGTGAAGCCCAAGTTGTATGTCAAGAAAGCTGTGGAGAAGTTTGATACGGCAACAGTAAGTAAAAATTATCAGCTATTTCTATGTGGAGCTAACCTCTGAATCTCAGAACAGCTTAGTGATATGTATGAATGTATGATTATTGACAGAATAAAAAAGCTTGATATGGAACTAGAAAACAGAATAGCAAAGCAGAGTATGTTTTAGTAGTGTACATACAGATTTTTCGGACTGCATTTTTGAAGTTTTTAAAGAGTTTCCCAGGAATCCGGAACCAGAAGCTATTTTTCAGGAGTAGACAACATCAGAAATTTTTAAAGGTCAATTTCTCTGAAAATGGTTGCTATACCATTGCTTGGTCACTTCTTTTGCTATATCAACAGACAAAAGTGCAGGCATTTTTTTTTTCTTTTGTTTACAAAAAAAAATTAAGGTTCAGAATCAGAACTTTAACTCTTTATCGCCATCTTTCATTCCCTTAAAGTTTTCTCTGCACAGTAAGCACACACTGTAGCTTTTTTGAACATTAATTTTACTTCAAGCAAAAGAAAAAATGCCCACTCTGCTCCTTGATACAGCAAGAAGGGCCTAAGGAAAGTGGAAAAACACAAGTTTCAAGCAAAATTAAACTTAAAAAGAGATTAGTACAGCTTTGTCTTTTCTGTCAAAACAATTTTACAGGTCACAGAAATGGGTCAAATTCTTTCACGGACTGAGTAGGCACTGATTTTGAAATTTAATTTTGCTTTAAAAAGGAGAACGGGGTAAAAATGCTGGCTCTACTCATTAGATTCAGAAAAGTGCCCATTAGTAATATGAAAATATGCATTTCATAAAAAAAATTCATCAAAAATACTAAGTCACTTTTTCACTATTACCAAAGATATTAAAAACAATGAACACAGAGAAACAAAAACTAAGAATATAATAAAGAGAAATGAAAAAAAAAATAACTGCTTGGTCTGTAAAATTTTAAATTCTGAAAATCATGGAACATTCTCATCCCTGATAAAACAATTTACAATGATTCCAAACATTTTGGGACAGCAAGAGGACAACCAAAAGGCACCTGAAAAATGTCACAATATTAAAAACAGGAGAAGAAACTATGTACAGATGTTAAGTAACATTATTTCAGAGATTTTTGATTTCTACATTATATTTGGTTTCCTATACTTCATAGCAGAACAACAGTTTCTGTTGTTATGTGTGCTCTAATATGACTTTCCTTTTTAGTTCCTGTATCTATGTAAATTTTGGTTCATTTTACTTAAGCAGTTTCTAAACTTAAAGCCACATTTTCTGTCTTGGCTGAATGTTTTGTAGCAACCTGAATTGGGTTCAAAAGGTCAGTGATGTGTAAAACTGAGATAAGAAGGTTGTTTACAATGTGTTGAGGCTGGCTGGCTGGTTGGCTCCGTTTCGCAACTCAGCTCTACTCATGTTAGAAATTAGTTACAGATTGATATATTGGAAAGAGATTTGTTATGTGAACATGAAAATCTGATAATAAAAAGTGTAGTTGAAATGAGTGTATTGAAAACTGTGCTTCATTATTGGTGAAGTAGCATTTGTTGTTAGTGACGTGGATATTATGTGTTCTGCGCTGTCGCTTGAATAAAAAGGTTGAAACTAAATGAGCTGTCGCTTGAATAAAAAGGTTGAAACTAAGTGGATCTCTTGACATGTTCTTGAATAAGACATTAATTTTGAATTAAGGACATTCCCAAGACATTAATTTTGAATTAAGGACATTCCCAAGACATTAATTTTGAATTAAGGACATTTCCAAGTTAAGCTACCCAGGATTAAGCTAAAGCTAATCAATTATGATAATTCATCAATGTCAGTGTTCTAGGGAAATTGACTTTTCATGTATATTTATATTTTTAAAACTAAAGAATGCCACACAGTAGTAGTTGGAACGTGTGCGTCTTCTCTGAGAGAAATAATGTTATGGCATGTGACAAAGTTTATCCAATCACACCTGTTGCTCACGCCATCTGCAAGAGGGAACAAAATGATTGTCAGCTGGGAAAGGTGAAATCAGAAGAGCTTCCAGGATACAAAGGGAAATCACGAATTTAGAAAGAAAAGAAATTGGAGAAGTCCATCTCCTGCCTACTAAATGAGCCACGAAAGACGGCGAAAAAGTATGAAGTGCAATGGTTTCCAGGAGTCAGAATTAAATTTCAGTATCTTTTCCAGGGAGACTGAAGAAAAGAAAAAAGCCACATTTAAGTTCACCTCAAATTCCAGGAGATGCAAGAATCCTGCTTATCTGCATAACAATATAGAGAATTAAAACTTTTTATACAATGCAATATTTAAACCTACCCTCTACTAAAGCCAGTAAGTGAGAGTTGGGTACAGAATAAAGAGCTCTATAGATGACCAGCCCATGCAGACAAGAAAGTTGTAAGAACATCTGGGGAAATTTAAGTGCAAGCAGGACATGAAATGTGGGCCACACAGTCATTATCTGGAACACAGAAATTTTGCACACAAAAAATTTTATCAGATTATAATTTTCCTTACTTTAGTGAATTAGATATAATTTTCCCTACTTTAGTGAATTAGAGAATAGATCAAGCAAAAAAAGAAAAGTTCTTAAACTACTCCTTCAAATTAAACACAATTGGGACACCAAAGACATTCAACAGAATTTGGAATAAGTTGATCAAAGGGAGGTAACCAACATTATGATTGCAGTGACATTTTATTGTGGCTTTATTTTATTTTGTAATTTATTTATTTTTTTGTATTTTTTTTTTAATTGCTTGGCAAATTTCTTTACAATTTTGTTCAGTTCTTAACTTACCATAATTATTTTCTTTAATGCCACTGTCTTGTTTTTCGAAGCTTCAATCAAGAACTAGTGTGAGGTAGTGATCACCCTAGAGCCTTTTTACTGGGTGGCCAGCCCAAGTAATTTTGTCTGCCACATGGCTGTATTTCCTTTAATGAATGTTTTTGCAATGCACGGAATATATATGCACGAATAGTAAGAGTGGAAAACTTATTCCCATATACACCATCAGTGTTGATTAAAACTGTGTCACCGCCCTGGTGGAGCAGTGGTCTATGTGCTGGCTTATGACCATTCGTCTCAGAAGGCTCCAGGTTTGAATTTCGGTAATGCATGGATGATGTGTTTGTCTTACAGCACAGGTTCTGTCCTTTCCCTGGAACCAGTGGCCCTAAATTATGGACAGGCAACTGCTTATAGCCCATTGAGTTGCTTACCGTGATCATTAAACCTTAAACTTACAAAAAAAAAATCTGTGTCGAATATGATTTGTTGGTAAATACTTTTTTTTTTTTTTTTTTACCTTTGTACAATTTTCTAACTTTGTTAATAATGTTGTTACATGAATGCCTACCACACCGCAAAGGATGTTTAATTAATATAATAATGTTAAGCAAAAGATTTGTTTTGTTTTGTTTTTGAATTTGAGAAGGAGTCATTAAAAGTACCACCCAGCTAAAATGTCTTGCTGCTCAGCTGCAAAAAATCTAGGGAGAGCACTATAATGTATCTTGTTCAATCACAAAGACTTCTCTGCATTTAATAAATCAGCTACTTGTCCCCAAAGTTTTGCATTGCTTTTCTTTGTTTTAGGTCATCAGCACGTGACAGTACTTGAAGTCCCATATTAGAAACACTGAAATTTTTGTTGCACATGAATTTTAACTATTGCTGATTGCAGCTACTTCCGATAAAAAAAAAGAAAAATGTCAAAAGTAAAATAAATATTCTTTCAAAATTTTTGGGAATTTTTTTTTTAAAACTAAAGACTTTTAGTACATAAAAAAAGCCCTCAGGAATTTCAGGATAAGTCCTACCCATGAGAACTGTATTCATCCAATGGCTTCTATAGAAGTTTTCATTAAAAGTCATACAATTGTTTGAGACAAAGTTCTTGACTTACAAAAGAAGTTATTAAATAAGGAGGAATGAGAAACCAAAAAAAGAAGGGGGGGGGGGTACTTGAAGCAAAACTTAAAATATGAAACACATATACAGAATGAAAGCAAAAAAAATTATTTATTATACATACATTTTTTTTAAGTCACTACAAAGCAAGCACATCACAACGTAAAAAAATTCAAGCATAACAGAAATGAAAGTTATAAGCAGTAAAGAAACAGTCTGCCTACCTCCAAAAATGAATCTATGTGAAGCATTAGTACTTGAGTTCTATTGATAATGAATTGATTAACACAAGCTATAGCATGTGATCGAATCTTTGGGCTACTATGTCTGAAGAACTGAAGGAATTTGGGTATGAGAACATTCAGTGGTCTATTTAAAGCATCACTGTCAAGATATTCTGCTGAATCTTCACATATTTTCTGCAAAGCTCCAAATGAACCCTATGAAATTACAACAAATAATTATAAATATAATAAATGCACATAAACAGATACACTAATAAGGACACAAAAACATTTTTAAACTACATCTCAATCAAGGATTGAAACTTCATCAAAATCTCAAAAGAAAAACTTATCATACTGTGTTACAACTTTAAAGGTGCTAGACCAGTGTTTATTAAAATTAACTGTTTCACAGAACATGAAGGTTCTCTGAAGAGCTTGTTGGGGTTCCAAAGAAACCCTTGAAAAATCTACAGTAATTAGCTTGTTTCAAAAGAAAATTTTCTGTATGGGTTCCGCATAAAAAGAAGCACACGATGCTTAGTGTTTAATGGTCTAAATAAGTTTTAAGAAACACTGTGACAGACTTAAAATGTCCACAATAAGGATAAATTTTAATGAATCGGAGCACTAATATAAATAAAGGAATTCATAAAACTACAGTTAAAACTTCAGAAATTAAATTTCTGATTTCAGTCAGAGTAACAACCTTTTGGTCATAAAATTTAAGAGGCAAAAATGCACCATTGGTGAGTGACAATTACAGACTTCCTTCATAGTGTTCATTGACAACAACACGAATTCTGACTAGAAAGGATATAGTTAATGTCTAATCCTCACCACAGAGCAATATTTTTTTTTTTTAATCTGATCAGCAACTATGATAAAACTTTAACCTATCAGTATTGTAGCCCTTATATCCACTGTGAAAGGTTACATTGCTGTTCTTGTTCACTACTCAACACAGAACTATTAAACAGAACAGAAACGAATAATGTTAAACTCCACTGTGCTCAGTATATAAATGCCTTTTTTCTTTCTGCAAACAAAAGCTAAAAAGTCCTTTTTGTACCGTATTACAGCTGCAGAAATATTTTTCATAAAACTTAAAAATAATGAATTTTAACAAGTTAAATTATTCAAATCCTTCCATAGTTCAATTTTCTTTGGTGAATTTTGCATTTAGGTTTTTACCTGTTGTTTTTTTTTTTTTTTTTTTATTGGAGGTTTAACGACCACCGTGAGCAACTCAATGGGCTATAAGCAGTCGCCCGTCCCTAATTTAGGGTCACTGGTTCCAGGGAAGGGAGAGAGCCAGTGCCGTAAGACAAACACAACATCCATGCCTCACCGGGATTCGAACCCGGACCCCTTCGGACGAATGATCAGAGGCCAACGCCTTAGACCACTGCGCCACCGGGGCGGCTTTACCTGTTGTGCAGTAATTACATAGTTTTATTTTTTGAGGTCTGAAGTGTGTGCATACTTTCCTTATTCTGTTCATGTATATTTGCTTTTTAAAGGGAATAAATGACCAGATAAACAAGTAATGATTTTGTACCATTGCTTCATAATTTCATTTAGTAAATATGAACATAAGATTAGGTTTACCAGATGTGTTCTTGATTTACGAGTTCCTACGTTCATTTTGTCCCACTTGCAGATTCAATGTCATTAGATTCGATTTATTGCCATGCCTGCATTCTGAATGCCTTTTCTTGCATCTCACTTGCAGCTTTTCAAGAGTTGTGGCTTATTAAGACATTTTTAGGTCAAATTTGATTCACTCCTTTGTTCCATCATATATATCTAGTTCTTGTTGGAAACTTTGTTGGGGATTCGATTGACTTTTCGAATCTTCAACGAAAGATTCAAAAAATCAATTCAAAATCTAAAAAAAAAAATCAATTCAAATCGAAAAATCTTTAACAAAGATTTTTTTTTTAATATTTTTGTTAGCTTTTCGTTGGATTTTTAAAAAGGAAGTTCCAAATTTCTTGTTTCACATTAGAAATTTTAAAGTTATAGTATTTTTTTTTTTTTTTAAACAAGGCTAATCACATCACCACCTGATGAAGGGTGTTGTAATGCAACCACAAAGCTTTGAGTTAAATTATTTTACTTGCTAAATTCAACAAAAAATTTTGCTGGTTTTGTATTTAAACCATTACCATTTTTGCAGTAATGTCTAATACTTTGGCATAAACCAAACCTATTCTACACTTTACAAAATTGTATTTGGATCCTCACTTTGTCAAGTGTGGGTAGATAGAATCCTTCCCCAATATATAATGCAAATTTGGCAGGTTTTGACTTCATAATCACTGAACACAATACTGACCAAGTCCAGCATTTTGAAAAAGATTTTCTGGTTGAAAATCTTTTTTTTTTTTTTGATTGGAGGTGTAACGACCACCGTGAGCAACTCAATGGGCTATAAGTAGTCGCCCGTCCCTAATTTAGGGTCACTGGTTCCAGGGAAGGGAGAGAGCCAGTGCCGTAAGACAAACACAACATCCATGCCTCACCGGGATTCGAACCCGGACCCCTTTCGGACGAATGATCAGAGGCCAACGCCTTAGACCACTGAGCCACCGGAGCGGCTTGAAAATCTTTACTGATTGTTTTTGTGAAAATGTTAATGTGAAAGAATGCAAAATATTTTTGTAAGAACCCTATACTCTGTAAACACACTTCTTGGTATGCATCCACAGCATGTAAATACCAACAACTAGGTTGAATGCAGGGGGCAAAATTTCAAAACCAAATGTACTAGCCAAAAAAAACACTCTCCACTCCTTAGCGTTTCGAAGCCTTGTCCACCAGAAGACAAATAGCATTGGTTTACACAATTATATAAGAATAACCCAATAATATTATGCATCACTTCAATTATTTATTTTTATTTTTATTTTTTTTAGGATTCCACTAAGTCAGAAAGAACTCCGATAGCTCCACTTACTATCTTTTGCTTTATTTACACTCAAAGAGGCATGTGCAACGGTCACCTTTTTTTCCTCTTTAAAAAACATGCTCATACTTGAACTTAAGTCACCATCTGCAGTGTAACTTAGCAGAAACAGTGCACATGAAGGAAGAACAGCAATAATTTTATTGCATTTCCAGAAAAAAGAAAAAAAAAAAAAAAACATGAGATTGGGTATAATTTGCATAGTTAACAGTGCTGTTTACCTAGAGTAGGCATTGCCCTTTATCAAACTCTGTAATGCAACCATCTTTTGTTGCTTAACTTGGCACAAACAGAGCACATGAAGAAAGTTATACTTTCCTTAAAAAAAAAAAAAAATATGATTTATGCAGTAAATGCTGTTCTTCAAAAGACAGCTTGTATAGGACACACCTTTTCAATCAAGACTTTAGAAGTTCAGATTTTGCTGCAAATACATCAGAAGCAGAAATTAGGCTTACGTCCCCTGGTGGCCAAACCATTTTTTACCAAAAATTAGAAATTACGTGCAAAAGATTTCCCATCAGAAGTTGTATTTGGTGCAGAAAGAAATTATCAAATCTGAGTTTTAGAAACAAAGATATCGGGGGAAACGTAATTTACCTTTACACCCCCTAGTGGAAGGTCCATGAATTACTTGAAAATTTTGAAATTATATGAAAAATATCTAATAAAGAAGGAATTTTTCAAATCAGGCCATTAGGAGCAGAGATATCGACAAAATTAAGATATACATCTATGCCCCTGGTGGAAAAACCATGCAATATACTAAGAAATTATTCCAAAAATGTTTATCAACGTGAGTGGCATTGGTGCACGAATTAATTTTTTCAATCTAGAGTTTAGGAGTTCAGATTTTGTGGCAAATACATCAAAAGAAAAATTAACACCTATGCCCCTGGTAGCCAAACCATTCTTCACCAAAAATTAGAAATTATATGCAAAAGATTTTACATCAGGAGCTGTATCCGTTGAAGAAAAAAATTCTCAAATCAGTTTTAGAAGTAGAGATATCAGGGAAAACACACTTTACAAAATTTATGCCCCCTAGCGGAAAATCTATGGGTAACTTGAAAAAGTTACTATACCTAAAATACTCTTCGGCATCAATGGAAGCAAAAGGTAAAAAGAATTTTTTTCAATCTGATTGCTTAGAAGCAAATATATGGAATAAAATGTATTTTGAATTAGATATAATCTGCATTTATACCCTTTAGCGGCAAAATTGGACATCATAAAAAAAAATGAAGGATATATCATTCGAATATTTCAAGCTTCCTAATGCAAAACGAATTTTTCAAATTGGACTAATAGTTGGAGAGAGATGGTATCCACAGACGAATGGACAGACAAACTGATAACATACTAACAATCTTTTTTTACAAAAGACCTGCTAAAAATGCAGCTTTGAAGACCCTGCATTTTGTGTTTTAGTGCACTGTTCATCCTAGTAGTTCAATTGCAGGTGTCATAAAATCTGAGGGCAGCTTGTTTATTTTTTGCTTTTCTTTGTTTAAGGGATTGTCTCTGTTATGGCCTCGACCTGGCCTGCCTGCCTGCCTCTCTTGGTGGGATTCACCTTGTCACGGCCCGCCCACCCACTCACTCACTCACTCACTTACTCACTCTCACACACACCCCCAGCTGGTCTAAGTTCATTTAAGTGAATCAGTTCTCTTCACAGCAGTGGCAGATAAACAAACCTGTGGAGTGATCTTTAGGTGCCTCCAAACAAGCAATATGAGCACTGAGAACTCGGCAGTTTATGGAAGAGAAAAAAATGCTTTGAAAAGGATTACCATCCGTGTGAAAATTTCAGGAGTAAAAACGTAATTACAGAAAACAAATTCAGCATATCAGAAGCACCATATTATGCACTGCACATTTCAAAAAACTTAACACCATAACAGCCACGGCTGTTAACAAGGAAATTACAGTAATTCAATGAGAAAAGTTTTACTCACCAACGACAAGTTTTTACTCGCCAACGGTGAGCTGAAGACCAGAAATTTTTCACCCTGGTTGAATGTCAACTAGATATAACATGGAAACCTACTGATCACAAGGTTGGAAATTTGTCTTTTTAAAAGTAAGTTTAAGATGATTTTTATAAGTTTTCCATAACTATTGATTACACTAATGTGCTAAATTTTTTTCTGATTGCAATGCAACTTGTGAGTTTTCAATTAAAGTAATTTTGAAAAAAATCAAGAATGCTGAGCTTTTTTTTCCTCCCCTTCACTCATTCTGGACATTAAACCGAACTAAGAGGACGGACTGAGGGACACACACCATTAAGCTGTTCTGAGATTCAGAAGTTAGCTCCACAAAGAAATAAAAACTACCTGATAATTTTTACTCGCTGTTGCCGTATCAAACTTCTCCATTTACAGCGATCTTGACACAAAACTCTGGCTTCACTCACATTCATAACATGCCGTACACAAGATCCTCTATAATTCATACTCATGATCTTTGTTTTTCTCATGCACACACTCCTGAATCTGATCCTCCCATGACTTCCTTGGCCTTTCAATCCTGCCACTTGGGCTAAAAAGATTTTCTTAGTATCTCATCACTCATTCTTTCAACATGGTCAAACCACCGAAGCACATTAGTCTCCACTTTGCTAACATTTTGCTTCACATTACACAAACTGCAACCCATCTTCATTCCTCACACAATCAAAACGTGTCTTGCCACAAACTCCCCGTTAGTAACACATTTCTCCAGCACACAAATTACCCTTCCCTCTTCTGTAGAGCCCAGGTTTCACTGGAGGAACAATTACACTTTCATACACAGCCATACGGGACTCTCTTCAGAACCCATCATTTCGCTTACTAATTTTAACATCCAATTTTTTCTCTCTGTCAAACATGCTTCCTAAATACACAAACTCACTCACCTGGTCAATCACAGTGCCATTTAGACTTACATTACATTCAGTGCTACCAGTTCTCTCAAAAACCATAACTTTGGTTTTTCCCTTATTTATACTCAGTTTGAATTTCACGCAAACTTTGTACATCTTGAACAACATACTCTGCAACTCACTTTTGCTTTCTGCCAACAGGACGGTGTCATCAGCATACAGCAATCTGCACACACAGATATCACCAAGATATAAACCAGTATTATCTATTTTGGCATCACGCATCCAGAAATATATTAAACAGCCATAGTGACATTACACAGCCTTGTCTGACTCCTGCACCAATAGAAAACCATTTTGATAAAAAAACACTATTCATTCATACATACACAAGCTCTACTGCCAGCATGCATGGCTTTTACACAGTTGATTAGATTCCCAGTAACACCATATTCACTCAATACCTTCCATAAAAGTGTCCTATTTACTCTGTCATAAGCTTTCTCTAAATCTATGAAGGCAGCAAAAACTTTCTTACTAATAGCCAGATACTTTTCAATCATCATACGCAATGCAAAAATATAGTTAGTGCAGCATTTACCAAGCATAAAACCACTCTGAACATCCCACACTTTCTCTGATGCAAGACCCCGTACTTTTTCAATAACAACCTTACCAAACGCTTTTGCTGTCACACTCAGTAGGCTAATACTATGATAGTTCTTGCAGTCAGTCTTTTCACTTTTTCCCTTATACAAGGAAAAAATTATAACATCCTTCCAATCCCGAGGGACCATTCCCAACTCCCAGCACAACTTGCAAATTTCAGTTAACCAGTCAATTACAGAGTCTTCACCTTATTTCAACATCTCGGCAGTTATGCCATCAACTCCCAGAGCCTTACCATTCTGAAGAGATTTTAGAGCTTTACACACCTCTTCTTTTGAGATCCCTCCTGTGATTCCACCCTTCACTGTGACATCATCTGCTTCTGCCTCAAAATCACTTTTGCTTTCCTGATCTAATAACTCACAGAAGTATTCACCCCATCTTTCACTTAACTCATTGGGCTCCCATACCATTTCCCCGATCCTATTCTTCACACAACTTACAACTTTGGTTCCCCTATTTTCCTGAGTCTAATGTTCTTTCAGAAAGTCTTTCTATCTTTCCAAAAAGCCAATTCATGCCTTTCCACCTTTTCTCCTTCCTATCTTTTGCCTTACTCTGGCGAACCAGCTTAGCGGCTCCACGCTTCTTACAGCAATATTTATTCACAGAAACTCTACCTTGCAACATCACCAAATAGGCTTCCTTCTTTCTCTTTACTGCCTCTTAATCTCACTATTCCACCAAGCATCACTTCTATTGTTACCCACTGTTGTGGTGCCACAGACCTCTCCAGCAGCAGTGACAGCACAGTTCTTAAAACATTCCCACTTCTTTTCTACATCCCTCTCACAAGACTTCAGCTTCTTCAGTCTACTTGGCAAAACACTTCACCTAAAACATCTAAGTTCAGAAAATTCATCATGGATTTCAGAGAAAAAATTTTCTTTACCTCACAAACATTATAATCTTCTGAATCCAATAAATGACATAGCCGCGGTAACAAGTCCATCCAATTTGTTAATTCACCTTTGGATGCTATTGTGGTGATGAGAATGCCAATAGTGGCACGTATTAAGGGAGAAGGATCCCCCACACTGTTCAAGCATTCTGACTTGATGAATTCTGTAACTTCTGGTGGGAATTTATGAAAGTGAGCTTTCACATTGTTCTTCAAAATTAGGCCACTTAGAGATCGTGTAGGTTCATCTGGAAATAAAAAGGAGAAATTAAACTCTCAGAAAACATTTCATGACAAAAATCTGAAATAAAATTTACCTGCATTAAAAAAAGCCATGAACAAAATGTTAGACAACTTAGACAACTCTATTTGGGCATTCAAGAAGAAAAAATGTCAAACGCGATTTTTATTTTTTTATTTTTTTTTTCTGGGTTTAACGATCACTATGAACAACTCGAAGGGCTATAAACAGTCGCCCACCCCCTAACTTAAGGCCACTGGTCTCCCCAGGGAAGGAGAAGTGCCAGTGCAGCAAAAAGAGAAAAAACAAAACATCACACATGCCTTATCCAGGACTTGGACCAGGGGTCCAGAGTCAGACATGTCTTAGACCACTGCACCACTGGGGTGGCTCAGATGTATCATTTGAAACAGTTCTTTTACTGTGTCACTAACATAATTGAAATAAATTTTCTGATGCACTAAGCATGCAGAATGTTAATTGGGCTATCAGACAGTAAAACGCCATACCTTTATAGCAATGGGCTACAGTAGTACTGACTTAACTCTGGGTCATTCCATGTCAGATCACTGAGGCCATGTCACCCACAGACTGAGTTTAATGAAACTTGGCAGGTAGATATACCCGATAAAGATATGGGAAAAATCCTAAGTTTCAGTTTTTTAAACACCTTTTAGTTTTTAAAATACAGTGCTCCAAAATTTAGCCAAATACCCATGTTTGCAGCTGTGCAGTAGCATGCCACTTTTTACATAACATGCTGTAGTGTGTGTGCTACTGAATTTAGGAGAATGAAACTTTGGAATCGCATGGAAAAGGGTCCCTACATATTGAAAACATTTTTCATTTTACCTGAAACACCAGTTAAGTGAGCACCACCTAGTGGTGAAGTGAAAAATTACAGCAAAATTTAGACATTTTATGGGAGGCTCTGTAGAATATTGCTCTGGCATGAGGAAGAAAAAAAAAATTTTATATTGATGTTTAACACATCCTATAACATATTCGGGGGTAAAAATGGTGGTTATCAGCATATTTTCTCAGATGGTTAAAATTATCTGAATTTCATAGAGGGCTTTCCTTAGACAGTTCAGCCATTTTGTTCTACAAACCTGACCCACCATTTTGGATTTTGCTGAAAATTAGCATGTAGGTTTACCTAACAAAGCTGCAAAACACAGCAAATTTTTTATCTTCCACATTCCATAGTTTCAGAGATACAGCACTCGAAAGTTAGGCCTAACCACTCGTTCAACAGCAAACTGATCTTGTTGCAAATGATGAAGCATATCATGTGGCAGCTTTTCAACTTAAATCTTTGTGCATGTGTGTGTGTGAGCGCGCGCGCTTGTGTGTCTGAGCGCACACGCTTGTGTGTGTGTGAGCGCGCACGCTTGTGTGTGTGTGAGCGCGCACGCTTGTGTGTTCACCAGATATAGTTGCTCACATGCTGAGGGGTAAGAACCTCTGCAAAAATGAAAAGAAATAATTTGTTCATTTTTTACATAAAATTTCAACTTTCCAATTTGCTACCTACCCTCAGTACTCTGTAGCATACCTTAAGAATAATCAAACCTGTAATTTTGTTAATTGCTAGCTATGTATTACAAGGATTTTTTCTAGTTTTGGTAAATTTCCAAATCAAATTTAGAGGCTAACTATTTTTAAATGTATTCCTTATAGTTGAAAAAGTAAATTTCTATATTCTTAATAACTAATAACTTGGACTGGACTCAATCTGCAGTTTTTTTGCTCCATTTTTTACAATTGACAAAGTGAAACAAAATCAAATAGAAATTTTTAAGCAACTAATTTTTAACTACTTTGAAACATTATGTGAAATAAATTTTTCAGAGTATCAGTGCACAAAGCATCAACAGAAGTAACCATTTTTAGCATTGCATAGAACACATTTCAACATATCCCAAGTTTGCTTTATCAGCTGATTTAATCATCACAAGGGGAT
Organism: Macrothele yani; assembly: GCA_039090855.1. Lineage (NCBI taxonomy): Eukaryota > Metazoa > Arthropoda > Arachnida > Araneae > Macrothelidae > Macrothele > Macrothele yani. The sequence continues at coordinate 35,331,436 of CM077004.1, forward strand.
GTGGGTAGAGAAAATATTGAAAGATAAGAACTTTCTGAAATATGTTTCAGGGAATGGAGTTTTATTTTGGGTTTTAAACTGGCAGGCAATTTTTATTTTGGTTTTCAACTGCCAATCAATGTTTAGTTTTGGTTTGGTTTCCAATCTGCTAATAAATGTTTAGTTTTGGTTAGGTTTTTCTAACTGCCAATCAAAGTTTGGCTTATTATATTTGCACTTTTAAGGTATTAAACCCCAGCAAAGTGCACGTGCAATTCATTAATAGTATATCAAAGTTTGGCTTGTTAGCTAAAACCAAAACTAATGAGGTTTTAGTTTCATATTTTGTTTTGGTGTGTTTCATAGTACCCTGGGTCATGACAAACCCCTTTGGTTTGCCTTTTAGTTAAATCTTACTCTCTCAGCAAGCTAAACTTCTTAAGTTAATTGTTCTTTTGCTGAGAGAGGAAGTTTTCTTAGTTTGTACATATTATCTTACATCCTTAGTAATGGATCAACAAAACCTCTGCAGTGTTGGGCAGTTCATAAGGAAATACTGTGTTTAAGAGATGAAATAGACTGTGGAAGTATTGTAACATTATGTTTTCACCATGAATACTACTACTATTACTATATAACAAAATTTGAGGAACAACAAAAATCATGCTGCAATACATTTCAAGTTCATAAAAAATCTGTTAGAAGCTCTCTAAGGATGGTCAGTCTACAATTAGCAAAGGAATTTATGCAAAAACATGTTAATGTCAAATCTGGGCAGAAGATATGTTGTTACTGTAGAAATAGGGCTATGAGATTAGAGGAAGCAAGCTCTGAATCTGGTTCAGACATCACAGCTGCACAGTATGTAAGTGAAAGCAGGGTCATTCCATGTGAAATCAACCAATAACGAATTAAATTGTTGCTCAACATTTTTAAATATTTTTTATATTTTGCATACAATATTCCCAATATATTAACACTACAAAAATATTTTTTTTTTTTTTTATAAGACTTATTTTTTTCTGGCAGCCATTTTTCTTCGGCTTCACATGACTTTTTGACCAAAATCATCGTTTACGTAAAATTTAATAACTTCTTTACTACTAGAGCTATCATGTTCAAATAAAGATAATTCTTTTTTACATGAAATGTTCTACAGTTCTGACCAAGAATGCTTTAGCTACCTCTTGTGAAAAGATATGAAATGGCCCTTACAAAATGTTTAATAATTTCGCTCAAATTGCTGATTTCAGGCATAATTTTTTTTAAGAATGGTAAAAGTCTCATACTTCAGACTTTGTATGTTTACATGTATCTAGTTGGACTATTAATTCACAAAATTTGAAACTTGAGACTGTAGTCCTTTTTTTAATATAGACCTCCAAACATAGTCCGAACCTTAAAAGTGTCACTTTTTTAGGCCTAATATCTCAAAAGGGACAGCTCCTAAAATTCTAATATTTTTACCCAGCAATGTGGTCTTAGGGGTAAACCTGTAGACACAAGTAGTTTTAAGGCTGTGCTACATCAAAATAACAGAAAAATACGACCATTTTTATTTGCGAACTTGTGAGCCAGAGTTGCTTTTAAATCATCTTAAATATGTAAGGAAAATTATAAATGGTACAGTAACATTTTATTATTCATTGAAATAAAAAAATATTAAAAAAACAAATTAGACAAGCAGCAAAATAAATTTACCTGATTTTGAGAGCATGGTTTACAAATGTCCATTTTACGTATATGTGTTACTACAGTATAAACAATAACATTAACACATTAATTACAATAACTATGAAAAAATAAGTTACTTACAGTTCTATTGATGTTCTAGTTGTACTGAGAAATAAATAAATTCATTGCTTGAGAAATGTTGTTACACAGTGTTTCCGCAATATTGTAAGAACGGCCAGTCACTGTCGTCACGTCCATTTGAGTCAGTTTTTGTAAGATATGGCTTATGGGGACCCATACAATGTCCTGTGGAAATGACAACTGAAAGGATGTTCGTGGCCCGTGTGGATGGAAAAAGTGAATTTGCATATCATTGTTTTCTTTACTGATGTCTTGAATCTTTCCAATCCACCATTTTTTATCATAAACACAGGCAACATAGTCATTTTTATGGAACGAAAATATTTGATGAGATGTGATTGAGGACACTAATAAGTCTTCAAATTCTGATGTTTGGGATGTTTTAAAGCATCTTATTTGAGACGAATTGAGAGGAACTATTCTATGATAATCTCTTGTGTGTGGTACTGTTTCGGCATTTGCAAATGTTGCTTTGAGTCTTTCATACTTTGATTGTACCTCATCAGTTGATACATAAATGTATGCAATGCCTAGATTTTTTCGGAGCAATATTTATACATATCCTGGTGTTAAAATTTGGTCAGTATATGTTCTTTGCAAACTACTTCTTGATACTTCTCTTTTTGTAGTACCACCTATTCCATCACTAGCATTTTTGCCGTGGGATGTAGCAAAGAAATTCCATTCGGCTTCAAGTCCAAAATCGTCAAAATGTTTGCAAATGTTAACGAAGTTCTTTTTATTTTTATATTGGCTGGCAGCACCATCACTGAAATAAAAAAATTTTTTCACTGAAGGTGCCACTTTTTTTATGTCAGAAATTGGATGACCCTGGAATACATGGAATGCAGCTGTGTTGTGCTCCATATGATCACTTATAATGCAAAGACTTCTGCACTTAACAGCTTCTAAATCACTACATAAATCCTTAGTCACAGATCCATAATCACATTTATGACATTCTTCATTGACATATACACCAACAGAGCATTCCATTTTGATTTGGCACAAATACACTTATTGCAGGTATATCACAAAGTCACATTTGAACTACTTGCCAGTCACAAAGGAAACATCAAACTGGGACAAGAATGAGGGTGGTGGTATATATAGCTGCATTAAATGTACAGGTCTTAACAGCTTTAAACAGGTCTTAACAGGTAGCTTATAAGCTTAATAAGTCTTAAAAGCTTAACAAGAATTGAACAGGATACAAAAACAATGACTCATCTGGACATGTAGTGACAGGAATTATGCTGCCTCCAACAGGAAATCACAGGAATACATCTAAAAAAATATATATATGACAAAAATGTTCATATTACTGTCTATAACTACATATATGTTTATGGACGATTGTAAATCATGCACTCAAAATCAGGTAAATTTATTTTGCTGCTTGTCTAATTTGTTTTTTTTTAATATTTCTTTATTTCAATGAATAATAAAATGTTACTGTACCATTTATAATTTTCCTTACATATTTAAGATGATTTAAAAGCAACTCTGGCTCACAAGTTCGCAAATAAAAATGGTCATATATTTCCGTTATTTTGATGTAGCACAGCCTTAAACCTACTTGTGTCTACAAGTTGAAATTTTTACTGCAGGTTTACCCCTAAGACCACATTGCTGGGTAAAAATATTAGAATTTTAGGAGCTGTCCCTTTTGAGATATTAGGCCTAAAAAAGTGACACTTTTAAGGTTCAGACTATGTTTGGAGGTCTATATAAAAAAAAGGACTACAGTCTCAAGTTTCAAATTTTGTGAATTAATAGACCAACTAGATACATGTAAACATACAAAGTCTGAAGTATGAGACTTTTACCATTCTTAAAAAAAATTATGCCTGAAATCAGTAATTTAAGCAAAATTATTAAACATTTTGTAAGGGCCATTTCATATCTTTTCACAAGAGGTAGCCTAAAGCATTCTTGGTCAAAACTGTAGAACATTTCATGTAAAAAAGAATTATCTTTATTTGAACATGATAGCTCTAGTAGTAAAGTAGTTATTAAATTTTACGTAAATGACGATTTTGGTCAAAAACGTCATGTGAAGCCGAAGAAAAATGGCCGCCAGAATAAAAATAAGACTTATAAAAAAAATTTATTTTTTATTTTTGAAGTGTTAATATACTGGGAATATTGTATGCAAAATATAAAAAATATTTTAAAAATGTCAAGCAACAGTCACTGGTTGATTTGACGCGGAATGACCCAGCACGAGTGACAACGAATTAACACTACTACAAGAATCGGTAGAAAAAGAACAAACACTTGACAAAATCAATATTGGCATGAGTAATATTGGCTGTTCTCCTTTGAAGCTGCATTCTGTACCACAGCACAGAAGATTGGCATATGGAAAAAGGAAAATAAAACAAATACAATCAAGTGTTAAACATAAAGCTGCTCGTGTACTGCAAGCTGCAACATGATTTTTCAAGCTCTGAAAATGAAGACGCCCCTGAGACCAGTGCAGCAAAGCAAAAGGCCAAAGATTTAGATAAGCTTGTGGCTCTGATGAAAGAGAAACTTCCCACATTGAACAGACAAAAAAAAATCCAAATGCTAACAATGGCACCTCCATCCTGGTCCCAAAAGATGATTATTGAAACATTTCAGGTGAGTCAGAATATCTGGTGCGACAATCTAAAAAACTGATTAAGAAAATAGGAATTGTGTCACTACCAGAACTAAAACTGAGCAATGAAACATTGCAATTACGGTAATTCAGGGATTTTATGAAGATGACACTTCTCGGCAGATGTCAGAAAGTAGGATTTTGTAAGCATCAGAAGAAATCAGCATGTGCAGAAGAGACTAATTTTGTGCAATCTCAAAGGAACTGTATAGCTCTTTTAAACAGCAATATCTAGACAAGAGAGGTTGGATTTTCAAAATCTTGTAGTGTAAAACCAAAATGGTGGGTTTTAGCTGGTGCTCATTCTGTACGTGTGTGCACTCTACACATCAAAATGTTATATTACTTCTGAATGCTGCTCAGTTCAAGGAATCGTATGAAACGCTAATGGGTTACATGGTTTGTGACTTGAAGATGGTAACTGCATGCTCAGACACTGCAAAAACTGCCCATCTACAGATAACTTAGCAAATTTTTTGAAAACAAAATTTGAAGATTATGATGAAAATGGTACCATAGAATTCAGTCAGTGGGTATCAAGTGGAAGAACAGAATTAAACAAACTTTAACAATGGAAGATTTTATGCAAATGCTATTGTTGAAGATGAAAAACTTATTTTCTTCTTAAAATAATGCATCATTTCTATGCCAAGGGGCGTAGATGTATATCTTATTTTTGTCAATATCTCTACTTCTAGGAGTCAGATTTGAAAAGTTCCTTCTTTGTTGGACAGTATTTCCAGTGCGACATTTTTTTCATATAATTTCAAAATTTCCAAGTAATTCGTAGATTTTCCGCTAGGGGGCGTATACCACATGCATACATTGCAAAGAAACAATCCAGGTTTCTAAAGGAACTCAAAAAATGCTTACGCCAGACATGGCAATTGTTCTTGTGTACTTCAGTAAGAACTACTCATTTGTCATACAAGATGACGCACAAAGCTATCATTGGACATCAGAGGCATGCATAGTTCACCCAGTAATGTACACAAGAGGTGAGAGACAGTTGCTTGAAATCTCCAATCACTGCTTCTTTTCTGACGATCTGGAGAACGATGCTTGTATGGTGTACAGAATTCAACAAACAACGTAGTACATTAAGAATAAATATCCAGAAGTTGTGAAGGTTCACTATTTTACAGATGGGTGTGCAGCACAATATAAAAATAGCAAGAATTTTTTGGATTTGTGCAAGAATTTTTTGAATTTGCAATATAAAAACCGCAAGAATTTTTTTTTTTATTTGTGCAAGAATTTTTTGAATTTGCAAGCATGAAAATTATTTTGCAATATCTGCATCATGGTCATTTTTTGCCACTAGCCACGGGAAATCAGCTTGAGATGGTATTGGTAGTACAGTGAAGTGAATTCTAAGCAGAGCAAGCCTGCAACGACCTATCAAAAATCAAATCACAAAACCGATGAATGCCTTTAATTTTTGTGTTGCAAACATAAAAAACATTCAGTTCCACTTTATATCAAAGCCTGAAATTGAAATTGTACGAAACCACCTACGAGAACATTTTTTTAGAAACATCAGTATTTCAGGAACTAGGAGTTTTCACTATTTTTGTCCACTTTCATCAAATACCATAGGAACGAAGAGGATAAGCAGAGATGACAAATATTGTTTGATATTTAACTGCAAAAGTAGCACTGAGCTTATAAATCGGCCACAGTTGCACACTCAAAGCTATGTAGCATGCATATATGATAACTGGTTTTTTGGTATGATCAGTGATATTGAAAAAGATGAAGACATGAAAATTAAGTTTATTCATCCACATGGTCCTGCAAAGTCATTTTACTGGCCACTTCATGATGATATATGCTATGTGCCTATGCAGCATATATTGTGTACAGTAAAACCCCCAATGACGACAGGCACGGCCCGAGCATATTATTTTCATAAAGAAGACACGAAAGCTGTTCAGATTAAGTGGTGTGCAGCACAGAAAAGTTCCCTACAGTTAAAAAAACTCCCACAGGGTTCGTACTCATTTTCAGAAATTGAAAATGAGAGTTTCTAAGGACTTTTTAAGGACCTTAATTTTATGAGTTATAAATCAATTTTTACCACTTTTAAAATGGCATTCATGTTAAAAAACACCCTTAAAACATACTTTTAAAACAGCAAAGATCACTTAACACTATTTTTAATCATTTATAATAATAAATTATTGCACATTCATAAACAAAGACAATTTTTGCATGTGAATACTGTATTTAATTAAATTAAAAATTTACAAGGTACAATTATTTGTCAATAGGTTTTTAATGAAAAAGAAATTAAGTTCTTTGAGTTCTATCTTTGAATCAGTGGCTTCAAGTTCTAATTTTTTCTCTTTCAGTAATTTTTGAAAATTGTTGCATTTTATAAAAAGATTGACATCTCTTAAAGCTTCTGCTTGTTCAGCCATGTTATCAGCAGACTTTTCAAATTGGATTAAATCCTTTTCTACCTTAATCCTTTTAAGTTTTAAGATTAGGTCATCACTTTGTTTTTTCTTTTTCCTGAGATTACAGGCTCTTTCTTTTCATTCTTTTGCTCTTCCAAATATTGCATATATCTAAGCAAGCAGAGATACTGAAGCTCGCAACTTTTTTGTAAGCTCTTCATCATTGTGAATTCCCCCACAAGAATTAATATGATCATAAACAATTCTTTGGCGTATGTAAGAATTTTTTTTTTTTTTTTAAGTTTTCTACTTTTATCTGCCTATTAACAGAAAACCCTCTATCGACTGTTGCTTGGCCATGTGGTAATACTAACAACATTTTTATCAAATTCCAAAGATCATCAAAACCTTTTGATAAATATTTAGCTAAGAAAGCATCTAATTTGGTTTCAGAGGCATTAAAATCAGAAAAATTAGTAAAGTCTCTTTTTACTTCATTCATTAAGAAGCCTCTAAATTGCAATAAAATATTTTCATATTGTTGCTCTTCTAATTTTTTTAACTTCACTCAGATGGTAAAGGATTTTTTTCATCTTGGCTAAACAATCGCTATCATTGTTTGCCATTCTTTTCGGGTCTAAGCAAACTATATAGCATACAATTGAATAATTGACTGGGCATTTTTCAATAAGAATTGATAACATAGTTACAAGAAATTTTTGGCAATCAAGTTTAAGTGAAAGAACTTCATTTTCAGTAACCTTTTTCATTTTCTGTAGATGATTTACAATTTCGTCACCTGCGAATCCACAACTGATGTCACTAATTTTAGAAATGCCCGATTTGTTATCAAAATTTGAAAAGGATCTTATTGTAGCAAAAATCTTATTCACTCTCCATCTTTATCATAGTGAATGGCACAGTAAAAAAAGAAATTTCTCAAGAGTTTTTTGGGGCAGAGACAGGCTGCAAATGGAAGTACATAAACACCACCTGGCAGCAGAATTGTTAACCACAAACCTCCTCAAATACAAACCGAAAGTGTTTCATAAGGTAAATTGTATCTGTTGTTAAAAGAATTTTTTAAATCTGACATTTAGAAGTACAGATATTGAGAAAAATATATTAAATATTTGCACCCCTAGTGGCAAAATTGTGCATTATTTTGGGGGAAAATACACACAAGGAGTTTTCATACTTGGTAGTATCTGGTCGAAAAAGAATATTTGTCAATCAGGTTATTAGTCCTACAGATATGCCAGTAAACGGAAACGTGAACTTGCGCCCTCTAGTGGTGCACTTGTGCATTAAGAAATATTTGAAATCATATGAGAAACATTTTGCACCAAAAATGTTCTCAAACAAAAAATTTTTCAAATTGTACTCCTAGAAACAGAGATATGGACAAAAATAAGATATATGTATTTGCCCCTGGTGGGAAAATTATGCACTATTTAATACATATACATACATATCACTAAGATGTTCCGAGATTCATAGATTAACTCCAAAAAGAAATACAAACTACCAGATAGTTTTACTTACTGTTGTCGTATCAAGCTTCTCCATTTAAAGCGATCTTGACATACAACTCTGGCTTCACTGATATCCATTACACGCCGTACACAAGATCTTTTATACTTCATACGCATAATCTTTTTCTCATGCAGACACTCCTGAATCTGATCCACCAATGTCTTCCTTGGCCTTCCTCTGCCTTTCCTTCCTGCCACTTGGGCTAAAAAGATTTTCTTAGTAAGCATTTCATCACTCATTCTTTCAACATGGCCAAACCACCGAAGCATATTGGTCTCCACCTTGCTAACAACATTTTGCTTCACATCACACAACTACAACACATCTTCATTCCTCACACAATCAGATTGTGTCTTGCCAAAAAAAAACTAAGTAATGCATTTCCCCAGCACACAAACAACTCCTATGTAATGTTTCTTCTGCAGTACCCAGGTTTCACTGCCATACATCAGAGTAGGAACAATTACACTTTCATACACAGCCATGCGGCACTCCCTAGGGAAGCCATCATTCCTGTGAAAACCTCCCAAAGCAGCTATGACTTTCAAAGAAGAATTCACTCTCCAACTGATTTCAGCATTCAATTTGTTCTCTCTGTCAAACAAGCTTCAGTTCCTAAATACACAAACTCACTCACCTGGTCAATCACAGTGCCATTTATACTTACATTACATTCAGTGCTACCAGTTCCTCTCTCAAAAACCATAACTTTGGTTTTTCCCTTATTTATACTCTGTTTGAATTTCATGCAAACTTCGTACATCCGAGACAACATACTCTGAAAATCCCTTTTGCTCTCTGCCAACAGGACAGTGTCATCAGCATACAGCAATCTGCACACACTGCTATCACCAAGACACAAACCACTATCATCTATTTTGGCATGTGAAACTGAGCATGTCGCATATTCAACGTAAACTGCAGAGAGAACGAACGAACAGAGGTCCCAGAAGATGGCAGACAGATCTGCCGAAATACATCGGACAATACATTCAAGAAGTCTGACGAAGTTTTTTGGTGATTGCAATTCTTCATGCGAATATTTTACGAGAGATTCATTTTTCTGTTTTTCAAGTTTACCAACGTAATTTTCACATCTCCTTTGTCTTCATGCGCCTCCCGTAGTTCAACTAAAAAAGTATATCCTACTCAAGAAACGTGCGGACTTTTTGAAGTTAGCCAAAAAAAAAAAAAAGGCCTACACCCAAGAACCTGATGAGAACAACAGTGCAAAGACTTGAACATCAACCACCTACAACAGAGAGGTACGTGAAAGATTTTTCCTTGAATCACATTCGATTACCGCGATATATATTCGCAGCAAATATTAATAACTTCCAACTGAGAAACTGCTTTCCACTCAAAGGAAATATAACATGTAAAAAGTTATAGCAGTTAAAACCACATTACATGGTTCACCTGAAAAAAAAAAAAGTAACAAAAGATGCTAATAATGCAGCTTCAGTGCTCCTAACAGACAAGAAAACCAACACCACCAATCCACCCACCCCCCATTTTGCAGGGGGTGGGACGAAAATTTGTTAGACATAAAGTTATGTCAGTAGAAAAATCTTCAACTACAAAACATCGCGCAGGGACAAAAACAGGCCAAAATAGATAAAATTCCAGGACATGTAACAGAATTTTAGGACATTTCCAGGACAAAATGGAATTCCAGGACTTTTCCGAGACGTGTACGAGCCATGAAGATAAATAGCATTTGTTCCTGCTAGAAAATGAAAAAAACGCAGTAAACTGCAAATTTCAGAAAAATTTCACGCCTGTTTTTTAAGGGCCCTTAAAAACATTTAACAAAAATAAGGAGTTTTTAAGTACTTTATAAGGGCCCTTAGGAGCATCCAACTAAAATGAGGAGTTCCTGCAGGGAATGAATAGCAGCATAATATTAATATGCAGGTAATTATAACTTATTCCACCATTGATTGAGGATAATGCAAATTGTAGTTAATTTTTAAAAAAACTGATTTTTTCCAGTGTTTTTTTTTTTTTTTTACAGCTACTTGAAAAATGGCACTTATTTTAAACATTGATTTTATTTCTTACTCATCACTTCAGTTTAACTGTTAATAACAGCATTTATTCATACTGAGCACTGTGGTTACAGAACCGAGCTTCTTATGGATCATACGCTTAAATAAAAAGTATTTAAATGTTTGGATTTATGAGCCAGCACCGCACTCAGTAACTGTACATGTACACATGTTTTCAACTTAAAAAGGTACCATGTAATAGACTCCACAAGTTGAAACAGGATCAGTTTGCTGTTGAACGAGTGGTTAGGCCTACCTTTTGAGTGCTGCATCTCTGAAACTATGGAATGTGGAAAATAAAAAATTTGCAGTGTTTTGCAGCTTTGTTAGGTAAACCTACATGCTAATTTTCAGCAAAATCCAAAATGGTGGGTCAGGTTTGTAGAACAAAATGGCTGAACTGTCAAAAGAGAGCCCTCTATGAAATTCAGATAATTTTAACCATCTGAGAACATATGCTGATAACCATTTTTTTTTTTTTTCAAATATGTTATAGGATGTGTTTAAACATCAATATAAAAAAATTATCTCCCTCATGCCAGAGCAATATTCTACAGAGCATCCCCTAAAATGTCTGAATTTTGCTGTAATTTTTCACTTCACTAGGTGGCACTCACTTAACTGGTGTTTCAGGTAAAATGAAAAGTGTTTTCGATATGTAGGGACCCTTTTCCATGCGATTCCAAAGTTTCATTCTCCTAAATTCAGTAGCACACAAACTACAACATGTTATGTAAAGAGTGGCATCCTACTGCACAAGTGGGTGTTCGGCTAAATTTTGGAGCACTGTATTTTAAAAACTATAAGGTTTAAAAAACTGAAACTTAGGAATTTCTCATATCTTTATCGGGTATGCCTGCCAAGTTTCATTAAAATCCCAGTCGGTGGATTACATTTTGCAAAAAAAAAAAAACGGAGATTTGACATGGAATGACCTGACCCCTGACACATTTAAGAAATAGTGCACGGAAAACCAAGAATTTACAGTAAAACCTCAAAAATACGACATTCAGAAAACAGACAACTTCAGAAATCTGGCACTTTTCTGATTTAGTTTTCATGAGATCAGAGAACATCCGATGTTTCACCAATAACCATGAAAATTTCCCAATGTACCATCTCAACAAAACATCGCAAGATCATCCAATATCAGTATGCGAAATGCTGATAGCCGCCTACGTGTAACATCAGGAGGTTTCTCAAGTTCCGCACTAAAATGATGTGGACTAATGAGGCGACGAATCGGCGTATGTTTGAAATGCGTGTCGAACGTGTGATGATGATCTGTGCTTGGTGGTTGCAGTATGTTGAGTCGATCGCGTAATGGTATCTACATTGGCATTCATGATGTATCGAGGTAATCGCCTTCAAGATGTATCACAGTTTTGTCATCAGTCAAAAAATCGTAACATCGATGTAAAATTCCCATCGGCTTTTCAGAATGTATCGATACATCACCCAGCCCTAGCTTTTTTCAAGTTTTTGTCTAACCATTTGCCAAATTCAATTTTTTTTATATAAAAGGTAATCGCCAATAATTTTGCCAAAACGATTATTTTTCCGCAAATTGTGAAGAATATAATCCGCAGCACGACCGCTACATATTATTTATAAGGAGTAGACGCGCAAATTTTTGTTAGTGACCTGTTACATTAAGCATGTGCTTTACATAATGCCCGTTGCACAACTTTTTGGATAGCTTCAGAAATCTGGAATTTTCATAAATCCAGCACTTGTCCGGTAAAGTCTATGCCGGATTTTGGAGGTTTTACTGTATTTATTATTTTTTTAGTTGCTGATATTTCTTTGCTCAATATTTGAGCAAAGAAATATCAGCAACTGCTTTCAAAGTAAATAACTCTCCAACACTGGCCGATAAATGATTTTTCTCCACCCCTCCTGGGCTCCGGACTAATGTCTATACATTTTAATTTTTCACACTATGTCTAAAGTGAATCTATTCATTAAAGTAAGCAAATACCTAAAAAGATTTACTTAAAAAAAAAAATTTCGTGTAAGTACAATAAAAGCCATAGCATAAAAATTCCACTAGTTTAAGTTTCTTCCCCTATAACGCCTTAGGCCTTGGTCGCTTATGGTCACTGTTTCTCAGACTTGAAAACTACATTCTTCTAGAGAAGTAAGCAATTAGCATCTCTTAATTTCAGCCTCAGTTGAGTGTGTTACACCTCCACTTTCAACCACCATTTTCAGGATGGCAAGATTTTTTCCTGGTTCAACTAAATGACAGAATTTCTTCAACTAAATACCATGAAACAAATTGGGTAAGTATTTGCTACGACTTGTTTTCATTCACGATGTAGGACGACTCAATAATTTCAGTATTAACATTAAAAAACACCAACAATAACAAAATACCTAGATATTCTAGATATTTTTCTATTATAAAATCTACTAGAACAGATATGTACTACAGTTCACTAAACCAGACCTACAACAGCATTAACAATTAATTTAAAGTGTTTTCAGCAAGGAAGTATTTATTTTATAGTGCAAGTTCTCACAATACAACTAAAAGACATCAAAATTAAGGAAGAAATATTCCTCATAAATATATAGAAAATTCATTAAAATATTAATGCAATTGGAATTTCGTACTGACTTGCTTGTAGTTGGCTGGTCACCATGTAATATCTCATAAGAAAACTTGAAAATTACATACTCCTAAAGTAGGAATCAAACCCCTATCTCCCGATTTCAGTTAAATCACGCTATCCATTAACACTACCCAGAACAATGAAGTTCCAAATAACTGAAGCTAAGCATTATAGATAACTCTTCTGAACAGAACCAACAATAAATGTTTGGCCACAAAAGGACAAATGATAAAATTTTTTAGTCCATCTAACCAGGTTTGCAATCAGGAAAGGGCGCTTTGCGAAGCTACCCTGCTACTTTTCCTGAAGATGGGGAGCGTCACATCTTAGCTGCACTCTCCTCCTTTTGCAGCAGTTATTTTGTACAGCATTCAAAAGCATGTTCAGTTCATTATGCAGAAGATGCAAGGCCTTTGAAAATACCCATAAATAAAATGACAGAATGATCAACCTTATGGAGTTGTGTATCTGGATTTAACGGAGAAATAATATTCTCGAAATGCTCATTTTTGCTTACCACCCCACTTCTTTTTCAGATAGGACTGCAGCATTGTGTCTAACTACAGTAGGGCCTAATAGGTTCTCTCAATTTAGTTCATTAGGATAAGTCTAACTTACTGGTCTTACACCATTGAATTATTCCATCACTGGGCTAATCCTTGCAAATAATTAACTTTCTTATTATTTTTCATAGGTACAATAAACAGTGCCCATAAACACTTATTTCTCAGAGATACACACAAGGCTAGTTAATTTTTGCAATAGCAAAAGGTCAACACTTTTGATTGGTGCTTGAAGTACGGTACCTAATATTTTTTTAAGTTTTGCACCCGATAATGAAATCAATTCGTTCCCTGTAGCAGAATCGAAGTGACGGGTGACGTAAGTCACAGATTTATTTTGGTCCTGCAGACAAAAACAATATCCCCAAGCCCTATTAAAATATCTTGCCGACTCCCTATCATAGATGCAAGTTTTCCGCCTTTCAAAATTTCTGAAATAGGAAGTTAGGCGGAGTGAGAATCTCTCTCGTAACCGTAATTTATTTTTTCTCGCGAAGGACGACGTACATCGCAGAATTATTTTGTACTCATCCCTGTAGCAGAATTGCGGCAACGACCGACGTAAATCGTAGATTTATTTTGTACTCAACCCCGTAGAAGACGACGGCTGACGTACATCGCAGGTTATTTTTTACTCATCCCCGTAGCAGAATCACGGCGACGGCCGACATACGTCGTAGATTTATTTTTTACTCATCGACGTAGCAGAATCGCAGCGACGGCCGACGTACATCACAGATTCACTTTCTACTCATCCCCGTAGCAGAATCGCGGCGACGGCTGACACACATCGCGGATTTTTTGGTCCTGCAGACAGAAACAATATCCCCAGAACCCTATTAAACCATCTTGCAGACTCAATATCATAGATGCAGTTTTCCGCCTTTCAAAATTCTCGAAAACGGAAGTTAGGCGGAGTGAGGATTTCTCCCGTAATCGTAATTTTTATTCTCCTGACGTTCCCTCGATGCTTGAAAAGAAAATTATCCGATATTGTTGTTGAATATCATTTTATTGCATAAATATTTGTTTGAATAAAGCTCATGCTGAGAATTGGCTTAATAGTTTTTTAATTCAATTGCTAATCAAAAACTTCTATTATGGGAATTCTTACTAGAGAATTTTTCATTTTAATTGCAAAATTTCAGAGAAAACTCTTCTTCAGACTGTCTTTTGTTGTCACTTATTCCGGTCACTATCGCGGTTACGGTTAACCTTGACGGTTACGGTTATTTTTCATCAAATCCTGCCACATGTTAGGCAGGGAAAATCCTCTGCAGTCATTGACGATGGAATTTTGATTTTTCTCAATCTTTATTCCTTCTTTTTGGTTTTTTTTTTTTTGAAAATTGCTTTGGAAACTAATGACTTTAAGGGAATTCCAAATCCATGCTGTGACCAGTTTCTCTAACATGCCTATCTAACCCAGTCTTGTTGGAGCAATATTTTTATAACAGCGTTATGCTCTGCTATAAGAGTTTCTAGTCTGTGACCTGTCTCACCTATGTAAGGTTCACAATTACATTTTACTTCATAGACTACACCTTGCATTTTTAAAATACTTTCTTCTCTATGAACTATTTTAGGGAAAAATGTCTTAACCTTGTTTTCTAAACTTGGAGCTAGCCTAATATTATACTTCTTACTAATTCTCTTTAAGGACTCAAATAAACCTTTGTTATTGAGTCCTTAAGAGAACACATAAACATTGGAATTGCTGTACATTGAAATTAATTAACATTGCAATTGCTGTAGTACCTAGGTTAAGACATTTTTTTTTAGGTAGAAAAATATGTCTGTGCAATTTTTATTGTTTTTCGCATTTAGTAGTTACTTTGCACAGTGACCACATGCAGATTATTTTATGGCACAATGATATATGTCGCAGATTGACCAGGAACTTTCTGCTATGGGGACAAAGAAAGGTGACTTGATCACGCTAGTTACGTTAACTAAAACTTTTACAAAAGTTCGTAAGTTGGAAGCTTTCGACCTTATCTTAGGTCTTCATTTTTCGAGAATTTTGAAGATAAGGTCGAAAGCTTCCAACTTACGAACTTTTTGTAAAAGTTTTAGTTAACGTAACTAGCGTGATCAAGTCACCTTTCTTTGTTAATATTGTTACGTGTTTTGCCCATAATCGTCATGCTATGGGGAATTTGTTATTTACAAGTCATAATGTAGAAATTTCCTGAACAAAGTAGGACATTTTTTTACTTTCAACTAGCACAACAATGTGCGTTTTTACACCATCACTTATGAATGCCACTGTTACTAATTGTATGTTTAATTGATTTAAAATAATGACTTAAGCACTTCTTCAATTGTCAGTTAAATAATTACTAAAAATACTGAACAGGCTATTTTTCAATAGTAATTTAAATAAAAAAAATTGGTTAAGCCCATACATAGCAGTGTTTTTAAAGTCCATGAGCTTGTTTTGTATCATTTTTCCCTCTAATACAAACTTGGACTTGGCTTTCCACCAAGAAATAAAAGAAATTTCAACATTTGTATAATTTGGAAATTGAAATGCCTTTTGGTAGAAATAAGTATTGATAGTTTAACAGACTACATACAATTCTTTGGAAATCTTGTTTGCATACACATATTTCAACTGCAATTTTCTTTCTCCTTTCAAAAACCCATTTTAAACTTTCACTTAGTAAAAATATTAATTACTAATGACTTGGTATAACATTTTAAATTTAATTCTGAAACAAATTCAACATTCACTGCTACCGCAGAAAATAACCAAACATATTCATATTGAGACCAATATTAATAGTGCATTTATGATTCATCTGCATTGCATTAAATCAAACAACCTTCGAACAATAACACTTCCACTGCAGAAATTGTCTTCTCACCCAAGCATTATATGAAATTGTAACATTTGAAATTATAATCTAATACTTTAAAAGCATTTCAAGTTTACAAAGAAATAGTACTGAAGTCAAATCATATTAGATATGAAAATAATTCTCTTATTACGACAGTATCATGATACCTTTGAATGCCTAATATAATATCTAGAGATAATTTCAGAATAAAAATATATAAGACAAGCATACCTTCAGAAGTCAACTTCGTTAAAACAAATATAAGGTAGTTGTTGAAGTCTGGATACTTATTTAGTTCCTCGAGTTTCTGGGTTTCGGTTAAGTACTTTACACAACAATTATATGTGAACTTATATGAAACACAAACAATTTAAGTATTAAAAAATTGAAATCAGAGACTTGTCCCAGTTTTAGCATCCTACATAAATGCATTCTAATTTGAACATTTTTTTCCTGTCTCAGGGACACTACTAGAAACTTAGGAAGGGCTTCCAAATCTTAAGGCACCAGACAGTTATGTATCAATCTCCTTTTGTTTACATAAATCTGCACATACCCAACATCACAGCTCCAATGCTACATTTCACAGAGTATTTGTTAGAAAAATAATTTAGATGCTTTTTTTATTCCTCGAAAAAAATGGCTTCTTTTATACGGAGAAAATTTTGAATCATTGTCCTTCTTTAAGAACAGAGGTAGTTTATTTGTCCCACGAAATAGTTTTGTGACCTGTCTTGTATACTCAGCTGTAGTATTCCAGGAACAGTTACAGACAGTTCACCAAAATGCGTAATTACGCATCGAAATTTTACCCAAAGCGTACAAATATGCATCGGAAATTTTTTGTGCCGCGTAAAAATATGCATCGAGAAATGCATAAAACTATGCATCGAAGAATTTTACCAAAGCGTAAAAATATGCATCAAGACAACATTTTGCCTTTCAAAAACGAAGTGAACGAAATAAAGATTTTTTCTGTAATCGTAATTTCGTTTTCCTGCGCTGTTGCCTCTGTCCAGTATTGTTGTTACACATCATTTTATTCCATAAATATTTCTATTTCACTTTGAAAATGGAGGGAAAATTTCCGAAAATGGAAACTCAACTGTGCATAAATTCCCGTGTATTCAGGCAAGAGAGTGCCACGGCTTCGAGGAATTGCTCATCTTTTGTCGTAATTTGCGTTATCCTTGAGATCGATGCATAACTGAACAGAAATTTTGGGGCAATTAGTAGTGGTGAAGGTCGCTTTCTGCCTGAAACTTTAGAAAACAGAAATTTCGTCTTGCAGAACTTTCGGAAACAGGAATAATTTTTCCCGTAATCGTAATTTTATTTTTCACACGATGTTTCCTCAGCCTAGTATTGTTGTTAGATTTCATTTTATTTCATAAATATCTGTATTTCACCTTGAAAATGGAAGGGAAATGTCCGAAAAAAGAAATCTGACATGGCAAAGATTTCTCCTGTTACTAATTTTTTTTCCCAACAATGCTCCGAACGTGTATCCTGTGTTCTTAAATATTCCCCCAAAAAAGGTTTGCATTTCAGCTTGATAAAGGGGGAAGAGTCCAAAAACGAAAGTGACGAAGCTAAAAAATTTATAAGAATTGATGCACGATATTTAAAAGCATTCACATTCTCAAAGTTACACTATCTTTTACCTAAATTAGTGAAAGCTATCATGCATTCATGGTCCTCAGACTGAAAGTTTTTTCAGCAAGATGGATAAAATTGTCATTCAATGGCATAAAGAAAGCGACTAACAAATGGGAAGGGAAACAAAAGTATCAGCAAAATGATAATTTAAGCACTGGATGCTGTGCAGCTGCAGAGTCAACAAAAGACAAATGTGGCTGTGAAACTTGCCGAGAAGTTTAGATATTTTTAGATGCCTATAAGAATCTCAAACGTGCAATGTATTCACTTGAACACATTGCTGTTGTATGTGGTCATTACAAAACATAAGTTTAATGTTATTGTTTTAAAATATGAATATTATATTTATTAGCAAAACAAGAAGCAAAACAAATCTAAATTTTAAATACTCTTACATTGAGTGGTAGTGAAATATTTAATATGAAAAAAAATCTGGATTGTTTTTCATAATTGGCCAGCATTTTTGCCAAGTTTTTTAATTTCATCTAATTTTTCTAAAATACTCCCCACTTTTAAAAATTACGCCCTAACTTTTTTTTCAAAGGAGTAAAAATACTGCTTTATATTTTTTTTATGGTGAACTCTGGTTACGGATAACTGGCACATTATTAGTACTAAAGATAATTATGGGTAAATTACATCATTCAGTTATAATCTTTTTTTACATGTGTTTGCTTTCTTATGGCAATGAACAGCCACCAGGTTGACAGTTGAACTGAAAAAAATAGTCTGTCCTGTTATTATTCTTTATTTCCTCTGAATTAAACTATTGTTTTGAATTTCCTTTGAATCAATCATAAAAATCCACATTATTGCAGTTTTGAAAATATTTTTCTACAAAAATATGCAGCATACAATTTATGCAGAACTACCGTATATGCTCGCGTATAAGTAGAGAAATTTGGGACAAAATGAGAGCTTCAAAGTTATGGGGTCGACTTATATGCAGGGTCTAAAAAAATCGCAAGTCCAAAAGTTATTTCCGTGAGGCAAAAGGCAATCCATCCCAATAGAAATAAAAATGCCGATGCGGTATTAATTACGAAATCGCAACCCTCCGAATGAAAAAAAAAGAAAGAAAGAAAAAATACTGATGTGGTAGAATTACGAAATTGCGACCCTCCGAATTTCTCCGCGCTTTGAAAAGTCTCCTCTCTCCTGGCTTTGCGTATCCACAGCGCAGTCACAGCAGCGCATAGAAAGCTCCGCCCTTCCGACTACCAGTTGATTGCACTGACCTTTGACGTAACGGAGCCATGCGACAGCCAGTGTTAGGTGTTGCTTGTTCTTAATCGCACGTGTCTCGCTTCTCCTATTATGGGTGACACGGATTGTGTAAAGAAACGGATGTCCTATAACGCAGGATTCAAGTTGAAAGTGGTTTCTTTTGCAGAAAATACTAACAACTGTGCTGCTTCACGTCAATTTGGCACTAACAAAAAACTGATTCGAGATTGGCGTAAAAAAAAAAACGACTTGGTGAAAATCGCAAAAGGCGCTGCGCCGTGGAACGACATCTTTCCCAGAGCTGGAAAGTGTCTTGAATGATTGGATTGTGGGCTGCAGAAAAAATAGTTACATTGTAGCGCGAACTGGTGTACATTTGCGAGCAATGAAGCTCGCAAAAGATGAAAAGTTTGCAGCCGCAAATAACACTTTTCGTGCCTCACCAGGTTGGTGCACAAGGTTCATGAACCGCTATGGGTTGTGTCTACGCCAGCGCACCAAAATTGCACAAAAGTAACCTCGTGACCTCGAAGCAAAGATAATGTAATTTCAAAAGTATGTAATTCAAAAGAGAAAAGAGACTGCTTTTGAACTTTCCCAAATAGGGAACATGGATGAAACCGCCATGTGTTTCGACCTTCTTGGAAATAAGACGGTGAACCAAAAGGGCGAAAAAAATATCTTGATCGAAACAACTGGCCACGAAAAATCCAGTTTCACGGTTGTTCTTTCCTGTTTGGCCGACGGCAGTAAGTTACCTCCGGTAATTATTTTCTAACGCAAAACTCTGCCGAAAAGCATTTTCTTTCAGTCTGGTGTGCTCGTTCGTGCCCATGAAAAAGGATGGATGAACGAATCCGGAACAATTGACTGGTTAAAGAATGTGTGGAACAAAAGGCCAGGTGCACTTTTGAGGAAACCTTCTCTTTTGGTGTGGGATATGTTTGTTGCACACTGTTGTGCAGAAGTGAAAAAAACTGCAGAAAATTCAAAAACAACTCTTGCTATCATCCCAGGTGGGTTGACATCTGTTCTTCAACCACTAGATGTCTGCCTTAATAAGCCCTTCAAGGACAATGTGCGGAGGCATTGGGCAGATTGGATAAGTTCCGATTTGAAGACTGAAACCAAGGGCGGAAATCTAAAGAAGCCGGATATAGTTTTGATTGCGCGATGGGTCAAGGATGCTTGGGATGAGATACCTGCGGAAATGGTCGTGAAATCATTCAAGAAATGTTGCATTAGTAACAAACTTGATGGCACACAGGATGATGAGATTTTTATGAGTAATGATGACAGTGATTCTGGTGACACAGGCATAGATGGGAATACTGATGTTTATGATGACGCGCCGATGACAGAGAAAGACTTTTTTGAACTGTTTGGCGAGTTTGACTCTGAATCGGATTTCGAAGGGTTCCGTGAAGTTATTGGGTATGCAAATTAAATTTAGTATTATATATATAATTTTTTTTGTTTTCAAATGTTTTTGAATAAATTCATTGAAATTTTTTTTTTCTCATTCCGGGATCGACTTATACGCGAGTTTCTGATTTCTTACGATTTTTTTCCTCTGAAAGTGGGGGGTAGACTTATACGCGAGTATATACGGTAGTTCCTTTTCACAAGATGGTGGTCTGAAGACTCATTAAACAAAGCATACTACATGGAACTATGTGATGCGCTAAGATTTTGAAGTCCTACTGTGAAACAGCAAATTAAAAGACAAAACTTTGGGTCTTCTCCCGACCACAGCTCGGAAATAATTATAAATAGGCTAACAGATGGCAGCACTCCATCTGTTAGCCTATATATACTCCTCTCACACTGCATGTTAGTTGTTAGCTCCAGGGTGTTTTGTAGTGGGAACCCACAAGTTGTTTTAACATGTTTTTACATCTCAGTTTCCAAGTGTTCTTTGTTCTGTAAGATGTGGAGTTAGAAGAAATTTTTAAGTGAAATTGGTTGGGACAAGGATATGTGCATTTCATGGTGTCAAAACCTTATGAATTATAAGCACAGCAAATTCAGAACCATCAAGAAGGCCTTTGCTTTAAGACCTTATAATACAGACAAAAAATATACATTATGATTTATATTTTTAACCTTTTTTTGTACTTTAAAAAAGGCTAAAAATATAAATCAAATACATTTTACATCATAATTATATGATATAATAATATATCGAAATATATTTCACCACTAGTACACATTTCCTTCGTTGATTTATTCTGCTAGAAAGATAGCTTCATGTTTATGAGGAAATAAAACTTTTCCGTCAGAGTATATATTTTTGGAGTAGGGAAGACTGATGGGGAAAAAAAAAGCTGAACTTTTTAACTGGATAAAAAATCGGAATGCTCGACGAAACAGTTGAATAAAACACAGCATAAGCAAGATAAAATTGTTCACGTTAATTTATTTATGTAAATATTAAACTGGAGCACATCACTATTCAAAATATAAAATTAGCATTTGACAACACAAGATAGAGGAAACATTGCACGGAAGAGAGGGGGGTGATAACGATTATGTGCAAAATCTTCGCACTGTCTGCCTTCTGTTTTAAGAAATTTTCCCTTTATTTTCAAGCTGAAATACAAATTTATTCAAGAAAATGATATTTAACAACACTACTGAGCAAAAGGTTATCGCAAGGGGGAAAAATTACGATTAACAGGGGAAATCTTTACTCCTCCTAACTCCAGATTTCGAAAGTTGTACTTGTTTGGCCGGGAAAACGACCCTCCCAAATTCTGTTCAGTTACATATCGATCTCAAGAACCACACAAAAGGATGAAAAAGACGAAATACCTTGAATCCGCTGAACAATCTAGTGCCTGAAAATTACAGGAAAAACTTTCGTCCATTTTAAAGCTGAAATACAAATATTTATGGAATAAAATGAAATTTAACAATACTGGGCAGAAGAAACATCGCAAGAAAAGGGCATTACGATAGCAGGAAAAATCTTTTCTCCGTTAACTTCTGTTTCCGAAAGTTTTAAAAGATGAAATATCATTTCCTAACGGGGAAACAAATCCCTCCTCCAACTAATACCCCCAAAATTTCTTCTTCAGTTTTGCATCAATCTCTATAATAACCCAAATGATGAATTTTTAATGGAATTCTGCAAATTCACGGAAGAATCTCATGTATGCAACACACATTCTTTTAAGGGCCAGCCAAAATCTTATTTTTTTTATTGAAGATTTAACAACCCCATGAGAAACTCAATGGGCTAAGCAGTTACCCGTCCCACATTTAGGACCACTAGTTCCAGGGAAGAGAGAACCAGTGCCATAAGACAAACATGCCTCACCAGGATTCGAATCCTTACCATGGTCGGGCGAACGGTTGTAAGCCCGTGCTTAGACCAATGTGCCATCGGGACGGCCAGTTCCTTTTAGGGCACTCCCACAATGGAATGAATGCGACTGATAGAGCTGAGACATGCTGCACCTGTAGTCACTACGTTATATCAAGCACAGAAGGTCAGTGTCTGAGAAATAACCACACATACACAAAGTTTTTACTTAAAAATATAAACACACACACACAAGCTTAAAAAATCTGAATACACATATGCATTTAAAGAACATCAAAAATGAGTTAATTATTTAATTAGAAGAAAAAACAACAGTGCTGAAACTTGCTGACAAACTAGGAATTTTTAATGTCCCTGAAACACCCAATCTTTGAATACATAAAAAGATTCAGAAATATCTAGGTATTAAAAAAAAAAACTCAGCTATGCTTCCCTGAAACAGCCTATCTTAATATACAAGATGACATCAGTAAAAAGATTCATTATAACAGATTATATCATGTTACAAGAATTCTGTGAAAATATGTTGTAGTGCCCACAGCATTGTCCAATGCCGACAGCATATCTTATAAGTATAAAGCTATCTATAGAGCAGAATAAATCCATAAAGAAATGGTTACCAGTGGTGAAATATGATAAAAATTATGATACATTATAATTTATATTTTCAACCATTTTTAAGGTAAAAAAATTTTTTAAATAAAAATCATTTATCTATATTATGATGGCTAGGCTTTTTTAACAATTTTGAATTAGCCATGCTCATATTCATAAGGTTTTCACACTACAAAATGCACATATACTCATTCCTACTAATTTCACCTAAACACCTTTTCCAATTCCACATCTTACAGAAAAAGAACATATGAAACCAGAAAAAAAAAAAAAAAAAAAAAAAACATCAAAACAACTTACGGGTTGCTGCTACAAAACACATCAGAGATAGCAGGTGCCACGGAAGACGAGTGCTGACGTGCTACCACCTGTTGGCCTACTTAGAACTACGTCTAGGCCACAAGTCTGAAAACCCAAAACAGTATGCCCCCTTATTACATGAAAACTTGCAATCACCTCTTTTATATACCAAATTACATCATTGCACGTTGTTCCAGTGGTACAGTCCTGAAAAAAAGAAGTGGCTTGGCACTCGGAAGGACGACCCAGGTGTTATCTACTTCAGGAGGTATTCGGAGGGGTAGGGGGCTACAAAAACACCTTTGAAATTGTATTTGTGTGTGTGTGTGTAAGGTCAGGTGATGCGTAACATCACAGCCTCTCCTTGACAAATGTCAGCCCCGCTTTCTCGTGGTGCATCCTGTTCCCACTAAAGGGTCTCTGACAACCGCCAATAGCAGTATAACTATACCATCGGGATTAGAGGAAATGCTATCACACACTCACCAACCCGCTTGGCCAGCGTGGTCAGTTATGGCCAAACCCCTCCAAAATGACTCCACAACTTAAATCTTGGCTCTGTCTCTGGCAGATGGAATGTACCTGGCCAAAGCAGCGGCCAGTGCGACATGAAGGCAGAGGGTGCTAAGAATCCCCGGAGGACCGGACTAGGCTGCCATCTGATGCTGACCTTGGCTACGTATAATGGACGCTTCCTATCTTCTGATTCAAGGCTTCTTGAATTGGAAGAGGAACTACAAAAGATCAAGTGGGACATCGTCGGGCTAAGTGAGGTAAGGAGAAAAGGAGAAGATCTCATTGAACTGAAAAGTGGACATCTCTTCTATTATCGTGGGACAGATACTGGCAGAACTAGTGGTGTTGGATTTATAATAAACAAGAAACTGAAGGATAAAGTTGTAGAAGTTGAAAGTTCCTCTGACAGAGCTGCACGACTCGTTATCCAACTCTCGAGAAGATACCAGGCTCAGATTATTCAAACTTATGCACCCACCACAAGTCATCCTGAAGAAGAAATTGAAGAATTTTATGAAGAAATTCGTTATCTAAATAATAAAGGTAAGCAGCATTTGAAAATAATTATGGGAGATTTCAATGCAAAAATAGGGCAACAGCAACAGAATGAAACTTCAATAGGTAAATTCGGTCACGGCAACAGAAACCAGCGTGGAAATACTCTCGTTGAGTTTGCAGAGGCAGAAGGGGTTTTTATCTTGAACTCCTTTTTCAAGAAAAAGCCGCACAGGAAATGGACATGGAGACATCCAAATGGGACGACAAGTGAAATTGATTTTATTATGTGTAACAAAAAATTTGTCATAGAAGACTGCAGTGTGCTAAACAAGTTCAACACAGGTAGTGACCATAGATTGGTGAGATGTAAGATGCACCTCAACACTAAACTCGAACGTGGCAAGCTCATAAGACAAACAAAATGTATTGACATAACCAACCTTAAAAACACCATAATACCTTCAAGTTGGAACTGAAGAACAGATTCTCTGCGTTAGAAGGCCTAACATCGGAAAAAGTGGATATTTCTGAAGTTAACAGAAAAGTAACCAAAGCTCTTATGGAAACAGCAACAAAATTAGCTGGGTCTAAGAACATGTTGCATGTGAACAAATTATCAGGAAAAACCAAAATGCTGATTCAAAAAAGAAGAGAGATGAGGACAACTAAAGATGTGACTTCCAAAGTGGAATATATAGAGCTATGCAAGACAGTACGAAAAAGTATCACTGAAGACTTAAGGAAATTCAACTGTGAACTAGTGAGGAAAGCAATTGAAAACAACCAAAGCCTAAAGATAGCAAAAGGACATCTCAGTAAGAGAAGAAAACAGATTATGGCACTGAGAAAAAAAGATGGTTCTGTAACAAGAAATAGAGGCAAAATTTTGACAAGAGTGAAATATTTCTACTCCAAATTATATGAAAGGGATGATACATGTATCCCAGACATCATGAAAAGTACCAGTACCAGAGTTCCTCCAGTCCTCCCAGCACAAGTTGCACATGCAATCAAGAACATGAAGCGGGGAAAAGCTCCAGGAGAAGATGGAATTACTGTAGACATCATACAAGAAGCAAGTGGAGAAATCGAAACAGTACTCGCCCAAATTTTCACTCGATGCCTTAATGAAGGGAAGATTCCCGAGGATTGGAACAACGCTACAATGATTCTGCTACATAAAAAAGGTGACATTGAGGATCTCAGGAACTACAGACCTATCAGCCTCCTATCAGTGGTTTATAAAATCTTCACTTAAGTTCTTTCACACCGCTTGAAGGTAACACTGGATACTGCTCAACCGAGAGAACAAGCTGGATTCAGGAGTGGCTACAGCACAATAGATCATATCCACATACTGAAAGAACTAATTGAAAGAGTGAAGGAATATGAACTTCCATTGTGCATGGCTTTTATCGATTATGAAAAAGCCTTTGATTCGGTGAAATCATCAGCAGTTACAATGGCTCTGAAATCCTGCAGTATTGAAGATGCATACATTAATATTAGTAATAACATCTATGAAAATGCAAAGATTCGGCTGTTTGAAAATACAACACACATAAAAATTGGAAAGGGAGTGAGACAAGGTGACACCATATCTCCGAAGCTCTTTAATGCCACATTGGAAAATGTCTTTCAATCACTGAGCTGGGAAAATAAAGGGATAAAGATTAATGAAGATTATCTAACCCACCTTCGTTTTGCTGATGATGTGATCATTTTTGCAACTACCTCATCAGAGCTGCAGAGTATAATCCAGAAACTTGCTGACAAGAGTAAGGAAGTGGGATTAAAAATGAACTTTCAGAAGACAAAAGTGATGTTCA
This sequence comes from Macrothele yani, assembly GCA_039090855.1. Taxonomy (NCBI): domain Eukaryota; kingdom Metazoa; phylum Arthropoda; class Arachnida; order Araneae; family Macrothelidae; genus Macrothele; species Macrothele yani. The sequence goes on from CM077004.1 coordinate 35,357,862, forward strand.
ATGCTTTTACAAGAAATGAAGATTTGTCGATTGATAGAGAACAGCTGGAGATAACAGGCACGTACGTTTATCTTGGACAGCAGATATCAAGTGAGGGTCACATTGATGAAGAAATTAATCGGCGTACAAAACTTGCCTGGAGATCTTTTGGAAGAAACAGCATAATTTTCAAGAGCAATATGCCATTATGTCTTAAAAGAAAAGTGTTTGATCAATGCATCCTTCCAGTGCTTACGTATGGTGCAGAGACGTGGACCTTAACTAAAAGAGACATACAAAGGCTGCAGACAACTCAAAGCAGCATGGAGAGGTGCATGCTTGGTATAACCAGGAGAGATAAGAAGAAGAACTCATGGATCTAAAAAATGACAAGAGTGGAAGACATCATGATCAGAGTTAAATCCCTGAAATGGCAATGGGCTGGACATACTCCCAGAAGGACAGACCATCGATGGACAGCCGAAATTTTAGATTGGATTCCAAGGGACAGGAAAAGACCCAGAAGAAGACCACATGGGAGATGGGTGGATGAAATTCGAAAGTATGCGGGAGTGACATGGAGGAGACTGGCACAAGACAGACCGTTGTGGAGGAAACTTGGGGAGACCTTCGTCCAGCAGTGGATTGATAATGGATGATGATATATATATAGTCTGGTATACACTTCACTGGCTAGTTCTGAGGTGGTTTCGGTAACAAAAGATTTACAGATTTGTGCATAACCACCATAAAACAAAAATAAATAGAGAAAAGAACTTTTATTATTTGTGTTTTTAAAAATGTTGATTTCAATGGGCAAAGATTGAATAAATAAATTTTAAAAATCAGATTCAGTTAGGTAAAATGTAGCCTGGCACTGCCAGACCTTGAAAAAAAAGGGGGGGCTGGTGCCCCCGCCGGGCTTCGACTGCACCCGTGTTGTTCAAGTAACAGCACAGCAATGAATATCTCCACATACGTTTATGCATATGCATACATATTTTCACAGTACATCGTGATTCAACATTACCACGTTTCTGCAGTAACATATTATCAGGGCACCGATGCCATTCAATTATTGTATTCTCAAGCTTTGTTCTAAATACGAGTTGCTGTTTGGTCATCACAAATTTGTTTTTTGTATACTGTAAAAAGAAAAACTTGAAATGGGGGAATTTTTATACGTATAAATACACAATTTTTTATTCTACAGGAGTTTGAAGATTAAGCACAGTATCAGTGCAGCAACTGCAAGATTGCCAATGCTCTCATTCTGTACCACCAGATAGTGCCATCCCGCATGCAATGTGCTGTGCCGAAGAGGGAACTTTTTATGAATAGATATTATTCTTTAGAAGGGCTCTTTGTTTTTAAACCATTTCACTGAAACAGGTACTCCATCATTCTGTCGACTATTAAACTGCTGTTTGATGTTTCATTTATCAGATTCAAAATAAATTGTGCTGTTATTCAGTTTCATGAGCTGAAAGAAAAGTTTTTTTATCTAAATCTTAGTATGCCTTCTGCTGGTGTTACGAGGGCCTATCCCCCCCCCCCCTTGTGTGTGTATGTTTTGTCAAGGCAATAGAATTGCTGTCTTAGTTTCCAGGGCACAGATCTGCATTGTCTCTTGATCATGCCAAAAATACAAATACTTCAACAATCCATCCAAAATTATTTTTTTCCGAAATTTCCCCGATCTCCGACAGGTCCATTGCAATCTAGCCTGTCATATATGAGAGTAGAAACCAGGGCTAGCCTTCCAAAAGTTGCCCGCTCTGATAGATGGCGCCACAGTAGCACTTCACCTCTTCTCGGGCTTTCAAGTTAAATGCGTTATAGCTACTTACACGATTACATCGCTTTGTTCTCCATCTCTGCTCCTGTGTTACATAAGTTTATTTTCGATCTCTACTACTCCTGTGATGTGGAACTGGAGAAAGTCCTTTAATGAAGTTTGGAAGGATGAGGATACCTCTATTTCATGGTGACTAACTAGTGGGCTGCATATCGCAATCTCCAAACCTGTGGCTACGCTCTTTCAACGGTCGACCACTCCCTCAACTTTATTGATCCCATCACAGGGGCACATACACAAGGAGTACAGAGCAACTGACGTCCCCTGAAACATAAATTAACACAGGGCGACCATAAAATGTACTTGCCAGACAATACTATGAATACTTATTCCGACGGAATTACAGTCTTTCCTCAGAACATTGCTTTGAAGTCCTGATTCGTGCAATCAAGCAGTTCTTCCCTGGCAGATAAAACTTTTGCTTTTTTTCTGCTACGTAGACAGTTTCATATTCACGAGGAAAACTTATTCTTTCGTCATAATAAATATTTCACACATATGCCACAATGTACATTCATAAAGGTCCTTTTAAGGGCCACCTTTAATCCATATTATTCACTTTCTTTGCCACTTTCACAACTTAATGCAAGGCTTTACGGTGTAGCGATAACGTGTCGCCATCTATAGTCGCTTTAGAAAACAATTTCTGGGCCACATTTGGGAGGTTTACCGAAACAACAGCTCTGAAGTAATCAACCTAATCCAATACCATATCTCGATATTATTTCCAGATTGCTCATTTCCATATGAGCACGCTTAAAGAGAAGCTCACTGGCAAAATATATCAGAAGTAAAATTTTTCACAGAGCAATTGTAGCTTTAGACGACCAAGGTCTTTTTGCATGGGAGACATTCTTGGGCTTGCTGTGACTATGCTTCTTCGTATGGCATAAATGCCTACACTGTTCCTCTTACAGACATGCAAACCTTAAAAATCTGAAGATTTTTGCAGCTCACAAAATCGCACAAACGCTATTTTTTTTTTTTTTTTTTTTTTTTTTTTTTTTAATCGACATTTTCCAAACGTAGGGACAATTTTCTAGAAGTAGTATTATTGGTCCCCTAATTTCTTTTATTTTATTGAAGATTTAATGACCACCATGAGCAACTCAGTGGGCTATAAGCAGCTGTTTGTCCTTCATTTAGGGTCACTGGTTCCAGGGAAGGGAGAGAATCAGTACCGTAAGACAAACAACATCCATGCCTTACCGGGATTCGAACCCGGACCCTTCGCAGACAAATGGTCATATGCCAGCGCTTAGTGGTTTAACGATCACCATGAGCAACTCAATGGGCTATAAGCAGTCGCCCATCCCTAATTTAGGGCCACTGGCTACAGGGAAGGGAGAGCCAGTGCCGTAAGACAAACACAACATCCATGCCTCACAGGGATTCGAACCCGGACCCTTCGTGGATGAATGGTCATAAGCGCTGCGCCATCTGGGGGTGGCTTGGTCCACTAAAAGTTCTAGAGAAGGGGAAAAAAAAAGTGCGAAAATCAACACTCTCCCTACTGAAATTCGTTTTCACGTACATCAATTCTGTAGTATAATGAAAACGTAAAATGGCCCACGTTTTTTTACGAATAAAATAGCAGCCAACTGTTTTTCATTTCTTCTTTAGGTTGTACACAAGGATGAAGACTACAAAATGCATTGACGTACTAACATTGCCTTTTGTTACGAGCCAAGGCCAACTGCAACTTCTCCCTTTTGTCATTAACTGAATTCGCCGCAACTCAACTGTTTACCATCACTGGAAATGCGTGCTGCTCTGTTGAGTTGAAAGACTCAACTGCAAGGAGAAGGCAAGGCAGCTTTCATTTGCCAATCAATTACTGGCCCTCCCTGGCATTCTAGTAACACAGCGGGTGAGCTCTTTGCTGAAGGAGTCTTGACAATCGGACTGCGAGAAAAAATTTTAAAGCAGATTTTTTCCGACCCATCTCGAACAATTGGTCAGGAGCCAGCACTTAGACCACTCCACCACTGGTGCAGTTTTCTTTTTGCCAACAGGAGGAGAGGAAATGTACGAAACTGATTACTGTCTTGCATCAACACAAAGAAAAAGATTTCACAGGTGGTTGAAAATCATGGTGTTGGTTGATGGACTTTCGACCATCCTAACTGCTAATTCTCTGTGAAAATCAGGAGAATTTGACATTCATCCAGAGGAAGGGATGAAAATCTGATCTCCTGCCTAAATCTGGTGAGTTGGCACGTCTGCTCTTACTCAACAGTGTTCAGAACAAAACACGAATTGCAGGCAACCTCTCCACAAACACCATTTCAAACATATTTCTCTCACCCAAGTTACTTCCCTTTCTAAATGGTGAACATTCCACATATTAGCAATTTATGAGCTAAAAACTTAACCTTGCGCAATGAAATCCACGAAAGAACTGAAAAGTTACATGGCGAAATAACTGCTAGCCAGCATGGTGGCATGGCACCACCTGGTGGTCCAGATTGAGGGCATTAATAGTTGCAGCAGCAATACAGTACTAGATTCAAATTTGATACCAAAAACTACATACCTTCTGCATTCATTTATCACTTGATCACTAATAACGTATTATATTCATTATGCACACTAATAACGTATTATATTCATTATACATAAAACAGCATTTTAGAGTAACATGCAAACAACTATGACTACAGTACACATTACTTATGTTCTTACAAATTATAAGCATTTACAAGAATTCTGCTTCTTAGGAAAGCAAAGCTGCGAAATTCTTATGGCAAATTTATTTCCCAGAAAAAAGTGTCCACGCTTAGGACTTCGTTTTTTACATGTGCAAAATTTTGGAGGTTGTTGTTTCAGAGCCAAATGACCATCAAAAGCACAACATGGAAGGCCATAAGCAGACACCCATCCCTAATTTAGGGCAACTGGTTCCAGCAAAGTAGCAGAACCAGGCCATCTGACAGACATACCACACTATCCAGGTCTCATTGGGGCTTAAACTTGGGCCCATCTTAAATTAATAGGAAGACCATCACCTCCAAAACACTAAGCCACTGAGGCAGCATATTAAATTTGAAAATCCTTACAAATTTAGAATGGTATAATAGGTCTCATTATGTTTGTGAGACACTTCTCTTAGCAAAAGCAGATTAACAAGTTTTTTCAAAATAATAAAATAATTTTTAATTTACACACAGCATTCCATATATATAGTTAGGCTTTTTTTTTTTTTTTTTTTTTTTTAGTTCTTTTTCACGTTGTTTCGGGGTTTGGTGACCACTATGAGCTACACTTAAGGACATACGTAGCACCCATCCTGAATTTGGCACTAGTTCCTGGGAAGGGGAGAACCAGCACTGAAGCACAAACAAACCGGCCATGCTTTATCCAGATCTAACAACTAGGCAGAAACCAGTGCCTTTGACCACTATGGCACCTGGGTGGCAGCAAGCATGGAATGTTAACTTTTTTTTTTTTTTTATGCATATGGAATCACCTTAGCATTTTCTAAGACTATAATTTGGTCTTTCAACATACTCATACTCACCTGCATTCATCAAAACCTTTTCATCCAGCTAATTACCTGTTTTTGACCATATATATACTATTGCAGAACAATTGAAAAACAGTTAGTTGAAGTTCTATTTCATACGCATATCACAAATGCACACTAGATCTGATCACTACTTATGTGATTCACCAACTTGCAGCCAAATAGTGAATAGTTAAATAAAACTGTTTGCACTAGCTTCAATTCAAGACCAATCACTTACAAAACTGCATAGGCCAAAAAACAAGTCCCAAACAAGCCTAAAATACTTTCATATGATTTTGCAAAATGCAGTAGGTCACACCTCAATTCCAGAATTCTCACTTTGTTTTACTTTAAAAGCATGCGATTAATAACAATTTATCAATAAAAATATTTTACTTGCAATCCTGAGAGAAAGTTCCTTTTGCATACCTTTCTTAAAAACTAGTTCCTCCTACCTAAACTTAAGGTGAAAATACAGTAAATTATCACGGTACAATGTTGAGTACAAAGAATACTGAACACATCTGTTAATCATGCGCTACATAAATTAAACAAATCAGCTGTTAACCAAAACATTAAGCCCGAAACTGCAACGAGGCTTCATACCGAAATCAACAAATATTTGAACCAGTGAAAAAACGTTTTAGAAAAAAAGGATACTTGTTGAACTGCTCTCTGAGTAGCTGTGTCTGGAGATTGGGATTCTTTAAGAAGAGTCAGGATCTGATGTAAACCCTCTTCTTGAGGTTGCCATGCTAGGGCCATGTTTTCTCGCATGATGTAGTCACAACTACACCGGCTTCGATATGGTGAATTGCTTAACAGTCAGCACACCACATAGGAAAACAACTCGTGACGAAACGAATGCAGCACAGGAGATTATTCATTCATTGTTGATAGAAGCAGAAATGGTCAGTTTCGGACATGCATCTTCTCAAGTCGTTGTAAAAAAACCATAAAACGCTACTTAACCAAAGACCCCTTAAAAATAAGAAAATTGCAAACACAATTTATTAGCACTGGCTGTCGTTAGGTCAAATGGCCTGCGCAAGCTCAATTCTTATGCACCACCGCCACAAATCTCACAGCGACATGTTCAGAAATAATTAATAAAGCCGAATGCGATAGTATAACAACGCACTACAGTTTAATGAAAGTTTTCTGGAGCAAACTAGTCACACTACTTATAATTTCATAACAGAGAGTATTTACATGTGGAACTATTATTATCTCGTAATAATCTTTTCACCTGTAACAACATGTATAATTTGACCAAAATGTAGTAATGCGCTAGGAAACAAGAGTCTGCCTGTACTTGACTAGTGATCAAAAGACAGGTTGGTGGTTTTGATTTTTTTTTTTTTTTTTTTTCATTTTGGCTGCCCGTTCATATTTTCAGTAGAATCATATTTATTTAAATACTATACACAAGCAGGGGCATGCTGATAGGCCCCGCATCGTACGGTGGGGCCTCGCGGCTAAAAGAACCTATACCCTAGGGCTTTATCTAGGAATTTAAAAATGCAGAGGGGTGATTAAAAAGTTTGAGGAGAAATGTTGGAAAATCTGCATAATACTAAAACGACAAGATGCGTGCATACGCTTTCTAGGCTCAATGATGGAACTTAATCAAGAAAAACTAAAAATAAATGAAACATTACACTTCAAACTAAAGAAAAGAAGGAAATATATCTCAAGGCAAAGCTGAGGAATTCATGTAAATGCTAACTTCTATTGAAAACTATGCTACAGATAATAAAAAGAGGATAATGCTATCATTAAAAAAATTATATAATAGTTTAAAAGAAAAATTGTATAATAAAAAGAGGATGGTGCAGATATTTTAAGCAGCATAATGCTCTCCATCTTTATTGTAATGAATGGTGTACAATAAAAAAGGAATTTCAACTGTTAACTACAAACCTACTCAAATATAAACCTAAAATGTTCCATAAGATAAATGGTATCCGATAAGATAAATGGTATATGTTTTTTTGTTTTGTTTTGTTCATCGGACATTTAGAAGCAGCGATCACAGACATCATATACAAGAAGCTAGATCGGACACCCAGCTAGTAAGGTCTGACCATGGCTTTCTGCGATTAATCGCAGAAAGCCATGGCCCCTGGTGGCGCAGTGGTCTAAAGCGTTGGCCTCTGATCATTCGTCCGTAAGGGGTCCGGGTTCGAATCCCGGTGAGGCATGGATGTTGTGTTTGTCTTACGGCACTGGTTTTCTCTCCCTTCCCTGGAACCAGTGACCCTAAATTAGGGACGGGCGACTGCTTATAGCCCATTGAGTTGCTCACGGTGGTCGTTAAACCTCCAATCAAAAAAAAAAAAAAAGCCATGGTCTGACAATGTAAGCACCATTTTCAGCGGGTCATGGCATTCCGTTCAAACAAGGCTATTTTACATTAAGTCAACGGAGTACAAGTTATTTGCTATTTGTATTCATATTCTAAGCAGTTAGTACACATTTGGCGAAACGAAGTTATAATATTTAAAGAAAAAACAAATAATATCCCTTAGTGCAAACTACAATGTCAAGGCTCTTACAAAATACTGCAGTATTTCAGATTGAGCTAGGGCTTAAATTCCAGAGAAACGACATTTTGGCATCTGCATTATAAAAAAACACACTATTTTTAATTTGTTGCGAGATAATAGAATTTTGAGGTTTCTTGTTAATCAGTGCTTACATGTAATGCCTCATTTGGTGTTGTATGTTTTCCCAAACAAATACTTTTTAATGTTAAAAACTGAATCCTTAGAGAATGACTAGGTGAAATTTCGAAATGTTCAATAAAATCAATATTTTGAAGCAGACATCATAAATAAATAACAGGTAACAACAAGCAAGGAAAAAGTTTCACATTATTTCAGCTTTCCTATGTAATCAATGTGGAAGCCGTTATTTTTCGCGTTCAAATCAACAGTTTCCTGGATTTAATCGATACTTATTGATTTTGAATATATTATTTGTCTTTCCATTATTTTAAATCTTTGCCGCATTACCGTCTTAAAAGTGTTTCCGAGTCATTTTCCACATTTGCATGCAATACCATCTTTAAATATATCTTGTTAAATAATGCCTTCGCAGATATCGTTTTTTTTTTAGCATTGGGCAAGAGGCAAATAAGTATATATTTCCGTTTCTAAGTGTATGATTTATATCTGAGCAATCTTTCACCATCATTTACACAATAAGTAGTCCAAACAGCAAATTCTCATGGTAATATACCCCGCTCGCATTTCTTGATCCGCTCAATGTGGCTCCATGGTTGTGGTTCCAGGAATAACACACAAAGGATTTTTTTTATTGGAGGTTTAACGACCACCGTGAGCAACTCAGTGGGCTATAAGCAGTCACCCGTCCCTAATATGGGGTCACTGGTTCCAGGGAAAGGAGAGAGCCAGTGCTGTAATACAAATACAACATCCATGCCTCACCGAGATTCGAACCCGGACCCCTTTGGGACGAATGATCAGAGGCCATCGCTTAGACCACTACGCCACCGGGGCGGCTAAAGGATTTTCATAGTTAGTAGTATCTGACTAAAGGAAAAAAATTTCCAGTTGGGTTTTTAGTTCCGCAAATATTGCTACAAACATGCTCTAAACGAAAACGCCCTCTAGTGGCACATTTCTATGTTAAGAAAATTTTGAAATCATTTGAGAAACATGTTGCAAACGAAACGCTCTCCAACAAAGAATTTTTTTTTCCAAATCGGACTCTTAGCAGCAAGGATATCGACAAAAACGAAATATACATCTACGCCTCTGGCAGAAAAACACTATTTTAAGCAGGAGGTATTCTCATTGGGTTTTCTGAGATGAGCGCCTTTGGTCTGTAAAAGATTTTTGTTTCAATCCAGTTTTTAAAAACTCAGATTTTGTTGCAAATAGATCAGAAGCGGAAATAAACACTTACTGCCCTGTTAGCCGAACTATTTTTTACGAAAGATGGGAAATTACATGCAAAACATTTTCCATCAGTAGCTGTATCCGATGCAGGAAGAATTTTTGAAATCGACTTTCAGAAATAGAGATATCGGGAAACGCAATTTACCATTACACCCCTGGTGGAAAATCTAAACATTCTTTGAGAAAGGGACTGTACCTAAAACAATCTTCGATATAAATGGATCGAAATGAAAATATTTTTTCCAATTGGATATTTAGAAGGAAATATATAGAATAAAACGTATTTGGGTTTCGATATAATCTGCGTTCACGCTCTTTATCGGCGAAGTTGTGCATCGGAAAAATATGATATGCAAGGATCATTCTCACATTTCAATGGGTTTTTTTTAATTATTGGGGGTTTTACGACCATCGTGAGCAACTCAGTGGGCAATAAGCAGTCTCCGGTCCCTAATTTAGGGCCACTTGTTCCAGAGAAGGAAAGAAGCAGTGCCGTAGACAAACATAGCGTCCATGCCTCACTGGGATTTGAACCCGGACTCATCTCGGACAAATAATCAGAAACCATCGCTTAGACCACTGCGGAACTGGGGTGGCCATTTCAAGCTTCCCAATGCAAAAAGATTTTTTTTCAAATCAGATTAATGGTTGCAAAGACATGGTGTCCACAGACAGACCGACGGGCGGAAGGACGGACAGACAAAGTGATAACATAAACACGAGAATTTTTGCCTACACCTTCGAATAATGTGTTAAGAAGAAGAAAAAATGTAGCTGGAGTGTTTTCAGCACATAACTAACTACTAAATAAAAAACTACTATTTGACTACTACTACTACATAAATAACTACCTGTGTTTTCAGTGTAATAAATAAAAATATCTGGAAATCATTTTCGTTGTTTTAGAGTTTATAAAAACCGGATGCAAACAATATATGTCTCGTGCTAAAATCCAATTGGGAACCTCAACGAACTATAGGGGTCGCTGCGCAAACGTAAACAAACTTCTCTAGTACGGGTATAGCGTCTAGAAGGTAAAGTGTACCGAGCGCCTAGCATGCGTAATGATTGGCGTGGATACCGAAATTTGTCTCCTTCGTACATGGCGCTGCGATCGCCTTCCCTTCCCTCTTTCTTAATGTGAGCGAAGCGGGAAACTAAATTCGTGTTGCTTACTGTGAAAAGAGCGGCGATTTAGAAAAAGACGTGTTATGTTTTAGGTTTTAGAAGGAATGTGGATTACCTAAATATTGTATATAAGTTATTCTTAGTTCATTATGCCGAAGAGAAATAACCATTGTTTTGTGACAGGTTGCAATACTCAGTACAAAAACAGTAAGCTGTCGCTTTTTGGAATACCCAAAAATGATAAACTTTTACAGCAATGGCAAAAATTGATTCCCAGTGCAGATAAAAACTTAGAGAAATGTAGTGCTGTATGTGAACTGCACTTTGATGAGAGATTTGTGGTTCGAAATTTTGTGCATAAAATAAACGAGGAGACTGTGTTAATACCCAGAGATCGGCCCATCTTGACACCAGATGCAATTCCAACAATATTTCCAAGCCTTCCCCATTATTTATCAAAACCTCTGGCAAAAAAGAGGAAAGTTAGGGAAACAGATGATAAGCCTGATGGTAATTTAAGTAGCTTGGAATTTACTTCCCATAGAGTTACACTGAACTGCCTTCTGAATATCAACCTTCCTTCAGAATTTTGGGGTAAGCAAATACCTGCTAATAATTCAAAGTGCATAATTTTCCATGTTCATTCATTCAAATGTGAATTGTCAAATTCATTGACAACTGAAAAACTGGTTGTTGTAACCGAAAGTGAACCAGAGTTTACCTGTGAAGTGTATTTACGTGGATTAAAAATGAACACAGTTTCTAATATTACTTCTAAAGATGAATTAGAATCCATTATTCGAGACACTGATAGGTTAACAATATGTCATGGTGCAGGCTCCGTTTCAGAATTTGAAAATAACAGGAAGTACCTTGAAAGTGGAGTTATTTTTTAGAATAATTTGTACAGCAAAAACTGTGTAAGGAAAGGAACAGCGACTTGCCTCAAATGTAAGTATCTGCGGGCGCTTCCTTTTGCACAAAATAGCTTATCATAGAAAAAAGGCTACATTTAAAAATAAGTATCAGAATAAAGTTCGGAAAATCAACAGGCTGAAGAAACGAGTTATTTCGCTCTCTGATTACATAAAAAAAATCCAAAACAAAAATAAGAATTTTACAGAACTTTCCATTAATGAAAAAATAGCTGAATTACCCATTAAGCAGCAGCAAATGGTTATTCATTGTTTTAAGTCAGCAAAAAGGAAATCTGCAAGAGGTATGTCATATACCAAGGAATGGTTACTTGAATGCTCACTAATGCACATAAAAAGTCCAAAATTGTACGAGCACATACGAAAACACAAAATCATGATCCTACCTAATAGAACAACTATTAGAAAGTATATTTCAAATCACAACAGTGGTTTTGGATTCAATGCACTGACGTTTGAAACTATTTCAAAGAAAACAAGTGAAATGGAGCCTTTTGCAAGACATGGTGGTATATTAACAGATGAAGTGAAGCTTACAGAAAAACTGCAAGCAAAATCATCTGGTGAAATATTAGGGTTTGTTGATATTGGGCCTTACACTTCAGAAACTGTTAAGCATACCCCATGTAATCACGGACTGGTAATGGTGTTTCAGCCATTAAATGGAGATTGGACCCAAATAATTGGTGTTTTTGCCACAAGTAACAATATAAGTGGAACTTTGCTTGCAAAATTAATTATTGAAGCTGTTATTCTCACTGAAAATGCAGGTCTGTTTGTTGATTTCATTACGTGTGATGGGGCTTCTTGGAACAGGAATATGTGGAAGACATTTGGTATATCAGCAGATTGTTCTGGAACTAAATACAGCATTATGCATCCTACAGATTGTTCTAGAAGTTTACATTTCATATCAGATTTTCCTCACTTAATGAAATGTGAACGGAACGCATTTGTTACCAGAGGTTTTCTTCTGCCCGAAGGAGAAGTAAGACCAGAGCATGTTGAAGCAGCATGGAGGAAGGACTCTGACATAACTACTCTAAAAGATATGCCAAAAATTACACGCGTTCATATTCACCCGAATAACTTTATGAAAATGAGGGCAAGCTATGCTTTGCAGCTTTTTAGCAACAAAGTATTAAAAGGCGTTTTTCTCTATAAGCATCATATTGAAATACAGTTTGGAAGCACTAATGCAACTGCATTTTTCATAAAGTTGATGATGGAATTAATAACTGTAATGACCTCTAGGAGTCCATCAAGTAGTCTCCGCATAGATTCTGAGGGATGCAAAGTACTTAATGGTTTTCTGTTATATTTAGATAAATGGGAAGCTTTTGCAGGAGATAAGAAGATTGGGTTTTTAAGTGCTAGCACAGCTGCAGGATTACGAGTCACTATAAGCAGTACTATCTCTCTACTAAAATATCTAACAGAAACCTTGAACTACAAGTATGTAATGACATCGCGCTTGAGTCAAGACTCAATAGAAAACATTTTTGGCATTATTCGGCAACTGTCAGGCTGCAATGACCACCCCACTGCAGCAGAATTTTTAGTGACCATTCAGTGTTTAAGTTTTTATAATCTGGCCAAGCCTGTAAAGTGTGGTACTAGCTGCACAACAGAAATCATCAATTCCCTTATTGGGCCAAGTGACACCATCAGTTGCAAACCTAATGTTTTGTTAAATTTAAATGAACTTTTAAGTGATGAAATGCTAGATAATGTGAAAGATACCTTGAATAGTGCTGCATATTCTGATTGTGCTTCCCTTTTCCCACATAATTCCCATAACCAGTTGCTAGTTTATGTTGCAGGTTATGTAGCTAGGAAATGTGTTGCAATAGCTAAATGCAAAGATTGCACCAAAATGTGTTTAACATGCAGTATTGAAGAAAAGGCCAGGTTTTCTGGAACACTGATACGAGAATTTGATAAAGGTGGCTTATTATATCCATCAAAGGAACTCCTAGTTCTTGTCAGTCAACTGGAAGGTATTGTTACACATTATTTCAGCACCGAAAAACTACACAGAGATAGTATCGTTGATATTCTAGCTATCTTGGTGATAAAGAAAATTAAATTCATTGGTTGTGCAGAACACAGTAAAGATGTGACATGTAAGATTGCAAAATTTTATTTACTGACTCGGTTGCATTTCTATATAAAGGGACTTAATAAGATTCACAATGATAATAGAGAAAAAATGAAGTACCTTAAGCTGAGACGTTGCAAATAAATATGAAGTTCCTGGATTTGGGTGTTGAGGTTCTTTTTATGAGGAAGCAAGTGAGAGACAGGTTTTTTATTACTGTGGAGAGAGAAAATATATGTGGAGTCAGTCAATAGCTCTCACTTATAATTACTGTGGAGTCAGTAAATATATACCGACTCCACAGTAATGCTACAGCTCAAACCCTCAACGCGCTTCCTCAAAACTACCTTAACAGCTAATAAGAACTTTGCAACAGAACAGGTTCCGTCATTCAAACCCAGGGGCTTGAACTTAGTCACATTACCAATGTTCAACTCGTAGCAAGCAGAGCAGCCACTGCTGTGTTTACTGATCTACTATATATTACCATATATAAGCATATGACTGTGTTAAAAAGAATGGATAATTTTGGGAGTATGTAGCAGTGGCTAGTTAACTTTTTTTTTTCATTAAATATGATATGTATGCACATAGCAGACAGTAAGCCTAATGCATATGCAAATAAGTGATCCTAGAAACAACCCAAACTCATTAAGAATTTTTCCAGCCTATAATGAGGTCAAGAAATGTCTAGGTTGTTAACAAACTTAGAAAAGAAAGTTACAAAAACTGGTAAGTTATTTAGAGATTCAAAATTCATTTCTTTAAATGTATTTATTTTTAAAAAATTAATCCCCTCCTCCTCCCACCAAGTAACTGAATAGTTCAGCAGATAAGATATTAATATACAAAAAGATTTTAAGGAACATGTGTGGTGGTAATAATATTGCAGAGTTACTATTTTTCATTAAAAATGTTTAGAACTGTGTGATTCTTTAGCAAGCTGCCCCACCCCTTCATCTTTTTTTTATTTTTAATGTTCAAATCCCAAAACCACTGGTGGTAATCTGATATAAACACACTTTTTTTTCAATCAACATTTAGCTTTGGCATTTTCAGCATTGCTAACTAGGGCTTCCATGATGGAATTACATATTACAAAATTCAGTATTTTGAAGAAAACTTGTAAAATGCCATGAGTGATTAAGTGTGACTAATTTACTCTTTACAAGGTGGTGTAAAAGTAATAAAAAAATAAACTAAACAGGTATAAAATTTATTTCTGGAAATTTAATTGTGTGTGAAAACATCTAATAGTTGCATTCACAAATTCTTGCTCTTTGATTCAGTTGCATTTTCTAAGATGCCTAAAAATCAAGTTGTGTGTTATTTATTTTTTGTGTAATGTTACTTTTTAAATCCAACCTCCCAAGTTCTGTTGCTGATAAATTTCTCTGTCGCTATACAATTGAGAAACGGTTTTTGATAAAAAATTTCAACAACTGCTGCACTAGCCTTTGACATATAACAGCCCACAATGAATTAATCAAGCTTCTACTTTATAAAAAATAAAAACGAAAAAAAACCATTTAAAATGGGATGCTTACTTTTGCCTCACTGTATAAATTGAATAAAGCTTAACCAATGTGCTGAGGTTTAGTAATATTGTAATAAATAATGCTACAAGCAATGTAAGATTAAAACATTGCTTTATTACAAACTACACGTGGCTTCCGTATGGAAATTCCTAAAGCCATTTATAATTAACTCTCATTAGCAAGCTTTTGGTCCCCGTGCTGATGAGAGTTCAATATTCCACACCGGTCCACGTCAGAGGTCAGTTTTTCCACATGTGCTTCAACATTTGCTTCAGTTGGTGTAAATTATATCTGTATTACCTATTCCCAACTATTAGGAGCATTACACAACGATGTTACATGTTTACATTGTGCACAATGTGTCACTGCGCGCACCTTACTGGGACGACAAACCTTTCTGGATTTACTGAGGGGATATCAGTATGAGACTGCAATAATTCCAATTTCAGAAATTAAGAACAAATAAATGTCTTGGTCAATTATTTGCTCCCCCACAATATTTCTTCATTTAATAGTAAAATTTATCTAACGGTATAAAAAAAATCCCTCTAAATCAGCCCTTTTTTTTTTTTTTTTCGTTTTTTTCTGAACAATTACTGGTAAATATTTTCTGATGCATGCATTATGACCAAAATTATGCTTCAGTCAGAGAGGAATGTCATTATCAATGCGTGTGCTTAAATAAGGTGGTACACACCGTTTTTTAAACCAGTCAGTAACAGACAAAAATAATTTTTGTTAAGCCTCTTAATAATACGAAAAGCTTACCCAACGTTTACATATATCTGTTATATCCACGCTAATATATACATACGCTGGGTGCTCGGCACACTTCCGCTTCTATGCTATATATCAGCTGTTTCTGTATAACTGTTTGAAGAGTAGATACATGGAAGCACTTTATATTTACATGCCCCTACGTATTTACTTCAAAAAGCAAATTTTGCCCGCTGTCCCTAAATTGTTTTTAAAGAGGGCTCTGTATCTGACTGGCAGCATTAAATTTGTTGAACCACGGTATTACTTATACCTGATCATAGGCCTAACCACTGGGGGATCAGGACCCCCAGATTTTCATAGAGTCTGGGATCCCCAATGTAAATGATCCCCCAAATGTTTCGGGAATATAATGATATGAACTTTTTATGTGAACCAACTAAATTATTTAATAATATAAGATTATAATTGTTCATAGAATGCAAACACGTGTATAATGTGTACTTAATAAAACAGTGATGTCGATTAAGCATAGTTACCAACATCGCTGGCGTATATACATTATGTGTTCAGACCCCCCCCCCCCCAATTTTGAAACACAGCACAGTTATGCCACTGTACCTGATGGTCACTGGCCAACATCGCCGACGCTGACACTTAAGCATTCAATATAATGTCCCATACAAAAAGCCTTGCAATTTTTGTATATACAGCAGGAGCGGCTCCTGCAATAATCCAAAGCAGTTTTTTTTCATGCCACATCAAGAGAGAAGTTTACTGAACTCGGCTGGAAGTTTTTCCTGCACAACGCCACTGGGAGCGAAAAGAACGCTTGCGCGCTGCTCTGACTGCTATTGAAACCAACTTATGTGGGAAACTCTGCCTATTCCCACATCAGTTCATTTCCTTTGAATAAAACGTCCCTGGGGGCTGCAGCTCTCGCTGGTACAGCAGATATAAGTGGTCCTCGGAGTTATTTGCGAGTGACGTAGCTACAATGCAGTCTTTCGTTGGCTGCAAATACATCTCCGGGTCTTCAACTTTTGGTTTGTTCCTACTTTTATTCAACATGATAATTCTAACAACTGGAGATTATTCGTGTTTGCTAACAACAAATACTCAGTTGCCGAGATTTTTGCCAAAAAGTTTTACTTCTGGTCAAAATGGGCATGTGAACAAATTGCGATTAAGAATAAAGTTCAGTAATGAATAAATTGAAAAATGAAAAAAAAAATGACTAATTTCTGCAGCGAAATACTTGCACAAAATTAATATTTTCACTTACCAGGCACAGCCAAAATTTTCGCTTTTAAACTCATGTATTCATCAAAAAACATTGAAGTTGCTCCATTGGCCATATTTCACTTTTCTGCTGCATATGCATACCCCCCCCCCCCCCAAAAAAAAAATAAGCTGAACATTTGAGTTGAGGTAGTGCTTTATACTTTATTACTTTAAACACAACATTTAATCAAACACAATTGTTTAGAAAATTTACGAAGTTGGTAAATTTTGAAAACAAATTGTTCTACACTAAATTGTAATCATAGCTTGAAAATTAAAACTGGGAATATGTTTGCAATTCGTATTTATTAAAGAGAATGCCTGTAAGTCAAAATTCCAAAGGGAGCGTATCAGAAGAAAAATATTTATTACATTTCTACTAGGGGTCATAATTGACACCTGAAAATGCGTATATGACGTTGGGTGCGTGTCCGCTGTCACTGGCACACGCATTTTTTTTTTAATCTTTAAAACTGGTTCCCTTAACTGAGTGTGTGTTGCTCTTACAGTATCTACATTTATATATTATTTACAACCACTATCTCAATCCACTGCTGGATAACAGTCTCCAAGTTTCTTCCACAAAAGTCTGTTTAGAGCCAGTTTTCTTCTTGCTCCCGAATTTCATCCACCCATCTCCCACATCATCTTCTGGGTCCTTTTTTTATGTCCCTTGCTATCCAGTTTCCTTTTTTTTTTATGTCCCTTGCTATCCAGTTTAATATTTCTCGCTGGCTCTTTCTTCTAGAAATATGTCCATCCCATTGCAATTTCAGGGATTCTGATCATTGCTGTCTTCCATCCTTGTAATTTTCCCGATCCACGAGTTCCTCTTTGTATCTTTCCTGTTCCTGGTTACATCAAACATGCATCTCTCAATCCTTTTTTCTGTTGTCTGCAACCTCGGTATATCTGTTTTAGTTGAGGTCCATGTCTCTGCTCTATGCGTAACAACTGGAAGGATGCACTGATTAATGAGCGTCATGTTAGGATCGTTAGCATCATGTTAAGATCGTTAGGATAAGGGTCCTGCATGGAATGTATGTGGAACTAATTTCTTTGACGTGCAATGGTGTATGCGTGGGTGATGATCAAATGATCATATGTAGAGGATTTTAGGGAGTGTCTGACCCAAGGTCTTAAACAACCCTTAGAAATAGGAAACTAGGAGATTTAGGCTAGAGCGCCCAATACGAAGTGACACAGAAGCGAAGTAGAAAGGGAGAGGAAGACGCCCTTATTTATTACCGGGAGGCCAGTACCCAGTACCGGCAGTACCGGTGTATGCTGTATGCATGGGTACCTCTCCACAAGGTAAACAATGAAAAAATATACACGAAAATACTGGATAGCACTATGATTCCGAAGTTCACATTAAAATGATTTGTGACTACAAAATATGCCAAACACTTTTCTTTTAAGAAATAATGCATCAAACCAAGTTTTATACGCCGATTATTTTCTTCATAAATATGGCCACTCCTTGATATCTGTTCCCTAATTCAGGTATCGGTTATCTCTAGAATTTCCCTATCAGTTGCTAAATATTAAAACTAAATATTAATTTCTACGAGTACATATATAAATTATTATTAAAGGGACAGCATCAGCAGGTTCAGTAACTTAGCTTTCGAAGTGATATCTACAAAATTTGAATGCAGGCCCTCCATCTCAGCTTACCACTAGCCGCTACTGAGTGACATATTTAAATTTTCCAAACAGCACGTCTTTACTTGGCACATCCACGCCATTTGTTATCGTTTTAGTAGGCATTCTTCGAGGAGGTTGCATATCAATTTAAATCATGTAGAATTCTATTGTAAATTAAATTGACGACGACGCTGCACTCTATGGCAGACTTAAGACATTTCACTGAACCGTAAAAGGTGTTTCCATAATCGCACACTTAAGAAAATCGTACACTTACATCCTAATTCAACCCCCGTTGTTTGGGTTACATGCACATCGCTACACACATTCTCTGACACAGATACCGTCTGCAGCGCCGCGATGCGGCGTGGGGCATATTTCGAACGCAGTTTTTGAGTTCGCACGGCACACTTCCCCTTTTAGACGCTATACCCAAGGATTGTGTATCCAATGAGCAGATGACCTTTGTGAAAAGTGGTTTCACAGGCGATGACGCCGTTCGCCTCTATACGCTTTGGAGTACGATGATTTCTACGTAGCTTTAACTATTCGTCAGAGTGTATTTGAGTCTAACTTTTTGTAGTGTGTTTTCAATCCTCTCTTCTGCGGGTGTTTTTTTTTTTTTTTTTTTTTTTGAGATTTAACGACCACCGTGAGCAACTCAATGGGCTATAAGCAGTCGCCCGTCCCTAATTTAGAGTCACTGGTTCCAGGGAAGGGAGAGAGCCAGTGCCGTAAGACAAACACAACATCCATGCCTCACCGGGATTCGAACCCGGACCCCTTCCGACGAATGATCAGAGGCCAACGCCTTAGACCACTGCGCCACCGGGGCGGCCTTCTGCGGGTGTTTGCTAGTTCATAGTAATGTTGAGTTTTTCTTTTTTTATTTTGTTATTGTTACTAAACAGCATATTTTGATTTTGGTTGGAAAATATGAATGGCCCAACAAACGACGTGATTTGTGTTCTGGAAGAAATTCCTTTTAAATACTGGAAAGATTATGATAAAAGGGATGTTCTCATATCTGGAAGACCGACACCTATAATAAGTTCAATATCTAAAGATAAGAAGTGCGGCAAATCGTTTTTTAGGTCTTTCAAAAAAACATGGTACGAGATTTTTCCCTGGCTTTCTGGTAGCTATTACAAGCAAACTCTCTTTTGCTGGCCATGTTTACTTTTGAGCAATAAGAAAAATGTGTGGAATACAACGGGTTATTTTGATCTAAAAAACTTTTCTCGTAGTGCAAAATTGCACGAAAGCTCTAAAGAGCATAGAACTAACCACGTAGGTCTAAAACGAATAGAAAAAAACAAACACTATTTCTGATATGCTCAAAGAAAATGCTGCTCTTCATAATAAAGTCAAGTTTAATGAAAAGGTCAGACTAAATAGGCTTTTTATGGAACATATAATCGATTTAGTTGTCGTTCTAAGCAAGCAAGAACTACCTTTTCGAGGGCATGAATCTATTTCCTCATTAAATGAAGGTAATTTCAAGGAAATGTTCCATTTGTTACTTCGTAGGAGCACCCCAGAATTAAAAGCACATTTTGAAGAAATACGAAGCTTATTTTCTGGACAATCTAAAACGATACAGAATGATTTAATGGAGTGTATTCATGAATATATAAACGAATGTGCTAAAAGCGAAATTAATGAGTCAGAATTTTTTTCAGTGCAAGTTGATGATACAACTGATATTACTCAAAAATAACAGTGTTCAATAATTGTCAGATACATATTGGACAAACAAAATGTATTGACATAACCAACCTTAAAAAACACCATAATACTTTCAAGTTGGAACTGAAGAACAGATTCTCTGCTTTAGAAGGCCTAACATCGGAAGAAGTGGATATTTCGGAAGTTAACAGAAAAGTAACCAAAGCTCTTATGGAAACAGCAACAAAATTAGCTGGGTCTAAGAACAAGTTGCATGTGAACAAATTATCAGGAAAAACCAAAATGTTGATGCAAAAAAGAAGAGAGATGAGGACAACTAAAGAAGATGTGACTTCCAAAGTGGAATATATAGAGCTATGCAAGACAGCACGAAAAAGTATCACTGAAGACGTAAGGAAATTCAACTGTGAGCTAGTGAGGAAAGCAATTGAAAACAACCAAAGCCTTAAGATAGCAAAGGGACATCTCAGTAAGGGAAGAAAACAGATTATGGCTCTGAGAAAAGAAGATGGTTCTATAACAAGAAATAGAGGCGAAATTTTGACAAGAGTGAAAGATTTCTACTCCAAATTATATGAAAGGGATGATACATGTACTCCAGACATCATGAAAGGTACCAGAGTTCTTCCAGTATTCCCAGCAGAAGTTGCTCATGCAATCAAGAACATGAAGCGGGGGAAAGCTCCAGGAGAAGATGGAATTACTATAGACATCATACAAGAAGCAAGTGGAGAAATTGAAACAGTACTCGCCCAAATTTTCACTCGATGCCTTAATGAAGGGAAGATTCCTGAGGATTGGAACAATGCTACAATGATCCTGCTACATAAAAAAGGTGACATTGAGGATCTCAGGAACTACAGACCTATCAGCCTCCTATCAGTGGTTTATAAAATCTTCACTAAAGTTCTTTCACACCGCTTGAAGGTAACACTGGACATGGCTCAACCGAGAGAACAAGCTGGATTCAGGAGTGGCTACAGCACAATAGATCATATCCACGTACTGAGAGAACTAATTGAAAGAGCAAGGGAATATGAACTTCCATTGTGCATAGCTTTTATCGATTATGAAAAAGCCTTTGATTCGGTGAAACCATCAGCAGTTACCACGGCTCTGAAATCCTGCGGTATTGAAGATGCATACATTAATATTATTAATAACATCTATGAAAATGCAAGTGCAAAGATTCGGCTGTTTGAAAATACAACACGCATAAAAATTGGAAAGGGAGTGAGACAAGGTGACACCATATCTCCGAAGCTCTTTAATGCCACATTGGAAAATGTCTTTCAATCACTGAACTGGGAAAACAAAGGGATAAAGATTAATGGAGATTATCTAACCCACCTTCGTTTTGCTGATGACGTAGTCATTTTTGCAACTACCCCATCAGAGCTGCAGAGTATGATCCAGGAACTTGCTGACAAGAGTAAAGAAGTGGGATTAAAAATGAACTTTCAGAAGACAAAAGTGATGTTCGATGCTTTTACAAGAAATGAAGATTTATCGATTGATGGAGAAAAACTGGAGATAACAGATACGTATGTTTATCTTGGACAGCAGATATCAAGTGAGGGTCACATTGATGAAGAAATTAATAGGCGTACAAAACTTGCCTGGAGAGCTTTTGGAAGAAACAGCATAATTTTCAAGATCAATATGCTATTATGTCTTAAAAGAAAAGTGTTTGATCAATGCATCCTTCCAGTGCTTACGTATGGTGCAGAGACGTGGACCTTAACTAAAAGAGACATACAAAGGCTGCAAACAACTCAAAGCAGCATGGAGAGGTGCATGCTTGGTATAACCAGGAGAGATAAGAAGAGAAACTCGTGGATCCGAAAAATGACGAGAGTGGAAGACATCATGATCAGAGTTAAATCCCTGAAATGGCAATGGGCTGGACATACTGCCAGAAGGACAGACCATAGATGGACAGCCGAAATTTTAGATTGGATTCCAAGGGACAGGAAAAGACCCAAAAAAAGACCACATGGGAGATGGGTGGATGAAATTCGTAAATATGCGGGAGTGACATGGAGGAGACTGGCACAAGACAGACCGTTGTGGAGGAAACTTGGGGAGACCTTCGTCCAGCAGTGGATTGATAATGGTTGACAATGATGACATATTGGACTCAAATTGTGAAGTAGTTGAGCGCTTCTTTGGTTTTTATGATATCAGCACTGACAGGACTGCTGTGGCACTGTATGATCTGCTAGCATCGGTTTTGGAGGAGTTTGATTTTAAATCAAAGTTAGTAGGCCAGTGTTATGATGGTGCAAGCATTATGGCTGGAGAGTTGAGCGGTCTGCAGAAAAGAGTCAAGCTAGAAGCCCCGCAAACTTTGTTTACCCACTGTTTCGCCCACCGCCTTAACCTTGTCCTACAACAGGGCTGCTAAAGTATTGTAAAATGTCGCATATATTTCGCAACTGTATCCAGCATGCCCTCATTTTTTCATAAGTCTGCCAAGAGAACCCACGTAGCAGATTCAGTTGTTGGGAAACGGATTCCTCAAATAGCGGAAACACGTTGGGCATCACGTTCGCAAATTTTGCGTTTAATTGTGAGCGAATAGGGCAAACTAAAGAATGTGTTTGAAAACATAATGAATGACCCGGAATCAACGGCAGAATCAATCAACGGAGCCATAGGATATTTGAAAAATTTCACTGATTTTGAATTTGCTTTTTTATCACTGATTTTTGATGACATTTTTGGAATTACGGATGTACTGTTTGATGTTTTACAAAAAAAGACTTTAGATATCAGTTATTGCCAAAGACAAATTAAACAATGTTGCGAACGAATAAATAAGAAAAGGAATGTAACCACTTACTTGAAACATTTCAGTGAAGCAATTAGTTTGAATGGAGGTCCTAAATGTCGCCAAAAGAAACATTTGACTGAAGAAGAAGTGGAAAACTATTACAAAATTTTGTTTTACGAAATCGTTGACAGCATAATAGTCCAAATAAATACCAGATTTGAAGATATGGGAAAGCTCGAGTTTCTGCAGCTAGTTGACAGCTCAAAATACCATAGTTATTCAGAGTCATTTCCATCCAGTGCCCTTAACACTCTCAAAAAATTTATCCAAACATTTTTACAGACACACAACGACTAAAAAACGAATTAGATTTTTTATATAATGATCACAACTTCAGGGAACTCAGTTTTCAGAAAACCTTGAAAACAATGAAAGAAAACGAGCTGAAAGATGTGTTACCAGAAGCCTACAAATTATTTTCTCTTGTATTGACACTGGCGTCAACAAGTTCTTCTGCTGAAAGGAGTTTTTTCTTGTTTGAAGAGAATTAAGACTTAACTCCGTAATACAACGGCACAAGATCGTTTGTCTTCACTAGCTAAAATTTCAATCGAGAAAGAATTGCTGAACCATCTAATGTCCATTCAACAATTTTATGATCTGATCATAGACAAATTTGCAGCCAAAAAGGATATAGCAGAATTGAACTTATTTTTAAAACATAAACTGAAAGCATTCTGTTCGAGACCAAAGCACATTAATATTGTATTCCTCTGTTTTTAATTCCAGGTTTAAATTATTTAATACTTTTTTTATATAGAAATGTGCTTCCTTAGCTTGACTTCTCCGGTACATAGTTATCACGAGCCTGGACTTCAGTTTGTGACCCGTGCTAAATGCACCTTCACTAATATGCCAATCGAACTGTGACTTTTATTCAAGCTCAAGAAACACTTCGTGAGAAAAAATTTCTATTCAAATGATTTATTTTGAATTTTTTGAGAAGTGGATCTCCGACTGGCGTTGGGATGTGAGTGACGCATTGACTAGCTAAAGAAACCGCGCAAATTGCGTATTTTCGCTCAAGTGTATTACATAAAAGAATACTGGTGAAATATTTCTTTCTTTGTTGTAAAATTATCGAATAATTGTTTTCATAAAAATATTGTTGCAAAAGTAGCGTATATTACACACACACACACACACACATAGAGAGAGGTATATGTGCATTTTTCCTCTAAAATTTTTGGATTTTTTCGTGAAGAAAGACTCCCCACGCCGTGTTTCATATATTTCTATAATTTTATTCCATTACTGTTGAATAATATTTGTATATAAGGGCTAAATGGCATGGGATGGAGCCCTATGGGATGGGGTTTACAGCTGTTAATAACAAGGCGCCGCCTACCCTGGACCAATGGCTTAACGAGACTTCCGAATCTCAGCGGATTTTAATGATTCAGCCGAATCGAACCCAGGACTTCAAAGATATCCAATGGGTGATACTGCCTTTGACATGAAACTTTTTGAAGGGGGGGGGGTTCTGCACTTCTGCTGTATAATTGTGTATAAGTACATATAACAATTTTTTTGGGGGGGGCGCGCTTCGACAAATATTTTCCTATTGGTACGTACGCACATCTTGAATATTAATACAAAATGAAGCTAATTTAATAAAATGAAGAAAATGCAATAAATTATAGTTGTTTTAATAAAAATTTAATAAAGCAACTTCTTTGGCCGCTTTGCTTTACTTTCTCTTCTATTATCAAGAAATTGCATTGCTTTCCGAGTTATATAAAAATCAATGAATTTAAATAGGGAAATTATCTATAAAACGTACTTAGAAAAAGCTGTCTCGCCTAAATAAGGGGGTGCAAACCACGACCCCCCCCAGGATACGCCACTGATATATATATATATTCGTATAACGTTATACGAATTTATATATTTTTCAATAACATATGTTTTACTGTTTTACATTTACATCAAGACCGTTCGCCTCACCAGCATTTTACACCACGAGCCGCCACTGCTGTGAGTAGCTCGGCTGACTTCTTTACCCAAAGAATTAAAGTCAAAGATTGAAGTCAACAGAAATACGCATGCGCAGTCTGCTCTGTCTGCTCCGGCATCAGCCTCTATGTTGGCTTCTGTGCACTGAATTTTTTCTCTGAAGATATGGTGGCGTTAGTTACGTCTCGCTGAGCCTTAACTTCTCGTTAGATATTCTTTGGTAGAAGTGTGGATGAGCGTGTTGACGGCTGGAGTTGATTATAAGAAGCGGGATTTTAAATTCCGTCTGGCTCACGATGTCCTTCCGACTAAGAAGAGGCAGTACAAGGCACAGGTGGGGTACTGCAATCACCGACAAGTGCGCCTCTTGCAATCTCATTGAAGATCGGTACCACTTGTTCTGGAGTTGTCCCATGGCCGTGCAGGTGTGGAAGCTTGTCTGGACTTGGACAGGTTCCCCGCAGCGACTCAAGGCTCAGCAGGTCTTTTACCAGTACCCCGGCCACAAGACTGGGAGGGATATATGGAGGTTGATCATCACTGAGACCACTTACAAAATCTGGAGAGAGAGGAACAGAGTTGTTCATAGTAATTACGGAAGTGTGGGATTCAACCCTTTGAAAGTGGTCTGGCACTTCAAGTGCGAGCTTGGGAATAGAGTTGAGTTGGATGCCCGCACTCTTTCGGACCGTGCCTTTAAGTTCCGGTGGGTCTTCGGGCCTAAAATTTGTACTGGAACGAAGAAAAATATTTTTTCCATTGGGGAACTTAGTCTCCCTATCCTTTCGGCTTGTAATCCTGCATTTCCGGACCCTTGATTTCCTGTGTTTTTGTTGAACTTTGTTTTTTGTATTAATCTTTGGAATGTTTCTTTTCCTAGATTCCGAGATGGAGTGAGGAGCTTATCTTTCTTCCTCCCTGCCGGGTGTCTGTTTTCGTACCATACCAGTCTCCTCGAGCCGCGTTGGCTTTGGGGACGGCTGGTCGGATTTTGTGTGTGAATCGGGGGGGGGGGGGACTTTGTGTTTCGCTGTGGTATTTCCTCTCTTTGCTTTTCCGTGTGTGGTTTGCCTGTGTGCGTTTGTTTTTTGAGAGGGTGTTGTGTGGTTGCTGTTTGTGGTGTGTCGGTTCTGCGTAGTTGTGTGCAGGGTTGGGAGCCATTGTTGGGTCGAAAGCTGGTCTTTGCACCACGCTGATGGCTCGGCGACCCTTCTGGTGGTGCCTCGGTTGGGACGTCATCACAGGGGCACCCGTGAAGGAAAGCCTTCTCCTACTTTAGTGTTTCGGGGTGGCCTAAGGCCGGTCTCGTCATTCTTGGTGTCCCTGTCTGCATGTATGAATTGAGGCCTGTTCGAGTTCTTCGGCAGGCCAGCGTGATTCCGGGGTCTGGATGTGCTGGCTGTGGAACTGTGGTTGGTGCATCGGGGTGTGAGTGAAACATCGGTGGAACCGAACTCACATTGTTTATATGTGGTTCGGCGAAGCGAGTGTGTTGGTGTTGCTGGGTAACAAAATTTCGTGCCGGGAGAAAGGTCGCCGTGCTTACGCACAATGGCGTCCCCCTCTCTCGGATGCCAAGTCTTGGTTCTCCAAGTGTTAGTTTTCTAAGACAAAGAAAAAACATTGTACATAGTTTGAGTGAAGAATAATTTTCATTAATAATTAATTGCTACCTCAAGTGCTTATGAACAACTGAAAAAAATTGTACAAGTAGCATTTGTTTAAAATTATGCTTAAGCCTTAACAGAAAGATTTTGTGTTTACAAATGCACCTTTCGAGCTTTAATAGCAGAGAAATCATTTATTATTTGATCATATGAATATTTTAAGCACTACTTTTTTCGATTGACAGAATTTCCAGGTGCGTTAATCTGGTCACCAATTTGTCCTTAAAGCATAATAAAGTTTAAATTTTATACATTTTTTTTAAATACGCGTATAAATTAATTTCACATTTTTTTACATTTATAAAAAAAAATTACGTCTCGATTGCGCCCCCCCTCCTCAGAGCTACGGCTCTGCAGTAGGAAAAATATAAGCACATATTTTCTTTGTTATATGCTAGTATAGTTTTCTTTAAATTGAGTCATTCATAATTTTTCTCTCATACATACGAGCATCAAATGGCAGATCATCAAGTGGCTGAAATGGATGTTCAGCAAAAAATTGTTTCAGATTTGCTCGTGACTTACATTGGAAGATTCCAGAAGTTGATCTTTCATTTTCTCGTGTAGCTTCATTTATAGGATGTGCTTCAGAAACCAAGTAATTTATGCCTGAAGGTATATCTGATTTCCTGCAACTAGTTGAAGAAATGTGTTCAGATGTTGTAACTATAGGTAGTAAAGATACTGGAGCAATGAGGCCAGAAGAAATTCTGGGCCTGGGTTGGTGAATAAAGGATGCTATTATATTTGTCTCTGCATTGAAAGTAGCTCTTAGGTTTAACAACCACTGTGAGCAACTCAATGGGCTATAAGCAGTCGCCCGTCCCTAATTTAGGGTCACTGGTTCCAGGGAAGGGAGAGAGCCAGTGCCGTAAGACAAACACAACATCCATGCCTCACCGGGATTCGAACCCGGACCCCTTACGGACGAATGATCAGAGGCCATCGCTTAGACCACTGTGCCACCGGGGTGGCTGATTGGAGGTTTAACGACCACCGTGAGCAACTCAATGGGCTATAAGCAGTCGCCCATCCCTAATTTAGGGTCACTGGTTCCAGGGAAGGGAGGGAGCCAGTGCCGTAAGACAAACACAACATCCATGCCTGACCGGGATTCGAACCCGGACCCCTTACGGACGAATGATCAGAGGCCAGCGCCTTAGACCACTGCACCACCGGGACGGCTTCCTGTTCTTGTAACTTACAAGTCATTGCATCATCATCACCATGAGTATTGTTTCTTTCTTCTTGATTATTTGTTGTGGAACTGAACATTGATGTGAATGGTTATTGTGGTATTATAAAATCTGCAATAAACCTACATTGCTTGGCTGATTCCTGCATTTTTGCTTCTTGTCGCACTTTGCGTTTCAGTGATCTAGATTTATGTTTTTTCTTTTCCATGCTGGTAGGGGTAATATTCCTGAAATTAAAACTTTATTAAAAATAATCCACGTTGGGGAAAATGAACATCTGCAATATCAACCGAAATCTTTCAATGTAAAAAAGTTTGTTTTCACGAGGTTTCTTAAAACAAATTAAAATTTTTACTTACAATCAGCACACACCACTAATTTATGCTTTGTACAAACAAACTGACTGGACATACAACACCTGGCAATTGTTTTGATGTCCTTAGCTCTCACAAAAACTTGAAAGGTGGAAAGAAACATGTGTTAGTCAAAGGTGACGCAGTTGTCTAAGCAATGGCTTATGACCATTCGTCTGGGAGGAGTCCGTGTTCAAATCCCGGTGACGTATGGATGTTGTGTTTGTCTTATGGCATTGGCTCTCTTCCTTCCTTGGAGTGAGTGGCCCTAAATTAGAGACGGGCAACTGCTTATAGCCCATTGAGTTACTCACGGTGGTCATTAAACATACAATAAAAAAAAATAGTCACTTTATGAACAGTAAGCAGTCTCCTAGGTGGAAGTCACAGGGATGACTGATAAGATAACTACCCCAATAGAAAAGTCAGGAGAGGTGGAAGCACTAAGTACTGCCCTCTTCTGGAATTTCCAAAAACTAATTCACGAGGAACTTCTATTAAATTTTTAAGCTACTAAAAGGCCATTCATATTTTGTGTGTTTTGAATATATCAATTTTGATTTTTAGTAATCTATGGCTGACGTTAACTGATAGGAAGAATACGTTCTATATGTTATTAAGAATATGTTCAACTCTTGAGATATTTCTGCCGTTCTCGTCCACTCCTTGCGTTTCGTATCCACTACCGAATGGTGACCTCGACGGAGCCACGATCGAAAAGAGTGTTTTGTTGGACCAATCTTTGTTAGAGGAGGCCCAACAATTATTTAGAATAATAATGAGGTTATTGCTGTGATTGAAATAGAAGACTTAACTGAAGCATAGGCGTAGCCAAGGGGGTGGTCCTCGGGTCCGGACCCCCTCTTCCTTGAAGGGATATTTAGTATGAATTTAAAGCGATATGTATGAATATAGGGGGCTTTCACCAATGAACCAAACCCATGGACCCCCTTAAGAAATTTCTGGCTACGCCACTGAACTGAAGTTATTCTGAAATTTGTCTCAGTGCAACGTCTTTCACATTCGCTAGAAGATACAGGCCGTCCCGGTGGCGCAGTGGTCTAAGCGATGGCCTCTGATCATTCGTCTGAACGAGGTTCGGGTTCGAATCCCGTGAGGCATGGATGTTGTGTTTGTCTTACGGCACTGGCTCTCTCCCTTCCCTGGAACCAGTGACCCTAAATTAGGGACGGGCGACTGCTTAACTGCTTATAGCCCATTGAGTTGCTCACGGTAACCTCCAATCAAAAAAAAAAAAAGAAGAAGACACAGCAATGATTTGCACATATTGTCTGTTTAAGGAGGCCCACTTCATCAGGGGCCCACTTGCCATCGGGCAAGCTGACACCCTGGCCAGTCCAACACTGAGTACGTGTCAGCTCTGGTGTTTTGTGTAGTTAATGTGCAGATTTATTATATTATGATTTATTTCAAATAATAATACTTTCTGTTAATATTTATATTATGAATTATTTAAATTATGTTTTTTATTATATTAACAAAGCGAAGTAAAAAAATTCATTTGGCAAACCACATTAGGGACATTTATTAAGACTGAGATACAGGTTCATTGTACTCCCACAGAACTGTCGTGTTTCTTAGAACACTACTTTGAGGTCTTTATGTGTTTTTCATTTGTGTCATCAGACAGTTCTTTCCTAGCAGGTAATCATTCTATTTAATTTATTCTACTACATTGACCCTTTCCCATTCATGAAGAACTAAAGCCGCCCCGGTGGCGCAGTGGTCTAAGCGATGGCCTACTGATCATTCGTCCGAACGGGGTCCGCGTTCGAATCCCGGTGAGGCATGGATGTTGTGTTTGTCTTACGGCACTGGCCCTCTCCCTTCCCTGGAACCAGTGACCCTAAATTAGGGACGGGCGACTGCTTATAGCCCATTGAGTTGCTCACGGTGGTCGTTAAACCTCCAATCAAAAAAAAAAAAAAAGAACTAAAATAAATTTTTCTGTCAGTATAAATATTTTAGGAGCAGGGAGTCAATTTACACTCCTAAATGTCCTTTTACAGGCTACACAAAATCCCTCCAATTCCCCATTACGGCTGTTCCACATCACGTCTGTTATTTATTTATTTATTTATTAATATGTCTTTGTTCTGAACTCCGCAACGTAAATAGACATTATTGACGAAGTACTGACGTGCTGCCATCTATCATCTGTTTTAGAACTACGGGCTTAACAAGAAAGTATTGTTTATTTAATGACGATTCGATCGGAATGAATATATGGATTTCTTACATTGCAAATCACGCAACAAAGATGCATTGGAAATATGCCGATGTGTTTATGTTTATCTTGGCAGACAAGCGGTAAATGTATAGAGCCGGAAAAAGCAGGTGTAGCTCCACCCTCCTAAATCGTCACCATTTCTTTATGTCATCGTGATTGGCTGAAATCCATCCTTGTTAATTAATTACGTTAATCGTCTTTCAATTAAGTGTGAATTCTAAAGAAAACATAACGCTAAAATTGAAAGCTTCACTGTTATAAGAAGTATAATTCATTCCAGTTTAATGCCGCCCCGGTGGCGCAGTGGTCTAAGGCGCTGGCCTCTGATCATTCGTACGTAAGGGGTCCAGGTTCGAATCCCGGCCAGGCATGGATGTTGTATTTGTCTTACGGCACTGGCTCTCTCCCTTCCCTGGAACCAGTGAACCTAAATTAGGGACGGGCGACTGCTTATAGCCCATTGAGTTGCTCACGGTGGTCGTTAAACCTCCAATCAAAAAAAAAAAAAAAAAAATTCCAGTTTAACATTAACACGGTTTCTGCAGCCAAAATACACACACTTGAAATTACATTGGTATAATGTAAACAACATCAAATTTCCACAGTTTGTGGCTTTACGGTTAAGAGCATCTCCAGAAGTATTATTCTAAACTTCTTGGTTTTCCCACACTTTGGCGACCGTCGCTCGCAGTTATATGCTTCACGCAAAGTGGTACTGTTTCATTAACAAGGGCATCTCCAGATATCTTATTCTAACTTCCTTGGGTGTAAGCAATATAGCTTCTCCCAAATTTAGCGCCATTGGTTCCAGGGAAGAGAGAGAGTCAGTGCCGTAAGATAAAGACAACATTCATATCTCACCAAGATCCGAACCCAGACCCATCTTGGACGAATCGTTAGAAGGCAGCGCTTAAACCATTGCGCCAGCGGGGCGGCGATTTCTTATTTAGGATTGATTCTTAAAGGTTTCATCGCATGGAAATTTCGGTGCAGTAAAAATAGAAATATTTTGAAGCGAGTTAGAAAATAATGAATGGAAACTGCTGAAAGAAAACTGAGAAAGCATTAGAGGTTCCTTTTTATTTCCCTTTTAGGACCACCGGCTTACCGTTCCTACTCACGGCCATTCCAAAAGTCTTTGGGCCATCCAGATAAAAAACAAAACAGGACTTGCCAATAGTATCAATAGCTTCCTGACGTCACGAGCGTCAACTTAGATCCTCTTTCTGAAGGACTGTAAAGGAAACTGAGTTTAACAAACACACCCTGAACATTTTTTTATAAACGATATGTAAAATAGCTTTGCCGCCCCAGTGATCCAAGCGATGGCTTCTGATGATTCGTCCAAAATGGGTCCGGGTTCGAATCCCAGGGAGGCATGGATGTTGTGTTTGTCTTACGGCACTGGCTCTCTCCCTTTTCAGGAACCAGTGGCTCTAATTATGGACGGGATACTGCTTATAGCCCACTGAGTTGCTCACGGTGGTCGTTAAACATCCAGTAAAAAAAGCTTATCTGAAATTGAGAGCCTCCCCGATGACACAGTGGTCTAAGCGCTGGATTCTGGCAATTTGTCCGTGGTGGGTGCGGGTTCGAATCTCGGTGAAGAATTGATGCTGCGTTTGACTTATGGCCCTAGCTTTTCCCCTTCCCTTGAACCGGTAGCTCCAAGGAGGTTGGGTAGCCCTAAATTAGGGACGGAAGTATAGAGGCCGACTAAGGAAGGGGTGCAAGCAAGGAGATTAGAATGTGCAAAGTGAATCTTGTCCCTCCAATAATTTTACTGGTGGGGGCAGTGGCCATCCGCCAATATTTTTCGTCCTGTTAAATTAAATAGTCCCTTTATCTTCATAACGGGGCCTTATGACGCTACCAAAAAATTAATAAATAACAAAGTATGTAAACTTTTTCCTAACATTGATCATTTGATAAGAAACTGGATTGCCCACCCCGTACTGTTTTTAACATGTTCTCGTTACATATGGTAAATGTTAAAAACGATTATCAAAAATAAAATAAATGAAAACACAGAAACATAATATCTAGCGTCTTAATTCATCTATTTATTTTTTGCGCTTCTTGTTTTTTGTTTTTTAAAGTGGCCCAGTGGTCTAAGCAATGGCCTCTGATCATTCGTCCGAAAGGGGTCGGGGTTGAAATCCTGGTGAGTCATGGATGTTGTGTTTGTCTTGTCTTACCACTGGCTCTCTCCCTTCCCAGAAACTAGTGACCCTAAATTAAGGACGGACGATTGCTCATAGCCGATTGAGTTGCTCACTGGTCGTTAAACCCCCCCCCCCCAAAATGGAATTATAATTTTTTTTTGGTTGGAGGTTTAACGACCACCGTGAGCAACTCAATGGGCTATAAGCAGTATCGCCCGTCTCTAATTTGTTGGGGTCACTGGTTCCAGGGAAGGGAGAGAGCCAGTGCCGTAAGACAAACACAACATCCATGCTGCCTCACCGGGATTCGAAACAGGACCCCTTTCAGACGAATGATCAGAGGCCATCGCATAGGCCACTGCGCCACCGGGGCGGCTATAATTTCTCTGGATATTTTTATAAAATTACAGGGTGAATTTTATTTTTTTAAATAATAATATTCAGCAAAGGAATATTTTTGTTGCCTTGTTCATTTGTTAATGAGCAGTTACAACTGCGTTTTAAAATATACATCGAATCTCGTAGTTTTTCTTTTTGCCCTTCTTTTTATTTTCGTTCTGACAATGGAAGAGGAGTGCCCCTCCCCGTCGGTCCCCTTTCCCCAGTAATTTGGTGAAACCGGTGGCCCTGCCGAGAAGGGTCCGAGACCGAATCCCAGTGAGGCACGGATATTGTGTTTGTCTTACTGCAATCACAGTGGCTGCAATGATTTTCTCTTTTCTCCCTTCCCTGGAACCAGTGGCCCGAAGTTAGGGACGGGTGAATGTTTCTTCGGTGTGGTAAAACCTTCAATAAAAAACAAAAACAAAAATACCCTTCTGTATTATAAAAATTTAATGGGAATTATAGAGGATAAATTTAGTAAGGTACTTTACCTCTGAAATTTTCGATCTATATACTAGATCATCGTCAGGAGTTCTTGCGTCAGACCAAGGTAGTGAGAATGAGACTCTCATTCTAATTACCTTGGCGTCAGACTACTTCCACAGGTCAGACCTGTGGAAGTAGTCTGACACAAGAACTCCTAACGATGATCTAATGTATAGATCGAAAATGTGAGAGGTAAAGTACTTTAATAAATTTATCCTCTATAATTCCCGTTAAATATTTATAATACTGAAGCAATTAGAGGAAGTCATTAATTATTAGGGGGAAAAGAACTGAAAAATTACTGACCTATATAGTAACTTCAGCATTAGCTCCCGAGACTGGTTGTCATATATTAATATCACGAGTTGTTCTTATTTTAGGTAGCAATAAAAATCTTTCTTTACATGAAAACTAAGTTTTAGGGAGGAAATTAATAAGTTCCTAGAATGAAAACTATTTGTGACATTAATGTAAGAAATCTTGTGGCATTTAATTATCCAGCAAAGAACTTCGGCATATTTTTAACGAAAAACGGTCTACAGCTGCATCAAGATCATAGCCCTCCCAAAGAAAGAGAAATAAATGTCTTTGATTCAGATGTAGAATCCACCCACTATTTAATTGCGTTCTGTTTTCTGCTTAAAAAAGAAATAAAAACAAAATGTATTATTCGATATATTAATTGATCGAACGTTAACGATATATCGTAATCAATATCGAAATGCAGCCGATTTTTAAAAGGAAAATAAGGCCCCCAAAATAAAAAAGTAATTTCCTCATTTTCTGTGTTTTGTTATGTTATTGAGACATATTATTAAATCTGGTAAGAGGAAGGAAGGACAAAAAGGTTTGCACTACCTTTACGCATTTTATGTTCAGTGGTTACTAGAAATATTTTTTTTATTCTTTTTTTCTTTTATTCTCTAAAAAAAGAAATCCTAGATATAGCTTGACTGGTATGGTAGTATTCTTTTTATGAGCATATATTTTACCAGTGTATGTACTTGCTGTAAATGAAAGGAAATGCATACGTTAAATTTAGCAGACTACTTCTAACTAAATGTAATTTTTGGTTGTGTGATATAAAAATTACGTATGTTCCTTTTATTTGTTGATGTGTCACTTCTCTTTTGCAGCCTGACACTTCCGTCAAGTCCCAGGTTTCAAAGTTTTCTTGAGGCAATGGTGCAGTTTTTGTGAGTATTAATTTTTAGTGAGGAAGAAAAAATGCTGTTGTTTAAATTTTGTTTTTATGCATTTCTTTTTTATTTTTATTTATCTATAAGGCTATGTATAACTCTTTATTTGTGTATGTTGATGTGCGTTACTCAATTATTTTTTTTCACAATTTCTTATCAATACCTCATTTAAAAATATTTGTAATGCTTGATTTTTGTATTTCAACATATACAAGGTCATATTTTTGTTTTATTGATTATGCAGCCACACACAAAGATTCCATTATAATTTGTGACTGGGTAATAGCACTGTATGTATACTTTACAAGAGAAGATTGAGATTTTTTTTTTTGCTGTTTAGTTGATATTTCTTCCCACTGTGTACAAAACATGCAATTTCCCTTTTGAATAAAAAAAGTTCAATGTTTTTTCAAGGCATCTGGATTGTTTACTTTAGAAAATAATTGTAAGGAAGGATTATTGTTTTTACATATAGGTTACTATTATTATTATTACTTGTTTTTCACTGTGCTCTTTATCAACAGTTCTGTCTTATCAATAGTATACAAGGATGCTGCATTACTGTTATGATAGCAGATTTTCACAATCCAATTTTTGTATAACTCTTTCAACACGAGAATGGATAGTTGGTACTGTGTATTTATTTTTATTTGGTTGAGTGTAAAAGAAATTTAGTTCTTTTTAGTTGTGCTGTGTGAATATGTAAATGTCCTATGATTCGTGCAAAAACAGAAATATAGATTGGTTGTTCAGATTTATCCAGTTTGATACCTACCTTTACTATTATACTTTTTTCTAATTCATTTTTCTTTAAATTTTCTTCCAGCTTCCTTTGCATGGCAGCTGGCTGTCTGCCTAAGATTTGTGTTGAATTCTAATTTATGACCAGTTTTTTATTCAAACCTGTGTAATCAGGGATGGAAATGTTACAGGGATCTGTGATTTTCCTCTCCCCCCACCCCAAGTTCCACTTTTTCCCAAAATTTCCTTAGTGGCTCTGCTTTTCTCTAAGATTTCAGAAAAATTTCCTTGGTGGCTTGGTCGCTGTTCTTTTGGTGTAACGGAAACGAGATTTAATTTTTCCTGAGTGTGTAGGTGGGGGAAGGCAGAGACTGGCAGTCGGTGATGACAGACACTCACACCAGTGCAGCCATGAGGTCAGAGTTCGTCCATTTGGAACATGATTTAGCAAGGTCTCCGAAGCTCTTGCCTTACTTTTTCACACAAGGAAATGTTTGCAAAAATTTGACTTACACAACAATGGCTACAGCGAGAACTGATATTATTGGAAGTAGTAGTATTGGAGAGTGTATAAAGAGGAACAAATAAAATTTTAGCTGTGAAAAAAGAGGAAAAGAAACAATTTCAATTTAAAAAAAAGCATTTAGTAACGAAGCGGCCAAAAAACTGGAGATCAGCGTTGCATTCAGACAGTTTTTTTGGGGAGGGGGTTACAAATTTTGAGAGGGCTGAGACTTGTTGACTTATTATATATAATCACAATTTTGTTCTTTATGTAAACATTAATACATATAACAAATTTTAATAGAGTATAAACATTCTCTTATGCGTGCATATTGCAAATGTAGATTCCAAGAAATTTACGCATACATGTGATTAAAAATGTTATACCTGTACTTTAATTCAGTAATGCACCACGAATTTCACCATCCCCCCAAAACATTAGGAGTGGTAAAAATGTCCTCACCTTACTACAGGTGTGTTTCTGTTTATTAAGGATTCATTACATTGTTACCTGAAAACATATGGTGTAAACCATTCCTGTGCCACTTGGTTTCAGCCCCTTTAGATTAGAACATAGTAGCAAAAACAAACTAACCGTTTGGATGCCAGTAAGGTGCCTTGATTTATTTTTTTAAGTGTAAACCACCCGCCGCCAGGAAAAAAAAACTTTTTATGCAAACAATTTCTAATAATTTGCTATTGTTAAAAACTAGGTAACAAATATTTTGTTATATTGGAAGCAGTTTAATGTTCTACTGAAGGATGATAGAAATTTCAGATTGAAGTCCAATTGAAGTCCATGTGAATGTGCTTTTTTTTTTTTTAATATTATAATATTTTCCCTCATTTTTCTTAACTTTTTTAATTAATTTATTCAATTATTCAACTATAAATGAAAATAATTGGACTAAATATAAGGAGAAATCACCCAAAAGCCTACGGCGAGGGGGAGGAAAGGGGGCTTTATGGATTTTCGAAGGGGCTAATAAGCAACTCTGATAAGATGCCTGTATACATCACTGCTGGAGATCCAGCATTTGAGTGTCCTAAGAAAAGGTTCCAGTAATAAAGCCTCATCTTCAACTATTGAAAATTCAGTTGTCTTGAAAAAAGCTGCCAATAATGAAGCATCGTCCTCAAAAATCCAAATTCCAGCAGAATCGGAAGAACAGAATTTGATGAACATTGATTGTCCAGAAAAAAAGGGGGAAAGCACTTTTAGAATTAAGTAGTATAGAATTACAGCCAAAGCAAAAATTTAAAAGAACTAGCAAGGAAAAAAGGGGTATCCTCACTGTAAAGAGTGTGTTTGAACAGGGTGACCAGATGTCCGGCTTTTGGAATACATGTTCTTTTTTTACCCTGTCCTCCAGGCATTAAGGCAAATAGTCCAAATATCTGACTTTTTTAATATGGAATAATTCAAATACATTTTAATCAAAATCTTTTATTGTAATCATACATCCCATGGAGCTACCGCTAAAATGTGTTCATTAATTTTTGGATTCCCGTTCATGCCTCCCCCCCCCCGATTAGTTTACTCCTATGATGCTGCAGCTGTCTGCTGAAGTGAGTCACTTGTGAGTCAAGAGCACAGAGAAAACCTAGCAGTTACTGTTAGCTTGTTTGTTGTTCATTGCATGTGGACGATCAACAGTGCCGTGCTGTGTAGTCATGTAAACAGTGAGCTCATACTGTTTGTTTTGTGTGTTGTGGGTCATTGCTGTGATTTTTTTCTGTTTGTATTCAATTTTCGCAAACCTCAGTGAAGGGTATACTGCTAATTTAATGCAATTTGGAAGACACATGTCTGAATTTTACAAATATTTGTTAAAGGAAGTCGATTTACTGAAGAAAATCTATTCCAGTGAAAACTGTGTGTAATCCAGCAGACTAAAGTTTTCTTTCTTTTTTTTTAAATTTTACATGTATGAACTCTCAAACTGTAAAATTTAAATACAGAGTAAGTTCATTCATATTTATTTTTATACAAATTTGTGTTCTCCTATTTCTTGAAATGTCCTCCTTTTTTAATGAAAATGTCCCCCCATTCCAAAAAGTCATCTGGCCACCCTGTTTTTGAAAAGATGATGCAAAATAAAAATTGAATAAAGTGTTTTTTGAATCATAAATACAAGCTTGTGTTAAATGTTATAGAATATATATTGGGTATATAAATAAGTTTTGAGGGATTTCCGTTCGGTGTCGTACTTATTTCTGCTCGCGTGTATTTTAAGGTGGCAACACCAATATCGCAGTACGAGACGTCAGAGTCAGTATATGATGTTTAATTGAGGTGCGAAGACGTATTTGTTTTACTCGATGGAAAATGGAAAATGGCAACTTTCGTCGCGGGAAGTGTTAGTACATTACTTTATTGTCAAGAAAAGTGCTGCCGACAGCTATCGCTTAATGTCAGAAATTTATGGTGAACATTCCCCATCCATAAAAACACGTGAGTATTGGTTTAAACGATTCAAAAGGAATGATTTCGATGTCAGTGATAAATAACGTTTTGGACCACTCAAAAAAATTGCTGATGCCAAATTGGAAGCTTTACTCGACGAGGATCCATTGTAGACCCAAAAGGAACTAGCAGCAGCATTAAATGTTAGTCAACCATGCATTTCACAATGTTTAGCTGCCATGGGAATGGTGCAGAAAGAAGGGAATTGGGTTACACATGCTTTGCGGGAAACAGACCTTGAACGTCGAAAAACCATTTGCGAATTCCTGCTTCAAAGGCAAAAAAGAAAGGGTTATTTGCATCGTATTATTACTGCCGACGAGAAATGGATATGGTACGATAACCCTAAATGGCAGAAAGCATGGGTGAAGCCAGGTGAACCAGGACCTTCAACGCCAAAATGCAATATTCATGGTTCAAAGGTAATGCTGTGTATCTGGTGGGACCAGAAGAGTGTGATCCACTGTTAACTGCTGAAACTGTCAAAAACTATTACTGGTGATCGGTATCGAACCCAATTAATGCATTTAAAACGAGCTCTCCCGCAAAGACGGCCGGAATGGGAGCATAGACACAACAAAGTCATCTTACAGCATGACAACGCAAAACCAAATGTTTCTCGACCTGTGAAAAAGTACTTAGAAGGATCCGACTGGGAAGTTCTACCCCACTCACCATATTCGCCAGATATTGCACCATTGGATTACCATTTGTTCCAGTCGATGCAGTGAGCACTTTCTGGAGAACGGTTTAGCTAGACAACTGGATCTCTTCCAAGGAACTGGAATTCTTCCTTCGGGGCATACGTTCACTGCCCGAAAGATGGGGTAAAGTTGTAGCTTCAGAGGGAGCCTACTTCAATTAATATTAAAATATTGTTTCTGCTCTCCAACAATGTGTTTTGTTCACCTCAAATCCCTCAAAACTTATTTATATACCCAATATGTTATATAAGTTTGTCATAAACATTATAGAATATACTGTATATACTATACAAACTTGTCATAAACATTATAGAATATATTCTATACATACATTAGTGTGCATATATATTCTTATTCAACTATTTTTGTAGTTCAAAATAACACATCATATATTTTCCCTCTTTTTTGCAAGTTGGTCATTTTAATCCCAGTTAATTCAGTTTTATCTATTATATTTTCAATTACTAATTTATGATCTTCCAAAAGACCGCCCCGGTGGTGCAGTGGTCTAAGGTGCTGGCCTCTGATCATTCGTCCGTGAGGGGTCCGGGTTCGAGTCCCGGTGAGGCATGGATGTTGTGTTTGTCTTAAGGCACTGGCTCTGTCCCTTCCCTGGAACCAGTGACCCTAAATTAGGGAGGGGCGATTGCTTATAGCCCATTGAGTTGCTCACAGTGGTCGTTAAACCTCCAATCAAAAAAAAAAAATCTTCCAAAAGATGTTCCCCAGTATGTCTTATAAAAGCATGTTCACAGTCAGTGCTGTTAACTATTACTTCTGGCAGGATTTCTTTTTTTCTAAGTATTTGATTTCAGTAAAACATTTTTTTTTTTGTCTTGAAAATTAGGCATACATTTTTATGCACTTCTGTTTGTAAAAAATACCCATAGTCTGCATCCATACTCATTAAAAAAATTCTACAGCTTTGTGTACAGTTTATGATGGATGGAAAGTAAAACAAATAGGTATTGTCAAAAATAAAATTAAATAATTTTTTGTATTTTTATTTTGATGATATTTTTCACAACTTTAACAGAATAATGATGATTAGCTGCATGTTCTTGTGTGGCATTGTACTCATTGTAATAGGGGATAAAGAGGTCACAACCGATAAGGTGTTCTTTATAAATATTGTTTCAGAACTTAACAACCATCATGAGCATCTCATTGGGCTATGAATAGTTGCCCATTCCTAATTTAGGGCCACTGGTTCCAGGAAGGGAAGAGAAAATGCCCTTCTCAGGTGAACAGTCAGAAAGCCACTTCTTAGACTATTTGCTCCACCAGGGTGGCACAGATACGGTTTGCACAGCACATAGATATTAGCTGTATTTAAACAGTAGGAATTAAATTAGTAACGAGGAAGTGCACACCAATTTATGTAGAAAATAGTAAAACTATACTAGTAATCTGATTTATTGGGTAGGAATATATATAATATTCCTCTAATACAGTGGTTCTCAAACTTTTTAGCCTGTGGAACCCTTTTTCCTTCAATGTCTAGCAATGGAACCCCTCTATAAAGACCATTTGAAAATTAATATGCCTATTATTTATCACTGATTTGAAATAAAAATAAAATGAAAAAATAAGCAGTCAATAAAAAGGTAATTTAGAGCCAAGAAAATTTATTATGCCAATGATGTAAGAAGTATTCAATAATGAAAATCATTGTGATAAATGGATTTGCTTTTTATTGCCACATAATTCTTTAAAATTCGGTTCTATTGAAGAAAAATGTAATCTTATCTGGGGCTCTGCATTCAGCTTATTCCAGTGCTTAGTTTTTGTTGAGGCATACACAGAAAAGCCAGTTTCCCACAGATAGGTTGTCGCAAATGGTAAGGGTACTGACACAGCTTTTTGCGATAATAATGGATATTCTCCTTTCAAACTGCACCAAAATTCTGTCATTGGCACTGTTTTATAATGAGATGTCACTGAAGAATCTGACGTCAATTCAATACATTTTTCTCATTTATCAGGTAAAAAGCAAGGAGGTTTCTCATTTATAACAAATGGATTTTTAATCCATAATTGACTTTTTATTTTTTCGCGCTGCTCATCAGGAAAATAGTGACTCATTAAATCGTGTAGAGCTTCTAGATTTTGGGTGATTTCATCATATTGTTTGTTTTCTATTTCTGAGTCCAACTCTGACAGAAAGTTTCTCACGGTTGAAAAGCAGTCAAGTTCGTGACTGCAGACAGAACTGGTCAAAATTTGTAGCTCGTTTTTGTAAATGCGACAATTTTGTCTTTGGTAGTGAATACATCAATTTGCTTTCCTTTTAAGTGCAAGATTGAGTTCATTCATTTTTGAGAAAATATCAGATAGATAAGCCACTCGAAATAACCACTCTCTATCATTTAATCGATCTTCCAAATAAAAGTGGTTATCTATAATAATAAAAGTGGAACTTCGAGCTGAAGTGCATGCTTTCTTCGCATGCACTTCAGCTCGAAGTTCGAAAAAGCGTTCCAATATATTACCTCGAGATAACCACCTCACTTCCGTGTGTAGAAGCAATGACGTATGCACACTTCCCATATAATCGAACAAGATTTTAAACAATCTATTATTCAGAGGACAAGCTTTTTTTTTTAATTTTATCATTTTAACTACTTCATCCAGGGCGCTTTTTAGATGGAGAGGCAATTTTTTCGTGGCAAGAGCTTGCTTAAGAAGCATACGGTGACTAATGGCACAGTGCTTTGCAATCGTTTTGATGCATGCGACAATACCAGATGTTTTTCCCGCCATAGCTTTAGCACCATCTGTACAGATATCAACACAATTTTCCCAAGGAATTTCATTTCCTTCAAAGAAGGAGTTTAAAATATTGAAGATTGCACAAGCTGTAGCTTTCGTAAAAGAAGATCTTCTGCTAGAAATGCTTCATACGGATATTTTACAAAAATGAGCAGTATCGCGAAACCTGGCATGTCTGTAGACTCTTCCATTTGCAAAGCAAAAGCGCAAGACTTGATGTGAAAAATAAGTTTCCCTTTTACACTGCCTGCTATTTCCTTCACTCAGTGAGACACTGTATCATTTGATAGCGGAATTTTCTATATTTCTTTGGCTGATTTTTCACCAAGTATACACTTAACCATGTCAATAACACATGGCTTGATTAGATTCTCTGCTATCGTATGAGGTTCACCTGCTCGTGCTATTTGATAGTTTACTAAAAAGGAAGCCTCTGTAGCTTTTTCATTCGCTGTATGTGCTGCATGAAAAATATTTTTTTTCATTTTTAAAAGTTCATCACGCTTGCACCCAAAAAAATCAACATTCTTATCTTTGAATTCTCGATGTGTAGTCTCCAAATGGCGTCGCAGTTTGGCTGGTGCCATTGAACTATTATGATGAACTTTGCGGCATACGACACACTGCGGATTATCATCAGCATTCATAAATCTGAAACAAATATAGCTCTCATCATACTTTCTTCTTTTTTAGAATTTAGCAGTTTTATCGTGAACACACCTTCTGAACGTGTATCATTTTCTTGAACTGAAGCAAATTCTTTTGTTTCTTGGTCATTATGATTCTCATCTATATGAGAAGTACTAGGCACTGATAGAGAATTCAACTCAAAATTTTCGGAACTTGAACGTTTTAACATACCCTGTTTAAGCCAATGATCCATTTTTAACGTTAACTGGAGAAGAGAGATAGTTCAACAAGCACACACTGATTAACATTGACAGGCCAAAACTACGCAGCAAATTCTTGCTTCTCCAGCACTCTACAGCCGTTCAGACCTAGGCAACAGTGAAGGCCATAAATCGCTTTATCAGTGTTTCAGGCGCCAAACTGTTTTG
The DNA here is from genome assembly GCA_039090855.1 of Macrothele yani. Taxonomy (NCBI): domain Eukaryota; kingdom Metazoa; phylum Arthropoda; class Arachnida; order Araneae; family Macrothelidae; genus Macrothele; species Macrothele yani. Next base: position 35,400,914 of record CM077004.1, read on the forward strand.
ACTCCTCCCTCAATCTTTTCGCACCACTTCTTTGAGATGTTCTGTCCCACATGGTTTTCACGGCTTTCTGTCACATCTTTTTTCCTCTCTTTTAATGGTTGCGAAGAATTGGTTGGTTAAGGCTGTCATCGGGAAAAATATGGAATCAACAGATTTTCTTGAAAATTTCGGCAATGTTTTACGAACTGCCCGCGGAACCCTGGGGTTCCACGAAACACACTTTGAGAAACACTGCTCTAATATACATAAATATTTGTATGCCAATAAATTGGATTATTAGTATAGTTTTACTATTTCCTAGCAAGGAATTATGTGGATGGAACCTTGGGCTTTCAATAGATAATGTGTGGAGTTGTTGCATTCTCTGTGGATTTTGTATAAAAGAATTGAATGATGTTATTGCTTTCACTTTTTTTTTTTATTTTATTTTATTTTTTTTTTTAGTGGAAAATATGTGTGATGGAGAAAAACTCCATAGAAATTGGGGCGGTAAGCGCAAAATTTCTGATTTCGTGCACCAAGATCATGAAAACATTGATATACAATTGTAGGCATAGCATAACTAAAAAAAGGGGGGGGGTGAATAAATAAACTGATGTTTGCTTTGATGGAGCATGAATAAGTATAAACTTATGTCTTCCTGTTCATGGGGGACAGCAAGTAAGTGTAAGCTTATGCTTTCCTTGGGAGGCACAAATAAATGTGCGGGGGGGGGGGGGGGTGCATAGATAAGTATACACTGATGTTTTCCTTTTGGGGGAGACCATTCTTAGAAACAGTTTCTCTGTGTCATAAAATTCGGGTCTTTTAAGTGCATAACAAACATTGTTTGTTGTGCATTACTGTTCACTCACTGCTGACAATGAATGATGAACAGTCCAGCATATTTTTGACTAAATGCTAATTTTTCTAAAAGTAAAGTTTTTTTTTTTTTTTTTTACAAATTCTTTTAAATATATTTTTCCTAATACATGAATAATATCCTATAATGAATTATCTATATTAGCATTTTTCTGTAATGTTACTTCTTAACAAAAATGAATCACAGCCAAATCTGAAAGGTGAATAAACATTGTGTGTATAAAGCTCTTGGTTCTTCCTGGTGGAACTTCATAGTGACTCCATCAAAACCTCCCATTCATATTTGCTGCCCCATCATAGGATTGGTCTCACATTTAAATTTCCTAAAGTTGACGGGGGGGGGGCAGGTGCTCTCCCTGGTACTACACCTACGTATACAATAGCCAGATTTTTATTTAAAAATGTTTCATACATACATATCATTAAGCTGTTCTCTGAGATTCAGAGTTAGCTCGCAAAGAATGATTTCTATGACCCAAAAAGAACCCTTTTTTTTAAATAGTATGAGTTTATTATAATACTTTTAGCACGTGCTGCAAAAAACAAAAAAACAAACAAACAAAAAAAGTGAGGAAAGAGTGGTAAACTCACCAGGTTATCATCATAATTTTTACAAAGAGTTGGTTGCAGGAAAAAAAAAACCTTAAGAAGTGATGGAACTTCAATGTATAAAAGCTATCTATGTAAGGTAAACACTTTGTCACTTAGATTTTTCAATTGTCTTTCAGCTTTTGTCACACTGAATGGTACACTGGCTTGCAAAAATTAAGGACAAGACGGTTTTTCTAATGTAACATCGTGCAGAAGTGCTCCACATCGACTCAGATCATACCATAAGATCCCCAAGATGTAAGAATATGGGACAAGTGAGCAAAACCGTCCAAACAAGGAATCCAAAGGATACAAAGGCACTTTATTGATAAGGTAGCTTCAAGCACAACTGGACAGAAGACAGAAACATCCATGTGACAGGCGGCTGCCAAGAAAAATCCAGTCTTTAGTAGGGGATATGATCATCCCTGACTGCGTTGCAGGATTTACAATGTCTGTCCAGGCTGAGGATGAGGTTGTCAAGGAGCTGTTGAGGCATCGCAGCCCATTCCTCTTGTAGCGCCAGTCGCAGCTGCGGAATCGTTGCTGGCGGCTGGTGACGTGCTGCCAAGCATCTCCCGAGAAGGTCCCACATGTGTTCGATTGGATTTAGGTCCGAGGACCTTGAGGGCCAATCCATGCGTTAAATATCTTCACTCTCCAACAGCTCTGCGACAGCCACTGTACAATGAGGTGTAGTGTTGTCCACGAAGAGGAACTCAGGATCCACAGCACCTCTGAACAGACGCACGTGAGGCAGGAGAACCTCGGTACAATAGTGGACACCAATGACTGAACCTCCTTGGAAGATGTGGAGGTCAGTACGGCTACCAAGCATGATACTGCCCCAAACAAGAACTCCGCCACCTCCAAACCGGTCCCTTTCGATGATGTTGGAGGATTGATTGCTTGTCCCCTGCTCTCTCCAGATCTGCATACGTCCAGAATCGCTCGTCAGACTAAATCGGCTCTCATCCGTAAAAATAACTCGACCCCATTGATGTCCAGTTCTTGTGTTCGTGGAACCATAGAAACCGCCGTCTCCGATGAGCAGGCGTTAATGGCACACACCGTACTGATCGTCGTACAAATAGACCACCTTTGTGCAGCCTCCTGGCCATGGTAGAATGTGATAACGGACGTCCAATTGTCTGTTGCATGTGCCTTGCGATTTCTCCCGCTGTCTGCTGTCTGTCTCTTCTTGCCTGTAGGACAATACACCGGTCGTCCCCCGCCGTGGTTGCTCGTGGACGACCACTGCTAAACTCTCGGGCAGCTGTTCCTGTCATTTGAAATGCTCTCCAAGCTCGTGAAACGATGCTGTGAGCGATCCCGAACTCCTCGGCCACACTAGTCACACTTTGACCTTCTTCTAACTTTCCAATGATGCAACCTCGGGTAAAGTCATCCCGATGTCGTATACTAGATTGCCTGTTGGCCATATCACACGGTGGCAGCAACTTGACGTCATTCAAACCGATGTACACTGTGCAATAGCTTTCCCCGAATTGCTGAGCATACACCGCCCGTGTGTTTTATACCCTTCTGACACCCCCACCCCAACCCCCCACGTCATGCTGCATATATGCGCATGCCCTACCATACCAGACCCTAGTTTTATCTCCTGAGTGGTCTTTCGGTCCGTTCTGCCTGCTCGTGCCGCTGTTACGCTAATTTCTCGTCTCCGTCCTTTATTTTTGCACACCAGTGTATGAGAACCTGTTTCCCATGGTAGAGCTCTTTGGGGTTTCAAGGTGACTGCGATATTGGAAAGCACGTGCGTATTGCAGCCAGTGGCAGCTTGTCTATAGGATAACACAAGCACATGCTATACTCACCATTTTCATTAAATGTTATTAGATTAACAAAAAAATTTACCATTCAAAAAATTCTGTGTTTGTGAAGATTACATTGAAAACATATTGAATTAATGCGTTATTATGTCAATATTTGCATCTTTATGGCAATGAACTACCATTCAAGTGCATTTATTCACATGCAAGTCAATAATGACTTCAGAACAAGAAAGGAATAGCAGAATCAGTTTTAATAGAAAAAAAATTATCAAGAATATGTAATATCAGTGACCCAAACAGTTTGAATGATAATTGGAAAGCACTGATTAAATTGGAACAACAGGCAAGGAAGAAAAAAGAACAGAACTGACAATAGATGGTGCCAGAGAGGAGGACATGCAGAGTTGTCGACTGAAGCTGGAACCCCAACAAATTCGTTCACTTGGTCTGCGGTCAGCGGAGCAGAAGGTTTAACATCAGCCTCTTGAAAACAGCAGGGCAGCTGCTGAAAGTACTTGAGGAAATGTGTGACTGTGCAAATAGGGTTAATGCTTGTGGCGAGATATGGGACAAGACACTATACGAATTATATTTGATGGAAGTTTGACCACCGTGATGTAAATAGTGTAGTATAGGTTGTGTATATAGAGATCTGAATATTGTATTGAGTTAATGCAGTGTGGAAATTGTACGTAAGGTGTTTTTATTGAATGGTATACAGCAAAAACTTCGAAAATTCGGCATCCAGAAAACCAGCAACTTCAGAAATCAGGCACTTTTCTAATTTCATTTTCGTGAGAACATCCAATGTTTCACCAATAGCCATGAAAATTTCCTGATGTACTGTCTTAACAACACATCGTGAGATCATCCGATCTCAGCGTGTGAATTGCCGATAGCGGCCTATACGTGTAACATCTGGAGGTTTCTCAAATTCGTCATCTATTAGGCCGTGCTGAAGTGACGTAAATCAATGAGGGGATGAATCGGCGTGCACGTTTGAAATGCGTGTCGAACCTTGTCATGATAACCTGTGCTTGGTGGTGGTGGTGGTAGTCGATTGTGTAATGATATCTACATCGGCCTTCATGATTCATTGCTGTAATGGCCTTCGCGATATATTGTAGTTTTGTCAATCGAAAAACCGTAACATCAATGTAAAATTCTCTTCGGGTTTTCGCGAAGTATGAATACATCGCCCAGCCCTAGCAGTTGCTCTGGCTTTTTTCAACTTTTTACCTAACCATTCGCCAAATTCAATTTTTTTCGACAGAGTTTTGTAATAGAGTGGAGCTCTCTTTACAAGACTCGAGACAATTAGTTGTTCGAGCATAGGTATGAGATGACACATCCGATCGCCGTGATTTTTTGCATGCGATTGGACATCGCCAACGGTCAGGTTTTGACGCCTTCAGATTCCCGAAATTCCGTGTCATTGAGGAATAATCATCCAAAAACTTGCATTTTTAGAGGTTTTTCCGGGTAAGGGGTTGTCTGTTACCTATCTCCTCCAAAGATCTTCAGCTGATCGCGGTGACACTTACCACAGAGAAAGGGAAGGACATGGTGAGTGACATGGGGTTGGTATCATGGTGATTGGTTGTGCTGTGTAAAAATAATGACCATTAAAAAACTGACCAATTTTAATAATAATTGAAAAAATCCACTCTTTATAAGAGACTCGGAACAATTAGTTGTTCGGGCATAGATACGACATGACACATCCGATCACCATGATTTTTGGCATGCGATTGGACATCATTCGTGATCAGGTTGTGACGCCTTCCGATTCCTGAAATTTCTTGTCATTGAGAAATTTCAAGTAAAACTAGATGGCCTTTTACTCAAACCATTTCACGAAAGTCTGCTCACTAACATTAATTAAAAAAATCAGTTGAATTGAAAAATGAAGAAATGGAAAGACTGCATCTGTTAGCTCAACACTTGCTTAATCTACAATAATAAAAGGAAGTTTGTGTATGTGTCTGTCTGTCTTTTGTGATACAAAATGAAAAACGTGGTTCCCGATCCGAGTTTGTCTTTCTGCTTTGTTTACTTGTAACCTGATCACAACCAGCATAAAGGAAAGTAGTTCATGATAAATTTTAGGCATTTCTGTTTTAGAATGTTTCGTACTTTTGTTCCAGAAGTCAAATTTTACGCGTTCGTTTTTTAGAATTTGTTATAATAGACGTCTTAATGAGCTTAGATTTTGCAATAGTATCGCTCAAAATATGTCAACTGTACCCGAGTTATCGGTTACCATTGGTGACTTGTCCTAGTAAATAGTACAAAAAAGTAATTGCCAATATTTTCGCCAAAACTATTTTTCCATCACCAAAACCATTTTTTTTTTTTTTTTGCCAGTTGCAAAGAATGCGTTCAGCAGCACGACCCCTATGTATTTATAAGGCTTCGACGCAAAAATTTTCGTTAAAGTGGCCTGTTACGTGTAAGTACATGCTTTACGTAACACGAGTTACGCAATTTTTGGATAGCTTCAGAAATCCAGAATTTTCATAAATCTGGCACTCGTTCAGTCCCATGGATGCCAGATTTTTGAGGTTTTACTGTATATGTTTGAATTAAGTGTGTATTTATGAGTATGTATGTATTTATTGATAGGAGCTTTGGTTTTCAGTTGTGTGTATTTGAAAGCAATGTAATATAAACCGAGAAAAAAATAACAAGAAGAAAACAGAAAGCACTTTAATGCTAGTGAGTCTGTTTGCAATATAAAGAGTTATCATGAGCGCCAAACTAATGAAAGTAGTCAACATATAATAGCGTTCAAAGAAAAAAATATTCATAGCCTGTTAGATAACATTAGCAACTTGCATGCAGATAAGAAGAATGAGAAAGCCCGAAAGGACAGTTGCATAAGAATCGTTTTGGCTAACGTGCATGAAGTGTTTTATTGAAGGAAGACACAATCTTAAGGGTAAGTTGGATTCCTTTCTTGTTCTGAAGACATTATTATGTGTTCAGAAAAAAACCCATTATGGCAGTGGAAATATCTTGTGTTTCCAGCTAAATATTCCAAGTTTTTCCTCCCACATTCCTCCCACATATCATGTACACCTTGAATTCTGCCTCCAGTGTGCACAATCTCCTGCTGCTCCAGCTCAGGAGTACTTGAACATGCTCAATTATGTACTCTACTTTCAGCTAGCTTGGTACAAAATCATCGGGCACACTTCTACCTGGCTCATTCTCATTTTTTAAGCATCGGAACATACTTCTACCAGGCTCATTCTAATTTTTTAAGCATCGGAGCACACTTCTACTGGGCTCATTTTCATTTTTTAAGCATTAGAGCACACTTCTACCGGGCTCATTCTCATTTTTTAAGTATCGGAGCACACTTCTACTGGGCTCACTCTCATTTTTTAAGCATCGGAGCACACTTCTACTGGGCTTATTCTCATTTTTTTTTTACTGGGAAAAAACCCAGTCTCTCTTTCTCTGTTCTCTCTTTCATTTGTTACTGGATTATTGTAGTGCCATGCTTCTGTTTCATTGGTGGAACAGAAGATTCAGTGATAGCTTAATATCCTTAAATGTAAATAATGAAACGTGAGATGCTAAATGTTTGTCTTCTCAATCATGAATGCTGTTGATTATTTGCTGAATCATCAGTTTTTGCATTTGTTGGAACAGAAATTGGAAATTTTAATGACTGGGTAGTCCTACATCAAATCTTAAATTACAGTAAAATTTTAAAGATATAAATACTGAGCGAATCAGGAAGTTCAGTTCTGAAACATATAATAAGAGTGAATGAATATGTGGCTGTGACAAAAATGCTGTGCTTTGTTTCCCATGTTTATGACATTTTGTTCACAAAATTGAAAAGCATGACATGTCTTCTGCTCACAAAAATAATGTACTGATTTTGTCTATGCTTAGTAGGAAAAACATAAGATCGCAACTAGATTCTAGTTAAAGGTGGCAAATTCAACAGTAACATGAAAAAAGTTAAAAGCAATAAGCTTTTGTTTTTGCATAAGTGTCAAAACACTTGTTTATGAAGGAAATTTTAGGATCAAAACACTTGTCTATAATGGAAATTTCCAAAAAAGAATTTTGCATTTTTTAATTCCATATTTGTTCTGTATGCTCAATGTGGACATACAAAGCATATAAGAAATCAAAGACTTAAATTCCTAATTTGGAAAACTGCTTTACAAACTTTGACGAGTCATGCATGAACTTTCTAAATTTAAACTGCTGTTGTATCAGCTATTCATTTGAAAGCCATGAGTCAGTCATAAAGTTCTTCAGTGAGCTAGCATGCAAGTCAATGTGTCAGATGAAGCTAAAGTGTTTTCCTTCTTTTTTTGTGCATTAGGTTTTTGTGAGATGCATGAAAAACATATACTGCTAGGAAACTGCTAGATAATTTTTTTAGAAGGGAGTTGGTGAGTTAATAATCCTGTGATGAGAAATTTATATTTTTATGCTGTTTTGATATCCAGGTTTGTGGCTGATGTGTGAGTGTATTCAACTAGAAGGCAAATAGGAAAACAATGTTTATAAACTTTTATTTGGTAGAACAAGTAACTTGATGTGTGTGAGGGAGCAGAGGGCAATTATAGTTGGATGAGAATGTGAAGGATAAAATATCATTCAGTAGCATTTTGATCTTAACCCCCTCCCCCTCTCTCTTCCTTGACAGCCTGCTGTTTTATTGCTCTCATTATCATTATGTGCCCATCTTCTCTACCATAAAATTTGTTTAATAAAGATACTGGGCACAAAAAATTAGTCACCTGCAGCAATATATGTAATTGTTTAATATGATATATTTCTGAGGTTATAATTAGAATCTTATTTAAATATTTTTACGTTAGTAATAAAAGAAGTCATGGCTTTCCTAGATGATCAAGTGATAGTTACAATAGACTGTAGTGTTAATCCTGATGAAGGGTAGGGTTACTACTCGAAAATTTGATGCTAGAATTAACATCCTGTATTCTTAAGTAATTCCCATAATCTGTCTATTTTAACTATCATTTTAGGTTATATAATAATAAAATATGTGTTACTTCTGTCTACAGACAAAATTGTTAAGCTGAAATTTTTGAAAAATCAAAATCAGTCGGTCGAAAGACAGATGTAAGTGACTGGAAAAAAGGTTTCATAGCTTTTGCCCGGTCAAAAGGGCACAGCATCAAGGAAGTTGCAGAATTTGTAGGCGTTATCAAAAGAATAGTTCTACATGTGTATAAACATTTTGTGTAAGTCAGACTCGACTGAAAATAAAAGGAAAAACTGTGTACGTAACCTCATTTTGACAAGTTGTCACTGGCACAGAATTTCTCCCTTGGTCAATGAAAAACGAATTTCAAGCAAAGCAGGAACTCCTCCAATCTGTTAATAATGGGCCTTACATATCTATATCTGAGCGAGCATTGTGCATATCTAATGGATATCTGGAGTAGAGTTGCAAGACCGAAACCAATGTTAACTTCAGCTCACGAAAAAGCTCAATTAGCTTGGGTCAATGCTCATAGGACATGGAATGTTTATCAGTGACAGGCTGTCATATGCTCGGAAGAATCCAAATTCTGCCTGTAATCAAATGATGCAAGGCGTAGGGTCAACAGGAGGTCTAAAGAAACATTCAATGCTGAGTGCGTTCAATGAGTTCTTGCAAAGGAGTTGGATCTGTAATGCTGTGGGTTGTTTTAATGGTTGTGAATCAGGCCTACTAGTAGAGGTGAAGAATACAATAAATCAGCATGCTTACAGAGAAATTTTAGACGATCATGCGTTTCCTTTTGCGCAATATTTGCAGGATTCTCATCAAGTAACTTATCCGATTTACCAGGATGACAACTGTAGGACTCATAGAGCTAAAACCATTATGGATTGGTGTGAAGAGCGTGATACAACTTTGACACACATGGAATGGCCAGCTAAATTGCCAGATTTAAATCCCATCGAGAAGTTATGGGACCATCTTGAACGGAGTTTAAAAACCGAACTTCAGCATCCCAGGAATATCAATGAATTGTAAGACAAACTGTTCTTAGAATGGTCAAAAATTGGCTCAATTTATTTAACTCATCATGTTGAATATCCTCCAGCAAGAATTAATGCTGTGATTTTTGCATGTGGTGATGTAACTAATTATTAAAAGTAAATTTCTGGAGGTGACTGGTTTTTTTTTTTTTGTCCGGTGTCTGTACCTTCCTAGTTCTATTGAGAAACATGAACTATTTTACTTGCATTGAACATAAAGTTATAGTTTTTTGCTTTGTGTATGCATGTGCTTATCATAAAAATCCTAAGATTGGCCTACCTTGTAAACTCAGTAGAGATTTCTATGATTAACCTTACCACTTGGAAGTAACCAACAAGTTTTCTGCCAATGGATTTATCATCCTGCCATCCTTATCCAAATGTTTTTGCATCATATTGATGACACAACACTATCACAAACTAAAACCCTTTTCACAGTATGTTGATGTTTTTTATAATCCATATCATGTATGTGACATCGAAAGTTTTCCTTTGCAGCTATCATCTTAATATCTACTAAACATTTCTTCAGGCTTCTAAATAATGGGCTTTAGCTGCATGGAACTGCATTATCCTTGCCAATATAGTAGTGACATTTTTATTGTATATATCGATCATCTATATAGTTGTGATATTTTTGTACTGTTTCACACGTTGTATGAATATCAATGTGTTCGCAGGAAACTCGTTCAACTTCGTCTGACATTGAATCATCACTGTTGAATGCTATTGAATATTAAAAAAATCAAGGTAAAGTATTATATAAATGAAAATAGTTACTCACATTTTCATTTTCACCTGTAAACATCTGGATATTGCGCCATTTTCTTGTGTTCCTCAAGTTGTTCCACATGTCACAACATAAAATTTTGCCTTGAAGTTGTCTGTTAACATTTCCAGCTGTCACTTCATGAAGATATTCCAAATGGGGAGTTGATATAGGTGGGTAATTAATCTTCTTAATGAATCATGAATCAAATCAATAAAATAATCCAACATAAAATTAAATCAAAAAATAAAAATAATAAAAGGTCAAGCCTTCAAGTCGAAGGAAAATCGATCTGATAAGAATTCAGTCTTGACTACAGCATGGATTTTGTCTCCCGCTGCACTAAATATTCCCATGCTAGTTTTGACTATCATTCTTGTAATCTTCATCTGTGGGTTTAACAACATTTACTTCATTGTGCATGTTGTTCAGTAACCAAATATCACACAACCTGCAACATGATTCATAACTCAACAGTTCCACGTTGGCAGAACCTTTGCACATTCTAAGCTTGGTTTTATTACGCATTCTTTATGTCATGTACATGTTAGTTCTTCATTGGACTCACCTAAACTTGTTTCTGATTTTAAATTGTCTGGTGTCGCCATCTTCTGTATATTAGTAGACTCTGTATCTGTCTTGATTTTTTTTTTTTTTTTAAGTCATCTATTTTTTTTTTTTTTTTTTTTTTTTTTGGTTTTGTTCTTTTTTCTTTTCCTGCTCAATGAGGTATCTCCATGCATATGATAGATCAACCGGGTCATTGCAATTACAGTTCTTATCTCTTGTTTTTTCAATCATTACTGTCTGTGATGTTAAAATTTGGGCTTTCGTTTTATGCGATGTAATTAATTGGACAGAAGCCAAATTGAAACCCACAGATGAAAAACAGTCTTCATCTGTGAGTTTGATGAAGACTACAATAATGTTAGTCGAAACTAGTATGGGAATATTTAGTGCAGGGGAGACAAAATCTATGCTGTAGTCAAGACGGAATTCTTATCAGATCGATTTCCCTTCAACTTGAAGGCATGACCTTTTATTATTTTTATTTTTTGGTTTAATTTTATATTGGATTCTTTTATTGATTGGATTCAAGATTCATTAAGAAGATTAATTACCCACCTATATCAACGCACTATTTGGATGGAATATCTTCATGAAGTGACTGCTGGAAATTTTAACAGACAACTTCAAAGCAAAATTTTATGCTTGTGACATGTGGAACACCTCTAGGAACACAAAATAGTGCAATATCCAGATGTTTATAGGTGAAATTGAAAATGTGAGTAACTATTTTCATTTATATAATAATTTACCTTGATTTTTTAATATTCAATAGCATTCAACAGTGATGATTCAATGTCAGACAAAGCTGAAAGTGTTTTCCTCAAACACATTGATACAACTTGTGAAACAGTACAGAAATATCACAACTATATAGTTGACAGATATATACAATAAAATATTATAATCATGTAATGAAGTTCAACACTGATGTGTGTTAGAAGAACTAATTTAATAATAGTGGCATTCACAAAATGGAAATTGGGTTGAATTAACTGATGAGTTTTGAAATTTGTAGTATCTGTTACAGTTTTTCCTTTGTATCTTCTTCAATACCTTGACGTTTCATGTGCTGAAAAGTTTCTTCATTAGGAGCTTCAGTGGTGTCAAGCTGTTTTTTCACTGAGTGGTATTGACTGTGTGATCCGTAATTCAGTTCTCTCTTTCTTAATCATTCCATGGTAATGTATTAGTTAAATAACTGGGGAATTTTTATGATAAAGTGCAAATAACTTTTGTGTTACTCTTTCCATGTCATGCTCTGGACTTTGATTTTGCCCGGTCATGACTAGTTGACAGGAGTGTATGTAGAATTTTTTTCGAGGGTGGGTGGGTGAAAATGGAGGGTTTTTTTAAATCCACAAAACAATAAAAATTAATGAAAAATAGAAGAAAAATTTGAAGCATTTTTTTCTAATGCAAATTGATGTATTTTTATTAAATTAAAGCATTTTTTTCTATTGTTAAGTCACATTTTAACCAAAAAGATTTTTAAAAATGAAACAGTTTTTGGGACAAGGCTCCTTTGGTCCTCCCTCCCCTTTAAAATATGCTCCTGCATGTTGACAAGCACAAATAAATAAAGAACACAGTGTAGATTTAAACTAAAAGAGAACAGAAACTAAACCATCAGTGATAGTAAAACACTGTGTATTTATCTCTCTTTGACAACCATAACTGTTAAAAAGCATGATAGATTCTTCAAAATTTGATTGAGTGTATTTAATTGTTGTTCAGATTTGTATTGGATACTTTCAAACTGAAATTACAAAAAGATGGCATACTAGAAGAGCAAAATTATTTACCATATTGTTTCTGAAAGATGTTTTGAATAAGAAAAAAATTTGTCTTGGTTTCTATAGCCATTGTTTGATGATGTGTTGTTTGGTGATTGATGATGTGTACAATTTGTAATTGAAAGAAATTGGATCTTGCTGTTTGTCACATTATAAGGTCAGGTAGTACTTCATTATTTTCGTAATATTTTTCTGTCTCTATTAGCAAGTGTTAATAAGCAAATTATGTTTGTGTGCAAGTGTATGGCCATTTTAATTATGCATTTAGCATTTTTAAGTTTAACCCTTAATCACAGATGTGCTCAAAATGCAACATAAAATCAAAGGTGCAGTCTTACAGACTGTGATTATTTTTTAAACGTAATGACTTGCAGAATATGGAAGTATTTAATGATAATATTTTGTATGAATGCACTACATTATAAATAGCATTTTAGAAAAGAATTTGAGAAAAAAAACCACATAATATTTTAAAAAAATAATGTACTTTTACTCTGGGGTAAAAGAAACATTAAAATGGAACAAAAAAAAATGTTGAAGTGAAAATGAAAAATACCAGAATGAAATGCAATATTTTACAATTTCACTGCATTTCAGTATATACAGTATATATTTATTAAGCAAATTCCCATTTCTAACAAAAGTAATAATCTCATTTGCTGTTACATATCTTGTATGCAATTTTGACAAACTTTTCTACAGTTCTTATATTCCCATACGCAAAAAGGCATATGGCGTGATATTACATGGCCAAAGACTTTAATGTAGAACCGCTATTAAAAGCAGCGACAATACTGTTCGTCACATATATTTTGTTTAAGTATGCCGGGTGGAGTAGTTAGGTCCATATAATGATATGAAAATAGAAAATGAACATTAATGGTAAAAAAATTCACTTACTCATAATAATTTAGGCTTATCTTATGTCGGCATTTTAGTCTCTGTAGCAAAGCATCTGCTCAATAGTATGGACATTTGCTTATTTAGATGAGATCCAAGTTCTGCTTGAACGGAAGATTCACAGATTAAAAAAAAACACTATTTCGAGTTAAAATTCTATACCCTTGTATAGGTGTTTGCAAAGAATGCTGATTAAAACATGAAAGTTAAAAACCCAAATGAATAAAAAATACACAAAGGAATAAAAGATGAACCCAAACATAATTCACCACCGCAACACACTTCCAAACATGTTTCGGCAAGAATTTTGCCTTCCTCAGTGGAAACTTTAAGGTGTACATGGGCACCAAGTCCTCGTCGACAATCCTCGAAAGACTGATGTAATATCTTGTATCGCTCTGCCTTCAGCCTTCATCGTCGCAGACCATGGACAACTGCGTATCACTACGCAAGCCGGTAGTGGTGGCATCTATGAATTACCTCATGCCTGGCGATATTTGCCAGGCATAGCGACATCTATGAATTACCTCATGCCTGGCAATATTTGCTAATCAGGAGGTAATTCATAGATGCCGCTACTAACGCCAATTGAATTATTTCGCAATTGAATTACCTCATGCCTGGCGATATTTGATCAAACAGGAAAACAATCGATTTCAAAAGGCTAATAAACACAGGTTCAAAGATCGCAGGCATGGAATGGCAAAAGTAGACCAAGAGGAACACAATGCCATAGATGCCACCACTAACGGCTTGTGCAGTGATATGCAGTTGTCCATGGTCTGCGACGACTAAGACTGAAGGCAGAGCGATACAAGATATTACATCGGTCTTTCGAGGATCGTTGACGAGGACTTGGTGCCCACGTACACCTTAAAGTTTCTACTGAGGAAGGTAAAATTCTTGCTGAAACATGTTTGGAAGTGTGTTGCGGTGGTGAGTTTTGTCTACAATTTGTGTGTAAACCAGATACTTAAATTTAAGAAAATGAAAATAATAATATCAAAGTTCTGAAGATGACAATCTGTTTTTGGTGTAAATATGACAAGGATGGTGAGTCAGATAATATCTGAAAACTTGAAAATTTCATTGTCCTGGAGCAGGAATCGAACCCGCATCTTCTAGATAGCACCCGTGTATGCTAACCACTACATCACCTAAAACAACCAAGTCTCAAGTTTCCAATTAATTTGAATATAACCATCACAGGATTCGCTAGTCGAAGCAAACCGGCATTCATGTTTATTGAATCTGGAGGTTAAGAATCCTATCCTGTGACTGCCCGGAGGAGCAGATAAATCATGAATGGAATATGGGATTACACCATACAATACAAATTTTGAAGATGACAGTCCATTTTTTGGTGTAAATATGACAAGGATGGTAAGTCAGATAATATCTGAAAACTTGAAATTTTCATAATCTAAAGCAACTTATGGGAATTTACTAGGAAATTTTTTTTTTTTTATTTATAGCAAATTTTCGGAGAAAACTCTTCTCCTTCTTCAGGCTCTCTTGTTGTTGTCACTTTTTGCTTGTCACTATCATGGTTACGGTTTACCTTGACGTGTTACGGTTAACCTTGACGGTTTAGGTTATTTTTCAACAAATCCTGCCAGATGTTAGGCAGGGAAAATCCTTTGCAGTCATTGATGATGGAATTTTGATTTTTCTCAATCTCTATTCCTTCTTTCAGTTTTCTTTTTTGGAAATTGCTTTGGAAACTGATTACTTTAAGGGAATTCCAATCCATGCTGTGCCCAGTTTCTCTAACATGCCTATCTAATCCAGTCTTGTTGGAGCAATTTTTTATAGCTGCTTTATGCTCAGCTATACGAGTTTCTAGTCTGCGACCTGTTTCACCTATGTAAGATAGTCCACAACTACAATTTACTTCATAAACTACTCCTTGCATTTTTAAAATATCTTCTTCTCTTTGAACTATTTTAGGGAAAAATTTTTAACTTTGTTCTCTAAACTTGGAGCTAGCCTAATATTGTATTTTTTACTAATTCTCTTTAAAGCCTCAAATAAACCTTTGTGATAAGAAATTTTTTTAGTGAATTTTACTTCTTGCTTTTGTGGGTTCTTCTTACCATTAAAATTCAGAAGCTTCTCAATTTCTTCTTTAGGATAGTTATTTTCTGCAAGTATGACTTTAAGCTCTTCTTTATGGGCTTCTTTTTTATCTGCAGTAGAAACTATTTTATTAATTTTTTTCTAAAAACTGACTTGCTACATTTTTCTTAATAGAAACTGGATGATACGAATTGAAATCCAGTAGTCTTTTAGTATTCATTGGTTTTTTATACCAACTAGTGAGGAATTTTTCATCTTCATAATAGATAGTAATATCTAAGAAGTTTATTCTTCTTTCTTTTTGAAGTTCAATAGTGAACTTAAGGGAATCATCTAATTCATTGAATGAGTCTAGAATTCTTTCTGGAACAATTTCTGAGCTATCTATTATAAATAAGATGTCATCCATGTATCTGCTATATAAGCAGAAGTATGTGGGTTGTACTAGTATCTTTTCTTCTAGTTTTCCCACATAATAGTTAGCTAAGAGTGGGGAGAGTGGGGAGCCCATAGCTAGCCCCGATTTTTGAATGAAAAAAGTTTTCCCAAATTGAAAGTAGTTGTTCTGCAAAGAGAAAGTAAGCATTTCAAAAATTCCTACTAATATGTTTTTTTTTCCTTTTTTTTTCCTTTTTTTGAAATTTTCGTCGTCCTGGAGTGGAAATAGAGTCCGCATCTCCCAGATAGTGCCCGGGTACGCTAACCACTACACCTCCCAGAATGACCAAGTCTCAAGTTTCTGAGTTTGTTTTGGGGCTATATACAGTATTATATATGGAGGCCAATATTGTTCAATGACATTAAACATAGTACTGGAAATAAAAAAAAAGCGTATATGAACATGTATAAAAGTTATATTCGAAAGCATGTGGGAGTAACATGGAGGAGACTGTCTCAAGACAGAACATTGTGAAAGAAACTTGGGGAGACCTTCATCTAGCAGTGGATTGATAATAGTTGACAATGAATGAATGAAGAAAAGTTAAAACAAAAGACACACTAATTTTTCAGCCACTTCAGCTTGCATCAGAAATCAATCACTAAAATATGCATCGGGGAAAAAAATATTTATTCAAACTTTTTTTCGAAATTGAATTTTTAGTTCTGAGATCAACCAGGGCAAAATAAAAGTTAATGAAAAATAAAATAAAAAATAAAAAAATTAATGGCTTTTTTCTCATGTAAGTTGATTAATTTTTATTAAAGCATTGTCCTCTTAGTTGTGCTGCAAGAGTAGTTGTTTCATTTTCTGATTTATTATGCAAATGTTTTTCCATTCATTTGGTGAACACATTCATAACATAGGCGTAGCCAAGGGAGTGGTATCGGGTCCGGACCCCCCCTCCCTGAGGGGAGATTTAGTATGAATTTAAAGTGATATATATGAAATATGACCGTCAATAGCGGTATAACTATACCATCGGGATTAGAGAAAATGCTATCCCACACTCACCAACCCGCTTGGCCAGCGTGGTGAGTTATTGCCAAACCCCTCCAAAATGAATCCACAACTTAAATCTTGGCCCTCAGTCTCCAGCAGCTGGAATGTACCTGGCCACGGCAGCAGCCAGTGCGACATGAAGGCAGAGGGTGTTAAGAATCACTGGAAGACCGGACTAGGCTGCCATTTGATGCTGACCTTGGCTACATATAATGGATGCTCCCTCTCTTCTGATTCAAGGCTCCTTGAATTGGAAGAAGAACTACAAAGGATCAAGTGAGACATTATCGGGCTAAGTGAGGTAAGGAGAAAAGGAGAAGATCTCATTGAACTGAAAAGTGGACATCTCTTCTACTATCGTGGGACAGATACTGGCAGAACTAATGGTGTTGGATTTATAATAAACAAGAACCTGAAGGATAAAGTTGTAGAAGTTGGAAGTTCCTCTGAAAGAGCTGCACGACTTGTTATCCAACTCTCGAGAAGATACCAGGCTCAGATTATTCAAGTTTATGCACCCACCACAAGTCATCTTGAAGAAGAGATTGAAAAATTTTATGAGGAAATTCGTCATCTAAATAATAAAGGCAAGCAGCACTTGAAGATCATTATGAAAGATTTCAATGCAAAAATAGGGCAATGACAACAGAACAAAACTTCAGTAGGTAAATTCGGTCATGGCAACAGAAACCAGCGTGGAAATACTCTCGTAGAGTTTGCAGAAGCAGAAGGGTTTTTCATCATGAACTCCTTTTTCAAGAAAAAGCCGCAAAGGAAATGGACATGGAGGCATCCCAATGGATTGACAAGTGAAATTGATTTTATTATGTGTAACAAGAAATTTGTCATGGAAGACTGCAGTGTGCTGAACAAGTTCAACACAGGTAGTGATCATAGAATGCTACGATGTAAGATGCACCTCAGCGCTAAACTCGAGCGTGGCAAGCTCATAAAACAAACAAAGTGTATTTACATGACCAACCTCAAAAAACATCACAATACCTTCAAATTGGAACTGAGGAACAGATTCTCTGCCTAGAAGGTCTAATGTCAGAAGAAGTGGACATCTCTGAAGTTAACAGAAAACTAACCAAGGCTCTTATGGAAACAGCAACAAAAATAGCTGGTACTAAGAGCAAGTTGCATATGAACAAATGATCAGGAAAAACCAAAATTCTGATGCAAAAAAGAAGAGAGATGAGGACAACTAAAGGAGATGTGACTTCCAAAGTGGAATATATGGAGCTATGCAAGACGGTACAAAAAAGTATCACTGAAGATGTAAGGAAATTCAACTGTGAACTAGTGAAGAAAGCAATTGAAAACAACCAAAGTTTGAAGAGAGCAAAGGGACATCTGAGTAAGGGAAGAAAACTGATTATGGCTCTGAGAAAAGAAGATGGTTCTGTAACAAGAAATAGAGGTGAAATTTTGACAAGAGTGAAAGATTTCTACTCAAAGCTGTATGAAAGGGATGATACATGTACTCCAGACATTACGAAAGGTACCAGTACCAGAGTTCTTCCAGTCCTCCCAGCAGAAGTTGCACGTGCAATCAAGAACATGAAATGGGGAAAAGCTCCAGGAGGAGATGGAATTACCGTAGACATCACACAAGAAGCAAGTGGAGAAATTGAAACAGTTCTCGCCCAAGTTTTCACTCGATGCCTTAATGAAGGAAAGATTCCTGAGAATTGGAACAATGCTACAATGATCCTGCTACGTAAAAAAGATGACATTGAGGATCTCAGGAACTACAGACCTATCAGCCTCCTATCAGTGGTTTATAAAATATTCACTAAAGTTCCTTCACAGCGCTTGAAGGTGACACTGGACATGGCTCAACTGAGAGAACAAGCTCAATTCAGGAGTGGCTACAGCACAATAGATCATATCCACGTACTGAGAGAACTAATTGAAAGAGCGAGGGAATATGAACTTCCATTGTGCATGGCTTTTATTGATTATGAAAAAGCCTTTGATTCGGTGAAAGCATCAGCAGTTACAATGGCTTTGAAGTCCTGCGGTATGGAAGATGCATACATTATTATTATTACTAACATCTGTGCAAATGCAAAGATTTGGCTATTTGAGAATACAGCACTCATAAAAATTGGAAAGGGAGTGAGACAAGGTGACACTATATCTCCCAAACTCTTTAATGCCACATTGGAAAATGTCTTTCAATCACTGAACTGGAAAAACAAAGGAATAAAGATTGATGGAGATTGTCTAACTCACCTTCATTTTGCTGATGACATAGTCATTTTTGCAACTATCCCATCAGAGCTGCAGAGTATGACCCAGGAACTTGCTGACAAGAGTAAAGAAGTGGGATTAAAAATGAACTTTCAGAACAGAAGACAAAAGTGATGTACAATGCTTTTACAAAAAATGAAGATTTATCGATTGATGGGGAAAAGCTGGAGATAACCAATACCTACATTTATCTTGGACAGCAGATATCAAGTGAGGGACACATTGATGAAGAAATTAATCAGCATATAAAACTTGCCTGGAGAGCTTTTGGAAGAAACAGTATAATTTTCAAGAGCAATATGCCATTATGTCTTAAAAGAAAAGTGTTTGATCAATGCATCCTTCCAGTGCTTACATATGGTGCAGAGACATGGACCTTAACTAAAAGAGATATACAAAGACTATAGACAACTCAAAGAAGCATGGACAGATGCATGCTTGGTGTAACCAGGAGAGATAAGAAGAGGAACTCGTGGATCAGAAAAATGACAAAAATGGAAGACATCGTGATTAGAGTAAATGGCAATGGGCTGGAGATATTGCCAGAAGGACAGACCATCGATGGACAGCCGGAATTTTAGACTGGATTACAAGGGACAGGAAAAGACCCAGAAGAAGACCACATGTGAGATGGGTGGAGGAAATTCGAAAGTATGCAGGAGTAACATGGAGGAGACTGGCACAAGACAGACAGTTGTGGAAGAAACTTGGGGAGACCTTCGTCCAGCAGTAGATTGATAATGGTTGACAATGATGATGATGATGATGATATGTATATATGGGGCTTTCACTAATGAACCCCCCCCCTAAGAAATTTCTGGCTATGCCTCTGATTCATAATGATCACCTTAGCAGCAGTAAAGTTCTGTGGTTGGGTTGAGTAGATAAAATGTTCTGATTAGTTTCATGGACTGCTGGTGGAAATTGAGATCATTCTGCAAAAAATTAAAAAAGGAATCATGTTTGTAACAAAGATAAGAGCACATCAGTCAACAGTTGGTGTTTTTTTAAACAGGTATTTTTTTCAGTGATTCACTCCTATTTAATTAGAATTTGTTTTTCGTGTTCCTAAGGAGACCCAGGTCCTAGTAAATAATATTTAGTGCCTAAGTAAAAATGCAATATTATTAACTTCACTTGATATGTGAAGGTTTTGAATATGAAATCATTAGAATAAAAACTGTTAAAAGGGCCTAGACCTAGGGCCTATGAATTAATATTTAGTGCCTAAGTAAAAGCACAATATTATTAACTTGACTTGATATGTAAACGTTATGAATATGACATTATTAGAGTGAAAACTGTTAAAAATGCCTAGGGCTTATGAATTAATATTTAGTGCCTAAGTAAAAGCACAATACTATTAACTTCAGTTTATTCATAAACATTATGGATATGACATCACCAGAATAAAAACTGTGAAAAGGGCCTATGCAAAAGGCCTAGTAATTAATATTTTTGGCCTAAGTAAAAGAGAAATATTAATAACTTGACATGTTATGTAAATATTTAGTGCTTAAGTAAAAGCACAGCATAATTAAAAAATCTCACCTTATCATCCTTTTCTGAACATAGTATGAGTCATGCTGTGATTCCTTTGTTTCATCGAACACCATAGTTTTAAAAAATGTACTAAGTCACTTATTTTGTATTCACAAATTTATTTCCCAAAATTAAAGTACAATTCTTGCTTGGCTTACATAGAATGTTGTTTCAAAATTTGGTTGGAGGTCTAAATTCAATTCTCATTACAGTGTCAAGAAACAGCAATTTTTATATGGCCCCTTAAATTTTTGTGGCCAGTTGTCCGAACACTGCTATATTGACCAAAACTGATAAAAAAAAAAAAAAGGTTCTGAGCAAACTGCAAAGACAGAAATATGCTGATCTGGAAACATTATGGAAATCAGTCACTAAGTCCATTTCCAACCTTAATGGCATGCAACTGGAAGATCTGTTGTTTTTGTATGATGATGTGTTTACTTCTCACGAAGTGACTGATGTAGGCATCATCCAAACAATAAAGGATGATAAAAATGAAGGAAATGTTGAAAGCAGTGATAAAGATTTGCATTTTTGAACTTCACTTTTAGTTGGTAAAGTTCGATGAACACTTACCGCACGTGGGGCTTGGCTTTCAATTCATATTTCCGTTACGTGGATGCGGCACGGGATTTTTTCATTTGGCCACGGGTCCGCTTCTTCTTTTTTTTTTTTTCTCCGTTGGAATTTATTTTGTCTCATCACCAAATGAGTTTTTCCTTTGCTGCATCCTCATTTACTTCAATATTTATTCATACCCGAGTACTTTCAGTAAAATTCCTTTACCGTCTTCGAGGGGACGTTTTGCTCCGACTAGCACGGACCGTGTCAGCTGGGCATTTCGGTGGTTCTCGCGGGCTGCTTCTGTCATCGGCTATCGCTTCTTCTTGGGCGTTGTGGCGCCATCTCTTGTTGGTCAGGGATCTCACTTTTCGAACTTTTTCATTTTTTTGCTCAATTCTAATTAAATTCTTCCAGCTGTTTCTCAAATTATTAGGGTCATTATGGTTGCAAACTTTTGTCCTATTTTTTTCAATCATTACCGACTCTGCTATTCTGAGGTGTTTTTCGGATTTACAGCTTTTAATGATTTTTATATTTTCGAATTTTGGATATTTTTGGTTATCTAGACAGTATTGGATAAGTGCTGTTTTTTCTTCTTTTTTCTGCCAGTTTTTTACGTGTTGTTTTAATCTGTGTTTAAGCTTATTTTTGGTACTTCCTATATAAGCCATTGGAGGATTTTCAGTAATAGGAATTGAGTAAATACCTGCTTTTTCTAACATTTTTATTTTTTCATTTTTTATTACTAT
Organism: Macrothele yani; assembly: GCA_039090855.1. Classification (NCBI taxonomy): domain Eukaryota; kingdom Metazoa; phylum Arthropoda; class Arachnida; order Araneae; family Macrothelidae; genus Macrothele; species Macrothele yani. Next base: position 35,422,855 of record CM077004.1, read on the forward strand.
ATTTTTGATGGTGTTTACTTTTCCTCCAATTTGAATGTTATGTTTTTTACAAATGTTATTAATTTCATTGGTAGTACCTTTTACGTAAGGAAAACCATTTAAATATTTGACTTCTTTTTTATTTACTACAGCATTATTTTTTAGTTTCTTTATTACTTCAGTGTCCCATTTTTTTATTAAATGGTTAGGATAACCAAAGCTGCCTGCAATTTTTTTTATGAATTTGATTTCTTCATTGATGAACTGACTATTTTCAGAATGCGTATATGCTCTTTTAATTAAGGTTTTTATACTATTGCATTTTTGAGGATAAGGATGTGCTGAATTGTACGGGATTAGGACCGGAACGAATGAACTTTTCCGATAAACCCTGTATAGAAACTTATCTGTGGATTTGATAACCTGTACATCCAAAAAGGCTAATGCATTATTTTTTTCTATTTCAACAGTGAGTTCTATAGTTGGATATAAAGCGCTGTAACATTTTGTTAATTTTTTTAATTCTTCTTCGTTCAGTTTTGATAGAATGAAAATATCATCCACGTATCGACAGTACACTTCTGGTTTTTCTTCCATACGATGCAGGACATTTTCTTCAATTTCGTTCATCACAACCTCAGCATATAGAGTTGATAATGGTGAGCCCATTGGGCCTCCTGAATTTTGCTTGAATATTTTGTTCTTGTATGTAAAAATATTATTTTCATATAAATAGACTAAAACTTTTTTGAATTCATGAATTTGTGTGTTATTTAAAATTTTAAGATTTTGCAACTTCTTAATGATAATTTCAATAGCATCTGGAACAGGAGTGCTTGGATATAATGCTTTAACGTCCATGCTTGCCATATTTAAGTCCTTTAGGTCAGTTTTTACATTTTTAATTTTCTCTATAAATTCATATGTGTTCTTGATGGTGAACTTGTTGTTCATGAAAAAGGGTGCTAGGAATTTGTAAATGTTTTTCTCTAAAGTTATCAATGGTGAATTTTTTTTTTTTTGAAACTATCAGTCTCATTGGAGCATCATCCTTGTGCGTTTTTATCTTTGCAACGATACGTGGTATGCCTGCTCCCATTGGTGGAAAAGAGCGCTTGATTTCATCTGGTAAGGTGCTATGATTTCTTATATCCGCTAAGAATTTAATTTGATTATCAGTTGGGTCTTTCATAATTTCGGTACAATTTAATCCATTGATTGCTGCTGTCATTTTTTGTTCAAATTCATCAGTGTTGAGAATAATGATTTGGCCAGATTTATCTGCTTCACAGAATTTTATATATGGGTCATTTTTCAATTCCAATAGTTGTTTTTTTTCATATTTTAATTTTTTCTCTATATAGAAGTTTTTGTTGTTTTTGGCATTATATTCTTTTAGAATAACTCTATATAATTTGTTCTCTACTTCAGTTTTATTCTCTGCGCCTGGTATATTTTTGAGAATATCTTCGAGGCAAGGGATGATTTCTTCAGTTTTAGGGTGGCCTTGTGGAAAGGCAAATTTTTTTCCCTTTTTGTAAAATTGCTTTTTGTGTAAAGCTTAAATTCTTATCAGACCGATTTTCATATACATTATATTCATTTATGGGTTCCTTATTTAATTTTTGTTCATCAAATAGTGCATTTAATTTTTTATCTACCGTAACGCTATTGGAGTTGGCTTCTTTGTTAGCAATTTCGTTAATTTCGATGAACGTAGTATCCAAAATGCGATCTTTCCAAGTGCCATCAAATTGTGCATATTTTGAGTTCTTTATCAGCTTCCATAATTCATAAACTTGAGCATTAAGTCTGAATATTTGTTTTCTTTTAGCTATAATTTCGTTACTAAGTCGTTTTTGTTGACATCGAAGCAGGATGTAATAATCCTTCTTACTTGTTGGCTTGTTCTTAAGTCTCAAAAATTTGGGGATAAATCCAAAATCTCTGCAAGTTACAAGAAAACGTTCTTGAACTTCAAATTTCATACATTTGATTTTAAGACGTTTCACCAAATTCAAACGTCTTAAAATCAAATGTATGAAATTTGAAGTTCAAGAACGTTTTCTTGTAACTTGCAGAGATTTTGGATTTATCCCCAAATTTTTGAGACTTAAGAACAAGCCAACAAGTAAGAAGGATTATTACATCCTGCTTCGATGTCAACAAAAACGACTTAGTAACGAAATTATAGCTAAAAGAAAACAAATATTCAGACTTAATGCTCAAGTTTATGAATTATGGAAGCTGATAAGGAACTCAAAATATGCACAATTTGATGGCACTTGGAAAGATCGCATTTTGGATACTACGTTCATCGAAATTAACGAAATTGCTAACAAAGAAGCCAACTCCAATAGCGTTACGGTAGATAAAAAATTAAATGCACTATTTGATGAACAAAAATTAAATAAGGAACCCATAAATGAATATAATGTATATGAAAATCGGTCTGATAAGAATTTAAGCTTTACACAAAAAGCAATTTTACAAAAAGGGAAAAAAATTTGCCTTTCCACAAGGCCTCCCTAAAACTGAAGAAATCATCCTTGCCTCGAAGATATTCTCAAAAATATACCAGGCGCAGAGAATAAAACTGAAGTAGAGAACAAATTATATAGAGTTATTCTAAAAGAATATAATGCCAAAAACAACAAAAACTTCTATATAGAGAAAAAATTAAAATATGAAAAAAAAACAACTATTGGAATTGAAAAATGACCCATATATAAAATTCTGTGAAGCAGATAAATCTGGCCAAATCATTATTCTCAACACTGATGAATTTGAACAAAAAATGACAGCAGCAATCAATGGATTAAATTGTACCGAAATTATGAAAGACCCAACTGATAATCAAATTAAATTCTTAGCGGATATAAGAAATCATAGCACCTTACCAGATGAAATCAAGCGCTCTTTTCCACCAATGGGAGCAGGCATACCACGTATCGTTGCAAAGATAAAAACGCACAAGGATGATGCTCCAATGAGACTGATAGTTTCAAAAAATTCACCATTGATAACTTTAGAGAAAAACATTTACAAATTCCTAGCACCCTTTTTCATGAACAACAAGTTCACCATCAAGAACACATATGAATTTATAGAGAAAATTAAAAATGTAAAAACTGACCTAAAGGACTTAAATATGGCAAGCATGGACGTTAAAGCATTATATCCAAGCACTCCTGTTCCAGATGCTATTGAAATTATCATTAAGAAGTTGCAAAATCTTAAAATTTTAAATAACACACAAATTCATGAATTCAAAAAGTTTTAGTCTATTTATATGAAAATAATATTTTTACATACAAGAACAAAATATTCAAGCAAAATTCAGGAGGCCCAATGGGCTCACCATTATCAACTCTATATGCTGAGGTTGTGATGAACGAAATTGAAGAAAATGTCCTGCATCGTATGGAAGAAAAACCAGAAGTGTACTGTCGATACGTGGATGATATTTTCATTCTATCAAAACTGAACGAAGAAGAATTAAAAAAATTAACAAAATGTTACAGCGCTTTATATCCAACTATAGAACTCACTGTTGAAATAGAAAAAATAATGCATTAGCCTTTTTGGATGTACAGGTTATCAAATCCACAGATAAGTTTCTATACAGGGTTTATCGGAAAAGTTCATTCGTTCCGGTCCTAATCCCGTACAATTCAGCACATCCTTATCCTCAAAAATGCAATAGTATAAAAACCTTAATTAAAAGAGCATATACGCATTCTGAAAATAGTCAGTTCATCAATGAAGAAATCAAATTCATAAAAAAAATTGCAGGCAGCTTTGGTTATCCTAACCATTTAATAAAAAAATGGGACACTGAAGTAATAAAGAAACTAAAAAATAATGCTGTAGTAAATAAAAAGAAGTCAAATATTTAAATGGTTTTCCTTACGTAAAAGGTACTACCAATGAAATTAATAACATTTGTAAAAACATAACATTCAAATTGGAGGAAAAGTAAACACCATCAAAAATATAGTAATAAAAAATGAAAAAATAAAAATGTTAGAAAAAGCAGGTATTTACTCAATTCCTATTACTGAAAATCCTCCAATGGCTTATATAGGAAGTACCAAAAATAAGCTTAAACACAGATTAAAACAACACGTAAAAAACTGGCAGAAAAAAGAAGAAAAAACAGCACTTATCCAATACTGTCTAGATAACCAAAAATATCCAAAATTCGAAAATATAAAAATCATTAAAAGCTGTAAATCCGAAAAACACCTCAGAATAGCAGAGTCGGTAATGATTGAAAAAATAGGACAAAAGTTTGCAACCATAATGACCCTAATAATTTGAGAAACAGCTGGAAGAATTTAATTAGAATTGAGCAAAAAAATGAAAAAGTTCGAAAAGTGAGATCCCTGACCAACAAGAGATGGCGCCACAACGCCCAAGAAGAAGCGATAGCCGATGACAGAAGCAGCCCGCGAGAACCACCGAAATGCCCAGCTGACACGGTCCGTGCTAGTCGGAGCAAAACGTCCCCTCGAAGACGGTAAAGGAATTTTACTGAAAGTACTCGGGTATGAATAAATATTGAAGTAAATGAGGATGCAGCAAAGGAAAAACTCATTTGGTGATGAGACAAAATAAATTCCAACGGAGAAAAAAAAAAAAAGAAGAAGCGGACCCGTGGCCAAATGAAAAAATCCCGTGCCGCATCCACGTAACGGAAATATGAATTGAAAGCCAAGCCCCACGTGCGGTAAGTGTTCATCGAACTTTACCAACTAAAAGTGAAGTTCAAAAATGCAAATGCATTAATGCACGTTAAATAATTAACCTCCAATATCGGAAGTAAATTGAAAAAGTGATAAAGATGTTGCAAAACAAAACATGAAAAAAAAACATGCCAAACATAAGCACTTTAGAAGCTCTTTCAAGCTTGGAAAAAACCCATCATTTGGTGTCATTGCAAATTAACATTCTGGATAATATGTTTCCTCATACACATTCTTTGCAGAACTTTTTTAATATCTGTAGCTGCAAATTGCCTCACTAAAAAAAAAAAAAAAAAGACTGATTTTCTGTAAGCGAAGGATGTGAAAAAGGGAAAAGTAAAGGTTTGATTTACATATATGTCTATTATGTTACTTTATAGTGAGAAGCATTTCTTACATTGAAATTGTTTGTTAAAATGGCAAATTTCGTTTTTATGACATTTTGTTATAATAAAACATTTCTGCGATCCCGTGAAGTTCATTATAATGGGAGTCGACTGTATTATAACTGCATCTTTCATGGGTGATATAAGTAAACAGCCTTTCTGATGTAGAAACTATGCTGTGCAACTTCATAACTAGGTATTTTGTACTGTCTTTCTTCGTTATACTATTAATTCATCCAAGTACTACAAATATTTCTTATAAGTTTATTTTTAATTGCCCAACCCCTTTTCTCTGTTGGCAGAACAGATCATATAGACATGTGCCCAAACCCAAAAGCTATTTGCTTTGTGTTTGCCATACGTGTTGTGCAAGTTTTAATATTTGCTTATATAAATTTCACGATTTTTGGTTGATTTATAATATGTACCCATTTTTTCTAGAAGATTATACTAGTGTAAATCATAAAGACTTTTCATACATTTTATTTTGTACTTTTGCTGTATTAAATCTATGAGCATAAAACTTTGTTTTATATATATACATAATAATAATAATTATTATTGTAGGTAATATGCTCCCTCAGAAATTTTGGCATTTATGAATGCAGTTATGTTGTGAAACAGGCTATTGTCTCTATTATAAAGGTATGTAGTTCTTCAATGTTTATAAAGAAATCCCCTAGATTTTTTTTCTGCTGTGGAAAAGATTGCTATTTTGATTTACATATCATTATCTTAATACGTAGCATGCCTCCCAATGAAATCCAACACCACTAAACCACTAATACTTCAAAAAAAGTATTTAAGGGAGATGGACAGATTCTTTTTTTCCAAATGTGAAATAATTTTTTAAGGTAATTTTTTATTTTCAAAAGTCTAAAATCCAGCCACGCAGACTTTATTATTATTTTTTTTAGTATCTTTTTTTATGTTTAGTCTCTCTACCACACAAATTCTGTATCATTTGTACAGGATTTTTGGTACTTTAGATTCTTTGTAAGTGCTATAGTTAATTTACAGGAAATTTTAGGTGAAAAAATGGATTTCATGTGAAGTTTCTTGAGCTAGAATTAATCCATGTCATAGCATTCGCAGTAACTCAAAGTCTTTGATCTTTATACCTCAAAGATCCCGTGTACAATACATGTGTGCTTTAATGGTATCTAAGTGTTTGTGTATATTTTCTCTTATCGAATTATGGATTTTTTTTTATCATTGTAAATACCAGAATTTTCTGTTCTTGTTGTACCTAGCATGTAATGTATGCTTATCTATCAGTATTTCATGTTTCTTAATTAAGTGCAATCAAGCAAATTTTCATTTAAACAAAACAAACATGCTATCTTACAAATAGCAAGAGTTTATTAAATTCCTATTGAATCTAATCTGTACAATGAAATGAAATATTGCATAAGAAGTGCCAAAACAACCTTGAATTCCAGATTGAAGGAGATGTAAAAGATCCAGAATGGCAAAATACCAAGAACATCAATGATACAGTATTGTATTGAAAATGACTTTGAACTTTCATGGAAAGATATTATTATTTTAACTTTCAAACATAAGAAAAAACATTATTTTCATATCCAAATCTATACGTATAAAAAACAACAACAACAACAACATTGGAACATGTATGATAGATAAAACACACAGATTATGGGATTTACTTAGGAATTAATGGATGTTATTTCAATTATTACTAAGATTGGAACTGTAGAAATCACGCACTAATAAATCTGTCCATACAGGGAATGACTTTATCTATCAAGAAGTTAAATACATAAAAAAATTAGATTACATATGTAAAGTAAATAAACTATTCCAGTCAGACTACAACGAATAATGATCATGGTGACATGGCAACAAACTGTGATTCATGGAAAATTGTATGACATGAGAGTTCACAAGGAACCAGTGGTGACTTGACACCCAAAAATAGACATTACTTAGAGCAGGAGCAGACAAATCCAAGACACTTAGTTGCCATGCTGCCTGAAAATTTTCACCTGGCACCTGAATTTTTTAAATCAAATTTGAAAATTTAATTTTTCCAAATTTGGGTTTCTATTATGAAGTTTTCATTTCTAATAGAATTAGTGTAGTGTACAGATTTTTTCTGTTTTGTAGACTACTTACCACAAAATCAGAATAATGAAAATGCCAATATATCAATTTTTGGCACTGTCACCAGCAGAGTTATGCACTTTACATTGCTATTGATTTTAGTAATTTAGGCTGAAGTTGTGCAGTTCAGCCCAAGAGAGACAAGTGCACCCATCAGAGATGTTCATAGCCTTGGCATTGATTGCATGGAGTATTATGAGTTATTTATCCATTGGTGTTTTTTATTTTTTAATGTGATACACCAGAAGACAAAGCTCCCTAGTTTTAGTGGTGGATTTTGCCCTGAACAGTATCTAAGAAACAATACATTAATTTTGACTGTTGTTCCATATATGTAGCTTTGTTCTGATAGATCGTGGTTTTCTCCTCATATCTCTTGAAAGAATATGCTGTTTCCTGACAAAAGGGAACTGGCACCTGAAAATTTTGGGGTTTTGTCTATCCTTGCTAAGAGATAACAAATCTGACCCACTTGCTCTGAACAAAGGGATCACCCTCAGAATGATTACTTAACTGCCAAAAGGCATTTAGAAATCATATACATCTCATAACAGAATGTCGTGTATATGCTATAAGAACATTTCTGAAGATAGAAAAACAGTGGAAACCATTTGTTCACTTATAAAATAACAATCAATATTTAATGTCTTGTAGTTATTTTCCAAGGTTCTCATGGTTGAAGCCTATTCAGAACTAACTTCATTTTATTTTTAGCCGACCAATTTTTATTATATCATTTTTTAACTGCACAGAAGTTTCAAGTTCATCAAAAAAGTAATCAAATATTTTATCTTGACATCAACCCTTTAAGCCTCAAACTATCCTGTGACTATTCTGCAGTGAAACTCAACAGTAGCAATTGCTGGCAATATCGATACAATTAAATTCATCAAACTGATAAACTACAGTGAAATAAAGTAGAGATAACAAAAAAATATTACTCCTGCTATTTATGTTTTAAATATTTCTGCAATATGTAACTCATATACAGTGCTGGACAAATGAATAGAAACCAGTTGGATTTCAGCAATTTTTCTCTCAGAAATTGTGAGTAAATGTATTTTTTTTAACCAAGTGCTGTGTGTGCAAACAAGCTTGTATTATTAGGATGTTATTCAATTCAAAAATAGTAGTTGTTAGCAAAAATTAAAATATTTAGTAATGTGGTACTATGGACACAAAATAATAAATAGCAGCTAATGATGAGCACTAGTTCACTGCTTACCTAAACTTTTATTGTTTTGTTGGGTATCCCAGTGAATAAATAACAGTTTTAGAATGGAGCATACACAATTTATAATTTTTCTTGATATATTTCATAATATCATACTCAAATCACTGCCTCCATCAATTCTGTTTTTGTGTGAGGGTTTTTTTGCATGAACTTTTCTTTCTGTGTGGTTCAAATCCAACGAATTGCCTGACCAACATACTGTTTTAACATTTTTCGATGACAAAAAGGATTCAACAGACTTTGCTTGGTGACAAGCAGTAGTGTCATACAGAAAGATGATTTCCCTGTTGTTAAAGCTGAAGGCATCATTTCATGAGAAAGTTCCTCTTGATAGACTTTGGCATTCACAGTGCTGTCAAAAAACTTCAGCCCCTAATGTCATTTGCTGCAAAACATCCCCAGACCATCACACTTGTTGGAACTTCACAGTCTTTATAGTACAGTGAAGCATGAAGTGAGAGATATTCAACAAGACTGAAAAAAAACTTAACAACCATTACTGTCACTCAAGTTAATTTGTGTTTCATCACTTAATAAAACCATTTCAATCTCCTATGTAACATGTGCTTTCCATTATTTGTGTGTCAGCATTGGTTTCTTAATTGGGCGACATGATTTGAAGCTCATTTCGAGCAACTTTCTTCTTCCAGTTCTACTAGTGGTTTCTGTTCCAGTGGTGTCTTTCCACTGTTTGGCAAGGTTTTTAGAGGAAGAAAATCTGTCGTGAGTATGTGAATATGATAAAGATGAGTATTGCTCTTTTCCATTGCAGGGGTCACGCTGCAGATCGCATTCTTTGCAATTTGAAAAAAAAAAAATCGTTTTGGCAAAAATATTGGTGATTACTTTTTATGCTATTATAATACTTTGGCAAAAGGGCTGGCGAAAACTTTAAAAAAGCCAGAGCAACCGCTCCATTGGTATGTATGTGTTTTCTTCCACATTTGCCAATTTTCCACTTTGAGCTTTTCCCAATTCTGCCATTTTCTTTAATGGACACCCAACTGTTGTTTTGCATATGTACACTGAAATTTATGCAATTTCAGTGTTTATCCTTTCTTGTTCCTACAAAATCTTCATTTTTGTAGCCTAGCATATAGATCGATAAAAAACACGAGCAGAATAGTAAAGCAAAAAATAGCTTTTTTGCCAGAGCATTGTAATAATTAAACAATGTAATTGTTTTTAAGCACTGCTTTTCATGTACGGTATTTGTATTGTAACAAGTGCCAAACCTATTATCAGCACACTAATTTTTAGAACTGAGATTTGTTAATCAAATTATATTACTCTTAATGATAGAGACATCCATACTCTGGTTTATGTGTGAGTTTTGCATATAATGGGCACACATCAAGATATATTTGACCATGTGCTCAGAAGCAGTTGGTCCATGTCTAGAAAGTGCCTTTCTTTGAACTCCCTCTAAAGCTAGAAATGGCTTTGAATTGTGTCATCTGATTTGGTCTCCATAACTCTGTGCTTGGGTGTAGCTTTTTCAAAAGTTCCTGTGCATCGGTTAAAGGTTTAGGACAAATTTCCCATAATGATAGCATTTTTTATGTTTACCTGGTGTGTGTTTAGTTCATATTCCAGCATTTTGCAGTACAAAGTGTACACTCACTTGTTATGATTCATAGTTTTCTGATTTACTGGCATTTGGCACTTTAGTATTTAATCTCCTTATGGCATGATTAATCTATATATTTAAGTAAATTGAAACTTAAAATATACAGAATTAAAATTTATTCAAACTTAAATATGCAGATTGCGTATCTTGTGATATAATATGTAGCTGAACTGTTGTTGTGTGCATTAAAATGTGGCAGACAGTGTGAGGATTTTACATATGTAGAATTTCTTAACCTTTGGAAACATTACTAATAGAACCTAGTACAAAAGCCATAGCACACATCTTTTTATAAGTCATTTGTATCATTTACATATATAAGTACCTATTTTTATTTTGTACTAGTCTCTGCTTTTTTTTTAAAGTGTGTTCCTTCAGCCTGTAGTTCATAAAGTTTATGATTTCTAGCAGTTTTAACAGTTTCTTTTGTCTGTAGTTTATAGCTCAGTGACAGGTGTTTTAAAGTGTGATGATCTGTGAAACTGTGTTGTTTGTACTTAAATAAATAAACTTATTCTGCCTGGGTTACATCTTCAAATCTCTGGCAATGACACATCCATTTCAAAAGAATTGTTAAATTTAGAAAGAATATTTTGAGTTTTTTGCTGTTGGTCATATTTAAAAACTTTTTAATTTACCTTTCATTTGATATTTAGTATGAATGGGTTTCACTAAAAAAAAAATAAGTTTTCAAGTCAGATACCAAACTTTGACTGGAAAAAAATTGAGAGGGGGATAGAACTAGCTTATATTGTGTATCACATTGAGTACCATTTCAAAAGCTTTTGAATACCACCAAAATCGGCTTTTTAATCAGTTGGAAAGCTTTTTTTTTTTTTTTTTTTTTTTGTAATCAGCAATGCAAAAAATTGGCATTTTAAGCATTTTTTGAAAACACTGTTCTTCTAAACCATGAGGTGAAATGCCCCAAAATTAGGGGTATTTTCATTTTTCATGCAAATCTATGTAAAAAATTGAAGGTGATGAGATCAATTTTTTCATTTAAAAATGTGTTTTTCTGGGTTGATTTAGATGGAATAGCACATTTGACCTTTAATTTTTATATGTCGATTACATGTAAAAATTGAAGGGGGTGGTGCCTTTCTGTACAACATGATTCTCCTCCAGTGTATTTCGATAGATTTTGTTGACTTGACTAAATTATAATTAGCACTGCATATCTGCCCATCAAAGTGCAGCAATGTATTTTATTGTATAAGCCACTATTACAAAAACTTGCTAAGAAAATGACTTGAAGAAAAAGCATTTGTTTTGAAATTCAAAAATTTGCATTTATTATTGTTATATTTTATTTTATTGGTGTAGTACACTCCTTGAAAAAAAAAAAAAAAAAAAAAGGAAGAACCCAGAAGGAATCATTCATTTGAGGTAAAAATTGATATATTGATATGTGCAATGTACATGTATGAGAAAGAAAAATGATTGCAGTTCCAGAGCAGTTGGGCCATTTATTCAGATAAAATAGCTACATGGGTGGAACAAGTCAGTATGTTGTAGCACCACCTCTGGTTTTGATACAAGTGGTTACCTGCCATGACATAGATGCATACGGTTCATGGATTCTTTCCTGAGGTATAGCATGCCAGATGGTATCCAAATTATAGGCCAGTTCGCTGGCATTCCAGGGTGGGCGTAGGTGATGTCCCATCATGTCGCAAACACGTTCGATTGATCAGAGCTCAGGCAATTGGGCTGGCCATGGATATATGTTGACATTACGGTGGCAGGCCTTGTAGAACCATGCTGTGTGTGGCTGGGCATTATCCTGTTGTAAAATTGCTCTGTGATGCTGTGACAGGAATAGCAACACAACAGGTCATAGAATGTTGTCGACATATCATTGAGCCGTGAGGACTACCAAGGGTATCCGTCTATCGTAGAAAATGGCTCCCGAAACAATTGCAACATGTATGTGCTGGTCATTGGCACTAAGTACAAACCGTGACTCATCACTGAAGAGAACAAGATGCCACTGGACACTATCCCACATCGATCAGATCTGACACCACTGCATCCTCTGCCGGAAATGCTTGCTGGTCAGTGGTAGGTGGTGGAGTGACCTCCTCAAATGTAGTCCACGTGCACAAGTCATCTAGAAACAGTCCAGATGGCCACTTCTGTACCTGTAGACAATGCAACATGGCCATGGATGGTTGAGAGTGACAAGTTCAGTTCTGTTTGTGCAGCTCTCACAATCACTCTATTCTCACATTCTGTCATTGCCCTTGGCTGTCCACTGCATGTGTGCCACTGAGGTGTGCCCTCCTCGACCCATTGGTGCTAACATCATCCATTTGCTATGTCGCTCTGACTCAAATGCCTGGCGATACACTGATTTGAACAACTGGACTCTCTTAGCCCAATTATACATCCTCTCTCAAACTCGCTCAACTGCTTATGTTGTTCACAGATCTGAAGTCGAGGCACCTTCACAGTCCATGGAGGTTAATAAAACGGCAGTCCGCTGTTACAATTATCCCTGCGTGCGAGCTTTGCTCTTGATTTACCCTTCTTAATGCACGGTTCCCATGTGCTGTAGCATGCCACTGTTTGGTCATTGGTCATTATTTTTTAATCATTTACATATTCGGTCCTAAAGTACCTGCATGCAGAGTTTCATCAGGATTGAACAACTTTCTCGGAGTGCTTCTTTTTTTTTTTTTTTTTTTTTTTTTTGGCAAAGTATGTATTTATCTCTATATACACTATATTGATAAAAGTCACCGGACACCTAGAAGAGGAACACAACATAGCATTTATTGACATACATTAGTACTGTGTCGGTCCACTTTTGGCCTTAATGCATGCACTGACCCTTCGAGACATGCTTTCAATAAGGTGATAAGGTTTTGGAACACAGCGTTAGGTATGCGCTTTCATTCAGTACATAATGCTGCCACTAACTGTTGCCTAGTAGTAGACCTTGGTCCCAAACTTCTTATGCATCACTCTAATTCATCCCATAGGTGCTCTATGGGATTAAGATCAGGGCTCTGTGCTGGCCAGTCCACACACGATATAGAATTATCGTCAAACCACGCCGTAACAGTCCTTACTTTATGGCTCGGTGCATTATCCTGCTGGTACCAACAAGGCTTGGTTCTATAGTATCGCCACAGAGTTGGTAGGGCATAATTGTCCAGAATATCAAGGTAGACTGCTGGTTAACAGGTTTGTCCATGCTAACCAATGGGCCAGGACCATACTACGAAAAACACCCACACACGAGTGCACTGCCAGCTCCAAACTTGACCTTAGAAACAGTACACTGTGGTATTCCCCCAGCTGTTGCCATACCCACACATGGCTATCAGACTGATGGATCATGTATCTGGATTCATCAGTCCATAGGACCCGTTTCCATTGATCTACGGTCCGCGATAAATGTTCTTTACACTATGCTAAATGACGAGTAGCATTCCGAGTGAAGATGAAAGGCTTATGAGTAGCCGCATGACCACAGTAACCGATGGAATGAAGTTCTCTGTAAATGGTACATGTACATACCGAGATTTCAGCATTTTTACTCACTTGTACACTGAGGTCTTGTGCACTCTGTCGATTAGCTGTAATGACTATCCTGAGGTTTCGACGTCCTCTATCACTGATTTTCTTTGGTCTGCCGGTACGTTTTGCTGCTTCAGGCACGCCATGTGTTTTCCACTTATTCAGTACATCCAAAACAGTTGACTTGAGTATGTTTAAACACCTCTCGGTTTTTTCTATGGACAACCCACTGATATAACATCCAACAATCTTTCCTTTCTCAAAGTCAGTTCTCTCCCTCCCCGACGTTTGCACTCAACCTCACGGTGCAATATGATTGCGGTCAGCTGCAAGCTTGTTTTTGTACCCTTTGCAGCTGTACCGCGCATCTTAACAACGCAGCAAATCCGTTCATTTGCTTTTGAAGGGGTAGGCAGTGACTTTTATCAATATAGTGTATATACATGGAAGAGACAATTGGTTATACACACTCAATTATGTGTGAGCCCACCTTTGACCCTCACAACAGCAGAAGTGCCTCATAGTGACAGGGTGGCAGGAAGGGGCAGTTGCCCTCAGACACCAGTCTGTGGGCGTGCTAAAAATATTGAAATGACATTGCTGATAAAGTTGAAAATGTGCAATGGGAAGTTATTTTGCTGTATAGAAGTATGCACTCTTCACATGTATTGGGTTGTTGCAGATGAAATATCTGCTTTCAGCTGTAATCATGTTCAACCCCTCTGGAAGAATGGTGTCATCCAGCTATGTCACATGGTCGGTATATGTATGTATGTATGTATGTAGTGTACAAATGTGTGCCTCATTTCATGACAAGGTTCAACCACACGTGCACAGGCTTTCGTTAAAGTGAACCATGAAGACTGGCCAGTTGAGCGTAAGTATTCTGTACAAGTTAAAACTTGAACTTTTTTGCAGGTATGGCATCCCAAAAAATTAATGGGTGTTTTCACAGGGTGCTGCAAATGATTACCATTTGGCAATGGTTTGCAAAATTCCAAGCAGGAGATGTGTCCCTTGCAAATGCTTCTTGTGCTTGTCCACCAATAGCTGCAACAGATGAGGAACTGAAGAATATTATGGAAGATGACCCATGGCAAATTTTCTGTGGGATTGTAGCTAAGGCCTGTGCGCATCATTGGACTGTTATCCAGAGTCTCGTGGTCCTGGAGAAAGTGAAAAAGCTGGATGTATGTGTGCTATACAAACTGACAGCAGCCAGCAAGACATGTAATTTGGAGGTATGCATTTCCTTCCTTGCCAGACACAGATGGGAGGGAGTTTTGCATCGGATTGTAAACTGTGATTAAAAATTGTTCCACTATAACAATCATGAACAATGAGCACAATCATTGGATACCGTGAAGCTATCTGAACACTGTCTGAAGTCACCTCTACACCTGCAGAAAATGATGGTTCTCATGTAGTGGTCATCTGCCAGCTTGATGTTTTGTACATTTCTGTGACCAAGTGAGATCTTCCATTCAGACCACTATTGTGCTGAAATGCAACAGTTGCACGAAAAGCTTGGTACCAAGTTGCTAGTTTTGGTCAATAGTCATGGAGTCCTGTTGCATGACAACATACACACATACTGTATGTCACCCAAAACACCATCCAACAAATTCACCAGATTGACTACAAAACTCTGCCACACCCTTCCTATTCCCCAGACCTTGCTCCCAGGGATTAACAGCTTTTCTGTCATCTGGGATTTTTCTTGGAAGAGAAGACTTTCCAAGAAGACCATTGCCACTTCCTTTACCTCAGAGTTTTATTGCCATGTGATACACAGCTCGTAATCTATTGGCAGATGTGTGTCAATGCAGAGGGGAACTGCTTTATCTAGGCTAGTAGGTGCTTCCTATTTTAATGAGGGTTTTTAGATGACATTCTCATTTTGGACATTTCATCTGCACCGAACCAAAGAGAAACTTCCTTTATATTCAGAAAAATTTCTTTGCAATTGAATTATCACTTTTTTTTTTTTTTTTTTTTTTGAGTTTAACTACTACCATGAGCAACTCTAAGAGCTACATACAGTTGTTCATCCCTAATTTGGAGCCACAAGTTCCAAGGAGAGGAAAGAACCAGCACTGTTGGAAAAATATACCACCCATTCTTCACCAGTAACTCGAACCTAGGCCCACCTTGAAAGAGTGGTCAAAAGCCAGAACCTCTGACCACTCAACCACGAGGGTTGCAATAGATTTTCAATTTTGTTTTTAATTTGCTATTTTGTTAGGTGTGATTTGATTTTGGTGCTCCTTGGTTCAGCCCAGCGCTGATTCATAATCATACACTTTTTCCGCTGTCTTATCTAGGCCAAAGTTAATGTTCTCAAGTGTGTTATATGAAATTAAATTTGCTTTGAGTGAACTCTCAGAATATATTCAATATAGAAACAGAATGTGATTTTCTCTGGTCAGTGCTTACTGATACTCAAGTTACTTTTCAAAATAACTTTCTCAGTCATCTGTGTTTTTTACCAAGGAGCACAAATTATATATCTTGCCTCCAGGTAACAGTCACCTTCACTACCTTACTGTCATGTACTCTGCCAGATGTTTAAACATTCTGGTGGTATTGTAGCCCCTGATTTCAGGACAGCTGTCCATAAAGTGCTGAGAGTTGGTGGCGCTGCTGGGATTCAGGGCTGAATGTGCTGCGCTACTTTCTCCCACAGATACCCAATCGAAGTTCAAATGAGGAAGTGAAAGTGCTGCAAACTCAGCGAAATATTCCTCCAATCTATTGTTGACCAAACAGAGTGATGAGATGGGTCATTGTCTTGTTGAAAGAAGGTGTGCTGCTGTGGTAAATGGTTAACCATTAATGGATGTAGTTGGTCTGTGAGTACGTCAACATAGTCTCGTCTGTTTATGGTGGTCTTAGTAGATACAAGGAACTCCAAGGTGGCCTATGTAACCCAGAACACTGCACCACCTTCACTGGATTGTAACAGCCTAACTGCCCATGACCTCTTTCTGTCTACACCACACACACATCCTCCTGTCCATGTGTTGTAGTTGCAACCTCTCTTCGTTAGACCAAGATATCCATTTCCTGTCTTCTGTGGTGAAGTGGTGATGTTCCTTTGTCCACTGCAGCCTCATAGCTTAGTGTCGTGTTGTTGACAAGAGCACTTGGTGTGGGCAGTGGCTGCTGTAGCCCAGTTGTGCCATCAGATGGTTTTGGGACAAACCTTCGCGTGTGCCCCGTTGTTGAATGCTGACATTGTCCTTTCAACTGTACCCTTCTGTTTCAGCATTATGATAAGATAGAGGTGGTGTGGTGCTCACCAAAAACAATGGCCAGTTTATAGCCACATTTTCTACGGAGGCTGCTGGTTTTGATGTAGTTCTTGTACATACGTGCGACAGTTACTTATAGGAATCCCAGGCATTCTGCAATCACAGATATGGAGTACTTCATCTTTCATGCGTCAATTATCTGCCCTCAGTTGAACTCTCAGGTTGACATGTTTACCTATCATCACAGTTGTGAATATGCTGTTAACACGTTCTTTTGCTATCTTGTTCTTGTTGTTGACTTCATAAATATTGCGTGGTTGAGTTGCTAAATCTTGTATGGTAGAAGATGATAGTAATAAACACGTAATAACCAAATGATAATATTTGTATGCAAATAATTTTTGCGATTTGTAAATATGTCTAAGAAACTTTTATTCTTTTCTTCATTTAATTGCCTGCAAAGGTTGTCCATTAGTTGTGCTATATTTCCTAACTCTCCCGCTTTCGATCATCTCTCACGCTGTCGTGAAATCCCCTGACCTCCCGGTCCACCTAAGACCTTCCCGGCCTCGCCTGGGGCAATTACCTCGTTGTGTTTTTCATGACCACTTGCTTCCTAAACCTAGAGACAACTGCCTCTCACCTCCTTCCCTTGTCTCCAAAAAATGCCCTTAAGCACATCTTAAAATTCCCTGTGAGAAGGAACCACACTGTCCTCAGTAATTCTTAAGCCTCAAAGTAAAATGTGAGAGCTAGTGCATTAGTCGGCACCATTGAAATTGAAACCTGAAAAGCATCAAAAGAGGCGCAATAGAGTTAATCTCCATTCAACATTCAAGTGTAAATACTACGCATAGACAAAATCTCATCTTATTAAATAACCGTGCGTCCGGTGTCTAGTGGGGAACTGACTGAGAAATTTCTCTCACGCTTTGTGGAGACAAAGGAAGTGGAGCACGAGATGGAATAAAAGTTGCATTTTGAGATTTTATAAGAAATCCTAAAACCCCGTATAAAATCTCTGTAACAATGCTATACATAAGTAGGTATATTACTTATAGCCTGTAGGGGGTTTGCAAATGATCAGCATCTTGGTGTTATACATACTAGATGAATTGATGTAGCTAATAATCAGTGTTGCCATTTCTAGCATGTATTACCTGCAGTGCACACCGAGGCATCGAATCAAATAATGTTTTAACGGTATCCTGTAGAATAACCATCCAGTTGTATTGACCCGCGTCCAGAGTTCATCAAGAGTTGCTGGCAAATGGTCATATTGCTGAACCTGTCATTTAAGGATATCCCGGACATTTTCTGTGCGTGACCAATCTGGCGATCTAGCAAGTCACAACAGAAAGTGGAATGTTGTTTTCGCTGAAGAAGGCAAGTGTTGTCACTGCAACATGTGGTGTGGCATTGTCCTGCAGGTACAGAAGGGCGACTGGTTGTAGAATGTCATTGATGTAACGGGCACTCGTTATGGTGGCATGGACTCCCATGAGAGGTGATCTGCTTTTGTACCGGATAGCACCCTATTCCTTAATCCCTCCTGGTGGTGTGGCATGCCTGGTGCAAATACAGTTTTCCTGTCATCTGTGGACACAGATGTGGCCATCATTTTCACCTAAACAGAAGCGTGACACGTCCGAAAACATGATATTGTAGAATAATAGCTACATACCATATGCACTACTGTTTCACACATTATATATGTTCCATGCGTTGTGAGCATACTTGCAGCAAAATCATCTTGGCATTCATACATCATATATGACTAGGAATATTATTACATGTTTCAATTATTATATCATCCAGGACTCACCTTGTATATGTATTTCAAATTGGTATTCTTCATCCTTTATCTTGAAATAAAAGTATGTATCTAGCGTGTCATTAGACACGTAGAATCTTCCTGTTGCAAATAGGCCTAATTGAAAATTGCGACCAGAGTTTAAGTTCATATGAAACACAACTATGGATATCACACAAAGAGTGTGTGAAAGGATTATATACAATGCAATTAAAAACCATTTACCATCAACGGGTGTCGTCAATCTTTAAAAGAAAGAAGGAATGGACACAATCAAGGACAATCCAAACAGACGTTAAATAAAATCTCATCAATTACTGAACAATGCCAGACAACCTCTGCAACACGCACACGACTCCACATAAACCACCGGACATGTTTCGGCACGACTGGCTTTCGGCCATTATCAACGGTATGCATCTCGGATCAATGTTCAAAGTTGTTATATATCTAGATCACCTCGGCAGTCCATTGTCACAGTTGCACCACATCGACGTCTTCCGTCATCATTACATATACGTGTATTCATGTGCGAGTCAAATCCACGCCATCTATTGGGTTAATTTCAGAGTTGCTGCGGAGTAGATGTATTGCAATTAGAGCCTTGGGTTTTCTCAATGAAATTTTGTGGTCTGAAGCTATAGCAATTGAGAAAACCCAAGGCTCTAATTGCAATACATCTACTTCGAAATATATCCCATATCCGTGGAAATATCTAATACCACAAGAAAAGAATATGAAGTATAACAACAAAAAGAAAAATAAAAGAAATAACATATGCATAGAAAATAGGAACAGCTGCAGCAATTCCGAAATTAACCCAATAGATGGCGTGGATTTGACTCGCACGTGAATACGCTTATATGTAATGATGACGGAAGACGTCAACGTGGAGCAACTGTGACGATGGAGATGTCGAGGTGACCTAGATATATAACAACTTTGAACATTGATCCCAGATGCATACCGTTGATAGTGGCCGAAAGTCAGTCGTGCCGAAACATGTCCGGTGGTTTATGTGGAGTCGTGTGCGTGTTGCAGAGGTTGTCTTCTGGCATTGTTCAGTAATTGATGAGATTTTATTTAATGTCTGTTTGAATTGTCCTTGATTGTGTCCATTCCTTCTTTCTTTTAAAGGTTGACGACACCCGTTGATGGTAAATGGATTTTAATTGCATTGTATATAATTCTTTCACACACTCTTTGTGTGATATCCATAGTCGTGTTTTATTTGAACTTAAACTCTGGTTGCAATTTTCAATTAGGCCTATTTGC
This sequence comes from Macrothele yani, assembly GCA_039090855.1. Taxonomy (NCBI): domain Eukaryota; kingdom Metazoa; phylum Arthropoda; class Arachnida; order Araneae; family Macrothelidae; genus Macrothele; species Macrothele yani. The sequence goes on from CM077004.1 coordinate 35,442,829, forward strand.
AACAGGAAGATTCTACGTGTCTAATGACACGCTAGATACATACTTTTATTTCAAGATAAAGGATGAAGAATACCAATTTGAAATACATATACAAGGTGAGTCCTGGATGATATAATAATTGAAACATGTAATAATATTCCTAGTCATATATGATGTATGAATGCCAAGATGATTTTGCTGCAAGTATGCACACAACGCATGGAACATATATAACGTGTGAAACAGTAGTGCATATGGTATGTAGCTATTATTCTATTATATATTACCACGTATTTTATATTTTTGGTTGTTCTTACTAACCAAAATCCTTTACATGATATTGTGCCATTCATCATGCCACTCCCTTTGTTTGATGCAGCATTGCAGCCTGGCAGCCATTTGCTGTGGTGTCAAAGGTAACCAGAGGAGGGGCTGATAAGCCTGCAGTTCTAACTGTAATAACCAGTGGCATGCTATTGTAGCTGATGTGGGAGAATGTATCACAGTTTGACACTAATGATGCAGAACGGTCACTCAAAGACATCCTCATGAGATGATGATTGTCCCTCGACATTGTCTGTATACAACATCCAGAACCTTCTCTTCGTGTTCTATGCCCTTCTTCGTACCATTTGCTGCACACTCTTTCCACGATGGACTCACTGAGCCCCCACATGACTGTCAGTCTCCTGGAGGGAAGCTTTGCAGTCTCTCATGCTGATATGCAACCTCTGTCTTAAGTTGTTGATATGATTGTACAGCTGTCTTACATGATGACAAGGCATTCTTACCCACTGCTGACCAAGCACTGAGATGCTGATCTAGCCATGCAGCATGTATAACAGAATAATGGCCAGTTTCCAGTCTGTGATGCTACATGATCAGATTGGCCTCAACTTGGTACGCATGGACCTATGTCACTGAAATGCTAATCATTTCTTCAGTATTGCCTAATTAACATATCCTGTAAATATTCATATCATAGCTCGATTCCTATTAGGTGTTCTGTTTTTTATGAACATGAGTGTATAACAAATTGTGCGTTCAGCTTGTATAGTGAGAGAAAGAGAATGCCCCAAACTCCTTCCAGGAAGAAATCATGGCTATGTCACTATGCCTGATATGCCTGAATATACAGTACATGGAACAGTTACTATATTCTAAACATAAATGTGATTTGCCACTAACAAAAACATGATAATGATCATATATCCAAGTGACACTGTCTCTGCAGCCCTGCCGATGAATATGATAATGGGATGGTATCAGAGGTGGACAGTCATGGGCAGTACAAATATAGCCCTGCTGACTATCTAATTATGCTCCATTGTACAAAAGCAGATAGGAATGCTGTTATGATATTAGGAATGTAGTGGCTTGTGACAAATCAGTTCCTATTTTTAATTGGCAAATCCACCAGTCCTCTGTTCTTCTGGTGGTGCTGAAGTTTGCTACATGTTTGAGCACCCTCTGATTGTTACCAATGTCATACAACCACTGTGGCATCCATAACCCATGCTAGCAACAATTTGTCATATTGACCATCCAACTCCTGACAGCCTAGTGGCCTGATACTTTGTGAATTCTATTAGCTGTATGTGATGCTACCTTATGTATGTATGTTAAAGGCAAACTCTTTGCAGGTTATTTGGTGACATTTTCTCCTGTTTTTTGTAGGCAGTTCTGGGTACATGATTGGACATTCTACTGCATGGATCAACTTGATACATAAATAATTTTCACCCATATGTGTTTGAGCTCAGCAGATAAATTGTCAGTTCAGTCTGTTCATTCTTCCTAGGTGGAGATGTTTCGCTGACAGGTTGTGTGGTCATCAGATTTTAGTGAGGTTGTTTTGTACATAGTCAATATTTACACAGTATATATATACTTTTTTTTTACACTTAATTTTTAAATGAAGTTGACATTTGAATGTTCCTCTTTTTGTTGTGTTTGTAGGTTTGTAAAATGTCTCATTCAGATGAAGAAGTTGAGTATACAGAGTGCAAAAGCATATCAAATGGCATGCAACATGTCCCTGATAATATGCCTCAAGGATTGACTGACAATGGAACTTTGTCAGGTACAACCAATTCTAAAAATTATGTCTTTGTAGTTCCGACTGTGTTTCTCCATCTTAATTTGACAAAATTGTAAATACATTACAACTACTATTTCAAAATTATGGGTTTTTACTAAGGAATGAAGAAGAGTTTTAAATCAGATTTTGGGTAGTAACCTCTACCCAGTGGTTGGAAAAACTACTTTTTATTTGTAGCGAACTACAACTACTTTATGATAAATGCAGTTAACTACAACTACATTTTTAACAAAGTAGTGACTACAAACTACTTTGAAAATGTAGTCATTACTTCACTACTTTTAGGACCCGAATTTTGTGAGATTATTTAATACACACTCAAAGTTAACGATGTTATATTACTACAAAATATTGTATATCCCATATACACCAGACTTTACAATGTAGCATATAGCATATCATATAAAATGAACTGCACAAGACTGTAAAATGTAGCATATAGAATATAGCATATCATATAAAATCTTGGTTATGACATATAATTAGGGTTACCAGTTGTCCGGGATTTGTAATGACGTCCGGGGCTGTGTGCGGGATTTTTAAATGAGTGGTTATAAAGACAGTGAAAAATACACATAACTAATTATTTATTTCATTGCTATTAGTACTGAAAATTTTGACTTACCTCTATGTGCAATTTCAAATTAGAGGTGGGTGACTTCGAAACCGACAGCTTCTTATGTAACGTGCAAAGTTTGCACGTGACTGTAAAATTCCCGTTTACTTGCTTCTCGAGCGCTGTCAAATAATTATTATACGCCGACCAAGGCAGTTTAATTCTTTCTTCATCAAGCTGGACAGTAGCTGCCATATTTCAGGAAAACAGAAAAATTTATAAACACCTGGAAACATAAGTTAAATAATTCTTCGAAGCAAGGAAAGCAAACACGTTCGTATTCACACGAGACGAAAACGACAACGAGACAAGTGTTGGTGTTGCCAATCTATGCTAGAAAACTCTGTGCTTTGAAACACCAAACGTTCTTATTCTGAGACCCTCGTTTGCATAACCTGTCCATTTTAATCTGCTCCATAGCCGATATCATGAAAGAAATGCTCGCTAGATGGCGATGCTTAGCGCTGGTGCTGTGCAGTTCAAACGAGGAGTATTAGCGTTGTGTCGCAAACACACGTAACAATCAAGTGATATGTAGAAGGGCACCTAGTTTGTTTACTGAAGTAACTTTAAAAGTAGTGTCAAAACTCGCTACAAACTATAGAGGTTTGCATCATGCTACACTACTTTTTTGTTAAAGTAGTGCATTACACTACAAACTACGTGGAAAAGTAACGACTACAGTAGTTTTGCTACTTGTAGCGCACTACTTCCGACCACTGCCTCTACCCTTACTCAGGACTACAGCTACAGTAGGTGTTGCCATTCATGGGGTAAATTCCAACCCTTCAAATAATTAAATATTGTACCCCTTCTCTCTATTTCCAGTTCTTCTGCCAATTTTTTTTTGAAAAAGTGCTGTTGATGTGTCAGAACTTGTACAGTGTCCCAAAGCACTTTATGTCTTGTATTTTGAACACATCTATCCAAACTTGTTTTGTTTGTCATATTTTTAATTGCAGCTTTATATTCTCTCTTTGCCAGTCTGGTTTTAAGCTGTCTGCCTGTTTCTCCCATATAGCTGAGACCACACTCACATTATATGTTGTAGACCACGCCTTTCTATAACAGGATGTTTTCTTCTTTTTGCTTTAATTTTGGAAGGTAGTCACTAATTTTATTTTGTAATCCTGGAGCCAGTCTGACTAGAAATTTCTCACTAATCCTCTGAAGTTTTTCAAACAGTCCTTTATGGTAAGTAATTTTTCTAGTTAACTGAAATTTAGTTTTTGACTTCTGATTCTTTTCTTTTTTATAGAGAATTATGTTGACTAGTAGAGAAGGGTAATTATTATCTTCCAAAACTTTTTTAATTCCTCCTTTTGAGCATTTTTTAAAAATTCAGAAGAATTTAGAACGTTTATTTTTTCCCAAAATTGAGTGGCCACATTTGTTTTTATGTAATTTGGATGATTTGACTGACAGTCTAACATTTTATTATTGTGGGAAGGTTTCTTATATTAATGCATTTCAATTTTTCCTTTTTTTATTACTAATGACAAGTCTAAAAAATTGAACTGATTATCTTTCTGCATTTCAAGGGTGAATTTAAAATTTTCATCCTTGGAGTCGAACCAGTCTAGGATGTCATATGAAAGAGAGAAGACATTCTTGTTGTCTAAAATGAAAATAATATCATCCATATATCTTGCATAAAGGTTGAAGGTATAAGTACCTTTTCTTTTAGTTTTCCTACATAATAATTTGCAAGAAGTGGAACTACCAGTGAGCCCACGGCTAATCCAAATGTTTGTTTGTAGAATTTTCTACCAGATTGAAAATAACTCCCATAAAGGATTGCCTGAAGAACTTCTGAGGATTAGTGAGAAGTGTCAAGTCAGACTGGTATTATAAAATAAAATTAGTGGACAGACATGTTCAAAATACAGGACATGCTGTGGGGCACAGTAAAAGTTCTGACACATTAAACGGCACTTTTTGAAGAGAAAACTGTCAGGACTGGAAATAGAGAGAAGAAGGGGTACAACATTAAATTTGAAGTGTTGGAATTTACCTCATGAATGGCAACACATACTTTAGATGTAGTCCTGAGGAAGAGTAGGGGTACTGTCCAAAAATTTGACTTAAAAATATCTTTTATTCCTTAGTAAACCTCCATAATTTTGAAATAGTTGTAATGCATTAATTTTGGAATAGCCATGTCATCAATTATTACAAAGTTGTAAAGTTTTTTTGTGAGTTAAGTGCTTGTCAAAATATATGATTGAACATGCATCAGTTTTATGTTTCACTATTTTGTCTCATTATTATATGTCATATGATTCCCTGGTTATATGAAACAAAGCTTTGAAAACTTCCAAGTACACTGTACAATTTAGGCATGTATGAAAAAATTTAAACACTGACATTTTAACAATGAATAATATTAAGTTCTTATTCTCTAATGGTAAATGTGCAATGAACTATGGTGCATTTTTAAATTTTTCACTGAAGAATAAATAAAAAATTCTTTGTGCATGCCACTTCCATGGATGTTATTTATATGTACATATCATTGCAATGAATTCATTCTTTTTCTTAACTTGATGCCAACCCCTTGGCTACCATGTAACCACAAGCGGATACATGCTATGTATAGGGCAAAATCCCATGTAACCTCAAGTGGATACATGACTTATTGAGGTGTAAAACCAGTGCAACCAGCACAGGAAACATCATACGGTAGATTTTGTTTTATTGGGATTACAGACAAAACATTTTAGATTTTTTTTTTTTTTTAGGCTTGGTTACAAAAAGTTGAAATAATAGGAAAATTAGAATTAAAATTACAAATCTTTATGAAATTGCTCGAAATGTTCCTTGGTACAAAAAGCTTTTCCACATGCATTACATGAGTGTATATTCATTTTTTTTTTCTACATTGTAGCACAATAAAAAAGACATTACATTTGAATTCAGTGACATTGCAATGGAATTTGCAGCTTAATTCAGTGGTGTTTCTGAGAATGACTTAATAAATTTCGAAGCCGCCCCGGTGGCGCAGTGGTCTAAGGCGTTGGCCTCTGATCATTCGTCCGTAAGGGTCCGGGTTCGAATCCCGTTGAGGCATGGATGTTGTGTTTGTCTTACGGCACTGGCTCTCTCCCTTCCCTGGAACCAGTGACCCTAAATTAGGGACGGGCGACTGCTTATAGCCCATTGAGTTGCTCACGGTGGTCGTTAAACCTCCAATCAAAAAAAAAAAAAAAAAAAAAAAAAAAAAATAAATTTCGAAGATATTAAGCAACCATCTGAAAAGATGTATTCAATACAGTTTTGAGTGGCTTTGTTTATATAAAAATTTATTGTAATTGTATATATGATACAGATAATGAAGCTCCTTGTGAAATTCTTATTCTGTCCCATGGGTTGGTGATTTGCTAGTGAACATTCACAGGAGCCAAATTACAAAAATTGCAATTATCTCAGGAAACAGAACAATTTAGAAATGTTATTATTTCTGAAAGTGCCAAAGGACACATTTCCGTGTGGAAGAATTTGAGTGCAGACTTGATACATACTAACGAGAAGGAGGGTGGAGGGGTTTTGCATCTGAATGATTTTAGATAGTTATGGATATGTTTGGGATCCTTTATTTCTAATGAAAGAGGCAGATGTCTAAAACAGCATTAGAGGAAACAGTTTGGTATTTCTTAGAAAATATTCAATTTTAAAGATACAGGCCTTTTTTTTAACATTTTCTTCAAATAAAATATTAAGATTGAGATTTTATGGCCTTTATTGTTATGGTAAAAAAACCTGAACAATGATGAACATATTCATTTTTGTTGTATCTAAAATGTGGAACTATTAACCTGATTTAATTTTCTCTAAATATTACAACCTCCACATATTTAAATTAAGGTCAAATAAATTGCTTTTAAGCAGTTCCACAATTAAAAGCGCTAAAACTGAATTAATTATAGTGCCATGCTGTATAAAACTGAATTAATTATAGTGCCATGCTGTATATTATGTGATCAATGCTTCACAAAAGAAGAAACGAAAATGTAAAAATTTTCGTTGTTGTGTGTGCTGCTATTACCAAATATTTGAAATCGTCAGAACACTTTTGTTTTTGTTCATACTTACTCATAAATTTCAGTTTCAAACTCTCAGGAGACATTTAAAATGGCTAAAGTTCAAGAAAAATACGGAGTGAAATTACATACCAGATAAAGAGAGAAATTATAAATCTAAGTAAACTTTCAAAGTAAAAATATAAAAAAAGATATGACCTATATTTTTTCAAATTTGTAAAAGTTCTTCACTAACTGCTGTATGTAATTATGTTATAGGTTCATTTCACAGTGTGGTTATGAATTTTAACATTAGAAATATTCAAAGCTTAATTTATTTTGATTATGTGTGTAAGACAACCAAGATGGATAGCCATGCAGCAGGAAGTCAGATGTTGCTTCATAATGAACTTCTAATGCCTATTTTTTTAGAATTTCTAACCTGAAAATTGTTTAACCACAGTTAACTGTAACCATACTTGTATGGTAAGTCTGGATAGAACAGCAGTTCTTGATCTTTAAAGTAACAGGAACCTCAACATACTTATATTTTCTGAATACAAATGGAGATAGTGCGCTATTTCTTTTATTTATTTTTTCTCTTTTACAAGAAGCTTATACAGGGTGATCCATTTAAACCAATACCCTGGAAAAACCTTACATTTTTGCAAGGGATCGCACAAGGAACTACTTCTTTTTTCAATAGAAGCAGCAACTCCTGGAAAATGAAAACCGCCACCATGAAGAAGATTGTTAACCGTAACTGTAACTCAGCTCGGGATTTGTTTGTTGTTGTGTTGTCATTCACTTGCGTGCATTCGGAAACATGCAGTACTCTGTTCCAGAGTGTGGTTTTTTTAGTGAAATCGTATTGGGTAACCAATTCTGTCATCAAAACGCAACGAGCATTTCGAAGAGAGTTTGGAGTTCGAAAAGTGCCAAGCAAGTCAACAATTCTGTCGATGGCAAAAAAAACTACAGCAAACTGGTTCTCTTCTCGGCAGTAGCGGTAGACATCACCCTCCGATGCCCCAAACGTGTGTGGACAATTTTCGAAAATGTTTACTTCAATCTCCGAAGAAATCTTTGCGCAGATTAAGCCCACAGACAGGATATTAATACAGAACTTGTCAAAGGGCAGCAAAAAAGCGAATATTCGACCATTTAAAGTGCACGTAATCCATCAGCTGCAGGAACCGGACAAGGGAAAGAGAGTAAGTTACTGCAAATGGTTTCAAAATGTTCTTAATTTGCGATCTGATATTCTCTCCATCACATGGTGTATAGATGAAGCCTGGTTTCATCTGTCAGGCTACGTCAATTTGCAAAACAGCAGATACTGGGCTGCCGAAAACCCACACGTTATGTGTGAAACACTGATGCATTCATAAAAGGTTGGTGTATGGTGTGCGGTTTCGTCTACGGAAATTATTGGCCCCATTTTTTTCTCTGAGACTGTCAACACTAACGTTTATTGCCGCATATTCAATGAATTGCGGCATGGGATGCAAGGTCAGGTGATGCGTAACATCACAGCCTCTCCTTGACAAATGTCAACCCCGCCTTCTCGTGGTGCATCCTGTTCCCACTAAAGGGGCTCTGACGACCGCCCATAGCGGTATAACTATACCATCGGGATCAGAGGAAATTCTATCCCACACTCACCAACCCGCTTGGCCAGCGTGGTGAGTTATGGCCAAACCCCTCCAAAATGATTCCACAACTTAAATCTTGGCCCTCAGTCTCCGGCAGCTGGAATGTACCTGGCCAAGGCAGCGGCCAGTGCGACATGAAGGCAGAGGGTGCTAAGAATCCCCGGAGGACCGGACTAGGCTGCCATCTGATGCTGACCTTGGCTACTTACAATGGACGCTCCCTATCTTCTGATTCAAGGCTTCTTGAATTGGAAGAGGAACTACAAAGGATCAAGTGGGACATCGTGGGGCTAAGTGAGGTAAGGAGAAAAGGAGAAGATCTCATCGAACTGAAAAGTGGACATCTCTTCTACTATCGTGGGACAGATACTGGCAGAACTAGTGGTGTTGGATTTATAATAAACAAGAAACTGAAGGATAAAGTTGTAGAAGTTGAAAGTTCCTCTGACAGAGCTGCACGACTTGTTATCCAACTCTCGAAAAGATACCAGGCTCAGATTATTCAAACTTATGCACCCACCACAAGTCATCCTGAAGAAGAAATTGAAGAATTTTATGAAGAAATTTGTCATCTAAATAATAAAGGTAAGCAGCACTTGAAAATAATTATGGGAGATTTCAATGCAAAAATAGGGCAACGGCAACAGAATGAAACTTCAGTAGGTAAATTCGGTCATGGCAACAGAAACCAGCGTGGAAATACTCTCGTTGAGTTTGCAGAGGCAGAAGGGTTTTTCATCTTGAACTCCTTCTTCAAGAAAAAGCCACACAGGAAATGGACATGGAGACATCCAAATGGGACGACAAGTGAAATTGATTTTATTATGTGTAACAAAAAATTCGTCATAGAAGACTGCAGTGTGCTAAACAAGTTCAACACAGGTAGTGACCATAGATTGGTGAGATGTAAGATGCACCTCAACACTAAACTTGAACGTGGCAAGCTCATAAGACAAACAAAATCTATTGACATAACCAACCTTAAAAAACACCATAATACCTTCAAGTTAGAACTGAAGAACAGGTTCTCTGCTTTAGAAGGCCTAACATCGGAAGAAGTGGACATCTCTGAAGTTAACAGAAAAGTAACCAAAGCTCTTATGGAAACAGCAACAAAATTAGCTGGGTCTAAGAACAAGTTGCATGTGAACAAATTATCAGGAAAAACCAAAATGTTGATGCAAAAAAGAAGAGAGATGAGGACAACTAAAGAAGATGTGACTTCCAAAGTGGAATATATAGAGCTATGCAAGACAGTAAGAAAAAGTATCACTGAAGACGTAAGGAAATTCAACTGTGAACTAGTGAGGAAAGCAATTGAAAACAACCAAAGCCTAAAGATAGCAAAGGGACATCTCAGTAAGGGAAGAAAACAGATTATGGCACTGAGAAAAGAAGATGGTTCTGTAACAAGAAATAGAGGCGAAATTTTGACAAGAGTGAAAGATTTCTACTCCAAATTATATGAAAGGGATGATATATGCACTCCAGACATCATGAAAGATACCAGTACCAGAGTTCCTCCAGTCCTTCCAGCAGAAGTTGCGCATGCAATCAAGAACATGAAGCGAGGAAAAGCTCCAGGAGAAGATGGAATTACTGTAGACATCATAAAAGAAGCAAGTGGAGAAATCGAAACAGTACTCGCCCAAATTTTCACTCGATGCCTTAATGAAGGAAAGATTCCTGAGGATTGGAACACCGCTACAATGATCCTGCTACATAAGAAAGGTGACATTGAGGATCTCGGAAACTACAGACCTATCAGCCTCCTATCAGTAGTTTATAAAATCTTCACTAAAGTTCTTTCACACCGCTTGAAGGTAGCACTAGACATGGCTCAACCGAGAGAACAAGCTGGATTCAGGAGTGGCTACAGCACAATAGATCATATCCACGTGCTGAGAGAACTAATTGAAAGAGCGAGGGAATATGAACTTCCATTGTGCATGGCTTTTATCGATTATGAAAAAGCCTTTGATTCGGTGAAACCATCAGCAGTTACAATGGCTCTGAAAACCTGCGGTATTGAAGATGCATACATTAATATTATTAATAACATCTATGAAAATGCAAGTGCAAAGATTAGGCTGTTTGAAAATACAACACACGTAAAAATTGGAAAGGGAGTGAGACAAGGTGACACCATATCTCCGAAGCTCTTTAATGCCACATTGGAGGGTGTTTTTCAGTCGCTGAGCTGGGAAAACAAGGGGATAAAGATTAATGGAGATTATCTAACCCACCTTCGTTTTGCTGATGACGTAGTCATTTTTGCAACTACCCCATCAGAGCTGCAGAGTATGATCCAGGAACTTGCTGACAAGAGTAAAGAAGTGGGATTAAAAATGAACTTTCAGAAGACAAAAGTGATGTTCAATGCTTTTACAAGAAATGAAGATTTATCGATTGATGGAGAAAAGCTGGAGATAACAGACACGTACGTTTATCTTGGACAGCAGATATCAAGTGAGGGTCACATTGATGAAGAAATTAATCGGCGTACAAAACTTGCCTGGAGAGCTTTTGGAAGAAACAGCATAATTTTCAAGAGCAATATGCCATTATGTCTTAAAAGAAAAGTGTTTGATCAATGCATCCTTCCAGTGCTTACGTATGGTGCAGAGACGTGGACCTTAACTAAAAGAGACATACAAAGGCTGCAGACAACTCAAAGAAGCATGGAGAGGTGCATGCTTGGTGTAACCAGGAGAGATAAGAAGAGGAACTCGTGGATCCGAAAAATGACAAGAGTGGAAGACATCATGATCAGAGTTAAATCCCTGAAATGGCAATGGGCTGGACATATTGCCAGAAGGACAGATCATCGATGGACAGCCGAAATTTTAGATTGGATTCCAAGGGACAGGAAAAGACCCAGAAGAAGACCACATAGGAGATGGGTGGATGAAATTCGAAAGTATGCAGGGGTGACATGGAGGAGACTGGCACAAGACAGACCGTTGTGGAGGAAACTTGGGGAGACCTTCGTACAGCAGTGGATTGATAATGGTTGACAATGATGATGATGATGATTCAATGAATTTGTGGAACAACTTGATGACATTGAATTGATAGAGGGCTACTTTCAGCAGGATGGCGCTATATGTCACACATCGAAAGTCTCAATAGAACTCATAACCAGCTTCTTTGATGACAGATTAATTTCAAAAAACATATGGCCTCCCCGATCTCCGGACTTAACTTCCCCTGACTTTTTTATGGGGCTACTTAAAGGATGGAGTTTACAAAACCCATCCAAAAACATTGGATGCATTGTGTGAAACAATCACGACTGAAATTGGCAATGTTACTGCTCGTACTCTACATGAGACATCATGGAATATGGTGCGGCGTGTTCAACTGTGTTTACAAGAAAATGGAGGACAATTCCAACATTTGCTTTGATAAAATGATTCTCCAATACCACATGTATAATTATCAACTTACTGTATGATTTTGTTGTTATTTATAAAAAAGTTATGAGTAAATCACATGGTACTGGTTTAAATGGATCACCCTGTATATGACAGCTAAACAAATCATATGTATATTTTAAAAGAAGAAAAATAGAACTTTGTTTTACATTTCAGTAAGTTTTAATATATCTAGATATATAACTGGTATCCTATACCAGTTATATGCCTTTTTATATATAAGAATACGACGAATTAAAACGTGCAGAATAAGTTACTTCTAAATCCAGGGCAGCAATCCCTTGGTGCACGTTAATGAATCCAATACTAGTGAAACACTAAAACTCACTAGAGCTCCAATGATTTTAATAGTACACGAATTCAGTAAAATAAGAACAAATAAAGCTCATGAGATCTTTCAAGTTTTCTAAAACTCATCTTCAGATGAAAAACAATTTTAACCTTAAGTTCAGGTAATCATGGTATATATACCCATCAGGGGCGAATACTCGGGGTGTGCTAAATGTGCGGCGCACACTCACACAGAGTCAAAATTTAACCTACACTGCTGGCCACCCAAAATGCAACACCAAGAAGGAAGCATCCGATTGGCCTGAAATACGCAGCATGCGTCGCCCGCGAAAGGACATGCAAACAATTAGCATTGCAGGGCATATGCAAATCATGTGCGCCCGGCACACCACCAAGAAGCACTATAAGAAGTGTACAAATAAGGCGGGATGTAAATAGTGGAAGTGTGTTGTGCTGCCGGACCCGTGCGTGGGAAGCTTCCTGATGCCTTGTCGCAGAATACGGTAGTCATTCCAGCACGTTTTGGAGTTCGACAGAGGACGAATACTGGCTTATCGTGACAGCGGTTTATCGTACCGAGGCATCGGCGCCCGTGTGGGACGACATCCAGCCACAGTGAGGCGAGTATGGACTCGGTAGGTGCAGGAGGGACGGACGGACCGACGTGAGCGATTGCCGCAGCACACCACCAAACGAGAGGACCGGCATGTTGTGCGGTAGGCATTGACGGCTCCCACTGCCACATCACGAACGTTAGCGCAGGAATTAGGGTGTGTTGCGCAACAACCTCTGTCAGCACGTACCGTTCAACGTCGTCTGCAGGAGCGGGGACTTGTTGCACGGCGCCCATTGCTCCGATTACCACTGACGTTACACCACCGGTGAGTGCGTGGGCAGTGGGCCATTGAACGTCACACCTGGACTACAGAATGGCACGACATTGTCTTCTCCGACGAATCCTGCTTCTGCCTGCAACACCACGATGGTCGGATCCGCGTGTGGCGGCACTGCGGCTAGAGACTGTATGACGCCTGCATTATGTATCGCCATACCGGTCTGTCGCCTGGCATTATGGTTTGGGGCACAATTGGATATGACACCCGCACCCCCTGGTACGCATCACTGGTACACTTAACAGCCACCGCTATGTGTCTGACGTTTTGGAACCTGTAGTCCTCCCTTACCTGCAGAACCTGCCAGCGGCCACGTTTCAACAGGACAATGCGCGCCCACATGTGGCACGCCTCGTGCAACAATTCTTCATGGCCCACCAGGGGTCACTGCTGCTGTGGCCTGCCTGTTCTCCCGATATGTCGCCCATCGAACACGTCTGGTTGCTGATTGGCAACCGAGTGGCCCGGCAAGCACCACCCGCGGCTACGGCTGATGAACTGTGGCAACGTGTGGAAGCAGCCTGGACCGACATACCCCAAGCCCACATCAAAGTCTCTTTCGTTCGATGCCGCGGCGTGTAGTCGCCATGTTATATATATATATAATATGCATATGTTATCAGGCCCAGTCCTTGTTTTTATTTACAATATGTGGACGATGTGCTGGTTTTTTGGAACCACCCTAGGGAGGAATTAAGTCTATTTGCCAAACATATGTCATCTCGGTATCAATCGTTAGTGTTCACGGTGGAGGTAGAGAAAGAAGGTCGCCTACCATTTTTGGATTTTGAATTTGAGAGGGATTTGGTCACAGGTTCGCTGCAATATTCAGTCTTCAGGAAAGAATAATCTATTACAAGTTTGATACCTGCCTCGTCCACACATCCAAAGAGTTACAAGTTACCAGCTATTAACAATATGATGAGAAGAGCTTTTACCCACTCCTCAAGTAATAGCAGACGTGATTTAGAAATCACTAGAGTATTTGAAATTGCGACGACCCATGGTTACCACAGATCAACCATTCAGTCTGTGCTTGGGAAAATTAGATGAGAAAGATCAACTACCCTGCAAAGTGACAACAGACAAAAAAAACTTTGTAGGTTCTATGCATTACTACCCTACGATAACCCCCCCTTACTTAAGGCCATCTGTAGACCATATGACATAGATTTTGGGGTAAAAACTGTCAACTTGTTTAACTTGATCAAACACGATCGAGACCAGGTCTCCCACACAGAAAGGTACAGTGTGTACAAAATACCTTTGAAAAGTTGTGATAGTGATACCCCAGATAATATTTATGTGGGCTCCACTAAAAGAACATTGGGAGCTAGACTGAAGGAACATAAGTATGCCATTAAGAACAGACTTCGAAATACGGCCCTCGCACGACTTGTATCTGGGGTTGGGATTACACTCACCTATGTGGGCCAATACCTGTACTACTATTACTCAAAGCTCTGTATCATCCATGTTGCTCACAGAAAGTATGGTGATTATGTCAAAAGGACCCAAGTGTTGTAATGACAATTTACCAGAACTCTTACCAAGCCCTTGAAAGCAGATTTGGTTTTAACTAATGGATTATTAAAAACAATATGATTGACTGCACTTCAAATTTTTTTCTCACTTGAGATTTTGAATAATACTGTTAATGAACTAATTAGCTCTTCTGTTAGATTGGCATAATTTTAAGCTAAAAATTGTCCAGCATTATATGTAAGTATTTATTTCTCATTTCTGGAGTACAATGTATTACTATTTTGTGAATATTATGTTGTGGTGAATAGATCTCTCATATAATACCATCAGCTTCTAGTTAATGTGTTATAAGTATAGGGTGGGACCCCCACCCCCGTACCCACTTGTTTTTTACTCTTTATGTATAGTTACTTCCTCACGGCTGTTAAACTTCTACATGAGTAGCCTCCCAACCAATCGGGTGAAGTGCTATGTACGTCACCTGTTGCACACTGAAGTAGTAGTTGTATATGTATCATGATTACCCGAACTTAAGGTTAAAATTGTTTTTCATCTGAAGAAGAGTTTTAGGGAACTTGAAAGATCTCATGAGCTTTATTTGTTCTTATTTTACTGGATTTGTGTACTATTAAAATCATTGGAGCTTTAGTGAGTTTTAGTATTTCACTAGTATTGAATTCATTAACGTGCACCAAGGGATTGTTGCCCTGGATTTAGAAGTAACCTTTTTGTATACCTTTTTTTTTTTATCATTAGTTTAAAGATGGCAAGCACTGCCTAACTAATGTGCCATTTAGTTTTTCTCTTTTCTCAAAACTCTGACTCACATGCACTGTACTAACAGAACTAAGTTTAATAAGAAACCTTCAAACAGAAGGAAATTTGATGCTCATCAGACCACGCCACATGTTGTTCACAAGACCCAGGTGAGGTACTGTGTCTGATGTTGTGGTGTTAACAAAGGCACTCTGGTGGGTCTTCTGCTCCCATACCCCATGGACGCTGAATTATGCTGAACTGATCTGATTGATATGTCTCTGGTACTTCCTGCATTGAATGTGGATGTTATTTGAGCCAGTGTCGCTTGTCTGTTAGCATGGGCAATCCTGGTCAGATGCCGCTGGTCACAGTCTTCCAGGACCCATGGTCAGCCACTGCGCTGTCAACAGTGGGTGGTAATGCCTTTCATGAGGCTTGGTCTGCATGTGACACTGTGGATCAAGGAATGTGGATTGTTCGCACAACTTCGGAAATTGAATGTCCAATCCGTCTGGCTCCCACTGCCATGCCTCGTTCAAACTCCAGTAATTCACGTCTGCTTGCCATAATCCTACTGGCTGTTGTTCAACCTGAATTAGGAGATTACACCTTGCAACTGATAAAAAACATGGCATGCGTCAAAGCCTTTATGCAACAGTAGCTCCAGTTAAAAAATTTCATACTGCTATCCCATGACTTTTGGCACTTCAGTGTATAGTGAATCAAGTTGTTCTTCACTTTTTACTTGAAACTGCACCAACAAACTTGTCCTCTTCTTTCATCCAGGCCACACACTCATCATGCCATTCTCTTCTATCGTATTTCTTTTCTTTTTAGTTTCACTTACACACAGCACATTCTATCCATACTTATTTATTTCTTCAACTACCTCCTTCATCTTACCATTTATTCCTCTTGTATTCCATATACCAATTGTACTGTCACTGTGCTGTGACCTCTTTCTCATACATTGTATATGATTTCCAGGTCACTTCAATGGTGGGCCAGTGTTCTCAAGTGTGGTAGACTTACCATATCCCATACTGGAGTCCTTCAATATCTTACTTTGAGTCTTGCAAGTTGCAAAAAAGTACACTTGAGGGATCATCCCACAACTGAGGATTCCAGTTGGTTATTCAACCTAAGGGATCTGGAGTGAAACCCAGTAAGTTGGAGTCTTTTGGCACAGAACTAGCTGGTATTTCAGGAATATTTAAACTACAGCTGAATTGTGTGTCAGCTTCTCAGATTCATAGAGGCCCCTGTTGCTGTCATGTGTTCCATTGTTGCCCAGCAGAATGTCCCTTGGAGGCAAACTCGTCTTCCACTAAGATTTCTTGCCAAGCCATTTGCAATTTCAGTAATGACTGAAAGTAGTTTTGAAAATGTAAATGATTTGGCAGGGGCAAAATCAATCCTAGTGGGAATGCCCCTTGGAGGCAACACCACTGTGTTATCAACATGCAGCAAACTGCTGATAGTAGAACTACCTGCTTCAATATTGATTACTAATTATTTTCCTTAACTAGTTCACCTACATAAATCAAAAATGAAAGTGGAGATAACACTTATCCCTTTCTTGCCCCATATAATAAATCTTAAACCATTTATTGTTTCTTTCATCTATTCTTAGTATTGTGATACTTCTGTGGTAAAGACATGTGACTGACTCTTTCGTTCCATGACTTTTAACTCTGAATTACATGGTTCTGGGGATCTGCTTGAATACTTTCTGCTTCTCTGCTTGTCTTTTCATTCCATGACTTTTAAACTCAGAATTACTAGTTTCTGGGTGCCCAGTCAAAATTCTTCTCAAAATCTATAAGTACTGTGCACGAAATTCTGACACCCCTCAGAAAACCTTGCAGGAAACTGCTTGAGTATGTAGATCAATTATCTCAGCATCGTGTACCCCTCCTGAAGTGACACTTTCTATCAGTCAGCTAATCATCCACAACCTTGCTAAATTTTTTCTCAGTTTGCTGGTGTAAGACTTACAAGGAGCACTAATTAAGGTTACTTTATGGTAGTTCCTACTGTTCTTTTCACTTAGTGGTAAATTGGCACCATGATTTTTCCACAGGTCCTCAGATAATTTTTTGTAACATCTTACTGTTATGTGTAACCAAAGGAAACCAGTCTTTCTGCTTTGTTTAATAACTTCTTATTTAATTTCAACATTATCTGCAGTTTTACCAGCTTTCATTGAGAAAATGGCAACTCTTACTTCATGAGTATCCATATTCCTCCCAGTGATCATGAGAAATGTCCTTATTTTCATTAATTAACTGCCCATTAGTCCCTGGATTTTCATTCAGTAAGCTCTTCAAAATATTCACTCATTCTTTTCATTATATCATCTACCAATATGAAACTTCTCATCAGTATCAAATAAACCCTGGGTTACAGACTCTCCACTGCACAAGACTGCATCTTTCTTTCTTTTTTTTAAGCATTTTGAAAACCTACGCAAAACATGAAAAACCTACAGCTTCCTTGCTTATTGCATAAGGAATACTCTGGTTCACCTTTAGACACACGATTATTAATCTTCCAAGTTAGTCTTTGGCAAATTGCTTAAATAATTCACATCAGTTTTCTTTTTCATTTCCTTAGTAGCTGTACTCACTTTTTCTGTCCATCAAGGAGCTCAGACTTTCCTTTGTTTTCGTATTACCACACCACATGCTTTTCTTGCTGGTACTAAAGCTCATAACATATACCTGTTCTACTGAGCTTCATTGCTTTTGCTGTGTGAGGTTTTAGCACCATATTTGCCAATGCATTTCTGGAAATGGCCATGTTTTTATATTACTTAGTCTAGCAACCATTGTCATCTTAATGTCTTTTCTTAGCTCTCAACTAGACAGTTGAATCTAAAAGTAGTTACCATTAAAAGGTTTTTGTTCTCTTTTTAAACCTCTAAAAGTTCTAATATCATTATTTATGTTTCTTTAAGAGACCTTGTTACTATTACATAGTTAGTTGTACTTTTTGAGTTTTTACCTTCTTGCCAGCAAGTAAACTTACAAATGCTTTTGTTTCCAAAGATGGAATTTATAATTGTGAATTCATTGCCTAAATAAAAACTAAGTTTTTGACATTCACATTTGCCAAACAGTTATTTACAGTCTTTTGCAAAAGTTTAAGACCACCTCTCAATTTATTGAAAATTAAGATTTTCAAAGAAATGACTAATTACTAATCAGAGATGTTTGAAAAATGACGCCACAGATGAATGCATACATTCTTTAGAACACGAAAAGACCAAAATCAGTACTTTGTGTGGCCACCTTTGTTTTTATAATGGACAGAATACCATGTGACATACTTCCAATGAGGGATTTGCAGTAGTCACTTGAAATCTCTTTGCACCACACGTACTTTATCGCATCAATCAAAGCTTGGGAATTTGATTGTTGTTTTTCTGCTATGTTGTCTTTTAAAATGGTCCACAAATGTTCGATGGGGTTAAGGTCGGGACTATTACTGGGCCAGTCAAGCACAGTTCTGTTTTTCCTCTGCAGGTAATCCTTTACTGTCTTTGATCTGTGTCATGGAGCACCATCATGCATAAAGATTGTGCATCTGTGCTCTTGCATATGAGTTAACAGCTTCTCACATAACATTTCCATGTAAAAGGAACCAGTCATTGTAGTGCCTGTTGGCAAAAAGAATAATGAAGCAGTACTGGATGCTGACATAGCACTCGATATCATCTGACTAGACGGATGTCTCACGGTGCTAACAATGTATTTTTTGTGAGACCTTTTGCCTTTTGGTTGTCAAACATGAGCTTCACATGATTCAAATTGATGCAAAGTTGATTCATTGGAAAAAAGAACTTGGCTCCAATTTTCAGTAATCCACAACTGATGACGCTTCACAAACTGGAGTCTCTTCTTTTTGATGACAGAGGTTAGTCTAGGTTTACATGCAGGTTTATAAGACTTCAATCCAAAATCTTTGCTAAGACATCGGGAAACAGTGCTGATACTAATGTCAGATCCTTTTGAATGTAAAAAGGCCTTCATTTTCTTGCACAAAGTCCTCGGAGAATGCATAACCATTCGCCGTATGGTATTGGCATCATGTGGGCTTGTTTTCCTTGGATGTCCATTTCTCTTTCGGTCGCTAAATTCACCCGTATCTGGATATTTCATGATCGTATTATGAATAGCAGTCTTGCTCACATTCACCTTTCTTCTTATGTCACGTTCATAGTATCCTTCATGATGTAAAGTCACCATTTGTGCCCTCTGAGCAAACTTAATGACGCTTTTTTGCCCATTTTTCGCTATATAGAAAAAACGTAGAAAACCTCTCAGCATGAAAACCAGAAGCAAACTGACACTTACATGCTTCCCCCAACTCTATCAACAGCTGCCACTGTAGGATGATGCAACACCAACAGGAAGTTGAGTAATACAGACAGTAGCTGATGCAATCAGCAGAAATCTCATAATACCAATAGGTGGTCTTAAACTTTTGCAAGTGACTGTATTTATTTGCTTGATCTTTGCTATCCCTGTTATCATTACCAATGCACCATTTCCTGTTCAAATCCCCAAGTTTAAAAACTTGTTTCCATTTTGTGGTTTAAACCACCATATCGAAATCCCTATTTTTTTTAGAAAGAAGGAACCTTCTTTTGAACTAGTGTTTTTTACTGGTCTGAAGATTGAGCAGCTCCCAGAATGTGCTCATGTGCATGTTCCCATGTAACCAACCTAGTAGCCATTGTATCTCCAAAAGCTGAGGCCACATCATCTTGTATTTGACCTTTTTGTACAACAGAATAAGTCATATTAAATTTTCCATCTAGATCACAATCTGTGACACGTGCTTCTTGGTCTCTCTCAAGCCTACCAAACGCAGGTTATTTTTTTTTTTTATTCTTTAGCTAATTTTACTTGTTTTCCATTTACTCCACATGTAGAACTATGCACCCAAGCATGATCTCTTTCTATTTATTAATTTTGGTCGGACATTTCCCGACAAAATTTATTGCTTTGGAATTAATTTTATTAATAAGCATATGAGTGGGGTGAAGTAAATATAAACATCTTAATCTTCCAAGTAGGTGAAAGGCCAGCCATAATCAGGTTCCTTGAAGCAACCATTGACAATTGTGTTTATTTAGCCTCATCATTCCACTCTTGGTGGGATTTTTGCCTGTGAGCCATATACTGATGCATTGACTAACATAGTGTTTCATTCCATGCTACTTAAATTTGTGCCACTTGCTTGGCTTAACCTAAGTATATTGTTAATCTATCAATAACTGGTTTTGTAATCCTTTCTCTCTGGCCTTTTTGTTCTTCTGTTCCACTTGCCTGCTTATGTCATTGACCAATCAGCAGCTAATGCTGGCCCTTCCCTATAGCTTCTTTGTACTTAACAAAGAGCTTCTATTTAAAATCAGGACACAATTGCAGTAAAAGTGTATGAGATACGAGTAGGTCCAACTGGTTCCATGCTGTCTTCCTTCAAGTCCAGTGCATATCTGATTTCGAGCACTTATCCATGGATAAGTGATCCATTAATTATAAAAAGCATGAAATAACAAATAAGAAAAAAAAAAAAAAGAAAAAAAAGCATTGCAGGAACTAATAACTGATAACTGTTTTCACATTGGATTTTTAATAATTTTGTCCAACAGCAAAATAAAAATATTAATTTTTAAACTCCTTGAAATAAGAAAAGATACAGCTCATTGAAACTGTCACTGATATTGAAACATGCTCGGCTTTGAAGAAGAAAAAAATTTAGTAGGTAGTTTTTATTTATTTGATATTTATTTTTAATTTTTATGCTTTAGGGGACCAGAAACTCATTCTGTTTGTCATTACAGTCATTTCTAAATTAATTAATTTATTTATTTGTGTGTGTGTATATCTGCCCATTTTGTAGGTATGCATACTATTTAAAACATCTTCACAATTTGGTAATTTCCCCTCCCCTCCTTCTGATGAATGTGGAATGCACATATCAGAAATTGTAGCTCAGGATAAAGCTCATAATTTTTTAGCTTCATCATGAGTTACGTTTCATCCAGACAGTTTAGTTATGTAATCATCACTGCAATATAATTTTTAAGCTAACCACATGTAATAATGTTTTCCATTTGCATGGCTCACTAGCTTTCATAAGTTTTGGCATCAGTATCAGCCAAAAATTCTGCATGCTTGAAAAAATAGCTATCACCAGTTCTTCTTTTTTTTTTTTTTTTTTTCGAGTTCCTAGATTTTTGTGATGACAAATTAAAGTTAATAAAATTTCCATCTCCTCAAACTGTGTACAAAATGTTACTTCACTCATCCTTTGTGTGATGTGAGCTTATTGTGTGATATACTTCATTGCAAAATTTACTGATTCAGTACTCTCTGTATAAGTAAATCTTCTTCTTTCTTAATTTTTTATTATTTCGTTGACATGCATTTAATGAGGTACTTTCATAATTGCTGTTAAGTGCATTGTTATTTGTGCTTATCTCATTTTCTTTGGGAGCACACTGTTGTAGTTTGTTTGGCTGCTAAAATTTATAATAATGTCATTGCAAATCCCGTTTTTCTAATTTTTACAAGGTGACAGTCTTGTATAGTTTTAAAAAATTGTAAAAAATGATAGCTTTTCACTTACTTCACTGCCTCTCAGTGCTTTAAACATGTATAAGTAATAACGAAAGAGCTGAACTTTCGTAACTTTACGTTTTCCCAATTTATTTCCAGATTATCATGCGTGTTTGAAGTCTCGAGAAACTGTAAAGCAGGAGAAAAGCTATAATGTATCCTCTCTAGTTTCCACTGTGCCTTTCACCTTACCCGCCATCTGTAAATCTAAGAAATTTAAGTGTATAAGTTTTTAGGCTAACTGCAGTTAATATTTGAGTTGTGTTAATGTGATTTTATGACACTGTTTTCACTATTGAATTCCACTAGGTCCAGAAGACTTCAAGTGGAGACATGACTCTGTATTTCTGTTATGTTCTTTGTATCAAGCAAAAAAAGAACAGTTTCTCTCAGGCTTTGTTAAGAAAAGAGACTTATGGGCTGAAGTTGCCAATGAAATGGGAACACAGGGATTTACTGTTAACCACATAGCATGTGAAAAAAATGGCATAACTTATGTGCAACGTTTCGTAAATTAAAGGAGTACAGTAGATTTTCAACTAAAAAACGTAAATCCTGGCCTTACTACAAGACCTTTCAAGAAATATTTTCACCTGGCTCTGGAAAACATCTTTCAATAAATGCATCAAACTGTGTTACAATGGACAATTCATGCACTGAGGTAAATACTGTGTTTCGTGAGATGTGTATTTGAGTTGTAAAATATGTTTTTTTGTTTTGAAAGTTTGTACTAAATTACTGCAACAAATATTTTTTTACTATATTTGGGCTTTATGAATTTCTATGTATTATAAGTGAATTATTTTTGTCATGAAATGGCTGTTAAAAACAAATCAGCAGCAAAAGATTTTATACTGTTTTGTTTAATTCTCTTCTGAAATATAGTTTCCTATCTACAGTTCATTCTCCTTAGATGTTAAATTCGTATTGGCTGATGGGTATTGGCATGACATTTTTGTAATAATAATATTGTTTTCTTCAGAGTTACTTATTTATCTAGTTATTAATTTGTTACATATTCTTGATTTTTAAGATATCTTTTGTGAATTACTGCAGTAGTTCCCAGTTTCTGCTCCTAGATAAGTTTTTAGGAAACATGTTTTGTAAAATATCTTATAATTGAGTCAAAGCATTAAAAGATTGTAGTATGACATATTAATTTCAGAAAGACTTGTTTTTTTCATTTAAAAAAAAGAATTATCTGGTACATTAAGTTATATAAGTTTTTTCAATACTGTCATTTCCAATTTTTGTTCTAATGAAGCTTGCATGAAAACATTCTTGAGATACCTTAGCTCATGTTGAAATTAATTGTTTTTATGCTTTTAGCAGTTTATGATAAAGAGTGAAATGTTCTCAGACATACATATACAGGGTTTTATCAAAATAATGGAAACACCGATTGAGATTGGAGTACATGCAATGCACCATATGCAAATCGCAGGAATGACATCACCTGTGATGTGAAGTATATAAAGGGGTGCAGCATGATGTTGGCTATCATGCAGCAGTTCCACAGTCACGGGTGAAACAGCTGTTGTGTAGTAACTGTCGACAATGTCAGATCTCAGTGACCTTCAAAAAGGTATGATCATTGGTGCCTATCCTGCTGGAGCTTCAGTAAACTATGTAGAACAGCAGAAATAGTAAGTGTAACATGAGAAGCTGTATCAAAGATTATGACTACCCGTCAAAAAGGACATGGCATTACCTCCAAGCATGAAAATTGTGCATGCCATATGAAGAAAGCAGATAGGGATTGGTGACATTGGAACGGATTGTACATCAAAAGCATGAGATCACGGCACCACAAATAGTAGCAGAGTTGAACACCAGATCCTGTTTCCATCATAACAGTTCATCGGAAACTCCATTGTGTTAATATTTATGGCAATGATGCAATCCACAAACCTCTGATTCAACATCAATGCAACAAAATATGTAAGGTGGTGCAAAGAACATAAAAACTGAGATGCTAAAGATGGGCAATGTGTCATCTGGTCTGATGAATCGTACTTCACATTGTTTCTGACCATTGGTTGGACACCCCCCCATCTGCTTAGTTCCCAATGTGAAGCATGGAAGTGGATCCCTGATGTTATGGGGTGCCATATCATGGCATTCCTTAGGTCCATTGGTTATTCTGTAGGGTCGTGTCACATTTTCAACCTATGAATCCATTTTTGGGAACCACCTGCACCCAGTGTTTTAGGCATTGCTTTCAAATGACCGCCTCTGGTTTCAAGCAGATGATGCACCCATACATTGGCAAAATGTGTTAAGTTGTGGTTCATGAAGTACAGTTGCTACCCTAGCCACCTCAATCTCCAGATGTTAGTGTTATTGAACATTTGTGAGAATATCTTGAGCAAAAGGTCAGATCACACTTTCCTTTTCCAACATCACTGGCACAGTTGAGACATATTGTACAGGAAGAATGGTCTCAAATTCCATTATCATATGTGCAGGACTTGTATAAATCTATTCCAAGTTGAATTGCTTCTGTTCTGAAAGTGCAAGCTGAGCCTACAGGTTATTATAGATCAGCTTATTAATAAAAAATTCTTCACTAGCAGTAAGTGTTTCCATTGTTTTAATAAATCCCTGTATATTGTTTAGCAGACAGGCACACATCAGAGAAACTTTAGAAATGTTTCTCTCAGGTATGCTGAGTGCCTTTGGGCATATATTAGAGCTGGCACTGTGAAATCTTCACATTGCCACTTCTTACCATTGGATTTTTGCTTTCTGATTGAAAATATTGCAAAGTTTATTGTGGTTGCTTCTGTACGTTAGTTACGATCAGAAGGTTCATGTTTGTAAAGATGGAAAATTGTAACACTTTGTTTCTTTGAACGCAGTACATTCACATTAAATTAATCAGACTTGATATGTAGAGCAGAGGTTGGGTCTCCAGTTGGAGCAAATGTGACTTCAATGCTGCTTTCCCAAAATCATGCACTGTAAGGCCAGAGATTGAATAGCCGTTACCAGATAGCAATGCAAATAACGTAATTTTCGTCGTATAATCAATGGATTATCTGCTAAAAAAGTTTAAAATATAGGTTCTGCGGATTATACGCCAATGCGGATAATACGCCAATTTAAAAAAAAAAAAAGTTTTTACGGTTTTTAAAACAATTTTTTTTCCTTCGATTTTTAAAACAATCTGCAGCATAATTGTGCAGGGAGGGGGTATAATTAGAAAAGGAACTCCCTGAGAAAATTTTTCCTCGGTTCAGGAGTTTGTACGGAGCAGGAAAGAGGGGGGGGGGGGAATGTCATAATGAAAGATCGGGCAAGTTGTGGGGAGAGACAGCGGGGGTCATTTTGAATCGTTGAGAAGGAAAACTCTGACTGTTGTGCCATCTCTGTTTTTGTAAACCAGCCAATGAATGTATGCACTGTGCTTGCTTGACAAACCTAAGCATTCCTCCTTTCGGATCTCGTGTGTGCTGCCTTTTGTTTAGTTTGTCTTTTGCCATTTTGACCAGTGTCGTTGCTGCTATTTTCCTTCATTGCTATTCTTGATGTCTTTGAAAAGGAAACGTTTCAGTTACACTGATGAATTTAAACTTAAAGTGGTGGACACAATTGGGGATATGATCATGTCCCTGTGCATAGTTTTGAGAAGGTCAGAAAACAATCGCGCAGTAACGTGCGGAAAGCTGCTGTGCTGCCGTCTAAAACATAAACAAATCCGTCGGTAAATTCCGCACGAGAATTTACGGAAATTTTTTATTGGCCCACATATAAGCCGTTCCCCCAATTCTGAAAGTAGGATTCCTCCAAAAACTTTCAATTTATATGTGAGTACATACGATATTATATGCAAGTACATACATATGGCAGAGGAAAGCCAAGGAAGTCATGGGAGGACCAGATTCAGAAGCTTCTGCATGAGAAACAAATTATGAGTATGAAGTATAGAAGATCTTATGCATGGTGTGTAATGGATGTCAGTGAAGCCCGAGTTGTATGTCAAGATCGCTGTAAATGGAGAGTTTGAGATGGCAACAGTAAGTGAAAACTATCTGGTCGTTTGTATTTCTTTTTGGAGCTAACCTCTGAATTTCTGAGAACAGCTTAGTAATATGTAAGTATGTGTACATACAATATTTCTATGACTTGTTCTGTATCAGCCTTTCGTCATTGGCAAGGTGTAATGCAATACTCTAAAGCTGCATTGACATGATCTATGGATGTCGCACCCTTTATCCGTCCGGAGATAAAAAATATGAAAAAGTAACCTTTAAAAATGAATTTCTTCATTTAATGAAATCGTTTTTTTTTTTTTTCTCTTACTTCTTCGGACTCCTGGGACATTATGTGACCGACTTTTCTATCTGAAATTTCATTTCCCGTTCAACATCTACGATGTGCGGATGATACAGCAATTTTTTTTCCTGAATGTCACAGTCTGCGGATAATACGACGAAAATTACGGTACTGGTGGATTTAGAATTACAGGGACCTTGTGCACAGCATCAATTTCAGGATCCAACTTCAGTTTACCCGTTGAAAATAACGGTTTTCATTAGCGCATGACCTCTCCTTCTGCCAAATTTTTATATTCTCATACTGCTGCATGAGAAAGTATTGTAATCACAAAATAAATAAATAAAAAAAAATGTATATTTCTGTTGTTTTGAGATTCCAACAGAAATGCACATTTGGGGTTTCCCCAAACATGATTTGGCTCAAAAACTATCAAGACGAAATTTATTACTTAAGGGTTTTGCAATAGCCTAATGGGAAAGAAATAGTGGATGTTACAACTGAAAAAAAACTTTTAAGAAGAAAATCCAGAACTTGTATAAGGATGGCCACTGAAGCACAGTTCCAGCATTTAACATGTTATACAGCTAGTTTATCGCACTACTTTAATTGAATTTATGCTAAATGCAAAGTGCAGTCTACTGATGTACACTATATTGACAAAAGTCACCGGACACCCCTTCAAAAGCAAATGAATGGATCCTCTGCATTGTTAAGATGTGTGGTACAGCTGCAAACGGTATAAAAACAAGCCTACAATTGACCTCGATCATATCACACTGTGAGGTTGAGTGAAAATGTTGTGGCGGGAGAGTACTCACTTTGAGAAAGAAAAGATTGTTGGGTGTTATATTAGTGGAAGGTCTATAAGAGAAACCGAGAGGCGTTTAAACATACCCAAGTCAACTGTTTTGTATGTACTGAATAAGTGGAAAACACATGGCGCGCCTGAAGCAACAAAACATACCGGTAGACCAAAGAAAATTAGTGATAGAGGACATCGAAGCCTCAGGACAGTCATTACACTAATCGACGGAGTACTGAACAAGACCTCAGTAAAAATGCTGGAACCTTGGTATGTACACATACCATTTGCAGAGAACTTTATTCCATGGGATACCGTGGTCATGCGGCTGCTCCTAAGACTTTCATCTCCACTCGGTATGCTACTCATCGTTTAGCATGGTGTAAAGAACATTTATCATGGACCGTAGATCAATGGAGATGGGTCCTATGGATTGATGAATCCAGATACACGATCCATCAGTCTTATGGCCGTGTGTGGGTATGTTGGCAGCCAGAGGAATGCTATTTATCACAGTGTACTGTTCCTACGGTCAAGTTTGGAGCTGGCAGTGTACTCATGTGGGGGTGTTTTTGTGGTATGGTTCCGGCCCATTGGTTATCATGGACAAATCTGTTAACCAGCACATCTACCTCGATATTCTGGACAATTATGCCCTACTAACTCTGTGGCAATATTATGGAACCAAGCCTTGGTACCAGCAGGATAATGCACCGAGCCATAAAGCAAGGACTGTTACGGTGTGGTTTGACAATAATTCCATATCGTGTGTAGACTGGCCAGCACAGAGTTCTGATCTTAATCTCACAGAGCACCTATGGGATAAATTAAAGCACCACATAAGAAGTTTGGAACCAAGGCCTACTACTAAGCAACAGTTAGTGGCAACATTATGTACTGAATGGAAGCTCATACCTATCGCTGTGTTCCAAAACCTTGTCGAAAGCATGTCTCAAAGGGTCAGTGCATGCATTAAGGCCAAAGGTGAACTGACACCGTTCTAATGTATGTCAATAAATGCTAAGTTGTGTTTCTCTTCTAGGTGTCCGGTGACTTTTGTCAATATAGTGTATATCAGATTCCATCTCACTGGCAGTTCCCCTAAAGAGTCTGAATATGGACGAAATCAATCAGCATGCCCCGATAAAACCAGCTCTATCAATATCATTACATGTTAACAGTGTTGTGATTGCCTCTTAAACTGAGCTAAATGAGGAAGAAAATTTTTTCAGAGAAAGATAGAAAGACCTGTTGTAGTATATACCATATTAAAAATTAAAAAGCAAAATATTCATTACATTTTAAGCAAAGTGAACAGAAATAACAACCGTAGCTCTGAGCTCATTTGTAATGTATTATTAGTAATATTACTCTCAAAATGATCTTTAGTCATCTGGCATTTAAGTTTTATTTTTGAAGATGATGTACTTGGAGTTCAGACGAAATTAGGCTCCCATAACACAGAAAAGCATTTTTTTTTTTTTAAGAAGCGAAATGGAAAAAATAAAAATTAAATGAAAATCCTTATTTTGGGGCCACACACATGAATGTCACTGTAAATCTGCCTTTGAATTCAAACTTAAAAGGTAAGGGATTTTTTACAGGATATACTAAGAAAGATTTTAATCTCCATTGGCTTGTGTAATTTGCAGTTTGGATAGCAATCCTTTTGAAACCTTCTTCAAGAAAATGTCAACAAAGTAGGTTTCCTATTCTGTTGACATGCATTTTTTGGTTTTGCTCGTTTTATATGTTTATGCATTTTTTGCTCTGATTCATACATGATTAAGGTTTATTTGTCCTTCAGTGAGCAATTGGCAATTTTAGCTGCCCATAATAAGCAAGTGTATTTTCTTAAGTGTCAAATGATCTTGGTTGTAATGTTTAAAAATTCCAGTGTCATTGCAGTTTAGTGTGTAATGTAAAAATATTTTTAAAAATGCAAATTTTAAAGTGTTTTGTGCCATGTGTGTTTGATAGTTATTAAGGTATCAAATAAGAAATCATAAGCATTCCTCAGTGCTGTAAATTCAGATTTTTTTGTACAAGAGTAAACATGTTACATTATTTATACTTGTGCAGGATTGTATTATAAAATTTTTGTTGGTTTGGTTTTCTACTTCAGTTTTTGGATAGGTTAGAGCTGCTGTGCTGGCAATGCTAGTTCTTTGGAGAGTGTCAGTGAAGATCAACTTACACTGACACAGTATGAGAATGCCACAGAATTTAATTCTGTCTTGTTCCACTTAATTTTATGTACTGAAAGTTCTCGCACTGCATAACAAAGGCAGGTGAAATAATGTAGTGGAGTATATTCAGTTGAATTTCCATAATTGTCCTTTTTCTCTGAGTTTTTAATTTTTACATAGTAGATGTTTCTGGTACCAATAATTTTTGTCGTATTATCCGCACCAGCGTATAATCCGCAGACCCCGAAATTCACATTATTTTTTTATTTCCTTCGTATAATCCGTAGACTGTGACACTCAGGGAAAAAAATCGCCATATAATCCGCCCATCATAGATGTTGAACTGGAAGTTGAATTTCCAATAGAAAAGTCGATCACATAATGACCCAGGAGTCCAAAGAAGTAAGTGAAAAAAAAAAAAAAAAAAAAAAAAGTGATTTCATTAAATGAAGAAATTCATTTTTAAAGGTTACTTTTTTATATTTTTATCTCCGGACAGATAAAGGGCATGACATCCATAGATCATGTTGATGTAGCTCTGGAGTATTGCATTACACCTTGCCAATGATGAAAGGCTGATACAAAACAAGTCATAGAAATTCCTTATGTACTCACGTAAAGTCGAAAATCCTGCTTTCGGAATTGGGGGATCGGCTTACACATGGGCCAATAAAAAACTTACGTGAATTCTCCCGCAGAATTTACTGGAGGATTTGTTTTAGATAGCGGCACAGTGGCTTTCCGCATGTTACTGCGCGATTGTTTCCTGACCTCAAAACTACGTGCAGGGGCACGATCATATCCTTAATTGTGTCCACCACTTTAAGTTTAAATTCGGCAGTGTAACTGAAACGTTTCCTTTTCAAAGACATCATGAATTGCATTGAAAGAGAATAGCAGCAACAATGTTGGTCAAAACGGCAAAAGAGAAACTAAACACTAGGCAGCATACATGAGATCCAAAAGGAGGAACGCTTAGGTTCGTCCAGCAAGCACAGTGCATGCATTCATTGACTGGTTTACAAAAACTGAGACGGCCCAACAGTCAGAGTTTTCCTTCTCAACGATTCAAAATGACCTCCGCTGTCTCTCCCCACAACTTGCCCGATCTTTCATTATGACATCCCCTGCCCCCTCTTTCCTGCTCCGTACAAACTCCTGAATTGAGGAAAATTTTTCTCAGGGAGTTCCTTTTCCAATTATACCCCCTCCCCTGCACAATTACACTGCAGATTGTTTTAAAAATCGAAGGGCTGTAAAAACTTTTTTTTTTTTTTTAAATCGGCGTATTATCCACATTGGGGTATAATCCGCAGAGCCTATATTTTAAACTTTTTAGCAGATAATCTGCAGATTATACGACGGAAATTATGGCATTTTGTTCACTATCCAGACCTGTTCTCAGTACTTTGAATCCAGATCTTAAAGTTTCTTGATACTGAATGCCATTTGAATTGTCAGATTCCACATTAAGATATTGTCCATGCTAAATAAAAATTGTAGCCTTTCTGAATCCTGTTAGATGTTATTTTATAATTAATTCTTTAAAAATAGGACTTATAGTTCTTGTAGGTTTGTATTTAATAGATCCTTTATCCTTGTGACTCCTATTTTTGAAGAATTTTTTAATAACATAAAGTAGCATTCAGGAAGCACCATGGGCTATAATTTTTATTCAGCAAGGACAATATCTTTAAGTGGAATTGGGGAATATCCTAATTTTATACAGTGTTTAGACCTACATAATAGATGTGACTTGCATGATTGGCAAAGTGAAAATTATTTATAAAAGTGGACTGAAATTAAAGTAAACTATTTATCCAAAACTGGATTGAAATTAAAGTAAAATGAGACAAGCATTTAATTTCAGCTCCTGCCGCCCCGGTGGCGCAGTGGTCTAAGCGATGGCCTCTGATCATTCGCACAAAAGGGGTCTGGGTTCGATTCCCGGTGAGGCATGGATGTTGTGTTTTGTCTTACGGCACTGGCTCTCTCCCTTCCCTGGAACCAGTGACCCTAAATTAGGGACAGGCGACTGCTTATAGCCCATTGAGTTGCTCACGGTGCTCGTTAAACCTCCAATCAAAAAAAAAAAAAAAAAATTTCAGCTCCTTGTTATTGACAAAGTGCCCTCCCGCCCTTTTTTTTTAGTGATCATTGAAAGTATGCAGATGTACATATCTCACAAAAAAAAAAAAAAGAACAACATGAAACTTATTT
This sequence comes from Macrothele yani, assembly GCA_039090855.1. Lineage (NCBI taxonomy): Eukaryota > Metazoa > Arthropoda > Arachnida > Araneae > Macrothelidae > Macrothele > Macrothele yani. The sequence goes on from CM077004.1 coordinate 35,474,188, forward strand.
CCGTTAGCTTTGCTACTACTTTAAAAGTTGTATAAGTTCAACAAAATTTATGCGTACAGATATGTGTCGTTACATATTTTGTTACATTTTTTTTTTCTTGGGCTCTAGTTGTTGTGCTATATATTTGTCATGAAGAACAATACGCTATCCACAATATGAACAGATTCTTCTGCAACTTGGGGTTTTTCTATGAGACTTACAAAAAGACCACTGCAAGTCATTTTGTTTTTTTCTTCTAAAAATATTTGATGACAAAAGTTAAGTGAAATATGTCAAAAGAAAGGGAATTTAAATCAAACACTGGCTACTCCACATACTTTTCTAATGGATACCACCACAAAATTTGTGTATGCTCTGCTCCGTTACTGATGCTACGTGTTGACACTTTTAGGCAGTATCGACGCTGGATGGTGAACAGGTAAGTGGTACTGCTCAATACATGGGTCATATCTATTACACGGATCTCATTCAATGTCAGCCAGCTGAGAACTGGATTTAAAGTATTGAGAACTGGCTTTGACAATCAACAAAAGGCCAGAAACATCTGCTAAAAAAAACTCTGATAAAAAAAGAGAATAAAATGAATTCAACTGAATGTATTTGTGTATCTGAGTAAAACTAAATTGTGAATGTTTTTTTTTTTTATAAATAATGGAATATATCTCTTTTTCTCCATTTTATCAATGGAGTTATGCATTTCAAAATAACATTAAAAAGTTCTGTAGAAAAATGGAAGAAGCATTACAGAAGCCAATTTATGAAGAACTCACTTATAACCTGTAGCTCAAACTAAAGAAAAAAAATCAACTCAGTAAAAACTTCAAATACTTCTGTAAAATTAATTCTAGAATTCCACAAACCTATGGCACCTTAAAACTGCACAAAGAAGGTAAACCATTGAGACCTATCAATGACAAAAGAAAACTCTCCCCTCCCCGAACTAAATCATTACCTACTTTTTCACCTCAAAGAAATCTTCCATTCTCCTCCATACCTTCCAAAAAATGCCATGAAACTAAAAGATAAAGTAGATAGGTTACCAAGTTTATTTCATCCAGTCTTAGCAAGCCTTGAATAGTGTCAGTTTATATTAATATCAGCCTAAATTTCCTATTATAGAATTTCTAGCAGATGACCTCACAGAGAAAATATTTTACGATTACCACAATTGAGAAATATTAATCGGTATATATGAACTGCTTCTTCTTTCTTTCAAAAATAATTTCTTCCTATTTGAAAAAAATTAGTGTAAACAGACATTGGGACTCATAATGATATCTCCACTAGCACCTCTACTGGCAAACTACTTTGTGAGCAAATGCTAGTAGCAAAGATCCTGTTACAACTCTCAACATTCATTCTGTATGTCTGATACATAGATGACATACTCTTTATAGTACATAATGAAGATCAGGTTTTTCCCTCACTCACATTCTGTTGCAGTGTAATTCACTGGAAGATTCCCTGAAATTCACCTTTGAACTCCAAAAATAAAATAGTCTCAATTACCTGGATTTGACCATGACCTTGAAAGAAGGAAATATCTTAACACAGATCTGCAAAATACCCACTAACACAGATGAGATAATAGACTATAATTCATACCTTCCAGACTACACAAAATTGAGTACCTCAGAGCAGTTTTTGGAGAAAACAAATTTTGTGAACTTTACAGAAGCCCATAAAGGCTTCTGCATAGAAGAACTAAAAATAATTTTATCAGAAAATAACTTTCTTTCCCCATTCATGAACAATGTTTCTGAAAATAAGGCAAAAAGAAGGCAAAAACAAAATAACTTCAAATTCGTCAGCAAAAATTACTTACTGCAAAGTACTTTTCGAAAAACTAAAAAGATCTTTTGAAAAATATAAAATGAATCTTGCCCCAGATCTGAATAAGTTATTAAAGAAATTCCTTTCATTCTTAAAACAACAAGAAAACATTCAATTATGAGATGCAATAGTCAGTAGCATAGACTATATCTGCAGACTAAGCTATGTAGATGAAATGAGAAAAAATATAAAAATCGATATGGAGGAATTAGAAATGTTGCACACAAGACCAGGTTAAACAGGCAATTGGACACCACATAAATTGGAGACTCAGTAAAAATAAAACACACCAATCACTTAATAAAGAGGAAACTTGAGGAAGGGATGGAAATAGTGTGAGAGGAAGTCCCATGCTAAACAACACTTGGGTACTCTTGACTGATTGTAAACAACTGCTCCAGTGATGTAGTCCTGATGATAAACTAGGTTCTAGCTCAAAAATCTGACAATCAAATATAAAACAAATTGCCTCTACAAAATTCATAAGTTCAATTCTTTCACTGTCAGATAGATAATTAGAGGAGTAATGATGTCATTAATTACAGTATTTTGTTTTTAGCTTGTATGGTATCATATTACATCTCCAGGTTTCTCATGAAGTTGTACTCTGATTCTCACATTAGTGTTTAAAGTAGAGTGCAATGCTTCATTTCAGTGTCAGGGAAGATAAACTTACCTCATATGGCAGCATTTTTTTCTGCAGCCAGCCAAGATTAGCATGGCAGCAGTTCATCTGCCATATAAAACATTGTATGGAAAAATATAGCTAATAATTAACTACAGTGGCTGACGATGCACTCAAGGTGTCCTAAGCACTCCTATCCTGTCTAAAACACTTGTAGCCAAAACTGTTATAATTTTAAAAAGTCTCGTGTATTTTAGCAATTCAGTATCAATATTGTTGCGTTACATTGCTTCATTTTATGTAATGGTTTTCTACAATGCATCATAGTGTGTAAAGATGCATGTTTTCAAATTTATTTTATTATAAATCTTTTAAAGTCAAGCAAAAAGTAAATTCAAACACTCACCTCAGCTACAACTTTTCTTGGCCACATATTTAACTCACATAATGATGACAAAATTCATTGTGTGGCCCCCGAGCGAAGTACAAACTGGTATCTTTTACAAAACGTATAATTATTACAAATTATTAATACACATTCAAATTAACTCTGAAAATTAATTGTATATAACTTTATGAGAATTACTTATTCGTTAATCTCTTCAAGTAATTCTATTACATGATACATAGGTTTTTAAGTATTATGACATGAACTGTCAAATTTTCTGTTCATCACGCATTATTTGACCTTCGTCGGAAGAGCTGCACAGGTTTTTGGTTGGTTCTTATTACTTTTGTGTTAATGTTGTAAATAAAGAAATGTATTTACTTTGAGTCTTGCTCCTTGTTGTTTTTAATTTTCACTTTATGTCATCAATTCGTTAAGATATTGCCCTTCAATGAAAATGTATAATATCTCAATGAATTGATGACATAAAGTGAAAATTAAAAACAACAAAAAGCAAGACTCAAGGTAAATACATTTCTTTATTTACAACATTAGCACAAAAGTAATAGGAACCAACCAAAAACCTGTGTAGCTCTTCCAACGAAGGTCAAATAAGACATGATGAACAAAAAATTTGACAGTTCCTGCCATAATACTTAAAAACTGAAAATTACCACTAAACTAACCCTCATAAATCTTAAAATTCAATCTCAAAGGTTAAAACTTATTTACATATATACCAATTCTTGCCCTTTTCCTTTTTTCCACTGAAAATCCATCTAATAAAAACGTACCAACTGTTCAAAATGAATTATTTAAAAAAAACACGCAGAACGAAACACCTTTTTTGCACTTCACTCCCAGTCCCAGACTCATGCTGGCATAACATTTTTCTTGTTAAGATTTCACTTCTTACCAGGAGCATTATCAAAACATTAATTATATTCTAACACACAAGGTCTCAGCCAAGTTTCCCTGCTGACTTCTGCGATGACAATCAATTGGTATGTTTTTATTAGTTGGATTTGTAGCGGGGAAAAAGGGCAATACAAGAATTTGTATTAGGTGTGCAACTTAATTCTCGGCCACAGACCCGACACGTTGACAGCAAATTATAGCAAATCAAATATGTACCTAATCAGGGAGCTACCGAATCCCACTGCGGAAAAAAGAGGCCTGTTTCGAGTTGATAAAGTCATCAATACTTGTGTGGACCTCCTCGACAGAAGTGAAGTGCGTATCACTCAGGTGATGTTGCAGGGAGCGAAAGAGGTGATAATCTGATAGAGCGAAATCTGGAGAATACGCTGGGTGGGTCAAAATCTCCCATCCCAGGTTTGAGATCGTGTTTAAAGTCGTTTTTGCGGTGTGAACATGCGCTTTATCCTGAAGCAACAGGACCGACCTTCTGCCCTTCCCAGTGTGTGGCCTTTTTGCCTCCATTGCATCACTCACATGAATGAGCTCCTGACAATAACGCTCAGCATTGACCGTTTCACCAGGTTGGAGCAACTCATAGTGTACAAAACCACGCTGATCCCACCATATGCACAGCAACAACTTCCTGGCATGGATATTCGGTTTGACGGTACTGGTGGTTGGCTAACCTGGATAAACCCACGATTTGTGCCACTTAGGAATTATCGTAGAGGATCCACCTCTCATCACAAGTCAAAATCTTGTGGAGGACATCCTCCTTCTTGAATCTGGAGAGCAAGGACACAGCAACATCATAGCGCCTAGACTTGTTCGCAGCTGTGAGTTGGTGGGGCACCCAACGGCCCTCCTTGTGAATCCATCCCAGCTTGTGCAGGCACTTTGCAATGGCTTGCCATGTTACTCCGAGTTCCTGGGCAAGCTCTGGGTGTGTGCGACAGGGATACGTGTCCAACAGTTGTTCCAGTTCCTCATCGTCAACTTTCTGTGGCTGTCCCGGACGTTCTGCATCATAGAGATCAAAATTTCCCTGCTTAAACCACTGGAACCACTTCTTACATGTACTGTAAGACACAGCAGCCTCACCCAAAGCAGCACAGATCATTTGCTGGGCTTCTGCGGCACTTCTTTTCAGCTGAAACACGAACAGGAGGCAATGCTTCAAATGTTGCTTCTCGAACAACATTGCTTTCACCGTCAACTTTCGTCCCTTCTATCACTACAGCTGTGAGCGGTTTTGGTTGCCTGGAAAGCTGTTGGATGGCGCTGCAATCAGCCATTATCGCACACAGCTATTTGGATTTGCCAATGTTCTATGATTGCTTGCGGTTAGGGGCTGAGAATTAAGTTGCACACCTAATATTTATGTAAATAATGTAATGTTTTAGCTTTTGAGATTGAATTTTAAGATTTATGTGGAATAGTTTAATGGTAATTTTCAGAGTTAATTTAAATGTGTTTAATTATAGTTTGTAATAATTATAAGTTTCTTAAAAGATATTAGTTTGTGCTTTTCTTGGGGGTGCCATGACAAACATCAGCGTCATTATATTATGTGTGCTAAATATGTGGTCAAGAGAAGTCATAGCTGAGGTGAGTGTTTGAATTTACTTTTTGCTTGACTTAAAAAGATTTATAATCATTTCAGTACACATTACATACAAAATAACTAATTGAGAACATTATTTTGAAGATGGCAATCCGATTTTTGGTGTAAATGTGTCAAGGATGGAAAGTCAGATAATAAAACCTGAAATTTTCATCGTCCTGGATTTCAGATAAAACCTGAAATTTTCATCGTCCTGGAGTAGGACTTGAACCCGCGTCTACCAGGTAGTGCTCGGGTATGCTAACCACTACCCAGAATGACCAAGTCTCATGTTTCCGATTAATTTGAATATGACCATCACAGGATTCGCCAGTCGAAGCAACCGGCATTCATGTTTAGCGAATCTGGAGGTTAAGAATCCTATCCTGTGATTGACCGGAAGAGCAGATAAATCATGAAAGAAATATGGGATTGCACCATATAATACAAATTTTAAAGATGACAATCCGATTTTTGGTGTAAATGTGACAAGGATGGAAAGTCAGATAAAATCCAAAAACCTGAAAATTTCATCGTCCTGGAGTGGGACTCGAACCCGCTATCTGGGAGACGAAGGTTCGAGTCCCGCTCCAGGACGATGATATTTTCAGATTTTCGAATATTATCTGACTTTCCATCCTTGTCACATTTACACCAAAAATCAGATTGTCATCTTCAAAATTTGTATTATATGGTGTAATCCCGTATTTCTTTCATGAGAACATTGTTTTAATGTTCTCAAAGAGTTAGTTTTTATCATCATCATCATCATCATTGTCAACCATTATCAATCCACTGCTGGACGAAGGTCTCCCCAAGTTTCCTCCACAACGGTCTGTCTTGTGCCAGTCTCCTCCATGTCACCCCTGCATACTTTCGAATTTCATCCACCCATCTCCCATGTGGTTTATATAAGTACTTTATTATGATTTTTTTTCAAAGATTCCACTGCAGTTGTGTATTTGTTTTGGTCATTGAATCTTTTTTTTTTAATCTTGTGGTAAAAAGTATGTTTGCTGTTTATGTGGTAAAAGGTAAGTTTGCTTATTTAATCTTATAATAAATGTCTGTTTTATGTTTATGTGTTGTTTCTAAAATAACTATGGTCAGAAACTTTTATGGTCCTTAATATTTGTAGGCACCACCAACTGATCCCTTGCTTATGCCTCAGATGGCAGATTGCAAAAAAACTTATTGGCCAGTCCATTATGGACATGAACAGGTATAAAAACATTTCATATTTTTGTCTGTTTTATTTGATGTGATTGTTTCCTCATACAGCAACTCAGTTGAGTGAAATAGCTTTAGGAATATAAACATTTATATACTGTCTAAGCGCGATTTATTGATGTTAAAATATGAACACTATTTACAATTAAAACATAAGCGCTTTCGAGATGACGGTCACCTCATCCTCATATGTAATGAAGGCTCAAAGAACATTTTCTTAAATACTTTGCATATTACATCAGTAACTAAAGTCGTGATATAAAACTATCCACCAATCAAACAAAAGTCACTTGGGCACATTATTCACAGTCTAAAAGGGCGCAGGCATATCTTATCTCCAACAAAACCAAATAAAACAAAAATTAAATGAATCATGGAAAACAAAAAAACAAAAACAAAAAAAAAAAACGGGTCAAATATTACCATAATTTGAAGAGACTGCAAAACGTTTCCATATTTCCACCAAATCATGTGGCCTGTAACCGTTGCAACATTTATCCCCAATTGCTGAAATATACAGATTCTCAGATATCAACAGTGAGTATACAGATGCGGGGGTTACCAATATTCTAACATTATTCCAGTCCGGAAGTAGAGCCCCTGTAGTAACACATCTTGCCAGAGCTGTACAACTGAGATTCGCTTGCAAGATGTGTTAATACAGGGGCTCTACTTCCAGACTGGAATAATGTTAGAATATTGGTAACCCCGCATCTGTATACTCGCTGTTGATATCTGAGAATCTGTATATTTCAGCAATTGGGGATAAATGTTGCAACGATTACAGGCCACATGATTTGGTGGAAATATGGAAACGTTTTGCAGTCTCTTCAAATTATGGTAATATTTGACCCGTTTTTTTTTGTTTTTGTTTTTTTGTTTTCCATGATTCATTTAATTTTTGTTTTATTTGGTTTTGTTGGAGATGATATATGCCTGCGCCCTTTTAGATTGTGAATAATGTGCCCAAGGGACTTTTGTTAGATTGGTGGATAGTTTTATATCACATGACTGATTAGTTATTGACGTAATATGCAACGTATTTAAGACAATGTTCTTTGAGCCTTCACTACATCTGAGGATGAGGTGACTGTCTCCTTGAAAGTGCTTATGTTTCAATTGTAGATAGTCTTCGTATTTTAACATCAATAGATCGTGCTTAGACGGTATATCAATGTTTATTTTGTAGCTCACACGAAGAATTAGTTTTTAACTTAGCTTTAGGAAAAAATTCATTTTCGTGCATTATTTCATGTATTAGTTGGTTAACATTTAGATATTTCATAGGGACAAAATATGTGATGGAATTTTGTTAACTTAACAATTCATAAACAGAAAAAAATCCATCTGTCATTACAATGCACTGTAAAACTTGAATTAACATTATACCAAACTAAAGATCTTGTTTTGCTCATTAAATCTGAGATCTTGCTAAATATAGGGTCATTATAAGCAGGTTCTTGTGTATATTTTTTCAGTGGAATCAAATAGCCCCAGAAATATAGCCATATTTTGGGGGTTTTGAATGATTGATATTTTTGTTTATGAACAAGGAGCTTGAGACCGATCGAAACCGTAATTAAATCTGGATGCTCGCTAAATCCATTTTAGGATGAATATTCCCCTCATGTAGGAATATGCATACTTGACAATTTGCATATACTGTATGTTTATATTATACACAGTATATCCATAACAATTTGATTTATTTGAACGATTTAATTAATTAATTAACTACATTAGTATTATAGTTAATTAATTGAATCTTTGAAGTATATTCAGTTTAACAGCTACATAGGACTGACTACTGTTTAACTACACAGCACACATGAAGCAAAGCAGCACTGATCCTCCATATGCAATGCTCATTTGGAAGGTAAAAGGAGCAATGGACACAATTCCAGGAATTATTATCTCCTGTTTTCCCCTCCAGCAGCATCCTCCTTCCATTACTCCCCTCTCCTTTGTGCAATCAATCATCACCCAGAAATCCACTTACATGTGCGTAAGCTGCACCAATCGTCTTTTTCTCAGGAATAGGTTGCCTGTTTTCAGCTCTGCTGATAACATACTCCCAAGGCATAACCTCTTAGAGTGGGTGGGGGAGAGAGTCTCTTGCACAACTCTCTTGTTGGGAATTTGATGCACTTCCTCCGTATTGCTTTTCTATCAACATTATTCCACTAGCACACAAGGATTCCCATACACTGTTGAAATTTGGTCCTGTATGCTACCATATCTATTCTTCCATTCTAGGACAATGTACAGCAAATTTTCTTTGCCTCATTAAATATGGAATGTTATTAAATTTTTTCTGCTTTGTTAGTGAAAAGTGATCCTCTTAACTTTTCCCTTCCTTGTTAAATCCGGGGACTCCATTATTTTTTTTTTTTTTTAAAAGATCAAATTCGCTTTGAATTAACATTATACCGAACAAAATTTCTTGTTTTGCTCATTAATTCTCAGATCTCACTAAATACAGGCTCATTATAAGCAGGTTCTTATATATATTTTTTCAGTGGAATCAAGTAACCCCAGAAATATAACCATATTTCTGGGGTTTCTGAATGATTGATATTTTTTCTGCTGCCAAGTGTGACTTATTTAGAGGAGATGGATGTGCTGCATCACCAGCCTACTGTAGTGATGGATCAGAATCAGTCTGAAATGCCATAAGTATGATTTGTTATATTTTTTTCAAAGTTGTTTGAAGTGTTCTTTCTGGCTGTTCGTTTTGGTGTACTTTGTAATGCAGTGTACTGGAAACCAACAAAGTTTAACTGATTTCTAAGAGGCAGTCCAGAGTGACTTGTGCTCCGTCATGCACACAGCTGTGGATTTTAGCAAAGTTTAACTGGTTCCCCAGAGCTTGTCCAGAATGATATAGAGTTTGTGAATTTTGGCAGGAACATGGGTCAATCAAAAGATCAAATTTCTGTTAAGTGTGCTACAAGGCTTCACCACAGTATGTGAGATATTTGTTGTTCCAGCACAAGTCAATGTTCTGCATTGCCATTGAATGAAGAAGAATAGCTGACACAGATACGTTTCATCCAGAAGCACACCAATACCATTGAAAGAGCCTGAAGAGAAGTGTGGCCTAGGGTGCCACTGAGCTTCAAAATTCTTAAGGGATGGGACATGAGTGGGAGAATGTAATGGCATATCAGTGTACATCTTGCCATTTTCCTAGGGAAAATCAGTGCAACCTATGTTTTTCTTCGAAATAAAATGGGGGGGGGGGGCACAAAGTTCCAACACCCCTGAATGCAAGAAAATTTTCCATAATTTGGCACTTTGTAAGAATCATTATGCTGGATACCTCAGCATTTTTTTTATTTATTTATTATTATTTTTTTGTCACATCAGTTTATAATCTACATCAATTTCTCATCTGCAACAATTTGTCATGCAAAAATTCAATGCATTTCCAAATTTTAGTTACATCCAAATCCTATAAAGGGGAATGCATACAGTTTAAATTGTGTGTATTCTTCCACTCCACTTCTGTCTTCCCGAAGAATGTTACTTTGGTTCTAAGATGTTGATCTCCTGAAATTTTTTCTGTATCTGAAAGAGGGAAACATATACATAAGATTTCAGACATCACTCCTTCCATACATGTCTGCCCACCTACAGAAATATCTCTGCTTCGGAATTCCAGGCTGAAGGAATTCTTTCCGTGACCGATAAAGACATCATGTGCACAATATTATCATTATGTCTGTTCATCCATCTGCAGGAATGATACTTCCTCTTCAAAATGCCAAGAAATACTACCTGATGAATGGATTTTTCTCAATCCCATTGAGAAAAAAAAACATGTGCATAAAAATTCAGACCTATCTTTTTCTGTTTATCCATTCATCAAGTTGTCTTTCTGCACATCAGGAATTTTATCTCCTTCAAAACATTGGATTGCAAAAATTCTTTCTCTGACTGACAGAGAAAAATGTGTATATGAATTCAGACATCTCCTGTATCTATCTTCTCATCCATCCATACATTAGTTTGTGATGTAACGTTTTCCAAAACAAAACAAAGAACAAAAAAAAAAAAAAAAACTCTCCAGCCATGCAGAATGAAGCCCCCAGGTCATAAAAAGTAATTGCAAATATGTATACCTGTGTACATTACCACATGGAATTTTTTTGTTTGCAACATTTTTGGGCAGAGCAGACAAAGCATGTTTAAGGCTGTTGCTGTCAGATACATGCGATTAGCTGCATTACTATCGACTTAATACATAAGTACTTGAAGTGTATTGTACCTGTCTTGTGTGGCCATGGGATTATCTCAAGGGTGCATTAATGACAGAAATGCAAGCTTAACAGTGTTTGCAGGTAACCCAAAGGAGGTGAGAATTAAAACCGTCTAAGTGGGGAGTGGAAATTTTCTGAAGTTTTAAGAGAGAAGGCACTTTGGAAGTGGAAGAGAGATAGATGAGACCTTAGGTTTTGAGGGAGAAGTTGGGTCATTAAAATCGGAGAGAATGAGACATTTTCGGAGAGTAGTAAGTTTGGGCATCGGTAGCAGGAGCCTCGGTCTAAGGTCCGTATAACAGCGGATGGAGACAAAGTCAATGGAGCATTCCATTATCCAGACCTTCAAGAAGTTCCAAGCCACAGAGTCTTAGCAAAATAAACTGTCTTCGTTTGTTATTGTTACAAAGGCTTCGGATTTTATATTTTTCTTTTCAAGCAGTGATTCTTTTGGGAATGAACCAAAAAATTATGTGACAGCTCTCTCGGGATTGTGGCTATGTTGAGTAAGAGCTAGAAAGGAGCTAGGGTCATTACATGTCTTCTTCGTAACCATGGTCCTTTCAAAATAGAATGTCTCCTGCCCCCTTAGGCGAATCTACCAACTCCTCTCATGGGAGTTACATGTTCAGTCATATTGTAAATGGTCATGTTTTTCTAGTTATTCAGTTTCAGGGAAGTGATAGAAGTGGTTCAAATGCATGTAGTTTGTGATATTAGGTCATTCAGGAAGTAAGTGAGGACTTTCAACTTAATATAATTCCTGTAATAGCAAAGCAATGATCACTCTATTTGACAGTAATTATTAGTTCTCATTATCAATAATGTGTTCCCAAACTGTGGGTAGTTCACGAACACCATTAAAAATTCTGGTGCAGTTAAGTCTGTTGAAGATGTCTGTGATTCAGAGATCTAAATCTTGTTTGTTGTAGCAAGTATTATCCCTTTTCAAGTAGCCAAAACAGTTGAAATTACAGGGGCTCGTATCCGGTGAATATACTGTAGTGGGTGGGGCAGCTCTGTCCAACTGCTCTGTTAAATGAACAGCCAAACCTTGTACATGCGTGCATTGTAGTGTACAGGAACAAGTTGCTATACTTGATGTTGTGCCCATGCTGAGATATGCTCCACTAGAAATGACTTATATCGCTCCAATGTCATGGTGATGTTCTTATCATACTTCTCCCAAAAAGCCATGCCATGAGCTTCTATGCCAACAACCAGTAAGGTTTTATGCTCATGCAACTTTTCACAGGGTAAAGACACTGTGGAAGTACCGGGTTCAACCGAAGACTGTGGCTGATGTCATTGCCTGATTGTGTAAAATTCCATTGAACTTTTATTTAAGCAGAGGAACTGTGTGAGCACCTTACTATTGTGGTAATACTATGCAAGATTACTACTTTAAAATTCATAGAGGAATTTCTTTTGTGTTGTGGTTAGTGTGTGTGGTACGCGCATCGCTAGTTTGCTCATTAGTCCTAAATCTTCCATCAGCATAGTATAAACCATCATGTCAGAGATACCCAGTTGTGTGGAAAGGTCATTGACACTCACCCTGCATGACTACTGAAAGGCTTCTTAGATTCATCGTTTGGCTTCTTGTCTGGAAGTTTAAATCAGTTGACCTCAACTTGGAGCATCTTTGAATGAGATTTTGCCTTCTGTATATTCTTTTATCTAGTTGTGCACCACTGTTTTCTTTAGGGCGTTTTGACCTACTGTTGTCTGCAAAGGACTTTGTGCCACACTCTCTGAATACTGCTATAAGACACAAAACTTCAAAACAACATGCTAATTTTGGCTGTCACTGATCGTCTCGGCTACTCCATTGTTATTACGATTTTTGCCACCTGATGAGTAGGCATGAACTGAGCCTGAAGTATGTACTATGCAAACGTCAGACATTGCTTATGTTGCTGCTTCAGGTTTCCGAAATGGACGCCAACGAAAGTGTTAGCACCTTTCCTGAACAACCTAATATTTATCAATTATTTCTGATGTTCCATCATGCATTTTGTTCTTAGAAAATATTTAAATGTTTGCCAACTAATATACAGTTATACTAGTTTTAGTATTTGGATTGTAAGTTTGTTAAAATAAGTTACTGAATTCAGCTATTTTCTTCTTTATTAGGTAAATGTCAAATCTGCATTTTCAGATAATTGGTATGAAAAGTAATGATTGCCACAAAGTGATGTACAGCACTCATACTCTTAAAAATGTGCTGTATCATCAGTTGCTTGAAATATCAACAACAGGCTTCTAAAACTAGCTTTCTTAAGTCTTAAAATTTGGAGACCCAAAAGCAATTTGTTTTTAAAGTCAGAACATTTGGTTCTTTCTCCTGTTGTAGGTATTACATAGGAAGGCATTGTCTATAAGCGAGACCCCTCCTGGTATGCAAGTGCATGCTATATCTTTGATAACTCATACCCCTGCTGAAAGGTGTAGGAGTTGTTGAGGTGCCAGTGAAGAAGGGTTTTGCTCTTCAGAATTTTTCCTCCTTTTAAAGAACCTAACTGTTTTAATGGCTGAACTACCTGGGTGCAAATTGATTTTTGGTCTTTTCAAAATTTGTAATGATATCCTGTAAAGCTCCTTACTTAGAAAAGTAGCTGTCTGTATATCTCAAATAAGCAATCAGGAACAAAGAAACATACCTTGTGCAGTGCCCTTGAAGTCTCTCAAAGTGATCACATTTTAAGCACTGTGTGCTCTCCTCACTTTCCAAGGGATATTTCCTCATGATAATTAACACAGCAATCGGACATCACCGATTCATTATGTAGTGCCCTTGAATATTTCCTTTCTGTGTATTTATTCTTGAAGCCTGTTTTCTTCAGATGGAAAAGGGGGTTTCCTTTCAGCCTGGGAGTGTGTATTTGGAAAAGCTTTGGAAATTATACTTTAAAAATTGATATCTTTATATGTAGTAAAATATTGATGTGAACAAAAGCACATAAAACTTTTGAAACCCAACAATGATTAGAAATCCAATTAGACTTTTTCTTCACTATTGTTGTCTTATCTGAGGTTGGCTTCCACAAAGTCCTTAAAAAACTGTTATAATCATTTTCTGTAGTTAAAAATAAACACTTTAAAAGACAACCATTTGTTAGTCACACTGAATTTTGCTTGCATTCCAATGTTGGTGAAGCATTTCACTGGATAGTCATGTGCTCAAAGGCACAGTGCATTTTCTCTGAGTATTCTTTGTACACTCCATCATTTTTTCTGTTCACTCTCAACCTCTCATTGTCCTTGTTCAAGAGTGATGTTGCTATCTATCTATATATATTATCGATGAAATATATGTATATCAAATATATATACTTCATCGATATCATAACCCTCCCCAGAAAAAACTGGTAATTTTTTCTGGGGAGGGTTATGATATCGATGAAATATATATGAAAAGTATGCCAATAATTTGCATGCAATATTGATATATTATTGATATCTCTGGGGGAAAAGTAATTTTTACACCAGCTAGTATCATAGGATATGTAATTGGTATCATCAAAATAAGTATCTTTATTGAGCAATTAAAGTACAGAAATTAACAAAGTAAGTTATTGTGAAATGATGAAATTAAATTCCATTAGGAATAATCAGATGAAAATAATGCAAGCACTTTATCATAAACATATCTCATATAAAGGCTGTATGCTGAAGAAATGTGTGTCTTCTGTCTGGGATATCTCCTGTTTGAATCACCTATGTAGCAACTGCATTTTATTTTTCTTGTTCTGGTGGTATGTTTCACTGAAGGCTCAATTATTTCCAGAAAAGCAGATAATGTTGGTCATGGACTTGGAAGCTTCACCACAGACATCCACTTTGCTGGACAAATTTTTGTGCCAAATGGCCAGTAACAGAAAATCCTAAAATCTCGTTATTCTACCCTACCCTAGAGTGTTAGAACAGCTGGTGATTGATAGGGTATTGTACCCTATGGATTTATACCAGTTCCAACCCTCATTAGGCTGCTTCACAAGGACATGTTATCCCACTTTTTTCTCAGTAGGATATATGGGCAGTGAAAAAAGTCAAGTAATTGTTCTGTCTGTGCTATAGGGTGATGTTATAGATAGAAAGCTTGAAATGTAGGTATGCAAAACATTTACAATTTTGTCTTAAAACACAATGGAGAGGAAAACAGAAACAAACTGAGACAGCAAAATAGCAGTGCTAAACACAAATTTCTAAAAAAATAAATAAATCCCTGGGCTCTGGAGGGGATTTTAGCCCTTAAAACCCTATCATTGTTGTGCCCCTGTTAGTGGTCTTTAAATTTTCTGTTCTTGTCTTCCTTATTTTTTTCATTATATTTTGATTTTTTTAATATGATTTTCCCACTTGTTTGGCAAAATTGTGTTTTCTTTTTGGTTACTATTTTTATTCTGCATCTCAGCGACCACTTAATCTGCCAGTCTAGTTTTGGATTCTAGTGGATGTTGTATGCCATGTTTTAAATTTTTTAAATCTAGTATTTGTTGGTTAATTAGACAGTGCTTCAATAAACCCTTTTTTTCTCCTTTTTGATGATGGTTCCAATTTTCTATACATTGATTTAATATCATTTTTTAAGTAGCTGTTGATGCTTCCAAGCTGCATTGATTTCATAGTTTTTGACTGATCCACTATTTGGATGGCATATGCTGTATATTTATCGGGGATACTTTGTTATTGGTATTTTCTTTATTATTTGTATGCGTGTTTGTTAACGTCTAAATAATTCCTTCATGATTAAAGACTTTTTAATAATTTTCATAATGGGTTTATTGTGTGTTATTCTGCCTGTAAATCTGCATTTTTTTTTCTTTTTACTTTAGGGTTATTTATGTTTAATTTTGTAAATAATTTGGTTGATTAGTAAGAGCAGGAATAATTACACCATGGAGTAATATAATAAATATACATAAACCTTTATTCCATTTAAATAGCATAAAATATGATATACAAAAAGCACTGAGCTTTTGTATTACCATGGAAAGCTTCATCAAGTCTAGAAAAGATGTTGCATGATGCAAGAATATGTGTAGAAATTCTTGTATGCTCTGACATGTAGTCTAGCCTTGAGGCCTCCTATTGGAAAATGAAAGCTTGATATCTTTTGTTATGTTTTATGTGATTTAAACTAATTAAAGAAAACACTTAATCAAGCATCTAATATGTTTTTTTTTCTTTTAGGAGATATTTTAATTAAAAACGCAAATTTTCAGTCTCCTTCTTACGCAGTCTTTTGTCAAGAAAAAACCCATATTAGATGTTTGATCGTGACAGAGAAGGAATGACAACAAAAGATTCATATTAGATGTTTGACTAAAAGTGAGGTTTGATTAAGTGTTTAATTTAAGAAACTAGGAAGTCATTTTTCAACATGAGCTTTATTCTAATTAAAGATTCATGTAAAGAAGTGTGGGATATAGTTTCACCAGAAATAATTATAACATCTTCTAAAAAATGCTGCATAAGTAATGCTATGGATGTTACAGGAATTATTTGGAAACTTCAATAGTAAATCGTACTTTGAAGGTTTTTACAGAAGATAATCACTGAAATTAAATGTCAGCTTGTATGTGGGTTCAAGGTTTTTTCTACAAATTTTTATGTGTTGAAGTAGGGGGGTCATCTTATACATGAGTATATATGGTATTAAAGACTTCAATCTTACAGCACATGATATGTTTCTTTGCCTCTGACAGTTAATCTGCAATGAATAGTATATAACAGTGCTCACAATTATGTGCCAGTATGCAAGTAACTTCTGTATTAACAGCATAGAATAGTTTCTTGTGTTTTTATATTTGTTTTACTTGGTCTTTCTGTTACAGTTAGTGCCCCCTGTTATTTCAATGAATCAGTGAAATATTTTTTGCATGTATGTTCAGCTCATCAGGGTCATTGCTATCCACCATTTCTTAGTACTAACAAATGGTATTATGCATTCTGATTTCATTTACATTTTTATTATATTTCATTGACACATGGTGATTTTTATGAATACAAGTGATTTGTTATTTTTTCCAGTCTTTCACAACAAATCTATGAAGGACTGTTAATAACTAAGAATTATAATCCTATGCTGCTTGTCTTGTGTTATAACTATGAAGAGCTGATTGTATGATCATCATTATTTTTCATCATTGCATGGCATATTACCACTTAAACTAATAATGCTCTGTTCAAGTTATCAACCTGTCCTTGCATAGGTGTAATTTAGGAAGCAAGAGTGGCAACTACCCTTCCAATATTTTTTACCTTCCCAAATAATTGTATCTTTACTACTTTCAAATAATTACACTTTTAAAAAAACTGAGAGTCTCAACTTCATTAAGGTAATATTGTGACAAGAATTCACAGCACACACACACATTCCTAAATTGCAAAAAAATGAGGATGCATTTTTTTTATTTTTATATTAGAATTTGGTAGTTTGCCTACCCTTCCTTTCCAAAAAATGAGAATAGCTCAAGTCACACTTATCATACATGAGATTATTTCTTGAAATTCCACTTCTTTTGTCATCATGGGGGGGGGGGGATCATTCTCAAGATCAATACAAAACTGAAGAGAATGGGGGGGGGGTGAGTATTTTGTCTTTCGAAACTTTCAAAAACTGAAATTAAGTGGAGTCAAGATTTTTCCTGTAGTAATAATTTTTTTCTCATGATGTTGCATCTGTCCAGTATTGTTGCAAAATAATATTTTAGTGCATAATATTTGTATTTCAACTTGAAACTTGTCGGCAGCAATTTTCAAAAATGGAAGAGGTGCCAAAATTTCCCTGTAGTCTTCAGTCATGAGATTCTGCCACTGATTCAAAGAATTTCGCCTTTTTCGTCATCATTTAGATCCTTCTCAAGATGAATGCATAACTGAACAGAACTTTGGGGCAGGGGTTAGAGGTGGGGGTTGTTTTCTCTCTGAGAATGGAATGCTGTTATTCAAAACTCTCAAAAACGGAAGTTAGAGGAGTTAAGGTTTCTCCAGTAATCTTTTTTTCTCTCTCTTGTATGTTCCCTTCTGCCCAGCATATTTGTATTTCATCTTAAAAATGCAGAAAGAATTTCCGAAAATGGAAGTCGGATGGAGTGAAGATTTCTCCCATAAGCATAGTTTCCCCCTCTGCAATGTTTCCTCTATCTTATGTTGTTGTTAAATGTTTTTTTTTCTCCATAAATGTTTGCATTTCAGCTTGATAATGGAAGGGAAACTTTCCAAAAAGGGATGTGACGAACTTGGGAAATATGTAACAATTATGCATGGTGTTCAAAAGTATTCATATTTTCCAAGTTACATCATTTATTTAAAATAGTTAAAGCTTTGATATAATGCATTCATGATTCTCAGGCCAAGAGTGTTTTCAGCGTGATAGAGGAAATTTTTGTCATCTGAGGGCATGAAAAACGAAAGAAATACAACAATAAAGAAATGGGAAGGAAAAGATATCAGCAAAAAAGGAAAATCGAGCAATGGATGCTGTGCAGCTGCAGAGTCAACAAAAGACAAATATGGCTGTGGAACTTGCTGAGAAGACAAGGCTTGCTCGCAAAAGGAAACTTGAACTGAAGCAAGCAAAATGAAACAATAAAAAACTGTGTTTGAAGAAATATCTTTTAAAACCATTTTATTTTGTTTTGAATTTAGCAATTTTAAGTTGTGAATAAAGTGATGTATTCCAGTTTGAGATATGCATAAATAAATTACAGTGTACAATTCTGCCTTGCTCGTGTTACGTTATATTCACTCTTTTTCACCGCACGTTCTGATTTTTCACCTGGTTAAAAAGTTCAACTTTTTTTTTGTAAGTCTCATGTATGACTTTATACGTCCTTGGTGATTTCTAAGTAATCTTTGAGGACATGACTGAAATTGATGAAATATCTGAGAAATTCCATGAAACACGAGTGCTGTTTCATTCATCATAATTCATGACACGGGGTAGTGTATGTCATCAGTTAACACTGAGTGATGTAATGACTTTCATGTTCATCATCATTTAGAGTCCGGAGCAAATGCTTCACAAGAAAGAAGTGAAACTAACTTGCGGTGTAAACCCAGTTTTCAGTTATTACTCTATTTAAGAAAAGGTTTTTTATTTTTTTCTCCTACATCACATTGTGTTTCCATCAGACAATCCTAAGCCACAGCACATAATGTTGTTCCAGGTCCAGGAATTACTGTGGATGTCTCTGTACATTACTTGCATTCATTCATTTCATTTTGTGTAATTAAAGTAGCCCCACTTTAATATGGCTAAACTTTTATTTCATCACACATGTCTCTGTGAAATATGTAAAGAACCAAACAAAGTGTGTTTCTATCCACGTAAATCATAAGGTCATTGGTGCCATGTCACCAAAAAGTTGTTTTCTTTTGTATGATGGTTGTCATTTGAGGGCAGTGTTCATGTTTAGTGTAGGCAGATCTTACACAGGTTATGATTTTGAAGTACTTACTCCTTGCAGAAGAACACTGTATTGTCAAAAGTATTCAGACACCCCAATGTTTTGGGACAAATGGCTTTATTATCACAATTAGTTGTTCGTCAGTTCACCTTTTGCTTGCATGACAGAGGCAACATGGCGAGGTACACTATGAACTAATTTCTGATAAGTCTCAACAGGAATGGCGCGCCATTCGTCCTACAAAGCTTTCAGAGTGGAGAGTGAAGATGGTTGTTGTGTTCTATTTCATATCAATCGCTCCAGTTCATCCAAGAGATGTTCTGTGGGATTATCAGGACTCTGAGCATGCCAGTCTAACAATTCCACCTTGTTTGTCCTGCACACATGCAGTGTGGCAGGGAGCTTGATTGTGTTGGAAGAGACAACAGTCATTTCCATAATATTGCCACATTGTTGGTAGGGCAGAATTATCCAGAATGTTGAGGTACACTTCACTGTTCATAGTTTGTGGTATAGTAACCAACGAACTGAGTCTCATCCATGAAAAACAACTCCATACCATGATGGTGCCTCCACCGAACTTAACAGTTGGAACAACACAGTCCGAAAATTGTTCACCAGTCTGTGACCGAATCCAAACACGCCCCATCAGATTAGAAGAGTGAAAATCGTGACTCATCACTCTAAAGAACAGCTTTCCAGTCTCCCACAGTCCAAGAACAACAGGAGACACACCCAAGAATTCCTGTTGATGGGGGCTATATATATATATATATATATATACACACACATTGTGTACGTATATCATCATCATCATCATTGTCAACCATTATCAATCCACTGCTGGACGAAGGTCTCCCCAAGTTGTTTCCTCCACAACGGTCTGTCTTGTGCCAGTCTCCTCCATGTCACTCCCGCATATTTACGAATTTCATCCACCCATCTCCCATGTGGTCTTTTTCTGGGTCTTTTCCTGTCCCTTGGAATCCAATCTAAAATTTCGGCTGTCCATCTATGGTCTGTCCTTCTGGCAGTATGTCCAGCCCATTGCCATTTCAGGGATTTAACTCTGATCATGATGTCTTCCACTCTCGTCATTTTTCGGATCCATGAGTTCCTCTTCTTATCTCTCCTGGTTATACCAAGCATGCACCTCTCCATGCTTCTTTGAGTTGTCTGCAGCCTTTGTATGTCTCTTTTAGTTAAGGTCCACGTCTCTGCACCATACGTAAGCACTGGAAGGATGCATTGATCAAACACTTTTCTTTTAAGACATAATGGCATATTGCTCTTGAAAATTATGCTGTTTCTTCCAAAAGCTCTCCAGGCAAGCTTTGTACGCCGATTAATTTCTTCATCAATGTGACCCTCACTTGATATCTGCTGTCCAAGATAAACATACGTATCTGTTATCTCCAGTTTTTCTCCTTCAATCGATAAATCTTCATTTTTTGTAAAAGCATTGAACATCACTTTTGTCTTCTGAAAGTTCATTTTTAATCCCACTTCTTTACTCTTGTCAGCAAGTTCCTGGATCATACTCTGCAGCTCTGATGGGGTAGTTGCAAAAATGACTATGTCATCAGCAAAACGAAGGTGGGTTAGATAATCTCCATTAATCTTTATCCCTTTGTTTTCCCAGTTCAGTGATTGAAAGACATTTTCCAATATGGCATTAAAGAGCTTCGGAGATATGGTGTCACCTTGTCTCACTCCCTTTCCAATTTTTATGTGTGTTGTATTTTCAAACAGCCGAATCTTTGCACTTGCATTTTCATAGATGTTATTAATAATATTAATGTATGCATCTTCAATACCGCAGGATTTCAGAGCCATGGTAACTGCTGATGGTTTCACCGAATCAAAGGCTTTTTCATAATCGATAAAAACCATGCACAATGGAAGTTCATATTCCCTCGCTCTTTCAATTAGTTCTCTCAGTACGTGGATATGATCTATTGTGCTTTAGCCACTCCTGAATCCAGCTTGTTCTCGCGGTTGAGCCATGTCCAGTGTTACCTTCAAGCGGTGTGAAAGAACTTTAGTGAAGATTTTATAAACCACTGATAGGAGGCTGATAGGTCTGTAGTTCCTGAGATCCTCAATGTCACCTTTTTTATGTAGCAGGATCATTGTAGCATTGTTCCAATCCTCAGGAATCTTCCCTTCATTAAGGCATCGAGTGAAAATTTGGGCGAGTATTGTTTCAATTTCTCCACTTGCTTCTTGTATGATGTCTATAGTAATTCCATCTTCTCCTGGAGCTTTCCCCCGCTTCATGTTCTTGATTGCATGAGCAACTTCTGCTGGGAGGACTGGAAGAACTCTGGTACCTTTCATGATGTCTGGAGTACATGTATCATCCCTTTCATATAATTTGGAGTAGAAATCTTTCACTCTTGTCAAAATTTCGCCTCTATTTCTTGTTATAGAACCATCTTCTTTTCTCAGAGCCATAATCTGTTTTCTTCCCTTACTGAGATGTCCCTTTGCTATCTTTAGGCTTTGGTTGTTTTCAATTGCTTTCCTCACTAGCTCACAGTTGAATTTCCTTACGTCTTCAGTGATACTTTTTTCGTACTGTCTTGCATAGCTCTATATATTCCACTTTGGAAGTCACATCTTCTTTAGTTGTCCTCATCTCTCTTCTTTTTTGCATCAACATTTTGGTTTTTCCTGATAATTTGTTCACATGCAACTTGTTCTTAGACCCAGCTAATTTTGTTGCTGTTTCCATAAGAGCTTTGGTTACTTTTCTGTTAACTTCCGAAATATCCACTTCTTCCGATGTTAGGCCTTCTAAAGCAGAGAATCTGTTCTTCAGTTCCAACTTGAAAGTATTATGGTGTTTTTTTAAGGTTGGTTATGTCAATACATTTTGTTTGTCTTATGAGCTTGCCACGTTCCAGTTTAGTGTTGAGGTGCATCTTACATCTCACCAATCTATGGTCACTACCTGTGTTGAACTTGTTCAGCACACTGCAGTCTTCGATGACGAATTTTTGTTACACATAATAAAATCAATTTCACTTGTCGTCCCAATTGGATGTCTCCATGTCCATTTCCTGTGTGGCTTTTTCTTGAAAAAGGAGTTCAAGATGAAAAATCCTTCTGCCTCTGCAAACTCAACGAGAGTATTTCCACGCTGGTTTCTGTTGCCGTGACCGAATTTACCTACTGAAGTTTCATTCTGTTGCCGGTGCCCTATTTTTGCATTGAAATCTCCCATAATTATCTTCAAGTGCTGCTTACCTTTATTATTTAGATGACGAATTTCCTCATAAAATTCTTCAATTTCTTCTTCAGGATGACTTGTGGTGGGCGCATAAGTTTGAATAATCTGAGCCTGGTATCTTCTCGATAGTTGGATAACGAGTCGTGCAGCTCTGTCAGAGGAACTTTCAACTTCTACCACTTTATCCTTCAGTTTCTTGTTTATTATAAATCCAACACCACTAGTTCTGCCAGTATCTGTCCCACGATAATAGAAGAGATGTCCACTTTTCAGTTCAATGAGATCTTCTCCTTTTCTCCTTACCTCACTTAGCCCGACGATGTCCCACTTGATCCTTTGTAGTTCCTCTTCCAATTCAAGAAGCCTTGAATCAGAAGATAGGAGCGTCCGTTGTAGGTAGCCAAGGTCAGCATCAAATGGCAGCCTAGTCCGGTCCTCCGGTGATTCTTAGCACCCTCTGCCTTCATGTCGCACTGGCCGCTGCCTTGGCCAGGTACATTCCAGCTGCCGGAGACTGAGGGCCAAGATTTAAGTTGTAGAGTCATTTTGGAGGTGTTTGGCCATAACTCACCACGCTGGCCAAGCGGGTTTGGTGAGTGTGGGATAGCATTTCCTCTGATCCCGATGGTATAGTTATACCGCTATTGGCGGTCGTCAGAGCCCCTTTAGTGGGAACAGGATGCACCACGAGAAGGCGGGGTTGACATTTGTCAAGGAGAGGCTGTGATGTTACGCATCACCTGACCTTACATCCCTGTACGTATATATATATATATATATACATACAGGGTGTCCGAAAAGTCTTTCCCTGATTGCAAACGTCATTCATATCCGCTGTATGTACAATGTGAAACTGTGGATGTCAAAATGTTGGAAAACTAACCAAGTTTTTTTTTTTTTTTGCATGTTTCTGCTATCTGGCTGTAGTGTAGCAGTGTCAGTGTCCAGGAAACTGGAAATGTTCACAAATCAGGGAAAAGCTCAGTGTGCCCTCTGGTATCACGACAGCCGGTCACCAATAACAGTGCAGAGGAACTTTCAAACAATGTATGGAAAGAAGCCGCCCGATGTCAAGAGCATTAAGTCATGGTATGACAAGTTGAAGACCACGGGATCTGTTGCTGACTTACCGAGAACTGGCCGACCATCAACCTCAGCTGAAAGGGTGGAAGCTGTGAGACAGTTTTTTGTGTAAAGTCCCAAGAAATCAGTGCGTAGGGCCTCACGTGAATTACAGATGCCAAAAAGTTACGTTCATGATAAAAAGTTCTGTTCATGATTTGTAAGCATTTCCGGTTTCCTGGACACTGACACTGCTACACTACAGACATGTTGCGGAAACCTGCAACAAATAAACTTGGTTAGTTTTCCAACTTTTGGCACCAGTTTCACATCTGTAAGGTACATACAGCGGATATGAATAACGTTTGTAATCAGGGAAAGACTTTTCGGACGCCCTGTATATAGTGTACGCCTATAGTTTTTGTATGGTTGTAATGTAGATCACACTTAATCTCTTTGGGGCTTTGGGAAGAAGACACCATGTAATAGAAGATGTTATGTCAGACACTATGTAATTTTTTGAACATGTAAAATAATATTTTTGAATGTTTAATTTGTGATGTATGTCGCTCTTAATCTCTTTGGGGCTGTGGGAAGAAGACACCATGTAATAGAAGACACTATGTCAGACACTATATAATTTTTTGAACATGTAAAATAATATCTTTGAATGTTTTATTTGTGATGTACGTCACTCTTAATCTCCTTGAACGGAGCTTAAGCCCCCAAAGCCGCCCCCTCCATGGGTGCACCAATGGACACACCACTCCAGACATCGCTTTGCCCTCATGGTAGTGATGTGTGGCTTGTGTGCTGCTGCTCTACCATAATAACCCACACAGTGGGTTATTATCTGCGTATAGTTATGATACTAACCGAGCCATCACAAGCATTTTCTACTCCAGCAGTGATGTGTTACAGAGGTTTTATACTAGGTTTTAGAATTTCATATAAAATCTCAATATTGCAACTTTTATTCCATCTCGTGCTCCACTTCCTTTGTTTCCACAAAGCGTGAGAGAAATTTCTCAGAGTCAGTTCCCCATTAGACACCGGATGCACGGTTATTTACTGAGACGACATTTTGTCTATGCTTAGTATTTGCACTTTGTATGTTGAATGGAGATTAACTCTATCGCACCTCTTTTGATGCTTTACAGATTTCAATTTCAATGCTGCCAACTAATGCACTATCCCCTCACATTTTACTTTGAGGTTTTGGATTTACTGAGGGTGGTGTATTTGTTTCTCACGGGGAACTTTAGGGTACGGTTAAGGGCATTTTTGGAGACAAGGGAGGGAGGCGAGAAGACAGTTGTCTCTGGGCTTGAAGAGCGAGCAGTCGCACATAGCAGGATGAAGGAATTGCCCCAGGGTAGGCTGGGAGGTCTTAGGTGAACCGGCAGGTTAGGGGATTTCTCGACAGCACGAGAGATGAAGGAAAGCAGGACAGAAAAAAAAGGGAATTTCAGTTTTAAGCGGGATAGTTAGGAAACATAGCACAGCTAACGGACAACCTTTGCAGGGAATTAAATGAAGAGAACAATAAAAGTTTCTTAGATATATTTATGGTTCGCAAGAATTATTTGCATACAGTTATTATCAGTTGGTTATTACGTGTTAATTACTATCATCATCAACCACTCTGGAGTTATTAGCAATTGCAAGTTAACAACTAGAACAAAGATGAGAATGAACTTGTTAACAATTGCTGCCCAACGTGGGGTGCCAATTGTTAACATGTTCATATTTATCTTTGTAGCCTGTTGTTAACATGTTCATATCATCTTCAACCATACAAGACTTAGCAACTGAACCACGCAATATTTATGAAGTTAATATGAACATGTTAACAATAGGCTACAAAGATAAATACGAACATGTTAACAGATGGACACAGCAGAGGAAGAACGGGATATTTCTTATCATTTCTCACCATGGCTGTTCTGTCATGTTCCATCAGTTTTTGCAGCTTTCCTGAACGTTTTTTTTTTTTTTTTGCTGTAGTTGCACCATCCTGTTCCATCTCTTCACAACAACACTTACAGTCGATTTTGTGTGTTTAGCTGCAATGCTCCATATGGAAACTTTTCTTAAAATGACATCCTATGACCAGCCCAGGCTGGAACTCGAAAAATTCATGTCCGTGCAACATATTCACTTCAAAGTTACTGATAACACAACAAGACATCTCAGCTTTCTATACGTACCTCCCCACTCACAGCACATCTTCCTGCATAACTGTTCTTTGCATTTATGCAAATGGTGATGTTCAAATACTTTTGATAATATAGTGTATGTCTTTTTAATGAAAATTAACTGGCCTTGCAGCAGAAAACCTGTGTATTACAGTGAATGTTCAGAAAGTAATGCCTCCTAGTTTATATACAAGCACAGTGGCAAGGTATCAAATTGAAACAAAACAAGAACAAAGCTCAGAATTTCTACTTTAATACACATATTTTATTTTTCAATGTAGTTCCTCTCATGCTTGATACAGACACACAAATCTTTGACAGATTTTTTTAAACCTGTCTCTGTTAAATTCTTCAGGTTCTTCTAAAACCATTTCCACCGAGCAGCTTGAACGTCTTCATCACGGGTGAACTGACTTCCTTTCAGAGGTTTCTTGAGAGTAGAAAACAACCAGAAGTTGGACAGCGGCAAATCTGGGCTGTAGGAAGGGTGTTCAAGAACTTCAAACATGATTTTCTGTTTGGCCTCTGAAGTGAAAGCCCTGGCAAGGGGTTGGCATTGTCGTGTTGCAGAATCATTAGCTTATTCCCCCACACACATGCGGTTTATTCTTTGCTTTAAATGCACATAGCTCTCAGAGTTGGTGGTCTTACCTTCGACCATGTACTCCCGATGAATAATGCTTCTGTATTCCCAGGACACGGTGAGCATTCACTTCCCGGCAGAAATTTGTTTTGAATTTTTTCACTCGAAGAGAAGATGAGTGTTGGTATCCCAGCGATTGGCTTTCCATTTCTGGGTCATAATGGTGAACCAAAATCTCATCACCAGCCACAATGCTTTGGAGAAAGTCACTTCCGTATTTTTCATAGTGAGCAAGCAACCTTTGATTTGTTTCAAGTCTTGATTTCTTCATTTCAGTCATTAGGTGATGCGGTACCCAATGAATACACACTTTGTTGTATCCTAAAACGTTAACAATGTTATCGACATTACCTAATGTTCAGCTTACCTGCTATGGTTCTCTGAATTATACTTTGATTTTCTCTGATGAACTGATCGACTTTTTGCCTGTTCAACGCACAAGTTGTGATTATGTGCCTCCCACTCAGCAACTGATCACTTACAGTCAACATTCCTCCATGTCGCCTACGTGGGGGGGGGCAAAGGGGTCACTTGCCCCCCCCCCCCGAATTATTTTTCACTTTATTTTATTTTATTTATAACTTTTTTTTTACACTCACAGAACTGGACCACAGGGAAAGATGGAGTTTGGGGCATTTAATTAAACATCCAACTTTTATTGAAAATTTGGAATTGGAAAATAATAACATGAAAGCGGAAAACCCAGCATATCGTAAGGTAGTACGCCCAAACAAGTTCCGCTCAGGGTGGTGTGTGCTGGACTTAAAAGGCTTAGCGTGGCCCTACTCGACACTGTTCATTATTTTGAAAACATTTACAAATGTACATGATAATACCTATTACTAACATACACTTTCTTCAAGAGAAGCATCAATTAATAATAATAATAATAATAGTAGTAGTAGTAGTACTAATAGTAATAGTATTAACCTTTCATTTTCACGAATTACTATATTCTACATATTAGCCAAACCTTAATTAATTACAGTTGACCCCCTTGAAAAATTTCCTACAGGCGCCCATGCCACTGTCCTTTGATATTCATTCATACCCAACGATGAATAGTGTTTATGTCCAAGGTTTTGGAACCATAACCTGCCACTAATCTAGCGTGAATTTCTTTGGGAGGTACATTTTCATGAGTTAAAAACACTTTTATAACTGATCATTGTCTGACACCTGTCGACTCAGTTGAAAAAGAATCTTCCACTTTAAACACAATTAAATATCAACAAATAGATGTATGGAATTCTATTACATAGTAAAATGAAGCTAATGGCACAAATAATCTTTTGGCGTCTGACTGGTTTGCTAGGTAACAAGTCATATGCAAGACACTTGCGCAGAGGCATCATTTATTGAACATGCCCGGTGTTTGAAACAAACACTGTACACAAGTTGATCTTAATTGTAAAAGGTATTGAAGGAAAGAAAGAACTGTTTCAGTTGGATTTTTATAAGCAATGATGTGGAATAAAATACACTGGCGGAAAGTGAAAAAAGAACATCAAGAAGGAATTGACGGATGATCATGAAATTAACGTATGTTAATGGGGTAGAGTTTACGTAGGTGTGATATTAATTTCGGGACCAACCGGTGAGCGCTTACGCCTCAGCACGGCATAATATGCTAATTATCTTCGGTGGTATTTAAGGAGTGCGGCGAAGTGAATGTAATCAGTCATCAACGTACGGACATGTGTGAAGACCCTGAAGAAGCTGCAATGCCTGGACATGGAAGATGTGTATGATTTCAGCAGTTATCGGACTTTGAGCGAGGTCATCTAGTCAGACTCCGCGAGGCCGGGTGGTCGTATTGTGGAGCGAATTGGACGGGAAGTATCGGTGGTGGTACGATGGTGGCGTAGATGGTCCAAGGAACATTCCCACACGAGAAGACATAGAACCGGAAGTCACAGATGGACTGATGAGCGGACTGATTGACGCATAAGAAGAGCGGCGTTGTCAAGCAGAACATCCACTGCGACACAAATCTGAGCTGCCGTTGCACCTGAGGTGACTGTGCCAACAATCCGCAACCATCTACTGGATGCAGGACTACGTGCTCGTGTGCCTCTGGCATGTGTACCTTTGACTCCAGCCCACCGTCAGGAACAGCTGCAGTGGTGTCGCCAACGTCTGCACTGGAGAACGCAATGGCGATCTGTTGTGTTAAGCGATGAAAGCAGATTCTGCTTGGGAGCCTCCAATGGACGTATGCATGTTCGCAGACGCACAGGGGAGCGTCTCCATACTTCTTGCATACGCCAGAGACACACAGGGCCTACACTTGGTCTCCTGGTGTGGGGAGCGATCAGCTATCACTCCCGTACACAACTAGTGTTTGTACCGGGTACATTAAACAGCACCTCCTACATCAACAACATCATTCAGCCGTTGTTGTGCCATTTGTAAGGTCGGTCCATCGTGGTGTTTTCCAGCAAGATAACGCACGCCCACACATGGCACGTGCAACGCAACATGCACTTCAGGGTGCAAGACAACTTCCATGGCCTGCACGTTTTCCGGATTTGTCCCCCATTGATCACGTGTGGGGTTTTATGGGACAACGACTTATCCGGTCTCCACGCCCAGCCAAGACCATCCCGGATTTACGCGTCCAGGTTGAGGATGCTTGGAACTCAATACCCCAAACTTACATCCAACATCTGTACGACAGACTCCATGCCAGAATTGCACAGTGTGACGCAGTTCATGGTGGTTCAACCTCATACTAACCATGTTACATAGAAATGTTATTTTTCAGTTTACCAGCAAATACAGCTGTATTTTGCCATAATGTTTTGATCACGTTATCCTCTGTATTCCATTATTATGCTGTATAAATTTCGTTGGTATCAGACGTCTCCTTCTTGGTGTTCTGTTTTCACTTTCCGCCAGTGTATATTTTGGATTTGATAGCATATACATTTATGTCCTCTAGTGGCAAAGTTTTTCATTGGAAAAGGACCAAAAGGCAAGGATCATTGTTCTCACGATTCAGTATTTCTGACGCAAAAAGAATTTTCAAATCAGACTAGTAAATACAGAGACACAATATCCACAGATGGATGGATGGACTGACATAGTGATATTGCCCCTTCTTTCAAATGATGTTATAAAAAGCAAGAAAGAAAAAATACACCTTGTGTTTTTTGTTGTTGTGTTCAATCATCATTTTTATACCCTATCTAAAATATTTCATTAATAATTGTAATTTAATTCTTTGTGTAAAAATATTTTTTCTGATACAATACATTTGTTTTATTCAGGGCAACACCATGCATCCCGAAGGTGATTCTCGCAACTGCGAGCAGGATATTAACAGCATGCTTTCTGTTACCATTGAAGAAAATCTTGACCATATGGAAGCAAATGGGAATCACAGTTTACCTAATGGCATTCCAGGATCTCAACAGATAGGTAAGAATACATAAGGGTGAAAAATCCAGCACAGCTATATGTCATTTTGACTTTTCACATTTAAATGCTAATTCCTAACACTTTCACCCAACAAAGATTTATTGATTACCAGGGTTTGATGTTATGGAATAACCTACCTTGTCAACTAAGACATATTAATAATTATAATTATTTTTGAAAGCAACTAAAAAAATATTTGCTAACAAATTAAAATATAAAATTTATGTGGAATAATATTTGTGGAATATATTATTCCACATATGTGTAAAATTTATATGTGTAGGACATTTGACTTGACTACGTACTTTAAGGGAATTGGGATTCACTCAGGCTATATATATATATATATATATAGCCTTTTACTCAATTTCCTGTTCTGTGTTTATCCTGTACATAAGTATTCATATTATATATATTGTTTTTTTCTTAATATTATATATTATAAAATTAATTATTTTGAAATGTAACATGGTCAAATGTAACCCCATAACAAAATAAATGAAATGAAATGCAACATTTTCTTTTTACTGTAGTACCTGTGAACTGGAATTTTCATTTTCTTGATCCCATTGTCTTTTGTTGTATTGGATTTCAAGAACTGATCATTTTCGTTTTAATTGTAATTGCTAATTTCTTTCTTAATGAAACTGATTATAAAATTTGAATACCATACATATGTACAGTCGTGGCCAAAAGTCCTGCACCAGTAGACCGAAAATGAATTTTTGATGTTTGAAGTCAACTTATACAGTGTAATGATAAAGTCCGGAATACAATATGTATATGTCATTTTAAAGGAAATTTTATGCTGAATTCAAATATGTTTACAGAATGTTATTACCAGTAATAGAAGTGAAGTTACAAGCAAAAGTACAGCATCTAGTCATAAAAACCAAAAAATAATGGAATTTGTGAAATTGGCGTACAGTGCATTTAACGTAAAATTACTGTACAGCACATTATTGAAACTTGCAGGACACTTGAAATAACTTACCAACAAGCAAAATATGCTTTAATAATTAATTGGATAACCTCGGTTTCTTAGCAACAAAGTGCACCTTCTTGGCATGGAACTAATGAGTTTCTCTAGTTGTCTATTGTTGATAACACGGTGCCAAAATCGCTGTTAAATGTGACTGTGATCATTCCACTGTCTTGCGCACGATTAAAAGAATTGCAGAAACTGGATGTTTGGGAAACAGAAAAAGGACAGGTCAATCAAGGTTGTGTACTGAACGTGATGATCGCATGTTGATTCGTCGTTCCTTAAAATAAAGGTTTGAAACAGCCACTGATTTAAGAAATCAGTGGAAGAATGAAGTAGCCATTATTGCATCTGCACGTACAGTTCGTCACGGGCTACAAGATAATGACTGACTGCACAAAAACCTTTCCTTACTGAAGAACAAAAAATGCACAAAAGAATTGCTTGGGCCAAGGCACACAAGAATTAGACTGATGATAAATGGAAAAGTGTTATTTTCAGTGATGAAACAACTGTTACTATTTCCGCTAATAATGGAAGTAATTATGTATGTTGTTGGGCTGGTGAAAGATATAAGGCATGCTGCACCCAGCCAACAATCAAGCACCCACATTTGGTGATGCTATGGTCCTGTATTTCAGCCAGTGGTGTTAGCCGTCTGCACATTGTTGATGGCACATTGAATGGATCGAAATATGTGGATATTTTGGAGTCCAAACTGCTGCCACTTGCACAAGACATGGGTTTGCAGAATTTTATCTTTCAGGATGGTAACGTGCCATGTAATCGGTCAAAGTTGGTTGACGAGGAGTTTTATAGAAAAGTTATAAGAAAACTTCAGTGGCCGGCATAGTCACCGGATCTTAATCCTATAGAGAATCTGTGAGTGAGATAGAAGCAAAAGATTCATCAACAAGGACCGACATCTAAAAAAAACCCCAGCATTAATTGAGTCTGTATGGGCGGTATGGCACTGTTTTATCACCAATAGACAACTAGAGAAGCTCATTAGTTCCATTCCAAGAAGGTGCACTTTGTTACTAAGAAATCGTGGTTATCAAATTAAATATTAAAGCGTATTTTGCTTGTTGGTAAATTATTTCAAGTGTCCTGCAAGTTTCAACAATGTACTGTACAGTAATTTTACATTAAATGCATTGTCAACCCCGCCTTCTCGTGGTGCATCCTGTTCCCACTAAAGGGGCTCTGACGACCGCAAATAGCGGTATAACTATACCATCGGGATCAGAGGAAATGCTATCCCACACTCACCAACCCGCTTGGCCAGCGTGGTGAGTTATGGCCAAACACCTCCAAAATGACTCTACAACTTAAATCTTGGCCCTCAGTCTCCGGCAGCTGGAATGTACCTGGCCAAGGCAGCGGCCAGTGCGACATGAAGGCAGAGGGTGCTAAGAATCCCTCGGAGGACCGGACTAGGCTGCCATTTGATGCTGACCTTGGCTACCTACAACGGACGCTCCCTATCTTCTGATTCAAGGCTTCTTGAATTGGAAGAGGAACTACAAAGGATCAAGTGGGACATCGTCGGGCTGAGTGAGGTAAGGAGAAAAGGAGAAGATCTCATTGAACTGAAAAGTGGACATCTCTTCTATTATCGTGGGACAGATACTGGCAGAACTAGTGGTGTTGGATTTATAATAAACAAGAAACTGAAGGATAAAGTGGTAGAAGTTGAAAGTTCCTCTGACAGAGCTGCACGACTCGTTATCCAACTATCGAGAAGATACCAGGTTCAGATTATTCAAACGTATGCACCCACCACAAGTCATCCTGAAGAAGAAATTGAAGAATTTTATGAGGAAATTCGTCATCTAAATAATAAAGGTAAGCAGCACTTGAAGATAATTATGGGAGATTTCAATGCAAAAATAGGGCACCGGCAACAGAATGAAACTTCAGTAGGTAAATTCGGTCACGGCAACAGAAACCAGCGTGGAAATACTCTCGTTGAGTTTGCAGAGGCAGAAGGATTTTTCATCTTGAATTCCTTTTTCAAGAAAAAGCCACACAGGAAATGGACATGGAGACATCCAATTGGGACGACAAGTGAAATTGATTTTATTATGTGTAACAAAAAATTCGTCATCGAAGACTGCAGTGTGCTGAACAAGTTCAACACAGGTAGTGACCATAGATTGGTGAGATGTAAGATGCACCTCAACACTAAACTGGAACGTGGCAAGCTCATAAGACAAACAAAATGTATTGACATAACCAACCTTAAAAAACACCATTATACTTTCAAGTTGGAACTGAAGAACAGATTCTCTGCTTTAGAAGGCCTAACATCGGAAGAAGTGGATATTTCTGAAGTTAACAGAAAAGTAACCAAAGGTCTTATGGAAACAGCAACAAAATTAGCTGGGTCTAAGAACAAGTTGCATGTAAACAAATTATCAGGAAAAACCAAAATGTTGATGCAAAAAGAAGAGAGATGAGGACAACTAAAGAAGATGTGACTTCCAAAGTGGAATATATAGAGCTATGCAAGACAGTAAGAAAAAGTATCACTGAAGACGTAAGAAAATTCAACTGTGAACTAGTAAGGAAAGCAATTGAAAACAACCAAAGCCTAAAGATAGCAAAGGGACATCTCAGTAAGGGAAGAAAACAGATTATGGCTCTGAGAAAAGAAGATGGTTCTATAACAAGAAATAGAGGCGAAATTTTGACAAGAGTGAAAGATTTCTACTCCAAACTATATGAAAAGGATGATACATGTACTCCAGACATCATGAAAGGTACCAGAGTTCTTCCAGTCCTCCCAGCAGAAGTTGCTCATGCAATCAAGAACATGAAGCGGGGGAAAGCTCCAGGAGAAGATGGAATTACTATAGACATCATACAAGAAGCAAGTGGAGAAATTGAAACAGCAATTTTGCCCAAATTTTCACTCGATGCCTTAATGAAGGGAAGATTCCTGAGGATTGGAACAATGCTACAATGATCCTGCTACATAAAAAAGGTAACATTGAGGATCTCAGGAACTACAGACCTATCAGCCTCCTATCAGTGGTTTATAAAATCTTCACTAAAGTTCTTTCACACCGCTTGAAGGTAACACTGGACATGGCTCAACCGAGAGAACAAGCTGGATTCAGGAGTGGCTACAGCACAATAGATCATATCCACGTACTGAGAGAACTAATTGAAAGAGCGAGGAATATGAACTTCCATTGTGCATGGCTTTTATCGATTATGAAAAGCCTTTGATTCGGTGAAACCATCAGCAGTTACCACGGCTCTCAAATCCTGCGGTATTGAAGATGCATACATTAATATTATTAATAACATCTATGAAAATGCAAGTGCAAAGATTCGGCTGTTTGAAAATACAACACACATAAAAATTGGAAAGGGAGTGAGACAAGGTGACAGCATATCTCCGAAGCTCTTTAATGCCACATTGGAAAATGTCTTTCAATCACTGAACTGGGAAAACAAAGGGATAAAGATTAATGGAGATTATCTAACCCACCTTCGTTTTGCTGATGACGTAGTCATTTTTGCAACTACCCCATCAGAGCTGCAGAGTATGACCCAGGAACTTGCTGACAAGAGTAAAGAAGTGGGATTAAAAATGAACTTTCAGAAGACAAAAGTGATGTTCAATGCTTTTACAAGAAATGAAGATTTATCGATTGATGGAGAAAAACTGGAGATAACAGATACGTATGTTTATCTTGGACAGCAGATATCAAGTGAGGGTCACATTGATGAAGAAATTAATCGACGTACAAAACTTGCCTGGAGAGCTTTTGGAAGAAACAGCATAATTTTCCAGAGCAATATGCCGTTATGTCTTAAAAGAAAAGTGTTTGATCAATGCATCCTTCCAGTGCTTACGTATGGTGCAGAGACGTGGACCTTAACTAAAAGAGACATACAAAGGCTGCAGACAACTCAAAGAAGCATGGAGAGGTGCATGCTTGGTATAACCAGGAGAGATAAGAAGAGGAACTCGTGGATCCGAAAATGACGCAGAGTGGAAGACATCATGATCAGAGTTAAATCCCTGAAATGGCAATGGGCTGGACATACTGCCAGAAGGACAGACCATAGATGGACAGCCGAAATTTTAGATTGGATTCCAAGGGACAGGAAAAGACCCAGAAAAAGACCACATGGGAGATGGGTGGATGAAATTCGTAAATATGCAGGAGTGACATGGAGGAGACTGGCACAAGACAGACCGTTGTGGAGGAAACTTGGGGAGACCTTCGTCCAGCAGTGGATTGATAATGGTTGACAATGATGATGATGATGATGATACTAATTACACAAATTCCACAATTTTTTGCTTTTTATGACTAGATGCTGTACTTTTGCTTGTAACTTCACTTCTATTACTGGTAATAACATTATGTAAAAATATTTGAATTCAGCATAAAATCTTCTTTAAAATGATATATAACATGTATTATTGACTTTTGGTCTACTGGTGCAGGACTTTTGGCCATGATTTTATATTTGAATAATTACACCAAAAGGGCCAAAACATTATAACCACCTGCCTAATATGATATTGGTCTTCCACATGCCACCAAAACAGCTCTTACCCTGTAAATTTCACTGAGTTATGGGTTTTACTCAGGAATAAAAGGAAATTATTTACAGTCAAATTTTGGGGCAGCACCCCTACCCTTCCTTTTAAATAAATTTCACTAATTACTTACAGTCAAATTTTCGAGCTACCCTTCCTCAGCCCCCCTCCTCCCCCTGAGGAAGGGTAGGGGTGCTATCCAAAAATTTGACTGTAAGTAATTTGGTAGGGGTGCTATCCAAAAATTTGACTGTAAGTAATTTCCTTTTATTCCTGAATAAAACCCATAATTTAGTGAAATTTATAGTGTATCAAGTCTAGGAATAGCCATGATATCAATTATTACCAAGCTCTTACCCTGCAAGGAATGGATGCTTTACAAAATTTCTAAAGGTGTCTTCTGGTTTCCAGTACCAACTTGTTACCAGCAGATCCTTTAACTCTTCTAAGTTATGTGATTGAGCTGCTGCAGCTCGGATTTGTTGTTCCAACACAAACTACAGGTGCTCAATCGAATTGACGTCTGGGAAATTTGGAGGCCAGGGCAATACCTGGAAGTCTTCTTTATGTTCTCTGAACCATTCTTGAACAATCCAGAGAGTGTGTGATGGCACATTAAAAGAAGCACTACTAGAGGAGAATTCCACTGCCATGAAAGGATATACCTGATCTGCAATGATGTTTAAGTAGGTGGTAGATGTCATAGTTTCCTGCACATGAATGATTGGTCTCAGGATTTCCCAGCAGGACATTGTCCAAAACATCACACTTCTTCCACTGGCTTGTTTTTAGCACACAGTACATCTTGGTGCCAACACTTGCCCAGGTAAATGACACACAGGTACCCAGCCCTCCAAGTGGTGCAATGGGAAACAAGATTCATCGGACCAGACAATCTTCTTCCAGTCATTCAAGATTCAGTTTTGATGTTTGTGTGCCCATTGTAGGTGCTTTCAACAGTGAACTGAGGTTAACATGGGCACTCAGAGCAGCCTGTGGCCACACAGCCCCATTTTCAGCAGGGTTCAAAACACTGTGTGTTATGCATACAGAATAGCCTTCGCTCACTTCTAGCATTGATAAGCCATGGTTGGCCCACATCATGCCAGCGGTTCATGGTTTCCCACCTCCTTGGACCACTTTTTGAAGGTACTAACTACAGCTAACTGTGAGACCACACAAGCTTTGCTGTCTCGGAAATGCTCTGATCCAGTCATCTGGCCATATTACAGTTTGGCGTCTGTCAAATATGATTTAGTCTGCTGCCTTTCCTATCTGAAGAACAAGAATAACACACATTAACAGAGCTCAATATCAGATGATTTATACCATTTCTTGGGGATGTAAGATCAGGTGATGCGTAACATCACAGCCTCTCCTTGACAAATGTCAACCCCGCCTTCTCGTGGTGCATCCTGTTCCCACCAAAGGGGCTCTGACGACCGCCAATAGCGGTATAACTATACCATCGGGATTAGAGGAAATGCTATCCCACACTCACCAACCCGCTTGGCCAGCGATGGCCAAACCCCTCCAAAATGACTCCACAACTTAAATCTTGGCCCTCAGTCTCCGGCAGCTGGAATGTACCTGGCCAAGGCAGCGGCCAGTGCGACATGAAGGCAGAGGGTGCTGAGAATCACCGGAGGACCGGACTAGGCTGCCATCTGATGCTGACCTTGGCTACATATAATGGACGCTCCCTATCTTCTGATTCAAGGCTTCTTGAATTGGAAGAGGAACTACAAAGGATCAAGTGGGACATTGTCGGGCTAAGTGAGGTAAGGAGAAAAGCAGAAGAACTCATTGAACTGAAAAGTGGACATATCTTCTACTATCGTGGGACAGATACTGGCAGAACTAGTGGTGTTGGATTTATAATAAACAACAAACTGAAGGATAAAGTTGTAGAAGTTGAAAGTTCCTCTGACAGAGCTGCACGACTCGTTATTCAACTCTCGAGAAGATACAAGGCTCAGATTATTCAAACTTATGCACCCACCGCAAGTCATCCTGAAGAAGAAATTGGAGAATTTTATGAGGAAATTCGTCATCTAAATAATAAAGGTAAGCAGCACTTGAAAATAATTATGGGAGATTTCAATGCAAAAATAGGGCAACGGCAACAGAATGAAACTTCAGTAGGTAAATTCGGTCACGGCAACAGAAACCAGTGTGGAAATACTCTCGTTGAGTTTGCAGAGGCAGAAGGGTTTTTCATCATGAACTCCTTTTTCAAGAAAAAGCCTCACAGGAAATGGACATGGAGACATCCAAATGGGACGACAAGTGAAATTTATTTTATTATGTGTAACAAAAAATCGTCATAGAAGACTACAGTGTGCTAAACAAGTTCAACACAAGTAGTGACCATAGATTGGTGAGATGTAAGATGCACCTCAACACTAAACTTGAACGTGGAAAGCTCATAAGACAAACAAAATATATTGACATAACCAACCTTAAAAAACACCATAATACCTTCAAGTTGGAGCTGAAGAACAGATTCTCTGCTTTAGAAGGCCTAACATCTGAAGAAGTGGATATTTCTGAAGTTAACAGAAAAGTAACCAAAGCTCTTATGGAAACAGCAACAAAATTAGCTGGGTCTAAGAACAAGTTGCATGTGAACAAATTATCAGAAAAACCAAAATTCTGATGCAAAAAAGAAGAGAGATGAGGACAACTAATGAAGATGTGACTTCCAATGTGGAATATATAGAGCCATGCAAGACAGTACAAAAAAGTGTCACTGAAGACGTAAGGAAATTCAACTGTGAACTAGTGAGGAAAGCAATTGAAAACAACCAAAGCCTAAAGATAGCAAAGGGACATCTCAGTAAGTGAAGAAAACAGATTATGGCACTGAGAAAAGAAAATGGTTCTGTAACAAGAAATAGACGCGAAATTTTGACAAGAGTGAAAGATTTCTACTCCAAATTATAGGAAAGGGATGATACATGTACTCCAGACATCATGAAAGGTACCAGTACCAGAGTTCTTTCAGTCCTCCCAGCAGAAGTTGCACATGCAATCAAGAACATGAAGTGGGGAAAAGCTCCAGGAGAAGATGGAATTACTGTAGACATCATACAAGAAGCAAGTGGAGAAATCCAAACAGTACTCGCCCAAATTTTCACTCAATGCCTTAATGAAGGAAAGATTCCTGAGGATTGGAACAATGCTACAATGATCCTGCTACATAAAAAAGGTGACATTGAGGATCTTGGGAACTACAGACCTATCAGCCTCCTATCAGTGGTTTATAAAATCTTCACTAAAGTTCTTTCACACCGTTTGAAGGTAACACTGGACATGGCTCAACCGAGAGAACAAGCTGGATTCAGGAGTGGCTACAGCACAATAGATCATATCCACGTACTGAGAGAACTAATTGAAAGAGTGAGGGAATATGAACTTCCATTGTGCATGGCTTTTATCGATTATGAAAAAGCCTTTGATTCGGTGAAACCATCAGCAGTTACAATGGCTCTGAAAACCTGCGGTATTGAAGATGCATACATTAATATTATTAATAACATCTATGAAAATGCAAGTGCAAAGGTTCGGCTGTTTGAAAATGCAACACACATAAAAATTGAAAAGAGAGTGAGACAAGGTGACACCATATCTTCGAAGCTCTTTAATGCGACATTGGAAAATGTCCTCCAATCACTGAACTGGGAAAACAAAGGGATAAAAATTAATGGAGATTATCTAACCCACCTTCGTTTTGCTGATGACGTAGTCATTTTTGCAACCACCCCATCAGAATTGCAGAGTATGATCCAGGAACTTGCTGACAAGAGTAAAGAAGTGGGATTAAAAATGAACTTTCAGAAGACAAAAGGGATGTTCAATGCTTTTACAAGAAATGAAGATTTATCGATTGATGGAGAAAAGCTGGAGATAACAGACACGTACGTTTATCTTGGACAGCAGATATCAAGTGAGGGTCACATTGAGGAAGAAATTAATCGGCGTACAAAACTTGCCTGGAGAGCTTTTGGAAGAAACAGCATAATTTTCAAGAGCAATATGCCATTATGTCTTAAAAGAAAGTGTTTGATCAATGCATCCTTCCAGTGCTTACGTATGGTGCAGAAACGTGGACCTTAACTAAAAGAGACATACAAAAGCTGCAGACAACTCAAAGAAGCATGGAGAGGTGCATGCTTGGTGTAACCAGGAGAGATAAGAAGAGGAACTCGTGGATCCAATAAATGACATGAGTGGAAGACGTCATGATCAGAGTTACTAACGAAAAAAAAAAAAAAAAAATAGATATACAGTTTTTACTCTGTGTGGACACATTCCAAAATGAAAGCTGTGTGGACTGGACACAAAATGAATTTTATTTTCTATTTTTGTGCCATCAGTTTG
The DNA here is from genome assembly GCA_039090855.1 of Macrothele yani. Taxonomy (NCBI): domain Eukaryota; kingdom Metazoa; phylum Arthropoda; class Arachnida; order Araneae; family Macrothelidae; genus Macrothele; species Macrothele yani. The sequence goes on from CM077004.1 coordinate 35,513,963, forward strand.
TATAACCCCATTTGTGAAATTCATATATCTATGGTGATAATCCAATTTGTAAAGAACTCATAAAATATTACATACCTGTGTTTCAGCGTCATTAAAGATGTTCCAAAATCCAGTTTCTATGCTTCAAAGTTACAATATTCCTGCTCCAAAAACTTCTCCAAAACAGGTCATAGTCACTCCCATTAGAGATTAGCTCAGCATTACACATGTTGAATTTCATTATTGAATTCTTTATATATATCCTTCATTGTTTTTAAGATACCTTCACGAAAAACTATAATTTAAAAATAATTCCCTGGATATTATTGTTATAAACTGGTTACCAAAAATTAAAGAATTTCTAGTGTAAAGTACACGGGTGGTGCCTCTTCTAGATCTGTAGCTTGATTTCTTCAGCGACGATATTTTTCATTTTTCTGATTTTTTTTCTGGAAAACACACAGCAGGCTTATTTGAAGATTTGAAAGATGAGTTTGAAATTCATGATCCTGATCCAAGTGAAATTTGTAAGTATGTGGAATTGCGCATGGGAAAAACACACTTTGAATCAGTGGGTTTGAGCTGCCATTGTGAGACGTGTACTATGTATACCAGCCAGTAGTTCTGCTAGTGAGAGAGTGTTTAGTGCAGCAGGTCAAGTTTTAGAGGAAAGAAGATCAAACTTGAGTGCAGAAGCATTAGATGGGATTCTTTTTTGAAGAGTTTCGAGAGGCTCAAACGGTAAGAAATTTTCATGATGAACTTGCTGGAAACTGCACACACATTGAATAATATCGAGGTTATTACACTTTTAAGTGCAAACTTTGTTAATGTTACAAAATGCAAAATTATCTAGTCTGGAATGCTCATACTTTTTTTTTTTTTCCTTGTTTTTTTTTTTCTTTTGGAATTTTCTTACATTCTGTTTTTTATACTCTACTACATCATTCTAAACTATCTTTACCAGTTAACATATATGTAAATTATATTGCAAAGTTTAACATTCTAGAGTCACTATTTAAAACACGTGAGACTGTCTGTAAAGAGTTGTATGTTTTGTAATGCAATTTATCCAAAATAACAGTAAATTTAGAAATCCAAAAGAAATAACGAATGGAATATTTTGTGTTTCTAAAGATTTTCTTATCTTCAGCTTTTCACAAAATCACTGATTCCCCTGGTATAGTCAAACGGCATGCGCATTGATTATTTATTTATTTTCTAGTCCACATTTTAAAACACTTGCTTTTATGCATAGCATTTCAAAGAACATATTAATATTATGAAATGGATTAACTGTAGTAAACTTTTTAAACTAATGATTTTTAAACTAATCCTTGATTGGACCATAGCTTTGGCCTGTGCATAATGCAAGCCTTGCTAAGCAAAATTTTCTGAGAACCCGGGCCCGTGCTTAGCGAACACGTGTAATCAAAGAAAGCGGGCTGGGCACGGGCTCCTAAAATTGAGCCTGAACTCATCTCTAACTCCCATCCCCGTAGTTCGGTTTTCTAATTCCTTATCAAGTTTTCCTGCCTCATCCATTACTGTATCCAAATTGTAAAGATGTGTTACCTATAGAAGCACCTTCTACTGAAATTAGTATTATTACTTGTGAGAACTGGTTTTTCAGTTTATTGAAAAGAATGAATGAAAAGAAGGGAAGAGTGATCTAGAAATAACAAACATATTTCAGAGGATATCTCCTGAATATTTTTCCAGATAAACACACACACACACACACACACACACACACACTTTTGAGTACGACAATGATATCACAACATGACTGCACATTTCTGTCTCAAGGAAGCAAAAGACAATAATAAACTTCATGTTGGCCATTTTATTTAATTCATTTGCTTTCATTGAATGTTGAATTTCATTTAATGTGTAGTGTTACTGTGTTTTTTCAGTGAAAGATAAAATCAGTGTTCAAATGTTTATTAATCTAGCAAACAGTTTGTGGAACTGGGAGAATGAACTGGATACTGTGTGAACATATATACCATTCATATGATTTATTATTTAATTTTTTTTTGTAAAGTTCATGTGTGAATACATCATTTTAATAATCAGATTTTAAAATCTATTGTAACATTTCTCTTTGTTTCTATCTTTCCAGTTCATGATTTCAAGTGGACTCATGACTCTGTCATGTTGTTGTGTTCTCTGTATATAGCAAAGAAAGATAAGTTTCAGTCAGGGACTGTTAAAAAACGGGATTTATGGACAGATATAGCACGTATTATGAATCATGAAGGATACTCTGTAAATTGTGTTGGTTGTGAAAAGAAGTGGCATAATTTACTTGCTACGTACAAGAAAGTGGTTTTATTTAATAAGAAAAAAACATGGCCTTACCTGCACATATTTCAAAACATTCTGGAAGAGCATGTTCCACAGCCAGTTTCGTTGAACAATTCTGACTACAACAGCCATATGCCTAACAATCATTACAACAGGGTAAATATAATTTTTATTTATTATATTTCATCTGATCTCCAACTTATTGCATGATTTTCTTTGATTTTTGTTTTTATTTCTAAATCTTTTTAAGTAAAAAAGGACTGAATTTTTCCACATTACACTAATAAAAAGTGTTTTTTTTTTTTTTTTTTGTTTATATAAGGAAAATTGAATCTGTTTAGCATATTTTTCATTCCTCCTGTAGCACTTCGCAGATGATAGATACTGTGGTAGACTGGGAGTAAAGGATGATGCCTCAGATGAGCAAAATTTTTACCAAGATGCACTTAACAGAAATATTGATCCAGGTAAATTTGCTTTTTTCTTTTAGTCACAGGTTGTACTGAAGAGATATTTACAAAATACGTAAACCAAACGATTTTGTTTTAAAACACTTTATAAAACTTCTCTTATCGACAGTTATTAACCAAAAAACAAATCCTTGGAAAAATCTGGTATGCAGTGGAAATATGAAATAAAAATACTGTTTTGGATTTACACAATGCAGCTGAGTTTTTATTCATTTAAAACTTAGAAAAGTTAAATGTATTTTGCTTGGACAACCCTGTATGGTATATAATCCCAAGAGTCATCTAAGGAACAGAAACCAAACAAGATATCTTCTTTAATATATATGTATTAACACCCAGATGGACTCCGTGACTCTCTCTTAAACACTGTTAGCAACCACGAGGTCTTTGACCACATGGTTCTTTGGTTGTTAAGCCTCCCAATTTCCAACCACGTGGCAAAAAGCCTTGTGGTAGTTGCAGCCAACTTAATAGAAATTTAAATATTTAATTCCGTCATTCGTTGATGGATAAACAGCTATAAGGATGACCCTGTCACTCTCAGCTGTTATTATTTAATACTTGCATAGATAAGCAGTTTGATTATCTTTTTTTAATAACATCATTGCAGCAAATCTAAACTTCGGAAAAATAAAAGTGCAGCCAAAGCTTTGTCCAAATTACATTTTTCCTGTAGAAACTATGAATCTGGCATCCCTTTGAAATGAATGGCAAAACTCTCTTTTTTGTATGAATCTGGCATCCTCTTAAAATTAACAACAAATTGTTTTTTTTTTTGTTTTTTTTTCCTAAAGCACAATGGATGAGGATCCAAATGAAAGAAGATGCTTGGCAAAAAGAAAGATGAAAGCAACAGCATGCGAGGCAAAGACAAGAAACATTAGACTGATTGCAACAACAAGATGGTGAAGCTCTTGTTTGAGATTTCAATTGCAAGCAGCAGAAGAAGCTGAGGAAAGATGAGCTTCTGACATCTCATCATTTGAGGATTAAATTGCACATACAAAGAAACACATCAATAGACAAATTATAGCTAAGCTGCCAGGGAGATCAGAATATACTACACCTCTGACTCAGGCATCTGTGCCGAAACCAGTAATGCAGCTAATTATCCTTCAGAGTTTCTGCATGAGCTAACTCCAACCGTCACCCCATACATTTGTACTCAAAGTTAGTCATTATAATGCTGCTAAGAAAGCTGTATTTAAAGAAAGCGCTTTTGACATAACACACATTTGCATCACAGCACTCTACAGAAATGTAATTAAAGCTGTATTCATTTCTGCATACGATCGTGGCAACAGTTTTTATACCAAGAAACAATTTGCCACCCAATGATGTAAATCTCCCTTTCATTTTGAAGTGTCATCAGGTCCTGATAATTCCTGCTTATGCCATGGCAATCAAAAAATTTCAAGGACAAACTTTAGAACATGTTGTCATCCATTTGGATGAACCTATCTTTTATTATGACCAACTGTACGTAGCTTTGTTAAGATTCTGAAGTCCACAACAAATCAGGTTTTATGTTAAGACAACTAAATCGCAAGGAAATCTAAACCATGATAAACAATACAGACAAAACACTGTTTAGTGCAAGAACACCCTTGGAAAAAAAAAGATTTACACTTTTATGGGAACTGAGTTATCAGTAGCGGCACTTTAACAAGAAATGAAATGTATTTTATGTTTTATTTAAACCTCTTTCAGCTAGATAACAATGAAATTTTTAGTCACAGCTGTTCTGCCTGTGCACTGCACAAGTTACCATCTAGTTTATCAATATTCTCTTAAGCATTGATGCTAAAATATCGCAACTTACTTCCAAAAAGTGAATATTTCATTTAAAACTTTTTTTCTCCTGCTCGATATAACTATGTTTCAAGATTTAAGTAATGATTATTCACAAAACATGTGACTACTGACGTGATATGAGGACCAACTTGTAAACAGGTGAACAAAATAAATAGGGAAAATATAGCCATTTCTTAGAATTACCTTGTGCCTTGTTGACTTCATGGAACTTGCTAGTTGTTTCTGTGACCAAGTTCAGCATATGTATGCCAAAGTATTGGGTTGATGCATAAGTTCATGCTGTTTTTTTTCATCGCTCTACAGGAATGTATTACATCAGAAGGGAAAGCGGAATCAATCAACTATGTATCCTCCCCCATTGTTCATGATGGTGTCCCAACATCTAGATAGGTCTGCAGTGCCATTCTTGAAAAAACGTGCAGGTTTTGCTGCGAAGAAATCATCAAGGAAATTCTAGAGATCAACAGCATTGTTGAACATTATGCCACGGAATGCATTCGACAGAGATCGGAACAGGTGATAGTCTGAAGGGACGACATCTGGGGAATAGGCTGGATGTGGAAGGATCTCTCATTTCATGTCCTGAATGGCCATTTTAGTCATGTTTGCTCTGTGAGGGCAAGCATTATCATGTTGGAGAAGGACACCATGGTGCTGATGTGGCCGTTTCTGCTGAATTGCTTGCTCCCTTCACATTGCAGAGTTGCTCGCAATAGAGTTCAGCATTGATGGTCCGATTCCTTGGCAGCATTTCCCAGTGCATGATGCCTTCCATGTCCCACCAGACACACAACATGATCTTCGCAGGATGAAGGTCATGTTTTGGACGTCGTGTGGGCATCTTGTTTGGACTTAACCATTCCCTCTGATGCCTGAAATTCACGTACAGGACTGTGACTGCAACTTTTCATTTCCAGTAACAATACGTGACAGAAAGGATTTGTGTTGCTGAGAACATTCACAATAACAGGTGAGCAAGGAACCACTTATGGCAACACACTGATTCTTGTCCTCAGTGAGTTTGAGGCACCCAAGACCCAAATTTTTGGACCTTTCCCATATGTTCCAGGTGTCGCACCACTGTGATCTAATCACAGTCCATCTCAGTGGCCAATTCGTGTGTGGTTTGATGCGGATCCAAGTGGATGAGATGGTTCAAACAATCCTCATCAAAGTGAGATGGATGACCTGAGTGTGGAGAGTCGTTGAGGTCAAAATTGCCATCTCAGAACCGCTCAAACCATTTGCCTCGGAGCAATAGCATCCTCCCCATACACAGCACAAATTTGTCAAGTAGCCTTGGCGGCTATGGATCCCTTGTTAAACTCGTAGAGGAGCAGATGTTGAAAATGTTCATTCCTCTCTGCTTGACACTCCATACTTCTGGACCTGAAAAGAAAAAAAAAAAACTATTAGCCACAATCACACAATGCAATATGATTTAGATACATGATATTACTGGCTACATTTTGATATACAACTGGCCATCCGCACCGTCACTACTGATCTGGGAAACTCTCGTGAAATGAAACGGCATGAACTTATGCATCAACCCAATATCTGATGTCATAGTTTTCAAATAATGTCAGACTAAATCACCCAGGTGCAGTCTGGTTAGAAGATGTTAGTTCCTTTCTCTAGTGATAATAACCAGGTTTTTGGTAAATGTGGATGTTAAGTTTTGTTTGTTTTTTGGCTCTCTTACTTTCCTGGGCGAAGCAAACTTACTTTCCTGGGTGAAGCAACCAAGCAATGGATGATTCACCGTTTTGTGTCTGTGGTGATCATTTTGGACACATGCACACAAAGAGCTGTGACACTGGTCCAGTGGAATCATGTTGTAATTATAACTTAGTTTGACTATTGCTATCCATTTAGAAATTTAGCCATTAGATCATCGTCACAGCTCAGTTGACATTAAATCACAAGTGCGCCAGTGTTTTGACATACTGTTACATTAGAACTCTGTCTCAAGTTAGATATTGTTTTGACCAACTATTTGCTGCATTAGCTATACGCAGGATTGGTTATAGAATAAAATAGTAACGTTTATTCACAATTAAATGTTTATTTAACATCTACTATAGTTTTGCAGAGCATTTGGCTGGGCTTCATCAGGACAAATGGAGCGTAAACATTCGAATCATTATACGTCATCAGAGTTCTGATGGTTACACATTTTGGTGAGTTGTTTACTTACTCCCACATGCAAAATCAAATCACCCATAGGAACAAAAAAATCTCTGCTTTCTACACATATGTATATCATACAATAAATGTACACTGAGTGGCCACTTTATTATGACTACCCCTCAGTACTTCGATGGGCCACCTTTTGCGTTTAATACTGTGTCGATTCTTCGTGGCATGGACTCCACAAGATGTTGATAGGTGGTTTGTGAAAACTGAGACCATGCTTGATGAATAGCACTTTCCAGGAGTGTGAGATTACAGGGTTGTGGATCCAGCTGTCTGATGGATCGTTCAACTTCATCCCACAAATTCTCAGTGGGGTTGAGATCTGGAGATTGTGGGGCCACCTAAGCAAAGTAAACTCACTAGCATGTTCCTGAAACCAATCCTGTACAATACAAGCACTATGGCAGGATGCATTATCTTGTTGAAAGTAGCCATCACCATTGGGATAAGCCATCCACATGACAGGATGCACTTGGTCCACAACGATGTTTAGATATGATGTGTCAGTCAAACGTTGATCAGCACGAATTAAAGGGCCCAAAGCATGCCAGGAAAACATTCCCCAAACCATAACGTTGCCTCCACCAGCTTGAAGGGTTGTAGCAATGCATTTGGGGTCCATGCTTTCGTGCTGTTTCAGCCAAATTCTCACTCTGCCATTGGCATGGTGCAACTGAAAATGTGATTCATCGGACCACATAATTTGTTTCCAATTATCGACTGTCCAATTCTTGTGCGAACTGGAGACGTTTTCTCTTGTTAACTGCAGACAGCAAAGGTGTTCGAACAGGCCTTTGGCTGCCATATCTCATCCGATGCAGTGTACGGCGAACAGTGCATGCAGAGATCATTTGAGGGGATCCTTGATTAAGATGGTCTGTAATTTGCTGCACTGTTGCCCTTATGTTGTCTGTTACCAGTCTAGACACTCTCCGTTCCGCCCGAGCAGTCACTAGTCGATGACGACCACACGTTGCACGTAGAGACCCAGTTTTTTTGCTGACAGTCCAATCTTTAAACACTTTAACAACAACTGCTCTGGAACATTTCACGAATGCAGCAGTTTCGGTGATACTCACTCCGTGGATCTGAGCTCGTACAATCATCCCACATTGAAAGTCCATCAAATCGCATTTTTTACCCATCTCGTCACCCAAAAATCCCTTCTACTGCTGTGGCAAGCACTAAGCTTTCCCTTTTTATACTAGCCTCGCCCTCTGGCGGCAACTGCATGCAGCCATAGCTCATTTGCTTAAAACTGTCAGGTGGTCATAATAAAATGGCCACTCAGTGTATGCTGAACTAATGATTCCTTGCAGAAAATGCTTGATTTTCTTAAACGAACTGCCATTATGGATTTCTTTGTCTAAGCCATTCTGTTATAGACAAAGCCATCCATAAATTTTTGAACCTGAAGCCTGTCTGCTCACTCATGCCAAAAGACCTTCCAGTATGAGAGAATTGAGCAGTCATCCCATTTGCTCCTCAGATTTGCTTTGGAATTCAAAAATTCTCAAAAGTTTTAATTTCAGAGTTATTTTAAAACCCATAAACAAAGTGAATTTCTATGGATCGAAAGACTATGTCGAAGACATAAATTCCTGGAGAATTTACCAGATCCCTTTTGAATCTGGACTTTCATACATAAAACAGACCCACAGGGCTTTAAGTTTCTGTGTGAAGGAACACAAGACTTATGTATGGAACTCTGAACTGAAGAAGTTGTCTATAGTCCAACATTATCACGGAAATAACCACAAATTTTAGTTTGAAAATGCTACGCCTATTGATATACCTGATTTGACTGTCAAGCTTAATGTATTAGAATCTTTCCACATAGACCAGAATTCTTCATGGCTTGTCAATGATATGATGTCTACTCTATTTCTTTCAGGAGCATGGGAACAACTCATCAAAATCCGTGACCATCAGAACTCTGATGATTTCACAATGATTTGAATGTTTATGCTCCATTTGTCCTGATGAAGATGAGCCAAATGCTCTGTGAAACTACAGTAGATATTAAATAAACATTTAATTGTGAATAAATATTGCTATTTTATTCTATCTCAACATCACAAGTTTTATAGTCATAAATTATACAGGGTGTTCAAGAATTATTGGACACGTTACAAAATTATGTATAAAAAAAACTATGAGCATTGTCTGTTTTTCTATGTCACGTATTACTAACACGGTTTCTATATTTTTGATTTGAAGAATTGTTATTCCCAGAATCTGATGGATGGTACTAGGTATGGCCTGATGAGGAATGTGTGAGAAATGCACAATCAGTAATCATGTCATCCATACAGCAGAAGGCAATGTGTGTGTTATGGCTTGCGGAATTAAAGTCTGTCATTAAAGTTAAAATATGGTACCATTTAGAGTATAGTTGTAATCCTCCATCAATAAATTCAATTAAGTGGTGGATGAAACAGTTTAAAGAAACTGGCAATGTGGAACATCGTGGAGGCGCCGGTAGGCCTAGCGTCAGCGGTGAGATGGTTGACCAAGTTAATGAAAGTCTCCGACGAAGCCCCAGGAAATCTGTTTATAAAGCAAGCAGAGAACTGTGCATTCTGAAATCGACAGTTCACGATATCTTGCACAGAGAAATTAAAGTTTCATGCTTATAAAATTCAAATAGTGCAAAAGATGCATGTAAATTATCACACTCTGCAATGCGATTTTGCTGTGGATATGCTGAATCGAGTGGAAAACTTTCTCAGTACTGTAATTTTTAGTGATAAATCCACATTTCATGTATCAGGTATTGTGAATCGTCACAACTGTAGGATATGGGGCAGTGAACCGCCTCATGCTCCTATTGAACTGGAACGTGATTCTCCAAAAGTTAATATGCGGTGCGCCCTATCAGAAAGAGAAGTGATTGGCCCTTTCTTCTTCTGTGAAAAAACCATAAATGGTGACATTTACTTGGATATGCTAGAAAATTTCGCTATATCCCAGATCAAAAGATATGACAACGTTGTTTTCCAACAAGATATTGCGCCTCCACATTGGTCAATGTGTGTACGGAAGTGCCTAAATGAGCATTTCCCCAACAGATGGATTGGGCGTGGTGGTCCCATTCCGTGGCCTCCTCGCTCTCCAGATCTAACTCCACTGGATTATTTCATGTGGGGTTATGTGAAGGATTGTGTCTATCAGACGCCTTATACTGATTTGCAGGAACTGAAGCAGCGTATTACAGCTGCTATTAATTCCATAACTCCTCAGATGCTTGCCAATACATGGCATGAAATCGAGTATCGCTTGGACGTACTACGAGCAACCAAGGAATCTCACATCAAAATTTATTAACTTGTGTAGCTACATTGTAAATTAGTACATTCAGTTTCTTTCTATCTGTTTAATGTTTTGTTTTATATAATTTTGTAATGTGTCCAATAATTCTCGGACACCCTGTATATATACACAGGATTATTCCAATTCCAAAAATATGCTTTTGTGTTTTAATGGAATGCTAGTCCCTGAAATGAGTTTCAAAAGTTGATTGCTATCTGCACTGAGTGCATATGGGCTGTTCATTACAGGCCACTGTATGTCCTATGTATGAACACAGTTCACAAACCCTGTGTATGTATGTCAGTCTGTTGATGGAATTTTAGCTTTTTTCCCTACATGCTAGGATTATCAGAAAAAGTAATGCCTCCTTGTAAATAACTCCTCTATCGTAGAGGTATTTTAATGAAATTTGGTACAAAAATTCAACTGAAATCTTCTGAATATAATGTTGATACTCAAAACAGTCCCCCGCTATAATCAAGCATTTACACCATCATTCAACCCAATGTGTATTCAGTTTGGGAAAATTTCACAGACTGTTGATTGGCCAGGATCTTGCAGTGTGTTTAACTTCATCTCTGTCCTCAAAATGTTGACCACAGATAATTTGCTTCACAGGACTGAACAGGGGAAATTCAAAAGGTGTCAAATCAGGGCTGTAGGGTGGATGTGGGATTACTGTCCACATTATTTTGGCAATGGCCCAAGATGTTTCAAGTGAGGCTGAGCTTTATCATGGTTTTGGAAGACAGAACAAAGAGACATGTCTGATCTCTACTTGCAGATAGTTTTTGTGAGCTTCTTTAGCATCTTGTATGACAAGAACTGTTGACAGGGCCATCTTTTTTAAGAAAATTTACAAGAATGATGCCTCTCAAAAATGCCACCATCCCTATTTTTATGTTGTTGTTGAATGCTGTGTTTCGAACTACTTAGGCCTAAACAAGGTTTTGTGCTCCATTCCATAGACTACATCTTCATCTCTGGGTCATAAAAGAATACTGTATCATCTCCAGTGACCACATTGGAAAGAAATGTGTCTTGGCTTGTCTCAGACATCCTCAACAAATCTTTACGCACTTTAGTGCGGTGTTTCTCAAACTGTGGTCACTCATGGGCCACTTTAATCATTCCTTTAAGTATTGCCGACCACCAATGGGGGTGGGGGGTGGGGTCTGTGGACCTTCTGTGGGAGAAAATTGAAAAATAGATTTTTGAAACTAAGGGTGCCAACTCTGGTTAATAATATTAGTCCCTACCTGCCAACACCTCATCGGCCAGTGAGTGATGAATCCCCCCACCCCTCCAAGGAGAAGGACACAGCCAAAGTAACCACTGATTTATGTTATTTATAGGTGGGCTTATAGATATAAGCTTCTGTTACCCCCTACTCCCTTAAAATTTAATTTTTAGTTAATTTTAGTTACTTTTAGAAATTTTAAGCTTTTTTTCAGCAAATTTTCATCACTTTTTTTTTTTTTTTTACTTGAAAAGAATGCCTGCCACAAATGAGGCCAGTAAGCAGTAGGCAGAAAATCTCCAAAATTTTCAACCAAGTGCTTAAAATGCTGTTCGGTTGCCAACCCTATCTGAAACAAAGTCATATATACAAGATGTTTGCCTGATCAGAGCCGACGTTGGTCAACATCTTCCTTATTAGATTTGAAAGACTGGGGAGAGTTGTTTAGAAAAGCAGATTTCCTCTGCTTGGATATTTAATTCTTTTGTTTTCTTTTTGTAGAACAATGAAATGAGGGGGAATATTCACACTTGGGATTTATTTAGCCTAAACTCTTTTTGTGTGCAAATATATAAAAAACAGCCCCTCTGATATACATAAAAAGCTTGATACATAAAAAGCACCTATGCCTGCTTGATGCTTTTAATTTTTAATGTTGCAAGCTAAATAATTTTGTTCTGTGCATCATTATTCAAAAAATTAGAAGCGTCTGGTGGCAGGTTTTTACATCCCAATATAGATTTCTTAAATTACTTAGATTTCCATGAGAATGTCTTTTTTTTAAATGTTATTGTCCGCATTGAATATTTTCCCATTTTGGACAGACACTTTTTTGAGCCCTGATGTGAAATGTGTATACTCTTTCATTAATTTTTCTTCTGAAATTTCCTGAAGATCCTGCAGACCACACTTTGAGAAACACTGCTTTAATGTTTCGGTCCTGAAGATCCTGAGTTAATTTGCCTGGAACCCACTTTGCAGACACTTTTCAATATCCCAGCATTATGAATCATTATTTCCACAGCACTATGACTACAGTGCTGACTATATCACAGATCTCCCAAATGATGGCAGAGTGATCACTTCAAATGAATTCATCAACTTGCCGCTAGTTCTCATCAATGACTGCAGTTGAAGGCTTTCATTTCCATTATTTACTGGCCATGGAGGTTTCTTCTGCTTGAGACCTGGTATCCATTTTCTGACACTGATGATGTGAATTGCCATGTTTCCATAAATCTTTTTCAGCCTCACTTGGGTTACCATGGCTTCCCATTTTCAAAAACTCAATAACAACTCTTTGCTTTAGGCAAATATCAATCGATTGCATTGACCAGTTTGAACACAAGATACAAATTTACCCAGTAGGTCAGTCCAGATTTATACAAATTTTAATTTAAATATTTCCAGAATTGTAGGAATTATTAGCAAAAAGGCATTACTTTTTAGAGCAATCTTTGTACATCATGGGGTTAGGATTAATGTATTTATGGACTCAGGTACTTATATAGAATTTTTTTTCGGGGAGGGGAGGGGGCAGGGGGATAGGTAATGAAAAATTGAAGTTTTTGAAATCCACCAGCACAAAATAAAAGTTAGTGAAAAGTTAAAGAAAAAATTAAAGCATTTTTTTCTATTGTAAGTTGCACTTTAAACAAAAACATAAAAAAAATGAAACACTTTCAGGGGAGGCAAAGCCCCTTGGTGCCCTCTAAATACGCCCCTGTCTGAGCATCATCTTTAAAGAAAAAGTTTTTTCTATACATTGAGAAAAATAATTTATTCCTATACATTGAGAACAGGCCTTAATAAAAATCTTAGAGGCATGAAATGTCTGAAAAAACAAAACTCAAAAGATAAGAAGAACTGAAAGTTCTTCAAGTTAAATTATAATTAAATATATTAATCTAAGCAAAGCCTTGAGTAAGTGTTTTAATTCCTGAACACCTCTGCAATCGACAATAATAGTGAAAATTTGTGTGCAACAAGGGTTTCAGTATTTTTAATATGGGACTTCAATGAGTACTTTCACATGCTGATGACATAAAACATAGAAAAGCTGTGCGAACTTGTGGAACAAATAGCTGATTTATTGAATGCAGAAAAGTCCAAGGTGATTGAACAAGATGCACACAAGCTCTTGGTTAAAGCTTCATAAAAATTAGACCTTAGTGCAGGAAAAAAAATAAGCAATATTGCATCGCAGTTTGCGATGCAAACTCATATTTGAATCGCAAAACCACGATTCAAAGTTTAAAAATGAAATTTCCATTAAAATGTTCAATCCATAGAGCAATTCGTTGTTTATCGAAAATACGGTTCTGCTTACGTGTGAAAAAAAACCCTCACATATTCATAATTTCATGAATACTTTATGTTTGCTTTCAGCTGGAAAAAGCTTCCTTGTGTAGCTCTAGCTGTGCAATGATGAGGTTGTCATCATCCGACCGCAAAGCATCTATGATTGGTTCCACATTCCCGTCTGTCTGCACCATAAGTCATTTAAGGACAGATGCTCTTATCGCTATTTTTGTTTCGTTTTGGCTGCCACTTAATTTTAGGGGAATGTGAGTTTTGTTGTTTTACTCTTTGTTATTTGAGATCATGGCTACCACAGGGAAATTATCAACCATGAAAAGGTGGATGGAGGAATTAGATCCAAAAGGTAGTTGATTATGCTATGACGTTGACGCCGATAAAATCTCCATCCTGTCTACCTATTGTGAAATTTTTCAGAAGAATGTTGACAGCATAAATTTTTTTCGAAATTTTAATTCTTTTTTATTGATGGAGTTTCTGGATTCATTATTAAAATGAACAATGTGGTGAAGAACACTAAATCAGAAATTCACCATGCCAGTGTCTCCAAGGCAGAACATAAAGGAAAATTGCTCGCTGATTTTTATCAAAGAACATGTATCGGTAAGTCAATGATTGTTGCTTCCAATGCATCTAAAGCTCGAATTGGAAAATTAATTGATATAGCGTATATGATTGCCAAAGAGGAAATTCCATTTTCGAAATTTCCTAAAATTATTCAGTTAGAGAAACGCCATGGTGTTGATGTAGGGTAAACTGTTTACATGGGACAGAAAAAGGGTGTTGGAGCTCTTTTGAAGAAAAATTGCCCTTGTTTAGTGTCGGTGCATTGTTTAAGTCATCGCTTAGATTTAAGATTAGTGCCAAACTAATAAAGATTTTATGCTGTCAACGTATTTTCAAGAGGTACATAAGTTGATGGTTAACATTCATAATTTTTATGAAAAAAAAGTGCCAAACAAATTAGAGACTTCCGTGAGCTCTCAACAATACTTGTTGAAGATGTATCAGATACACCAGCTTTGGGAGTCCATGGCACCCGATGGGTTTCACATATGCACAGAGCCACTGATTAAAAATTATTTTGTTAGGGTTACAACTAGAAAATATGGTTGCAGATCCATCAAGCAAAGAAGAAAAAGACTGAATTATAGGGATTTTGAGAAAAATGGTCAATCAAATTTGTAACTTGGCTGCTGTTGCTTTGCAACATTTTATATTCTTTGTCAAAATTATCTGTCTCTCTAGTTGGATGTACCTTTTATTTTGAACTCATTAGAAAAATTCTATCGAAATTACAAAGAAAAGAAAGTTTTTGGCTGACCTGTCCAAAATTTTACAAGACTTGGCGACACCAAATTCCCATTGCATCAGCTTGTGATTTCAGTGACAGTGATTCAGTGAAAACTGTAGAATTTTGTGGCATTAAACTGGGCTGTAATTTGACAGTAGATGTATTCTGTGAAAATTGTGAATATCTTTTAAAAATCATATTCATCAGTTTGTGCATACCCGACTTGATGACTTGCACGAAAATCGAGTTTTTAAAGCTGCCAAGCTGTTAGAACTTAAGCTTTGGCCAACAGACCAATCTACTCTTGCAAATTTTGGTGATGATCAAATTACTGTATTAACTGAACATTTCAGTGATTTGTTGACTGCCAATAACATTGACAACAATAAAATTCAAGAAGACTGGAATTATTTCAAAACCTTTTGGTTAAGAAATCTGCAACACCTGTCAAAGCAACAGTTATGAAAATGTTTAAAAGAAAAGTATGCGAATGAATTCCCAAATCTAAACCACATGATAAATATCATGAGATTATTGCCTGTATCGAATGCTAAGGTCAAAGGAGCCTTTTCTGCAATAAAAAGAATCGAGACAGATTTCCGTAATCGGATGAATTCTGATGCTTTGAACCATCTATTGCGGATAATGCTGGAAGGACCAGAACTATGCGAGTTTCACTCTTAACAAGCAGTGGAGGTATTCTTTTAAAAGCCGCCACGAAGCACAAGTGTGAAGTCTTATGGAAAAAAGAAAGAGAACAGACACAGAACCTGATGCTACCACAAGTTCAGGTGTACTCTCACTGTCAAGTGACAATAAGTGGCTGCTGCAGTCTGTGGCCAGGTAATATTTCACCATATATCTGTAGAAAGAACATTTTTACTTTTTACATATCCACTAAAATACTTTTAAATTTTACTTTTCATTACTGATTAGAATATTTTTGATAGATATTGAAAGGTGGTAGTAACGTAGTTTTATTTGATAATAAATTATTAGTTGTTTAAATCAAAAGAAAAATAAGTCTCAAAAGTGCTCCACATAATTACTCAATTGCTCTGCAATGCTAAATTTGAGGAGCAAAATTGCTCCCAAAAAATTTTGGTTATTTTTCACCCTGCCTTAGTGTTAAAGAGAGTAATATGAGGGGAGTTAGGGTTGCCCAGATGATGCTGTGTCAATGGAAACAAGGAACTAGACAAAATCACAAAAACACTAAGTGAAATTTGTTAAGCAATATTTAAATTTCAAAAAAACTTTTAAAACCACAATAAAATGTATCACTACAATCATAGTTCAGGTTCTCTCCTTATGATCACCTTATCCACTTATGTTGAATACCTGTGATGTCCCATTCTGTGTAATTTTAAAGTGTAGTTTAAGAATAAATAAATATATATATTTTACTTTTTCTTTTCTCATATTCACTGAAGTAGGGAAAAATACGATCAGATAAAATAACTTTTCATGTGCAAAATTTCTTCATTCCAGATAATGATTAATATGAACCAGTATTGTATGCCCTGAAATTATTGGGTTTTTTAGAGTACTAGCTCTGATATATGTATGATGTACAAAAAGTTTGTCTTCTGACCTGCTTCTAGTGAATATGAATTTGCAGTATTTTTTCTGCAAGGAGTAGATAACCTTATATGTCACTGTACCAATTTTCAATGTTAAGGAACAATTCTTTATTTTTCTTCAGGTGATTTTGTGTATGAAACCGTGAAGACTTTCTAAAATGATGAAAAAAGAACTACAGGCTGTGCCTTTGAAAGTCATATCCCTACTGGAGATTCACAATGATATGGTGCAGACACTAGGGGATCAGGAGGCTTCATGTTCTACAGCTGTCAAGTGGCGCAGAGAATTTAATTCTCACAAGGAATCTTGCAATGATGTAGATCATTTGGCTCTACATTACCTCTGAGAAAAAATCAACTGTGTCCAATGACCTCATGATTTAAGACAGACAAATGATTGTTAAGTGTATAGATGAGAATGTAGAAATTTCACTCAGCAGTGACAATTTGATCCTGACAAAGTCTTTTATGATGAAACAGGTCAGTGTGCAATGTGGGTCTTATTAGAGTTGACAGATGAGCAAATGTATGCCACAGATGTTCCTGACCAAGCTGAACATTTTTAAGGCATATCTGATAAATTAAATTTCTGATCCCTGGTTGTTACAATGGGTGAAATGTAGGTTCATCACTCCACGTTTTTTAGCCTCTGGGTAAAAACGCAGAGATAGAAATATAAATCATAGAAATGAGTCCCCAGAAGAAACTAATTCTTCACAAATACATGAAAGGTATATATCATTTTTGGCATATACTGTAGATGCCACACATTTTACTGTTTTCCATTTAGTCACCCTTCAGAAAACTTCCGTAACTTTCAAGTTTTCTGAAAAGTATCTACATGGAAACAGTGAAATCTATGAAACCTATACGCCGACAATTGTAAAAAAAAAAAAAAAAAAAAGTCTACTGTGACAGCATGCATCTTCTCCACCTCCCAAGAAATTCTGTGTTGCTCTGTTAACTGGCAAGGTGATAGAATCAGTTTATTTTGGGATGTAGAAGGCATCATTATGATTGGCCATTGAAAAGGGCATCATTTTCACTGGTGCATACTACACCAACCAAATAAGCCTACTTCACCCAGCCACCAAGGAAAAGAAGTGTGGAAAACTGTAAAGAGGAGTCTTCCATTTTCAAGATAAGGCTACAGGATTTCAGTTGCTTCAGCATCCACCCTATTCTTCAGATCTTGTCCCTAGTGACTTATTTGATAATCCTGGGATTTTAATGATGCAGGGGTGAATTTATAGGGAAGTTCAGGCATGAGGGCCATGTAATGTTAGAAGACCCCTAAAATAATGATTTTACAATGTTTTTTTCTTGTAAAAAAAGGAAAATGCAAGGGATAAATTCACTATCCTGGGTTTGGGGGTAAAGATTAAATTTAGTGGTAGCCACTTGCCACGCGGCGACTGGATAAAATAAAATGTCCAGTAGAAAAAGTTACTTTAGTCGCCAAGATCAAAAATTTGCCTTTTTTCATTGCTAAAGAACTTATTTGCATTTTTTAAAATGCTCCTGTTATAGGAAATGCATTTTCAAATCATCCAATTCGCGCACGCTGAAAAACAGCCCTTTCGTCCTCAAATAAGTGGGTACGATCTATTTATAGATTCACTCTTCAATAACAGCGGCTGTTTGTTTTCCCACTTAAGTTGGGGCACAAAGTAACCATATCAGGAATGGGCACCTGTGGCTTTAGATGGAACTGTGGCATCACAACCTGTCTTTAGCAGCTCGTTTTTTAAAGTTTGGTTTCTCTGAAAATGCATGATTTTCCATTGCTTAGGCACTTCTTGCTTATCAGCAAACAAAACGGGCAAGCACTTTCCCTTTTGTTTACGAAAAAGAAATCAAAGGTAGAAAATCGGGACTTCACTTTATGCCGCCGTCTTTCATTCCACGCAAAATCGTGTTTCCTTTGCACGTGTGAAGTTCACTTTAAACAAAATAAAAAGAAACTCTTATATGGCCCTTAACAGTAAAATGTTACTAAGGAATGGGAACACAAGTTTTTCAGCAAAAATAAATATAAAAAATCAGTACTGTGTTGTTCACTTGCCGTAATAGTCATTTTACGGGTCATGGAAAAGGCTGATTTCATCATGGGTGGAATAAATACCGATTTTGAAATTTAATTTAGCTTTAAAAAAAGCAGAAAAGAAAAAATACTTTCCGTATTGATTGGTTTTGAAGAACAGGCTGTTAGAAAAAACAAAAACTGTGCTTCACTAGAAAAAACTTTTAAAACCCGAAATTGTTCTCTTTCACTATTACTGAAGATATTAAAAATGAGAAACATAACCAGAAAAATATAACAAGGAAGAATATAACCAGAAAGTGAAAAAAAAAGCGCATCTTGGGGTAAGAAAAATTCGTAATTTAGAAAGCTATGGAACATTTTCATCTGTGCTAAAACAATCATTTTCAGGTGACAGACAGCATGAAGATGCCCAAATTATATCGAACAAGTATCGCAACATTAAAAACATCCAATAAACATCACCAAAAATTTTTGATGAATGTTAAAATTTTGAAGACATGAGAATAATTTTTGAACAAATATTGAATATTTGGAAATATTCTAGTTGGATAATGCTTACCTAGGCATTCCGTTTCTAGCAATGACTCACTTTTCTCGCACGTTTCGGGTTTTCGTTGAAGAAACGAAATGCCTAGGTAAGCATTATCCAACTAGAATATTTCCAAGTTTTGAAATAATGCACATAAACATGAATAGTAGCCTTTTCTGATCGATATTTAAGTCGGAATATGAACTGCTAATATGAATTAAATATTGAATAACATTATTTCATAGAGATTTTTTATTTCCATAGTATATTCGATGTTTCCTGTACTTCGCAGCGATTGGTGATTTTTGTAGTGATTATGGAGAATTTGTAGTATTTGGAAGGTCTGTGATGGGCAAACAGGAAAAAATGACAAATCATTAAAATTCTACCAAAACTGAACGTTTTCTGAAAAAAAAACAAAAAAAAAACTGACACTGGGTTTGAAAAACGGACAGAATCCAATAGAATCTGGATGCTCTGCAAGTGTTCTTATTTCGTCATGACTATTTTTTCAACACCTGTGAAGGTTTATCAATGTTTTTAATGTAATATTTATTAGAACAACCCAGGAAATTACTGAATATTTTATGTTAGTAGTCAGGAATCATTGCAAGTCTGTAAAGTAAAGTGACCAGGTTGGTATCACATTTCTCCCTATCTCAGCTGTGCCACAAAATGATTCTGCCATAAGATATGAAATTCATTTTTGAAAGCTATACAGCCAGTTTTCATTTTGACACCAAGAAGAACCTAACCAAAAATAAATGGAATGAAAAGAAAAATTTAGCAGAATGGGAGCAGCTTTGAAACATAATGTCTGAACACTTTTGACAACAATAACTCACCAAAAACTGCTAGAGAAACTAAAAACAAGCAATTTTTAGTACATAAAGGTCATAGCACAAATTGTTGAAGTACTGCTGACTGTTATGCTAAGCAATGCAGAAGTTAAGAGAATGCAAGCATTGTGGGCAATGTTCCTCATGGCAAGACAATGCTCATGCAAAAAATGACTTCAGAAAGTTGACAGCAAATAAAGTAAGCCAAAGTAAGTATTGCTTGAAAATTTTGACCCGTCCACTGCTATCAATTTATAGTGAAGAGATTGAGAGATTTTATTTGTGAACATAGCAAGAGGCCAAATGAAAATGATTAAATTATCTTTCCAATAAAAACTGTTTAGAAAATTTGGTTGTTGTGGTTGAAGAAAAATATAACTTTTAAAATTATATTTATTTATTTAATTGCACTGGACAATAGACAGTGGGCCTTTGTAACTACTAAGCTTAAATTTAACTGTGTCCAAATAAATGAAAGGTGTACAGTGCAGTGATAAAATGTGTAATGACACAAAATAGCCGTAAGAAAAGTGGCCACTAGATTTTGTTCACTCACTGACCAATGGCCACTTAAAAAAATCCCCAATTTTAATCGTTATTTGGGGGCATGATTCTGGTTGGTCTACCAATATTAATTTACTAGCTTATGTGTAGGCTGACTAAAACCATTTAAAAAGAGTTATATAGAGTAATACTACTTAATACTGTGCAACTGAGTTTAGATATGGGGATGTTATTTCTGGCCAATTTGCTTAGAATGTGACTTGACATTTTGCTCATTAATTCAGTATTTAATATGACAAACCATCTTTCCCTTAAAATTTCTTTCTCCTGATTCAGTCCAGTTTAAGAGGTTCTCACAAGACTTGCCATGCGAGTAAAATGACATTTGAAAAATCTGGTTTTATGAGACACACTAATGTATTTCATCCATGTTAGTGAAACTGTCAGTGAGGCGGAATTTGATAATGTGCTGCGGCAGATTAAACCACATGTAGCATAAATGGCAATTAAAGCAGTTCCATAAACCAATCATATGTAACATATTAAAGCCTAGTTTTAAGCATTAGTGGCCATCCATTATGAAAGTTCTGACTTTTCTTCTTTAAAGGTTTTCCCACTTGTAACTTCTGCCATTTTCACCCCATCAAAGTATCACAAAACCCCAAAATATTAAATTTCATTTTGATAGATGCAATAATTTTTGAGGTATGACAGACACCACCACAGAAATGCAGACTGTAGTCAAGTCATTTTTCAGGAAGATCTGGGGAAGTTGGGAACTTGAACTTTGGAATTATATTTGGAACTTCCAGGATAGATCAGGGTAACCCAAAATGTGTATTTCTGCTGAAATGTCAAAGTCAATTTTGTGTGTGTGTGTGATTAAAATATGTATGTTTGTATGCAATTAGTATGAAGAAGCAAAAACAGGAGTTTTACGTGGCAACAAAACACATAGTTTCCTCATGGATGGCAGGCAGAATTAATGAGAGCCGTCCAAACTTGATGCTGTGCATAGGGCATCTATTACTCTAAATCTGCCACTGTAATGAAGTCTACTATGTTGAATATATTTTCAGTCTATTGAACAAACACTTTTTGGACACTCATTATAAAAATAACATTTTGGTTTAGAATAAAAATAGCAACATTTGTTCACAATTAAATGTTTATTTAATTGTGAATAAACGTTGCCATTTTTATTCTACAGTATTTCAACATCACAAGTTTTGTAGTCATAAATTACAAATGTTTTGGTTTGTTGTATTTTGTATAAATTATGAGGTTTACTGCATAAAAGTGATACTTCAGCCTAGAATCCTCAAGTAACTGGCATGCAAACACATTTTGCATAGTCGAGTCACATTATTGTAACCACCTCCTACTTTTGATATCAACAGCGTGTAGCCAATGAAAGAAGGCACGTGTCGTGAGCTGACTTGGAGGGTATATAAGGTGTGCTGTAGGCATTCTGAAAACATATCACTAGTTGCTGTCATGGATAAAAGAAGCGATTTATCAGATTTGCGAAAAAGGATGATTATCGGCTTTCGGGCCAAGGGTGGCAGTATTTCTGAAACAGTGCAGTTTGTGAACTGTTCACATGCTGCTGTGGTTAAAGTGTATCATGATTGGAGAAATGGCCCCATTGCGAATAAGCGATGGGGCAACAGCGGAGCACCACATACCATTGATGTGAGAGGTGAACGTCGGTTTTGAAGGTGCATGAGGGCCGATCGACACGCTTCAGTGGAGCAACTCACTGGCCAAATGAACCAGGGGCTACCGGAAGTGTGTCTAAAATGATAGTTCAGCGAACCCTGCTGCATATGGGGTTCCGATGCAGACAAATGGTCACTGCACCTATGGCTAACGAAGGTGCATTGGCAGAAAAGGTTTACATTTGCACTGCAGTATCGGAATTGGACCTCCACTGATTGGCAAAGGATTGCCTTCTCCGATTAGTCACGTTTCATCGAACGGCTGGATGTAGGTGTGTAAGGCGAGAAACATCGGAGAACAAACACTCTTCAACCATTGCTGGAAAAACAAGCTAGTGGAGGCAGTGTTATGGTCTGAGGAATGTTTTTGTGGCATTCTCTGGGTCCACTCATACCTGCAGAAAGCACTATGGACCAAATTTGTTATGAATCCATCCTTGCAGACTACGTACACCCATACATACTGATTGTCTTCCCTGGGGCAGATGGGATCTTCCAGCACAACAATACAACGTGTCACACAGCTAGAAATGTCCAAGAGTGGTTGGAAGAGCACGATGAAGACCTCAAAGTACTTCCCTGGCCCCCCTAATTCCCCAGACTTAAACCCAACTGAGCATCTGTGGGACCACCTCGATTGTGTTGTTCGCCCTATGGATCCTCCACCGCTCACCCTCCAGCAGCTGTCAGATGCACTGCAGTCAGCACGGCTCCATGAATACCTTCCAGCACCTTATTGAGTCACTTTGGATATTAGGTGGTGGTCACAATAATGTGACTCAACCGTGTAGAATGTTTAAGACTAGTAAACACATTGGACAACTGAGGTTGCCAAAAATTTAGGGAAAGTTCAGATTCCTGATGTACAGGGGAAAATGTGTAAATACTGGCTGCAATGCAAAAATTTGTGTTGAAAAAAATTAATATGACTCACTTTCACCATTTCTGTCTTTTCAGGAGATTTCAAGTGGACCCATGACTCTGTTATATCACTTTGTACACTCTACAAAGAAAGGCAAGATGATTTCCAGTCAAATATGGTTCGAAAACGTGACCTGTGGAATGAGATTGCTGGGGAGATGAACATTCAAGGGTATTCAGTAACATGGGCTCACTGTGAGAAGAAGTGGTACAATCTGTATGCAACATATAAAAAAGTTACTGACCAAAACAGAAAACGGGTTCGTGCATGGTCAACATGGCCATACCTTAGTCTTTTCAGGATATATATGACAAAAGAAGTATGGACCAAGGCATGGACCAAGGTATGGACCAAGAACAGCTGGCTCCTCCACCTCCTCCTCCTGCTGCTCATCCTACAAACTATGAAAATGAACCTAGTGTGCCTCAGGCCATGTGTAGTCCATCTTCCAATTCAGATCATATATCTGATGATTTGCAGGACCTGCCAGATCCCCATGAACATCCAAACAAAAAACCATGCTTAGAGACACCCCCACTGTGGTTTTTACAGTACTGTGATCGGCAGAGGGAAGTAGAAGAAAGTAGTAACCAAGATGCTGAAAGGCGGCACCGTGAACTTGTTGAAGCTATATCTAAAACCAACCAGACTTTAAAAGATTTAACCGAAAGTCTTAAGATGTACATAAACAGTTGTTTAACAAATGGCAAGTTTTCATGAGATAGATGGCTTTATAAGTTATTAATTCTACATGGAATTTCTCTGTGGTAAATTTTCTTAAGCATGTGTACATGTATATATATGCCAACATGTGTTATAGATTGTATATGTGTGTGCATGGGTATTTGTAAATCTCCAATCCGTTGAAGGTTATTTATGAATGTTAGCTTAGTCTCAGAATTTCCTCTTTATTCAGTACTATGTTTACATCTTTGCCAAATCTGTTATTATTATTATTATTACAATTTGAAAATTTCACTGGGCCTTTAATACATTTTATGTATATATATTTTTCTATGGAACGAAATATTCCAAAAATTCATCTTGAATGTAAATTTGTTCCATTTTGCTGATCTCATCACAATTATGTTCAACACTCATGTTTCTGAAACCCAAAATACTGCCTGCAACAAAAGTATAATTTATTGTTTAACAGCTTTCTTTATGTGCCCATCTGTGTTGTTACCCTTTGTCATTAACAAGACTAGTGGTACTTTCTGGAAAGTGGCACTGAAAAAAAAAAAGAAAGGAAAGAAATACATGATCTCTTTCAGTAATATCTTGTTAATTTGATATTTTAATTAGAATTCTACATCGTATCTGCACTTGGAACAACTTCCCATATTCTGATTTTAATAAGAGTTACCCCCTGTGAAAATTAAATACACAAAATTTCAAAAACACATTAGAATATTTCAATTATTTTAGTTTAAAAGAAATAAAAAAGAAAATGGTTTTGCACTATGTTGATGAAAATGTATTCAGTCATTTTGCTAGTTTTGTTTAATACATGGAGCTGAAAATCATCTCATTTTAGAGTTGTTCTTGAAATCAGCTTTAAAGTGGTGTGTGATATAGTTTTGTTAGTATGCAAAAAAGCAAGTTACTGATCACAAAATATAATGCTGAATTTTTTAAAAACCTGTGCATTTAAAATTCTAGGGGTGGGGATGTGAGCCAATCCCTTTTGGTAGTGTTATATCAAAATTTTGAAGGCAAAACTTTAAAAAGCTTAAGTATCTGAGCAACAAATATTGAAGACTCGTGCGACATTAATCACTGAAGCGATGAAAGATTTCCGTCTTTAGCACGATTTAATGATTAAAAGATGAGAAATATATACAATTAAAAACAATTAAAACCATGAGCACTTTCGAGGCAGCGGCTGCCTCTTCTTCAGATGTAATAAATAGATACACATTTAATCTATATATAATATAGATCATTGCATTGTGGGAAGCATGGTAAGTTAGCCAATAGTAATCTACATGCGTAAAAATGTTGCGTATACTGTTGGCCCAATGGTCTGAAGAAGAAAACATGGAAATATATAATAGAAATAAATGGTGTAGGGTGAACATTCAATTTTAAGTTTATATTACAATTTATAATTTACATTTTTAATAAGGGATTTCCAAACGTTATGTAACTCATAGGGGGCATGTTCATTACAACATTGCTCACCGGAGGCCTCTATATGCACACTTTCAGCAATTAAAAGATCACCAGGTTTACTAGGAGTATTAATTATTCTAACATTGCTCCAGTCGGGATTAAGATCATCTTGTGTAACAGATTTGGCTAGTGATGTACAATACATGCCTGTTTTAATATTGTATTTGTGTTCTTTAATTCGTAATGCAATATTGCGTTTTGTAGAACCCACATAATTAGAAGCTGCTTGTACTGTAGTTGCCTTAACCAGAGGGATATTGTAAATACCCCACTGTCCCATTTTGCTATTCCGTTCACGATCCTTACGAACTACTGAAAATAAGTTTCATGTGCGTGAACCAAACTTCAAGTCATATGGTTTACATAGTTGTGTTAAGGCTCTCGTTAAATGTGGATTGTATTGCATTGAGCCAACATATATGGAATTACAGTTGGAGTTTCTTAACAGGGTAGTATGTAGGGCATATTTGACCTTGCCAAACACTTGCCTAATCAGATATTTAGGGAACTCATATTGCTCAGCCAAACCAAAAATGTAGTTAACTTCTTGCTGAAATAATTCAGTAGTTGATGAATGTGAGTGAGCTCTTCTAAACATATAGAATAATGCTGTCAACTTATGTTGTTTAGGGTGTGATGAATGATAAGGTATTAAAACAGGTGTATGACTGGGTTTTCTATATACACAAGTGGTAATGCAGTTAAGGCTATAGTCCTTACGAATAAAAATATCCAAGTAAGGTAAGCAGTTATTAGCTTCAAATTCTATCGTGAGCCTGATAGTTAGGAACATGGATGATAGTTCGTTGGCGAATAAGTGTAAATCATCCCGGTTGTGAGGCCATGCAACCAGGATGTCGTCAACATACCTTAAATAAAGCAACGGGCGGTGAGGGAAGGAACCAATGACCTGATTTTCAATGTGCTGTAACAAAATTTCAGCTAGAACAGCAGACAGGGGGAACTCATTGGGGAGCCCTCCAACTGTTGATAAAGGCTGTCTTTAAATTTGAAATATGAACGTTTCTTAACAAGACGAAGTGCGTTCATAATAGCATTAATTTCTGAACTCGGGATATGGGAATCAGCAAGTTTTGCCTCAATAATCTGATGTGTGGCCTCAACAGGTACATTAGGGTACAATGAGACCACATCAAGAGATGCCAAAATGAAAGGCTGCGATTGTGGCTGAAGCGATCGCAGTCTTTCTATAGCCTTTGTAGAACTTTTAATAGAATAAAGTGAATCCACAGTATAAGGGGCTAAATATTATGCCAAGGCTTTTTCTAAGGGTCTGGTGGGGCTAACATAGCCTGACACCAGAGGACGAATGGGAAAATTCTCTTTATGCAATTTAACCCGTCCGAACATATCAGGCACACGATAGCCGGGGGAGGGGTGAATGCATGTGAAAAACCTTCAGGAAAAGAATAAGCCTTTTTAAGCCTTTGAAGAGCCGCTACCGTGGCCAGACTAGGATCACTTTGAATGGTTTTGTGTGGAATAGTGTTAATAACTTCATGCATTTTTTGAACATAGTCACAATTATTCAACAACACAATCTGACTAGATTTGTCCGCAAGCACAATAGACAAGTCATTATTATTTTTGAGTTCAACCAATTGTCTCTGCTCTTGAATAAGATCAGGTTGTGGGATAGGGTAACAAGAGTCATGTTGTAAGGTATGGGCCATTATCACTCTGCTGTAATCCTTATGCTGTTCAGGAATACATTTAACTATGCTTTCCACCCGGGTAATAGTGTTCAGTATGGATCCTTTCTTTGGTGGATAAGAGAATTTTTGCTCCCTTATTTAAGGCCTTGGTTTGCAGACTGTTAATTTCAATATTACTGAGATTTTTAAACTTTGTTAGAGCTGGGTGTTCCGGTCTACCATGGTAGGTATGACGGTAGTCAGTTTGTTTTCCGACACTTTTGTCGACTAACATACACAGTTTCTTGATATGGGTGCAAGTCAGAGTCTTGATTTCATTCCTTAAATTAGCAGAAGTAATGGTGAGCCCCTGATCTATGATAGCTGGGTGTTCATTTTTGACAAAGGTTAGGTGAGCAAAGTAGCACTTACAGTTTAGAAGATCCAATAAACCTCTTTTGTTGCGTATAACCCTTGATAGCCTTTTATTTTCGGCAATCCTGAGTATTCTGTTGTCATGCCATGATAGTCTTTGAGTATGGATTTGCAGAAATCGTGGAATCACTCCCAAGTCCCTACAATTTAGCAGAAAAATATAAGTGTGTTTCCTCCTTGGCCAAGCTGAGACGCAGGTTTCTAAAAGTAGATACTGCTGCTTTCCACATGCTTATGTGAATTTGAATGTTTGTTGCTCATTGTACCGCATAATTATAGTTATTCAACATTCAAATTCACATAAGCATGTGGAAAGCAGCAGTATCTACTTTTAGAAACCTGCGTCTCAGCTTGGCGAAGGAGGAAACACACATATTTTCTGCTAAATTGTAGGGACTTGGGAGTGATTCCACGATTTCTGCAAAACCATACTCAAAGACTATCATGGCATGACAACAGAATACTCAGGATTGCCGAAAATAAAAGGCTATCAAGGGTTATACGCAACAAAAGAGGTTTATTGGATCTTCTAAACCGTAAGTGCTACTTTGCTCACCTAACCTTTGTCAAAAATGAACACCCAGCTATCATAGATCAGGGGCTCACCATTACTTCTGCTAATTTAAGGAATGAAATCAAGACTCTGACTTGCACCCATATCAAGAAACTGTGTATGTTAGTCGACAAAAGTGTCGGAAAACAAACTGACTACCGTCATACCTACCATGGTAGACCGGAACACCCAGCTCTAACAAAGTTTAAAAATCTCAGTAATATTGAAATTAACAGTCTGCAAACCAAGGCCTTAAATAAAGGAGCAAAATTCTCTTATCCACCAAAGAAAGGATCCATACTGAACACTATTACCCAGGTGGAAAGCATAGTTAAATGTATTCCTGAACAGCATAAGGATTACGCCAGAGTGATAATGGCCCATACCTTACAACATGACTCTTGTTACCCTATCCCACAACCTGATCTTATTCAAGAGCAGAGACAATTGGTTGAACTCAAAAATAATAATGACTTGTCTATTGTGCTTGCAGACAAATCTAGTCAGATTGTGTTGTTGAATAATTGTGACTATGTTAAAAAAATGCATGAAGTTATTAACACTATTCCACACAAAACCATTCAAAGTGATCCTAGTCAGGCCACGGTAGCGGCTCTTCAAAGGCTTAAAAAGGCTTATTCTTTTCCTGAAGGTTTTTCACATGCATTCACCCCTCCCCGGCTATCGTGTGCCTGATATGTTCGGACGGGTTAAATTGCATAAAGAGAATTTTCCCATTCGTTCTCTGGTGTCAGGCTATGTTAGCCCCACCAGACCCTTAGAAAAAGCCTTGGCACAATATTTAGCCCCTTATACTGTGGATTCACTTTATTCTATTAAAAGTTCCACAAAGGCTATAGAAAGACTGCTATCGCTTCAGCCACAATCGCAGCCTTTCATTTTGGCATCTCTTGATGTGGTCTCATTGTACCCTAATGTACCTGTTGAGGCCACACATCAGATTATTGAGGCCAAACTTGCTGATTCCCATATCCCGAGTTCAGAAATTAATGCTATTATGAACGCACTTCGTCTTGTTAAGAAACGTTCATATTTCAAATTTAAAGACAGCCTTTATCAACAGTTGGAGGGCTCCCCAATGGGTTCCCCCTGTCTGCTGTTCTAGCTGAAATTTTGTTACAGCACATTGAAAATCAGGTCATTGGTTCCTTCCCTCACCGCCCGTTGCTTTATTTAAGGTACGTTGACGACATCCTGGTTGCATGGCCTCACAACCGGGATGATTTACACTTATTCGCCAACGAACTATCATCCATGTTCCCAACTATCAGGCTCACGATAGAATTTGAAGCTAATAACTGCTTACCTTACTTGGATATTCTTATTCGTAAGGACTATAGCCTTAACTGCATTACCACTTGTGTATATAGAAACCCAGTCATACACCTGTTTTAATACCTTATCATTCATCACACCCTAAACAACATAAGTTGACAGCATTATTCTATATGTTTAGAACAGCTCACTCACATTCATCAACTACTGAATTATTTCAGCAAGAAATTAACTACATTTTTGGTTTGGCTGAGCAGTATGAGTTCCCTAAATATCTGATTAGGCAAGTGTTTGGCAAGGTCAAATATGCCCTACATACTACCCTGTTAAGAAACTCCAACTGCAATTCCATATATGTTGGCTCTATGCAATACAATCCACATTTAACGAGAGCCTTAACACAACTATGTAAACCATATGACTTGAAGTTTGGTTCACGCACATGAAACTTATTTTCAGTAGTTCGTAAGGATCGTGAACGGAATAGCAAAATGGGACAGTGGGGTATTTACAATATCCCTCTGGTTAAGGCAACTACAGTACAAGCAGCTTCTAATTATGTGGGTTCTACAAAACGCAATATTGCATTACGAATTAAAGAACACAAATACAATATTAAAACAGGCATGTATTGTACATCACTAGCCAAATCTGTTACACAAGATGATCTTAATCCCGACTGGAGCAATGTTAGAATAATTAATACTCCTAGTAAACCTGGTGATCTTTTAATTGCTGAAAGTGTGCATATAGAGGCCTCTGGTGAGCAATGTTGTAATGAACATGCCCCCTATGAGTTACATAACGTTTGGAAATCCCTTATTAAAAATGTAAATTATAAATTGTAATATAAACTTAAAATTGAATGTTCACCCTACACCATTTATTTCTATTATATATTTCCATGTTTTCTTCTTCAGACCATTGGGCCAACAGTATACGCAACATTTTTGACGCATGTAGATTACTATTGGCTAACTTACCATGCTTCCCACAATGCAATGATCTATATTATATATAGATTAAATGTGTATCTATTTATTACATCTGAAGAAGAGGCAGCCGCTGCCTCGAAAGTGCTCATGGTTTTAATTGTTTTTAATTGTATATATTTCTCATCTTTTAATCATTAAATCGTGCTAAAGACGGAAATCTTTCATCGCTTCAGTAAGTATCTTTTTATGTAACACTTCTAGAAATAACAGAAGTTTTTTGCACGTTTAGTTATGACTATTTTGTAGTCAGTCTATTTCAGGAATGACAAGAAATGAATTAAGAAAGTTCCCATTCAGAATATTCTGAACTTCCATTTAGATTCCTTGATTTCATACTAATCTCTGACACACACTGCATAACACAATATTACATGCAGCTCCTTGTAGAATAAATTTCTTGGTTGTTTCTGGAAATGCCTACACAGTCAGAAATTTTGCACCTTAGCATGCTTTTAGGGTTTCAATTCCAGTCTTCCAGTATGTATTAAATGAAGGTAGACTCATGACTTCTTCTTCTTCTTTTATTTTTTATTTTTTTACTTTGAGAGTATGATTATTTTAAAAATTCAAATCAAAATTTACATTGAATGACCTTGAATTTTTATACACATATTTAATGAAGTTACATATCAGTTTAAAACTTATTTCTAAACAATTTAAGGCTCTCCTTTAATCTCTGTACTGTATGTTAAATAGAAGTGAGCACTGTACACCAATTTATGATTACTTATTTTTCAACATGGTTCTCCTAAGTCAGCACATTTTTGGGCATGATCCACTAGCTTTCATAACCTGTAAAATAAAATTCAGAGGATTCCAACTCAAAATCATTTGTTTAAATCAAAATCTTTAAAATCTTATTTTGGCTCAAACATTTTAGAGATAGAAAGATGGATAACTTCTCACTGATGCATTATATATGAACTACACACCTTAGCTTGTTCATTTATTAATTCATCCATTGCATTTTCTCCCTGTTCTTATTATCTTGAGGAATCCAAAGTTCTAAAGTATCTTCTAATTCCTCATGCTTTTGTCACTTTTAAACCTTTTAACGTGGTTTTAAACTGGAACGAAGCAAAACGAATTGCTTCTTTTGACAATCGTTTTGCCCTCCGTTACCGTGAAAGCATAGAAATTATTTTCAACTCAATGACTTGCAACTCCGAATCTCCTCTCTACATTCCGTTGATCTGGAGATCAATTCTAAGTTTTGGCAACAAAAATAGGAAAAATTCAAATGTAGAATCTGGCAACAATCTTAGTCCTCCATTGGCGTGATGAAGACCTAAGATAAGGTCGAAAGCTTCCAACTTACGAACTTTTTGTAAAAGTTTTCAGTTAACGTAACTAGCGTGATCAAGTTACCTTTATTTGCTCAGGCTTCACGCGACAATGACACATAAACATGGAAATCGAGCGAAAACACACAGTCACGTATGGTAAAAAGGTTCATTTAGCGATAACTTTCGGTCATCCCATGACCTTGATCACCCGCAATTGACTGGTTGTCAGAACTACAATTTGAAGTTGGGATGTTGGAACTGTTGCCAGATTTTAGTAGAGAGATCCAAATAAAAATGGGATTTGGTGAGGGGTCTCTGAATTGCAGTTTTTGGTGAATAAAATTCATTCTCTGGCCCACCAACAAAACACCTGTATGACTGCCTTCGAACTCTGAGAGATCTTAATTGTTTCAAGTTCAACAACAAATACTACAGTAAGCAAGAAAGACTTCTGATGGATTCACCTCTCTCTCCATTTCTGGCTGAAGTTTTCACACAGCATATAAAAAAAAACATAGTCATGGAACACAATCTACAACCTTCTATTTGGCTTCGATATGTTGATGATATTTGTGTGATTTGACAACACAGTAGAGCTGACCTTGAATCTCTTCTTGAAAAGATTTCCCTGAAGTTCCCATCAATGAAGAATTGCTGCAAGGTATTGAGTTCTTGGATGTCCATCTGACAAGGTAAGGAAATCATCTCAACAGATCTGCCTACAGAAAACCCTCTGCAATAACAAACATAATCCCATTTTCACCCCACTCCTCCACTGCTCACAAATTTGCTGCCTTGAAAACTTATGTTAATCATGCCAGGATTGTCTGCAACACTGAATCTTCCTTCAATGAAGAAATTGACACCATAAAAAAAATTGCCAAAGCCCATCAGTTCCCACCTTCTACAATTGAGAAATTCCTCCAAAATTCCCATTTGAAAAATCTGTCCGCTCTCTCACCAATACTAATGGAAAAACCACCATTCATTGGTACCACCCCTTTTCATGGATCCTTCTCTTATAAGATGTGTAAATTCTTCAAAACTATGGGCTACACTCTCACAGGGAAACCAAACCCTTCTGCAATAATGTGCCTACTTAAAGACAGGGATCCTGTCTCACTCCTGGACACACCTGGAGTTTAAGCTATTCCCATTTCAACTTCCTCCAGTCTTGCAGTGTATATTGGAAGCACATACTAAAGCGTCAATTCAAGACTTGGTAAATACAAAAAAGATGTTTCCAATGGTCTTCCAAAGACAGCATTATCTGCACTAATCCTTGAAGACACCTCTGCAGTTCCCATTTGGAAAGAAACAAAAAAAGTTGCCCATTCATCAACAAAGTATCTCTGCATTTCCAAGAAAGCATTGAAATTTTGTTCACCAAAAACTGCAATTCAGAGACCCCTCACTGAATCCCATTTATTTGGATCTCTGCTAAATTCTGGCAACAGTTCCAACACTCCAACTTCAAATTGTAGTTCTGGCAACCAGCCCATCCAGTTGATCGCAGATGATCAAGGTCGTAGGATGACCAAAAGCTACCTACCACTAAACGAACCTTTTTACCATATGTGACTGTGTGTTTTCGCTCGATTTCTATGTTTATACCTTTTAACGTTCTCAATTTTTTAATCCACTTTGTAAGCTAAAGTATTGGCTACCTTTCTCCAGCTGATGGGTGTTTTCTATTTTTCACTGAAATGTCAGGCCATGCTTTGTTTACTGACCTTAATATTTTCATCACAATATTCACAAATTTTAGTCTTTTGTTTGATGTTTAAGACCCCTTTTTAGCTTCTTTCCCCAAACTGTAAGCAACAATAAAATTTCTTTCATTTCTAATTGTGAGGCTCATAAACACTGATAGCCAAGAAAATGAACTAAAGAGAGCAAGCACCATGTGAGGGAAACAAGTCTTGCATCCCTGGGGGAAAACTGTCAGCTCATTTGTCATCTTGGTTGATGGTTATTATAGAGGGTAAAAAATAAAAAATGCAGCAGTTCCATTCCAACTAAGAGGAGAAGCAGGAGTGTGGAAAAAGACACAGTATCCCAACCTATAAGATAACCACTCAGCTCAAAGACAACCTGACCCACAGCATTCAATCTTCACTGATAATACTGTACTACATAAACAGAGGCCAATTGTAAGGAATAAAGAATCACAAGATATCCATTAAACCCCAATAACTAGATTAATTCACCCAAAAATTGCAATAAATCTAAGTCGTAATGATCTCCCAAAATGTAAATGAGGTTTCCAGCAAAAATGTTTTGGCTTCCCCAGTGGAGCAGTGGTTAGGCGATGGCTTCTGATCATTTGTCCGAGATGGGTCCAGGTTCGAATCCCAGTGAGGCATGGATGTTGTGTTTGTCTTACAAACTGGCTCTCTCCCTTCCCTGGAACCAGTGACCCTAAATTAGGGATGGGCGACTGCTTGTAGCCCATTGAGTTCTTCATGGTGGCTGTTAAACCTTCAAACAAAAAAAGAAATGTTTTGAGTTTTGCTCAGTAATATTTGTTAGTCACATTTTTTATAGATTATATGCTAAAGAAGTATTCGATAATAGGCCTTCCAGGTCTGTAAAATTTGTGTTACTGGGATTTTGTGCACACTAAGTCTTTGTCTTTTAGTGTTTTTTTTTTTTTTTTTGGTAAATGTGTTTTTAGACTTATCAGCAATGATTTCAAATTGGGGCAAGTAGAAAGGAAAGATTGTGAACCTCAACACTGAAATGTAGTTGCATTACATAGTAATGTTAAAAATTATGAATGTGGAATCTTACTAAAATATTTTAAATGTGCATGTCTGTGTGTGCATGCACATGAGAGAATAATTGTAGTAATAAGAATTTAGTTGTGCAAAAGCTTGGATGGGTAAATGAATGGTTAGTGGAAGTGCAACATTTATAAGTGTGGAAGCAAACAGAAACTAATCCTCTTTATTCCATATTATCTTGTACTCCAAAAGTTTCAAAACTTTGTCTCATAGTCAATGGAAATATTGTGCGAGAATGCATTTTGTCATATTTACACTGTACCTTTTAGTGAAATATTCTCCTCTTTTGTGTTTTTCTTTATGTTGTGGTTTTCAGTAATATACTGATAATGTTAAGGAAGAGTGCCTTGAATATAACAGTATGCCGCCACCCTGGTGGCTCAGTGGTCTAAGTGCTGGCCACCTGGGATTTGAACCTGGACTCCATTCACCCAAGATGGAGTCCAGGTTGACTCCATTCACCCAAGATGGAGTCCAGGTTTGAATCCCGGAGAGGCGTAAATGATGTTTTTGTCTTACAGCACTGGGTCTCTCTCCCTTCCCTGGGACCAGTGGCTCTAATTTATGGATGGGCATCTGCTTATAGCCCATTGAGTTGCCTACAGTGGTCATTAAATCTTAAACCAAAAAGAAATATTATATAAGAGTTCAACCATCCTTTAACTTCTGCAGAAATGATATGATTTTTTTTCTTCTCAATCTTCATCAAATGAAGGAGCAAAAAAAAAAAAAAAAAGCTTGTTACTTGCGTTGTTTAAGTATTTCCCCGAAACTTCATGCAGAAGTTGAGACTTTAAGAACACCATTAATTTTTCTTAGTGTGTTGTGCACCTTGAGGATAAGCCATCCTTTTTTCTCAGCACAAATCAGTGGAGTTTTATGAGTCTTTGATTATGTTTCCTGTAGAGAATGAATTTTGCAGTTCTGTTTTGCTCACCATAGCTTCTTATTTTATAGTTACTCTGCAAAATTTGAATTTCTACTGAGGTGCAAGGGTTGAAGGTCAGCTCCATGTAGAACAATTTCACATGCTTGTCTTGGCATTTATCACATTTAACAATTTTCTTCTTTTTTTTTTTTTTATATTATTATGGTGGCTGTGTATCATCATCTGCCATTCTCACTCCAGTTTTGGATAAAGATCTCTATAGTCTGTTCCACAACTCTTTTCTTGAGCAATTCTCTTCCATGTAATTGCTGCATGCTTTTGAATTTTGTCCACCCATCTTCTGTATGTCTTCTCCTGTCCCATTATGTCCAGTCTAGTGTTTCAGTTATCCAAAAGTGATGAGCTCTTCTAGCAGTATGTCCAGCCCATTGTCACTTGAGGGTCTTTACTTTGATCATGAAGTCAACCACTCTTGTCATATTCATGAGTTCGTTTTCCTACCTTTCTTGGGTACCACAAGCCTGCATCTCTCCATGCTTCCTTGTGTAGTGGGCAGCCTGTGTATGCCTTTTTCAGTTAAGGTCCATGTCATACACACACACACATCACTAAGCTGTTCTGTGAGATTCAGAGGTCAGCTCCACAAAGAAATACAAACTACTAGATAAATTTTTAACTGATTATTTACTTACTGTTGCTGTATCAAACTTCTCCATTTACAGCAATCTTGACATACAACTCGGGCTTCACTGACATCCATCACACGCCGTACACAAGACCTTATATACTTCATACTCATAATCTTTTTTTCATGCAGACACTCCTGAATCTGATCCTCCCATGACTTCCTTGGCCTCCCTCTGCCTTTCTTCTTGCCACTTGGGCTAAAAAAAATATCTTAGTAAGTATCTCATCACTCATTCTTTCAACATGGCCAAACCACTGAAGCATATTATTCTCCACCTTGCTAACAACATTTTGCTTCACATTACACAACTGCAACACATCTTCATTCCTCACACAATCAGAATGTGTCTTGCCACAAACCCCCATAAGTAATGCATTTCTCCAGCACACAAACTACTCCTATGTTTCTTCTGTAGTACCCAGGTTTCACTACCATACATCGAGAGTAGGAACAATTACACTTTCATACACAGCCATGCCAGACTCTCTTGAGAACCCATTATTCCTGTGAAAACCTCCCAAAGCAGCTATGACTTTCAATGAAGAATTCATTCGCCTACTAATTTCACTATCTAATTTGTTCTCTCTGTCAAACATGCTTCCTAAATACACAAACTCATTCACCTGGTCAATCACTATGCCATTTAGATTTATATTACATTCAGTGCTACCAGTTCCTCTCTCAAAAACCATAACTTTGTTTTTCTCTTATTTATACTCAGTTTGAATTTCATGCAAACTTCGTACATCCGGGAAAATATACTCTGCAACTCACTTTTGCTCTCCGCCAACTGGACAGTGTCATCAGCATACAGCAATCTGCGCACATGGACATTACCAAGACATAAACCAGTAATGTCCATCTTGGCATCACTCATGCATGCATCCATAAATATATTAAACAGCCATGGTGACATTACACAACCTTGTCTGACTCCTGCACCAATAGAAAACCATTTTGATAAAACCCCATTCACTCGTACACAAGCTCTACTGCCAGCATGCATGGCTTTTACACTATTAAGTAGATTCCCAGTAACACCATATTTATTCAATACCTTCCACAAAAGTATTCTATTTACTCAATCGTAAGCTTTCTCTAAATCTATGAAGGCAGCAAACTTTCTTACCAGCAGCCAGATAATTTTCAATCATCATGCGTAATGCAAAACTGGTTAGTGCAGCCTTTACCAGGCATAAAACCACTTTGAACATCCCACACCTTCTCTGATGTAAGACCTCGTACTTTTTCAGTAATGACCTTACCAAACATTTTCCCTGGCACACTCAGTATGCTAATACCGCGATAGTTCTTGAAGTCAGTCTGATCACCTTTTCCCTTATACAAGGGAACAATGTTATCATCCTTCCAATCCCAAAGGGCCATTCCTAACTCCCAGCACAACTGGAAAATTTCAGTTAACCAGTCAATTACAGAGTCACCACCATATTTCAACATCTCAGCAGTTATGTCACGGAAAGATTATACATATTAAATAATAAATGATCATAATTTCTGATTGATTACTTTATCCCAACATATGAGCAACACACACACATGCATGTAAGATTGATTCAAAACTGTTCTAAAATGAACCAGGTGTGGCCAATGTGAATCTTACCTAGCTAGTAATTTCATGAGGGAAGCATTTTCCAGCAAAAATTGTTTGTTCTGTTTAATTAATTTTTTATTAATATTTTTTAAAATAATTATCAAAAAATAAATAAATAAATAAAAATCAAAAACATAATGTTTTGCACCTTTATTTATTTTTATTAGTTTATTTCCTTGCACGTCGAGTGTCTTTATTTCATTAAGTGTGTTAATTTCTCGTATTTTCTTCAAATGTTTCAAAATGAAACCTCAGAATATTTTCCTAAAAATGAAATTAATTTTTATTTTTTTAAATATTAATGTTCAGAAAGAGTTTTTTTTTCCTTATTTGCTTATAAGGAATTATAATTGCATTTTGAAGTTTTTAAAGCTATGCCAAACCTCCTAGTTTACCTTCACGTTTTTTTTTTGGGGGGGGGGGGGGGTTTCCTCCTTACAGTGGGAGAGGTGATCTCCTTTAGTCTGATGCTCTTTGGTAAAGTGAGCAGCAGTGGCGGCTTTTCAGGTGAAGTAGGTGAAGTGCCTTTTCACCTATTTTACTTGAAATAAAGTTTTATTCAGTATTTTTTTTTAAATATATTCTTTTTTGCCCTCATTCATTTCCGAAATACACAAAATTTTGAATAGATATTAATTCACATGGCGCGCTCAATACGGAAAACAAATCCTTATATGCAAAAGAGTGCAAGTGAAGAACTGAAATGAGAATGCTTGGAAGTCTGCAGTTTTCGGCCGAGTTGTCATGGTAACCGTGATATCACCTCCCCAATCTGCTCGCTCAAGTGAAGTGTTTCAGCTTCAGGCGCCTTACCTCTGCATCTCTCAGTTTTTAAGCGTAAAGTCATAAGAGATCATGGTGGAGCGGGTGGACTACCAGGGTGCCTTGCAATCTGCTAGGGCTTTTTCCTTGTGGTGCTCTGGTACATTATTTTCCGAAAGGAATTTGTTCTTTCGGGCTTTGTGATTATTTGTTGAAAGCTTTAGCTGATATTTTAGGTTTGTGTACAATTTAACTGACAGTGATAGTTTTTAGTATGCATCCTGTGGACGACATTGTTTGTAATTTTTGCAAACTCCATTTAATCGGTGGAAAGATGAAGATAAAAGACATTTTGCTTCAAGGACGACCGACGGTTTCACTGACAATTGTTGCCAAGAACTAAATCAAGAAGAGCTGTAAATCTAACAATATTAATTTTAAAAATTGTTGGTTTACTGAATATAAATGGATTTGCAGCATTTCTGTGTTAATTTTTTTTTGGCCCTGCTTACCTTTTTGGAATAAACATTCGGCGTGGAATAAAGACGGTTTCTCAGATTTATTAAGCGTAACACGGTCACTTCATAAACATTGTGATTCTAGCGAACACCTAAAACGCGAATTAATGTTAAGGAATTTTGAAAAAATTCAAAGCACTATTGCTGATGCGCTGAGGAAGAATGCTAGGCTTTTGAAAACGCATTTTAATGAAAATGTTCCTTTAAATAGACTTTTCCTGCAGACAGTAATTGATGCAATATTAGTCTATATTGTATTTAAGCAAACAAGAACTAGCATTCCATGGCCATGATGAAAGCATGCGCTCAATAAATCGTGGAAATTTCATTGAATTACTTTCATTGTTGATATGAAGTGCTTTAAAAAT
Source organism: Macrothele yani (assembly GCA_039090855.1). Lineage (NCBI taxonomy): Eukaryota > Metazoa > Arthropoda > Arachnida > Araneae > Macrothelidae > Macrothele > Macrothele yani. The sequence continues at coordinate 35,553,064 of CM077004.1, forward strand.
TGAAAATCAATACGAAAGGATAAAAAACTATTCAAAATGAATTAATTGAATGTATTTCTGAATATATAAACGATCACGTCAAAAATTAAATTATTTTTGATTGTTGATTCGGAAGGTGTATTGGTTGAGGAATTGTTGGGTTTCCATGATGTGAGTGAAGATAGAATGTCAGGAGCTTTATACAAAATGCTAGACAAATTTTGGAACAGTCTGATTACCAACACAAATAAATAGGACAATGTTACGATGGGGCAAGTATAATATCTAGACACTTAAATGGGCTACAGAAAAAAAAGTCAAGAATAAAACTTCTCAAGCTGTTTTTGTTCATTGCTTAGTTCATGGTTTGAATCTTGTATTACACCAGAGTTTTTCTAAAATTTCTAAGTGTCGAATACTTTTTGCAAGCCTCAGTGGAATTGCTTCGTTTGTTCACCATTCTGCGAAGCGATCTTATACACTTATATCAACAATCGCAAGACACAGACCAACCATAACAGAAACTCCATGGTCCTCCACTTCGAAATTAGTAAGTGTAGTTATTGAAGATTGGGATAAATTGAAGGAAGTGTTCGGATTTCTGACGAATAGTGAACAATCAGACAAAAAATCAATTCATCTTGCCAAGGGGTTGTTGAATGATATGAACACTTTCGAATTTACATTTTTGGCTCCACCGATCTATTATTCGAACTTTTGAAGAAAAAATAACTAAACATAAGCTACTGTGTAACTCAAATTAAAAAAAAAACTTGTGAAATTTTGAGCCATAAAAAGAACAATGAGTTATTTGAAGCACAGTTTGGAAAAGCTAGCAAAATCACAGAAATAAGCACGGGAATATGCTGCTCTTACACAGGAAACAATTTTTCAAAATTATAAACAATTGCATTTAAAAATTTTGGACCACATTCTTATGGAAATGGATATAAGATTTCAAGACTGTAAGAAACTTCAATTTGTCTGACTTGCTGATACAACCAAATTCGAATAATTTAATGCATGCTTTCCCTCTCGCGCTCTTGAAAATCTACATTTTTACGGAAACATATTTACTAAACCCAGCGCCTTAAAAATGAACTGAGTCTTGTATATGCCGATGAAAAATTAAGGAATATATTGACTCAAGAACTCTGAGTGTTTCACGGAGACAAAGACATTTGTACAGAAGATTATAAATTGGTTTTCCACAGTTTAACAATTCCATCTACAAGTGTGCCAGTGGAAAGAAGTTTTCTTAAAAGAATACAAACTTGCTCAAGAAACACTAGTTCCCAAGATAGACTTGCTTCTCTGCCAAATATTTCTATTCAGGAAGACATTTTATTGATGCTCACAAAGAAACAACCATCTTATGACGACATAATCGACAAATCTGCAGCTTTAAAAGGAAGAAAAATTTATTTAATATAAAAAAAAAAAAAAATAAGTAAGTCCTCATTAAGGGATTTTCATTGTAGGCAGTAGATATATTTTCATACTGCTCTTGTACATCTTCACCTATTTTTCCAACCACGAGCCGCCACTGGTGAGCAGTCCCTGGTACAAGCAGTGAAGGTAGCTCAAGTCATTCCTGCAATCCTTTTTGGTTGTGTATGTGAGATTAAATCAACTCTTTTAGCAGCACAGCTGTATACAGTGCTGGAACTAATTTCCATCACATTGACAGTTTCTTACTATCTCTTTGAAAGTATGTTGGAAGTATTGAATGAAAATCAACGGCGTAAACACACTTTGATGTTTTCTTACACTATTCAAATGCTAATGATTTTAGAAAAAAATTTTTATGGGATTTTAATAGATTTTTTTTCTGTTTTAGACAAATTAAGAAACGTATACCACTTCTTTATCAGGGTTTTAATGATTTTATAATTTATTAGGAGCATGTTACTTGCTCTTACTACCTTTAAATATGCTTTATTAAAGAAGGAAAATTTGTTTAAAAAAATAGCAGCAATTTTACTAAAGAAGAAAATACTCTCATTTAGCTACACAGAAGCCCACAAGTAAACTATTGCATTGTAACTCACACCCTGTTACTTTTTTTATAGTAATATGCATGTAGCTAGCAATTTATAGTTTAATTATCATATCATCATCATCAACCATTATCATTCCACTATTGGATGAAGGTCTTCCCAAGTGTCTTCCACAACTTTCTGCTTGAGCTAAGTATCAAGACAAAATAACAATAATTTTACTAAAGATGGAAAAATTCCCACTCAACTGCACAGGAACCCATAAATAAACTACTACACTGTAACCCATACACTCCTAATTATATTAATACACATGTAGCTAATATTTTATAGTTTAATTAATAACAAGGAACTGTGCACCAACTACACTTTAAATAGTAAAACTGTACTAGTATTCTGAATTTATTGGCATAAAATGGAAATCAAATGCTTCCAAGCTTTCCCATAGAAGATACTGATTTGTTAGGCCTCTGCCTAATGGTGAAGTTATTTACCTGATGTCTATCTGACTCACTGCATCCCTTAACAACTTGAAGTCATGTGCAGGAAGTAACAAGGATTACTTCCTTTTCGTGAGCAAGAAATTCCTTGGTCTCACTTTGAAACGGGATTAGGTTTCACATTTATCATGTTAGTGACTGTCAAATATCAAGCCTTAATAAAATATAATGAACTTACTTTAAGTTATTACGAAGTCCCATCTTGAACATAAACTTGTATTTCATAACAACGATCCTCGTTCTCTTCTTATCAACACCGCCATTACCATACAAACCGGGTTGCCACAACAACCCATGTTCCTAGTAATTCTTGATTATGTTACATCTCCTTTCCTTTCTAAACAATCAAGAATACTCACATATATAACTAGTTTAACACATAATGTCTTAAATAAGTTGGTGGTATTGTTTCTCATTTTGGTCTGTGCATGTCAGTCTTTTTTAAGGACACAGGAAAACTTGGCCTGTTCACAACAGTCTCTTCTAATGACACAGGAAGACTGTCACCCATTGAACTTTTAGGTTGTACAGCTTCCGCCCTCGGCAACTCCTCTGTCTGACTCTTCTCTTGTCTCGGGTCTGTAGAGCTGTCATTTGTTTCACCACTGGGCTCTTCTGTCTCAAAGTCCCTAGATAGCAGATTCCGGGCTGGATTGTAAGACTTTCTTAAGTGGATTCTGTTTCTGCACACAGCAGTACCATTGGCCTTCTTAACTGTATAAGACCTAGGACTAGAATCCACTCCAACAACTGCCGATGGCTCCCACGAAGCATTGTTTAAGTTCCTTATAAGCACACTGTCTCCTTCCTTTAATGGAGGAAGAGGTTTAGAACCCACGTTCCTAGTAATTCTTGATTATGTTACAGTGACCACTATTTCTGTAGGACTATATCAGTGAGTTCATTCCTTGAAATCATATGCTGGGTGCAAAAAGAATCTCACAAAATTATCTGTCATCAACCATTAGTTGAAAAAAAATTAATTAAGAGTTTGAAACAGAACAGAAAAATTAGCCTCACAATCAGTGATTGCATGGATTGGTCATTTCCAGAATAAAATACAGTTGAACCTTGATATCTTGAATCCCTTGATATTTCTAAAAAATATTTTCCCCCTTTAGACATTAAGTCAGTGTATTTTCCATAGTTATCTTGAAGCACTTTCTTCAGAACTCTTACTATCTCAAATTATTAGAGACATCTGTGCCAGAGAAATGCAAGGCATTTACAAACAGGTGTTTAGATGTCTTTGTGTTCATCATTCATCTCCTTTAGGGGGATGAGGATCTTTTGTTAGAATCTGAAAGGAATGCATTTTAAGAATTCCGTTCTTGTTAATCGTTATTCCCTGACCAAGTGAATCTTTCTTGGAGCATGAATTCAGAGAGCATGATGTCACTCAGACTGCTCGAAACCCGTTGCACTCAGAGCTGTCTCTGGTTTCACTCACTTTTTGTGAATAGGAGATCGTTAGTTTTAGTTTTCCTTTCCTCTTTGTTCCTGGAAATCGTTTCAGTTTGCAAAGTCCATGGGCACAGTAAGACATTCCTGGATGTTCTTTAGTGTTGTGCGCATGTAGTCAGTGGCCACCCTAAGTGATTGTAATGTTAAAACACAACAATGGCAGGAGTAAAACAAAAGTTAAACATGCTTCCAATTGAACAAAAAAGTAAAAATCTTGAAATTTTTGTACGAAAACACAACAAGGAAGAAAAGCGAAGTTGTTGCAAAGTTTGGAATACCTTCGAGTGTGCCTTCAACAATCATAAAAAATAGAGAAACTATTGAAAGAAACTATGATAAAAACAAGAAAAAAAGTGAAGAAAATTCGAAAATCAGCGTACCCTGAAGTGGAAGAGTTAGTGTGGAAGTGGTTTGTGCAATGCCAGGATCAAGGAGTTCCTGTCAGCAGATCGCTGTTGCAGCACAAAGCCGAGGACTTTGCTAAAGAGCTTCGCTACAGTGAATTCAAAGCTAATAACAGGTAGCTGGAAATTTTCAAAAACAGGCAGAATATCATCTTTAGGAAGCTATGTGGCGAAAGTGCATCGGTTAACCAAAGTGTTTGTGAAGAGTGATTCAAAGAGCTTCCTTCTCTTTTACAAAGATACGAGCCAAGTGATGTGTTTAATGCCGACGGAACAGGGTTATTTTTCCAGTGTTTGCCAGATAAAACAACTACATTCAAGGGAGAGGAGTGCCATGGTGGTAAACAAAGCAAACTACGTGTGACTATACTCTTAGCAGCAAATCAAAGAGGGAGTGAAAAACTTCCGCCATTAATGATTGGGCAAGCAAAAAAACCCAGGCGTTTCACTAAGGTTAAATTATTTCCCATTTTGTACAAAGCAAACAGGAGAGTGCGGATGACAAGCGAAATCTTTGGAGATTGGCTCAAGGGAGTTGACAAAACTATGGCTCTGAAAAAAAGAAAGATTCTCCTTTTTATTGATAACTGTAATGCCCACTCCAATCTTCCAAGTCTAAAAAATATTACTGCGAAATTTTTGCCTTTTAAACACAACATTGAAGTTACAACCTCTCAATCAAGGTATCATCTGTAGCTTCAAAGTCGGATACAAGCAGCAGCTGGTTAAGAAACTTGTAGACATTATTGGTGAAGGTAAAGCCCTCCCCACCATCAATGTCTTGAATGCAATGCAGACGGCTAACTTCACTTGGAGAAATGTTACTAAGAAAAAAATAAAAAAATGTTTCATCAAAGCAGGATTCGGAAGAAGAAGCAATAATGAGGAACAAAAGCAGAACGCTGATTTAAATGTAGTCGAAGATCAAGACGAAGATAGCGTAAATTTGGAACAGTGGATGGTCATCAAACAGAAGCTAAATCTTGCCATTTCATTTGATGATTTCTTAGAAGTTGACACTTCCATTCAAACATGCAGTACTTTAGCGGATGCACAGATTGTAGTGGATGTAAAAGCAGCATCAGATGAAGAAGATGAAGTGGAACAACAGGGACAGTGCGAAAAACTGACTGCGAAGGAAGCAGAAAAAGCTTAAATATAAATATGTTGCGAAATTTTCTGAAATCCTTGTAAATATAGGTGCCGAATCATTTGCCTCAATTGCTGCCTTAGAGAAAGTTGTTCACTTGCAGAAAGACTTAGCCAGGCATCAGACTTTATTGACGGATTATTTTTGTTAATGTATGTTGTATACACACATATTTGTAAACTGTAATGTGTAATCTATTATTGATCTGAAAAGCTTTATTTAAAACAAAACTTTGATGTCACGAAAACACTTTTTCTCGAATGTTTTTCTCTTCATGTGAGATTCGAGATATCGGGGTTACACTGTATATCCAAATTTCTTTTTAACCATGGTCATTACAAAAGTAAACATCATTTAAGATCTGATGAAAAAGTGGGTGTTGCCGCTTTTCCATTGACAAATGGTCTAAGGCAAGAGGGCCTAACCTTTATGAACTTGGGATCTACATTTTATTTTTAAATTGCAGTGCTATTAAAATAACCCAAAAATATATTGGTCCTTACAAGTTAAAAATTGTATATGTTAGCAACAGCTAAATGCTGATAGTTCTGAAGATAATGATTATTAGTCAAACATTCGATATTTAAATTTTATGAAATTCATGTGTGAAAGGATGATTCACACAAAAATATGTGCTTCCAAAACATGACACTGTTATGGAAAGACATATTTAACACTTTTCTGACTTTATGTGAGACATAATTCACCCATACCTGACTAATAACTCTCAAATATTAGAACTTTGGATTGATTTCAGCACAATTCACTTTGTAAGTGATTATATTAACTTTGTTTTTAGTTAACAATTATTGCAAGGTTGGTTATAACATAAAGCACAGAAAAGTGAAATAAAAAGTAATGCCAAATATTAATTTTAAATTAGTTTTTTTTTATCATAGGAAGTTCAAATTAACAAGGCATCACTGTATCAGAAATATGATGGCAATTTTCTTTATTTGTGCCTTTATTTCTGATTTCTCTTTTTCACATTTGTTAGGATTATGATCCATGTGTAAAAATGTGAAATTCAGTTTTTCTTTTAGTTGTTACGTTGTTACTTTTGTAAATAATGGAATTTCAGTTTTATGTATGAGAAAAGAAAGTACTTCCAATTTTATGTGTGAAATGAACCAAACAGCTTTCCCGTGTTTGCTTTTTTTTTTTTTTTGTAAGAAATAATTGTGTTACACATAATCAAGAAATGAAGCGTCGAAAAAAAAATTATCTTTTGTTACATCGAAAAATAAGAATGAGCTTAGTATGTAAAGTACTTTATGGGCATTCATTGGTTTGAACATAAAATTTTTGATATTCATTCTCAGGGGTTTCGAAATAAAAATGATAAAACGGGAAAAGAAAGGAAGAAAATCCTGTCCACAAAAAGTGTTTTTTGACAGTATGTGCCGTCCGATTTCTTCCCTGAAACCTGCATGGTAGAGATCACTTCAGAAATTCAGAAATATGTTTCTATGAGAATTTTCATGCATTAGGACTTCTGTATTTTGTAAAGAATTACATGTATTTCAGTGCTGCAAAATTGTTAAATACAGATATTGCTGAAATACATTGAGCAAGCATTATTATGCATAAAGGGCAATATTCTGCCCCTTCACTTTTTCTCCCCTGAGATATTGATTGATTCTTGGTTTGGAGATTCAGATTTAAAGAGGGGGAAGGAGTGTATTTGTAGATTTGCTTTCCTTGAAATAGAGCATAGTTCGATTATTTATTTTGAACTTTACATGTTATCATAGATCCCAGTATTATTGTTTTGTATGAAATTATCTCTGTTGTTTCTTTCTTTCTTTTTTTTTTTTTTTTTTTTAATGCATGTGTATGTGCGTTTTAATATTTCTGGTAACTGAAATTTGAGTCTTCGACCCATCTAAATAAAATAAATAGTGTGGGATTTGTTCATAATTCTTCCAATTTTTGTAAAAAAAAAAATGTTTGTATTAATTTTGTCATTGCACTTATGCTCTCATGCATTTCCAAGGGAATGTTTTTTTTTTTTTTTTTTTTTTTTTTTAATGTAGGACTACATCTCTCTCTACGGATAGTATGGGATGACTTACGGCCAACCGCCTGTGACAAAAATAGATCCCAATTGAAATCATTACAGTGTTAAAAATACATGCCGTACACTAATCGTGTTAGCATATTCTTAAACAGCATGAAGTCCAATTCACGTACTACGCAATACATCGTGCACGTGACACTTCCTGTGCGCAGGGAAGGTAATACAATATTTTTGGGTGTGCCGCCACGTTTGACTTGGTTTATCTCGACAACCGTGAATGCAACACAACTGTGCATAGTATCATTTTAAAGCTCTTGATGAGCTGTATTGAAATATACAACAATTTTGACAATATAATGGTTTATCTGGACAACCATGAGTGCAAAATAACAGTGTGTGGTATCGTTTTAAAGCACTCTATTTAAATATATAAAGAACATATCACAGTGATTTAAACTAAAATTTTTAGAAATGGTTTTCATGTCAACCAGTTAACATTTTTCGACAATGCTGTAGAATTAGCAGAATGAACGCAAACGAAAGTGGAGAAAATAAAAACGAGAGGCAAGAGCAAGTGATGAGGAATGTAAGAAGCCCAAGAAGACAGAGCACCACGTTGGGTAATTGGTGTATCGATCTGCTTTGTGTTCGCAATGTATCCAGCATTATTTGTAGAAATTATGTAAGCTACTTTTCACATCATAGACCTGTGTTGGCTGTAACAAATTAAATAAACACTTTGAAACCATACTTGACTAGCTCATTTCAACTATCTGATCTGCAAGTCGTAGTCCTACGTTCCAAACTGACTGCTCAATCAGAACTGAGTCTGCCTGTATTATTTCTTTTTTGACATTTTTTTTCTGTTAAAATTTCCAAATTTTTGATATCTCTGTTTTGCAGCATAAATTTAAATAAGAGTGTCACAATTTATTAAGGGTAACTCAATCAGTTTTGTCTTTCCAAAAGTATTTGTTTTTGTCACTGAATTTAAATAAATCTACTGGATTGATTGCAAATGAACCAAAACACATGTAGTGGATTAACCTGACATTTAAGAAAATTAGTTTGTATTAGCTTATGTTTAAGAAATGAAATTGTATTAGTATGTTTTGTAGGTTTTATCAAAAGGTACAAAAATTATTGTATTAGGTTTTATTGGTATTGAAGAGTACTATGTGGGGTCATCAGATTTTAAGCAATGTTTATATGTTAATTGAATGTAGTGGTCTTTAATTCCATGTTCTAGTTTCCTTCTCTCATGTTTTTTTTAATGCAATGAGTTATCATTTTAGCATATTTAGTTATCCCTTTTAAATAATGGTGTCATGAAAGCCTTAACCCATAACCCAAGAATGTTTTAGGCAGTTGCTTAAAGGTTTAATATTTCTTGCACTTAGTTTTAGCAAGTGCATCATTTTAATTTGGTCAATGAAAAAGAAGAAATCAATAGAAGAGTATTTGTGAGCATCATTCAATCCATTGCAATATTAAGCTTTTAGATAACAGCATGGAATTTTTTTCCATCAAATATAACCTTGAACTTTAACTTTTCATGAAACATTTTCAAGGGTTACTGATCAAGTGGTTAAAGTTTTCTGATTCCCTTTAAAAAAAATTTGTACCGTACATTTGTTGTACACCCAAAATTTCTTTGTATGAGAATTGATTCTTGGTATTATAAATTTCTGACTTCTGTAACTAGAATGGTATTTCAGTCAGATAACATGTAACGTTCAAAATAAAATTTGTTGCTCTTGTTATCCCTATTTATACATTATGATTCCTTGTTTGAGTTTATACTGTTGTGTGCCCATAATGTGGGATGTGATTCTTTTGCCAAAAATATGTAATAATGATTATTTGGTACCCATATTTGTTTCTATTTATACATGCTAGCTGTCGTTGTATTTTCCTGATGAATATATAAATATATATATATATATAATATACATATATTGTGCTTTTCATATACGATATAAGGAGAGAAATACACAAAATGACAAACATATTAAACTTTTTTTTTCTTTGTAGTTTTTTATTGTTTACTATACATATACTAGCCAAAAAATTAGAAATCATATCAGTGGAAGTATTTGATTTGTGTGCCCAGGCTCACTTATCACAAACTAACAGTGTCATAAGAATGCTGTCAGTTCCTATGTCATCTTCAATGAGATGTTGTGTATTCTTTTATTTTGGAGACTCAGTCTGAAATTCTTTGTTACGAATGACAACCAGTTAGTCCTATGTAATCAAAAGTAATCAGCTGTGGTGAAACATTTTATCCCCAGAATTATATTCAGAACTGTTATTTCAAATTTCGAAAACATCACAAGTTTTTATTGAAGTACAATCAAGATATTCTAGCTTCATGAATATCGTTAATCCATTCCAAAACACAGAACAAGTTGAAAAAGAAGCTCTTATTCCACAAAAATATTTCTCCTCTCAGGAAGAAGTGTTGCAATGGAAAATGTCACAATGCAAACACTAAATCTTATTTAAAAATGAAAATCGCCTCCCTGGTGGTTGAGTGTTTGCAATACTGACTTCTGACCATTCATCCAGGATGGACTTGTATGAAGCATGAGTAGTGGGTTTTTTCTGTTGGCTCTGTCCCTTCCCTAGAACCAGTGGCTTTAAATTAGGGATGGGCAACCTCTCTAATGTCCATAAGAGTTGCTCATGGTGGTCATCCCAAGATAAAGATTTCATCTAAAATATTGTGTGAAGCAAGTAATCTTCTTTGATTAGGTACGCTGCCCCCCCCTTCCTGTTTGTCCCAAAACCAATTGATCCATTAATTCATCAGTTAGGGTTTTCTGAATTGTTCAGGGTGGTTGTTTATTAACTTCTTATATAGTTACTTATCCTTTCCTAATTTACTCAGTGTCAGGTTTTCACATGTTAAGCCGTTACTACCCACCCCTCCCCCACACGCACACACCCATCCCTCTTCTTGGGTCTTAAAATCAGGCCATTTAGTCCATTGTACAGCATAATTCAGAAATTAAGTTCCAGCAGACTAACTTCTCTTCCTTCTTCACACTTGTTTTGATTGATATCATCAGAACACATTTTTTGACAAATCAGTGTCAACCAGGGCAAACAAGCAGGAGACAGAAAATTGAAGGTTACAGTTTGCTTTCTTCTTCAGAAGCAGTGCTTAAAATTTTTTAAAGTTTTTCATGAAATTTTTCTCATGAGTTTGCAATTGCTAAAGGCCTAAAATAATTCTCTATGAACTACCATTTGCTTGGGAAATTTAAATCTTATGACTGAAGTTATATTATCAATTCATTAGTGTGTTCTGTAGTTTGTTTCCAAGACTACTTCACATTATATCTTCTTGAAACATAGCAGGATTCTTTAGCAACTGTTTATCACTGGAAAAAGTCATGACATTTATTGCTATTGTTTTGAAATAAAATATTTTGAACCCTTGAGAAATCCGTTGATAAGTACATTTTTCCCTTTTGTTTTTCATGTGTATATAAAAAATACATGTATCCCTTGAGGGTGGAGGACAGTTGCTACAACTTAACTGTGACATAATTTTATTAAAAGTAACATGTGAACACACACCCATTTAGTCTGTTTTGTTTTCCTCTGTTGTGGAGTAAAATCTAAATTCTTATGCAGTGTTTGAAAGTGCCTTTCCAAACATTCTTGTTCCAATACTGCAGGAAATCAAACAGAATTCCTTTTTAATCATTGCACTCAATGAATTGCTTTTCTTATCCTCTTGATAAGCTGTTGAATTTTGAAGCTTCTGGTTGTGTGAAAGTTTATAATAAGAGGGAACGAGATCATCAAAAAGAGCTACCAGCATTTATCCATGCTGGACTTTAATTTCTTAAACCATGTAATAGACTTTAGTGGACTTGTTACTTTTGACTGTAACTGTGTTCACATGTTACTGTTTTTGTCAGAGAGAAAGAGAGAGAGGGTGTAATCTAACATTATAGTCATGGCATGTGATCATTCTGTTTGCATTAATGCAGATTTCTTTTTCAATTTTGTAGGTATCTTATTCCATTTCTATCATCTGATTACTGTCTTCTTTGAGCTTATGTTAAGCCATCAAGCTAATGTCTAAATAAATAATGGCACACAAATTACTGGTTCCTCATTCATCGAAAACTTTGTAGACAAACCTTTACTTGGACATTGTTATTGTATGTCCTTTATATTTTTAAGTCATTCTGTTGTATTGCTGCCTCTTGTGTGGTTATTAGTCATGTCAGAAAAGTGCTATCTGTATTTAGTGTGATATATAAGGTCTTAAGGTCTTTATCTTCTGATATCTAGTCTTCAGTGAATTGTTACATCCTTATTGGCATTATGCGTACTTATCCTGGAAATCTGTATGTGAATAATAACTTTCAAACCTCTAAGTTAATTAGGATGGAGGTATGTATTGTAGTTGATAAAGCTGTGCTCATTCTTGATAACATAATCTGTTTTTTTTTATAATTAGACTATGTTTTTATATGCAATATTATTTTAACCTCTCTCTGAAAGCAGGCAATATGTGACATCATTTCTATATGCAGGTCAGGTTTATTTCTTCATGTGATAAATGTTAAACTCCCTGAAACAGTGGCCACCATGGCTTGGATCTTTTAAATGAGCACTTAAGCTGCATGTTACCGGTTAACACAGAATTGCGTGTCTCTGTCCCTACTTCTGTGTTACTCAGTGAACTGGAGGAACTGATTTTATTTTTTGGCTAGCATGTGTATTCTGATTTGTACTGTTGATCTGTATTATAGAAAAGCTGGAGTGTTTTTGTCTAGGTCGTAAAGGTGTGTAAATGAATCAAAATGTGTCATAAAATCAAGAAGATTCATATTTATCTGAACCAATTGTTTTAAAATTTTAGTGTGTGAAAGAAAAATGCTCTTGTGTGAAATCCTGGAAACAGAGTTCTCTTACTTATGAAAAAAAAAAAAAAAGATAGAAAGGAAGAAAAAAAATATATCTAAATCCAGTTTTTCTCAAACATGAGCAAAAAACCTGAGATAGAATATTTTATAGAATTAAAATAGTACATCCAAATTCCTGTTTGGCAAATGAGTTCAGATAATTTGTATCCTGTTCTCTAGAGCAGTGGTGCACCTTTTTATTGGTGCAACCTCACTGAAGAAATATTTATTATGGAAACCCCATATCACCATGTAAATAAAACAAGAGGTTAAAAATGATAACTATGCCTTTTTAAAAGACATTTACTTTATATTCACCAATATTAGTTATGTTTATTAATTTAAAATTTCAAAATATTTCATCTAACTAGAAATAATATGTAGGAAATATTGAAACAAAAAATAAACACAATTAGTGGGAGAAAAAAACTGCACAACCTTTGTTTGACAGTCCTAATGTGAAATTTGAGCTTGAATCTTTCAAATTATGCTCTCCATTCTTGATTTTATACTTGAGATTGCCACTCTGAGATCATCTTCAACTTCTATTTTAGATCAGTATTTGATCTTGATCGCAGTGAGAGCAGAACAGGAAGTTTAGTGTAAGTATGAGCAAGAAATGGTGCCCCCGTAATAAACCCTCGCGACCCCAAAAAGGGTCCCGACCCAAAGCTTGCGCACCCCTACTCTAGAGGAAGCTGGATACTTTTGTCCTGAATTTAAACTCTGCTCTTTCCAGTTCACATGTTGTACAAACACTTAATATAGGTAAGTCATATATTTGGTCAGTGTGCCATTTCGAAAATTTGTGCTGTGATTTATAATATTACAAATCACCCCAACAATTTTGTGATGCTTCAAGCCTGGTGGGTGACAAGCGTCAAGAGACCAAATATGTTAGAAAGAATATTTGAATAATCAAATAATCCGTTCATAGAAGATTTCACATCAAATATGAGTTATAAAAATCCCTGAAAGGTAATGTGATTATTTTTGGGCATCTGATTTTATTTCCAAAAAACTGAAACTACCTTCCTTCTCCCCATTACCCAGCTAGTTCTCATGGCTTATTACCAGTAGAATAAAATTATGCAATTCATTTTGTCTCTTCGTGTGTTCTGTTTGCAAAAAAGCTACGAAATGTAAAATGTGGACATTGGTTATAAGATACATTAAGGGTAATAGTAAAAAAAAATCATGTAGTTGTTCAACTAAGTTTGAACAGATATGCTGTCAATAAATACAGATTTTATAAAAGAAGAGTGATTACAAGATCTTATTCCTTTCCATCTCAGCTAAATTGTAGTTTGTATATAGGAAACAAAAGCATCACTGCAAAATTTGGTTATCAGAATTTAAGAAAATGGCGTATTAGAGATTTCGTGCTGCAAAAATTATATGTTTTACTCTCTGATGCATTTTTTTTAGGCATTGTGTGTGGGGGAGAGAGGGGGGTGATGTACTGTGTTAGTATTTAGTTTTTCAAATAGTTTTTATGATTATCAGTGCACACATATGCATTCACGCATGTAAAAGGAAAATTATGTGTCCCTCCGCTCTTTTTTTTTTGTTAGTCTATGTTTTGTTTTTTCTTTCTTTTCCATGCTTGTATTTAGTGCATAAACACAGGGGCTTATTTAGAGGGTGGAGGTGCACCAGAGGCCTTGGCCCTCCTGAAGTGTTTCATTTTCTTGTTAAAATGCAACTTACATTAGAAAAAAATGCTTTAATTTTTTTCTTCTATTTTCCATTAACTTTTATTTTGCCCTGACGGATCTCACTCCCCCCACCCCCGAAAAAATTCTATATGCGCTTCTGCACAAATTTGGTGGGGGTTGGAAGAATAAGAAATGTCACATTACAGATTTCATGCTGCAAAATTCACTTGCTTTACATTAATCTCTATCGCAGTTTTTTTTAATTGCTGTGGAGTGGATTATATAGCTATGTTATTGGTATTTAGTTGTTTTTTAAATAATTTCTTGTTAATATACACTCAAGAGGAAAATTATGGGTGCCTTTTTTTTTTAGTTAATCTATTTTTTTTTAATTTGATATCTTTTCATGTTTATATTTAGTGCATGCCACCAGCTATGAAAGCAGCATGTGGAACTATAGACAGATTCAGTACTTATTAATTCAGAATTTCATGGCACATAATCTCATTGTCATAACATGAATGGTTGTTGCCCCTTTTTGGCCAAAATCATACAATTACACTCCTGCTCCAGTGAACACTTTATTAGATATTGGACTATGTTGTATACCGAACATTTTAATAATGCTTTTGTTGTACTTTTTTTGTTTGGATTTTGAAGGTTCTTTTTCCAAGTGCTGCCGATGTTTAAGCCTGTGATATTTATATTTAAAACCATTTTTTCTTTATCAGTATTTTTGCGTACTTTCATTTGTTTTGTAGTATTATTCATGTTTTGGAAGTAAAAATTGAACTTTAGTCTGATGCTTTTGCTGTATGTCTATTTTCTAGTAATGCTTGATTTACAAGTTTCAGAGTGTCATAGCAATTATTGACTACTTGTATCAGAAGCGAACTAGGGCGGTGCAGACGGAGCATTTGGCCCGTGCGCAGTTCCAGATAGGGCACAAAAATTACTGCTTGCAATCTGATTAAAATTGGAATAGAAACTTTAACACCGCTTTCTGGTACGCTTATAATTCTCCGAAATGGGTCCGGGTTCGAACCCTGGTGATTCATGGAAGTTGTGTTTGTCTTACGGCAGTGGCTATCTCCCTTCGTTGGAGTCAGTGGCCCTAAATTAGGGACGGGCGACTGCTTATAGCCCGCTGAGTTGCTCACGGTGGTCGTTAAACCTCCAATCAAAAAAGACGCTTATAATTCTAGTTCCTCAAAATATTGGGTTAATGCGAATGAAATGTCCGGCAAAGGACCAGCACACGTGGACGGCGAGAACGGAAAACTAGGACAACTTACCTAGGCAAAATAATTCCCATCGGCACATAGTTGCCATGTGTCCGGCAAGGCCATGATCTCGGAACGAAAAAAGTCTTGAGGCTGGGACCCGAAGAATTCGTCAACTGCACGTTGATCCTTGTCTGTCGTGAACTGTTTCCCGGACAGGAAGTAATTCAGGTGACGAAACTGATGATAGTCTGTCGGAGACAATTCCGCGGAATAGGCTGGATGAAGCAGTGCTTCATAGCCCAAGGCTCTTGGTGTCAGCATCGTTCGTTGTGCGACATGAGGGTGAGCGTTGTTCTGGAGCAAAACACCACCATGTCTGTTGAACAAAGCCGGTTGTTTCTGTAGCAATTTCTGGTGTAATTCAGCACAATAACGTTCTGTAGTGATGGTTTGGCCTCTTGCCAAGAAACCCCGATGAATTATCCCGGCTGTTGACCACCAAACAAGGAGAATCATCATCTTGGTGTGTAGGGGTGGCTTAGGATGCCGTTCAGCAGGCTGTGCCTTGCTTAACCATTGTGTAGATCGTTTCCGATTATCATAAAGGACCCATTTCTCGTCGCAGGTGACGATTCGATGCAGTAGAGGTTCCTAGCAAGCAGCGACGTGCTGACATCATCATCAGAAACAGCAACAGATCGGTGACCACGTGCTTCGTTTTACAGGTCCGTATCTCCGCTTCGAAACTTCACAAACCGTCACCGAATGGTTCGTTCATTAATTGGCTGTATTCTCCCCAAACGCTTTGTTAACCTTTCGAGCGGCAATTCCTGCAGAATGGCCCTGTTTAGATTCACACAGGAAGATGACTCTCAAACCGGCGTCTGCATACTTCCTTTGCAAGCCACGTTGCGTCCAAACAAACCACGCCTGAACCTTGTTCTTTGATCATATGTAGAGGATTTTAGGAAGGGAGTGTCTGACCCCAGGTCTTAAACAACCCTTAGAAATAGGAAGCTATGAGATTTGGGCCAGAGTGCCCGATAGAAAAGTGACACGAAGGCGAAGTAAAAAGGGGGAGGAAGATGCCCTTCGAAAGGGGTCCGGGTTCGAATCCCGGTGAGGCATGGATGTTGTGTTTGTCTTACGGCACTGGCTCTCTCCCTTCCCTGGAACCAGTGACCCTAAATTAGGGACGGGCGACTGCTTATAGCCCATTGAGTTGCTCACGGTGGTCGTTAAACCTCAAAAAAAAAAAAAAAAAAAAAGATGCCCTTATTTATTACCGAGGAGCCAGTACCCGCTGTCCGACGGCTTAACGTGCCCATCCCACGCACGGTGGATATTTAGTGTATCGAGCGTTCGTACCTGCCTGGGATCGAACCTGAGGTCCTTTCAGTGGCAGTCACGAACGTTGCCCACTAGGCCCCGTTTGTAAAGAACATTGTTCTTTACACACGTGCTAGCTATTTATAGTGACTCTGTGACGTAATTCCCGCAATACCTGTAGTTGGTTCCATTCCGCTGTGGTGAGAGCCTGTCTCCACTGCTCGTTCGCGCTGGGCATTTCATTTGCACCAAGCCAGTATTCTGAGGATGCTACTTGCTCGCATTCAGAAATGAAGGCCCATCCAAATGAAGAATAAAAATCCATTCAACTGAAATAAAACAATGACTTTTCTCGACAACAATGGTTCCGGCGGTTTTTCTTTAGTTGAAAGGATAAGGATGTCGGTTTTCTTTAGTTGGATCTTCACAATGTTAAAAGATCTTTCGAGAGAGAATCTTTGTATATACACTGAGTGGCCACTTTATTATGACCACCCCTCCGTACTTCATTGGGCCACCTTTTGTCTTTAATACTGCGTCGATTCTTCGTGGCATGGACTCCACGAGATGTTGATAGGTGGTTTGTGGAATCTGAGACCATGCTTGATAAATAGCACTTTCCAGGAGTGTGAGATTGCAGGGTTGTGGATCCAGCTGTCTGATGGCTCGTTCAACTTCATCCCACAAATTCTCAATGGGGTTGAGATCTGGAGATTGTGGGGGCCACCTAAGCAAAGTAAACTCACCGGCATCTTCCTGAAACCAATCCTGTACAAACGAGTACTATGGCAGGACGCATTATCTTGTTGAAAGTAGCCATCGCCATTGGGATAAACCATCCACATGACAGGATGCACTTCATCAGGAACGATGTTTAGATATGATGTGCCAGTCAGACGTTGATCAACACGAATTAAAGGGCCCAAAGCATGCTAGGAAAACATTCCCCAAACCATAACGTTGCCTCCACCAGCTTGAAGGGTTGTAGCAATGCATTTGGGGTCCATGCTTTCGTGCTGTTTCAGCCAAATTCTCACTCGGCCATCGGCATGATGCAACTGAAAACGTGATTCATCGGACCACATAATTTGTTTCCAATTATCGACTGTTCAATCCTTGTGCGAACTGAAGACGTTTTCTCTTGTTAACTGCAGACAGCAAAGGTGTTCGAACAGGCCTTCGGCTGCTGTATCCCATCCGATGCAGTGTACGGCGAACAGTCCGTGCAGAGATCATTTAAGGGGATCCTTGATTAAGATGGTCTGTAATTTGCTGCACTGTTGCCCGTTATCAGTCTGGACACACTCCGTTCCGCCCGAGCAGTCACTAGTCGATGACGCCCACACGCTGCACGTAGAGACCCAGTTTTATGGCTGACAGTCCAGTCTTTAAACACTTTAACAACAGCTGCTCTGAAACATTTCACGAATGCGGTGGTTTCGGTGATACTCGCTCCATGGCTCCGAGCTCCTATAATCATCCCACGTTGGAAGTCCGTCAAATCGCATTTTTTACCCATCTCATCACCCAAAAATCACTTCTAATACTATCGCAAGCACTAAGCTTTCCCTTTTTATACTAGCCTCGCCCTCTGGCGCCAACAGCGTGCAGCCGTAGCTCATTAGCTTAATAAAACTGTCAGGTGGTCATAATAAAGTGGCCACTCAGTATATACGTATAAGATAGAAAGACAAGTGGGAAGTCCAATATTTTGTGGTCTCTATGCAGGGACGTCGCTAGACTTCAAAATCAGGATGGGCGACGGGTGGGCGAGCATTATTTTTGGTGTGGCAAGCTTCATAGCAACTTTCTTTTTCTACGAAACACTGAAAAAAATGTTGTTTTTTTTTTTTTTTTTTTTTTTGCTTTTAATTGAAGGTTAAACGACCACCGTAAGTAACTCAATGGGCTGTAAGCAGTCGCCTGTCCCTAATTTAAAATCACTGGTGCTAGGGAAGGGAGCCATAAGACAAACACAACATCCATGCCTCATGGGGATTCGAACCCAGACTCTTCTCTGACGAATTGTCATAAGCCAGTGTTCAGACCACTGCGTCACCGGGGGCGGTTTCAATGCTTTTCACTACCGGCTACAAAATAATTCGTGCAATTCCGACCCCCACCACCTGGACTTACATGGACCTGACAAGTTACACCATGGGTGTAAGATACATGTGTTGGTGGAATGTCGCCTTCAACTGTTTGCTTGCTGTGGACGCATTGTCTTAAATTTCTTTTCAAAATTTCTCATTTTTTGCTTACGAAAATAGCACCGTACTTGAACAATTTATTTAAAAGAAAATGTAATTTATGTTTATTTAAATCAAATTTTAACGTTGTGACCCTCAGACACAATATCTCACCCCTCCTTAACTTCTTTCCTTCCAGCCAGAGACTTGGCCTTGCACTCCTCTCATACAACGCAGTCGTCAGCCACTTTCTGCACTTTCACTGGCAGTCTTAAGGACGCTAGTGTAGCTTTAGACTACACTTCTCGTGTTGGAATCCCCTATTTTGTAAAGAAAACACACAGAACAATTAGTAGTGACCTCCTCAGTGAATTCCTATTCACCCTCCTTATTAGCCCCCCCTTCCCTGGCCATACAAACGTGAAAAAGAGGCTGAAACTAAGGAATTGGAAGAGTGGAGAACAACTGCAATTTTCATGTTTTCATTGCCCTGCGGTGCTATTTTGACAACCTTTTTTGGAGACGTAAACAACGCATTTATTTGGGGAAAATACGTACGTAGGATTATACGAAATAAAACGCAAGACTTATTACTTGCCAAAGTTCAGACTAATTTTAAAGCTTAATATATTGAAAAATGGCACACTGTGAACTGGGTGGGCGGCAGGGTAGGCAAGACAAATTTCAGGGTAGGCTCAAGCCCACCCTCACATCCCCTTGGCGACGTTCCTATCTCTATATAACCGCGAGCGACGGCCGTTAAGCGTAGATAAGATGGTGGTTTTCAAGGCTATCGCAATACATTTTGTGTTGGCCGAATTGCATTCTTTCGTCGCAAATATTTTTAATTTTGCATCGTAATTTGCTGCCGATGTCTGAGAAAATGCTGGATTTATAAAATTCTTAATTATTTTGAGGCTCCTTCCCATTTTTATTTTAAATTGAAATAAACGAATGCTCGTGCGAATTCAAAGCAAAACTTTAAAATTGAAAACTTCACTCGTGTATAAATTATAATTCTTTCGGGTTTCATAACACGATTTCTGCAACACAAAACCACGAAATTCCAAAATACACACAATTGAAACTGCATGGGTATCGGGTAAATAACCTCAAATTCCAACACTTTCGGCTTCACGGTTAAGAGGCTCAGGGCATCTTCAGAAGTATTATTCTAACCTTGGGTCTTCCCTGAGCGCTGAAATGCATAGTTGACTTATACTGATCTTTACTGCAAAATGATTCTTCCACAGTGGCGGACTGGCCAGGGTGTCAACTTGCCCGGCAGCCCCGGTGGCGCAGTGGTCTAAGCGATGGCCTCTGATCATTCGTCTGAAAGGGGTCCTGGTTCGAATCCCGGTGAGGCATGGATGTTGTGTTTGTCTTATGGCACTGGCTCTCTCCCTTTCCTGGAACCAGTGGCCTTAAATTAGGGACGGGTGACTGCTTATAGCCCACTGAGTTGCTCACGGTGGTCGTTAAACCTCCATTCAAAAAAAAAAAACTTGCCCGATAGCAAGTGGGCCCCTGATGAAGTTGGCCTCCTTAAACATACACTATGTGAAAATCATTGTTGTATCTTCTAGCGAATGTGAAAGACATTGTACTGAGACGAATTTCAGAATCAGTTCAGTTAGGTCTTCTGGTTTCAATCTTAGCAATAATATCATTATTATTCTTAATAATTGTTGGACCTCCTCTAGCCCAGTTTGGTCCTACAAAAGGTTCTTCTCGATCGTGGCACCTTCGAGATCACCATTCGGTAGTGGACACGAAAAGCAAGGAGTGACAAGAACGGTAGAAATATCTCAAGAAAGTGGAAAAAGAACACCAAGGAGACGTCTGATACCAACGAAATTTATACAGCATAATAACGGAATACAGTGGATAACGTGATCAAAACGTTATGGCAAAATACGGCTGTATTTGCTGGTAAACAGAAAATAACATTTCCATGTAACATGGTTAGTACGAGGTTGAACCGTCATGACCTGCGTCACACTGTGCAATTCTGGCATGGAGTCTGTCGTACAGATGTTGGATGTAAGTTTAGGGTATTGAGTTCCAAGCATCCTCAACCTGAACGCGTAAATCCGGGATGGTCGTAGCTGGCCGTGGAGACCGGATAAGTCGTTGTCCCATAAAATCCCACACGTGCTCAATGGGGGACAAATCCGGTAAACGTGCAGGCCATGGAAGTTGTCTCACACCCTGAAGTGCATGTTGCGTTGCACGTGCCGTGTGTGGGCGTGCGTTATCTTGCTGGAAAACACCACGATGGACTGACCTTACAAATGGCACAACAACGGGCTGAACGATGTTGTTGATGTAGGAGGTGCTGTTTAACGTACCCAGTACAAACACTAGTTGTGTACGGGAGTGATAGCTGATCGCTCCCCACACTAGGAGACCAGGTATAGTCCCTGTGTGTCTCTGGCGGATGCAAGAAGGCTGGAGACGCTCCCCTATGCGTCTGCGATCACGCATACGGCCATCGGAGGCTCCCAAGCAGAATTTGCTTTCATTGCTGAACACGACAGATCGCCATTGCGTTCTCCAGTGCAGACGTTGGCGACACCACTGCAGCCGTTCCTGACGGTGGGCTGGAGCAAGAGGTACACATGCCAGAGGCACACGTGCACGTAGTCCTGCATCAGGTAGACTGTTGCGGATTGTTCGCACAGTCATCTCAGGGGCAACGGCAGCTCGGATTTGCGTCGAAGTGGATGTTCTGCTTGACAACGCCGCTCTTCTTATGCGTCGATCGGTCCGCTCATCAGTCCGTCTGTGACTCCCGGTTCCACGTCTTCTCGTGTGGGTATGTTCCTCGAACCATCTACGCCACCATCGTACCACCACCGATACTTCCCGTCCAATTCGCTCTGCAATACGACGATATGACCACCCGGCCTCGCGGGGTCCCCCTAGACGACCTTGCTCAAAGTTCGATAAATGCTGAAATCGTACACGACTTTCATGTCCAGCCATTGCAGCTTCTTCAGGGTCTTTGAACGTGCCCGTAAGCCGACGACTGATTGCATTCACTTCGCCGTACTCCTTAAATACCACCGACGATAATTTGCATATTATGCCGTGCTGTGGCGTAAGCGCTCACCGGTTGGTCCCGAAATTAACATCACACCTACGCAAACTCGACCCCATTAATATATGTAAATTTCATCATCGTCCGCCAATTCCTTCTCGGTGTTCTTTTTTCACTTTCCGCCAGTGTATATAGAACATATTCTTCCTGTCAGTTAACGTCAGACGTAGATTACTAAAAACCAAAATTGATATATTCAAAACAAACAAAATGTTAATGACCTTTTAGTAGCTTGAAAATATTATAAAAGTTCAAATATTATTACTGTATGCAACTAAAATTTACGCTGTATTACTATTTTAACCATGGAAGAAAAACGTGGGGCACTGAGTGCTCCATGTAAATTAGTTTTTGGAATTTCCAGAAGAAGGCAGCACTTGGCGCTCTCACCTCTCCCGACATTTCTATTGGGATAGTTCTCTTACCAGTCATCCCTGCGACCTTCACCTAGGTGACTGCTTACTGACATGCTTATCAATGATACAAGTTTGATGCAAAAACAAAACAAGAAGCAAATGTTTTACTTCAAAGTCTTCTAAAGTTTGAAACAATATTGACAGCATTTACTTCTATATATTTAAAACTGCAGCCCCGTCATGAAGGTATTTACAGACAAGTGGTTTAGATATGTTTACTGCATGGAATTTAATACATTCATTGCCATAAAAATCTGCGCACCAAGAAAAAACTGCGCGATTAACGCGAAACTCGGCGAATAGCTACGGAAACGGCAGATATACAAATGATCAAATTTTCGTGCGATTCCGCATGCCCGCGCGTCTAAGACCGGCGCTGCAATTGCAATTCTTGGGGCTTATAAGGCGCGGCGCAGGGGACTCCACATGCGTCCTAAAGTGTACGGTAAGAGTCAAGTGAGATCCCTGAGTGATAGACACGCCGAGGAGCCGTCGTAGATGTGCGTATGGGCAAACAACGGAGTTTGAACGAGGCCGTATCGTCGGGATGAGAGAGGTAGGGTGGCCGGCGCGCCGAATTCCATTTGGGCCGGTCGGACAGTACGGCACGATCGTGTTGGGAGCAATGAACACGGGAAGGCACCCGGACAAGGCTGACTGGAACCGGACGACCCAGACACACTACCGACAGAAAGGTCCGTTAGATCGTGTGAGCGGTACGCACAGATGCAACGACGTCCTTCCAATATCCATAGACATGTGGCGGCTGTGCAATGGACTCCTGTGTACGCCAGAACCATTTCCAGACGCCTGGCAAAGGTGAATCTGTACTCTCCACAGTTCTTACGTTTTCTGTCATTAACACCTGACCATCGTCGGCGTCGATTGCAATGGTGTCAGCAGCGAGCAACGTGGAATGCTACGGACTGGTGACGTAAGTGTTCAGCGACGAATCCCGCTTCTGCTTCTGTATGGGAACGGACGACCACCGTGTCAGAGTGTGGTAGACCGCAGGTGAGCGCTACAATCCCAACCTCACTGTACAGCTGCACACATCCCGAACTGCAGACGTGATGGTCTCGGAAGCCATCCCATATGACAGCCGGACTTCCCTCACAGTGATCCAAGGGACGTTGACAGCACAGCTCAACGTACAGGAGGTTCTGTTGCCCCATGTTCACCCTTTCCCGGCGGGGCGGCCAGGAGCCATTTTCCAACGAGATAACGCCCACCTGTACACGACTTGGGTTTCAAGATTGTCTACGTCATGTTCAACGCTTTCGTGACCTGCTAGATGGCCTGATCTCTCGCCCGTCGAGCATGTGTGGGACCAGATGGGACGCCAGTTTTCTCCATGCCCCAGTGTTCGTAATTTAGGAGGTAACAATGCTATTATTCAGTTGCAAGAAGCGTCAGTTGCAAGAAGTGTGGGTCAATCTGCCCCAGGATAACATACGGCGTCTCTTTGACTCCATGCCGGACCGTATCACCGCATGTATCCGAGCACTAGGCGGTCCGACGCGGTTCTAACGCTGATAGGAATGTGTACCGTATGTCCGCGGGAAATCGTCCTGCTGCTGTGATATTGTAATCACTTCTGTCCTTGGTATGTACCATCTCACTACTAAAATCTCATTTCAGTCCAACGCCTTCTTGGTGCGCGGATTTTTTTGACAATTAGTGTAGATTCAGCTACAACCAAGTTGAAGGAACAGACAAGAACATTTGATAAGATTCACAACAAGGCATCGGAATTTGTAAATAAATGTAATAACAAGATTTCACAGTTGGATATGGATGAAAATCAAACTTTGGAAATTGACTCTTTGGAAACAGCATTTATTGACTCTTTGGAAACAGCATTTACAGCATCTTAACCATGGTGTACGATGCTCTTAACAGCAGTTATGAGCATCGTTCACCATGGTTAAGAGGCAGAGGAAGAAGAAAAGAATGGAAGATGAGCTCATAGATGATGAAGGAAATGCCTCATATACTCTAGTTGATTTTCGAGTAAATGTGTTTAACCTAATAATGGCCCCAGTCGCGTGTCTTGGGTCCGAGACCTGGGCTATCTCACGCATCCTCCACCCAACCGTACTATATATTTAAAAATTTCAAAGTTTAATTTTTAGTTGTTAAGCAATAGAAGTAACTTTTTTTTTTAATTATAGGTACATACTAGTATGTTAACACGACACCAAGTAATTGTGAGGATTCAGATTTGAACACTTATTTGTACATAAACTCCATTCTTCTAATACTTTATTTAAATGGATTCCATTCTTCTTTCCTTTTGGTGAACTTGAGTGTTACATTTTCATGAAAAGTTTCTTCCAAGTACTTTTTCATGTTTTTTTTTTTTTTTTTTTTTTTTGTTTGGAGGTTTAACGACCACCGTGAGCAACTCAAATGGGCTATAAGCAGTCGCCCGTCCCTAATTTTGGGTCACTGGCTCCAGGGAAGGGAAAGAGCCAGTGCCGTAAGACAAACACAACATCCATGCCTGACCGGGATTCGAACCCGGACCCCTTACGGACTAATGATCAGAGGCCAGCGCCTTAGACCACTGCGCCACCGGGGCGGCCTTTTTCATGTTTAGAAAGGATGTTTTTGACAAAACAGCCTAGACAAAGCAAGCCTAGTGACAAAGCAGCCTAGTTGCTGGAATGTACATGGCCTTGTGTGGCTCTAAGATATATCTTAATTCTTTTTAATGCACAGAAAAACTTCTTTCGGCAGTTGCAGTTCTATTAGGTCTGCTAATTTGCGCACCTTACTAAACACTATATCCAATTTATTCAACTTTATGTAACAAGTAATATCCTTTACTGATTTCTTTTTGTATCCATCAAAGGAATCAAAAACCTTCAGATCAGTTTTTAGTCGCGCTGTATCAAAATTTGAAGCATAAAGTTCTTTAAGTTCTGGCAGTAGATGTTCAGGAAAGCTTTCACAACATTTATCAAAACAGTTCCAATCCAACAAAGCCACGAATTTAAGATATAATATCACCGATTTTAATTCATTGACACTTCACACAAACTGAAACAACTCTCACGAAACACGTGCTGTTTTCGCGCGGAACATACGAGTGACTTAGGTAGTCTAAGTCTTCTCTTTTCTGAGCGAACGTTGCCCAAAGCAATGCCCCATTCCCCTTAAGAAGCTCATTGGTGTTGCCATGGAAACGCTTGCAGGCGATCTCTTGGACGGTCTTTGAATCAGAACAGCGAAGGCTCTTGTAGAGCTGGTTGCGTTACGATGACACCATCCCTCCACTAGGTGAAGCCCCGTTGGTCTTCGCTCGCCAGACTAATTATCTTAGACAAAAGAAGCGAATTCGCACATGTTTTTTTTCGCAACTTAACACGGTTGATAATTGTCTTTTATTTGTGTATATATAATTGACTTCCATTTGTGCATTCACTGGGCTTCGCAGCTAGCCTAGCTAGCCTCGAACATACGCCACTGAATGGACCGTATTGTCCAGTCACTAGATTCACGCTTTGTACAGCACAGAAAGTTGTATAAAGATTTATCCTGTTTGGACGCAGCAGAGTTTAAAACTAATGCCCTTGAAGATGAAGCATTGGAAGGTATTATTAAGCTGTCTCCCCAAATCGACAAAGATCAAGTAACACTGGATTTGTTTCTTTTGCTTCGAATTTTGATGTATTAAAGCTATTGCTTAATGATGGTGAGAATATGGATTCTTTGATGTATTAAAGCTATTGCTTAATGATGGTGAGAATATGGATTCCAGTTGCAACAAGTGTAAAATTTGTAGCGCTTGATAATTGTGTGTACTAAAAATTCTAGCATTCAAAAGACTTCATGGCAAGGCATATGATAAACTTCATGAATTTTATAAAATCATGTGCACACTATGAGTTATTCTAGTCCAATGTGAGATGACATTTTCAAAGCTAAAGACCATAAAGACAAGCAGGGCCGGATTAAGACCTTAGTGGGCCCTTAGGCTAAGACATTTATGTGTGCCCCAAGGCTAAAACATCTGAGTGGGTCTTCAAAGCATTATAACCAGCAGTCATTATGAAGTCCGTTAAAACACGAAACTGTAGCAATATGCTTGTGATAATTAATATTGTACGTAGTGCATTCTTCACACTAATAAATTATCTGCAGAGTTTTCGTAATAAGTCATTGTATTTTTCATTGTTCTTATAATAACACGAGTTAAAAACTTAAGATTCCTTGATCTTGTATTTTCCAATGATTTAGCATTGTGTACTTTTATTTAGTGCATCTTTCTTCATGTTATGCACTGTGACGCCACAGAGGACTTCGACTGTTAACGGTTCCACGTGCAAATTAGGAGGTGTGGATGGATTACGTGAAGATGAAACCACTCATCGATCCCGCCTGTACACAGTATTAAGAAGCCTTCACACTTGGCGAGTAACTGCCTTGAAGTGGAAATCATATGAAACAAAAGTAAAACTATTTTATAAAACTCCCCTCTCTCTCTCTCTCTATTATTTGACTATGCATGCCTCCTGGGCCCTTGGTCATGGTGGGCCCCAAGGCAATAGCCCATATAGACCTCCCTTAATCCGGCCCTGAAGACAAGGCTAAGAAATTCACTGGCTGAGGAAAACTTTGAATCATACATGTTGCTATAAATTGAAAAGGAATTGTTAGATGAATCGGATGCAGAAGCAGTTATTGGCAGGTGAAAGGTTGGAAGCGCTGTCAAAGCACGGTAATATTTTGGAGCCAAAGCACACACACCATATCCCCAAATTATCTTTTAAAAAACGTAGGATTTAAAGAACGTCTTTATTTACAATTTAAAAACATGGTAGATAAAAGCTCTGGCAAGCACTTTCGTGACCACTATGGCCGCATCTTCAGGCCGATGAGTGAAACCAGAATTAGAACGGCACAAGTTTAAATAGTGACAGATAGGAGCACAAGTAATACACATTATGTAAATGAAACACATTAGTCATTGCCATTCACTACAAATTATTACAAGACTTTGTAATTACTTAGTTTCTTCCTCCCGTGAATACTGTAAAACCAGGTTTCTCCAGGCGGTGGGAATGTATACAGGTACTTTTTTTAAATCCTGCGTTTTTAAAAGATAATTTGGGGATATGGTGTGTGCTTTGGCTCCAAAATATTACCGTGCTTTGACAGCGTTTCCAACCTTTTACCTACGATTAGTACGAAATAACTTTATTACGTGAATTATTGACAGATTCGCACAATCAACTAGTGAATACAAACGATTGATCTTAATATAGTGGACTGCGTGAAATATACTTTTGAACTACCTGTTAATGTGTAAAATATTCAGTACAAGCAAACTTAAAAAAATATCCACCATCTATCTAAAATTTAAAAAAAAATTGAAAAATTCAATTATAACAATCTGCATATACATTTAGTATCTACTGTACACTGCAATTACTAAAAAATATAAGTTTATTTCACCAAAATTTTAATTGTACCTTTCTGTTGAAGTCGCGAGATCTTTCCTCGATGGATCTTTTTTTGTTCATTTCGAAACATTTCATTCAACGATGTTCCGGATTGTGATAAAAAAATGAATAATAAATCGTACAAGGATATGAAGAATAATCAAAGGATTTAATTAATATTACCTTAATTAAATCCAATTTAATTCTATGTATAATTCCCAGAAGACATATCCAGTTGTAATATTAAAGCACATGAAGAATGAAGAATATAAAAATGAAGAATATGAAGGTAAATTTAGACACACTAAAGTCGATTCTTTGAATCAATGTTCAGTTTACATCTCTACAAAAATCCACTTTTTATTTTCACAGACACACTTTATCACCTTCTCATGAGAGACAGAACAGCTAAGAGACAAAGTCCAAGCAATCGTTCTCGAAAGCAGGAAGTTCATTACGCAACACATACGAGGAGGTTATGGTTCTGCTTTGAATTGTGACTTGAGTTGAGTTGACCAAAGTTGTTTAAGGCAAAGCAAGGAGGTTATATTAGGGCAGAGATTCATGACGTCATGTCCAACACTTTTTCCTACTTATGTATTTTTTGAAAATTTTATTTATTTCCTATAAGAATTCAATGACAGCCTTATAGCTGTGGGTGGGCCCACCTTTGTCTTCTGGCAACCAATATTTTTAGACCCAATCCGCCACTGTTCTTCCAGGATATCGTATGTTAGAGTTAAACAGTAATATGCACCCAAATGGAATATAAAAAGAAATTTTAGATACATGTAACCAGTGGTGGAAATGGGAATTTTTCGCTGCCGGAACGCAACGTACAACTTGTAGTGTTGTCACCAAAACCCGTCAAAATGACGTTGCAACGTTTTGTCTATTTCTGACTCCATAGTCAAAATTCGTCAAAAAAGTTTACCGCAGTTTTGACGGGTTTTGACGACAACACTACAACGGTACAACTGAATGCATTAAAAAATTAATATTCGCAAACCCATTTGCTGTACACATAAAACCATATAAGGAAATTTCGGTATTAAACTTTCAAATGAAATTGTCACATTTAGCTAAAGTCAGATCTGTTTTCTTTATTGGCAATCTCAGCGGTCCGCTCTCCCTCTAGCGGCAAAAGGAAGAATTACTGTAGTACGGGTAACGTTTTTGGCTCAATGCTTGGCTGTTGGTAGATCGCTCATTACGTTCAGTTGTCGTAGTTTGGTGTATTTTTGCATTCATTCTGGAATTAGAGAGTTGTATAATGGAGAATTCCGTGAAGAAGAACAAATCATATTGTTGTGTCCCGCAATGTCGTTCCCAAGGTTTCAGCTATGTTTTTCACAAGTTAGTATAAACGTTTGTGCCTTGCGTTTGAAATCCTTCCAGTGAAATGCTACTAACCTAGTAACGTCTTTGAATGAATAATAAACAAGGCAGCATGTTTTTATTGCATAGTAGTAATTAAAAAATCCGCATTTCTACATAATCTTGAAAACAAATAATTGCTGTTATCTATATAAATTTAAACTTCATTATGGAACAAGATTTGCAATGTTCTGTCAACAGTCATCGGTTCAAAAACGCAGAACCCAATGATGATCAACAATTACCAATTCACAAACACTTTTAGGAACAGAATGTTAAAAATTTACAAATGTTATTGTTGACAGTATTGAAAATTGGTCCTGGGAAACGTCAACTGAAACGAAATGTCAGCTTTTAATAGTAATCCGGATTAGAACACCCCTGTCGGTATTACTATATCACTTGCCTGAAAATGTAAAAATAAAAATTACCTGTTACAGTAAAGCATTACTGCTACACAGTGCTTACACGTTCCACTTCTGCCCGCTTTACAAGAGCACTCAAATGACTTTATAGAAATTTCACTGTTACTTGTATCTAAAACACCGTTGATGGAGTGAGGCGACGACGTTATTGCCGTGGACTGAAGGCAGTGCGAAACTATGAGAATTTCTCTTCCATCTTCCTTCTTAATTCCACAAGAAATTATATGGCCTACATTAACAATCACTTCCCCTTCTTTAATGCATCTTGAATATTTGGAAGCGTCCACAAATTTCATTATTTCAAGGATTGAAAGCGACAAACCAGCCATTCTAACATTCGACTTTATGGAAACACGTGCGACGTTACCCGTACTACAGAAGTTTGTTTACGTTTGCGCAGCGCCCCCTATAGTTCGTTGAGGTTCTCAGTTCAGAAGTACGTTTCTTATTAGAAAGACCACGCGAATGTGTGCCGGTGCAATTAAAGGTATCGCCCTTTTTGGAAGTGTCCTCAAATAACAAACATCGGAGAAAAAACGTCAGCTCGTATTTGAGGCAGAGATATGTAAGTAACTACTGTATATGGGGTGGCAAAGTAAAGAAATTCGGCTTTGTCTGAAATATCCATTTATTTAGCTGCAATATCTATTATAACTTCGATTTGAAAAAAAAACTCATCTCCTAAAATAATCTCCAAAGTTTTTGTTTTAACAAGTCTTCTTGCATCTTTTCTTCACGTTCTCTGCAAGCCAAAAAATCTGCATTTCTCCTTCCGTCACTCAACCATTTCCGTTCGTATGGCTATGGATTGATGATCTTTGAAGGAGGTCCGTTTATTTTTATGAACATCAGGTTGCTGACGTTTGTAACTTTTAAAGCATTTCTTAAATCAGTTATTATCAAATTCATGGTGCCAAAACCTCTTTCACACTCAGCTGTTGATATAGCAACCGCAGCTTTTAATAAGTCTTTTAAATGATTTTAATAAGTCTTTTAAATGATGTGAAACTTTTTTGGTTTCCTTGAAATGTCTGAACTCTTCAACGATTTCCCTTTCTTCCTCCAATCCGAATATTTGGCATAAACTTAGAACCTCTCCTTCTCCATATAAAATATCTTTGTCGGTCGGCCAAAAAGACGGATACAAAACCTAAAGCTGTTTTACAATGTCCTCGCTGATGAATAATCTGGCAGATAAATTGTTGGCAACACTCCGAAAAAACTGAACACGGTTTATTTTCCCGTCAGATTTATATCCCCTTGAATGTAAGTCCACCCCTACGGCATCTGATGCTAAATAAATAAAATTTGTCAAAACCACCATCAGCTAAACCTTGGAAAAAAATCCAAGGTTTAGCTGAAGCCAAAAATCTGCATTTCTCCTTCCGTCACTCAACCATTTACGTACGTACGGCTCTGGATTGATGACCGTTGAAGGAGGTCCATTTATTTTTATAAACATTAGGTTGCTGACGTTTGTAACGTTTAAAGCATTTCTTAAATCAGTTATTATCAAATTCATGGTGCTAAAACCTCTTTCACACTCAGCTGTTGATATAGCAACCACAGCAACAGATTTTAATAAGTCTTTTAAATGATGTGAAACTTTTTTGGTTTCCTTGAAATGTCTGAACTCTTCAATGATTTCCCTTTCTTCCTCCAATCCGAATATTTGGCATAAACTTAGAACCTCTCCTTCTCCATATAAAATATCTATGTCGGTCGGCCAAAAAGACGGATACAAAACCTAAAGTTGTTTTACAGTGTCCTCGCTGATGAATAATCTGGCAGATAAATTGTTGGCAACACTCCGAAAAAACTGAACACGGTTTATTTTCCCGTCAGATTTATATCCCCTTGAATGTAAGTCCACCCCTTTGAACACCATATTTTTTACGGCATCTGATGCTAATAAATAAAATTCGTCAAAACCACCATCAGCTAAACCTTGGAAAACTTTCACTGTAAGGGAAATATGCGAATGTGCTTCTGGTAACGATACAGAATTTCCTTGAAGACGCAGTGACAGTGAACTAAGTCCCCTTAAGGCGGTTTTTATTTGTGCCAAAGTTTCCAGGAAGCATGTGCTCGTAAGTCTTTTCAGTAAGTCAGAAAACATGCTTCTTTCTTTACTAACCCTTGAAGCATCAGCAGATGTAGCTTTCAAATGCAAAGCCAAGGCTGGAAACATATTCCAGACATCAGATACTGTTTACTCACTAGATGCGACCCATCTTGTTCCAAGAACTCTCCCGATTGAAGAAAACAGAACTCCAATTTCTTCAGCAACTCGCGGGCGTTCTTTGGTGAATCGTGATACAAAGAGTATAATTTATCGCAAAACGATTTAAAACTCTGTATGCCGTAAACCTCTTTAATTACGTCCCCGACAGCAAGTTCTAACTTATGATTTGCACAGTGCCATATAATAAGTTCGGGAATTTTTTTAAGCTGTTGAGCGACACCAGATATGGAACCTGCGAAGTTTGCAGCTCCGTCGGAAGTGAAAGATATCAGATTATTTTAAATAAGCTGTATTGGAAAGTACTTCACCAAGCAGTTCATAATCGATTCAGTTATTGCTGTTGCTTTCAAATCATGTAATTCAACCAAGTCAAAAAATAGAGTTTGGACATTTATATCATCCGGATCTATGGACATTCTTATGCAGGTTATGAGTACTGAGAGTTGGCTTACAGTTGTACACTCATCAACCGAATTTTATATATTGGGAGACGATTTCTTCACAGAGCTTTTTACGCATGTCATTTCCTATAGAATCGCAAATATCCGTACATGTCTTCCTAGACTGCAATATCCGTACATGTCTTCCTAGACTGCAATATCCGTACATGTCTTCCTAGACTGCAATATCCTCCCCATCTCAGTGCCGTTTTTCTTTTGAATATCAATCATACCAGGAAAATCGACAAAAGGACTATTGTTCTTCCCAATGAAATATGCGGTACTGAATATTTTGTACGTATTGTCCACTTTATTTTTATTTATTTTTTCAACAATATTTTCAAAGATGCCTTCAGAACGTTTTGCGTTCATTTTAGAAGCTTCTTTATGAGCGTGACTTTCTTTGTGCTCCTTTATTTTTTCCCTTAGAGCCGTATTTTGCTTCTTCTTATCGTCAGCCGTAGATCTAACTTTGCAATCTATCCACTCCTTAGAAAGCCTTGCACCAGTTAAAAATTCTGAAACGTTCATATTCCTGGCGGTTTTACAGACGGCACATCCTAAACACCCATTTTTTAAAACAAGCCAAGAGTACTCTTTCAAAAAATACTTACTTTGATCCTGAGTCCAACACTCGGGTTTACCATTTGTTGAGCTTTGCCGAGATTCAGATTCTTCTAATGAACTTCCTGATGCAGTGATTTCCTTTGACTGTTGTATTTTTGGCGATTTTCTTGGTGATATTTCACACGGAGTCCGAGCTTGAACAGGGGAAGGGGTGGGGGGCAGTTTTCCAAATTCCCGATTTCTGTTTTTTTCTTTTTGACTCATCTTTTTTCCCAAAGAAATCTGTTAGAGTTCTTTTCATTATTTTCAGTTGTTTTCTTTTCTCACACAAGAACAAAGTAAAACTTACAACAACGACTACAGTATCAGTCAAAAAGTCACGTCCTACCACAACAGGAGCTGGAGTTGAAGTGACACAGCATGTGTAGAGTGTAGTAATTAAGATCGTTGCCAGGTTACAGGAACTTCGAAGTCATTTTATGCCAAGAGCGGAGAGAGGTTGCAAGGTCATCGAGCAATCAGCTCCTGTCATGACCTTCGCTCTCACGCAAACACTTCGCACTCATCGTGAAATTAAGCAGCGTTGCAGTTGTCCCGTCACCATGGCGGGAAATCGCAAAGGAAGGACGCCAGACGGCGAAGAGAAATTTTTTAAGAACTACAGCTACAACTCCGTTAGTACCTACACAAATGGTGAGTGAGCTTTATTAGTCGAAAAAAATGAAACGACGAACAATTAATACAAGATGTGTCATTAATTGAAATGTATAATGCATTGCGAAATGTTTTATGAAAATTAAATGCTCCCTTTCTGTTGGTGTCGATAACGGAACGCCGGAAC
Source organism: Macrothele yani (assembly GCA_039090855.1). NCBI lineage: Eukaryota > Metazoa > Arthropoda > Arachnida > Araneae > Macrothelidae > Macrothele > Macrothele yani. The sequence goes on from CM077004.1 coordinate 35,586,778, forward strand.
GCAGGATTTTGTTTCCGGAACGCGGGGTTTCGCTCCCGAATTGTCGTTCTGGTGCGTTCCGGCCCATTTCCACCACTGTAATATAACTTCTTATACATATTTCAAATTGTATTTAAATGCGTTCAAGATAAAAGCAAAATAATATCCTGGTCAAGAAACTTAAGAAGTAATCTGTACATACTACATATAAAACTAAAAGCCCTCACTGACTTATCACCGAATCTCAGAAACTACTGAACTTAGAACTTTCATATTTAGCAGGAATGTTTCGTTCACAGCATTGAGGCGCACTAAGAAAGGACTTTTTCCTACGATAAATTTAATTGGGTCGAAATGGGTTTTTTAAATAGCTCAGCTTTGAAAACGCTTTTGCAATGATCGAGCCATTGTTGTCCAGTAACTGAAGCCCCGCCCTAAGTTTTGAATTACTTGAGTTGACCTGCTCAATATATATTTTGTTCCAAATTTATTTGTTCTGAATTTAACAAAAAACCTTAAAAACCACGTAAAAAGCGTTGTGTCATTATATGCTTTGCATTTAAGGTGGTTCCACCTGAAATCTTATGTTTCAAATGGTAAAATTTCTTTAGATATTTTCTTCGTAATTAATATATTCCCAAAGGTGAAAATTTGCACATCGATAAAATCAACTTTAAGTTATAGCATGGGATACTTAATACTTGCTAAAACATAACCATAATAATATTAAAAATCAATCATTTTTCATTGAGTAATGTTCAGACCTGTTAATAGATGGCGCGACGTGTACATTGATGACGTCAGTAGACAAATAAATATTGGATTGCTTAATCATGGTTATGTTTTAGCAAGTATTAAGTATCCCATGCTATAACTTAAAGTTAGTTTTATCGGTGTGCAAATTTTTATCTTTGGGAATACATTAATTGCAAAGAAAATATGTACAGAAGTTTTACCATTGGAAACATAAGGCAGATATTTGAGGTGGAACCACCTTAAACATTTACTATCGTTTGACATATCGAATGTGAGGTTTTTTGATTTGTTCCAAATTTATTTAACAAAAAAAAACTTAAAAATACGACGCAAAAAGCGTTTTGTCATATGCTTTGCATTTAAACATTTGACATATATCAAATGTCATGGTTTTTTGAGTTAAAATCAAACTACTAACTTTCTTTTCACCGAAGCAACGGTGACGTCACATAAGTGTGTCCGAGGCTGACGAGAAAGACAGGCTTCGGTGCGGAAGGGAATCTGTAAAGTCACGTGACCAAGGTAGTGCTGTTGCCTCTGCTTGGGCTGCCGAGAGCAAACGGTGACCGAGTAGAGAGCTATTTTTTCCAACACGCAGCAAATATAAGGTGGCACATCTAATCATTGCATATTAATTTCAAACTATTGGAGAATAAAACGTTCAAAAGGAACATTATTAAAATGTGAGTTCTACTGAACTTAATCGTTTAACACTACTGAATTATTTTTTTTTCGTTTTCCGTGTAGTGTGGATTTTTGCGTTTAGCCATTCCTTTAGCAAAATCGTATCAAGAAACATATTCGAAAGTTTTGTTGCTCGATTTAATGAAATTAACTATATTTTCTTCGTTGTCCCTGTAGTTCATTTATTTTTCTTTTTGCCTTCATGATTTTCTAGCAACAATGAAAAGCAAATTCGTTTAATAAATAGCGTACAGAATATTAATAGCAAACAGAAAACGTCAAGCGAAATCATATTGAGGTCGAAGAAAAAGTGTTCCCTCATATACATATCTCTGGCTAAAACGTTCCTTACTAAATTAAAAAAAGTTATATTTTTTCTTGTTCTGGAAAAAAATAATTTTTGGATATTATTGCATGTATTTTGTTTAATGGGGTTATTTCTAGGACAATGCTTCTGTACACTAAAAGTACATAATTTGGAAATAATTCCTTCTTAAAAAAATGCTTAGGATCCCTTTTAATACAAATCATGTCTGTGCATTAGTTTATTTTACTTATTTCTACTTGGGGGAAGAAAAAAAATTAATCCTTATCTGTATATATTTCAACACTTTAAAATTATGTGACAACACATTCTGGCACAAGCTATTTTCTTGGTAATTGAAAAAAAAGTCGAATGAAGGATACTGTCACAAAAAATGCTCTCATTGTTTTGTAAAAAATTATTGCAAGAACTTTTTTCATAAAATTATTCATTTTTGTCACTATTAAATTTTCCTTTCGTTTGTAAATTCACAATTACTATAATTGAACACTGTTAGGTAAGCCAAAAATTGAAAAAAACTATTTCCATACTAGAATTTAATTCAAACTATAGCTCAGTAAACAGAATTCTTGCTCACCATTCACAGAAATTTAATTGTATTATGAGCCAATAAGCAATCTGAAATTGCAGATTTAGCGCTACTGACTAACTCTTTCATACCAGAAAATTTGAAAAATTCATCGCCATGGAGCAGGAAGCGAACCAGCATTTCCCGATTTCCATTCGAGCATGCTACCGTTACACCATCCAGGATGATTAAGTCCCAAACATCCGAGTGATTTAATCTGAATAATCTCAGATTTTCGCCAGTCAAAGTGAGTGAGCCCTGCTTCATCGTAGCTCAGCTATTTAGAGTCAGGTCGATGCTTAGCAAATTCCCAGTTATTCAGGTAAACATTGGGGAAGAAATATTTCTTCTTATTATACATGGGAAATATATATATCTCTATAAGTAATCTGAAATCACATATTTACTGTTAACGTAACTGAAATCAAACGATCGTCAATGGAATGGAAACATGTCACCTTTCCAACAAGGAAGACGTGAAAAGTCCAACTGTCTCTGTCTGCGGGAGAGGTCATGGCAACTGTGAATCTGTTGTTTACACAGAATTTCTGTCAAAAGAGATGACCATCAATAGTGACTCATATTGCCAAACACTATTAAATTTGCGAAATTCAATTAAGGACAGATGCCGGGGTAAGTTGAGCGAAGGTGTCACTCTGCTGCCCAACAACGCTACACAGCACGGAAAACAAAGGGAATTGCTGTAGTCATTCAAGTCGGAGGTGTGGCAACGTCCACCTTACAGCCCCAACTTATCCCCATGCGGCTACCATTTGTTCGGTAAAATGAAACAGGACGTTAGTGGACAATGATTACCAACCGATGAGGCTGTGAAAAGTGCGGTCCTTAACTAGTTGCACCAAACTGGACTTTTTCTGTACAGGTATGGGAAAGTTAATCGCACGTTCCGATAAATGTTTACAGTCCTTAGGCGCCTATGTTGAAAAATGAATTAATGTTGTACCTTTAAACCAACATACATCCCTTGAGTATATCTTTGCTTGTTTGTTTTATTCAACAGTGTAACTAACTTTTGATCCACCCTCATATTATTAAAGCACTTTGCTGCAATTCAGAAATCAAATTTTTAGTTTGCTTTAAAAATTAGCATCAACACTACATTTGGAAAAAGTATCAACTTACCTATTGACTATCAATTTGTCTTGTACCTTCAAGCGGAACGAAGTAAAAAATACTATTAAAAATAAACAAATGGGTCCATTTTTTTTACATAAATGTACCTCAAATGTCTGTTTCAAATAGTTTGAAAGAAGGAAGTCATCACAAGCTGCAACTGTATTCAGCTTCAGATTGTTTACCTAACTTTCCTTATGTGATAGCATCTGCAACAAAGTTATAGATACATACAACAAAATAAATAAAGAATTCTTGCTAACCAATGGCAGAAATTAAGACATCTGTTTCAAATAGTTTGAATCATCACAAGTTACATCAAAATTATCTCAGCTTTAGATCCTCCAGTATGTGTTACAATCTGAATATTTTATGTATGAGTTGTGTCCATTATTTTCTTTACCTAAAATCTACTTTTGTAATGTTCATACCTAACTGTGATCTACTTTTTTATAAAACATATTTGATAACACATTTTGGATTAGACAACATTTCAACAGTATAAATAATTATTTCCCACACATTTCTAAAGGAATTAGTTAATTTTTCATAACACTTGGTTAATTTTTCATAGCACTAGGGAACTTATACATTTTGCTAACATTCTTTACTAGAAGCCAAATTTGCTCGTTATGGTAAAATTAAATTTTTACTTTCAATATACCTACTATAAATGTCAAGCTAAGCACTAGTACACACACACACACACCAGTGCTGAGACGGGCCGAACCCGAACCAGGTGCTGGCTGCGTATTACTTACTGGAGTTCGAGCTTGGAGGGGAAGAATTTTCTTCCTTTTTCTTTTAATGTGATTTTATATGATTTAGCACACGAGGCTTTTTTACACTTTCAAGTTGTTAAAAGAAAATTCTTCAGCAACTGGGTCTAAATGGGGAGTAGGAATTCTGCAGGGCTATCCATTCCGGGCTTGGATAACAAAATACCATATGCCATGAATTACAGGATTTCTGCCAAGGATAAGTTTTAAGAAGTATAGATAGTAAGCTGATGGAATTTTGCTCCCTACCTCAAAGGGGCAGCTCCCTGCTAATTCTATTGAGCAACATGCGACATAGTTTGTTGTGCCTCAAGATGTTTCCTGATACCCCCCCCCCCCCAAAAAAAAACATTTCAGGAAGAAATGAATGGTTAAAGAAATTATAGAAACATCCCTTACCCACTCTGCAGTTGAGAAAGACATCGGTTAATTGCATGGGTAGGAAAGAGTGGAAGTCTGGAAAACTTTTAATGCCTATACAGGTTAATCATAGTTTTCGGGCTCAATCGGGCTGACATACTTCAGGTTCAGGCTCTTAAAATTGAGCCCGAACTCAGCTCTGACACACACACAATAACACTTCAGTTAACTTCACACAGATGTTTTTATCAAAAATTTTATGGCAATGAAATAGTGGCAAGTATGAAAAATAAGAGAAATTTCCTGGAATTTTTTTAGTACAGTATTAAAACGTAAACAAAAATGCTACAATATTACTGCTAACATTTATTAATCTGGAAATAAGTGACATGGAACTCGTACGAGTATGGTGTCTTTGAGGGACTAGCCAGACCCCATGACGTGAAAGAGTACAGCATCATCTTCCACGGAAAGAAAATAGTCCATAGATTTTCAAATGAATTTGGACTGATGAAATCAAAACTGCTATTAAAATGAGGACCTCTGGCCCATTTTGCTGTGAAATGGCTTGGCAAATTAAGATGCATATCTTGGGATAGGAGAATATAAAAAAGGTATATCACAGGCACATTGTGTGACACGGGCAACAACTGCACAAACAATATTAGTTCCAATTTGAAAAAAAAAAGACACCACCAAAAATTAAATACAAATCTTCAGTACATAATGACACCACCACTCAGCATCACTATGTGAATAATATGTGATGAAGCAGAAAAAATGATCGGAAATATGTTACGAGACGCTAACTGAAGTACTGCTATACGTGTATCCAAATGACAAACAAGTTTCAAATAAAATGAAACCAAATATGGCATATCTTTACTTTCTAGTTTCAAAGATAACTTTTCAGAAATGTTATCTGCATTTACTACAGAAAGAAAAATACATTTCAATGCTTTAACCAACCTGGCTAAACACTTTATATGCATATAAAATATTTGATAAGTTTGAACTCTTTTTCCTATCTCAGGACTTAGTGCACACTATGCACTAAGGAAAGACACGGAAAACTAAGCGTTCTGACTTTCAACTTCTTAATTTTTCTTTCACGTGATTTCAAATCATTTCGGTTATCATGTTTGGCTTTTACTAAGTTGTTCAAGAGTATTTTGCAGCTGAGGAGTTATGTTTTCCTATTTAATTTTCAAGCTACTCATACACAAAGATTCAACAGAAAATGAATAAAAAAATCTAAAATCAGAACTTTGTTTAAACGTATGCAGCAGATTTTGTATAAGACAAAGTTTGTCTTATACAAAATCTGCTGCATACATTACTTTGGTATGGCAAAAGTTGTAAGTCTCCTTTTCACTTCTATAATTTGACTTGCAGCCACTAACACTGCGAAATCGTGGCATGGCAATTCCTCTAAAAATAATTATACCTTTTAATACAAGTGAAGAACTAGATATGAAATTTTTAATCGAAAGTAGTTCCCTATGTTTTGTACAGTTAGAATAAAATTGATCATGCAGTTTTTCAACATAATCTGTCCACACTGTTCAGACAGCTTTAGTAAATTCAATCAGACAAATGCTATATCACAGTTGCATTAAGTTACGAAATTAAAAAATGTCCTCTTTAATTCAGAGACACATTACAATGTAACAGTTCAAGCATTAATTTCGTAAAGAAAGGGCTAACGATTGTTGGAGATGCAAATGTTATACAAATTACGAAGGCTAATTCCCTGAAAAGTTGCCCTGATTTCTGGTAATATTCAAGCTCTATGTGAATCGGCATTGGTAAAAAATATTAATTATTCTATTTGAAATAAGAATTCAACACCACAGAATAACTCACTTCTTTATACTTCACAATTCACGAGACATGAACAGATTTCAACACGTGTGAAACTAAGATCTACTCATTAAACCTATAACTATCACTAAAACTAAATAAAACGTTTACTAAGAATTAACCTTATCTTCGAATTATAAAAATACCTACCTCACAAAACTATACGTGTATCCAAATGACAATAAACGGAACACTCACTCAATACAAATAACTGTGAACAAACGATGCAATGGCTGTTCAACCGATTGACTTGGCGACAGCACTAAGTTGTGCACGTGACTATTTCGCACCGTAGCCTGTCTTTCTCGTCAGCCTCGAGTGTGTCTTTTTTTAGTCAAAATCAAATTACCAACATTCGTTTTTACCGAAGCAACGGTGACATCATATAAGTGGTAAGGTGACTGCAATAAATATAAAAATGCGAGTCAATTTTCATAGAAATTGAAATCGGAAAAAAAAAGTTTCCCCCTTGAGATATTAGCGATGGTAACTAAATTTTGCTCACGCTTCCAAAAACATCTGACTTGTTAGCTTTTAAATGTACAGTTTCGAATGAAATTGTTTATAAGCAAAGTTCTTTTTACATTTATGCTGAATGTAACTAGGTACTTTGTTATGTTTTGCATTATTATTTTGTCCTGTTGTCTATTAATATTTTAACGATGAAAATGGAGTGTAACGACTGTAGCGTAAAAGTCTTTTCGACTTCTACGCTGTTTTAACACATCAATATACTAAGAAATAGTTCCTAATTGAAAGAAAACCTTAACGGCCAGACGAAACAACAGAAGTCAACTTACGGAAAAGCTGTATTCAGGCTGTAGAAAACACATCGTAATATGGCATACTGCAGTAGACGCTCCATACACCACACACTATCACAACACTCCTATCAATAATCAGTTTACAACCCAACGCTCGTAATAATCGCTCTCTTACAACGCTCTCAAGCAATAGATCAGTCGTCGTTTTTATCTCTTGTTCTTATCAAGATCAGACATACGTCACGTGCATTCAACCTCAATAGTGTTGCCAAACGTATTCGTTTGAGAGAAAAGATATTTCGTTAAGCGTGAAGAATACTGAGAATAAACTCAAGATTTACATAGGGAAAGAAACTAAAAAAAGGAAAGTTAATCTGGAATATACGTCACACGACGTATTTTGATTTGTTTCGTGTAGGCTTAAAGATTTAAATTTACAGTTATGAACAAAATTGCTTATATGTCGTCTGGCAGAAAAAGTCAGGCAGACATGTTTCCCAAAAGAGCGAAGAAATATGCAGTGTATGGCCATTTCAACTGTATATCATATATGCAATCTGTATTTCAACTGTATTTTAATATCTCGTTCGAAAAACGGGTATTTAGCTAGTCTTACTATATGTTAATGTGGTAGTAAAAAAATGTTCCCAAGTCCATGAAGATTCCACGCAGACCTGTAGTCTGGCATGGGAGCCCATAGCTTAGTTTTTAGAACGGGGGAAACAAATTGTAACTTCTAATAACGTACGCAAACACCATATGTAAATTTACGGCCTCCTCGAATATACACTGAAGAGCAATGGAATTAGAGACAGCTGGCGTTACACAAATGTGGCGCTGTGGGCGGCCCTGTTAACGGAAACGACATGACGTATGCAGCGATCCGACAATATAAGGAGTGATGCGACGGGAATCAGTAAGAGTCGGACGCAGTATGGGTAAGACGAAGGATCTAAGCGCATTTGATCGTGGGCAAATTGTCGGGGCCCGACGAATGGGTCACTCCATCTCGGAAGTCGTGCAGGCACTGGGATTTTCACGAGCCACTAAGTCACGGGTGTACCGTGAGTACATCGAATCCGGTAAAACCATCCCCATCCCTGCAAGTGCCAACTGTGAATGAGCGGGGTCATCGTCGGCTAAGTCGCATTGTAACAGAGGATAGACGGGCCACAGTGCAAGAAATCACTCGGCAATTTAACGCTGGTGCACAAAAACGTGTAAGCAGCCACACCATCCAGAACCATCTCCTCGCTATGGGGTACAGAAGCCATCGTCCCTCGAGGGTATCGTTGCTGACCGCACATCGCAGGGTGCAAAGATTAACATGGGCGCGGGAACATCGCCACTGGACCCTAGACATGTGGGAAAATGTTGCCTAGACTAATGGGTCGAGATTCACGTTGGTACATGCGGATGGCAGGATACGAGTATGGCGCAAACCACATGAAGCGATGGATCCTTCTTGCCAGCAGCACCTACTCTTCCAGTTGGTGGGGGTGGCATTCTCATCTGGGGACTGTTTACGTGGACCGAAATAGGAACCCCTGGTACGTGTGACATCGTCCCTCACAGGTCAATTTTTTATTGGAGGTTTAACGACCACCGTGAGCAACTCAATGGGCTATAAGCAGTCTCCCGTCCCTAATTTAGAGCCACTGGTTCCAGGGAAGGGAGAGAGCCAGTGCCGTAAGACAAACACAACATCCATGCCTCACTGGGATTCGAACCCGGACCCCTTTCGGACGAATGATCAGAGGCCATCGCTTAGACCACTGCGCCACCGGGGCGGCAGGTCAACTTTACCGGGATATCTTGGACGATAGTTTGCTCCCGTTTGTGGGTCTTCATTATCCCACTGGAAACCTCATCTTGCAACAAGACAATGCACCGTGCAACCGCTCCCGAATTGTATCCGAACGGTTGGATGAACACTCCACCGACGTGACCTCGCTTCCTTGGCCATCTAGGTCACCTGACCTCAAACCCATCGAGCACATCTGGGATGCCATCAAGAGAGATGTTCGAGGCTCTAACCCCCCCCCCCCATCATCAAATCTTCGTGAACTGTGGGAGCTTGTTGAGGGGTCGTGGATCCGTATATGGCTTTCCAACGCTTCTGGTGTCCTGTCGAGTCCATGCCGAGCCGAATCGCCGCCGTCATCAGAGCGATAGGTGGTGCTACACGTTACTAGACAGGTATCTCTAATTCAATTGCTCTTCAGTGTAGTCACTGTGCCACAAGTCGTCTGGCTACAGTCCGGATGGCCACTTCCGTACCTGTAGACGACGCAGCGTGGCCACGGATGGCTGAGAACGATTAATTCGGTTATGTTCGTGCAGCTATCACAATCGCTCGATCCATCGTTGTCCTCGGCCGTCCATTTCCCGCGTGCATTGTACCCTCCTCGACCACCGGCGCCAATAACGTCCGAATGCCGCGTTGCTCCGATCCAAATGCTTGGCAATACGGCAACTTGACCAAGTGGCGTTCGCCATCTCAATTATACATCTGTTCTGAAACTCGGCCAGCTGCTCGTGTTTTGCTCGAATCCGACGTCAAAGCATTCTCACAGTCTGTGGAGGTTAGTACAACCGCAATCCCTTATCACAATTGTCCCTGCGTGCAAGCTTTACTCTTGATATATCCACGTCGATGAGTTACGGAGGGCCTCTATTTAGTCATTGGTCGTTATTTTTTAATCATTTGCATATTCGGTTCTGAGGTATTTGCATGCGGCGTTTCCTCGGAATCTAACGACTTTTTCGTGGTGCTTCGGTTTTTGGGGGCAAACAGTGCATCTTTGAGGATGCAAATTGTCCAAGCCCCCTGTTACGAGCATGCTCGGTTGCTTGTGCACGCCCTGAGTTTTTACCAATGATGCAGAACGGGCTTAGCACGCCTCAGCGGCGCTAAGGCACCATTTTTGTAGGTTTAGCGGCGCTAAGGCGATATTTGAGGTTATCTGGAAAGAAAGCAGGGCAAAGGAAATTTTTAGTAATCAAATATACAAAAATAGGGAAAACTTTGTTCGACGTCAGACATATTTAGTACCTTATCAAATGTCCGTACTCCAGAAATGGCCACCCCCGTGGTCGAGTGATCTGAGGCGCTGACTTCAGGCCATTAACCTAAGATGGGTCATGGTTCGAGGCATGGGAGACACCTTTGTTGGATGGCGCTGCCTCTACCGTTTCCCTGGAACCAGTGGTCTCAAATTAGGATCGGGTGGCTGCTAAAGCCCTACATCTTGCTCATGGTGGTCATTAAAACCTAGGCCGCCCCGGTGGCGCAGTGGTCTAAGCGATGGACTCTGATTATTCGTCCGAACGGGGTACGAATTCGAATCCCGGTGAGGCATGGATGTTGTGTTTGTCTTACGGCACTGGCTCTCTCCCTTCCCTGGAACCATTGGCTCTAAATTAGGGACGGGCGAGCGCTTATAGCCCATTGAGTTGCTCACGGTGGTCGTTAAACCTCCAATCAAAAAAAAATTAAAACCTAGAAGTGAATTGCTTTTGTACTAAACTGCTCACCACCGGCTGCTGGCTGTGATAAACGTAAACTCCTGAGCCCACTCTCTTATTCCTAATGGGTAACACAAAAGGACCCTACAACATCTACTTCATAATCTTAGGAAAAACAGCGTATTTGTCATACTGTATTGATATGACTGCATTAGTTGCCTCTGTTCAAAGTAACTAATAAGTATTATTCACAGTATATAACTGTGTAGAACGACAGACCGATATTTAACTAAAAATATAATATTCTTAGCACATAACTCTTACGCTACATTCTTTCTTGTATTTAAAATTGCTCAACTTAATCAAATGTAATATCAATTGATAAAAGTAATCAGTAGTATATGAAGATATGAAGAAATTAACTCATGCACCAAAAGCTATTAAATCGAAAACAAATGCCGTCTCTTGCACGATACACTTTGATCAGTAGTAAATATCTGATGAAAAATACTAAATAATAAAACCAACAAATCTGATTTCACAAGGCTTTTGGAACTTTTGAAGGAATTCTTCCCGGGTTGTTTTCTTTAATCCATTTTCCGCTAAGGCACTATTTTATTTAGAACTACATCCCTGTTTTTTACCGCAGACCTAGACACATTAATTAATTATTATTACTATTATGTGTGTTATTGCAAATTGCATAAAAGTTATATATATACGATGGTTTAATTTCGTAATGGAGATACATCGCGAGCAATTGCCTCTCCATGAGGAATTCCCGATCTTGGCAACTGCTTTGATGACCCCCGTCTCTCTCTCTCTCTCTCTCTCTCTCTCTTTCAGAGTTTCACTTTGTTGACCAGTGGCATCCGTTTCCTTTGGCCAAAGGCGTTTTGCTTCTACATCTCTTACCAAAATACTCCTGCTGACAGAAAGCACTCCTCTGTGTTATGAATTACTTTGCCCAATTACTCAGTTAGGTACCTTAGACAAGGTCTTCTTTTTCGGTCTTCCTCCTGACATTAGAAAGGTTTATTGTTCGAACGTTTGAAAATTTATTTTCTACCGTATCGAAGTATTTTGAATTGTCAAAGTGCGTTGCACATTTGGTGTTGTTTGGAAAAATGAAGAAGTTCGTCACAGTGACGCGAAGAAACAAAAAATCGTGTAGTAATGAATGTGAGGCAGAAGTTTCAAAACTCCAAGTACTAAATGCAATTGAAGCAAAAAAGAGCACTGGATATAGTATTCGCGAGGAATCGATGGATAGTGCTATGGATTTCAGCGCTTGGTAACAGGTGAATTTAGGTTCAAATTTGTGTTCTAATTACACTGAACAACAAAAATGAACGTTTTGTTTGTTACAAAGACTGTATATGCCGAATCATACAGTATTTAGCATTATGATTACAAATGTGCTTGCTAAATTGTGCTATCGGACATAGCTCTCGAGTAACCTGTTGTTTCAGTGTACAATAAGCCTTCATTTTGGCATGTATATTTCGCTACAAACAATTAATTACACTTACCTTAAAAAGTAGTTATATTAGATTTTCTTCTGTACTTTGGTTGTATTACATATCTTTTTAGAGTCCAACAGTAATAAGCTAGCATTTTAGGGCTCCATTTTCCTTTGTAGCGGTTTTCTATGGTACAAATTGTACATACAGTATGTCCTGATGAAAACGTTCTCTGTGCTCATCGCTTACAACTCCTAAGTTCTGTGGGGAAAAGTCCAGATGCAAGTAAAGGAAATGTATTTTAAGGGACGTATTTCATCCCATGGCCTTATAGTTCTCTGGAAGCTCAGTAACAAGTTCTTTATAATTTTCTGCCTTCCGGTTCCCTAAAAAGTTCAGAACTACATCTTTAAAGGACTTCCATGCAGCAGCTTTAGTCTCATTCAAAGTGCCTTCAAATGCAAGATCACGCATGAGTTACCTTATTTGTGAACCAATAAAAGTGCCTTGTTTAATTTTGGCTTCAGATATTTTGGGGAACTTGTTCTTTTGAAAACGAAAGGTTTCTCTATCTTCATTCAATGCCTTTACAATTTTTTTTATAAAACCCAGTTTGATGTGAAGCGGGTACACCTTCTGAGGACTTACCAAAGGCTCAGCAACAACATTTTTATTACCTGGAATTAAGGACTCTCTTTTAGGCCAGGTCTTTTTAATGTAATGAGAATTTCTGTTCCTACTGTTCCATTCAGAGAGGAAGCAACGGTATTCTGTGTATCCAAGTTGTAGACCAAGGAGTAAAGCTATCACTTTAAGATCGCCACAAATATTCCATGAGTGTTTTTTGTATACTATACTTTGAAGCAAAGTTTCATATTTGCAAATGCTTCTTTCATGTATGCAGCATATGCACATGTGCTGACGGATACATGTTTCAGTTATGAAGAAGAACAGCTTTTCAGCTTATTTTTGAGGAATCTATAAAAAGACTCCATTCTTCAGGTTTGTATTGACTTCCTAAGGCTTCAAACAATAAGTATATATAATTGCATTACACAAGATCACCACTCTTCGAAAATAAGGGTTCAAACTCTTGCTGTCGTCGATGAAAACTACATACTTTTGTATTTGGTTGTTAAAGATTCCATCCCCTCAATCTTGAAGTCAATATTTCGGCCTGACTTTTTGCTAAATGGTCACGAACCAGATCGTTCTGATTTAAGGTGAAGCATAGAATCTTCCGAGAAATCAGGGTCTTGTTGTACTTTAATATCTTCTTCGCTGTGGGGATTTATTTATTTATTATTTTTTTTTACTGAAGGTTTAACGACCACCATGAGCAGTTCAAATTCTTTATTAAAACAAGGTATGTTACAATGAGTCGCTCGACAGCAAATTAAAATGTCAAAACAATGAGTGACAATGAAATGGTCTATACATGATGCAAGTGGGAAACCGTCCCATAAAACAAAAAAACATCGAATGATAAAAGACATTATCGGGTGTCAACACCCGAGGCATACATTTTATGAACAGAACATAAGTAATGCATGTATTATGTATATTGTTATGCAATACAGTTACCAGACAAAACAGAAAGGCAGAAGAGCACGGTGCAAACAAAGAGGAGGAGCACATTCAACGAAAACAATAGTAGTTGGGACACACGAGCTTGTGGTTCGAAAGAAAAAAACAGGTACATAACGGGCAAAATACTTATAACAAATTATTAGAAGGCATGTACAGAGCAGTTCACAAAAAGCACGGTGCAAAGAAATTACGGTACAATAGCGAAAAACTGGGATGCGCCACGAAGACACACGCACAACACAACACTGATAATTATGCAAATCAGTTTCCGCGATAAAGCATAAGACACGACACCAAATGCAGAAAAGCACGGTGCAAACAATACAGAAGCACATTTGACGAAAACAAAAGTAATCGGGACTATGACGTAGAAGTCTTGTCTTACTTCTACGTTAATTTAAAACACCAACATACAAAGAAATAGTTCCTAAATGAAAGAAAACCTTAACGGTAAGACGAAACATGTAAACAACAGAAGTCAAACTTACGGAAAAAGATGCTTTATTCAGGATGTAGCAAACACATCGTAGGATAGCATATTGCACTAAACTCTCCACATACCACACAACTCTTTAACACAACACTCTTTTCACACCGCTCCTTTCAATAATCAGTTTACAACCCAAAGCGCGTCAAGCAACAATTTAGTCGTCGCTTTTATCTCTAGTTCTTATCAATATCAGGCGTACTGACGTACGCCGTGCATTCAACCTCAATAGTGTTTCCAAACGTATACGTTTGAGAGAAAAGATATTACGGTGAGAGTGAAGAATAACAGAATAAACTCAAGATTTACACAGGGAAAGAAACTAAAAAGGAAAGTTAATTTAGAATATACGTCACAGGACACACGAGCTTGTGGTCTAAATAATCAAGAACAAAGCGTGCAAAATGCGTATAACAAGATTGTAAAGGGTATGTACAGAGCAATTTACAAAAAGCACGGTGCAAAGAAATTACAGTACATTAGCGTAAAAACAGGGATGTGTCAAGAAGGCACATGCACAACACAATAATAAAGGAAGGATATATACAATACAGTTTTCGCGATTCAGCATAAGACACGATACCAAGGCAGAGAAGCACGGTGCAAACAAAAAACAGGAGTACATTTGACGAAAACAACAGTAATCGGAACTCAAGAGCTTGTGGTCCTGAAAAACAAGGACTTAACGTGCGAAATACATAGGACAACAATAAAAGAAAATATGTACAGGGCAATTCATAAGAAACACGTCGCAGAACACAATTACGGAAAAAGCACGGTGCAAACAAAATACAAGGCCCGAACGTAAAAAGAGAACCAAAGTCTGGACACACAAGGTTGTGGTCACAGAAATTAAGACACAAAGCACTCGCCTAGTATTAAAACTGTGCAAGAAAAAGAACCAACGAAAAGTACTAGCAAGGTAAAGAGAACAGCCAAACCAAAACAAAGACAATTCAAAAGAGGACACAATCAAGTCACCAGTAGTATGTCAGAGCCATCAATAGAAAACCACCCGGTGCGCTGGGCTCAGGTGTTCTGAAAGGTGCCGATTGTTTGCGTGGAAGTTTTTTTTATTGGAGGTTTATCGACCACCGTGAGCAACTCAATGGGCTATAAGCAGTCGCCCGTCCCTAATTTTGGGTAACTGGTTCCAGGGAGGGAGAGAGCCAGTGCCGTAAGACAAACACAACATCCATGCCTCACCGGGATTCGAACCCGGACCCCTTTCGGACGAATGATCAGAGGCCATCGCTTAGACCACTGCGCCACCGGGGCTGCCTGGAAGTTGCAGCTGTGAGTTCCAACCGGAGGCGTGCCACGAGCCGGCCCCGAAAGCTAGCCCGCAGCCGCACACCGGCCGACAGAAGAGATGGAATTACAGGAGAACTGAGAAATTGATGAAATCAGTGAATCACTTGCTTGGCAAGTATGAAAAGAAAGCAGAAGGCATCCGGAAGGCGGGTGGGCGGATGTTTTGTGAGCAACAGCCACGGATATGCTTGAAACGGCAAGTCATTAGAGCAAATTATGTCAGCCAACCGGAAAACAGTATGAAGAAGTGGCAGTACATATGAGCGACGTCACCGTCAACGCCACAGAAAGGACAGAGAAGAGAAGAGAGAAGAGACATGCGATAGAGAAGATGGGGGACAGGGAGCCGGCAACGAAGGAACTGCCAGTTGGTGTTACATTCTAGCAGAGAAGAAAGGGGGAAGAAGAAGCAGACCAAACGGCCAGGGAGGAGGAAGGAGAAACCCCGGAAATGGGATGGGGAGACTCAGAGGGCGCACGGAGGAGACGATACCGGGCAGCGGTAGAAAGAGAAAGAACAGGGGCGACAGAGTCACGAAACGGAAAAAGAAGGGGAGAGGAAGGCTGAGGCCGGGGACGACGAGGAGGCCGTCGTCAGAAACAAGAGGATAGAAAAGCTGAAGGGAGAAACGGAGAAGGGCATAGTCGTCCTCGAGGGAAGGAGTTGGGGTGGAAAAGAGTGAGTCGAGGGGTTTCCAGGAAAAATCGGGATTAATTAGTGCCTGCACGGTTAGGATGTCAGCACGGAACCAGAAGAAAAATAGAAAGAAAGGCTAATCGTGGGGGTGAACCACCAGGGGAGAGAAAAGAGTGGTTCCGCAAGGAGATGCAGGGTGGTGGTTGGAAGAAAGCGAGAGAGAGGGAGGGAACGGAAAAGCGCTAGAGCCTCAGATAAAATAGTAGGAAAGTTAGAAGAAACAATAGTATAGTAGTCCATCCTGAGGAAAAGAAAAGTGAAGGACGTATTGCGAAGAGAGAGAAAAAGTCAAAAGAAAGTGTAAGAGAAGGAGAAGGCGAAGTGACAAGACGAAGGAAGGAGGCGGTACGGTATGCACGATAGTAACAGTGAACATCTATGAGATTAATTCTCCCATGCTCGACAGGAGATACAGCGTCGGAGCGGCTGACCAGTGTTTTGAAGCTCAGATGACTGAAGTGAAGATGCTGTTGAGTTCCGTCAGGCGGGTTGACAAGAAGACTGTGGAGGTCCAGGAACTGGTGCAGAGGGAAAGTAAGTATCGTCGAACGATGTGAGCTCGCTGACAGTAAGAAGTATATGGAATCGCAAATCTCCAAAACGCTGCTTGACGACGTAACCGAGACTGCAAACTGGTCCATGTCAAAAGGCCCGCGGTAAAGGGGTGACCGATTTGGGCTCCAAGGATCTTCTGGGTCGAGGAGGACCAGACCGCACCCCAGGGGGTATCGGTACGGCCCATCCACGATCCACACCACAAACCAGTACTTTTGGTGACATTAAGCGAAGCGCAAGAAACAGTAGCGTAAAGATGGTAGGTGGAAAGAAGGTTGTCGAATTGGACATCCTGGAGAAGACAAAAGTTTGCGTCATCTGCATATGATGTGAGTACGCACTCATGGTGCCTAGTGCTGGCAACTGTCGGAGGAAGAGTAGACAGGAGTGATCTTTGAGCAGCCAGGAGGAATGGTTCAAAGACAATGGCGAAGAGTTGCCCCGAGAGGGGGCAGCCTTCTCGGATTCCTCGAAGAAAAGGTACGGGCGCCGTCAAAAGGAGGCCGTACGTACATGGAAGAAAGCGCCCCGATAGAGGCTGAGAAGAAGAGAAACGAAGGAGGAAGGAAATCCAAAGCCGATAAGAGTGTCAGAAAGAAAGTCGTGAGAGATGTTATTGAATGCTGATCGCTGGTCAAGGTTAAACAAGGCGAGAGGTTCGGAGTGGGTGCGGACGAGAAAAACTAGGTGCTGGAGGAAGGAGATGTTGTTAGAAATGGACCGACCAGGCACAGTGTATGACTGGTCGGGGAGATAAGAAATGGAAGCACAGAGTTCAAGCGGCGAGATAGAAGTTTAGTGAAAAGTTTGTAGTCCAGATTGAGAATGGAAATGGGGCGCCAATTTTGCAAGTCCAAAGGGTCTCTCTTTTTGGGCAGCAAGATGATGTGCGCTACAGTAAACTCCGGCGGTAGTGCTAAGAAGGTTTGCGCGCAAGAAAAGCAAGCGAGAAGAAAAGGCATCAGAGACGGGAGGAAGGCTCGGTAAAAGGAGAAGGGAAAGCCGTCAGGTCCCGGAGAAGCGTATGAATCAAGGGAGGCAAACGCCGCCCAAAATTCAGCAAGAGAAAAGGCGGAAAGAAGACGATCACAGAGTTGGGACGGGACCTGAGGTAGAGCAGAAAGAAGAGGACAGGAAGAGATAGCAACAGTATGCACCGCCGCACGGAATTTGTCCTGGAAAAAGCGCCGAACTTCCGTGCATAGACGTGAAGGGTCAGAAGAGATGGTACCATCAGGTAGGCGAAGGTGGCGTAGCATTTTCTACGTACGGTGTGTTCTTTCGGTACGTGAGAGCTCCTCGTAGGAAATCTCCAGCGAAGAAAGGTGAAGATCTTCAGCCTGCAAGTAGCCTCCACGGCGAGCGGATGGAGTTTCACTCATAAAGCATCCTGAACAACAATGTAAGCGGGATCTTGTAAGGAGATTGCAGCCAAGGAGCAACGGAGGTTACAAATAACCTTCGCACGTTCGTTACGAATAGCGAACGAAAAACGGCGTACGAACAGACGAAGATCGTTTTTGATGTCTAACCATAGACGAAGGGTACTAGGAGCGGTGCTGATGAGATGTTGTCGATCAGCAAGAAAACGGCGGACATCGGCGCAAAACGCCACAACCATAAGCAATGAATCATCGAAGGTCCAGGAGCGTTGTCTTGAGGGCGGGAAAGAGGAAACGCAGATGGTAAGCGCTATAGCACAATGGTCGGAAGAGGTGGAAGGATGATGTATCGCCGCAGTGATCGCTGGAAGCAGCGGTGGGATGACGTATATGCGATCCTTCTGCTGGAGAATTCCGCCAAGTATAAGAAATAGTGTCCGGGTGAAGATGCCGGAACGAGTCAACAAAATGGAAATGGGTAATAAGTTGAGTAAGCAGATCGACAAGAAGGGAGCGGTGCTTCCCCTGTAGACGTGCGTTCTAGCGAAAGCTGCAGAGTG
The DNA here is from genome assembly GCA_039090855.1 of Macrothele yani. NCBI lineage: Eukaryota > Metazoa > Arthropoda > Arachnida > Araneae > Macrothelidae > Macrothele > Macrothele yani. The sequence goes on from CM077004.1 coordinate 35,605,506, forward strand.
CAGTTAAAGTCACCCCCGAGGACGCAAAAGTTTCCGGGGGTACCGCCGCAAGTGCAGTCCGAAGGCCATGGAAAAGCGGATGGAGTTGAGAGTCGTCAGTAGGAATATACACATTAAAGATATGATATGGTACACCATTGATACAAAATTTAAAACATTGTAATTGATCTGTAAATAAGTTGTTAACAGCAACAGAAGTGATGGATGGACGAAAACGGGGATGTATTCCGGCAGCAATTCCGCCTGAACGCAGGACACGGTGGGCATGATAGAAGGTGTACTGCCATCGCGCCAGTGATGGAATGGTGTTGTAGGCAAGCACCAAGTTTCCTGGAGCAGGAAGAGATCGGCACTAATTGCCGAGAGGTCCTCATGCATGGCGAAATTCCCCACGGGTGATCCAAACCCCCGGCAGTTGAAGGAAACTACCGTGAAAGCGCCAGGTCACCCGGCGACGTGGTGAGCCTGGTGATAGAAATCTTGAGTCCGTGGATCTCTTTGCGAATGAACTTGGCCGTCTTAGAGGAAGGACCGGATAAGTAAAAAGAATTGTCCACAAGATTGTCCAAATCGGAAAGCTGTTGCAGGATTGCAGGAAGTCCAGCTTCATGGGTCTTCGCATACTGGAGGAAGCCGTGTGCTTTTTGCGTGTAACAGGTGAGAGCATGCAGCTCCTCATACGCAAGAGGCAATGACGGGAGAGATGTGTCGCGGAGAGTCTGATCAAAGTCCTCAAATGATACCATTGGAGAAGAAGGGTCAGAAGTGGTATCAAAGTCTTGAAGATACGATGGTTTCTGGCGGGTCCGTGAAGAGGAAACGAGTGGAGCTCCCAGCAGCTCTCCCTCGCTAGGTGGTGTTTCGAGGAGGTTTGGGTGCCGCCCTCTTATCTGGGCGAGCGCTGTGATCAGGCTCATAGGTGTCACTCACGGTCTGTTCTACACTGGTGTAAGCGCCGTCAGTATCCGCAATTGATACTTCAGTATCTGACACGACACGGTCGTCTGCAGAATCAGCTGGTGGATCAGAGGCGCGGAACTTGGAGGACTCCGGTAGCACTGGAAAATCGGTCGCGGAGAGAGATGGCGGCACATCAGTCGATGACGGAGCCCTTTCTCGTCTGAGAGGCGCCTCAGATGTGACGTACCTGCCAGCAGGACGCACTCGACATGAAGGCAGATAGGAATCAGAATAATCGTCTGCGTATCTCAGTTGGTAGAGCGACTTGTTCCGGAATAAGCGATCGGGTTCGAATCCCGGCGTAGACCGAAAATGACGGAGAAATTTACTTCGTTATAATGGCGCCCGAACTATCCGGATGACCGGCCGTTCAAAATCTCGCATTGGTGTGATGTTATTTCCACACCGCGAGACTGGAAAAATCAGAGAATTCCTTCTCCAGCGCTTCGAAAAAAAATAAAAAAAAAATGTGTGATGTTGCATTCCACACAGCAGATTGACTGGGAGTTCTCAAGTGCACGTTCTACAGTGGATGGCTGCCTGCAACGATTCATGGTCACGGCTGACCCGTGGGCCATGCCCCCGGCCCTCTTTCGGGGGGAGATGTGACGTACCTGCCAGCAGGACGCACACGACATGAAGGCAGATAGGAATCAGAATAATCGTCTGCGTAGCTCAGTTGGTAGAGCGACTTGTTCCGGAATAAGCGGCCTCGGGTTCGAATCCCGGCGTAGACAAAAAATGACGGAGAAATTTACTTCGTTATACAGACGAAAGGCGTGGAGGCAAGGGCGAGTCAGAGGATTGTTGAGAAGACACCTGCGGTGAATCTTGTGTAGCAGGAGCAGGATTGGGACACTGCTTGTAAAAGTGTCCAAACTTCTTGCATTTGCTGCAGTGATGTTCAGAGAGCACATTAATATAGCGGATCTGGTTACCGCACTTGACTTTGAATTGAGTCGGGATGGTCTGAATGTCCGCCGGTGAAGAAAAAACAACCCTACCCACGCGACGAGCAGGGAGTTGTCTTCGGAGTCTTTAGGGGCAGCAGAATATGTCTAAATGGTTCCAACCACACGGCCGAATGACGCAAGAACCGCAAATAAAACAGTATCGGTTACCTCTGGGGGCACTGGGTAGAAAGACATTCAGCGGGCGCTCGGCAACTGGGCTGGAAACAAGATGTTGATCGCCGATGGTGAGGCCGGCATTCGTCACGGCACGAGCAGAGTTGGCCTTGGAAAAGTATACGACAATCGTTCGGCCTCGCCCACGGTGTATGATAGTCAGGTGATACGACTCTGGAATAAAAAATGGCCCGTAAATGTCACGTGTCACTAGATAGCGCGACGAACGTGTGGGCCGATGATTTGATACAACCTGTTCTTTCTTATGGGAGGGAGCGGCAGAAACATTCGTATTTTTTGAATGCTATTTTGCTTGGAATTAAAAAAACCCCTCCTGGAACGCTTCGCAAACATGCACTTTTGTGCCTACTACATGGAATTCGTCAAATAAGCGTTATATATATATATATATATATATATATATATATATATATATATATATATATATATATATATATTGGACACAGAGTAAGTACTCTAACGTGAAGATTTCTGAGCAGACGATGATGAGTTTTTTTACTGAGGCAATAGAGAATAGACCCTTTATCGTCAAAAAAATTGTACTTCTTGTAAAATGAGATGGTGCTGTACATTCGGAGGAGCAATTTTAACATGGAATATTAGTTTTTGCGTAAGTCATTGGAGCCTCGCTAATGGAAACTGGTAATTTTGAAAACTTACCGAAATTTTCGCAAAAAATAATTTTGATTAATCTTCAGCTCGAGAAATCATTCACTACTGATGTTTTCATTTAGTAATGAACAATATATCTTACACATTTGTTTTATTTTTGTACCTAATCATACTAATGAATCCATCTGTGCTGTCGATAACGGCAGAGAAAGTGCATCGTGACAAAATGGCTGTTTTTTTCTTTCTCGGCGGAGATTTCCCCGACCTGCGTGCATATAGTACGATGAACATATTTGACATCAAGCAATAAAATTTGTGATCCTACATTTAAACAACGGTTAATGCTCTTAACGTAAAAATTTTCCACATTGTAAGCTGTGGAATAATGCATCACGTCCTAATGCTTGCCGCCATTTTTCCAACTCTGTTGGTGTTACATATTAAGCCTTAATAAGAGACACGAACTTACTTTTAAGCAGTAACGAGCTCCATTCGAGAACATAAACTTTTATTTCATAACAACAATCATTCGTCCGCCTCATAACAACTCCGCCATTACCATACATACTTCCTTGCCACAACCCCCAACTTCCCTAGTAATTCTTTATTACGTTACAGTTGGGTCAATAAAGGTTGATACAAGTTCTTTATATGCTGCATAACCTGTCCGATAACCTATAGTTTGGTACAAAACACTTTCGCCCATACCTAAAACAGAACTGAACAGATTCTAGTCCGACATTTAGCTACAATATAAATTTATCTCCCGTTAAGTAAAAACAGAGTTGACGTACTTTAACTTCTGTATAGAAACTTCAAATTTTCTGGAACTCCGTACAATATAATTACACAAGGAAAAAATAAAAATACTCCAGATTATTACCGATTTTGCACTGATGAAATCATAAACACCATATAATCCTATGATGGTTAGCGTGAACGATAGGCCTACAACTCCTGAACGCCCCCTGGCGAGCTGTGACATTAACAGTCCGTTTTTCAAACTGTTGACAGCATGGAGAGTTGTGTCACCTGACTTATCATACACCGTGGCCTCGCCGAAACATGTGCGAAATGGCATGTTTTGGAAATTGCCGCTTTAAAGTGGTGGAATAACCTTTTAAGAAGGTGTTTGGCAAGGATTCAAAGATAACACCTCTGCCTAAGATCGCAGTGAAAGCAGTACATGCTGGTGAGTCCTAGGGAATTTCGTAAGAAATGGTATTTCCGTCTTGTTGTATTGTTGTAGTTGTGAGTGGCGAGCTTCGGCGCCGGCGTACATGCCCTGCGAGGGGCGTTGCACAGTGGGAGAGGCCATGGCATTGGCATACGTAGATGAAGACGTCATAGGTTTAGATGACATGGGGAAGGTACCGTTGCATGAGACATTCATTGCGTTATCGTCAGCAACGAGGGTGATAGCAGCTTGAGATGAGTGAGAAGGCAACTGAACAGCCTGAGGAAAGGGGTTGTTCACATTACAAGTTGAAGGCAGTGCAACGCCACCACTAGGGGAGTGAAACGAAGCAGCACTAATGAAAGAAGAAGAGGTTGTCGTCAACATCGATGAGACACCAGAAGTGAGGTCCAGTTGCGCCCGGCATGTCCACCGGAAGACGCCATTTGCAATGGCGCCAACTATCGTAGCTTCGACCAGCTCGGCCGAGAGATAAACTAAACGGAATAGGAAAAGAAAAAGGCAACTCACCAATCTGGGAGTATTCACACACGATAGCGGAATTTTCCAAACGTAAGTGCTTTGAAACTTGGGATGCACAACTCACTAGAAACACACAAAATACGCACGAATTGACGGAGCTTCTACCACCATGAGCAACTCAATGGACTATGTGCAGTCGCCCGTCCCTAATTTAGAGTCACTGACTCCAGGGAAGAGAAAGAGCTAGAGCCGTAAGACAAACACAACATACATGCCTCACCTGGACTCGAATCCGGACCCCTTTAGGAGGAATGATCAGAGTCCATCGCTTAGAGCACTGCGCCACCGGGGCAGCGGGGGATTTATTTCTTCAGTATCACTATCATCTAAACTCCATGACTGTGGAGGTACAGGAACAGGAAGATCTGAACCATGAGAAACAGGTCTTATGGCCGAATGAATACTGGGATACTCAGGGCCAGTTCAACCATTAGGCGAACTAGGCAGCTGCCTAGGGAGCCAAAGTTTGAGGGGCGCTAAGATTTACAGTTGATAAAATCAAATAAGTTAATAAATGAAAAAAAAGGGAAAAACAAAGACAATTATTTTTTTCTGTTGCCCATTCGATGTAACTTGCGATTTCTTACTAATTGAGAAACGGAGACCTGTTCTTATGGACTGGGTAAAGAGTTTTTTAGACTCTGTTTTTTCTGTTGTCCATTTGATATAAGTTGTGAATTCTTATTCATTGAGAAACGGAGATCTGCTCTTATAGAATGGGTAAGTCAGCTTGCGGTAAATCTTCCCCCTTTCACCACAACGCCATGAAAGCACGCATCTGTCGAAAAAATGCGATAAACTAAGCTCGTCTCCATGCGGCAAGGAAGTCAGGCGACGCCTGAGGTGGGCACAATATATATTTTTTTAAGAAAATGGATTCTGTGTTATCCGACTTTCAATGGAAATATCTAGACCGTCCACTTCTTCTATCACAAACAGTAGCAATGCTCAATCTTTAAAGTTCTTTGGGAGCAGAGGTAAGGGCAAGGGAGGGGAGGAGGTTAACTGCCACCGTGAACAACTCGATGACTATAAGCAGTCGCCCGTCCCTAATTTAGGACTACTTGTTTCAGGAAAGAGCCAGTGTGGCAAGACAAACACAGCATACACGCCTCATCGGGATTCGAACCCTGACCCATCTCGAACAAATCGTCAAAAGCCAGCGCTTATATCACTGCGTGACCGGAGTGGCTTTCCTAATGGTTAGTAATTGTCTCACGTAGACTATTTTTAGTAAAAACAGGGGCAAAAGTAAGAGAGGCTAGAATTTCATAATTTCATTGCTCTAGAATTCTTTTCTGTTTTCCGTTTTATTTTTTCCCCTCTCCTCATCGGGGGATGCAGGAGGAAAGAATCTTGTTGGGTTATATGCATCATCGATCGAACAAAAAATTGCACGTGACATAGATTTGAAGACACTTGTTGGTAATTTTGTGAAAAATAGAGCACGCAAAATCAAATCTTAATTTCATTTTCATTGATTTTTTTATTGGAGGTTTAACGACCACCGTGAGCAACTCAATGGGCTATAAGAAGTCGCTCGTCCCTAATTTAGGGCCGCTGGCTCCAGGGAAAGGAGAGAGCCAGCGCCATAAGGCAAACACAACATTCATGCCTCACCGGGATTCAAACCCGGACCCCTTTCGGACGAATGATCAGAAGCCATCGCTTAGACCACTGGGCCACCGCGGCGGCTCATTTTCATTGGACCAGTAAGTACATGGATGTGGTTTCCATTAGTTTCTTTTGCAGCCCCGGTGCGGCAGTGGTCTAAGGAGCTGGCCTCTGATCATTCGTCCGTAAGGGGTCCGGGTTCGAATCCCGGTCAGGCATGGATGTTGTATTTGTTTTACGGCACTGGCTCTCTTCCTTCCCTGGAACCAGTGACCCTAAATTAGGGACGGTCGACTGCTTATAGCCCATTGAGTTGCTCACGGTGGTCGTTAAACCTCCAATAAAAAAAACCTCCCATAAAAAAAAAAGTTTTTTTTTCTATTTAATTTAAATTGTATTTTTGTATCTTGAAATAATTAATGAATAAATGCAGTGTGTTTAGCCACACAAAGAATAACAAATTTTTGACGGCGCAAGATGGTCTGCTTATGGTGCCAAACACACTAGCACCGGTCCTAGGGTTACTAAATCGGGTCTTTGGCCTTATCTGTAATTCCAGATACCTTAGTGATGCAGAAGTTGGTCTGTTGTGTGGTCTTTCGGTTCTTTCAAACAATTGGTACCGCAAATGGCATTTGAGGTGATTCCTTCAACCAGCCAGTGAACAAAGTTACACACGAATTACAACAAATGTGAGGCGCCCAATATTTATATTCATCATCCATTTTATACTGGAAATAAAGTTCATACGATCTTCTAATCAACAGTGTGGAATGTCGCCTTTGAGTTTTTAAAGTAAATTGTCCACAAATGTAGCAGAAACTGTTTGGATGGTTTACACAAGTACACGGCATTATTTAACGTGCACTTTGCCCAACCCACAATATTTTTTAAGACAACGAAAAAATGCACGTCATTCAATACCGATTAAATACAAAAATTATGCTTTGTTCCCTCTTCCCAAAAGGAATTGGACAACAGGAAGTAATGGCGCCAGTATGTCTACTCTGAGAGACACAGCTATCCTGACTGCAGGAAGATGTCTCCGTTGGAATACATAAGAAAATTCGTTTAAGTAACACGACGTTCATCCCTAATCTCCATTACAAGAAATTAGAGCCCAGTGGAGCAATTGAGACTTCATATTTGGTTTCGGCACCCGTAAATACAGGCAAATAATTATTGTTCAGTGTTATCATAAAAGTGAAAAATTTGCCAGTGGTAAGATTTTAGGGGTAAGATACTGGATCGATAAATTTTCATGGTTAATGCACTCATAAAAAGGAAATGAATTGTTCTGAGAGAGATAAAAGACTCATGCAATGTCTTTGTTAAAAATGGTTTCTACAACTGGTGAATAGCTTTGAAGAGATCTCACGAAAAAAGTTATTTTCACCGAGGAACAATTCTGTTTACCAATGTTATACAGCATAGGCGCCCATGTGGAGGGACAAGATGGGGCACTTGCCTTCTCCTGGAAATTTTACCATGTAGTTTCTGTTCTTGGCAGTGGCACACTGCAGGGGTGGGTCCAACGGGTCCGGACCCCTTAAAATAATAGCAATGACCCTAAGATATTGTGCTATTAAAATTAATACATAGTTGATTCATGCATACTATATTGCATGCACACGCAAGATATGTTCTTTAAATTAAGAAAAAATAGTTAAAGCATGTGTATTATTTCAGTCCTTCTTGACAGGAGTTCCTCCTGGGAAAACACGAGCTGCAGCTAGGATCTGAGAGTTTGTTCTACGTCTACGTGGAGGTGTGGGAGTGGGCTAGTGACTTTCGCGGTATCAAATGATCATATGTAGAGGATTTTAGAAAGGGAGTGCCTGACCCTAGGTCTTAAACAGCCTTTAGAAATAGGAAGCTAGGAGATTTGGGCTAGATTGCCCGATAAGAAAGTGACACAGGAGCGAAGTAGAAAGTGCGAGGAAGACGCCTTTATTTATTACCGGGGGGCCAGTGCCTGCGGTCCGACGGCTTAACGCGCCCATCCGACGCACGGCGGGTATTTAGTGGATCGAGCGTTCGTACCTGCCTGGGATCGAACCTGAGGTCCTTTCCGTGGCAGTCACGAATGCTACCCACTAGGCCACCCACGGCATTTCGCGGTATCTTAGTTATGCTGTTGCTTTAATTGGTCCGGGAGACATTTAAACAAACCTTACATTGATACGGGTGGGGTTTATCTTCATGTGTCATGTGGGATTACTACTGATATACGGTCTGAGCGGCTTTGGTTTATGCTTCAACGGGTTTATGTGATTTCATGTCATTTTCACGTTCGCTGCCTCTCGGATTAAAGAATAAAAGATATTTAGATACATAAACATAATAAAGACATCAGAAACAAATAGATAAATATGTAAATACAAAAATATAAAGATAAGTGGAAAGGTAAATTAGTTTTTATTCTGTAATTGTTATTTTATATCTTAGGTAACGATATGAAATGTAGAATGGGTAAATATGTAGATTAGCGTCCTAAATTATTTCGTCGGAAAAATATTAGTACCTGGGAAAAGTTCGACGTACAGATTTTAGAGTATGAAAATTAATGGCAAATGGTGCAGAAATTTCATGTTTTAAATGTCTTTTAAAGATTTTTACCGTAATATTTACCTGTAAGGAAGATGCTGTGAAGAGATGCTGCGGTAATATATTCCCAAATATAAAAAATTGCACATCGATAAAACTCGCATGGCACACTTAATACTTGCAAAAACATATCCATAATTATATTAAAAATCAATCATTTTTCTTTGAGTAATGTCCAGACCTTTTAGTAGATGGCGCGACTTGTTGATTGGTGACGTCAGTAGACAAACAAATGTTAGATTGCTTAGTTATGGTTATGTTTTGGCAAGTATTAAGTATTCCATGCTATAATTTAAAGTTAGTTGTATCGATGTGCAAATTGTCACCCTTGGGAATGCATTAATTGCGAAGAAAATAGGTAGTGAAGTTTTATCATTGGAAACATAAGGCAGAGATTTTACATGGAACCACCTTAAGGCACTGGGCCGCCCCGGTGGCGCAGTGGTCTAAGCGATCGCCTCTGATCATTCGTCCGAACGAGGTCCGGGTTCGAATCCCGGTGAGGCATGGATGTTGTGTTTGTCTTACGGCACTGGCTCTCTCCCTTCCCTGGAACCAGTGACCCTAAATTAGGGACGGGCGACTGCTTATAGCCCATTGAGTTGCTCACGGTGGTCGTTAAACCTCCAATCAAAAAAAAAAGGCACTGGCTTTTTTCCCCACTTTCTAGATCCAGCGGTCCAACATTGGTCGCCGCCCCGGTGGCGCAGTGGTCTAAGGCGTTGGCCTCTGATCATTCGTCCGTAAGGGGTCCGGGTTCGAATCCCGGTCAGGCATGGATGTTGTGTTTGTCTTACGGCACTGGCTCTCTCCCTTCCCTGGAACCAGTGACCCTAAATTAGGGACGGGCGACTGCTTATAGCCCATTTGAGTTGCTCACGGTGGTCGTTAAATATCCAATCAAAAAAAAAAAAAAAAACATTGGTCGTTAAACCTCCAAAAGAAAAACAATAATTATGTAAACAAAAGTTATTTGTTATTCTGTCTATCTTCGTTCAGTTACATGTAAAGGTGTATGGCGTAGGTGATAACTTCTTGTCATCACGTCCAAAATCTGTCAAGCTATTGGTTAACTTTGGGTTTTTAATGTAGAGTCGCAAAGGTGTTATAATGCTTTGTGAGATCTAAGTCGACGCTCGTGACGCCAGGAAGTTATTGGCGCCGCCCCAGTGGCCCAGTGGTTTAAGCGATGGCCTCTGATCATTCGTCCAAAAGGGGTCCGGGTTCGATTCCCGGTGAGGCATGGATGTTGTGTTTGTCTTACGGCACTGGATCTCTCCCTTATCTGGAACCAGTGACCCTAAATTAGGGATGGGCAACTGCTTATAGCCCATTGAGTTGCTCACGGTGGTCGTTAAACTTTCAATAAAAAAAAAAGAAAAAAAAAGAAAAAAAAAAAGAAGAGGCTATTGGCAAGTCCTGTTTTTTTATCTGGATGGCCCAAAGACCTTTGGGATGGCCATGACTAGGAACGCTAAGCCAGTGGTCCTAAAAGGAAAATAAAAAAGAACCTCTAATGCTTTCTAAATTTTCCTTCAGCAGTTTTTTTTTTTGATTGGAGGTTTAACGACCACCGTGAGCAACTCAATGGGCTATAAGCAGTCGCCCGTCCCTAATTTAGGGTCACTGGTTCCAGGGAAGGGAGAGAGCCAGTGCCGTAAGACAAACACGACATCCATGCCTCACCGGGATTCGAATCCGGACCCCGTTCGGACGAATGATCAGAGGCCATCGCTTAGACCACTGCGCCACCGGGGCGGCCTTCAGCAGTTTCCATTCATTATTTTCTAACTCGCATCAAAATAATTTTATTTTTAATGCACCAAAATTTCCATGCGATGAAACCTTTAAGAATCAATCCTAAATAAAAAATCACCACCCCGCTGGCGCAGTGGTTTAAGTGCTGGCTTTAAACGATTCGTCCGAGATGGGTCTGGGTTCGAATCTTGGTGAGATACGAATGTTGTCTTTATCTTACGGCACTGACTCTCTCCCTTCCCTGGAACCTGTGGCACTAAATTTGGGAGAAGCTATTGCTTATACCCAAGGAGGTTAGAATAAGAAATCTGGAGATGCCCTTGTTAATGAAACCGAACCACTTTGCGTGAAGCATATAACCGCAAGCGACGGTCGTCAAAGTGTGGGAAAACGAAGGAGGTTAGAAGAAGAAGAGGTGAAGGGACTCGTTTTGAGTGAAGCCAAAACAGATCAGCTGTTTCTGTCCTCTCTCTGAGGTGGTGGGAGCCTGTGCTGCGAGAGTTCGGGAACGTGACGTCACTTCCTGCGGCTTAAGCAGTTTTTTTTTTTTTATTGGAGGGGTATTTTTTTTTTTTTGATTGGAGGTTTAACGACCACCGTGAGCAACTCAATGGACTATAAGCAGTCGCCCGTCCCTAATTTAGGGTCACTGGTTCCAGGGAAGGGAGAGAACCAGTGCCGTAAGACAAACACAACATCCATGCCTCACCAGGATTCGAACCCGGACCCCTTCGGACGAATGATCAGAGGCCATCGCTTAGACCACTGCGCCACCGGGGCGGCTAAGCAGTTTTGCTTAGCGCATGCAAACCAAGGATGGAAGGAAGGAATATTTCGGACTTCTTATTTCTTAACATTGGGCTTTTGGTTATATTTTAAACATGGTTACTTACACATGGGTCCGCTCAAAAAAATCATTATTTTGTTCAATTTTTTAAAGAAATACCAACACATATTTTCCTGTTTTTTCTGGAATTTTTTTATTATGGGAATGAATAATTCAGCCTCAATTTTTTTCATGCCTGTATGGGTAAAGTCGAAAAACCCGTACAAAATCGCGATTTCCCTATAGAGACATACAGGAGATTCTTAGGTTGGGCGCATTTGCGTAGTCAGCTGATAAAAAGTGGCGTCACGCCAGAAGCACAGGGAGAGGGGCTGTTGCCACCTCCTCCTACTTCTAACATCCTTGGGGAAAACCAAGGAGATTAGAATAATACTTCTTAAAATGCCCTAAATCTCTTAACCATGAAGCCACAAACTGTGGGAAATTGACGTTGTTTACATGAAACCTATGTAATTTCAACTGTGTGTATTTTGGCTGCAGAAACCGTATTAATATCAAACCGGAATGAATTATACTTCTTATAACAGTGAAGCTTTCAATTTTAGCGCTATGTTTTCTTAGAATTCGCACTGACGTTCGTGTGCTTCCATTTAAAATAAAAATGGGAAGAAGCTTGAAAATAATTAAGAATTTTATAAAATCAGCATTTTCACGCAATTGGCAACCAGTTACGATGCAAAATTGGGAGCCGCCTCGGTGGCGCAGTGGTCTAAGCGATGGCTTCTGATCATTCGTCCGTAAGAGGTCCGGGTTCGAATCCCGGTGAGGCATGGATGTTGTGTTTGTCTTACGGCACTGGCTCTCTCCCTTCCCTGGAACCAGTGACCCTAAATTAGGGACAGGCGACTGCTTATAGCCCATTGAGTTGCTCACGGTGGTCGTTAAACCACCAATCAAAAAAAAAAAAAAAAAAAAAAAAAGTGGGAAATTTGCGACGAAAGAAGGCGATTCGGCTAACACAAAATACATTGCAATAGCCTTGAAAACCATCAGCTTTCCCACACTTTGATGACCGTCTCTTGCGGTTATACTTATAGGCTTCATGCAAAATGGTACTGTTCCATTAACTAGGGCATCTCCAGATATCTTATTATAACCTCCTTGGGGAAAGCTCACGGCTTTCAAGGCTATCGTAAATATTTCCAATTTTGCATCGTAACTTGTTGCCAATGTGTGAGGAAATGCTGAATTTATAAAATTCTTAATTATTTCGTGACCCCTTCCCATTTTTATTTTCAATTGAAACACACGAACATTAGTGCGAATTCTAAACAAAACATAACGTTAAAGTTGTAAACTTCACTCGTGCAAGAAGTATATTTCATTCCGGTTTGATATTAACACGGTTTCTGCAAACAAAATTCATGCAATTCCAAAATACAAACAGTTGAAATTACATAGGTATCATGTAAAGAACAGCAAATTCCCACATCCTCCCAAATAAGAAATCAGTGATTTCAAATCACCATAGCTTAAAGAAAAAATAGGTAGTGTTCTACTTTGACCTATCTGAGTGTTCAGGTTGATTAGAAGCATCCGACATGTGATTTTAAAATCTTGAAATTCGAACATACGGCAACATTCTTTACAGGAGTAATATTTTGCATGTATGAAATGGTGTTTAAAACATCCCAAATTCAGTTATTGTAATACCGTTCTGCCACCTATCAGTTGACTTAGAACTTTGAATCTCCGCCCTTTTACAAGTGGTTTAAGTTTGACAGGTGATTAAAAGTGGCAAAACCGAGCCCATACATTTTGCGAACCGCCGGAAAACATGTCACTGTGTTATGTCGTGTGAGCTGATTTGATTAGAACTTTCTCAGCAATTTAGGATGATTAATTTTTTAAGTATGCCTTTAAAACAGTTAGGAAACTAATTACAGCAGTAAACTGCCCGAATCGACGTCTAGTTGAATAATTTGTGAGGAAAAAAAAATATTGTGGTAAGCATTTGTTTTTAAATGTGAAAACTCGCATTAAATTGTAACTTCTTTCCCTTCAGGGAAGTTTTTTTTAGGATTGTAACTATAAAATTATTATGTATTGAATGATATAAAAGGTTTGGGTTTTTTGTACGGATGTGCCTTATGTGTTACGAAATTAAGTAGAATTTTAATGTGACTAATTTGACGGTGGTTATGTTTACAAGGTATTTAAAGAGTCGCGCAATGAAATTCAAGTGTAAGGTTATCATCGTTTCTTGGCCAGGAATATTTGCCTAAGTCCAAGTAATATATGTTTAGTGCATACGAAAATTCTGAAATAAGGTTTTTTACTAGGTACCGGAATTATCATTAAGGCCATGTGTTTTTTTCTTTGATAATATGCGAAACGTTTAGCAACTTAACATTTGAGGTTGCAGTATGCCAGAGTAGGAAGGCATGTATATGTTTTGTTTGTAAAGCTACGCACCTGTTCAAATAGCAGTATTTCTAAAAGAATTGGTGTAGTAAACAGAACTGCATCGCCATGCTCCTTTTGACTGTGACAGTTTGCGAAGTGGCATTGTGAAGTAATGTCAAATGAGAGGCCTGGTGTAAAAAGGTAATGTTTTGTTTTTTCCTGTATTTGGAATCCAAAACTTAAGGCGAATTTTATGAACCAGTTTCTCAATTCTGCTTTGCAGTTTACTAGGTAAAAACTGTTCTGTCCAGAGCTATTAAAATAAGGACAAAATATCCATGTTTGTGCATTGGCTAATTTATTCACATACTGCAGAGTCATCTAAGTAAGAATAGTGTAGGTTTGGTTTGATTTCTAAAAATTCATGAATTCAGAGTTTCTGTAAACTGTTTCTTTTACTGATGACCAGTAGTGAAGCTAGATGTTTGTTTTTATTTGGAGGAGGGGGGTACAAGTGCCTAATGCCTGGGCAAGTCCTTTAGATTTAATGCCAAATGTATGCATATATATGATGTATATACATATACTGAACATTGCACACACATACATGTATATATATTAACTAAAATAAGAATAAACCCAATTTGACTTTGTAAATTTAGAAAACACTTTTGATTCTGTGAAACCATCAGCAGTTAATAATGCCTTTGAAATGCTGCAGTACTAAAGATGCATACATTAATATTATTAATGACTTCTATGAAAATGTGAGTGCAAAGGTTCAACTGTTTGAGGACATTGCATAAATAAAAATTGGAAAGGGTGTAGGACAGGGTGATACCATATCTCCTAAGCTCTTTAATGCAACATTAGAATGTCTGTCAATCATTGAACTGGGAAGACTAGGGAATAAAGGTTAATGGAGATTTATACACCTCACTTTTATTTTTGCAAGTACCTCCTCAGAGCAATGGATTATGGTCCAGGAACTTGCTGATAAGAGAAAGAGGGATTAAAAATGGACTTTCAGAAAACAAAATTGATGTATAATCTTTTATAAGAAATAAAATTTAGTGATTAATGGAGCAGTTGTAGAAGTGACCACTGCCTGCATTTCATTTTCCTTGAACAGCAGATATCAAGCAAGGACTGCATCAAAGAAGAAATTAATAGGCGCATAAAACTTGGTTGAAGAGCATTTGAAAGAAACAGTGCAATTTTCAAGAGCAATTTACTGTTATGTCTTATGAGAAAAGTGTTTTTAGCAGTAACCTGACATCATGTGGTCTTTTATTTTGTTTTTGTGTGTAGGGTATTTTTTTCCAAATTTATACCTTGTTAAGTGCCTATGTTAACTTTTACATTTTCAATAAAAAATAACAAAAAAACTATACACAGCCCAGTCAAAAAATTATGACCACCTCTGATAGCAAGAACTATAACCAGCATCTAGCTGGTGTGTTTAGCAACATAAACAAATCAAGTAAGGTATTTAAAAGGACATGATCTTGTGGACTGTATGCTGTTTCATGTGAAAATGGAAAAAGGAAGTGATTTAATAGTTTTTGAAAAAGGAATGATTGTCGGCTACCGACTGAACAGGGTTCCCACGGTGCTTATAAATCCTTAAAAGTCCTTATATTTTTTTTGGTGCTTAAAAGTCCTTATATTTTCCCAAAAAGAGCAAAAAGGAATTAAAAGTGCTTATTTTTTATTTTGTTCAGAGTGCTTAAAGGTGCTTATTTTTAATTTTGTTTGGATTTTTTTTTTTTTTTTAATTTTTCCACATTTGCCCATAAACTTTAGATTGGTTGTTTTCATGGAGCACGTGAGTTCATATGAAATGCTATACCTAATTAACATTTGGAGCTTCGACACTGAGAAAAAAATAGTTGTCTTTATACACTGAGAGGCCTTTTTATTATGACCAGCCCCTCACCTCAGTACTTCGTTGGGCAACCTTTCGACTTAAATACTGTGTCGATTCTTCGTGGCATGGAGTCCACAAGATGTTGATAGGTGGTTTGTGGAATCTGAGACCATGCTTGATGAATAGCACTTTCCAGGAGTGTGAGATTGCAGGGTTGTGGATCCAGCTGTCTGATGGATCGTTCAACTTCATCCCACAAATTCTCAATGGGGTTGAGATCTGGAGATTGTGGGGACACCTAAGGAAAGTAAACTCACCGGCATGTTCCTGAAACCAATCCTGTACAATACGAGCATTATGGCAGACCCATTATCTTGTTGAAAGTAGCCATCGCCATTGGGATAAACCATCCACATGACAGAATGCACTTGGTCCGCAACGATGTTTAGATATGATGTGCCAGTCAGACGTTGATCAGCACGAATTAAAGGGCCCAAAGCATGCTAGGAAAACATTCCCCAAACCATAAAGTTGCCTTCACCAGCTTGAAGGGTTGTAGAAATGCATTTGGGGTCCATGTTTTCGTGCTGTCTCCGCCAAATTCTCACTCTGCCATCAGCATGGTGCAACTGAAAACGTGATTCATCAGACCACATAATTTGTTTCCAATTATCGACTGTCCAATCCTTGTGCTCCTGTGCGAACTGGAGACGTTTTCTCTCGTTAACTAAAGACAGCAAAGGTGTTTGAACAGGGGTCATTCCATGCCAAATCAACCAAAAAAATTTCAATATTTAACCTGACCATCTCAAATTTCAATGAAACATTCAGGGATCATTCTCACTAATGATATAAATGAGAATATATATATATTTTAAAAACATTTTATCATTGGGTTTTCATGTAATTAATTTCTAAAATTTTGAAAAATGTCGTTTTTTAGCTTGCATAAACTTTTTTAATCTTTAATTTCTCAAGTTTAATAAGGCATAGAGAGTTGTTTGACCCCTCATTTTAAAGATTATTTCATAAGTTTTAATTTGATATGCAACTTGACTATGCTTGGTGAAAAAAATTAATTAAAAAATATATTAAGATAGTGTTTTTTAAAAATTAAAAAAAAAGTTTTGTGTAATATAAGCTTTAAATCCTGAAACTTTTAGAGTGGGATCTCAATGGGATCAGGAGCTATGGCAGAAAACTTGTACTGTACAAGTAATAATGGATTAATAATGAAAAAGTTACTGTACAAGTAATAATGGATTATAATTCTCGTTTTATTGTGTTTACATGATAACAGACAATGAGTTTTTAAATCTGCATAATACATCATACTACTACATAGTCAAACATAAAACAAGGGAAGGACAGTCCCAACAGGCTAAAAGTTTTACCTGGTAAAATTAATAAAAAAATTTTTAGTTAGCACTCAGAGTTATAGTTACGCCAAAATAGCGACCTTAGTTCTTCTTTAATTTAAACAAATAAGTTCTTGTTTGCCTTTTTGGTTTCTGAGTCTGTAAGTCGATAAACTCTTCCTGTAGCTGTTGTAGGATCAACTTTTGTTAAAACCTCACTTTTATGCACAACTAGTATATCAGTAAGTTGTGGGTATTTGAATGATGTAGAAGGGCCATGTGGTTCCAAAAAACTTTTTACTTAATCTCCTTCTATTCCTAACACACAACCTAACCACCACTTGTCTGAGTATTAGCATGTAACAAAGCCAACAATGTCCAGATCATCATCAGTGTCATCAGCTGAAACTATTTCTACACTTGATTCCTCTGAAAATGAGTGGCTTTTTACTAAAACTCTAGTCTCATTCACAGGACTGTAACTGTGAAATTCTTGAGTACCCTTTATTGTTGCTGTTTCAAACCTACTCTTCAAGGTTTTTTCCTCTGCCTCGTATTCGTCTGTAGTGGAATACAAAAAACTGATGTTGACAATATTGTCTTTAGCCCAATCATAAAGTTGGCGAGAAGCCATAATTTGATCATTGTAGACCATTCGTAGACTGGCCAATGCCGCTAATCGTTTAACAGTTCCTCCGACACCATCACATGCATTTGTTACATGTGACGATGCAAAGAAGTTCCATTCCGCCTTAATGCCAAAATCTTTCTCATGATGGCAGAGATTGAGAAAGTTTGATTTGTTTTTGTACTGTGATGATGCTCCATCTAAAAAGTAATTCAGCTTTTCGGGTTTATGGGGCAGATTCTGTTTAAGAAAGTCAGTCATGAGGCGTTGAAACAACTGAACAGCAACTGTATCATGCACCATACAATCAGAAAGAATAACTAAGCTCAGGTGCGCCAACTTTTTGGTTTCCCCGTCAACGTAGTATATAACAAACGGATGTATTGTTGCTTGAGCATTGTTCCAATGAAAGCCTTGTGCAAAATCTTGAAGCACAAATGCATAATTTTCAGCAAAATCACAAAGTACAATGCATTGGTTTTGAGGTAGATTTTCTTTCAAGTGTCGCAAATAGGAAGACTGTTGAGTAGCAATAAAAGAGTGTCTTAAAAGTTTTGGCAAACTCTGAAACAAATAATCCCAAAAGTCTTCTGTCGGTTTTATAATAGTTTCCAGGACACACTTGTTATTAATCTGCATCCATTGTTTGAAACTCACATTTTCAATGCTATTAAGTTCAAAAGCTTCTTCAAACCGAGCCTTCAAATCATTGCTTCCTGGACAATTAACACAATTTGCGAAGTAACATTTAGATGTTGGCATTTTGCAAATTATATTTGCTTGTTACACCTTTGTATGTTTTAATCGGGAGTTCACCATTTGTCAATTCAGGTATTTTACACTGAGCCATAATTAATTTGCCATTCTGATGTATTGTGCAAACGCACACAAAATGTGCCCTACTGGACCCAGGAAGAACACAATGCTTGGGACGAAGCTCACAAAATTTAAAAATTACAATTCTCTGATCAGGGTAATGCTCCTTAAATAGTACATATGATTCTTTTAATGTACTTTAGAATTAAATACTTTTGAACATGTACACATTTGCAATCTTTTTTGACTGAAACAGTCTTTTCTTTATCAGGCATTTGACGACTAACCTCATCATTTTGATAGAATTCTTTGACTAGGGCTACAGTTGCAGGATTTAGTAAATCATTATCTGTAATAGACCCTAATGTAAATTGGTTACCTTATAGCCAATGTATTTTTTATTTATTTTTAAAATTTATAATTTTTTTTTCACCAAGCATAGTCAAGTTGCATATCAAATTAAAACTTATGAAATTCTCTTTAAAGTGAGGGGTCAAACAACTCTCTAGGCCTTATAAAACTTGATAAATTAAAGATTGAAAAAGTTTATGCAAGCCAAAAAATGACGATTTTTCAAAATTTTAAAAATTAATTACATGAAAACCCAATGAGATAAAAAAAAAAAAAAAATTATTCTCCTTTATCACTAGGGAGAATGGTCCCTGAAGGTTTCATTGAAATTTGAAATGATCAGGTTGAGTGACTGGTTTATTTGGCATGGAATCACCCACAGGCCTTTGGCTGCCATATCCCATCCGATGCAGTGTATGGCGAACAGTGTGTGCAGAGGTAATTTGAGCAGATCCTTGATTAAGATGGTCTGTAATTTTCTGCACTGTTGCCCTTCTGTTGTCTGTTACCAGTCTGGACACTCTCCGTTCCGCCCGAGCAGTCACTAGTCGATGACGACCACATGTTGCACGTAGTGACCCAGTTTTTTGGCTGACAGTCCAGTCTTTAAACACTTAAACAACAGCTGTTCTGGAACATTTCATGAATGCGGCGGTTTCGGTGATACTCACTCCATGGCTCCGAGCTCCTACAATCATCCCACGTTGAAAGTTCATCAAATCACATTTTTTACCCATCTCGTCACCCAAAAATCACTTCTTCTACTGTCACAAGCACTAAGCTTTCCCTTTTTATACTAGCCTCGCCCGCTGGCGGCAACAGCGTGCAGCCATAGCTCATTTTCTTAAAACTGTTAGATGGTCATAATGAAGTGGCCACTCAGTGTATACATATAGAAAATGTATTTACATACATTTTCTTCTACATGTATATAAAGCTAGTGCGTGTGTAATTGCCGAGGTGCTTAAAATATTTTCAGTAGGTGCTTAAAAGTCCTTAAAAAGTGCTTATTTTTTATGGGAGAAAAAGAGTGGGAACCCTGCTGAAGGGTGGTAGCATTACAGAAACAGTCAATATTGTGGACTGTTCACATGGCACAGTTAAAGTATTCCAGGAATGGAAAGAAACTAGCAAGACCTGCAGTAATTGAGGAAATAGTGGACACCCACAGAGAGCACTGACGACCATGGGCAGCGATCGAGGTATGTAGATAGAGAAGTAGGCCAGAGAACCGGTTTTCTGGATGCAGTGGCAACTTGTGGTAAGGGATCGCTGTTGTTGTGACGTCAACGGTGCGCTGGGAGTAAAAGATCGCCGTTGGTGTTTCATTCTGTTTAGTCATACTCGTCGTTCGTTGTTCTTCGGCTTGTTACCATTTTGATTATTTGCTAATACACACATTGCATGTGGTTTTGCTTAAATTTTCTTTGTACATCTTTGTAAATATTGTAAATAGTTATCTTAATGTGCATTTAAAATATACTTAGTTACATTGTATCTTACGTGTAGTGTAAGTACGTGCTTGCTTGAATAACAAAATAAAAGTTTTCTAAAAGTCATGCCACTCTGCGCCGTTGCAAGTTGTAAAAACCACGACAAAACTGCGCTGGGTGTTACCTATCATCGTTTTCCGAAAGATGTGCAGACAAAAAGGCGTGGTTAAATGCTTGTCGTCGTGAAGATGTTTTCAATATTGAAAATGTAAGAATATGTTCATCACGTTCCGCAGATGACTTTATAAGAGATCTTAAAAGTGAGTTATTGGGAGGTAATAGTATGAAATGACTGAAGAAAGGTGTTGTACCTCATGTAAGTATTTTGCAAAATGACTTCACCGCTTGTACCCGAATGCAAGAAACGAACACAGAGGCTTCACAACAGAGAACTAAAACGTTATGTGGTAGAAGTTACTGAGAATATTCCTCCAAAAAGACAAGTTATGTTCACCTACAGGAGATGTACGTCCTGAAATAGATCATAGTAATCATCTGCCATTTTCATCAATAGAGGATATTGAAATGAAAAACCAGAAAATTGTTGAACTGAATGCCCAAGTAAATGACCTCACTAAAGCCAATGGCAGTTTAAGGAAACAGTGTTTGTTTTGGCAAAATAGGGCACAACATTTATATATGAAGATTCGTACGATGTCTTCTAGAATTTCCAAATTACAAAAGATAAAACCCAAGAAAAATAACACAGCAGAAGAAAAGAAAAAGATTTCAAATGAAGTAAATGCCCTGTTACGGGGAGTTTTTTCTGAAACCCAAGTGCTAGCACTTTTAACGAGAAAAAGAACTGGGCACCAGAAGATATAGTTACGGCTTATCAAAGCGTTCATCAGAGTTGCAGAATGTAGACGTACACGCATACGCTGTATGCGGATAGTTTCCAAGTTATTAGCAGATTTTGCTTGTAGAATTAAAAAAAAAAATAGAAATGTTTCTTTTCTACAGAAATTGAAACACTTAAGGCTTTACTCAGATTAATATACTTAATTCCATTTTAACTTGAACTTTCACTTATTTTCCACATCTTCAAAGTTCTTTTGTTTTTACCGACGTTTTTGGCCTCTAAATTTTATCAAGATGTTTCAAAACAGTGTATAGGAACTGCATCAAAAATTTCGTTTACACAAAAATAATTTAAATTTTATTATTGCCAGGTTTCCCCTGTCATTAAATTAAAATCTTTTCCTTATGTGTTTTGTAAGTTTACTATTTTTGAACTAAGTCGTTGAAAATGCAGTTTAAAAATTTTTAAGGTTCATTAGTGGAAGTATTTTTCTGGGTTTAAAAGCTTTCTTTAGTCTCTTGTGTTAATGAGGTTCATAGTCCAGTATTTTAGTATTTTGCCATAAAGGTCCATTTCACACACATTGTTACACATTCAATTGTAACGTGCTTATTTTTTCCACAATACAAATCACTTCGTATGGAAATTTTCAGCCGCCTATGCACGATAAACACAAATATTTTAAATTTGTGATACAACCTTAATTTGTGTTTATCGTGCATAGGCGGCTGGATATTACTATTTATTTTGTCCTCATTGGAATCTGTAATGTTCTAATAATTATTTGTTTTATTAATTGATCTCTAAATTATCTTTATTCTATTACAATCAGAGTTCACGCTTCACGGGTTTGCAGCAAGTTTTCTGTTTCTGTGGTTGTGTACGCAGATACATTTTATTTTTATACAACTCTGGCGTTTATATTCTTTTATTCGGAGCCAAATACATATTCCGTTGCCTGGTATAAGTACTTAAAAAAAAATGGGTGTCTCATGTTAAGTTTGCTCCAGGATTTCTCTGGTAGGTCCTCCAAATAATGGCTGAGAATACCAAAAATCTAACTCGATTTGAAAGATTTTGCGTTTATTAATGGATGAAATTAGTATTGATGGAAAGATGGTGTACGATCATGCTGAAGATAGTCATGGGTCCTCATAAATCTGTTCAAGTTATCATAAGGGGTTTGACATATTCATAGAAACAACCTGTTTATGATTTTGACTGCGGAATGACAAAAGATCTCCTCTTATTTCATATCATTACAGAAATTGAAAAAAATTGGATTCCAGATTGTAGCCATGACATTGGATTTGGGTAGCGGTAACCAGTCCCTGTGGAAAACACTTGGCATCAACTTATAGAAAAACTTCTTTTCCGAACCCAGTGGATAATGCAAGGCCTATATTTGCATTTGCTGATGTGCCTCATCTTCTAAAGCTGTTAAGAAACCACTTGCACTCGACAGTGGGCTAAAGCTTAAAACGGGAACTGTCATCAATAAAAATATTTTCCAAACTCTCCTTGAGAAAGAAAAGGGAGAACTGAAACTGTGTTGTAAATTCAATATTACTCATGTCGATGTTAGAGGTGCTGAACGAATGAACATTTCACTTGCCACCCAACTTTTTTCGCATCACATTGCCTCAGCGATTAGGTACATTTTCCCGAATGAAACAGAAGTAGCAAACTTCATTCAACTTGTGAACAGAGTTGTATAAAAATAAAATGTATCTGCGTACATAACCATTGAAACAGAAAACTTGCTGCAAACCGGCGAATCACTATAACAATAGAATAAGATAATTTATAGAAATGAATAAAACAATAAGTAATTATGAGAACATTGCAGATTCCAATGAGGACAAAATAAGTACATTACAACTGAATGTGCAGCAATGTGTGTGGAATGGACCTTTAGGGCAAAATATTAAAATTTGGACTATGAACCTCATAAAAACAAGACTAATTAAAGAAAGTTTTTATATCCAGAAAACCACTTCAGTTAATGGACCTTTAAAATTTATAAATAGCATTTTCAACAACTTTATTCAAAAATAGCAGACTTACAAAGTACAGGAGATTATTTTAATTTAATTACTGGCAACTGCAAAAGGAACCTGGCAATAAAATATAAATTACTTCTGTGTAAATGAAACTTTTGATTCAGTTCCTACACATTGAGAACAGGGCTTGATAAAATCTAGATGCCAGAAACGTCTGTAAAAACAAAAGAACTCGGAAGATGTGAATAATAATAGAAAGTTCCAAGTTAAAATTGAATTAAATTTATTAATCTGAGTAAAGCCTTGAGTAAGTGTTTTAAATCTAGTAAACATTTTTAAAAATCTAAAAGCAAAAAAAATCTGCTAATAATTTGGAAACTATCCGTGTACGGCGTATGCGTCTTCATTTCTGCAACTCTGCTTGTGAATGTCTCATTTGACGTACTAAATTCTTTTTGTTCGTCTAAGGCGACCTTATGGTACAAATATACAGGAACAGAAAAACAGTCTGGAAAGCATGAAAGATTCGATAATGCGAGTGTATGGGGAAAACCATCTTTTGCTATTTCAGCAAGGTGTTATTGTTTCCATAACATCTTTAATCAGCCTTTATGAGCATATAACTGAAAGTGGTGTAGGCATTCATTTCCTCCTCACCACTGATTAAACCAAGATTGACTGGAGAATTTATTTTTACAAATCAGAGGTATGAGACATGTATGTGATCCTTTGCCCAGTGAATTTAAGTATAGATTGCACCTTTTGCTACTGAGTGGCAAACTCATTGGGCCTTCTCCACACTCAAATGTAAAAAAGAGTGATGAAACTTTCATGGCAACGCTTTGTCTAAAAGGTTTGCAACCTGACTTGAAACAAAAATGCAGCACAGAATTTTCCGAAACTACTGACTTGGGATTTGCGCATATGAATGGTCAAACAAGTAACGAATGTATTCAAGATGTGGCACTGGAAAAAAAGAGGAAGATGCTTTGAAATACATAGCAGGGTATATATCCTTTTGTGTTAAATTACCCTTACTGGCTAAAGAAGCAACTGAAGAGAAAGATATTTCATCATGGTTACAAGCAGTGAACAGAGGACTTACAGAGCCATCTAATCAGTGGTTTGAACTAATCAAACATTTTGAGGAGTACTTAATGAGAATTCACGGAGTCATATTAAAAAAACAAAGTGGAACAGTTAAATGATTATTCAAAGAATTAAAAAAATTGTATCATGTTGACGAGAAAGCTTTAAAGTTGTATTCAAGGTTTCGAATTTTTATCCAAGTGAAGTTCTTAAATCAGACCTTACAAATGCTAGTGGCAAATAAAACAAAGAAAAAGGCCAAACAGTGGATGAAAAGTGCAGCTTTAGTGGGTGAGAAGCAAAGTACATGAGGAAAAACAAGAATTTTTTATTTAAGGTATGTTTCTATTTATATTGTTTACTACTCCAAGAGTTAATTAAGTAAAAATAAGCATTAACTAAAAAAAAGTGATGAGCAGTTGATTATTTACTAAATAGACAGGCACCAAATCAAAAACTTTGGTTAGCTATCAACAGAATGAAACTGGTTATTTTGTTTTGCGAATAAGTTGAGATTTCTTCTTGGCATTATTTACTACATCCCCTATTTATTTCAGATTTTTATTTACTACATCCCCTTTTTATTTCATTTATGCAATTTGTTTTAATCACTCACAAGAAATGTAAATATTTAGGGGCAAACATTAGTAGTGGTAAACTGCATGGTGCCATGAATATGTTTTTACAGAAACTTCTCTCAGGTCAGTCGGACCAGTCCTGCTCTGAGCACACCTTTGACGTTACAGGGGTGCTGTGGAGGTCAGCCAATACCAGTTGACTTTCGGATGGGCCTGCCGCTCTCTTCTATATACCTTGGGCAGCGAAAACTATTCCAACTAGTATATCCAACAGATAGGCCGCAGTGGAACAACTGGCCAGAGCATTTAATGCAGGCATATCAAGGAGTGTATCGGAGAACACAGTCCAACAAACTCAACTCTCTATGGGTCTCTGGAGTCACCGTCCATTCAAGGTATCCATGCTGACAGCCAGACATAGACGATTACTGCGTGAATTTGCATCTGAGAGGAGGCGTTAGACCATCAAACAGTGGAAGAAAGTCACCTTTTCAGATGAATCATGTTTTCTGCTTCATTGTTATGGATGGTTGTTAGAGAGTATGGCAAAAATCATCCTGATGCGATGCTTGAGAAGAAACAGGCAGGAGGAGGCAGTGTGCTTGTGTGGGGTATGTTTTCCCGGGAATCATTGGGAGCAATCCTCCCCCTTGATCGCACGATGAACATTTCACGCTACCTATCCATTGTGATGAATTAGGTGCTCCCATTCATGATGAGTGCCTACCTTGATAGTACAGGTTGCTCCCTTCAAGATAATAATACCTCTTGCCATGTTGCTGTGCATGTGTGAGAATGGTTTGAGGAGCATTCCAATGACTTTAGCTTTGTATCTTTACCACTGTACTCGCCGGACATCAATTCCATTGAACGTCTGTGTAACTATCTTTACCAACAGGGTCGATGTATGGATCTATCACTGATGACTCTTGATGATCTGCAAGAAGCTCTGGTGCCTGCATTGTATAGCATCCCTACAGAACTGTTCAGAGGTATTGAATCAATGCCATGCCGTATATCTGCAGTATTGGCAGCACAAGGAGGTCATACTAACAGGTGGTCATAATTTTTTGACTGGACTGTGCACATGTATGTCAACATTACTCCTGGCTTAAGTTTCTCAAATGTTAAACAAACTTGAGGTAAAGGCAAGAGAAATAAATCTCAACTGATATGTAGTGCTTTGGTCCAGCATCCAATTTTACTACCATTGCACATTAACCTTTTTTTTTTTTTTTTTTTTTACTAGGTTGCCAAAGAGATACTACATTGCAATTTAGATTGTTTATTTTGTAAATCTTAACAAACAACTGATTTTTTTCAAAAATTCAAAAAATCTTATTTTTGAGAAATTTAAAAAAATCAAAATTTTCTCTCTACTCGTTTTTTCCATCCAAGGCAAAGTTATGCATCCATTGAGAACCCATTTCATAAGCTTTAAAATGACACCTCTTCCTGTTTGGCAGCTTACATAGGTCTCTAGAAAAACAGCATTTAAAGCTAACACAGTTAATTTTGAATGCTTTCATCATTTTTGAAAATTCCCAAATTCAAATGTGTGGTCTGATTTTTTTAGTCTTTTATTATATTTTAGGGTTAAGTACAGAATTAAGTTAAATCTGTGTCAAAACTGACCTATGCAATGGTTGATTTGACATGGAATAATGTGTATGTGTTACTTTGGATGCTCACTGTGTCACATAGTTCAAGAGCCTCAGATCTAGTTCATTTCCCTTTGTGTTCAATGTATATATCTATCCAGGGCTTTAAAAATATCTGAAAAGTTACATTCCAAGCTGGGCATGTGCAAAATTTATTTACCTGCCCAGGTAGTAAAAGTTGGATGCCCAGGAAAATTTATCTTGTAAGATAACAAATCGTAACCCTCATTTTTAAAAAAAATGTTAAAAAATATGAACTTTTTTTACATGTTCTGCATTTTTGTTGTAAGGGTCTGTATTCAAAATGTTCAGTGCATAAAAGCTGGTATCTCAAATTTTAAGATAATGATGCTGAAATTGGTATGAAATGGTATGTTAATGAAATTGGTATTTGAGAAATTTAGTGATTCGGCCATGTACCTTTCCTTTGAAGTCTTCGCCCTTTGTCACTAAGCACTGAAGGCTAGTTCCACGAGAGACATGCATCGTGTCGCTGACTGTAAACAACATTTGAGTAAAACTACATATGGTTCAAATTTCTGGACCTAAAGCACAATATAATTAAAGAAGTGATATTTTTCTTTCCTTGGCACTTCGTAACAAATAACAATAATAGAACTTCCGGTGATTAGCAGTGAAAGGAAACATGACATGCGACGACCATCTTTTTTCTTGTAGAAAAAAAAATTCTATTCCAAACTTTATTTTTAAATTTAGTTACATGGA
Source organism: Macrothele yani (assembly GCA_039090855.1). Classification (NCBI taxonomy): domain Eukaryota; kingdom Metazoa; phylum Arthropoda; class Arachnida; order Araneae; family Macrothelidae; genus Macrothele; species Macrothele yani. The sequence continues at coordinate 35,632,493 of CM077004.1, forward strand.
CCAGGCAACTAGATTTTTTATTTACCTGCCCAGGCCAATAATTTACATGCCATGGGCATCTCTCGGGCATGGTATATTTCAAGCCCTGTCTGTCTATAGATAAAATTTGAATTTATCATTTGCAGATGATTGCTCATTCTTTAAATCTTTTATTACAGCATATATCCAGTGTATGTTTAGCTGTTGAAATACTTGTGGCAAACTTCTTGTGTATGTGCAGCATTGATTCCAAAATAACTGCACATTTTAATTTTTAATGCCATTACCGTGTCAAAAATGTAATTACATTGGTAAAGATAAAGTGAGTGACTTTTTCAAATTGATTTTTACATTAGAAACATACATGAGATTCTTCCGCGGTTTCGCAGAATTGTGCTTTATTCACCATCATTTTGATCATGCTTGAGATCAATGCAAAACCAAAGAGAAATTCTTTGGGGATGAGTGGGGGTGGGGTTGTTTTCCATCTGGGGACGGTATTTCGTTTCTCAAATCTTTCAAAAATGGTAGTTAAACGGAGTGAAAGTTTTTTCCATCGTAACCTTAATCCCTTTTTTCTCATTTTGTTGCCTCTGTTCAGTATTGTTAAATATCGTGTAATTTCATAAATGTTTGCATTTGAGCATGAAAGTGTGGGCAGAAGTTTCCAAAAATGAAAGTTAAGATGGCTCGGAGATTTCCCTGTAATCTTCAGGAATGAGATTCTTCCATGGATTCCAGGAATTCCGCATTTTCTGTTGTCGTTTGGGTTATTCTCAAGATCGATGTACAACTGAACATAACCTTCTTGTCTGTGTGTGTGTGTGTGTGTGTGTGTGTGTGGGGGGGGATTTGTGATAGTTGGAAGTTCGTTTTCTGTTTGAAAACTGAAATTCCGAAAACTGAAAAGTGGCGCAGTGGTCTAAGGCGCTGGCCTCTGATCATTCGTCCGTAAGGGGTTCGGGTTCGAATCCCGGTCAGGCATGGATGTTGTGTTTGTCTTACGGCACTGGCTCTCTCCCTTCCCTGGAACCAGTGACCGTAAATTAGGGACGGGCGACTGCTTATAGCCCATTGAGTTGTTCACGGTGGTCGTTAAACCTCCAATAAAAAAAAACAAAAAAACAAACTGAAATTAGACCAAGTAAAAATTTTCCTCGTAACATTTTTTTTTTATTGCGCTGTTCCTTCTGCCCACGTATTGTTGTTCAATGCCCTTTTATTCTATAAATATCTGTAATTCAGCGTAATGATTGGGGGATCTCCAAAAACGGAAGTTGGATGGAGTGAAGATTTCTCTTGTAATCGAATTTTTTCCCTCTCCGTGATGCTCCCATTAACCCGTGTTGTTAACCCCCCATAAATGTCTGCATTTAAGCCTAATAAGGATAAGGCACCAGAAAAAATCTGAAAACTGAAATGATGAATTAGAAAATTTTCAAGAATTTATACATGATGTTCAACAGTATTCATATTCCCAGTTATACCAATAATGCAAAGTAGTGAAAGCTTTGATATCAGACATCCATGATCTTCAAGTTGAAAGTTCTTTCAGTGTGATAGATAAAGTTGTCATCTGAGGGAATACAAAAAATGAAAGAAAGGGAAGTGACAATGAAGAAATAGGAACGGAAAGATATCAAAAGGCCGCCCTGGTGGCACAGTAGTCTAAGCGATGGCTTCTGATCATTCGTCCGAGATGAGCCCAGGCTCGAATCCTGGTGAGGCATGGATTTTGTGTTTGTTTTACAGCACTGGCTCTCTCCCTTTCCTGGAGTCAGTGGCCCTAAAATACGGATGGTCAACTGCTGGTAGCCCATTGAGTTGCTCACAGAGGTCGTTAAACAAACCTCCAATAAAAAAAAAAAAAAGATAGAAGAAATAAAAAATAAGCAATTAGTGCTGTGCTACTGCAGATTTAGAAGACAAATGCGGTTATGGAACTTGCTGGAAAGAAAGCAAGGCTTGCCTGCAAGAGGAAACTTCAACCGATGTTCTAGCAAGTACAACAACAAAGCAAAACAAACAAAAAAGTGAATGAGTGTCTTTTTAAAGCCAAATGTTATTTTGCTTTGAAATCAGTAATTTTATATTATGCATATAGTGGTGTGCTCCATTTTAATATTTGCATAAATAAATTACAGTGAACAATTCCATCTTGCTCATGCTGTAATCACACTTTCTCGTAGCGTGTTCTGATTTTTCACCCATTCAAAAAAAGTTCAGCTCTTTTTTTCTTCAGTCTCGTGTATGTAGGAAAAGACATGAAGATATGCTGAATAATTATTGCATGATGAGCATAACTATTTAATAGCATATTAAATTGAAGGCTGTCAAATTATATATGTCATGCTTTTGCAAAAAACTCCACTTGTCACATTTAAAACTTAAAAGCATTTATTTGATTATCTTGTGAGCATGGAATAATAGTCATCTCAAGGTTCTGTTTAGTCACAGCTTTCTCTCATGAGGGATGTCTTGCTCCATTTGAAATGAGAAGTTTTAAGATAAGTATCAGTCAGTGGCACTCATGAGTTAGGGTAGTGGTAGTGCTGTTCATAGGAGCAAAACGCAGAATTGTTTGCAACACGTGGTATAAATAAGTAAATATAGATGTACAGTAAATCTACAAGAGAAAAAACAATACCTGCATGCATTCATGCTTGGGAAAATAAATATTACCACCCAACGGCATGAAGCATATACACACTCTGGCCACTGAATTAGAAACCTAACTTGTTGAAGAAATTTGTGCCAATAACACTAACTGTTAGAATGCAGTCGTTGCACATTATAACATATTACTGAAAGTCAAAATGGACGATGAAATGACTTTATTTAACTGAAGCAAAAGTTTAAAGTCAAAATCACATCACTAGATCTTTCATGCTTGAGATACTATAAAAATGTGAAAAAGAGTCCACCGTGGAACGTCACTCTTATGTAAACACTTCACTTTCAGCTCTCGAATGACTTTGAGAGTGAAAAAAAAGTAATTCGAGAGCTGAAAGGGAAGTGACTCTTTTTCCCATTTTTACAGTATCTCATTTTAAAATTCACCTAAGGATGTGCTGGGAGCCAGCACGAAAGATCTAGTGATGTGATTTTGACTTTCAACTTTTGCTTTAGTTAAAGTAATTTTAATCTTCCATTTTGACTTTCAGTAATATGTTATATCGTGTAACAGTTAGTAGAATTAGAAACCTTTATGCAAATGTGTGTAAATGTCACTTATGCAGCATATATGCAAAATACTTGATGAGCAATTGTCAGTAGTGTTGATCATAATGTGAAAAACAAAGGATATTTCAGAATTCGATAAAGGGCTTATTGTGGGTGCCCGTCTGGCTGGAGCAACTATTCCGGAAATAGCAGAACTGATTGGTTTCTCAAAAGGTGAGATATCATGGATCTTTCTACATTGCTTGTCCAAGAGGTGTAACTGTGGCATTACGACAGTCTGTCAGGAACAAGATCACCATCGTCTGAGAATGCTTGTATAGAGAAACAGAACATCCTGTGTGCAGCGACTGACAGAAGCATTCAATGAAGGCTGTTTCCAACCCACATCTCTGCAAACTATGCACAGGGAATCAAAGAGGATCAGTATTAGCAGTTCCATGCATATACGGAAACCACTGATTTCTGCGAAGAACCAGATAGTTTGTTTACAGTGGTGTCAGGAATATGGTGACAGGAGCCTGGAAAAGAGTCATGTGGTCCGATGAGTCGTGGTACACCTTATTCTGTACCAACACTAGGCAGAGAGTTTGGCAGGATCCCCGTGAAGCAGCGGACTCATTTTGCCTTGTAAACACAACTCAAGGTTCTCGAGATGGTGTCAGGATGTGTGGCACATTCTGTTGGCACGGAACAGGTCCCCTGATAATGCTGGAAGGTCAGGTGTCCTCCAAGGATTATCTATACATTGTTGCCAATCAATCAGTGTTGACTTTTTATCCAGCAGTGGATGGTTGTTTCGTTTCTATTTCACGGATAACAGTGCTACTGATGGTCTTGCAAGATGTGTTCAACAGTGGTTCTGCAAGCATGACAGTGACTTCTGCCATCTTCCCTGGATGCCACAAAGCCTGGATTTGAACCCCATTGAGAATGTGCGAGACATGTTAGAAAAAACAGTTTCGGGAATGAAATTCCCGTCTGTCAAATTTGAGCCAGCTAAAGAACTGTCTGGTGAATGTCTGGTATGCTGTAGATGTAGATGCACTCAAACTTCTTGTGGAATCTATGCCAAAATGCATATGAGCTCTAATTTGGGGTAAAGGATTTGTCCTGTAATTTGTTCTAAAGGATGTCCAACCTAGTATTATATAAACGTTTCTAATTCAGTGGCCAGTATGTATAGCTATTAATGAGAAGTTTATCTTCAGTAGTTAATTTTGACATCCTAAAAACATGACTTTAAAGTTTTGATGAATTGTGCATGTACATACTCACTATATTCAAATGCATGTATCACTTGCTCTAACAAAGATAACATTTTTGGAGGGCACAGCTCAGCAAGCTTTGAAAAACAAATTTTTACCTCTGGTTATGCTGTCTTAAACTGTGTTTAAATTTCTCTCAGTTGTTTAACATAAGCCTTTTTTGTATATCTGTTTTTTTAGCTTGTTACTGAAACATTTCCCCTTCAAGGCCATTGGCCTGCCTACATAATCATGGCCATAAAAAATCTTGCACCAGATCTGCTCTCTCCTGTTTTAATGTTTTCCCTTGCTTTAGGTTTGGAGTTGATAAAGTTCCCATTTCCTCTATAAGTAGTTTTGCATTTCTTGTTATGTAATTTGAAATACACTGAACTTGTCTGTGCAAGTTTTGTGAACTATAACATTTTGGTTGTACAGTAATAATTTTTAGCTTTTAAGCTCTTTGCTTTGTTATCAGTGGAACTTTCTTTAAGATCAGCAATGATTCTGTTTCCAGATCAAATGTTGGTCGGCATCATCAAAATATTAACATAACTTTCTTCTGTAGAAAGTATAATTTTTTTTTACAGGATTTTTCTGTGATTTTTTTCTTATACGAGTTCTTGGTGGTGGGATTCGGGTGTGAATGCATTGCTCCAATTTATTTTGCAGGTGCTCAGTAGGATTCAAATCTGGAGAGTGTGAGGTTCAGGTCATTCAAGGGTTGCAAACTCACTGTAATTCTCCTCCAACCAGTCCTCTGCCAAATGGGAATGAGGACACTGGGCATTGTCTTGTTGAAAGAAAGCACCCTCCCTGCTGTGAAAAATGGACATTCATGAACTTGAACAGATGATTCTCAAATTCTTCAACATAGGCCTTGCCCGGTGACTGTCTCAACAGGTGCAAGGGCTCTCAGGGTAGCCCCATAGTAAACACTCCCCAGAACTTAACACTGGCTTGTAACTGACTTGATAGTTGAGGTTAGTATGTGTAGCTACTGAAGATAAACTTCTCAAACAGCCTTGTATGATCTGCTCAACACACGCGACCTCCTGTCAGCTTACAGTAGATAGAACCTTGATTCATAGGACCAAGCTACCTATTTCCAGGCTTCTATGCATAAGTGAAGACTGGTATTTTAGCTAAGTGGCCAGTGGGTCCAAAAAAGTTAGTGGCCAAAACAAAATCTGCGGGTAAGTTAGCTAATCTTAGTGGCCAAAAAAAAAAAAATCTGCGGGTAAGTTAGCTAATCTTAGTGGCCAAAAAAAAAATCTGCGGGTAAGTTAGCTTATCTTAGTGGCCGAAAAGTCTCCAGCATAAAAAAAAAAAAAAGAAAGAGGTGTGTGTGTGTGTGGGGGGGGGGGGGTATTAGAAACTTTAATGTAGCACTTATTATATACATGGATGACTTTATCTGAACATAAAAGAAGCCACTCACTGTCCAAAATAAAAACCATTTTGTAAATCTTTCCCCCCCTGGGATTACTCATCCCCCAAACCTTCATAAGTATCGGTGGAAATTTTCGATGTATCGGTGAAAACCTCTACGTTTCAATATTTTTTATAATTAGCCGAATTTGTAGTTTCCATCTGCAGCAGTAAATGGGTACATCGGTCAGTAAAATCTCTGCTCAATATAACGGTAATTACTCACCAATCTAAATCAAGTAACCAATCTTTGTTAAAGTGCTCAATGGATCAGTGGAAACTGATAGTTTTTCGATGTATCGGTTCTTGCAGTACCGAGGAAAAGAATTTGATTTTGCTGACGAAACATCGGCGACCAGACATCCAATTCACGACATAAAAAGATTATATTCCCTTCCTCTATACAAGAATGCAACAAAAAGAAATTTATTTACTTTATGTAGAAAATATTTTTTACCAGTTTCAAAAATCGGTCATGAAATCTCGATGTATTGGCTTCTGCAATATCAAGGTTTAAACACCGATTATTGGTGGCTAAACTTCGATGTTCAAAAACATCGAGTTTTTTTTTGGCCATCCTTAGTTAGGACTGGTTTCACGTCGTTTACTTCTGAACTATTTTGTAAATTGGCACTGAAAATGACAAGTGGCCATAATTGGCAACCACTGAAATAAATTTAATCTCCAGAGTTGTCTGTTAATTGCCGTCTGGCGAGTGCTAATTTGCACCTTTACTTCCATGGTCCATTGGCAATGTTTCTTCACCCAGTGCAGCCTCATAAGCCTGTGATGTGCTGTTAACAAGGGTACTCGATGTGGATGCCTGGTACCATAGCCTAGTCGTGCCATCCTCTCCATTTTGGCTGTCAGTTATGATACCAGAGAGGTGGTGCTCTCCTCAAACATCAATTGCCAACCCACCCCGAGGGTTTGTTTGTTCTGATGTCCTTGTACACATGTGTGATGGTCACACATGGAAATCTCAGACATTCCGCAGTCGCGAAAATGGGGTACCATGTCTTTATCACAACAATTATCTGCCCACAACCAAATCCACTCAGTTTGTTGTGCGCATCATCTTAGTTGCGTAAACTGGGAAGTATTGGTTTTGCATCCGTTCCCGAAAGACTCCCAAGACTCCCCCCCGCCCTGAGAGTTAGCGTAAGGGTGCTTTTATTTTTCAAAAATATTTTTTAAGAAGAAAGTGTTTCTTGCGTAGGAAGACAGACAGACATACCGCATCTGGATTTCAGTGAAATAAAGTATTTTTCCCTTGTCACCATGTTTCGTGATGAAGCAGTTGCTTCTACAAGGGTTGTCCCGAAAGTAATGCAAAAGCGCCAGGGCATAACTTTTTTATTAACTGACAGAAGCCATTCAAATTGCACTTGTTAGAGTAATTCTTTTTGTATAGTAACCCTTCCTCATTGTAGGCAAATAATGGATTCCAAGCAGAAGCAAAGTGCTGTCATTGAGTTCTTGACGAAGGAAGGGTGCAGGCTGTTTGACATTCACAGAAGGCTACAGAATGTTTATGGAGATGACACCGTTGACAAGAGCAATATGCACAGATGGATGAAGTTTAAAGAAAAGGAAACCAGCATTGAAGACAAACCACACAGTGGGACCACCGACAAGATTTTTCATCGAGTGGATGGATTGATTCGCTTGGAGACGGTTCACAATTCATGAGCTTGCTGCATGACTGGACTGTTGTCACAATGCCATACAGATAACGGTGGAAGACTTTGGTATCGGAAAGTGTGTACTTCGGCAGTTGACACCTGATTTGAAGGAGAGAAGGGTGGAAGTCTGCTCTGATCTGCTGGAAGCGTTTGAAGCCAATGAAGACAAGTTCTTTTCTGGTCTGGTGACAGGGGATGAAACGTGGGTATACTTTGCCATCCGGAAATAAAGAATCGGTCCATGGAATGGGGTCACACTTCACCAAGGCCTAAGAAGTTCAAAAACCAGCGATCTGCACAGAAAGTCATGGTGACTGTTTTTTGGGATAACAGGGGTGTCAACAACATTTTCATGTTTTCGGGTACTATCGGATTTCACATCCATGTCATATTTACACCAATAAACTGATTTGTGTCATTCTCCTTGATTTTCTGGAACGTGGCCATACCGTGACCGGTGAACGGTACATTGAAACACTCAAGAAGTTTAGAGATGCCATAAGGAGGAAGAGACTGAACAAGAATCTGAAAAGGGATTCACATTCACTATGACAATGTGAGACCACACACATTTTTGGCTACAAATCAGGTGATCAGCAAATTAGGCTGGTCGGTGGTTCCCCATCCACCACACAGCCCAGATCTGGCACCCTCCAACTTCCACCTGTTCAGCCTAATGAAGGACAGTCTCTGGGGACAATGATTTGATGACACAGACGAGGTGATTGTAATGACTTTGAATAAGTGGGTAAAACATTCAACACCTTAATTTTTTCAGAGAGCATTGGAGAGCTGGGTTCAACGATGGCGCAAATGCATCGCTTGTGATGGAGATTATGTTGAGTAGTACCTTTGTATAGAGAAAGAGTTACTCTACTCTACCAATGTGTGCAATTTGAATGACCTCTGTCAGTTAATAAAAAAGTTATGTCCACTTTTGCATTACTTTTGGCACAACCCTCATAATGTATTAGTAACTCCATCTGTTGACACCCTTCTGACAGCATTGTTTTTGCTTAAATGATTTTTTAAATTTTTTTTGTGACTATTGCAGTAAATGTCTTTGCTTTTATAAACTTCCCCAAAGGGGATGATATGGAAAGCAATTTATTTTCGGATTGTTGATTTTTATTGTCTGTTAACATCAAAGACCAGGTGGTATCTCCGCCAGTACTCTACATATTGGCGCTAAGGAGATAACCAGAATTGACGAATAAAGAGTACTAATTAATAACAAGAAACTACACCAATTACACTTAAAATAGTACCGGTGATCCGAATTTCTTGGCGTAGAATATAAATCAAAGTTTTCCAAGCTTTCGCACATCAACCAGATGGCGTTTTTAAGGAAGGTAGACTGCACTCAAGAGGGTGAGCTTCGGTGTTGGCATAAGGTCTCCGGCATCTTTATGTACGATGCTTAAGAGAAATATTGACAAGCCTCTTTTCAATGAAGCAGGTGTTTATCCAATTCCACTACAATATCCGTACAGCTTCAGGTGATACTACATCAGAATGACCAAACATTCGTTTGGAATTAGAATCAATGAACATAAAAGGGATACAAAAGACGGTATATTTTACCACTGCCCTTTCAAGAGAAGTCAAGTTCAAGTCCGCTGATCCTATGTGAAATGATATCAAGAAATTAACTTCATACTCCACACCCAAATCTACTGCCATTCGCAACACCTTGGAAATCTAGACCAGCAGCAAGGCTTGCAATGATAGTGTCTCTCTCGAGTTGCCACGCATTTGGAATCAATTCTCCAAATAATGCTGTGTTTTCTACCACAGGTACTGCACGCCCAACCAACGTGACCTTGTTTCTTTGAGTGATTGATCACATTTGCTCCTATTCATTTATTGTCTAGTCAAGTCACCACGTTCAAATGGTTGAAATGTTCTATTGCTTGGAAACTTTGATTTATATTTTACACCAAGAAATTCGGATCACTAGTACTATTTTAAAGAGTACTAAATTCAGTACCACCAAGACAGTGGTTCTGCGAAAAATACTAATTCCGGCATCATTAAGTTTGCCAACTGTTTTATTTATGTTTGGGCAGTGTCAACTGATAAATTTAGAAGTCATGTGAAAAAATTCGTTCTTGTTATACCACATTGTTCGCAAAACTGCGCATTCATTTCGCCTTTTTCGTTACATGATTGGATTCCAGAAGTAAATTATAAAGCCTTTGCCAACCCCCCTTTTTTTTTTTTTTCATATGATGGCTATATTTCGGGATAAAATAAAGAAAAAATGAATTCTTTAAATCTGTAATAAGCAGCTTTCTGTAAAAACTTCATGTGCTTCCTCCCTTCCCGAAAGGGGGTTAGTTACCGAATTTTTATGTATTCGTATTTTAAAGCGAAAGGAACATCAATGTTGTGTGCCAGCTGATAGTTCTGTTTTCGCACAAGATTAGTCAGAATAATAGCCCAACTTAGTGCGCTGTCAGTTGTTGACTATCGTTACGTACGTTTCAGCACTTGAAACGGACTTCGCTACTCAGGAAACTGACTCGTCACGTGATTTCCGTTCCTGTGTAGCGAAGACACTTCAAATTCTGACGAAGGTTTTATTTTGATTTAGAGCCGACCGTAGTGAATTTTTTGTGGAAGTAAGCTGTTATCTGGTTATTGTGAACGGAAAAGTGGAATGCGGTTTTCGACTTCTGTGTAAATACAAAGAACCTGAATATCTGAAAAGTTGCTATAACTGTTAAGTGTTTTAGAAAATTGAAAGTATAGACTGGGACGAAAAAAGAAATTGCGCAGTGGAGCCAGTACAACTTATTCAGTGTAGGAGAACGAAGCATATCAGAAAGGAAACAACAGACAAAAGTACAGAATAAGTTGAAATAGAAAAAAATAACTGCTCAAGGTGAAGACTGAACTTAGCAACCTCTGTACCTGACACTAGAGAGGTCTGCCCGTGCCTTAATAATTTGGAAAGGAAATTTTGCTGCCCGGCTCGTTTTAGACTTTCATTACGCGTTCTCCGCCACTTATTATTGCAAAATAACGCTAAGGTTTCCTCAGGAGAAACAAAGCTGCTGTACTGAGCAGAACTATCTCAGTAGTCAACGGAGTGTAACCCAGCGAGACGTGCCATTTCGTGTAATTCCTCCCGCAGATGAGGTGTAGCGCTATCTACTTATATTACAAATGTAAAGGCATTTTCCTCTGCTACACTTACAGGGTAAGCTCGATTCCCAAATATGTAAACTGATACTTCGAACTTCCTCATCTCCGTTGTAGCAACGAATCGCGCCAGAAGCTTGGTAGTCTGATTTCTTGAAGGTGTAGACTGTTTATGTAAACATTTCTCGGAAAAGAAGCCACGTTTTTTTTAGCTGCTAATGCCCACGAAGTGTAAACGGAATTTAACTTCAACCTTGAAAACAAGTGAACCAACCCATTTCAGACTCATCTTACCGCGCTGCTTGTCGATTTTAGCTGCACATAAATAAGATTCTTAATGCTGTCGAGACACGATTAATAACGGAAAATTAATAATTACATCAGCTACTTATTAATTAAATAATTGCATCAGCAGCTACGAAATTTGACTTGTGTACAGAAAGTCTTTACATTAACATTCTTGCTGAACGCTGTTGTAAGGATGACGTGCCATGGATTCTACCGACACCATGGAAATATTTTATATCAAACCATTATACATACAATCAAAACTCGTAATCGAATCATGTAGGTTATTTACAGGTTTTGTATTGATATGTACAGATGTCAAACGCGCATGTGTAAAAAAAAAAAAAAGAAAAAAAAAATTGTACCAACATCTCATCATGCTAATACATTGTGGGTAATTGTTTTCTATATAACCACGATGCTTCATCCTCACTGTGTCGGATAACGGACCCATAGTGGGTCTAAAAGATCTTGCTACCTGTTTTTAGCTGGTTTTAATTGTAAATAAAAGTATCGTCTTCTAAAGTTGCAATTATTTCCATTATTAATCGTGTCTCGACAGCATTATGAATCTTAAATTTGTTTCAACCGGCAAGAATTAAAAAAAAAAAAGCCTTGGATTTTAGCTGTAATTAATTAAAACGTATCAGGTATCAGATGTACTTTCATGTATTGCATTTCACTCGGTGATCTTCGCCATCTGATTGTATAAGTCAGGCTATGTTTTATGAGTGGAAATGTTTTTCTTTAATCCAGGAGGAAAGTTTGAAACTTTCCAGTGCAGGTCCGGTTCGAGTCCAAAATTATTCACTTAACGATAAAAAACAACAGGTAGGCTCAGTTCTGATTGAGCCCTCTGTTTGGAACGTAGGACTACGACTTGCAGATCGGAGAGTTGAAATGAGCTAGTCGATTATGGTTGCAAAGCGTTTATTTAATTTGTTATAGCCAACGCAGGTCTGTGATATGAAAATTAGCATACATAATTTTTGCAAATGTTGGATAAATTGTGAACACAAAGCAGATCGATACACGAATTACCCAACGTGGTGCTCTGTCTTCTTGGGCTTCTTACATTCCTCATCACTTGCTCTTGCCTCTCGTTTTGATTTTCTCCACTTTTGCATGCGTTCATTCTTAGAATTCCGCGGCATTGTCGAAAATGTTAACCCGTTCACACGATTTTTTTTTCAAAAGTTTAGTTAAAACTACTGCGATATGTTCTTTATATATTTGAATAGATCTCGTCGAGAGCTTTAAAACGATACCACGCACAGTCGTTTTGCATTCACAGTTGTCCAGATAAACAGCGATATTGTCAAAAGTGCTCACTGGTTCATACGAAAACAATTTTTAAAATGTTCAGTTCAAACCACTGCAAAAAGTTCTTCGTATATTTGAATAGATCTCGTTGAGAGCTTTAAAACGATACCACGCACAGTCGTGTTGCGCTCACGGTGGCCGAGATAGACTGAGTCAAACGCGGCGGCACATCCAGAAATATTGCATTACCTCCCCCGCGCACAGGGAGCGCGAGGAGAGCGTCTCGCGTACCATGAATTGCGCAGTACGAGAATTAGACTCCATGCTGTTTACGAATCGTGTTAGCGTATTCGTAATTTTTAACGCTAGAATGATTTCAATTGGGGCCTATTTTTGTCACAGGCGGTCGGCCCTCAGTCACCCCATACTATCCGCGGAGTTAGACGTAGTCCTATGTCAAAAAACTACTGTCTGGTCCGTGTTTACCTCTCTATCTGGAACCTTTATATGCCACCTTGACTTGAAAGCCGCAGATTATTATCTTTGTTTTGTCTTCCTTTCACGAACTTAAGTCAAATGACTTGTTTGGACCACATTCCATATTTTCATCGGTCTTCTGTTTCTCTTTCCTCAAGGTCTGTACCCCGTTATTTTCCTAGCCATTCTTTCCTTTCGAGCTGATCTGTCCATTTCCCCTAACAAGATGAAAAGTAATTATAAATATAACTATCCGGTTTATTGGTGTTAAAGTAAGAAATCACACGAATTTCACTCCGCAAGCTTTCTCCGTCAACGGACGGCTTCATCAGGCGGTTACATAGAGAACACAGAATCAAAATTGTAAGCATAACGTAATTTCTAATATGACAAATGAAATCATGCGTGAAGACCGCGCGCATAAATAACCACGGAACGTGGTGAATACAATATCTTAAAGCTACCGGTAGTTCGAAAGAGACATCTGTGTTTCGTACATCCTGCCGCGTTAGTATTTCAACTGTTTCCCTTATGGCAGCTGTTCTTGCGTCTCCATATGGTGCGATCTTCAAGATATTCTGCCATTGGGGTGGAGCGTGATGGTTATCTACTTTCTTGGCAAGGGATGTAGAAAGCTTCTTTTGTGCAACGTCCCTCTTGTGCTCATTCATTCTCTCTTCAAATGATCTTTTTGTAAGACCTACGTAGAATTAAGTAGAGGAGTCTGGGTGTAACAATGGGAGGCAAAATAGATGTCTGCGCATCTGTGAGCTTCAAGGTGCCATTACCTCTTGCTGTACTGAGGACGGTTGCCATGGGTTTAGAAGCTTTTAGGCCGACATCCAATCCTTTCTTTTGGAAGTGATTTTTAATAAAATAAGATATTTTGGGGATGCATGGGATCGAACCAACAAATTTTAAAGGTGCTTTTTCACTGTAGCAAGTACGTTGGCTTCAACTTTCGCTATTGTGTCCTCTACGCGGGAGACGTCAAACCCTCCTGAAACGGCAAGATCTTTCAAAGACTTAATTTCGGCATCATAGTCTGATTTCAAGGTGCAAAGATCTTTGGGTTTTTAGCCCAGTATTTGAATAGAGCATACTTGTGTGTTGTTTTATTGGCTGATCCTGGTGGAATAGGGTTAGGTACGTGTATGGGTTTATAGTAGACTTTGGTAGAGAGTGTACCTTAAGTCGATTTCGTCACAAGTACATCTAAATAAGGTAACTCTCCTAATAAGGTAACTCTCCTTGATTTTCCATTTCTATCGCAAATTTAATGTCTTCATATATGTTGTTTATGTCTAGTATAAAGTCTTGCAGGTAGGCTTCTCCGTGCGAGTTTCTTCCCCGACTAGTTTCTTCCTGAAGTTTACATTTTTTGTTTTTGCATTAACTTTTAAGATATTGTATTCACCACGTTCCGTGGTTATTTATGTGAGCGGTCTTCACGCATGATTTCATTTGTCATATTAGAATTTACGTTCTGTTTACAATTTTGATTCTGTATTCTCTATGTAACCGCCTGATGAAGCCATCCGTTGACGGAGAAAGCTTGCGGAGTGAAATTCATGTGATTTTTTACTTTGATACCAATAAATCGGATCATTATATTTATAATTAGTTTTGCTGGTGTTAGCGTCCCACAATCTATATAAGATGAAAAGTATTAGTGTGTGCTCTTTTGAGTGTGGTCCAGCTGACGTGAAGGATTTTGAACTTCCTGGCGCCATAGCTATGACGGGCATCCATGTGGATTTTTAACGTTTGTTTTTCAATGATAGTGTTTCTAAAAAAAAAGGCATTATGCGAGAGTCATCTACAACATACAACTGTACCAACCAATTGAGAAAGGGCTGTGGGATAAACCTTGCAAAAGCAAGGTTTACCGTTGCCCATAAACTTGTGCAATGGTAAACCTTGCACAAGTTTATGGCTAAGTTTAAATAGTTTAAAAAATTTTTTTTCTGGTATTTCCTTAGTGAGTGATATCTGACAGAACTTTTTTTTTTTTCTTTTTCAATAAAGTCTTCAGGAATGCAGATAGTGCTGCAAATTCACAAATTCATCGGAAAGAGAAATGTATTCTTACGCCATCCCCCAGTGCTCTTTACAAAACATAAATGTTTTGTAAAGAGCAGTTCCTGTGTAACTGTATTCCTTACTAACTATGCAAATCAGCAAATAATGAAAATGTTTTGTAGTGAATTTGAAATGAAGGAATGGTAAAGATTGAAGTAGGTTATGTAACTTATGTTGCGTATTTGGGGTTTTGCGTGTTGTTTTTTGCAAGCTGTTACGAATCGTGAATCCAGAATTTGCAGGTAATGAACTTGAAAGTAAACGTATACGGACTTGGAAAAGTCTGCCTTCGCAAGATTGAGTCATTCATTGGAGTGAACTTTGTCGTGTCAAATGTTTTGTATCAACCTTGGCCGTAAGATATCGTTTGTAGTGTATGTAAGTTTGTTAAGAAAGTGACCACAGTAGACGTATAAAACTTAGATGGGTACCGAAAGATCTATTTAGTGCAACGCTTATGTTTTTCCTATAAAAGCGCTTACGTCATACCTCCCGTCGTGTCTAATTTGTGCGCCAGTTCTCACGTTTTATTCAGAGAGAGAAAAGAAAGAAAAGGTAAGGAAATTGAATTTAAAAGCAGAGCGTTGAGAGATAAATGCATCGTATATTTAGGGTGTGCCTTGAGGAAAGATTGAAAAAGTAATTCGTGGGTCAGGTACAGCAGGGGTAGGTAGGTGTGTGGGTTCATAGACACACATGACCACATCGGACGGACTGGAAAACAAAATCGATCGCCGGGAATTGGTCCATATTTCCGTAGGAAAAATTCATTCATCGTCAGTCTCACGGTGTAAGATCATATTTGTGCAAACGATAATTGCAGTTAAACTTAACGAGTGACTTTAAATTATGTCAGGGAATTCTACATGTTAACATCACAAAAACTCTTGCTGATATAGATTGTAGCTTTTGTATAAAGACTATGATGTACACCGATGAGCAATTACATTATGACCACCCCCAGCCTAGAGAAATGAGCGCGCCTGGAGACCGAACGGTGGCGCAGATGAAGTTCACAGAACAGTATATTTTCAACCCGAGGACCGACTTTCGGTTAGTAAAGTGTTCGGAGTCAGAATGGGAAAAGCTGCCGATTTATCGGAGTATTGATAAAGGACAAATTGCGACGGCACGGTGCCTCGGAACTACGATCTGGGAAATGGCGCGGCTTGTGGGTTATTAATGTGCCGCTGTAGTGAGTACGTATCAAAAGTGGTGCACAGATGGCCTAACAACGAATCGTCGTTCAGCCGTGTGTCGTCCGCAGCTCATTGATTCCAGAGGGGTAGCGGAGACTGTCGCGCATTGTTCACAGCGACCGCAGGACCAGTGCGACAAATCACCCGCAGCTACAACAGTGGTGATCAGGGCAATGTGTCACAGCACACAGTTCATCGCAGCCTTCTGTGCATGGGCCTGGTGCAGTGAGCATGGGGACCCGGCCGGGTCCCCATGATCACTGCACGTCATCGCCAACAACACGTGAAAAGGGCCCAAGATCAAATCGGACCGTGGATTATTGGAAAAAAGTGGCTTGGTCTCACGAATCAAAATTCCTGGTGCATCACGTTGACGGCCAAGCGCGGATACACCGATTACCAACGGAGGCTATGGTACCTGGATGCACTGTTGGGCGGAAACAGGTCGTCGGCGGTGTTATGATATGGGCGATGTTTTCTTGGGACACTTTAGGCCCCATTATCCCAGTAGCACAATCCCTGACAGCTGCCAGGTATCTGAACATCGTTGCGGACCAAGTTCACCCATTGACGGCAACTGTGTTCCCTGCCGGTGATGGTTATTACTAGTAGAATAATGCGCCCTGCCACACTGCCAGAATCATAAAGGAACATGCTGGTGACTTTCTGTTAATGCCCTGGCCTCCAAATTCACCTGACATGAACCCAATCGAACATTTGTGGTTCGTCTTGGGAAAGCGGATTCGCGCTAAATCACCACCACACCGAAATGTACGGGAACTGGAGAAGCTGCTGTTGACATTATGGTACCAGATACCCCAGGATACCTATAGCCACTTCATCGAATCGATTCCTCTCCGAGTGGCCGCTGTTTTGAGGACTAAAGGGGGTCCTACAGCTTATTAGGTAGGTGGTGATAATGTAATGGTTCATCGGTGTATGCTTTAGTGCCCTTTTGGAATCTGTGAAAGGCCTGTTTAAAAACAGAAATACACTGTAAAAAAAAAAAAAAAGTGATTTAAATTCACGCGAAATTTTTTTGAAAATAACGTGCAGCGAAGTTGGCGGTAAGTGTCAGTCTTTTAACGGAATTTCCGTGTTTAAAAGTTTCCTTTTTCTTTAACTTCCGTACTTTCAGAGTTTCCTTTTTAAGTTTTTCCGTACTTAAACAGAAATTTCGCAAAACACAACATGCTGAATATTTCAGCCCATCCTCGAGAGAATCCTTCTGCACCGGTGGTGGGGATCGAGTCAAGTCGTTTAAGTTGAAGCCGCGTGTCTTAACCACTGAGCCAGAAAGTCACAGGGATCAAACCCACGTTCAAAGTAAAACAAATTGGGCGACGTTGAATTTTTTTCTTCTCATTGATGCGAGTAATTTAGTCATTTTATTTTCTATTGGAGCTTATAATTTTTTTATACATTTGTAATTTTATTTTTTCTGTAGGAGGTCTCATTACAAATTATATGCATTTTTTTATCGTGATTTTTCGAAGCAACAGAATGATTTGGAGTTTGAGATCTTTTTTTCAACTGACAATAACTAGATTATCTTTAAGAGAAAGTGCAATGTCATGTTTCAAAATATTATTTCACAAAGCTTCTAAATATAAAATTTATTCTTTATATCTACGTAGCTTTTTTGTTAAGGACTTCGCAGACTGATACATATAGACTTCGTACAATCACCTGTACAATAAAATTAAGTACCCGGTTTCTTACGTGTAATACAATATGTGATAGCTTGTGCAGAAAATGGGAAGAGAAGAAATATCCTGTTCCGCAGCAACCAAAATTCAAGCGGTATCATCATCATCATCATCGTCAACCATTATCAATCCACTGCTGGACGAAGGTCTCCCCAAGTTTCCTCCACAACGGTCTGTCTTGTGCCAGTCTCCTCCATGTCACCCCTGCATACTTTCGAATTTCATCCACCCATCTCCCATGTGGTGGTCTTCTGGGTCTTTTCCTGTCCCTTGGAATCCAATCTAAAATTTCGGCTGTCCATCGATGATCTGTCCTTCTGGCAGTATGTCCAGCCCATTGCCATTTCAGGGATTTAACTCTGATCATGATGTCTTCCACTCTTGTCATTTTTCGGATCCACGAGTTCCTCTTCTATCTCTCCTGGTTACACCAAGCATGCACCTAACCATGCTTCTTTGAGTTGTCTGCAGCCTTTGTATGTCTCTTTTAGTTAAGGTCCACGTCTCTGCACCATACGTAAGCACTGGAAGGATGCATTGATCAAACACTTTTCTTTTAAGACATAATGACATATTGCTCTTGAAAATTATGCTGTTTCTTCCAAAAGCTCTCCAGGCAAGTTTTGTACGCCGATTAATTTCTTCATCAATGTGACCCTCACTTGATATCTGCTGTCCAAGATAAACGTACGTGTCTGTTATCTCCAGCTTTTCTCCATCAATCGATAAATCTTCATTTCTTGGAAAAGCATTGAACATCACTTTTGTCTTCTGAAAGTTCATTTTTAATCCCACTTCTTTACTCTTGTTAGCAAGTTCCTGGATCATACTCTGCAGCTCTGATGGGGTAGTTGCAAAAATGACTACGTCATCAGCAAAACGAAGGTGGGTTAGATAATCTCCATTAATCTTTATTAGGCCTTCTAAAGCAGAGAACCTGTTCTTCAGTTCCAACTTGAAGGTATTATGGTGTTTTTTAAGGTTGGTTATGTCAATAGATTTTGTTTGTCTTATGAGCTTGCCACGTTCAAGTTTAGTGTTGAGGTGCATCTTACATCTCACCAGTCTATGGTCACTACCTGTGTTGAACTTGTTTAGCACACTGCAGTCTTCTATGACGAATTTTTTGTTACACATAATAAAATCAATTTCACTTGTCGTCCCATTTGGATGTCTCCATGTCCATTTCCTGTGTGGCTTTTTCTTGAAGAAGGAATTCAAGATGAAAAACCCTTCTGCCTCTGCAAACTCAACGAGAGTATTTCCACGCTGGTTTCTGTTGCCGTGACTGAATTTACCTACTGAAGTTTCATTCTGTTGCCGTTGCCCTATTTTTGCATTGAAATCTCCCATAATTATTTTCAAGTGCTGCTTACCTTTATTATTTAGATGACAAATTTCCTCATAAAATTCTTCAATTTCTTCTTCAGGATGACTTGTGGTGGGTGCATAAGTTTGAATAATCTGAGCCTGGTATCTTTTCGAGAGTTGGATAACAAGTCGTGCAGCTCTGTCAGAGGAACTTTCAACTTCTACAACTTTATCCTTCAATTTCTTGTTTATTATAAATCCAACACCACTAGTTCTGCCAGTATCTGTCCCACGATAGTAGAAGAGATGTCCACTTTTCAGTTCAATGAGATCTTCTCCTTTTCTCCTTACCTCACTTAGCCCCACGATGTCCCACTTGATCCTTTGTAGTTCCTCTTCCAATTCAAGAAGCCTTGAATCAGAAGATAGGGAGCGTCCATTATACGTAGCCAAAGTCAGCATCAGATGGCAGCCTAGTCCGGTCCTCCGGGGATTCTTAGCACCCTCTGCCTTCATGTCGCACTGGCCGCTGCCTTGGCCAGGTACATTCCAGCTGCCGGAGACTGAGGGCCAAGATTTAAGTTGTGGAATCATTTTGGAGAGGTTTGGCCATAACTCACCACGCTGGTCAAGCGGGTTGGTGAGTGTGGGATAGAATTTCCTCTAATCCCGATGGTATAGTTGTACCGCTATTGGCGGTCGTCAGAGCCCCTTTAGTGGGAACAGGATGCACCACGAGAAGGCGAGGTTGACATTTGTCAAGGAGAGGCTGTGATGTTACGCATCACCTGACCTTACATTATCCACAATATCCAATCTCGCTAGAGAACTTCAAAATCAAATACTTCGACAGACTATTGAAATTTAACAGTTAATCAAACTCCCAAATGTTCCCATGAATCTCTATTACCGGAAATTTTTCGTCATATGGGTACCGAAAATGGAGTACGGAGTTTTTCCGTTAATATACGAAAGGAATTGCGGAAAGGTTTCTGAAAAGTCCAAAACCTTTCCGAAAAAAAAAAAAATCCTTTAACACATCTTGAAAACAGTAATTTAGCGCCAATATAAGAAAGGAATTGGGGAAAAGTTTCTGAAAGTTGAGAATTTTTTTGGCGTAGGAAAAATCCGTGAAATTCCGAGTTTTTTCCGTCATTTTACGGAAAAAAGTATTGGAAATGTGCTTCGTTAATTCACGAAAGAAATCACGGAAAGTGGTTCGTGAATTTCAGAATTTTTTTTTCAGTGTAGAATTGCTTGCTGGTTTTTTTTTTAGTGTAGAATACCTTTTACTCCAGTGAACCCGATCGAGTTCGCGAAAATAAGTCTTTCTCTCAAGGAACATTTTCCAAGTGTTGAGCAAAGAGAGTATTTTGCCTTCCGAAACAAAACCAACTAGTGCAAGTAGATTCTGTCATATAGTGTTCGAAAAAGTAGAGTTGTGTGTTGTGAAGGTGGCGGAATAGGTTTGCAGGTGTACACTGAAATTTAAGCCCGAAGTCCTATTTCTGTTTTGCAACTCGTCAAGGTAATGCAGTGCTACATTTTTCGTCCAGTTCCGTGGTGTATTTTCTTAACTGCCTGTAAGAAATCATTTAAGCTCTAGAGCGCGTGCTTCCATATCAAAGCGTTTGCTCCTTTCGAGTAAAAGCTTGCTGCTCGAAAGGAGCAAAAGCTTGTGCTTGAACATCGAAGAAGAGCCCTTTGTGGAAGGTGGCTGTTGTTCGGACGTTAGGCCTAAGTTTCCATTTTTTCGCCCGTTCTGTTTCTACAACAAAAGTAGAATAAGAACAGTGGCGTGCCATGAACGTGTTATGTGTATAGGCATAAAAAAAAAAAAAAAAAAAAAAAAGGTACTAATAATTAATGACTTCGTGGCTTCCTCTTATTACTTTCAGTATTATAAATATTTAACGGGAATTATCGAGGATAAATTTATTAAGGTACATTACCTCTCAAATTTTCGATCTATACACTAGATCATCGTCAGGAGTTCTTGGCGTCTTACTACTTCACAGGTCTGGCGACCAAGTCTGATGGATTTTCCATCCAACATGGTGAGGTCATTGATGTTGCCGCTTTGTGTCTTGTAAATTTCCAGGGATTCCTCTAATTTCCGGATAATTGCATGGGTTTGATGACTTTTAAGGAGTCCCAGTCCATTTTGTTGTATGTGCCTGTCTAATCCTGCACATTTGTAAAGGAATTCCATCCTGCGATTTTTTTTTTGTGCTTCTGTTACTTTGTTTAAAACATACGTTTCGACATCAAAACCTTTAGTGGAACTTTTTCAATTGTTATAAATTTTTTTTAGATGATATATCTTGTTTTTGCGTATATTACGTGAATAGGTTTTTTTCATTCGCACAATTTAATGCCACAACGTATTAGTTCCCTCAAGCGTTTATTCAAACCTAGTTCGTGGGAAGCTTTCAACAGTTTGCTCATTGACGTTTAATCCAGGAAAACGAGTGGGATATGTTTCTTTGAGTGTATTCAGGCTCACTTCGGAAAACCCGATGCTTTTTATATCACAATTTTTTGAGCCCCATAAGCTTTACACGTAGAATAGTTATTGGGGTGATTATTATTTATATATTTTTGTATGTTTAACCTACATACTACGACGATATTAAGCGACTCGAGTTTGAGGTTGGTGTTTCATTGCTTACGCATTTGGATTTTTCTATAAAACTTAGGGAATCAAAAAAGACTTACTAATTTTGAATCATCCGTTTCCTTATTTCCTTTTTGCAGTTTGCTTAAATTATATTGAAGAATTTCAGTGCTTCAGAAAGGCAAGGAATATACAAAAATATAGCCGTACAATTTTCCAGCTGAATAAGATAAATCCCTTTACGCACTAAATAGCAGATACTCACCCTCAAAAGAAAACGAGCATTAGTTGATGTAACACTCGCATTTCGCGACGGCAATCAACGAAAGCCCCAGACCTAGTGGGGACTGAGGGAACGGACTTCGGTTCTCTGATTGGTTGACTGCCCAAGCCCTGAATGCAACAGCCGATTTCGCATCAAATGTTATGTCCCTGGTAAGTGCGGCACAATCTCCATGAGTTCGGGAACGTTGATACGAAGTTAAGTTTGCATTCCCGCTTTGTTTCAGTTTCGGCTAAAATACACACAAAAATGTGAATGGTTTTAAATAAACCTCTTCTAAATTAGGTATTTTGTTCAAATTTCCGATAAAAAACGGCAGTACAAAGTTTTTATCGTGTAATTCACATTTTGTTTTCAGAGAGCAAATTTTTGCATTTAATTAGGACGTGTTGCATACAAGACCGCACGCTACTGAATAAGAATTTGAAACCTATGCACAAAGAAAACAGTTGCACTGTTTTCTCGGAATGATGAATAAAACTCAGTATAATAATTAAATAAATCATAGTGTAGAGGATTTTCAGCAATCAGTATTTGATGTCTAATCTGAAAAAGTCCTTAGAAATAGCAAGCTAGGAAAGTAGGACTATGTTGTGCTATAGGAAAAGAAAATTTAGACAGCGAAGTGTAACTGTACAGTTACCTGGCTGCGCAGTGGGGAGAACAGACAGAACGAGCAATTCGTCCGAGATGGGTCAGAGTTCAAATTCCGGTGAGGCATGGATGTTGTGTTTGTCTTACGGCGCTGGCTCTCTCCCTTCCCTGGAACCAGTGGCCCTAAATTAGGGACAGGCGACTGCTTATAGCCCATTGACCTCCAACTCCCCCCCCCCAAAGGACAGAACCCACAGTGACCCAAACCAAGAGATACTGCTGCAAATGAGCTGCATTCCAGTGATCTTGAAAAGGTCAACTTATCTCTTTTTTTCAGCACATTATATAAAAGTTCTTATAAAATACTATAGAAGACGCAAATTTCAACCTTATAGGCCAATTAGGCTCAGGTCAAAGTTTGTTCGAAGGTAACTATTTTCTGTGTTCAAGGTCATGTAACTTGAAACGCCACAAATGGACGATGGAAGCTAAAGTTTTAAGAGACATTGTATCAGTTATATCTCCTGGATTGACTTGGGTGTCTGTTGACGCTTAAGAGGTTTCGTTGTTCGGAGGTTATCGTTAATGTTAATCGTATTGCAGCTGCTCTGTACTAACCAAAACTTGCTGATCAAAGGTGTCTGTTAATGGAGGTTTCACTGTATAAACCTGCTCAAATAAAGGCAGATGCCTTTCGATTAGTTAGTGTACGTCGATTTGTTTAAGGTGATCCATCTAAAAACTCGGCCCTATGTTTCCA
Source organism: Macrothele yani (assembly GCA_039090855.1). Taxonomy (NCBI): domain Eukaryota; kingdom Metazoa; phylum Arthropoda; class Arachnida; order Araneae; family Macrothelidae; genus Macrothele; species Macrothele yani. The sequence continues at coordinate 35,655,745 of CM077004.1, forward strand.
ATGGTAAACACTTCTGTAGACATTTTCATCGCAATTAATGTATTCCCAGGGAGGAAAATTTGCACATTGATAAAAATAACTTTATATTATAGTCTAGTATACTTAACATTTGCTGAAACGTACCCATAATTATATTAAAAATCAAACTTTTCCTTTGGTAGCTTTTATATCTGCTACTAGATGGCCCTACATGTGACTTGTTAATGCAATGACGTCGCATTTTTTTTCAATAATTTTATTAATTTTCGGAATGGAGTCAATACTTGAGTCTATCCGTGCAATAGTCTGGAATGTTTAAAATGATTTGAGTCATTTAGATTAAATTTTCTGACAATAATTTAGCTGCAAATGTTAACAGAACTGTAGACCCTGCTGATTTTGAATTCCGAAGTAAGCCAGCAAGCTCACTCTGCGACATTTTCAGCTAAATTGTCAAAAAATTTAATCTAAGTGGCTCAAATAATTCTAAACATTCCAGATTATTGATAGACTATTTATTATTGATTGCACAGATAGACTATTGATTCCATTTCTAAAAATTATTGAAAAAAAATAAAAATGCAACGTGATCGCATTTAAGTCGCATGTACATGCATGTAGCACCATTGATTAGCAGATATCAACGCTGTCAAAGGAAAAGTTATTGATTTTTAATATAAATATGGGTAATTTTTAGTAAATATTAAGTATAATAGGCTATAATGTAAAATTATTTTTCTCAATGTGCAAATTTTTATCCTTGGGAATACATTAATTGCGAAGAAAATGTTTACAGAAGTTTGCAATTGTAGGCATAAAAATGCCTTCGTCAGCAGAATGTTGTCATGCCAACCATAGGTGTACTACCAATGGTTTTCTGTGACGACATGCGCATATCGTCCATACCAAAGACACCATGAGGAAAGAAGGAAGTTTCTACCTGTTGTGGTGGTACGTCGTGTGTTGAGAAACTGTTAAGTTTTGATATGTGTGAATTATGCATTAAATTGTGTTTAATCGTATCTTTAGCGGTATTGTTGTTTTTTATTTTTACTATCAATAATCAAGAATGATCAGTGGTTATCTTCGTTCATGTCAAGTTTTGGGGTTAATTTTTTGCATTAAACATCATTCCAGAGAAAATTTGCTTTATTCATTTGTCGTAGCACTGAATGCCCACCATTTTAATGCGTCGTTATTCAATTGAATATTGAAACTTCGTAACTGTACGCTTCTGCTTAGGGTTTCCCGTAGGGTGTAATTTTTTCTGAATACAAAGTGTATTGTAGAACTCTTTCGTTACTTCTGAGTTTGTTGCCGAATCCACGGTTTTGCACACGCACGCTTTCAGAATGCTTTGCCCAATCTATTCGCATTTCCCCCAAATTCATTGAATGAACATTGCTTAGTGGCGTATCTTGGGTCCGAGATCTGGGCTATCTCACCGCGTCCTCCCAACCCACCTCTCTGCCACAGTACTGTTTTTTTTAAAAAATGCGAAGTTTATTTTTTAATTGTTAAGTAATAGAAGGAACATTTTTATCTAAATTTTTAGGTACATGCAATTGCTAACATGATACCAAATAATGGTGAGGATTAGGATTTGAACACTTATTTGTACATGAACTCCATTCTTCTTTCATTTTGTGTGAACTTGAGTGTTAAGTTTTCACAAAAATGTTTCTTCCGAGTACTTTTTCGTATTTAAAAATGTTTTCTCTGTTAACAAACCAGCCAAGTTGCTCTAATGTACATATCTATGTGTGCCTCTAAGGTATACCTTGATTCTATATTCTTAGAAATATTTTTTCTAGTTGCTTCTGCGATCTTTAGCTACTAATGCCTGATGAAGCTACCCGGAGGTAGTGAAAGCTTAGCATCTTCTTGATCCCTTTATTTTATACGCCTAATAAACGGAGTTCACTATTTATCGTTTTTTCTCATTAATTGGGCGTACAGAAACCCGTTTCTTCATCGTTCGTATATATTTGTATATCGTGATTCTTTTTAATACGGAAAAACCTCTTTCGGCGGTTGCAGTTGTTGATAGAAAGTTTAATATTAGATCTGCTAATTTGTACTCCTCAATTAAACACTATGTCCAATTATTCAACTTTATGTAACAAGTAATGTCGCTTCCTGATTTGTTTTGTATTCATCAAGGGAATAAAACACCTTCAGTTCATTTTTTAATCGAGCTATATCAAAATTTAAAGCTTAGAGTTCTTGAAGCTCCGATAGATGTTCAGAGAAGCTTTCACAAAATTTATCAAAACAGTTCTAATCCAACAAAGCCACGAATTTAAGATATAATATCGCTGATTTTAATTCATGGACACTTCACACAAACTGAAATCACTCGCGAAACACGCGCTGCTAAAGGCCAAGCATGGAGAGACTCAGGTAGTCCGAAGGATGGAGCCAAGCATGGAGGGACTCAGGTATTCCCTTTTCTGAGCGAACCGTTGCTCAAAGCAATGGTCCACTCACCTCCATACGCTGAATCACGTTGTCATAGAAACGCTAGCAGGAGATCATATCAAAGTTCTTCGCATCAGAACAGCAGCGAAGACTCGAAGACATGCTTGCGTTATGTCGTTGGTCATCGCTCGCCAGACTGATTCTCATAATCGAAAGAAGCGAATCCGCTCGTATTTTTTTCGCACCGAAAGCATCGACGTATCTTAATACCGTCGATAATTGACCTTTATTTGTGTATATTTAATTGACTTTTATTTGTGTATAATTTAATTGACTTTTATTTGTGTATATTTAATTGACTTTTATTTGTGCATGGGCTTCGCAGCTAGGCCTTAGCTAGCCTCGAATGTACGCCACTGACATTGCTGTATAGTATAAAGCAAATTGAGTGAGAGGGAGACTGTGTATATAATTCTGAAGTAATTTGCCATTCCCCTTGCATAATACTGTCTGTCTTCAAAGCTCACTGTCCTCCTGGTGAGCAAAAGGTCGCTGGCGGTGCTTTTGAAAAAGGCATGAATTGTAAGCACTTGTTTAATCCGGTGTTTTCGCAATCACTTTCCGAAATTACACCCATTTATCTATTGTCGGAGCTGTTTGCGTTTTAAAGATACTTGTTTCGAAGTATAATGGGAGGTTTCCTTTCATTATATCATTTAGCTGTTCAAGTGTTCGCTGTTCGTTTTATTATTAGGGCTCCACCAACTTCTGCAACACTGTCAGTACCATGAAGCGCGTCTACAACGGAAAGGGCGCAATAGATCAACGATTTTTTTTTTTTTTTATAAGTTGATTTAAATTTCAATACTCAGCAGTTTCTTTCATACGCGGCTCACCAGTCGGGCTTCTTCCGGTATGTCATTCCAAACCTGTTCGGATTGGCAAAAACTAGCTAAGAAATGTGCGTTTGTTTGGGCGTCTTTAATTTTCTAATGGGACATTTAGCAGTCAAAAGCAAAAATTAGTAAAATTTTTAGAAAAAAAGTAAGCATTAAAGAAAAGACAGTTTTAAGTGAATCTGTGCAGCCTCCGTATATAGCAGAGTTGTCAGATGCATAGGTTGTCTGTCGGATTCAGGCTAGGGCTCAAGTCTCGGATGAAGCATGAGTGGTGTGCTTTTGTCTTTTGTCGCAGGCTCTCTTCCCTCCCTAAAACCAATGGCCCTAAATTAGGACTGGCGATGGCTGGTAGACAAACCCCAATTAAAAAAAAAAAAAAAAAAAAAGCTGTCAAAGCCCGCGTTATTGCGTCGTAGGTATTGGCATTCAAAATAATAGTCACGTAAAAGTTGTATTTCTGGTCAGCAACCCATCGTTAATTTGCGTGTGTTTTGTTGACACCGGCAGAAGAAACACCTTGTTAGTACTTTCTTAAATAAAATATTAAAATTGCGTTAAGGATTCATGCGTCTGCGCGTAGTAGAGTGGTCATACGTATGCAAAACGTCAGATGAAAGAAAAAAGCGAATATCTGTTGATTCATCGTTATATATCAATATAGGTGTGTAAAAGTTCAACACACAAGAATATTGACTCGTATATGAGTTTAGGAAATTTTTTTAAAGATTATTATTACTGAATGAAAATGACTTGTGGGAATGAACTTTGGCTCATCAAATTGGAATATTTGCATAAACAGCCATCCACAGGAAAGAAAATCAACCTTGAAATACTTTCTGTGGCAACAAAAATGATAAAAGAGAGCAACTTTTGCAGATTTAAAACAGTTTCGTATTTCCCGCTAATACACAGACATGCATATCTATGTTGCACGTTCGTTTAGCTTCAACTCTTTAAAACTTGAATTTTCAGAACAGCAAATGAATAAACAGCATCTGGTTTTGTAATTCGTTATGTTTATGCTAATTTTTAACATGTACAAATGACATGTTAAAAATAGCTTTATTTTATGCTAAATTCTGTTATGTGGTTTGCGAAGATTGTTGAATTGAAGATTTGTGAAGTTTGTATCAAAGCATCGTGTTTCAAAACTTTCGAAAACGGAAGTTGAACAGAGTGACTTATCCCATAATCGTAATTTTTTTTCTCGCGATGTTGCCTCTGTCTGATCCACAACTGAACAGTTTTTTTGGGGTAGAAGTGGTGGTGACAAGTGTGTGTGTGTGTGGGGGGGGTCGTCGTTTTCCGTAGCAGGACAATTCATCCTTCGAAAACGGAAGGTAGACGGAGTGAGGATTTCTTCCATAATCGCATTTTTTTTCACGATGTTTTTTTCTACCCAGTATTACTGTTAAATATAATTTTTATTCCAAGAGTATTTGTATTTCAACTTGAAAATGAGCGGGGAGGGGGAATTTTCTAAAACGGAAGGACGGGCAAAATCAAGATTTCTCCCGTGATCTCATTTTTTTCACGCAATGTTCCCGCTCTCTTGTGTTGTTGTAGAATGTTATTTCCCGCCATAAATGTTTACCTTTAAGCTTCATAAGGGTGGAAAATTTCTGAAACGGAATTGACAAAGTTTGAAAATTTGTAAAAATTGATACATGGTGTCAAAAGTATTAATATTTTCAAAGTTACGGCATTTTTGTAAAATTTAAATAGTCAAAGCTTTGATACCATGGATTCATGGTCCTCTTAGGCTGAAAGTTCTTTCAGCATGATGGATGAAATTAGTGTCATCAGAGGCATAAGAAGGAAAAAGAAAAGCAACAATGAAGAAATGGGAAGGAAAAGATTAGCAATGGACGCTGTGCGCACAGTAACGAAAGACAAAACGGAAGGTAGTCCGCGTTATATTCACAATTTCTTGTCGCGTGTTTTGATGTTTCACCAAGTTCTGAAGTTCAGCTTTTCTTCTTTCTTCGTCGGTGTCATGTACGAGTATACCATCGAGGAAAAAAAGAAAAGAAAATGCTGTGTCTGTGAGGATTACAAGTTTCATTACAAGAATAAAAAAAACAAATGTTCTATATATCCATGATCGAGGTCACGTCCTGTTGGGAACTTGTTCAGTCTTGAGAGATGTTTTACATCGTAGAAATAAATGTAGCTACCTTCAACATCGTGGGCATGAATGGTGCAGATTGTGTAAATTTTTGGAGGCAGAACTGCAGACCTTTTTCTTTAGAAATTTCGAAGGCCTTCACTGGCGACAGCCTAATGCGACGTCACGAAAGCAATATTTGTGTCGAAGGGAGGTGCTTTCGTAACGCGTTGTTTCTTCCTTTGCGGGCTCTGTTTCTCCCTTCGTAGGTTTCCAATAAAAATAAGCGATGAGCATCACCTAGATTGTGTGTGTGTGTGTACATACGTAAATTGCCGCTGGATGCATGTATATCCAGCGATAAAAGACGAAAAAGTAAAGATTTATGAAACGTGTGATTATGTTTTTAAACAAACCTCAGTTAATACGTCAAACGTAAGTAATTAGTCGTACGTAAATGCATATATTTTTTTTAAAGTTGTCAGAAATCTTTTAACAGAATCAAAGGTTGTTTGGCATTGCCGTTCAGTAACGTTGTTCTTCGTTTCAGCGTAAGCCTAAAAACATTTTTCGAACTTCTCTTTAACTTTTAAGGATGTTTTTGAATGAGTGTAAGAGAAATTCTATCCTACATCTGCAATGTAAATTCTTTTGTACACATTTTCTCGAAGACTAATACTTTGTAGTGTTTGAAATTTTGAGCACAAAATAAAACGACCCACATCTAATATGCCAGTCATTATTCCGAAAAATTTGTTAGAATTTTTTTAAAAATTCAATTTATTTGACTCGAAAGTATTCCAATTTGGCGTTAGATGGCGCGATAAGTTAGCTTAGCAGTGTTTCTGTCTGGAAGAAACGAAATATCTCATTTCTGTCTGATTTTATTCATTATTTAGGCAAAATAGAAATCATTGAATGGGGTCAAAAGTGATATTGCAATCTTGTCTTCCACAAATGATCTGAAATCCTGTTGTACGCTCATTATTTTGAAGAGAAAACGTGTGCGTTAGCAGAGAACCCCTGAATTTGAGCTATGGAAACTCCGCCTACTTACTGAGCTCCATCCCCAAATAACGTCATTGGTGTAAAACGTAAAAGCGCGTATTTTGTCTTTTCATTGTGGAGCCAACGAGAGACCGCTTCCATTCTGAATATGGCGAGGTCTGCAGTGATTTGCCGACGCCAACTTCTGCGATAGTCCCTCAAGACGTAAAAGCCACGCCTAAGGAGTGATTTTTTGCGCCATCTATCGCAGAAGATTAACACTAACACTCATTCAAAGACAGCCTTAAATTTAAAGCGAAGCTTTGTCGATTCTGTAAGGGTAGGACGTAGCTTTCGGCCTCTCTGTCATGAGTTGAATGGCAGCCAAGATTATGTAACCCTAGGAGTCTCTAATTTAGGACTGCAAGAACTAGTATAGGGAAGCTACATAACAGGACTAATATATCACCCATGTCTAAATCAGAAGCCTGGCCACCTCTGGAATGTTTATCTGCTGGGCAGGGACGTCGCCAGACCTCGAAATCTGGATGAGCGACGCAAGCATTCTTTTTCGTGGGGCAATCTTGGTACAAAACTTACAAAAGAATTCCTGCAATCCTCACCTTTTTCCACATGGACACACACACGTACATCGTACACGGATCTGACTAGTTACGCCACTGGTGTAAAGTACAGGTGTTACTAGAATGTCGCCTTCAACTTTTTGTTTGCTCTGAATGCATTGTCTTAAATTGATTTTCAAAATTTCGCATTTTTGCTTACGAAAATAATACTGTACTTGAACAATTTAAAGGAAAATGTCCTTTTGTTTATATAAATCAAATTTTAGCGTCGTACCACTCAGACACGATACCTGCCCCGCCTTAACTCCTTTCCTTCAAGCCATAGCGGCCACTTCCTACACGTTCACTGTCCCGGGACAGTCTTCAGAGCGCTGATGTAGCTTTAGATCCTTCCCTGTTGAAATCTCCTGTTTTGTAAAGAAAACAAACAGCAGAGCAATTAGTGATCCCCTCGTTGAATTCCTATCCACCCTCCTCATTAGGCCCCTGGCCATACAAACACGAAAAAGAGGCTTTAACTAAGGAATTGGAAGAGCGGAGAACAATGGAATATTCATGGCCCTTCGCATGCAGTTTTGGTAACCTTTCTGCGGAGACGTAAACAACACACTTCCTATGGGAAAATACGCAGGGCTTACATGAAATAAAACGCAAAACTTATTGCTTGGCAAAGTCCAGATTATATTTTGAAGTTAAATATATTGTAGAATGGCACATTTTGAACTGGGTGGGTAAGACAAAACCCACCCTCGCACCCCTTTGGCGACGTCCCTGCTACTGGGCGACCACGTATAATTTGAAATTTCCTTCGTTCTTTGCTTTCTCTAGAACATCTATTGTTTCTCCTGCCGCTGCATTTTATTTTTACATCCACACGCCGTTCGGAAGTTACGGTTAAGCCTTCGGTGGGTATGGGATATGAAGTCTTCGTTACAAGCAAGTTTGCGTATATTCTTTCAAAACTCCTTAATTCTTCATAAATTAAGAAATAAAATTATTCTTCATAAATGAAGATTATTCTTCATAATGAATAATAATAAAATGAAGAATACTAAATTGAATAATATAATATAGAATATTAAATTAAATAATATAATATATAATGTAATAAAGATGAATATTAAATTGAATAATATAATATATAATATAATAAAGAATAATAATAATAAAATGAATATTATTCTTCATAAATGAAGAAAGTTAATTCTTCATAAACGACCCTGCAAGCAGGATACTGGAGGGGGCTCCTCCCCCCATTCAAGGCAAGCAAGCTCCATGGAGGAATGAAATATCTGAACTTATTATTTTCGGTGGTTTATGAAAATTGCCCTTGTATTTATATAAGCGTAAATACTTTATTTGTGTACTGAATTATAAGCGTAAATACTTTATTTGTGTACTGAATTATAAGCGTAAATACTTTATTTGTGTACTGAACTTTTTTTAAAATAGCTATTTCTTTTGAGTTATCCGTTTTACGTGTTTATTTAGACGTAATATGGATAACTTAAAAAAGAAATTACTTCTCGAGGTGAATCAGTAGAAACAACTGCGCCAATGATTCTCGACCACACAGGTACAGGGCTTTTTGGCGTTAGGGTCGGACAAGAGAGAATTGGGGCTTTTTCTCGAAGAAACATAAATAGAAAAAAATAAAAAAAACCCCGCCCTCTCCCCAACCCTCCCCCCCCCAAGTCTAAGTGGAAAAGTAAAAGTAAATCTACCTGGAAAAGTATCTCGAAAATTTTTTTTCCATGTCTAAAGAACAAAAAAAAAAAAAAAAAGGACTGGTTACTTTTTTCTTTTCTTTTGCAAGGTGTTGCATCATATCGTACGTTTATAATCGTTATGATTTTCTGTCACTAACTTTCCGGAAACATGAGGGAAATTTCGCCCTATTGAATCCACGCAGAGTGAGATGTTGGATTGCGTAATTAATATGTAATCCAATATAATTAATGTTGGATTGCATAATTATGGTTATGTTTTAGAAAATATTAAGTATTCCAAGTTATAAAATGAAGTTATTTTAATCGTTCAAATTTTCATCCTTGGAAACGCATTAATTGTGAAGAAAATGTGTACAGAAATGTTTCCATTTAAGTATAGGAAGCAAAATTACTTGACGTCCACCTTAAAACAAAGAGCAGGCTGCAAATATCTTCCTTTCCCATTCATTATTTCGTTCTTGTGCATCGCATTTTAGTGCAGACCAGGGATGTCGCTTAGGGGGTGCGAGCAAACCCACCCTGAAATTTGTCTTGCCCACCCAATTCAAAATGTGCCGTTTTCCAGTACAGTATATTTAACTTTTCTTTTTTTTTTTTTTTTTATCGGGGATTTAACGACCACCGTGAGCAACTCAATGGGCTATAAGCAATCGCCCGTCCCTAATTTAGGGCCACTGACTCCAGGGAAGGGAGAGAGCCAGTGCCGTAAGACAAACACAACATCCATGCCTCACCGGGATTCGGGCCGGGACCCTCTTGGACGAACGTATATGTAACTTTAAAATATAATCTGGACTTTCCCAAGTAATAAGTCTTGGTCATGTAGCCCTACCTATTTTCCCAAGGAAATGCGTTGTTTGCGTCTCAAAAAAAAAAAAAAAAAAAAAAAAAAACATTATCGGAACAGCATCCGCAGGGCCACGAAAATTCAGTTGTTCTCCGTTCTTCCAATTCCTTAGTTTAAGCCACTTTTTTATGGCCAGGTGGAATGAGGAGGGTGGATAGGAATTCACTGAGGGGGTCGTTACTGATTGCTCTGCTGCTTGTTTTCCTTACAAAATAGGAGCTTCCAACACGGAAAGGAGTCTAAAGGATCACTTGAGCTCTTAAGACTGCCCCAGGACAGTGAAAGTGCAGGAAGCAGCTAACGACTAATTTGTAGGGCAGGAGTGCAGGGCAAAGTCGCTGGCTTGAAGGAAGGGAGTAAAGGAGGGAGGAGGTAGATATACTGTATTGTGTCTGCGTGGCACGACGTTAAAATTTGATGTAAACAAAAACAACCTGTTTCTTTTAATAATTTGTTCAAGTACAGTGCTATTTTTCGTAAGCAAAAAATGCAAAAGTTTGAAAAGCAATTTAAGATAATGCATTCAGGGCAAGCAAAAGTTAAAGGAGACATTCTAATAACACTTGTATCTTACTCCAATGATGTAACTAGTCAGATCCGGGTATGTATGTATGTATGTGTGTGTGTGTGTCCAGGTGGAGGGGGTGGCGATTGCATGAACTTCTTTGTAGCCGGTAGTGAAGAGCATTAAAAATTCGTTCTTTCAGCGTTTCGTAAAAAAGTTGCTATCAAGCTTGCCCCACCGAAAATAACGCTAGCTTATCCGTCGCCCATCCTGGTTTCGAAGTCTAGCGACGTCCCTGGTGCAGACCTGTATCAGGGAAGTGGGGGAGGGGTGTGTGCCATACCTACGTTTTTTTTTTTTTTTTGTCCATCCTGGACCAGGATGATTATATGTGTGTATATCGGATCTTTTGCCCGATCTAAATCCTCTGCCGCCCCTTCCAACTTCACTGTCTGACTACGGGCATGTTTCAATGGCTGTTTTCACTAAGGATTTAATGGCCGAAAGGTTTTGAATTCCGGTCGTGACCAGGAATGGAAATGAAGTACTCTGTCTCCCCCTTACGGGAAGTCGTGAGGAGACGTCGCGTATTATAAGCTCATAGCAGTGCCTTAATCCCCTTATTGGTGGAAAAATCGATCAGTTTCGTGGTGGTTCTTTATTTACAAATAGGGCCTGGTTAGAAACTCAAGGTGTACGAAAATTTGCCCCTTTCCTTGGCGCCTTTAATCCTGAATTTAGATTGATTAGAGCTTTTCGATGATGCACAGGGAACTTTGAGGTCCCTGTGCATCATCGAAAAGTGTCCCCCATCTCAAAGATGAATGAAAACAAAATAAAAATTGGATATGACATGCTCCTCCTATCAGGGTTAGCTGCGTTTTCTGCTTACAGTTTTTACTAGAATGGAGGTTGTGTAAGTATTGTGCTAAAAAATTCGTTATGTATTTTTATGGTATCAGAATATGGACCAGTTTTTGCAGTTGTGTTGTTTGGCAGATGGACGAGTTATCTTGAGCTGAGGGGCATTGTATGGTTATTAATCACTAGCCGTGTAAAAAAGGCGATTTCTGCTGCCTTTTGTTGAGAGTTTAAAAAGCGGTGTGATTGACTGAGATGCTTCTGAGCGTGCATGGGACGAAAATAGCCTTCCATTTGGCGGTTAATCTGTTTTCTCATGCCAAACACTCCTCGATGCTTGTCTTGCTGCGTCAGGTAGTGGTGGATAGAGCGTTGAACCAGTAGAACTAGTTTCCGGATCGCTCCACGTGAATCTCATGACCCGCAACCCCTTCGGTATTTAGTTTATGAACTTCTTCCCTATGTGTTCTTCCACATCAGTAAAGCTAAGAACTTTATGGAATTCTGTAGAAAACACAAACTCAGTTTCTCCAAAAAAAAAAAAAAAAAAGGAAGAAAAGGAGAGCGTCGCGCGCATAATTTCGTACAATGGTGTTACTTTAATGGTTGAATTCGTAAAGCAACATTGGAAATATAGTATTGCGATTGTTTCTTCTAAATCGAGAATTTTTTTCGCGAAAGGCAAACCTTATATTGTGAATAGCACTATGTTTTTTTTTTTTTCATCTTTGTTAAAACTTGGAACCTCATTTAGTTTGTTGCCATTGATTTAAATTTTAATGTTTGTGGAAAACATAAACATGACGAATTCTTGAGGTAGCAGGAATGCTCATAAAGTCAACAGGTGGCTGTCTTCTCAACTGAGTAAGAAATGGGTGCTGGATAGTCGGTTTACTTTTTATGTGCTTCGCGAATTAATAGTACTTAGCAAAAGGACTGATCGCTTTCGAGAGTAAAGGCCATAGTAGCGCCTCATTTTGAAAAAATTCGGTTAAAAATATTTAACTTGTTGCGTTTCACGGTTTTACGACCACCTGGAGCAAGTCAATGGGCTGCAAGCAGTCGCCCGTCGTTAATTAGGGACACTCAGCCAGCACTTCTGACCACTCTGCCACTGAGGTGGCAGAAGTTGTTAATCAGGCCGATTATTAGAAGTCTTAAGGTTTATTTAGATGCGGTACTTCGAATGCGTTCCAGTGTTGAGTGAATGAACTAATTTATGTAATATCTAAAGTTGTTCAAATTAGAAGTATCAAAATTGAAATAATACTTCTTTTCTTCGAAACAAATGTGTAAAAAACGCGTCTGTGCTAGGACAGTTACTAAGAAAAGACAAGGAAGTACTGTTTCTATTTTAAAAAGCTATTGGCGCAGAAATCGGAGTAAAAATGGAAAATTACTCCTTGCCTCAAGCGACTTGGTTTTGTAGGATTAAACTTCATGACTTGTTAAATAATGTTGCCACATTGTCTACCGCTCCGATGGGCAAGTGGTCAAACGCACTTGGCTTCTCGCAAGTCGTGCGAACTGGGTCCGGGTCCCGGATGAACTGTGGGTGTTTGAGCTTGTTTGATGGCCAGTTGCCCTTAATTAGGGACGGACGACTGCTTCTCTAGCCCTTAGAGTTGCTGAAGATAGACTGTACGATAACATCGGTTTAAAAATTGGGTGCCGCCCCGGTGGCGTTGTGGTCTAAGGCGTTGTCCTCTGATCATTCGCCTGAAAGGGGTCCGGGTTCGAATCCCGGTGAGGCATGGGTGTTGTGTTTGTCTTACGGCACTGGCTCTCTCCCTTCCCTGGAACCAGTGACCCTAAATTAGGGACGGGCGACTGCTTATAGCCCATTGAGTTGCTCACGGTGCTCGTTAAACCTCCAATCAAAAAAAATTGGGTTGGTTCGAAGGAAATGTCCGGCGCGAACAAGCAGTGGAGACAGGCCCACCGCAGCGGAATGGAACTACCCACAGATGTTGCGGGTATTACGACACAGAGTTATAAATAGCTAGCACGTGTGTGAAGAACAAGGTTCAGGCGTGATTTGTTTGGACGTAACGTGGCTTGCAAAGGAAACATGCAGGCGCCGGATTTGAGAGTCATCTTCCTGTATGAATTTAAACTGGACCATTCCGCACAAATTGCTGCTCGAAACGTTAAAAAAGTGTGTGTGTGTGTGTGGGGGGGGGGGGGGCTACAGCCAACGGACGAACCATTCGGCGATGGTTTGTTAAGTTTCGAAGCGGAGATATGGACCTGCAAAACGAAGCACGTGATCACTGACCTGTTGCTGTTTCTGACGATGTTCTGTTACGTGTGGTTGAAGCGAAGCCCCGAAAAACGTGTGAGATAGCGGCAGAGGTAGGTGTCTACCACATGACAGTTGTTCGGCGTCTGGATGCGCTGGTTAAGGTCAAAAAGCTGGATATGCGGCTGCCGCATGAGTTGACAACTGCCAACAAGACTAGGCGTTTGGAAGTCTGCAAGTCGCTGCTTGCCAGGAATAAACAGGAACCTCTACTGAATCGAATCGTCACCTGCGACGTGAAGTGGATCCTTTATGATAATCGGAAACTATCTGCACAATGGTTAAGCAAGGCACAGCCTGCTGGACTGCATCCTAAGCCACCCATACACACCAAGAAGATGATGCTCCTTGTCTGGTGGTCCACAGTTGGGATAATTCATCAGTTTCTTGGCAAGAGGCCAAACCGTCACTGCAGAACGTTATTGTGCTAAAACACCAGATGCACCAGAAATTGCCGCAGAAACAACTGGCTTTGGTCAACAGACATGGTGTTCTTCTGCTCCAGGGCAACGGCCGCCCTCATGCCGCACAACGAACGATGCGGAGATTAAGTGCCTTGTGCTATGAAGCACTGTCTCATTTAGCCTCGTTCTCGGACTTGTCTCCAACAGACTGTCATCTGTTTCGTTTAGAATAAATTATCAACGTATTTTCACAATTAAATGTTTTATTAACATCGACTATAGTTTCGCAGAGCGTTTGGCTCGGCATCATCAGGACGAATGGAGCGTAAACATTCAAATCATTGTGACATCATCAGGGTTCTGACGGTCACGGTTTTTGGTGAGTTGTTTCCACGCGCTTGAAAGAAATGGCGTAGACGTCATGTCACTGACAAGTCGTGAAGAATTCCGGTATATGTAGAAAGCTTCTAATACATTAAGCTTGTTAGTCGAATCAGGTTTATCAATAAGAATAGCGTTTCCAAACAAAAATTTATGGTTATTTTCGTGACAATGTTGGGCTATTGATGACTTCTTCAGTTCATAGTTCCGTACGTAAGTCTTGTGTTCCTTCACACGGAAACTTAAAGCCCTGTATATTGTGAACTGTCCGGAGAACAGTTCACGACAACATCATTCTCGTTTCACGACATACAACGAGGTTCAACGTGCAGTTGATGACTCCTTCGGGTCCCAGCCACAAGACTTTTTTCGTTCCGGGATCATAGCATTGCCGGACAGATGACAACTATGTGTCGATGCAGAGAGGGATAAATTTTGCCTAGGTAAGGTGTCCTACTTTTCAGTTCTCGCCGTCCATGTGTGCTGGCCCTTTGCCAAATATTTCATTCGCATAACCCAGTAGATAACAATGGTGTGCATTTGCTACTATTCTTTAATGCGGTGTGAATAACATTAGTTTACAAGGTGCACGAGGAGGGCGGTAATCAATGGAACTCTAAATTAGATCAGCTTCCGTGGAGGTCGTACATAAGTATATAAAAAAGAAATGGTGTAGTGATTAACCTATTTGTGACGTTCATCTGTAGGTGGGGAAAGTGGATCAGAATACGTTTCCTCAACGACTTACGCGTATGTACTACTAGTAAGGGATACATTGTAAAAAAATCTGAAATTCGCGAACCATTTTTTGTGATTTTTTTCGTGAATTTATAACGTAATTTTTTTCCGCTGTAACTTAGTCCTTATGTCAGTAATTACGTTCTGTGCGCTAAGTCAATGCAATATGAGAAGGTACCCATACACCTTACAAGAAAGAGGTCAAGTAATACTTACAAATACTTTTATTTGCTTGCATGGGTGGACTCCGCTCTCACATATGATTTACTGGCTTACTCGATACAATATCAGTGATTTAATATCCAAACACAGTATAACAGCACGTCTATCATCACTAACATCAATCCCCTTCAACAACCGTTGCATTGCCTTTTTATCTATCGTTCTTATCCGGCCACACATACGTCACACTTGTTCCGACCAAAGTGTGTTGCCAACATCATTCTCGTTTGAGGGAAAAGATATAACGTTAAGGTTTGAAAATGTCTAAGAGAACAAACGCAAATTTACAGAGGAAAAGAAACTCAAAAGAAAAGTTAAAATAGAATATCGTTACAAATTAACGAAGCATATTTCTGACCCAACCGTTTCCATGAAATGGCGGAAAAACTTGAATTTCACGGAGTTACCGTTTGCCAAGAACATTGTGAATTTTCAGAAACCTTTCCGCAATTTTTTTTTTCGTGTATTAACAGAAAAATTCTATTCTGACTTTTTCCTTATTCGTATGACAGAAATAGTCTTTCGGAAGATCTGATTTTGAAGTTCTGTAGCGAGATCAGATATTGTGGATAGCATATCGCATTAAATGTTGGTTATTGTGGCACAGGATATTTCTTCTCCTCTTCCCCATTTTGTGTATCAGCTACTGTATGGTGTTACCGTAAGAAACTGGGCACTTAAATTATTGTACGAGTGGTTGAGGTCTATGTGTCAGGAAGTGGTCGCTTTTGGGGCCGGTGCTGAAAACGTAGCTTTTGCGGCCGTTTGTACTTCGACTCCCCTTTGTGTCTTTCAGACTTAGCGATTTCGTAGGAGTGCCCGTGCCTTTTGTGTTGTTCCCCCACCACTGATTGCCAGCGGGAGCCTA
Organism: Macrothele yani; assembly: GCA_039090855.1. Taxonomy (NCBI): domain Eukaryota; kingdom Metazoa; phylum Arthropoda; class Arachnida; order Araneae; family Macrothelidae; genus Macrothele; species Macrothele yani. The sequence continues at coordinate 35,671,580 of CM077004.1, forward strand.
GACGTACAAAAAGTTTATCGTATAGGTAAAAGACGTACTTTTGCCCCATAATATATCGTACGTTTCTTCAACTATCCGTGATAAAACGTTCAAATGGGAAGCATATTATTGTTAGTGCTTGCGAGAATATGTGAGGTACGCGTGAAGGTATACAGCAAAATAAAATATGCAAGCATGATGTAAATTTACATTTCAGCACATGAAATCTAATTAAGTTTCTATTTCTAAATGTTTTTACACCTATGCATTACTCAATCCTAATCACTACATGCGTACATTTACGTATTTGCTGCATTCCTTGAAACAATGTTTGCCGCCCCGATGGCGCAGTTGTCTAAGCGATGGTTTCTGATCATTCGTCCGAGATGGGTCAGAGTTCGAATCCCGGTGAGGCATGGATGTTATGTTTGTCTTACGGCCCTGGCTCTCTCCCTTCCCTGGAACCAGTGGCCCTAAACTGGGGACGGGCGACTGCTTTATAGCCCACTAAGTTGCTCACGGTGGTCGTTAAACCTTCAATAAAAAAAACATTGTTTACAGGAACTCATTTAGAAGCTATCTACACAGTAAAAGCACGTGTTTTGTAAAAAAAAAAAATCCTGCATTTATGTTATCACTGTATGTTCTTCCGTGGGGCACCATATCTCTGCAAGTATTAGACCGATTTGATTTTTTTTTTTTTTTTTTTGCTTTGGAAAGCTTGAAATGTAAGAACGATGATGATCCTTGTATTCCAGTTTTTTCCGATCCACAATTTCCCCAACAACTCAAATGCTATTTTGAATTCAAAATACATTTTATCCCATATCATTACTTCTAAACATCCGACTGCAAAAATTCTTTCGATACTGTTTATAATGTAGACTATTTTGGGTGAAGTTTCTTTTCAAGTAGTGCATAGCCCCCCCCCCCCCCCAGAGGGCGGAAATGTTAGTTTTTTTCCCTTGTTACCTCTGCTTTCAGGAGACGTATTAAAAAGTTATTTCCTTAGCCATAACCTTATGCTATGAAGAATACTTTTCGCACATTTTCCACCTTTCCATTATTCAGAATTCTTCCGCTAAGTAGCGTAAATTTATATCGTGTTTTCATATATATCGCTTCTAATTGTTCAATGTGAAAATCCCTTTGTCTCTGATACCTTTCTTCAACTACGCGAAACTTTTTGTGCACAATTTGTTAACTTTCGTGACATACTTTTCAGCCGCTAGTAGGAGAAAGTAACTATTTCTAAATATTTTATAGATTGTAAAAATCCGCGTTTTTTAATGGGTTTCATTGACTATCGATGACTTTGAAATATTTTATTCATGTTGGAAAGAATTAAAAAGACGTGCTCATTACAACAAAAAATTCGGTGTCATCTTCTTTGTTTGTTGTCTCAATGACTTCAAAAGACTCCATTGCTAAAGATGAGAACCGACGTACACTTAAAACGAATTGTAATGAAATGACAGTCCACGCTCCACGTGTCCCATCAGGCTGGGCGATTTTTAAACTATCCGATGTCTAGCCTCCCTCGGGCAATCAGTGGTGAGGGAACAACACAAAAAGAAGGAGCACTCCTGGGAAATCGCTAAGTAAATCTGAAAGACACAAAAGGATAGCCTTGTTCTTTTTCAAAAGGAAGAGTCAAAGTACGAACTGCCGCAAAAGCGACACCATGTGTCAGTCTGTGGATCCCTTAGGACAAAAGCTATTATAGCTATCTAGAGTAAATCTTATATTCAGGAGTTTCGTTAAAAATACTGTAAAGAGTGTAGTACTCTTTACAGTATTTTTAACGAAACTCCGTATTTTTAACTTGCACCTTTTTTTTAAAGATAATTGAAAGTCTTTGTCAGTTTAAAAAGATCTGAAGTTCCAAAGCATTGTGTTGCTTCAAAAAATCACGATGAAAAAAAATTACGTAATAAGTCCTCCTATGGGAAAAAAATGAAATTACTACAAACTTATTCTGGAAAATAGTGAGCTCCGATAGAAAATTAAATGACTAATTCACCCGCATTAATAGCAAAAAAAAAAAAAAAAACCGCGATTAGAGTTCTACCTGATACGTGACTGTGCTTTACGGGTTTTTCTGGTTTAACGGTAGCACGCGCGTCTGCAGTTGAAGACGAAGCTAACGAGGGCAGTTCAATCCCACCAGGAAGCGGTCTGAAGAAGTTAACATCGAATATCTAGCGACATTTTTGTATAAATATTTCCATATCAGTAACTGGGTTTTCTGAAGTAAACAGAATTACCGACTACGGAAAATCTGCCGAAATATGAGAGTTAGAAGAAACAAACTTTTAAAAACGTAAATTTCGTTAGAAGGCGGACATTAACCAGCAGAGATTTACCGGGTGGCTATTATCTACGGTTACTCTAGTGGTCTCTGTAATAAACTCGTCCGCAACCAACATCGTGCGTTTTATACTACTCTACAGCGAGACGTACGACAGATGACGTTTGTGGGTTCTATGGATAATTTTCCTATGGTTACTTTTACCCCGAAAAATCTCTGTAGGAAACGTAACTTAGAGTTTGGGGTCCGCCGAATAATATTTATAGCCTTATCAAGAAGGACCGTGACCCAATCCAGACCACCTAAAGACATGGTGTACCGTATATAGGATCCCCTTGATTTCTACTATGCCGAATAAGTTCAATATAGGTTCTACACTTAGAACTTGAGCTATTAGAATGAAAGAGTACAAATATAATATCAGAACCTGTTCTACTACAGCCTTTGGCTGAACTGTTAATCAAGAACTCTATACAGGAGATTTGGAAAAACGCTACGATTATAGCTTCGGCACATAATCGACGTTTTCTTCTCTTCGCAGAAAGTTTGTGTATATAGTTCGATATGTTCAAAACTGTTGCAATGAGGACCTGCCAGCCTTTATTCCACAACCGTGGAGGTTACTGATTGGAATTTTTTCTGCGAATGATGATATGGCCTATGACGAACAAGCTACGTGATCAGCTATTCTCTTTTCTTCTTATCGATTACTATGTTGTGACGCAATTTAGAGCCTAATGTATCATGGATTGTCTCTATATTTAATACCAGCCCCACTGTTTCTCTGTGACAGTCTTCCTGATGATGGGGCTATAGTTGGTCCTGAAAGATCTTGCAAGTAGTTTATAATTATTGTGCTTTAATTGTAAATAAATCTCGTATTTTAATTCTCCAATTGGAACATGTTGGTTTAATTTAACGCACATAGTCAGCGTTTAACTTGATATACGTTTCCACGTACGTGTTTTTGAGTAAGTTCTGTACCTATGGAATTCTGGTCTTCAACTCTGCTGCACGGTATTTTCAGGAATTTACCGTGAATTCACACTTTTTTTTTTTTTTTAGTGTTGTAGAGCCGGTGGCACAAAGCAAGATCGAAACTATGTAAGTTGAGTTTTTTACGCTTTCCAACCGTAGGTTGAAGAAGCGTAGCCTATATGCTCCAGCTTTGTCTCTCCGCACGATAACTCGCGTAAAAATGGTTCGATTTCGATGAAATTTTAGTATGTGGTAGGGGACGAACCCTATTGAAAATGGACGTAATCGGGTCAAAGGTCAGGACATAGCAGCGAGATCCATTCCATCGCCCTTATGCGTCATAGCTTACGTAAAAATGCTTCGATTGCGACAAAACTTTAGTATGTTGTTCCGGAGGTATACTGAACTGGTTCTTTTGAATATCATCGAAATGGGGTCAAAGGTCAGGTCACAGGTGCCAGATTTATTTCACAGCCATTATCCTCATAATTTGAGTAATAACTTGAGTAACAAGTAAGTAAAATCATGCAATGCATTGATTATGGTACGCTTTCCAACATACCAGAAATTATTACTCAAGTTATGAGGATAATGGCTGTGGAATGAATATGGCTCCTGTGACCTGACCTTTGACCCCATTTCGATGATATTCAACAGAACCGGTTCAGTACATCTCCGGAACAACGAAATTTTGTCGCAATCGAAGCATTTTTACGCAAGTTATGACGCACAAGGGCGATGGAATGGATCCCTTCCTATGTCCTGACCTTTGACCCCATTTCGTCCATTTTCAATAGGGTTCCTTCTTAGGTTGTCCCCTACCACATACTAAAATTTCATCAAGATCGAACCATTTTTACGCGAGTTATCGTGCGGACAGAGGTAAACAGACGGAAAAATCTGGAGGATATACGCTTCAACCTACGGTTGAAAAGCGTAAAAAATGCTTTTATTGCGACAAAACTGTAGTATGTTGTTCCGCAGGTATACTGAACGAATCAGTGGTCACGGTAGGGAGGAGGGTTTGTTTGTCTGCGCGCAGGATAACTCACTTAGAAATTGCTTGATTTCGATACAGTTCAGTATGCTTTTGTGGGGAACCACGGAGCGAAGTGCAAAGAAACCGTCAAAATCGAATCATTAGGCAATAGAATATATTTTAAGGTTTAGGAACGGAGTACATACTTCCGTCATCCTGCATTGTCACTTACTTAAAATTATTCGATTTTGACACTCACAATTTTTCAATTTTGACGCTCACAATTTGTGGTGTTTGGGTATTTCGGTAACAGTCCTTACTTAAAATGGCTGAAAACTGTCGTTAAGTTACCTGTAACATACGAGAAGCATTACATTTTCTTAAAGCATTAAGACCAGCAGATGCGCACGACGCAGCGCAGATGTTTTACGCAACAAATGATAATGAATTTTTCTACTGCTCTTCTGCGTGATAACTTACGTAAAAATGCTTCGATTGCGACGAAATACAATACGTTGTTCCGTAGCAACTTTGGAAGCAGTTCTGCCAAAATTTTTTTTTTTTTTTTTTTGTCATCAATTACGGGCAGTGCGCATGCGTGAGATCCGTTAGCCATTATAAAAACTTTAACTTCAGTGAAAATTGCCTGATTTAGATGGAGTTTTTAATTATAAAACGGCTTTGTGTTGTAGCTCTTATTAGAAATAGGTAATACGGGCACAAAGAGATTTAATTTTGATATATTCGAACCTCAAACGTTATACCATAGTTGTTTAGTCCCCTCAAAACCAAGGCATTTTTTTGATTTCTGGCATGTTTTTTTTTTTTTTGGATTGGAGGTTTAACGACCACCGTGAGCAACTCAATGGGCTATAAGCAGTCGCCCGTCCCTAATTTAGGGTCACTGGTTCCAGGGAAGGGAGAGAGCCAGTGCCGTAAGACAAACACAACATCCATGCCTCACCGGGATTCGAACCCGGACCCCGTTCGGACGAATGATCAGAGGCCAACGCCTTAGACCACTGCGCCACCGGGGCGGCTCTGGCATGTTGGAAAGCGTATCATAATCAATGCATTGCATGATCTTACTAACTTGTTATATTTTGACGCCAGTCTCTCTGAATCAAAAGCCTTTGAAAAATCAAATGAATATAATAATTTGTGCTATTGAAAATAATCATGTACGACATTTACGTTATTATGGGTAATTAATTCGTCGTACATAGCTTGCGCCATTTTAATGCATGGCGTTTTCAGTTCCTTTCAGTAAGAGGGCACGATTCGATTTCATATACGACGCATGTTTCTTACTTGCAGTTTTAGCACGTCATTCAGCAGAGGAAGATTGAGACACATGCAAACTTCTGAGCTAAAATGTCATATAAATCAGTTGAGCAGGGGCTTATGCGACCCTGGTCGAGCGCATTTAATCCGAAATCCACGGCAAAGATATATTGTAAAATTAAGAAGATTTCGAACATGCACACATCCTTATTGTTGTAGTCGCTTTTGTATAACTTGTATACGCTGCTGTTCATGTTAACTTTTATTGGCGTGAATACAAATGAACAATCAATTTGTGGGTTTTCCGTACTGTGCGTTAAAATTGAACTTAAAGGTACTAGATTCGTTTTTCATAATGTTAGAATATACAGTTTTTAGTTAAGACCGCAGTCAAAGGCGCACCAGGGGGGGGGGGGGCGCCCCTAACTGCAGTCTTAAAAAATATCGTATCGTATCACTCAGGGTACGCTTCTGGTGTTTCGGCTTCGATGAGGTTGGACGGCGTGTTTGAGCCGGGAGTGTCTGTTAGACCTCTCGGAGATTTGCGTTTTGGCTGACGGAATAGTCAGGGATTTTCGGCGATCAGAGATCGGCCAGGACTTGGACGGAAAGACTTAAGTTAAACGTGGCGGAGGGTCTGCCGGTATATTAAATATTAAGTAATTGCCGACTACACGTTTCAGTATTTCAGCGATCGATTTCAACTCGACTCGATTCAAAAGAACCTCCGTCAGGCCCGTTTGAGAGATTCGGATTCAGTTATTCCTAGTGAGTGGCGGATTGAACTCAGCGGTGCCCGAAACAGTGTTTCATGTTTTTAAACTCGCAGCCTTTTCGTTATCTTTCTAGAACTTTTTAAATACGATTTTTCTGTAAATTCTGCACTTTGGTGATTGCGGAATGCAGGTATATTCTCTTATGCGTGTTAAAAACGGCTGGCCGTTGCAGTGTCCTTGCAGGTGGCCGTCAAATAAAGGTTTATTATGCATTGTTTCTATAGGTGATAACATCCATGCCACACGGAACTGCCATCCTTGGCAGGTGATCGCGGTATACGAGTGAACAGCAACACAGGTTTTGCTGTATTCCAGGTTTAAGATTTGCTATTATTGTCACTGTGTTCCCGAAATTTAGCCGAATTTTGAAGGAGCTCTACAGGCTTGACAAGTTTGGGGGCCGCTAAAGGAAAGTAAAATAATTCGGAAAAGAACGTGTTCTTTAAAATTTTGTAACGAACAATCGTTCACCACGTGCTTATGCATTCTCCATCCTAGGCAGTTCTTAGTCTTTTGCATAATCTCTGTTGGCTCAATGTCTGCAGCAGAAAAGAAAAAGATCGTCTGTTGGCTGTGATCCCGCTATCGATGTCGCCACCTGCTGTTCTCAAGGAGCGCAGCAAAGTGCCGTCCTCATCATGTTTTTTTTTTTTTTTGGGTGTAGTCCTTTGTGCCTCACCTCCATTTTTCACTTCCGCTCTCACTGAGTACCACAGCAGCCACAAGAATTCCATCGTTGCCATACCAACGCTTAAATAAAGATGACAGGAAAAGATTGCTCTGCGTAATTTGATGTGATTCACTTCAGCTGGTTTAGGTTATGTATTTTGTCTTGAAAGTATGTATAATTATGTGCGTATTCGATGTGACTATCGAAAGAATAATCAGATATATAAGGACCAGGAAGAAAGATGTCAGATCAAGACCTTCTTTGAACCAGTTTTTTAAATTGTTATTATTGTTTTATTTTTGAAATGAATTAAATCTCCCCTCACCCCCAGAGAATTAATTAATACACCATTTCTTGCACGAAATCATTGTAGGCGCTGTCACCTGATGTGCCCCTTGTAATTGATATGCGTACATGCGCTATTTGGTTGTCTTGTTGTAACGGTGCAGTGACCACCACCCTTACAAGACTCGTTCTGATGCTTCTCTGACAAATTCAAGAATTATCGACTTAAAACGCTTGTATGCTATTAAATGCTTTCTAGAATGGCAATTGATAAAGGACCTTTACTGTGTTGTAACGGAACTGACTTTACCATATTGTAAAAACAAGGTATCCTCATGTTATTGTGGAGCTCTTATACATTAAATCTGCCATTCTGTTCCCAGATAAACACGACTTTATTTCCAGGCATTATCCAATGGAAGAACAATTTCCCGTGGCTGTTAGACCGCATACCCCTTACTCACTCAGTTTCACAGATCAGATCATGTGTAGAGGATTTTAGGAAGGGAGTGTCTGACCCCATGTCTTAGCCGCCCCGGTGGCGCAGTGGTCTAAGGCGTTGGCCTCTGATCATTCGTCGGAAGGGGTCCGGGTTCGAATCCCGGTCAGGCATGGATGTTGTGTTTGTCTTACGGCACTGGCTCTCTCCCTTCCCTGGAACCAGTGACTCTAAATTAGGGACGGGCGACTGCTTATAGCCCATTGAGTTGCTCACGGTGGTCGTTAAACCTCAAAAAAAAAAAAAAAAAAAAAAAAGACCCCATGTCTTAAACATCACTTAAAAATAGGAAGCTAGGAGATTTGGACTACAGTGCTCGATAGGTGCACATCCGACGCACTGCGGATATTTAGTAGTTCGAGCGTTCGTACCTGCCCGAGATCGAACGTGAGGTTCCTCCGTGGCAGTCACGAACGTTGACCACTGAGCCACTCAGTTTCACAGCCGATCTGCCGAGAATATATTATACATGTAAAACAAAATGACCCAATGCTATTTGGGGTATCCCTCAGTAGTGAAGGTTTAATAGGATAAATTTGTCTTTTGAAGAGAAGTTAAGAATACTTGTGCTCCCCCCCCCAAGACGTCAAATTGGTTGAAAACAGTTTTGCTCAGTAAAAACTTCAAATGTCGACGAACACATGAAAGTAGGAAAGCCAATCATAGCAACAAGTGACCTGTTTTCAGCTCTATAGCCAGAGAAAATTACTGTTATGATGAGCGATGTTTATGGCATAGGTAATTATGGTTGGGATCTGCAGTTTTGAGTCATGGCTTAAAATTCAAATTTGAAATGGAAGGGAGTCTCCCCACTTGTGTTTGTAAATGGAGGGGATTGAAAATTTCAGGTGGGAAGTTTTGAATATGTAACTTTATAAAATTAAGACTCTGGGAAAACAGTAATTTTTCAAACAATATATAAGCTATAGTTGGTTTTTAAAATAAGCAGCATAGAAAAGGGATACACAAGTGGTAAAAGGTTGGGGACCACTGGTCTAGCGCAACACTTCGTTGTTCCACTACAACCTTGGTTCCACTAGTTTGGAGGCAGCGGGAGAGACGCTCTTTTTCGAAATGCCATAATAGCCAGTCAAGTGATCATCTACTAGAAAAAAAAAAAAAAAAAATAATTGAAGTTTCATGTTTTTATCTTGACGTGTTTATAACGATGGAAATTTTCACCTGGTGTGTCGGTGTAATGCATCACCGGGAAATGTCAGACATCTTGGTAATTTCCCTAAACTCTCGAAATGGGTAAAAATAGAAGGGGGTGAATGATAAGGAACAACAGTTCCGTGACTGAACGCACTTTGATTTTGAGTATTGTTCTGCGTACTTGTAATATCGATTGTACCTTCCACTACATTCCTTCTGATCAAGTAGGTTGTAGTGTTGGAGTAAGATATGACAAAAATGGTCGCGACCGACCCTTGGCGACCTTATGCGTTCATCACCCTGAGGCATAACTCCTGAGCGGCGAAACCAACCAAAACAGAATGAACTCCGCTTTATGGTGTGACGTCATCAAACCTAATCAACCAAGCATAATCGTTTTAAGTTTCTATTCTAATCCTTTCCTGTCGTGACTTCCCTGTTCTTACTGAGATCGCCCCCATTACTCATTTGAAAGGCACCTTGAAAACTAAAAGTAGTGAAAAGTGAGCTAGTTGACTTAAATATGCTAGTTATTTCAACTTCCAGAAGTTCTATAGGGGGAGGGGAGATATTCCAGCGCGATTTCCAAAATTGATTTTTTTAAGTATGATGTATGCGTAATGTACAAGACGAATTAATAGCAGCTAGCTTGCTTTAACCATTTTTTTCGTCATGTGCTCGAAAAAACATTAATTTTTATTTTTCATAACAAAAGATTAATGCACCAGTGCACCTAGAAGTCGACTTCTCCACGGATTTGGAATTTACTAAAAACAGCACGGTTATTGACTGAAAAAACAAAATCAGCTACGTCTTATCTAAAATAGTATTTGACGTTTTGGGAAATATCCGTGTTCATGTCTAACAGCTGTGCTTTGTCTCGTCATGACGAAACTAACACTGTTTAATGTTTCTTAACGGAATTTCATGTTGATATACTCGTATTTTTCTGTATCAATTCACATTCTGTATGACGTTTTTCTTTTTATAAACCGTTTTTAATAGTATTGGTTGGTTTTTCTGGATTGTTCACAACTAAGGAGATACTAAGCAAAGCTAGTTTTTGAAATAAAAAATTCTCAAGCTTTGCTTAATCGTCTTGAGAAGTGAATTTTCTGTTTTCGAAAGCATTCTCACTGTGAAAGTAACATTTGAGCAGAAAGAACATTTTTGTGCACTATGGTTGTTATTGAAAAATTGCTTCAGACAATTTTATTCTTCCCACAGCGTTGGCAGCAAAACGTTACCAGACCATGACGATGGTGAAAAACTTTACAATCTTCGTCGTGCGCACAGCAAATCCATTTTTCTTTCTGTACGAAATAAACTTTTTTACCATTCTTCAGACCAATGTGGATGCTATGTAGCCCTTGTAACCTCGTTTTCCGCTGTTACGTAGTGAGTTTTGGCTTTTTATTGGACGACGAGATGCCTATTTCCAATAGCTGTTCATTTGCGGTTCTCCCAGTTTCTCCGGTTCCATTTGTCACTTTCGTGACCATTCTGAGGTAATATTTCACCATGGATTTCAGACACGGGGAAAAAAAAAAATGTGGCGGGTTGTTTTACTGTCAATAACCCATATCTTAAGTAAATATCCCCCTAAGAATGTAAACTTCTTGTTACGATTGTCTTCTGTCAGGGCCGTCGTCTTTTAGCATAGACAAGCTTAGAACCACCGTTTGTAGGGGCCGCGAATTTTAATCATACGTACATTGGTTTTTACCATCCAATTTTTTTATCTGTATTATCTTTGAAAAAAAGAAAGTAAATGAAATCACTAAAAATTTAAACAGTAGAAGTACACTTTTTCAGTTTTCTTTCTCCCACTTTTTAGGATTCTGTGACTGTGTAACTTTTCGCAACCGCTTGGGAGTTCGGACTTACGGTACCACATCAGATGGACCGAATTTAGCTGGTAGTAATGGCTCGCAGCCACCACAGAAATGATGGAATAGACCCCCAGAGAATTTTCAATGTGAACAACATCTTGCAACGTACGTGTAGTCTATCCAACTAAAGAAAAACTGCGGGCCCCATTGTTGTCGACGAAGACCGTAGTTCTTTAGTTCGACAGACCATATAACTGCTCCTTCATTGTAGAATGTGAACAACTACAGGGTGTCCAAATAATGACTTTGCATTGAATGTGTATGAATTGCAGTAATGTAATAATAAATAAATTTTGAATGGAATTACAGAGGAAATGCTCTGTGTCTGGCAATCTTCATGTCTCCCCACCATGAGGCGCGCAGCAGCTGTTATTTCGAGTGAAGGTCATTCCCGAGCGCTTGGTCGACGGAGGCAGACGTGTCGATTGATCACCCGTCTCGGCACAAGGACAATGGTATTGACGGTTGAACAGAGTGTTTTTGGTGGAGCATGACTTTCGCCATGATGACAATTACGCGGACGAAGTGCAAAAATAGTTCGCTAGGAAATTTCGTGATGCAGACAATTACCACGCCCCCGGTAGTACGGTGGTCGCGGAATACTTAATCATCGTCTAATTGGATAAACAGTGAGGTTGCGTTCCCATAAATGTAAAAAACCCAATCTCAAAGTTTACGGACGTCGCGTTGTGTTTCATATAGGTTCGTTACGAGGTATTCCTAAAAAACCCATATGACGCAAATTGTGAATTAGAGAAATATACACAGCCTAGAAAAGTTAGTTACACCAGGTTAAGTAATTAACAATGTTTATTATAAGAAAAGTTTATTTAAGCAATTACAGCCTTCAGGTGGAGGCCAAATAAAAGTTACGTTAAATTAAAATAATAGAATTAGCTATGTTGACTGGTCCACTGCTGCGTAAGCCTGTTACACCCCTGAGCTTAATTTTAAAATAAATCCCCCAATCTATCTCGAGGAGGCATAGCGACCATGCATATGTATATATAGATAACATTGGAACTGTAATTGGGGAAAACGCCATCTTACCTTCCGTCGGTTGGGTTGTCGCTCGTTGAGGTCCCACACTGGAATAGGAATAATCTTCGGGTATGCTGACTCCTGACTTAGTTGGATTATTTTCTCCTACCGATTCTCGACTCCGGATCTATCTATCGCATTATAAGGTTACTCAGCCTCCGCATCAGTATCCTATCTCTTTACGTCTCATAACTATACCTATCACAAGTCTTCGACCCCGAATATCTCGCTGAATACTCTTAAAAAAATTCTCTCCCAATCTATCTCCGAATATGTATATCCTCGAATATCCCCTCTTCTGTATATATATTTCCGTCCCTTTAATTCCCCACGTGGTAGGGGCGTGCCTACAACCCTCTAATAACTCTTCGGCTGGGGTCTGGATTATTCAGCTGAGCTGACCAGTGCTCGAGCTTAGTGGCTATTGGTTGGCCCTCTGGTCCACTTAGCTACCTTTTCGCAGCAGCTGGCGGGTTGGGGCAGGTGAGACTTCCGCAAATTCAATGGGACATAATTTCTGAGCTCGGATGAATAGCGAAGAATTTGCTGGGGCTTCCTTCTGACAAAGTTACGACTTTCCAGTGACACCGCGCTGTACTTTACGACTTTCGCTGGTGCCTCCTACTCAAGGAGATGGTCGTAAAACGTAACTCGCCTATTCATCTGACCGCGGTTCGGATTCTTGCATGTGCACTCCTGAAATACCGGGATGTTTTGTCCCACCAGTAACGCTAGCACTGGGGCCATTTCGTAAATTTCGTGAATGCCGTGCTTCTTCTCACAAGAGTGAAAGAGGAGAAATTCCTTGGTCATTCTCCACGGGTGTTCGGGGAAACCCTAATAAATAGCCTTGACCACGTGGGCTTTCTGCTTCAACGGGGGAAAGGGGGTTTATGAGGCAGGAAGGGAGCAAAGAAAAAATAATTTAAATTAAGTAAAAAATAATTAAAAGTAAATTAGCCCTGGTCTTTGTAATTAATTAAGCCGCAAAACAATGTAGCCCGAACTATGAAGTAGTTCCGCGGCAACAAGACGTCCTCCACCGTAATGCGGTACGTCAGCTCACATCGAAGTTTCGGGAAACTGGCAGTGTTCTGGATTCCCCCGGACCCGGCAGGCCATCCATTGAAGAAGAGACCGTACAGGATGCAGAGGAACTCATACATGACCGTGAGGCGGCTCTCACAACAAGCTAATGCGCCAAAGAGTACAGCCCACGATGTTCTAAAAAGAAAGTTGCGTTTCGACCCGTACAAAGTGTCTGTCGTGCATCAGCTAAAAGAAACAGACCACGTGACCCGTGTTCGGCACTGCAGGTGGTTCTAAGACTTCCTGTCTGAAGAAGGTGATGACATTCTGGACGTGACTTCCTTTTACAGATGAGGCATGGTTCCACCTGTCCGGGTACATCAACAGCCAAAACACTTCTGTGGAGTACTGAAAATCCCCAAGAATTTAAGGAAGTGCTTCTCCACAACCAGAAGGTCAGTGTTTGGTACGTGCGTTATTGGGCCCATTTTCTTCAGTGAAACCATTAACTCAGAACGGTATCGTGCCCAGATTATCCAACCATTCTTACCCGAACTCACGGAACAGGAAATCAACGAAGGATGGTTCCAGCAAGACAGTGCAAATGGCACATCACTACAGCTTCTTGAGGAATTCTTCAGAAATAGCATCTCCCTGGGACTGGTTTGCCCGGTCACCGGAGCTGACACCACCTGACTTTTTTCTGTGGGGAGCACTGAAGGGGAAGGTGTACGCAGGTAATCCGCATACACTACAGACTGCAATAACGACCCGTATTCAACAAATCACACCACATACCCTGAGAAGTCTTCACCAACATGCAGAAGAAGCGTGTGCAGACATGTCTGGACGTCGGTGGGGCCCATTTCCAACACCACTGGTAGGAACTAGTTCGACATGGTGTTACTTTCAGTGCACAATTATTTTTCGGATACCCTGTAAAATCCTCTGCAAAATTTGAGGAAGAAATTCGAATTTTAAGTGGACCGGAAACTTGTGTAAAGTTAGTCCCAATTTTAATCAGACTGCAAACAGTGGTTTTTGCGTCCTCTCTTGTACTGTGCCTGGGTCAGCCGACTCGTCTGTCCCATCCTAGTTACGCCTCTGGCTTGGGATAGCGTAAAGTTTGTGCCCGATGGGTCCCCACTTTTTAATGACACAAGACCCAAAAACATCTTGTCACAACTGCTGGAGCGGTATCGAAATGAAGGGGTCGATTTTTTGCATAGTATTGTGGCAGGTGACGAAAGTTGGTTCCACCAATTCGAACCTGAAACAAAACGCCAGAGCATAGAATGGCATCTCCATTCACCCAGCAGGAAGAAGCCTAAGACAGTTCTACGTTGTGGGATCTGATTTTTGGGACGCAGATGGGTGCATTCTGGTTGATTTTTTTAGAGCATGGACAAACAAACCGTAAATACAGCTCGTTTATGTCCAAACATTAGAAAAGCTCCGGCGTGCATTGCGTGATAAACGGCCGGGAAAGAAAGTCTTTCTCCAGAACGACAACGCTAGACCCCCTCCCCCTGCTCGTTTGATCTTGGAAAAAAATCCAGATATTCGGATGGGAACTTTTACCTCGCCCTGCTTACAGTACAGTACAGATCTGGCACCTTCAGTCTATCAGCTTTTTGGTTTCCTAAAGGACTAGAAGCATGGCCAACACTACCGGAGCACGCAAGCAATACAGCAAGCTGTGCGTCGGTGTCTTCGCGTAACTGGAACGGAGTTCTTCCGCAAGGCTATCTTTAAACTGCCAGAACGATAGGGAAAATGTGTCCAAAGAAACGGGGATTTTGTAGAAAAATGGTTAAGGTAGCCTACTTCTTCGATCTTTACAAGTGGTAATTTTTAAAACATTGTTGCTCATTAATTTCAGTGTAGCCCTCGTCCGCGGAGTCAGTCTTTGCCAAGGGCAGACGTGTTGCGGACGCTAGCCCTGCCTTTTGTTAAGACAGAATTTTTGTATTGTTTCGAGCAGTAAGCGGGAAAAAATATTAAAATCGTTGCTGTTAATTTGTTCAGAACTGTATTTTCCTTAACTGTACCAATTGATTGTCAACTTCGGATATTTAGGCGTACTTAACCTTGTTCCGCGTTCTGCCCACAGTCAGGAAAAGGAAGTTCTGACGACCTCGTACCGATAAGTTACAAACATGACCTAGAAGTGCACGAAGTCACGAATGTGGAACGCCTGACTGCTTTTTATTTATTTATTTTGTCTTGTGCACTTCACAATATGGACACACGAAGTCTGCAAGATTAGGAAAATATCTCATTTAAAAAAGTAGAAGTGTCCCCAGTTATCTGTACAGGGGTGCGTAGTAAACATCCGAAGTTTAAAAGGTTAAAAATTTCAGCTTTCTAAAAGAAAGAAATAAAAAAAAAAAATAAAAAAAAATCCAGTTTCGAATTGCAGTTTTCGACAAAATATCTCCTCACAGAATTTCAGTGCACTTCATTTCGTATGTGAAGAGTGAAAAAGAAATTAAATTTCGAGAATGAATGAGCAAAGTACAGCTGGTAAAATAGGAGTCCTGAGTTCATGACCCCCTCCCCCTATTTATGGTGATTAAAATAATTTAATCCGGCCCCCAAAAGAGAACCAATTCTTCAAAATTCTTTTTATAACTAAAGTAGCAAAGAGAAATTGTATTTTCGGTATTCGTTGTTTACATAACACTCTTACTGAACTTAATGTTTCTAGGAGAAAGGAATTGCTCCAAGATATCTGCATTTGTTAATTTGTTGCTAATTAAGACTAGCGAGGTCTGAATTTTATTTACTTCGTTAATTCGAGTTGCCATGTCACGACTTTTTAAGTAGAGAGCAGTAGTCATCGAGGTCTGATGTCAAGATTGCCGCTTTTGGCCCCTCCCCACTGGTTCCTAAAAGGAATGCGCACCGTTTTATTGGTAGGGGAATCCCACCGAATTCCGCAACAGAAATCCCAAGAAAATCCAATGTGAGAGAGGTGCAGTGTCCACAGACATACAGAATCGTGTGAATTTTCATCTGTGCAGCACTTTGATGCCACCTGGAGCAAATGTACACGTTCGTTCTTTCGTGGCATCCTTGGTCGCATCACGCGGTAGCTCTATAACTTATCGCGTCCAGTTTGAAACGCGTTATGCGGGGGCGATTTTTACAGTGAAATAGAAGAATCTGGGAATTGCTCTCCTGACTGTTGTTTGACAAATGCATTTTATCACGCTTTGGGTATTTTATCGACGTGAATGATGATATGTGTTAGTACGGTCTTATAGCGTGAATGTTTTATATTCCTGTTGATATAATCATCATACCACTGCTGGATGGTCTCCCCAAGTCTCTTCCACAACTTTTTGTCTTGAGCCAGTCTCCATGTCACTCCGGCTTGCTCTTTAATTTCATCCATCTCCCACCTGGTCTTCTGGCCCTTGGAATCCAGTCTAGTATTTAGGTTGTCCAACGGTGGTCAGTTCTTGTAATATGTCCAGTCTATTGCCATTTCAAGGATTTTATCTCGATCATGACATCAACAACTCTTGTCATATTCTTGATCCACGAGTTCCTCTTCCTGTATTTCTTGGTTACACCAAGCATGCATCTCTCCATGCTTGTTTGAGTAGTTGTCCGCAGTCTGTCTATTTTAGTTAAGGTCCATGCGTCTGATACACAAGTAAGAACTGGAAGGATGCATTTTTATTAAGCACTTTTCTTTTAAGAAATAATGGTAAGTTGCTCTTGAAAATTGTACTGTTTCTTCAAAATGTTCTCTTCAATCAAGTTTTATACGCTTAGTATTTTTTTTGCTCGATGTGGCCCTCGCTTGATATGTTGTTTCGTTGATATATGTGCACTATTTTAGATAGGTGTACTTATTTAAATGTTTGGAGGTATTTATGTCTGAACGAGTGAGTTTCCTTTGATGCGTCGTGGCTCGCTGAAGATGGCTTGACTTAATAAAAATGATAAAATAAAGAGCGAAAAAAAAAAAATATAGGAATTTGCATTTTCACTGAAGTGACTTGTTTACTGTGATTCGGAGAAGTGTACAGCGGACCCCCTCCCTCCTCTCTCTCTCCCCCACAGGGCACGAAGTTAAATACATGTGTTTCAGGTTTAAAAGAGGTGGACAGAACTTTGTGCTAGTTGCTGTGACTGTCTAACTTACGCCTCTTGCTGTTTTTTGTTATCTCGTTTTCCTGACAGTCATGTACATTTAGAACGAAAAATCGATATGTAACAAACCCGTATTGTTCTTATAAGTTGTTTCTTCAAATGAAAGACACTGCAAAATTGCGTTAAGCGTACTTGAGTGACATTCCATTTACTTCTTTCTGCAAGCGAATTCTTTCATCACTGATTTCTTTTTGTTCACTTCTCTCGGGGGATATTATTCCGTGGATCATAACGAGTTTTCTTATTTTCAAACATAATTTTTACTCTTTTTCCAACGATTTACTGTATTGTTTTTATTTTTATGGCATTTTAAAATAAAACTATGCTATTTTATTTCTAATTCTAACTTACGCCTCTTGCTGTTTTTTGTTATTTCGTCTTGCGGTTGCATTCGTGCCGTCGATAAAACTATTTGCTGCCCTCGCCGGTGTTCGAGTGGTCTGAGGAGCTGACTCTTGGATAACCGTGCGAGTTGACAAGATTCGATTTCAGGATGACGCTGTCTCCTTTCGTAGAACTAGTGACCCTAAATTAGAGACAGCTGTTTTGAATTGTAGCTATAGATGTTCTTGATCGTTATCCCTCTACCCTTCCCGAAAACAAAAACTTTATACTGGATTCAGTAGTGACACCTTACCTCCCTGATGTAATGAATGTAGTCACTTTACATATAAGTGAAGGAATGCTAGAAACTATTTAGAAAATCGAAATGAATGTATTACGGATATAAATATCGTGAAGTTTGAAAACAAGCAATTCCATTCGCGTACTTTATTCGTATGTTTGCGTACCTCTTTACTTTGTTGCAGGAGTTGTGTTGTAACGTCATGACTTTTTTCGCTTCATAATGAGCAGATACTTATTGCTTACGCAATTCATTCATTACTTGTCTCACACGTGGAAGATAACTATGGTGCATTTTTTTTTTTTTGCTTACCAACAGCTACGGTTCTTTAAAAAAGACTAAACGTCATTTTTCTCTCTCTCTCTCTTAATAGCATTGTTGAAACTAAATGGAAATCGAAATATTCTGATGCAAATTTATCGTGCTTTTATGGAATGAAAATCGTTAAAGGGCTTTGGTTTCATTGCATTATTGGATATCAATAATTAACAGGTTAAGTCAAAGAAATTGAACGCGTAGGTCAAATTAAAAATTAATGATGTTTGTGAACGAAAATTTTTGTTCTAGTGTAGATCCATGGGCTGTACTTAAGATGAGGGTTGGGTTTCTTCCGGAAGAAACTGGAAATAACTACCAAAAAATGAAAGGGATGACAGAAATTAAAAGATATAATGTAAAAGAGTTAACTGTTAAATGATGTAACATTATTAAGTATGAAATATTAATTTTGGATTATAAGTATATAAAAGATAAATCTTTCAGAATAATTCAAGCTTGAGTTTTCCTAAAAGTTGTGTCCTAAAAGCTGTTAATTTTTAAAGTTGGATTTAAATTTACATCGTGACTTAAATTAGATCATGATGTAAATTAAAATCTAGTTTTAAAAATTAACTTTATTGCTACATATCAATAGCTGGTATAGTAATGTCTGAATATGTATAAAAATAATGAAAAAATAACTTGGATATAAATTATAAAATCATTTGAATAAAGCTCATGCCGAAAACTGGCTTCCTAGTTAAAAACTCGTATTAGATGTTTGATTATAAAATCATGTTTGAATTAATAATTTTATATCATAACCACTGTAAATTTTTTTGTTCACAATTGGTTGTATTAGGGTGACAATGTACACTCCAGGATACAAGCCAATCACATTACATCTTTCCTAATCTCCTCTAATCCAACCAGCAAATCACATTAATTACAGAAATTATTAGGAATTTTCACCTATATAAGCAAGTTAAAGATCTTGTGAAGCCGTTACATCATATTTCTATTGTATTACATCGTTTGCAAAAAGATGCAGCCCATGAATGGCTTGGACTTTTACAAAATGATAAAGTGGAACCGCATTCCCAAACTATAATGGAGAGGTTCAATCAAGAATTCTTCCCCATCATATGTTTGCCTACCTTATTCACCCAAGCTACAAAGCAGAAAAACTTGAGTCACGAACAGAAAGAAACTGCTAGAAAATGGATAGAAGAAAAAAGAAGGGGGAAAAAAATGGTGACCTATTGCCTGCGGTAATATTTTTGAAACGGAAAGTGGCCCATATCCTGAGACCTATCTTAACTCAGTTAGGAAAACGTTAGATCCACTTACTTGGCAGAAGGGTGTTTTCAAGTGTAGTGGCATACCTAACGAGCTGTACGGGTATGTCGAGATGCTTCTAAGTTCTCCTTCGAGTTCAGCAGGACTTGAAAGAATTTTTTCTTCTTTCGCATTCATCCACTCTAAGTTGAGAAATCGATTACAGCCTCCTACTGCTAAAAATCTTCTGTTCTGGTTTTCTATGTTGCATTAGTGATGCAATTTATTATGACGATATTTTATAATATTTGTGAGTTTATTTAAGGAACTAACCTGCAAGTTAGTTCCTTAAATAAAATAATAAAGGGTGCAAAATCATAATACTGTGCTGTTTAAATAGTCAATAAATATCTGTTTCGATAAAATGAAATAAAGGTTTCATTCCTCAGAAGTTAAAGATCATGCTATACATATATTTTTTCATAAAGTAAAAAAAGTTTCCTTAAGTTAAACCTCATAAACTGTTTTTCGAAGGATTTTGCACTTTAGAAAAACTGTGCCAACCCAGGTACCTAACGAAAAACTTCAGTGAGGTGTGACCTTGGTTAAAAGAATACTGTGATTATTAATTTAGCATATGTACTCAAAATAGTATAACTATATACTATGTAGTTGAATTGTTAAAATTAAATTAAAAGTTATCTATAAGACAAAAGCATTTACTATATAGCTTACAAAGATGATTGTAATTTAGGTAATAGATTATTAAAGAAAACCAATTTCTTCCTCTAGTGGAACAAACCTGTTTCTTCCAGCCGGTTTTTTCCGTGTTTTTCCCCGCTTTGGAAGAAACTTGCAAACCCTGACTAAGGTAATCGCGAGTACAACTGCCGTTGCGTCAGGAGTTGTGGAGGTTTTTAGTCGAAAGCTCTTAAGGCCGTCCTGGTGACGCCGTGCGTTCTCCACAACTCCTGACACAACTGCAGTTGTACTCGCGATTATTTTAGTCAGGGTTTGCAAGTTTCTTCCAAAGCGGAAAAAACCGTTTTTTTCCACTAGAGGAAGAAATGGAAGAAACTAGATTTCTGGATGGGTCCAGGCTCGAATCCCGTAATGGCGTGGATGTTGTGTTTGTCTTGTTGAACTGACTCTCTCCCTTCCCTGGAAAATTGAGCCTTGCGTTATACATCGAGTTGCTCACGGTGGTCGCTACACCCCTACAAACAAAGCTCTTCAGATAATAGCGAGTAAAACATGTTGAATCTAGGGTTGTAGAGAGGGTTAGGCGAAAGCTCAAATATAATTTGCCAGTTAAAGCCTATCATTGAATCAAAAGTTTTGGGTGCGGTAGGCGTTTCAAATGATTTTTTTTTCAAAAATGAATAATCCGAACCCATAGTGCTTTTATTTCCACTTTACGAAACATTTTCTGTGTATACCTAGCACAATAAAGCAGATTTCTTATCAGTAAAGGTGATGTCAGATATACACTGAGTGGCCACTTTATTATGACCATCCCATCAGTACTTCGTCGGGCCACCTTTTGCCTTTAATACTGCGTCGATTCTTCGTGGCATGGACTGAAGTGCTATGCCACGTGGCATGGACATGTAAGTGCTATTCATCAAGCATGGAATCTGAGACCATGCTTGATGAATAGCACTTTCCAGGAGTGAGATTGCAGGGTTGTGGATCCAGCTGTCTGATGGCTCGTTCAACTTCATCCTACAAATTCTCAATGGGGTTGAGATCTGGAGATTGTGGGGGCCACCTAAGCAAAGTAAACTCACCGGCATGTTCCTGAAACCAATCCTGTACAATACGAGCACTATGGCAGGACGCATTATCTTGTTGAAAGTAGCCATCGCCATTGGGATAAACCATCCACATGACAGGATGCACTTGGTCCGCAACGATGTTTAGATATGATGTGCCAGTCAGACGTTGATCAACACGAATTAAAGGGCCCAAAGAACGCCAGGAAAGCATTCCCCAAACCATAACATTGCCTCCACCATGCAGCTTCAAGGGTTGTAGCAATGCATTTGGGGTCCATGCTTTCGCGCTGTTTCCGCCAAATTCTCACTCGGCCATCGGCATGGTGCAACTGAAAACGTGATTCATCGGACCACATAATTTGTTTCCAATTATCGACTGTCCAGTCCTTGTGCTCCTATGCGAACTGGAGACATTTTCTCTTGTTAACTGCAGACAGCAAAGGTGTTCGAACAGGTCTTCGGCTGCCATATCCCATCCGATGCAATGTACGGGGAACAGTGCGTGCAGAGATCATTGGGGGGGGGGGGATCATCCTTGATTAAGATAGTCTGTAATTCGCTGCACTGTTGCCCTTCTGTTGTCTGTTACCAGTCTGGACACTCTCCGTTCCGCCCGAGCAGTCCCTAGTCGATGACGACCACACGTTGCACGTAGAGACCCAGTTTTTTGGTTGACAGTCCAGTCTTTAAACACTTTAACAACAGCTGCTCTGGAATATTTCACGAATGTGCTGCGGTTTCGGTGATTCTCACTCCATGGCTCCGAGCTCCTACAATCATCCCACGTTGAAAGTTCATCAAATCACATTTTTTACCCATCTCGTCACCCAAAAATCACTTCTTCTACTGTCACAAGCACTAAGCTTTCCCTTTTTATACTAGCCTTGCCCTTCTGGCGACAACAGCGTGCAGCCATAGCTCATTTGCTTAAAACTGTCAGGTGGTCATAATAAAGTGGCTACTCAGTGTATATTTAAAGACGTTTTTATAATGCAGGTGAAAACCCCGTTTTAGAAATGCATATTAACAAAAGTTTTAATTAAATGTTTTCAGTAACCAGACTTGTTAAAATTGTTACAGTAATGTAAAACTAAAATAGTAATTAGAAATATGTCTTAATGAGACATATTCTGTCTCTTAAACTGGGCATTCCGCTGAAGACCGAAGTTAATTTTGTGGTTGTCAATGCGTTTCTTAAGTTTGTATGCTCACATAATAACTGTACTCTGAATGGTGATACTGTTTTTAGTGATTTATCCCGTATGAATTTGTATTTTAGGTCCAGTTGCTTTTAAAGAGTGTGTTCTAGGCCCACTGGCAGTGACTACCCTGACATAAGAAATTATTAGAAACAACCAATAGCAATCAAACACGTGTCACTCATTCACGTAAGCAACTGTGACGTTCAGATACACTGCTGAGGCAGAGAAAATGCTGCAGACCCGATGGCGCAGTGGTCTAAGCGATGGCTTCTGGTCATTCGTCCGAAAGGGGTCCGGGTTCGAATCCCATGAGGCATGGATGTTGTGTTTGTCTTACGGTGCTGGCTCTCTCTCTCCCTTCCTTAGGAACCAGTGACCCTAAATTAGGGACGGGCGACTGCTTATAGCGCATTGAGTTGCTCACGGTGGTCGTTAAACCTCTAATTAAAAAAAGAAAAAAAAAAAAAAAAAAGGAAATGCCACACCGCACAAACGTGAACGCAGCGCCATGCAATTTGCAGGGTGGGTGCACACGTACAAGTATAGCAAATGATTTAATTTCCAGGCCAATCGCACGAACGGTGCGCAGGATATAAGCTGACAACCAGCCCTTGAGGCCATCAGTCGAGACGTCGTCAAGGCCGCGAGAAGTGAGTGGTTCTGCTGTAACCGTGTATGGAGAACGAACAAGAGGTGCTAATGCTGTTAGGACGCCGTCGTACGCGATTTCGTCAAAACGGATGAGTTCACGAGAGGTGTCAATGTAGGCCTTCGTACCGCCGGATGGTCCTTGCGTCGTATTGCGGAAGAAACGCAACGTGATGCCACAACCGCCGGTCGCATTTGGAGACAGTGGTCGCAGGAAGGATCTGTGCAACGTCGTAGGGGGACCGGAGCACGGAGACGGACGTCCGAGCGTCGCATCCTACGTCATATCGTAGCGGACCCATAGGCCACAACGGGCGACATTTTGCAAAGTGTACGGGAAGGCTTGGATGCTCCGATATCGACGCGGACAGTGTCGCGCAGTTTGGCTGCCTCTATATATAGTTTGCTGTCCAGCCGTCCGTTGCGAAGGCTACCTTTAACAGAGCAAGCCTACGATTTCACCGCTTGGCGTGGTGTCGCTCCACAGCTGCGTGGGGTGCCAAATGGAACAGTGTGGTGTTCAGCGACGAATCGCGGTTCTTCCTCAACATTGGATAATCGCCGTGTGAGAGTCTGGAGGCAACGTGGCCAACGGGTGGATTCCTTCGCCATTGTAGAGCGCCACACGGCCTGGCCACGTGGAATCATGGTGTGTGGTGCTATCAGCGCCAACAGCCGCTCTCCCCTGGTGCGCATTACGGGCACATTGGCGGTACACCGCTATGTTGACGAGGTGCTGCGGCCCGTGACATTACGGTATCTGCAGGGCATCACAAAAGACCATTTTGCAACAGATAACGCCCGGTCGCATACCGCTCGGATCAGCCTGAATGCTTTACACGGTGTTCGGATGCTTCTGTAACCAGCACGATCCCCCGACCTCTCGCCCATCGAGCATCTGTGGGACACCATTGGACGTCGGTTGAGTACCCTCCGATCAGCGCAAAATGAAGATGAACTGTGGACTCGGATAAACACCACATGGTCCACGATACCCCAGGACTCTATTCGTACTCTCATTGCCTCGATGCCACGTGGGATTCAACGCTGTATCGCCCAAAATGGGCGCCGCACTCTATTAATCATCCTGTATATTCTGCCACTGGAGCCTAGTGTGACAATTAAATCATTTGTTCATGACCTATTGGCTATCTGTGTGTGCAGTTTGGTCTGTTTTTGAGCATTCCTTCATGGTGTGGCATTTTCTCTCTCAGGCAGTGTAGCTTTATAAACCACTTACTGCTAAGGATTCAGACGTGTAGAAACCGTAGATATCGGCAATATGGAAAAGGCTCTTGATTTAAGTGACTTTGAAATAGGCATGATAGTGGGAGCTAGGCAGGCAAGTGCGTGCACCTCAGAAACTGCAAACTTTCTCAGCTATTCAAGAACAACTGTATCAAAGATGTACAATGAATGGTTCACTAAACAAGCAATCAGCTGTCTTCTTGTGAGCGGAAGTGGCTAATCGATGTTCTAGGGTAACGGCGGCCGGAGAAGATTGTGCGAGGTAACAGACTAGTTCCATTGCGCTGTGTAACCGCGCAGTACAACAGCGGTATGAAGAGGAGAATTTTAGCGTACACAGTCCGCCGCAGATTGGCGCCAGTGGGGTATGACATCAAACACACCCTTCGTGTACCACTCATCTCTGCTAAGAACAACAAATTCGTCTGCAATGGACAGGAGATCATCAAAACGATGGACCATTGAAAACAGGGAAAACGTCGTTTGGGCCGATCAGTCACGGTTTCAGTTAATACACGCCGATGGGCATGCAAGAATTCGGCATCAGCAGCACGAATCGATGGATCACAGTTGCCTAGCGTTAACTGTACTAACCGGTAGAGGCGGTGTAAAGGTCTGGGGTCTGCTTTCATGGCGGGAATTGGGTTCCTTGATACATATGGAACAGCATTGGGATGTCACTAGGCACTTTAACTTCATTGCAAACCAGCATGATATTTTCTGGTGAAGAGAACTACTTCCAGCAGGATAATGCGCCATGTCATTTAGTCTCGGATCGTTACACAGTGATTCCAGGAGTACGACAGTGGCGTCAAAGTGCTAAAATAGCCCTCATAATTCCCAGACCTGAACCCAATCGAACACTTGTGGAATGAGATTGAGAGAGCTGTTCGTAACATTCATTGACAGACGCCATCACATCAGGCTGAACATACATGTACAACGATATCAGCTCTTCGTTGAACCCATGCCACATCGAATCGAGGCTGTTTTGGAGGCCAAAAGCGACCCAACAGGTTATTAAGTAGTGTTTCATACTTCACTGTATATGTGAATTCTTAATCCCGGTAAGGAAGCTATCACATGCAGCTGTCCTATAGGCGAAATTAGTTTTCCACGTTGTTGGTTGCTTGCGCTGTGTTCATATCACGAATGTGACTGACATTGTGTTGCGTTGTTATGTGGTTCTGGTTATCTTGTTTCCTGAAAACAACAGCTGTAAATTAAGAAATGTTTGACTCCCGAGTACATCCGGTGCACGTGGGAGTCATCAGACATATATACGAATTTGAGAGCTGGATACTTAATTTTCTTGTTGTTGAAATAGGTCTTATCAAAAGGACGAATCGTCGTGCAACAGGAAAGACCGGAAGGGTAGCTTGCAACAGCTTATTTCAATTTGTGCTTTGCAGTATCTTGGGCTTTGTTCCCGCTATAAAATGTCATCAGAAGTGTATCAGGCTCTTTCTTGCCTTTTTAATGTATCTTTTGCGATAACCCTGTTTCGTCACTCGTAAAAGTTTTCTATGCCGTTGTTTTTGGTTTTCAAGCGTTCGTGGAGTTCCCGAAAAAATATTTTCACTCTTTGTGTGTGGGAAGTAAGGTATGATATTTATTATCTCATTCTAGAACGTTTTCCGCCTACGACACGTGCAACCAGATCTTGCGGAAACTTTGGTGAACTAATTGGAATTTCATATAATGGGTCTCTCTTCTTTTGCATAATTTAATTTGGGGGGGGGGTCAGAGTGAGCATCAAAAGTCAACATGTAAATAATGTAGTACATTTTGTGTGTGTGTGTGTGTGTGTGTGTGTGTGTGTGTGTGTGTCGTGAATCTGTGGTATAACAGATTTTTCTGAGTCTTTTACTATGCACAATTCACTTTCTTTGTGCGCATTCAGAGTAGGGGAACCAGAGGTTCTTCCATACAGACTCATGGCAACAATTTGATCCCGAAGATCTCAATAGAACAACGTGCCAGCGGACGGACATGGAACTTAAGCGTTGAAACCGTAACCGGCCGCCCCGGTGGCGCAGTGGTCTAAGCGATGGCCTCTGATCATTCGTCCGAACGGGGTCCGGGTTCGAATCCCGGTGAGGCATGGATGTTGTGCTTGTCTTACGGTACTGGCTCTCTCCCTTCCCTGGAACCAGTGACCCTAAATTAGGGACGGGCGACTGCTTATAGCCCATTGAGTTGCTCACGGTGGTCGTTAAAAATCCAAAAAAAAAAAAAAAAAAACCGTAACCGTGGGAATGTACTCCCCCTCCCCCAAGAGTTTACAACTCTCTCCGCGGTGCTACTTACATAACATAGCCACTGGTATCTTATCACGTGACAGACGCTGTCGTAGTTTCATGTCCGACCACTGGGACGCTGTTCAAAAACCTAGTTTTTTTTTTTTTTTTTTTTTTTTTTAAAGGTTTAACGCCCACTATAAGCAACTCGATGGGCTATAAGTCGCCGCTGGTTCATAATTCAGGTCACTAGTTCCAGGGAAAGGAGAGAGAGCCAGTGCCGTAAGACAAACACAACATCCATGCCTCACCGGGATTCGAACCCGGCCCCTTCTCGGACGAATGATCATAAGCCTGCGCCGCCGCCCCGGTGGCGCAGTGGTCTAAGCGATGGCCTCTGATCATTCGTCCGAACGGGGTCCGGGTTCGAATCCCGGTGAGGCATGGATGTTGTGTTTGTCTTACGGCACTGGCTCTCTCCCTTCCCTGGAACCAGTGACCCTAAATTACGGACGGGCGACTGCTTATAGCCCATTGAGTTGCTCACGGTGGTCCTTAAACCTCCAATAAAAAAAAAAAAAAAAAAATAAGCCTGCGCCACCGGCGCTGCAAGCGAAAGTTCAACCACTGTATCTTCTCTGTGGTGCGCATTAGTGCTATGTACTTACTATTCCGTGGGTGAACTTAAATGTGATAAAAACAGGCATGTCAAAAGGATTGAAACAAATCAGGTTTTTTTACGGGCCAGTTTAAACATGCCATCCAGAAGAAATGTTCGTGTCGGTTGATGTCAGCAACAAAAGTTTTAGTTGATTTACCTACGTGTTTAGGTTGACATGTATGCACACGCATAGGCCAGGTTATCATTGTTTTCTGTTTTTTTTTAGTATGAGTAAAAGAAAGTACTTTTACGTCCTCCTTCCTTTTTTTTTTTAATCTGCCGATTTTAAACCTGGGCGGCATCGAATGGGCTTTCGACTTCACATACTGCTGGATCCGGGTCTGTATCGTGGGACAAGACTTGAATGTTGGTTGTGTATGAACTTTTAGTCACTGGTTTTTCTACTTTGGCTGTAAATTAGGATAGGTTTAGGTTCTCATTTAGGGGTACTTAAACCCCGAAACTCCGCCCTGGTGGCGCAGTGGTCTAAGCGATGGCTACTGATCATTCGTCCGAGATGGGTCTGGGTTCGAATCCTAGTAAGGCATGGATG
Source organism: Macrothele yani (assembly GCA_039090855.1). Taxonomy (NCBI): domain Eukaryota; kingdom Metazoa; phylum Arthropoda; class Arachnida; order Araneae; family Macrothelidae; genus Macrothele; species Macrothele yani. The sequence goes on from CM077004.1 coordinate 35,699,116, forward strand.
TTGTGTTTGTCTTTCGGCCCTGGCTTTCTCCCTTCACTAGAACCAGTGGCCATAAATTAGGGACGGGCGACTGCTTATATAGCCCATTGAGTTGCTCACGGTGGTCGTTAAACCTCATAAAAAAAAAAAACGAAACAACGAACAACAAAAAAACTGGAGCGTGAAGCTACAGAATCCCAGCCGGTGGACTAATGGGCGACATTTTTTAGAATGAAAATTTCAAGGGGGGGGGGGGGGGTGAAACCCTAACTTTTAACGAACAGAATTTAATGAAATCTTGGATTTAACTAGGGAGAAAACAGCTAAGGTGATCACTTTTAACAAGAGAAGTAAAAAAAAAAAAAAAAAAGAAACATTTAACAAGGCAGAAAAACCCTGATGCGCACTGTTCTGGAATGGCAATAGAGCAGTGGAATGTTGGTGTGCTAGTGGAAGAATGTTGATAGAAAAGCAATGGTAAGGGAGTACATCAAATATTTAACATACGAGTTGTGTGAGAGAATCTCCTCCACCCACTCCATGGAGCTATGCCTTGGAAATATCGCGTCAACAGAGTTTGAAAACAGTCTCCCTGCTCCTAGGCAGAAAGCGGATAGCTGGGGTTCAGGCAAATGAAGTGAGTGGATTTCTGGGCTACGACTGCAAAGAGGAATAGTAGAGTAATGAAGTGGAGGGTGTGTCCTCAGGGGAAACAGGAGATAGTTCCTTAGAATTGTGTCCATTGCCCCCTTTCACCCATTTTGTGCTTAGAGGGAATATTCACCCTTCAAGTGAGCGTTACATTGAGAGGTCCGTTGCTGCTTTTGCTTCACGTGTGTGTCGTTAAACGACGGCCAATCTCACGTAGCCGTAGAGTAGGAAATCCTAAACTTTTATAAGTGACAAAATGTCCTAAGAGAAAAATGGTAAGTAGTCATCTTTAGACAGCTAGAAAGTGGTAAAAAAAATTCCGTATAATAATGATATACAGTGTATATATATATATATACAGGGTAATTCAAAATTATTGCAACGATTAAAAATGACAACGTGTTTATGAAGATAGACAGCTGATATTCCTACACAAGAATGAAGTTTAGAATTTTAACCTACTGGTGTGTTGCTATGGTGACGTAGGAAAGTGAGCTGCTCGTGCGCCAAAGCCAATGGGAAGAAATGACGATCGCAGCAGAAAAGTGGTAAAAGTGTCAAGTGACCCCCATGTCTCCGGACCTTACTCCTTGTGACTTCTTTTTGTGGGGGTATGTCAAAGACCATGTGTATGTGCCACCTTTGCCGAGAACACTGCACGAACTATAAAGATGCGCATTCAGCTTGCACTGGCATCAGTGACTACAGACATGCTTCATAATTAGGGATACGTAAATTTCGCCAAAAAATAAAATTTTAAAATAAAAAATTTCGCATTTTTCACAAAAACTGAAGACGCAAAAAATAAAAATAAAAATGTTTTTCAAAGTTTACTTTACTTTGTTTACTGTTTTTCAAAGTTTACTTACTGGCAGGCTAAGTACCAAAATACTTTGTTAAAAGCTAACAACGTTGTAGTAGTCTCTATATTCTCTTCCTTTGGCCTTTGCCTTCTTCCAGTAATAACGATGTTGTACATACTGAAATATCTCTCAGCATCCACGCTGTTAACAGAATTATGGAGGCTTTGAACAGTTGCCTTTGCATAGTTTAGGTAGCAGCATTTTGTTGCGTGGCCTCTGATCATTCGTCCGAACTGGATCCGGGTTCGAATCCCGGTGAGGCATTGATGTTGTGTTTGTCTTACGGCACTGACTCTCTCCTTCCCTGGAACCAGTGACCCTAAATTAGGGACGGGCGACTGCTTATAGCCCATTTAGTTGCTCACGGTGGTCGTTAAAAATTCAATAAAAAAAATTGTTGCTTTTAAAATCTGTATGACATCAACAGGAGTCTCTTGGTTGCCTACTGTAAGTAGCTGTCTGTGAAAATGATTGTATCCATCGATGAGCTCATCCCGTGGTATGTCTTTAAAAAATGGTATTTTAGAGAAGCTTTCCAATAATAAATTTGTGTTTAAATATGATGTGGGTGTGGTCGCGGCTACAGATTGACAAAATAGTCTGCCAAATATGCTGGTAGGCTTCATTTGTTGCGTTGGATGTCACGTGAAGAGTCAATTTGCCCTTCTAGAGGAACATTACAAAATTTTCACATCACGATATTTGTATCGCTTAAATGCAATTCCCTCGTGGTCGAACTCTCACTCTATCAACTAATTCCTTCTTAAGGCGGCCCATATTGATATAAACAGATCGCGAGCGTTGTAGTTTGTAGTCTACTAGTGAAATGCAAAAACAAACATGTGCTCATTCGTATTCTTTCAAGGCCGGCCAGCCAGCCAGTGCGACTGAGCGGCGCTGGCTGACTCGCCGAGAGGGAAAAGAGGCGTGGCCTGAGGTTTCCTGGGTAACGAACGCTGAGTAGCACAGGCACGGCGCATGTGCTACGCGAAATTACGTCCTATTTTCGCTTGAAAAATTTTTAATTATCGGGATGTCGCGGAAAAATAGTTCAAATCAAATTTTCGTATTTATTCGCTTATATTGGCGAATTTCGCATTTATTCGCATCTATTTTGTAAATACGAAAATTATGCATCCCTATTCATAATGTATGACGTGAAATGGATTACAGTTTAGATGTCCGCGTGACCCAGGGGATTCACATAGAACATTTGTAAAGTATGGAAACGCCGCCCCGGTGGCGCAGTGGTCTAAGGCGTTGGCCTCTGATCATTCGTCCGTAAGGGGTCCGGGTTCGAATCCCGGTCAGGCATGGATGTTGTGTTTGTCTTACGGCACTGGTTCTCTCCCTTCCCTGGAACCAGTGACCCTAAATTAGGGACGGGCGACTGCTTATAGCCCATTGAGTTGCTCACGGTGGTCGTTAAACCTCCAATCAAAAAAAAAAAAAGTATGGAAACAAAAGTCTAAACTTCCTTCTTTATTGTGCAACAATGTGGTATCTGTGTTCATAAAGCAGGTATTGTCATTTGTAATCGGGGCAATCATTTCGAATTACCCTGTATAATAGATATACATACAATAAAACCTCTGAACAGCGGACACCCTGGGGACTTCAACATTTGTCCGCTATTCAGCAGGTTGACTTCTGACCCCAACTATAGACTCACAATAAATACCAAATAAATAAGATCTTTGTGACTAAATGTTTTTTTTTTTTTTTTGCTATTGTTTTACAGTGACAAACAGCCCAATACGTGTGGATGCATACAGTGGATGTACGTTGCACTATGCATTTTGAAACTCGCCTGCGTACTGCTCAATATTTCATTAAATCAATCAGCAATTTTTGGCTGCAAAAATGGGATTTTTTTTTTTTTTGCTATTCGTAGCATGCTTTTGAAATATATTTTTCAATAGTGCTAATCCCCCGTATCGCCATTGTTTATCAAAAACTTTTGTAACTTTTCATTACACTTTACAGCGTCTTAAGAAAGAAATTGTTTCAAATCTTTTAGAACAACAATCGGGCGCTTCCTTAATCAAGTTATTTTCTTCCGATGTCTGCAAAGCAACGAACTCGCGCACACTGTTCGTTGCCTTTTCGATACACAGATCTTCATCGACTGTAATGAAATATTTAACATTTCCTTCACTGTATGGACACGTAATTAGTTCGGAAAAAGGCTTCTAAATACTGTTCTGCTGGATTGAAAATGAATAATCGGCCCTGGTGGTGCATTCGTCCGAGAAGGGTCCGGGTTCGAAAACCGGTGAGGTATGGATGTTGTGCTTGTCTTACAGCATTGGCTGTTTTCCTTCCCTGGAACCAGTGGGCCTAAATTAGGGACGGGCGACTGCTAATAGCACATTGAGTTGCTCACGGTGATCATTAAACATTCAATAATAGAAAAAAAAAAAAAGTAAACCAATACCCCATTTTGTTTGAAAGAAGCTGTTTTGATCACTTCTAAAAGATAAACCGTAATGAAATCACAGACCAGTAGGTTTTGTAATGGGGATCTAGAGGACAAAAAGTACCCTATTTCCGTCCGAAGAAGCTAAACAAAACCTTTGCGTAAAAATTCGTCTATATCTTTTTCTTAAACGTTAATGTTTTTTACTGTCTCATGACCAAGATAACTATCAGTTGTTCGAAGAGTCCACGTTTTGGAGGTAAATACCTATAATATCAACTATTATCAATTCACTGCTGGATGAAGGTCTCCCCAAATTTCTTCCACAGTTGCCTGTCTCCTCCACGTCACTCCATCATACTTTCGAATTTCATCCTTCCATCTCCCATGGGGTCTTCTTCTGGGTCTTTTCCTGTCCGTCGGAATTCAGTCTAAAATTTCAGTTGTCCATCGGTGGTCCGTTCTTCTGGCAACATGTCCAACCCATTGCCATTTCAGTGATTTCACTCTGGTCATGATGTCGTCAACTCCTCTCATTTTCCTTATCCACAAGTTCCTGTTCTTATCTCTCCTGGTTACACCAAGCATGCACCTCTCCATGCTGCTTTGAGTTGTCTGCAGTTTTTGTATGTCTTGTTTAGTTAAGGTCCATGTCTCTGCTCCATACGTGTAAGCACTGGCAGGATGCATTGATTAAACACTTTTCTTTTGAGACATACTGGCATACTGCTCTTAAAAATTGTACTGTTTCTTCCAAAAGCTGTCCATCCAAGTTTTATACGCGGATTAATTTCTTCATCAATGAAATACCTATATACAGTCAGTGTTTCTTTCAGGCATACATCCAGGGGGGCGAAACCCTCACGGAAATGACCATTCGCCCCCCCCCGAGACATTTTAGGTTACCGAACCAAATTTTAATAAATTCAGGCTATGATGAAAAAGGAAGTTTCGTTTCTTTTTATGCTACAAATATTTCTCCAATTTATATTTTTTTAAATATTTGTTCAAATGGTACTAGTTATAGTTTATTTTATTAAAAAGTGTATTACGACGCATGATATTCTTAAAAATATAATAAGTAGACTAATAATGCCTAATTGTCTGGGAATCGTGATTCAGAATCTCTTTACGTTGAATGCATTTTAATAGATGAAAATTTTCAAGCCAGCGGAAATTTTCAAGCCCCTCCTTTAGCTGAAAAAAAGTTTATTCCTGAAATGTTTGGAGAAGTAATTACTATATCAGGAATGTATACAGAATTTTTCTTCGGGGGGGGGGGGACGAAAAAAGGAAGTTTTTGAAATCCACCATCTGAAGCAAGATTAAAGTTAATGAAAAGTTGAAGAAAAATTAAAGCATTTTTTTCTGAAACATTTTCCCGGGGGGGGGGGCTCTAAATGCGCCCCTGTGCTGGATATATAGTAATTACTTCTATATGTATAAATATAATAGTTAAAATTATATATATATATAGCAAATGGATAACTTGCCCTCCCCTCTCTAAGGTTCTATTTGCCCCCCCCCCCCGGGGCCAAAAAGTCCTGAAAGAAACACTGCATACAGTACCGTATATACTTCGGGACTGGGGAACACAAAAGTGTTCGCTAAATGGCGGTGTCCTCTATCTGGAAGTGCCCATTAAGGATGTTTTACTATATAATATAAACGTATATGCATATTTTTACATAGTGGCATTCTTTCAACCCAAATCGGATTTAGCGAATCCTTATGCAACGAGGATTTCCGTCGGTCGCCAGCGTTATGTTGTAAGCAGGTTCTACTGTATTAGTTTCCATTTTTTTTTTTGCCAGCCTTCCGAAATGGTGTAGATATAGATGATTTGATGCTTGCAGGAAATAGAATGCATGAAACTCAAACCATATCTTATGTTTCGTGACTGACTGACTAATAAGTAAGTACCTTCCAATTTTTTATCATACACATCCTCGATAACGTTTTGGAATTAGTACACAATATTATAATGATATTTTCGTAAAAATAATTTTATGATTGTGACGAGGTTACTGTTGACAGTGCTATCCTCTGAGTTGAGAAACAATCCTAAGTATTTGGTGGTAGACACATTTTCTGGAGCACACTGAATGAGACGTGTGAAGTACAAGTAACTCAGTGATGCCGCCCCGATGGTGCAGTGGTCTAAGGCGCTGGCCTATGATCATTCGTCCGTAAGGGGTCCGGGTTCGAATCCCGGTCAGGCATGGATGTTGTGTTTGTCTTACGGCACTGGCTCTCTCCCTTCCCTGGAACCAGTGACCCTAAATTAGGGATGGGCGACTGCTTATAGCCCATTGAGTTGCTCACGGTGGTCGTTAAACCTCCAATCAAAAAAAAAAAAAAAAAAAATAACTCAGTGATATCGATGAACTCTTCCACCTCTGACTTTTTCAAAGTAGAGAGGGAAAAGGAGAGTGGGGGGATATCATACACACTTGCAGAGGAAATGAAATCTGAGTGCGATTGACGATAAGATATGAATTCTCGAGCTTCTTGGAACGGGAGCTGTCTCTTTGTGCCGCTCTCATAGAAAGCACCGTTGACGGTGACGTTATTTTTCTTTTCCTCTCTCTCTGATTTTGGTTTTAATGTTCATAGCCCTGCACGGTGGTTTCCATTGTTGGACACAGTTCTGTGAGCAAAAGACTTTTCTAATGTTTGTACTTATCGGTTAACAGGTACGAATACATTTTTGTTTTTAAATAGTTTTCTTGTGATGTTTTTTTCTTTCTTTCATTATCATGTGATTGATGACTGTTTTGCGTGAAACGCAGTGGTCGATAATGTAGTTGAAATCTGAAGAACAGTTTTTCTAAGAAAAAGTGTGTGTGTGTGTGTGTGGGGGGGGGGGGGGGGGGGTTGCAGCTTGTTAAGACTAGTGCGTCGTTTTCAACTATGGGTCTTGGCTCTGTTTGTTCTTCGGTGCTGATTAATACCGTCTCCTAGAGATGGAAACTTTAGATTAGGAGTGGAGTGAGTGAGTTACTGCGCCTTACGTTTAAAAATGAGAAAAAAGTTTTAACTGCAGAAGAAAAGAAAGGCGGGGAGGGGGTTAATATGTGAAGCCGGCCGAAAAGAAACCAAACTTCACTGCAAAGAAGGGGAACAGCTGTTTTTATATAGATTCATTAGCGGCATATCCCCAAAATCTAGTGGAACAAAAGAAAAGGCGTACTTCGACAGTTTACCTTTTTAGTGATTTTTTTTAAAGTTAATATAGATTAAAAATTGGATGATGGCAGAAAATCGATATGATTAAAATCCGCGGCCTCTGGAATTGACGACTCTAGGCAGCCGCCTTGCTCGCCTATGCCAAAGGCCGGCCCTGCAGACGATAGATTTTTGGTGATTCGCCAGTGGGCGTGAAAGACGGTTTTTGACGTTAGATGGCACTGCGTCTCAACTTATAACAATACAGTTTCGCGTTGTTTGCATAGCTGGATTCGGCAGAATTTTCAACCAAAATGACAAGTCACTGTCAAGTGTTGTTTGTAAGCATTTCAGTCTGATAATTACATACCTGACTTGAGGTACAAGCGATTGAAGGAAGATGTACCATCTATAAATTTCCAGGTCATAAATATTATATAGAAAATGCCTTTTACGAAAAATAGCAGACGTTCTTAAAAGAAGGAATGATGCTGCAGATTTAACTACACTAATACAAAAAGGAAAACGAGTATAACATACTTGGATAATACGTAATTATTAATTCATTTTGTAAATATTGTCAAATAGCTTATGATGAGAGATTTCATCTCATTTCGTCAGTAGTCATGTTAGGCTTAGCTAGCCATTTATACGTTTTATAGAAAAAGGAATCAGTTCTCGTATTTTAGTCCGGAAATTATGTAATAGTTTTATGACCTATTAAACGAGGACATAGATTTATATATAAATTAAATAATTTCCTATAGAAAAAGTCCCTCGCTCAAATGATAGGAATTCAGAATGTAAATAAAATTCATCTGTTCGAACGATGTAAATTATGATGCAGAAACAATGTGCGTGTGAGGGGGCTACTGTGTGAGTCTCACTTCAATAGATGGCGCTGTGTTTCGCCTAACTTTAAAATAGATGGCAATAGATGGCGCTGTGTCCCGCCTGCGAACTTTAAAAGTCCTCGCTGTTTTCGCTTAATGTTACAGCCTAGTATGGGATTTAGTTCAGCCTTGTTCCAAGTCTAAGTAACAGAGTATTGTTGTGGAAGATTGGATAGCCAGTTCACAGCTTCTCGGTGGAACGCAATATCAGTCTGCATGACACTGCAGTCCTGCCCTTGCTGTCAAGCATTACCCCTGCGTTGACCCCCCCCTCCGCATTTTCGTTTTTATAACCTAATCAAAGCTGATTGCAATGTATTTTCTCCCCTCCCCCATCCTATACGGCTGCATAAGAGCATTCCCTTGCATTTCCCAGATTGTCAATTTGACTCTGTGTTGCAGATGTTGGGAGAAGTCTCCTTGCCCCGTTTCCAGCTGGAGAGTCATTGGTCGAAAATGCGAGGGTTTTGATTTTCAAGTCAAATTGAAAATCCTTCAGTGAATAAACAAAGAAATCGCACTTTCCACGTTTTAGCAACACACAGCAACCGAAAAATAGCCAGTGCCGTTAATCCCCACCAGATGGAGACGTCTCAGTAGCTGAGCCCATCTTACGGATGTATGATGTCAGAAGCTGACAGAAAAACACACATAGCGCCGTGGATTGTTGGCCACCGTGGTGTAAGGCTAACGCGCTCGACGGGATATCGAGAGATCTGGGATCCCGATCCCCAGCGGTGACCGAATAACAATTTTTCGGTTGTTATGTGTTGCTAAAACGTGGGGTGCAGCCCCGGTGGCGCAGTGGTCTAAGCGATGGCCTCTGATCATTCGTCCGATAGGGGTCCGGGTTCGAATCCCGGTGAGGCATGGATGTTGTGTTTGTCTTACGGCACTGGCTCTCTCCCTTCCCTGGAACCAGTGACCCTAAATTAGGGACGGGCGACTGCTTATAGCCCATTGAGTTGCTCACGGTGGTCGTTAAACTTCCACTCCAGGAAAAAAAAACGTGGAAAGAACGATGTCTTTGTTTATTCCTCAAGTCAAGTTTGTTTTTGAAACCTTTTGGTACTTTGGAAATTTGTCTTAAATAGAAATTTTACCCGATAAACTGCTGAGCAAACAAAATTAAATCTGAGCGGCAATTCTGTTGCTTTTATCTTTAAACACTCGGGACTACTTTTAGTAGCGGAGAGGTAGTTATTCCGAACCTTCACCAGTAGTACACTCTTAGGTTGACTTGGAATACAGTATAATCCAAGAAGTCAACCTTAGAGTGTACCAGTTTCTTCTTCGTGACATTACTTTAAAAGTGTTTGTTCCCGATTTTTTAAGCTGGAACTTTTCCCTGTGTACTATAACAGCTTCCGATGGAAGCATTCTATTCTTTTTATCGGGCGCTCATACGTATGCCCGAATTGCCCCACCATACGCATTTTGACATTTAGATGTTTTAACCCAGCAGCACAGAGACAATTCTGAATAAGTCTGTTGCGTCGTTCGCTATGTACACTTTCATTGTTTCGTGCTTAATTTTTTGTCTGGCAGTGTGCACCGAAGAGACAAAACATTATGACTAGCACATCTTAATACGAATCGAAACAACTGCAGGTAAACGACGGCGCTTGTAAAGGTCATGAAACGGTATAAATAACATCTGATACTGAGCTCTGTTAATCAGGGTTATTCTTTAGATGGGGAAGGCAGCGGACAGAGTTTGACGGAAGCCAAATTGTAATGGCCAGACGACTTGGTCAGATCATTTCCGAGACTGCAAGGCTTGGGGGGTGCTCACGGCTATAGCCGTGGTTAGTACCTTTTAAAAGGTAGTCCGAAGAGGTCAAAATCACGAACCTCCTGCAAGGTGTGGTCCAACCAAGGCTATCCTGGGTGGCGCAGTGGTCTAAGCGGTGGCCTCTGATCATTGATCATTCGTCGGAACGGGGTCCGGGTTCGAATCCCGGTGAGGCATGGATGCTGTGTTTGTCTTACGGCACTGGCTCTCTCCCTTCCCTGGAACCAGTGACCCTAAATTAGGGACGGGCGACTGCTTATAGCCCATTGAGTTGCTCACGGTGGTCGTTAAACCTCCAATCAAAAAAAAAAAAAAAAAGTTTATCTTGTATGTGTTACGTACGAGTCGACAGAAGAGATACTGTCACACAACTAGGTGGTAATTGGATTGAAATGCCGGTGACGGGAGTAATGTGTTACAGCTGCCCCGGTGGCGTAGTAGTCTAAGCGCTGGCTTCTGATCATTCGTCCGAGATGGGTCCAGGTTCGAATCCCGGTAAAGCATGAATGTTGTATTTATCATAAAGCACTGGCTCTCTCCCTTCCCTGGAGCAAGTGGTCCTAAATTAGGGACGAACGACTGCTTTATAGACCATTGAGTTATTGCTCACTGTCGTCGTCAATCCCTCCTCAAAACAAAACGTTACGTGCGAGACTGGAGCCCTAGAGTTTCTTGGCGTCAGAAGGTGGTATCCGCAACATTCGGGTACTTGACGACATATTCATGCACATGTATAAATTCGTGTAAAGAACAGTGTTCTCTCTTTCCCCCTATTCCACTCTTTTTTTTTTTAATTTAATTTTTATTTTGCAGATTTTCATTTCTGAAGTTTTACAATCGAAAACAAATAACTTAAACTTATGTATCCTGATAAATATGTAAATAAGTGACACTATCAAAATGCCTGTTTGTATTTTCGTTTTTTATTTTTGTTTAAAACTAAGAGTGCGTTTCGTCCATAAACAGGGCCGCGGGTGGCCTAGTGGGCAACGTTCGTGACTGCCACGGAAAGAGTCTCAGGTTCGATCCCAGGCTAGTACGAACGCTCGATCCACTAAATATCCGCCGTGCGTCGGATGGGCACGTTAAGCCGTCGGATCCCGGGTATTGTCCCCCCGGTAATAAATAAGGGGGTCTTCTTCCCCCTTTCTATCTACCTCGCTTCCGTGTCACTTTCATATCGGGGGCTCTAGCCCAAATCTCCTAGTTTCCTATTTTTAAGGGTTGTTTAAGACATGGGGTCAGCCAAACCCTTCCTAAAAATCCTCTACATATGATCATCGTCCATAAACAAAAGATGATCTGCATATTTTGTTCCTGGTTGTGCGTACCGATAAGTCGGTTTATTATATTCATTACACAGTGCACTACTTCCAGTTTTAAAACACAGTGCTGCTTATAGAGTAAAATGTAATTAACTACAAAAAAAAAAAAATATATATATCGTTGTGCTCTGGTTACTGGAATCTTTAAGGTTGAAAAGAAAGGAACAAATGATGTTCGAAAAAGCTTAAAGGGGTAGCTAATTAACGTAATTTGTTCGATTAAATGAAGGAAATTGTTTGATTTTTCTTTCGTATGTGAAATGGACTACAGCACGCCGTATGAAAAGTAAACAAAACACAGCGAAATATTTGTCCCCGAAGTTTTCCATCCTGCAGAGAGGTCTAAATTAAACGTGATGCGGTGAGTTTAATTGTCTTCCTGTCTTATTTATGAACTGTTTCATGTCTTAAGCATTTATTTAATTGGTTTTTTTGTTTTATTTTTTTTTTCCTGTCTAGTTAATCGAAATTGAATTCACGGTCTGTTTACGCCCGAGGCAGTTTTTTTTTTTTTTTTTTTTTGGTATTTGAAGTCTTGATGCGAATCCACTTGAAGTGGTTGATCGATATTGCTGTTTGCTCGGCACATGAGAGAGAGCGAGAGAGAACATTGTTTAAGCAATTTCTATGAAGTCATTCAGAACCGAAATGTGCCGGAAAGTAGGCAACAAAAGTGAGATTCATTTTTCCATTGAACAGCCAGTTTTTCTTAGTAGCAGTTGCAGTATCTAAATCAGGCAGCCATGGTGACGAAGAAAGAAAGGGTAGCGCGCATCATGAAGAAATACACACATTCCTGGAGAGAATTACTGGGAATTCTCTCCAGGGAAGGTCTCCTAAGCAGTAGTAAATTAGTTTCGTTTTTATTATTTTAACTTTTGTTCCATCATGAATCAGAGATCAGGTTAACGCCTGGACAGGAGTAATTCACGCATCAGAAACAAAAAGTACTTTAAAAAAAACAAAAATCGGGACCTATTTTTCCTGTTCCAAAAATGATCCATCCTGATTTAAAAACCGACCTTTAGGGGAAGGGGGTTAAATTATTACTATTATTTTTTTCATCGACTGTTCAACACAGCAGTCGCGCCATCGGTATTACTGTTTCCCCACCCGGGTTCCGCATATCTCGGGCTGCGGGAAAACACAACCCCAAAAGCACAAGGTATGTGTGGAAAAAATGCTTTTTATATTTCTCAACTTGAGAGGAGACTGCCCGGCCAACAACAGAGCTACAAAAGGGCTGTAGGGTGCGTGTGCCTGGAAGCCCGAACGAAATGGAGGGGGAAGGGGCAACATTTATTGCCAGTGTTCCAGAAAAGGTTTGCGTACAGCAGATTCCCATTTTTTACAACGTAATTTTTTTTCTACTTCGATGTTTTGGGAAAACCTTAAAATATAAGTAAACGTGGTACTTGCGAATACGAACAAAAATTGCAGACAGTAAAAAATATGTATATATTCCTCTCACGAAAATATCACAAATGGACGATCAAATAGATTAGCTTTGATCTTTTTCTGTTTCACTGTTTAAATGAGCTAATCTTTTCTCAATTCAAGAAAAATGGTTTGACATTACGGTATCTGTTTGATTTTTAAGGCAGACGTATGCGAACTGGTGGGGAGGGGGGAGATGCTATTTATAGAAATCCCAAAATACTTCTTCGAAATCATGTGAGAAATATTTTTACGCCGTTACCGAAAACTTTCCGCGACCAGTTTTCGGTAACGGCGTTAAAAAAAATAAATAAATAAAAATAAAAAAAAAATGAATTTGGCGGAATGAGTTTTTCGCCAACTCATTCCGCCAAATTCATTTTTTTTTTCGCCAGTGTTATATTAGTACAAAAAGGTAATCGCCACTGTTTTCGCCAAAACTTTTTTTCCATCGCTAAAACGATTTCTTTTTCGCAAATTGCGACTAATGCTATCGGCAGCGCGACCCCTGCATTATACGTGAGATGGTGCTTTTCAAGTTCAGTGGTAGGTGAGGTAACAACGTCATGAATAAACTTCACTAAACATAAGATGAACGTAAGTGTTTTAGTATCAGAAACAATGTCAAAGGTTAAATCATGTTTTAAGTTTTCTAGTTGAAGAATCGCATTGCCCCGCACTCGCGGCTCTTAAAACAGCAGAAAAAAACAAAAACAAAAAAAAAAACCGAGGCTTATGTTGGAAAAGTTGAATATTTGGATAGTTTCCATTTTAAATAGATTTAACCACAATAGCGAATTACAAAAAACAAAGGGAAGAGGGAAAGAGTACCTGGTTTACGATCTTTTTCCTTTTAGTGTGTGTGTGCGTGCGTGCGGTTATGGGGAGATAAATCTTTTGATTTTTCTAACATGTGAATATGCGGCAGCTACTCATACTAATGCGAGGAGCAACAGCTTTTTAAAGACGTATGGTTGTTGCGACTCACGTAAAACCTTATGTATTTACTGAAAATCGCAGACGATAAGAAAATCGAAGGCGATATTCAAAGGGAGGCCCCTGTGAGTGAATAGAATGAAACATGTCGTGAAAGGCTTCGTGTGGCGACCAGGCGTAGGTCTGGCTAAGAGTAATGCTACCGCATATAGCTTCAGAAGTACACATTTCAAGTTTGGTGTGCTTAATTTTTTGAAGATACACTGGAAAGCAGTGAGGGAGAATACACGGTGTCGTAAAAATGTCGCTTCAAACCATTAAAAATGCCATAAAAAAAATTGCCAGTGTTATGAAAATTTCGAAGAGCACCACTACCAGAACGTGCTCAGTGCCCAATTTATATGTATAAAGATGGACGAAACGTTTCCCGTGCAGTATGCATGACAAGAATGCATCTTCGCTGCAAGCAAATAAATCAGTGAGAGACATCTCGTGTATAAATACAGTTAACTCGACGTTTAAAAGAGTGAGTGGCCCTCAAAATACGTTGTACGTCGTTTCTTTTGACTTGACCGTAATAATTTTTACGATGTCTGTAATTTTAAATTTAAAAATGTGTTCAACGCAAGGCTAACATTAATGTATTAGATATTAGCCACAATGTTGTGTGCTGTTACATTAGTGACGATGATGTGTTTACGCAAGTTGCTTTTTTGGAAACAGCTCGCCCAAAAATGTAACTGCCAAACACTCTTGGCGTCACTATATGTATTTAAATAATACCGATTTAGACTGTCGTTTTGTTTAGAAATAAAACAACAGTCTGTGTCCCCACTGCATAGACTGCGCTTTTATTTTAACATTGACATATTCTGTTATGGTATAATTAAGGATCATTCCAGGAGAGTGAGAGCTACGGCTGTACTCTTTTTGTGGTCGTCCGTATGCATCTTCGGGGGCCAGCGAGCGTGAGACTTCTGATAACCTAGCTTTGTCTGTGACAATTCCATATAAAACAGAGTACGTGAAGCTTCTGGAAAGTCAAGTGAAAACTCGATTAATGTGAAGCGACTATTTGCTCCAACCTTTGCTTCCACTTTCTGCAAGAGTTCATGATCATTCACAACAGATGCCCTCTCTCCCAGTTCGCTCTTCATCACGAGCATTCGTTCGGCCGTTTTTGTCATATCTGATTACGGCAATCAGTTTCCGAGAAAATTCTGGTCTTGTTTGATATGCAACACGGGACCGACTTACCATTTGAAAAATTTGACCTTGATCCAATATGGTGGATTTTAAGATGGCGGCTATGGTCCCGAATTACTATACTGTGCAAATTAATTGGGACAAAGTAAAAAATAACTCTTTTTTTCCAAAACTATGCCTTTATATCATTAATATATACACTGATAAATACCTGTATCAGTATGAAGTATGTCCTCCTTTAGCAGAAATAACCTCTTGAATTCGTTTTGGCATTGACTCCACTAATTGAGTGCACATATTTTTGACTTCATAATCGTGGAACCACACTTTTATAGCATTCGTTATCATGCGTTCTTTGGTTGGTACAGTCCATTTTACCTAAACGTCTCTTCAAAATATTCCACAAGTTTTCTATGGGATTTAAGTCTGGGGAATTTCCAGGCCAATCAAGCAAATGAATTTGATTTTCCAGCATGAAATTCTTGACCAATTTCGGATTGTGACATGGGGCCAAGTCATGTTGAAATGTCCCGTCAAAAGTTTGCAAGAATGGAACAACCCTACGGTGTAATATTTCTACTTACTTGGCTGAATTCATAATACCTTGAACGAACAGGAACTAAGCTTCCAGTGCCATTTGATGTGAAAAAACCCAAAACATCTGTTTCAGAGGGTGTTTTACACTTTGTTTGACATGCTCAGGTCTTAAGGGTTCACAGTTGCTTCGTCTAACGACATTTGCTTGGTAACCCTGCACAAATAAATGCTAAGTTTCATCACTGAAAATTACCTTTTTCCAGTCGTCAGCAGTCCATGATTGATATTTGTTGACCCATGCTAAACGTTTTATCTTCATTTGTGCATTCAAATAATGTTTTTTCGTTGGTCTTCTTGCCTTCCGGCCAACTTCCAGAAGCCTACGGCGTACAGTTAAATTATTAACATCACAACCACTAGCCAATAAATCTCTTTGAAGGTCGGTGCTCGTTTTTTTTTTTTTTATTTATTCATTTTACTATTTCTGATTAGATATTTATCGGTTCGTGGAGTTATTTTTCGTTTTCTTCCACATTTACCTCTCCTTTTTGTAGACGATGATCCAGATGCATTGTATCGCGTAAGCAGTCTTGATACACTTGATTTGCCTACACCAACTGCAGAAGCGATATCTCTGTCATAGAAGTGTGATCCTTCAGAGCAATTATTTTTGCACGCTTCCTTGGGGAAATATCCATTTTTCAATACACGAAAGCAACATGTACTTAGAGAGCAGAAACTAACATCCACCTGTCATACACGAAAGCTCACAACTGAAGCTGAAGTGCCTATTTCCTGTTTAAAACAGGTCAAAACCACGTTCTTACTATCAAGTTCTAACAGTCACACCACCTCACAGCTGATAAAACCGGTTTACGTGGGTTTCCGACATCAACTGGCGATCACATTACAATTCTGAGAGCCGCCCCCGGTGGTGCAGTGGTCTAAGCGATGGCCTCTGATCATTCGTCCGAAAGGGGTCCGAGTTCGAATCCCGGTGAGGCATGGATGTTGTGTTTGTCTTTACGGCACTGGCTCTGTCCCTTCCCTGGAACCAGTGACCCTAAATTAAGGACGGGCGACTGCTTATAGCCCATTGAGTTGCTCACGGTGGTCGTTAAACCTCCAAAAAAAAAAAAAAAAAAAAAAATCTGAGAATAAAATAGCTTGTCCCAATTAATTTGCACGGTATAGTAGCCTAACAGATATACCCCATTCACCGATTCTTCGCTGGGGTATTCAGATATTTAATTTTTCCTCCCGTTTCTGAAACAAGGGTGTTTTGCGATTTTGACTCACCCTGTATATGAACGGAAAGGTTCTCTGAAAATTCAGGTGTTTCTGATTACACCTGTTATTAACCTCTTATTAAATTTAGGTGTTTCTGATAACACCTCCGTTATTAACTCGTGAAAGATAAACGAGAGTATTTCTGCCAATTCACGTGTAGAAAATCCGTGAAATTCAGGGTCCTCCCGCTTTCATTTTACGAAAAAGGTTGAATCAGGAATATGCTTCAATTCACGAAAGGAATCACGGAACATGGCCCGTGAATTTTAGAAATTTTTTTATCGTGTAAAATTGGTGGATGGGCAATGAATGCTTCAATGCAGATGGAAGTCGTGAAAGCTTGTCAACAGGGTGTCTACAGGTCATGAAAAAGTAATGAAATTGAGTGGGTGGTCATGAAATTGTCTTTTTTGTATCAGCACCTGAATGAAGACAAGTTTGTGAAAGGTGCTTCATGTTTATCGCCTGAAGTTATGCGAAGTTCCATTTTGAGAGATTCTCGAGTGACAATCGCATTGCAAGAATTTGTGTTAAAAAAACAAGTGGCTTCATCACTGATGTTGTGAAGAGGCAATTTTGTGAATCTTCTAAAATACAAATGAAACAGTTCAATCCTAAGGAGGACAAACTTGATCACTTCCTGATGAATTTACTACAAAGTGTGAACCATGACTTTATCAAGTTCTTACAGAAGCTGCTATGCATGTTTCATGGCAATGCTGCAGTTGAAAGAGGCTTTTCTATTAACAAAGAACTTTTAATTGAAAACGTAGAAGAAGATGCACTTGTTGCAGAAAGAAGTGTTTACAGTGCATAACAATCGTTAGGTGGTTTAGCTAATAGTGAAAAAGAACTGAATGTGGACATCACAAAATCAATGATATTAGCTGTCAAAAATGCTTCATCAAAAAGAGTAGAAGCCTTAAAGAAGAAGAAATCTGACGATGAAGTGGCCAATCGTAAAAGGAGAGAGCAGTCCAAGTACGAAAATAACTCAAAGATATAAAAGAAAGTCTAAAGAAGAAGCTGAAGTTATAGAAAAGTCTAAAGAAGAAGCTGAAGTTCAAGATTTTGAGATAATAAGTTTAGCTAAGATACTTAAACACTGAGTCTTTCACTGTGAAATTCCAGTCTCCATAAATTTTGTACATTCATAGTTTTTATATTGACTTAATAAAATTTTGTAAGTTTGTACAGCATTACCATGTTAAAATAATTTGTGTATTAATAGATGTAATGATAAATATTTCTGAAAATAGTCATACCCCATCCTAGATGAGAGTTGAATGTTTTTATTTCTTTTAAACACGTAGAATTTGGTGAGTGGCATAGTGCAAGTCATGCATAATTACTGTTAGGGGTTCATTGACCCCCCCCCCGTACAGCCATTTTAGCAGCAATGATATTATAGACACATCAGTTTTGCCTAAACTATTGTCGCATGGAATTAATTTCAGTGTTTGTAAAAATTAAAAATAACCTGGGATCTCAAGCCAAGGGTACCGATTATGAGTCTAGAATGGTTGTCATTGTGCCACGCATTGCCGAGAAGTCATGAATTTAACTGAAGATGTCATGGAAAAGTCATGAATTTGGTGCATTGGAAATCAGTACACATCCTGTTATCTCTCGTCCGAGATGGGTCTGAGTTCGAATCCCGCTGAGGCATGGATGTTATGTTTGTCCTGCGGCACTGGCTCTTTCCCTTCCCTGAAGTCAGTGGCCCTGAATTAGGGACGCGACTACTTACAGCCAGTTGAGTTGCTCACGATGGTCGTTAAAACCCTCAATCAGAAAAAAAGTCGTGAAATAACGCAATTCATTGAAAAAGGAAGTGTTCATTAATGTAGTTGGTTATATGCAATGTAATACTTCCATTTTCTTTTTATCTGTTAATTTATTAATTATGACCGGTTTATGACGAAAGCTGGTAGTTACGGTGCATATGGTCAAGAATCAGTTTTGTTTTCGATTATTGAAACATGGAAATACTTGGGGTAATATGAAAATTAAATTAGCAGTATTTTTCTATGCTCATTACCATCGTAATGTTTACTAATAAGAGTTGAACTTGGTCTGTAAAGAAATACTTGAAGATCAGGAAGATTAATTACGTTAATTAGTCATTAACAAAAAATACATGAATATAAACTGAGGTAAAAAAAAAAAAACTAGAAAAAAGGCTCTACCATTTCCATTGCCTGCCACCACACCCATGTAGTAAATGGTATCGTCCGCAAACGACGTATATATAGAGGCAGATATCTCCGCAAGCTCAAGTAGTAGCATTCGCAGTTCAGATGGCAGCTTATCAGGATTTAAGCGATTTCTTAACGTGGTATGATAGTCGGCGACCGGGAGATGGATCTCCCCATCTCGGAAATTACCACGAAATTTGGAATTACACTGTCAACAATTTCAAGGGTGTACCTTGACTACACAAACTCGGAGAAAAAAATCCAGTGAGAGATCGGTGTGGCCGTAGAAAAGCCAAGAACGATCGTGAACAGCGGGGTCTTGCACGCATCGTAACATTCGTCCGGCGTTCAACATTGCCGCAAATCACAGCGCGATTCAATGCTGGGGCCAGTAGTAATTCCAGCGTTCTGACAGCGCAACGTTCCCTGTATTCTATGGGATTCCAGAGCCGACGGCCCACTCTGGTGCCATTGCTGACCCGACGACACAAGGCTCTGCGCCTCGACTAGGCTCGGGAACACAGCCATTCGTGGGGCAAGATGACTGGAAACGTGTAATCTGGTGCGACGAATCGCGGTACAAACTGTTTCAGGCAGATGGGGAACTCCGTGTGTGGCAACAACCCCACGAGCCAATGGATCCCACACGCCTACAACGGACACTTCGAGCCGGCGATGTCTCTGTTATGGTGTGGGGTGTTTTCAGTTTGCACGCGTTTAGGACCCCTCATCCGTGTGCAGACCGGTGAGGCTACGTAACCATCCTTGTGGATCATTTGCACCTGTTCATGTCATGTAACCACTCGGACGGGTGCGACCTCTTTCAAACAGTGCGTTATCGCGCACGTCCACAGTCGCACGATTATACGGAACATTCCTCGGAGTTTGGCGTCCTGACTTGGCCCTCCCTCTTTCGTCGGATTTAAACACCATCGAACGCATTTGGGATGTTGTTCAACGTGCCGTCAATGCCAGGAATCTTCCACCTGCGAATATTACGGGCCGCCATAGTGGCGCAGTGGTCTAAGCGATCGTTTCTGACCATTCGGCCGAGATTGGTCGGTTCGAATCCCGGTGAGGCATTGGTGTTGTGTGTGTGTGTGCCGCCCCGGTGGCCGCAGTGGTCTAAGGCGTTGGCCTCTGATCATTCGTCCGTACGGGGTCCGGGTTCGAATCCCGGTCAGGCATGGATGTTGTGTTTGCCTTACGACACTGGCTCTCTCCCTTCCCTGGAACCAGTGACCCTAAATTAGGGACGGGCGACTGCTTATAGCCCATTTGAGTTGCTCACGGTGGTCGTTAAACCTCCAATAAAAAAAATGGTGTTGTGTTTGTGTTGCGGCATTGACTCTCTCCCTTTCTTGGAGCCAGTTACCC
Source organism: Macrothele yani (assembly GCA_039090855.1). NCBI lineage: Eukaryota > Metazoa > Arthropoda > Arachnida > Araneae > Macrothelidae > Macrothele > Macrothele yani. Next base: position 35,719,190 of record CM077004.1, read on the forward strand.
TAAATTAAGGACGGGCGATTGCTTATAGCCCATCAAGATACTCACGGCGTTCGTTAAACCCCCAAGAGCCGCCCCGGTGGCGCAGTGGTCTAAGCCATGGCCTCTGATTATTCGTCCGAAAGGGGTCCGGGTTCGAATCCCGGTGAGGTATGGATGTTTGTCTTACGGCACTGGCTCTCTCCCTTCCCTGGAACCAGTGACCCTAAATTATAGGGACGGGCGATTGCTTGTAGCCCATTTAGTTGCTCACGGTGGTCGTTAAACCTCCAATCAAAAAAATAAAAAAAAACCCAAGAAAATAATAATATTACGGAATTGTGGAACGCTCTTCAGGAAGTATGGTGTTGTTCACTGTCCCCATAATACGACAGGGGGCGCTCGTTGGTTCCGTTCTGCGTCGCGTTGCTGCCTTTATCCGATCGCGAGGAGGACCAACGCGGTATTACAGAGGTATCCTATAGTCTTTTTTGGCACTCCAGTATATATGGCAACAGGGATCTTGGATTAAAGTAGTATGTATGAAGTGGGGGCAAAAACAAGTTGTATATTTTTTATTGTTAAGAAAACAAAACTTTTAGAGCCATTGTTCCGATATATGCTGACGTAATGAAATAGGAACGAGAGAAAATAAAAAGGAACGGTACGGATTCCAGTAGTGTATTGAACTAAGTTGCTAACTGCGCGATTATATACAACTCGTAAACTTACTGTTTTTCGCCAAATTCTTTTGTAGTTTTGCTACCTGTAAAAGCATCTCGAAGCCTCTACTGTGCCGTTGCGTGTGTTGATAATTATGACCAATAAAACAATCGAGTTGTGTGGCATTACCGAACAAGCGCTGTGGCTTGGAATATATACTGATAATGTCCCCTTTAGTGTCGAGTTTTGGCCTGGTTTAGAAACGTCTCGTGACCTTGGCGTGTTGTTTTGTGGTCTGTGGACCGTGGAAGAAGAAAAGAAGGCTGAATTCGCTGTTTTCTAAAGTAAATTTTGTTTTTTCTGTTTACATTTGGGGCGACTGTTTGTGTACTCGCACAGCTGACCCGGATTTACGTGCAATATTCAGCCGATTTTTAGCGAATGTTATTTTTACCGGCAACGGAAGTAGACTTTCCCGATGACAAATGTTGCAGCTTTTATTTTAGTCTTGTTTGGGTTATTAAACTGTCGTTTCATTTTTCGACGCGAGCATATATATAAACCGGGTCGCTAAGTTCGAAACGTGCCACATTAGTAATAAGAGCTTTACTTCTGTAACCCTCTGCATACGGATCATTTAATCGGCTCAGCTAGTTCGGGTCGCGTGCTACGTTACGTGTGTACGAAATAAGAATTACTGCGACGTGCCTCGAGATTTTGAAAAAATAAAAGTTCAGATATTAAGGAAATCTGTTGCCAGGATGGCTAATTCCATCAAAAACAAAATATTATATAGTAATTTGTGTTACTTAGCTCCATGTTGTAGGCAGTGGCGGCTCGTGGTTGGAAAAATAGGTGAAGAGGTACAAGAGCAGTATGAAAATATATCTACTGCCTACAATGAAAATCCCTTAATGAGGACTTACTTATTTTTTTTTTATATTAAATCAATTTTTCTTCCTTTTAAAGCTGCAGATTTGTCGATTATGTCGTCATAAGATGGTTAGATGGTTGTTTCTTCGTGAGCATCAATAAAATGTCTTCCTGAATAGAAATATTTGCCAGAGAAGCAAAGTCTATCTTGGGAACTAGTGTTTCTTGAGCAAGTTTGTATTCTTTTAAGAAAACTTCTTTCCACTGGCACACTTGTAGATGGAATTGTTAAACTGAGGAAAACCAATTTATAATCTTCTGTAAAAATGTCTTTGTCTCCGTAAAACACTCGGAGTTCTTGAGTCAGTATATTCCTTAATTTTTCATCGGCATATACAAGACTCAGTTCATTTTTAAGGCGCTGTGTTTAGTAAATATGTTTCCGTAAAAATGTAGATTTTCAAGAGCGCGAGAGGGAAAGCATGCATTAAATTATTCGAATTTGGTTGTGTCAGCAAATCAGACAAATTGAAGTTTCTTACAGTCTTGAAATCTTATATCCATTTCCATAAGAATGTGGTCCAAAATTTCAAAATACAATTGTTTATAATTTTGAAAAACTGTTTCCTGTGTAAGAGCAGCATATTCCCGTGCTTATTTCTGTGATGATTTTGCTAGCTTTTCCAAACTGTGCTTCAAATAACTCATCGTTCCTTTTATGGCTCAAAATTTCACGAGTTTTTTTGTTTTTTTTTAATTTGAGTTACACAGTAGTTTATGTTTAGTTATTTATCTTCAAAAGTTCGAATAATAGATCGGTGGAGCCAAAAATGTAAATTCGAAAGTGTTAATAATATCATTCAAAAACCCCTTGGCAAGATGAATTGATTTTTTGTCTGATTATTCGCTAGTCGTCAGAAATCCGAATACTTCCTTCAATTTATTCCAATCTTCAACAACTACACTTACTAATTTCAAAGTGGAGGACCATCGCGTTTCTGCTATAGTTGGTCTGCATCTTGCGGTTTTGCCGCCCCAGTGGCGCAGTGGTCTAAGCGATGGCTTCTGATCATTCGTCCGAACGATGTCCGGGTTCGAATCCCGGTGAGGCATGGATGTTGTGTTTGTCTTACGGCACTGGCTCTCTCCCTTCCCTGGAACCAGTGACCCTAAATTAGGGACGGGCGACTGCTTACAGCCCATTGAGTTGCTCACGGTGGTCGTTAAACCTCCAATCAATCAATCATATTGCGGTTGTTGAAATAAGTGTATAAGACCGCTTCGCAGAATGGTGAACAAACGAAGCAATTCCACTGAGGCTTGCAAAAAGTATTCGACACTTAGAAATTTTAGAAAAACTCTGGTGTAATACAAGATTCAAACGATGAACTAAGCAATGAACAAAAACAGCTTGAGAAGCTTTATCCTTGACTTTTTTTCTGTAGCCCATTTAAGTGTCTAGACATTATACTTGCCCAATCGTAACATTGTCCTATTCATTTGTGTTTGTAATCAGACTGTTCCAAAATTTTGTCTAGCATTTTGTATAAAGCTCCTGACGTTCTATCTTCACTCACATCATGGAAACCCAACAATTCCTCAACCAATACACCTTCCGAATCAACAATCAAAAATTATTTAATTTTTGACGTGATCGTTTATATATTCAGAAATACATTCAATTAATTCATTTTGAATAGTTTTTTATCCTTTCGTATTGATTTTCAATTTCTAAAGAACTTCTTCATATCAACAATGAAAGTAATTCAATGAAATTTCCACGATTTATCGAGCCCATGCTTTCGTCATGGCCATGGAATGCTAGTTCTTGTTTGCTCAAATACAGTACAGACTAATACTGCATCAATCACTGTATGCAGGAAAAGTCTATTTAAACGAACGGTTTCATTCAAATGCGGTTTCAAAAGCCTAGCATTTTCCCTCAGGGTATTGGCAATGGTGTTTTGAATTTTTTCAAAATTCCTTAACATTAATCCGCATTTCAGGTGTTCGCTAGAATCCCGATGCTTATGAAGTGACCGTGTTACGCTTAATAAATCTGAGAATCCGTCTTTATTCCACGCCGAATGTTTATTACTTTGTAAGCAGGGCCAAAAAAAAAAAAAAAATTAACACCCTCTCCACCGTGATCTCTCACGACTTTACGCTCAAAATCTGAAAGATGCAGAGGTAAGGCGCGTGCAGCTGAAACACTTCACTTGAGCGAGCAGATTGGAGAGGGTGACGTCACGGTTACCATGACAACTCGGCCGAAAAATGCAGACTTCCAAGCATTCCCATTTCGGCTCTTCACTTGCGCTGTTTTGCGTGTAAGGATTTGTTTTCCGTTTTGAGCGCGCCATGTGAAATAATATCTATTTAAAATTTTGAGTATTTTCGAACTGAATAAAGGCAAAAAAGAATATATTATAAAAAAATGCTGAATAAAACTTTATTTTGAGTAAAGTAGGTGAAGATGCACTTCACCTACTTCACCTGAGAAGCCGCCACTGGTTATAGGAATTTATTTCACTCTCTCTCTCTCTCTCTCTCTCTCTCTCTCTCTCTCTATATATATATATATCATCATCATCATCATCATTAACCATTATCAATCCACTGCTGGACGAAGGTCTCCCCAAGTTTCCTCCACAACGGTCTGTCTTGTGCCAGTCTCCTCCATGTCACTCCCGCATATTTACGAATTTCATCCACCCATCTCCCATGTGGTCTTTTTCTGGGTCTTTTCTTGTCCCTTGGAATCCAATCTAAAATTTCGGCTGTCCATCTATGGTCTGTCCTTCTGGCAGTATGTCCAGCCCATTGCCATTTCAGGGATTTAACTCTGATCATGATGTCTTCCACTCTCGTCATTTTTCGGATCCACGAGTTCCTCTTCTTATCTCTCCTGGTTATACCAAGCATGCACCTCTCCATGCTGCTTTGAGTTGTCTGCAGCCTTTGTATGTCTCTTTTAGTTAAGGTCCACGTCTCTGCACCATACGTAAGCACTGGAAGGATGCATTGATCAAACACTTTTCTTTTAAGACATAATGGCATATTGCTCTTGAAAATTATGCTGTTTCTTCCAAAAGCTCTCCAGGCAAGTTTTGTACGCCGATTAATTTCTTCATCAATGTGACCCTCACTTGATATCTGCTGTCCAAGATAAACATACGTATCTGTTATCTCCAGTTTTTCTCCATCAATCGATAAATCTTCATTTCTTGTAAAAGCATTGAACATCACTTTTGTCTTCTGAAAGTTCATTTTTAATCCCACTTCTTTACTCTTGTCAGCAAGTTCCTGGATCATACTCTGCAGCTCTGATGGGGTAGTTGCAAAAATGACTACGTCATCAGCAAAACGAAGGTGGGTTAGATAATCTCCATTAATCTTTATCCCTTTGTTTTCCCAGTTCAGTGATTGAAAAACATTTTCCAATGTGGCATTAAAGAGCTTCGGAGATATGGTGTCACCTTGTCTCACTCCCTTTCCAATTTTTATGTGTGTTGTATTTTCAAACAGCCGAATCTTTGCACTTGCATTTTCATAGATGTTATTAATAATATTAATGTATGCATCTTCAATACCGCAGGATTTCAGAGCCGTGGTAACTGCTGATGGTTTCACCGAATCAAAGGCTTTTTCATAATCGATAAAAGCCATGCACAATGGAAGTTCATATTCCCTCGCTCTTTCAATTAGTTCTCTCAGTACGTGGATATGATCTATTGTGCTGTAGCCACTCCTGAATCCAGCTTGTTCTCTCGGTTGAGCCATGTCCAGTGTTACCTTCAAGCGGTGTGAAAGAACTTTAGTGAAGATTTTATAAACCACTGATAGGAGGCTGATAGGTCTGTAGTTCCTGAGATCCTCAATGTCACCTTTTTTATGTAGCAGGATCATTGTAGCATTGTTCCAATCCTCAGGAATCTTCCCTTCATTAAGGCATCGAGTGAAAATTTGGGCGAGTACTGTTTCAATTTCTCCACTTGCTTCTTGTATGATGTCTATAGTAATTCCATCTTCTCCTGGAGCTTTCCCCCGCTTCATGTTCTTGATTGCATGAGCAACTTCTGTTGGGAGGACTGGAAGAACTCTGGTACCTTTCATGATGTCTGGAGTACATGTATCATCCCTTTCATATAATTTGGAGTAGAAATCTTTCACTCTTGTCAAAATTTCGCCTCTATTTCTTGTTATAGAACCATCTTCTTTTCTCAGAGCCATAATCTGTTTTCTTCCCTTACTGAGATGTCCCTTTGCTATCTTTAGGCTTTGGTTGTTTTCAATTGCTTTCCTCACTAGCTCACAGTTGAATTTCCTTACGTCTTCAGTGATACTTTTTCGTGCTGTCTTGCATAGCTCTATATATTCCACTTTGGAAGTCACATCTTCTTTAGTTGTCCTCATCTGTCTTCTTTTTTGCATCAACATTTTGGTTTTTCCTGATAATTTGTTTACATGCAACTTGTTCTTAGACCCAGCTAATTTTGTTGCTGTTTCCATAAGAGCTTTGGTTACTTTTCTGTTAACTTCAGAGATGTCCACTTCTTCCGATGTTAGGCCTTCTAAAGCAGAGAATCTGTTCTTCAGTTCCAACTTGAAAGTATTATGGTGTTTTTTAAGGTTGGTTATGTCAATACATTTTGTTTGTCTTATGAGCTTGCCACGTTCCAGTTTAGTGTTGAGGTGCATCTTACATCTCACCAATCTATGGTCACTACCTGTGTTGAACTTGTTCAGCACACTGCAGTCTTCGATGACGAATTTTTTGTTACACATAATAAAATCAATTTCACTTGTCGTCCCAATTGGATGTCTCCATGTCCATTTCCTGTGTGGATTTTTCTTGAAAAATGAATTCAAGATGAAAAATCCTTCTGCCTCTGCAAACTCAACGAGAGTATTTCCACGCTGGTTTCTGTTGCCGTGACCGAATTTACCTACTGAAGTTTCATTCTGTTGCCGGTGCCCTATTTTTGCATTGAAATCTCCCATAATCATCTTCAAGTGCTGCTTACCTTTATTATTTAGATGACGAATTTCCTCATAAAATTCTTCAATTTCTTCTTCAGGATGACTTGTGGTGGGTGCATAAGTTTGAATAATCTGAGCCTGGTATCTTCTCGATAGTTGGATAACGAGTCGTGTAGCTCTGTCAGAGGAACTTTCAACTTCTACCACTTTATCCTTCAGTTTCTTGTTTATTATAAATCCAACACCACTAGTTCTGCCAGTATCTGTCCCACGATAATAGAAGAGATGTCCACTTTTCAGTTCAATGAGATCTTCTCCTTTTCTCCTTACCTCACTTAGCCCGACGATGTCCCACTTGATCCTTTGTAGTTCCTCTTCCAATTCAAGAAGCCTTGAATCAGAAGATAGGGAGCGTCCGTTGTAGGTAGCCAAGGTCAGCATCAAATGGCAGCCTAGTCCGGTCCTCCGGGGATTCTTAGCACCCTCTGCCTTCATGTCGCACTGGCCGCTGCCTTGGCCAGGTACATTCCAGCTGCCGGAGACTGAGGGCCAAGATTTAAGTTGTAGAGTCATTTTGGAGGTGTTTGGCCATAACTCACCACGCTGGCCAAGCGGGTTGGTGAGTGTGGGATAGCATTTCCTCTGATCCCGATGGTATAGTTATACCGCTATTTGCGGTCGTCAGAGCCCCTTTAGTGGGAACAGGATGCACCACGAGAAGGCGGGGTTGACATTTGTCAAGGAGAATCTGTGATGTTACGCATCACCTGACCTTACATCCCCTATATATATATATATATATATATACATTTGTCAAGGAGAGGCTGTGATGTTACGCATCACCTGACCTTACATCCCCTATATATATATATATATGGGATGTAAGGTCAGGTGATGCGTAACATCACAGCCGCTCCTTGACAAATGTTAACCCCGCTTTCTCGTGGTACATCCTGTTCCCACTAAAGAGGCTCTGACGACCGCCAATAGCGGTATAACTATACCATCGGGATTAGAGGAAATTCTATCCCACACTCACCAACCCACTTGGCCAGCGTGGTGAGTTATGGCCAAACCCCTCCAAAATGACTCCACAACTTAAATCTTGGCCCTCAGTCTCCGGCAGCTGGAATGTACCTGGCCAAGGCAGCTGCCAGTGCGACATGAAGGCAGAGGGTGCTAAGAATCCCCGGAGGACCGGACTAGGCTGCCATCTGATGCTGACCTTGGCTACGTACAACGGACGCTCCCTATCTTCTGATTCAAGGCTTCTTGAATTGGAAGAGCAACTACAAAGGATCAAGTGGGACATCGTGGGGCTAAGTGAGGTAAGGAGAAAAGGAGAAGATCTCATCGAACTGAAAAGTGGACATCTCTTCTACTATCGTGGGACAGATACTGGCAGAACTAGTGGTGTTGGATTTATAATAAACAAGAAACTGAAGGATAAAGTTGTAGAAGTTGAAAGTTCCTCTGACAGAGCTGCACGACTTGTTATCCAACTCTCGAAAAGATACCAGGCTCAGATTATTCAAACTTATGCACCCACCACAAGTCATCCTGAAGAAGAAATTGAAGAATTTTATGAGGAAATTTGTCATCTAAATAATAAAGGTAAGCAGCACTTGAAAATAATTATGGGAGATTTCAATGCAAAAATAGGGCAACGGCAACAGAATGAAACTTCAGTAGGTAAATTCGGTCACGGCAACAGAAACCAGCGTGGAAATACTCTCGTTGAGTTTGCAGAGGCTGAAGGGTTTTTCATCTTGAACTCCTTCTTCAAGAAAAAGCCACACAGGAAATGGACATGGAGACATCCAAATGGGACGACAAGTGAAATTGATTTTATTATGTGTAACAAAAAATTCGTCATAGAAGACTGCAGTGTGCTAAACAAGTTCAACACATTTAGTGACCATAGATTGGTGAGATGTAAGATGCACCTCAACACTAAACTGGAACGTGGCAAGCTCATAAGGCAAACAAAATCTATTGACATAACCAACCTTAAAAACACCATAATACCTTCAAGTTGGAACTGAAGAACAGGTTCTCTGCTTTAGAAGGCCTAACATCGGAAGAAGTGGACAGCTCTGAAGTTAACAGAAAAGTAACCAAAGCTCTTATGGAAACAGCAACAAAATTAGCTGGGTCTAAGAACAAGTTGCATGTAAACAAATTATCAGGAAAAACGAAAATGTTGATGCAAAAAAGAAGAGAGATGAGGACAACTAAAGAATATGTGACTTCCAAAGTGGAATATATAGAGCTATGCAAGACAGTAAGAAAAAGTATCACTGAAGACGTAAGAAAATTCAACTCTGAACTAGTGAGGAAAGCAATTGAAAACAACCAAAGCCTAAAGATAGCAAAGGGACATCTCAGTAAGGGAAGAAAACAGATTATGGCACTGAGAAAAGAAGATGGTTCTGTAACAAGAAATAGAGGCGAAATTTTGACAAGAGTGAAAGATTTCTACTCCAAATTATATGAAAGGGATGATACATGCACTCCAGACATCATGAAAGATACCAGTACCAGAGTTCCTCCAGTCCTTCCAGCAGAAGTTGCACATGCAATCAAGAACATGAAGCGGGGAAAAGCTCCAGGAGAAGATGGAATTACTGTAGACATCATACAAGAAGCAAGTGGAGAAATTGAAACAGTACTCGCCCAAATTTTCACTCGATGCCTTAATGAAGGAAAGATTCCTGAGGATTGGAACACCGCTACAATAATCCTGCTACATAAGAAAGGTGACATTGAGGATCTCGGAAACTACAGACCTATCAGCCTCCTATCAGTAGTTTATAAAATCTTCACTAAAGTTCTTTCACACCGCTTGAAGGTAACACTGGACATGGCTCAACCGAGAGAACAAGCTGGATTCAGGAGTGGCTACAGCACAATAGATCATATCCATGTGCTGAGAGAACTAATTGAAAGAGCGAGGGAATATGAACTTCCATTGTGCATGGCTTTTATCGATTATGAAAAAGCCTTTGATTCGGTGAAACCATCAGCAGTTACAATGGCTCTGAAAACCTGCGGTATTGAAGATCAGCAGTTACAATGGTTCTGAAAACCTGCGGTATTGAAGATGCGTACATTAATATTATTAATAACATCTATGAAAATGCAAGTGCAAAGATTCGGATGTTTGAAAATACAACACACATAAAAATTGGAAAGGAGTGAGACAAGGTGACACCATATCTTCGAAGCTCTTTAATGCCACATTGGAGGGTGTTTTTCAGTCGCTGAGCTGGGAAAACAAAGGGATAAAGATTAATGGAGATTATCTAACCCACCTTCGTTTTGCTGATGACGTAGTCATTTTTGCAACTACCCCATCAGAGCTGCAGAGTATGATCCAGGAACTTGCTGACAAGAGTAAAGAAGTGGGATTAAAAATGAACTTTCAGAAGACAAAAGTGATGTTCAATGCTTTTACAAGAAATGAAGATTTATTGATTGATGGAGAAAAGCTGGAGATAACAGACACGTACGTTTATCTTGGACAGCAGATATCAAGTGAGGGTCACATTGATGAAGAAATTAATCGGCGTACAAAACTTGCCTGGAGAGCTTTTGGAAGAAACAGCATAATTTTCAAGAGCAATATGCCATTATGTCTTAAAAGAAAAGTGTTTGATCAATGCATCCTTCCAGTGCTTACGTATGGTGTAGAGACGTGGACCTTAACTAAAAGAGATATACAAAGACTGCAGACAACTCAAAGCAGCATGGAGAGGTGCATGCTTCGTGTAACCAGGAGAGATAAGAAGAGGAACTCGTGGATCCGAAAAATGACAAGAGTGGAAGACATCATGATCAGAGTTAAATCCCTGAAATGGCAATGGGCTGGACATACTGCCAGAAGGACAGATCATCGATGGACAGCCGAAATTTTAGATTGGATTCCAAGGGACAGGAAAAGACCCAGAAGAAGACCACATGGGAGATGGGTGGATGAAATTCGAAAGTATGCAGGGGTGACATGGAGGAAACTGGCACAAGACAGACCGTTGTGGAGGAAACTTGGGGAGACCTTCGTCCAGCAGTGGATTGATAATGGTTGACAATGATGATGATGATTCTATGTTGTACTAGGTGTGAGTCAAAATTATATATGTATTTTTTTGCTTAGGTATCTTCTTTATAGAATGTGAATTCTGAATTTTCAAAACTGCTGCGTTGCGCGTTTTGATTTTCAGGTTATTTTGCACCCTTCGTGTTAAATTCTAAAATTTTTTCCTTAGTCTTCAGTTTTGCTCTTAAGTAATATATATATATATATATATATATATTTTGTGTAGTACCTCACAATCGCGCCCACGGGACTGGACGTTTTAGGTGTCCCTTAATGGGAGGTTCCTAAAGAAATACGTATTAAATAAATACATAAGGCATTTCATTTTATTAAGGAACGTAAATTTTATATGTAAATGACAGTAAATTTTAAATACTATAAAAAATAAGATACATATGTATAAGTACAGTACCTGTGTATGAAACAGTGGAAAGTTTGTGTAGTACATATTTATTATTTGAAATAATCCGATACAAGGGTTTGTTTTGAAGCTTTTAATTTACGAATATTTTTCTTCACATGAATATTAAACTTCTTATTAAATTGAGTTTTTCACTGTCACATACATTTTAAAAGAACTTATGCAGCTGTTTGGCGTATTTTAAGACTTAGTTTTTGATGTCGCAACCTTCCTTGTCTTCCCTAACACTTTCCAGATCCTCCAAGCACTTTTCTGTTATGCCTTCGTTATCAACTACAGGAATAAAAGCTCTGATGTCTTCATTAGTATCATCCGCTACGCAGCTGTTCATCGATCACAATGTATTCCTCTGTCGCAACATTACTGCCACTAACAAGTTCACACAATTCTGTATTTTCTTCAGTGTACTCACTCAGCTCACTTACAGTAAAAATTGAAATAGTGAAGCGAGCCACCTTAAAAGACTGTCTCACACGACTTAGAGGTATAGATTTAATAGCCGTAGTTAACCAGTGTATTGCATTCAATACATTGACAGTCTTGGCAAGCTGTTCGCTTCAGAACTTAGAGAAAGAACATGCCATAGAAAAAGTTTTCCTATATGCAATCCTGAAGCTTCTGATGATAAGGTTCCATAGGCTGCTATACTGATGTTGTATTAGGTGAAAAGAACACCCATTTCACTGATTTTAGTTTAAAATTTCTGATTTGATTTTTTGAGTGGAACAATTTCTTTTTAAAGAAATTTTTGGTTTCTGTAAGTGTCCGTAAAATAGTTGACCTTATTCGGGGGTAAATACATTAGGATTCCTGTACCGAGGGACTGGGAGAATTGTCCCTTAAATAAAAGTGTCCCTTAAAGGAGGTAGCGCTGTATAAAATATTTTACTTCTTGTGTCATGCATATTTCAGAAGTACTCCTCAGATCATGAAACCGAGTGGAAAGGTCATTTAAACATCATTACTGCTTTCGGATTTCCTTCACACTACCGCAGTTTTCGATCGTCCACCCTTCTGCTAGGATTATTCAGTTTATTTTGTTCATCGTTACTGCTTACACTCGGACGGAAAACAAAATTGATGTATTATGCTTTTACAAGATAGGGCATATTTGGGAGTAATTGTGATGCCTATGTCTGCCTTGAACAACGGATACCAAACGAATGCGACATCGAAGAAACAATTAATAGGCGAATAAAACTTGGGTGTGGTGCATTTGGAAAAAACTGCACGATTTTCAAGGGCAATTTGCCATTATGTCCTAAAAGGAAAGTTTTTAATCAGTGCATCTTTTTTAGTTCTTATTTATAGATCAGAGACATGAAACTTAACAATAGAAGTATTCACAGGTTGGAAAAAAAAAAAAAAAAAAGATTTTTTATTCAGAGTCTCCGAAAAAAGCATGAAGAGATGCATGCTTTCTGTAACCAAGAAAGATACGAAAAGGAGCTCTTGGATCAGGAAAATTACAAGAGTGAATGGCATCATAATCACAGTAATAAAGACCCTGCAGCAGAGTTCGCCAAAAATGCGTAATTAAGAGTCTAGTACGCATCGAAATTTTACCAATGCGTAAAAATACGCATCGAAATTTTACCAATGCGTAAAAATACGCATCGAAAATTTTTCTCCACGTGTAAAAATACGCATCCGGAATTTTTCTCGGCGCGTAAAAATACGCATCGAGAAACTCGTAAAACTACTCATCGAAGAATTTTACCAATGCGTAAAAATACGCATCGGGACGGTATTTCGTCTTTCAGAAACTGAAGTAAATGAAATAAAGATTTTTTCCGTAATCGTAATTCCGTTTTCCTGCCTTTGTGTCCAGTATTGTTGTTATATATCATTTTATTCCATAAATATTTGTATTTTAGTTTGAACATGGAGAAAAATTTCCGAAAACGGAAATTCGACGGCGAAAAATTTTCCCTGTAATCTATAGGCATGAGTGTGACAGCTTCAAGGAATTTCTCCTTTTCCGGCATAATTTGGGTTATCCTCGAGATCGATGAATAGAAATTTTGAGGCATAGTGGTGGAAAATGTTTTCCGCCTGAAACTTCCTAAACTTTTGAAAACGGAAGTTTCGTCTTTCAAAACTTTCGAAAACTGAAGTTAGACGCAGTGAAGATTTCTCTCGTAATTTTATTTTTCACGTGATGTTTTCTCTGCGTAGTATTGTTGTTAAATATCATTTTATTTCATAATTATTTGTATTTCAACTCGAAAATAGAGGGAAGATGTCCGAAAACGGAAATCGGACGTTGCAAAGATTTCCCTGTAACTGGTAACTGTAAATTTCCCCCAACGATGATCAGAACATGTATTCTTAAATATCCCCCTCCCCCCAAAAAAAGTTGCATTTTAGCTTGATAAAGGGGGCGGGGTGTCCGAAAACGAATGACTAAGCTGAAAAATTTGTAAGAATTGATGATGCATGGTGTTCAAAAGTATTTATATTTTCAAAGTTACAGTATTAATCTTTTGTCTAAAATAGTGAAATCTATCGTGCGTTCATGATGATAAAATTGTCATCCAAGGGCACAAAAAAAAAAAAAAAAGAAAAATGGGAGGGAAACAAAGATATCAGCAAAATGAGAATTTAAGCACTGGATGCTGTGCTGCTGTAGAAAAACAAATGTGGCTGGGGAACTTACTGAGAAGTTCATTAGATATTTTTAGATGCCTATAAGAACCTCAAAAGTGCAATGTATTCACTTTTTGAGCACATTGCTATTCCATGTGGTCATTACAAAACAGTATAAATTTAATGTTATTGTTTTAAAATACGAATAATATATTTATTTCTAAAACAAGAAACAAAACGGATCCAAATTCTAAATAGATTGAGTGGTAGTGAAATATTTTTTTATATGAAAAAATCTGGATTGATTTTTCATAATTGCCTAGCATTTTCGTAAGTATTTTATTTTATCTGTAAATTTTTCTAAAATACTCTCAACTTTTGAAAATTACTCCCTGAATTTTTTCAAAGTAGCAAAAATACTCCTTTAAAAAATTTTCCCCGGCAAACTCTGCCCTGAAGTGGCAACTACACTCCTGGCCACCCAAAATGCAACACCAAGAAGGACACGAGATAGCAAAGCCAGATTTACTGGACACATAACAGATACAAAGATAAAACGATTGAGCTTACAGGCCCGTGCGACTTGCGGAACACGCAGACATCAATAGTTCGTGTGGTCCCCATGGCTGGCAATAACGGCCGCTACACGCCGCGGCATCAAACGAAAGAGGCTTTGGATGTGGGCTTGGGGTATGTCGGTCCAGGCTGCTTCCACACGTTGCCACAGTTCATCAGGCGTAGCCGCCGGTGGTGCTTGCCGGGCCACTCGGTTGCAGATCAGCGACCAGACGTGTTCGATGGGCGACATATCGGGAGAACAGGCGGGCCACGGCAGCAGTGACACCTGGTAGGCCGTGAAGAATTATTGCACGATGCGTGCCACACGCGGGCACGCATTGTCCTGTCGAAACGTGGCCGCTGGCAGGTCCTGCAGGTAGGTAAGGGAGGACTATATAGGCTCCAAAACGTCGGAGATGTAGCAGTAGCTGTTGAGTGTACCGGCGATGCGTACCAGAGGGGTGCGGGTGTCATATACAATTGCGCCCCAAACCATAACGCCAGGCGACGAACCGGTATGGCGATGCATAATAAAGGCGTCATACAGTCTCTCGCCGCGGTGCCGCCACACGCGTATCCGACCATCGTAGTGTTGCAGACAGAAGCGGGATTCGTCGGAGAAGACAATATCGTGCCATTCCGTAGTCCAGGTGCGGCATTCAACGGCCCACTGCCGCCGCACTCGTCGGTGGTGTAACGTCAATGGTAATCGGAGCAATGGGCGCCGTGCGACAAGTCCCCGCTCTTGCAGACGAAGTCGAACGGTACGTGCTGACACGGTTGTTGCTCAACACACCCTAATTCCTGCGCTAACGTTCGTGATGTGGCGGTGCGAGCCGTCAATGCCCGCCGCACAACATGCCGGTCCTCTCGTTCGGTGGTGGGTTGCGGCAATCACTCGCGTCGATCCATCCGTCCCTCTTGCACCCACCGAATCCATACTCGCCTCACTGTGGCTCGATGTCGTCTCACACGGGCGTCGATGTCTCGGTACGGATAAGCCACTATTCGTCCTCTGTCGAACTCTGAAACGTGCTGGAATGACTGCCGTATTCTGCGACGAGGCATCAGGAGGCTTCCCACGCACAGGTCCGGCAGCACAACACACTTCCACTACTTACACCCAGCCTTCTATGCACCCTTCTTATAGTGCTTCTCAGTGGCGTGCCGGGCGAACATGATTTGCATATGCCCTGCAATGCTAATCGTTTGCATGTCCTCTCGCGGGCGACGCATGCTGCGAATTTCAGGCCAATCTGATGCTTCCTTGTTGTTGCATTTTGGGTGGCCAGCAGTGTATATAGCTGGGCATATTGAGAGAAAAACTGACCTCCGTTGGGCAACTGAAATACTGAATTTTCAGGAAAAGACCCGGAAGGAGACAACATGAGAGGTAAGCAGATGAAATTGAAAAGTATGCTGAAGTGACATGGAAGAGAATGGCTCAAGATAGAAAGTTGTGTAAGAAACTTGGGGAGACCTTCATGCAGCAGTGGATTGGGAATGGTTGATAATAGTGAAACGGACAACCCTGCGGTCGAGTGGTCAGAGGCGCTGGTTTCTGGCTAGGTTGTCCGATCCATACTCAGCCTCGAGTCTCGGATGGTGCGTTTGTCCCGTGGCTCTGACCGTATCCCCTCCCTAGAACCAGTGGCCCCAATTTGTGGATGAGCAACGGTGTGTTGCCTGTGTTATTGCTTATGGTAGTCGTTAAACCCGAATAATATTTTTTTTTTAAATCAAAAGTACTCTTTGTAGATAATTTATGCTATGCATCTTTCGCATGCCGAGATCTTTGTGGTGTGAAATAAAACGATCTTTGATATTTGTGGTGTGAAATAATAAACGAGTGATTTGAGAGTATACATTTATTTACTTATAACGCATTGCATTGATTCACGTCACTCACGACCACACCGAGCCACATTCCAGTACATACTAAGAGGTATTAAATCATAACGACAAACAATAAGGTTTACTAATTCCTGACAGTGAGACGTGGATTAATGAAAGTTACTGTCGTAAAACCAATGAAAGAAGATATGTGAGTCACCTAAAAGAAAATATTTACTAAATTATGGCGTCGGCAATAGTTAGTATTTCGACTGTTTTCAAAAACATTATTATTCAGATTTAGACGAACGTTAGAAACGACTCCCCGCTGCCACCGATGAAATGTGATGTAGCTACGAAAGTCCATCTGCGCATGCGCAAACTAAAATCTGACCGTTAGATAGATAGAAAAGCTGAATCGCAAGTGTGTTAGTGAGGGGGATTGATAACTTTTGATATCTTCAGGTTACACGCCAAGCTTCCGTCAATAATTGGTAATCTCTCTGCCGGGGAGGGAGGGGGCAAAATTATCTACGACGCACTGTTTTAATAGCATCAAAATGCATTTTTGTAATGGCTTTCAGCACCTTTATCATGAGGCTCTCGTAATTTGAGCAGATTGCAATGAGATATTGTTACGTTGATGTAAAACGTGATGAAATAATGTTCGGCAATAGTTTGGTAAAATCTAATGTTGTGTAACAATGAAATTAAGCCGCCCCCGGTGGCGCAGTGGTCTAAGCGATGGCCTCTGATCATTCGTCCGAACGGGGTCCGGGTTCGAATCCCGGTGAGGCATGGATTTTGTGTTTGTCTTACGGCACTGGCTCTCTCCCTTCCCTGGAACCAGTGACCGTAAATTAGGGACGGGCGACTGCTTATAGCCCATTGAGTTGCTCACGGTGGTCGTTAAACCTCCAATCAAAAAAAAAAAAAAATGAAATTAACTATTGTTGCGTCACTCATGAGACAGCATTAAAAAAATCAGATTTCAACAATGGTTTTGACTATTTTCGTTGCAGCGAATTTTTTTTACTTGGGATTTATTTTATTGTTGTCGAGAAAGATGCATAGCGTAAAGAAAAAGGGAATGGGGATTGCAGCGCTAATATATTACGTACTATATACGTGCACAGATGCGCCTTCTGAAAAATTAGGAATAGTTCCTGACGCAGAAGTATTGATTCACAGTATGGAACCTCGAGCTGCTATATTTTTAACAGTTTCACAGCTGGTCATTCACACTTCCCTACAGCGGGTGTTTATAATCATCTATAATCAATGATCTCTTCGCACAGAGATGTCTTAAAAAACTTGCGGTGCAAGATATTTTCCCTCTGAAAATGACAGAAGTATCTGCTTTTTTAGATCGCAAATGCCCGAAAGTGTCGCTGAAACTAAGCCATGATGGAATCTTTTTAATGTACATGTGTTACCAAGTTTTGTGAAGCAAGAATAGTTCAATAAATGAGAAAGTCTGCTTTTTTTTTTTTTTTTTTTCGTTTTATTTTTTTTGGACATCTGGTGTCAGGAAAGTGAAAGATTAAGCATTTTGGACTTAGCATTCTCTCCTGCTTCTGTTCCATATGTCGACAGAAACAACTCTAGACAAAATTCATCATTATTCTCAGGAATTCACTAGAGCTGAATACACCGTTCGGAGTTTTTGAATATCATTTGTTTCCGTTTATTATCGTTTAAGCACTGACAAACACGTTGTCCTACGTTGTGTACTTCAGAAACGGGAACTACCTACACAAAACGCTTAGTGTGGTGGTGCAACATTGTGTTACTTTTGTGGAAAACGTATCAGCATTTCACATACTTTTACACACAATTTTGCGAAATTGCATGGAAGGTCTTTGTGGTTAAGAGGCAGCAGAAGGAACTTGTTTGTGGGATGTGTACCCAATATGTAGTTGTACATCGGCGGAAACTGGCAGAACATTTTGCTCATTTTTTGCTCCATTCATTTCTAAATTATCTTTGAAAGGTTTATCTTTGTAGCAAATTTACTCAATAGCGGAAGGGAAATTTCATTTATAAAAGAAACTTTTGGAATAAAGAGGAACAAAGGAAACTTTTGGCATATTTTTTACTATTGCAAGTGAAGCAAAGCATAACCGGAATTTAACAGTGCTGACAGACTGCAATAAATTAATCGTTTGTTAGTTTATTAGTCGGGGGTCTGTGGTTCACAGTTTAATGATGAACAGCATGCTCATACATGTCTTAACTCAGGGAACAGTATGTGCATACATGACGTAATAGTCAAAACATGTACAAAGTTAAGCGGAAAGTAATCGGCCTGACGCAGTTTTAGAAAAGGGTGTGAGAGTTGTTAGGTTCGTAATGTAACATCCGGAGACAATGGCACACTCAGTGTGACCCAGAGCCCCAGGCTTTCTCCGTGAGGTCACTTGAACCTTCGTTCTTTGTTATTGAATGCTATATTTTTGTTTCTAAATTTATTTTTAAATGTATTTTTACATTTGTTCATTCTACGTTAATATTTGTCTGAAGTGGTGACATAATCCAATCTCCAATCGTCTTCACTGTTCTGTCGAAGATTTCAAAGCATTGGGAGCTGGGTTAAGTGGGCAATGCCTTGTCGTACATTCGGCGGCAAACAGCTTGGGGTGGAAAAAGAAAGATATTGTGTATGTCTAGGGTCCAGACCTCAGATCTTCCTTTCTGTTCTGCTTTTGAGTTCCCCAAATTTGTATAGGGACGACCTGATAATGACACTGCTAGGTCGAGTGTCAGTTATAAATAAAACTGTGAAAGCAAAACTTTCTCAAACTTTTAATGGAAGGCTGTTTCTTTTTTTTGCAGTCACTGTATCGTTGATTTGGAATAACCAACAGCATGCTGACTACCAGAGGCATAACTAAATATTTTTGCGCCCGGGGCAAACGACAAAATATTGCGCCACCCATCATTGGGGTATGACATTATTTTGTCGAGTAGTGTATATTTTATATATCTATATACATAAAATATACACTACTCGACAAAATTAACGTCATACCCCAATGTATTTCTATAACTCTATAGGGATGCCTAATAAAACTGTTTTTTTTTTTTGTGCAGTATTTTCAGGAAACCAACTGATCTGAATCTGATCAAATGTTGTAAAAGTGCACGGTACTATTTAATGCATACAAATTATACTCGTATTCTTCATTGCTCAGCAGAAAATTGAATCAGATGTAAACTTTTTCTACAGTCTAGTTTAATTCACAAGAACATTCGCACTAATATAAGAATTTGCAGGTCAGATTCCCAACTGCTTCGCCGCGGGTGGCCTAGTGGTCAGCGTTCGTGACTGCCATGGAGATAACCTCAGGTTCGATCCTGGGCAGGTACGAACGTTCGAACCACTAAATACCCGCCCTGCGTCGGATGGGCACGTTAAGCCGTCGGACCCCGGGTACTGATCCCCCCGGTAATAAATAAGGTCGTCTTCCTCCCCCTTTCTACCTTGCTTCCGTGTGACTTTATCGGGTATTCTAGCCCAAATCTCCTAGCTTCCTATTTCTAAGGGTTGTTTAAGACCTGGGGTCAGACACTCCCTTCCTAAAATCCTCTACATATGATCTGATCTGATCCCAACTGCTTCGGAGTTCAGACCTTCAGTACCACATCAAACGGACCGAATGCACTGGACAGTCGTGGCTCACAGTCAGAGAAATAACTGAATATCCCCCAGAGAATCTTCAACGATGTGAACGATATTTCTACCTCGTAACGTACGTACAACCGCGCCTTTATTCCTGAATGTAGGCAGTTAACATCACCTGAAAATTTTGAGGAAGAAATAAGAATTTTAAACTGACAAGGTTACTGAAATGTGCGAAACGTTATAAGAAAATTCTGTATACATAGACAAATAAAGTATGGTGCGAAAAAACTGTACCATAAACTGTTGCAAACGTTACATTTCCAATTTTAATAAAATTTCTATGCGGTGGTTTTTGCGTCCTCTCTCGAGCTGCGACGGGGGCAGCCGGCCCCGTTTGTCGAATTGGCCCGTTTGTCCCGCCCTATAGTTACCTTCTATAGTTACAACATAATATAACATTCGGGAAGTTGACATTGGCGAATTGGCCCGTTTGTTACGGAAAGTTGACATTGGCGAATTGGCCCGTTTGTTACGGGAAGTTGACATTGGCGAATTGGCCCATTTGTCCCGCCGGGAAGTTTACATACGGGAAATTGACATTGGCCCGCCGGGAAGTTGACATACCCGGAAGTTGTTGACATTGGCCCGCCGGGAAGTACATGGACAAGACTCGTCTGCTGAATTTGCATTATCAATAATGCTAAATTGTATTATTGACATTGGCATACCTGGAAGTTGACATTGGCCCGCCGGGAAGGGAAGTTGACATTGGCCCGCCGGAAGTTACCTTTCTCCCCCCCCCCTCTTCATCTTTGATAATCACCAAAGTGACACAAGATATGACTGGCATCCACAACCACCAATATTATAACTGAGTCGGTTCTATAATCATTAATTCCCAATAAATGTCAGATTAAGTCAATATATTTATTGCCTATTCGTCGATTGCTAAAATTTAAAATTTATTGCTCAATATATTATTGCCGTCGATTGCTCAATATATTTATTGCCTATTCGTCGATTGCTGTATTGAAAGTGAATACCATCCTGGGGAAGGGGCTCAAAGGACATATGCTTCTATTGAATTTCTAAATTTGCATTATCAATTATGCTAAATTTGCATTATTGACATTGGCATACCCGGAAGTTGACATTGGCCCGCCGGGAAGGGAAATTGACATACGGGAAGTTGACATTGGCGAATTGGCTCGTTTGTCCCGCCCTAGTTACGCCTCTGCTGACTACACTACAACATAATATAACATACGGGAAGTTGACATTCACTGTTATTTCACCTGGACGCCGGCTGTCACATGACAATGGAGATACAAAACTTGAACGATTCCTCGTGGTAGTAATCTCACATTGGGAGAAATCTTGCCCATACAAAAAGTGTCTTTTGGGGGAGGGGTAATTTTTGTGTATAGAGCAGTAGTTTGATTCAAAACATTTCGATCATCATGCTGACGACCGCTCTGATGTTACCTGAACGAGCTGCACCCTTGGGGTGGGTGATTTTCGAAAAGAACTGGTACTCATTTCACAATCATGCACATATCGGCCACTGAATTAGAAACTTTCATTCAATACCTGGCTGTACTTCCTTTAGCCCGAATTACAGCACACATGCGGTTTGGCATAGATTCCCCAAGGTGTTGGAGTGCATCTACTTCGACAGCATACTAGGCGTTCACCAGACAGTCCTTTAACTGGCTCAGATTTGACGGAAGAAGATAATGTTCCCAGATCTATTTTTCTAATATGTCCTATACATTCTCCATGGGGTTCAGATCTGAGTTTTGCGGTTGCCATGCAACATTGCGTGGAAATCGCCGTCATACTCGCTCGCTGAATGACTGTTGAACATATCTTGAGCGATGGACAGTAGCATTGTCGTTCATGAAACAGCTGTCACCTGCTGGATAAAAAGTCAGCATTGCAAAATGAGCTTGATCAGTAACAATGCTCTGATAACAAGGCTGCCAGACCTGCGCCAATTGCGCCAGCCCGCGCCAAAACGTTGTTCTTGCGCTATTCTGCTAAAAAAATCGCGATTTTGACGAAATCTGCGCCAATTTTGCGCCAAAAGTTAACATTTACCGGTCATCGATATTTTAGCGTAATCTTACGACATTCGAAATCGATTCAGTGGTTAATTCGTACGTGAGATTCTTCCGCGAATTCTTCTTCCGCCTCCCCCTTTTTTTGTAATTTTTGGGGTATTAGTTGGGAGGGGGGGGGTCGTATTCCCTCTTGTCTTTTTAAACGTTCGGAAACGGAAGTTAAACGGAGTGCAGATTTTTCCCGTAATCGATTTCTTTTCTCTCGCGATGTTGCTTCTGTTCAGTATTGTTGTTGAATATCATTTCTTTGCGTAATTTTAGCTTGAAATTGTAGGCAACGATTTCCGAAAACGTAAGTTAGGCAACCCGAAAATCTTTCCGTAATCTTCGGCCACGAGATTCTTACGCTGATTCGAGGAATTCCGTCTTTTTTGTTATCATTTGGAGTATGCACGACGATATCGATGCACAACTGAACTGAAATTTTGAAAGGATTGGGGGGGGGGGGGGGTCGTTTTCTCCGTTGGAGACGGAATTTCATCCTTCGAAAACGGAAAGTAGACGGAGGCAAGATATCTCTCGTAATCATAATTTTTTTTTTCTCGCGATGTTTCCTTTACCCAGTATTGTTATATATCATTTTATTCCATAAATTTTTGTATTTCAGCTTGAAAATGGTGGATAAATTTCCGAAAACGGAAGTCGGACGGAGCGAAGATTTCTTCCGTAACTGTATCCCACCCCCTACCCCGCGCGCGATGTTCCCACTCCCATGTAGTTGTTAAATGTCATCACTCTCATAAATGCGTGTCCTTTTCAGCTTGATAAGGGTGGGGGAAATTTCCAAAAACGGAAGTGACAAAGTTTGGAAATTTGTAAGAATTGATGCATGGTGTTAAAAAAAAAAAAAAGTATTAATGCTCTGAAAATTACTCCATTTATCTAAAATAGTGAAAGCTCTGATATCAGAATTCACGGTTCTTCAGGGTGAAAGTTCTTTAAGCATGATGGATAAAATTGTCATCTGAGGGAATAAAAAAACGAAAAAAGAATGAAAAGTAACAAAGAAAAATGGCAAGGGAAAACTATCAGCAGAAAAAAAAAAAAAAGTAAACAGTGGATGCTGTGCAGTATCAGAGTCAACAAAAGACAAATATGGCTGTGGAACTTGCTGAGAAGAAAGTAGGTTTTGCTCGCAAGAGGAAACCAGAGCTAATGTTCTAGCAA
This sequence comes from Macrothele yani, assembly GCA_039090855.1. Lineage (NCBI taxonomy): Eukaryota > Metazoa > Arthropoda > Arachnida > Araneae > Macrothelidae > Macrothele > Macrothele yani. The sequence continues at coordinate 35,742,097 of CM077004.1, forward strand.
GCACAAGAACAAGACCAAGAAAAAAAAAAAAAACTGTTTGAAGCTGTCTTTCAAAACCACCGTATTTTGTTTGGAATTCAGTAATTTTATAATTGTGAATACAGTGGTGTGATCTAGTTAAATGTTTTCATAAATAAATTGCAGTGAATGATTCAGTTTTGTTCATGTTGTGTAATATTCATACTTTCTCACTCCACAGTCTGATTTTTCACCAAATTAAAAAGTACAGCTTTGTTTTTTCTTCGTCAGTCTCATGTATGTTAATTAAAATCGCTCATGAACGCTATGGATAAATGAAAGGATTGTTTATATCGCATAACTTGTAATCAATTATCAGGAATACAGTTAGACATTGATAATTACTGGATGAAAAACATAGTATGAAGAGTATCATGGCGCAACTGTTGAAAGGTGATTTTACAATTTGATTATTAAATGTTACATTAGTTTTCCTTTTATATCGAAGGTACGCTTTCCTTCAGAAAACCTTAGGAGTTTGTGATGCACATGCAAACCACGTACGCGTGGCTTGCCAGTTGGTTGGTTTCAGAAATAATGTATTTTCATCTGAATGCCATGAATCTCGAAAAATATGCTGCTAAAAACGAACCAAACAACAAACAATAATTATTTATTCTTCCTAAGTGTATTTCGCAAGCGTTCAATAACAATAGCAACAGTTCTTGGACGCGGCAGCATCCTATTCGTGTTGCAGTGAAACAAAAGCATTCAGAAGAAAATCCCTGATATTGATGTGTTACGCTTAAAATATTGCAGATCGTGTAGTTTTAAATAAATCGTGGGTAGTATAATTGTTTTCCCATTTATCTCACTGTAGGAACGACAGAAATGCTAATTAACAGTCAGTCGTAAGAGAAGCAGTAAAATGTCAACAAACCTGAAATATAAATTTTTTTTAATAGTTCATAAAATAATGTTTATTCAGTATCTAAACATAACTTAAAGCACAGCATGGGCTTAAAACAATTAAAAATACTATCATTAGCAGCTCCAAAACTTAAGTTCTGCTCCAAAAGGCAAATTTTCTCGCTCCAAAACACATTTCTGCTTCAAATTGCACATTTTCTCGCTCCAAGAATTGCTCCGAAACATGGTAGGGGCACTAACACCCCTGTGATAATCCTTGGAGGACACCCGACCTTCCCAGCAATATCAGGGGACCCATTATGTACCAACAGAACGTGTCGTACATCTTGGCACTACCTCCAGAACCATGAGTTGTGTTTACGGACAAGCTGGGTCCATTGCTTCATGGGAATCCCGCGAAACTCTCAGACCATGATCGGTACAGAACAAAGTGTTCCACGACTCGTCGGATCAGATGACTTTTTGCCAGTTTTAGTGTGTCCAGTCACGATGTTCTTGATGCCACTGTAGACGAACGTTCCAGTTCATCGCAGAAATAATTGTTTTCTGTTTAGGCATGCGACTGCCAATACCGATCCTCTGCAATAACCAGCTCATAGTGTAGTGTTCTCCCTAGACCCTTTTTACTGGGTGGCCCACCCAGCTAATTTTCTCTGCCACCCAGCTAAATTTCCTGTAATGAATGTTTTCACAACACACATAATAGTAAGAGTGCAAAACTTACTCCCACATACACCATAAATATTGGTGAAAATGACTGAAATCTGTGTTGAACATGATTTATCAGTAAGTATTTAATATGTACAGTCATGTTAAGCAAAACAACCTTTCTATTTTTTTCTATTGAAGAAGGGGTCGTTTAAAGTACCACCCAGCTAAAATTTCTTGCCACCCAACTGTAGAAAAAAATCTAAGGAGAACACTATAGTGTATGAGAGTCGAGAACAGCCTTCGTTGAATGCTTCAGCCAATTGCTGCACACAAGAACTCTCGTTTCTTCGTACAAGCCTTCTCAGACGACGGCGATCTCATTCGTAACAGATTTTGTCGTCCTGCCACATTTACTTCTCTTAGACAAGCAATATGGGTTATTTCTCCACTGATTCAAGCAAGACCCCTAGGTACCTGAGCTTTTGAGAAACCAGTCAACTCTGACTGGTTTCTCTATTTCGTTACTTTATGGGTTTCTCAAAAGCTTTTCTATTAAGCTAAATTTATTTCAATAAATTTTACTGAAAACATTTTGCGAAGATATCATTGCAGTTCAAAATAATTTTGTGAAGATACCATTGCAGTTAAATATACTTTTGTGAAGCCACCGCCGAACTGTATCAAATGCAGCCTGGATCGTCCCTGAAGGGTTTTTATTTTTTTTAACGGGCGCCGAATCATCCAATTCCTTCACTTTCAATGTCGTGTTATGGAATTAAGTAACTTTTTACTTTTTTTTTTTTTTTTTAATTTATACTTGAGAAGTGGAAAATGCATGTGTGTTAGACCGTAAGAAATTAAATATTTTTTTGGGGGAAAGCAATTGTTTCAGTACAGAAAAATACAGTAGGCAGACCCGAAACTGATTGTTGCATAAGATTATTCGTTATATTCTAGGCTCTTGGAGAACGCGTCAGAGCGTGACTGTACGTATATTAAATATAATAAATCATGTAAATGCAACAAAATCTTAGTTATTTTACAACTTGGTGGTTCGCAAGAGTCGTGTCCCAATCTTTCGCTCAGAAAGCTGAGTGTGACTTTTTTTGTAGCCAGTGGCGCTAAATCAGGGATGAGCGACTTCTAGTAATAATAATAATTATTATTATTATAAAACCAGCAGATTTCTGTTGGAAGGTGATAACACGGTTCGAACATGTTAACCTGGGCAAGTTGTAGAAGAATCGATGCTCTTACCCATTGCACAATTGGGGGGGGGGGGGTCGTCGTTAATAAATTTTGACTATTTTTTGTTTGTTCTTAGTCATCCTCTTCTGCTCGGTTTTCGTGATTTCCGCAATCGTTTTCCTTTGCAGGATGTTAAAAAATCTCCTGTGTTTTGTGACCTTGATTATTAACGAAAGGTTTCGTTTTCGGGTGAATGAACCAATGAATTTTGCCAAGCAATGTTATTTTATTTATCCATATATTTTGGGCTATTTAGTTTGTCGAATTTTTTTACGTAGTACGGGTTATGCGTCATGTTGTAGGCTGCAGTTGACCAGATTGCCAACCTACATACATTGTTGTTTTTGATTCGTATGTTTTCTTGACGTAATGTGCTTGAGCAGCTCCGTCGTAGCAGCTGCTGACTCCACTTCCGTGACGTCATCAGACCTGCGCTGCTGTAACAGCCATCCTCACCTGAGTAGGCCAGAATCCGGAATTGCCATCTGTCAGCCGTTGTCTGCTCTGCTCCAGGGTGGTGGTGGTAGTCAGCTTCGATACTTATTTCATCTAGCCTTGCACTGTGGTTTAGTGTTGTCTTTTTTTTTTTTTGGTTGTTGTTGCGTGAAGCGGTCTTTGTTGTTTTCACCGATTGTATCTTTCCTCGGAGAACAGATCACGTATCTCTGATACAAGCTTTGAATGTTTAGTCTTTCTCCGTTGATGTGTGCCGCTACGTTAGGATCAATTGTTCAGCTCTCGGCGAAGTCGTTTGTTGTTGGATACTGCTGCTCACTCCTTCCAACGCCGCGGCGTTCGCTGTCGGCGACAGACTGATTTTAAAATTGTGCTGTTCGTGATGACATCGATGATTCAGCTTGGAAAACAGTTGACGCGTCATTTGTGGTGATAAATCTTGGTTTATGATTTCAGCGAAGTAACACTCCTTGTAAAGAGAGAAAAGAAATAGTGGATAAACAAGTGCAGCTAATCTCTGTGCGTGTGTGTGTTTTTTTGTTTGACTTAGTAGTATTTGCGCTAGTAGATTTCGAGTGGAATGCCTAATCTAAGAGAGCGTCTTGGTTGTCCTTTTAGTTTGGAGCGTTGGTGTGGTGCGTTTTGTTGCCGTGGTGGGCCTGAGGACGGAATGTCGAAAGCAAAGAGTGCCCCTCCCGCGCTACACAAGGTCATCATGGTTGGCAGTGGTGGAGTGGGAAAATCCGCCCTCACATTACAGTTTATGTATGATGAGGTAAGTTACATTTACGTATTTATAACTTTTTTTTTTAGAAACCTCCTTTGTGTTATACGCTTCGTCAAGGGTTTCCCCCATCAGCGTCATTTTCCTGGATTGCTTGCCTCATTTGACGCCCTGAAGACGTGAGGAATTTGTAAAATTTCAAGAATGTGTTGGATATGCGCTGTTAAAATTTAGCGGGATTGAAAGAACAAATCGCGGAAGCTCATTATAATGCATTATGATATGCTCATTTCGTTGAGGATGCCTCGTTGAATTCATATCCTTGTAGAATTATGAAATGGAACTATCTCCCTGGCAAAGCAGAATTATCAGAACACGAGTGGCAAAGAATTCCGGTTAAATGTACCGTTTAGACGGTGGTAGTCGTTATGGAAAATTCGATCCACAAATAAATGTGTTCATATGATGTCGAATGAAGCACAAATAAAAATAAATTGTGGTGGTTAAAAATTATATCCTCTCGTGCAATTTCGTAAAGTTTCTAAAATATGAGGTGTCGGAGATATATCTGGGTTTTGCCATTGTTAGAAATGCTTCATTATGAACATGTAATGTTTGAAACTCTTTGAGAATATTGACTGATGAATTAATCCAGAAAGCAGCCATGTAATTAATGTGAATATTAATTATTTCATGATCACAGAAGATTGTCACACAGAATAATGTACTTGATTCATGCTCAGTGTACCCATTTTTTTTTTTTCGGCAGGCAGCACATGACTTTCATAGTTTCATCGGTACATGGATTCCTTTTATTGTGCTTTTCGAATGTTAACATCACAGTAATGTATAGTGTTGTTTGATTAGATGTTATAATTTGTGGTGATTTGTTGTCCGTTGGTGTTGAAGTTGTGTTTATTTAAAACACTGGTGAGATTTGCTGATGAGCATTTTCACACATTACCATCTTGGCGCTTTGTTAGAATCTTTACCCGATTCTATTAAAGACACTGCTTGCTGCCACCAGTCCAGAATGATTATAAGGCCTGGACTACCTTATTCATAATCTCATTCTTAGAGGCATGGCAAAATGTCACTCATTGGTTATGCACAGAGCTGACATCTTCCAAGACATAACTTTTATTCCAGAAACGATGAATATTTACATTGATGGTGAAAATACACTGGTTGAAATTGTATATCTCCGGTGCGTAAATGGCAGTTGACACCTTACTTGTTAGAGTTCTGATATGGAATGTCTTTTTGTCGTCACATAAAGATTCACAGGCTTTTACATCTGCAGATGCATCTAGAATCGTTTTGAGCACTTCACACTTCAATCAGTGTCAATATATCTATGTAAACACGGAGTGAATGCTCTTGCCAGTTATCTACTTAGTTTAAATTTCTAGACCGCAGCCTATTATGTCGGTAATAAAAAGATCACCCACTAACCGCAATTAGTAAAAATCTCCTTCGTTGACAACTCAACCGCAGCTGAACGCCTAAATTTTTGGTCTCAAAATTCATCCTGAAAACTGACCTGACCTCTGTTTCCAGTGAAAGCTATACGAGGAGTCCCGCCAAAATCTCGTGTTTTGCCTCCCTCAACTTTCCTCTTGGACGACCCAGAACAGTTCACAACCAATCGCAGGCTTTGCGTTCTGCCCCCCCCCATTTAAGTCCAAAGGCATCCAATGCTCTTCGCTTTGTCACCCTTCTCATGACGTAATCCAGATGCCCACTCTGCTATGGCTTCCGTGAATTCCAAATTCTTAGAAAGTCGCAACCTTTCCCCAATTCTTGTGACTTTGTTACAAAAATGACTGCACTTTCTTCTTCCCTTCTCTTTCACTCAATAATGGCATCCCATCACCCAAGTTCAGAGTTTACTCACTTTATTTATTTTTTTTTTTTTTGGAATTCAACATTACCACTGATTTTTCTTTCAATATTAGTCATTTTTTTCTTCTATCTTTTTCTCTACATCACTTCAAGTCACCATATTAGGCTCCATTAATTCGTATTGTTTATTTGTGAAATTGTGAAGTAGCCTCTCAATTTTAACTTTTTGAGAATAATATTCAAGAACCCCAAAACAGATAGTTATTTTATCGTAGATCCTCTGTTATACACTGAGTGGCCACTTTATTATGACCACCTGACAGTTTTAAGCAAATTAGCTATGGCTGCATGCTGTTGCCGCCAGAGAGCCAGGCTAGTATAAAAAGCGAAAGCTTAGTGCTTGAAACAGTAGTAGAAGTGATTTTTGGGTGACAAGATGGGTAAAAAATGATTTGATGGACTTTCAACATGGGATGATTGTAGGAGCTCGGAGCCATGGAGTGAATATCACGGAAACCGCCGCATTCGTGAAATCTTCCAGAGCATCGGATAAAGTGTTTAAAGACTGGACTGTCAGCCAAAAACTGGGTCTCATACGTGCAACGTGTGGTCGTCATCGACTAATGACTGCTCGGGCGGAACGGGGAGTGTCCAGACTGGTAACAGACAACAGAAGGGCAACAGTGCAGCAAATTACAGACCATCCTAATCAAGGATCCCCTCAAATGATCTCTGCATGCACTGTTCGCCGTACACTGCATCGGATGGGATATGGCAGCCGAAGGCCTGTTCGAACACCTTTGCTGTCTGCAGTTAACAAGAGACTGATATTTCCAGAAAGTGTTAAATACAAAATTTCAGTCTCCACATCAGTAGGATAGTGAATGATGTCCTTGATAGAAAGGGAGAAGGGGTTTGTAAAAAAGAGAATTTTATTTTTCATTTTGGAAGTCTGAAAATATCTGGCTTCAGAGGAGTTTTTCAAATCAGAAAGGTGTTGCTGATATTTAGAAAAATTGAAATCCCACAGAGCTCAGTTTGTGACAGTTGTTTCATTTGAGGAAAATGTGTGAGAGCATGCCGAGAAAAGATGCATTCTAAGAAAAAAAGTTTTGTTTTAAATGCCTCAACTGAGCTGAATAACACTGGGAAAAGATTGATTTTACCTTGAAAACACAGATTTCAGTTGTTAAGGTGGCCTACGATGTCTGTTACAAATGCTAAATCACACAGCCAAATTCCACCCTTTAAAAGCGTGCACTCATCAGGAAGTTTGTTTTCTTCGAAAAACTTCAGCACATTTTCTTTTAGTTCCCAAAATCTTTCCAATGCAGTTTCCCGTGACAGCAAATAGACTACAATAAAGCAGAATTTCCCCTTGGTGTTCATCTGCTTCCAGGAGTTTGTGGAATTTTCTTCTGATGAGGCTTGTGTGCAGATTTTATTGATACATTAAACCACAGTGTCCATTACAGAAGACAAGTTCGTGTCTTTGGCACAGAGGGCTTCTTGATAAATAATGCAGTGGTATTTAAAAATCTTGCATTGCAAAAAATTTTCCAATTAAACCACAAAACCTTTTACTTGCCAATCATAGCAAGAGCTCCATTTGTGCACACACTATCTAGTTTTCCCCAGTCTAAAATGCTATTTTCAATAGTTATTTTTACTTCTTGAAAAACATCTTCTTTAGCAGAAACCAATGAACGCAATTCTAGAAGCTCTTGTGTTACATCAAATTATTCGCTGACACAATGCAGCGAATAAAACACAGAACTGAACACTAGCAATTGTATCACGACTCTTGTCTATAGCGAAGGAAAAATATTTGCATGTGCTGATGCAAGACAATATTTGTTAGGTAACGTCCTCGGACATCTCGTTGACTCGCCTCATGACAGTAGTATTTCTTGAAAGAGCAACTTCATCCACCAATTTAATTACCTTCGAATCTCCAGTAGCTTTTGCAAAGGCCATGAGACTTGGCTTTCTTATTTCTTCTCCATCAGAGTATGGCTTTTTTTTTCCTGGCAATAATGAGGGCAATTTCATATGATGCTTTCACCATTGTCAACAGGTCACTTTTCTTTCTCAAAAATTGTTTGTTGTCCCTTTAAAGAGTCTTATTTATTTAAAAATTCTGTTCTCATTACTGAAACAATCCAATACTGTGAGCTTATATTTGCATGCATCTGTTTGAAGTGCTGTTCTAAATTAAATTTTTCTGGAACTGCAACATACGCTCCACAAATAAGGCGCACAGGCTTTGACAAATTCCCCTTCGCAAAAAATACTGTTCTTGCCATTCAGGTTTAAACTCCCACTGAGCAATATCATCTTCATACTTCCTTTTTGAACCATATGGCTTGCTCAGAGCCATATTAACAACACAGCAGGCACTATAGTTCTAAGAAGACTGAGGGTAAGGATCAAAGCTTAATAAAGGGAAAGCGTATCATCACTGCTATGGCTGCGCAGACAAAAAACCCTAACCCACAAGCATTGCAGTCATCTGACCTCTGTCGTCTTGACCTTGCAGGAAATGGGAGTAGATGTGAGGGAGGGAGGGAGGGTGGGTAGATGAGTGTTTTCAAGTAAAAGCGGTGAAACGGCTAGGCGCGTTCGAGTAATAACAATAGTGTTGAAAAGCCAGTTAGTTTAATAAATGATTAAAATTACCACAAGTGACTTTGTGTGTGCGTGCCACGGGTTCGGGTTTGCCACCCCTGCTCTAGAGTGAAAATCGAAGTCACATCTAATTTCCATTCCATTCCTAAGCTAGCTTTGTATAGCTTCAGTTACTCGGAATATTTTTTGTGTCTTCCATGTAATTGTGAAGAATTGTTCCTTCCAGGGTACTCATTTTTCCATCAATTTCTGTGAGGATTGTGTAACACACTTTTGTTTTACTGACAGCATAGCCATTTTTACCAGTACCCCTCAGAACTGCAGAGTATGATCCAGGAACTTGCTGACAAGTGAAGAGTAAAGATATGGCGCTAAAGATTAACTTACAGAAAACAAAATTGATGTAGAGGCTTTTATAACAACTGAAGATTTAGAGGTTGATAAGGCAAAAATCAAGTAATCAATGCCTACGTACATATATCGTGGATGACAGATATTATGCGAGAGGCACGTTGATGAAATTTATTGGTATAGGAACCTTGGCTGGATATCATTAAGAAGAAACCCTACAATATTTAAGGGAAATTTACCATTGTTTTAAAAGGAAAATGTTTAATCGGTGCACCTTTTCTGTTCTTACTTAAATGGTTCAGGGATCTTAACTAAAAATGATATGAGGCTACAGACAACTCAAGGAGCATGGAGAGATGCATGCTTGGTGTATCTGAAAAAGATACAAAAAGTAACTCGTGGATCAAGAAAATGACAAGAGTTGATGACATAAAGTAAATACCCTCAAGTGGCAAATGACATACAGTGAAACCTCGATCTTACGTCCCCGCATTTTCCGTTTCAGGAAATGTTTTAAGGGAAATTTACCATTGTTTTAAAAGGAAAATGTTTAATCGGTGCACCTTTTCTGTTCTTACTTAAATGGTTCAGGGATCTTAACTAAAAATGATATGAGGCTACAGACAACTCAAGGAGCATGGAGAGATGCATGCATGGTGTATCTGAAAAAGATACAAAAAGTAACTCGTGGATCAAGGAAATGACAAGAGTTGATGACATAAAGTAAATACCCTCAAGTGGCAAATGACATACAGTGAAACCTCGATCTTACGTCCCCGCATTTTCCGTTTCGAGCAACATTTTTCTGAAGTCGCAGTAAATTTCCTACATTTCTTTCATGTTAATACGTTTTTCCAATCACACGATTTCCCAATCAAACATCGTTTAAAAGTTTTGGTGCCAAACCTGATTTTCCTGTAATTTTATATCTTTCTTGGTTTCCGTACATGTAAGATCGCTTTGAATCGGGTTTCCATCCCTCCTGCCGCATTCCTCAGCAGAATCTGACTACCAAGTTGCTTTAAACCAGTTGTTCCACCCCAGAATTTGTGGGAAGCATGTGACGACCAGTTTGGGCAGGGCCGCATTCCCAGAACTGTATATGTCTTAGCAAATTTGCTGGAGTGCCTCATAGTGTCATATATCCCTATGTTGAACAGGCCTGCTGCAGTTCAGTCGGTTTGCTGTCTGTTTTTTAAATCTCGCTTTTTAGACATGAAAGTGAAGATGGTGAGTAAGAAGCGCAGATGCTTTTCCTTAGCTGAAAAAGTCTTCATTATGCAAAAAGGTAGTCAATTTCATGAAACTATATTTGAATTAGCCAAGTCTCTTGCATTACAAGCTTCAACACTTGAAAACAGTTTTAAAACAGGAAGAATCAATCAGAATTACTAAGGAAAGGTTAGGTCAATGCGCTAATAAGAGAAGGACTTTGAAGAGTTCACCTTACAGTGAACTGGAAACAGTTTTAACAACGTGGTTCAGGCAAGCTTGAGCCTCTAAATGCCAAGCTCAAGCCGCAACAGTTCAAACAAACTCTGATGTAATGGATTGTTTGTTGAAAGAAGATAATGATGACAGTGTAGCCGAAATTTTAGAACCTATGCCTTCTTTCAAAGCGACATTAAATAGATTAAAACTTGTGAAAAACTTTTTCCTTGGTCGTGATTCTCAAGAAAAACACTTGCAAAACCTTTCAATTATTCAGAAAGCTTTGCTTGATCTAAACACTAAAAATAGCAAGCAAAAGGTAATCATCGATTTGTTTCCAAACCAACACCCTATAATGTATGTAGTTTATACTGCATTTTTTTGTTTCTTACATAAATGTGTCTACAATACATACTATGTACTAGTATTTACTGTACTACTAGTGTACATCGGTTTCTATTTTTTGTACACATTATGTATGCCTGTAAAGTTTATTTTACCTCAACCTTGGTTTTACGTTTTCCCACATTGTACGACACTTTATGCTGGTCCCCTAGAAAGCGTAAAATCTGGGTTTCACTGTATTGCTACAACTGACTGTCATTGAGTAGATGAAATGCTAGACTGAATATTGAGGGATGGGAAAAGACCTAGAAGAAAACCTTGTGGGAGAGAAGTAATTTTAAAGCATGCTGGAGTGACGTGGACAAGAGTTGCTCAGGACAGAGAGTTGTGGAAGAGACTTTTATCCAGCAGTAGATTGAGAGTGGTTAATGAGGATTTGCACTTCTCTGTCTTGCACTTAAAACAAGTTAAACTTGATACAGATGACTGCAACCAAGTGTTACTTCACATCAGTGTTTCATGAAATATTATATCTATATAAATCTTGTCAGTGCTCCATAAAATTTGTTTCTTGCACCTTCTCTAGTTTTCTCACAAAAACCAATATGTATTCCAATGAGAATCCATCAGTAAACATAGTAACTTTACAGTTTGGTTGGAAGTTACTAAGGGTGGTTTTTAAACTTTGACATAAAAAAAAAAAAAAAAAAAACTAAAGCAAAAATAAAAACAGTGGAACATTACCTTAAAAAATTGTAACAGTGTCTAAAAGCTTCCTAATAAAATGCATCTTTTCTTATTCCTTACATTGCTTTCTTTTTATATCAATCAATACAGCAAACATTTTTGTTTTTATTAAGGCAAAATTCAAATTCAAAATCCTGACTTTGTCCATGACATCTTTTCCATGACTTGTATGCAGTTGTTTTCACAGCAGAGTAAGGAGTAAGTAGTGTGCCACTTTCTAAGTCTTAATTTTTGCAAAAAATGCAGTTTTCCATTTAAGTATTTACTAAATCAAGAAACTAAAAAAAGATCAAGCATTTTTTTCTTTTGTTTAAAAAGTAAGTAAAGTTCAAATTTAGAACGTTTACTGTCCTTCACCATAATAGTGGAACCCATAGGACTTCATAAGAATTTTAAATGCATAGGAAATTTCACCCCGGTTTGTAAAATATAAAACAAAGTAGTACAATTATAGCAACAATTTAAGCTCTTGGATTTTTTGATGAACACCTGGTAAGTCCTGGAATTTATTTTCTGTAATTGTATACAAACCTTGTATCACAGATCTTCAAACTTGACTGTAGGGACAATGCAACCTGCTTGAATAGTGTTCACCAAGTAAATGCCATACCCAAATATGCCCATCCGAACAAAAGAGTAAGTAGCGTGATTCATCCCTCCACAGGACAGTCTTCTGTTGTGCACGAATGGCAAGCGAGGCACCACTGCAATCAAACATTGCTTGGAGTGATGTAGGACTTATGCATAGCTGATCTAATGCAGTAACTGTGGGTAAGCAGTTCCTGGTGGACTGTTCTGGTGAAAAGTGCTGTTCCTGTGGCTTGTAAGATGCTGCCAGCCAGGCCTATAGCAGGAGATGTGTGTATGCCTTCTTCACATTCTGCAGTAAAAAATTTTTGGCATCATCACTAAGTTTGTGTGGCCTCCCGTAGCACAGCTTCACTGTAGTGACACCATCTGCCTTCCATCAGTAAAGATCAGTGACAGTGGGTTTTGAAAATACCAGAAAAACGACAATACTAAACACTCACTTTAAAAAAAGTCTGAGTTAAGCTACTTGTGACATAGTTGCTTCCAATGCAGCGGACAGGCATGCCAATGCTCCCCTTTATCTGCAGCACCCAACACATCTGGTTTTGCAAATGCTCATTTATTTGCATATGTGGAAGTGACCCAGTACTTTTTCGTGCTTGTATATACACTGAGGGGCCAACAAAACCAGGAAGGATGCTACCATTTCCATTAATGCCACCACACCCATGTGGTAAATGGTATTGTCCGCAAACAAAACACACACACAATGCTTTTACAAGAAATAAAGATTTATTGATTTATGGGGAAAAGCTGGAGATAACCGATACCTACATTTATCTTGGACAGTGATATCAAGTGAGGGTCACATTGATGAAGAATTAATTGGCATATAAAACTTGCTTGGAGACGCTTTTGGCAGAAACAGCATAATTTTGTAGAGGAATATGCCATTATGTCTTAAAAGAAAAGTGTTAGATCAATGCATCTTTCCAGTGCTTACGTAGGGTGCAGACACGTGGACCTTAACTAAAAGAGATATACAAATGCTGCAGACAACTCGAAGAAGCATGGAGAGGTGCATGCTTAGTGTAACCAGGAGAGATAAGAAAAGGAACTCGTGGATCAGAAAAATGATAAGAGTGGAAGACATCATGATCAGAATAAAATCCCTGAAATGGCAATGGGCTGGACATATTGTCAGAAGGACAGACCATCGATGGACAGCCAGTATTTTAGACGAGATTCCAAGGGACAGGAAAAGACCACATGGAAGATGGGTGGATGAAATTCGAAAGTATGCAGGTGTAACGTGGAGGATACTGGCACAAGACAGACCGTTGTGGAAGAAACTTGGGGAGACCTTCATCCAGCAGTGGATTGATAATGGTTGACATTGATGATCATATAGAGGCAAATATCTCCACAAACTCAAGCAGTAGTATTTGCAGTTCAGATGGCAGCTTATCAGAATTTAAGTGATTTTGAATGTGGTATTATAGTCTGCACCTGGGAGAGGGGTCACTCCATCTTGGAAATTACCATGAAATTTGGATTTACACGATCAACAAAATCACAGGGGGGTATCCTGGACTACACAGACTCAGAAAAATCCAGAGTGTAAGACTGGTGTGGCTGTAGCAAAACCTGGATGATTGTAGACAGCGACATCTGGCATGCATCGCAACATGCACCCAGCATGCAGCATTGGCTACAAATCACAGTGCAATTCAATGCTGGGGCCAGTAGTAGCATTTACGTTTGGACAGTGCAACATTCTCTCTATTCTGTGAGGTTCTGAAGCCAATGGCTTACCTGGGTGCCATTACTGATCTGATGACATTAGGCTGGGTGCCTTGCCTAGGCTTAGGAACACCACCATTGGACTCAAGATGACTGGAAACATGTAGCCTGGTATGCCAAATCACTGTACCAACTGTTTCGGGTAGATGGCCAGCCCCACAAGATGATTCATCCCACATGCAAGTGGTGGTTCTGTTATGGTGTAGGGTGTTTTTAGCTGGCATGTATTAGGACCCCCTCGTACATCTACAGACTGCTCTGACCAGTGGAGGCTATGTAACCTTCCTCGGGGATCATTTGCACCCATTCGTGTCATGAAACGACTCCGACAAGTGCAACCTCTGTGAACACAATGCACCATTGCACATGTCCACAGTAGCCCGATAATTGCTGGAGGAACATTCCATGGAGTTCTGACATCCTGACTTGGCCTCCTCGTTCACCAGATTTAAATGCCATCAAACACATTTGGGATGCTGTTCTGTGTGCCTTCAATGCCAGGAATCCTCCACTGGTGAATATTATGGAATTGTGGAACACTCTTCAGGAAGCATGGTTTGCACTGTCTCCACAATGCTACAGAGCATAGGCGCCGACTTGGAAAATTATTGGGGGTTCCGGAAATTTTTAATCGAATTACCCATGCGTTTTTCAAAGTATTTAAGTCTAATTTTAATTTCATCCAGTCAGATTATCTGGCACAATAAGATGCCTGAAGTGCTAAAAATGAAGCAAATTATAGTTAATTACAGAAGTTTTTTTCTAGACAATTATTTATTTCATTTATTTTGCTTTTGTAGGCTCGACATTATTATGTACAATACACAGATATTTACAACTCAATTATCACAGAATTTACAATTCAATTATCTTTATAAAAGTAACCAAAACATGTAAAATTTATATTGAGGTTCTTTACCAATTTTAAAAATGGCAACAATTTTTTTTTTCCAAACGATTCCTGAGTTAAAATAGGAGGTTAGAACGTAGAGGACATGGCATTAGCCGCAAGCCCTGCGTTTTCCGTGGGCTCCATTTCGTATCAGCTGTGAATGCCCAGTATGCCCGCCATGGGCTGCTTCTGTACTTTCTATTGAGAAATCGTCTACTTTGAAGAGGTTTTAGAGGCACTTGTGCAGCATGTACAGTCAGGAAAAATGAGACTGAAATATAAGAAAAGGAACTCGTGGATCAGAAAAATGATAGAGTGGAAGGCATCATGATCAGAATAAAATCCCTGAATTGGCAATGGGCTGCACATATTGCCAGAAGGCTCATAACTAAAAATTTGCAAAAAATTACAGAAATGCTGTTTAGTATTTTCTAAAAAAAATTAAACAAAATTATGCTTCGTAGAGCGAAAGTGCATATTGCGCATTAGCCAATCACGGCCTTGCTAAAACTGTGAGAGCTTTGTTGACCTTCAGGGACTGCTGCAGAGAGTAAGAGGTGACCGCTATCAACTTGTGCTGCAAGACAGGTCTTCACCTCTTTGGTCCCCGACTGTCCAAAGATAGGGTGGGTCAACTGACTGTACAACATATTACCGTCTTTATCACTATGACCTCGAATAGGTTCTCGTCTCAGAGTGTGAAGCTAGACTTTTGTGTTTTGTGGGAACCCAGACAAACCGAAGAATTTTTTTTTTTGTAAAGGATGCACATAGTTTGCATGGCCCTTGAAAGTCCTTAAAAAGTACTTGATTTTTTTTCAGCGATTTTCAAGGCCTTAAAAATGATGCTGATCACTGGAAAGTCCTTAATTTTTATGTCCCTCCATTTTTTTTTTATTACGATCATATGTAAATGTAGTTTTTCCTGCTTCCTTTTTAAAGTGCACTCGATTGTGCGATGTATGTTTGCATGACCCAACAAACCGGAGTGAATGACGGAGCAGCGCCAACAGCCCTGGCCAAGGGATTCATTTTGCGGAATTCGTTCTGCACATGCCCACGCTGTTGGAACTTGGACTTAACAGCCGCTGGTGACTGACTGTTTGTATGAATGGCACATGAACTGCGACTAAGGTACGCCAGTGGTTTTGGTTCTGATTTTGACTCGCATGAAAAAGAACGAAGTGCGAAATATGGAAGAATAGACATTAGACAGTAGATGCGAAGTGAGCAAAATGTTCGTGATTTGTAATGCTTCTGAGCTAGTGTATCTTTGAGGATATTTGTGTATTCGTCTATAAAGGATAAATGTTAACCTCTAGTAATCGGAGTAACTTCACAAAGGTAAGATTTAGGCCATGATTTCATACCTACCAGGTTTTACGGTTTACCTGTAAAATTTACGGAAATGCTACTTGTTTTATGGGCAAAATGTTAATTTTACGGATTTGGAGATTCTCCGAGATTTTTTTCTTTTTCTGATGATTTTGCACTCACCATTAAAACTATTTTTATTTAACTTAGTCCATTTAAAATAAAGCGCCAAGGTAAGGTACGAATCAACTTTTCACTTACATGTGTTTATGTGGGAATGTTTGTCCACAGTTTTCTCACATGTTTTAGGTTTTTCATTGTTTCAAACATCAAAGAGCTTGCGCAGCGCGTAAACTGAACTGCCCCAGCTAGGCTTGTTTATTTATCTCTCGCTCTGTTTCCCCTCCAGCACTTTAATGGATTGTTCGTCCCCTAAGTAGGCCGGCATTAGAAGCACCTCTCTTCTCATTATTACTTCCAGTTCAAAATGCGATCTCAGAACGTAGTTATCGTAGAAAAAAATTCAAATGGATTTAAAATCTGTGGAATTTTTAAGCCCAGATCGATACCTAACATGACGAAATTAAAAAAAAAAGTTGCCACTTTTGTGAAATTAAAAAAGGCATTTGGGGCATGGTTTTGTAACTTCTTCTCTGGCAATAAATTTGACCTAACAAAAGAATACTACTATAACGAAGTTAAAAAAATAACTCCAATGCTCATTCGACCCAGTGCTGCTCCAGCAATGATTTATTTTGCTGGTCTGTTAAAAAGTTTTCTACCCTTTTCAACCGTGCTTTGTCCTGGCATTTTTATGCAAGTACGATAACTTGCATTAAAATGTCTTGGCTTGATTCGACGAAATTAATATATTGGGGGGTACATACTAATTCGTCGAATCTATGTTGGGATGTAAGGTCAGGTGATGCGTAACATCACAGCCTCTCCTTGACAAATGTCAACCCCGCCTTCTCGTGGTGCATCCTGTTCCCACTAAAGGGCTCTGACGACCGCCCATAGCGGTATAACTATACCATCGGGATCAGAGGAAATGCTATCCCACACTCACCAACCCGCTTGGCCAGCGTGGTGAGTTATGGCCAAACCCCTCCAAAATGATTCCACAACTTAAATCTTGGCCCTCAGTCTCCGGCAGCTGGAATGTACCTGGCCAAGGCAGCGGCCAGTGCGACATGAAGGCAGAGGGTGCTAAGAATCCCCGGAGGACCGGACTAGGCTGCCATCTGATGCTGACCTTGGCTACCTACAATGGACGCTCCCTATCTTCTGATTCAAGGCTTCTTGAATTGGAAGAGGAACTACAAAGGATCAAGTGGGACATCGTGGGGCTAAGTGAGGTAAGGAGAAAAGGAGAAGATCTCATCGAACTGAAAAGTGGACATCTCTTCTACTATCGTGGGACAGATACTGGCAGAACTAGTGGTGTTGGATTTATAATAAACAAGAAACTGAAGGATAAAGTTGTAGAAGTTGAAAGTTCCTCTGACAGAGCTGCACGACTTGTTATTCAACTCTCGAAAAGATACCAGGCTCAGATTATTCAAACTTATGCACCCACCACAAGTCATCCTGAAGAAGAAATTGAAGAATTTTATGAGGAAATTTGTCATCTAAATAATAAAGGTAAGCAGCACTTGAAAATAATTATGGGAGATTTCAATGCAAAAATAGGGCAACGGCAACAGAATGAAACTTCGGTAGGTAAATTCGGTCATGGCAACAGAAACCAGCGTGGAAATACTCTCGTTGAGTTTGCAGAGGCAGAAGGGTTTTTCATCTTGAACTCCTTCTTCAAGAAAAAGCCACACAGGAAATGGACATGGAGACATCCAAATGGGACGACAAGTGAAATTGATTTTATTATGTGTAACAAAAAATTCGTCATAGAAGACTGCAGTGTGCTAAACAAGTTCAACACAGGTAGTGACCATAGATTGGTGAGATGTAAGATGCACCTCAACACTAAACTTGAACGTGGCAAGCTCATAGGACAAACAAAATCTATTGACATAACCAACCTTAAAAAACACCATAATACCTTCAAGTTAGAACTGAAGAACAGGTTCTCTGCTTTAGAAGGCCTAACATCGGAAGAAGTGGACATCTCTGAAGTTAACAGAAAAGTAACAAAAGCTCTTATGGAAACAGCAACAAAATTAGCTGGGTCTAAGAACAAGTTGCATGTGAACAAATTATCAGGAAAAACGAAAATGTTGATGCAAAAAAAGAAGAGAGATGAGGACAACTAAAGAAGATGTGACTTCCAAAGTGGAATATATAGAGCTATGCAAGACAGTAAGAAAAAGTATCACTGAAGACGTAAGGAAATTCAACTGTGAACTAGTGAGGAAAGCAATTGAAAACAACCAAAGCCTAAAGATAGCAAAGGGACATCTCAGTAAGGGAAGAAAACAGATTATGGCACTGAGAAAAGAAGATGGTTCTGTAACAAGAAATAGAGGCGAAATTTTGACAAGAGTGAAAGATTTCTACTCCAAATTATATGAAAGGGATGATATATGCACTCCAGACATCATGAAAGATACCAGTACCAGAGTTCCTACAGTCCTTCCAGCAGAAGTTGCACATGCAATCAAGAACATGAAGCGAGGAAAAGCTCCAGGAGAAGATGGAATTACTGTAGACATCATACAAGAAGCAAGTGGAGAAATCGAAACAGTACTCGCCCAAATTTTCACTCGATGCCTTAATGAAGGAAAGATTCCTGAGGATTGGAACACCGCTACAATGATCCTGCTACATAAGAAAGGTGACGTTGAGGATCTCGGAAACTACAGACCTATCAGCCTCCTATCAGTAGTTTATAAAATCTTCACTAAAGTTCTTTCACACCGCTTGAAGGTAACACTGGACATGGCTCAACCGAGAGAACAAGCTGGATTCAGGAGTGGCTACAGCACAATAGATCATATCCACGTGCTGAGAGAACTAATTGAAAGAGCGAGGAATATGAACTTCCATTGTGCATGGCTTTTATCGATTATGAAAAAAGCCTTTGATTCGGTGAAACCATCAGCAGTTACAATGGCTCTGAAAACCTGCGGTATTGAAGATGCATACATTAATATTATTAATAACATCTATGAAAATGCAAGTGCAAAGATTAGGCTGTTTGAAAATACAACACACATAAAAATTGGAAAGGGAGTGAGACAAGGTGACACCATATCTCCGAAGCTCTTTAATGCCACATTGGAGGGTGTTTTTCAGTCACTGAGCTGGGAAAACAAGGGGATAAAGATTAATGGAGATTATCCTTAACCCACCTTCGTTTTGCTGATGACGTAGTCATTTTTGCAACTACCCCATCAGAGCTGCAGAGTATGATCCAGGAACTTGCTGACAAGAGTAAAGAAGTGGGATTAAAAATGAACTTTCAGAAGACAAAAGTGATGTTCAATGCTTTTACAAGAAATGAAGATTTATCGATTGATGGAAAAAAGCTGGAGATAACAGACACGTACGTTTATCTTGGACAGCAGATATCAAGTGAGGGTCACATTGATGAAGAAATTAATCGGCGTACAAAACTTGCCTGGAGAGCTTTTGGAAGAAACAGCATAATTTTCAAGAGCAATATGCCATTATGTCTTAAAAGAAAAGTGTTTGATCAATGCATCCTTCCAGTGCTTACGTATGGTGCAGAGACGTGGACCTTAACTAAAAGAGACATACAAAGGCTGCAGACAACTCAAAGAAGCATGGAGAGGTGCATGCTTGGTGTAACCAGGAGAGATAAGAAGAGGAACTCGTGGATCCGAAAAATGACAAGAGTGGAAGACATCATGATCAGAGTTAAATCCCTGAAATGGCAATGGGCTGGACATACTGCCAGAAGGACAGATCATCGATGGACAGCTGAAATTTTAGATTGGATTCCAAGGGACAGGAAAAGACCCAGAAGAAGACCACATGGGAGATGGGTGGATGAAATTCGAAAGTATGCAGGGGTGACATGGAGGAGACTGGCACAAGACAGACCGTTGTGGAGGAAACTTGGGGAGACCTTCGTCCAGCAGTGGATTGATAATGGTTGACAATGATGATGATGATGATGACATACTAATTCGTCGAATCTATGTTGAAAATAGTCAAAGGTCAGAAAATAGAGCGGAATTCATTCTCCCGCCCTTTTGCGTGATGACTTGCGTAAAATTAAAGCAAGATTGCGATGAAGTTTTGGTACGACGTTCATCACCCATAGTAGATCTATCCTATTGAAGATGGTTATTACTATCAGCACTCACGGGGACAGTGCGTACATGCGCGCGAGGAAGATCTGTTCGCCAGAGTTTTCGCACAATAACTTCCGTGGAAATTGACCGATTTGGATGGAATTTTAAATTATAAAACTACGCATGTTTTATATTGAACATTCGGGGTTCGATTCCTGCTCCAGGGCAATGAAATTTTCAAGTTTTCTGAAAAGTGTTACATGGATAACCACTAAATGGTACAAGCAAATTCTGTTTGCTTTGAATATTCTCCAAAAAAATTAGGTGTAACTTTAAAAGTTATTGGTGGATTTTGGCAAAATTTGGGGAATCTGTTTTTCTTAGCAAATTATGGTGTCTTTAAAAAAATCGCATAATTTTCTTAGATTTTCGAGAAAATAAAATTTTCACATTTTTATTCCTACTGAAACAGTGAACAGCAGATGCGATTCTGGCAAGTTGGGTAGACAGGATCGGAAGGGGGGGAATGAATGCTTTTAGAGTTGAAATGTTTTACTTCCAGAAAAAGGAAGTAAAATATTTGCCACCTTTTAGATAAAGGAGGCAAATGCAAACATAATGTCTAATTTATTACAGTTTACCATGGGGTGGGGGGTCTAAGTGAGAAAAAATTAAGCCTTGTCAATGCCTCCCAGCTTTACCCAGGAGTGAGTTACAGTTATGGGGACGGAACGCGCAGCCGTTAATTTTTTTTTCCAGCACGCCACAGATTTTTTTTTCATGGCGCAGACCTATATTCCACACGCGCAATGCAGTTGTCGCTTTACATTTCACACTGAAACATTCAAAATTTTTCCACTAGCAACTTTTGCTAGACCCACTTTTTAGCACTAATAAAACATGTCTGCTTGCTAGCAATTTGCTACTAACTACTGGTCGAAATGCACTGAAATTCCGCCCAAGCTCAATTTTGGTAGTACTCTTACCATTGAACTTAACTTCGTAGGGGACTTTTAGAGGGGTGTTTTTTTTAAGCCAAATTGCTAAAAGTTTCATTTTGAGGAGATGCTTAGTTTTTGCTCTCGAGAGGACTCGGTAACCCAACTTTCTTAGTTTCATGTTTTCCTGTTCCAGTTGCTGCCAGTAAGCCACAAGGCCCTTAGGTGGCAATGTTTCTGAAGTTATTACTTTGATAAAACATTTTTTGTTCACTTTTTTCCGATGTGCTTTCTCTAAGATTTGTTTGGTGCTGTAGTATAGTGAGGGCTGCCATGCCTGAGGTCCCTGGTTCATTTCCAGCTAGGGACAGGAATTGTGTTTTCCGAGCGTCGCCAGCCTATCCAAGCTGCTGAAATGGGTACTGGAGATTTTCTGGGAAGGAAAGGCAGCCGAGGGAAATGAACTGGTCTCACTACCCTCATCTGTGCCACAAAGCCCAGCTCACCATGTACCATACTTTTAAATCCTGAAGTTTGTTTTTCAAACATGGGACTATTTTTTTTTTAAATTTAAGATTTGTTTCTCTTCATTTACCAAAAAATAACAATGTAATATTATAAGTGTAGATGGACCAAATTGACTAATGCTATGATAGATTAGAGTTAAAAATGATGTGTAAAACAGAAGTGAAGCACCTCCTCCTTATCAAACTTCTAACAATGTAGGTTGTAAATGATTTCAAACAATTTACAGCAAATATTGCACCTAGAACACCATATGAAATTAAACAACGGAATTTCTCCGAATTTTCACATGAATGTGCATTTTGTCTGGTTGCAAACTCATGTTTTTCAAAAGCATTTCATGCATATGGATTTACAAAAATAATTTCTGCACATCACGGATGCAGGATGTCCTATATTTCATAATAATAGTATTTTATAATTTGTGTATTTCCCATCCCGAGATCATCCTTGAAAAAAAAAGTTGTTCATCCTTGAAAAGTCCTTGAAATTATTTTGGACAAAAGTGTATGAACCATGGATGCAGTTTTAAAAGCTCTTAAACAACGGTACTGCAGGTACTTAATCTTAATCTGTATATAGTCGTCACAAGACTGTAGTCGTTGAGATAAAGAAACTGCAGGTACTGTCTGTCACTTCGAATTTGATGAGCGCGAACAAACACTAATTCTTTTTTAGGCACAATAAACAATCTGAGGGGTAAATTTCTATACACACTTTCTATATATAGTAAACGGGGAATGAATAATAAAACACTTGAAGAATTGATAACGAAAAGCAAAATTTATACATATACCCATGCATGTTTTTTCCCCACGAAATTTGCGCAAAAATAATTAGGGGTTCGAGGAACCCACAACAAACCCACGAAGTTGGTGCCTATGCTACAGAGAGTTTGTGGAGTCCATGCCCCGTTGCATTGCTGCCATTATCTGATCGCGAGGAGGACCAACGAAGCATTGGAGAGGTATCCCAGTATTGTTTTGGCACTTCAGTGTAAATCATAAGTTTGAGTGTTGCGAATGGTGAGTGTTTAATTCTGGTGAGAACATGTGCCTGTCAGGCCCATTGATCTATAGTTTGTTGGTTAGGATGCTGTTATGGACCTGCATGAAATCAAATATAACTGTCCATTTTTAATCATTTGCGAGTTATGACCCCTAGAACCTCAAGCTACCTACCTACTATCCTGTTATTTTCTTTGTTTTTCCAGCCTCCTTTCTCAGTGTGTTCGTTTTTTCACCACTACCCCAGTAAGTGGTTGGAGCCGTACATCCTCACGAGAGCTGTTTCAGCAATTCTCTAACTAATGTACCTTTGTACTGCCTTCATGCATGTCAAAAAAGGATAGGAGAATATCTTTATACAATTTGAAATTAAAAAACAAAGTTGATACTTTCAGCTACAGTTCATAATGATTGCAATTCTGTCTTTTCTAAGGACAGTTGCTGCCCATTGACACACAGCATATTAAAATGACTTAAAACATACAGCCAATATGCCTAAAACATATAAAAAGAAATAACCTATTTTAACACTACAATTAATATTTAGTAACATATCTAATTAAATTCACTCACAAATAATACCATATATGTACTCATGTATAAGCCAAAAGTTTTTGGAAGAAATCCTGCTTTTTTGAAGTGGAGGGTTGGCTTATATGCTGGTCAGTAAAAAATGGGGCTAGTAAGTGTTACATGAATTTTGCCACGCCATTTGCAGGTGGGTTTCTTAATTTGCAGGTGGGAACCATGGTGAACCCAGGTGGCATGGTTCTCCGTTTGTAACTATGCAATAGTTTTTAGACCTTCTGCCTGTTATATCCTCAGCTGTGCCCTCTACCTGGGGGGTAGGCCCATGGATAGTAGCTTGTGGTGGGTATGATTGTTCTGCTCTTAAGGCATCATAGAGAAATGCACTCCTTCCATCAGCCAATAGCATACCTGCAATGCAGAAGAGACTGATTTGCACCAAAGTAAGAAGAAAATTATGATTACAGAGGTTTTTCACATTCCATTCAATGTATTTTACTTGTGTTTATCGAAATATGTACATATGTATTCTTAAAAAATCCTACTGTGTTTTGCATTTCACAATTTATATTGCATAGTGGCACATGGAGAATGCAGTGATCTCAAATGTACAGAAATAGCCTGCAGCTGCTGCTGGAGGATTCATGCAGCACTTCAGAAGCACTTTCAGAAATAGAAAAAATTCTGAAATATTTTTTCACCCCTGGAGTAGAATTCCTACAAGAATATGTTCAGCTAATATGATAGGTGCAAAACCTAATCTCATTTCAAACTGAGACCTTGGAATTTCCTGTTTCCAAACATGAAGAAATTCCCTCATTATTTCTTCTGTGGGATCGTGGCACCCTATCTTTGGAGTCAGACACCAGATAAATAACTTGGCTGTTGGGGCAGGAGTAACACCAATCAGACATCTCTTAAGTTTTCACAGCAAGCATAGGCATCTTTAACATTGTTTCCATCAGTTGTGCCAGCACTGTGGAAGAGCACAAAGTGTTTTACAAAAGGTAGTAAATTGTTAAAGGCAGACATTGGCCATGTTACTTCTTGGGTGAAAGAATTGGAGGACGCAATTTCCCCAGAAAAGTTTTCAAAAAATGCTGTGTAAGTAATGCCATGGTTGTTATAACACTGAATTATTGGGTGTGTGCATAGGCGCCAACTTCATGGGTTCGAGACACTTTTTGAACCCCCAATGATTTTGTTGTGGGTTCCTTGAACCCCTAATATTTTTGCACGTATTTTGTGGTAAAAATACATGTATGCGTATATGTATAAATTTTGATTTTCATTATCAATTCTTCAAGTGTTTTAGTATTCATTCCCCGTTTACTATATATAGAAAGTGTGTATAGAAATTTACCCCTCAGATTGTTTATTGTGCCTAAAAGAATTAGTGTTTGTTCGCGCTCATAAAATTTGACGCCACAGACAATACCTCAAGTACCATTTAAGAGCATTTAAAATTTCATCCTTTATAAACGAAAATTCTTCAGTTTGTCTGTGTTTCCACAAAGTACAAATGTTTAGCTTTACATTCTGAGACGAGAACCTATTTGAGGTCATAGTGATAAAGGCGGAAATATGTTGTACAATCAGTTTACCCACCCTATCTTTGGACAGTCGGAGACCAAAGGAGGTTAGAACAGAGAGGAGATGGCATCAGCAGCCGCTGGTGAAGCCAAAGCTGATCATCATCTGGTTTCTTGTGCCCTCCGGGGAGGGGGAAGGGTTCAGTGATGTGACGTCACTTCCTACCCAGAGGAGGGTTCAGTGATGTGACGTCACTTCCTGAAGACCTGTGCTGGAGCACAGGTTGATAGCGGCCGTCTCTTACTCTCTGCAGCAGTCCCTGAAGGTCAACAAGGCTCCCACAGTTTTAGCAAGGCCGTGATTGGCTAATGCGCAATATGCACTTCCGCTCTATGAAGCATAATTTTGTTTAATTGTTTTTAGAAAATATTAAACAGCATTTCTGTATTTTCTTGCAAATATTTATTTATGTGCATGTATATTTCAGTCTCATTTTTTCCTGACCGTACATGCTGCACAAGTGCCTCTAAAACCTCTTCAAAGTCGACAATTTCTCCATAGAAATTACAGAAGTAGCTCAAGTTGGGCATACTGG
Source organism: Macrothele yani (assembly GCA_039090855.1). NCBI lineage: Eukaryota > Metazoa > Arthropoda > Arachnida > Araneae > Macrothelidae > Macrothele > Macrothele yani. The sequence goes on from CM077004.1 coordinate 35,767,294, forward strand.
GCATTCACAACTGATACGAAGTGGAGCCCACGGAAAACGCAGGGCGTACGGCTGATGCCATATCGTCTCCATTCTAACTTCCTATTTTAACTCAGAAATCATTTGAGAAAAAAAGAATAGTTGGCATTTTTAAAATTGGTAAAAAAACCTTAATATAAATTTTACATGTTTTGGTTACTTTCATAAAGACAGTTGTGTTGGAAATTCACAGTATCTATGTATCATATATAATAATGTTGCACCTACGAAAGCAAAATAAATGAAATAAATAATTATCTAGAAAAAAAAAATATTTTTCTGTAATTAACTATAATTTGCTTCATTTTAGCACTTCAGGCATCTTATTGTGCCAGATAATCTGACTTGAATGTAATTTAAATTAGACTTAAATACTTTGAAAAATGCATGGGTAAAATTCGTTTAAAAATTTACGGAACCCCCAATAATTTTTCAAGTCGGCACCTATGGGCGTGTGCATAAGTTCTACCCGTTTTTGTAGGCTACGAAGAGAACACAACAAATAATATACCTAGGATTTCACATAATTGCCATCATTATGTATGACCTCCTGCCATCTGTCTATAAGTAGATGAATCCCATGCCGGAGAAACTCCTTTGTTTTAGAGTAAAAAAAAAAAATCTTGTTATGCTGGTTTCACATCATTCACATCATTGAAGGTTTGGAGAGCGAAGGCGATCTGTAACGATTGAAAAAGGTGGTAGTCTGTAGGTGCCAGGTCAGGGGAATACACTGGTGAGGTAACACTTCCCAATGAAAGTCCAGTAATTTTTGCCAAGTGATTAAAGCAGCATGAGGTCTGGTGTTATCATGATGAAGGATCATGCCTTGGCGATTGACGATTGCTTGCCAATTCGATGTCTGTTGTTCTCTCAATCTGTCCAACTGTTGGCCGTAGAGGTCAGCATTTATCATTTGGTTAGGTTCCAATACCTCCCAGTGGATTATTCCCTGGATATCCCACCAAACACTCAACAAAATCTTTTTGGGATGCAGTCCTTTTTTGAGGTCGATGGAGCAGGCTCCGCACTTTGGCACACAGTCCGTCGATGCTTTACATTACAGTGCAATATGCATTTCTTATCACCCATTTCAATTCGCCCCAAAAATGGTTTATTTCTGCGACGAGAAAGCAAAGAAACGCAGGTGCGGATTCTTTCCTCTTGTTGCTTTGCAGAAAGCTGGTGCAGAACCTAGTCGTTGAACTTGGTGATGAACCCAAGCACAATGCCGCCCCGGTGGCGCAGTGGTCTAAGGCGTTGGCCTCTGATCATTCGTCCGTAAGGGGTCCGGGTTCGGATCCCGGTCAGGCATGGATGTTGTGTTTGTCTTACGGCACTGGCTCTCTCCCTTCCCTGGAACCAGTGACCCTAAATTAGGGACGGGCGACTGCTTATAGCCCATTGAGTTGCTCACGGCGGTCGTTAAACCTCCAATCAAAAAAAAAAAAAAAAAAAAAAAAAAAAAGAACCCAAGCACGTGAATCCGTCTTTTGACTGTTGTTCTGTGTACTGACGTTTCCGCTAATTCCTGATATGAGTAATTTGTTATGGCTTGGTCCACATCCTCGTCAGAAACTATGGATGAACGTCCAGGACGTGCTTTATCTTTACAGCTTCTGTCACCGTTCCGGAATTTCCGAAACCAACTGTGACATGTGCTATCATCAACTGCATCCTCCCCATACACTTGACAGATGTTGTGGCAAGCCACAGCTGCAGTGTTACCTTTATCGAATGTCTGATGTGCTCCTTATCGCATGCGATATCACACCATCTGTGATTTCCGTTAGGAATGACTTAGACAAACTTAGTGCCTCTATATGCTCCACGCTTTATTGGCCGAAAATTCATCACAGCGCCATCCGTGATATAACCACTCCGATCGCAATTTGCATCTATTACAAAAATGGGTAGAACTTTTTCACACACCCAATATTTTGGAATTCCAATAGTGAATCATACTTGGAAGCTTTCTATAGAAGGCAATCTCTGAAGTTTGCATAATTTATTTCAGTATAAATGTGTTTTCCAAACTCTTGAAATTTAAGTTGGCTTATATATAGGCCAAGGTTTTTTCACCTTATATGGGAGTGTATATAGTATTTAAACATTAAATTATGTATCCACTACATTGAGATCCTCACAGGTGTTTTATAATAATTTTGTGTGGTTCGAAGTTCCATAGGTTCTGTTCTTCTTTGAAGCTAGGCATTTCAATATCATTTCAATGTTCTTTTTTTTTTTTTTTTTTTCTTCATAATACATTAGCTCCTTGTTTGATTTCAAATTGCTATTATCTTCTCAGGGTTACCATTTTACAATTACAACTTTTACTGCAATTTATAGCAGTGGCAACAGGTTTTTTTTAATAGAATTTTTTCTAGCTTTGTTTTAGTTCAATCATGTTTTGTATGACCACTGTGAGAGAAAACCAAATCATTCCTAAAAACATTTCCATCATTTACTAAGTGTATTCACATTCTTATTGTGAATGAAGTTCTCCCTATGTGATAAATGGCAATGTTAAAAACTGTTTGGCTATGCAAGTCATTTTTTAAAATCTGATTTTAATGAAATTGTATACTTAAAGCAGTTATTTCCCCATCTCAAGTAAACTTCTTGTCTTTCTGTTTTTCTGTATACATAATACAAACATTTGGTAAATGCAGCCCTTATCAAGCATAAAATCGCTCTGTACATCCAAGGCCATGTAGAAAGTGCAAGGCTATGACATTAGAGAGATGAGCTTCCTCCTTTTGTTATGTCATTTTCAAGTAGCATGGCCTGGTACAGCAGTGTCCTGTTTGATGTCACTAAAAGAGAGAATTCATCTGTCTCATGTCATAGGCTTGTACGTTCTAGATGGCCATGGTACATCCCACATCTTTTCTAATGTCAACAAGCATCATACCTTATCAATGACATTTCCAAACACTTTCCATGAAACAAAACTAGGGATGTTACCATGATGCTTTGTGTGTGGATTGGTGTTAACTCGAGGAATTAAAAAGTGAAAACTGATATCTTCCCTAGTAAAATCCTGTGAAAAACCACCATATTTTACAAGTTATGCATGCTTATCTTTATAGGAAATGCAGAATATGCTTTGTTAATGCTAAACATTTGTTAGTTTTGTGAATTTATTGTTTCATTAATTATTTCACGTTTATGATTTCTGTTAATGTTTTTCCTGTAGTTTGTTGAGGACTATGAGCCAACCAAAGCAGACTCTTACCGTAAAAAGGTGATGCTAGATGGGGAAGAAGTTCAAATCGATATTTTAGATACTGCTGGCCAAGAAGACTATGCTGCCATTAGGGACAATTATTTCCGATCTGGTGAAGGATTTCTCTGTGTGTTTTCTATAACAGAGCATGAAAGCTTTTCAGCCACATCAGAATTTAGGTAAATTGATGCAGATATCATTTTGTTCCTTACTAGATTTTTTTGCCCCACATTTTATATTTTAAGTTGCTAATCCAAGAACATAAGTGCCAATTAACTGGGCATATGTATAATCCTCTTCATTGAGTTACTTGTTGCTGCGGTGCTACTATAGTTACATTACAGTTTTGTTCTGTACCTTAAAGAGTTTTATTATTTATCTTTGTATATATTGCTTCATAGATAACATTAAAATATTCTATTAAACATATAGCATAGTAAAGGCTCCTTTCCATCTTGTAACTCAAGTTTGGTTGAGTCCAGGTTGTTGTCATGTTGCCCTGGGTTGAACAAAGTTGTTTCACAGTTGGTGGTACAAATTCTTGTTGTATAGGGTAGTAAAGTAAAAAAAAATAAGAGATAAGCTGAATATGAAAGATTCCAAGGCCTGTTTGTTAAATTAAAAGAAGTTAAAAATGTTTATTCCCTGCCAGCCTTTAAAAGAACTCTGTTACGTATATTTTGAGTTGATGTGGAGAGCACTGACATGGCACATGCTGTGTGGCTGCAACAGGACAATGAAATACTAGGGGAGGAGAATACAGATTCAGTGAAGCCCAACTACTACAGATAGCTGCAATATGCAGCAGAAAATGCATTACAGTTTTTTTTTTTTTAGACCAACAGGGAATCAATGTTTTTTAACTTTTAATTTAACAAACAAACAAGCCTTAGAATCCTTTATATTTTTCTTACCTTTACTAACCTATACAACAATTTGTATCATTATCTGTGAATCAGCGTGAATCATCCCAGAACAACAAGGCTGCACTTAGCTAGACTCGACCTGACTTGAGTTGCATGAACGTAAGGAACCTCTAATCATGGTCTACATTCAACTTAGTATTTTAATTAATTAATTTTAAAGCAGTATATGCAAAGATAAGTAATAAACCCCCAAAGTATAGAAGATTCACTGTAATTATAATATGTGAAGAACCGTAACTTAACAAGCAGGATTATTATGTGTTCTAGAATATTAAATATTTAGTAAGATCAAAATTATAAAAAAATCGTGCACTTGTCAATTTGTCACCCTTTTGTCTTCGGACAAATTTATTGTGTTTTCTTTCAGCTGCTAATTACATACAAATCCATATGCAGAAAAATAGGCTGTCTTTCGAATAATCTTTCTCTCCTACAAGAACAGTACTTTCACTTCTAGAGAGTGGGCTGAAAAAATTTTGTTTGTATTGGCAGAAGTTTTGTGTTAGAAATTTCTACATTACATGTTCATTACAGTTGAGACTTCAGTAGCTCCCCCATGTTAGTAGAAATTTTTTATTTTTCTCACAAACCTGCATAAGAGTTGAAAACACTAAAGTTAAGCACTCCAGAAGTAATTGAGATGTGTTGCTTCCTCCTCCTTTTCACATACTCTTGTAACGTTGTTTCGTGAAAAGAAAGGAGTATGTACTAGCCATTAGTAATAGACACTGAGAGCAAGTGTTTTCCTTTCAGAGTAAAAGAAACCAGAGATTCATTTCTTAAAATGCTGGTTGGTGTTATTCACCTGCAAATTCTTCATTTTGGTTATAAATAAGTCTCAGGTATGCTTAAGATATAATGTGTGTGCCTTTTTTTCTATATATGTACATATACAGCTTTATGTAGTTCGAATGTACAAACTCAAAAATTCTAAAGGCCAAAAAATGCAAACTAAAAAGTAAAAAAGCTAACCAGAATTGAAACTTTTTCTGTATTACTATATGAATAGTGAAATTGTAGAGTTGTGGGAGGGGGTCCAATTGGCCATGATTCACTGTGATGGTGAGTTTGAGATAGTATTAGCTATGATCCTGGTAGTATAATTATATCCAGAGCTGCCAAGTGTCCCGGTTTACCTGGATTTTGTCCAATTTCGAAAATATTTTCCGGAAATCCGATTTTTCTAAAAGTAATCAGGTTTTGTGGTTTTCTTATTTTGATTCTTTTGTGTATTTATTATGCATGGTATCCCCCCATTAATGATATCAGCCATCATTTTTTTCCAGCATCAATGCTGGCTGTGGGAGTCTGCAACAAATGGAGACAAATGTTTTTTGCTAATTCACGGCACTTCAAGTGCCAAGGTCATGAGATCCGCGATGGTAGCAAGACAAAAAAAAATAAATAATAATAACCGTCAATTCAGACGGGTTTCGTCTAGTTTCTGGTATAAAAAGAGGAGCCTCACACAATCTACATTCCCCTTCTTGTAAAAAGAAATCAGCTGAGTCTCACAGTACAACACCTGTGGTCTTGGGAGCAAAAAAGAAAAAAGATACTATCAAACGGTCTCTATGGCTGAACAAAAGCAGAATACAAATGGAGTTTCTTATACAAGCACTGATAAAGAAATATTTATAAACAAGTCTTTACTATGACATGAATTTATTTGCTTTTCTTTAAGCTCTGCATTATGCCATGCATATTCTTTGTTCATTAAAAATGCTATCAGTATCTTTGATAAATATAACTTACTGTTACAATATGAAGAGCCCAGAATTCACAAGTTGAAAGGTGATTTCAAATTTTTTTTCCGCAAATTGCTAATCCGATTTATACGACCTGGTTTAGTTGCAAATGCCTCGTCTCTGTTAAATATAGAATATTTTGATCAGGATAATCAAAAAGATGACGCCGATCTGGCCATAGGTAGTGAAACTACTGAAATAGTTAGTACATTGGCACCAAATAAAAAAGAATTTGACGTCTCTGTTGGGGCTTTATCAAAGTGTATGACTGTGCTATCTTTATTTCCGCTATGATCAGAGGTGCTACAGCATGCTGAAGTTGCTGATATTTGGAAATGGGAAGAGTCTTAAGTTTCCTTCAGTCAATTTTTTCACTGACATGTTTCCATGCTTACTGTTGAAAGAGGAGGAGGAAACTACTTTCACTGTTGTTGATTAGCTGGAGACTGAATTTCTGCATTATCAGCATTCAAGCTTAGCAAGGAATGTAAATGATATCAACAGAGCTGATGAACAGTGGTGTATTCTTGGTGAGGAAAAAGGACCATGTTGAAAGCTGTTATATCGTCGACTGAATAGAGTTTTGTTGAGTGTGTTAGTTTTGCTACATATGTAAAACTGACTTTCGTGGTTCAATGAAAAATTGTACCCTACAAGCCATTTCAGTGTCAAAATTTAATATGAGTGGTTCATGTTTTTCCCGGAAGTACGATAAATTTCTAAGAAAGGCCAAATCTGCAGCAACTACAACACTCTAGAAATGAAACTCATTAACAAGGTTTGTTAATCTTATTTTATATTTATTCTTTTTTGTAAATATTTATTTGTATTTAGAAATTAACTAATAAAATAAAGAAACCTATTATTATTTGTAAATTGCAAATATGCGTGTCACTGAACGCACATCGATGTCCTGGTTTTTGATTTTGAAAAGTTGGCAGTTCAGTATATCGCTACTGGTTGGTCATTGGAACTTCTTCATTGAGAACAGGATGCACCATGAGAAAGCAAGGTTGATATTTGTCTGCAGGAAGCTATGTGTTTTGCATCGGTAGACCTTTGATCCACACAAAACTGTGAAAAGACACAGTTATTGATGCAACAATCAGAGTATGACTGAATTGCTGTAGTTTACTGTTCACCTTATAATATTATATTAGAAAACTTGAAAATTGCATCACCCTGGAGAGGGAATTGAACCCACATCTCCCAATTTCTGTTCAAGTATGCTATTCATTACACCATGTTGGACAAAAAGTTCCAAGTTACTGAAGCTAAGCAATTGCCACTTAGGAATCTGCACAACTTCAGATTTCTGCTACTTGAAGATAATCTTGCTTCATCGTAGCATTTCCAAATCGCCAATACCTCAGATATGAAATCATATATAAGGAATGATACATCATCTGTTAAAGGCATAAAGAAGTATACAGGATTCAAAGTGCTTCTAGTACTCCCTGTAGAAGTTTCCCATGCAATTAAAGATATGAAATGGGGATGAACTCAGGGGAAGATGGAATTACCATGGACAGTGTACAAGGAAGCCAGTAGGGAAATAGAAACTACATGTGGCCAAGTTTTTACTAGATGCCACAATAAAGGGGAGATTCCTGATTACTGGAACAATGTGACAGTGATCTTGCTACATAAAAAAAGAGGGGGGGCTTGAGAATTCCAGGAAATCTCGACACATCAGTATACTATCAGTTACCTTGATAGAATTATCGTGCATAGTATAATTAGTGTAGATAAAGAAGCCGTCTTTTTACACGATCAGTAGGATTGATTGTACAGATATGTGTTCAATCCTACTGATCATCATGTAAAAAGACTGCTTCTTTATCTACACTAATAATCCTATCAGTTTACAGAATTTTCACTAAGGTAATGTCTCATTGCTTGAAGGAAACACTGGACATGGCTAAACCAAACAAACTAATTGAAATAGAAAATGGATATGAACTCCCGCTGTGTGTGGCTTTAGGTAATTGTGAAAATATTTTTGATCCTGCGAAGCCATCAGAAGTTATAATATCTTTGAAATCCTACACTATTGAAGATGCATACGTTAATACACTCAATGGACATAACATTAGAGATACCTACGTAGTGGCGTGTTGGTTCTCCTCTAGTGTGAATAACGGCTTATACATGCCGAGGCATCCACTCCACCAGATGCAGGAGGTAATGCCAGCCATACCTGTTGCAGAATTGTCCACAACTCTGCCTCAGACATTGGTCTAGGATCCATTGATCTGATTCTGCTCCGTGGCTTCCCAGAGAGCTTCCACAGGTTTAAATCCGGGAATTCTGGGGGCCACTGGGTGGTTACGAACCAGTGGGGTGGTGCATTGTCCTGCTGGAACAGACCGTCGGCTGCAGGATGCATAAAGGTCATGAAAGCGTGTAGGAGATCAGTCAGCACATATTGGTAGTGTACAGCAGTCAAGAACCTTTTCACACACACTAAGGAACCTAATATGTTCCATGAAAAGGCTCCCCAAACCATCACAGGGCCACCACCACTTTGAACAGTCGACTTGGCATGACGGTGCCATGGCCTCATGCTGTCCATGCCGCACCAGCTCAGCTCAGTTCTGCTGAAAATGGGATTCATCTGACCACAGGACACGGTACCACTCTGCAGGTATCCAGTTTTGATGTTCCTGTCAGCAGGTCAGGTGTAATGTCCGATGACAAGCAGAAGTCAACAGTGGCACACAAGTAGGGCGTTGGCTCCGAAGCCCAGGGTATGGCAGTGTGCGCGCCATATTATCAGTGGCATGTGGTCGGCCACTGCTTGCTCTCTGGGCGTTGGTATGTCCGTCGATGGTGTACTCGTGATACACCATTGATACGGTTACCAATAGGAACCTGAGGGTTCTTACCACTTGGACGATAGAATGACTCGTCTATCTTGTATCAACAATGTGTGCATGATCAAAGTCATTCAGATTACATAATTTACCTGTGTTCATCAATTGCAATACACTTGGGAAGCTCTGCTGCCCGCCTGTTTTTATCACCTGTGTTCGGGTTGGGTCTGTTTCACTCTGCATGGAGTAACAGACCCAACCAAATGCACTAATGCTTATATCAACTGTCCATCACCCCCTATCTTAGATTTTTTGTCTGCTGAGTGTGTTATTAATAGCATTTATTAAAACCCAAAGGTTTTAATAGTAGTTCAATGACACAGCTCGTATAAAAATTAGAAAGGGAGTGAGGCAGGATGCCAGGGTATTTCCCAAGCTCTTCATTATCACATTGCAGAATGTGTTTCAATCATTGAACTGGTAAGACCAGGGGGACAAATATTAATGGAGATTGTTTAACCCACCTTTAATTTTCTGATAACATTGTCATTTTTGCAAGTATCCCCAAAAGCTTCCGAATGCAATCCAGGAACTTGCTGATAAGAAGTGAATTTAAAAATGAACTTTTGCAGAAAACAAAATTGATGTACAATGCTTTTTCAAAAATTGAAGATTTAAAGGTTGATGTCACAAATTTTGAGTAACTGATATCTACATTTACCTTGGACAAAAGATATCTAATAGGCGACACATTGAAGAAGAAATTAATGTGTTTATAAAATTTGTCTAGAGTGAATTTGGAAGAAACAGTACAATTAAATTTTCATGACTAATTTATCATTATGTTATAAAAGAAAAGTGTTTAATCAATGAATCTTTCTGGTTCTTACTTATGTATAAGAGACATGGACCTTACCTAAAAAAAAAAAAAAAGAGGACATGCGGAGGCTACAGACATCTCAAAGAAGCATGAGAGGTGCATGCTTGATATAACCAAGAAAGATAAGTTAAGAAACTCCTGGGTCAGGAAAATTGTGAGTTGATGACATCATGATCAAAGTCAAGACCCCTAAGTGGCAACAGGCTGCAATTATTGCTAGAAGTGACTGCTATTGGACAACTGAAATGTTAGACTGGATACCAAGGGGCAGGAAAAGACCCAGAAGAAGACCACATTGGAAATGAGTGGAAGGAATTCAAATTGCTCAGGACTGAGAGTTGTGGAAGAGACTTGGGGATGCCTTCATCCAGCAGTGGATTAAGAATGGTTGATGATGTTGATGTATGAATGGAAAAAAAAGCTGATAAAAATAAAGGAAAGTATGTTAATGTTTTTGCAATATTAAGAGTATCAGATTTTACAATAATTTCAGAAAAAAAAAAAGGTGGAAGCAACTGTATTTTTTTTTTTTTTTGTCTAGTTACAATTTTGAAACATGATTTTAATAGATCTGTCAAATGGCATAACAAATTTTCTGCTTGTCAAAGACTGATAGGAATTGTTCTAGATGAAGTCAGTTGGGAAAATGTGAACTTATAACACCCAGTTTCAGAATTTCGGAAGTAAATTTTCATATGTAATGGTAATATGGACACCCCCTTTGATGAGTTGGTCACAGTTTTAATGCATTTATTCTGAATTGTTGTTTTTACTCCTCTTGTTATACTGGTAGCCATAAAAGTAAATTGATGAACATCTTATATGCACTAAGGGTGTTGTTGCAAGTACTCTTTTATTCATCTGACAGAAATATTTCTGGGCATTGGTTTTCTGTGGAGATCATGCAACTTTTTAAAATGACTGAAATTTTTTTACTGTGGGTTTCTAATTACGGACTGTATAATCTTGATGTTCATATCATGATAGGATGTCCTTTTAATTCCTCCCTCCATATATGGGATGAACATTGTAGGGGCGGAAAGCCATCCGCTAATTAGCGTAGACCGCTGTCAGCCTTTCTTCCCTGGGATTCAGATAATTACCCCACAGCACAATAGAGAGAAGGCTCTTTTACAAATAAAATATCTACCAATAAATGTTACGGATAGCCTGGCACTCACTCTCTCGGCTTTCGTTGAATGTATCTGCTTATTAAGAGAGGGGAGGGTAGGATTGCATAAGATCACCAAGGCATAAATCATTCATCAGACGTAAGTAAAAACTTAACAATTTATTTTGGCTTTAAGGTTTGGGCACGACTGCTCACTAGGCTGTGCCCTTTTGGTTGCAGTAGACTTGGTGCTTTAGAATGGACCCTTACTCAGTCCAGGGAGCCGCCCGGTGGCGCAGTGGTCTAAGCGATGGCCTCTGATCATTCGTCCGAAAGGGGTCCGGGTTCGAATCCCGGTGAGGCATGGATGTTGTGTTTGTTTACACGGCACTGGCTCTCTCCCTTCCCTGGAACCAGTGACCCTAAATTAGGGACGGGCTACTGCTTATAGCCCATTGAGTTGCTCACGGTGGTCGTTAAACCTCCAATCAAAAAAAAAATCAGTCCAGGGACCCTAACTAAAATCAGCCTATTTCCTAGTCCATTACATGTAGCGTAAGCGAGAGCTATTATAGCCTGTATCACTTTGCCTCTTCCTGTTACTCGTGGCAGCAAATGCTTGATACTGTTGAGGTTTCCAAAGAACCTGTATCACCGCGTCCACGCCAATCTTCTTAACTCTTTGAACAAAGGCCTAATGCCTCCTCACCGAGAACGCTGTCCAGCATGGGTTCATACCCTGAACCCCTGCACTTCCAAAAAATTACTCCTGCCCTGCGAATGCTCAAGACCAACTAACTCTCTTCTTCAATGCACCCCCCCCCCTTCCCCGACGATCCATATTCCTTGATTCTCTTTGGCCCCAACTTTCTTCTCCACCTTGAGGCGAGAATGGCTCCCTGGCGTAGAGCGTGCCTAGAGATGGCTACCTGACTTCTCTCTGCATCCCCCCAGCCTTACGTGACCCCCGAGCCATGACCTGACTTTGGACGTCTGCTTGACTTGGCCCCTGAATCGCCCCCCTAACTCTTTGCTGTTTTACCACGTCTATTGCAAACTGAAGGTGCCGGAGCTAGGAACAATACTTGTGGCCTTGGTGAATACATGGATTAACAAACAACATACATTGGAATACCATTGAAATAATGCTTTTGCCAGACTGGCTGGTGTCTGCTCGTTTCAGATCTTGTTCCGTGAGTACACTCGCCCTAAGGGATGATTGTTAGCTGTATCTTATAGGTGACTTTCAATTGTTTGTGAACAAGACAAGACTGTCCCAAGGCATTTTATTGGTGCCATCTAAAAGTTCTTTGTTTAAATAAATACCATGCTTTTCCTCCTCACACATATACCATTGCGTAAATTAATGCCCATCACATAATACATGCTTGTCTTTGTTTCTATTAAATTATGCAAAATAATGTCCATTACATAATATATGAACATAAGGCCATGTTGAAAGAATGAGTGATGAAATGCTTACTCAGAAAATCTTTTCAGCCCAAGTGGTAGGAAGGAAAGGCAGAGGAAGGCCAAGGAAGACATGGGTGGATCAGATTCAGGAGTGTCTGCATGAGAAAAAGATTATGAGTATGAAGTATAAAAGATATTGTGTACGGCGTGTAATGGATATTAGTGAAGCACGAGTTGTATGTCAAGATCGCTGTAAATGGAGAAGTTTGAAATGACAACAATAAGTAAAAATATCTGGAAGTTTGTATTTCTTTTTGGAGCTAACCTCTGAATCTCAGAGAACAGCTTAGTGATATGTATGTAATGTATGATGTATTAATTATTTGAAACATGTTGAACAGAAATTTTTTGTGAAAAATTTAATACAAGCCATGTACCTACATATTTTAAAGAATGTTATTGAAGGTAGGTAAAACACTTTTAATCTACTGTAAAAATGTTTGAATTTTATTACTGAGAAAATTTGTTTCCCAATTGTATATGATGTACTTTCATCACTGGAATTTGTGACCTACATCCAACCCTGGATGTGAGAAAAGTTCGTGAGACGCTACAATGGGGCAGGAATAGCTTCGACTAGCGCAAATCTGAAGGTTCTCAGATATCTACGTTCAGTTGCTTAGAATTTCCTTGTCCTGGGTAGTGAAGTGACTAGCATGCTCCACCGAAAATTGGGAGGTGCAAGTTCGATTCCCGCTCCAGGACGATGAAAATTTTCAAGTTTTCTGAAGGAGGTGGTTACATGGAATACAATGAAAATATGCCAATAATAGCATTACAATGCCTACCATGTATTTATGAAGAATTATTTCTTTGGGGAAATTTGTTTCCTTATTTGTATTGTTAGAAATTTTTCTTCTTCTGTGAATTGGATAAACACAAAGATTTTTGTCATAGCATTTTTTATTTGTATGAGGGGATGCTGAAAAGTTCTTGGCCTAACCTACTTCCTGTAATTGTAGCATTATTTTGTCACTGCAGCTCGAAGAGTGTTCTTTTGCTCTTTTTTCTTTTTCTTTTTTTTTTCAGATGTTTGACGTCTTGAACTGCATCATGTCAATGAAAAGTGTTGAATTTTCGAATGTGGATCGCCGGGCTGTCATAAAATTTCTGTTTCTGCAAAGGAAATCTAAAAGTGTATGATTCAAACATTAAGTGACTAGTGCCTTTCATATTCCACTGTGAAGAAATGGTGTGCCAACTTTCAGCGTGGAGACTTTGAGACCGAAGATGCAACAAGATCTGGGAGGCCTTCAACAGTGACAACATCCACAAATTGTTGATCATGACTTGATTTTGTCAGATCGGCCAATCTCCGGCTAAAACAATAGCTGAGACACTGGAGATATCCAGGGAACGTGTTGGGTTCATAATTCATGAGCACTTGGATATGCAGAAGATGTCAGTCAAGTGGGTGCCCAAATGTTTGAACACCAATGAGAAATGAAAATGAGTGGACACTTCCAAATCAGTTTTGAAGCATTTTGAGTGATCTGATGATAGTTTTTTTGCAGCGACATGTTGCTGTTGATGAAACGTGGTTACATCACTATGATCCAGAGATGAAGCTACAGACCTTGCAGTGACGGCACTCGGGTTCTCCTCGGCCAAAGAAATTCAAGACTCAAAGGTCTCCAGGAAAGGTAATGGCAATGGTTTTTGGGATTCAGAAGGCGTTTTACTTACTATCTCCCAAAGGGCCAAACAATAAATGCTGAATATTATTCCAACTTGCTATGCCAATTAAAGGAGGCATTGAAGGGGAAAAGGCGAGGAAAACTGCGGAAAGGTGTTCTCTTTTTGCAGGACAATGCGCCGGCTCACAAGGCTGGCAAGACAATGGATGTTTTGAGGGGTCTGGGGTTTTTTAAGTGCATTAGACCATCTCAACAGACCTTACTCCATCGAACTATTTCCTGTTCCCAAACCTCAAAAAAAAAAGTTTAAAAAGGAAGCATTTTTCAAATTATTCAGAGGTGATATCAGCAGCAGAGCAGTATTTGAGTGATCAGACTTCAGAATTTTTTTTTGGGAGGGTTAAAGAAACTCCAGAAACATGCCAAGTGTGTTGAACTTCGGGGTGAATATGTGGAATAGTCTTAAGTTTCATGGCTCTAGTCCATTTCCTTCTTGGTGAGGCCGAGAACTTATCAGCATCCCTTCGTACTCATTTTACAGACTGCCTATCTAGAATATGATGGATCTTAATTCCAGCACTGTACATAATTCCTTAATTCCCTAAAAAAAAAAAAAGAAGTTAGTTTGCCTTAACATAGATCAGTTAGGCACAGTGGCTTGAGACACTTTTGCTTGAAGAAGCATATCATAAGACAATAAAATATCCAGAGGATCAAAGCCTGTCAATTCGTGGTTCTCTTTGCAACTTGTTTCTCTAAACAGGAGCCCATTCAGTCATTGAACTTAGTTGCCTTGTGTTATAGTAAGAAAAAAAAGAAAAAACTGAAACAAATCAACTGACAGATTTTTTTCTTACATATGAGCCATTTCTATTGTTTTAACAAATTCTTTGTGTGCATATACTACTTAGGTTGTCAAAAATTCATGGAATTATGGTATCAAAAGTATTGTGTATCAAGCATTGAGTTATTTATAAAAAGCAGGTAATTGTATAAATATCAGTTATTTAAAGAATTTACAAATGTGTGCTTTGGTATGAAAGCACAAGGATGAATGGAAATTTAGCAATTCATTGCAATGTGGTTTTGGTTCCCACTCTGAAAAAACTTTCAAAACAACATGTAAAATGAAAAACTTTCAAACATACTGTTAAGTGGTGTTTTCAACAACTTAATTACAACAACAGAATTACAAAATACACAATGAAAATATTTCAGTTTAATAATTGGCAAACAGTATGAGGATCCTGGCAACAAAATTTAAATTCTTCAGTATGAACAGCACTTTTGATATTTCCTCTGTACGTTGAGAAACAGACATTGACTAAAATCCAGAGGCCATAAACTTCTGTAGAAAACCGAAAAAATTCGGAAGAAAGGAAGATTAAATTAAAGTTTTTCAAGTGGAAATAAAATTAAATAAATTTATCTGGGTAAAGTCTTGAGTAAGTGTTTTAACAACCTGTAAAAGTCAGTTTTTTTTTCTTTTTACTTTTGAGAGTGGGAACCCTGATTCACTACAGAGTTCATGTCAAAACCAGTTACTGATGTCCTTCAGGTTTTGCACATGACTACTAGTTGATTACATAGAAGTTAAACAGTATGTGAGCTGCTGTGTATTGTGAGAGAGGGGAGGGCCGCTATAAAAATGTGTTTTTCTGTGCGTATATAGAACGCATGTACCAAACAAATTTTTATAAATTTCTGTAGACTTCATCATTTACAAACTTAGGCACTTAGGTTGATTGAACCCTTACTACTGCTAGTGAGGCATTGTCCCAATTGTCTTGCAAGCATGAGAGCAAATAGCATGTTAATTCTGTTTAAATTATTTTATATAGTAGTGGCAGCTTTTTACGACCCCTATAAAGTGTGTTCATGTAGGTAATCAGTAACGATGCATGTATGTTTTGAGAGAAAACCTATATAAATTAATTGCAAGAAAAAGCTGAGCAACATATGAAAATTACTTGCAATACAGTAGTTATGGTGGTGGGGTATGTATAATCATTTAAAATTTACTTTGCTTTAAATTGTTTTGCCATCCATTTTCAATTGAACATCCCTGCAAGTCTCTTTTACAACTTCCTGTCTTGAGCCAGTCTGTTCCATGCCACACCAGGATGGTTCCATTGGTGGTTAGTTCTTTTGGTATTTTGTTCAGTCTATTGCCATTTGAGGGTCTTTGATCATGATATCATCCACTCTTGTCATTTCCCTAATCCAAGTGTTCCTCTTCTTATCATTCCTGATTACACCAAGTCTGCATCTCTCTGTGTTTCTTTGAGTTGTTTGCATTCTCTATCTTTTCTAGTTAAGGTCCACATCTCTGACCTGTAAGTATGAGTTGGAAGGATTAACTATATATCTTACAACTACATAGAAATGTTTGATGGTTCCACATAATGCTTTATTTTATGCAGAATTCATATATTTTGAATGCATCTAGTAAACAGTACATGGCAACATAATTGTTAAACTACTATTCAAGAAAATGTTCTGTCAAAATAGTGAAAATAATGTTGTACAGCAATTTTCCCACGAACATTTTCGCTAGCATGGTGATCAAGGGTTATGCCACAAAAATAGCAAATAAAAAAAAATGAGTAAAGTATTCATATTTTGTATCTGATTCCATGGTTTTCAATTGTGATGAAAAATGGAATTATATGTTCTGAAATCTAGAGTGGTGGTAAAATTATATACCTTATGATCAAGATGAATGTTATGGAAATGTAATGATGCTTTGATGATTTTATGAAATAAGTAAGCCAGTTGCAGGCACAGAAGAGAAAGGTGGATTAACAATTAATTACAGAAAACTTAATTATTATGTACTCATTGTATTATTATATGATCAAACTGTACCGTTTTTTCTCCCCTAGAGAACAAATACTTCGTGTGAAAGGAGATGACAACATTCCATTTTTACTTGTTGGTAATAAAGCTGACCTTGAAGAAAGAAGACAAGTTTCAGTTGAAGAAGCTCAGAATAGGGCTAGGCAATGGAATGTGCCTTATGTTGAAACATCTGCCAAAACAAGAGTCAATGTTGATAAGGTAAGATGATTGTGTATTGCAAAAATACAAAAAAATTTACCCATACACATAGGCAGTTGTCATTGCTGGGGCACTTGTATGCATATTATCCACCCTCTGGCAAAAGTCACAAAACAGTGAATCTGCTCTAAGTTCATAATATTTACTATTTATGTGAGATCTACACTCTTGCAAAGTGTTTTATCTGCAGCTAAATGAGTTTCTTGACAGATAAACCAACCATAAAAGTTTAAAAACTGATTTTACTTAAGCAGTTGAAATTTGTTTTAGCACTCCTGAAAAATTTACAGTTTGCACTTCCACTTGCCAAAGAGAGGATGATATATTCAAATTAAATACTTTGAGTAATATAAAAAAAAAAAATGTGCATAATTACTTTCAGCTATTAGGTATTATTGCTGATACTGTCGGAAACGATGTAGCCTCATATGTCTAACTAGAACTTAAGATATGTACAATATTCAAAGCAAACAGAATATAAATTCTGAATTTGCATGTAACACTTAATTGTCATCCATGTAACATCTCTCAGAAAACTTGAAAATTTTATTGCCCTGGAGTGGGAACTGAACCTGCATCTCCTGATTTCCGTTTGAGTATGCTAGCCAGGGCGATGAAATTTTCAAGTTTTTGGAGGATGTTATGTGGATGACCAATTAAGTGTTACAAGCAAATTCAGAATCTATATTCTGTTTGCTTTGAATATTCTATTGATTTCCCGTTTATTATGAAGAATATTCCTTCCTTCATTGAGATATCATGGTTCGTACGCTCCTTGAAAACCTTGAAAGAGTTTAAGGCCCTGTAAATAGTACTTGAAAAATTTTTTTTTTTGTTAAGTAATGATATGAAAGAACATGTGTAAAATAATTGTTTGTGCTGAAAAGTTGTATAGGAGATTTCTGTGTAGTTCCAATAAAAACACCAAGCTGATCAAATATAGCATAGAACTTACGTTCAACCCAGGGGAGTGTGTGGACAGCTCATGCCTTGACTGTGATATCACTACAGAGTAAAGTGTCAGCCATGGGAGTAACATAAGTGGAATGATATATTTGCAAATTGTGATGGGCTTCTGTTTACTGGAGTTAGGGACGCATTCTTGCCGGAGGGTGGAACTTACAGGAATTGCTTGTGCTTCATGCGTGGACCCTTTCCTCTCCTCACTGCATCAAAAACATCCATCAAAGCATCAAAGTCATGCATCAAAAATAAAAGATTAAAACAAACAAATAAGTGTTATACCAGTAAATGAATACGAAAATGGTTTACCCTTTCAAAATATTTCGCAAGATAAAATGATTTCAAAAAATACCCAAACAGATGGGCAATTCAAAGTTAATAAAATAAACGAACTGTTTGTAAGGGGAAGGCGTAATGGCAGGTCATTGAAGGTGTGCCAGCCCCCGGCTAAGATTAAGGGTCTGAACTTACCAATATCTACTGACTGACGGACAGTACACACATATGATAATTTGGGTTTAAAAAGTCCTTGAAAAGTGCTTGAATTTATTTTGCTTGGAAGAGTATGAGCCATGGATATGTGCAATTAAAAAGTAATGAACAAGAAGTGATCATTCAGACTTGTAGGTATGTTACTAGGCAGAACAAACCAAAGGTAAAGCACATGGTTAGAATACTCACAGCAGGTGATAATGAGGTGTAATGTGATATATATATATATATATATGTCATCAGCAAAACGAAGGTGGGTTAGATAATCTCCATTAATCTTTATCCCTTTGTTTTCCCAGTTCAGTGATTGAAAGACATTTTCCAATGTGGCATTAAAGAGCTTCGGAGATATGGTGTCACCTTGTCTCACTCCTTTTCCAATTTTTATGTGTGTTGTATTTTCAAACAGCCGAATCTTTGCACTTGCATTTTCATAGATGTTATTAATAATATTAATGTATGCATCTTCAATACCGCAGGATTTCAGAGCCATTGCAACTGCTGATGGTTTCACCGAATCAAAGGCTTTTTCATATTCGATAAAAGCCATGCACAATGGAAGCTCATATTCCCTCGCTCTTTCAATTAGTTCTCTCAGTACGTGGATATGATCTATTGTGCTGTAGCCACTCCTGAATCCAGCTTGTTCTCTCTGTTGAGCCATGTCCAGTGTCACCTTCAAGCGGTGTGAAAGAACTTTAGTGAAGATTTTATAAACCACTGATAGGAGGCTGATAGGTCTGTAGTTCCTGAGATCATTTTTGCAACTACCCCATCAGAGCTACAGAGTATGATCCAGGAACTTGCTGACAAGAGTAAAGAAGTGGGATTAAAAATGAACTTTCAGAAGACAAAAGTGATGTACAATGCTTTTACAAGAAATGAAGATTTATCGATTGATGGAGAAAAGCTGGAGATAGCAGACACGTACGTTTATCTTGGACAGCAGATATCAAGTGAGGGTCACATTGGTGAAGAAATTAATCGGCGTACAAAACTTGCCTGGAGAGCTTTTGGAAGAAACAGCATAATTTTCAAGAGCAATATGCCATTATGTCTTAAAAGAAAAGTGTTTGATCAATGCATCCTTCCAGTGCTTACGTATGGTGCAGAGACGTGGACCTTAGCTAAAAGTGACATACAAAGGCTGCAGACAACTCAAAGAAGCATGGAGAGGTGCATGCTTGGTGTAACCAGGAGAGATAAGAAGAGGAACACGTGGATCCGAAAAATGACAAGAGTGGAAGACATCATGATCAGAGTTAAATCCCTGAAATGGCAATGGGCTGGACATACTGCCAGAAGAACAGACCATCGATGGACAGCCGAAATTTTAGATTGGATTCCAAGGGACAGGAAAAGACCCAGAAGAAGACCACATGGAAGATGGGTGGATGAAATTCGAAAGTATGCGGGAGTGACATGGAGGAGACTGGCACAAGACAGACCGTTGTGGAGGAAACTTGGGGAGACCTTCATCCAGCAGTGGATTGATAATGGTTGACAATGATGATGATGATGATGATGATATATATATATATATATAAATTTACTGCCATCCATCCTTTCTGAATTGAAATCAGAATTAGTGCATTACATAGACATTAAAAGCATTTGGATACCCTGATTGATTGGGCAAATTCTGGATTCACATGTTCACATGCTGTTAGTGCATGCCAAATTTTACGGTTTACCTTGTTTAAGGGTTATTTTACACAATTCAGCCCCCTCTCCTCCCCCAATTCTGAGAGACAAATAAGTGTCCCCAATGACCACCACACCCATATATTCTGATTTATATGTGTATGTGATCCTAATATCTGCATATTAGGATCACATTTTTACCCATTTCTGCATTTCTAAACCTCTTTGCTCGGAGCCTGTTGATGGAAACTCGGTAAATACTCTGTAGAATTAGGATTGGCAGTAAGGGCTGGGGGGGGGGGGTGAAAAATATCAGCCTTATATAAAACTTAAAATTGAGTTTCTTAAACACGTTGGCACAAAAATGTAACATCAATCTCAGTTAAAGTAAAGTGTTTTTTACATTACAATATTTAATATCACAATTTCGTAGTTATAAATGAAATTTTGATGTTTATGTAGCCTAAGGATAGCATTCTAATGTGATGATTATGTATTGATTGCATTTTAATCACATTTTAAGAGTGAAATAGTGCCAAATATCTTAATTATATACATATGCAGCCTAGAGTTTAAAAAATCATTATTTTTTTTATTTAAATCAGATTTATTTGATTTAAATTACTGACATATTTTAGTTTAAATTTAAAATAGCTCTTCATTCTTCAACGTAAACATGAAACATAACATTCTTCTCCATGATTGACTTGATGGTATATAATTTTAAAATTTAAGTGACACTGAATAACGGTCTAATGAATGAGAATGTAATAAGGAAAGAATGGTATTTCTTAATGCCATGCATTCTCTTTATTGTACTGATCTGTGTCCACTAAATTTCTCAATAATTACTGATAGCAAATCATTCTGTATTAAAAACATTTTTCATACATTAAAAAATAAATCTGAATCACCAGAGAGAAAGAGAGAGTGAGTCTCTTAAGTGATTTCTGTGGAAGGAATATTCTTGTAACATGTGGAAATAGAGATCTGTGTGGACAGAGTATTCTCGTAATATGTGGAAACAAGTCTTCAGATGATGTATTTTTCAAGTTTTCTGATGTGATTAATGTTATGTGATGAACAGTTAATGCAGGATAATCAGAGATTCTGATAAATCTGAATGTGCACAACATGCATAAAACAGAAAAAGTGTTAGCCATTATATTACTGGTGTGGTTTGAAAAAATTTACAACTTGCACATTAAATTCGAATCGTAAAAGCTTCAAAATAATATATTGATTGAAAAAACATCAATATATCAATTCATGAGCAAATTTTAATTGAATTAAAGAAAAAAAAAAAGCATGTGTTGAGAGAAGCTATTTGTTCAGCAGTTTGAACAAAAATAAAAGTTTTGCTGCTTTTTGAATTCCTAGCCTATTTCTTAACTTTGAATGCACAATGTTAAATGTTGAGAACATTCTTTCAATTCCAGCTGAAGCAGATGTTGCTGTTAGTAATTGCAAAGTACTTTCCAGTTCTTTTTTTCTATTGACTCTTTCAATATGGAAAAGGAATTCCACCAGTCCCTAAAGAATTTACTGCAAGCTGCACTTTTTTCTTCCATCATCGTTCCAGTGAATGGTGCAAATTTTGCCAGAAGCTTAATGAGAATAGCCAGGAATGTGTCTCCATATTTTTCACTGGCAAATTGTAAAGCAACTTCTTTTTCTTCAGGCATAATAGTCATCCATGTTTCTTGCTTGAAAGTGAAGATCAGCGAGAAAGGCCAAAAAATGATCTGAAGATAAAGCTTGGCAATATCTTTTATGAAACAACTCCAATTTCTTTTCATCTAACATGTCATTTAATACAATTTCCAACTTTTTCCACACTACAACTGCCTCAGAAATTTTGCAATCATTCCTCTGGACTCTTATCAAGAGCATTGGCTATATATTGCCAATAAATCTTATGCATTTTTCTTTATTCCAAAATTCATTACCTTTTCTTTGATTTTAGATTCAATATTGCCATCTTTATCGTTAACCACTATTGCCATGAGTATTGGCCTGTTATTGATGTAACTTCTTAAACAGTTGCACATGTAACTCCAGCATACATCTTGGGGCAACACAAGAGTTAATCCACCAGCTTGTTTATGTGCTGATCTAACAAAATTATGATTTCTGAAATACTTCACAATATGTGTACTCTGCTCTTTGATGTTTGAAATCTGTAGATGTTTTGCAAGAAGGTTTAAAATGTGAGCTGTGGAACCATATGTTGTAACATCAACATTTTTCTCCATTTCTTTCCTCATTTTCATCATATTTGAAGCATCATCAGTTACAAAACTCTTAACTTTACACCAGATTTTTTTTTTTTTCTCTGCTGATTTCAAACTCTGCATAGAAATTTGTTCAAGGTAATCATTTGTATGGGGACTACCAGAAATATTAACTGTCCATTAAATAGACATCACCATCTGAAGTTGTTACACAAGAACAAGCAACTGGTTCATTATGGACATTGGATCAGCCATCTTATATTCATGCAGACTATCTTACCTTTTAAAGACTGAGAACATTTCTCCATTTAATTATCAAAAACCTCATCTAACAAACAACATGCTATATCCTGTTCTGTTGGTGACTTATAGCCAGGATGTAGCATTTCAATACAGTTCTTGAACTCCTTATTTTCAACCATATGAAATGGAGAGTTTGAAGAATAGATCATTCAAGCAGTTTGCAGATCAAACATTTTTTGTATTGGGCTGTGGTTTGTGTCACAAATAAATCCATTCTCAATTTTAAAATAATTTTTTTTGTGCTGTTGTAGATTTAGTGGTTGCTTCAGGTACCAATGGCAGTTCTCTTTTATGCTGGGATTCCTTGGCAGGTGAAGCATCATAAACTTCAGCATATCTTATATTGGTTTAATTTCTCAGTCGTCTCTAATAGCTGTATATGATGAAAGTGTACGTGTTCCTACTCTGATGTATGGCAGTGAAACCTGGGTTCTGCAGAAGAGACGTGTCGTTTGTATGCTGAGGAGATGCGTTACTTATGGGGGGGGGGGGTGATAAGACACACTCTGATCATGTGAAGAATGAAAATGTGTTTCAGATGCAAACTGTTGTAAGGTGGAAACTAATATTTTTAGGTGGTTTGGCCATGTTGAAAGAATGAGTGATGAGATGCTTACTAAGAGAATTTATTTTGTCCAAGTGGCAGGAAAGAAAGGTGGGTCATTCCACGCAAAATTGTCAGATTCTGAATTAATTTTCCGCCAACACATATCTGATTCTTACGATTTTTTTAATGGGTAGCTACTCCCAACTTATTAAAACCCTGAAAGTTTCAATTTATTTCCGATAGGTTAGAAGATATAATTTTTAATTTTAATGCATGGCGGACATACTTTGCATAAAAACGCAAATATCTCCGTTATTTAGAATAAAAAGAAATACCTAAATAATCATTCTTTCTTAATTTTTACCAAGGAATCCATTGGTGCAATGCACACAATTCTATCTGCTTTAGTTTTTGAGTTATGAGCAATGCAAGAGCCTTTCTTCAATGCTTAAAAAGGCAATGTAGTACAGCACTCAGAAAGCTGCAGTTATTTTTCTTTTTCTTTGCAAAGAAAGGTTTAATCTATCAAATAAAGAAAAAAACAACCCTTGGGCTTTTGCCTGAGCGCCGAGAAAAATAATTTTTAAACTTGGTGCATGGCCAGTGCATTGCCACGGTGACAGCGCAATTAGCGAAGCACGCTGCGTCGTTGTCACGGGTGTGCGGAGACTAGGTAATAGAAGTAGAACGGCATCCGTCCCGCACGCAAGAAGCGATCATGCCCACCGCGGGGAAGCATATATTGTTGAACTCACGTTTTGAAGGAAAGGAATTCTTTATTTAAAAAAAAGCATGATTAGTTCATGAACGATGTTTATATTTTGATGTCTCACAATGCTGTGATCATCTTCCATGTCAGGTTTTGATCATATTTAATCAAATCAGACAAGAGGAAGTTGAGCTTCCATGGAACACATTTTTTTCCCTCCCGATAACGAATTTGGCGATTATTATAAAATTTAACATCTAAAGGTTTTACAGTGTTCGCGAGATTTTCCCGCATTTTATGTCATCATCTGAATCATTTCTTGAAATCGATGCAAAACCAAAATTATTTTTAGGGGGGGACGATTGCTGCCAATGCTTTCGCTCTAGACGAGAAATCGTGGAGAAATTTCTTTGGCTAATTTTGGAGATAATCTTGTATTTTTTTTTAATCAGCATTTTTAAAAATTCTGGCGAGTATGTATACATGGATAAAAAGTTCTATCGTGCTTTGTTTTCAGATGTATCGTGCTGGCAATGAAATGAAGTCTCTCTGCTATTTAGATGTTGTTTGTAGAGGGTTATTACTACAAATGACCTGACGCTCCAGACCTTTTGTGCAATTTGTCTGATCAACATCCCGCAAATTTATTGCTCCTCGTAAAGATATCCTTAAGTATAAATTTGCCGCCCCGGTGACGCAGTGGTCTAATGAATGATCATTCGTCCAAGATGGGTGCAGATTTGAATCCCGGTGAGGCATGAATGTTGTTTGTTTTATGGCGCTGACTCTCTCCCTTCCCTGGAACCAGTGGCTTCAAATTAGGGATGGGCGACTGCTTATAGCCCACTGAGTTGCTTACTGTGGTCGTTAAACCTCCAATTGAAAAAAAAAAAGTATAAACTTGCAATTCGCCACAGGATGAAAAATGATGTTGACAAAAAAGCGTTAGGAGAATTTTATATGCGCACGCAAAATCTCCGATTATTATTTTCTGTGAAGGTAATATACTTTTTCTATTCCGTGGAAACTAAATATGACCCGCGAGAAAAGTTTATGTTCGTGTCATCGTGTAAACCAATCAGTTCTAAACTTTCGTCTTTTTGAAGTTTATGAATTGTAGCCTCTTAAATAAGAAAGCAAAATGGCATTCCACATGGCTGTTAGTTATAGTTTAAAATGATCAGAGAGAGAGAGAAGACCTAAGTAAGCTAAAATTGCGAAGAAATAGTAACTTGCCATAGAGATTCGTATCCATGGTTCCCATACTACATACGTTGAATAAATACTACGTACAGTATTCACATGAAAACTTTTTTTGACTAGGGATGACATTATCAGCGTCGAGTAAAGTGCACACGAACGGAATTTTTGCCAAAAATTCCTGGCAAACACTTCAAAATGTGTGCCTCCTCTCCCATCATGTTTAGCCTTCCCCCCTCTTTAATGGCCCACCCAATTCTGAGCAGCTAACGTCGCCACTGCCCTGCATTTGTTAGTTTATTTGCCATTATGGAATAATGTTTTCTGTTCGCCACAGATGTAGAACTGTTTATTTTTCTTAGAGACGATTTACTCTTTTTATCTGTGTTATGGCCGACACGCTTGCTTCTAATTTTTTTTTTTTCTCTCTTAGACCTCGGACCCCTCAGATCCTAATTTACGACCTCTGGCAAACAGAGGTTTTGTAGCTCACCGCAAGTGGAAAAGCTCCGTAGTGTGTTTTCTCAGATCACTTTTATACTCTTGCGATTTGAAAGTTGCTGCCTAGTTTTTCAGCGTCTTTGTGCATTGTTATTGTGGCGTAATGCGTTGAACAAAAAAAAAAAAAAAAAACTGATTCCTAATTCAAGAGACAGCTAAAGTAACTTGTCAATATGAGGACGATAACTGCATTGCTACTGATAAAGAGAAACAGAAGCTCATAAAACAGAGCGGACAAATTATGATCGCTAAATAGTAACACGAGTTCCATACTTGTTTTACATAAATTGGTAATCAATAATTACGATACATTGGGTATTACATTAAAGAAAACGTTCTCATACGTTCGAGGTCTGTTAATGTCTCCCATTATTTCTAAATTTATTGGCATGATTAAAAAATAATAATAACGGAAATAAATCCAATTAAATAATACCACTATGACACCGGGATGTGTTTAGGAGGCATGAAAATTTTCATTCAGTGTAACCATCGAACTGCATTTCTCTATTTTTGGGTGATACCAGGGACAGTTAAACTGTGTTTTCCTCATTTTAGGGTACTGTGGTGCGTTTTGTTTCATATGAGCTCTTCAGAGTTTCGTGAGCTCCCACCCGATGCGTAATCTTTAAATAAGCAACTGAAATAAAAAATTAATACATAACAGGCAGGATGACAACAGCGAGATGTACTCGTTCATTTAAATACCAGATCTACCAGAAAATAATGACTAACATTTTTTCTAACCTGACGCTGAACCTTGCTAACGTCATCATCTGTGATCGTCAAGTATCTGATGCTAACTAAAAAGGCAGTATATATATATATATATATATATCTCCCCTCTACTTCGCAAGAATAGGCACCGAGATATATAACCCCGATTACTTTATTTCTCAAGCTGTCATTCCTTGATAATTTTTTCTTAGGGCAGGCGTGGACACCTAGACAATTTATTAATTCCTGAAATAGAACTATTTCACGTCTAAAAATTATCCGATATTGTTTGTATTATTTGTAGATATCGTTAATCAATTTTCCAAAAACAGTATTCAACATCAGTTGCATAATTTATAAGCGCCAGTACTGTATATTGGTAAGCTATACAGGGAGAAAAAAGTTTTTATTAGTCCTTCTCGGCATTGAATGGCTAAGAATACCAATATAATAATATATATTTTTGATGTTTAAATTTAAATTGATCATTTAAATTAGGTCAGCTATAAAATATTGTTGAAAATGTTTATGATTTCATAAATATTATGGAACGTGTAAACAATTAGCTTTTAATTTTGAGTATGAGTTAATTTTCTTGCGAGTCCTGCGGGGCTGTTGATTTTCAACTGACAAGCGAGTTATTTGTCTGACTGGTAAAGCCAGCATGAAATATTTCAAACCCTGTTTATCACCCTCTACTGCCAGCCATTAACATAATCCTTCTGCTGATTTCATGTACAAGAAAGGGAACACTGGCGAATGTCAAAAGGCCAGATTCCTTTGCTATTGACAACACCCAACTTCTAACCTCCATGAAGGGAGATTAATGGTCCTCGGACTTTATAATCTCATGGGAAAGGAACAAATCTCATTTTTGTTAGGTTTTAAAATTACCTTATGCCTTTATGGTTGCAATTAAGAAATGACGCAAAGAAAAATTCTTTGCGGAAACAAACCCATTTACAACAAAACTTATTTTTACTTTCATGGCTAAAATAATATTGTTTTTAGTTTCAGCATGAAGTTGGTTTTGTTTAGTGAATCACAGTATTAAATTTAGCTCTGTTAATTTGAGCACATGCAGTTTTAATTAATTTTAATGAACTTCCCAAGTACATAATGGAGATTTGAAGATTTCTATTTGTGATGTAAATTAATCATTTTTATTCATGATTTAAATCAATGAACCCTGATGCAGTCTATTAAAGTCTAGAAATCAGTTGCATAATAAATTGGCTTTTAGTCAACGTGTTCAATACATATGTTGAATATAACAATGAAATGTTCTCTGAAAAGTTTTTATGGATTTCAGTTCTTCAAAATTGGCAGGGCTGCTCTTGTACTGTGTCTGTGGGAATTCAGTATTAAAATTTAAGCATAGATCTGTTGTAGTAACTGGGCACTGGAAAAAATTCAGTAGGCTATTTTACATTGGAACTTGCTGACTTTCAACATGGGATGGTAGGTAGAGAGCTTTCTATATGTGGCAATGGAAGCTATATTGCTGTACCAAAAGCTGTTATAGCTAATGTAATTTGAAGATGGATAAGTCCAGTTCTACTACTGCAAAAACATGTACGCGTTAGGAGGTTGCACAGAAAAATCTGTTGGAAGAGAATCGTGCACATTGTGTGGATCATACCTATCTGTCGAGTTTGAAAATGCTGTAGTAATATGCCAGCAGTAAAATTAACCGCAGGGAGTTGCATTTCCTTTTAATTGTGTTTTGCTAATAATATCACGACTATAAATGCTGAACAATGTTTGGATTGGTGTCTTACCTGCTGTTTGTGCATCATACAGCATTTTAAGAGCATTTCCATGATGAATGATACTTCACACTATTTCACTCTGTGCAGGGGTCGCGCTGCCGATCGCCATTTTTGCAATTAGTGAAAGAGAAATCGTTTTGGCGATGGAAAAATGCTTTGGCGATGGAAAAATGCTTTGGCGATTATATTTTCATAGTGTTACAACACTTTGGCGAAAACAAATTGAATTTGGTGACTAAATTGGCGAAAACTTTAGAAAAGCTAGTGCAACCCCTGCATTGATGTATGTGTGTGAATCTGGCAGTTACTGAGAGAATGGTGGTTCTCTTAAGTCTGCATCATTCTAACTGTCAAGTTTGGTGGTGGGTCTGTAATAATTTGGCACTATTTCACTTGGATGCTAGGACTTACTTTGGTCCATTAGTGGGTGTATCTGGAACCATAACAAATCTCTGCCTTGGTATTCTGGACAATTTTGTGCTCCCTATACTCTGCAGTACTTGGTATGGACCATTGTTTGTTTACCATAATTATGCTTCATGTACAAGGCTGGTTTGTGAGGAACAACACTGAAATGTTGTACTTGCCAGTTAAAAAAGTTCAGACCTCAACCCAATAGAATGCCTTCAGGAGGCATTGAAATGCCAAATCAGATGTTGACCACAGCAGCCTTCCTCCAAATTGGCTTTTCAGGAAGAGGTTCAATATTGTGATCAAGATTTAATGTGGAATTTAGTAGAAAGCCTGTCATAGTTTTCTTTTTGAATGTGCTCATAATCTCCTTTTTACCTATTAACAACGGCAGGCCTGTAGCCAGACAGTGAAGTTGGGAAGGGCGGCTGATGTATAAGGTTAGGCAAAAGATATAAAAGAGATGGGACACTGGTCTGTAGTGTAAATGGCTAAGATTGGGGTTAGAAAAAATGCAGGTCGTGGGACGCCTTCCCTGGCTGTGAGCCTGTATAATGACCCAGAAATCCTGGGTTGCTTTTTAAATTATCAAATATTATGTGATATGTCTTCCACGGTTGTGTGTGTGTGTGTGTGTGTGTATGTGTGTGTGTAGTTACTCATTTTTCTATTGGCTCTTTACACCATTGCATGTGGAGATGGATTATTTCTGATAGATGCTTTTATGTTTTATTTATTTTTTTGTATTTCTGTAGTGCTTGATCCTTTTTGGCCATTGTGTCAATAAAAATTATCAACCACCTTAGTTATTCATTTTTTTTTAATTTAATTAAACACCATTGCAACCATGCCTGACCTTGAATTCTTGCCATCAGGAGCCTCTGGAATTTCCTCCCTGCAGAAATACAGTGTGTGCTAGGCTTCAACACATTTCACTTTCAGTCCCTCACTATTCAATTCACAGGAGCTGCAGCTTTTCTCTGGAATTTCCTCTCTGCAGAAATACAGTGTGTGCTAGGCTTCAACACATTTCACTCTCAGTCCCTCACTATTCAATTCACAGGAGCTGCAGCTTTTCTTGCAAGGCTGCTTGGCAGCAATATGGCATCCTTGGATGGGGTGTCTTGATTGCTGCCATTCAGTGTATTTTTGTACAGTGCTCCAGAAATCTGTTTTATGTTCCAACCCTGCTGCATGTCATCCAACAACAATATTTGCACAGCACCCATTTGCTGTACATCATGCATATGATTATCTGTCTGTCTTTGACCACCTGAGGCTGTAAAACTGCTTCAGCAAATCTATGAGGGTCCCTACCTAAATTGAATAAAAAAATATCTTAAACTGATGATCTGAAAACATACTTGAAACATAGCTACTTGATGATAACTTTGTTTAATGGTTGTATGAGAGCTGCCTTGTAAGCTTCCGTAACAGATCAACAAAAGTACTGATTATATCGTAAGAAGACAAATTGCGAAGTTTGCCGTTTTTGTTTCACATAACGCTTGCCACACACAGTTTTTCTTGTAGCATTGTTGTGTGTGGTAGGCACATTTGCATTTTAAGTTTAACAAAAATGTTTTTACATTATGCAATGCCAACAGTGTTTTATTTTATCATTGATTATAATTCATTAACCCTTTAACGACCAGCATGACTCTAACATTTAGTATCACTTCATCATCATCATCATCATTGTCAACCATTATCAATCCACTGCTGGACGAAGGTCTCCCCAAGTTTCCTCCACAACGGTCTGTCTTGTGCCAGTCTCCTCCATGTCACTCCCGCATATTTACAAATTTCATCCACCCATCTCCCATGTGGTCTTTTTCTGGGTCTTTCCCTGTCCCTTGGAATCCAATCTAAAATTTCGGCTGTCCATCTATGGTCTGTCCTTCTGGCAGTATGTCCAGCCCATTGCCATTTCAGGGATTTAACTCTGATCATGATGTCTTCCACTCTCGTCATTTTTCGGATCCACGAGTTCCTCTTCTTATCTCTCCTGGTTATACCCAGCATGCACCTCTCCATGCTTCTTTGAGTTGTCTGCAGCCTTTGTATGTCTCTTTTAGTTAAGGTCCACGTCTCTGCACCATACGTAAGCACTGGAAGGATGCATTGATCAAACACTTTTCTTTTAAGACATAATGGCATATTGCTCTTGAAAATTATGCTGTTTCTTCCAAAAGCTCTCCAGGCAAGTTTTGTACGCCGATTAATTTCTTCATCAATGTGACCCTCACTTGATATCTGCTGTCCAAGATAAACGTACGTGTCTGTTATCACCAGTTTTTCTCCATCAATCGATAAATCTTCATTTCTTGTAAAAGCATTGAACATCACTTTTGTCTTCTGAAAGTTCATTTTTAATCCCACTTCTTTACTCTTGTCAGCAAGTTCCTGGATCATACTCTGCAGCTCTGATGGGGTAGTTGCAAAAATGACTACGTCATCAGCAAAACGAAGGTGGGTTAGATAATCTCCATTAATCTTTATCCCTTTGTTTTCCCAGTTCAGTGATTGAAAGACATTTTCCAATGTGGCATTAAAGAGCTTCGGAGATATGGTGTCACCTTGTCTCACTCACTTTCCAATTTTTATGTGTGTTGTATTTTCAAACAGCCGAATCTTTGCACTTGCATTTTCATAGATGTTATTAATAATATTAATGTATGCATCTTCAATACCGCAGGATTTGAGAGCCGTGGTAACTGCTGATGGTTTCACCGAATCAAAGGCTTTTTCATAATCGATAAAAGCCATGCACAATGGAAGTTCATATTCCCTCGCTCTTTCAATTAGTTCTCTCAGTACGTGGATATGATCTATTGTGCTGTAGCCACTCCTGAATCCAGCTTGTTCTCTCGGTTGAGCCATGTCCAGTGTTACCTTCAAGCGGTGTGAAAGAACTTTAGTGAAGATTTTATAAACCACTGATAGGAGGCTGATAGGTCTGTAGTTCCTGAGATCCTCAATGTCACCTTTTTTATGTAGCAGGATCATTGTAGCGTTGTTCCAATCCTCAGGAATCTTCCCTTCATTAAGGCATCGAGTGAAAATTTGGGCGAGTACTGTTTCAATTTCTCCACTTGCTTCTTGTATGATGTCTATAGTAATTCCATCTTCTCCTGGAGCTTTCCCCCGCTTCATGTTCTTGATTGCATGAGCAACTTCTGCTGGGAGGACTGGAAGAACTCTGGTACCTTTCATGATGTCTGGAGTACATGTATCATCCCTTTCATATAATTTGGAGTAGAAATCTTTCACTCTTGTCAAAATTTCGCCTCTATTTCTTGTTATAGAACCATCTTCTTTTCTCAGAGCCATAATATGTTTTCTTCCCTTACTGAGATGTCCCTTTGCTATCTTAAGGCTTTGGTTGTTTTCAATTGCTTTCCTCA
Source organism: Macrothele yani (assembly GCA_039090855.1). Taxonomy (NCBI): domain Eukaryota; kingdom Metazoa; phylum Arthropoda; class Arachnida; order Araneae; family Macrothelidae; genus Macrothele; species Macrothele yani. Next base: position 35,799,092 of record CM077004.1, read on the forward strand.
CTAGCTCACAGTTGAATTTCCTTACGTCTTCAGTGATACTTTTTCGTGTTGTCTTGCATAGCTCTATATATTCCACTTTGGAAGTCACATCTTCTTTAGTTGTCCTCATCTCTCTTCTTTTTTGCATCAACATTTTGGTTTTTCCTGATAATTTGTTCACATGCAACTTGTTCTTAGACCCAGCTAATTTTGTTGCTGTTTCCATTAGAGCTTTGGTTACTTTTCTGTTAACTTCCGAAATATCCACTTCTTCCGATGTTAGGCCTTCTAAAGCAGAGAATCTGTTCTTCAGTTCCAACTTGAAAGTATCATGGTGTTTTTTAAGGTTGGTTATGTCAATACATTTTGTTTGTCTTATGAGCTTGCCACGTTCCAGTTTAGTGTTGAGGTGCATCTTACATCTCACCAATCTATGGTCACTACCTGTGTTGAACTTGTTCAGCACACTGCAGTCTTCGATGACGAATTTTTTGTTACACATAATAAAATAAATTTCACTTGTCGTCCCAATTGGATGTCTCCATGTCCATTTCCTGTGTGGCTTTTTCTTGAAAAAGGAATTCAAGATGAAAAATCCTTCTGCCTCTGCAAACTCAACGAGAGTATTTCCACGTTGGTTTCTGTTGCCGTGACCGAATTTACCTACTGAAGTTTCATTCTGTTGCCGTTGCCCTATTTTTGCATTGAAATCTCCCATAATTATTTTCAAGTGCTGCTTACCTTTATTATTTAGATGACAAATTTCCTCATAAAATTCTTCAATTTCTTCTTCAGGATGACTTGTGGTGGGTGCATAAGTTTGAATAATCTGAGCCTGGTATCTTCTCGATAGTTGGATAACGAGTCGTGCAGCTCTGTCAGAGGAACTTTCAACTTCTACCACTTTATCCTTCAGTTTCTTGTTTATTATAAATCCAACACCACTAGTTCTGCCAGTATCTGTCCCACGATAATAGAAGAGATGTCCACTTTTCAGTTCAATGAGATCTTCTCCTTTTCTCCTTACCTCACTTAGCCCGATGATGTCCCACTTGATCCTTTGTAGTTCCTCTTCCAATTCAAGAAGCCTTGAATCAGAAGATAGGGAGCGTCCGTTATAGGTAGCCAAGGTCAGCATCAAATGGCAGCCTAGTCCGGTCCTCCGGGGATTCTTAGCACCCTCTGCCTTCATGTCGCACTGGCCGCTGCCTTGGCCAGGTACATTCCAGCTGCCGGAGACTGAGGGCCAAGATTTAAGTTGTAGAGTCATTTTGGAGGTGTTTGGCCATAACTCACCACGCTGGCCAAGCGGGTTGGTGAGTGTGGGATAGCATTTCCTCTGATCCCGATGGTATAGTTATACCGCTATTGGCGGTCGTCAGAGCCCCTTTAGTGGGAACAGGATGCACCACGAGAAGGCGGGGTTGACATTTGTCAAGGAGAGGCTGTGATGTTACGCATCACCTGACCTTACATCCCTATCACTTATAACGAAGTAAATTTCTCCGTCATTTTTGGCCTACGCCGGGATTCGAATCCGAGTCCGCTTATTCCGGAACAAGTCGCTCCACCAACTGAGCTACGCAGACGTTTATTCTGATTCCTATCTGCCGTGTGCGTCCTGCTGGCAGGTACGTCACATCTCCCCCCCCCCCCCCCCCCCCGAGAGAGGGCCGGGGGCATGGCCCACGGGTCAGCCGTGACCATGAATCGTTGCAGGCAGCCATCCACTGTAGAACGTGCACTTGAGAACTCCCAGTCAATCTGCTGTGTGGAATGCAACATCACACATTTTTATTTTTGAAGCGCTGGAGAAGGAATTCTCTGATTTTTCCTGTCTCGCGGTGTGGAAATGACATCACACCAATGCGAGATTTTGAACGGCCGGGTCATCCGGATAGTTCGGGCGCCATTATAACGAAGTAAATTTCTCCGTCATTTTTGGCCTACGCCGGGATTCGAACCCGAGTCCGCTTATTCCGGAACAAGTCGCTCTACCAACTGAGCTACGCAGACGTTTATTCTGATTCCTATCTGCCATGTGCGTCCTGCTGGCAGGTACGTCACACACTCAAAGTACCATAACGCCCGAAACTGTCTGTTATTTCACTTCCTTGTTTAGCAACAACAATTGTGACTGACGGTGACTCCTGCTGATCTCTGTAGGTCCTGCAAATTTAAAGAACAGGTAAGGGTAGGAATTCTGACTCACTCTAGACAGGCGTTTCGGGCGGCTATGGTCGTTTGTATATACGGGCCTTATGGCCGTTAAAGGTTCTGATGGTTTAAGTGTCCTTTGAATGTATGTCGGTAATTGTCAGTTAGTATAAAGCATGGATGCATTCATATTTCCCCTGTGATATTTAAATCAACATCCTCTGATAGTCTTCCACTTGGCTACTCCTTAAAGGATTGAAACCCACTAAAAATGCAGGGTTGGGGGAATTGCCACATTTTTGTATGTATTTCTCAACATTTAGAAAAAATACTTTTTTTGTTTGTTGTATGCTGGATCTCTTTTAAATACATTTGGTCTTACATGGATTGGTTATCACGGGGAGCGAGTAGGCATTTCTATTTTTAAGCAACACTAGTGAGAGCGTAAACAGGTGCGGTCGAGATCCCGCTTGAGGCACGCCTGCGATTTGCATTTTGGTCGTAACAGTCCTTCTGAGAGCTCTAAGCTCTCACCAATCCAGTCCCCGTCCCGTCGTCGGGCTGGTTTCTCCACTCACTATGAGTGGGCCAAGTGCGGGGACAGAAGAGCAGAGACCATCCTGCTCGGGCCTCCAAAACCCAGAAATGGGGAGCGGAGGCACAGAAAACTCTGAGTGCAGGCACAGAGGAGTTCCTGGGGCTGTTCCACGAGTTGAACACGCTAATGGACAGCCCTAACACTAGAATTTCTCACAACGCGAGAGGGCTCATGGGCCCAATTCTAGACCGCATGCTATCCTTCGTAACAAAGCAGTCGCTGAAATTGGAGAATCTCAAAGGACAACTAACGGAAAGAGGATGGAGTGAGCAGGTCGTAGAGAATACGAGATATGTGAAGGTCACCGGGAGGAGGCAAGCTCGCGCAGCACCCAAAAGGCCACAGCCAATCCACCCAATTATCCTCTACAAAGGATCCGGGCAAATCTTCGTCGGAGGTAAAGGAATTGGTGAAAGAAGTGTTCCATCCAAGTTCCTTGGGAACAGGAATTCAAAGTGAAAAAGGTTGCAAATGGAGGGGTTCTGATCAAATGCAGCAAGGCGAAAGGGGTGAAAAGGTTCGAAGGGGGCTTTCAGTGAGTACCCACAATTGAATAACCATTTCATTCTAAAAAGCCAGAGAGGAGATCTCCCAGACTAATCATCTATGGGATTGAAACCGAGGATGACCAACAGGTGGTTGATGAACTAACCAACCAGAATGATGTTAAAGATCTCGATCGTTGCAGAGTTCTCTTCCCGATCAAAGGGAAGGGGAGAAGAACCACTGGGTGTTCGAAATGGCCCCAGCTGACTTCCGCACTCTAGCGAAGAGAGGAAAGGTCAACCTCGGCTGGCAAATGCACTCCTGCAAGGAATATCTGCAGAAAACCCATTGCTTCTGGTGCAACGGGTTTGGTCACCATCGTGACAAGTGCAAAGCATTGTCTGAAACCTGCGGCCAGGAGGGGCACAGGCGACAGACCTGTCAAAATGAAGCAAACTGCCCCAACTGCCAAAGTGCAAACGAGAAGTTACGTCTCAAGCTCGACACTGCCCACTCCAGCATAGACCCAGACTGTCAGAGTCTGCGGAGAGAACTCTAGAGGATCCGTGCTAGAACGGACTACGGCTGACGGACAAGCAAAGGAGGATCCAGGACGGGACTGTGTTCCCGAGAAGAATTGCGAGATGCTGACCGAGCTTCAACTGTGCCTGTAACACCGTATTACTGGAGTATCGCTATTTAATGTGTGTGTGTGTGTGTGTGTGTGTGTGTGTGTGTGTGTGTGTGTGTGTGTGACTGTTTTTAGATTGAAGGCCTCTGCCCAAGAAAAGTTTGAGTGGCGAACCAATCTCCCAGAGGTCTCTCAAATAGCCACGGTTAATCATGTGCGACCTCCCCAGTTCGCACCACCTGTCGGTGGGTTCGAATCTGCTGTCCCTGGAATGGGATTGGTACCGTAACTTTCACCGATGGTGAATGCAAATAGTGAGATCTATCAATCCTTGCAGAGTCCGCAACAGGACGGAGCAAGCTGATGCCTCATCAACTTACACTATGTAGATGTGGGGGTTTGCTGTGGCAGAAAGCAAACATCACATTGCTGTTTTCGTTGTTTTTTCGTTTTGTTTTTAGAGAGGCTTCCAACAGTGTTGATCCAGGAGAAATATAAATATGCTATCTTATATAAAATCACTCCATTTTACTCTGTAACAATATCACTTTGTAATTTAATTTGCCAGAAGTGAAAATCATTTTTTATTGCCCTGGTGGCTGAGTGGTCTAAGTACTGGTTTGTTACCAGGGTTCAAACCCTGATGAGGTATAGATGTTATGTTTGCAGTGATGGAAAGTTTGCGCCAATTTCATTATCTTGTGCCAAACTGCTACAAATCGAAAAAAATTTAATATTTGCACCCAACTGTGCCGAAACGGCAATCCACAGCAAAAACTGCTGAGCGAAAAAAAGCAGTTTCAAACGGTGAATTGATTGACGCTTTTCTATGGTCTATGCGTAATTTGGTTAAACATATAATGATGCTTAATCAACATGTACCGTCAATCTTAATTTGTTGTTTTTCCGGCATAAGTGACAAATAGGTTTCACGATGTAGATGGAGCTTATGGAGGAGGAGTTTTGTTGTAATCACGCGGTATGTAGGAAAAACGATGCTGTACATTATAAAATCCTGATGATTATTTATAGATGGTTTGGTGGTCTTTCGGAGTGTTGTGCAATTGAGATTGTTTATATGTCGTTCCCTACTCTTTGGGATGGCACAGTTATTTCGTTCTGGGCGAGGTGCACAATTGCATAAATACAGAGTAAGGTCAGTCTAATAGCTATTTCATTGACGCAGAGGACGACTGAAAATCACTCTCCGATGGCAGGATGATACGATGGTTCTGTTTCTAAAGGATTCATAAGAATTCTGAGATGCAAACTTTTATGGGTTTTCCGAAATTTGTAAGAATTTTTACTCCATCTTACGGTTTTACGGAAGTCACTCAAAAAACTACAGAAAAGCCTATGCAAGATCCCTGCATGCAATTTTCAGTTTTTTACCATCTTTTGGTAGAAAAAACACACTTTACAGATAGTCCCTATACGCCTTCGATGTTCTGATTTCCCCCGCCAACGGAGGTGGAGTTTTGTCACGTGATTCCACGTACAACCATTTAAGAGTGCTGTGCGCAAAAGCCGAGTGGGAGCTCAGCTCAGCACCTTTTGTGAACTCTACATTGATTACATGTGGCTTTCTGCTTGTGAAAATTTCGGTGCAAACGTTTTAACCCTTGCCAGTCGACTGTCGAGTAACACCCGACATTACGAAATTGATGAATAGCGCGCTGCACGCCAATGACGCCTTTATAGCTCACATGTTGCCGCTCACAAACATTTTCACCGAATAGAGAAAAAGAAATGTCATCGGCTTGTTGGGTGTCACCCGCCATACGATGACGCCTCTATAGCTAATATGTTGGCGCTCACGAGGAGTTTCGTTTTCGCCGAACAGCTGAGGTGTCTGGTGCTATCAGTCACGCCTCTACAGCTCGCATGTCGGCTCTCGTGAGGAATTTCTTTTTCGCCGAATAGGTCTGGTGTCATCCGCCACACATATGAAACCTCTATAGCGCGTGTGTCGGAGCTTGAGAGACATTTCTTTTTCGCGGAATATCGTGCGTGTCGGGTGTCACTCTATATGCCGATGACGTCTCTATAACTTGCATGCCGACGCTCGTGATACATTTCTTTTTCGCCGAATAGCTTGCGTGTTGGGTGTCACCCGCCATGCTGATGATGTTTCTATACCTCGTATTTCGGGGCTGGCGAGCCAAAGCTGACTGCTAAGTTGTGGCCTCTATGGCAGGGGGGGGGGGAGTGCTGGTTGAGTATGGGTGAAAAGTTATTCGAGTGGAAAAGGTTAATTTAGATTAAAATGAAATGAAATGTAGCAGTGTAACTGCTATGACAACAAAAAGAACGAAGTCAAATAAAACTTATCAAGTGTATCGCTGTATCATCATCATTGTCAACCATTATCAATCCTTTGCTGGATGAATGTCTCCCCAAGTTTCCTCTACAACGGTCTGTCTTGTGCCAGTCTCCTCCATGTCACTCCCGCATACTTTCGAATTTCATCCACTCATCTCCCATGTGGTCTTCTGTCCCTTGGAATCCAATATATATATAAAGAAGAAGAAATTGAAGAATTTTATGAGGAAATTTGTCATCTAAATAATAAAGGAAGGCAGCACTTGAAAATAATTATGGGAGATTTCAATGCAAAAATAGGGCAACGGCAACAGAATGAAACTTCAGTAGGTAAATTCAGTCACGGCAACAGAAACCAGCGTGGAAATACTCTCGTTGAGTTTGCAGAGGCAGAAGGGTTTTTCATCTTGAACTCCTTCTTCAAGAAAAAGCCACACAGGAAATGGACATGGAGACATCCAAATGGGACGACAAGTGAAATTGATTTTATTATGTGTAACAAAAAATTCGTCATAGAAGACTGCAGTGTGCTAAACAAGTTCAACACAGGTAGTGACCATAGATTGGTGAGATGTAAGATGCACCTCAACACTAAACTTGAACGTGGCAAGCTCATAAGACAAACAAAATCTATTGACATAACCAACCTTAAAAAACATCATAATACCTTCAAGTTGGAACTGAAGAACAGGTTCTCTGCTTTAGAAGGCCTAACATCGGAAGAAGTGGACATCTCTGAAGTTAACAGAAAAGTAACCAAAGCTCTTATGGAAACAGCAACAAAATTAGCTGGGTCTAAGAACAAGTTGCATGTAAATAAATTATCAGGAAAAACGAAAATGTTGATGCAAAAAAGAAGAGAGATGAGGACAACTAAAGAAGATGTGACTTCCAAAGTGGAATATATAGAGCTATGCAAGACAGTAAGAAAAAGTATCGCTGAAGACGTAAGAAAATTCAACTGTGAACTAGTGAGGAAAGCAATTGAAAACAACCAAAGCCTAAAGATAGCAAAGGGACATCTCAGTAAGGGAAGAAAACAGATTATGGCACTGAGAAAAGAAGATGGTTCTGTAACAAGAAATAGAGGTGAAATTTTGACAAGAGTGAAAGATTTCTACTCCAAATTATATGAAAGGGATGATACATGCACTCCAGACATCATGAAAGATACCAGTACCAGAGTTCCTCCAGTCCTTCCAGCAGAAGTTGCACATGCAATCAAGAACATGAAGCAGGGAAAAGCTCCAGGAGAAGATGGAATTACTGTAGACATCATACAAGAAGCAAGTGGAGAAATCGAAACAGTACTCGCCCAAATTTTCACTCGATGCCTTAATGAAGGAAAGATTCCTGAGGATTGGAACACTGCTACAATGATCCTGCTGCATAAGAAAGGTGACATTGAGGATCTCGGAAACTACAGACCTATCAGCCTCCTATCAGTAGTTTATAAAATCTTCACTAAAGTTCCTTCACACCGCTTGAAGGTAACACTGGACATGGCTCAACCGAGAGAACAAGCTGGATTCAGGAGTGGCTACAGCACAATAGATCATATCCACGTGCTGAGAGAACTAATTGAAAGAGCGAAGGAATATGAACTTCCATTGTGCATGGCTTTTATCGATTATGAAAAAGCCTTTGATTCGGTGAAACCATCAGCAGTTACAATGGCTCTGAAAATCTGCGGTATTGAAGATGCATACATTAATATTATTAATAACATCTATGAAAATGCAAGTGCAAAGATTAGGCTGTTTGAAAATACAACACACATAAAAATTGGAAAGGGAGTGAGACAAGGTGACACCATATCTCCGAAGCTCTTTAATGCCACATTGGAAAATGTCTTTCAATCACTGAACTGGGAAAACAAAGGGATAAAGATTAATGGAGATTATCTAACCCACCTTCGTTTTGCTGATGACTTAGTCATTTTTGCAACTACCCCAGCAGAGCTGCAGAGTATGATCCAGGAACTTGCTGACAAGAGTAAAGAAGTGGGATTAAAAATGAACTTTCAGAAGACAAAAGTGATGTTCAATGCTTTTACAAGAAATGAAAATTTATCGATTGATGGAGAAAAGCTGGAGATAACGGACACGTACGTTTATCTTGGACAGCAGATATCAAGTGAGGGTCACATTGATGAAGAAATTAATCGGCGTACAAAATTTGCCTGGAGAGCTTTTGGAAGAAACAGCATAGTTTTCAAGAGCAATATGCCATTATGTCTTAAAAGAAAAGTGTTTGATCAATGCATCCTTCCAGTGCTTACGTATGGTGCAGAGACGTGGACCTTAACCAAAAGAGACATACAAAGGCTGCAGACAACTCAAAGAAGCATGGAGAGGTGCATACTTGGTGTAACCAGGAGAGATAAGAAGAGGAACTCGTGGATCCGGAAAATGACAAAAGTGGAAGACATCATGATCAGAGTTAAATCCCTGAAATGGCAATGGGCTGGACATACTGCCAGAAGGACAGATCCTCGATGGACAGCCGAAATTTTAGATTGGATTCCAAGGGACAGGAAAAGACCCAGAAGAAGACCACATGGGAGATGGGTGGATGAAATTCGAAAGTATGCAGGGGTGACATGGAGGAGACTGGCACAAGACAGACCGTTGTGGAGGAAACTTGGGGAGACCTTCGTCCAGCAGTGGATTGATAATGGTTGACAATGATGATGATGATGATGATACACTGCCGGACAATTGCTAAGGACGGATGACAATAGCAACGATAGCAACCATAAAATGGAAGGTAGGAAAATGTGGAAATTAGCATAAGTGCGGGATACAGTAAGACGTGTTGTGCGTATGCAAATTTTGGATTGCCGAACTTGTTCGTGACGTCATAGCGCTGATAAGAGATATAAAGGATTTGACGCATATTGACTGTTGTTGTTCAAACGCAAAGTTGAAAGGGAAAGAATCAATTGACGAACTTGCAATTTTCAGTATGTCTTCCTGACATCACCTAGATGATTTTACGCGTGGCCGTATTATTGGCAAGATTGAAGAAGGGCGAAAAATAACAGATGTTGCCTGGGAGTTCGATGTCAGCCACAGTGTTGTTTCAAGGCTTTGGAAATCATTTCAAACAAATGGAGAGTGTAGCAAACGTCACGGGGGAGGTCGTCTTCGCAGTACGACACCTGCAGAAGATCGGTACATAGTGCTATCAACAAAAAGACACCGGCGCAGCACAGCTAGTGAGGTAGCAAATCAGTTTGTGGCTGATACTGGCAAGCGGATCTCCCAAAAAAATGGTCGCCAGACGTTTGCATGAAGGAGGACTATACGCCCGCCGTCCTGTTGTGTGCATCCCATTGTCCAGACGTCACCGTACCGCCCGTTTGCAATGGTGCCATCAACATTGCAATTGGACTGATAACGACTGGTCTGCTGTCCTCTTCTCAGATGAGAGTAGATATAATCTATCGTCTGATTGTCGACGACAACTGATCTGGCGTGATAGTGGTACAGCATATTGTTCAGCAAACATACAGGAAAGGGACCGATATCCGACATGTAGTGTCATGGTATGGGCTGGCATCATGATCAATGGCCGTACATCCCTCTATGTGCTTCCAACTGGGACTATGACTGGCTAACGATACATTAATGATGTTCTGCTACCTCATGTTCGCATGTTCCGTGGTGCTGTCGGTGATAGATTCATTTTCATGGACAACAACGCAACATGTCGTCGAACAGTCGCTGTCCAGGAGTGTCTTGAGAGCGAGGATATTCAACGCCTCATATGGCCAGCACGTTCTCCAGATCTGAATCCCATTGAAAATGTGTGGGATGCTTTGGGGAGGAGTCTTGCTGGTTGCCAATGCCCTTCAATAAACAAGAACACCCTCATCCATGCACTAACAGAGGAATGGGATAAATTACCCCAACAGCTGCTTGATAATGTTGTGCAAAGCATGATGCGACGTGTGGAATCTTGCATCGCCCTCCATGGTGGCCATATCCCGTATTGACATCTTACGCCGGAACGCCTGCGGATGGTAATTGCATTTTTTTCAAGTTTATGTATTCTGCACAAAATGGCCTGTTTGTCCTTTGAACACGTTCCAAAGCCTTCTGGATTTCAGAGCACAATAAATTGTCTTTCTTGTAATGTCCTGGCATTCTGACATTATTTTATTTCACTTGGCATCCAACCACACTTACTTTTTTATGCGCTATATAGCCGTTTATGATCTGTCCTTAGCAATTGTCCAGCAGTGTATATATAGTAAAGAATGGTCTTTCTATGAAGCATCTAAAGTTTTGCTGAATCACGTTCTCTAATCTATGTGGCTGCGATTTTAGCATAGCGGTCTTGATAATTGTAGGTGTCATGCAGAGAGGCAAGAAGCACAAAGATCATGTCAAGAGATGTCAGTAAAATTATTGTAACCAAAAAACATCTGACAGCTTATAAAGAATCCTGGAAAAAATATCAAGAGCAGATTAGTTCTGAAAAAATGCAGCAAAATAAATGAAAAAGAGAAGAAGAAATTGAATTTTCACAAAGTGATTTGAAACAGGATGAAGCTGAACTTTTGCTTCAGTTGGATTCCTCTTATAAAACGTTAAATAATGCTGAGATGAACATTGAATGTTGCATTAAAAAAAAAAAACATGAGTGCAACAGAAAGTGGACAGGTACTATTAAACGAAACAAAACATTGCTAACAATCTTAAAAAAATAAGAAAAAAAAATAGTAGGGAGCAACAATTAAATATTGAGAAAAACAGCAAAAAATAATTTTTTTTTGTAAAATAAATTATTAAATAATAGAATCCTGCTATGATCTATTTGAGAATTAAAATCTTTGCATATGTGTGTGTGTATTTCAGTGCAAGATGTTTTAAATCTGAGTAGGGTTCATCTAGTTCCAAAATGTTTTCTGCTTAAGCGTTTGTTCTGTCTACTAATACTTTATTTGCTCCGAAAAAGTGTTTCCTTACTGCTCCAAAAATGCATTTTGCTGCTCCAAAAACACATTTTGCTGCTCCAAAAACACATTTTGCTGCTCAAAAATAATTTTGCAACTTTCCATCACTGTGTTTGGCTTTCTCCCTCTCCTGGAACCGGTGGCACTGAATTAGGAACAGGTGACTACTCATAGCCCATCGAGTTGCTCATGGTTGTTAAACCACCAACTGAAAAAAAAAAAAAATCTTTTTACGGCTGCATTAAGCTACAAAGAAGTTCAATGTTTTTTCATCGCAATAAATCTTGAAATGAAGTTCTTGAGGTGCCAAAGGTGTGGCTTGCTTAGCTTGTAAGTGGCTTGCTTAGCTTGTAAGTTCTTAGGTCCAACACTGAAAACTAGGAAGTTTTAAAAGTTGGCTGCCAATGATTATTTTAAAAAGACATTATTTGTTTTAAAATTTGCCTTTTTTAGTAGATAAATTTTATTATTGATTGCAGTGTGTGCTTGCATATGCATTTCTTTCAAATTCCCACTAATACATTATCTGCATTTCCTTTTTTTCTGTAGGTGTTTTTTGATTTAATGAGGGAGATCAGGAATCGCAAATTTGCTGAAAGCAAAATCAATAATGGGCCTAAGAAACCCGGAAGGCGAAAGAAAAAATGTGTCATACTGTAGTTTTGCATACTTTAGAGTGCTGCATTTACTTTTTTTTTTTTTTTTGTAATTTTTTTTTTCATAATTATAACCATGTATGATTGGTTTACTGAATCCATTTCCTGCATTTATGAGAAAACTTGAGAAAGGCGTGTGAAAGTTTTCATATGAGTCTTGTGTGTAAAGGTGATACCTGGCCCACCTTGCCTTTATAGGCTCATGTAGTGTCAAATCGGCCAAGAGATCTTTTTTTTTTGTTGAATACACAATCATATATTTAAAAGCCATTCTGCAAGGTTTTCTTGTTTTGTATTTAAATATTTTACATTTCTATTTATAGTTTATTAAAAATATTTTGCAATTTTTATGAATATAGTATTTTGCACTTTATATACTGACCTGTAAGCATTCTTTAAAACTGGAGAAAAAAATGTTGTTTTAACCGAAAAGTCGTTCATTTCTGCTATGATATTATCCCACTGGTCTGTGTGAGAATGAATTTCATAAGAACATTTGTTACTGTAAATTTTGGCTATGGACCATTGAATGGTTGCTTTTATTATTAGCTGTATATACTAACTTTATTAAAATATTGTGGCTTGTATCTTGTATTATTCATTAAAATTTATTAACAACAGTGTTTACATTTTGTTAACTATATATACATGTCTTCCAAAGATAGATGGAGCTAGTACAAGGACCTTGAATTGAAAATTCGTAAATTTAAGTTGCAGTGTAAGTAAAGAGTAGCAATCATATTGTCATCTTTTTATACCTGCTAACCTGGAAGTTTTTAGGTTGGCCCAATCACGAAACAAAAGCATGAACTATAAGAACGGAAAATCAAAAACAGTAAAGAAAAATAAAAAACAGTGCTGATTGGTTGTGAACTTTCTCTCTTTTGCTCATACTCTTGAGAAATGAGATGTTATACCCTTGAGAAATTATTGCTTTCTTATATTGCGAACGACCCATTTTACAAATCAGTCCTAGATTCAGGTCTATGGTGTGTGAGCAACTACATTAGAATCTCATTCATATGTTTCTCACATATGTTTTTCTCATTTATACACAAAATGTTGCTGACCTAAAAATTCTGAATTGCCCTGAATGCTCAACTTTCCCTGTTTAATTTTTTTTTTTAGTTTTATGCTAATTTTTCGTGGTCCCTTGAAAAACATAAATGAGGTTCCACTGTACTATAAAATGTAATGCCTGTAGCAACATTCTTTTATTTACTGTAGGACATGTATGCCCAAACCACCTAATTATGTCTCATTAACTTTGTCTTCTACAGAAGAGGAACCCAACTTGGACCTAATATCTGCATTACTAATCCTCTCGCCACACTGAACCCATTTACTTTTCCTGGTAATCATTTTACCATTTTCATATTACTCACTTCTAACCACATAATGAGCTAATAAGGCTATTTATTCCCATCAAGAAGGTAAGTTGAAATATCAGATTTTTCACATTAAGGAACTGAAAGAGTCAGCTGCCTATTTAGTTGATTGGGAGGGGAGTCCTACAGCCTGAACCAACCTTTTGTATGCATATGTAAGCTGATTTCTTCCTGTTCTGACATGCAGGCTCTGCTGGATTAATATAAAACCAACCTATTCATCAGTGAAAATGTCAAAGTATTTTTTGTACGTTCACAGATGGCATTAATCGCAGTTGTTTGATATATTCTGAGGAAGTGTTTAACCCTTGGCCTTCATATAATTTATTTCTTTAAATAGCTGTTTGCTTATGTACACTATTTCTGTTAACTTTTACTCTAGTCTTCCATTCACTCCCCACCAGAAATCACTAAAATTTTTCACTTTTTGTCAAAATCTAACCCAATTTAAGAATATCTAAGAGTAGCCCATTTTGTCTCTGAACAAGCTAGTTTTTTAATCTAAGGTAAAAATCATTCAAATCCTCATCAAATTATTTTTTACTGCCCCCCTATTTAATTTCTTTTCTGTTTGTTTGCTATGTCAAAGATTTGAAAACCACACAGGATTGTGCATTGTAGTCAGTATAACTTTGTATGTATTGATTCAAGGTAAAAAAGAAATGGTTCCCCTTTCCTAGCTGATCATTATCTACCTACAATTCGAGCACCATATGTACAGTTTTTGGCATTATGTGATTGTAGCACTATCTGTTGGGCATTAACATTCAGTACACATGGCTGCAGGCAAGGGCATCCTCCAAAGCTTTTTCATATAGATGCTATGTGATGCGTGGTTAAGTACCTGTTGTGTTTGATTCAACCATAAATATGATGGTATCATGAAGTTGTTTGCTAGCCTTCCCCATATATGCATGGCTGCATGTTATGTGAAGCAATGAATGTGTTGCCATGTGAAATATGAGCACTGTGATACATATGTGTGCCCTATGTTAATGTCTGCAGCATGTTTGAATAAATACATGCTTATACTTTCATTAGCAATGCACATTCAACTATTGCTAAGTTTGTGACAACCCTTAAACACTTGTTGCACAGACATGGTATCTGGTTTTTGCACAGCTACAAGTTCCCTCCAGATTTCTGCTGTTTCAGTGTCAATATTCTGACTGAAAGTTGAGGGAGTTGATGTTAAATTTCTTTTCTCCCATAGAATTTTCCTACAATTATCGCTTTTGTTGTAATTTTTTTTAAATATTTTATCTGTGCCCTGTAATATTAGTCCTGTGTTTTCTGAGCCTGGCTTGACTTTTTCACTTAATTTTATTTCTGTATGCTTGCTTTCCTTTGTATTATTCATACATACAGGCATCATTAAGCAGGGTTTCCGTTACCTGAAAAAACCTGGAAATCTCAGGAAAATTTTTGAATAGAAATGTATCCAATTTTCCCCACTTCTTTGGGATAAAATAAATAAATAAATAAATCCATTGATTTGGACTGGGGCACTGTGGAATGTGATGTCACAAACATTTGAACCCTAATTCACTGGAGTCCCCATGTCTGTCAGTTGGAGCAAGACAAAACCTGGACAAAAACTTTCTCCTAATGTTATTACCATTTTAGGAATGACAAAAGACGGGTAGTAAAAGGAACTGGTGATTGCAGATGTAGGTAGGTGGGACAATGTAATACACGAATTTCTAAAATTTCATTTCAAGTTATCTGGAGTTTTCCTTTTGCTAGTTTTCCATTTGTTTCAGGTTATTGTTCAAATGACTGGTAGCTGTTAGCTGCGATAATTGTCAGTGTATCAATCTAGATTTGATCCCACTTGGTCCAATTCTAAGACAATCTGAGTGGGCCTTGTGGTTACAAGAAGAGTCACCATACAATACAGAAGCTATGTGTAGTTCACCAGAAAGTATTGGAATTATGTAGCATGGGCAACTGTAGCTACAATGGTTTCCATAAGTTAACAGGGTTTCCACGGTCCTTATACACGGTCAAGTCACATTATTGTGACCATCAGCTAATATCCAAAGTAACCGCTGTGTGCAGTGCGGACAGCAGCTAGACGGGCTGGGAGTGACTCAATAAGGTGCTGGAAGGTGTTCACAGGTATGTGGAGCCATGCTGACTGGTGTAGGATCCATAGAGCGAACAACACTATCTAGGTGGTCTCACAGGTGCTCAATTGGATTTAAATCTGGGGAATTAGGGGGCCAAGGAAGTACTTTAAAGTCTTCATTGTGCTCTTCCAACCATTCTCGGACGTTTCTAGCCGTGTGACACGTCGCATTGTCGTGCTGAAAGATCCCATATGCCCCAGGGACGACAATTGGCATGCATGGGTGTGCATGGTCTGCAAGGGATGGATTCATAACAAAACCTGGAAAAAACTTTCTCCTAATGTTATTACCAATTTAGGAATGACAAAAGACGGGTAGTAAAAGGAACTGGTGATTGCAGATGTAGGTAGGTGGTGGGGCAATATAATACATGAATTTCTAAAATTTAATTTTAAGTTTCCCTTAAAATAATTCTTGAAATCGTCATCACACACGTAAGTTACGTTGAAAATTTTTGAGCGGTACGTTTCGGTAGAAGTCGCTACGGAAACGTCCCGCTCAAATATTTTCAACGTAACTTACACGTGATGACGATTTCAAGAATTCCTTTAATGTTTTGTGTGTGACGTGTTTTCTTGCCAATTCTTCTCACTATAGAGTTTTCCTTTTGCTAGTTTTCCATTTGTTTCTGGCTATTGTTCAAATGACTGGTAACTGTTAGCTGCAATAATTGTCAGTGTATCAATCTAGATTTGATCCCACTTGGTCCAATTCTAAGACAATCTGAGTGGGCCTTGTGGTTACAAGAAGAGTTGCCATACAATACAGAAGCTATGTGTAGTTCACCAGAAGGTATTGGAATTATGTAGCATGGGCAACTGTAGCTACAATGGTTTCCATAAGTTAACAGGGTTCCCACGGTCAAGTCACATTATTGTGACCATCAGCTAATATCCAAAGTAACCGCCGTGTGCAGTGCGGACAGCAGCTAGACGGGCTGGGAGAGACTCAATAAGGTGCTGGAAGGTGTTCACAGGTATGTGGAGCCATGCTGACTGGTGTAGGATCCATAGAGCGAACAACACGATCTAGGTGGTCTCATAGGTGCTCAATTGGGTTTAAATCTGGGGAATTAGGGGGCCAGGGAAGTACTTTGAAGTCTTCATGGTGCTCTTCCAACCATTCTTGGACATTTCTAGCCGTGTGACACGTTGCATTGTCGTGCTGGAAGATCTCATATGCCCCAGGGACGACAATCAGCATGCATGGGTGTACATGGTCTGCAAGGATGGATTCATAACGAATTTGGTACATAGTGCCTTTCACAGGTATGAGTGGACCCATGGAATGCCACAAGAACATTCCCCTAGACCATAACGCTACCCTCACCAGCTTGTGTTCTTACAGCAATGGTTGAAGAGTGTGTTTGTTCTCTGATGTTTCTCACCTCATACGCTCAAGTCCATCCGTTCAATGAAGCAGAAAATGTGACCCTTCGCAATCAGCAGAGGTCCAATTCCAATACTGTCGTGCAAATGTAAGCCTTTTCTGCCGATGCACTTTCGTTAGCATAGGTGCAGTGACCATCCATCTGCATGGAAGTCCCATGCGTAGCAAGGTTTAGTGAACTGTTGTTTCAGGCACACTTCTGTTAGCCCCCCCGTTTCGTTCGGCTTGCGAATTGCTCCACTGTAGTATGTCGATTGGCCCTCTTGCTGCTTTGCAGTTTCCACATCGCTTATTCGCAGTGGTGCCATTTCTCCAATCACGATACCTTACCCCGGCAGCATGTGAACAGTTCACAAACTGCGCTGTTTCAGAAATACAGCCACCGTTGGCCCGAAAGCCGATAATCGTCCCTTTTTGCAAATCTGATAGATCTCTCCTTTTATCCATGACAGCAACAAGTGATGTGTTTTCAGAATGCCTACAGCACATCTTATATACCCTCCAAGCCAGCTAGCTCATGACACATGCCTTCTTTCATTGGCTATGTGCTGTTCATGTCAAAAGTAGGATATGGTCACAGTAATGTGACTAAACTGTTGTAAATCCTTAAAAAGTGCTTATTTTTCTTAACTGGTTACGTGAAATCCAGAAGTTAGGATGTAGTGCCTAGAACTTCTGCTGCTTATTGGCTGTGTTGATGACATCAACCAAAAGCCCACGGGAGAGCATTTGGCAGAAAAAAGTAAAGACCACATGGGCTGAATTAAGCACATCCAGCAGGTTTTACCCAACAAACATACAAGAGATTTTCCCACGAATTCAGCTTTTTTTCATCATCATTTGGGTCATTCTCAAGATCGATGCAAAACTAAAGAGAAAGGGGGGGGGGGTTCCGTCCATGGACGATATCTCGTTTTTAAAACTTGCGATAACAGAAGTTAAACGCAATGAAGATTTTTCCCGTAATCAGAATTTTTTTGTACTTACGAGGTTGCCTGTGTCCAGTACCATTTTAGTGCATAAATGTTTGTATTCCATCATAAAATTGTGGGCAACGATTTCCAAAAGTGTAAGTACAGGACAGCGCAAATATTTTTCTGTAGTCTTTTGTAGGCACGAGTTTCTTCTTTGGATTCAAAGAATTCCTCCATTTCTGTTATCATTTTGGGTATTCTCGAGATCAATGCACAACTGAACAGGTGTTGGGGGAGGGAGATTCGTTTGCCGCTTGAGGACGGAATTCCGCCCTTCGAAACTTCAAAATGGAAGTTAAACGGAGCGAAGATTTCTCCAGTAATTTTTTTTTTTTTTTTTTTTTTTGCGATGTTCGTTTTGCCCAGTATTGTTCTTAAATATGGTTTTATTCCAAAAATACTGCATTTCAGCTTAAAAATGGAGGGAATACTTTCCGAAATCGGAAGCCGGTCGAAGTGAATATTTCTCCCCACGATGTTCTCACTATCCAGTGTTGTTTTTAAATGTTACTTTCCCCCATAAATGTTTGCATAACTTAAGCTTGATAAGGGAGGGAAATTTTTCCAAAATCAGAAGTGACGAACATTATAATTAACACAGCAATCAGACATCGCTGAATTGACTGTAATTACAGTTTCACTTGTGAATCAAATCACAACAGAAAACTTGAAAATTTCAGCACCGTGGAGCGGGAGTTCCCCTACGGCGCTGTAAGTTTTCTGTTGTGATTTGATTGACGAGTGAAACAGTAATTACAGTCAATTCAGCGATGTCTGATTGCTGTGTTAATTATCATGACGTATTTGCCACGTATTAGGAGAATATTTTTTCCATTCTTTATATGGATATGACTAAGTTTAAAAAATTTGTTAGAATCGATGCATAGTGTTCGAAAGTATTCAGATTTTGTAAGTTACACCATTTATTTAAAGTAGTGAAAGCTTTGATATTGTGCATTCTTGGTCCTGAGGCTGAAAGTTTTTTCAGCATGATGGCTAAATTATTGTCATCTGAGGAAATAAAAGGGGAAAAATAATAACAGTGAGGAAGAAATGGGAAGGGAATGATATCAGCAGAAAGGGAAATTAAGCAAAGATTGCAGTGCAGCTGTAGAGTCAACAAAAGACAAATATGGCCATGTAACTTACTGAGAAGAAAGCAACACAAGAGGAAAATTGAGCTGATGTTCTAGCAAGTACAAAAAATAGAAAAAAAAAATAGTAGTGTGCTCTAAATATCTACATAAATAAATTAGAGTGAACAACGCCATCTTGCTCATGCTGTGTTTTGTACGCACTTTCTGGGCGCATGCTCCGATTTTTCACCCGGTTAAGAAGTTCAGCTTTTTTGTTCTGTAGTCGGTCTCTCGTATGAACAAACCCCATCACCATCTCTTGGTACAGATACTTCACTTTTATATTTCCTTTTTGTATATGCAAAAAATAATTATTAAGTTATATTTTTGCAACAGCAATTTCAGAAGTTTAGTCCAAAGTGTACTGATCACTTGGACTGTCATGGTTCAATAGTGAAAAGTAAAGATGGCTGCAAAGACTTAGTGGTGTCTTATGAAGATAATTCTTGCATTATCTTTTGGAAATACTACAGTAGAAACTAGATTTTTCTGTGCATAAGAAAATGCTTGTTGAACACTTTATGAAAAGTTTCTGGTTGTTGAGACAAATGAATGCTTGTATACAGTCTGAGTCATGTGACAAAAAATCAATCAGCCAAGAAATTTTGTACTCAGTGGGTGATTCCCACAGGAGATATGAGGAGGCATTTAAGGAGAAAATGGAAGAAATTTAATGATTTTGCAAAGGATAAAAATGGAGGATAGGAAGCAGAGAACATTGAAACTCTATGTGCTGCAAGAAAAGATAGTAAAAAGATGCAAAAATCATCAAATCAGAAATGGCACTTGAACAAGAAAGTTAGTAAACCTAATTTTAAATTATTTTTCCTATAATTTTATTAAGATTTTTTACTGAAAGATTCGAAGTTAAATCAGACAACTGGAATAGCACAGAACTCAATTATTTAGATATAGTTAAACTCACTAATACAATAAGCTCTTTCTATTTGATTGTGTAAAAAGCATTTTTGCATTTTGGTGTTAAATGTTTGCACTAATTTTAAAGTTTAATCAATATGATATTGACATATTCTGAAAGGCAGGTTCCAACACGTCAATGTAAAAAGTTTGGTATAGATTTGAAAATCAAAAACAGTAAGGTTTTCACTTTCATCATTTAATGCTGTATTTCTATCACAAAGATAAAAATACAACACAAAGACACATAAAAAGATGTACCATATGTGGTAAGGATGCCATAAATGTTTGGCTGTGTCGCTATTGGTTTGCAAAGTTTCGTTGTGGAAACTGCTCTCTTTGATGAACCATGCTCTGGAAGACCCATTGAAGTTCACAGTGACCAAATAAAGGGATTAATTGAAAGCATACATACACACATCACTAAGATTTTCTCTGAGATTCAGAGGTTAGCTCCTCAAAGAAAATTCATCTGCCACATTGAAATTTAAAACTGGTGGAACTAGATTTCATGTACTGTTGATGTCTCCATTTACAGTGAGTTCGGCACACACAGCTGGAGCATCATTAATGTTTCCATCACAAGAACTTTTGGACTTTATACTAGTCTTTTTCTCATGAAGACATTCCTGAATCTGGTCCTCCTCACTTTCAAAGATGAATTCATTTATCTACTAATTTTACCACCCAATAATTTTTTTCTCCCTCAAACATGATTCCTAAATATATAAATTCATTCACCTGGTTTATCATTGTGCCATTTAGACTGATCTTGCATTCAGTACTAACAGTTCTTTGCTCAAAAACAATAACTTTGGTTTTTACCTTATTAATACTCTGAATTTCATACATACTTTGTACATTTGGGATAACATACTCTACAACTCACTTTTGTTCTCTGCCAACCGGGCTGTGTGATCAGCATACAGCAATCTGCACACACAGGTATTACTTAAACATAAACAAGCAACCCACACAATATGATCCAACTGCATTGTGGCAAAGTCTGGATATGTGAATCACCTTAATGTTTGGGTACTGCATGATTTGAGTGAGAAAAGTTCTTGACCACATATCTGTTTGAGATTTGTGGTTCAAATGGAATGAAAACTACCCATTTCTGAAACGAAAACAAATGTGGAACAAGTGAGATGAGCCATCATTAACTACTCCGAAGGCTTACTTTGTGTGTGTGTGTGTGTGTGTGGTGGGACTGGATGAGACGTCTGTATTATGATCAGCTGCAGAGCAACCAAACAGTACTATTGCATACTTGCCAACTTTTACGGATTTCTGCTTAATTTTACTGATAGGTCTTTTTTTTTACAGATTTTTTAATATTTCGATTGAGCAATTGAAATATTTCAATCCCCTGCAACCATCCACTTAGATTTTCTACTGGACCTTACGAGCGCTGTGTCATGAAACGATGTAATCTTTGACTCGCCAGCTTCATGACGTCGTGCGTTAGCTCTCTCTCGCCATTGGAGTGCTCAAGTGACGTGCCGACGCTACACATATGTGCAATGGAGGCAGTCACACTTTGTATTACCACAGCCCGACTCGATCGGGCGGTCATAGTGAGCAATGGGTTTGCCACCTTGGTAACAGTGGCACTCACAACAGCAACTAGGGACTGTAGATCATGGAGAGGTGCCAGCCAGTTCTGTGTGGTATTGGGGAAAACACTCCAACTCACTGGGTTTTGTTCCAGAATCCTTAGGTTTTAAAAAACCCACTAGAACCATCAGCTGTGTGCTAATCCCTCACACTGATGTACTTACCTGATTAAAAAGACAAAAAGAAATATTAAAAATGACTCAAGTGTGGTATATGGTGGACCTACTACACTTGAGAAGGATGGTCCACTACGAAATCGACCTGGATGTACTAAACGGCATGTGAGAAAGAGAGATTGGCTGAGTGAATGTAAGATTGGTGTATGGAATACAAGAGGAATAAATGGCAAGATGAATAAGTATAGATTGGATGTGCTGAGTGTAAGTGAAACCAAAAAGAAGGAAATTGGGATAGAAGTGAATGGCACTGTGAGTGTGTGGTATGAAGTATTGGATAATGTGAAAGGGCAGGCTGGTGTAGGTGTGATTTTAAGTGCAAAGATGAAAAACAACTTGATTCACATAGTTGCATAAGTGAGAGAATTCTCTGAATTTGTTTGAAAGTGAAACTTCAGAGAATTGTTATTGTTGTAGTGTATATATACTCCTGGTGACCTGATAAGAAGGAAGATTTCTGGAATGAGCTAAAAGCTGTTTTGAGCCAGTTTGGTGCTAAAGAAAAAGTTATAATAGCAGGGGCATTTCAATGCTAGAGCAGGCATGCAGAATGCAATTTCTGACAATGTTCTGGGTAAGTTCAATGATCCTCGTGTGAATGATAATGTTGAAAGATTAATTGAACTCAGCATTGTGTATCTAACACATTTTTTCAACCACAAGTATATTCACACATGTACTTGGGAAAATCGTTCTCCTGGTCAAAAGAGTGCGATAGATTTTGTTGTCTACGACCAGCATCTGAAACAATTAATTGTTGACACCCATGTGACAAGAGGTGCAGATGTTGGTTCTGATCATTACTTGGTAGTGTTACGAGTGAAACTGAATGTTGGTTAAAGGAATAGGAAGAGGCCCAGGATAGAAAGAATAAAGGTTGAAAGGCTCCTTGAAGATCATCAGCATTATTCTGACTTACTCGGAGAACGAGCTGAAGTCTTGCGAGAGGGATGTAGAAAAGAAGGAATGTTTCAAGAACTGTGTTGTCACTGCTGCTAAAGAGGTCTGTGACACTGCAACAGTAGGTAACAATAGAGGTGATCCTTGGTGGAATAATGAGATTGAAGAGGCAGTAAAGAGAAAGAAGGAAGCCTACTTGGGGATGTTGCAAGGTAGAGTTTCTGTGTATGAATATCACTGTAAGAAGTGTGAAGCTGCTAAGCTGGTTCGCCAGAGTAAGGCAAAAGTTAGGAAGGAGAAGGTGGAAAGGCAGGAAGACTTTCCGGAAGTACATAAGACTTGGGGGGGGATCGGGGAAATGGTATGGGAGCCCAATGAGTTAAGTGAAAGATGGGGTGAATATTTCTGTGAGTTATTAGATCAAGAAAGCAAAGAGGATTCTGAGACAGACGCAGATGATGTCACAGTGAGGGATGGAAGCACAGAAGAGATCTCAAGAGAAGTGTGTAAAGCTCTAAAATGTCTTCAGAATGGCAAGGTTCCGGGTGTAGATGGCATAACTGCAAAAATGTTGAAATATGGTGGTGACTTTGTAATTGACTGGTTAACTGAAATTTGCCAGTTGTGCTGGGAGTTAGGAATGGTCCCTCGGGATTGGAACAATGCTATTATTGTTCCCTTGTATAAGGGAAAAGGTGATCAGGCTGAATGCAAGAGCTATCGTGGTATTAACCTACCAAGTGTGCCAGGGAAAGTGTTTGGTAAGGGTGTTATTGAAAAAGTACGGGGTCTTACATCAGAGAAAGTGTGAGATGTTCAGAGTGGTTTTATTCCTGGTAAAGGATGCACTAACCAAATTTTTGCATTACTCATGTTTGAAAAGTATCTGGCTGTTGGTAAGAAAGTT
Organism: Macrothele yani; assembly: GCA_039090855.1. Lineage (NCBI taxonomy): Eukaryota > Metazoa > Arthropoda > Arachnida > Araneae > Macrothelidae > Macrothele > Macrothele yani. The sequence goes on from CM077004.1 coordinate 35,822,424, forward strand.
TTTGCTGCCTTCATAGATTTAGAGAAATTAAGGAAGGTATTGAATGAATATGGTGTTATTGGGAATCTACTTAAAAGTGTAAAATCCATGTATGCTGGTAGTAGAGCTTGTGTAGAGTGAATGGTGTCTTACCAAAATGGTTTTCTATTGGTGCAGGAGTCTGACAGGATTGTGTAATGTCACTGTAGCTGTTTAATATACTTATTATGGATGTGTGTATGCGTGATGCCAAAATAGATAATACTGGTTTATGTCTTGGTGATATCCATGTGTGCATATTGCTGTATGATGATGACACTGTCTTGTTGCCAGAGAGAAAAAATGAGTTGCAGAGTATGTTGTCCCGGATGTACGAAGTTTGCATGAAATTCAAACAGTATAAATAGGAGAAAACCCAAAGTTATGGTCTTTGAGAGAAGAACTGTTAGCACTGAATGTAATGTAAATATAAATGGCAAAGTGATTGACCAGGTGAGTGAGTTTGTGTATTTAGGAAGCATGTTTGACAGAGAGAACAAATTAGATAGTGAAATTAGTAAGCGAATGAATTCTTCATTGAAAGTCATAGCTGCTCTTGGAGGTTTTAACAGAAATGATGGGTTCTCAAGAGAGTCTGGCATGGCTGTGTATGAAAGTGTAATTGTTCCTACTCTAATGTATGGTAGTGAAACCTGGGTACTGCAGAAGAAACATAGAAGTCGTTTGTGTGCTGGAGAAATGCTTTACTTAGGGAGGTTTTTGGCAAGATATGGTCTGATTGTGTGAGGAATGAAGATGTGTCGCGAAGCAAAATGTTAGCAAGGTGGAGACTAATATGCTTCAGTGGTTTGGCCATGTTCAAAGAATGAGTGATGAGATGCTTACTTAGAAAATCTTATTAGCCCAAGGAGGACATGGGTGGATCAGACTCACGAGTGTCTGCATGAGAAAAAGATCTTGTGTACGACGTGTAATGGATATCAGTGAAGCCCGAGTTGTATGTTAAAATCGCTGTAAATGGAGAGGTTTGATACGACAACAATAAGTAAAAATATCTGGTGGTTTGTATTTCTTTTTGGAGCTAACCTTTGAATCTCGGAGAACAGTATGGTGATATGTATGTATGTATGTTTGTAGACGCTAGTTCATCATAACAATTGATTATTGGTTTCCTCTTGGGAGGGAAATCACAGCCAATGAAAGAGAAGGGTAAAGTCTGTGTGCACAGTGTTGAGCAATGTTGTTGTAGCAGCAAAAAAATACTTATGTCTGTTGTTTTTAATATTATATAATCCTGATATACAAGATGAAGATTAGAAGGTATGTAACATACAGTTTTGAATGCAATGTGTAAATACTCTTAAATTGAATATTTCCTTTATACAGGAAATACTTAGTTTCGCATTGAAACACCGCAGGTTTGAGAGGCTAACATTGAACAAAATTAAGATTTATTTTATGGTTTTTAAATTATTATTTTTTAAACACAGACAATACTAGTTTAGCTATTGTGGCATATGCAGAGATTTTTACTGCATATTTATTAATAAACACTGCTGGCCACACAAAATGCAACACCAAGAAGGACACGAGATAGCAACGCCAGGTTTACTGGACACATAACAAAAATGAAACGATTGAGCTTACAGGCCTGTGTGACTTGCGGAACATGCAGACATCAATAGTTCATGTGGCCCCCATGGCTGACAATAACGGCCGCTACACGCTGCGACATCGAACGGAAGAAGCTTTGGATGTGGGCTTGGGGTATATTTGTCCATGCTGCTTCCACACGTTGCCACAGTTCATCAGGCGTAGCCGCTGGTGGTGCTTGCCAGCCATCTCGGTTGCCGATCAGCGACCAGACATGTTCGATGGCCGCCATATCAGGAGAACAGGCTGGCCACGGCAGCAGTGACACCTGGTGGGCTGTGAAGAATTGTTGCACGATGTGTGCCACGTGCGGGTGCGCATTGTCCTGTTGAAATGTGGCCGCTGGCAGGTCCTGCAGGTAAGGACGGACTACAGGCTTCAAAACGTTGGAGATGTAGCGGTGGCTGTTGAGTGTACCGGCGATGCGTACCAGAGGGGTGCAGGTGTCACATCAAATTGCGGCCAGGTGACGGACCGGTATGGTGATGCATAATGCAGGCGTCATAGTCTCTCGCCGCGGTGCCACCACATGCGGATCCGACCATTGTGGTGGTGTAGGCAGCAGCGGGATTCGTCGGAGAGGACATTGTCGTGCCATTCCGTAGTACAGGTGCGGCGTTCAACGGCCCACAGCCGCCGCACTCGCCGTTGGTGTAACGTCAATGGTAATCGGAGCAATGGGCGCCGTCGAACGGTACGTGCTGACACAGGTTGTTGCGCAACACACCCTAATTCCTGCTCTTAACGTTCGTGATGTGGCAGTGCGAGCCGTAAACGCCCGCCGCACAACATGCAGGTCCTCTCGTTCGGTGGTGTGCCGCGGCAATCGCTCATGTCGGTCCATCCATCCCTCCTGAACCCACCGAATCCATACTGGCCTCACTGTGGCTGGATGTCGTCCCACACGGGTGGCGATGTCTCGGTATGATAAACCGCTGTCGCGAAAAGCCACTATTCATCCTCTGTTGAACTACGAAACGTGCTGGAATGACTGCCGTATTCTGCGACAAGGCATCAGGAAGCTTCCCTTGCACAGGTCCGGCAGCACAACACACTTCCACCCTGCCTTCTGTGCACCCTTTTGTAGTGTTTCTCGGTGGCGTGCCGGGCACACATGATTTGCATGTGCCCTGCAATGCTAATCGTTTGCATGTCCTCTTGCGGGCGACGCATGCTGCGAATTTCAGGCCAATCGGATGTTTCCTTCTTGGTGTTGCATTTTGGGTGGCCAGCAGTGTAATTATGTTTTGTTTTGTGGTAAAGGGTGTTCGCACAAAGTTTTACTAACGCACATTTTCCAAAGTTGGCAAGTATGCTATTGATTGGTACTGTTCCTGATTGGACCAGTTAAAGGCTACACTTGACCACAAATGTCCAGAAATGGTCAATAGGAAGCACGTTTTTATACACTAGACAATGTCAGACTTGGTGTTTTTGTGGTCGTGGGGGAAAAAAAAAGTTGTAGCCTGGCTGTGATGATCTCCCTCACCAGGCCTATTCATCCAACCTTGTGCCTTCAGATTTCTATTTATTCCAACCTCTACAGAACTCACTCAGTGAAAAGAAATTTGCTTCTCTGGAGGTCTGCAAAAATCATCTTGACCAGTTCTTTGCCTTGGAACCCAAGGAGGTTATATTACTGGAGACACCACTGGCTCTGCTGCCATAGGTCACAGCTAATTTGTGGTGTGACGTCACAAGCAGGCAGAAATGAACAAAATTATACCGTTGATGAAACAGTAAGCTTGTGTATCATTGATGAAGATTATTGAATTACTCATTATATCTGTTTATACGCTTAGAAACTTTTGTTCCATTGGTTTCCAAGCAGCTTCTCTTCTGCGGTTGCGTCGTGCCTGCTCATGACATCATTTGCACCACAGACGGTGACTTATGGCGGCCAATGCTGCGTGGATAGGAGTGGTGTCTCCAGTAATATAACCTCCTTGTTGGAACCTATTAAATTCATGGTGGACGGAATCTTCAAAGTACCAGATAGATGGCATGAGTGAGGTATTGAAAATAATGGTGCCTACATTAAAAAAGTGGCAATGGTATGTAAAAGTTTTGTTTCTCACTTTTGTCTACAAATGCAAAAATGCTTCACACAATCCAATAATTAAATTAGATATTTCATCTCCCTCTCAGCATGTAAAATGACTACCTTGAAACATATTACTTGCATAACTTTCAAAATAGGAAAATGGAAAAACACTGGGAATTACGCTCATTGTCATAAAAATCTGCTCACCAAGAGGGAGGCATCAGATTGAAATGAGCTTTTAGTAATGAGATGGTACATACCAAGGACAGAAGTAATTACAATATCACAGCAGCAAGACAATTTCCCGCTGACATACAGTACACATTCTGGTCAGTGTTAGTACTGTGTCTGACTGCCTCGTGCTGGGATACATGCGGTGATATGGTCTGGCATGGAGTCAAAGAGACGCCGTATGTTATCCTGCTGGGACAGATTGGCCCACACTTTTTGCAACTGACTATCTAAATCATGAACATTGGGACATGGAGAAAGCTGGCGTCCCATGTGGTCCTACACGTGCTCGATGGGCAAGAGATCAGGCGATCCGGCAGGCCACGTAAGCGTCGAAGCACACATGGCTCTTGGAAACCCAAGAGCCATGTATGGACGGGCGTTATCTTGTTGGAAAATGGCTCCAGGGCACCAAGTCAGGAAAGGCAGCACATTGGACTGCAGAATCTCTTGTGCCGCCCCGGTGGCGCAGTGGTCTAAGGCGCTGGCCTCTGATCATTCGTCCGTAAGGGGTCTGGGTTCAAATCCCGGTCAGGCATGGATGTTGTGTTTGTCTTATGGCACTGGCTCTCTCCCTTCCCTGGAACCAGTGACCCTAAATTAGGGACGGGCGACTGCTTATAGCCCATTGAGTTGCTCACGGTGGTCGTTAAACCTCCAATCAAAAAAAAAAAAAAAAAAAAATCTCTTGTACGTAGCGCTGGGCTGTCAACTTCCCTTGGATCACTGCGAGGGAAGTCTGGCTGTCATATGCAATGGCTCCCCAGACCATCATGCCTGTAGTTCGGGACGTGTGTCGCTGTACAGTGAGGTTGGTATTGTAGCGCTCACCTGCGGTCCTTGTCACTCTGACAAGGTGGTTGTCCATTCCCATACAGAAGCGGGATTCATCGCTGAACACTGTACGTTGCCAGTCCGTAGAATTGCTCACTGCTAACACCACTGCAATCGACACTGACGACGGTCAGGTGAATGGCAGGAAACGTAAGGGCCGTCGAGAGTGCACATTTGCCTCTGCCAGGCATCTGAAAATAATTCTGGCAGACACAGGGAGTCCCTTGTACAGCCATCATGTCTCTGGATATTGGACAAGGATGTCGTTGCATCTGTGCGTGTCGCTTTCACGATCCCACAGTCCTCCTGCTGGTGGTGTGCCTGGGTCATCCAGAGCCAGTCCGCCATGTTCAGGTGCCTTCCCGTGTCAATTTCTGCCTACACAATTGCACTGTATTGTCTGACTAGGCCAAATGGCTGCCGATTTGATGCTGGCCACTCTGCCTCTCTCATCCCGACGATACGGCCTTGTTCAAACTCCGTCAGTTGCCCATACACACATCTACGGCAGCCCCTCGGCATGTCTATCGCCCAGGGATCTCACTTGATTCTTACTGTGCACTTCAGCCTACATTTGGAGTCTCCTGTGCAGCGCCTTATAAGCCCCAAGGATTGCGATTGCAGCGCCGGTCTTGAACACTCGATCGTGCGGAATCGCACAGAACTTTAAACATTTGAATGTCTGCCCTCCCCATAGCTATTTGTCGAGTTTTGTGTTAATCGCAGGGTTTTTTCTTGGTGTGCAGATTTTTATGACAATGAGTGCATATCAAGTATTTCATCTCTCCCTCTCAGCATGTAAAATGTCCACTACTTTGAAACGTATCCCTTGCATAACTTTCAAAATGGAAAAACTTTGGGAAATCTCGGGGAATTTTGTTTTAACCCTTCAAGCGTCCGATTGCTGGGCTTTACGAAAGCTATGGCAAAACAATACCTTTCCCCTCCCCTCTCATCTCATCTCAGTAGTACAGACTACGAACCTGTCACCGCTGATAAGCACGCTTTCTTCTAGTCATTTATTCTCTGCTCCATGACCCAAGGCACAACGGAGAAAGGCTGGCTCTCCTAAAACAGGCATTAGATTTTTTTTTTTGATTGGAGGTTTAATGAGCAACTCAATGGGCTATAAGCAGTCGCCCGTCCCTAATTTAGGGTCACTGGTTCTAGGGAAGGGAGAGAGCCAGTGCCGTAAGACAAACACAGCATCCATGCCTCACCGGGATTCGAACCCAGAACCCGTTTGGACAAATGATCAGAGGCCATCGCTTAGACCACTGCGCCACCGGGGCGGCACACAGAGATTAGATAGAAACAAGTGACTAAAAACATTTTGTCTCTCCTTTTTCAGTTCGTCAGCATTGCTACATTCATATTTGAGCAGAAAATTAGTCATCAGTGTCAATCATCCCCCTAAATGACCACTTTGAATAACAGCTAAGGGGAGAAATCAATGCTTTCTGATGGAAGGCTCTCTCGCTCTAGCCGTCTTTGGCCCATTTCTTAGACAGCAAATATATTTGTTCAAGCTGATTTCAGCACATTTTTCTAACCTCAAGGTTCTCTCACTCCAGTCTTGTTTAGCAGACTTAGACAGCAAATACACTGCTGGACATTGAAATTGCTCCACCCAAGAGTGAGGATACAGGGGTGAAATTGAGCATTCAAATAGGAATACATAAGGGTTTACCTTCATGTTATTTTCAGCCATATACAGTGTTTATCAGACGAGATAATGCAGCACAGTGGGAGAAATATCCTCAGTAAGTAGGAAAAATAATCATGCTGTAGTTGTGGAATCACCTATATACACTGAATCATGACCAGGGATTTATACTCTCACTGCCCCCCCAAAATCCTCAAACACCATTCTGTTTGAAGGTGTATCATGTGTATGTATATATATCATTAACCATTTTTTAATTTTTAAGTATTAGTTTTATTATCATATAGCAGTTGTCAGTGGGAGTTATAGCATTTACATGAATTCCTCAGTTCGACCTTCTGAAAGTACCTTCTACCATAATACACTAACTTTTCTTTTTAATTTACAGTTTATGTATACAGCAGTCTTATTTTTTTCAGTGTCACTTGTTTAAAGTCAAACGTATGTATGCATCTTCATTTTAGTCTGCTACAAATTTTGCAGACATACTTCTGAATCATTTCATCATGCACACGATTTGTGAAAATATTAATATCTAATATAAATATATAAAAAGTTTTAGCAACCCATGTTAACACTTAGTTGCTTTTGCCTTCTTTAGGGTAGCAGTTAGACATGATAGATAAAAAATAAAACTAACACAAAATAACCATGTAGGGAAAACTATTTCCTGCTTTCCCCATTCTTAACTATAAAAAATTCAACTGTTTTACATTTGTTGAAGTTTTCCCTATTTTTAAAGCCTAAATATCTCCCTATGAACATTTTCAGCCTTCAAAAAATTTGATTTCTCCCCAACCAGTGGTTGCACATATGGATAAAGTCCACACCCCCTTCCAAGAATGCCCTTGTCCTTCATTCATTAAATGAATGAGGTTCTTTTAAAATACAGTATAACTATGGCTAAATTAGAGAAAAAATATTCACGCTTTTATAAATTTAACATTTTTTTATTGTTCTAGTTTTCGTAATGATCGTTATTTTCCTGAACATCTTGCATTCAGTGATTATCAAATTTCTTACTTATTCAAAAGAATTCTTTTTTTCAAATCTGCATGAAGATCTGTGTTAATTTATGCCAACATTCATTAAAAACTATATATATATATATATATTTTTAATGAATGTTAGCATAAATTATATTCATACAACATCGTCAACTATTATCAATCCGCTGCTGGATGAAGGTCTCCCCAAGTTTCTTCCACAACATTCTGTCTTGAGCCAGTTTCCTCCATGCTTTCGAATTTCATCCACCCATCTCCCATGTGGTGGTCTTCTGAGTCTTTTTCTGTCCCTTGAAGTCCAGTCCAAAATTTCAGTGGTCTGTCCTTCTGGCTATAAGTCCAGCCCATTGCCATTTCAGGGATTTTACTCTGATCATGATGTCTTCTCCTCGTCAGTACCACCACTCCCAAGAATACCCTTGTCCAAAAAGCATGCATCTCATAGTGAGAAGAATTGGCAGGAAAATACGTAACACACAAAACATTAAAAGAATTCTTGAAATCGTCCTCACACGCGCAAGTTACGTTGAAAAATTATGAGTGGGACGTTTCGGTAGCGACTTCTACCTTCATCAGCCATGGAATGAGACACGTGGTAAAAGTGTCAGTTGTTGCCAGATTTCAAAATCGCTTTCCAAATAATAGGGATGTTAAAAAGTGCGTCAGTATTGCAGGTGTTAGGGGTAAGGTAGATTTCAATGCTTTCGCGGTATCTGAGGGCATGGCGATTGCTGAACGGGGCGATTCGCTTAACATTGTGCCAATCAGCAGCCGCGGACATATCGCTGATGGTTAAAATTGAAAGGGAGGTGGAAGGGCTACCTTTCTTAACATCAGCGAAATGCTCCATCAAACGCCGGTTTATGCTGCGGTAAGTACTACCAATATAGTGGGTAACGCCTGTGGAAGTGTTGATAGAGATGGAGTAGACACCTTGTAAATCTAGGGGTTTACTGAGATCTCTGTCCTTAAGGATGAGTTTGAGAAGATGTGGAGGTGGTTTGACTGCAATCCTGTAGCCAAAAGACTTGAAAATAGAGCAAACTCTATGAGTGAAGGACAGGCAAAGTGCCAACAAACTGATGGGTGGTGGAAGGTTCAGGCATTAAACTAGATCACTTCTGTGATTCAAACCTTTTGATTAGTCTATAATAAGAGAAATGGAAAGCCATGCAATTGGCCAATGTTGATGATGTTCTGATATTCTAGTTGAAGGACAGAATGGCTGTTGCAAATAAGGTTGGCCCGGGAATGTATGACTTTAGAGCAGACAGTTTGTATTTTCCAAAAGTGCAAGAATGATAAGGGATGATTTTATGGGTGGCAGAAGGTTTCCTGTAAACAGAGAAGCCAAGTGAGAAGTCTAGGTTGATGTTAACACCCAGAAAACTAATATTATTGTCAATCTGTTCTTGAGAGGAAAATTTTATATGCAGAAATTTTGAAGTTATGGAGGACATAAGTTCAAACAGTGTTTTTGGTGTGGATAAATAATGAAGATGTTGTTCACATACCTTAACCAAATGGTGGGTTTTAAGAGGGATGGGGGCAACAATTAATGTTTCAATATTCTGCAAATAAATTTCAGCAAGAAAGGGGAGAGCCCATAGGTACACCTTGTTTTTGTTGGTAATAGATACCATTGTAAACAAAACAGGAATACTTTTCCAATGAATCAAAACAGTCATAAAGATCTTTGATTAGTTCTCCAGGAAGTTCTTGGTGCTCCATTAGTTTTTGGACCATGCGCATGTAGGCATCAAAGAAAGGAATAGAAGGAAATAATGAATCCACGTCAAAGGTGTACAGGAAATCTTGATGATTGATGGAAGTTTCTGGATAAAGTCCTTGGTTGATACAACAAAATAAGGATGATTTCTTGTCAGAACTTTGCAACATTTGACCAATTGCCTTTTAAATTGATTGCAGGAGAAAAGGTGTTTTCAATTAATGGCCTAATGGGATGTCCAACTTTATGTAGCTTATGTAGTTTGAGCTGTAAGAACAACCTGGGAGTACGCAGTCACCGAACCAAAGGCCTTTTCATAATTGATAAAAGCCATGCACAATGGAAGTTCAAGTTCATATTCGCCACCCCGGTGGCGCAGTGGTCTAAGCGATGGCCTCTGATCATTCGTCCGAACAGGGTCCGGGTTCGAATCCCGGTGAGGCATGGATGTTGTGTTTGTCTTACGGCGACTGCTTACAGCCCATTGAGTTGCTCACGGTGGTCGTTAAAAATCCAACCCCCCCCCCCCCACACACACACAAAAGTTCATATTCCCTCGCTCTTTCAATTAGTTCTCTCAGTACGTGGATATGATCTATAGTGCTGTAGCCACTCCTGAATCTAGCTTGTTCTCTCGGTTGAGCCATGTCCAGTGTTACCTTCAAGCAGTGTGAAAGAACTTTGGTGAAAATTTTATAAACCACTGATAGGAGGCTGATGAGCCTATAGTTCCTGAGATCCTCAAGGTAACCTATTTTATGTAGCATTGTTCCAATCCATAGGAATCTTCCCTTTATTGAGACATCTAGTGATAACTGGGGCAAGTGTAGTTTCAATTCCTCCACTTGCTTCTTGTATAATGTCCATGGTAATTCCATCTTCTGGAGTGTTCTTTAATATATGATGGCTCAATTGCATGTGTAACTTCTGCCGAGAGGGACTTTGGTACTGTTACCTTTCATAATGTCTAGAGTAGATGTTATCAAATATTTCATATAGTTTTGAGTAGAAATATTTCACTCTTGTCAAATTTCACCTTGATTTCTTGTTAGAGCGCCATCTTCTTTTCTCAGTGTCATAATGTTCTCTTCCCCCACTGAGATGCCCCTTTGATCACTTCAGGCTTTGGTTGTTTTCAATTGCTTTTCCCACTAGTTCACAGTTGAATTTCCTCATGTCTTCAGTATTACTTTTTCGTACTGTCTTGCGTAGCTCGACACTTTAGAAGTTACTTCTTTATTTGTCCTCATCTCCCTTCTCTTTTGCATCAGCATATTTGTTTTCCTGATATTTTCTTCATATGCAACTTGTTCTTAGTACCACTTATTTTTGTTGCTGTTTCCATAAGAGCCTTGGTTAGTTTTCTGTTAATTTCAGAGATGTCTACTTCTTCACCTTCTACAGCGGAGTATCTGTTCCTCAGTTCCTATTTGAAGCTATTATGATGCTTTTTAAGGTTGGCCATGTCAATACATTTTACTTGTTTTATGAGCTTACCACGTTCGAGTTTAGTGTTGAGGTGCATCTTGTGTCTCACCATTCTATGATCACTCCCTGTGTTGAACCTGTTCAGCACACTGCTGTCTTTAATGACAAATTTCTTGTTACACGTAATAAAATCAATTTCACTTGTCATTCCATTGCGATGCTTCCATGTCCATTCCCTGTGTGGCTTTTTCTTGAAAAAGGAGTTCACGACGAAAAACCTTTCTGCCTCTGCAAACCCTATGAGAGTATTTGAATTTCCAGGCTGGTTTCTGTTCCCATGTCCGAATTTACCTACCGAAGTTTCATTCTGTTGCCCTATTTTCCCATTGAAATCATCCATAATGATCTTTAAGTGCTGCTTGTCCTTATTATTTAGATGTCGAATTTCTTTGTAAAATTCTTCAACTTCTTCCTCAGGATGACTTGTGGTGGGCACATAAGCTTGAATAATCTGAGCCTCGTATCTTTTTGAGATTTGGAACTGTCACACAGCTCTTTCCAAGGAACTTTCAACTTCTAGAACATTGTCCTTCAGTTTCTTGTTTATTATAAATCCAGCACCACGAGTTCTGCCAGTATCTGTCCCATGTTAGTAAAAGAGATGTCCGCTTTTCAGTTCAATGAGATCTCTTTTTCTTCTTACCTTATTTTACCCAACAACATCCCACTTGATCCATTGGAGTTCCTCCTCCAATTCAAGGAGCCTTAAATCAGAAGATAGAGACAATCCGTTAAATGTAGCTAAAGTCAGCATCGGTTGGCAGCCTAGTCCGGTCTTCTGGTGATTCTTAGCACATTCTGCCTTCATGTTGCACTGGCTGCTGCCTTGGCCAGGTACATTCCAGTTGCCAGAGACTGAGGGCCAAGATTTAAGTTGTGAAATCATATCATCTTTTGACGAGGGTTTGGCCTTAACTCACCATAAGTGGATTGGTGAGTGTGGGATAGTATTTCCTCTAATCCTGATAGTATAGTTATACTGCTATTTGTCAGTTGTCAGAGCCCCTTTAGTAGGAACAGGATGCATTGCGAGAAGGCAGGGTTGGCATTTATCAAGGACAGGCTACATATATCTGTTTGTGCATCACCTGTTCTTGCATCCCATTATATGTTTTATTATACAGTAGATTACAGTTAACTGGGCCATTTATTTGGAACAATTCTTGAAGAACATTCCAGTTAGCTCTTTGGGTTAAAGCTTCACATAAATGGGGCAGCTACTTATTTGGACCAAGGTGTTCTAGCCCAGATGTGTCCCAATTAACCGGAATCTACTATAACACATTGCTTGTCTTGTGGATTTTTCATTGGACCACTTCCTTGAGGAAATTCTGTGTGCGCTATTGCCCCTCACCCTTCCAATGTGAAATTCCTACATAAACCCCTGATTATGGCCACCTACTTAACACTTTGTAGGCCCCGCTTTCGCCCAGAGAACGGCCACCATCTGGCATGGCATTGCCCCTATAACTGTGTGAGGATCTGCAGCAACCAAGCTGTTTGTTTGTATTGCAGTTCACAGTTTGGTATGGAGCACAGTAGTGTGTACAATTGCCTCTGATGTTCAGTTGGGGACCATTTGCAATGTCTCATATCAACATTGTGTTGATCAAACCATTCCTGCAGAAGGCATACCAGATGATATGGAGAATTATTGTCCTGGAAGAATCTACAGTCAATACAGACACCAAATATGGCCTCGACCATCGGCAGTGCCATACATATCAGGATTCATTTGACCTATCTCCTGTCATCTAATCTGCATGCTGTTGGCACTGGGAGAGCCATTTATGTTGATGGACTATTGTTAGGAGAGGGTGGCTCTTGCAACCCATCCGTGCCAGAAGTAAGTAGCGCGGGATATTGTTTCTAACTAGCCATATTGTATTAGGCCGTTAATTGTGAAATTGTGCTGTGCCAATTGGCCTGTAAAAGGCAGAACACTCGCTGTTCACGTCTGAAAATCCACCTTTTTGCTGGCTGGTGGTTGCAATTTGGGCACCATTTGTGGTACACTTGAACCATGGTGCTCTCAAACAACCCACAAGTGCTGTAGTTTCTGAAATGAATGCACCAACTCTTTCCAGTTCCACAACTTGGCCTCTTCTTTTTTTTTTAAAACTCCAATAAATCCTTGTTTTTACCCATTGTGCCTATAACGTCACTCCCACCTGAACCGCATGTTACAACTTTAGCCTACATTTACAACAAACTAAAATTTTAAAAATATTAACTCACCAAGGTTTACTAATTATTAACATGCATGATATACCTTGATTACTCTAATATTGGGATATACATAAAAGTAAAGACTTATTTATTTGCATCACACTAAATCCCAATAACTTCTTCAAACATTTTAAATACACATTCAGTTATACATAATATCTAAGGTATTTTACCCAATATTGTCAAAGTATTTCTCACATTGTTTGCTCTGTGAGGCACGTGCTCCCGGCCCCGAGAGGTCCCTTACGTTACGAACCTTTGGCTAGTTATAAAAAAAAAAAATTCAGAAATAAAACAGTTAGGTTATATATTTTCAGTTCCACATTTATTCACTTGCACAATCAAACGTTTAAAATTTACTATTAATTAAAAGATTTTAGTAGAAAGAGTTATACTCATCGGGTTAGGAGACGTCTCGCAAGGGGTTCGTTGTTACGGCGAGCGCTTTCTGCGGTACTTTACCGCCATCTTCGGGCCACTATTTCTACACGAGGGTTCCTCACGTGTGTGTAGTTTTGGAGTTGCTTGTCGGAAATCGATGGGAAGGTTTGCTGCCTGAATTGCATGTTTTGTAATGCAAATTCAGTGTTAAAACATCTATAGCAGAAGCCACAGTTGTTTTTAATTTATGTGCATACAATTATAATTATAACAAGGTTGCTTACCTTTTTTCAAATTTCCTTGCACGTTTTATTCTTTTTGTTGTCATGCTTGATTCAAGCCTCCGGTGCGGTGTTCTATTTTTTGTCTTCAGGTTCTTTCAAATGTTCAACGAATGCCCAAGTCCATGAAGTGCACTGCTTTCTAGGTCCCCAAACTATATCTTCCTTCCTCCCCACCTTTCCACGCCAGCATGTAAAAACCCAACCTTCGTTGGTAAAAACCCCAATTCTTGAACTCAAAACCTTTTGCAGATACGTAGATGATATCTTCATCATGACCAGAATGAAAACTGATGAGCTGGAATCTTTAACTCAACAACTTAGTAATGTCTATCCCAAAATTAAATTGACAGTAGAACATGAAGAAGAAAATATCTTACCTTACTTGGATGTTAAGATCATCAAGCAAAATAACCAACTGCAGTATAAAGTACATAGAAAACAGACATATGTCCCTGTTCTGATTCCATATAACTCAACACACCCTTACATACAGAAATGTAATAACATAAAAACATTAATCAAGAGAGCAATCACACATTCCTCTAAAGAAGAATTTTGTACTGAAGAAATAAATTATATTAAAAAATCTCATACAGCTATGGATACCCTCCACAGAAGATAAATAAATGGATTTATGAAGTACAAGTAAAGATGCAAGATACATATTCCCCTAAAAGAAAAAAAAAACAAAAAAAAAAAAAAAACAATTACAATATGTCGGAGCAACACCTTACCTTCCAGGAATATCTACAGAAATCAATAAATTATGCCATAAATATGGAATTCAGATAGGAAACAAAATAATGACTATTGGAGATATGATACTTAATAGCACTGAAAAATGTAGTATCTTGGAAAAAACAGGTGTGTATGAAATACCTATAAGTGGAAACCCACCAATATCATATACTGGAAGTACCAAAAATCAGTTAAAAAATCGCCTACAACATATTAAAAATTGGTAAAACAAAGAAGCAAAAACAGCACTGATACAATACTGTCTGGATAACCACACATACCTGAATTTTGAAGAGATTAAAATAATAAAATCATGTCGCAATGAGAGACACCTACGTATTGCAGAATCTGTATTAATTGAAAAAAGAGATCGAATTTGTAATAATGACCCAAGTATCCTTAATGAAAAATGGAAAGAACTAATAAAAATTGAACAAAAAAAAAAAAAACACAGAAGAAGAAAATGAAGAGTTCACTAAAGTCAATAACAGATGGAGCCACAGTGGAAGTTTTTCGTAAATGACGGAGCGGGGCGAGGAAGGCGAACGATCGCTCACTTTTACTACGGTGGCAGAAGAGAAAACATCTAGAACACCTCCTGAGGATAACCCCGGAGGAGGTAGAAAGTACTTGAGGAAGTCTGCGTTGTAATGGCTTAAGGTGTGGTGAATGAATGTTCTAGTTGTTCATGAGGTGTTGAGAAGGGGAGTTGAAGGAATAAGATGAGTCGTATGTAAATAGTTGTATATACGTTTTTAATATTTTTGTTCGGCATTTTGTATGTATGTAAATAGGCAGTTTATGTTCGCTGACAATATCGAAAGGTTTTGAGTTCAAGAATTGGGGTTTTTACCAACGAAGGTTGGGTTTTACACGCTGGTGGGAAAGGTGAGGAGGGAGGAAGATACAGTTTTGGGACCTAGAAAGCAATGCACTTTCTTGGACTTGGGCATTCGTCAAACATTTGAAAGAACCTGAAGACGAAAAATAAAACACTGCACCGGAGGCTTGAACCAAACATGACAACAAAAAGAATAAAAACTTGTGAGGAAATGTGAAAAAAGGTAAGCAACCTTGTTATAATTTTAAATACATGTGGCATTGAAGGACAATGTTCCTAGAGGCAACCTGTTATTACTCTAAGTCTCCCTCAATGAACCCCGCTACTATGAAGTAAATACACTAAACCTATAATATTAAGAAATTGTTACATTTTCTTTTTAATTTATTCTATTTACAAAATGTAAGAAAAAAAACTAGTATTACTACCAAACATAAATTAACCTACACTTTATGACCTCGCGAGTCATTCTACTTGCAGCATTGTTCAGTACTCTAATGTATTTTAAAGCAATGCAATTAAAATACATTAAGAACATTTAAAAAACAGGTTACTATCCAGGAAAACTATAACCCTCATATTTCCACTAGCAGTTCTTGCGAGGAAGGGCTTTTGGAATTTATTTTTGTAAAATTGTAGTAACAAATCAACACGTTTGTATACAAGTTTTCATAGCAACTAAAATGTGCTGTAAATTTGAAGATACTGTTTTAGCTTCAGCAGAAAAATTACAAACAACTTGGGGTCCAGAAAAAGATGAGAGTGGAAGTGAGAAGACTGATCATGAAAAAGCAATAGATGAGCTTTGTTGTTTTTTACAGCCGCCCCCCCCCCCAAAAAAAAATATGCACTTTTTAACGACTTTTAAGCACCCTAAAAATATTTTTTAAGGACCTTACCCAATTCATGCGCAACAATAATATGTGCACATTATACTTTTACATCCGAAAGAACAATACTGATGAATTTTGCATTATTTTTCACATAATTTAAGTTTGTGGATGCAATAAATACGAATTTATGCAATTTAAAAGACATCTACTGATTGAATCAGTTTTCCTATCTGACAGAATAATCACATACACAACAGAGAGTTAAATAAATTGTAAAGCTGTAGTTAAAGTTATGAGTTCAAGATTTGTGAACATAATCATATCATGGTACAAATTGGAAAAACAGTCCAGATTATGTGATCAAGATTCAGTTTTGCAATTAAGTTTCTCGTGGTATAACTGAATAATTGCTAATCAATAACGAGGAACTATACACCAACTACACTTAAAATAGTAAAACTATACTAGCAATCCGAACTTTTTTGGTGTAAAATAGAATTCAAAGTATCCAAGCTTTTTCACATCAATCACATGCCCTTTTCAAGGAAAGTAAACTGAATAACGGAACACTTCAACAATTTCAACGTGGTGACTTGATAATAAACCAATAGGTGTGAATAATTGTTATTACACAAACAAAAGTGAGACATACAAGGTGAAATATCAGTACTATGAGATGGTGATAGGGCTTGTTAGGTAAAATCTGCTGGATACGTTTAATTTAGCCCATGGTCTTTCACTTAAAAAGCATTAGAATAATTCTTGATGACGACATATCACACTTGAGTTACGTAAAAATTACAAGTGTTGAGACTACTTTTCGGTAGCAACTTCTACCCTCATCAGCCATGGAATGAAACGCGTAGTATTAGCTCATTTGTAGCCAGATTTTAAAATAGCTTTCTAAATTATAGGTATATTAAAAGGTGCGTCTATATTATAGGTGTTAGGAGTAAGGAAGATTTCAATGCTTTTGCGTCACCCGAGGGCTTTCCGATTGCTGAACGGAGAGATGCGTTTGACATTTTGCCAATCGGGAATCGCGGACGTATCGCTGATGGTTAAAATTGAAAGCGAGTGGAAAGGTTTCCTTTCTTAACATTAGTGATATGTTCCACCAATTGCCGGTTGATGCTTTGGTAAGTACTACCAATATAGTGTGTAATGCCTGTGGAAGTGGTGACTGGGATAGAGTAGACCCCTTGTAACTCTAGGGGTTTATCGGGATCTCTGTCTTTAAAGATAAAGTTAAGAAGATGTGGTTGTGGTTTAACAGCAATCCTGTAGCCAAAAGACTTGAAAATGGAGCAAACTTTGTGAGTGAAGGCCAGGTTGAAGAGCAAAGTGCCCACAAACTGATGAGTGGTGGAAAGTTCAGACAATAAACTGGTAGATCTATTCTGTGATTCAAATTTCTTAATTAGCCTATGTACTAAAGAAGGGTAGAAAGCCATGCAATTTGCCAATGTTGATGATGTTCTGATATTTGTTTTGAAGAGCAGAAGGGCTGTTACAAATAAGGTTAGCTCTGTGAATCTACACCTTTAAAGCAGCCAATTTGTATTTACCAAAGGTGCAGGAATGGTAAGGGATGATGTTATGGGTGGCAGAAGGTTTCCTGTAAACAGAGGGACCAAGTTAGAAGTTTGGGTTTATGTTAACATCCAGAAAACTAATATTGTTGTCTACCTGTTCTTGAGATGAGAATCTTATATGAGGGAATTTGAAAGTTATAGAGGACATAACATCAAACAAAGAGTGTTTCTGGTGTGTTCAAATGATGAAGATGTCATCAACATACTGTAACCAAATGAAGGGTTTTAAGGGGAATGGGGCAATGATTAATTTTTCAATATTCTGCAAATAAATTTCAGCAAGTAAAGGGGAAAGAGGAAAGCCCATTGGATACAAAACAGGAATATTTATCCAATGAATCAAAACAGTCATAAAGATCTTTGATGAGTTCCCCAGGAAGTTCTTGGTGCTCCAATGTAACGTCAGCTGAAAGCCTGTGGCTGAGCACAGCTTCAAGAACTTCCTGGGGAACTCATCAAAGATCTTTATGACTGTTTTGATTCATTGGATAAGTATTCCTGTTTTGTATCCAATGGACTTTCCTCTTTCCCCTTACTTGCAGAAATTTATTTGCAGAATATTGAAAAATTAATAGGTGCTCCATCCCCCTTAAAACCCTTCATTTGGTTACGGTATGTTGATGACATCTTCATCATTTGGGTACACCAAAAACACTCTGTTTGAACTTATGTCCTCTCTAACTTCCAAATTCCCTCATATATCTCATCTCAAGAACAGGTGGACAACAATATTAGTTTTCTGGATATCAACATCAACCCAGACTTCTCACTTGGCCTCTCTGTTTACAGGAAACCTTCTGCCACCAATAATATCATTCCTGCACCTTTGGTAAATACAAATTGGCTGCTTTAAAGGCGTAGATTCACAGAGCTTGTAACAGCCCTTCTGCTCTTCAAACCGAATATCAGAACATCATCAACATTGGCAAATTGCATGGCTTTCTACCCCTCTTAGTACATAGGCTAATTAAGAAATTTGAATTACAGAATAGATCTACCAGTTTATTGCCTGAACTTTCCACCACTCATCAGTTTGTGGGCACTTTGCTCCATTTTCAAGTCTTTTGGCTACAGGATTGCTGTTAAACCACCTCCACATCTTCTTAACCTTATCCTTAATGACAGAGATCCCAATAAACCCCTAGAGTTACAAGGGGTCTACTCTATCCCTGTCACCACTTCCACAGGAATTACCCACTATATTGGTAGTATCAACCGGCGATTGGTGGAACATATCGCTGATGTTAAGAAAGGAAACCCTTCCACCTCACTTTCAATTTTAACCACCAGTGATACATCCGCGATTCCCGATTAACAAAATGTTAAACGCATCGCTCTGTTCAGCAATCGGAAAGCCCTCCGGTACCACAAAAGCATTGAAATCTTCCTTACTCCTAACACCTGTAATACAGATGTGCCTTTTAATGTACCTATCATTTGGAAAGCTATTTTGCAATCTGGCAACAACTGATGCTAATACCACGTGTTTCATTCCATGGCTGATGAAGGTAGAAGTCGCTACCGAAACGTTATCCCAACACTTGTAATTTTTACGTAACTGAAGCGTGATATGTCGTCATCAAGAATTATTCTAATGTTTTGTGTGTTACGTGTCTCACTATGATGCTTAAAAAGTAAATTACTTATCTCGCACTATGCTGTGCTCTGCCACAGGCTTTCAGCTGATGTTACATGATATTATCATCAACAGAGACGACCATCAGTAGAAGTTCTAAGCGCTATATCGTAACTTCTAGGTTTTGCAAAGCCAGTTAAGAAAAATAAGTATTTTTTGCCATTTCTGGCAAAAAAAATAAGGACTTTTTAAGCAGCCTGAAAAAATAAAAACACTTTATAAGGACTGTGGGAACCCTGTTTTAATATTGTCTGGCATCAATAGTAATTGGAAGCAGGGGAAGCCATCGTGTGTGGTAGACTTTGAAGTGTGTGAGATAGTGTAGATGACAGAGTGAGGTACATAGCTCAATTGGGCCATGAACAAAAACTAATAGCAAATTTCCAAGCTGGAAAATTTTCTAACAAATTAACCCATTTAAATAGAAAGAATCAAACTTTATTTTGAACACTTTTATCCAGATGTGAGATTTAAAAAGCATCAAGTTGGTTTCTTTGAAAAGCAGGCAAATGCCATGAAATTAATGCTGATTTTTTAGTTTTAGTTAGTCATTTAACAGTTTTTTTAATGGAAAATTTTTAAAAGCCTTGCAATGCCAGAAACGGCCTGCGCTACAAGTTTATAATGTGTGTGCCCTCTTTATTTTTTTTAGACTGGAACAATCCCAGTACCCCAAGAACTTTAAGATCTGCTCGTGCACATTGCTACATATATTTAAAATGTTTGAAGAAGTAATTGGGATGTAGTGAGTGCAAACAAGTAAGTCTTTACTATTGTGTATTATCCACCCCAAGATTAGTAATTAAAATTTAGCCTGTACATCACGCTCTCCTCTTCATTACACAAGTATCAGGTGTAACTTACTTTGCATAGGGGTGGTTGTAATTCAGTGAGAACTCGGTGTATGTATAAACACATATTTTGGTTTTATGATCCCCAAGTGCATCTTAAACTTAAAGAATCACCCATGCCTGATTCAAGACGGTGAAATTTAATTATGGGTCTCTGACATTACATTTAGCAGGCAAGAAAAACAACAAGCACAATGTTTGAAATAGTTAAATAAACAAACCTTTATTGATGAGCAATGGCAACACTTAGCAGGTTATGAATACTTTGGTTCATATACTATTTAAATACCAAGTCACAAATATGAACATGAGTGAACAGCACAAAACTACACAATACAGCAAAATGCAGCATATGTTTGCAGTTACCATTAGTAAAAATATACTTTACAATACAATTTTAACATGAAAAATGGTATATCATTTCATAATTCTGTATTCACTTTAGTTTAACAAAATATTTACTACACAAAGATGTAGTTCCTGAAATTACTGAAGCTTTTGCACTGGATACATGATCTTAAGACAAATGCAATCTAACTAATTATGCCTATAAAAATATAAAAATGTCAAAATACACAGAACATTGTTAATATATATATATATATATACAACTTTGTACAGTGAAAAATAACTGAGATTAAGGAAATTATTACTAAGCCACGGTGGGAGGTCAAAAACGTCAGCGCAGAAAAAAAACTTGAGTTTTAAGTAAGACTAGAATTAGTTATTCCCACAAACAAACAAAAAAGTTTCACAAAAAAGTTAAAGAAATATTTTTCAGATCTAGATTTTACAAAATGTAAATTAAATTCCGTACAATTTATTTTGTATGCCACAAAAATAAGTGTTTTCAAGAAATAAAAGTACGTTAATTACACGAGTAGTCACTATGAAAAATTAAACGAAAATATATGGTTCTTTTGTTTTACAGTTCATTAAAAAAATGTCAATGCCATGCTGGATATCCTGAGAGTTAATGACTTATCAAAGGAACTGTGTCTACTATATTTTCGTGTGAATTAGCACAATGTTTGACACTAGTGAAAAATTTCATAAAGCAGTGCACTTCAGGCACAGATGTAACGATATACATGGAATCTGAGTTTGATTAGTGTGCATCTCCTGTTCTTATGGAATTTGGGCTGAGTCCACAAAAAGCGATATTTTCATGATTCATTCAAGAAGTGATTATAATAAAAAAAAAATCAGCTTGTTTGCATTTGCTAAGAGAGCTAAATCAAAAAGTCATTTGCTTATCACACAGTTGCTACTATATGTTTGTAAACAGTTAAACAGTGCTTATTTTCCCAAAAATATCAGCCAATGCTGAATTATAATTTTTTTTTAAATTGTAGAAATGGTATAAAATACATGTTGCTTACAAGAAAGTGGTACGAAAAGATTTTCACAAAGCTTGCACCATTCACTTGGGTGTACGGAGTATTGGAATGCCAAGCTAAAAATTCAAGAATGCTATAATATACAGATTTTGTTTTTTAAACACCAAATTTGTATTGTAGATTATGAATATATGCATTAAGTTTTATAAAATTAGCCATTTCTTAAGTGATAGATACTACTGACTGTCTGGTTTATCCTGGAATACAACTGTCGCTAGACTAAATACAAGTGTGCATATTACACTGATAGAAAAGTTCTTTTCAGAAAAGAACATTACAGAAATATAAAAGAGGGCAAGAGAAAAGAAAGAATATAATTTCTTTCAATTTGTGCACCAGTAATAATTTATACCATAAAGATGGATTATTTTGCAAGCCCAGACATGCCAACCTTCAAAATCTGAAAATCGGGAGATTTTTACATCTCCCAAGCACTATTATTGGTTCACTAAAAGCTCTGGAGAAAAAAATAAAGCGCGAGAATCAACTTCCACTCCCCTACCAAAATCAGTTTTCAGATACGTCGATTTCGCAAGATGATGAAAACGTAAAATTGCTCGCATGTTTTTTATGAATAAAATAGCAGTCACTGTTTTTTTGTTTCTTTTTTAGGTTGTGTGCGAAGGCGAAGCTGATAAAAAGCCTTGTACTAACATCAGCTATCGTTAAGTGAGGTCAACTGTAACTACTTCCTTTTGTCGTTGAGTGAATTTGTCACAGCTCAACTGTTTATCGTCACTTAGAATGCGTGTGGCAAAAGGTTGAAAGATTGAACTGTAAGAAAGCTCCCATCTGTCAATCAATTACTGACCCTCCCCCGGTACTCTAGTGCAGGGATCATAGCATACTTCTGGAAAATTTTAGGTAGGAATTTTAGGACTTTTTAGAAAAATTTTAGGAGTGTATTTCAATAAAAACTAGATGTATATTTGTATACATCTAGTAAAACAACTTTGTATACATTGTAAAGAGTTTGCTTCACACCCTTCAACCATATATACTGATAGACTGCACATGACATCAAAATTTCTGGCTCCAACATAAAATCACATGACAACAGTCAAAAAGATGGGTTACACCTGCTGTGCTTATGGTTGCTCTGAGCGATATAGTAAAGAAAGTTCTATGATTTTTCATGGGTAAGAAACGAATTAAATACCCAAGTCAATAAAGTTCAATTACTTAACCAGAAACTTGCAGTATTGATATAAAAATATAGTAACTTAAGAAAAAAAAAATGGAATGCATGTTCCAAATTCTTCGCAAATGTTTATCACATTATAAATCACAAAATGTAAACTACCCGATCATGCATGTATATAGCTCATAAGTAAACTTACCTGAAGAGTTTTCATTATATATGAGGCGCATTTACATAATACACCGAAAACACTGAAGTTCAGCAGCATAAATTAGTAATCATAACAGCATTTTTACACGAAATTTGGATTCTGATGATGACGTGCCCAATGTTTGAGCCATGGCGGCTTCAGCTATTGCCAATGCGCAGTCCATTAGTATATATGGTCGAAGTTCACACCCAAATTTTTTGCATAACGTCTCATGTCTAAAGTTTAAGTACGATTTACTTCTAATGTTCAGTTCTTATCTTTTCACGTGTTATTATCATATTCAAGTATATTTACCACATTCAAGTTTCACTTTGAACATTAATATGCTGTTGAACCAGAAGCAATTCACGATTTTCACAGTAAAGTTTTCAGGTTTCACATTAAATTATAATATCCTAAAAAGGTAATTGAAAACCAAGAACTATGTACAATTGTTCACTGAATTACTTTTTTCATATTATTGTTTTAACCTTTTCCTGATATGCCTATCTTTTTCTGCTTCCACCACAACTAATTTACTTTCAGCTGAACCTTGTATGATCAAGTTAGAGGCAACTGCTATTTCAACAGTATTTTGTTTTTCTACAGCTTTTCTCATTCTTTCTGTTCCCTCTTGAATTACTGCTAGGGAGGCTTCTTTATCTTTTTTAAGCCTATTTATTTCTGCATCATTTTCTTTTATTTTGTCATCAAACTCAGCTTTTCTTTTTTTCTCTAGCTGCGTTTACTTATTTTCCCTCTCTTTCTGCTTCCTTTCTTTTACCTTTTTTGATTCTTCTTCCTTCAGCTTATCAACACACTCTTTATAAAATTCATGTGAATCACGAACACTATTTAACAAATTTCTTGTTATGGGAACTTTACTTACACATGCATAGTGTTTAATGGCCCCTTTAACTATTCTTAATGATGTTATAGTTGAGTCTTTTAAGTTAGCCTTGTCCTTCCTTAACAGAGCAGTGTTAACCGAAAATCCCCTTTCTGCATCAGCATTACCATGAGGTAAAACTAATATTGACTTGATGAGTTTAGCAAGATTTGAGTATTTTTCTTTTCCGCTAGAGTCTTTAATACTAAATATATTATGCCAGTAATGATCAATCCGCACTGGAATATGCCCTTCCTCTGAAAATTTCACTAGTTCATCTAGAGTTGGCTTATCACAATTTAAAAGTTTCCACTCTTCTCTTACTTTATCAATTTGTTCCTCAGAAAGATGCAAAACACTTGAAATTCTGGTTATTTCCGAAAGTCCTTCAGTGACTGAAAGTTGAGTTGACTCTTTCTTTGGTTCTTTTACCTTTAAAACTTCTATGTCTCTTAGCTTTTGACTGCAGAATGGCAAATTTGACTTTAAATATTTTGTGGTTGCAATTAGTGATGATCTTACATCTAAGAGAAATAATTTCTGCCTGGTCTCCTGAGGAGATTTTTTGTCTTCATACCAACTTCTAACTCCCTAGTTTTTTCCATGAATTTTTGTTTTCAAAATCTACATTCTTTAGGTCTTCTCCAAATTTCCCTGCAATAACATCATCTTGGATAAACTGAGCCATAACATTCCTCATTAAAGTATTTAAATCAGAATATAACTGGTGTATTTTTGGTTCTTCACTCTGATAACATAATGAAAACTTTTCAAAATTTTGGTGTGAAAATGAAATTAATGCTAAATAGCAAGGAGTTAGCTCATTTTTCAGGAAACAGTGAATTCTTTTATACCTTGCCGAATTGCGTAGTTGTTTTTCAAATATTTTTTGAGATGGCAAGAAGTTTAAAAAATATTCTGTAATATTTAGCCATTGATTCAAGAGCCTCTGGGCTACAGAACCAACGGTTAACCATCTGTTGCTGACATGACGCAAAAGAAATTTGGCTGTGACCAATGTTATATCCTTGACAGATTTATAATCCTCTCGTCTTGCAGCACTACTCTTTAAAAAGTAATGTATATCAGTAGCAAATTCGTCAAAATCTATATTTAAGCTTGTCAAAAAATTTTTAAATGCATTACTAGCAACATGCAGGTTGCAAAAACCTAGTTCCAAAGATTTCTGGCCTGTTTCTTGTTTTACAACTTCATTGAATTTGCGTAAAAAGCACTTATTTACATTTGGGCTGTCCATGGATACACAAATAATTCTGTTCAACGAAATATTGAAGGATGATAACACATCAAGAATTTCTTTTAGCAAAATATCTGCTGTTGCATGACCCAGAAAAACGCTTGTTAGGTATCGGCAAGAAACTGAATTTATTTCTGAAGACCAGTACCTGAGATACACATGCAACTGTCGTTTCACTTGTGTATTTGTAGTTTCATCAAACGCTATAGTAACCTTTCCTGGGCTACTAGATTCAACGTCTTTTTCGAATCCTCTTCAAAATATTTTGACAATCCATGTGATATCACATAAGCAACTTTTTCTTCTTTAAGTTGCATTTTGGCTGCAATAGCAGAATCAGGAAACATTTCTTTGAAAAGTTCAACTGTTTCAGTGCATGAAACAAAAGACATTGTCCTTAGCAACTTTCATGGCCCATAATGCTTCGGCTTTAGCCAACTGTAAATCATGACTCAGTACTTCACTAATATTTGTTTTGGGCTGAAGATCCCGTCCTCCAAAAGCTTTCAGGATGGACTTATTTTGAAATTTACTTTGAAATTTCTGCAAATGTTTTTTTCCTATATGATGCGCTTTTACTTGTGAAAAGCCACTATTAGAAATGTTGAAAATTTCTGAACACAATATACACTTAGCAGAAAATATTGTTTCAGTTGCAGAACACCATTCTTTCAACTTCACTCCGTCCAATTCTTTGGCGAGCCACGCATCTTGAAATTTCGTTTTGGATTTAGGCATCTTAAACACTTGTATTACTAACCAGAAAATGAAAGGGAAGTACAAAAACACGTTCCAATATTGCAAAACCAGACAACTTCCCGAAATTTGGCTGCGAGGATGTCAGAAGAAAAAAAAAAAAGCAGGTCACCACTAGAGAACTGAACCTGCACACAGCACAGAGAACACCATAAAAGACGCAAAACCAGAAACTATCATATGCATCTCACGCAAGTTCAGTCAAAGTGAGTCGTAGCCGAGATATATTGCGCATCGAAGGTCGCTGTCGCCGACGCACGATCGAAGGTCAATGATCACGTGCTCTACTGCCTGCCACGATAACACTCAGCTACCATCCCATCGTCATTACTGGAGGTTACGGAAGGAGACCACATGTTTCCTCTTTGCTTCCACCCACCTGCGGTTTACAATAACAAAACATCAGCAAAAAGAGGAGGTTCCACAAGGCATGTACAAAAATAAAGTACGACCTTCTGCATGCCACGGAGTTCGTCTGCAAAGCGCAAACCATGGGTGAAAATGACCCCTCCCCTTTTCCCTTAGATCTCTTGTTACTCTCGAAAACTGTCCGAAGGCAAAAAGTGGAGCGCCCGCCCCGAAGCAAGTGCATCTCGATGGCGTCATTTTCCCTCCCTTCAGCAGCACAGCATATAGGCTGTGTTTCTACAATAACAGGTCTTTTTACCTTACCGTAATGGTAAATTTATTGGCGTTAATAACGGTTGTATTTTTAATAAATAAACTTACGAAAATTTTAGGAAGAATAGCAAATTTTAGGTATAATTTTAGGAATTTAAGGAGGGTCACAAAATATTAGGAATTTTAGGAGGAATGCGATCCCTGCTAGTGCCAGAGCAGGTGAGCTCTTTGCTGAAGGCGTCGTATGACAAACTGACTTGAAGAAATTTTTTTAAACCAAATTTTTTCTGACCCATGTCGGACACGATTGGTCAGAAGCCAGTGCTTAGACCACTGTGACACTGGGGTGGCTTTCTTTTTGCAGATAGGAGAGAAAAAGTATGAAACTGATGACTAATGCCGCCTTGCATCGACGCAGAAAAAAAAAAAAAAGATTTTATAGGCGGTTGGAAGTCATGGTGGTTGATGGAATTTCAACTATCTTACTGGCTAATTCTCAGTGAAAATCAGAAAAAATTGACATTCATGGGGGGGGTGAAATTTAGGAGAGTTGGCATGTCTGCAAGCCACATGCAGGAAAAATATACTTCTATTACCCTCTTTCTGTTTAGTCCACTCAACATCAAAGAATGTACAATATGCCAGGACTTTTAGGAAATCAGAAAAAGTGTCACATTTCACGTAAATGCAAAAGATATCCAAAGATCAATTTCATCATGTGGATCTTCACAAATGAACTTGATCATCAGCCCAACCAGAGCTTCGCTGATGACAGAAATGATTTCTTCACTACTACTACTACTTAAAATTGTAGGCTCACCTATGATAAACTTTGCCCCTGAGGCTACTTTCAAAATGTAATTGCCCACAGACAAGAACCAAAATCAGGATATCATGTGTCAAACAAGAAGCTAACAAATATTCAGACCTTCTTATAATACCAAGCACTTTTTACATATTTTTAAATGCTTGTACATTAAATTTACACTTGATAAACATTTTTATCTTATTTATTGCCAGCAATATTAATGAATTGTTTCCTGAATTTTTCAGTAGGATAGGAGATTTTAGTCTTTTCCTGATGGCAAGGAATAAGTATTGGCACCACCTGTCTTGCCAAATAAAAAGCACACAATATTGACATATGTACTCCTTGATTCATTCATACACATGACAGGCATTGCTCTACAGTGTTATCAGCACTTGTACCACCTCCTACAATTCCCCAGTGTGCATTAAAAGACAATAAATTCAGCATCAATACTTTATCCGTCAAAATAAATGCACGGGGAAGACTTTAGATGAACTTCACAGTTATTTTAATCAATGATGCAGGTACTTTCAACAGTTCTATATTTTAAAAATTGGTCACAATCTTATACCTTGATCCACTTTTTATGTAAAATTAACAATAAAATTATTTGAATAAAACTCATGTTGAGAAATGGCTTCCTAGTTTCTTAATTCAATTACTAATCTAAAACAACTATTATGGGAATTTTACTAGGAAATTTTTTCATTTAAATTGCAAATTTTCAGAGAAAACTCTTCTCAGATAGCCTGAAGCAGAAGAGTTTTCTCCGAAAATTTACAATTTAAATGAAAAAATTTCTTAGTAAAATTCCCATAATAGTTGTTTTAGATTAGTAATAAAATTATGTTTTTGATAGTTTTAACATTGCTCTAGTAATGACGGCAAAGTATGTTTAGGGAACAAGAGAATGTCTCAATAACTCACGATTACATTTTATAGCAGGGATCAGTGGTTGCAATAAGATTTTGAACAGGGAGTAAAAATATTTCTCACATGACTTTCAAGAAGTATTTTGTGATTTCTAGGAGTTGCCCCCCCCCCTCACAGTTTGCAAATGACAGCCATAAAAATTCTGTTAAAAATCTATATGAATTACAATAAAAAACATTTCTTTAGGCATGCAGTTTAAATTTTTTAAATAAGTATAGCAAAATTTAAAATAGAGTAATAATTCAGAAAGTTAAAAACATGCTTCCTTACCTCTGCAGCAAAGATTTTTTTTCAATTCCCCCTAGGTAGTGAGTGCTCTTCCTTAAAGGCCACATCTGAACAATAAAGACCAGAACACTTCCTGTCTCTCATCTGCTACTCTTCCATCCCATGTGCTTTATCTTAAATAGGACCTGGTTAGTTTATGATTGCCAGGATGTACCACACGGACTTGTTAACAAAACAGCGGTAAGAAAGGTATCTTCAGTTTCCGCGAATGAAAGTGGTGAAAAAAAAAAAATGGAAGGGGTGGGAGATTAAAAACACCAAGAAAATGCGGTGTCAATCACACAGATACCATAATGTGAAGCAATCTATCTGATGGTCCATTTATATTTCCAGACATTTTAGTGTGAGATAAAACACACACATTTTTGTTCACATTCGCAATACAATGTATGCTTGTATTTTGAGGTTTCCCCTAACCATAAAAGTACAATAAAAAACGTTGAAGATGTAAATAACAGGAATCTGCCCCCCATCCCCACCACTAATCCAACTGTTCTTAGTTGCAGAACAGCTATTTCTTTTTCGACAACGCTGCCCACAAACTTTTGGAACTAAAAAAAAAAAAAAAAAAAAAAAGCACAGCACGACAGGGCTCAAGGTCACTGGAATTTCTCCTCCCAAGTTGTGACATAGATAATACATTTTCTCCACACACACCTTGGGTCTTTGGGGTCATGTTTTCCTGCAGAAGTACAGTAGGGAGCAAGGAAGGAATTACATTCTTGATGGTGCAACAGGTATTGAGCAGCCGAGGAAAAATGCATATTGATAATAATTAAAAAAAAAAAAAAAAAGCCTGGAGTTCGGTTTTACAATCAGGATGGATCATTTTCGGAACAGTAAAAATACGTCCTGATTTCTTTTTAGGAAGTAATTTTCATTTTCCATATGTGACATATGCCTGTCCAGGCATTAACACGTTCTTTGGCAGGGAGCCGTACCATACGATTAGTATCATGAGGAAGACCCATATAATTTTCCATAATATTTCCTTAACCAAAATGCAACAACTGCTGATCAAAGTGAATATGCACATCGTTAAATTCAATTTTTCAGTTGTGAGCTGGTAGGTTCCAAATAAAAATAAACAGTACCAGCCACACACTTAGTCATCAACATTTTGAAAGCACTTCGAACCTCAGATTAGAAAGAGCATTCTCATCAATGAACTGAATGAAAACCAATTATAGACTTCAGGTGATGATTGCTAATTATTTTTGAGGGCTGAGAACTCAAAGACTGAAGTGAGCATGAGATTTATAGGCTCAACATGGTAGTAAATGTCTACATGAATCAGAAAGTGATACTGAATTATTTCACTGTTTTACCAATGTCCTCTGTCAGTACACAATTTCTTATTATTTTTGATACATGCAATATGTTTTTTTTTTTAAATATACTTCTTGTGAAAAGGGACATGGAAAACCGTGAATTAAAAAGAAAATATGTCCAGGTCCCCACCACTAATCCATGAGGGAATAACATGTTAGTATATATGTAGTAAATCTAAATTTTCTAATTTTCTACGCAAATTCAGAAAACGGCTATAAAAAAAAAAAAAGAAAAAAAAACATCGCATAGCAGATTTTGTTACACAAATCTTCTGAACAAATTTCATTATGCTGGGGTCTGTTTTTATGGTGTGCACTTGATTCCTTAATACCTCTGGAACAAGATTTGGATATCGCAAGACCCCTTAACAGCCTAGGCATGTGGTTTCCTACCAGCAGGATACGGCACCATCATGTATATCCTCTTGGCTGAATATAACTGTAGAAGAATTTAGCCCCAAGTGGCAGTAAGGAAAGGCAGAGGGAGGCCAAGGAAGACATGGGTGGATCAGATTCAGGTGTGTCTGCATGAGAAAAAGATTATGAGTATGAAGTATAAAATATCTTAAGTACGGCGTGTAATGGATATCAGTGAAGCCCGAGTTATATATTAAGATCACTGTAAATGGAGAAGTTTGATACGACAACAGTAAGTAAAAACATCTGGTAGTTTGTATTTCTTTTTGGAGCTAGCCTCTGAATCTCAGAGAACAGCTTAGTGATATGTATGTACATGTACAATATCAGCAACTTGTAGAATCCAAGCCATATGGAAGGCCAAGAGTGGTCCAACATATGAGGTACATATTCTAAATAATTTGCTACTTTAGTATATATCTATATTTGGGTGAGTGCAATGATTGCTACAGGTAAAAATTTGCTACTTATACTTAAAAATAAATTCACTACCACACACACAAAAACCCCCAGCAATATTTGCTGGCAAGTCACACAGCATGATATAATTTATAACAATTAGTGAATTTTTTAGAAGTGGATAAATTTCTGACACCACAGAAATGCCATTCAGTTAAATTCATCAATGACCCCTAATTAAGTTTGACCTCTCTTCAACCCCCCCCTCCCAAGTCCAACCTTTACATCTATAATAAGATACATCATAGATATGGTGTGTCCCACCACTAATGTGGACAATTTTACAACGCAAATGACTCTGTAATCAAAAGTGACTTGCAGTATCTATATATGCTTCTCTATTTATACAGGGTGTATCAGAAATGACGGTCACAACTTTAAGGGGCGATAGAACATGGCACAAGGAACAATATTTGTAATACAAGGCGTGCTTAGCCAGTAGAGGGTGCGAGGGTGCTTCCCGGCACGTTTCGCACACACACGCACTGTCATTCGCAAGCTGTATGACCACCGAGATGCAGTGGTATTCGAATGTTGAGAAGACCAATATATAATTCATGTACGGAGCCACAAACGGCAATGCCGTCGAAGCTCAACGACTGTACTGGGAGCATTTTCCACATCAGCCAGTGCCCGATCGCTGAACCTTTCAGCGCTTGCACAGACAACTGTGTGAGACGGGGTCGTTCCATGCCCACAGACAGGGCACAGGCTGTATATATTTTACATTAACAAATATTCATTTTAGTAGGTGAATTTCACTAAATGTATATCTAGATAAATCTTTGTTTCTGATGGGCCCTACACAAATTGTGAGTGTGAAAGAGGGATGACATACAAATGTACACTGCATAAGTACGAGCGGTAAGCTAGAAAACAACAGGTATGAATAGGAGGACTCTTCATGTCTATAACATCCATATGCTTTGCACTGGCTAGTCCAATTTATACCTTTTAGGGGTCCTGAGCACTCTACAGTCTCTCTGGGTCATCAGATCTTTCACCACAGAATCATATTTAAACTTTCTGGCAGTCGAGCACAGCACAATTTATAGGTCACGCAGGGCTCCATTTACAACACAGCAATTATTAAAAGGTGCATACATGTGGATGCACCTAATTGCATACATCTACTAGAGATGGTTGTACAGCATCCTCTTCAAAGAACTTGGTAGTAAAAATTACCTTTAGTTCTAATCCAATTGTGAAATCATTTAGCCATTGGAAGAATAAAGTACGAAAAGAAGGAAGCCAACTTATGAGTAAAGACTTTTGCAACACAACACAAAATTTGTGCAAAAAAGATGCAATTTAACTAGAACTACAGGGTGTCCGAGAATTATTGGACACATTACAAAATTATGTACAAAAAAAACTATGAGCATTGTCTGTTTTTCTATGTCACATATTACTAACACGATTTCTATATTTTTGTTTTGCAGAATTGTTATTCCCAGAATCCAATAGATGGTGTTAGGTGTGGCCTGATGAGGAATGTATGGGAAATGTGCAATCAGTAGTCATGTCATCCGTATAGCAAAGGCGATGTGTGTGTTATGGCTTGCAGAATTAAAGTCTGTCATTAAAGTTGAAAGACGGTACCGTTTAGAGTATGGTTGTAATCCTCCGTCAACGAATTCAATTAAAAGGTGGATGAAACAGTTGAAAGAAACTGGCAATGTGGAACATCGTGGAGGAGCCAGTAGGCCTAGCATCAGCGGTGAGACGGTTGACCAAGTTAACGAAAGTTTCCGAAGAAGCACCAGGAAATCCGTTCGTAAAGTAAGCAGAGAACTGTGCATTCCGAAATCGATAGTTCACGATATCTTGCACAAGAAATTAAAGTTTCATGCTTATAAAATTCAAATAGTGCAACAGATGCATGTAAATGACCACACTCTTCGATACGATTTCGCTGTGGATATGCTGAAACGAGTGAAAACCGACGAAAACTTTCTCTGTGCTGTAATTTTTAATGATGAATCCACATTTCATGTATCAGGTATTGCAAATTGTCACAACTGTAGAATATGGGGCAGTGAACCGCCTCATGCTGCTATTGAACTAGAACATGATTCTACAAAAGTTATTGTGTGGCGCGTCCTATCAAAAAGAGAAGTGATTGGCCCTTTCTTCTTCTGTGAAAAAAACATAAATGGTGACATTTACTTGGATATGCTAGAAAATTTCGCTATACTCCAGATCAAAAGATATAACATCGTTTTCCAACAAGATGTTGCGCCTCCACATTGGTCAACGTGTGTACGTAAGTGCCTAAATGAGCATTTCCCCAACAGATGGATTGGGCGTGGTGGTCCCATTCCGTGGCCTCATTGCTCTCCAGATCTAACTCCATTGGATTATTTCATGTGGGGTCTATCAGACGCTTTGTACTGATTTGCAGGAACTGAAGCAGTGTATCACAGCTGCTATTAATCCCATAACTCCTCAGATGCTTGCCAATACGTGGCATGAAATCGAGTATCGCTTGGACGTACTACAAGCAATCAAGGGATCTCGCATCGAAATTTATTAACTTGTGTAGTTACATTGTAAGTTAGTACAGTCAGTTTCTTTCTATTTGTTTAATGTTTTGTTTTATATAATTTTGTAAGGTGTCTAATAATTCTCGGACACCCTGTATTTCTTGTAGAAGATAATTGTAATTTCCTTCAAGTTAAGACTGGAATTTTGTGTCTCATCTGTCATCAGCTAATGAAATCAAAATTTACAACTTCAGGTTTATATGATGGTCTTACAATATTGTTACAAATCTAGGAAGTCTGTATTTGAGCCAATTTCATGTATATCATTCACTTTTGGTATACCTCTTTCTATAAGGCATAAAAGATATATATATATATCAGGGATGTAAGGTCAGGTGATGCGTAACATCACAGCCTCTCCTTGACAAATGTCAACCCCGCCTTCTCGTGGTGCATCCTGTTCCCACTAAAGGGGCTCTGACGACCGCCAATAGCGGTATAACTATACCATCGGGATCAGAGGAAATGCTATCCCACACTCACCAACCCGCTTGGCCAGCGTGGTGAGTTATGGCCAAACACCTCCAAAATGACTCTACAACTTAAATCTTGGCCCTCAGTCTCCGGCAGCTGGAATGTACCTGGCCAAGGCAGCGGCCAGTGCGACATGAAGGCAGAGGGTGCTAAGAATCCCCGGAGGACCGGACTAGGCTGCCATTTGATGCTGACCTTGGCTACCTATAACGGACGCTCCCTATCTTCTGATTCAAGGCTTCTTGAATTGGAAGAGGAACTACAAAGGATCAAGTGGGACATCGTCGGGCTAAGTGAGGTAAGGAGAAAAGGAGAAGATCTCATTGAACTGAAAAGTGGACATCTCTTCTATTATCGTGGGACAGATACTGGCAGAACTAGTGGTGTTGGATTTATAATAAACAAGAAACTGAAGGATAAAGTGGTAGAAGTTGAAAGTTCCTCTGACAGAGCTGCACGACTCGTTATCCAACTATCGAGAAGATACCAGGCTCAGATTATTCAAACTTATGCACCCACCACAAGTCATCCTGAAGAAGAAATTGAAGAATTTTATGAGGAAATTCGTCATCTAAATAGTAAAGGTAAGCAGCACTTGAAGATAATTATGGGAGATTTCAATGCAAAAATAGGGCAGCGGCAACAGAATGAAACTTCAGTAGGTAAATTCGGTCACGGCAACAGAAACCAGCGTGGAAATACTCTCGTTGAGTTTGCAGAGGCAGAAGGATTTTTCATCTTGAACTCCTTTTTCAAGAAAAAGCCACACAGGAAATGGACATGGAGACATCCAATTGGGACGACAAGTGAAATTGATTTTATTATGTGTAACAAAAAATTCGTCATCGAAGACTGCAGTGTGCTGAACAAGTTCAACACAGGTAGTGACCATAGATTGGTGAGATGTAAGATGCACCTCAACACTAAACTGGAACGTGGCAAGCTCATAAGACAAACAAAATGTATTGACATAACCAACCTTAAAAAACACCATAATACTTTCAAGTTAGAACTGAAGAACAGATTCTCTGCTTTAGAAGGCCTAACATCGGAAGAAGTGGATATTTCGGAAGTTAACAGAAAAGTAACCAAAGCTCTAATGGAAACAGCAACAAAATTAGCTGGGTCTAAGAACAAGTTGCATGTGAACAAATTATCAGGAAAAACCAAAATGTTGATGCAAAAAAGAAGAGAGATGAGGACAACTAAAGAAGATGTGACTTCCAAAGTGGAATATATAGAGCTATGCAAGACAACACGAAAAAGTATCACTGAAGACGTAAGGAAATTCAACTGTGAGCTAGTGAGGAAAGCAATTGAAAACAACCAAAGCCTAAAGATAGCAAAGGGACATCTCAGTAAGGGAAAAAAACAGATTATGGCTCTGAGAAAAGAAGATGGTTCTATAACAAGAAATAGAGGCGAAATTTTGACAAGAGTGAAAGATTTCTACTCCAAATTATATGAAAGGGATGATACATGTACTCCAGACATCATGAAAGGTACCAGAGTTCTTCCAGTCCTCCCAGCAGAAGTTGCTCATGCAATCAAGAACATGAAGCGGGGAAAGCTCCAGGAGAAGATGGAATTACTATAGACATCATACAAGAAGCAAGTGGAGAAATTGAAACAGTACTCGCCCAAATTTTCACTCGATGCCTTAATGAAGGGAAGATTCCTGAGGATTGGAACAATGCTACAATGATCCTGCTACATAAAAAAGGTGACATTGAGGATCTCAGGAACTACAGACCTATCAGCCTCCTATCAGTGGTTTATAAAATCTTCACTAAAGTTCTTTCACACCGATTGAAGGTAACACTGGACATGGCTCAACCGAGAGAACAAGCTGGATTCAGGAGTGGCTACAGCACAATAGATCATATCCACGTACTGAGAGAACTAATTGAAAGAGCGAGGGAATATGAACTTCCATTGTGCATGGCTTTTATCGATTATGAAAAAGCCTTTGATTCGGTGAAACCATCAGCAGTTACCACGGCTCTCAAATCCTGCGGTATTGAAGATGCATACATTAATATTATTAATAACATCTATGAAAATGCAAGTGCAAAGATTCGGCTGTTTGAAAATACAACACACATAAACATTGGAAAGGGAGTGAGACAAGGTGACACCATATCTCCGAAGCTCTTTAATGCCACATTGGAAAATGTCTTTCAATCACTGAACTGGGAAAACAAAGGGATAAAGATTAATGGAGATTATCTAACCCACCTTCGTTTTGCTGATGACGTAGTCATTTTTGCAACTACCCCATCAGAGCTGCAGAGTATGATCCAGGAACTTGCTGACAAGAGTAAAGAAGTGGGATTAAAAATGAACTTTCAGAAGACAAAAGTGATGTTCAATGCTTTTACAAGAAATGAAGATTTATCGATTGATGGAGAAAAACTGGAGATAACAGATACGTATGTTTATCTTGGACAGCAGATATCAAGTGAGGGTCACATTGATGAAGAAATTAATCGGCGTACAAAACTTGCCTGGAGAGCTTTTGGAAGAAACAGCATAATTTTCAAGAGCAATATGCCATTATGTCTTAAAAGAAAAGTGTTTGATCAATGCATCCTTCCAGTGCTTACGTATGGTGCAGAGACGTGGACCTTAACTAAAAGAGACATACAAAGGCTGCAGACAACTCAAAGAAGCATGGAGAGGTGCATGCTTGGTATAACCAGGAGAGATAAGAAGAGGAACTCGTGGATCCGAAAAATGACGAGAGTGGAAGACATCATGATCAGAGTTAAATCCCTGAAATGGCAATGGGCTGGACATACTGCCAGAAGGACAGACCATAGATGGACAGCCGAAATTTTAGATTGGATTCCAAGGGACAGGAAAAGACCCAGAAAAAGACCACATGGGAGATGGGTGGATGAAATTCGTAAATATGCGGGAGTGACATGGAGGAGACTGGCACAAGACAGACCGTTGTGGAGGAAACTTGGGGAGACCTTCGTCCAGCAGTGGATTGATAATGGTTGACAATGATGATGATGATGATGATATATATCAACCATTATCAATCTACTGCTGGATGAAGATCTCCCCAAGTTTCTTCCACAACAGTCTGTCTTGCAACAGTTTTCTCCATGTCATTCCTGCAGACTTTAGAATTTCATCCACCCATTTCCCATGTGGTCTTCTGAGTTTTCCCTTGAAATCCAGTCTAAAATTTCAGATGTCTATCAGTGGTTCATCCATCTGGCAATATGTCCAGGACATTGCCATTTCAGGGATTTTACTCTGATTATGTCTTCCACTCTTGTCATTTTCCTTATCCACGGATTTCTCCTCTTATCTCTTCAGGCTTCTTTCAGTTGTCTATAGTCTTTGTATGCTTTTTTAAGTTACAGTACACATTTCTGCACCATACATAAACACTGGAAGGATGCATTGATTAAACACTTTTATTTTAAGACATAACAACATATTGCTCTTAAAAATTGTACTAGTCCAACCAAGATTTATACACTGATTTCTTCATCAATAAAATCCTCACTTGATATCTGCTGTCCAAGCTAAATGTAGGAATCGGTTATCTCCAGCTTTTCCCCATCAATAGATAAATATGCACTATATTGACAAAAGTCACCAGACACCCCTTCAAAAGCAAATGAACTGATCTGCTGCATTAAGATCCGCGGTACAGCTGCAAACGGTAGAAAAACAAGCCTGCAGCTGACCGCCATCATATCGCACTGAGAGGTTGAGTGAAAATGTCATGGTGGGAGAGAACTGACTTTGAGAAAGGAAAAATTGTTGGGTGTTATATTAGTGGGTTGTCCATAAGAGAAACCAAGAGGCATTTAAACTTACCCAAGTCAACTGTTTTAGATGTACTGAATAAGTGAAAGACACATGGCATGCCTGAAGCAGCAAAATGTACCGGCAGACCAAAGAAAATCAGTGATAGAGGACATCCAAGCCTCAGGAGAGTCGTTACAGCTAATCAACGGAGTACTGCACAAGTCCTTAGTGTACGAGTGAGTAAAAATGCTGGAAATACCATTCACAGAGAACTTCATTCCGTGGTTGTGCGGCTGCTCATAAGCCTTTCATCTTCACTCGGAATGCTACTCGTCGTTTAGCATGGTGTAAAGAACATTTATTGTGGACCGTAGATCAATGGAAATGGATCATAAGGACTGATGAATCCAGATACACGATCCATCAGTCTGATGGTCGTGTGCGAGTATGGCGGCAGCCGGGGGAATGCTATTTACCATAGTGTACTGTTCCTACGGTCAAGTTTGGAGCTGGCAGCGTACTGGTGTGGGGGGTGTTTTTCGTATTATGGTTCCGGCTCATTGGTTATCGTGGACAAACCTGTTAACCAGCACGTCTTCCTCGATATTCTGGACAATTATGCCCTACCAACTCTGTAGCAATACTATGGAACCGAGCCTTGTTGGTACCAGCAGCATAATGCACCAAGCTATAAAGCAAGGACTGTTGCAGCGTGGTTTGACGATAATTCTGTATCGTGTGTGGACTGGCCAGAGCAGAGCCCTGATCTTAATCCCATAGAGCATCTATGGGATGAATTAGAGCGCCGCATTAGAAGTTTGGAACTAAGGCCTACCACTAAGCAACAGTTAGCAGCAGCATGGAAGCGCATACCTATCGCTGTGTTCCAAAACCTTGTCGAAAGCATGTCTCAAAGGGTCAGTGCATGCATTAAGGCCACAGGTGGACAACGCCATACTAATGTATGTCAATAAAGTGTATATCTCCACGATGTTCCATCATGCATAGTGTGCCTGTACCTTCACTTATGTTAATGGAACACTTAATAATCCATATTCATAATGTACCAGACTTCTAAGAATATACCACTTCAAATATTCAGATTAAGCCTATGAGCTGTTACATTTTTCAGAAACTGAAGTGACTTCTGCCAGTTGCTAAGATATGAAACTCCAAATATACAGCAGATTGATCCTATGATAACGTTACATTTTTCAGACTGAAGTGACTTCTGCAGAGTTACTGATGTCATTTCATGTGCTTTCGCATCTACAGCTATGAGTTGTTGTTTTTAAGTGAACATTTCTGAATGCTTTAAATGTATATGCAAATGAGAAACCCATTCACCGGGTAAATGAATTAGACAATCCAATAGCTAGCTCTCCCAGGGGTGGTCGCAATTCTTTCTGCAAAGCGGCAAGTGATTAAGACATTTAGTTGACATGCAGAATAGTCATAAGCTGATAGAAATGGATCATTCACTATGCAAATCTAACAAGGTAGCACTAGGAAAAGCTGCATGAATACATGAAAAATGACTAGTGAATAAAACAGCCCCACCCCCATGCATCTCAAATTATCCAGAAAATATTTTTAGGCATGCAAAAAATGCAGTAAAAAGGTGATGCTGAATAATAATACTTTAGCAATTTATTTAAATAAAAACTAATTTCTTAAAATAGTTTTCATTAAAGACAATGTGCGCAGATCATGCAGTTCCTTATTAAAAAAAAAAAACATACAACATTTAGCACTTTTTTTCTTCAAGAAAATCATCCAAAATATCACTTTGGACTTCACAGTAATGAAAAAAATGGCAACCTGCCACAGTTCATGAATTACTAACATTCTGATACATTAAAATTTTATTAAATCCACTCTTGGAATTGTGCTTAACAGCTTCATATACAAACTGGCTTTACTTCATGTCATTTTATGAATAAGACATATACCGCAGAGAAAACAAATGTTAAGGGGCTATGAAATATAAGTAGCAACGTTCTTGAAATGAACTGATTCTCACTTGATATTTTAAAATTAATCAAAACACATCAATCAGCCATACTGAATGTTTCCAAATGGAATAACAAATCCATTCCAGATTAAGAGTTGGCAAAAGAAAGTGTTGAAGATACCTGTACCCTTGAAAAATGCACAATGTAAAAACTGTGTTACTAATTCAAGAAGGAACAGAAATGGGGGGGAAACTGAGTGCCCACACACTAGATAAGAATGGAATGGAATTATTGGGAATTGCATTAAATCAAGGTTATCTGCAGTGAAGTGCATTTAATTATTATTTCAGATATGTCTGTTGGTGAAAAGTTAATCAATGCTGTGCCAACAAATCCTATTTTGTATGACTTTAGTCACAAATATTATTATCATAATGTAATGAAAGACAACGTGTGGTAAGAAATATCCAAAAAATTCACTGAATCTTGTAAGCAGAATGTGACTATTCTTTTCATTTTTAATAAAAACATGTTACATACACATAAAAAATGTCTATAGGTTACTAAATATTGCTGCTATAAGGATTATCTTATTGTATGTTTTTTTTTTTTGTAAAATTTATTTATCAATGCTATGATTTTATGTCCACAGTTTTCGCTGCCAATAAAGAAAAGCAGATGTTATTTCATTATATGTCAAAATATTTTAACTTTATTCTGTGTTTTGTCTTCCTCTGGTATTCATCACATCTTTTTAGACTACCCTGCCTTCTGCTGAATTGAAGTATTATGAAATTTTCTCAGATGTTAACAGTTTCAAGTGTTGCATACTACCTACCCTAGGCAGGCATTGCATGCCTGCAAATAGCTTTTGCCTCTTTAGTTCTCACGTCTCCTCATAGGAAATTACGAAAAAAGGATGTTGCTAAAAAAAATTAGATTGTTATATAATAAACAACATATAAGTTAAAAAGATAGTATAACACTTGTAATTATAGTACTGTATGTGCAACGTGGCTGGCATCTACACCAAATGAATTATTTCAGTTCTCTC
Source organism: Macrothele yani (assembly GCA_039090855.1). Taxonomy (NCBI): domain Eukaryota; kingdom Metazoa; phylum Arthropoda; class Arachnida; order Araneae; family Macrothelidae; genus Macrothele; species Macrothele yani. The sequence goes on from CM077004.1 coordinate 35,862,740, forward strand.
TGTGTAGTTCCAACCCATTGTGCAGACAAAGTTTATTTCTGTTCTGACCTGACCTAGTGTGTGGTGACCCTTTGTACACCAACAAATACATAACTCCTACACATACCATTTGCACATTTCTTAAAGGAAGAAAACTTGTTTCTTCCAGTTCTAAGGGCTGGATGAAGTCATGAACTGTTACACACTTCTTGCAAAAATCCAAGAACTTTCTATGGCAAGAAAAACTAACAACGAAATTATACAGTTCATTTTTAGAACATGGCCACACACTTTTTACTTCCACAGATCATGCTAAATGGTGGCATACAAGACTCCTCCCTCAGGATGTGGAAGAAGCTTTTTAGACCGCCAAAAATTACATTATATCATTCATTAGGCCATCTTTCTCAGCCTAATGATTATAATTATCATTGCTGTACAATATTTAGATACAGAACAATTTAAATATAGGTCACCTCAAGCCATTAATTTATACCAAGCAATTTTGGTAACGAAATAATTACATTGATTTACTGGTACCAGACATACCATAATTTTTGGCATATAATACGCCAAGTGAAATTCACACACACACACACACAAATTTCTTCATATAATCTGCAGACTGTGACATTCAGGAAAAAAAAAAAAAAAAAAAAAAAATTGCCGTATAAACTGCACATGTTGAACCAAAAGTGGAATTTCTGACAGAAAAGTTGGTTACATGATGACCCAGCAATAAAAAAGAAGGGAAAAAATGGTCTTATTAAATACAGAAATTCATTTTTAGAGGTACTTTTTTTATATTTTTTATCTCCGGACAAATAAAGTTCAGTGGCATAGCATCCATAGATCACGCTGATGCAGCTCCAGAGTATTTATTGCCTTACACCTTTTACACCTTTGCCAAAGACGAAACGCTAATACAGAACAAGTCATAGAAATACTGTATGTACTCAACGTGTAAGTTGAAGTTTATCAGATAAATCCTGTTTTTAGAGTTGGAAGATCGACTTATATGTGAGTCAGTAAAAAATAGGTCTGAAACTTCCATGAATTCTCCCTTGGAATTTACCAACAGGTTTGTTTATGTTTTAGACCGCAGGACAGCGACTTTCTGTGTGTCACTGTGCGATTGTTTTCTGACCTTCTGAAAACTATCGTACACTGACACGATCATATGTTCAACTGTGCCCCAACTTTAAGTTTAAATTTAGTAGTGTAATTGAAACGTTTCCTTTTTAAAGACATCACGAATAGCAATGAAGGAAACTATCAGCAGCAAAAACGGTCAAAATGGCAAAGGACAAACTAAACACAAGGCACAGCGCAAACGAGATCCGAAACAAGGCGCTTTGAAAGGAGACACGCGTAGGTTCACGCAGCAAGTGTTGTGCATACGTTTTCATTGGCTGGTTGACAAAAACAGAAATGGCACAGCAGTCAGAGCTGTCCTTCTCAACAATACAAAATGACCCGTGCCGTCCCTCCCCATAACTTCCCCGATCGTTCCTTATGACACCCCTCCGCTTCGTACAAACTCCTGAACTGAGAACATTTTTTCAGACGGAGTTCCTTTTCCAATTATGCCCCCTCTCCTGCACATTTTTTTTTAAAATCAAAAGGCTGTAAAAACTTTTTTTTTTTTAAATTGGCATATTATCTTCAGAAACTACATTTTTAACTTTTTTAACAGATAATCCACGGTTTATAAGATGAAAATTACAGTAATAAAAGATCCAATCCACATGTTATTATTAAATATAGCTATGCAAAAGTACTCTATATAATATTTATACATTGCAATTTAGATATAGGTGACTTCACACCATTCATTTATATGGAGCAGTTTTAGGTGATATAGAAAATTTTATACTGGTCTTATCACTGCTATTAGTATTAATTAAAATAAGGGTTATATGTAACTCCCTGTCATAGATTTATATGCAGCAATTTATTCAGAGAAACTGAAGGCTTATCATTGGAACATCCTATCAACACATTAGTTCCAATTTGCTCCTTATAAATTCTACATAGGGCAATTTGATAATAGTTACATGTTAGTAATATGACTGAGAAAGAATATAATTATTTTTATTTAATAATAACAATAAACTGCCACCCAACCAGCAGTCATCTAAAGTGTTGGTTTTGGACCCTTCATCCAATTTGGCTGAAGGTTCTCAAGTTGCCACAGACCCTTGTGGTCTGGTATGATGGGAGTAGAAAGCAAATAAAATAGTAAGAAAAGGCCATAGCAAATCATAGAATAGGAGACACATTGATTAAACAGCACTATGTGTTAATAGGGCCATCCAAGAAAAGACTTCTCCCCTATCCAGAGAACAGTTGTATCACCTCTGGAAGTAAAAGATATGCCATTTTCTAAAAAACAGCCAATTATAGAACTTGCACAAATTTTGGAAATATAGTTTTCAGTAATCCAGACCTTTGTCCTCCACTATTGAATAAGTACTTACAAAATCTGGTAAACAGTGAAATTTCAATTACAAGTGGGAGAACATGCTTTACAGTTCATAGATAATTCCTCCTGACAATTACAATCAGTAAAGCAAGGAAATATGATTTCCATGCTTTGCAATCAATAGATAATTTCTATTCTTTTAACTAAAAATACTTTCCTGTAGTAATACACCAATTCTCTTGGCATGTTCCATTCATTCAAAACTTTGTTGAAGCAATCATCTGTGAGAAGACACCTAATATACAAGTCACAACTAATACTGAAGTTCGTATTAAAAGCTTCCCAAACATGCGGGATTACAAGACACAACATGTACACATGGCAAAAGCAAATTGTAAAAAACTGCAGAGGGCAATGTAAATACATATTGATTTATACCTAACAAAAATTGGCAAAAAAGAGCCTTACATGGATACACCATGCTACATAAAATCATGCAAATTACTTAAAAAAAAAACATCTAAATATTTCTCACACTCAGTGTGAAACAAAGACAAATGCAGTCTAACCTCAATAGTTTTAACAAATGCAGTCTAACCTCAATAGTAAATGCAGTCTAACCTCAATAGTTCCACCTGTGTAACATGCAAGTTTGCTTACCTTAGTGTTCCTGAAATTCGATGGAATGCTTTACTACTTTTCTGTGTATTCTACTCTACTTTACACATTGCTGTTCCAACTAGCAGCTACTTACATTTTGATTTTAATGTGAACAATCATGCAGCCTCACAAATATCTGACTTGTTTTTATTTCCCTTTCAAACAAACAAAAATTGGGGGTCTTACCCCTAATTATTGTTTTCATTTAAGCCCCAATCTTATAATCCAGATAACAGAAAATGTAGAACTAAAAAAAATGAATAAGCAGCTTAATTCTAGGGAGAGGCTTCGGTATCTTCAACTCTCCTGAGTGAGACCATCAGGGGAGTCAAGTTATAGCTTTTGGCAAAACACATTTCCCAAATACCCTAAAAACTTTTGTGATGAGCTTAAATTTGGTTTTGTAGTTAGGTGATTTTACTACTTACTTCATTTATTTTTTATTTATTTATACATTTCTCCAAGCTGCCCCGGTGGCGCTGTGGTATAAGTGATGGCCTCTGATCATTCGTCCGAAAGGGGTCCGGGTTCGAATCCCGGTGAGGCATGGTTGTTGTGTTTGTCTACGGCACTAGCTCTCTCCCTTCCCTGGAACCAGTGAACCTAAATTATGGACAGGTGACTGCTTATGCCCATTGAGTTGCTCACGGTGGTCGTTAAACCTCCATTAAAAAAAAAATAAAGACATTTCTCCAACTTCAGTTTTCACTGTCTGTGTTTCTTACAAGTTTCCTATAGCTCTGTTATTCGAGAAATTCGCTTTAACATTGGCTGCTTTATAATCTGATAATCTTATAATAATGCTTCTGAAGAAAGAGGGTTACATGACACAAAAATAAAAAGTTGCATTAATCTGAGGATATTGAAAATCAATAATGATAAAGATCACGTGTGAAAGACCATGGCACCCAACTGATGACCTTAAAAATGTTTTTTTGCTTCAAATAATTTCATTTGCATGAAGTGCTGAAAAATAAGCATAAAATACTACTGAACAACAAATTTCAGTGATGTCAAAAGAGCTCTGGATTAAATGTATTATTTTCAACACCTAGAGGGTAAAAACTTTGTGAGTTATTGTTATTTTTTTTTATTGAAGGTTTAACGACCACTGTGAGAAACTCAGTGGGCTATAAGTGTCCCTAATTTAGGGTCACTGGTTCCAGGGAAGGGAGAGGTGTCAGTGCTGTAAGACAAACACAATATCCATGCCTCACTGGGATTTGAACCCGGACCCTTCACAGATGAATTATTATAAACCACTGGGGCGGCTGAGTAGAGTTACTGCACACTATAAAGAACATTGATGTACTTCATGTTTCTTACATATTATATCATTCTCATCAATCAATTCACTTACCTAAGAGGTCAGAAGTCAGGAAAACCAACTTCACCCAGTATAATTATTTCAGTGGCTTATGTTCTCACTGAGGTAAGCTACACCATTGCTTTTTTTTTCTCTCTCTCTCTCTCTCTTATTTAGGAGTCACTGATACTACTTGTAGTTCCTGATTTTATATTTTCATATTTTGAAAATAACACTTCTCAATTTTTTTTAATCAGCTGATGATTTTTATACCACTGTTGTGACAAAGCCATAATTTGTGTCATTCTGGTACTCATATGACAAAAGATCTACAAGTATATAAGATTGACACTTGTATAACTGAATGATCTTATATAAGATTGACACTTGTATAACTGAATGATTTTATATAAGATTGACACTTGTATAACTGAATGATCTTATATAAGATTGACACTTGTATAACTGAATGATCTTATATAAGAATGACACTTGTATAACTGAATGATCTTATATAAGAATGACACTTGTATAACTGAATGATCTTATATAAGATTGACACTTGTATAACTGTGCTCAGTGATCATATCAAAATATCACTGAGGTGCAACAGAGTTATAGAAATTGCTGATCCCTAATTTAGGGTTATTGGTTTCAGGGAAGGGACAGAACACAAGAGCCATCAGACAAACACCACTCATACTTCATCTAGGGATTGAACCTGGGCTCATCTGGGACAAATGGTAAGAAGCCAGCACATCAGACCACTTAGCCACCAAGATGGCTGGGGCACTCTGTAGAAAACAGTCTTACATGACTCACTGTAGGCTTCCAATAACTCAAGAAAATGTGATGAGCAGACTTCAGTGAATGCACAGTTAAGGTACTGGCTAAAAGACACCAACTCACTGGGTTTTGTTCCAGAATACTTAAGTAGAGACACCTACTGGTACTGTCAGCTGTGTAGTTGATAACATCCAAAATGATAATGAAAATCATGAAAGAAATACGGGATTACACCATATAATGAAAATTTTGAAGCATGCCCGAGCGCTAGCTGGGTTTGAGTCCCACTCCAGGATGACGAAATTTTCAAGTTTTCAGATATTATCTGACTTACCATCCTTGTCACATTTACACCAAAAATCAGATTGTCATCTTCAAAATTTGTATCCAAAATGATGGTTTTTTTCCATTTTTTAATTTTTGCTTTTTATAATTCTCAGAGGAAAGCACACAACAATTTTTCGTTTGACACAGTCAGTGGGCCTACTATGTTCAAGAATACTAATCCACCACTGAAGAGCAATCTGGAAACGATAAAAGGAAAAGGAAAATAACACCAGAACATACATGAGATTAGTGTATGAAGCATGAGAAGAATAAATGGTGAAATGAATAACCTGATTGAAATTTAGAGGATTCCTTCGTAAGATTATAGATCCAGAATCGGATATAAATTCTTCTAGTTTTTTATTATAGTCCGCTGCGTCCATTATCGCTATCTGGCCGGATTTTTCCATTAGCATCAACATTATGGAGCAGTCATTTCTAAGGTTGGAAATCATCCTTGGAATTTTGAAATTATTAAAAATAATTTTAAAATTCCAAGACCAATTACTTATAACTACTTATTAATGATCTGAATGAAGTAATGAATAAGCACAGACTGGATATGCAGTGCTTGAGTCAAACTAAAAAGAGATTTGTAGGACAGAGGAAGTTAATGTAAAAGTGAATACAAGGACTGAGTTGATGGTTGGAAACCGCGGCAGATAAACTTTGAGGCATCAGCTCCTTTATTTCGTATTTTAGAGTCTTCTGAACAAAAAGACAATTTTAGGGATGAGCCAAAAATTATTCTTAAGTTGTATCATATCAAAGACACGGTTACACTACTAAATAAGGAATCTGAACACTAGATTAGATGTTCAGAATGAAATATCTTCAACATTGTGCATGTTTTATTGTCAGCAACAATAGAGAGAGAGAGATTAATTGGAGTTCACGATGAGAATAGTTTATAAGTGTCAAAAACTTTTTCAACCCCAAGAATACTCATACATTTGTATTGGATAATCATACTTTGGGAGGAAAAAGTATAGTTGTTTCTTCTGCTCATTATTAGTGGTTGAAACTACTGTAGTGAGACAAAACTGACATTACATCTGGCCATAATCTGGAAATTTCACAAGTGAAACTAAACACCATGTGGAAAGAGCAGAACACAAGAAATTATGTAATAAACTGAACGCATGAGCTGAAACTTTTGGTGGAAAATATCAGTTTTACCATGAAACAAACAAGATCAAGGTGAAGCAAGAACCTGGGTGCATCAAAAATTCATCTTGTTTTGAGCTACACATAACGTTGGGTCTCCATTCCTGTGCATAATATGAGCCAGCATTGAGTGAGGACAGTTATGAAATGAAATGCATGAGGCTGATGATGTGTACATAGTATGGCACCACATCGCATTGTCAGCATACATGAGATCGATGAAGGAAAAAAAAAAGCTGAACTTTTTAACTGAATGAAAAATGAAAACACATGGAAATCAAAATACTCAGTAAGAATGTGGACTGCTTTCAGTTTGTCTTTCATTGATTCTGTAGTTGCACAGCATTCATTGCTTAATTTTTCTTCCTCCTGATACCTTTCTTTCCCTATTTCTTCATTGTCACTATTCTTTCTTTTCTTTTGTCCCCCCCCCCCCCCTGATGACAATAATTTTATCCGTCATGCTGAAAGAACTTTCAGCCTGAGGATCATGAATGCATTATATCAAAGCTTTCACTATTTTGGATAAATGGTGTAACTGAGAATATTAATACTTTTGAACACTGTGCATCAATATAAATCTTCCAAGTGAGTCCACTCATGATTGATATTTGAAATAAGTTTTTTTTAAAAATAGTATGCACACCTAAAAAAAAAAAAAAAAAAAAAAAAAAAAACACTTGAGAACATTTGACGGAGTATTGATACTCAAGCATTACCAAAATATGGGGATATGGGGGGGGAAGCAACATTCTTATTATAACCTACTATACAAAATCTCCTACTGCAGGAGACCCCAAATGTCTGAAAATCATCAATAGGTATGTCAGAATAAAAATAATAATAATAATAATGTTAGCTTTGTTTTTTATTCTAATGCAAAAGCAGCATCCACTTTCTTTTTATAAAATAATAGCTTAAAAACACTTATTTTAATATTGGTCCATGATTATTTACATGATTTTGTAACTTCTGTTACCAAACAAGCCTCTATTACTCCAAAATCCCTTTTGGGCAGTCCAGCAACTAAAAGCATATGACATATTAACTTTGTTAAAAGTGATGAAGGTACATACAAATTATGACTACATCCTGCACCACTAGATCATTAGATAATATGACTTAAATTATTTTCTCTTAGCATGATAGGTTTCATTATATGGTAATTACTTCAGTCAGTTCATCTCAGTAAATGGTGAAACTTTCTTAAGTAACAAAATATTAACTACTGCAAACATTGTAAAATGAAAACCCATTATACAAAACTAAACATCTATGATTTCTTATTTTTTCCAGCACTCATCTAAATGGGGGAAAAAAAAATCTAAAACTCTAGCATGAAGAAAATCTCTCATGTTTTATAACATTTAAAATACTCTGTACTTATACGGTCAAAACCTAAAAAAAAAATAACAGAAAATACACGTTGTGACATCTAAATCTTCATATTTCTCTTAACAGGTAAAGAAAATATATATGACTGTAATGCTTTTCTCATTATTCAAACACATTTCAATATCTCTGCTGTACAGCATATCATTTGTGTAGTAAATATTTAAAACAGCACAATACTATACAATTCAATTTTCTTTATCATGAGGAAAGTTTTGTACTAGCCAAGCTCAAGAACCCTCTGTTGGTCTATGGCTTCAGACTTCATTATAACATATTAGCTGCTTTACATTCCTCCAATGGATTCTGAAGAACACCAACAATTTTCACTGAGGTATGTCCTGGGCAGAAAAAAAGTAGGAAAACATTTAGTGAGAGGAAAAATCAGTAAGATCTACTAGCAGTACCTAGGCTCACAAATAATATTCATTTACATATACATCTTTTCAAGTGGTCAGTACTATAGGTAATACACCCGATTACTACACAGTACGGTGTCCCAAAATTCAATGTAAACAATTTCTTTCTTAAAAAAGGTGGGTCTCACTCTCTAAAAAGTTTCTTCTACTCCTATTATTAAAATATATGAAGTTAGAGCTCATTTGGAAAAGATTAAGAGGTCCCTCAAGGTCACACAAGCTACACTGATTTATGTGAAAATCGGGAGTTTTAATCAAAAGCATAAGTGATGATCAATTATATATTTTATTTTCATTATTAATAAATTTTTAGTATCTATATAACAAAAAAAAAATAAAGAGCATACCTAAATATAAAAACATTAATAAAAGCTGCGCCTGCTTCTGTAGTGCAATTACAGGGTTCCCACTCAAAAGTAGAAAAAATTCCCTGACTTTTCCAGGTTTTCCAGGTGGTCTTGAGAGTTTTTCCAGAGCGGTAAATCAAATCACATTACACAAATTGTTGCATTTCCTTACATTCTTGCGTTCCGTACGAAAGCATACATTTGTTAATTCTTTAAATAACTGTCCTTTATACAATTTTAAATAACTGTCCTTTATACAATTACCTGCTTTTTTTTAATAACAATTAAATGCATGAGGCATATTATTTTTGGTACCATTATTTTTGGTACCGTTGGTTCAAATATTCTTTAAAACATGTAAACCATGTATTTACATGTTTTAAAGAATATTTGAACAAAGACTTAATTTAAATTCTACATAAAATGAAATATTTCAATCGATTAGGTGAAATTATACAACTGATTTATCTGTATTTTAAGTGCGCACAAGTATATAAATAACATTTTAAACGACTCATAACATTTAGAATTCCACTTAGGTTTAAAAATGCAAGCTGGGAGAATTGTGACTGAAGAGAATAAATTGCCCTTAAATGATACAATGCTGAAGCTTTAAATCCTTTAAGTACTTATTTTACATAAATATTAAACAACACAGAAACGTTTGCTGAAATTGAAGTCTAATGGGAATGATAAAATGGTGAGTGTCTGACAGTCTCTTAACATTTTGTTAGAGCGGTTCTATCAAATCGATCTACCAATTTGTATTTTCTATTGGAATTTACTTAGAATCTTTAAAGACAAAGCAAAGTAAAACAGTTATTAAAAAATAAAAAAAGAAGAGGGAGATAACAGAAATCGTGACAGCATTTCTGCGTCTGAGGAAAAACGTGTGCCAGTACCATCCCAACAATTTCTAGCAATCAGGAAAAATACTGCTGACATTTAAAAATCAAAATTGTAATTATTTTAGCTAACGTTAGTTCTTGCACTAGGCAATGAGAAAATAGAATCTATGCTATTTCAGAGGGGCCAACCTCTAGCAGAACGCATCAGTAATCAATAGGGGATTTTACAGTAAGGTTTCAGTAATCGAACACAAACTTTCAGTAATGTAACACGCCATTTTTTTTTTTCAAAGTTAAGGACAATATTATAGTATTACTGTGTAACCTGTAATACTTGTATGAGGTGCCTATCGGTAATCACCATACGAAGCCTCATCGCTAACGTGTGGAATGGGTATTTCATGAGAAATTAATGCGTGAAATGTGTAATAACTTTATATGTTTACTCTATCCTCACAAAAAATATGAAATTAAATTATCAATATTGTACTTACCACATGTCATTGCTGACATAAAAACTCCCTTGTTGCTTGTTTTGCAGTGGTATATTCTTTTTCAGAAAACTTTTTATAACACAGCTCACCTGAGGAAAATGCTTTACTTTTCTGTATAAGAGGGCACTTAATATGTTTTGGTGCTCATTGTTGGGCAGAAGTATGCGAGGTTTTCCTTACTATACTAAATATTCTCTACGTAGAGGAATTGCTGTGAGGGATAGTCAATATTGCCAACATTAGTTTAGACAATGCAGAATACTTGGGAAGGCCAGATGAATCCTTCATCTTAGATATTTCATTCCATGCCACATCTGCTCAAGGATATCCAGCTTCATCAATATCAGAGTCTGGGAACATAGCATGAAAGGAGCGACCAGCATGATCACAGATTGCTATAGGTAGGTTATGCTCCACAACGATTGCAGTAAACAGCAATTCAGCGTTTATCACGCTATTTTCATTCTTTTTTGCAAAAAAATTATCCAAAGGCTTTGATCGAGTCTTTAATTTTACACAATCCTGGTGTTTGTTTTGACTGGATATGCCTTGGGCAATCATCTCAACTCTCCTACATGGGCTACTGATTACTCTCATATTAGAAGGCACGCAAGGAAACCTTTATTTCAGCATTTTCCATTTCCTTGCTCAAGATTTGGGAGAAAGATTTGGATGTTCCTGGAGAAACCTCTTTGCATATTTATTTGTTTCAGAAACGATAATTCCAAGGATGAAATTGGTAAAAAACAAGTAAAAATATGCAATAGAGGTGCCACATCAGTTGCAGGAGCATGTTTGGGCCCCTGCATTTCATGACAATCAAAAGGATGCTGAGGTTGTTCATCACTTCCCTCTATTACATCCTCCCATTCACTTTCAGAACTTTCATGATCTGAAGATTCACTATGAAGATCTTCACTTTCTGAAGAAGATATGGTGTGCGTGGCACTGTGGCTAGTTTTCTGGCTTGATGTTGCTTGGCCAATATCACTCTCAGATGATTCAAAATCATCCCCATCACTTGGCAAACTTTCACTCTCACTACAAGCCATTTCAAATAACCTTAGAAAAAAATTTCACACAGTAGGAAAAAGCACGTCTGCTAGTCTGAGGAACAAGCTGTCAATAAAGTCATCCACTGCTAACATGAGTTTGGAAAAAGAGGGGATTCGTAATTTATGGAGTTTTGAGATTGTGTCTGTTTGTTTAGGAAAAAGAAATGAATAATGTGAAGAGCTTCTAGTAATAAAAACACCGCACTTCGTTCTCCCGCGCGGCGAAAGTCCTCAAGAAATATAAACGTCCGTCATCGCGGGACCACGCGTTGCGACGAGTTGATCGTTATTGCACTTCGAACGGGGCTCGAAAAAGTGATTTCCGCAGTACGACATCTTACAATACACCAACAATTCCAAGTGAACAGAACAGCCCTGCTTCAACTGCAGTAGGAAACGTTTTGCCTAAAGTAACCTTTCTCCTGTCACACGGAGAAATTGCGTGGGGAACCGATAGCAAGCGCAAACTCTTTTACGATGACACTTACGGCATATTACCCGTAATTTTCGTCGTATTATCCGCAGACCGCAAAATTCACATAAAAAAAAAATCCTTCGTATAATCCGCAGACTGTGACATTTAGGAAAAAAAATCGCCGTATAATCCGCACATCATAGATGTTGAATCAGAAGTGGAATTTCCGACAGAAAAGTCGGTCACATAAACACATCGCTCTTTCCACGTTCCAGAAACACATAGCAACCGAAAAATTGTTTTCAGCAGCCGCCGGGAATTGAGTCACGGATCTCTCGATATCTAACCGAGCGCGTTAGCTTTACACCACGTTGGCCAACAGTCCACGGTGCTATGTGTATTTTTAAGTCAGCTTCTGACATCATAAATCCGTAAGATGGGCTCAGCTACTGAGACGTCTCCATCTGGTGGGTATTAACGGCACTGGCTATATATATTATAGCAGTTAATTCCAAAGGGCGAGATCAAGGTGAAAATCCTCCAAATACGTGGCGGCGTCAGTAAATAAATAAATACATTCGCTCTTTCCACGTTCCAGAAACACACGAGTCCGAAGAAGTAAGAGGGAAAAAAAAAAACATTTTAATAAATGAAGAAATTCATTTTTAAAGGTTACTGTTTTATATTTTTATCTCCGAACAGATAAAGGGTGTGGCATCCATAGATCACGCCGATGTAGCTCCAGAGTATTGCATTACACTGCCAATGACGAAAGGCTGATACAGAACAAGTCGTAGAAATACCGTATGTACTCGCGTATAAGTCGAAAATTTTTGGAGAAATTCCTGCTTTCAGAGTTGAGAGATCGTCTTATACGTGGGCCAATAAAAAACTTCCGTGAATTCTCCCGCGGTATTTACCAACGGATTTGTTTAAGTTTTAGATCGCGACACAGAGGCTTTCCGTATGTCGCTGCACGATTGTGTTCTGACCTCAAAACTATCGCGCGCAGTGACATGATCATATCCTCAATTCTGTCCACCACTTAAAAGTTTAAATTCGGCAGTGTAACTGAAACGTTTCCTTTTCAGAGACATCATGATTAGCAATGAAGGTAAACAGCAGCAGCGACGTTCGCCAAAACAACGAAAGCAAACTAGATACAAGGTCGCGCACATGAAATCCGAAAGGAGAAACGCATAGGTTCGTGCAGCAAGCGCTGTGCGTACTTCTTTGGCTTTTTGCCAAAAAACAGAGCCGGCACGACAGTCAGAGCTCTCCTCAACGATAAAATGACCCCTGCCGTCCCTCCCCACAACTATCCCGATCTTTCATTACGACATTCCTCCCCCTCCTCCCCGCTCCGTACAAACTCCTGAACTGAGGAAAATTCTTCCGAGGAGTTCCTTTTCCAATTATTACACCTTTCCCTGCACAATCACGCTGCAGATTTTTTTTAAATCGGAAGGTCTTATATATATTTTTTTAAATCGGCGTGTTAACCGCATCGGTGTATAATCCGCAAAACCTATAATTTTAACTTTTTTAGCAGATAATTCGCGGATTATACGACGAAAATTACGGTGCCATTCTTCCGATAATATCGCTGTTTGACGATATGATTCATGGACATTCCATTTCAAAACGATATGATTGATAAATGATATGATCATTGAGACACCGAAATCCGCAGTCTGATTCGGAAAATATGCGGATCAAAATCGAAGGCCGAGAAATCGGCAGCGTCGCACTAAAAGGGTTTAACAAAAAAGGATACAAAATTGAGATTCTCCAAAACACACTGAATTCCGTAATTCTTCCAACCTGTCCGTAATTCCGTAATCTGACAGTCGAAACCGTAATAATTACGGACAATTCGTAATAGTTGGCACCTCTGCTATTTGCTTCTAAACAACACAGCATAGGATATTTAGACATTGTGCTGTTAAATTTCATAACCAATAAGCTGGCACACAGAGATCCTAATGCCATAACGGCAAAAAAATTAAACGCAGGGATAAAGAAAAAATAATGGAAGCAACAAGTGGGGAAAACTAACAGTTAATACGGAATACCATTTTGCCTGAGAGGCTACAAATCATATTAGTACTTCCAAAATCCGGGTCTTAAAATTGATTGGCTACGTTTGTGACGCAAACATTAGTACTGAACTTTTCTCGCAGGTCACAGTCATTTCCACGCTACGTCAAATTACTTGTACGGGAAACAATTAGAGGAAGTTTTGTGTGCATGTGTGCTCATAAAATCCTCCTAACACTTTTTTTGTCAACATAATTTATCATCCTGTGGCGAGTGGCATGTTTATACTTAACAATATCGTTACGAAGGGCAATACATTTGTGCGATGTTGATCAGGCAAAGTGCGAGAAAGGTCTGGAGCCCACTCAGGTCATTTGCAGTAACTCCCCACAAATAACGTCATCCAAAACGGAGACAGAGGCTTTAGCGCCTGCACTGACAAACCTGAAACGCACGGCAAAGATTTTCATCAGTAGTAACTAGGTAGATTTTTTTTTTTTTTTTTTTTTTCGGCAATGTGAGGGTAAAGATGTGAAATGAATAATTTATGCAAATCTTGTGAGGTGCAGCAACGCAAGAAGAAGAATTTACGATTACAAGAAAATTTCTACCCCGTCTAACTTTTGTTCTCGCAATTTTTTTCCCCCTATGTATAAGCTGAAACCTTGGGAAAAATTACGAGAGAATGATGAATTTTATATTTCTTATTCTAAATAACGGAGATATTTGCATTTTTACGGAAAACGGTTCTACTATGCACAAAAATTCAAAAAAATAATATCTTATAATCTATCAGAAACAAAAAAAATTGAAACTTTCAGGTTTTTTTTATAACTTGGAGGCAACTACCCGTAAAAAAAAAAAAAAATCGCACGAATCGGAGATGTGTTGGTGGAAAATTATTTCATTATCTGAGGATTTTGCGTGGAATGACCCAGATGTGAAAATCTATGGTTCCGGGCGCCGGACTACCCTATTTTTCGCAACCAGCCAGCTCTTGCAGTAATTGGAATATCGTCTTAAAATAGCTATAAATTAATTTCTTCATGCATTATGAAATAGAAATATGACAGAATAAAAAAAAATCTCTTTCCGGCCGTAAAACCGGAAGACAACGAATCTAGAAAACGGCCGTGAAATCTGGGAAATATGGTAGGTATGCAATAGTACCAGCTTCATTGCATGGTATTTTTCATATATTTTATGTCAAAATACTCGTAAGTACTATGAAAAAAATAAATCTTTCCCCCTCTTTGAAGAATCTTCCTATTTCATAATATTTTCCCTGTTCTAACATTTGAAGGTACATACTTTTCCAACTATACCAATTCTGCTACAGAATTACGAAAGCGAAGCTTTAGTTCGTAAGTGATACGAACCTTTTTCAAAATAAATTAGGTGCCCTCAATTTGCAACATTCATCCACACTGCTGTTGAAGGGGAAGTGGGGGGGATTTATTAGGATGACCAATATCCGGCAAAATAAAATGTTTTTGTACGGTTTGATAAAAGACACGTAGAACATGCTAAAGGGGAAAAAAAAAGAAGCCAAACTTCTAAAGTTTCCAATGAATTTCGGCGAAATTTGAAATGGAACGTTATTTTCATACATCTTGCCCACTGTAAAAATTTCAGTCGGTTATTTAAAAAATTGAGGAAATAGCTTCTTCATAATTTTTTCCCAGTCTACATGAGAGAACCGGGGCACCTACTCAGGAACAAATGACTGCCTCTCTTCGCGAACGCCAGCAGAGCCTGCGAAATGGGTGTGCGATTAATGGCTTTCTTTCACGCTTTGACGTGTATGTTTGTTCGGTTGTAGTTTAGATCATCTGGAGACGGGGAAACCGCAAAGAGACGCACTCCCCTGCACAGCTGCACTTCAATCGGTGGGTGGGTTACGGAGTTGCCTCGAAGGATAAAACAACTCGGACTTATTTTAAAACTTAGCAATACAGAAATATATTTTACAAAAGTCTGAAACAAAATATTTTTCTGGCAAAATAAAAAATTCCCTGCCTTTATAGTTCCCTGATAAAAAATTCCCTGATTTTTACGGAAAAACACAATTTTCCCTGAGTTTTCCCTGATTTTTGGAACAATTTTAAAATTCCCTGAGAATTCCCGGTTTTCCCGGTTTTCCAGGTTGCGTGGGAACCCTGAATTATATATCTATATATGATGTCTGGGATGTAAGGTCAGGTGATGCGTAACATCACAGCCTCTCCTTGACAAATGTCAACCCCGCCTTCTCGTGGTGCATCCTGTTCCCACTAAAGGGGCTCTGACGACCGCCAATAGCGGTATAACTATACCATCGGGATCAGAGGAAATGCTATCCCACACTCACCAACCCGCTTGGCCAGCGTGGTGAGTTATGGCCAAACACCTCCAAAATGACTCTACAACTTAAATCTTGGCCCTCAGTCTCCGGCAGCTGGAATGTACCTGGCCAAGGCAGCGGCCAGTGCGACATGAAGGCAGAGGGTGCTAAGAATCCCCGGAGGACCGGACTAGGCTGCCATTTGATGCTGACCTTGGCTACCTATAACGGACGCTCCCTATCTTCTGATTCAAGGCTTCTTGAATTGGAAGAGGAACTACAAAGGATCAAGTGGGACATCGTCGGGCTAAGTGAGGTAAGGAGAAAAGGAGAAGATCTCATTGAACTGAAAAGTGGATATCTCTTCTATTATCGTGGGACAGATACTGGCAGAACTAGTGGTGTTGGATTTATAATAAACAAGAAACTGAAGGATAAAGTGGTAGAAGTTGAAAGTTCCTCTGACAGAGCTGCACGACTCGTTATCCAACTATCGAGAAGATACCAGGCTCAGATTATTCAAACTTATGCACCCACCACAAGTCATCCTGAAGAAGAAATTGAAGAATTTTATGAGGAAATTCGTCATCTAAATAATAAAGGTAAGCAGCACTTGAAGATAATTATGGGAGATTTCAATGCAAAAATAGGGCAACGGCAACAGAATGAAACTTCAGTAGGTAAATTCGGTCACGGCAACAGAAACCAGCGTGGAAATACTCTCGTTGAGTTTACAGAGGCAGAAGGATTTTTCATCTTGAACTCCTTTTTCAAGAAAAAGCCACACAGGAAATGGACATGGAGACATCCAATTGGAACGACAAGTGAAATTGATTTTATTATGTGTAACAAAAAATTCGTCATCGAAGACTGCAGTGTGCTGAACAAGTTCAACACAGGTAGTGACCATAGATTGGTGAGATGTAAGATGCACCTCAACACTAAACTGGAACGTGGCAAGCTCATAAGACAAACAAAATGTATTGACATAACCAACCTTAAAAAACACTATAATACTTTCAAGTTGGAACTGAAGAACAGATTCTCTGCTTTAGAAGGCCTAACATCGGAAAAAGTGGATATTTCGGAAGTTAACAGAAAAGTAACCAAAGCTCTAATGGAAACAGCAACAAAATTAGCTGGGTCTAAGAACAAGTTGCATGTGAACAAATTATCAGGAAAAACCAAAATGTTGATGCAAAAAAGAAGAGAGATGAGGACAACTAAAGAAGATGTGACTTCCAAAGTGGAATATATAGAGCTATGCAAGACAACACGAAAAAGTATCACTGAAGACGTAAGAAAATTCAACTGTGAGCTAGTGAGGAAAGCAATTGAAAACAACCAAAGCCTTAAGATAGCAAAGGGACATCTCAGTAAGGGAAGAAAACAGATTATGGCTCTGAGAAAAGAAGATGGTTCTATAACAAGAAATAGAGGCGAAATTTTGTCAAGAGTGAAAGATTTCTACTCCAAATTATATGAAAGGGATGATACATGTACTCCAGACATCATGAAAGGTACCAGAGTTCTTCCAGTCCTCCCAGCAGAAGTTGCTCATGCAATCAAGAACATGAAGCGGGGGAAAGCTCCAGGAGAAGATGGAATTACTATAGACATCATACAAGAAGCAAGTGGAGAAATCGAAACAGTACTCGCCCAAATTTTCACTCGATGCCTTAATGAAGGGAAGATTCCTGAGGATTGGAACAATGCTACAATGATCCTGCTACATAAAAAAGGTGACATTGAGGATCTCAGGAACTACAGACCTATCAGCCTCCTATCAGTGGTTTATAAAATCTTCACTAAAGTTCTTTCACACCGCTTGAAGGTAACACTGGACATGGCTCAACCGAGAGAACAAGCTGGATTCAGGAGTGGCTACAGTACAATAGTTCATATCCACGTACTAAGAGAACTAATTGAAAGAGCGAGGGAATATGAACTTCCATTGTGCATGGCTTTTATCGATTATGAAAAAGCCTTTGATTCGGTGAAACCATCAGCAGTTACCACGGCTCTGAAATCCTGCGGTATTGAAGATGCATACATTAATATTATTAATAACATCTATGAAAATGCAAGTGCAAAGATTCGGCTGTTTGAAAATACAACACACATAAAAATTGGAAAGGGAGTGAGACAAGGTGACACCATATCTCCGAAGCTCTTTAATGCCACATTGGAAAATGTCTTTCAATCACTGAACTGGGAAAACAAAGGGATAAAGATTAATGGAGATTATCTAACCCACCTTCGTTTTGCTGATGACGTAGTCATTTTTGCAACTACCCCATCAGAGCTGCAGAGTATGATCCAGGAACTTGCTGACAAGAGTAAAGAAGTGGGATTAAAAATGAACTTTCAGAAGACAAAAGTGATGTTCAATGCTTTTACAAGAAATGAAGATTTATCGATTGATGGAGAAAAACTGGAGATAACAGATACGTATGTTTATCTTGGACAGCAGATATCAAGTGAGGGTCACATTGATGAAGAAATTAATCGGCGTACAAAACTTGCCTGGAGAGCTTTTGGAAAAAACAGCATAATTTTCAAGAGCAATATGCCATTATGTCTTAAAAGAAAAGTGTTTGATCAATGCATCCTTCCAGTGCTTACGTATGGTGCAGAGACGTGGACCTTAACTAAAAGAGACATACAAAGGCTGCAGACAACTCAAAGAAGCATGGAGAGGTGCATGCTTGGTATAACCAGGAGAGATAAGAAGAGAAACTCGTGGATCCGAAAAATGACGAGAGTGGAAGACATCATGATCAGGGTTAAATCCCTGAAATGGCAATGGGCTGGACATACTGCCAGAAGGACAGACCATAGATGGACAGCCGAAATTTTAGATTGGATTCCAAGGGACAGGAAAAGACCCAGAAAAAGACCACATGGGAGATGGGTGGATGAAATTCGTAAATATGCGGGAGTGACATGGAGGAGACTGGCACAAGACAGACCGTTGTGGAGGAAACTTGGGGAGACCTTCGTCCAGCAGTGGATTGATAATGGTTGACAATGATGATGATGATGATATGATGTCTAAACCTTAACTGTAACCACTAGCATCACTTATTGCACCTTAACTGTAACTTTAAACTTTAACCGTAACCACTAGCATCACTTATTGCACCTTAACTGTAGCTTTAAACTTTAACCGTAACCACTAACATCACTTATTGCACATGTGTTGTTGTTTGTTTTATTGTATGTGTTGCCTTTTGCTGTTTGTTGAGATGGGTATTTTTGCTGTTTATCGAGATATTTCTATTGTATGTGTTGCCTTTTTGCTGTTTTGTCCAGAAGAGAAATTTGTTTTAGTGTTTCTTTTTAATATAATGGCAAAACAAACTAGGAGTAGTAATTATGTATGGCTTATGGGATATCCTACTAAATCAATAACAGGTTCACGTCTGCCATCTGGAAGAGATGTTATGGCCAATTTTATGTACTTTCACCGTACTAAGAAGCTTTCGATCAGTGATAGTGCTGTTCTTGTAAACAATAACATTGTACCATTTTGGGAAAAATCAAGGTTGACAATAAGACATAAGCAGCATATCTTGAAAAAGATCAAAGATTTATATGGCAAACAAGTGGGTTTAATGAGAAATCGAAAAAGGAATAATGCAAAAGACCAAGAGAATCAAATAATACATACATACATAACACTAAGCTGTTCTCTGAGATTCAGAGGTTAGTTCCAAAAAGAAATACAAACTTCCAGATATTTTTACTTATTGTTGTTGTATCAAACTTCTCCATTTACAGCGATCTTGACATACAACTCGTGCTTCACTAATATCCATTACACGCCGTACACAAGATCTTTCATACTTCATACTCATAATCTTTTTCTCATGCAGACACTCCTGAATCTGATCCACCCATGTCTTCCTTGGCCTTCCTCTACCTTTCCTTCCTGCCACTTGGGCTGAAAAGATTTTCTTAGTAAGCATTTCATCATCACTCATTCTTTCAACATGGCCAAACCACCGAAGCATATTGGTCTCCACCTTGCTAACAACATTTTGCTTCACATCACACAACTGCAATACATCTTCATTCCTCACACAATCAGATCGTGTCTTGCCACAAACCCCATGTAAGTAACGCATTTCTCCAGCACACAAACGACTCCTATGTTTCCTCTGCAGTACCCAGGCCTCACTGCCATACATCAGAGTAGGAACAATTACTGCTTCACACACAGCTATGCGGGACTCTCTAGAGAACCCATCATTCTTGTGAAAACCTCCCAGAGCAGCTATGACTTTCAAAGAAGAATTCACTCGCCTACTGATTTCACCATCCAACTTGTTCTCTCTGTCAAACATGCTTCCTAAATACACAAACTCACTCACCTGGTCAATCACAGTACCATTTATACTTACATTACATTCAGTGCTACCAGTTCCTCTCTCAAACACCATAACTTTGGTTTTTCCCTTATTTATACTCAGTTTGAATTTCATGCAAACTTCGTGCATCCGAGTCAACATACTCTGCAACTCACTTTTGCTCTCTGCCAACAGGACAGTGTCATCAGCATACAGCAATCTGCACACATGGATATCACCAAGACATAAACCACTATTATCTATTTTGGCATCACGCATGCATGCGTCCATAAATATATTAAACAGCCATGGTGACATTACACAACCTTGTCTAACTCCTGCACCAATGGAAAACCATTTTGATAAAACACCATTCACTCGTACACAAGCTCTACTACCAGTATACATGGCTTTTACACTATTAAGTAGATTCCCAGTAACACCATATTCATTCAATATCTTCCACAAAAGTGCCCTATTCACTCGGTCATAAGCTTTATCTAAATCTATGAAGGCAGTAAAAACTTTCTTCCCAACAGCCAGATACTTTTCAATCATCGTGCGTAATGCAAAAATCTGGTTAGCGCAGCCTTTACCAGGCATAAAACCACTCTGAACATTCCACACTTTCTCTGATGTAAGACCCCGTACTTTTCCAATAACAACCTTACCAAACACTTTCCCTGGCACACTCAGTAGGCTAATACCACGATAGTTCTTGCATTCAGTCTGATCACCTTTTACCTTATACAAGGGAACAATGATAGCATCCTTCCAATCCCGAGGGACCATTCCTAACTCCCAGCACCACTGGCAAATTTCAGTTAACCAGTCAATTATAGAGTCACCACCATATTTCAACATCTCTGCAGTTATGCCATCAACTCCTGGAGCCTTACCATTCTGAAGAGATTTTAGAGCTTTACACACTTTTTCTCTTGAGATCCCTCCTGTGCTTTCATCCCTAATTGTGACATCATCTGCGTCTGTCTCAGAATCATTTTTGCTTTCCTGATCTAATAACTCACAGAAGTATTCACCCCATCTGTCACTTAACTCATTGGGCTCCCATATCATTTCCCCAATCTCATTCTTCACACAACTTACAACTTTGTTTGCTCTATTTTTCCTGAGTCTCATGTACTTCCAGAAGGACTTTCTATCTTTCCAAAAACCCAGTTCATGCCTTTCCACTTTCTCCTTCCCATCTTTTGCCTTACTGTGGCGAACCAGCTTAGCAGCTTCAAGCTTCTTACAGTGATATTCATCCACAGAGACTCTACCTTGCAACATCCCCAAATAGGCTTCCTTCTTTTTCTTTACTGCTTCTTCAATCTCACTATTCCACCAAGCATCACCTCTATTGTTACCCACTATTGTGGTACCACAGACCTCTTTAGCAGCAGTGACAACACAGTTCTTAAAATGTTCCCACTTCTTTTCTACATCCCTCTCACCATACTTCAGATCCTTCAGTCGTTCTCTGAGTAAGTCAGAATACCGCTGATGGTCTTCAAGGAGCCTATCAACCTTTATTCTTTCTATCCTGCGCCTCTTTCTATTCCTTTTCCTCCAACCAACATTAAGTTTCACTCGTGACACTACCAAGTAAAAATCAGAACCAACATCCGCACCTCTCATCACACGGGTGTCAGCAACTAAGTGTTTCAAACGCTGATCGTAGACAACAAAATCTATCACACTCTTTTGACCAAGAGTACGATTTTCCCAAGTATATGTGTGGATATACTTGTGGTTGAAAAATATATTAGATACACACAAACCATTATCAATGCAGAGTTCAATTAATCTTTCACCATTATCATTCATACAAGGATCATTAAACTTACCCAGAACATTGTCAGAAATTGCATTCTGCACACCTACTCTAGCATTGAAATCCCCTGCTATTATAACTTTTTCTTTAGCACCAAACTGGCTCAAAACAGCTTTTAGCTCATTCCAAAAATCTTCTTTCTTATCAGAAGGTTCCGAGTCACAAGGAGCATACACTACAACAATCACAATTCTCTGAAGTTTCACTTTCATACAAATCCAGAGAATTCTCTCACTTATGCAACTATAGTGAATCAAGTTGTTCTACATCTTTTCACTTAAAATCCCACCTACACCAGCCTGTCCTCTCATATTATCCAATACTCCAGACCACACACTCACCGTGCCATTCACTTCTTCTACCCCAATTTCCTTCTTTTTGGTTTCACTTACACACAGCACATCCAGTCTATATTTATTCTTCTCCTCAATCACCTCACTCATCTTGCCATTTATACCTCTAGTATTCCATACACCAATCTTACATTACTCAGCCGAGATCTCTTTCTCATACGCCGTTTAGAAAGTCCAGGTCGATGCAGTGGTGGACCGTCCTTCTCAAGTGTGGTAGGTCCACCATATCCCACACTTGAGTCATTCTTAATATTTCTTTAATATTCGAGAATCAAATAATGTATAGTGAAAATCTGGATATGTTATTTGACATAAGTCACGCTAATTCGAAACAGCTTATTAGAAATGAAGAGGATTGTCAGTTTCTCAGATTACAAAGACAATCTGGAACAGGTTGTATTGGATCTCTGGACAGAAAAAATTTGCAAAGCGATTAAAAGAAGCTGCTTCATCTCAGAATTCCTTTGCATTATCAACTGCATCTTCTACGTCAACAATGGACGAGACTGAAAGTAAAAACTCTAAAGAAGACTCTGATGATGAATATGCTGCAGAAATTACACCACAAAAAAAATTAGTACGTGAGAAGCATACAGGTAAAGATGAACAAAGTCGAAGGTCTGTCATAACACCAAAAGTTGCTGCTGCTTTTGATAGAAATTATATAAGTATAAGAAAGTCAACAAAGTTACTTGCATCTGTCTTAAACATGGCTGGTGGTAGTGGTGATGGTGATGGTGAAGCAGACTGTTCAAAGAGTAATGAAACTTTAAAATCTGTAATTATTTAAAAAAGTACTGTTCATCGTGAACGTCAACGCTTACATAGTGAAACTACGCAACAGATAAAAATAGAGTTTAATGCCTCAAAATCAGTAGTTCATTGGGACGGAAAATTATTACCTGATTTATCATTAAATGAAACAAGAAAGGTAGACCGTTTACCAGTGTTAGTTTCCTCTCTAAAAGATAGTAGTATAAAACTTCTTGGAATTCCTAAGCTGTTATCTGGTACAGGGGAAGCAGCAGCTAATGCAGTTTTTGAACTTTTACAGTAATGGAAATGTGATTCTCAGGTTATTGGTATGTGGTTTGACACAACCTCCTCAAATACTGGAAAGTTCAAAGGAACATGTGTTCTTCTTGAAAATAAAATAGGAAGAAGCCTTCTGTGGTTAGCCTGTAGACACCACATGCTTGAAGTGTTACTTTCAGATATATTTCATGTATGTCTTGGACCGTCGAGTGGACCCGAAATTATTATGTTTAAAAGATTTTGAAAAAAATGGATTGAACTTAACCACCACAACCCAAAATGCCAAACAACGCCATTGATAGCAGCATCCAACACTTTGAATTTTTTACTACTAATCAACTTCAGACAGCTGCTAAACACTTTCTTAGAAATGATTACAGAGAACTATTAAATCTTTCCGCTCTTATGATTGGAATAGATGCAAACAATATTATTCGGAAACCAGGTACTCTCCACAGAGCTAAATGGATGGCAAAAGCCATTTATTCATTAAAAATTGAACTACTGTTTGATGGAAATGAATCTATCATACAATTGACACCTCAACAATTTCAAGACCTTCAAAGGTTCAATCGGTTTATTGTATGCGTATGCATTCAATTATGGTACACATGTCAGTCTATTGTAGATGCACCAGTGAACGACGTTTTACTGATACAAAAATTGCATGAATATACAACTATGCAAAACAGGATTAAAGATGATTTTACGTTACTCCTGGTATTTAAGTGAAGAGCTTGCCACTTTTTTTTTTTTTTTCAACACTTCTCAGTGCCAAGGAGAAATCATATGTTAGTTAGTAAAATCAGTGAAAAAAAGAATTTGCACCTATTAAAGAAACTTCCTTTAAAATTTGATGACTTAAATATCTCTCGCAGCTTCTTACACACCGCACAAATAGAAGACAGCTTCCTAAGCGTGCATGTTGAGAAATGGCCAGAAACACAATATTTTAAAGAAGCTGAAGAATTTGTTAAACATTTGCCATGTGTTAATGACTGTGCTGAGCGAGGCATAGCATTAATCGAAAGTTTTAATGATGCAACAAAAGATGAAGAACAAAAACAGTATTTATTGCAGGTAGTTGAAACGCATAGAAAGAACTTCGCGAAGTGCAACCGTAAAGATCTTCAAGATATGTAAAAATTATTAATTGTGTTATTTATAGAATGTTAGGCAATATTTTCCTCTTTATTATCTTGTTAAACTTGACAGGTGAATTTTGCTGTAAAACATTCTTTTTACATTGCATTTTGCAATGTTGAATAAAGTTTGTTTTTTGTCATTTTCTTAATAATTTTTCTCATATTTTCTACACTAAATATTACCAATAGAGTACATTTTTTTAGAAACAGCATATTAAAAACATGCAACATTTTAAATAAAAAATATATTTAAAAAATAATAATTTCGTAAGTAACTGTAAAAAATTATCGAATTAAAACTATTTTTTTAACTTTTTGGCGACCTTGAGGGACCTCTAAGTATTTTTTTTTAAGGTACAATTTTACAGGAGATCTTAAGTACACCAAACAAAACTTTTTAGGGTGTGAGAGTCAAAATATTTAAAAAAAATTTTTTTGGGGACACCCTACTACACAGTCAAGTCACATTGTTGTAACCACCTCCTACTTTTGACATCAACAGCGTGTAGCCAATGAAAGAAGGCACGTGTCGTCAGCTGGCTTGGAGGGTATATAAGGTGTGCTGTAGGCATCCTGAAAACATATCACTTATTACTATCATGGATAAAATGAGCGATTTATCAGATTTGCAAAAAAGGGATGATTATAGGCTTTCGGGCCTTAACAGCACAGTTTGTGTGCTGCTTTGGTTAAAGCGTATTGTAACTGGAGAAATGGCACCACTGCAAATAAGCAATGTAGAAACTGCGGAGCACCACATGCCATTGATGTGACAGGTGAACGTCGGCTTCGAAGGTGCACGAGGACCGATCGACACGCTACAGTGCAGCACGTTCACTGGCCGAATGAACCAGGGGGCTACCGGAAGTGTGTCTAAAATGATAGTTCATTGAACCCTGCTGCATATGGGACTCTCACGCAGATGGATGGTCACTGCATCTATGCTAACTAAGGTGCATCGCCAGAGAAGGCTTACATTTGCATGGCAGTATCAGAATTGGACCACCGCTGATTGGCAAAGGATTGCCTCCTCTGATGAGTCACATTTTCTGCTTCATCAAACGAACGGATGGACGTTGGCATATAAGGTGAGAAACATCAGAAAACAAACACTCTTCAACCATTGCTAGAAGAATACAAGCTGGTGGGGGCAGCGTTATGGTCTGAGGAATGTTTTCGTGGCATTATCTGGGTCCACTCATACATGTGGAAGGAAGTATGGACTGAATTCATTATGAATCCATCCTTGCAGAGCATGTACACCCATACATGCTGATTGTCTTTCCTGGGGCAGATGGGATCTTTCAGCACGACATGTCACACAGCTAGAAATGTCCAAGAGTGGTTGGAAGAGCATGATGAAGACTTCAAAGTACTTCCCTGGCCCTTCCATTCCCCAGACTTAAGGGCCGCAGGTTGCCTAGTGGGCAACGTTCGTGACAGCCATGGAGAAGACCTCAGGATCGATCCCAGGCTGGTACGAATGCTCGATCCACTAAATATCCGCCGTGCGTCGGATGGGCACATTAAGCCGTCAGACCTTCCGTGTCACTTTCCTATTGGGCACTCTAGCCCAAATCTTCTAGCTTCCTATTTCTAAGGGTTGTTTAAGACCTGGGGTCAGACACTCCCTTCCTAAAATCCTCTACACATGATCATTTTTGATCCCCAGACTTAAACCCAATTAAGCATCTGTGGGACCACCTCGATCGTGTTGTTCGCTCTATGGATCCTCCACCACGCACCCTCCAGCAGCTGTCGGGTGCACTGCAGTCAGCATGGCTCCACATATCTGTGAACACCTTCCAGCACCTTACTGAGTCACTCCCAGTCTATCTAGCTGCTGTATGCGCTGCACACGGTGGTTACTCTGGATATTAGCTGGTGGTCACAACAATGTGACTCGACCGTGTATATTGATATGAAGGTAGGAAATGATGAGAATTCATTTACTAAATGGGGTGTTTTAGTAATTTAGTACTACAGCATGTGTCAGACAAGGTCATGTAATGTCACCATGGCTGTTTAACATATTTATGGGTGCATGCATGCATGCATAATGCTAAAATAGACAATATTAATCTATGTCTTGGAAACAATATCCATGTGTGCAGATTGCTGCATGCTGATACAGTCATGTTGGCAGACAGCGAAAGTGAGTTGTCCTGAATGTACGAAGTTTGTATGAAATTCAAACTGAATATAAATAAGGGAAAATCAAAGTTATGGTTTTTGACTGAGGAACTATTAGTCCTGATTGCAAGATCAGTCTAAATGGTTACAGAGATAGATCAGGTGAATGAGTTTGTATATTTAGAAAGCATGTTTCACAGAGAAAACAGATTGGATGATGAATTAGTAGGTGAGTAAATTCTTCTTTGAAAGTCATAGCTGCCTTAGGAGGATTTCACAAGTATGATGGGTTTTCAAAGAAGTTCCAAATGGATGTGCATGAAAGTGTAGTAGTTCTTACTCTGATGTACAGCAGTGAAACCTGGGTACTGCAGAAGAGGCATAGGAGTAATCTGTGTGCTGGAGAGATGTGTTATTATGGGGGATCTGTGCGGCAAGACATGTTCTGATCATGTGAAAAACAAAGATGTTTTGCAGATGTGTAATGTGAGGCAAAATGTTGTTAGTAAGGTGGAGACTAATGTTAGGTGGTTTGGCCATGTTGAAATAATGAGTGGTGAGATACTTACTAAGAGAATTTATTCAGCACAAGTGGCAGGAAAGAAGGTAAAAGGAAGACCAAGGAAATCATGGAAGGTCTACATTCAGGTATGTCTGCATGAGAAAAAGATTATGAGTATGAAGTACAAAAGGTTTTGTGAGAGACATACGATAGATTACAGTGAATTTTGAGTTATGTGCCGAGACTGCTATACAGTAGATCGGATCAGATCATATGTAGAGGATTTTAGGAAGGGAGTGTCTGACCCCAGGTCTTAAACAGTCCAGGAAATTTGGGCTAGAGTGCCTGATAGGAAAGTGGCACGGAAGCAAGGTAGAAGCCCTTATTTATTACTGGGGGGCCAGTACCCAGGGTTCGACGGCTTAACGTGCCCATGCGACGCATGGCGGATATTTAGTGGTTCGAGCGTTCGTACCTGCCTGGGATTGAACCTGAGGTTTCACTGTGGCAGTCATGAACGTTGACCACTAGGCCATACGCTATCCGAGACTGCTAGAAATGGATATGTTTGATACATCAACAGTAAGTATAATCTAGCACCATCAGTTTTTAAACTTTAATCTGGCAGATGAGATTTCATTGAGGAGCTAGCTAGCATCTGAATCTCAGAGAACAGCTTAATGACACACATGTATGTATGTATTAGAGATGGGCATGGGCTCCTTTTTTAAAGACCAGGTCCAACCCGGGCCTGAACATTTGTGCAAATTTTCCCAATGTGAATAAAGGGGAAAATTAAGCATATTGTTTTACTCCTATTTATATTTTCATCATCAGATAAGAATGTTAGTGTTTCTCGTTGATGTCAACCCCCTCCAAATAGAGAAATAATTTTTATGAGAGAGAGAGAGAGAGAGAGAGAGAGTAATAAACAAAAATTAAGAATTTTAGGCAAAGAACAAAAGATAGACTATATTATCTAACCATTCAGCTGTGTGTTTCCCATTGTGATAGTTAATTCAACCGGTTAGCAGTGCTAAATAAAATCAATTTAAAAAATTAAAAAGAAATCAACTTGAGCCTGGGTTTTACTCAAAAATTTGATTTATAACAGCTAGCCCAAATTCGTTTCTGGGCTTTTTGTCATAGCCCATGCTCATCCTGAGTGAGTGAGTGCAATGCAGTACAGTGAGTGAGTATGTATGTATTTATGTAATGATATGTTTTAATGCTTTCAGGATGATAGCTATGAATACATAGGTGGCTATTAAATTTTCCAGATTTTCAGAACTTAAATAATCTGAAGCTTTAATGGTAATGGGAGGGTATTTTTTAATTTCATTATTTTTTTATTACTAAATTTTAAATTTATTATTGTATATAATTTTACAAAAAAACTTGATCTAATTTTTTAATTTAGTAATTTTACTATTTTTGAAATTTATTATTGAATATAATTTTACAAAAAAAAAAAAAATATATTCCATTTCTCATAATGAGGCATGTGCAAAAGGTGCATTTGTTTTTGTTTTCTGTTGATGACAGCATTGACGTCCACGTTGATGAAAATTATATTCTACCTCCATTCCACAAAAATCCTATTTTTAAGTAGTTGGAAATCATACTTTATCAACACTACTTTTCATTTTGATTGCTTGGAACTACAGTCAAAAAGGGGCTCTGTGTTGTTCACGCCCCTTCTTCATCAACTTTGGTTTTTAATTTGATTGACTGTTTCATTTGCCACGATTCTTAGTTTTTATTTCAATTCCAGCATTTTGCATCATCAGCAGCTTCTTTGTCATCCACTTATCCATGTGTCCTACACGGCCACAAAGAAGATAAACTTCAAAGTTAATGCATGCATACAGACTGGAAACGAGAGAAGCTAGTCCTGCTTTATATGATGGAAAATTCTGGAAACTTTTGAACAACGAAAATGTCTAGAAATAGAAGCAACCAGTAGGTTATTGAGTAAGATGAGCAGCATGGTCATTAGATGGCCGCACTGGGCTGTATCTGTTTACCTATCTAGGTTTGCGCTGTTGCTGTTTTTTGCTTATCCTGCTTCGGAAGACACTACAGACACGAATATGAAATCTGATTTTTGTATTCGTATAATATGAACCTTTCTTTCACCCCTTTTCATTTTTTTCTGTTGTGTTTTCACATTTCCATTTTTCACAATAATTACAAAATCTTCACATCTCAAAAACTTTTCGCAGCCCACTAAAAATCAGCTTGTGACCCGCAGTTTCGGAAGAACATGCGCAGGTTGTGTTGGGTGCTGTATATAAGTGGAGCATTGGCACTCTTGTCAGACTGAAATGGAAGCAACTATGTTGTGCAAAGCTGAACTGACAGACTTTGAAAGGGGCACAATGGTTGGATGCTACCCGAGCAAGCAATCAGTGCGCCGCATTGCTGCTCCTGTGGGATTCTCAAAATTTGCTGTCGCTGACGTTCTTCATCCATGAAAAGCAGATGATGACACTACAGCAAAGCAGGTAGGCTACACAAACTGAGTTATCATGCCAAACAAAACTTACTGTGCAATGTGAAAAGGGCACACATATTCTCTTCCACAGACCTGGCCGACAATGTCACACAAGTCATTGGAACAGCTCAAGTCATTGAAGCAGAACAGTCTGTCAGGAACTGCATGTTCATGGTTACCATGAACATAAACATGTTACTGTGTGTACATGAACACATTACTAGTAACACAAACACGTTACTATGAACATGTTACTAGTAACATGAACATGTTACTGTGCACAAACTCAACATCACTCCAGACAAGGCCAGATGGCATCGTCTTGCTGTTCTTGGACAACAGAAGAGTTTTGCGTAGAGTGACGAATCACACTACTCACTGCTTCTTTTGGATGGAAGTATTTGGATGTAGTGTTTGCCTAGGGAATGCTGTCAAGCAGACTGCATTATCTCTAAAGTCAGGTTTGAAGGGAGATCTGCAATGGTGTGGGGCCTGTTTCTGCTGGGAAAGACATGGTCTTTTGTTTGCGGTGCCCTCCAGCCTAACGGCCACCAGCTATGACGACATTCTAAACAATTTTGCATGCCCTATGCTGTGGCAGTAATTTGGCACAGATTCCTGCCTGTTCCAGCATGATCGAGTGCCTTGCCACACTGCAAGGGTTTGTCTAGGTCTGGTTTGATGAGCAGGGCATCTAAGTGGTACTGAGACATGTAATTTACTTTGTTTCAGACCTATAAGAAAGCACAAATAAAAAGAAAAGTTGCTATGCTAAAAATGTTTACCTCTTCTTCCCAGCCTTCACTGGCACCAGCAAGTTGATAATGCTGTTTGCGAAGACCTGCTAATCTAACTCGTTCCTTCACAAGTGAACTTTCCAGTTCTAAAACTCTCACCTAGAATATAACAGAAGAATTAAAAAGATTTTTGCTTCATAAATTTCAAGAAAATGGAAGATTTTTAAGTTACTAAATAAACATTGTTTTGATTAGCATGAACAAATTTTTCTTCTTCTGTTTTTCATTCAAATTGCTCAAGACAGAATCCAAACCATACATAAGAATAATAAATCAAAAGTAAAAAGTCTAAAGAAAGTATGACATATATCGTTGTTCAATTTTCGCTAAGTTGCGATGAACATACTTTTTACGTGGCTACGATATTCAAATTCGGTTGACATTAAATGTCTGTAAATACTGTTTCACACGTTATACAAGTTCCGCTATCGGGAGTTTGCAAAAGGACATTAACGTAGTATTGGCAATTGAAATCAAGTATAATAATAATAAGTATCTATACTTACAATATTTATAGTGGCTGTAGGTGCTTCATATGTGCGTCATCCAAGAATGTGAATTCTTTCAATTGTGAAGTTAAAATTCATGATACTGTAAAATCTGCGCCAGATAAAATTAAACAAGATGAATTTTCTACAATGCAAAAAAATTCTTTAACATCGATGAAATAAGAAACTGAATTAAAACCTTGTTGAATTTTTAAAAACGAACTACAATCCTGAAGAGGAGACTATCTTGACCGCGAAGCATCCTGATACATAATGAAAACCAAAGATGAATTATACTTTTGCCAAAACCTCAAAAAATAAACAATCTTGAAAAAGAAAAATACAAACATACAAATCTCCCGAATGCAAAGCACCAAACTAGTTTCTGCTACAATTTATAGCCATCATCAGTGGTAGGTGCACGGACAATAGGATCGCCGCACTCACTCGCTCAGGTATGCAGCCTAACCCCAATGTATGTTCAGCCCTGTCGTGTAGATATTTGCGCATCATGATTTAGGTTCAACTGCACATATCAATGGTGTCGCCATCTGTTGTCAAACAAAAATATACTAGTAGCTTTTACGTAGAAATATTCAACTGTATTTTTTTAAGTAATATTTGATGTCACATGTTTTTTGTTAATATTTTTCCTCTTGAAATGTTTCCTCTCCTGTTCAATAAGGTACTTCCATGCAAAGTGAAGCTCCACTGGACTATTAACGTTACAGTTGTATCTCTTGGTTTTCTCAATGACTACAGCCTCGGAGGTTAGAATCTGGGCATGTGATCTATGTGATGTTAGAATTTTTGTGTTAGTCCAATCAGGAGTTACATGATTTTTGATACAATGTTGTATTAATGAAGTTTTTTCATCTTTTCTTGTCCAGTTCGTAATATGTTCATTTAATCTAGTCAAAAATCTTCTACGCGTACTTCCGATATATACTTTGTCTTTTTGGTTATCATCCGTAACTGTTGGAATGACATAAACTCCAGATTTATTTAGAATTGATCTATTATTAGTAGTAGTAGGTATGCTTCCATTGTCAATAACTGTTTCTGCGATGTTAATATTGTTGTTGTAACATTCTTTTTTTAAAATAGTACTAATAGGAGGTAAGTATGGAAATTTTCCATAATATTGCTGTATTTCTTTTTTAATGTTATTATCGAAACGATGTATATTGGCCGTAATGTTGTTATATAAAGATTTGACTAATCCTTTACTATATCCAAATTCTTCTGCAGTTTTTTCAATCCATTTTATCTCTTTGATCTCGAATTCTTTATTGGATGAGTGTGTTATTGCTCTTTTAATATAAAAGCGGAATGCTGCAGTCTTATATTTCCAAGGGTGTGTAGAATCTCTTGGGATAATTGCCTGTACATATGATGGCTTCCGGTATACAGAATATTCTATAATTCCGTTATCCTTTTGTATAGATATATCCAAGAAGTTTAGCTGGCCATTAACCTCAATTTCTTTACTAACCTGTATAGATTGATAACAATTGTTAAATTTAGCAATGAAATTATCCATTTCAAGATTGGAGTGCTGCCAAAACAGTAAAATATCATCTACATATCGGAGATATACATATGGTAAGTATATATTAGAATGATCTAATATACAGTTTTCAATATCTTGCAGAACGACTTCGGCCAGTAGCCCTGAAATTGGGGACCCCATAGGGGCGCCATACTGCTGTTTATAAATTATCCCATTAAATGTGAAATAATTATTATTTGCTACAAAAGATAATGCAGATACAATACTGTTTCTGACTTTATCAGTAAGATTTTCTTCATCCAATCTGGAATTAATTAAGTCAATAGCGACATCTGTTGGAGTATTGGGATATAAAGAGATGACATCTAAACTGGCCATTGTGAAATTGGAGGTTTTAATTGTTTTTAACTTGTTGGTAACTTCTGTAGCATTAGTAATACTGGCTACATGGCTATTGTAGAATGGTTTGATGTAGTTAAATAGTGCTCTCTCTAAGTTAATAGTAGGAGATAAATTCTTATTAACAATAGGCCTAATAGGTTCGCCAGTCTTATGTGTTTTTATTTTACCAAAAATATTTGGTGTACAAGCACCTACTGGTGGAATACATTTGCTTTTAATAATTGTAGGTAAGTCACTGTGATTTTTTATATTAGCTAAGTTCCTAATTATACTGTCAACTGGGTCCTTATTGACTATGATGGCATTCAACTTATTGATTGCTTCTGTCATCTTGTTATTATATTCATCTGTATTTAAGATGACAATCTGCTTAGATTTGTCCGCCATAATACACTTTATAGCAGGGTTATTTCTCAACTCCATTAGGGCTTCGCGCTCATATGTGATTCTTGTATTTTCATTGGTGTTATACATGTTGTTGATAGCACGGACCATTTTAAATCTTGTAGGATTTTTATTTACCTTAGGCAATCTTTGGATGACGTTCTCAATTTGCGGAATGAGGTATTCCGTTTTTGGCACTTTTTGTCGATACGCAAATCTTATACCTCTTTCTAGTGCTTTCATTTGCAGATTTGATAGTTCTAAACTAGATTCATTAATATAAAGATTTTGATTATTAATCTCTATTCTATGGTTTTTCTGGTGCTTGTCATTTATTAGATTTTCAATTTTTCGAAAGTGTTTTAGTTTACACTTTTCTTGCTGTCTGTCCAAAATTGCATATAGTTTTATAAACTCAATCTTGATCTTGTTGTCCTTGTCTTCATACTGTATACACTGATTGTACAGTTCGTAGTTTTTCACACTTAGTTTATTGATATCTTTGCGTTTACTGCGAATTATAGCTCTTAATCTCTTCAGCTCGCATGTTTCAATGATATTACGATCTTTGTAATTGATAGGGTTAACCCTAATTTGAAGAAATTTAGGCGTAATATCATTATTCTTACAAGTAGTTAGGAAGTTCAGATGTTCAATTTCCTTGCAAAGTTTAATTCTATTCTTTTTAAAAATACGAATATCTTGCGCAATATACCTTGATAACATATTACTAAGGGCTAGAACAAGACAAAGGGGAAAAAACCTCTGCACTAAGCTTATATATATTGTATCTCCACCCAAGTAGCACGTGACGTTTAAAAGACGTCGCATTTCGGTTGCAAAAGTTGATACTTGGTCTTCCGTACAAAGACTACGTTTGATAAACGTTTGTTAAATGTTACATCCGTTACCGTTGCGATTTTGTCACATTCATTACGTTTGCTAAACGTTGCATTTTCGTCATGTTAGCAAGGTCACAGCTAATCTTTGGCGTGACATTACATTCAGGCAAAAAAGAACAAAATTATACTGTTGATAAAACAGTAAGCTTGTGTATAATTGATAAAGATTATTGAATTCCTCCTTTTTTTTTTTTTTGCTTATACGACTAGAAGATTTTATTCCATTGGTTTTCAAGCAGCTTCTCGTCTGCGGCTGCGTGGTTCTCTAACCTGCTGTTACGTCACTTGTACTACGGACGGTGAGTTATGGCAAGGCTGAGCTCCATCGTCCAGAGCTGCATGCCTAATCGATGGATTTTATCGTTCTTAAAAGGTAAGTTCTTTTCCTGTTTCAATTCATAGGCTTCGATTTCGAAAACAATTCATGTATTCGCTTCGTAACTCGTGGAGATTCCCGTAACACGTGAAGACATTCATGTATTCGTTTCGTAACACGTGGAGGTAGGCTTAACACGTGAACACATTCATGTATTTTCTTAACAGGTATATATATCATCGACTGCATTTTAAACTAGGAGTAGTAAAGAATTTGTTAGATTTTCGGATCTAAACACAGCTGATTCGTTTTTAATTTTGTATTTTCGTGAAAGAGTAACAAAAATATATTTCAAGGAAACGAAATTTTAGACCTTTTCATTTTTATGAGCTACTGAATATTTGGTTAGATTTTTAAATAACAAATGCAGCTAGTTGTAAAAGAAATTCTAATTCTTCAAATGTTTAGAGAGTATTGAATTTATACTTAATTACTCAAATGTGCTTCCGTGTAGCAAACATTGTTACAAACGCAGCTTATTGGTATGTTAGTAATAAAGGATACTCTATATTACTGTTATCATATATTAGATCAGCATTTCTTAGGGCTCATTCAGCCAGTTTTTTGCAAGAAATGTATTGTGTGTAGAGTAACAAACGGAATAAGCTGTTGGAGAGATACTTATTAAATCCAGAAAGCTTCAAGGTTGAAAAAAATTCAAAACCCACCCTGTACAGAGTCCTGTGGCCAAGAAGTATATTGTCAGTCACAATTCAGTCTACGTAAGGCATGCAAAAATTTAACTTTTTTTTTTTTTTTTTTTTTAAATGCACGTTTTATACCAGATGTGAATTAAGCTTACTGAAATCATAATGTATCTGTATCCAAATGGAATATATACAAATATCCAATGCAACATTTTGTTAGACTGTGGGAGTACACACTTACATTCAAATGTGCCCATCTCTCCCTTCCACATATCAGAGTTGTGCCTATCAAATAATGAAGCAGAGGAATGCTATTTAACCTGTCACAGGCAAGGTGGCCAGTTGCTTTGCTTTTCCAGTTACAGTTTACTAAATTTTTGTTCAAATTTCAGGAATGCAGGGGTGGGAGAAGTTGGAAGCAGAGTTGTATAAAAATAAAATGTATCTGTGAACACAACCATTGAAACAAAACTTGCTGCAAACCTGCATATCACGATGACAATATAAGATAATTTAAAGAAACAATTAAAAAATAATTATTAGGACATTACAAATTCCGATGACTGCAAAATACAATTGAATATGTGTGTGAAATTGACCTTTATGGCAAAATATTGGATTATGAACCTCATAAAAACAAGAGAATTAAAAGAAACATTTTATACCCAGAAAACAGTTCCATTAATGAACCTTTAAAAGTTATAAATAGTATTTTCAACAGCTTAGTTCAAAAATTACTGTGCTGCCCCCAGTGGCGCTGTGGTCTAAGCGATGGCCTCTGATCATTCGTCCGAACGGGGTCCGGGTTCGAATCTCGGTGAGGCATGGATGTTGTGTTTGTCTTACAGCACTGGCTCCCTCCCTTCCCTGGAACCAGTGACCCTAAATTAGGGACGGGCGACTGCTTATAGCCCATTGAGTTGCTCACGGTGGTCGTTAAACCTCCAATAAAAAAAAAAAAATACTGTCGACTTACAAATTACTTAAGGAAAAGATTTTAATTTAATAACTAGTTGCTGCAAGAGGAACCTGGCAATAAAATTTAAATTCCTTCTGTGTAAAGGAAACTTTTGATACAGTTCCTATGTACTGAGAAACAGGCCTTGATAAAATCTAGAGGCCACAAACGTCCAAATGTGCCCATATTGGCAAAATCTGCTAATAATTTGAAAACTATCGGCGTGCGCACATACTTTTACATTCTACTACTTTGGTTGGAAGTATAGTTTTATGAGGATTTTTTTTCTAATTTGAATTAATTTTCTCTCAACAATATTATTTTTGAACACATATCATTGCTCCTTTGTTTCTGTAATGCTTCAAAACCATCTTGATAGCTGTTTACTTTTGGTGCTACTGGTTTTGAATTTAATGTTCACTTTGAATTTTGTAGCTGTTTGTTCCCAAATGGCAAGAGTAATAGACCAATTTTTGTATTTGCTAGTTGAGTCTGTATCTTCAGATTTTTCTGAATGAATAATCTTTTCTAAGCAATTAAATTAGAGAGCCACAAACCAATATTTCTATTCACTGTCGGATTAATACTTTTCTGACTAGGCCAGTGCTTCCTAATTAGCCTTTCTCTGAATTATGGATCTCTTCTATTATCAGATCGTTAAGGGCAACAGATTAAAGGATCACGTAGCTACGCTGTGTAGAAAAGCCGTACAAACTGTCACAGTTTGATTGTACACATTTTTTTTCAGCAATGTATGTATGTATATATATATATATACTGGTCACAAAAAGTTAGGGATATTGCATGAAGTGAAGCCACGTAACAAACGCCAGAGTGTGTTTGCAAAAACAATTCAATGGGCAATTTCTGCTCACAACAAGTAGTACCACAATATAGACAAAAGTGTATATTCAGAGAATGTCCAAACGTCTGGATTTCAGTATCCAGTAACACTACCTATGTGTCGAAGAACGTCTTGACACCTACGAAGCATACTTGCAGGGACATTATTGATTAGTGTTTGGTGCAGTTAGTCCCATATTAGTCAACACATTACAGAGGTCTGCCAGTATACTGGGGTATGGAATGCGGTTATCTAAACGTTGCTGTATAGATTCCCAAATTTTCTTAGTAGTATTAAGGTCAGACCTGAGGTAGCTGTAAGGATTCGATCTTGTGGTTTTCCAGCCAGGGCCGGTCCAAGGGGTAGGTAGGCCAGGTGGTAAATGTGTAGATTAGCGTCCTAAATTATTTCATTGAAAAAATTTTAGTACCTGGAAAAAGTGCGATGTACAGATTTTAGTGTATGGAAATTAATGTCAAATGGTGCAAAAATTGAATATTTTAAATGTGTTTTAAAGATATATTTTTTTCGTAATATTGACCTGTGAGTCTGATGCTGTGAAGAGAAGCTGCGGTAGGCCTAATGTATTGCTACGGCAAAGAATGTGAAGCTTTGGTCCTTTAAAAGGAAGGTTTCTTGCTGTACCAAAATGATGGGCGGAAGAGTACAAGAGAAAGAGGTTATGTTGTTGGCAGGAGAGCAATAAATGTAGTGATACGCTACAGAAAATAGGTCCACAGCATCCACCCTTTATTTTGTTGTATCCTGTATGTTGTTGGCAGGAAAAACTGGGAAAAAAACTCTTCGATTTGCAAAAGATATGTATGAGTAAGATAGAAACTGACCTGCGAACAAGTTATTAACACAGGAGAACCAAAGGTGCAGTGACACAGCAAATCAGCTATGAATGGAAGCTGTTCAAACCAGAACTGAAAGTTATAGTTCCCCAGTTTCCTATACAACATAGAAAAGCATGTTAGTACTTTCTAACATGCTTTTCTACGTTCTTTCGCATACCACGAGTATGCGAAAGAACGAAAAATTTCTCAACATCGCTTTAAAAACAATGACAAAACATGAACGAACTATATTGTGTAGCGTATGAGTATAACACGGCTCGCTCTCGTGGTAACAAAATACGCGCTTGGACTTGTAGTCGTCCGCGCGTGAATTAAACGCTGCAGCGAATCTTCCTTTCAATGAAGCTAAGCTTCACATCGTCGCCGTAGCGATGCACAGAGTCGCACAATATAGACGTACACGCGTACGCCATACGTGGATAGTTTGCAAATTATTAGCAGATTTTGCAGATAGTTTTTGCTTGTAGATTAAAAAAATAAAAATGTTATTACAGCAATTAAAACACTTAAGGTTTTACTAAGATTAATATATTTAATTCTATCTTAACATGAGAATGTTCAACTATTTTTCACATCTTCCGATAGTTATTTTGTTTTTGCAGAAGTTTCTGGCCTCTTAATTTTATCAAGGCCTGTTCTCAATATATAGGAACTGTAACAGAAGTTTCATTTACACAGAAAGATTTTTTTATTTTATTGCCAGGTTACTCTTGCAGTTGCCAGTTATTAAAATAAAATATTTTCCTTATATATTTTATAAGTACTATTTTTGAATTAAGTTGTTAAAGATGCTATATATAATTTTTGAAGGTTCATTAACAGAACTGCTTTTCTTGATATAAAAATTAGTCTCTTGTTTTTATGAGGTTCATAGTCCAAAAATTTTTAAGTTTTGGCCT
This sequence comes from Macrothele yani, assembly GCA_039090855.1. NCBI lineage: Eukaryota > Metazoa > Arthropoda > Arachnida > Araneae > Macrothelidae > Macrothele > Macrothele yani. The sequence goes on from CM077004.1 coordinate 35,901,647, forward strand.
TAAGGTCCATTTTACACACATTTTTGCGGATTCAGTCGTAATGTCCTTTTGCCCTCTCTGGAATCTGTAATGTTCTAATAATTATTTACTGTTATATTAATTTTTCTTTAAATTATCTCGTTCCATTGTTATCGTGATTTGCGGGTTTGCAGCAAGTTTTCTGTTTCAATGGTTGTGTATGCAGTCACATTTTATTTGAATGCACCTCTGGCGATGCATTAGGCCTACCGCAGCGCCTCTTCACAGCATCACTCACAGTTCAATATTATGATAGAAAATCTTTAAAACACATTTAAAATATGAAATTTCTGCACCATTTGCCATTAATTTCCATACTCTAAAATCTTTACGTCACACTTTTTCAAGGTACTGACATTTTTCCGACGAAATAATTTAGGACGCTAATATACATATTTACCGGCCAGGTAGGCAGCCACCAAATGGAAGGGATGCCCATAAATTTTCTTACATAGTAAAATTATCCGCTAACTTTTTTTCTTTTTCTTTTATGAGCTAGTCTGTATTTGCCACAAAAATGAAAGCTGAATACTCCTTTGTTGTTTCTCTGACACATGCAGAGTTCCTATATATATACCACCAACAACAAGAAGCATTTTCAATTCTTGTGCGTTTTTTTTTCTGAGAATTCTTCTCTGCTGCTTTTTTACGCATTTGGGTTTTCAGGGGGAAAAATGAATCTTTTTTTTTTTTTTTTTTTTTGTTCGTTACTGATGTTTGTTGACATTTTTATATACACTGAGTGGCCACTTTATTATGACTACCTGACAGTTTTAAGCAAATGAGCTATGGCTGCACGCTGTTGCCGCCAGAGGGTGAGGCTAGTATAAAAAGGGAAAGCTTAGTGCTTGCGACAGTAGTAGAAGTGATTTTGGGTGACGAGATGGGTAAAAAATGCAATTTGACGGACTTTCAACGTGGGACGATTGTAAGAGCTCGGAGCCATGGAGCGAGTATCACTGAAACCGCCGCATTCATGAAATGTTCCAGAGCCACTGTTGTTAAAGTGTTTAAAGACTGGACTGTCAGCCAAAAAACTGGGTCTCTACGTGCAACGTGTGGTCGTCTAGTGACTGCTCTCTCCGGGCGGACCGGAGTGTCCAGACTGGTAATAGGCAACAGTGCAGCAATTACAGACCATCTTAATCAAGGATCCCTCAAATGATCTGTGCACGCACTGTTCGCCGTACACGGCACGGATGGGATATGGCAGAAGGAGGCCTGTTCGAACGCCTTTGCTGTCTGCAGTTAACAAGAGAAAATGTCTCCACTTCGCACAGGAGCATAAGGATTGGACAGTCGATAATTGGAAAAAATTATTTGGTCCGATGAATCACGTTTTCAGTTGCACCATGCCTATGGCCGAGTGAAAATTTGGCGGAAACAGCACGAAAGCATGGACCCCAAATGCATTGCTACAACCCTTCAAGCTGGTGGAGGCAACGTTATGGTTTGGGGAATGTTTTTCTGGCATGATTTGGGCCCTTTAATTCATGTTGATCAACGTCTAACTGGCACATCATATCTAAACATCGTTGCAGACCAAGTACATCCTGTCATGTGGATGGTTTATCCCAATGGCGATGGCTACTTTCAACGAGATAATGCGTCTTGCCATAGTGCTCGTATTGTACAGGATTGGTTTCAGGAAAATGCCGGTTAGTTTACTTTGCTTAGCTGGCCCCCACAATATCCAGATCTCAACCCCATTGAGAATTTGTGGGATGAAGTTGAACAAGCCATCAAACAGCTGGATACACAACCCTGCAATTTCACACTCCTGGAAAGTGCTATTCATCAAGCATGGTCTTAGATTCCAAAACCCACCTATCAGCATCTCGTGGAGTCCATGCCACGAAGAATCTACATCGACGTAGTATTAAAGGCAAAAGATGGCCCAACGAAGTACTGAGGGGGTGGTAATAATAAAGTGGCAACTCAGTGTATAACAATAAGGCTTGAGTGACAAGCCTTATTGTTATGTACATCTTGGAAATAAATCCCAAATTCCCACAGCCTAAGGTAAAGCGGGAAAAAAACACTTTTTACTATGAAAACTGCAACACAAAGCTCCTACAGATTGCGAACCATTCAGTTAGAAAAATTCCTTAAGGATGCTGACAGTGAAGAAAATGATGTCGATGGGGAGCAACTGTTTTAAGAGCTGAGGCATTTGCAAGCACTTATGAGCAAATGCAGCTCAGCTACTACAATAGAAGCTCTAAACTTCATATTCCAGTATGATATGGTTCATTGTTATCCCAACAGTAGGATTTGCTTTCGAATATTGCAATTCCTGTCTGTAGAAAGCGGGAAAAGAAGTTTTAATAAATTAAAGCTGATAAAGACTTATTTGAGATCTACAACGATGCAGGAACAGCTATCGGCTTTATCCATCATTTCTATTGAAAACGATATTGCACCAAAAAAATTTCTGAAGCAAAGAGGTTTTTGCAAAGTAAAGCCAGACATGAAAGTTTCATGTAAATAACACAAACAACTATGTATGATTCAGTCATTTTGTGAGTAAAATTATCATTATTATATTGGACTATTTATTTGTAGCATAGCATATAATAGTGAGTTAGTGACATATCTACTGAGCATGCGAAGTTGAGATTAGAGCTATTTGCTGTGTTTGGGTCCATACTGCAAAAAAAAAAAAAAAAAAAAAAAGATGGGGGGGGGGGTCAAAGGAGTCTTTCTGGCTGTCGGGAAAAAAACAGAAAAAGTTGAATGCCATGATGACAGCACTTTCAATAGGTTTCTTCAGTGGTTTAGCTTTTTTTCTCTTCCTTTTTTTTTTAATAATTTTCATTCCAGTTAATTGTAACTGCAGCTTGTGCTCATTTTGGCTTTTCACTTTACTAGTAACTTGTTTTTCAGTGTTTACTTCCCTTTTTGTTTCTTCTTGCTTGATTCTTAATATATATAAAGATAAATTAAAATTTGGGGGTATATCATAATTCATAATAAAATTTTATAAACATAATTTACCAGCACTAATGAGGGCAAACTTTTGAATGTGATTTACATTAAGAAATAATAGGGCATTCAAAACAGTTGAATTATATAAAGAAATTGCATAAATGATTTTTTTTTCTTTTTAAATTTTACTCAGGTATGGTTATTCATGGCTCTAGTTAGGAAAGTTAGGGATGTTATGCAAAACACAGATGAGTGTAAATTAAGTACAACCTCCTGTAGCTCTAAAACTTGAGCTTATATCCCTCAGATCAGTATTTCCCCTCCTACCAGTAGATCTTTCTGTAGAGTACAACTGGATCACCCTGTGAAAGTAAACCAAGTTGGTGACTTCACCAAGTTGGTAAATATAATATTAGTGGAATTAAAGGATTAAACCATGTGTGAAATTATAGAATAAATAAGCAACATTTATTCACAATTAAATAATTTATTTTAAGATCTATAGTTTTGTTGAGCCTTTAGCTCGGCTTCATCAGGACAAAGGGAGCATAAACATTCATATGTGACATCATCAGGTAGTTGATGATCATGGATTTTGGTGAATTGTCTCCATGCAATTGAAAGAAATCGAGTAGGTGTCATGTTGTTGACAAGTCATAAAGAAAAGTCATGGAAACAAATTGGTGTTTTCTACCCATGTATATCGTGCAGTACATCTATGCGTTACAGAGGATTCCTTGTAGAAAAAGCTAGGTTTTTGCCGCCGCAGTGGTCTAAGCACTGGCTTATGACTGTTCGATTCTTCCAAGTGGGTTGGGTTCGAATCCCGGTGAGGCATGGATGTTGTGTTTGTCTTACGGCAGTGGGTCTCTTCTTTCTCTGGAACCAGTGACCCTAAATTAGGGACAGGCGACTGCTTATAGCCCATTGAATTGCCCACCATGGTCAGTAAACACAAAAACAAAAAAATAAAAAAAGTTATGATTTTTTTTTTTTAAAGAAATTGTGGCACACACAGGATATAGATTGATATAGATTGTCCTTTTGTTGTAGACAAAGCTGTCCAGAAATTTACGAACTTTCAAATGTTTAAATTTCAAAGTTATTTTGAAATCTATAAACAAGGAAAATTTTTGTGGATCAAAAAGACTACGTTGAAGACATAACTGGGGAATTTATCACATCGCTTGTGAATGTGGACTTTTATGTATAGGACAGATCCGTAGAGCTTTTAAGTTTTCATGTGAAGGAACACATGACTTACGTATGGAACTGAAGAAGTCTTCTATAACCCAACATTGTCATGAAAATAACCAGATTTTTTTTTAAATGCTACGCTTATTGATAAACCTGATTTGACTATCAAGCTTAATTAATATATTAGAAGCTTTCCACATCTAGTGCAACTGCTCATGGCTTGTCAACGACATGACATATACTAGATTACTTTCAAACACGTGGAAACAACTTGCCAAAAGCAGTGACTGTCAGAATGCTGATGATGTCACGATGATTTGAACGTTTGCACTCCATTTGTCCTAATGAAGCCAAGCCAAATGCTCAGTGAAACTACAGTAGATTTAAAATCTTAAAATAAAATATTTAATTGTGAATAAACATTGCTTATTTAAAATATTCTATCTCTACAGCCCAACTATTGAAGTCATAAAATATATTTGGGAATTACTTGGAGCAAAAACATAACGTACAAAAGCATTAACCAGAAAAGAAATCATGTGTTTCTTTGGAAAAAAAAATAAAATAACCGTTTGCAGTGGGTGCTTTTTTTTGGGGTTTTTTTTTAAGTAACCCCCCCCCCCCCACACACACACCTGTTTATTGGGGGGTAAAAATCCTGCTTGATCTGCAGCATTTCCATTCGGTAGAAATTTTGTGTGTAGCTAGCTTGCAAAACTCCTAAAGCAGCAACTGCATCAATCTGCCGTACACCTGCATGTAACATGTCAACAGCCCTATTTCTGATGTCAATACTTAAACGTCGTCTGGACATCTTTTCAAGTTAATCCTACTCTGAAGGAAATGCATTCAGCAAACTTGTAGTCCAAGCAGTGAAACGACCTGTTTTCTACTTCTCGGAAGCTACTTTTATCGGAGCTTGCACACACACACACACACACACAACACACACCAACCACATGATGTGTCATCATGATGCTAATTTATGCTGATAACCTATCTCCTGTAGTCACTAAATATGCATATCACCATGTTTCCCTTTTGAAACCATAATATCCCAAACTTTTTGTGAGTACTGTATATATATATATATTTTTTTTTTTTTTTCTTATGATTCAGAATACATGAATTGTGTTTGAAGCCTATGAAAATAATGAAATGAATGCATGAATTGTTCATTTGTTTCATTATAACTTTTTGTGACCACCTATGAATTGAAACAGAAAAAGAACTTATACATTTTAGGAACTTGAAGTTAATGTTATGTACAGAAATAAAGAGAAGAGCACAGCACAATGTCAGAGTACAACAACAAATGGCATTAATGAACAACCAATAGAAGAAAATATTTTTTTCTGGTTGGCCAAACAATGCAAAGAGTTACTCGTGAAATGAGTATACATGAGTAGCAACAGAATTTAACCCAAGACAGAACAAACTAGATTGGGTGGCTGTTTTCATATCTTATTTGCATACAAATTTTTGAAAAAGGTGTTTCAACATGCATAATCAATTGATTCTTACAATTATTTATATGCTACGTACTGTTTGTTACACAATAGGACCCTCAAGCGGAAACTAAAAATTGCAATTTCTAAGCACAAGATATAAACTAGGGACATTACACTAAACAAACTTCCTGAAATACTAAGACATAACCAACCAAAAATTAAGTCTAAATTCGCAAACTAGTGAAAAAAAAAAGATTAAGAACCAAATACACATGGGTTGAAAAAATACAAAGCAACTAACATACCAAAATAAAAGGCTCCTCTGTAAAAATACAGAAAAAATGATAAAGAAACGTAAACTGAGATATAAATACACAGATCTGCAGCAGAAACACAGATAGCCTTTAGCTACACTTAAAAGAAAAATTAAAAACAAAGCTGTGAAAGTACTACTTGATTTATCTCCCAGCATTATTTCACCTCACATTTCTAATAATCTATCAGCTAAATTTTAGATGTGTCCAAAAAACTCTTAAATGAACAACACAACTGACTCAGTTTTATGTTGCAATAACTTGATGTTAGTGGTATTAAAATGTCTACTTTATGTTCAGTTAAATATGAGCAACTGAATTTTCAAGAAAATTGCAACAGCCACAACGAAGCCAGTGAAATGGGCTTGAGTCAAAACATAGTTTGTGAAGTCGTATACCTTGTGAACAATAAATATACAGGGTGTCCGAGAATTATTGGACAGTACAAAATTATGTAAAACAAAACATTAAACAGATAGAAAGAAACTGACTGTACTAACTTACAATGTAACTACACATGTTAATAAATTTCGATGCAAGATCCCTTGGTTGCTCGTAGTACGTCCAAGCGATACTCGATTTCATGCCATGTATTGCCAAGCATCTGAAAAGATATGGAATTAATAGCAGCTGTGATATGCTGCTTCAGTTCCTGCAAATCAGTACAAGGTGTCTGATAGGCAGGATCCTTCACATAACCCCACATGAAATAATCCAATGGAGTTAGATCTGGGGAGCGAGGAGCTACGGAATGGGACCACCATGCCCAATCCATCTGTTGGGAAAATGCTCATTTAGGCACTTACGTACACACATTGACCAATGCGAAGGCATGCCGTCTTGTTGGAAAACGACGTCATATCTTTTGATCTGGGGTATAGGGAAATTTTCTAACATATCCAAGTAAATGTCACCATTTATGGTTTTTTCACAGAAGAAAGGGCCAATCACTTCTCTTTTTTATAGGGCGCACCACACATTAACTTTTGGAGAATCACGTTCCAGTTCAATAGCAGCATGAGGCGGTTCACTGCCCCATATCCAAACAAAACATAGTTTACGAAGTGAAACAATACCTCATACATGAAATGTGGATTAATCACTAAAAATTACAGTACTTAGAAAGTTTTTATCGTTTCCCACTTGATTTAGCATATCCACAGCAAAATCGTATTGCAGAGTGTGATTATTTGCATGCATCTTTTGCACTATTTGAATTTTATAAGCATGAAACTAATTTCTTGTGCAAGATATCATGAACTGTCTATTTTGGAATGCACAGTTCTCTGCTTGCTTTATGAACGGATTTCCTGGGGCTTCGTCGGAAACTTTCATAGCTTGGTCAACCATCTCACCTCTGACGCTAGGCCTACCGGTTCCTCCACGATGTTCCACATTGCCAGTTTCTTTAAACTGTTTCATTCACCGCTTAGTTGAATTTGTTGACGGAGGATTACAACCATACTCTAAACGGTACCGTCTTTTAACTTTAATGACAGACTTTAATTCCGCAAACCATAACACACACATCGCCTTCTGCTGTATGGATGACATGACTACTGATTGCGCATTTCTCATAAATTCCTCATCAGGCCACACCTAGCGCCATCTATTGGATTCTGGGAGTAACAATTCTGCAATACAAAAATATAGGAACCGTGTTAGTAATATGTGACATAGAAAAACAGACAATGCTCATAGTTTTTTTTTGTACATAATTTTGTAATGTGTTTAATAATTCTTGGACACTCTGTATAATGGTGAGAGATTGTGTTGCACTAGTAACTGTGATAGAAATGCTTTCTTTTTATAACATTACTTTCCTGACAAAGTCATCCCTTATAAAGCTTCAACAAAAATAAGTGATAGTAAAATAACTATTAGGAACAAGAAAAGTTTTGTGAAGGGGCATTCATATGATGAAAATGATATTTTATGATATGATGAAAATGATTGTTTAGGTTAGCTAAGAACTTCATTTATTTACCCCCAAATTTTTGAGACTAGGTAACAAGACTGTATACAACAGATTATCATGGCAGCTTTAAGATAAGCATTACCGTACGTCCCTCTTACAGAGCACAAACGTTACTAAAACGGTTTTGCTACGTTATGGAAACGTCGTTTAAACGGTTTTGCTACATTATGGAAAAGTTTGTTTTCAATGTAATATGCAAAGTAAAAGATTTGAAGAGTGATTCCGTATCAACTCAACACAATTTGAAGGCATTTTTTATCTCGCCATCTCAGATTTTAATGAAATTTGGTACATAGGTGGCCTCTGTATAGATTAAGAAAAATATCAAATTTCATCGTCATATAGCCACCGGTTTTGAAAATACAGCTATATAAAATGTCCAAAAACACCCCAAAATCAGAAGATTGATATGTTTTTAAATTATGATTGCAGCTCCCCTAATTAAGATAGAGATGGGAAAGGTATCTTTTTGTAGTATTTTTTATGCTCTTTTATTTGATGTACAACAAACACCATAGGGGTTAAGATTAAAAAAAAAATTAAAATTAAAAATTAAAATTTTGAATTTTTTAAAATGCGACACCAAAAAATTTGAAATTTTTTAAAAACAATCTATGTGTTTGGTATTTGATTACGTGAGTTGTAACTTGGGATGATAATGGGTTTACTTAAAAAGCTATATTCAAATTTAGCCTAACACAAGAGTTTAATGAAAAAAAAAATGAAAGAAAAATGTAAACTGAAAATAAATTTGGGCTAAATCTCAAAAAAGTTTCATTAATAACAATAGATATAGTACTTTTGTTATTTAAAACTATTTATTTAATCAATGTTTTATTTTTAATTGATTTGTTTAAAATCTGAGACTACATGGGTTTAAAAATTTTATTAATTTCATTATTCAGAATTTGTAATAATTCACAATTCAATACAAAAAAAATAAACAGACTTTAAAAAGTAATTTCAATTACTGCTCAAGAAACACATCAAAATAATAATAACATATGGCATTGAATTGTTTACATTTATGCAAATTATATTCCTAATCTTAAACTTAGATCGTCACTTAAAGCAGAATCTTCTAAAATTAAAAAAAAAGTTGCATCATTGTTTTGAAGTGAAATCACACGTGTAGATCCTTGATATAGTCTTTAAAAGCTTCAATAGTTTGGTGTATTTCTGTTTCAGAGAGATTGTAGAGTCTTCCTGTCGGAGTCAAAGGATTTACTTTACACAAGAGGTAACTTACAGGAAGCTATAATACATCTTGTGGGCTAGGGTAGGAAAAGGATGTAGATGGACCAGCTGGATGTAAAAATGAGACCTTAACTTCATTCTCACTCTCTTCTTTTGGTAGAACATATGCTACCCACCAGTTGTTTTCATAGATTATGGTTATGTAACCACTCATTTCTGTTATTTGCAGTCTGTCTTGTAATGCTGATACTTTTTCAGTAGCTGACTCGTTTGATTCCGAGAACATCTTCACTTTTATTTTTGAATTACTCAATGGGATAGGAATAAAAGCATGAAGTTTCTGGGTACCTTGTATTGTTAGAGACTTGCTTAGGCAATTTTCCAAAAATTGGTCTGTTTCTATGTATTCTTCTTGACTTACATATGTAAAGTTTGCCACAAAAATGTTCTGAATTGCCCATTCGTACAACTGAAATGGTGTTTGAATTTGATTCTCGTAAGGGCGTTGTAAGCTGGCTTGGGTAGCTAACCTTTTCACCGTTCCACCAACGCCATCACATGGCCCCTTCCCGTGTGCTGTTGCTGAAAAATGCCATTCAGCATAAATGTTGAAGTCATCTTGATGGAAACATAAAAGTTTGTGAAAAAATTTCCGATTTTTGCACTGGGCTGCAGACCCGTCAGAGAAATAGTACATTTTTTTGACGCTGTTGTCACCAAACTTACTTTTCAAGAAGTTAATAAGGTTTTTTTTTTTTTGGAAGCAGTACAGTGTAATTGTGTTGTGCTCTAAACATTCAGAAATTACTACAAAACTTGCATGTTCAGTCTTTTCTGTTTTGTAATAGATGACCAATGGGTGGACTGTGGCTTGCCCACTGGTCCAGTGATAGCTCTGGGCTTCATCTTGAAGAAGAAAACTATAATTTTTAGCAAAATCACAAATGATGAGAAATTCTGAGTCCTTGAGGTTTTCCTTAGTACTACTATTCATAAAAGAGCTTTGCTGCTTAGCAATGAAGTAATGTCTGACCAAAGCAGACAGTTTTTCGCAAAACAAATCAATAAAATTTGAAGTTGATTTTTTTAATGTCTCCAAGTTGCATCTATCAACTGTAATCCATTGGCGAAAAGTTAGTTTTTCAACCAAGTTCTCAAAACCGTGTTCCCAGAACAGGTGGGACACTTCCCCAAATGACAATCTATGGAAGTAGGGTTGCATAATACTCTTGCAAGACAATGTTTGTAGGAAGATAATTGTCCATTCGTTAGTGAACCAATTCTTGCATTTTCCATCATCAGTTTTACATTTTGGTGTGTGGTGCAAACACATACCGTATGAGTACCACTAGACCCTACCAGGACACGGTTTTTTGGTCTGAGCTCTGCGAATTTGGAAAAACTGACTTTCGTGCTTGCAAATTGTCAAATTACATAAAATCAGCCTGTTTGACAAACTTTATCTCCGTTTTCAGTCCTAACAGAAACACAATCTTTCATTCCAGGTAAAACCCGACTAATTTCATCACTTTGGTAAAACGATCATACTACAACTACTTCAGAAGAGAGAGACTTACCTGGTTTTCTATTAAGGCTTTCCAAAATTCCTTTCTCCTTAAGAATTTTTTTTATTGTCTTACCATATAATTAGGAGCATTGAATTCTTATATGATTTTCCTAACACTCCATGACTCTGGTAAGCAAGTCAAAATCATCAACTGTTTATCTCTAGTGCAGTTAGAAAAATTACTTTTAAGATTGTCCATAAGAGAGTCGTGAAGTATTTCATCCTCATCATCAGATGATTCTTGAATATTTGTAAAAGCTTCCGTTTCATACCAGAACTGATTTTTTGAATTTTGGTTGAAGCATAACATTTAGATTTTAGCTTTTTCTTATTGACAGCTGATTCACCCAATTCATGGAGCGAAGTATTCAGTGTTTCAATTACTTCTGACATAGATGTAAAATTTTCGTCCATTTTCTCATCAGCACAGGTTTCATTTGCTTCTTGACTAATTATTAAAGTTTTCAACTGCTTTCTGCAAGAATCACAAATTTTAGTCTCCTTTGATAAGTCATCAAAATTTTCCAACATCCAGTCTGTCACATTTCTATATGGATTGAAACATTGTATTAATGCATATCTTGTGCTTTCCATTGTTGATTATTTGTGCATAAAATGTAAAATTAAAATAGTAAAATAATTGCCTCCCATTACCTGTTCTTTTTATTTTTCCTAAAAAATCCTGCACAGCTTCAATTTATAAAAGTCTAGTTTCAAAACTGAAAAGGATGTACTTTATTCAGTTAAAGTTTTCAACCACAAAAGTTTTCAACCACAAAAGTTTTCAAACACATATCACTTTCACTGCAAGAAACACATGATCACCATCAAAAGCTAAAGCAGACTGAGAAACACATCTGATCACCATCAAAACCTAAAGCAGACAGGTCTGCAAGGTAGGAACGCAAGTTGCTGCTTGTTGGGTCTAGTTACCAATGATCTAAACAACAGAATCAGTTTTTTAAGTCGGAACATGCAGAGTTTTGTCCAAACAAAATGTAGCCTACAGTATAACTGCACAGTCTTTATTTTTTTATATTGTATTGGGAATTATTACAAATTCTGAATAATGAAATTAATAAAATTTTTAAGCCCATGTGACTCAGATTTTAAACAAATTAATTAAAAATAAACCATTGTTTAAATAAATGGTTTTAAATAACAAAAATACTATATCTATTGTTATTAATGAAACTTTTTAAAGATTTAGCCCAAATTTATTTTCAGATTACATGTTTTTTTATTTATTTATTTTTTTCATTAAACTCTTGTGTTAGGCTAAATTTGAATATAGCTTTTTAAGTAAACCCATTATCATCCCAAGTTACAACTCATGTAATCAAATGCCAAACATATAAAGATTGTTTTAAAAAAATTTCGAATTTTTTGGAGCGTCACATTTTGAAAAATTCAAAATTTTAATTTTAATTTTAAAATTTGAATTTTTTTAAAATATTAACCCCTATGGTGTTGTACATCAAATAAAATAGCATAAACAATACTACAAAAAGATACCTTTCCCATTTCTCTATCTTAATTAGGGGAGCTGCAATCACAATTTAAAAACCCATCAATCTTCCGATTTTGGGGTGTTTTTAATACTTTTTATAGCTGTATTTTCAAAACCGGTGGATATATGACGATGAAATTTGGTATTTTTCTTAATCTATATAGAGGCCACCTATGTACCAAATTTCATTAAAATCTGAGATGGTCAAGTCGTTGTGTTGATTCGATACGGAATGACCCAAGAACGAAATAGAAACGTTCTAACGTTTTGCAACGGCACACGTACAGCCAAAAAAAAAAAAAAAAGTCTTGAAACTGGAATATAACCTTCGATAAAAGGTTGTGGTAACATTTTTTGCGACGTTTGACGTAATACACAAAGGACAGCAATGTTTAATAGAGGAAATTTAGACGTTGATTAACCGTTGCTGTTACATTTACTAAACGTAATACAGAAAGGAAAAATACGTTGTAAAATCGAAAATAAAACGTCACTAAACGGCGGTTAAAACCGTTTCTCAACGTAATAAAGAGGGAATATGACGTTTAAATAACGGCATTTAAACGTATTTAAATAACGTCATTTAAACGTTGCTAAACATTCTTAAAAACGTTTCTCAACGTCATAATGGAATGAATATGACGTTTAAATAACGTCATTCAAACGTTGCTAAACGGTTGTTAAAACCGTTTCTCAACGTAATAAAGGAAGGAATATGGCGTTTAAATAACGTCATTCAAACGTTGCTAAACGGTTGTTAAAACCGCTTCTAAACGTAATAAGGGAAGGAATATGACTGTTAAATAACGTCATTCAAACGTTGCTAAACGGTTGTTAAAACCGTTTCTAAACGTCATAATGAAAGGAATATGACGTTTAAATAACGTCATCTAAACGTCTTAAAAACAGTGCTATAACGTTATAACAACGGTTGAAAAACCATTGAATCAACGAGACGTATTAGCGTTTTATAAACGTAATATTGTGACGCTTTTTCAACGTCTCGCCGAACTGGTTTTAAAACGTTTTACAAACGTTTTTGTGCTACTTGGGCAGTTATATATGACATATATCGTTGTTCAATTTTCGCTAAGTTGCGATGAACATACTTTTTACGTGGCTACGATATTCAAATTCGGTTGACATTAAATGTCTGTAAATACTGTTTCACACGTTATACAAGTTCCGCTATCGGGAGTTTGCAAAAGGACATTAACGTAGTATTGGCAATTGAAATCAAGTATAATAATAATAAGTATCTATACTTACAATATTTATAGTGGCTGTAGGTGCTTCATATGTGCGTCATCCAAGAATGTGAATTCTTTCAATTGTGAAGTTAAAATTCATGATACTGTAAAATCTGCGCCAGATAAAATTAAACAAGATGAATTTTCTACAATGCAAAAAAATTCTTTAACATCGATGAAATAAGAAACTGAATTAAAACCTTGTTGAATTTTTAAAAACGAACTACAATCCTGAAGAGGAGACTATCTTGACCGCGAAGCATCCTGATACATAATGAAAACCAAAGATGAATTATACTTTTGCCAAAACCTCAAAAAATAAACAATCTTGAAAAAGAAAAATACAAACATACAAATCTCCCGAATGCGAAGCACCAAACTAGTTTCTGCTACAATTTATAGCCATCATCAGTGGTAGGTGCACGGACAATAGGATCGCCGCACTCACTCGCTCAGGTATGCAGCCTAACCCCAATGTATGTTCAGCCCTGTCGTGTAGATATTTGCGCATCATGATTTAGGTTCAACTGCACATATCAATGGTGTCGCCATCTGCTGTCAAACAAAAATATACTAGTAGCTTTTACGTAGAAATATTCAACTGTATTTTTTAAGTAATATTTGATGTCACATGTTTTTTGTTAATATTTTTCCTCTTGAAATGTTTCCTCTCCTGTTCAATAAGGTACCTCCATGCAAAGTGAAGCTCCACTGGACTATTAACGTTACAGTTGTATCTCTTGGTTTTCTCAATGACTACAGCCTCGGAGGTTAGAATCTGGGCATGTGATCTATGTGATGTTAGAATTTTTGTGTTAGTCCAATCAGGAGTTACATGATTTTTGATACAATGTTGTATTAATGAAGTTTTTTCATCTTTTCTTGTCCAGTTCGTAATATGTTCATTTAATCTAGTCAAAAATCTTCTACGCGTACTTCCGATATATACTTTGTCTTTTTGGTTATCATCCGTAACTGTTGGAATGACATAAACTCCAGATTTATTTAGAATTGATCTATTATTAGTAGTAGTAAGTATGCTTCCATTGTCAATAACTGTTTCTGCGATGTTAATATTGTTGTTGTAACATTCTTTTTTTAAAATAGTACTAATAGGAGGTAAGTATGGAAATTTTCCATAATATTGCTGTATTTCTTTTTTAATGTTATTATCGAAACGATGTATATTGGCCGTAATGTTGTTATATAAAGATTTGACTAATCCTTTACTATATCCAAATTCTTCTGCATAAAAAAAAACAGTATTGTATCTGCATTATCTTTTGTAGCAAATAATAATTATTTCACATTTAATGGGATAATTTATAAACAGCAGTATGGCGCCCCTATGGGGTCCCCAATTTCAGGGCTACTGGCCGAAGTCATTCTGCAAGATATTGAAAACTGTATATTAGATCATTCTAATATATACTTACCATATGTATATCTTCGATATGTAGATGATAATTTACTGTTTTGGCAGCACTCCAATCTTGAAATGGATAATTTCATTGCTAAATTTAACAATTGTTATCAATCTATACAGGTTAGTAAAGAAATTGAGGTTAATGGCCAGCTAAACTTCTTGGATATATCTATACAAAAGGATAACGGAATTATAGAATATTCTGTATACCGGAAGCCATCATATGTACAGGCAATTATCCCAAGAGATTCTACACACCCTTGGAAATATAAGACTGCAGCATTCCGCTTTTATATTAAAAGAGCAATAACACACTCATCCAATAAAGAATTGGAGATCAAAGAGATAAAATGGATTGAAAAAACTGCAGAAGAATTTGGATATAGTAAAGGATTAGTCAAATCTTTATATAACAACATTACGGCCAATATACATCGTTTCGATAATAACATTAAAAAAGAAATACAGCAATATTATGGAAAATTTCCATACTTACCTCCTATTAGTACTATTTTAAAAAAAGAATGTTACAACAACAATATTAACATCGCAGAAACAGTTATTGACAATGGAAGCATACTTACTACTACTAATAATAGATCAATTCTAAATAAATCTGGAGTTTATGTCATTCCAACAGTTACGGATGATAACCAAAAAGACAAAGTATATATCGGAAGTACGCGTAGAAGATTTTTGACTAGATTAAATGAACATATTACGAACTGGACAAGAAAAGATGAAAAAACTTCATTAATACAACATTGTATCAAAAATCATGTAACTCCTGATTGGACTAACACAAAAATTCTAACATCACATAGATCACATGCCCAGATTCTAACCTCCGAGGCTGTAGTCATTGAGAAAACCAAGAGATACAACTGTAACGTTAATAGTCCAGTGGAGCTTCACTTTGCATGGAGGTACCTTATTGAACAGGAGAGGAAACATTTCAAGAGGAAAAATATTAACAAAAAACATGTGACATCAAATATTACTTAAAAAAATACAGTTGAATATTTCTACGTAAAAGCTACTAGTATATTTTTGTTTGACAACAGATGGCGACACCATTGATATGTGCAGTTGAACCTAAATCATGATGCGCAAATATCTACACGACAGGGCTGAACATACATTGGGGTTAGGCTGCATACCTGAGCGAGTGAGTGCGGCGATCCTATTGTCCGTGCACCTACCACTGATGATGGCTATAAATTGTAGCAGAAACTAGTTTGGTGCTTCGCATTCGGGAGATTTGTATGTTTGTATTTTTCTTTTTCAAGATTGTTTATTTTTTGAGGTTTTGGCAAAAGTATAATTCATCTTTGGTTTTCATTATGTATCAGGATGCTTTGCGGTCAAGATAGTCTCCTCTTCAGGATTGTAGTTCGTTTTTAAAAATTCAACAAGGTTTTAATTCAGTTTCTTATTTCATCGATGTTAAAGAATTTTTTTGCATTGTAGAAAATTCATCTTGTTTAATTTTATCTGGCGCAGATTTTACAGTATCATGAATTTTAACTTCACAATTGAAAGAATTCACATTCTTGGATGACGCACATATGAAGCACCTACAGCCACTATAAATATTGTAAGTATAGATACTTATTATTATTATACTTGATTTCAATTGCCAATACTACGTTAATGTCCTTTTGCAAACTCCCGATAGCGGAACTTGTATAACGTGTGAAACAGTATTTACAGACATTTAATGTCAACCGAATTTGAATATCGTAGCCACGTAAAAAGTATGTTCATCGCAACTTAGCGAAAATTGAACAACGATATATGTCATATATAACTGGAGATACAATATATATAAGCTTAGTGCAGAGGTTTTTTCCCCTTTGTCTTGTTCTAGCCCCTTAGTAATATGTTATCAAGGTATATTGCGCAAGATATTCGTATTTTTAAAAAGAATAGAATTAAACTTTGCAAGGAAATTGAACATCTGAACTTCCTAACTACTTGTAAGAATAATGATATTACGCCTAAATTTCTTCAAATTAGGGTTAACCCTATCAATTACAAAGATCGTAATATCATTGAAACATGCGAGCTGAAGAGATTAAGAGCTATAATTCGCAGTAAACGCAAAGATATCGATAAACTAAGTGTGAAAAACTACGAACTGTACAATCAGTGTATACAGTATGAAGACAAGGACAACAAGATCAAGATTGAGTTTATAAAACTATATGCAATTTTGGACAGACAGCAAGAAAAGTGTAAACTAAAACACTTTCGAAAAATTGAAAATCTAATAAATGACAAGCACCAGAAAAACCATAGAATAGAGATTAATAATCAAAATCTTTATATTAATGAATCTAGTTTAGAACTATCAAATCTGCAAATGAAAGCACTAGAAAGAGGTATAAGATTTGCGTATCGACAAAAAGTGCCAAAAACGGAATACCTCATTCCGCAAATTGAGAACGTCATCCAAAGATTGCCTAAGGTAAATAAAAATCCTACAAGATTTAAAATGGTCCGTGCTATCAACAACATGTATAACACCAATGAAAATACAAGAATCACATATGAGCGCAAAGCCCTAATGGAGTTGAGAAGTAACCCTGCTATAAAGTGTATTATGGCGGACAAATCTAAGCAGATTGTCATCTTAAATACAGATGAATATAATAACAAGATGACAGAAGCAATCAATAAGTTGAATGCCATCATAGTCAATAAGGACCCAGTTGACAGTATAATTAGGAACTTAGCTAATATAAAAAATCACAGTGACTTACCTACAATTATTAAAAGCAAATGTATTCCACCAGTAGGTGCTTGTACACCAAATATTTTTGGTAAAATAAAAACACATAAGACTGGCGAACCTATTAGGCCTATTGTTAATAAGAATTTATCTCCTACTATTAACTTAGAGAGAGCACTATTTAACTACATCAAACCATTCTACAATAGCCATGTAGCCAGTATTACTAATGCTACAGAAGTTACCAAGTTAAAAACAATTAAAACCTCCAATTTCACAATGGCCAGTTTAGATGTCATCTCTTTATATCCCAATACTCCAACAGATGTCGCTATTGACTTAATTAATTCCAGATTGGATGAAGAAAATCTTACTGATAAAGTCAGAAACAGTATTGTATCTGCATTATCTTTTGTAGCAAATAATAATTATTTCACATTTAATGGGATAATTTATAAACAGCAGTATGGCGCCCCTATGGGGTCCCCAATTTCAGGGCTACTGGCCGAAGTCGTTCTGCAAGATATTGAAAACTGTATATTAGATCATTCTAATATATACTTACCATATGTATATCTCCGATATGTAGATGATATTTTACTGTTTTGGCAGCACTCCAATCTTGAAATGGATAATTTCATTGCTAAATTTAACAATTGTTATCAATCTATACAGGTTAGTAAAGAAATTGAGGTTAATGGCCAGCTAAACTTCTTGGATATATCTATACAAAAGGATAACGGAATTATAGAATATTCTGTATACCGGAAGCCATCATATGTACAGGCAATTATCCCAAGAGATTCTACACACCCTTGGAAATATAAGACTGCAGCATTCCGCTTTTATATTAAAAGAGCAATAACACACTCATCCAATAAAGAATTGGAGATCAAAGAGATAAAATGGATTGAAAAAACTGCAGAAGAATTTGGATATAGTAAAGGATTAGTCAAATCTTTATATAACAACATTACGGCCAATATACATCGTTTCGATAATAACATTAAAAAAGAAATACAGCAATATTATGGAAAATTTCCATACTTACCTCCTATTAGTACTATTTTAAAAAAAGAATGTTACAACAACAATATTAACATCGCAGAAACAGTTATTGACAATGGAAGCATACTTACTACTACTAATAATAGATCAATTCTAAATAAATCTGGAGTTTATGTCATTCCAACAGTTACGGATGATAACCAAAAAGACAAAGTATATATCGGAAGTACGCGTAGAAGATTTTTGACTAGATTAAATGAACATATTACGAACTGGACAAGAAAAGATGAAAAAACTTCATTAATACAACATTGTATCAAAAATCATGTAACTCCTGATTGGACTAACACAAAAATTCTAACATCACATAGATCACATGCCCAGATTCTAACCTCCGAGGCTGTAGTCATTGAGAAAACCAAGAGATACAACTGTAACGTTAATAGTCCAGTGGAGCTTCACTTTGCATGGAGGTACCTTATTGAACAGGAGAGGAAACATTTCAAGAGGAAAAATATTAACAAAAAACATGTGACATCAAATATTACTTAAAAAAATACAGTTGAATATTTCTACGTAAAAGCTACTAGTATATTTTTGTTTGACAACAGATGGCGACACCATTGATATGTGCAGTTGAACCTAAATCATGATGCGCAAATATCTACACGACAGGGCTGAACATACATTGGGGTTAGGCTGCATACCTGAGCGAGTGAGTGCGGCGATCCTATTGTCCGTGCACCTACCACTGATGATGGCTATAAATTGTAGCAGAAACTAGTTTGGTGCTTCGCATTCGGGAGATTTGTATGTTTGTATTTTTCTTTTTCAAGATTGTTTATTTTTTGAGGTTTTGGCAAAAGTATAATTCATCTTTGGTTTTCATTATGTATCAGGATGCTTCGCGGTCAAGATAGTCTCCTCTTCAGGATTGTAGTTCGTTTTTAAAAATTCAACAAGGTTTTAATTCAGTTTCTTATTTCATCAATGTTAAAGAATTTTTTTGCATTGTAGAAAATTCATCTTGTTTAATTTTATCTGGCGCAGATTTTACAGTATCATGAATTTTAACTTCACAAGTGAAAGAATTCACATTCTTGGATGACGCACATATGAAGCACCTACAGCCACTATAAATATTGTAAGTATAGATACTTATTATTATTATACTTGATTTCAATTGCCAATACTACGTTAATGTCCTTTTGCAAACTCCCGATAGCGGAACTTGTATAACGTGTGAAACAGTATTTACAGACATTTAATGTCAACCGAATTTGATTGTCTAAAGAAAGTTTTTTCTTTTTCTTTTAAACTGATGAAACAGTATAATTAAGACATAACATGCATGGTTACATTTTTGTACTACATATAAAACACACAAGACTGAAGTATATAAAGTAACAGGCAAGAAATATTTATAAATACATTTCATTGCACGAGGGAAAAGAACACATTTGTGAACAATAATACAATCCATGACACTGAAGTTACGCTAGTCATGACCATTCGACAGATCCAAGTGATTACTAGCAAACTGGTGTAAAACAATGCATACAAGTTACCACACTTTTTGAGAAGTGCACATGCTATGACTAAAACCTGGATGTTCAAACAAAATGCTTATTTTGCATATTTAGCCACTTTGAGGAATAAAAGCATATTTTCACATTTAGTGCATAGTTTTGCATATATCCTAAAAATTTTCTACAAAAACATTTTTGAAAAACAAATTATCATTTTTTAGACTTAACTTTTAACACCATTATGATGCAACAGTGAAACCACTTGTTAAAATATCATTCTCCATTACAGAATGGCAATACTCAAATGAATCCACTTCTAAAAAAAAAAAAAATGTTTAGTCTACTCTTCATTAAATGACTGGTTATGTGAAAAAGGCTGGAAAAACTTTACAAGTGTTATTCCCAAATATGATCCATCTCATGTATTTGACTTATGCATTACACAGAGAATCAGAAGTGAGGATATTATTTCCTGATGCTGATGGCTTGTTATTAAGTGTGAAGAAAGTTTTCTTAAAAGCTTCCTCCAAATTCAATTATTTAAGGAAATGGCTCCAGAATTGAATCTCCCACCACAGCCAGTTTTAACATGGTGGGGAGCATGGATTTCTGCTGCAGTTTATTATGCTTCACACATGAAACGAATTTCACATATTGTGAATGCTCTTCTGGATGAGGATTCCTCTATGATCATCAGAGCCACACAACTCTTGAGAAAATCAACTATCATCAGTAAACTGACATTTATTAGTGCTTATTTTTCCAAATTTCTGACAGGTATATCTACTCTAGAAAAAAAGGATGATACTTGAGTAAACTCTTTCAAAGCAATGAAAGACATCAAGAAAGACAGTGAAAATATACTTGTAGGACAAGCTACACAATTTTTTTCCCAAGATGCTCTTTAGTAATGCCGGTTTGGAAAAAACTTTAATAAAATTATAAAATTCTTCAAGGAGAAAATAATGATTTTGAAAATATGTCTTCCATTTACATTATGTGCATAGATGCCAACCTCTAAAAGTAGTTTTCAGTAACCAACATGTTCATTTTTCAGTAATTTTCAGTAACAATTTTTTTTTTCAGTAATTTTCAGTAATCCAGTCTACAGCAGCAAATTTGGGTATTTAACACTGCAACAAATTTTATTCTGTCAGAACTATTAACAAAATAATAATAATAATAATAATAATAATAATAATAATAATATAATAAAAAATAATTTGCTAGTGGAAAAATTTAAAATACTGTCTACCAGAAAAATATAATAAATTACCTCCAGACATGAAGAAAAATTATTCCTTGGAATGTTGCCAAATTATTATGATAAACTGGCCGTAGTTGCCATTTTGGCCTTCCTTAGTTCAATTTGCGAAAACTTCTTCTGATAGCATAGTTCACTGTGTGCAATGCTGTTTATTTTTTCTACTAATAAAGAAGGCAGCACATGACTACTTAAATTAGGTCTGAATCATTCATGTTTTTTTTTTCACAATACTGAAAATTCTTTCTGTACTTGCATTGCTATGAGGGACTATTAAAATCATTTTCATAATTTTGCTTAATGATTCATACTTCAACTGGCCACTTTCATTTTTCATTAAAGAAATTCTGTGCCACACTTCATCCATTCTCCCAGAAGTAACAGAGCAGTTAAAATTTTCAAACTGGTATTGAGTAAATTCAGATTCCACCTTGTCAGATTCTTCTGGTTTCAAAACTGGAAACAGGGAACACATATATTGGAATGATGCAAAAGAAACACTTTGCCTTAATGCTACATCTGCAATTTCAGCATGACTCAGAAATTCATCATTAAGTGGAAATTTTCTTAAAATGTAATTGCAGCCTGCTTTGTAAAATTCCCTTACCTCAGAATAAAAAGTATCCACTGTGTCTTCACTCAGATCTGCAGTTGTGCCTATATAAGATCTCACTTTTGACCCAATTACGAGATCACAGTTTTCTTTTTGATTTCTCCTTTCAAAATTTCCATCTGCAAGAGATGTTGCTGTCACATCAAATGCCGATGGCTTGATAAATCGTACAAGCAATTCAGATAACAGACTATGAAGTTTTCTTTTTAATACATGCACAAGCGGAGCTTCCTGCTGCAAGAGCACGTTAACAAATGTAAATAAAGGAAGAGTAGCAGATAAAAAAAGACAATAAAGTTTAGATGAAGGATTTCCAATCATACTTGCAAGGTTCTTATACTGTGAATTAGCTTCTTCATTGTCACTAAAATAATGTTCTACAGCCTCTCACTGTTCTAAAATTCTGTCAATGGATTCCAAAAATGATAACCAGCAAGTATTGACATGCTTTAGAATTTTGTGTGGTTTAGTAACACAAACAGCTTGACTCAGTTTTAGATTGTGTTTCCTCTTTGAACTTTTCTCCAAAAAAAAAAAAAAAAAAAGTACAACTGTATCAGAAACTGCTCAACACTAAATCCTTTCAGTTGAGTAGCAGATTTCTGTGCGGCTAAATTTACTAAATGGCATGAACATTGCTGCACTATGATTGCAGGCTGAACCTTCTTTATGTGAGAAATAACACCATTTACTTGACCTATGATAGTGTTAGCATTGTCACAAGAAAATGACACACAGTTGCTCCATGAGATATTTTTTAACAAACTCATTGTTCAAAACGTTGAATATTCCTTCACCTGTATTATTACTTGATTCAACCAATGATAACAAAACAGTTAAATTTTCCCCTATTTTTTCGTCAAAATATGTTATTGTAATGGGATACATTTTATTTGCTTGAGCATCATTACTTCCATCCGTAGATAGAGAAAAAGGATTTTTTTAACTTCAGATATGATGTTACTTGTAGAAACACTGGCCATGTGCTGAATTAGTGCAGTAGCCTTGGTTCTTCCACACGAATATTTTTTTGCAATCGCTGAATCAGGAAACATGGCTTGAAATAACGGTTTTTCAAGCCTTCAGTTTTCGGAAATTTTTCCAACATTTTCAAGCTGAATTGACTTCACTTTTCGGAAATTTATCCAACATTTTCAAGCTGAAATACAAATATTTATGGAATAAAATGATATCTAACAATACTGGGTAGAAGAAACATCGCGAAAAAAAAAAAAAATTAGATTATTATCAGAGAAATCTTACCTCCGTCTATTTTCCGTTTTCGAAGGATGAAATTCCATCCTCCGACGGAGAAAACGACCCCCCCCCGCTACCGCCACCAATCCTCCCAAAATTTAAGTTCAGTTATGCATCGATTTCGTACATGGTCCAAATGATAACAAAAAACGACGGAATTCCTCGAATCAGCGCGAGAATCTCGTCGCCGAAGATTACGGGGAAATTTTCGGGCGGCCTAACTTCCGTTTTCGGAAATCGTTGCCTACAATTTCAAGCTGAAATTATGCAATGAAATTATATTTAACAGTACTGAACAGAAGCAACATCGCGCGAAAGAGAAATACGATCACGGGAAAAATCTGCACTTCGTTTAACTTCCGTTTCCGAACATTTAAAAAGACAAAACAACGTCCCCAGACGGAATACGACCCCCATCCCCACTAATATCCCGAAAATTTCTTCACTTTTGCATCGATCTCGAAAATGACAAATAAAAAAAAAAAAAACGGAGGGGACTCCCGCGAATCCGCGGAAGAATCTCACGTACGAATTAACCGCTGAATCGATTTCGAATGTCGTAAGATAACGCTAAAATATCGCTGACAGGTAAATTTTAACTTTTGGCGCAAAATTGGCACAGATTTCGTCGAAATGGCGATTTTTTAGCAGAATGGCGCAAGAAAAACGTTTTGGCGCGGACTGGCGCAGGTCTGGCAGCTCTGAATGTAGCATTTAATTTTTTCCCCCAGAAAAATTTGAAGAACCAACAAAAATTTTTTAGTTGATGAAAATTTGCTTTTTATCTCAGAAAATTAAATCAAACGGCGATTTTCCGTAATTTCAGCGGTGTTTCCGTACTTCCGTAACAGCAACCAAAAATCCGTAAAATTACGGAAAATCCGTACTAGTTGGCATCTATGTATGTGCATTAAATTTTCACCACTAACCTCTGTGGATGTGAAAAGGAATTTTCTTTGTATAAGCATTTTTTCACTAACAAAAGACATGTGTTGCCCTGGGCCATAATCAGGGTTGTATAAAAATATGTTCTTCCCGTGTACACACTTTTGGCACCAAAAATTTCCCGCGAGTTTTCAGTGGGGATCTGAGGTCGCGTCACTCAACAAAAACCTCATTTGCTGTCTATAAAGTCTGCCGAAAATATGTATATATGCATATATTTATAATCAGTATAAAAAGTTTACTTGTAAAGTAACTGGTGCAAATACAAAAGGTTAGAGGAGCGAGAAGAGTCAAAAGGTAAGTAAGACTGCCAAGTGTAAAGTTAGGTCAGAAGTCTTGTATGATTGTTTGGGGGGGGGGGGGGGGGGGGTGAAAGTTTAGGGCCTAAACTTTCACCTCTTAAAAAATAATTTTGAAACACTTCTGCAAAAACAAAAATCTCTCTAATTTTGGGGAAACTAGCTTTACATTTTGCAACCTGACTTACCTTTGACTCACCCTAGCCCCTCTATTCTTTTGTATTCACCAGAGTTACTTCATGAGTAAAACATGGTCTTTATGCTAGATTCCAAATACATATACATTTTCAGCAAACTTGATAGGCAGCAAATGAGTGTCAGTATTTAGTGTTCCACAAATCCCATAAAATTACTGACGTTTTCCATACCTGAATTCTGAATACTTCCTTGACAAATATCAATTTCTCCCAAATGTATATGCTGCAGTTTGTAGGAATAACTTAATATGTTCATTGTTTGTTAAAGTATAATTGAAATAAAGCATAATAAGCCATTATATTTATATTGATTCAGTGATTCTATTCCCTGAAAATGGTTTTAAGATTTCAGTAGACCATACAACTAAGGAATAACTTTTTTAGGAATTGTATTAAAGCACTAATGAAGTGGATTTGTAGTATATTTAACCAAAGAGTCTGATTCTTTCGTACGGCTGTATTAGCTGTCATTGGCTTGATAAATGAGGTCAAGAGTCGTCGCAATCCGATCCCGCTAAAAGCGGATCGGCCTGATGTGCTGGAAGGAGAGGGGGAGTTCTCTTTGTTAGCTCACTCAAGGCGGCAGGGAGGAAGTAAAAATGACTAATTGCTGCCGTCCTCGTCAGAGGCGAAGGCATGCGCAAACACCAAACGGATGATACAAAACGTGAATCAAGTTTTCTCTTTGCAGCGCTTTTAGCCCCCAACCACCCCTCTCGGCCTCTGCTCCTCCGCTCCGCAACTGCGTGACCTAGCTGTCCACAATGCGATGCGCTTGCACTGTGTAACATTCCCCCATCTGCAAAACCTACCATCTGGAAGGGAGTGTTTCTTCCTTCAAAAAGAAAAAAGCAGTTCCCTTTATAACGGGATCTAATGTCTTCGGTAGGAGGTAGGTTTTTGTGAAACCCGAAGTCACCGACGTAGACGCATCAGCAGTCAGAATGCTGAGAGTTAGATTAAAGCGGTACCTGCGGCTTTTGAGCATGGCACAGCGTCTAGCTAAAATGAAACAAAATTTATTTTAGGAATTAATTCTGACTGAGTTTCCATCCACTTTCTGTATTAAGTTAAAAAAAAAAAATTTCACAACATACCCAATAACATTAAAAAACACAACATTACAGCCTAAATTTTCCTGCGAACACCCAATACTTCCTGTGCACGGCGTGCGCGCTTACGTCGATTTTATACAGCCATGGCTATAGTAGCCCTGGGATATAGTTTGACATTACATTATGACCTACTAATAAGCTGTAGGACCCCCTTTAAGCCCGTAAAACAGCGGCCACTTGGCAAGGCATCAATTCGATGATACAGTGATAGGTATCCTGGGGTATCTGGTACCATAATGCCAACAGCAGGTTCTTCAGTTCTCACACATTTTGGGGTGGTGGTAATTTAGGGCGAATCCGCTTTTCCAAGTCGAACCACATATGTTCAATTGGGTTCACGTCAGGTGAATTTGGAGGCCGGGGCATTAACAGAAAGTCCCCAGCATGTTCCTCGAACCACACCTTGACGATTCTGGCAGTGTGGCACGGCACATTATCTTGTTGGTAATGGCCATCCCCAGCAGGGAACCCAGGAATTGGTCTGCAACGATGTTCAGATACCTGACAGCTATCAGGGATTGTGTTATTGAGATAATGGAACCTAAAGTGTCCCAAGAAAACATCGCCCACAGCATAACAACACTGCCGCCGACCAGTTTCCACCGAACAATGCATCCAGGTGCCATAGCCTCTGTTGGTAATCGGTGTATCCGCGATCGTCTGTCTATGCGATGCGCCAGAAATCTTGATTCGTCAGACCAGGCCACTTTCTTCCAATCATCCACAATCCAATCTCGATGATCTTGGGCCCAATTTATGCGTGGTTGATGATGACGTGCAGTGAGCATGGAGACCCGGCTGGGTCTTCGGCTACGCAGGCCTATGCACAAAAGTCTGCAATGAACTGTGTTCTGCGACACATTGCCCTGATCGCCACTGTTGTAGGTGCGGGCGATTTGTCGCACTGTGGCCCTGCGGCCGCTGTGAACAACGAGCAACACCAATGAGCTACAGACAACATATGGCTGGACGACGGTGTGTCGTTTGGCCATCTGTGCACCACTTTTGATACGTACTCACTACAGTGGCACGTGAACAACCCACAAGCAGTGCCATTTCCGAGATCGTAGTTCCGAGGCGCCATGCCATCACAATTTGTCTTTTATAAAACTCCGATAAATCAGCAGCTTTTCCCATTGTGACTCTTTTTTTTTTTTTTGATTGGGGATTTAACGACCACTGGGAGCAACTCAATTGGCTATAAGCAGTCGCCCATCCCTAATTTAGGGTCACTGGTTCCAGGGAAGGGAGAGAGCCAGTGCCGTAAGACAAACACAACATCCATGCCTCACCGGGATTCGAACCTGGACTCCTTTCGGACGAACAGGGATCATAGCATACTTCTGGAAAATTTTAGGTAGGAATTTTAGGAATTTTAGGAATTTTTAGAAAAATTTTAGGAAAATTTTAGGAGTGTATTTCAATAAAAACTAGATGTATATTTGTATACATCTAGTAAAACAACTTTGTATACATTGTAAAGAGTTTGCTTCACACCCTTCAACCATATATACTGATAGACTGCGCATGACATCAAAATTTCTGGCTCCAACATAAAATCACATGACAACAGTCAAAAAGATGGGTTACACCTGCTGTGCTTATGGTTGCTCTGAGCGATATAGTAAAGAAAGTTCTATGATTTTTCATGGGTAAGAAACGAATTAAATACCTAAGTCAATAAAGTTCAATTACTTAACCAGAAACTTGCAGCTATTGATATAAAAATATAGTAACTTAAGAAAAAAAAATGGAATGCATGTTCCAAA
This sequence comes from Macrothele yani, assembly GCA_039090855.1. NCBI lineage: Eukaryota > Metazoa > Arthropoda > Arachnida > Araneae > Macrothelidae > Macrothele > Macrothele yani. The sequence continues at coordinate 35,929,213 of CM077004.1, forward strand.
TTCTTCGCAAATGTTCATCACATTATAAATCACAAAATGTAAACAACCCGATCATGCATGTATATAGCTCATAAGTAAACTTACCTGAAGAGTTTTCATTATATATGAGGCGCATTCACATAATACACCGAAAACACTGAAGTTCTGCAGCGTAAATTAGTAATCATAACAGCATTTTTACACGAAATTTGGAGTCTGATGATGACGTGCCCAATGTTTGAGCCATGGCGGCTTTGATGCAGCTATTGCCAATGTGCAGTCCATTAGTATATATGGTCGAAGTTAACACCCAAATTTTTTGCATAACGTCTAATGTCTAAAGTTTAAGTATGATTTACTTCTAATGTTCAGTTCTTATCTTTTCACGTGTTATTATCATATTCAAGTATATTTACCACATTCAAGTTTCACTTTGAACATTAATATGCTGTTGAACCAGAAGCAATTCACGATTTTCACAGTAAAGTTTTCAGGTTTCACATTAAATTATAATATCCTAAAAGGTAATTGAAAACCAAGAACTATGTACAATTGTTCACTGAATTACTTTTTTCATATTATTGTTTTAACCTTTTCCTGATTAGCCTATCTTTTTCTGCTTCTACCACAACTAATTTACTTTCAGTTTTCTTTATTTCAGCTGAACCTTGTATGATCAAGTTAGAGGCAACTGCTATTTCAACAGTATTTTGTTTTTCTACAGCTTTTCTCATTCTTTCTGTTCCCTCTTGAATTATTGCTAGGGAGGCTTCTTTATCGTTTTTAAGTCTATTTATTTCTGCATCATTTTCTTTTATTTTGTCATCAAACTCAGCTTTTCTTTTTTTCTCTAGCTGCTTTTCCTTATTTTCCCTCTCTTTCTGCTTCCTTTCTTTTACCTTTTTTATTCTTCTTCCTTCAGCTTATCAACATACTCTTTATAAAATTTATGTGAATCACAAACACTATTTAACAAATTTCTTGTTATGGGAACTTTACTTACACATCCATAGTGTTTAATGGCCCCTTTAACTATTCTTAATGATGTTATAGTTGAGTCTTTTAAGTTAGCCTTGTCCTTCCTTAACAGAGCAGTGTTAACCGAAAATCCCCTTTCTGCATCAGCATTACCATGAGGTAAAACTAAAATTGACTTTATGAGTTTAGCAAGATTTGAGTATTTTTCTTTTCCGCTAGAGTCTTTAATACTAAATATATTACGCCAGTAATGATCAATCCGCACTGGAATATGCCCTTCCTCTGAAAATTTCACTAGTTCATCTAGAGTTGGCTTATCGCAATTTAAAAGTTTCCACTCTTCTCTTACTCTATCAATTTGTTCCTCAGAAAGATGCAAAACACTTGAAATTCTGGTTATTTCCGAAAGTCCTTCAGTGACTGAAAGTTGAGTTGACTCTTTCTTTGGTTCTTTTACCTTTAAAACTTCTATGTCTCTTAGCTTTTGATTGCAGAATGGCAAATTTGACTTTAAATATTTTGTGGTTGCAATTAGTGATGATCTTACATCTAAGAGAAATAATTTCTGCCTGGTCTCCTGAACATTCCTGAGGAGATTTTTTGTCTTCATACCAACTTCTAACTCCCCTAGTTTTTTCCATGAATTTTTGTTTTCAAAATCTACATTCTTTAGGTCTTCTCCAAATTTCCCTGCTATAACATCATCTTGGATAAACTGAGCCATAACATTCCTCATTAAAGTATTTAAATCAGAATATAACTGGTGTATTTTTGGTTCTTCACTCTGATAACATAATGAAAACTTTTCAAAATTTTGGTGTGAAAATGAAATTAATGCTAAATAGCAAGGAGTAAGCTCATTTTTCAGGAAACAGTGAATTCTTTTATACCTTGCCGAATTAGCAGTTGTTTTTCAAATATTTTTTGAGATGGCAAGAAGTTTAAAAAATATTCTGTAATATTTAGCCATTGATCCAAGAGCCTCTGGGCTACAGAACCAACGGTTAACCATCTGTTGCTGACATGACGCAAAAGAAATTTGGCAGTGACCAATGTTATATCCTCGACAGATTTATAATCCTCTCGTCTTGCAGCACTACTCTTTAAAAAGTAATGCATATCAGTAGCAAATTCGTCAAAATCTATATTTAAGCTTGTCAAAAAAATTTTAAATGCATTACTAACAACATGCAGGTTGCAAAAACCTAGTTCCAAAGATTTCTGGCCTGTTTCTTGTTTTACAACTTCATTGAATTTGCGTAAAAGCACTTATTTACATTTGGGCTGTCCATGGATACACAAATAATTCTGTTCAACGAAATATTGAAGGATGATAACACATCAAGAATTTCTTTTAGCAAAATATCTGCTGTTGCATGACCCAGAAAAACGCTTGTTAGGTATCGGCAAGAAACTGAATTTATTTCTGAAGACCAGTACCTGAGATACACATCCAACTGCCGTTTCACTTGTGTATTTGTAGTTTCATCAAATGCTATAGTAACCTTTCCTGGGCTACTAGATGCAATGTCTTTTTTTCAAATCCTCTTCAAAATATTTTGACAATCCATGTGATATCACATAAGCAACTTTTTTTCTTTAAGTTGCATTTTGGCTGCAATAGCAGAATCAGGAAACATTTCTTTGAAAAGTTCAACTGTTTCAGTGCATGAAACAAAAGACATATTGTCCTTAGCAACTTTCATGGCCCATAATGCTTCGGCTTTAGCCAACTGTAAATCATGACTCAGTACTTCACTAATATTTGTTTTGGGCTGAAGATCCCGTCCTCCAAAGGCTTTCAGGATGGACTTATTTTGAAATTTACTTTGAAATTTCTGCAAATGTTTTTTCCTTTATGATGCGCTTTTACTTGTGAAAAGCCACTATTAGAAATGTTGAAAATTTCTGAACACAATATACACTTAGCAGAAAATATTGTTTCAGTTGCAGAACACCATTCTTTCAACTTCACTCCGTCCAATTCTTTGGCGAGCCACGCATCTTGAAATTTCGTTTTGGATTTAGGCATCTTAAACACTTGTATTACTAACCAGAAAATGAAAGGGAAGTACAAAAACACGTTCCAATATTGCAAAACCAGACAACTTCCCGAAATTTGGCTGCGAGGATGTCAGATGAAAAAAAAAAAAAAAAAAGCAGGTCACCACTAGAGAACTGAACCTGCACACAGCACAGAGAACACCATAAAAGACGTAAAACCAGAAACTATCATACGCATCTCACGCAAGTTCAGTCAAAGCGAGTCGGAGCCGAGATATATTGCGCATCGAAGGTCGTTGTCGCCGACGCATGATCGAAGGTCAATGATCACGTGCTCTACTGCCTGCCAAGATAATACTCAGCTACCATCCCATCGTCATTACCGGAGGTTACGGAAGGAGACCACATGTTTCCTCTTTGCTTCCACCCACCTGCGGTTTACAATAACAAAACATCAGCAGAAAGAGGAGGTTCCACAAGGCATGTACAAAAATAAAGTACGATCTTCTGCGTGCCACGGAGTTCGTCTGCAAAGCGCAAACCAGGGGTGAAAATGACCCCTCCTCTTTTCCCTTAGATCTCTTGTTACTCTCGAAAACTGTTCGAAGGCAAAAAAATGGAACGCCCGCCCCGAAGCAAGTGCATCTCGATGGCGTCATTTTTCCCTCCCTTCAGCAGCACAGCATATAGGCTGTGTTTCTACAATAACAGGTCTTTTTACCTTACCGTAATGGTAAATTTATTGGCGTTAATAACGGTTGTGTTTTTAATAAAAATAAGCTTACGAAAATTTTAGGATGAATAGCAAATTTTAGGTCTAATTTTAGGAATTTAAGGAGGGTCACAAAATATTAGGAATTTTAGGAATTTTAGGAGGAATGCGATCCCTGGACGAATGATCAGAGGCCATCGCTTAGACCACTGCTCCACCGGGGCGGCATATTCTGACTCCAAACACTCTACTAACGGAAAGCAGGTCCTTGGGTTGTATATATACTGCTCTGTGAACTTCACTTGCATCACCGTTCGGTCTCCAGGTGCGCTTATTTCTCTAGGCTGGGGGTGGTCATAATGAAATGGCCCATCAGTGTAATCTGGCCCTGGTACTGATGATGGGTCTTCATCAACAATACGAGGCTTGAAATATGGGCATTTTCATTTGTCTCCTTGCTTGATTTTGGAATAAAAAGTTTCAATTAATTATTTCATTTTGTAAACACATGATAGTTCATTAGAGCACTGCTTCAGGTTTTGCTTATGTGGAGAACAATACACAATGCACCTTCAGGGAGGAAAAAAAAAAAGACATTTCTAAGCAACTAAAACATTTTAGAGCTTATTCATTTCCCAAAAGGAGGGCAGACATTAAAATTCTTCTCTAGGCTGGTGAAATTTTCAAATTACCTGAATGAATTGTCCCAGATGGCAATACTGATGCTTAAAATACTGAAAGTTTCATACCACATTCTGGAAGAATTTACAACAGCAAAGAAAGACCTATTCATAAATAACAATATTACTGCAGTAAGATGAAGACACATACATTTGTTCTTTCATGTAGAAATTTGAACTGAATCAGATTAATCTATATAAAAAGAAGTTAAGAATTGTACACACCTGAGATTCAACCTCAAGCCTTTTAGCCTGATGCAAAGAAAGTTTTGAAAAGTCCATGACTTCTATATTAAAATAAACAACACACATGTCAGGAAAATAATTTAACACAGTAAACTACTTCACAAGATAAAACGACAAAAATTAAGATCAATAACTGACAAAGGCAACTTAAATTCTCCAAATTCAAAGAAACTATGAGATAATATTTTCTCATCACCATCTGAAAAATCAACTTTTATTTCCTGACGAGGTCAACAACAGATGGGGCATCAAGTTCAATTATGTAACATAATTATGGAGGTGATGTGTGAGCATTTTTGCACTGTGATTTTTATGATTTCAGCGTGTCCGGCTATTATAGAAAATGACTCCCCAGACAGTCACTCCTGGTGTGCAAGCTGTTTGTCGTTCCACAGTAAAAGCAGGATCCGTGTGCTGGCCAGCTCGTCTACAGACACATATGCGCTGGTCATTGGCGCCAAGTGAAAACCTGGACTCATCACTGAAGACAACGCGACGCCCAGGACACTATCCCACGTTTATCGGGCCCGACATGACTGCAACTGGTGCCAGTGATGCCCGCTAGTCAGTGGCAGGCGGTGCAGTACCCCCCCCCCCCCCGAAAGTAGTCCCCATGCTGCAAGACATCTGGCAACAGTCCAGATGGCCTCTTCCGTACCTGTAGGAGGCACAACATGTTCACAAATGGTTGAGAGCAACGCATTCGGTTCTGTTTGTGTGGCTATCACAATTGCTTGATTTTCACGTTCTGTTGTTGTCATTGGCCATCCACTGCCAGCGTGCTGCAGGGTTGTGCCCTCCTCAACCCATTGGCATTTAAACATCATCTACTTGCAGCGTCACTCTGGCCCAAATGTCTGGCGATACGGTGACTTGACCAACCAGCCTCTCTCGGCCCAATCCTACACCCTCTCTCAAACTCACTCAACTGCTTGTACTGTGGATGGATCCAATGTTCAGGCATCTTCAGTGTCTGTGGAAGTTAATGCAACCACAATCCGTTGTCACAATTGTCCCTGCATGCGAGCTTTGCTCTTCATATACCCTCCTCAATGCGCAGTTCCCATGCACTGCGGTGGACCACTATTTTCATTGGTCATTATTTTTTAATCATTTGCATATTTTGGTCCTGAGGTACTTGCATGCAGAGTTTCATCAGGATCGAACGGTTTTCTTGGGGTGCTTCATTTTTTTCTTTTGGAAAAGAGTATATTTTAAGTGATAAGGGAGAGAAGGCCAAAATTATGACTCCACAGAATCTTGTTGCACCACAACAATGCCCCGTACACACTGCAATGAAAAAAATTAGAATTTCTGCACAGGTCATGGGTCCAGTTGGTGAACTACTCACCATAGAGACCCAACCTACTAGCTCCTTGCAACTTTTTCCTGTTCCCAAATGGGAAAAAAAGATGTATGGGGCATCATTTTGAGAGTTCAGAAGAGGATTTAGAATGAACAATGCAGACATTGGCACCAATGTTTTAAGATCAGTTTCAGAGGATGCTCCTTTTCGTAGAGAGTGGTGAACAGTTTTTTTTTTATTGGGGGTTTAACGACCACCGTGAGCAACTCAATGGGCTATAAGCAGTTGCCCGTCCCTAATTTAGGGTCACTGGTTCCAGGGACAGGAGAGAGCCAGTGCCGCAAGACAAACACAACATAAATGCCTCACCGGGATTCGAACCCGGACCCTTCATGGACGAATGGTAATCAAAGCCAGCGCTTAGACCACTGCGCCACTGGGGTGTGGCAAACAGTTCTTTGAAAAAATAACTGTAATTGAAGTTAGTGCATTTCCAATACGGAGAATCTGGAAAATTCAATAATCACATACATATGTGCTGAGAACATGACATCATGTGATTGATACTACACACACATACACACCTACTGCAAATTAAAGTCTAGTTGTAAATACCATGTATTTCATTACATTTTGGTTCTTTCACTGAACCTTTCACCAGATGGTCTTACTCTGTGTGCTCCTTTCTGAAGCTACCTATCTAATCTGATGTTCATGTGATCATCATGTTGCATCTGTAGTACTGCATTCTGTGTTTTTAATTTTTATGCTTTCCCTTTATCCCTATTATCTACCACTCCAATTTTATAAGCAATTTCCATGGATAGGCAAGGTTTATGAAATTAATAGAAATGCAATCTCCAGCCCTTTCCCAGTGTCTTTTCAACAATGGCCTCAATAATTTTAATGTCTCTTTCAGTTTTTGATTAGAGATATATTTCGACATATTCAAAATTTGGTTTACTCAATTTTTTCCATATACATGTTAGATGAGGAAATGTTTTTGTTTGAATTTTATTCCAGTTACTTGTATGTGTTGGGAAAGTCTATCCATTGAAACCTATTTTTTGTATTACCCATACATCCTGTTTTCTTGAGATGACTCTGATTAGTTCTTGTTGAATATGCTTTCCCTTTATCTCTACTATCTATCCCTCCAATTTTATAAGCAATTTCCATTGATAGGCAAGGTTTATGAAATTAATAGAAATGCAATCTCCAGCCCTTTTCCAGTGTCTTTTCAACAATGGCCTCAATAATTTTAATGTCTCTTTCAGTTTTTGATTAGAGATATATTTCGACATATTTAAAATTTGGTTTTACTCAATTTTTTCCATATACATGTTAGACGAGGAAATGTTTTTGTTTGAATTTTATTCCAGTTACTTGTATGTGTTGGGAAAGTCTATCCATTGAAACCTATTTTTTGTACTACCCATACATCCTGTTTTCTTGAGATGGCTCTGATTAGTTCTTGTTGAAATACTGTAAATTCTACATTTTATAGTACAGTCTGATCTTTAATTTTTTACATGCCAATGTTTTTGTTAATGGATGGGTTATTTGACATCAAAATCAAATTAACAGCAAACCTTTTGCACATTTCTTGGATTTTTTATGTATGTAAATCTAGAAAGTGTTCTTTTCTTAATTATTCACACGGCAGTCAGAATATAACTCTGAAGTGCTCTAGTTTACTGTTCACCATGTTACATCATATCAGAAAACTTGAAAATTAGATCTCCCTAGAGCAGGAATCGAACTGTTAATCTCTTGACTTCCGCTCGAGCACGCTACCCATTACATAATCCAGGACAATGAAGTTCCAAATAAGTGAAGCTAAGCATATACCGCTTAGGAATAGGAAAAACTTCAGATTTTCACTAGTCAGTTACTTGGAAATTCATTGCCCTGGGTGGTGCAATGGATAGCATGCTTGAACAGAAATCGGGAGATGAGGGTTCAATTACTGGTCGAGGGCAATGAAATTTTCAAGATTTTTGATATGGTGTAACATGGTCAACAGTGAACTAGAGCAGTTCAGAGTTACATTCTGACTGCAGTGGAAATAATTATGATTATCCCATGTACTTATAAGGAATATTTCTTCTTTGTTTCTACAATTTTCTTTTCTTCCCCCTTCTTTCTATCCATTCTGTTTGCTATGATAGAAACTGAGCGTGAGGAGTTTCTGTTCTACCATCTGCACATCATTACTGCTACCTTTCACAATACACACCAATGGTGCGTCAGAGATTTCTTTATGGGGGTGGCCAAAAATATTGAAGATGCAAATAAAAATACACGAGAAAACAACTCCCAAAATATTGGGAAGCAATAAAAATATCACACCCATATTAAAGTGCATTTCCAAGTATTTGTAAAATATATATTTAAAGACATGTAAAAATATATTTAAAAATAAGCAGCCAATAGCAAAGAATGAAGAACTAACTGATATCTCATGGGGAGGGCCCAGGGCCCTGGGCAATTTTCCACTGGGTGCACCACTGATACAAACATACTTTCCTACACCTGTACACAATTAATACTCACCATATTTTATCAGAAATAAAATGTGTGCTTATAAAGTAATGAGACTGATTGATGCAATACCAAACATACCAGGTCTGGCATATTTAAACAAATACTGGAATTAGAATTCAATTTATTTTTGATACTGAGTTCTACTGATTACCAATTTGTTTTTTGTTCAGCCAGTTGACTCATTACAAAATATACAATCCATTGAGAGATTTTAGGTAATATTTCTCACACTTCATAATTGTTTTTAAAATTGTACTCATTACTTTTTTTTTTTTTATGAGCGAGCAATGAGACTTACAAAACTATTTAGGTAATATTGCTAAACAAATATAATATACAGTGGAACCTCTATTTAACAAAGTTGCATGGTAATGGAAAAATATTTGCTATACAGAAAATTCACTATATGTAATAGGTCTTTTTTGACATCAATATAGAATTAACTTTGGCCATAAAATAACTTACCAGCCAATTATTATACCTATTCTATCAATTCTTTAAACACTTCAAGGTGTTGAATTTATTTACGTGGTTATAATTCACATTATACATAAATGTCAACAAATCAATTTTTATCGAATTGCTTATTTAATTTTTATTGAATTGCAATTTTTATTGAATTGCTTATTAACTATTTACTGTTTCTCACGTTGTAGTATTATTGTTGAAGTGCTTGCAGGAAACACCTTTGTTTAACCAAGGGTTATATTCATATAACATGCTATAAGGTTTATAATATATAGAAATAAATCGATAATAGGTTAAGAATGTTACTCACATTTGGTCATAGAGCATTCCGGGATATTGAAGGGTCCTGAACTTAACACTTCAATATCAAGATTTGACTGAATCAATGTTCATGTGGAAGAAGCGATGTCTACCATTTGAAACATGACGAACAAGATTTCGTCACAATAGGACTACAAAGGACCCTTCAATATCCCGGAATGCTCCATGACCAAATGTGAGTAACATTCTTAACCTCCTATTATCGATTTATTTCGATATATTATAAACCTTATAGCATGTTATATGAATATAACCCTTGGTTAAACAAAGGCGTTTCTGCAAGCACTTCAACAAAATAATAATACAACGTGAGAAACAGTAAATAGTGCAACAACTGAATTGTTGACATTTATGTATAATGTCAATTATTATACCATTTTAAACTAGTTAAAGTTTTTTATTTCTCTCTCTCTCTCTCTCTCTCTCTCTCTCTTAGTATTTATTAAGGAATTTTATAACGTTAGTCTTATTAACATTTGTTGAAGTCTTTATTACTACAGTATTACAATTTTGTACAGTATTCATTTGGTTTCATTTAGATCATTCTGAATTTAAAGAATAATTTAATACCAGTGCATACAATACTGTTACAAAATGTGTGTAATGTAAACATGTAAAAGACCTTCAACCTAATTTAAAAAAATAAAATATTACCTTGAAGAATTTAATGGATCATCCTTCAAAGAAATCGGTAAATGTTTTACTGAACTTTAGCACAAGATGTTTTTCACAGTAAGTATCACATCTATTCACCCTTTTGGTGCTACAGTGTGGGTACATGCAAGAAATGCTACGCCATTTCCAATGAAATGTATGCTTCAAGAGAAAACACTGTACTCACCATAAATTTTGATATTTTGGGCCAAATTTTTCCCTGAACTTCATAAGATGCTTCCAAACATTTCTATGCACATTAATTTCATTTCAAATAACTGAATTAAAATTAAAAAAAATACCATGAAATAAGTTTTTTTTTTTTTAAATTGAAATTCAAAACAAATGTCCATGAACTGTTATTTCTTTTGGAAAAAAAAACAACAAAAAACAAACAAGACAAAAACAAATTGATTAAGTATAATGATATTTCCTTTAATTTTGAAAATAACCACACAATTTGATGTTATTCTAAGCCACAGTTTCACTGTTTGGCTAATATGATAGCACAGCACAAGACAAGACTGGAACATAGTTCAATTAGTACACTTATTCAATGGAAAACATTCCCAATGAAGGCCCTTTTCACACTTTGCACATATCATATTGCAAGTGCCCTCTTTCCTTTGTCATGTTTTGATTGTTTGCTGCATACACAACAACCTTCTTTCTTATCTGCTGTCTCATTCAAGAACTACTCAGGGTAAAATTGAGAGTAAATCTTACAGCTGATGACATTTTTAGCATAATATGTTGCAGGCCGATGAATTGGCCGCATCACACTAAAAGGGTTAAAAGACAGCGAAAGACATCTTCTGGCATCTTAACGATGAACTAAGCCCATTTTGAATTGTCTGAAATGCTTTGATCATATCAAGTTGAAACACATGGAATAAATAATTAATACAGACCTAAATCAAGCTGTTCTTTCCATGTAACATAACCACAGAAATTTGAAAATTTAATCATACTGGAACGGGAATTGAACCCGCATCTTCCGATTTGTGCTCGAGTATGCTAACCATTACACCACCCAGGACAATGAAATCCAAACAACTGAGGCGTTAATCTGAAACATCAGACTTTTTGATGTCACTGCAAAAGACTTGAGCACAAATCGGGAGATGCAGGTTCGATTCCCGTTCCAGGACAATTAAATTTTCAAATTTCTGTGGTTATGTTACATGGAAAGAACAGCTTGATTTATGTCTATATTGCTTTGATCATACCTTCTTTAGTTGGTTTTAATTCACATTTGCAATTTTCATCTGAGTCATTAGGAATCTGAAAATTTTAACACTGTAGAATATCCTCGCTAGTAAGATGATCAGCAACAGCAATTTCCTTATCAATTTCGAGCAAAATGAAAGGAATTTCTACGAAAGACTTCCTAAAATAGAAAATTAATTGCCTAAATGGAGGTATTTTTTAACATGTTTTTTTGCTCAAGTTTCAAGATTTCTCCCATAAAATTCATTAAATACAGAAATTCACTAAATTGAGGTTCCGCTGTATATAATCAGGTAGAAGAGAGACTTAAAGTGTGTGAGAGAGGCAACTTTTTAGGGTAAACACCTACCAGATTCTTCCACCATCTCAGCACAACTTTTTGCTGTAGCTACCACTTTGCCAGTTGCTCCCGTCACTGCTTTAGATGCTTGGGACAGCTTTGTGAACTTTGTACTTCCTCTTTCTGCTTTGACCCTAGAAGCTATAACAAGCTGAGCTGTAGCTGCTGCTATTTCTTGGGAAGCAACCATCAATTCTTCAAATTTTGTCTGCCCAGCAACGACTTTGTCAGCTGCATCACTGTATAATGTGGATCAGTTTGAGATTTTGTAATTTTAATATAAGTCACTACTATAAAAACAAACTGACAGTGTTAAAATATTACAACTATGAAGTCAAAAGAGTATGGAAAGTTTGACATTTCTTAGTTCCACAAGTTGCATATAAAGACAACAGCATTTAATAAATTGATATACACCTGTCAAGAAAGTTAAATGCAGAATTTTCATTTCATGTATAAGCCCTGGGTCATATTTTTATAGTTAGTACAATGGTATAAAATGTATGTACATGATCAAGATACAGAAAAAATCACACATGAATATATATCCCCAAGCTGCTCTCTTCGATACTGAACTCAGACCCCCTAATGGGGAAAAAATGCCAAACTTTAAATCAAGTTACTGTATCAAGTCTGCCCATCTCCACTGATTTGATTACACAAGCAAACTTTGCACACATTCACTTTATACCTCAGCTGTAACTTTTTGGACTGAATCACTTTCTTCTCTTTCACAAACATTTCTCAACTTAATCTTTCTAGAATTTCCTTGATCACCACCAGTGATTTCTGTCATTCACATTTTTGGTCACCATTCCCTCACATTTTGATTTAGCATGTCTAAACTATCTTAGAGTTTTGTTCCTGAACTCTATTATCAACATTTTCTTCACATTTAAAATCTGCAGAACATCTCTATTCTTCAACATGCAAGATGTAAAATAAGACTATGTAAAGAAATAAATGATGTAGTCCCATGTAACATCTATACAGGGACACCACAGCATAAAAATTCTGAGGGAAGTGGTACAAGTTTTTACAATTTGCACAGCGTAATGTGTGGTTGAAAGATGCATGCAGATTAATCCAAATGGTATAAAAAATATAACTACATGATCAAAATATAGAAAACATCCAATTAATTAAACAATATTTTAAGCAATTAAGTTAAACAATGGTCAATACATACAGTACATAATTAAACCAATTAATTTATTTCTGGACCATTTTGTTTGCATTGACCCAGGCATCTCTCCATTTTTCAGGAGGAAATCACTTTCCATTCAGTCTATGTTTAAGGGACACAATCTACAGTGGGGTATTAAGAGGCACCACACTGCTGCACTATTGAAGTGTTGGGAACATATATGGTCGATGAGTTCTTAGAAGAAAAAAATTATGATGGAATTTGACATTTAATTGAACCATGGACCATAGAAATGAATGAACTCAAATTCAGCAAGGAATTCAAAGAAACTGGCAGAAGGACCTCTCTCCCCACACACAAATAAAGATAGCAGAAATCAGCTCTTATTGGTTGCTCTCCAATGTCTAGTACACACATATGGAGAGCGCACAGCATAAAATGGAGCATTTATAATATTTGCAGGACTGATGCTGGATTTTTCAGCAGCTGAAAAATCAGTTGCTGATGGCATGAGAAAAATAGCTTCCATGCTAAAGTGCTGTTATAGTGCTGTCCATTAACTATACTTATACTGTAAATTTTAATTTGCTTATCATTATATGAAATTGAGAAACTTTTACTGGTATCCCATTATGCTGCAGTAGTACTGATCATTCTGCTGGCTTGGACAGCTTCCCAAGCCACTACTGCCACAGGGTTCATTGCCTGGGGTCATGACTCAAGAGTCCTCAGATTATAAAATATCACCTTATTTCTAATTTTTCTATGGTATGCTGTTTGGCTTTTCTGAGAGATGCTGCTTACCTTGCTTGTGCTTAGCATGGAATGAATGTTGTTGCATCCAGCCCCAATTTTGAACAATACTTTTTCATTACGCACAGCTTCATATATATATTTAATTATCAATCTTTTTTTTTCTTGAAAATGTTGGGGATACAATTCCCTCATCTCAATATTTTTATTGAAGGATCACAAAGTTCCAAGCCACCGATTCACCAGTTCCAGCACCTATGCATTTTTACAATACACACATTTCATCTATAAAATTAACCAAATAACACAGTGCCTTAGAGCTTAGAGGGGCAAGGAATCGCATATCTGTATGAAGTGTTCTGAGAAAATGACAGGTTTGAGAAACAGGATGAAGTGATGGAAAAGTAAGTGGTTCAAATTTGGGGGAAATGGCAAACAGTCTACATGTTGGAGCACCTTGATCTGTGACATGTTTTATGACTAACCTGAGCGGTACATTGTTATTCACTAAAATTAAAAGCATATGAACTAATGCGTTTCATAAAAGCGCTGAGAGGTACTAATATTCAAAGCAGACACACAATGAACTACGAAAAAGACATGGGAAATCATCTTTCAACTTTCTGATCTGCCTCCCTGTGGTATGGAGAACAAGCTGTTAAGCTCAGAGGTAGGCAAAAGTGTAAGGCTAAGCTAAGTTATGTAGCAGGGCTCAAAAATTACATTGCCCAACATGCCCAAGGCATGTAAAAATTCTGTCTGAGCATAATTTTTTTCGGGCATGTAAAAAATCTAGCTCTGTACTGGATATAAAGTTTAAAAAAAGCCATGTTTTGTTTTATATCCCAATCAATTTCCTTAATATTTAGAGACTCCCTCCCTCTGATTTATTTAATAAAATTAATAGGGTGTGTTTTGAGAAATTAAAGGCCAATATGGATGGATGACTTTGAAAACTAAATTACCCATAATATGGCTATGTGATATCTCAAAAGAAAGCTCATGTAATAAACTTTCAAATGGGCTCAATATGAGCCCCATTGACCAATTAAGTCCACAGTTATTCTGATTTATGGAAGCCATGGTAGGCAAAAATGTCTTTTTTTGTAAATTTCAAAAGCCCTATATAACTTACAAAAGTATTGTATGTAGGAAGATGAAATTTTGCACTGATTAGTTTCTTTATAAATCCTGCAAATTCACCAAGTTTTACGAAAATCAGAAGGGTTCACGTCAAAAATATTACATTTTTGTGCTGATTTGACTAGGAATGACCATTAGGGTGAGTTTATATTTTAAAATGCTGGGTGCAATTTGTGAAATGCGGTAAAAGTACTTTGTTTCTTATTTTATTTCTGGAATGTCAAGAAAAAAAAAACAGTACAATACGTGCATAATGGCATGTAAAATTTTGGTTCAGGCATGTGTTTTTCTGGACAGCGTGCCCGGCTGGCCACGCTACAATTTCGAAAATTTTCCAACCCTGATACAAGTGCTATGCAAAGAGCTGAATAGCACCTGGTCTAAACAGGCCAGAAATAATGATCATATAATTAAAATTATGTCATGGAGGGAAGGTAACAAAAATGTTAAGAAGGATATCATAGTTTTGAAATAAGTGGTCTTTTATTACTGGTGGATTACAATTGACCTTTAAAGTCAATTGTGAAAAGACCAGCAGAATCAGTATAATGCATCAGTAATAAAGTACTGGAGGGGCCACCTTTGGTTTTAACACCTTTTATGGTTTTGATTGAAAGAGGCCAGTAACTTTGTGATTGAAAGAGGCCAGTCCCTTAATTTGCCCGGTGACTGTAAGACTGGCGGCTAATACAATGTCAGGGCATTTAAGAAGGCATGATTTCATAAAATGAATTACTGAAGGTCATACTAAAATCTAAATATCACCCAGTGACAAAAACTGAAGTTGGGTAGTACAGGCATAGAAGATGGGCTATTGGAATTGCAGAGGAATGTCAAAATCCACAATGAACAGTATGAATAATTAAAGTCATCAAGGAAAAGTAAAAAGCCTTTATGAAATATTTATGAAGTTCATAGGTGAGGTTGATTATAGGCAAATTGATTATAAAATGCTTGTTTACAGAAAACCCAAAGTGTTAGAGATGCAAAAAAAGTGAAGTATTCATTGATTTTGCAAGTACTACTTGGAACAGAGGTTTCAAAATTGGCTAGCGACATTTCACTGTCATAAAAGAAGGGTAGAAAGACTGTTGTAATACGTGGTATTCCTAACAAAAAATGAGCAGCTTTTAATGTTAGATACGGATGCTACAACAAATGGCGAAAACATTTTAAAGGTCTATTTGAATGAAAATTCTCGGGCTCATGGACAGGTAAATTATGACAATGACAGAGGGAATGAATATTCACAAAATAAGAAATGTTGTATGGCAAAGCTGGATGATATGAAGGGATTAATACAAAACTGGTTATGCATAGTGGAATGATGGATGCCCTTTAGTTACACAGAGTCCTTAAGATTTCATGGGAAGTTACTGTATTTTTCACTGTATTATGTGTGGCAGTGTAAATACACAAATGTAAAATTCAGAAACAATCAAACAAACAAAACACTGTATAATCCCATAATTTCAGACAGAAAAGTTACAGTTTACAGGATGATCCAGAAGTCCAAAGAAGTAAGAAAAAACAATCTTATTAAATAAAGCATCTGTTGGCAAAAATTAATTTTTTAAGGGAACAAAGGGCATGTTAGATAAAAAATCTGTAGGTACTGCAGACAACTTGGTATCTATGAAAATGTTTCCACTGAAGAGGGAGCAAAAGCCTTAACTAATGCTACCTAGATGGCAAAAACTGACAAATCAGATTCCCAAAGTGATTACCAATGATTACCTCATATGGGTGCTCAGCAGCACCAATTAAAATGTGCAACACTGAGCTTCCCACAGCAAATAATCTTCAGCACGTATCTTTGTTGAATCATATCAAATTACTGGTAAATAAAAAAGAAAAAACTTCTTTCCAACTTTTTGTACCTATGTCTTCATATTTTGTACCAGCTCTTCTGCACAAATAGCATGAAGATTTATAAAAATCAAGATGTTGGAAAAACTTTTTTTTAAGCGGCCATGCGATTCTTCACTCAGCTGATTTATCCACAGCACCTAAATTTATAACTCTTTAAAAGATAATCTCTGTGGATTATAAGCCAGAGGTTATGCTAGTTTGCTTGTTTCTTGAAGACTGGCATAAGCCAGGAAATCTGCCAATTTGCAAGAAAGGTAACAAGAAGGATTTTCTTAGTGCTCCTTGTGCAAAGTTTACCCGAGTACACAGAAAAGAAGTCTACAAGGAAGTGGAAAATCAGCTGAGTAAAGAATCGCATGGCCTAACGAGGGGCAAGACATGATTCCAGATTAACATATTTTATTGATGGTCAGGTAAAAAATGTCAGTACATGAATGAAAATTTATAGATGGCATTTATCAACTTCAAAAAAGCTTCTGACCCGGCATTCAGAGATACCACCTAACAACTGAAGTTATCAGTAGTGCACAAGGAGAAAATCAGTAGTTTCGACAATTTTTCGGTAGTCAAATAAAGAAATAAAAATATTTGGATTTAGGCATTTAAAAAACAAGCGTTTTGTGTAATATCTATAAACTAAATAATGTTTAAAAAATAAATAATCTTCATAAAAAAGTAATAAAATAATCACAGAATTTCTTGAAATGGGCACATCATGTTAAACATTTAATTATTTACTACAGTAGTTAATAATTAAAACAGCAAACATTTTTTTAATAAGTATTAAATATAGAGTAAAAGAAAAAAAATAATAAGGAGCTTTATATGCAATGACACTTCATTTGAAATTTTTTGATCAAAGCATACTTCACCATATATAGACATTTTGACTTTTTCTATCAAAAGAGTTTCTAACGTTTGAGTCCCTAGATTTGGTCGGACACTCGAAGAATTAGATATAATTTTAAATACCAATAAAGCTCTTGTACTTTTTCGCAAAAAAACCCCGTGTAAACAACCCTAAAACAAACCCTGCCACATACTTCCTAAGCTGTGCTGAGATCCAACGTGTGAAACACGCAGCCTCTTAAATAGCATCGGCAACGCACGGAGGCCCAACACGAAACCTGTTTGAATACCATGTCTGCATTGAGATGGGCTCCCTCGCGAAGCTACAATGTCAACAACTGCTTGGCTGGCACACAAATCTTCGATGTCGGCAATCCCCCGATGTAGCGTCCGGAACGAGACCGCGAGAAACTACATCGGAGCTGTGCATGCATGAGAATTTCCCGATGTTCACAGGTCTCTCGGACTGCAAAAACTGGTTTGTGCAACTGTGCTTGGTCACGGCTCAGTGGCGCATGATGGCGATTACATTGTATGCAGGTACATCACAATAGCGATTAATCGAAGTTTTGACAGTCAAAACCCCATAACATCGATGTGAAATTTACACTGGTTTTTGGCGATGTATCGATACATTGCCCAGCCCTAGCAGGTGCACTAAGCCATGACAAAGCATCTGCTCTAAACCCAGCCTCAAAGCTTTGATTGCAGCCGTTCATAGTAGTCGACAACGAAAAAAAATCGTATTATACTAGATTCTCCATAGAAAAATTAATTAAATGCGTAGTCCATAGTATGTGGTTGTTAACCGCAGAAACTACAGAGAATCTGCAGTAAACAGCATTTCTGGGCATTCAGGGACAAGACGCCACATATTTAGAGGATTTTCACTTTTGACAAGTCATCCAGTGTATCCTAATGGCTGGAGTAAAACTAAGCTGTTGAAGTCAGTCAGAAGCCTTTTGACAAGATTTTTAGGACTGACATGTAGGAGGTTTGAGATTAACTGTAAGATAAGGAAGGAATAAATTGGTTATAGAAAGTAACTTAGTAGAGATGGCAAGCATTCTTTTGCATGCAGATGTTTGCAGTATAACTTTATGGTGATTCATACTCTTATTCAATCACAGATTTCCAGGACTTTTAATGTTTTTCTATGACACATGATATAAATACTCCAACTTAAAATATACCAAAACTACAGGGGACCCCCCCCCCCAAAAAAAAAATCCAAAACCAAAATATTACAAAAAAACTGAAAAAAGAGTGTACAGAAATTGATTACACAAAACAACTTACTTGCTTAGAAAGTATGCAAGTGTTGCCAAAACCTTTTTTTTTTTTTTTTTTTTTTGTAGGTCTCTAGTTAGAAATTTGACATTGTTCATTTTTTATTAGTCTTTCAATATCTCGTTCAATGTTGGACACAACGATCAGCTGCTTTTCCTCCAAGTGTTCATCAGTTAGATGAGAACAACCTCTTGATTTCACCTGTTTCATTACACAAAATGATTGTTCGCATAAGTAGGTGTTTCTGAATAATGTTGTGTTTTGATCGTGGATTTTCAATCTCTTCACTTCACAAGGCAAGTACTAGTTTATGTAAAATTCTAAAGAAACTTCTTCAAATTTAACCTTTAATTCGCACTTATTTTGAAGATTAGCAAGCTTCATCTGAAAAACGATGGGCGCTGTTTCAATATAAGTTACGAATGGCATTACAGGCACATCGTATATTTGTGTGTACCCCATAAAATGTTCATATCTTTATACTTATTATATTTGTGTGCACCACCAGTCCCCCATAAAATTTTTGTAACTCTATAATTTTTCTATAAATGTTTGACTAATTTTTGCTTTGTGCACCCCCCCCCCTGGGATTTTGTGTGTGTGGGTCACATACAATCAGGCCAAGGGCCATGGGTTGTGCATGTCTGCACCAGACACACAGCATGAACTGTTTTTCAAAATATCCACATTTAGGGGTGGGTAAAACAAGTTTACCTCTATTCAACCACTGTTGTGAAGAATCTGCATTATGCAGATATATCCACTTTTTGTCCCCAGTAACTGTTCATTTGATAAATCAAGTATCGCGTGGATTTCTGAGCAGTTCCTTGCATACCTTGACACGTAGTCAAGCTTGAGCCAGATTGAGCTCATGAGGCATCTTACAGCAATGTCTGTAAACTTTTCCAATCTTGTGCAAGTGCTCAGAGATGGTAGATTTAGAAACTCCCTGTTCATCTGACAATTCACAAGTGCCAGTTCGTGGATTGTTTTCAACAGATGCTTGCAGCAGGGTGTTCGAATCAACAGTAGAGGGCTTACCCAAACCTTCCTTTCTCTTCATGCTGAAGTCACCAGCCATAAATTTCTTGAACCATATTTGCACAGTATGAGTAACTGCCAGGCCTTCATCTTTGTTAATTTTTCAGACTGCTTCAGAAGCTCTAAACCTGTTTCCAGTAATGTCGCAACAGAACAAATATTTCAAACTTTGTAGCCATTGCAACTGACCGCGGTACAAGTTTAATGCATGGGTTGTGACATGTGCATCATGCCTTATTTCATTCCCCACAGTATGAGCTTTCAGTTGTCTGCAACACAGAAACATGCCCCACAGAAAATATGCATATTTATGTAGTGAAATTGTCCTATGCAAAAACGGTTTTTTTTTTTTTTTTTTTTTTTTTTGGAACCCCGACAGATGTTTCTCATACTCCATAGCAGAACCAGGGTTCCCACTCAAAAGTAATAAAAAAATTCCCTGACTTTTCCAGGTTCTCCAGGTGGTTTTTAAAGTTTTCCAGAGTGGCATATTGCAAAGAATTGTTACATTTCATTCCATTCCATTCACTTTTCTCACCAAAGTACACACTTGTAAATTCTTTACGTACTTTGTCTTTACAAAATTACCCACTTTTCATTAATAACAACTAACTGTGCACATTATTTTCTGTACCAAAGTTCCGTGAACTTTTGTGAATACTACCCACACAGAATTTGTAAATACATTCTCATAGAAACAGATCATATGTAAGAACAAATCTGTCAGTTGAATAGTTTCAGTTTTTCTATAACACAATGCAGCTAAGCTTAATGATGGAATGGCTCTGTTCGAAGAAACATGTTTCAAGAGCACCAACAGACAAAGGACTTTGATCCATTATTTGATTGGTTCTCTTGTGAAGTGTTTCTACAAGCAGGAGCCATTGTGCCTAATTGTTCCATGTTAAAACAACTGCCTGGAGAAATTGAACAAAAGCTTAATAACTGACAATTTAAAAAAATTCAATTTTGCATCTGTTTTTAGAGAAAAAAGGAAATACTTAATATAACTGAAAGTAGGATCTACAAAATTTTAGGCAGGTAGTTTTGCAAGCAAAGATTTGAAATCTTGAAAAAATAAGTTTTTTTGGCAAAATAAAATATCGATTGATTTTTACAAAAAAAAAAAAAAAAAAAAAAAAAGGTAATTTTCCCTGAGTTTTCCCTGACTTTTACAAAAAAAAGGGGTAATTTTCCCTGAATTTTCCCTGACTTTTACAAAAAAAAAAGGGTAATTTTCCCTGAGTTTTCCCTGATTTTTGGAACCATTTTTAAATTCCTGGGAATTCCAGGTTTTCCCTGTTTTCCAGGTTGAGTGGGAACCCTGAGAACAGCATTCCCATGGTATTTTTATTTCATGTCAGAAGCATGCACACTACATCTATAAAATCACAAAATACATCAATAAGAATAATCACAAAATAAAAATGGTAAAAACATATACAATACAATGCAAAAACTTAAGACACCTCAATTCAAATACTATAATACACAACTAAGAACTATTTAAACCATCAAACTGTAATGACGTGCCACTTGTATAGCTTTTCTGAAGCAAACATTAAATCCTTCATATCACACTGCACCGGGCTCAGACAACAGTCTAATAAATGGGACATTGTTTGTATATCCCCGCAATCACAGAAATAGTGTTCAGAACAAAGAAAATCCCATTTTACCAAATTGTCTCTTGATTTGCCCACACCAGTCCTGATCCTATTAAGAGTTCTCCACACAGTCCATCTGTATTGATGTCCAGGCAAGATGTCCTCTGCTGGCTTCATCCACTCTGCCAAGTTCGGATGCCCACTGGTTCACACGTACCCTTTGTGGTGGCTGAGTGATCTCTTCAGCACACTTCATAAAACTTCTCCTTGATTTCAACCTAGACAGCCAGGGCATATAAAGTGAAATCTCGAAGATACTTTGTCATTTCCACATCTGAGTGTATCCTTCTCCTTATTTCCTTATTACAGGCGGGGATATCCCTGCCACTACATAGAGTTTTTCTAAAGGCATAGGTCTCAGACAGCCAGTAACAATCTTACAAGTTTCGTTCAGAGCAATGTCAACTTTCTCGGCATGCGCCGAACGTGCCCAAACAGGGCAGGCATATTCAGTGGCAAAAAAGCACAGAGCCAGTGCCGAGGTCCACACCAATCTGGGATTTGCTATCCATGAGGAGTTAACAAGTTTATGAAGCAGATTACTTCTGGCAAAAAATATTTTGTCTAGTATTCTCACAGTGCATCTTAAAAGTAAGAGCTCTGTCTAAAGTGACTCCTAGATATTTAGGTGAATCCGTATTCAGAAGTGAAGAGCCATTTAACATTACATAGTTAGTTTTCTGTTTGCTTCATGATTTCTCAGATGTTTTCTGAGTCTTGGCTGGATTAAGGGCCAATTGTTATATCGTTTTCAGGGTGATTACAGAAAATCCACAGCACTCACTGTCTGTAATAGTAGTAAACACGAAACATATTGCAACAAAAAAATTACAAATAATTAAAACTCCACAAAAACTGGATTCCTAGACAGTGAATTACATAATCCGATTAATAGGGACACTTGGTAGTTATGCATAAGTACAACACTAGAAAAATCTTGAACTACAAAACATTGCATAAGGGCAAAAATAAAGAGAAAGGTGAGGGGGATGGATTAAATTCCAGGATGTGTAACTGGATTTTAGGACATTTTCAAGATAAGTACGAACCATGCTTAATTAACTATGCAGAACTTGTGAGAAAAAACCCTTGTGCATATGGGATTTTCCTACTACTTCAAGAATTTGCTTTGAAATATTGGTTACAATGTTGTGATTAAATCTCCAAAATCCATTAGCACACTTTTAGCAAGCAGCAGAATGAAATGCAACACTGGTGATTATTCAGGAATCTATGCTATTCCTCTACATTATTGGGACAACTGTAAAGCTTTATATAAAAATGACCAAATGATCCATCGGGACCAGAATAAAAGAGCCTGGTAGGGATGTAAAACATGGAAAACCCACTACCGCACTTACTAGGGAGTTCTTGTTCAATGCAGCCACCTGTATGGAATGATTCAACATGCATAGACCAATATACTACCCAAAAAGAAACTGCTGTTAGGGAGACTACAGAAATCTTGATGAGACCAGGCGTTTGTATTGAAAACATGTCATATAAGCTGCCATCTGTATGGTGTGTTTTTAGATAAGTATTATATTTAGTGTAAGATTTCATTATTGTAAAACCACACTCCATGACACATGAGACTAACTAAATGTGATGCCGCATGCTTTATATCAAACAAATATTTTCAAAAGGTGAATATGTAAACAATTTCCAGTTCTGTTTGTTCTGCATTGTTTATCATGTAATTAGGTTGATGGCCTTGAAAAAGACTTCCAGTTGATGCGTGAAAGCTTGGCATTATTATGTTACCTATACCAATAAAAACAAAAAGGTATTGAAACTACCAGTTTCTAATAGATTTCAGTTATTTGTGTATGGTTACTGATTAAACAGCTATTGCAAATATAAATTTTATTTAAAAATTGTTATTTAAGAATTTAAGTTGCATTCTTTGCAACTACTCCAATTCTTAAAATGTGATGCATCTCTTCATAATTGGTTAATGATCATTTAATAAGTACATTGAAAAAAATATGATTGGTAAAAAATCAATTAATCAATAAATAAATAAAAAGAAGAAGAAAGAAACTTACACAAGGAACTTGGCACCAATTCCAACCACTTTTGCAGCTGAAATAAGACCTTCGGTCCATCGATGGTTCCTGTTATAGAATTCTTTTTCGGAACATGATCCCTAAGGAGAATATTATTCAAATTGAGTAAACAATGACATTAACAAAAATAAAGTTTTACAGAAAGCTTGATACTTTTTTAACTACAAAATTATTGTAGCATTACAAACAAGCTGAAATACAAATATGGGAGAAGAAACAATAAAAAAGTTTGCAAACAGTTAGATTCTTTTTAGCACATCTTTTATAACAACAGTGTGCACTTATAGTATCACTTTGTCCACTTGTCAGTCTGTGGACACCATATCTCTGCAACTATTAGTTCGATTTAAAAAGATTTTTTTGCATTGGAAAGCTGGAAATGTAAGAATGATAATTTTTATCCTCCGTTTTTTTTTCTATTGCATTACTTTGCTGCTAAAGGGTGTAAAAGTAGATGCTATTAAATTAAAAATACATTTTATTCCATATAAGTGCTTCTAAATATCTGATTGAAAAATTATTTCTTCTTTTTGATGCCATTAATAATGAAGACTATTTTGGTTAACTTTCTTTTTTAAGTATGATTTTACATTATGGGGGGTTAAGTTAAATTGTGATTTCCCTGATATCTCTGCTTCTAAAAGGCCTACTTGAAAAATTATTTCTGCATCAGATACAGCTCCTGGTGGAAATGTTCTGCATATGATTTTTAATTTTTGGTAAAGAATAGTTTGGCCACCAGGGCGTATAAGTGTTTACCTCTGTTTCAGATGTATTTGCAGCAAAATCTGAGCTTCTGAAAATTAGCTTTAAAATTTTTTTAGTAGACCGATATCATTCATCTTGGAAAACCTTTTGAAAATGCCTTCTGCTTTATACAGTGCACACTTAAATGTGTATATTATTTTTGTCGATATCACCACTTTTAAAAGAGTCTGATTTGAAAAATTCTTTCTCTATCGAACCAGCATTTCCGGCGTGAAATGTTCTGCACATAATTCCAAATTTTTATTAATGCCCAAGTCTGCTACTAGAGGGCATAAATTCACGTTTCCCTTTACAGCAATATCAGAGGGACTAAAATCCTGATAAAAAAAAAAAAAAAGAATTGGCTAGAATAATGCACAATTTCCCTGCTAGGAGTGCAAAATTTAACCTGATTCTTCTGATATCTCCGTTTCCAAATGTCCAATTAATTTTTTTTTTTTAACACTAGATACCATTTACCTTGTGAAACACTTAAGCTTGTTCTTTTGTGCTTGTGGAGTTTTTTTTTTTTTTTAGTTCACAGTTACATATGTTGCTAAGTGCTTATTCTGTACTTTTGTTTGCAGCTGTGTCTTTGCTTATAAAAACCATATTGAAAATTTTCCTTTTTTTTTATTGTATGTCATTCTCTATACAGTAAAGTTGAGGCACATTATCATCTTTAAATAACGCACAGCTTTTCCGCTAGGAGCATAAATATCAAAACCTTTTTTTTTTTCTGGCTATCTCTGCTTCCTGGAGACATATTGGAAAAAATTCATTTTCCTTAGCATAGCTTTAGCAATGAATACTTTTTTGCAGATTTTCAACTTTTTCTTTATGCAAAATTCTTCCTCTAGGGGGCATAGAGTTATGTCATGCTTCCTCATATATTTCTTCTTTTTAACTGTTCATTTTGAAATTCTCTTTGCCTCTGATATCTTCCTGCTGCTATGAGAAACTTTTTGTGCATCATTTGTTAATTTTCATAATATACTTTTTAGCCGCTGGTGGAAGTTAAGTAATTATTTCTCTTTCTGGATGTTTTATCAATTGTAGAAATCCAGTTGATTTTTTAGAGTAACCAGTTCTATTGACTATGAATAACTTTGAAAAATGTTACTCACATTGGAAAGGAATCAAAAGATGTGCTCATTATAACCAAAAATTCAGCATCATCTTTCTTGTTTTAACTTTTTTTCTATGGATTACAAAATGTTGCATGTAATATCATAAACAAGCTAACATACATACATACATGAAGAAAAATAAACAGTACTATTTCTTATGAATATTAATAAGCAGAGTAATCCATACCTCAATATATAAATTTCTTATGGTTTTCCTGCCGTTACAGGTAACAATTTAAAAAATTAACACTTCTGCATAAAAAAACTAAAGGAAATCATATTTGCAAGAATGTTTTCTACAACACCAAATTTAAGGCATGAAATATGTAATTTTTTTACTAACCTTCCCTTGCAAAACGATTTCTTCTTGCAAGTCTTTTGATGAATGAACTAGAACTTTTATTGCCTAGAATAGCAAGAATTTTAAAATGTTATTTAAAATAAATAAAAACCAACAGCACAAATTGCAAAAAATGTGTACAGTCAGTTGGATAAGGTACAATACAATTTAACCAAATATTTAGTTGTACGAAATAAAAGGAGTGACAGAAAGACAAAACATGAATTGCAAATTTATTAATGGTTCAAATGTATTTTGTGCATGAATTACCACTAAAATTTTAAAGAATAGCAGTTGATATGTGAACATATGAGATACAGCTAAAAGCTTACCTTGTGTAAATGAAGTTGTATCTTGAAATAACATTCTAATTGCACATATTAAGACCAGCCATGACTCAGGATGGTACCCAAAGCTGTTATTTAACTTATGCTACATTTAGGGGTCACAACACTATATAGCTTTAAAAATAGTTGAAATAGTGACTAGCTCAAACCAAAAAAAAGTGACTAACTTGGGAAAAATAGTGACCACAAACAAACAATTATTTGGAATATAACAAAACACAGGCAACACAAAAACATTAAACAACAAATTATACAAGTTTTTAATTTTTTTAATAAAATAACCCCTACCAAATTTGGCCGGATATTACCATCGTTGAAATTAATGATAAACATACTGGCTTTTAGGTTCATTTCATTAATTTCAACTTGGATGATGGATGGGGTATGACCTTCTTTATGACTGTTTAATGGTTACAAACATTAATGATTATAATTTCGCAGATATCAGTACAAACCATGGTTCACAAGAAAACGTAATAATTACATACAAAGTTTGACAATCTGATCAGTTGGGAACCTAAAATGGCGACCTAACTTAATTTTGGTTTCTTATAAAAAAAAAGAAGTAATAAGGCTTGAACGTCTCTTTTGAAGCCTCTTTTCCAAAGTATCAGCTCTGTTTTGGTGCTGATCTTCATCTTCTCTGACCTTCTGGACACCTTCAATCATGGCTTGTGCCAGATGAACTTCCTTCAAGTCTTTTTTCTGCACTGCTTTTCTTTTAGTCGTTTATTTGCTTCTTCAAATATTTGGTCTCCCACTTCTTTTTTCCTACGAGCTTCTTTGCGAGCACTCTTCAATCTCTCTTCAAGTTCCTTTATGTCTTGCTTTCTGTTTTTTCATATCTTCATGTTTCTCCCTTTCAGTAGCATGCCGCTTACACTCTTCCTCATTCTTTTTCTGTTCTTCGTAAAGTTTTCTTTTCCTCACAGTATTCGTTACAGTGCTTGTATGCAGTGTGAGCAAGACCAAGAAGGTGTTTCGAAATAGGAACATTAGCTGGCTTGTTTTCAAAAGCTTTCAAACCATCTACAACATTTAGTCTGGCATTGAGCATTCTCTTACTCATGTTTGCCCTCTCTTCAGTTAAAATTCGAGAAGAAAGCAAAAACCCTCTTTCCACATCCGCACTTCCGTGAGATACACAGAGACACATTTTAACGAAATGCTGCAATGTGGGATACTTGTCCGTCCCACTTGAGTTTCTGAGGTGGAAGATAGTACGCCAGTAATGGTCTATTCGCAGATCAGGAGGGAAAGGTGGAAGAGATTCAATACGCAGTAGCTTCCACTCATCTGTCAAAATATCGACATTGATATTTCCAGGAAAATGATTTACAAGTGAGTAATATCATCCAAACTTGTCCCCTGCTTTCTTTCCGAGGGCTGTAGGAATTTGAAGTGTTTCAGAATTCGATCTAATTTTTTTACAATATAGCTACATAATGTTTCAAAACATTTAACTTAAATTCCATCTGATCCCTTGCACTTACTTTGTCAAGTTTGGTTTGAACAGAACTTCCACAATTAATGTCATTTGATGGGAGCAGATTGCACTTATCGAACGCATTTTCTACCAGAGTATGGCCCTCAACAACAGAATTGATGCTCTCCATCTTACATACACATCCCATTACAGTAAAAAGTAAAGTGTCCATCTCACTGTACAAAATATGTATCAATGGCTCTTGTCTTTCTAAAAGTGAAATGAATTTTTGAAACAGCTGAGTACTTGAAACAATAAACAACATTTCTGCTTTCATTGTAGGTTTCTTTAGATAGGAAACTATCTTCTTGTGAGAGGCACTATATACCACTGACTTGTGTCGTGGAATGTGCTCCAAAAATAGTTCACTACAGCTGGCCACTGTTCAAGGATTCTGTTCACAGCAGGTTCAAGTGTCAACCAACGTGACGGCACATGCTTAATGAAGTTGTGTTTCGGGACTGCTTTCATATCTTGAACTTTGGAAAACTCTTCTCGACGTGAAGGCCAACCATGAAAGTAGTAATAGACAGCAATTACCAAATCAGAAACATCACACCCAAAGACCTCCAAACCCTTCAAAAATGCATTGTTTATGTTATGTAAGCTGCACGTTCCCACTGACAGTAAACCTTTTTCTCCATCAGCAATCAGTTCTTCATTGATCAGACGAAAAACCTTTTGGTTCACTACTGGTCCATCACTACCTATCATAACAAGTTGTTTAGTACTGAGGAAACCCTGATCAAGAGCTTTACAAATAAAAGATTTCAAAACAGCAGCTTTTGCACTTCCTATAAAAAAGGTCTGAAGGTGTTGAGTAACTATTTCACCCCTAGTAGCCGACCAATATTTTATGGTGATCTGTAGTTCTTTCTTGCCCTTACTGTTTGTTATTTCATCAAACTGCACTGAATAAAATTGTTTTTGTGCTTCAGAGAGCATCGGATCTCTAAAGTATGGTCCCAACGCATCACTAATTAAGTATGACACCTTAGTTGGAGACAGGGAAAATCCTTCTGGAACACCCCCAGAAAACATGGCTTGAAAAGTATAAACAATATTTTTGTTTGAAATAGCAAGGTAATTGTTTGCAACCACTGTCATGGTCCAGATGAGCTCTGCTTTAGAGGCTTCAGCTGTGGCACTGTACAATTGGACAACTGAAGGACGTGATTGTGTTAACTTTGATGAGCCTCCAGAAGTTGCTGATGATGTTGAGCTTGAAACTTTTGATGGTGATGGATCTGTATTTAATTGTTCAGAAGCTGGAAGGTTATTAATATTGTCTTGCTTAACACTTAACTTCAGCTGTAAATGGTCAAGTTTAATTTTTACGTTTTCACAATGTTTCTTCCCTTTATAATGTTGAACAACTGATTGAAATCCTTTTGTAACACTCACAGTAACCTCGCACACTAGGCACTGTAGTTGGGATTCACTTTCTTTCCTTGCCCATTTTGAAATCAAATGTCCATTTTCATCAGTTTTCTGCAACCACTCGCTCCTAAAATGACACTTCCTCATAATGTCAGCTAAAAATGAGATGTACAATGCTCACCTGAAAAAGAAAATTAATGTTAAAAAAATATTTGATGACTATTATATTATTAATTATATATTATATAAAAAATTTAGGAAAATGTGGAAAGGAAGGGAAAAAAAGGAGCTAGAAAAGAGAGATCCTCAGATTATATAAAACACCATATAACAAATTTTAAACAGGTGACTTAAATGTTTCATCATTGGATCAGTTCATAGTAACATTAGGTAAGAGGACATCGATATAAAACAATTTGAATAATAAATTTACATTCATACCTAAGAGCTGAGCTGTTGTGTTCTTGCAATACTGTACATTCTGGGCTCGTCAGACTGAAGAATTGAGATGTAAGAAATTAAATGAGAGGAATTAATGGGTGCATTAAGAGAAAACTGAAATTACAAATTAAAAGCCAGAAAAGTGACTTACTTACTATGAGTAACTGACAATGACAAAAAAAGTAACTAAAAGTGACTTTTAGTGACTTTTTCTTTAAAAAAGTAACTTTTAGTAACTCCGTTCAAAAAAAGTAACAAATATAGTTGAATTAGGTACCCGTTGCCCTATAACACTATTTTAAAAATATATTTACAATATCTTAAAAAGTTATGAAAATTTTCCCTTATTTTTTATGTAAACTATGTTAAAACTTAAATACAAATTTCACAAGACTTATTTACTTTATAAAAACTTCTTTCTTTTAACTGGACCACATGATCAAGAGACTTTTACAAAGTAATCATTCCTTGCACAATTATCTATTATCACTTACAAACATTTTCAAAGACATTAAGAACAATAAAAATTGAAAAGAGGGAACAGCTGATTGCTGTCACTTTGATTTCTTCACTTGGAGATCTTTCATCTGATTTACATAGCATCCTTAATGAGGCTCCAGCGTTCGTTGTTGCCGACAGGAGACTGAAGCATGTAGTCTTTCTAGTTCATTGTGAAAATGTTCTAAAACACCTATGTGGTGCCACTTAGTGTGCAACTGAATGAAAAAACTTAATTGTTTTTACTTTTCCTTTTTTTTTTTTTTTTTCAACTATTATGAGTTACTTCCATGATACTGACAAAAAATATTGGGTCATTATTATTGCACACAGTTTATTTCTTTATTTTTTTCCCCCAACACAAACTGATTAGCTGCTTGATAGTTGAAAAAAACTGATAGTTGACAGTTGCTGATAACTGATAGCTGCTTTTCATTTTTATTTGAAGTTAGAATTTTATGATCTTCAAATTTGGGGAATTCTTTATGTTGCACACAATACTGTTGTATTAATGTGGTATTTTCTTTTCTTTCTTTCTTCTTTTTTTTTTTTTTAATGGTGTTTTAATCTATTTTTTAGTTTATTTTTAGTGTCAGCAATCTATGAAAATCATGGCTCTGAAGTCTGAAATGATATTTCACATGTTTTAACATACAAATTAAGGAAAAATTAGTGCATATATATATATAACTTTTTAACACATTTTAAATGTCTTTTTGAAATCACGTAGCATAAGTTAAATAACAGCTTTTTTGGTAACACCCTGAGTCATGGTGCATCTTAAAACATGTTTGCTGCTACTGTGTTTTTTAGCAGCAAGAACAAGATGCCAGTAAGAAATCTGCGCAAAACTTTTGTGACGCCACAAGTCATCACCTGGCACTACAGATGGGCTTTTATGTGTGGATCAATCTAGCTGCATGCTCACACTTTATAGCTTTGCACAACTTCGGTATCTAAAACTCTAGAAAATTTATCCATAATTGATATTTGTAATTATAATTCTGCCAGTAAGGAAATATTATCCTGATACTGATGTAGACATTTACTAGATATATATTCAGACACTGCAGCATATAAAACAAGATAAATAATACTTACAAATGACAAGAAGCTCTATATATTGTAACATGATTCACAACTGGATAAAAACAAAATCCATGCAGTTTTATTTGGATTGGGAATACAACCACACACACAGTTTGACGCATTTTTTACCTGCCGAGAAACTTTTGGTTGAGAGGGACCAACGATGGCACATCTGAATTTATCCACGGTTTCACTAAAACTAAGTATTGAAGTCAATATGGGTTTTCTTGAAATCCCCCTTTAGCCTCCTAAATACACAAGTACCAGATAAACTAAAATTGTAACTTAAACTAGTATAACTATAATAGTAATCCAAATATCTTGGCATAGATTATAATCAAAGTTTCCAAGCTTTTGCACATCAACCAGGTGGCTTTTTCAAGGAAGGTAGACAGATAAGTGCAAACTGGATAATAGAACACTTCAACAATTTGAATGCAGTGACTTTACTAGATAATAAATGAATAGGCACAAATAAGATCAGTCGTTCAAAGAAATGAGGTCACGTTGGTTGGGCACACGGTATCATGGAAGAAAATGCTGTGTTTTCTAAACTGGATAATAAAACACTTCAACAATTTGAATGTGGTGACTTGACTAAACAATAAATGAATAGACACAAATGTGATCAGTTATTCGAAGAAACGAGGTCACATTGGTTGGGCACGCGGTGGAGTGGTAGAAAATGCTGCGTTTTCTAGCAGTTATCTAGTCTACCCCTTTTTTTTTTCATTTATATTTGTTTACCTTCCTTGAAAAAGCCATCTGGTTGATGTGCGAAAGCTTGGAAACTTTGTTTTATAATCTACGCCAATATATTCAGATTATTAGTATAGTTATACTAATTTAAGTGCAATTGGTGTACAGTTCCATGTAATTAATTAAAATTGTAACCTCACTGTGATTATGTCTGTAAACTTCAAAGCTTTTTTTCCCCCTTCATCTTATCTGTAATATACTTATTTCGTAAATATTCATCACATATGGTCTCTATGTATGGTACTAATACTTTTGCGTTGTACAATAAAGTGCATTTGAACTCTATAGGCCTTTCTTGTTATGCATAAACTCTTAATTAACAAATGCT
This sequence comes from Macrothele yani, assembly GCA_039090855.1. Taxonomy (NCBI): domain Eukaryota; kingdom Metazoa; phylum Arthropoda; class Arachnida; order Araneae; family Macrothelidae; genus Macrothele; species Macrothele yani. Next base: position 35,961,054 of record CM077004.1, read on the forward strand.
TTTTTATTGCCACTCAAGCATTTGTTTACTGACAGTTCCCTTCACCACAAAACCAGTGACATTCAAAGGAAAATAAACATTGCAGTGAAAAGCAAGCACTGTGTTATTTCTACAGGTAGTCAATTTACTTTCCCTTCCCTAAACCATCAACCAATGTAGGGAAAATCCACTATCTAAAAGCTGCAGTCACTTTTAGACAATTGGAGACACATTCTCAGTGCCAATCGTGAAATAGATAACTTCCTTCAAGTGTAGAAGGTTTTAGAAATGGAAATACTAAGCCACAATCATGATGCCTTTTGGCATCATTGGCACCTGGAGTATGATGTCTCAAGGCGTCATTGCGCTGCAGTGAATGTGTTAATATGTGTGCGGTTAAAATATTATTTCAAGATATGACTGAATTTATGCAAGAGAAGCTTCTAGCTGTACTTCACATGTGTAAATATATATTTATATGTTTGCAAATGCATTTTAGGTATTACATGACTTAAAATACAGTTTTTGCAATTTATATGTAATTAATCTTCATAGTATTTCCATTTTATGTTAAAGTAAAAAAAAAAAGATTAATTTTGATTATACAACTTATACAACTTATACTTGTGTCCAGTAGAATTTTTAAAATTTCTAAAATTTTACATGGCATTTTTTTATATAAGAATATTGTTTTTATTGTCGAATTTTTGAGGTAAATTGTTCCTCTCCATGAGGTCTTTACTGGTACAATTCACTGTAGCATTTACTATTAACCAGTTAACCACTTAAGACCATTCTTTCAACACATCCTTTTAAATTTCTTTTTTACGCTTTCCAACCATAGGTTGAAGAAGCGTATATGCTCCAGCTTTGTCCGTCCGTCCATCTGTCTGTCAGCACAATAACTCGCGTAAAAATGGTTCGATTTCGATGAAATTTTAGTATGTGGTAGGGGACCACCTGTGGATGAACCCTATTTAAAACGGGTGAAGTGGGGTCAAAGGTCACGGCATAGGAGCAGGATCCATTCCATTGCCCTTATGCGTCATAACTTGCGTAAATATGGTTCGATGTCGATGAAATTTTAGTATATGGCAGGGGACCACCTGGGAATGAACCCTCTTGAAAATTGGTGAAGTGGGGTCAAAGGTCAGGACATAGGAGCGGAATGCATTCCATTGCCTTTATGCGTCATAACGTGCGTAAAAATGGTTCGATTTTGGTGAAATTTTATTATGTGGTAGGAGACCACCTGGGGACCATCTTATGACGTCACAATCTCGCGCTTGAGATGTTGGCGCGCGGTCATGCCATCTGTCTCATTACGTCACGCACACTCTTGCGAGCAGATGGTCACGATTCCCATCTGCCTCATTATGTCACGCGTTGTGTGCGTATGTCCGTCCGCATGATATCTCGCATAAAAATCGTTCGATTTCGATGAACTTTTAGTATGTGGAAGGGGATCACCTGGGAAGGAACCCAATTGAAAATGAACAAAATGGGGTCAAAGGTTAGGACATAGGAGCGGGATCCATTCCACTGCCCTTATGGGTCATAACTAACGTAAAAAAAGGTTCGATTTCGATTAAATTTTAGTATGTGATAGGGGACCACTTATGTTGTAGGGGCCTGCCTGGGGACGAATCCTATTGAAAATGGGCGAAATGGGGTCAAAGGTTAGGACACAGGAGCGAAATCTATTCCATAGCCCTTATGCATCGTAACTTACGTAAAAATGCTTCCATTGCGACAAAACTTTATCATGTTATTTTGGAGGTATACTGAATCGGTTCTGTTAAATATAATCGAAATGGGATCAAAGGTCAGGGCACAGGACCGAGATTTATTCCACAGCCATTATCCTCATAACTTGAGTAATGATTTCTGGTATGTTGGAAAGCGTATTATAATCAATGCATTGCATGATTTTACTAACTTGTTACAATATCCTTTTGATGATGAATAGTTTAAAAAGAGACCCAGTTCATTTTCTAGCAAGTGCTGTAAAAGAATTGCCAATAAACAACCTGTCTGTCCTATGTATTGAAGCCCACAGCTATATTCTATGTGACAAATAACTCCTTATACATGAAATATATCTTTTTTTATTTACAACACAGAATTTAGCTGCAGGCTTTCATAAATAAGAGTGACACATTGCCAACTGAGAACATTTTGCAGAACATATAAATCAGCAATTTCAACACAGCTGTTCTCTGAGATTCAGAGGTTAGATCCTCAAAGAAAGTTCATCTGTCAGATTAAAGTTTAAAACTGATGGAGTTAGATGTTTCTTACTGTTGATGCATCAAACGTCTCCATTTACAGTAATCACACACAGCACACAGATCGAGCTTCACTGACATACATCACATGTCTCACACAAGACCTTTTGTACTTCATACTCGTGATCTTTTTCTCATTCAGACATTCCTGAATCTGGTTCTCCCATGATTTCCTTGGCATTCCTCGACTTTTCTTTCCTGCCATTTGGGCTGAATAAATTCTCTTAGAAAGCATGACACCACTCATTCTTTTAACATGGCCAAACCACCTCAGAATATTTGTCTTCACCTTACTAACCACATTTTGCTTCACATTACACATCTGCAACATGTCTTTGTTCCTCACATGATCAGAACATGTCTTGCCACAACTTCTTCCATGAGTAAACACATCTCCAGCATATATGCCTTAGTGTCTGCTCAAAAAAAATTATTTTTTCAAACATACACATTATGTTTCTGTTCAACACGTTAATAATTATTTAGGTCTAATGCCCGTAGCCCAGACATCGCTGACTTATATTCGCTGACAACATGACCATTACGGTATTTCAGTTGTAGTATATGTGGAAAGTACTAGAAATAACTTTAAAAACGTACCTTATTGTACACAAGTCATCCTGTTTAAAATACAACTCCTATGCTGGAGGTTGTTGTATGTTAAAATTGGCTGTCACGTGAGATGTAATGAAACGAAATGAAAGTGGCCTCATACAAAAGGTGAGGGTAGTAAATGGGTGAAACAAAGAAATACAAGATTTGAAGCAAGAATTTTCAATTAAAAAGGAAATAAAACCAAGATGTACGATAAAAATCTCTCAGTCATCCTGTTTTAAAACTCCAGCACAGGAGTTGTATTTTAAACAGGATGACTTGTGTACAATAAGGTACGTTTTTAAAGTTATTTCTAGTACTTTTCACATATACTACAACTGAAATACAGTAATGGTTGTGTTGTCTGCGAATATAAGCCAGCGATGTCTGGGCTATGGGCATTAGACCTAAATAATCATTAACATGTTGAACAGAAACATATAATGTGTATGTTTGAAAAAATCATTTTTTTTTCTGAGTAGACACTAAGACATAGCATATAAACCACATAAAATGCAATATATATATGTATATGTTGATTATTACTCTGTATCTCCAGCACACAAATGACTCCTATCTTTCTTCTGAAGTACTCAGGTTTCACTGCCATATATCAGAGTAGAAACAGTTAAATTTTCATGCGCAGCCATTTGGGACTTTCAGCAAGAAGATTCCAATTCATTGGGTTTTGTTTCTGCAACTGTTACGTAGAATGACCAACTAAAACCATTGACCATGGGCTGATCTCTCACACTGATACACTTTTATGATTTTTAAGACTCAAAGCAATTTCAAACATGTCTAATAAAACTAGATCAGATAGGGTTAACAGAATATCAATGCAAAATTAACTGGAATTCACTTCAAATTGGTAATCATCACCAGGACATCATTAAACAAAAAAGAATTAAAAAAGAAAAGGCAGTTTGAAATTTAGAAAGAGAAGGGCTCCACTATCAAAGATCACATGGGCCAATTAGTCACAAAAGGAAGAATGGACCTAGGTGTATTCATCACACTAAGACACTGACAGCAAGGTGTAGTAATAACTGCATGATGAAAAGGAAGAATTTTCCTCAAAAACTTACCAATAAAAAAAAAAGATATTCTAGTATAAAAATATATCTAAAATTTACTGTGCCATTTTTCCAGTTGAAATACAAATATTTATGGAATAAAATTACATTTAACAATAACAGATACAGGAAAGAAACACGGCAAGGAAAAAAATTACCATATTACCATTACATGAGAAATTTTTGCTCCATCTAAGATGTTTACATTTTCAGAAATTTTTAAATTTTGCACAAGGGCTAGGAGTGACAAATAAAAAATTTCAGAACACAACTTATTTTAATTTCAGGACATGCAATATGGGTTGCATACGATCATGATCTGGAACGCAGAAATTTTGCACACAAAACATTATGTTATCTGATCATATTTTTTCCTACTTCACTGGATATGAGAATAGATCAAATAAAAAACCTTCTCAAACTGCACTTTCAAATTATACAGAATAGGACATCACCTATACTTAACACTATCATGGATAAGATGATCGCAGGGAGGCAACCTAAACTATAATTGCAGTGATACATTTTATTGTCACTTTAAAACCCTTTTTTTTTTTTTTTTCCATTCTGATGTTGCTTGGCAAATTTCACTTTGTTTCTTTGTTATTTTATCCAGTTTCTGATTTTCCAGGAGGCAGCATTATCTGGGCAACTCTAATTTGTTTCCCTGTTTTCTTTAACACCACCGGCTACTTTTTTCTTTTTTTTGAAACTTCACCTAAGAGCTTGTGTGATGTATCTTGTTTAATCACCAAGGACTTCTCTGCACTCAATAAATTAGCTTTTTGTTCTTCTTCAAGTTAAACGAAACTTTTCTATGTTTTATGCCATCAGCATGTAAAAGTAATTATAGAAGTCTCATATTAGAAACACTGAATTTTTTTTTTTTTTGCACATGGATTTATTATTGCAAATTGCAGCAGCTTTAAAAAAGTGTCAAATTTCAAAAGTGAATTATTGTTCTTTTAAAATTTCAGGAGTTTCAAGGTAAAATAGTGAAAACTAAAAACTTTCATGATATGAAAAGGAAAAATCAGGACGAATCTTACTCCTGTTTTACTCAAGGATAGAAAATTTTTACATATGGATGTACATACACCCCCTCCCCTCCCAAAAAAGACAGCTGTTCTCCACAATACCCAAACAAATTTTGCCGTATACACATCCTATAATGTGACCATGAAACAGCCAGAAACAGTTCTTTGCTGGGACATAATTAAAAAAAAAAATCAAATGAAGAAGAAAAGAATGATGGTAATTTTTTGGTATTTTTGTATGCTCTTAACAAACAATTCATAAAACATGGGAGATTTTAGCAACAAATCAGTAGTTTCCGGGTTAAAACAGAAGTGCTAGAAGCTAGTTATATAAATAAGAAAGGGCTGGGGAGACATTAGACATACCCCAACACTGATTTCCACAAATCAGTTTCCAGTTTTCTGATTAGTGAACCAGATGGAATGTTCCACTACAAAATTGGCTATGATGTTTCAACTGCGGGCAAACATGCTTACACACACAACAGAGTAAACAGATAAAAATTAAGCATCTGTTTTTAAACAATAAGGACTTTTTTGTACGAACGAGAGATATAACGAAATCTCTTGGTAACTATCACAGAAAGACCCCAATCTTACAAAAAGCGGGTGTCTACTCTATACCAATAATAAATAATCAAAATAAAATCGTCAACCAATATATAGGCAGTACAAAAAGAAATATAAAAATCAGATTGACCAAACACATGAAGAACTGGAGTAGAAGAGAGAATAAAACAGCACTTATTGACTTCTGTTTGGATAATCAATGTATACCCTATTGGGAAGGAATTACAATATTAAACCAGCAGAATAATATGAGTACAATACAAGTAGCAGAAGCAGTAATAATAAATAAGACCAAACCATTTAACTGCAATAATAACAGTCCATATGACCTTTCGTACGCTTGGAGGAACCTGATCGAAACTGAGAAGAAATGGAATAGGGAGAGCAGAGAGAGAAAGAGAAAAAGGAAGGGTGAGAATTACATAGATGAAGATAAAGTTGATGTGACCTGACACTAGATGGCATTGGCAATGGTTTAAATGAGGAACATGTGCACTGTGGACACGAGACTTTCAGATAGCAGACTTCGACAGAGGGTGTGAAGTCTCCGTTGAAAACGCCAGGGTAGATAGAGCCTAAGTGAAACGCGCGTCCGATGATTGAGACTGTGGATGGTATGAGGTGGTGTATATGACGATTTTAACTGGAATCTTTTAAAGCTTTTAATTTTTTTATGAACCTGACCAAACTTGAAGACTTCCTCAGCAATTCCAAGAGAGTGCAGCATTGACGAGATAGCCCTAAAGGCCAAGTACGACGTGGAACTTCAAGTGGTATGTAAATAGTAACTCTTAACTCAAGAATCTTTAATTATTATCTGGAAACCTTTACCCATTCAATATGATGTCGACACAGCCAGAACGGAGCTAACCCTAACATCTGGACATATCCAAAGTAGGGTACAACTTATGACGAAATGGCTCTCGAACTAACCATAACAACTGACCATATTGAAGCAAGATACAACTTTGGACAAAGAAACTCAATAACTACTGATGTTGGACTGAACACGCACTTCCGTGAGTAACATCTTTAGGACTTTTAACCGATTTATATTTTAATTGAATAAGTTAATGCACCACCACAGACTGTATCCACTTTACAGAACGTGTAAAACAGAACTTACAGACGTCAAAGCGTCTTCCTGAAGAACTTTGTGGTCACGTAATTGTATGTGAACTATATGATAGAAGCACTTGAGATATAATGTTTTTTAACAGGGCCTTAGAAATTCAAATTCAAAATAAGTTCTCATGGACTTCTAAGAACCGTACAAATCCGGTTTTTCAGTATGTTGTGTTGACTGTGCACAAAATTTATAATGAAATCATTAATAATTTTTTAAAATAAGTTACCCCCTCCCCCCAAATCTGGGTGATCACCAGCAGAAATAATCTTTATTCTTTTGAACCTTCAAGAAAGAGAAATGCTAAGATAATCACATGTATGCTTATCAAACAAGAAAGAGAAAATGATGTAGGAAGAAAATCTACCTGCATAAGACTAGTACAGGAATCCAATATTTTGCTGTTGACTTCTAATTTGATGCCAGAGTCACCAGCTTTACTTCTATTTAACATTTCCTATAAAGTAAAAGTAACACAAAATCACAATATAGAAAACATAATATATTGCAATCAACCAATTGTTCTTAAACTCTACTATTATTTACAGAAAAAGAGAAAAAAACCATTTAAAATTCATAACATTTCACACTTATGTCATCAGTAGTCAGTATCATGATATGGACATAATGCTTGTAATTTTGCAAGCCATGAAAGGGGCATAGTAAAAAAATAGGATGACTACATGAAAATCATTCAGTGAATTGGTAAAATTCCACAAAACATCAAAATTCACTTCAAAGCATTCAAAACTACAATACAAGGGCAGGCTGAGAAGTTTTGTTTTCACTGCAACATTAAGGTAAAAGTGGAAAAATCCAAATAAAACTGGTTTGGGGCAGTCATATGAGTCCTCTCCTCCACTATACTGCAGAGAGGATATCTCAGCTTTGCACGGTAGTTTAGCCACAACGGAGGATTGTTTAGGCATTGGTTCAAATGGCAAGCCTTCATTGAATTCATCACTGCACAAAAGTTGCTCTCATCAACAATCATCAAAGACTGAAAGCAGTTCATGGGGATCAATGTGTTGATGTGAGTACTGTGAGATGATGGTAAGAAATTGTAATGATGAAGATGCAGGGAAAGCAAATTTGAGTGACACACCAAGGTCAGGGAGGCCTGTGACTGCAATGGAACAGTTTCAAAAACAGAATGTTGAAGAAATAATTTATTTTTTGGAAAAGGGGCTACAATAAATTTTGAATGTTACATTGAAACTCTGAACCGAAAACTTATATCTGAAGGAAAGTAGGGCAGAGTGGTCAGGCACTTTTCCAATACAATAATGCTAAACTTCACACCAGTTCTACCACAGTTGCTGCCAACATGACCTCAGCTTTACTGTGTTGCTTCTCCTCTGCAAATCCCAAAAGTTTGATCCTTACAATTTCCACTTATTTCCTAAACTAAATGAATACTTGAGGGGCCATCATTTTACATCTGATAAAGAAGTGAAGTCCTCAGTATGCCAGTGTTTTCAGAATCAAAATCCTGAATTTTTAAGAATGGATTTCGAAAAATTATTAACACATAGGAAGAAATGCATCGAAGTAGGAAGTGAGTATGCAGCCTTTTAAATAAAAGAAAATTTTTTGTTTTATTGAAAAAATGTTTTATCATTAATTTTTAACTTAAGTGAATAGATTAGAAAACTCTTCAGCTCACCTATGTATTTTGTTATGCTGTTTCTTGGATGCTGGGATACACTTTTTTGGGGGAAAAAGAGGGGGGGAGTGTACAATTTTGGAACTTTTTAGGAATTTAAAAGTTCTTAACATGTCTAGAAATTTGCTTTTGTTCTTCTGAAGTTGATTAATAACAGCTTGTTTCAGATCCTGTCTATGCTTGTCATTATGTGTCAGAAATGAAAGTTGAATTCTTGTTTCTCTCTTTGCTGATGGTGCATAAAGTTCTATCTGTGCATTTTTACTATAGAGTTTATTAAAGATGGAGGAAGTTTTAACATTTTCATAAGGATGCAGTCAGGTGATGATGAGAGAAAAAATTCATGTCGTTTATCACACGCACACTGAGTTAGCTTTGAATTAGGAACACTCCCTGTTTTAAATATTCAGAGCGATAAAGTACTAAGTGATACCAACGTCACGTGCGGCTACTATAAATTGTGCACAACTATCCGCAGTATGTAATCAGTAAACATTTGCCAGTAATGGGCAAACGTGGCAACATAAGCCAATCTGACCATGGGCAGATAATTGGGGTCCATGACAGGTACCAATATTTGGGTAACCGCAGCACTTGTTGGCTGCCCCCGTACTACTGCATCAAGAGTGTACCAGGACTGGATTAACCATGCACGAACATCCAGCAGAAGGGCTCACATTGGTCAGCCACACTTGTTGGCTGCTCCCGAACTACTGTACCAAGGGTGTACCAGGACTGGATTAACCGTGCACAGACATCCAGCAGTAGGTCACACACTGCTCCCGTACTACTGTATCAAGGGTGTACCAGGGCTGGATTAACCATGCACAGACATCCAGCAGAAGGGCTCACATTGGTCAGCCACACTTGTTGGCTGCTCCCGTACTACTGTATCAAGGGTGTACCAGGACTCGTTTAACCATGCACCGACATCCAGTAGAAGGTCACACATTGGTCAGTCACACTTGTTGGCTGCTCTCGTACTACTGTATCAAGGATGTACCGGGACTGGATTAACCATGCACAGACATCCCGCAGAAGGGCTCACATTTGTCAGCCACACTTGTTGGCTGCTCCCATACTACTGTATCAAGGGTGTAACTAGGACTGGATTAACCATGCACAGACATCCAGCAGAAGGGCTCACATTGGTCAGCCATATTTGTTGGCTGCTCCCATACTACTGTATCAAGGGTGTACCAGGACTGGATAAACCATGCATAGGTATCCAGCGGAAGGGCTCACAATGATCAGCCACATGCGGTTTATCCTAGAGGTGAGTGTCAGGTGTCACGACTGGTATTTCAGCAACGGCGTGCAGCAGTCACCCAGCTCACCCAACAGTACAACAGTTGTGCAGTTTGACCTATTTCCACATGCACTGTACCTTGCTTTGCCTGGGGATCCACAGCCGGAGACCAACGAGGGTACCTATGATATCACCCAGTCACTGCAAACAAAGCCTCACATGGGCCAAGGAATGTTGGAGACTGATTGACAGATGGAGGAAGGTCATCTGGAGTGATGAGTCCTGTTTCCTGCTGCACCATGCTGAGCAGCATGCAACCCTATCCCCTTGTTGCACAGTTGGGGTTCAACAGGGCAGTGGAGGTGGTGTTCTGATCTGGGGAGCTTTTCCTGACAAGCCCTATGTCCTTTGGTTATGATCCCACAAACACTGAATGGTGGATGCTACAATGACCTGTTAGTTGACCATCTCCATTCATATCTGTAGGAGGTTTACTCGAACCACAGTGCCATCTTTCAACAGGACAACGCAGCATGTCAACATCAGGGTCGTATAACAACTGAGTGGCTGGAGGAACACAACAATGAATTCGCCACATTGTCTTGGCCACCAAACTCCTCGGACTGTAACCCAATTGAACATACGTGAAATATGCTAGAATGGGGTGTGAGAACTGCTGATCCTCCCCATGGAATGAACATGAATTGACGGAGCTGCTGCATCAGACATGGATCAAGTTATTCATGGAGGATGTTCGACACCTAGTTGAATCTCTTCCTAGGTGTCTGCCAGCCATGACGGCACAGAATGGTGGAACAACATGTTATTAGGTAGGAAAAGTTATCTCAGTGTATATAGTATTGATTTTGAAATTTAATTTTGCTGGAAAAAAGAGAAGGGGACAAAAATGCTTGCTCAGTTGATTGGCTTTGAAGAGAGACTGTTATAAACAGCAAAATGTGCATTTCATTAGGCAGAATTTCTAAAAAAATATGGTTGCTTTTTTATATTATTATCAAAAAATAAATAATTAAATGAATAAAAATGAGGAACATGTTCACAAAAAAAAAAAAAAAAATAAAAATGAAGAATATAATCAAGCAACAAAATAAAAGGAGCACAAAAATGTTACAAAATTTTTAAATCTGGAAAACTACAACCACACTAGAATTGGGACTTAAGATTTCAATTCTGTGGCCTGTTCTCATTTTGTGACCTATCTGTGACTTCCTGGTCATCATAGAAACCCTGTCATAGCAGCAAAAAAAGGAAACCCTCTCTTAATGGAAGGAAAAACTTTTACCAGCATGCATTTTGGAGATATAAATAAATGGCATGAAACCGAAAAATGGGAAAAGGTGAAAAATTGGAAATTTTCCTATTAAATAGGGAGACTTGGAAGTGATGGGAATATAACAAAATATTTTGCATTCAGCAAATCATTGCTTGCACTTATATTTGAGCATAAAATCCAATACATGTTTACATTAACCTGCACAGACAAAATTGTCATAGTAAATAGTACATGAAAAGAACAATCAACACAACTGCCATCATTGCTAATTTTGCATGTGGTTTAATGCATAATTGTAATAATTTTGATTTTAAAATATAGCATTCCGTGTACACATAATCGTGCAACTGATGCTACCAGATATGTTCACCAACAAGTTTAAGGAAATCTAGACACACTGGCATACTCAGCAAAAAGTGCTATGAATCAGCAATGCGTTGAAATGCAACAACATGGCATGTACATTTCAACAAATTATTGCCCCTTTTTAGATGATATTTTTAATTTCTATACTGCAATCCACGTATGTTTAACAACATCAAACAACTTTTAAAACTAATATAGCATTCTTTCATACATACTTGTATTTTTTGTGCAGCTTGATCAATATCCTGAACCATCTGCTTCAATTCTACTTCTACTATGTCAGCTAATTTTTGAGATTGATCTTGAGACATATTCAAAACTAATGCTTCCATGAGAGACATAATTTTCTCTACATCCTTTTTCTCCATGTTGAAAATCTCTAAAACATCCTCTTTAGAAGCTGGAAAAAAATATTCATTTGTTTATTGAAAAACTTGCACAAATATTATTCATAACACAACACACAATTTAAAAAAGGACACATTAAATTCCCCAAAATCATTTGTAGTTACACTTAAAAAAAATAAAGAAATAAATGTTTCAGGGTTTAATTACCCTTGAAAACATCCCAGGCCCAAACCTAGCTTAGGTAAAAGAGATCTTGGAAATGGAAAGAATCAGTATCACAAGCATATACACAATGTCTGTTTACTGATGCCAGAAACCCATAACCAAGACCACTCAATCACCAGGTGACTATTCTAGGTTACAGAAACACTGCATATTTTATTCATTGCAAAGATTAGCAAAACAATGACATCTATATTCACCCCAGATTACTACAACTATACCTATATTCACTCCAGAGTACTAAAACAATGATATTTGTAGTGTGCCCTCCCCCTAATTACAATTTTTCTAGTAGGTAATCACTTTATTCAGATGTCTAAAATTGATAATTCAGTAGAAGTACTGTATAGCTACTCACACATAGGTCGAGTTTTGAAAATAAAATTATGAGGTTGACTACTGCATATATGGGAAAGGTACAAAATAATCTGTCATTGATGATTACAGTTGCAAGTAAACTACACCTATTGCTTTTTATTAGGATCGGATGTCATGCGACCACAGTCACAAGATATTTTAATTGAGACTGGGTGTATGACATAAGGCAATGGACAGCTTCTTAACACTTTTAGTGTGAGGTGGGCAAATCATCCTGAAATGTTCCCAATTTAGACATCAGGTAACAGTTACATAGGTAGGAATTTATCAATTGGACTTCCCTATAGTTGTATCAGCACAAACCACATAATCAAAAATTGATAGACATAATCAGAAGAACAATTTTATTATCTTGAAGCATGCCTTTTGGTTCCCACAATTTTGCTGACAGATGAAGGGAGGCTATTGTAAGTGATATTTTCATTCCTAACTCATGCTGAGGAAGCAGCTGAGTAGGAATAAAAGATCAATTGCAGTGATTGCAGCTGCATTCTTTAACAGTGAAGTGGGCTCAAACCTGCTTCCTCATGTCTGTTCTGATGTGCAATCACATAAAATCTGTTTGATTCTTTGACTCCCAATATGTGGACATTTATTTTTCCTTGCAAACTCATACCACAAATTAGATGGGTGAGGGGCGAGAAGAGAGAGAGAAGTAAACCACATCACTCCACACAGGTTGCCAGTGACAGCATGGAATGCTAAATGCAGCATGCATACAGCGCCTTTGTAGAACACAAGGGCCAAATTCTTTCCCATGTACCTAACTGGGAGAGAATTTTGCCGCTCAACTTGTACACAATAAAAAAACAAAAATCCAGATTTTCTTCAAGAAAAATGGGGGTTGACTTATACATGCGTATATGTGCCAAGGAATACTAAAAGCAGCATGCATGCACACATGTGCCAAATTCTTTCCCATACATCTAACTGTGAGTGAACTGACCCCCAGCTTGCACACAATAAAAAGAAATTCCAGATTTGCTTGTGAAAAACTGGGTGTTGACTTATACACGATTATACATGGTAATTAAAAATTTTGTTCATGAGATGTTGATCCATTGAAATAAATCAACAATTTTTTTTTCTCCCAACTCCACAGTTTCACTACTCCCCTAAGCAGCAAAGGCTGCATGGAGCAGCATGGTTCAAATTTAGAGCCTCTGGATTAAAGGAAGCAACAGAACTATAGCTGTGTGATCAAACACAATTTTTATGACTTACTAGGCCAGAGCAATAGACCTAAAATCTAAATTGAATGTAAGTGCAGGGGAAAATACCAATTAGGGACTTCTATTAGCACCAGAAGAAAAATAAAAGCAAAAGAAATATACCTTGATGAACCTGCATAAAAGCATTTATAAATAAACAATGTGATTTGTGATGAGTAACATAGATTGTATTTAAAATAACACCCTGTAAGGTATATTTATGTACAAGAAATAGCCTCTCCTAGGCAAATGTCAGCCCCGCCTTGTAGTGGTGCATCTGTTCACACCGAAGGGGCCTTGATGAATGACCAAGAGCAGTATAACTGTGACTAAAGGAAATGCTATTTCACACTCACCAACACTCATGGCTAGGTGACGAGTTATGCCAACCCTCTCCAAAAGACTTTACAACTCAAAACATGGCTCTCAGTCTCTGGTAGCTGTAACATACCTGGCCAAGGCAGAGATCAGTATGACATGAGGGAAGAGGGTGCTAAGAATCATCAGACAAGAGTAAATAAGTTGGGGTTAAAGATGAACTCACAGTGAGAAGAATTGGCAGGAAAACACGTAACACACAAAACATTAAAATAATTCTTGAAATTGTAATCACACGCGTAAGTTACATTGAAAAATTATGAGCGGGGCGTTTCGGTAGCGACTTCTACCTTCATCAGCCATGTAATGAGACATGTGGTAAAAGCGTCAGTTGTTGCCAGATTTCAAAATCGCTTTCCAAATAATAGGGATGCTAACGTTCCTATTATTTGGAATGATGAAGGTAGAAGTCGCTACCGAAACGTCCTACTCATAATTTTTCAACATAACTTATGTGTGTGATTACGATAGGGATGTTAGCATCCCTATTATTTGGAAAGTGATTTTGAAATCTGGCAACAACTGACGCTTTTACCACATGTCTCATTCCATGGCTAGAAGTCGCTACCGAAACGTCCCGCTCATAATTTTTCAACGTATTTACGCGTGTGATTACGATTTCAAGAATTCTTTTTATGAACTCACAGAAAACCAAACTGATGTACCTACAATGCTTTTACAGGAATTGCAATATTAGAGATTAATGGAGAAAATTTAGCAATAACTAATGCTTACATCTTCCTAGGACAACTGTTTCTAGCCATGGCCGCATTGAAGAAGAAACTAACAGGCATATAAAATTTGGCTGGAATACATTTGGAAGAAACAGTACAGTTTTCAAGAGCAAGTTACCATTATATTTTAAAAGAAAAGTGTTTAATCACTGCACCCTTCCAGTACTTTTGGATGAGAGACATGCACCTTAACTAAAAAAGACATACACAGGCTGCAGGCATCTTAAAAGAATTATGCTTGGTGTAATAAAGAAAACATGTGAAAAGGAACTCGTGGATTAGGAAAATAGCAAGAGTTGATGACATCATGATAAAAATAAAGGCGCATAATTGCCAATGGGCTGGGCATATTGCTAGAACTGATCCCCATTGGACAGCTGAAATGCTAGACTAGATAACAAGAGACAGGAAAAAACCCAGAAGACCACAATGAAAATGTATGGGTGAAATTCGAAAGCACATTGGAGTGACATGGACGAGACCTGCTCAAGACAGAGTTGTGGAAGAGACTTTGGGAGACTTGCATCCAACAGTGGATTGAGAATTTTTATTGTTGATGATCACAATGATATCAGTTCCAAATAAACCGATGTTAAAACAAAGTGACATAAGGACTGTCAAACAAAACAATACTGCTATGGTATTGTTGGTGTGCACTACTACATCTTCTGCATCATACTGTGGCTTCAGGCAGGGATTTATACCCCCACCCAACACTTTCTCAATTTCCTCAGACACCCCTTACATAAAAAAAAAAAAAAACCTTAACTCCTTTTGAAAGTGTCTAACTACACACACACTTTTTAATTTTTAAGTATTACTAATTTTGGTGATCATATAACATAGTTGTCAGTAGCCGGTCCCGGACGATTCGACCAATGCCGATTCGTCCAATGGTACGATTGGTCCAACGCCGATTCGTCCAATGGTACGATTGGTCCAACGCCGATTCGTCCAATGGTATCATCTTACCAACGGTAAATTTTTTTATTTTCCAGAAAGGAATAATAATTTAAATTATTCTCCTCTTTACATCCTTTAGAAAGATAATTTCCGTATATTTGGCAATTGTAAACATTTTACATAAACCTGGTAAAAGGCACTCAATGGAGCATATCTCAGCCCGTTTGCAAAGCACCTAGGCGGCAGGCATTTTTTGAAGATTTTAATTTACAACCTAGATATTTAGTATTTGTAAATATGTTATAAAACCTAATAAAAGGCGCTCATCCTATCATTTCTCAGGTCTTTACGAAGCGCCTAGGCCCTGGGCCTTTTTAGAAGATTTTGAGTTACAACCTAGATATTTGGTATTTGTAAACATTCTAAAAAACCTTATAAAAGGCACTCATCGTATCATTCCTCAGGTCTTTACGAGGCACCTAGGCCCCGGGCCTTTTTAGAAGATTTTAAGTTACAACCCAGATATTTGGTATTTGTAAACATTTCATAAAACCTAATAAAAGGCACTCATTGTATCATTTCTCAGGTCTTTACAAGGCACCTAGGTCATGGGCCTTTTTAAAAGATTTTAAGTCACAACCTAGATATTTGGTATCTGCAAACATTTTATAAAACCTTATAAAAGGCACTCAACGAATCATTTCTCAGCTATCTACCAGGCACCTAGGTCGCTGGCCTTTTTAGAAGTTTTTAGTTACAACCTAGATATTTGGTATTTGTAAACATTTTATAAAACTTTATAAAAGTCATTCATCGTATCATTTCTGAGGTCTTTGCAAGGCACCTAAGCCACAGGCCTATGAATTAATATTTCATGCTTAAGTGAAAGCACAATATTATTAACTTGATTTAATATGTAAACATTATGAATATGACATCGGTAGAATAAAAAGTCCTAAAAAGGCGTAAGCCTAGAGCCTATGAATTACTATTTCATGCCTAAGTAAAAGCTCAATATTATTAACTTGATTTGATATGTAAACGTTATGAATCTGACATCGGTAGAATAAAAAGTCCTAAAAAGGCCTAGGCCTATGAATTAATATTTCGTGTTTAAGTAAAAGCGCAATATTATTAACTTGATTTAATATGTAAACATTATGAATATGACATCGGTAGAATAAAAAGTCCTAAAAAGGCGCAGACCTAGAGAGCCTATGAATTACTATTTCGTGCCTAAGTAAAAGCTCAATATTATTAGCTTGATTTGATATGTCAACATTATGAATCTGACATCGGTAGAATATAAACTGTTAAAAAGGCCTAGGCCTATGGCCTATGAATTAATATTTCGTTTTTAAGTAAAAGCGCAATATTATTAACTTGATTTAATATGTAAACATTATGAATATGACATTACTGGAATAAAAACTGTTGAAAAGGCCTCTGTCCAAACCTCGACCAGTTGTTTCCATTGGGCAGTTGGCGGAAAACCCCACTGCATTCTACAAACAGAAACGGAACACTAGTATTTTATATTATTTCATGCAAAAGAGAAACATTGAAGTAGATAGAACGGCTCGTACATCAGTAAACTTCATACAGCAGCAAAGGACAATATAACAAGAAAACGCGATTCCAAAAAAAAAATAAATAAATAAAATAAAATAAAAAAAAAAGAAATCTGTAACCACAATAGTGCGCATGAAATGTAACAAAATTTCACATTCTTTGGACTACCGGTGCTTTCGTATAACATCAGAGATAGAATCAGAACAGATGAGACTTTTAAAGCATGAGTAGCACTTCGGATAGATAGGACGGAATGGGACCAATTGGCATTGGACCAATTGCCCCATTGGACCAATCGTACCATTGGACGAATCGTACCTTTGGACCAATTGTCCATTAGACGAATTGGCATTGGACCAGTCTTCGTTGGACGAATCGTACTAGACCCGTCAGTAGCAGTGTAGGATTTACACGAATTCCTCACCTTTACCTTAAAGTACCTTCTACCATAATGCAATGACATTTTCCCTTTCTTTCTTAATGAGGTCTATGTATATAGCAGTCTAATGCTTCTTTTTAGTTTGCCTTGTTTAAAGTCAAGCACTGCAACCACAAAATGTATGAATGTTTTGTTTTAGTCTGCTTAGTGAGAGCCCTGTTTTAAGCAGTTGAAGTTTTAGATTCATTAAAAAAAAAAAAAATTCAATACAAGAAACTTTTGAAATCCCCCTAAATATGGTTTACTTACCACCAGACCTTATCTTTTCGAACAGCTGCATTCCTTTAACTCCAGTATTTCTACAAGCAGCAGCAAGTTCTATATTTGAAAGGTAACAGAGTTTAAAGACAAAGAAATATCTTTCTCAGAACATACATAGAAAAAAAAAAAAAGTAATTGAAAGACAAATGTAATGCACTGAATAATTTCCATTAGAACGGACTTGGTGAGTCCACCTACTGTCATTCGTTGTAATGAAATTTCGTAACAACAGGATTTCGTTTATTTCCAAGAAATTTTAATCTAACAACAAATTTAGAAAATCTGACATTAAATTTTCATACATACATAAATACATATCACTAAGCTGTTCTCTGAGATTCAGAGGTTAGCTCCACAAAGAAATACAAACTACTAGATAATTTTTACTTACTGTTGCCGTATCAAACTTCTCCATTTACAGCGATCTTGACATACAACTCAGGCTTCACTGACACCCATCACACGCCATACACAAGATCTTCTATACTTCACGCTCATAATATTTTCTCATGCAGACACTCCTGAATCTGATCCTCCCATGACTTCCTCGGCCTTTCCTTTTTATCACTTGGGCTAGAAAGATTTTCTTAGTAAGCATCTCATTACTCATTCTTTTAACATGGCCAAACCGCCAAAGCATATTAGTCTCCACCTTACTAACAACATTTTGCTTCACATTACCCAACTGCAACACATCTTCATTCATCACACAATCAGAACATGTCTAGTCACCCCCCACCCCCTCCCGAAGTAATGCATTTCTTTAGCACACAAACAACTCCTATGTTTCTTCTGTAGTACCCAGGTTTCACTGCCATACATCAGAATAGGAACAATTACACTTTCATACACAGCCATGCGGGACTCTTGAGAACCCATCATTCCTGTATAAACCTCCCAAAGCAGCCATGACTTTCAATGAAGAATTCCCTCACCTACTAATTTTTCACCATTCAATTTGTTCTCTCTGTCAAACATGCTTCCTAAATACACAAACTCATTCACCTGGTCAATCACTGTGCCATTCAGACTTATATTGGCACAATGATTGACAAGGTGAATGAGTTTGTGTATTTAGGAAGCATGTTTGACAGAGAGAACAAATTGGATGGTGAAATTAGAGAGTGAATTCTTCATTGAAAAGTCAGAAGCTTTGGAAGGTGTTCACAGGAATGATGGGTTCTCAAGAGAGTCCCGCATGGCTGTGTATGAAAGTGTAATTGTTCCTACTCTGATGTATGGCAGTGAAACCTGGGTACTACAGAAGAAACATAGGAGTCATTTGTGTGCTGGAGAAATGCGTTACTTATGGGGGGAGGGTTGTGGCAAGACACGTTCTGATTGTGTAATTTCTTATAAAAACAAATATCTAAAAAAAAATTTCGAGATAAATCTTTGCTTTTAGTACGTACATATAACACACATATTTACACCTTTTCCATGTGCACAAATTCTGTTTTTTTTTTTTTTTGTACAAGTTCTTTTGTGGCTTTCAAAATCAGAAAGTTTTACAAGGAATGCATACTTCAAAAGATATTTTCAGAGACGTTAATCTGATAGGAAACAAAATGACGCACTTTTTTAAAACATGAAAGTGCCTTCGATGCATTGATGTTTGGCAACAGAGTTGTGAAATCTTTGTGGTCACTGCTTTATAGATCAGCTTCATCATCTCATTTGTCCGTAATTGACTGGATGATGTTAGCATCGGTCAGTTCATAAGTAAAGAATCATCTACCATAAAAACATATTCAAGTTTTACATCATTGGGTTGGAAATTGACTCTACAACAGAGTTTCATAATGTTTCAAGTTCGACAGATGTCCAAATCTTTTTCTGCTGAATTCTTTTGATTGGAATCAACCAGTGCAGCATGTTTCTGACAGTTGACAGTAGTTTTTTTTTTTTTTTTTTTTGTTAACTGTGCTCCAGGCTCCCGCAGTTATATCCAGAGTCTCTTTTGCATTTGTTTGTCTTTGGTCAGTTCTTTCAATCTCATGAAGAATTTACTTCATTAACAGGCTTTGATAGCAAGTTTTCACAGTTTTTATGATTCCTTGATCTAAAGGCTGTAAAACAGCACTGCAGTTTGGCAGAAAATATTCAACACAAATGTAGTGAAAAGTTGGGAGCTCATATGATGTGTACAATCATCAATGAAGAGAATATAATTTTTCTTTTTTTTTTTTTTTCCTTTTCATTTCTGCATTAAACCTGACAAGTCAGTCATTAAAAATGTCTGTCATCATCTAGGATTTTTTTGCTTGATGTGTACCTGCATGGCAGTGAGTGAACATTTTTTAAGCAGCAAGGCTTGACAGATTTGCCAACAATTAAGACTTTTCTTTCCTCAGTTCTTGATTGATTGCAACAGAAAGGTGTAGTAAGAAGCTGCTTTGATCTTTTCCCTCCAATGTATTTGTCACCTTTAAGAGACAAAGTTTTATTCAGCTCGAGTTGGAAAAATATTCCTGCTTCACCTGCATTAAACACATCTGGTCTGTAAGAGCTTACAAGTTTTGCCATTTCTCTGGCTTTCCATTCCCTAACACTTTCCATGAGTACATCACCTGCTGAACTGCAAATTGCTTTTGATACAACACCATATCTTTTTCTAAATCGAATGAGCCATCGAACGCTGGCCTGAAAATTATGATGCCCAAGAGTTTTGGCAAATTGTAAAGCTTTTTGACGAATCAGAGGCCCACTGATTGGTATACCCCACAAACGCACATCTTGAAACCACACGAACACCGATGAATCGACATTTTGAAGTTGCGCATGCCCAATTCTTTTTCTCTTGGGCTCGATAACCGGCTTTTGCAGTTGATGGACTGATGCCATATTTTTTGGCAACATCTCCTTTTCACTTCTAGAATCTACTTCAGCGATGATATTTTTGTTTTCTTCCAAAGAGAACTGTTTTTGCTTTAACAAGACCATTTTATGCACGAGAAGTCAAGGAATTCTGAGTGAAATAGAAACCATGCGCAAGAATGCTTGCTCCATTCCTCTTCCTAAACTGGTTCGGCAGCATTCCTTTTGCCTCTAAACCATAAAGTTAGGATAAGAGGACAGTTGGTGCTTTAAGACGATACTCTGACATCATGAAAATCGACCGTAGTGACCATCAGCCAAACACAGAAGTGCCTGTTGATTGACAGCCATTGGGCATAACACAGTCCTGCCAGCCATTCAACAGGCGTGGGTAACCAAGGACAGGAGATACATATAAGGAAAAGGAGGGGAGCTGGAAAAGGGGGATTGTAGTGGCAGAGAAGCTGGTCACGCAATCCACTGCTCCATGTGTTGGGTTTCCTTGGCAACCTTTGTCTAATATCATGGGCTACATCACGTTCAGCTTACATGTCTGGCCATGTCTCTACACAGCTTTTGATCTAATGGAAAACCAGAAATGACTCACATGTTCTTCAAGAAGGGAACAGGATGCAGAAATCCCAACTGAAAATTTTTTGCAGAGGTTGCTACCTTTCTTCTGAAATGGGAAAAATTTGTTCATTGTAATGAATAGTTGTAAAAATAAATTTCGTTATAATGAAATCATAAATGCATTACTTTAAGGAAATGTTTGCAGGGGATTCGCAATAATTTCGTTATATCAGATTTCATTCTAACAGGACTCCACTGTATTTCATGCTCAAAAATTGACAATTATTATATTTGATTTAAATATGGAATTAACCAATGATAATATCCCACAGTTTTGGCACGCAAATACCTCTAGAAGTTATATACAATGCATCCAAACTAATGGCCGTATTACAGTTTACAACAAATTTGGACTTCTTTTTTAAACACAGCACCCAACATAAGTGAAGTTTACAATGCACAGCACTATGAACAACAGGAATCGATGGAAGAAATTTTGGAGTCATGGAAAACATGGAACCATCAGAAGAAGTGTTTTGGTTCTGGAAACTTTTCAGAACTGCCTGACCCCTGCCACACTTAAGCATGGGAAATTTTAAAAATGGGTTATCTCAGTCACTGATTTTCATGAAACTATTCTGGGCTCATGAGCTTATGTGTCAATAATGCGGGTAAAATGACATCACACACAGGATTAAAAAAAAAAAAAAATCATGGGCTTCTTACACTTTAGATTGTTTTCAGGGACTTCATTTAATATTAGTTTTAGGCTTTGAAAATTGCATAACAAACTTTTCCCAATATCAAAGCGAAAAAAGCAGCATACAGAAGTTCTATATGAAGACGTATAATGTTTTACAATTTTTTTTATTGGAAGTTTAACGACCACCGTGAGCAACTCAATGGGCTATAAGCAGTCGCCTGTCCCTAAATTAGGGTCACTGGTTCCAGGGAAGGAAGAGAGCCAGTGCCGTAAGAAGACAAATACAACATCCATGGCTCACCGGGATTCCAACCCGGACCCCTTTTGGACGAATGATAGACCACTGCGCCACTGGGGCAGCAACAATTTTCTGTTGCGCACATGTTATAGAGGGTACAGCTTGTGGTGGTGTATCTGGTTTACACATTCATATTCACACAAGAAGAAAAATGAAAAAATATTACATATTCAGTTTGGTTAAAATGTTCATTCGTACTTAGTTCAGTTAAAATGTTCATTCATATTCAGTTCAGTTAAAATGATTCAAGAAAATTGTTACTTACATAAAGTGTCCTGTCCCATCTTGTTATATAGTTGTGTTGGCTTCAACCTTATCACAATTGCTCCATTCACCGTTTGGTGTAGATTAATTCCCCATCTTTGTGAATACATATACATATGAGAGACGTTGTGGAATGCAGTAGATGTAATGTATCATAGTTTTGTGTGAAAATTGAAGGTTTCTTGGTCGTTAGCTGGTTCATCTCCCATTTGGAGCCTTATGCAGCATTTGGACATCAGGGTTAGATTCAATGAAGCACAACTCGCCTTGAAATTGCCGAGGCAATAGCAAACGAGCTAAATAATGTGAAATCCAAAACAGAAGTAACAGAAAGTTAAAAAGCTGAAAGTAAAATCTCTATATACACTATACACCGAAGTGCCAGAAAAACTGGTACACCAGTCTAATACGTGGTAGGTCCTCCACAGGAGCGCAGTACTGAAGAAATAGGATGGGGCATGGACTCCACTAGCTTCTGAAAATATGCTGTAGGCAATGCACACCATACTTTCTGCAGAGCGTTCCACAAAATTTGGGTGTATTCCGAGGTCTCGGATTCCTGTGTTCGATAGTGCGTTGCATGGCATCCCAAATGTGTTCTATCATGTTCAGATCTGGGGACTTGGGTGGGTATGGTAACACCCTAAACGCAGATGAATGCTCCTCTAACCATAATGTGGCATCCCGACACTTGTGCGGAGGTGCATTGGCCTGTTGGAACAGGCTCAACCCATCAGCATGAATGCAGGACATGAACGGGTGTACCTCGCCAGAAAGGATGCGCACATAGCGCTGGCCGGTCACAGATGTTTATAGATGTACCAGGGATCCCAGTGAAGTTCAGCTAAACACACCCCATACCATTACGGACCCCCCACCCTCCCATCCAGTACAGTTCCCTGTTGACAGGCGGGATCCATGGCTTCATGGGGTTTGCACCACACACGAATCCTTCCATCTGCCTAATACAGTTGGAAACACGACTCGTCAGACCAGGCTACTTGTTTCCAGTCATCAAGTGTCCAGTGGTGGTGCTGTCGTGCCAAAGCGAGGCGCGTAGCTCTGTGTCGTGCACCCATCAAGAGGACTTGAGTTGGGCGTCCACTCCCAAAGCCCATATCCTGCAGGGTACGTTGCACAGTCTGGATGCTGATGTTTGTTGAATTCCGATGATACCTGCGAGAGTGTTGCATGCCTATCACGTGAAACGATTCTTGACAGCCGACGATGGTCACGTTCACCCAATGTCTTTTTATGGCCCCACTGGTATCGTAGGTTAGAGGTTTTGCCGGAATTCTTGTAGTCACAGTACACCCTTGCAATGGTCATCGGTGAAAATCCGAACTTCGTTTCCACCTCCAAAATACTATGGCCCATCTCACGAGCGCCAACTATGACACCGCGTTGAAAATCGCTTAAATCGTTATTACTTGTCATTCTCATGCCGAAAACAGCTCTGACAGCTGGCAAGGATGTCTATCGTTTTATATACGCACTGGTGGACGCAACTGAGTACGCGCATAAGTGCCATTGCTATGTATTTTGCAAAAGCTCGTCTGTACCAGTTTTTCAGGCACTTCAGTGTATGTACAACCACCACTCACTGCCAGCCTCTTGAGGCACTCGCAGTATCCAGACGTGCATTTCACACAGATTCACTCCTGGCGTTTTCAACCGAGATGTCCGACACTCATTGAAATTCGATTCTATGAAAGTCATGTGCCGTAGTGCGCATGGGCCATTACGTAACAAATTTCCAATGCCATCTAGTATACAAGTATATCAATTGAACTTACTTCAATATTGTCTAATTCTTCCCTTTTTCTTCCTCTTCTTACTTTTTTATTAAATTTTTTTTCTGTCTCAATCAGGTTCTTCCAAGCATATAAAAGGTCATATGGGCTGTTATTATTGCAGTTGAATGACTTAGTTTTATTTATTATAACAGCTTCTACAACATGTGTTGTTCTCACATTATTCTGTTGCTTAAGTATTTTAATTTGTTCCCAATGAGGTACAAAGCGGTTTTTCAAACAGTAATCAATAACTGCTGTTTTCTTTTCCTTTTTGTACCAGTTATTCATATGTTCAGTCAAGCTGGTTTTTGTATTGCATTTTGTGCTACCCATGTATTGGCTAACAACCTTATTTTGATAATTTATTATTGGTATAGAACATATACCTGCTTTCTGCAAGATCGGTATTTTTCCATGGTAATTACTTAGGGAATTTGTTATATTCTTCATCCTTACACCGAAATCCAAATCAAATTTCTTACATGTTTTCTTCCTAACACTATTAATCTCCTGGATGTATGGCAATGATCCACAATACTTTAATTTCTGTTGATTTGGTGTGATTTTTTGAATAATATTTGTTAATCAGGTTATTTGTTTTCTTCACATTGCAGTCAAACGTTACTGCCATATTCTTTATCCAGTTTGGGTCGTTTTTTAATTGTTGATCATTCGAAGTACAAGTGAACGTTCTGTTAATAAATGTCCTGAAAGCTGAATATTTCTAAGATGTAGGGTGACAAAAATTTTCAGGTATAATATTAGTTATATAGTTGGGTTTTGTGTATACCTGATACTCAATATCACCATCCCGTTTATAATGAAACAATAAAACAGCGTCATCGTGTTGCCACACCATGAAGATGTCATCAACGTATCTACAGAATATTGATGGCTGAGGGATATTAGTCTTCTGTCTCGTGGATTTCTCGATATTTTGTAAGATCACCTCGGCCAACAAACCATAAATTAGTGAGCCCAATGGGGCGCCAGACAGTTGTCTGTATATGGTACCCTCATAAATAAAGTTATTTTGGTTAATAAAAGTAATGCATTTCAACAAGTGTCAGACATTGTTAAAAACGCCAGGGGTAAACTTGTGTGGAACGCACGTACGGATACGGTGTGTGCCTCGGGAGGCTGGTAGTGAGTGGTGGTTGTACATATAATGTATATAGAGATTTTACTTTCAGCTTTTTAACTTTCTGTTACTTCTGTTTTGGATTTCAGATATTTTAGTTCATTCGCTATTGCCTCAGCAATTTCAATGCGAGTTGTGTTTCTGTGAATTTAACCATAACGTCCAAATGCTATGTAAGGCTTCAAATGGGAGATGAACCAGCTGACTACCAGGAAACCTTCAATGTTCGCACGAAACTAAGCTACATAACATCTATTGCATCGCACGACATCTCTCATATGTATATGTATTCACAACGATAGTAAAGTATTCTACACCAAACGGTGAATGAAGCAATTGTGATAAGGTAGAAGCCAACATAACTATATAGCAAGATGGGACAGGACACTTTATGTAAGTAACAATTTTCTTGAAACACTTTAACTGAACTGAATATGAATGAACATATTAACCGAACTGAATACGAAATATTTTCATTTTTCTTCTTGTATGAATATGAATGTGTAAACAAGATACACCACCGCAAGCTGTACCCTCTATAACATGTGTGCAACAGAAAA
Organism: Macrothele yani; assembly: GCA_039090855.1. NCBI lineage: Eukaryota > Metazoa > Arthropoda > Arachnida > Araneae > Macrothelidae > Macrothele > Macrothele yani. The sequence continues at coordinate 35,986,897 of CM077004.1, forward strand.
TTGTAAGATGTTATGCGTCTTCATGTAGAATGATAAGACCACATAGTAATGTGAACTTCGTACAATGAAATGGCACATTATAATACACTTAGTCTAACAGAAGTCCCTACTTAGAAGTTTAGATAAGGTGGGCCAAGAGCCATTTGAGCAGTTGATGTTAGCGTGAGGAAAAGGAGGTGAGAGATACCCCTTTCCTAGTGCATGACTGCACTTAAGACTGGAGAGGTGTAGAATTATTTCTCTTGGGAAAGCTGGTCATGTTAGGCGGCTTGTGGGATAACAGCAGTTTGTTACCTGAAATGCTGCCAGTTAATAACTCTTATTCAATGCCAGGATTTGATCTGAACTAAAGCAGCAGCAGCATCTTGCAGGTTATATGAAGCGATGGAATTGATACAACCCTGAAGGGATAGGACAGACGACATGTGATGCGAAGCTCACCACTACCTGTGGGGTACTACAAAGTTGAACCATGTAGTCCTCCATCAAGTCAATAACATCAGTGAGTGTAGATGTGGATGTGGTGTCATACAGGTGACCACAGCAAGTAGTATGTGTGTGTTCAGGAGTGTTTAAGTGGGGTGAGGTTCGATTTCCCTCTCCATCATCCACAGAGCATGTTAATAGAATGTGTACTTGATGAAAGTGAAAACTGACCAATGTGTGTTCTTCTACCGCGTGGTAAGTTTTATATGTGGATATACCTTACCAGAAAAGCTGCATATCTGTAAGTACTTTATCTTCTTTTGCATGCTTGTTTTGGATTAAATTGGCTCTGGTCAGCCAATAGAGAACTGCGTCGGTTGAGAACTATCAAAAGCTGGACAGTATATGCCAGGGAAATATTGTTGAACTCTAACGATGCATTAAGCCTAAGAGCTAACTAGAAGGTGGTGAGATAATTTGATGCCCCTCCTTCTTCCTCTGCATTTTTAATTAGACGTCTCCATCACACAGGTGCCAACCTCTAGCAGAACGTATCAGTAATCAATAGGGGATTTTTCAGTAATGTTTCAGTAATGGAACACAAACTTTCAGTAATATTTTCAGTAATGTAACACACCATTTTTTTCAAAGTTAAGGACAATATTATAGTATTACTGTGTAACCTGTAATACTTGTATCATGTGCCAACCTTACAAGGAACCCATCAGTAATCACCATACGAAGCCTCATCATTAAAGCGCGGAAAGGGTATTTCATGAGAAATTAATGCATGAAATGTGTAATAACCTTATATGTTTACATTATCCTGACAAAAAATTATGAAATTAAATTATCAATATTGTACTTACCTCATGTCACTGCTGACATAAAGACTCCCTTGTTGCTTGTTTTGCAGTGGCATATTCTTTTTCAGAAAATTTATTTTTATAACACGGCTCACCTGAGGAAAATGCTTTACTTTTCTGTACAAGAAGGGCACTTAATGTTTTGGTGATCATTATTGGGCAGAAGTATGTGAGGTTTTTCCTCACTATACTAAATATTCTCTCTGTAGAGCAATTGCTGTGAGGGATAGTCAATATTGCCAACATTAGTTTAGGCAATGCAGAATACTTGGGAAGGCCAGATGAATCCTCTAACTTAGATATTTCATTCTATGCTACATCTGCTCTAGGATATCCAGCTTCATCAATACCAGAGTCTGGGAACATAGCATTGAACAAGGGACCAGCATGATCACAGCTTGCTATAAGGTAGGCTATGCTCCACAACAAATGTAGTCAACAGCAATTCAGCATTTATCACACTATTTTCATTCTTTTTTGCAAAAAAAATTATCCAAAGGCTTTGATTGAGTCTTTAATTTTACATAATCTTCATGTTTTTTTTTTACTGGATATCCCTTCTACAATCAATCTCTTCCTGCATGGGATACTGAAAACTACATGGGCTAGTGATTACTCCCATATTAGAAGGCACGCAAAGAAACCTTTATTTCAGCATTTGTAACATTTTTTCCATTTCCTAGCTCGAGATTTGAGAAAAGATTTGGATGTTCCCGGAGAAACCTCTTTGCATACTTATTTGTTTCAGCAGCGATAATTCCACGGATCAAATTGGTAAAAAACAAGTCAAAATATGCAATAGGTGCTGCATCAGTTGCAGGAGCATGTTTGGGCCCCTGCATTTCATGATAATCAAAAGGATGCTGAGGTTGTTCATCACTTCCCTCTATTACATCCTCCCATTCACTTTCAGAACTTTCATGATCTGAAGATTCACTATCAAGATCTACACTTTCTGAAGAAGATATTGTGTGCGTGGCATGGTGGCTAGTTTTTTGGCTTGATGTTGCTTGGCCAATATCACTCTCAGATGATTCAAAATCATCACTAACACTTGGCAAACTTTCACTCTCACTAGAACAAGCCATTTCAAATAACCTTACAAAAAAATGTTCATGCAGTAGGAAAAAGCACATCTGCTAATCTAAGGAACAAGTTGTCAATAAAGTCATCCTCTTCAGGAGGCTAGGTGGTGAAGACAACCCTGGTCGGGTAGAAAGCTGCTAGAGGGCAATCTATGTTGGGAATGGCAGAGGTGTGGTGCATGAAGAGAGAGTGAGATGAGTTTGTGTAAATAGAGGGCAATGAGATGAGTTTGTTGTAAATAATTGTATTTTGGGTTTCATTTTTTTGTTAAATGGTTTTGGTGTTTGAAAATAAGAAGTTTGTGTATGTTTGTGATTGTTCACGCAAGTAGGTTTACGGAATAGTAAGTTTTAAAAGCCAATTAAACTACCGGTTAGGGTTATTTAACGTCAGTGAAATAATAGGTTTTTAAGTAAAAAGAGTTTTCTTGGATCAAGTATCATTGCAGCAGTATGAATTAATAAATTACCCACTCAGTCAAATAAAGAACAAGCTGAAGACAACATAAAACGCCGCACCAGAAGCCCAAACCAACCGTAGAACTTAAAAGGGGAAAAACGTGCAATGAAATGTATCTTTTTCAAAGAGAACAGGCCTTCTAGTAAAGGTAAGTTTCTCATTACTCTCATTAAAGTAATTGTAGGCACGTAAATTTTTGAATGGTTATAGTAATACTGTGACTTTTCAAACAAGGAATTGATTGATAAATGCTATGATCATCGACACCAATATCTGCCGTCTGATTCTGGAAATATGCGGATCAAAATCGAAGGCCGACGAATCGGCCGCGTCGCACTAAAAGGGTTAACAAAAAAGGATACAAAATTGAGATTCTCCAAAACACACTGAAATCCGTAATTCTTCCAACCTGTCCATAATTCCATATCTGACAGTCAAAACCGTAATAATTACGGACAATCTGTAATAGTTGGCACCTCTGCCATCATTTTATTATCTATTTTATGTTAATTAATTAAATATCACGAAATTTACGAGTGTCAGAGGAATTTCTTGACCTTGATAGGTTAAATTTGTAGGTTAAATTCTCTTGACCAATAATAATTAAGATTTTTGCAGTACAGCATCCACAAACAATTATTCTGAACTCTTATGTTTACCTCCGGTTGTCATCCAATGCCCGACATCCAACCATCTGAATTCGTAAAGTGATATTTGTTCAACAGTCTGGCTTTTGGAGCATAACACTATATATAAAAGTCAGAAACATTTAACCTTCCACGAAGCCCTTTACTTCACATCTAAAACTCACTGCCATAAAAGAGGATAACTTAAATACTGCATTATACACAAGTTCATTTCTTATGTAACACTCAAAAAAGCCAACATGACATGAAAATCAAAGATTTCACAATTTTTCAAATCTTACAAGTTAGCCAATACAGTTTTTCGTGAAAACGTATTTTTACAAGGTAGTGTAGTTTTAAAGTCACTACCCAAAAACACAGCATGGTGATTTCCCCAATAAACTGGGTACAAGGTGTAAAAAAAATAAATAAAAATTGATTGGCTTACCATCTCCTTGCTCAATATTAGGTGATGCCTGTGATACTGCTTTGCCTTCTAGTAAGACATTGGCAAGCAAATGTGAAAATGAAGTGACTGACCTCAAGATGTCTTCAATATCTGCAATTTTTAGACAGGACAGAGTAAATATAAATCCACACAAACTTATGAAAAACACACCCTACATAGTTCTTATATTAACAATACATGGTCATTTATTTTCTTAAAATTAATATTTACAGTACGTATTTGATTACAACATACTAAATAACTAAAATTACAAAAATGCATGCTTATGTCTCTCTGAAAGTTAATGTTCACACTAAGTATCTTTTATTACCATAGATGCTGAATTTATTTATTTATGGTAGTATTATCAACAGTGATCTGCAGAACAACGAAAAATATTTAATATATTTTCTTACAATGGAGTTCAAAAAGGATGAAAATTTGCATTTCAGAGGTGTTAGCAGCTATTGGCTTGTTTCACAGGAGATTTGGAATAGGGAAATTTCTACTTTATGGCAAAAAAACTTTGCAGCAGAAAATGCAATATTTTTAATAGTGACATTTTGAACTTTTTTTCTCACTTTAACACCCTTTATAAAATGAACTATTTACATAATTACACACTCATGCAATTTACAAGAGCAAGTGTTTTCTGCTATAACAAATAAAGTTGTTCGAAATAATTTAACTCTAGAAATTTATAAAATGGTAACACCTTAGCTATCCCATAAAGGAAAGATTATAACTGAAAGACAAAAAGCACATATGTATCTACATTCTTAAGACCGAATGACACAACTTCAAATTTCAGACATCATAAGCTAAATATAAAGAATGATGTGGAAGAAAAAAATATATATATACAGAACAGCAGATTTATGTGGTTTAATAAAATGGATTCTGAAGTAATTAAGCATCACCTATTTTTGCATTCAATACCTTATGAATATAAATATTCTAATTAAAATTTTTATTTTATTTGAGTTAATCACTTATCACAAAAGAAATATGTGGACAAATGCATTCTACTAATAAAAATTACAAGATAATAATACAGAGAAACGTTTTGTTTGCATGGAATTTATCTTTCTCCAAATGTAAACTAGATTCACACATATTATAGTTCATCAGAGTCAAATTACACTTCAAAAACTATCTGAAATAATCAAATTTCTACAAGAAATATTTAAGTTTTTGGAAGACAGATTTTATTGTTTCAACTTGCTTATTTTAATTAAAGAAAACTGAGGTTTTTTGTTTAGAGTCCTTTAAATGAATTTAATCACTTATATATCTGCAAAGTGCTTGTTTCTAAAAACCTAGTCAAACCTTTTCCACATTATTAATATACCTGGATTACCAATAAGCCAATTCTGAAGTTTTCTTTCTCCCTCTCCCTTAAACTTCACTTGATCATGTGCTAACCTTTCTTCCACCTGCATTTGTTTTTCTTTTAACTGTCTGTCAGTTCCCACATGATATTAACAAAATAGACTGATTTTAGTCAACACAATCAGATCATGCCATAATTTTATTGATGCCCAAAAAACTGCATTTTTTAAAAAAGTAATATCCAGAAAATTGCATCTAAATAATAACACACCATTCCAGTCAGAAAAATAAAAAAAAATTGTTTTAGAAATACTGATTCCAACATAATCACATTCAAGCAATTCTATAACTTTTCTCCACCTGTGGAAATTTCATTTTTCTTTCTTTTTTTTTTAGGCATACTAATCCAAGAGAAGAGCATCAAAATAATGTCATTATCTTTCCACCACAAAAAGACATTTTTTATACACAATGAATCAAGAAAAAAGGAATTAAAAATAGTGTCATAACTTTTGCTATCGGAAGCTTTATATTAAGCACAAACTCCTAAGAGAATCACATTCAAACATTGTAGCAAAACAAAGCACCTTAACCTTTCTGCCACTGGATATATACAGGGTGATTCAGCTATGCGTGTACAAACTTCTTGGAGGGATTGGTTGCACAAAGACAAATCGGAATCACATAGCAATGCAGGGTCAGAAACGCCATCTTCATGCGGTAGATGGCGTTGTTCGGCCGTGAGACTGCTCATACGTTCTTTCAGGATACCGTCATTTGTAAACCGCTCGCAGAGGTAGTAGGATGGCTGAAATCACGAACGCAGAAATGGCTGATATGCACCTTGCATACGGAGCAGCGGACTGCAACTGACGAACCGCCCTGCAACTGTACCAGGAACAGTATCCGATGAGATGAGTGTCAAACCACCAAGTGTTTGCATGGCTGCATCAGAGGTTATGAGACACTCTTTTTTCCAGGGGCCTGCCAGGTGTTGGAAACGATGGGTATGCACTCCTGCCTTCGAAGGGAATGTGTTAAGTCATGCAGCAGACACTCCAAGTGCCAGCACACGAGCAATTGCCTATTGGCTTGGTGTGTCCCACTTCACAGTATGCAGGGTTCTGCACGAAGACCAATTGCATTCATATCATGTAAAGCACGCTCAGACACTAAGCCCTGAGGATTACCCTCAGCGCATTGCATTTGCACAATGGTACTTGCAGAAGAGTGCAACAGAACCCCAATTTCCTGCTTCTGTGCTGTTCACAGATGAAGTGTGCTTTACACGGGAAGGTTGCTTCAATGCACATAACGTGCATGTAACAGCTCATGGTCGCAACTTTGAACACCTTCTGTAACCTCAATGCATTTTGCAAATGTCTTGTGAGTAATGAAAAGCATTTTGTTCTCTTACATGCTGCACTTTCATGTCTCGTCCTCTCTGTACACTAGCACATGAAGATAGCGTTTCCGACACTGCATGTCTATGCGATTCTAATTTGTCTTTGTGCAACCTACCCCTCCCAGAAGTTTGTGCACGCTTAACTGAATCACCCTGTATATACCATATATATTTGTGCATAACTCAAAAGTTTCTTGAAGAAATCCCACTTTCAGAGCGGGCTAGTTGGCTTATACACAGGCCAGTAAAAAAAAAGGAGCTGAACTTCCAAAGTGTTACATGAATTCTCTCGTGAAATTTTCCAGCGGGTTTGCTTATGTTTTAGACTGCGGCTCTTTCAACGGCTCCTTAAAATCTGCAGACAAAATGTAGCATTTGGCATTTCTGAAATGTTTATGAAAAACTAAACAGCAAGCAAAAGCCTTAACTAATACAATTAGTGCAGCAAAATTAATGCATCCGATTGGCAAAGTGATTATGCTGCGAAGGCAATGATTACATTCTGTGGAATAGCTCAGTGTGTTTCCAACAGCATGCAGACTTCTGTGAGCTCAAATAGTTTTGCATTTGTTGCATCATGTTTTCCTGCCAAAATGCTCAAAAAATATATATATTTCCGTCTCTTTGCTACCCTCTACCTCCATATTGTGTTACATTTCTCCCCAATGTTAAAGCATTTTTTTTATACTTTTCCAATACCACCAACTGTCCTGAAATCCTGTGGGTTTTTAAAATAAAAAAGAAAAAAAAATTTGCTGTACTTTAAGTGGTTAATTATCCACATTTATAACCTAAACTTTAAACTTTTTAGTGGGTGATCTGTGAATTATATGAAAGGAATTACAGCACTTACTTCAAATAACGAAATTTGAAGTAAACAAAATCTGGCTCCAGGTCCAAATTTTAAGGCCCTGGCACCTGATATTTTTCCAGTCCTGTGCTAGTGTAAAAACAAACACACACACACACGCACAGAACTCTGGCCAAACATGGCCCTTGTGCCATAAAAATCAATCAACCAACCACACATGCACACACACACACAGCTCTAGCACAATTTTATTTACTGTGTCTTCAATTCAACAAGTATTTTCTTTCAAAAAAATTTATCAATCTTTGCTACGAAAGAGAATCACGTTAAGACATGGCTCTCATTTCTGAGAGAGAAGTCTGAGTTGCATGCCTAATCATTCAAAAACTACAAATTAGAAGATCATAACAAACGCCAGCGGAAATACAGATAATGCAACTGACATGTAACAAATAATTGTTTACAGGTGATCAAGACCTAAGTCAGGTCAAAGGTGCTTCTATGTTTCTATAATTTCTTTATGTAACTATAGCGTGTTAACAACATATTACTTACACCACATGCTTTCTTTCACCTTTTATTCTTATTGGAAATACAATATTATTTTATTCTTTCTTAGAGTCATAAAGTCACATCAGTGCGGGTGATCAGCCCACAGCTAAGAGTTCCGGTTGGTTGTTCCACCTAAGGATCCTGGAACATAACCCAGTGAGTTGGGGTCTTTTTGCCAATGTCACACAGACTAGCTGGTACCTCTAAACGATTTACAGAGGCTCATGTTGCCCGTGGAGCACCCCGTGGAGGCGAACTCGCGTATCTCTATTACCGCCCACAAATATACTGCTAAAGCAACAGTGGTTTTTTTTTTTTTTTGTGAGGAGCTAACCTCTGAATATACGAGAACTGGTTGGTTGGTTGGCTGGTTGATCGGTTGATCTGTCGGTTGGTTGGTTGGTTGATCGGTTGATCTGTCTGTTGGTTGGCTGGTTGATTGGTATGTATGCATGTATGCACGTTTTTATGTATGTATGTATGTATGTATGTATGTATGTATGTATGTATGTATGTATGTATGTATGTATGTATGTATGTTTGTATGTATGGAAATACAATATTTTAGTCCTGATACCTGAAAGGAGTTCAGTTGTTTTTGGAAAAGGATGTTGCTGGAAAAATGCAAAGGGAATAAAAAATGTGCTTAATTGGTGAAAATAAAACTTCACTTTCTATGTTTTCCATGTCAGGAGGCTCACTGGGTATGAAGATAATAAGATGTGACTAGAAAAAACAAAAAACACAAAAACATTTAAAACTAAATGCTTTGATGAATTTTGAAACTGAATCAAATGAAGATTACTTTAATCTGTGAACTGCTATAGCTAAATAGTGCAATGATAACATAAGACATCTAGACCATGTACCATATGGGAAGAGACAAGTACAGAAGTCCAATGGTAGACCAGTACTTGGCTTCCTACTAATAGTGAACAAACTTTTTTTGTTTTGTAACAATAAAACTAAAACGCTATACATTTTTACACTTATTAACACATTAACATTTCAAATAGAGTAACTGACATATGCCTAAATTTTTTGCACTGGGTAGCTATTTAACATTACACAATTAATTTCACATTTAAGATAAATTTGTCAAATTTATGCTAATACAACTATTTGCTACCAAGACACGGGACTGGTTAGTGAGGATTTTCAGAATTATCAAATGCTGCTAAGTAAGGAGGTGAGGGTTCATTCCCTGGTTTATCATAAGTATACATTTGACTTTGACTTCTCAATCACCATTCTTTAATTAACTAACAGCCAGCACACTCTGTGAGGAAAAATTAGATAACACTCATAAAATATAGCAAGAAGTAAAAGTCAATAATAAAAATTATAATTACCATTTTAGACATATAAGTGAAAAACATTTCCCTTGAAGAAATAATTCATAACAAGTACATGAAAGGCATATACAAATGTAATTATCATCACAAAAGTGCCATATTTTAATCGTTTCTTACATTTTTACCTCTTCAGGAAACTTGAAAATTACATCACCCTGGAGTGAAAATTGAACCCGCATCTCTTGATTTTCACTTCGGCATGCTACTGTTACACAACCCAAGACAACAAAATTCCAAGCAACTGAAGCTAAGCAGATGCAATTCAGAAATCTGATAACATAAGATATCCAGAACATGATGTAATTTTCAGGTATCATGAAGAGGTAGCTACATGGGAAACAGTAAAAATACTGCACCTTTGTGCAATGATGACAATTACAACTACCAGTTACAGAAACAGTAGTTAAGAAAAATTTATTATCATAATTTCACTTGTACAGAATTATTACATATTATCATTATTTAAATTTCTAGTCTGGGGATGTTTCTGTAAATGGTAGAGTTGTAAATGTCATTATGAACCTTTGTGCTAATAATGACATTTACAACTACCATTTACAGAAACAATAGTTAAGAGAATTTTATTACAATATTTTTACTTATACAGAATTATTGTTATCATTATTTAAGTCTCTAGTCTGGGGATGTTTCTATATATGGTAGTTATAAATGTCATTATGCACCTTTGTGCCAATAATGACATTTACAGAAACAGTAGTAGTTAAGGGAATTTTATTATCATAATTTCACTTATACAGAGTTATTGTTATTATTTAAATTTCTAGTCTGGGAAGGAATAGACAAACCAATTATAGCTCTTTTTAATATCTCAAACATGAGTTCAAAGTATGCACATAAATCTTGCATGTGTGCATCAGCAAAATATAGAACATTTTCATAAAACACAAATACAAGCAGTCCTCGGGTTACAAACATCTAATTTACGTACAACTCATAGTTACGAACCAACCCCCATAAAGCCTATTATATTAAAAATTAGAGTCACATACATTGGTTCATAAAAAAAAAAAAAAAAAAGGTGCTACTTTGCACCATCCATCGAAACATCGGGCGTCTGCAGTGGTTTTTCAGCACATGGGCCCGAAGTACGACAGACTTCATTCTTTTCAGTCAGACCACGCCGCTGTTAACAGCGTCTCGTGTGTGTTACTGTATTCAGCTTTCTTTTTTTTTTTTAATTTTTACTCTCATAACAATTGGCACTAAAGCACATAAATGTGATGCATCAAAGAAAAGGAAAACAATCACAATTGGAAAAAAAGTGGAAATAATAAAGCAATCAGAAAAAGGTGAAATGCCTAGTACTCGAAAAGCATTAGACTATGGTCGATCAACGATCGGGGCAATTTTAAAGGACAAGGCGAAAATAATGAAGCATGTAAAAAGCTCTGTCCTGATGAAATCTACAATGATCATTAGGCAACACAGTGGTTTAATTATTGAAATGGAAAGGCTATTGATAAATTTTGTTAGAGAATCAAAATTAACGTAATATGCCTATTAAGTAGTAAAATTTATTATTTTTATCTTTTTCTATGCCTTATTAGAAATACTATACAGTTACACTTATTATTTTTACTACTGTACTTATTATGTTCAAGATGTTTTAGTGTATCTGGAAGTATTTCTTTAATATTTTTATGCGTCAAATGGTTTACTGTAAACAAACATTTAACTAGCTGATGTTACATACGAAACGTAACTAACTGTTCTGACTTGCATATAAATTCGACTAAAAACAGACTTAGGAACAGAACTCGTTCATAACCTAGGGACTGCTTGTATTCATGACTCATACCTTCAAGGAGTATCTTACAAAAATGTGGTTTAAACTTCCTAAGAAGTTCACCATGCTTTTCCACTGACTACTAATATAACAGAGTTTTACAGTGCAGGGAAACATACATTTTGTCAGATTGTTTCTCCAGAAGCTTTTAGAAACTGAGGAAAAACTGCTCATCTTGATAAAGGCTTACACAAATTCAGATAATTACAGAAGTAAAAAGAAGGGGAATGGGTGGAAATCAAAGATACATAATACAATGAAGTTAAATGAAGGTAATACACTGAATACATACCATCATCATTACTGGAGAATTTAACAAAGGCATTTTCAAACTGTCTTGAGTATGTTGATAAATCTTCTAGCTGACGAAGAAAGTATTCTAGGAAAAAAAGAAAGAGAAATACAAACAAATTCTCTAGTAGTCAGTTGTCAGCATATAAATTTTTTGGCTCTTTATTTTCACAGAAAAAAATAAAAGCAAATACGGTGAAACCGCAGTTATACGTTTTACTAGAAGATGGCCTTAAAAATGTATAATGTAAAAATTGTATAAACAAAATTTCAAAATGTTAAACACTATTGTAAAATTATACTTTGAAGGAGTATAAGATGTTCCTTAATAATGATTTATGTAAAGTGGAATTGGTAGCAAAAGAGAAAAAAAAAGTCACAAATTATAATAAATTTTATTGCATTGCAAAATTCATAAAGCCTGTGAAAATCAAATTTCTTTTTTGATGACTATCTGCCTATAAAATTCCTGATTCTAGATTTAGGTGAAATCCTCACAATTAAGAATCTGAGATCAGTGCTTTATATGGAATTCATGAATTAACAGCAGTTTGTTTTTTTCTTCTTCTACAGATCCTGAGTACATCCATTTGGAACCAGAATTTTGAATATTGATGATACGTCTAGGATTCTATTATGCCACGAAATGGTGGAGCCACAAAGAGAGCGACTTATCATTTTTTAAATAGCATATATGTGTGCGTGTGTGAGTCATGAAATGTGAAACCAATTTTTTATTCAGCCCAAAAGTAAACAACATATTGTTCTCTGATGGGAACAAGGTTCAACCCTGGCTGCACCAAGAAGGAACATAAGACACTGTTTTGATTCACTCAAAGTTGCAACATATTGGATTACATGTATTTTTGATATGAAATTCAAATTTTAATGTATAATCACAAAAAGGGTATAAATGAATTACATATAACGGAGTTTAAAAAACAATAGAAACTACAGTAAAATATTGGGACTACTGCAGAATTACATGTAAGAGTAAAAAACATATAATTGAGAAACATATAATCGAAGTTTCACTGTATATACGCATATATATTGTATATATATATATATATATATATATACTGCAGGGGTTGCGCTGGCTTTTCTAAAGTTTTTGCAAATTTAGTCGCCAAATTCAATTTGTTTTCGCCAAAGTGTTATAACACTATGAAAAGGTAATAACAAAGCATTTTTTCCATCACCAAAATTATTTCTTTTTCGCAAATTGCAAAGATGGTGATCAACAGTGCGACCCCTGTACTGTATAATATATACTGTGTATATACATAAACTCAATATGTATATACACTGAAAAGCAACTGAATTAGAGACAACAGGCGTTATGCAAATGTGGCACTGTGGGCAGCCCTGTGAATGGAAACAACATGACGTATGCAGCGATCCAACAATATAAGGAGTGATACGACAGGAATCAGTAAGAGTCGGACACAGTATGGGTAAGACGAAGGATCTAAGCGCATTTGATCGTGGACAAATTGTCGGGCCCCGACGAATGGGTCACTCCATTTCGGAAGTCGTACAGGCACTGGGATTTTCACGAGCCACCGTGTCACGGGTGCACTGTGAGTACATTGAATCCGGTAAAAACATCCCTGCAAGGGCCAACTGCCGTAGACAACAGCGTGTGGATGAGCGGGGTCATCATCAGCTAGCTCGCATTGTAACAGCGGATAGACGGGCCACAGTGCAAGAAATCACTCGGCAATTTAACGCTAGTGCACAGAAACGTGTTAGCAGCCACACCATCCAGAACCATCTCCTCGCTATGGGGTACAGAAGCCATCGTCCCACGAGGTACCGCTGCTGACTACACATCACAGGATACAAAGATTAGCATGGGCGCGGGAACATCGCCACTGAACCCTAGACATGTGGAAAAATGTTGCCTGGACTGATGAGTTGAGATTCACGTTGGTTCATGCGGATGGCAGGATACGAGTACGGCACAAACCACATGAAGCGATGGATCCTTCTTGCCAGCAAGGTACTCTTCAAGCTGGTGGGGGTGGTATTCTCGTCTGGGGACTGTTTACGTGGACTGAAATGGGACCCCTGGTACGTGTGACATTGTCCCTCACATGTCAACTTTACCAGGATATCCTGGACGACCATTTGCTCCCGTTTGTGCGTATTCAACATCCGACCTCATCCTGCAACAAGACAATGCAACTCCCGAATTGTATCCGAATGGTTGGATGAACACTCCACCGACATGACCTCGCTTCCTTGCCCAACTAGGTCACCTGACCTCAATCCCTTCGAGCACATCTGGGATGCCACAGAGAGAGATGTTCGAGGCTCTGACCCCTCCATCAAATCTTCGTGAACTGTGGGAGCTTGTACAGGGGTCGTGGATCCATATGGCTTCCCAACGCTTCCAGTGTCTTTTTGAGTCCATACTGAGATGAATCGCCGCCATCATCAGGGCGAAAGGAGGTGATACACGTTACTAGACAGGTATCTCTAATTCAATTGCTCTTCAGTGTATGTTGTGTATAATATGCGTATACAAAGCAATATACCATTATGTCTTAAAAGAAAAGTGTTTAATCAATGCATCCTTCCAGTGGTTATGTACGGAGCAGAGACATGATATCATACATGAGACTGACGAAGGGAAAAAAGCTGAACTTTTTACCCAAACAGGTAAAAAATAAGAACATGCTGTGAAACAGCGTGAATATAACGCATCATGAGCAAGACAAAATTGTTCACTGAAATTTATTATGTAAATATTAAGCTGGAGCACATCCCTGTATACATACACTGAAATGCCAGAAAAACTGTTGCACCAATCTAACACTTGGTAAGTCTCCCACGGGAGAGCAGGACAGCAGAAACACGACGGGGCATGGCCTCCACTATTATGGAAATATGCTGTAGGCAATGCACACCATCCTTCCTGCAGAGCGTTCCACAATTCAGGTGTATCTCGAGGTCTCGAATTCCTGTGTTCGATAGTGATCTGTTGACGTTTTTCCGATCTCTAAATTAATGGGCCAATATTTTTGGATCGGAAAACCCATCACCAGATCCACGCACTCTCAATGAGAGTGAGATTTTTTGTCATGAGATGATCTCAAATCTCTTTGGCAAGGAGGGAGTTAAAAAATAAATGAATTGAAGAGTCAAGAAAAAAATCAAGTAAATTCTTTTCTGTTCTTTCTGATTTTTCTGTTGAGTGTTGATCTGTGTGTATGTAGTTAAAATTATGAGAATAGGTCTAGGTAAGTTAGGCTTGTGATGTTTGTTGCTAGTTAAGGGAGATGTAACTAGCTGGGAAGTAGATTAAATGAAGTTTGACATCATGCTATATTGTTTTTTTTTTTTTTTTTTTTTTTGTTCTTCATGCAATGTTTTTTTTTTTTCTTCCTTCCATTGCATTTTTTTAAAGCACTGTTTACTTTTAGGGAAGAGATATTAGTGAAGTTTATTTTAATGCAGTATATGATGCAGTGTATATGAATTAATTTGCCTTAGTTGCTTAAGTGTATAGTGTAGTTTATATATGTACAGTGTTAGATGTATCAGTTTAAAATTATCGGCGATGCAGCGGCGTTTGGCATTATTGATCGTCGGGATAACGTAGCGATAAAAAAAGAAATCGCAAGGTTGTAGTTCCGTATTTACTGTCGTTATCACGGTTCATTTTATTTTATTATATTATTCTGTAAGCTTTAATAATTGAAAAGTAATTTGTAAACATATAGTGTATGAAGTATTTTATCGTATTGTATTTGTACCTAATGAGAAAAAACGCGTGTTTGCGCCATATGTCAGTAGCATGTATTAAAATCATAGTTGTGTATCGATCATAATTTAGTAACCTTTCGTGATTAAAATCTTGCTTAGCACTAATATTTAGTTGGGTTTAGTATGAATCTTATTTAGTATTAACTGGTGATAGTATAATTCAGCGACTGTTAGAAAAAGCGGGTCGGCGATTGTTCCGTAACGAAGTAACTTTCGTAAGTTAATTGCGTGTATGCTATCGTCAAAGATATTTAATAGTCATTTAGTAAAAGGGTAAAATTTTGGCTTAATGCTTCAGGGAAAAATAACAAATCATTGCTTTACGCTATTTTTTTTTGTAATTCCGATCGTCGCACCTGTAGCTAGAGAGAATTCGATTTTTATGCGTTACGAAGTTAATTGTAACGATGTTCGTTAATGTTAATTTATTTAATGAATTTTTGTAAAGGTGGTCACCATTTTTGCCTGGGTTTTTAGGAGTTTCTTTGTTCAAAACGAACTCAAAGGGAGGTCCACGGTGAGCTTGGCTTCCTCCAAAACACGATCATAAATCGTAACCAGGCGCCGTCATGATGTCGGACTTTTGCGTTCTTTCTCACCAGCTCTGCAATGGTTTTTGCCAAGTATTTATACGTAAAACGCCAGGAGAATGCTTAAAATCTGTTACCCACTGCTAATCCCTGTGTGCCGAGAGAAAATTCTGTCGTCGACCATCTTTTCTTTTGGGAGGTCAGGTCAAAGTTCAAGCCTGACTCCGAGAAGATGAGAGCAAGCGATTTCTGGGAATTGCGTCTTTCTCTCCACCTTCTGACTTAACTTCGGGCCAATTGCCTTCCGCCATTTCGGGCACGTGCGCAAAGGATTCGGCGAGGAGCGAGAAATTTTAGCGTGCTGTTCGACACTTCAGTCTTAGATTTCGTAAGAGAGAGTATATCTAAAGACCTTGAGTCCGCACGATGGATGTCTGGATGCCGAACCTGCCGTAACCTTCCAGCACCGGGAACGTGCGGCCGCGATGGCCAGAGAACGGTAGGAACGATCCTTTTCTTTTCAATTTTTTCCCATGGCTCGAAAATTACTCTGCTGCCGAGATGGCACAGAAAAAGTGCTTGACTTCGTCCCGAGGCACTAGCGGGCAGTACGCCTCGTAACCCGCTCGGTAACATCGTTGCCGTCTGTCGCCGAGAGAGAGAGTGTCTCTTCAAAGGCTGGCTTAGGGAGTAAATTAAAAAAAAAAAAAAACAAGTAAAAAAATTGGAAAAAAAAAAGAAAGAAAGGAGAAGAGGGAAATAAATACCTACCAGGGCATCGTGAGCACACCAGGCCCCGTTTCCCTGGCGTGCCGGCTCTCGTAGCGACAGCACAAACACCAATTCCAATTCGGCATCAAAAGGAAAATTTAAGGAGGAGAAATGAAGAGAAAAAAGAAAAAAATGAGGACCACATAAATTGAAAAAAAAAAAATGTGTCTTGATCAGAAATGGAATGATGTAAAAGGTTAAAATTCAGGGGTGAGAAAAAAATGGGGGGAAGGTGAAATTAAAATGGGAGGAAAATAAAGAAATGCAAATGTATGTTTGGAATTAATGGTCTGGCCAGAACCTACAAATGCAATATAATGTCATTGTGTATTTTTTTTGTAAAAATGTCTAGTTAATGCCAGTGATATAGCCTTAAGAAAACAAAGAAATGGATTGAAGTATATTAATTTTGGTTTTCTGTTAGAACAGGGTTTTTCGTTAGCTCAAATGAGAGGAAAGTGACAGCAGAGTAGGATATTGAAACGGCATGCCTTCCTTAGGAAAAACGTGGGGAATTTTATTTTTGGCTCAGGTAGGGGAGCATACCTCTTCCAATAGCCTATTCTATTCTTTTTTTTTTTTTTTTTTTTGTGTTTCACCAGTAGGAGTAGAAACTTAACTTATGCATAGATTTTTTTGTCATAATTAATGTGGGGAGTCCTGGCAGTGACTTGATATTTTTATTTTGTTTTGTTTTCTGTTACTGTAAAGTAAGAAGAGATTTTTCCAGGTAACTGACCGAAATCAATGTATTGTGAAAAAAAAAAAAAAAAAAAAATTTAAAATGTCACTCTTAACTATTTATATTAAATTGTAAAGAGCATCTAGCTCAAGGTCAAACATGTAACAAATATGCACATCGAGCATTAAGCTCTTAACACTCTTTGAGTGAATGATCACATCCTTTGATGATTTTGTAAGGCAGGCTGGTAACTAAATTGTGCCACTTACCTCCCTCATCCTCTAAACCACACAGGTGAAAACTACTTGGTTTGCAGACCAGGGTTTCTGAGAGGATCATTTAGGACTGTTAACATACTCTGGACTCAAAAATTCATAGCTAAATTCTTTGTTTCATTCGGCCTAGCCACCTAAAGTTTCCTTGTATCGAGTGTTTTTCCAACATGTGCCTGGGAGCACAAAATAAACCTTAGTTAACCTGGAACATATGTTTGATCAAATTATTTTGTGTCTCATGTGAATTTCTCTTGTCGGTGGTGGTGGAATCACCTTCCATTTACTGGGAGTTTTTAAGGATCGTACCTTGGGTGTTAGTCGTTAATAAAAAAATTCTTAATTGGGGTCACTAGATAGATCACCTGCCTTTTTCTTCTTTTTAAAATTGTTGTAACATTTACATTTTATTAAAAGTAAGTTCATCATCATAATAGAATAATATCTTAATAACACCAAACCACCTCGTATCAATAGCGTGTTGCATGGCATCTCAAATGTGTTCTATCACCTTCAGATCTGGGGACTCGGGTGGAATTGCCGACACCCCAAACTCAGATAAATGCTCCTCTAACCATAATGTGGTGTCCGTGCTGGTGCATTGTCCTGTTGGAACAGGCCCAACCCATCAGCATGAATGCAGGACATGAACGGGTGTACCTCGTCAGAAAGGATACGCACATAGCGTTGGCCGGTCACAGGCATTTGTAGACATACTAGGGATCCCAGTGAACCAGTGAAGTGCAGCTAAACACACTCCATACCATTACGCCCCCCCAGCCGGTACAGTTCCCTGTTGACAGGAGAGATCCATGGCTTCATGGGGTTTGTGCCACACTCGAATCCTTCCATCTGCCCGATACAGTTGGAAACGCGACTCGTCAGACCAGGCTACTAGTTTCCAGTCATCAAATGTCCAGTGGCGGTGTTGACGTGCCCAAGCAAGGCGCATAGCTCTGTGTCGTGGACCAACTGCCAAAGCCCATGTCATGCAGGGTACGTTGCACAGGCCGGACGCTGATACTTGTTCAGGCTCCAGCATTGAATTCCGATGATACCTGTGAGAGTGTTACACGCCTATCATGTGAAACGATTCTTGACAGCCGACGATGGTCACGTTCACCCAATGTCTTTTTATGGCCACACTGGTATTGTAGGTTGGAGGTTTTGCCGGAATTCTTGTAGTCACGGTACACCCTTGCAATGGTCATCCGTGAAAATCCGAACTTCGTTTCTACCTCCAAAATACTATGGCCCATCTCACGAGCGCCAACTATGACACCGCATTGAAAATAGCTTTAATCGTTTTTACTTGTCATTCTCATGCCGAAAACAGCTCTGACGCACTGGCGGACGCAACCAAGTACGCGCAAATTCAAAATCAGGATATTGTTTATGTTTAACGCAGTGTTGGATAAGTGCAGTTTTTTTTAAAGTTACTATTAATTAAAAGATTTTAGTAGAAAGAGTTATACTCATCGGGTCAGGAGACGCCTCACAAGGGGTTCGTTGTTACGGCATGCGCTCGGGTCAGGAGACAACGATGAGTATAACTCTTTCTACTAAAATCTTTTAATTAATAGTACATTTTAAACGTTTGATTGTGCGAATGAATGAATGTGAAACTGAAAATATATAACCTAACTGTTTTATTTCTGTATAAATTTTTGTTTTATAACTAACCAAAGTCCGTAACATAAGGGACCTCTCGGGCCGGGAACACGTGCCTCACAGAGCAACAACGTGCGAAATACTTTGACAATAACAGGTAAAAATACCTTGGATACTATGTATATTTTAATCAAAAGCACATTTATAACATAAGACAACCCTTAAGGTTGCCTCATGAATTGCCTTTTTCAGATTCTCCATGGGTCTTTTTATGCTATTTTACAACAGTAACACTGCACATAAATTATGTGAACTAGTAAGGAAAGTAATTGAAAACAACCAAAGCCTAAAGAGAGCAAAGGGACATCTGAGTAAGGGAAGAAAACAGATTATGGCTCTGAGAAAAGAAGATTGTTCTGTAAAAAGAAATAGCGGTGAAATTTTGACAAGGATGAAAGATTTCTACTCAAAACTATATGAAAGGGATGATACATGTACTCCAGACATTACAAAAGGTACCAGAGTTCTTCCAGTTCTCCCAGCAGAAGTTACACATGCAATCAAGAACACGAAATGGGGAAAAGCTCCAGGAGAAGATGGAATTACAGTAGACATCATACAAGAAGCAAGTGGAGAAATTGAAACAGTACTAGCCCATGTTTTCACTCGATGCCTTAATGAAGGGAAGATTCCTGAGGATTTGAACAATGCTACAATGATCCTGCTACATAAAAAAGGTGACATTGAAGATCTCAGGAACTACAGACCTAACAAACTTCTATCAGTGGTTTATAAAATCTACACTAAAGTTCTTTCACACTGCTTGAAGGTGACAATGGACATGGCTCAACCGAGAGAACAAGCTGGATTAAGGAGTGGCTACAGCACTATAGATCATATCCACATACTGAGAGAACTAGTTGAAAGAGCAAGGGAATATGAACTTGCATTATGCAACGTCACCTATGCGCATGCTCGGTTGCGTCCGCCAGTGCATATATAAAGCGACAGACATCCTTGCCAGCTGTCAAAGCTGTTTTCGGCATGAGAATGACAAGTAATAACGATTTAAGCAATTTTCAACGCAGTGTCATAGTTGGTGCTCGTGAGATGGGCTATAGTATTTCGGAGATAGACACGAAGTTCGGATTTTCACGGACGACCATTGCAATGGTGTACTGTGACTACAAGAATTCCGGCAAAACCTCCAACCTACGATACAAGTGTGGCCGTAAAAAGACATTGGGTGAACGTGACCAGCGTCGGCTCTCAAGAATTGTTTCACTCTCGCAGGTATCATCAGAATTCAATGCTGGAGGCAGACTGTGTAACATACCCTGCATGATATGGGCTTTGGAAGCCGACACCCAACTAGAGTCTTCTTGATGGGTGCACGACACAGGGCTATGCGCCTCGCGTGGGCACGTTAACACCGCCACCGGACACTGGATGACTGGAAACAAGTAGCCTGGTCTGACGAGTCAAGTTTCTAACTCTATCAAGCAGATGGAAGGATTCGTGTGTGGCGCAAACTCCATGAAACCATGAATTCCTTCTATCAACAGGGAACTGCGCCAGCTGGTGGGGGGTCCGTAATGTTATGCGGTTGTGTTTAGCTGGACTTCACTGGGACCCCTGGTACGTCTACAAACTTCTGTAACCAGCCAACGCTATGTACACATTCTTTCTGACGAGGTACACCCGTTCATGTCCTGCATTCATGCTAATGGGTTGGGCCTGTTCCAACAGGACAATGCACCTCCACACAAGTGTCGGATCGCCACATTATGGTTAGAGGAGCATTCGTCTGAGTTTGCGGTGTTGCCATTCCCACCCAAATCCCCAGATCTGAACGTGATAGAACACATTTGGGATGCCATGCAACGCGCTGTTGAACACAGGAATCCGAGACCTCGGAATACACCCGAATTGTGAAACGCTCTGCAGGAAGTATGGTGCGCATTGCCTACAACATATTTCCAGAAGCTAGTAGAGTCCATGCCCTGTTGTATATCTGCAGTCCTGTGCTCCTATGAGGGACCTACCAAGTATTAGACGTGTACCAGTTTTTCTGGCACTTCAGTGAATGTTATATATTTTATTTATAGGGGGATATTTTTAGCAAAAAATACAGAAAAATTTTAAATCCTGAAGAAAAGTTCTTCCAGCCAGAAAACCGGAAGATTGTATAAAAATTTGAAATCTTCCAGAAAATCCTTTGCAGGGCAGCCAGTATTCGACGAAATCCTGTGAGAAAACAATCAGCGATGACTCGTGAGCTGAATATTTCAAGAACGTCGATGTCACACATGCTGCACAGTGAGTGGCCTGAGGGTGAGAGCTTACTGGCAGCGTACAGGGCACTTCCTCACCCCACAACTGAAGCAGCAGAGGGTGCTAAAAGTGAAACGTTTGCTGCAGTTTTGTGCAAACAATTGCCACAGACAGATCCTTTTCTCTGATTAAAAATTTTCACTACTGAAGGGGCTTTCAACCGCCAAAATGACAGGGTGTATGAGTCAACCTCATGAGAAGCTCAGGAGAAAGCTCCTGCTTCTGTCTTGGTTTGGTAGGGAGTCTTCTACGAGGATACCAGGGTCCATTTCTGTGAGAAAAAAGTGAAAACATCCGCCAAAGTCTACCAGAACAAGGTTTTGGAGCCAGTGGTCAAAAATGTGAGTCACACCCTCTTCCAAAACCAACAGTTGAGCTTTCAGCAGGATTCTGCACCTGCCCACAAGGCCAAGTCAATTCAAGAGTGGCTTCAGGCGAATTTGCCAGACTTCATTTCTCCAGATGATTGACATTCAAGCAACCCAAACCTCATCAATCCACTGGACTACAACTTGTGGGCAACACTGGAGGACATGGCCTGCAGAAAGAGATATCCCAGCATTGACAGTATCAAACGCTCTTTGGTGCGGGCAGTAGCAGCTTTCCCTGTGGAGACCCTGCATAAAGCTATTGATGAGTGGCCACAGAGACGAAAAGACTGTCTGAAGGTAAAAGGATACCATTTTGAGTGATTGGTGCCATGTATTCACAACTGTACTACTTACGTCATATCACAGGTATATTAAAATATCTTTAAATTTCTTTTTATTTCATTGAATACTTTGTAACAGTATTTATGGTAAGACTAGGTAGAATTGTCAGGTAAATATGTAAAAAACATTTCTGTTTAGTCAGCATTGAAACAATGTTAGGGTCATAATCTTCAAAATATTAGGCAATTCCTTCTTCAGCCACTTGGCAAAGGTCTCTTCATCCACTATCACACTCTTTCTGCAAAGCTTATTGTGTTTGATATGACATTTCTTGAAATTTTAAAACCAGCCATTGCTTGCCTTGAAAGCTTTATGACCTAGTTGCTTACAAAATTTCAGCCTTCTCTCTTATGATATATCCTCCCTGTGGCACATTTTTATTTGTACACTGAAGAATTAATTTCATCAAGCATTCCTCAAAATCTGGACACTCAGTACATTTCATTTTCTTCCTTTTGCCTTGGCTTTGTTTAAAATTTTTGAAATCTTTGAGCAGAGGATGCTTCTATTCTTTAGAATACTAGATGGTGTACTACTCAGTATTCCAAAATCCTTTCCAATTTCATTTTTCTTCTTACTGCCTCTAGCTACAGTTTTTAATTATATAAATTTTATCTATGATCAACAGTGTGTTCAACTTGAGTTTGAAGCCGTAAGTTTAGAAAAAGAAAGAATTAATGAAACCATTCTTGAATTTGTTCAGAACAGCATGCAACACAAATTTAACAAAAATTGCTATTGAATGTCATCTGTCTATTAGGTAAAATGATAAAAGATGAACTGAAATTCTTATTGGTCAGCTAAATATGATCATTAGGCCTTTTACTGGTGGAAATTAAAAATGCATGGCAGGGAGTCACAGTCTGTCTCCAGCTTAAAAGTGGAAAAGTTCCCCCTATTTCAAGTCAAAGCAGTCAAAGTAGAATGCTTTTCTCTGTTGTCTATCACTATCAATGAGAGAGATAACAAAACCTTGTGTCATTTGAACTTTGGTGGCTATCTTTGGGCTGTTTTTTATTTCAAGTTATCAAAAAGACCATCATAAAAATTCTGACTTATCGTGACCAAAATCGCATTTTGAGCATAGAACACTTGCAGGAAATTTTACTTTTTTTAAGTTATTAAGAATTTCATGTTATCGAAGTTCGAGTTATCAAAAGTTGGCTGTACAGTGAAAATTAAAAATTCCCGCTAACTAACTAAACATTAATTAAATTTCATGTTTTTTGAAAGCAAAATTTTTATCATTACCTGGTGTACAACTGATGGCAGGTAAAGCTGAGCTGTCAAAATCTTCAATAGCAATTTGAACAATGTGCTGCGCTTCACCCAGAGCACAATCTGGAAACAGAAACAATAAATTATTCTGTCGGCATATATATATATATATATATATATATATATATATATATATATATATATACAGACACACACGGCAAAATGGTTAACAACATCAAATTATTGGGTTGAGGAATAAGTAATGTCGGTTTTCTCCACAGTTCCATTTGTGTACCAAAATAAAATATTGTGGCAACATGTGATATACTATGCGATAGATATATGTTCGCTCTACATGCCAGTGTGTGTGATTTGAATTAATTTTATTTGGTTTTCAGG
Organism: Macrothele yani; assembly: GCA_039090855.1. Taxonomy (NCBI): domain Eukaryota; kingdom Metazoa; phylum Arthropoda; class Arachnida; order Araneae; family Macrothelidae; genus Macrothele; species Macrothele yani. The sequence continues at coordinate 36,010,665 of CM077004.1, forward strand.
TCATTAAAAATGGAATGTCAAGTGGACAAAAAGGAGCATTACCAACATCTGCTGCTCTTCGCGTTTAATCAAGGGACCAAAGCCACGAAAGCTGCTTGCAAGATTTGTGCTGTCTACAGTAAAGATGCTGTGACTGAAAGGATGGCTCAGTTGGTTGTTTTTGCGCTTTAAATCCGGCAATTTCGACCTTAAGGACATGGATCGCCCCGGCCGTCCGGTTCAGTTCGATGAAGAGCAATTGAACTAGATGCTGCACGAAAACCAGCGTCAATTGATCAGAGAATTGGCTGAGCAAATGAACTGTCATCAGAAAACAGTCATGAATCACCTTCATGCGATGGGAAAAGTTCAAAAGCTTGGCGCTTGGGTTCCGCACATTTTGAACGACAACAACAGAAATCAACATTTCCCAATTGCTACCGATTTGCTTGCTCATCACAGGGCTACTTGTGGTAAAAAGGAATGATTTCTGTACCGCATCGTTACCAGCGACGAAAAAAGGTGTCTGTACGTCAACCTGAAGCAGCGAAAAGAATGGCTCAGTCCCACAAAACATGGAACGTCGCGAGCAAAACAAGAGTTGCATCCTCGGAAGATGATGATGTGTGTTTGGTGGGATTGGCGGGGCATCATCCACTACGAACTTTTTCGGAACAATGAGACGGTCAACACGGACCTCTATGTTCAACAACTGCATCGACTCCACGATGCAATGCAACAAAAGCGACCCGATCGGCGATACGGTATTCTGCTGCAACACAACAACACTAGGCCCCACATCGCCAATATGACCAAAACCGCTATTCAAGCGCTCAATTGGGAAGTTCTGCCACACCCGCCCTATTCTCCGGACTTGGCTCCATCCGATTTTCATCTGTTTCGATCGCTTTCCAACAATTTGTGTGGCGTGTCGTTCAATAAAGACGTGGAACTGCAGACGTGGTTGGACGACTTCTTCGGGTCACAACCGGCAGATTTCTATCGCCGAGGCATCGAACAACTTGTTGAACGATGGGAAGCAGTGGTAAATACTAGTGTCAAATACATCATTGATTAAATTGTTATTTTTTGTTGTTGCGAAATAAAGTTTTCCAACGTTTGAAAAAAAAACGACATTACTTATTCCTCAACCCAATACAAAGCAGTTATTAATTTGAGAAGAAATGTGGGAGTAGCACAGTCATGTTAAGCAGATTAAATACTCAATCGAGGAGCTGCCAAACTTCAAAACACATCAATTACAAAGTTAATTTAGAACACATTTATGTGTTAAGTTTTACATATACAGTTGTTCTTTACCAACCGTGATGCATTTCCCCCTCAAAAACCTCATGGATAGAATCTTTTTGTTTTGTTTGGGGGTTAATGACCACCAGGAGCAACTCAGTGGGCTATGAGCAGTCACCCGTCCCTAATTAGGGCCACTGGTTCCAGGGAAGGGAGGTAGCCAGTGCCATAAGACAAACACAACATCCATGACTCACCAGGATTTGAACCCAGACCCATCTTGGACGAATGGTCAGAAGCCAGTGCTTAAACCACTAAACCACTGGAAGGGGGAGAGGGGGAGATAATTTAAGATCTATGGGGAAAATATGGTTAGGTGATCTGAAATTATAATTCAACCAATTACTATCACTTGAACATTTTTTTTTTCATTACTTAAAGTATAGCAACAATATTGCAGTGAAGAAAAAGCAACGCATGTTGGAAATAATACTATCCCAATTTTTAAATTAGTTTCTCTGTAAGTTTCTTAAAAATTCTGTAGTTTTTAAACGAGTTTGCAAAGTTTGATGCTTAGAGACGAACTGTGTGCAAATAAATTCTTCAGTCAATGGAATAAATTTTAAAGTTTTAGATTAAGAAACGAGGCTACAAAATACTAATAAAAACTTACTACTTAGAAATAAGTGAAACCATGGCTGTTCCTTCTATGAAACTAGAAACTTAAGAGGTTATTATGGGGTTTATTCAGGAATTAAACACAGAATTAAGTAAGATTTTCGGATAGGAGCCCTATCCTTCATCAGAACGATGACTGCATATATTGTTGCTATATCTCTCGCAAGTGTCCATCCTCTAAAACCATTCATTGTCGTACTTCTTCTTCTTGCAATTTCCCAACTTTCTGCGAGTTTTCTCATAAGAAAGTGTTGTTCACAGGCAAGAATTTCAATCGAGTTCCGTAGAATTTTATGGCCTATGTTTTGCACATGCCTGTCCAAGCCCGTCTTGTTAGACACATTTCTAATCACCACTTTATGTTCCACTATACGTTGTTTTAGCTGCCTTCCCGTCTCACCCACATAGCTTAGGCTACACTCACACTTAATATTATAGACACCTCCCTTTTTTTCCATGACTTACTAGCCAGAATTTATTCATTAAATTACAGATTTATACCAGATCTGTAATATTTCATTGTTTTCTTTTGCTACAGAGTGCTGCATGTTCTTGTTCTTAGAAATAACTCATAAATGCTTTATTTTTTGACATTTTATCGTGAACAGTCCAGGAAACAGAAAATGCTTTAATTATTTTGTTGAATTCTTGCAAATAAAAATACACATTTAGAGGTAAAAATTTATCTAAAACACTGTCTACATTTCTCCTTCAGATATACTAAATTTCAAGATCGAACAGTTCAAAATTTCCTTTTTTAAAGTAAGGTTTAATCTGGAGGTATTTTGAGTTAGGAATAATTTGGTTTGATAAGTCTGACTTATTGCTTGTTGTGCTTTTGTTTAAGATTTCAATTACTGATGTCTGGATCTTCTAGTTCTAAAACAGTCTTGTGCAACCTCTATTTTTTTTTTTTTTTTTTTTTTTTTTTTTTGTGAACTTTTTCTTTCTTCTTTAAATCATTAGAATCAACAACTACATCTGGATGGCAATAACATTATGCTTGTTTATAAGATTTTTATTAACAACATCTGAATACAATCTAATCTGATGGAACCAAAATAAAATTTTGGTACAAATATTGTTGACATACCAGCTAGTTCTGTGTAACATCAGTCAAAAGACTCCATCTCACTAGACTTTGTTGCAGAACCCTTAGGTGGAATGACCAACTGGAACCATCGGCCGTGGACTGATCAGTCACATTGATGTACTTTTATGATTTTCAACACTCAAAGAAAGTATCTGAAGGACTCAAGTGTGGGATATAGAGGACGTACTACACTTGAGAAGGCTGGTTCATCACAGAATCAACTTGCAACTAATAAATGGTGTACAGGAAAGAGCTCTCAGCTAAGTGTAAAACTGGTGTATGGAATACCAGAGGAATAAATGGAAAGATAAATTAGGTGATTGAATAAATGACTCAGTATCAATTGGATGTGCTGTGTGTAAGTGAAACTAAAAAGAAAACAATTGGGATAGATGAGGTGAATGGAATGATGTGTGTGTAGTTTTGAGTTTTGGATAATGTAAGATGACAAGTTTGGTGTAGGTGTGAGTTCAAGTGAAAATATGAAAAACAACTTATTCATTATAGTTGCATAAGCAATTAAGATAATTCCTTAGATTCAGTTTTGAAAGTGAAAACTTCAGAGAATAGTAATTGTTGTAGTGTATGCACCTGGTAACTCGGAACCTTGCAACATGAAGGAAATGAGTTTTTTTTTTTTTTTTTTAATTTGTTTCTAGAATGAGATGAAAGCTGCTTTGAGCCACTTTGGAGCTAAAGAGAAAGTTATTAAAGCAGGAATTTCAATGCTACCATAGGTGTTCAGAATAAGATTTCTGACAAAGTGAGCCACTTTGGAGCTTAAGGAAAAGTAATTATAGCAGGATTTCAATGCTAGAATAGGTGTTCAGAATAAGATTTCTGACAATGTTCTGAGTAATTTTAATGATCCCAGTGTAAATGATAATGGTGAAAGATTAATTGAGCTCTGCACTAAGAATGAGTTGTGCAGATTGTAACACATTTTTCAAGCAAAAATATATCCACATATACATGTGGGAGTGCCATAATCTGTTTTCTTCCCTTACTGAGATGTCCTTTTGCTATCTTTAGGCTTTGGTTGTTTTCAATTCCTTTCCTCACTAGTTCACAGTTGAATTTCCTTACGTCTTCAGTGATACTTTTTCGTACTGTCTTGCATAGCTCTATGTATTCCACTTTGGAAGTCACATCTTCTTTAGTTGTCCTCATCTCTCTTCTTTTTTGCATCAACATTTTGGGTTTTTCCTGATAATTTGTTCACATGCAACTTGTTCTTAGACCCAGCTAATTTTGTTGCTGTTTCCATAAGAGCCTTGGTTACTTTTCTGTTAACTTCAGAAACATCCACTTCTTCCGATGTTAGGCCTTCTAAAGCAGAAAATCTGTTCTTCAGTTCCAACTTGAAGGTATTATGGTGTTTTTTAAGGTTGGTTATGTCAATACATTTTGTTTGTCTTATGAGCTTGCCACGTTCGAGTTTAGTGTTGAGGTGCATCTTACATCTCACCAATCTATGGCCACTACCTGTGTTGAACTTGTTTAGCACACTACAGTCTTCCATGACGAATTTTTTGTTACACATAATAAAATCAATTTCACTTGTCGTCCCATTTGGATGTCTCCATGTCCATTTCCTGTGTGGCTTTTTCTTGAAAAAGGAGTTCAAGATGAAAAACCCTTCTGCCTCTGCAAACTCAACGAGAGTATTTCCACGCTGGTTTCTGTTGCCGTGACCGAATTTACCTACTGAAGTTTCAATCTGTTGCTGTTGCCCTATTTTTGCATGGAAATCTCCCATTATTATCTTCAAGTGCTGCTTACCTTTATTATTTAGATGGCGAATTTCCTCATAAAATTCTTCAATTTCTTCTTCAGGATGACTTGTGGTGGGTGCATAAGTTTGAATAATCTGAGCCTTGTATCTTCTTGAGAGTTGGATAACGAGTCGTGAAGCTCTGTCAGAGGAACTTTGAACTTCTACAACTTTATCCTTCAGTTTCTTGTTTATTATAAATCCAACACCACTAGTTCTGCCAGTATCTGTCCCACGATAGTAGAAGAGATGTCCACTTTTCAGTTCAATGAGATCTCCTTTTCTCCTTACCTCACTTAGCCCGACGATGTCCCACTTGATCCTTTGTAGTTCCTCTTCCAATTCAAGAAGCCTTGAATCAGAAGATAGGGATTATGGCACTGAGAAAAGAAGATAGTTCTGTAACAAGAAATAGAGGCGAAATTTTGACAAGAGTGAAAGATTTCTACTCCAAGTTATATGAAAGGGATGATGCATGTACTCCAGACATCATGGAAGGTACCAGTACCAGAGTTCTTCCAGTCCTCCCAGCAGAAGTTGCACATGCAATCAAGAACATGAAGTGGGGAAAAGCTCCAGGAGAAGATGGAATTACTGTAGACATCATACAAGAAGCAAGTGGAGAAATCGAAACAGTACTCGCCCAAATTTTCACTCGATGCCTTAATGAAGGGAAGATTCCTGAGGATTGGAACAACGCTACAATGATCCTGCTACATAAAAAAGGTGACATTGAGGATCTCGGGAACTACAGACCTATCAGCCTCCTATCAGTGGTTTATAAAATCTTCACTAAAGTTCTTTCACACCGTTTGAAGGTAACACTGGACATGGCTCAACCGAGAGAACAAGCTGGATTCAGGAGTGGCTACAGCACAATAGGTCATATCCACGTACTGAGAGAACTAATTGAAAGAGCGAGGGAATATGAACTTCCATTGTGCATGGCTTTTATCGATTATGAAAAAGCCTTTGATTCGGTGAAACCATCAGCAGTTACAATGGCTCTGAAATCCTGCGGTATTGAAGATGTGTACATTAATATTATTAATAACATCTATGAAAATGCAAGTGCAAAGATTCGGCTGTTTGAAAATACAACACACATAAAAATTGGAAAAGGAGTGAGACAAGGTGACACCATATCTCCGAAGCTCTTCAATGCCACATTGGAAAATGTCTTTCAATCACTGAACTGGGAAAACAAAGGGATAAAGATTAATGGAGATTATCTAACCCACTTTCGTTTTACTGATGACATAGTCATTTTTGCAACTACCCCATCAGAGCTGCAGAGTATGATCCAAGAACTTGCTGACAAGAATAAAGAAGTGGGATCAAATATGAACTTTCAGACAAAGTGATGTTCAATGCTTTTACACGAAATGAAGATTTATCAATTGATGGAGAAAAGCTGGAGATAACAGACACGTACGTTTATCTTCGACAGCAGATATCAAGTGAAGAAGGTCACATTGATGAAGAAATTAATCGGCGTACAAAACTTGCCTGGAGAGCTTTTGGAAGAAACAGCATAATTTTCAAGAGCAATATGCCATTATGTCTTAAAAGAAAAGTGTTTGATCAATGCATCCTTCCAGTGCTTACGTATGGTGCAGAGACGTGGACCTTAACTAAAAGAGACATACAAAGGCTGCAGACAACTCAAAAAAGCATGGAGAGGTGCATGCTTGGTGTAACCAGGAGAGATAAGAAGAGGAACTCGTGGATCCGAAAAATGACAAGAGTGGAAGACATCATGATCAGAGTTAAATCCCTGAAATGGCAATGGGCTGGGCATACTGCCAGAAGGACAGACCATCGATGGACAGCCAAAATTTTAGATTGGATTCCAAGGGACAGAAAAAGACCCAGAAGAAGACCACATGGGAGATGGGTGGATGAAATTCGAAAGTATGCGGGTGTGACATGGAGGAGACTGGCACAAGACAGACCGTTGTGGAAGAAACTTGGGGAGACCTTCGTCCAGCAGTGGATTGATAATGGTTGATGATGATGATGACATGTGGGAGAATTGTGCTTAGGGCAGAAAAGTGTAACAGTTTTTGTTGTTTATGATCAGCATTTGAAAACTTGATTGTTGATACTTGCACAATGAGAGGTATGCATGCATGTTGGTTGGAGAAAGAGAAATAAGAAGATGCTCATAATGGAAAAAATAAAAGTTGAAAGGCTTCCTGGAGAACATCAGCATTACTCTGAAATACTCAGTGAATGACCGAATGAGTTAAAGTCATATGAGAGTGATGTAGAAAAGATGTGGAAATATTTTAAAGAACTGTGTTGTCACTGTTGCTGAAGAGATTTGTGGTACTGCAACAGTGGGTGGCATTAAATGTTATGCTTGGTGGAACAGTGAGATTAAAGACTTTAAGCATTAATGAAAAGAAGGAAGCATATTTGGATATACAAATTTTTAAGATGACAATTCATATCTTGGTGTAAATATGACAAGGCAAGGATGGCAATTCAGATAATATCCGAAAACTTGAAAATTTCGTCGTCCTGGAGCAGGAATCGAACCCGTGTCTCCCAGATAGCGCCCGGGTATGCTAATCACTACACCACCCAGAATGACCAAGTCTCAAGTTTCCGATTAATTTGAATATAACCATCACAGGACTAGCCACATTCTGAAAACTTTGAAATTTTTTCAAGTTTTTGGATATTATCTGACTAACCATCCTTGTCATATTTACATCAAGATATGGATTGTCATCTTCAAAATTTGTATTATATGATGTAATCCCATTTTTCATTCATTATATTTGGATATATTGCAAGGTAAATTTTCTGAGGACGAATATCATTGTAAAAAGCATGAAGCAGCAAAGCTGGTTTGTCAGAGTAAGGCAAAAGATAGGAAAGATGAGGTGGAAAAGAATGAACTGGCTTTCTGGAAAGGTAGGAAAATATTCTAGAAGTACATAAGCATAGGAAAAATAGGGGAAATAAAATTTTAAGTTGTATGATGAATAGGACTGGTGAAATGATATGAGAGCCCAATGCATTAAGTGAAAGATCGAGTAAATACTTCTGGGAGTTATTACATCATGAAAGCGAAGGTGACTCTGAGGCAGAAGAAGATGATGTCACAGTGAGAGATGGAAGCACAAGATGGATCTTAAGAGAAGTGGTGTGTAAAGCTTTAAAATTCTTTCAGAATGGTAAGGCTCCAGAAGTAGATGGTATAACTGCTGAGATGTTGAAATAGGGTGGTGACTCTGTAAGTGACTGGTTAACTGAAATTTGCCAGATGTGTTGGGAGTTAGGAATGGTTCCTCAGGATTGGAGGGATGTTATCATTGTTCCTTTGTAAATGGAAAAAGGTGATCAGACTGAAGGGAAAGTGTTTGGAAAGGTCATTATTGATAAGCTACAAGATGTTACATCAGAGAAAGTGTGGGATGTACAGAGTGATTTTATGCTTGGTAAGGACTGCACTAACAAAATTTTTCATTGGGTATGATGATCAAAAAGTATCTGTCTGTTGGTAAGAAATTTTGCTGCATTTATAGATTTAGTGAAAGCTTACAACTGAATAAAGAAGATACTTCAGTGAAAGGTCTTGAATAATTATAGTATAACTGGGAATCTGCTGAAAAGTGTGAAAGCTATGTATGCTGACAAGAGCATGTGTTCAAAATGGTTTTCTATTGGTGCACAAGTCAGACAAGGTTGTATAATGTCCCCATGCATGCATACCTGAAGCCAAAAATATAAAATATACAATACAGGTTTATGTCTTGGTAATACCCATGCATGTAGACTGCTGTATGCTGATGGCACAGTCCTGTTGGTGGAGAGCAGAAGTGAATTCCAGAGTATGTTGTCCTGGATGTATGAAGTCTGTGTGAAATTCAAACTGAGTATAAATAAGGGAAAAAATTAAAAGTTATGGTTTTTGAGCAAGGAACTGTTAGTATGGAATCAGCCTAAATGCCACAGAGTTAGTTCAAGTGAATGAGTTTGTATATTTAGGAAGCGTGCTTGACAGAGAAAACGAATTAGATGGTAAAATTAAACAGGCAAATTCATATTTGATAGACATAGCTGCCTTGGAAGGATTTCACAGAAATGATGGATTTTCAAAAAGGTCTTGAATGGCTGTGTATGAAAGCATAATTTTTCCTACTGTGATGCACAGCTGTGAAACCTGGATACTGCAGAAGAGACATAGGTGTTGTCTATGTGCTGCAGAGATACATTACTTAAGAAGATTTTGTGGCAAGAGATGTGTTGCAGATGTGAAATGTGAAGCAAAATGTTGTAAGGTCGAGACAAATATTTAGAGGTGTTTTGACCACACTGAAAGGAGTGGCGAGATGTTTACTAAGATACTTTATTCAGCCCAAGTGTCAGAAAAGAAAAGTAGAAGGCCAAGGATATCATGGGATGGCCAGATTCAGGAATGTCTGCATGAGAAAAAGATAATGTGTATGGAAACATGTGATGGATGTCACTGAAGCTTAAGTTGTGTGCTGAGAGATCACTGTAAATAGAGACATCTGATACATCAACTGTATATAAAATCTAACACTATCATTTTAACTTTAATCTGGCTGATGAGCTTTCTTTGAGAAGCTAACCTCTGAACATCAGAGAACAGCTTGGGGACATGTATGTATGTGCAGCAGAGTTGGTCAGGAATGCATTACAAAGTAATGGAAGTACAGATTACAATTAACGTGTAATGCATTACAAGGTAATCCCAAGTATGGTTTGCAGAAGGTAATGAAATTAATCTGTAAGGCTTTACAATGAAGAGGATATAATTTAATTATTTAATAATGCTATTCAAATGCAATGGAATTATTTGGTAATGAAATTACAGAATTTGCAAATAATAATTGCATGCACCTTCTACCAGTAGCCAAGTCAAAGATGATTTTTTCTATATTGATTCCAATTCTGAAGACGACAGTGAAAACAAATATCCAACAAAGAAAACTGAACTAATCTATGCACATTTCAGCCTCAAAGAAGCAAGAGATTTATGTGTGTTACATAATGATAAGAGGTAAAAACATCTGTTTGTACAGTATAATGCACCTCTGCCCTCTTCAGCGCCCGTTGAACGGTTGTTATCATACGCTACTATTAGCAAGTACTGCAAAGCTAATAGACTTTCGGATGAAATGTTTGAAAAGAGGGTTGTTTTAAAAGCAAACCTTACGTATGAAGAAAAAGACCACAAACAAACTAGGGATTAGGGAATAGGAAAATCCCACCTTGTTTTGCAGCAAGCCACCTACATATTCAACTTCTACTTTACAATGAGGATTTCTCACTTCTTTACTTTGTGATGATCTAGTTGCTCATTCTTTCTGTTGTACTCGTAATTCACTTTGTGGTTGCCATATTTTGTAGCAATCAGACCTTTCATTCTTTCCATTTCAAGTGATGTAGTGCCTCAGAGTGGTTTCCATCGGTGTTTAATGCACAATTTGTTATTTCCTGACTGTTTTTTTGTGTGCTTCAGTGAACTGTTCTTTGTTGAAGACTAAGATCACATGCAATGGCATTGATCTTTCTTTCATTTCTGTACTATTCTCTAACTGAAATGAACATTCCATTCATACTTACTTCATATGTATTATTTCCTTCAAATCACTTTACTTGCGGTGAAGACAGGGCAACTACTCATGTCATACACGTACAATCTCCAATACCTACATGCACGCATTTGAGGTCCAAGGGGTGGAACAATTCTAAAATAACCTGCACAACATGTAAGGGTGTACTGGCTGCTGGTTTATTCACGTTGTATTTTTACCCATAAGTTATTGGTTAATTACCAACATATAGTTAACCATTATGATTATAATAGGTAACTGCTACATGTCGTTACAATTACCATGTAATTCTAATGACCAGTTCACCATTACCATGTAATGGTAACACTAAGTTCTTGTTCCCATTACCATTACGCTGTAATGCATTACCGATTAATTCAATTACGATTTTACCCAACTCTGATGTACAGTACATACATCTGAACATGGTTGCTGGGCCTCATGCCATTTTGTGCAATTTCTACTCTCTGTTCGGTGAACTACCTTATTCTTCTCCAGTCATTAGAAAATCAGGAACCACAACTCGATGTCACTAACAGAAATCTTAAAACATAAAAACCTCAAGAAGTTAGACTTTATCACACCATTTTATTCCTATCTCAAAATACCTCCAAATTTGTCCTCACCTAAAGAAGAAATTATTATGAGCAATGGTACTGTCATTTTTTAAATTTTAACTTTGTTTAAAGAGGCTAGCAAACCACACCATAATTGCTAGCCTTTTTTGCCATTTCAACCAACATAAGTTGTATGGGGCATAAGTTGTATGGGGCATTTGCATTATTAACATCAATAATGCAACATAAGTTGCATTATTGATGTTTCTCATCGACAATCCACATTAACAAATGTAGGTCTTAGAAAACTGGATATGAAGTAAAGTATGTAAGCAAACATCCTGTCTGATTTATTATTGTTCATGCAGCTGCGAGAATTCAGCTAGATGTGGTACTGATGTGTGGCAAACGAAGCCAATTCAAGCCGAACACCACTGCTGTAAAATGTAGTCATACACAGATAGTTTCCAAATTACTAACAGGTTTTGAAAAAAGTTTTGCCCACAGATTTTAAACTTTAAAAAAAAAAAAAAGCTATGTTAATTTACATTTTTTTTGGACAAAATTTCCCATTTGCATCAAATTTACACTTGTTAAAAACTTTGTTTGCTGATTATATTCCTTATTTTTAATAATTTTCTAATTATGTTATTCATTTTTGAATTCAGCAGTGCAAAAGAGGAACTTCATATTTAAAAAAAATATTTTCTTAGCAATAGTGCAAAAAGAACAACACATTTTTTAAAAATGTTCCCTAATGAAACGTGTGTTTTCTTATTCCTAACAATCTTTTCAAAACCAATCAACAAACCAAACACTTTTGCCCCTGTCGCCCCCTTTTTTATGAGTGAAAGTAAATTTCAAAATTGGTAATTATTCGTCCATGATGGAATCCGCACTATTTCCTTGACTCATAAAATTGTTTTTGTAGCAGAGTGAATAATGGCAGTGCCAATATTTTAATTCAATTTTGTTTAAAATGCATGTTTTTCCCATTCTTTAATCCTTTCTTGGTAAGTCAGGGAACACAGCAAACTTTCCTTTTATTTAAAGTGATATTAAAGTAACTAAAAGATGTACTGGCTCAATTTGTAGAGAGAACAACAGTATCTATATATATACAAGAAAGATGACACCGAATTTTCGGGTGTAATAAGCACGTCTTTTGAATCCGTTCTGACGCAAATTAAATTTATCAAAGCTATTCAAAGTCAATGGAACCGGTATGGAAAACAATAGTATCTGACGGAAGAAAGAAGTTTTTCAATTGGGTTTTTAATCCCTCAGATATTGCTGTAAACGGAATCGTGAGCTTACGCCCTCTGGTTGCAGACTTGTGCGTTAAGAAAAACATGAATTTATATAAGAAACATTTCGCACCGGAAACGCTCTCCAATACAGAAAGAATTTTTCAAAACGGACTCTTAGAAACAGAGATATCGACAAAAATAAGGTGTGACTTTACATCCCCTGGTGGAAAAAAACCATGCATTATTTTAGGAAGAAGGTATTATCAAAAGTTTTATCCATATGAGCGGTATCGGTCCAAGAAAAAGAAAATTTAGTCGAGTTTTCAGGATCCCAGATTTTGCTACAAATACATCAGAAGCAGATATTAACACTTATGCCTCCTGGCGACCAACCCATTCTTTACAAAACATTAGAAATTATGTGAAAAATATTTTCCATCAGGTCTTGTATGCGATACAGGAAAAAATTTTCAAATCGGAGTTTTAGGAGCAGAAATAACGCAGAAAACACCATTTACCTTTTGTGCCCCCTAGCGGAAAGTCTATGATTTACTTGAAATTTTTGAATTTATAGGAAAAACATTTCGCATCGGAAACAGTATCTAACAAAGAAGGAATTTTTCAAATCGGATTCTTAAAAGTAAAGATATTGACAAAAATAAAATATACATCTATGCCCCTGGCGTAGAAACCATGCTTTATTTCAAGAAGAAAATGTTCCTAAAAGGTTTGTCGAGGTGAGAAGTATCGGTCAACAAATGACTTTTTTTTTCAATCGAGATTTTAGGAGCTCATATTTTGCTGCAAATACATCAGAAGCAGAAATTGAGACTTATGCCACCTGGTGGCCAAACCATTTTTTACAAAAATTAGAAATTATGTGCAAAGGATTTCTCATCTGGAGCTGTATCCGGTACAGAAAGAATTTTTCAAATCGGAGATTTAGAAACAGAGATATAGGGGGAAAGCAATTTACCTTTATGTACCCTAGCGAAAAGTCTATGAATTACTTGGAAATTTTGAAATCATATGAAAAACATGTCACACTGAAAACACTATCCAACAAAGAAGGAATTTTTCAAATCGGATTTCTAGAAGTAGAGATATTGACAAAAATAAGATATACATCTACGCCCCTGGCATAGAAACCATGCATTATTTTAAGATGAAATTGTTTCTAAAAGGTTTGTCGACATGGGTAGTATCGGTTTAGAAACGACGTTTTTTCAATTGATAATTTAGAAGCTCATATTTTGATGCAAATACATCAGAAGCGGAAATTAAGATTTACGCCCCCTGGTGGCCAAACCATTTTTTTACAAAAAAAAAAAAAAAAAAAAATAGAAATTATGTGCAAACGATTTCTCATATTGGAGATTTAGAAGCAGAGATATAGGGGGAAATGCAATTTACCTCAACGCCCCTTAGTGGAAAGTCTATGAATTACTTGAAAATTTTGAAATTATACGAAAAACATGTCACACTGAACAAACTATCCAAAAAAGAAGGATTTTTTTCAAATCGGACTCCTAGAAGTAGAGATATTGACAAAAATAAGATATACATCTACGCCCCCTGGCGGGAAACTGTGGAATATTTTAAGAAGAAAATATTCCGAAAAGGTTTATCAATGTGAGTGGCACCAGTCCACGAAAGAATTTTTTCAATCGATATTTTAGAAGCTCAGATTTTATGGCAAATACATCAGAAGCAAAAATAACACTTACGCCCCCTGGTAGCCAAAGTACTTATTACCAAAAATTTGAAATTATGTGCAAAAGATATCTCATGAGGAGGTATATCCGCTGAAGAATTTTTTTTTTTTCAAATTGGAGCTTTAGAAGAAGAATTATCGGGGGAAATGTAATTTACTTTTACGCCCCCTAGCAGAAAATCTATACGTAATTTGAAAAAGTAAATATATCTAAAATACTCTTCCACATAAATGGAATCAAAAGATAAGAGAATTTTTTCAATTGGATGTTTAGAAGCAAATATGTGGAATAAAACATATTTTTGAATTTGACATCATCAGCATTTATGCCCTCTAGCGGCAAAATTGTACATCGTAAAAACAAAAACAAAATAAAGGATCATCATTCTCATATTTCAAGCTTTCCAATGCAAAGAGAATTTTTCAAATCGGAATAATAGTTCCAAAGATATCGTGGGTACAGACGGATGGACGGACGGTCTTTTTTTACAAAAGACGTGCTAAAAATTGAATGTTTGCTTGTATGTCCGCTACACAAATCTACAGTTTTCAATTTAGTATACTATCTCATGGTACCCTAAATTAGATCGTAGATAATTTTTGGAAGGGGTCAGAGCCCCCCATCCCCCACACACACACACACACAATTTCTGTAAGTCTACAGTTTTCAATTTAGAACCACCAAATTTAGTATACTATTTCATGGTACTCTAACTTAAACCATAGACAGTTTGAGGATAGTGTTGCAACCCCGGGTCAATGGGCTCCCATACAAAATTTTCATAAAAAGTTCCATTTTTTACTTTTAAGAACTGGAACATGATTCAGCACTCCAATACCCAATTGACGGTCTATGTTAAAGACCGTAGATAACAATAAGTGCAAAAATATCCATTTAATAGTGCATTAAAAACACAAATGAATAAACATTAGCATTCACCACCAACAGGCAGCTTCACCATGCAGAAATACAACGCAATGTAAATAGAGAGTTCTAGATATTCAAAATGATAAACAAAAGAATGAACAATGTAAATGTTCAAGTCGCATGCATGCGACTTGACATAGGTACAATGCATTTCAGTGTTGCAAGATTCTCAGAAGCGCATGCCAGATGTACGGCAGTTCTATAGATGCCTCCTCAAAGGTAAGTATTTGCATTCCTCTTCTTTTCTTTTTTGTTTTGTACAAGTTAATTAACTAAATCTTTTTTTTTTTTTTTTTTTCACATTTCAGCCATCCCAGCTTTTTTTTTTTCTTTTTTTGTAGAAATATTACTGAATCATCCAGTCATTAGCAATGGCTGGTACAAATTTGGAGGAACCCTGCTTTTCACACGGCCAACTAACTCTATGTCATCTGTTCTAGGGTTGGCAATCCTAAACATCTCTACATTTTTGCTCCCAATGGAAAAATCAAAAATATTGTTTACCAAAGAGCAATAACCTAAATGAATTAAAATAAATTTACTGGAAAATTACAGGATTATCTTTTTCATTCATTAACTTTCACCCACTGAATTTGGTGATTCCACAAAAATTAATATTTACCTGGGAAATACCGGGTACCTCTGTTAGTGGGCAATAAATGATGGAGAGTTCCAATTTCAACTTTAACTTCTTTTCACACAAAAGAGAAAATGCTTGTTTTTTTGTTTCATTTGATACAGGAAGAAATGACCAAGGAATAGAAAAACATGCATTTTAGTGAAATAAAATTTTAGTTAACTGCGTCATTTGCGGTAGATCTAATCAGAACATACTTATTTTGTCATCATTGGGACACCTAATGTTCTAATAATTATTTATTGTTTTATTAACCTTTCTTTAAATTATATTATTCTATTGCTTATTGTGGTTGTGTACACAGAGGTAGATTTTTTTTACATACAGCTATGTTGAACATGAGATGCAGTCAGACTATTGGCTCTAGTCACTGATAGGTGACTGCATCCCGATAACTCAAAGGAAAGGAGGATCACAACAGTAAGTAAGAAAGAAGGATCACAACAGTAAGTAAGAAAGAAGGACAACAACGGAATTAGAGTAACTAAAAACCAAATTCCACAGAGATTTTAGTAACTGTTCAACTTACCTAAATATGAATTCCTCTTTGAATCTTTATGAAACAACTCATTATTCAATGAAGAACACAGAGCTTCTAGTTCTATAAGTTTATTTTCGACACAGTCTTTGCTTTCACTTATTAATTCCAAACGTTCTTCAATTTGTGAATTTTTTTGCTGGAGTTCCCTTAGGTATTCTTCCAGTCTCTAAAAGTGGCAAAATGATATAATTCACTTTTTAAAATTACACCATAATAACGAACACTAAAAAAATCAGTAAATAAAAAATAAAAAAATCATCAACTACATCCTTCAGACTGGAAGAAAACTGCACGAAACAAGAAAACCAGACACCAGCCTTTAAGCATTTAACCAGAAAATGAGGGAAAACACATCACATGCTTCTCACACAGTTTCAGACCTCTTTAATTTTTTGTACAAATACTACATACACAAAGAGCACAACTTATACCAGCAGACTACAAAATGCACACATCATGAGCCAAAAACATTGTGATAAAAGTTTTTGATATTCGCCAGAGGCTCTGGCACAAGAGTAACAGAATGTAGATGTAAACGCACATGCTGTACGCGGATAGTTTCCAAATTATTAACAAGATTTTGCAGATAGTTTTTGCTTGTAGATAAAAAAATAAAAGTGTTTATATACAGCACTCAAGGCTTTACTTAGATTAATACTCTTAATTAAATTTTAACTAGAACTTTCGATTACTTTTCACATCTTCTTAGTTCTTTTGTTTTTACAGATGTTTCTGGCCTCTAGATTTTATTGAGGCCTGTTCTCAATGTATAGGAACTGTATCAAAAGTTTTGCTGACACAGAAAAAAATTTAATTTTATTGCCAGGTTTCTCTTGCAGTTGCCAGTAATAAAATTAAGATGTTTTCTTTATGTATTTTGTAAGTCTACTTTTTTTGAATTAAGTTGTTAAAAATGCTATTTAGAAATTTTGAAGGTTCATTAATGGAATTTTTCTGGATATAAAAACTAGCTTCTTGTTTTATGAAGTTCATAATTAGCTTCTTGTTTTTATGAAGTTCATAATTCAATATTTTTATATTTTGCAATAAAAGTCCATTTCACACACATTGCTGCACATTCAGTTGTAATGTACTAATTTTGTCCATTGGAATCTGTAATGTTCTAATAATTATTTATTATTTTATTAAGTTTTCTATAAATTATCTTATTCTGTTGTTATTGTGGTTCATGCTTTGTGGGTTTATAGCAAGTTTTCTGTTTCGGTGGTTGTGTACGCAGAAACATTTTATTTTTATTCAACTCTGTATGGCACAGATTTCCTATGGCCTGATCTCCATCATAGATATATATAAAAAAAAAAGTATAAAGGCATTAAACACATTAGCTATAATATATCTGAATTCATGTTTTCAAATTTGAAGCATACATGCTTTTGCCAAGAATAAAAAATGGTTCCTCTGAAATCATTCCAACATGCCAAACGGGTCCGATAACTTAGTAATAGATATCACAAACTTGTTTTATTAAATGCTTCAGAACTGTTGCAAGTATATTTTCCCATTGAGTACCTAGACATATATGCTTATCAAAGACAGATGATAACATGATAACCGCAGTGGACCAATTATAAGGTGAATGGATAGCAGAGTTATTAGTTGTTGTTCTTTCCACTTAATTCTCTACCTTCACAACATACGGAACTTACATCTTGTATATTTACATGAACAAAGAAAAAAATCTGAATAAAACTGAATAGTTTATAATTTCAGAAGGATAATAATGTATCAATGATGAGAAACATAGGAAGGATTTGCATAAACACACAATGGATTAATGCTAATGTAAATGATAAATCATAGAGCAGTCAAAAATTAATGACTATATATATATATAAAAAATGAATGACAGACATGTCCGCAAGACTGAAATATTTTATCTTCATTTAACAAGGTTTTATTTTGCAACAAAATTAATTTCCTCAAGCTAACTGTGGATTCTTACTTCCACATTTAAATAGAACATAACATAACATAAATCTTGCACCCTTATACGGATGATCTACATAACAGATGTGATAACATTATATTAACAAGAATAATGACACTGAATTCTCAGGGGTAGTGAGCATGTCATTTGAATCTTTTCTGACTCAAAAGCAATTTTTTAAAGTAAATTTTTACTAAAACGAAAAGGCATTTATGCTGTCAAGTAGAAAAATTATGCATTATTTAAACTATGCAATGTGACCAGTGTTCTTCATAGGAAATGGAAACTACAACAAACATCAAATGAGATTTCTACAATCAGTAAAACATACGGATAGAAATAGCTACTTACATCCACTATTAACAGAATTGCATATTATGAAAAATCACAAATTGTAATCAATAAGTTTTTCATACTGGAAGATATCAAAGGCTGAATGAATTTTGTCAAATCAGACAATTGCAAGAAGTGATATTACTTTACTACCCCTAGCAGAAAAGCTGTGCATCATTTGAAGAAGAAAATACGGACAAAATATTTGCCATAGCAAGGATTTTTCTAAGGTATTTTTAGAATCAAAGATGCCATTCCAAATATAAACATATACTGCCCTTGGCAGCAGAATTATGAAAAACTAGAAAATATGCACAAAATATTCTTCATAGCAACAGCTATGCAATGTAAAAAGAATTTTTCAAGAATGGTTACAGGCAAACCTCAACTTACAAATATAATGTATTTTTTGAAATGTATATTTGCAAGCTGAATCTATTTTTTAAAGAGGGATATAGCTGAATTTGTTAATGCATTTCTGAAATAAAATAATGTTATAGAAAGCTAGTATATCTTGAAAAGAATTACTTTATGTATTACAAAAAAAAAGTGTATTGTAAAAATATATAATCTGAAAAGATTTAAATTTATTAAAAAATGAGTATTTTTCAATACACACATACATCAGGTACTACTGTGCAGAACTGGACTCTGAATTATCAGATCCAACAAGGCTCAGGTTCTCCTCTACTTTTTTAAAGAATGTCTTATGCAAAAGAGTTGCACAGTACACTTTTTCTAAATTTCTTTGTACACTTGCTTGTAGCAGGTGAACTCCCTTTTAACAACATTGCAGACTGTCTGCATTTAGGTTATTGTCCTCTAGCACCTTTAAAGCCACTTCAATTTATTTAAGAGAATCTCCAAGATGTTTGACTGACAAAAAATTTTGTGGGAGGATTAATACTGCTTTCGTTGTCTTCATCATCTGCATCCCTCCTCTTCGACTTTTGCATTTCCACTAGGCCATCATTTGTCAGTTCAACTGAATGAGACTCAATTAACTCTTTGGCACCTGAAGCATCAATTACTATATCCAAGCTCAATCCCATTTCTATAACTTCCTGTATGGTTTTCCCTTCAGTTTCCTTAGAAATCTGCACACCAGAAACAAATTGTGGGCACAGTTTTCTCCAACAGAGATTCATTGTTGGCTTTATTTGTTTCCAGCAATGGTCAATGTTTTTGACTGCTTCTGAAATTTTGTATCCTTTCTGGAAGTATTTCAGATTACGGTTTCATCAGCACTGGTAGCAGCACAGCTTGGCTAATTGTATGACATAAATTGCTGTGCTTGAAGGTTGTGATCACCGTTTGGTCCACAGGTATGGAGAGGCAAGAATACCACTTCATTTGAATTTAGGTTGGCTGATGTTGTAATATGACTTGGTGCATTATGAAAGAGCAATAAAAACTTTAAATGCCAAATAATTCTCCCAGAAATATTTTTCAGTAGCTGGAAAAAAGAAATTTACAAACCACTCATGGAAAAATGCAGATGTCACTCACAATTTTTTTATTAGAACTCCAAATAACTGGCAATGTTGCCTTACCCCACACCCTTCAAAGCTCTCAGGTTTTCAAAGTGGTAAAATACAAACAGCTTTAGTTTATAAGTCTCCCAAAGCATTTCCACCAAGCAGCAGGGATCCTTTGAGATTTTGAATTATGGAACTTTTGTTTCCTCAGCTACAATAAAAGCCCATGACTTCATCTTTTTTCAAAAACAGCCGGTCTCAACAACACTAAAATTTTGGTAAGAACAGTAGCTTTCCATTTCAATAATGTTTGATAATGTTGCAGAAAAATCTTTAGCTTTGTCATGGTTGGCACTTACAAACTCGCTAGATGCTGGAATGTTTTTCATATTTACCTTTTTCTTAAATCTAGCAAACCACCCAGCAACAGTATTAACTTCAGCAGAATCAATTGCCATTTTTCCCATGGACATTTTAATGCCTTGAAAATTTTTTCTAAGCTTTATCTTATATGATTTCAGTATTCAAGCATTATTTTTTTCTATTCTGATTTTGAATCCAAATTGTTAGATGGTGTTGCATTTCTTTGACAACGACATTTCATTTCTTAGGAATTGCTACTGACTAAAAAGAATCTGTAGTTATTTCAATTTGCAGATGTGCTGTTTGCAGATAAACAGAAAGATGCATCATCATCATCATCATCATTGTCAACCATTATCAATCCACTGCTGGACGAAGGTCTCCCCAAGTTTCCTCCACAACGGTCTGTCTTGTGCCAGTCTCCTCCATGTCACTCCCGCATACTTTCGAATTTCATCCACCCATCTTCCATGTGGTCTTCTTCTGGGTCTTTTCCTGTCCGTTGGAATCCAATCTAAAATTTCGGCTGTCCATCGATGGTCTGTTCTTCTGGCAGTATGTCCAGCCCATTGCCATTTCAGGGATTTAACTATAGTGATATTATAAACACATTTTTTTGTTTTTGCTTTCTTCAAAATACATACTTAAAAAAAAATCTCTATACCTGTAAAATTCAGCCAGTATTTCACTGGACACAAAATTGCAGATATTACAAAATAACATTCATAACCGATTCATACTACAGAGGGAGAATCAAAGGTTTTGTAACATTTCTTTATATCTTCATACGTACCTTTACGACGAAAGCTGACTAGCATTCAAAGTATAGGTCACTGTGTGGCACTGTCTTTATCTATCTGTCTGTCAGTTCTTTGATTTCACGGCGGTACCAGTTCTTGTCCTTCAAGGTGAAGAACTCCTTCACCCCAGCTGCCACCTCCTCCTGGTTGTTGAAGTGCCGTCCGCAAAGGAAGTGGGCCATGGACCGGAACAGGTAATAATCCGAACTGTATGCTGGGTGTGGCATCAGTTCAATGCCCTCAAGTTCCTGGAGTTTTGGCCGGGTCGTTCGCACGGTATGAGGCCAAGCGTTATCCTGCTGTAGGAGAGTGCGCTTTCTGTTCACCAGTGCCGGGTGCTTCTCCTCCAAAATGGCATACATCAGCTCCAGCTGTTCAGAGTATAGGTTGGTGTTGATGGTCCGACTGTCTGGAACAAATTCATAATGGATT
Organism: Macrothele yani; assembly: GCA_039090855.1. Classification (NCBI taxonomy): domain Eukaryota; kingdom Metazoa; phylum Arthropoda; class Arachnida; order Araneae; family Macrothelidae; genus Macrothele; species Macrothele yani. Next base: position 36,032,015 of record CM077004.1, read on the forward strand.
ATCCCCTCGAAATTCCACCAGACGCAGAGCATCACCTTGTGCTCGAAACGCCCATGTTTGGCAACAGGTTGAGGAAGCTGGCCCAGGCTCTACCACTGCTGTTGCTGTTGTGTGTTCGGATTATGGAAATAGACCCACCTTTCATCGCACATAACAATTCTCTTGATGAAATGTGCATCACATAGGTTTTCTAGGAGTTTCATGCACACTTCCACTTGGTGGTTTGCTTCAGCTGGCATTGAGGAATAATGTGGCCGCTCCTGTAGACCTTGCAGAGTTCCTGAAGATGACAAACCATGGTGGTCTGTTTTATGCCCAACTCGCCTGATAATCTCCGAGTGCTGGTTATCGGATTTGCATCTACGGCCTGGCGGAGGGCCTCCGAATCCATGGTTCGCGGCCTACCTGACCTTGACTGATCATCGAGATTTCTGTCACCTGAGCGAATTTATTGAACCATTTGCTTGTGGTGCTGCGGTCTATGGAACCTTTCCCTTTTTTGCATGACAAATGTTTCGTGTTGCTTAAGCAGCATTATGGCCGAGTTCAAACTTGTAAAGAAATTAGGCAGTTGTGGCTGTTCATCTTTTAGGGGTCCCAACTACTGACAGAATGACGACATGCAATGCTGTTCACAGCAATAATTACCACTTTATATCCCTTCTGACTGACTGCAGTGCGCGACTTTAACTAGTTTAAACACATGACATACCCGCCGCAGCACATGCGTGTATGCAAATATTGCAAAACTTTCGACTCACCCTCTGTATAATCGGTATTAATGAAAGACACTGCAAATTATTACACTGAACTACAATGCAGGTACCCAATTGCAGTGGGTTCCATTATAGAAATGCATATCCACTAAGTGCTACAAATAGAGTTCTAGTACAGAAACACATGACCATTAAGTGCTAAAAATAAAGTGGGTTTTGGTATAGGAGCACATACCCATTAAGTGCTAAAAATAAAGCTAATATAGAAGCACATGTCCATTAAAAAAATAAAGTGGAATTCACAAACACATGCTCATTAAGTGCTAAAAATAAAATAAAATGAGTTCCAGTATAAAAGTACATGTCCATAAAGTGGGTTCTAGTATAGAAGCACATGTCTCATAAAGTGGGTTCTAGTATTGAAGCAAAATTTTCATTAAGTGCTAAAAATAAAGCTTTAGCACTGCTTAAATGTACAGAATCTTAATGCTACAAAAGAAGTAATGATCATATCTAGATAAAATACAATTTATACCAATATATGTATTAGACTAGTAATTTCAATACAGCGCATCAACAATCTGAAACCAAATTTGGAAAGAATTCTGCACAAACAGTGAAATACAAGTACAGTGGAACCTCAGTTATACGCTTTTCACTTTTATACATAATTCTGTGTTAGACCTGACATTTCACTGCAGTTTTTATTGCTTCTTTAACTTCATTATATGTAATTCGTGTATACCCTTTTTGACAATTATACATTAAGATTTGAATTTCAGATTATCAAGAACACGCAGTTCTTTGTTTCTTTTATATGCAACCTGGTATGTTATAACTTTGAGAAAACTGAAACAGCATTTTTGCTGTGTTCCTGCTTGGTATGCAGCTACAGTTGAATCTTAACCTATCAGAGAAATATATGTTGTTTACTTTCGGGTTAGATGAAAAATTGGTTTCGCACTTCATGACTCACACATATGCGCTATTTAAAAATTGAAAAATCTGTGTGACATAACTTTGTGGCGTAGTAGAATAGAATCATAAATGTATCATCAATACTCAACATTCTGGTTTCAAATGAATGCACTCAGGATCCACAAAAAAAAAAAAAAAAAAAAAAAAAAAAAACAGCTGTTGATTCACGAGTTCCATATTAAGGCACTGGTCCCACATTCTTTTTTGTGAGGACTTCACTGAATCTAGAATCAGAATTTTTATAGACAGATAGAGATGCCATGAAAAGTGGAGTTCGATTTTCATAGGCCTTGTGATTTTTGTGATGCAATAAAATACATGGTCGAGTCATGTTATTGTGACCACCAGCTAATATCCAGAATAACCGCCGCGTGCAGCGCAGACAGCAGCTAGACGGGCTGGGAGTGACTCAATAAGGTGTTGGAAGGTGTTCACAAGTATGTGGAGCCATGCTGACTGCAGTGCATCTGACAGCTGCTGGAGAGTGCGTGTTGGAGGATTCATAGAACGAAAAACACGATCGAGGTGATCCACAGATGCTCTATTGTGCTTACATCTGAGAAATTAGGGGGCCAGGGAAGTATTTGGAAGTCCTCATCGTGCTTTTCCAACCATTCTCGGACATTTCTAGCAGTATGACACGTCGCATTGTCGTTCTGGCAGATCCCAACCGCCACAGGGAAGACAATCAGCATGTATGGGTGTACATGGTCTGCAAGGATGGATTAATAACAAATTTGGTCCATAGTGCCTTCCCCAGGTATGAGTGGACCCAGGGAATGCCATGAAAACATTCCCCAGACCATAATGCTGCCCTCACCAGCTTGTGTTCTTCCAGCAATGGTTGAAGAGTGTTTGCTCTCCGACGTTTCTCGCCTTATACACCAACGTCCATCTGTTTGATGAAGCATAAAATGTGACTCATCGGAGAAGGCAATCCTTTGCCAATCAGCGGAAGTCTAATTCCGATACTGCCGTGCAAATATAAGCCTTTTTGCCGATGCACCTTCGTTAGCATAGGTGCAGTGACCATCAGTCTCCATCGGAGCCCCATACACAGGGGTTCGCTGAACTGTCGTTTTAGATACACTTACGGTAGCCCCCTGGTTCATTCAGCTAGTGAGTTGCTCCACTGTAGCGTGTCGATCGGTCCTCACACACCTTCGCAGCTGATGTTCACCTCTCACATCAATGAACGTGGTGCTTCGCAGTTTCCAAGGTGCTTACTCACAATGGTGCCATTTCTCCAATCATGATACACTTTAACCACGGCAGCATGTGAAAAGTTCACAAACTGAGCTGTTTCAGAAATACTGCCACCCTTGTCCCGAAAGCCGTTAATCATCCCTTTTTGCAAATCTGATAAATCACTCCTTTTATCCATGACAGCAATGAGTGACATGTTTTCAGATTACCTACAGCACACCTTATATACCCAGCTCACGACACATGCCTTCTTTCATTGGCTACGTGCTGTCGACATCAAAAGTAGGAGGTGGTCACAATAATGTGACTTGACTGTGTATATTATAATTTATAACTTTTTTTTTCTTTCGCCGCCAATTTGACTTTAAATAAATTGTTATTAAGGAACATTTTATTTCCTTTAAAGCGTAAATTTTACAATAGTATTTTACATTTTGTAATTTCATTTATACGTTTTTTACAGATATTTCATTTATACGGGGTTTGTTTAATCTTTTTTCTTCAGAGGACAAATAATAAAATAAAATTATGATTTTAAAACAATATGAAACCTACATTTTTCACTTTCTCTAGTTGCTGTTTTTCTTCAGAAACAGCTATAAACTCTGACTGCTGAAATCGCTCACTTTCAATATGCTGGTCAGTACTAGATTCCTGTACTTTTCTTAACAAATCCTGAAAAAAAAAAAAAAAAAAAAAACATCTAATGCTTAAATATTTTTATACCATTAAATGAAAAAACAAAACAAAAAAAACAAGAAACAGCATGCAATATACTCATATGATCTCATTTTACACAAACATATTCTACACATATTACACAATTCTGGGAGTTTGAATATTTTACAGCCTACACAAACATGAGTGTTGATTTTTTTTATTCCAGCAAAGGAAATTTTCTATGGATAAATGAATCACAATATATTATCAAAAATTTTCAACTAATATGTCACAAATGTTTGAAAGCTTTCTCTTTTCCCTTGCCCTTGCATTTCTTTCCTTTTGAAGAAGACAAAATTAAAAGAATCCTACACTTTTCCTAAATCATTCTTAAATGATTAAAAAAAAAAGGGATGGATAAGTTGTTTTAAATTGAATTTAAAAAATGAGTGTATTTATTAAATCTAACTGCAAATGTTTACAGGCAGCAAAATTAAAAAAGAAATTTAAAAATAAAAGCACAAACAAAATCTCGGCATACCTGTTTTTCAGACTCTACTGTTTCAACAGTAGTTTTAAACATTCCAAGCTGCTTATCAACTTCAGCTTTCTAAAAGCAAAGAGAATGATGTTAATATAAAATGTCTAAACAATGGAAACACAGATATTTCATGAAAAAAGGAATTAAATGATATTAAAAATTAGTTATGCATTCTTCATTCAAATAAAACACCTGAGTAACATACAAAAATCATCTGTATCATAACAATGTGGTAAACTAGAGGGGAAAATACTGAATAATTCACAGTTATACATGATTTTGCTATACCACCATGTGCTGCATTTTAAAACACACATAAATTCAACTGTATATATAAGATGAAAGATATAAAAATAACAGCAATTAACTTAGGCACACTGAAAGTGTTATGACTTATAGCCTACAATTCATGAACACCTTATAAATCTACAGCACATGTCCACTTTTTGTTTGAAATAATAACAGCATAAGCCAGTAGCAATAATAAAGTGCATAAACAGTACCTTGGATTTGACTGAGAAAAAAATATACTTTCTGCTCCAAGTGTGCATATTATCTTTAACAGCTCAAATCTTTTTACATGAACCCAAAAAGACAGAACAGCACTTAGACATAGACCCATCACTTGGATATTATTGAGGATGGCTGCATGACAGCGGTAGCAGATGCATCGGGTTTTAGTTGGACCTGAGAAAGATCCACATGAATTTTAACTTGGGAACAAGGAAAACTTCTGTTAAAATAAGTCAATTTCTTTGTTTTTAAATAAACTTTTAAACAACGTGGGGTCAGAAACACGCAAGAACCATAGAACATCGAGACCATATAGGGTTTGTATACATTTACAGAAAATAAATTCCACGACTTGTCCGGGGGATTTCCAAGAGTTGACCAAAAGAATTCCAGGATTTTAAATCTTGCTATAACCATAGTGCTTTGTTTTACGAGAGGTGCCCGATAAGTATTTGGATTTTTATTCCTATCAATTATGGGAGAAAAATAAAAAATACAGGATGCATAAATATGATACTCATATATGTAATACAGTGGTACAAACAGTCACAGTCACTTTTCCAAATATTATCCGTTAAGCACAATGCATTTCCTCCACTGATCGACAAGTTGATTCATTCCGTTAGCAAAGAAATCAGCAAAGTTGTTGCAAATCCATTGATGGACAGTTGCTTGCAGATTGTCTATGCTCTCATAGTAGTGGCCACGAAGGCTATTCTTCAAGGGACCGAAAACATGAAAATCGGAAGGTGCCGAGTCCGGACTGTAAGCAGGGTGCAGAAGAACGGTCCACCTCTGTTTTGCGATTTCTGTTTGCGCTGGTTTAGCAATATGCAGGCGAGAGTAATCATGCTGAAGCAATACTTGATTGTTTTTCGATGTTGGCTGTTTGGTCCGGATACGCTGCACAAGTTTTCTCAGTGTCTTCACATAGGCTTTTGCTTTTATTCTTTCATTTTTTTTTCAAGTACTCAACCAGAAGGATACTGTGCTTGTGTCAGAAGACAGTAGCCATGACCTTGGACACTGACAAATCAACTTTGAACTTTTTTAATGGGGGCGAATTCAGATGAGGCCTTTGCATACTTTGTCGTTTTGTCTCCGGTTCGAAGTGATGAATTCACGTTTTATCGCCTGTGATTATGCATCCCACAAATGCGTCACCCTCCTAATTGTAGCGCTGTACCAGTTCATTGCAAATGTCCAGCCTTTGGCCTTTATGCACTGCTGTAAGCATTCGGGGTACCAATCTGGCACAGATCTTCCTATAGTTGAGATGTTCATGAATAATTCATCCAACAGAATCTTTACTGATATCCAATTCCATGGCAATATCCCGAACACGAATTTGTCTGTCACCTTTAATCAAGTCGCCAACCTGTTCAATTGTTTCATCAGTCACCACCATTTTAGGCCTACCTGACCGTGCCTTATCTTCAAGGCTTTCATGGCCAGCTTTGAACTTTGTAACCCATTCATGAACACCAGAATGAGACATAGCCGCATCATCATCATGCACCATCTGAAGTCTTCTCGCAATGTACACGACCATTACGCCTTCTTTCATTACAAATTTCACTACTGCTCGCTGCTCGAACTGAACACTTAACGTAGCAGCCAGTGTTTTTGATTGACAGCGCCACCTAACATTAGTACCAAGCTGCTCCACTTTTACCACAGCATTTCACTGAAAGTAGTTGTAATAGTTTCACGCATACATATGATCAAACACATGGTTTTGTATAGATAGGAATAAAAATCAAGATACTTATCGGGCACCCTCATATATTTTGCACATTGGGGTAGAATTTACTATGCATTTAGAATTCTTATGAAATCCTATGGGTTCCACTGTTATAGTGTTCTTCAGTGTGTGTTACATTTTCAATAAAGCAGGAAAATTTCCACAAACAGAAATTGCTCTGTATAAAACTTATATAAAGCAACCTGGAACTTAGCACAATGATAATAATACAAAAAAAATTTGCCATGGCACTAAAGATTCCCAATACCATAGCCATTTATCTATTTCCATGCACATGGGCAGCAAGGAGGCCAGATAACAATCTCTTTCAGCAAGGAAAGTGCATGCTGGGAGAATCAGCCATCTTGGACACTCTGGAAGGTTTCCCCACGCTATTGTGACTCCAACTGCTTTGCCACAAACCAAGGTGACAGGAAAGATGGCACTCAAACATCTTGCACTGCAGTATCACATGAGATGAAAGAGATGACATCATGTCTCTGCACTCCATGGAAGTGATGGCATAATAAATAGGGAGCTGGAACAAAGTGACGCAATCAGTCCAAACATTTCAACCAATTTTTTTTTTCATTGCAAGAAAAATTCCAGGACCTTTCACAAAAAACATGAAAAATCAAGGACTTTTCAGGATACCAGGTGCAGTGTGAACCCTGAATGATGGCGACTTTAAGAACTTGTAAAAAGAAAATAACAGTAAGAGCAAAAATCTTTGTGTACAATGGTGTACAATTATTCAGTTATTGACCTCCCTATGCAGCACTAATATGTAACAAACTTGGGCCTGACAATCCTTAAGTATGGATTCACACATAAAGAACAGAACTTAGGAACAGCCAAAAGAAACAATGTCACCTTTTTTTAGGGGGGGGGTCGTACTGCTGTAGCACAAACATTTTAAAATGCAAATTTTAAAGAATCATCAGCATTATTATTTTTTCTATGTAATATGTGCCAGTAACATGACTGAAAATCATATTGGCATGCAGAGACATGGGATGATGAAATGTAAAATATTAAGGTAATGTCCTAATACAAACAACTCTGAAATTCACCAGCAGATGCAGCAAAGTCTCCTGGCATAGATCATGACCTAGATCTATGTTAGGTCGTGATCTACGCCAAGCGGCAGCTTTCTTCACCCATTACTGTTGATGCTGCGACCACTAAGAGACCCATCAACAAATTGCGTTTGAAATAGTACCTTAGGAAACACAACCAGGATTGTCAAGTGGCAGCATACAAATTGAAATATGACTTACTTACATTGTCAGAAAAGAATCTGCACTCTGTTTTAGCGCAATGATGTGATTCCTCCATACCCTTGTACACGTACTTTTCTTCTCTTTTCAAGATATGGTGTTTTTATTTAGGATTGGGTGGGTCACCTTTACTACTTTTCCTGCTTTTTTCTCCCTGGTATTGTTTTGGGCTGGTACACTTATATCTCTTTGTCACCCCTTACACTGGAGTCCTGACATGCTCCAATAATTCTTAGCCGAAGTTCTTTATGAAGACATTTACCATCTTACAAACTTCTGTTGCATATGTTTGTAGAGGTACAGCTTGCGATGCTGTATTAAGTTTAAAAATTCGCATATAGTTCAGTTAAAATGTTTCTATTAAGTTGTTACTTATAGAAAAAGTGTCCACTTTGTGATGTCCGTTGTCCCTTCTTGATGGTAAGCTACGTTGGCTCCAACTTTACCACAACTGCTCCGCGCACAGTTCAGTTTAGTTGACCAAAAGCCTTCAGTGTTGGTACGGGACAAATGCTACATTACAGCTATTACATTTCACAGCGTTTCTTATATGAGTCCACATTGATGGTGAACTAACCTAAACCGAACTGTGTGTGGAGCAGTTGTGGTAAAGTTGGAGCCAACGTAGCTTACCATCAAGAAGGGACAACGGACATCACAAAGTGGACACTTTTTCTATAAGTAACAACTTAATAGAAACATTTTAACTGAACTATATGCGAATTTTTAAACTTAATACAGCACCGCAAGCTGTACCTTCTACAAACATGTGCAAAAGAAGGTTGTAGGTAAACATCTTCGTGAAGAATATTTTAACCACATAGTGATACGTGAACTTTGCTTAAATGAAGTGGCACATTATATTCTTAGCCTAATTGTTCCAATCCATTTATTTAGGCAAATCAGAAAATTGGATCTTATGCACATTAGTAAAATGGTTCCTGATGCTGGCAACTAGTCTTGCCTGTGTACTAGGAGTTCTAAGCTTCCTCCTAGGTGCTGTTATTACATTGTAACAAGTTAGTAAAGTCATGCAATGCATTGATTATGATACACTTTCCAACATGATTATTGATTTGTTCAGTATACCTCCGGAACAACATACTAAATTTTTGTCACAATAGAAGCACTTTTAGTCAAGTTATGAGGATAATGGCTGTGAAATAAATCTCACTCATGTGCCCTGACCTTTGACCCCATTTTGATGATATTCAACAAAACTGGTTCAGTATACCTACGGAACAAGATGACAAACTTTTGTCGTAATTGAAGCATTTTTACATAAGTTATGACACATAAGGTTGATAGAATGGATCCCACTCCCGTGTCCTGACCTTTGACCCCATTTTGCTCACTTTCTATTGATTCGTCCCCAGGTTGTCCCCTACCACATACTAAAATTTCCTCAAAATCGAACCAATTTTACGTGAGTTATTGTGCGGACAGGCAGACAGACGGATAAAGCTGGAGCATATACACTTCTTCAACCTACAGTTGGAATGCATAAAAAACTTAAGTTCAGAAGTAGCTTTATTTTCACTTGTTGCCTCATTGTTTTACTTGTTGTCAGGCTAACAACATTTAATAACTTTTTTTATGCTTTCCAACCATAGGTTGAAGAAGCATATATGCTCCAGCTTTGTCCGTCTGTCAGCACGATAACTCGTGTAAAAATGGTTCAGATGAAATTTTAGTATGTGGTAGGGACAACCTGGGGATAAACCCTACTGAAACTGGGTGAAATGAGATCAAAGGTCAGGGCACAGGAGCAAGATTTATTCCACAGCCATTATTCTCATAACTTGACTAAAAATGCTTCTATTGTGACAAAACTGTAGTATGCTGTTCCGGAGGTATACTGAATGAATCAATAGTCAGGGAGGGTAGGGAAGGAGGGTTTGTCTGCGCATTATTTCTGGTATGTTGGAAAGTGTAACATAATCAATGCATTGCACGATTTTACTAACTTGTTTTGGTATTAGCCCAGAATACATTTCGACAATGTATTAGCGATAGCACTTGTTATAAGCTTTAATATGAGTGGTATTAGATTTCTGTATCTCCCTTAGTTCTGAAAATAGCCCTTTGTGTCAGCTCATTTGCATACACTGACCCTTTGTTTTTCTCATTTGGAAATCTCACTCATTGTCCTGCTGCACAACTGCTTGGAACAAGTTGCTTCAGTCTGCAACATGCATTTGATGTTACCTCCTGGCTTTGGTAATATTGCATTATACCTTTGTTTTCTACATTTAAATGAAAAATATAGCATAGGACACAGTAGCAGGGCACCAGCCCAAAACTACCAGGGAGAAAAAGAGGGAAAGCCATATAGGTGACTGTGACCCACCCAATTCTAAGTAAAACACCATATCTTGTTAAGAGGGAAACATGTTAAAATAAGAAAAGAGAAGTATATGTAACAGGGTATGGACGAATTACATCATCACACTACAACAGATTGCAGAAGCTTTTTGTAAATATAGTAAATCAGACTTCAATTTGCATGCTGCCTCTTTATGATCCTGACACTGTTTCCTAGGTTACTGGTGCAAACACATTTCATAGACAGGTCTCTTAAGGGTCCTAGCATTGGTGGCCATCAGCAAAAGCAGCTGCCAGCTCAGGCCATGATCTGTGCCGGCAGACTTTACTGCATCTATTGGTGGATTCCAAAGTTGCTTGTATTAGGACACACAACCAATATTAAATTTAATTTTACAATCTTCTGCATTATAAACAAAAATTAACTAAAAACCAAATACTTACATTTCTTATGAGGGAAATGTGTTCTTCTCTCAATTTATTGTACACTTCCTTCATTTTGTGAAACTTTTCTTCATGAACCTTAGCCTTCTCTGAAAAAAATTATGAGATACTTTACACATGCATATCTTAAATTAGTGAGAATAAAACAGGTCAATAGAAATAATACAGAAGAACAACCAAATACCACAAGCACAATTTAAAAAACAAAACAATGAACACCTTTCAAAGAACTAACTGAGACCTTTTCATGTGGCCAAGTCAATTAAATCTTTTATTAGTAGAACTATTGGTGTTAATAGAAAGAATATGCAGATTTCAACTCAACTTCTTATAACAGCAACACTACATATCCAAAGCATTTCATGTGTGATACAAGCACAGCACTTGTAAAAAATATATGCTGCAAGCTATGTATGCTTAAAATATGACCCAGTAAGTCTTATGCACAGATAACAATGACATTAAAAATACACAATGCCTTTCTCTACTGAAGAAAGGATCAGCAAAGTAGCAATACTGGTGACACACACACACACACACACACACACACACACACACACACACACACACGCACACACACATCACTAAGCTATTCTCTGAGATTCAGAAGTTAGCTCCACAAAGAAATACAAGCCACCAGATAAATTTTTAACTGATTATTTACTTACTGTTGCTGTATCAAACTTCTCCATTTACAGCGATCTTGACACACAACTCGGGCTTCACTGACATCCATCACACGACGTACACAAGACCTTCTATGATAATACAATGTATGCTTAGTATATGACAGAGAAGGTAAAGAAATAATAAAAATGGTACAGTTTAAGTATTGTGACTCAACCTTACAAAGAAAAATAGCAACAGCTATAAGAATGTAGGGAGAGAATGAGTGAGAGCAAGCTGGAATAAATGAAAAGAGACATGGTGGTAGAGGGGAATCTGTTACAAGAAAGCCCTCATAAAAGCAAAAGCATACTGGGCAACTATAAGATCAACCCATTTGCACAGATCAGAAACTTTGGCACCCAAGAAAAAAAGGAAGAAAAATAACAGGAAAGAGCAGAAAAGAGGATAAGACATATCAAGAAAACAACATAAGAGCAATGACAGATATCCACGTGACATTTTTTAATAAGGGTACACAGGACAGAAAAAAAAAAAAGTAGAAATGTAGAAGATTTATTAAAGCAGCAGACCACTGTGTGGTACTAAAACTGATGGAAAGCAGATGTTTAATTCAAAAACTAAGTGCTAATATTTTGATTAACACAAGCAAGTTATCCACATTTGACTACCCTGTTTTTATGCTCCATGTTATGGTTTCTGGAAATACCAAACAATGAGAGAATGATGGAAACTTTGTTTGCAAAACGATATACTGAAAAGTGAAGCAAAACTCTTTGTATTATACCTCCCTTTATATGGTGATATTATCACATATTAAAATACATTTCATTACTAATAGGACTGCATATTATTATTTGAAAAAGAAAAAAATTCATGATTAATCATTATAAGTGTTCAAGTACTTACTGTAATTGAAGCACTCACCTATAACATAGGGATGGCATTTGTTTAGGCATATGCAGAAAGTTCATGAGCAAGAACTGTCTGGTGAGATTTGTGACCTGAAGACTGTAATACATGAATATTTAAAGCACTTGGGCATTAGTATAGTATTTTTTTTCAGGTAGAACCATTTAATGGTGGTTTTAACTGCTGTAACTTTTTACATGTTATATTTCCTTTGAGTGAAAAGCAATTTCTCAGTTGGAAGTTATTAATATTTGCTTCGAATATATAATGCGGTAATCGAATATGATTCAAGGAAAAATCTTTCATGTACCTCTCGGTTGTAGGTGGTTGATGTTCAAATCTTTGCACTGTTGATCTCATCAGGTTCTTGGGTGTAGGCTTTTTTTGAAGTTAGTCCACACGTTTTCTTGAGTAGGATATATATTTTTAGTATATCCTACTGGATGCCATTCTAAGCCACCCCTACACACCAAGAAGATGATGCTCCTTGTCTTGTTGTCCACAGCCAGGATAATTCATCGGAGTTTCTTGGCAAGAGGCCAAACCATCACTGCAGAACGTCTTTGTGCCGAATTACACCAGATGCACCGGAAATTGCAGCAGAAACAACCGGCTTTGGTCAACAGACATGGTGTTCTTCTGCTCCAGGGCAATGCTCGCCCTCATGTCGCACAGTGAACGATGCTGACACTAAGTGCCTTGGGCTATGAAGCACTGCCTCATCCTGTCTATTACCCGTACTTATCTCCAAAACACTATCATCTGTTTCGTTGCCTGGATCACTCCCTGTCCGTGAAACAGTTCATGACAGACAACAAGGTTCAACATGCAGTTGTCGACTTCTTCGGGTCTCAGACACAAGACTTTTTTCGTTCCGGAATCATGGCCTTGCCGGACAGATGGCAACTATGTGTCGATGCCCAGGGGGATTATTTTGCCTAGGTAAGTAGTCCTACTTTTCCGTTTTTCCCATTCACGTGTGCTGGTTTTTTGCCTGACTTTTCATTATATATATATATATATATATATATATGGGATGTAAGGTCAGGTGATGCATAACATCACAGCCTCTCCTTGACAAATGTCAACCCCACCTTCTCATGGTGCGTTTTGTTCCCACTAAAGGGACTCTGACAACCGCCAATAGCGGTATAACTATACCATCGGGATTAGAGGAAATGCTATCCCACACTCACCAACCCGCTTGGCCAGCGTGGTGAGTTATGGCCAAATCCTCCAAAATGACTCCACAACTTAAATCTTGGCCCTCAGTCTCCGGCAACTGTAATTTACCTGGCCAAGGCAGCGGCCAGTGTGACATGAAGGCAGAGGGTGCTAAGAATCCCCGGAGGACCGGACTAAGATGCCATCTGGTGCTGACCTTGGCTACGTATAATGGGCGCTCCCTATCTTCTGATTCAAGGCTTCATGAATTGGAAGAGGAACTACAAAGAATCAAGTGGGACATCGTCGGGCTAAGTGAGGTAAGGAGAAAAAAGAAGATCTCACTGAACTGAAAAGCGGACATCTCTTCCACTATCGTGGGACAGATACTGGCAGAACTAGTGGTGTTGGATTTATATTAAACAAGAAACTATAGGATAAAGTTGTAGAAGTTGAAAGTTCCTCTGACAGAGCTGCACGACTCATTATCCAACTCTCGAAAAGATACCAGGCTCAGATTATTCAAACTCATGCACCCACCACAAGTCACCCTGAAGAAGAAATTGAAGAATTTTATGAGGAAATTCGTCATCTAAATAATAAAGGTAAGCAGCATTTGAAGATAATTATGGGAGATTTCAATGCAAAAATAGGGCAATGGCAACAGAATGAAACTTCAGTAGGTAAATTCGGTCACGGCAACAGAAACCAGTGTGGAAATACTCTCGTTAAGTTTGCAGAGGCAGAAGGGTTTTTCATCTTGAACTCCTTTTTCAAGAAAAAGCCACACAGGAAATGGAAATGGAGGCATCCCAATGGATGGACAAGTGAAATTGATTTTATTATGTGTAACAAGAAATTTGTCATGGAAGACTGCAGTGTGCTGAACAAGTTCAACACAGGTAGTGACCATAGAATGGTAAGATGTAAGATGCACCTCAATGCTAAACTCGAGCGTGGCAAGCTCATAAAACAAACAAAGTGTATTGACGTAACCAACCTCAAAAAGCATCATACTACCTTCAAATTAGAACTAAGGAATATATTTTCTATTCTAGAAGGTCTACCATTAGAAGAAGTGGATATCTCTGAAGTTAACAGAAAAGTAACCAAAGCTCTTATGGAAACAGCAACAAAATTAGCTGGGTTTAAGAACAAGTTGCATGTGAACAAATTATCAGGAAAAACCAAAATGTTGATGCAAAAAAGAAGAGAGATGAGGACAACTAAAGAAGATGTGACTTCCAAAGTGGAATATATAGAGCTATGCAAGACAGTACGAAAAAGTATCACTGAAAACGTATGGAAATTCAACTGTGAACTAGTAAGGAAAGCAATTTAAAACAACCAAAGCCTAAAGATAGCAAAGGGACATCTCAGTAAAGGAAGAAAACAGATTATGGCACTGAGAAAAGAAGATGGTTCTGTAACAAGAAATAGACACGAAAGTTTGACAAGTGAAAGATTTCTACTCCAAATCATATATGAAAGGGATGATACATGTACTCCAGACATCATGAAAGGTACCAGTACCAGAGTTCTTCCGGTCCTCCCAGCAGAAGTTGCACATGCAATCAAGAACATGAAGCAAGGAAAAGCTCCAAGAGAAGATGGAATTACTGTAGACATCATACAAGAAGCAAGTGGAGAAATGGAAGCAATACTCACCCAAATTTTCACTCGATGCCTTAATGAAGGGAAGATTCCTGAGGATTGGAACAACGCTACAATGATCCTGCTAAATAAAAAAGGTGACATTGAGGATCTCAGAAACTACAGACCTATCAGCCTCCTATCAGTGGTTTATAAAATCTTCCCTAAAGTTCTTTCACACAGTTTGAGGGTAACACTGGACATGGCTCAACCGAGAGAACAAGCTGGATTAATAGCTGGACCGAGAGAACAAGCTGAGTGGCTACAGCACAATAGATCATATCCACGTACTGAGAGAACTAATTGAAAGAGCCAGGGCATATGAACTTCCATTGTGCATGGGCTTTTATCGATTATGAAAAAGCCTTTGATTCAGTGAAACCATCAGCAGTTACAATGGCTCTGAAATCCTGCAGTATTGAAGATGCATACATTAATATTACTAATAACATCTATGAAAATGCCAGTGAAAAGATTCGGCTGTTTGAAAATACAACACACATAAAAATTGGAAAGGGAGTGAGACAAGGTGACACCATATCTCCGAAGCTCTTTAATGCCACATTGGAAAATGTCTTTCAATCACGGAACTGGGAAAAAAAAGGGATAAAGATTAATAGAGATTATCTAACCCACCTTCGTTTTGCTGATGACATACTCATTTTTGCAACTACCCCATCAGAGCTGCAGAGTATGATCCAAGAACTTGCTGACAAGAGTAAAGAAGTAGGATTAAAAATGAACTTTCAAAAGACATAAGTGATGTTCAATGCTTTTACAAGAAATAAAGATTTATCGAATGATGGAGAAAAGCTGGAGATAACAGACACGTGTGTTTATCTTGGACAGCAGATATCAAGTGAGGGTCACATTGATGAAGAAATTAATCGGCGTACAAAACTTGCCTGGAGAGCTTTTGGAAGAAACAGCATAATTTTCAAGAGCAATATGTTATTATGTCTTAAAAGAAAAGTGTTTGATCAATGCATCCTTCCAGTGCTTACGTATGGTGCAGAGACGTGAACCTTAACTAAACCAGACATACAAAGGCTGCAGGCAACTCAAAGAACCATGGAGAGGTGCATGATTTGTGTAACCAGGAGAGATAAGAAGAGGAACTCGTGGATCCGAAAAATGACAAGAGTGGAAGGCATCATGATCAGAGTTAAATCCCTGAAATGGCAATGGGCTGGACATACTGCCAGAAGGATAGACCATCGATGGACAGCTGAAATTTTAGATTGGATTCCAAGGGACAGGAAAAGACCCAGAAGAAGACCACATGGGAGATGAGTGGATGAAATTCGAAAGTATGCAGGAGTGACATTGAGGAGACAGGCACAAGACAGACCGTTGTGGAGGAAACTTGGGGAGACCTTCATTCAGCAGTGGATTGATAATGGTTGACAATGATGATGATCCTCATCATCATTGTCATTATGCTGTCAACCATTATCAATCCACTGATCATCATCAATTCTCAGTACATGGATATGATCTATTGTACTGTAGCCACTCCTGAATCCAGCTTGTTCTCTCCGTTGAGACATGTCCAGTGTCACTTTTAAGCGGTGTGAAAGCACTTTAGTGAAGATTTTATAAACCACTGATAGGAGGCTGATAGGCCTGTAGTTCCTGAGATCCTCAATGTCACCTTTTTTATGTAGCAAGATCATTGTAGCGTTGTTCCAATCCTCAGGAATCTTCCCTTCATTAAGGCATTGAGTGATAATTTGGGCGAGTACTGTTTCGATTTCTCCACTTGCTTCTTGTATGATGTCTACAGTAATTCCATCTTCTCCTGGAGCTTTCCCCGCTTCATGTTCTGGATTACATGTGCAACTTCTGCTGGGAGGACTGGAAGAACTCCGGTACCTTTCATGAAGTCTGGAGTACATGTATCATCCCTTTCATATAATTTGGAGTAGAAATCTTTCACTCTTGTCAAAATTTCTGCCTCTATTTCTTGTTACAGAACCATCTTCTTTTCTCAGTGCCATAATCTGTTTTCTTCCCTTACTGAGATGTCCCTTTGCTATCTTTAGGCTTTGGTTGTTTTCAATTGCTTTCCTTACTACTTCACAGTTGAATTTCCGTACTTTTTCAGTGATACTTTTTCGTACTGTCTTGCACAGCTCTATATATTCCACTTTGGAAGTCACATCTTCTTAAGTTGTCCTCATCTCTCTTCTTTTTTGCATCAACATTTTGGTTTTTCCTGATAATTTGTTCACATGCAACTTGTTCTTAGACCCAGCTAGTTTTGTTGTTGTTTCCATAAGAGCTTTGGTTACTTTTCTGTTAACTTCAGAAATATCCACTTTTTCCAATGTTAGGCCTTCTACAGCAGAGAATCTGTTCTTCAGTTCCAACTTGAAGGTATTATGGTGTTTTTTAAGGTTGGTTATGTCAATTCATTTTGTTTGTCTTATGCGCTTGCTACGTTCGAGTTTAGTGTTGAGGTGCATCTTACATCTCACCAATCTATGGTCACTACCTGTGTTGAACTTGTTTAGCACACTGCAGTCTTCTATGACGAATTTTTTGTTACACATAATAAAATCAATTTCACTTGCCGTCCCATTTGGATGTCTCCATGTCCATTTCCTGTGTGGCTTTTTCTTGAAAAAGGAGTTCAAGATGAAAAACCCTTCTGCCTCTGCAAACTCAACGAGAGTATTTCCACGCTGGTTTCTGTTGCTGTGACCGAATTTACCTACTGAAGTTTCATTCTGTTGCCGTTGCCCTATTTTTGCATTGAAATCTCCCATAATTATCTTTAAGTGCTGCTTACCTTTATTATTTAGATGACGAATTTCCTCATAAAATTCTTCAATTTCTTCTTCAGGATGACTTGTGGTGGGTGCATAAGTTTGAATAATCTGAGCCTGGTATCTTCTCGAGAGTTGGATAACGGGTCGTGCAGCTCTGTCAGAGGAACTTTCAACTTCTGCAACTTTATCCTTCAGTTTCTTGTTTAATATAAATCCAACACCACTAGTTCTGCCAGTATCAGTCCCACGATAGTAGAAGAGATGTCCACTTTTCAATTCAATGAGATCTTCTCCTTTTCTCCTTACCTCACTTAGCCCGACGATGTCCCACTTGATCCTTGTAGTTCCTCTTCTAACATGACGATTATGGGCAAAACACGTAACAATATTAACAAATAAAGGTAACTTGATCACGCTAGTTACGTTAACTGAAACTTTTATAAAAAGTTCGTAAGTTGGAAGCTTTCGACCTTATCTTAGGTCTTCATCACGCCAATGGAGGACTAAGATTGTTGCCAGATTCTACATTTGAATTTTTCCTATTTTTGTTGCCAAAACTTAGAATTGATCTCCAGATCAACGGAATGTAGAGAGGAGATTCGGAGTTGCAAGTCATTGAGTTGAACATAATTTCTATGCTTTCACGGTAACGGAGGGCAAAACGATTGTCAAAAGAAGCAATTCATTTTGCTTCGTTCCAGTGGGGAACTGCAGATGTGTCTTCCATTGTCAAAATAGACAAGACAGTATTGGGATTGGCTTTCGAAACATCTTTTCTATGTTCTAAAATTCTATGGCTAATGCTCCTGTATGTGCTTCCAATGTATAAGTTATCCCCAGTAGAAGAAGAGATAGGAATGCAGTAAACTCCTGGGAGGTTCAGGCTTTCAACTTTGTCCCTATCCCTTTGCAGAAGTTTCAAGATGTTTGGGGTAGATTTAATGGCAAGATGGTAACCAAAACTTCTAAAAAGAATCTGTAACTTATAAGCATAGGAAGGATGGTAAGGAACAGAACCACAGAATTTCAGGTCTTCTTTCTTGTGAGGAAGGAGGCATTCGATTTTTGAATGGTTTTCATATTTCTTTATGAGGGAGTTGACTATAACAGCAGAGAAACCATGAGAGAGGGCTATTGTAGAAATTTTGGAGAGTTCTTCTTGAAGAGAGAGTTGGTTGTTGCAAATGATATGAGCCCTGTGGATGTAGGACTTCAATGCTGCAAGTTTGTAGAGATGCAGGGTGCAAGATTTGTAGGGAATAATGTTACTGGCCGCAGAAGGTTTTCGATAGACGGAACGAGTAATGGAGAGATCAGCGTTTCTGCAGATAGATACATCCAGGAAATCAATTTTGTGATTTACTTCCTTAGATATAGTGAGCTTAATGGAAGGAAATTTTTCTGTAATGGAGTTGATCGGTATCTGTAGTTCAGACTCGGAATGTGGCCAGCTAATGAAAATGTCGTCTACATATCTTAACCATAGGGAAGGTTGAAAAGGGCATAGAGGAATGATGGAAACTTCAATATGTTGCATGTAGATTTCAGCAAGCAGAGGGGAAAGAGGTGAGCCCATGGGGAGACCAGATTGTTGCCTATACACAATTTTGTTGAAGACCTAAGATAAGGTCGAAAGCTTCCAACTTACGAACTTTTTATAAAAGTTTCAGTTAACGTAACTAGCGTGATCAAGTTACCTTTATTTGTTCCTCTTCCAATTCAAGAAGCCTTGAATCAGAAGATAGGGAACGTCCATTTTATATAGCCAAGGTCAGCATCAGATGGCAGCCTAGTCCGGTCCTCCGGGGATTCTTAGCACCCTCTGCCTTCATGTCGCACTGGCCGCTGCCTTGGCCAGGTACATTCCAGCTGCCGAAGACTGAGGGCCAAGATTTAAGTTGTAGAGTCATTTTGGAGGGGTTTGGCCATAACTCTCCACGCTGGCCAAGCGGGTTGGTGAGTGTGGGATAGCATTTCCTCTAATCTCGATGGTATAGTTATACTGCTATTGGCGGTCGTCAGAGCCCCTTTAGTGGGAACAGGATGTACCACGAGAAGGCGGGGGTTGACATATGTCAAGGAGAAGCTGTGATGTTACGCATCACCTGACCTTACATCCCTATATATATATATAAGACGATATTTATACCAATAAACAATTGGCACTCAAGTAAACTGCTACGAATCTCCGGAACCTGGAACAGGACTGAATAATCATTATAAAGGAGGACAAAAGAGCATCACTGAATTAAGGGCCAACTGAGTCAGAATATATTGTTAAATTTACACTGAATTTTAAAAATTATTTTTGAATTTTAACAATTAACACATTGTTAAAATTCTTCAGTGCTGAGAAACCTCCTAACAGTTTTTAAATAGATTGAAGTTCCTCGCAACTGCATATGTTATGGTAAGGAACAAATTTCGTGGGGTCAGACCTGAAAATTTTTGAAATCTATTTTTTCTTTATAACAGATGGCAGTCTAATATACAGTGTATTTATATATGCAATCACATGTATAAATAGGTGACATTACATTCAAAAATTAAGATAAAGGAGACAATTGTGAGCATGGTACCCAATTTGTTGCAGTTTAAAGTAGAAGGGTGTATATTGTCACAGAACGATACAGAACTTTTTGCCATAGGGTCACAAAATAGAAAAATGCCACACAAAACGTCATCTTTAAGGTCTGAACTCCAATATCTTGTTAACTTCCACTGATTCATTATATACACTATATTGACAAAAGTCACCGGACAGCCCTTCAAAAACAAAGGAACAGATCGGATGCATTGTTAAAATGTGTGGTACAGATGCAAACAGTATAAAAACAAGCCTGAAGCTGACCACGATCATATCACACTGTGAGGTTGAGTGAAACTATCATGACGGGAGAGAACTGACTTTGAGAAAGGAAAGATTGTTGGGTGTTATATTAGTGGGTTGTCCATAAGAGAAACCGAGAAGCATTTAAACACACCCAAGTCAACTGTTTTGGATGTATTGAATAAGTGGAAGACACATGGCGTGCCTGAAGCAGCAAAACGTACTGGCAGACCAAAGAAAATCAGTGATAGAGGATGTCAAAGCCTCAGGAGAGTCGTTACAGCTAATCGACGGAGTACTGCACAAGACCTCAGTGTACAGGGGAGTAAAAATGCTGAAACCTCGGAATGTACACGTACCATTCGCAGAGAACTTTATTCCATGGGTTACCGTGGTCGTGCGGCTGCTCATAAGCCTTTCATCTCCACTTGGAATGCTACTCGTCGTTTAGCATGGTGTAAAGAACATTTATCGTGGATCATAGATCAATGGAAATGGGACCTATGGACTGATGAATCCAGATACACGATCCATCAGTCTGATGGCCGTGTGTGGGTATGGTGGCAGCCGGGGAAACACTATTTACCACAGTGTACTACTGTTCCTACGGTCAAGTTTGGAGCTGGCAGTGTACTCGTGTGGGGGTGTTTTTCGTGGTATGGTCCTGGTCCATTGGTTATCGTGGTCAAACCTGTTAACCAGCACATCTACATCGATATCCTGGACAATTATGCCCTACCAACTTTGTGGCAATACAATGGAACTGAGCCTTGTTGGTACCAGTAGGATAATGCACCGAGCCATAAAGCAAGGACTGTTACAGCGTGGTTTGACAATAATTCTGTATCGTGTGTGGACTGGCCAGCACAGAGCCCTGATCTTAATCCCATAGAGCACCTATGGGATGAATTAGAGTGTTGCATAAGAAGTTTGGAACCAAGGCCTACTACTAAGCAACAGTTAGCGGCAGCATTATGTACTGAATGGAAGCGCATACATATTGCTGTGTTCCAAAACCTTGTTGAAAGCATGTCTCGAAGGGTCAGTGCATGCATTAAGGCCAAAGGTGGACTGACACCATACTAATGTATGTCAATAAATGCTATGTTGTGTTTCTCTTCTAGGTGTCCGGTGACTTTTGTCAATATAATGTAATAACAAGGTTTATTCTAAATGAAATTTCTTCCAGAAACATAACTACCACATTATAATGGAAGTCACTGCATTTAAGACTGTCTTTTAATTTATACTAAATACTTCTTCTTTAAAACTGCACAGCTACAATTACACTTTTCCTGCACCTGTAAAAATCAGCATGCTTTTTTTTTTATAACTTTTAACCATTTTTAATAACAAGTATCATTCAATATTGCATTTCTTTCAGTTTTTGTACAAATTTGAAAAGTCTTTGGACGCAACTTAATTCACAAACTGTATAACCCAAACATTTCTGGAAGAAATTCCGCTTCAAAGTAGAGGGAGAGAGGGTCAGCTTATACGAGGGTCAGTAAAAAATAGAAATAAAAATTATGGAATATTTTTTCATTCAGAATAGAATTCCTATGGAAACAGGTACCACTAATATGATAAGTGTAAAATCAAATCCCATTTCAAGGAATTTCTTGCTTCCAAACATGGAATTTTGTGAACATGGAATTTCTTGCTTCCAAACATGATGGAACACCCTCATTATTTCCCTTTTGGGACTGCATCACCCCATCTTTGTAACCGGACACACAATAAGTCAGCCACCAGATAAATCACTTGGCTGTTCAAATCAATCAGGCATCTCCTCTCCAGAGTTTTCACAGCAAGAACTGGCATCTCCTTGCTTAGCTCCTGCCACTTTGGTTAGTGCTGTAGAAGAGTAAAATCAAAGTGATTTGATTTAGCTTCACTTTTTTGATATCCTGACATATGCCAAGTTTTGTTAAAATGAGTGGCAAAAGCAGAAAAGAATGAAGGTTGTTTTATGATACAAACATATCACTAAGCTGTTCTCTGAAATTCTGTGGTTAACTCCTCACAGAAAGAAATTACTGTTGCTGTATCAAGCGTCTCCATTCACAGTGATCTCGGCACACAGCTGAGCTTCATTAACATCCATCACATGCCGCACAATACCTTTTGTGCTTCATACTCATAATCTTTTTCTCCTGCAGACATTCCTGAGTCTGGTCCTCCCATGATTTTCTTGGCCTTCCTCTACCTTTCCTTCCTGCCACTTGGGCTGAATAAATTATCTTAGTAAACACCTCATCACTCATTCTTTCAACATGAAAATGGCCAAACCACTTAAAATATTAGTTTCCATCTTTCTAACAACATTTTGCCTCACATTACAAATCTGCAACACATCTTCATGTCTCACGTGATTAGAACCTGCCACCCTTCCCCTCCCATAAGTAATGAATTTCTTCAGCGCACAAACAACTCCTATGTCTTTTCTGTAGTACACAGGTTTTACTGCCATACATCAGAGTAGGAAAAATTACACTTTCATACACAGCCTTTTGGGACTTCCTTGAGAACCCATCATTCCTGTGAATAAAGCAGATATGACTTTCAATGAAGAGTACACTCGCCTACTAACTTCATCACGTGATTTGTTCTCTGAGTTGAACATGCTTCCCAAATATGCAACCTCGTTTACCTAGTCAATAACTGCGTCATTTAGATTTACCTTGCATTCAGTACTAACAGTTCCTCACTCAAAAACCATAACTTTGGTTTTTCCGTTATTTATACCCGTTTGAATTTCATACATCCGAGCCAACATACTCTGCAACTCACGTTTGCTCTTTGCCAACAGGACTATGTCATCAGCATATAGCAATGTACACACATGGACATTACCAAGACATAAACCTGTATTGTCCATTTTGGCATCATGTGTGCACACATCCATAAACATATTAAACAGCTATGGTGACATTACAAAACCTTGTCTGACTTCTTCTCCAATAGAAACCCATTTCGATGCAACACCATTTACTCGTACAGATGCTCTACTTCCAGCATGCATGGATTTCACACTATTGAGTAGATACCCAGTCATGCCATATGTATTCAGTACCTTCCACATAAGAGTCCTATTTACTTTTTCATAAGCTTTCTCTAAATCTATGAAGGCAGAAAAATCTTTCTTACCAACAGATGGATACTTTTCTATCATCAAACGTAATGCAAAAATTTGGTTAGTGCAGCCTTTATCAGGCATAAAGCCACTGTGTACATTCCACACTTTCTGTGATGTAAGACCTCATACCTTACATCACAATCTTATGATGTAGGATTTAAATTAAAAGAGCTGTAAATTGTGTAGATTAAAAATAATTGTGTTGCTGCTCATGATTTCTACGTCAATAAGCAAGTTTGGGAATGGAAGAAAAATAGATCAGCATTGGAACATATGCCAAGAGCAAAAAATGCCGCAAGAAGGATCTGCTTTCTTTACACAACTAGAAAAGCGCTTGAATGACTGGGTATAGTAACATGAATAAGCTTTACACTTGCCAAAAGATCGAAAATTCAAGTCTGTGAAACCAACATTTATAGCGTCGGCTCATTGGTGCACAAGATTTATAAAAAGAATCGGACTTAGCCTATGTTAACAAACAAAACAGTTGGAATGGAAAATTGAATCTTTTAAAAAATACATTATTGCACTTTGGGGGAGGGGGGTACAGTTTTGACCTGTCTCAGATTGGAAATATGGATGAAACATCAGTAAATTTTGATCTCCCAAGTAAAAGAACTGTTTGTAAAATGGAGGAAAAAAGCATCCTTATATTAAAACTACAGGACATGAAGAAAAAAAAAAAAAAAACCAGTTTTCAGAGTGCTGTTGTGCTTGGCAGATGGAACCAATCTTCTACCTGCTATTATTTTTAAACACAAAAACATTCCAAAATGTGTGAAATTTCTAGCTGGAGTCTTAGTCCATGCTTATCAAAAGGCATGGATGGATGAAAAAAGGAACAGTTGAACAGCTAGAAAAAGTTTGGGATAAACACAACCTGGAGCTATTTTTACAAAAAAAAAAAAACAAAAAAAACAACAACAACCAGTTATGCTCATGTGGGATATGCCTTTAGAGCACATAAAACTGAACATGTAAAAAAAAAAAAAAAAAAAACGCGAAAGAAACTACCAGTTCACTGGTCCTGGTGGTTTAACATAACTTTTGCATTGATGTTAGTTTGAACAAATCTTTCGAAGTTGACAAACCTCAACAGAAATAGATTGAATGGATGTCATTATTAGATGTGGAAACAACAAAAGGTGGTAACTTGAAAGAGGCTGACATTGGCTTCGTTTTTTCTTAGGTGAAAAGAAGAGTGGGATAAAAGTCTTTCAAAAAAAGCCATATAAGTAATGCCATGGATGCTTCAGAAGATTATTTGCTTTATGATTAAGATGAAGGACACAACAGGCATGATGAGGAATTTGGTGATGGAGATGTTTCTATTGGCAATGCAAGTGCAATGGAAATGAACTTACATGCATTATTTGAAAATGCTCCGAAAGTAAATCAGACTTTCAAGATTTGTAAATGTTATCTCAGAAATTTACCTAATTTATTTCAATAAATATGTTTTCAAAATCCAGAAATTTAAGGTCTGCTTATATGTGGGTCACAGTTTTTCACCAATTTTTAGCTGTTGAAGTAGTGTTTGCAAACAGCTTATACGTGAGCATATACAGTATATTTTTCATTTTGAATATATTTTTCATTTTTGTATATTTTTCATTTTGATAGCTATGAGAGTATACAATAATAATATAAGATTCATTCTGCATATATGGTTCCCATATATAATTTCTCTCCTTCAGGAAGAAATCGTATTCATAAATTATCTGTTCATAAATGAAACTTGATAAACCCATTTTGGAGCTATGAAAATAAAATGTTTCACTATTTTTGGTTTAGACACAGGCAAGAGAGATGCTTTGTTGGAAATATTTTAGCAATGGCATATTAAAAGCACTAATATTAAAACACTGATATAGAAGTTATTAAAAACACACTAAAGATTTAAATTTCAGTTGCATACGTTCACAACAATACAATGTGTCATATCAGACACATTTGATTTAATCATACATGAGATCGGCCGATGACAAAAAAGCTGAACTTTTTAACTGGGTGGAAAATTGGGACACGCGAGCACGCGGTGAGCAAATTCAAATACAGCATATATACAATATTTAAGAGTACGCTAGCCATATGGAATTATTTTCTGTAAATTATGTAAGTAAATATTAAAGTGAAGCACATTATTATATTCACAATAGAAAAGTAGAGATTAAAGAACAAAATAAAATGAAATATTTTTAAAAAATCAGATTTAAAACTTACATGTGAATCTTTACTAGCTAAATCCTGAGGTGAAAAGTATTTGTCTAGGAAAGTTTGTGAATTTAGTCAAGCAATTAGAAACTTGCAAGAATTAGAAACATATATCCACAGATTAGTTTTTAGTCATTGAAGAAGTCAATAAAGTATTTCTCAATGTAACCTTATAAAATGGCTTGCAAAATTTTTTTGCTTGCTTTGCGAATATGGTGACACGAATCTCCATCAATGTCAAGCAAGTGGGGAGATTTTCTCTGCCGAATTCTTGTCTTTAACCCTGTTTTTGAGCCTCTCATGACGCATTCTTTCCACTTAGCTTTCCAACAAGCAAAATAAATTCCTTCTTAGGAAGAAAGAATGAAAAAAAAAACAAAAAAAAAAACAAAAAAAAAACGGAAAGCTGCGTCACGAACTTTTTAGAGGCTTCGGCCCAAAACCGTGCCCACACATTCTTCCTTAGAAAAAAAAGAAACAGAGTTGCGTCACGAACTTTGTTCAGCGGCTTCGGGCCGACGTTATCCTAGCCGGGCGCCGTGCTTTCTTTCCACTAAGTTTTCAAACAAGCAGAACACATTCCTCCTCCTTAGAAAAAAAAACAAAAAGGTTCGACACAAACATGGTTCAGAGGCATCGGGCAGACGCAATTCCGGGCAACAGCGAAAGCAAGTCCGAACCAACGTAATTCCGGATCACAGCAAAAGAAGCACGTCCGAACCAACGTAATTCCGGATCACGGCAAAAGAAGCCCGCCAAGTCTACATAACCCCGGTGCGGCGCCATGCTTCCTTTCCACTTAGCTTTCAAACAAGCAAAACAAATTCCTTCTCTTCGGGGGAGGTAGAACAAATTTAAGAAAAGAAAGCTGCGTCACGAACTTTATTTAGATGCTTCAGGTCGACGTAATCCCGGGCCACGGCGAAAGAAGCACGACGGGCATTTTTTTTTTTTTGTTCACACTTTGAAACAAGCAAAACAAATTCCACCACCTGAGAAAAAAAAAAAAAAAAAAAAGACAAAGGGCTGTGTTACGAACTTTGTTCAGAGGCTTTTATGTCGATTATTTACAAAATCAGTAAAACTTTCTTAATAACAGCAAAAATCTGAATATCCATAATTTTTTTATTAGTCACCCGTAATCCCGGGGAAATCCGTAATAATTACGGAGATTCCGTATTTTTTGGCATCTTCCGTAGGAAGAGGATTCACGAGAGCTTCGATTCTCGAACAATCTCAGAAAAGCGATAACGCATTCGGGTACATTTGCAAATTACAAGAGAGAGTTTCTGGCAATGATGTCACGGATAGGATCAAGCGGATAGTTTGGCCCTGATAGAATGCAGAGTGGCGATTTTCCACAAGACACGGAAAGGGCTGCGGGAGTTTCCCTAACGCACGAAGTAGGCGGAGCTTCCATCCTTTGTGTTGCGATGCTCAAGTGACTGACATCCCATCCATTGTCGACAGCAGTAAACGAATTGAGCTCCTGACTCCACCCTCCAACATTTCTTCTTGCCCCCGCGTCTGCTCCAAAAACAACGCTTTCAGCTAGAAAGCGCTTAGTTCTTTTACTCCACAAAAAAGCGGAATCACGGAATTCCGCTTTTTTAAATTTTTCTATAGAACAACGACCCCCCCCCCCCCTAAAAAATCCTGAAAAATTTCTCTTCATTTTTGCAATGACCTCGAGAATGACCAAAATGATGCCGAAAAAAGCGGAATTACACGAATTCGCGGAAGAATCTCATGTATGTTTCATTTATACATATTTTAATTTAATTTATTTTTGGGGGTACAAGTCAAGCAAAGTAATTTCTTATGTTTAAATTCCATAGTAGATCTGCTGTATGATTAGACATCAATATGTTATTAAATAATCTTTTCTTTCCCTCTACCATCAAATGGTTTATTGTTAAGAGCAGCAATAAATATTTATTCCTTTGTCACAAGACTGATAATTACTTACTTTCAGCTTCAGTAAGTTTACATGATAGATCTGGTTCTGCTGATAGTTGACTTTTCAAATCTTCATTTTCCTGTTCACAAAAGAAAACAGAAACAGAAAAATTCTGAGGTGAAAACAGAGAAGAAGCACAACAAATAAATACATACCAAGACTTCAAAAATACCATGCCTGAGATGTCAGGGACACGTAAATTATTGGTCTGGGCAGGTAAAAAAACAATCTAGTTGCCTGGTCCAGGCAACTAGATTTTTAACTTTAAATTTAGTTGCCTGGTCCAGGCAACTAAATTTAAAGATAAAAAAGTTTGGAATAGAATTTCCTACTACAACATAGTGACCTATCTTTTCCCACCAAAAAAACAAAAAAAAAACAAAGACTTTTCTAGAACTTTTCAAGGACTCGTTAAACTTTTCAAGATTATATTCATGCCCAATAAGAACTCTTATGAAACACTGAAATAAATTGTAACAAACAGTGAAAAAGTTCAATTAAAATTATAGTTACTACTAAACACAGGGACCTACTCTGGCGAGGTATTATTGATTGTTCCACAAGATAAAATCACTGAAATAGCGATAAGCTGGACATATTGCCAGAAGGACAGACCACCAACGGACAACTGAATTTTAGACTGCATTCCTGGGCTACAAGCATTCAGCAGATCGCAAGCCCGGTTTGAGATGCTAGTACCTTACACTTACACTACCTTACATTCGCTTATTGTTGTTCAGAATTCTCCTTGCATTCACTTATCGTAGTTCAGTATCATAAACGTGTGAAAACTGGAAATGTGACAGCTATGTGCTCCCGATTCCAAAAGAATGTTCTACAATACAGCGCGGCGGCAACCTGTGACATTTTGGCGACAGCTTCTCTTCAATGAACTGCCGTGATTCTGAAATTCAAACAGGAAAGGAAAAAAAAAAAAAAATCAAGTACTTTTCAAGGACCCTTACAAAATTCAAGGACTTACAAGGGCCCTTAAAAAGGAAAACTAATTTCAAGGAGTTTTCAAGGACTTTCAAGGACCATGGGAGCCCTGTACAAGGAAAAAGACAGTCGTTGCATGCCATGTTTCATTTCACTGCTAATCACTGGAAGTTGTATTATTGTTACATAATGCCAAGGACAGAAGAATATCACTTCTTTAATTATGTTATGCTCTAGGTCCCGGAATTGGAACCATGTCTAGTTTTGCTCTATATGTTGTTTACAGTCAGTGACAGGATGCAAAACTTCAACGAAAGAAACAATGGCAGAATCACTAAATTTTTCAAATATCAATTTCACTATCACATAATTTCATATCAATTTCAGCATCATCATCTTAAAACTTGAGATGCATGCCTTTGTGCATGGAACATTTTGAATACATACCCTTAAAACTGAAATGCAAAACATGTAAAAAAGTCCATCATATTTTTTAGCTTAAAAAAATTAAGATTCTGATTTGTTATATTAAACGATAAAATTTTCTGGGCATCCAGTTTTTACTACCTGGGCAAGTAAATAATTTGTGCACATACCCAGCTGGGCATGTAACTTTTCAGATATTTTTAAACCCCTGCGCGCACGCGCACACGCACTTTTGGGTACACAAAAATCAGAGAAGTTATTAAAAGATTAAAAAAATAGCAGGAAAATGTTTCACATTCAAAAGATGCCATAAAATGATTAATGGATAATGAAAACGAATGTTTTCTACTGTGTTAAATACACCACACTTTTCCTGTGCAGGAACAGCAAATGTTGGAATAAAAATGAAAGAAATTTTAAAAAATAAATGACAGAAAGGATTAAGCTTTAAATGTGTTATTCACACATTTGTTTATGCAAATATCATGCAAAAGAAGAAGTAAAACCTCCCCTCTTATATTCAGTATTTTTGATATTAGGCTTAAGGCTTATATGTTCAAACAGCTAAAAATGTATCGTACATTTTTCATTGAAGATTATAGTATGCATTTCATACTATTTTATTCTGTTCTCCACATTATATTTTGTTTGGGAAGAAAGACGTTATATTCCAAATACAGTGCTTTTTTATATTGGAAGAATTCTACTTATACTATTGCTAAGCAGCTAAAAATTTTAGGTTAGGACTACCTCATTTCTTCAACCTGTGTTGATTTTCCTTCTTCATATCTTTGCCCATTATGCAAAATACTTCAAACGATCACAGATATTCACATAAGAAATGACAGTTATTTGCAGTTTTTTGAGGAATATTTTATTAAACTTACGTAATTAAATTGTTTCATATGTTAAGAAATTACGGAAAACAGGAGACAAAGAAGAAAATGTTCCTGGGGCCCATACATGCTATCTTACCTCAATTTCAGTATAAAGATAACATCAGCCTGAAGTTTTAGAGTAATTTGATAACATACTAATGCTAGCAACCGGAAAAACAGCTGCGAGTTAAATTATCAACTTGTTTAGTATTTTTGCTCTCGCTACAACATTGCATCACGAAAGCTGTAATACTGTGTTCTGTTACTCGGCAACTCATGTGCGACGCCTTTAACAAAAGCAGTTTTTCCTCTATGAAAATGTGATGCTGCCTGGTGCCACCCATCAGCCACCTTCATAATTTGCTTTGGGATGTGGCTGATGGGTAACATTGGATAGCATCACGTTTTCATTGAGGAGAAACCACTTTTGTGCAAGACATCGCACATGTGTTGCCGAGTAACAATTCACAATATTACAGTTCTGATGATGCTATAGCAACAGAGAAAGTACTAAAGTTGATAATTTAACCCGAAAATGTTTTTTCGATTGCTAGCATTAGTATGTTATCAAATTATTCTAAAACTTTAGGATGATGTCATTTTTATACTAAAATTGAGGTAAGATAATGAGCATGGGCCCCAGGAAAGTTTTCTTCTTTGTCTTTGCTTTTGTAATTTCTAAACGTATAAAATAGTTTAATTATATAAGTTTAATAAAATATTCCCAAAAAACTGCAAAACTGCAAATAACTGTCATTAAGCTTCCTTACAAATAATATAGTACCATAAGAGTTAATAAATTCCTGTGTACAGTCGAACATGCATTCCCGTGGAAAAAGCTACATCTAACTAATTGTGTTAAATTATTTTTGAAGTTACAGCAGGTAAAAATTGAAGCCTTTGACCTTAAGTGCTGCAATTGTTTTTCTTGTAGTTATATCGTATTTAATGTTAAACATGCTCATGAAATCTTCACATAAAAGCAGTCTGAATAACATCAAACAATATCACATCAAACTTAGATGGTAAATGATCCCCCTCTCTATGTTATGATTACAGGTCGCACCTTGTGCATTGATTGGCATTGCTTATTTATCAAAAATAAAAAAAATAATAAAAAAGCACAAGAGCCATATTTAGCCAAAGAGCACAGAAACACAGCATATGTTCAAAAATGCCAGCTCAAGCTGTGGGGATACTAACTCTCAATTACTGGAAAACCAGATGACCAGACCACCTCTGTCTGCGTGTGCGTGTGTGTGTGTGTGTGTGTCAATGAGTTACAAGAGAAAAACTAAGGTCAAAGTTTGGATATACTCACATCTTTTAAAATCTGAATAGTTTTATCTCTGTCAGAAATAATGTGCTCAAGATTAACCATTTGCCTCTTGAAATCATCAATTTTTCGTTCATACTAGGGAGAAAAAAACAATGTAAGTGATTTTACCAAGCTTTCAAAAACTTAAATCTCCAGTAAAAATAATAATGAATTAATTCACTTGATCTAAAAAGCAAGCATATGATGAAGAGAAACTGAAGTACATGATTAAGGGCTAACAGCATTTTACTTAATTTTTACACTATGCAATATTTTATTATGACTGACTATCTCAGTATAAGAAATACATCAATAATTGTTATATTTCAACACAACACAAATAAAATGTGACACAAAGGCTCAAAAAGAAATTAGATTCGAACTGACCAACTACTACATACTAAATATTTTTATTTTATTTTGTTTTCAATTATCTGACGATTAGTTACAACCTCCCATTAAGCAATCACCTGATTATTGTACTGTGTTTTTCCAATCTTAGATAAGCCTCATTAGGAGTATGTTGTCTTGACCTGGGTATTATTCCAACAGAAGGTACACTTCTCTCTGTTGGGTGTGCCCAGCATATGAAAGCATTCTTTGTGCAATCAAAATACATTTAAAGTGTGTGAGCATCATGATCAAAATCTCACTCCCGCAAACTACCATGAGGTCTAGATATGTTGTTGGCATATACCACTCACTGTACTGTATATACAGAAAAGAAAACAGTTAATGCTGGGTTTGTGACAAACTTTCTCAATCTCTTTCTGTCTGTTCTGTAAGATTTTCTATGTCCAACATATTACTTTCTTGATCATTAATGACTGACTTTATATAAATGTTGACTGTACTACATTTGTCTTTTGGTTTCTGGCCAAGTACAACAAAATGTAGCATCTGTATCCCTCCATGTTATACACATGTCTGATTTATCTCAATAAGTTCACATTAAATTCTTCTTCAACAAAAGAACACACTTCAGTTCCAATGAGTGCATTACTA
Source organism: Macrothele yani (assembly GCA_039090855.1). Classification (NCBI taxonomy): domain Eukaryota; kingdom Metazoa; phylum Arthropoda; class Arachnida; order Araneae; family Macrothelidae; genus Macrothele; species Macrothele yani. The sequence goes on from CM077004.1 coordinate 36,064,261, forward strand.
ATTCTCAATTATTATATTTGCACTTTTAAGGTATTAACCTCTTGCAAAGTGCGCATAGTTTACGTGCAATTCATAAATGAAAAAGTCATTAGAAAGTACCACGCACTCACCATAAAGATCATGGTAACCTCCAATGACAACACACTTCCAACACCTCATTCATCGTGATGTAACTGGGCTTCAAGGTTTACAGACTTCTTGCTTACGCTTCTTACTTCCGGGTGTGAAACATCGTATTTTTTTTTTCCTTAGCCTTATGAGATGTTACTATAAAACTTGCCAATTCCATAAAAATCACACATACAACTCATTCATACAATTCAAGTAAAAACTATGTACATAACCTTACATTCATAGGTGATTAAACCGTGGTCAACTGTAATTATCAAACTCCTCCTTCTGTTTCACAACCTCTGCTACTCCCACTGCAAGTGTCACACCCATTCAGCCCCTCACATCCAATCCTCTAGTACTTTCAACAGGCCTCTGTCATCTTCAGGAGGCAGGTGTGTCTCACCCGCCCACCACAGCTCAAGTGAGCAGAGCCATCGAGGCATGGGCCCCAGTCGCTATCTCTGAATCATTGTGTCTCTGGCGCCATCTATTGTCCCTGCTGCTCTTTTTTCCCTCTTTCTTTTTACGCTGCTGTTCAATTTTTATTAGGGCTTTCCATTGTTCGTTTAGGTTACTTGGCTCATTAATGTTGCATAATCTTGATCTGTTTTTTTCAATTAACACTGATTCTGCAATTCTTAACTGCTTTTCGTTTTTACAGCTCTTAATAATTTTAATATCTTCAAACCTTGGACATTGTTGATTTTCCATACAGTATTGGGTCAATGCTGTCTTAGCTTCTTTTTATTCCAATTATTAATATGCTGGTTCAATCTATACTTTAATTTATTCTTGGTGCTGCCTATATATGACACAGGTGGTTGCTTAAAAATGAAAAAATTAGCCAATTAGATAGAGCAGGAATTTATGAAATCCCAATAAACCAGCAACCACCTGTGTCATATATAGGCAGCACCAAGAATAAATTAAAGTATAGATTGAACCAGCATATTAATAATTGGAATAAAAAGAAGCTAAGACAGCATTGACCCAATACTGTATGGAAAATCAACAATGACCAAGGTTTGAAGATATTAAAATTATTAAGAGCTGTAAAAACGAAAAGCAGTTAAGAATTGCAGAATCAGTGTTAATTGAAAAAAACAGATCAAGATTATGCAACATTTATGAGCCAAGTAACCTAAACGAACAATGGAAAGCCCTAATAAAAATTGAACAGCAGCGTAAAAAGAAAGAGGGAAAAAAGAGCAGCAGGGACAATAGATGGCGCCAGAGACACAACGATTCAGAGATAGCGACTGGGGCCCATGCCTCGATGGCTTTGCTCACTTGAGCTGTGGTGGGCGGGTGAGACACACCTGCCTCCTGAAGATGACAGAGGCCTGTTGAAAGTACTAGAGGATTGGATGTGAGGGGCTGAATGGGTGTGACACTTGCAGTGGGAGTAGCAGAGGTTGTGAAACAGAAGGAGGAGTTTGATAATTACAGTTGACCAAGGTTTAATCACCTATGAATGTAAGGTTATGTACATAGTTTTTACTTGAATTGTATGAATGAGTTTTATGTGTGATTTTTTATAGAATTGACAAGCTTTAGAGTAACATCTCATAAGGCTAAGGAAAAAAATAAATTTAAAAAATACGATGTTTCACACCCGGAAGTAAGAAGCGTAAGCAAGAAGTCTGTAAACCTTGGAAGCCCAGTTACATCACGATGAATGACGTGTTGGAAGTGTGTTGTCATTGGAGGTTACCATGATCTTTATGGTGAGTGCGTGGTACTTTCTAATGGTTTTTTCATTACTAATTCTGTTTTGCCACCAAATGACCAACACCAATATTTTTACCTTACATTCTTCAAACTAATTAATGCCAGCAGTTTCTAATACCTTAAAGAGCCCTTTACTTTACACCCAACAATCATTGCTGTAAGAGGAGAGATTTAAATACTGTGTTGTAAACCATTGCTTTTGTTTTTTTGTCCGACCACTTTCTCAGTGCAAATAGTTTTATATAGTTGATAAGAGATTGTCTTTGTTTTGCTCATTGCATTGCCTAATTGTTTAACTAGCTTCCCTGTCTCATTAACAATGAAGTAATTAATATCAGACTTATCTGTTCTAGCCTCTTCCTCCACAGTACAAAATTCACAATTTTTCTCCCCTCAGAACCACTGATTTATACTTCTCAAAATTTCACCCCAAATTGTTCACGAGTTAAGCTCAGCTGATTATAGTTAACAGCAGACTGTTTATATCCTTAGAAATCAAGTTAAGCTCAGCTGATTATGCTTAATAGCAAACTGTTTATATATCCTTAGAAATCAAGTTAAGCTCAGCTGATTATGCTTAATAGCAAACTGTTTATATCCTTAGAAATCAAGTTAAGCTTAGCTGATTAAGGTTAAAACTGTTCATATTCTTAGAAATCAAGTTAACCTCAGCTGATTAAGGCTAATAGCAAACTGTTTACATCCTTACAAATCAAGTTAAGCTCAGCTGATTATGGTTAACAGCAAACTGTTTATAACCTTAGAAATCAAGTTAAGCACAGCTGATTATCATTAGCAGTTGACAATTCTTATTTTGAATATTTGGATTTTACAGTTGACAATTCCTTTTACGAACCTTTGGATTTTAACTTTATTTTTTTCAACTTTTATCCTTATCATTTTTGTCTGCCTTTGTTTTATTCATGTTGCTCAGCGTTTGTATTAGTGAAAGCGGCATGGGTGAAACCTTGGCATTCATTTAGTGAAGAGATCAGGTTGGCATTTCAAGAGGTCAGCTTCTTTTCAATTGTACCTTTAACTGTTTTACCTTTTATTTCAAACATCATTATAATTCCTCCTTTGAGCACAGATATAACTATAACATGTGTAACAGAAGTAGGTGAACTTTTTCATGTTTCGAATTATATTTATTTTCCATTCCTAGCATTTTAAAAATAAATCCTGTCACACAGATTGTGAAATTTATCATATTAAACATGATTTCAAGGAAACAGTTTTCAAAACTGTAACTGAACATGTTAAGAGTAATTACTACAAATTATCTCAATGCAAACAGTTCAAATGGGGGGAAATATATACATCATGCGAATTACCTCAATTTTTATCCTTTGAATTTCCATTTTTAAGGTCTCGATTCTCTTCTGCATCTGATCAATGATCTGATCCCTATAAATTTTTTACTGTCATTAGCTAAGTCAGAAATGAGGAAATCAAGCACAATACAGTATATAAAAGCTTTGCATTTTTGTTGCAACAACTCAAGAAAAAATAAAGAGACATTATTTATAAGAATAACTTAAAACAACAAATTTTATTTTTCATGCCTATAAATAAAGATACAGAAATTCTGCAAACAACTATTTATCACTAGTGCATGCATTGTGTAATAGTAATCCATTGGTCTGTGACACAGATAACAACTTTTCCTTCTTGCTCTTCACAAATAACTATGTGCCTTATAACAGAAAGCTTTACTGCCTGCATATATTTGTCATTTGATCTTTCAATGATCCAAACAGGAGATAGTTAAGATGGAGAAAAAGTCTGGAATATGGGAATACGAGAGGGCTCCTTCGGCATTCTTCACAATTGAGTGCACAATATTAAGTTGAAGGTTGACATTTTTCATTACTTATTATGAAACACAGAGTGAAGTCTGCTGGGAATCTAATATCATGATGTACAAGATGAAAATTGACATATTACTGTACAAGATGAAATTTGACTACATATGCTGGTTACTGAAGATAACAGAAAAAAGTTCTGTTGGTTACTAGTGATCACTTCCAGAAGGTAGCATATCTGCAAATTACATTTGCTTTAGTTAAGGTATTACGTGATGCTGCAGCAAAACATTCCTTTGTGTTAGGCCCCATCCACCATATGCACTAGCTTTTTTTCATTTGGCTGGTAGAATTTAGACCCTGTTAGCCACAGTGACCAATAGAAAATTAAACATTTCCTAGAAAGCAGACATTACTAGAAAAGTATGAGTGTGTTTTGCCAGAATAAATCAAACATGTAAATCTTTAGGATGTAATCAGTCACACAGTACATGCAGATCATGTAGTTAGTTAGCACTGTATTGCTTGTTTATTTATCAATTGTGATTGCGAAGCACAAATCTTCTACAAACAAAGCATAGTTACCACATAAAAAACTGAACACTAAATTTTTCTCTTCATATGATGATCAAATGTATAAATTCTAAATAACAATGTATTGTAGAAGATTAAACAATATTGTATCTTTTGTGATCAGCATTTTAATGAAAGAACACCAGAAAAAGGAAAGTGTGGAAACACAAAAACAATTCTGCAATATTTTGTCACAAGATTCCTCTTCGGCCCATTGAGGCCTTTTGGACATAGAAAAACTATCTATCGACCAACCAGCTACTTCACTGTTGAATGTGACTTTGTTGGTATATATATATATATATATATCAGGTGAGGGAAGTAAGGTCAGGTGATGCGTAACATCACAGCCTCTCCTTGACAAATGTCAACCCCGCCTTCTCGTGGTGCATCCTGTTCCCACTAAAGGGGCTCTGACGACCGCAAATAGCGGTATAACTATACCATCGGGATCAGAGGAAATGCTATCCCACACTCACCAACCCGCTTGGCCAGCGTGGTGAGTTATGGCCAAACACCTCCAAAATGACTCTACAACTTAAATCTTGGCCCTCAGTCTCCGGCAGCTGGAATGTACCTGGCCAAGGCAGCGGCCAGTGCGACATGAAGGCAGAGGGTGCTAAGAATCCCCGGAGGACCGGACTAGGCTGCCATTTGATGCTGACCTTGGCTACCTACAACGGACGCTCCCTATCTTCTGATTCAAGGCTTCTTGAATTGGAAGAGGAACTACAAAGGATCAAGTGGGACATCGTCGAGCTAAGTGAGGTAAGACGAAAAGGAGAAGATCTCATTGAACTGAAAAGTGGACATCTCTTCTATTATCATGGGACAGATACTGGCAGAACTAGTGATGTTGGATTTATAATAAACAAGAAACTGAAGGATAAAGTGGTAGAAGTTGAAAGTTCCTCTGACAGAGCTGCACGACTCGTTATCCAACTATCGAGAAGATACCAGGCTCAGATTATTCAAACTTATGCACCCACCACAAGTCATCCTGAAGAAGAAATTGAAGAATTTTATGAGGAAATTCGTCATCTAAATAATAAAGGTAAGCAGCACTTGAAGATAATTATGGGAGATTTCAATGCAAAAATAGGGCAACGGCAACAGAATGAAACTTCAGTAGGTAAATTCGGTCACGGCAACAGAAACCAGCGTGGAAATACTCTCGTTGAGTTTGCAGAGGCAGAAGGATTTTTCATCATGAATTCCTTTTTCAAGAAAAAGCCACACAGGAAATGGACATGGAGACATCCAATTGGGACGACAAGTGAAATTGATTTTATTATGTGTAACAAAAAATTCGTCATCCAAGACTGCAGTGTGCTAAACAAGTTCAACACAGGTAGTGACCATAGATTGGTGAGATGTAAGATGCACCTCAACACTAAACTGGAACGTGGCAAGCTCATGAGACAAACAAAATGTATTGACATAACCAACCTTAAAAAACACCATAATACTTTCAAGTTGGAACTGAAGAACAGATTCTCTGCTTTAGAAGGCCTAACATCGGAAGAAGTGGATATTTCGGAAGTTAACAGAAAAGTAACCAAAGCTCTTATGGAAACAGCAACAAAATTAGCTGGGTCTAAGAACAAGTTGCATGTAAACAAATTATCAGGAAAAACCAAAATGTTGATGCAAAAAAGAAGAGAGATGAGGACAACTAAAGAAGATGTGACTTCCAAAGTGGAATATATAGAGCTATGCAAGACAGCACGAAAAAGTATCACTGAAGACGTAAGGAAATTCAACTGTGAGCTAGTGAGGAAAGCAATTGAAAACAACCAAAGCCTAAAGATAGCAAAGGGACATCTCAGTAAGGGAAGAAAACAGATTATGGCTCTGAGAAAAGAAGATGGTTCTATAACAAGAAATAGAGGCGAAATTTTGACAAGAGTGAAAGATTTCTACTCCAAATTATATGAAAGGGATGATACATGTACTCCAGACATCATGAAAGGTACCAGAGTTCTTCCAGTCCTCCCAGCAGAAGTTGCTCATGCAATCAAGAACATGAAGCGGGGGAAAGCTCCAGGAGAAGATGGAATTACTATAGACATCATACAAGAAGCAAGTGGAGAAATTGAAACAGTACTCGCCCAAATTTTCACTCGATGCCTTAATGAAGGGAAGATTCCTGAGGATTGGAACAATGCTACAATGATCCTGCTACATAAAAAAGGTGACATTGAGGATCTCAGGAACTACAGACCTATCAGCCTCCTATCAGTGGTTTATAAAATCTTCACTAAAGTTCTTTCACACCGCTTGAAGGTAACACTGGACATGGCTCAACCGAGAGAACAAGCTGGATTCAGGAGTGGCTACAGCACAATAGATCATATCCATGTACTGAGAGAACTAATTGAAAGAGCGAGGGAATATGAACTTCCATTGTGCATGGCTTTTATCGATTATGAAAAAGCCTTTGATTCGGTGAAACCATCAGCAGTTACCACGGCTCTGAAATCCTGCGGTATTGAAGATGCATACATTAATATTATTAATAACATCTATGAAAATGCAAGTGCAAAGATTCGGCTGTTTGAAAATACAACACACATAAAAATTGGAAAGGGAGTGAGACAAGGTGACACCATATCTCCGAAGCTCTTTAATGCCACATTGGAAAATGTCTTTCAATCACTGAACTGGGAAAACAAAGGGATAAAGATTAATGGAGATTATCTAACCCATCTTCGTTTTGCTGATGACGTAGTCATTTTTGCAACTACCCCATCAGAGCTGCAGAGTATGATCCAGGAACTTGCTGACAAGAGTAAAGAAGTGGGATTAAAAATGAACTTTCAGAAGACAAAAGTGATGTTCAATGCTTTTACAAGAAATGAAGATTTATCGATTGATGGAGAAAAACTGGAGATAACAGATACGTATGTTTATCTTGGACAGCAGATATCAAGTGAGGGTCACATTGATGAAGAAATTAATCGGCGTACAAAACTTGCCTGGAGAGCTTTTGGAAGAAACAGCATAATTTTCAAGAGCAATATGCCATTATGTCTTAAAAGAAAAGTGTTTGATCAATGCATCCTTCCAGTGCTTACGTATGGTGCAGAGACGTGGACCTTAACTAAAAGAGACATACAAAGGCTGCAGACAACTCAAAGAAGCATGGAGAGGTGCATGCTTGGTATAACCAGGAGAGATAAGAAGAGGAACTCGTGGATCCGAAAAATGACGAGAGTGGAAGACATCCTGATCAGAGTTAAATCCCTGAAATGGCAATGGGCTGGACATACTGCCAGAAGGACAGACCATAGATGGACAGCCGAAATTTTAGATTGGATTCCAAGGGACAGGAAAAGACCCAGAAAAAGACCACATGGGAGATGGGTGGATGAAATTCGTAAATATGCGGGAGTGACATGGAGGAGACTGGCACAAGACAGACCGTTGTGGAGGAAACTTGGGGAGACCTTCGTCCAGCAGTGGATTGATAATGGTTGACAATGATGATGATGATGATATTTTCTTGAAGATTACCTGCTCTTTAAGTCTTTTTTTTTTTTATATATATTTAGCAAAATTGCAAAAGTTCATTTATTTATATAATAAAAACCTGAATTACTCAATCTGTTGTTCATACTTATAAATAAGATGAACAGCAACACATAATTAAATTTAAAAATTATTTCAATTAACACTAAAATCCAACTCCACAAAACATGCATTTAGTCTTACTTTTCTGACATGTGGTCTGGTGAAGAGACGCCATTACTGTAATGGAAGTCAACCTGATCATGGCGAAATGCGCCTTCTAACACATCAGGACTAGGCTGAAATAATATAAACATGTATAAAATATTACACAGTTTGGGAATTTGCAAAATGGAAAAAGCTAGAATAATAAAGAAAAATTTAAGAACATGCGAGACCAACCTCAGAGATAACTGATCACTGAGAAATAAAATTACATACATACATACATACATACATATCACTAAGCTGTTTTCTGAGATTCAGAGGTTAGCTCCAAGAAGAAATACAAACTTCCAGATATTTTTACTTATTGTTGTCATATCAAACTTCTCCATTTACAGCGATCTTGACATACAACTCGTGCTTCACTGATATCCATTACACGCCGTACACAAGATCTTTTATACTTCACACTCATAATTTTTTTCTCATGCAGACACTCCTGAATCTGATCCACCCATGTCTTCCTTGGCCTTCCTCTGCCTTTCCTTCCTGCCACTTGGGCTGAAAAGATTTCCTTAGTAAGCATTTCATCACTCATTCTTTCAACATGGCCAAACCACCAAAGCATATTGGTCTACACCTTGCTAACATTTTGCTTCACATCACACAACTGCAATACATCTTCATTTCTCACACAATCATATCGTGTCTTGCCACAAACCCCACATAAGTAACGCATTTCTCCAGCACACAAACGACTCCTATGTTTCTTCTGCAGTACCCAGGTTTCACTGCCATATATCAGAGTAGGAACAATTGCAGTTTCATACACAACCATGCGGGACTCTCTAGAGAACCCATCATTCCTGTGAAAACCTCCCAGAGCAGCTATGACTTTCAAAGAAGAATTCACTCGCCTACTGATTTCACCATCCAACTTGTTCTCTCTGTCAAACATGCTTCCTAAATACACAAACTCACTCACCTGGTCAATCACAGTGCCATTTATACTTACATTACATTCAGTGCTACCTGTTCCTCTCTCAAACACCATAACTTTGGTTTTTCCCTTATTTATACTCAGTTTGAATTTCATGCAAACTTCGTGCATCCGAGTCAACATACTCTGCAACTCACTTTTGCTCTCTGCCAACAGGACAGTGTCATCAGCATACAGCAATCTGCCCACACGGATATCACCAAGACATAAACCACTATTATCTATTTTGGCATCACGCATGCATGCATCCATAAATATATTAAACAGCCATGGTGACATTACACAACCTTGTCTAACTCCTGCACCAATGGAAAACCATTAACCATTTTGATAAAACACCATTCACTCGCACACAAGCTCTACTACCAGCATACATGGCTTTTACACTATTAAGTAGATTCCCAGTAACACCATATTCATTCAATACCTTCCACAAAAGTGTCCTATTCACTCGGTCGTAAGCTTTCTCTAAATCTATGAAGGCAGTAAAAACTTTCTTCCCAACAGCCAAATACTTTTCAACCATTGTGCGTAATGCAAAAATCTGGTTAGTGCAGCCTTTACCAAGCATAAAACCACTCTGAACATCCCACACTTTCAATGATGTAAGATCCCGTACTTTTTCAATAACAACCTTACCAAACACTTTCCCTGGCACACTCAGTAGGCTAATACCACGATAGTTCTTGCATTCAGTCTGATCACCTTTTCCCTAATACAAGGGAACAATAATAGCATCCTTCCAATCCCGAGGGACCATTCCTAACTCCCAGCACAACTGGCAAATTTTAGTTAACCAGTCAATTATAGAGTCACCACCATATTTCAACATCTCTGCAGTTATGCCATCAACTCCCGGAGCCTTACCATTCTGAAGAGATTTTAGAGCTTTACACACTTCTTCTCTTGAGATCCCTCCTGTGTTTTCATCCTCATTGTGACATCATCTGCATCTGTCTCAGAATCATCCTTGCTTTCCTGATCTAATAACTCACAGAAGTATTCACCCCATCTGTCACTTAACTCATTGGGCTTTCATATCATTTCCCCAATCTCATTCTTCACACAACTTACAACTTTGTTTCCCCTATTTTTCCTGAGTCTCATGTACTTCCAGAAAAACTTCCTATCTTTCCAAAAAGTCAGTTCATGCCTTTCCACTTTCTCCTTCCTATCTTTTGCCTTACTGTGGCGAACCAGCTTAGCAGCTTCATGCTTGTTACAGCAATATTCATCCACAGAGACTCTACCTTGCAACATCCCCAAATAGGCTTCCTTCTTTCTCTTTACTGCCTCTTCAATCTCACTATTCCACCAAGCATCACCTCTATTGTTACCCACTATTGTGGTGCCACAGACCTCTTTAGCAGCAGTGACAACACAGTTCTTAAAACATTTCCACTTCTTTTCTACATCCCTCTCACCAGACTTCAGATCCTTCAGTAGTTCTCTGAGTAAGTCAGAATACCGCTGATGATCTTCAAGGAGCCTATCAACCTTTATTCTTTCTATTCTGGGTCTCTTCCTATTCCTTTTCCTCCAACCAACATTAAGTTTCACTCGTGACACTACCAAGTAATGATCAGAACCAACATCCGCACCTCTCATCACATGGGTGTCAACAACTAAGTGTTTCAAACGCTGATCGTAGACAACAAAATCTATCACACTCTTTTGACCAAGAGTATGATTTTCCCAAGTATATGAGTGGATATACTTGTGGTTGAAAAATGTATTAGATACACACAAACCATTCTCAATGCAGAGTTCAATTAATCTTTCACCATTACCATTCAAACACGGATCATTAAACTTACCCAAAACATTGTCAGAAATTGCATTCTGCACACCTACTCTAGCATTAAAATCCCCTGCTATTATAACTTTTTCATTAGCACCAAACTGGTTCAAAACAGCTTTTACCTCATTCCAGAAATCTTCCTTCTTATCAGAAGGTCCCGAGTCACAAGGAGCATACACTACAACAATTACAATTCTCTGAAGTTTCACTTTCAAACGAATCCAGAGAATTCTCTCACTTACACAACTATAGTGAATCAAGTTGTTCTTCATCTTTTCCCTTAAAATCACACCTACACCAGGCTGTCCTCTCATATTATCCAATACTCCAGACCACACACTCACCGTGCCATTCACTTCTTCTACCCCAATTTCCTTCTTTTTGGTTTCACTTACACACAGCACATCCAGTCTATACTTATTCATCTACTCAATCATCTCACTCATCTTGCCATTTATACCTCTAGTATTCCATACACCAATCTTACATTCACTCAACTGAGATCTCTTTCTCATACGCCGTTTAGAAAGTCCTTCTCAAGTGTGGTAGGTCCACCATATCCCACACTTGAGTCATTCTTAATATTTCTTTTTGTCTTTTTAATCAGGTAAGTACATCAGTGTGGGGGATTAGTCCACAGCTGAGGGTTCCAGTTGGTCATTCAACCTAAGGATTCTGGAACAAAACCCAGTGAGTTGGGGTCTTTTTGCCAATGTCACACAGAACTAGCTTGCACCTCTCCAAGATTCACAGAGGCCCATTCATCTACTCAATCATCTCACTGCTGTTGTGTGTGCCATTGTTACCACAGAGCACCCCGAGGAGGCAAACCCATCGCTCACTACGACCGCCCGCCTGAGAAATAAAATAAAAAGTGAAAATACATCACTGATGAAAAAATAAAATGGGCAACAATTTAAGATGTGTTTCACAACAACATACTGTTACGTCGATTAATTCCAAATCACATCGCGCACCACCAATTGATGCATTTCCGAGTGGTTATTCTTCAAAATAAAAGGATTCGGTAGGTTTTCTCAAGAAGACTGCTGTAATGGCGTGTGCACTTACTTAAACTTACTTTTACTATTACAGGAGCATCCATGAATCAACTGCTAGGATTCCTGGCACATAAAGACACTTTAATTTAGACACTGATATTTACATAATTTATACCCACCTGAGGGATGTAAGGTCAGGTGATGCGTAACATCACAGCCTCTCCTTGACAAATGTCAACCCCGCCTTCTCGTGGTGCATCCTGTTCCCACTAAAGGGGCTCTGACGACCGCAAATAGCGGTATAACTATACCATCGGGATCAGAGGAAATGCTATCCCACACTCACCAACCCGCTTGGCCAGCGTGGTGAGTTATGGCCAAACACCTCCAAAATGACTCTACAACTTAAATCTTGGCCCTCAGTCTCCGGCAGCTGGAATGTACCTGGCCAAGGCAGCGGCCAGTGCGACATGAAGGCAGAGGGTGCTAAGAATCCCCGGAGGACCGGACTAGGCTGCCATTTGATGCTGACCTTGGCTACCTACAACGGACGCTCCCTATCTTCTGATTCAAGGCTTCCTGAATTGGAAAAGGAACTACAAAGGATCAAGTGGGACATCGTCGGGCTAAGTGAGGTAAGGAGAAAAGGAGAAGATCTCATTGAACTGAAAAGTGGGCATCTCTTCTATTATCGAGGGACAGATACTGGCAGAACTAGTGGTGTTGGATTTATAATAAACAAGAAACTGAAGGATAAAGTGGTAGAAGTTGAAAGTTCCTCTGACAGAGCTGCAAGACTCGTTATCCAACTATCGAGAAGATACCAGGCTCAGATTATTCAAACTTATGCACCCACCACAAGTCATCCTGAAGAAGAAATTGAAGAATTTTATGAGGAAATTCGTGATCTAAATAATAAAGGTAAGCAGCACTTGAAGATAATTATGGGAGATTTCAATGCAAAAATAGGGCAACGGCAACAGAATGAAACTTCAGTAGGTAAATTCAGTCACGGCAACAGAAACCAGCGTGGAAATACTCTCGTTGAGTTTGCAGAGGCAGAAGGATTTTTCATCTTGAATTCCTTTTTCAAGAAAAAGCCACACAGGAAATGGACATGGAGACATCCAATTGGGACGACAAGTGAAATTGATTTTATTATGTATAACAAAAAATTCGTCATCGAAGACTGCAGTGTGCTAAACAAGTTCAACACAGGTAGTGACCATAGATTGGTGAGATGTAAGATGCACCTCAACACTAAACTGGAACGTGGCAAGCTCATAAGACAAACAAAATGTATTGACATAACCAACCTTAAAAAACACCATTATACTTTCAAGTTGGAACTGAAGAACAGATTCTCTGCTTTAGATGGCCTAACATTGGAAGAAGTGGATATTTCGGAAGTTAACAGAAAAGTAACCAAAGCTCTTATGGAAACAGCAACAAAATTAGCTGGGTCTAAGAACAAGTTGCATGTAAACAAATTATCAGGAAAAACCAAAATGTTGATGCAAAAAAGAAGAGAGATGAGGACAACTAAAGAAGATGTGACTTCCAAAGTGGAATATATAGAGCTATGCAAGACAGCACGAAAAAGTATCACTGAAGACGTAAGGAAATTCAACTGTGAGCTAGTGAGGAAAGCAATTGAAAACAACCAAAGCCTAAAGATAGCAAAGGGACATCTCAGTAAGTGAAGAAAACAGATTATGGCTCTGAGAAAAGAAGATGGTTCTATAACAAGAAATAGAGGCGAAATTTTGACAAGAGTGAAAGATTTCTACTCCAAATTATATGAAAGGGATGATACATGTACTCCAGACATCATGAAAGGTACCAGAGTTCTTCCAGTCCTCCCAGCAGAAGTTGCTCATGCAATCAAGAACATGAAGCGGGGGAAAGCTCCAGGAGAAGATGGAATTACTATAGACATCATACAAGAAGCAAGTGGAGAAATTGAAACAGTACTCGCCCAAATTTTCACTTGATGCCTTAATGAAGGGAAGATTCCTGAGGATTGGAACAATGCTACAATGATCCTGCTACATAAAAAAGGTGACATTGAGGATCTCAGGAACTACAGACCTATCAGCCTCCTATCAGTGGTTTATAAAATCTTCACTAAAGTTCTTTCACACCGCTTGAAGGTAACACTGGACATGGCTCAACCGAGAGAACAAGCTGGATTCAGGAGTGGCTACAGCACAATAGATCATAACCATGTACTGAGAGAACTAATTGAAAGAGCGAGGGAATATGAACTTCCATTGTGCATGGCTTTTATCGATTATGAAAAAGCCTTTGATTCAATGAAACCATCAGCAGTTACCACGGCTCTGAAATCCTGCAGTATTGAAGATGCATACATTAATATTATTAATAACATCTATGAAAATGCAAGTGCAAAGATTCGGCTGTTTGAAAATACAACACACATAAAAATTGGAAAGGGAGTGAGACAAGTGACACCATATCTCCGAAGCTCTTTAATGCCACATTGGAAAATGTCTTTCAATCACTGAACTGGGAAAACAAAGGGATAAAGATTAATGGAGATTATCTAACCCACCTTCGTTTTGCTGATGACGTAGTCATTTTTGCAACTACCCCATCAGAGCTGCAGAGTATGATCCAGGAACTTGCTGACAAGAGTAAAGAAGTGGGATTAAAAATGAACTTTCAGAAGACAAAAGTGATGTTCAATGCTTTTACAAGAAATGAAGATTTATCGATTGATGGAGAAAAACTGGAGATAACAGATACGTATGTTTATCTTGGACAGCAGATATCAAGTGAGGGTCACATTGATGAAGAAATTAATCGGCGTACAAAACTTGCCTGGAGAGCTTTTGGAAGAAACAGCATAATTTTCAAGAGCAATATGCCATTATGTCTTAAAAGAAAAGTGTTTGATCAATGCATCCTTCCAGTGCTTACGTATGGTGCAGAGACGTGGACCTTAACTAAAAGAGACATACAAAGGCTGCAGACAACTCAAAGAAGCATGGAGAGGTGCATGCTTGGTATAACTAGGAGAGATAAGAAGAGGAACTCGTGGATCCGAAAAATGACGAGAGTGGAAGACATCATGATCAGAGTTAAATCCCTGAAATGGCAATGGGCTGGACATACTGCCAGAAGGACAGACCATAGATGGACAGCCGAAATTTTAGATTGGATTCCAAGGGACAGGAAAAGACCCAGAAAAAGACCACATGGGAGATGGGTGGATGAAATTCGTAAATATGCGGGAGTGACATGGAGGAGACTGGCACAAGACAGACCGTTGTGGAGGAAACTTGGGGAGACCTTCGTCCAGCAGTGGATTGATAATGGTTGACAATGATGATGATACCCACCTGACAGTTTTAAGCAAATGAGCTATGGCTGCACGCTGCTGCCGCCAGAGGGTGAGGCTTGTATAAAAAGAGAAAGCTCAGTGATTGCAACAGTAGTAGAAGTGATTTTTGGGTGACGAGATGGGTAAAAAATGCGATTTGACGGACTTTCAACGTCGGATGATTGTAGGAGCTTGGAGCCATGGAGCGAGTATCGCCGAAACCGCCGCATTCGTGAAATGTTCCAGAGCAGCTGTTGTTAAAGTGTTTAAAGACTGGATTGTCAGTCAAAAAACTGAGTCGCTATGTGCAACGTGTGGTTGTCATCGACTAGTGATTGCTCGGGTGGAACGGAGAGTGTCCAGACTGGTAACAGATAACAGAAGGGCAACAGTGCAGCAAATTACAGACCCTCTTAATCAAGAATCCCATCAAATGATCTCTGCACGCACTGTTCGCCGTACACTGCATCGGATGGGATATGGCAGCCGAAGGCCTGTTCAAACACCTTTGCTGTCTGCAGAGTTAACAAGAGAAAACGTCTCCAGTTTGCACAGGAGCACAAGGATTGGACAGTCGATAATTGGAAACAAATCATGTGGTTTGATGAATCATGTTTACAGCTGCACCATGCCGATGGCCGAGTGAGAATTTGGCGGAAACAGCACGAAAGCATGGACCCCAAATGCATTGCTACAACCCTTCAAGCTGGTGGAGGCAACGTTATGGTTTGGGGAATGTTTTCCTGGCATGCTTTGGGTCCTTTAACTTGTGTTGATCAACGTCTGACTGGCACATCATATATAAACATCATTGCGGACCAAGTGCATCCTGTCATGTGGATGGTTTATCCCAATGGCGATGGCTACTTTCAACAAAATAATGCGTACTGCCATAGTGCTTGTATTGTACAGGATTAGTTTCAGGAACATGCCGGTGAGTTTATTTTGCTTAGATGGCCCCCACAATCTCCAGATCTCAACCCCACTGAGAATTTGTGGGATGAAGTTGAACGAGCCATCAGACAGCTGGATCCACAACCCTGCAATCTCACACTCCTGGAAAGTGCTATTCATCAAGCATGGTCTCAGATTCCACAAACCACCTATCAACATCTCGTGGAGTCCATGCCACGAAGAATCGACGCAGTATTAAATGCAAAAGGTGGCCCGACGAAGTACTGAGGGGGTGGTCATAATAAAGTAGCCACTCAGTGTATAAGATAATGAATTGTGCCAAATCATGGCTATTTGACAGGTCACTACAACCAAACTTGGCAAATTTTAATAGACTGCACTGTCCAATGACAATTTCGAGACAGTCACTCAGACGTCTTGTTATAGGTCTACTGATTGTTTCTGTCTTGGTCTAGAACAAAATTCTGTGCGACAAATGAATAGCGCTTAAAAATTAAATAACTGTTACTTACTAGTCTTCTACTGATAATAAATCCAAAGCACCTCGTGCCGGCTCGTTCAATAGCTGACACCACATACTTGTTATCAAACAGAGTAGGAAACGGCTTATGCCGTCTTTAAACACACAGAGATGCACATACACTTCCACTGGTTCCGCTGCTAAAGCGTGGGGATATCATTAAAGACCCCCGTGTGATATTCTTCTCCAAAGGAACAAAGTGTTGGTCAACGTCTGCATGATCCGACACTCAGACCATGAAGAGTCCTCCTTGCTCCCAGATGATTGGAACTTTCAGATGTAACGGGGAACGATTTTTGACCCCTGGTCACTTGCCGCTCTGTTATATCATGGATGCTAGCTAATCATTTGTACTTGGGAACTTGCCACTTCTTGCAATGTTAGGCCAAGGTGGGCCATCCGCCAATTTCCCTGTTGTATCAGGTAAACTTCTTCTGCTCCGCTCTTTATCAGAGCCAAGAGTGTAGTTACTTTTCCTGTCGTGCATCGGGAAACGCCTACTCATTTCTTTCTTCTGTTGATTTCAACTATTTGGTAGAGGCCCTTCGCTTTTCTGTTCACCCCTATGCACACTAGGACACAAGAATATTAGAAGCACTTAAAAATGGGTTTGTCGGTCCCTCAGTATTACACTTATATGACAATTTCTTGACCTAAACAGCAACCTCTTCCATAAATCTGTCCTGCAAATGGCGTTCCCGACACCCTTGTTTAGTCTAGAACCCTGACACATCGGCTAAATTACGACTGTTTATGCCACCTTCGGAATTCTGCATGCAGCGGCAAAACCGTTTGGGTGGTCCCTGCTTCACTTTGGAACTTCTCTTTTCTTCGTTCAAAACCCAATCAGAACCAACACATTAATTAATCAAATCATTAATTGGTCTGATTAGCCAAACCTATTTTATTCAGAACAGTTAAAGAAAATTCGTAATACTTTTAAAATGCAAACTAAGCCTTTAAATAACAAGTTACTTCACAAACTGCAGTACCCTTCTAAAATTTTCCCCATCAAGATCCACTTTATTAATCTACCCTCCTACCTATCAACATTCCCACAGTTTCTGAATTGTACAACTTCTTTCCAAACAAATTACAAGAGAAAAGTTTGCCCATTCTTAGCCTAGCCATGTTTTTAAGCTCAAGGCTACTAAGTACTTGGCACAGATGCACTTTTATGTGATATAAATTTTACTGTGAAACAAAACCTGGATCATTTCAAAATTACTGATCAATAATCAAAGGAGGGGAGAAATCAAAGAAATGTATTCAAATAAACTCTGAGGTTACTCACCTTTTCACCTAAAATCTTTCAGGAGGTTTTCATCTTGTTAATAAATATTTCGAACACGTCAGTTCATTTGTTAAGGCGTGGTTCGAGGCTTTAATGCATTTTTTTTAAAACTTGTGAAATTCCTATTTTCTCTTGTAAGCATGTGCCAAATCATATGTACAGAAAGATCTTTTTAAAACATGAACACAGATATCCAATTAAAATGCAACTCATTTAAGAACCTGTAATACACAATTCCTTAATTTTTTTTTCCTTTGAAAAACTCTAACATCCTGTTGAAAATCCTTGGCCGAAATTATTTACACATCAAACCTATTGATTATTGAAGAAATCCCAAATGAACCAACTCATCTGAAAATCAACAAAAATACGATCTGCCAGCAAATTCAACCCTCTCCTCACATGGCAACAACATAATCTCGGAGTACTTTCTGCCTCCTCCGAGGCCATTATCAAGGAGAGCCTGCAACGACCAACTGCTCTCATCGCCCTCCAACACAGCAAATATTCCAGTCCTAGCGTTGTATCATCTTATATCATTCTTCACAGATCTGCCGCAGTGGTGCCATCTGTTGGATGATTCAGCTGCAACTTTTTTTTTCTTTTTTTCTTTTCAACTTTTTTCATTTTTTTTTTATTTATATTAGATGGTTAAAAATTAATACAATTTTACGTGTTTTGACAAAAAATGATGTCCTTTCAAGAAATAAATGGCTACAAAAGTTAGCCTTCATGGCTTAATCAAGTGGATAAACACCTGAGATTTTCCATTTGAAAAAAAATGAAAAATGAAAAAGGAAAAACCATAAGTTCTTTTCCCAAAATTCAAAACTCCGTGATAAAACCAACTTTTCATTTGTAAAGTCAAAAAGATTTTTTTAAGCATTTTTGCTCATCTCACTTGTGGAAAGCCTGAATATGACAGCATACTATACAATTAAACTTTGTATTTACTGTGTATTTATTACCTTACATTTAAATTGGCCAACATAAATGTCAATAGATTTTTGCAAAGAATTACACTAGTAATTAAAATCAAATTAATATCAAAATGACCAACTCATTCCAAAATTGTGATTATATATATGTATATACCGGATGTTCTGCTTAGACTTATAATAAAAGAAAAATTCGTAACATACAAAGTACTAGTTCGAATGACAGAAGGTGAGCACCATTATAAACAGCAGCTGTGAAATTTATAAACCAGGCAAATTTGGGTGTGTAGCGCGTTTGCAGAAGCTATCTACTACATTGCATTGCAGCAGAAGTAGATAGCTTTTGTGTCGGTCACAATGTGGACTCCACAGCAGAAGGCGTTTTGTGTGCTATTGCTTGCAGAACTAGAGTCAGCAATGCTTGTACAGTGCCGTTTTTGCCCCAAATACAACCTTAGTGTGAAGGCAGACGTCCCTACTTCCATTACAAAATAGGGCAAGCAACTCAGAGAAACAGGAAGTTTGTTATTGACGACTGGTAAAACATGCTAAGAATATGGTGTCTGAGGAAAATGTTGAACGGATTCAAAAGTCATTTCTCAGAGAAGCCTGAGAAATTCATCTGAGAGGCTAATGTGCAGCTAGACATCCCACCAATAACAGTGCATCGGGTACTGTATAAAAGGCTGTGTTTACATGCATACAAGATTCAACTGCATCAACAAGTTAAAACTGCACGACAGAATGGCACAAGAAAATTTGCGGAGACAATGTTGGCCAAAATTGATGTCGATGACACATTCCTAGATCGGGTATACTTTTCAGACGAGTCACGAACACCAACAGTATTCTCCAAAATGCAATGTTTGGTGTGGAATCATGAAGGACAAAATTATTGGTCCCTATATTTTTAAACACAGAAAAACTTTTAAGATATCCTTAGTGATAACCCAAGTACGTGAGCTTCACCTATATGATATTTTAAGTTTCCAATAACATGCTGAAATGCCATTTTTGACGAAAAACACGAGTCCTTTATGAAAAGATTCTCTGTTTGTGATAAAACTTTTTGCATGTTATTTCCAGGTCTCTGTGTATAGCATAATGAGAAAACTCATTATTAACTTTAAAATCTCTAAAATCCTTAAAATTATTTTATTTTTGCGAAGGCCGCGGTAACTGGACTAACATACCTGGTCGTGTTACAGGAATACGCTATGATTTGAAGGAACAATGTTCCACCAAGATGGTGCTCCCCCACGCTTTGCTAATGATGTCTGCACATTCTTGGATAACCACTTCACTACAGGATGGATTGGGAGATAATCAACATTCATTGCATCCCCCCCCCCATGTGCAGGTGGATTTACCGTAGCGAACAAAAGTATTTGGCGAAATACTTTTTCGACTATATTTTTTTCTGCTGGACCAAATCGGGTCATTTTGGGATATGATATGTGTTATTCAGTTGTAAACATGACCCATATGCAGATGGATCGGAAACCTTAACACAGATCAGGTACCGAGCTGAATCGCAAAGATCATATAAATTGACCAACAAAGTAGGTGTGTATCACATTCATTTAATGCAACGATAACAGAAAACAAGTATGAGAAAACAACAAAACAATAACTAATACTTAGTGAGATAACCACGAGACTTAATAACAGCTGCACAACGGGCCGGCATCGAGTCCACTAGCTTCTCGACGGTGACCTGCCGAATTCGCGCCCATTCTGCAGACAGTTGGTCGAACTTCTGGGCCCTATTCCAGCAGGTTTTCTTTGCACATCGACTCTCCAGCTACTCCCACATGTGCTCGGTGGGGTTAAGGTCTGGAGATTGGCTTGGCCAGTCTAGAAGTGTGACTTGTTGCTGCTGGAAGGCTGCCTTTGCTACTCTGGAGGTGTGCTTCGGGTCGTTGTCTTGCTGCATGATCCATCCGGGTGGCATGTTCTGGTTTGCCCATGGGAAGACATCGTTGATGAGCATGTTCGTGTAGCTCTGGCCGGTCATTATTCCGTCAATCTTGATGATGAGGCCCATTCCATTGCGAGAGAAGGCACCGTAAACCATGAGCAATCCTCCTCCGTGCTTGACAGTTGGCTGAATGAACTGGGGGTTGAATCTCTGGCCACACAGACGTCGTACGTATCGGATGCCATCACTTCCGAACAAGTTGAACTTGCACTCATCGGCGAAAAGCACCTTACTCCAGTCCGCCGCAGTCCAGTGTTGACGACGGCGCACAAGGACGCGACTCTGGTTCGTCGATTCTTGACTCCGATGAGTGGTTTCTTGGCGGGGCGTCTTCCATTCAATCCACCAGCAATGAGACGACGGGAGATGCTCATTTGGCTGACGTTCAGGTCGTCGCTGTCGCGGAATTCGGTGGCGATGTCCACAGCAGTCAAGGTGGGATCCACACGAGATCGACGTAGTGAAACGAGGCCTACCACATCGCGGACTGTTCTCGACGGTCCCAGTCTTCTTATAACGTTGCAGGATAGCTGAAATGGACTGGTGTCGGATCTTCAGGGCCCTCGCAATGTCGGTGACACGCATTCCGGATTCCATCATGTTCACGGCCGCCTGGCGAGCTCCAACATGGATCTCCGCCTTTTTACCCATTTCTGAAAACCTAAGATTGACTTATTATCACACTACACATCCCAAAACCCACAAAAATCACAAGAAAAACATTAAATACATGTAGCAAACAAATGGATAATAATTGGCAACTCTTCAATATGGCCAATTTTGAACAACAAATTCGTGCTGAGCGAAGTACAAACTACGTGGCATTGTAACCCTTGAATCAACACATATCATATCCCAAAATGACCTGATTTGGTCCAGCAGAAAAAAAAATTATGGTCGAAAAAGTGTTTCGCCATATACTTTTGTTTCGCTACTGTAGGTCAGATCACCAGACCTAACTCCACCTGACCTTTTCTTGCGGGGGGGGGTGTTAAGAGTAGGTGTACGCTACACCGATAGATAACCTGAAAGACTTACGCGATGGAATTTGTGCTGCAATTGACAACATGACACACTTCAAATGCTTTTCAACACATGGGCTGAGGTAAAATACTCAGCACCAGTGGAGCTCATGTTGAAGTTTAATGGGGCCGCAGGTGGCCTAGTGGTTAACGTTCGTGACTGCCACGGAGCAGACCTGGGTTTGATCTGGCAGGTAAAAACACTCGAATCACTAAATATCCGCTGTGCGTCAGATGGGCACGTTAAGCCATCGGACCCCGGGTACTGCATCCCCCACCCCCAGTAATAAATAAGGGCATTTCCCTTCCCCTTTCTACCTCGCTTCCGTGTCACTTTCCTATCAGGCACTCACTCTAGCCCAAATCTCCCAGCTTCCTATTTCTAAGGGTTGTTTAAGACCTGGGGTCAGACACTTCCTTCCTAAAATCCTCTACATATGATATGATATGATATGATCTGATCTGATCTGATCTGAAGTTTATTAGACATGTAAAAAAAATTCTCAGTTAGTGTATCTGGAACAATACATGTCGCTAATACAATTTTCAGAATATATACTTCCTTTTATTATGAGAGAGAGAGAGAGCACTTACACAAGGTTTTGGCAGGCTGGTATCAACAAGACTCATATCAACAGTTTCATTTTCTGGAGTATCTGTCTGTGGTGGCAATATTACAACTGGACTGACATGACAACTCAGATCAGAGGCAACTAAGAAATTTGGAGGTTTCTGAAACAATAACAGAACAAAAGGAAAGCTTTATCCACTCAGATAGCATGACTATTACAGCATTAACAAATATATATACAAATGAAAAGGAAATTTGTAAATATTCGTACACACCAGAACCATGTTAATGTTGGGTTTTCTTTGCTTTCTGTTTTGCATTGCCTTTTCTTCTGTTTTTGCTCTTCGTTTTGGTCAAACTAGACTGGTTTGGCTTGGAGTATCTCCCGTTTCAGTGCCCCCTCTCCATGCTCTACCTGAGCTCACCAGTTAGCCCTCGCCCACTCCTAAATTTTCCTATTCTCATCTTTCCAATGAAGAGTGGTTTGGTCCTCAACCTATTCATTTTCATGAATATGTGCTGATGATGTTCCTTACTGATATGCCACCCTTAAATCAAAGCAACTGAAAAAAATCTATGATTGGTTATGGCATCTCATTTTCCAACATCTCGTCTTCATTCCAACAGGGCCTGCTCATGTTTGTTACCCCCACCCACTCCTACCTTCTCATTACTATTTTTCCTATGACTACTGTAGTTTTGTTATCAGCCAACTCATTTCTCTCATTTCTGTAGCTTCACTGTGGTTATTGAACCTAGAGGTAAAAGCCTCATCCTGATACATTACCATATAAATAGATTATTTCTAAAACAAAACTATTTTCAATTTTCTGGTGCAGAGGTATTTTGTTTTGTTCTTTGCTTAGAATTCTGCAAGTAAGATATCACGCATTTTGAGTCTTTTACAAGTTTTGCACAAAAAAATAGTTGTAATTTTTTTTTATATTGGGGTTCACCTTTAAATTTCAATGCATTTGATGTATTTCTTGATGCTGTACTGATTGAGTTCTCACGCTTGATGAAAACAGGCATTTTCAACTCAGGCACATCCTTCAATATTTTGGCATATCCCAATAATAATGCTGCATTATTATAACTAAACTTTCGTCACTATTTTGGTTATTCTAGCAAATTCCAACAATAATGCTGAAAATCGGGCACATCCTTCAAAGTTTTGGTTATTCTGGTACATCCCAATAATCATGCAGCAACTCAGACACAACGTTCAATGTTTCGGTTATTTTGGCACATCCCAATAATAATGTTGCATAATTATAACTGAACATTCGGTAATGTTTTGGTCATATTAGCAAATCCCAATAATAATGCTGCAAATCAGGCACATCCTTCAATGTTTTGGTTATTCTGGCACATCCTAGTAATCATGCAGCAACTCAGGCACAATCTTCAATATTTTGGTTATTTTAGCATATCCTAATAATAAAGCTGCATTATTATAACTAAACATTCAGCAATGTCAAACAAAGGTCTTCGCTCTTTCCACGTTTATAAATGAGTCACGGAAAAATTCTCATTGGCCGCCACCGGGAATCGAACCTAAAGTCTTCCAGTTACGCACCGGATATGCTTCCACTACACCACAGCGGCCTTGAATTCCTCCAGACTCACACACGCTAACTGCCAAGCCAATTTGGCAGGATGTTTCTTGGAGCCCCACACAATGCTGGGGATTCACCAAAGATGGTAAGCAGCAACTGAAGAAATAATTAGAAGGCGAATAAATAATTAATACAGACATTTGACATGTACCAGGAACATCAAACAAAGGTCCTCGCCCTTTCCACGTTTATAAGCGAGTCCGGTGGCGGTCAATGAGAAGTTTTCCGTGACTCACTTATAAATGTGGAAAGAGCGAAGACCTTTGTTTGATGTTCTTGGTCCACGTCAAATGTCTGTATTAATTATTAAGCAATGTTTTGGTTATTCTAGCAAATCCCAATAATAATGCTGCAACTCAAGCACATCCTTCAATGTTTTGGTTATTCTGGCCATCCCAGTAATCATGCAGCAACTGAGACACAACCTTCAATGTTTTATTTATTCTGGCACATCTCAATAATAATGCTACAACTCAGTTATGTCCTTTAATGTTCAGATTAACTGAAAATGTCTTCTGGCAGCAACACAGAGCAACCTACTGTATGCCACATTGATTCTGGAGGCTATTCTTCCTACCATGGAGTTTTATCAAGACTGAAGATAGCTTGTATTGAAGTTTTTCCTTGTTATTTCAGAGCCTTCCTTGCACAAAAGTGGTTTCTCCTCCGTGAAAACGTGATGCTATCCAATGTTACCCATCAGCCACATCCCAAAGCAAATTATGAAGTAGTTGATGGGTGACACCGGGCAGCATCACATTTTCATAGAGGAGAAACTACTTTTGTGTAAGACGTCGCACATGAGTTGCCGAGTAACAGAACACAATATTACAGTTTTCATAATGCGATGTTGTAGCGAGAGCAAAAATATTAAACAAGTTGATAATTTAACTCGCAGATGTTTTTCTGGTTGCTGGCATTAGTATGTTACCAAATTATTCTAAAACTTCCGGATGAAGTTATTTTTATACTGAAATTGGGGTAAGATAGCATGTATGGGCCCCAGGAACATTTTCTTCTTTGTCTCCTGTCTTCCGTAATTTCTTAACATATAAACTTTTAATGCTAATGGCAAAATAATATCTTACTACCGTAAATTCACAGTTTGCACTGTTTTAGAAGAAATAAAATATGCACCTCACTTTATCATGCAAATTTTTTCCAGAGAAATCACACACACATGTGCTCATCTAAACCGTATCACGACAAAAGGGCGCACAACAAAAGAGCGCACGGCAAAAGGGCGAATGTCAAATGGGTGAATGACAAAAGGGCAACAAGACAAAAGAGTGATAAGCCAAAAGGGTGCACGACTAAAGGGGGATATAACAAAGGAGCGATATGAGAAAAAGGCGCCACAGTGAAAGGGCAAACTCACAGACGTGTTATTTTTCTATTCCAACTGCAAGATTTCTAAAAGATATTATTTCCAAAAACGGCATCGGGGTCTCTTTGAACAAATTACATACTTCTTTGTGTATTCAAATACCAACTGAAATCAGATGTCTCGTCCTATATAGAAGGCTTTCCAAACGATGTTATTTCCAAAAAGGCCCCTGGCCCTTTCAGTAAATTCAGTATTTCTTTGTATTTTCAAATAATCCCAACCAAAATCAGACGTGTCGTCTTTTTGTACTCTAAGTGAAATTTATATAGAAAGCTTTCTAAATGATGTTTTTTTCCAAAAAGGCCAAGTAGCCTTTTTCTGAAATTGCCTTCTTTATACATTCAAAGTGAAATTTTACGCATACATGAAATTTTTTGTGCTTCAACTGTAACCTGCATAAATGGCATAAGAGATGTTTCCAAAAAGGCCCCGTAACCTTTATTTTGTTTCACCTTGTTTTAAGAAAAGCATTTTCTTCAGAGCAAGAAATTCTTAGTAGTTCTACCCTTCCTTGGGCACGGTTTGAGCTACTTAGGATTGTCGAGGGAAAAAATAAAATAAAACTGATAATTATTACACTAGGCCCCTGCTATTAGTGTTTTTTGCCTTGTTAGGACTGTTTAAAAGGAATAGGTGTAGGGCCTATGAATTAATTAAGTAATAAAGAAATATCATAACTCAACATGCTATGTAAATATTTAGCGCGTAAGTAAAAGCGCAACGTTATTAAAGAATTTTACCATATCGTTCTTTTCTGAACACAGCATGAGTCATGCAGTAATTTCTTTGTTTCGTCGAACACTATGGTTTAAAAAATTTACTAGGTCACTGCAATTTATTTCCTCAAATTAAAGTACAATTCTTGCTTGGCTTACATCCCCCCCTCCCTTCCCTTAAACTTTTATGGCCAGTTGCCCTAAACTTGTATGAACCAGCCTGAAAATTGGAAATGCTGAAAAACTGCTGAAAATTTGTACGTCAGACTTCAGTTGCCTTGTAATGTACTACAAAAGATAAACCAATTAGGGTAACTGGGTGTTTTTGAGATAGATAATTTTGATGTTACACAATAACAAATATGGACAGGATTCACGCTTATATGCCTTCTTATTGCATGCACATTTTTGTGTTTCAACTACAAACTTTTCTATAGGATCCTAGGATGCATTTGGAGTACAAAAAATGTCACATCTGATTTCACTTAGGATTTGAGTACACAAAGAAATAAGCAATTTACTCAAAGGGACCCCTGGGGCCTTTTTTAAAGTAGCATCATTTAGAAAGCCTTCTGTATAGGTTGCATTTCAGTACAAACAATGTCACGTCTGTGCTCAATTGGGATTTGAATACACACAGATATAAGCAATTTGTCGAAGTACTCATGGGCCATTTTGGAAATAATATCTTTTTGAATGCCTTCCTATGGGTTACTGAAGTACAGAAAAATTAACATTTGCTTTCAGTTGGGATTTGAATATACAATGAAATAAGAAATTTGGAAATTTATATCTTCTTAACATTTCCTGCAAATTGATTAAATAGTTCCCCGAGTTTAGTGAATCGATAGTCTGGTAGTCATGCGCCCTTCTGTCGAAGAGCCTTTTTGTCGTATCGCTCTTTTGTCGCATCACTCTTTTGTCGTGCGTCCTTTTATCGTATCACCCTTTTGTTGTGCGCTCTTTCGTCACGTCGCCCTTTTGTTGTTCGCCCTTTTGACTTTCATCTTTTTATCATGCACTCTTTCATCGTTCACCTTTTTGTTGTGTAATTCATCTAAACTGGTGTCCAAAAGTTACATGTAGTTGGTAAAACATACAAAGGGTTACAGATGAACAGTGGACATTGGTATGTAGATTAGTCATACACCTAAACCACTCGCAGTGCACAGTAAAATAACGTCCACCGATGTTCGATATGCAAATATCTTGCAGTTCCATAAAAACAGCTTACCCTACCCTGAGTGTCCGCTCCATTTTCTTGCAATCACTGTGAGAAGAGTTGTTATTGGTGATCAGGAATGTAAAATAGAACAAAGATGCCAGGTTGGCCATTTTTTGCAGGGTATAATAATTCAAAGGCTCAAAACAGGACAGCCACAGACAGTCTCCTGAGCTCTGAATGTACCACACAGTATCATCTCCAGACTTTGGAGAAGGTTCCAAGACACAGGAGAGGTTAGATGCCAACCAGTACAAGGTTGCCCAAGAGTCACAACCCCTCAGCAGGACCGATATCTTGCATTAACTGCATGGCGTCATAGGACTATGTCTGCCAGGCAACTCTCTGCAGAGCTTGCAGCAGCCCCAGGACCAAGAGTTTCAAGACAAACTGTTTACAGGAGGCTAAGGGCAACTGGTCTCTACGCTAGACATCCAGTAGTTTGTGTTCCACTCACTCCTGCACAGGAGGACCTATTTAAACTGGAGTTAGGAACATCAAAACTGGACACTGAATCAGTGGAGCAATTTGCTCTTCACTGATGTATCCAGATTCAGTTTATAGACCGTTTCTTGTTGAACCACTCTCTGGAGAGAATGGTAAACCCATTACAATCCCAACATCATCAGGGAAAGGGACCAATTTGGTTTCGGTGAAATCATGGCATGGGCAGGCATCATGTTGAATGGGCGCACAGAGCTCCACATCTTTGACACGGTACTGTTACTGCTCTGAGGTACAGAGATAAGATACTGGAACCTCATGTGAAACTCCTCAGAGGTGCCATGGATCTGGAGCTGGTATTCATGGATGATAGATAATGTGCGCCCCCACATAGCTCAGCTGGTGGATGACTTTTTCTAAAGTGAAAATATCCAGCACATGGAGTGGCCAGCAAGGCATCTGGATGTGAATCCGACAGAGAACGCATGGATGCCCTACGGAGGTGAATTGCATTCAGTCAGCCTCCACCAAGGACCATTCTGGAGCATCGAACCACTCTTCATCAGGAGTGGAATTTGTTACCAGCTCTTGGACAACCTGATAAGCAGCATGAGAAGTCGTTGTGAGGCTTAAGTGGCTGCAAGGATTCACCATATTTTTTATTAATCATGGTGTACCAGCCTTTTCTTAATTTTATGTACTCAACATAAAAATCACTGTGTTGTTGATTTTTGTAAATTTGTATAAGTAATGCAATAAACTTTGTTTCATAACTTGTTTTGTCTGCTGTAGTACTTGCAATGTTATTACACATGGATAGGCAGTTCCGTGCCTTTCCAACAAGTGGTTCACGAAATATTCACAGGTATATTGATTATGCTTAACTTTGGACACTAGTATATACATGAGTGCACTTTTTCTTTTTCCAAACAATTCACATGTTTTTAAGTCCCTGGTTATCATGATAGTCCACGACCTATTTTTTTCAGTTGTGCCTGTATTGCAACACACAAAATGAATGATGATGCTTACAGGGTGAGGAGCTAAGACGACTTTTGAAAAAGGTGAGAAAGGTGACAATTTTTTTTTAAAAGGTGACTAAAAGATGATTAAAAGAGACTTCTTGCCAATAGCACAAAACAATAAATATAGTTACAAAAAAATATTTTTTTATTTTTTTTATACTCCCCTAACAAAAAAGGCCAGGTAAAATCATACTAAATTGTTTCAAGGCATCCCTCACAGTCAGTACACTGTTTAAAATCTTTTGGTCATTGTTGATTTATCTTCTAATATATGCTTAGAGGGATGTAAGGTCAGGTAATGCGCAATATACTACAGCCTCTCCTTGACAAATGTCAACCCTGCCTTCTCGTGGTGCATCCTGTTCCCACTAAAGGGGCTCTGACGACCGTCAAATAGCGGTATCACTATACCATCAGGATTAGAGAAAATTAATACACACAATTGACGTGGACCAGGAACATCAAACCGAAGTCATCGCTCTTTCCATGTTTATAAGTGAGTAACGGAAAAATTCTCATCGGCCGCCACCGGGAATCGAACCCAGGGTCTTCCAGTTACGCGCCGGATATGCTTCAGTTGCTGCTTACCATCTTTGGTGAATCCCCAGTATTGTGCGGGGCTCCAAGAAGCAACCTGCCAACTTGGCTTGGCAGTTAGCGTGTGTGAGTCTGAAGGAATTCGAGGCCGCTGTTGTGTAGCGGAAGCATATCCGGCGCGTAACTGGAAGACCCTGGGTTCGATTCCCGGTGGCGGCCGATGAGAATTTTTCTGTTACTCACTTATAAACGTGGAAAGAGCGATGATTTCGGTTTGATGATTAGAGGAAATTCTATCCCACACTCACCAACCCGCTTGGCCAGCGTGGTGAGTTATGGCCAAACCCCTCCAAAATGACTCCACAACTTAAATCTTGGCCCTCAGTCTCCGGCAGCTGGAATGTACCTGGCCAAGGCAGTGGCCGATGTGACATGAAAGCAGAGGGTACTAAGAATCCCCGGAGGACCGGACTAGGCTGCCATCTGAAGCTGACCTTGGCTACCTACAATGGAGCTCCATGTCTTCTGATTCAAGGCTCCTTGAATTGGAAGAAGAACTACAAAGGATCAAGTGGGACATCGTCGGGCTAAGTGAGGTAAGGAGAAAAGGAGAAGATCTCATTGAACTGAAAAGTGGACATCTCTTCTATTATCGTGGAACAGATACTGGCAGAACTAGTGGTGTTGGATTTATAATAAACAAGAAACTGAAGGATAAAGTTGTAGAAGTTGAAAGTTCCTCTGACAGAGCTGCACGACTTGTTATCCAACTCTCGAGAAGATACCAGGCTCAGATTATTCAAGCTTATGCACCCACTACAAGTCATCCTGAAGAAAAAATTGAAGACTTTTATGAGGAAATTCATCATCTAAATAATAAAGGTAACCTAGGCTGATGACTTTACCTGCACCATCTTAGTGTAGACCTCGCAGGGAAATGCGGAACTCTCTCGAATAGTTTGGGATTAATAGGATCCCTGACGGTGTTCCGACAGCTAGCCCGTCAGTCACCGGAAACCACAGTCTTCCACTCGGACAGATTTGGTCTAGAGACCTGTGGGGATCTGCCTCCCCCACGGGACCGGTACCTTACACCCTTCTGTCACAACCCGTGTATGCGACGTGCTATGGGCAGTTGGGGCAAACAACTTTTAAAAAAATATCCCATCTCGATAATAAAGGTAAAGATTAGCTGATGACCATTTACCTGTACCGTCCAATTGCAGACTCCACAGGGTTAAGCGAACTCTCTCGAAATAAAATAGTGACGGCGTTGCGAGTAATCCTGCCAGGATCCGACATTCCCCCATCCAGACAGAATCGGTCCGTAGACCTGCAGTTTGCTGCTACCCCCGTGAGCCGGCACTTTCCACCTCTCCATCATGACCCGGGTGTGCGTGCCATTTGGGCAGGGGCTAGAAAAGAAATTTCTCTACCCCTGATTGGGAGAATAATTGCTGGCGCGAACTGTTTGGGGCGTCTGCCCTTTATTCAAACAAGAAGATACAAGCATATTTATTTACACTGAGGAACCTATCTCCGCATAGGAAACAAGTCCTTTGCTCAATGGGCCCTCTCACATTGAAAAATATTTAAATATTTACATTATTTACATTGCCACAGGACTAGGGTCTAATCTGTGGTGATGACTCTGGGCACGAGTCATCGGTTTCTCTTCTCGGTTTCATCCCTCTTCTTTCTTCTTCGGTCACCCCTCTACTAGGTAGACCGCCTGTTCTTCTTTGAGGTACTTGACCATCTCGATGAGCCCCTGTCGCGCTCTTGGGTACGCAAGCAGGATCGAGAGGTCCCTCGTCTTTGCCAATTCTGGCACTAATGTTGCTCTCTTCCCTGCCAGAGAAGCACATTCTAGAATCATGTGTGCGACATCTGCAGTCTGGGCACCACACATGCACACTCGCTCCCTAACCGCAAATCCGCGGAAGTACTCCGGCGACACTCCGTGCCCGGTTAGTACTTGGTTGAGGAAGCCATTACTCTCAATGCGCCTTATCAAGATTCGGGGAAAATACGGCATGTTCTTCTACCCGTATCCCCCTCATGCCATCTCTGTTGCCACTCCACCAATGTGGCTGATTTCAGTTGCGTCCGCACGCTTTGCAGCGGCGTTTGCATCTGAAAATCTATGTCATCTTTACCAGTAGCTTCCTTCGCTAGCTGGTCTGCACGTTCATTTCCAACTGTACCGACATGACTTCGGATCCAGTGGAAGGTAACCCTCCTACTCTCCATTGACTTGAATAGCACTTTTATCTCCCTGACAAGGGGAGTCTTACTCCCGAACTGACCAAGCGCTTTCTGGGCCGCTTGGCTGTCAGAGTATATGCTACAAGGCCCCTTCACTGTTCATAGCAAGCACCCAACGCAGTGCTTCTCTGATCGCCAATAACTCTGCTTGGAAGACAGAGGAATTGGGCGATAGTTTCATTCGCTCCGCGTGCATCTCGTTGCCATCCGAGATCACGAAGAAACTTGCGCTGACACTACTTCCTATTTTAGAACCGTCCGTGTACAGTTCCTTCCCCTGACCTGTGGGGAGGGCTTTGTCCCAACTCAGACAAAGCTCGTTGGCTGGGTGGCAAGTCCAGTCCATTCTCAGAAGTTCCACCTCGGACAACCGATACTGGTGTCCTAGGAAGGTAACATCGTCCCCGTAGCGGAGGGTCTGCATTACTGCTTCCCTCGCTACGACCAGGTCCGCTGGTTCGCACCCAGCCAGCACTTGGAGTGCTGCTGTGGAGGTCGTGCGGAAGCACCTCGTCATGCCCAATAGCACCCTGCGCTGAATTTGGTTAATACCATTTCTCATCCTAACGGTATCTGACCACCAGGCGGGACACGCATATGTCAATATGCGCTCCACCCCTCGCTTATAGAGCACCTTTTTGGCTGGCCCAGGCAGCCGCATTCCGTTGATCTTATTTAGAATGCTGGTGCATCTGTCCTTCAAGAAGCGAAGATGCGGTAGCCCCGACAATCTGGCATCAAGGATGACTCCTAAGTACTGCATCTCTCTCACCGCTTTGATAGTATGCCCATTGAAGCGACACTTTGGTGGGGTGACCAGTTCCCCCTTCTTTGCTATTAGCATTAGTGTCGTCTTTTCGGGAGCGAAGCAGAGCTTACACTCCTTGCTCCATCTATCTAGCTGTGAGAGAGCGGTGTGTACCTTCAGCTCAATCACATGCCTACCAGATGCTGACACTATTAGCATGAGGTCATCTGCGTAGGCCTGCAGCTGCACCCCATCTTCCAGAGCAAACGCAAGTGCGGTATCTGCGACCACATTCCACCACAAGGGGCCCAAGCAAGAGCCCTGCGGACACCCTTTGGTGTATTCCCTGCTGTAGGTCTTGTCTCCGACCTCAAATTCTACTCTTCTATGCGAGAGAAAATCGGTTATTAACAGGAACAGATTCCTGGAGATGCCAAGTCTTTTCAGACGGTCCAACACCAGTGGCCACCAGACGTTGTTGAAAGCGCCCCGCACATCCAACGAGACGAGACAGGTGTGGCAGCACTTGAAGATAATTATGGGAGATTTCAATGCAAAAATAAGGCAACAGCAACAGAATGAAACCAGTAAAATTTGGTCATGGCAACAGAAACCAGCGTGGAAATACTCTCGTAGAGTTTGCAGAGGCAGAAGGGTTTTTCATCATGAACTCCTTTTTCAAGAAAAAGCCACACAGCAAATGGACATGGAGACATCCCAATGGATTGACAAGTGAAATTGATTTTATTATGTGTAACAAAAAATTTGTCATCGAAGACTGCAGTGTGCTAAACAAGTTCAACACAGGTAGTGACCATAGATTGGTGAGATGTAAGATGCACCTCAACACTAAACTCGAACGTGGCAAGCTCATAAGACAAACAAAATGTATTGACATAACCAACCTTAAAAACCATCATAATACCTTCCAGTTGGAACTGAAGAACAGATTATCTGCTTTAGAAGGCCTAACATTGGGAAAAAATGGATATTTCTGAAGTTAACAGAAAAGTAACCAAAGCTCTTATGGAAACAACAACAAAATTAGCTGGGTCTAAGAACAAGTTGCATGTGAACAAATTATCAGGAAAAAACAAAATGTTGATGCAAAAAAGAAGAGAGATGAGGACAACTAAAGAAGATGTGACTTCCAAAGTGGAATATATACAGCTATGCAAGACAGTATGAAAAAGTATCACTGAAGACGTAAGGAAATTCAACTATGAACTAGTGAGGAAAGCAATTGAAAACAACCAAAGCCTAAAGATAGCAAAGGGACATCTCAGTAAGGGAAGGAAACAGATTATGGCACTGAGAAAAGAAGATGGTTCTGTAACAAGAAATAGAGGCGAAATTTTGACAAGAGTGAAAGATTTCTACTCCAAATTATATGAAAGGGACGATACATGTATTCTAGACATCATGAAAGGTACCAGAGTTCTTCCAGTCCTCCCAGCAGAAGTTGCACATGCAATCAAGAACATGAAGCGGGGAAAAGCTCTAGGAAAAGATGGAATTACTGTAGACATCATACAAGAAGCAAGTGGAGAAATTGAAACAGTACTCGCCCAAGTTTTCACTCGATGCCTTAAGGAAGGGAAGATTCCTGAGGATTGGAACAATGCTACAATGATCCTGCTACATAAAAAAGGTGACATTGAGGATCTCGGGAACTACAGATCTAACAAACTCCTATCAGTGGTTTATAAAATCTTCACTGAAGTTCTTTCACACCGCTTGAAGGTAACACTGGACATGGCTCAACCGAGAGAACAAGCTGGATTCAGGAGTGGCTACAGCACTATAGATCATATCCACGTACTGAGAGAACTAATTGAAAGAGCGAGGGAATATGAACTTCCATTGTGCATGGCTTTTATCGATTATGAAAAGTCCTTTGATTCGGTGAAAACATCTGCAGTTATAATGGCTTTGAAATTCTGCGGTATTGAAGATGCATACATTAATATTATTAATAACACCCATGAAAATGCAAGTGCAACGATTCGGCTATTTGAGAATACAACACACATAAAAATTGGAAAGGGAGTGAGACAAGGTGACACCATATCTCCGAAGCTCTTTAACGCCACATTTGAAAATGTCTTTCAATCACTGAACTGGGAAAACAAAGGGATAAAGATTAATGGAGATTATATAACTCACCTTCGTTTTGCTGATGACGTAGTCACTTTTGCAACTACCCCATCAGAACTGCAGAGTATGATCCAGGAACTTGCTGACAAGAGTAAAGAAGTGGGATTAAAAATGAACTTTCAGAAGACAAAAGTGATGTACAATGCTTTTACAAGAAATGAAGATTTATCGATTGATGGAGAAAAGCTGGAGATAACAGATACGTATATTTATCTTGGACAGCAGATATCAAGTTAGGGTCACATTGATGAAGAAATTAATCGGCGTATAAAACTTGCCTGGAGAGCTTTTGGAAGAAACAGCATAATTTTCAAGAGCAATCTGCCATTATGTCTTAAAAGAAAAGTGTTTGATCAATGCATACGTCCAGTGCTTACATATGGTGCAGAGACATGGACCTTAACTAAAAGAGACATACAAAGGCTGCAGACAACTCAAAGTAACATGGAGAGGTGCATGATTGGTGTAACCAGGAGAGATAAGAAAAGGAACTCGTGGATCCAAAAAATGACAAGAGTGGAAGACATCATGATCAGAGTTAAATCCCTGAAATGGCAATGGGCTGGACATACTGCCAGAAGGACAGACCATCGATGGACAGCCGAAATTTTAGATTGGATGCCAAGGGACAGGAAAAGACCCAGAAGAAGACCACATGGGAGATGGGTGGATGAAATTCGAAAGTATGCAGGAGTAACATGGAGGAGACTGGCACAAGACAAACCGTTGAGGAAGAAGCTTGGAGAGACTTTCGTCCAGCAGTGGATTGATAATGGTTGACAATGATGATATGCTTAGAAATGGAAAATCGTCTCTCTATGTCAGCATTTTCATGTGGCAAAGTGAGAGCTGCCTTTATGACTTTTGCAATGTTTAGAAACTCTATATCTTTTGATAATGAGTCCCTTTTTGAGATGATTTGTTGCCAGTAATCATCAATAGTTTTGTTTTCAAATGCTGTATCATCTTTTCCAGTTGCAAAATTTTCCAGTAATCTAGAAAATAATCCAGTTGAACATGAAATGGCATAATTTTTGCAAATTTCAATGTGTCTCTGCAGCTTTATCATTCATTCTTTCTTTTGGGTCTAAAAATCTAAAATTTTTAAGTGATCCATTTGATAAGCAAGTCTTTTCCATCACATGCTTACAAGCAGTAATATAGTGCTTTTGGGCTTCTTTCAGAAACAACAACTTATCACTTTCTTTCAGTTTAGAAAGCTCGTCTGTGGCCTTTTCATTAATGACAAGTTCTTCAAGAGGAAGCAGATTATCAACTGCAAACAGTTCAACAAGATCAACTTTAGAAAAATTAGTGATTTTTCTAATGACAGCAGTCTTTAAAACATGAGCCATGAAGGTCTGAAGAACATTCCCTATTTCTTCATGCAATTTGTGGATCATGGGTGCTTGGCACTGAAAACATGAGCCGCCCATGTGGCGCAGTCGTTTAAGCTATGGCTTATGACCATTCGTCCGAGTTGGGTCTGGGTTCAAATC
The DNA here is from genome assembly GCA_039090855.1 of Macrothele yani. Lineage (NCBI taxonomy): Eukaryota > Metazoa > Arthropoda > Arachnida > Araneae > Macrothelidae > Macrothele > Macrothele yani. The sequence continues at coordinate 36,100,170 of CM077004.1, forward strand.
TTGGTGAGGCATGGATGTTGTGTTTGTCTTACGGTGCTGGCTGTTTCCCTTCCCTGGAACCAGTTGCCCTAAATTAGGGACGGTCCATTGAGTTGTTCACGGTGGTTGTTAATTCTTCAACCAAAAAAAAAAAAAAAAAGAAAAAAAGAAAAAGAAAACCGTTGTGTGAACTTCATGAATAGTTCTGTTGATGAAATAATGAAATGAAGTTCAGCTTCTATTGAAGGTTTCTTTAAGGCACTCACAACAGCCTTGTAAGATCTGGATTGAAGAGCAGCAGATTTCTTTTTCTTAGAGGCATGTGCTTAAGGAAATAGAACTGAATAATGTCCCACTGCTCCAAAAACCTGTTGGCTGAAGGCCCCAAGGTAAGCCACTTTGTTGCTGCATGTTTCAAAAATTTGTGGTGTGGAACGTGATATTTAGATTGGATTTCTTCAAACTCTTCCCAACAGGCAGGTCAACCGTCAAAATAATGGCAAATATTGATCAGCAGCTCAGAAGCTTCTTCACTTAAATACTCCAATGATTTTGAATATGCATTATGCATTGTGTGGATGTTGCATGTACCTATGTTTATAAGACTTGTCCCTCGTGTCTCCTGGACATGGCTATTGAAAAGCCTAAAAACTTTTTTATTAACATTAGGTCCATCTGATCCAAGCATCAGGCATCTGTTTTGTGATAAATTGGCCTCAGAAAGGGCTTTACATAATTTTTTATGCAATGTTTCACAATTCGTTTTACCTAAAAAGAAAGTTCTGAGGTGCCGTGTTGTTATGCCACATTTGCTTTCTGACCAAAATGTGATGGTCGTTTGCAGCTCCTTTTTATGTTTAACATTAGTTGTTTCATCATTACTCAATGTGTAGTATGATGAACATGCTCTAGAATAGGATTTTTAATGTTTGATAGCACATCAGAAAAAATATCCTCTTCTGTGTCTGCCACGTCTTCGTGCACTACGATATTGCAATTTATTGCTGGGAACTGATCTTCCCTTAGCAGGTCGTTTTTGATGTCTTCAGGTAATGTTCCTAGTAGGTTGTTTGTGGTATTTGTCAACTTCAGTTTCATCATTCATGTTTGCGTTTTGCAGAAATCCAGCTTTCTGAAAACATTTAACTATTGTCGAAATTGTAAATTTTGCCAAGAAGCATGCACCCAATGAATACAATCAAAAACAGCGACTGCTTTCGAAAATTCTGTCACACGAAGCACAATATTTTAATGACATACCGTAAGATTTAAATGGAGTTTCTCAGTGGATGAAAGGATAAAATGTTATTGGTTCCATATAAAATATCATTGGCTTAGTTGCCTCTCAGCTCATCTTCATTCATCATTGGGGCCTAACACATTCACGGACAGTAATAAAAATGCAGAGACATTTATGGAAAATTCATGTTTTCAGCAAGACAGTGAACTTAAAGTAACCGGAACTCCCATACAATTTTGTCGGCATTTGCCGCTTTGTACTTACAGCATGAAGTAAAGTTGGACGGCATATAACATCATGTCACTGGATGTGCAGTGGCGTATGCTGCCATGCCCGCAAACATGTTATTAGGGATATGCGAAAGTTTCCGGCGGCCCTGCTAGCAGGCACTCTACAGGTCTAACCAGCAGGCAACCCATGCTGTCAGTTCGTACAAGAAGCCAAGCATGGTGGTCGATAAAGTTCATTTGCAGCACTGTTTGTTATTCATGTTTAATTTCGGGAAAAGTGCGAGTGAAGCATGCAGTTTAATATGTCAGGCGTATGGCGAAACAGTTATGGGTGAGTGGACGTGTCGAGAATGGTTTCCCAGGTTTAAGAAAGGTGATCTAAGCTTGGAAGACAAGCCTCGTGCAGGTAGATCGCAGGAACTCGCAGACGAGGAGCTGGAATCGCTGTTGAAAGAGGATGCCACACAATCAACCAACCAACAAGCAAAACGCTTGAAAGTGGTTCAATCAACGGTGGTACAACGTCTACAAGCCTTGGGGAAGATCCAGAAGATTGGCAAGTGTGTTCCACATACTTTAATGGAGCGTAATATTGGCCAACAATTGGGCATCTGCATGTAGTTGCTGAAGAGGTTTCAAGGGAAGAATTTCTTGTGGCAGGTTGTCACTGGGGATGAAAAATGGGTCTACTGCGACAACCCCATACACAAGCGATCCTGGGTCGACCCAGGACAGCCATCAACATCCACTGCAAAACAGGATATCCACGGGGGGAAAGGTGCTGCTGTTTGTGTGGTGGGGTAAGCGCAGAGTGCTGTACTTCAAACTGTTGAAACCGGGCAAAACACTGTACAACGACATAGCGATCACTTGATGAAACTGAACACCACAATCGAGCAAAAATGCCCACGGACAGGTAAAGGATGCCGCCCAGTCATCCTGTTACACGATAATGTCCGACCACATGTCACGAAATCAACCCTTGAACAGTTACGCTGGGAGATTTTACCGCACCCGGCTTACTCCCTGGACATTGCACCCTCAGACTTTTCATCTGTATCGCTCTATGCAACATACCCTAGCCCAACAGCGGTTCATCACAGTTCCAGAGGTGGAAAATTTCGTCACTGCATTCTTCAGCTCAAAACCGAAGCCCTTCTATCACAGGGGCATTCATTTGTTGCCTGAAAAATGGCAAAAGGCCATTGATGCTAACGGCCAATATTTCGTTGAATAAATGTGTACTGGTTTCCTGATTGTCCCTGCCTCCTTTCTCCTTAAAACGGTGGAAACTTTTGCATACCCCTAATAATTACGACACCTTCCTACAATTATAAGGGGAGGTATAGGAGAACAGAAATAACTACATTCACATAGTTGTAGGCATGCTTACAATAATAATCTTTCAACTTCCAGCATCTTCTTTTGAAACTATATTGTTAAATTTTACATTTTCTCCCAATATGGTCAAAAAAGGTTTGAAAAGGTGACAAAAGCTGAAAAAGATGACAAAAGGTGAGAAAGGAGACCAGCTCCTCACCCTGTGCTTACTCAAGGCAAACTGTTTACAGGAGGCTCAGGGCAACTACTCAACATTAATCCTTTAAAAGCTGTCAAAATCTTTCTCTTCTGTGTGTATTGTGTGCATAGAACAAGCTTTAATATTTTCTCGGAATGTAACAATGTATTATAAGAGAATTAGGATTTTGCAAACTAAGTGGCAGTTAAACACAGTTTACATACAGTTAATAATATCTGCCATCAAACATACAATCTAATTCTTGTTTTGCACATTACAAAATATGGCAAGAAAATTACCTCAGGAAGCAGAGGAACTTGAATAAGTGTCTTGAAGTACTGCAGATTACTTGCACTGATATAAAACTGCTGAAGGCTAGAAACATAATAGTTGACATGCTTACATTTTCAGATAAAAAAATCATAAAGCATTATGATGTCAGAATATACTGAAAAGGAAGCAAAAAGGACTGTGAAAATTTGTTTTATTTTAGTATCCACTTAAAAAATAAATAAATAAAGAGGCTTCCATTTTTGCATTTCCATTAAAAGCAAAAATTGTACATGCTACATTACTGTTTCTCATGTAATTTATTGCATATTTTCATCATTTTCCTTACTACATGTACTTTTCTCTTGTGATAAGCTTTTTGATGTAATTATATTCAGTTGAGGAATTCTTATTCTTCCTTTTCTGTGATTTGTTTATTTGCAAAATTCAGAGAAAAGTGAGAATAAGAATTCTTCAACTGAATATAATTTCAATTTCTGAGTAAAGCCAAAGTAAAGGATTTTCTTTTAATGTAACCATTTAGTCACTTCAAAAGCAGGTATAAAATTTCTTTTGGGATTCTGTCATACATTTTATTGTCTTTAATATTTCTTACAAGTTCATGAAAGACATCTTAAAATTTATTAAAAACATTTAACAGGTTTGTCTACATTATACTTAAACTGGAAAATGTAAAGGACATACAAGAAATGTAGAGATGTAAATTTAGCATCAGTAATAATTTTTTCGAGAAATCCAAAAACTAAACAATGAAAAATAGCTTTAAAAAACATGAACATCTCAATAAGAAAAATAAAAATGAAAATTGAGAATAAAATAATTTTTTCATACAATTTATAATATGAATACAGCCAAATTAAAAATAAAACAAGATGTGAATATGTAGGATGAAAATAGAAAAAAAAACGTGGTCAGCAATACATTACAGATGTAAGAAGCAGAAATAATAGTGATACAATTTCTGCTTTGATGAAATTTTGTGACTTCTTTGGAAAGATAGGAAGTACATGATACTCAGGAAAAATTGGGGAAACAAAGTTGTAAGTTGTGTGAAGAATGAGATTGGGGAAATGATATGGGAGCCGAATGAGTTAAGTGAAAGATGGGGTGAATACTTCTGTGAGTTATTAGATCAGGAAAACAAAGATGATTCTGAGACAGATGCAGATAGTGTCACAATGAGGGATGGAAGCACAGGAGGGATCTCAAGGGAAGAAGTGTGTAAAGCTCTAAAATCTCTTCAGAATGGTAAGGCTCCGGGAGTTGATGGCATAACTGCCGAGATGTTGAAATATGGTGGTGACTCTGTAATTGACTGGTTAACTGAAATTTGCCAGTTGTGCTGGGAGTTAGGAATGGTCCCTCGGGATTGGAAGGATGCTATTATTGTTCCCTTGTATAAGGAAAAAGGTGATCAGACTGAATGCAATAACTATCGTGGTATTAGTCTACTAAGTGTGCCAGGGAAAGTGTTTGGTAAGGTTGTTACTGAAAAAGTACGGGGTCTTACATCAGAGAAAGTGTGGGATGTTCACAGTGGTTTTATGCCTGGTAAAGCCTGCACTAACTAGATTTTTGCATTATGCACGATGATTGAAAAGTATCTGGCTGTTGGCAAGAAAGTTTTTGCTGCCTTCATAGATTTAGAGAAAGCTTACGACCGAGTAATTAGGACACTTTTGTGGAAGGTATTGAATGAATATGGTGTTACTGGGAATCTACTTAATAGTGTAAAAGCCATGTATGCTGGTAGTAGAGCTTGTGTACGAGTGAATGGTGCTTTATCAAAATGGTTTTCCATTGGTGCAGGAGTTAGACAAGGTTGTGTAATGTCACCATGGCTGTTTAATATATTTATGGACGCGTGCATGCGTGATGCCAAAATAAATGATAGTGGTTTATGTCTTGGTGATATCCGTGTGTGCAGATTGCTGTGTGCTGATGACACTGTCCTGTTGGCAGAGAGCAAAAGTGATTTGCAGAGTATGTTGTCTCGGATTTATGAAGTTTGCATGAAATTCAAACAATATAAATAAGGGAAAAACCAAAGTTATGGTGTTTGAGACAGGAACGGGTAGCACTGAATGCAATGTAAGTATAAATGGCACTGTGGTTGACCAGATGAGTGAGTTCGTGTATTTAGGTAGCATGTTTGACAGAAAGAACAAATTGGATAGTGAAATTAGTAGGCGAGTGAATTCTTCATTGAAAGTCATGGCTGCTCTGGGAGGTTTTCACAGGAATGGTGGGTTCTCTAGAGAGTCCTGCATGGCTCTGTATGAAAGTGTAATTGTTCCTACTCTGATGTATGCCAGTGAAACCTGGGTACTGCAGAAGAAACATAGGAGTTGTTGGTGTGCTGGAGAAATGCGTTACTTACGTGGGGTTTGTGGCAAGACACGGTCTCATTGTGTGAGGAATGAAGATGTGTTGCAGTTGTGTGATGTGAAGCAAAATGTTGTTAGCAAGGTGGAGACTAATATGCTTTGGTGGTTTGGCCATGTTGAAAGAATGGGTGATGAGATGCTTACTAAGAAAATATTTTTAGCCCAAGTGGCAGGAAGGAAAGGTAGAGGAAGGCCAAGGAAGACATGGGTGGATCAGATTCAGGAGTGTCTGCATGAGAAAAAGATTATGAGTATGAAGTATAAAAGATCTTGTGTACGGTGTGTAATGGATATCAGTGAAGCCCGAGTTGTATGTCAAGATCGCTGTAAATGGAGAAGTTTGATAGGACAACAGTTAGTAAAAATATCTGGTAGTTTGTATTTTCTTTTTGGAGATAATTTCTGAATCTCAGAGAACAGCTTAGTGATATAATATAAAAAAAAAATTATAAACTCACTTTCATATACCACTTTTTTCCCCCTCTTTTACCACTGTTTTAATAATTGCTATTTTTTTTTAGACTGAACTGTTAAAACTCCTATGTGCATGATTTTTTTTTAAATATGAAGTAGAAATTTAATAAAATTAATTGCTGTCAAAATGGAATCTCAGTAACTCATATTTAATCATTTGTCCATTTATTAATTTTTCAGATTTTTTTAGACCATCAACATTGAAGTCCAGAGTTTTGGTATCTGGGTACCTTGAATTTCAGCATTTTGATTCTAATGCATAGATGTCAACCTCTGAAGTTGTTTTCAGTAATAAACATGTTTTTTTCTGTAATTTTAAGTAATCCAGCACACCATGGCAAATTGTGGTATCTGGTATGGCAACAAATTCCAGTAGCCACAACAATTATTACAGAAGAAAAAAATAAATACATTAAACAACAATTTGCTAGTGGTAGAATTAAAACTACTGTCTACGGGGGAAATATTAATGATCACCTTCAATAACCTTTTTGATTTTTTTCTTCCTATCTTTTAATGTCCTCAGATTTTGTGCAGAGTTGGAATCAACTGCTTCTCCTATATAACCCACTTTACTGAAGAACTCAGCTTAAGTTTGAAGTTCATTGTCTGTATAGCCAAATAGGTTTTGATGTTCATCCTTCCTGACTTTATGACTATAATTTCATCCATCATGCTAAAATAACTTTCAACCTGAGGACCATGAATGCATAGTAAAAGAGCTTTCACCAGTTTAGAAAAATGGTGTGACTTTGAGAATAATCAATATAAATACTTTTAAACACCATGCATCAATTCTTACAAATCTAACTTCATCACTTTTGTTTTCAGAAAACTTTCTCTCCCTTATCAAGTTGAAATGCAAACATTTATGGGGGAAATAATATATAAGAACATTACAGGACAGTAGTATCATCATGAGAAAAAAAAAGAAAAAAAATTAAGAGAGAAATCTACACTCTGTCCGACTTTTGTTTCTGGAAATTTTTCCTCCATTTTCAAACTGAATTACATATACTGATGAGCCATTACATTATGACCACCTACTTAATAAGCTGTAGCACCCCCTTTAGCTCACAAAACAGCGGCCACTCAGCGAGGCATAAATTTGATGAGGTGGCGATAGGTATCCTGGGGTATCTGGTACCATAATGTCAACAGCAGGTCCTCCAGTTCTCATACATTTCGGAGTGGTGGTGATTTAGCGCAAACCCGCTTTTCCAAGTTGAACTACAAAGATTCGATTGGGTTTGTGTCAGGTGAATTTGGAGGCCAGGGCATTAACAGAAAGTCACCAGCATGTTCCTCGAAACACTCCTTGATGATTCTGGCAGTGTGGCATGGCACGTTATCCTGTTGGTAATGGCCATCACTAGCAGGGAACACAGCTACCACGAATGGGTGAGCTTGTTCCACAACGATATTCAGATACCTGACAGCTGTAATGGATTGTGCTATTGGGATAATGAGGCCTAAAGTTTCCCAAGGAAACATCCCCCACAATATAACACCACCCCGCCAGCCAGTTTCCGCTTAACAGTGCACCCAGGTGCTATAGCATCCGTTGGTAATCAGTGTATCAGTGCTCGGCCACCTATGTGGTGCACCAGAAATCTTGATTCATTAGACCAGGCTACTTTCTTCCAATCATCCATGGTCCAATCTAGATGATCTTGGGCCCATCTCATATGTTGTTGGTGATGACGGGCAGTGAGCATGGGCACTCAGCTGGGTCTTGGCTAAGCAGGCACAGAAGGCTGCGATGAACTGTATGCTGTGACACATTGTCCTGATCACCATTGTTGTAGCTTCAGGTGATTTGTCGCACTGTGGCCCTGCAGTTGTTGTGGACAATGTGCGACAGTCTCCACTCCCTCCCCTCTGGCAGCAATGAGCTGCAGACAACATACAGCTGGACAATGGTTCGCTGTTTGGCCATCTGTGCACCACTTTTGTTTTGATACGTACTCACTACAGCAGCATGTGAACAACCCACAAGTCACGCCGTTCCCGAGGCGCCATGCCATCACAATTTGTCCTTTATAAAACTAAGACATATCGGCAACTTTTTCCCATTCTGACTCCAAACACTCTACTAACCGAAAGCTGATCCTCGGGTTGTATATATACTGCTCTGTAAACTTCACCTGCACCACCATTCAGTCTCCTTTGTTGGCAGTTTGTTTCCTTCCCTAATATGTTTATTTCAACTTAATTTTCCTGCAAGATATGAATATCTACAATATTATGTAGATATTTGCAACATTCTGTATTATGTAATGTATTCAACAATTGCTTGGTTTGGTTGAAATGTCAAGTCAGGCCTGAATAACATATTTGTATCTAAATTTTATTAAAAACATGTTTTAGAAAAATAAGTTTTATTAAGGAGCTAAGTATTTCCTGCTTTTGTTAGTGTATAATGGGGGTCTCATCTGTGTTTTCAATTCACTTAATCTAAATATGGGTTAGGGTTTATTAACTGGGGTAGTTCATATTTGGCCCATTTGCAAATATGTTATTGCAGAACCCACATTTTCTGGGTCTATGTAGAAATGAGATAGGGTTGTTTATGCTGGTCCATAAAAAAACCATGGGTAACAACTCTCGAAATTTCTGCATTTTTTCCAATTAGTTCCAATATGGTTTTGCTGTGTTTATCAGATTTATTTTTTTCTAAACTGTCATGGTCAAATAAAAGATTTTATTGCCTTTTTACTTTTGTTTGCTTATATTAATTAGTTTTTGAAAAAACAGATGTTTTCCTCGAAAACTCACACTTGTCCACAATATACTTCTAGCATTTATACAGCACATTGCAATATTAGTAAGAAATAATATAAAGATCAGTACTTGCATATCAATCAAGTGAGAGAAAATTTGTGAGAAAACTTGGAATGTAGAGTGAAAACAGCCTATCATAGCTGTAACTGCCAGCACTTTAATTATAGCATTAACTACAAAATAGTATTACAAAACTGGGAAAATTACAACAAATATCAAAAAAGTGTCTTGAAACTTACGATTTAAATTGTTTCAAAAAGCGTTCCCTGTGGCCAGTAAGCGTGTCAGGAGGGAGAGCTACAAAATGAATAAATGAAAATATTAAGATAAAATGGAAGTAAATTATTTAAAAACACAGATTTTTACTAAAATCTGGTAGAAAATCAAATTTTTTTTAACAAAGTTACTTATGATCAATTCAACACTTTTGATTATCAGTGCCAGAAATCTCACTCCCTAGCATTGAGCCAAAATTTATTGAAACACATAGGCTACATACAATCATGTCATATATCTTGCATACTGGATAAAAAAAATCACATGAAAAAGTACTAAATGATGTTTAAGTATCACATAGTGGAAAATATTCAACAAGAACAAACAAACATACAAATTATCTTAAATTTCTGTTACCACACAGCTTTCCCATAACACTTCTGCGCCTGACTTCAAACATAGTTTTGTTGTATGGACAAAGAAATACACTGCCGGGCAATTGCTAAGGACGGATGACAATAGCAACGATAGCAACCATAAAATGGAAGGCAGGAAAATGTGGAAATTAGCATAAGTGCGGGATACAGTAAGACGTGTTGTGCGTATGCAAATTTTGGATTGCCGAACTTGTTCGTGACGTCATAGCGCTGATAAGAGATATAAAGGATTTAACGCGTATTGACCGTTGTTGTTCAAACGCAAAGTTGAAAGGGAAAGAATCAATTGATGAACTTGCAATTTTCAGTATGTCTTCCCGACATCACCTAGATGATTTTACGCATGGCCGTATTATTGGCAAGATTGAAGACGGGCGAAAAATAACAGATGTTGCCAGGGAGTTCGACGTTAGCCACAGTGTTGTTTCAAGGCTTTGGAAATCATTTCAAACAAATGGAGAGTGTAGCAAACGTCACGGAGGAGGTCGTGTTCGCAGTACGACACCTGCAGAAGATCGGTACATAGTGCTATCAACAAAAAGACACCGGTGCAGCACAGCTAGTGAGGTAGCAAATCAGTTTATGGCTGCTACTGGCAAGCGGATCTCCCAAAAACTTTCGCCAGACGTTTGCATGAAGGAGGACTATGCGCCCACCGTCCTGTTGTGTGCATCCCATTGTCCAGACGTCATCGTACCGCCCGTTTGCAATGGTGCCATCAACATCGCAATTGGACTGATAACGACTGGTCTGCTGTCCTCTTCTCAGATGAGAGTAGATACAGTCTATCGTCTGATTGTCGACGACAACTGATCTGGCGTGATAGTGGTACTGCATATTATCCAGCAAACATACAGGAAAGGCACCGATATCTGACATGTAGTGTCATGGTATGGGCTGGCATCATGATCAATGGCTGTACGTCCCTCTATGTGCTTCCAACTGGAACTATGACTGGCCAACGATACATTAATGATGTTCTGCTACCTCATGTTTGCATGTTCCGTGGTGCTGTCGGTGATAGATTCATTTTCATGGACGACAACGCAACATGTCATCGAACAGTCGCTGTCCAGGAGTGTCTTGAGAGCGAGGATATTCAATGTCTCGTATGGCCAGCACGTTCTCCAGATCTGAATCCCATTGAAAATGTGTGGGATGCTTTGGGGAGGAGTCTTGCTGGTCGCCAATGCCCTCCAATAAACAAGGACACCCTCATCCGTGCACTGACAAAGGAATGGGAAAAATTACCCCAACAACTGCTTGATAATCTTGTGCAAAGCATGACACGACGTGTGGAATCTTGCATCGCCCTCCATGGTGGCCATATCCCGTATTGACATCTTACGCCGGAACACCTGCGGACGGTAATTGCATTTTTTTTTACGTTTACGTATTCTGCACAAAATGGCCTGTTTGTCCCTTGAACACGTTCCAAAGCCTTCTGGATTTCAGAGCACAATAAATTGTCTTTCTTGTAATGTCCTGGCATTCTGACATTATTTTATTTCACTTGGCATCCAACCACACTTACTTTTTTATGCGCTATATAGCCGTTTATGATTCATCCTTAGCAATTGTCCAGCAGTGTATATGGAAAAAAAGAAAGGGTGAGATGTTTACTTTGTCTGGATCTATAAAACTTTAAGGGTCCATGAGAGGCTGAGGTTCCAGAAATTGTTGGCGGAGGGCGCAACAACGGGGAGAGTTTTAGTGGTTTCATGGTTCACCTCACCACTTTTCTAGCAGGAACCAAAAAAGCTATGTTTTCCTTTGAAATTCAGAAGGCAATGCTGCCCTGCCTCTGATAAGATGAACTCCATAAATTTTACCAGTCCATAGAACAGAAATTTTCTTGTCTGCAGTACAGCTTGGGGATCAGAAAACAGTAGGTTTTTGTTGTTGTTGTTCTTTACATACATACCTAGGTCGATCAGAAAAAAAGGCTGCATATACTATGAAGTAAATGTGGATATTGTATTAGTGGCATAAATAGCACTAGTGCTCCAGGCACTTCTGTGAACTCCTAATGCGCAGTGACATTTCAAAATGGCGATATGACTGGAAACGTGGTCTCACGTCAAAGTGAGAGCAGTGATAAGGTTATGAGCCGAGAATGTGCCCACAGCCAAAATTTGTCGGCAGCTTGTCGAAGTTTACGGCGACAACGTGATGTCTCAACAACACATGGTGAAATGGTGCCGTTCATCAACCAACAGAGATCCACACTGCGCGTGTGGACAAAACAATTCAAGACGACCGAAGGGTAACTTTATGCCATATTGCGCCCGAACTGGCATTGAGCTATGGCATTATTCAATGCCTTGTGGTGCATGTTTTGCAGCACTCCAAGGTTTGTGCCAGATGGTGCCATGTTCATTTTCCATCGATCACAAAGCAGCACAAATGATGGCATGTTTGACGTTCCTACAGAGTTACGCTGAAGATGGACAGAGCTTTCTTGACCGCATTATGAGTAGGGATGAGATATGGCTCCACCACGCTGCTCCCACCAGCAAGAGAGCTTCCATGCAATGAAAACACGCTGCTTCACCGCCAAGGAGGAAGTTCAAAGTCACATCGTCTGTTGGAAAAATCATGTCATCTGTTTCCTGAGATTCTTTGAGTGTGTTTTTGGTGGACTTCTTAGAGCATGAAGTTACCATTAACACTGATCTTTACTATGCAAGCTGAAAAAATTGCATGAGAGCATCCAACAAAAACGACCAGGTCTGCTGAGTAATAGTATCATTATCCTTCGTGATAATGTAAGACCGCACACTGCCAACATCATACAGCACTTGCTCCACAAATTCCGGTGGGAGGTATGGAAGCATCCGGCCTACAGCCTGCACTTGGGTCCTAGTAACTTTCGCCTCTTTCTTGCCCTGAAACAGCACCTATCTGGTACTCATTTCACATGTGACGAAGATGTGAAAACAGCTGCAACAAAATGGCCACAACAGCATGGACATGCATTTTTTGGGTCTAAGATGGACAAGCTGGTCGTGCAGCCTGACAAATGTCTGAATCGTCACAGTGATTTCGTTAAGAAATAGGGCTTCATATCTTTGTCACATTGCACAAACACTTCTTGGTTGGTGAGTTTTCCTTTCTCCTACTCAACCATGTAACCTTTTTTTCTGATCGACCCTTGCACATATGAGGGATGTTCAAGAAAGACTTGCACATTTTTTTTTTAATAGTATAGTTACGTATTGGAACCAAAACATAATCACAGGATACACCCGACTCCCCTCCATGTGAATGAACTTTCCCGAGCTGTTGCGTTTCATGTGACCTTGAGTAGAACACTGTGAAGAAGCATCTGTTTGAGCCCACCTCTCTGCTGCTGAGTCATGGATATCAGTGTAACAGCATACAGCTTTGGAATTTTTGTGTTCGTTTAGGGAAAATGAATTTGGAAACATACGAAATGTTGGTGCAGGCATACCGTGAGACTGTGATGCTACATTGTACAGCATAGTGGTGGTTAAAAGAATTTCATGAAGGCCATGAAATGTTTCCGAATTAAGGTGGACCTGGGGTGTTACCAACCATTACTCATCAGATAATAGGCACTGCAGCAGTGATTATTGGCGAGGATCGTCAGCTCACAGTGAGACAAATGGCAGAGCATTTACAGATTTCAGTTAGAAGTGCCCACACTATACTCAGTGACAAACTACACATGACGAGAGGCAGTGGAAGATGAATTTCTCGGTTACTGATGCCTGGACAAAAACAAGTGGGTGTTGAGGTGTGTGAATTTTTGAAGCAAGAAATTGCTTCAAACGAGGACTACCTGAAGTCAGTGATTATAGATGATAAAACTTTTCTTTATCACTACAACCCAGAGGGCAAACAACAAAGCTCTATATGGAAAACTCCATCATTCCCAAAGGCAAGACGTGAAAAGTCTGCTGGGAAGGTAATGGTAATCACAGTGAGAAGAATTGGCAGGAACACACGTAACACACAAAACATTAAAAGAATTCTCGAAATCATCATCACACGCGTAAGTTACGTTGAAAATTATAAGCGGGACGTTTCAGTAGCGACTTCTACCTTCATCAGCCATGGAATGAGACACATGGTAAAAGCGTCAGTCGTTGCCAGATTTCAAAATCACTTTCCAAATAATAGGAATGTTAAAAGGTGCGTCAGTATTGCAGGTGTTAGGGGTAAGGTAGATTTCAATGCTTTCGCGGTACCTGAGGGCATGCCAATTGCTGAACGGGGCAATCCGCTTAACATTACACCACTTGGGAACCGCAGACGTATCGCTATTGGTTAAAACTGAAAGGGAGGTGGAAGGGCTGCCTTTCTGAACATCAGCGATATGCTCCTTCAATCGCCAGTTTATGATGCGGTAAGTACCTACTACCAATATAGTGGGTAATGCGCCTGTGGAAGTGTGATAGGGATAGAGTACACACCTTGTAACTCTAGGAATTTATTAAGATCTCTGTCATTGAGGATGAGGTTGAGAAGATGTGGAGGTGGTTTGACTGCAATCCTGTAGCCAAAAGACTTGAAAATAGAACAAACTTTATGAGTGAAGGACAGGCTAAAGGGCAAAGTGCCAACAAACTGATGGGTGGTGGAAGGTTCAGGCAGTAAACTAGATAAATTCTGTGATTCAAACCTCTTGATTAGTCTATTTACTAAGAGGGATGGAAAGCCATGCAATTTGCCGATGTTGATGATGTTCTGATATTCTTGTTGAAGAGCAGAATGGCTGTTGCAAATAAGGTTGGCACGGTGAATGTATGACTTTAGAGCAGACTGTTTGTATTTTCCAAAGGTGCGATAATGGTTAGGGATGATATTATGGGTGGCAGAAGGTTTCTTGTAAACAGAGAGGCCAAGTGAGAAGTCTGGGTTGATGTTGATGTTAACATCCAGAAAACTAATATTGTTGTCGATCTGTTCTTGAGAAGAAAATTTTATATGCAGGAATTTTGAAGTTATGGAGGACATGAGTTTAAACAGAGAGTGTTTTGGGGGTGGCCAAATAATGAAATGTCATCCACATACCTTAACCAAATGGTGGGTTTTAAGAGGGATGGGGCAACAATTAATGTTTCAATATTCTGCAAATAAATTTCAGCAAGTAAGGGGGAAAGAGGAGAGCCCATAGGTGTGCCTTGTTTTTGTAGGTAATGTAATAGATACCATTGTGTACAAAACAAGAATTCTTTTCGAATGCATCAAAACAGTCATAAAAATCTTTGATCAGTTCTCCAGGAAGTTCTTGGTGCTCCATTAGTTTTTTGACCATGAGCATGCAGGCATCAAAGAAAGGAACAGAGGAAAACAACAAATCCACATCAAAGGTGTACAGGAAATCTTGAGGATTGATGGAAGAAGGAAGTTTCTGGATAAAGTCCTTGGTCGATACAACAGAATAAGGATGATTTCTTGTCAGAACTTTGCAACATTTGACCAATTGCCTTTCAAGATTGACTGCAGGAGAAAAGGTGTTTTCAATTAATGGTCTAACGTTTTTTGTCCCTCTTCCTGCTGAAATTGATAAACTACTTGCCAATGGACCCAAATTTTCTCCTATTACTAATCCTAGCCTACCACATACTATTTCATCACTGGAAGCAGCGATCCAAAACACGGATTCTGCACATCAACCGATCATTCATGCTAAATCGGCTATTGCAATTTCTGAGGTCCAAACCCCATGGCTCAAATACTCCTTCTCCTTTTTGAAGAAATTTAGAAATTTTACCGAGTGTAATATTCTTGCAGTTTGCAAAGCAGACAAAGCAGGATGTCCTGTCTTCATCCATGAGAATTCTTTGAACAACAAAGTGGCTGATTTCCTGGAAAAAAACAATTGCAAAGACTCAAGGCTGACAACACTGAAAAACTATGTAAAACTGATAGTAAGCTTTCTAAAAAATCTTCTACGAAATCTTTCTTGGGAGACATCCCCCCCCCCCAGCTTATTTTAGTACTCCCAGGTTGCTCTTACAGATCAAGCTACATAAAGTTGGACATCCCATTAGACCATTAATTGAAAACACCTTTTCTCCTGCAGTCAATCTTGAAAGGCAATTGGTCAAATGTTGCAAAGTTCTGACAAGAAATCATCCTTATTCTGTTGTATCGACCAAGGACTTTATCCAGAAACTTCCTTCTTCCATCAATCTTCAAGATTTCCTGTACACCTTTGACGTGGATTCATTGTTTCCCTCTGTTCCTTTCTTTGATGCCTACATGCTCATGGTCAAAAAACTAATGGAGCACCAAGAACTTCCTGGAGAACTGATCAAAGATTTTTATGACTGTTTTGATGCATTCGAAAAGAATTCTTGTTTTGTACACAATGGTATCTATTACATTACCTACAAAAACAAGGCATACACCTATGGGCTCTCCTCTTTCCCCCTTACTTGCTGAAATTTATTTGCAGAATATTGAAACATTAATTGTTGCCCCATCCCCCTTAAAACCCACCATTTGGTTAAGGTATGTGGACGACATTTCATTATTTGGCCACACCAAAAACACTCTCTGTTTGAACTCATGTCCTCCATAACTTCAAAATTCCTGCATATAAAATTTTCTTCTCAAGAACAGATCGGCAACAATATTAGTTTTCTGGATGTTAACATCAACATCAACCCAGACTTCTCACTTGGCCTCTCTGTTTACAAGGAAACCTTCTACCACCCATAATATTATCCCTTATTATTCTAGCACCTTTGGAAAATACAAACTGTCTGCTCTAGAGCCATACATTCACCGTGCCAACCTTATTTGCAACAGCCATTCTGCTCTTCAACAAGAATATCAGAACATCATCAACATCGGCAAATTGCATGGCTTTCCATCCCTCTTAGTAAATAGACTAATCAAGAGGTTTGAATCACAGAATTTATCTAGCTTACTGCCTGAACCTTCCACCACCCATCAGTTTATTGGCACTTTGCCCTTTAGCCTGTCCTTCACTCATAAAGTTTGCTCTGTTTTTAAGTCTTTTGGCTACAGGATTGCAGTCAACCCCATCCTTAATGACAGAGATCTTAATCAACCCCTAGAGTTACAAGGTGTCTACTCTATCCATATCTACACTTCCACTGACATTACCCACTATATTGGTAGTACTTACCGCAGCATAAACCAGCGATTGATGGAGCATATCGCTGATGTTAAGAAAGGCAGCCCTTCCAACTCCCTTTCAATTTTAACCATCAGCGATATGTCCGCGGTTCCCGATTGGCGCAATGTTAAGCAGATCGCCCCGTTCAGCAATCGGCATGCCCTCAGGTACCGTGAAAGCATTGAAATCTACCTTACCCCTAACACCTGCAATACTGGTGCACCTTTTAACATCCCTATTATTTTGACAGCGATTTTGAAATCTGGCAACAACTGAAGTTTTTACCACGTGTCTCATTCCATGGCTGATGAAGGTAGAAGTCGCTACCGAAACATCCAGCTTAAGATTTTCAACGTAACTTACGCGTGTGATGACGATTTCAAGAATTCTTTTAATGGTAATCACTTTCTTTGATTACCAATGAATGGTGTACCAGAATGTCGTGCAGCTAAATACCACAGTTAATGTGGGTTATTATGTGTCTGTTTTGACAAAGATGATTGCCCATATCAGTAAGAAGTGTCCACACATTCACCAAAATGGTTGGAAACTCCACCATGATAATACTCATTCACACATGGCACAGAAAGTCACTATCTTCTTGGCTGAAAGAAATATTGGAATGGCTCCACACCCTCCATACCGTCCTGATTTAGCATCCTATGACTTTTTTTCTTTTCCCAACTCTCAAAAAGAACTTACAAGGATGTAGGTTTATGTCAACAGAAGAGCTAGTCAAAGTTTCAGAGGCAGCTTTGAAAGGGATGCCGAAAGATGGCTTCCAGCATGTCTTTGAGGAGTGGCAGTGATGTTTGGAAAAGTGCATTGCCTCCAGATGAGATTACTTTGAAAAGCAGCACAGCCATATGTAGCTCATGTTCGTACATACATGTTTATAAATTTCTGTGCAAGTCTTTCTTGAATGGGCCTCATACATACATACATATCATTAAGCTGTTCTCTGAGATTCACAGGTTAGCTCCTCAAAGGAAGAAAATCTCCCAGAAAAACATTTAACTGATGGAACTACAGTGGAGTCCCGTTAGAACGAACTTCACGGGACCGCTGAAATTTGTTTGTTATATCAAAATTTCATTATGATGGAATTTTTAATTTTGCCCTTATTTTTTTAAATGACTCACAGGAATCGACTGTAATGAAAGTGCTTATACTGTACTGTATCTTAAAACATAAAACAAAAAAGAAAACTCTCTAGTACGTCTAATTCCATACATCATCATCATCGTCAACCATTATCAATCCACTGCTGGACGAAGGTCTCCCCAAGTTTCTTCCACAACAGTCTGTCTTGTGCCAGTCTCTTCCATGTTACTTCCGCATACTTTCGAATTTCATCCACCCATCTGCCATGTGGTCTTCTTCTGGGTCTTTTCCTGTCCCTTGGAATCCATTCTAAAATTTCAGCTGTCCATCGATGGTCTGTCCTTCTGGCAATATGCCCAGCCCATTGCCATTTCAGGGATTTTACTCTGGTCATGATGACTTCCACTCTTGTCATTTTTTGGATCCACGAGTTCCTCTTCTTATCTCTCCTGGTTGCACCAAGCATGCACCTCTCCATGCTTCTTTGAGTTTTCTGCAGCCTTTGTATGTCTCTTTTAGTTAAGGTCCACGTCTCTGCACCATACGTAAGCACTGGAAGGATGCATTGATCAAACACTTTTCTTTTAAGACAGAATGGTATATTGCTCTTGAAAATTATGCTGTTTCTTCCAAAAGCTCTCCAGGCAAGTTTTGTACGCTGATTAATTTCTTCATCAATGTGACCTTCACTTGATATCTGCTGTCCAAGATAAACGTACGTGTCTGTTATCTCCAGCTTTTCTCCATCAATCGATAAATCTTCATTTCTTGTAAAAGCATTGAACATCACTTTTGTCTTCTGAAAGTTCATTTTTAATCCCACTTCTTTACTCTTGTCAGCAAGTTCCTGGATCATACTCTGCAGTTCTGATGGGGTAGTTGCAAAAATGACAACGTCATCAGCAAAATGAAGGTGGGTTAGATAATCTCCATTAATAAGAATCAATTTCATCAACATGCACTTGTAATGGCCTTTTACAGATTTTATTATCCCGTGGTCCAAGGGTTGGAGAACTGCTGCACATTTTGGTGGAAAGTACTCCACACGAATGTTTTCAAGCTGCGGAGGTTCGTTATGAGCCGTACAATTATCAACCAGAAGAAGAATTTTTTTCCCCCTCTTCGTCTCAGAGTAGAACTTCAATAGCCATTCATTGAAGATAGTTTGCGTCATCCACGCCTTTCTATTGGCTTTGTAATCACAAGATAGCGATTGTACACCTTTCAAACACCGAGGTTTTTGGGATCATCCAATCACTAGCACTTTCCTCTTCTCAGTTCCTGATTGATTACAGCGGAAGAGAGTGGTTAGTCGCTGCTTCGATCTTTTACCGCCAACACACTTGTCTTCATCGCCAAAGTTTTGTCGGGCTCTAACTGGAAGAAAATTCCAGACTTGTCTGCATTGAAGACATCATCTGGGCTATAAGTTTGGATGAGATTTGGCACTTCTCCTGCACTTCACTCATTCACATTTTTCATCGGAGCGGCACTTGCTTCCCTGCAAATTGTTTTTGCAACGATTCCGTGCTGGTCTTTGAACTGATTCAACCATCCCCTGTTTGCCTCAAAATCCACAACTCCTAAAGTTTTGGCAAACTGCGAAGCCTCTCCTCGAATTAATGGTCCGTTAATGGGTACATTTCTTGATCGTACATCTTAGAAACAGGTGAAAGTGGCAGAGTCCACATCTTGGAATTGAACTTGCCATAATCTTTTTCTTTGAGGTCCGATCGTCGGTTTTTGAAGCTGCTCTGCGATTTTTTCTTTGTTTTTCAAAAACGTTGATAATGTCAGCGGAGTGATCCCATATTTTTTGCCTGCACTCACTTCATCAATAATTATTTTTTTTCTCCTCCAAAGAAAACAGCTTTTGTTTGGCTGAATTCATTGTTAAAACCTGTAGCAAAAGCTAATCGACTTACCTTGAAGAAAACACCAAACTGGAATGTAAGTCGATGAGCAAAATTTAAAAAACAATCGAAAGGAATAAAAAACCCTTCTCTTGCAACGAAATCCAGTGCTCAGCTGCGTCTTATCTCTCTTTTCAAGGTCAGAAAAACTGCGTTCCAGTTGTGGAAGAAAAAGGGGGAGGAGGGGCTGACCACATGTGGCAGGTTGGCTGTTATGAAAACACTGGCATCTGGTCGTAGGTCAGTCACCACGGGTGCACGAAAATGAGTGAGTCATCCAAGTGAAAAAGTCAAATAAAGAAGTTGCCTTTTTTAAAATGTCGGGAAAAGCGCTTCGAAAGGAATGTGCTGCTTGTTTTCAGGGCTGAAAATTTCATTATAATGGAAAATTTTTCTTTTAAAATTCAAAATATTTCTTCGTTGTAACAAAATTTTTGTTTTAATGAATTTCGTTCAAACAGAATTAAAAATATATTATGTTAATGGGAATTTTGCCGGGAATGCTAAAAATTTCGTTATAATGGGTTTTTCGTTTTATCGGATTTCGCTCTAATGGGACTCTACTGTATATTTTATTTAGTGTTGGTGTATCAGAGATTTCCATTTACAGCGATCTCAGTACACAGCTTGAGTTTCACTGACATCCACCACGTGTTGCACACAAGAGCTTTTGAACTTCATACTCATCTTTTTCTCAAGCAGACATTCTCGAATCTGGTCCTCCCATGATTTCCTTGGCCTTCCTCTACCTTTCTTTCCTGCTACTTGGGCTGAAAAAATTCTCTTAGTAAGCATCTCATCACTCATTCTTTCAACATGGCCAAACCACTTAAGAATACTTTTTATTTATCTATTTATTCTTTTGCTTTTTGTACTGCAAATCCGACAACTGAAAGTAAGAACCATGAAAGGTGATATAAAATTATAAGAATCAGCTGTCTTCCCATGGAACTGAACATAATGCTATGCAACATTTTAAGAAAAAACAAATTCTCCTTTAAATGTTTGAAAATCTGGTTGACTGGATAAGATTATAAAAGAATAAAACATATTAAATGAGCAGATGTAGTCACCTGCAGTTTTCAGAACATAACTGTACAGATTTCAGTAATATCTGGAATCTATATACATATTGCAAGATATCACAGATATCCATACATACAGGAGATTTAAAAATGTTCTTAGGAAAACTTTTTAACTCTGTAGCTAATAACTGATAGTTTCAGTTTAATATTATTGCCTTCTTCTTGTGCCCTGATAGTTGCACTGGCAATTTCATAGATAAATATCCACATTTTAAACTAGTGTATTAAGTGGGAGGCACTGGTGTGCATTGCATGTTTCTAAGATCTGTCGCAGGAAAACTGGGATTTTTAAAAAAATCACACACACATTTTTAATAATAGTTAATACCTTTTTAACTTAAAATGTGTTTGTGAATTCAATTATTTACATGATAACTGCATTCATGCAATTTATAATAATAAGCATTCTATTTTTTACAGATGTGCTTATATTATAGATAACTTGAAGATATTTGTAAAGGGGTAACGTAGCTATTCTGAAGGTCACTAAAGACACAAAGCAAATGTTACATAATCATCATGTGATTATGGTCAAATGAAAAATTAAAAAAAAATGCTTATAATGTAGTAAAATCCATTTATTTACTGTCTTGAAAAGTATGTATAGAATTGCCAAGCTTTCGCTCTCCACTGGGAAGCTTTTTCAAGGCAACAGACAAAAATGCTGAGAATTAGTACGTGTTCTAATTCTCTGCATTTGATGTCTGTGTACTGCCTTGAAAAAGCTCCCCAGCGGAGAGTGAAAGCTTGGCGATTCTACATGCTTTTTATGCCAGTAAATAAATGGATTTTACTATGCTATAAAAGTTTTTTTTTTATTATTGAGCATAATCTGGTGTACTTTTAACTAGTATGACAAATTCAAATTTTGGAAGTTAAAACTAAATACACTGTCAAAAAAAGAATTGTAACACCAGAAAGGAGTGATGAAATTTGCATGTCAATTGGTAGGCCAGATTGTAATGTGCAAATATGCAAATGAGTACACCACTGAGCTTACCAGGCAAAAAGCTGAAATGTAGTAATACACAAGTAAGAAATCAATGACAGCATAATGTGGTAATACACAAGTCAGAGATCAGTGTGCCTGTCCAAGTAACACTCTTGCTCTCAGCCGTGGAAAGAGTGGTGATTCTGAGTATCAGACACCCAATCACACGTCAAACAATTTCAAACTATCTACAGGAAGCAGGCATGCCCACACAGCTTCCATTACATCACGTATCCCAGACCCCTGGACCCACTGTCATCAGCACTTGAGGAGGTGCCACTCCAATGCAACCACGGTTGAACAACAGTGTCATGCAGTGTACAGTGATGAATATTGCTTTTGCCTTAATCTCTAGATAGTCACTGAATACATGTATGGTGCCGATGCAGTCAAAACAACAGTCCAGCAAATATCATTAAAAGATGAGTCACATGAACAGCGAGCATTATGGTTTGGGGAGGTATATTCTTTTATTCACATTCGACTTTAGTGTTTATCACAGGAACTGTAATGACTCATTAGTATGTCAAAGAAATCCTTGTACCCTTTGCAATATTGCTTATGGCAGGGTTAACAACACTTTTTTCAGCAAAGGTAGCACCTGCCCTTATACTGCAAATGCATCGAGGCAATGTTTACCATGGCCAGCTTGATCCCTAGATTTGTTGCGAATAGAACATCTGTGACATACTGGGATGACATCTCCACATTCTGTATTAATCACCTGCAACACCATCTCCACAAAGCATGGTGGTCAGTTATAAGATGTCTGTGCATCTTTATTTCTTGAAGGGTAGCCAAAAGCATTGCTTAACAAGAAGGATTTATTTCATACTAGCATACCCCTGTAAGCCTTCTTTTCCAGCATTACTTCTGTTTCTTTTTATCTGAAAGCAGGTTATCATTTCTTAGGCATCTAGTAAGTTTTGACAGCATTTGTAATACTACTTTCATGTGTGTTTTTTTCTTCTTTTTTTTTACAGTGTATAATATAAAAAATAAATAAAATTGTGAGACATGTGGACTAATAAACAAAAGATAATGCTATGCCCAAGCAGGAATCTTTAACACAATAAAACCAACTATATAATAACTAAAGATCGCATGCTTTTGGATTCGGTGCAAGTACAAAGGTTCTACTTAGAAAAAAACCACTTCTAAAATATGTATATATATATATATTTTTTTTTTCTTTATGAAGATTGTGATAGATATAAAGCTAAACATTTCATTCCAACTAAATTTATCTTTTTAAAATACATAAACTAGATTTACAAATACCTCAGATTATTAGAATCATCTGAATGATTAAACAGCAAATCTGAATTGTGTGTATTTTACTGTTTCTCATGTAATATTAATTACATCAGAAAACTTAAAAATTATATCGCCCTGGAGCGGGAATCAAACCCGCATCTCCCGATTTCCATTTTGAGGAAAACAGACATCTTGAACAGAAATTGGAAGATGCAGATTCGATTCCCGCTATATGGCAATGTAATTTTCAAGTTTTCTGATGTGATTAATATTACGTGAGAAACAGTAAAATACATGCAATTCAGAAATGTCTGAATGCGGTGTTAATACTTCAAATCTATTTCAATGTATTATGTGAAGAATATTTCTTCCACACTATTTATTAGAATCATCAAATAAAGGTAACTTGATCACGCTAGTTATGTTAAATGAAAACTTTTACAAAAAGTTCGTAAGTTGGAAGCTTTCGACCTTATCTTAGGTCTTCATCACGCCAATAGAGGACTAAGATTGTTGCCAGATTCTACATTTGAATTTTTCCTATTTTTGTTGCCAAAACTTAGAATTAATCTCTAGATCATCGGAATGTAGAGAGGAGATTCGGAATTGCAAGTCATTGAGTTGAAAATAATTTCCAGGCTTTCACGGTAACGGATGGCAAAACAATTGTCAAAAGAAGCAATTCGTTTTGCTTCGTTCCACTGGGGAACTGCAGATGTGTCTTCCATTGTCAAAATAGACAAGGCAGTATTAGGATTGGCTTTCGAAACATCTTTTTTATGTTCTAAAATTCTATGGCTAATGCTCCTGTATGTGCTTCCAATGTATAAGTTATCCCCAGTAGAAGAAGAGATAGGAATGCAGTAAACTCCTGGGAGGTTCAGGCTTTCAACTTTGTCCCTATCCCTTTGTAGAAGTTTCAAGATGTTTGGGGTAGATTTAATAGCAAGATGGTAACCAAAATTTCTAAAAAGAATCTGTAACTTATAAGCATAGGAAGGATGGTAAGGAACAGAACCACAGAATTTCAGGTCTTTCTTATGAGGAAGGAGGCATTCGATTTTCGAATGGTTTTCGTATTTCTTTATGAGGGAGTTGACTGTAAGAGCAGGAAAACCTGAGAGAGGGCTATTGTAGAAATTTTGGAGAGTTCTTCTTGAAGAGAGAGTTGGTTGTTGCAAATGATATGAGCCCTGTGGATGTAGGACTTCAATGCTGCAAGCTTGTAGAGATGCAGGGTGAAAGAATTGTAGGGAATGATGTTAGTGGCCGCAGAAGGTTTACGATAGACGGAACGAGTAATGGAGAGATCAGCGTTTCTGCAGATAGATACATCCAGGAAATCAATTTTGTGGTTTACTTCCTTATATATAGTGAGATTAATGGAAGGAAATTTTTCCGTAATGGAGTTGATCAGTGTCTGTAATTCAGACTCGGAATGTGGCCAGCTAATGAAAATGTCGTCTACATATCTTAACCATAGGGAAGGTTGAAAAGGGTGTTGAGGAATGATGGAAACTTCAATATGTTGCATGTAGATTTCTGCAAGCAGAGAGGAAAGAGGTGAGCCCATGGGGAGACCAGATTGTTGCCTATACACAATTTTGTTGAAAACAAAACAACTTTATTGATGAATAGTGTGGAAACAATCATAAAGATCTTTGATAAGAGTACCGGGGGGTTCAAAATGAAGAATCAATTTCTTCATGAGGAGCATGTAGGAATCAAAATATGGTACAGAGGGAAACAAAGATTCTACATCAAGAGTATACAGATTAACACTAGGAGAAAAGGAATTAGGAAGTTTGTGGATGAAGTTTGAAGTAGAGACAACAGTATGAGGATGGTTGGCTGCCAGGGATTTGCATTTGAGGACCAATCTCTTTTCAAGGACCAATCTCTTTGCAAATCCCTGGCAGCCAACCACCCTCATACTGTTGTCTCTACTTCTTTTCAACCTTCCCAATGGTTAAGATATGTAGACGACATTTTCATTAGCTGGCCACATTCCGAGTCTGAACTACAGACACTGATCAACTCCATTACGGAAAAATTTCCTTCCATTAATCTCACTATATCTAAGGAAGTAAACCACAAAATTGATTTCCTGGATGTATCTATCTGCAGAAACGCTGATCTCTCCATTACTCGTTCCGTCTATCGTAAACCTTCTGCGGCCACTAACATCATTCCCTACAATTCTTTCACCCTGCATCTCTACAAGCTTGCAGCATTGAAGTCCTACATCCACAGGGCTCATATCATTTGCAACAACCAACTCTCTCTTCAAGAAGAACTCTCCAAAATTTCTACAATAGCCCTCTCTCATGGTTTTCCTGCTCTTACAGTCAACTCCCTCATAAAGAAATATGAAAACCATTCGAAAATCGAATGCCTCCTTCCTCATAAGAAAGACCTGAAATTCTGTGGTTCTGTTCCTTACCATCCCTCCTATGCTTATAAGTTACAGATTCTTTTTAGAAATTTTGGTTACCATCTTGCCATTAAATCTACCCCAAACATCTTGAAACTTCTACAAAGGGATAGGGACAAAGTTGAAAGCCTGAACCTCCCAGGAGTTTACTGCATTCCTATCTCTTCTTCTACTGGGGATAACTTATACATTGGAAGCACATACAGGAGCATTAGCCATAGAATTTTAGAACATAAAAAAGATGTTTCGAAAGCCAATCCTAATACTGCCTTGTCTATTTTGACAATGAAAGATACATCTGCAGTTCCCCACTGGAACGAAGCAAAACAAATTGCTTCTTTTGACAATCGTTTTGCCCTCCGTTACCGTGAAAGCCTGGAAATTATTTTCAACTCAATGACTTGCAATTCCGAATCTCCTCTCTACATTCCGATGATCTGGAGATTAATTCTAAGTTTTGGCAACAAAAATAGGAAAAATTCAAATGTAGAATCTGGCAACATTCTTAGTCCTCCATTGGCATGATGAAGACCTAAGATAAGGTCGAAAGCTTCCAACTTACGAACTTTTTGTAAAAGTTTTCATTTAACGTAACTAGCGTGATCAAGTTACTTTTATTTGTTAATATTGTTACGTGTTTTGCCCATCATCGTCATATTAGAATCTTGTTACACTTAACAAAAGCTAGCTAAAGTGAATCAAGTTTTGCAAATTATGTCATTCTCTACTCACTGAAAGTATATTGTGATTATAGCAACAATATCACATAGAATATTTATTACTTTAACGAACATACCTTCTGTGGTAATCCTTTTTTTGACTGCATAACAAGTGCCAAACTTTTGAAAACACTTTTACGATGCTGTATTGTTCCAGCATGGGTGGTTCCCTGTGCAGTCTTGGTAAGTATGTGTTAATTATTTTATGTATTTTCAGATTTCTTCTGCATACTATTCACATACTATTCTTCACCTGAATGATACTTTCAAAGATGTCTTCCCACTTGTATGATCAACTAAAATCGCTCCTACCTTTAATTTTTTTTTTAAATTCACAAATTAAAATTGCTGTTTTTAAATTACTCGTGGTTAATTTTCACAACCTAACAAAGGAGCTTACAAGCTCTTCGTACTTGTGATATTGGTGATACACTAATGTTAAAATGATCAAAATTGATTTTCATAATAAAAAAACTATTAAGTTGAAAATGCTTATCTTCACCAGTAGATCTTCCAAAATTCTGTGCTGCACGATAGCACAATTGGTGTATACATTCCTCAAGGAGAATGTGTTGCACTATATTTTATCTTCACAGGACTTCCTCAGGCACACATGGCAATGTAACCGACAGTTAGAAATTTACCTCTCAGGAGCTCCCTCTCCTGATGTTCATTTGTTATGCACATCAGTGTCTGGTTCCATTTCCTCTATGATGGTGACACCTAATTTGGCACAAACTATATTTTGAAGTGTCTTTTTCTTTGGTTTGGGTTATATGGTTTTTCCAGGCTTGAGGTAAAACTTCATTTTCTTTTGTTAGAACTGCGATTTTGGTGACTAGTTCTACCGATGATAGATGATTCAACTATTCTAATCCAAGATGGAAAGCCCATTCAACTGATGAAAGCAGTTTTTAAAATCTCATCTAAAGAAAAAAGTACTGAATTGCAGAGGCACAAAGCAGGCCTGCGGCTAAGTGGCACTTTGTAGTTTGTTCTACTATGTAGGATGCTACTTTTATTCTGTTGTCACTAGTCTGAGGGCAAGAAGGGTAGATTCTGGGGTGGTCTCACAAAAATTAAAAATAAGATCCTTTTGGCTGTTAATGACCTGTTTTGCACAATAAAATTAATAAGCTCCAATTCTTTTGGAAGAACTGATGAGAAATATCTTGATTTTCATTGCTGAGATGTTTCTGGTTGTTTGACTTACCAATTGTACAACTTCAAATGGAAGAAGCAGAAGTTTAACTATCTGGTTTTTATGTTTCAAATCACTAATTCTGAAAGAAAGGCACACTACTAAGAGCTTCAGTCAGGTACTTATGCAGCACCAGTCACCATCATCTGCTCTGCCTTGGGTGATAGATAACCTGCAATTCATAATTGAAACTGAAAGGAGAAACCCCAGCAAAGCTTATGCCCAATTCAGCTTCAGAAATAAATGCCCGAGGCTGGCCTGTTATTGAAAGTAATTACAGTAATTTTTGTTGTATGATCCACACCGGCATATAATCTGCAGACCACGAAATTCACATTGAAAAAAAAAATTTCCTTCGTATAATCCGAAGACTGTGACATTCAGGGGAAAAAAATTGCCATATAATCCACACAACATAGATGTTGAACCGGAAGTGGAATTTCCAACAGAAAAATCGGTCACATAATGACCCAGGAGTTCGAAGAAGTAAGAGAAAAAACGATTTTATTAAATGAAGAAATTCATTTTTAAAGGTTACTTTTTAATATTTTTATCTCTGGACAGATAAAGGATGTGGCATCCATAGATCATGCCGATGCAGCTCCAGAGTATTGCAGTACACCTTGCCAATGACAAAAGGCTGATACAGAACAAGTAATAGAAATACCGTATGTACTCGCGCATGAGTCGAAAGTTTGTGGAGGAAATTCTGCTTTCAGAGTTGCAGGATCGGCTTATACGTGGGCCAATAAAAACCTTCTGTGAATTCTCCCGTGGAATTTACAGATGGATTTGTTTACCTTTTATACCATGGCACAGAGGCTTTTCGCATGTTACTGCGCGATTGCTTTCTGACCTCAAAACTATCGCGCTGTGCCACGATCATATCCTCAATTGTGTCCACCACTTTAAGAATTTTTTTTTTTAAATAAAATTTGGCAGTGTAACTGGCAGCATTTCCTTTTCAAAGACATCATGAATAGCAATGAAGGAAAGTAGCAGCAACGGCATTGGTCAAACCGGCAAAAGGCGAACTAAACAAGACAGCGCACATGAGATGCGAGAGGAGGAACGCATAGGTTCGTGAAGCAAGCGCAATGCGTACGTTCATTGGCTGGTTGAGGAAAACAGAGATGACACAACAGTCAGAGTTGTCCTTCTCAACGATTCAAAATGATCCCTGCCGTCTGTCCCCACAACTTGCTCGATCTTTCATTACGACATTCCTCCCCCATCCATAGGAACTCCTGAACTGAGGAAAATTTTTCCGAGGGAGTTCCTTTTTCAATTATGCCCCCTCCCCTGCACAATGACCAGGGTTTGAAAAAACCTGGGCTTTTTTTAAAAACCCAGCCTACTTGGGTTTTTTCGGGATTTTTCTGGTACTGTTGCAAAAACAAAGAAGGAACAATAAAAATGAGTAAATTCTGCCCTAAAACCACAAAAGGGCAAAAGGAATTTCTTGATAAAACAATGGCTGATTTTTTTTTTTTTTTTTTTTATCCTGCTCTGACATACCATTCAATGCAGCAGAATTGGATCAGTTTAAAATTATGATCGAAACACTGAGAGACCTGGATATTAACCACCCACAGCAAAAGCCATTGATGAAAAACTGTTTGATACTGCAGCAGGAGAAATTGAACCTCAGCTTTCAGAAGAAATAAAAACAGGCAGTTTGACTCTCACCATAGATGGCTGGTGCAATGTGAAGAATGAGCCAGTCCAAGCTATTAGTGCCCATACCGGAACAGAATTTTTTTTTGCTGTATGCTGATGATACTGGATTAGAAAAGAACACAGCAAAAAAAATATTGTGCTTCTAAATTAGAGGTGGTCATAAAGGAATGCGAAGAAAAATTTGGAAAACCTGTTTTTGCTGTTGTAACTGACAGCAAAAAAAAAAAAAAAAAAAATTATAAACATGTGGAAATTTTTAAGTGAAAAATATCCAACTCTCATAACATATAGAAAAGATGTTTCCCCAAAGATTGTTTTAAAGCAGATTGCAGATGTGCAAAACTATTTTTATAAAATAGGCCTACATCAACCACATGGATGGTTCAAAGAGAAGCTTGGCTTAATACCACAACTACCTAACAAAACAAGGTGCAGCTCTCATCCTGACTGTGTTAAAACATTTGTGGCTAATTATTACAAATACAGAGAAATATCTTTAGAGCATATTGAGGAATTTGATCAATCTATTTACAAAATCTTGGATAACATGGGCATTTACTGGGAAGCTATGAATCAGGAAAAGCAGTTATCCATTATTACTAGCACACTGGACACACTTCAGAGAGACACAAATGTCTATTTTAGTTGTTGTTGAAATATGGCTGGATTTACTAAAAGAAGAAATCCTGCACCCTACCATCTAGATTTTAAAAAGGTTTGAACAAGCAATTTTTGCACCACATTTTCTAGCAAACCTCGTGGATCCAAAATACAGAGGTCAGAAACTTAACCAAGAACAGGAGAGTATTGCTGAAGAGTGGGTATCCAAATTTCACCCTGATTACACAGTCAAATAATATGACCACCCCCAGAATCACTGTTTACTCGCTCAGGTGTGCCACAGAATGCACGTGACAAGGTCGACCATGCAGAGATATAAGCGACTGGCCAGGACAGATGAGCCACAGTGCGTAACGTGAGCACAATGGGCAGAGGTAGTGATTTGATGGACGTTTGAAAAGGAATGATTATCAGTTGCCGTGCCAAGGTTCCAAGAATGGACCCCTGGCAAGCCGAGTACCTCCCGACATCATAACTGTGGAGCCTAAAAGGCCATCGACCCCAGAGGAGAACATCAGCTCCATCAACTGGTAAGGGGCAATCGATTCGCAATAGTGCAGCAATTAACCATGCAAATGAATGCTGAGTAACCCAGGTACGTGTCTCCGATAACAGTAGAGTGAACCCTGTTATGCATGGACCTCCGGAGTCAACGCTGCATCAAGGCGCCCATGTTAACTCAGGTCCATTGGCAATGATGCCTGCAGTTTGCATGGTACTACTGTCATTGGACAGTGGAAGAGTGGGAAAAGGTAGCCTTCTCCAACGAATTGAGGTTTCTACTCCACAGAAGTGACGGGCGGTGGTGGACACGACTGTTGGTCAAGTACAGGCTAGCAGTGACAGTGTGCATGTCTGGGGAATGTTTTCCTGTTATGCCCTGGGACCGCTGCTAATGGCTATCTGCCCATCCTCGCTGACCACATGCATCCCTTCATGTTGGACGCTTACCCTGGTGGTGATGGTGTCTAAAGGAAAATGAGCACTGTCACATCATTAAGGAGCTGTATGACTGGTTTCAGGAACATGACAGCGATGTCTCCATTCTCCCTTGGAAGGCAAAATCTGCCAACCTCAACCCTCAACCTCCATGCTCAGCTGTAGTCCAAATGGGCACATGTGCCTCGTGCAACTTTCCAGGGCCTCATTGCATCCATGTCACGCCGTCTCGCCACTGTCATCCAGGCCAAGGGTGGTTACTCTCATTATTAGGTAGGTGTCCTATCATTCTGACATGACAGTGTATTTGCCTGGTGTAATGGCTTTCAAAATTAATGACACAGACTATCACCTAACATCAATGATGAAAGAAAGTGTCATCAGCTCATTTTCTTCCATAAAATGGTGGCAAATCGTGCCAAAAAAAGTCCGAAAAGGGTTCAAATTCAAAATTTCCTGAAGGAATTTGTGCCTTTTTTGTATGCCTACATTCAGCACCAGCTTCATCTGCCTCCATTGAGAGAATTTTCTCTATGTTTCAACTAGTTTGGAATACACTCATCGTCGAAAATTGCACCCAGAAGTAAGCAACCGACAAGAATGAAACTTGGTGGGTAGGTTTGACATTATGAGACAGGCAAATGATTCAAGTATCACTCTCGGCCGTGCATGTGATGCAAGCAAGGAGGGGTCATAGCGCTGTGCCTGACCAGCTATATAAGGTCGTCCCGCTACGTGTGCTCGTTTGCAAGAGAAGTATGCCTCGGAGAAAAGTTCAGAAGCAATTCGAGCACCTAGAGGAGTTCGAGAGGGGCCGCAACGTTGGGCTCCGGGAAGCAAGATAGTCTTATCGCCGTATTGAGCGTCATACCGGTCGTACAGATATCATCATAGCACACTGTTGGCGGCAGTGGATAGAACAAGGCACGCAGCAGCGACAGGAAGGGTCTCGGCGACCTAGACAAACCACAGAGAGAGAAGACCGATGGGTTATCAGACATGCAAGGAGTGACCCAACAGCCACAATTGCGGATATTCAGTGAGTAGTGGGGCTCTCCATGAATTGTCCAATTAGTGCCAGCACCATAGGCAGATGGCTGCACGACGTACAGCTACATGCACGCAGACCGTTATGATGACTGCCCTTGACACCATTGCATCGCCGCCAAAGACTACAATGGTGTCATGCCAGACTGTCATGGAGCCACTCAGAATGGCAGCTGGTGATCTTCAGTGATGAGTCTCGCTTTTGTCTTGGAGGAGACGTCCAACGAATCCGTGTGTGGAGGCACCGTGGTCAACGCCAAAATGAACGGTTTGTTGTAGAGCGTTATACGTCCAGAAGGCCTTGTGTCATGGTGTGGGTGCAATTACCTACGATGCCCGATCACCTTTGGTGTTCATTACAGGCACTTTGACAGCCCAACATTATGTTAATGAGGTCCTGCAACCAGTAGCCCTAGCTTTTCTGAACGCTCACTCTAGTGCAATTTTCCATTAGGACAACGCTCGTCCACATACTGCTGCTGTCTCGAGAGCTTGCCTTCAAGGTACTGACACTCTGTCATGGCCAGCCGCATTGCCAGACCTATCACCAATTGAAAATGGGTAAGATGCTATTGGATGCGATATCCACACTCCACCCCTACAGCACAATCTGCAGGAACTGCATGAGAAGATTCCAGCTGCATGGGATGGCTTATCATAGGGCACCACTAGAAAACTGTACAACTCCATGCTGAGATGTCTGGCATGCTATGTGAGCAAACATGGCGGCCCAATGCCATGGTTTAAAACTCAGGCTTCACGCGACAATAACACATAAACATATAATACGAGCGAAACACACAGAGTCACGTACAGTAAAACTGTCGTTTAGCGATCAAGGTCGTAGGATGACCAAAACCTACCACTAAACAAACCTTTTACTGCATGTGACTGTGTGTGTTTTGCTCGTTTTATATGTTTATACGATGCCAAACTGAGAGATACTACTTATTGGTATGTAGCTCAATAAATATTTCCCATATCAGTGTCAATGTATACTCATTTATTGTTCCTAGTCACCTTTACCTTCCTCCCGAATAGCATTGCAATCTGACAACTCCTTCTGGGTGCAACTATTTTTTTAATGACCGAGTGTAAGTTACAAAATAGGCTTGGGGTAGAAAAAGCCACAAAGTTCAGTCTATACATTTTTAAGATCACATCATGGATAAAAATTTCCTGTAGATTGGTAGTTTTGTTTCTGGCTGAAACCCCTGAGATTACATTAATTATTTTAAATGTGGCTGTTTATCAGTAAAACTCAGAGGTTTGAAAATATTTGAAAATTGTGTGCGTCACGAAACTATGATAATTTCAGACTGCTTTTGAGGTTCTAGTAAAACACAAAGCAAAAATACTTTGATAACGAATTGAAAAGTGTAATTGCAATTTTTTTTTTATTTTTGTAATAGTGTTACTATTTACAAAAATACTTTATTATCTGTACCATTGTTTAATTTTTAGGCAATCTTTGTAAATAGTCAAAAACCATTACTATTTAAATGCTGCACATAAATAATATATCTCAGGCAAATTTTATTTAAAGATAAAATTTTAGTTAGAAGCTAAGTATCTTATATTCTGTTTCTCTATTTTTTTTTTCTTCTATAGTATGAATAGATAATGATAATGTTGGTATATTTTATAGTTATCATTTATAGGTGGAAAGCTATTTATATGCAACCATTTATTATTTTTAGGATTATTGTTTAATTTTCTTATTTCAGATCAGTTGCTTTGTCAGTTGATCTGAAAGGTTTGTTTCATGTTGCTAAATAATAAGATCAATAAACCATCACCTTTGAGAAGGTAAGAAAGTGAATCTAATAATTTTTCCTATTGTTATTAATTGTAAAAGAAAATATTTTTTTATTGGGTGCTGATTAAATTTAGAATATTGTAGAAGCAAAATTAGAATCTAATTTTGAAAAACCAGGTGGGTTTTTGGAGGGTTCCCCCCCCCCAAAAAAAACCCAGGGTTTTTTTTTTCGAACTGGGCTCAGCCTGGGGAACCCTGACAATTACGCTGCAGATTTTTTTTTTTAAATCAAAAGGCCATATTTTATTTATTTTTTTAAATTGGAGTATTATCCCCAGTCAGCGTATAATCAGCAGAACCTATATTTTTAACTTGTTTAGCAGATAATACGTGGATTATATGACAAAAATTACGATATAATAGTAATTACAAAAAAATAATAAAATAAAATAAAAAAGAACAGCCAACAGGTTGTGCAGGGCTTGAGCTTTAAAGGCCACGTCAGGTCAGTTGCACGCACACCTCTGCTAGTTTTCATTTAAAGTTTCTTCAAAACTGTACAGTGTATATATAACACACGATGGTCTTGCAACTGGTCCAATCTCACTGGGAGAAATTACTTAAACAGTGTAATTTTTGCTTTTCATTCATACAAAGTTCCCTCATTTCACATATCATTTGAAACTAAATGAAGCAATTTTGACATTAATGCTAGCTCAAAAACAAATCACACAATCTTGAGTCTCCATAGGCAAATTCTTTTTCAAATCACACACGTATGCACACACAAAACGTGAATAGTGTACTTAGAAAGTTCAAACTTTCCAACTGTTCTGGAAGCACACATTTGAACATTTAAAACACTTTATACAACTTCTAACAAATTTTGAAAGACAAAAATGTTATTCATATATATTCAGAGAAATAATTTCCAAGATGAGCGCATGCACTTATACCATGAGAACAGCTAATATTTAAAATACTGAAATGGAGTTAAAAATTTACAAAAATAATAAAAACACATACATGGATTTTAATTATTTCTCTGCAACAGATAAACGCAATACAGAAACAGTGCATTTTACCTGAGTGAAGCTTAAAGCACCTTAACTGTATAATCATACAGTTGACTTGAATCTTGAATACATGGTATGAGTGGTGCAAGACGGCACTGACCACAGCTTGTCATGGAATTACTGCGTGACATGTCCAAAGAACCAAAAACTGTGTTAAAAAATAATAATAAACACAATTACAAATTTTGAGAGTTGAAAAGCTTAGAGGGAATTAATTTTTGAAATAAAAGTTCACTACGATAGAAGAAAGTAAATAAAAAAATTTCTAAAAACAGCAATAATATACTGTATATACCTCACATAGAAACTGGAAGTTTTTGGAAGAAATCTTGTAATCCTGCTTTCAAAGCAAGGGTTGGGGCTTATACAGGGGTCAGTTCAAAATTGAGCTGGACTTCCAAAGTATTACGTGAATTATCCAGCGAAATGTGCCGGTGAGTTTGTTGAAGTATTAAGCCACAGCTCTCATAGTTAATTTTCTGACCTTCTGTCAGTTATATATCCTCAGATGTGCCCTCACTTGGGGAAGGGGGGGGGAGTGCACCTATGCATAATAACTGGCAAGTATAGTTATTCTGCTTTCAAGACATCGTGCAGAAATAGCACTCCTTTCTTTAGCCAATGGTGTACATGTGATGCAAAAGGAGACATTGATTTTGCACCAAAGAAGAAAATTACAATTACAGAGATTTTTCACATTCCATCTTACTAATTTACTTGTGTTCACTGAATATATATATATATATACACAGGACTTCATTCTGAGTTGTGTATTTCTCTTGGTAGAAATTTAACGGGCAGCGTCTATTTTTCTGCGGAGAAGACTTAGGAACCTCCCCCACCACCACCCTGCTTCTAAGGAAGCGGCGAGGAGGGTGGTTGGCCATTTTTTGGGTCACTGGAGCAAGGGAGAGGCATAGTAGGTAAGCTCTAATCTTTGTTCATGTACTTTTTTCTTTCTAAGATTACTAATGAACATTCAAAGCGGAAATTTTTCTATTTTTTTCTCATTAGGCATTTGGTGCAAGCAGTTTTATTAACTTTATATGAGTTTTCTCTTTCACTTAATTTGGAAATTATGCATGTTTTTGAGCACTTAGTTTGAGTAGTTAGCCGTTTTATTGTACTTGTTGTCAATGATGTTATTTCATTGTTGGTAGGAACATAAAAACTACATTATTATACACTTAAAAGCACTCCTGGAATATTTTGTAAATATTGCAACTAATTGTTATTTATGTAATTTTTCCAAAGCATCATTTAAATTTTTATTATTATTTTTTTGTTCTTGTGATGTCTGTTTTTGCGGAAGTTATGGGTACAAAAATCCTGTTTACTCTCAGGACTCTGTTGAAAATTCTTATTCTTTTTTATTTTTTTTATTTTATGGCTTTTTAGGTAAAGCTTTTTTCACCACAAAGAATAAGACTTTGTAGTACTTTTAGTACTGTTATTAATGTTTAAATCCTCTCTCAGGCGGCTTGGTTGCTAAGCAACGTGTTTTGGCTGAATAATTCTATGATTTGTTCAGACCCTCTCACAACTTGTGATTTTTGTAATCGTTTTTCTGTTTTTTGTGGCAGATGACGAGTGTGGGTTGGGCCAGGAAAGTTATAGATGCATGCAAAAATTTTAACTAAATTATTCTTCATGCGACTCTGAGGAGGTTTGCTAATTATAAATTTTAGTGGGCTTTAAACTTACATCTATGGCTTTGCAGAAACCCATTTCCAACTAGGTCTTTGTGGAAGTGAGAAAATACAGGGTTTTGCTGGTCCTTGATAAAGCCAAGGCTTGGCATTCTCGACACTTTCTACATTCAGGTTTGCTATTACTTTATTTTATTTTTTACTCATGCCTGTTGGGCTTTGAGGTTTTCTTTGTTGTTTTAGTATTTGTTAAATAATTTTTTATTTCTGTCTCTACTTAATAGTGTGTGAGTTCTGAATATTCATAACTGCTGCGTTGCGCGTCACAATCTTCAGGTTGTTTTTTAAACAAATTTGGTTTTAAATTCATAGGTGTAAAATTTAGTCTTTGACTCTGCTCTTGGGTATATATATATATGGAGATTTCAATGCAAAAATAGGGCAAGAGCAACAGAATGAAACTTCAGTAGGTAAATTCAGTCACGGCAAAAGAAACCAGCGTGGAAATACTCTCGTTGAGTTTGCAGGGGCAGAAGGGTTTTTCATCTTGAACTCCTTTTTCAAGGAAAAGCCACACAGGAAATGGACATGGAGACATCCAAATGGGACGACAAGTGAAATTGATTTTATTATGTGTAACAAAAAATTC
Organism: Macrothele yani; assembly: GCA_039090855.1. Taxonomy (NCBI): domain Eukaryota; kingdom Metazoa; phylum Arthropoda; class Arachnida; order Araneae; family Macrothelidae; genus Macrothele; species Macrothele yani. Next base: position 36,136,971 of record CM077004.1, read on the forward strand.
GTCATAAAAGACTGCAGTGTGCTAAACAAGTTCAACACAGGTAGTGACCATAGATTGGGGAGATGTAAGATGCACCTCAACACTAAACTTGAACGCGGCAAGCTCATAAGACAAACAAAATGTATTGACATAACCAACCTTAAAAAACACCATAATACCTTCAAGTTGGAACTGAAGAACAGATTCTCTGCTTTAGAAGGCCTAACATCAGAAGAAGTGTATATTTCTGAAGTTAACAGAAAAGTAACCAAAGCTCTTATGGAAACATCAACAAAATTAGCTGGGTCTAAGAACAAGTTGGATGTGAACAAATTATCAGGAAAAACCAAAATGTTGATGCAAAAAAGAAGAGAGGTGAGGACAACTAAAGAAGATGTGACTTCCAAAGTGGAATATATAGAGCTGTGCAAGACAGTACGAAAAAGTATCACTGAAGACGTAAGGAAATTCAACTGTGAACTAGTGAGGAAAGCAATTGAAAACAACCAAATCCTAAAGATAGCAAAGGGACATCTCAGTAAGGGAAGGAAACAGATTATGGCATTGAGAAAAGATGATGGTTCTGTAACAAGAAATAGAGGCGAAATTTTGACCAGAGTGAAAGATTTCTACTACAAATTATATGAAAGGGACGATACATGTACTCCAGACATCATGAAAGGTACCAGAGTTCTTCCAGTCCTCCCAGCAGAAGTTGCACATGCAATCAAGAACATGAAGCGGGGGAAAGCTCCAGGAAAAGATGGAATTACTGTAGACATCATACAAGAAGCAAGTGGAGAAATCGAAACAGTACTCGCCCAAATTTTCACTCGATGCCTTAATGAAGGGAAGATTCCTGAGGATTGGAACAATGCTACAATGATCCTGCTACATGAAAAAGGTGACATTGAGGATCTCAGGAACTACAGATCTATCAGCCTCCTATCAGTGGTTTATAAAATCTTTGCTAAAGTTCTTTCACACCGCTTGAAGGCAACACTGGACATAGCTCAACCGAAAGAACAAGCTGGATTCAGGAGTGGCTACAGCACAATAGATCATATCCACATACTGAGAGAACTAATTGAAAGAGCGAGGGAATATGAACTTCCATTGTGCATGGCTTTAATCGATTATGAAAAAGCCTTTGATTCGGTGAAACCATCAGCAGTTACAATGGCTCTGAAATCCTGCGGTATTGAAGATGCATACATTAATATTATTAATAACATCTATGAAAATGCAAGTGCAAAGATTTGGCTGTTTGAAAATACAACACACATAAAAATTAGAGAGGGAGTGAGACAAGGTGACACCATATCTCAGAAGCTCTTTAATGCCACATTGGAAAACGTCTTTCAATCACGGAACTGGGAAAACAAAGGGATAAAGATTAATGGAGATTATCTAACCCACCTTTGTTTTGCTGATGACGTAGTCATTTTTGCAACTACCCCATCAGAGCTGCAGAGTATGATCCAGGAACTTGCTGACAAGAGTAAAGAAGTGGGATTAAAAATGAACTTTCAGAAGACAAAAGTGATGTTCAATGCTTTTACAAGAAATGAAGATTTATCGATTGATGGAGAAAAGCTGGAGATAACAGACGCGTACGTTTATCTTTGACAGCAGATATCAAGTGAGGGTCACATTGATGAAGAAATTAATCTGCGTACAAAACTTGCCTGGAGAGCTTTTGGAAGAAACAGCATAATTTTCAAGAGCAATATGCCATTATGTCTTAAAAGAAAAGTGTTTGATCAATGCATTCTTCCAGTGCTTACGTATGGTGCAGAGACGTGGACCTTAACTAAAAGAGACATACAAAGGAAATGAAGCATGGAGAGGTGCATGCTTGGTGTAACCAGGAGAGATAAGAAGAGGAACTCGTGGATCCAAAAAATGACAAGAGTGGAAGACATCATGATCAGAGTTAAATCCCTGAAATGGCAATGGGCTGGACATTGTGCCAGAAGGACAGCCCATCGATGGGCAGCCAAAATTTTAGATTGGATTCCAAGGGATAGGGAAAGACCCAGAAGAAGACCACATGGGAGATAGGTGGATGAAATTCGAAAGTAAATGGGAGTGACATGGAGGAGACTGGCACAAGATAGACCGTTGTGGAGGAAACTTGGGGAGACCTTCGTCCAGCAGTGGATTGATAATGGTTGACAATGATTATGATGATGATATATATATAATGGCCAAAGCCCGAAGTCTAAGTCTCTTTGCTAGCTTTGGCCAGCTCATGTGGCCAAAGCCCAAAATATACAACTATACAACAATTTACCAATACTTCGGGCTTTGGCCGGCCAGTTCAATATTCGGCCATGAGAAACTGGCCAAAGTTAGAACTTTTGTGGAGCTGTGTAGCGGTGTGCTCTTCCACTGATGTGACTGGAGTTTTAAAACAATTGCATGCCAGAAGTGAGTTCACTGTTACTTAAAAAGGAATTTGTTACTTTACAATCAATTCCGGATAATGAAATATCATTAAGAGCGGAAGCATCGATTCAATCTTTGACTGGAGGCCAAGGATTTCCAAGGTGCTTCTGCAGTAGAAAATGTTTAACAAATCGATGTAAGTGCAAATGAGCCAATAGGATATGTAACTCCAAATGTCATAACAGCTCAGACTGCACAAACAAGGAAAACTAAACAGATTTCCACACTGGTAAAATCATCTCTTTGAAGTGATTTGTTAAACTGTGATAATTACATGTTATAAAATACATGTCATTATGTTGTCAAACTGCACAAGCAAGTAAGAGTAAAAAACAGATCATTGTGCAAATATCATCATTTGTTTATCTGTTTTATGTGATTTGTACATCTTTGACAAAATGCTTATAATGACTTTTTTTTTTTTTTTTTTTTTTTTTTTTGTGGTGCAGGGAAATTTTTTTAGAGATCACCTGGGACTTGGATCCCTACCGGTGATACTGTGGGATTTTTACCCACTAAACCCTAACCTTCGGTCCACATAGGCCACCGAAGTAAAGATAATTACTAACTTAGGCCAGTTTCTCATGGCCAAATCTAGGACTGGCCAGCCAAAGCCTGAAGCACTGGTCAATTATTGTAGATTTCGGGCTTTGGCCACATGAGCTGGCCAAAGCTAGAAGTGGCCGGTCATTTCGCGAACTGACTAGACACTTAAAAAATCCTGCCCTACTTTGCATTTCACAATTTATATCACATAGCAGCACAGAGAAAGCCACAGCCTCATAGCAAACAAATTACTGACATCTGCAGCAGGAAGATTCACGTAACACTTCTTCTGAAGTACTTCCAAAAAAAAAAAAAAAAAAGATTATGAAATATTTTTTCACCCACAGCTAGATTCCTACAGAAATAAGTGCTGCTAATACAATAAGTGCAACACCTAATACTGTTTCAGATTGAGACTGGAATTTCTTGTTTCCAAATATGAAGGAATACCTCATTATTTCTGCTCTGCAACCATGGGACACCATCTTTCAAACCAAACACGCAGTGAGTCAAACACTGGATAAATCACTTAGCTGTTGGGTGGGGGCCCACACACAACCAGTCAGGCATCTCTCCTATCCTGAGTTTTCACAGCAAGCCCGGGCGTGCGTGGTCATTGGCCCTCACACTGACACAGCTGGCTTTGGAAGCCATCGGTGCAGTTAGTGCTATGGAAAAGCAAAGACACTGTGATTTTAAAAGGTGGTAACGTGAAAAAGGCTGACATTGGCCTTGTTACTTCTTGGGTGAAAGAACTGTGGAATGCAATTTCACCAGAATTGGTTTATAAGGTCTTTCAAAAAATGCAGCGTAAGTAATGCCATGGATGTTACAGGAATTATTTGGAAACTCTGATAGTGAATCATACTTTGAATGTTTTTACAGATGATAATCTCAGAAATCTGCATAATTCATTTCAATAAAATGTTTTCCAGAATTTAAGGTCGGCTTATATGCGAGTACATATGATACTTCAAATAAATTAAAGGATGCAAGTTGTCAGACCATTCAAACTGAATTGTGGCCACAGCATCTCTCTGTTTTGGCAAAATGTGAATAACTTACTGCACCTCTTCTTCAAGTATTACCCATTCCTTCACCACCAATGAAGAATTGCTGTGCACTGCATATTAAGAGGGCTACTCAACAAAGAGTAATCATGATTTCCTCATTGGTTCATCACATTAGTTGCCTTCAATTTCTTACTTTCACTTTTCAGAGTATTCCTCATTTTTTGCTAAGTACTTGTTCAAACAGTCTTGACACTTTTTAAGTACATGGGGGAATTAATAGCATGATATAGCTTTTATGAATACTTCTGCTAATTTTCACAACTTGTCTGATGACTAAAACTCTTTCAGTGATCAGTACAAAAACTGTGGTGAGCAGCTTCTTTAAGTTGGGGGGGGGGGAGTTAAAAAGAAATCACAATTAAAAGCAATTGCAAAATTTTATAAGATTTTACTAGCATATTATTCTTAAAATAAATTTATAAATTTTTGGAGAAAATTCTCCTTCAGGCAGTTATTTGTTGTCACTCTTTTTTCTCCGTGACTATCGCAGTTTACGTTACAGTATTGCATAGGAGAGACACTTTGCAGACTGGGAACTCAAATAGCAGAACATGAAGCAGCAATAAAAAGTTGCTCCAACAGGTTTAGATATGCATGTTAGAGAAATTGGTCACAGTATGGACTGGAATTCCCTAAAAATCATTAGCTTTCAAAACAACTTAAAAAGAAAAATCAAAGGACTTGCAATTGAGAAGAAAAGGGATATCATCATCAATGGCTGCATAAGTTTGACACTATCTAACATCTGGCAAGGTATTGCGCATAATAACCACAACCACAATAGTAGTGGAGAAAAAAGAGTGGCAAAATAAAACTGCCTGAAAAAGAGTTTTCTTTAAAAATTTTGGAAATTTATTTTAAGAATAATATTCTAGTAAAATCCCACAAAAAATGTCAATTGAGTTTTTAATTAATGAACTAGGCAGCACATTTTCGGAAAGTATGAACTTTATTTTCAGAAATTACAATTCAGTATGTATGTAGGAGCTGTACTCATCAAACAATTATAAACACCTCATTTACTTCAATATTTATTCATACCCGAGTACTTTCAGTAAAATTCCTTTACCGTCTTCGAGGGGACGTTTTGCTCCGACTAGCAAATTCAAACGTCTTAAAATCAAATGTATGAAATTTGAAGTTCAAGAACGTTTTCTTGTAACTTGCAGAGATTTTGGATTTATCACCAAATTTTTGAGACTTAAGAACAAGCCAACAAGTAAGAAGGATTATTACATCCTGCTTCGATGTCAACAAAAACGACTTAGTAACGAAATTATAGCTAAAAGAAAACAAATATTCAGACTTAATGCTCAAGTTTATGAATTATGGAAGCTGATAAGGAACTTAAAATATGCACAATTTGATGGCACTTGGAAAGATCGCATTTTGGATACTACGTTCATCGAAATTAACGAAATTGCTAACAAAGAAGCCAACTCCAATAGCGTTACGGTTGATAAAAAATTAAATGCACTATTTGATGAACAAAAATTAAATAAGGAACCCATAAATGAATATAATGTATATGAAAATCGGTCTGATAAGAATTTAAGCTTTACACAAAAAGCAATTTTACAAAAAGGGAAAAAAATTGCCTTTCCACAAGGCCTCCCTAAAACTGAAGAAATCATCCCTTGCCTCGAAGATATTCTCAAAAATATACCAGGCGCAGAGAATAAAACCGAAGTAGAGAACAAATTATATAGAGTTATTCTAAAAGAATATAATGCCAAAAACAACAAAAACTTCTATATAGAGAAAAAATTAAAATATGAAAAAAACAACTATTGGAATTGAAAAATGACCCAGATATCAAATTCTGTGAAGCAGATAAATCTGGCCAAATCATTATTCTCAACACTGATGAATTTGAACAAAAAATGACAGCTGCAATCAATGGATTAAATTGTACCGAAATTATGAAAGACCCAACTGATAATCAAATTAAATTCTTAGCGGATATAAGAAATCATAGCACCTTACCCGATGAAATCAAGCGCTCTTTTCCACCAATGGGAGCAGGCATACCACGTATCGTTGCAAAGATAAAAACGCACAAAGATGATGCTCCAATGAGACTGATAGTTTCAAAAAAAAACTCACCATTGATAACTTTAGAGAAAAACATTTATAAATTCCTAGCACCCTTTTTCATGAACAACAAGTTCACCATCAAGAACACATATGAATTTATAGAGAAAATCAAAAATGTAAAAACTGACCTAAAGGACTTAAATATGGCAAGCATGGACGTTAAAGCATTATATCCAAGCACTCCTGTTCCAGATGCTATTGAAATTATCATTAAGAAGTTGCAAAATCTTAAAATTTTAAATAACACACAAATTCATGAATTCAAAAAAGTTTTAGTATATTTATATGAAAATAATATTTTTACATACAAGAACAAAATATTCAAGCAAAATTCAGGAGGCCCAATGGGCTCACCATTATCAACTCTATATGCTGAGGTTGTGATGAACGAAATTGAAGAAAATGTCCTGCATCGTATGGAAGAAAAACCAGAAGTGTACTGTCGATACGTGGATGATATTTTCATTCTATCAAAACTGAACGAAGAAGAATTAAAAAAATTAACAAAATGTTACAGCGCTTTATATCCAACTATAGAACTCACTGTTGAAATAGAAAAAAATAATGCATTAGCCTTTTTGGATGTACAGGTTATCAAATTCACAGATAAGTTATTATACAGGGTTTATCGGAAAAGTTCATTCGTTCCGGTCCTAATCCCGTACAATTCAGCACATCCTTATCCTCAAAAATGCAATAGTATAAAAACCTTAATTAAAAGAGCATATACGCATTCTGAAAATAGTCAGTTTATCAATGAAGAAATCAAATTCATAAAAAAAATTGCAGGCAGCTTTGGTTATCCTAACCATTTAATAAAAAAATGGGACACTGAAGTAATAAAGAAAATAAAAAATAATGCTGTAGTAAATAAAAAAGATGTCAAATATTTAAATGGTTTTCCTTACGTAAAAGGTACTACCAATGAAATTAATAACATTTGTAAAAAACATAACATTCAAATTGGAGGAAAAGTAAATACCATCAAAAATATAGTAATAAAAAATGAAAAAATAAAAATGTTAGAAAAAGCAGGTATTTACTCAATTCCTATTACTGAAAATCCTCCAATGGCTTATATAGGAAGTACCAAAAATAAGCTTAAACACAGATTAAAACAACACGTAAAAAACTGGCAGAAAAAAGAAGAAAAAACAGCACTTATCCAATACTGTCTGGATAACCAAAAATATCCTAAATTCGAAAATATAAAAATCATCAAAAGCTGTAAATCCGAAAAACACCTCAGAATAGCAGAGTCGGTAATGATTGAAAAAAATAGGACAAAAGTTTGCAACCACAATGACCCTAATAATTTGAGAAACAGCTGGAAAAATTTAATTAAAATTGAGCAAAAAAATGAAAAAGTTCGAAAAGTGAGATCACTGACCAACAAGAGATGGCGCCACAACGCCCAAGAAGAAGCGATAGCCGATGACAGAAGCAGCCCGCGAGAACCACCGAAATGCCCAGCTGACACGGTCCATGCTAGTCGGAGCAAAACGTCCCTCGAAGACGGTAAAGGAATTTTACTGAAAGTACTCGGGTATGAATAAATATTGAAGTAAATGAGGATGCAGCAAAGGAAAAACTCATTTGGTGATGAGACAAAATAAATTCCAACGGGGAAAAAAAAAAAAAAAAAAAAGAAGCGGACCCGTGGCCAAATGAAAAACCCCCGTGCCGCATCCACATAACGGAAATAGGAATTGAAAGCCAAGCCCCACGTGCGGTAAGTGTTCATCGAACTTTACCAACTAAAAGTGAAGTTCAAAAATGCAAATTATATAAACACTTTAAAATCAACGTGCCCCAAAATATGTAGTTATGTAGTTAAAGAAATAACACATTATGCATGCTAACATGTACAATACATTATTTTTTTCATTACAAAAAATCACAAGGTGTGAGTTTTGGACTCTATGGGGGCAGGAAGAGAGAGACATTACATTACAACACAATATTAGTTATGTGAGACAGTGCACTGTTGTGATGAAATAACCAACAAACTGAACGTTACATCTGTTGTATGCCTTGGTATACCCTAGTAAGCCACTCCATAAAAGTCAAAGTAATAGATAGAACTTGTCTAAAAAAAAAATACTTTTTTCTGTCCCAAAAGAAATATGTGATTTTAATAGTATTTTTTATGCTGAAATCAAATATGATATTAAATTTTTTCTCTCGTGCAAAGCTTTTTAGTGACCCACATGGTTCAAGTTTTTTTTCTGTGTGTTTTTTATTTTTCTTGCTTTGTGGAATATAGCACATAATACATCATTTTTATAGAATTTTTTTATGTTGATTGAGATTAGTCCAAAGTAACGGCGGGAGTTGTCTGTGAACTGTTCCTAACTTTTTCTGCAGTATAATTGAGGACTGTATTGACTGTACCATAATTTGAAGGTGATTAGTTAACAAAGGTTAAAAAAAAAATGTTCAATTTTGCAAAATTCAGGAGTGTTCATGAAAAGCCACTTCAACCCAGCATTGACAGAAAGCATGAGAAAAATTTTCCACTTGTCCATAAGATATCAGTATTTGAAAGCATATATATTTTATTAATACTTTGGTCTTCTTTTGAGTAATGGCTTCAATTTTTTATCTTTTCTAAATCCCAACTCTTGTTTCTTTATAGAATTTAATCACGATTTTACCAAGAGTCACAACTGTTTTAGCAGGAGGTACCCTTTCAATGGGATGTAAGGTCAGGTGATGCGTAACATCACAGCCTCTCCTTGACAAATGTCAACCCCGCCTTCTCGTGGTGCATCCTGTTCCCACTAAAGGGGCTCTGACGACCGCCAATAGCGGTATAACTATACCATCGGGATCAGAGGAAATGCTATCCCACACTCACCAACCCGCTTGGCCAGCGTGGTGAGTTATGGCCAAACACCTCCAAAATGACTCTACAACTTAAATCTTGGCCCTCAGTCTCCGGCAGCTGGAATGTACCTGGCCAAGGCAGCGGCCAGTGCGACATGAAGGCAGAGGGTGCTAAGAATCCCCGGAGGACCAGACTAGGCTGCCATTTGATGCTGACCATGGCTACCTATAACGGACGCTCCCTATCTTCTGATTCAAGGCTTCTTGAATTGGAAGAGGAACTACAAAGGATCAAGTGGGACATCGTCGGGCTAAGTGAGGTAAGGAGAAAAGGAGAAGATCTCATTGAACTGAAAAGTGGACATCTCTTCTATTATCGTGGGACAGATACTGGCAGAACTAGTGGTGTTGGATTTATAATAAACAAGAAACTGAAGGATAAAGTGGTAGAAGTTGAAAGTTCCTCTGACAGAGCTGCACGACTCGTTATCCAACTATCGAGAAGATACCAGGCTCAGATTATTCAAACTTATGCACCCACCACAAGTCATCCTGAAGAAGAAATTGAAGAATTTTATGAGGAAATTCGTCATCTAAATAATAAAGGTAAGCAGCACTTGAAGATAATTATGGGAGATTTCAATGCAAAAATAGGGCAACAGCAACAGAATGAAACTTCAGTAGGTAAATTCGGTCACGGCAACAGAAACCAGCGTGGAAATACTCTCGTTGAGTTTGCAGAGGCAGAAGGATTTTTCATCTTGAACTCCTTTTTCAAGAAAAAGCCACACAGGAAATGGACATGGAGACATCCAATTGGGACGACAAGTGAAATTGATTTTATTATGTGTAACAAAAAATTCGTCATCGAAGACTGCAGTGTGCTGAACAAGTTCAACACAGGTAGTGACCATAGATTGGTGAGATGTAAGATGCACCTCAACACTAAACTGGAACGTGGCAAGCTCATAAGACAAACAAAATGTATTGACATAACCAACCTTAAAAAACACCATAATACTTTCAAGTTGGAACTGAAGAACAGATTCTCTGCTTTAGAAGGCCTAACATCGGAAGAAGTGGATATTTCGGAAGTTAACAGAAAAGTAACCAAAGCTCTAATGGAAACAGCAACAAAATTAGCTGGGTCTAAGAACAAGTTGCATGTGAACAAATTATCAGGAAAAACCAAAATGTTGATGCAAAAGAAGAGAGATGAGGACAACTAAAGTAGATGTGACTTCCAAAGTGGAATATATAGAGCTATGCAAGACAACACGAAAAAGTATCAGTGAAGACGTAAGGAAATTCAACTGTGAGCTTGTGAGGAAAGCAATTGAAAACAACCAAAGCCTTAAGATAGCAAAGGGACATCTCAGTAAGGGAAGAAAACAGATTATGGCTCTGAGAAAAGAAGATGGTTCTATAACAAGAAATAGAGGCGAAATTTTGACAAGAGTGAATGATTTCTACTCCAAATTATATGAAAGGGATGATACATGTACTCCAGACATCATGAAAGGTACCAGAGTTCTTCCAGTCCTCCCAGCAGAAGTTGCTCATGCAATCAAGAACATGAAGCGAGGGAAAGCTCCAGGAGAAGATGGAATTACTATAGACATCATACAAGAAGCAAGTGGAGAAATTGAAACAGTACTCGCCCAAATTTTCACTCGATGCCTTAATGAAGGGAAGATTCCTGAGGATTGGAACAATGCTACAATGATCCTGCTACATAAAAAAGGTGACATTGAGGATCTCAGGAACTACAGACCTATCAGCCTCCTATCAGTGGTTTATAAAATCTTCACTAAAGTTCTTTCACACCGCTTGAAGGTAACACTGGACATGGCTCAACCGAGAGAACAAGCTGGATTCAGGAGTGGCTACAGCACAATAGATCATATCCACGTACTGAGAGAACTGATTGAAAGAGCGAGGGAATATGAACTTCCATTGTGCATGGCTTTTATCGATTATGAAAAAGCCTTTGATTCGGTGAAACCATCAGCAGTTACCACGGCTCTGAAATCCTGCGGTATTGAAGATGCATACATTAATATTATTAATAACATCTATGAAAATGCAAGTGCAAAGATTCGGCTGTTTGAAAATACAACACACATAAAAATTGGAAAGGGAGTGAGACAAGGTGACACCATATCTCCGAAGCTCTTTAATGCCACATTGGAAAATGTCTTTCAATCACTGAACTGGGAAAACAAAGGGATAAAGATTAATGGAGATTATCTAACCCACCTTCGTTTTGCTGATGACGTAGTCATTTTTGCAACTACCCCATCAGAGCTGCAGAGTATGATCCAGGAACTTGCTGACAAGAGTAAAGAAGTGGGATTAAAAATGAACTTTCAGAAGACAAAAGTGATGTTCAATGCTTTTACAAGAAATGAAGATTTATCGATTGATGGAGAAAAACTGGAGATAACAGATACGTATGTTTATCTTGGACAGCAGATATCAAGTGAGGGTCACATTGATGAAGAAATTAATCGGCGTACAAAACTTGCCTGGAGAGCTTTTGGAAGAAACAGCATAATTTTTAAGAGCAATATGCCATTATGTCTTAAAAGAAAAGTGTTTGATCAATGCATCCTTCCAGTGCTTACGTATGGTGCAGAGACGTGGACCTTAACTAAAAGAGACATACAAAAGCTGCAGACAACTCAAAGAAGCATGGAGAGGTGCATGCTTGGTATAACCAGGAGAGATAAGAAGAGGAACTCGTGGATCCGAAAAATGACGAGAGTGGAAGACATCATGATCAGAGTTAAATCCCTGAAATGGCAATGGGCTGGACATACTGCCAGAAGGACAGACCATAGATGGACAGCCGAAATTTTAGATTGGATTCCAAGGGACAGGAAAAGACCCAGAAGAAGACCACATGGGAGATGGGTGGATGAAATTCGTAAATATGCGGGAGTGACATGGAGGAGACTGGCACAAGACAGACCGTTGTGGAGGAAACTTGGGGAGACCTTCGTCCAGCAGTGGATTGATAATGGTTGACAATGATGATGATGATGATGACCCTTTCAATCTTGATATAGCATCTTTATGATTTCCAGTCAGTAAGCTCATTATACTACCCCGACTGTGAAAAGTGTTGTTACCATTCACTGCTTGAAGATTAAAGTCTGCATTACCAAAAACAAAATGGGAAAACTTCCTACCCAGTTTTTTTATGTTACTGTTGTGAATGACTGTTGAAGACTCAAACAAAACAGTTTCATTATATGATGCATTGAAACCTATGTTTGATAACATTTCTACAGCAAGTTTTGAATTTAATTTCCTAAATAAACAAGGTTCAAAATTAGAACAAATTATAGAAAAGAATTTGGCAACATTGCTAACCTGGTACAAGCCTGGATAGTCTACATCGACCCCAGTCATCAATTGTGTGTGTTTTCTTGCCTACTGGGGAGTTGGTAACAGTCGAATACATCATTTTTCATGCCAAAAAATAATCATGCCAGCCATGTACAAATATTTGCCAAGGTTCAAGCTCCATTAATTTTTATGATTACATTTTTTATACGATTTCAAAAAAACTAAAATTTAATATACAACTTAAGTTCATTCCTAGTCCATCATCAGGGTCACAGATGAAGTAGACCATTGTCTGAGCCACAATTAATGCAGACCTACTTCAAATGTAAAACCTAGATTGTGGTCTAGAACTTAATCTGAAATATAGTAAGCAAATTTTTACATCCATTAAGTCCAGAAAAAAATAGTTGCAATATTGCGCTTTGATTTAAGTATTACACAGGTTGCCATGCATCATGTTATTGCTAAGTAGGAATTGTTTTAATTAGTTCCTGAGGATTTGGAATTAAGTTTCCAACCTTCTGTTTTAGAGTATTTCCTAACAAAATGAAAACTGAATAACAGATGAAAAATTTTAGCACTACATACAAATACTGTTTATATTACAAGGAGATTGACATTCCACCTAAACTCTGCACTCTTCAATTAGACATTGTAATATTTTTTCTAAAAGTGAATGCTAACAATGATTCTTCCCTTTCACACTCAGTGTTCAGTATTTAAAACAGGCTATCTTCTTCATCTGACAGCAAACATTACAGGGAGAAATTCTAGTTAAAATATTTTTGAAACTAGCTGATACTATTAAAGTAAGGAAATTAGATATAAATTATTTGAGCAATAAACTGATGTTATCAAAACTCTGCTTTTCAGATTGACTATTTTTCACACCCTTCTTTAATGAATGTGTGTGTGTGTGTGTGTGTGTGTGTGTGTGTGTGTGTGTGTGTGTGTGTGTGTGTGCGTGCGTGCGTGCGTGCGTGTGTGTGTGTGTGTGTGTCTTTCTCTCTCTGTTTTCATATTTCTTTCATCCTTTGTTTTCCCAACAGGTTTACAAGTCCCTAGCTGTCCTTCGACTATTCCAAAATTGCCAAAATTCTTTGAAGCAATTTGACTTGATTATGAGAATGAATTGCTTCATTATACAACTTCAAAATTAAAATCAAAATAAAATGCATTCCTTTCTAATAAGGAGATTCAAACAGCAATGAACTGATGCTAGGATGAACAGAAACATGACTTTCCATTATTGAGGAACAAAACTTTGAGACAGTGATAGAGTTAATATGACTCACTTGAAAGGACAAATATGGAGAAAGTTTGTAGGCAATCAGGCATTGATTTCATTTTGTTTTAAATTATTTTATTATTATTTTCTGTTCTCCAAATCTGTAATTGGTGCCTCACCAACCGAAACATCTTGAAGCATGCAAGACAGAGGGGGAGGAAAGACAGATATATGCATGTACTGTACCATATCGTAATGCACTGCGTTGTGTTGTGTACATGGAACTATCCAGTTAATAAACAGAACATAAATCTAATGCAAATAAATAATACGACTCTTTCCGAGTATCTGCGGTTTTCACATTTTCTACTTCAGTATTTTTTTTTTTTTTTTTTTTTTTTTTTACTCAACATTAGGGTTACAACAGCAATGAGTACTATCTAATTTTTCAGGACTGGAACATATCTGAAAGCTTATGCACAAAATTTAATCTGCTGCAATAATCACTGAAATATTTATATAATGGATAACATATAATACCTGCAGCTTCTAGGGCAAGAATTTCATCCATGTAGTCAAAAAATTCACAACTTAGCTGGAAACTAAACAAAAATAAGACAATAAGAACAGAAAATCTGTTGAATATTAGCATAACAATAAAATACAAGTATTAAAGATCATGTGCACTGCATAACTTTTTGTCTTAAAATACTTTTAAGTGCACTTGTGATATATACATGTATATATATGGATGCCAAACTCTAACTTGGTGATCTGCCATCATAAAACAAGTAAAGCCATAATCTTGGAAAAGAAGTAACTAATATTTCAAAATAAAATTAGCATAGCATGTAAACTTTTAAGAGTACTGAACATAAGCTCAGAAACTGCATCAGCATTTAATGTGTTTTTAAATGGTAAAGGTCACACAAAAACATCAGTCTAATGTAATGGTGACAATTGCTTCAGTCAGTCTATTCACAAAGGATTTGATGAATGCTTCAACATTTTTTTTTTAAAGGAAAAAGTTTTTAGCATATGCACAAAAAGTCTCAAGGAAACAAATGCTTATTATGGATGAACACAAGTTCAAAACTCATCGAACAGACAATACAATGAAAAAGAAAAAAAGAAGGGGGGCAATATATCAACATTTATTATGAATACAAAAGTATTAATACAAAGATAAAAAGAACAGGTATTTTTATGGCTGTAAATGAGAGACATGATCAAAACAAAGGTTAAGAGATTAGAAATCAGGTATTTTAAGGATCACTAACCAATCAATATCGTATCATTTTGTTTCATAAATATATGAGTAGGTGAAGCTAGATGTCACACCAACAGCTATAAAAAAAAAAAAAAAAAAAGTACACTACCAGACTATTTATCATAAAAGTTTTGAGTTTTCTGGGATTTTTGATCTATAGTCTAGTTTGTGAGAATCAAGTGATATATAATATGAATCATGTGTTATATATAACATAACACAAATCGCAAGACCAGTACATTTGGCTCAAGCTAAATCAAAATCAATTTTCAGTTGGAAGAATAACAAGAATTAAGGTGACAGGAAGGGAAAATAGCATGTGCTTTGTGAAATAACAAATTTATGTGAACATATTTTTAGTGTGTTTCAATTGATAGTTTTCTAACTTCACAAAATTACAACAATTATTGGTCTAATTTGCTGGCAAATGAAGCAATTAGTTGTATATCTATTATGGAAAACAAAAAAGCCAAATTAATGAAATTGATATTTCTTTTTCCCCTTAAACACTTAGATTTTATAGGCAACAACATATCTGTTGCATGCTTGACAATCAATAAAACTCATCTGAGCCATAGTTCATTGCTCAAAAACTGCCACACATGAACAACTATGCCATGTAGTTTTTATTATGCTACTCTTTCATTGGTTGATACATTGATCATCTAAGAATAATAAAAAAAAATCCATCATGCTATCGCATTGTTTTACCTTTGTGTGATTTTCCAAGATGTGGTTAACCCCAGCAACAATTACATTGATAGCTGCAGCAATTGTGTAAAAATATTGAAAATTTTCAGTTAGCTAAAAAAACTTTTTTTATCTGATTCATGAGAAATTTAGGGGAACTGTTCTTATTAGCAATTTATAACATTCATTAAAATTTTGGTCAGTTTTGTGAATAAGGTATTTCTTTTTTGACGAAAAGCATGAGTCCTTCACTAGTAAGTTCTCTGTGTTTGTGATAAACTTTCTGCATGTTGTCTCCAGGTCTCTGTGTATGGCATAAGGAGGAAACTCCTTGATCACTTTTAAATCTCAACATATATAAAAAACTTTACTCTAGAATCCTTAAAAATACTGTAGTTCCTACAAAAATGAAATATGATACAGCAAAAACGAATTGGGAGAACATACAAACAAATTGAAACGAATTGGGGAGAAAAAATTAAAACGGATTTAAACAAATTGGAACGAATTTAAATGAATTGGGAAAAATTAAAATATAATATACATCAAAAACTAATTGGGAGAACATACCTTTCACCGTAGTGCCATGCGTTGAGAGATTACGCTGATACCCATACATTGTTCCAACCACGTTTTGATATGACAGGATTCCTTTAAGGTATACACTACACTGAAATTCTATTCTCAACCCAGTATGTCACCAAACTTCCCGAAAAAGAATATGAAATGACCCACTAAAGCACCAACTTAAAACACTAAAATTCTCGAGTACGAAGATGGTTGAACTTGTGTCGTGTACGACGTAAAAAACACAGCTGAAGCATTACAACACTGCCTAAAATGAAGTGGAAAATGATATTGAATAGCATAAAAACCTCCCGAAATGCCAAATCACGGTGACCTAAGCATAAGGAATGATGTCCTTCCGACACTTTCTTCCTATGCATTTCGGTAATCTGTCACTGTCTTCAGGGACAGTGTCTGCTGTGTCCTTTGTGATCCCACTCACTCTGCAGAAAGCTTAAACTCCAATGAAAGTTTAAAAATACAATTGAAATGAATAGAATTTACAAAGTGAACAGATTAAAAAAATGAAACTATAAAACCTCCAATTCAAAGGGTGGAAAAATCTAAAAATCCTATGTCTTTGTCGGCTGAACCAGACACATTTTGCACTACGATTTCGCTGGCATCCTGAACGGTGTCATAGATAGCAATGTTATGTGTCAACTTCAGGTCGACTTCATTTAAAAATAAAAAATTAAGTCGACCTGAAGTTGACACATAACATTGCTATCTGCTGTGGCTCTCCCACACTTAAAAATAAAAATCGAGGAAATAAAAACAAAAATATTCTTGGGGGGAGGGGGAGGGGAGACCTAAAAAATTTATGATTCTGGGTCATTCCGGATTTCATGCACCAGATAATAGGGCTGGTACTGTATCTATTTACGAGAAAATGTATTTCTGATGGACCTGAATGAGAGATATCATGACCATAGCAAAGGTCAGGAGATTAGAAACTAAGTATACCAAGGATCATAATCAATCATTACCATTATAACCTATTCCAAGGATTACTAACCAATCATCATCATTATTATTACAATATCATTGTTTTCAGATGTATCTGAGTAAGTGAAATCAGATGTCACACCAATGAGTTTATTAAAAATCAAACCAGTATTCCATATCACAAAAATCTAAAAGGAGTGGATTACAAAGACATTGCTTCAGTCCAATTTTTTTTTTTCTATTGGAAGTTTAACGAGCACCGTGAGCTACTCAATGGGCTATAAGCAGTCGCCCATCCCTAATTTAGGGCCACTGGTTCCAGGGAATGGAGAGAGCCAGTGCCATAAGATAAACACAAAAACCATGCCTCACAGGAATTCAAAACTGAACCCCTTTTGGATGAATGATCAGAAGCCATTGTTTAGACCACTGCACCACCGGGCGGCGTTCAAGTCTTATGAAGACATATCTTTTCAGAGAGTTGCAATGGAACTTTTTCACTAAATGCTGTGATCCGTATGATACATGATAGGAATAAATTAATTAATAATTTTGAGTTTTATGTTGTGGTTGCTAGAGGCAAAAGCATTGGCATGCACAACATAACAAGTTGGAGAAAAATTGACACATTGCCATTAGTTACAACATTGGTTTCTCAAATAGAATGGGGGTCAACCTTCCCTCATGCTAAGGACATAATTATGGGGGAGAGGACTGGAACATAAATCAAATGGCATTCAAAACAGAGTTTTCATTTATCCCTTCTTTCTTTTTTTTTTTTTTTTTAATCAACTTGAGATGTTTGTACACACTTCAGGCAGTAGATTGAACATGCGTCAAGCAGCAATATCTGAAAGACCAACTTTTTCTTAGCACACTGGCTGGACCTACCTTACATAATATTTGTACAATGAAAAATTTGAAGTTGCCTTTTTGATGTGATCACCATAATTCCTAAAAAATGTTATAAAAAAACATTGAGTGTAAAAATGTTATATTACATTTTTATTGTAATAAGAACATTTTGCACAACAATTTGCCTACTGCAACAAACATCGTTACCATATACAACATCTAACACAACTTTCTATGTCACTGCAATAACAATGATAACACAACATAAGATCATTTATCACTTAATATATGAGGAATGTAGTGCTTTTTCGTTAATAACTCCTGTAATTTTGTAAATATTTACATGAAAGTTTGTATAAATCTAGATTGGCTTTCTGCGTATTTAGATTAGTCATTGCAAAGGACTGATATTTGCCTAAAGCAAAGATCTGTTATTGGGTTTCTGGAAATGGGAAGTTGCAAGATGACAGAGATCTACATGAGGCTGAAAAGAATCTATGGAAATGCGACAATTGACCACAGTAATTTCAAAAGATAGATGAAGAGGTTTTGTACAGGAGAAACCTCAGTGGCCAACAAACAACCGAGCAGAAGGCCTTCAACCAAGAACCAACAGCAAATTTATGAACTCATTTGGAGTGATCAACATGTAACCAATGGCGGTTTTACGGGGGGGGGGGGGTAATAGGGATAATCCCACACACACACACACTTGTGAAAATGACGCTAAAAAATTTATTTTGGTGGATAGAAAAAATATATAAACCATGTGGAACGACTTTGATATAAAGGAAATTAAATATTTTGACAGTTTTTCTAATTCCACTTACTGTATATTTTTTAAACCAAAAGATGGCAGCACAATATACTTTTTATCTAGGGGTGAGTTCGGTGACTAGAGCAAAGAATCCAATGAGGTAGAAGAAGAATCTATAAGAGGTGAAGAAAGAAGGCTCCAATCAGCTCCATAGGGAATAAGGCTAATGTAAAACGCACGACGGCAGCGCCACCATACTTGACGGCCCAATTGGTATGTTTGGAAAGCCTGCATTACAGGATGAAAAACCAATGGCATTCCCACCCTTTTCACGTGTTTTAAAAGAGTGCAGATCTTAGCTGTTTATGTCATCATCATCATCATCATTGTCAACCATTATCAATCCACTGCTGGACGAAGGTCTCCCCAAGTTTCCTCCACAACGGTCTGTCTTGTGCCAGTCTCCTCCATGTCACTCCCGCATATTTACGAATTTCATCCACCCATCTCCCATGTGGTCTTTTTCTGGGTCTTTTCCTGTCCCTTGGAATCCAATCTAAAATTTCGGCTGTCCATCTATGGTCTGTCCTTCTGGCAGTATGTCCAGCCCATTGCCATTTCAGGGATTTAACTCTGATCATGATGTCTTCCACTCTTGTCATTTTTCGGATCCACGAGTTCCTCTTCTTATCTCTCCTGGTTATACCAAGCATGCACCTCTCCATGCTTCTTTGAGTTGTCTGCAGCCTTTGTATGTCTCTTTTAGTTAAGGTCCACGTCTCTGCACCATACGTAAGCACTGGAAGGATGCATTGATCAAACACTTTTCTTTTAAGACATAATGGCATATTGCTCTTGAAAATTATGCTGTTTCTTCCAAAAGCTCTCCAGGCAAGTTTTGTACGCCGATTAATTTCTTCATCAATGTGACCCTCACTTGATATCTGCTGTCCAAGATAAACATACGTATCTGTTATCTCCAGTTTTTCTCCATCAATCGATAAATCTTCATTTCTTGTAAAAGCATTGAACATCACTTTTGTCTTCTGAAAGTTCATTTTTAATCCCACTTCTTTACTCTTGTCAGCAAGTTCCTGGATCATACTCTGCAGCTCTGATGGGGTAGTTGCAAAAATGACTACGTCATCAGCAAAACGAAGGTGGGTTAGATAATCTCCATTAATCTTTATCCCTTTGTTTTCCCAGTTCAGTGCTTGAAAGACATTTTCCAATGTGGCATTAAAGAGCTTCGGAGATATGGTGTCACCTTGTCTCACTCCCTTTCCAATTTTTATGTGTGTTGTATTTTCAAACAGCCGAATCTTTGCACTTGCATTTTCATAGATGTTATTAATAATATTAATGTATGCATCTTCAATACCGCAGGATTTCAGAGCCGTGGTAACTGCTGATGGTTTCACCGAATCAAAGGCTTTTTCATAATCGATAAAAGCCATGCACAATGGAAGTTCATATTCCCTCGCTCTTTCAATTAGTTCTCTCAGTACGTGGATATGATCTATTGTGCTGTAGCCACTCCTGAATCCAGCTTGTTCTCTCGGTTGAGCCATGTCCAGTGTTACCTTCAAGCGGTGTGAAAGAACTTTAGTGAAGATTTTATAAACCACTGATAGGAGGCTGATAGGTCTGTAGTTCCTGAGATCCTCAATGTCACCTTTTTTATGTAGCAGGATCATTGTAGCATTGTTCCAATCCTCAGGAATCTTCCCTTCATTAAGGCATCGAGTGAAAATTTGGGCGAGTACTGTTTCAATTTCTCCACTTGCTTCTTGTATGATGTCTATAGTAATTCCATCTTCTCCTGGAGCTTTCCCCCGCTTCATGTTCTTGATTGCATGAGCAACTTCTGCTGGGAGGACTGGAAGAACTCTGGTACCTTTCATGATGTCTGGAGTACATGTATCATCCCTTTCATATAGTTTGGAGTAGAAATCTTTCACTCTTGTCAAAATTTCTGCCTCTATTTCTTGTTATAGAACCATCTTCTTTTCTCAGAGCCATAATCTGTTTTCTTCCCTTACTGAGATGTCCCTTTGCTATCTTTAGGCTTTGGTTGTTTTCAATTGCTTTCCTCACTAGCTCACAGTTGAATTTCCTTACGTCTTCAGTGATACTTTTTCGTGCTGTCTTGCATAGCTCTATATATTCCACTTTGGAAGTCACATCTTCTTTAGTTGTCCTCATCTCTCTTCTTTTTTGCATCAACATTTTGGTTTTTCCTGATAATTTGTTTACATGCAACTTGTTCTTAGACCCAGCTAATTTTGTTGCTGTTTCCATAAGAGCTTTGGTTACTTTTCTGTTAACTTCAGAAATATCCACTTCTTCCGATGTTAGGCCTTCTAAAGCAGAGAATCTGTTCTTCAGTTCCAACTTGAAAGTATTATGGTGTTTTTTAAGGTTGGTTATGTCAATACACTTTGTTTGTCTTATGAGCTTGCCACGTTCCAGTTTAGTGTTGAGGTGTATCTTACATCTCACCAATCTATGGTCACTACCTGTGTTGAACTTGTTTAGCACACTGCAGTCTTCTATGACGAATTTTTTGTTACACATAATAAAATCAATTTCACTTGTCGTCCCAATTGGATGTCTCCATGTCCATTTCCTGTGTGGCTTTTTTCTTGAAAAAGGAATTCAAGATGAAAAATCCTTCTGCCTCTGCAAACTCAACGAGAGTATTTCCACGCTGGTTTCTGTTGCCGTGACCGAATTTACCTACTGAAGTTTCATTCTGTTGCCGGTGCCCTATTTTTGCATTGAAATCTCCCATAATTATCTTCAAGTGCTGCTTACCTTTATTATTTAGATGACGAATTTCCTCATAAAATTCTTCAATTTCTTCTTCAGGATGACTTGTGGTGGGTGCATAAGTTTGAATAATCTGAGCCTGGTATCTTCTCGATAGTTGGATAACGAGTCGTGCAGCTCTGTCAGAGGAACTTTCAACTTCTACAACTTTATCCTTCAGTTTCTTGTTTATTATAAATCCAACACCACTAGTTCTGCCAGTATCTGTCCCACGATAATAGAAGAGATGTCCACTTTTCAGTTCAATGAGATCTTCTCCTTTTCTCCTTACCTCACTCAGCCCGACGATGTCCCACTTGATCCTTTGTAGTTCCTCTTCCAATTCAAGAAGCCTTGAATCAGAAGATAGGGAGCGTCCGTTGTAGGTAGCCAAGGTCAGCATCAAATGGCAGCCTAGTCCGGTCCTCCGGGGATTCTTAGCACCCTCTGCCTTCATGTCGCACTGGCCGCGTACATTCCAGCTGCCGGAGACTGAGGGCCAAGATTTAAGTTGTAGAGTCATTTTGGAGGTGTTTGGCCATAACTCACCACGCTGGCCAAGCGGGTTGGTGAGTGTGGGATAGCATTTCCTCTGATCCCGATGGTATAGTTATACCGCTATTTGCGGTCGTCAGAGCCCCTTTAGTGGGAACAGGATGCACCACGAGAAGGCGGGGTTGACATTTGTCAAGGAGAGGCTGTGATGTTACGCATCACCTGACCTTGTTTATGTAGGAGTCTCTAACAGCTTCGCGCTGCTCCCAATGTTTTCTTTGCCTTCAAGTAATAAATGTTGTCGCTTTCGCGGATGTTAACTATGGAGTTAATTTTAAAAAATCCATTCTTTGTTCAAAATAAGCACACAATGAGACTTGCAAGTTGCAACTGCCGAACAACAAGAACATGCATTACGCATGCGCTCTCCCTTTGCTGTGGGCTTCTCAGTACTACCATTTGGAACGCCAAGTGAAGTTTACCAACAGAGGTCGCCCTTTACGCCGCAGCGAAACTTTCCTTCTTGATCGCGTGCATCATATGACCTTTGACTTCATTCCCACCCCACTCCCCACGTAGTGAATGAGCATGCTAGTTTTCCTGACCGCCGGTAGCTTTTAGAAAAGAAAATGAGCAAACACCAAAAAAATATGTTAGATTGTTTCTTCAAAAAGTTGAAAGAAGATTGTGGTGAAACTGAATCTGTTCCTTGTTTGACTTTGAGTGGCAGAGAAGATGAAATTTCGGTTTCAGCAAGTATTGAAAAGTTTCAATAGCAGCATTCATGTGAAGCTCAATCCACATCAAATATGCACGTAGCAAAGAATGTTTGCTTTTGTAGAACAACTGGCGACAGATAAACCTCAACCTGCTCTATTTGATGGTAAAATTGATGTGGGTTTCTACGTTGAAAAGCAATGCATTTCTTCAATAACAGATCGTGAAAAATTCAATATTCTGAAATGCGCGTGGATTCCAAGTAAATATTTCCTTTATCCCTTTTCAGTGCATAAGAAAAATAATAAAGAAGTGAAATGCTATCTCTCTTAAAAGCATTTTAGTTTGTTTAATTGGTTAACGTATTCATGCAAACTTAAAGGTTTATTTTGCAAGTATTGTCTCTTGTTTTCCAATAAATACGGAAGAATAAACAAAGCCACTCCATTAAAAAAACTCGTTACTGTGCCTTTGGATAAATATTCTAAATTACTAAGGCAAAGATGGAGATTTAATTGTTCACGAGCAAAATAAATACCATAAAGAATCTGTTTCTTTTGCTTCAGATTTTATAAAAAAATATATGAAAATCCTCAGGAAGGAGTGTTGATGAAGTTAGATTTAGCCGGTGAGCTTCAAAACAAGGAGAACAGGGAAAGGTTGATTCCAATAATCGAGTCCATTATTTTTTGGGGGGTCAAAACTTAGCATTTCATGGCCATAGGGATTATGGCGAAATGTCATTTCTATGAGTTGATGACCAATTTTCTCACGATAATTACAAAAGTCACTTAAATCTGAATGAAGGTAATTTTCGGGAATTGTTACGGTATCGTGATGGAAGTGGTGATGAGAAGGTAAAAAAATTTATGGAAAATACAAGTTCACGAGCAACGTACATAAGCAACACCATGCAAAATGAACTAATTAAGTTTTGTGTAGATGAAATTTTGAACTCTGTCCTTAATAAAATTAAAGCAAACAAATACTAAGGAATTAATTTTGATGAGACTACTGATATTAGTTGGGGGTCACAGATGTCCATAATTGTGAGATATTTTGATAAAAAGCATATCAAGTTTTGGAAGATTTTGTATCATTTATTGATATTCATAACGAAAATTTCGAAGACTTCAAAGAGGAACCTGTTGTTAGTGGAAAAGTACTCGCAAAAACTGTACTTTCTTTTTTGCAAAAATCTGGCATCGATTTTAATGATTGTGGTGCTATAGGCACTGACACTTGTAGCGTTATGCTTTCAGATCAGAAAGGAGCTGTCTCGGAATTGCAGAAATCTCTAAAAAATGCTATTAAATGCCCTTGCTACAGTCATGCTTTAAATTTATCACTTTCGAAATCAATTTCCATCCAAGATGTCCGCAATGCTATAGGCACAATTAAAGAGATTATAAATTTCTTTAATGTCTTGCCAAAGCGGAATAAAGTTTTGAAACAAGTTATGATGGATGAAAACTCTGGTCACCAGCAGTTGAAGAAATTGTGCGAAACTAGGTGGGCAGAAAGGCATGAAGCGGTTTTGAGATTTAAAACATACTTTCTCGAAATTGTCAGCGCATTGGAATTGGTGGCCAGCTGGAAAGATAGCCAGTCATCATCGTCAGCGTAAACCCAGTTGAATACTATGTTTACTTAAAATTTTATAGTTGCTGTCTATTGCTTGTCTTTTACGCTGAACTTTACTCAGAGTGTGAGTAAGTTATTATAAAAGAAAAATTTGGACACTAAAGTGGCAAAAGAACTGATCCAAAATGTAATATTAGTGTTTAAGGAAAAGAGAGAAAATGCAAAACAAACGTTCAGCAATCTATATGTGGAAATTACAAAGCTACATGAAAAGTTGGATTTATCCATTTCCCTTACTAGAAGAGTCAAAAATTAAACAAATAGGTGCAACCCCATCACTGATATTGCTGAAGATTACTTCAGAATCACCATTTACATCCCTTTGTTAGAAAACGTGATTCAAGACCTTGATTTCAGATTCCCCCTCTACTATTTTCAATTCTTTATCATCTAATTCCCTATTACCGTCAGAAACCGTGAAAAAGTCAAGATCGGAAATATCGACAATTGGGGAAGACATTTCTAAGAATTTGGCGCCTATTGTTGCAGAAAAAGAAATTCTATTGTCCAAAATCAAGTCCGAGATAGACCTGTGGGTTGAAAAATGGAAAAAATGCAAAACGGAAGAATTACCAAGTAATGCTGTAGCAACTTTTTTACATTGCGATAAAGATTTATATCCTTGCATCAGCACTGCTTTGAAATTATTGTGCACCCTACCAGTATGCACTGCTTCAAGTGAAAGGAGTTTTTCAGCATTAAAAAGGTTGAAAACATGGCTAAGAACAACAATGACGCAAGAGAGATTGGTTGGCCTTGCCCTGCTTCATGTTCATTGAGATATCTTTATATCAGTTGACAATGTCATTAACAGATTTGCAAATATGAAGAACCAAAGACTGGAATTCGTCCTTTGATTTTATTTGTGTGAATAAACAGTAATGATTTAAATAATTAATTGAATTAATTAATATTAATTTAATTAATATAATTCAATTAGAATATATATAAAACAATTTTAATTTAAATATCTAAATTTTATTAAATATTAGTTATTATTACATGCTATAGTTAATAGTTTACATAAGCTTATCAGATATCATACACAACCCCCCCCCCCCGACTGCAACTCTAGAACTGCCCTTGCATGTAACCATTCAGTGATGCACTGCATTGTGGTCGCAGTGCTGCGGAAAAAATTATTCATAACCTGGGATATTGGAAAGTGTGTACAAAGTGAGTTCCATGCCAATTAATTTAAGATCAAAGGGTTGAAATGTTCATAAATCTGTTGGGAATGTTTGGCAACAACCAGGATATATTCTTTTCCAATGTGGTTACTTAAAATTAAACCTAGGCATTCCTTTATGACTTATAGACAAAAATGCAGTCTGGAATGGCTGCATGGAACCTTGCTTAGGCCTAAGTAGTTCAAAACAAAAATAATGATGCCACAAGCATCATATGAAAGTCATGCATAATGGAGTTCATATTTCCTCATTCTTTCAATTAGTTCTCTCAGTACATGGATTTTGATGCCACTGGCATCAAGTACATGCCAGTACATGCCTTTTGATGCCACAGGCATTATTATTGTTGAATTTTTTAAAACAAGGTGGAACAGTCAACAGTTCTTGCTAAATTGGGACACTAAAGAAGGTCAGGTGAGTTATTTGCTAGAAGAGACCACATATGCATCTTCATTCAGTCTTCTTACACCATGACAAAGCCTGACCTCACAGGTCGTTTGAAACACCTTGGCCAAAATGGGTTGAACAGTAATCCCATATTCACCACACAGCTCTGATTTAGCAGCTTCTGACTTTTCACCTGTTCGGTCCCACAAAACAAAGCACCCGTGGTCAAAGTTTTGAGGATACAGATAAAGTTAAACATTAACAGGTTGTCAAAAACACCAAGCAGATTATTGAACTTTTTGTGTGGTCTCTATTTGCAATCAATAAATCTCAGTGCCATTTAGGCTGGTCTTAAAAATGTGAATAAATGCAAATGCTTGAAATAATATTTTCTTGAAGAAACTGAATATTAAAAATTATAATATGACTTGGTTGGGCACTTACATTTCACAACTGGAGAGCATAAAGGTCAGGCCAATCCGCCAAAATTGTCTGTTGGAAACCACGACGAAAAAGGAATTTCGCAAGAAACTGTTGTTGTAGTTTCTGACAGATGATTTCAGCACCAGGATTGGCTTGACCTTTATGCTCTCCAGTTGTGAAATGTAAGTACCCAACCAAATCATATTATCATTTTTAATGTGTTCAGTTCCTTCAAGAAATTATTTCAATCATCTATTCTCATTTAAAAAAACAGTCTAAATGGCACTGGCATTTATTGGTCCCAAAGACCAGAACACGCAAAAAGTTCAATAATCTCCTTGGCAATTTTTGACAACCTATTAATCTTTACATTCACATGTTATCAGCTCAAATTTTAGAGCAAATCAAATCTAAAGTTAAACAATCTATGAGATACTGTGTGAAAAAAACAGTCCATAGAATTTTTCAAACTGGTTACCTATGTTGGGTTGAACAATGGCATGAAGGCTGAATTTCAGCAGGGCATTTTGAGTAGCACCATTACATTCAGCAGATTTCAGTAAATTTTTACATCAATTTTCATTATAGCACCTCAACTGACAGAACAACCCCCATCAGCCTCCTATCAGTGGTTTATAAAATCTTCACTACAATTCGTTCACATTGCTCGAAGGTAACATTGGGCATGGCTCAACCAAGGTAACAAGCTGGACTCGGGAGTGGCTACAACACCATAGATCATATCCATGTACTGAGAGAACTATTTGAAAGAACGAGGGAATATAAGCTCCATTATGCATGGCTTTTATTAATTATGAAAAGGCCTTTAATTCCGTGAAACCATCAGCAGTTTCAAAGGCTTTGAAATCTTGCAGAATTGAAGATGCATACATTAGCATTATTAATAACATCTATGAAAATGCAAAGGTTTGGATATTTGAGGATACAGCACAAATAAAAAGTGGAAAGGGTGTGAGACAAGGTGACACCATATCTCCCAAGCTCTTTAATGCCACATTGCAAAATGTCTTACAATCATTGAACTGGGAAAACAAAGGGATAAAGATTAATGGAGATTATTTAACTCACCTTTATTTTGCTGATGATGTAATCATTTTTGCCACTACCCCTTTAGAGTTGCAGAGTATGATCCAGGAACTTGCTGACAAGAGTAAAGTGGGATTAAAAATGAACTTTCAGATGACAAAGCTGATGCACAAATGCTTTTACAATAAATGAAAATTTTGTGACTGATGGGGAAAATCTCAAGAGAACTAATACCTACATTTACCTTGGACAACAGATATCAAGCAAGGGTCACACTGATGAAGAAATTAATCAGTGTATAAAACTTGGCTGGAAAGCTTTTGGAAGAAACAGTACAATATTCAAGAGCAATATACCATTATGTCTTAAAAGAAAGTGTTAAATCAGTGCATTTTTACATATGGAGCACATTCATGGATCTTAACTATAAAAAAGAAATACAAAAGCTGCAGATAACAGAAAGAAGAATGGAAAGATGCATGCTTGATGTAAACAGGGAAGAGGAAATCACAGATAAGGAAAATGACAAGAGTGGAAAACATTATGATCAGAGTAAAATCCCAGAAATGGCAATGGGCTGGACATGTAGCCAAAAGAATGGATCACTGATGGACAACCAAACTTTTAGACTAGATACCAAGGGACACAAAAAGACCCAGAAGGAGACTACATGGGAGATGGATGGATGAAATTCAAAAACGTGCCGGAGAAACATGAGCTAGACTGGCTCAAGACAGACAGTTGTGGAAGAAACTTGGGATGATCGTCACTCAGCAGAAGATTGTAATGGTTGACAATGATGATGATGAAATATAATATAGTATAGTATATTACTTTGATAATCACTCAGTATTTACAAAAAAATTTCTGCCCATAAATGCTATATTTTTAATAAAGAACGGCAGTCTGCTATATTCTTGCCAAGGTAAAATAACAGTTACATGTGGTGAGAAGTGACTCTTTATTAAATGAAGTCGTAAAGTTAGCAACAGAAGTTTCACTGTTGGCAGTGCTGTTTAGAAGGACTGGGGACAGGGGTCACACTTTCTTTCCTTTGTGAAATGTAATTTTGTGATAAAAACTGTGCCATGTGATTTCACTACTAGCAGGATTACAGAAATGCATTACTTCATGAAATCATTTCATTTTGAATGCTGCACATGTCACATGTAATTGAAAAAAAAAAAAAAAAAAACATGTTGCACTGTAAATGAAAGAATACTATAACATAGCTTTCTTTTTCATGCCACATGCAAATAAAAATACATCACTGCTTTATTACCAGCAATTAATGTGCATTTTATGTCCACTTCTTTAGTCACAACAAATGTCCTAATGTGGTCTAAGAACAGAATCATTGCTTCAGGGCATTTTTTGTACCTATAGTTATGCAATAATACATAGATTTCTGGGATGTAAGGTCAGGTGATGCGTAACATCACAGCCTCTCCTTGACAAATGTCAACCCTGCCTTCTCGTGGTGCATCCTGTTCCCACTAAAGGGGCTCTGACAACCGCCAATAGCGGTATAACTATACCATCGGGATTAGAGGAAATGCTATCCCACACACACCAACCCGCTTGGCCAGTGTGGTGAGTTATGGCCAAACCCCTCCAAAATGACTCCACAACTTAAATCTTGGCCCTCAGTCTCCGGCAGCTGGAATGTACCTGGCCAAGGCAGCGACCAGTGCGACATGAAGGCAGAGGGTGCTAAGAATCCCCGGAGGACCTGACTAGGCTGCCATCTGATGCTGACCTTGGCTGTGCATAATGGATGTTCCCTATCTTCTGATTCAAGGCTTCTTGAATTGGAAGAGGAACTACAAAGGATTAAGTGGGACATCATCAGGCTAAGTGAGGTAAGGAGAAAAGGAGATCTCATTGAACTGAAAAGTGGACATCTCTTCTACTATCGTGGGACAGATACTGGCAGAACTAGTGGTGTTGGATTTATAATAAACAAGAAACTGAAGGATAAAGTTGTAGAAGTTGAAAGTTCCTCTGACAGAGCTGCACGACTCGTTATCCAACTCTCGAGAAGATACCAGGCTCAGATAATTCAAACTTATGCACACACCACAAGTCATCCTGAAGAAGAAATTGAAGAATTTTATGAGGAAATTCGTCATCTAAATAATAAAGGTAAGCAGCATTTGAAGATAATTATGGGAGATTTCAATGCAAAAATAGGGCAACATCAACAGAATGAAACTTCAGTAGATAAATTCGGTCAAGGCAACAGAAACCAGCGTGGAAATACTCTCGTTGAGTTTGCGGAGGCAGAAGGGTTTTTCATCTTGAACACCTTCTTCAAGAAAAAGCCACACAGGAAATGGACATGGAGACATCCAAATGGGACGACAAGTGAAATTGATTTTATTATGTGCAACAAAAAATTTGTCATAGAAGACTGCAGTGTGCTAAACAAGTTCAACACAGGTAGTGACCATAGATTGGTGAGATGTAAGATGCATCTCAACACTAAACTTGAACGTAGCAAGCTCATAAGACAAACAAAATGTATTGACATAACCAACCTTAAAAAACACCATAATACCTTCAAGTTGGAACTGAAGAACAGATTCTCCGCTTTAAAAGGCCTAACATCAGAAGAAGTGGATATTTCTGAAGTTAACAGAAAAGTAACCAAAGCTTTTATGGAAACAGCAGCAAAATTAGCTGGCTCTAAGAACAAGTTGCATGTGACCAAATTATCAGAAAAAACCAAAATGTTGATGCAAAAAAGAAGAGAGAGATGAGGACAACTAAAGAAGATGCGACTTCCAAAGTGGAATATATAGAGCTATGCAAGACAGTACGAAAAAGTATCACTGAAGACGTAAGGAAATTCAACTGTGAACTAGTGAGGAAAGCAATTGAAAACAACCAAAGCCTAAAGATAAGCAAAGGGACATCTCAGTAAGGGAAGAAAACTTATTATGCAGGGATCATAGCATACTTCTGGAAAATTTTAGGTAGGAATTTTAGGAATTTTTAGAAAAATTTTAGGAGTGTATTTCAATAAAAACTAGATGTATATTTGTATGCATCTAGTAAAACAACTTTGTATACATTGTAAAGAGTTTGCTTCACACCCTTCAACCATATATACTGATAGACTGCGCATGACATCAAAATTTCTGGCTCCAACATAAAATCACATGACAACAGTCAAAAAGATGGGTTACACCTGCTGTGCTTATGGTTGCTCTGAGCGATATAGTAAAGAAAGTTCTATGATTTTTCATGGGTAAGAAACGAATTAAATACCTAAGTCAATAAAGTTCAATTACTTAACCAGAAACTTGCAGCTATTGATATAAAAATATAGTAACTTAAGAAAAAATGGAATGCATGTTCCAAATTCTTCGCAAATGTTCATCACATTATAAATCACAAAATGTAAACAACCCGATCATGCATGTATATAGCTCATAAGTAAACTTACCTGAAGAGTTTTCATTATATATGAGGCGCATTCACATAATACACCGAAAACACTGAAGTTCTGCAGCGTAAATTAGTAATCATAACAGCATTTTTACACGAAATTTGGAGTCTTATGATGACGTGCCCAATGTTTGAGCCATGGCGGCTTTGATGCAGCTATTGCCAATGTGCAGTCCATTAGTATATATGGTCGAAGTTAACACCCAAATTTTTTGCATAACGTCTAATGTCTAAAGTTTAAGTATGATTTACTTCTAATGTTCAGTTCTTATCTTTTCACGTGTTATTATCATATTCAAGTATATTTACCACATTCAAGTTTCACTTTGAACATTAATATGCTGTTGAACCAGAAGCAATTCACGATTTTCACAGTAAAGTTTTCAGGTTTCACATTAAATTATAATATCCTAAAAAGGTAATTGAAAACCAAGAACTATGTACAATTGTTCACTGAATTACTTTTTTCATATTATTGTTTTAACCTTTTCCTGATTAGCCTATCTTTTTCTGCTTCTACCACAACTAATTTACTTTCAGTTTTCTTTATTTCAGCTGAACCTTGTATGATCAAGTTAGAGGCAACTGCTATTTCAACAGTATTTTGTTTTTCTACAGCTTTTCTCATTCTTTCTGTTCCCTCTTGAATTATTGCTAGGGAGGCTTCTTTATCTTTTTTAAGTCTATTTATTTCTGCATCATTTTCTTTTATTTTGTCATCAAACTCAGCTTTTCTTTTTTTTCTCTAGCTGCTTTTCCTTATTTTCCCTCTCTTTCTGCTTCCTTTCTTTTACCTTTTTTGATTCTTCTTCCTTCAGCTTATCAACATACTCTTTATAAAATTTATGTGAATCACAAACACTATTTAACAAATTTCTTGTTATGGGAACTTTACTTACACATCCATAGTGTTTAATGGCCCCTTTAACTATTCTTAATGATGTTATAGTTGAGTCTTTTAAGTTAGCCTTGTCCTTCTTAACAGAGCAGTGTTAACCGAAAATCCCCTTTCTGCATCAGCATTACCATGAGGTAAAACTAAAATTGACTTTATGAGTTCAGCAAGATTTGAGTATTTTTCTTTTCCGCTAGAGTCTTTAATACTAAATATATTACGCCAGTAATGATCAATCCACACTGGAATATGCCTTTCCTCTGAAAATTACACTAGTTCATCTAGAGTTGGCTTATCGCAATTTAAAAGTTTCCACTCTTCTCTTACTCTATCAATTTGTTCCTCAGAAAGATGCAAAACACTTGAAATTCTGGTTATTTCCGAAAGTCCTTCAGTGACTGAAAGTTGAGTTGACTCTTTCTTTGGTTCTTTTACCTTTAAAACTTCTATGTCTCTTAGCTTTTGATTGCAGAATGGCAAATTTGACTTTAAATATTTTGTGGTTGCAATTAGTGATGATCTTACATCTAAGAGAAATAATTTCTGCCTGGTCTCCTGAACATTCCTGAGGAGATTTTTTGTCTTCATACCAACTTCTAACTCCCCTAGTTTTTTTCCATGAATTTTTGTTTTCAAAATCTACATTCTTTAGGTCTTCTCCAAATTTCCCTGCTATAACATCATCTTGGATAAACTGAGCCATAACATTCCTCATTAAAGTATTTAAATCAGAATATAACTGATGTATTTTGGTTCTTCACTCTGATAACATAATGAAAACTTTTCAAAATTTTGGTGTGAAAATGAAATTAATGCTAAATAGCAAGGAGTAAGCTCATTTTTTCAGGAAACAGTGAATTCTTTTATACCTTGCCGAATTGCGCAGTTGTTTTTCAAATATTTTTTGAGATGGCAAGAAGTTTAAAAAATATTCTGTAATATTTAGCCATTGATCCAAGAGCCTCTGGGCTACAGAACCAACGGTTAACCATCTGTTGCTGACATGACGCAAAAGAAATTTGGCACTGACCAATGTTATATCCTCGACAGATTTATAATCCTCTCGTCTTGCAGCACTACTCTTTAAAAAGTAATGCATATCAGTAGCAAATTCGTCAAAATCTATATTTAAGCTTGTCAAAAATTTTAAATGCATTACTAACAACATGCAGGTTGCAAAAACCTAGTTCCCAAGATTTCTGGCCTGTTTCTTGTTTTACAACTTCATTGAATTTGCGTAAAAAGCACTTATTTACATTTGGGCTGTCCATGGATACACAAATAATTCTGTTCAACGAAATATTGAAGGATGATAACACATCAAGAATTTCTTTTAGCAAAATATCTGCTGTTGCATGACCCAGAAAAACGCTTGTTAGGTATCGGCAAGAAACTGAATTTATTTCTGAAGACCAGTACCTGAGATACACATCCAACTGCCGTTTCACTTGTGTATTTGTAGTTTCATCAAATGCTATAGTAACCTTTCCTGGGCTACTAGATGCAATGTCTTTTTTCAAATCCTCTTCAAAATATTTTGACAATCCATGTGATATCACATAAGCAACTTTTTTTCTTTAAGTTGCATTTTGGCTGCAATAGCAGAATCAGGAAACATTTCTTTGAAAAGTTCAACTGTTTCAGTGCATGAAACAAAAGACATATTGTCCTTAGCAACTTTCATGGCCCATAATGCTTCGGCTTTAGCCAACTGTAAATCATGACTCAGTACTTCACTAATATTTGTTTTGGGCTGAAGATCCCGTCCTCCAAAGGCTTTCAGGATGGACTTATTTTGAAATTTACTTTGAAATTTCTGCAAATGTTTTTTCTCTTTATGATGCGCTTTTACTTGTGAAAAGCCACTATTAGAAATGTTGAAAATTTCTGAACACAATATACACTTAGCAGAAAATATTGTTTCAGTTGCAGAATACCATTCTTTCAACTTCACTCCGTCCAATTCTTTGGCGAGCCACGCATCTTGAAATTTCGTTTTGGATTTAGGCATCTTAAACACTTGTATTACTAACCAGAAAATGAAAGGGAAGTACAAAAACACGTTCCAATATTGCAAAACCAGACAACTTCCCGAAATTTGGCTGCGAGGATGTCAGAAGATATGAAAAAAAAAAAAAAAAAAAGCAGGTCACCACTAGAGAACTGAACCTGCACACAGCACAGAGAACACCATAAAAGACGTAAAACCAGAAACTATCATACGCATCTCACGCAAGTTCAGTCAAAGCGAGTCGGAGCCGAGATATATTGCGCATCGAAGGTCGCTGTCGCCGACGCATGATCGAAGGTCAATGATCACGTGCTCTACTGCCTGCCAAGATAATACTCAGCTACCATCCCATCGTCATTACCGGAGGTTACGGAAGGAGACCACATGTTTCCTCTTTGCTTCCACCCACCTGCGGTTTACAATAACAAAACATCAGCAGAAAGAGGAGGTTCCACAAGGCATGTACAAAAATAAAGTACGATCTTCTGCGTACGGAGTTCGTCTGCAAAGCGCAAACCAGGGGTGAAAATGACCCCTCCCCTTTTCCCTTAGATCTCTTGTTACTCTCGAAAACTGTTCGAAGGCAAAAAACTGAAACGCCCGCCCCGAAGCAAGTGCATCTCGATGGCGTCATTTTTCCCTCCCTTCAGCAGCACAGCATATAGGCTGTGTTTCTACAATAACAGGTCTTTTTACCTTACCGTAATGGTAAATTTATTGGCGTTAATAACGGTTGTGTTTTTAATAAAAATAAGCTTACGAAAATTTTAGGATGAATAGCAAATTTTAGGTCTAATTTTAGGAATTTAAGGAGGGTCACAAAATATTAGGAATTTTAGGAATTTTAGGAGGAATGCGATCCCTGTATTATGGCATTGAGAAAAGAAGATGGTTCTGTAACAAGAAATAGAGGCGAAATTTTGACAAGAGTGAAAGATTTCTATTCCAAATTATATGAAAGGGACGATACATGTACTCCAGACATCATGAAAGGTACCAGAGTTCTTCCAGTCCTCCCAGCAGAAGTTGCACATGCAATCAAGAACATGAAGCGAGGAAAAGCTCCAGGAGAAGATGGAATTACTGTAGACATCATACAAGAAGCAAGTGGAGAAATCGAAACAGTACTCGCCCAAATTTTCACTCGATGCCTTAATGAAGGGAAGATTCCTGAGGATTGGAACAACGCTACAATGATCCTGCTAC
The DNA here is from genome assembly GCA_039090855.1 of Macrothele yani. Classification (NCBI taxonomy): domain Eukaryota; kingdom Metazoa; phylum Arthropoda; class Arachnida; order Araneae; family Macrothelidae; genus Macrothele; species Macrothele yani. Next base: position 36,171,894 of record CM077004.1, read on the forward strand.
ATAAAAAAGGTGACATTAAGGATCTCGGGAACTACAGACCTATCAGCCTCCTATCAGTGGTTTATAAAATCTTCACTAAAGTTCTTTCACACCGCTTGAAGGTAACACTGGACATGGCTCAACCGAGAGAACAAGCTGGATTCAGGAGTGGCTACAGCACAATAGATCATATCCACGTACTGAGAGAACTAATTGAAAGAGCGAGGGAATATGAACTTCCATTGTGCATGGCTTTTATCGATTATGAAAAAGCCTTTGAATCGGTGAAACCATCAGCAGTTACAATGGCTCTGAAATCCTGTGGTATTGAAGATGCATACATTAATATTATTAATAGCATCTATGAAGATGCAAGTGCAAAGATTAGGCTGTTTGAGAATTCAGCACACATAAAAGTAGGAAAGGGAGTGAGACAAGGTGACACCATATATCCGAAGCTCTTTAATGCTACATTGGAGGGTGTCTCTCAGTCGCTGAGCTGGGAAAACAAGGGGATAAAGATTAATGGAGCTTATCTAACTCACCTTCGTTTTGCTGATGACGTAGTCATTTTTGCAACTACCCCATCAGAGCTGCAGAGTATGATCCAGGAACTTGCTGGCAAGAGTAAAGAAGTGGGATTAAAAATGAACTTTGAGAAGACAAAAGTGATGTTCAATGCTTTTTCAAGAAATGAAGATTTATCGATTGATGGAGAAAAGCTGGAGATAACAGACACATACGTTTATCTTGGACAGCAAATATCAAGTGAGGGTCACATTGATGAAGAAATTAATCAGCGTACAAAACTTGCCTGGAGAGCTTTTGGAAGAAACAGCATAATTTTCAAGAACAATATGCCATTATGTCTTAAAAGAAAAGTTTTTGATCAATGCATTCTTCCAGTGCTTACGTATGGTGCAGAGACATGAACTTTAACTAAAAGAGACATACAAAGGCTGCAGACAACTCAAAGCAGCATGGAGAGGTGCATGCTTGGTGTAACCAGGAGAAATAAGAAGAGGAACTCCTCGTGGATCCGAAAAATGACAAGAGTGGAAGAATTCATGATCAGAGTTAAATCCCTGAAATGGCAATGGGCTGGACATACTGCCAGAAGGACAGACCATCGATGGACAGCCGAAATTTTAGATTGGATTCCAAGGGACAGGAAAAGACCCAGAAGAAGACCACATGGGAGATGGGTGGATGAAATTCGAAAGTATGCGGGAGTGACATGGAGGAGACTGGCACAAGACAGACCGTTGTGGAGGAAACTTGGGGAGACTTTCGTCCAGCAGTGGATTGATAATAATTGACAATGATGATGATGATGATGATATAGTTTCTTTTGTAAGTCACTGAAATTGCCCCATTCTGAGTGAAAATACAGTAGTTTTGGAAAATTCCTACAGCAAATGTTTTGAACTAAAACCTGGGAATGACATACCACTTAATTGATTTTTCTTTTCTTTTCTTCCTTTTTTGTTTTTACTAAAACTTTCTGGGAGATCAAATTGATGAGGTATTTGGTAAAATTGATGAGGTATTTGGTAATGAGACCATTAGGGATTGTTGAATGCACTGAGCAGGCATGAAGACCGCACACAACAATAATAACAACGAGCACTGCACTGTGTAACAAATACATTGTTTTCAAAAAGTAACTGTGATTCCTAAGTTACATGGAAACTTTTATGGCACTATACCTGTAAGAGCAGTGTTTCTGATAATTGATGAGAATGCTTCATCATAAATTGAAAAATAACAGTCTTCTGCAGCATGATTAATCACACATCCAGGTGAGGTACTGCTACAAATCCTCTTTCACCACTTTTTTTCTGTCTTATGTCAACTCACACTTCAGTTTCTTCTCCTTTATGTCATTGTTGATACAGTTCTTCCATCATACCTTAGGTGTTCCCCTAGTTTGCTGTCCAAGTAGTGTTGTGTCTCAGGGGCGGCGGAAAGTGAAGTTCGTCGACCGGACCCAAAATTTCGAATTGTGGTGCACCCGCTCCCTTCCCGCTTCCTGGAGCAAGCAGAAGAAAAACAATGCCTAAGGAGCTTTGTTGGGGATTAGGACCACCAGACCACTTACCTAGAGGAACGTTCTAAAGCACATCACAACAATCGCACATATGTCAAACAAAACAAAATAATAACAATAATAATAATAAAAATCTTGGCTGAAACCATTTCTCAAAACATGACCGTGAAAGCACAATCTTGATTCTTCAGCATTCTTTGAAACGTCTGTCACCTTAACTCTGTTACCCTTGTCATCTCATTTCCACTACTATCCTTTCTGAGGACACCACACATCTACCTCATCATCTTCATTTCAGCAAGATTTAGCTTTTTCTTCAAATATCTTGTCATTGGCCAAGTTTCAGCAAAGCACAGCATTACTGATCATACCACAGCTTTAAAAACATGACTTTTCTGCCTCAATGGCATTCCTTTACCACACACAACACCTGACGTTTACTTTGTTATTCCACCTTGTTTGCTGTTCACTTCTCCCTTTAGGTCTTCAATGTCCTTTAACATCAATTCAATGAAAGGTAACAGTACCAGAGCTAATTGATTTTAGCAACCATTTTACTAACATTATACTTACATGGAAAAAAGATAATAAAAAAATAACTTAAATAAAATTTCTATGAAATCTGAAACTTGACAAAACTTACATTTTGGACAGCATAAATTTGCTACTTAAAATAAACCTAAAATGTCAGCATAAATGAATACTCACAAAACATTAACATCCCTTTCCCCAATATCATCTAACTCATCATCTGTGACAGACAAGCTTCCGGGAAACCGAGGATTCTGAAAAATTACATACAACATACTAAAATTTGTTCCAAAGTGTATAACAGTCATTCAAAAAAAATAATGTGAAAATTAATTAGAACTAAGGGATATTTGACTGGAAAAATTTAAATCACACTGATTATGATTAGATGCACATATATTTCAAATCACAGAGAGTACAAAATTAATTTTACGTTGTTGTGCAGTTTTTCTACCAAAAACTCCATGCCTACATGACTAATGCTCATTTAATTAAATGTCCCACATGGCATGATTAATTCTATACTTCAGTACACAAAGGCGACCCCACCAACAAATTAATAATACAGTAAATCACAAATTGTACAGAGATGGTTTTATGTTAGAAGTGGTTTATATCTATTTTGTCGATTAGGATAAACACTGAAAACTATAAGGCAATAGTTAAACAACGATTCATATCACTGTTTCACATGTTATTGAAGTATTTTCAAGCTGCGTGCACTATGCGTATCATTAAATTCAGCTATTTTATAAACTTGTTGAAAGTTGAATTATAAACAAGTCAATAGTTAATGATTGTCATGATTATGTTACACTTACCCAGAGCTGTAGTATAACTTGGAAGACTGATATTGACTGCATTATTCTTCAGGTATATCTATGAGTCTCTTGCTATATATATAGTTGGGTTATATATCACTGAAGTTCTGATTAACAAGTCTTTGAGGAGTCAGTCCACCAGATTACAGATATTCCACCGGTATATTTGAGAATATACAACAGTGTTAAGAGTAGGAAAAATAAAGGATAAAGGTGAAGTTTAAAAATATTCAAGAGATAAAAGATTATTTACAGCTTGTATAAAATAATTAGCCTTTAAAGGCGTCATCACAAGTTGGAAACATGAACAACAATGAGAACCAAAGTCAAAAGAGAAATTGAAAGGTTTTAATAAATGTCACCATTGAACGGAAGGTTAAAATTCCACATAGTCCACAATACCTAATTTGTATGGTTATTTTTAGGTACTGTGGGCTATGTGGAATTTTAACCTTCCATTCAATGATAAATTTTAGTCAAACCTTTCGAATTTGGCTGCTCGTTGCTGTTCGTGCTTCCAACTTGTGATGACATCTTTAAAGGCTAATGATTTTATACAAGCTGTAAATAATCTTTTGTCTCTTGAATACTTTTAAACTTCACTTTTATTTTTCCTACTCTTGATCCTGTTGTTTTCTCAAATACACCGGTGGAATATCTGTAATTTGATGAACTGACTCCTCAAGGACTTGTTAATCAGAACTTCAGTGATATATAATCCAACTACATACAGTATATAGCAAGTGACTCGTAGATATACCTGAAGAATAATAACAGCCTTCCAAGTTATACTACAGCTCCGGGTAAGTGTAACATAATCATGACAATAATTAACTACTGACTTGTTTATAATTCAACTTTCAACAAGTTTATAAAATAGCTGAATTTAATAAAACGCATAGTGCAAGCGGCTTGAAAATACTCTAATAATGTGTGAAACAGTGATATGAATTGTTGTTCAACTATTGCCTTGTAATTTGGCCACATAAACCAATTGATTAAATTTCATTAACCAAATCATATTATACTGAAGACTATGATCTACAGTCAGATTTTGCTCCTCCTCACTTTCTACCCTTTACACAGAATAACAAATTATGGTATGCGAGTTTATGTGCATGTAAGTGTATCTATTCTTCAGATTAAAGATGTTATGACTTCTTCTGTTTAAGCTAATTTAATTAAAGTGTTTCTATGGATATTAAGAGGAAAAGGGATTTTTTTAAGTACCTCAAATTTTCGAATAAGACAGGAGTAATGCCAGAGAACTGGAAACCAAGGAGGATGGATCTGCAAACCTGCATGATCATTGATGTTGCCGATATCTGAGTGATTCTTTTAGTTTTCATATAATTGGATTGGCTTGATGCTTTATTATTTTAAGAGAGTCTCAGTCTATTTTGTGGCCTGTTTGTTGAATGTGACAATCTAGTCTTGTTTTATTGGAAATATTCCCAAGAACTATTTTATATTCTTCCACCCTTGTAAGTAGTCAGTGTCTTGTTTCACCTATGGAACATGAATCACCGAAGCATTTTACAATATAAATGACTTCATCTTGGAGTAAAATATCCTTTTCTAATTGTTTCAAAAATGGCAAGTAATTTTGATTTTTTTTTTTTTAAAGCCTGGTACTATTCTTAAGTTGTATTTCTTGCTAATGTTCTTTTAGTTTTTCAAAATGACCTCTGTGGTAGGTAATTTTCCTTGAGAATACAGAGTTGCTATTATTTGATAAGTTTGGTAAACTTGACTTTTGCCTAAAGGTATTTCATTTCATTAATTTGTTAATTACTGTGACTGGGTAGTTGTTAGCACTAAAGATTGAACTCAGAGTACCATACCTGCTAACAATGGGTAGAGCCTTGTCAGTAGTAATTAGTATTATTGCGCAGCATACATAGACTTTTTTATGAAACGATTCATCTCTTAGTGAAAAAGAAATATGCACCACAACAAAACGTTACAACAAACAAGGACTCTAATGAAACAAACTTAACTCATATGAAACGCAAAGTTGATTCCCCTGCTGGCAAGGGCATGATAGGTAAGCGAGATTTAAGTTCGAAACTTCCACCAATAGAAATAAGTCAGACGCATTAAGAATTCCAAAACACTTGACAGATGGGAAATCCAAGCAAGTGAATGTGCAGCGTGCGAACCTTCACTCGCCATATGATCATACTGCCTCTAAAGTTGCAGTTTATGACAAGATAAACCAAAGAAGGAAAAAAAAAAAAGGCTAGATGCTTTAACTGGGTGAAAAATCAAAACACAGAGAAAGACTGCGGACCACTGTTAGTTTGTTTTTTATTGACCCTGCAGCTGCACAGCATCCCTTGCTTATTTTTTTTTCTTGCTATCTTTCTCTCCCTATTTCTTTATTGTTGATTTTCTTTCTTTTCTTTTTTTATTCCTTCTGATAACAATAATTTCTCCTAGCATGTTGAAAAAACTTTCAGCCTGAGGACCATGAGCACATGATATCAAAGCTTCAACTATTTTAGATAAATGGTGTAACTTTGAGGATAACACTTTTGAACACTATGCATCAATTTTTACAAATTTTCCAACTTTGTCACTTCCGTTTTCTGGAATTTACCCCTCCCTTATCAAGCTTAAATGCAAAAACTTATGGGATGGGGGATATTTAACAATGCAGAACAGTGGAAACAACTGTTCTGCATTGTTAATGCAGAACAGAATTTTCCATAAATTTTCAAGCTGAAATACAAATATTTATGCAGTAAAAGGATATTTAGCAATATCACTGAGCAGAACATTGCGAGAAAAAAGAAATTACGATTACAGAAAAAATCTGAATTCTGTCGGCCTTCCGTTTTCGAAAGTTTCGTAAAGATGGAATTCCGATCTCCGGCGCGAAATCCCCCCCCCCCCAAGATATTCTCTTCACTTGTGTATCTATCTCATAAATGACCAAAATAATAACGAAAGGGCGGAATTCCTTGAATTTGCAGAAGATCATGCCTGAAGATCTGAAGATTCCGTTTTCGCAAATTGTCGCCTGCAGTTTCAAGCTGAAATACAGACATTTATGCAATTAAATGATGTTTAACAAGAAAAGTGGACACAAAGGCAGCATCGAGAAAAAAATATGTGATTATGGCAAAAATTTTCACTCCGTTTAACTACTGTTTCAGAAAATTTTAAAACACTAAATACTGCTTTCGAGGACGATCTACCTGATGACTCAAAAAAAAAAAAAAAAAAAAAAAAAAAGCTTACGAATCACATGTATATCATGAAATACTAGAAAAATGAACAAAAAATCTAAACAAAATGAAAATTCGTAGAATCCGTAGTTCCAACAGCGATGTCCGTAGTTCCGTAGTCAGACAACTAAATCCATAGAAACTATCGACATTCTGTAGTAGTTGGCAGGTATGGAGTACTTTCATGTTTCTTTTTAGCACTTAAAGATTAATTTACTTTTTCTATTTTTGTCAGGAAATGTAAAGCTGCATGCTGTTTAACATAAGAGGGATGCTTTGAGTTGTTATCAAGCAGTTTATTTGTATTGGTAAGTTTCTTGTATAGTTCTGTTGTAATTTTGTTGTTTCCCCATTTAAGAGTGACATTCAAGTGATGCAGTTCATTGTCCTTTTGCTTATCAAAAGTAAATTTCAGGGACTCATCTTGGGGGTTAAATTCTTCTAAAATTTTGGTAGGTAAATCTCTTAGAGTTGTGATCAACTATGAATAATATGTCTTCCACATAGCATAAACATATCAGGGCTTGAAAACTATCTAAAAAGTTATATGCCTAGTTGGGCATGTGCAAATACCCTCATTTTTTTTAGTTAAAAAATATTTTAAGGGCGAGTTAATGCATTTCCACACCTTCATAATTTGCCATTTTCCACAATTTCCTGCTCTTGATCTTTTTCATCCATTTTCTTTTCATAATTTTTCTGATTAACTAAAATATCAAATACATTTACACAACGTTCATCACTTTTTACAGAACCGGTTACTTTGATAAACACTTTGCTGTTTACAGTAACAGCTTCTAACAATTTAATCCACTGAAAAGGCACATATTAGTTTTACAGATAATCATCCTCTTCATTACTGTCATCTAAATTTAGGAAGCTGTGTTTTTCATCACTTGAGAAAAGTTTAAGTTTTTTTAAGTTTTTGATCTACACTTTAGAGATAATAGAGAATACCTGAAAAAATACAGTACTGCACATTACATTTAGGCATGCATTTTACCTCAGTCAACAACCCAAATCAAACACACTCCAACATTTCTAGTACTATTAGTTAGAGTTCAGATAAAGGCAAACTTAGAACATAAATACAAACTGAATTGAAACACAAACTTGAAGCATACAGAAATGCAACTGAAAGGCAAGTTATGCATAGTGTTCATATGCAGTTGTTCAAATCAATGCTGCTACATTTCTTTTCTTTCTTTTACATATTACACTGAAGAGCAATTGAATTAGAGATACCCGTCTAGTAACGTGCAGCACCACCTTTCGCCCTGATGACGGCGGCGATTCGTCTCGGCATGGACTCGACAAGACAACGGAAGTGTTGGGAAGCCATACGGATCCACGACCCTTGAACAAGCTCTCACAGTTCACGAAGATTTGATGGAGGGGAAGGGGGTCAGAGCCTCGAACATTTCTCTCGATGGCATCCCAAATGTGCTCGATGGGATTAAGGTCAGGTGACCTAGTTGGCCAAGGAAGCGAAGTCACGTCGGTGGAGTGTTCATCCAACCATTCGGATACAATTCGGGAGCGATGGCATGGTGCATTGTCTTGTTGCAGGATGAGGTCCCCAGTGGGATGTTGAAGACGCACAAACGGGAGCAAATGGTCTTTCAGGATATCCCGGTAACGTTGACCTGTGAGGGACAATGACACACGTACCAGGGGTCCCATTTCAGTCAACATAAACAGTCCCCAGACGAGAATGCCACCCCCACCAGCTTGAAGAGTACCCTGCTGACAAGAAGGATCCATTGCTTCATGTGGCTTGCACTGTACTCGTATCCTGGTATCCGCATGTACCAACGTGAATCTCGACTCATCAGTTCAGGCAACATTTTCCCACATGTCTAGGGTCCAGTGGCGATGTTTCCGCGCCCATGCTAATCTTAGCACCCTGTGATGTGCGGCCAGCAGCGGTACAATCGTGGGATGATGGCTTCTGTACCCCATAGTGAGGAGATGGTTCTGGATGGTGTAGCTGCTTACACGTTTTTGTGCACCAGCATTAAATTGCCGAGTGATTTCTATTCTTGCACTGTGGCCCGTCTATCCGCTGTTACAATGCGAGCTAGCCGACGATGACCCCGCTCATCCACACGCTGTTGTCCACTGCAGTTGGCCCTTGCAGGGATGGTTTTACCGGATTCCATGTACTCACTGTGCACCCGTGACACAGTGGCTCATGAAAATCCCAGTGCCTACATGACTTCTGAGATGGAGTGACCCATTCGTTGGGCCCCAACAATTTGCCGACGATCAAATGCGCTTAAATCCTTCTTCTTACCCATACTGCATCCGACTCTTACTGATTCCCGTCGCATCACTCCTTATATTGTCAGATCGCTGCATACGTCATGTCGTTTCCGTTTACAGAGCCGCCCACAGCGCCACATTTGCATAACGCCAGCTGTCTCTAATTCAATTGCTCTTCAGTGTATAAGCATTCCTTAAAGTAATACTTACCCTTTTGTGAAAGTCTAACTTGGCAACTAAGAGGTTGCAATAACACTGAATCAGACATCCATACCCATCTTTTAAAAGACCCTACAGGACAACAAGTATTAAATCAGTAACAACAAAGACAAATGATTCATTAAAATTGAAAACATTCTTTCATACAAAAATCAATAACCTGAATGAATTTGAATGATATAAAAATCAACAAGACTCACTCATCTAAAGTTTAAGAGAACTACTTTGACTGCCTAGAATTTGTTTAATAACTGAATGTCACAGAATATATCAAAAAAATTCCTCAGTCTGCCATTATTTACTTTCCATCTAATCTATGCCAATCTTTATGATGCATTAACTTGTATAAATTCTTAGAATTTATTCACTCTTCCATTGATTCATTATCGTGTGTACTACATCATAAACAGTCAAGCAAAATGAAAATGAGATCCTTTCAACAAATTACAAAGCATGAATTAATAATAAGCTGAGAACCTCACTGTAGTTAAAATAATTACATGACATAATTAAGGAAAAAGATATGTCACAATCACCTGTTACAGTAAAAGAATTGCGACATAAGATTCTCAAAGATAAAAAAACAAATTTCAATTACCGTATTTATCGACGTATAACACACACTTTTTTTCCTAATATTTAGGGCTGAAATTCTACTTGCGTGTTACATGCGTATACTACTTAACTTTTTTTTCACAATATTATAGTATTACTCTGTAACCTGTAATACTTGTATGATGTGCCAACCTTCCGAGGAGCCTATGAGTAATCACCATACGAGGCCTCATCGTTAACACGCGGAAAGGGTATTTCATGAGAAATGAATGCGTGAAATGTGTAATAACCTTATAGGTTTACACTATCCTTACAAAAAATTATGAAATTAAATTATCAATATTGTACTTACCTCATGTCATTGCTGAAATAAAGACTCCCTTGTTGTTTGTTTAGCAGTGGTATATTCTTTTTCAGAAAATTTATTTTTACAACACGGCTCACCTGAGGAAAATGCTTTACTTTTCTGTACAAGGGCACTTAATGTTTTGGTGTTCATTGTTGGGTGGAAGTATGTGAGGTTTTTCCTCACTATACTAAATATTCTCTCTGTATAGGAATTGCTGTGAGGGATAGTCGATATTGCCAACATTAGTTTAGGCAATGCAGAATACTTGGGAAGGCCAGATGAATCCTTCATCTTAGATATTTCATTCCATGCCACATCTGCTCTAGGATATCGAGCTTCATCAATATCAGAGTCTGGGAACATAGCATGAAACAAGGAACCAGCATGATCACAGCTTGCTATAGGTAGGTTATGCTCCACTCATCAATATCAGAGTCTGGGAACATAGCATGAAACAAGGAACCAGCATGATCACAGCTTGCTATAGGTAGGTTATGCTCCACAACGAATGTAGTAAACAGCAATTCAGCATTTATCAAGCTATTTTCATTCTTTTTTGCAAAAAAAAAAAAATTCCCAAAGGCTTTAATTGAGTCTTTAATTTTACATAATCCTCATGTTTTTTTGACTGGATATGCCTTCGGCAATCATCTTGTCCTGCACGGGCTACTGAAAACTACATGGGCTACTGATTACTCCCATATTAGAAGGCACGCAAGGAAACCTTTATTTCATCATTTGTAACATTTTTTCATTTCCTAGCTTGAGATTTGAGAGAAAGATTTGGATGTTCCTGAAGGAACCTATTTGCATACTTATTTGTTTCAGAAGCGATAATTCTAAGGATGAAATTGGTAAAAAACAAGTCAAAATATGCAATAGCTGCCGCATGTTTGGGCCTCTGCATTTCATGATAATCAAAAGGATGCTGAGGTTGTTCATCACTTCCCTCTATTGCATCCTCCCATTAATTTTCAGAACTTTCATGATCTGAAGATTCACTATCAAGATCTTCACTTTCTGAAGAAGATATTGTGTGCGTGGCACGGTGGCTAGTTTTCTGGCTTGATGTTGCTTGGCCAATATCACTCTCAGATGATTCAAAATCATCACTATCACTTGGCAAACTTTCATTCTCACTACAACAAGCCATTTCAAATAACCTTACAAAAAAATTTCAGGCAGTAGGAAAAAGCATATCTGGTAGTCTGAAGAACAAGCTGTCAATAAAGTCATCCTCTGCTAACACGAGTTTGGAAAAAGAGGGGTGTTCGTAATTCACGGAGTTTGCGATTGTGTTTGGTTGTTTGGAAAAGAGAAACGAATAATGTGAAGAGCTTCTAATCTAGTAATAAAACACTGCACTTCATCCTCCCGCGCGGCGAAAGTCCGCAAGAAATATACACTCTGTCATTCCGGGACCACGTGTTGTGACGAGTTGCGCGTTATTGCACTTTGCACGGGGCTCGAAGTCATTTCCATTTCCGACAGTACGACACCTTATCATTCACCAACAATGCCAAGTGAACAGCCATGCCTCAACTGCAGTAGGAAAAGTTTTGGCTAAAGTAGCCTTTCTCCCGTCACATGGAGAAAGTGTGCGGGAAGCCGATAGCTTTTAAGGCATATTACCATTCTTTTGACAATATCGCTGTTTGAAGATATGATTATGGAGATTCCATTTCAAAACGATATGATTATGGAGATTCCATTTCAAAACAATATGATTGATAAATAATATGATCATCGACACCGATATCTGCCGTCTGATTCGAGAAATACGCCGATCAAAATCGAAGGCCGGCGAATCGGCCGCGTCACACTAAAAGGGTTAAAAAAAAAAGAATACAAAATTGAGATTCTCCAAAACACACTGAAATCCGTAATTCTTCCAACCTGTCTATAATTCCGTAATCTGACAGTCGAAATCGTAATAATTACGGACAATCCGTAATAGTTGGCACCTCTGGGTTTGGTATCAATTTACTATAACTGCAGATGCTTCTCTAATAATGCACATCTCTTCTGTTTTCTGATGGATCTTGTTAAAAGTGGTATCAATACAATGTTCAGTTCTTTGGAAAGAAGATTTGCACAAAAAAATTTTAGACAGACTCTGATTTACATTTTTCAAGCACCCAAAATTAACCTCACTCGCTTCAGCAGCAAACACAAGCTGCCACATTAAGCCCAAGTGTCTGTTCTCATTAAGTTGCTTTCACGACACAGCCTGCTTAAGCAGCAGCTGCTCGGGGAAAATATGAAGAAACTTCCGGTGACGTCTGAATTCCATGGCTGATGGTTGGTGATAAAAATCGTTAGTGCATGCGTGGTCTTGTCGTGCTGGTTTGTGGGTATCATTTCTCGCGACAATGACCATGCATTATCGGCAAATGGCTTCGGTTTAAGGAACCAAAACTTCTGCCTGTTTGTAATTTTTTAGTCTGTCTCATCACTTTTCAAGATAGCAGTGATTCTGATTAAAATTTATGTAACAGGTCTAATGTTCAAGTTTTTTTCGTTCAAACAGATGCTTTTTCTTTTCTTATTATTTGCTTATAAATGGTATAAATATTAATAAACATGCGTGTTGAGTAATCTAAAAAAAGTTCAGAGCTCCCAAGTCATTTATTTTAAATTTAAGTTTTTTTTTTACTCAAACTTCTTTTTTAAAATTAGGGTGTGTGTTATATGCAGATAAATATGGTAATCAGATATTATTCTTTATAAGCACTTAACTGTTTAAAGATCTGAGGTTGTAACACTTCTTAAAAATTACAATGAAAAAGAATAGCAGAAATCCACATAGCACAATAATGATTGAAAGGTATATTAAAGTATTTCTAATGGAAACAATTACTTAAGTTGCATAAAAAACATTTATAAAGTTAGGACACTTTGGTAGTGGCTTCTATCTTCTTCAGCCACACATTGAATGAAAATAACATGATGTTCCAGCAATACTGCACATTATTTAACAACACTCTTGGACATCTAAATTACTTTAAGGTCTCACATTTTTGACTTCAGTGCTGCCTGCCACTGATGCTTTGTAGCACGTAAATTACCCAAAAACAAAACAAAAAAAGGACCCATAATTACAAATTCTACGCATTCTTTGGAACCTACATTTTATTTCGGATTTTTTAACATGCCATTTGGAAAAAGTCAAACTCATGAGGATTAGGGAAAAAATGAAAACAGCCAGCATTGCACCATCTCTTAAGATTATATGTAAATATACGATATAAGATTATGTAAATGTGAAAATATTCTGATTAGTATATTAAACTTTTCAGCTCTTTTAATCAATATTGGAACAGTTGAATTTTTAAAATTTGAAAAACAAACAAACTTACATTTAATTAGAGCACTGTGAACGATTATACTCGACTAAAAGTTGTATGTCTACTTCAATGATTGTTCGTTAAAAATTTAAAAAAATGTTCAAGAGTAGTTATCACACAGTTCCTGTGTTCTGAAAAATAAATACCATTCTGGTGCTCTGAGCTGACTTAAAATGCATTATCTTTGTGTAGTTCCATTATGATAAAATTTAGTTGACAATGATGAAATTTAATTCTATCAAGTACTTGATTTTTTTTTTAAGATTTCTTTCAAACAGCATAAATTAAAGTGTACAGTACATTTATATTTCATTTGCTAATGTACGTATAAATATTCATCATCTTTTGTTTCTTTTGATTTTTTAAAAGAACCCAGAATATCTCACAAAGTACCCACTTTTTAAAAATCTGTGGGTCCCTAGGACCCATCTTGATAACAATGCAATGGCAGCTCTATGACTTAGCTTGGGAAGGGCCAAGAAGCCACAAACCCAGTGTAATGCCGAAATTACAATGCTGCGAAAGACAAGCGGTTAATCTATGATAATCTGACTGAAGAAAGGAAACAAGGACTTGGCTATAAGAGTGCTGCTTGTTATGTGCAGCAAAGCTACGATAAAATAAGTTTCAACAAAATAAAGATGATTTTGTAAGTTGATAGAAACTGATTTTAACATGTCTTTTTCTTTTATTCCATGTGAGACCACAGGGGATAAGAGCTACTTCTCACCTGGCCTCACTCCAGTCTTCCTCAAATGTACAATTCCTCCATTCTCCCCTGACATACTCCGGGTCATCCTCCACTTGCTTGTCTTTAGACCCATATATATCTCACACACACAACACATCTCACATCAACCACTTACAAACTCCTCCTCTCAGACCTACTATCTGCCATTCAAATCAAAGTCTGAGCTCCTTTGAAAACACAGTGTCCTTTCAGCAATCAACTCTTTTCAATTGGAACCACTTTCTACCATCAGATAGACACTGGCAATAAAAAAACAATTTATGCCAATAAAATTTGTCACCTCGCACACCTTGAAATTTGATCCTCAATATGTCCCAACCAACATTAACCATTTGTAGAAACACATTCACATGCTATGAAACAATGAAATATCTGCACTCTAAAAAAAGGCTTCCATATATTTCCAGCATTCAAAACATCATTAAAATAGAAGTTTTTAAGTATTTACAACACATTTTTTTAATTAAACTTATCATTTAGCCTATTACATTAAAATCTGTTAAAATATACCATTATTAGCAAGTATCACTATTGCATAGCCACAGTGCAGAACCACAGCTTACGAGGATCTAAAACTCTAGTAACTAACATTGTGGAACTTCGTTGCTGGGGCAAGGTATGCACACTGGCCACTGAAGTGGAAACCTTCATGCACATGTACATAAACGCCATTTAAGCAGTGTATATGCAAAATACTGTAACAAATATATACCTCGTATTATATCATATGTATATTATATGCAATATAGGTCACCACATGATCTAGGCAGCTACTGTATTTAAGACAGCTGCTTGTCAGTAATTATAAGTAGTGCTGATCACAATAGGAAAAACAAAATATCTTTAGGAGTGCAATAAAAAGCTTATCGTGGATGCCTGTCTGACTGGAGCAACAACGTTAAAAAGAGCAGAGCTGACCGGGTTTTTTTTTTAAACACGAGTATCTCAGGTCCTTAATCCTTGTCAAAATAACCCACATGGCTTGTCTCAGAGGTGCAACTGTGGCGAGATGAAAGCCTGTCAGGAATGCAATTACCATCACCTGAGAAGGCTTGTATGGTATGGTGAAAAAGTACTTCTTGGGTGCAGTAATTTGCCAAAGCATTCAATGAAGACTGTTCCCGATCCATATCTGAGCGAACTATGTGTGTAGGAAATTGAAGAGGATCGTTATTAGCAGTCACATGCCTACACTGAAACGACTGATTTCTGAGAAGAACCAATGGTAGACAATGAGCTAAGCAGGAGTCCAGTGAAGCAATGGGCCCAGCTTGCTTTCTAATCACAACTCAAGGTTCTGAAGGTGGTATCATGGTGTGGGGCACATTCTGTTGGTATGGAACGAGTCCCCTGATATTTCTGGAAGGTCGAGTGTTCTCCAAGGATTATCTGAACATTGTTGCTGATCAAATCCATCCTGCAATGTTGACTTTTTATCCAGTGGGTAATGGATGTTTCATGAACAACAATACTACCGTCCATCGTGCAAGATGTGCTTAGCATTGGTTCAGCGAGCAGGACAGCAACTTCCACCACATTCCCTTGGCAACCACAAAGCCCTGATCTGAACCCCATTGAATATGAATGGGGCATATTAGAAAACAGATCCAAGAGCAAAGCCCTCTTTGGAAAATCTGAGCACATTAAAGGACTGTCTAGTGAACACCTGGTAGGCTGTAGACGTATATGCACTCCAACACCTTGTGGAATGTATACCAAATCACATACGTGCTGTAATTCGGTCTAAAGGAGGTCCAACCCAGTATTGAATAAAAGTTTATAAATTCAGTGGCCAGTATGTGTAGCTAAGAGAGAGATGACCTTCATAGATCCACAGGAGCAAACATCAAACAAAAGCAATTTTACACTGCTTGCAACCCTGCTTTACAGCCAGCTTGCCAGGCACAATGCAGGGATCATAGCATACTTATAGAAAATTTTAGGTAGGCATTTTTAGGAAAATTTTAGGAATGTATTTCAACAAAAAATTAGATGTATATTTGTTACCTACCCTCTTTTTATTCAAGTATATATTGAATCAATACACATTACTAGTACACTATTACCCTCTCCTTTCTTTTTCAGATTATTTAAAAAAGTAAAACGATTATTTTTATACTTTAGGCGTTACGATAAAACAAATAAAAGGAAAAGATTTTTCTTTTTTAACTTTTTATACATCGTAATGCCTGTCTTAGGTTTAAGTATGATTTATTTTGTATGTTCGGTTCTTATCTTTTTACATATTATGTACAATCTATAAGTAAGAGATACCAACCATAAATAAACTGAGATAAAAGAAAAAAAAGAAACATTTAGTTCTAGAACATCACACCTTAACATTTTGTTTTCAGGATAAAACCTTGATTAAAAAATTCAAGTTGAAACATTACATATTCAAGTTCCAGTTTAAACATTGATATATTATTAAACCAGAAACAATTCACAATTTTCATAGTACAGTTTTCCACTGAAGTCGATCCCCAGCGCAACTCAAAGATGCCATTTTACCTCGTTTCTGCAGAACAGCGTTGGATATACTGCTTTTATCAAGCTTGCAGCTCTATAACACGTCTCTTTGCCTTACGGCTGCTGAGCTGTGCTCGATACAGAAACGGTAAATTTATTGGTGTTAATAAATTTTTGAGTAATATCGGTTGTATTTTTTAAATAAATTGGCTTTTTAAGAAAATTTTAGGAAGAATAGTAAATTTTAGGTATAATTTTAGGAATTTAAGGAAGGTCACAAAATATTAGGAATTTTAGAAATTATAGGAGGAATGCGATCCCTGACAATGGTATACTGTGAATATGTTTAGCTATAAATTTCAACAAAAAAAAAAAAAAAAAAAAAACCCTGCGATAGCAGAACACAGTGCAAGAAGTCTGCAGTGTTGAACCAGCAGTAATTTTTCCTTCATTACAGTACATCTACTTTTTCTGTGCACTTGTTTCTCTAACTTTTCCATCCTGAGAAGGCTGCTTTATTATGTTGGTATGGGACAAGGTTGCTGATAACCACACATGAAACTGCTTAACTATAAAAGGAAAACTGTCCTAATAGCAGAAAATGGAAATAATGACAATAACCCAGAAATACAGTGTTAAACTAATAAATGTGCAATAATGAATCAAATGCAGGAAAATCACTGCCAGATGTGTAAGATAGATTTGCACTGCCATCCTCAGCACTCATTAATACAGTGTAAACTCAACATTGTGCGTGCCACACATGACAAAGAAACTGTCATCAACATGTGGAAAAGAAAACAGTAAAATATCACAACTCAGATGTTTGTTGGGCAAGAAAGGTCTCTCATTTAATTTGCATATATCAGAATTTTTATTTTAGGTAATCAATCACGTTAACTGGAACACACGAACAAACACTAAGGAAATGCCTTCAGTGTTGAACTAAGTATTTGTTGCTGATACTTCCTATTTATATTGGGAGGGGGGGGCACATGTGTAAACATTTCATTTCAATATTGCAATTCATATGCTAACATATTTTTACATGTGCATATAATTAAAAAACAAGTATTAGTAAAATTACATAGGCATTTTTTTCACAATGCACAATAATTATTAAATCCTTACCCAAAGTTTACCCAAATCTACCAAAGTAGCCCTGTATTTCTGGGAATCAAGGATAGTCTAAAAATAAATGTAAATAAATACATAAATTTATACAGATATAGATTATAACACAAATGGTTAGCACTTTCATGTTAAAAACTGACAAAATAATGATGAAAAAATATATATAAGACAATCAAAATTGACTTCCACAATTAAGGTGAGAAATCAGTTATAAAGGGTAAAAAATCATACAGCTTTTACTTACTACTGTAAAGCTCGATAACTGTCACAAATGGGCAAGATTTTTACTAAGAGCTAAACAGTGCTGCTATAAATAAGAACCATATTTTTGTGTAAACAATTCGCAGGCAGAAAAAAGCACAAAGAAAAATTCAGATAGTTTGCTCTTGTCCACATCAACATTTATTAACTGCATAAATTAGTCACAGTCAAAATTTAATACAATTGTTTTACACACAAATGTAACAATGCTCCGAAAATTTCTTGTTCAGTGTAGCAGCTGCACTTGCAACATGAATAGCTGTTTGGGTTGCATGGGCGTACACTTGTCCCAAATGTTGGAGGGAACGGTTGATTAAACGGAATATTTCAAGTTGTGTGTGTGTGTGTGTGTGTGTGTGTGTGTGTGTGTGTGTGTGCATAATTATCTTTAATTGGAGAATTATGGTAGTTACTATAATGTTAACAAAACATTGTAATATTTTGTTTTATTGCGACAACATACAGCATAAATGCCTGAACTCCAATGTAATATTAACAATTAACAACATCTATGGAAATAATGTATATGCATTTTTCCTAGGAAACATTTCCAAATGACAATAGTCTTCTTTCATCAGAAAAAATAAAAAGGCAATTTAATTATTGGGTTGTCGGAAAAGTCATGACGTATTTTAGCCATGTTTTGCAAAGGTCATTTATTGATAGAAAGAACAAAGATCAATCAATGATATAAAGTCCCTTTTGTTCGATAACCTTTTGCCATCTTTCAGTGAGCTGCAGAATGCCTCGTTCATAGAAGGACCTACCTGTATTTCATGGCGGAAAACTGTACAAGGTGCTGATTTACAGCCTCATCTGAATTGAACGTTATACCACGCAAGGACTGTTGAAGAGAGCGAAACAAGTGGAAGTCTGACGGTGCAAGGTCAGGCGAGTATGCTGGGTGGGGCAACACATCCCACCCAGGCTTCAATAATTTTTGGCAGGTGATCAAACTTGTGTCTGGTCTCACGTTGTCGTGATGGAACACAACACCTTCATGATGAACGAGCTCTGTACGTTTCTGGATGATGGATTCGTTCAAACTGTCCAATTGCTGACAGTACACATTCGAATTGATTGTTTGGTTCCATGGTAGGAGCTTGAAAAACATGACACCTTTAAAATCCCACCACACTGAGACCAGAACCTTCCACTGATGAATGTCTGCTTTGGATGCCGTTTGAGGCGAAGCAGCACGCCGAGACTGACAGTTTGCTCAGTGGCTAAAAAATATGTTACGAAAATTAACAAATGGCGCAAAAAACTTTTCCCATAGCAGAAGGAAGGTATTAGAGACAAAAAGATTTTTAAATCGATCAGTTAAAAGGAGAGATATAGAAAGAAACATGATATAACGGAAGAATTTCGCATAATGGAAACAGGAGAAAAGCATTCTTTATAGCAAAAACTATGCTAAGGAAAAATAACTTTTCAAATATGTCTGCCGGAAGCAGAGATAGCAAGAAAAACGTTTTGACCTTTACAACACCTAGGGGGAAAGTTGTACATTATTTGGAGAGGATCTTCTTATTGTATTATTGTAGCAAAAATCGTATTCACTCTCCATCTTTATTATAGCGAATGGCATACAGTAAAAAAAGAAATTTCTCAATAGGGTTTTTACAGGCCGAGATAGCCTGCAAACAGAAGTACACAAACGCCATCTAGTGGCAGAATTGTGAACCACAAACCTCCTTATACACAAACCTAAATTGTTCTATAAGGTAAATGGTATCTGGTGTTAAAATAATTTTCTAAATCGCACATTTAGAAGTACAGATATTAAGAAAAATAAATTAAATATTTGCGCCCCTTCGCGGCGAAATTATGCATTATTTTGTGAAAAAAATACAAATAAGTATTAATAATCTAAAGCAACTTATGGGAATTTACTAGGAATTTTTTTCCATTTATAGCAAATTTTCGGAGAAAACTCTTCTCCTTCTTCAGGCTCTCTTGTTGTTGTCACTTTTTGCTTGTCACTATCATGGTTACGGTTTACCTTGACGGTTACGGTTAACCTTGACGGATTAGGTTATTTTTCAACAAATCCTGCCAGATGTTAGGCAGGGAAAATCCTTTGCAGTCATTGATGATGGAATTTTGATTTTTCTCAATCTCTATTCCTTCTTTCAGTTTTCTTTTTTGGAAATTGCTTTGGAAACTGATTACTTTAAGGGAATTCCAATCCATGCTGTGCCCAGTTTCTCTAACATGCCTATCTAATCCAGTCTTGTTGGAGCAATTTTTTATAGCTGCTTTATGCTCAGCTATAAGTAGTTTTCATAGTTAGGTATCGGATTGAAAAAGAATATTTTTTAGTTGGGTTTTTAGTCCACAGATATTGCTGTAAACGGAAATGTGAGCTCATGCCCTCTAGTGGTGGCACACTTGTGTGTTAAGAAATATTTGAAATTTTATGAGAAACATTTCGCACTGTAAATGTTCTCCAACAAAGAAAGAATTTTTCAAATCGGACTCTTAGAAACAGAGATATGGACAAAAATAAGATATACGTTTACGTCCCCTGGTGGAAAATTTGTGCACTATTTTAAGCAGGAAGTATTCTCAAAAAGCTTTCCGAGTTGAGCAGTATTGGTTCACAGAAGAATTTTTTCAATCGAGTTTCCAGCTCAGATTTTGTTGCAAATACATCAGAAGCCAAAATAAACATTTATGCCCCCTGGTGGCCAAATCATTCTTTACCAGAAATGAGAATTTGTATTCAAAACATTTCAACCTCAAGAGCTGTATCCGACTCAGGAAGAATTTTTCAAATCGAACTTTTAGAAGCGGAGATATTGGAAAAATCGTGATTATATCTTGACGCCCCTTGCGGAAAATTTATGCATTATTTGAAAAAGGGACAACAACTAAAATGTTTTTCGCTATAAATGTCATGGAAAGGAAAAATAATATTTTCAATTGGATATTTAGAAGTAAATATATGAAATGAAATGCATTTTAAATTCGATACGATCTCCATTTGCGCCCTCTAGCGGTGAAATTGTGCATCGGAAAAAAATAAAAAACAAAACGAACCGATCACCATTCTCACATTTTAAGCTTCCCAATACAAAAAGAATTTTATAAATCGAAATAATAATTGCAGAGATATGGTCTTCCCGGTGGGACAGACAAAGTGACAACATAAGCATGACACAAAAGATGTTAATAACGCAGTTTCAGTCCTCCTAAACAAGAAAACCGATAACGCCCCACCCCCCAACACACACATTTTGCAGGGGATGGGGAGGGAAATTTGTCAGACATAAGTTATGTCAGTAGAAAAATCCTCAACTGCAAAACATCGTGCAGGGACAAAAAGGCAGGAATAGATAAAATTCCAGGACATGTAACAGAATTTTAGGACATTTCCAGGAAAAATGGAATTCCAGGATGTGTATGAATCATGGATTTGACATATACATATCAATATCATAGTTGATATTCATGTGCATCAATATTAAACCAGATGTTATACAAGCACACTGATATACGCAACACAAATTACGTTGTTGTTTTTTAATAGTAGCCTTACAAATAAAATAGTTCAAGTTTTTTCTGAAAATAGTTGCTTTTGGCTGTTTTTTTGTAAGAAATAGTAGCCATAGTCACCTGTCATAAAAAATAGTAGCAATAGTCGCCTATTTAGTCGCCACTGGCAGCCCTGTATAACGGAAGAGTTGTATCATCGCTGTACTGCAACACGTTTAAGGAAATAAAGTTCTTTTTCCAAACTGTCTTTATCTGAACATGTACACTGAAGAGCAATTGAATTAAAGATACCTGTCTAGTAAAGTGTAGCACCACCTTTCGCCCTGATGATGGCAGCGATTCGTCTCGGCATGGACTCGACAAGACACCGGAAGAGTTAGGAAGTCATACGGATCCACGACCCCTGAACAAGCTCCCACAGTTCATGAAGATTTGATGGAGGGGGGTCAGAGCCTCGAACATCTCTCTCGATGGCATCCCAGATGTGCTAGATGGGATTGAGGTCAGGTGACCTAGCTGGACAAGGAAGCGAGGTCACCTCAGTGGAATGTTCATCCAACCATTCGGATACAATTCGGGAGCGATGGCAAGGTGCATTGTCTTGTTGCAGGATGAGGTCCCCAGTGGGATGTTGAAGACGCACAAATGGGAGCAAATGGTTGTCCAGGATATCCCGGTAACGTTGTCCTGTGAGGGACGATGTCACACGTACCAGGGGTCCCATTTCAGTCCATGTAAACAGTCCCCAGACGAGAATGCCACCCCCACCAGCTTGAAGAGTACCCTGCTGGCAAGAAGGATCCATCGCTTCATGTGGTTTGCACCGTACTTGTATCTTACCATCCGCATGTACCAACGTGAATCTCGACTCATCAGTCCAGGCAACATTTTCCCACATGTCTAGGGTCCAGTGGCGATGTTCCCGTGCCCATGCTAATGTTTGCACCCTGTGATGTGCGGTCAGCAGCGGTACCCTCGTGGGACGATGGTTTCTGTACTCCATAGCGAGGAAATGGTTCTGGATAGCGTGGCTGCTTACACGTTTTTGCGCACCAGCGTTAAATTGCCAAGTGATTTCTTGCACCGTGGCCCGTCTATCCGCTGTTACTATGCGAGCTAGCCGACAATGACCCCGCTCATCCAGATGCTGTTGTCCACGGCAGTTGGCCCTTGCAGGAATGGTTTTACCGGATTCCATGTACTCACGGTGCACCAGTGACACAGTGGCTCGTAAAAATCCCAGTGCCTGCACTACTTCCGAGATGGAGTGACCCATTCGTCGGGCCCCGACAATTTGCCCATGATCAAATGCCCTTAGATCCTTCGTCTTATCTATACTGCGTCCGACTCTTACCGATTCCCTTCGTGTCACTCCTTATATTATCGGATCGCTGCATACGTCATGTCGTTTCCGTTTACAGGGCCGCCCACAGCGCCACATTTGCATAATGCCAGCTGTCTCTAATTCAATTGCTCTTCAGTGTATATGTATCACGCGATATATGCAACTGTAAAAGGCGCTGAGTTTTTGGTGTCAAGGGTGATTGGACTTGGAGGTGAGAGCTTGATTCCGATAAATTGTGGTTGCGAGAGATCCATCTGAGCGAGTAACCAGGACATCAAAGAATGGTAGGCATCCGTTTTTTTCAGTTTCGTAGCTGAGTTGAATGTGAGGATCAATGGAATTTTTAAGTTTGACTAATTCCGGAATTTCAGAATGCTTTCCCTTCCAAAGAACGAAAGTATTGTCTACATATCGTATCTATAATTTCCGTGGAACGTTTTATGAACATGCAGAATGTCTAGCCATAGGCAGTCCACTGTCACTTATATTATGTTAAATCTACATGTCGATTTGAAGAAAAACTTTTCAAACTCGTGAAATTTGACTTATGGATACGATATGTAGTCAATACTTTTGTTCTATGGAAGGGAAAACATTCTTAAATTCCGGAATTCGTCAAACTTGTAAATTCCATTGATCCTCACATTCAATTCAGCTACAAAACTGAAAATAACGGATGCCTACCATTCCTTGACATCCTGGTAACTCGCTTAAATGGATCTCTTGCACCCACAATTTATCGGAAGCCTTTCGCTGTTTCCTCACCTCCACATGCCAAGTCCAATCACCCTTGGCAACAAAAACTCAGCACATTTTACAGTTGTGTATATCACACGTTACACATATGTTCAGATAAAGACAGTTTGGAAAAAGAATTTTCTTTTCTTAAGTGTGTTGCAGTACAGTGTGGATACAACCCTTCCATTACAGACAAGGATCTAACATCTCCACATTAACTCCTGTGATGCGCCCATTGCCAGAAAATTTTGCCATTATTCCATTTTCCTGTGACATTGCCTTCAAAATTTCAAAAATTCTCAAAACCTTTAATTTTACGGTGATTTTTAAACCCATGAACAAAATGAGATTTTTAGGATCGAAGGACTATGTTGAAGACAAAAACTTGTGGGGAATTTATCAAATTCCATGTGAATGTGGTGTTTCATATATAGGACAGACACGTAGAGCCTTGCGTTTTCAATTGAAGGAGCAGAAGACCTATATTTGGAACTGTGACTTAAAGAAGTCATCGATGGCTAAACACTGTTACGAAAAGGACCATAAATTTCTCTTTGAGAAAGCAAAACTAATTGACAAGCCAGATTCAACCACCAAACTAGATATTTTGGTAGCTTTCCATATATATCAGAAGTCTTTGCAACTTGTTAATGACATGGCATCCATGCCATTTCTATCAAGCGTGTGGAAGCATCTAACCAAAACACGTGATTGTAAACACCATTTATGATGTCATATACAATTTGAATATTTTTGTGCCATTCGCCCTGATGAAGCTAGGTCAATACCCAGCGAAACCATGGTCGGCTTGAAATAAGAAGCATTTGTGACAACTACGTTGTATTATCTTAATCTATACACCAATGTGATATCAGTTGGTATTTTTGAAAAATGTACATGAAATACATTTAGAAAATTTTATTTTAGTTTGCTGTGGTAAATTTTTACTATTCAGCATCTTTTTCTTAGTGACCACATGAAATGGCATAACAGGCACCAGTCTTTTTCTTTATTAAATAATCAAAACCAACAAAGCTCTACGAGTATGCTATGATGAAGACACAAATCTCAAAATGCAAAAAAAAAAAAAAAAAAAAAAAATGTTGTTAGCAATTGAGCTTAGAGTCATAGGGAAAGTGCCCTTAAAAGGGTCACTGGTCTTTCTCAGTTCTTTAAGCACAGATAATTTGTTTGTGTCTTGCAAGTCACTCAAAGAGTGACAGTTCTACAACGTAAAAGTATGTCTGTTTAAAGGGATTGTCCAACTCACTCCACTATTGCCTGTTTGGAAGAAAGCATGTAGTCTGCGAATAACTTTTCCCTAGTGAAGAAGGAAATTAATTACAGCCATTCCCTTGTGAATAACACAAAAAAACTGCAACATTCCTCGCTTACTTATTTTTGTTCAAATATCTTCATTTGTTCCACATATTAGTGTTGTCTTGGGAGTGTTATATCACTAAAGGATATCGTAATTGGATACTTCTCCTGTGCAATCAAGGTACATTACATTAAGTTTTGTTTCTTTTTCCCTTCGCATGCTGTGATATATATGTCACAGGTTACGCTGATGATCACATTCTTTGCCATTTTCTAAAAAAATCATTTTAGCGATGGTGAAAATATTGGCAATTTCCTTTTTGTACTATTATGACACTTTGGCAAAAAAATCCGAATTTGGCAAAAACTTTAAGAATGCCAGAGCAACCATTGTATGTCATTATGATAGATTCACGCTTTGCCCTTCCATTACTCACAACCTTCATTGTTGGCATCATTACTGTTCAATATTTACAACAACATGAACCACTATTATTGGATGGAAGATACATTAATGATGCCACTACAACATACTCATAATATTAACAAAAACATACATTACTATGTCCTTCCCTAATAATTTTGTGTAACACATGACAAAACTTCCAACAGACAATGGGATTTCCTTGAAGAGGGAGTTTTAAAACTACATGCCAAAATGTTCCAGCTCCTTTTTCATTAAAAGTTCCTATGATAGCAGCTAAAATTGGCTAAGGATATAATCCAAAATGTGTTAAACAGATACATATTCAAGAAATAAACTACTTTATGTTGATACTTTTCTCAACATGCATCTAGAAATTTATACAAGTATAACACAAAGAATTTTCCCCAGAAAAATTAAACAAATTTTGTGCATCATATCAATATTTTACAGTCATTTGCAAAAGTTTAAGACTACCGGTCAATTTATTGAAAATTAATATTTTCAAAGAAACAACTAATTACTAGTAAGTGATATTTAAAGAAATGACACCACAGATGAATACTTACATTCTTTAAAACAAAAAAAAAAGACCAAAAACAGTACTATGTGTGGCCACCTTTGTTTCTTATGACAGACAGAATACGATGTGGCATACTCTCAATGAGAGATTTGCCATAGTCACTTTAAATGTATTTGCACCACACACACTTTATCGCATCAATCAAAACTTGGGAATTTGATGGCTGTTTTTCTGCTACCTTGTCTTTTAAAACAGTCCACAAACTTTTGATGGGGTTAAGGTCGGAACTATTACTGGGCTAGTCAAGCACAGTTGTTTTTCCTCTGCAGGTGAATTCTTAAACCACACAGAAGATACTTCCTATAACTTTATTTCTAGAACTGCCATCATGAAAAAGGAGTTCCCATCCTCTTTACACCAGAACTCTGTAACAATTCATGAGATGTCCTACTGCACAATCTAACTATTTAGATTTTTTTTTTTTTTTTTTTTTTGATTGGAGGTTTAACGACCACCGTGAGCAACTCAATGGGCTATAAGCAGTCGCCCGTCCCTAATTTAGGGTCACTGGTTCCAGGGAAGGGAGAGAGCCAGTGCCGTAAGACAAACACAACATCCATGCCTGACCGGGATTCGAACCCGGACCCCTTACGGACGAATGATCAGAGGCTAGCGCCTTAGACCACTGCGCCACCGGGGCGGCCTATTTAGATTTGATCTCTGCAATACAGACAATTGGTTAAGACATGGGTATGCCTCCATGTAAAAACACAGTGCATCCTATTTCTCTATATATGATCACTCTTAAAAAAAAATTATTTGCACAGCTTCTCTCATCATACGATTACGAAAAGTGTCTTACACACCTTAAGTAAGACCCTTCTATATCACTGCACAAAATCCATTGTCAAACAATGTGAAAAATCTCAAACAAGTTTTCCAAAAAGTTTCAAATTTACACTGATTTTTTATCGCATTCTGACAGTCAAACTGATGGTGTAAGTTAAGTTTTGTGTACTTCCAAGTTCAAATAATGAGTGCTGTGTACTATATAAGAACTACCATACGTTAAAACTAAGAAATGATTTGCAACAGTAACTATGTTCATAATCGACAGACTCTTGAAATAATTTATCGTTATTTATTCTTGAGTAATCATACGACAACTAAAATGCTAATGTACGTTCACTGATAATACTAAACATAGAATGAACGAGTTATTAATCAACGACTCCGCAATTTAAGTTATTGCATATTTTCGCTTTCTATTGAGTCTGTTTTAAACAGTCTTACCATGAATTGTTATCCATTTGGCACTTAACACAAAACAGTTTATATTCCACTGAAAATCCTTTTAGGAGATGATAATACTCTTTTAGAGCACTTTTCTGAAGAACAACAAACAGCGAGCCCCACACATCACAGCGACGCCACCCCAACTAATCCAGGGTAGTGATCCCATAATTCTCTGCAACGAGCTGCTGGCTGGTCGGCATCCACGCAAACATGAACCGAAACTCACAAACGTAAACTTGCAGCAGGTGTTTGACGAAAATAAAAGAAACAAGCAAAGGACGCCATCATCCAACACAAACAAAAATTAAAAACTGAATGAAAAATAATACATACAGTAGAGTCTTGATAATCCGACGCAATCAGGATCAACCTGAATTACTGCAAACTCGGATTAAGAGGAATTTCAAAACATGAGCACAATTCTGAACGAAGTTAGTTAATTATGAAACTAAAACTCATAGAAATGATTTTTAATGATCAACAAAAATGTTAGCAAAAATGAATTAAACAAAAACTATGACTTACATCATATTAACAACGAAAAAAATCATCTAATGTTTTCTGCTTTTTCGTGGAGCATCTTTTTTTTTTTTGCAATGCTATCTCTCCAACTGTTTAGAAGCAATAACATCAGTTGGCAATGATTTTGGCTGCTGCTCTACATATCTAAGGGAAGTCTCTAGCACCACTGTACCTGCCGCATGAGAACTTTTTTTTTTTTTTTTTTTGTGTACACCCAGTTCCTTCATCAGATTCCGAATCCTTTTCGTTAGTAACTATGTGAATAATTGCTTCATCTGTAATTTCTTCCCGGTCATCACAGGTCATTGCAGGAAGCTTCCATTTAGGGGCATTTCCTCCCCTTTCGACTTCCCAGTTGGTATAAAAAATTATTCCTTTTTTTCTTTTTTTGAATAGTCTCCAGCTTCAACAGTTTCCCAGGATTTCACACTCACAGGGTCACACGTTGTTTCTTGGCTATATTTAACAAAATCTCCTTTTCAGGTAATTTAGAAGGCACTGGCTTCTAAATTACCTAAAAAGGGGATTTTTTGACTCTTTCAAAAATTTTCACGTGCAAATCGCTTCGGGATTTATTTTTTTATTTTTTTTATGATGCATACTTTTTTATTTTTTATGTTTCACTGCGAATGACCTTGGATTAAGCGGAACTCGGTTTATCAGGACTCGGATTATCAAAACTTTACTGTATATATTGTAAAAAGGTACTAATTTTAAAAACCAAGTAGCACATTTCAACATGTCAAAGAAATTAAACAATATTCTATTGAAAAACTTGTTGGATGTACTAAATAAATTATCTGAAAATATATTATTTACACATGTTTTTGTGTTATGAAACTGCTGATGATAAAATTCACACCTTCATGCATATGGTATATACTTATACCACCGAAAATCCTGTTCAATACATGTATTGTTGTTAGCATCATATTGTGCCAGGGTTTAGACATTAAGGGAGGTGATACCTGAGTTATTACTAGGTTTTCCATTGTGGTACAGTATTCTTCAGTCCAAAAATCTATTCTTCTCATCATTGTAGAAAATTCAGCCCGTTGACTTTGTTGCTTTTAAGCCTAATTTTTATTTACATCTTGTCAATTTTCTTTGTTCTATCAGTTTTACACTACAAGGGTATGTTACTTAGAAAATAATGCATAATGTCATAATTGAAATTAACCATTGTATTGATATTGGTGGTAGAAAGATATTGAAATGAAAAATATAAAAAATACAAACAAAAATTGGATTATAACTTATACAAAGGTAAATCACAGACCTCGAAACAGTGCAAAAGAAACAATGGACTACAATTATAAAAGCACAGCATGGTGAAAAATCAATAGCTAAAAAATCAGGTTGTGAATTAAAATCACAGGAAAATTTAAAAACGTTAAAATTGGATTTAAAAGCTTCATGCAGTGTTGAAACTACAATATTAAATCGTCAACCAGATGCATTTGACCAGGCTATATTGCAGGCATTATCAGTGGTGTTACACTAAACTTAGAAACACCACAGAAATATTATGCAAAGTCAACAGGCCTGATTTCCAACAACAAGAAGAACAGATTTGTGAACTGCAATAGAAAACCTAGCAATGACTTAAAAATTTAATTTTAGCTAAAATTGACCAAATTTTTTTTTTTTAATTTTATCTTGATACAGTACCCGCCGATAATAAAATCAGCCGCTTTATAAACTCAAATTCTCAGGAACAGATTCAAACCAATGCAATATCATTGTAAAATCTCTGGTTAATAAAATCAACACCGCCGCTTATAAAAATCAAACATTTTCAGTGATAACGTCAAGCAACATAGCAACTGAGCAAAAAAAATCAAGGTCAAAGGTGGAGGAAGGTCATTGTGAAGAATGTGGAGGAGCAGAAAACTGGTTCCACAACTAGTTCTGGGCAGCCTGCGAAAACTTTCTTTCTGTGTGTTGTCATTTGACATTCAGTTGTGAAGTCAGCATGTCTAAGCAAAAGGATTTGAGCATTAGGGAAAAGCAAGAAATTTGCTCAAATACGATGACTTGCTAAATGCAGTGAAAAAGAGGTTGCTTCAAAATTAGGGATTTCTCCGTGAGCTTTGTGTAACTTATTGAAACAAAGAGGAAAATTTTCTGATCAGGTGGTAACAAATGGGAATTTATCTCACAAGCCGAAACGTGACGGAAAGTCAGATGAAATTGAATCCGCACTTGTAGAGTGGTTTAAGAATGCCAGACTGATGAAGGTTCCCATCTCCTGCTCTATTTTTTGTGAAAAAACAACAACATTTTGCTTACCTCCTTGGAGTCTAAAACTTTATGCCTACAGATGGATGGCTAACACGATGGAAGGAATGCAACAACATCATCTACAGGAAACTTCATGGCGAAAAGCAAGATGCAGACTGTGAATCAGCAGACACTTGGAAACAAGAAGCTTTGCCTTAAGTGTTGAAAGACTACAAACCGCATCAATTTTTTAATGCGGATGAGACTGGCTTGTTGAACCGTGCTCTGCCTGAACATGCCCTAATGTTCAAAAACGAATCGAATGGAGGAGGGGGAAAAATGAAACGAGTAACTGTGCTCCTAACATGCAGCATGACCGGATCAGTGAAGAAAACACCATTGGTCATCGGCACTATATTTGTTTTTTAAATGTCATTTACCTTATTTTATTTTCTCTCTTATTTTCTTAATAATGTCAGTATATATGTTAAACTGAAATTTAGGCCTGACTCAGTATTAGGCATAAAAAATATAAGTGTTGAACTGAATTTTAGATATATATACAACTGAACTGTTATATTATACAGTATATAGCAGTTAGCCAATAAAATCAATTATTTTTTCCTAGAAAGGATACATCTGACATGCTTTTCTTTCACAGGAGTTTCTTGGCAACTGATGGCTTTAGATATGCTGACACTCTGCAAGAGAAGAAAAAATACAAGCTGTGAATAATATTTAATGGATAACAGTAACTAATACTTTGCAAACTCTATTACATTTTATTTACGAATGACAGCAACTAAATAATGCTGATGTGGAAGTTACATGTAAACAGAAACCACTTTCTGGATCTGTTTCAGATAACAGATTTCACAAGGAAAAGCTAGAAAAATACTGTAACGGAACATCAATTAAGATGCCAATTCTCAGCATTGAAATGCCATTACTGCTTGTCAACCATGTGAAAAAACTATTTAGAAAACTTGAAACTGTACAACTCTAAAGTAAGAATTTTAAAAAGCATTCAGTTTCTTTCAACATAAGCTACAGCAACTCACCTATTC
This sequence comes from Macrothele yani, assembly GCA_039090855.1. Taxonomy (NCBI): domain Eukaryota; kingdom Metazoa; phylum Arthropoda; class Arachnida; order Araneae; family Macrothelidae; genus Macrothele; species Macrothele yani. The sequence continues at coordinate 36,202,817 of CM077004.1, forward strand.
ATGCAAATTTGAATAAACTTGCAGAATGTGCTGTTCAAGATACCTACTTCATAGCACAGAGCTCTCTCTCTCTACATCCTGTAAAATGTGTCTAGCTCAGTAATCAGAATTTTTTTAAAGACATTTACTACATAGATGACAGCTTATAGTGACATTCCTATACATAAAACAATAGATTTTATGTAATCACTGTGCATTCCAGAAATTAAATTCCAATTAATATCCACAATCTCCTATATAAATTATGACAATTTACATCATGCACAACAAAATAAAAATGCAATCACCAGGGCCTAAAATTCAGGGCAGTATGGCAATATTCTCACACAAAATTTTAAACTCCTGCTAAAATAAAGTTGCTAGGAGGGAGACTCCTGCCTTACAAAATTTTAAGAAGAAAAAAATTATGTATATACACAGGGTGTTCAGTTAATGCGGCGACAAACTCAGAGAGTTGTTAGTAGACATCAAGAGGAACAAAAATTGAAAAGGAACATGGTGTCGCAAACCACGTTTAGTCGGTGAAAATTGCGAAAATATGTATGCAGGTTCTGACGTCACACAGGGACGACAAAAAGTACAATAATAACTACAAAAAGATTTATTTGACAGCAAGTTTACAACACAGCTTGTGGTGCACAGTACAATGCTAGAAAGGGAACGATGAGAATTATGTGAACGAAATTATTACAGGTGTTGTTCGAAATGACGGCCGTGGACATCATTGCACAGTTTACAACGACGTAAAAACGATTCCCGGACGCGCTCTAAGATACAGGGTGTGCTATTGATGTCTGCTGCAGCGACGACGATCCGTGCTATAAGGTCCTCCGGTGTGTCCACAGGAGTCTCATAAATGAGTGATTTAAGGTGACCCCAGGGGAAGAAGTCCAACGGATTGAGATCCAGCGAACGTGGAGGCCAAGCAACGGCTCCGGCTCGTCCAACCCCCTTCCTGAGTATGTAGCATCGAGGTGATTACGCACCTCACCGGGGAAAAATGTGCTGGGGTACCATCATGCATGAACCACATGCCTTGCTGCACTGCGGCCGGCACACACTGTCGCCAGAGTGTGCAGCCAGCACGTCAGACATCGTGAATGAACCCACGAACGCATTCAGCGATCAACTGACATCCGCTTTCCCTCTCCTCTGGAATCAGAGCCTGCATATGTATTTTCGCGATTTTCACCGACTACACGTGGTTTGTGACACCATGTTCCATTTCAATTTTTGTTCCTCTTGATGTCTAGTAACAACCCTCTGAGTTTGTCGCCGCATTAACTGAGCACCCTGTATACATAAAATCTGGGTATGTTTTTTGACTACTCACAAAATTCAAGCTTTGAAAATGAATCCTTTGTAAGATTATGTGCATTAGAAACGGACCCCAGAGTTCCAAAAGTTGCGGTTGAATAAACATTGTTCATGGCGGGAATATAATCAGTTTATTAACACATGAATTGGATCCCGTGAGTAGTGGCATGAGCAGTTCATTTTGCATATCGCTAACTGTTACAAATCAAGCACGAGATACTTCCTCAGATTCGTGGAATTTTGCTTTTTTTGTCATCATTTGGGACTGATGCAAAACTGAAGATAATTGGGAGGGGTAGTGTGGAGGTTCGTTTTTATTTAGTCTGGGGATGGCATTCTGTTTTTCCAAAACTTCCAAAACAGAAGTTAAATGGAGTGAACAATTTTCCCATAACCGTAATTTCTCTTTCTCATAAAGTTGCCTCTGCCCCGTATTGTTGCTAAATATAATTTTATGGCAGAAATGTTTGTATTTCATCTGGAAACTGTACCCAACAATTTCCAAAAACGTAAGTTCAACAGAGTGGAAATTTCCCTATGATCTTTAAGCACAAGTTTGTCCTATGGATTCGGGGAATTTTGCCTTTGTTGTCATCATTCGCGTCATTCTCGAAAGCAATGCAAACTAAAGAGAATATGGGGGGAGGGTTAGTGTGTGTGTTGTGGTGGGAAGGGGGACATTTTCAGGCTGGAACTGGAATTCCGTCCTTCAAAAAAAAAAAACGGAAGTTAGAAAGGGTGAATATTTCTTCTGTGATCGTAATATTTTTTCTTGTGATGTTCCCTCTGTTCAGTATTAATGTAAAACATGATTTTGTTAGATAAATGATTCTCTTTCAGCTTGAAAATGAAGGGAAAATTTCCAAAAACAGAAATAGGGCAGAGCGAAGATTTTTTTCCGGAATCGTAATTGTTTTTCGTGATGTTCCCACAGCCCCGTGTTATTATTAAATATCATTTTCACCCATAAATATTCGCAAAGTTAAAATTTGGACATTTCTGATATCAGAAGAATGGTTGAATCAAATAAGTGTTGATTATGTGAACTGCAAACTTCTCATGGTGCTCATGAAAAAATGTTTTTTTCTTCTAAGCTGAAGGGAAACATGTTCAAAAATAATAAATTAGTTGACCCTTGTAGTGCTAAAACTTGCACATGACAATGCCAAGTTAAGATTTATTTCATCTTTTGTGAATCAGGTGGACTGCAGATTTCCTTCCTCCACAATGGAACTCTTTTGGAAATTTGAGTGTGTGGAACCTGAATCTATAAAACAAAATACAGATAACATAAGTTTGGAACATAGTCTTTCAAAAGCCTTGCAGACCAGTTTTGTTCAAAAATTAATGAAGATGCAGTTGCAGAATAATCACAATTCGGACACATAGTTGTAAAGAATGAAGAGTATATGTTCCAATTTCAATTTTGTAAGAGTTTTATAAACAACCATCAGCACACATTTCCATTGGTGTCAAAGGTTCTCCAAGTAGGTCTTGTGTTGCCTTTAACAAGCGCACCATGTGAATGCGGCTTTAGCACACAAAACATAATTAAGTAAAAATTCAGAAATTCATTGAGCAACAAAAATCTTGATGCCAATTTCTGAAATTGTGCCAAATAAAATGCTCTCTCTCTAAAAAAAAAAAAAAAAGCAGCTGATCAAATCTTGCCAATTGTAGCAAGGAATGAAAGACACAAATAATTCAGGTGCAATTTTATGATATTAGTGTAAATGATCAATTTTGTTTTTGTAAAATGAATCATGTTCATTTGTAGCTATTAGATTGAATGACAGTGATTTTTTTTATCTAATTCACTTGTTTGTTTTAAAAACCAAGTATAGCTTATAAATCATTTGAGAAATTACTACTGTTTTCCCAGAACAGTATTTATAGTCACATATTCCAAACTTTCCACCAGAAATTTTCAATCCCTTTCATTTACAAACACAGGTGGGGAGACTCATTTCAAATTTGAATTTTAAGCTCTGAACATAATGCTGTTCCTTAATCAATATCAATGGCTTCAGATTATACCAGACACCAATCATATACACCTTCTTTTAGAAATTCACAATTCTTTAACAAAAGCACTATCATTGTATATCTGTTCAGACCAATACTGTGTAAAGTGGCAGAAACATAATTTTGTATTTTCAATAAATTGCACTGAACCAACTGAAAGTTTGCTGTTACACTACATTTGATTTTTTACATGAACATAGTCTAGCTACCCTGCAAAATGTACAGGCATATTTTAACTGCTATAAGTATGTTTTTCAGTAAAAAAAAAAAGCACTACTGTGATATCAATTTATTTTTTCGAGGCACATATAGTGACTTTGTTTCAATCACTCCTTTAAAATCCACAGCATACATAAACTATAAAATTACTATTTCATACTGACAAGGCACTGATTATATTACCAACACAAGAAAATTAAAGAAGCTGAGAAAATACACTGCCAATCATATTACTATCATTTTGTCATAATTTTAGTTGGTATTTCTGCAGAGAGATTACAGCTACACTTTATTTACTAAACAGCTTTTTTTTTCTGTTGTTGTTGTTGTTAAGTGAACTCAAAATGCACCACTTCATTGCTTGCAAACAAAGTCAGTTTTTGAAAGAAAAGAAGGAAAACATGAAAATTGAAGAAAGTGTCATCCTTGGAGATTTTGCGTAGAACTATACCGTCACAGTCCAAAATGAAGTATAATCTTACCAGTGGGTAAACAAGCAAGTTACTCTCCACCCATTTGCTGTTTATCATCTAGAAGACGGGGTTCTGAACACCAAACCATTCTGTGCATTGAGTGACTATTTAAATCACAATACATCTGCTGTGTACACCTTCCAGAGAGAACTCTTTCAACAAGTTAAGGACTGTTTCCCTGCTGTAACCAAAGTGATATGTTTTACTGATGGAGCTGGTGGGCAGCACAAAGGAAGGAATAACTTTATCAACTTTTGCCACCACAAAAAAAAGACATTAGGCTGGAGGCGGAGTGGCATTTTTTTTTTTTTTTTTTTTGCCACTTTGCATGGGAAGCGTCCTTGTGATGGCGTAAAATGTTTAGTTTGTAAGAACAGCATTCAGTGAGGGATAGAAAAGTCATCCTGAATATTAGTGATATGCTTGAATTCTGCAAAGCTAGCATAAAAAGAATTACATTCCTTCACATTGACAGTGCAACAATTGAAAGAATTGGCAAGGATTTAACTTCACGGTATGAGGTGCCCACCAGAATCACAGGCACATTACAAAACACCAGTTTCTTCCCCTGGATGAAAAGACCATGCAAGTTTTCTTTGTCTCCGGATCTCAAGAATTTGAAGACAAGAAAGTGAAGAAAGGTTCTTCAGTCAGGCCTATGAGAGAAGAAACTAATTACTGTACAGTAAAAGCAAATCAGTATGTTGCCTGTATCTATGACGAGAATTGGTGGATTGATATTGTGTTGGAAATTAACTCTAAACATGAAGAGTGCTTCGTAAATTTTTTCATCCAAAAAGAACCCAGAATATCATCCGAACTCAGTGAGAATTATAAAATGTGGAAATGTGGGTTCCCAACAACAACATCCTTAGTCTTGACACCTCTGGATCTAACAACACCTATTGGAAGAGGACACAACATTAGTGAAAAACTAAATGAACTAACAATTTTACTGCAGGTGGAAATCATCTAACTTAAACACTGTATGTGAGCAACTACGTAGATGTGAAAGCTCTATGATAAACTATAATATTTTCCTCCTTAACCATGATAAGACTGGTCCTGTACCTTACACAAACTTTCCAGTTATTGTAAACAAAATTCATCTTATCCTTTTCATATTGTTTCCAGTGAATGTTTATTGTGGGTGTTTCAGTTCTTGTTATTTCACATTGAACTGTTATTTTAGGATCATAGGTTAGGTTTTTCATCATCAACTGCCTTTTCAACACTAAAGATTTCAGATCAAATGTTCACTGTACATTCAACCTAATTCTTAATACAAAATTAATTAAAAACCAGTTCTTTCTATGTTGCTCCCCCCCCCCCCCGCCCCAAACCAACCCTGTAAAACATATCAATGTTACATCTGAACTTAATTCATTTTGAAAAAGACTCAAAACCAGTTCCTGGGGTGACTACAGTGATCCAAAAAAAAAAAAAATGACTTCTGTACAAGACGTAAAAACATTAACTTTTTTGGTTTTCAAAAATTAATTAAAAATTAGTAGGCAAAACCTCCATAATGAAACCTGTGAGGCCTTAATTCACTCCTATAGGACTTCCAAACCAATGAATCTCAGATTTTTAAATCAACATACTTTTGAAAAAATGGGCTTCAAAAGTCAGAATTTTTTTTTCCTTTTTTGATTTCTCATAATTTGAAAACAGTTCATTTCTCCGTCAAAATTTCATGGTTATGAAGCTCTCTTACCAGCACACTTTTCATAAATAAAAAAACTGGAAGTGGAGAAATAACCAACTTTTTAGTTATGGGCATCCACAGTGCCCAGAAAATTGAACATTTTTTGATAACTTCCAATGTGTGATTCCTTGATAACACATATCAGCAAATAATTAATAAATGGGTAGAAAGAGCATTTTTTTTACTGAGAATGGCTTTTGACCCATCTGAATAAGTTGAATAGTTTTAGGGAAAATCCAAAACCTAGGAAGCACTGTTTTTACCAAAAAATTGCCATCTGCAGTTACTTTTAAAGGTCTCCTAAAAAAATATGGGATAATTGATTTTTAAAAATTGTTTTGTACTTTTGAAATATGGGAGTACAACATATATTTATTTCAGATTTTTTAAAAATGGTGATGTAACAGGCATTGGACCCCAAGGGAATGCCCTAATTCTATGTTTTCATTTCATGAATTCACAGTTCATGGTCTTTTATTAAAATTTGACTTTTCAGAGAGTATAATAGAAAATATATTAATGAATGGCTCCTCTGAAAAAACACAGTTGTTTCAGGATTAAAATGTTTTCTAATATTATCAGTTATACTTTTGAATTTCCATGTGAAGAAAATAACAAAAATAGAATTGCAGTCTTTGGGAAGACAAGTTACTTATGATAAATTTTCATATCACCACTAATTCAAAATGAAAATTCTTTTGCATCAACTTTTGAAATTACTCAAAAATGTTTCAGCGTAAAGAGCAGAGCTGTAGAAATGCTTCTATGTTTTAAAAGATTTATCAAATCAAAGAACAGGACAGATGTCAGGTTTCAATGACTGGATAACTAAAGCCAACCCTAGTGTTCTTACATTACACTAAGGCATTAATTTCATCAAGGATGAGTGTTATATCAAATTTCCCAATTCTTTTTAAAATTATCAAAATTCTGTTATGCTTCTTCAAAAATCATAATTTGCATTAAAGTAAAAACATGATAATTAGAAAAACAGCAACACATTTTTAATGGCTACAGCAAAATTTTTCTAATGGTTACAGCGAAATTTTTTCGTCGTCGAATTTCTGTTTCAGAAATTTTTCCTCCATTTTCAAACTGAAATTCAAATATTTATGGAATAAAATTATATATAATAACAATACTGGAAAAAGAAATTACGATTATGGAAAAAATCTTTATTTTGTTTACTTCAGTCTCTGAAAGACGAAATACCGTCCTGATGCATATTTTTACGAGTTGGTAAAATTTTTCGATGCATAGTTTTATGCACCGAGAAAAATTCTAGATGAGTATTTTTACGCACCGAGAAGAATTCCTGATTATTTTTACGCGTTGGTAAATTTTTGATGCATACTAGGCGCCTAATTACGCATTTTGGAGAACTCAGGCCAGCATGTCACTTAAGCACTCCTGTGGAGAGAGAGCTACCACACGACGTCACGAAGCGGAGCCATCGTTATACTTGATGGCTCCGCACAAAGCCGGCAAGTCAAAGATGACATCATCGCGTAACACAGCGCTGTTAAGGTCCGGTAGAAAATCTAAGTGGATGGTTGGAGGGGATTGAAATATTTCGATTAAGCAATCGAAATATTAAAAAAATCCGTAAAAAAGGGCTTCTATCCGTAAATCAGTAAAATTAAGCAGAAATCCGTAAAAATTGGCAAGTATGACACAAGCATTTTATATACCTTGTTTCCTTTAACGCTTTCACTGCCGTGTGACGCAGAATGACATCATGCAATTCTTAGCCCAGGTGTCGATGATGCCAAAAGGCGTCATGATCATGGCTTAACAAATCCTGGGTGCCTAGAAATCTGGCCCTGGTGCCTAATTTTTCATTTACTTCAGATTTCATATTTTGCAGTAAATACCATAATTTTTTTTGTATAATCCTTAGATTTTGTTAAAAAGTTATAAAATTAGATACTCAGGATAATATACTGGTAAAGGAAAAACAACAACAACAAAGAAACAGTGTGGTGTTTTAAAAAATCTGTGCGTAGTTGTCAGGATAGGTCATGTAATTGAAAGAAGTACCGAAAATGAGGTAACTGAAAAGATATAATGCATCATCAAAATGGAGGACTGCAAAGAGATTGTAAGAATATTTTTCTTTACTTAAAGGCATTCCGACAGAAAATATGATGCAACGAAGGTGATACTATTTGCGCTCACGGAAGCCTTCGTGCTGTGAGAAGCCTGCAGAGCTGTTCCATGGCATGTAACTATTTTTGAATCGTATTCGTTAGTTTTGCTGCGCTGATCGCACTAGATATGAATTTTTCTTCGCTATTCAGTTGTAACATATTCAGAAAACAGACAAATACTACGGATTGTCCGTAATGAAAAGATATAATGCATCATGAAAATCTACGGATTATTTAGATCTAAGTAATGAACCACGGTAGTGCTACAAAAGCTAAGGATTTGTGTTTTATTGTACTTAAAATGACAGTTACTTTTTTAATAAGACAATCGTTTCTTTCTTACATTTTTAAACTTCTGAGTCGGTCGTCCTGTGGTTCCCGATTAACATGACAGGCACGGATTACAAGACAATCTTTTTTTCGAATTTCACGGTCTGCGACAAGCCACCGCTGATTATGTGAAGGAAGCAAATTGTTTTACTCAGAATTCTGCAACTACGGAATATATGCTGCTGCGGATTATAAGTCAGATTTTTTTTATTTTTTTTTTTTTTTCATGGCCGTGGATTACACGACGCCTTGGAAAAAGAAAATTATGAAGCAAATTGGAACTTTATTTTGCAATAAGTGGTTCAAGTTAAGAAAAAAAAAGTGACAACAAATATAGTTTCTCACTTATCTTCCTTCCCAGCACCATCACCACACACTTTTGGTTATGCCTTATTCCTTAAAATTTGACTTGGTTTCACCTGGCTCTTAGATCTGGAACATATTTGTCGAGCCCTGGTCTTGGCTTAATATTTCCCTATCTAAAACCTTCGGCACTTGAAGAGAGAGTTACCTGTTTTGTTACTGGCACTGAGAATGAGTCTCCAACTGTAAAAAAATGACCATGATTTTGGGATAGCAGATTTTTTTACACATGGTTTAAATAAGGAAAAGGAAGTTTACTCCCCATAGCATTAACACATCATTCGCGTTTTGTGGTCATATTTATTTTCCTTTGAACGTCACTGGTTTTGTGGTGAAGGGCGAGTGGTAATAAACAGCATTTGCTGCTTGGAGTTTATACATAACAAGGCAGCCCACTGAGGAGGCTAGAGGGATTTCAAGGAAACCCATATTAATTTCAACACTTGAGTTTTGTGAAAACAATGGATATATTCGGACAAGTCCTACTCAACCAAAAGTTCCACGGTGGGCACATCCTGCCGTGGAAATAGGAGATGATCCCGATAATTTGTCATCAAGTACAGAAATGTATTTTTTTGGTAGCTGTAGTACGACCAGCAATGAAAGTGGAAATGAGGAATGCGAAGCTCTCTCTCCCATACTACGCCTATACAGATTTTGACTACACATTGGTCTGATGTTTCTGACATCATGAGAATAATTTTCTGTTCACTGGTATACTAGGACTTAAAATTAATATGAAAGGTACTGAACCAATCGATTTTTTTCAATCTTTTTGCGACTGAAGAATTTTACAACGTATTAGTTACGCAAAACAATGCATATGCTGTAGATGTGTTTATCCCTGGAGTTACTGAAGGTTATAATTATGAACACCAATTATGGATAAATTTTCTCGCATTTTAGAATAGCAGAGTTGTGCAAAGCTATGAGATAGGAACACATGGCTAGGTTGATCCAAATGCATAGAAAGCTCATCCGTGACGCCTTGTGGCATCTCGGGAGATTTGCCCGGGTTTCTTACAGGCACCAGGTGCTTGCCGTTAAAACAGCACAATTGCAGCAAACGTGTTAAGAATCTCGGGCATTTTCATTTGTATGGTATACGAAATAATCATCAGATATTTCGTAATGTTTCTGTTTCACAAGTTAAATTGCTAAGAAAGTTCGACCGGCCAATGTATAACATTAGACGGTGAAAATGTATGAAGGTCAAATAACTTCTATAGGTAAAAATTACGAACTCAACATGTTTTTGCTCACCTCTTCAAGTCCATCGACATGTCGATAAAATTTTCAGCTATGCTAGTTCTTTGTCTTTCACAAAAGATTACGCTTGTGTGGTTGGGCCCATCGTTTCAAGTTCATTCTACCATCTGTCTATACTTGTAGAACACTTTGTACGCGAATAGCGGTATGTAAAAAGTTTCGTCGTCATTCGCAAATCACATACGTGAAAGATATATGAAAAATAAACTATGGTGATAGGACTAACACAAAATGGAATGGTTCATACACAAGGAAAGAACAGCTTCAAATTTGACATTAAAACATTTACTAAGGTTAAAATTCTAATCGAAAGATGATGGAATAAAGCCTAACAAAGCCCTCACCATAAAACGTGTACAAAAAAATAATAAAGAAGTGACACAACACCGTCCCCGCCATATCGCCCCGTCGACATTCCCAACATGTTTCGGCTCACTTGCTTCGTGGCCATTCTCAAGGTTGCAGGTGATGTTAACTCTGCGCTGAACACTAAAGTCTATCTCATTGTTCCGTTGATAAACTGTCTTTGATTGTTTAGCATGGATGTATCGATGTTTTTCGAGCTCAATCATATTCTTCCATGCGCTTGACAATTCAACTGGTGTATTTGAATTACAATTGTTTCCTTCAGTCTTTTCGATCAACACAGCCTCGGCAGTAAGAATCTTTCTGTGGGTGTTGTGAAAAGTTAACAGTTTTATGTTGCCCCAATCGTGGGCAGCATTATTATCTTGACAGTACTGAATTAGAGATGTTTGTGTGGTGAGCAGAAACATGTTGAGTTCGTAATTTTCACCTATAAAAGTTATTTGACCTACATAAAATTTTACTGTTGAACATTATGCATTGGCCAGTCCAACTTTCTTAGCAATTTAATGTGTGAAACAGAAACATTACGAAATATCTTATGATTATTTCATATACCACATTCCACATATTACTTCACGATTTGGTTAAATTCCATAATGTGAATCTTGAATTTTCTTTTGTGTGTAGATTTTAATCCAGCTATTTTTTGAGCACAATCTAATTTAAGAAGTGCTTTTGAAATATCACTATCCTGAGAGTTTGCTTCAAAGAATCTTCTTAACAATACAAATTTGAACTTGTGATTCCGCCTATAGGTGTAAATTATGACAATTGAGTGGTAAGTCAAATCCCTAAAGCAGAAAGTTTCTGATCAGTCTGCGACAGATAACATGGTGTCATAACAAATCTGTATATGATCACTGGGCTGAGGTAACTACTAGATATGAAAAAGCAACAAAAGTTTGCACGAGTAGAGATTAAAAAAAAAAGGAACTTACCATGTTATATTTCTTCAACCCACAAAAAAGCCTAGCCGGTACTATATCAATTGCAATGATAACTATGATCATGAACATTCTGCAATCTGTACCTACAATTTTGCGTCCATTTTCAAGCTGAAACACAAAGATTTATAGAATAGAATTATATTTAACAACCATATGGGGCAGAGAGAACATCGCGAGAAAAAGAAATTACGATTACAGGAGAAATTTTCATTCCATCTAATTTCCGTTTTCGGAATGTTTTGAAAGACAAAAAACTTGCATCTATGCAATGGAGTCTGCGAGAGAGAATTTTTAAAATAGGGTTTTGAGGATATCATTTTTGTCTGCATGACCAGAATAAAATCTGTGATGTACACAGCCCGACACCGCGATTCTGCTATATGAAGTCAAATAATATCCGAAAACTTGAAAATTTCATCGTCCTGGAGCGGGAATTGAACCGGCATCTCCAGGTTTGCGCCCGAGGATGCTACCCACTACACCATCCAGAATGACAAAGTCTCAAGTTTCTGAGTAATTTGAATTTAACACATCACAGGAATCGCCAGTCGAAGCAAAGGCATTCATATTTAGCGAATCTTCTTAACATCAGAAGGCACTGTTTTGCATCTTTGATTGAATCAATGTCTTTAAGATTCACCACGATTGCATCATGGTCCAAAAACACAGGAAGGAAATTCTCACACAGCTTGCAAGTAGTGGTACATCAAGTATGTTTTGTATTGGTAAAGGCAGCTTGGCACAGTGATATGGCAAATGACAAGGGTATGCCATACATCAAGCAATCAAAGGACATTTTATATAAAACACATTTGTTCAGACGTAAGGAGTGGCGTTATGCAAGGGTGGTGGTAAACCGAGGAGCGCTACAGTGAAGGTTGACTGTAATTGAACAAGGTCACTGAATATGTAATTGAACAAGGTCTCTTAATATTATATATCACGCATAAGTTATGTAAAAAATTTTAAGTGGTGGGAAGTTTTGGTAGTGACTTCTACCTTCATCAGCCACGGAATGAAACACGTGGAATGAACCATGTGATATAAGCATCAGTTGTTGCCAGATTTCAAAATAGCTTTCCAAATGATAGGGATGTGAAAAGGTGCATCTGTGTTAGGGGTAAAATAGATTTCAATGATTTTGCGGTACCTGAGGGCTTTCCGATTGCTGAACGAAGCGATTCGTTTAACATTTTGCCAACCGGGTATCGCGGACGTATCACCGATAGTTAAAATTGAAAACTTTAAAAATACCCCTAACACCTGCAATACAGACATGCCTTTTCACATTCTTGGAAAGCTATTTTGAAATCTGGCAACAGCTGATGCTTATACCACATGGTTCATTCCACGCGTTTCATTCCGTGGCTGATGAAGGTAGAAGTCACTACCAAAACTTCCCAACACTTAAAAATTTTTATGTAACTTATGCGCGTGATATATAATATTAAGAATTCTAATTTTCTGCGTGCTATGTGTTTCACTGCCAATCCTTCTCACTATGACTCTAGTTAAGAATTTTCACTTTGGCATATTTGCCAGAAAATTATGCTCCTTGTACAAAACATAGAGATTCAATCAAAGGTGCCGTATTTACAAAGGGAATAAACTAGAAATACTTCCAACATCCTGTGTATTTTGTAGTTCAGTTTTTTATATGCAGCAATGCTATACAATAATGGCAAAAAGTATAGTAATATAGAGAAATTTTCATATGGAATAATTCTTTTATCAGCAATGTTGCTGCAGCACTAAATGACATAAAACACATAATAACAATAAAACTACCAGTGCTGTGGCACTTCGCAAAAGCTACCATAATATATATCCAAATAAACACTTCCAAAGAAATGATGAACTCTAGTAATAACAGGAAAAAAGAAGTACTTCAGTAGATGAAATTCATTAAGAAATGACTCTTAAAATTTAGTTGTGACTGGATCAGAATTTGGTTTCAAAATTCGGTAAATCTTTATATTGAAGGTTTAACAACCACTGTAAGCAACTCGATGGGCTACAAGTAGTCACCCATCCCTAATTTAAGGCCATTGGTTCCAGGGAAGGGAAAGAACCAGTGCTGTAAGACAAACACAACATCCATGCTTCACTGGGATTCGAACCCAACCCCTTTTCAAACAAATGGTCATAAGCCAGCGCTTAGATCACTGCGCCACCGGGGTGGCCAAATTCGGTGAATAGGGTGGATATAAATCATTAACCTATCATTCCAAACATCCTCTTGATACACAAAACATTTGACGAGTAGAAGTGAAAAACACTGTTTATATAGCTGTTATTACATTAACAGCTAAACAGCAAGGATATGTTAACAAGTATTGAAAAGATGTGAACAAACACAGGTTATGCTAGCGAAGTTGTTGTGAAGGTAACTGACAATACAGTGGGTGATGTGATTTAGCCCATAATACATTCCAAACATAAGCTTACTTTAGAGTTTATAAATTAGGTAAAACCCAAAAGATGTATGATTTTAAAACTTTTTGACAAAATTTTAAATCCAGTACAGTTTCACCTACGATATAGTAAAATCTGTTTATCACAATGCTACTGCTGAGACAGTGTGGTTTGGTGATAAAGAGCATTTGTACCATGCAATTTTTAGGGCAGGCAGTGAAATTAGCTACCATTAAGGCAACTTGTTCCTAATTTGGGGACAGTGGATCCACGCAGGGAGAGAAACAGTGTTGCAAACATACCACCCTTGCATCTTCTGCGACTCAAATGACTACCCAGAAAGCTGCACTTCTGAACACTCATTCTTCAGGTAGCAGTGTTTCTTTCAGGGCTTTTTGGACGGAGGAGGGCAAATGGAATCCTAGAGGGGGAAAGTTTTCCATTTGCTATATACAGTATATATATATAATTTTAACTACTGTATTTATATATATAGAAGTAATTGCTATATATCTAGCACAGGGGAGCATTTAGAGAGGACCCCCCTCCCCCCGGAAAATGCGACTTTTTTTGTTTTTTGGTTAAAATGCAACTTACATTAGAAAAAAAAATTTAATTTAATAAAAATGCATCGACTTACATTTTAAAAAAATGCTTTAATTTTCCTTCAATTTTTCATTAACTTAGATTTTGTTCCAGATGGTGGATTTCAAAAACTTCCTATTACTCCCCCCCCCCCCCCAAAGAAAATTTCTATTTACAACTCTGATATAGTTATTACTTTTTCAAACATTTCAGGAATAACAAACTTTTTCCAGCTAAAGGAATGTGTGGGGGTTCCGCAGGCTTGAAATTTTCATCTATTAAAATGCATTCAACGCACTCTTGATCCTGAATCACGATTCCCTGACAGTTAGGTATGATTAGTCTACTTATTATATTTTGAATACCATGCATCGTAATACTCTTTTAAATAAAATAAACTATAACTAGTACCATTTGAACAAATATTTTAAAAAATATAATTGGAGAAATATTTGCAGCATAAAAAGAAACGAAACTTCCTTTTTCATCGTAGCCTGAATTTATTCAATTTTTTTTTTTTTTTTTTTTTTTTTTATTGGAGGTTTAACGACCACCGTGAGCAACTCAATGGGCTATAAGCAGTCGCCCGTCCCTAATTTAGGGTCACTGGTTCCAGGGAAGGGAGAGAGCCAGTGCCGTAAGACAAACACAACATCCATGCCTCACCGGGATTCGAACCCGGACCCCAGACGGACGAATGATCAGAGGCCAGCGCCTTAGACCACTACGCCACCGGGGCGGCTTATTCAAATTTGGCTCAGTACCTGAAATGTCGGGGGGAGGGGGTTATGGTCGTTTCCGGGAGGGCTTCGCCCCCCTGGATGTATGCCTGAAAGAAACACTTGCAGGTAGCCCAAGCAATTCTAAATGATTTTCTAACATTATCAAGGGAAAACATGGCGATAGCTTTATTAAGTGATTTAGTAATTAACAACACAGTCACAGCAACAGTTTGCTTAGCATATCATGCTGAATACATGAAAAAATTATACCAAACTTCAATTTTTAAAATCAATGCCTATTTACTGTCACAGACCTCACAATGATATTTATTCAATTCCACAAATCACTTTAAGCAAAGGCAATAACATAGGATAGTTGCAGCAAGTTCTCATATCATTTAAAAGGAATCACTTTAAAAAAAAAAAGCGTTCACTACAGATAAACACAATAGTAAGTGAGATGAATAAGATAGCTCTAAAACTGCAAACTACTTTATAGTAAGCAGCATAATTAAAAAAAAATCTTTACAATACACCAATAGTTTTGCCCCACTAAATATTTCAAATTTCAATTTAACACATGTGTGAACTAGAATAATTTATAAAAACGAAATTTATACACTATACTCGTAATAATACTGCGTTACCGTTTTGGACTGGCCCGCGGTACTTGGTTTATCCTCACTTTTACTACTCATTTCGTCCCGGCAAAAACGCACTGACAAATCTTAGAAACATATATTTCTAGAAAAGGTTACACTAATAAACCAGGTAGTGTTTAGGACATAACTAAGAATGAACTATTGGAGCGCATCCATGCTCGAAGGCATGCATACCAAAGTGACAGATAGAAAGGCACGTAAAGGTTCACTGCTTCCGCGAACTAACAGAGAAAAGGAAGGAAGTGTTTCTCAGGGCTCCTACCTGCGATCGTTCAAAATTTTCTCTCTCAGCATCTAAACTATTCGTTCTCCTCTGTGGAAGAACTTTGGACAGAGGCAGGGCGCACATTGTTTGGATAACACTTAAACAACACAAGGAGGTTAAAAAATTTACACTTCAACAACTAGGTGGGTTGGCAGTGTGTCAAAACACCAAGAGTTTGTCAACTTCCTCTTCAGTGTATTTCTCACCAAAGCCTATGACGGGTTGGTGGAACGTGTTTTACTATTCATTTTGTTATTGGTCATTATTTCTTCATGACAAAAGCAATTTAAAATTTCACCTCAATCAGTGAAAATTTAAAATTACTCAAAATGGTAAACATAAAAGCTCACAGCTGTCTACACACTTCAATTGGTGTATATTTTGTTGCCATTTACAGAGTTTTCTTCGCCTCTTTTCACTCAAGGAGTAATATGGCTGTGCATTACTTTTCCCTTGTAACTAAGGCAAAGCCCATCATTTAACAGACACTGGAACGCTGATTCCTGGACAAAATTTCACAATGTCCCTAGTGGAGTGGGCCAGGGGCGACGGAAAGTGAAGTTCATTGACCGGGCCCGAAATTTCGAATCGGGGTGCACCCTCTATATTCCCGCTTCCCGAAACAAACAGAAGAAAAACAATGCTTAGAGAGCTTTAATGGGAATTAGGACCACCCAAGGAGGTTTATAACCTCCTTGGGACCACCCAACCACTTACCTAGAGGAACTTTCTAAGGCACATCACTACAATCGCACATATGCCAAATAAAAAAATCATAAAAATAAAAATATTGGCTGAAATTTTTGAAATTATTCACCTGGCCCTGGCGGCCCGGGCGGTTCCGCCGCCATTGGAGTGGGCTGTCTATATATCTCTTCTCTGTGGTCCCTAAATTCGAGGACAGTAAGCAATTAGTGTCCACAAATTTTGGGAAACAACATACATGCTCAGACTAAATATGCAAAATTTTGTGTAATAAAACTGTATTGTTTCCAGTGGAAGATTTTTAAACATTTGTGGCCCGCCCCGGTCACGCAGTGCTCTAAGCGATTCTTCCAAGATGGATCTGGGTTCGAATCCCGGTGAGGCGTGGATGTTGTATTTGAAATCCTCCCAGTGAAATACTACTAACCTAGTAACGTGTTTAAATAAATAATAAACAAGACATGTTTTTATTGCATAGTAATAATTTAAAATTCCGTATTTCTACATGCTCTTGAAAACAAGTAATTGCTGTTATCGATATAATTGTAAACTCCATTTAGGAACAAGATTTGCAATGTTCCGTCAACAGTCACCAGTTTAAAAACACTGAAATCAGAATGATGATCAACAATCACCAATTCAAAAACACTGTTTTAGGGAGTTCAAAAATTACAAATTTGTTATTGTTGACAGAGTATTGAAAATGGATCCTGGAAATCGTCAAGTAAAACGAAATGTCGGTAAATGTGTAAATTAGCGTTCTAAATTATTATTATTATTAATTTTTTTTATTGGAGGTTTAACGACCACCGTGAGCAACTCAATGGGCTATAAGCAGTCGCCCGTCCCTAATTTAGGGTCACTGGTTCCAGGGAAGGGAAAGAGCCAGTGCCGTAAGACAAACACAACATCCATGCCTGACCGGGATTCGAACCCGGACCCCTTACGAACGAATGATCATAGGCCAGCGCCTTAGACCACTGCGCCACCGGGGCGGCAAATTATTTCGTTGGAAAAATGTTAGTACCGGGAAAAAGTGCGACGTACAGATTTTAGAGTATGGAAAATAATGGCAAATGGTGCAGAAATTTCATTTTTTAAATGTGTTTCAAATACTTTTTTCGTAATATTTACCTGTAAGTGCGATGGTGTTAAGAAACGCCGAGGTAGGCCTAACCATCGCTACCGCACGATGTCATGCGTTCCTCCCTTAAAAGGCAGGTTTGCTGCTACACCGAAATGAAGGGCCACGGGTGGTCTAGTGAGCAACGTTTGTGAATGCCATGGAAAGGACCTCAAGTTCGATCTCAGGCAGGTGCGAACGCTCGATCCACTAAATATCCGCCGTGCGTCGGATGTGCACATTAAGCCGTCGGACCACTGGTACTGCCCCCCCCCCCGGTAATAAATAAGGCCGTCTTCCTCCCCCTTTCTACCTCGCTTCCGTGTCACTTTCCTATCGGGCACTCTAGCCCAAATCTCCTAGCTTCCTATTTCTAAGGGTTGTTTAAGACCTGGGGTCAAACACTCCCTTCCTAAAATCCTCAACATATGATCATTTGATCACCAAAATGAAGGGCGGAAGAGTACAAGACAAAACGCGTTACGTTGTTGGCAGGAGAGCTATAAAAGTTGTAGTGATACGCTACAGAAAATAGGTTCAGACTATCCACCCTTTATTTTGTTGTATCCTGTACGTTGTTGGCAGGAAAAACCGGAAAAAAACCTCTTTGGTTTGTAAAAGATACGTATCAGTGAGATAGAAACTGACTTGCGAAGAAAGTATTGACAGGAGAACCAAAAGTACAGTGGCACAGCAAACGCTTGACATTGTCGTGGTAACGATGCGTTAGGCCTACCACAGCGTCTCTTCACAGCATCTCTTCACAGCATCGCACTTACAGGTAAATATTACGATAAAAATCTTTAAAAGACATTTAAAACATGAAATTTCTGCACAATTTGCCATTAATTTCCATAATCTCAAATCTGTACGTCGCACTTTTTTCAGGTACTAACATTTTTTCGACGAAATAATTTAGGACGCTGATCTACACATTTACCGAAATGTCACCTTGTTGGCATTACTATATCACTTGTCTGAAAATGTAAAAATAAAAATTGCCTGTTACAGTAAAGCATTGCTGCTACACGGTGCTTACGCGTCCACTTCTGCCTGCTTTAGAAGAGCACTCAAAAGACTACAGAAATTTCACAATTATTTCTGTCTAAAACACCGTTGATCGAATGAGGCGACGACGTTATTGCGGTGGATTGAATGCAATGCTAAACTATGTAGATTTCTTCTTAATTGTACATGAAATTATATGACCTGCATTAAGAATCCCTTTCTCTGCTTTGATGCATCGTGAATTTTTCTGTAGCGTCCACAAATTTCATTATCTCAAGGATTGAGTGTGTTAAACTAGCCATTCCTACATACGACTTCACGGAACACGTGCGACGTTATCCGTACTTTAGCGTCTAGACGCTATATCTGTATTAAAAGACTGCCGTAAGACAAACACAACATCTATGCGTCACGGGATTCGAACCCGAAACCCTTGTGACATGCCTGCACCGCAGGACGCACATGAGATAAAGGCAGATAGCAGCGAGAGCATACGTTTGCGTAGCTCAGTTGGGAGAGCGACTAATTCCGGAATGAGGGGACACGGGTTCGATGCCCGGCTTGGGCAAAAAAGACGGAGAAATTTACTTCGTTCTAATGGCGCCTGAACTTCAAGAATAACCTGGCCGTTAAAGTTCTCGCAATGGTGTGATGTTCTTTCCACACCGCGAGACAGGAAAAATAAGAGAATCCCTTCTTCAGTGCTTCGTAAAATAAATGTGTGTGATGTTACGTTCCACACACCAAATTGACTGGGATTTCTCCAATGTACGTTCTTCAGCGGATGACTGCCTACAGCAAAACATGGTCCCGGCCCTCTTTCGGTGTTCGGGGGGGGGGGCGCGGTGTGGTGACGTGCTTGCACCGCAGGACGCACGTGAGATAAAGGCAGATAGCAGCGAGAGCATACGTTCGCGTAGCTCAGTTGAGAGTGCGACTTATTCCGGCGTGGACAAAAATGACGGAGAAATTTACTTCGTTATACCCTTCCGGACGAATGGTCATAAGCCATCGCTGGCTTGTCTACCTTTTTTGTGCACGAAGGGGAGATAGTCTTCACGCATGTTTTGGCATGACGCAAAAGTCTGCTAGACCGTGAAGAACTTTTACATTTCAAAACGCACTCGCATATCTCGCACTAAACATAATCAAATTTTGCTTTGGTCGTGCAATCAATAATTTGGAAAAAATGTTTCCACGCGGTAGATGTTCCCACTTCATTTTTAACTAATTTACTATCACCATGCAGTGTTTAACTCTTTTCGTGTAACTTCAAGATACGGATCATTCATATTGTAACGCGCAAATGGATAAAAGGAATAACTCAACTTAAGGGTTGAATGTTGAGTGGAGGCGACGGTAACAGCTATTAGGAAAGCTTTGTTTAATTTGTTGTTTGCTTGCCGCTTTCTACACGATGTTTATTTTAACGAGGCCTAAAATACTAGGGGCGAACTTCCGTTCTGAGAGCTGAGATCCTAAGGCCGGTTTTATACAGGGGAAAAACCCGCTGAAGCAATAAATCTCCCGGACATCCAACCGCTGGTTTTCAAACGGACTATTTCCTCTGGGGAATTTACTTTGATTCGCACTTGAACTCCCATCATACCGCAGAGCTATTCTTCACAACATAGTCGAACTGCACATCTTTATCCACCCTCTACGTCCTAATTTATAACAGCTTTTTTCCTCTCCTGTGCATCACGTTTCAATGACAGATTTATGACACTAGCGGCTTTTAATTTTTCCCTCTCCATCTGTTTTATTACGGACGGTTCTTTTGAGAATTGAGGTCGTCTTCTCTGATGTGTCCAAGGACAATTTTAGCTGCCCACTTAACTGACCGTCCTACTACGTCCCCTTGTCAGAGATGTGACCCAATGAACGATACTGCCGTATTGGACTTGGAGTACAGCTGCAATACGGTAGTATCGTTCCATTGAGTCCGAAGCCGTGTCGGAACCATTGGTAATGAACGAGTAGATCAGCTAGAGAAGGAAGCATCCGGTAAAAAGTATTGACTTTCAGCTGCGAACGCCAGTACAAAGCGTTCTCACTAAGCTGAAAAAAGTCACGCTGGGAGAGTGGCAGCGACGGTGGGATGAGGATAGGTATGGGTAGAAAGACACGCCGTATCTTTCCCCGAGTCTCTATCAGACGACTGGAAAGTGAAGGGTACCTGAGCCATGTACTCACCGGCCATGGTGTTTCGCCGTAGTACTTCCGCCGATTTGCTGTAAGGGAATGAGTGTGCGGCTGGGGGCCCAGACCGCGGATGTCGCACACATGATTTTAGACTGTGCTACTCTTTCAGGACGGAGACAAGTCCTCGCCTCCGATCTAGGGAAAACGAAGGACCTCTCGATCTTGATCGCAAATCCCTGAGCGCGTCAAGGACTCATCGAGCTGGTCAAAGACTTCGTGGCTAGGCAGGAATAATTTTTAACAGAAGGGTAACGATAGAGTATTGAAGACCGAATAGGAGCGACGACTTGCCCTAGGGTTGTCTTAGCAGCACGGGCCCTAGTGCTGCACTGCAAATTCTTTGTAAAATATTTCTTAATTATCTCTGTGAGGGAGCTCGTGAAAATAAAGGAGTTTTCCCATTGCACGGGACCCCCAGTGCATATAAGTGTTTTGTAACTATTTAAACCAAGAACCAATAAAGCGCCTTAACCTCATATACCATCGCGCTGGCGAATAAATCTCCCATCTAGACACAAAATTAGAGCCCCGCCCATTAGCGTGTCACACGTACGGGCTATGGAAAAGGGAGCGGGAAGTGTGGGTCCCTTGGATGCGGCAGATCCCTGTCGGTCTCTGGACCGATCCTGTCCGGGCGAAGGACTGCTGGGTCCTGGTAAGAATTCTCTCGCAACGCGATCACTACCATTTTTCGAGAGAGTTCCGCATATCCCTGTGAAGTCAGCATTTTAACGGTGCAGGTAGAGTCATCAGCCTAGATTACGTCTGTGCGAAGGTGGAGTTTCCAAATCTCTATTTCCCTTGATTAGGCTAATTATTCTCTTATAAAGCACTTAAACTATCACACAATGACACATCAATTCCCTTCCCATGCAATCAGGGTTCACGGATACACTACAGGAAAAAAAATGATTCCTCTTCCTAAAACTCTGAAAAAAAAAACAGAGAAGAAATACTTTCAGTATTTTAATATAGAAAAGAAGCCCGCCCAAGATGTAATTAGTATGCTATTCGTAGCTCGTCTGAGCCCGCACCAGATGAAACTGATAATGCTGTTCGTAGCCCCCAAGAGCCCGTCGCGGGCCCTGGCTAGGGCTCAGGCTTTCGGGATAGAGCCCAGCCCGTCCCATCTCTAACGGGAATAATGTGTCATAACACACAGAAGATCAATTCTGCTGAAAATGCTGCGTACCCGCTGGCTGTTTTTAATGCCCATGCTAGCCTCAGTCCAACGTCGAAAGCACCCACAATGGGCACACGAACATCGAAACTTGACCTTTAGTAATTGAAAGAAGTTTGTCTGGTCCGATGAATCTCGTTTCCTTTTGCACCATGTGGACATTCGTGTACGTGTGCGTCAGTTTTCTGGGTGAGTGTTGGCACTAAGATGTACCGTGGAACGAAAACAAGCCAGCAGAGGAAATGTAATGTTTTGGGTAATGTTCTGGTGGGAAACACTGGGCCCAGTCATTCATGTGGCGGAAATTATGACATCTACCACCTACATAATCATCATTGCAGACCAAGTACATCCTTTCATGGTAATGGTATTACCCTCTAGTAGCGCCTTCTTTCAGCAGAATAATGCACCATGCCACGCTTCCCCGATTGTTCGAGAATAGTTATCGGAACATCAAGAAGATTTCCAGGTGTTATCTGGGCCTCCAAATTCCCCAGACATCAATTCAATCGAACATCTGTGTTTTGTGTGGGAACAGCAAATCCGATCTGCGGCGGTTAAACAACGTGACTTTAAAGAGTTAAAGGATCTGCTGGTAACGTATTGGTACCAGATACCACAAGACACATTTAGAAATCTTGTAGCATCTAGGTATCGCCGAGTAAGAGCTGTTTTGGATGTACGTGGAGGAACAACATCATTTTGAGCAGGTGGTCACAGTGTTCTGGCTCTTCGGTGTATTAAATACGAAAGTATGTATCCATTACACTGAGATTGTTACAAATAACGAGACTGTTCATTGGTTGGAACTTTTTACCCACTAAGTCTAGGAAAGACTAAACAGATTTCATTAGGGTAAGAACTGAGTTTTACTTAGAGCCTTTTTTTGCTGCTGCTTCTTTCACCAGGGGCTCATCCAACTAATAAGGAGCAATTGGGATGCACAGCTGTCATGCACAAATCCCTAGGTGTCACACAGACACAACATTTGCAAGAAATTGCATTCTAACCACTGCAAAAGGAGAACGACGATTGTGTTTTTTCAAGTGCTGCTTTGTAGAAGACTCAGTCCCTAGAGAAAGAGGCACCAATAAGAAATGATTCCGAATAAAGTTCAATTTACTCTGCTGAAATGTACTTAGTCTTTTCTGGTTTTAACAATTTTTTAATAGGAATGCAGCCGTTTTTGTGCTCCGGAATTTTATTTTTGTCTAATGAATTAATACACACATAAATAAACAAATAGAGGAAGCAATTGAGTTGTCGTTTATCAATTCTCATTTGGGAATACAGTTCTGGTACAAGTTAGTCAGGCAGTTGTGCTTTAAAATTAGCATTATTCAAAACGCGTGTAACGTAATTCTGCGCATTCATTCAGCCCTCCACGCTTGTAAACATCTACAGAAGAAAAAATGAAAGGAAATACCTCGTTAAATTACTTATAAATCTTTTTATTTGTTGCTAATAGGTAGTTCATTAGGATCGAAATCAGAGAAGCTGGAGATCCATTACGTCACGTGTTTCTATCCGTATTTCGATGTTGGTGTTTAAAACGACGCACAATTTGCGAAAAATATTATTTTCCTGTCGGAAATGCTGATTGCATTTCATAATTCGGCGTTATGTTTCTTGTTATACTTGATACGGTATCTATACTTCTGTAAGTCGGACGGAAACAATGCTTCGGGTGCTTGATAACAGAAGCAACCAACCGAAAAGCTTTCAATGCACTTATTGCAGGGACGCACTCAGTGGGGGTGGCCCAGGGGCCCAGGCGTTCCCCATGAGGTGTCATTTGGGCCTTCCTTCTTTGTTACTGGCTGCTTATTTTTTAAATATATTGTACATGTTTTTAAATAAATTCTGTAACAAAAAAATCCGCGGACAGCGAATGATCATCCGACAAGCGCGATACTTAACATGCAAATACCTCTGAGCCAGACATGCAAAGATACAAAATGCACAGCCAACGAAAACACTGAGTGTGTTTAACACTCATCGGAAACACGCACCACAACACAAATATAAGGTTTATTGCTCGGCAGCTGTGTCAGTTCGGACGAAAACACTGAGTGTGTTTAACACTCATCGGAAACACGCACCACAACACAAATATAAGGTTTATTGCTCGGCAGCTGTGTCAATTCGGACGGTTGCTGTGGTACAGTTGTTAGCAGTAGCAAATGAGAATGCCTCGAAGACCCACCCGACGGCGTTACACATTGGCGCACGCACGGGGGTGGGGGCTTAAGCCTCCCCAGATACACTGCACAAATTAAACTTATGTAAAAAATATCATGTTTAAATAATAACTCTATTTCTCTAACTGTGAAGAAAAAGTAGCCTATTAGGAAAAATTATCATTGTACACATGATTCAAAAACTGCTGAAAGACTTTTTTTTTTTTCTTTTAGAGGAACAGGTGGCATTTATTCACATTCGCACTGGCGTTTTATAATCCCTACGGGCCCTGGGGAAACTGCCGTCGTGTTTGTGGTTTACGCTTAAGATTATGCTGGTGTTTCTCCACGGACGGGAGTAATTGACGGGACACAGGAGTCAAAATAAACGTGGTGACCTGCTAGGAACCGCCGAGTCATTTCCCCCGCGGCTACTCAGTGGGAAATGGGGAACATATGACTGTGCCATCCCAGGGCTGCCCTGGTGCCATCCGGCCAAAACTGCACGTGTAAGGTGGCGATTTCCGATTGTTACTGAGCACAACATCACTTACCCCCTACTGGGATAAGTTGTCTGCTTAATCCGAAAGTTTCATGCCGTATGCACGTCTAAGGTCCCCCTTTACCGACACCGTTGTGCAGCTTCCAGTTTCCCAGCCGCTTAGGGCTATGTTACCGCTGAAGTATACTAGACAGGATAGTTACAACCAGTTGAGCGAGTTCGAGAGAGGGCGCATCACCACACTCAGGGAAGCGGGCTGGTCGTACCGACGTATCTCCTGCCACGAGGGTAGGAGCGATGACACATAAGTAGTATATAGGGGGTACTATGGCACACCCCAAAATCACATAAAAACCTCAAAATCAGGCATTTTTTGATTTTTCAGACCTCAATAATCACGAACATTTTAAGGCTTTTTATGATCAAAAACACCATATTTTCATTAAAAATCATTGATTTTTGGGCATAAAATAGTCAAAAACATCAGATTTTTGAAAATTGAAGTTTTTACTCTGTTTTTTCATAAAACAGACATCATAAAAACACGCATTTTTGATGATATTTGACGACTTTTTTGAACAATTGCAATCATTTTGAGCTTTGAATAGCTTTGAATAGCTTTGAATAGCTTTGATTTTAAAAGTGATGAAATGATGGATTTAGTGATGAAAATCAATAGAAAAGTTGTAAAACAAACTACTTTGCAAAGTCCTTTTTAAAAATGCATTAAAAAAAGGGGTACCCAAAATGGATACCCCTTATAGAAAGATTAAAAATTTAGGAAGATTAAACAAATTCAAGATTTAATTAAAAATATTACAAAGATTTAAACGAATTCAATAATATAAGGTTTTGTTATGTAGTACTTCATTTCTATGTTTCTCTTTAAAGATATGTCCTATTTTATTTTCTGTTTCGGTAATTCTTCTTTTGAACCTCTCTCGATCAACTGCATATGTTTCCCATATACCTTTTCGATTTTCATTTCCTACATATATGACAACAACATTAGGATCGAAGTGAACTTTCATTTTAATAGAATTCGTTTTTTTAAGTTTTTACTAATTCATAATCATAATATAGATCATCAATTTTACCTCTGAATCTGAATATATAATTACCTTTATTAATTTTTTTAATTGCACTGTCAGATAGTTTTCCGTGACATTTTCTAAGATAATATTCTCTTTCTTCATCATTGACTTCTATTTTTGCAATAGTTGCATCTCCGAATTTCGTTTGGATTTTTTTCAGTGACATCAATTTATAATCTCCAGGATTCAAATCTTTTAATTTCTGTGTTTCTGTAAATAATCTGATGCTATTGAACTCATCCATTTATAAGATTTTATTTTTTTAAAGGTTTTTGAATACATGTGATGAGAACTGTAAATTACAATAACTTACAAACTCATTTAAAATTTCTAATCCTTTGTTTTTAATTTCCTCGTTTTTTTCTTTTTTATCAAATATTCTTTTTACCTTTTTTAAATATTTATAAACTATAGTTAGAATATCTGAAAACTTGTAATTATCTCTATACATATGAATCAAGTCATCACAAAAATGAGCGAATTGAGATATTTCGTTACTATATTTTTTATCTGAAGAACAGTATAGAGCTCTAAGGTCACCCATTAAATCCATTTATAAGTTTTCATTTTTTGAAATATAATTCTTATAATGCATACATCTATACATAGAGCATCCGGGGCCTAAAACTCTTGGACATTTAGGTATATCTAAATCAACAGATGGAATATCTTCAAGCATCTCTTTTTCCATTACTCCTCCTTTATATGCAAATGTACCACCATAAATATGGTACAGGTTTTTAATATAGTTCTTTACCTCACAATTATTAATCCATAGTTCTTTGCTATTTGAATATCTTTTAAATCTCAGTCCATGCACATCTAAAACACACTTACGTACGATATTCAATTCTTGTTCAACTCATTTGCAGTCAGGTGTGAACACTGATATTGTTTCACCAATATTCAGTTTTGAGTGTACCCAACTTATCTCTCTTGCTATCTTACGATTTGGGAGTACAAATCCTTGAATATTTATAATCACAATTATATCATTCATTGTTTATATTTACTCACTTTTTTTAAATACATATCCAAAAGGTACAGTATTCAAATCATCTAGAATTCTTCTTTTATCAAATCCAAACATGTATTTCTTGTTCAGTGTATCTACAGCTATATTTCTATCTTTTTGTATCTTAAACTGATTATTTGATATTTCTAAGTAATCTGTTTCATCTGTTATTACTTTCATTCTATCATTGAAATTCAAAATATTTTCATTCTCATAGCTCATTTTAAATCCTTTAACTTTACCTTTTACAGTTCCATCATTTAGTATGTATCCATAGTCTTTTGGTGCACCAGCTATCCAGGATTTCATATATTTGTCCTCTCCCAATTCATCTGTCCATTCTCCTAACATGCATCCTGTTTTGATTTTATTAGTTCCATCATCTATATACACAACACTATCTGTGTCTTTATAAATCACTTTTTCACGTAATTTATCAAGCATTTTATATAATCTAATTCTAGCAGAACTAGTGGTGAAAGCTGCTATATAAACGTTAGTATTGAAGTTATTTTTAACATATTCATCTTTCATTTTATAAGTCATTTCTGCACATTCATCATTCATAAATATCATATTTAATTCTTTGAGATTATCATCTAATATAATTTTATAAAATTCATCTAAATCCATTACGTATTTAGTCTGTTTCATATTTTTTCTCTGTCCAAACTTACCCCATAATGAGTTCAAACATATCTTACTTATAAATCTCATTCCTGGATTTTTTTCTATTTTTTCTAATTTTATATCTAATTTCTTGTAAACTGTCTTCTTATATTCTTTTTCACTTTTAAAGTTTTCAGACCATTTATCATCTGTTTCTAATTTGATTTTCAAAAACATTTTAACGTAATCTCTAAATAGTTCATCAGTTTTATTTTCAAAATTCCAAACCTCATATATTCTTAAAATTTTATATCTTTTTTTAATTGCTAAATTCATTTCATCAGTAGTCCATGTACTAGTGAAACATCTTTCGTCTCTTTTATGATTACACTCCTTATTTCTAATTTCAAAGCATTCTTTACATTTCTTTTTATCTACAACAGTTTTAAAGTGATTACATTTGATAGTTTTAGAACATGATTTACAAAGAGCAAACATCAATTTTTCATCTTTAATTGGCAACACTGGATGATATAAATTTCTAGGTGGTAAGACCTTACATTTGATGAAACCATACCATTCTTTATCAAATTTTTCAGGATTAAATATCTTAACAGGATGACCAATTGGATAATTATCAAAGTAATTTACAGTTGGATACAGTGAACATACATCAATATATCTACCTTTTTCATTATTTTTAAATTCATATTTCAATTTAGTAGGCTCACACCTACCCCCATAAAATGCATCTCTAGGATTTAAAGGTTCCACGAAATCTCTATTCCATTCATTTTTTATATATTTTTAATTTCTTTATTATTATTAAAATCACATTCCCATATAACAATTAATTCATATCCAGCTTTTAAAATCTTCTTTTGAATCCTATTAGTTCTTTTATATAAGTCTTTCATACATATCTGATTCTGTTCATTTATAGTTGATTCTCTATAACATCTATTACATCCATGCCAGTGACATCCATGAAATTGAAACACTGTGTTTTCATAAAATCCATCTACTTTATAAATTTTCTTACCTAATTTTAATTTTTTCTCTCCACCATTTAATGCATGTTGAATATTGATATTATTCTTTTTAGACAGATAATCTAACCAAGCAATTGATTTTTTACTATATTTGTCTTTTTGAATTGTATCATCATCTATGGCAATTGTACCTTTTTTTAAGAATTTATCTCTATAAATACTCATGCATACACCTGCTAGAGTTACATATTTAAATGGATCGATATTTGCGATTTCTAAGAATAATCTTCTCAATTCTAAACATCCTCTTCTTAAAATATCTGCATCTGATCTACAGTATTTAACAAATTCTTTTTGAAAATCAAACGTATCGTTTTTAACAGTTTCATACCATTTTAAGAATTCATTTCTCTCTTCAGATTTCATAGAATCACATCCATAGTAATGTTTTTCAGGGTATTTACCTATATAATTTTGATTACATTCTTTATTAAAATAATGAGGAAAATAACCTTTTGCCATCTCTTCTAACCCAAATGTTTTTGGAAAATCTCTTAATGGAATCATAGTAAAATTGATTGAATCTATGAATCTTATATTATATCCAGATGCCTGCATATAATTGAGTTTATTTCCATTATATATAGTAAACACTTCTATTTTGTTTTTAAAACAGTATTTAGCTAAGAATTGAAAATCAAAGCCTTTATCATAATGAGCTAGTACAGTATATCCAAAATGTTTTTGTTGAAATAACCAATTACAAAAATCATTTTCATTTTCAAATATCTTTTCACTACCATCATACATTTGACATACAACTAGATTAACTTCATGAGTTCATGTTTCTTGTTTAGTTTCAACATCAAAGAATATATATTTCTCAGTATATTCATATCTACATTTTTCACACCAATCTTTTCGATTTCTTGTTAACTTAGGACAATCATTTTCACATTTACCACCTTTAGCATCTTTACGTTTCATATAGCATTTATGATCATGTAATACATATTTCCAACAATTTTTACATCTCTTTTCACCACATACATGCTCTTTGGGTTTTCTCTCATATCGATTAATAATTCTTTTACATTTTAAACATTTCCATAGACATTTACATACACTAACACCTTTCTTATTTTTTCTTTTGTGGTTATCAAAACACTCCTCACCTTTAAATAATCGATTACATTTTTTACAAAATATCTCTTCACCATTACAGTTACTATCTGTTTTAAAACATCTATCACATTTGAGAGGACATCTGTGTTGATCTGATCTTTTATAACTTATTTGACAATAATCACAGTAATTCTCTTTTCCTAAAAATCCTTTAACAGAAGTAATTACATCGAAATGATTTCTATTTTTCAATATGTAAATACATGTAGATTTATATTTACCACTATATATACGTTCATTGGGATGTAAGGTCAGGTGATGCGTAACATCACAGCCTCTCCTTGACAAATGTCAACCCCGCCTTCTCGTGGTGCATCCTGTTCCCACTAAAGGGGCTCTGACGACCGCCAATAGCGGTATAACTATACCATCGGGATTAGAGGAAATTCTATCCCACACTCACCAACCCGCTTGGCCAGCGTGGTGAGTTATGGCCAAACCCTCCAAAATGATTCCACAACTTAAATCTTGGCCCTCAGTCTCCGGCAGCTGGAATGTACCTGGCCAAGGCAGCGGCCAGTGCGACATGAAGGCAGAGGGTGCTAAGAATCCCCGGAGGACCGGACTAGGCTGCCATCTGATGCTGACCTTGGCTACGTACAATGGACGCTCCCTATCTTCTGATTCAAGGCTTCTTGAATTGGAAGAGGAACTACAAAGGATCAACTGGGACATCGTGGGGCTAAGTGAGGTAAGGAGAAAAGGAGAAGATCTCATCGAACTGAAAAGTGGACATCTCTTCTACTATCGTGGGACAGATACTGGCAGAACTAGTGGTGTTGGATTTATAATAAACAAGAAACTGAAGGATAAAGTTGTAGAAGTTGAAAGTTCCTCTGACAGAGCTGCACGACTTGTTATCCAACTCTCGAAAAGATACCAGGCTCAGATTATTCAAACTTATGCACCCACCACAAGTCATCCTGAAGAAGAAATCGAAGAATTTTATGAGGAAATTTGTCATCTAAATAATAAAGGTAAGCAGCACTTGAAAATAATTATGGGAGATTTCAATGCAAAAATAGGGCAACGGCAACAGAATGAAACTTCAGTAGGTAAATTCGGTCACGGCAACAGAAACCAGCGTGGAAATACTCTCGTTGAGTTTGCAGAGGCAGAAGGGTTTTTCATCTTGAACTCCTTCTTCAAGAAAAAGCCACACAGGAAATGGACATGGAGACATCCAAATGGGACGACAAGTGAAATTGATTTTATTATGTGTAACAAAAAATTCGTCATAGAAGACTGCAGTGTGCTAAACAAGTTCAACACAGGTAGTGACCATAGATTAGTGAGATGTAAGATGCACCTCAACACTAAACTTGAACGTGGCAAGCTCATAAGACAAACAAAATCTATTGACATAACCAACCTTAAAAAACACCATAATACCTTCAAGTTGGAACTGAAGAACAGGTTCTCTGCTTTAGAAGGCCTAACATCAGAAGAAGTGGACATCTCTGAAGTAAACAGAAAAGTAACCAAAGCTCTTATGGAAACAGCAACAAAATTAGCTGGGTCTAAGAACAAGTTGCATGTAAACAAATTATTAGGAAAAACGAAAATGTTGATGCAAAAAAGAAGAGAGATGAGGACAACTAAAGAAGATGTGACTTCCAAAGTGGAATATATAGAGCTATGCAAGACAGTAAGAAAAAGTATCACTGAAGACGTAAGAAAAATTCAACTGTGAACTAGTGAGGAAAGCAATTGAAAACAACCAAAGCCTAAAGATAGCAAAGGGACATCTCAGTAAGGGAAGAAAACAGATTATGGCACTGAGAAAAGAAGATGGTTCTGTAACAAGAAATAGAGGCGAAATTTTGACAAGAGTGAAAGATTTCTACTCCAAATTATATGAAAGGGATGATACATGCACTCCAGACATCATGAAAGATACCAGTACCAGAGTTCCTCCAGTCCTTCCAGCAGAAGTTGCACATGCAATCAAGAACATGAAGCGGGGAAAAGCTCCAGGAGAAGATGGAATTACTGTAGACATCATACAAGAAGCAAGTGGAGAAATCGAAACAGTACTCGCCCAAATTTTCACTCGATGCCTTAATGAAGGAAAGATTCCTGAGGATTGGAACACCGCTACAATGATTCTGCTACATAAGAAAGGTGACATTGAGGATCTCGGAAACTACAGACCTATCAGCCTCCTATCAGTAGTTTATAAAATCTTCACTAAAGTTCTTTCACACCGCTTGAAGGTAACACTGGACATGGCTCAACCGAGAGAACAAGCTGGATTCAGGAGTGGCTACAGCACAATAGATCATATCCACGTGCTGAGAGAACTAATTGAAAGAGCGAGGGAATATGAACTTCCATTGTGCATGGCTTTTATCGATTATGAAAAAGCCTTTGATTCGGTGAAACCATCAGCAGTTACAATGGCTCTGAAAACCTGCGGTATTGAAGATGCATACATTAATATTATTAATAACATCTATGAAAATGCAAGTGCAAAGATTCGGCTGTTTGAAAATACAACACACGTAAAAATTGGAAAGGGAGTGAGACAAGGTGACACCATATCTCCGAAGCTCTTTAATGCCACATTGGAGGGTGTTTTTCAGTCACTGAGCTGGGAAAACAAGGGGATAAAGATTAATGGAGATTATCTAACCCACCTTCGTTTTGCTGATGATGTAGTCATTTTTGCAACTACCCCATCAGAGCTGCAGAGTATGATCCAGGAACTTGCTGACAAGAGTAAAGAAGTGGGATTAAAAATGAACTTTCAGAAGACAAAAGTGATGTTCAATGCTTTTACAAGAAATGAAGATTTATCGATTGATGGAGAAAAGCTGGAGATAACAGACACGTACGTTTATCTTGGACAGCAGATATCAAGTGAGGGTCACATTGGTGAAGAAATTAATCGTCGTACAAAACTTGCCTGGAGAGCTTTTGGAAGAAACAGCATAATTTTCAAGAGCAATATGCCATTATGTCTTAAAAGAAAAGTGTTTGATCAATGCATCCTTCCAGTGCTTGCATATGGTGCAGAGACGTGGACCTTAACTAAAAGAGACATACAAAGGCTGCAGACAACTCAAAGTAGCATGGAGAGGTGCATGCTTGGTATAACCAGGAGAGATAAGAAGAGGAACTCGTGGATCCGAAAAATGACGAGAGTGGAAGACATCATGATCAGAGTTAAATCCCTGAAATGGCAATGGGCTGGACATACTGCCAGAAGGACAGATCATCGATGGACAGCCGAAATTTTAGATTGGATTCCAAGGGACAGGAAAAGACCCAGAAGAAGACCACATGGGAGATGGGTGGATGAAATTCGAAAGTATGCAGGGGTGACATGGAGGAGACTGGCACAAGACAGACCGTTGTGGAGGAAACTTGGGGAGACCTTCGTCCAGCAGTGGATTGATAATGGTTGACAATGATGATGATGATGATGATACGTTCATTAAAATTCTCTCTGCAAAATATATTTATCTGAATATCTAAGAATTCTTCAAATATTTTAACCTCTTCTAAGCAACATATTTCTAATGGAATATTGCATAGTTCATGCAATTTTACAGCTAATGATTTTTGTAAAACTCTACCCATTTTGATGTATCTAATATCATTTTTTGATAATTCATTATGATTCAATTTATCACATAATAGCTTAGAATTTTGAATAGATAGAGCAGTTACAATTGATCTAGCTAAACATATGTTATCATCATTTTTTATCTGACAGATACTTCTTTTATTTTCTATTGTTTCATCATTAATTATCTTTATATGTTTACCTCCTGAAGGTAATTCAATTACATTAAAATCAAATATACAATCAGTTATTTCTAATTCCTTATATTCAATTTGATCAGATAATTTATAAATATATAGCTCATAGGCATCCTTAGTATACATCATTTTATCATGAAATGGTTTATTCAGTTTAGGATTATATACAATTATATCTACTTTACCTTGAATTTTACCAATTGCTTTTCTAAATATATGTTGTAAAATATTGAAATATTGTTCAGGTTTAATGTTTACTCCAGCTACTCTATAAGTCTTTCTATGTACCATATATTTTTTAATATATTTTCCTTTTGTTTCAATAATTTCATAATCAGGTTTAAATAATTTTTCAAGATTTACATCTGTTTTAATTTTCTTTTCTTTTCTTGGTTTCAGTTTGTTATCTTTGAATTTTAAGTTAAAAGAATCAAATAATTTTTTAATTCTATTTCTTCTCTCTGGATGATTAATAAATATTTTTCTTTTTCTATATACAATTATATCTACTTTACCTTGAATTTTACCAATTGCTTTTCTAAATATATGTTGTAAAATATTGAAATATTGTTCAGGTTTAATGTTTACTCCAGCTACTCTATAAGTCTTTCTCTTTGACATCTGATTACATAATAAGGATAATCAGAGTTTTCTTTATTTTTCTGTATGATAGTAAACATATGAAGCTTTTTAGAATTAGCAGTTTTAGGTGTTATATCCTCTTCTACTTCTTTATATTTTTCATTTTCAAGTTTTAATTTTTCCATTTTCTTTTTTATCTTATTTAATTTCTTATTTAATTTTTCATTATCATTCTTGTATTTATCATTGAATTTTTTAATGTAATAGTCTTTAACAATCTTGTTAACTTTATCATAAAAATCGTTTGAAACCCAACAAGATATATTTAAAATTAATTCCTGCTTAACATATGTTCCATTAATAATATTCTTGTCTGTTCCTTCTCTTATTTCATACATTTGATCATTTTTATGGCGGCCCGAATTCGGGCCACCACAATTTTTATAATATTTTATTAATTCTTGAGATTGTTTATTCTCTAACCATTTTTTAAATTTTTTACCACCTTGTTTGCATAATTTTGTAGCATTAAAGTATCCAGTATTTTTATCTATTATAATTTTAAAATCTCCAAATAGACCATACCAGTAATTATCTTTTGATTTGTTCATAACATACATCTTTTAATGAAGCCATTTATTAGATATCATGTTATTAAATACTTTTTCACGTATATCTTATTTTAAATCGTTAATAATTCCTGCCTAAGAAATTATATCTTTAAATACTGAAATACAGTTTTTTCTTTCACATATAGATGGTAGCACAAGCAATTAAATCTCTTTCTTGCTTAGATGTAGTCATTACTGATAAGCTGCGAGCGAAAATGTTTACATAACCAGAGTTGAACAGCTGCCAAAATACTCTCCGCGGCGCGCGATTATGTCCTCGGAAAGAAGCAGTTCTTCGTTACGTAACAACTTTGGATCATCGCCAAGTTTCTCTTGCTTGAAACATATATTTAAGTTTCAAGCAAGAATTTATCGGCCAGCAGTGGCCGAGTGGTACCGTGTTAAGCTTGCATGCAAAAGGTCGTTGGTTCGAATCTGCTCCCTGTCCCCCTTTGATTAAAAAAAAAAGGTTGGGTTCATGGTAGAGCGTATGCGTGAATAACATCTGATGGTAGAGAGTGTGTGTGTGATTCCGGTGGAGGGTCGAAAGAGTTAACGCCCATAAGTACCTGGCTGGTTAGGTACAAGAAAAATAAAAAAATGAAGCATAGACCCTCCACCGAAGGGGCGTTTTGCAAAAATTTTTCAAATTACAGCGTCAACCCAACTGTTAAATTCATCAGGATATCCCAACCATTTAACTAAGTATTTATTTCCTTTCTTTCTAATAATTTTTTCAATCTTATAAACCTCATCTTTCTTATCATATTTAACCAGTTCCTTTTCATAAAATGTTCCTGTAATTTCTTCATTATTTAAATCTTTTATTTTATATGTCGGAGGATCTGTGTTCAATATATCGGAAATTATAAATATTTCTTCTGTAAATGTTGGAAGATAACCTTTCTTAAATTCTCTTTTATATTTTGAAATTCTTATTTTATCTCCTTTTTGATAGTTTGGTTTATTTTTCTCTTTTTCTTTATACAAATTATTATAAACTTTTATTGCTTCTATAGGTGTCATTTTAATGGATCTATGATAAGAATTATTATAATTCTTAATTAATTTATCTAGTACATTTAACCACTTTCTAGTATTATTTGCTGTGAAATACTTCCACATTTTAGTCTTTAAAGTTCTATTGAATCTTTTCAATAACAGCACATTTAATCTCAATATTCTCAGTTGTAAACCAGTGAATATTTTCATCCTTGAATAACTTTTGAGTTTGTTTATTTATAAACTCTGTACCCTTATCTGTTTGAAGTTTTTCTGGTTTTCTTTCTTTAAATATTTTTTTAAATGCTCTAGTTACCTCTTCACCTGTTTTTCTTTTAATCGGAATTGTCCAAGCATATTTACTGAATATATCAATCACTGATAAAATATAATTTGTGTCATTATTAGAGGATTTAAATTCTTGCATATCTATAAGGTCAGCTTGAAATTGGTCATTGACATGAGAAACATAAATTCTTCTTCTTTTAAATCTATGAATAAGTGGTTTATGTTTTGTATATACATCTTGTTGATGTAAAAACTCTTCTATATCTTTCCTGGGTAATTTAGTTTTTCTTTGTAATTCATTAATACCACAATAACCAGTTTCTGGTGTATAATAAATATTTTTAAGGTGTTTCACGACGTCTTTAAAAAACACTCTTTTTAGATCCACAAACTTTACACTTTCCTTTTGCCATGGGTCTTCCGTTTTTAGCTACTGTTTCTTGAATATCTTTAGTTTCAGTTTTCTGTTTGCACTTTAAGCAATACATATAGGATGAAATTCCTAAACCAAATGTTTTCTTTGCTTTTATAATTGGTTTTATAACAGCTCTAGCTTGTTTCTCTCCTAATGGATAGAATCCACTTGTAGTATTTTCAATTGAATCTAAATCGTTTAAGAGTTCTTGATCAGCAATATGTCTCTGTTTAGTATCTTTAGTTTTACTATAAGCTACGTCATGTTTTTTACAAGCTTTATCAACTCTGTTAATTCCTGGATCACCTCTTTTTAATCTCTTTTCTAATTTTGTAAATGGGCCACAATACTGGTACCCTGGTATATGCATTTCAGGTGGATTTAATTTATCTTGTAACCATCCTACTATATCACCTCCTGTTATTATATAACCAGTACCTTTAATTTCTTTGAACTAAATAATGTTTCTTTCTTAAACTTTTTAAATAATTTTAATAACTTATTTTTATTCTTTCCCTTTATTTTTAAAATGTCTTCCTCTTCTATATCATCAAACATTGAGTAATTTTCTTTTAATTTAGAGTATTTAGGTTCGTTAATATCTTTTGCACATATGAATAATGCATCAAAATTTAAATGATCATATATTAAATTTAATAGTAAATTTGTTTTTCCACATCCTGAAGATCCTGTTATTAAAAGTTTAAAAGGATGAATAGGTAATATTGGATTTTGATTTGGATCTATAAATTCTTCTGGTTCTGAATAATCTTTTAGTTTAATGCTGCAAGGCTTAATCATATTTATTTAATAGAAATTCAGCATCTTCAATAAACATTTCAGCTTCAAATAATAAGTCTTCAGCTGGTATTCCTTGAGATAAATAACATTCAGCTAGATATAATGCCATTTCAGCAAAAGATAAATATTCTTCAATTTGTTCAAAATCTTCCATTTATATAAGTAAAATAATTTGCTTGGAAGTAAAATAATTTGCTTGGAAGCAAATTTTCAGTTAAATAAATGAGTAAAGTGATACAAGATTTATTAAAATTAGCAAAAGTAAATGCTGAACTAAGAAAACGAAATAAGGAAAAGCAATTAGAAGATTTAGGATATGAAGAGGCAATCACAAAATTTCATAAACCTATAGTTAAAAAATTAGAATATCAAGATGTATCTAGAAAAGAAAATTTAAAAGCTATTCAAGATGCAGAACCTATTTCAGATGCTAAAGAAATGTATGAGAGAGAAGCAGGAATTCATAAAATTAACTTAAACAAAAACTTGAATGTATCAGTTATTAAAAAAAAAGTTAGGATTTGATTTACCTTCAGAATTAGTTAATAAATCTGATGAAGAGATTGATGAAAAAATAAAACAAGCAAATGAAAAAATCAGTGAAATCGGACGTCTAAAAGGTCCTCAAGTAAAAGCACTTAATAATGCTAAAGATGAAGAAAAAAGAAAAAATTACAGAAAAAATTGATCGTTTCGATTATAAAATGGCTGAGGTGCGAAAATATATTAGAGCATTAGAAGCTCTCAAAATGGGGAATTACTATATGGGTGAGGGTCTTAATATTTTAGATAAATTAACAGATAAAATATGTAAGGGAACTAAAAATAAGAAAGTATATAACCAAGTAGTTCAAATACTAGATTTATTATTGAAAGAGGGTAAAATGACTAATGAGCAAGTAAAACAATATTATTCAAAGTTTCTATCTTAATAAATGAGTAATTATATTGTATCAAGAATTTATTTGAGTGAAGGTCAGAAAAACAAATTAAAATCAGCAGTTAAGAAAGGTGAAGAAATTACATTGCAAATTGATAAAACTAAAAGTGCTAATCATGATATGTATTTAACAAAAACTCAAATTAATCAAATTAAAAATGGTAAACGAATAACTATAAGTAAGACACAATTAAAGAAAAACGGAGGTATTTTACCCTTTTTGATCCCTATCTTAGCAGCTCTTGGTACTGGTGCTTTATCTGGTGCTGCTAGTTTTGGTGTGAATAAAGCTTTAAGTAAAGTAACTGGATCAGGTTGTAAACCGAAAGGTTCACACCTTAAAAAAAAAACATTCTGGAAAGGGAGTTCTTCAGAATTACGAGGTATATCCAATAAAACGATAGAACAAAATATGAAAGATGTAAAAGGATTCAGAGGTGTATTTACATCAGATTTATTACCTAAAACGATTAAGAAATTTGAAAGTGGAATTATTAATTTAGATATATCTACAGGACCTGGGACTCATTGGGTCTGTTATTATAATGATCCTAAATATAATTTTGTGGAATATTTTGATCCATTTGGAGAATATAAATATAAAGACATTAAATTGAATAACATTTTCATACCTAAAAATATTGTAAAATATCTTGAAACATCTAATAAAGGAATTAGATATAATTCGAGTTTTTTACAAGAACCAACATCTGTTAAATGTGGTTTTTATTGTATGAAATACATAACTCAAAGGAATAAAGGTAAATCACCTGTTGAAGTTTTATATTCTTTTACCCAAGAACCAAGTGGTTATAATGAAGATTTTGTGCTTAATAAACGTTAATTTTAGATTCAAAAAATTTTGAGAAATCAGAAGATTTTACAATTGAATATGTCCCACCTATTCCTGTTAATGAAAATTCAAAAATAGCTTTAAAATCTATGTCTATGTGGGTTTCATATAACAATATTGATGAAGAAAATAATACATTTAAGTATTTTGATGGTAGTTTATGGCATGAAATAACTTTAGATAATGGAAATTACACATTAAGGGAATTAAATAACTTTTTAATAAAACGATTTGGAGATGAACCACCAATTAAATTTAAAGCTAATTTCGCTACACAGCACTTTATAATTGAATTAAAAGATGAATATAAAATTGATCTTAGAGAGGGCAAATTACATGAAATTTTAGGATTTGAATCAGAAATATATGAAGATAATCATCAGGAAGGAAAATATATGGCAAACATTTCTAGAGGAGTTGATGACATACACATTCATTGTGATGTAATTACAGGAGCTCTATATAATAATATTAATTCAGATATTTTGTATTCCTTTACGCCATCTAATCCTCCTGGTAGTTTAATAAAAATTGATGAAACAAATCCTTTATTTTTACCCATTAATAGACGAAATTATATTCATAGAATTCGAATGTATATCACGAATCAAGATAATGAACTAATAGACTTGAATAATATGAGAGTTTTATATAGATTAATTTTAGCTTAAGCTTTTCAGCTTAATAAATGAATTATAACAAACATAGATTATATGCAAAATGATATGGTGGTAATATCTTCACTGAAGGAATTAAAACTTTTGGAAAAAAAATATTAGAAGTTTTAGGTAAATCAGCAAAAACAGCAATTGAAGATAAAGCTAAAAATGTTATTCAAAATAAACTTGAAAATATATTATCTAAACCTCCTGTAACTGTTAATGATATATTAGCTAAAACGAAAATTCAGGATGGATCTGGTTTGAAACGGTATAAATGAGTTTTTTATCCTAATAAATGGAAAAACTTTGGGACTTAAAAGTTATTCCAGATTATTATAGTAATAAAATTGCTAAGTATGAATATATAAAACATAATGAAGATAGTACTAATGTAAAAGAATCTGATCAATATAAGTTTACTATTAAAGATACAAATTCACCTATATTATATAGTAACGGTTATATATGCTTAGAAAGTAAAATAGTAAAAAATAATAATGATACTATAGGAACTGATAATGTTACATTTGTAAATGGTGGGAATCTGTTTAGATCCGCTTCATTAACTATAGGAAAAAGAACAAACTGATTCTAATATTGAATGTGCTTCATTAATTACTTAGAAATTGAAAAAATAACATTCCATTTATAAAAATTCATTCTATATAAATGGATAGGTTAATTAGGAACAATATTAATTGGGATTCATTTTCTAAAGATAATGAACTTTCAGAAGATATAATTAGAAGTGTAAAAGATGCAGTAAATTGGGATTTAATATCAGAATATCAAAAATTATCTGAAGATTTTATTTCAGAATTTCATGATAAAGTGAACTGGGATAAAATTTCTCAATATCAGATTCTTTCTGAATATTTTATGAATAACAATAAATTAAACTGGTCTTTGATTTCTCAATATCAAACACTTTCTGAGAGTTTTATATTAATGGATATTGATAAATTAGATATGAGAAGAATTTCTATGTATCAAAAATTAAGTAATGATTTTATAAAAGAAAACTTTCGATTCTTAGACATGTCAATAATTCCAATAAAACAAAAATTAAGTGAAGAAACTATAGATTTTCTTAGTGATTTTATTGATTGGAAAGAAGTTACAAGAAATCAAGAATTAACAGAAGATTTCATTATGAAATATTAAGATAAAATTAACTGGTGTGATATTGTTATCAACAGAAAATTCTCTGATGATTTTATAAATGTAAACTATAAAAAACTTGTTGTGTATTTACTTGCAAAGATATGTCATAAAATTTAAATATTTTTTAATCTTCAACAATTTTTAATCTTTCTATAAGGGGTATCCATTTTGGGTACCCCTTTTTTTAATGCATTTTTAAAAAGGACTTTGCAAAGTAGTTTGTTTTACAACTTTTCTATTGATTTTCATCACTAAATCCATCATTTCATCACTTTTAAAATCAAAGCTATTCAAAGCTCAAAATGATTGCAATTGTTCAAAAAAAGTCGTCAAATATCATCAAAAATGCGTGTTTTTATGATGTCTGTTTTAATGAAAAAACAGAGTAAAAACTTCAATTTTCAAAAATCTGATGTTTTTGACTATTTTATGCCCAAAAATCAATGATTTTTAATGAAAATACGGTGTTTTTGATCATAAAAAGCCTTAAAATGTTCGTGATTATTGAGGTCTGAAAAATCAAAAAATGCCTGATTTTGAGGTTTTTATGTGATTTTGGGGTGTGCCATAGTACCCCCTATATACTACTCACATACGATGTTGTTACCAGTGGTTCCAACAGGGCATCCATAACCGTCAAGAGGGCAGCGGCAGGCCTCGATTGACGAGTTCTCGCCAGGATCGTGCAATGGTGCGAGCTGCCAGACGTACACCAACAGCAAAGAATATCTAACGAGAAGTTAAGGCTCAGCGAGACGTAACTAGCGCAGTCATATCTTCAGGGAAAGCATGCAGTGCACAGAAGCCAACATACAGACTGATCGGCTGATGCCGGAGCTGACTGCGCATGCGTATTTCTGCTGACTTCAATTCTTTGGGTACAGAACAGTCAGCCATCAGCCGAGCTACTCAGACTCACAGCACATGATTGTAACCTTCTCGGTAGCACAATCACTTCGCAAATCGGATATGTTAGTTTTGTTATGCCAACCGGGTTAGTTAACGCTTTTGTTTGTTTTTCAGTTTTTCAGAAATATTTTCAGTAATGGCAAATACTAGGGAATGTCTGCATTTTGTACGGATCCTTAGGCCTAACTGTAATATTGGCTGAAATTTAGTTTAAATAGTAATACTAATGTTATTGCATATTTTTCTCACCAAAATAAGGGATGGGCGGGATATCAGAAAACAGCAAAAAAAAAAAAAACTGCTCTAAGCAGATAGTCATCAGATCGAAGGAAACCATCGTGGATCAAAGAAAAGCTTCACTGCCGTAGTCCCCCTAACGCGTTTTGCTCCTGAATTTTAACTTTCCCACAGAGCATATTATTTCTTAAGGTCTGGTGGCGCTGTTGTCACCTGCTTTACGTCATCTCTATGAGAGATGACCTTCTTTAAGCGTTAGATATTCTTTGCCGACAGCTTCGCTATCTGCCATTCAGAGGCACCTACCCACATCTCCTGGATGTGTAGTGTCATGCAGCAGCGTGGAAGAAGGCTCGCAGAGGCTGGACTCCATTGACGGCGACCGTTGCGCCGGATACCACTAACGCCTAGACACCGCCATCAACGTCGTCTTGTCTCTCGACCGCGCATGTATCGGATTGGAGCCGTATCGTGTTCAGCGATGAATCCAGGTTTTCACTGGGCTCGGATGACCGGAGAAATCGTGTGTGGAGGAGCCCTGGCCAACGCTGCTCGACCCACGTCATTGTGGAGCGGCATATGTTCATAACACCTGGCGTTCCGTTTGGGGAGCCATCCCTTATGATACCCTGCCACCGTTAATGATCCTTCGCAGCACCCTAACGGCCCGCCGAAACGTCGACGAGATCCTGCGACCTGTGGTATTGCCAAAGCTGTCGAGTCTGTTGGGGACCATCTTTCAGCAAGGTATAATGTCCATCGGCACACGGCGAACGTCCCCATGCATGTGGTGTGGCAACCCTCCCTTGGCCTACCCGATCTCCGGACCTCTACCCAGTAGAACAAGTTTTGGACCCCGCGGGTCGTCTGCTCCAACCATCGCGCAACGTGTGTGAATCGGTTGCGCAATTACAGCAGATCTGGCAGCAACTTCCGCAGGACAGCATTCGACGTCCATGCCGGACCAAATTTCCTCATGCATTGCCGCCAGAGGCGGCCTTCATGTTATTAAAATGTAACGGTTCTTAACCTATATCTGCTCAATAAATGGAGGGATTGTTTTCAAATTTGAATCATTTCGTGCTCTTTCTCCTCATTGCTCATGTCATATTTCATCATGATCGTACCATTTTTCCAGGTGCGCGGATTTTTTTTGCTACAGAGTGAATATATTTTAACGAATAATTGGAAACTCACTTTAATATGGTGGATATATTTTTATCACTTCTCAGTATATTGGAGTATACACCGGGGTATTTTTATTTGCATTTTGGATGTTTTAGGCCATCCCCATAAAGAAATCCTGGGTGCTGAATTAATCATAGCATTGTGTGACACAAATACAGTTTCCAGCAGCGTGACGAAATGTATATCTGGAAATTGCACGATACCTCTTGCTCTCACAGGCTGATATGAAAAAACGTACCCTCGCGTTTGATAGCTTTTAGGAAAATCGCATACTTTTTTTGAAAACTTTTAATCAGGTTTAAGACTTGTCAAATGAAGTGCAGATAACTGCGAATAATTTAGTGACGTTCTTTTTGTTGTATGGGAGAGCCTTTCATAAATATCTTATAGCAACCCACGCAGGAAAGCTGTGATATTGCGATTTCTTTTTTTAGTTTTGGACATAATTCTCGATAACTACAAAACACTTCTTCCAGTGATGCTCTAGTGCCTCAGTCCCGCAGGGAAAAAAAAAAAAATTCTCCGTCTTCCAAACACGCGCTGATTTGCAGAACAGAACACATCGCTTCCCGAGGATGTTTTCCTTCAGAAAAGGGAACTGATAATTATCACTTGACGCATGATCTGGAGAATAAGGTAGGTGCTGAAGCACCTGAGATTCTGCTGTTGTTTTGGTGATCTACACAATCTGGGAGGTGTGATTCGATGCATTGTCTTGAAGAAGAAAAACATCTCTTCGCAGTTTTCCACTCGTTTCCTCGATGGCAGCACAAAGTTAGATTATGTGTTGGCATATTATGCACTAGTGACAGTGGTGCCCTTCTCCAAATTCACAAACAAGATGTTAATCCCTTCTACATCTCCAAAACAGGCCATTAGCTTGCAGGGTGACGAAACAACACGAAACTTCTTGGGAGGCGGAAAAGACGCATGTATCCAGATCAGACCTTGCTTTCAGTCTCTGGGTTAAATTGATAAATCAATGTTTCATCTATTATAACAATCCAGGACCCTGCAAATGTATTGGATTCGCACAAAGCCTATTAAAGTTGGTGAGGTACATTGTTTTGTGGGATGCCTTTTGCTCGCCTGCCAACATTCATGGGACCCCCAGCGCACTGATCTTTCTTTTCATTTCCAAAGAATTCGTCAGGATTGAATGCTCACCGCCAATTGGAATGCCACACACTACAGATGGGT
This sequence comes from Macrothele yani, assembly GCA_039090855.1. NCBI lineage: Eukaryota > Metazoa > Arthropoda > Arachnida > Araneae > Macrothelidae > Macrothele > Macrothele yani. Next base: position 36,247,054 of record CM077004.1, read on the forward strand.
ATCACGTCATTGTTCCTAAGGAATCACTGTAACCTTTACGACCAGTGATAAAAAGTAACAGTTCCAAATTTAACGATAAGCACGTCACCGTTAGCCGTGTCCAAGCAATGCTTGGGGTTCAAAATAACTGTTGCATTAAAGTTTCGGTTACCATGTAACCATATCTAAACAATTTGTCTCCTTTTCTGTTCAAACATCTAAGAAAACAATCTTCGTGCAAAGTAACTATACTAATGAACTAAATGCCGTCTTCGTGCAAAGTAACTATACTAATGAACTAAATGCCGTCTGCGCACGATATAAACCAGGGCTCACCGTGGAACCTTCGGTTAAGTTTAATTAAAATACACTGAGTATAAAAGAAACGCATAAGATCTTTCGGATACCCCGCACCGGGATCCATCATCAGATACATAAAAAAGAGGTACTATGGGCTGAATACATACAATTTATAATTTCACATGTGACGCAATTTACGAACTGCCATCTGCAGGGGCGGACTTTCGGCTAGGCGCGCGCCTAGGGCCCCACAGCTTGAGGGCCCCCAAAAAGGTATAATTGGATTTCCAGTTTTGCTTTGGTTTTCATGGACCGAAGGTTCTGACACAGATGTGAAAAAAGTAGTGAAATTTTAAATGGGCAAAATTTATACAGAACACAAAAATAAGTGAAATTTTAGATAGGCAAAAATTTAATGAATGTTAATGTCCTACCATTCGCAAAAATAATGTTTCAAAAATCTGTGAAAACCAAATTCTTTGGACTCGGCGCCTCTTGCAGGAAATTAAGGAACTAATTTGGGAATTTAAATATTTGAGAAGGAATAGCTAAGCTTAACCTGAAAGACACAGAAAGATTTTATTCCTCTGAGTTGAACAGTTTCTTCACAATAGAAGTTTAATTTTTGTAATTTTTGACTTTGACAGCCCTTAGCGATATGGATATTTAAAGTTCCAAACTTAATGTCCTTTAAATTCCTATTAGTCACAAAATTTATTTTTGAAATATCTCAAAAAAAAAAAAAAAAATTACATGTGCACGGACAGACAAAATTATTACACTAGCATTGTTTCTTACAAAGCGTTCTAATAATGGAAAAATAAAATGGCATTTCAAAAAGCGTAGAAACCTTTTTCTTGACCCCCCCCCTCTTTTTTTTTTTTTTTTTTTTTTGTTAATCTGATGGATGAAAATTTCTGCGGCGATAAGAAGGGAAGGGAAGGGGGCCCCTGAACTTTTTAGCGCCTAGGGCCCCAAAAGATATAAAGTCGTCTCTGGCCATCTGGTGTGTAAACGAAACAAATAGATAACAATACAATAATGATTAAGTCAAGCAGCAACATATTAAATTGGACGGTAATTGATAAATCCATTTTTCATCGATTATAACAAAAGTTTCTTTTATACTCAGTGTATTTTAATTAAACGTAACCGGAGGTTCCACGTTGAGCCCTGGTTTATATCGTGCGTAGACGGCATTCAGTTTATTAGTATTGTTCAAACATCATAGAGGTCGTTCCTGATATGAGCTTTCTTTCAGTCTCCCCCTTTTCCCACGCTTAATACAGCTTTTGTTTTGACTTTCTCTCGTAAACGAAGAGTTCAAAGCAAGCCTATTGTAACAGTGATTTTGTCACTGTTACAAGTAAGATGGTAACTCGCGGTTCTGGCTTCTTTACAGCTCCGGCACCGCTGTCATAAATCACCATTGCTTCCGTGGAACTGTTACAGTGGCCCATGGGCGGAGGAACCCTATAATTTGAGGAGTGGGGGTCCAACTTCTCCGAGAGTTAAAGCATTTAAAAAATAGGGAAAAAAGTAGCGTAACGAATGTGGGATCAACCATTACCAATCCAGAAGAGGATTGCTGGATGAAGGTCTCCCCAAGCCTCTTCCACAACTTTCTGTCTTGAGCATATCTTTTCCATATCACTCCCGCACGCTTTCAAATTTCATTTATCCATCTCCCAAAGGTTGTCTTCTTCTAGGTATTCTCCTGCCCCTTGGTACCCAAACTAATATGTCAGTTGTTCACGGTGGTCAGTTCTTCTAGCAATATATCCACACAATTGCCACTTGAGAATACTTTAAGGCGTAAACATCCCCTCTGGCTCCAAACAACAATTAATTACAAAGGACGCCAAATGAATGTGCTGCTTGTGCTGCCATCTATGATGTAGAGAGCCAAATAATATCATTTTGTGCTTTAAAAGGTGTAACCATTTGGTTTCATTGCCTGATGGTGGAAAATTAAGAATAGTTTTCCTGTAAAAAATTCTGAAATCAGTTGTAACCATATGGTAACAATATCGATAAAGGGTTAACAATCCTTTTCAAAGTGAAAAATAAAACGTTGGGTTAACTTTTCAACTTATTTGTACAAAATCAAATTTCAAAGTTGTACTTGAAGCTGTTCATGATGGTGACGATCTCCAGGAAATATTTTTAAAAAACAAAATAAAAATTAAAACGTTTAATCATATGTGAACCTCAAATTTTTAATACTCTTCGTAGGAAGAACCCCAGTGGGAAAGACCATTAAATTGCAAAGGTAGTCCGGACCTCCGTGTCCCCTACCTTTCGCCACTATAACAGGAAAACCACGGTTAAGCCCACTTTTTAATACAGATTCAGCTACTCACCGATCAATCATTTATTTGTCTTGAATCACGAGGTCATGCACGTTGGTGAAGTTTTCCTCAAAGGTACATATGTAGGGTCTGCCAGAACGATCTGTATCATCGCAAGGTTCCCTCCAACTACGAAATTATCTGTACAACTTGACAGCTGTTGTTTATGCAGAAGCCAGTTCATGATGATAAAGTACATTCTCTGTACCATATCATCGTGACCCTCTTGAAGGAACATGTCTTTCAAAGACAGGTATATGGCGATCGCCCGTAGTCATTTTTTATCCATTTTGTAATGTCCACTATTTAAGACACAATTATTAAGACCCTCTGTCTTCATGTCGCACTGACCGCTGCCTTGGCTGATGGAAAAGAGAAGAGAGATGAGGAGAAATAAAGATGCCACTTCCAAAGTGGAATATATAGAGCTATGCAAGATAATACGAGAAGGTATCACTGAAGACGTATGGAAATTCATCTGTGTACTAGTGAGAAACGATTGGAAAACAATCAAAGACTGAAGAGAGATAAGGGCCATCTCACTCTCAGTAAGTGAAGAAAACAGATTATGGCTCTGACAAAAGAAGATGAAACTGTAACAAGAAATTGAGTCGAACTTTTGACTACAGTGAAAGATTTTTGCTGAAAACTATATGAAAGATATCATACATCTACTCCAGACATTACGAAAGGTACAAGGCCTGATTTACGCCTAGGCACGCAAGGCACATGCCTAGGGCCCTCAAATTGAAAGGCCCCCAAAATCTTGGTTATAAAACAAAAAAAGAAACTTTCCCGTTTTCAAAATATTTATACGTGGGTAGATGTGATGTGGAGTAACTATATATAAATCGCTGGCAAAACACAAGCAAGTACTGGCAATATAATATGTGATATTTCTAGTTAATATCAGTAACATTTTCCAGATAATTTGGGGAGGGTTTTTGTGTGAGATTAAACAAAAAATTATCGTGTTGTGTAATAAAAACTAGCAGTATGTGTATGTTTGTAATTATGGCTTACTAAGATCAACTGTATACTTCAATTTCAAATATTGCATGGTTCTGAAGCAATTTTTAAACATTTTGACATTTTAGCTCCCAAAAGTTATATTTGAAAAATCTTTGGACTTAATTTGGGCAGGGTTTGAATCCCCCCAAACCTCTCTCTTAAATACACCCCTGGTTAATATGGTAATAGTATAGTTTAGACACACCTGGAAAAAAATCCAATATCCAATTGAATTTTACCCGCCATATGACTTTGTCACACACAACTGTTTCATTGATGAAGGTTCAAGTCCTTTCAGATGCAAATCAGTAGGACAGCATAAAAATCTAGGAGAAAACAATATTTTTACCAGGTACTACCGTAATTTAATGTCAGTCTTATAAATGTATTGTGTTTATTAAATTATTACGCTGGATTGTAATACAGTCGCCCAAAATGGTCACACTATCTACTCGACTCCGTAAAGTAAATGTCAAGTGGAGGGGGCCTCGTTTTGGGTTGTGCCTAGGGCCCAATTCTGTGTAAGTCGGGCCCTGGAAAGGTAACAGTACCAAAGTCCCACCAGTCCTCAAGGCAGAAGTTACACATGCAATTAAGAACATGAAACGGGGAAAAGCTCCAGGAGAAGATGGAATCTCTGTGGACATTATACAAGAAGCAAGTGGAGATATTGAAACTAGACTCGCCCAACTTTTCACTAGATATCTCAATGAAGGGAAGATTCTTGAGGACTGGAACAATGCTACAATGATCCTGCTACATAAAAAAAGTTACACTGAGAATCTCAGGAACTACAGGCCTATCATCCTCCTCTCAGTGGTTTATAAAATCTTCGCTAAGGTTCCTTTACATCATTTGAAGGTAACACTGGACATGGCTCAAACGAGGGAACAATCTGGAATCAGGAGTGGTTACAGCACTATAGATCATATCCGTGTGTTGACAGAACTAATTGAAAGAACGAGGGAGTATGAATTTCCATTATGCATGGCTTTTATCGATTATGAGAAGGCCTTTGTTTCCGTGAAACTATCAGCAGTTACAATGGCTTTGCAATCCTGCGGTATTGAAATGCATACATTAGTATTATTAGTAACATCTATGAAAATGCAAGTGCAAAGGTTCGATTATTTGAGGATACAGCACCAATAAAAACTGGAAAGGGAGTGAGACAAGGTGACATCATTTCTCCCAAACTCTTTAATGTCACATGGCAAAATGTCTTTCAATCATTGAACTGAGAAAACAAAGGGATAAAAATTAATGGAGATTATTTAACTCACTTTCGTTTTGCTGACCTAGTCATTTTTGCAACTGCTCTTCAGAGCTTCAAAGTATGATCCAGGAACTTGCTGACAAGAGTAAAGAAGTGGGATTAAAAATGAACTTTCAAAAAACAAAAGTGATGTACAATGCTTTTACAAGAAAGGAAGATTTATCGATTGATGGGGGAAAGCTGGAAATAACTAATACCTACATATACCTTGGACAGCAGATATCAAACAAAGGTCACATTAATGAAGAAATTAATCGACGTATAAAACTTGGTTGGAGAGCTTTTGGAAGAAGCAGTGCAGTTTTTAAGATCAGTATGCTATTATGTCTTAAAAGAAAAACGTTTAATCAATTCATCCTTCCGGTGCTTACGTACGAAGCAGAGACGTGGACCTTAACTAAAAAAGATATACAAAGACTGCAGACAGCTGAAAGCAGCATGGTGAGATGCATGCTTGGTGTAACCAGAAGAGATAAGAAGAGGAACTCCTGGATAAGGAAAATTACAAGAGTGGTAGACAACATGATCAGAGTAAAATCCCTGAAATGGCAATGGGCTGGACACATCGCCAGAAGAACGGACCAAAGATGGATAACCAAAATTCTAGACTGGATCCCAAGGGACATGAAAGGACCCAGAAGAAAACTACATGGGAGATGGGTGGATGAAATTCGAAAGCATGTGGGAGTGCCATGGAGGAAACTGACGCAAGATAGACCGTTGTGGAAGAAACTTGGGGAAACCATCAAGTAGTGGATTGATAATGGTTGATGATGATGATATATATATATACTGTATATTATGACAAATATTGCGTGTGTGCCGACAGGTACAAAAGCAGTATGAAAAAAAACCTATACGCAACTTTAAGTATCTTGAAGGGTAAACTGTTGTTCAGACCGTAAAGGTCAAAGATAAGTGGGAACTTTATCTTGTTATGTACTTTAATGCATTCTTTCATTCCTTAAAAATTGTTTGCTTTATCTTTCTGCCATCTAAAACAAAATTTCTTTGTTAATCGTTGATAAAGAAAAGGAGAAGAGCACGCTTGAGTAACCTTTGTTGTAGTTGTCAGCAGTCCTGATTGATCTGGAATTTGTTTATACATAAAAAGTAGCTACTAGCCCTACGTTGCCATGGAACACAATGTTTTCGTAACGCGCAAAACTGCAGCAGATAAAGCTAGTCTTTATGAAGAGGAATTGCCTCTGTTTGAACAAAACTGATCGTAAAGAGAGAAAAGAGTGAATCGCCTTCATGTGGGGAATTAGGAAAACAAGTGAAAATAAATCTTGGAATTTCATTCAGAACTGTGTACGTCAGATTATAATGAATACAAGCTTCTTCTACTAGTTGTTGTGTTATTATATCATGAAAACATTTCCTGCTAGTAGTGTAGTAATAATAATGAACAAGCTTTTAACTGCTAGTAATGTTGTAGTAGTAATTAAGATGAATAAAGTCTTATGCTGGTTGTTAATAATAACAACTAATGAAATAAACCTAACAGCCAGACAGAGATCTGACAAAACTGTGAACTGAGTAAAACGTACTAACTAGAACAACTTTTTATTTGAGAAACTCTTGATATGATCCAACATACACTTCACCGGACACACAGCTACTCAATAAAACGTAGCTCTTTGCACATGAACGAAGCTCTACTCACATAACCGAAGCTCTCCTTACGCATATAACCAAAGCTCTCTCACGTAACACAAACAAAAGCTCTCTCGCACATAAACAACAGCTCTCTCTGGTATCGTTGAACGCGCCTATTTATACTGGCTACCATCACGTCACGACTTACACTCATTGCCAGATCTCATTCAGCGGGAGAAATAACATCTCGTTCAGTAAGAAGATAATTTACATAGTAAAATAAAATAACCAGAGATAGTAAAAATCAAAAAGGAAAGTGAATCTAGAGTATACGTTACAAGATGACTATGAAGAAGTGCTAGGATTTTCAGTTAGTGGATCAAGACAAGCCCGACCTAAAAATTTCCCAAACGATTAATTCCCAAAGCAACTGTGTCAAGGGCATGGTACTGTAATTACGGTCCATAGCACTGAGTGACTTTTTATATTTCTTTTCTGAACTGCTTCTCAAGCACTCTATTCCGGAACAGGTAGCCTCTTAAACAAATTTTCGTCCAGAGCGCATCTTTCATAACAAATTAAGCATTGTGAAACTGCTTATGGTATACAACATCGACACAATACATGCTTCAGCAGTTACGCCGGTGTGTCCACACATAATGCACTGAAACAAACGTTTTCGAAACGAAATTCAACATCACATTCCGATCAAAAACTAGCAAAGCTTTCTACACAACTGAATACTTTGTGACCATATTGAACCCGCTGTGCTTTGCAAGGCTGTCTGAAAGGTGGTTAGTTATTTTATTCCGTAGAACTAATATTTGGTGCCACAAGAAGGATGTCTTAGCACAAGTGGTTCGTCTTCTAGAATCTTTCGCAAGGTCAATACTGCTATGAGTGTCGTATGAGCCTGAAATGTTTTACTGAATGGCTTTCTGTTTCGATATATGAATTGAGAAAACGCAGGGAGAAATGTGATTTAGCAGAAATGGCAAAACGGACACTGCCGTAAACAAAATATGTATTGAACTCCATAAGCCACCTTAGATAAAAAAACAAAAAATAAAACAAAGGAAAAACCTTTTCTTAAACTGTCATACATAGACGAGTAGAACATATTTCTTTTCTGAACTGTAGTTCACATGTTTAGAAAGTGTGCGTGAAAATTTCCCACATTTAATTGTACTGTATTTCAGATGAGACTTCCCAATAACGAATAAGCATGTGTTCGTGCCGCACGCTATGTATTGGAAAGTGTTATGCAAAGTTAAAGCACTTAGTAAGTGGGTGTACTTTGACATGAACTTAAAAAAGATCGAATCGTGATGTTCTTTCCAGTAAATTTTAAAAGTTGAAACTATGAATGCATCGATTACAAGTCAAAGACAGTGTACGGGGAATGTGAATCGATTACTTGACTTTTTTCTCATCCTATTTCAGACCATAGGTATTAACTCCTTCGCCCACTTGAGGCAAAAACGGTGGAACACTTTGATGATGTTAGCAGCGTATTTTCCTGTGGTATTTTTTCACACAGCTTCTGTATCTGTTCTGTTTTACGGCGTTTATCGAATCTTAAATTTTGAGGAAAGAGACGTAAAGTACAGCACTTAAGTCGTCGCTTTAGGAGCGTTAGGATTGACGTTGCGATACATCATTGTTTTCAGAATAAAAACGGTTACAGGCGCCCTGGAAAAATTAGCAAAACGTTGCGCATTGTGTTTAGAAAGCAAATACCTACGTCAATTACAGATAGCCTCAAGCGTTGCCTACTTCTGCGCGGTTGCGATTCTTATCGCGGAACTGGTTTTTTTCGATTTTTCAATAACTGGCAGACAGCAGAGGAATCAGTTTTTCAGAGCTTTGAGTAGAGTAAGTAGCTCACATATTGCGATGTTAGTAACTCACATTCCCTCAATGCTGTATATTCTTTCCATTTATCTGCCGTCGGCTGTCTTTTCAATTTACTACGCTTGTGTTTGCTTCCTGCTAAAACACTGTTTCAGAAATTTTGAAAGTAAATTGCATCTTGGATCATGGTTCAATTTACCACAATGTTTGGAAGAATACAGCAAAATAGTTAATGCCGTTTCAGTCGTCGATAAAGTTTTCTGCTTGGAAGTATCTGTAGCAACTGCCTTTCAGTCACTGGCTGTATTCATGGGGATCTATGTAGCTTTCTTTGAATCTCAAGCGGATAAGCTTTCGGTCGTATGAAACCTTACCTTTATGGTGCACAGCATACTTTGCGTATTCACTGTAATATATTCTGCATCTAGCTTTCACAGAACGGGAATGAGTGTTCGCCAGACTTTCCAAAATCTGGCTGTGAAATCTTCTGGGTGGAAGCCATCATATGTCGCCATTATGACCCTAAAAAAACCCTGTCTTTCACTCTGGGGAATGGTGGACTTAAAGGGAAGCATCCTGTTATCTTTCATCGGAACTACGGTAACATACAGTACTTTATTTGCCACAATACGAAGAACATAAAATTTTCAACTGGACAATGAACTAAATGTTTCCAAATATTATAACCAAAGATTAATAGATTACATCTTGAAATTTGGGCCAGCCTTTGCACAGTGCTTGATAGAATACGACATGTTAGGGGAAGCAGTTTGAAACAGGGGCGGCGGAGAGCGAAGTTCGTTGACAGGGCCCGAAATTTTGAATCGTGGTGCACCCTCTACCTTCCCGCTTCCAGGAACAAAAAGAAGAAAAACCATGCCTAAGGAGCTTTGTTGGGAATTAGGACCACTTACCTAGAAGAACTTTCTAAGGCACATCACAACAATCGCGCATATGCCAAATAAAAAAATAATAAAAATAAAAATCTTGGCTGAAATTGTTAAAACTATTGACCGGGCCTGGGCGGTTTCGTCGCTACTGGTTTGAAATGGTGACGAAGGTTTCAAATATAGAACGTCAGTTTTACTAACTTTTTGTGCTTTCTTCTAGCATTTTTTTTTCTTTGAAATTTGCAACAATTGCCTTCGTCATGAGTGATATTACTATGATTCCTGTGTGACACACATAAAGAGAACTCACCGTTCATCCGCCAGTTCATGAAACAATAAAGATTTCTAACCGGAATAGGGACTCCGAAGTTCATTGAAATATTTGCTGTACATCATTATACGACTAATTCATGGAGCAAATGAGCAGTCAATTACATACATGCAGAAACAACAAAGGGGTTTTCTAATTCTTCTAGCAGTATAATCAGCTTAGAAGCGGCCGAAACAAGTTATCTACTCACTTTTTAACTTTCTAAGTGTGATTCGTATTCAGAGAGAACAACACATCAGAATTTGCAATCAACGCCATCCTATATACACTGCTGGCCACCCAAAATGCAACACCAAGAAGGAAGCATCCGATTGGCCTGAAATTTGCAGCATGCGTCGCCCGCGAGAAGACATGCACGCGATTAGCATTGCAGGGCATATGCAAATCATGTGCGCCCGGAACGCCACCGAGAAGCACTATAAGAAGGGTGCACAGAAGACGGGGTGTAAGTAGTGAAAGTGTGTTGTGCTGTCGGACCTGTGCGTGGGAAGCTTCCTGATGCCTCGTCGCAGAATACGGCAGTCAGTCATTCCAGCACGTTTCGGAGTTCGACAGAGTACGAACAATGGCTTATCGCGACAGCGGTTTATCGTACCCAGACATCGGCGCCCGCGTGGGACGACATCCGGCCACAGTGAGGCGAGTATGGATTCGGTGGGTGCAGGAGGAACGGACGGACCGACTTGAGCGATTGCGGCAGCCGCAGCACACCACCGAACGAGAGGACTGGCATGTTGTGCTGCCGGCATTGACGGCTCGCACCGCCACATCACGAACGTTAGCGCAGGAATCAGGGTGTGTTGCGCAACAACCTGTGTCAGCACGTACCGTTCGACGTCGTCTGCAGGAGCGGGGATTTGTCGCACGGCGCCCATTGCTCCGATTACCATTGACGTTACACCACCGGAGAGTGCGGCGGCAGTGAGCCGTTGAACGCCGCCCCTGGACTACGGAATGGCAAGACATTGTTTTCTCCGGCGAATCCCGGTTCGGCCTGCAACACCACGATGGTCGGATCCGCGTGTGGTGGCACCGCGGCGAGAGACTGTATGAGGTCTGCATTATGCATCGCCATACCGGTCCGTCGCCTGGCGTTATGGTTTGGGGCGCAATTGGATATGACACCCGCACCTCTCTTGTACGCATCGCCGGTACACTCAATAGCCACCGCTACATCTCCGACGTTTTGGAGCCTGTAGGCCTCCCTTACCTGCAGGACCTGCCAGCGGCCACGTTTAAACAGGACAATACTTTCCCGCACGTGGCACGCATCGTGACACACAATTCTTCACGGCCCACCAGGTGTCACTGCTGCCGTGGCCCACCTGTTCTCCCGATATGTTGCCCATCGAACACGTCTGGTCGCTGATCGGCAACCAAGTGACCCGGCAAGCACCACCCGCGGCTACGCCTGATGAACTGTGGCAACGTGTAGAAGCAGCCTGGACCGACATACCCCAAGCCCACATCCAAAGCCTCTTTCGATCGATGCCGTAGCGTGTAGCGGCCGTTATTGCCAGCCATGGAGGCCGCACGAACTATTGATATCTGCGTGTTCCGCAAGTCGCACGGGCCTGTAAGCTTAATCGTTTCATCTTTGTATCTGTTGTTATGTGTCCTGTAAATCTGGCTTTGCTATCTCGTGTCCTTCTTGGTGTTGCATTTTGGGTGGCCAGCAGTGTATAATTTAAGATTACGCACTTGTGATGTCGAGACAGAATAAATTATCAACGTTTATTCACAATTAAATGTTTTATTAACATCGATTATAGTTTCAGAGCGTTTGGCTCGACATCCATCATTCGTCCTGATGATGTCGAGCCAAACGTTCGGAAACTATAGTCGATGTTAATAAAGCATTTAATTGTGAATAAACGTTGATAATTTATTCTAACGCTCATCCTGTCTGTACACACACACACACACACACACTAGTCGGCCTCACACAAAAAAAAAAATTTTTTTTGTCTTTTTTTTCTTTTTTTTTTTTACTCTACAACGTTCGAAAATTCTTTCTCGGAAAAGAGAAAACAGCAACTTTTGGAGCGCCCACAGCGCCCTCTTCGTTGAGTAAAACAAGAAAGTCTATACGTATTCTTTTGAGGCTAACAAGGCTTCCGTTGGATTTCAGAGGGTTTAGTCTTAAAAAGGCGTGGCTGTGTGTTTAATCCTTTCCGACACGAAAAGAATTTTCCAAAGAGGATTTTTAGATAGTCGGAGAAGAAAATGAATTTATGCTCTCCAGCGGAAATCCAGTCGGGAAAATAAACCCTTTTTCACGGTGGTGGGATTACAACTCACGTCTCCTAGCTACGGGGGCAGTTATTCTCCCAACAGAACTACACCGACCTCGGCTTATCGCTGCAACTTGTTTCGATTCTTGCGTCACTTCAGTGATGTGTCACACAGTGTATTGTTTAAAACGCACAATACGTTCAGTGTTCTTCATGATGAATGAAACCAGTTGCTAAAAAAATGTTTTCAATCGGACTTCCAGAATCGATAAAAAAATTGGCAAGTAATAATAGCTGGTGCATATGCACATTAATGGTAGAAATGTGAGTTACGAAAACCTCCCAAATTGTACACAAAATGTTTTTCACAATAGCAGATATCTGACGAAAAAATCTATCAAACCGAACGATTAGGCGCAAAGGTATTCAGGAAAACAAGATTTAAATTAGCGACCCCTGGCGAGAGAACTGTGAGATATTTGAAGAGGAAAAGTTGGCCGAAAATGTTCTTCATAGTCAACAGTATTCTACCAGGAAATGATTTTTTACATGGAATTTTTTTTTAAATTGGAAATAATATTTCAAATAGAATGTCTCATAATGCACAGTTCTGCTCCTCCCGGCAGAACTGCGCATTATGAAAAAGTACAAAATCTGTGCAAAATATCGTATTGGGAGGTATGCGATAACGAAACAATAGCTCAAATACAATTCTTCGAAGCTGAGGCACCAAAAAAATATTGACATAATATATGCATATACGCCACCTAAAGGAAAAAATATGCTTTCATTAAAGTGAATAACATTTGTAATCTTTACCGTAGCAAGTAGCACACAGTAGAAAATAATTTTTTCAGTCGGAATTTTAGAAGTGGATTTATTGTTATAAACAGAAGTACGCGTTTACGAAATGCAGAACTGTGTATTACGAAAAATCCAAAAATATTTGCAAAATGTTCCCTCAAAGTGAATGGTATCTGATGGAAAATCAATGTCTTAAATCGTACTTTTAGAAACAGAGACATCGAGAAGCTAAAATATGTATTTACGACCCCTATCGGGGAAACTGTGCATTGTACAAGAAACAAGTATGGAAAAAAATGCCTTTCATGGTTCCTGACAGAAGAATCTTTTCAGTTGGTCGTTTAGAAACAAAGATACGGTTACAAATACGTTGTAAACAAAAATATGCACCTCCTAGTGGCAAAATTGTGTGCTATGAACATTATATGTTCAAACTTTTGTTCAACATGAACGTTATTGGAAGCAGAAACAATTTTCGTAATCTAACTTTTAGAAGCAGAGATGTCGGTGGAAAAATTATATATGTTTGCGCCTTCTAATGAAGAAATTGTGGATTACTTTAAGCCGGAAAAATTCATAAATGTTTTCAGTGCGTTCTAAAAACAAAAAACAAAAAAGGGGGGGGGGCAATTTTTTCAGTAGGGGCTTTATAAGTGTATATAAGGGGGCAAATAATTAACATCAATAATATACAGTTACGCCACTCAGAAGCTGACTTAAATACAAGGTTAATAGCACCTTGGATTGTTGGCCACGATGGCGTAAATGTAACGCACTCGGCGCGATATCGAGAGTTCAGTCGGTTCAATTCCACAGCGGTTGGCTGAAAAACAATTTTTCGGATGCTGTGTGTTTCTGGAACGTGGAAAGAGCGATGTATTTATTTAAAAACTGTCGCCACGTATTTGGAGTATTTTTCACAAGGAAGCTTACTATTCGACGCAAAAATCTTTTCTAAAATAAAGAGCTTAGAAGGTGAGATATAGGAGAAAATTCAATATACACTTACATACCTATGACGTATACTCTAATTTAACTTTCATTTTTAGTTTCCTCTCTCGATGTAAATTTTGAGTTCATTCTCTTTAAGCGTTTTCTACCTTAACGTTATGCGTATGTCCTCACTCGCCGAATGTACGCTGGCAACAGTCTTGAGGTCAGAGTGCGTGTTGAGAGATAAAGACGAGAGATAAACGTGTAATGTTGAAGCAAGCAGCGAAAATGTGGTGATGTGTGGCGATGTTGTGTATAGATTAATGTTGCATTGCGTTGTACTTTAACGACTTTCTGTATGTAAAGAAGTTGTGGTACTCATTGAAAAGTAGAGATACTCGTTCTTGTGAGGCTGATGAGGATCGTAGTTGCCTAGCTGACTTTTGTGACATAAAGGACATACAGTGACTTTTGTGTAATAAAGGACATACAGTGACTTTTGTGTAATAAAGGACATACAGTGACTTTTGTGTAATAAAGGACATACAGTGACTTTCGTATGTTGAAATCGACTGCTCTCTGGCCGTTGGGTAGTCTAATTTAGCTCAGTGTATAATTAATAATTTTTGTGTGCTTGCTATACGGTGCTTAAGACTTCGAAGTCACAGTGCCACGAGTTCAACTGATAGATAGTACGATAGTAATGTTTAAAGAAAATTGACATTTTAAACGAAAACCATTACAAATCCAATTGGGAAAACTAACTTATCTGAAGTTGAAATTGAAACTGTAAACAAATTATTCTTTGGGGTAACGATTCGAAGAAAAAATTATTTTTTTCAATCGAATTTTGAGCAATCTTGATGATATTTAGTGTAAGAGCCCATGAAACAACCTAAATCTGAAATGTTATATATAGCATTTCAAAGAGGCAATGCGAAACGCTTGTTTATACTGTATATTAATGATCTACGACCAGACTATTCCAGTACAGTTATTATTATTTTTTTATTATTGAAAGTTTAACGACCACCGTGAGCAACTCAATGGGCTATAAGCAGTCGCCCGTCCCTAATTTAGGGCCACTGGTTCCAGGGAAGGGAGAGAGCGAGTGCCATAAGACAAACACAACATCCATGCCTCACCGGGATTCGAACCCGGACCCCTTTCGGACGAATTATCAGAAACCATCGCTTAGACCACTACGCCACCGGGGCGGCCCAGTACAGTTCAAGATTGCATGCGGATTCGAGTGAAATTCGGTACTCGAAGAGTCTTGTACGAATACCACTCCAAAGTAAAGTAGTTCTTTGAAGCGCAGACAGTCCAATGCATTGCGTGAACCAATGAATAGAACAGAAATTGCAGAAAGCAACAAGATCTAAACATCTCATTCATGAACAGAACAGAAATTTCGAAGCAACAAGATTTAAACATCTCATCCATGAGATCGAGTCCAAAATACTTTTCTCATCCAGTGCGAAATTTACAAATTTGCCCGTAACGGGCATCGAATCGCGCCTCCTCGGTCCCGAGCCAGTTGTTCTAACCGACT
Organism: Macrothele yani; assembly: GCA_039090855.1. NCBI lineage: Eukaryota > Metazoa > Arthropoda > Arachnida > Araneae > Macrothelidae > Macrothele > Macrothele yani. The sequence goes on from CM077004.1 coordinate 36,262,174, forward strand.
AAACTCGTACATCCAAGGAATGCATCGCTGCAGATTTGTAGTCTTGACACGTGCTTTACCTCTGTAGTACGTCACACCAAAGTTAAACACGAAGCAAAAATGGACATAGCTCAAAAAGTAATTACCTAATTAAAATGTAAAGCTTCACAGCATGATACTATGACGTACAGGCTTACAAGAACACTGCTCGACATAGAAGTAGCCACACCAGGAAGTGTTTGTTGGAGGGCCATGCTGATTGGTGGGTATGTGTCGACAGTTGGGCTATGTAAATGACTGCAGTTGCGAACCAATCACGTGATAGTGATAAAAAGGCTAAACGTCTGGACGAAGGTAAGTTTGGTGGTCCTCACCCGGCCGTGTGGACCCCTGCATCTGAGTGATCTCGGTGGCAAAATCACGTGTTAGTAGTACGAATGCCTGGATGACGTCATCGGGAATCCTACCATCACACGGACACCTTTATCAGAGGCTTTACCATCGGACTACGTACGGCTGGTTGATCCCTGCGTCGCATCTCGACGGAAATGCATCGGAATGCAACAACTATCTGCCGAATGTGGCGACAGTGGTTGGAGAAAAGTAAAACGTAGTGGGACTGGTGCACTTAGACGGGCACCCGATCGCCGCATTTGACGGCAAGCTTTAGCAAACCCACAATCCACAGCGGACTACATTCGACGAGGTGTAGAGGCAACTATTGACGTACCCGTAACGACACGACCAGCAAATCGCAAATTGGCTGAGGCAGGTTTGCACTCTCGACAGCCATTGCGACGATTGCCACTCACCTTAGCACATCCCCGTAGCGCATCGCAGCACATCGACACCAGGCTAAGAAGCCGTATGACCTACCCTGAAAGTCATACGGCTTCTTAGCCTGGTGTCATGGTTTGAGGCTCTATCAGTTTCAACTGCCGCTCGTACGCATAGTCGGTACACTGGCTGCACGAAGATACGTCGATTATGTGGTACAGTCGGTTTTGTTACCGTGGTATCTCTGATGGCCAGTTTCCACAAGATAAAACCCACCCGCACACTGCCAACGTCAGTAGATAGTGCCTATTAGGTGCCTAGGCGTTGTCCTGGCCAGAGGAATCTCCATACTTCTCTCCAATGGAGAATGTGTGGGACAACATTAGCAGATGGCTTGAGGCCTCTTTACGACCCCCTCGCGATGTCGAAGAATTGTGGACACTGGTCAAAGACGCATGGTCAGCAATATTTTAGAAGACCATGCTAAGACTCTTTACACGATCCGCACCATGAATGTGTCCTTAGTCAGTAAGTCATATGACTGCCATGTAGCCCAACATGGCAGTCATATGACTTACTGACTAAGGACACATTTTATTGTTTCCTCGCCAAGCGCATTCTGTGAAAACACAAGTTTGATCGTGACGGAGATCGAATCAGCGCCCCCTCACTCCGGAGTAAGTTGCTCTCCCAACTAAGCTACACGAACGGAACATATCGCTGCATATTTTTCGTCTTGATACGTGCTTTACCTCTGTAGCACGTCACACCATCTCTCTCTTAATGTTTTTTTATTATTTATTTTTTATTTTTGAGGCGAAGAAGGAATTTTCATCAATTCCAGACGATGTGTGGAACAAACATCACACATTTTTCGAATAACCCAACGGCCAGTACATCCACTTATACGTTCGGGCGCCAATGTGAAAACACAAATTTGTCCTTGTAGAAGATCGAAGTCGCGCCCCCTCACTCCGGAGCAAGTTACTCTACCAATTAAGCAACGCGGACGGAATGTACTGTTGCAAATCTGTTGTCTTGACACGTGCTTTACCTCTGTAATACGTCAAAATTCATGTAATCTCTCAGAAATTAAATCACTTTTTTTTCCACCTATTTGTCTATACACGTGTAGTAAGTTTCGTCTCATTTCGTGCATTCCTCCATGGTGTGGTCTTTTCTATGCCGAGCCATGTATAAGACAGCATAAACACATAGCAGAAGCGGCAAACACGTCTCAAAATTCGAATATAACCACTGACAGAGTGGGCGTTTGGTATACAAGTACATAAGCGTAAGGATTCAATCAAGGCAGTATGTGATTTTTTGGAAATAAGACAGGCCTAGTACCAACGAGATTCAAGTAGAGGGTTGGAAAACAATAATTCTCCTACCTATATTTTACGATTACAAAAAGAAACTGAGGGATATAAGCAGTGGCCCTTCCCTAATTTAGGGTCACTGTGTAACGTACTAGGTAACATAACGTAGATGACGTACTAACGTGGTGACGTATGCTTCAAATCAGCAAAATTGCAGTAATAAACCTTGCCGGCGTAGTTCAGTTGGGAGAATAGCCGCCTCCGGAGTAGGAAGACGAGGATCCGAATCGTGGGTTTTACGCTATATTGCCGGGCGAATGTAAATGAATCTCCTGGCCGTGAGATTCGAAAATTTGTGTGATGATTCGTCTTCATATCGTACGGAAGTAAAAAAAAAAAAAAAAAAAAACCTTCTTCTAAAACAAGCTGTTCCTCCAAGCATTGTTGTCGGCGAACCCGAAAATCTGCGATTTCGTGTCCCCACGTTTCTCAAGGAGGGATGAGATTAACGGATCTATTGCGCTGACATATGAGTCGAATCGGCAAAGTTGCAGCGATAAGTCTTACCGGCGTAGTTGAGTTGGGAGAACAGCCGCCACCGGATTAGAGAAACGTGGGTTTGAATCCCATCACTGGCAGAAATGTTTTACGATATAACTGGTGCCAGGGAATCTACTGAGCCAGCCAACACCATCGGACAAACCAAAGGTAGACTGGCCGTATAACAGGAAGGTGCAATCACTATGCCGGGTTGCCCGAAGGCCAGTTGAAAGCCAATTCATCGACAGTTATTTACATAGAATTAAATTAACAATCGTATTACACAGAATATCTAATAATATTTCTTATAAAAGTTGACTTGGAGATCCCCCCCCCCCAAAAAAAAAATAGACGTGTAATGAGTTCCAGTAGACTTGTAGTCCAAATAGACTTGCAGTGAGTTCCAACATACACCTGCTGTCCGATTTCATTTAGAAACGTGTCTCATTCATGTAAAAGACATTACGCTTCTTTCCAAGGGTGCAGTTAACATGATCGTAACACCATATTAATCGTGAAAGCATGTAGTGGACACGGAACGGCACATGTGCAATAGGTCTGCGAGTGTAAAGTAGACAGTTGCGGATACTTTTTTCTTTCACATTTAACGGGAGCAAGCGCTGCTGGAGAAACACAGCATGCATGGCTCATTTGATACTGAAACCCTGAGCCCAGTTCGGACAATTAGCCAGAAGCCTGAACTTCTGGCCACTCTTCTACCAAAGCGGACAGGAGTTTAAGCAGTGGCTGTTCCTAATACAACAAAGACTGATACCTGGCTTACTGTAGTTGCGATGAGTTCCGAACTTAAGACAGAATGATGTTGCTCTCTGATTCAGTCTTGCCAATAACGTGGTGTAGTGGCCATCGTTTTTTCACTCTTAAACCGCCAGGAACAACTGCCTAGGACTGTTTCACTGGTTAGAAATTGGTTCCAGTGCCTTGGGATAACAGAATATTTGACAAAAGATTCGAGTTACGATAATGGTTGATTGGCCGGCTTTTTATCTCTCTAAGGCTCTCCATCTTTCTGAATCTTCAAAATGTCTTCTTTGTGACTCGACAAAATTAATGGCTATTCCTGATTTGTACTGGAACATTCAACGTTGTATTGATAGCCTCAGATGAAAGGCTCTCCTTTTAGAGAGAGTTACGATTTCATATCATTCCCTGCGCGAGTTACCACCCAACATGTGCTCTGCTAGTCTTTTCCATGTTTTAACATATCAACACTACTTCGTTAAGTTGCTTCGTTCTTACATCAGAAATACTGAAAAGTTCTTGCAGTGGTCGCAACGCATGTGCATTAAGTCACCATCAGCAGCAACTTAACATGCCGCTTCGGCCCATCTCTTCTGCCATCAAACCTCTCCTTCACCCTCCATCATGTCTCCTCAGGTCTTGCATTCATTCTTTTCAGATCTCCAAGCACCACGTCCTTCCACTTAGTTCTGGGTGTTCCCCTCGATCTTGTCTTATTTTCTTGGTTGCCAGCACCTCCTCCACAATCTGTCCATACGATCGCCACACATGTTAAAATCATTACAGTATCTTTCTTCGGACAGATGAGATGTTTGGCCTTTTATGCAGCTGCTGAAGTTCCTTATTATCTTTCCTCTTATGTCTTCCCGTCTCCATATTGTGCATGGAGGTCCAAACCATTCCAGTCGCTTACTTCGGACAAATGAGACGATATGCGGTCTTTCATGGAGCTGTTGAAGTTCCACATTATGTCTTCTCTCATATCTTCTAATCTTCACATCGAATATATTTTCTCAGTACTCTTCTTTCAAACATCATAAGACGACTACCAGCAGCTTTTGTAATTGACCAAGTTTCACAGCACCCATCAACACTACTTTAAAAAGCACAGGTCGTATATAGCATCAGATCTTGATTTTGAAATATCGAAAAGACGGCTAACAAAGCCACTGGAATACGCTCAAGCATCTTATGACACATTAAAAAAAGTGTTCAGCATGTCTATGATGCAGTAAGTAACGGCGGCGCTCCCGGGACTCTCACCTTTCTTCTCTTTACAGGCTTGGTCATCGTTTTATGACGTCACGCTAAACGACGGAGTTGTGCACTGAGAAGTTTACAGCACTACGTTTCTGGGCATTCACTCGTACTCAATGCTTAAAGGAAGAGCCCATATTATAGTTTTCTGCAAATTATTTTATGGCATGGCAGTTCTACCCAAACAAAAAAACAAAAAAACATGTTAGTAAAATGATGCAGTGCATTGATTATGATACGCTTTCCAAAAAACCAGAAATCATTACTCAAGTTATTACCCAAGTTATTGAAGATAATGGCAGTGGAATAAATCTTGCTCCTGTGCCCTGACCTTTGACCCCATTTTGATGATATTTAACAGAATTGGTTCAATATACCTCCGGAACAACATACTAAAGTTTTGTCTCAATAGAAGCATTTTTAGTCAAGTTATGAGGATAATGGCTGTGGAATAAATCTCGTTCCTGTGTCCTGACCTATGACTCCATTTCGATGATATTAAACAGAACCGGTTCAGTACATCCCCGGAACAACATGGTAAAGTTTTGTCGCAATCGAAGAATTTTTACGTAAGTTATGACGCATAAGGGCAATGGAATGGATCCCACTCCTATGTCCTGACCTTTTACCCCATTTCGCCCATTTTCAATGGGGTTCGTTCCCAGGTGGTCCCCTACCACATACTAAAATTTCATCGAAATCGAACCATTTTTACGCAAGTTATGACGCATAAGGGTTATGGAATGGGTCCCGCTCCTATGTCCTAACCTTTTACCCCATTTCATCCATTTTCAATAGGGTGCGTTCCTAGGGGGTCCCCCTACCACATACCAAAATTTCATCGAAATCGAACCATTTTTACGCGAGTTATCGTGCGGACGAACGGACAGACAGACATACGGACAAAGCTGGAGCATATACGCTTCTTCAACGTACGGTTGGAAAGAGTAAAAAAAAACAGAAAGAAAATTGCGTCTGTTTTACCTTTCTCAGGAATTACGCTTTCTCGCTATTTCTGTTCTGTACGAGTGTAAACGGGTATACCAAAAAGCTCTGTTAATGCAGTTTTGAACAGACGCAGAAAATAACTGAAATGCAATCTCTTAGTACGTTGACGTACTGTGAAATTGCAATTTGCATCCGTAAAAGAAGAACCGGCGAAAAATGAATAAAACTGCTTCCAAAATTACGTTTTTAGATCCTAACTTTTTCTGATCAATTAATATTGCTTTCATCCAAAATTTTTTTTTATAAATTTGAAGATGCTAATTTTTCCAAAAATTAACATACTGAGAGTGTGTTTGAAAAGGAAATTTAGAAAAAAAAATTATAATAATGGTGCACCAGGTTAACGTTGCAGTATACACAGAAATAATAAAAAAAAATTGAGGGAGGCCAACTATGTACTAAATTAATACTGAGAGCGTATTTGGAAAAGAAAGTCACATAAAAAAATGCTAATAATGCTACTACTAGTGGCGTGGGAACGGGGGGGGGTGGCACATGGGTACAATGGAAGAGGGGTACATTAATATCTACTGTACCCCCAGATATGAGCAAACACAAACCAATCATTCATAAGGAGTGAACTGTAAAATTTTAATGCTACTTATTTTTTTTTATTCTCTTTTTTTTCAAAGAAAAATCACGGGTCATCTGTTTTTGTTTTTTTATATCCGAAGCTTGTAGTGGGAGGCTTTTCATCTACCAAAAACTGGCCAACCATCTGGAAAACTCCAGCAAATTAGTTCTGCAGGGAAACGACGAGTGCGAGGTTTTTGTTAATAACTTCAAACAGCATATGGTAGGGCTAGGGCTTGATAACATACTTGTGATCAGTGTTTCTTTTCTCTTAAAATTCCATGCATCTTGATCAGGTCGTCCTTTCTGCACTTTTCAAAAAAAAAATTTAATGCACAAGTGGACATTTCAGCGCCCGCAGCCCCGGGAATTAAATTGTTTTCTGTCTTAAGATCTGTAGCAATGCAACAAGTGCATTACGGATTTCACATACCACTCATAGAACTCCAATTCCTCGATATCTCCAACATCATTTAGCTTTGCACCAGACCAATGTGTTTTTTACATCAATTGTCAGCCTATGTATCGTTCAAAGTCTTTAATATAGACTTCATAATGCTTCAATGGTACTATCATCGCGGGTAGAGCAGTTTTCACCTTACTGCCGTTTTACTTTATTAACGTAAACAAAAATGATAAGAAATTTAATTCGTTCTTGTAAGGAGTTATATAACATTTCCTGAGAAATCCCTCTTTTCCAAACCCTGCTGACAGAAATTCATCCTAATGTTGACTATATGTTAATTTTGTACTTTTTCATCAACTATATGTTAATTTTGTACTTTCTTTTTCATCAATATTTTAATGGAAAAAAAAGTACAAAAATTAAAAAGAGAGAACACACCCACAAAAAAACTTCTCCATTAATTTTCTGATAAGAAATTAATAATGTGGACTTTTTATCAGCAATAAAAATAATAATGGTAATAATCAATAATAATATGATAACAATGTTCATTCGGATGAATTCCTGATCAGTATACGCGTTTTACAAAAACTCTAATATACCCCCCCCAAAAAAAAAAAAAAAATCGAAGTGGGTCATCCATAGATGGCTTAATCCTTGAGGTGTAAGAGGTTCATGAGCTTGTACCCCCCTAAATCAAAAGCGTTCCTACGCCACTGGATACTACGGCCTATATTTTATGTGTGATTTTAACAACTTAGCCTCTCCCCGCTCCCCTAGTCTATTTTGAAACTGAAGGCATCAAGAATAAGAGATAATCTTTTCTCATTATTTATCTGCATAATGTTGCAGGGCATACAGATATAAATAACAAAGTTTTGAGGCTGCCAACTAAGACTAAATAAATAATGAGAATGTGTAACTCTCAGCGCAATGTACACACAGAAATAAATAAATGAAAAATAAACTTACCTTGTACTGATTTCGCCCCGCATGGGTACGAACAAGTGTTAGAGCATGCGTGTTTGATAATTTCCCTACACATGAAACGAAGATTGAAAATATACAGAAATGAAGATTGAAATATATTTATTTGTATGGAGTTTAGGGTAGTTATACTGGAGCTAGGATTTAGTTCCCCTGTAATGATGATTCAAATGTCTTTGTCAAAATTTGGAGACATTTCTATTATTATAGTGAGGCACACAGGAAGACAATGCAGATTCTTTAGGTAGCTGCTGCAAACACAGCATATTTTGTTTTCCGTGACTTGTTATTTAAGTAGTCATTTTTCAACTTTGAGTAGTTATTTAAAAATACAGAAGCGCACTTTAGTCTTGGTTCAAATTTAGTTTGATTACGTTTTGAACATTTTCCATTTACCACATTCAACTCTTCAACCTTCTTTGCCACTAATTTTTTTAACACAAATTTTACATTTTGTACATGGAGCAACTGCTCACAATTATCAGTTAAAAGGAATTTAAATAATTTGAAGCAAATAATGAATATTTTCATAATGTCTTCAGCTACCCATGGACATGCCCGTCGCTTAGCGTGACGTCACAAGCAAGTTCTTAATCCGATGGTGTGGCCCGTAAAGATAGAGAGGAGGAGGAGTGTCGGCGGCCCCGGTAAGTCCCATGAGTACGAGAACCTTTATTCTTTCTACTGATTTTTGCCTCCAATGGGTGGAAGCTTAATCTAATTTTTCCACTTGTGAAATTATCAACATTATGGCGGTATCACTGCAACTTCAAATAGAAAATGTGATGAAAAAATTGTAGTTATTTTCAATCATGTTCGATGAAACAGCTGCAATTTCTACGAAAGGGTTGTGAGTTTGTTTCAGAGTTACAGAAAATGACATGTACAAATCCATTAATATTATTGCGGATTTTACGAACTTTCGGCCACGAACTCCGAAGGGTTATCAAGCACAGATACCTTAGCAAGATTTTACAACTGACAAATGTAGAGATTATGTGACGTACCTGCCAGCAGGACGCACACGACATAAAGGCAGATAGGAATCAGAATAATCGTCTGCGTAGCTCAGTTGGTAGAGCGACTTGTTCCGGAATAAGCGGCCTCGGGTTCGAATCCCGGCGTAGACCAAAAATGACGGAGGAATTTACTTCGTTATAGAGGCGCCCGAACTATCCGGATGACCCGGCCGTTCAAAATCTCGCATTGGTGTGATGTTATTTCCACACCGCGAGATAGGAAAAATAAGAGAATCCTTTCTCCAGCACTTCGAAAAAAAAAAAAAAAATAAGGGGGAGATGATGTAACGTACCAGGAGATGTGACGTACCTGCCCGAAGGACGCACACGACATAAAGGCAGATAGGAATCAGAATAATCGTCTGCGTAGCTCAGTTGGTAGAGCGACTTGTTCCGGAATAAGCGGCCTCGGGTTCGAATCCCGGCGTAGACCAAAAATGACGGAGGAATTTACTTCGTTATAGAGGCGCCCGAACTATCCGGATGACCCGGCCGTTCAAAATCTCGCATTGGTGTGATGTTATTTCCACACTGCGAGACAGGAAAAATTAGAGAATCCCTTCTCCAGCGCTTCGAAAAATAAATGTGTGTGATGTTGCATTCCACACACCACATTGACTGGGAGTTCTCAAGTGCACGTTCTACAGTGGATGGCTGCCTGCAACGATTCATGGTCACGGCATGACCCGTGGGCCATGCCCCCGGCCCTCTTTCGGGGGGGAGATGTGACGTACCTGCCAGCAGGACGCACACGACATAAAGGCAGATAGGAATCAGAATAATCGTCTGCATAGCTCAGTTGGTAGAGCGACTTGTTCCGGAATAAGCGGCCTCGGTTTCGAATCCCGGCGTAGACAAAAAATGACGGAGAAATTTACTTCGTTATAACTAATGTTGCGATGGCGCAATCAACCTCAGTGGCCATATGCAACTGGCCATCGGTTTCGTGCGAATGGATTAGAATCTTCAGCATTGTTTGCCCATTTATCGAATTTTGGGTTCGAGACTCATTAAATAATATAAACAGAATGAGGGATTTCGTTTTGGTTGCGAAAGATTTGGTGTGTTTTGTGCGTACGTCACCAAAGGAATTGGAAAACTTTGAAGTCCAAAAGCAATTAATTTGTGATAACACTCCCGGCAACCAACTTCGGCCATTTTGTCTATAGCATGGTGCCTGAGATATGTTCCACTGGAATGCTTAGAAGAAAACTATGTAGTTCTACTGAATACTTTGGAAGTAACAGAAAAAAATATTATACAAGCAGGAGCGGATTGGTCCACCGGGAAATGTCCCGGTGTGTCCCGAGACATTTTCCGGTGGACCATTCAAGAAATGGCCCATTTTTTCATATTTATTTTGTCTGGATTTTTCGGAACGAAGAAATAATTATTTTAGTACTTACGAATAATAATCGTTACCTTCATTTGAGCTTTATACCTGTCTAAAAGTTATTTCTTTCAGAAGAAGATAAAGAAGCTTTTGCTTCAAACTACGAGGGAGGATCGAAAAGCAACGAACAGCAATTTTTTTTTCTCTTTGCGGGTTGCAGTTTGGCAGACAACGAGTTTGAATATCACGCTACAAACCGGTTTGGCTGGATCAGGTGTCGCCGTGGTGGAAAACAGTGCGAACGACGGCACAAAGATGTCGCGTTTGTTAGCGTCGTCTAGGAATGAAGAGCAACGTGGTTTAGTCCGATTTTTGTAGGATAAACCAGAAACTCCGACGGAAATTCACAAAGAAATGGTCGAAGTGCATGATGGTGATTGCCTGGACCGCAACAACATCTCCAGATGGTGCAGTTTCTTTGCAGAGGGCCGTGGCAACCTTACCGATTCGCCATGTTCCGGTCGACCTGTAACTGCGTCATCACCTGCTACTGTGAGAGGCGTTGAACAGGCAATTCTTATTGACCGGCGGATCCATTTGCGCACACTGGCACAGAAGTTCAACATTTCGTATGGTATAGCGTACGATATTGTGCATGGCAAATTGCAATTTCGCAAGGTCAGTGAGTGATGGATGCCCACGAACTTGACAGACGAGTAGAAGGAATAGAGAATGATGTCATCTTTGGATCACTTGATGCGTTACACAGAAGAAGAACATGAATTTCTGTTAGGTGTAGTGACGGGCGACGAGTCCTAGGCGTACCACTACACTCCCGAAACAAAGAAGGCCAGTATAGTGTCGAGACATTCGACTCCTCGCCACCAAAAAAGTTCAGAGTAACCAATCTGCACAAAAAGTCCTCATGACGGTGTTCTGGGACATACATGGCGTTCTTCTGGTGGAGTTTAATCGAATGGGGACTACTGTGAATGCCAAAACCTACGCTAACACATTGACAAAGTTGGGTCATGCCCTTCGTGACAAAAGATCCAACAGAAACGCTGCAAATGTTAGACTGCTTTATGACAACGCTCGCCCACATGTTGCACACAGGGGCGTAGTCATATGGGGTGGTGGGGGGTGGGGTGGTGTTACACCCCCAAATTAGGCATTTTGATTTCTATTCGTTAAATCAGCTCTGACAAAAATTGCCGAACTTTGTAGACAAAAAAATCTTTATTAACATCTACGCAAAATATTTTAAATTCTGATTTATAAAAACAAAATGAACCATTATTTCTCTGCTGCTTAACCGCAGACACAGATGAGGAGGATGAAAGTTGTTTCTATGACCAAACCAACTCCACGCATTTTCCTTTCGAGAATTTGTCACTAATGTCAACATGACCAATGTCTCAGAGAGGGACGGAGACAAAGTAAAAAACATGGTTTACTGGAGTCGCTGGTTGTGAACCTCTACATAAAAAGATAAGTCGGACCTGGTGACCGCCCTAATGGTACCCCTCAGATGTATTGTGCTCTGATTGACATGTCATAAACAACATCATTGAGTAGCCAGGCAGTGCACAGTATTTTTTAGTTTGTGCCATGCTATAACGAAATGAATTTCTCCGTCATTTTTATCCGCGCCGGGGTTCGAACCCGGGTCCACTCATTCCGGAATAAGTTGCTCTACCAATTAAGCTACGCGGACGTTTTATTCTGATTCCTATCTGCCTTTATGTCGTGTGCGTCCTTCTGGCAGGTACGTCACATCTCCTGGTACGTTACAATGCGGGATATGCTTGCACCTCAGACTTCAGAATAAGTTATCTGCCGCGGCGACGTTCTGTGGTTGAACCTAAGAAGAAACTGCCTCCAGCCGTCTGTAGCGTTCAAATAAAGGAAAATGAATCATGTTTTCTTCTCTTCATCATGTGACCAATGAATAGAAACAAATGAGATAGAATAGCGGAGATTTTGAATTATGCATTGATAGTTGGTTAATTACGTGAGAAAGGTCTAAAATGGAATGAAAATAGATTAAAAAACGTAACAGGTACAAAGCAATTCGATATGGATTACAAGAAAAAACATGAACTTGGCCACGATAAGCAACCAGTGGAAGTGAAATGTGTTCGATTTCCTGCAAACCCTTTCGAAGCAGCTGCAAAAAGGTAAAACAGCACGAAGAGAACATTTTAAAAACAACATTATCCGCGGATATACCGTCCGAAAAAGGAGTGACTGCAATTTTCAGTCAAACCAACATGAAAGTTTCTGACTGACATAAAATCAAATGTGATGAATAAGAACGTAGCGGAAGATGCTGGTATCAGCAGTAAAGAACGTGAAAATGAGCCACCGTTTTCGATCTCTACTGTTGACTGGGCAAACTGTATAGGTCAGTTTCAAATTTTTCTAAATTATTACGATGACTGCAAGGAAACAATTGCAAAATGTCAAGACAGGGAAATATTTAACCCTGATTTAATTTTAGTTGAAATTTTGGAGGTTACAGAAATTATTCATAAGCAGTGTGGCAAAATATTAACTTCTTGTAAAGATGCACTATCAAATCGATCAAAAAATACAGGAAAAGTTGATAGTTTAAACAACTACAGCAAAGTCGAACATGATCCTGGTATGAGAAAAATGAAAACAGATGCTGAGAGAAAATGTTTAATTTTTATTGGACCTCGTCAATCTAACTTAACTATTTTTCCTTCAAACCCTTCTATTCCTGCTGTCAAACAGAGACATTTTTCTCCTTCATGGTATAAACAATATCCCCATTTAGAATATAGCATTTTAAAGATGCTGCGTATTGCTTTGTTTATTTTCTTTTCTCTGAAAGTCCAGATAGGGAGAAATCAGATTCTACTTGGAATGAAACGGGTGTAAGGCAATGGCACAAAATGAAGTGTGTCGGAAAAGATAAATTGGGAAAATTATTCCAGCATTTCTCTTCTAAAGCTCACAAAGCTGCGCTAGTTGATTTTTGCTGTTATTCGCAAAACGATAAACATGTCGATATTCTTAATAAAATGAATTTATAATTATCAAATATTCTGAAATTTAAAATTGACGGCATGCCTATATGAAATCAAGTCGATCTAATTTAATTGGAAGAATTCGGTAATTTTCATCTATACACCCCCCCCCCCCCAATATAAACACTCTAGCTACGCCCTGGTTGCACAAAACGTTCGTGACAAAATTGCGCAGTTTGGCTGACAGGTGCTCCACCACCCACCGTACAGACCGGATCTGACTCCTTCGGACTTTCATCTGTTTGGTTCCTTGAGAAGATTCCTGGGCGGTCAACGCTTCGATTCGGCTGACGAAGTCAAATCGGTTGTTCGCAGGTGGCTATAAGCCCAGAAAACGGACTTTAATGAACAAAGTATGCAAAAACTGGTACCAAGCTGGGATAAATGTCTCGAGAGTCTCGGTTCTTATGTTAAAAAACAGCTAAGAAATGTAGTTTCACTGTGTATATGTTTTGTTTTGCCTGTCTATTAAATTGTTGCCATAAAAAAATAGTTTGTGTTATTTTTCGATCCACCCTCGTATATGGTGAGCGTTTGCTCTGAAATGAGATAGCGAAATTATTTGTACTTATGTGAGAAAAACGCCGCTGGACCTAGCACGCTATTAATCTAAAGCCAACTACTGTTAGACGTAGGTCTTTGGACTTAGAGCCCAGAGTAATTGGTAGCCCCGGGAGCAGGTGAATTCATCGAAAACGAATTCGTCGAACGCGAAGTCATTGAAAACAAATTCATCGAACGAACAATTTACCGAAAGACGACTTTATCGAAAAAAGTGAAACGAGTTCATCGAATGCGAATTCATCGAAAACAAATTTATCGAACGAGCAATTTACCGAAAGATGACATTTTAGAAAAAAAAAAAAAATGAAACGAATTCATTGGGATGGAGTTTAAGACAACTGGCCACTAAACAGTTGGCCAAAGGGCCAACGGTTAGCACCGACTTTAGGGGCTGTATAAAAATTCTTGGTTTCAGACGTGCGCAAAGGTTTAGGGATTAACATTTTAATGCCTTAGTAAAAAGGCAATAATACCAGTCTTTATGTCTAAACCTTATGAATCTGAGCACGACGCAATATATTCATAACGTTTACACAATAAATCAAACTAATAATGCTGCGCTTTTACTTAAGCGTCAAATATTAATAAACAGGCCTAGGCTTTTTTAACAGTTTTTCTTCCGTTATGCTCATATTCATAAGGTTTAGGTACCAAGTCAAGTTAGCATTATTGCCCTTCTACTCAGGCATTAAATATTAACAAAGAGGCATAGGCATAGGCCTTTTTAACAGTTTTTATTCGATTGTGCTCATATTCATAAGGTTAAGACACGAGGTCTGGTTAGCATTATTGTACTTTTACTTAGGCATTAAATATTAATACCTTGGCCTAGGCCTTTTTAACAGTTTTTATTTCACCGTGTTCATATTCATAAGGATTAGACACCAAGTCAAGTTACTATTAATCCGCTTTTACTTAGGCATTAAATATGAATACCTTGGCCTAGGCTTAGGCCTTTAGAGCAGTTTTATTCCGTCGTGTTTATATTTATAAGCTTTGCATCAAGTCAAGTTAGTAATATTGCGCTTTTACTTAACAATGAATATTTCATACACTTGAACAAAATATGTCAGAAAATCCTGGCTAAGGGCCTGTTGATTAATAGTGAGCGCCTAAGTAAAAGTGAAATAATACTAACTTGATTTGGTATCAGAACCTTATGATGCCAACACAGCGGAACAAAAACTGTTAAAAGGCCTAAGGGCTACTTGTTAATATTTACTGCCTAAGTAAAATCGCAATATTACTTAAATGACTTAGTGTCTAAATCTTATGAATATGAACACGATGGAATAAAAACTGCTGAAAACGCCTAGTCCTAGGCCAAGGTATTAATATTTAATGCCTAAGTAAAAGCGCAATAATACTAACTTGACTTGGTGTCTAAACCTTATGAATATGAACACGATGGAATAAAAACTGTTAAGAATGCCTAGGCCTAGGCCAAGATATTAATATTCAATGCCTAAGTAAAAACGCAATAATACTAACTTGACTTGGTGTCTACACTTTATGAATATGAACACGATGGAATAAAAACTGATAAAAAGGCCTAAGGACTGTGTATTAATACAGTGTAACTTGTCTAATTCGAACCTTATTAAATCGAATTCTTGGATAATTCGAATTTTTCATTTGGTCCCCTGAATTTTCTATATAAATAATGTTAAAAAAACCCCATTTAATTCGAACTTTTTTTTTTTTGTTTAATTCGAAGAAAATCCTCTTTTCGTGTTCTCGTATTTTCAACAATTACCTTTTAAAATGGGTACGTACTGTTCTGGATGAAGTTCCGAGTTCTGGATGAAGCAACAAGTTAAACCGGAAACTATAGCCAACAGCTTCGGAAAAGCTGGCTCCCAGCACTCTGATGATGAGTCTCAACTACATCAAGGTATTGGTGCATGGCGAGGAGATCATTCCCACTGTGAAGTACTGAGAAGACGTAGGCCGTGATGTACCGTATGAGGCTTTTGTGAGAGTTGATGGCTCTTGGCTTGGCGTATGAGGTTTTTGTGAGAGTTGATGACTCTTGGCTTGGCTCATGAGGTCTTGGCTCATGTTATGAATAAGAAGACCTGCTGTGTATCTTCAGATGAAGAACTGGAATGGTCAGAATTTCCTGAAGAGCGCCTTCCAAATTCAGTAAAGGCCTTGGTTCACCTCCAACAGTAAAGGAAGTTTGTTGAGGGACAGCATAATGTAAGTGACTCTCTATTTCATTGATTCGATAAATTTGAGGAATTTACACTTACCCATAACATAATATCTAAGAAGCAGGCCTCAATTTCACGTTTTTTTTTACAAAAAAATTGTAAATTTACCGTACTGTACTTTTTCTTGAATTTGCCCATATTCAAACTTGCCTAATTCGAATTATTTTTGTGGTCCCTTCAGCTTCGAATTATTCAAGTTACACTGTAATTACTGCCCAAGTAAAAGCGCAATATTACTTAAATGACTTGGTGTCTAAACCTTAAGAATATGAACACGATGGAATAAAAACTGTTAAAAAGCCCTTGACCTAGGCTAATGTATTAATATTTAATGTCTAAGTAAATTGACTTGGTGTCTAAACCTTATGAATATGAGCACGATGAAATAAAAACTGTTAAAACGGCCTTAGCTTAGGCCTATCTTTTAGGAGGTCTTTGGGAAAGTGGACACAATGAAAGCAAAAGTCTGATTCTTGTTAGATTCCCTAACGGTTTTGTGGTTTTCCTACATGAAAGTGCAATCAAAGAAATAAAAAATGCAACTTTTATACATTCCCCAAACACTTTTCTGGCCACTTAGCCATAATACAATTATTTTCAAAGTTTTCGACAAAAGCTTACCCTACGATATTGTACCTTTCGGTGATTTCGCTTTCGATGAATTCACCTGAAACCCTAATTTTCGAAAAATTTGCTTTTCGATAAAGTCTCCGTTCGACGAATCCGTTTTCGATTAATTCGTTTCCGACGAATTCGTTTTCGACGAATTCGCTTTCGACGAATTCACTTTCGATGAATTCGCTTTCGATGAATTCGTTTTCGATGAATTCACCCTGGAGCTAGTAGACCCTACCCCTCTTGTAATCTTGAAGGAGACGTTAGTAACCATTGTGATGGCCCATCATCCCCAACCCTTTATCCAAAATAGCTCTGTGGTCTTGTGCTTGCGTTATACACCGAAGAGCAATTGAATTAGAGATACCTGTCTAGTAACGTGTAGCACCACCTTTCGCCCTGATGACGGCGGCGATTCGTCTCGGCATGGACTCAACAAGACACCGCAAGCGTTGGGAAGCCATACGGATCCACGACCCATGAACAAGCTCCCACAGTTCACGAAGATTTGATGGAGGGGGGTCAGAGACTCGAACATCTCTCTCGATGTCATCCCAGATGTGCTCGATGGGATTGAGGTCAGGTGACCTAGCTGGCCAAGGAAGCGAGGTCACGTCGGTGGAGTGTTCATCCAACCATTCGGATACAATTCGGGAGCGATGGCACGGTGCATTGTCTTGTTGCAGGATGAGGTCCCCAGTGGGATGTTGAAGACTCACAAACGGGAGTAAATGGTAGTCCAGGATATCCCGGTAACGTTGACCTGTGAGGGCCGATGTCAGTGTCACACGTACCAGGGGTACCATTTCAGTCCACGTAAACGGCCCCCAGACGAGAATGCCACCCCCAACAGCTTGAAGAGTACCCTGCTGGCAAGAGGATCCATCGCTTCATGTGGTTTGCGCCGTACTCGTATCCTGCCATCCGCATTTACCAACGTGAATCTCGACTCATTAGTCCAGGCAACATTTTTCCACATGTCTAGGATCCAGTGGCGATGTTCCCGCGCCCATGCTAATCTTTGCACTCTGTGATGTGCGGTCAGCAGCGGTACCCTCGTGAGACGATGGCTTCTGTACCCCATAGCGAAGAGATGGTTCTGGATGGTGTGGCTGCTTACATGTTTTTGTGCACCAGCATTAAATTGCCGAGTGATTCCTTGCAATGTGGCCCGTCTATTCGCTGTTACAATGCGAGCAAGCCGACGATGACCGTGCTCGTCCACACGCTGTTGTCCACTGCAGTTGGCCCTTGCAGGGATGGTTTTACCGGATTCGATGTACTCACGGTGCACCCGTGTCACAGTGGCTCGTGAAAATCCCAGTGCCTGCAAGACTTCCGAGATGGAGTGACCCATTCATCGGGCCCGACAATTAGCCCACGAACAAATGCGCTTAGATCCTTCGTCTTACCCATACTGCGTCCGACTCTTACTGATTCCCGTCGCATCACTACTTATATTGTCGGATCGCTGCATACGTCATGTCGTTTCCGTTCACAGGGCCGCCCACACCGCCACATTTGCATAACGCCAGCTGTCTCTAATTCAATTGCTGTACAGTGTATAATCCGTGCCAACGCTCGCCTGTCCCTACTTGACATCTTCGTACAGCTACAGCGTGCACAATTTGCATATTTGCGTATTTCTTTTGATAGGTAGTCATAAACTAATGGCTCGCCGGCTGCATTAATTTGCCAGTAACCCTCGAAGGCGCATATCGTCTTTGCGGGACTCAACACATCATGGGCGGACGAGAGAGAGAGAGAGAGAGAGAGAGAGAGAGAGAGAGAGAGAGAATCATAAACTTCTATACAGTTCCTCGTTTTACTCCTACTGTTTCTGCCGTTCTAGTTACTGGAGTTCCCGCAAGAGAGCGCTCCAATGATTACGCTTTTTTTCAGGTGACTGAGATCTGAGATTGTCGACAGTTACTCCACAGTAGCTGTTTTACCTGCGACTGTGGCACTGCTACGTGATAGCCGACTTCAAACTGCACCCCTTTATGTATTTCACATAGCGAGTGACGTCATCCCAGTGATTTGTATGCGTCGCGTCGCAATCGGTGTTTCCATCATTTTGATAAACCCTTGTACCTGTTGTTACTGTTATAACCTTTATAATGTCTTGATTGTTTTTTGATGTTTTAGGTTCCTGGGTTAAAATAACACTAAAAGCTTAAACACAACACTTACACATACGAGCCATTCTATTATGACCACCCCCAGCCTAGAGAAATGAGCGCGCCTGGAGACCAAACGGTGGCGCAGGTTTAGTTCACAGAGCAGTATACATCTGTATACAATCCGAGGACCGGCTTTCGGTTAGTAGAGTGTTCGGAGTCAGAATGAGAAAAGCTGCCGATTTATCGGAGTTTGATAAAGGACAAACTGTGATGGCACGGCGCGGCTTGGGGGTTGTTTACGTGCCGTTGTAGTGAGTACGTATCAAAGGTGGCGCACATATGACCAAACGACGAACCATCGTCCAGCCGTGTGTCGTTCGCAGCTCATTGATGCCATAGGGGAGCGGAGAGTGTCACGCATTGTTCACAGCGACCGCAAGGCCACAGTGAAACAAATCACGAGAAGCTACACCAGTGGTGATTAGGGCAATGTGTCACAGTACGCAGTACATCGCAGCCTTCTGTGCATAGGCCTGAGTAGCCGAAGACCCAGCCGGGTCCCCATGCTCACTGCACGTTATGAAATGGGCCAAAGATAATCAAGATTGAACTATAAATGATTGGAAGAAAGTGGCCTGGTTTGATGAATCAAGATTCCTGGTGCATCATGTAGATGGCTCCGAGCGTGGATACGCGGATTACCAACGGAGGCTACGGCACTTGGATGCATTGTTGAGCGGAAATCAAGCCGGCGGCGTTATGATGTGGGCGATATTTTCTTGGGACCCTTTAGGCCCCATTATCCCAATAGCACAATCCCTGACAGCTGTCAGAACATCGTTGCGGAACAATTCATGGCAACTGTGTCATCTGCTGGTGATGGCCATTACCAACAGAATAATGCGCCATGCCACACTGCCAGAATTGTCAAGGTGTGTCTCGAGGAACATGCTGGTGACTTTCTGTTAATGCCTTGGCCTCCAAATTCACCTGACATGAACCCAGTCGAACATTTGTGGTTCGACTTGGAAAAGCGGGTTCGCGCTAAATCACCACCACCCCGAAATGTACGGGAACTGGAGGATCTGCTGTTGACATTATGGTATCAGATATCCAGGGATACCTATCGCAACCTCATCGACTCGATGTCTCGCCGAGTGGCCACTGTTTTGCGGGCTAAAGGGGGTCCAACAGCTTATTAGTCACGTGGTCATAATGTAATGGCGCATCCGTGTATAGGACTATTAGCAGTCTCCTTGATCGATATTGTAAGAAATGTAGCTAACAATAACTTCTTTATTTGATTCCTGATTGGGAAATTGCAAATCTTGTATCTCTTGAATGTATCTCTGTAGATTTGTCGTCTTAACATGTGCATCACATCTGTACTTCGTTATATGCCGCACCTGTGGCGCAGTGTCTAAGCGCTACTTATGACCATTCGTTCGTGAAGGGTCCGGGTTCGAATCCCGGTAAGGCATGGATGTTGTGTTTGTCTCACGGCACTGGCTCCCTCCCTTCCCTGGAACCAATGGCCCTAAATTAGGGACGGGCGACTGCTTACAGCCCATTGAGTTGCTCATGGTGGTCGTTAAACCTCCAACAACAACAAAAAATTCATTATATCATCTCCCTCATAATTTTTTTCAAGCGAAAAAGAAATTCATATATTAATTCTATAAGGGTTTTTACTGTGAGTCCTATTTTGAGCTAACGGTTGAACGTAAAGATATGGTTGAGGTATCAAAATAAAGGTCTTACCACGTACATGTGCAAGTTGAAGAGAAACATGAGATTGGGGCAACGGTTCGGGCATTGTGGGGCGGCAAATTCCCATGTAAAGTGTATGGGAGAAGCGTGCGTTTGACATTCGATCGCCTGCTGTTGACTCACGCGCTGTTGAAGGTGGAAGCATGGAGAGACTCAGATAGACCAATGTCCGAAGTCTTCCCTTTTTTTGAGCGACCCGTTGCGCAAATCAACGCTAGCAGGCTTTCGTGTGTCAAAGTTCTTCTCATCTCTCGAAGACCTGATTGCGTTATGCCGTTGGACTGTGTGATGTATACATACAATTTAATATTCATTCAATCCAGTTTATTCACGTAGGTAAGACGTTTCCCATTATGTAAAGATGTAAATAAACATTCCGTTAAAAATTGTTAGTGAAAATATTTAGAAAGCACATATTGAGTTGCGCCATCTATGTACTTGTATTCATTCTATAAGGTGTTTTACTATTATACCTATTTTTAGACAACGGCTGAAGGTAAAAATATGGTTGAGGTATCAAAATAAAGGTCTTACCATGTAGATGTGCCAGTCGAAGAGAAAACTGAGATTGGGACAACGGTTCGGGCGTGGCGGGGCAGCAAAGTTCGCATGTAAAGTCTATGGGAGAAGCGTGCGGCCCTTATCTATATTATACATCAGGCGCTCAGTTCAGTGTCAGACTTGGTGTGTGCATGGTATTCTATGATCAGTTCTAAAGTAAGTAAATACTTTATTGCATACTTACTCTTAACAGAATGTCTCTAATGCAGGAAAAAAAAAAAGAAAATAGAAAACGTAAGAGCCTTACTGGAAGTCGTAACTATATGTCTCAGACAAGAGAGAATGAAGAATATTCGCAACGCGAATCTCATTCCAACAACATTTACAAACACAGCTGTGACTGAAGATGAGAGTGAAAGAGTGCGCTATCCAGTTGAATTTTTTGCACACGATCGAGGTGAATGGACTTCCGCCTCACATTTTACGACTGAAAAAGGGTGCAGTCGTGATGATCATAACGAACCTGGCCGCTCCGGTGACGCAGTGGTCGAAGCACTGGCTTATGATCATTCGTTCGTGAAGTGTTCGGGTTCGATTCCCGGTGAGGCATGGATGTTGTGTTTGTCTTACGGCACTGGCTCTCTCCCTTCCCTGGAACCAGTGACCCTAAATTAGGGACGGGTGACTGCTTATAGCCCATTGAGTTGGTCAAAAAAAATCACGAACCTGGACTATTGTCTCTACTGAAGTGGCTGAATGAATTTGTCAATCAAATAAAGTTTACATTTGCTGTTTCATATGAGTTTATTGTAAAAAAAAAAAAAAACTATAACCGTCGATTCTGACGGGTTTCGTTTAGTTTTCGTATATTCCAGACGATGTGTGAAAAAAAGCAACAGATTTTTTGAAGAACCCAACGGCCAGTAGATCCATTTTCCACAATCGGGCGCCAGTGTGAAATTCACAAATTTGCCGGTGGTGGAGATATAGAAGCCACGCCTCCTAGACCCGGAGCCTGCTGTTCTAACAGACTAAACCACACTGACGGAATGTATAGCTGCAGATTTGTTGTCTTGACATATGCTTCACCTCTGTATTACGTCATACACTATTTCAATCATCAAAATAGAATGCGTCAAAATACAATCAGTAAAGCATCTTTCGTCGTACTACTACCACACCCACCACTTTATACTCGACGTGGCTGTTTTATTGGGCGGATGCGTAAGTTCAAGCCGTAAGTTCAAGATGTAAGTTCAAGTTATGCCGTTTTTTTCACCGCACTACAGGAATGTATTACATCAAAAAGGGAAAACGGAATCAATCAACTATGTATTCCCCCATCATTGTTTACGATGGTGTCCCAACATCTGGGTAGGTCTGCAATGCCATTCTTGAAAAAAACGTGCTGGTTTTGCTGCGAAGAAATCAAGGAAATTCTGGAGATCAATATCATTGCTGAACGTTCTGCCACGGAGTGCATTCGACAGAGATCGGAACAGGTGATAGTCTGAAGGAACGACATCTGGGGAATAGGCCGGATGTGGAAGGATCTCCCATTTCATGTCCTCAATGGCCATTTTGGTCATGTTTGCACTGTGAGGGCGTGCGTTATCATGTTGGAGAAGGACACCATGGCGCCGATGTGGCAGTTTCTGCTGAATTGCTCCCTCCACACGGCGGATTTGCTCACAATAGAGTGTAGCGTTGGTGGTCCGATTCCTCGGCAACATTTCCCATTGCCGTCCATGTCCCACTAGACAACAACATGATCTTCGCAGGATGAAGGCCATGTTTCGGACATGGTGTGGGCGTCTTGTTTGGGCTTAACCATTCCATCCGATGCCAGAAATTCACGTACAGGCACAAATTTTCATCTCCAGTAACAATATGTGACAGAAAAGGTTTGTGTTGCTGAGAACATTTACGATAACGGGCGAGCAAGGAACCACATATGGCTACACGCTGATTCTTGTTGTCCTCGGTGAGAGTGTGAGGCACCCAAGAATCCAATTTCTGCATGGACCTTTCCCATACGTTCCAGGTGTCGCACCACGGTGGCCTCATCACAGTCCATCTCAGTGGCCAATTCGCGTGTGGTTTGACGAGGATCCAAGTGGGTGAGATGGTTCAAACGATCCTCATCAAAGTGAGATGGACGACATGAGCGTGGAAAATCGTTTAGCTCAAAATTGATACCTCGGAACGGCTCAAACCATTTGCGGGCTGTCCTCGGACAAATTTGTCGAGTAGCCTCCGCGGCTGTAGACACCTAGTTAAACTCGTAGAGGAGCAGATGTTGGAAATGTTCATTCCTCTATATCTAACACTCCATAGTTCCGGACCTGAAAACCAAAAAACCATTGACCACAATCACACAACGCAATATGATTTAGATGCAAGATATTACTGGTTACATTTTGATATACACAGTACAACTGGCCATCTACACGACCTGGGAAACACTTGTGAAATAAAACGGCATGAACTTATGCATCAACCCAATATTTACCTTCGACTCACTGCCAGTTGTTGCTAAAAAGTATAAGGTAATTCATGGAAGTGACGGACCGGTCCGCAGGAACACCTAGCCGAGAAGTAACATAATTTACATAGGAACAGAAACTAATAAAAAGAGTAAAATTAGAGATTTGCGTCACATCGTAACTGCAGCCACTCCTGAGGTAATAATCCTTGTCGCCAGACTTCCGTGACTAGTCTACCAAAAGGCACACTGCAGTACCATAAAAGAAATCGAAACTCATCAGTGGAATTTAAGGTCCGCTGCTTTTAACATCGTGAAAGGAAAACTACGGGTGTTTGAATGGAAAGACCAGAGAAAGAGCAATGCACTATCTTGTTGCTTTCTTTTAATTTCTTTCCATCGAAATCGATATTTTGTTATTCGTCGAGAGAAAAAAGCTGTGAATTCTTGAACAATGGTGCATTATAGCGTCTTTACAATTTAATGTGCTCTTCCTTTACGGACAATAGGGAAACGTCGCTCATGTTTGTCAATGTGGCCTTGTTGCTATGGAGTACGTTTCAACAACAGACAGGATAAGAAAACGCAACCTTTCCGTATTCTGCTTTCAGTCTGCACTTTCAGAAACAGACTGCGTACATTTTTGATGAAATCTGTTTCGAAAAAGTTCGTCCAGTTTTTTGTTTTGTTTTGTTTTTGTTTTTGTTTTGTTTTGTTTGCTACCGAGCTAATTGGTTACTTTCGTCATGCTTCATTAGAAAAGGGTAAAATTAAGCAGTTAAAGATTAGATAATCTAATGAACTGAAGCAATCACTTCAGAGCTCTCGACTGGGTTACAATCTGTTCCCTACAGCATCTAGAAAAACGCTTATTTAGCTAACTTTGTTTTCTTCTGGCTGAATAAAGTAGCTATCTGAAAGGTGGACAGCAGTGCAGTATTGTTCGAAACAATTGTTAGATTCGATGTCTGAAGGAAAGTTCCAAATGGATATTCTGGATTAACCTCCTTTAATTCGATTAATCGTCGAAAAATTCTTCCTCAGGAATGCTCTGAAACGATGCTAATAATTAAAAAAAAGTTAGAAAACAGCAGTATGTTGCTTGAGATTAGATAGAAAGTTAGGCCAGGAAATATATAAAAAAGTGCTTTTCATTAGAGTGTGAGGAATAGCAGGATTCAAAGAAACCGGAATATGATCTAAACTTTATAAAGTCTTTTTGAAAAAAATTGTTTTCAATATTGCATCAGAAAAGTGCCCATTTGTTTCCCTTTTCAACACGTATTTCTTTTTCTTACATAGGTACCTGCTTGATATATTTCAGTAAAAGATGACAAAAGTACAGAGATGGATGTATAATTTTAAATCATTGCCATCTTTCCGATTCCTACCGAAAATAGGAAATGCTAATGATTCGATTGTGAGACATGGCGAAACCGTAAGAAATGTCCAAAACATGTCGTCCTTTTTCATCTTTGTGTTTCAAATGATAGGTGTCGGTTCCTTAAGAAGTTGGAAAGGAAACCTTCCTAGCATTTTGATGACGTCAGCTACATACTTTTCTGCAATAGTCTTTCATGCTGCATCTATAAGTGTTCTACTTTTCTTAGCTCAGCGAATCAAAAGTTTTCAAGAAAGGGGAGAGAAGTATGGGCTCACAGTACTGGCTTTAGGAATCTTGGGATTAACATTACGATACATCATTATCTTCAGAATAAAAACAGCTACAAGCACATTGGAAAAATTAGCAGAACGTTGCATATTTCATTTAGAAACAAGAAAACTACTTCGCATAAAGTTAACTGCGAGTGCTGCCTTGTTTTGTTGTATCTTCGTTATCGCTACTGCCACTTTCGTTTTTTCGTACTCAATAACTGCAAAAGCAATCAGGTTAAGATTTTTGCTGGAATTTAGTCATGTAAGTAATTTCCATATTGCAATGATAGCATCTCATTTTCCTTGGCCGCTGTATGTTTGCTGCCTTTATTTGCCACCAGGAGTATATTCCATATTCTACGTTTGTGTTTGCTCGATGCTGAAAAATACCTTTCGTAATTTCGAAAGAAAATTGCATATTGGACGATGGGTTCATTTTGCGCAGTGTCTGGAAGAATACAACAAGATAGTTAATACAGTTTCAATCATTGATAAAGTTTTCTGTCTGGAAGCATCTGTAGCAATTACATTTCTGTTGTTAGATGTGTTCAAGGCAACTTATATAGTTTTCTTTGCACCTGAAACAGATTGGTATCTGTTGACAACCAACATTGCCGCTGCACTTTACAGCGCGTTCTGCGTATTCGCTGTTATACATGCTGCATCCTGCGTCCACAAAACCGGGATGGAAGTTCGCCTGACACTACAAAATTATGTAGTAAAACATGAGCGTTCCGGTTGGAAGCCATCGTGCTTCTCCATTATATCCTTGAAGAAGCCCTGTCTTACTCTATGGGGAGTTTTGGAATTAAAAGGAAGCATTATTTTGTCTTTCATCGGAACTATGGTGACATACATTACTTTATTTGCCACAGCGCAAAGAACGACGAACTGAATGTTCCCATATACTGCAATCAAAAATTAATAAATTACATCTTGAATCCTGGATCAGTTATGGAGAGTGGATGGAAGAATGCAACATATTAGTGATAGAAGTTTCACACAGTTAATGAAACCTTCAACTTTTAGGGATCGACATAACAATTACTTTAGCCTCACTTGCTACGTTTAGTGTATTTAATGTTGCTCTCTTCGAATTTTCTCCAGATTGCTTCACATTAAAGAACAGTGCTATTGTCACATTTTAGAAAGCTTTGTGTATCACACATAACACACCTAACTTTCTCAAAACTGTTTTCCAGAGAGCAAAGCCTGATTTGCCCATAGTGACATTACCCCGTAGACCACTCAAGAAATGGCTTACTTTGTGGTAATCTTTTTGTCTGGATTTTTTTGAGCAGATTTTTTTGTTTGAAATCCACTTTTTTGTTTGAATCACTAGACGTCCACCTTAAGGTGGACGTCTAGTGATTTTGCTTCCCATACTTCCAATGGGCAAACTTCTGTTCACATTTTCTTCACAATTAATGCGTTCCCAAGGATGAAAATTTGAACATCGATTAAGATAACTTCTTATTATAACTTGGAATACTTAATATATTCTAAAACATAAGCATAATTATATTAAAAATCAATAACTTTTCTTTTGGTGGTGTTGAGACCAGAAAAAAGATGGCGCGACCTGTACATTGATGACGTCGTCAGTAGACAAGCAAATGTTGGATTGCTTAATTATGGTTATGTTTTAGAAAATATTAAGTATTCCAAGTTATAATAGAAGTTATTTTAATCGATGTTCAAATTTTCATCCTGGGAACGCATTAATTGTGAAGAAAATGTGCACAGAAGTTTGCCCATTGGAAGTATAGGAAGCAAAATCAGTAGACGTCCACCTTAACTTCATTTGAGCTTCATTTCTGTTTGAAAAGTTATTTTAAAAATAAAAAAAAAATAAAAAGTTTCCTTTTACATAGAAAAATTTCTTTTGAATTGCAAAAGCTTTTCTGTGATTCTTTTCGTGAATTAACGGAGCATATTCTTGACAAAATTTTCCATAAAATGGCGGAAAATATAACCTGAATCTCACGGATATTTTGTATGCCAGATAAATTCTGAATTTTCAGAAATCTTTCCGCAATTCCTTTCTTATATTGACGGTAAATTTCCGTTTTCAAGGAGGTGTTAATGGAAAATTCTGAATTTTCAGAAATCTTTCCGCAATTCCTTTCTTATATTGACGGTAAATTTCCGTTTTCAAGGAGGTGTTAATGGAAAATTCTGAATTTTCAGAAACTTTTCCGCAATTCCTTTCATATATATTAACAGAAAAAATTTGTCCTCACTTTTTCTGTATTAACATGACGAAAAACTTCCTGTAATAAGGGCAATCAGCGGAAGTACTTGAGGTTTGATTAACTATTAAATTTCAATCGTCTGTCGGAGGACCTGATTTTGAAATTCTGTAGTGAGTTCCGATACTGTGGACAGCATATTGCATGAAATTTTATTTTCATGGCACCGGATATTTCTTCCCCTCTATCCCCACTTGGTGCACCAGCTATTGTATACTGTGCGACCGTAAGAAACCGAGTACTCAAATTATTGTTCATGTACATATACGAAACTAGACGTTTCAACCCATTATTTTATTGGTGTAGACATATACATATTTACTTAACGACGAGCTTTCTTGCGTCCACCGGACAGCTTTTTTAGGGCTATAAACTTATACTATACACAATGAGAATAAACAAAACTATTCTGCATTGTGTTTAGTCATGGGCGGCAGAAGGTAGGGAACCCGGGGGGTCCGAATCCCCCTGGAATTTCATGGTCCCCCTTACTGACGGGGTCCACACAGGAAACGTCCTAAAGCTACACATATAATTTATAGTTTGTTGTTCTTTTTTTAAGATTTCCTAAATACCGTTACCATGCTTCGCGGTTTTCTGGAAAACTCTTCAAGTACAATTTTGAAAATTGATTTCGCACAAATCTACTGAAAAGTTAATTCAACGTTCTGTTTTTCTCCTTAAGAAAGATCGTTGAAGAATTCTTTAAATTTCTTTAAAGCAATAACCGCGGCGGAGAAGGGGTCTCTCTCCATCCTTCTGTTCGTCCTTATTATTATTATTTTTTTTTAATTCCAAGTCCGAATGTGTCTTACTCGAGGTCAGAAAACCCATTAATACATCTGAGAAATAAATAACTGAACAAAAGAACTCGAATTCAAACTAAGCCGTGAGTATAATACTTGTTGCGCACAGAGCACAGGTCATTCTTGGTATTTTCTCACATGGGAGTTAAACGATCTTGGACGAATGTGCGTGCTTTTGCTGCGAGAACAACTATTGTCGAACTATGAGTATTTACATACATATATGTACAGGGGTTTATCAAAATAATGGAAACACCGACTGCGACTAGAGTACACGCAATGCACTGTACGCAAATCACAGGGACGAAGACACCCCCGATGTGAGGTATATAAAGCGGCGTAGTACAATGTAGGCTCTCACGTAGCGGTGCATTAGTCGCAGATGAAACAGCTGTTGTGGAGTAATTGTCGACAACGCCATATCTCAGTGACCTCAAAAAAGGCATGATCATTCGTGCCCTCCTTACAGAGGCTTTACAGTAGAACTAGTTGTGTAACACGAGGAATTGTATCGAAGATTATGAATACCTGCCTTCTAAGAGTCAACTGTGTCGAAGATTGTCAATACCTATTGATATTCATAATCTTCAATACAATCTTTAATCCCATATCCTTTTATAAAAAAGGATATGGGGTTGCCTCCAAACTGTGGACGCCATACGAAGATGTCAGATAAGGATAGGCGAACGTTGGTATGAATTGTACAACAGAAGCACGAGACCACGGCACTGCGAATAACAGCAGAGCTGAACACCAATCGGAATGATCCGTTTCCGTCATAACACTTAATCGAGAACTCCATCGTGCCAGTATTTATGGCTGTTCGGCAATCCACAACCTCTGATTACCAACATCAATGCCACAAAACACGTAAGGTGGTGCAAAGCACATAAACACTGGGGTGCTAAAGACTGGCAACGTGTCATCTAGTCTGGTGAATCGTTCTTCACATTGTTTCCTACCATTGGTAGACTGTACGTCAGACAAAAACCTGCAGAAGCGTACCAACCTGACTGTTTGATTCTCACTGTGAAGCATGGAGGTGGATCCCTGATGCTGTTGTGTGCCATATCATGGCTTTTTCTTAGAGCCATTGGTTGTTCTTTAGAGTCGTGTAACATTTGCAATGTACTAGTCCATTCTTGCGGAGCACCTGCACCCAATGTTAAAGAAATGGTTCCCTAACGGTCACCGCTGGTTTCAAGCAGATAATACATTAGTGCATTGTGCGAAACGTGTCAATTTGTGGTTTGCAAAGCATAAAGGTACAACAGCTATTCCAGAACTCAATATTATTGAACATTTGTGAGAATATCTGGAGCGAAAAGTCAGTCCATTCCACTTTCCACTTTCAAATTCACTGGCACAGTTGAAATGTATTTTACAGGAAGAATGGTCCCAAATTCCATTATCGGATGTGCATGGTATAATAAGTCTATTTCAATTCTAATTGCTTCTGTTCTGAAAGCCCGAGCTGGGCCTATAGCTTATAAATAAAAAGTTCTCCGCAAACAGTAAGTGTTTTCATTACTTTGATAAACCCCTCTACATATATATACGAGTTTTTCCCCGATTCATTTTCTTAACTTCATGCGCAAGTTCTGCCAGCAGACCCTCCAGTCCTGGCTCATGTTGTTCATGCCATTAAGAACACAGAACGGGGAAGAACTGAAGAACTCTAGAAGGGGATGGAATTTCCATGGGTATTGGACGTGAAGTCAATGGAGAAACAAACAACACTCACCCAAATCTACACTAATTGCCTCAAAGAAGGAAATATTTCTGATGATTAGAAGAATGCTTCTTTGATCCTGTCACATAAAAAATTGGACCTTGCTGACCTCAGGAACGGCAGACCCATCAGACTCCTATCAATTGTTCACTTCATTTTCAGGAAGGCACTGTCACATCAATTGAAGGAAAATTAGACTACTTAACTAAAAGAATAAGCTGGATTCAGGAGCAGCAGTTGCATTACTAATCATATATATGTATTGAGTGAACTACTTGAAAGGAAGAATGAATATGAAATCCTGGCTTTTACTGATTATGAAAAGGCTTTTGTTCAAAAAGTAGGAACTGTACAACAAATTATACTCAAAATAGTATAACTATTTTGAGTATATATATATATAGGCTTTTGATTCTGTAAAATCATCAGTCGTTTTGATGTCTTTGAAATCCTGCGGTATTGAAGATGAATACATAAGTATCATTAATAACATCTATGAAAATGCAAGCACAAAGGTTCTACTGTCTGAGGACACAACATTTATAAAAATTTGAAAGGGAGTTAGACAAGTTGGCAACATATTTCCCAAACTCTTCAATGCCATTTTTGCAGAATGTGTTTCAATCATTAAGCTGGGAAGACAGGGGGGGGAGATTAATGTAGAATATTTGACCCACCCTGGCTTTGCTGCGACATAGTCATTTTTGGGAGTACCCTCTCAGAGGCAGAGTGTATGATCCAGGATCTTGGTGACAAGAGCAAAGAAGGGGTTTACAAATGAACTTACATTTGACAAATTCATGTACAGTGCTTTTACAAAAACTGAAGATCAGGAAGTTGATGGGGCAAATTTGGATGTGACCGATACCTACATTTATCTTGAACAACAGATATCAAGCAAGGTCTACGTAGAGAAAAAATGCGAAGGTGAGTCAAACGTTCGTCCAGTTTGCAGCTAAAAAGCTGAATGATGCAGAATAGCCATACACGCTCACCTCGTTCTGCAAAGTACAGGCCGCTGTTCTACACTTCTTTGACAACGTTCCACCAGAGCCACATTCCCACGGAGGCACCACTCGGCAGATTTCGAGGACAGAAACTATCTGATGTTAGATTCCACATCTACCAATGAAGCGAAGTGCCTTCCTCGTAGGAAATAGTCCACGGATCGAAACAGGTGGCATTCAGATGGGGCCAAGTCAGAGCTGTATGGAAGATGGGGTAGTCTCCCAATCCCTTCCAATTCCTATAGTTTCAGGAGGATCATTCTGTAGGTGTGCCTTGGGGGTATTATCCACGGCTGCTTTCTATTGATGAGTGCTAGGTGGCGGCGGTTGTTTCGCATAGAGATTCCGTCCTGAGTCTGAATATCTTATACAAGTTCCCAGTGTTGAGAACCTTCACAATTCCACTAAATGTACAGCATGACTTTCCATTCAAGGTTCCTTCTTTGTGCCACTGGCTGTGCTTCCTGCTGCGTCCTCAGCCACTGGTGCCCGGTGGTTGAGGATACAGCAGGAAGCACAGACAAAGTAGGATTATACACTTTTCATCGCCTGTAGCGATAGGACGCCAAAACCTATCGTCCTATGGATTTGGCAACAATCCTAGACAGAGAGCAACACCTTGTTTTGCCTTCTGGGGTGTCAATACATGGGAACCATTCGACGGCACCGGGAGGAGAAGAGAAGCTTGTGCAGATGACGAACAAAAATTGATTGGAAAGATACCACCTCAGCTGCCATTTGTCGAGTATTGGTACCGGGGTTCGCTGCCACAGCTTCCGTCGTGGTGTCGGTGTTTGATGGTATTCCTGATCTCGATTTGTGTTCGAGACTGATGTCCGCAGCACTGAAACGCCGGAATCATTTTCGTGCAGTGCTGCTGTTCATTGTTTTCACGCCTTCAAGTGAAAAAATTTGTGTCGGTCTTGCCATGTTTAACTCATTCTTTCAACAACGAAGTAGGTGAACTCAAACAGTGCGTTTATCGACCTCCATCCTCTGTTCACCTGATAACACAATGCGGCTCAGTGCCAAATGCACGTCATTAGCCTTTTGTGTTCATATGATCGCTGTACGCAGTCAACGGTGGAGCGCGTTTTGCACAAGAATGGAGGCCCAACATTATATGGAATTCAAAATGGAACGAACTTTTGACTCGCTCAGGTACATAGGCGTACAAAAATTAGTTGGAGAGCATTTGGAAAAAGCAGTACATTTTTCAAGAGCAGTTTACCATTATGTCTTAAAGGAAAAGTGTTTAATCAATGCATCCTTTCATTTCTTATATATGCAGCAGAGACATTAACCTTAACTGAAAAAGACACAGAGGATGAAGATAACTCAGCAAAACGTGGAAAGGTGCATACTTGGTGTAATCAAGAAAGATAGGAAGAGGAACACATAGATTAGAGAAAGGAAAAATGTTGATGACGTCATGACCAAAGTGAAGACATTCAAGTGACAATTGGCTGGGCATATTGCTAGAAAAACTGGCCGTGCTTGATTGAGCAACTGAAATATTAGATATAATGCCAAGGAGCAGGAAAATACGCAGAACAAGAGCACGTGAAAGATGGGTCGATGAAATACGAAAGCCTGCTGGAGTGACTTGGAAGAGACAGGTTCAAGACAGAAAGTTGTGGAAGGCACTTGTGGAGACCTTCATCCAGCAGTGGATTGACAGTGGTTGATGATGATACGTACGAGTATATACTCATCTAACCTGCGTTGTTTTATTTCTCTTTCTCTCTCTCTCTCCTTGCTTTTTAAAAATTGTTTTCGCTCTCAAAGCAGTTGACCTCCCCCCCCCCCCCCCGCGTGAAAATATTACGTTCCGCCGCCCATGTGTATAGTATACGTTTATTCTACATTAGGGATGCCGAATTCACCATATTATTGAGGTGGCCGACGTGCAGTGATCAGACGTGGGGGGGGGGGGGGGGGGGTCATCGTCAGAAAGAAAATTAAAAAAAGGCAAAAAGATAAACTACGAGATTCGACGTATATTTTAAGAAGCAACTGTAATTGCTCATGGGAAATGAACAAAGAAACAGAATTGTTGAATATTGAGGTGGACGTCAAGTAATTTTGCTTCCTGTACTTAAAATGGAAAAACTGCTGTACACGTTTTCTTCACAATTAATGCGCTCCAAATGATGAAAATTTGAACATCGATTAAAATAGCTTCATTTTATAACTTGGAATACTTAATATTTTCTAAAACATAACCATAATTATGCAATCCAACATTTGTTTGTCTACTGACGTCATCAAAGTACAGGTCGCGCCATCTTTTTTCTGGTTTCAACACCACCAAAGGAAAAGTTATTGATTTTTAATGTAATTATGGTTATGCTTTAGAAAATATTAAGTATTCCAAGTTATAAAATGAAGCTCTTTTAATCGATGTTCAAATTTTCATCCTTGGGAACGCATTAATTGTGAAGAAAATGTGTACAGAAGTTTTTCCATTGGAAGTATATAGGAAGCAAAATTGCTTGACGTCCACCTTAATATTTTCAAAAATAAAGTCAACCTATGATTTTATAAAAACATCCACATAGATTTTACTTCCAAACGTTTATAAAAAAAATATGAGAAATTAACGTAGTTATTCAAAGAACGAGAAGCCCGTAAAATAAATAGATAAACAAAGGCGCTAGAGACTATATACGTTTCTGTATTTGTAATTATTTTATGTTTGATAATTGGTTTTAACATTTACCACATATCCCAAGAACATGTGAAACACAATACGGGGCTGACAATCCAGTTTCTTATCCGCTGATCAATAATAAATATGAGAAAAAAGGCTTCCACTTATTTTGTTATTCATTAATTATTTTGGAAATAAATCGTTTTGGTCTCATAAGGTGGAGCGTGGGGCACTTTTTGAGGCTAAAGCGATTGTCTGATTAAACAGCATGAAAAATACTGGGTGGGCACTGTCCCCTCAGTGAGGTTATTGGAGGGGCAAGATTCACCTTCCCACCCACTCCCATAGTCAGCGTCTATATTCTGCATTGTGTATAGTATAAGTTTATAGCCCCGGAAAAGCCGTTCGGTGGAGTGTGGACGCGCGAAAACTCAGCGTTAAGTAAATACACTGCCGGACAATCGCTAAGGACGGATGACAATAGCAACGATAGCAACCATAAAATGGAAGGCAGGAAAATGTGGAAATTAGCATAAGTGCGGGATACAGTAAGACGTGTTGTGCGTATGCAAATTTTGGATTGCCGAACTTGTTCGTGACGTCATAGCGCTGATAAGAGATATAAAGGATTTGACGCGTATTGACCGTTGTTGTTCAAACGCAAAGTTGAAAGGGAAAGAATCAATTGACGAACTTGCAAGTTTCAGTATGTCTTCCCGACATCACCTAGATGATTTTACGCGTGGCCGTATTATTGGTAAGATTGAAGAAGGGCGAAAAATAACAGATGTTGCCAGGCAGTTCAACGTCAGCCACAGTGTTGTTTCAAGGCTTCGGAAATCATTTCAAACAAATGGAGAGTGTAGCAAACGTCACAGGGGAGGTCATGTTCGAAGTACGACACCTTCAAAAGATCGGTACATAGTGCTATCAACAAAAAGACACCGGCGCAGCACAGCTAGTGAGGTAGCAAATCAGTTTATGGCTGCTACTGGCAAGCGGATCTCCCGAAAAATGGTCGCCAGACGTTTGCATGAAGGAGGACTATACGCCCGCCGTCCTGTTGTGTGCACCCCATTGTTCAGACGTCACCGTACCGCCCGTTTGCAAGGGTGCCATCAACATCGCAATTGGACTGATAACGACTTGTCTGCTGTCCTCTTCTCAGATGAGAGTAGATACAGTCTATAGTCTGATTGTCGACGACAACTGATCTGGCGTGATAGTGGTACTACATATTGTCCAGCAAACATACAGGAAAGGGACCGATATCCGACATGTAGTGTCATGGTACGGGCTAGCATCATGATCAATGACCGTACGTCCCTCTATGTGCTTCCAACTGGGACTATGACTGGCCAACGATACATTAATAATGTTCTGCTACCTCATGTTCGCATCTTCCGTGGTGCTGCCGGTGATAGATTCATTTTTATGGACGACAACGCAACATGTCATCGAACAGTCGCTGTCCAGGAGTGTCTTGAGAGCGAGGATATTCAACGCCTCGTATGGCCAGCACGTTCTCCAGATCTGAATCCCATTGAAAATGTGTGGGATGCTTTGGGGAGGAGTCTTGCTGGTCGCTAATGCCCTCCAATAAAGAAGGACACCCTCATCCGTGCACTGACAGAGGAATGGGATAAATTACCCCAACAGCTGCTTGATAATGTTGTGCAAAGCATGACACGACGTGTGGAATCTTGCATCGCCCCCCATGGTGGCCATATCCCGTATTGACATCTTACGCCGGAACGCCTGCGGACGGTAATTGCATTTTTTTTCACGTTTACGTATTATGCACAAAATGGCCTCTTTGTCCCTTGAACACGTTCCAAAGCCTTCTGGATTTCACAGCACAATAAATTGCCTTTCTTGTAATGTTCTGGCATTCTGACATTATTTTATTTCACTTGGCATCCAACCACACTTACTTTTTTATGCGCTATATAGCCGTTTATGATCCGTCCTTAACAATTGTCCAGCAGTGTATAACATATACACTGGCGGAAAGTGAAAAAAGAACACCAAGAAGGAGACGTCAGATACCAACGAAATTTATACAGCATAATAACGGAATACAGAGGATAACGTGATCAAACCTTTATGGCAAAATACAGCTGTATTTGCTGGTAAACTGAAAAATAACATTTCCATGTAACATGGTTAGTACGAGGTTGAACCGACATGAACTGCGTCACACTGTGCAATTCTGGCATGGAGTCAGTCGTACAGATGTTGGATGTAAGTTTGGGGTATTGAGTTCCAAGCATCCTCAACATGGACGCGTAAATCGGGGATGGTCGTGGCTGGCCGTAGAGGCCGGATAAGTCGTTGTCCCATAAAATCCCACACGTGCTCAATGGGGGACAAATCCGGTGAACGTGCGGGCCATGGAAGTTGTCTCACACCCTGAAGTGCATGTTGCGTTGCACGTGCCGTGTGTGGTCGTGCGTTACCTTGCTGGAAAACACCACGATGGACCGACCTTACAAATGGCACAACAACGGGCTGAATGATGTTGTTGATGTAGGAGGTGCTGTTTAACGTACCCAGTACAAACACTAGTTGTGTATGGGAGTGATAGCTGATCGCACCCCACATCAGGAGACCAGGTGTAGGCCCTGTGTGTTGCTGGCGGATGCAAGAAGGGTGGAGACGCTCCCTGTGCGTCTGCGAACACGCATACGGCCATCGGAGGCTCCCAAGCAGAATCTGCTTTCATCGCTGAACACGACAGATCGCCATTGCGGTCTCCAGTGCAGACGTTGGCGACACTACTGCAGCCGTTCCTGACGGTGGGCTGGAGTCAGAGGTACACATGCCAGATGCACACGTGCATGTAGTCCTGCATCCAGTAGTCGGTTGCGGATTGTTCGCACAGTCACCTCAGGTGCAACGACAGCTCGGATCTGCGTCGCAGTGGATGTTCTGCTTGACAACGCCGCTCTTCTTATGCGTCGATCGGCCCGATCATCAGTCCGTCTGTGACTCCCGGTTCCATATCTTCTCGTGTGGGAAAGTTCCTCGGACCATCTACCCCACAATCGTATCACCACCGATACTTCCCGTTCAATTCGCTCCGCAATACGACGATACGACCACCCGGCCTCGCGGAGTCCGACTAAACGACCTCGCTCAAAGCCCGATAACTGCTGAAATCGTACACGTCTTCCATGTCCAGGCATTGCAGCTTTTTCAAGGTCTTCACACGTATCCGTACGCCGACAACTGATTACATTCACTTCGCCGTACTCCTTAAATACCACCGACGATAATTTGCATATTATGCCGTGCTGTGGCGTAAGCGGTCACCGGTTGGTCCCGAAATTAACATCACACCTACGTAAACTCGACCCCATTAACATATGTAAATTGCATGATCGTCCGCCAATTCCTTTTTGGTGTTCTTTTTTCACTTTCCGGCAGTGTATTTTTTTACATCGGTGGTGTAGTTCTAAGAAACAAAAAAAGTGCCTTAGCGGTCATCATGTTCGGTGAAACAAACTCAAGAAGAAGGACCTTAACATTTTCAAAAGCAATTTAGAATTTTATTTGTTGTTTGCACCGACAAATGAAATTCTAAATTGCTTTTGAATTTATTTAGTATTTTATTAAAGTTTTATTACTAATTAGTTTTATTAACTTTTATTAAAATTGCTTATTTGGAGCAATTTTGAATACATGATAAAAGTTACCCGGGGGTCGGGGGAGGGTCATATTCTAAGAATCTTAAGTTTTCCTTTAGATACTGTTGTCATTCTGTACGGTTCCAAATATTCAGCATGAATAATATTAAAATGCTTCAGTCACACTGAATGCACGTAACTTATGCGCCGCTCTTGTTAAGAATATGGGGTGGGAGTGGCGTATATCTTTTGTGTTGCTTTTTGTTTCTTTCAGAGTATAATGACCACCGCGGTCATCTAGGGCCATAGTCGCCGAACCCTCAATTGGAGCCATTGGTTCCGGGAATGGCCAGCACTGTGAGGCGGGCGCATCGCCCATGCCTCGTCCTGGGCATCTCGAACGATTGGCCAGAAGCCAGTGCCTCTGACCACTCGGACTCCGGTGTGTCCTTTTGCGTTACTTATGAGGAATCACAGAATGGGCTCAGGAGATCTTTTTTTTGATTGGAGGTTTAACGACCACCGTGAGCAACTCAATGGGCTATAAGCAGTCGCCCGTCCCTAATTTAGGGTCACTGGTTCCAGGGAAGGGAGAGAGTCAGTGCGGTAAGACAAACACAACATCCATGCCTCACCGGGATTCGAACCCGGACCCCTTTCGGACGAATGATCAGAGGCCATCGCTTAGACCACTGCGCCACCGGGGCGGCCTCAGGAGATTACTTTTGTTGGAGCTGGTGGCAAGTTTAGCTGAAATGCCCTTCTCAACCACAAAACACTTGTCACCTTGGGGGGGGGGGGGGGGATTAAAGGTCACCATGGGGAACTTTAAGAGATATAAGCAACATTTGTCTCTAATTTAAGGTCACTGGCTCCAGGGAAGGGAAAAAGCAGCGCTGTAAGACAAACACACTACTTATGCCTCGACTGGGACTCGAGCCCAGGCCCACCCAAACGAAAGGTGAGTAGCTTACGCCACCGTTGTGGTCACTTGTCGCACTGTCTACATGGATGATCACGACTTACTGCGTGATTCAAGAGTTTAGTATCGTCCTTGCAATACGAACGTAAGAAACGAGTATGCTTTCATATAAGTCAGTGTTCATTTTACATGACCATTAAAAAAAATTCTTTGCCCTGCTTTCCTTCCCAACCAACCACCAAAAGTGCCTCAGCGCCTGTGAAAATACAGGTTTGTCCACGCCGGGCATCGAAACCGGGTCCCCTCACTCCGCAGTAAGTCGCTCTCGCAACTGAGCTACGCGGACATGTGTTCTCATTGCTATCTGCCTTTATCTCATGTGCGTTCTGCGGGGCAGGCACGTCACACGCCGCTAAATCGCGCCGAAGGCGCTTCTACATCACTGGTCTACACCAATAAAATAATGGATTGAAGCTTCTAGTCTTGTACATATTTTACAATGAAGTGCCGAAAGTCATGGGATACGTATCTAGCATTATGTAGAACCTCTTATAGCCCGTCGAAGTGCAGCAACTCGAAGGGGCATCGTTTCCACAAGTGGCAGGAGGACTTTGGGTAGATGTTGAGCCATGCCGTCTGAACAGCCACTCACGGATCTTGGGTGCGAACGGACCTTTTCCACCACGTCCCATAAGTGCTCTAATGGGTTCATTTCGGGAGAACATTGTGGCCACACCATCCATCGGAACTGTCCAGAATGCTCCTAGAGCCAATTTTGGACAACTTGGGCCCGATGATATGGTGCATTGTCTGCCTGGAAAATCTCATCGTTGTTGGGGTACATGAAGGACTGCAAATGATCACCCAGCAAAGCAACAAAGAAATTACAGGTTAATGACACGTTTACGAGGTGTCATTAACCGGTAATTGCTAATCGTGCCATGTAAAGGCGCCCCACACATGCATGGAACCACCACCAGCTTGCACAGTGCCTTGTTGACAGCTTGGGTCCATTGCCTCATGGGATTTGCGCCACACCCGAACCCTACCATCAGCTGGTAACAACTGGTAGCGTGACTCATCGGACCACGCCACAGGTTGCCAGCCTTCCAGGGTCCAATTACCGTGTTCACACAATGCCTTGTTGACAGCTTGGTTCCATGGCCTCATGTGGTCTGCGCCACACCCGAACCCTACCATCAGCTCGTAACAACTGGTGGTGTGACTCATCGGACCACGCCACATGTTGCCAGTCTTCCAGGGTCCAATTACCGTGTTGACACAATGCCTTGTTGACAGCTTGGTTCCATGGCCTCATGTGGTCTGCGCCACACCCGAACCCTACCATCAGCTCGTAACAACTGGTGTTGTGACTCTTCGGACCACACCACATGTTGCCAGTCTTCCAGGGTCCAATTACCGTGTTCATGAGCCCAGGTGAGACGCTGTGTCCGATGTCTTGGTGTTGACAACGGTACTCTGGTGGGTCTTCTGCTCCCATACCCAGTGGACGCTAAATTACGCTGCATTGACCTGATGGATATGTCTCTGGTACCTCCTGCATTGAATGTGGATCTTATCAGTGAGGATCAGTGTCGCTTGTCTATAGCATGTGTGATCAGTGTCGCTTGTCTATATAGCATGGACAATCCTGGTCAAACGCCGCTGGTCACTGTCGGCATTCAGCACTCGTGGTCGGCCACTGCGCTGCTCACGGTGGGTGGTAATGCCTTCCATGAAGTATTCTCGGTACACACGTGACACTGTGAATCGAGGAAAGTTGAATGTTCGCACAACTTCGGAAATTGAATGTCCCATTCGTCTGGCTCCCACTACCATGCCTCGTGCAAACTCCGATATTCATGGTGGCTTGCCATAATCCAGCTGGCAGTTGTTCAACTTGACTCACGAGATTACGCCTCGTAACAGATAAAAATGGTGACGTTTGTCGAAGCCTTCACACGACGGCAGCTTCAGTTAAAAATTTGCATACTGCTATCCCAGGACTTTTGGCACTTCAGCGTATAACATGGTGTAATTTCACTTTCGAATTATTATAAATGTGGTTGTATGATGTCTATGTATCAGTCTGTGGGCTCCGTAAGACAAACGCTATCATAGCTATCAAGAATAAATTTTATATTTAGGGGTTTTGTGAAATAATGCTATGAAACAGTGCATTTCATTTTTTCTCAAAGATAATTGAAAGTCATTGTTAATGTAGGGGCGGAAGGTCATATGCTAATTTTCATAGACCCACGTCGGTCTTACCTTCCTTGATTTGATTAATTGTTCCCCCAGCACAAGAGAAGAGAGGTTCTTTTTCAAATAAACTACACTGGCGGAAAGTGAAAAAAGAACACCAAGAAGGAATTGGCGGACGATCATGAAATTTACATATGTTAATGGGGTCGAGTTTACGTAGGTGCGATGTTAATTTCGGGACCAACCGTGAGCGCTTATGCCACATCACGGCATAATATGCAAATTATTGTCGGTGGTATTTAAGGAGTACGGCGAAGTAAATGTAATCAGTCGTCGGCGTACGTACACGTGCGAAGACCCTGAAGAAGCTGCAATGTCTGGACATGGAAGACGTGTACGATTTCAGCAGTTATCGGGCTTTGAGCGAGGTCGTCTAGTCGGACTCCGCGAGACCGGGTGGTCGTATTGCAGAGCGAATTGGACGGGAAGTATCGGTGGTGGTACGATGGTGGCGTAGATGGTCCGAGGAACATTCCCACACGAGAAGACGTGGAACCGGAAGTCACAGACGGACTGATGAGCGGACCAATCGACGCATAAGAAGAGCGGCGTTGTCAAGCAGAACCTCCACTGCGACGCAAATCCGAGCTGCCGTTGTACCTGAGGTGACTGTGCGAACAATCCGCAACCGTCTACTGGATGCAGGACTACGTGCACGTGTGCCTCTGACTCCAGCCCACCATCAGGAACGGCTGCAGTGGTGTCGCCAACGTCTGCACTGGAGAACGCAATGGCGATCTGTCGTGTTCAGCGATGAAAGCAGATTCTGCTTGGGAGCCTCCGATGGCCGTATGCGTGTTCGCAGACGCACAGGGTAGCGTCTCCACCCTTCTTGCATTCGCCAGCGACACACAAGGCCTACACCTGGTCTCCTGGTGTGGGGAGCGATCAGCTATCACTCCCGT
This sequence comes from Macrothele yani, assembly GCA_039090855.1. Taxonomy (NCBI): domain Eukaryota; kingdom Metazoa; phylum Arthropoda; class Arachnida; order Araneae; family Macrothelidae; genus Macrothele; species Macrothele yani. The sequence goes on from CM077004.1 coordinate 36,303,294, forward strand.
ACACAACTAGTGTTTGTACCGGGTACGTTAAACAGCACCTCCTACATCAACAACATCATTCAGCCCGTTGTTGTGCCATTTGTAAGGTCGGTCCATTGTGGTGTTTTCCAGCAAGATAACGCACGCCCACACACGGTACGTGTAACGCAACATGCACTTCAGGGTATGAGACAACTTCCATGGCCCGCACGTTCACCGGATTTGTCCCCCATTGAGCACGTGTGGGATTTTATGGGACGACTTATCCGGTCTACACGGCCAGCCACGACCATCCCCGATTTACGCGTCCATGTTGAGGATGCTTGGAACTCAATACCCCAAACTTACATCCAACATCTGTACGACTGACTCCATGCCAGAATTGCACAGTGTGACGCAGTTCATGTCGGTTCAACCTCGTACTAACCATGTTACATGGAAATGTTATTTTTCAGTTTATCAGCAAATACAGCTGTATTTTGCCATAATGTTTTGATCACGTTATCCTCTGTATTCCGTTATTATGCTGTATGAATTTCGTTGGTATCAGACGTCTCCTTCTTGGTGTTCTTTTTTCACTTTTCGCCAGTGTATATCAAACATACATGTATATTTAACATGCATAGTGAGGCGCTCACTCTCTCAGCTTTCTATGAATTAATTTGCTATCGAGAGGGAGGAGGTATGGATCACAAAATTATTCACTCAGGCACGAAGAATGTCGGTAGACGAAAATAAAATTCAACAAATTTAATATTTGCATCAAGTTCGGCCGTCGCGACGTTAGTGAAATGTGTCTGCAATAGAGAGAAATTGGCTGCGATATCTGCTCCTTCGCCAAAAGTTCCTCCTCGTGATAAACGATTGTCCACCAGTAGCTAACTCCACGATAAGTGAGAGTTCTCCGTATGCCTAGTACAATTTTACGTTTCCGATGATCGCTTCAAGCTGCATGCAATAAAAGCAAAGTTGTAGTGGTGAGAATCTCATAGGCCTTTATCACCGTACACGCACAAATCCCGCTAACTCGGGAAAACTTAGCGTCTCCCCCTAGAGAACACTACTCAGCAGAGTCTCTCACTCGAAAACGGCTTGTCTTAAACGCCAACCACCTCCCGCGAAAATCCAAGAGCGAAGAAAAAAAAAAGCTCTTTTTGTTGCTCCCTCTCGGACGGAACTTTCCTTCCTTCCTATTGGCTCCGACTTTCTGCTCTCCCTGGAGGCGTTCCTGACTCTCCTGCCTTGGATGCTTTCGGCTAGGGTCACCTGACTTCTGTTCCAAGCTTTCTTCTCCTGGACCGCGGGTGGCCTAGTGGGCAACGTTCGTGACTGCCACGGAAAGGACCTCAGGTTCGATCCCAGGCAGGTACGAGCGCTCGATCCACTAAATATCCTTCGTGCGTCGGATGGGCACGTTAAGCCGTCGGACCGCGGGTACTGCCCCCCGGTAATAAATAAGGGCGTCTTCCTCCCCTTTCTATTTCGCTTCCGTGTCACTTTCCTATCGGGCACTCTAGCCCAAATTTCCCAGCTTCCTATTTCTAAGGGTTGTTTAAGACCTAGGGGTCAGACACTACCTTCCTAAAATCCTCTACATATGATCATGATCGAAGGCCCACCAACACATATGGTGGTTCGCATCATCAGCAGTGACCCAGCGCAGACACCTCTTCGCTGCACCGACGTTCTTTTTTTTTATTGGAGGTTTAACGACCACCGTGAGCAACTCAATGGGCTATAAGCAGTCGCCCGTCCCTAATTTAGGGCCACTGGTTTCAGGAAAACAAGCACCGTAAGACAAACACAACAGCCATGCCTCACCGGGATTCGAACCCGGACCCATCTCAGACGAATGATCAGAAACCATCGCTTGGACCACTGCGACACCAGGGCGGCGCACCGACGTTCACCGGCGGGTAAAAGAAGCAGCACCAGAACATAAGGCAATAAGTCCAGCAGAAACCGTCGACAAAGCCCATCCGACACACACACGGTAGTTCACATCATCCGCAAGGACTCCGCATAAACACACCTCCGCTGCACAGACGTTCACTGGCAGGTAGACAACTGGAAAGGTCCACTTTAACATCCCCCCATCAGCTACAGGCTTCCACGGCTGCATAACCTGCATCAGGTCGGCAATCTAGTCAACGAGCAGAAACTGAACAAAAGCAACAACCTCCGACAAAATGCGGAACGCAACAGCTTCTCGTAGAAGAGCGCGAGAGCAAGCCGAATCTATAGCACGTGTTCTTTTATCTCATTTTAGAACAAAGAACCCAGGCACATATATTCCAAGAATATGCAAATGGACAATGACCGAAGAAACTGCCGCCCCGATGGCGCAGTAGTCTAAGCGCTGGCTTATGATAATTCGTCCAAGAAGGGTTCGGGTTCGAATCCCGGTGAGGCATGAATGTTTGTGCTTGTCTTTCGGCACTGGCTCTCAATATGTTACTTGTCTAACACTGGTTATCTGCGTACATTGGTCATTTGGCATACTGTAAATTCCACGTTTGACGTATACTTGTTCGCAATGTGTTACATGATAAACACTGTCTATATCTGAGTAAATAGATCATTTGGCATGCTGTCAACCATGTATGATTTGTACTTGTTACTGCGCAATTACTGTCTCCTGCTTATGTCTGCCTGTATGTCACTGTACCGCCAGGTCCAAAAAATCATTTAAAACAAAAACTCCCAAGGAAAAGTCTCGATTTCCTCACATGCTCCTATCAAATTACCTGCAACGTGACAATATATAAGGGTCGCCCGAATGAAAGTGAGACTCCTGTAATAGCGTCGTTGTATAATTACAAAGAGCTGTGCATTTGCGCCAGTAAATGGCGTGCCATGTCAGGAAACACGCTGCTCTCGGCGGCACGTGTCAGTGTGCTGCCTGCACGTGCGGAAGTTGACTACGTAGGGTCATCGCATGGATTTGTCCAAACAGGCCCAGCGGGCAGTTATGCAATTTTTGACGGCAGACGTTAGTAGTGCCGAAATTCATCGTCGTATGCGTATGGGAATGAGTGTCAGTCACGGTGTACAGTATTCCGCTGATGTAGTGAATTTCGCAAAGGCCATGCCGAGACCTGGGCAAGCACACGTGGCCATCACCACGGAATCGATTGCTGCGCCGTGGACAACCTTGTAAAGGAGAATCGCTGAATCACTACCCGCGAGATTGCGACAACGTTGTCCGTAAGGGAACTGTTAACACCATTCTCCATCGCCGATTGGGATACAGCAAGGTTTGCGCACAATGGCTGCCCCAAGCATCTCCAGGAAAAGCAGGAGATTCGGCGAATGGGTACTTGCCTGGAGCATCTGCATCGTTACCAGGGGGAACAGTTTCTTCTCAAGATCGTGGGCGCAGATGAAACTTGGTGCCACCACTTCGATCCGGCCACAAAACGGATGAGCATGGAATGGCGACATCCCAACTCTCCACGTTCCCCCCAAACTCAGTCCGCCTTAAGAGCTGGAAAAAGTGATGCTCATGGTTTTCTTCGATGAGAATGGATCATTGCTGTTGGATTGGCTGGACGCAGGCAGTACGGTCAAGGCAATCACATACTGCAATACGTTACGCAACCCGGTATGCTGTCAAATGGGGTTATTCTGCTGCACGACCGCATGTGGCGACAGTGTCAAGATTTGCTGGTGAACTTCCGCTCGGAGGTCCTCGGCCACCCCCCTACAGCTCCGATCTGTCACCCCGCGACTACCTCATCTTTGGGCCACTGAAAAAGCTCTAAAGGGCCGCCGGTTCGCTTAGGTCCGGAACGCCGTTGAAGACTGGTTCCACAGCTAACCACGGACGTTCTTCGCTCAGAGTATCCACAACTTCGTGCCGCGCTGGGACACTTGCTTGAACCTACAAGGCGATTACGTGTAACTAGCATGTAGCCCATGTATCACTCTTACTGCCTGTATGTTCACATATTCCAACCTATAAACCCTTACGGCAAAAAACATACAGTCTCAGTTTCATTTGGCGACCCTTATACACTGGTGTCCAACATTCAAGTCCGGAAGGTATTCACAGGGATAAAAAGGTAAACAAGTAACAGACTCAATCATAAAGGAAATAAACATTTTACAACAAATGTGTACACATTTTGCGTATATCCGCGAATGTCAGCAAGGTGAAATGCAAAAATGTACCCCAAAAATGGTTTAATAAGAAATGTGATCACCTTGTACGAACAGAAAACTCTCACAAAGATGATGCATACTCATCACGAAGTTGTTGATGAACTCTGGAGCCAAAGAATTCTATTCCTCGATGAGGGCGAGAAGGGCTCTGGCAGGGAGCTGCTACGTGGCGTCCTAGAGCATCTCATGCAAGCTCTATAGGGTTCATGTCCGGAGACCTGGCAGGACAGTCCATACAAGGAACATCATCGTTCTACAGGAAATCGACAAGCTGAGCCCTATGCGGGAGAACGTTATCATCCATTAAAGGAACTGAGGGCCAACAGCTCCCCGAAAAGTCTGACATAGAGTTCTAGGATTTCGTCCCTATAGCGCTCAGCATTCACATTGCCTCCAGCGTACACGTGGAGTGATGTGCGGCCATAGAACATAATGACACCTTACACGAGCAAGCCGCAGCCTTTTAAGGAGTCTCGTTCGCGGGCGTTTGCAGGATAATTACGGGTTTGGTCTGAGGAGGAACACTTTTTCGGGTCTCCGAGAAGCTCAGAGTAAGAGAATGAAAAGTTACGCAGAACTAGAATAAGTACGAAAGAGCGAATAATTAGGAAACAGAATAAACAGCAAGAGAACTGATTCAAGTAATAATTTAGTAAGATAATTCTAGAACAACCTGAAAGTTTAAGCAAATAATAAATTAATTGAAACTGCAATTTTCTAAACTATCCCTTCGTTGTACATTTTTTTAATTAGGCTTAAACATTGAACCCGAACGGGGTTATAACCGAGCATACCCTCTTAACGATTGACCCAAATCCTTTCTGATGGATTACCTTCTAAGAGAATAAGTTATAGCAATGACGATGGACCTGCCAAACGAGATGTTTGAATAACTTGTTTCCACCCAGTGGCATGATGTACATGTCAGGGGGACTGCTCTGAATTATGGAGCAGACAATAAAAGATTAGAAGCAAGCTCTCATCACCAGTGACAGGTTTATGGCCAGTACTGCTGAGATGAGAGGGATAGAGAAATTGCATCGCCATAGGCTAGCTTTTGTAAAACTCAGCCGCTATGTGAACATTTCTGTTTGGGGAGCATAGAAAATTTGGGGTACTGTTTGGTTGAGGTATATCGTTTGCTTGAAAGGTTAAGATCCCTCATACAAGCAAACGTTTGATGAAAAAAAAAAAAGAAAAGGGAAAAAAAAACAGTTTCTGAGCAACAATCTTCCTCTTCCCTCCAAAAAAGAAAAGAACTTCTTACAAACAAAAAATTTAACTAAAAGCGATACTAAAAAGGCCAGTGAGTTATAAGAGCTGAAGTTAAAGCTCATGTAGTGAAAACTTGTAAATCACTGAAAGTTTTTTTGTATTGTTTGAGGGTTTTAACGACCATTGTGGAGCAACTCAGTGGGCTTATAAGCAGTTGCCTGTCCGTAATTTGGGGCCACTGTTTCCAGGGATGGAGCAAACCCAGTGCCATGAGACAAATACACCAGCTATTTGAATTCGGCCCCATCTAAATGGAGTGATTAGAAGCCAGCACCTCATACTGCCAGGCCACCAGGGTGGCACTGAACATTTCATACAAGTGAAAACTTGTAAAGCATTTGCTCACTATAATTCAGAAGTTTTGATTCAAAATATTTACAAATATCTTTGCAAATTTCTTACGTTCAAACAAATCAACAAATAACAACACAACACATTCACTAATGCATGTTTATTGATAAAAAGCATTCCTAAAAAATTGTTAGAAATGACTTGGATGGAAAGCTTTGAAGTGTACAGTTACAACATACACCACTGAAATAACCTAAAGCTTTTCACAGAAAAACACCCATTATTGCCAGTGATTCAGTAAAACACTAAAAGATCTATGATTATCCCATAAGCATTCTCATTAATAAGCAATTAATAGGCATTCTCATAGAGCACTAATTCATATAGCATGAAATGGTTGGTCACAGCAATTTCAAAGAAAATAAAATTGTGCAACGAATTATCTTTGGGAAAAAAGTTATGTGCACACTACGAAAAAAAAAAAAAAAAAAAACTTGTATGATTTATGCATAAAATGGGAAACATGTTAAACAAACAACAAAAATGCAGTCATGTCATGTTTTACTATATTCTGACTTTAAAAAAAAAGTTTAAAAATACATATTCATCCAGAATAACAAAAGTTGAAATACATTATCCAGAATAATTTTCCAAAAAACATCTGATTTTCTTCCCTATTTAACTGTCTGAAGGTTTAAAAAAATTAAAAAAATTCTTCTTTTAATTAGCAAATGCTTACAAGAAAGCAGAGGAACAAGTCCAAATTTCAAAATTATTCATGATGTCCTCTGCACTGATGTGTTTGTTAGAATACATCACACAGAACTGTTTAGACGATAATAAAAATTCATGCCTACTTACTGTTGAAATACAGTACTTTTTAAATTTTATATCAGATCATGAGTAATTCAGTCTGGTACAAAATTCAGAAATATATTATGAGTGCAATACTTGTAAATCTTGCATTAAATGACAACACACTTTGTTATTATTAAACAGTATTTTTTTAGAGAAACACTATTAAAATATTTAAATATGTCCTTTGATATAAAGGTTTGATGAATAACAAAAGAAAAAAATTGCAGGCAGTTTCTGAGTAACAATCTTCCACCCCCAAAAAAACAGGAAGAAAAAAACATAAAGTTTCACTGACATTTTGTTTTATGTGGAGCTCCTACAGAAATTCAAATAAAAAAAGTAAAATTAAATTAAATTAAAAAATATTTAAAAAAAATAAATATTAAAATTATTTTTCTTAAATATGTTTTAAATATTAATAAACATATAATTTGTTATTACATTACTTTATTATTATTATTATTTTAAATTAATGTTTGTTAAATTAAGAAAAAATTTAAATTGAATAAAAAAAAAAAAAAAAGGTAAGTTTCACTGACATTTTGTTTTATGTAGAACTTTTAGAGAAATTAAAATTTGATTAACTTTTGTTGAAACAGGTCTTAAAAAGCAGCCAACCATTTCATGGCACAGAAGTAATTTTAGCAAAAATATATTCTAGATGGTATATTCCTCTTTTATAATCTGGCAATACAAGCAGTTTTAATAAACAGTCACACAAATAACACTAGATGTTTGAAAATGTATGCTTTGTCAAAGATATATTTCACTACTATACTATTGCACAACAAAAATATCACGATTGTCTCTAATCACATCACTATCTTTCTTAGCACTTTACACTCAAGGCTATGCTCATATCTGGCATACATCAATCATAAGACTCTAAATGCACAGGACACTACAATTATATATTCACACTCCATTTCCTTCTATACTGAAACTAACCCTTTGATATGGGCAAGTAGACCACTAATACAGGCTTGAAAATCTTAAGGAGACTTTCTATGGCAATGTAATATGTTCCAAAATCCACCATTTTGTCAAACTGCTGTGAAAACAGCTAGTGGAACAGAAATAAATAATGGGATTATGGCATATGACTTAGAATTTTAAATCTGCAGTGTTATTTAAGTAACCACCTGATTTCAAACCGCTTATGAAGTTAAGAGAGCACCGGTAAAATTTTTACAAGGAGAATGCTTATCATTTTAAATGCAGTTTAGAAATGATGTCACCTTTAAATAAAAAGCATTGTGCTTAATCCTTTGAAACACACTGGCAGCAAACTTTCAGAATTCATAGCTTTTAAACTTCTTAAAGAATCCAGCAACTGCCTCTCTTTTTTTTTTTTTAAAGGATTTTTTATATATTACGTATACATTCATCCTACTCCCAAACCTTTAAATGCTAATTTTCCCATATATTAATTTTATTATGCATACATAACAATAATAATCAGGGCTTGAAAAATACCTGAAAAGTTACATGCCCAGCTGGGCAGCATGTGCAGAAATTTTTTACCTGCCCTGGTAGTAAAAGCTGAATGCCCAGGAAAATTTGTCCTTTTCAAAATCAGATCCCTCATTTTTTTAAGTTAAAAAATAGGATGAACTTTTTTTTACATGCTTTGCATTTCCATTGTAAGGGTCTGTACTCAAAATATTCAATGCACAAAAGCATGTATCTTAAGTTATAAGATGATGATATTGAAATTGGTAAGAAACGATATGATGATGGGAAACTGGTATTTTCAAAATTTCAGTGATTTTGCCACGTTCCTTTCATTAAAGTTTTCGTCCTTTAATTGTCACTAACCACCGGAAGGGCATGCCTGCATCGCTGACTATAAACATCAGAGGCATGCATTCCATCACTGACCACAGACAACATTTGGAGCAAAACTACATATGATTCCAATTTCTGGACCTAGAGCACAATATAACTGAAAAAGCAATATTCTTCTGTCCTTAGCACTCCGTAACAATAATACAACTTTGGGAAATTTGCAGTGAAATGAAACACGACATGCGACAACTGTCTTTTTCTTGTAGTAGGAAATTCTATTCTAAACTTTATTTTTTAATTTACTTGCCCAGACTGGGCAACCACATTTTTTATTTACCTGCCCAGGATAATAATTTACATGTTACGGGCATCTCGGGCATGTTATTTTTCAAGCCCTGATAATGATAATTTTATTTTGCAGTTCAACTACCTTAAAAATCACTGAATGTTAAGAAATCCACCCTACTTTTAATTTCGTGTTGTCATCTCTGGAAACAGAATTGACAAACAAATTTAACACATGTACCACTGTGGAACTTGAATCCATATTCCTCTATGCATAAACAGCAGAATTTTGAGGAACAAGATATGGGCATCCACTGTACAGGGTTCCCACTCTTCTTCTACCACAAAAAATAAGTACTTTTTAAAGACTTTTAAACATCTTGTAAAATATTTTAGGGACCTTACCAATTGCATATGCAGCAATGACATGTGCATAAATATACTTTTGCACATGACTTAACTATGCAAACTGAAGCATGTTGATGAAGTTTGTAATACTTTTCTATATAATTTAAGTCTGTGGATGCAATACATCAGAATTTATGCAATTTAAAAGACAGTTCTGCTAGTAAAATCAATTTTCCTATCTGAGAGAATATTCACACATGCAAGAAAGTAAATGTAAATTGCAAAACTATAGTCAAAGCTGAGTTCAGGATTTGATATTGCACATAATCATCTCATAGTTTAAATTGCAAAACCAAAGTCAAAATTGCGTTACCAAGATTTCAATTTTACACTTAATTTTCTCATCGCACAACTTAATAATTGATATTTACATACACAAAAAGGGGAATACAAAACTAAAATATAAGTACCAAGAGATGGCTATGGGCTTATAGGATAGAATCTGCTAGATGTGTTTAAATTAGCCAATAGCCCTTCACTTTTTTTTTTTTTTTTTTTTTTTTTGTAAATTACCAATCTTACACTGTCCCATGCTCTCGCAAGGGCTTTCACATGATGTCATCATTAACATAGCCAACCAGCAGCAGAAATTCTATGCACTGCATCACAAATTCTAAATTTCATGCATTCAGTGAAAAAAAAATTAGTACTTTTTAACAATTTCGGCAAAAAATAAGGACTTTCAAGAAAGCACCTCAACAACAACAAAAAAAAAAAAAAAAAACTTTTTAAGGATAAGGATTGTGGGAACCCTGATTTTACAAATTTCTTTGCATGTTATCCAAGAAAATACATGGGTGGTATTATAGATACCAATTTTCCTCATATATTGGTTTCAAACTATCATATATTCCATCACATTAAAAACTTGATAACAGTATTTACTCTATCGGTATGCCTAAAATGGGCTATTTAGCTACATACTAATTAAACCGTATACACCATAACAATGTGAACAAATAACGACTAGCTGATGACCATTATCCTGTACCGTCCAAATGCGGACTCCACAGGGTATGTGAACAAGTAGAAATAACTTTTTGCACGTTGGTCTCAAGGAGCTCAGGAGCATGCGTTGGGGAAATGAAGAAAAAAAAGAAAAAACAACTAATGCAATTTAGCGGAAGGTTTTAATATCATACACAATGTGTAATCCAGAAACAGTAGGACATATATGTCCCAATGCTTCTGGATGTTTTTGGAAATCATGGAATTGCCTATATACAGCAAATCTGGAGAATTAGAATTCATTCCCATGATTGTCTGGAGGCGTAATCATACTCACAGTACTGCCGAAAATGTTGGATTTTGGAACCATACATGGTAAATCTTTATTTTTATGGTGGAAACGATACAATCTTGATCAATCACAACTTTTAAGCAACACGAAAGTTAATAACAGAAATTTTGCATTATGCTGTTGAACAGCCTTATAAAAATATTTTTTTCTAATGACCACTTCATTACATTTGTTAAATGCAGATTTTGTTGCTTGACTATGTTGAGCATTTTATTTTACTACGTCGAAATTTACTGTTACTAAAATACTAGTACAACTACTGTACTTATTTGTAGTACACATGTAAGGGGTGTACATCTCCATAAACTATGTGCGTTAATGGATGGTATGCATAATCTTTCTCATTTGTCTTCAACAAGGATGGTGGGAAGATAAACAGGATGAAGTTGGAGGGTACAGCTAAATGAATCACTGACACAGATGAACACTATCACTATATTGATACAGTAACTAGTAGAACCATACAAAACATTTTATTAACTGTTCGTCACTATGTAATTTTTGTACTAATGATTGCATTCAGTATAGAACTTTTGATTTGAACACTTTTTTTCTTATCATACACAAACACCTCTAAATGAATGCGAAAAGCACAGAACTACAGTTCACTTACTAATAACCACGAGGAAAAAACCTTTCTAGCCACATTATTTAGCAAAGTAAGTATGTCCTTACAATTTAATTGTGCATCTTACACAAAATGAACTCTTCAAGAAGTGCAGAATCAAGGGTGTTTCTAAAAACTGAAACATTTACCATTCAATTATTGCAAAAGTTAAGTGTAAGGACCTAACAGCAATTTAAAAAAAAAATCCTGCTACCATCAATTCAAGAATCTGTCACCAGTTTCTCTGCCTGAAAAAAATAAAGAATGGCAATACCTGCTGTTGTAGCTTCAGACATTAAAAAAAAAAAAAATCCTGCTACCATCAATTCAAGAATCCGTCACCAGTTTCTCTGCCTGAAAAAAATAAAAAATGGCAATACCTGCTGTTGTAGCTTCAGACATTAAAAAAAAAAAAAAAAAAAAAAAAAAAAAATCCTACCACCATCAATTCAAGAATCGGTTACCAGTTTCTCTGCCTGAAAAAAATAAAGAATGGCAATACTTGCTGTTGTAGCTTCAGACATTAAAAAAAAAAAATCCTGCTACCATCAATTCAAGAATCTGTCATCAGTTTCTCAGCCTGAAAAAAATAAAGAATGGCAATACCTGCTGTTGTAGCTTCAGACATTTTTATGCACAAGCTCAACTCAGGTAATAAGAAATGGTTCCTCTTATACTCTGTAATTCATTGAAGTTACGATGTTAATTTTTCACATGTAAGTATAATTCAGGTAATAAGAAATGGCTCCTGTTACACTCCATGACTAACTGAAGTTAAAATACTGTTTCTTTTACACATGCACATAATTGAATAATAAGCTCCTGTTACATTCTATGACTTACTGAAGATACAATATTGATTTTTTATGCACAAGCACAATTGAGACAAAAAAAATGACCAGTTACATTCTATGATTCACTTAAGTTAAAATAATGATTTTTTATGCATAAGCATAGATAATAAGAAATGGCTCCTATTACACTCTATGATTTACTGAAGTCAAAATAATGATTTTTGTGTGCATAAACATAATTCAGATAATAAGAAATGGCTCCTGTTACATTCTATAATTCATTGAAGTTAAAATAATGATTTTTTATGCATAAGCATAATTCAAATAATAAGAAATGATTTCTCCTATGCTCTGTAATTCACTGAAGTTTTAGCATTGGTTTTTCATGCATAAGATAATAAAAAGACAGCTTCTGATAATAAAAAGACATTTATGACTAAAATCATTTAATAAGGAAACACAGCTTTAACACATTCGATTTAAGGCAGAATTAGAAACAATACATAAAACAAAACACACAAGCCTAATGGTAAAGTCACTGACTATGTACTTGTCTGTTTATTATACACTTACTTGAATCTAATGAAAGAAACCAATAAAGAGTTATTTTATAAAAATATTTACCACATCTTTAAAAAGATACTTTGTCAATAGGATATTACATTTGCTGCCTCCATGCAAAATTTTATTCCATTTAGCATATATGCTATTGCAAAATAATATAGTTACATTCTATGATATTTAAGGAATAAAATGAAATGCAAATTTGCTTAGAAGTTATCATTTAAATGATGTTCTAAACTGGACGTTAGCTCAAAGAAATCTTTTAATAGCATTTGTATCCCCATTTTTGCTATAAATTTTACTGACAAACTTAAAAGGTGATATTGCTTTGTAGAAGAAACAACTCATCACTTTCTCATATCATTCATAAACCATAACATTACGAGTAGAAGCAATACATCATTTTTATATTATATATTTTCTGAGGATTGATCTCAATTATTTCACAGTGTCCATATATTTTTAGTAAAATAATTGTAAAGACATGATTTTGTATAAGGGACTGAAATTAGCACAAGCTTTTCATTTAACTGTTATCTTACTTACAAAACAAAATTAAACATATACAATTAGTGTTCAAAGTGGGGCAAAATTGGGCAGAATGTCATCACAGCTGTTAAAACATTTGAACAAAATCATCCCAGTAGTTCAAACTATAGAAACAAGCATCCCAGTAGTTCAAAATATAGAAACAAGCATCCCAGTAGTTCAAAATATAGAAACAAGCATCCCAGTAGTCCAATTTTCTTATTCAGGAAAAGAAATACATTTTATATCATAACATATAAAAATGTAGTTTAAAATGAAACATCATGATGTTTGATTTATGTAACTTATTTTGTTGTGGGTTATTAAAAGAAGTACCATTTAGAGAGAGAGAGAGAGAGAGAGAGAGAGAGAGAGGGTGGGGAGTAATGTTATTTCTAAAGAAACTGAGAAATAAGAAAAAGAACGAAGAATGTTAAATTTCTGAGATTAGAATTTAGTCCATCATATATTTCATATAATATTTGCAAAAGTAGGGGGATAAACATTATTGAACATCTATACTCTATATATACATACACACACCACACAAGCACTGGTGTAGTGTTCCATATTGCAGAGAAGTGTCTCTATCTCACTTTTAAGTTTCCTCCACACAAATTCTATTCCAGTAATTTTTAAGGAAAACAAAAACTAGAATTGCAAGAAAGATCAGGGTTAGCAGTGAAAATTAGTGTAATTTGCATGCATCAGCTGATCAATACTTAGTTTTTTTGTTAGCATAAATAATAAAATGACAAGAAATTTATATAGTTTTTAACTGAAAATTTTATCTTGTTAAAAATTCTCTGCCTAAATCCTACAGGGCACAATAACATGAATTAATATGGTATGTGTTACTAAAAAAACCCCCACAAAGATTAAAGGCTGAGGCATAGAGTGCTGGGAGTGGGGGGGGGGGGAGTGAGAGAACGTTTCTCGGAGTGCTTCGTTTTTTTAAGACGCACTTCAGTTTGACACTCTATTAATAACAATACACTATTCCGACTGTTGTTTTGTGCCACTTCAACCACTGCCTACAATAATGCTAAAAATACCATGGCCCTGTTCAGTCTGAAATTAGATAAAGCCTTACTGAAAAATTTCACAAGAACAGAACTCTCACAATGTAAGAAAAAAATTCTGAATAATTTAAAGAGAAAACTCAATATATAAGTTAGTTACATAATGCTTACAATAGACCTATTTCACTTAACTATTACATTTTATAATACTTCTCTTACACAGATATCATCGTTATTATGTCCACTAAAATCACATTTTTACGAGAGGAACACAAATTGCAATAATTTGCTTATACAAAGAAACAAATTCTTCATTACAATTCTTAGCTCAATTTTTGTGTGAATTCACTGTCATATGAAAATGGACTAGTTTAAAGTAAATTATCACAGTCAATGAGCCTAGTGACTGTCTTTAACAGAAATGGGATGAAATTTCAAATTTCTTGTATAAATTGACACACCTAATTTCTGTGAGGACAGCAATATCACAAAGAAGCTAAAAATCAATGCAGCACTTTAGGCTGAGTAATGTAAAACTACATAAAAATAATGCAGCTCCTGCATTTGCCACAGTACTTAGAGTATGTACTATGGCATGGAATATATATATATATATATATACAGTAAACCCTCGAAAATCCAGCATCGGCGGGACCAGACGAGTGCAGGATTTATGAAAATTCCTGATTTCTGAAGATATCCAAAAATTGCGTAACGGGCGTTATGTAAAGCATGCACTTTCACGTAACAGTTCACTTTAACAAAAATTTGGGCATCTACGCCTTATAAATATGCAGGGGTCACGCTTCCCATCGCATTCTTTGCAATTTGCGGGAAAAAAATCGTTTTGGCGATGGAAAAAAGCTTTTGGGAAAATATTGGCGATTACCTTTTTGTACTATTTATTATAAAACTTTGTTGAAAAAAATTAATATGGTGAATGGTTAGGCAAAAACTTGAAAAAAGCCACAGCAACCGCTAGGGCTGGTGGGCAATGTATTGATACATCGCGGAAACTTGACGTGAATTTTACATCGATGTTACGTTTTTTCGACTGACAAAACTACAATACATTGCGAAGGTGATTATCGCGATACATCATGAAGGTCGACGTAGATGTCATTACATGATCGAACCCACATACTGCAACCACCAAGCACAGATCATCATCATACGTTCAACGCGCATTTTAAACGTACATGCCAATTCGGCGCCCTATTTGTCCGCGTCACTTCAGCACGGCTCAATGAGATGACGAATTTCAAAAACCTCCCGATGTTATACGTAGATGGCTATTGGCAATTCACACACTGAGACCGGATGATCTCGCGATGTGTTGTTGAGATGGTACAGCGGGAGATTTCCATGGTTACTGGCGAAACATCGGATGTTCTCATGATGTTCTCACGAAAACAAAATAAAAAAAGTGCCAGATTTATGAAGTTGCTGGTTTTCTGGATGCCGGATTTTCGAGGTTTTACTGTATATATATATATATATATATATATATAAGTTTAAGCAAACTTCAGGAACGAACAAAAAAAAGAAAAAAAATTTCAAATTTCTTTTCCCCTGAAAACTCAAGCACGCAAAAAGCAGCAGAGAAGAACTCCCAGAAAAAACATCCACAAGAAGAAGCATTTTCAATGGGAGCCAAAAGCAGGAGAAAAAAAAAGACCATCTTTGCAAACAAACAAGGAAAAACATGCAAGAATGCAGAAAGTTTTGAAAATGCTGAGCTTTGGCTTTATAAAGGACCAGCAAAACACAGCATTAACTAATCTCTACAAAGACCTAGTTGAATATGGGTTTCTGCTATGTCATATATGTATTTCAGGTAAATGATCCCACAAATCAAAAAACACCTTCCAAGCCATGAAAAGGTAAAAATTAAGAATACATTTAGCAATACATTTATGACATACGTGGCCCAACCCACAACAATTCATCATCCACAAATCCAGGAAAACCCAGTACAGAGCCAATGAGCAAAAAACAAAAAGCAAAAAAAAATTTTTTTTTTTTGTCCATTGCCGAGAGACACGGTGAGAATCAAAACAAAAGAAACGTAATACAAAACCTGGAAAATCACTTAAGCAAAAATGAAAAGTTGCAACATGTACACAGTATTGTAAAAATGCTTTACTCGAAAGCACAAACTCCATAAAATGAGACAGCACAGCCATGTGTTTCAAAATGCGAAGCATGAAACCAGAACAAAACTTCAACAAGGAAGCAAGGCCAAAAAAATTTACCTTCGAAATAATCTCAGCAAAATTGGTTTAGTTTGCAACTGAAAAATTTGGGAGCAAAACTTTTGTGCTTGAAATTTCCTCAAAAAATTTTTTCACTTCATATTAGGAAATGTTACTATGATTTGTGACCTATCAGAGTTGTACCTGTTCTCAAATAAGATTAACTTTCAAGTACACGAAGCTCTAAAAATCTTCATATCCTTCAATAATAGCTCTGTCTTACAAATTTGTCTACAACTGAGAAAAATTAAAAAACAATCTGGGATGTAATTAGAAAATTATTTGACAGTCTTCAATACTTGAACCTCTTAAGGAAACATTAAAAAACATAAATATTGGACTAAAAAGTAACTTATGGGTGAATCTCTATGCTAAATCCTGGTCTATCAACAGAGTTTGGTCATTGATGATGGGTCAAAATTTCTAAAAATTCAGTCATAGGTTAATAAGTATTTCAACATCATATAAAATTACACCTCAATATTTTTACAAGATGTATCATAAAATAATGTAGGTATAATCAAAAGTGCTTATAGTGTAGTAATATCTGTTCATTTTCTGGCATAAAACATGCATAGATTCACCAAGCTTTTGTTCTACACTGCAAGGCTTTTTCAAGGCAATAAGGTAGACATAAAACAATAAACATCAGTAGGTAGACATTTTTCATTTTATGTCAACTTATTGCCTTGAAAAAGCCTCTCTGTGGAGAGCAAATGCTTGGCAAATCTATATACATCTTACACAAAAAAGTAAACAGATTTTACTATGCTATAAATGCTTTTCAATTATGCACAATCTGGTGCAATTTAGAACTAATATCTTATAGCTATATTTTCCATATACCTGTTTATCAGAAAACTTATTTTTGACATCTGAAGATAATTCAGGTGTTTCAAACTTTACTTAAAAAATGCTGTTTCCCCAAATAATACAAAATCACCCAGTTACATTAACAGCAATAATAAAACTGAGAAAAAAACAAAAAAACAACGTGAATCACACTGAAATATCTGTGAGCTGTCTCAGCACTGCAGGAATTTATATGCAATAAATAATACCTATGAACTTTTTTTTAATAGCTAAGCAAACTTCACGTGCTTCTTTTGCCATGAATATGCATTATAATAAACCAGTATAACTGAGCTGTGATCAATTATTTCCATTAACTAATCTAATTTAACTTTCCACTTAAATTTAATTATTTAGCAATAGAGTGTACATGGGGTAATTAATACTTAAACAACATTGATAATAAACTGAAAGAAATTGTATAGGGATTACTTAAGAATGCAATTTTTTATATTTCTTGTGATTTCAATTTACTATATTGTTCATCATTAGTGAGACCACAGAAGCTATGCTTATTCAGTAGTCAATTAATGGAACATATTTATAGGTATTAACAATGATGACTAAACCCTCAAAACCTGCAGTTTTCAAAATGAAAGGAGAAACAGAATTAAAAAAAAAAATTACAAAAATAGAGGAAGCCATAATCAACAACTATTAAAGAAGGTCATCAATAACATGTGATACTAAATATTTTTCAAAATTCATATTGATGATTTGTTAGGTTGCAGCATGAAAATTAAGGAAGTAAAACCACAGTTCACTTTAATAATCACATATATTTTTAATTAATTAATAACTTTATTCAGATAATGTCCTATTCACTGTATAACCTATTTGCATCTAATTTTCCTAACTTCATCAATTTCAAAGAAAGTTAAACACATACATTAAAATTAACAAGCACTTACATGAAACAATTACTATGGTGTATCTATAAACTGAAGAGCACAGTTTTAAAAATCAGTAATAAACTTAATATATGTATTGAGAATTTGCAATTATGTAATATCTTTGGTCTTCTTCAACATTATGTACATATGCACGGAGGTGCCAAAAAACTGGGAAGGGCACTACAATTTGCATTACATGCCACCTCACCCAAGCAGTAAATGGTATAATCCGCAAATGACGTATATATAGAGGCAGATATCTCTGCAAGCTCATGCAGTAGCGTTCACAGTTCACATGGCAGCTTTGAAGGATTTAAGTGATTTTGAACGTGGTATGCTGGTCGGCAGCTGGGAGATGGGTCACTCCATCTCAAATATTAAAATGAAATTTGGATTTACACGGTCAACAATTTCAAGGGTGTACCTGGACTACACAAAATCAAGGGGAGAGGAGGGGGAAGAATCCAGAGTGCATGAACGGTGAGGCCGTAGAAAAGCCCAGGATGATTGTGGACAGCGGTGTCTGGTACGCACCGTAACATCTGCTCAGCATGCAACATAGCCACAAATCGTACCGCAATTCAATGCTGGGGCCAGTAGTTGCATCAATGTTTGGACAGTGCAACATTTCTCATGTTCTATGGGGTTTTGGAGCCGATGGCCCACCTGGTTGCCATTACTGACCCAACGACACAAGGTTGTGCACTTTGCCTGAGCTGGGGAACACTGTCATTCGACATAAGATGACTGGAAATGTGTAGCTTGATCTGATGAATTGCTGTACCATCTGTTTCAGGGAGATGGCAGACTCTGGGTGTAGAGACAACTCTACAAGGCAATGGATCCCGCATGCCTACAAGGGACAGTGCAGGCCAGTAATGGCTCTGTTGTGGTGTGGGGTGTTTTCAACTGGCATGCATTAGAGACAGCCCTGACCAGTTGTCATACATCTGCAGACGGCCCTGACTGGTTGTGGCTATGTAACCATGGGGATCATTTGCACCCATTCACATCATGCAACCATTCCAACAGGATGCAATAACCTCTTTCAACAGGACAATACGCCACTGCACATGTTCACAATCACCCAATTATAGATGGAGGAACTTCGCACAGAGTTTGTCATCCTGACTTGGCCACCTCCACCTTATTTGTCAGATTTAGATGCCATTGAACACATTTGGGATGGCATTCAATATGCCATCAATCCTCCTCCACCAGTGAACATTACAGAAATAAGGGATGCTCTTCAGGAAGCATGGAGTGCGCTGTCTCCACACTGCTACAGAGAGCTAGAACTGTAGCCAGATTTTAATAGAGAGATCCAAAATAAATGGGATTTGGTGAGGGATATCTACATTGCAGTTCTTGGTCAGCAATATTTCAATACTTTCCTGAAAAATTAGAGACTCTTTGTTTATAAATAAGGCAAGTTTTTTTGTATCTTTCCAAAGGGGGGACTGAAAAGTTTCTCCAAGGAAGGCCACTTTTCACATCCTGTTTGTATTCACATAGTCTTGTGTTGATTCTTCATTATGTGCTTTCAGTATATACTGAGGGTCCTGAGGAGGTTGAAACAGGAATGGCATAAACTCCAAGGGTGGGACAGGATCTATGTCTTTTAGCAAAGATTACATCTGACAGTGAGAGTGTACTGTAGTCCATAGTTCTGAAGAGTTTACAAATCTTACAATAAAAAGATCAATTCAAAAGGGGTAGAACCAATGAATGAGGGTTTCTGTTTTAGTATTAGTGTGAGAGTTGCCAGATTTTTCATATGGGAATAATGGATAATTTTTGTTTATTGTAGATGTTGGGAACTGATGGGCTTCAGCAATTTTTCTTAACTGTACCAACTTCTTACTTGAATGATTCACAGTTGCAGATAATCCTGGTACAATAACATAAGTTTTTAAAGCAGCAAATTGGTGGAGTCATGGTGGAGTAGGAGGAGAATGGGATTATGTTTGTTATTGCAGTGGGTTTTGGGTAAACAGATCTGTCAAGAAGATTCTCCTGTCTTATCATTGGATGCCCAGAAAGTCAGTGACTTGCTGTGATTCCTCACTGATGGTGAATTTTATAAATGGGAACTTCAAGGAAATTTTTACCATTCGGGATTCTAGATCAGTTCTTTTGTAGGACCAAATGAAAAAATTATCATCTACATATTGAAGCCAAATGGAAAGTTGTAAATTGTGTTACATGATTATGGTTTTTTCAATATGTTGCATAAAAATTTTTGCTAAAAGCGGTAAGAGAGGTGAACTAACTGGAAGCCCATCTTGTTGACAGTAATATTTGTTGTTGTAGAAGCAATTTTGATCCTTCAGAGTTCAAAGACAGTCATACAGATCTTTGGTTAGAAAACCAGAAAATGATTGGCTTTCTTTTAGCAATTGTATGAGTGGAAAAGGAAAACTGAAAGGAATAGAGAGACCACATCTAATGTGAACAGTTTTTCAGAAGGTGTAATGCTAGATTGTATTATGTGAAGACTGCTGTTTTCAAACATTTACAGGATTACTTTATAGGCACAAGGCCTTAGAAAGTTTTAGTTTTTTTTCTTGGTCTTTATCAGATTTATTTCATAGACATGAGGCATTATAAAACTTTGGTTCTTTTCTTTGTTTTTCAAATTTTTCATAAGTTCAATGCCTAGACTTAAAAAGCCTCAGAAATATCTGGTTCATTTCTTGGTTTTACATTTGCTTACAAGCTCATTTCTTGGACAAAAGATACAAGAAGTTAATAATAATAATAATAATAATAATAATAATAATAATAATAATAATAATAATAATAAATACCTTGGAATTCTTGAATCAGATAACATCTTAAATACAAAAGTCAAAGGTCTGACTCAGAGTGAGTATTTCAAGAGAGTAAGAAAAATATTGAAATCAAAATTAAAATGGTGGAAATACAATCAAAGCCATAAATACATGGGCTATTCCAGTAATTAGATACCCAGCTGGAATAATTGGTTAGACCCAAAAAGAATTAGAAATACTGGATCGGAAAACTCGAAAGTTATTGAACATGCATCATGCACTCCATCCAAAAAGTGATGTTGACAGATTATATTTACCTCGGAAGATTGAGGCAGAGCGCTACTACAAGTACAACAGGTAGTAGAGAAAGAAAAAGAAGCCTGAATGATTACATCAACAGAAGCAGAGAAAAGCTACTTCAGGCAGTGAATAATGAAAATATCTTAAAAACAACAGAAAACAAGGCTGAATACAAAAGGAAACAGTTTGAAAGCAGATTAGAAGGCTGGAAGAACAAGCCACTGCATGGACAATTTCTAAAGAATATTGATGGAAAAAGTGACAACAACTTGACTTGGGCATGGCTGAAATTGGGTTCCATCAAGAAAGAAACAGAAGGTCTGATTTTTGCTGCACAAGAACAGGCATTGCAAACAAATGTTATGAAGGCTAAAATCCAGAAAGTCAGTGATAATCCAAAGTGTCGACTTTGTTAAGAAAAAGATGAAACTGTGTCTCATCTAATTTGTGAATGTAGCAGAATTGCACAGACAGATTACAAAGCTAGACATAACAGGGTTGCAAAATTGATTCACTGGTCATTAAGCAGAAAGCACAATCAGCCAGCATCGAAAAACTCATGGGAACACAAGGCTGAGAAAGTCATAGAAAATAATGACGTCAAGATCTTGTGGGATTTCAGAATTCAAACCGATCGACACATAGAACATAATACACCAGACAAAACAGTCATAGAAAATCGGAAAGTCTGGATAATTGATATTGCGATCCCTGGAGATGCCAGAGTCGATGAAAAAGAATTGGAAAAATTGACTGAATATAAGAGACCTGGCCATAGAAGTTACCCGGTTATGGACTAAACACACAAAGGTAGTCCCCATTGCCATCGGGGCACTTGGAACAATGTCAAAAAAATTTATGAATCATTTTGAAAAATTGGAGCTTTTTGATATGCCACCTACAGAACTGCAGAAGACAGCTTTACTTAGGACATCATATATTTTACGCCGATTCTTGACTGATACCTAGGTCTCCGGTGGAAACTCGTATCAGTTCAACAATACCAGTCAATGATAATTTGTTGTTTATTTTGTTTGTCATAGGCTGTGATTCATATACTTTGAATAAAGAAAATAATAATAATAATATAAAATCTGATAGAGCTCTAAATTTAGAAAGTTAAAATATCATTTTTATTTTGAAATGAACTTAACACAAAGTATGATTTTACAGCACACCATAAGAAACATAATTGAGTAAAATATGGTAGGAATGTTACAGAAATATTTTAACCCACAAGGATATACAAGGTCAATATACAGTTCCACATAAGATGGAACAGTTGAAGGTGATATCAGTACAAACAAGTTTTAATATCATTATTCTCATAAATGAAACACAAAAATCTGAAAATATAAAGCTAATAATGCAGAGAAATGGTGTAAATTACATGGGGCCAAAATATGCTGAGATTCTGGAAAAAGTGTGAGATAAAACAAGTACATATAAATACATTAGCAAATAACATTGTAAAAAAAATGTGACTGGAAGGAAAATATAGACAGTAGAATACAGTTTTTATAATAAAATGTTCTACAGGAAACTTTTAAACACAATACACAACAAAATTACACAAATCTATGTTTAATGCTCAATACAAAATATAAATAGAAAGCACAAAATTTTCTTCACCTTTGTAGGGAAACATTCATGTATTTTCACAAAAATACAAACGAACATAAATAAAAAAAATACAAAAGAACATAAATAAAAAAAATACAAAAGAACATAAATAAAAAAAATACAAAAGAACATAAATAAAAAAAATACAAAAGAACATAAATAAAAACACCAACACAGGGAATATGTATCATGACTTCACCTTGAAAACCTTAAAACACCAAATTTTCAAACTCTTTAAATGTATTACAGAATTTATTTTTAAGTTTACAAAATTATTTAAAATGTTTGCAATATCATATATGAGAAATAAAATCATTAATCATTTATTTATTTTGTTCAGACAATTATATTCATGTAAAGTTAGTCACTGATTAACAACTTTGAAATTCTCAGCCTGGTAATATTTCTATTTAACATTATAATCTATGAATTATTTCATTCAAGAATAAATGAACTTCTTTTAATCATCTCCTCAGAATGGAAAATAAACAATGGCATTCTGCCTTTCAATATGAAATTAAAAACTACATATGAAATTAAATACAAATATATTCAGAGATAAAATTTAAAACAAATCTTCACAAAGCACATAGTACCACAATTCTAATAGATGAGTGGATGAACATACTTGCTTGTGTGTGTTTTGAAGTTTTGTGCATGTGTCTGCATTTCTTCTGGCTGTATCCTTATATGGACACCAGTATACTTGTGTTAATGTGTCATATGAGAGATACTTAGCAAATAGCATAAGTAAATGGTGAACTCAAATTACAATCAATAATGATATTCAAAAGAGTGAATTACTACTTCCACAGTTCTCCTGCACTGACCTAGTATTTTGATAACAATTAAACTCAGTGAAATGATACTTTCAGAATCAGTAACCAGTGATGGAAAGTTACAAAACCATTTTTGGAGCAGCAAAATCCATTTTTGGAGCAGGTAAAATACATTTTTGGAGCAGGTGAAATACATTTTTGGAGCAACAAAATGCATTTTTGGAGTAGGTAAAATATATTTTTGGAGCAGCAAAATGCATTTTTGGAGCAGGTAAAATACATTTTTTGAGCAGCAAAATGCATTTTTGGAGCAGGTAAAATATATTTTTAGAGCAGGTAAAATACATTTTTGGACCAGGTGAAATACGTTTTTGGAGCAGCAAAATGTGTTTTTGGAGCAGGTGAAATACATTTTTGAAGCAGCAAAATGTGTTTTTGGAGCAGGTGAAACACATTTTTGGAGCAACAAAATGCATTTTTGGAGCAGATAAAATACATTTTTGGTGTAAGAAAACATTTTTTAGAGCAGGTAAAATATTAGTAGATAGAACAAACTCTTAAGCAAAAAACGTTTTGGAAATAGATGCATCCTACTCAAATTTAAAACATCTGGCATTGAAATACACACACACATATGCAAACATTTTAGTTTTCAAATAGATCAAAAAATTTAAACCACAGCAGAATTCTATTATTAATCATTTATTTTACAAAAAATGTTTAATTTTTCGCTGCTTTTCTCAATATTTAATTGCTCACTTCTATTCTTTTCTAATTTTTTAAGATAGTTAGCAATGTTTTGTTTTGCTCCTTTTAATAGTATCTGTCTACTTTCTATTGCACTCATGTCTGTTTTTTATGCCACATTCAATGTTCATCTCAGCATTGTTTAACATTTTATGAGGAAATCCAACAGCTGCAAATGTTCAGCTTCTTCCCATTTCAAATCACCTTGTTAACATTCAATTTCTTCTCTTTTTTACTTGTTTTGCTGCATTTTTCCAGCACTAATCTGCTCTTGATATTTTTTTCAGGATTCTTTATAAGCTGTCAGAAGTTTTTTGGTTACATTAATTTTACTCACATCTCCATTTAATCTTTTGACATGATCTTTGTGCTTCTTGCTCTCCGCATGACTGTCTAGCGTCTAAGTTAGAGTACCATGAGATAGTATACCAAATTTGGTGGTTCTAAATTGAAAACTGTAGATTTTACGAAAAAGTTTTTATTCGGGGGGGGGTGTCTGACCCCCCGGGCTCCAACCCCTTCCAAAAACCGTCTAGCGTCTAAGTTAGAGTACCATGAGATAGTATACCAGATCAGGTGGTTCTGAATTGAAAACTGTAGTTTTTAAGAAAATTTTGTATGTGGGGGCTCTGACCCCCGTGCCTTGACCCGTTCCAAAAACGGTCTGCCGACTAAGTTAGAGTACCATAAGATAGTATACCAAATTTGGCGGTTCTAAGATGAAAACTGTAGGTTTTACGAAATTTTTTATGAGGGAGGGCTCCTAACCCGCGGGCACCAACCCCTACCAAAAACAGTCTAGCGTCTAAGTTAGAGTTTCATGATACCAAATTTGATGGTTCTGAAATGAAAACTAGATTTTACGAAAATTTTGTATGTGGGGGGGGGGGAGGCTCTGACTCCCGGGCCTTGACCCATTCCAAAAACTGACAACCGTCTAAGTTAGAGTACTATGAGATAGGATACCTGATTTGGTGGTTCTGAATTGAAAACTGTAGATCTTACGAATATTTTGTGTATGGGGGGCTCTGACCAACCGGGCCCCTGCCCCGTTCCAAAAACCGTTAACCGTCTAATATTTTTAGTGCCAAAGAAAAACGTAATATTCCTATCCTGTCTGCGTGTCCAAACTTTATAAATTTGATCAGGGAGCAAGACGTTCGAAATCGTACGTTTTCCTGCATTCGTTTTGTATGTAACCAAAATCTGTAAACGCGACGAATTGACGTAGTCGACGAATTTGTCCGCGACGAATCGTCGTGGTCGACGAATTGACGCGCGACGAATTGTCGTAGTCGACGAATTGACGCGCGACGAATTGACGCAGGCGACGAATTGACGTAGTCGACGAATTGACGCACGCGACGAATTGACGTGACACCCATCCGAGCTATAGAGGCATCATAAACGTGGCGGATGACAGCCACACCCGACCTATTCGGCGAAAAAATAATTCCTCGCAAGTGCCGACATCCGAGCTATAGAGGCGTCATAGGCGTTGCAGATAACACCCAACACACGAGCTATTCGGTGAAAACGAAATTTCTCGCGAGCGTGGACAAGCGAGCCATAGAGACGTCATCGGCATGGCGGGTGACACGCAGATGATGTTTCTTTTTCCTGATCTGGTAAAAAAGAAACGTCTCGCGAGCCCCAACATGCTATAGGGGCGTCATCGGCGTGGCGAGTGACACCCGACCTATTCGACGAAAAAGAAATGTCTCGCGAGCACCAACATGCGAACTATAGAGGCGTCATCGGCATGGAGGGTGCCACCCGACACGTGCAATATTCGGCGAAAAAGAAATGTCTCGCGAGTGCCAACAGGCGAGATATAGAGGCATCATTGGCATGGAGGGTGACCCTCGACACGCAAGATATTCGGCGAAAAAGACATGTCTCGCAAGCCCTGACATACGAGCTATAGAGGCGTCATAGACGTGGCGGATGACAGCCGACCTATTCGGCGAAAAAGAAATTCCTCGCGAGCGCCGACATCCGAGATATAGTAGAGGCGTCATAAGCGTCGCGGATAACACCCGACACGCGAGCTATTCGGTGAAAACGAAATTCCTCGCGAGCGCCGACGTGCGAGCCATAGAGGCGTCATCGGCATGGCGGGTGACACGCAGATGACGTTTCTTTTTCCTGATCTGGTAAAAAAGAAACGTCTCGCGAGCCCCGACATGCTATAGGGGCGTCATCGGCGTGGCGAGTGACACCCGAGCTATTCGACGAAAAAGAAATGTCTCGCGAGCACCAACATGCGAACTATAGAGGCGTCATCGGCATGGAGGGTGCCACCCGACACGTGCGATATTCGGCGAAAAAGAAATGTCTCGCGAGTGCCAACAGGCGAGATATAGAGGCATCATTGGCATGGAGGGTGACCCCCGACACGCAAGATATTCGGCGAAAAAGAAATGTCTCGCAAGCCCTGACATACGAGCTATAGAGGCGTCATAGACGTGGCAGATGACAGCTGATCTATTCGGCGAAAAACAAATTCCTCGTGAGCGCCGACATCCGAGCTATAGTAGAGGCGTCATAAGCGTCGCGGATAACACCCGACACGCGAGCTATTCGGTGAAAACGAAATTCCTCGCGTGCGCTGACATGCGAGCCATAGAAGCGTCATCGGCATGGCGGGTGACAACCAACACGCAGATGACGTATCTTTTTCTTTATCAGGTGAAAAAGAAACGTCTCCCGAGCCCCGACATGCGAGCTATAGGGGCGTCATCGGTGTGGCGAGTGACACCCGACCTATTCGACGAAAAAGAAATGTCTCGCGACAACCGACATGCAAGTTATAGAGGCGTCATCGGAGTAGCGGGTGAGTTATTCGGCGATTTCGTAATGTCGGGTGGAAAGGGTTAAAACGTTTGCACCGAAATTTACAAGCACAAAGCCACATGCAATCAATATAAAGAGTTGGCAAAAGGCGCTGAGCTGAGTTCCCTCTCGACTTTGGCGCACAGTACTCTCAAATATGGCTGTATGGGGCATCACGAGACAAACTCCGCCTCCGATGGCGGGGGAAGTCAGAACATCTAAGGCGCATAAGGGACTATCTGTAAAGGGCGTTTTTTCGACCAAAAGACGGTAAAAAAATAGAAATTGCGTGCAGGGATCTTGCGAGGGATTTTCCGTAGTTTTTCGGGTGATTTTCGTAAGATGGAGTGAAAATCCGTAAAAGTTGGCATTTCTGAATACCTATGAATCCTTTAGAAACAGAACCATTGTATCCTGCCACGGGAGAGCCATTTTCAGTCGTCCTCCGTGTCAAGGAAACAGCTAATGACTGACCTTACGCTGTATTTACGTAATCGCGCACCTCGCCCGGAATGAAATAACTGCGCTATCCCAAAGAGCAGGGAACGACATACAAACAATCTCAATTGCACAGCACTTCGAAAGGCCACCAAACTATCAGTAAACAATCTTCATCAAGATCTCATAACGTACAGCATCATTTCTCCTACATACCACGTGATTACAACAAAACTACTCCTCCATAACCAAAAACAATTGAATTTCCTACATCGCGAAAATCGTTGTTTTTTTCGTCACTTTTGCCGAAAAACAACGAATTAGAAGATAGGTGAAAACCATTCCGAAATTTTGGGATTGGCGGTATGTTGATTAAGCGTCGTTTTCACCAAATTACGCGTAGACCTTAAAAAAGCGTAATTAGATTTGACGTTTAAAATGGTTTTTTTGCCGTGAAAACATTTTTTTCGCTCGGTAATTTTTGCTGCAGATTGCCGTTTCGGCGCAGTTGGGCGCAAATATTAAAATGTTTCGTAATTTGTAGCAGTTTGGCGCAAGATAATGAAATTGGCGCAGTTCGGCGCAAACTTTCCATCACTGCAGTAACAGAGAATTAATTTTAAAGGCAATACGACTTTTCACAGAAAGGTCTCAAAAAGTGTGTTCAGAATGTTTTGAAAAATATACAGAAATTTGCAAGCCAGCATTCAATTATCTTCACAATCACTGTGGTTATACACTGACTGAAAAAAAAATCCCAAAACCACGAAAAAATAGTTGTAGAGGAATGAAATGGCGGCAATACATTTGTATGGGTAACATATTTAATCGATTAAGGTTTCAAGATCACAGCTTATTGTAAGCGCGAGAAGAGCCATTTTAAATGTGAAATACTGGTACATTAATAACCGGTGTAACCGCCAGAATGTTGAATGCAAGCACGCAAACGTTCATGCATTGTGTCGTACAGGTGCTGGATGTCAGTTTGTGGGATGGAGTTCCATGCCTGTTGCACTTGGTCGGTCAATACAGGGACGGTTAATGCTGGTTGGGGGAGACGCTGGAGTTGTCGTCCAATGATGTCCCATACACGCTCGATTGATGAAAGATCTGGTGATCTAGCAGGCCACGGCAACATGTCAACACTCTGTAGAGCATGTTGGGTTACAACAGCGGTATGCGGACAAGCGTTATCCTGTTGGAAAACACCCCTGGAATGCTGTTCATGAATGGCAGCACAACAGGTTGAATCACCAGACCGACATACAACTGTGCCGTCAGAGTGCGTGGGATAACCACAAGAGTGCTCCTGCTGTCATAGGAAATTGCTCCCCAGACCATAACTCCAGGTATAGGTCCAGTGTGTCTCGGCCGCAGACAGGTTGGTTGCAAGCGCTCACCTGGCCTCCTTCTAACCAACACGCGGCCATCACTGGCACCCAGGCAGAACCGGCTTTCATCAGAAAACACAACAGATCTCCACTCCGTCCTCCAATGAGCTCTAGCTTGACACCACTGACGTCGCAGACGGCAGTGGTTTGGAGTAAGTGGAATGCACACTACAGGACGTCTGGCTCGGAGCTGTCCTTCAAGTAACCGATTTGTAACAGTTCGTTGTGTCACTGTGGTGGCAACTGCAGCTCAAATTGCTGCCACAGACACGGTACGATGCACCACGGCCATACGCCGTACACAGCAGTCTTCCCTCTCAGTAGTGCCACGTGGCCGGCCCGAACCTGGTCTTCTTGAGGCAGTACCTCCCCTTGACCACCGCTGCCAACAATCATGCATAGTGGCTACATTCCTGCCACGTTGTTCTGCAATATTGCGGAAAGAAAATCCACCTTCTCGTAGCCCTATTACACGACCTCGTTCAAACTCTGTGAGCTGTTGATAATGGCTTCTTCGTCTTCTTAAAGGCATTCTTGACTAACATCAACACCCTACGTCGAATCTCAATGATAACTAACGCTCACGAACGTTACAGCGCGTATTTACAGCAAACCTGATTTGCATGTTCCGAGGCGCTACTAGCGCCACACTATGCGCCGAGCGCGAAATTTGCATAGACGTCATCTTACAGATGTACTCTCACCGCCTACCAACTGTCGTTTATCTAACTCAACCCCTTCTTGGTGTCGGGATTTTTTTCCGTCAGTGTATATACCAGTTTATGACTATATCTTTAAACAAAGTTTGATATACATAAATACTGTTGAGCTCTGTTATAGTGACACCTAGACTGTAGTGTCAAATATTCAGTGGTACTAAATTAAATTTCCTTGGAACACTTGCTTTTCTCTTCAATCATATCTTTGGTGTATACATAACATCTTAAAATTCTATTCAACAAATATTGTTTTTATGCATAACACTATGCTAAGCCTTAAATGTTAAAAGCAAACTTTAAAAAATAAATTTCAACATACCTAAAAATGTACTTTTAAAACTAAATTTTAAATTTCAATTTCATTTTATTGCACTGCAATACTTTTTGGTTCATAAATATGTTCTTCCTGTCACTATAGAAAACTCTATTGATGTTGCTTTTATGCCTAATTTTCAACCTTGCCAAACCAGTTTTCTTTGTTCAAATTGTTTTACATTAAAAGTGATGTTGCCTTAAAAACTATGTATAATGCCATAACTGAGAATAACATTATGATGTACTACACATGCCTCAGTCAGGACTCAAGCCTGGGTCCATCTTGGAAGAATGGTCAAAAGCCAATGCTTCAGACCCACTCAAACACTGGGGCAGTGTCTTCAGCTGTGAGGTAGTAGTTTACTGAAGGTCTTGTCTCACTAAGATCACAATGAATTTAATTTTGTCAATTAGTGACAGCTTACTGTGAGTAAAAAAATAAAAAATAAACCCAACCTTTTTTCTTACATACAGTACATCAGAAAAAAATCCCACAGTTGTTGCACTGCATGATTCTTAATACCATAAAATGAACAAATGAGAGCCCAGCAAGGACCATTATTCGTTACATTGAACCCACATCCAGTCAACACTGACTGGTGGTTACTTTTACTTAGCCAAGCTAAAACACAGCTACCATAGCTAAGACACAGCAAATTGGTTGTCAAATTTTTTATATAAAATTTTCATGACATTTTTTATTATTTCAGACCTTGAAGAACAGTAACTCAAGACAGTACTTATTACCACATCCCACATGACAACATCTGGATTCTTCTGTGTGGTCAAAGATTGTTGTTTCCATTTATACGTAACCCCACTTTAGCTGTATGATTTATAAAATCACAGTCATAACAATTATAGCAGGAGATAGGGGATATCCAATGGTTAGCCCATTTAAAAATTTTGCTCCTGCCCTGTAAGCACCAACACATGTTTCTTGCATCACAAATGCTAATACAGAAATTAAATGTTATTTTTACCACTCCACCATGCTAACAAAATGTAAAATCAATTTAGAACTGTCCATATCCTACTTTACAAAAATTACATATGTATCTTTAAAAAAAAAAAAAAAGTGTTCAATTAGATAGCACTTATATTTAATATGTATATATCCTTAATTTTCACTCTTTGAGCATAACCAAACAATTCTTGGTAATAACAACTTATAAAATGTTAAAAAAGTAACAACATAAAAATATTTATTTTTCAAGAATATGCAAATCTTGTGTTGCAATGAAACATACAAGTTGCACTACTAATTTTGTTAGCCACTTAACTTATTCTAACACACAAATTTAGCAAAACATCTTGATAATTTCCAATAGCTACAAATGAAAAAAAGTAACTCTTTTTCACACAACTCTGATGTTAAAGGGTTAATTATTTTCTCTAGGTAAAGAAAGCTTTCTCTTAACACAGTTATACAGAATTGCATGAACTGCTGTATTTGAGAAAAGTATTTTGAAAAACATTTGTGTATCATACTCTTCTTAAGTAAGACAGAAAGATACCTCATCTGTTAGATTATTTTAAGCGCAGACAAAAATCTTCAAAATTGTAATTCTAATGCAGGGAGTTAGATCAGTTGGTTGACCTACTTCTGCTTCAATTTCATCAAATATCAGAATGAATGCTTAGAAGCTCTGTACAAACCCTTTTCTGATCATTTAACACAAAATCTTTGTAAAATGCTTCATGCTTGATTTATCATATGCCAACTAGGACTTCCAGGCAGTGAAAAAATTCTAGCTATTGAAACTTAACACTCCAAGTAGCCTAGTCATCTGAATAGTAAAGTTGCTTTTGATTAAAAGTGGTTAATATAATTTAGTAAAATTATTATTACACTAAAATCAAACAATTATGACAGGGCAATAGTAGTTGGAAGTGTTATTCCACAGCCACAACAGCTCTTTACGGAATTAGGCAACAGGAGAAGTCGCCAATCGAACAAATGTGAGTACATGCTGTGACTTCTCAAAGAGCATGAATTTGGCTTAAAAAATATTCCAAGGAATGCAGTTACCAGGATTTAAAACTTACAACAATACAGTGCAAAGAGATAATACTTTTTGTAAAATTCATGCTCCAAGTGCACATCATGTATTTTTCTTTTTTTCTTTTCTATAAACAAGTAAATACAAGCTTAAGGGTTAGAATAATTTCATAAATACCACACAACAAGCAAATTCCTGAAATGACTAGAAAATTACAAAAAGAAAAAAAAAGTTTCAATATACAAAAAATGTCAGCCCTTCAAAGGCAGCAGTTAGTGGCCAGCAAGCAATAAAAATACATAAGTTATAAAATATGGTCACTTTAAGTAGAAAATAGTCTCACGTCTCAATAGGCTTTGAGATCAACTTCCCAGACAGGAAATCTCTCACAAATCTTCTGATAACTTCTGTGGTAATTTCACTCTTGCCCTCATAAACATATTTTTTGGCTTCTGGGATGTCTAATATTACCAGGTAAGGATCACAATCTCCAATATTCACAATGTCACGAACAGAATCACAAATCTCTGCCTGAAAAAGAATTAAGGTCACATGTAGTACATACACATATCCTATTTGAATCTCTGAATATTTAATTTCATAACTGTGGCAGTAAAATCATTTTAAGAGAGGTGAAGGTTTACTTTTTCCTCTTTTCAAAAATCGATGTTTATGAAAACAACAAAACCAATCAAGAGCTCTAAATACATTTAAAATTCGTGACAGCAATTTACAATTAGAAAACAAAAATGCTTCATATAACACCTAAATTGATGACATTTGTAAAATAAGACAAATTTATAATTATAATGTGAATATTTATGATACATTTGATACACTGTTTAATCTTCTAACTGCCATAGGTGTGTTCTTCCATCTGCCTGAAATTTTCACATCTTACACATGCAAAGCTAATAGCATTTAAACCAGGCATGCACGTGAATATGGGCGGCTTGCAAACATAAATACAAATGTATGTGATGAAGTCAGGTGTATCTAATAAACTGGCATCTCAGTGTACACAGATAATATTATGCAATCTAATGCAAGGGAGAGGCTGCACAGGTAACCAAAAATTAATCTTTTATTGTGTTCTTTAGTGATGGACCAATCTTGAATTATTTGTTCACAATGAATCAGTCTTCAATGTGAAAAGTGAATGATTCACTCTCACCACTGTGAATCACTATGATGAGTTCAGAAATGAATTCCCAATAAGAAAAGTAAGGTCGAGAATTAATAAATGTTGATCATTATATGAGTGAGCATTCAGCAGTCATCTAGCAAATAATGGTGAAACTTAAGAATGAGCATGATGCAAGAAAGCCATGCATTTGAATGACGTGCCCAAATCATTCACCATGAGCAGAGATTCATTCATGAATGAACAGTGAATGGGTCTCCTAAGCTCTTGCACTTTTGGGCAGTTTGCCAAAATGAGCTGTGAATGCCCTCTTTCACTACAAGCCATTCACTGTGAACTGTTAATGGTGAAGATCTCTTTCTCTTTTGGGTAGTTAGCCGATTACCGCTTGGTCTCACTCTCGCAAGCACTTCAGGGCAAAGAATGATATGTTCAGTGAGTGTAGTGAAACATCTGGCTGGCAATGGATGCAAAGTTAATGATAATTCATTTGAATGAGCATATTTGAATGACTCTTTTACATTAATGCTGAATGAATTCAAAAGAATGAATGACTTGCCATCACTAGCTTTCTTCCAAATATTAAAAGTTATTCTAACTTAGAGCATATTTTACAGCTTTTACTAAGGGATATACAGAACTATCTAGTGTTCAGCCATAAATCATATACACCTGGGGTGCAGAAGACCAATCACTTTTAAAGTACTGTTCATCAGTGCACAACACACATTTGTTCCATTGTGTGCATCTGCATGCAAATCTAGATTTAATAACCACAATAATAAGCATTTATGCTAAAAGCAGTCACTCATTCCTACTTCAGGACCCATCGTTCCAGGGAAGAGCAGAGCCATTATCATAGGACAGATACACCACTCTTGCCTCATCCAGAGCTTGAGCCAGGCCCAACTCAGGAGACAAGCCAGAAGTCTATACCTCTAACCACTTGGCCACCAGGTTGGTGATATTTACTCCAGAAGTTTGGCCATTCGTGGAAGCCACAGATTCTAACTAATGTTTTGCATTGGATGTTCTCTACTAGTAAAAAAACACTTATCTCAGAGCCTCAAGACTTGCCAACTTTCAAGAATTGAAATCTATAAAAAATAAATAAACATCATGTTGAGAAATGGCTTCCTAGTTTAATTGAATTAATAATCTAAAGCAACTTTTATTGGAATTTTACTAGGAAATTTTTTCATTAATAGCAAATTTTTGGAGAAAACTCTTCTCCTTCTTCAGGCTGTCTTGTTGTTGTCACTTTTTACTTGTCACTATCACGGTTACGGTTAACCTTGACGGTTTAGGTTATTTTTCAACAAATCCTGCCAGATGTTAGGCAGGGAAAATCCTTTGCAGTCATTGATGATGGAATTTTGATTTTTCTCAATCTCTATTCCTTCTTTCAGTTTTCTTTTTTGGAAATTGCTTTGGAAACTGATTACTTTAAGGGAATTCCAATCCATGCTGTGCCCAGTTTCTCTAACATGCCTATCTAATCCAGTCTTGTTGGAGCAATTTTTTTAGCTGCTTTATGCTCAGCTATACGAGTTTCTAGTCTGCGGCCTGTTTCGCCTATGTAAGATAGTCCACAACTACAATTTACTTCATAAACTACTCCTTGCATTTTTAAAATATCTTCTTGTCTTTGAACTATTTTAGGGAAAAAATTTTTAACTTTGTTCTCTAAACTTGGAGCTAGCCTAATATCGTATTTCTTACTAATTATCTTTAAAGACTCAAATAAATCTTTGTGATAAGAAATTTTTCTAGTGAATTTTACTTCTTGCTTTTGTGGGTTCTTCGTACCATTACAATTCAGAAGCTTCTCAATTTCTTCTTTAGGATAGTTATTCTCTGCAAGTATGACTTTAAGCTCTTCTTTATGGGCTTCTTTATCTGCAGTAGAAACTATTTTATTAATTTTTTCTAAAAACTGACTTGCTACATTTTTCTTAATAGAAACTGGATGATAGGAATTGAAATCCAGTAGTCTTTTAGTATTCATTGGTTTTTTATACCAACTAGTGAGGAATTTTTCATCTTCATAATATATAGTAATATCTAAGAAGTTTATTCTTCTTTCTTTTTGAAGTTCAATAGTGAACTTAAGGGAATCATCTAATTCATTGAATGAGTCTAGAATTCTTTCTGGAACAATTTCTGAGCTATCTATTATAAATAAGATGTCATCCATGTATCTGCTATATAAGCAGAAGTATGTGGGTTGTACTAGTATCTTTTCTTCTAGTTTTACCACATAATAGTTAGCTAAGAGTGGGGAGCCCATAGCTAGCCGCGATTTTGAATGAAAAAAGTTTTCCCAAATTGATGGGAAAACTTTTTCATTCAAAAATCGGGGCTAGCTATGGGCTCCCACTCTCTCCACTCTTAGCTAACTATTATGTGGGAAAACTAGAAGAAAAGATACTAGTACAACCCACATACTTCTGCTTATATAGCAGATACATGGATGACATCTTATTTATAATAGATAGCTCAGAAATTGTTCCAGAAAGAATTCTAGACTCATTCAATGAATTAGATGATTCCCTTAAGTTCACTATTGAACTTCAAAGAGAAAGAAGAATAAACTTCTTAGATATTACTATATATTATGAAGAGGAAAAATTCCTCACTAGTTGGTATAAAAAACCAATGAATACTAAAAGACTACTGGATTTCAATTCCTATCATCCAGTTTCTATTAAGAAAAATGTAGCAAGTCAGTTTTTAGAAAAAATAATAAAATAGTTTCTACTGCAGATAAAGAAGCCCATAAAGAAGAGCTTAAAGTCATACTTGCAGAGAATAACTATCCTAAAGAAGAAATTGAGAAGCTTCTGAATTTTAATGGTACGAAGAACCCACAAAAGCAACAAGTAAAATTCACTAGAAAAATTTCTTATCACAAAGATTTATTTGAGTCTTTAAAGATAATTAGTAAGAAATACAATATTAGGCTAGCTCCAAGTTTAGAGAACAAAGTTAAAAATTTTTTTCCCTAAAATAGTTCAAAGACAAGAAGATATTTTAAAAATGCAAGGAGTAGTTTATGAAGTAAATTGTAGTTGTGGACTATCTTACATAGGCGAAACAGGCCGCAGACTAGAAACTCGTATAGCTGAGCATAAAGCAGCTAAAAAAATTGCCCCAACAAGACTGGATTAGATAGGCATGTTAGAGAAACTGGGCACAGCATGGATTGGAATTCCCTTAAAGTAATCAGTTTCCAAAGCAATTTCCAAAAAGAAAACTGAAAGAAGGAATAGAGATTGAGAAAATCAAAATTCCATCATCAATGACTGCAAAGGATTTTCCCTGCCTAACATCTGGCAGGATTTGTTGAAAAATAACCTAAACCGTCAAGGTTAACCGTAACCGTGATAGTGACAAGTAAAAAGTGACAACAACAAGACAGCCTGAAGAAGGAGAAGAGTTTTCTCCGAAAATTTGCTATTAATGAAAAAATTTCCTAGTAAAATTCCCATAAAAGTTGCTTTAGATTATTAAATAAATAAACAAATAAATAAATAAATGCAGTGAATGTTTAATCGATATGTTTGATTGACAAATGTATCGAACATATTGATTAAATAAATATATCAAACATATCGATTAAAAACCAATTTATTATATAAATAATTTGTCGGTGTTAATTGATTTCATATACTATAATTACGATATTTCACACTACTGCAAGCTTACAGTGATTAAAATGTATTGATACATAATCAGCTGATTAATACACTATCATTAGGCTACATACACAGACAAAAATTCCACTTGTAAATGTGAAATTACTACGATTGCAGTAGGTTTCAACCATAAAATTTTCTGCCAACATGTTAGAATTCCTTTCAAATACAAAATTTTAAGTACTATGTGAGGTTCATATTTTTCATTTCTCTCTGAATCTCTCTTTTTTCAGCAGTCATCACGAATCCTAATTGTGTGCACTGATTTTACCGAATGTTTTCTGCCCTAGGCTGCAAATAGAAATGGTTGGGAGCGCAGAAGTGAGCAAACTAGTGATCAGGAAAATTGGAATACACAGGTGGTCGGGGTCACACGTTCTCCCCTCAAAACTGCACTGACCTAGAAAAAACAATGGAAATCTGTAAAATATATCATTTGTGAAATAGCTCAAAAACTAATAGAATTTCCACAAATTTTATGGGTAAACCATAATACTTAGTAGGTACTCCAGAAGTCGCAAGATGTGAGACCTGTAGAATGACATGGTTGTGCCATGACTGAAATTTTCTTCTCTACCATGATACATTCTTCTGCAACCTTTTTACCCCTGCTGCATGACTCTCATCTTCCACTGATCCCCTTTCACTCTTAAACTGGCTGTAGCAACAAAAATTAATTCCTAATATTTTCAGGACATTATTGTTGTAAACAGGGTATAAATCTTGTAATATTTACACATAACTCTTTTGTAGCTTTTACTCATATTTGATGTTCACTCTTTCTTTGAATTATGATGCTGTGACAGATGGTTTGCACCTGCCTTCACTCAACCATCTGCAGTTCCCTCCTGCTGCTGTGGCACAGGTTTATTACGTAAGGTTGACACCAAGGCAGCCTACTGATTGTGCTGCCATAGGGTTACCTAATTTACACCATACCATATTTTCAGAAACTTTTCCCATCCCTACTTATAAACTACTAAGTTATATAATGTTTCACTTTGATCTGTTTTTGAGATTCCTTAAGACATTTTCTAATGTCAGTAGAAATTATTCTTACAGCTTAAAATAGTAATAACTATACTAGTAATCCCAATTTCTTGGCATAGAATAGAAATCAAAGT
The DNA here is from genome assembly GCA_039090855.1 of Macrothele yani. NCBI lineage: Eukaryota > Metazoa > Arthropoda > Arachnida > Araneae > Macrothelidae > Macrothele > Macrothele yani. The sequence continues at coordinate 36,341,047 of CM077004.1, forward strand.
TTCCAAGCTTTTGCACATCCACAAGATGGCTTTTTCAAGGAAGGTAGACAGCTAACTGCAAACTGAATAACAACACTTCGGCAAAATGTTGAAATGTATTAATCAGTTTGATACAACAAAATGTTGAAGTGTTCTATTATTCAGTTAGCTAACAATAGAAAACTTCAACAAAATGTTGAAGTGCATTATTCATTTTGATACAACAAAATATTGAAGTGTTCTATTATTCAGTTTGCAATTAGCTGTTTACTTTCCTTGAAAATGCCATCTGGTTGATGTACAAAAGCTTGGAAACTTTTATTTAAGCTCTATGGCAAGAAATTTGGATCTCTAGTATAGTTATACTATTTTAAGTATAGTTGGTGTATAGTTATGTATTGTTAAATACTTAGAGCTATTATGTCATTTCATTCTTGTCCCATTTATTCACGCACTCTAAACACAGTAAAACATCATACTATGATTGATGTGCTTATAAATTTCTCCAACCTTCTCTCCTGTTTTCTGTAGTTTGCTCTGTTTTTGTTTTCATATTTAAAGTTATCAAGAAGTCATCAACCCTAATTAAGAGCTACAAGTTCCCATGTAGGGGAAAGAAAACCCGGGCTGGAAGGACAAATGCAACAGCCATGTCTTGATCAGGATTCCAACCTGGACTCAGCAATATGAGAAGTCAGAAGTCCACATCCTAGACCACTGTGCAACTCTCTCTCTCTCTCTGGCTGACCTACAAGAAAGAAACTACACTCTGCATTTCATATGTTAAAACTCTGGTTCATGAGAATCACTTGACAGACAAAAAGAAAGATTTCACTTGATGATATCAAATTTTTCCATGTTATTGATTGCCAGAATCAGCTTAAATCTGAACACAGACTGAATCAGAAGCTATCATTTACCATACATCTTCTGGTGCAGGGAGCATGGAATACGAAAATCAATCCTTTCCCATGTTCTCTGTGCCATGAGGTGCACAGATGATAAATTCTGTTGAATGGCTTTAACTTGAATCCACTCTCATAAGGGCACCACAGAATTCTACACTCTGAAATTTATGAACTACTGCAAAGTCAGAAAGAACAAAATACAAAAAAGCTTGGGAAAGGAAAAAATGTGATATGGAAGGGGAAAAGGAAGTCAAGTCAAAAATGATTATTATAAGAGAAGTACATGCTTGATTTCAACATTATGAAGGCTGGGCTTTCAACCAATAAAATCTATTAAAGTAAACACCAAATGATTGCACATCACCTTAGCTCAGATGAGCTAGAAATTACCAACAGCAAAGTTAGACATATGCAATAAGAAGTGAGCTCCGTGAAAGGACGAATGAATGTACATCTTCATAAAAGGTTTTTGCTTTTACAAAGCTTTAAAAAACTTTTAGCCCATTTTAATGAAATTTGTTAAATGAAACTGAACAAAATGAAAAACAACTTTTCTAAAACCAAGTAGTTATTATGACATACTTCAAATTCAATTTAGAAAACATAAAGTGATAGCTAATTACATGCTTATGTATTCTCCAGCAATTAAATTACATCGCACAAGCAAACAATAGAAAAGGGAGAGGATTCACTTACAAAAAGTAACAAATTTACAAAAGCGCAAATTATTCTTACATCTCCACCATAAAAGAAATTAAGCCGTGGAATTGAAGTTTCCTCTGTGATTGCCCTTTGCGTTCTAGCCTGGTATTCTTCTGCTACAGGAAGAAGCATGTAGTGAGCGGCCTCCAGTTCTTTTTCTTCACAGCCTTAAAAAGCCAAGAAAGGGCAAAATGAATAAATGAACAAGTACTAATTTTTAAAAATGTGTGATAATTTTGCTTTCTAAAAATAAGCAATGGAATTATGACTACAAAAAAAATGTTGTAATGTAACCACATTAAAACTTTGGACCTGCACATGTAACACAATAGAAATTTTTGTAAATAATTCTTTCTTTACAACATGTACATTTGACAAATCTTTCCATGTTGTTTTTTTTAACTTACCTGGATAAAAATATTTACAGATTTATTCAAAATGAAATAATGCATAAAATAGTTTATTGAAGACATTTAACTGCAGCATTCCTCTTTAACTGGACATTTTGAAAGAAAAAAAGTAGCCTATAATTTTTCATAAATTCAGAAAAATTCAGCTACAGAGGTTGTGTAAATTTGATACAAACAAAATGCAATTTTTTTCTCTCTTCCCTTCTTTCATTCGTAGAAGTAGAAACTACAAAATGCACATTTTTATTTCTTTTTGGATTACCAAGGTTCACTAATTTCATTACTCATTTTGACATGGTAGTTTGTATCTCTAAAACCAGAAGAAAACCAACAATTTGAGCCTACATCATCTGACAAATAGTTCACAAAGCAAAAATACTGTTTGCCACATATTACATAAATGAAAATTTGAGATCCTCTATTGTGACACTGCACTCTTTGTGAATCACTGAAATCTGGAAATTAGAGTAATTTTTAAAATGTTTGTTTATTATGCTTGATTTTGAATGAATATGTAAGTGAATGCTAATGCAGATGTGTGAATGTGTTTTGTTTTTTTATTTTTCATTGAGGAGTAAACTTCAAAGGCTTCAAATGACAGCAAGGTTGGAAATGAACTATTATTTAGATAGGTTTTTACTGTTCACCTATTTTAAGCAAATATATGTTGTACATTTTCCTTTTGTGGTCAACCCCTCCCTTAGCAGGTTAAAACATCAATATTTACATATTAAAACTTTTAGCATGTAATACATTAATTTAAATACTAATCTCCTCAATTATAATGAAAAATACTTGTAATAAAATACTCATTAGTTTCTAACTTTAAAACCCCAGTGTAGTGTTCCAACTTGTGTTAACAAATTTTAAATAACCATGGGAAAAGCTGATCTCACACCTGTTCCACCATACAAGCGAGCACTGACCACTCTCGGGGACTTGTGTCTCAGTTCACAGGCTGAAGCTCCTCACTGCATAGTCAGAAGTGAGCTCATTTTGAGCCAGTACAACAGAAAGGTGTGGTCATCAATGTACTATGTATGTTATGCTTGAAAAGTGATCATATTGCCATCTATTGACCTGGACTGTAGAACTCAACAAAAAATTATCTTAATTTGCTTTACAATTTGTTACACAGTTATTCACTTTTTTTTTTTTCTGGTATTCTTTTTCAGTAACTATTATAGATTTCCAAATATTATCTGGAGTTTTTAGATCCTGTATATTACATTTTTTTTATTTTCTATTAAAATACTTTAAGAAATTCTTAATTCTTTTTTATTAGTATGTGGTATTAGTCACTTTATATCTGCAAATTTTGGGTATTGCTTATTATTTATCCAATATTGAACTAAAGCTGTTTATTTTCTTCACTTTTCTATTCCAATTTTTAACATGCTGTTGTAGTCTTTTTTTAAATCTTATTTTGGTGCTCCCAATGTATGACACTTGTGATTGATCTGATCCTATTGGTATTTCCTATACTCCAGTTGACATCAGAAGTTTTTTTGTGATTTTCTGTTATTAATTATAATATTTTCAGTATTATGGATGGAATGTCCAAATCGAAAATCAATTTTTTCCCTAGTTTTACTAAATGTACTGATAATTTCTTGTTATACAGAAAAGAGCCATAGTCTCTTTCTGCTTTTCATTTTTAGTGTTTCCTTTTATTTTATTTTTTGTTTCTACAATTAACTTTTTGTTTATTTTATTATGATACCCATATTGTTTTGCTGTATTTATTATCCACTTTAATTCTTTGAATTTTCTGTTTGATGAATGACTAATAAAAGCTCAACTGATCCAAGCTCTAAAGCTATTAATTTTGTGATTCATTAGAAGAATTCCTGATATCGTCATCACGCATAAGTTATGCTGAAAATTATAAGCGGGACGTTTTGGTATGGACTTCTACCTACATTGGCCTCTGTTTACAGGAAACCTTCTGCCACCCATAATATCATCCCTTACCATTCTTGCACCTTTGAAAAATACAAATTGGCTGCTCTAAAGTCGTACATACACAGATCCAACCTTATTTGCAACAGCCATTCTGCTCTTCAAAAAGAATATCAGAACATCATCAGCATTGACAAATTGCAGGGCTTTCCACCCCTCTTAGTACATAGACTAATTAAGAGATTTGAATGACACAATAGATCTACTAGTTTACTGCCTGAATCTTCCACCATCCATCAGTTTGTTGACACTTTGCCCTTTAGCCTGTCCTTTACTCATAAAGTTTGCTCTATTTTCAAGTCTTTTGGCTACAGGACTGCAGTCAAACCACCTCCACATCTTCTCAACCTTATCCTCAAGGACAGAGATCCTAATAAACCCCAAGAGTTAAAAGGCATCTACTCTATCCCTATCAACATTTCCACAGGCGTTACCCACTATATTGGTAGTACTTACAAGCAGCATAAACCGGCGATTGATGGAACATACCGCTGATGTTAAGAAAGGCAGCCCTTCCACCTCCCTTTCAATTTTAACCATAAGTGATATGTCCACGATTCCCGATTGGCAAAATGTTAAGCGGATCGCCCCGTTCAGCAATCAGAAAGCCCTTAGGTGCCGTGAAAGCATTGAAATCTACCTTACCCCTAACACCTGCAATACAGAAACACCTTTTAACATCCCTATCATTTGGAATGCAATTTTGAAATCTGGCAACAACTAATGCTTTTACCACATGTCTCATTCCATGGCTGATGAAGGTAGAAGTCGCTACCGAAATGTCCCACTTATAATTTTCAACGTAACTTATGCGTGATATGACAATATCAAGAATTCTTCTAATGTTTTGCGTGTTACATGTTTCCCTGCCAATTCTTCTCACTATGATTTGTGATTCATGGCATGTGCAGATTGTGCTGGAATAATAAACATAGTTTTTTTAAAATTTAGTTTGCTATAAACTTTATATTTGAATTTACCTTTAATTAGTAATATATCTAAGAAAAGCATTGATTTTCCCTTTCAAACTCCAAAGAAAGTTTTACTTCAGGGTATATATCAGAATGCACAAACTTCCATTGTGCATGGCTTTTATCGATTATGAAAAAGCCTTTGATTCAGTGAAACCATCAGCAGTTACAATGGCTCTGAAATCCTGCGGTATTGAAGATGCATACATTAATATTACACTGCTGGACAATTGCTAAGGACGGATCATAAACGGCTATATAGCACATAAAAAAGTAAGTGTGGTTGGATGCCAAGTGAAATAAAATAATGTCAGAATGCCAGGACATTACAAGCAAGACAATTTATTGTGCTCTGAAATCCAGAAGGCTTTGGAACATGTTCAAGGGACAAACAGGCCATTTTGTGCAGAATACGTAAACGTGAAAAAATTCAATTACAGTCCGCAGGCATTACGGCGTAAGATGTCAATATGGGATATGGCCACCATGGAGGGTGATGCAAGATTCCACACGTCGTGTCATGCTTTGCACAACATTATCAAGCAGCTGTTGGGGTAATTTATCCCATTCCTCTGTCAGTGCACGGATGAGGGTGTCCTTGTTTATTGGAGGGCATTGGCGACCAGCAAGACTCCTCCCCAAAGCAACCCACACATTTTCAATGGGATTCAGATCTGGAGAACGTGCTGGCCATACGAAGCGTTGAATATCCTCGCTCTCAAGACACTCTTGGACAGCGACTGTTCGATGACGTGTTGCGCTGTCGTCCATGAAAATGAATCTATCACCGACAGCACCACGGAACATGCAAACATGAGGTAGCAGAACATCATTAATGTATCGTTGGCCCATCATAGTGCCAGTTGGAAGCACACATAGAGGGACGTACGGCCATTGATCATGATGCCAGCCCATACCATGACACTACATGTCGGATATCGGTCTTTTTCCTGTATGTTTGCTGGACAATATGCAGTACCACTATCACGCCAGATCAGTTGTCGTCGACAATCAGACGATAGACTGTATCTACTCTCATCTGAGAAGAGGACAGAAGACCAGTCGTTATCAGTCCAATTGCGATGTTGATGGCACCAATGCAACGGCGGTATGGTGACGTCTGGACAATGGGACGCACACAACAGGACGGCGGGCGTATAGTCCTCCTTCATGCAAACGTCTGGTGACAGTTTTTCAGGAGATTTGCTTGCCAGTAGCAGCCATAAACTGATTTGTTACCTCACTAGCTGTGCTGCGCCGGTGTCTTTTTGTTGATAGCACTATGCACCGATCTTCTGCAGGTGTCGTACTGCGAACACGACCTCCCCTGTGACGTTTGCTACACTCTCCATTTGTTTGAAATGATTTCCAAAGCCTTGAAACAACACTGTGGCTGACGTCGAACTCCCTGGCAACATCTGTTATTTTTCGCCCTTCTTCAATCTTGCCAATAATACGGCCATGCGTAAAATCATCTAGGTGATGTCGGGAAAACATACTGAAAATTGCAAGTTCGTCAATTGATTCCTTCCCTTTCAGCTTTGCGTTTGAACAACAATGGTAAATACACGTCAAATCCTTTATATCTCTTATCAGCGCTATGACGTCACGAACAAGTTCGGCAATCCAAAATTTGCATATGCACAATACGTCTTACTGTATCCCGCACTTATGCTAATTTCCACATTTTCCTGCCTTCCATTTTATGGTTGCTATCGTTGCTATTGTCATCCGTCCTTAGCAATTGTCAGGCAGTGTATTAATAACATCTATGAAAATGCAAGTGCAAAGATTCGGCTGTTTGAAAGTACAACACACATAAAAATTGGAAAGGGAGTGAGACAAGGTGACACCATATCTCCCAAGCTCTTTAATGCCACATTGGAAAATGTCTTTCAATCAATGAACTGGGAAAACAAAGGAATAAAGATTAATGGAGATTATCTAACCCACCTTCGTTTTGCTGATGGCGTAGTCATTTTTGCAACTATCCCATCAGAGCTGCAGAGTATGATCCAGGAACTTGCTGACAAGAGTAAAGAAGTGGGATTAAAAATGAACTTTCAGAAGACAAAAGTGATGTTCAATGCTTTTACAAAAAATGAAGATTTATCGATTGATGGCGAAAAGCTGGAGATAACAGGCACGTATGTTTATCTTGGACAGCAGATATCAAGTGAGGGTCACATTGATGAAGAAATTAATCGGCGTACAAAACTTGCCTGGAGAGCTTTTGGAAGAAACAGCATAATTTTCAAGAGCAATATGCCGTTATATGTACAAAATAAGCTGTCTATACATGCGATAAAAGCAAACCACGTCTTCAATAAGCAAATTAAAATCAATTTATTTACAAATTAAAAGCGGTTAAAAGCAGACTAGCGCTTTCGGGGATCTCCCGTCCCCATCTACTGGTCAATGCGCCACGGGATCCAACAGAGTCAACCCTTATATACTTGATAACACGACCCATCATGCACCACGTCACTAACAGACCATGATGTCACAGTATAAGCACAAATTGTAAAATTTTAATTCCAAATCAATATAACATAAATATAAGAATACAAAATATTTACAAAAATGTACTATTCCGATGTTTTAAAATTCCTCATGTGTCAAAGTCTCTTGTGGAGCAACCATTTTTCGCCAAGGTCTTGGTACAAATGTGGGGAGATCTAAATTACAACAGTTGTGAAAATATTCCAAATACGTGGCGACAGTTAATAAATAGATACATCGCTCTTTCCATGTTCCAGAAACACACAGCAACCGAAAAATTGTTTTTCAGCTGCCGCTGTGGAATCGAACCAACAGAACTCTCGGTATCGCACCGAGTGCGTTACCTTTACGCACGGGGGCCAACAATCCACGGTGCTACGTGTATTTTTAAAGTCAGCTACTGACATCATAAATCCGTAAGATGGGCTCAGCTACTGAGACGTCTCTATCTGGTGGGCATTAACGGCACTAGCTATAAATATTATAGCAGTTAAATCCAAAGGGCGAGAACCAAGGTGAAAATATTCCAAATACGTGGCGACAGTTAATAAATAGATACATCGCTCTTTCCACGTTCCAGAAACACACAGCAACCGAAAAATTGTTTTTCAGCCGCCGCTGTGGAATCGAACCAACAGAACTCTCGGTATCGCGCCAAGTGCGTTACCTTTAAACTTTCTGAAAAGAAAACAGTATTTTTGTTGACATTGGAGTTCAAGATTTTAACATTCTCCCAAACAGGGGTGTAACCACCTTGTTTAACAGCCATAGTAAAGGCAGTATTAATAGTTTCTGTCCGGAGGGTGTACTTGTGTTCACCCAACCGGGTATTCAGAGTCCTAATTGTAGAACCTATATAAAATTTGTCAATAACACCCGAATCCTCACGGGCGAGCGGAATGCAGTATACACCATATTTCATGAGTTTGGGTACTTTATCTCTGTCATTTCTCAGTAAAGTAAATACATTTTTAGTGCAAACTCCAAATGTCAAATTATGTCTATGGCATATTTTCTTGAGGGTGTTAACTATTGGAGGGAGATAATCCACCTTTCCAACGTATCTAGTGATTTTATTGTCCGTGGACAAGGTCGTGATTCTCAACCTGGTGAACCTTCTCAATAGACCAAAACCTTGGTGAACCTTCTCAATAGACCAAAACCTTGGTGAACCTTCTCAATAGACAATTTGTGCTTATACTGTGATATCATGGTCTGTTGGTGACGTGGTGCATGATGGGTCATGTTATCAAGTATATAAGGGTTGACCCTGTTGGATCCCGTGGCGCATTGACCAGTAGATGGGGACGGGAGATCCCCGAAAGCGCTAGTCTGCCTTTAACCGCTTTTAATTTGTAAATAAATTGATTTTAATTTGCTTATTGAAGACATGGTTTGCTTTTATCGCATGCATAGACAGCTTATTTTGTACATATACCATTCCATGCGAAAATATTTCCTATTTCAATATGCCATTATGTCTTAAAAGAAAAGTGTTAGATCAATGCATCCTTCCAGTGCTTACATATGGTGCAGAGACGTGGACCTTAACTAAAAGAGACATACAAAGGCTGCAGACAACTCAAAGTAACATGGAGAGGTGCATGCTTGGTGTAACCAGGAGAGATAAGAAGAGGAACTCGTGGATCCGAAAATTGACAAGAGTGGAAGACATCATGATCAGAGTTAAATCCCTGAAATGGCAATGGGCTGGACATACTGCCAGAAGGACAGACCATCGATGGACAGCTGAAATTTTAGATTGGATTCCAAGGGACAGTAAAAGACCCAGAAAAAGACCACATGGGAGATGGGTGGATGAAATTCGAAAGTATGCGGGAGTGACATGGAGGACACTGGCACAAGACAGACCGTTGTGGAGGAAACTTGGGGAGACCTTCGTCCAGCAGTGGATTGATAATGGTTGACAATGATGATGACGATATATCAGAATATTTTTTTTTAATTTCTAACTCCTTTTGGTTCATCTTTGATAAAATAAAAATATTGTCCACAATACAAAAGAGGCTTTTCAGGTAGGTTGTTAATAACTTTCTTTTCTATATCAGACATAATTACTTCAACAAATAGAGTGGACAGTGGGGAGCCCATTGGACCTCCTGATGTTTATCTAAATATCTTGTTATCACAGTTAAACCTCGATTTAAATGAACTTCAAGGGGCCACCAGTTTTGTACGCAACATCACGAAATTCGCTAAATTGAGGAAGCCTTTCACATGAAACGTTCAACTTAAACTAGTTTTCATAACAGAATGCATAAGCAACTAAGTTCTCTTTTTTTCCAGTAAAATTTAAATTATTATAGTACTTTTATTATAATTACGAAATTTGTTATCAAAAATGTTTCAATACATAAACATTTACTTTGCATATTAAATACATAATTCATAGATATTGGACTTCAATATGTAGCATCAAAATTTAAGCGTACTTTAAAATTGTGAAAGAACTACTACTGTAGTTGATTTTTTCCCAAGCATTTAGATTAAATAAAGATTTTGGTATTATAAACTGCATGAAACAGAATCTCTATTAACTTGTAAAAACAGAATATGTTTTGATTACTTTTTACACTGTAGAAAAGAAATGCTTTAGAGAAGATTGCTTATTTTTTTCTGAACGTTTAAGCTTTATAAATTGCAGCTTCAATTTTATGAAGTGCATGAAAAATGTCATCATTAATATCGAAACACATCAAGTAGTTTTTAACACATTCTATACGATTAGAAGCATCACTAAAGCCGCTAACTTTAGTTTCTGCTTCATCTTCTTTATCAGAATCTGATGCATTTAGTCTGATCTGTTCATCAAGGGACGCATTTGGCAAGTACGAGTATGCACATTTGCCTCACAATCAACATAATTGGAAAACACAATACCTGATGAGGCAATCTCATTCCATTCTGCAAGACTGTCATCTGAAAAATTATCAGCAGGATTTTCAGTATTGGACCCACTTTCTTGTTGTTCACAACTTGAGAAGCCTGCTTTGTTAAAGTAGTTTTTAAAGGTATCTGTCATAGCTGCATTCCACGACTGTCGCATGAAATGCATTGCACTGAGAATGTTAAATTTAACTTTAGATGCATCATCCTTTGTATTGATAACAGAAAGTACTTTTCACATGAGAAACTTTAGATAATGGGCCTGAAAAGACCTTATGACACCCAAATCCAGCAGTTGCAATACACTAGTACAATTTTCTGGGAAGAAAATGAATTGAACATTTTTCAGATTGTTTACCTGGCAGCACACTGATAAATGAATAAATAAGAGAATTTTTTTTTTTTTTTGCCTGCATCTCAGTATCAAAGGCTTTGATATAATTTTTGAATACAGCTGTGGTAACCCATGACTTTTTATTTGCTTCATATTTGGTGGGTGAAGATTTCACATTTTTGAAGCAAGGTGAAGATTTCACATTTTTGAAGCAAGGTGATTTAGCATATTTGCCTATAACTAACAGCTGCAATTTTTCTGACCCGTCTGCATTGGGAGCTAGAAGAACAGTGATTCTGTTTCTTTTATTTATTTCTTCCATGGCAGGAGTCATTTCAAAAAACAGTGTTTTATCTGGCCGCAGGCTATAAAACAGTTCAATTTCATCAGCAATAAAAATGTCACACAGTATGTACCCTTAAATAATTTGTGGCAGCTATTTTTTCCACGTTTGTGCCATCACGGGATTAACACATTTGCTTTCGCCAGATAGAGCTCCATACATTATGTTATGTCTCTGCTTAAAGCAATCAATCTATCCATTTGATGTGGTGAATTCTTTATTTGAAGTGGATGGGCAAGATGAACTGCTTTTCCTTCAGAAGTGACCCACTAATAGGCAAATTACTGACTTGTGTTTGTTGGAACCAAGTGACAAGAGCATTTTCCAACTCACTCAGGGGCCATGCTTTCATAGATTTCCTCTTACTCAAAAACTGCCCACACTTTGATGCACAGCTTTCAATTTCTTTCCTATTTTTCACTATGGTATGCAGCCTTGACTTGAAAATTCAGACTTTCTCTGCTGCAACATTCTGTGATCCTGGGTCTGCATCAAAGTGTGACAAAATGTCTGTTTTTTTCACTGATTGAAAACCTTTTTCAATTTTTTTTTTGCTGCAGTCATTCATTTTTTTTTTAAATACTCTCGCAAGATGCACTTGTGGAAACTACAGTGCTCAGTCAATTTCACTTCTAACTTTTCTAGTGCTATCTACAGTACGTTCATCAAAACTTTTTTCATAAACGAGCTGTATTTGTTTAATTTGACCTGCAGATCTAACACTGCGAAGAAAAGAAGGAGAAGTGCAATTTGGGGAAGAATTCCAGAGGTTCAGGAATGAGACGCACAATGTGTGTGCCCTGACCTGACAGAAAGATGTTGTTCTGTCTGTAGCCAAAAACAAAACTACCCAGGGCACTCTAGATTTCCTCTCTCACACAGCCTTCCTTTTTCCTGCTTTCCACCCATGCAAGAAAACGTTACGCTCCTTTGGAACTTGTTGGTCATTTGCTTAACCCTGCAAGAAGCTCTCACTTGATAGCTGGAGGAAAGGCTAACTGATTTATGATTCCGTCAAGCTGTGTCGCAGATGGTGTTCTTTGAAAAGCTGGTTAACTGCATGTGTAAAAGTTTCCTGTTATGTAAGGCTCTCTTTCTAGCTAACTTTTAAGGTAAAAATGCTGGTTAACATAGTTTGGTGGTTTAGAAAAAGTAAACAAATGTTTGCTAAATTGAAGAAATGTGTTCATTAAATCGAGAAACGCCAAGCATTAATTTCAATGTGGTTCTGTCTGGATCACTAAAAAATGAACGTAAAATCGTGGAATTCGTTAAATCGCAGTCCATTAAATAGGGCTTCGACTGTACATTCAAAATAATTATTTTATGGATATAAATTAAAATCTCTTTGAGTTCTTCAATTTGTAAAGTTTTAAAATGTTGATTTGTGTTTTAAATATGTGATAATAATTTATATTGCTTTTTGAATTGGGTTGCTGGGTTATAATGATGTAACGTCTACACTAGCCATTTATATTAACTGATCTAGTTAATATATTTGAAAAACGTGGAGATAATGAAAATAGACGATGTCATTGCTCTGTCCACGTTATTTTATAAAGAGCACATAGCAACTGAAAAATTGTTCATCCAAAACACAGCTGGATCGAACCCCAGAACTCTTGATAACTAGCCGAGTGAGTAGAGTTCTGGGGTTCGATCCCAGAAGTGTCGGATGAACAATTTTTCAGTTGCTATGTGTTGTTTATAAAATACTGTCGATAGAGCGATGACGCCTATTTTTAACTGATTTAATTTTTTATATGAAGTTTATGCTGTTATTTTATTGTGAAGTGATTCTTCATAAATAAAAGTACTAAATACTCATAAAGTGTTTTTTTCAAATTTATTAATGACAAGCTTGATTTAGAAATGATTAACCTCAAAAAAATATTTTTTATGAGTTTTAACTTTTGAAAATTTTTTTGGAAGAGATGATCCAACTAGTGGGTGGGCATTTTTTAGCTACAAAGAAAGTAGGCTATGCCTTTTTAATTTTGCTATGTAATTTATTTGGGTATCTGGGGATTTTTTCTTACTATTTCACAGTTTAAATCTTTTATAGTATCTTGAATTTTTTGCACATTTTCTTTTGCACTCAGAATATTGTACAAGTTACTATGTAGAATACACGTATTCTGTTTTAGAAAATGAAAATCTCTAAATATCACACAATTCGGTTTGGTAGAAGTTACAAAGTCAATGGCGCTTTTTTTTCAAATAGATAAAAAAAAAAAAAGTCTACTTCCTCCCTAGATTAAACTCGTGCTGTCAAAATCCAGATATTTTAAAATTCAGAGTTGTTTACTAAAAGCCCAAAATTTCATACCTACAAAAAAGTGTAGGTTTGCAAAAGGAACAGTGTTCTCCACGATACTTTACTGTTTTCTTTACGATTCCTTTAGTATAAATTAATTGATATTTTGCGCGTTTTTGCTTTATTATAGAACATTTTTTGTGCCTGTTAATTTCTAAATTAAAAAGCTGCCAAACACGCGTCGTTTTATAATTTAAAATTCTATCCAAATTGGTCAATTTCCACGGAAGATATTGTGCTAAAATTCTGAAACGCGAGCGAACAAATCTCGCGTATGTACTACTGCACGGTACCCGTGAATGCTGATAGCAACCATTTTCAATAGGATAGGTCCACTATGGGTGCTGAACAGCATACCCAAACTTCATCACAATCATGCTTTGATTTTACGCAAGTCATCACGCAAAAGGGCGGAAGAATGAATCCCGCTCCTATGTCTTGACCTTACCTTTGACCATTTTCAATATGGATTAGATGAATTAGTATGTACCCCAACATATTAATTTCATTGAATCAAGCCAAGACATTTTTATGAACGTTACCGAGCGATGAACAAAGCATGGTTGGAAAGCGAAAGCGTAGAAAACTTACTGACTAACGGACCAGCAAAATAAATCATTGATGGAGCAGCACTGGCTTGAATGAACATTGGACTTACTTTTTTTTTTTTTTTTTTTTTTAACTTCCTCTTATAGTAGCGTTCTTTCGCTAGGTCAAATTTATTGCCAGAGAAGAAGTTACGAAATCATGCATGACCCAATGCATTTTTAATTTCACAAAACTGGCAGTTTTTGCTTAATTTCGTCATGTTGGGTATCGATCTGGGATTAAAAATTACACAGATTCAAAACCTGTTTGAATTTTTTTCTACGATAACTACGTTCTGAGATAGCATTTCAAACTGGGAGGAATAAAGATAAAAGTCACCTGCTCCAACGCGGACACACCCCACACTGGCCTTCTGAGAAGTTGTGACTCGGGAGATGAACAATGCATTATCTGAAAAGAAAGGCGGGGGAAACAGCATGCACAAGAGAGGGAGAGAACCAAACCGAAGGTTAAATAAGCCCAGCTGGTTGGTGTTCAAGTGTTTAAAAAAAGGCAAAACAATAACCTAAAACGTGGGAAAAGTGCAGCAAAATGTTCCCAAATAAACACATGTAACTAAAAACTTAATCATAACTTACATCGGCAGTTTACTTTGAATGAATTAAGTTTAAAAAAAAAAAGTTTCAGTAGTGGGTGCAAAATCACCAGAAAAAGAAAAAAAATCTCGGAGAATCGCCAAATATGTAAAATTAACATTTTGCCCGTAAAACAAGTAACATTTCCGTAAATTTTACAGGTAAACCATAAAACCTGGCAGGTCTGTCAATGTATATATAACAAAATAAAATAAAAATGGTTTCCGTAGCTTTAATAATTTTGGGTGATTGCACGAAGTTTTTGATACCCCCTCGTTTTGTGCTCTGCATTTTGTTTTTTGTACTCTGTAATTTGTATCAAACTGAGAGTTATATTCTTTTACAAATTACAGAGAACAGAAATTAAAATACAGAAGACAACAATATACCCAAATAAATTACCTAGCAAAAATTAAAAACCATAGCCTACTTCCTTTGTAGATAAAAAATGGATACCCACCAGTTGGATCATCACTTCCAAAAAATTTTTCAAAAGTTAAAACTTATAAAGAAAATCTTCCTTTGAGGGTAATAGTTTCTAAATCAAGCTCACCATTAATAAACTTGGGAGGGGGGGGGCAACTTTACAAGTATTAAGCAACCTTATTTATGAAAAATCATTAAAAATAAAATCAGTTAATACAAATTTAGAGGAATATTATATGGCTAGTTTAGATGCTGAATCCAGACATGCCAACTTTTAAAATCTGAAAATCGGGAGATTTTTACAGCTTATAAAATCACATGTGAGCTATTTTTTATCGACATTTTCCAGATGCAGGAACAATTTTCCGAAGTAGTGTTATGGTCCCCTAAAAGTTCCGGAGAAGAAAAAAAAATCGACGAAAATCAACACCCCCTCCCCCTACTGAAATTTGTTTTCAGGTACGTCAATTCCGCAAGATAATGAAAACATAAAATGGCCTGCGTATTGTTGTTTTTTCACGAATAAAATAACAGCCAACTGTTTTTCATTTCTTCTTTAGGTTGTGCACGAAGACGACAAAAAACATAGTAATGACATCCCCTTTTCGTTACACAGCGAGCCAACTGTAACAACTCCCTTTTGTCATTATGTGTATTCCCCGCAACTTGCCTGTTTACATCATCACTTAAAATGCGCGTGGCTCTGTTGAGGCCAGGGGTTGAAAGACTGAACTGCAAAAAGAAGGCAGGGCAGCTCCCATTGGTCAATCAATTACTGACCCTCCCCGGTACTCTAATGCCAGAGCGGGTGAGATCTTGGCTGAAGGCGTTGTATGACAATTGGACAGAGAGAACATTTTTTAAAGCAAATTTTTTCCAATTCATCTCAGACGATTAGTCAGAAGCCAGCGCTTAGACCACTGCACCACCAGAGCACCTTTCTTTTTGCAGATTCCTAGGAGGAGAGGAAAAGTACGAAACTATTTACTGTAATGCCGCCTTGCATCGACGCAGAAAGAAAAAGATTTCACAGGCGGTTTGAAATCATGATGATTGATGGAATTCGCGGTGAAAATCAGAAGAATTTGACACTCATCCGGAGGGTGGGAGGAAGCTGAAAATCCAGAGTCTCCCACCTAAATCCAGAGAGTTGGCATGTCTGTAAATCGTTACACTCCAGCACCCTAGTTCAAAAAGCAATAAAAATTATTATCACATATTTAAAACAGCATAAGCTTTACAAATTGAAGAACTCAAAGAAATTTTAAATTATATCTATAAAAATAATTATTTTGAATATCATAGCAAAATATTTAGATAAAAATCAGGAGGCCCAACGGGCTTTCCACTATCCATTCTATTTGCCGAAGTAATTATGTCTGATGCACTGGCGTGCAAAAATTAAGGATGAGATGGTTTTTCGAATGTAACGTTGTGCAGAAGTGCTCCACATCGACTCAGATCATACCATAAGATCCTCAAGATGTAAGAATATGGGACAAGTGATCAAAACCGTCCAAACAAGGAATCCAAAGGATACAAAAGCACTGTTTTGAAAAGGTAGCTTCGAGCACAACTGGACAGAAGGCAGAAACGTCTATGTGACAGGTGGCTGCCAAAAAAATCCAATCTTTAGTAGGGGATATGATCACCCCTGACTGCGTAGCAGGATTTACAACGTCTGTCCATGCTGAGGACGAGGTTGTCAAGGAGCTGTTGAGGCATCGCAACCCATTCCTCTTGTAGTGCCAATTGCAGCTACGGAATCGTTGCTGGCGGCTGGTGACGTGCTGCCAAGCATTTCCCAAGAAGGTCCCACATGTGTTCGATTGGATTTAGGTCGGGGACCTAACGAGCAAATCCATGCATTGAATATTTTCACTCTCCAACAGCTCTGCGACAGCCACTGTACGATGAGGTGTAGCGTTGTCGTCCATGAAGAGGAACTCAGGACAAACATCAGCTCTAAACAGATGCATGTAAGGCAGGAGAACCTCGGTATAATAGCGGACACCAGTGACTGAACCTCCTTGGAAGATGCGGAGGTCAGTACGACTACCAAGCATGATACCGCCCCAAACGATAACTCCGCCACCTCCAAACCGGTCTCTTTCGATGATGTTGAAGGTGTGATTGTGTGTTCCCTGCTCTCTCCAGATGTGTATACATCCAGAATCACTCATCAGACTAAATTGGCTCTCATCTGTAAAGAGAATTCGACCCCTTTGCTGATGTGTCCAGTTCTTGTGTTCCTCGCAACACAGAAACCGCCGTCTCCGATGAGCAGGCGCTAATGGCACACACTGTACCGGTCGTTGTGCAAATAGACCACCTTTGTTCAGCCTCCTGGCCACGGTAAAACATGATAACGGACGTCCAGTTGTCCGTTGCATGCGCCTTGCGATTTCTCCCGCTGTCAGCCGTCTTGTCTCTTCTCGCCTGTAGGACAATATACCGGTCATCCGCCGCCGTGGTTGCTCGTGGATGACCACTGCTAAACTCTCGGACAGCTATTCCTGTCGTTTGAAATGCTCTCCAAGCTCATGAAATGATGCTGTAAGCGATCCCGAACTCCTCGGCCACACTAGCCACACTTCAACTTTCTTCCAACTTCCCAATGACCCGACCTCGGATAAAGTCATCCAGATGTCGTCTACTGGATTGCCTGTTGGCCTTATCTCACGGTAGCAGCAACTCGACATTGTTCAAATGGATGTACACCGTGCAATAGCTTTCACCGAATTGCTGAGCATACACCGCCCGTGTGCTTTATACCCTTCCGACACTCCCCCCGCCCCCTATGCCACGCTGCATATATGTGCATGCCCTACCGTACCAGACCCTAGTCTATCTCCTGAGTGGTCTTTCAGTCCGCTGTTATGCTGATTTCTCCTCTTCGTCCTTAATTTTTGCACACCAGTGTATATAGAAAAGAAAGTTACTTACAACCTACCTGAAAAACCTGTTATGTATTTATTGCCACTATGTGGATGATATTTTTATTTTATAAAAGATGAACCAAAAGGAGTTAGAAATTAAAAAAAAAATGCGTATTCTGATATATACTCTGAAATAAAACTTACTTTGGAGTTTGAGGGGAAAATCAATAATCTTTGATATATTACTAATCAAAGTCAGATTGAAATTCAAATGTGAAGTCTATAGAAAAGCTATTTATGTTTATTATTCCAGCACAATCCGAACACCCTATGAATCACAAAACTAATAGTTTGAGAGCTTGGGTCAGTTGAACCTTTAGTCATTCATCTAACTGCAAATTCAAAGGAGAAGGATAAAAATGGATAATAAATACAGCAAAAGAATATGGATTTATGAAATAATCAAAAAGTTAATAGCAAAAATAAAACATAAAAAAGAAGGAAAATTTAAAACTAAAGATGAAAAGCAGAAAGAGAAATATTATGGCTCTTTTTTCATACATCAAGAAATTATGAGTACAGTTGCTAAAACTAGGGGAAAAAAGTCAATTTTCAATCTGGGCATTTCATCTATAATACCAGAGGTATTGTAATTAACAACAAAAAACCACATAAAATATTATGGAGTCAGCTGGAGTATAAGAAATACTAATAGGACCCAATCAACCACAAGTATCATACATTGAGAGCACAAAAAACAGATGAAAAAAAAAAGAACGATTACAACAACACATTAAAAATTGTAATAGAAAAGAGAAAAAAACAGCTTTAGTTCAGTATTGCATAAATAATATGCAATATCCAAAATTTGAAGATATTAAATTACTAATATCGCATGCTAATGAAAAAGAATTAAGAATTTGTTGAAGTATTTTATTAGAATGTAAAAAAATTGTAATATACAGGATCTGACAACTGTAGATAACATGTGGAAATCTATAAGAGATCCTGAAAAAGAATATCAGAGGGGAAAAAAAGGAAAGTAGCGATGTAATAAATTGTAAAGCCAATTAAGATTTTTTTTTAGTTCTACAGTCAAAGTCAATAGATGGCAGAACAAGAAATTGTAAGAGAGCTTGGCGAACGTGACAGGTTGATGACCACACGTATTTGTTCCACTGGCTTAAAAATGAGCTCACTTCTGATTGTGTGACTATGCAGTGAGGAGTTTCAGCCTGAAGACTGAAACACAAGTCCCCGAGAGTGCTTGCTTATGCAGTGGAACAGGCTTGAGATTGGCCTTTCCCTTGATTATTTAAATTTTTTTTAACATAAGTTGGAACTTGGGTTTTAAAGTTAAAAACTAATGAGTATTTTGTTAAAAGCATTTTAATTATAATTGAAGAGACTAGTGTTTGATTAATGTATTACATGCTAAAAGTTTTAATATGTAAATATTGATGTTTTAACCTGCTATGGGAGGGGTCGATCTCAAAAGTCAAAATGTACAACATATGTTTTTTGAGGTAGGTGAATAGTGAAAACCTATCCTAAATAATATATTATTGTGTGTGTCAGTAAAAACAAAGACTCCCATGTTTTTTGGGTTGTTATCTATTGTTTAGGGGGTTGGAAATAATGCAGTTATTAATTTTCTCGAAATACTACACACATGAAACCCAGGAGTTGTTTGTGTGCTGGAGAAATACTTTACTTATGTTGCAGGGGGTGGTGCTGAGTTGGCAACATATGTTCTAATCATGTGAGGAAGGAAGATGTGTTGCTTATGTATAACGTGAAGCAAAATTTTGTTAATAGGGTGGGGACAAATATTTTAAGGTGGTTTGGACATATTGAAAGAATGAGTTTGAGGTGCTAACAAAGAGAATTTATTCAGCTCAAGTGGCAGGAAAGGAAGGTAGAGGGCAGTCGAGGAAATAATCATAAGATCAGATTCAGGAATGCCTGCAAGAGAAAAAGACAATGAGTATGAAGTACAAAGGCCTTTTTTTTTTTGTGTGTGAGATGTGGGATGGATATTGGATGTCATTGAAGCTCAAGTTGTGTGGGAAGATTGCTGCAAATGGAGATGTCTGATACATCAACAGAAAGAAAAATCAAGTACTACCAATAACTTTTATATGGCAGCTGATCTTTCTTTGAGGAGGTAACCTCCGAATCTCAGAGAATAGCTTAGTGATATGTATAAATGTATTAATTTTCCTGCAATGGGATGATGTAAGAAAAAGCTAATTTCATTTGAAGTTTTTCTGTTGGATGAAATGCCTAATATTAACAAAACTGCCACCTTTTTTATTAGTTTTCACATAGAAGTTTCACTGCTTTCCAAGTAGCCATCTCCTCAGAAAGCTTAAAAGTTGTATCAAATACAATGGAAGTTGGGACATGCATGTTCAATTTTCTCTGCAGGATTATGCAGCTTTCTAGTTTTCTGAAGGAGATGACTAAACAGGAAATTGCGAAATAAGGTGTTTCTATGACAAAAAATTATATATTTGAATGGCTGTCATGTACTTGAGAGGATTGAATTTCTGTGATAATTTTTTTTTTATTCCTACTGTAACAGTGAATCAGTGTTTTTTAATTTTTTACTTCTTTTGCTTCAGTTGTAGCTTGCATTACACTTCAATGATACTATAATCACTAATTTTGTTCAACACATGCAATGAATTCCAGGCAAAGTGTTTAACACACAGTCATATATCTTTATAGGAATTAAAACACTTATCAAAGCTTTGCTTAGAGATATATTTACTTAACTCTATTTTCACTTGAAGAACTTTCATTTAATCTGCAACAGAAAATTTTTCACTTGGAGAACTTTTTTGTGTACTGGAGAAAGGCATTTAAAAGCATGTATTCAACACAAAACATGCTGGATTTCTGTAATGCTTTGAATTCTATCATAACATTTGAGTTAGAAGATGAGAAGAACAAAGAAATTCAATATCTAGACATAAAAATCATTAGAGTTATAGAAAGTCTGTATTTCATTCATAATTTCAAGAAAAAAAATCTAATATATTACTGAATTATAACTTGTGCCACTCAAAAGCAGTAAAAATTAACACAGGAAGAAATTTAATAACTAGAGCTAAATTACTTTCAACAGAAAAAAATCAAATAGAAGCTATGACAAAAATGACAATGAAGTTAACAGATAATGACCCCTCCCCCCCCCCCAAAAAAAAAAAAAACTATCATTAACATTGTGCAAAAAAATGTCAGACAAAAACAATCTAAAAAGAACATCACAAAGTTTGAAAAAAAATGACAAAATTATCAAGTATATACCAATGGCAAATTATGGAAAATTAAATACCAAAATTAATAAACATTTAATAAAGAATAATGTAAAAATAGCAACTACAGCAGAAAACAAAGTAGCATATCTAGCTAATAAAGAACCTTACAGTAATACACAAGACAAGATGGAATGAAAAAATGTTGTATATCAAATCCCGTTGGACTGCACTGTAATTATATAGGACAAACGTCTCAATAATTAGAAATCATAATTAAGGAACACAAAATGGCTATTAATAACTGTGGTCAAAATAGTGTATTGGCAAACCACATACAGCTATGCAAATGTGAACCTTTATGGAAAAAAGTTAAAATATTGAATTATGAATCTCATAAAAAGCAAGACTAATTAAAAAAACAGTTACATAAAAAAAACCAGTTCCATCAATGAACCCTCAAAACTTATAGTGTTTTCAACAACTTAATTAAAAAATAACAGAATTACAAAATACACAATGAAAATATTTTAGTTTAATAACGGTAACAGCAAGTGGAACCTGGCAACAAAATTTTAGTTCTTCAGGTGTAAACAAAACTTTTTATAACACCTATACATTGAGAACAGGCCTTGACAAAAATCCAGAGGCCAGGAATGTCTATAATACCAAAAGAACCCATATATCTAGTTACCTGTGAGGAGAATCAAACATGGTTCTTCATTTAGCTTAGACACATACTTTTCTACCAATTCATCAACCAATTTTGGTCTCCATGGGAAGTCCTAAATTAAAAAAAAAATTAACAGGACTTAAAATAAGAAAAACATACATTAAAGCACATGCACCCAAATTCTATGGCAATTAATTAAAATTAATTTTTAATTTCCTGTTTTTCTAGTCTGTACTGTGCCTAAACACCTTCAAGTGTACAGATATGATATAATAAATGTAAAATGAATGAATGGAAATAAACTTTCAATTCAGTTATAAAATATATGAGGGCTGTCAGAAAAAGAATGAGACTGCAGCAGCTATAGTGAGAAAATGATGTGGTGCATGTTAAAATGGTAGTGGTACTTAAAAAGATTGTTGTTTGCTGAGTTGAGTGTTGATCAGTGATCGGCGGCCGCTTGGCAGAGAAGAGGGAGGGAAGTGAAATCATATCTGATTTTGACTGAATGCATAATGGCTGAGATAAGGGAAGAGCAGTATCTAACATTGAAAATTTGTTATCGCCTGAACAAAACAGCCACCGAAGCATGTGAAATGTTGAAGGAAGCACATGAGGAAAATGTTCTGCCACATCCAACAGCATTTAGGTGGTTTAAAGAATTTCAAGAAGGCTGTCAATCAACAAGCAAGGAAGGTGGGCCAGGCTGTCTGGCAACAGTTGTTACTGGTGAAGAGATCAACATGGCTGCTGTTATAGTGCAAGAAGATCATTGAGTGACAGTGACATGTCCCAAAACAATGCTGATGTGATATTGCATGATCATTTCTATATGTATTACCAACATAAAAATGTAATACAATACACAGCTGGAGGTCTGCAAACAGTCAAAAATATTTTTTTTTCCTTTTACTTACAAGCATTTTGACAGAAAATACAATGCAAACAAGTTAGTAAAATTATGTAATGCATTGATTATGATACGCTTTCCAACATACTAGAAATCATTACTCAAGTTAATTACTCAAGTTATGAGGAAAATGGCTGTGGAATAAATCTCACTCCTGTGCCCTGACCTTTGATCCCATTTCAATGATATTCAACAGAACTGGTTCAGTATACCTCCTAAGTAACATGATACAGTTTTGTCGCAATCGAAGCAATTTTACGTAAGTTATGATGAATAAAGGCTATGGAATAGATCCCGCTTCTGTGTCCTAACCTTTGACCCATTTCGCCCATTTTCAATAGGA
This sequence comes from Macrothele yani, assembly GCA_039090855.1. Classification (NCBI taxonomy): domain Eukaryota; kingdom Metazoa; phylum Arthropoda; class Arachnida; order Araneae; family Macrothelidae; genus Macrothele; species Macrothele yani. Next base: position 36,364,060 of record CM077004.1, read on the forward strand.
TTCGTCCCCAGGCAGGTCCTTACAACATATTAACATTTCATCCAAATCGAAACATTTTTATGTAAATTATGACACATAATAGCGATGGAAGTGATTCCGCTCCGATGTCCTGACCTTTGACCCCCATTTCACCAATTTTCAATAGGGGTTGTCCCCAGGTGATCCTCTACCACATACTAAAATTTAATCGAAATCGAACCTTTTTTTACGTGAGTTATGACGCATTAGAGCAGTGGAATGGATCCCGCTCCTATGTCCTGACCTTTCACCCCATTTCGTTCACTTTCAATAGGGTTCCTTCACAGATGGTCCCCTACCACATACTAAAATTTCATCGAAATCGAACGATTTTTATGCGAGTTATCATGCGGACGAACATACGCACACAACGCGTGACGTAATGAGGCAGATGGGAATCGCGACCATCTGCTCACAAGACTGTGACGTCATAAAACTTTAATAGGATCCGCACACAACGCATGATGTAAGGAGACAGATGGCGTGACCGCGCGCCAACATCTAATCGGACAACGCCATGACTTACACTAAAAACGTGGTAATTCAGGGTGGTTATTAATCCACTAAACGAATTTTCCTAAAGTCGAGATCAAGCTAAATCGATTTCTAGTACCAGAAAACGGTAGGTTAATGACTTTCATCAAAATCCTTAGAGCCGTTTTCAAAATGAACGTCAAGTAATTTTGCTTCCTGTAGTTCGAATGGAAACATTTCTGTACACATTTTCTTCCCAATTAATGTGTTCCCAAAGATGAAAATTTGAACATCGATTAAAATATCTTCATTTTATAACTTGCAATACTTAATATTTTCTAAAACATAACCATAATTATGCAATCCAACATTTGTTTGTCTACTGACGTCATCAAAGTACAGGTCGCGCCATCCTTTTTCTGGTTTCAACACCACCAAAAGAAAAGTTATTGATTTTTAATATAATTATGGTTCTGTTTTAGAAAATATTAAGTATTCCAATTGATAATAAGAAGTTATTTTAATCGATGTTCAAATTTTCATCGTTGGGGACACATTAATTGTGAAGGAAATGTGTACAAAAGTTTTTCCATTGGAAGTATAGGAAGCAAAATTACTTGACGCCCACCTTAATAATATGGGATAAGGGCGATGAAATGGATCGCAATCCTATGTCCTGACCTTTGACTCCATTTCGTCCATTTTCAATAGGATTCGTCCCCAGGTGGTCCCCTACCGCATACTGAAATTTCATTGAAATCGAACCATTTTTACGCACGTTATGACACATAAAGGCAATGTAATGCATCCCGCTCTTATGTCCTGACCTTTGACCCCAATTCACCTATTTTGAATAGGGTTCGTCTCCAGGCGGTCCCTTACCACATAGTCAAATTTCATTGAAATCGAACCATATTTATGCAAGTTATGACGCATAAGTGCAATGGAATGGATCATGCTCCTACGTCGTGCCCTTTGACCCCATTTGTCCCATTTTCAATAGAGTTCGTCCCCAGGTGGTCCCTTACCACATACTAAAATTTCATCGAAATTGAACCATTTTTACGCCAGTTATCGTGCGGACAGACGGACGGACAAAGCTGGACCATATACGCTTCTTCAACCTATGGTTGGAAAGCGTAAAAAAGGCAGTATTATTTGCTCTCATGGATGATAATGTGCTGTGGGAAGCTCAGCATCACACACATTTATGGGTGTCACAGTCCTAACTATAGAGAACTACGCACTATGGAATATAACTACAGAACTGCACATTATGGAATCTAACTATGGTGGAACTATGGCAATGCTGAAACAGCTCATGACTTCTACTCTTTATTCATTTGAAAGCGACACAAAAACACTTAAAAAATGACAAATTTTTTTAATAAAAAAGACTACTTTTTCCCGTTTCTTTGGACTGCTGGGTCATCCAGTGAATAGTGACTTTTCTGCAGGAAATTACTATTCACAGGATAAACATCCCAGGTGCAGATTTTGCAGTGACCCTCCCCCCAAATATATTTCATGGTTTGTGGATTTTGTGCAGCCACAGATTATATGAAGAATTTTTTTCTTTATTCCTGAATTTCGTTGTTTGTGGAATACCCAAAGGAAAACGTGAAACTGGGTTTCACAATACAAAATACCTGCAGATATGTTTAAATCACATTTTTTATGAGGAAATAAAAAAAGTTTTAACAAGCATGAAATCTTAGTGAAAAATTACACGATTGAAGTCTGAAACCAGTACATTTGTGGTAGAGTGAACTTCTTGTGTTTGTTAGAGAAGAATTAAGCTCATGTTACACACTGCAATCAGAATAGTTTTCTTGTGAACTTTGTTTTCTCCATAAAAATTTTGCAAACTTAACATAGTTAAGAACTAATCAGCAATGGAAACCAAACCTAAGACTAAAATTACTGACCATTTTGATTACAAAAACTGACTTTACTGATTTGGACATATGAAAAAAAAAAAAAAAAACAGACTAAATACTGACTCAAATTTCTCATTAGGAAAGAAGGGTCAAAAGCATTTTTTTTTAATCTGGCCTCCACCATCCCCATAGCCAGCCAACTCACATCTATTTATTGTTTTAATTGTAATCAACATATAAAACTATTACAAAATTACATATAATAATAATAAATAATCAGGAAAATCATTGCACTTTATTATAATAATACTGACATGCTCCTATTCAGCACAAATATACCTAAAACTAGAAAAAGCTTTAAAGTGCAGCTGTACAGTACCATTTTCAGAATAATACAAACAAAATGTTTACAACTTTGAATTTTTAAATATACTGTGGAAAATCATCTAGCTTTCTTTACAAAATTAGGTCATTAAGTCTCACTTTGTTTTTGCTTCTTTGAAAAAAATGTTGTTATAACACTGCTTTTTCGCTTATCAACTGCTTTCTGTACCTTTTCTATGTCTTTAATTTTCTTCACTTCTTGTTTCCTAACTTTCGTAGCACTCTCTAACATTGCTTGGGCCACACTAATTCCCACCAAGTTCTTTTTATTTATTGCTTCTTTTAAGCACTTGTTTGCATCATCCAGTAATCTGTCAACAGTCAATCTTTTCTCCTTTTCTTCCTCTTTCATTTTCTTCAGTACCTGTTCACCGTGTTCAATATTCACTTTTTCTTTTTCAAACTTACTCTTCATACTTGCTTGCAACAATTTTTCTTTTTCCTGTTCTTCTTGTTTCCTCAGTTTTTCTTCAGCCACTCTCCTCTCATCTTCACAGTACTGCTTGTATCTGACATGAGCTGTGCGTGCCAATTGAAGAAGTCCCTGAGTGATAATTACAAAGTGAGCCTTCCCCTCAAACACATTCACCACAGCATCTCTTACAGTCAAGTAAGCATCCAATGTTTTTTCACACATATTTGTGGTGTCTTCATTCAAGATGTTCCCCGACAATGAGAATCCCCTTTCTACATCCGCATTGCCATGCGAAAGTGCAAGTGCAGCCTTCACAATTTTCGTAACAATAGGGTATTTATTTTCTCCAGAGGTATATGTCTTCTCAAAAAACTGACTCCAGTAAATGTCCACTGGGTTTTTGTCACTACCTAATTTTTCTTCTTCTAATGTCAATAGTTTCCATTCATCAACTAGTGCATGTTCACTGTACTCAATTGGAAGAACTGCAACTAATTTCACTATGTTTTTGTATGATCCTTCTTTCACCCTCTTTGCAAGATGCAAACATCGAAGATACCACAACACAGGTTTATCCAAAGAAGACTTTTCCAAAATATGTGTACAAGCAGACACATAGTGCTTTCTAGCTTTCATGAAAATATAGCATCTTTCTTGTGCGCTTAGCTTCTTGAGATATTCACTTTCTCTAAGTGTCGAACACTATGTTTTTCAATGGCAAGTAATACTTATCACAAAATGCTTCCAGACTCAATGGAGCAGCACTAACACAAAATCAATTTATGAGTGTTCTGACGAGGTTTGTGAGCTCATTATAGATTAGATGCATTAAAGGATCTCTCTTCTGAAGGAAACCAGTGAATCTTGAACATGTATGAGCACTTGCACAAGCAAACATAATTTCTGCTTTGGTAGTTTTGTCTTTTAATAGTTTAACAATATTCTTGTATTTCAAAGAACTTATCAACTTGCTTTTGTGCTGGGGTATGAACTGAAGAAAGTATTTTTCAACAGCTGACCATTGTTCTAAAAGTCTCTCTCCAGCTGGTTCTAATGTCAGCCATCTAGAGGAAACATGTTTCATAAACCGACGACCCAGAAGTTTCATATCTGATTGTATTTTTTCAAAATCTTCCCAACGAGATGTTTGGCCATCAAAAAAATTATAGAGAAACAAGATCATGTCCGAAGCATTTTCACCAAAGTATTGTAATCCTTTTTGGAATGCATTATGGATGATGTGTATGTTACATGTGCCATCATCAATCAACTGTTTTCTTCCTAACAGGATCAGAGAATCATTCATAAGACGATTCACAGTTTTGTTAACATTGGGTCCATCACAACCTAGCATCAATAGCTTTGAACGAGAAAGCTGGGCATTATCCAAGGCTTCATTTAACTTGGAGTAAATATCACTAGCAGTGGCTTTACCAATGAAGAAAGTCTGTAGATGTCGTGTCATAATCATTTGTTTGGAATCAGACCAGTATTTAACTACAGTTTGAAGCTCTTTCTTTGAAGCTGCATTCACAGTTTCATCAAAACAAAGAGAGAAATGTGCTCCTCCAATATCATCCACCAACTGCTTTTTAAAATATGGAGTTAAAGCATCACATACCAAATATCTTGCCTTTTTTTGTCCTTGAAAGGGTGAACTCAGGAGGAACACTTCCAGGAAACATTGCCTCAAAGGTTTCTTTGACATCTTCACAAGCTGACTGAACAGCAAAGTTTCCTCCAATCATTTTCAAACACCAGATTAACTCTGCCCTTGAAGCAGCTTGTCTAGCAGAATAAAGCTGAATTGATGGTGTAGCTCCTGGGAGATGAAATTACACCATCACTGCTACATCCAGGACGGGCTGAAGAAAAATGTAGTTGTGAAGAACTCAGTTTCACTTTACATTGTTCTCTGTGCTTCCGAGTAGAAGCAGGCTGCTCTATAGCACTAAAGCCCCAAGAAACTGAAAATGTTTGTGCGCACAACATACAAAACTTCACTGTCACTTTTTTTCTGTCCCCATTCAGAAACCATTGCTGTCCTGTTTTTGGAACCATTCTGATTTTACAGTACATTTTTCCATACTTTTATCTAAGTAATCCAGTTAATCAAAGAACATATGATTTTATAAAGACAGCTGCATTACCTGAAACAACAAATAAAAAAAATTAGGATTACTATTCATTACAGTATGAAGTGAAGAAAAAACACATATGCACACACAACAATTCCCCTATATATATATATATATATATATATATATCAATTTCACTTGTCGTCCCAATTGGATGTCTCCATGTCCATTTCCTGTGTGGCTTTTTCTTGAAAAAGGAATTCAAGATGAAAAATCCTTCTGCCTCTGCAAACTCAACGAGAGTATTTCCACGCTGGTTTCTGTTGCCGTGACCGAATTTACCTACTGAAGTTTCATTCTGTTGCCGTTGCCCTATTTTTGCATTGAAATCTCCCATAATTATCTTCAAGTGCTGCTTACCTTTATTATTTAGATGACGAATTTCCTCATAAAATTCTTCAATTTCTTCTTCAGGATGACTTGTGGTGGGTGCATAAGTTTGAATAATCTGAGACTGGTATCTTCTCGATAGTTGGATAACGAGTCGTGCAGCTCTGTCAGAGGAACTTTCAACTTCTACCACTTTATCCTTCAGTTTCTTGTTTATTATAAATCCAACACCACTAGTTCTGCCAGTATCTGTCCCACGATAATAGAAGAGATGTCCACTTTTCAGTTCAATGAGATCTTCTCCTTTTCTGCTTACCTCACTTAGCCCGACGATGTCCCACTTGATCCTTTGTAGTTCCTCTTCCAATTCAAGAAGACTTGAATCAGAAGATAAGGAGCGTCCGTTGTAGGTAGCCAAGGTCAGCATCAAATGGCAGCCTAGTCCGGTCCTCCGGGGATTCTTAGCACCCTCTGCCTTCATGTCGCACTGGCCGCTGCAAAAAATTCGTCATCGAAGACTGCAGTGTGCTGAACAAGTTCAACACAGGTAGTGACCATAGATTGGTGAGATGTAAGATGCACCTCAACACTAAACTGGAACGTGGCAAGCTCATAAGACAAACAAAATGTATTGACATAACCAACCTTAAAAAACACCATAATACTTTCAAGTTGGAACTGAAGAACAGATTCTCTGCTTTAGAAGGCCTAACATCGGAAGAAGTGGATATTTCGGAAGTTAACAGAAAAGTAACCAAAGCTCTTATGGAAACAGCAACAAAATTAGCTGGGTCTAAGAACAAGTTGCATGTGAACAAATTATCAGGAAAAACCAAAATGTTGATGCAAAAAAGAAGAGAGATGAGGACAACTAAAGAAGATGTGACTTCCAAAGTGGAATATATAGAGCTATGCAAGACAGCACGAAAAAGTATCACTGAAGACGTAAGGAAATTCAACTGTGAGCTAGTGAGGAAAGCAATTGAAAACAACCAAAGCCTAAAGATAGCAAAGGGACATCTCAGTAAGGGAAGAAAACAGATTATGGCTCTGAGAAAAGAAGATGGTTCTATAACAAGAAATAGAGGCGAAATTTTGACAAGAGTGAAAGATTTCTACTCCAAATTATATGAAAGGGATGATACATGTACTCCAGACATCATGAAAGGTACCAGAGTTCTTCCAGTCCTCCCAGCAGAAGTTGCTCATGCAATCAAGAACATGAAGCGGGGGAAAGCTCCAGGAGAAGATGGAATTACTATAGACATCATACAAGAAGCAAGTGGAGAAATTGAAACAGTACTCGCCCAAATTTTCACTCGATGCCTTAATGAAGGGAAGATTTCTGAGGATTGGAACAATGCTACAATGATCCTGCTACATAAAAAAGGTGACATTGAGGATCTCAGGAACTACAGACCTATCAGCCTCCTATCAGTGGTTTATAAAATCTTCACTAAAGTTCTTTCACACCGCTTGAAGGTAACACTGGACATGGCTCAACCGAGAGAACAAGCTGGATTCAGGAGTGGCTACAGCACAATAGATCATATCCACGTACTGAGAGAACTAATTGAAAGAGCGAGGGAATATGAACTTCCATTGTGCATGGCTTTTATCGATTATGAAAAAGCCTTTGATTCGGTGAAACCATCAGCAGTTACCACGGCTCTGAAATCCTGCGGTATTGAAGATGCATACATTAATATTATTAATAACATCTATGAAAATGCAAGTGCAAAGATTCGGCTGTTTGAAAATACAACACACATAAAAATTGGAAAAGGAGTGAGACAAGGTGACACCATATCTCCGAAGCTCTTTAATGCCACATTGGAAAATGTCTTTCAATCACTGAACTGGGAAAACAAAGGGATAAAGATTAATGGAGATTATCTAACCCACCTTCATTTTGCTGATGACGTAGTCATTTTTGCAACTACCCCATCAGAGCTGCAGAGTATGATCCAGGAACTTGCTGACAAGAGTAAAGAAGTGGGATTAAAAATGAACTTTCAGAAGACAAAAGTGATGTTCAATGCTTTTACAAGAAATGAAGATTTATCGATTGATGGAGAAAAACTGGAGATAACAGATACGTATGTTTATCTTGGACAGCAGATATCAAGTGAGGGTCACATTGATGAAGAAATTAATCGGCGTACAAAACTTGCCTGGAGAGCTTTTGGAAGAAACAGCATAATTTTCAAGAGCAATATGCCATTATGTCTCAAAAGAAAAGTGTTTGATCAATGCATCCTTCCAGTGCTTACGTATGGTGCAGAGACGTGGACCTTAACTAAAAGAGACATACAAAGGCTGCAGACAACTCAAAGAAGCATGGAGAGGTGCATGCTTGGTATAACCAGGAGAGATAAGAAGAGGAACTCATGGATCCGAAAAATGACGAGAGTGGAAGACATCATGATCAGAGTTAAATCCCTGAAATGGCAATGGGCTGGACATACTGCCAGAAGGACAGACCATAGATGGACAGCCGAAATTTTAGATTGGATCCCAAGGGGCAGGAAAAGACCCAGAAAAAGACCACATGGGAGATGGGTGGATGAAATTCGTAAATATGCGGGAGTGACATGGAGGAGACTGGCACAAGACAGACCGTTGTGGAGGAAACTTGGGGAGACCTTCGTCCAGCAGTGGATTAATAATGGTTGACAATGATGATGATGATGATGATGATGATATATATCACCAACCCGCTTGGCCAGCGTGGTGAGTTATGACCAAACCCCTCCAAAATGACTCCACAACTTAAATCTTGGCCCTCAGTCTCCGGCAGCTGGAATGTACCTGGCCAAGGCAGCGGCCAGTGCGACATGAAGGCAGAGGGTGCTAAGAATCCCCGGAGGACCGGACTAGGCTGCCATCTGATGCTGACCTTGGCAACGTATAACGGACGCTCCCTATCTTCTGATTCAAGGCTTCTTGAATTGGAAGAGGAACTACAAAGGATCAAGTGGGACATCGTCGGGCTAAGTGAGGTAAGGAGAAAAGGAGAAGATCTCATTGAACTGAAAAGTAGACATCTCTTCTACTATCGTGGGACAGATACTGGCAGAACTAGTGGTGTTGGATTTATAATAAACAAGAAACTGAAGGATAAACTTGTAGAAGTTGAAAGTTCCTCTGACAGAGCTGCACGACTCGTTATCCAACTCTCGAGAAGATACCAGGCTCAGATTATTCAAACTTATGCACCCACCACAAGTCATGCTGAAGAAGAAATTGAAGAATTTTATGAGGAAATTCGTCATCTAAATAATAAAGGTAAGCAGCACTTGAAGATAATTATGGGAGATTTCAATGCAAAAATAGGGCAACAACAACAGAATGAAACTTCAGTAGGTAAATTCGGTCACGGCAACAGAAACCAGCGTGGAAATACTCTCGTACAGTTTGCAGAGGCAGAAGGGTTTTTCTTCTTGAACTCCTTGTTCAAGAAAAAGCCACACAGGAAATGGACATGGAGACATCCAAATGGGACGACAAGTGAAATTGATTTTATTATGAGTAACAAAAAATTCGTCATAGAAGACTGCAGTGTGCTAAACAAGTTCAACACAGGCAGTGACCATAGATTGGTGAGATGTAAGATGCACCTCAACACTAAACTTGAACGTAGCAAGCTCATAAGACAAACAAAATGTATTGACATAACCAACCTTAAAAAACACCATAATACCTTCAAATTGGAACTGAAGAACAGATTCTCGGCTTTAGAAGGCCTAACATCGGAAGAAGTGGATATTTCTGAAGTTAACAGAAAAGTAACCAAAACTCTTATGGAAACAGCAACAAAATTAGCTGGGTCTAAGAACAAATTGCATGTGAACAAATTATCAGGAAAAACCAAAATGTTGATGCAAAAAAGAAGAGTGATGAGGACAACTAAAGAAGATGTGACTTCCAAAGTGGAATATATAGAGCTATGCAAGACAGTACGAAAAAGTATCACTGAAGACGTAAGGAAATTCAACTGTGAACTAGTAAGGAAAGCAATTGAAAACAACCAAAGCCTAAAGATAGCAAAGGGACATCTCAGTAAGGGGAAAAAACAGATTATGGCACTGAGAAAAGAAGATGGTTCTGTAACAAGAAATAGAGGCGAAATTTTGACAAGAGTGAAAGATTTCTACTCCAAATTATATGAAAGGGATGATACGTGTACTCCAGACATCATGAAAGGTACCAGTACCAGAGTTCTTCCAGTCCTTCCAGCAGAAGTTGCACATGCAATCAAGAACATGAAGTGGGGAAAAGCTCCAGGAGAAGATGGAATTACTGTAGACATCATACAAGAAGCAAGTGGAGAAATCGAAACAGTACTCGCCCAAATTTTCACTCGATGCCTTAATGAAGGGAAAATTCCTGAGGATTGGAACAACGCTACAATGATCTTGCTACATAAAAAAGGTGACATTGAGGATCTCAGGAACTACAGACCTATCAGTCTCCTATCAGTGGTTTATAAAATCTTCACTAAAGTTCTTTCACACCGCTTGAAGGTGACACTGGACATGGCTCAACCGAGAGAACAAGCTGGATTCAGGAGTGGCTACAGCACAATAGATCATATCCATGTACTGAGAGAACTAATTGAAAGAGCGAGGGAATATGAACTTCCATTGTGCATGGCTTTTATCGATTATGAAAAAGCCTTTGATTCGGTGAAACCATCAGCAGTTACAATGGCTCTGAAAACCTGCGGTATTGAAGATGCATACATTAATATTATTATTAACAAAGTATATGAGGCTCACACATAAAAATATATATATATATATATATGGGATGTAAGGTCAGGTGATGCGTAACATCACAGCCTCTCCTTGACAAATGTCAACCCCGCCTTCTCGTGGTGCATCCTGTTCCCACTAAAGGGGCTCTGACGACCGCCCATAGCGGTATAACTATACCATCGGGATCAGAGGAAATGCTATCCCACACTCACCAACCCGCTTGGCCAGCGTGGTGAGTTACGGCCAAACCCTCCAAAATGATTCCACAACTTAAATCTTGGCCCTCAGTCTCCGGCAGCTGGAATGTACCTGGCCAAGGCAGCGGCCAGTGCGACATGAAGGCAGAGGGTGCTAAGAATCCCCGGAGGACCGGACTATGCTGCCATCTGATGCTGACCTTGGCTACTTACAATGGACGCTCCCTATCTTCTGATTCAAGGCTTCTTGAATTGGAAGAGGAACTACAAAGGATCAAGTGGGACATCGTGGGGCTAAGTGAGGTAAGGAGAAAAGGAGAAGATCTCATCGAACTGAAAAGTGGACATCTCTTCTACTATCGTGGGACAGATACTGGCAGAACTAGTGGTGTTGGATTTATAATAAACAAGAAACTGAAGGATAAAGTTGTAGAAGTTGAAAGTTCCTCTGACAGAGCTGCACGACTTGTTATCCAACTCTCGAAAAGATACCAGGTTCAGATTATTCAAACTTATGCACCCACCACAAGTCATCCTGAAGAAGAAATTGAAGAATTTTATGAGGAAATTTGTCATCTAAATAATAAAGGTAAGCAGCACTTGAAAATAATTATGGGAGATTTCAATGCAAAAATAGGGCAACGGCAACAGAATGAAACTTCTGGTAGATAAATTCGGTCACGGCAACAGAAACCAGCGTGGAAATACTCTCGTTGAGTTTGCAGAGGCAGAAGGGTTTTTCATCTTGAACTCCTTCTTCAAGAAAAAGCCACACAGGAAATGGACATGGAGACATCCAAATGGGACGACAAGTGAAATTGATTTTATTATTATGTGTAACAAAAAAATTCGTCATAGAAGACTGCAGTGTGCTAAACAAGTTCAACACAGGTAGTGACCATAGATTGGTGAGATGTAAGATGCACCTCAACACTAAACTTGAACGTGGCAAGCTCATAGGACAAACAAAATCTATTGACATAACCAACCTTAAAAAACACCGCATAATACCTTCAAGTTAGAACTGAAGAACAGGTTCTCTGCTTTAGAAGGCCTAACATCGGAAGAAGTGGATATTTCTGAAGTTAACAGAAAAGTAACTAAAGCTCTTATGGAAACAGCAACAAAATTAGCTGGGTCTAAGAACAAGTTGCATGTGAACAAATTATCAGGAAAAACCAAAATGTTGATGCAAAAAAGAAGAGAGATGAGGACAACTAAAGAAGATGTGACTTCCAAAGTGGAATATATAGAGCTATGCAAGACAGTAAGAAAAAGTATCACTGAAGACGTAAGGAAATTCAACTGTGAACTAGTGAGGAAAGCAATTGAAAACAACCAAAGCCTAAAGATAGCAAAGGGACATCTCAGTAAGGAAGAAAACAGATTATGGCACTGAGAAAAGAAGATGGTTCTGTAACAAGAAATAGAGGCGAAATTTTGACAAGAGTGAAAGATTTCTACTCCAAATTATATGAAAGTGATGATATATGCACTCCAGACATCATGAAAGATACCAGTACCAGAGTTCCTCCAGTCCTTCCAGCAGAAGTTGCACATGCAATCAAGAACATGAAGCGAGGAAAAGCTCCAGGAGAAGATGGAATTACTGTAGACATCATACAAGAAGCAAGTGGAGAAATCGAAACAGTACTCGCCCAAATTTTCACTCGATGCCTTAATGAAGGAAAGATTCCTGAGGATTGGAACACCGCTACAATGATCCTGCTACATAAGAAAGGTGACATTGAGGATCTCGGAAACTACAGACCTATCAGCCTCCTATCAGTAGTTTATAAAATCTTCACTAAAGTTCTTTCACACCGCTTGAAGGTAACACTGGACATGGCTCAACCGAGAGAACAAGCTGGATTCAGGAGTGGCTACAGCACAATAGATCATATCCACGTGCTGAGAGAACTAATTGAAAGAGCGAGAATATGAACTTCCATTGTGCATGGCTTTTATCGATTATGAAAAAGCCTTTGATTCGGTGAAACCATCAGCAGTTACAATGGCTCTGAAAACCTGCGGTATTGAAGATGCAGACATTAATATTATTAATAACATCTATAAAAATGCAAGTGCAAAGATTAGGCTGTTTGAAAATACAACACACGTAAAAATTGGAAAGGAGTGAGACAAGGTGACACCATATCTCCGAAGCTCTTTAATGCCACATTGGAGGGTGTTTTTCAGTCACTGAGCTGGGAAAACAAGGGGATAAAGATTAATGGAGATTATCTAACCCACCTTCGTTTTGCTGATGACGTAGTCATTTTTGCAACTACCCCATCAGAGCTGCAGAGTATGATCCAGGAACTTGCTGACAAGAGTAAGAAGTGGGATTAAAAATGAACTTTCAGAAGACAAAAGTGATGTTCAATGCTTTTACAAGAAATGAAGATTTATCGATTGATGGAGAAAAGCTGGAGATAACAGACACGTACGTTTATCTTGGACAGCAGATATCAAGTGAGGGTCACATTGATGAAGAAATTAATCGGCGTACAAAACTTGCCTGGAGAGCTTTTGGAAGAAACAGCATAATTTTCAAGAGCAATATGCCATTATGTCTTAAAAGAAAAGTGTTTGATCAATGCATCCTTCCAGTGCTTACGTATGGTGCGGAGACGTGGACCTTAATTAAAAGAGACATACAAAGGCTGCAGACAACTCAAAGAGGCATGGAGAGGTGCATGCTTGGTGTAACCAGGAGAGATAAAGAAGAGGAACTCGTGGATCCGAAAAATGACAAGAGTGGAAGACATCATGATCAGAGTTAAATCCCTGAAATGGCAATGGGCTGGACATACTGCCAGAAGGACAGATCATCGATGGACAGCTGAAATTTTAGATTGGATTCCAAGGGACAGGAAAAGACCCAGAAGAAGACCACATGGGAGATGGGTGGATGAAATTCGAAAGTATGCAGGGGTGACATGGAGGAGACTGGCACAAGACAGACCGTTGTGGGAGGAAACTTGGGGAGACCTTCGTCCAGCAGTGGATTGATAATGGTTGACAATGATGATGATGATGATGATATAGAGAGAGAGAGAGAGAGAGAGAAATTTTTAAGCAGGGTGTCTATTAAATTCCTACAGTAAAATTTGCTGAGTATTCCTAGGTTAAGATTTTCTTGCCGGTATAGGGCCCCACCCTGCCCTACACAGTGGTGAACTACCAGGACACTACAATGTCCAAATTTCACCTCAATATTATTATTTTCAGAGAAATTAAAAAAAAAAAAAAAATCAGCACTGATTAGTTAAAAAAAACTTCAAAATCAACCAGATAATTATGTAGTTATGGTGGACACAAACTACAGACAGACACACACACAAACAGACACACAGACAGACTGACACACAGAAACCACTTCAAAAATAGTGAAATCGTATTCGGGCGATCCCAAAACATGTATTTCCGTTGAAATCTCGAATTCGAATTTTTGCACGATTACAATACTTCCTCATACTAATGTATGAGAAAGTAATAAGAACAATTATAAGAAATACAGTACAAAGGCTCAAAATATAGGAAATATAAGATGGGTAGGAACATTGTTTACATATATGCACACACACAACTCTTCCCCAAACCAAAATAATACATCTGGCGAGGAAAGTTAACCGAAATTTATTTTTTTTCACTTATTTTTTCACTTATAACATTCCCAATATAGAGATAAAAAAAGATAGCATTCCCAATATAGAGATCAAAAATCACTCTCTAGTGCACAAGGTTGTTAACAAAGTTATAACTCAGAGCCTTCTCATCGGCATTTTCTAATTTTTCAATCCCTCTGAAACATAAAACATTACTTTACCGACCACAAACTTTTTTTCATATCACATAAATCTCTTTTTAAAAAAGCCATGGAATAAAACTGACTTTACAGACCAAAATTGAAAAATACAGACTAAAACTGACCAATCTGAAAAATACTGACCATTTTCCATCCCTGGAGCTTGGTAACGTTTAAGCAATTCTGTTCATCATATTTAAAAAAATTTGCATGAAGCCCAGATTAAGGATAGGATGCCCATGTGTTGCAGAAGTGATGAGTATAATTGCTTTAACTTTTAACCAGTTTTTAACTACATTACTTTAGCAGTTGTGTATATTATTTTATATCAATAATAGCGGCTACTGATGATGACTAGTATTCTGCAGACTTGTTTTTCATCTGTGTCAAAATGAACTGGGAAAGATTATGGCTGAAGTTGTAGACATCAATGCAAATTTCAAAAGAATAAAATAAATATGAATTTAAATTAGCTACTTTCAAACCTCAAGCAACCTGGATAGCAAGCACTATGAAAAATGCACTGCACATGTCTGAGTATGAAATCTGTACAGCACATCCACCTCACAGCCAACATGCAAGGATACAGATACAGATATACAGCAATAATGCTAAAAACACATTAAAAATGGAAGAATGGTTGGTTTAACTACATATCATAAAATTCAGTAGGCTAAATATTTAAAGTGATATAAATCTAAAATTTAAAGATGCCATAACGTAATCTCACCAGACAAATAATTAAAGTAAAAAACAAAGCAATGAATATATAAACTTTCAGGGGGAAAATCAAAAGTCCGATGCATACTTCTCCTTCTGGATCTTCATTTATTTCTGTTCTTCCATCTCTTGTGATAACATTATTTTCTTCATCAAGGATGACGAGGCTTGGAATTCCTGAGCAGCACAAACAAAAGCATTAATTAATACAAAACTACAAAATCTGTTATCTTCTGACTTTTTTCAAGTGAATAAACAAATCATTCAATCTATTGCCAGATAACTAAAGATCTTTTCATATCAAAATAACTGCATCTATGAATTCAATAATGAATATTCAACTTTTCATGGAATTACTCAACATTTGAAAATCAAATGTGCTCTAATATTAAATAACAGGCAACTTAATATAATTCACAAAATAATGTTAAAAGTACTTAAGCTCTAAAATATGTGTGCATTTGTATATGTTCATTATTAAAATATTAATTAAAACAATAAGGAACACATTAAAAATAAAAGAAATTAAATCGCATTATTTTCAAATACTCAGGCTTAGAACTTAACTTACACACCCTCTGCACAATATCTGGAAATAAAAAATTCAACAAGATACACTGAGCATGTGTTCAGCAGGTTCTAAGCCTAATATGCCTATATCTTGTACTAGTGGCTTGGTGTAGCAAAAGCCCCAATCTAGTAAGAAGTATTGTATTAAACTCATTTGATGAGTATATTTAAACTCTGTACACATTTTGAAATTCTCGTGTTGATGTTGTGCTGTACTTATATCTGTCGTAGTGCACACAGTATTTGCAGAAGGAAAGGAAGTTACAATGGAATTAGGATCGCACATTGTCCAAAGCACTCCAAGGTGGAAATTGATGAGACGTAGAAATAGTCCTTTATTGAAGGTTACATGCAAAGACCCTTTTAAAAGCTAAATTTTTTATTACAGATGATACTAAAAAGTGAGGAATAAACAATAGAATCCAAATGTTCATTCCTCACTTTTTAGTATCATCTGTAATAAAAAATGTAACTTTTAAAAGGGTCTTTGCATGTAACCTTCAATAACGGACTATTTCTATGTCTCATCAATTTCCAACTTGGAGTGATTTGGACAATGTGCGGTCCTAATTCCATTCCATCCTTTTCTTCTGCAAATACTGTGTGCACTACAACAGATATAAGTACCGACAGCACGACATCAACACGTGAATTTCTGAAACAAAATACAATTCTCTTTTACACACGTTTACAACCAGTCACATCTGAACATGTTGCATGTTCATGACATGACTTTCTGATATAGTAAGAAGTATTTTTCACAGTTTTCAAGAAAATGGTAATAAAATTGCACTATTTTTTTTATACGCTTTATGTATTCTGTAGAGGGGATGTAGAGAATGTATAAATATATTATCAACAAAATGCAGGTCCAAGTTGCGTCTTGCTACGCCATGCTCGATCACCTCAGCTGCAGTCTTGTATGCTTGGGCATAAGGCTTGTTAGCCAAAATATTTGTCAGGGCTGTCAATATTGATTGCTTTAATTCTTTATTTTCATTACGATCAACACATACACTGGCGGAAAGTGAAAAAAGAACACCAAGAACGAGACGTCTGATACCAATGAAATTTATACAGCATAATAACGGAATACAGAGGATAACGTGATCAAAACATTATGGCAAAATACAGCTATATTTGCTGGTAAACTGAAAAATAACATTTCCATGTAACATGGTTAGTACGAGGTTTAACCGCCATGAGCTACGTCACACTGTGTAATTCTGACATGGAGTCTGTCGTACAGATGTTAGATGTAAGTTTTGGGTATTGAGTTCCAAGTATCCTCAACCTGGACGTGTAAATTGGGGATGGTCGTGGCTGGCTGTGGAGACCGGATAAGTCGTTGTCCCATAAAATCCCACACGTGCTCAATGGGGGACAAATCCGGTGAACGTGCAGGCCATGGAAGTTGTCTCACACCCTAAAGTGCATGTTGTGTTGCACGTGCCGTGTGCGGGCGTGCGTTATCTTGCTGGAAAACACCACGATGGACCGACCTTACAAATGGCACAACAACAGGCTGAATGATGTTGTTGATGCAGGAGGTGCTGTTTAGCGTACCCGGTACAAACTCTAGTTGTGTACGGGAGTGATAGTTGATCGCTCCCCACACCAGGAGACCAGGTCTAGGCCCTGTGTGCTGCTGGCAAATGCAAGAAGGGTGGAGACGCTCCCCTGTGCGCCTGCCAACACGCATATGGCCATCGGAGGCTCCCAAGCAGTATCTGCTTTCATTGCTGAACACGACAGATCGCCATTACATTCTCCAGTGCAGACGTTGGCGACACCACTGCAGCCGTTCTTGATGGTGGGCTGGAGTCAGAGGTACACATGCCAGAGACACACGTGCACATAGTCCTGCATCCAGTAGACGGTTGCGGATTGTTCACACAGTCACTTCAGGTGCAACGGCACCTCGGATTTGCGTCGCAGTGGATGTTCTGCTTGACAACACCGCTCTTCTTATGCGTCGATTGGTCCGCTCATCAGTCCGTCTGTGACTCCCGGTTCCACGTCTTCTCGTGTGGGAATGTTCCTCGGACCATCTACGGAACCATCGTACCACCACCGATACTTCCAGTCCAATTCGCTCCGCAATACGACAATACGACCACTCGGCCTCGCGGAGTCCGACTAGACGACCTCGCTCAAAGTCCGATAACTGCTGAAATCGTACACGTCTTCCATGTCCAGGCATTGCAGCTTCTTCAGGGTCTTCGCACGTGTCTGTACGCCGACGACTGATTACATTCACTTCGCTGTACTCCTTAAATACCACCGACGATAATTTGCATATTATGCCGTGATGTGGCATAAGCGCTCCCCAGTTGGTCCCGAAATTAACATCACACCTACGTAAACTCGACCCCATCAACATATGTAAATTTCATGATCGTCCGCCAATTCGTTCTTGGTGTTCTTTTTTCACTTTCCGCCAGTGTATATCAGTAGTTGCCGAGGAATCTATAAAGTACAATGGTCAATATGAAGGGTTTTCACCAGTTCATAAGTGGTAACAAATCCGAGATATGCTGGTGAATCTGTCCCTGAATTTTAAAATAGTATGGACTGGCCTGGAATTTCTTTTTTTTTTTTTTGTGGCCGAGAGGGAAGCAAATGACATCACACTGTTGTATTTCTAGATGTGTTGGACTAAATTAGGATGTTCAGAAGTAAATATTTCAGCCCCGTATTTATCTGTAGTTCTGGAAAAGAAATAAGGGCGTTATGACAACAGAAATTAAAATGATCATTAGTTTCCTCATTAACGAAATGCAAATCATGACAGTGCACATATTCAATATTCATTCAAAAAACATGCCCTCATTTGGCTGGAATGGTACTCATAATAGAACGCTGTTTCTATCGTCTCTGTAGCACAGCTTACAGTTGAATGACAATGGAAGCACGTGCAGAGGAGGGCAGCCAGCCAGCCAGCCAGCAGAGCTATCCTTGACAATAGCCAATCACCTCCTTGCTCCCCATCTCCAGTCTAGTTGGCCAGCTCCGGCAGGTGCCATCTCCCAAGATCATATGACATACCCGACTGCCAGTATTGCAATGAGACAAAGTGAGAGTACTTCGTAGAGAGAGTACTATTCTTAACTCCCAATATGACTGGCAAATGTCAGTTAACCAGTCAATCACAGAGTCACCACCATATTTTAGCATCTCTGCAGACATGCCATCTACTCCAAAAGCCTTACCATTCTGAAGAGATTTTAGAGCTTCACACACCTCTTCTCTTGAGATCCCACCAGTGCTTCTATCTCTCACTATGACATCATCTGCTTCTGCCTCAGAATCACCTTTGCTTTCATGATGTAATAAATCACAAAAGTACTTACACCATCTTTCGCTTAGCTCATTGGGTTCCCATATCATTTCTCTGATCCTATTCTTTACACAACTTAGAATTTTATTTCCCTTATTTTTCCTATGTCTTATGTACTTCCAGAACGCATTTCTATCTTTCCAAAAACCAAATCGTGCCTCTCCTCCTTTTCCTTTTATCTACTGCCTAACTCTCGCAAACCAGCTTTGCTGCCTCACGCTTCTTATAGCGATATTCAACCTCAGAAACTCTAACTTGCAACATCCCCAAGTAAATTTACTTCTTTCTCTTTACTGCTTCTTTAACTTCACTGTTCCATCAAGCATCACCTTTAAAGTTACCTACTGTTGCAGTACCACAGACCTCTTCAGGGGCAGTGACAACACAGTTCTCACATGCCTTCAACTCATTCAGATGTTCACTAAGTAAATCAGAGTAACACTGATTGATGTTCTTCAGACAGCTTTTTAACCTTTATTCTTTTCACCACAGGCATCTTCCTATACTTCCTTTTCCAACCAACATTCAGTTTCACCCATGACACTAACAGGTGATAATCAGAGCCAACATCTGCACCTCTCATCACAAGGTATCAATAACTAAGTGTTCCAGATGCTGATCATAAACAACAAAATCTATTACACTCTTTAATCCCAGAAAGCAATTTTCCCTAGTTCAATTAATCTCTGACCATTATCATTCACACCAAGATCATTAAACTTACCCAGAATGTTATCAGAAATCCCATTCGGAACACCTACTCTAGCATTGAAATCCCCTGCTACAATAACTTTCTCTTTAGCACCAAACTGGCTCAAAACAGCTTTTAGCTCATCCCAAAAAACTTCCTTCTTATCAGAGGGATCTGAATCACATGGAGCATACACCACAACAATTACTATTCTCTGAAATTTCACTTTCAAACAAATTAAGAGAATTCTCTCATTTATGCAGCTGTAATGAATCAAGTTGTTCTTCATCTTTTCACTTAAAATCACACCTACACCAACCAGCTTGTCCTCTCACATTATCCAACACTTGTTACCGTGGTTTGAAATAAAAAATAAATAAAAAAAATAACAAATTTTTTTGTTAGTGTGGAGCACTTGCATTCTGAAAATCACACACTTTTTTTGGGAAACTATTTTAGTCATTAACGTAAGTTGTTAAGGCTACTATTTAGGCTACTATTTTTCTTCTATCCCAATTTCTTTCTTTTTAGTTTCACTTACACACAGTACATCCAATCTATACTTATTAATTTCTTGAATCACCTAATTTATCTTTCATTTATATCTCTAGTATTCCATACAACAATCATACACTCACTCAGCCAAGATCTCTTTCTCATATGCCATTTAGAAGTTCCAGGTCAATTCTGTGGTGGAATATCCTTCTTGAGTGATAAGCATATAAAACCTGGCAGTACATTTGGAAGAAACAGCACAGTTTTCAAGAGCAATTCACCATTCAGGGTGTCCACAGAATTATCAAACCTGATTTCCCTGACCTTACACAAATAGGTTTATTTGAGTTTTTCAATATATGTGCCATGATAATAAATAAAATTGAATTGGATAATTGAGAAACTTAAATTATTTAAAAGTGTTTCCGTTTGACATATATCCCAAATAACTGATTCATTTAATTATTATTATTTTTTTTATTTTATCGGCCTCCACCTTTCCCATAGCCGTCCAACTCACACTTTTTTAATTTTAAGTTTACTCTTTTTTACATGGTTTTACATTTATTGAAGAAACACTCAAACAAACCCATACACAATATTCAGAACAGTTACAGGGATCATAGCATACTTCTGGAAAATTTTAGGTAGGAATTTTAGGACTTTTTAGAAAAATTTTAGGAAAATTTTAGGAGTGTATTTCAATAAAAACTAGATGTATACTTGTATACATCTAGTAAAACAACTTTGTATACATTGTAAAGAGTTTGCTTCACACCCTTCAACCATATATACTGATAGACTGCGCATGACATCAAAATTTCTGGCTCCAACATAAAATCACATGACAACAGTCAAAAAGATGGGTTACACCTGCTGTGCTTATGGTTGCTCTGAGCGATATAGTATAGAAAGTTCTATGATTTTTCATGGGTAAGAAACGAATTAAATACCTAAGTCAATAAAGTTCAATTACTTAACCAGAAACTTGCAGCTATTGATATAAAAATATAGTAACTTAAGAAAAAAAAATGGAATGCATGTTCCAAATTCTTCGCAAATGTTCATCACATTATAAATCGCAAAATGTAAACAACCCGATCATGCATGTATATAGCTCATAAGTAAACTTACCTGAAGAGTTTTCATTATATATGAGGCGCATTCACATAATACACCGAAAACACTGAAGTTCTGCAGCGTAAATTAGTAATCATAACAGCATTTTTACACGAAATTTGGAGTCTGATGATGACGTGCCCAATGTTTGAGCCATGGCGGCTTTGATGCAGCTATTGCCAATGCGCAGTCCATTAGTATATATGGTCGAAGTTCACACCCAAATTTTTTGCATAACGTCTAATGTCTAAAGTTTAAGTACGATTTACTTCTAATGTTCAGTTCTTATCTTTTCACGTGTTATTATCATATTCAAGTATATTTACCACATTCAAGTTTCACTTTGAACATTAATATGCTGTTGAACCAGAAGCAATTCACGATTTTCACAGTTAAGTTTTCAGGTTTCACATTAAATTATAATATCCTAAAAAGGTAATTGAAAACCAAGAACTATGTACAATTGTTCACTGAATTACTTTTTTCATATTATTGTTTTAACCTTTTCCTGATTAGCCTATCTTTTTCTGCTTCCACCACAACTAATTTACTTTCAGTTTTCTTTATTTCAGCTGAACCTTGTATGATCAAGTTAGAGGCAACTGCTATTTCAACAGTGTTTTGTTTTTCTACAGCTTTTCTCATTCTTTCTGTTCCCTCTTGAATTACTGCTAGGGAGGCTTCTTTATCTTTTTTAAGCCTATTTATTTCTGCATCATTTTCTTTTATTTTGTCATCAAACTCAGCTTTTCTTTTTTTCTCTAGCTGCTTTTCCTTATTTTCCCTCTCTTTCTGCTTCCTTTCTTTTACCTTTTTTTATTATTCTTCCTTCAGCTTATACTCTTTATAAAATTTATGTGAATCACGAACACTATTTAACAAATTTCTTGTTATGGGAACTTTACTTACACATCCATAGTGTTTAATGGCCCCTTTAACTATTCTTAATGATGTTATAGTTGAGTCTTTTAAGTTAGTCTTGTCCTTCCTTAACAGAGCAGTGTTAACCGAAAATCCCCTTTCTGCATCAGCATTACCATGAGGTAAAACTAATATTGACTTGATGAGTTTAGCAAGATTTGAGTATTTTTCTTTTCCGCTAGAGTCTTTAATACTAAATATATTACGCCAGTAATGATCAATCCGCACTGGAATATGCCCTTCCTCTGAAATTTCACTAGTTCATCTAGAGTTGGCTTATCGCAATTTAAAAGTTTCCACTCTTCTCTTACTCTATCAATTTGTTCCTCAGAAAGATGCAAAACACTTGAAATTCTGGTTATTTCCGAAAGTCCTTCAGTGACTGAAAGTTGAGTTGACTCTTTCTTTGGTTCTTTTACCTTTAAAACTTCTATGTCTCTTAGCTTTTGATTGCAGAATGGCAAATTTGACTTTAAATATTTTGTGGTTGCAATTAGTGATTTTTTTTTTTTTTTTTTGATTGGAGGTTTAACGACCACTGTGAGCAACTCAATGGGCTATAAGCAGTCGCCCGTCCCTAATTTAGGGTCACTGGTTCCAGGGAAGGGAGAGAGCCAGTGCCGTAAGACAAACACAACATCCATGCCTGACCGGGATTCGAACCCGGACCCCTTACGGACGAATGATCAGAGGCCAGCGCCTTAGACGACTGCCCCACCGGGGCGGCGCAATTAGTGATGATCTTACATCTAAGAGAAATAATTTCTGCCTGGTCTCCTGAACATTCCTGAGGAGATTTTTTGTCTTCATACCAACTTCTAACTCCTCTAGTTTTTTCCATGAATTTTTGTTTTCAAAATCTACATTCTTTAGGTCTTCTCCAAATTTCCCTGCAATAACATCATCTTGGATAAACTGAGCCATAACATTCCTCATTAAAGTATTTAAATCAGAATATAACTGGTGTATTTTTGGTTCTTCACTCTGATAACATAATGAAAACTTTTCAAAATTTTGGTGTGAAAATGAAATTAATGCTAAATAGCAAGGAGTTAGCTCATTTTTCAGGAAACAGTGAATTCTTTTATACCTTGCCGAATTGCGTAGTTGTTTTTCAAATATTTTTTGAGATGGCAAGAAGTTTAAAAAATATTCTGTAATATTTAGCCATTGATCCAAGAGCCTCTGGGCTACAGAACCAATGGTTAACCATCTGTTGCTGACATGACGCAAAAGAAATTTGGCTGTGACCAATGTTATATCCTCAACACATTTATAATCCTCTCGTCTTGCAGCACTACTCTTTAAAAAGTAATGCATATCAGTAGCAAATTCATCAAAATCTATATTTAAGCTTGTCAAAAAAATTTTAAATGCAGTACTAACAACAGGCAGGTTGCAAAAACCTAGTTCCAAAGATTTCTGGCCTGTTTCTTGTTTTACAACTTCATTGAATTTGCGTAAAAAGCACTTATTTACATTTGGGCTGTCTATGGATACACAAATAATTCTGTTCAACGAAATATTGAAGGATGATAACACATCAAGAATTTCTTTTAGCAAAATATCTGCTGATGCATGACCCAGAAAAACGCTTGTTAGGTATCGGCAAGAAACTGAATTTATTTCTGAAGACCAGTGCCTGAGATACACATCCAACTGCCGTTTCACTTGTGTATTTGTAGTTTCATCAAATGCTATAGTAACCTTTCCTGGGCTACTAGATGCAATGTATTTTTTCAAATCTTCTTCAAAATATTTTGACAATCCATGTGATATCACATAAGCAACTTTTTTTCTTTAAGTTGCATTTTGGCTGCAATAGCAGAATCAGGAAACATTTCTTTGAAAAGTTCAACTGTTTCAGTGCATGAAACAAAAGACATATTGTCCTTAGCAACTTTCATGGCCCATAATGCTTCGGCTTTAGCCAGCTGTAAATCATGACTCAGTACTTCACTAATATTTGTTTTGGGCTGAAGATCCCGTCCTCCAAAGGCTTTCAGGATGGACTGATTTTGAAATTTACTTTGAAATTTCTGCAAATGTTTTTTTCCTTTATGATGCGCTTTAACTTGTGAAAAGCCACTATTAGAAATGTTGAAAATTTCTGAACACAATATACACTTAGCAGAAAATATTGTTTCAGTTGCAGAACACCATTCTTTCAACTTCACTCCGTCCAATTCTTTGGCGAGCCACGCATCTTGAAATTTCGTTTTGGATTTAGGCATCTTAAACACTTGTATTACTAACCAGAAAATGAAAGGGAAGTACAAAAACAAGTTCCAATATTGCAAAACCAGACAACTTCCCGAAATTTGGCTGCGAGGATGTCAGAAGATAGAAAAAAAAAAGAAAAAAGCAGGTCACCACTAGAGAACTGAACCTGCACACAGCACAGAGAACACCATAAAAGACGCAAAACCAGAAACTATCATACGCATCTCACGCAAGTTCAGTCAAAGCGAGTCGGAGCCGAGATATATTGCGCATCGAAGGTCGCTGTCGCCGACGCACGATCGAAGGTCAATGATCACGTGCTCTACTGCCTGCCACGATAACACTCATCTACCATCCCATCGTCATTACCGGAGGTTACGGAAGGAGACCACATGTTTCCTTTTTGCTTCCACCCACCTGCGGTTTACAATAACAAAACATC
Organism: Macrothele yani; assembly: GCA_039090855.1. Lineage (NCBI taxonomy): Eukaryota > Metazoa > Arthropoda > Arachnida > Araneae > Macrothelidae > Macrothele > Macrothele yani. The sequence goes on from CM077004.1 coordinate 36,388,988, forward strand.
AGCAGAAAGAGGAGGTTCCACAAGGCATGTACAAAAATAAAGTATGATCTTCTGCGTGCCACGGAGTTTGTCTGCAAAGCGCAAACCAGGGGTGAAAATGACCCCTCTCCTTTTCCCTTAGATCTCTTGTTACTCTCGAAAACTGTCCGAAGGCAAAAAGTGGAGCGCCCGCCCTGAAGCAAGTGCATCTCGATGGTGTCATTTTCCCTCCCTTCAGCAGCACAGCATATAGGCTGTGTTTCTACAATAACAGGTCTTTTTACCTTACTGTAATGGTAAATTTATTGGCGTTAATAACGGTTGTATTTTTAATAAATAAGCTTACGAAAATTTTAGGAAGAATAGCAAATTTTAGGTATTTAAGGAGGGTCACAAAATATTAGGAATTTTAGGAGGAATGCGATCCCTGCAGTTACTATAAAAATATTACAGTAGGAACACAGTCACTGTTTTTATATTACACACCCCTTTTTTTCTTTTCCCAATCTGAAATCTTCGCCTGCAATGCTGCTTCTTTCAACTCTAGTTCCTTCCGTACTCTGTCTTTTTTCCTTCAATTTTCTTTCTTCTTCGTTTTGAAGAACACTTTTTTTCTCAAGATAATCCTGATATCTTCGTCTGGAGGCTCTTACAGAAAGAAGAAGCCTTCTATTGATGGCAATGTGTTCTACTCCTCTCACATTTTGAATGGCCTCAAAAACTGTTCTCTGACAAATCAGGGATTCTTCCAGGAGATTTTCCACAAGATGAGACTTATTGACAGAAAATCCACCTTCCACTGAAGCATTTCCATGAGACATAATGAGACAAATTTTTATTACATCCCAAAGTTCACCGAATTGTTTTTGGTTGTCAAGTAGAGCACTGTAAAATTTGTCTAATCCAATTTAATCATCATGACTGTCTAAAAATTCATCAAACTGAGACTTTAAAGCAGATTGAGCTTCTACACACAATGAAGCATACTATTTATTAGCTTTTTCAGCACAGTCATCTGAAATCCTGTTTGCACTAAGTAAAACTTTGAGCACAATTTCCACTCTCTTCTTGCCTAGACTCGGCTACTGCACTATAATATTTGGGTCCAAACAAGTTACCCCACAGACAAACTTAAATTTTAGTGGGCTTTTCTCACGAAGTTTTTCAATCATACTGGTCACAAGTTTCCTAAATTCAAGCTTAAACTGTAATTTCTCCCTTTCTGAGCACTTCACTTCTTTTAATAGCTTTTTAGTATTAAATCCAATATCAACTTTCTCAATTGAGAGAAGATTTTCACTTTTTGATACATCTAAAGTTAACAGTTTTGAGACACTATCAGCTTCACTTAATTAGTCAGGCTTCAAGATTCGTGCCATCAAATTTTTCATCAGATCCAGCAAATCAGTGTGTAAGAAAGGAATGAAAGGCTTTGGGCTCTGGAACCTTCTCAAAAAAGATTCACACTCTGAAGCTATAGTCCAAAATGCAGCCAATTTGCATTTCAACAGTGGACTTTCCACAAATTCTGCAAGGAACGTGTACTGTTTGCTGGAAACCGATGATTCTTGAGCATATTTCTTGATATGATCATAGACAAGCAATGCCCTAGTCAAACAATTAATGTTTTCCAACCACCTTGCAGTGCAAAATTTCAAAAGGAAATCTTTACATCCAGTAATCATAGTATAATTTGCATGACGAGCAGGATTGTCTTTTAAAAGGTAGTACAAGTTACGCAGAAAGTGATGTATATCCCATTTCACTGCTTCAAGTCCAGTTTTCATAGCTCAATTAACCACGTGAAGACCACATACTCCAATATCAACTAATAATTTACCAAACAAAGATCTTCGTTCTTTCCACATTTATAAGTGAGTCACGGAAAAATTCTCATTGGCCGCCACCGGGAGTCGAACCCAGGGTCTTCCAGTTACGCGCCGCATATGCTTCCGCTACGTAATTGGAAGACCCTGGGTTCGACTTCCGGTGGCGGCCAATGAGAATTTTTCCGTGACTCACTTATAAACGTGGAAAGAGTGAAGATCTTTGTTTGATGTACCTGGTCCACATCAAATGTCTGTATTAATTATTCATTTGCCTTCTAATTATTTCTTCAGTTGCTGCTTACCATCTTTGGTGAATCCCCAGCATTGTGTTGGGCTCCAAGAAAGCAACCTGCCAACTTGGCTTGGCAGTTAGCATGCGTGAGTCTGGAGGAATTCGAGGCCGCTGTGGTGTAGCGGAAGCATATCCGGCGCGTAACTGGAAGACCCTGGGTTCGACTCCCGGTGGCGGCCAATGAGAATTTTTCCATGACTCACTTATAAACGTGGAAAGAGCATTGTTTGATGTTCCTGGTCCATGTCAAATGTCTGTATTAATTATTCATTCGCCTTCTAATTATTTCTTCAGTTGCTGCTTACCATCTTTGGTGAATCCCCAGCATTGTGCGGGGCTCCAAGGAGCAACCTGCCAAATTGGCTTGGCAGTTAGCATGTGTGAGTCCGGAGGAATTCGAGGCCGCTGTGGTGTAGCGGAAGCATATCCGGCGCGTAACTGGAAGACCCTGGGTTCGACTCCCGGTGGCGGCCAATGAGAATTTTTCCGTGACTCACTTATAAACGTGGAAAGAGTGAAGATCTTTGTTTGATGTTCCTGGTCCACGTTAAATGTCTGTATTAGTAATTTCCCATCTGGATTTTCAGTTCTAAGTTTATCTTTCAGCTTTTGAAGAAAGCTGAGATTAAAGTTAGGTCCATCCATTGACACTTGTGGCATGTTATCCAAGGAAAGAGGTGTACCTTTAATGAATTTCTCTAAAAGGTCATTAGCTGTTGCCCGTCCTAAAAACACACTACTTAAGTATCTAGTGGAAACTTTTTGCAGATTGACGTCCCAATAACGAACAAACTGATCCATTTGCCTATGCTGAGCAGTTTTCTTTAGTGATTCATCAAAACGAATTACAAAGTCAGTGCACTGCTTCATATCATCCATTAAACCCTCTTTGAAATGTGGTGCCAATCCATGGTTTGTCACATAAGATGCTTTGCTTTTGCCTAAAGTAAATTTTGAAGCTATCGCACTGTCAGGAAACATTAACTGAAATGTTTTGTTAATCTGTGTACAAGAGTTCAAAGACATTCACTTGGACACCACTTCCATGGCCCATATTATTTCCGACTTTGTTACATCATCTTTCACTACATAAGCATTAAGGTCACTGGGCTTCACATCATCTTTCACAACATAAGTATTTGAGTCATTAGACTTAATATTTTCTAGAAGTACTGATTCCACATTTCCTGAGCTTGTTGATGGCAAGAGTTTGTTATTACAAAGAGAGTTCTTTTTCACAGAGGAAGTGAAAGAAGCAAGACTGGGCTGAGACATTTTAGCACGGATGTTTTTCAAATGATTAGGGCCATTTCCATGGGTGGAGACTGCTCGACGCCCCATGTTGCTAAGCTTGAAAGTTGTAGAGCATACTTTACAAAATGCTGATTCATTGTCGCCGTTCACAGCAGCTAACTAACCAGAAAACTCAGGATTGAATTGTTCGTCCAACCATTGTTCATTAAACACACAATGCTTTAACATTGCTGCAGTCTTAATTGACTTTTAACAAGGTATAACTTACATCACAAATTTTCCTCTACTCCTTTGACCTAAAACAAAAAGAGCAATGTTAACAAGTAATGTAACACAACTTACAATAATAGGTAGGAAATACAAGGTTACATTAGTAGGAAGGGGAATTTAGTGACTGTCTGCAACACCAAGTGCAAGTGTGTTGGGCGATGAGGGCGTCATTCCCCGACGCCGGGTTAAAACTAGTTGTAGTTTAACTGTAATTGAAATTTCCCTGACTTTTTTTTATATCACTGATTTTTCCTGACTTTTACTAACATTTCAGGCATTTCCCAGACTTTTCCTGACCAATTTTCATTTCCCTGACTTTCCCCTGGTTTCCAGAATGTGGACACCCTGCCATTATGTCTTTAAAAAAGTGTTTAATCAATGTATCTTTTCAGTTCTTACTTATCAGGGCTTGAAAAATATTTGAAAAGTTACATCCCCAGTTGGGCATGTGCAGAAATCATTTACCTGCCCAGGTAGTAAAAGCTGGATGCCCAAGAAAATTTATCTTTTAATATAAAAAATCAGAACCCTTATTTTTTTAAGTTAAAAAATATTCAAAATAGTATAACTATACTAAAAATCCGAAAATTCTTGGCGTAGAATAGAAATAAAAGTTTCCAAGCTTTCACACATCAGCCAGATGGCTTTCTCAAGGAAGGTAGACAGCTAACTGCAAACTGGATAATAGAACGTTTCAACACTTTGAACGAGGTGACTTGACTAGACAATAAATGATTAGGAACAAATGTGATATTTCGAAGAAACGAGGTCACACGTTGGTTGGGCACGCGATACAATGGTAGAGAACTCAGCATTATTTGAAGAACTGATTCCAAATACGTGGCAACTCCAGAGAAATGCTATCATTGCAAGCCTCGCAGCTGGTCAAGATTTCCAAGGTTTCGCGAATGGCGGTAGATTTGGGTGTGGAGTATGAAGCTAATTTCTTTACATCATTCCATATAGGATCGGCGGACTTTAACTTGACTTCTCTTGATAGGGTAGTGGTTATTTTCTCGTCTCTTGTATCCCTTTTATGTTCGCTGATTCTAATTCCAAACGAACGTTTGGTCATTCCGATGTAGTATCGCCTGGAGCCGTCCGGATATTTTAGTGGGATGGCATAAATGCCTGCCTCATTGAGAAGAGGGGGCTTGTCAATATTTCTCTTAAGCATCATGTATAAAGATGCCAGAGATCTTATGCCGACACCGAAGTTCATCCTCCTGAGCGCGTTTTTTGAGTTGATAGGAAATATTTGGTATGTAGGGAATAGAGCCCAGGTAGCGAAGTTGCGACATAGAGATGTTATTAGCACTGCTGGTTCTGGCTTTCTCGATAAAGTTATGCATCTGGTTTAAAGTATATCCTGCCTCAGTGGCCAATTCGACGATGTTTCTTAGTTCGGATTGTTTAGAACGAACATCGGACGAGACAGCGAAGGCTCTTCTAATTCGTGAACGGGATAAGGCGGTCTTGTAATCATCAGGGCAGAATGAACTGCGGAGCATCAGGTTGGGAACTGAGGTGGGTTTATAATAGACTTCCGTATGAAGGCGGTTGTCATGCGATTTTCTCACTGAGACGTCGAGATAAGGTAAGGTACCATTGTGTTCAAGCTCCATGGTGAAATTGATTGTAGGGTGTATATAACTTAATTTATCTAGGAAAAACGGGAGTCTCTCCTTTCCGTGTGGCCATATGAAAAATACGTCGTCTGCATATCGTAGCCAGGTGGTAAGTCTTGGGGTGATGTTGGTGAATATTTGTTGCTCAATGGGGTGAAGTATTGCTTCCGCAAGTACGGCTGAAAGCGAAGAACCCATTGGAGCGTCATTTACTTGCTTATAAATTTGCCCTCGGAAACTGAAGTAGCTGGAATTTGAGACCAAGTCCATTATTTTTAAGATGCTGATGCAAGACTCCTGAGAATAAGCCGATGAATTAGATATAGCCTCTTTCAATGTTCTGATGGCTTCCGGTACAGGGATCGATAGTTAAAGAGAAACTACGTCGAAACTGCCGATAATGTCGTGTTGTTGAACAGTGAGCTGCTTGATTTTCGTCATAAAATCTAGAGTGGATGTTATTATAAAGTCTGACTCCGGTAGATGATTAGTTAAGAATTTGGTTAACGCTTACTCTAAGTGGTACGTCAGTGCGGATCTTCTGGACACGATCGGTCTCAATGGATTGCCGGGTTTGTGGTGTTTAAGTCTGCCGAAGAGTTTTGGGATCTGATGGCCAGGCGGTAATTTGGCGGATTCCTTGAGATCATCTGGAATATCAGTTGACCCTGCAGTTCTTTTTACCTGTGCAATCCAAGAATTTAGAGGCAGGATATACTTCGAACCAGATGCATAACTTTATCGAGAAAGCCAGAACCAGCAGAGCTAATAACATCTCTATGTCGCAACTTCGCTACCTGGGCTCTATTCCCTACATACCAAATATTTCCTATCAACGCAAAAACATGCTCAGGAAGATGAACTTCGGTGTCGGCATAAGATCTCTGGCATCTTGATACACGATGCTTAAGAGAAATATTGACAAGCCCCCTCTTCTAAATGAAGCAGGTGTTTATGCCATCCCACTAAAATATCCGGACGGCTCCAGGCGATACTACACCGGAATGACCAAACGTTCGTTTGGAATTAGAATCAGCGAACATAAAAGGGATACAAGAGACGGGAAAATAACCACTGCCCTATCAAGAGAAGTCAAGTTAAAGTCCGCCGATCCTATATGGAGTGATGTAAAGAAATTAGCTTCATACTCCACACCCAAATCTACTGCCATTCGCAAAACCTTGGAAATCTTGACCAGCGCGAGGCTTGCAATGGTTGGTTGGTTGATTGATTTTTATGGCGCAAGGGCCATGTTTGGCCAAAGAGCGCCAGACACAAGACAAACAAACAGTATTAAAAAAAAAAAAAAAAAAAAACGTGGCATAAATCTCAAAATCTGGCTGACCAAGTAAAACCGAACCATGAGAATGATGGAAGGGCCAAAAAAGATAATGAAACAAACAGTATTAAAAACATGGTACAATGGTTAAAAACTAGCTGATTAAGTAAAACTGAGGAATGAGAATGATGATAGGGCCATAATCCAGATACGTTTACAAAAGTCAATTTGTTTAAAAAAAATGAAAACACGGCAGCAGTATCGCAGTGGTCATTTAGGAGCCGCTCAACAAATGAGAATGAGCGGCGTCCCCGATCAACAACAACAATAAAAAAAAAAAAAAAATGAAAACACACATCACGGAAACGAACACAACTACACATAAGATGAGTCACAGGAGAGGGACGAACTGTCACTCTCCTCCTCCTTCTGTTCCCCCATAATGTTGGTTGAGGGTGGGGACCTCGCTGAGTCTGGGACAGTTGCAATGTTGGTCAGTTGGACTGCGGCAGTTGGATGGACACTGCACACCTTTGTGGATTTAGGGCCAGCTCTTCCACACGTGCAAGCTTTCTGCTGGGAACTGGAAGAGTCGGTCATCTTCAAAAGAGAAGGCGCAGAGTCAGCTGGTCGAATAAGCTGGAGCTCAGAGAAATCCACCTGTGTCGCTTGTTCAGCTGTAGATCTTTTGGTAAGTCCGGCGAGAGCTACAGGGCGCTGCACAAAGGACTGCACGGGTTGTGGCAGAGACTGAACTACTGCGGCAAAAGTACGCTGTCGGTTGTTGGGAATACCCAACTTGGCCTTGGCAGCAGGGTACGAGAGGCCTTCCAGGGTCTTGAGGCGCTGGATCGCCCTCTCGTCCTTCCATTTCATACAGTTGCAGGAGTAAGCTGCACGGGCCTCACCACAGTTAACACAGCAGGCCACAGAAGTGCAACCTTCCCCGTCATGTTCACTGGAGCCACAATTTGCGCAACGAGCGGAACTTTTACATGAATGTTGTGAATGCCCGTACCTCTGGCACCTGAAACAGCGCAGAGGATTGGGAATGTTCGGGCGAACTCCACAGACCAAGTAGCCAGCCTTGATTTCGGTCGGAACTTTCGGGGAGTTAAAAGTCAAGATTACATTTTTAGACTTAATCAAAGAACCATCGCGCCGGAACATCATACGACTTGCAGCAATAACACCCTAATCTGCTAGTTCACTCACCAATTCCTCCTCACTGCAAGCCAAGAGATCAAACTCCGAAATAACATCCCGAGAGGTGTTAAGAAACGGGTGAGGTGTCACTTTGACAGGAATGTCTTGAAGACTAGTGAGGTGCAGAAGAGTGTTACTCTGAGAAACACTGCAAGTTTGGATAAGCAGGTCCCCAGAGCGAAGCTTCCTCACAGACTTCAAGGAGCCAACCACAGCGTCCAAAGCTTTAGAAATAAAAAAGGGAGATCTGGTGGACAGTCTCTCATTCGGATCGATGGATTCCACAACTAAGTGTGTAGCATGCGTATTCACAGCAATCGAGGGGAGACGACACTTCAGAGTGACTGGTACAGCTGCCAAAGACGAGGTTCCACGTTCTTGGTCCTGGTCATGATCTAAAGACCGTTTAAGGTTATGGGTTATGGTACTTAGTAGGTTGAGAAGACGAAGGGGAGTCGTTGTCAACTATCATTTTTTCAGGTGACTTGAGTTTGGAGTTTTTGTTTTTGTTTTTACCCATGGAAAAAAGGAGGAGAATTCGTCTGCAGACTACTTAACCCACCACCGAGCCCTACAAGGGAGAACTGGAGGTCTGCAAGCCAAGAAAATGATGCTGGACACAGTTCTGGAGCTTATACGCTTCAGATATAGTCCGTTGGCTGTGATCACACGCACTTGGCGGACACTTCGGCCTCCAGAGTTCCGTCATGCCAACGCCTTTGGCATGATCCCACAGCCCCCGGGCTTACCCTGCCATGCTATACGACAATAAAGCCACTAAAACCCTGTACACAACTTGGTACAAGACTTCTGACTAGAGGTGGGTTAATCTCTAGCCTCCCGTTTACAGCGAAGCCGGGGTCGAAGAGGAGTGTTGGTACACAGGAGGCACTTCTCCGGTCTCCTGCGACCTCAGCCGCCAGACATCCCATTTCCGCCTCACGGGTCTCCGCACGCGGCAAACATGCAGGTAGGTCTAGCACCCAAACCAGCTAAAAGGGAAAAAGTAATCCAAGGAAGACAAAACCCTGGAGTGGAACCTAAACGGAATCTCAGCAACCTACGAACTGAGCGGTTAATATAAACAGTTAGTAGCGGAGGGTAACAAAACCACAAGACCGGGGTGTTAGTACATAGCGTGGTAGCGATTAGGTAGAGTGTACAACATGGGCAACTGGCCAGTGCAGAAAATAAATAAAAACGAAAAAGCGAGGCACAAGACCAGCTCGGGATCATGGGGGCGCGATTCCCCAACAGCTGGATGAACAGCCGTCCCTGCAAACTCCAACAGCATCGGGGGAAAAAAAAAAAAAAAAAAAAAAAAAAACAAGCGGTGGTATGACACCAGATGTTGACCAGTCACAAGGTCAGCTCGGGGCGTGGGGGCGCGTTTTGGTTTTCCAGTTATCCCCGTGCGGGGAGGCTTGCAATGATAGCGTTTCTCTGGAGTTGCCACGTATTTGGAATCAGTTCTTCAAATAATGCTGAGTTCTCTACCATTGTACTGCGTGCCTAACCAACGTGTGACCTCGTTTCTTCGAAATATCACGTTTGTTCCTAATCATTTATTGTCTAGTCAAGTCACCTCGTTCAAAGTGTTGAAACATTCTATTATTCAGTTTGCAGTTAGCTGTCTACCTTCCTTGAGAAAGCCATCTGGCTGATGTGCAAAAGCTTGGAAACTTTTATTTCTATTCTACGCCAAGAATTTTCGGATTTTTAATATAGTTATACTATTTTTAGTATAATTTGGTGTACAGTTCCTACTTTTTTGAGTTAAAAAATATGATGTTTTTTTTTTTTAGATGTTCTGCATTTTCATTTTAAGGGTCTGTATTAAAAATGTTTGATGCACAAAAGCATGTATCTCAAGTTCAGGGCTGCCAGCCTATCACACCCAAGAAAATAATTGCTTTAGTAGCCACTAATGGTAAAAATAGTAGCCTAAATAGTAGCCTTAACAACTTACGTTAATGACTAAAATAGTTTCCCAAAAAAAGTGTGTGATTTTCAGAATGCAAATGCTCCACACTAACAATTTTTTTTTTTTTTTTTTTTTAAATTTCGAACCACGGTGACAAAATTAGCACATGCTCATGTTTTACACACACCCACACACTACAAAAATGGGCATCTAAGTTTCAATGTAATGCTATTCAAAACAGAACTACAAATGTTATGGAAATTACATCCGAAAAATACTCTCTATATATCAAAAATTACTTACATAACATAACCTGATACAAATTTTGGAATTAGAAAACACTTCCTTCTTTGTCATTGTTCTGGAGGTCGGTGTTTTCATCAGTATCGAGCCAGTACGGAGAGATTTCTTCTGCTTTTGTGGTTTATAAAAGTGGGGGACTTCATACACTGTGTTGAAAAAAAATTTGCATTTCTTCTTTCAAAGACCATAGCTGTGGTCATTCAGTCTTATGATGATCATTTGTTTTGTTCTGTTGATATAATAGTAGTAGTTATCTGATATGAAGTATATCAAGAATCTCATTCGAATAGATAATCAATCTCTGCCATATTCCAAACAGAAAAATGGGACACTTTTTTTGGCAGAATATCTTGATTTGTGTAGGTCATTCCTCTAATCACATGCGAGTCTAATCTATACTTGCCCATTGACTTTCCTCCATGATACTTGCAATAGAGCAGAAAGCAATGAAATGAACAAGACATATCAATATCAAAGTTGATGTTCACATGTATCAATATTAAAATTGATGTTATACAAGCACGTGTATGCAACACAAATTACATTAAAAAAAAAATAGTAGCCTTACAATTAAAATAGTTCAGTTTTTCTGAAAATAGTTGCTTTTGGCTATTTTTTGTAGGAAATAGTTGCCACTGGCAGCCCTGCAAGTTTTAAGATGATGATGATGCTGAGATTGGTATGAAATGGTATGATGATGAAATTAGTATTTGAGAAATTTAGTGATCTGCCATGTTCCTTTTGTTGAAGTTTTTGCTCTTTGTCACTAAACACCAGAGGCAAGTTCCATCAGAGGCATGCATCCTGTAGCTGAATATAAACCACATTTGGAGCAAAACTACATATGGTTCCAATTTCTGGACCTAGAACATTATATAATTAAGGAAGTGATATTCTTCTTTCCTTGACACTCCATAACAACAGCACAACTTCCGGCAATTAGCAGTGAAATGGAACACGACATACAACGGCCATCTTTTTTCTTGTAGAAGGAAATTCTGTTCCAAACTTTTTTATTTTTAAATTTAGTAGCTGGAAAACTAGATTTTTTATTTACCAGCCCAAGTCAATAATTTACATAGCCCCGGGCATCTCAGGCATGGTATTTTTCAAGCCCTGCTTATGCATCAGAGAAATGGAACTTAACTGAAAAAGACACTCTAAAGCTGCAGACAACTCAAAGAAGCATGGAGAGATGGGTGCTTGGTGTAACTAGGAAAAACAGGAAGACGAATACATGAATCAGAAAAATGACAAAAGTGGAAGACATCATGATCAAATTAAAAACTCTCAAGTGGCAGTGGGCTGGACATATTGCTAGAACTGATCACCAAACTGGACAATAGAAATATTAAACTGGATACTAAGAGACTGAAAAAGATCCAGAAGAAGACCATGTGAAAGATGTGTCCATGCTGGAGTAACATGGAGGAGATTGGCTCAAGGCAGAGTTGTGGAAGGGACTTCGGGAGACATCATCCATTCAAACAGCAGTGAATTGGTAATTGTCAACGATGCCACATTACATGTATTTTCATGAGTTTCAGTTTCACACATGGTCTTAGCTAATTTTCTTTTCTCTTTCTTTCTTTTTTTTTTTCTTACTCTGGAAGGTTTGTTTGGTGCATATAAACCACTGAAATTCAAAAACCAATCAAACAAACATCATTTCAGTTTTCCCCCATTTGACACAATTAGCAGGAACCACATAAAAACTCTGGCTGTCGTAAGTTTATGTCATTTCTCTATTTAAATAATGCACAGTGTCTTAGAAAACATATTTACTTTTGATTACCAAGATAAAGTCATACACAAATTATAAGTTAAGAAACAAAAAAGAAAAAAAAGGATTTAAGAGCTGAAGAATTTTTGTATAATGGCCTGTCAGTAAACTACTGCAATTTTTGTTTTTAAATGAAATGTGTGAAAATCTGTGTGTGTAAACAATAAATGTAGCACAACGCAAGAAAAAAATGAAAAAAACAAAACTAAAACTTTTATAAGAAAATTGGGAAATGGTGATAAACTATACCAATTAAGGCATTCAGAAGAAGTTGATATGCTGCACAAGGAAACAAAAATTACACATAAGCACACAGTGAGATTTATGTAAAAAAAAAACAATAATAGGTACGTAGATGCCTTATTACTTATAATAATAATAGGTATGTAGATGCCTTTATTACTTATAATGTTTACAGTGAGATTGTCTAATAAGGGATGCTTATTACGGTACACTAATCAGATGTCATACAAAAGACTAGTCTACCAATGGAAGTGGAAATCACCACTTGAATATACACTAAAGTAGCAAACCATTAAGAACACCCAACAGCAATAAGACGCATGCAACCCCAATTATGTATGCAACTATGAAGTTGAGATGGCTGTATAAACACTTCAAAGATTTCAATGTTTCTGAGGGCAGCAATATCAGTAAGACTCGTTATTTAAATGACTTCAAAAGAGGCATGATAGTGGGTGCTAGATAGGCACATGGAAGCATCTCAGAAACAGCAAACCTTCCCAGCTATGCAAGAACAAGTACATTAAGAGTGTATATTAAGATAAAATACACAATTTGTTACAAATATTTTATTTTTTCAAGTCGACCAAAGTTTTGCTGGGTTCTGACCTAGCTTAATCAGGACGAATGGCCATTCATCCTGATGAAGCTAGGCCAGAATCCAGCGAAACCTTGGTCGAGTTGAAAAAATAAAATATTTCTGTCAAATGTTGTATTATCTTAATATATATAATCATCATAAGATTGTAGTCTTTGACTTCAATAATATTAAGAGTGTACAATAAGTGGTGCACAAAGAACAAAATAAACAGTAAGCAGTCTCCCTGTGGTTGGAAACGACTGTTTGATGTTCACAGACAACAGAAATTTGAGAGGATTGTACAAGGTAACAGACGAGCTCCATTGGGTTAAATAAACCATGCAGTGCAACAGCTATACGAAAGGAAAATTTCAGCATACACAGCTTGCCGCACATTGGTTATAACAACATAATTTCCCTTCATGTACCACTTTCTCTACGAAAAATGGATAAATTCATCTGCAATGAGCACCAAAACTGTACTCTTAAGGAGTTGAAAAATGTCATTTGGTCCGATGATTCCTATTTTCAGTTAATGTACACAAATATGGTATCAACAGCACAAATCGATAAATTTCAGTTGCCTAGCATCAACTGTACAAGCTGGTGGAGGTGATGTAATAGTCTGAGGTCCATTTTCATAGAACATATTGAGTTCCTTAATAACTCTGAAACATCATTTGGATGCCACAATATATCTTAATGTCACTGCAAACCAGCACACCCAAACATGTGCATTGTGTTTCCTTACGGAGAGAACTACCTCCAGCATGATAATGCGCCATGCCATAAGACTTGGATCATCACACAGTGGTTCCAGAAGAACAACAGTGACTTCAAAATGCTAAAATGGCCCTCACGGTCCCGAGATCTGAACCCAACTAAGCACATATGAAATGAGATTGAGAGAGCCATTCATAACAGTCTCCTCCAGCAAATATAGGGCAATTGACAGATGACATTATGTCCACTTGGCTGAACATATATGTAAAATAATATTAGCACTTTGGTGAATTCATACCACATTAAATCAAGGTTGTTTTAAAGGCCAATAGCTGCCCAACATGTTATTAAGCGGGTGTTCCTAATAAATTTCTACTTCAGTATATAATTAGAATGTTATATTTTGATAGTGAGAGTCACGGCTTGAATCTCTCCATGGAAGATGTTTGGATTTATCAGTCAAAAACTAGGAAAGGAAACTTGAGCATTTATGCAAGATGTTAAACCATAAAGGGAGAAAAAGAAATTTAGACCATAAGATAGACTGTGCTGAATTGTATGATAAACATGGTGCAGTAAATCTTCATTAATTCAAAGTGCTAGGTACCAAATAACAGTCTTTCAGTTTTTGCAATACACAGTATTTTCAAAGAGCGGTATTTTTCAAGTACCAGTCTTTCAGTCTTAACACATTACGAGTTAGGTGAAAAGTTGAAGTCTTAATATTACATTGATGGTTTCCATTGAATTAATAAATGATACTCAATATCTTTCTTTTTTTATTTACTCATGATTTACACAAAAATGCAATTATGTGGACAAAAATTCAAAGTTATTGAAATGTTGATCATATCTTGTTGTTCCCTATAGTACTACTCAACTTACCTTTATTTCAACATGTTCTAATACCTGTTTGATACAAAATCTTGAAAAGTTCATCCATGGCTTCATCCTCCCATTTAATAATATTTTATAGGCATAAGATTGTATGATAAACATACACTTCTCCTACTTCCTATTGTATACAGCATGTTGGTGTCAACTCATGACATGAACATCGTGTACCTTGGGTTATTTTTTTATATATATACAGGGTGTCCAAAAAATAACTGTGCCCTGAAAGCAACACTATGTTGAACTGGCTCCTACAGGAGGTGTTGGAAATGAGCCCAACCAATGTCCAGACATGTCTATACATGCTTCTGCATGTTGATGAAGACCTTTCTCAGGGTATGTGGTGTGATTTGTTGGATGTGGGTTGTTATTGCAGCCAATAGCTCTTGAAGTGCATGCGGATTATCTACGTACACCTTCAGTGCACTCCACCTACATTCCCCTACCTTATTACCTACGTTCCCCTTCAGTGCTCTCCCCCTATATTCCGTATCTCATTACCTACGTTCCCCTTCAGTGCTCTCCACGTTGAGAATGTCTTCACCTTCTTCAGACAGGAACTCTTGGAACCACCTGCGCTACCAAACATAGACCTCGTGGTCTAGGTTTCTTTCAACTGATGCACAACATACACTTTGTAAGGGTGGAAAAGCAACTTCCTTTTCAGAATATCATGGGCTGTACTCTTTGGCACATCAGCTTGTTGTGACAGCTGCCTCATGGACTTGTGTAGAGTCCTCTGTATTCTGTTCTGGGTATCATGTACGGGCTTGTCTGCCAAGGATGGCTTACTGGGGCTGGGGGCATCCAGAACACTGCCAGTTTCCCAGAACTTCACAATGACCTCACGTACCGCATTAAGGTGGGGGATGTCTGCACCATGAAATTTCCTTGCGCACTGTTTTTGCACTTCATCTCTGTACTTGTCGTCACGGAGAAAGACGTTTCACCAAAAACACTCTCTGTTCAACCATAAACATCATTTGCCCTTGTGCTGAGATGAGTGATCAATTGACATGTCTGCATCTGTTGACCAAGCGCTCAGGAATGACCTTTGCTTGGAATGATAGCTGCATGTGCCTTCGGGTGGGGAGATGTGAAGGTTACCAGACACAAAGCACTTCCACATAGTGGGTCACTTCTACTGTAATTTCATTCAAAATTTCTTTATTATTACATTACTGCAATTCGTATATTCAGTGCACAGTAATTATTCGGACACCCTGTCCCGCCACTACAGTTTCGCTCAACCTCACAGTGCGATATGATCGCGGTCAGCTGCAGGCTTGTTTTTATACTGTTTGCATATCGTGCATCTTAACAACGTAGTGGATCCGTTCATTTGCATTTCAAGGGGTGTCCGGTGACTTTTATCAATATAGTGTATCTCTGAAAAGTATATATGTTCACATACACTGCTGTTTGTCAAAAATGCAACAGCAGGGAAAATAATGTGTTCAACTAGGCTGAAACTTGCAGGATGGTCCACGGAGGAAGTGCAAATGATTACAATAGCAGCACACATGTAAGTGATTTGTGGCAGCAATGCTCTCGTAGCTGTCCTGCAGGAGGTATAAAATCAGAATGCACAGCACGCAAAAGTTGGGATAGTCAATTCATGGGAATTGTAGCAGTAAGGTAGTGGTAACACCCAAGTACGCCTCACCACAGCAGACAACTAGCCATATGTACAGATGCCGGACTTTTGAGCAAAGCTGAAGTATTGTAATGCTAGAAAGCAGATTTTCCTTCCGTGATATCACTGCTTGGGTTGGACGAAACATGAGCACAAGATGCAAATATGGTGTCAGTAGGAAGGTCTGGCATACTGATGTGAGGGATCTGGAATCATGTCCACCATATGGTATTGGCAGAATGAACAGTCATGTCCTGAGGGTTCGCACAACAGTAGAGGTCTGTATCTTCATGGGTAGTCTGAAAGCTTTGTCCAACGCTGTTTGATTCAGAGAGGCTTCATCACTTACCGTCTGTTGCTTTGACTTCCCTTGACCTTAAATCACAGATGTCGGTGGCTGCAATGGGGTGAAGAATGCTAACACGGGTGTAATGAATGGCAGCACATAGTGTTTTTTGGTTCAACCTAATGACTCATGATGGACATATTCTTGTATAAAGACACCATGGTGAATGGCTACTGGAGACTTGCATTATGCAGCATCATACAGGTACGATACCACACCCACACATTCTGGTCTGGTGTACTGTTGGGTTCTATTCATATTTCCACCTCCTATGCATTGCACAGACCATGACCAACCAGCAATACATCCAGTGGTGTAGTCAAGGCCTGGTGTGCTCTAGCAATACTAGGGCACTTTTATCTAAGAAGTTTTAGAACATTTTTAAAATGCTTTAATATTTTTTAAGAGAAAGCAGTAATCAATACTACTTAAAAGTCAGCCAACTTTAAGTGGCCTTATTACCTCGACCCCGCTCCCTTCTCCACTCACCATGACAGAGGTTCCTCTATTGTTTGCCCCCCCCCTAACTTCGACCCAGGAGCTTCCCGTGCCTCTCCAGACTTCTCTGAAGAGGTGTAACAAAAAGGCATAATATTACTAGGGATTCTGACTGCCCCGTCCTATCACAATTGGTCTGCGTAGTCAGTTGCCCTGGGGCAACAAGTAATTGGGGATTGCCGAAGTTTGCGAGGACTAAAATATCAAAAATATTGGGCGGGCCTCACCGGACCTTGACATTGGTGGTCTGCATGGTGTCAGGAGATGAAGGGAAGGGGTGTGTGTGTCTATATTCTGTCGTTGAAATGAGTCGGTTCCTTTGAGGAAGGCTTTCAAGAACAAAGTTGCAGTGTCTTCTGTCTGTGATCTGTCCCGTCCAGGGTAGGGGGAGCACCACCTTTCTTGAAACCACATGTGGTACCCCTAATAAGCGTGCAAACACCGCATGTTTGTGATGCCCTAATAAAAAAGATCTGGGGAACTGATTGTAAAAAGATTCCCAACAAGTGGTCATCTGTCCCCCTCTCCCTACTCGGTTAACAGCTTCCTGTATATTGTTTCGGACCTGAAAGGTGCCCCTTTAGCATATTCCTCATATAGTTTTAAACACTTCTTAGGGGAGGGGGATTAACGCATTTATGATGTCGGCGAGGAAGGGATGCTTCTTCATGCTAGGGGGACACCCCCTCATCGATTCTTACTGTGCTTTACATACATACATACACAAATGAACAGGGAGATTGCAAAAATTAAGTTGATGATGACGATGTTGTGCTACCGCTAGGGCACTATTTTTTAGGACTACACCACTAAGTACATCCCTGAAATTGTGGAGACTGAAGTGCTGCCATATCTGCAGATGGTCCGCAGTGCCATCTTTCAACAGGACAATGAATGACCACACGGTGTGTAATGTCTTACAGCACCTGGATGCATGACATGCCCCACATCTTCTTTAGCTATCACGTTTGCCTGATTTGTCACCAGCTCAACCTGTGGGGGGATTGTTTGACATCCGGCCAGTCAGGCTCAGCTTCCAGTTAACCAAGATGAACTTTATGTATGAATCCAGGCAGCATGGAATAACCTTCTGCAGTGCGACATCCAGAACCTCATCCAGTTGATGCCACACAGCGTGTGAGCTGTTATTGGTGCTCAAGGTGGGTATGCAAGGCACTGAGTATTGCGTGTTTCATATCATTTACAGATCTGTATTTCTGGTCACTTACGTCTTGTATCATAGGTAATGGTGCCCTATAACTCTCACTTCAATATCTAAAGTCTTTCTAGGTGCTGCATTTTTAATAGACAGCAGTGTACTAAAGTCATGAATTTTTGATACTGTATTTGACATTCATAAAATATGATTTGCAGTGGAACACACTCCTAGTTTTGTATTTGATGCACTATGATGGACATAGTAAGGTTGTACTATCCTACAAATTATGACACGAACAAACCTAATTCATGCTAAATATTTATTATGTGAAGAAATTCAAATCACAGTTGAGAACTTTTGACTGCACATTTGCCTAGAAATACTGACTACAAGAATTTATCGTGATATTTGCACCTTTAAGGCATAAAACACCTGCAAAACCAGCAACCACCTTTGTCATATATAGGCAGCACCAAGAACAAATTAAAGTATAGATTGAACCAGCATATAAGTAATTGGAATAAAAAAGAAGCTAAGACTGCATTAACCCAATATTGTCTGGAAAATCACCAATATCCGAAATTTGAAGACATTAAAATTATTAAGAGCTGTAAAAACCAAAGGCAGTTAAGAATTGCAGAATATGTATTAATTGAAAAAAAAACAAAAAAAACAGATCAAGAGTGTGTAATATTAATGAGCCAAGCAACTTAAACGAACAATGGAGGGCCTAAATAAAAATAGAACAAAGCGCTAGAGGATTGTGTATGACTGGCTGAATGAGGTTGGCACTTGCGGTAGGGTTAGTACGGTGTTTGAAATGGATGGAGCACTTTTTTAGTCACAGTTGACAAAGGTTTAACTGCCTGGGAATGTAAATAGTGTAATTGTGTACATAGTGGTTTTAACTGAGTGTATGAATGAGTTGTATGGTATGTATATTTGGGTGGTTTTTATGGAGATGACGAGCTATGTTTACGTCTCAGATGGCATAAGGAAACCTGCGTTTTTTGTCCAGTGAATAAGAAAAAAAAAAAAAATACACGATGTTTCATGACCGGAAGAATGAATCTCATAAAGCAAGGAGTTTATCAACCTTTGAAGGCCAACTACATTACATGATGATAATTGACATGCTTGAAGTGTAAAGGAGAGAAAAAAGTGACCGGGAACTTTAGGGTAAGTGCTTGGCCATTTAATAATATGTAACAAGAATTTATGTTGAGTAACTTTGTCTTGCAACTTCTGTGTGCACATCTAACTAGAAACACTGAATACAAGAAGTCATGTTGTGCATCTTCACCTCACAACTAATTTCAGAGGAGATTTTGAGATTATTCTTGAAATTTGTAAGGAAGTTTTTACTGGAAAAGGGTGTAAAAGATTATTATTGAAATTCATCTGGAAGTTTTTATTAGCAAAGGGTATAAAAGATTATTATTGAAATTCATCAGGAAGTTTTTATTAGCAAAGGGTGTAAAAGACCAAAATCTAATGCACAAAGTCGATTGCATTCAATTATTCATTGAAGTGTCTAATGCTTAGCCAACACATCTTACTGCAATTAATATTTCTTTATGAAATAATTACCATGAATTAAATTTGTGTCACAATTTGTTAACTTCATTATTATTATATAATTATCTCTACATGATAAGATCAGATGGTAATTAAGAAGTTTAAATAGTCAGTGTCAGATATACACGCACATAATAAAAGCCTTTGTTTAGTGTGGCAAATCAAGCAGATCACCCACAAGTACATAAATCAATAACTCAATCAGATGTAAAGCAGGAAACTGACATACTAAATTCATCTCACCTTCTACACCATACAGATGAGCAAGCTCTTTTCTCTTTTTTCTTCACAGTATGGAACAGAAAGCCATGGCATAGATGAAAAGTACTGTTCATATGACTGGACACTTCGGTCAGAACTGATAAAAATAACCTGGAATTTCTGACCAAGTTTTAATAATTTCTTATACAGCTTCACAAGCATAGGAGTAAAAGCCCTACATGGTGGACACTGAAAAGACATTACAATATAAATGCATATTTTAAATCTACTTATACAAGAAAAAATAACAAATTTAAATACATGAGACAAATTTAATATTAAAATCATTTTCATTTAAGAAATCACACATTACAGGGAAATGATTGTTCCATTTTCACGAGTTATTTACTTTACTACATAAGGGAAGTTCTTGGCATGAAGAATGGCAAATAACTCAAAATATTACACAGTCATCAAACAAAGGTTTTCGCTCTTTCCACGTTTATAAGTGAGTCACGGAAAAATTCTCATTGGCAGCCACCAGGAGTCGAACCCAGGGTCTTCCAGTTACGCGCTAGATATGCTTCCGCTACACCACAGCAGCCTCGAATTCCTCCAGACTCACACACGCTAACTGCCAAGCCAAGTTGGCAGGTTGCTTTCTTGGAGCCCCGCACAATGCTAGGGATTCACCATAGATGGTAAGCAGCAACTGAAGAAATAATTAAAAGGCGAATGAATAATTAATACAGACTTTTAACGTGGACCAGGAACATCAAACAAAGGTCTTTGCTCTTTCCACGTTTATAAGTGAGTCACAGAAAAATTCTCATTGGCCGCCACCGGGAGTCGAACCCAGGGTCTTCCAGTTACGTGCCGGATATGCTTCCGCTACACCACAGCGACCTCGAATTCCTCCAGACTCACATATGCTAACTGCCAAGCCAAGTTGGCAGGTTGCTTTCTTGGAGCCCAACACAATGCTGGGGATTCACCAAAGATGGTAAGCAGCAACTGAAGAAATAATTAGAAGGCGAATGAATAATTAGTACAGACTTTTAACGTGGACCAGGAACATCAAACAAAGGTCTTCGCCGGCACGTAACTGGAACACCCTGGGTTCGACTCCCGGTGGCGGCCAATGAGAATTTTTCTGTGACTCACTTATAAACGTGGAAAGAGCGAAGACCTTTGTTTGATGTTCCTGGTCCATGTTAAAAGTCTGTATTAATTATATTACACAGTGACGAGTTCATGCCCCACCCTTTTCTGTTTACCAAAAGAGAAAACTCAACACAAGTCAAGTCATGTGACTGACTTGATGTGCAACATCAATTCAGTTGTGAACTGTGTTTCCTTAAAAAAATTTGAAAACAACAAAACCTTTTACAACTGTCTGAGTGATCCTTGGTAGTGGGTGCGTGTTTCTTATGTTCCAAAACGGATGTTCTTTTTTCTCTTGTACCAAGTACATAAGTCGGTATGTAATGGAGGGAAGTGTTTAACATATAATAAGTAAGAGTGAGTGAGTGTGTGTGAGTGTGTGTGTGTTTCCTCAAATTACTGTCAGTAACAAAAATCTTATTTATGGGAATCATAGAGGATAAATTTTCAGGCACATTATCTCTCAAATGTTTCATCTCTATACTAGCTCATCGTCAGGAGCTCCAGTGTCTTACTTCTTCCACGGGTCTAGCTCAGAAGTGCAAGTAGTTAGCAGATATCTAAAGATTGACAAAGTATGAAAGTGTGACAGACAAATTATGAGAGTTATTGCAGCTCATTACAATATATTCTATGAATAATAAGAACCTTCAAATCATATACTTTTCATCTGTGAAACAAAATAGAATGACACCTGACCTTCAGTTAATAATAAAAACGTTTCTATTTTGTTTCACAAAGGTAAGATATATTAACATTTTGTTATTCTTTGATTTGAAGGTTCTTATCATTAACAGAATATATTGTAATGAGCTGCAATAATAATCTTCAGATATCTGCTAACTATTTGATCTATCTCTTCAAATTTTGAGCCAATGCTCATACATATATTATATCACTAACAACAGGCAATTCAATTAAAATTATATTTTCTGTTCTACAAAATTCTAGCATGTGATAATATAAAATAATGAATCCTCCTCTCTTAAAACTTTCAGAGAAAACAATGTTAAGACTATTAGACACCAATGAAAAAAATATTGCTATTATGTGGTCTTCCAGTGGGGTCCGGTTTATTTCAGTGAATAAGGTCAAACACATCTTGGACACTTTCATATTATGTCACTTATGAGTGGTGGTGACTAGAGTGTGAGGTTAAAGAAATAGCATCTGATGTATTGATCTCCCATAATATAGTTGACCTGATATTCTTCTGAATCTGGATTTAATAAAAACCCATACCATTTTTCAAACCTCACAGCTCATGAAAAAAACAATTGGTGCACTCTATCTTACACATGGCTATTGGGAGATATTTCCAGTTACATTTCCTCTCTCTCTCTGTCTTAGTTACTTTCTTCATCCAGCCTTTGTTGTCTGCAGTATAATTTTGGATTCCTTTAGATTTGGTAATAATTGATGGCATGGCTATTCCTAGACTTAATGCATTACAATTATTTCAAAATTATGTTGTTGTTTTTTTGCTAAGAAATAAAGGAGATTGTTAAAGTAAATGTGCCGGTCACCCAAGATCATCTAGGGAATCCAGCTGGCTGTTCAGGCCAGGCAGTAACCTACGTTAGGCGGACCGCCCGTCTGGAACTAGATCCAACTACGAGCTACCTGGTCTGAACAGCCAGCTGGTTTACCTAGATAATTTTCATCGGTTTCTTGGATGACTGGCACATTTACTTTGAAAAAATTAGAGTGCTCAAAGCAGGTGTGTAGCCTGAATAATTGAAAAATAACAATACCAGACTCTTTTGAGACCCCGTAATTGGAATGAGTACACTCTAAATCCTTTAAAGAGGATCTATTGGTGGGCAAGTCTGGTGCCAGCAGCTGCAGGAATTCCAGCTCCAATAGTGTATATTAAAGTTGTGGAGATTTTAAAGTCAAATTTTCGGGTAGTATTCCTACTCTCCCTCAGGACTGCATCTATAGTAGGTGCTGCCATTCATAAAGTTAATTAAGTAAATTTCAACCTTTCAGATCATTTCATGTTGTACGTTTTCTTCCCTTCATTTCCAGTCCTTCTAGCAATTTTCTTTTGAAAAAGTATTGTTGATGTGTCAGAGCATCTACAGTGACCCAAAGCACTTTACAACCTGTATTTTGAACATGTCTGTCTAAACCTGTTTTGTTTGTCATATTTTTAATTGCAGCTTTATGTTTTCTATCTCTCTCTCTGCCAATCTGGCTTTAAGCTGTCTGCCTGTTTCTCCCACATAGCTGATACCATACTCACATTTTATGTTGTAGATCACACCTTTCTGTAAAAGGATGTTTTCTTCTTTTTGATTTATTTCTCTCTCTCTCTCTCTCTCTCTCTCTCTCTCTCTCTCTCTCTCTCTCTCTCTCATTAATTTTAAAAGGTAGTTACTAATTTTATGTTAAAATATATCACAAACAAAACAGGTTTGTACAGACATGTTCAAAATAACAGGACATAAAGTGCTTTGGAACTATGTAGAAGTTCTGACAGATCAATAGCACTTTTTCAAAAGAAACTTGTCAGAAGGACTGGAAATAGAAAGAAGAAGGGGTACAACATTAAATAATTTGAAAGGTTGGAATTTATCTCATGAATGGCAACACCTACTATAGCTGCAGTTCTAAGGAAGGATAGGGGTACTACCCAAAATTTTTACCTAATTTCCTTTATTCCTTCATAAAAGCTCATAATTTTGAAATACTGTATATACTCGCGTATAAGTCGAGAAATTTGGGACAAAAAAGGAGCTTCGAAGTAAGGGGGTCGACTTATACGCGGAGCCTAAAAAAAACGTAAGTCCAAAAGTTCTTCCCGTAAGGCAAAAGGCAATCTATCCCAAAAGAAAAAAAAATGCGATGCAGTATTAATTATGAAATCGCGACCCTCCAAAAAAAAAAAAAAAAGAAAAAGAAAGAAAAAAACAACACCACCAATGCGGTAGTAATTACGAAATCGCGACCCTCCGAATTTCTCCGAGCTTTGAAAAGCCTCCTGGCTTTGCGTATCCACAGCGCAGTCACAGCCGCGCATCGAAAGCTCCGTCCTCCCGACTACAAAGTTTATTGCGCTGACCTACGAACTAACGCAGCTACTGTTAGGTGTCGCTTGTCTTGCTTCTTCTATTATGGCCGACATGGATCGTGTAAAGAAGCGGAAACGCAGGATTTAAGTTGAAAGTGGTTTCTTTTGCAGAAAACACTAACAACTGCGCTGCTTCACATCAATTTGGCATTAACGAAAAACTGATTCGAGATTGGCTTAAAAAAAACCCCGGACTTGGTGAAAATCCCAAAATCGCAAAAAGCGCTGTGCCATGGAACGGCATCTTTTCCAGAGCTGGAAAGTGTCTCGAACGATTGGATTGTGGGCTGCAGACAAAATGGTTACATTGTAACGCGAACTGGTATACATTTGCGAGCAATGAAGCTCGCAAAAGATGAAAAGTTTGCAGCCGCAAATAACACTTTTCGTGCTTCACCAGGTTGGTGCACAAGTTTCATGAACCATTATGGGTTGCGTCTAAGCCAGCACACCAAAATTGCACAAAAGTTACATCGTGACCTGGAAGCAAAGATAATGGAATTTCAAAAGTATGTAATTCAAAAGAGAAAAGAGACTGCTTTTGAACTTTCCCAAATAGGGAACATGGATGAAACCGCCATGTGTTTCAACCTTCCTGGAAATAAGACGGTGAACCAAAAGGGCAAAAAAACTATCTTGATTAAAACGATGGCCACGAAAAAAACCAGTTTCACGGTTGTTCTTTCCTGTTTGGCCAACGGCAGGAAGCTACCTCCGGTAATTATTTTCAAACGCAAAACTCTG
Organism: Macrothele yani; assembly: GCA_039090855.1. Lineage (NCBI taxonomy): Eukaryota > Metazoa > Arthropoda > Arachnida > Araneae > Macrothelidae > Macrothele > Macrothele yani. The sequence goes on from CM077004.1 coordinate 36,413,577, forward strand.
CCGAAAAGCGTTGTCTTTCCGTCTGGTGTGCTCGTTTGTGCCCATGAAAAAGGATGGATGAACGAATTCGGAACAATTGATTGGTTAAAGAATGTGTGGAACAAAAGGCCAGGCACACTTTTGAGAAAACCTTTCCTCTTGGTGTGGGATATGTTTGTTGAACACTGTTCTGCAGAAGTGAAAAAAAACTGCAGAAAATTCAAAAACAACTCTTGCTGTCATCCCAGGTGGATTGACATCTGTTTTTCAACCACTAGATGTCTGCCTTAATAAGCCCTTCAAGGACAATGTGCAGAGGTATTGGGCGGATTGGATAAGTTCCGATTTGCCAACTGAAACCAAGGGCGGAAATCTAAAGAAGCCGGATATCGTTCTGATTGCGCGATGGGTCAAGGATGCTTGGGATGCGATACCTGCAGAAATGGTCGTGAAATCATTCAAGAAATGTTGCATTAGTAACGAATTTGATGGCACAGAGGATGATGAGATTTCTATGAGTGACGACGACAGTGATTCTTATGACACAGGCATAAGATGGGAATACTGATGTTTACGATGACGTGCTGATGACAGAGAAAGACTTTTTTGAACTGTTTGGTGAGTCTGACTTGGAATCGGATTTTGAAGGGTTCCAATGAAGTTTTTGGATATGCAAATAAAATTTATTATTATATATATAATTGTTTTTTCGTTTTCAAATGTTTTTGAATAAATTCAATGAAAACATTTTTTTTTCTCATTTTGGGATCGACTTATATGCGAGTTTTTGATTTTTACGATTTCTTTACTCTGAAAGGGGGGGGTCGACTTATACGCGAGTATATACGGTAGTTGTAATTCCTTTAGATGTATATTTATATTAAAGAAAAGCAGCTAATTGCTGTTTCTCAAAATTTTGCTGAATTTTATGCTAGTAATGTACTGGGTGTTGAACTGATTGATGAAATGCCAAAGTTGAAACAATTCCATGCAACAAATGTTAGAAATGAAAATCTCATACCACTTGATCTGCTGAATCGAATTAAACAAAAATGACACTTGTGCTGAAATTCAAAAGGTTGGTATTTCTCTCATGATTTTTTTTTTTTTTTTTTTTTTTTTTGCAGCACTCTTGTAACTTTTACTATAGCTAAGAGAACTTTTCAGCAAAACAAAGTTCATGAATTCTTTACTAACAGCAATGTCCACAATAGACTGTGTGATTTGTCAGTTTTAAAAACTGATGCTAATTTAGTTAAAAAAATTGGTTTGTTCAACTAAATTAGCTGTTGTAGAAACAAATAGATGCAATTAGATATTCTGCTGAAAAACCTTGAAAAGTAGTATATGTGTGTGTGATGAACAGAAGATACTAAATCATTTGTGAAAGAAAATTATTTGCTTTCAATTATACAGCTAAGAATTTTAAATACTCAAATTATCTTTGATTTCTTGAATATTTAGAAAAATTGATAAAACCAATTTAATGCAAGGCTCAAAGCTGGTTATTTGTTAAAAACTTTCCCTGGGACTCAGCTAATCACATTTGCAGCCCTGCTAGACAAAAATAGTTTATGGACACAATCCTTACTACTCAATTCTGAGTTTCTTGTTAGAAAACATTTCTGGACTCTAGATGTTTTTCAAAGCCTGATTTTAGTAATTTACCAAACCAATTGGAAAGGGGAGACTTCTAATGATAAGTCTCCACATTTTTGAAAGTTGCATTTTCAGGATCTGGCAGCAACATACTGCTTTCCATTTCCAAATTTTTTCTGTAAGGAATTATAGACAAGCTGTTCTAAGATGTTCTTTAAAGAATGTCAACATGTCAGAAACATCAGTTTTCTGATAAAACATTCTAGTGCATGGGAGAGAACACCAAATCTGCCTTACTTCACTTTTAGAACAAATTTCTTGTGAGTACCTGTCTCTCAGTAAAGCCAAAGTTTATGTATAACGTTTCATGAATACACATGGGCATATTGGGGTGCTTTATTTAGTGGAGAAAGTTAAAAAATATTGTTATTTTCCATAGATACAAACAGAATCCCATATAAATACTAAAGTAAAAAACAAAAACAAAAAACATACCCAGTGAGCTGAGAAGTAAAGGCCCTTGATATAAGAAGATAAGGAGTCAAATTCAAACTCTTCTCCTTTAGCAGAAACAAGCTTGCTTTCCCGAAAAACTTCAACTGGATCTCTTAGTTTCCATGGAAAACCAATTCCTTGAGGGTCATCTACAACACATGCTTTCCCATAAGGATTGACTACTTCCCCAGAGTCCCCATCAAGAAGGATTAAAGAAGGAATGCTTTGTACATGGAACTTTCTGGTAAGGAAAATCTGTTGCAGAAACAAAAACAACAATTTTCAACAAAGATAATTTTTCTATCTATGTGGAAATTAATTCAGCTTAAGAAAGATATTTTCACATATGGGATACATTTCTTGGAAAATATAACTGCACAGATAAATATCACACAAACTTTTCAGCACACAAAATCTATAAAAATCCTTATTTAAGAGCTAATACAACTTTTTATATTCAAAGACCACAAATTAACAGGTAGATAGTTGTTAGTGTTCGAATTACCCAGTAGTCCGCAGGCCATTAGCCAGTAAAACTTATGTCGGGCCACTGAACTACTAATTTTACTGGCCCAGACGGCCAGTAAAATTTTTTTCTAATTTGTTGCAAATGAAAAAATGAATTTCTGTTTTTTTTACCTCGTTCTACGGTTTTCTTTTTAGACTGAAAACTAGTGATACAAGGGCTGTCTGGAAAGTAATGAGACTCATTCAATAGCAGACGTTTAATTAAAGTTATACTTACATAACATTAAAATTCCTCGAAATAACATCCTTGAGCATCAATACACCACTGCCAGCGGTTCTGCCATGCTGCATTCTGTCAAGTCGGGAACAGGGATCGCTTTCAAAGCACTCGTCGCTGCAATTTGCACGTTTGTAAAAGTCCCAAAATGGTGTCCTTTCAGGCTGGATTTGAGCCGGGGAAACAAAAAGAAGTCAGCCGGGGCCAAGTCTGGGCTGTAGGGAGGTTGGGGCAGCGTTGCCACATTGTGTTTCTCCAGAAACTCTCTCACTTTCAGCGACACATGGCTCGGCGCATTATCGTGGTGAAGAACCCAAGTGTTGGTGATCTCGGGGCGAACGCGTGCAACTCTGTTCTTCAGCCGTTGAAGCACTTCCACATAAAATGCAGCATTGACCGTTTGTCCGGGTAATACGAACTCCTTATGGACAACACCTTTACAGTCAAAGAAGACAATGAGCATCGATTTCATCTTCGATTTGCACATTCGAGCCTTCTTTGGTCGAAGAGACTTGAGAGTGTGCCACTCTGAGCTCTGTCTTTTCGTATCCGGATCATACTCAAAGACCCACGTTTCATCACCTGTTATCACTTTCTCCAAAACACCAGGTTCACTCCTTACACGGTCCACAAGCTGCAATGATGAGGTCCCAGTATCTGTATCGGGAGTATAGAAGAACCTCATACAGTCTGGAAGTCACAACCCTATTCCTCACCGTGAACGCTGACTCAATTTCATGGGACATTAATTGCTTACGTCAATAGTGTGTTGAACTTTAATCATGCGTATACGGCAATCTGGCAATGTGTAGGTTATATTAGCCTGTGCGATCTCCAATGTGTAGGTTATATTAGCCTGTGCGATCTCGTGTTCATTTCATCTGAGGATGGTCCTAAAGTAGGATTGAAAGTACTCATGAAATTGGTTTTAACTTATCATTAAAGGTTTTTAAATGCCATTTTCGTCATTTTTATCATGTATAAAATGGCATGTTCATAGTTTGTTGGTTCCTCTGTTCATCGGTCAAAACCTTAGGAACCAAATTGGTACAAACTTTCCACATCTGCAATTCTTGTGTGATGATTGCATGCACAATGGATTTCGTGAGTCCCACGTGCTCTGCTACCAATCTAACACTCAGACATCGGTCAGAGTCCAAAACTGCTTGCACCTTTTCCATGTTGTCCGAAGTGTGAGACGTGAAGTGCACCCTGGGCATGGCTCATTCTTGATGCTCTCTCTTCCCTCTGTGAATGTTTTGTGCTACCGAAACACTTGTGCTTTCGATGAAGCATCCTTCCAGTAGGCTTTTGGTATCGTAGCAAGCGTCTTGGTCACGGATTTTTCAAGTTTAACACAAAACTTTACTGCATATCGCTGTTCAACACTCTTCTGCATTTTGACCGCTATGCGACGCTCACACAGCTGTCCACTTTGCAAGCGACCCTCACTCTGTTAAAGCTCAGAGCCAACTGACAAGACATCGATCGTTTACCTAACATACCGCGCCAACCGTCACGCCCGAAGACTCGGCCCCTTCTGATTGGCCCAGGAAAAGTAGTATCATTACTTTTCGGACAAACCTTGTAGGTTCATGAAATGCTATTGGATAACAGCTTTTTTGTCGTTTATCATTCATGATTTGTAAAGACCGGAAGAAACAACAAATACAGAAAAAGTTCCCTAGTCCTTGTCTTGTAAAAGCAAGGCCGTTTTTTGTTACTTCCATCCACATCATTCGCAATGAGCAGAAGTAAGTAAAATAAATGTTTTGATCTTCCTTGGATTTGCCCACCCTAGTGAATGCAGCAGATACTGACACCATACACAACCCGACTTTTGTTTCTGCTCCAAGAAAACCCTAGCGGAGGAGATGGTGAAGGTAATTTTTGCAAGAGAGCAATTCACTTAAAATTGTGTTCAATGGGGGACTGAAACTAACTTCATGGGAAAGTAGAAGGGATGATGAGCAATAAGACTAAAATAAGGAAGAGGTTGCAAAACCCTAAACAATAAAACATATAAAAAAAGTCTGCTGATGTATGTGAATTTTTGTACCCTTGGAGTCTCCTTGTTCCCTTCTTACTTAAAAACAGATTGGGAATGCACTCTTATTCTACTATATCACTAATCTGTCGGAATCTTATTCTGGAAACACTCTTTTTCCTGTGAATTGCACTTTCAAATTAGATGTTAAAAAAAATATTAGAGGTAATTCCATTGAAAAGATACATTATTTTATACGTATATTGTAAATGTCTAAGCGATGGCTTTTGATCATTTGTGCAAGATGGGTCCGGGTTCGAATCCTGTTGAGGCATGGATGTCGTGTTCGTCTTATGGCACTAGCTCTCTCTCCCTTCCCTGGAGTCAGTGGCCCTAAATTAGGGACGGGCGACTGCTTATTGCCCATTGAGTTGCTCACGGTGGTCGCTAAACTCCCAATAAAAAAAAAAAGTTTATACGTATATGTGTCCTAGTTTTTTTTTTTTTTTTTTTTTATGGACCAGTGGGCATTTTGGTGGACTACTGGTATGCAAATTCTAGTGGCCCACTCGGTTAGAAAAAGATTTGCTTCTAATTCTAACACTGGCTCTAAAGAATACCAAATGAATTTTTCAACTCAATTACTATTCACAGAAGCTAAGTCAGAACATAATTACCAATATTTTTACAGAAAGCTTCAGGGTTTTGGAAATAGTGAGGGTTTACAGGTGGGCAGCATTTAGAATTTCAAAGAATTAACATAGCAGAATACTAAATTATACACACTTGGTGAAAGGTCACAAAACTACCAAAAGTCTACTTTTTTGATTTGTTCTATTGCTTCTTATTACATCAATAGCCATGCCAGCAGGGCTGCAGTCTAGGATGGGCACGGTGGGGCACTGTTTTGCTACTTTTTCTGAAGATAGGATGCACCTCATTTCTGCTTCATTTTTCCTTTCACAGTTATTTTGTATAGAACTCAAGGCATGTTGATTTGATTATATATGGAAGATAGAATACCTTTGACAATACTCATAAATAAAATGATAGAGAAGTCAGTCTTCCTCAGATTATGTATCTGCGCATTTAACTGAGAAATTCTTTCTTGAAAGGCCTAATTGTTGCACACTGCCCCGCTTCTTTTTGTTGAAGTATCAACATCACCATTCACAAACCCTCGCACACATGTCGAGCTACATCGATGAGCCATTACATTACGACCACCTCCAGCCTAAAACAACGAGCGCACCTGTAGTCCAAACGGTGGTGCAGATGAAGTTTACAGAGCAGTATATATACAACCCAAAGAACGGCTTTCAGTTAATAGAGTGTTCGAAGTCAGAATGGGAAAAGCTGCCGATTTATCGAAGTTTGATGGACAAATTGTGATGGCACAACGCCTCGGAAACAGTGCAGCTTGTGGGTTGTTCACGTATTGCTGTAGTGAGTACATATCAAAAGTAGTGCACATATGGCCAATCGATGAACCGCCATCCAGCCGTGTGTTGTCGGCAGCTCATCGATGCCAGAGGGGAGCGGAGACTATCGCACATTATTCATAATGACCGCAGAGCCACAGTGCGACAAATCACCCTCAGCTACAACAGTGGTGATCATGGAAAAGTGTCACAGCACACAGCTCATCGCAGCCTTCTGCGCATGGGCCCGAGTAACTGAAGATCAATCCGGGTCCCCATGCTCACTGCACGCCATCGCCAACAACGCATTAAATGGGCCCAAGATCATCAATATTGGACCGTGGATGATTGGAAGAAAGTGGCCTGATCTGATGAATCAAGATTCCTGGTGCATCGCGTAGGTGGCCGAGCGCTGATACGCTGATTACTAATGGAGGCTATGGCACCAGGATGCACTGTTGGGCTGAAACAGGCCGGCGGCAGAAGTGTTATGCTGTGGGCGATGTTTTCTTAGGACACTTTAGACCCCATTATCCCAATAACACAATCCCTGACAGCTGTCAGGTATCTGAACACCGTTGCAGACCAAGTTCATCCATTCATAGCAACTGTGTTCCTTGCTGGTGGTGGCCATTACCAACATGATAATACGACATGCCACACTGCCAGAATCATCAAGGAGTGGTTTGAGGAACATGCTGCTGACGTTCTGTTAATGCCCTGGCCTCCAAATTCACCTGACACTAACCCAATCGAACATCTGTGGTTCAACTTGGAAAAGCGGGTTTGCACTAAATCACCACCACCTGGAAATGTATGGGAACAAGAGAACCTGCTGTTGACATTATGGCACCAGATTCCCCAGGGTACCTATTGCCACCTCATCCAATCAATGCCTCGCTGAGTGGCCGTTGTTTTGTTGGCTAAAGGGGGGCCCTACAGCTTATTAGGTAGGTGGTCATAATGTAATGGTTCATCAGTGTATGGCCATTCATTTTCATATTTTTTTATCTTTCATATATTTCGGGAACTGTTTTCCAATATTTCCTTTTGTACAGTTGAATAAATTATCTTAGCATCTCATTTTTTCAGCATCACCATGCCAAATCAGAATATTTGACTCTGCTCTGTTAATAATATTTTGTTTTACATTATATTCACACATGCCTTGTCATGAACCTCTCCCTCCCCATTAGGAATGCATTTCTCCAACACACAAACAACACCCACATCTTTTCTACAGAACCCAAGCTTATATAATATGGTACGATGAATATATAATATTGGGTATAAAAATAAGTTTTGAGGGATTTGAGGTGAACAAAACACATTGTTGGAGAACAGAAACAATATTTTAATATTAATCGAAGTATGCTCCCTCAGCTACAACTTTACCCCATCTTTCGGGCAGTGAACGTATGCCCCGAAGGAAGAATTCCGATTCCTTGGAAGAGATCCAGTTGTCCAGCCAATTTTTGATGTCTTCATAAGAACTAAAACGTTCTCCAGAAACTGCTGACTGCATCGACCGGAACAAATGATAATCTGATGGCGCAATATCTGGTGAATATGGCGGTGAGGTAGAACTTCCTAATCGGATCCTTCTAAGTACTTTTTCACAGGTCGAGAAGCATGTGGTCTTGCATTGTCATGCTGTAAGATGACTTTGTTGTGTCTATTCTCCCATTCCGGCTGTTTTTGCGTGAGAGCTCGTTTTAAATGCATTAATTGGGTTCGATACCGATCACCAGTAATAGTTTCTGATGGTTTCAGCAGTTCATAGTGGATCACACCCTTCTGGTCCCACCAGATACACAGCATTACCTTTGAACAATGGATATTGCATTTTGGCGTTGAAGGACCTGGCTTCACCCAGGCTTTTTGCCGTTTAGGGTTATCGTACCATATCCATTTCTCGTCGGCAGTAATAATACGATGCAAAAAAAACTTTCTTTTTTGCCTTTGAAGCAGCAATTCGCAAATGGTTTTTCGACATTTAAGGTCTCTTTCCCGCAAAGCATGTGGAACCCAATTCCCTTCTTTCTGCACCTTTCCGATGGCAGCTAAACGTTGTGAAATGCATGGTTGACTAACAGTTAATGCTGCTGCTAGTTCTTTTTGGGTCTGGCATGGATCCTCGTCGAGTAAAGCTTCTAATTCGGCATCAGCAATTTTTTTGGGTGGTCCAGAACGTTCTTCATCATTAACATCGAAATTGTTCCTTTTGAATCGTCTAAACCAATACTCACATGTTTTCATGGATGGGGAATGTTAACCATAGATTTCTGACATTAAGCGATAGCTGTCGGCAGCACTTTTCTTGACAACAAAGTAATGCACTAACACTTTCGGCAAATGCTGTTTTGTCGGGACGAAAGTTGCCATTTTCCATCGAGTAAAACAAATATGTCTTCGCATTCTCAATCGAACGTCGTATACTGACTCTGACAGCTAGCGTCTCATACTGCGATATCACAGTGTTGCCACCTTAAAATACATGCGAGCAGTAATAAGTACGACACCGAACGGAAATCCCTCAAAACTTATTTATATACCCAATACATCAAAGCAGGATATATTACCCATCAATAAGCAGCCTAACTCTTTTTACCACATCACTCCTCCTAAAGAGAAAATGGACTTTCACAGTTGAATTCACTTGCATATGCAAGTCGTTCAAAAAGCAACGAGACTGATGTTATGGTGCCAAAACAAACCTATGCAGAAAGATGCAGCTACCTATGTTGGAAGACCTGCATGTGATAATGCATCATTACAGTGCTTCGCTAGAACCCAATATGGATTTAAAACTGGAGCAAAGAGTAGCTGTAAAATTTTGCGTGTGTTTGAATAAAACTCAAACAGAAATGCACGAAATGATTAAAACAGCCAATAAGGAAATGCTTTGTCCAGTGCAACAGTTTTTGAGTGGCAGAAGAAATTTAAGAATGGTGTAAAGTCTTGAAGATGTGTCACACTCTAGTAGGCCTTCAACATCGACTATGGAGATTAATGTCAATACCATCAAGGTACTCATGTGCAAAGACCGCCGAATGACCATTAAGGAGATTGTTAATGTGATGTAGATGTTCAGTGGTTACACTGATAATGTCAATACCATGTGCGAAGACCGCCGAATGACCATTAAGGAGGTTGTTAATGTGATGTAGATGTTCAGTGGTTACATTGACAACATTATGAGAAACCGGTTGGGGTACCGAAAAGTCATTACAAAGTGGATTCCCCACTTGCTCACAGGTCAACACGAGGCAAATCGTGTTATCACTTGTCACCAACGGAAGTGCCGACTATGACGTGAGCCACACTTTTTGGATCAAGTTGTCACATGTGATGAAACATTTTTTCACCATTTCGATCCAGAAACAAAACAACAGAGCACCTAATGAAAACACCCACAGAGTCCCCAATCCAAGAAAGCAAAGGTTCAAGAAAGTAGAGGGAAAGTCATATACCGGGTTTTCTTTTATAAAAAGGGAACTGCGTATAACCATGTTTGTTCCACAAGGGAAAACTGTTACTGGTGCAGGCTATTATGCTGAAGTTCTCACAGGTACTCTAAAGAAAAAAATTGGTAAATGTGTACTTTAGTGTCCTAAATTATTTCATGGGAAAAATTTAACTGTGTGGGAAAAGTGCGACATACAATTTTTTAAGCATGCAAAATAATGGGGAAAGGTTCAAAAATATAGTATTTTTAGATAAAAGGAAAGAATTTGTCTGAAGTATTTACCTGCAAGTACGATGGTTTGCAGCAGTTGGTGCGGGAGGATGAAGAAGCGATGCTAACGGCCACAACGTGAAGGTTCCGTGCCTCAAATTGGGGTACAAGTTGGTGGGGAATGCGCGGTAGAATACAAGAGTGGGGTGTATTTTTTTGGAGGAGTGTGATGCATCATGTAATCATGTGCAAGTAGAAGTAGTTCACAGATGTTTTATTAATTTTTGAGAAAGAAATGTGCGGAATGTCGTTATTAGTTTCACAGTGTCTTCAAATGGAAAGAAAAAAAGAAATGTAAATGTTTTCATGTACAACAGAAGTGTTATTTTTTCAGGTAAAACCATTTAATGGTGGTTTTAACTGCTGTAACTTTTTACATGTTATATTTCCTTTGAACTCATCCGATGACGTATAACACACAAAGATTCTGAAACTGAGCACGCCGCATATTCAACGTAAACTGCAGAGAGAACGGACAACCAGAGGTCCCAGAAGATGGCAGACAGATCTGCCGAATTGCATCGGACAATTCATCCAAGAAGTCTCATGAAGTTTTTTGGTGATTGCAATTCCTCATGTGAATATTTTTACGAGTGATCCATTTTTCCGTTTTTCAAGTTTTTGAACGTAATTTTCACATCTCCTTTGTCTTCATGTGCCTCCCCCGTAGTTCAACTAAAAAAGTATATCCTACTCAAGAAAACGTGCGGACTAACTTAAAAAAAAGCCTACACCCAAAAACCTGATGAGAACAACAGTGCAACAATTTGAACATCGACCACCTACAACCGAGAGGCACGTGAAACATTTTTCCTTGAATCACATTCGATTACCACGATATATATTCGCAGCGAATATTAATAACTTCCAATTGAGAAATTGCTTTTCACTCAAAGGAAATATAACATGTAAAAAGTTACAGCAGTTAAAAAACCACCATTAAATGGTTCTACTTGAAAAAATAACGTATAGAAAACATGTTTTTTAAATCTCGATACATCCAGAAATATGTGCGTATGACAGAAGTGTTGAGTAAGAAGTTTTGATTCTGATTGAATCACAAGCTTTCATTATGGTTTCGAAGATGTACAGGGGTAGTAGATTTCTTCAACCAATTCATTTGTAGTTGTGCTGTTATTCTGTACATTGTAGCTCACATTTTTTCATCCTGAAACGAATATTTTTGAAAATGAAGGAGTTTCTTCAAATCAAAAATCGTAGTATGACAGGGAGCCCATGAGTTTGTTGTCGTATTTTGCCAGAAAATGAAATTTTAAGCCCCGACGAAATACGAAATGAAGTATGGAGGCTCACGACTTTGGAAAGAGCTACTAATGCTGTTGGAAAAGCTACTTAACACCATTTACAATGCTGCGTAAAGCGGACCTCTTTCCTTCAGAGTATTCCTACAAGATGCTTCGATGACTATGTACTGCTCAACCGCTTCCTTCTATATTCTTCCGCCCGTAACTCGGCCTTCTCAATGCAGCTTCTATTCACGGGACTACACCTTGACGCCGTCGCCGCTCTATCGTTCTAGGCCTACCGCATGTAATCTTCCAAACCATCGTACTCCCAGGTAAATACTTCGGTAAAATTATTTCCTGTTTTGTACAAATACTATATTTTTGCACCCTTTCCCATTATTTTGCATGCTTAAAAAATTGCATGTCGCACTTTTCCCAAACACTTAAATTTTTCCGACGAAATAATTTAGGACGCTAAACTACACATTTACCAAAAATTTCCCCTAAACATCAAGAATATAAACAAACTGGCTGGATTTTGCATCAAGATAATGCCCCTGCACATTGTGCTTTGCTTACCCAGCAGGTTATTCAAGATTTAGGCTATAAAATGATTGCCCACCCTCCATATTCTCTGGGCCTGGCACCATGTGAATTGCACCTATTCCCCGAAGTGAAAAAGCAACTTTGTGGGCGTCAGTTTGCGTCAAATACTGAACTGAACAATGCTATGATGGGTATTCTGAACCACATGTCGAGGTAGGGATTTGAACACACCTTCCAGAAGTGGATAGATAAGCGGAACTGGTACATTCAGGTAGAGGGTGAATACTTCCAAAGGATGCTTACTGCATTACACTTCTGCCCCATGTAAAATCAGTCTCATTACTTTTTGAACGGCCCTCACACTAATTACTTATATTACCTGTTTATCAGTCACACATGCTTCAATATACAAACTCCACTCATTTGCCTAGTAAGTTTTTTCTTCTTTGCTACAGGGTTTAAAGACACCCATCTACAACACTTAAGGTAATAAAAAATCTACCCATCTTTTCTTAAGAGCCAGATTCTAGAGAAGGGGCAAAGTCTGTGCTTACCCATGTCTCAGTAGTTTAGGAGAGTTTAACAGGTAAGTTTCTATATAATAAACATAGTTGTGTATAATAATAGGAGGTATACCATACATGCTTCACACTGGGACTTGACCCGATCCTAGCTCTGCAGCTTGCTGCTAATCTAGCCTTTGCACTAATTCAGACTGATATTACCAGTAAAAACCCATCACTCAAGATCTGCTTTGGCTTTAATGTTAGGAAATTTATATTCAATTTCCCACGGACTTCATTCAACAAAGCCAACATACTACGCACACAGAGCAGGATCAAGAAGTTTGGAGCCCTGGGCAAGAACCATGTTAAGACACTACCACAAGAGCTCTGGGTTAGTAGTGATGGGTCAGCACATCGGTAACCATTACAATGTAACCAGTACTCAAATGTAATGAGTACAGAAGATCGGTACTTCCATATTTCAGTCGTTACTCGTTACTTCTATCTTGGGACAAGTACCAATTTACAGCAGTTGTTCCTTGGACCTGGTTAGTGGTTACTAGTGATAAGTTGGTACATCCATAGCCGTTACAATGTAACGAGTACAGAAGATCGGTACTTCCGTATTTGAGTTGTTACTTGTTACTTTTTTCTTTTTCGGGACAAGTACCGATTCACAGCAGTCATTCTTTGGACATGATTACAGAAACCTGCCATTATTTTTTTCTTTCTCAGGAGATGTACCAATTTGCAGAAGCTTGGATCTAATTACACAGGAAGTTGTTTAATTTTATTTTTCGGGAACAAGAACTGGTTTAGAGAAGTAGTCAAGAAATTAAAAAGCTGAGTAGCTGAAAACCATGATAAAATATATACACGATGTATCTAATTTTTTTTTTTTTAATATTGTTTTGTTACTGCTTAATAGCAAAGAGGATGTGAATTTTTAAAATACATTTTCTGGGTAGAAGGAAGTGGTTGAAACAGTACTTTAAGTAACAGACAGTCTTTGAAACTTACACTACCCCCTCCCCCATTTAATTTAGGGCTACTGGTTCTAGGGAAGGGAAAGAACCAGTACCGTAAAACAAGCATCCATGCCTCACCGGTATTTGAACCTGAGCCCATCTCAGACACATGGCCAGAAGCCAGCATCACTGGGGCGACAAACTTAAACATTCTCACGCTGCCCATGTAATACAGTTGTTTGATCGTTCATCCGAGATGGGTCTGGTCCAGATCCCTGTGAGACACGGATGTTGTGTGTGTATCGGCAGTAGTTTTTCCTCCTCCCTGCAACCAGTGGCCCTAAATTAGGAATGGGCGACTGCTTTATAGCCCATTGAGTTGCTAATTGTGGTTGTTAAACCCCCAATCAATATATAAATATATACCTTCATCCAGCAGTGGATTGATAATAATTGACAATGATGATATATATATATATATATATACATAATACCAAAGTACCGATGTCGGTACTTGAACTCATTACAAAAAAGTACCAATACATAAAGTATCGAGTACAAAAAAGTACAGATTTTGCCCATCCCTATGGGTTAGCAGAATTGGGATTATCAAGAAGACTACATATTTATGTACTTTCTTCATGTTTTGAATCTTATTTTCCAAATAGCAATCAGTAATGGAATAAAAAATAACGTATATGCAATGGAAAATTAAAGAAAAATACTTCTTTAAAAAAATTTATGTATGGGGGACCTCCATGAACTGGGGCCCCAGGCAGCTGGTACTTGGATCTGGCTCTGTCTGCATACACCAAGCAATGCATTAATCCCACCTAAATACCAAGCACGTTCTGATAGCCGCTGCAATCCCCAAGGGGGAGGGGGCTTTATGGCTAAAGGAGCCTCTAGCCTCAGCAAAAAAAATTACAAGTTTTTTTTCAGAAAGTTCTTATGTAACTGGTTATGGGAATAGCCAGGAATTTAGGCAGCTTTGAAAATAAACAAAATACTAAAAAATCGTTTTCGTTGCTTTAGTTCATAAAAGCTGGATGACGAGGAAGCAACGATTCAGAGGACTTGAGGCCTCATTTCACAGCCATAGCAATAGTTCCTATGGACAATAACAAAAGAATGCAAAGGAAATATCAGTTGAATGAATGAACTTTTTATACCAATCAGGATAAGATGTTATGTATTACAGTTCTTTACACATAATTACGCATCTTTTAGAATTGAATGAACTCAAAGGCATTCTTTGAGGAATGCAAGAACAGAGACCCGTGTTATGTTTCTTTCTGTTTTTTGTAACAGAGGCAAGAGGAAATTTTTACTCTGCGCAAAACATTGTGGTATTACGACAAACCGGAAAAGGTCATTAAACATTGCAACAGGCAGTTACATATTTTGCGGGTGTGATCATGAGGCATTTTAGAGAGGCTGGCCTTACTTCTCTAAAAGAATAAAATTTGCATATGATTAAATTTGGCGTGAGTGTTTTGCAGTACTTTGTACCAGTATAAAAGTAGGGTAATCATTTTAATTACAATGTACACATTTTGTTTTTGCAATAAAGTGTAATAATTTTGGTTTTACGAAAATTGCTTGCAGGCTCCAAAGAATTTGATTTATTAAAACTCCCGTAAAGCCTAGTTATTAATATGGAAGTTATTTCTTCAGTAATGGAAAGCTAATAGTTTCGCAAATGGGCCTGGAAAAAAAAATTTTGGGGTGGGGGGGGGGCATGAATTTTTCCGGTACGCTGCTGCTAAATACTGTACTTCTATCACTTTCATGATTGGGAGTTTGTTTATAAAAACCAAATAAGTAGATGTTACATTTCGTGCAGCTTTTGTTTTCCAAGCAACACATGTGTACGAACCTGTCGATCCTTATCAGAAATCGCAAACCATGGCATGCTCTTGAAATTCTGCTGGAATTGCGATTCATCTTTATCTGAACTCACATATACAATTTCAAAACTGTCAGTTTCGCATTTCTTTAAATTATTATACAATTGTATGAGATCTGGGGTGAAGGCGATGCACGATGGGCACCAGTTTGCTGAAAAATAAAGGCCAATAATTTTGCCTTTTCCACAAATCGCCTCAGTGTTTGTTGTGACACCACCACTGCTTAAAATAACGTCACCTAAAAGTTTCTTTATGTATGAAAAACTCATCCCTAAATACAAAACACAACACTGTTATTGCTCATTTATTTACAATTTTGTGAAGACAATTACGGTTTGGAGAGGTATTTAAACCGGATGAAAATTACGCCTGCGCTGTTGCAAGCGAGAAGAATAAGTAGAGAAACCTAAAGAGTAAAATATCTTGGTATCTGCTTTACGACAGAAACTGTAAACATTTTTTTTATTGGAGGTTTAACGACCACCGTGAGCAACGCAATGGGCTATAAGCAGTCACCTATCACTAATTTAGGGTCATTGGTTCCAGGGAGGGAGAGAGACAGTGCCGTAAGACAAGCACAACATCCATGCGTCACCGGGACTCGAACCCCATCCGGACGAATAGTCATAAACCATCGCTGCGCCACTGGGGCGGCAAAGATTTTCTCCTGTTCTAGTTTTAAATGGTCACTAAATGAGGTTAATCACCTATAAGAGTTTAAAACCGCATTTTAATAGCATGACGACTGCTTTCAAAAAAGCTGGAAATAGCATTTGTAATGTATCTTTGAATGACTTGTATTTTCGATGTACTCAATGAAAATTGAGAATAGGTTGCAAATAAAACTTTAGGGTATGTAGCCTTTCATTTTGAAAACATCATTTTATATCACACCTCTGAAAAGGGCAATTATAGGGTTTTAATGGATGGGGAAAGGGATTTTAGTAGTTTGATTTCTTCAGACATGACGCTTTCAAGCCGTATAATATATTTATATACTAAAATACTGAATACCAGTACAAAATAAAATTATGTGGAATTAATATTCCAATATCAAAGCAAAGAAAAAGTACTGAATTAAACTAAAACGGTCGTACGGAAGAACAAAACCCTGAGAAACATTATCACTGTACTAAGAAAACAAAACGATTCGATTAATGGCCATACGAATAGTTCTTAATCGGAATCGAAAACACAGACGATCTGCTTGGCTTGCCTGCTTGTTATTTTTAAAGGAAAGCCGCAAGCGATGGCTTTGGTTGGACGAAGGGGAGAGTAAAAAACGTTTTCCAAAAAGAAAAAAACCGCCTCGAATTGGAGAACGAGGAAGCTATATTCGAAATAACAGTGATGTTCCCGGAACAGTGTTATTAAAAGGGAAGTAATTTGAAAATTCTGCAGTTCTTATTGGTAAGAATAATTCTACGCCATGTGTTGTACTGTTCACATTTCTGTCAAGGACAAGACTCCATAAAATATTGTGATTAGGGGGGCGTGTTTTCAAACTACAGTACATACGAACCAACGCCCTCTGCCCCTGTCATCGGTAGAAATAGAATGAGTTTCTATAAAATTGTAAGCTTTGTTTTGAGGGAGGAGTTTAACCGGACAGAGTTGTTCAAATGCTTCGAACTTGCAAGAATAACATATCGCTTTTTTAATTTATTTTGCTCACCAGTAAAAATTTATTCTTGTTAAAATGCTCTTGCAGAATTTGTGATGTGCATTACAAAAAAAAAAAGGTGGTAGGCATATACAGAATCTAATGGTTTACCACAAAGGTCCAGTTGGGAAGGATGCCATCTCATTGAAGAATAGAAAGAAGTATCCCCCTCAGTTAAACTTAACTAGTTCACTCCTAGTTGTTTATCAATTCGTCCACTAGGCACCTGTAAAAAGACCTTTTTCTGGAGAATGAAAAATCTGTTTGTACTACAATTGTGCACTTTTTTTTTCTGATTAAAATTGCTAGAAATTTTTTTTTACATTAAATCAGTAGCATAACTATGTTTCAAAATCCGGGGAGGGGGTTTGGTCCAATCACACACACACACACACACACACACATATATATGAGGATCCCCGACTCTGAAAAACTGGGGGTCTTGACCCCCGACACACCCTACCCTCCCGGTGGTTACGCCAACGCATTAAATACCAATCGCAATGTTCTTTCAACACTAGCTAAATTCTATGTTAAATATTTCTCCAAACATAGTCATGAATACAAAGAGCTAATGATATATTCTATGACATTTTGAATTTTGTAACCAGTCTGGTATAGCTGATGTGAAAGTAAACAGTGGCATGGAAACCATGAGGGGATAGTGCCTCCTGTGATCATTTGCATGAAGGGTCAAAACATCACATTTGCCCTCTCACGTTTCTTCCCTTTTTATCATGTCCATAATCAGAAATTGGATAATTATTAAAAAAAAATTTGTCTTTTGAAATTCCTCTTGATAAAACAATATTATTTTCTGTTTTGTTATGAACCTACTAGAACTCTATAATTTTTTCTAATGCCATTTCTAAGATGCAAGTTAAACTCTCCTTGCTCTCTGTACAGTATGAGAAAAAAAAATGTTTCACTCGTTATGTTATACACATACTCACATTTCAATCATTGTAGGACTAACACTATTTTTGTAGCATGTTTTTTGTTTTGTAGATTTGTGGTGTTTCACACTCTTTCACAAAATACCACCTTTATTAAATAATACTTATCCAGAAACATCGGAAAAGTGGTGTATGCTGATTCCGAGAAGTGGGTAATCTATACTTACAATGTTAGTTGTAAATCGAAGGAATGCAGATACAAACACACACACACATTAAGAAGTTCATTTTACCACAACGTTAAAATTTGCATTACAAGTTGCTGAATTAAGAGCATTTTAGACAATGTACAATATAATCTAATTATATATAAAAACTAATTTACATAACTAATTGTAAATTATATAATTGATGGAAACAGCAAGTATGAGTCATTTTCTTGTAGGACTTCCGTCCACAGGGAGTAGATTTTAGGTCCCAGCCACCTACAGCGAGTTCGCCTTTTGGACAGGACATAGAAACGGAAGTAATGAGAGCAAGTCTAGCGACTTTGACAGTACAGTTTGTAGTGAGATTAGAGTACAGTAGATGGCGTCTGACTATTCAGGTGATATTGCAGCTTATGACTAGTCCGTAAAGCACCAAGAGTTGCTGGTGGTGGGTTTTGTGCTGGATGCATCACTCCACTTCATCCCACAAATGCTCAGTTGGGCCCAAATCTGAAGAATAAGAGGGTCATACGAGAGTTGCAAACTTTTTGGAATGTTCATCTAACCTGTCTTTCACCAAGCAAGAGCAATGAGATGGAGTGCTGACTTGTTAAAGGAAGACAATCCTGCTGTGAAAAAATCAGGGTTCCCACGGTCATTATAAATCTTTAAATCTCGTAAAAACATGCTTAGTTTTTTTATTCAGGTGCTTAGAAATAATTATTTGTTGCCAAAAATGGGGAAAAGTCCCTATAAAGAGCTTAGTTTTCCTAGTTGGCTGCACAAAATCCAGAAGTTATAATGTAGTGCATATAACTTCTGCTGCTGGTTGGCTATTTTGATGACATTGTGACACCAGGGACAGTGTGAGATAAGTAATTTGCTTAAAAAATTAAGAACCATGGCTAAATTAAACACATCCATCAGATTCCACCCAACAAGCCCCATCACCCATCTCTTATTACTAATATTCAGGCCTTGATTTCGTTTTTTTTTTTTTTTTTTTTAGCAGTAGCAGCACTGGCTAGTGGCCTTATTTTTAACTAGGAAATTGTATTATTTACTAGCGAAAGTTTAATTAACATTATTAAAAAAACTTTAGCATGTCCCCCTCAATTAGTCAATCATGACAAAGTTTGATTTCACACCTGTAACTCAGGGCTGGAAAATTACCGGGCGCCTAGAAATTTGGTCCTGGCACCCAACTTTTTTTTTACTTCAAATTTCGTAATTTGCAGTCATTACTTTGAGTTCATTGATGCAAAATGTAACTTCAACAAATTGTAATTTAATAAAATCGAACTCTGAAATTTTCTGATTTGGTCGCATTTATAAATTCTGTTAGCTTTTATCCTGAACGGTGTGTTTCATGCAGAGAAACGCAATGAAACCCTGAGTCACATGACTAACCTGTCAGATTGCGGACGCATTGAAGATCACACTGTTTCATTTAAGCTGTCAGCCGGGAGCAGAAACAGCGAGACGCCTGTCGCAGATTCTCGGAAAAGTTTGCAGATTGTTTTTCTATTTTCTGAACATTAATTGTTTCTAAAATTTCTTTAAATTTTAAAACAAAGGAATAGAAATTTTCACACATTATTAACGTTGGCTCCTGTTTAAGATGTAAAACTCTAATCGATAAATCATGCAGACAACTATAATCGATAGATCGCTCCTTCCTCAGTTTATTTTAGCTTTCATTCTTCCATATTTTTCAAACAGATAACTTAAACTTGATGAGATATAATTGCTGTTCTTGAGCTTTGAATTTTGGAAGCGATATTTTTATGCACTTTAAATGCACAATGCACTTTTAATGTACGTGGTGGTTAAAAGTGCATAAAAACATTTCGGAAGCGGATGTCGCAATTCTTCCTTTTTTTTTTTTTTTTTTTTGGCATGGAGACCTAAATTTTTATTTAACCGAAAGTATTTATAAGGCGATCCCTTTTTTTTTTTTTTTACGTGAGCCATACCCTATTTTTAAAACGTTTTCTCTGCTGTCTCTGCAGCCGTCGGCTTTCCGTAAGCTGACGTCACAACTTTTTTTCCCCATTTTGCTTCCAGGCAGCTTCACTTCTCAGTTAGATTGATAAGGTTTTTTTGGGGTTTTTTTTTTATTCTTCCTCTTTATTATTTTTTTTAAAACCATATTTTTACACATTTTTATTGTCCGTCTTCTGTTTTTTCACGGTCGCATTCCGGAAGTTGATCGTAGTTTTTGCATTTTTTTGTTTTCAGATAGCTTCATTTTAGTCAGATTGTTGCCGTTTTTCTTTTTTTTTTTTACAAAAATCCATATTTGTTTAACATTTGCAACATTCCCTTCCGTTTCTGCGGCCATGCGGCATTTCGGAAGTTGACAGTCGCTTTTCATTTTATTTTATTTTATTTATCTTTTTAATTTCCAGATGGCTTTATCTCGAATTTTTTTTTCTAAAGCCACATTTTTATGTATTTTTAACACCCCCTGCTTAGTTTCCAAAGCCGTATTACGTGGTACTCCAGAAGCTGACGGTCGCAATTTTTTTTAGCTATTATTTTCTTCCGGATAGGTTCATCTCAGATTGATGAGGTTAAAAGTTTTTTTTTTTTTTTTTCACATTTTTTTAATGTTTAGATTTTTATGAAAACTATAGAACCCTGAGATTTATAGACCGAATTTGAATTTCATTTAGCAGTAAGTAGTTTAGGTTATATAGGCAGTGCTTAATACACTTATATTATTACTCTTTGTTCCGACATCATCACCATGCATTACGTCTGTGCATGATACTTTGAAATTTGCTTTCGTTTCACCTGGCTCCTATATCTGGAGCTTATTTTTCCAGCCCTGCTGTAACTATCACATTGTAATGCTGAAAAGATTACAAATATTTAGCTATAACTCATCTTTTCGTGACCTGACAGATTAATTTTAACAATTTAATTCAAATGCAAATACCACATTTTCTTTATTTAACTTTATTCACAAAATTCAAGAACACTATTCAAAATCTTAAGTTATTTTCCGTATGGTTTATGATCTGGGTTTCTGGTCTTTTCATCATACCACTTGAAAACAGCAGGCCTGGAGTCAAACTTGTCTTCGGATGGACCTTCAACCTCAATACTCATAAGAGTATTCAATGTTTGTGAGTTTATTAGCCCCTTCAATAACCCTGCATTCTCTTCACGAAACTGAACCCAACCTCACATGCAGAAATAGATACGGAAAAAAATATAGTGGATATTTCTACTAGTACCAAAATGTTTTTATAATGTTTATACTTTTCAAGAAACATTCGTTTCCAGAAAGCAGTTGCTCCTTTTTGTATGTGTCTAAAATATTCCACACATGCAGTGTAATGGCACTTACAGTTCACACTAAAACATTAAAAAAATTTCCACTAGCAACTTTTGCTAGAACCACTTTTTATCACTAGCAAAATGCATTTGCTTGCTAGCAATTTGCTAACTACCAGTCAAAATCAAACTCTGCTGATATTTCACACTTGTATTCACTCTTTTTGCATATGCAAATAAAAAACAATTCAGTTATACCAT
Source organism: Macrothele yani (assembly GCA_039090855.1). NCBI lineage: Eukaryota > Metazoa > Arthropoda > Arachnida > Araneae > Macrothelidae > Macrothele > Macrothele yani. The sequence goes on from CM077004.1 coordinate 36,435,033, forward strand.
GAGAAGATGAAGTGCAAAATTGAAATCTTGAACATGCAGTTTTAACTTTGTTTTTTCATGAGTGATTATGTGCAAAATTTGAATGTTGAACTCATAGGTTTATCTACAGTTTTACGACTTACGCATCTTCATTACTGTGAATGTGATTATTCTCTCAGATAGGAAAACTGACTTGACCAAGAGAACTGTCTTTTAAGTTGCATAAATTCTAGTTTATTACTTTACAAACTTATATGGAATTAAGTATTGCAAATTTCATCAGTATACTTTAATTTGCATAGTTAAGTCGTGTGTAAAAGTATATTTGTGCTCATGTCATTGTTGCATAGCACTTGGTAAGGTCCTTAAAAAAGTTTTGGGAGGGTGTTTAAAGTCCTTAAATAGTGCTTATTTTTTTGTGGAAGAAAAAAAGGAGCTGCAGATGGCTTAGTGGTTAGCGAGTCAGACTATCAATGCAAGGTCCTCAGGTTCGTACCTGGGCTGATCTTTCAGAGATGGTGTGATATACCAACAATCGCTGAATATCCGCCGTGCATCGGACGAGCACGTTAAGTGACGGCCCCCAGGCTGGACCCACTGGTTAAATGGGTATCCTTTCCTATGCCCCCCTGAAATTTTCTCACCCCTCTGTGTGCAACATCGTACTTGTACGGTGGCACCATCTACTGTACTCTAATCTCACTACAAACTGTTCTGCCAAAGTCGCTAGACTTGCTCTCATTTCTTCCGTTTCTGTGTCCTGCCCAAAAGGCGATCTTGCTGTAGGTGGCTGGGACCTAAACTCTACTCACTGTGGACGGAAGTCCTACAAGAAAATGACAAATACTGTGTGGTCTGAAATAACTGTGGAAGAAAAAGAGTGGGAACCCTAAGAAATTCATACATTCATTTCACTGAGCTGTTATCTGAGATTCAGAGTTAGACCTCAGAAAAAGCTCTTCTGCCAAATTAAAGTGTAAAACTGATTGCCAGATTTTGCATGTACTGTTGATTCGTCAAATATCTCCATTTACCTTTATCTCGGCATACATTAGATGCCTCATACAAGGCCTTCGTTGTACTTCCAAAGTGCTAAGGGTCAGTGGGTTTGTTTACGTTTTCCATCTTGAATGTCCTTTTGCCACTACACGGTATAAATAGTTCCATGATGAAATGCAAATGAATGTGTGCCTGCAAGTAGAATATTACACCATGGCCAGAAATAAAGTATACTGAAAGGTAGCAGCACTGTACACCATTGTTATTCCCAGAAGTGCGGAATGACAAAGGTTCAGTATGCCCTAGGTTCATGAAGAGAACAGTTGTATTGCACAGTAGTAGGTAATGGCTCTAAGTATTCGTGAAAAGGCTTTTATTGTGGAGCATTATCTTTGCTCATATGGAATCGGCCGTTCCAGGGGACTCGGTGTGAATTATGTTTTTAAACTTTTGAAAGAAGAGTTCCACAAAATCCCCACCAATGAAGTGAACAGTGTTGTTGGTGAAAACATCTAAATAGACAGGATCTGTTCTATGTCAACAAAAATATCTCTGTGGACAAAAACACATGTCCACAGACAATGAGCATGCAGGGATTATGCTTGGTAAGATTTTGGGATCACCAAAGAAAAGCCATTGGCATATTGCTAAAGAACTTGGTATGAAGAGAACATCTGTGCAGACACTTGTTCATGAATTGGGATCATTTTCATATTGTATGCAGGTATACCATAAGTTACATGACCCCAATAAGTTACAGGGGCATTTATTCTCTGCTTGCACATTGGCAAATGTGTATGAAGATGAACATTTTTTGCCCAATATTTAGTTTTCTGATGAATGTCATGTCACCTTGGACGGTTGTGTGAACAAACAAATGACCAGATTTGTCGGGTTTGAACAGCTGATTGATGTTCTTGAATGTCCTGTACACTCTGGAAAGGTTATTGTGTGGAGTGCCCATTTCTGGCCTTTGCATCATTGGACACTATTTTTTGGAAGATATGAATGGTGCCCATGTTACTGTCAATCAGGAAAGGTACTGAAAATTGGCTGTCTCACTCTTTGTAGCAGATTTGAGATTTTCCTGGGCTAGAGATCTGTGTTTCAAACAACAGTGGCTTCAGCAGGATGGTGCAACAGCTGGGGACACATTACAGCTTCTTCACCAACACTTTCAGAACCGCATCATCTCAAGGGGAACAGACTATCCGTATCCTTGGAATTCTGATCTCATACCACCGGATGCCTATTTGTGGGGCATACTGATAAAATGTGTCTGCCGCGATCCAGTGCCTTGTGATACTTGTGATATTTCACAGCTGAAAACCAACAATGTTGCATTAAATTTCACAGGACACAACTGCAGCAATGTTTGTGAATCTCCAGTGTCAGCTTGAAAAATGCCTGGAGTTGAATGGTTCTCACCTGCAATATGTCATCTGAATCTTATACGCATACGGTAAGATTTTTGTTACATACAATTCTGAAATTAAACATGTATTCTTTCATTCCTTGCCTTATGACTCGACATAATATTTGGTATACTTTATTTTCGGCCATACTGTAACATACTTTTGAAAGTACAAATAGTGTTCTTCATTTGTTTAGATGCTCTTTAATATGCAGTTGAACTGACTTTTTAAACTTGTTTGCATTTAGGGGACAGTGATATCACACTTTCATAAAATAAATTGCCTTAGCCAATAGCGTTCTTTGTTGGAGTCTTCGAGAGACTAGTGATGAATTTTGTTTTGTCAAAACAAAATTTTTCAAAGGAAAATATTTATTTGGTAACATCCCATTTTGAGCGCAGTTTGATGAGCACTACATTCAGTCATAATAATAAGATTGTTTTTTTTAATTTACTGTTAAGTTGTTAAAGTTTGTTCGTTACAGAATTTGTTTTGCAATGAATATTTCAACTGTCCTGTTTTATTCAGTATTTGACACAATTTCTTTCATGATGGAATTAATGAGATGTTTCTCTGTAGGTGCTTGTGTTTTTATAGGGGACTGCAAAACGGAAATTCCCGGCCTGGTTTGGTTGTCTCAATCTACACCTGTTCCGATGTAAAAAAAAAAAAGAAGAAAGAAAAGGCATTTTTTTAAGGTCATTGCTGGAATCAGTTGACAATTTGTATAAGTAAAGCTTTGTTCTTGCAGACAGAGAAGAAGGGAAGGAGGAAATGCAATCAGGAAAGAAATGCAGTATCCCTTCTGTCCAAAGCAGAAAAACTCCATCCTCTATGTTACAGCTTAGGGACCTATTGTTAATTGGCTAAAGGGAGAAGTAGGGTTGAAAGGAGAAATCTGAAAACACAAGATGATAGCTCTGTTGTTCACAAAAAACAATCTAAAAATTTATCAAAAGTATTCGGACACTACCAGATACTTGCATAAGTGCAAAGAACACTTTTGCAAGAAAGTATGTACCGGGTGTTTGTAATTAAACTGACACTACTCAGAGGCATCGGTAGCTCGATCGAACAACCGGAATAGCACCAAACTTGGTAGGGGGATGAATGGCGATGTGGGAAGGAGGATGCCGCGAAAAAATTTATTTCCAAACGTCGCACTTAGGGGAAAATGTGGCGCTGTTGTAGTCAACATAACCGAGAATTTGCATAAAGTGCAGGTACGACGTCAAAATGCAAATTCACGCCTACATAGGCGACAACAGCGCATGCAATGTAGGCTATAAAGACATGGGGAAAGTTCCGAAAGACATTCCGAGGACCAGCGTAGCTCACTATATGTCTTACGTTACCACAGCGTGCGTTACTTGTGAAGTTGTTTTACCAGTCCAACGCAGAGGCCACTCTTCGTGAGTTCAGAACCCGTCACAACCTACGTAAAGGCCCTCTCTCAATTAATGCATTAAAAGGCATGATTCGGAAGTTTGAAGAAACAGGCTCACTAACAGTTCGGCCTGGCAGAGGACGGAAACCGGTGTCTGAAGAGACAATTTCAGATGTTGCAACTGCGATTGTCGACGGTACACAGAGGAGCATTGCTAGTAGTAGAAGCACCCGGGGAATAGCTTGACAAATGAATTTGAATGTTGCGACGGTATGGAAAGTCTTGCGGCGAGTTCTCCACTACTATCCATACAAGATCAGTCGCATGCATCATCTCCAACAGAACGATTATGACCAACGATTGACATTTGCTCTGACGTTTCTTGCCAGGATGGAGGTCGACGATGCTTAGCCGTGGAGAATTCTGTGGGGAGATGAGGCCCATTTTCATCTGAATTGGACTGTTAACACGCATAATTGTCGAATTTGGGCATCCGAACCACCCAACTCAATTAAGGAAATGCCATTGCATGCACCAAAACTCACTGTTTGGTGTGGCTTCACAGCAGACTTCATCATTGGACCATTCTTTTTTGAGACCATTACTCCAACAGGACCCGTAACCTGTACGTTACTGCGCAGAGGTATCACGATATGCTGACTAATTTTGTCTTTCCACAACTGCAGCAAATACAATGTCTGGATTGGTTAATCTTTATGCAGGATGGAACACCACCACACATTGGTCGATCGGTACAGCAGCTGTTGCGGCATCACTTCACAAACAAAAGGGTCATTAGTCGCAGTTTTCCGGTTGCATGACCGCCTCGTTCCCGGATATAACTCCATGTGACTTTTGGCTGTGGGGTTTTATGAAGTCCAAGGTCTATCTTGGTGGGGTCCCAACTTTAGCTGCCTTAAAGGACAACATGCCACGGACTGTGATGAACATTCCTTGTGACATGTTACTTTCGGCCGTAGAAAATGTTGTGCAGTAGATGCAAAGTGTGATCCACGAGAACGGCGGTCACATTGAAGGTGGTCGTTGTCCTCTCCGGGGAAGTGAATGTGCTGAATAAAAGGTACGTAATGTTTCAATTCCGTTTTGTCTTTGTTATTGATTTGTCTGTCCATTATACCTATTTTTGACATTGCACAGCGTCACATTTCCCCCTATCGGCGACGTTTGGAACTAAATTTTTTTTGCGGCATCCTTCTTCCCACGTCGTCATTTGTCCCCCTACCAAGTTTGGTGCCATTCCGGTTGTTCGATCGATCTACCGATGCCTCTGAGTAGTGTCAGTTTAATTACAAACACCCGGTATATAAAGCTGAGATATTCTAAGAGTGGATTTTAAGTACTTTGTACTCATACACTATTTCTCACGTTATAATTACCCATATGTCAACGGGTCAATCCTCCATTGCCTCCCGTCAAAATTTCAAACCATTCATGATAAAAATTATAAGTTGTAATAAAACATCCATTGAAAACAGAATCTTTAAGCATAGCTTATGTTTTATATCGAATGCATTTTGCTGATTGATAGTCTGATGAACTCATCCTGTTCAGGCTGTTATTTTATTGTCTGTCGTAATGCAATGTCTTTTCAAATTTTGTAGCTTTTCCAACGTGAAATCAATAAGGTCATTTTGAAGTCAAACATGAAGAAAATTAAAGAAAGTGACAAAGAAATTAAATTTCGAATGAACAAAGGAATTTTTTTTTTTTAAACATTCTAAAAGGGACAAAGCGGGATAAGCCCGACGGTAGAATTTATCAAAGTACGTTTAAATCAATAAAATCACATGAAGTAGGCTTATAGTGTACTTATGCTTTCGACTTGTGTAGGTTGACTATTGAAACATCTTTAAAAAGTTTAAAAACACAATAAAAGAACCTGTCATGAAGCAAGTTGAAGTACGATATACCCTAAAATGCAAACGGGGAACAATGGCGGGAGTTGACATCGATGACACATACGTTCCTTTCCTGACCGGTTTCGACTGTATAAATTTCAGTCATTATAAAGGTATGTCATCCAGATCATCTGCACCTGTTCGTCAATGTTTGATTTGGCTTTACGTCCGTGTTTCTACACGTCAGAGAGATTGCTCACGCACATGGCGGGATATGACATTTTGGTCTGAAAGTGCCATCTATCGTGTTTTTAAGGTGGAGGATTGACCCGATGATACATGGTTAATTATAACGTGAGAAACAGTGTATTTGAGTACAAAGTACTTAAAATCCACTCTTAATCATTTAGACCACGTATTGCATATATGTCATATATTATATGAACATATACTGTTCAAAACTGAGATGTTCTGTCGTATTATCACAACTTTGAAGCGGATATGAAATGTGGATGTGAACTTTCCGAGTTCCAGTGTGCGCTGGACATAGGATATCATTTGAGTAATGTTTCCATAAAGAGCATTGCAGCTAAACGTACCAAAATCGTGAAGAGATGAAAGCAGGATGATGCAACTACAGCAAAAAAGTGTTCAGAAAGTCCACACAAACTGACAGAATGTGACAGAAGTGTCATAGTAAGAAATGTTAAGAAATTCTGTTCATCTTCTGCCATCCATTGCTGCTAAACTAGGAAATGCTTGTAATGGCTCTGTTAATACCATAACCATCTGCAGAGAGTTGCACAGTGTGAGTTATTATGGTAGAGCAGTGGCACACAAGCCACACATCACTACCGTGAACGCGAAGCGCGGTTTGAAGTCTTATATCTCCCATCATTCCTGAACCGTAAACAACTGGAAAGCTGTTCTTTAGGGTCTCGCTTTTCACTCTTCCAATCTGATGAGCATGTTTGAATTTGGCGACAGCCCAGCAAACGATTTTGGTCGGACTGTGTTCTTTCTTTCAAGTGATAAGTTCGGTGGAGGCTTCATCATGGTGTGGAGTTGTTTTTCGTGGATGGAGCTCGGCCAGTTGGTTATTACACCACAAACTGTGAAGTGTACCTCGATGTTCTAGATAATTCTGCCTTACCAACAATGTGGTAGTATTATGGAAATGATTGTTGTCTCTTCCAGCATGATAAAGCTTCCTGCCACACTGCATGGTGTGTGTAGGATTGATTTAGCTTGAAAATGAGGTAGACTTGTTAGATTGGCTTGCTCAGAGTCCTGATCTTAATCCCATAGTACACCTCTGGATTGAATTGGAGCGATGGATAAGAAATCGACTGCAAAACTGTCTTCGTTGTCCACTCTGGCAGCAGCTTTGCAGGACAAATGGTGATCCATTGCTGTCGAGACCTACTGGAAATTGGTTGATAGTATCATACATACAAATCGTGGGCTGACGAACTACTAATTATGATGATAAAGCCATTTATCTCAAAAACACTGTGGTGTTTGAATACTTCTGGTATATGGTGTATGTGTGTCGGGGGGAGGGGTTCGGCTAAACAAATTTATCAAGTTGCCAAATGCAGCTAAATCCAAAATATGGCGAGAAAAAATTAGAATAGAAGAAAATGCTGGTAAATGATTTTACAAATCTTAGGAAATTTTTTTACTCTGAAGTAAACTGTGATTCACTGTAATTTTTGGGTTAAACTACAGCTGATATGATTTTAAAATTTGGTTTTTCAAAGCTGTGACACTTAAAATGGTTTATTTTTTTTAAATGTTTTTTGATTTTTCCTATTTTATTTTATTTTATCTACCAACCAGTTCTTTTTGCTAAGCTGTTCTCTGAGATTTAGAAGTTAGCTCCACAAAGAAATACAAATAGAAATATGTACGAAGTTTGAATTTCATGCAAACTTCGTACATCCGAGACAACATACTCTGCAAATCACTTTTGCTCTCTGCTAACAGGACAGTGTCATCAGCATACAACAGTCTGCACACATGGATATCACCAAAACATAAACCAGTATTATTTATTTTGGCATCACGCACACATGCATCCATAAATATTAGTGTTCTCCCTAGAGCCTTTCTGCCGGGCGGCCTACCTAGCTAATTTTCTCTGCCGCCCAGCTAAATTTCACTTAATGAACGCTTTTACAACATACATGATAGTAAGAGTGGAAAACTTACTTCCACATACACCATAAATATTGATAAAAACTGCCTGAAATCTGGTTTGAACATGATTTATTAGTTAAGAATTCATTTTTTTACCAACAAATGCAATTTTCTAATGTTTTTTTATGTTATGTTGCATTAATGCCTATCACACTGCTAAAGATGTTTAATAAGTATAATAATGTTAAGCAAAACAACATTCTTTTTCTTCACGATTGGGGGAAGGTTCCTTAAAAGTACCACCCAGCTAAAATTTCTTGCCACCCAGCTGTACAAAATGTCTAGAGAGAACACTAAATATGTTAAACAGCCAGGGTGACATTACACAACCTTGTCCGACTCCTGCACCAATAGAAAACCATTCTGATAGATCAGTATTCACTTGTACTCAAGCTCTACTGCCAGCATGCATGGCTTTTACGCTGTTAAATAGATTCCCAGTAACACCATATTCATTCAATATCTTCCACAAAAGTGTCCTATTTACTCTATAAGCTTTCTCTAAATCTATGAAAACAGCAAAAAACTTTCTTACCAACAGCCATATACTTTTCAATCATCATGCATAATGCAAAAATTTGGTTAGTGCAGCCTTTACCAGGCATGAAACCACTTTGAACATCCCACACTTTCTCTGATGTTAGACCCCGCACTTTTTCAATAATGACCTTACCAAACACTTTCCCTGGCACACTCAGTAGGCTAATACCACGGTAGTTCTTGCAGTCAGTCTGATCACCTTTTCCCTTATACAAGGCAACAATTATAGCATCTGCCCAATCCCATGGGACCATTCCTAACTTCCAGCACAACTGGCAAATTTCAGTTAACCAGTCAATTACAGAGTCACCACCATATTTCAACATCTCGGCAGTTATGCCATCAACTCCCGGAGCCTTTACCATTCTAAAGAAATTTAGAGCTTTACACACACCTTCTCTTGAGATCCCTCCTGTGGTTCCATCCTTCACTGTGACATCATCTGCTTCTGCCTCAGAATCACCTTTGCTTTCCTGATCTAACAGCTCACAGAAGTGTTCTCCCCACCTTTCACTTAACTCATTGGGCTCTCATATCATTTCCCCAATCCTATTCTTCACACAACTTACAACTATGTTTCCCCTATTTTTCCTGAGTCTCATGTACTTTCAGAAAGTCTTCCTATCTTTCCAAAAAGCCAATTCATGCCTTTCCACCTTCTCCTTCCTATCTTTTGTTTTACTCTGGTGAACCAGCTTAGCTGCTTCACACTTCTTACAGCGATATTCATCCACAAAAACTCTACCTTGCAACATCCCCAAATAGGTTTCCTTCTTTCTCTTTACTGCCTCTTCAACCTCACTATTTCACCAAGCATCACTTCTATTGTTAACCACTATTGTGGTGCCACAGACCTCTTCAGCAGCAGTGACAACACAGTTCTTAAAACATTTCCACTACTTTTCTACATTCCTCTCACAAGACTTCAGCTTCTTCAGTCGTTCTCTGAGTACGCCAGAATAACGCTGATGATTTTCAAGGGTCCTTCCAACCTTTATTTTTTCCATCCTGGGTTTCTTCTTATTCGTTTTCCTCCAACCAACATTCAGTTTCACTCATGATACTACCAAGTAATGATCAGAACCAACATCCGCACCTCTCATCACACGAGTGTCAACAACTAAGTGTTTCAGTTGCAGATCGTAGACAACTTAATCTATCGCACTCTTTTGACCATGAGTACGATTTTTCCAAGTATAGGTGTGGATATCCTTGTGGTTGAAAAACGTATTAGATACACACAAACCATTCTCAATGCAGAGTTCAATTAATCTTTCACCATTATGATTCACACAAGGATAATTAAACTTACCGAGAACATTGTCAGAAATTGCATTCTGCACATTTACTCAAGCATTGAAACCCCCTGCTATTATAACTTTCTCTTTAGCACCAAACTGGCTCAAAACAGCTCTTAGGTCATTCCAGAAATCTTTCTTTCTATCAGAAATTTCAGAGTCACAAGGAGCATACACTATACACTACAACAATTACTATTCTCTGAAGTTTCACTTTCAAACAAATCCAAAGAATTCTCTCACTTATGCAGCTATAGTGAATCAAGTTGTTCATCTTTTTACTTAAAATCACACCTACACCAGCCTGTCCTCTCACATTATCCAATACTCCAGACCACACACTCACCATTCCATTCACTTCTTCTATCCCAGTTTCCTTCTTTTTAGTTTCACTTACACGCAGCACATCCAATGTATACTTATTCATCTCTTCAATCACTTCGTTCATCTTGCCATTTATACCTCTAGTATTCGGTACACCAATCTTACACTCATTCAGCCGAGATCTCTTTCTCATAGCCGTTTAGAAATTCCTGGTAAATTCCGTGGTGGACCAGCCTTCTCAAGTGTGGTAGGTCCACCATATCCCACACTTGTCAGTTTTTATATTTCTTTGTGTCTTTTTAATCAGGTAAGTACATCAGTGTGGGGGATTAGCCCACAGCTGATGGTTCCAGTTGGTCATTCAACCTAAGGATTCTGGAACAGTGAGTTGGGGTCTTTTCACCAATGTCACACAGAACTAGCTGGCATCTCTCCAAGATTCACAGAGGCCCTTCTTGCTGTTCTCTGTGCCATTGTTACCACGGAGCTCCCTGAGGAGGCAAACCCATCTCTCACTAAGATTGCCTGCTTTATTTAATACATTTCCAAATATGCCTTTTTACTTGTAACAATTTTTGCACCACCAATGTTGGGCAACATTTTCAAAATATGACTAAGGATTTTTTTATTTGGCTTGTACTTTTTTAAATATAATTCTTTAGAACAGAATTTTTTATGATGCAGTTTTTTTCATTTCATTTTAAAATACATAAATAATATCAAACATGTTTGTTTTATTCATACCGACTCATTCATTAGGGCGTGACAGAAATCCGTTCAGTATCCATGTGAGGTGCAGCAGCAATATTCATGATGTGCTGACAGCTTTTTCTTGACATTGAAAGTGAATTAACATGTTTTCAATATTTTCAGTGTGGAGTCTTAACTCTGAATTGATGAAATGCTTGCTGCCATTTACTGAAGATTATCGTGAACAAGCCTCTAACATAATGGTGAATGGACTCCATTCACCCCTCCCATGCCAAAAAGTGATGCTTACCAATCTCCTGTGCTGTACAATTACCTCTAACAAGGCAAGTGAGGAGAAAACAATTTGAATTTTATTTGTGCACTCCAAATTGAACATCAGTGCTCATTATAGAGAACTAGCAGGGGTGCCCGGTATTTCCCGGGTAAATATTACTATTCGTGGAATCACTAAGTTCAGCGGGTAAAAGTTAATGAATGAAAAGGAACATTCCTGTAATTTTCCGGTAAATTTATTTTAATTCATTTAGGTTATTGCTTTTTGGTTAACAATATTTTTGGTTTTTCCATTGGGAGCAAAAATGTAGAGATTTTTATGATTGCCAACCCTTGAGCAGGTGACGTAGAGTTGTCCGTGTGAAAAGCAGGGCTCCTCCAAATTAATGCCAACCACTGCCAATGACTGACTGATGCAGTAATATTTCTGCAATAAAAAAAAAAAGGAGCAGGGATGGCTGCAAACGTGAGAAATAAAAAATAAATAAAATGATTTAGTTAATTTGCCTTTACAAAACAAAAAAGAAACGAAGAGGAATCGAAATACTTACCTTCGAGGAGACATCTATAGAACTGCTGTACATCTGGCGTGCGCATCTGAGAATCATGTGACACTGAAATGCAATGTGCCTATGTCATGTCGTGTGACTTGGCATTGATCCTTTTGTTTACCGTTTTGAATTTTGAATATCTGGAACTCTCTGTTTACATACATTGTAGGGTCATTCCATGTCAAATCAACAAGGCTCACAACCCGACGTTTTTTTATTTTTATGAAACTTGGTATGATTGTAGTATTTATCAATATAAACAAACATTATTTTTTTCAGAATTTTTAATGCATCCGTTTTTGAGTTATTGATTTTTGAAATTTCAAAAAAACCCTGAAATTTCATCATCTGAGCAAACTTTAACTGCCAATTACTCTGATTCTAGTAGAGCTAGGGTCATGAATTATGGCTCATTTTAAAGATCTTGAATTGGGCTTTCATTTGATATGCCACATGACACTATTAAAAAAAAATAATGTCAATTTTAAAATTTTGAAATTGAAATATTAAAAAAAATATGTTTTTTAAAAAATCTGAAAAAAATATATGTTTAACAAACATTGTTTTTCTACATATCCTGAAAGTTTCATAAGGGGATCGCTATGGGATCACTATAAAAAAAATAATAACGTAGAACAATGCAACTGAAATGTGCCAGATGTACTTGGGTTCCACCCATGACTGGAATGTGGTTTGTGTAAAATGTCATACTTGTTCTTTTAAACATTGTGAATGTTAAAGAATGAAAATAAACATCTTAAGTAATTTGAAACTGTGTCCCAAAGTAATTAGTTTCATAATTCAGTATAAGGTTCTGTGTGCATATTTACACTTACAAAATTATTTTATTTTCTATATGTATCCTGCTTTTTTTCTTTCTTTTAAATTCTGCCGCACTTGTACGCCAGTGCTTGATTTGCCTTCTTTGTCTCAGTCATTGTTAAATTATATACTCTTCCAGTAGCTGTTGCCGGGTCAACTTTTAACAAAACATCAGATTTATGAACCAACAGTATATTCGGTGATTGAGGATACTTGTATGATGGAGATGGACCATGCGGCTCCAGGAAGCTCACTTTTACCTCTTCTGTGTCCACATTCACACCAAGTACACACATCCCAACCACCAGTGCTCTGAGTACTTACTATAATCACAAAACCTACCATATTTTCAAAAATAATGTTCTCTTCCCCTTCATCTGTTGCACATATCTCTTCTTTAAAATGCTCAGAAAGTGAGTAAGTTTTGACTAGTAATTTGTGTTTTCCTGCAGGAATGAAACAATGGAGTTTCTGAGTACCACTTATTGTCTTAGCAGAAGCTATTCTACTTTTAAGGATAATTTCCTCCTCTTTGTAATTTTCTGTTGTTGCAAACCGAAAGTGAATGGAGTCAATATTAGCAGTGGCCCATTCAAAGAGTTGGCGTGGGGTCATAATTTGATTATTATAAACAAGTTATAAACTTGCCTTTGCAGTTAATTGCTTCACAGTAACCTCCTATCCCATCACATGCATTTTTGCCATGTGCTGTTGCAAAAAAATTCCATTCTGCTTTTATATTAAAGTCAGTCTCGTGGTAGCACAAGCTGAGGAAGTTTGACTTCTTTTCGTATTGTGAAGCTGCTGCATCCGAAAAATAAAATATCTTTTCAGGTTTTTGAGAAAAATGTGACTGCGTGAAATTAATTAGGTAACGCTGAAACAGATGGACAGCTATACTGTAGTGAATTAGGCAGTCGGATATAATAACAAAACTTACATGTCCTAGGTTCTGAGTTTTCTCATCTCGATAGTATATAACTATAGGATGCAGGGTTGTTTGGGCATTGTTCCAGTGAAAACCCTGAGCTGCATCTTGCAATACAAAAGAATAATTTTCAGCAAAGTCACAAATTACTATGTATTGATTTTCTGTTATTGTCTTTAAGATGTCTTAAGTAACTTGACTGTTGAGTTGCTATAAAAGAATGGTGAAGCAGGGCTGGAAGTTTTCCAAACAACAGGTCCAAAAACTCCTGTGTGGATTTTGATAATGTTTCAAGTACTGCCCTCTTCTCTAATTGCATCCATTGCTTGAATGTCACATTTTCTATACTATTTAGATCAAAGCAATCTTCAAATCGTTGCCTTGAGCTGTTCTAATCCTGGACAGTTGTTGCACTGACTGAAGTAGCATGCGGGTGTAGGGTTTCCACAAATTATGTTTGCAAGGACATCTTTATAGGAGTTTATTGGCTGAACAGTGTCTCCTGTTAATTCAGGTAACTTGCATTGTGTCATCATCAGTCTAACATTCTGATGCATTGTACAAACACAAACAGAATGTGTGCCACTTGCTCCTGCAAGAACGCAGTGCTTAGGGCGAAGTTCACAGAACTTGAAGAACCCCACCTTTTTCTCTTGAAATATCTCTTTAAAAAGAGTATACAATTCACGCAAATTACTCAGAAGCAATTTTTTTTTTACCTGTTGACGCTTATTATCTATTTTAATGGAAACAAAGTTTTTTTCCTGGCATTTGGCAGCTTACATCATCACTCTCATAAAATTCTTGTATACAATTTGCTGTGTCTTAGTCTAAAGTCTTTCCTGGCTTTGGATCAGGAGAAGACATACCTTTTTCTTTTACTTTTAGCCTTTCTGGCCATAAAATTTGAAACTCTAAATTCTGTTTCAATTTGTTTCAGTGACCAAGATTTAGGCAGTGTACTCAATATCTGCATTCTTATGCTTTTATTTTCTGTGGAATGAAATTTTTCTTTCAACTGTCTTATAATTTCTGGTTCAGGAGATGAAATATCCTTTGGTTCCGACGCAGGACTTAACTTTAATAATTTTGCTCGAAATGCTTCTTGGGCTTTTTTATATTTCTCTTCAGGGTACTTTTTTTCTTGCAGGCTTTTTTTCTTGATTGGTGTTTCATCCAGACATTGTAAACTTCTGTTAAATGCTTCTATAGCATGCTCTTTTTCAGGAGTTGATACTTCAATGTTTTCAAATGGAACAGCATGGCCTTCGGCTTCTTGTTCATTATAGCTGTCAGAAGGTGAAGAGGAATGTTCAGCAGCTTCAGAGGGAAATTTCTGGATTGCTTTACGACAACTGTCGCAGATCTTGTCTCCAGTTTTGAGCAACTTGTTCTGTAGCAATAGATTCTTGGAAACTGGTCGCAGATTTTTTTGTTATATTTATGGTTTGGTTTCCCAAGGGGTTGCAACAGTAAACCACACTTGAAACTTTTGATGTGGATGGTCTGCTGGCATCCATCTTTTACTTTGCTTTTACTTTAAAACCTAGGAAAGAAACACAATTTGTTACCCTTTTGGATATATATTAACTTTTTAACTAATTATAATTAATTCATTAACATTTGCAGTGTTTGTAAGACCAGGGATAACATTTTAGACAGACAAAATAAACAATTCCTCAGTCACTGATGGTGCATTTAGTAACATCCCTCTATGTTATTTATTTTTTTATAGTGATCCCATAGCGATCCCATTATGAAACTTTCAGGATATGTAGAAAAATAATGTTTGTTAAACATATATTTTTTTCAGATTTAAAAAAAAACACGTTTTTTAATATTTCAATTTCAAAATTTTAAAATTGACATTAAATTTTTTTAATAGTGTCATGTGGCATATCAAATGATAGCCCAATTCAAGATCTTTAAAATGAGCCATAATTCATGACCATAGCTCTACTAGAACCCGAGTAATTGGCAGTTAAAGTTTGCTCAGATGATGAAATTTCAGGGGTTTTTTGAAATTTCAAAAATCAATAACTCAAAAATGCATGCATTAAAAATTCTCAAAAAAATTCATATATGTTTATATTGATGAATTCTACAAATATACCAAGTTTCATAAAAATCAAAAATGGTCAGGTTGAAAATGCTATTTTTGCTGGTTGATTTCACATGGAATGACCCTGTATTTCTTCCTGATGAACCTGCCCATTGGTGAGAAAGCTAAGGTTTATTCATTTGTGTTTTTAATACACCATTAAACAGATATTTTTGCACTTTATTGCTATCTACAGTCTCTAACTTAGACCGTAGATCGGATATTAAAATGCTGAATTGTGTTGCAGTTCTTAAAAGTAAAAAATGGAACTTTTTACGAAATTTTTTTATGGTGGCCCCTTGACCCCTGTCTCCGATCCCATCCAAAAACAGTCTACAGTCTAAGTTAGAGTACCATGAGACAGTATACCTAATTTGGGGTTTCTAAATTGAAAACTGTAGATGTTACGGAAGTTTTGTGTGGGGGGCCCAGTGACCCTGGTCTCCAACCCCTTCCCCAAACTATCTACGGTGTAGGTTAGGGTACCATGAGATAGTATATCAAATTTGGTTCTAAATTGAAAACTGTAGATTTAATGAAAATGTTGTGTGGGTGCCCCTTGACCCCAGGCTCCGACCTCTTCCAAAAACCATATACGATCTAAGTTAGGGTACCATGATATAGTATACCAAATTTGGTGGTTCTAAATTGAAAAACTGTAGATTTTACGGAAATTTTGTGGGGCCCCTTGACCTCGGGCCCCACCCTCATCCAAAAACCATTTACGGTCTAACTTAGAGTGCTATAAAATAATATACTAAATTTGGTGGCTCTAAATTGAAAACTGTAGATTTGTATAGTGGACATACAAACAAACAAACAAACAAGCAAACAAACATTCAGTTTTATATATATAGAGAGAGAGAAAAAAAAAGATGCTAAAAAGAGAGAGTAAAATTTATGTGTACACCTGTGTATTATCAGGGCTTGACAAATCCTGTGTGCCAAGTTGCCCAGGCGCCTAGAAACCTAGCCCTGGCGCTCAATTTTTATTTCAGATTTCGTAATTTGCAGTAAATACCGGAATTTCTGTTTATAATCCACAGATTATCTGGTAAAAAGTTATAAATTTAGATAACTGTGAATAATACACCTCTGCAAAGAAGAGAAAAAAACAACAACATTGGTGCAGCATTTTAAAATATCCAAGAAATTGTCAGGAGAGGTGGTGTTATTGTAAAAGTACCAAAATGTGGTAGGTCTAACAGAAAAAATGTAATGCAACAAAGAGATTCTGTGATGCAATGAAGGCATTACTGTTTGCGCTTATGGAAGCCTACGTGCTGGGAGAAGCTTGCTGAGCTATTTCCATAGCACATAACCATTTTGTGAATTGCATTAGTTAGTTTTGGTGTGCTAATCATATTAGTTTGTGTTTTTTTTTCTGTTGAAATATATAGACATAAATACCATGGATTGTCCATAATTTCTGCAGATTTTTTAGGTCTAACTAATGAATTTGGAAAAGAGACAAATACTATGGGTTGTCCGTAATTTCTACAGATTTTTAGGTCTAACTCAGTGGTTCCCAATGTGGGGCAATTTGATTTTTAAGGGGGCAATTCGAGAATGAGCACACTAAATACTTTTTTACTTTCTTCTAAGATCGCCAGATGAGCACACTAAATACTTTTTTACTTTCTTCTAAGATCGCCAGATGAGCACACTAAATACTTTTTACTTTCTTCTAAGATCTAAAGTTAGTGAGATGTGCTGCATGCCTGCTGCAGCAGGCATGCAGCACAATGATCTTACTAACTTTAGTCTACTTATCTTGGTGAGCTCAAACTGTATTTTTAATTAAATTGATCAAAGTATTACAGAAAAAGCTTCCATTAAAATTATTTTATATTTATGCATTTCAGTTTTCTATTATAAGTTTTGAAACTTTATTTGCTGTTTTTTCATATCACTATTATATTATTTTTTAACAATTTCTATTATTATTATTTTTTTAACAATTTCTTAGTGATTTCTTCCTCAGTACTTAAACTGTAATTTCGTTCTTTTATTTTTCTCTTTCACGGATGCCATGTTCTTTGGAAGCTTGTTAATGGCCTAAAAGGCCATTAACAAGCTTCCAAAGAACATTTGAATACGAGTTCATATTTTGAATAATAAGAATTATATGTCACAGAATTATACGTATATGTCATTATACGTGGAGGATAGGAGTTACATATAATTCTTTTTTGAATAATGAGAATTATATGTAACCCCTATCCTCCACGTGAATAGGATTTCATTTTTTGAACAATAAGAATTATATGTCATAGAATTTATACGTATATGTCATTATACGTGAAGGATAGGAGTTCATTTTTTGAATAATAAGAATTATATGTCACAGGGGGCATCACGATTTTTGAGATGTTTAGGTGGGGCATGGCCAAAAAAGGTTGGGAACCGCTGGTCTAACTAATGAACTATGGCAATGCTGCAAGCTAAGGATTTTAGTTCTTTATTTACTTAGAAATAACACAAAAGTACTTCAAAGTGGCAATTACTTTTTTTTTTTTTTTTGTAAAACAATCGTTTCTTTTTTCCATCTTTGGATTTCTGAGTCGGTCATCCTGTGAATCGCAGCTTGTCTGTCGGAAATTGCGGTTCACCATTAACATAACAGGTGCGGATTACAGGGGCGGTTCATCATTAGGGGCCAGAGGAATAGAAATATCATTAGGGGCCAGAGGAATAGAAATATCATTAGGGTCCAGAGGAATAGAAATATCATTAGGGGCCAGAGGAATTTATAGGAATAGAAATTTTCTGGTCGGGCCCCACCAAAAAATTTCTATTTCTATAAATAATTTTTTCCCCCTAATTCATATTCTCTCTCTTAACTGAATGGTGATAAACCTTCCCCTTCATAAACCATTCCCCAAGGGAAAAAAAGTTCTCTTCAAAAACGAAAAACTGTTCCCAGAGGAAAGAGGTTCAGAGTGTGAGGTTATTGGGGCCAGCTCCATCATGCCCCAGTAATGTCACCACGCAAGCAAGAGGAGACAACGTTTTCCTCCCCGTCTCATTCAGTATAATGACCTACATACAACACTGCCTTAACCGCGTGTGCAGTAAAGCTGTGGGGCCAGGTACACTTGGCCCCGCGCTAATTTGATTGTCTGGGAGAGTGTCCGTTTCCTTAACGCCGTGGGTTGACAGAGAAGCTCACACCAAGCAAGCTCAATTGTGGCATGGAGGTTCAAATGTCTTAGGAAAGTTTAGTTTGTTGTTTTTTCTCTGTGTCTCTCAGTGATGCGTTGTTTCTTTGTGTCGTGACTTTTTTGCTTGTCGTGTACAATGAATAGAGTGGATATTTTGCTAAAATCTCCGTTCTGTGCTTTAAATCTGGAAGAAAAGCTTCACTTAAAAAACTTGGTACTTATCAACCCAAGAATTTCCAGGTAAGTCAGAAAGACGGAACAAAACTTCGAACATTTTCTGTTCAGTGGTTTGAAAAAAAGGCTTGACTAACTGCTAGCGATGAAAAAAAATTGTTATTTTGTTTTTATTGTTTGCTATTTGGCGGAGAACCACTGTGGACCAAAATTGGCTGCAAAGATATGAAACATTTGTCCGAAAGGATTAAAAAACATGAATGCAGTACAGTGCATATTAATAATGCTTTAAAATTCAAAATTTTTGGTAATGTCAATATTATGTCACAATTAGATGACGGTTATCACTCTGCGGTTAGAAAGCACAATGAACTTGTTGATAAAAATAGACACGTTCTAACACGCATTATAGACTGCATAAAATTTTGTGGTGTACATGAATTGCCTTTACGTGGACATGATGAAACAGTCTTCACATAACAAAGGAGTGTTTCTGGATATGATCTCATATATAGCTAGTTTGGACAGTGTCTTACAAGACAATCTGGACAAATCTAAAGTTGCAAAAAATACATCAAAAATAATTCGAAATGAAATTTTGGATTGCATGTATCTGGTGTACCTAGATGAAGTTAAAAGCGAAATTGAAAAGGCCAATTACACACCCGTGCAAGGGGACGAAACGACTGACATATCCTGCCGTTCGCAATTTGTTATCATATCGCGATATATGATTAACAGCCATGTCGTGGAAAGATTTTTATCGTTTGTTGAAATCAAAAACAGAACAGCAGACGGTCTTGCATCTGTACTCAAAGATGAGTTGGAAAAGTTTGGTTTGCAAAACAAACTTGTTGCTCAGACATATGATGGGGCAGCTGTTATGAGCGGAACTCGTGGTGGTGTGCAAATACGCATGAAAGAGCATTATCCGCACGCTCAGTATGTGCGCTGTTATGCTCATCAGTTGAATTTAGTATTAAAGAAGGTGTGCTCAACAATCAAAAGGGTAAGAATATTTTTTGCAAATATCAGTGGAATCAGCTCCTTTTTCACAGTATCACCTAAACGTAGTGGTTTATTGCGAGATATTTGTTGAAAACGAGTACCTACAGTTTCAGAAACAAGATGGAATTTTCAATCCAGGATCATAAATTGTGTTTCAGAAAACAAAAGTGAACTCTTGGAGTGCTTCGACAGAATTCTAAACGAAAGTGGTTGGGATGACAAGAGTATATGTGAATCAACTGGATTTGTGAAGTTGTTACGAAATGAGGAATTCCTTTTCTTATTGTTTTTCTTTTCTCACATATTCCAACATGTTGATATATTGTACAATATACTACAGTCCAGAAAATCAACCAGTGTTGATTGTAATCGAGCTCTAAAGAAGTTTGAATCAGCTGTAAATTATGTTCGGCAAAGTACAAAACACAACGATCAAAATGGAAGTGATGAATGTCAACCTTTGCGAAAAAGAGCTAAAGTTGACTGCAGTATGGTAGAAAATGATGCAAAAGAAGCATGCGACATCATCGTAAATCAAATAAGGGACAGGTTTGAAAAATCTGTCTTATTTCACTCATTCACTGTTGTAGATCCAAAGGAGTTCAAGAATCATAAGCAGCATTTTCCGTCACACCATACAAATTTATTAGCAACTACATATGTAATGCTGAATAAAGAAAAACTTGAAAATGAATTATCAGTACTTTATGCTAATGAAACCTTCGACGGCATACCGAACGTAAGTGCGTTAATGTCATTTCTCTATTCTAATGAACTTTTAGATACATTTTCTGAAGTCTCTAAATTATTAGAAATAGTTTTAGTGACACCAGTAACTACCGCTGAAGCAGAACGTTGTTTCAGCGCCTTAAATCGCATAAAAACATTTTTAAGAAACACTATGACACAAGAACGGTTGAACGCACTCGCTGTTCTGTCTGTACATAAAGATTGTATTCAAGAAATTCCACTTTTTAATCAAAAAGTCGTAGAAAAATTTGCCACTCTCAAACATAGAAGAGAATATCTGTACAAAAAGTTATGACTCTTCATAATATTTCCATGTATTGCATTTTAATACTATGGTACGAAGTGAAAAATTCAATTGATTTCTCTTTCATATTGTTTGAAGTTTACAATGCGCTTTGCAGAACTAATTTCAGTTTTAACTAAGATGAGGTTCTATGTTAAAAATAAATGA
Source organism: Macrothele yani (assembly GCA_039090855.1). Classification (NCBI taxonomy): domain Eukaryota; kingdom Metazoa; phylum Arthropoda; class Arachnida; order Araneae; family Macrothelidae; genus Macrothele; species Macrothele yani. The sequence continues at coordinate 36,455,969 of CM077004.1, forward strand.
GAAAGCCTGTAAGTATAATTTGCACATGAGTACATATATGCTTTCAGGATTAACAAGTTCTTAAAAAAAAGGTTAAACCTTTCAAATAATGCAAATGATAGTGTATGGTACTCATTCTATATGGAACGAAATTCACAAAACATTCCCTCCCTGCATATATTTGGAGTTATTTTGTAACTATACTTTTTTATCCTGTGATTATTCCACAGTTGAGAAATCTAAAGAAACACAAAACACAACTACATATATTAATGCTCATATGTTTTAAGCTAAAAATTGTTGGCCTAGTAATGACAGTTTTTTTTATTTCATTGTTTAACTTCGGCTACTGGCCCCACCTGTTTCAGTTGCCACGAGCCGCCACTGGCGGATTATATGGCGATTTTTTTTTTTTTCTGAATTTCTTGCTTTGCAACATTTTGCTGCGCATTATGCAAAGGAAAGAATTTTTTTTTTCTCTCAAAATTTCATGATCTACAGATTATATGCCACTGCGAGTTAATTATATGTCAGATATTTTTTTACGGCCTATGAATCGCACACTGCCATTGATTTTAGAAAAAAATATTTTTTTTAGAATTTTATGGTCTGCAGATTATGCAAAGGAAAATATGGTACTCTGAATTAATATGTACAAAATATGACTTCCGCAAATAGTGTTTTAATAAAATCAAAATCTAAAATTTTAATTTTTTGAAAGAAGCAACCAAAAGAATGGGAAAAGAATATTACGAAGCAGATTGCCACTTTATTTTGCAATTAGTGGTTTGAGTAAAAAGAATAAAAATTGACAACAAATATAGTTTATCACTTTTTGTTCTAGCATCATCATCATCATCACATGTTTTTGTTCATGCATTATTCTTTTAAAAATTTGACTTCAGTTTACCTGGCTCCTAGATCTGGAACATATTTTTCAGGCCCTGTGTATTATACAAAAATAACCCTTATTACATATTTGAGAAGTTTGTTTTCATAAATATTTTCACGTAGCATAAATATGTTGGTAGGTGAGAGGTATTTTCTAAGCTATTGAGTTAGAATCATGATTAAATCATGCAGCCTATGAGAATAATATTTACTGTATTTTATGAGAATAATGCCACAGTTCCATTATTTTCCTTGGTTTGCTATTGGGAATAGTGTGCCACCCAGTTTAAAGTTGCAGGTATACTTGGCACAAAGGGATTTTTATTTGATTCCCATTCTGCTGCACCATCCCCCTCCCCCACTATGGTAGCACAATACAGTGTATAGCTATGCCATATGTTGCAAATTGCACAAAGATATATGTCGCAATGAAGGAAGATGTTAGAAAAGCTATTTATCTTTTATAAACTCCAAAGTGCACATGCAACTCGCATGTACTAATATTGGAAGTGAAAGCACTGTAGATGCACCAAAAGTTATGCACTAAATGCCAGTCATCACCATTGCTTCATTGCTGTTCTTGTATCACTGTTCCTTCTAACAGGTAAAAGAGCTTCACATCTTGTTTACAGGAGCGGGAGAGGTTGTGAAAGACTTTGAAGTGTTTCATAGTGGGGTGTTTGTTATCAGCCCCAGGTGATAGGACGTAAATGTCGTTCAGCCTGTGGTATTCAGAAAGAGGGAGACATCACTCTAGTTTTACATGTGAGGAAGCGTGAGATAGTGGAAGTGTGTACAATAAATATATAGTATGAGACAGTGGAAGCATGTACAATATATAGTGTGAGACAGTGGAAGTGTGTCTGTACAGTATTGTGGTTTTCCCTGTTGCATGCTCACCAACTGTACTATGTGCAAGGCCAAAATAAAATCCATGTTTTACCCTCCCTTACACAAGATAAGAAAAAAAAATTACTAAAAGGGTAAAAAAAAAGGTGTTGAAGCATAATTTATTAATCCTAACGAAATATTTTCAAACAGAAAATTGTAAGTCACTTGTATGCAAAACAGAAAGTCAAAGTAAATCCTTGTCACTCTCTAAATTACATGTTCACATACATATAATCACAGGTTTTGAGACTTTACAACTGCTAATCTCCTATGCTCATATTCAACAAAGTTTTAGCACTCAAAATTCTGTATAAGTCAGCATCTGCTATAAGTGTTTTATGAAACAATCTATTTTAATGCTGTAAACAGTGGTTGAAATTTATACTGAGAACAGCTATCAGCCGCATATAGTTAAACATCACATTTCAGAATTGCATATTTGTAAAATTTAGTTAAGCACTGCAGCATTATAATTGGAAAATACTGTAATATTGGCTGAAGTCTCTGCTCATTTTCAGTTATGACTAAGCTTGTTGAAAGTACATCGACTTATTTCTCTTTGCAGGTGCAATAGTGATTGGATAGTTCTTCACATAATTTTGTTGCCAAATAGTGTCATGATAAGTTAACGAAATGATGGAATCTTTAATTGCTAACTATGGTTCAGATTCTTCTAACAGCTCAGAGGATTTTGTTGAACATGATAAGTAAGATGTATTTTCTGTTTTCCTATGTTTAGGCTTATACTGAGTTAATGAAAACACTTCATAATCATCACAGCTAATGCTACAACCTGAATAGTTGTCAAATTTAAACAGTTATGAAATTTGCAATATGCAATGTACAGCTTAAGCTTGAAAGCCCATGCAAATGCTTTGTCAAAAATGTGCTCAATATAGTTAAACAAATGCAACTAATGATTCTACTTACATATGCAATGTATGTAGCCCATTGTTCCGCTTCTTACATTTCCTCTCTACGTGCCAGAAATGTAAGAAGCAGAACAATGGGCTACGTTTGCATATGTAAGTAGGATCATTGGTTGCATTTGTTTAGTTATGAAATTGTAAGTCTTATTTTGTTCACTTCTATGTTCTTTAGACTGCTTCTGTTGGTATGGCTAACATTTTTTGACATTGCTTTTTTAAAAGATTACTTTTGTAAACTGAAAGTTTACAGTTGTGCAATGGAAAAATCATATGTATCTTTTGTGTGTGGTGAACATCTGTCCAAAACATGATTTCTTATGGTTCCTAATTATTTTATTGTAGGTTTATCTTTTTACCTAGAAAAACAGTGCAGTGCATTGTAGCTGGACTGTAGCAGGCATCAGTAGACTGTAGCTTGCATATTCATATCCAGTTATTTAATATTCCTCACTAGCTCCAGCAGTTCTTAGCCATTCCAAACATACTGTAAAAACGTCAGCAATTTACATGTGAGTATGGAAAAAGTAACAAATTCTGTATTTTATATCTGATAAACAAAACAAACCTCTAAGGAAAAACACACGAGTCTGAGTAAAATCCCCATTGTGCATTAGTTATTAATTTTTTGGGAAATGCACACACTTAGGTGTGGAGCATAACTTCAATTTAGGCAAGGTGATCATACAGTGTAAAACGTTCAAGTAAAGATGAACATCGGAAAGTAAAACAGAGGCAGAGTTGTTTAGTCAGTGGGTCTCAGAAGTATACATTGAGCAAGCATAAATTATTCGTCCTGTAACACAAAGGTTCGGTTAAACATATTTAGTATTGGATTCTTCCAAAGAATGCTATCGTTTCCATCTGCTGAATGTATGGATCTGCAATGACTTGCCCATTGACAGTTTTTCCAATGCTGACTTGTCCAAAGAAGACAATTGGTCCATTGCCAATTCATGAAGTGGCCTGACAGGTCCCATGCTAATTCATCCTATGGCACAACTGGTCTAGTGTCAATTTGTGTGAAGGACTACGCAAGTGAAACAAAGCTCACGTGTTCTGATGGAGTGCCTTCACTGTCATATAAAAGTACCGGTAGTCCAAAGAATGTAAAATAATATGTGTAATTTTGTGTTATAGAACTTTTTTTTTTTTTTTTTTTTTGAAGGACGGAAACTTGTTGATGCTATGATGCTATCCTTGCTGTTGTGCAAAAACCACCAACCATTCAATCAATTTCAATATTCCTTTTTTTTTTTTTTTATGTCTTAATAAACAATAGAAAAGACTACTACATTTTTGTTTGCATGTACTAATGAAAACATTTCTTTTGTATGGAATGGAGGATGGAGAGTTTGGTTTTTGAATATCCATATCTTGAAGTTCTGAGCTCTCAAATAAGGGGTTTGAAAGTTCTACATTAAAAAGAAAAGAAAAACTGTTGTATCTTCAGTTAGGATAATTTAAAATCTCTAAAGGTAATCCCCTGAGAGTGGTTTCCATAAGCCACTCTAAAGTTGCTGGGGCATTACACAGATCAAAAGTATCACCATAAATTACCAAAAGCTGTTACTGTTGGTAAGGTCATTATTGAAAAAGTACGTGTCTTACATCAATGAAAGTGTGGAATGTTCACAGTGGTTTCATGCCAGGTAAAGGCTGCACTAACCAAATTTCTGCATTGCACATAATGATTGAAAAGTATCTGGCTGTTGATAAGAAAGTTTTTACTGCCTTCATAGATTTAGAGAAAGCTTATGACCGAGTAAATAGGACACTTCTGTGGAAGGTATTGAATGAATATGGTGTTACCGGGAATCAATTTAACAGCGTAAAAGCCATGCATGCGGGCAGTAGAGCTTGAGTACAAGTGAACACTGATCTACCAGAATGGTTTTCTATTGGTGCAGGAGTCAGACAAGGTTGTGTAATGTTTCCATGGCTGTTTAATATACACTGCTGGCCACCCAAAATTCAACACTAAGAAGGGCACGAGATAGCAAAGCCAGATTTACTGGACACATAACAACAGATACAAAGATGAAACGATTGAGCTTACAGGCCCGTGCGACTTGCGGAACACGCAGACATCAATAGTTCGTGTGGCCTTCCCATGGCTGGCAATAACGGCCACTACACGCCGCGGCATCGAACGAAAGAGGCTTTGGATGTGGGCTTGGGGTATGTCGGTCCAGGCTGCTTCCACACGTTGCCACAGTTCATCAGGCGTAGCCACGTGCGGTGCTTGCCGGGCCACTCGGTAGGAGATCAGCGACCAGGCGTGTTCGATGGGCGACATATCGGGAGAACAGGCGGACCACGGCAGCAATGACACCTGGTGGGCCGTGAAGAATTGTTGCACGATGCGTGCCACGCATGGGCGCGCATTGCCCTGTTGAAACGTGGCCACTGGCAGGTCCTGCAGGTAAGGGCGGACTACAGGCTCCAAAACGTCGGAGATGTAGCGGTGGCTGTTGAGTGTACTGGCGATGCGTACCAGAGGGATGCGGGTGTCATATCCAACTGTGACCCTAACCATAACGGCAGGTGACTGACCGGTATTGCGATGCATAATGCAGGCGTCATACAGTATCCCACAGTGGTGCCGCCACATGCGGATGCGACCATCGTGGTGTTGCAGGCAGCAGCGGGATTCGTCGGAGAAGACAACGTCATGCTATTCCGTAGTCCAGGTGCAGCATTCAACGGCCCACTGCCACCGCACTCGTCGGTGGTGTAATGTCAATGGTAATCGAAGCAATGGGCGTCGTGCGACAAGTCCCCGCTCCTGCAGATGACGTCGAACAGTACATGCTGACACAGGTTGTTGCGTAACACACCTTGATTCCTACGCTAATGTTTGTCATGTGGTGGTGCATGCCACTGGTAGGTCTGCAGGTAAGGGAGGACTACAGGCTCCAAAACGTCGGAGATGTAGCAGGGGATGTTGAGTGTCCCGGCGATGCGTACCAGAAGGATGCGGGTGTCATATCCAACTGTGACCCTAACCATAGCGCCAGGCGACGGACCGGTATTGCGATGCATAATGCAGGCATTATATAGTATCCCGCCGCGGATCCGACCATCGTGGTGTTGCAGGCAGAAGCGGGATTCGTCGGAGAAAACAGCGTCGTGCCATTCCGTAGTCCAGGTGCGGCGTTCAACGGCCCACTGCCGCCGCACTCGCCGGTGGGGTAACGTCAATGGTAATCGGAGCAATGGGCGCCGTGCGACAAGTCCCCGCTCCTGAAGACGACGTCGAACTGTACGTGCTGACACAGGTTGTTGCGCAACACATCCTAATTCCTGCGCTAACGTTCGTGATGTGGCGGTGCGAGCCGTCAATGCCCGCCGCACAACATGCCGGTCCTCTCGTTCGGTGGTGTACAGCGGCTACGGCAATCGCTCATGTTGGTCCGTCCGTCCCTCCTGCACCCCACCGAATCCATACTCACCTCACTGTGGCTGGATGTCGTCCCACACGGGCGGCGATGTCTTGGTACGATAAACTGCTATCGCAATAAGCCACTTTTCGTCCTCTGTCAAACTCCGAAACGTGCTGGAATGACTGCCGTATTCTGCGACAAAGCATCAGGAAGCTTCCCACGCACAGCTCCGGCAGCACAACACACTTCCACTACTTACACCCTGCCTTCTGTGCACCCTTCTTATAGTGCTTCTCGGTAGCGTGTCGGGCGCACATGATTTGTGTATGCCCTGCAATGCTAATCGTTTGCATGTCCTCTCGCAGGCGACGCATGCTGCGAATTTCAAGCCAATCGGATGCTTCCTTCTTGGTGTTGCATTTTGGGTGGCCAGCAGTGTATTTATGGATGCATGCATGCGTGACGCCAAAATAGATAATACTGGTTTATGTCTTGGTGATATCCATATGTGCAGATTGCTGTATGCTGATGACACTGTCCTGTTGGCAGAGAGTAAAAGTGAGTTGCAAAGTATGTTGTCCCGAATGTACGAAGTTTGCATGAAATTCAAACTGAGTATAAATAAGGGAAAAACCAAAGCTATGGTTTTTAAGCAAGGAACTGTTAGCACTGAACGTAATATAAGTCTAAATGGAATAGTGATTGACCAGGTGAACGAGTTTGTGTATTTAGGAAGCATGTTTGACAGAGAGAACAAATTGGATGGTGAAATTAGTAGGCGAGTGAATTTTTCATTAAAAGTCATAGCTGCTTTGGGAGGTTTTCATAGGAATAACGGGTTCTGAAGAGAGTCCTGCATGGCTGTGTATGAAAGTGTAGCTGTTCCTACTCTGATGTATGGCAGTGAAGCCTGGGTACTACAGAAGAGACATAGGAGTCATTTGTGTGCTGAAGAAATGTATTACTTATGAGGGGTTTGTAGCAAGAACCGTTCTAATCATGTGAGCAATGAAGATGTGTTGTAGTTGTGTAATGTGAAGCAAAATGTTTTTAGCAAGGTGGAGACTGATATGCTTTGGTGGTTTGGGCATGTTGAAAGAATCAGTGAGGAGATGCTTACTAAGAAATTTTTTTTTAGCCTAAGTGGCAGGAAGGAAAGGCAGAGGAAGGCCATGGAAGTCATGGGAGGATCAGATCGTGGAGTGTCTGCATGAGAAAAAGATTATGAGTATGAAGTATAGAAAATCTTGTGTGCATCGTGTGATGGATCTCAGTGAAGCCCGAGTTGTATGTCAAGATCGCTGTAAATGGAGAAGTTTGATACTGCACAGTAAGTAAATAATCAGTTAAAAATTATCTGACAGTTTGTTTTTTTCTTTGTGGAGCTAACCTCTGAATCCCAGAGAACAGCTTAGTGATATGTATGTATGTATGTTATCTGCTGAGAAAGCAGCTTTCTCTTTACCTCGGGTCTACTCTTCCCTACCAGTACCCACTTTTCAAGTCTAATGTGGTAAACCATTGAGATACAGCTAAACAGTTGAAGGTGTCACCAATCGTTGGAAATGGGTAGGAATCTTTTCTAGTAATGTCCTTCAACCTGTGTTAATCAATGCAGAAGTGTGCACTGCCATTTTTCTTCACAAGAATGATTGGCAAAACCTATGGACTCAGAGAAGGTTGTATATCTCAAATCATTTATCTATCTTATCTACTATCTATATCTACTTTCCATATCTCGAATCTCATCTACTATTATCTATCGCTAATTTCCATATCTCAAATCTCATCTACTAATATCTATCTCTACTTTCCATATCTCAAATCTCATCTACTATTATCTATCTCTACTTTCCATACCTGAAATCATTTTATCTACTTCCATCCATCTGGCCAAGGGTAAACACATTGCACTTTGTTTTATTAGTGCACTGTCACACATATTTATCCTGTGAGAAACAGCATCCATTCTATCATAATTATCCTCCATGCTTGAAAAAATATATGCACATTTTGCAAGTAAATCAGCCAGTTTTCCCTTCTGTTACATGCTGATTAACTCCAATGTCTCTGCCAACAGTTTCTCCACTTATGGAGCTATGGTCGCACTCTGAGAACAATGCCCATTTTCCATGGTCTTCTTCCTTGTCAGAAGCACCAAAGCCATCAGTTGCACAGTACCTAGCTCAGTTTACTCCTTCAAAGTGACAGGCATCTTTCTTTCTTCTCATGGAGACACACTAGTGTTTGTGAAAATTGCAACACCAAGAAAGAATTGTGCTATTCAAATTAAATTTGTCACAAAATCTTCATGCTACAGGAGATAATTGATTATATTTGTAGAGCTATACAAGCTTTTTTGCTTCAAAACCCTATATCATGTAAAGCCACCTCAGGCAACAATAACAGCCTCTACATGACGTGGCATTGAATCGAAGAGGTTTCTGATATCCTGAGGAATAGCCTTTTAGGCTTCTTCTATGCGAGACTAGGGTTCATTTGTTGTGACTGATGGAGGCACTTGATGGGCCAGTTGCTTAGCTATCATGTCGCAGACATGTTTGATCAGAGACATATACAGCGAGCGTGCAGGCTAGGGAAGAAGTATCTGCCATGCATGAAAAAGTACTTGGATATACTGGGCCACATTTGGCCAAGCACTGTCCTGCTGGAATGTAGCGCCAGGACTACTATGAAGGAAGGGTATCACCTCTGCCTCTAAAACATCTCTGATGTATTGCTGGCTGTTGAGGGTTCCCCTTAATTAGTATCAGGTGAGATCATGAATTGAACTCAATGGTGCCCAAAACCATGAGGCTTAGTGCTTGGCAGATATGATGCTACAAGGTGACATTCAGTATGATGCCTTCAAGCATGTATGCGACCATCATGATGCATCAAGTTGATTCGTCAGAAAACACAACCCGTTGTGAATCAGTGTGCTGGTGTCTGTATTCAAGACTCCATCGTAGTCTGAGGCATCTGAGGTTGAGAGTCCTCCAGCACAATTCAACATCATCTGCTTAACAGAGGATTGTGATGACGTAAAACCATTTTGCTTGGGCAAAAATATACAAGAATTGGACAGGAAGATATCATTTCTTCGTGAGAGTCACTTTTAAAGTGCAGGGGTAATATTTGTCCACAAAAATCACAATAAGCCCATCAGAACATGGCATGTCATGCAATATGTCAAACACGCTCTTAACCCTTTCCACTTGAATAACTTTTCACCCATACTTACCCAGCACTCGTATGTTTTTTTTTTTTTTGCAGTACAGGTCGCAACTTAGCAGTGAAAGTTCAGCTTTGGCTCGCCAGCACTGACATATGAGCTATAGAGGTGTCATCGGCGTGGCGGGTGACACCCGACCTATTCAGCAAAAAAGAAATGTCTCACGAACGCCGCCATGCAAGCTATAGAGGCATCATCGGCATGGTGGGTGACACCCGACCTATTCGACGATTTCATAATGTCAGGTGTCACCTGACAGTCAAGTGGAAAGGGATGAGCAGATGTCTTGAGGATATTTTTTGTACAAAAGCCCTGGTGCTCTTGTTCCCATGATGGTCAGTATGATGGCTGATGAGAAATGGAAGTTAGTGAGCACGATACTCTTTCCACAGTTAGAAAAATTGGCAACTGATAATCATGCAGTTTTCAGAAAGATTCAGTACGCTTGTATACTGCCAGAAAATAAAGAATGTTTCCCTTGAAAATGGAACTGTCTATCAGGAATGGCCTGGAAACTCACCAGACCTAAATTATTTAGAGAACTTGTCTGCTATCATAAAATGTCACTTGAAGAAAGATTGCTGTATTACCAAAGCAAAAAGTTATATAATCGGTCATAAAAGTTTGGTTTCACAACTTTTTACTTGCAAATAATTGCAAAAAGTTTAGTACTCTCAATGCTCCAAAGAGTTAAATGCTTTATTTTGACCCTAAAATTTACCTTTTGTTCACGTTAATTTGAACAAAACTGCATGTACAGTCAAACACGTGCATAAGGAAGTGGAAGGGAGAGTTAGAAATATTCAATATATGCAAACTTTGTTATAATCTAGTGGCACATTTCATTATGTCGTGTTAAAACTAATCAATCATAAATTGTTTTTCAATTAATTTAAGATGAATAATTTTTAATTAAAAACTACAGCTAGCAATAAAAATGAGTGAGACTTGCAATAAGCAAAATGTTTAACATATACATACATATCACTGAGCTGTTCCATGAGATTCAGAGGTTAGCTCCACAAAGATATACAAACCACTGGATAAATTTTTAATTGATTGTTTAATTATTGTTGTCGTATCAAACTTCTCCATTTACAGCAATCTTGACACACAACACAGGCTTCATTGACGTCCATCACATGGCATACACAATATCTTCTGTACTTCATACTCATAATCTTCTTCTCATGCAGACACTCCTGAATTTGATCCTCCCATGATTTTTTTGGTCTTTCTCTGCCTTTTTTTCCTGCCACTTGGGCTAAGAAATTTTTCTTAGTAAGCATCTCATCACTCATTCTCTCAACATGGCCAAGCCACCAAAGAATATTAGTCTCCACCTTGTTAAAAACATTTTGCTTCGTGATACACAACTGTAACACAGCTTCATTCCTCACACGATCAGAACGTGTCTTGCCACAAATCCCCTGTAAGTAATGCATCTCTCCAGCACACAAATGACTCCTATGTCTCTTCTGTAGTACCCAGGTTATATCAGAGTAGGAACAATTACTCTTTCATACACAGCCATGCGGGACTCTCTTGAGAACCCATCATTCCTGTGAAAACTTCCCAGAGCAGCTATGACTTTCAATGAATAATTCACCCACCTACTAGTTTCACCATCCAATTTGTTCTCTCTGTCAAACATGCTTCCTAAATACACAAACTCACTCACCTGGTCAATCACAGTGCTGTTTATACTTGCATAACATTCAGTGCTACCAGTTCCTCTCTCAAACACCATAACTTTGGTTTTATCCCTTATTTATACTCAGTTTGAATTTCATGCAAACTTCGTGCATCCGAGTCAACATACTCTGCAAATCACTTTTGCCCTCTGCCAACAGGACAGTGTCATCAGCATACAGCAATATGCACACGCATGCTACCAAGACATAAACCAGTATTGTCCATCTTGGCATCACACATCCATAAATATATTAAACAGCCATAGTGACATTACACAACCTTGCCTGACTCCTGCACCAATAGAAAACCATTAGCAAAATATTTAATTAATGTAAAAATTATAACTCAAAATATTTGGAATTTTACATGTTACGTCAGAAATGAGTCGATTCATCCTTGTTTTGTGCTTGATATGATAATTGTTTTAAATGTTTTTCAACTTCTGCTAATGTGGTAGTTGAGATGTTTGATGCTAAAAAAGAACTCTACAATTTTCTAAGCAGAGGTTAAGTGATTGAAAGGTGGTGAGGAGATAAAAGACAGCATTTGTTCAGGAGATGTATGTGTGGCAAGCTGGGGCTGCAGGAGGTAGTAAAAAAACAACTGAAACATTCTTATTTTCATGCAAACTGACTTGTCTGTAAGAGGTTTTCAACAGTAAGTAATTGTAATTTTCCAGTGAAAGAGGAAGGGCCATATCAAGTGAGAATGCCACTTAGTTTGCTGACAACCAGGCTGAATTTCAATATATGCTTTATGTCAAAAAATTGTTGTTTGTAACATGCAGTTAAAATAAAAGGGAGAATATTACAAAGTTCAAGGGATCTATAAAAACTTTGAATTATGCAGAACTTTGTTTTATGTGAAATCATTATATGTGGGTTTGACTGTATGTTATATACTGTATGAGGGCTTGAAAAATATTTGAAAAGTTACATGCCTGCCTGGGCATGTGCAGAAATTATTTACTTGCTCAGGTAGCAAAAGTTTGATGCCCAGGAAAATTTATTTTTTAAGATAAATCAGAACCCTCATTTTTTTTAAGTTAAAAAATATGATGAACTTTTTTAATACATGTTTTGTATTTCTATTTTAAGGGTCTGTATCCAAAATGCTCAATTCACAGAAGCGTATATCTCAAGTTTTAAGATGATGATGCTGGAATTGGTACAAAATGATATGAAGATAAAATTAGTATTTGAGAAATTTAGTTAATTCTGCCATGATCTTTTTGTCAAAGTTTTCACCCTTTGTCACTAAACACTGGAGGCTAGTACCACCAGAGGCATGCATCCCGTCACTGGCTATAAACAACATTTGGAGCAAAATTACATATGGTTCCAATTTTTGCACCTAGAACATAATATAATTAAAGAAGTGATATTAGTCTGTCCTTGGCACTCCGTAGCAATTATACAACTTCCGGTGATTATCAGTGAAAAGAAACACGGTCATACGACGACTGTCTTTTTTCTTGTAGTAGGAAATTCTATTACAAACTTTACTTCGGGCAACTACATTTTTTTTTTATTACCTGCCGAGGCCAATAATTTACATGCTCTGGGCATCTCGGGTATGGTAATTTTTGAGCCCTGTATATACAGGGTGTCCCACTCACTACAGAACCTGGCATTTCTTTAATAATATTAACACCAATGAAGATATTGCAACGAAATTTGAAGTGGACTTACCTCATTTCGTGCGAAATGTGATGACATCACAACATGTGCTGGAAGGGGCCACCATTTGCCTCCAGACAGCATTGAACCTGGCGCACCACATTGTGAAAAGTCCTTGCCAGTATGTCCGCCATCACTGCCTAAATTTTTTGGTGATGTTTGTTTTTAAGTCATCTATGGATCGCAGTTTCTTTTGGTAAACTTTCCCTTTTTGATATCCCCATAAAAAGTAATCAGCAGGCGTAAGATCAGGTGAGCACAGTGGCCATAGACCCTTCGAAATGATGCGGTCGCTGAATTTCAGCCATACTGGTGTGTGATGTCACTCCGCCATGCTGGTAATATCCAATGGAGAGTAGTTCTTTGTCCAATTTATTTACAAAGGTGTTAAAGATTTCCATATATGCAGCTGTTGTGATGGTTGTATCGAAGAAGATGGGATCAATTATGCGGCGTCGGGTTATCCCACACCAAACACCAATTTTCTGTGAATTAAGGGGTTCTTCATGTATCGTGTTGAGATTTTCACTGGCCCAAATACGGGAATTTTGAGAATTGACGTATCCTGAAAGCATGTCTCGTCCGAGAACCACGTGCAGTCCAGAATTCCCGGATTTTCCCGAAGAAATGTCTTAAACCATCGACAGTATGTCACTCATTTCACGCTGTCAGGCTCTTTCAGTTCATTGACCATGGAGATACAGTTTGCATGAAGTCTGTGTTTTCACAGCACGTTGACAAGTGCTTTTGAACAACCCTGTTTCCTGTGACAGTCGGCAAAGTGACTTCCTGGGAGTAGTAGTCGGCCCTTTACATTATGAATCGTTTCCTTGGACATTTGTGGACGACCCCCTGCATGGTTGTCTAATAAAGTCCCCTTGGTTTCCAATTTCTTCGACAATGCCCAAATGGTGGACTTGCTCGGCAGACGTCTGCCTGCAAACCTCTCCAGGAATTGCTGTTGACAAGACTTTATCGATTTTGTTTTCCAATAAGTGCGAACAATAAACACTCATTCCTTCAGAGTATACCGATATATTTTCACATGTACGTGAACAGCCACGAGCACTCACTATCTACAACCATATTGTGTAGACTCTCTCAGCGAAATGGCATAACAAAGCAGCAGAGAGGCGCGTCCGGCTGGCTGGCGGACAGTGCCGGGTTCAATGCTGTCTGGACACAAATGGTGGCCACTTCCAGCACATGTTGTGATGTCATCACATTTCGCATGAAATGAGGTAAGTTCACTTCAAATTTCATTGCAATGTCTTCATTGGTGTTAATATTATTAAAGAATGCCGGGTTCGGTAGTGAGTGGGGCACTTTGTATATACATTTGTGTACAAAACTTAAGGACAAAGGGGAAAAAAGCAAAACAACACTGTAAATAGCAGCAGCACCCAAACACCATTTAACTCAGGACCTTGTCTGGGAACAGAAGCAACAGCACATGCATAATAATGGAGCATGACATAAGGTTTGCGTGACGTGAGAACAAAATGTGCTCACCTAATCCAATAGCATCAGTTGAATGGAAGTCACCAGACGGTATGCATAAGTGTTACTACAGACATTTGATTCTGTTGTTGTGTGCTAGAGATGACAAAATGGCCTCTCGAGAACATCTTGATGATTTTACTCGTGGTTGAATGATTGGGAGGGGTGAACTGCGATAAATGTGTGGTCCAAGAGTTCAGTTTCACCCATAGTATCGTATCGCATGTGTGATCAACTTTCAGGACTACAGGTACAGCTGTATGAAAGACCAATGGTGGTCATCCACCAAAAAACACCCCCAGCGAGGACCGTTATCTGCTGCTACAGGCCAAGAGGGATCGACACCAGACAGCAAGTAACCTTTCAAAACAATGAAACAGGATGCATAACATCATGATTTACAATGGCCAGGTGACTACACAAAGGTGAACTGTTTGCACAATGAACCGTACGCTGTGTTCCATTAACAACTGCTCACTGAAGACACCGTTTACAGTAGCCTAGAGAACATAAGAACTGGACAGCAGAACAGCGGGGTATGGTACTTTTTACTGATGATAGTAGATTTAGTCTCTCTAGCAGTTCTAACCGTCAGCTAACCTGGCATGAGGTAGACACTCAGTATCACCAAGAAAACATCAATGAAGGGGAGAGATATGGCAGCTGCAGTATTCTCGCATGGGGAAGTATTCTGATTGATGCATGTATGAAACTCCAGATACTGTAAGGAAGTGCTGTAACCGGTGTGCACTACTTTAACGTGGTAATCCTTCCCAATGTTCATCTGTTCTGAAGTACCACTGGCCCACAGTTTATGTTAATGGATGATAACGCCACACCCCATCATACGATGGCTGTTGATGAGCTGTCAAAAAGTGAAGACTTGCAGTGAATGGATTGGTCAGCACTCTCCCCCTACCTAAATCCCATATAACATGTGTGGACTGCTCTGAGGAGACTCGTTGCAGTGTGCCAATATGCACCAGAAACTATTCAACAGCTAAAGATGGTGCTAATGGAAGAACGAGCGATGTTACCACAAGAATTCATCAACAACCTAGTGTGAAGTTTGGACAGATGGTGCAAATCATGCATAGGTGTTAGGGGTTATCATATCCCCTACTGAGCACCTCCTCTTCCCTTCATACCATCTTTGCTATTATACATCCAATTCTTAAAACAGTCCACTATATCCTTTAGTATCTGCAGTTGTGTCGGTATTGTTTCTATCATCATTTCGGTAAATAATGGAGTTCCTATAGTTTGAATTGCACATATCCAGGCCGCTCCTGTTTTGACGTTACAGGTCAAAACCTGGCTCATCCTTAAGTTTTGCACACCATTGTGTATATGTGTGTATATATATATATACACATACAGTCGAGTCACGTTACAATGAACTTCACGGGACCGTCGAGATCTGTTCGTTATATCGAAATTTTGGTATAATGGAATTTTTAATTTTGCACTTATTTTTTTAAATGACTCACGGGAATCGATTGTATTCAAAGTGCTTATACTGTACTGCATCTTGAAACATAAAATAAAAAAGAAAACTCCCTAGTACCTCTAATTCGATACATACCTTTCATAAAGTTTTACCCCACTTTTGTACACTAGAGGTTTTTTCTTACACAGTACATATAGTATGTACTGTATGTACGTAGTATTTATGTTTTAAAGAAATCTGTTATTTTTGTTTGAAAATGGGATTTCGTTGGTGCCGAAACTAAAAGTTCTTGCAAAGAATAAAATGGGTGAAAGTTTCATCCGGGACGTTAAAGAAGAATTCAATGAATTTCATTCTCCTTGCTGCTTTCCGCAATTTCCTCATTTCTGTTATCCGAAATCGATTCAGTTATACTGTATCTGCATCAGTCAGTTCGTAAGTGGTCAGAATATTGTTATGTGCGTGAAAAAATTCCTTTAGCAAAACATAGGTGGGAACTGAAGCAGATGTCTGGAGAGCATTACACACTGCCCCTAACAAACCACCTAAATCCGCTCGGTGTCAGTCGCATCGTTTTTGGCTTAAGTTGCACAATCAATTAACTTTGCATGGCACCAACTGTTTTTTATTCCTAGTTGTAAGTGAATTTATGGCACCTCTATTCATAGTGATTGTGGAATAACTTTTTTACGGGTCTTATAGAGGTTACAAGCAAGTGGACACTCCATAAATTGGAACTCAGTGAAAATAATCGCCCACCAGTCAAACTTAGTAAAGAGGAAACTAGAAGAAGGGATCGAAATAGCAAGAAGAAGAAGTACCACAATTAACGATAATTGCAGTTGGACTCTTCCAACTGAGTGGCAGCAACTACTCCAGTGACGTAGTCCTGATGACGAACTAGGCTTTAGTTCGAAAATTTGACAACCAACTTTCATGAAAAATAACCTTTATAAGACCCGTAAAAAAAAAAAAAAAAAATGTTTTTCATTGTTGCCTCGGACACTTTGCCCTATGCTCCAGAAATCATATGCAATGCGTTTTTGACATTCACTTTTATGGAATCGTTTTTTCTGAATTCCAAGAAGAATCAATTTCATCAACATGCACTGGTTATGGTCTTTTACAGACTTTATTATCCCATGGTCCAAGGGTTGGAGAAGTGCTGTGCAGTTTGGTGGAAAGTACTCCACACTAATGTTTTCAAGCTGAGGAGGTTCATTATGAGCTGTACAATTATCATCCAAAAGAATTTTTCCTCTTCATCTCAGAGTCGAACTTCAACAGCCATTCATTGAAGATAGTTTGCGTCATCCACGCCTTTCTATTGGCTTTGTAGTCACAAGGCAGCGATTGCACACCTTTCAAACATCGAGGTTTTGGGGATCCTCCAATCACTAGCACTTTCCTCTTCTCAGTTTGTGATTGATTACAGCAGAAGAGAAAGGTCAGTCGCTGTTTCAATCTTTTACCGCCAACACACTTGTCATTCTTCATTGCCAAAGTTTTGCCTGGATCTAACTGGAAGAAAAATTCCAGAGTCGTCTGCATTGAAGACATCATCTGGGCTATAAGTTTGGATGAGTTTTGCCACTTCTGCTCTTCACTCACTCGCTTCTCCGCCAATTGTTTTTGCAACAATTCCGTTCCGGTCTTTGAATCCATTCAGCTATCCCCCGCTGGCCTCAAAATCCATAACTCCTAAAATTTTGGCGAACTGCATAGGCTTTTCTCGAATCAATGGTATACTAATGGGTACATTTCTTGATCATACGTCTTGGAACCAGGTGAAAGTGGCCGAGTCCACCTCTTGGAATTGAGCTTGCCGTAATCTTTTTCTTTGAGGTCCGATCGGCGGCTTTTGAAGCTGCTCTGTGATTTTTTCTTTGTTCTTCAGAAACATTGATAATGTCGACAGAGTGATCCCATATTATTTTTGCCGCATCTCCTTTCTTTTTCCATGCCCTTGCTTCATCAATAATTCTTTTTTTTCTCCTCTAAAAAAAAAACTGCTTTTGTTTGGTTGAATTCATTCTTAAAACCTGTAACAAAAGCTGATCGACTTGCCTTGAAGAAGACGCCAAACTGGAACGTAAGCCGACGAACGAAATTTTAAGAACAATCGAAATGAAACCCCCTCCTTTTGCAGCAAAGTCCAGCACTCGGCTGCATCTCATCTCTCTTTTCAAGGCCATAAAAACTGTGTTCCAGTTGTGGAAAAAAAGGGGGAGGATAGACTTTCCTCACGTGGCAAGTAGGTTGTTATGGAAACACCGGCATCTGGTCGTAGGTCAGTCACCACGGGTGCGCAAAAATGAATGAGTTATCCAAGTGAAAAAAGTCAGATAAAGAAGTTGCCTTTTATTTTTAAAATGTGGGGAAAAGCACTTCAAAAGGGATGTGCTGCTTGTTTTCAAGGCTGAAAATTTCGTTATAACGGAAAAATGTTCTTTTAAAATTCAAAATATTTCTTTGTTGCAACGAAAATTTCGTTCAAACGAAATTAAAAATACATTTCGTTAATGGGAATGTTGCCGGGGAATGCTAAAGATTTTGTTATAACGGGTTTTTTGCTCTATTGGGACTCGATTCTATACACATACACACACACACACACACACACACGGTCGAGTCACATTATGGTGACTACCAGCTAATATCCAGAGTAACCACCGTGTGCAGTGCTGACAGCAGCTAGACGGGCTGGGAGTGACTCAATAAGGTGCTGGAAGGTGTTCGCAGGTATGTGGAGGCATGCTGACTGCAGTGCATCTGACAGCTGCTGGAGGATCCATACAGTGAATAACACGATCGAGGTGGTTCCACAGATGCTCAATTGGGTTTAAGTCTGGGGAATTAGGGGGCCAGGGAAGTACTTTGAAGTCTTCATCATGCTCTTCCAACCACTCTTGGACATTTCTAGCTGTGTGACATGTCACATTGTCATGCTGGAAGATCCCATCCACCCCAGGGAAGACAATCAGCATGTATGGGTGTACATGGTCTGCAAGGATGGATTCATAACAAATTCGGTCCATAGTGCCTTCCACAGGTATAAGTGGTCCCAGGGAATGCCATGAAAAATTCCCCAGACCATAATGTTGCCCCCACCAGCTTGTGTTCTGCCAGCAGTGGTTGAAGAGTGTTTGTTCTCCGATGTTCCTCGCCTTATACACCAACATCCATCCGGTCGATGAAGCAGAGGATGTGACTCATCGGAGAAAGCAATCCTTAGCCAATCAGTGGAGGTCCAATTCCAATACTGCAGTGCAAATGTAAGCCTTTTCTGCTAATGCATCTTCGTTAGCATAAGTGCAGTGACCACGTCTGCATTGGAGTCCCATACGCAGCAGGGTTCACTGAAGTGTCATTTTAGACTAGCCCCCTGGCTCTTTCGGCCAGTGAGTTGCTGCACTGTCGCGTGTCGATTAGCCCTCATGCACCTTCGAAGCTGACATTCACCTCTCACATCAATGGCACGTGGTGCTCCGCAGTTTCCACATCACTTATTCGTGTTATTTCTCCAGTCACAATACACTTTAACTACAGCAGCACGCAAACAGTTCACAAATTGCGCTGTTTTAGAAATACTGCCACACTTGACCCGAAAGCCGATAATCATCCTTTTTTGCAAATCTGATAAGTCGCTCCTTTTATCCATGACAGCAATGAGTGATATGTTTTAAGAATGCCTGCAGCACACCTTATATACCCTCCAAGCCAGCTCACGGCACATGCCTTCTTTCATTTGCTACACACTGTTGACGTCAGAGTAAGAGGTGTGGTCACAATAATGTGACTCGACTCTATATACAGTATAAGTGTGTGTGCCTTTTTTTTTTCTTTTTTTTTTTAAGCTTTCTTGATATGTATCTACATGCTGTTAAAACCCATGCATAAAGTGTGGCAACAACAAAAAAAAATAAATAAAAGGCTGGGGAGAAAAATGTAATATAAGGACTAAGAAATCATGCAAGATTAGCAAAATCCAGCTGAGCATTTTCCTTTTTGTATAGTGACACAAAACCAGAATTTTAATATAAAAAATTGTTTCTAATCAGCAGGAACTTCTCATAAATAATTTTATTTTGCAGGTCTGAAGAAAGCCAGCTAAAGAATGTGGAAGCAATAAAGCTAGCACCTGCAGAAATTTTACTTGAAGAAGATATGCGCAGTAAACCAAGTTCTGTGTTCACAAATGCATACAAGGAAGCTGAAAAAAGCCACACAGTTCTTCTTGAAAGACATGTAAAAATGACTGATGTGAAACAGCAAATTACAGAAAAGAAACAGAAAATATGCTGGAAATTTAAAAAGGGAAAATGCTTTGAAGTTAACTGTCCATTTTCACACGAACTGATTTCAAACATACAGAACAAAAGCAATTCTCAAGATTTATCAGAAGACAGCTGTGACAAGCAAAAAGGAGTACCTCAAAAGAAAAGATGTGGTGTAACAGATAGCCTGATACCACCAAAAAAATTTATGAAGTCCCATATCAAAAATTCTTCAAGATCTTGATAACTTTTACTAATGAGAAGTATATTCTTGAAACAGAACTTAATGCTGAAATGTATAAAGTACAAACCAGTTCTAAGTAAAATCAGTGGTTGCATTTTTATATTGCTAGTGCCTTATAAAATCTCATATTTCTTGTTATATATATATATATATATAGCTCAATGTATTTTTTACAGTGATTTGAGAAATAAACATGTTTGAATCATTTATGAAATACTTCATTCAGCCAGTGCAATGTTTTAATTGAAATACATATCAGGAAAGTTAAATCTTTTGTTATCTTTAAAAAATAACGTGCTCAAAACTATTACTTTATTTTGTGTACCTAGTGATATTTGCATTTTTTTAAACCTATGGGAATGCATTGTTGACTTAAAATACAAAATATTCTGTGGAATTAACTTTTTTACGAGTCTTATAGAGGCTATTATTCAAAAAAGTTGGTGGTCAAATTTTCAAACTAAAGCCTAGTTCGTCATCAGGACTACATTTACAACCAAAATATTCTGTTTAAAAAGTTGATGTGATTTATGCATAAAAAAGTTATGAAATTGTTGGTGCCTTCAGGGCGGGCTGCCTTAGGATGTGGGAAATGTGTCCACTTCATGTAAAGATGCATTGCTAAAGTGATGGCACCTGTGAAACAGGCAAGTGATGCTTCTTGCAGGGCAACAGGTTTCATACAGATTGAAATATATTTTATCAGGATTTCATTTGTTTCCATACTTATACAGAAATGAACAAGTATTGATGATTTATTAAATTGTTTAAAAAATGACTTGTTTAAAACTGGTGGCACACAGTTTTTCTTTTTGCTTTCATGTGGGAGGTCTGAATTGCAGAACATTCAATTGTGGCCATGTTGTCTTTGGTGTATCTTTTAGAATTATGTATCTTTCTATGGGAGGAGCAGGAGCATGGCAGAATAGAAAGCTTTTAAACTTACACTTCCAAATTTTTTCTTGTGTTTTCTTGTATGTGTGTATTGATGCACAACTAAGTACATGAAAAACAAATTATAACCAAGTCATTACATGCTTTTTGCAATTATACATTAAATTCTGATTATCAAAAATGTAGTTCTTTAATTCCTTTTTATATATAACCTGCCATATTATGTCTTTGAGAGAATAGGAGCAGCGTTTTTTTCTTTTTGCAGCCACCAAATAAGATGGGGCAATTAAAAATTTACTACATAATGTTCACAATTTTTTTTTTTTTTTTTTTTTTTCTGAATTCTTGAAATTTGAGACAAAAATTAGTGAATATTTTACTCTGCACTATCAACTTGTGGAAAAATTGCTTTGAAAAGATTAATGCTTCTAAGTAAAAGATGTGTAATAGGAGTATTGAATATAAAACAAAATCATATTCAGATTTATTACCTAGTATTTCAAAATTGCCTTTTTTTATTTTTTGAAAATGTGAAATTGTACAGAATTTCTTCACCTAGTTTTAATTACGTAATTAGAATAAAAAAAAATGATGCAAAGGTCAAAATAGACATAGATTTAAGATAGCAAACAAAGCATGTATGTCTTACATTATAAATTACTGTAATTAAAAATTGTTTTTTTTTTCTTTTTGGAGGTACTTAAAATTTAACGATGTTTAAAATTTTGAAATATTTTTACACATTTTTACATTTTTAAGGCCATTCCCCGCAAGAAATGTATAACCAAGGTTCCACTGTATTAGCCAGTATATTTTTTGGACTGAATGTAATAAGTTATTGTCAGATAGACCAGTAAACTATATTTTAACAGATGCTGCCACAGGTACCCATATTGTGGGGGGAGGGGCACTTTCCCTCCCCTGAAAATGTGATGGCCATTTCATTTCTTGGAAGGTACTACAAAGTTTCAGCAATGGCACTAGTTACAATTGCTAACTTTTCTTTGCTGCCCCGGTGGCGCAGTGGTCTAAGCGATGGCCTCTGATCATTCGTCTAAATGGGGTCCGGGTTCAAATCCCGGTGAGGCATGGATGTTGTGTTTGTCTTTCGGCACTGGCTCTCTCCCTTCCCTGGAACCAGTGACCCTAAATCAAGGACAGGCGACTGCTTATAGCACATTGAGTTGCTCACGGTGGTCGGTAAACCTCCAATCAAAAAAAAAAAAAGAAAACTTTTCTTTTCTCAATGTGTGCGTGCAACAAAAAAGTTGGAAATTTCGGTAGAAAAGGTGAAAATTTACAGTAGAAAGTAACAATATTGTGAAATTTACAGTATGGTGAAATTAAAAATATATCTTCTGCAGCAGCCATTCACTTCTGGAAGATCTCTTGCAGTTTCTTCTAGAACTTTGTTCTGAGGAGCACCCCCCCCTTCTTGATGACTGATTTAATGTCGCATAGGATATAAGTAGCCAAAAGACATAAGATTCTAAAGAACAACAAAGACTTCCTTATTGTCTCGATGTGTTGTCGAATTTTATTTATCCATAACTTGTATGTAGCTTTTTTGGGTCTTCTGGTTTTTAATTAAATCTATCTGTTATACATGCATGTTGATAAAATAATTAGACAACACAGAAGGCTCAGTGGAAGTTTGCATTTATTGTTTATTTGTATTTACAGTTATTGTTTGTTTCTGTTATGAAAAGTAAGCTAAGGGTGAACATGATTCATTCATTCATGAATACATCACACTCTTATGCCCAGAGTTGGATGTTTATGAGGACTATATGTAAATGCACATTGAGAATGTAAAATAAAATGCACAAGCATTAAAGTATATATTAAATTTCTTAGGATTTCTTACCTGTGACAAAGCACTTTCTTTACCATTAGTGGCAAACTTTGCACAAATTGGTTTGGGACTAGCTGCTTTAGGAATGTCACACCTATCTGGGAAATCTTCCCGAGTGGACTTTAGAGTTCGGCCCCTGTCGTCTGCTTCAACCAACGCACTCCTTGAATCACGGGAAGTAACATGTGTAGTGATAAGTGGCGCTGCCACCTTGTGATCGGTGTTTGCTCCCACGCTGTGTTTTTTCCAGCGTGTGTTGTAGCTCTGTTAGTCTGGAGATGTTGAATTGGAGGTGTTTCTTCGACGAAGTTGGGAAGGATGAAGAAACTTGCATTGCATGCTGTGAGCTGAAAGGATTGCTTCTAACTGAACGAAGATGTTCTGCAGGTCATCCAATGAGTTTGTGAGTGGATGTGTCATCGTTTAGGACAATTCAGGTGTAGGAAGAATCACGTTACAGGGAAAAGTGAGCAGTGTTCCCGTTTACTTGTGACGTGGTTTAAAGCTGCTTTTATTCCTCTTGATATGGTGATGACTCTTGTGTATTGCTTCGCCAAAGGATTGTCCTACGATGATGCAATTGAGGAATCTTCCCAGGGTGGGGTTTCCACATCCTCTGCGACAGTCAGCGAATATTATCAGTCTTGCAGAGAACTAGTCGCAGAGTTTATGGTAGCCTATGGACAAGACGAAGGACAGCTTTGGAGGCCCTGGTGTAATCATAGAAGTGGATGAGGCGAAGGTTGGGAAGCGGAAGTATAATCGTGGCAGTCTCGTTGAGGGCACCTGGATCCTTGAACGAGATTCTAAACGATTCAGGGTAGAGATCTGCCCGGAGAATAACCGCTCTGCTCACACATTGCTGCTGCTCATCCAGAAACATGTTCAACCCGGAGGTACTGTAATGACTGATCAGTGGGATGAGTACTGCAACCTCCCATCCTGTCGTTTCCAACATCTCTCAGTTAACCACTCACTCAATTTTGTTGATCCGACTACTGGGGCGTAAACTCAGCTGTTGAAAGCAATTGGTGGCCCATCAAACGCACGCTATCTAATGGAATTCACAAAGACCACTTGGCAGACCACATTCTCGAATATTTATTCCGACGAAATTGTCGTCTTTCCTCTGAACACTGCTTTGAGGTGGTGATTGGTATCATCAAACAGTTCTTCCGTAGTATGTAATGTTTTCCAGTGAAATATTCGTACTAGATAGAGACAGGTTCTTAATGAGGAGGAAACACTTTTCCGTCGTTATAAATATTTAACAACACCTTAACTACTCACATTCCATAAAGGCCCTTTTCAGGGCCAGCCATGTTACCAAATAAACCCATTCCTTTAAAAAATAACCCACACCGCATATTTCTTGTCCTTAACAGTTCCACTGCACAAACCACACACCGATTACGTAATGTAGGCAGCCAAGGAGCAAACAATGCCGATGCAGCTGCAGCACCACCTTCGATACGTTTCTCCCATGATTCCAGGAGCGCATTGGTTAAAGCAGACAGGGGCCGAACTCTAAAGTCCACCCATCTTCCCTTTTCCATATGACACACATGCCTTATTTTTTAAAGTTCTATTGCTTCTTTTTTTTTTTTCGATGTTTAATTAGTATTGCTCACTAACTTTGTGTGCATGCACACATGCTGCTAGCTAAAAAATATAGCTTATCCTAGAACTGTAAAAAATACATAGTAACTGTCACAGAAATAAGGCATCACTGCCGCCTTGGTGCTAGGCAAGTATGGTAGCCAGCAGAGCCAATTGGTTTGGAAAAATCTTAGGCTACTTTTATCACAGTGGCATGTCATAAATAAGAACAGATGTGAGTGGAAAATACTAGGACTTCCTACTTTGATTTGGTGTTTTTCAAAGAACACTTATGTTGTACATTTTAGTAAAAAGTTGTTTTGCTAATACACTTTAAAATTGCAGATTTTAAGTTTATAATTGTCATAAATTGTGGGTATTTATTCACTAAACTTCCATGAAAAGCCTTGATGCAAAAGCTTATCGAAATACAGATTCTTTGTATCCTTACAAGTGCCTATTTGACTGCTTATTACTGATTCAATTACTCCAGAGAACAGCAGAAAAGAAAAAAAAACAAAACAAGAAAACAATATGGTGCATGCGTTAAATGGGATTCAAATTCTTATTTCACTAACACCCTAATCTCATGACCTACATCATTGGGAACTTGGAGGATAAAAATGACCAACACAATTGCACCTCTATCTAGCATGTATAGCTGGTTGCACCCAAAAAGAAGAAATTTCAAACAACATATATTTTCTTAAATAGGTTTTGGATGGTTCCATTTTGCTTTTATAAGAAATTGACAGATCTTCAAGAGAACAGCGCAAGGAAAGCCTTGTGTTAGTGGAAGAATGTTGACAGAAAAGCAATGGATATGCAGTACATCAAATGCTCAACAAGTGAGTCTTACAAGAGAGACTCCCCCATCCACTCCAAAGGACTATATGCCTTGGGAGTATCATATCAGATTTAAAGGCAGGCAACCTACTCATAGGTAAAAAAATAAAATGGATGAGTGGGTTTCGTGCACATGTAAGTGGATTTCTGGGTGACGACTGCAGAGAGCGATAGGGTAGTAATGGAATGGAGATGTCACGGAAACAGGAGATAGCAATTCCTGGAATTGTGTCCATTGCCTCTTTCACTCTCCTAGTGAGCATTGTATTTGGAGGATCGGTGCTTCATGTGTTTTACGTAGTTAAATAGCAGTCGGTCTCACGTGGCCGTCAAGTTGAATATACTGGAAAGATGTAATTAATTAACTATAGTACTAATGTAGTTAATTAAATCTTTCAAGTATTTCCAATTAAATGAATATATAATATTACATCATGCATATTTTTACATGCCGGGAATTTTTGCCCAAAAATAAAGTTAACAAAGATTTCCGTTGCAGTTTCGCATTCCCGATTGTATGCAGGCTCTATTGTAGTTGTGATATTATAATATGCAGCACACATACCATTATTTAAACAGAAGCATTATCTCATAATTATTTGGACGTTTTTATTTCACTGTTGTTTTCAGTTTTTTATGCTGTTACAGTTGTAGGGATACAATAACCATTATCTGCTTAAAGTGTTTTTTTGGTATTTCTCTACCATAGAGATTTCCCATACCAACACTCTGCCTTTATACACATTATTGGTGTGAAATTTCCATGTCTGGACTTTCAAAATGTTACTATTCCCAGGCTCTTACTATTGTATTTCCAATTTTATTCCAACATTATTTAAATTTAATTAATAATTAAAATTCATTCATTTGTGTATATATAATGAATTAATTTTAGTTATTAATTAAATTTAAATTGTGTAAATAATGTTGGAATTTGCCGCCCCGCTGACGCAGTGGTCTAAGCGATGGTCTCTGATCATTCATCCAAACGGGGTCAGGGTTCGAATCCCGGTGAGGCATGGATGTTGTGTTTGTCTTACGGCACTGGCTTTCTCCCTTCCCTGGAACCAGTGACCCTAAATTAGGGACGGGCAACTGCTTATAGCCCATTGAGTTTCTCACGGTGGTCGTTAAAAATCCAATTAAAAAGAAAAAAAAAATGTTGGAATTAAATTGAATAAAATTGGAAATACAATAGTGAGAACCTGGGAATAGTGACATTTTGAGAGTCCAAACTTGGGAAATTTCACACCAATAATGTGTATAAAGGCAGAGTGGTTGGTATGGGAAATCTCTATGGTAGAGAAATACCAAAAAACACTTTAAGCAGATAATTCTTGTAATTTGTGTTGTGTATATAGATGTGTGCAGTTCACCAAGATTTGGTGAAATGTGTATATGTATAATTATGAACATTATCTGTATGCTGGCACACATAAGAATTTTTTGGATATATCAATGATGAAAGCTATATGAATAATATACCAACATTTTGTATGTGATATTGATATATTCGGGTGGGGGGAGAAATTTTTGCACCAATTAGCATAAATATTTAATTGATTTCAATATACCGTATATACCCACATATAAGCTGACCCCCTGCTTCAAGAGCTGAAAATTTGTGAAAAACCTTGACCTGTATATAAGCCAACATTAAATTTCAAGAGTTTGGAAAATATATTTATTTGCAATGAATTATGCAAATTTCTGAGTTTATGTTCTGCAAAAACCTCCGAAGTACGATTCACTATCGGAGTTCCCAAATAACTTCATTAACATCCATTGCATTGCTTTTGCAGCATTTTTCAGAGACTATGTAACCATTTCTGGTAAAATTTCATTCCACAGTTCTTTCCTGCAAGAAGTAATAAGGCCAAGCCAGCCTTTAAAAAAGTTTTACCACCTTTCGTAATGCACTGTGTCTTTGCTGTTTGATAGAATGAATGGTTTTTGCCAATGTGAAGCAGAAGACCCAAACGCCCATGCCTGCAGTAAAAACTTGAGAGAAATGCTCGAGCAGAAATAATTTGAAAACATAAAAGAAATTATGAAACATGATTAATAGCTCAACCTAAAACTAGGCAGAGCAATAATTTTCTGTTTGAGCTGACTTGTCAGAAATAAAATAAATGCACGTGCTACAAATTGCAAAGTTACTTTTTTAGAGTCACTATTTGGTAACCTTTTTAATTTAAAGTTACTTTAAGTTACTTTTTTAGGAATAAACAGCAAGAAACGTCAACTACAATGTAATGTACGGGTACCTAGAGCAATCACTTATTTACCTAAGGTTATCATTTTTATTCTAATTGAAATAAATTATAGGCATTATTTAAATTTCACTGATTGAATTTTGATGATGAGAATAAACAAATATATCTATCCTTAAGGATATATCATCTGAAGAGTTAAACTTACCAATTAAACAGAAAGATGTAAAAGTTAATTACATGCTGAATTCAACTACAAGTGTTTTTATGTTCTTTCTCTTGTGTAGAATTCTATACTGAGGCTTTTTTTCAAGATTGATTCTGAATACAGAAAATAACATGGGAAAGTGCAAGTTTCAGACTTCATGGCTATCAAAAGCAGATGGCCTCGGTGTTAAAATATCCGAGTGGTTATAAAGGGGAAACTCTGAAGATCAAGGATATTGTGTTGTTTGTGAGTGCAACTTTACAGTGACTAAAAGGTTACAGTCTGTGACTCAGCATGCACAGTCTGTGAAACATAAAAATAATGTTTCAACAAAGATGTCTCCTCTTCAACTGCATTTGCCAGCAAGAATTGGACCACCCACAGCTCCAATACGTGATAACCATCAATCTGGATCATCCTTATCTGTATCAGAGCCAGTCAGTCCTACAGGTGCAGTGCTTTTATACAGTTCAAAAGACAGTGCAATTAGAGGAGAATTAATTTGGGCACTGAAAACTGTTAGCAATTATTCTGCTGCTTCATGCGATGGAATAAGTGATATATTTCAGTCCATGTTTCCACAGTGTGTACCTGATGGGTTTTCCTTGTCGAAAACTAAAGTGAGTTATCTTATTAGCATTAGGTCCTTATTTTCATAACCAAATGATCAAAGATGCTCAGGGTTTATATTACAGTATTCAGTTTGATGAGACAACAAATGCAGAAAATGAAAAATAATTTCAAATATTAATAAGATATTGGTCAAAAAATAAGGGGAAAATAGGTTATGCACCTTGAATCTTTCTTAGGTCATGTGACTGCAGAAGAACTATCAAAGCATATATTGCTGGCCTTAGAAAAATCAGATTTGCCCTTAAATCACATGTTGTTAGGAAGCGATGGACCAAACGTCAATATAAAAGTGCACAGACTAGTTAATGAAGAAGTGTTGTCTGTCAGAGGTAGTGGCCTCATTAACATTGGTACATGCAACATACAAGTGGTTCATAATGCTTTCCTGAAGGGTCTTAATGAATTAGAAGAGGAATGTTCAGACATTGCTAATACAGTTTTCCATTTCTTTGATGGTTTTCCAAGTAGATGGGAAGATTACTCTGAAGTACAGCAAGAAATGAATGTGCCAAGGAAGGTGTAAGGGTCGCCCGCAATCGAACGGTCAATTATGAATTTATGTACTTTTAATATTGTGATGAACACGTGCGGACGGACGTTTCATTCCGCCATTTTGTTGTTTCAGATAAGAACTGATATTCTTCACCACCCACGTGGTGCAATTTTAATCCTATGGAGGATTAAGAGAGGGGTGCATGAACACCTGGGGCATCTGACCTTGAAGAGTCAGCTGCTCGAGTGCTTCTGTTAAACAAGTTGTCATACTGCTTTTGTATACGTGCAAGGTTGTAATCCCCTGCGGGTATCCGACGACATTCCTGAGTACAGGTATTTCACGTGCTGACCGGGAAAACCAGTTTTTCTTGCGCATGCGTGATAGAGGACAGAAAGGGCGTGGAGGATTAAGTGAGACAGTTGAGCTTCGGTCGTCAAGGAGAGAGGGTCCTGGTTTGGACACCAGTTTCTGACGAAAGGACTGCGGTTATCGCAGACGTGCAGCGTGGTGAACGGGAAGGAGGATTCCTTCGTCCACCGGGTATCGCGGAAAGAATTGTGGAAAGATAGCACGTGGTCAGCACGGGAACCTGAGCGGAAAATCATCGGAAACCCGTGAAGCAAATGTTATCGGAATAATAAAGTCTTGTTGTTGTTTTTATTTCCGTGTACTGGACTGAGTTTGTCGAGGTAATTATTCTTCTACACAAGAACGCCTTCAGCCGCCTTGATAGCCAGATTGTATAGTAAAGGCGAGGCGGTAGCTCGCTATACGGCGGGAAACAAAAGGTATTATCTAAGAATTGAGATGTCTGGCCCTACAGCCAGATAAAGTGGCGCAGTCGACAGGATCAGCCTGAAAGCGAGCTCATGAATGACGTGAATGGCGACACGTGTGAAGAAGGAACAACGGACTTTTTGTGAAACTTACAGTGACCGAATGACAGAACTCTGACGACGTGCCGACCGGAAGAAAGAGACACCAGCGTGCTAGCCGAGATAAGGTATCCATCGTGTCGACTAAGACAAAGACAGTGTGCACCTCAGCGTACGGAAATCCCAAGCATAACGAGGACTTACAAGCAAGACAAGAGAAGGGGCCTGAGTGCTCCGGTAACGTACCACATTTTTTTTTTCTGAGATTATTTCTGTGTCTTTGCCTGTGCATTTGGTATAATTTAGGGTTAAGAGTAGAAGTTCTCATCATGGTACTAGAAAGGAAAGGGAAAGCTAAGAATTCTCAGAGTAAAGCATTGTAAAGTAAAATTTTGTAACAGTTAATTTTATGTCAGTTGCTAGAGAATGCGAAGTGTCAAAATATTTTCGTTAAGTAATAAGTGTTTAGATAAGTCGGGTTTTCATGTTTACGATTTAAGAAATTTGAAGGTAAAATAGCGTAGTGATTTTTTTTTTTTTTTACGTGTAACGAAAGAGGCAGAAGGAATATAAGTATTCTGAGTAAAACAGGATAATAGATGTTCGGGTAATGCATGAAGGTAGAGATAGGTTAGAAACAAAACAAGAAGCAGATTAACCTTCGATGATTTAATGCGGAAGTTTGCATGATTTCTTTTCTTATTTCTTTGCATGAGTGTATTTTTTGAATGTGTATTATCATGACTGAGCTTTTGGAAGGGAAAGTTGAGGATAATTTAGACGCGGACAACGAAGATAATAGTATTCTTAGCGATTCAGAATTAGATTCTAGTAAAGAAGTAAGCATTAATATGGAAGACAAGAAAAATAATCCAGCTAGAATGGAATGGGAACTTCAATTTAAAATGCTTGAGATAGAAGAGAGAAAGGCTGAGAGGGAACAAAGAATGCTAGAATTACAATTAGCGGATAGGAAAGAAGAAAGGGAATTTGAGTTAAGAAAATTAGAATTAATTAATGAGAAAGAGAAGGAGTCTGTTAAAGGTAAAAATGAGGGTAAGTTGGCCGACTACATGAGAATCTTGGAAAGAACTTTACCCAGAAGTCCCCGTAAGCCGGAAGAAATTCTGGACTTCTTTGATTCGTTAGAAAGGGCATTTGTATTACACTCAGTACCGGAAGAAATGAAAGGTCGTT
Source organism: Macrothele yani (assembly GCA_039090855.1). NCBI lineage: Eukaryota > Metazoa > Arthropoda > Arachnida > Araneae > Macrothelidae > Macrothele > Macrothele yani. The sequence goes on from CM077004.1 coordinate 36,486,938, forward strand.
TGGTGATAGCCTTATTCAATTCAGAATGTGTGAACCACTTATTTCGTCGTTTGACTATAGAGCAGTACGATAAGTACGAAATAGTTAAGGAGGCAATTTTGGTGGAATGCCATTTGACTCCGGATATTTATTTGAGACAATTTGAGGAGATTAGTAAGAACAAAGGGGAAAGTTACTTGCAGTTAGCCGGACGTATTAAGAGGACCATAACATACTACATTAACAGTAGTGAAGTGAAAGAGTTCGATCAGTTGGTCAATTTGTTGGTATGCGACAAATTCAAAACTTTGTTGTCCCCAGAACTGAAGACCTACATTCTTCAAAGAGGTTCCGTAGGGAAGTTAGTTCCTTCGACGGAATTAGGAGAACTTTGTGATTTATACGAAAGTCACGTGGGAGCTATGGGAATAGAAGTAGGAAGATGTAAACCCAGTCATCCCTTGGGAACGTATTTCAAAGGAGGTCAATCAGAAGCCTGGAAGAAGGGGAAGTTTTCAGACAGGTAGAAATCAATTGAAAGGAAAGTTTTCCGGGACAGATCAGAGAGTCGGAAATAAGCCAGGTTACTCGAGGCCTATCGTAAGGAATTCCAGTTTGGATAAGGGAATTATATGCTTTAGATGTGGAGTAGTAGGGCACCGTAAAGCAAACTGTAACCAGAAGGCATCCCAGAGTACTCCCAGCTCTTACTCTCAGAATTGGAGGAAAGACCCCCAAATAAGGTAAACAGAGTAGCGATGGGACAAAGGGGAGCCGAAGATGCTTCAGAGAGAAGGATAGAGGTCAGCGATGATAAAAGAATGACGGCTAAGGTAGATAGAGTTTTAGGCCAAGAAGGAAGTCAGAACGAGGTAATAGAAATTCCGGTAGGAGAAGTGAAGAGGGTTAAGTCGGAATGCGGAAAGAGCACCGAAATCCTTATTGACTCAGGCGCGGAGGTGAGTTGTGTAAGAGGAGGGTTACTTGGCGAAGAGCTGTTGGAACCAAAGGGTAGAATAATTTTAAGAGGCTTCGATGGTAGTAAGGGAGAGTTTGTCATTAAACAATTGAATCTCCGATTAGATGAAGAGGGATTAGAAACAGGAGAAACGCCAGAAAGTTTTTGCGAAGTGATGTGTGCAATTGTTCCTAATCTGGTGAACAGGGTAATTATAGGAACGGAGGATTACCAGCGCATGAAAGGTTTAAGGGAAGCTACTCCGATGTGGGCAACCTCGTGTGAAAAGGCGTTAGAGTTAGGGAATAGGCCGGATGTGCATCCAGAAACTGAGACTGGCGAAGCGCTAATCGAAGAGGAGGATATTCTAGGAATGGAAAGCCCGGCGATAACAAATACTTCAGCGGAGGAGGAGCAAGCGCGCTTGGTAGGTAAAGCGTGGCTCGAAGGGCAAAATAGCCCCAGGATATTAGCGCTCAGTGCTGGAGGCGGCGAGGAGAATCAGCGAGGGCAACAGCAGGTCGACCAATCAGGAGAGGCAAAGAGAGCTAGCGAGGGAACAGGAGATAGCGTTACTGATTTGGATACGAGTGAAGCTCAGGAGAATTCAGACAGACGCTTGTTTACAGAGCAACAAAAGAGGTGTGTGACGTTAGTAGCCACTAGGAATGAGGCGGAAAATGGCAGAGGTGGTTATCTCTATACGGATGGAATGTTGTATCATCGGGAGCAAGTGTTGGGACAGGTTACGTTACAGTTGGTAGAACCTGAAGAAATCAGGATAGATAGGAGAGGATAACTCGGGAGCAACTTAGGGAGTTACAGGAGCTGGTGAACAGCTCGAAGAAGTTCTTTTCGGGAGAAGTGGGAGAGACGTCAGTGGGGAAGCACGCAATTACACTCAAGCCGGAAAGCGTACTTCGTACCCAGCACAGGTACAAGGTGCCACATGCAGAGAGCAGTGGAGAGCCAGATCCAGGAGTTGTGGGATCGTGGGATGATTGAAGAATCAAAAGAAGAGTATAGTCATCCGGTAGTATGCGTGGCTAAGAAAAATGGAGAGGTTCGGATGTGTGTAGATTACAGAATGTTAAATTCTCACACTGTTCCGGACGCATTTCCGATGTCTCATATCCCAGATTTGTTGGCGAAGGTGGGGGCAGCCGGGTATATTACTACGCTTGATATGTTAAAGGGGTACTATCAAATCCCAATGGACCCCGACAGTAGAAAGTATACCACTTTTGCAACGCATAAGGGGCTCTATCAATGGAAAGTAATGCCCTTTGGGTTATCAGGAGCGGCGGCTACTTTTCAGAGAGCCATGAATAAGGTTTTGACCCCGCACCAAGACTATGCGATAGGGTACCTGGACGACGTGGCTATTTTTTCTGGCTCATGGGAGGAGCATTTGAAACATTTGAAAGGAGTAATTGAAAGTTTGGAGGCGGCAGGCTTTACGGGAAATTTGAACAAATGCTGTTTCGCCCGTACGGAGGTGAATTACTTAGGGCACGTGGTCGGCTCGGCCCATCACCGGCCGGACCCCGAGAAATTACAGGCCATCAGGGACCTTTTGCCCCCTCAGACAAAAAAGGAAATACGTAGCTTTTTGGGATTATGTGGGTATTACCGTGATTACGTACCTAACTTCGCAAAGATAGCTAAACCTTTAACAGATTGTACAGGGAAAAGGGCGGCAGATAGGGTAGTTTGGTCGGAAAAGTTGGAGGAATCATTCAGGACTCTGAAGGAAAATTTGTGTAAGGCACCGGTATTAAACACCCCGGATTTCAGTAAGCATTTTATCTTACACACGGATGCGAGTTCCTTTGCGGTGGCATGTTGTTTGAGTCAGAGGGATGAGGAAGGCAACATTAGGCCAGTGGCCTATGCTAGCAAAAAATTAAATGGGACACAAGCCAGATGGGCGGTCAGCCATCAGGAGGCGTACGCCATAGTATGGGGTTTGCAAAGGTTTGAAGGGTGGATTTTCGGTAACCGGGTCGAAGTTAAGTCCGATCACAACCCCCTTACTTTTCTCACCCGTTCCGCATCGCAAAGTTCAAAATTACAGCGTTGGAGTTTGGCTATTTCCCAATTTAATTTATCCATATCTCATGTCGCGGGCAAACTAATTCCTCACGCCGATGCGTTGTCAAGACTCAGTTTTAAAGAGTAGGGCAGCGCCATGGTGAGAATGTTTCACGGCACAGGTGGAGATCCACAGAAGGTCTCAGGGTGGTACAAGTGTATATGTTACAGAACGAGCGAGAAGTGAAAAAGTGTATTATGTTGTGTCACCCAAGATCTGCAGGCAAGGAAGAGACTGACTCGAGAATACGGCAAAAGACCGTATCTCTCGTTCATTTGGTGGGGGCCTGTAAGGGTCGCCCGCAATCGAACGGTCAATTATGAATTTATGTACTTTTAATATTGTGATGAACACGTGCGGACGGACGTTTCATTCCGCCATTTTGTTGTTTCAGATAAGAACTGATATTCTTCACCACCCACGTGGTGCAATTTTAATCCTATGGAGGATTAAGAGAGGGGTGCATGAACACCTGGGGCATCTGACCTTGAAGAGTCAGCTGCTCGAGTGCTTCTGTTAAACAAGTTGTCATACTGCTTTTGTATACGTGCAAGGTTGTAATCCCCTGCGGGTATCCGACGACATTCCTGAGTACAGGTATTTCACGTGCTGACCGGGAAAACCAGTTTTTCTTGCGCATGCGTGATAGAGGACAGAAAGGGCGTGGAGGATTAAGTGAGACAGTTGAGCTTCGGTCGTCAAGGAGAGAGGGTCCTGGTTTGGACACCAGTTTCTGACGAAAGGACTGCGGTTATCGCAGACGTGCAGCGTGGTGAACGGGAAGGAGGATTCCTTCGTCCACCGGGTATCGCGGAAAGAATTGTGGAAAGATAGCACGTGGTCAGCACGGGAACCTGAGCGGAAAATCATCGGAAACCCGTGAAGCAAATGTTATCGGAATAATAAAGTCTTGTTGTTGTTTTTATTTCCGTGTACTGGACTGAGTTTGTCGAGGTAATTATTCTTCTACACAAGAACGCCTTCAGCCGCCTTGATAGCCAGATTGTATAGTAAAGGCGAGGCGGTAGCTCGCTATACGGCGGGAAACAAAAGGTATTATCTAAGAATTGAGATGTCTGGCCCTACAGAAGGAATTATTGAAGCATGTGCCATCAAGGTGGCTGACCTTGAGAGATTCTTGTGAATGCCTGCTTGGACAAAGTCCTGCACTGGAGAAATATTTCTTGAATTTTATCCCTAAAAAATGTGCAGCCTTAAGGTCAACTAGAAAGTTCGAAGTTATCAGCTCATTCCTGAAAAAACTAACATACAAAGCTGAACTGACTTTTGTCATGTCAAGTGCTGATTTGTTTATAGGATTCACTAAGAGGTTTCAAAAAGCAAGAACTACTCATCCATATTTTGTATGATGAACTGAAAAATACTCTGCTGCTTTCTTATTGTCGGGTTTGCAAGACGGATGTATTAAAGAAACTGAATACATCATGTTCATGGGATCAGGAACAAATCTTTCAGTCAGGCAACCTTCTTCCATTAAAAGCTGTTGTGGTTAACCGCATAGTGGAAGCTTACATGAAAGACTTGCCAGAAAAAGAAGTTATTCTGTTTCTAAGGGGTGTACAGCAACATTATATTACCAGTTGTAAACATCTTCTACAGAAAACATTGCTATCTGTATCTACGTCTGCATCTTTTCTTAAACACATGCATATTCTGCAGTCTAAGGAGAAAATTCAAATCGCAGCGTTACGGATATTGTAACGGTTGCTAAGGCTCTTCCCGTAGACATTCCCACTGACATCCTTCAAGATGAGTGGAAAATGCTACAGTTAGAAAAAGTTGAAGCAAATAAAGTCTCCAATTGATGAGTACTGGAAAACATACATTAATCTCAAACTCCCTAGTGGCATGCTGAAGATCTAAATGTTGCAGAAGTTATAAAGGTATGTTTGACTCTGTCTCATGGGAGTGGAGATGTTGAGAGAGGTTTCTCTCAATCTGGTAGAATTTCGACTGATGACAAGGCATCCACGTCAGTGCGTATGTTAAATGCACGAATTAATATTCAATGTGCTTTAAAAACTATGGAAACAAGCCAGGATTAATCCCAATCACCAGGGAACTACTGGCTTTGGCAAGATCTGCCCACTCTTCCTATATGACACTTCTAGAGAATAAAAAAATGGAGCAGCAGTTGAACTTAAAGAAGGAAGAAGAGAAAACAGTGTATTGAAAAACTACAAGATCTGAAGAGAATTAAAAAAGATCGTAATGAAAAAACAACAACCAGTGACAAACTTTTTGAAGAAGCGCATTCGATGTTAAAGAAAGCTTTGGACAGAAATGATCTTGGGGAAGCAAAGATTGCCCAAGCAATGCTTGAAGGAATGATAGTTGTAAAAGAACAGGAAAATCTCGTTTGTAAAGAAGCAGAACTGATAAGATAAGCAGAGGACACGTCTCGTTACAAACTTTTTCCAGAAAAAATAAATATTTTTAGTATATTGTTACTAATTAAATAAACTACATTTGTCACTAATAATGTTCATTCCATTATTTTTTGCAATTATATTACTTTTTCTATTCATGTGTTATTATTAAGGAAAATCTAAAGTATAACAGAGCAGAACTTATGCAAAATAATTTACGTAATTATTACCAACTTTTTTGATAAGTAATAAATAATTTTAGTGTATTTTTTGATAAACAAACTACATTTGTCACATGTTTGCTCCATATTTTTATAATTAAATTACTATTCTATTCATGTATAAGTATATAAAGTAGTTTAAAAAATAAAATAGAAATAAAGTGGGTGGATCGGATGGCTATAAGGGGTGATGAGGAGGCCATTAATAATATATATATATACCGGGTGTTTGTAATTAAACTGACACTACTCAGAGGCATTGGTAGCTCGATCGAACAACCGGAATGGCACCAAACTTGGTAGGCGGATGAGTGATGACGTGGGAAGAAGGATGCCATAAAAAAAAATTTAGTTCCAAACGTCTCCAATAGGGGGAAATGTGGCGCTGTTGTAGTCAACATAACCGAGAATTTGCATTAAGCGCAGGTACGACGTCAAAATGCAAATTTACGCCTACATAGGCGACAACAGCGCATGCAATGCAGGCTATAAAGACATGGGGAAAGTTCCGAAAGACATTCCGAGGACCAGCGTAGCTCACTATACATCTTACGTTACCACAGCGTGTGTTACTTGTGAAGTTGTTTTACCAGTCCAATGCAGCGGCCGCTCTTCGTGAGTTCGGAACCCATCACAAATTACGTAAAGGCCCTCTCTCAATTAATGCATTAATAGACATGATTCGGAAGTTTGAAGAAACAGGCTCACTAACAGTTCGGCCTGGCAGAGGACGGAAACCGGTGTCAGAAGAGGCAATTTCAGATGTTGCGACTGCAATCATCGACGGCACACAGAAGAGCATTGCTGGTAGTAGCAGCGCCTGGGGAGTAGCTCAACAAATGAATTTGAAAGTTACGACGGTATGGAAAGTCTTGCGGCGAGTTCTCCACTACTATCCATACAAGATCAGCTGCATGCGCCAACTCCAACAGAACGATTATGATCAATGATTGACATTTGCTCTGACGTTTCTTGCCAGGATGGAGGTCGACGACGCTTGGCCATGGAGAATTCTGTGGGGAGATGAGGCCCATTTTTATCTGAATGGGACTGTTAACATGCACAATTGTCGAATTTGGGCATCCGAATCACCCAACTCAATTCAGGAAATGCTGTTGCATTCACCAAAACTGACTGTTTGGTGTGGCTTCACAGCGGACTTCATCGTTGGACTATTCTTTTTTGAGACCATTACTCCAACAGGACCCGTAACCTGTACCGTTACTGCGCAGAGGTATCACGATATGCTGACTAGTTATGTCTTTCCACAACTGCAGCAAAGACAATGTCTGGATTGGTTAATCTTTATGCAGGATGGAACACCACCACACATCGGTCGATCGGTACAGCAGCTGTTGCGGCATCACTTCACAAACAAAAGGGTCAGTCGCAGTTTTCCGGTTGCATGGCCGCCTCGTTCCCCGGATCTAACTCCACGAGACTTTTGGCTGTGGGGTTTTATGAAGTCCAAGGTCTATCTTGGTGGGGTCCCGACCTTAGCTGCCTTAAAGGATAACATATCACGGACTGTGATGAACATTCCTTGTGACATGTTATTTTCGGTCGTAGATAATGTTGTGCAGTGGATGCAAAGTGTGGCCCACGAGAAGAACGGCTGTCACATTGAAGGTGGTCGTTGTCCTCACCAAGGAAGTGCATGTTTCAATTCCGTCTGTCCATTATACCTATTTTTGACATTGCACAGTGCTACATTTCCCCCTATTGGCGACGTTTGGAACTAAATTTTTTTTTTTTGCGGCATCCGTCTTCCCGCATCGTCATTTGTCCCTCTACCAAGTTTGGTGCCATTCCGGTTGTCCGATCGAGCTACCGATGCCTCTGAATAGTGTCAGTTTAATTACAAACACCCGGTATATATATATATATACTTAAGAGCAAAACTGAAGACTAAGGAAAAAATTTTAGAATTTAAAACGAAGGGTTGTCACTCTCACAGCTTGAGTTCTCTTTAATCTTCTTCTCTCTGTTTAATAGTAACAGATGAAGAGCATGGGTCGGGCCATGAAGGTTAATGGATGCAAGCGAAATTGTTAACTAGTGCTAGGTCATGCTACTCTACGGAGGACATGACTTATATATATATTTTTTAAACTATTTTAGGTGGGAATGTTACTTGCATCTATGGCCTTGCAGAAACCCATTTCCAACTAGGTCTTTGTGGAAGTGAGAAAATGCAGAGTTTTTGCTGGTCCTTGATAAAGCCAAGGCTCAGTATTCTCGACACCTTCTACATTCAGTTGTTTTATTTTATTTTTTTTCTTTTCTCCTTTTACTCACACAGGTAGATACATAACCTTTTCTATGTTGTACTAGGTGTGAGTCAAAATTATATATGTATTTTTTTGCTTAGGTATCTTTATAGTATATATATATATATATATATATATATATATATACACACACACATTTTGCGAAATAGATAGGTTACTTGTGGTTACTTTTTCAACTGCTTGAACCGAGTGGCAGCCCTTCAATTGACATTTTTTATTGCATGTATGAAATGGACAAAAGGAAAATAACACACACATGAAAAAACTAATTCCACATTTTCAGAAGTTTTTATTTCAAGTACAATTTTACTTTACATACATTCACATATAAATTTTACATATTCCACATTGATTCTCATATTTTCCCCTGAAAAACGATTTTCAATGTTGCTAAATTCTGGAGTAACATAACCCTCAGCAGTCGGTTTTTTTTTTTTTTTTGGGAGGGGGTGCAGATAAGAAACCAGTTACAATGTGCTACGCAGAGAATGGTTACATTATAGTAAGAAAATTTTTTATTATTTGTAATTTTTCTAGACCAAAAAGTATTTGGCATTTCAGGCAAGAGTGATTTTGCACAAATAAGTGTAATTTCTTATTGCTGCTCTGTACAGTGTTTTCATTGGTCGAAAGAATCATCAGGGTATTATAGGGATTTTTATAGTTTGTGTTGTTTTGAAATCATGTACATGAGAGTGCTGAAATCTCATTAGATTTTACTGGAATTTAGTTAGCCTTTTTCAGGAATTGTACTCTAGTGATAACCCATCAAAAAGAAAATTGCCTTCAAAAACTTGTAGATTTTTTACACACTTTAAAAATTAATTGGTGTATAAAACTTGGTTGGAAAGCTTTTGGAAGAAACAGTACAATTTTCAAGAGCAATACACCATTATGTTTTAAAAGAAAAGTATTTAATCAATACACCTTTAGAGTTCTTACATACAGAGCAGAGACATGGACCTTGACTAAAAAAAGACACGAAATCCGCTGTTTTCTGTTCCGTTTTTGGTGTTACCGATATTATTCCAAAAATGCGATAAAAATTTTATGGGAGGAGGGGGGGGGGGTATGCCTCCCTCTTGTGGAAAGCAAAATCGTAATGACTTTGAACGACGGGATGGTTACGGCTGGGAATGACGTCACCTCTTCCAGAGATGGAAATTCCGCGCCCTAGTGTGCCAAAACAAGTTTTGCGCCATTGGGCGCCAGTATCTCTGTTCCCCCGTCGTCCCCCGTCGTCGTTGTCGGGACTTCGGTACAGTAAATTCTCCGTGCCCACTTTTGCGCTTGATGCTGAGTAAGTCCTTGCGGTGGGACGAGCGACTCCAAGTACTAGGAATTTTATGTAGTTACTATGGAAATTGACGAAAAGCATCGAGTATGCTATGGAAATCGTAGGTCCGCTACGGACGACGGAAAACGCTGAGCATGCAACGGAAATCGAAAATCTCAGTGAAATAATGTTATTAAACATCTGTATAAAGTTTATTTTCGTGTTTTCAAGATTCTAACACTTGCTAAATATTTTCGGGAATGTTTCTCGGGTGTTGAGAATGTCACGTCGTTTTCTGTTTCCTTATATTAAATTTTTTGACCCCCCCCCCATTCTCTCTCTCTGCCCGATTATATTTTTATTTTGGATGTTTTCTTGTCATATTCCTCGTTTTTAATATCTTCGGTAATAGTAAAAAGCAGTGATTTTTTTTTTCTTTTAAAGAAATGTTTCTAATGAAATGTATGTTATCCTATTTCTATTACATACTTCTTCAAAACTAATCAATAAAGAGCAATTGTTTTCGCCCTTTTATTAAATGAAATAAAATTTCTAGATCGGTATTTAATCTGTCCGTGGTGGAATCCGTGCCGTTTCCGTGTCCCGTAAAAAATTTTCTCGGCAGAGTGAGCCACGCAGTAAAAATTTTCTCGGCAGAGTGAGCAACGCAGTAAAAATTTTTCTCAGCAGAGTGAGCAACGCAGTGAAGATCCCCTCCCCCCCTAATCCTAATTTATTTTTCTTGCGATGTTTCTTCTGCCCAGTATTGTTATTAAATTTCATTTTAATGCATAAATATTTGTATTTTAGCTTGAAAAACGGAGGGAAAATGTCCGAAAACGGAAGTCGGACAGAGCGAAGATTTCGCCGGCAAATCGTAATCCTTGCTCGCACGACTTTCCCTTTAACCTGTATTGTTGTTAAATGTCAGTAATTTTATACTTTGGATGCAGTGATGTGCTCCAGTTTAATATTTACATAAATAAATTTCAGTGGATCCCAAAACATGCACTTTTTAAGTTAAACAAATTCAGGGCCCTCTCAAAAATAATGAAGGCATTATTGAGTTGTTTTCCTGGCTCTCAAGTGGAAAATTCCTTTAGTATGATGGGGGATGTACTTGATAAAGAATCCATCAACATGAAAATTGAAACATTTTCATCTGTTCAAACCATGAAATATAAACTACCGAATCAGGATAAGTCAGCCTTGGAATTTTTTAAGAAAAACGATTATTTGCATGACCCTGTAAATTGAGATTTATGCCAAAATATGAAATCATATTCAGAATATAAGAAAGAATTACAAGATAAGGAAGAAGAAATGAAAAGAAGATGCACAGCAAATTAAAATCAAATGAATTAGTTCAAGAGAAAGAAAACTCTAGCCAGTTAATTCATAAAAGAAGGTTAGAACAAATTGTTAGACAGGAACAACTTAAGAAAATTAAATTTCATTAGTTGTGAATGACTTTTATTATTTATCTAAAAAATGCCTAATGTTTTCACAAGCATTTAATCATATTTCTTCATTAATAATTTTGTGTCAAATCAAGAATGAACTTTATTCTTCATCAAACTTTTATTACTTATCAACAAACATGTCTGAAGTTTTTCAAACCTTCAAGATTTCATTTCTATACAACGTTGTTATTTTATAAAGACATTTGATTAAAGATATCGTTCTGTACTAAGGTGAGTGATTTTCTATGCATATGACCTCATCAGCAATTTTTCCCATTACATTATATTGTACTAAACATTTAATTTTCGTTAAACAAAATACATACATTAAATCTATTTAGTTGGCAGGCATGCAACCAATACCTAAATGTCATGGTTGTATACATTAGAGAGTGAAATGCAAGATTCAACACTGTGCTACCCCCGCCCGTGTGGAAGTTCAGCTTTTTCTATCACTGCCTACTTTCATGCCTGCTGGAGAGATGCATGCTTGGTATAACCAGGAAAGGTAAGAGGAACTTATGGACCAGGAAAACGACAAGAAGGGAAGACATCATAATCAGAGTAAAATCCCTTAAAGGCTGGATATATTGCCAGAAGAGTGGACCACTGATGAACAACTGAAATTTTAGACTGGATACCAAGAGACAAAAAAAGACCCAGAAGACCACATGGGAGATGGGTGGATGAAATTTGAAAGCATGTTGGAATGACGTGGAGCAGACTGGCTCAAGACAGACCGTTATCAAAGAAACTTGGGGAGACCTTCATCCAGCAGTGGGATGATAATGGTTGACAATGATGATGACACCAAAGAAACAAGAACAATCTAACCCAATGACATTTACTGTAGAATATTTATGTAACTGAACTTCACAAACAGATGGCAGCACACTAATAGTAAATGCCATTGACCACACCTGTCAAGAAAAGGAGGCACTTAGTGTTTGAACATCTCAGGTGCTAAGACTTCGTGGAATACAATGGACAACAGGGGGATCTGAAGGCAATAACACGAGTTACCAGATATATTTGTATAATAAAAGGTTGCATGTTGATTGACTTTTCACAGATGACAAAGCTGTAGAAAGGGCTCTAATTTTTAATTAATATTTTTAATTCTGGACATTCAATTTTTGAGGTTGCATAGCTGATGTATTCAAATTGGTGTTACAAGATGACCATGTGGTTATTGTTAGAAGCTACTTTTTCTGTTTTAAAATTTGATTTTTTAAAATTATTTTTTATACCTTTTGAAGTTATAATAATAAAATAATGCAAAATAAATAAATATTACAAATGAGTTCCTTGAAAAGATATTTATAGAGGAACACTGATAAGTCAAATTACCTAGCGAGTCTTCATATTTTAGCTTGCTGGTTATCAGAATATCCATTTGATGTAAACATAAAAACCAGGACAGAATTTTTATTTGATGAAAAGAAAAAACCATGAGATGAAATACAAAAATACTTCAACTATAAAAATATGAAACTTTTAATTTAAATTTTCTCTGTTAATCAGTGTCTTGTGGTAATTTCCATTTTGCTCGCCAATTATTGGTATCAAACATAGCAGATTCTGTAGTCCATCCATGATCTCTAACATCAACCATGAAGGAATCAAAATACTCAATAGACATTTTTCTGGAAAACTTTTCTAGATTCCTTTCTACCAATTTGTTATCTGTTAAATTGAAAGAAATTTTTTATTACGACTACAATAATTTATTTGACAGTAAGGCATGTAATAAATGAAGAAATATGTATAAAATATTTTTAATTAGCCAAAAACTATCAAATGCTTGCTGCATAGTTTATTACATATATTGCTAACATAAAGGTATTCAGAGGAAGTTCCAAAAATGTCTGCATTCTCTCATTACTCAAACCCTTTCGACAGTGAAACCTGAGTACGTTATTATCTGTCTAAAAATTTAATTTTATATGCACATTGTGACAATCAGCACTCAAGCACTTTACACACTGAAACTCTGATTATCCATCTACACAGTCGAGTTACATTATTGTGACTACCTCCTACTTTTGACGTCAACAGTGCACACATAGCCACTGAAAGAAGGCACATGTCGCGAGCTGGGTAGGAGGGTATATAAGGTATGCTGCAGGCAATCTGAAAACATCACTTGTTGCTGTCATGGATAAAAGGAGCGACTTATCAGATTTTTAAAAAGGGATGATTATCGGCTTTCAGGTAAAGTGTGGCAATATTTCTGAAACAGCTAAGTTTTCAAACTGTTCGCGTGCTGCTGTGGTTAAAGTGCATCGTGATTGGAGAAATGGCACCATTGCGAATAAGTGATGTGGAAACTACGAAGTGCTAAGTGCCATTGATATCAGAGGTGAACTTCGGCTTTGAAGCTGCACGAGGGCCGATCGACACAATACAGTGGAGCAACTCACTAGCCGAATGAACCAGGGCAGCTAGCCTAAAATGACAGTTCAGTGAACCCTGATGCGTATGAGGCTCCGATGCAGACGTGGCCACTGCACCTATGTTAACGAAGGTGCATCGGCAAAAAACACTTACATTTGCACTGCAGTATCGGAATCAAACCTTCGCCGATTGGCAATGTTCTGCCTTCTCCGATGAGTCATACTTTATGCTTCATCGAACGGATGGACGTTGGCATATAAGGTGAGAAACATCAGAGGACAAATGCTCTTCAAACATTGCTGGAAGAACACAATGGTCTGGGGAATGTTTTCGTGGCGTTCTCTGGGTCCACTCATACCCGAGGAAGGCACGGCACTATGGGCCGAATTCGTTATGAATATGTCCTTGCTGACCATGTACACCCATACATGCTGATTGTCTTTCCTGGGGCGGATGGGATCTTCCAGCACAACAATGCGACATGTCATACAGCTAGGAATGTCTGCGAGTGGTTGGAAGAGCATGATGAAGACTTCAAAGTACTTCCCTGGCCCCCTAATTCCCCAGACTTAAACCCAATTGAGCATCTGTGGGACCACCTCGATCATGTTGTTCGTCCTATGGATTCTCCAACACGCACCCTCCAGCAGCTGTCAGATGCACTGCAATCGGCATGACTCCACATAACTGTGAACACCTTCCAGCACCTTATTGAGTCACTCCCAGCCTGTCTAGCTGCCGCCTGCTCTGCACACGGCGGTTACCCTGGATATAAGCTGCTGGTCACAATAATGTGACTCGACCGTGTAAAATAAGATATTAAAGATTTTTAAGCACACTTATGTCCTTTTTGATTCACTAAATTTTTCTGCTCTTCCCCCTTAGAAACAACATCCTATGAATAATTTTAAGCTACATTTAGTTAACTGGTAGATCAAAATGTTGAACATTACACTATAGTAGAACCTTTTGTTATCAAAGGTACACAGAAGAGATTCAATAGTGGTAACCAAATATAAAATCGATATACCAATAAAATATATATATGTGGCTTAAAATCAACTTATCTCAAATTGTGTCTAGAGGAACAGACTTTGTTTTTGTTGTTACTTGCATCAGTAATTATTTAACAAACATCAGCAGGGCTGAAATATTTGCTCTTTGTAAGTTTTTTTTTTCAGGAAGATTTTCACTTGAGTTTTTATTGAAACGTGTTTTAGAGCTTTAATGTGGGAGGCCATCATTGGTAACTTGTCTTCAAAAGCCAATTGCCATTAAAAGTCATTCGAATTACAATTTCTACTTTGTGGCCATACAACTACAGAGAAAAATACACAACATATAGAAGAGTACAAGTTTTACAACTCTGGCTTTTTTTTAAATATCCATATTTTCACGTTTCATGCATGTATATACAGGGTGTCCCAGAATTATTGGACACATTACAAAATTATGTACAAGAAAAACTATGAGCATTGTCTGTTTTTTTATGTCATGTATTACTAACACGGTTTCTACATTTTTGTTTTGCAGAATTGTTATTCCCAGAATCTGATAGATGGCGCTAGGTGTGGCCTGATGAGGAATGTATGAGAAATGCGCAATCAGTAGTTATGTCATCCGTACAGCAGAAGGCGATGTGTGTGTAATGGCTTGCGGAATTAAAGTTAAAAGATGGTACCGTTTAGAGTGTGGTTGTAATCCTCCGTCCACAAATTCAATTAAGCGGTGGATGAAACAGTTTAAAGAAACTGCCAATGTGGAACATCGTGGAGGAGCCGGTAGGCCTAGCATCAGCAGTGAGACGGTTGACGAACCGTCTCACTGCTGAAATCCGTTCGTAAAGCAAGCAGAGAACTGTGCATTCCAAAATAGACAGTTCACGATATCTTGCACAAGAAATTAAAGTTTCATGCTTATGAAATTCAAATAGTGCAAAAGATGCATGTAAATTATCACACTCTGCTATGCGATTTTGCTGTGGATATGCTGAATCGAGTGGAAAACGACGAAAACTTTCTCCGTACTGTAATTTTTAGTGATGAATCCACATTTCATGTATCAGGTATTGTGAATCGTCACAACTGTAGGATATGGGGCAGTGAACCGCCTCATGCTGCTATTGAACTGGAACGTGATTCTCCAAAAGTTAATGCGTGGTGCGCCCTATCAAAAAAAGAAGTGATTGGCCCTTTCTTCTTCTGTGAAAAAACCATAAATGGTGACATTTACTTGGATATGCTAGAAAACTTCGCTATACCCCAGATCAAAAGATATGACGTCGTTTTCCAACAAGACGGCGTGCCTCCGCATTGGTCAACGTGTGTACGTAAGTGCCTAAATGAGCATTTCTCCAACAGATGGATTGGGCGTAGTGGTCCCATTCTGTAGCCTCCTCTCTCTCCAGATCTAACTCCATTGGATTATTTCATGTGGGGTTATGTGAAGGATCGTGTCTATCAGACGCCTTGTACTGATTTGCAGGAACTGAAGCAGCGTATCACAGTTGCTATTAATTCCATAACTTTCCTCAGATGCTTGCCAATACATGGCATGAAATTGAGTATCACTCGGACGTACTACAAGCAACCAAGGGATCTCGTATAGAAATTTATTAACTTGTGTAGTTACATTGTAAGTTAGTACAGTCAGTTTCTTTCTGTTTAAGGACACCCTGTATATATAAATATTTATTTTGTTTCTAAAATATGTCACATGATCTTTATGGCATAAAGAAGTAGCACTCTATATTTCTAATGTCCCTTCTGCACTAATTCAGATGCTTCCTTCAATTCTCTACAAGATTTTCAGCACACAAAACATGTCCCTGCACAGCTCAAAGAAACACTGGAAATGTAAACCTAGTTCAGCTTATATGAAAATACGTTTTTAAATGAATGCATGCACTCCTCACTTTACGACCTACCTGTTTAATGACCACTCAGACTTACAACCAGCTTTCCAGCGCAGGGAATCCCCTTTCTCAGTCTGAGAAAGATGAACATAATACAACACATAACAATGAGAGGTGGGTGAGTGAACTTAATTTTTAATTTGCCGAGTTGCAGAAAGATGGCACTTCACCAATGATTCATTGGTAACAGTTATAAAAAAACAACAGCTTCATTTTGCTTGTTTTGACATTTTTTTTTTTTTTTGTTCATGTCCAGCTGCACGCACACGCTTTCCCCAAGAAGGTGAAGTTGAAAGAGTCTCCAACTCAAAAGTAGGTCACCAGTATTTTTCTCGATGACTATGCACGCCCACAGTTCTTTCTCCGAGAGTGGAACCGCGAGAAAGTCCTTTTTTTCTCTTGTTACAAATTTCTTGCTCTGATGTTCCTGCATCGCCAACATGGACGGCGTTTTCCAACAGTCTCATTCCTACAGTCGGTTAGTATTCACTACACGAAGCGTTCGCAATTTCCAAGACTACATACTTCGTTCATAAATTTGTAACTTTATTGTGCACCCCATAGTACAAGATGTCGGAAAAAAGGAAGAGCAAGACTTCACCTGGAGGAAGCTCTAGGAATCGAAGGAAGGCTATCTATCTTGAGATGAAAATCATAAACGACTATGAAGCTGGTAATAAAGTTAAAGCGCTAGCATGTGACTTGGAGCTGGTGCATTCAACTGTTTCAACGATTTTGTGGGATAAAGATAGATTGAAAGCATCGATAGGATTTAAAGCCATAATAACTGGGCAGTGGAAAGGCCTCATCCACAAAATGGAGAAATTACTGGCGATCTGGTTTGATGACCAGATACAAAAAACACCAATGAGCTTTTTAATAATTCAAGCCAAGGCACACAGTATCTTTGAGACTTTGAAAGCGCACAAAGGCGAAGAATCGATGGAAGCACTTATGGGAGGCTTCTCCCCTCTAAGGGAGAATAATTCCTGCAGCTGTTCTTGTAAAACTAGGGGGATATGGTTTTATTTGGATAAGCCATTGTTACAGTGGACTCCCCCCAACCTAAAACAAGAAGAAAAACTCATCTGTTTACCCTGCGTCTCATTTGGCTTCATCTGTCTGCTCTGTCACTAAATGTATGAGGCATCGGGGAGTCGCAGTTCGTCAGGCTCACAAGTTATTTTTTCAGTTTACTGTTTCTATTTTTCTCTTTTACGTTTGCGCTGTTCTTCTTTGGGCTGACTGCAGGCCCTGCTAAATTCGTTAACGAAATTGCGGGCTAATTACGAAAGCCACTCTAATGCTTTCGGAAGTGGGAAAGTCATCTGACCCCACACAGAGGACCCGAGTGCAACATAAAAATTCCTACCTCAAGAGTTTTTAAGAGGGTGGAACGTGAATGACAAAAAAAAAAATGCACTTTCTAATGTGGATGGGAATCATGGGGATACAAGTGTTCCCTACAGCATAAAGGCCATAGTTGATATTTAGTGACACCAGGCTAACGGGATCGTGAAGATGCTTTAAATTTTGCACTTAGGGCTTGAGTGCCCATGCACCTCGGAGGTGAAGCGAACGGCGATAGACACATAAATTTCATCAGTAAGTGTTAAACGCGGGCGTCAGTGGAAGACAAAGGGCAATTAAGAGTGGGGAATCTCTAAAGAAGGGGTGATGATAATTGGGGGCTCTGTTGCATGGCAGTTTCTGATGAATACCGAAAGGTAAAACACGTTGGTGTTCATTCCGCTGAGGAAAATGGACTCTGGGCCAGTGTAGCAACTCCAGGGGTCTATGGAAATAGGAGACCCAATACTGAAGTTGTGCATGTTTGGAAATGCACACCCTTGCATGGAAATGCTATTTTAATGGAAAGGTTCCGACTACACTGCGAATAAACAGTAAAAAACTGAGGGGAGAAATGAGGGAATACTACTACAGCGAGTGACACTCGGGTTAAAATCGGGGACCTCCACCCAGTGGAAATGGTGGCTGAGATGTACAAAGAACATCAGAAAATGTCAGATACTGGGCTGGACATACTGCCAGAAGAACAGACCATCGATGGACAGCCGAAATTTTAGATTGGATTCCAAGGGACAGGAAAAGACCCAGAAGAAGACCACATGGAAGATGGGTGGATGAAATTCGAAAGTATGCGGGAGTGACATGGAGGAGACTGGCACAAGACAGACCGTTGTGGAGGAAACTTGGGGAGACCTTCGTCCAGCAGTGGATTGATAATGGTTGACAATGATGATGATGATGACCCAGATTTAAAGTAGAAAGTGTGGATCACATGGGAGGAAAAATCCAACAGCAGCCGAAAGAAAGGGGACTGATGTCAGCCTCGTCGCCGCTCAACAACAGGAGTGCACCCCATGAGAGGCTGTAAGCCGTCTCTGTGACTGCTATAGAAATATTTAAAAGAATCTTGCATTCCAACAGCTGTGCTACATAATAATAAGAGTAAATTTCATCAGTGTGCAATGGACATCCTTATCTGAGTACCAAAGTGAGGTGTTTGATCATCTGAGCTTCATTTACATAAACTGTCAACATGTGTGCTAATGGAACAGCGTGAAGTTCGTAGGTAATACAACAAACACAATAATTCATTGGTGTGCTGCCACTTGATGCAAGTGATTGTGTGGGTGCATGTTTTTTTTTTTTTTTTTTTTTCATTATTTGATGCACCCTGGATTTATGGCCAAGGCAAAGAAGCCGTAAGTACTTCAGCCCTTTCTATTTTACTCACCACTTCATAAAACTCAAGCTGCATTGACGCTGATGCAAATACCGAGCCATTCTGGAAACTGAATCACAGAGGAAGTACCGGTGAATTCTTACTTCAATCCATATAGGGCGACATTTCTCGATCATTTCGCAAGCTATAAAATCGAAAACACATACCGTCTCCTGCACGATACACTTTAATGATAAAATAACTATGTACAATTAAAATAAGTATATGTTTAAGAACTTTCAACGCCACAACGGTATCATCCTCAGAAACGATGCAGCAGTGAGCACAGAAGTGAGTAGCCTATATACTTTACAAGACAAATAGCAGTTAACGCGCATGTGCAATAATCAGCAACGTCCAAATCAAGTTCAGTGGGTACATTAACAAATATGTGAATACTTTCACAGAAAAGTGTTGATCGACGATTCCTGGGGATTCCAGAATAATGGTGTCATTCCAACATGGTAGGTAAGAACCATTTAAACAGAGTCTCGACAAAGATGTAGCACTAGAATGCGTCCTGAGATTATACTGATGTTCGTAAATGCAGCGCCCCAAATTACGAGTGGTAGAGCCGACATAGCATAAATCGAGCTCTGCAGGGTTAGTAGATTTAAGTGGAACCAAATATACACTGTGACGATTCACATATTCAACACAGTCTCTGTCCTTTTTAACAGTGTTAAATAAAGTATGAGACCTTACACCAAACTTGAGTTTGTACTTATGACATACGTTCTTTAAGATGTTACATACAGTTGGTATATATGGAATGGATACCACAAATTGGTAGTCATATTTATCTGCAACCAAAGCTGTCTGCGGTCGACCAATTGATTTCTTAACAATTAAGCAATCAATCATGTGAAGAGGGTAACCGAAAGTCAAGGCAAACTGTTTAATCCTAGCTAACTGTTTGGTCCCGGAGATCCTGTGTGGACGAGTGTGTGAATGCACGATTAATAAGAAAATGAAAAGCAGATAATTTTTGCGACATTGGAAGAGAAGAAGTAAAAGGTATAAACGTGGCAGAAAAAGTTGGTTTATGGTAAACAGAAAATGATAAGGAGTTATCGGAAAGATTACGAAAAAGGCAAAAGTCGAGAAAAGGCAAAGTGCCTAAATTCTTGAACTCTACCTCTAACTTGATACAATGAAGTCGTGAAGAAAGTAAAGTGGCAAAGGAAAGAAGCTCATCGAAACCTGAAGGCCAAACAACCAATACGTCGTTGATGTACCTGATGTAAAGAAGTGGTTTTATGGGAGAAACAGGAATGAGGGTATCCTCTAAGTCCTGCAACAAAACCTCAGCAAGCAATGGAGACAGAGGGGACCTGATAGGGGCACCTGCTAACTGTCGATAAATAGAACCATTAAAACGAAAATAAGATCTCTTTGAAATAAATCGAAGAGTACACATTATGGAAGAAATTTCATCGGAAGAATAAATGCACAAACCAACAAGTTTGGCTTCAATAAGATCATGAACATAAGAAACGGGGGTGTTCGGAAAAAGAGCCACTACATTGAGTGAAGCCAAACAGTAAGTGGAAGTGTTGGTGGACATAAAAGAACGAATCCTAGAAAGTGCTTCGGTGGAACTGGAAACGGAGTAAGAATATCTAATGAGGGGAGCCAGAAATTTGGCTGAAGCTCCCTCAAGTTTGCGGGTGGGTGCAAAAAACAAAGATGAAACCAAAGGTCGGATAGGGGTACCCGATTTATGGAGTTTTAACTGGCCAAATAAAGAAGGAACCCAGGGGGAGGGTGCAAACTGTTGAACAAAGACATGGGCAAAGCTGGTAGAGACTTTAATTTTGATAAAGCTGCAACGGTGGCATTAGTAGGATCCCGGCGACAAACTTTGGTACTAAAATCGGAGATAGCCTGCTGTACTTTGTCAACATATTCATTCCGATTCATGATGACAACCTGATGAGTTCTATCTGTTTGTGTTATAGCTAAACTTTGGTCTTTATGAAGAGTACGAAGACTTCTGAGTTCGTCATTCATGGTCCTAGATATAGTTGAGTGTTTCTGCATAGAATTATTGGATGACAATACACGTGCAACACGATGTCTAGTTGAGTCTTGTATGTCGACTGGTAAGGCACTAATGACATCCTCGAATTGCGGGATAACGTGCAATAAGTTAGGCCTCATATCTTGATAGACAAACTTCATACCCCTCGTCAATGCTTGTTTCTGAATAGCACTTAGTGGTTTATCACTAAGATTAATGAAAGTTTGACATACCTGATCTCGATTGAACATTGGGGCAAACTTTGATGATTTTCTGTCAGTTGCTTGAGCAACAAGTGGTCGAAGTTTACCAATATGAGTGGCTTGTAGCTGCTGTTGTCTAGATAAGGTGGCAGCAAAACAATATGTCAAAGTACGGTCTAAAATAACAGGATGGTTAACAGCAAGTTCCAAATATTTACAGTACAAGTCACGGTGCAAAAAATCTAACAGACCACGTTTTTGTCGAATGACAATGGATAATCTCTTGGTTTCTACAATATGCAAAATACGAGCGTCGCGACCTGAAATTGGACAAAGTCGAATGGTCAGAAACTTTGGTATAACTTGTAAGTCACAACAACACAATAAAAAGTTAAGATGGGATGTTTCTGAAGTCAGACGATATTTTACCTTGTAGAAGGCTCTCACAAGCTGGTTTATAGCTGCAATGATGTTAACAACGAAACATTTACCAGTAGCGGCAGGTAAGATATGAAGAAATTAACTCATGCACCAAAAGCTATAAAATCGAAAACAAATGCCATCTCCTGCTAATGATGAAAAACTATGAACAATTAAAATAAATAGCTGAGTCCGCATCGACTGTAACTGCGGACTCAGCTATATAGGAGAAACAGGGAGAAGTATTAAGGTCCGAATGAAAGAACACCAAGCAGCTATTAGGAACATTGGGAACAAAACAGGGCTAGACAGACATGTACAAGCAAGTGGACACTCCATAAATTGGGACTCAGTGAAAATAATCGCCCACCAGTCAAACTTAGTAAAGAGAAAACTAGAAGAAGGGATCGAAATAGCAAGAAGAAGAAGTACCACAATTAACGATAATTGCGGATGGTCTCTTCCAATTGAGTGGCAGCAACTACTCCAGTGACATAGTCCTGATGACGAACTAGGCTTTAGTTCGAAAATTTGACAACCAACTTTCATTAAAAATAACCTCTAAAAGACCCGTAAAAAAAAAAAAAAAAAAAAAGTTATTCCACAATAAATATATGTTTAAGAACTTTCAACACCACAACGGCGTCATCCTCAGAAATGATGCAGCAGTGAGCACAGAAGTGAGTAGCCTATATACTAAAGAGCGTATGTCATAAAAACAAACTCAAGTTTGGTGTAAGGTCTCGTACTTTATTTAACACTGTTAAAAAGGACAGAGACTGTGTTGAATGTGTGAACCGTCACAGTGTATATTTGGTTCCACTTAAATCTACTAACCCCGCAGAGCTCGATTTATGTTATGTGGGCTCTACCACTCGTAATTTGGGGCGCCGCATTTACGAACATCAGTATAATCTCAGGACGCATTCTAGTGCTACATCTTTGTCGAGACTCTGTTTAAACGGTTCTTACCTACCATGTTGGAATGACACCATTATTCTGGATTCTCCCAGGAATCGCCGATCAACACTTTTCTGTGAAAGTATTCACATTTTTGTTGATGGTGAAAGATGCAGCAACGATGCCCCCCTACCCCTGCGTTTATCCCCTTTCCTTGGAGAACACTTTTGGGCCAGGTCACGACCACCAACTATGCTTGTACCCACTGAATTTGATTTGGACTTTGCCAATTATTGCAGATGCGCATTAACTGCTATTTGTCTTGTAAAGTATATAGGCTACTCACTTCTGTGTTCACTGCTGCATCGTTTCTGAGGATGATGCCGTTGTGGCGATGAAAGTTCTTAAACATATACTTACTTTAATTGTACATAGTTTTTTATCATTAAAGTGTATCGTGCAGGAGAGGACATTTGTTTTAGATTGTATAGCTTTTAGTACATAAATACATAGATATCACTAAGCTGTTCTCTGAGATTCAGAGGTTAGCTCCAAAAAGAAATACAAACTTCCAGGTATTTTTTACTTATTGTTGTCGTATCAAACTTCTCCATTTACAGTGATCTTGACATACAACTCGTGCTTCACTAATATCCATTACACGCTGTACACAAGATCTTTTATACTTCATACTCATAATCTTTTTCTCATGCAGACACTCCTGAATCTGATCCACCCATGTCTTCCTTGGCCTTCCTCTGCCCTTTCTTCCTGCCACTTGGGCTGAAAAGATTTTCTTAGTAAGCATTTCATCACTCATTCTTTCAACATGGCCAAACCACCGAAGCATATTGGTCTCCACCTTGCTAACAACATTTTGCTTCACATCACACAACTGCAATACATCTTCATTCCTCACACAATCAGATCGTGTCTTGCCACAAACCCCACGTAAGTAACGCATTTCTCCAGCACACAAACGACTCCTATGTTTCTTCTGCAGTAACCAGGTTTCACTGCCATACATCAGAATAGGAACAATTACAGTTTCATACACAGCCATGCGGGACTCTCTAGAGAACCCATCATTCCTTGTGAAAACCTCCCAGAGCAGCTATGACTTTCAAAGAAGAATTCACTCACCTACTGATTTCATCATCCAACTTGTTCTCTCTGTCAAACATGCTTCCTAAATACACAAACTCACTGACCTGGTCAATCACAGTGCCATTTATACTTACATTACATTCGGTGCTACCTGTTCCTCTCTCAAACACCATAACTTTGGTTTTTCCCTTATTTATACTCAGTTTGAATTTCATGCAAACTTCGTGCATCCAAGTCAACATACTCTGCAACTCACTTTTGCTCTCTGCCAACAGAAAAGTGTCATCAGCATACAGCAATCTGCACACACGGATATCACCAAGACATAAACCACTATTATCTATTTTGGCATCACGCATGCATGCATCCATAAATATATTAAACAGCCATGGTGACATTACACAACCTTGTCTAACTCCTGCACCAATGGAAAACCATTTTGATAAAACACCATTCACTCGTACACAAGCTCTACTACCAGCATACATGGCTTTTACACTATTAAGTAGATTTCCAGTAACACCATATTCATTCAATACCTTCCACAAAAGTGTCCTATTCACTCGGTCGTAAGCTTTCTCTAAATCTATGAAGGCAGTAAAAACTTTCTTCCCAACAGCCAGATACTTTTCAATCATCGTGCGTAATGCAAAAATCTGGTTAGTGCAGCCTTTACCAGTCATAAAACCACCCAGAACATCCCACACTTTCAATGATGTAAGACCCCTTACTTTTTCAATAATAACCTTACCAAACACTTTCCCTGGCACACTCAGTAGGCTAATACCACGATAGTTTTTGCGTTCAGTCTGATCACCTTTTCCCTTATACAAGGGAACAATGATAGCATCCTTCCAATCCCGAGGGACCATTCCTAACTCCCAGCACAACTGGCAAATTTCAGTTAACCAGTCAATTATAGAGTCACCAGTGTGCATGAGTTAATTTCTTCATATTTTCACAAGTATAAGGGAGAGAGTGTGGCCACAACTTTGTTTCGTGGAACGAGCTCACTCAAACTTGGCTAAGGGCCACTGTGAGCTAGGTAGGTTAGTGCATGCACATTTTAGATTTAGTTAATTTGGCAGACAATTTGCATCAAGAATCATTTGCAAAGAAAAATAACTTGTTAGTATATTTTATGTTGCGAGTGTTGTGGTGTGATCTCGTGCAGATTTATCTTCTTTTCTTCCTGTAAGTGTCTGTGTTTGACATGACATACTGTTTATGTGCTGAAAGGTTGACTTCACATATTCAATTCAATATATATGCATGTCAGTACATAAAATTCTAAAAAGAATTGCGTAAGCCTAAAATCATCTATTTAGAAGGTTTTTTTTTTTTTTTTTTATTGGAGGTTTAACGACCACCGTGAGCAACTCAATGGGCTATAAGCAGTCGCCCGTCCCTAATTTAGGGTCACTGGTTCCAGGGAAGGGAGAGAGCCAGCGCCATAAGACAAACACAACAACCATGCCTCACCAGGATTCAAACCCAGACCCCGTTCGGACGAATGATCAGAGGCCATCGCTTAGACCACTGCGCCACCGGGGCGGCATTTAGAAGCTTTTAAAAACAGGGGACAGGTTTCTCTGCATACAAAACAAAAAGGCACTCCGCTTCAACAGTTTTCAACCGTAGCACCCCATATGCACAGTATAAGTGCACCAGCTGATGTGAGCTACTTAAGTGCAGAGTTATACAACGAAAGGACGATGTCCAAGCAAATGATTAAGCGAAAATACGCAACTTAAAAAGACAATTTTTTAACAAGAAATAAATTTAAGTGTGTCCTTTACAGATGAAGATATGCAATAAATGCTAATAATATTCTCCTGAAGGCTAAGTGTGACCTGCTAAGCAGCATACCACAACAAGAACTCGACCTCTGACATCCTGGAACCACGCCGCTCTCTCATCCATGTCGATTTGCCACTTATCGGATGCATTTTGCTCAGGTTTCCTTCTTGGCGTCTTCAGTTTTACTATTGCTGGAACGATCTTCTTGATTATTCCTTTGGCAATTGGGTGCTCTGACGTCAAGCTTCGGGCATACGTCATCAGATTCTCCGTGCCCTCTTGCAGCTAGATCTGTAAATGTTCTTATTTTATTTTTAATTCTTTTCTTGTAATTCAATTTTTCTCAATTTCCATTAGTATGGCAGGTAAACTGGAGCATTGCTGATGCAGTTGTTTTCCCGATCATAATTGATTCTGCTATTAAACTTTACTTGCATGTATTGTGTGTTGCACTTTTATTTTACTCTCTTCCCACAGTGGGACTACCTGATTGTTTATGCAGTATTCAATTAAAGATGTCTTATTTTCTTTTTCGTTCAAGTTGGCCAAGTGTTCATATCATCATTGTCAACCAGTATCAATCCACTACTGGACGAAGGCCTCCCAAGTTTCCTCCACAACGGTCTGTCTTGTGCCAGTCTCCTCCATGTCACTCCTGCATACTTTCGAATTTCATCCACCCATCTTCCATGTGGTCTTCTTCTGGGTCTTTTCCTGTCCCTTGGAATCCAATCTAAAATTTCGGCTGTCCATCGATGGTCTGTCCTTCTGGCAGTATGTCCAGTCCATTGCCATTTCACGGATTTAACTCTGATCATGATGTCTTCCACTCTTGTCATTTTTCGGATCCACGAGTTCCTCTTCTTATCTCTCCTGGTTACACCAAGCACGCACCTCTCCATGCTTCATTGAGTTGTCTGCAGCCTTTGTATGTCTCTTTTAGTTAAGGTCCACGTCTCTGCACCATACGTAAGCACTGGAAGGATGCATTGATCAAACACTTTTCCTTTAAGACATAGCGGCATATTGCTCTTGAAAATTATGCTGTTTCTTCCAAAAGCTCTCCAGGCAAGTTTTGTACGCCGCTTAATTTCTTCATCAATGTGACCCTCACTTGATATCTGCTGTCCAAGATAAATGTACATGTCTGTTATCTCCAGCTTTTCTCCATCAATCGATAAATCTTCATTTCTTGTAAAAGCATTGAACATCACTTTTGTCTTCTGAAAGTTCATTTTTAATCCCACTTCTTTACTCTTGTCAGCAAGTTCCTGGATCATACTCTGCAGCTCTGATGGGGTAGTTGCAAAAATGACTATGTCATCAGCAAAACGAAGGTAGGTTAGATAATCTCCATTAATATTTATCCTTTTGTTTTCCCAGTTCAGTGATTGAAAGACATTTTTCAATGTGGTATTAAAGAGCTTCGGAGATATTGTGTCACCTTGTCTCACTCCTTTTCCAATTCTTATGTGTGTTGTATTTTCAAACAGCCGAATCTTTGCACTTGCATTTTCATAGATGTTATTCATAATATTAATGTATGCATCTTCAATACCGCAGGATTTCAGAGCCATTGTAACTGCTGATGGTTTCACCGAATCAAAGGCTTTTTCATAATCGATAAAAGCCATGCACAACGGAAGTTCATATTCCCTCGCTCTTTCAATTAGTTCTCTCAGTACGTGGATATGATCTATTGTGCTGTAGCCACTCCTGAATCCAGCTTGTTCTCTCGGTTGAGCCATGTCCAGTGTCACCTTCAAGCGGTGTGAAAGAACTTTAGTGAAGATTTTATAAACCACTGATAGGAGGCTGATAGGTCTGTAGTTCCTGAGATCCTCAATGTCGCCTTTTTTATGCAGCAAGATCATTGTAGTGTTGTTCCAATCCTCAGGAATCTTCCCTTCATTAAGGCATCGAGTGAAAATTTGGGCGAGTACTGTTTCGATTTCTCCACTTGCTTCTTGTATGATGTCTACAGTAATTCCATCTTCTCCTGGAGCTTTTCCTCGCTTCATGTTCTTGATTGCATGTGCAACTTCTGCTGGGAGGACTGGAAGAACTCTGGTACTGGTACCTTTCGTGATGTCTGGAGTACATGTATCATCCCTTTCATATAATTTGGAGTAGAAATCTTTCACTCTTGTCAAAATTTCACCTCTATTTCTCGTTACAGAACCATCTTCTTTTCTCAGTGCCATAATCTGTTTTCTTCCCTTACTGAGATGTCCCTTTGCTATCTTTAGGCTTTGGTTGTTTTCAATTGCTTTCCTCACTAGTTCACAGTTGAATTTCCTTACGTCTTCTGTGATACTTTTTCGTACTGTCTTGCATAGCTCTATACATTCCACTTTGGAAGTCACATCTTCTTTAGTTGTCCTCATCTCTCTTCTTTTTTGCATCAACATTTTGGTTTTTCCTGATAGTTTGTTCACATGCAACTTGTTCTTAGACCCAGCTAATTTTGTTGCTGTTTCCATAATAGCTTTGGTTACTTTTCTGTTAATTACAGAAATATCCACTTCTTCCGATGTTAGGCCTTCTAAAGCAGAGAATCTGTTCTTCAGTTCCAACTTGAAGGTGTTTTTTAAGGTTGGTTATGTCAATACATTTTGTTTGTCTTATGAGCTTGCCACGTTCGAGTTTAGTGTTGAGGTGCATCTTACATCTCACCAATCTATGGTCACTACATGTGTTGAACTTGTTTAGCACACTGCAGTCTTCTATGAAGAATTTTTTGTTACACATAATAAAATCAATTTCATTTGTCTTCCCATTTGGATGTCTCCATGTCCATTTACTGTGTGGCTTTTTCTTGAAAAAGGAGTGCATGATGAAAAACCCTTCTGCCTCTGCAAACTCTATGAGAGTATTTCCACGCTGGTTTCTGTTGCCGTGACCGAATTTACCTACTGAAGTTTCATTCTGTTGCCGCTGCTCTATTTTTGCATTGAAATCTCCCATAATTATCTTGAAGTGCTGCTTACCTTTATTATTTAGATGACGAATTTCCTCATAAAATTCTTCAATTTCTTCTTCAGGATGACTTGTGGTGGGTGCATAAGTTTGAATAATCTGAGCCTGGTATTTTCTCGAGAGTTGGATAACGAGTCGTGCAGCTCTGTCAGAGGAACTTTCAACTTTTACAACTTTATCCTTCAGTTTCTTGTTTATTATAAATCCAACACACTAGTTCTGCCAGTATCAGTCCCACGATAGTAGAAGAGATGTCCACTTTTCAGTTCAATGAGATCTTCTCCTTTTCTCCTTACCTCACTTAGCCCGACGATGTCCCACTTGATCCTTTGTAGTTCCTCTTCCAATTCAAGAAGCCTTGAATCAGAAGATAGGGAGCGTCCATTATACGTAGCCAAGGTCAGCATCAGATGGCAGCCAAGTCCGGTCCTCCGGGGATTCTTAGCACCCTCTGACTTCATGTCGCACTGGCCGCTGCCTTGGACAGGTACATTCCAGCTGCCGGAGACTGAGGGACAAGATTTAAGTTGTGGAGTCATTTTGGAGGGGTTTGGCCATAACTCACCACGCTGGCCAAGTGGGTTGGTGAGTGCGAGATAGCATTTCCTCTAATCCCGATGGTATAGTTATACCGCTATTGACGGTCGTCAGAGCCCCTTTAGTGGGAACAGGATGTACCACGAGAAGGCGGGGTTGACATTTGTCAAGGAGAGGCTGTGATGTTACGCATCGCCTGACCTTACATCCCAAGTGTTCATATAATCTTATTTTTAAATTTCTTTTGGTAGATCATATACTGTATATTGCATTATTTCTTTATTTTGATTTACTATTGGAATGCTATACACTCCTGCCATTTTTAGAATTGAAGTAGTGTCTTTATTATTTGATATTAGTGTTCGAATGTCACAGACTGTAGTACCAAAGTTGATATTATTCTTTTTACACTCTTTCTTTAAGATATTAGTCTCAGGTAAGTATGGCATCAACCCGCAATTTGTGATTTCACGTTTTTCAACTCTAGTGTTGTTATTCTGTTTTTGGGGTTATTATGCCATTTATTTTTGATATGCTAAACCCGAATTGTCAGGCTATTTCCTTGATCTATTTAAGTTCTTTATGTAACATCTCTGTTAGATGAATGCATGAAAGCACTCTTAACATGTGATCTTATTGCTGCTAACTTATAACTTCCTGGATGTGCTGAATCTGCAGATATAATGTTGGCCACAAATTCTGGTTTACGGTATGCTTGATATTTTATTCTATTATTATTATCTTTCAAGAAGAGGATGTCCAGAAATGGCAATTGGTATTATTTTCAATTTCTACTGTAATATTGATGGAATCGTAAATATTGTTATATTTGTCAATAAACTGCTGTGGTTCACTTGGTTCATGATTCCAAACTACAAACATGTCACCACATATTTTCCAAATATTAATGGTGTTATTGTATTATTCTGCATTATGGATGCTTCAGTATTTTGCAGTATTACCTCTGCTAAAAGTCCTGAGAGCGGAGATCCCACACGTGCTCCTCTCTGTTGTTTATAAATTTTGCCTTGGTACGAAAAGTAGTTATTGTTAGCAATAAACTGAAGTGCTATTTTTATATTGTCAACTTCTATTTTTTTCAATTCCATTTTTTAACAGTGTGCCGATATAGTACAACTAAATCAAGACTTGCAAGAAAATAATTGCTGTCATGTCTATTATTATTTGAATTTTTTGTAGTATATCTTGTGAATTATTAATTGTATATTTGTAATTGTTATAATAAGATCTTAAGAAATGTTGCAACATAACCGTCTAAACACGATACGCACTAAAAATCATGATGAAAATAAAACTTTACAGATAAAATACATTGACCAACGTAAGATCTTTCAGGTCCTGCCAGCGGGTACCCATCTTCAGACGTAATGAAACGACCACATGGTCAAGGCAGCTTATAAACACAGTAGCAAACAAAATGGGCCGACACATAGTCAATACTCACGTACTGTACAGCGCATGTCTGACTGAAACGCAAGGCGCAACATCATAGAGAAGAAAGAGGAGCACTACAATCAATTTATGAACAAGGTTTTCCATGGTTGGGGAATAGTCCTTGGTTGTTCATCGTTAGACCAGGAACCAGAATATTTCTCGATGAAAAGGCTTTCTGTGAGTAAAAAGTGTGATTTGACGGGAGGAGCAGTAAGAATCCTAGCTTCTTCCCAAATGGGAACACAAGAACCACCAGTGACAAAACGAGCTAAAGCAGTAGAAGTAGATCCATTGCGTAGGTCATACTGGTGTTCTGACAAATGAGTTTTTAATGTCCTAGACGTGGAACCAATGTAACACATGTCGGGATTCCCTGAGGAAAGTGACTTTAAAGGAGTTTTGTATATCCCATGCCTGTGGAGATCAACAGGTCAGTCCCGGTCTTTTTCCGTGACAGAAAAAATGTTAGAAACTTTAATGCCAAAGCCTAAATTGTACCTCCTACATATGATTTGAAGGGGCCTAGTAATAGCAGGAATGAATATGAGAGAACCGACAAAAGTGAAATTAGAACATTCACTGGTCAAAATAATAGAATGAGTCCTAAAAATCCTACTAATAAGTCTATCGATTAAAGACCTAGAATAACCGAAGGATTCAGCTAAACCCTGTATGGTCTCTAACTCCACACAATGAAGTCTAGGGGTAGATGAGTGTGAGAAAGAGCGACGGATTAAAAAAGTGAAAGCTGAGAGTGTATATGGCATAGGGTGAGCAGACGATTTAGGAATAATAATGGGACAGGAAGAAGGTTTCCTATAGACACAGAACGATATAGAACAAGAGACAAAAGAACGTTGAAGTTTGAAATCCAAAAACGGGAGACACAAGTTTTCCTCCAATTCAACAGTGAACTTTATTGAGGGGTATTGTGCAGAAAGGTGATTAGCAAAGGTATAAAGGTCAGCAACAGAAGATGGCCAAAGAACAAGAATGTCATCCACATAGCGAAGAAACAACAAAGGTTTAATTGGGTAGGAGCTCAACACCTTATCCTCCAAGTCTTGCAAAAAAATTTCAGCTAGGAGGGAGCAGATGGGGGAGCCCGTGGGCGCTCATGAACATGCTGAAGCCTAAATTGTGCCTCCTACAAATCATATGTAGGAGGCATAATTTAGGCTTTGACATTAAAGTTCCTAACATTTTTTCTGTCACGAAAAAAGACCGGGACCGACCTGTTGATCTCCATAGGCATGGGATATATTAAATTCATTTAAAGTCACTTTCCTCAGGGAATCCCGACATGTGTTACATTGGTTCTAAGTCTAGGAAATTAAAAACTCATTTGTTGGAACACAAGTATGACCTATGCAATGGATCTACTTCTTTAGTTCATTTTGTCACTGGTGGTACTCATGTTCCCATTTGGGAAGAAGCTAGGATTCTTACTGCTCCTCCCACCAAATCACACTTATTACTCACAGAAAGCCTTTTCATCGAGCAATATTCTGGTTCCTGTTGTAACGATGAACAACCAAGGACTATTCCCCAACCATGGAAAACCTTGTTCATAAATTGATTCTAGTGCTCCTCTTTCTTCTCTACGATGTTGCGCCTTGCGTTTTGGTCAGAAACGCGTAGAGTTGTATAAAAATATAATGTATCTGCATATACAACCATTAAAACAGGAAACTTGCTGCAAACCCGCAAATCACGATAACAATAGAATAAGATAATTTAAAGAAAAAATTAATATAACAATAAATAATTATTAGAACATTACAGATTCCAGAGAGGACAAAAGTACATTATGACTGAATGCATAGAAATGTGTGTAAAATGGACCTTAAGGCCAAAAGTTTAAACTATTGAACTATGAACCTCACAGAAAAAAAAAAAAAAAAAAGAAAAAAAAAAGATACTAATTAAAAGAAAGTTTTTATATCTAGAAAAGCAGTTCCGTTAATGAATCTTCAAAAATTATAAATAGCATTTTTAACAACTTAATTAAAAAATGGTAGACTTATAAAATACAAAAGGAAAATATTTTAATTTTATAACTGGCAACTGCAAGAGAAACCTGGCAATAAAATTTAAATTATTTCTGTGTAAACAGAACTTTTGTTACAGTTCCTATATATTGAGAACAGGCCTTGATAAAATCAAGAGGCCAGA
This sequence comes from Macrothele yani, assembly GCA_039090855.1. Taxonomy (NCBI): domain Eukaryota; kingdom Metazoa; phylum Arthropoda; class Arachnida; order Araneae; family Macrothelidae; genus Macrothele; species Macrothele yani. The sequence goes on from CM077004.1 coordinate 36,519,270, forward strand.
AACGTCTGTAAAAACAAAAGAACTCACTATCAGAAGATGTGAAAAATAGTTGAACATTCTCACGTTAAGACAGAATTAAATATATTAATCTGAGTAAAGCCTTGAGCAAGTGTTTTAATTGCTGTAAATAACATTTTTATTTTTTTAATCTACAAGCCAAAACTATCTGCAAAATCTGCTAATAATTTGGAAACTACCCGCGTACGGCATACGCATGTATGTCTATATTTTGCGACTCTGGACATGCGCTGTACAGTACGTGAGTATTGACTATGTGTCATCCCATTTTGTTTGCTACTGTGTTTATAAGCTGCCTCGACCATGTGGTCATTTCATTACGTCTGAAGATGGGTACCCGCTGGTGGGACTCCAAAGATCTTACATTGGTCAATGTATTTTATCTGTAATTAAAGTTTTCTTTTCATCGTGATTTTTTAGTGTGTATCGTGCTTAGACGGTTATGTTGCAACATTTCTTAAGATATTCTATGCACAAGTTATCATCTCTTCTGTGGTCATAATAAGGTTTGAGATATCTATATATTGGCCTTTCAATGTTAATAGTTGGAGAGGTACTTTTTGCTACTATCGGTCTAATGGGATGTCCTTTGTGTGTTTTTATTTTTCCAAACATTTTTGGCATACTTGCACCTATTGGTGGGTATGCTTTCCTTTTAATCCTTTCAGGCAATAGACTATGGTTCTTAAGGTTGGCTAACTGTCTAATAATTCTTTCATTCGAGTCTTTATCTACTTGTACAGCATGTAGACTTTCTATAGCCTCTTGCATTCTATCGTCGTAATCTATTTTATTCATAATGATTAATTGGTTGGTTTTATCAGACATCACAGCTGTAATATTAGGGTTGTTTCTAATTTCCAGCACTGCTCTTCTTTCATAAGTAATTTTATTTGCTTTATTTTTCGAATTCTCTACCATGTACTTGTTTTTATTGGCATTTATTGGATATCTTTGTCTGTAAAGGGCACACTTGAATTTCTTTATTGTTAAAAAATTGTCTTTTTAAGTTGCATTTTTTTGCTTAATCCTTTGCTTGGGCATCGTCCTGTTGTTGTATAACTTTGCATTTAAGTAGCTCACATCAGCTGGTGCACTTATACTGTGTATATGGAGTGCTATGGTTGAAAACTGTTGAAGTGGAGCGCCTTTTAGTTTCGTATGCAGAGAAACCTGTCCCCCATTTTTAAAAGCTTGTAAATAGATGATTTTAGGCTTAAACAATTCTTTTTTAGAATTTTATGTCCTAACATGCATATATATCGAATTGAATACGTGAAGCCAACCTTTCAGCACATTTATACCAACAAGTGGAATTGGTTGAAAGAATAGCGACGCATACGTCAGAGGAACTTGATGGCAGTGGAGCAACAGGTTAAGTCTTATTGATGCTTTTATTCTTGATACTTATGGTATGCTGTCACAATTGAGGTTAAACCTAAAACTTGGACCACGCAGCGTATCTCTGAAATGTGAGTAATAATAATGCGATGAACAGAAAGTGTAAGTACCAACATGAGTACTGCAATATTGATTAAAGTGTAAGTGCAGCACGCTACCCACGCAGAAGGGATAACTGTCTATGCGCCCAGAGAGCGCCATATCTATTCATCTTCCGAGGATGTTTAATTAAATGCTGTGTTGTGCATCAATTAAATGTTGTGTTGTGCATCCTAAAAACATGACTGCTATGTTTTACTCACAAAAGTGATTGTTGTTCTGACTGGTTGGGGATTGAATGTACTGGAGTAAGATCCGGACAAATACACTCAGTCACGAATTGGTGATTACGGAAGAATCTCATGACAACCCTTTGATCCTCAAGTTCCTTTTTTTCTTTTTTTTTTTCTGGTGATATGGTGGTTCCACCCAAGTGTCTTGCATCGGGGTAGTCCTCCCATTTTTCGTTTCTTTTCTGGCATGGATCTTGGGGTTCATTGTGCACATGAGATTCACACCTGGTGCCATGGCCTATGAAAATGAGTGATTTCTCTTTTGGTGGACGGGAACCATGCACAGTAGCTGCCCAACTCGGCAGGACCTCTACTAGCGCTGGGTAACACCATGGATGGATTCAACGGTTTCATTGGTGATTCAACCTGCATAATTGGAGCATCTGTGTTAAGGTGACAAGCGTGAATGAGCAGCAAAAAAAAAAAAAATGTCAACCAATATGATAAAATTATCAAGAAAGGCAGCTACTGCCTGCAACAGATCTTCAATGTGGATGAAACTGGACTTTTTTGGAAAAAAATGCCTGAAAGGTCCTACATTCATAAAGAAGCTAAAACAATGCACAGTTTCAAGGCTTTTAAGGACAGGGTCACGTTGTTGTTGGGAGGAAATGTTGCTGGGTTCAAGCTAAAGCCTTCCCTACTCTATCGCTCCGAGAACCCACATGCATTGAAGCAGGTTAGTAAGCACACACTACCCGTTTACTATCGTGCAGATAACAAGGCATGGATGACGCAAGCTTTATTTGTGGATTAGTTCATCAACTGCATCATACCCTTGGTCAAGAAATATTGTTTGGAAAAGGGTGTTCCCTTTAAAATTATCCTCCTGCTTGATAATGCCCCAGGCCACCCCCAGCATCTTGATGATCTACACTTGGATGTAAAGGTAGTGTATCTGCCTAAAAAACATGGCTGCTATCCTACAGCCAATATGTCATGGGGATGTAGCTATGTTCAAAGTGTACTATTTGGCGAAAACTTTTTCCAAAGCTGTAGCAGCAACAGAAAGTGATGAAGTAACTCTTTGTGAATTTGGGAAATCGTACAACATTTTACATTGAATAAAGAACATTGAATCAAATTGAAAGGGAGCGACAGTAAAGTGTATGCAAGGCATATGGGGAAAATGCTTAAAATGTTTCGTGAATAATTTCAAAGGGTTTGACAAAGACGAGATATTAATGTCATATGTAAAACAATTGTGGAACTTGCTAACATGCTTATTGTTTAATTTAGATGCTGAAGTTAAGATATTGAAGATTTAGTGGAATATGTCAAAAGAGAGCTAATTAACAAAGATTTAATGCAGTTGGAAGTGCAGCAGCACTTGGAAGAGGAAGAAGAAGGGGAAAGAATGGAATAAGTACAAAAGAAGTTCACTGTAAATGAGTTAGTTGGTGTGTTCTCGAAAGTGAATGCCGCTATATTAGAACTAGAGTGTATGGATCTGAATGTTGAATGGTTCAAGAAAGTGGAATGGAAAATGAATGAACTTTTACGATTATATCGTGAAATTTATGAACAAAAAATAAATTTACAAAGCAGATCTCACTAACGAGATTCTTCTTGAAAGCTACACCCAGGACTCCTACCCCTACAAGTACTTCCATTTCCTCGCTGTCATTCCTTTTGGGCTCCTGATAACCCTCATGATAACTCCAATGATGACAGTGATGACCTCAAACCACTACCACACTTTGAAGGATGCAATGGGTAAAATATTAATCTGAATGTCTTTTTCTTTTTTTATGAACTTAAATTTTTTGGTGCATCATTTTTATAAATTTTGCTGATTGCATTTTTATGTTCTGTAATATGTAAGAGATGCAAATTAAAACAAAGTTATCAAGTTGGAGTTTCCTTTAGACCTTTTCTTTATTCAAAATAAATAAAAACGATTAATCTCCTTGCTTATCGACCAATTCGCTTAACGACTTAGTCGTAGGAACGGAACTCAGTTGTTAAGTGAGGAGTGCCTGTATACACAAGAATTATTGATAGTTTTATTTCAGGGCAAGTTGAGAGATTTTTATTTTCTTTCTTTTCCTTTTAAACTGAACTGAGAAATGCGAATGCAGAAATCTGATCTCTTGGACTTTCGAGGTTCACTAGCAACTCTTCTTTACCAGAGAATACACAAAATAATTTTTCAGCATTACATTTAATGGGGGGGGGGGGGCGGAGTGAAACTGAAATATGTACTTATTGCAGCATTTATATATTTTATAAATTGCATAATCTACAGTAATATAGTTTTGTAACAAAGTTTTTGTTACTGAAATCAACTTACATAAGCCTGTAATTCTCCAAGTTTCATAAGATTGCCAAACCGGAGACTATGCAAAAGAAATTAAAGTGTTTTTATAAGTTACACCAAAAGCACATTGAATCACTAATAAAAATTATACAAGGTGTCCAAAAAATAACTGTGCACTGAAAGTAACACCATGCCAAACTAGTTCCTACAGGAGGTGGAAATGGGCCCCACCTACATCCATACATGTCTGCACCCGCTTCTGCATGCTGGTGAAGACCTTTCTCAAGGTATGTGGTGCAATTTCTTGGATAAGGGTCGTTATTGTAATCCGTACCTCTTGAAGTGTATGCGGTAGTACACAGACAAGTGTTTTGGCTGTTGATGTACCCGAACAGGTGGAACTATGCCTCATCTGTAAAGAAAGTCTTGTCCAGAATGTTCTCACCTTCTTCAGGCAGAAACTCTTCAAACCACCTGCAGTACCGAACACGTGCCTCATGGTCTGTTTCTTTCAGTGGATGCATGATAGACACTTTGTATGGGTGGAAACACAACTCCTTTTTCAGAATATTGTAGGCTGTACTCTTTGTCACATTAGCTTGTTATGACAGCCACCTCACGGATTTGTGTGGACACTTCTGTATCCTATCTTGGCTATCTTCTACAGTCTTGTCTGCCGTGGATGGCCTACTGGGGCAGGAGGCACCCAGAACACTGCCAGTTTCCCGAAACTCGCCATGAGCTGACTACCGCATTATGGTGGAGGATGTCTGCATCACAGAAGTTTCCTAGTGAACTGTTTTTGCACTTTGTGTACTTGTTTTCACGGTGAAAGACATTTCCCACCAACAACCTCTGTTAAACAGTCAACACCATTGTCCTTGTGCCGAGATGAGTGATCAATCGACCAAGAGCTCGGGAATGAAAGCAGCGCATGCCTTGGAGTGGAGATACATGCCGGTTACCAGACTCACAGCACTTCCACGTGGCGGGTCACTTCCATTGTAATTCCATTCAAAATTTCTTTATTATTACATTACTGCAATTCGAACATTCAGTCCACAATCATTATTCGGACACCCTATATATACACCACACTGACTATTACTCAGAAGAAGCCAAAGAAAAAAACACTGTACTGTCATACCGTATATACTCGTGTATAGGTCGACCCCCCAATTTTTACCTGAATATTTGCAGTTTTTGTATATCCCGTGTATAAGTCAACCCCCCCCCCTGATTTTTATGTGAATATCTGCAGTTTTTGTATACCTACCTATCTTGTGTATAAACAAAAACAAATTTCCAAGGATGCGTCCGCATGCGGAAATGTGAACCTACTATTTATTGTCGTAGCTGCTCTCGCAATGTTGCTTGCGGCAGTTTCCCGCAAAATGTGGGTGGAATTGAGGCACAATTCTGGGAAGAAGATAGGGCTCACCACACTGGTTAGAGAGTTTTAAGGGGAAGGTTACACACTTTAACAGTATATGAACCCTCTTTTGCACACTGCCCCCCCCCCTTTATCCCACGTTTTGTCAGCGAGTTTTCTGCAGTTACTTCATTCATGGTGAGTAAAGCATTTGCTCCAGCAGCAGACGAATCGTGATGCATTTATCAAGCATCGTAAGGCACATCGTTATTTAAAAAGGAAAAAAAAAACTTCAACCATATTTGGAAAGCGTAAATAGGTCTTGATGTCAACCTGATAGTTTTTTTATCCCATAAAGAATATGCTTGCCATAAAAAATAAATGTGTAACTTTTGAAGTTTTCAATGGATTTCTTTAAAAGTTAAAATGAATCTTTATTTTGATATATTGTGGACACAGTAAAATTTGCACACAACTATTTAAAAAATTGAAGAAAATTTGTTCTATAAAATTTTCTCCCACTACCCTGTGCAACATAGCAGCTGTCTGTCAACTGCTGAGCTGGACGAGTGTGTGATCGACAGAGAGGTTGTTTATCTACTCCCGAGTTTCATCCGCCCTCTCCACCGTGTTTGTGACAAACAATCGGCTTTAGTGACAAAACCAAACATCGCCCCATTCAGTAAAGATGCAATCCTTTTTGCTCGCTCTTATAGTCTTCAGAAAAGGTTACTGTTTGTTTGATTTTTAGAGCCGGGGCACACTCAATTTAATAACAAACGTAAATAGGTTGTTAAACTAATGCACTTTTTTACTATCAGTGGCAATGTTATTCTGAGCGATCGACCAAGTTTAAACACTTTTGTTTTCGGGATGCATTGACCAAGTTACCGCTGTTCTATAGATTGTCACGCCTCTTTTCTCTGCCGTCGCTAAGCAGGGGCAGTGGTCTCTTTTTGCAATAATCTGTTCTTTTCTCTCTTCATCCCCCCGTCTTGAATTGAGCACAGTCGTAGGTCATGGCACAATGTAACTTAAACTACTGGATGACGCGTTCACCTCTTTCCTCTGGGTGATTTACCAGCAGGGCAGTCAAGGCCATATCGACAGACCTAAAACGGACTTTGAGACATCCTTGCGAAATGAGTTTTTCTATTAGTGCATAAAAAACACTCATACATATAAAATCAAGAAAATTCTTAGCAATAACTTTCTTCTGTACCAGTAACACTTGGAAAATGACTAAATATACAACTGCAAATGAACTGATGGCGCAAAAGACTAAGTATGCGCATTTCCATAAGGCATCAAAATTTTGGTTTTCAACCTATCAGAAATATTTTCTGAGTATAGTTCGACCCCATAATTTCGACCTAAATATTTCATTAAAAAAAGTCTACCTATACACGAGTATATACGGTAAATGCTTATATAAGTAGCTCAATCACAAAATATTTTTCTGGGTGAGGAAGATCTAAGAAGTAAGTTCATATTTAGTTATATAATTTACATAAAGAAAATAACACTAAATTTTGCAAATAGTATAGTAAATGCTACTACTGGTACACTAAGGTTTTTCACATCAGAAATTTTCTGTAAAAGTGCATTACTTCATTAACATTCATGTGCATCATCTTTAACTGAGCTTCCTGATTAACATGTTATCATTTGACACTTGAAAATTCAGTATAAGAAAACCAATATAATATTCATTATAATATTTTTGGGAAGAATAGTGTTAATACATGGCATCTCCAAAACTTCAAATCCCTGAAGATGCTCCCGTCTCTTCTCAACAGAGACCCCCCCCCCCAATGTGGTTTAAACCCATAACTTTACAGGTGAAAATTTTAAAAGAATACAAGCATTAATTTTAAAGAAAATATATCCATCTGTTTAAGCTTTAAATTTAGAGAACTGTTATCTAAATTTCATATAACAGTCTATGTTTGAAAACTACTATTTTAAATTACTAAATAATTCAAAAAATAGTTTAGGTACATGTAATGTGTGAAATGAGGTTTAATAACAATTTGTAAATCTAAGATTATATTAAAATCTTACTACCTTATTTGTAGGATGTTCACTATTTTATGCACATTTTTTCCCCCACCCATTTATGAGATGAATCTCTTGTACTCAAATGCTATTAGGTTCTTCAAAGTCATTTTAATTAATTTTTTTGCTAGCTTTTACTTAAAAAATACTTAATGATATTTAAAATAATTTAAATGCATAATAAATAAGTGCTAGCTCATATTAACAGTTATTCAACCATCAAATCTGATTATCAAAAATGGTTCAATACTGATCAAAACCTTGTGTTACAATACATATAAACAGAGTTATTTTTATAGTAGCAAGTAATTTTGTTTTGCACTCTTCTTTTAGTGTGATACTTAACATATGCAAATAAATTTAACTGCATAGATATTCTATGTAAATTAAGATTTTATAAATACTAAGCTACCTGTTTAAATTTGGGTTGTTTACCAAAAAAAGAAATGGAAAACAACTAAAAAAATTATATCTCATGTGATTCTATCATATAGTTCACATACAATTACGTGACCACAAGGTTCTTCAGGAAGACGCTTTAACATCTGTAAATTCTGTTTTACACGTTCTGTAAAGTGGATACAGTCTGTGGTGGTGCATTAATTTATTCAATTAAAATATAAATCGGTTAGAAGTCCTAAAGATGTTACTTACGGAATTGCGTGTTCAGTCCAGCGTCAGTAGTTAGAGTTTCTTTGTGCAAAGTTGAATCTTGCTTCAATATGGTCGGTTGTTAGGGTTAGTTCGAGAGCCATTTCGTTATAAGTTGTACCCTACTTCGGATATGTCCAGATGTTAGGGTTAGCTCCGTTTTGGCTATGCCGACATCATATTGAATGGGTAAAGGTTTCCAGATAATAATTAAAAATTCTTGAGTTAAGAGTTACTATTTACATACAACTTGAAGTTCCACGTCGTATTTGGCCTTTAGGGCTATCTCGTCAATGCTGCACTCTCTTGGAAATGCTGAGAAAGTCTTCAAAGTTTGGTCAGGTTCATAAAAAATTTAAAAGCTTTAAAAGGTTCCGGTTAAAATCGTCATATACACCACCTCATACCGTCCACAGTCTCAATCATCGGACGTGCGTTTCACCTAGGCTCTACCCTGGCATTTTCAACGGAGACTTCACACCATCTGTCGAAGTCTGCTATCTGAAAGTCTCGTGTCCACAGTGCGCATGTTCCCCATTTAATCCATTGCCAATGCCATCTAGTGTCAGGTCACATTAACTTTATCTTCATCTACATCACTCTCACCCTTCTCTTTTCTCTCCTCTTCCTCTCTCTCCTCTCCCTATTCCATTTTTTCTCAGTTTCGATCAGGTTCCTCCAAGCTTACGAAAGGTCGTACGGACTGTTATTATTGCAGTTAAATGGTTTGGTCTCATTTATTATTACTGCTTCTGTTATTTGTATTGTTTTCATATTATCTGCTGGTTTAATATTGTAATTCCTTCCCAATAGGGTATACATTGACTATCCAAACAGAAGTCAATGAGTGCTGTTTTATTCTCTCTTCTGCTCCAGTTCTTCATGTGTTCGGTCAATCTGATTTTAATATTTTTTTTGTACTGCCTATATATTGGTTGATGATTTTATTTTGATTATTTATTATTGGTATAGAGTAGACACCCGCTTTTTGTAAGATTGGGGTCTTTTTGTGATAGTTACTAAGAGATTTCGTTATATCTCTCGTTTGTACACCAAAATCTAGGTCATATTTTTTACATGTTTTCTTCATAATAGTTGTGATCTCCGGTATATATGGTAATGATCCACAAAATTTTTAGCTGTTGAGTCTGTGTACTCCTTTGTTGTTTATTTCTAGGGTTGCATCTATTAATAAGGTTATTTATTTTCTTCACATCATAACCGAAGTTTATTGCTGTGTTCTTTATCCAATTCAATTCATTTTCTAGTAGTTGGGCGTTAGATGTATGAGTAGAAGCTCTATTGATATATGATCGGAAAGCTGCAAATTTGTAAGATGCTGGATGGTGAGAGTTCTCAGGAATGATATTAGTGATGTTTTCTGGTTTTCTATATACCGTATATACTCGCGTATAAGTCGAGAAATTTGGGATAAAATGAGAGCTTCAAAGTAATGGGGTCAACTTATACGCGGGGTCTAAAAAAATCGTAAGTCCAAAAGTTCTTCCCGGGAGGCAAAAGGTAATCCCCCCCAAAATGCCGATGCGGTATTAATTACGAAATCGCAACCCTCCGAAAGAAAAAAAAAAAAGAAAGAAAGAAAAACGCTGATGTGGTAGAATTACGAAATCGCAAACCTAAGAATTTCTCCGCGCTTTGAGAAGTCTCCTCTCTCCTGGCTTTGCGTATCCACAGCACAGTCACAGCCGTGCATAGAAAGCTCCGCCCTTCCGACTACCAGTTGATTGCACTGATCTTCGATGTAACGGCAAAGAATATCACGCGAAGCGTTTTTCTTTGGTAACGGAGCCACGCAACAGCCAGTGTTAGGTGTTGCTTGTTCTTAATCGCATGTGTCTCGCTTCTCCTATTATGGGTGACATGGATTGTGTAAAGAAACGGATGTCCCATAACGCAGGATTCAAGTTGAAAGTGGTTTCTTTTGCAGAAAATACTAACAACTGTGCTGCTTCAAGTCAATTTGGCATTAACGAAAAACTGATTCGAGATTGGCGTAAAAAAAAACCGGACTTGGTGAAAATCCCAAAATCGCAAAAGGCGCTGCGCCATGGAACGACATCTTTCCCAGAGCTGGAAAGTGTCTTGAATGATTGGATTGTGGGCTGCAGACAAAATGGTTACATTGTAACGTGAACTGGTATACGTTTGCGAGCAATGAAGCTCGCAAAAGATGAAAAGTTTGCAGCCGCAAATAACACTTTTCGTGCCTCACCAGGTTGGTGCACAAGGTTCATGAACCGCTATGGGTTGTGTCTACGCCAGCGCACCAAAATTGCACAAAAGTTACCTCGTGACCTCGAAGCAAAGATAATGGAATTTCAAAAGTACGTAATTCAAAAGAGAAAAGAGACTGCCTTTGAACTTTCCCAAATAGGGGACATGGATGAAACCGCCATGTGTTTTGACCTCCCTGGAAATAAGACGGTGAACCAAAAGGGCGAAAAAAATATCTTGATCAAAACGACTGGCCACGAAAAATCCAGTGTCACGGTTGTTCTTTCCTGTTTGGCCGACGGCAGTAAGCTACCTCCGGTAATTATTTTCAAACACAAAACTCTGCCAAAAAGCGTTGTCTTTCCATCTGGTGCGCTCGTTCGTGCCCATGAAAAAGGATGGATGAACGAATCCGGAACAATTGACTGGTTACAGAATGTGTGGAACAAAAGGCCAGGTGCACTTTTGAGGAAACCTTCTCTTTTGGTGTGGGATATGTTTGTTGCACACCATTGTGCAGAAGTGAAAAAAACTGCAGAAAATTCAAAAACAACTCTTGCTGTCATCCCAGGTGGATTGACATCTGTTTTTCAACCACTAGATGTCTGCCTTAATAAGCTCTTCAAGGACAATGTGCGGAGGTATTGGGAAGATTGGATAAGTTCCGATTTGCCGACCGAAACCAAGGGCAGAAATCTAAAGAAGCCGGATATCGTTTTGATTGCACGATGGGTCAAGGATGCTTGGGATGTGATACCTGCGGAAATGGTCGTGAAATCATTCAAGAAATGTTGCATTAGTAACAAACTTGATGGCACAGAGGATGATGAGATTTTTATGAGGGATGATGACAGTGATTCTGATGACACAGCATAGATGGGAATACTGATGTTTATGATGACGCGCCGATGACGGAGAAAGACTTTTTTGAACTGTTTGGCGAGTCTGACTCGGAATCGGATTTTGAAGGGTTCCGATTAAGTTTTTGGGTATGCAAATTAAATTTAGTATTATATATATAATATTTTTCGTTTTCAAATGTTTTTGAATAAATTCATTGACATTTTTTTCTCATTCCGGGATCGACTTATACATGAGTTTACGATTTCTTACGATTTTTTCCTCTGAAGGGGGGTTCGACTTATACGTGAGTATATACGGTACTTGGAAATCGATGTTATTTTGTTTATGAGATAGTAATATGTCTAAGTATGGTAAGATTCCATCCTTTTCTCGCTCCACAGTGACTTTAATTGTTTCGTAATAGCTATTATATTCATCTATGTACAACTGTAGCTGGTTATCATCATGCTGCCATACCATAAGGATGTCATCCACGTATCTGCAAAACATCGATGGTTGTGGTATATCTGTTTTCATCGATGGTTGTGGTATATTGAAAGTCAGAGAAATCATTACACTTTTCTTTAGTTATCATTTTACACATGTAAAACTTATTTAATACAAGCAAGAGTCAAATGGAAACCTTGAATAATTATTTTCTCACAATTTGTTGAGCAAAAGTGATACACACCTGTATCATTTTTCAATGTAATCTCCATTTTATGCAATACAAGTCCTCCAGAACTTACAAAGTGCATAGATTCCTGCAGAAAAAAATATTTTGGTTGTGTGTGCAGCCACTCATGCACCACCTGCTGCACCTCTTCATCAGACCAGAAAGTCTTTCTTCCCACTGCACCTTTGAGTGGTACAAAGATATGGTAATCATTTGGGGTGAGATCTGGTAAATACAGTGGATCTGGAAGACACTCAAAGTGCAGGTCTTGTATGGTTGCAACCGCTGCATGGGCAGTATGGGGCTAGGCATTGTCACGTTCCAACAAGACAGCAGTATTCAGAAGTCCATGGTCATTTGGCAGGCCGAAGATGATTCCTGATAAGATCTGCATATGTGCCACTGGTTACAGTGTGCCACCGGGGAATATAGTGCTCCAAAATTATGCCTTGTTCATCCCAAAAGAGAGTCAGCATAACCTTCCCTGCAGTTGGCTGCATGAGGAGCTTCTTCAGTTTTGGTGGGAAGGGATGGTGCCATTCCTTGCTCGCTCTCTTGGTTTCTGGCTGATGATAGTGAACTCGGGTTTCATCTCCAGTAACAATTTTCTGTAGGAAGCCATCACATTTTGCTTCACAGCACTGCAAAAATTCTTGAAGACATCAACATGTTGCTAACTCAAACTTGAAGCTCATATCTAGGCTTAATATGTCTAGGTCAGATAGCTCTAGTATTCAGTACATACCTTTGAGGTCCAGAAGCGGACCTCAAAGGTAAGCAGGATGTCTGGAATATTCTTATGTATATTAACATGTCGTTTCAATTCTGGAGTACACTGGCATGGCACCCACCTTGCAGACACTTTGTTGAACTGGAGCACATCATGGATGATGTGGTGCGCTGGACCATGACTGATGTTAAAAAGAGCAGCTATTTCATCCATCGTCACTAAACGATCTCCCATCAAAATGCCTTCAACTGCTCTAATGGACTCTGGTGTCGCTACTATGTGTGCCTGACCCGGTCAAGGAGAATCTGTCACAGAACTCACGCCGTTTCGGAACTTCCTAGTCCATTTGTATACTTGCTGGAGTGACAGACATGCATCACGACACTGCAACTTCATTCGACAATGAATTTCAATAGGTTTCACGCCATCACTACTAAAAAAATATGACAGAATGTTGCTCATCTTTGGTGCATGTCTCAAGTGAGGCGGCCATCTTTACTCTGCTACTGTGATGTCACTAAACTTGTCTGCACCGTGCTGCCACCTGTAAAAAAATATTTTAGTCACTGGTAACAATTCTGCCAAGTTACGGGACAATAACACTGTATTTTGGAATTTCTTATCGCACTTTTAAGGTTTTCCTTTGACTCGTGATAAATCATTACATTTTGTTGAACATACCTTCATTTTCTCAAATTCACTACATGATACGATATGAGATATTACAGATGCCTGATACATAGCTTCAAACTGTGACCTTATGTTTGCTTCTTCATGAAAGGAAACATTTATTGTGGCTGAAAATGGAAGGGAAAGTAGATGTTAATAAAAGTAATTAAAATACCATATACACTGATGGAAAAAAATTCCCAACAACACGAAAAAATAGTTGTAGAGGAATGAAATGGCGGCAATACATTTGTATAGGTAACATATTTAATTGATTAAGGTTTCAAGATCACAGCTTAATGTAAGCGCGAGAAGAGCCATTTTAAATGTGAAATGCTGGTACATTAATAACCGGTGTAACCGCCAGAATGTTGAATGCAAGCACGCAAACGTTCATGCATTGTGTTGTACAGGTGCTGGATGTCAGTTTGTGGGATGGAGTTCCATGCCTGTTGCACTTGGTCGGTCAATACAGGGACGGTTAATGCTGGTTGGGGGTGACGCTGGAGTTGTCGTCCAATGATGTCCCATAGGTACTCGATTGGAGGAAGATCTAGTGATCTAGCAGGCCACGGCAACATGTCGACACTCTGTAGAGCATGTTGGGTTACAACAGCAGTATGCGGGCGAGCGTTATCCTGTTGGAAAACACACCCTGGAATGCTGTTCATGAATGGCAGCACAACAGGTTGAATCACCAGACCAACGTACAACTGTGCCGTCAGTGTGCGTGGGATAACCACGAGAGTGCTCCTGCTGTCATAGGAAATTGCTCCCCAGACCATAACTCCAGGTGTAGGTCCAGAGTGTCTCGGCCGCAGACAGGTTGGTTGCAGGCACTCACCTGGCCTCCTTCTAACCAACACACGGCCATCACTGGCACCGAAGCAGAACCGGCTTTCATCAGAAAACACAACAGATCTCCACTCCGTCCTCCAATGAGCTCTAGCTTGACACCACTGACGTCGCAAACGGCAGTGGTTTGGAGTTAGTGGAATGCATGCTACAGGGCGTCTGGCTCGGAGCTGTCCTTCAAGTAACCAATTTGTAACAGTTCGTTGTGTCACTGTGGTGGCAACGGCAGCTCGAATTGCTGCCGCAGACGCAGTACGATGCGCCACGGCCATACGCCGTACACGGCGGTCTTCCCTCTCAGTAGTGCCACATGGCCGGCCGGAACCCGGTCTTCTTGAGGCAGTACCTTCCCTTAACCACCGCTGCCAACAATCATGCACAGTGGCTACATTCCTGCCAAGTCGTTCTGCAATATTACAGAAAGAAAATCCACCTTCTCGTAGCCCTATTACACGACCTCGTTCAAACTCCGTGAGCTGTTGATAATGGCTTCTGCGTCTTCTTAAAGGCATTCTTGACTAACATCAACACACTACGTCGAATCTCAACGATAACTAACGCTCACGAACGTTACAGCACGTATTTACAGCAAACCTGCTTTGCATGTTCCGAGGGGCGCTACTAGCGCCACACGTATGCGCCGAGCGCAAAATTTGCATAGACGTCATCTTACAGATGTACTCTCACCGCCTACCAACTGTCGTTTATCTAACACAAACCCTTCTTGGTGTTGGGATTTCTTTTTCCGTCAGTGTATTATAAGTATTCTATGCAAAATCAAAATTGTTTCTACTGTAAACTAATTTGAGTCATATTACAAGGGAAAAAAACCAAAAAGAATGTTCTTTTACCTTGATGCACCACATTATATTTAGAAAGGAAAAAAAGTCAAAAATAGAAATCTATACATAATATCTAAGGTATTTTACCTGATATTGTCAAAGTATTTCTCACGTTGTTTGCTCTGTGAGGCACGTGCTCCCGGCCCCGAGAGGTCTCTTACGTTACGGACCGTTGGTTAGTTATAAAAATTTTTTTTTGAGAAATAAAACAGTTAGGTTATATATTTTCAGTTCCGCATTCATTCACTTGAACAATCAAATGCTTAAAATTTGTTATTAATTAAAAGATTTTAGTAGAAAGAGTTATACTCATCGGGTCAGGAGACGTCTCACATGGGGTTAGTTGTTATGGCAAGCGCTTTCTGCGGTACGTTTACCGCCATTTTCGGGCCATTATTTCTACACGAGAGTTCTTCGCGTGTGTGTAGTTTTGGAGTTGCATGTCGGGAATCGATGGAAAAGTTTTCTGCCTGTATGTGTTAGGTGATTTGTTTCTAATGTGTCGCCATCTATTGGATGAGTTGGTAGGTATCAGTCGTAAGTATAATTCTTTTGTGTAAATATTTTTGGGCTATTATTATTTGTTCATAGAAACAGGTGTATTTTTTTCCCCTTTTGTTTATTGGTGTAATTTTTTGCAATGTTCTTTTTTTTTTTTTTTGCCTTTTTTTATGGATTTTTTCTTATTTTATAAGTGATTTCCAGGCTGTGTTAGGTGATTTGTGTATAAAAAAGAAAAAATCCATGAAAAAAGACAAAAAAAAAAAAAAGAACATTACAAAAAATTACACCAATAAACAAAGGGGGAAAAAATACACCTGTTTCTATGAACACATAATAATAGCCCAAAAATATTTACACAAAAGAATTATACTTATGACTGATACCTACCAACTCATCCAATAGATGGCGACACATTAGAAACAAATCACCTAACACATAGAGAAACACAACATAATTATACTTACGACTGATACCTACCAACTCCTCCAATAGATGGTGACACATTGGAAACAAATCACCTAACACATAGAGACACACAACATAATTATACTTACCAACTCATCCAATAGATGGCGACACATTGGAAACAAATCCCCTAACACATACAGGCAGAAAACCTTCCCATCGATTCCCGACATGCAACTCCAAAATAAACACACGCGAAGAACCCTCATGTAGAAATAATGGCCCGAAGATGGCGGTAAACGTACCGCAGAAAGCGCTCGCCATAACAACGAACCCCGTGTGAGACGTCTCCTGACCCGATGAGTATAACTCTTTCTACTAAAACCTTTTAAATTAATGATAAATTTTAAACATTTGATTGTACAAGTGAATGAATGCGGAACAGAAAATATATAACCTAACTGTTTTATTTCTCCAAAATTTTTTTTTATAACTAACCAAAGGCCCGTAACGTAAAAGACCTCTCGGGGCCGGGAGCATGTGCCTCACAGAGCAAACAACGTGAGAAATACTTTGACAATATCAGGTAAAATACCTTAGATATTATGTATAGTTTAATTAAAAGCACGTTTATAACACAAGACAACCTATAAGGTGTCTCATGAATTACATTTTTCGTAAAAATAGAAATGTTTATCGAACACACCAGCTGGCGCAAAAACACATTTTCTCCTTCACGGATATTTTTAGACACTCATTGTTTTAAAATCAAACAAAATGTAAGAAAGGCCTGGAAAATAAACTGTTAAATTGTGCAAGCAGCAGAAATGATACACAATCAATAAGCAGTGGTATACACAGAACTATTTCACAGGAGAGGTTCAGCATGACCTTATGTGCATGACACCATCTGCATAACAGCCAGGAATGTAATAGTGTTTTGTGATTTCAGACTCAATTTCATATTGTTCTAGCAGCAAATGAAAATCATATTTACAAAGCCTTTGTCCATGTTTGTCAAAAGTAGATTATTATGAAATTGAGAAAAAAATAACAATCTTGAATTGAACAGCTGAAATCCACAAAGACAAAAAACATAGTTCCATCTAATTGCACTATGGTTCAAATTTGTCAATTAAGTTCTCAAGGAATGTTACTATCTGGTTGTATAAGACCAGAAAGACATGTTCTTCATGTTTTTGAGCATATATTTACATTCATTCAAGTTATACAGAAATCAGTAAGAAGTATTCATCATAAAAACAGTGGATTTAAGCTGTGAATGAAAAAAAAATACTGCTGCCAACAAAAATATGAAACAACTCCTAAGGATGAAAATTGAATAAATATTAACAAAGATCAGTTGCAGTCAGATCACAAATATATTGAAAATCTTGCTCAGATTCAAATTCTTCTGCTTTCTAGAAATGATACTCTTATTATATAAGGAAGAGAAAAATGGACCTTTCCTTTTTTAAAAAATAAATAAAACAAAGAGAGAAAAAAACTACATAGAAGAAGCAGTAAAATGTAGTTTGCCACAGTAAATTCTGTTATGCTTTAAACAGTGTGGTACATAGCCTTTGGAGGGCATGATATATAATTACAATACTAAAATGTAAGAAGGTATAAAAGAAAATTTTAATGTACTGAGTTGGGTTTGAATTACAAAACACTCAGAAATTCTTGTTATTGTATTAGGTGGAGACGTGCAAGTAATTGAAGAGAGTGATGTAAATGAATTCAATAGAAGGCAGAACAAAGAAAACTGCATGGGAGCAATTCAAATTGAACGGTCAAATTCAGATAAAATTCAGGAATTATTGAAACTAGAAACTATAAAAACTGCTAAGAGGATGTCTTTTTTCTTTTTTTGTCTTTTCAATCAGGTAAGTACATCAGTGTGGGGGATTAGCCCACAGCTGATGGTTCCAGTTGGTCATTCAACCTAAGGATTCTGGAACAAAACCCAGTGAGTTGGAGTCTTTTTGCCAATGTCACACAGAACTAGCTGGCACCTCTCCAAGATTCACAGAGGCTCTAGTTGCTGTTGTGTGTGCCATTGTTACCACGGAGCGCCCGAGGAGGCAAATCCATTGCTCACTACAACCACCCACTGGGGGCTCATCCGGGGTAATAGTAGATAATAGTGGTTTATGTCTTGGTGATATCCGTGTGTGCAGATTGCTGTATGCTGATGACACTGTCCTGTTGGCAGAGAGCAAAAGTGATTTGCAGAGTGTATATTGTCCCGGATGTAAGAAGTTTGCACGAAATTCAAACTGGGTATAAATAAGGGAAAAACCAAAGTTATGGTCTTTGAGAGAGGAACTGGTAGCACTGAATGTAATGTAAGTATAAATGGCACTGTGGTTGACCAGGTGAGTGAGTTTGTGTATTTAGGAAGCATGTTTGACAGAGAGAACAAATTGGATGGTGAAATTAGTAGGCGAGTGAATTCTTCGTTGAAAGTCATAGCTGCTCTGGGAGGTTTTCACAGAAATGATGGGTTCTCTACTGAGTCCCGCATGGCTGTGTATGAAAGTGTAATTGTTCCTACTCTGATGTATGGCAGTGAAACCTGGATATTACAGAAGAAACATAGGAGTCGTTTGTGTGCTGGAGAAATGTGTTACTTACGTGGGGTTTGTGGCAAGACAAGATCTGATTGTGTGAGGAATGAAGATGTGTTGCAGTTGTGAAGCAAAATGTTGTTAGCAAGGTGGAGACTAATATGCTTCGGTGGTTTGGCCATGTTGAAAGAATGAGTGATGAGATGCTTACTAAGAAAATCTTTTTAGCCCAAGTGGCAGAAAGGAAAAGCAGAGAAAGGCCAAGGAAGACATGGGTAGGTCAGATTCAGGAGTGTCTGCACAAAAAAAAAAAAAAGATTATGAGTATGAAGTATAAAAGATCTTATGTATGGCGTGTAATGGATATCAGTGAAGCCTGAGTTGTATGTCAAGATCGCTGTAAATGGAGAAGTTTGATACGACAACAGACAAGTAAAAATATCTGGTAGTTTGTATTTCTTTTTGGAGCTAACCTCTGAATCTCAGAGAACAGCTTAGTGATATATATGTATGTATGATATGCTAAAAGGATGAATAATTGAAGGTTAAAAGAATATAAAAGTTATTAAATTCAAGTAAAAGAACATTAACAACCACTCCCTTCAAGCCATGTTAACTAGATGCATTTCTGCCATCTTGTTCTAGGACATTATCTGTAGTCGCTTTTACCTGTTGTTTTGCCTTCAACATTACTTTCATTGTAGCCTGAGTGCATTAGTGGTGATGTTCTGGGTATATGCATCTTTGGTTGGGGCTGTTGTTTGTACAAAGTTGCATCATTGGCTACCTACAATATCTACATTTTTGTTGCTAAATTTTCCTGGGCATCCAGTTTTTACTACCTGGGCAAATAAATAAATATAATTTTTGCACATGCACAGATGCACAGCTGGGCATATAACTTTTCAGATATTTTTGAAGCCCTGCATATGATAGCTCATATGGCATGTTAATATTGCAGTTATATGTTTAAGTTTTTTTGATAACTATGAACTCTGTGATAAGTATCTGGCAATGTTTAGAGTGACTAACTATTAATTTAATATCTTCCCGACCAGGTGCTGTTTCTTTATTGTAGCAATATTGAATTAAAGATGTACGGACTCTTCCGATATTCCAATTTTTCATGAGTTTGATCAATTGAGTTCGTGTATTTCTTTTGGTGATACCTACTCAAACACAAGGGTTTATATTCTCATGTTGTATTCTGATAAGGAGTTGTAATCACCTATTTTGTCTTGTATACAAGATAAATTCTGCTTCTGAATAAGGCTATTTGATATATCCTGTACAGAGTTTGAAATCATTGGTGGTCTGCAGGTCCGAGACCACTAAAAGTCTGATCAGACCAGGAGAACAAAAATTAGGGTGGTCCCCAAGACCAGTAGCCAAAATGAGAAAGTGAGTGCATGTCTTCATCACAAAACTAAGACTGCTGCCCCCGCCAGCACCATGTCACTTTGAAAGCCAAAAATTTGCCTCAACCTTGGTCTTGGCCAGCTGCCAATAGCATCACTCTGTCACCTGGTGTTGCTTTGTCTGGCATAGCGTTGCTCGGTCATTGCACACAACATGCCTCTGCTGAGCTCACGTACTCGCTAGCACTAGTTTCTTCCTTGTTGTCACACGTTCCACAGAGCCACCCAATAACTGAATTTATCTGCTCAGCAAACTGGATGTTTTGAGAAGTTTAAACATAGAAATGTGGCAGTATGGAATTGGTGAGACTTCAGCAAAAAAAAGATGACTGAATTTGAAATATCGAAAAGGAAGCGAGATAATAACTATGATGTCGTATGCAGAGCTCATGTATTTGAGGAGCAATGGTTATGAACTTTCAAGTGGTTAGAATACTACTCTGAGAGTAATAAAATATTTTGCTCAATTTGTCAAGTTTCAAAATTTGCAGATAACAAATCTATATTCCTTGTTAGATCAAGCAATTTCAAGAAGGATTCTATCAAAGAGCATGCATCCAGTGCACCACATTTACATATAGTAAAAATGAAGAAAGTTTGAAGAAAGCACTGGGGACATCCAAAGCAAGCAAAGCACTGATATCACTGCAAAATCAGAGACTGGCTTATTCATTTGTTTAGCAATACTCATGTGTCAGCAAAAATGCACGCCCTTTCACAGATTTTCGTGGCAGTGAAAATTAGGTGACAAGAAAGATGTTGATATTGGGCAAATTTACAGAACAGACAAAGCCAGCACATAGCTTACATCCTTCATTTCCAAATCTTGTCTTGAGCAACTGATTTGCAACATTAATGAGGTGAGATGCCCTTCATTAATTTGTAATGAGTCAACTGACCCTTCTGTTATGGAACAATTAATCATTTACATTGTGTTTTGTAACTGAGGTAAGCTTTCAATCAAATTTTCAAGTGCTTGTTCTCTCAACAAGACTAATGCTGAAGCGATCTACTTAGCCTTAAGAAATATATGCACGAATTTACTTAAACTTTTTAAAGCTAAACCATTTGATAAACTTTTATGCTTTGCTACTGATGGAGCTGCTACCATGCAAGGGATTAAAAGGGTATTGGACAAAGGATGTCTGAGGAGCAACCAAATTTGATAAAGATTCACTACATAGCACATCAACTAGAATTAGCATTTTAAAGAAACAGTGAAAGTCTTTAAGGAGTGTTATGCAGTAGAAGAGTTTCTGTCACAGCTCTTCAAATTCTATCACAACAGTTCTGCAAATTGAATACTCCTGAATGAAGCATGCAAGTCTTTAGAACTGAAAGAGCTGGTTCCCACCTGAGTTGGTGGAACTCGATGCCCTACCACACTGTAATAGAGCATTCACAAATTTCTTTATTTTTTTTTATGCTATTTTACTTCAACTTCAAAAATGTAGCTTAATATCGAAAACAGAATCAACATGTGTAGCAAAGGGATTGCTGAAGTCTATGAAATATGAAATCATAAATATTAATACGTTCTGAACTTGAGCTCTCTGAAGTGGTTAGTTACTTTGAAAAAGTTTCACTAACTTTACAAAATAGAAGTACCCCATTATTTCATGATAACAAATCTGTGCCTACTGTTATAGACATTCTTGATACCTAAAAAACGACAAGCAAAGGATCAGAAAGAAACTAGCACTCCTGAACTTGAAATGTTTAGAAAAAAGAAAGTACTACATAGAAAACATGAATGCAAATTTACAGACTTTATCAACATTTTAATTAAACAGTTGAGAACAAGATTTCTTGATATGAGTCAAAATTTAATTTCAGTAAGATTTTGTCCTTAGTTAAGTGGCCTATAAAACCATGTACAGCAAATTTTCAAAAAGAAGAAATGAATGCATTGGTTCATGAATATGAAGCAGTACTGCAAAACCTGAAAACTGAAACTGCAAATCTAGATTTCGAATGGGCTTCATTGGTAAAGGCTGTGTATTCCAGTTTTATGGATCCTCAAAAACAGATGTGGGAAAACCAATTCCTAATTTCATATTGGACATGAAAGCATTTTGGTTCTGCTAGATGTTATACACTGTATTCTGTGTACATCAGCTGAAGCTGAAAGAGGTTTTAGAAACTTGGGGGAAGGCAAAACTGACTGGAGGAACCAACTAGGCACTCAAACTTTAATGAATCTCATGAGAGTATATCTGGATACACCAGATATTGAAGATTTTGATCCTGTGCCTGCAGTATCACTCTGACTGGAATGGGCAAAAGATGAAAAAAGGCTGTCATTAAACCTTCAAAAAAAAAAAAAAAAAAAAAAAAAAAAAAAAAATCACAATGTTGATTTTCTTCCAAATTGAAATCAAATGTTTTTACATGTAAAATAATAAAATTCTCACTTGTTACTCTCTATTACTGTGTAAACAAGTGATAAGTGAAGAAATGAAACACGTCTTTAAAATATGATTGAACTTATTGTTTGAGTAGCAGACCAGTCATGACTACTGCTGACTAGTATTTTGTTGTACATACTGGTCCTTGGGACCAGTGACTTTTATTATTCATTTCTAATGCTGCTGTATAGTATTAGCAATAGCCAAGCCAGCTTGTTGGCATTCTCTCTTCAAAATGCTGGAGATCGGATTAAAGAAAATAGTTGTCCTGTAGTATTTAGGTTAATCTTTAATGGTGGGTAACGTTTTTGTGGTTATACTTTGATGGATGTTCTGTGCAAGAGGATTAATGAATCAATGATTGTGACCATAATTTGATGCTAAATTTTTGATCGGTCATTTCCTTGTTTGGAAAAGCAGTCATCTTACATTTGTTCAGAAGATTTGCGTTAAAAGGTATGATATTAGGTACAAATGATGGTTTTTGCACACTTCTTAACTGATACAATGCTAATCTTTATTATTTGTGAGTAGTAGTTAAGATATTGTAGTTGGTGACTTATTTCTAATTCCTGTGATAGTACAATAGATGAAAAACTAGCAGTAAACATAATTGAAAACTTCTTTAAATCATCATCAATAGAATGTTTCCATAAAACTAAAATATTGTTGATGCATTATATATAAATATACAGAGATCTCACACTGTCTTCAAAAGAAAAAAACTGCTGTTATTCAAAACAAAATAGTATAGAAGACTACTAAAAATTTCTTTGACTGATCACATGCCAAATCCCATTTATACTTCAAAAGAGAACATGGAAAAATTGTTGGTGTATTATATATAAATATACAGAGATCTCCACACTGTCTTCAAGAGAGAAAAACTGCTGTTATTCAAAACGAAATAGTACAGAATACTACTAAAAATTTCTTTTGCTGATCACATGCCAAATCCCATTTATACTTCAAGAGAGAATATGGAAAAAAGTATTTCACTAGACAAAGAACAAATATGACAAGTTTAAGAAGGAATATTGTTAAGTGGTTTAAAAATGTCTGGTTAAATTAAATTGCTAAACAATAACTTTAAAGCCTCACTCATGGCCAAATACAAAGAGGTAGACCCTGAATCTCATGGACCAGTGGATGGGAACAGAGATCTCCATACTGTCTTTGAGATGCTGGGGAAAAATTGAATGAAGATATTTCACAGAATCTTTCCTATGTGGTGCTCAATAGTCCAAGCTAGACTATGATATGATGACAGAACTTATGAGGAAAAGTAATAAAACACATAGAAAATCTTGAAGTAGAATGAAACACATAAAAATCTTAAAGAGCAGTTATAACATAAACAATCTTGGACCTGCTCTCATCTATTTGACACAAGAATTTTTCTAATCTGCCTTGTACATGGAGAGATATCATAAACACAAAAACGAAAAAGTTCACCTTCCATCTGCTAAATGAAATATTGAAGATATTGAAAAAGTCATAAGTACAATAATTTTCTGTTAAAATTAAATTTGAGGACTTTCCTTAGGAGTCTGAAGGGAGACAAGGGAGGGCGGGGAGGCTCATTTAAGGAGTTCTTAAATTTCAGGAGGTGTAGAAACCTTGCTTACATTCAAATGTAATAGTTAAACATGTAATAGTCATCAAGGGCTCAAAATGTTCTTGAGCTCAATAAACCACATACATGCAGTATAAACTCACCAGTTCTCATATATCTGTGGAATTTTACATATTATGAAATCATTACTTAATGGAAACCAAAGATATTAAGCATCTAACCTGTTTGAGATGCAGAAAATGACACTGTTAAGATGTACAAGGAATTTTTGTATAAATCCATCAAGTCCTGAAATTCTGAGTAGCTAAAAACATAATAAATACATGAATGTAATACTAGTAAAATACAGCAATACAAAAAATTGCATAATCAGCTCATAACAGAGTTTAAACTACAGCTAGTTTCAAGTTTATAACAGAGTTTAAACTACAGAAAGTATAAATGATAATCAAATAAATGAGCAGGCAGATGGATGCTAAATTAATCAGGCAAGTACGCATGCATGCCTCAGAAAACTTAAAAATTACATCGTCCTGGAATGGGAATCAAACCTGCAGCTCGCGATTTATGTTCAGGTATGTTACCGTCACACCACCCAGAACAAAGAACCTCCAAGCAACTGAGGATGTGTTTCAAGACCTAGATGAAAAGCTCCGTCATGCACAAATCGAAGCATACATGATCCTTCATCTTAGCAGCACATGTAAGTATAACTGTATACTAGCACCAGAAAGGTTGCAAATAATTTAATACTTCTTGCTAATAAAATATTCCCTGAAACTTCCTGCCATCAGGCCCACTGTTTAATGATCATACACTATATTGACAAAAGTCACCAGAGACCTAGAAGAGAAACACAACATAGCATTTATTGACATACATTAGTACGGTGTCGGTCCACCTTTGGCCTTAATGCATGCACTGACCCTTCGAGACATGCTTTTGACAAGGTTTTGGAACACAGCGATATGTATGCGCTACCATTCAGTACATAATGCTGCTGCTAACTGTTGCTTAGTAGCAGACCTTGGTTCCAAACTTCGTATGCGGTGCTCTAATTCATCCCATAGGTGCTCTATGGGATTAAGATCAGGGCTCTGTGCTGGCCAGTCCACACACGATACAGAATTATTGTCAAACCACGCTGTAACAGTCCTTGCTTTATGGCTCGGTGCATTATCCTACCGGTACTAACAAGGCTCAGTTCCATTGTATTGCCACAAAGTTGGTAGGGCATAATTGTCCAGGATATCGATGTAGATGTGCTGGTTAACAGGTTTGACCACGATAACCAATGGAC
Organism: Macrothele yani; assembly: GCA_039090855.1. Taxonomy (NCBI): domain Eukaryota; kingdom Metazoa; phylum Arthropoda; class Arachnida; order Araneae; family Macrothelidae; genus Macrothele; species Macrothele yani. The sequence continues at coordinate 36,544,396 of CM077004.1, forward strand.
CAGGACCATACCACGAAAAACACCCCCACACGAGTACACTGCCAGCTCCAAACTTGACTGTAGGTACAGTACACTGTGGTAAATAGCGTTCCTCCGGTTACCACCATACCCACACATGCCCATCAGACTGATGGATCATGTATCTGGATTCTTTAGTCCATAGGACCCGTTTCCATTGATCTACGGTCCACGATAAATGTTCTTTACACCATGTTAAACGACGAGTAGCATTCTGAGAGGAGATGAAAGGCTTATGAGCAGCCACACGACCACAGTAACCCATGAAATGAAGTTCTCTATGAATGGTACGTGTACATACTGAGGTTAAAGCATTTTTACTTACCTGTACACTGAGGTCTTGTGCAGTATTCTGTCGATTAGCTGTAATGGCTCTCCTGAGGCTTCGACATCCTCTATCACTGATTTTTTTGGTCTGCCGGTATATTTTGCTGCTTCAGGCAGGCCATGTGTCTTCCACTTATTCAGTACATCTAAAACAGTTGATTTGGGTATGTTTAAATGCCTCTCGGTTTCTCTTATGGACAACCCGCTAATATAACACCCAACAATCTTTCCTTTCTCAAAGTCTCTCATTGCGACATTTTCACTCAACCCCACAACACAAGATGATCGCGGTCAGCTGCAGGCTTGTTTTTATACCGTTTGCAGATGTACCACGCATCTTAGCAATGCAGCGGATCCGTTCATTTGTTTTTGAAGGGGTGTCTGGTGACTTTTGTCAATATAGTGTATATTTACTTGTATATGTCCACCAAATGTCTAAACAAAAAGTAATACCAATACTTATGAAACAACTACATACATATCTTTTATATTCAAGATGCATATATGTGGCTGGAAAATTAGACTTAAAGGGTGTGTCCATTCTGCCGCGAGGTGGATTGTATGGAAGAACAGGTCTCCCAGTGAATAGCAACTAACTGCTGAATTCAACCAAGGCCATGAGCAGCCCATAACCAGAGGGGAGTAGGAAGTTAAAGAAATTGGGTCTTGAAAGTCATCTGCTCACTCAGAAACTACTTGCCCTAGCAAAAATTGAAAAATCCAATTACAGTAATACCAAGAATGCAGTGAATTGACAGTACAGCAATGGAAGAAAGTGATGTGGCCAGATATCATGCTATACATTGTTTTGCATTGATGCTCAACAGAGAATTTGGTAAGAACCTCAAGAAGCAATGAATCCAGCACACCTTATGAACATCATCCAAGCATCTGGAAGGTGGCACCATGCTATAGGGGATGTTCTGTTGGCACGGACTAGGTCCACTGGTACCAGTGGAAGGTAAGATGAAGTCCAGGGGATACCTGCATGTAGTAGTTAACCAAGTGCACTCTGCAATGTTACACTCTTTTTCTTGCATGTGATGGCATCTTTATGGTTGACAATGCAAGAGCACACCATGCCAGAGTTGTGCACAAATGGCTTAGTGAGTATGTGGACTCTCGTCATCTTCCTTGGCCTCCATAGACCCCCTATTTCAATCCTATTAAAAATGCGTATGACATGCTGGAGAGAACTGTTCAGCATCCTTTTCCATCAACACTGACAGAATTTTATTTGGAGATAGTTTGAAAGGCCTTTTGCAAAGAGAGTTTTACACAGTGGTGACTCCAGAATTTGTACATATGTGGGGTGAAAAGAAAGGGGTCTTAGATTCAAAAGGTAGGCTGGGGTCTTATCTTGAAACTGCATTTGCTCATCAAGCACACTGTTTTTTACTAAGATTGTGTATTCACATACTTTGCAGATTTTTCTCTTTTTATTTGCTTATATTTTGGTGTGACTTTTGGGGGGGGGGGGGATTACAGGGTGCTAAAGGCCCCTTCCTCCAAAGCCACATTCTTTGGCAATCTTAACAGAAGTTACATGCCCTTAAAACAGAGCTTCTAAAGAAAATAAGGAAAGAGAATCAAACAGAAATGCCACCACCTAACCCATTATTTTAATCCAAGTTGCACCATGTGCAAAACTGATTTTAAAATCATGCAATCAACTAAGGCATCAGGCCATGGGGTGTAAATCAAAAACTGTCAATTCCCAATGCATTTAGCCATGAAAAATTTAAAACAAGAAAATTGTTTGTACTGTGGTACTCTGAATGTAAACGACTACTTACTAGGGGATAAAAATAAATAAAAGAGGGGTAAGATCACAAGAAAGCTGACATATCTTGATGTCTTTTGCCTTCAAATATCTTTAGCAACAAAGTAAACTGCGCTATTTGTTTTTATCTAATACTGTTGAAAGATTTCAAAATGTCAGCTAATTTATGCCCAGCTGAGGAATAAGCATTGGTATACTCATGGCTACACTGCAGTTTATATATAGTCTAATGACAAATGAAGGTGGCCAACTGTGTAAATTATTTGGTTGTTAAAGATGGGGAATCAATCAAGACCCATAGGCTTTATATCGTCAAGAAACACTATGCACCTATCAAGTTCGAAATCAAAAACAGATGCTGACATTGATTGTTTAGATAATTTGTATCATGAGGGCACTTCATCATAAGAAGCTAACAAGCCAGGTTTTCTGACTAGATAGTGTATATAAACAGAATAACTATTAGCACACAATTACCTGCAGGTACATACATCATACATATCACTACGCTGTTATCTGAGATTCAAAGGTTAGTTCCACAAAGCAATACAAACTGCCAGATAATTTTTCCTTACTGTTGCTGTATCAAACTTTTCCATTTACAGCGATCTTGACATACAGCTCAGGCTTCACTGATATCCATCATATGCCACACACAAGACCTTCTATACTTCATACTTATAATATTTTTCTCTAGCAGACACTCCTGAATCTGATCCTCCCACGACTTCCTTAGCCTTCCTCTGCCTTTCCTTCCAGCCACTTGGGCTAAAAGATTTTCTTAGTAAGCATCTCATCACTCATTCTTCCAACATGGCCAAACCACCAAAGCACATTAGTCTCCACCTTGCTAACAACATTTTGCTTCACATTACACAACTCCAACACATCTTCATTCCTCACACAATCAGAACGTGTCTTGCCACAAATCCCCCATAAGTAGCGCATTTCTCCAGCATACAAATGACTCCTATGTTTCTTCTGCAGTGCCCAGGTTTCAATGCCATACATTTACCTGCAGGTACTGAATGCCAATGCCAAAGGGACTGAACTACACTCTTTGCAGTCCCTCTACTTGATATATACACAATGAAAGCAGAGTTTACCAAAGTAATTCAATAGATTCATATGTATTATAAGGCTGGTTCCAGTAATACTGCTCAAAAATACATAAAAATATCTCTATTCATGGGGAAAAATTCCAACAAATGAACCAACAATTATGGAACTAGGAATTCAAACTAAAGCAATTATTTGCCTCCCAGCAATGTGGAAATGAGTATCTGACACACTTTAGGAGGTTACATAAAGCAACATCAAATGAAGCTTGCACTTCACAGATGTTTGCAACCATAACATCAACTAAATAAATATTTTTGATACAGCTGTAACATTCAACACATACAATATCATGAATTAAGAACCACTATCATGATTAAATCCAACTTCTACCCACTTCATGTTACAAAGCTAGACTGCCAAATATTGGAACTTTAAAATAAGCTTAAGTTATGTCTAAAACTTTAAGGTAAGGAAGCTTTTAACTGATAACTTCAGTCTTCACCAGCCTTGTGACAAATCAATCATGTTAAGTGGTTGCCAGATCTGTAAAGTCATATTCTATATATCATCATCATTGTCAACCATTATCAATCCACTGCTGGACGAAGGTCTCCCCAAGTTTCCTCCACAATGGTCTGTCTTGTGCCAGTCTCCTCCATGTCACCCCTGCATACTTTCGAATTTCATCCACCCATCTCCCATGTGGTCTTCTTCTGGGTCTTTTCCTGTCCCTTGGAATCCAATCTAAAATTTCGGCTGTCCATCGATGATCTGTCCTTCTGGCAGTATGTCCAGCCCATTGCCATTTCAGGGATTTAACTCTGATCATGATGTCTTCCACTCTTGTCATTTTTCGGATCCACGAGTTCCTCTTCTTATCTCTCCTGGTTACACCAAGCATGCACCTCTCCATGCTGCTTTGAGTTGTCTGCAGCCTTTGTATGTCTCTTTTAGTTAAGGTCCACGTCTCTGCACCATACGTAAGCACTGGAAGGATGCATTGATCAAACACTTTTCTTTTAAGACATAATGGCATATTGCTCTTGAAAATTATGCTGTTTCTTCCAAAAGCTCTCCAGGCAAGTTTTGTACGCCGATTAATTTCTTCATCAATGTGACCCTCACTTGATATCTGCTGTCCAAGATAAACGTACGTGTCTGTTATCTCCAGCTTTTCTCCATCAATCGATAAATCTTCATTTCTTGTAAAAGCATTGAACATCACTTTTGTCTTCTGAAAGTTCATTTTTAATCCCACTTCTTTACTCTTGTCAGCAAGTTCCTGGATCATACTCTGCAGCTCTGATGGGGTAGTTGCAAAAATGACTACGTCATCAGCAAAACGAAGGTGGGTTAGATAATCTCCATTAATCTTTATCCCCTTGTTTTCCCAGCTCAGCGACTGAAAAACACCCTCTAATGTGGCATTAAAGAGCTTCGGAGATATGGTGTCACCTTGTCTCACCCCCTTTCCAATTTTTATGTGTGTTGTATTTTCAAACAGCCTAATCTTTGCACTTGCATTTTCATAGATGTTATTAATAATATTAATGTATGCATCTTCAATACCGCAGGTTTTCAGAGCCATTGTAACTGCTGATGGTTTCACCGAATCAAAGGCTTTTTCATAATCGATAAAAGCCATGCACAATGGAAGTTCATATTCTCCCTCGCTCTTTCAATTAGTTCTCTCAGCACGTGGATATGATCTATTGTGCTGTAGCCACTCCTGAATCCAGCTTGTTCTCTCGGTTGAGCCATGTCCAGTGTTACCTTCAAGCGGTGTGAAAGAACTTTAGTGAAGATTTTATAAACTACTGATAGGAGGCTGATAGGTCTGTAGTTTCCGAGATCCTCAATGTCACCTTTCTTATGTAGCAGGATCATTGTAGCGGTGTTCCAATCCTCAGGAATCTTTCCTTCATTAAGGCATCGAGTGAAAATTTGGGCGAGTACTGTTTCGATTTCTCCACTTGCTTCTTGTATGATGTCTACAGTAATTCCATCTTCTCCTGGAGCTTTTCCTCGCTTCATGTTCTTGATTGCATGTGCAACTTCTGCTGGAAGGACTGGAGGAACTCTGGTACTGGTATCTTTCATGATGTCTGGAGTGCATATAATATCCCTTTCATATAATTTGGAGTAGAAATCTTTCACTCTTGTCAAAATTTCGCCTCTATTTCTTGTTACAGAACCATCTTCTTTTCTCAGTGCCATAATCTGTTTTCTTCCCTTACTGAGATGTCCCTTTGCTATCTTTAGGCTTTGGTTGTTTTCAATTGCTTTCCTCACTAGTTCACAGTTGAATTTCCTTACGTCTTCAGTGATACTTTTTCTTACTGTCTTGCATAGCTCTATATATTCCACTTTGGAAGTCACATCTTCTTTAGTTGTCCTCATCTCTCTTCTTTTTTGCATCAACATTTTGGTTTTTCCTGATAATTTGTTCACATGCAACTTGTTCTTAGACCCAGCTAATTTTGTTGCTGTTTCCATAAGAGCTTTGGTTACTTTTCTGTTAACTTCAGAGATGTCCACTTCTTCCGATGTTAGGCCTTCTAAAGCAGAGAACCTGTTCTTCAGTTCTAACTTGAAGGTATTATGGTGTTTTTTAAGGTTGGTTATGTCAATAGATTTTGTTTGTCTTATGAGCTTGCCACGTTCAAGTTTAGTGTTGAGGTGCATCTTACATCTCACCAATCTATGGTCACTACCTGTGTTGAAATTGTTTAGCACACTGCAGTCTTCTATGACGAATTTTTTGTTACACATAATAAAATCAATTTCACTTGTCGTCCCATTTGGATGTCTCCATGTCCATTTCCTGTGTGGCTTTTTCTTGAAGAAGGAGTTCAAGATGAAAAACCCTTCTGCCTCTGCAAACTCAACGAGAGTATTTCCACGCTGGTTTCTGTTGCCATGACCGAATTTACCTACTGAAGTTTCATTCTGTTGCCGTTGCCCTATTTTTGCATTGAAATCTCCCATAATTATCTTCAAGTGCTGCTTACCTTTATTATTTAGATGACAAATTTCCTCATAAAATTCTTCAATTTCTTCTTCAGGATGACTTGTGGTGGGTGCATAAGTTTGAATAATCTGAGCCTGGTATCTTTTCGAGAGTTGGATAACAAGTCGTGCAGCTCTGTCAGAGGAACTTTCAACTTCTACAACTTTATCCTTCAGTTTCTTGTTTATTATAAATCCAACACCACTAGTTCTGCCAGTATCTGTCCCACGATAGTAGAAGAGATGTCCACTTTTCAGTTCGATGAGATCTTCTCCTTTTCTCCTTACCTCACTTAGCCCCACAATGTCCCACTTGATCCTTTGTAGTTCCTCTTCCAATTCAAGAAGCCTTGATTCAGAAGATAGGGTGCGTGCATTGTAAGTAGCCAAGGTCAGCATCAGATGGCAGCCTAGTCCGGTCCTCCGGGGATTCTTAGCACCCTCTGCCTTCATGTCGCACTGGCCGCTGCCTTGGCCAGGTACATTCCAGCTGCCGGAGACTGAGGGCCAAGATTTAAGTTGTGGAATCATTTTGGAGGGGTTTGGCCATAACTCACCACGCTGGCCAAGCGGGTTGGTGAGTGTGGGATAGAATTTCCTCTAATCCCGATGGTATAGTTATACCGCTATGGGCGGTCGTCAGAGCCCCTTTAGTGGGAACAGGATGCACCACGAGAAGGCGGGGTTGACATTTGTCAAGGAGAGGCTGTGATGTTATGCATCACCTGACCTTACATCCCATTCTATATATATATATATATATATATTTCTTTTTTTAAATTGATTTCCATATTAATCTCAGTAATATTTTTTATTTCTTTTTAAAACTGATCTCCAGTGAAACTTACTACATTGGAAGCACTTACTGCAACATCAAAAGCCATTTATCAGAGCACAAAAGCGATGTCCATAAATGAAACTCTGCACCTCTAAATTTAAGGACATTTTCTGCTGAACCTCTTTGGAGTCACACCAAATATTAATAAATTGCCTTGTTTGTTAATCATTTTTCGTTATATTATTGGGAAAGTTAGGAAATTTTTCTCAGCCCCCAAAATTTCAATTCTGATTTTCCTTTTATCATTCCATTAATGTGGAAGCCAATTAGAAAAATAATGTGTATGACTTTATGGATTCGGCAATCATTTATCATCATCATCTATCCGTCACAAGGCTGATGAAGACTGAAGTTATCAGTTGAAAGCTTCCTATCTTAAACATTTTATGTTGCTAAACTACATGCATGTTATTTCACAAAGAGATTAAAAATATTCAGCAGCTTTCAGTCCAGTTTGGGCCTTGATCACCTGTAAACATTTGGATCTAGACTGGTTGCCAGATGTGGTGTTTCAAGTTCATGATTAAGATTACTGCCAACCAACAGGTGGGACACCAAATGATGGGACCAAAACAAGGGCTATCGGTATTGCAGTCCAAAGATGTGGAAATTTCGATGCTCTCACAAAAACGCAAAGCCCTTTTATTGATGAAAGGAGAAATTCTCTCAGTATTACTCCAGAGAGACTCAGCTGAAGTATCAGTGAAAATGAGAATTGCCAAGGAGGAATTGGGTTTGCCTAGGGTAACATCCTTTTGTGCTGAGCCAATCGTTTACTGATGCTGTGAAAGGTGCTGCCAACGTAAACAGTGGTACTAGCGGAAGAGAAAACAGGAATTCTGTACACACCAGGAGCATTCAGAAGTTTTACTTTATCTCTATCAAGGAGGTAAGTTTAAAAAAAATTTTATACCAATCAAATAGTTGCAAGATTTTTAAATTTGGCACAACTGGTAGTAGACTGGTCAAGTAATGGAATACAGTTGGCGAATTGGAACTGTGGTACCAATTCAGCTGGTACCACTGTTTACATCGGCTGCACCTTTTGCAGCAATAATAAATGATTGGTGGAGCTCAAAAAGGACATTACCCCAGGCAGACCCAATTTTTCCTTGGTAATTCTCACTCTCACTTATACTTCAGCAGGGCCTCTATGGAGTAATACTGAAAGAATTGCTCCTTTTGTCAATAAAATGGCTTTACATTTTCGTGAGAGCACTGAAATTTCCACATCTTTCAATTGCAATACCAACAGTCCTTGTTTCTTCTCCATTATTTGGAAGTCACTCCTATTGGTTGGCAACAATAGTAATCATGAACTTGAAACACCACATCTGGCAACCAGTCTAGATCCAAATGTTTAAGGTGAACAAGGCCCAAGCTGGGGCAGAAAGCTTCTGAATATTTTTAATTTCTTTATGAACATAACATATGTGTAGTTCAACAATCTATAGTTTTCATATGTATTGCATCACATCTATATCTACAACATTTCATGTGTGTTTAATGTTTTAATACTTATTATTTATGGTTAACAAGCTTATGTCCAAATTTATCATGTTAGACTACCTAGAAAGCAAATACCAAAACTCATGCAACCTACCACCACCAGCCAACATTCAAACTCACCAGCCCTCACTACCATTATAAGTTTGTTATAGAACATAAATAATACAGGGTAATTACGAACTTCTATAAAAAATTTACATTTTTAAAAAAATTGCATCCAGCTAACCTACTGCTACGAAACCCATATTAATGTGTGATTGTATCCTCAAGTTTCTCTGGGTATGACTGTTTTTGTTCATGGGCCTAAGGTGAATGCATGTTAGTTGAGTATGCAAAATGGCAAATTTCAGTGGGGTGGAGCATTATGATTTAACAAACAAAGTTAGTGATTGGGGTTCTATTTGATGGTTGGTTGGTTCATTGATTTTATTGGCGCAAGGGCCATGGTTGGCCAAAGAGCGCCAAACAAAGGACATCAAAAGAGAACAAAATCAAGAAAATAAGTACACAAGGCTAAAAACAGGATGAAGCGGTAAAAGTGAAAGATGGAAATGAATACGGTAAAAACTACAAGACAGACAGACAAACAAACAGTATTAAAAACGTGCGATGAAGCTTAAAATATGGCTGATCAAATAAAACTGAAGAATGAGAACGATGAAAGGGCTAAAAAAGATAATGAAACAAACAGTACTAAAAACATGATACAAAGATTAAAATCTAGCTGATTCAGTAAAACTGAAAAATGAGTATAATGATAGGGCTAAAATCTAGATATGTTTAAAATAGTCAATTTGCTTAAAAAATGAAAAAACAACAACAGGATTGCAGTGGTCATTGAGGAGCCGCTGCAGTGTAGCGGCGTCCTCGTTCAACAAATGAGAATGAAAGAAATTAAAACGTACATCACGAAAACGAACACAGGTACACAAAAGATGAGTGACGGTGAGTCGGCAGTTGCACGTCTCACACACCGGCGCAGTGTCGCCACACAGCAAAAAGCGGTGAGTGAAACGACAATGCCCAATGCGGAGACGCGCAAGCACCACTTCCTCCCTGCGGTTCCGACGAGATGAGGAGTTCCAGATTTCGAGAATAGGTTTTATACGATGCAGTTTATTTTCAACCTGTTGGTCCCACAGACCCTGCCACGTTCGTTTGATATGATCACGAACAAGAAATCGAAAATCGCGATGAAAGAGTGGCAAGGGTGTGACGACTAAAGAGGAAGCAGATCTAGCGGCCACATCAGCACACTCGTTACCCGAGATTCCAACATGCCCAGGAATCCAGACGAATTGAATCTGGACACCGGCCTCGAGCAAGGAACGAAGAAGCCCTCGTATGTTCAAAAGAAAAGGATGATTACAATAGTCCAGCGATGACAAAGACTGCAGGACACTTAAGGAATCCGTATAGACCATAGCACTATGATGAGAACTCGACTGAACATGAAGAAGTGCAAGATACACAGCATGCATCTCCGCCGAAAACACAGTGGCCCCAGGGGATCCGCGCTACTGACACGTCATAAACACAGACAGCTGCGGATCCAACGACTCCATGCATCTTGGAGCCATCAGTGAAAATGGGAGTGTATTCAGATTTCAGGGCACGATGCTCAGCGAAGAGCTGCTGGTACACTGACGCAGGGGTTGAGGATTTGTCGAAAGACGTAAAGGTGGTATCAACCATGACACCAAGTGGGTGCCATGGAGGATCCCCAAAGCCCCTGATCGCTGCAACAAGCGACAAGTCGAGCCCTGCATCACGAGCTACGGCCGCCATACGAAGACCGAAGGTTGGAACGCACGAGGGCCGGTTCGCAAATAAACGAGCATGCTGAGGATGGAAAACTGCACCGTACAAAGGATGGTCTGGAAGAGACCGAAGTTTTAAGTAAAAGTGGACAGACAGCTGCAGACGGCGTAATTCAAGCGATGGTTCGTTCGCATCAGCGTAAAGGCTGGGAATCGGAGATGTTCGAAATGCTCCCGTACAAAGACGCAGTGCCTGATGATGAACAGCGTCCAAAGGCCGGAGAACGGAAGGACGAGCCGAGCCATACACGATACAGCCGTAATCCAGTTTCGACCGAATTAAGGAGTGGTAAATGTGAAACAAAGAGATCCTGTCTGCGCCCCACGAAACTCTCGAAAGGATTTTTAGAATAGAAAGAGCACGCAGACAGGAAATCTTGAGCCGCCGAACGTGCACACGGAACGTAAGCGCACGGTCGACGGTCAGTCCAAGGAACTTGGTCTCCAGCAAAACTGGAATGGCTGCACGGTCCAAATACAGCTCGGGGTCAGGATGGAGGCCACGCCTCCGGCAGAAATGAACACACGCTGTCTTGTCGGGAGAAAGAACGAAACCATTGCTATTTGCCGCTTTAAAAATCTGATTAATACTAGACTGCAACTGCCTTTCAATGAAACGCATGCTCGATGACGAGCAGAAGATGTGCAAGTCATCGACATACACAGTAGCCGAAACCGCAGGAGGAAGATTTGTGAGGAGACAATTAATGCGAAGGATGAACAATGTGACAGATAAAATGCAACCTTGAGGAACACCTTGTTCTTGATGGAATGTTGCAGATAGCGTCGTACCCAGGCGCACCTGGAACACCCGATTGCGAAGAAAATTTACAATAAAGGTCGGAAGATTCCCTCGCAATCCGCATGCGTGGAGGTCACGGATAATCCCGTGCGGCCACGCACGATCATAGGCTTTCTCGATGTCAAAGAATACAGAAACCAGGTGCTGCCTACGCACGAACGCCTCGCGCACAGATGTCTCAAGGTGCAGGAGATGATCGTGAGGTGAACGATGACGCCGAAAACCGCTTTGTGATGGTGAAAGTAATTTATGATGTTCTAAAAAATGAATTAATCGTGAGTTAACCATGCGTTCGAGAACTTTACACAGACAGCTAGTGAGAGCAATTGGGCGATAACTAGAGGGAGACTTAGGATCCTTGCCAGGCTTCGGAAAAGGTAGAACAAAAGCCTTTCGCCAAGACTCCGGGAAACTGTGTTCTAACCAGATGCGGTTGTATAAGATTAAAAGGTTCTCGAGAGACGACTGGGAGAGATGACGGAGCATGTCGTAGTGGATGTCATCGGGACCGACAGAAGTAGCCCCGGACCGATGCAGAGCCACCCGAAGTTCACACATGCTGAAGGGGGAGTTATAACCAGTGTCGGTATACGGCGCAAAGAGATTCTCTGGCGTTCCGCGGAGGACTGAATCCTATGAAAGGAGGCCGGATACGCCAGATCACTCGAAACGGAGGCAAACGCCTCCCCAAACAATCTGCAATCTCCCCGACGTCAGCATATGTGCAGCCGTTACTCTCGAGAATGGCAATCTGGTGTGAACTGTAGGTTCCCCGGATCTTACGAATCCTTTCCCACACAGTTTTCGAATTGGCACGTGAGGTAAGAGATGATACATACTGGATCCAAGACTCCCTCTTGCTACGTCGACGCACCAACCGAGCATAGGATTTAGCACGTTTAAAAGCAACGAGATTAGCCTCGGTTGGATAACGCCGAAAAGTAGACCAGGCCTTGTGTTGAGCTCTCCTAGCCGCTGCGCATTTAGGGTTCCACCAAGGTTTCGGAATTCTGGGGAGCTTCGTAGATGTCTTACGAATTGAAAGATCAGCTGCCTGAAGAATACAAGTTGTGACTTTAAGTACAGCTGCGTCGATTGACTCTTGGGTCACCATTTCAGAAGATATCACCGCGGACGATGTGAAGACCTCCCATCTGGCACAGTCCATCCTCCATCGAGGTGGGCGGGAGGCAGAATATGGCACGTTTGCATGGTGCCAGAGGACGATTGGGAAGTGGTCGCTCCCGTGGAGATCCTTACACACCGTCCACGACCAGTCAGCAATGATCGATGGTGAACCCAAGGTCAAATCGATCGCACTGAAAGATCTTGTCGGCTCATGGAAGTAAGTGTCAGCACCGGTGTTTAAAAGGCACACAGAGGCCGAGCACAGAAGAGACTCTATGCGACGACCTCTAGCGCTGGCGCTGACACTACCCCACAAAGGATGATGAGCATTAAAGTCACCCAAAAGAAGGAAGGGAGAGGGCAGCTGATCAATCAAGCTCTCCAGAACAGAGACGCTAACATCCTCATCCGGTGGTAGATAAACACTGCAAACAGTAAGAGCCACAGGCATAGAAATACGAACCGCCACGGCCTGCACAGTTGTGGAAACCGCGACGGAAGATACCGGAACCCTGTGAGGGACGAGAATAGCGACACCCCCACAGGCTATATTTCCAGACGAGTGGTCTGTCCGAAAAGCACTGTAGCCTCGAACTGAAAGCAGGTCCGATGGTTTAAGCTTTGTCTCCTGAAGACAAAGGCACACCGGAGAGTACAAATAAAGCAGATGTTTCACGTCATCAAAACTGGTGCGAAAACCTCGGCAGTTCCACTGAATTATTGAACCCATGGGTAAAAATGAAATGAAAAAGGAAATGGTTAAACTTGGTCAGCCTCCATTTCCTCTGGTGAGCGTTCCCCCAGATTTGGTGGTGTGTGACCAGGGGCCAAGATTGGTGAATGCTTTGTCCCAAGTGTCTTGGCGGGATTTGCTCGCCGTTGATTGTTTGGCTGAGACTTTGAAGGAGAAGAAATGCTCTTCTTATCCTTGACCTTGGTGTTGGTGTTAGTGTTGGCGTTTTTGCCAGAAGAAGTGGACTGAGTTCCCTTGCTGGTGTTGGAATGAGTCTGCTTCGGTGAAGTGGCGGGTGCCGCTTTCAGACTCCTAGCTCGCGACTGGAGTGCCTCCAGTCCGGCTGCGATGATTTCCTCCATATTGAATGGACAGTTAGGGGAGATCTGAACGTCGGTCTGAATGCCAACCGTAGATTTGGCAACCACCACTGAAGCGTATGATCGCCGATCAGATGTAACGGGAACCGCTCTTCTTCTGGCCTCAGGATAGGAAATATTTTCCACCGTTTTGAGCCTTTGGATTTCCTTCTCCTCCTTCCACTTGGGACAATCTTTGGCTGATGCTGGGTGTGAACCCTTGCAGTTCACACAAAACTCGGCCTCGGCCACACATTCTGAGAGTAGATGCTCTGTGGCACCACAGCGTCCACACCTAGGAGTACTCCTACATGACTGCTGAGAGTGGCTATACGACTGGCACCTAAAACATCTCAACGGGTTAGGAATGTACGGTCGTACCTCGAGGTGGAGATACCCTGCCTTGATGGATGTAGGCAGGGAAGGGCAGTTGAATGTCAAGATAATGTTCCAGGATGGGACAAACTGCCCATTCCTCCTGAAAGAAATACGCCGCACACCCGTAACATGTTGGCTCCTCAGTTCTTCGAGAAGTTCCTCCTCAGTGCAATCAATAAGATCCCGAGAGGAGACAACACCTCGAGATGAATTTAGGTAACCGTGTGGTGTTATTTTGACCGGAGTCTCAAGCAGCATGCTGGTGTTGATAAGTGTGGAACCGTAGGCCACAGTAGACATCTCAACAAGAAGATCTCCAGACTGGAGCTTCTTGACGCTTTTAGGAGAGCTTGCAATTGATTGCAGTGCTTTATGGATCCAAAATGGACTTTTGGCACTCAAAGGCTTTGAAGGGTCCAATGAGTGCACAAAAAAGAATCTAGCATTGGAAACATCAGTGACAAATTTTTTGGCGGAAGGACCTGAACCTTCCTCCATACTTCTTTTAGTTTTGGGTTCATGGGAAATTTCATTGAGAGCCATGAAAAAATTTAAAGGATTCATCCGCCGACTTCCCCACCCACAATCGAGCCCAACAAGGGAGAACCGGAGGTCCGCAAGCCCAAGTGGACGCAGGACACGGCTCTAGGGATAGCAAGCGGATATAGCAAGTTGATAGGGCAGACATGCGCTCGGCGAGCACCCAGACTTTCCCATGCCTGGGGAACACCCCTTTGGCATGCCCACCCTATCCCCAGACTCACCCTGTCGTACGAGACGACAAGCCGTTAGAGGTCTGGGCTCCACTCGGCCACAGACCTCATTGACTAGGAGTGGGTTAGTTCCCAGCCGCCCGTTTAGGGTGAAGCAGGGGGCAAAGAGGAGTGTTGGCAACTGGCGACAACAACACCCAGGCCTCCAGAAACCTCAGCCTCCAGCATCCCCTTTTCCACCTTACGGGTCACCACACACGGCAAACGTGCAGGCAGGTCTAGCTAACCAGCTCGGAAAAACAAAGAAAGAAACATGAAATGGAGAAGACAGGAAAGAAAACGAGAAACTAAAATCCTGAGCTGGCGCATAATCACAACCTCAGCAACCTACAACTGAGGCGGGTTCATGTAAAGTGAAAAAAACATAAAAAATGTGAAAATCCTCACATATAGTACATGTTGGCTCGGGCCGTGGGGACGCCATCCCCATCAGCTGGATGAACAGCTGTCCCTTCGGTTATATAATCGTTCAAGACGAAATGAAATATTGATCCGTCACAAGGTCAGCTCGGGCCGTGGGGGTGCCGCTCCCCAAATAACTGGAAAACCAGTTATCCCCGTGCGGGGTCTATTTGATGGCCTCCAGGTCAATGGACTAAACACCTCTGGATTTCGTTTTATGGGATTTTAATGATACTGCCTACATGCCTCCAATGTCTAACAACATTGCTCAGTTGAAAACCCAGATTTCAGAAGCCATGTTGCAAGTGAATGAGGCAATGCCAGACAGGAGCTGGAAGGAATTGGATTGTCACTGAGACATATGCCATGCTGCCAAAGGAACAACACATATAGAAAAAAATATATATATACATGTATAAAAAAAAACTTAAGCATGTATTGATCTGTTGACGTTTTTCCGATCTCTAAATTAATGGGCCAATATTTTTGGATCGGAAAACCCGTCACCAGATCCACGCACTCTCAATGAGAGTGAGATTTTTTGTCATGAGATGATCTCAAATCCCTTTGGCAAGGAGGGAGTTAGAAAAAAAAATAGATTTAAGAGTCAAGAAAAATCAAGTAAATTCTTTTCATTTATTTTATTTTCTTTCTGATTTCTCTGTGAAGTGTTGATCTCTGTGTATGTAGTTAAATTTATGTGAATAGGTCTAGGTAAGTTAGCCTTGTGATATCTGTTTCTAGTTAAGGGATGTGTAACTAGCTGGGAAGTAGATTTAAGGAAGTTTGACATCATGCTATATTGCTGGGGGTTTTTTTGTTGTTCTTTCATGCAATGTTTTTTTCTTCCTTCCATTGCATTTTTTAGTGCACTGTTTACTTTCAGGGAAGAGATATTAGTGAAGTTTATTTTAGTGCAGTATATGATGTAGTGTATATGAATTAACTTTCCTTAGTTTCTTATGTGAATCTTGCAGTTTATACATGTATAGTGTTAGATGTATCAGTTTAAAATTATCGGCGACGCCGCGGCGTTCGGCGTTATTGATCGTCGGGATAACGTAGCGATAAAAAGAAAAATTGTAAGGTTGTAGTTCCGTATTTACCGTCGTTATCGCGATTTCTTTTATTGTATTATTATGTAAGCTTTAATAATGGAAAAGTAATTTGTAAACATGTAGTGTTTGAAGTATTTTATCTTATTGTAGTGGTATCTAATGAGAAAAAACGCGTGTTTATGCCATATGTCAGTAGCGTGTATTAAAATCGTCGTTGGGTGTATCGGGCTTAATTTAGTAACCTTTCGTAATTAAAATCTTGCTTAGTATTAATATTTAGTTGGTTTTAGTATGAATCTTACTTGGTATTAACTAGTGATAGTATAATTCAGCGACTGATAGAAAAAGCGGGTCGGCGATCGCTCCGTAACGAAGTGACTTTCGTAAATTAATTGCGCGTGCGCTATCGTCAATGATATTTAATAGTCATTTAGTAAAAGAATAAAATTGTGGCTTAATGCATCAGGGCAAAATAACACATCGTTGCGTTACGCTATTTTTCGTAATTCCGATCGTCGTACCTGTAGCTAGAGAGAATTCGATTTTTATGCGTTACGAAGTTGTAACGATGTTCGTTAATGTTAGTTAATTTGTTTAATGAATTTTTGTAAAGGTGGTCTCTAAAAGTCTTTGTTCAGAAAGAAAGAACGAAAATGGCTACAGTTTCTGGCGTCGCTTTTCTAAAAGCGATAAATTCGTAGAATGGCATCTGGGAGGACGTTTTCCCAGCTTTACCAGTGCAGAAAGTCCGATTTATTTATGCTCTTGTTTACTTCGAAAAGGCATTTTTCGCTTGGCACATGGAACACGTCAGGATTTGGGCGGAATTCTGCGAGGTTCACCGCAGCGCCCGTTTTCGACTAGCGTCTCGAGGTAGAGACATCCACATGTATCGAGTTATCTCATTGGCAGCAATACAACTGGGACCCACCAATTGGCGAACGGCATCGTAACGGCTTTAACAGTTTGGCGGTAATAATGGTGGATAATGGCTACTGCTACGCTGCGAAGAGGTAAGTTTGAGAGAATAAGTAAGTAGTTTTCTTTAAAACTTCTATCTAGTTTATAATTATATTTGGATGTATACTGCGAACAGGTTAAGTTGTTCGATTTGTACTGTTTCATTCGGGTAGAAATACAATTTGAGCCAGATATACGTCGTCGAAGTCGTGACACAGGTTGTTTACATCTTAGTTAACATTAGTTTCTTCGTTGGCGGTTGTCGATAGTCCTGTACAATTGATATTTTAAGGTGAAATTGGATTTATTTGATGTGCTTTTATGTTTTGCAGCTTACTGTAATCACCAGACTGTGAGAAATCAGTGTTCTTTTTATAGATTTCCGCCAAACTGTTAAAGCCGTTACGATGCCGTTCGCCAATTGGTGGGTCCCAGCTGTATTGCTGCCAATGAGATAACTCGATACATGTGGATGTCTCTACCTCGAGACGCTAGTCCGTTTTCGTGGGTCAAAGTTCAAGCCAGCGATTTCTGGGAATTGCGTCTTTCTCTCCGCCTTCTGACTTAACTTCGGGCCAATTGCCTTCCGCCATTTCGGGCGCGTGCGCAAGGGATTCGGCGAGGAGCGGAGAATTTTTGCGTGCTGCTCCACACTTCGATACCAGACTTCGTAAGGGAGAGTCCCACAATAAAAAAAAAAAAAAATCGAGTAAAGCTAGGGAGTCCGAACGACGGACGTCCGGATGCCGAAACTGCCGTAACCTCGTGCGGCCGCGATGGCCCAAGAACGGTAGGAACGATCCTTTTCTTTTCAAATTTTTTCATGGCTCAAAATTTACTCTGCTGCCGAGATGGCGCGAAAAAGTTCTTGACATCGTCCCGAGGCACTAGCGGGCATTACGCCTCGTAACTCGCTCGGTAACATCGCTGCCGCCTGTCGCCGTGTGAGAGAGAGAAAGTCTCCTCAAAGGCCGGCATCGGGAGTAAGTAAGAAAAAAAGAATAAAAGAAAGGAAGGAGAAGAGGGAAAATCCTACCATGTCATCATAAGTGCATCAGGCCCCGTTTCCACGGCGTGCCGGCTCTCGTAGCGACAGCACAAACACCAATTCCAATTCGGCATCAAAAGGAAAATTTAAGGAGGAGGAGAAACAAAGAGAAAAAAATGAGTACCACCTAAAATTGAAAAAAAAAATTATGTGTCTTGATCAGAAATGGAATGATGTAAAAGGTTAAAATTCAGGGGTGAGAGAAAAAATGGGGGAAGGTGAAATTAAAATGGGAGGAAAATAGAGAAATGCAAATGTATGTTTGGAATTAATGGTCTGGCCAGAACCAACAAATGTAATATGTCATTGTGTAATTTTTTTTGTAAAAATGTCTAGTTAATGCCAGTGACCAAAGAAATGGATTGAAATATATTAATTTTGGTTTCCTGTTAGAACAGGGTTTTTTTTTGTTAGCTCAAATGAGAGGAAAGTGACTTGACATTTTTGTTTGTTTGGTTTTCTGTACTGTAAAGTAAGAAAGAGATTTTTCCAGGTAACTGATCAAAATCAGTGTGTTGTAAAAAAAAAAGAATAAAATGTCACTCTTAACCATCTAAATCTAAATTGTAAAGAGCATTTAGCTCAAGGTTCAACCGGTATCAGATATGCACATCGAGCATTAAGCTCTTAGCACTCTTTGAGTGAATGATCACATTCTTTAAAGATTTTTGTAAGGCAGGCTGGTAACCAAATTGTGCCACTTACCTCCTTCATCCTCTAAACCACACAGGTGAAAACTACTTGGTTTGCAGACCAGGGTAACTGAGAGGATTATTTAGGACTGTCAACCTACTCTGGACTCTAAAATTCATAGCTAAATTCTTTTTTTTATTCGGCCTAGCCACCTAAAGTTTTCTTGTATTGAGTTGTTTGCCAACATGTGCCTGGGAGCACAAAATAAATTCTTAGTTAACCTGGAACATATGTTTAATCAAATTATTTTGTGTCGTATGTGAATTTCTCTTGTCGGTGGTGGTGGAATCACCTTCCATTTACTGGGAGTTTTTAAGGATCGTACCTGGGGTGTTAGTCGTTGATAATGAAAAAAATTCTTAATTGGGGTCCCTAGATTGATCACCGGCCATTTTCTTCTTTTTAAAAATAAAATTGTGTAATATTTGCATTTTTTTAGAAGTAAGTTCATCATCGTAATAGAATAATATCTTAACAACCAAACCACGTCGTATCTGTATAAAAAAAAACTTAAGCATGTACTTCAGTATATTATGTGTATAACATATATAATTTACGATTGAAAAACTTGTGATTTTGAAATAAATAAAAATAGCAAAGGTTATTCAGAATTAAATGTTTAATTAACATTGACTATAGTTTCATAGAATGTTTGGCTTAGCATCATCAGGACAAATGGAGCATACACATTCAAGTCATTATGACATCATCAGGGTTGTCATAGATACTTCCTTCATACAGTTAGTCATTGGCATGGTTATTTTTCTCCTTCACACTGTTGCCAACTCAAAGAAAAAAATACTCTCAGTTTTTATGAAATGGCCATTGTAGTTGCATCAGCTTTAAACTTGAATCTGGAAGAAGAGCTTTCTTTGAGGATCTACCTCTGAATCTCAAAGAATGGCTTAGTGATATGTATGTAGGTTGCAGTACTGAATTGCTTTTAGTTCACTGTGTAGAATGTATAAAATTTAAGCATACATAACTAAAAGATTGCCAGTATCATAAAAATCATCAGCATGAAAATCTTTAAAACATAGCAGATAGTGTTTTACTTCAAAACGTAAAACAAAATCAACTGAATCACTTCTAAGGTCTAATTCTTACCTTTTTCCTTTGATTGTGTCATCAAGTGATGCTCCAAGTTTTATTAACACCTTTTCTGTTTTAAATGGCAAGAGGAAAACACTTTCTTCTTGATTCACTTCACAGACAGACAATATCTGTTCCTTGTTCGTTAGAAGATATCGCTGCATTACTATTTGAAAACGCTCAGAATTGAAAGTCTCCATCACAACAGACTTGACAGCCCGATAATTAGCATACAAATGGATAACAGTCATTACTACATATAATAGCCACATCAACCTGAAAGAGAAAAAGTAATGCTCACAATAGTAGCAAATGGCAAATAACAACTTGAAGTACAGTATATAATTAAACCCCTATTAATTTTGAAGTTAAATTTTATGTTCAAAGGCACACATACACTATTTTTTAATTGTAATACAATGGAAATCACTGTTTTTAATTTATGTACATCTCCACCTGCTTACAAGTATTTTTTTTTCTTTTTTTTTATCAGCCTTAGAAATTTTGTATTGATATACAAACAAATTTATGTTATTACATGCAAATCATGTTATGGCTCTTACATGTAAATCATGTTTTATTTACACACACACATAATATATATTTCCTGCACCTTCCTCTAAAAATTTAATGGATGACTTCAGTAAATGCAGAATAAATATATGCATATTAATGCATACTCATTGCACCCTCAAAGTAAAAGAATAAAAAGTAGATGAATTGCTGTTTTGTTGTCATATTGAAAGGGAGATTACTGTTTCTCTGTTTTCCTAATCAGGATCCCCCCCCAATGTGAGTCACCTAAAATTAGGGTCCTCAAGGGAATAAAGCCCTAATACTTCATCTTCACTGAGGAGTTCGCATCTTTCAATGCTGTTCGATACTGTTTCACTAGCCTTAATATCGATGATGCAATACTTTCCCATGTAGACTGCTGTGGATGATAACTTATTGTTAACATAAAACATAAAAATAGGATGACAAAATTAACTAGAATGAGATCAAATTACAGGGACTACTAGAGAACTATAAATAAAACAATTTGTCTAATTTTTGGGTTGCACTCTGACCTGTCTTCAGGAACAACAACAACAGAGAAGTACAAGCTACTACTCATATGGTAATGCACATTACCACATCAGTAATTTGACAGCTGTAATTTAATTACATTGTAGCTAACTGCTGCAATTAGTAGGATCACCACACAATTTCACTTATTTAGAACAATAAGTTATTTTTCCTCATATATATATATGTATTCCTGTTCCTATTAAAGGGGTTCTAATGACTGACAAACAGCGGTATAACTATAACACTGGGATTAAATTAAAGGAAATGCTATCCCACACTCGCCAACCCACTTGGCCAACATGGTGAGTTATGGTCCCCCCCTCCCCAAAAAAAAAAAAAAAGATGCTTACAAGCAACTAACCCTTCAGAGCTGCAGAGTATGATCCAGGAACTTGCTGACAAGAGTAAAGAAGTGGGATTAAAAATGAACTTTCAGAAGACAAAAGTGATGTACTATGCTTCTACAACAAATAAAGATTTATTGATTGATGGAGGAAAGCTTGAGACAACTGATACCTACATTTATCTCAGGCAAAAGATATCTAAGTGAGGGTCACATTGATGAAGAAATTAGTCTATGTATAAAACTTTGATGGAGAGCTTTTGGAAGAAACAGAACAATTTTTAAGAGCAGTATGCCATTATGTCTTAAAAGAAAAGTGTTTAATCAATGCATCCTGTCAGTGCTTATGTATGGAGCAGAGAAATGGACCTTAACTAAAAAAATACCAGGTGCCTAAATTAAGATGTTCCTTTGGGAAACTTATTCTGTGTGTGCCATACTATTTATTTCAGGTTCCCCTTTTTCCCCTGGCCTTTCTCCCCTTTTTCCTGGACTCGTCTGTGGCAGCAGTGTGTTGCAGGGTGTTTTTCTGTGGGGAGATTTATTGCTTGGATTGACTTGCTGTTGCAGGTAAGTATGTAGGGCAGTTTATAACTTCTGATCTTAACGGGTTACCGTATACTTCTTGAACTCTAATCCTTCTGCACTTTTCTGTCATACTATCCTATCAGGGCAACCTGTTCCCGCTTCTATTTATTTCCAATTTTTCACCTGCCAAGAGGCGCAGCGCGCTGTGGGTTCGGGTCGATGTTCGTTCTTCTTCTGCGGCTGCAAACAACTCAAAGCAGCATGGAGAGATGGATGCTTGATGTAACCAGAAAAGATAAGAAGAGGACTTGTAGATAAGGAAAATGACAGGAATGGACGGCATCATGACCAGAGTGAAATCACTGAAATGGCAATGAGCTGGACATGTTGCCAGAAGAAGACCTCATGGAATATGGTTGGATGAAATTCGAAAGCATGCCGGAGTGACATGGGGGAGACAAGCTCAAGACAGACAATTGTGGAAAAAACTTAAGGAGACCTTCATCCAGCAGTGGATTGATAACAGTTGATGATGATGATATAATATATATATAAAATAAAAATTATAATCAATGGGTCGTAAGACAGATGTAAGTGACTGGCAAGAAGGTGTCGTAGCTTTTGGCTGGTTAAAAGGATACAGCAACAAGGGAGTTGCTGAATTTGCAGGTGTTAGAAAAAAAAAACCCAGTTGTATGTGTATATAAAGGTTTGTGCAAGTCAAACTAGACTGAAAATAAAAGGTAAAACTGGACAAAACACCATTTTGACACATCCCAACCAGTGCAGAGTTTTCTTGTCTGGTCAATGAAAACAGATTTCAAACAAGGCAGGAACTCCTTTAATCTGTTAATAATGTACCTCACATGTCTATATTTGAGTGAACATTGTGTAGGTAACTTCACAGAATATATATCTAGAGTAGAGTTGCAAGGCTGAAACCAATGTTAACTTCAGCTCACAAAAAAAGCTCAAGTACCTTGGGCCAAAGCTCACATGGCATGGACTGTTGATCACTAGAAGGCTGACAAGTGCCTGATGAATTCAAATTTTGCCTATATTGAAATGATACAAGATGCAGGATCAACAGGAGGTCTAAAGAAACATTCAATCCTAAGTGTGTTCAAAGAGTTCTTGCCAAAGGAGGTGGGTCTATAATGCTGTGGGGTTGTTTTAATGGTTGTGAATTAGGCCCACTAGTAGAGGTGAGGAATATGATGAATCAACTTGCTTACAGAGAAAATTTGGACAATCACGTGGGGTTTTTTTGCACACCATTTGCAGCATTTTCATTAAGTATTCACCAGGATGACTGTAGGATTCATAGAGCTAAAACCATTATGGATTGGTGTAGCTAAATCGCTAGATTTAAATTCCATCAAGAATTTATAGGACCACCTTGAATTCACCTGGAATAAAGTGTAAAAACCAAACTTCAGCATCCAAGGGATCTCAACAAATTATGAGACAAACTGTTCTTAGAATGGTCAAAAATTGACTCAAGTTATTTAAATCAACTTGTTCAATCTCTTCCAGCATGAATTAATGTGTGATTTCAGCATGAGGGGGTGGTGTAACTAAGTATTAAAAATAAATTCATAGAGGTGACTAATTTTTTTGTCCAGTGTCTTTGTATATACAACTGTTGTTCCACAAAAACTGAGAGTAAAATCACACAAAATGAAGAAATATAGGTACAGCAAAATATATGTTATTCTTTCTCAAAGTATCTTCCCTCAGATGATATGCAACGATCCCATTGTTCAGTCCACTTTTCAAAGCATGTGGCAAAGACATTTTGTGGAAGCTGCTTTAGTGACCCCTGTACAGCTTGAATAACGTCAGCATCTGTGTTGAATGTTGCGCCATGGAACTTCTCCTTCATCTTGGTAATAAATGATGTCATGGCTATTCCTGGACTGAAGAGGACTTGTGATATTTTATTGTCAATACTAGAAAATCCACTAGAATTGACAATAAAAAACTATAATAAGCTTTAAAATCTTTAAAAAGAAACAACCAGCTAAGCTCAGATTTCAAGAACTTTTCAATGTTACATTACAGGATACCTCAATTGTATGGGATGATTTAAACTTTATAAACCAGATAAACTATTAAGGCTTATTGTGGACTCAAAAAACTCTCCCTTGTTAAATCTTCAATATTATCTCCTGAGCCAACTGAGAAAATTTTTTACAGACCCTTCCCTGCCTTGTTAAAAAAACTCGAAAGATCTCATAGTTAAGTTAGAAGGCCTTCCAAAACTTGGCCATCCTATAATTACTAGTCTCGACATTAAATCTATGTACACTAACATAGATATGGATCGTCTTTTAGAATTCCTTGCAGAAGATTTGGCTGACAAAATAGTCTTTCATGACCACAGCAAAGAAGAACTGACAGGTCTTTATGAAATTCTGATGTTTGTTTAAAAAAAAAACTATTTTCAATTTGGCAGCAATTTCTACAAGCAAACTTCTGGATTGGCTATGGGCTCACCGGTTGCACCATTTCTTGCAAATTACTGTGTAGGAAAACTAGAAGAAAAGGTTCTGATTACTCCTTCAATCTTCATGCTAGGTATGTGAATGATATTATTTTCATTATAGACAGCAAAAAATTCTCTCTTCCATATGACATACTAGACTGGTTCAACTCCCGGGATGACAAATTGCAATTCACCATTGAACTGCAAAAAGTTAAGCACCTCAATTTTCTGGACTTATCATGTCATAAAAAAAGGAAAAATTGAAACAAGGTTATACAAGAAATCTATCAATAATAATAAAATGTTAGACTATCAGTCAAATCACCCTAATTACATAAAAACAAACTTGGCCACTCCATTTTTGGAAAAGATTAACATTCTAAATTCTTCAGAATTGTTAAAACATGCTCAAAAGGAGGAACTGAAAAAAGTTTTGGAAGATAATAATTACTCTTCTTTAGTAGGCAATCAAATTCTTAATAAAAAAGAAAAGAAGAAGAAGTCAAACACTAAATTGTTTCAGTTAACTAGAAAAGTTACTTACCATAAAGGACTGTTTGAAAAACTTCAGAGGATTAGTGAAAAAATTCTAATCAGACTGGCTCCAGGATTACAAAATAAACTTAGTAACTACCTTCTAAAATTAAAGCAAAAAGAAGGAAACATCCTGTTACAGGAAGGAGTGATCTACAACATAAAGTGTGAGTGTGGTCCCAGCTATGTGGGAGAAACAGGCAGACAGCTTAAGACCAGATTAGCAGAACATAAAGCTGCAATTAGAAATTTGACAAACAAAACAGGTTTGGACAGACATGTTCAAAATACAGGACATAAAATGCTTTGGGACTCTGTAGAAGTTCTGACACAACAACAGCACTTTTCAATAGAAAATTGTCAGACGGACTGGAAATTGAGAGAATTGTCAGAAGTGTTAAATGATGTTAAAGGTTGGAATTTAGCTAATGAATGGCAACACCTACTATAGTGTAGTCCTGAGGAAGGGTAGGGGTGCTACCCAAAAATTTGACTGTAAGTAATTTCCTTTATTCCTGTGTTCTCCTTCATTGTTGGAAAAAAATAGAAATCGCACGAGGTGAGGTCAGGACTGTAGGCAGGCAGTGGCATGATTTCAATACTGCATTTCATAAGAAACTGTTGAACACAAGCAGCCACTTGTGGGCGGGCATCATCATGGTGTAGGGTACACTTGCTCACCAGTTCTACTTGTTTAATCGATATGTGTCGTCACAGAAGCTTCAAGACTGAAATTTAACATTCAGCATTGACAGTAATTTGTGGAGGAATGGCATGCTGGTAGACTACACCTTTATGATCAAAGAAAATTATCATCATCACCTTCCAAGCTGATTTGGTTCGGAGGACTTTTTTCAGAGGAGGCGAGCCTGTGTGTTTCTCGACTCTCATTGCGCACTTCATGAGGGGTTTGAAATAGTGGACTCGTGTTTCATAAGCAGTTATTACTGTGTTTAAAAAGTTTTGGATCCTTTGCAATAATTTGTTTCCACTCATGACACCTCAGCTCTGGCTAACAATTGTTCTCTCGTCAGGTGATGAAGTACCCATCTGAAACACACACAATGCAGGGGTAATTTGTCATGTAGAATGTTGTTTTTGTAATATTAGTTGATTTTTTTATTGAAAGTTTAATGACCACTGTGAGCAACTCAATGGGCTATAAGCAGTCGCCCATCCCTAATTTAGGACCACTGGTTCCAGGGAAGGGAGAGAGCCAGTGCCGTAAGACAAACACAACATCCATGCCTCACCGGGATTCGAACCCGGACCCCTTTTGCACGAATCATCAGAGGCCATTGCTTAGACCACTGCGGCACCGGGGTGGCTAATATTAGTTGATGCCACTATGTCTTCACACATCATTCATCGACCTAGGAAAGAGTTCTGCTGACAAACACCCTTTTTCAAAATCATGGTGCCATCTAAAAATCATTGAATCACCCAAACATTTATCTTTGTAAGCTTTTTCATTAAATCAATTGTTTCTGGAGCCGTTTTACCTGAACAGTAGCAAAATTTTATTGCACAACTCATTTCTCTTCTTAACTCTGAATCACTCCCCTCCATAGCTGTATAGTGAAATGCAGAGGTACCTTAAACAACGGCACAAAACTAAAATCATCTGCCATGGCTAATAACTGTTGCCATAGATACTTCTGTAATTCAGTTGGTCGTGTGTGGGTGGTTATTTTTCCCCTTTGCACTATTGCCAACTCAAAAAAAAAAAAAAAAAAAAATTGCTCCCAGGTTTTATGGAACAGCCTTTGTATGTAAATTTCCCCAAACATCTGCACTTGTCGGGCTCACAGAACTTCCATTCAATTACTACTATGTTACTGTGAATAAAATCATATAGTTTGTTTTTCATTATTATGTATCTGCTATTATCATGATTTTTGTTTAAAAAATATGCTGACATGTTTTCCTGAGTTCAAAGGCTGATAAGTGAAATTTTCATCCCCCTGCAATGCAGGTTCTGAAACAGGTTTGATTGCAGTATCCCCAAGGCCACTGTAGTTAGAAGGTAATTTTCCTCCTCTACCAGAATTTTTGTTTGGTCACTGTATTTTTTTTTATCTTAAATGTATGTTTTAATATGCACTGCTAAAAAAAATATGTGAGTTAGGAATCACAGTCCCAATGCCACTTCAAATTCTAGGCATATTTTCATTTCATTTGCTGGAATTCCAAGGATTGGCTAATGATATTCCTTTTTATTAAAATGCCAGTTTTAAAAAACACTACTGTTAAAAGAGCAGAGGTTAAAATCATTTAAAAATTATGAAATACAAATGTCCTATCTTGATATGCCCTTACTGAGATATTCATACATGCAGAGACATCGACATAGGACAGTATTTTTAACAGTAGCACTTTTAAAATCTGCATCTTACTATGAAACAATACTAGTGGCTAAAACCTTGGAACCCGAGCAAGTAAAAGAAAATAGGCCTGGGAACTGAAGTGACTTTGGGACTATGGTTTCTAACTCCCATTTTCTTTAGCAGTGTATTTTTAAACATACATTTATGATTTAAAAAAAATACAAAAAAAAACTTGACCAAACATAGAAATTCTGACAGGAAAAAAATGACCTTTGAACTATAGTGGCCTTGGGGATCAACCCCATTTTGGAACCTGCATTGCAGAGAACAGGAATTTTACTAATCAGCCTTAGAACTCAAGAAAACAGGGCAATAAATTTTCTAAACTAAAATCATGTTTACATCAACAGGAAGTACATAATAATGAAAACAATACATGATACTATTTGCAATAACATAAAAATAATTGAATGGAAAATCCCTGAGCTTGCACATACAGACATTTTGGCAAAGTTAAAAAGGTGATAAATCTTAAGACTAGAAACAGAAAAACATTAAAATATATCAGATGTTCACATTAGTGCTATATGCTGATTTATTATTATTTAGTCATATGCAGTATTCCAGGTTTGTTGATCAATTATATTGATGTTTAAGATCATCATAAAATACCTATATGACAAATAAGAAAATGCTGTAGTTTTCTTGTGCATTCTCTTTTGTTTTGTGCTGTGCTCATAAGCACATGTGGGATCAGACTTCCCACTTTGTTCTTACTAATACGCATCACATCAAATCATTCTCAATTCAAGCTGGTGCTTTGCTAATCAAGATACAGATACATCATAGGCTTATTTGCAGCTGAAAAAGTAATTATTTTACTCAAATAACAAGCTGTCAGTTCACTAGACTCATACTTTTTTTTTTCTATTTCAAAAACTCTATTATTTTTAGAAAGACATTTCAAAAATGCAATAATCAAGTATTCTGAAGAAATGGCTAAGTGGGAAACAGTGAAAATTCTGAGCCACAAATGACACTCATAGGTGTGCTAGAGACATCATGAAGAATTTCTTGAAAATCTGGCCCTCAATAATTACTGTCATTTCAAAGCAGCTTTAACCCATTGGATTTTCTTCTTTTGGCTTCATGAAGGTCTTCATTAAAGGATCTTCCAGTACTGCACATCAGAATCTCCAGTGCTGCCATTCATGAAGTCATAACTCATATCCTACAATGTAAATGAATTGAATTCTGCACTTGCTTAAGTACTGTCTGTGCAAGTAAAGTGCAATTATAAATTTATGAAGTTGTAAAAAAAAACAATAACACCTCACATTTCTTATGCATATGTATAAAAAAACAAATATATGTGTACACTACTTTATGAATTATTAAATTTTCATTTTGTGATATTACTTTTTGTACATGCTGCATACACATAATTTCACTTCATTCAGCCTTGAATTTCACTACCTGCAATAATACCTACACCTTGTATTTATCAAAAATAACATAATCCCCAATTTGGAACCCCTCAGGTAGTCCTTATTTGGTAACCAATTTTGATGACATGATAGCTGTGAAAGGCATTTTTGGTGTGTATGACAAAACTTTCAAAATGAGATCAAGCAGCTGAAGCACCAGATCATTCCTTATAATGAGTATCTATAAAACTTAAGTAGGTCTCTAACTGGCAAACAAGAAATATGAAGAAAAAGTGTTTAGAAAGTGCAAAATGCAAGAGTTAAGATGGAAAAATCGGTAGCTCAAATCAAGTTCTTCAAGAATTGTCAGGTAACAGATTTTATTCCAAATTCATTTAGGCTTGGAAAAGCATTCAAAGAATTACTTTCCAACAGCTTTGTAAATGCTATAGAGCATAAGACGTTAAAACGTAGCAGAGTGGCAAAATATAGGAGCCTAGCGTATTATAAAAGAATTAATCAAGAGAATGAAGATAAATTTTCCAGTATCTTAAGTGAAGCAGATAAGCTAGAGTTAGAGTAGTTGAATATTGGAATAAGAGACAAAAATTAAAAAAATTAACCAACCTTAAGAAAAAAGAAGAAACATTTCTAAAGAAATCAACACAAATAAGGTCCGAGAAAATAAAGTACTAAGACATGTTAAAGATAATTCCTCTGCAGGTTTTGAAGATGACAATCCGATTTTTGGCGTAAATGTGACAAGGATGGTAAGTCAGACTTACCATCCTTGTCACATTTACGCCAAAAATCGGATTGTCATCTTCAAAATTTGTATTATATGGCATAATCCCATATTTCTTTCATGATTCCTCTGCAGGTATTAGCAAAGATTTATTAAATATTTTAAATAAAGGTTTAAATTATAATCTGACGAAGAAAAAATTGAATACAGAAAAAATAGTTATTGAATTGGAAAGTATATGCAGCACTTTGCAAAAAGATGACAAAATTAAAGCAAATTTCCTCAGGAATGATTACCACAACAGCCTAACAAAGTTCCTTAAACAAGTAGAAATTCCCCAAAAGAACTTTTAAATCAACAATTAAAAGCCTTAAACCAGTTCAAAAAAGGAGAAAATTTAGTGGCTTTGAAAACCGACAAAAGTAAGTTAATTACAATTATGGATAAAGAATATTATTGGAAGAAAATAGAAGATTTAAAAAAGCCTATTTATGAGGAGATACAGGAAAACCCATTACATGAATTAATTAAAAAAGTTACAAAGCTTATTTCAGTACAAAAGAAAAAGGCCAACTACCAGATAACTTTAAAAAGTTCTCGAAATTGCAATTCAGGTTGCCTCAGCTATATGGAATAGTAAAATTACATAAGATTAACCACCCAATTAGGCCAATTATAGATTCAAAATGCTCAATACTTTCAAATCTGAACTATTTTCTTAAGTCGCACCTTCAAGATTTATTAGAAGAACCTCTTTCCATTATAAAAAACTCCTCAACCCTAAAGTGTAAATTAGAGCAGCTTCCAACCCTAGATTCACCTATTATTGGTAGCCTTGACATAGTATCTATGTACACTAGCATAAATTTAGGTCAGCTTATAGAATTTTTAGCAGATGACCTGGCAGACAAAATTGTTTTTCATAATCAAGCAAGGATTTACTAGTGGAGATTTTTGAAATGCTGATGTTCTCCTTTTTAAACAACTTTTTTTCAATTTGAGAAAAGATTTTTCTTCCAAAAGTCTGGACTAGCAATGGGCTCCCCACTCTCCCCACTGTTGGCAAATTACTATGTAGGAAAGCTAGAAGAAAAGGTACTGGTTCAGCCCTCATACTTTTGTCTTTATCACAGATATATGGATGATATCTTATTCATTATAGATAGCAAGGATGAAAATCTTCCAGAAAAAATTCTAAGGTGCTTTAATGAATTAGATGAATCCCTCATGTTCACTTTGGAGGATCAAACTGAAGGAAAATTAAACTTCTTGGATTTGACCATCTATGTCCAGGAAGACAAGTTCCTCACAAAAATGTACAAAACACCTTTGGATACTAAAAAAATACTAGATTTTAGCTCCTCTCATCCATATTCAATGAAGAAAAATTAACATTGCAAACCAGTTTTTAGAAAATATAAATAATTTAGTCTCCTCAGAAGATATGAAAAAAGCCCACATGGATGAACTGGAAGTAATGCCAACAGAAAATAACTACCCAAAAAAGGAAACAGATAAATTTCTCAAACAAGATAAAAAAAAAACAACAACAAAAAAAAAAAAACAACAACCAAGCAGGAGTTTAGGTTCACAAGAAAAATTATGTATCAAAATGGTTTGATTGAATCTTTAAAGAGAACAAGCAGTAAATATGTTAGATTAGCTCCCAGTTTAGACAACAAAATTAAAAAAATTGCCCTAGCTTGATTCAAAAAGAAGAAAACTTGTTAAAAATGCAAGGAGTCATTTATAAAATAACCTGCAGCTGTGGAAAATACTACATAGGAGAAACAGGTCATAGACTGGAAACTTGCATCGCGGAGCACAAGACAGCAATAAAAAATTGTTCAAACAAGACATTAAACATACATGTTAGAGAAACAGGACACCACATGGACTGGGACTTTTTGACTGTCACCGGACATCAATCCAACTTCCTGAAGCGAAAATTGAAAGAGGGACTACTTGAAATTGGAAAATACCAGAACTTTATCATTAATGACTGTAAGGGATTTTCACTACCTAACATCAGGCAAGACATTTTGCAGAATCGCCGTAACCGTCAATGTTAACCATAACCGAAGACCGTGACGGAGATTGAACGAACGACTGTCTGATGATGGAGAGGAGTTCTCTCCAAAAATTAGCAGAAAATTTAAGAATTTACCTAGATAAATCCCATAAAAAGTTAACTTGTTTTAAGTTTTTTGGGTTAAATACCACGTTTTGATAACTACTCATTGAGAGATATAAAAGGTAAAAAATACATGTGCAGTACTTTAATTTCATACTTGAAATTTAATTATAATAGTTTTTCTCACACTTTTCATTCTAGAGGTTGCTCGCATTAAAACATTCATAACTCCTTTTTAATACACAAAACTATGCTACAAAATTTATGCAGAAAATAAAAACTAAGAAAATTAAAATATGAGTTTATCACAAAGTCTCAGAATATTAATGTATTCAGTTTTTTTAAACATAACATAAACATAATTTCTTCACAAATAATGCATTTTTCATACCTACACATTATTTTGTGTTACATAAGGTAAAATAACCAAACTGCATATCAAAGCAGCAAGATTAACCATAGTTTCTTGACTTCCATCTTTGGCAGAAACATCAGCCATGTTGTTTTGTCGTGCTTGATGTTCAGTTAAGGCTGCTCTAGTAGCACCTCCAGCAACTCCAACAATTGACTATAAAAGAAATAGGAGTTGTAAAAAATAACCCAAACGCTAAAAATATTTACAAGTGAAACACATTCAAAAAATAGATATCCTGGTTCATATTATTATGATCAATCTAAAATAACATGAAAATGGTGACCATATCAACTTTCTATCATTCCATCTAAACACTTCAGTATTGTGAATAGTAAACAAGTACAAATACAATGGAGTGTATGTGGCTGTAATATCCAAAATCTCTACTAAACACTAGTATAATTACACAAGTACAGATATATACCAAATCTCTGAATATTTCCCCTCCAACCATTTTTTTCACATAAACTTATATTTGGTTTTACTCAGAAATTTGAATTACATTCAATTGAAAATATCCCTTACTCTTTCTTTTCTCTGAGTTGCTGTTTATTAACAGATGTTTCTGTCCTTTTGTTGGCTGCCAAGACCTGTTCTCAATGCTTTGAAATTTAGTTCTTACAGTCTGTTGATACGGAATGCAATTGAATTATATTGCATTATATTATGGCACCATAATTCAATTGCATTCGGTTCCAATGAGCTTTGAAAACTGTCATAATATTTGCACCTTTAAGGTATTAAACACCAGCAAAGTGCGCATATTTACGTGCAATTCATTAATGACATATCATTAAATGGCCAATCACTTACCCGAAGGTTCTTGGTCATTTTTTTCCTTTACACTTCAAGCATGTCAATTATCATCATGTAATGTAGTTGGCCTTCTAAGGTTGAAAAACTCCTTGCTTATGGGATTCGTTCTTCCGGCCATCAAAAAAGTATTCCTCACTTATGAATTCATTGAAAAAATAAAAGTAATTAAACAAGATTTAAGTGAATAACATATGGCTAGTATGGATGTTCGTGCTCTGTTTCCTAGCACACCAGTACCTCAGGCAATTAACATAATTGTTGAAAAATTATATATGTTACAAACAATGAATGCAGTACAAATTGAGGAATTAAAAGAAATTTTATTGTACATATATGAAAATAACATTTTTATGTTTAATAACAAGGTGTACAAACAAAATTATGGTGGACCTATGAGGTCACCATTGTCAATCTTATTTGCTGAAATTATAATGTGACATAGAAACAAAAATAATAAGTAAACTAGAAGATCCACCACTGATATACTGCAGGTATGTTGATGACATTTTTCTGTTGTCCAAGCTAAAAAATGATGAACTTTAAGACTTGACAAAAAGGTATAATGATATTTATCCATCTATTGAATTGACAGTGGAACAGGAACATAACAATACATTGGCATTTTTGGATATTATGATAATCAAAACAAATGATAATATGCAATACAGAGTGCATAGAAAATCATCATATATTCCTGTATTAATACCTTTCCAGTCATCGCACCCATTAACACATAAAAGAAATAGTGTTAAAACACTAATTAAAAGAAGTTTAACACACTCATCAATAGAACAATATAAAAAAGAAGAAATTCAATATATTGAAAAAATTGCACATAATTTTGGTTATCCTAAACAGATATAAATGTATTTATGAAGTAACTCAAGCAAATAACAAGGGCAATAATGATAAAAAACTTTTAACATATGTAGGAATTATCCCATTTTTTGAGGGTGTTTCTGCTGAAATTAATAAGGTTTGTAGCAAATATGACATACAAGCAGGAAATCAAGTACATAATATAAAAAATGAAAAAATCAGCCAATTGGATAGAGCAGATGTATATGAAATTCCTATAAACCAGCAACCACCTTTGTCATATATATAGGCAGCACCAAGAACAAATTAAAGTATAGATTGAACCAGCATATAAGTAATTGGAATAAAAAAGAAGCTAAGACTGCATTAACCCAATATTGTCTGGAAAATCACCAATATCCGAAGTTTGAAGATATTAAAATTATTAAGAGCTGTAAAAACGAAAGGCAGTTGAGAATTGCAGAATCAGTATTAGGTGAAAAAAAAAAACAGATCAAGATTGTGTAACATTAATGAGCCAAGCAACTTAAACGAACAATGGAGGGCATTACTAAAGATTGAACAACAGTTCAGAGGGAAAAAGGGAAAAGAGAGCAGCACTAATAATAGATGGCGCCAGAGACACAAAGATGCAGAGATTGCGACTGAAGCCGGAACCTCAATGACTTTGCTCACTTGAGCTGTGGTGGGCAGAGTGACACATTGGCCTCCTGATGACGACAGATGTACTGTTGAAAGCGCTAGAGGATTGCGTATGACGGGCTGAATGAGGTTGGCACTTGCGGTAGGGTTAGTACGGTGTTTGAAGCAGATGGAGCACTTTTTTAGTCACAGTTGACAAAGGTTTAACTGCCAGGGAATGTAAATAGTGTAATTATGTACATAGTGGTTTTAACTGAATGTATGAATGAGTTGTATGGTGTGTATATTTGAGTGGTTTTTATGGAGATGACGAGCTATGTTTACGTCTCAGAAGGCATAATGAAACCTGCCTTTTTGTCCAGTGAATAAAATATAAAAAAATAGTAAAAAAATACTATGTTTCATGACCGGAAGAACGAATCCTATAAGCAAGGAGTTTTTCAACCTTAGAAGGCCAACTACATTACATGATGATAATTGACGTGCTTGAAGTGTAAAGGGAAAAAATGACCAAGAACCTTCGGGTAAGTGATTGGCCATTTAATGATATGTCATTTGAAAAACTGAATTTCAAAGGATTGAAAATAGGCCTTGGCAGTCAAGAAACAGCCAGAAACATCTGCTAATACACAAAAACTCAGAAAAAAAAATACAATAAGGAACTTCAACTAGTAATTATAAAACTTAAAATCATTCAAAGATGCCCTACCACTTCCCCAAGTGATGATTCCAAGTTAAGTGAAGGATGCGACGGTCAGTAATTACTCCTATTCACTAATCTGTTTCAGCTGGATCATGAACTCCTTTCTGCTATGAGGTTATTTCAAAGAGACATCTTTTAAACTTATTCTTATGGGGTGATTTATTACAAATCAACAATTTTTGAGCCATACATAAAAATATTCTCAGACAGACTGAACATAAAGTTTGGAAAATTTCTTCTTGCTATTCCTCTTTCCTTCATGTGAAAAGTGCCCAACTTAAGATAAGAAGTAGTTGAGAAGTTTTCACATCAGTACTGAAAAGAAAGGCTCAAAAACTATATCAGCAGTTCAACAGCATGAATAAATTGTAAGACATGTAAAATGCATATGCTGTTGCATAAGGTGGTATGTAAGCCTCAAGTTAATCACCTGAGGGAATAGGGATCACATGATATACTGATGAAACATTTGTGTCAAGAATTAGGACCAATGTTTTGACAGACCACACTTAAGATAATGAATCCTACAAAAAGGATTGTTACATTGTAAGTGGATTACAGAGCATTAAATCTAGTCAATGGATTAGCAAGTTTTACTGCCAGTCTATATCTATCAGTTTAAGATACTTTATGAAGATACTGGAAACTTTCTAAATTTCTCTCTCTCTTTTTTTTTTTTTTTACCATAATATTTCCAGTGATGAAAAGTTGCAAAATCATTTTTGGAGCAGCAAAATGCATTTTTAGAGCAGGTGAAATACATTTTTGGAGCAACAAAATGCATTTTTGAAGCAGGTAAAATACATTTTTGGAGCAGCAAAATGTATTTTTGGAGCAGATGAAATACAGTTTTGGAGCAGCAAAATGCATTTTTGGATCAGATAAAATACATTTTTGGCGTAACAAAACATTTTTTCGGAACAGGTAAAATATTAGTAAATAAAACAAACTCTTAAGCAAAAAATGTTTTAAAACTAGATGCACCCTACCGAAATTTATCTTGCATTGAAATACACATAAAATATGAAAATATTTTAGTTTCCAAATAGATCAAAAAATTTGTAACCATAGCAGGATTCTATTATTAAACATTTATTTTACAAAAAATGTTTAATTTTTTGCTGCTTTTCTCAATATTTAATTGCTCACTTCTATTTTCTTCTAATATTTTAAGATAGTTAGTAATGTTTTGCTTTGCTTCTTTTAATAGTATTTGTCTACTTTCAATTGCACTTATGTCACTTTTTTTTTTTATGCCACATTCAATGTTCATCTCAGCATTGTTTTACATTTCATGAGATTCTCCTATTGCTGCAAAAGTTCAGCTTCTTCCTGTTTCAAATCACCTTGTGAAAATTCAATTTCTTCTCTTTTTTACTTATTTTGCCGCATATTTCCAGCACTAATCCACTCTTGATAGTTTTCCAGGATTCTTTATAAGCTGTCATAAGTTTTTTTGGTTACATTAATTTTACTCACATCTCCATTTAGTCTCTTGACATGATCTTTGTGCTTCTTTCTCTCTGCATGATGCCTACAATCATTGCGGCCGCCATGCGCCAGGCTAACATCGCAGACCCATGGCTTACAAAACGTGATTCGGCAAAACTTTAGATGCTTCATAAATAACCATTTTTTACTATACATCGCGATTCACTTGACGATAAGTTTCAGCTGACTTAGTTCTTTTTTGTTGCCATAGCTGTTTCACTGCTACGTTTCATTTCGTTTTAATCTAAATTAACTCTTTCCACTCGAATCACTTTTCCCCATACTCACCCAGCACTCGTTTTTTTTTTTTTTTTTTTTCTTTCTGCAGTAGAGACCACAACTCAGCAGTGAAAGCTCAGCTTTGGCTCGCCAACTCCGACATACGAGGTATAGAGGCATCATCGGCGTGGCGGGTGACACCCGACCTATTTGGCGAAAAAGAAATGTCTCGCGAGCGTCAACATGCGAGCTATAGAGGCGTTATCGGCATAGAGGGTGAAACCTGACACCCGCAACATTCCGAAAAAAAGAAATATCTCGCAAGCCCCAACATACAAGCTACAGAGGTGCCACAGGCGTGGCGGATAACATCATCCGACATGCAAGCTATTCGGCAAAAAATAAATTCCACACGATCGCCAACATGCGAGCTATAGAGTCGTCATAGGCCTGGAAGATAACACGCAACACGCCAGCTATTCGGCAAAAACGAAATTCCTCGTGAGTGCCGACATGAGAGCTATAGAGGCGTCATCGACGTGGCAGGTGACACCCGACACGCCGATGACATTTCTTTTTTCTATTCGGTGAAAAAGAAATGTCTTGCGAGCCCCGACATGCAAGCTATCGGGGCGTCATCGCCGTGCCAAGTGACATCCAACCTATTTGATGAAAAAGAAATGTCTGGCGAGTGCCAACATGTGAGCTTATTAGAGGCGTCATCAGCGTGCCGAGCGCACTATTCAGTGATTTCGTAATGTTGGGTGTCACTTGGCAGTCGGTGGAAAGGGTATAATAAATGTTTACACCAAAATTTTCACTAGCAGAAAGCCACATGTTATCAATATAAAGAGTTCGCAAAAGGTGCTGTGCTGAGCTCCCTCTCGGCTTTTGCACACAGCACTCTCAAATGACTGTACAGGGAATCACGTGACAAAACCCCACTTCCGTTGGCGGGGGAAGTCAGAACATCGAAGGCGTATATAGGGACTATCTGTAAAGTGCATTTTTTCGACCAAAAGATGGTAAAAAACAGAAAATTGCGTGCAGGGATCTTGCATGGGTTTTTCTGTATTTTTTGGGTGACTTCCGTAAAACTGTAAGATGGAGTGAAAATCAGTAAAAGTTGGCTTCTCTGAATACCTATGAATCCTTTAGAAACAGAACCATCGTATCCTGCAATGGGAGAGCCATTTTCAGTCGTCATCCACATCAATGAAATAGCTAACAAATGACCTTATGTTGTATTTACGTAATCGTGCATCTCACCCAGAACGAAATAACTGCGCCATCCCAAAGAGCAGGGAACGACAAATAAACTATCTCAATAGCACAACACTCTGAAAGGGCACCAAACCATCTGTAAACAATCTTCATCAGGATTTCATAATGTACAGCATTGTTTCTCCTACATACCACGTGATTACAACAAAACTTATTCGTCACTTATACCGAAAAAACAACGAATTAAGATTGATGGTACGTGTTGATTAAGCGTCATTATACGTTTAACCAAATTACTCGTAGACCTTAAAAAAGCGCCATTCGATTCGCCGTTTAAAATGGCCTTTTTTCACTCAGCATTTTTTGCTGTGGATTGCCGTTTTGATGCAGTTGGGCACAAATATTAAATTTCTTCGTAATTTGTAGCAGTATGGCGCAAGATAATGAAATTGACGCAAACTTTCCATCACTGTGTTTCAATTTCCTGAAAACAATAAACTTTTTCCATGAGATGCATGAAATGATAAATCACAGTTGTAGAGCATCAGAGACAAATATTTGACCAAGGAAAAGTTAATGTAAGGAAGATGTCACATTCAATACATGAATCATTGCCTACTAGACGAAACGCGGCAGAATTGACGGTTAAGTTTTTTTTTTTTTTTTGAAAAGAATAAACTCATATGAAACAACAAATGTAAACTTTATTTGATTGACAAATTCACTCAACCACTTCAGTAAAGACAATAGTCCAGTATCGGGACTTTTTTTTTTTGACTGACGGTTTAACGACCACCGTGAACAACTCAATGGGCTATAAGCAGACACCCGTCTTTAATTTATTGTCACTGGTTCCAGGGAAGGGAGAGAGCCAGTGCCGTAAGACAAACACAACATCCATACCTCACCAGGATTTGAACCCAGACCCTTCACGAACGAATCATCATAAGCCAGCGCTTAGACCACTGCGCCACCGGGACGGCCAGGTTCGTGATAAGCATCACGACTGCACCCTTTTTGAGTCGTAAAATGTGAGACGGAAGTACAATCATCTCGATCGTTTGCAAAAATTCAACTGGATAGCACACTCTTTCACTCTTATTTTCAGTCACAACTGTGTTTGTAAATGTTGTTGGAATGAGATTCGCGTTGCGAATACTCTTCATTCTCTTTTGTCTGAGACACATAGTTGCGACCCATTGATAGCTCATGTTTTTCATTAAGGCTCTTACATTTCCTTTTTTTTTTTCTGCAGGAGAGACTTTCTGTTAAAGGTAAGCATGCAATAAAGTATTTACTTACTTCAGGACTGATCATAGAACACCATGCCCACACCAAGTCTGACACTGAACTGAGCGCCTGATGTAGATAAGGGCTGCATGCATCTTAGTTTTCTCTTCGACTGGCACATCTACATGGTAAGACCTTTATTTTGATACCTGAACCATATTTTTACATTCATCCATTCTCTCAAATTAGGTCGCACAGTAAAAAACCTTATAGAATGAAGATGTAGATGGCGCGATTCAATATGTACATTCCAAATATTTTCACTAACAATGGCCAACAGAATGTTTATTTACATCTTTACATAATGGGAAATGTCTTACCTATGCGTGAATAAACTGGATCGAATGAATATTAAATAAATTGTATATATACATCACACAGTCCAACGGCATAACGTAATCAGGTCTTCGAGAGTGTCCGCTGTTCCGATGAGAAGAACTTTAAACGAATGCCTGCTAGCGTTGCTTTGAGCAATGGTTCACTCAGAGAAAAAAAAACAGACTTTGGACTATCTGAGTCCCTCCATGCTTCCACCTTCAACAGCACGTGAGTCAACTGCAAACTTCTCCCATAGACTTTACATGGGAACTTTGCCCCCCCCCCCAATGCCCGAACTGTTGCCCCAATCTCATTTTGCTCTTCGACTGGCACATCTACATAGTAAGACCTTTATTTTGATACCTCAACTATATCTTTACGTTCAGCCCAGGGTTGGGTTTTTACCGGGGAAAACTAGGTTTTTACCATTAAAAATTTGGGAGAGACTGGTAAAAACTTCTTTCAACACTTTGCAATGGGGAAAATCCTTAATAATTCATAAAATGTAGAAAAAGATAATGAATTCATCTTGTTCAACGTTTTCTGTGTGTAGAATATTTAACTAACTCCCAAAAACGCTCCCCATTCTCTATGTAGAGCAGTAGTGGATGGTATAACAGAAAAGCTTGACATAGGGGCCGTCCATAAACTATGTCCGTGATTTTTTGCTATTTTTAGACTCTTTCCCTCCCCATGTCACATTTTGCCCATTTGTTGACACCCCCCCTAAAAAGCGCATCCTAATTCCCGCACCTCCCTTTTTTTTTGACGACTGCTTTTAGAAGTCTGTTGAGAAACAGAATTATTTAAAGGAATCTTCCATATATTTACACTTTTTCTTCAGAAAATATTTTTCATTTAGGCATTAATTTATTCCCAAATGCTACCCAAACTTTATCATTCTGAAATGATGATCTGCAAATGAACGCATGCATTCAAGGTAGCAACACTCCTGATCATACCATCTACAAAACACGATAGATTTAGTAGTACAAATACAAGAACTCAATATTGTGATTTAGCTAAATATCACCACAAATCTGAAATATTTCATACCTTTTTTTAAATATCAAAAGAAAAAACAAGAAAGATGACACTGAAGTTTCAGCTGTAATGGATACGTCTTTTGAATCCGTTCTGATGCGAATTAAATTTACCAAAGCTATTCAAAATCAAGGAAACCGGTATGGAAAACAGTAGTATCTGACCAAAGAAAGAAGTTTTTCAGCCCGGGTTTTTATCCCGCAGATATTGCTGTAAAAGGAAACGTCATCTTATGCCCTCTGGTGGCAGACTTGTGCATTAAGAAAAAAATGAAATTATATGCAAAACATGTCGCAGCAGAAACGCTCTCCAACAAAGAAAGAATTTTTCAAATCAGGCTCTTAGAAGCAGAGATATCGACAAATATAAGATATGCGTCTACGGCACCTGGCGGGGAAAACCATGCATTATTTTAAGGAGAAAGTATTTTCTAAAGGTTTTTCGATGTGACCGGTATCGGTCCACAATTTTTTCAATCGAGTTTTTAGTAGCTCAAATTTTACTGCAAATACATTAGATGCAGAAGTTAACTTTTACGCCCTCGTGGCCAAACCGTTCTTTATCAAATATTAGAAATTATATTAAAAACATTTCCTTTCAGAATTTGTATCTGGTCGAGAAAGAATTTTTCAACTCGATGTTTTAGAAGCTGAGATATTGTGAGGAAAACACAATTTATCTTTATGCCCCCTAGCAAAACGTCTATGCATTACTTTAAAATTTTGAAATTACATGAGAAACGTTTTACACCAGAAATGCTGTCTAACAAAGAAGAAATTTTTCAAATCCGACTTTTAGAGGCAGAGATATTGACAGAAATAAGATAGAAATCTACATCCTCAGGTGGAGAAACCATGCATTATTTTAAGAAAAAATATTCTCAAACGTTTATCAACATGAGCAGTATTGGTCCACGAAAAAAAAAAATTCATCTGGGTTTTAGAATCTGAGATTTTGCTGCAAATACCTATGAAGCAGAAATTTAACGCTTACGACCCCTGCTGGCCAAACCATATTTTATAATAAAATTAGAAATTACAACAAAATTTTTTTTCCGTCAGCAGCTGTATCTGGTGCTGGAAGAATTTTTCAAATCTGAGTTTTAGAAACAGAGATATCGGGGAAAGCACAGTTTACCTTCGCTCCCCTAGCGGAAAGTCAATGATTTACTTGAACATTTTGAAATTCTATTAGAAACATGTCGCACCGGAAAGTCTGTCCAACAAAGAAGAAATTTTTCAAATCGGACCATTAGAAGCAGAGATATTGACAAAAACAGGATATACATCTACGCCCT
This sequence comes from Macrothele yani, assembly GCA_039090855.1. Taxonomy (NCBI): domain Eukaryota; kingdom Metazoa; phylum Arthropoda; class Arachnida; order Araneae; family Macrothelidae; genus Macrothele; species Macrothele yani. The sequence continues at coordinate 36,586,063 of CM077004.1, forward strand.
CTGGCAGAAAAACCATACATTATTTTAAGAAGAAAACATTCCAAGAAGGTTTGTCAACATGAGTAGCATCGGTCCATGAAAGAATTTCTCCAATCGAGATTTTAGGAGCTCAAATTTTGCTGCAAAAACATCAGAAGCAGAAATCAACCCACGCCCCCTTGTGGTCAAACCATTTTATACCAAAAATAAGAAATTATATGCAAAATATTTCCCATCACGAGCTGTGTCCGCTGAAGGGAAAAAAATTCAAACCGGAGTTTTTGAAGCAGAGATATCTGCGGAAAAGTAATTACTAAGTAATTTACTTTTACGCCCCCAGAGGAGAATCTATGTGAAACTTGGAAAAGTGACTATGCTTAAAATAATCTTCGACATGAATGGAATCAGAAAGTAAAATAATTTTTTGAATTGGATGATTAGAAGCAAATATATGGAATAGAATGTGTTTTGAATTCGATATCATCTGCTTTTACGCCCTCTAGTGGCAAAATTTTACATCGTAAAAAAAAACAACGAAATAAAGGATCATCATTCGCACATTTCAAGCTTCCTAATTCAAAAAGAATTTTTCAAGTCGGACTATTAGTTGCAGAGATACCGTGTGGACGGACGGACAAATTGATGATGTAAGCACCATCTTTTTTTACAAAAGGCATGCTAAAAAAGACAAAAAAATAAACAAAAAAAAAACCCGAAGAAATACCATCCTTTATATTTTTGCCGCTGGACGTCTAAATTACTAAAACTTCCCCCTCCCCCTAGGTCACATTTGGTCCGGTTGTCAAGAACCGCCCTCCCCCTGTAATCTTGGATGCACTTTATGGACGGCCCCATACTTTACTGGCAAGAAAAGGGCAACCCTCAGTGTATGTGTCGAGAAAAAGGTTAAAATCTCAAGAAAAATTTATTTTTAAATGTTGAGGCAATATGCTTGTAAGCTCTTTACCAGGGGTGTAGAAAATATTCAGGGCACGATATTTCCCCAGAACACAATTTTTTTTGTCCAAAATTGAGGGCTCATTTCAAAAGAAATTGCAGACCTATTTTAATGATTTTCAATAGGGTAGGTCCCCAGGTGTTGCTTAACAACATATTAAAATTTCATTGAAAACAAAGCATTTTTACGCGAGTTATCGTGATGACGGATAGACAGACAGATTTTAATGATTCATTCACACAGATGGACATATGTGCACCTGGATCGTAATTTCTTGGAACAAGCTGAAAAAAAAAAAAAAAAGAGCATTCAGACAGATGGACAGCATACAAAGGGAGAACGACACTCTCGTTATTCATTCCCAGCAGCACTTTATTTTTAGTATTATTCCGTATTTCGGTGTAAATGGAATAATTGCAGATAGTACCTTCCCCTGGCTGCAGTTCTGACGGTGACCGCATCCCTCCTTTAATAATGGTTCCGCCTGCATCACTGAGTGCCTAGGATCACCGTACAACTTCCGCGGCAAAAAAGTCCGTTTTTGCCTCAAGGATCTCAGTTGGCACCCGGTGAAAATCTCAAGACCCCTGAAATGGGATTTTACCGAAAATTGCATGGGCCATTTGCTTTCAAATGCCCGGAAACCCCTATAACTTTGGTAATTGTTTACTTTAGGCACTTTTCGCCTACCGCGATTAAAATTTCCAAGAACAATGCGAAACAATGTCCAGAACACAGAATCAGCAGTTAAAATTGGGGTAATTTTTTTTTTCCAATGAATTTTTTAAAATTTGGTTTTTTACATTTTTTTACATTACAAGTGACCTGGATTTCTCGGGGTTTCTTCACATATATCGTTCGGAATGGGGTTCCCCTTTCCGAAATCATTGTCCCTATGTGCCGCCTGTGTTTTGCTTCTTTTTTTTATGAATTTTAAGAAATCGGACTCCTTCCCCGCATGCGTAAATTGCGAAAGGTTTCAGGCTGTGATGAGGATGAGTCCCCTGTCATCTATTGCTGTAAGACGAGCAGGTGGGGAAGTTGCTATTCTTTCACTCTCCTTTATTCTTTGTGCTGGTGACTGTACCAGACTATACATCCTTTTTTTTTTTTTTTTTTTTACTGAGTGTGCTGACACTGAACTTTGTTTTTTTTTATACAGTTTTGTTTTGATTTAGAAGTTAATTGTAGGTTACTGGCACAAAGCTTTTGAGAACTGAATTTGATGTACAAGATTGAAGATGGACAAAGGAGGAAGACCTAAAGATCCCATTTGGGCTGACTTTTGGTGTATAAAAGATGGGAAAAAACACCAAATGCTAAATGTAAACTTTGTCATCATATCATGGGAGGAAAAGTAGATAAGATGAAAATTCATCTCTCTAAATGTAAGTTACCTGTTTCTTTAAATGCAGCTGTCACACAAGTTGAAACATCAACATCAATTTCTAACAGAAGCAATGAAAGTAATGATGCTTCTGTGCTTATGATAGCATGCAAATGGGCTAAACTGTTACAACATGATTTACAGCAATTTGTTGTACAGACAACTCCTAATGTGAAACATGATCTTGACCTGTAAGTTGCCAAGTTTTTTTTTACAGCTGCGACATTCCATTCAGTGTTGCTGAGCAAGAGGAATTTATTACTCTTATACAAAAATTACGACCAGGTTACAAGCCACCATCAGGCAAAGCACTCTCAGACCATCTACTAAATAAAGTTACATCACAGCTGGAGAATGAAATTATATCTAAACTTGGAGGCAAGGAATGTACACTTCTGGAAGATGGCTGGAGCAATGTGCATAATGAAGCAGCGATTGCCTCATGTCTACATGCAGATGGAAAATCATATTTCCTTAATTCTGAGAAATGTGGAACCAACAAGAAAGCAGCTGAATATTCTAAGTCAGTGACTGATAAATCGATTAAAATTGCTGAAGAGAAGTACAATACAAAGGTGACATCTGTTGTTACTGATAATGAAAAAAAAGATGGAGAAACTGCGTCAATTGTCAAAAGAAGAAAAAAGTTATTTTATTGTTTATGGGTGTACTACCCACTGGTTGAATTTGTTGGCTCAAGATATAACTTCAGTTTCAATAATGAAGCATGTTGTTGAAATCCAAAAAAATTTTAGGAATCACCATCACCCAGCAGCATGGCTTAAGGAAATACCCAATTCTGTAAAACCCCAATAGCCAAATGATACTTGTTGGAATAGTCAGATACAATGTTTCTGCACATTTATTACAAATAGGCCTGCAGTCCTTCACATTTGTGAAGTTCACGAGAGTGATATTGAAGAACAAATTGAAAAATTAGTGTGAGCGATTACAATTTATTGAAACAGGCAAAAGAGCTCTATCATTAACTGCAGTCTATAACCACAGCATTACGCAAACTACAGAGTGATGAAGCTACATTAGCAGATGCATGTCACGAATGGTTGGAGTTGTTTAGATGTCCCGAGTTAGCTTCGCACCATGATTTTATTTTAAAATGAATGGATTCGTCATTGCAGCAATTCTACTTTTTAGCATTCATGACAGATCCAGCTTTTAAAAATGATAAGAGACTGAGTGAAGAGCAGAAGGAAGTGGTGAGAGAGTGGCTACATGATGCTTTACCTAATTCACTTCCATTCCCGTTGGCGTGTGAAGCAGAAATGGAGCCATTTCCAAGAAGTTTTTCAAAACTAAAGATGTGAAGTCCAACATATGGTGGAAGGCATTAAGTAATAATGCAAAGATTGATTTGGAATTTGTGCACCTTATGGTGAAATTGCATTCCATGCCATGCAGTTCTGCTGCAATAGAAAACACCTTCTCAACTTTTTGTTGTATTCACAATGAACTTAGGAATAGAGTTGGTGTGCAGAAAGCTGCAAAGCTCGTGTTTTGTTATAGGATGTTGAGAGAAGAAAAAAGACAGACCATAGAATGAACATATTTCTAAAACATTTGTATTTTGAATTTTTGTAACAATGGTTGGAATATAAATGTATGTCACTTTCCATGAATTATATCATGTAATTGATTAGGTGAATTAATTATGTTATAAAATGTAGTTTAAAAAGTGTTTGTCACAAATTCTAAGAAAGTTTGGTCTACTATATGGTATATATTTCCTTATGTTAATAAGAGATTATAATTAGATAATTTTTTTACAAAATACTTACACAATAACAATGTCTTAAAACTAATATTTTCATAAGATGGTAAATACCATGGTTAAAACAGGTTTTTCCCAAGACGGTAAATACTGCAGTAAAAACCACCACAAAGTAAATACCGCCCAACCCTGGTTCAGCCGTTCTCTCAAAGTAGGACTCACAGTAAAAAACCTTAAAGAATTAATACATAGATGCTACAATAGACCAGTGTACACTCAAGAATTGTGAGCCCGCTTCCCTCACAAAATGTCCTTTGCACTTTTAATAGCTGTCCTCAAAAACACTGACCTAATGCAGTTCACTGATCAAAATGAAAGGTGCTGGTCAAGGAATTTAGGTTAACTGATGCAATAGGCAGTTTAGTAATTGGGATAAAACAAGTGAAATAAAAGAATTGCAAATACCTTGAATAAAAGAAATTATGAAGGTATTTTCATAAAACTATTCTGTTCTTTGCCTATTTTGTTAGGTATTGAACACCTTAACAAGTTCATATCACAGCATCTGCAATAATGTTCTGCATAAGAGACATGTTACAAATCCAGTAAAAGAATTATAACATATTCTTCTTACCTTAATTTCAGAAGGTTGATTTTCAAAGGATTTTTCTGCTTATTTCGCTTGGCACTTGTTTCCCTTCGAGAGAGGTAAAGATAAAAATAGGGTCATAAAAAAATTAACGTCATTGCTCTTATTTTTTGAGAGATATTAAAAATTGATGTTGGTAAGTGTTTTTCATTAAAAGGAGCAAGCATATAGAAAGCAATAAAAAGGGTGATGCGACAAAAGACCTTTTACCATTTTTTTTATGCCTGTTACTTTAAACGAACACTATTTGTAACCCCTCATCTCTGACTTTTAACAGCTCTCAAAAAGGATAAGTAAGGAAGTTTTTATTTTTTTGTATGACCCTGTTTCTAACTTTACCTCTCTTGAAGAGAAACAACTGAAGAAGGAAATAAGCAGAAAAATCCTTGTAAAATCAGCCCTCTGAAACTAAGTTAACAAGAATATCTTATAAAATTCTTTATTGGATTTGCAGTGTCTCTTATACCGAACATTATCACAGACGCTGTAATCTGGACTTGTCAAGCTGTTCAAACGTAACAAAATACATGAAGAACACAATAGTCTTATGAAAATACATTGATGTTTTCAAGATATTTGCATTAATGTACCACATAACTAATTTTGCAATCTTGGATTACTAATATTTTTCATATTCATACAAAATGCAAACTTCTGACTAAGGAAAAAATATTAACTTTCAAGTTGCTTATAACTATAGTTAATAAAGACAATAGTGAGTCACAAAGGAAAAGAAATGAAGACAGATGTAATTCAAAGCAGTTATAACTGGATTTAGAGGATCTCATTCTTTTCCAAACACAATGTTAGATTAATTTTCCCTACAAAAGCAGTACCTTTAACCCTGTTTTACCCATCACATGAAAAACAATAACGTAAATGTTTTTTTCTTCTCACAAACACTTAGAAAAAAGAATGTGTTATTTTAGAAGCATACCTTGAAAAGGCCAGACACACAAAGAATGATTTGAAAATGTTCCATGAAAAATGCCGAAGCTATCTCTAAAAACATTGCAGTGTCATTTAAAATATCAGCAAAAAACCTGAAAAGGAAAGAAAAAATGCAGCATATTATGACTAAAAAAAAAAAAAAAAAAAAAAGTTTTCTCATTTATAATAACAACAAATTAAAGAAAATAACATAAGATGACACTTAACAGATTCATGAAAAAATATTCCTAATATAACAATAGAAATTAACTCTATGTTTTATGTAAAATAAAATTATTATGAGGCCGAGTCAAATGAAAGTGAACCAAGGCAATTATGTTGGAAAGCATTACCTTTATAGTCACCACCAGCATTGAGGCATTCATCCCACTGACTAACGAGCCTAGTGATTCTACGCTCATAGAAGTGCCCTCAGTTGTTGCATCAGAAATAATGCAACTGCCTCCTGCACTTCACCCGCCGATACAAATCTGCGACCCTTTAGCTTCTTCAACTCACCAAAAAAGTGAAAGTCACGTGGCAAAAGGTCTGGACTGTAGAGAGGGTGTGCAAGAGTTTTCCACTCAAACTTCCACAGCATTTTCATGGTAACATTAACCGTATGGGGTCGTGGATTGTCATGCAACAAGATATCCTTAAAAAATAAACCATGGTGCTCATTCTTGATTGCCCTGTACAGAGGCATTGCACAATAGCGGTCAGAATTGACAGACTCCCCATGTTCAGCCTATTCAATCAGAGTCAAATCAGTCAGAGTCTCCTCAAAGTCAAATAAATAAATAAATAAATAATGTCACATTATCTTTCTAGCAGAGATGTTCTTCTTGGCCTCCTTTCAGGGTGGCAATTGAAGATGCTTCCACTGAAGTCTTTGCCATCATGTTTCAGGCTCATAGTAGTGACACCACGATTCATCTCCAGTGACAATGCAATCCAAGAACTCATTTCCTTTGCGGAGATGACACAACACATGTGTCAATGCGGCGCCTGATCTCTGCTTCTTAGTCCTCGCTGAGAACCTTCAGTATCCAATGAGCACAAAGGAGCTGTTAATTCAGATGTTCATGAATAAGGGTATGCACTGAGCAGTGACTAATATTCACATTTGTGGCCAACTCATCAATACTCTGGCACCGATCTTGTCTTATCAATGCATCCACCTGTGCTAATGTGTTAGGCATGATGGCATTATAGCTTTGTCCTAGTATCAGGTCATTGCTGCAGTTTTCACATCCTTCCTTGAAGCATCTGCTCCATCGCTTAACGGCGGCCAATGAAATGCATTGCTCACCATAAACTGTGGACACGTGGTGATAAATATTGTGTTGTGAAACACCTTCAGCCATTAAAAATTTAACCACACTATGCTGTTTTTCTGCTGGAGGTCACACTGTGGCACAGGCCCATATTCAAATCAATGTCACTCAGATACCACAGTACCTCTCCTCACAACCATGTGTTGACTACTGACCTGACAGATGACTGCGTCTGACAAACACTTGGCATTCAGTGGGCACAACCGTTTGGCCACATGGAAGGCTGGCTCATTTTCATTTGACTCGCCCTTATATATGAGATGTTTCAGTAAGTACTGCAACCTTCATCTTCCATAGGATGTATGAGAAAAATGTGAGGAAGTAAAACATGTTGAACAAATGTTGCCAGATTTGAGAATGGATTTCTAAATGATAGGAATATGACATGGTGTGTCTGTTTTATAAGTACTATTGGAAAGATAAATTTTGCAACTTTTATGATGCTTAAGAGATTACAATTAATGAACAGTGTAAGACATTTTGTGCTTTCCCAATCAGGTACAACAAATTTCTTTTTGATCGTTAATAATGATAATGAAATGGATGGATCACCTTTCTTTGCACAAGAATTATGTTAAACTAAAGGTAGATTAATACTACAATAAGTACTTCCAGTGCCAAAGGTTACATTCAAGGAGGTACTGGCTGAAAGCATAAAACCTGCTGAATAAGGAGTTAAATTGAATCTCTGTATTTCTGTTCACCACAGATGTAGAACTGTTCATTTCTCTTAGAGATGATTTACTATTTTTATTTATGCTATGTCCAACATGCTTGCTTCTAGTTTTTTAGACAGAATACTCAACAATCCATTAAAATAAAAGAAAGTAAATTACTGCAAAGTAAGGATTTTGCCACAAACGGCAGTTGTCGGGGTTCAACATTATAGTCAAGCAAAGCAACCCAGTATCAACAGTGAATATTCGGTGACATGTCTGTCTGATGTACAATTCTCCATAACTTTTCTTAGACAACGAACTACGGTCCTAGACCTCGAGCTACTACCTCAGACCCTAATTTACAACCTCTGACAAACAGTGGCTTTAGATCACTGCAAGTGGAAAACTCTGCAGTGCAGTGCTGGATTAAGGAGGGGTGTAATGGGGCTATAGCCTAGGGGCCCACCACTACCAAGAGCCCAGGAGGCATGCCTCTACACTGCAAATAATACACAGCTTATATAATTATACAGAGAGAGGAGTAAAAGAGTTTTTTTTTTTTTTTTTTTTTTTGTCTTGTATGATTTCCACTATATCACAAAGGGAAGCTAGAAGATGGACATATTTCAAGGCAATGTCTCACTAAGGGTAAACGTTTCATGTCATTATGTACAATGGGGTCGGTAGACAGTTTCAGGTTTTTCTCTACCATCCACCTACACCTTCCTGTGTGCACTTGGAACCATTAATGTGCGAAATCCACTGTGACGTCACATTGCATAACAAAAAATATACACCAAGAAAAAATATAAAATGCTAAATTATTAAAAATTTCAAGACAAAATCTAGGAAACTTAAAGTTTCAACTCATGTTTCTTGTGAGAATAGTGGAAAATACAGTGACTTTTTATGAAAACTCTGCAGGTAATTTATAAGTTTGAAAAATGCATATCACAAACATATTGCTTCAGTTTTGTGTTTTAATGGACTTCAAAATTATTCTTTGTCATAAGTTCTTTGGGGCCCACTCAGATTTCTTAGCCTAGGGTCCCACTAAGGCCCTGCTGCAGTGGGACCCTAGGCTAAGAAATCTGAGTCCGGCCCTGCTGCAGTGGGACCCTAGGCTAAGAAATCTGAGTCCGGCCCTGCTGCAGTGCATTTCTCAGCTCTCTTTTATTCTCTTGCGATTTGAAAGTTTCTGCATAGTTTTTCAACATCTTCGTGCATTGTGGCATAATGCATTTAAAAAAAAAAAAAAAAAAAAGGAAATCTAATTCAAGAAACAGATAAAGTAACTTGTCAGTATGAGGACAAAAACTGTGTTGATGTGGATAAGGAAAAATAGAAGCACATAAAACAGAGAGAACAAATTACAATCACTAAATAGTAACACTCCATACTTGTTTTACATATATTGGTAATCAATAATTGGGATAAAGAAAACATACCCATACGTTCAAGGTCTGTCAATGTTTCCCATTATTTCTAAATTTATTGGCGTGATCAATCAAGAAATAGTAATAATAAAGGAAATAAATCCAATTACTACCACTCTGATACCAGGATGTGATCAGAATGCATAAAATTTTTCATTCAGTGTAACAGTCGGAATGTATTTTCCTATTTTAGGGTGACACCACTAACAGCTAAACTGTGTTTTCCTTATTTCAGGGTGCTGTGGTGTGCTTTATTTCATACGAGCTCTTGAGAGTTTCGTGAGCTTCTACCTGATGTGTAACCTTTTAATAAGCAAGCAACTGAAATGAAAAAAAAAATAAATAAAAAACAGACAAGATGACAACTCCACGTTTAGCCTTGCTAACATCGTTATCTGTGATTCTCAGGTAACTGACATTAACTAAAACACAGTATCTCCTCCTCTACCTTGCAAGAATAGGCACCAAGATATATATCCCCGATTACTTTACTTCTCAAATTGTCATTCCTTGATCATTTTCTCTTCTGGCAGGGGTGGAAAATTAGACAATTTATTAATTCTTGAAACAGAACTCTTTCATATCCAAAAATTCTGTCAGATATTACCTGAGTTGTAGATATCATTAACCAATACTCCAAAAACAGTATTCAATGCATATTACATAATTTATATGCATTTAGTACTGTATGTTGCTAAGCTATACGGGAGAAAAAGGTTTATATTAGTTCTTCTCATCACTGAATGGAATGACACTATATTTTTGACATCCATATAGATTATTTTTGACATAATAATCTATATGCAACTTTTTTCTTTGTATAGTTTATATTGGTAAGCTGTATAGAGAAAATGGTTTATATTAGTTTTCCTTGTAGTCAAATGGCTAAGAATGTGGTGGGTAGCATCTGATGATTTCGCATGAAATAACCCTTTTGCAATATTTTACAGTTACATTATTTGAAATGCCTTTAAAAATAACATTAATTCACCATCCTTCCTCCATCAAGCATCACAACAAATGATCGTGTGCTGGTAAAAACTTACCAACATGTGCAATGGATCTTGATCTGCTGTTCGTCTGAAGGCCAACATCAATTCCAGCTGTCGTTTGGCTGGCTGCACGACGTGATTCGCCACCCGCGTTTTCACAGTGGAAAAATACGAGTCGTGCACCATATTTAAAAATTCTGTTCTCAGTGCACATGTGAAAGCCCAAGGTTTTTTTCTTCATTTGTTAGATTGAACTTTTCTTTAAAAATGAAAACAGTTGCGACTTTCTAAGTGCTGTATTACATTGCTTTTTCACATTTTGAAAAAAGGCTCACCTGTTGCATGTAACTCAAAAACTAAAGATGGAAATTCATGCATTGCACCAATCAATTCCTTGGAGAAAATTACGAAGGAGTGGTGATTTTGGTAATTTTTTTTTTTTTAACACAAACAACGGAGATATTTGCTTTTACACGATTAAGGCCTGCTATGCACCAAAATTCGAAAATTAATATCTTCTAATCTATGGGAAATAAAAAAATGAAACTTTTGGGATTTTCATACATTGGGGTAATCTATTCATAAAAAAAAAATTGTAAAAATCAAAGATGGGGTTGTGGATAGCAACTGAAGATTTGACGGGAAATGACCCAGCAGTAGATGATAGGTCTTTCTGGACATCTCTTTAATGTTAAAGAATTCTGGAATGGGTCAACTGGAAGATGCATCAATGTAATATTTATCTCCAGAGGATGTAGAAACTAGGATGTAGAATGCACCAGGACAGTTTAAGGAGTGCAGTGAACCTCTATTTATTTATTTATTTATTTATTTATTTATTTATTTATTTATTTATTTATTTGAGCAAGGGCCAAAGAGCACTGGAACACGTTATACAAGGCAAGTCAAAAGTTCGGCCCATTTGCAGAAAAACCATACAAGCTCACTTCATTCTGCAAAGTATAGGTCACTGTTTTCTACAGTCATTTGCCAATGTCCCATCAGAACTATAATCCCATGGTGGCACCCTTCGACACGTTTCACGGATAGAAACTCTCTGGTGCCAGATTCCACATTTACTACTGAAGCAAGGTTCTGTTCTTGTAGGAAGGAGGCCATGGAGCAAAACAGGTGGTAGTTGGATGTGGCAAGGTCCAACCCATATGAAGGACGGGATAGGAACTCAGCCCCTTCTAATTCCTGTACATTTTGGTGTACCACTCTGGAAATGTGACTTAGGACATTATCCACTCGCAGTAATGCCAGCTTCCTATTGATGAGTTCTGGGTAGTGTTGGAGCAGTGCATCATGGACTCACTGCAGTTGTTCAACATAAAGGTTCCCGTTCACAGCCTGGCCCCCTGGCATGAGCTCTTGGTGCACAGGACCCTTTACCATTCTATTAAAGCATGACTTTCCTCTCAAACTGCCCTCTTTGCACCATTGACTGTACTTCCTGGCATGGCCTCAGCCAGCTGTTCTCAGTGGTAGGATAATGTTGGAATATCCACGTTTCAATACCATACCCAAACCTATCATCCTGTATATTTGACAGCAATCTGCAACAGAGAGCGACACATTGTTTCACCTGCTGGGGTGGCAATTCATGGAGAACCATTCAATGGTGCCTGGAGGAGAAACCAAGCCAGTGCAGGTGATGAACAATGGTGGATTCAGAAGACCCCACCTCAGCTGCCAGTTGTGTACTTGCACAAGGGCTCGCTGTCACAGTTTCAACCAAGGTGTCAGTGTTGGTGGTCAATGGGCATACTAATCTTTGCTTGTCTTCAAAAATGGTGTCCCAAGCATTGAAACTCAGGAACCTTTCCCTTGCATTTCTGCTGTTCACTGTCTCTTTGCCTCCAGCTGCACAAATTTCTCTCACTGCTGCCACATTTAACCTTTTATTCCAATAATGGCATGGAAGCACCCAAACAGCATGTTTATGGATCTCCATCCTCTGCTCACCTGATAACACAACGTGACTCTGTGCCAAATGTATGTTATTAGCCTTGTGTGTCTCATGTCATTGCCGTACCCAGTTGATGTTGGTCTGTGTTTCATACATAAATAAAGGCCCAGCATTATGTGTAGCTGAAAATGGGATGAACTTTTAACTCACCCTGGCATATGTACAAAAGGAAGTGGTGGGAATGCCAACCCCAAACAACTGGAAAACCAACCATCTGCTGCAGTTCTGGTGAATCTCAGTCTTTAGTTATTGACTGGATAGCAGTTGGGGAAGGTTTGATGGTTTACTTTTATACAAAATTTTTGAAACTTTTTTTAACTATTTTGTAGATGTAGAATGAATAGTAAGAAATAAAACCAGTGAATCTTAAAAAATGGTGGCAAGCAAAAACTGATTTTTGTTTGCTTCAAATTTTTTGACAAGTTTGGTGACTATTTCAGGGGAGTAGAACCTGTGAGCAGCTATTACTTGAATAGTAAATTCTAAAGAAAGGGGATCACTGCAAATTACATTAGGATGTATTATTTTCTTATCAATCATTCTAATCTCATTATTATAATCCATCGATGCGACAAAAGCTGATGCATGTCCAAAAGACCATAGTGTAAACTAAATATATAAAATAAAATTATATGAACAAATCTATTTTCATCATGAATTTTTGATTTATTATTATTATTACACAAATTACCCTTATTAAGAGGATAAATTCAAGAACTGAACATAAAAAAAAAAAAGGAAAACATGCTCACATGTAGTCATTAAAGTAATGATAAGAAATTAAACACAAAATGTACAATGAATGAAACAGGATTACGCCATTGTGTAATATAAATTTGGAAGATGTGAATCTGTTCATTGGTGTAAATATGACATGGATATTAAGTCATATAGTATCCGAAAACTTGAAAATTTCATCATCCTGGACGCTATCCGGGAGACGCGGGCTCGATTCTCGCTCCAGGACGATGAAATTTTCAAGTTTTCTGATATTATCTGACGTAACATCCATGCCATATTTACACCAATAAACGGATTCACATCTTCCAAATTTGTACAAAATGTACAATTCACACAATTTTTGTGATATTTAGTTTTTTAGGTACAAAAAGAAAAGTCATACCTCCACTTTTTACATTCACAATCTAGTTGTGTCCTGTGATATAAAGGAAAAACTATAAATTAATGACACCATGGTACATCTAATTCTTATTTACAATGAAAAAACTGATTTTACTGTGTGATGTAAAATTTTGGAACTAGAACCTAGTTCCTGACGATGCACTAGGTTATAGTTAACAAATTTTACCACCAAATATGAACAAATTACCTATATAAAAACCAGTATTATCAATTTCTTCACTGGAAAAAACAATGTAAGCTTAATATAGCAAAGGCATATATATATATATATATATTACACATTACAAAACCTCTGCAAAATATTACATAACAGAAAACTAAATATTGCATAACATTACTTAGCAAAGATACATCTTACATGCTGTAAAATATCTTCATAATGATAAGGCTCTTGGAGTAGATGGCATAGAAGCTGAGATAATGAAATACAATAGTGAATGTCGCTGATTGTTCTAATAAAATTTGTTAGTTATGTTAGGAATTTTAGGAGTTGTGCTTCAGGATTAAAGGGATGCTGTCATTGTTTCTTTATATAAAGGAAAAAGAGATCAGACTGAATGTAAGAACTATTGTGGTGTCTCCCTGCTGCATTTGTCATGGTAAATGTTTGGAAAGGGCATAAAAAAGTAGTTTTTTTTTTATGTTTATTTTTGGGGCTACTGACTACCATGAATAACTCTTAGAACTATAAGCAGTCATCCATCCCTGATTCAGGGTCAATGGTTCCAAGGAAGGGAGACAGCCGGTATGGTAAGAAAAACATATCACCTATGCCTATCCAAGACTTGAACCCAGACCCAACTGGGACAACTAGTTTCTGATCATGTGGCTATCAAGGCAGCATTATTGATAAGGTAGAAGGCTTGACATCACAGAAAGTGTGGAATATACAGAATGGTTTTCTGTCTGCTAAGAGCTATAGTAACCAAATTTTTGAAGTATGCATGTTAATTGAAAAGAATTTATCTGCTAGCGAGAAACTTTTGCTGTATTTGTAGAAGGCTTATGACAGAGTAAACAATGCTTCTGTGGAAGATATTGAAAATTTATGGCATAAATTAGAGATTTACTTGTATGTGTGAAAGCTATGTGTGCATGAAGATGGTGCTTTATTGAACTGGTTATCTATTGATGCAGAAGTAGGACATGGATGTACAATGTCACCATTGCTGTTCAATACATTTATGGATGCATGCACGAGTGATGCCAAAATAAACAGCACTGGTTTATATCTCGGGGCTTTTTTTGTGTGCTGCACAGGTTGCTATATGTTGATGACAAAGTCCTGTTGTCTCAGATGTATGAACTTTGTATGAAAACAAACTGACTGTAACTAAAATAAATAGTTTTTGAGTGAGGAACTGTTAAAACTGAATACAAGATTAGTGTAAATGGTACAAAGTTAGACCAAGTGAATGAGTTTGTGTATTTAAAAATCATGTTTGACAAAAAACAGGTTAAACACTGAAATCAGTAGGTGAAGTAATTCACCTTTGAAAGTCATAGCTGTTTTAGGAGGATTTCACAAGCCTGTATAGTTGTCAAAACTCTCTTTAATGGCTCTGCATGAAAACTTTATTGGTCCTACTTCGATGTTTGTAGTTAAACCAGAGTTCTGCAGAACAGACAAAGGAGCCATATATGTAGTTCTAGCAGTGCACATGATCTGCCTAAACTATGTGGGAATATAGCAATATTATTCATATATATAAATATTTCAAAATATTTATTATAAATTTCTGTTTCACACGTTTACATTTTTGTCATAATCGTGAAATTCAGACAAAAGTCAATCTAGCTTCACATCTGTCACTCTGAACAATGAAAAATAGCATTTGCTTATTTTACCGACATTGTAAGGCAAGCAAATGCTATTTTTCACTATTCAGAGTGACAGGTGTGAAATTACATTGACTTTTGTCTTAATGTCATGATTATGACAAAAATGTAAACGTGTGAAACAGAAATTTATAATAAATATTATGAAATATTTATATCAATAATATGGACAATGGTATCATTTGTGTGCTAAAGAGATGCGTTACTTATGAATAGCATTCATGGCAAGACTTGTTTTGATAACATGTGGAACAACGATGTCTTGCAAATGTGTGATGTGAAGCAAACAAAATGTTGTCAACAGAATGAAGACAAATATTTTGAGAGTCTGAGTAAGCTTACAAAACAAGTGATGAGGTGCAAACTAAAGGAATTTATCCAGCTTAAGTGGAAGGAAAGAAAGACTTGGGAATGCTGATGAAGTCATGGGAAGACCAGTTTCATGAATACTTGCAAGAAAAAATGGTAATGAAGTATAAAAGATCTTGTATGAGATTTGTGATGAATGTTAGTGACGTTTAAGGTGTATGCCAAGACCACTACTGCAAATGAGGATGCATATTTGATACATCAGCAATAAGTAAAACCTAACACCATCAGTAAATTTGATTCAGCACATAATCAAACTATATACATGTATGATATAATATAGTGTGTATGCATATGTGTTACATTACACATGACCCTTTAGTTTAATTATAAGCATGCAAAGCTTACAAATGTTATGGGGAATTAAAGAATTAAAAACATTTACAAACAGCCCATTTATTAAAATTTAAATAGCTTCACTGTGTACCAGAACATGTCATTACTAGTGCTGTTCACGGATTTCAGATTTTTGGACATCCGGATATTTTAGTATCTGAAAACCAGATTTTTAGCATTCGAATAGTTCGAACTCCGGATATCCGGATTTTGAACTGCGGATAACCAGATTTCGAACTTCGGAAGTGCTGTTCACGGATTTTGGATTTCCGGATATTTTACTACCCGAAAACTGGATTTTAGAATTCGAATAGTTCGAACTCCGGATATCCGGACTTAGAATACCAAATATTCAGACATATCAACAACATAGATCTATCTGGCCATGATAAACCTTATGCCTCAGGTTGTTGAAACCTTAACGCAGCAGTTTGTGAAAGTGCATTTTTTTGCCGCACGATGTCCGTTTGATTTGACAAAGTGTTCTTTCGTGACATTGATATTGTACTAAGTGAAGGGATAATAAATAAAATTACAGTGTTTTATCCTGTAACAAACTTATGCGGCAATTGGGATTTCAGGTTTATGATATTTCGGATATTTTGAAATCCGAAATCCGGATTTCAAATTATCCGGTTTTTGACACCACCAGCCGGATATCCGAATTTTGAAATACGTATTTCATGCGGCAATCCGGATTTCGGATTTATGATATTTCAGATATTTGAAATCCGAAATCCGGATTTGAAAATATCTGGTTTTTGACAGCACTAGTCATTACCATTTATGCTAAACATTAGCAAATGACTTGGCTCTATGCACTTAGAAACACTGCAAATAAAAAAGATCACAAATATTTAACACAAAATTTTGTTGTGTTTAGCACTAAAATGCAAGAGAAAACTGCATGTGCTATGGAAATGTCTCTAAAATCCACATTATGTGGGAATAATTACATTTTACTTCCCATCTTAATATTAAAATAATATTCAAAAATTTTCTTACAGGTCTTGATAGTCACACAATATTCAGAAATGCCCCAAAAAGACAAAACAACTAAGAGAATGAGGTAAACATATTAATTTTTGAACCTATTTGTACATTTTCCAATATAAATGCAAGTACAAAAATTCATTTGCATACTTGAAATTATGCTCAGAGAAGTTGACATACTTTATCAAGTTATGTCTCTTCAGTAGCAGACAATACCCGAAGAAAACAATCTGACAAGTGAGGTCCCTTATGTGACAGTCGATCTCACTTTCTAAATGCTTAACCAATAATATTATATCCAGTAGTAATATTTTCAATAATTTAGAGGTTGTTACAATTAAATAGATGCATTTTAATACCCAGCAAGTAGAATTTTACTTCAAAGTAAGAACAAACCCCATTTAAGGTCCAGACATTTATATCTACTTATGCTAATACATCAAATCATTTGGTACTTACATGCCAGGCATGTGTTAATTATCAGTTATTCTGAATATTGTTAAGGAAAAACTCCACAAAAAGAAAATGCATCATACTGTAATGGTATTTAGTACCATTCTTGCTGCAGATATCATGAGAAGGCAGAACCCTGTGATCTGGTAATTTTTTCTTGCAGCTCTCATAAGTGTCAATGGATAGGAAGAAATGTCCATCCCTTGTTAAGGGTAGCATTTGGAGGAGGAGAGAGGGAAAGGGGACAGCCATAACTACAGAAGCAAAACACAAATCCCATGCAGGATTCAAATGTGGATACCTAGTGTGAGAAGCTACCATATAACCTAACCAGCTGGTTTTCAGAAGCCAATTTCTTCAACAGATTTTACTAAATCAGGGAAAACAATAAATAAATAAAAAATACAGAAATACACTGATAAATTCTAAACCATATATTTCATTATTTTATTAGTCCTTATAAAAAGTGAGTTTCATATGGTTAAAACTTTTATTAAGGCCATATATAAAAAGTGAGTTTCATATGGTTAAAACTTTTATTAAGGCCGTTTAAAAAGATTTATACGACTTCTATAGCTTCTCTTTTAAGCAATCAGTGCTTAAACTAATATGATACTTAAAAAGACACCATTTCTGAGTTTGTTTTTCCATATGGGAGATGGTACTTGCTGGAAAATCTATATGAGCTACATTAATATAAAAAATACATTTAACTAGTTATGGATAACCATGTTCCTTTCAAAAAACTACATAATTCAACAGTAAGTCATAATAATTCTAAATCTCGCAATGAAAAACATTTCTCCACAAAGTGCTAAAGGGATATATACACAGTCATATCAGAACAATATGACCACCCCCAGAATCACAATGTACCTGCCCAGGTGCATCACAGAGTGCATGTGACAAGGTCGATCCCATGGAAATATAAGTGACCAGTCAGGATAGATGAGCCATAGTGCATTACGTGAGCACAATGGCCAGAGGTAGTGATTTGATGGACATTCAAAAACGAATGATGATTGGCTACTGCGCCAAGGTTGGGAGCATCTCAGAAACAGCAGAATTCGTGGGCTGTTCATGAGTTGTTGTAGTAAGGGTGCACCAAGAATGAACCACTAGCACACTGAGTACCTCCAGACGTCATAACTGTGGATCCCCAAAGGCTATTGACCACAGAGGAAAAATGTTGCCTCCATCAACTGGTAAAGGGCAATCGATGCACAACAGTGCAGCAATTGATTACACAAATGAACGCTGGGACACCCAGGTACTGGTCCCCGATAACAGTAGAATGAACCTTGTTACGCATAGGTCTCTAGGATTGACGCTACATCAAGGCACCCATGTTAACCCAGGTCTATCGGCAACAATGCCTGCAATTTGCATGGGACTACTATCATTGGATAATGGATGAGTAGAGAGAAAAAAGTTGTCTTCTCCGATGAACTGGGATTCCTAACCAGAGAAGTGATGGGCAGTGGTGGATACAGCGTCAGACATGAGGACCAACATCTGGACATGCTTATCGGTCAAGTGCAGGCCGGCAGTGACAGTGTGCATGTCTGGGGGATGTTTTCCTAGTATGGGTCCATATTTTATTTTTTTATTTATAAAAAAAAAATATGGATCCATATATATTTTTATTTTTTAACCTTAGATATTTAGGAACCAAACCCAAATCTCTACATGCTAAAATAAATTCTTCTTGTACTTCAGATTTTGCTAATTTAATTTTACTTTTTTTGAAATCTCTTATCTGCTGAAATTCTTTCTTATGAAAAAAATGTTATGTAATGCATTTGTTAAAATATTTTTTTAATTAATCAATTTTGTAAAAAGTATAACTTACAATTGGGCAATAAAGTGCACACCATTAAAAATATCGTACTCAATACAAAAGAAAATAAGAAATGCTTAGACAGAGCTGGAGTTTACGAAATTCCTATAAGTAAAAGCCCCGCAGTATCGTATATAAGAAGCACTAAAAATAAACTTAAACACCATCTACAACAGCAACCTAAGAAATTGGCAGAAAAAAGAAGCAAAAACTGCATTGGTCCAGTACTGTATCGAACAAAAACAATATACAAAGTTTGATGAAATAAAAGTTTTCAAGAACTGTCATACGGAGAGGCATTTAAGACAAGTGGGAACAGTATTGATTGAAAAAAACAGACACAGGTTGTGCAATTTTAACAATCCTAATAGTTTAAACATATACTGGAAGGATTTGGTTAGAATGGAGAACCAAAAGGAGAAAGAGGAAAAGGAAAAAAAAAAAATGATGTAACGTAATGAAATTATTATGATAGATTACAAGAAAATTGATTTCATAAAATTAACTACAATAGGCCATGAAACAGATATTGCAGATACGAAAAGAAAAAGAATACTGTTAGGTCATCCGAACTAACAGTATTCTTTTTATATATATAAGAATACTGGCGCCACTGTGGCTGATCTGTGAAAAACGGGAAGAGAAAATACATCGCGAAAACCAGAACATTTGCTGCGTTGGAGGGCGATGACGGCAGATTGAAGTTGCGACCACTCCTTGATAATGGCCTCGGCGAAGGCTGAAAGTGCTTGGAAAAAACTGTTGTTGCTGTTTGGGGGAGGGGTCCAATATGATTGAGGATCGTAGTATATTATGGTCAGGTTTGTTTGTTCGATAACTAAGGATTTTCATTTGTAAATAATTATGGATTTGAGTCTTTTAACTTTGAAGTTTTAGGAAGTGTGCAATATAGGTTTTTTAAATTGGATTGTTTTTTAATTAAATATCTGAGTTTTTTAGGGAGTAAATGTTTATGCAATTGTGGTTGATACGTTTGAATTGGCACATAGTTATTGAGGAGAAAAAAAATCGGAATTTGCAAGAGTTTTAAAGGAAGTGTACTTGAGCCTCGAATCACGCAGTGGCAAATAAAATTACCTGTTGGAAATGTATACACGAGAAGAAAACCTCCTGAATGATATTTGAGAAAAAAAGGTGAACAACCTCAGAATTTAGTTTATGTCTAAATAGCACGTTAATAGTGAGGCAGCTAAATGATATTTTGAAATTAACAATGCTGCATGAATACATGATATTCAAAACAATTTTACAAGCTTAGAATTCATAATTTCACATGAACAGATCAAGCTATTTAAATTTGTATGGGGATATGTAATAGGCAACAAAACATTGGGATTGCAAAAGGCCTTAATAGATTAGCCTTGGTAGAAGTAAAACACTTCTGGATCAGATCCCGATTTTGATAGACTAATTGATCTTCCAATAATAGTAATCATTCTCACTGTGACAAGCTATGAATTGCCTGTTACATGCCTTCACTGAGTTACTTCAAGAACAATCAGATATATCCTGTCCCATCTGTACAAGATGATATTCTGGTCCAAACTAATAGCTTCACCTTAATATAGCAGCTTAAATGGTTTCATTAATAAAAACTACTATACCATAAAAATTACTAGACATAATTTATACATTTTATATTTCTTTCCAAATCAGCACAAAATTTAGTTATATATCTTATAGCCAAATGACTCATACTATGTTGCAGTAAAGCATATTCTGAAACACAATAAATTAAATAAAAAAATTGAGTTATTTCAAGAACAATGAGATATCCTGGCCCATACAAATGATATTCTATACAAGAAGATATCATGGTCCAAACTAAAAGCTTCAACTTAATATAGCAGCTCATATGGTTTCATTAATAAAAACTACTATACCATAAAAATTCCTAGGCATAATTTATACATTTCATATTTACTTACAAATCAGCAGAATGTTTAGTTACATAACTTACAGCCAAACAATTCATACTATGTTGCAGTAAAGCATATTCTGAAACACAATAAATTCAAAGGTTTTTTTTTCTTTTTTGGTATAGTTCATCAATATTTTTGCTGCAATGTAAAACTAAATTATGATTAAAACATTTACTACAAAAAGAAAAAAAAAAAAAAAAAAACAATGCTCACCCACGAGACCATGCAAATAATATTCTACCAACCATGGAAATACCATCTGAAAGAAAATCGAATACAGAATTCTGATAATACATTACACATCTAAACAAAAAAGGTTTATTCATTGCCTCATAATAACTGAATTTTCAGCACTTTTCACAAGGACAGAAACCCATGAAATCTTTTTACATTTTGCATGACATGCATTGCACAATGAAATGGCAATCAGATATAATACAAAATTAATCAAAATCTGCAAAACTCAATATAATTGCATCATTTTGTGTTCTACAGTGAAAGATGGTACAATATTACTATGCTTACTGGCCATAAGCCAATAAAAACTAAAAACATACTTTTCAATAATTTTGTCATCTCTGCATTTCAGAAATCAAAGTCATTCTGGTAGCAATGTTATTTAAAACCAATCTACACATCTTCTCAGTTGCAGATAACAATTGGGAGTTAGTGTCCCCACTGTCCGAGCTAAACTTAGTGCATATCTGTGATGTCTCAGCACTCTTTGGTTAAATAGGATCCTTGCACGTGGATTCTTTATTTCAAAGCAAATAATAATTGTACCTCACACAGTCAAGGAGTAAACTGTGAGCTTCACTTTCTGATGCCACTATTAATCAAGTTAGCCAAGAACACACTGTCCTCACATTTTTGTATTCTGGAGAGGTCAAATCGTCCCAGATTTATTTATATATACCAGGTAGTTCAGAAGTCCATTTAAATTTCAAAACTTGATAACAAAACAACAAATGCACATATCACAGTGTTGTTTGCATGAAAAGCATCAACCAATAGGGGATTTTTTTTTGTTTTTTGGCAACAGAAAAACTTTTTAGTTCAAGCAGTTACCAATAGAGGGTGATAATCAGTGGCGGCCCATGACCAAAATTGCTGGGGAGGAAAACTACTTTTCAGCCTGGATTCAATTAAATTTATTCAATTTAATGCCATTTTTTTTCACATAATTTTTTTTATTTACTTTCTCATGTGCAAAGTATAAAATAAGTCACGTGACCAGCGAAAAGATTTATAAAGATTTTACCGGAGAAGTACGTTTTACATGACTTTGAGACCAACACAAAAACCTGTTTATGTAAGATTCCAACCCTTTGCCTAAATATATTTTTTTCTGAATTGCCCTCTTGGACTATTTGGGAACTGTTAAGCCAGTTTGAATTAAATATATTGAATCAAAATAGTTATTTTTGTTAAAGAGATCAACAGAAGATAAAAAGCAAGACTGAACTATACATCTTTTTCATCTCAAATGAAATTCTATATACACCTCTACCTTCACTGATGCCAAAAAA
Organism: Macrothele yani; assembly: GCA_039090855.1. Taxonomy (NCBI): domain Eukaryota; kingdom Metazoa; phylum Arthropoda; class Arachnida; order Araneae; family Macrothelidae; genus Macrothele; species Macrothele yani. Next base: position 36,608,536 of record CM077004.1, read on the forward strand.
AAAAAAAATCTCAAAAACTTCTGCACACAGCGTCAACCTATACAGCAAGAGAGAAAGCTTACCTTACGCTTATATTGTCTTGTATACGAGGTCTATCTTTCGTTCTTTCTGTTTGGCGAAGTGATTCATTATATGGTCATACCATGTCTGTTCTGCCTCCATCCTCTTCACAAGCGCCTTCTTGATGGACAGAACTGATAAACTTGACAACCTTTCTTGCCCAATGGAATTTCTCTTGTAGTTTTTTTATCCTCTTCAGGCACGACAAACTGCGTTCCATAGAGGCTGATGTTGCAGGAATTGTTACTATGAGGGAATGAAGTCTAAACAACTCTGGCAGTGCCTGTTGCTAGATTATTATTGTATATGGTAGATAGAAGTTCTGTTGTACTTTTGGCATTGTTGCACAGATCTCTGTCTGAATACAGAACCTGCAGCTTACTATGCAGTTTGGTACTGTCAAAGTATTTTTCATAAGTTTGAAGCAGAGCTTTAAAACAATGTTCAGGAAAAATTCTAGAATGAGATTCAAAGCAGTGTACATCGACCAGCTGAAGAAATTTTAATTTCTCAATGTCAGAAAACCGGCATTCTAACTGAGTTGTAACATTGTCCATTACCTCATAATACAGTCTTCTGTATTGCACGGCGGGTGGAATATCATTGCTTCCTTTAAATCTTTTATTTGGAGAACCAACCTCACTGCACGCGTTATGATAGAGATCATCAAACCATCTCTGATCTTGAAAGTACAACAATTTTTCGCATAAGCCAGTAATTCGTTTGTTACAGAATGCAACATCGGAACTATTTGATTGCAGTACAGAGAAAGTAACTTGTTAAATCAAATATTTTTTTATATGAAAAGAGAAGAAAAATGAAATTAAAATCTTGAAGCTACCGTTTTAGTCCTGCTGCTTCATGAATTGTCTCAACATCATTAGTTGGAATCATCCTCAATTTTTTCAAATACTTCAACTAGCAGCAACCTGTGGTCAGCTATGGTAGACACTGAATGAGATTTGAAGTTCCACTTGGTCTGTGATACACGAGGTGGTCTGGGTCCACCAATAGATTCTAGTAAACGAACACACTTTGTCGATTTGGAGAAAAATGCACAAATTGCATTTAAATTTGCAAAAAAAAAAAAAAAAAAAAAAAAAAAATGTGATTCCTTCAACACTGATGCTGCTCTGTTCAAAACTAAGTTCAGCCTGTGTGCGCAGCAATGAACAAATAATGCTTGAGGGGCATCACACTTCACTTTTGCTTGCAATCCATTCAGCTCGGATGCCATCACTGCTGCACCATCATATGTCTGTGCAACTAGTTTTTCTTTGTAGCTAAATCTTTCCAGCTCACGATCCAGTAATTCTTTAAGCGAAGTAGCACACTGATCAGAACTTACGTCAAAAAATCCCAAGAATCTTTCTACTGGTACTCCATCTTTCACGAATCAAACTATAATTGGTACTTGTGCATGGTAGCTAATGTCTGTCGCTTCATCAATCTGCCAAGAAAAAAACTGAGCATTTTCAATATCTGCATTGATTTCATTCTTAACTATATGAGTAACTGATATGATTAAATCATTCTGTATTGTTTTTGAAGTTCCTGAAAATGTTGTACTATTCTACATAAACACTCTCAATGTTTCATCACTCTTGGAAAGTAAATCAATCATCTCGAGGTAATTTCGCTTATTTTCATAGACTTCGTTCTCATCGTGTCCACGAAATGGGAGCTCTTGCCGGGCCAGTAGTGTTGCAATATCAATCAACTTTTTCATTACATCACAATATTTTTTTACTTTTTTATTATGACCTAAGTCACCTGTTCTCTTGGCTTCGTTGAGAGGGTAGTCTATTCTTGTTTTGCTTGTTTTGCCTAGCAACTCTAATTTAACAACTGCCAGAATGTGATCTTTACACTTTTTGTGCCTGTCCAAAGCACGTGGTAAGTTTTTTAAATCACTGAAGCCTTTCTCTTGCCAGACTTCATTGACACTCACAGGAAACAGCAAACATGGCCAACAATACAGTTTGTTTGTTGATTCACTACCAGTTAGCCATTGTTCTTTTTTGTACCAGTCAATATCAAAACCTCTGTTTGAAGTTCTGTCCTTTGAAGTCATCTTTTTCATTTCAGGTATAGGCCTACCATTCTTTTTAATTTGATTCTTTTCTTCAAAATCTCTCCTACTGAAAGGCTTTTCCAGTAAGCTCTCCACCATATTAAAAATGTTTGAAGCAGAGGCCATGGTCTGACAAACAACTCTTCATAAAACATAAATAAAATTAGTTACACAAGCATTAGTGTGGAAAAAAAAAAAAACTAAGAAGAAGGCGCTATGTAATGCCGCCTGAACCTGTCAGAATGAGGAGTTAACACAGTGGAGCTGCCTACAGGGAAACAGCTGTTCACCGTTCCACTGCCTACCCTTCGGATCTACTGATTCAGTGGAAGTAAACAGGTTTGGTGCAAAATCTACGAGAGGCATTTCGCTTCCAGCCTCACAGACAGAGATCGCAAGCTGAGGACATTTCGTAACTACGTGCTACTGATTGTTTTCCAAAAGCGTCAATTTAAAAAACTGAATGAACACATGGATGACATTTAATTCAAAAGAGTAGCATAAACTTTTGCTCTGCTATACCCAAAAGCACTGAATGAACAAAACGAATAATTCTAACTAAGAGTCTTGAAATTCTGAGGAGGCACTGCCTCCCTTGCCTCCTCCCCAAAGCCGCCACTGGTGATAATGGCTAAAAAAGTTTGTAAATATAGTGTAAATAAATTAAAATACATACGTTGTATCAATTTGGTAATACTACCACAACAGAAATTGCCCAACACATCACAAGGTATTACAGCATTCAAGCGTGTGACAACTCCAGTGACCAGTAAACGTAGCATGTTCAGGTGAATACAACAGACTTCATGCCAAATGGCTCTTTACAATTGTGGCAGATTGGAAGATTTTTATTCTGGTACACTCTGAGTCCATATTCAGCAATTATGGAAGTTGACAGACCTACATAATGAAAAATGAGCATCTCTCCACAACACATTTAACAACCACTGATCACTGAGGAATCAAGAGAGTCAAAAGAGTAAAAAAAGAGAGTCCTGCATGGCTGTGTATGAAAGTGTAATTGTCCCTACTCTGATGTATAACAGTGAAACCTGGGTACTACAGAAGAAACATAGGAGTCATTTGTGTACTGGAAAAATGTATTACTTAATGCCTAAAAAAATGGCAAGACAAGTACTGATTGTGTGAGGAATGAAGATGTGTTGCAGTTGTGTAATGTGAAGCGAAATGCTGTTAGCAAGGTGGAGCTTCCGTGGTTTGGCCATGTTGAAAGAATGAGTGATGAGATGCTTGTACTAAGAAAATCTTTTTAGCCCAAGTGGCAGGAAGGAAAGGCAGAGGAAGGCCAAGGAAGTCATGGGATGATCAGATTCAGGAGTGTTTGCATGAGAAAAAGATTACAAGTGTGAAGTATAGAAGATCTTGTGTACAGCGTGTGATGGATGTGAGTGAGGCCCGAGTTGTATGTCAAGATCGCTGTAAATGTAGAAGTTCGATACGGCAATTGTAAGTAAAAATTATCTGGTAGTTTGTATTTCTTTGTGGAGTTAACCTCTGAATCTTGCAGAACAGCTTAGTGATATGTATGTATGTATGCATGCATGATCATTGAGGATTCCTCATGGGGATCATTAGTGATCTTTGCCAGAGCCCATTTGGCAAATTCCTCCCGCTGTGTGGTATTTGCAGGTAACAGCTCGTGTAAAATTTATAGTTTGTATTGGGTACACATTCAACACACTGTCAAGGATATGATTTATCAATGCTCTTAGTATGCCCAAACAGCGTGCAGCTTCAATAGCACCATTTGTTTCGCCTGTCATTTGAGATGCTAGTTCATCCATATGGAATGCTACAACATTCAAACGAGATTCCCTTAAGCCGGGTAACGGGTGATCCACCAAACTTCCTGTTTCCTTAAGTCATCTCACCAGACACTGCAAACTGAATGGATGATAGGGCCTTGGCCATTCTTTAGTCCGACCTTTCTGTGTTACAAATTTTCACAAAGTTTCTGTTGCCCCGACACTCTGCTTACATAACGCTTCACTAATAAAGCTTTATCTGGCAAATTTAACATCGTAGTAATACTCCTCTTGAACATCGTTTTAAATAATGAGAGGGATGAAGGCAATTTACAGATGATTAATAGATGCAGTTTATCACTTAGTGCTTTTAAAAGCATCATATTTACATATCTTACATGGTTTGCATGCATGCAAAGTGCCTCCTCACATCGCATTTTCGAACTAAAACTTTTCCAGTTGCCAAACGAAAGCCCCCTACTAGCTGATGCTTTTCATACAAACTGCACTGAAATGCATACAATGTTTCTTTTGTTATAAATTTTTGAAATTTATGAAAGATGAGTGGCCTACAATACTTATATTTTTCATATGAGTTGTCCATATTTAATTTAGAGTTATTGTTCTCCATGTATGGGGGACAGAGTATGAATGAAGAACAAACCCAATGTACATATTTTATATAAGACTTGAGCACAAGCCTTTGGCAAAAGCAACTAGTGTTGCTAACACTCGGTCACCAAGAAACCAGTAGAGAATGCCACAGCCAGTGAAGTAACCATGTTTCAAAATCGGGAGGGGGGGGGTCTGATCACAAATACACACTGATCGGACCCCCCCCCCCCAGATTATATGTATATATATATTACCATGTTCAAAAAGTTCCACAACTTTTTATTTTAAAAAAGAATGAGTACAGATAATACCTGTTTATGCGGTGTTTCCAGTGTTTCCTTTGAAGTAGTTACCCTGCGCAACTATGAATTTTTGCCAGCGCTCATACAAATATTTAAATGCAGATTGCAAGCCTTCTTTTGCCACATCCTCTAATGCCTCCGTGGCAGCTCGTTGCACTTCTTTGGAACATGAGAAGCGTCACCCCTTAAGCAAATTCTTCATCCGAGGAAAAAAGAAAAAGTCACACGGGGTAAGATCAGGGGAATAAGTTGGTTGTGGAAAATGGGAATGTGATGTTTGGACAGGTAATCGGACACCAGGAGGGATCTGTGAGCCGCTGCATTGTCGTGATGGAGCACCCATGAGTTGGTCTTCCAAAGATCAGGTCGCTTACGTCTCACTGATTCTCGGAGACGTTTCACACTTTTGACTGTCGGTTGGATTGGGGGTCATACAGAAAGCACCAAGTCTCATCACCAGTAATCAATATATTCAAGAGATTGAGATCTGAATCCACTGCATTGATGTTATCCCCGCAAACTTGCATGTGCTCATCCATTTTTTCTTGTGTCGTGTTTTTGGGAACAATCTGTTGGCACATGTGATGCATGCCCAGTTTCTCTGTTAAAATGGCATGGCAACTTTCAACTGACATGCCTGCAACATCTGCAATCGTTGCAATAGTTTTTCGACGGCCATTTTTCACAATTTCTTTGAAAATGACTATTTGTTCATCCATTGTGGATGTTGATGGTCGTCCTGACCTCTCATCATCTTCAGTACTCTATCGTCCATTTTCGAATAGTTGATGCCACTCATAAACTCTAGTTCGACTCATTGCACTCTCACCGTACGCTGACTTAATCATTTGAAAAGTCTCAGCGAAAGATTTTCAGGGCAGAACACAAAATTTTACACTTGAATGGTGTTCAAAATTCGACATCGTTGTCCTGCGACGGAGAGTCTCGAATGCCTTTAACCACAAACTACACACATATGCTGTACGTGTTGGATCTGGATCAAACAGGTTCTGACCAGTCGGTCACATCATGCTCTTCGCTTCCTCAGAGGGGAATGACGTAAATCATTGACATTTGGCAAATATTGAAAAAGTTACGGAACTTTTTGAATGTAGTAGTATATACAATAATGTATACATACTGTATAAAATAGTTTGGGACCCCCCACCCCCACCTCCTACACACACACACACAGGGGAGCAAAGCAGTTGCTGAAGCGCGATCTAACGGGCACGACATCGGTGGCTTTATTGGTGAATTGTGGAACTTTGCGAACACAACTGTAAAACTATGATAGACAGGGAAGAAATGTAAATTACAAAGTTGTAGAGCGGACTTTGCTTATTAGGAATTGATATCGCTGTTTTATTAAGTACACATTATACATGTGTTTGCATTCTACGAAAAATCACAATCTTACATTATTAAATTTAGTTGGTTCACATCATAAAAAAGTGTGCATTATATCATTATGTTCCCGAAAAATTTGGGAGAGTCCTTTACATCGGGTATCCCTGACTGAAAATCTGGAGGAGTCCTGACCCCCCCCCAGTGGTTATGCCTATGGCCACAGTAAATAGCAGCATTCAGAATTAAACTTTATTAGTAGATGCTTCCTAATTATTTTTATAATCCCAGAAAAACATAAGAAATACATGACTAGAGATCCACTACAATGATTATTTCATAAAGGACAGAGCAGAGTACTTTTATACAATCAAAATGGCATTATTTTATACACAGATAGGTCACTGGCACCTACCATTGATATGAAGAGCTCAGAAAGCTTGAAAATGGCATTACACGGGTCTGGGAGTTTAAACTGCACCTCCTCATTTCTGCCCATGAATCAAATGTTATAACTGCAGATAGTTTCAAGAAAAGACTTGATTCCATGAAATCAACAGTTATAACATCTTTAAAACTTTGCAGTATAGAAAATGCATATGTTAACAGCATCTACGAAAACAAAAGTGTATGGGTTCGACAGTTCAAGGACACAGCACATATAAAAAATTGGAAAGGGAATGAGACAAAGTGACACCATATCTCCCAAGCTCTTCAATGCCATATTGCAGAATGTCTTTCAATCACTGAGCTGGGAATACAAGATAATAACAATTACTTGCAATAATTTACCTCACCTTTGTTTTGCTGATAACATACTCATTTTTGCAAATACAGGGTGTACAAAAAGTTCCAGTACTCTGACTTTTAAAATTTATCGTAAGGTTATTGTTTTAATTTGTTAAATTTTACAGCATGTTTACAGCAGCAGTGGATGCCAGGAGCCATCCCTAGGTGGCACTTCGAAGGTGGAGCTGCGGGGAAACGAAGTGCAGTCCATTTTGTTCATTATTGCAGAATGGGTTTAGTGCACGCTCAGAGAATTGCTCTTATTGAAGCTTATTTTGAATGTAAATTGTACGAAAGGCGTGCACTAATCTGGAGACAGAAATATCCTGATGATCCGATACCAAGTAAAGATACACTGTACTAACTCATATGACAACTTTGTGATAAAGGTTCCATGGATGACAAACCCAGGAATGGAAGACTGAATGTTGTGACAACGCACTAGCTGAATGAATTCAAACGTCGAATATTGGAATCTCCTCAAAAATCTGTGAGGCGTTTGTCGCAGCAACTGGGCGCATCATGTGGATTGACCCACAAGGCTCTAAAAGCTTTGCAGTTACGTGCTTACCGCATGAAGGTTGTACAGGATTTAAAGCCACCAGACAATGAAAAGCGGCGTCATTACTGTCAGTGGTTACGGAAATTAATTTGTAACAACATTGACATTTTGGACAAAACTTTCTTCTCCAATGAAGCATGGTTTAATCTCAGTGGTTTCATAAACACACAAAACACCCGTATTTGGGCTACAACAAATCCCCATACATTACACAAAAAACTGCTGCACTCCCAGAAAATTGGTGTGTGGTGTGCAGTGTCATGTAGAAGAATTGTAGGCACTCTGTTTCTTGAATCAACTGTTGTTGGCACTGTAAACAGAGAACTCATCCAGCAATTTGTTGCATTGTTAGAATTGGATGAACAGGATTCTTGGTTTCAACAGGACAGTGCAACGTGCCATATCAGTAATGAAACCATGGACATTCTTAGAGTAATTTTCGGTGATTGCTCATCACGAAAAATCTTTGGCCAACTCATTCCCCAGATCTAAGCATCCCTGACTTTTTTCTGTGGGAATATTTAAAGAACAAAGTGTATGCAAATAATTCCCACAAAATAAATGAGCTGAAAACTGCAATTAAACAAATGGTCCTGCAATCATGAAACGTGTATCTCAAAATATGTGCAAACGCATTCAAGCTATGCCTCCAGAAAAATGACAAACATTTATTATAAATTCCTCTACAGATTCCTTTTCAATGGCACAGTACATAAGTTTATTTCATAAATTCAATATATATTACCGCTTTAAACTTTGTTGTATTTGTACAATAAATTCAGGAAGTGTCAGTACGGGAACTTTTAGGACACCTTGTACCTACTCAGAGCTTCAGAATGTGATCCAGGAACTTGATGACAAGAGAAAAGAAGTGGCATTAAAAATGAACTTACAGAAAAAAACAAAATTAAGCTGTTTTATAAGAATTGAATGTTTAGAGGTTGATGGGGCAAATTTAGAGGCAATTATGCCTACATCTACCACGGATAACAGATGTCAAGCAAGTGCCACATCGGAGAAGAAATTAATAGGTGTATAAAACTTGGAAGAAACAGTACAATTTTCAAGAGTGATTTAATCATTCTGTCTTAAAAGGAAAATGTTTAATCAATGCATCCATCTAGTTCTTATTTACGGATCAGAGACATGGACCTTAATTAAAGAGGACACACAGAGGCTGTGGATAACTCAAAGTAGCCTAGGGAGATGCATGCTTGGTGTAACCAAGAAAGATAGTGAAAGGAATTCTTCAACCAGGAAAATGACAAGAGTTGATAACATTGTGATCAAAGTTAAGATTCTCAAGTGGCTATGAGCTGGACATATTTTTAGAAGAACTGACCACCTTGGGATAACTGAAATACTAGACTGGATAGAAAGGATATGAAAAGACCCCATAAGAAGACCACATAAGAGATTAGTGGATGAGATCAGAAAGCATGGAAGAGAGTTACTCAAGAAACAGAATACAGTAGATTCTGGTTAATTGGGAATAGAATATTTTTACCCAATAAAGAGGCTGCCCAAATAATATAAGGCTGTATCCTTAAGAGCTAACTTGATATGATCTACAAGAACTGTACCAAATAAATGGCTGTCCTGATTAACCAGTAGCTCAATAAACTAGAATCTACATTCTCAATCCAACTGTTGGACAAAGAGATCTTCATCCAACAGTTGGATTGAGAATGTTTGTTGATGATGATGATTGTATGCTAAGTTTCTTTCTTTAATTCAGCTATACAAATCAATTTTAAAAAATAACAAGGAAAGCCCAAATCCTTGTTTTACTCTAGAACTAACCTGAAACTACTAAGTAGTACTTCCTTTGTTGCTGACATGTAGACAGCTCATAGTGAAAAGATGCCAGATTAATTTAAACCTAAATGCAAGAAATGTATGTAGGTATAATTTTCTAACCTGGACAGTAATCACAGAGTTTGTACATGTAATTTTCAATCTAGACAGTAATGCTGAGCATTTCTTCACATGGGTGTCTGTTTGCTGTTGAAATTATTTTTATGACTACAGCAATGCTGAAGAGCAGATTATATTACTCTCAAAAGACTGTTTGAATACAGTGAAAATTTCTAAGAAAAAAAGAAGTAATTATGAAATAAATACGGGATTACACCATATAATGCAAATTTTGAAGATGTCAATCCGTTTTTTGGTGTAAATGTGACAAGGATGGGAAGTCTGATAACATCCGAAAACTTGAAAATTTCATTGTCCTGGATCAGGACTTGAACCCACGTCTCCAATGCCGGTTGCTTCGATTAGCGAATCCAGTGATGGTTATATTCCAATTAATCAGAAACTTGAGACTTGGTCGTTCTGGGTTGTGTAGTGTTTAGCACACCCCGGCTGCTCTGGGAGACGCAGGTTCAAGTCCCGCTCCAGGACGATGAAATTTTCAAGTTTTCGGATATTATCTGACTTTCCATCCTTGTCACATTTACACCAAAAATCAGATTGTCATCTTCAAAATTTGTATTAGAGAAGTAATTATTAAAACAGAAACACACTCAGTATAAAAAATTATATTCTCCAGATTTAACCTTTAACAATCCATGTCATTGTAGCAGCTAATACAGAAGTAGTGTCATCCCCAACTCCAATCCCTTTAAGAACAGCATGTGTTGCTATGCTTCCATTTATGCTGCTAGCAAAGGCCTATAAAATATAAACAAAAATATATATGAAAAACTTATTTTTCTTTTCATGAATAAAATATTTCTTACACAATTCATGGAATAAGATGTTAATAAAAACATAGGTACTGACTGCATCATTTTGCATTTATTTAATTTTCCATTACAAAAGGAAAACAAGACTAGCAAAAACAGGAAAAACACTGAATTGGTAAAACCAGTATTAGAAGGAAATAAGCCAAGTTCTGAGAATTAATGTACAAAACAAGGCAAAGACACCTATTTAAATGTAGTATCTTGAACAGCTTCAGTGTTGTGCATTTTTCATACACAAAATGCCTGAAAATTTTCAGGCCAATGCTTTTTTGAAAATGTGGAGTTATATTACTTAAGACTGTTCAATAAATATGTACTTCCAGTTCTTACTTACAGACCAGAGACATGAACTTTACACTAAAAAAGACAAAGACATACCAAGGTAGCTGACAACTGAAAGTAGCATAGAGAGGTGCATGCTTAGTGCAACCTAGAAAAGTACAAAGGAATTCAAGAAAAATGACAACTGCTGATGACAGCACAATTATAATGGAGACCTTCAAGTAGAAATGAGCTGCACATATTTGCTAGAACTGGTTGCCACTGGACAACTGAAACACTAAACTAGAATAGATACCAAAGGGTGGGAAAAGACCCAGAAAAACACCTCATGAGAGATGGGTGGATGAAATTTGAATGCATGCTAGAATGAAATTGAAGATAACTGTTCAAGATAGAGAATTTTGAAACAAACTTGGGGAGACCTTTTATCCAGCAGTGGATTGAAAATGGATTATGGTGATTATGATTACTTTGGAAAGTTAAGAGATGATTTTATTATTCTCTCATTCATTTTGTCCTTACCAGATTCCAATATTTTAAGTTTTGGCATTATATTTAAAAACCCATTCAGGTGACATGGAAAAGAAACATTAATAAGCAAACACTTTATAAGATCTACTGCACAACTTCAAACAGGAGATCCCAAAGCAAACTGAATTTAGAGGGACCATAATCCTTCTGCAGGCATCATTCACAACCACATATTTCCCAGAAAAACTGACATGTTAACATAATTATGCAAAGTGAAGAATCAATTCAGTTACATGTTAAATATAACTGACACTCAGCATATAACCAATACAGTATATAAGACTTATTTAAAAAGCATCCTTCTGTATGCTTTATTCACAAGTCACACCTTTCCTAGAAAAACTAACAAGTTGACAAAATTATGTAAAGTCAAGAATCAGCTCAGTAACATGTCAAACATAACAGTCTCCCAGCATATAACTAATGTGCAGTATGTAAGGCTCATTTAAAAAGTTTCAACAATGAATTTAGGTAAGAGTTGGCAATTCACAAAAATATTGAAAGTAGCTCAAATTCTTTACATATCTTGTGTGTGAAATAAATATTAGCTCATTTATTCTTTTAGTTGCAAGTTATAAGTGAACTAATCAGCTGACTTCATTAGTCTTTGAAATTCTGTTGGTAGCAATGAAATGTAAGAAAATTTATTTTTCTGTAACACCCAGATGATTTCACTACAGCACCTATGTCTATATTAATACAGTAACTTTCAAAAGGTAACATGGCTTATCAACTACATTTTGGCAATGAAGCCTTTTAGAACTTCAGGAAAATGAAGTTCACATCATAATTTCTTTTTTATTCATTCACTTCCAAACGAGTTTCATGGAGCAACATTAATCAGATAGCTATTGCATGCACAGCTTGACTTTAAGAATTGGTTTCATCTTACTTGATTTATATGACATTAATTTATCCTTAGCTTTACTTAGATCTCTTACATCTTCCAGTTTTGAACAACACTTGGAAAACATTTTTTACCAAGACTTTAAAATGCAGCATTGAGTTTTTTCAGTGCAAAACCACATGCAACCTTCTGAAAATTTCAGGGAGCTTTATTAGAAAAACTGGTCTCATTAAAAGTAAACCTTACCTAACATGCAGTGTGATTAACACTAATATAAATTTAGTCTCGATACCATGGATGAAAGAGTCTTACATGTGTTTATCCACAAGTTGCATGCATATACTTTATTCTGTTTCTTATGATAATTCTACAAATGTCAGAAATAACTAAAATTGTTCTTATGGTCTTCCTGATGTGTGGAATAAAATTAATTACTCACAGCATAGAGGCACATAAAGCAATTACTGTAGCTCTTTGAGGCTCTGTTAAGAGGTACACGAGTTAACTTCAGAAGTTCTTTAAAGCTGCAGAAAGTACAGAACAACAGCCAGTAGACGTTACATCAGTGATGCTTTGTGAAAGCAAAAAACAAATGTTGGCTGTAAAGATACATCAGTAAAATACAGTTATTCTTTGTAGCTCAGGCAAATGCAAAGAACTGAAGTTAGTACCAGTATATCATTAACTTCTGCTATTCTAAACATAAAGAACAAGTCTGCAGAGTTCACAGTTGTTCTTTGAAGTTCTGTCAAGAGCAGAGATCAAAAGTCCATTCAGACTAATAATTGGGTTTCGACGCAATATCTTAAAGTGCTTCAATAAATTAATTTTATAAGGATAGTGGTTTCATGAATTATGTTTCAAAATTTTCAAAGAAGCCTTTGGAATATTACAATGAAACTAAACTCCTTATTTAAAACTCTGTGACACAATCATTCCTCAACTAGATAGCAAAATTGCATGGGTGATCTGAATGAAGGGACACTGCAATTAATAGGTTACTGCATATGTACTTCAAATGCATAGATTCATTCTACACAATCAAAAAGGCTACACTCACCATGTCACTTACTTTCAGTATCACAATTGGGAACAAGATTATTAGAGCAGCACCAGTGCACCACATACATGCCAACTCCAATGTAAATACTTTCTTATATTGAATTTGGTTCAATGTTTCAGTGAAATGAAAAAGTGCAAAAATAGAATTAAATAAGATACTTCACAATATGCAGAGCAAGGATATTTTCAATATATTCTTCAAATCATTTGTGGACATGAAACATATCTGCTGCACAACTGTTTTAATCACCTTCAACTTTGAACATGTTGCCTCCTTGTTCTCCAGGACGCCATATGCTCAAAGTTTGAAGGTGGTTGAAACAGTTGTGCAATAGATATGTTTCAGGTTCACAAATTAATTGTAGTTAATTTGCATGTTTTTTACGCTTTCCAACCGTAGGTAGAAGAAGTGTATGTGCTCCAGCTTTGCCTGTCTGCACGATAACTTGCGTAAAAATGGTTTGATTTCGATGAAATTTTAGTATGTGACCTGGAGATGAACCCAATTGAAAATGGATGAAATGGGGACAAAGGTCAGGACATAGGAGCAAGATCCATTTAATCACCCTTATTGTCATAACTTATGTAAAAATGCTTCGATTGCCACAAAACTTTATCATGTTCCGGAGGTATACTGAACCGGTTCTGTTGAATATAATTGAAATGGGGTCAAAGATCAGGGCACAGGAGCCAGATTTATTCCACAGCCATTATCCTCATAACTTGAATAATAACCTGAGTAATGATTTCTGGTATGTTGGAAGGCGTATCATAATCAATGCATTGCATGATTTTACTAACTTGTTTTTAGCTATCACTTTGATAAGTGAATAACTTGAGTAAGTATATTCTTGTTATGCAAAAACTTGGGCATAGATGGATCACAGCATATAAAAGAAGATTGTTAAATGAATAAATGTGACATTTTCCAATTTGAAAATAGGTTAATGCAAATTTATGAAATTACAGAGATAAAAACTTTTTGTCTTCCCCTTACAGATGATTTACAATTCATGTGAGCATACATAACAGCACATACCAAACTGATCTTTCTTGGCATAAGAACGTAATAAACTGAATAAGTTACCTGTATACTGTCCCACAGTTGATACTGAAGATAATCACCGCTAACACTATCTGGAAATCCATGTGGAAGAAAGGCAGTCTGTAAATAAAATTGATCAAAGCATCACAGGTATTTAAAAACGGTCAGGAAATGCACTGCCAAATCTTAAGAACTAGTAGCAACACTGGCTTTCATGAAGTTTTAAGATTTTAACAAGAGAACATCAGATCAATCCATTTAATTATTAATGAAAACATACAGCATTTATGAAAAATATATATATATTTACTTACAACCATAATTTTCAGAAGCTTGTACCAGCCTTAGCTTTGGTTAAATTCTGTGCAGCCCCGGTGGCTGAATGGCCAAGGTGTACGTTCTGGACAGTCATCTCATCTGGGTCTAGGTTTGAGTCCTAGATGAGGCATGGGTGGGGCATTTGTCCTGCCATACTGGCTCTCTACATTCTATGGAACCAGTGGCCCCAAATTAGGGGCAAATAACTGCTTATGGCTCTTACAACGGCTGTATTAGAGGGCATTCCCTTCATAGGGACTTTTGAACAACTAGTGTTCCAATATTAGAGCAATCTAGCAAGTTTAAAAGAAAAAAAAATGCCATGAATATGGAGTTCAATTCCCTTTGGACAAACTGGGTAAATCACCCTTACCATTTCTGGATGTCATCTTCATGAATAGGGACAGTTAGAGAGATTAAGGACTGTCACCCAATTACAGAAATCTCGGAACTCTTTATATATATATATATAGCCTCTCCTTGACAAATGTCAACCCCGCCTTCTCGTGGTGCATCCTGTTCCCACTAAAGGGGCTCTGACGACCGCCAATAGCGGTATAACTATACCATCGGGATCAGAGGAAATGCTATCCCACACTCACCAACCCGCTTGGCCAGCGTGGTGAGTTATGGCCAAACACCTCCAAAATGACTCTACAACTTAAATCTTGGCCCTCAGTCTCCGGCAGCTGGAATGTACCTGGCCAAGGCAGCGGCCAGTGCGACATGAAGGCAGAGGGTGCTAAGAATCCCCGGAGGACCGGACTAGGCTGCCATTTGATGCTGACCTTGGCTACCTATAACGGACGCTCCCTGTCTTCTGATTCAAGGCTTCTTGAATTGGAAGAGGAACTACAAAGGATCAAGTGGGACATCGTCGGGCTAAGTGAGGTAAGGAGAAAAGGAGAAGATCTCATTGAACTGAAAAGTGGACATCTCTTCTATTATCGTGGGACAGATACTGGCAGAACTAGTGGTGTTGGATTTATAATAAACAAGGAACTGAAGGATAAAGTGGCGGAAGTTGAAAGTTCCTCTGACAGAGCTGCACGACTCGTTATCCAACTATCGAGAAGATACCAGGCTCAGATTATTCAAACTTATGCACCCACCACAAGTCATCCTGAAGAAGAAATTGAAGAATTTTATGAGGAAATTCGTCATCTAAATAATAAAGGTAAGCAGCACTTGAAGATAATTATGGGAGATTTCAATGCAAAAATAGGGCAACGGCAACAGAATGAAACTTCAGTAGGTAAATTCGGTCACGGCAACAGAAACCAGCGTGGAAATACTCTCGTTGAGTTTGCAGAGGCAGAAGGATTTTTCATCTTGAACTCCTTTTTCAAGAAAAAGCCACACAGGAAATGGACATGGAGACATCCAATTGGAACGACAAGTGAAATTGATTTTATTATGTGTAACAAAAAATTCGTCATCGAAGACTGCAGTGTGCTGAACAAGTTCAACACAGGTAGTGACCATAGATTGGTGAGATGTAAGATGCACCTCAACACTAAACTGGAACGTGGCAAGCTCATAAGACAAACAAAATCTATTGACATAACCAACCTTAAAAAACACCATAATACTTTCAAGTTAGAACTGAAGAACAGATTCTCTGCTTTAGAAGGCCTAACATCGGAAGAAGTGGATATTTCGGAAGTTAACAGAAAAGTAACCAAAGCTCTAATGGAAACAGCAACAAAATTAGCTGGGTCTAAGAACAAGTTGCATGTGAACAAATTATCAGGAAAAACCAAAATGTTGATGCAAAAAAGAAGAGAGATGAGGACAACTAAAGAAGATGTGACTTCCAAAGTGGAATATATAGAGCTATGCAAGACAACACGAAAAAGTATCACTGAAGACGTAAGGAAATTCAACTGTGAGCTAGTGAGGAAAGCAATTGAAAACAACCAAAGCCTTAAGATAGCAAAGGGACATCTCAGTAAGGGAAGAAAACAGATTATGGCTCTGAGAAAAGAAGATGGTTCTATAACAAGAAATAGAGGCGAAATTTTGACAAGAGTGAAAGATTTCTACTCCAAATTATATGAAAGGGATGATACATGTACTCCAGACATCATGAAAGGTACCAGAGTTCTTCCAGTCCTCCCAGCAGAAGTTGCTCATGCAATCAAGAACATGAAGCGGGGGAAAGCTCCAGGAGAAGATGGAATTACTATAGACATCATACAAGAAGCAAGTGGAGAAATCGAAACAGTACTCGCCCAAATTTTCACTCGATGCCTTAATGAAGGGAAGATTCCTGAGGATTGGAACAATGCTACAATGATCCTGCTACATAAAAAAGGTGACATTGAGGATCTCAGGAACTACAGACCTATCAGCCTGCTATCAGTGGTTTATAAAATCTTCACTAAAGTTCTTTCACACCGCTTGAAGGTAACACTGGACATGGCTCAACCGAGAGAACAAGCTGGATTCAGGAGTGGCTACAGCACAATAGATCATATCCACGTACTGAGAGAACTAATTGAAAGAGCGAGGGAATATGAACTTCCATTGTGCATGGCTTTTATCGATTATGAAAAAGCCTTTGATTCGGTGAAACCATCAGCAGTTACCACGGCTCTGAAATCCTGCGGTATTGAAGATGCATACATTAATATTATTAATAACATCTATGAAAATGCAAGTGCAAAGATTCGGCTGTTTGAAAATACAACACACATAAAAAATTGGAAAGGGAGTGAGACAAGGTGACACCATATCTCCGAAGCTCTTTAATGCCGCATTGGAAAATGTCTTTCAATCACGGAACTGGGAAAACAAAGGGATAAAGATTAATGGAGATTATCTAACCCACCTTCGTTTTGCTGATGACGTAGTCATTTTTGCAATTACCCCATCAGAGCTGCAGAGTATGATCCAGGAACTTGCTGACAAGAGTAAAGAAGTGGGATTAAAAATGAACTTTCAGAAGACAAAAGTGATGTTCAATGCTTTTACAAGAAATGAAGATTTATCGATTGATGGAGAAAAACTGGAGATAACAGATACGTATGTTTATCTTGGACAGCAGATATCAAGTGAGGGTCACATTGATGAAGAAATTAATCGGCGTACAAAACTTGCCTGGAGAGCTTTTGGAAGAAACAGCATAATTTTCAAGAGCAATATGCCATTATGTCTTAAAAGAAAAGTGTTTGATCAATGCATCCTTCCAGTGCTTACGTATGGTGCAGAGACGTGGACCTTAACTAAAAGAGACACACAAAGGCTGCAGACAACTCAATGAAGCATGGAGAGGTGCATGCTTGGTATAACCAGGAGAGATAAGAAGAGAAACTCGTGGATCCGAAAAATGACGAGAGTGGAAGACATCATGATCAGGGTTAAATCCCTGAAATGGCAATGGGCTGGACATACTGCCAGAAGGACAGACCATAGATGGACAGCCGAAATTTTAGATTGGATTCCAAGGGACAGGAAAAGACCCAGAAAAAGACCACATGGGAGATGGGTGGATGAAATTCGTAAATATGCGGGAGTGACATGGAGGAGACTGGCACAAGACAGACCGTTGTGGAGGAAACTTGGGGAGACCTTCGTCCAGCAGTGGATTGATAATGGTTGACAATGATGATGATGATGATATATTTTTTATCTGCTCTATGAACACATAGCACTTTACATAGGAAAAAGAAGAGACACAATCTTTTAAGAGAGATCCATTCCTTTTCCCTAAATAATTTTCCCCCTAAAAAGAAATAGTAGTGTCAAGAATTTTAATTTGCCTTTAGCATATTGAACTGAGAATTAGAAGTAAAATGTAAACATCCATTTTGGCATGAGTTAATGTGATATGGGTAGCATTGACCTATCAGTGCTCAGTGTATATATACTACACTACATTTTCCATGTAGATCCTATCAACATAAGAAATTCTCAGTTTGAATGGCCCAAGAATCTTTTTTTCTTTTTCTGCTCCATATTGATAGTACTTGCTAATGGTTTCATTTGTTCATAATAATAATAATAATGAGAGAGAGAGAGAGAGAGAGAGAGAGAGAGAGAGAGAGAGAGAGAGAGAGAGAGAGAGAGAGAGAGAGAGAGAGAGAGAGAGAGATTTTTTTTTTCTATTTTAATCTACCTGCTGTAAACAGTTGTGTAACATTGATGAATGTTTGTATAAGAGTATTATTAGGGATATGAAAAGATTCTGCCATTTTAAAGGGAAAGGATACAGGAACAATCAGGAAACCAGTACGCATTTATTGAATGAAATATTGGCCATTACTTTGACACTTTTCAGGCAACAAATGAATGCCCCTGTGATAGGACTCCAGTTTTGAGCTGAAGAATACAGTGAAGAAAATTTCCACCTCTGGAACTGTGGTGCACCGCTGTTTGGCTAGGGCATGTTGAATAGAGTGAAACAGATATGTCTGAGGGTGCAATGTCCGACGAGTAAGCAGAGTGCGGTAAAACCTCCAAGGTAACTGTTTAAGGGTTGATTTCGTGGTGGCACTGACATGTGGTCTGGCATTATCATGTAACAGGATGACTGGGTGGCATCCTTTACCTGTCCATGGGTGTTTTTGCCCAATTGCAGCATTCAGTCTCATCAACTGATCGCTATATCTTTGTGCAGTGATTGTTTCGCCTGGTTTCAACAGTTTGAAGTACAGCACTCCGTGCATATCCCACCACACACAAAACAGCACCTTTTCCTGTGGATATCCTGTTTTGCAGTAGATGTTGATGGCTGGCCTGGGCCAACCCAGGATCACTTGCACATGGGGTTGTCACAATAGATCCATTTTTCATCCCCGATGAAAATACCTTCCCCAAGAAATTCTTCCATGGAAACCTCTTCCGCAATGACATGCAGATGCCCAATCGTTGACCAATATAACACTCCGTTAAAGTATGCAGAACCCACTTCCCAATCTTCTGGATCTTCCCCAAGGCCTGTAGACACTGTACCACCGTTGATTGAGCCACTTTCAAACATTTTGACAGTTGAGTGGTCGATTGTGTGGCATTCCTCTTTCAACAGCGATTCCAGCTCCTCGTCTGCGAATTTCTGCGGTCTACCTGAACGTGGCTTGTCTTCCAAGCTTAGATCGTCTTTCTTAAACCTGGCAAACTCATTCTCGACACGTCCGCTCACCCATAACCGTTTCGCCATATGCCTGACATATTGAACCATATGCTTCACTCGCACTTTTTCCTAAATTAAACATGAATAACAAGCAGTGCCGCAAATTAACTTGATCAACCACCATGCTTGGCTTCATGTACGAACTGACAGCACGGGTCACCGGCCAGTTAGAGCGGGGGGTGGGGGGTGGTGGGGGGGGTGGCAGAAACTTTTGCATACCCCTAATAAATCTCTCTTGACTTAGGGCAGCTAATTATAAAATTAAGTTCCTGTTTGTTATTTAGGTCCAAGTTAAAGTGTGTACCTATTGAATGAGAGGGCTGCTTTAGCTCTAGGAATTTTGCAGTCACATGTGTCTTCGGCTACTTTATTAAGGATAGTGCAGTCAAAAGTCCCTGGTTCATGTCATAGGCGTAAACACCGGGAGGGGGAGGCAGGACCCCTTCATATTTTTAGAGTCGGGGATCTTCATATTTATATATGTATTATAATGTGTGCATGTGTGATCCGACCCCCAGATTTTGAAACACGGTTACGGTTCACTGTAAACCGCCAAACAGGACAACTGCCACACGCTTTTCATTAAGGGGCCGGGCACAAATTGCTATTCCTTCGAGGAACACTTTGAATGTGTGGCACTTTTCTGGTGTGGCAGTTTTCCAAGTTTCCGAATTATGTGTGGCAGTTTGCCAAGGTGCCTAACGATGGAAAGGAGCTCTTTTGTTTGTCTGAATTCATGTCGGTTTATACTTACGGCAACTGGCCACAGAAAAGTTCGAGGGGAGGGGGAGTATAAAGAATGCCGTTTCTTGGCCGATATTGAGAATTGAATTGGGAACTCCAAACAAATTTCGAGAAAACGTTCAATTTAAGTGCCAAGCATTCAGGAAAGAACAATAAGGTGGGATTATTTTAATAATGCTGCACTTTTACTTAGGCACTAAATATTTACATAACATGTCAAATTTGTAATATTTTTCTTTTATTTATTAATTCATAGGCCCTACACCTCGGCCTTTCTAACAGCTTTTAATACGACGACTTTATATTCATAACGCTTACGTATCAAATCAAGTCAATAGCATTGCTCTTTTACTTAGGCACTAAATAAAATAGTCATAGGCCACAGGCATAGGCCTTTTTAACAGGTTTTATTCTACCAGTGTCATATTCACAACATTTACACATCAAATCAAGTTAATAATATTGCACTTTTATTTAGGCCTGAAATATTTATTCACAGGCCCTAGGCCTAGTCTTAGACCCTTTTACCAGTTTTTATTCTACCAATGCCATATTCACAACGTTTACACAGTAAATCATGTTAATAATATTGGGCGTTTCCTTAGGCACGAAATATTAATTCACTGGCCCTAGGCCTAGGCCTTGTTAATAGTCTTTACTCTGTCAATGACATATTCACACCGTTTACACAAAAAAAAAAAAAAAAAATGTAATAATATTGCTCTTTTACTTAGGCACGAAATATTCGTTCATAGGCCCTAGGCCTGGGCCTATGAATTAATATTTCGTGCCCAAGTAAAAGCATAATATTATTAAATTGATTTGTTGTGTAAACGTAGTGAATATGGTATTAATAGAGTCAAAACTATTAAAAAGGCCTACGGCCTATGAATTTATATTTCGTGCCTCAGTAAACGCCCAATATTATTAACATGATTCGCTGTGTAAACGTTGTGAATATGACATTGGTAAAATAAAAACTGGTAAAAGGGCCTAGGCCTAGGGCCTGTGAATAAATATTCCGTGCCTAAATAAAAGCATAATATTATTAACTTAATTTGATGTGTAAACGTTGTGAATATGGCATTGGTAGAAAAAAACTGTCAAAAAGGCCTAGGCCTATGGCCTATGAATTAATATTTCCTGCATAAGTAAAAGTGCAATATTATTACATTTATTTGTTGTGTGAATGTTGTGAATATGGCAGTGATAAAGTAAAAACTATTAAAAAGGCTTAGGCCCTATGAATTAATATTTCGTGCCTAAGTAAATGCCCAATATTATTAACTTGATTTTCTGTTAAACGTTGTGAATATGGCATTGGTAGAATAAAAACTGGTAAAAGGGCCTAAACCTAGGCCGGGAGCCTGTGAATAAATATTTCGTGCCTAAATAAAAGCGTAATATTATTAACTTGATTTGATGTGTAAACGTTGTGAATATGACACTAGTAGAATAAAACCTGTTAAAATGGCCTTATGCCTGTGGCCTATTATGACTATTTAGTGCCTAAGTAAGAGAGCAATGCTATTGATACGTAAGCGTTATGAATATAAAGTCGGCGAATTAAAAACTGTTAAAAAGGCCGAGGTGTAGGGCCTATGAATTAATTAGGTAAGAGAAAAATACCACAAATTTGACATCTTATGTAAATTTATTAAAAAATTCCCACCTCATTGGTCTTTCCTGAACAAAACATTTTTTGCTTGGCTTACATAGAACGTTTTCTCGAAATCTGTTTGGAGTTCCCAATTCAATTCTCAATATAGGCCAAGAAAGACAATCTTTATACCCTCCCCCCCCCTCGAACTTCTGTGGCCAGTTGCCCTAAGTATGAACCGACATGAAAATTCAGACAAACAAAAGAGCTCCTTTCCATCGTTAGGCACCTTGGGAAACTGCCACACATAATTCAGAAACTTGGAAAACTGCCACACCAGAAAAGTGCCACACACTCAAAGTGTTTCTTGAAGGAATAGCAATTTGTGCATGGCCCCTTAATGAAAATCGTGTGGCAGTTTTCTTGTGTGGCGGTTTTTCGATGTGTGGCAG
This sequence comes from Macrothele yani, assembly GCA_039090855.1. NCBI lineage: Eukaryota > Metazoa > Arthropoda > Arachnida > Araneae > Macrothelidae > Macrothele > Macrothele yani. The sequence continues at coordinate 36,630,816 of CM077004.1, forward strand.
TTTTCTAAGTTGCTGAAAAATGTGTGGCAGTTTTCCTGTGTGGCGGTCTTCCTCCAACCATGGTTACGCCATTGGTTAAGTGTTACTTATCTGGCTGATACATATGAAACAATTAGAGTAAGTCAAATATTTTTTTTTCTCCTTTTCTGAAAATATCGGTATGAGCTTGAAGTGTAATGTGAAACAAACTGGTGCTATAAATTTCACAAAATTATGGTATTTACTTAGGAATAAAAGGATATTACTTACAGTCGAATTTTCGGGCAACACTCCTACCCGTTGTGGTACACAGTTTTTTCTTGAATTTGTAACACATAAATTCACAATAACTCAAAACCTTGCTAGGATATGAAATTTTAACATGTCTCTGATGCAACAATTTTCTAAAATGGCTCTCCAGTTGAAAAAATAAGTGCAGGCTGTATATCCTTTTAAAAATGAATTTCCAGTTTCATGGCAAATTTATTTGTGCTTTCTAAGTGTCTATCAATATTCTGTCATACGGACTATTCAGCTTAGCATCTCACTTGGGTTATGGATAATTTACTGCTTTTTTTTCTCTTACTCATTCTGACACAGTGGAAATGTCACAAAGTAACCAAAACCATAAAAATTTAAAAGTGGTTCTATACAAATCTTTTAGTGTTGGTGTTACATAGCATAAACAAACACATTGCTCTTTTCATGTTTTAGTAACACACAGCAACTGAAAAATGGAAAGAGCGATGCATTTGTTTATTCGCTGACGCCACGTATTTGGAGGATTTTCACTTTGGATCTCGCCCTTTGGATTTAACAGCTATAATATATAGCCAATGCCGTTAATGCCCACCAGATGGAGACATCTCAGTAGCTGAGACCATCTTACAGATTTATGATGTCAGAAGCTGACAGAAAAGCACACATAGCACCATGGATTGTTGGCCACCGTGGTGTAAGGCTAAAGCGTTCGGCTAGATATTGAGAGATCCGGGATTCAATTCCCCGGCGGTGACCGAATAAAATTTTTCAGTTGGTGTGTGTTACTAAAACGTGCAAAGAGCGATGTATTTGTTTATTCACTGACACCACGTATTTGGAGGATTTTCACGCTACATAGTAGGTTACACGCTTGATTAAACATGGCCACTCTCATACTGAAATCGTAACTTTCTTTATATTTTATCACACTTTTTTTTGTTTTTTATTTCTCTTTTGTGACACAGCACTTACACTTGTTACATGTTTACAAAAGTGATATATTTCAGGTGGACAAAAACAAACAAAACCAAAATTTACAAATTTGATTGACAATAAATGCATTGTGGAATAACTTTTTTTACGGGTCTTTTAGAGGTTATTTTTAATGGAAGTTGGTTGTCAAATTTTCGAACTAAAGCCTAGTTCGTCATCAGGACTATGTCACTGGAGTAGTTGCTGCCACTCAATTGGAAGAGACCATCCGCAATTATCGTTAATTGTGGTACTTCTTCTTCTTGCTATTTCGATCCCTTCTTCTAGTTTTCTCTTTACTAAGTTTGACTGGTGGGCGATTATTTTCACTGAGTCCCAATTTATGGAGTGTCCACTTGCTTGTACATGTCTGTCTAGCCCTGTTTTGTTCCCAATGTTCCTAATAGCTGCTTGGTGTTCTTTCATTCGGACCTTAATACTTCTCCCTGTTTCTCCTATATAGCTGAGTCCGCAGTTACAGTCGATGCAGTAAATTACTCCTTCCTGCAATTGGATGTCCAATTCTTTCTGCTTTAAAGCTGGCAAGAATTTCTTTATTTTGTTATTAAGATCTGGAGCTAGCCTGATATTATATTTTGCTCCGATCCTTTTCAGTTTCTCGAAAAGTCCCTTGTGGTACGTAATTTTGCTGGTGAATTTGAAGTTGGTTTTTTCCTGCTTCTTTTTTGGCACTTGTTTAAATATTTTCTCAACATATGGGGAGGGGTAATTGTTTTCTGCCAACATTTCCTTTAATTCTTCTTTGTGAAGATCTTTTGAGAAGCTGAAGAGACCAGGATTTCAATTTTTTCCAAAAATTGTCTCGCTGTATTCGATTTAATATAATCAGGGTGGAATGAGCAGAAGTCTAACATCTTCCCTGTGTTGGTGGGTTTTCTAAAAAGCTGAGTGAATATTTTCCCTTCTCTTGAGGTCAAGGTTAAATCCAGGTAATTGATGCTATGGTCTTTTCCTGTTCCAGGGTGTACTTCAAGGTATTCTCTAGTAAGTTAAATTCTTCCAGAATCTGAGAGGGTAGAGATTGGTCCACAGTATCTACTATAATTAGGACATCATCCATGTACCTTACATAGAGAGCAAACAAGGAGGGTTGTATAAGGATTTTTGCCTCTAGTTTACTTATATAATAATTTGCTAGCAGAGGTGCTAGTGGAGAACCCATTGCAAGTCCTGAAGTTTGCCTGTAATATTTCTTTCCAAACTGGAAGAAATTATTCTTGAAGGAAAATAGGAGCAGTTCATATATGCCAAGTAGTATTTCTCTATTGTGATTATGGATCCATAATCACAATAGAGAAATACTACTTGGCATATATGAACTGCTCCTATTTTCCTTCAAGAATAATTTCTTCCAGTTTGGAAAGAAATATTACAGGCAAACTTCAGGACTTGCAATGGGTTCTCCACTAGCACCTCTGCTAGCAAATTATTATATAAGTAAACTAGAGGCAAAAATCCTTATACAACCCTCCTTGTTTGCTCTCTATGTAAGGTACATGGATGATGTCCTAATTATAGTAGATACTGTGGACCAATCTCTACCCTCTCAGATTCTGGAAGAATTTAACTTACTAGAGAATACCTTGAAGTACACCCTGGAACAGGAAAAAGACCATAGCATCAATTACCTGGATTTAACCTTGACCTCAAGAGAAGGGAAAATATTCACTCAGCTTTAGAAAACCCACCAACACAGGGAAGATGTTAGACTTCTGCTCATTCCACCCTGATTATATTAAATCGAATACAGCGAGACAATTTTTGGAAAAAATTGAAATCCTGGTCTCTTCAGCTTCTCAAAAGATCTTCACAAAGAAGAATTAAAGGAAATGTTGGCAGAAAACAATTACCCTCCCCATATGTTGAGAAAATATTTAAACAAGTGCCAAAAAAGAAGCAGGAAAAAACCAACTTCAAATTCACCAGCAAAATTACGTACCACAAGGGACTTTTCGAGAAACTGAAAAGGATCGGAGCAAAATATAATATCAGGCTAGCTCCAGATCTTAATAACAAAATAAAGAAATTCTTGCCAGCTTTAAAGCAGAAAGAATTGGACATCCAATTGCAGGAAGGAGTAATTTACTGCATCGACTGTAACTGCGGACTCAGCTATATAGGAGAAACAGGGAGAAGTATTAAGGTCCGAATGAAAGAACACCAAGCAGCTATTAGGAACATTGGGAACAAAACAGGGCTAGACAGACATGTACAAGCAAGTGGACACTCCATAAATTGGGACTCAGTGAAAATAATCGCCCACCAGTCAAACTTAGTAAAGAGAAAACTAGAAGAAGGGATCGAAATAGCAAGAAGAAGAAGTACCACAATTAACGATAATTGCGGATGGTCTCTTCCAATTGAGTGGCAGCAACTACTCCAGTGACATAGTCCTGATGACGAACTAGGCTTTAGTTCGAAAATTTGACAACCAACTTTCATTAAAAATAACCTCTAAAAGACCCGTAAAAAAAGTTATTCCACAATCACTATGAATAGAGGTGCCATAAATGCATTTACAACTAGGAATAAATGCATTATGTACAACTCATACATACACAAATCTTCTACATAATATCACTAGTAGATCCAGTGGGGGCAACTCGGGTGATCCCCCCCCCCTAAAACAGACTTTTCCTTTTTAAATGGCTGAGATTATAAATAATTATTGTATTTAGTTTTTAAAATTATGGTAATAAATGCAGATTTTCATAAAAGTTTTCATAATGATTAAAATTTGCTGTGAATTTGGAGATTAAGGTGGATGTCTAGTGATTTTGCTCCCTATGCTTCCAATGGAAAAAAATTGGACCCTATTTCCCCAACAAAGAAAGATTTCCCATACATCAGAATTAGCCCACCGGTAAAAAAACCATCCTAACTTAGATTGCACAGTTGGTGCTTTTTGCGAAAAACTTTCTTGAAATATATAAAAAATCAATAACTTTACTTTGATGTAGTGGTAAGGAAGAGTGGTGCCACTTGTAAGCAAGTATTATAATTACATAAAAGGTAAAGTTATTGAGCTAGCTGGAGGCTCAGAAAGTTAATGAAGGGCATTAAGAACCAGCTGCTCTGTAAATTAAATTTTATGGTAAAAATGAAAAATTTCTGAAAATGATATTTCAGTTCTTATAACCATAATCTGACACAGTGGCACATCCAGGATTTCTTTATGGGGGTGGCTCAAAATATTAAAGATGCAAATAAAAATACCCATGAGAAAACATCTCCCAAAAGATTGGGAAGCGGTAAGAAATATCTCTGCCCTATTAAAGTGTGCTTCCAATGATTCATAAAATACTGTATATATATTAAAAACACATACAAATATATTTAAAAATAAGTAGCCAATTACAAAAAATGAATGAGAAAGTGATACCTCATGGGGAGGGCCCCGAGCCCCTTAGCATCCCCCAACAAGTGCACCACTAATCTGAAGACTTATTTTATGCAATACATGATGTAAATGCCTGTGTGATGTATCATGTAATGATGCAAAGTACGAATTGGGATATTAAAATGCAACTATATATACAAAAACTACCCCTTTAGAGCTGCAGAGTATGATCCAAGAACTTGTTGACATTAAAATGCAACTATATATACAAAAACTACCCCTTCAGAGCTGCAGAGTATGATCCAAGAACTTGTTGACAAGAGTAAAGAAGTGGGATTAAAAATGAACTTTCAGAAGACAAAAGTGATGTACAATGCTTTTACAAAAAACGAAGATTTATCGATTGAAGAAGAAAAGCTTGAGACATCTGATACCTACATTTATTTACCTTGGGCAGCAGATATTAGTGAAGGTCACATTGATGAAGAAATTAATCAGCATATAAAACTTGAATGGTGAGCTTTTGGATGATACACAGTACAATTTTTAAGAGCAATACACCATTATATCTCAAAAGAAGTGTTTAATCAATGCACCAGGCTGTCAGTGCTTACGTATGGAGCAGAGACATGAACCTCAACTAAAAAAGACATACAAAGTCTGCAGACAACTCAAAGCAGCATGGAGAGGTGCATGCTTGGCGTAACCAGGAAAGATAAGAAGAGGAACTTATGGATAAGGAAAATGAGAGGAGTGGACAACATCATGACCAGAGTAAAATCACTAAAATGGCAATCGGCTGGACATATTGCCAGAACAGATCACTGATGGACAACAGAAATGTTAGACTGGATTCAAAGGGAGAGGAAAAGACCCAGAAGAAGAACTCGTGGGGGATGGATGGACGAAATTCGAAAGTATGCTGGAGTGATATGGAGGAGACAAGCTCAAGACAGACCAATTTTGGAAGAAACTTGGAGAGACCTTCATCCAGCAGTGGATTGATAATGGTTAATAATGATGATGATATATACAAAACAGCAACTTCTGTGTTATTGTAAAGATTTATTTCTGCATATGATTGCTTGAAGCTTGCGATGCAAGAATGACCATCATTGAAATATCCTGAACTCACCAAAAGATGCATGCTTTGTGAAATGGTCCAGTTGCTCTCTAAAGATTGCATTGAAAAAAATTATTTCTGAATCAGATAAACATTTATAAGACTGTCCAGTATATTTTCTAACTCTTCTGGATGTAACATTTTTTGGACTATCATGCAGCCAGTTGCATGAAATGAATATTGGGTTTCCTGCTGTGCATGATATGGATGTTTAATAAAGTTATATGGACAAAAAGACATGCTCATTACACTCAGACATATTTTTTGTTCTATACATCATTAATTTACCACATATTAAAATAAATTGAAAACAGACTTTATTTTTCTGTCCCGTTAAAAATTATGAAGTTCTTTCCACAACTCTCTCTCTCTGTCATAAAAGAAGGGTAAACTTCCAAATTTCAGAGCATCAAGTAGTTCTGTGTATCAATTCGCCTTGTTTGCATAAGGCCTGAGCATACCTACCTACCATTATGTTGAAAAGCAACTTGCTCCACACTGTTACATGCCATGTGGAGCATTTTTTACAATAATAATTTAAACACTGCAAAAATTGTATTTTTACACAAAAAATAAAATAAAAATGACTTCCTTGTATGAAGAAAACGCAAAACAGCAATAGAACATCTTTTTTTTTTTTAATTACGCTGTTATGCAAAGTTACTTTATTTTGCTACTAACTTTCTGTGTGCATTGCATACATGAATTCTGAAATTGAAGAACTCTAAAGCTGCACAACAGTACTGGAACATTTGACTGGCAGGATGACAAAATAATTATTTCATCAGAAGCTGCACAGGGCAGTGATCAGATACTGTTGAGGAATTATTGAACATAATTAAGTCAACAGACTGAAAGAAATGGTACTGAAACATTAAAAATTTACCATTTAGGGGCACATCATTCTAATGAATGAATTTCTTCATACCTAAATGTTTTTTTCCATTTCATGAATTTAATGTTTTAAATACATTCTATTTGAAACAAAAACCACTCCAAATCTTTTTTGGTCTTATTTTTCTCATTTTTTATAGTGGAGCCAGTTCCTTTGCTCTGTGATTCAGAAGACCACCCTACAGAAATCTAATTTTCAGTGAATTACGCCGTCTGCAACTGTCTATTCAATTCTACCTGAAACTTAGATCTCTTCCAGGCCATCCTTTATACGATGCAGTTTTTCATCCTCAGCATGCTCGTTTATTCGGGAACCGGCCCTCGTGCATTTCAACCTTCGGTCTCCGTATGGCGGCCGTAGCTCGTGATGTAGGGCTCAACTTGTCACTTGTTGGAGAGACCAGGGGCTTTGGGGATCCGCCATGGCACCCACTTGGTGTCATGGTTGATACCACCTTTACATCTTTCGATAAATCCTCAACCCCTGCGTCAGTGTACCAGCAGCTCTTCGCTGAGCACCGTGACCTAAATTCTGATTATACTCCTATTTTTACTGATGGCTCCAAGATGCATGGAGTCGCTGGATCCGCGGCTGTCTGTGTAGATGACGTTTCAGTGGCGCGGATCCCAGCTGAGGCCACGGTGTTTTCAGCGGAGATGCATGCTGTGTATCTCGCTCTTCTCCATGTTCGGTCGAGTTCTCATCATCGTGCTATGGTCTATACGGATTCCTTGAGTGTCTTGCAGTCACTGTCATCGTTGGACTGCTTTGACCACCCCTTTCTTCTTTCTGTACGAAGGCTTCTTCGTTCCTTGCTCGAGGCCGGTGTCCAGATACAATTTTGTTGGATCCCCGGGCATGTTGGAATCTCGGGTAACGAGTGTGCTGATGCGGCTGCTAGATCTGCTTCTTCTTTGGTCGTCACACCCTTGCCACTGTTTCACCGGGATTTCCGCTTTCTGGTACGCGACCATATCAAGCGAACGTGGCAAGGTCTGTGGGACCAACAGGTGGAAAATAAACTGCATCGTATTAAACCTAATATTGAAGTCTGGAAATCCTCATATCGTCGGAACCGTAGGGAGGAAGTGGTGCTTGCTCGTCTCCGCATTGGGCATTGTCGATTCACTCACCGCTTTTTGCTGTGTGGCGACACTGCGCCGATGTGTGAGACGTGCAACTGCCGACTCACCGTCACTCATCTTCTGTGTACCTGTGTTCGTTTTCGTGATGTACGTTTTCATTTCTTTCATTCTCATTTGTTGACCGAGGACGCCGCTACACTGCAGCGGCTCCTCAATGACCACTGTGACTCTGTTGCCGTGTTTTCATTTTTTAAAGAAATTGACTATTTTAAACGTGTCTAGATTTTAGCCTTATCATCATCCTCATTTTTCAGTTTTAATGAATCAGCTATATTTTAATCATTGTATCATGTTTTTAATACTGTTTGTTCCATTTTCTTTTTTAGCCCTTCCATCGTTCTCATTTTTCAGTTTTACATGATCAGTCAGATTTTAAGCTTTTTACCACATTTTTAATACTATTTGTTTGTCTTGTTTCTGGCGCTCTTTGGCCAACCATGGCCCTTGCGCCATAAAAATCAACCAACCAACCAACCAACCATCTAATTTTCAGTCTAAAATTATCAGCATCCTATTGATATGCTGTTCTCTGTTAATCAGCAGTTCCCTCTTTAAAGATCATTTGCAAATACGAAGTGTTTGATGGCATCAAATTTTACTCAGTGCTGTTGTATCAAACATATTCATTAACATAAATATTGGTATATAATTCAAGCTTCACTGACATCCATTATATGTCTCATACAAAATCTTTTAAAGTACTTCACACTCATTATCTCTGTCTCTTGCAGGCATTCCCAGATCTGGTCCTCAATGATGACCAGATTTTGGCCTTCCTGTACCTTTCTTTTCTGCTAATTGGGGCTTAATATATTTCTTAGCACCTTTATTTTAAATACATCAGACTTCAATAATCATGAAATGCATATAGCATATTAAATCAGTTTGTTTTTGTGGTTTAGTCAGCACAAAGATTCGCCATGTCCACCATTGCCTTGAAAAAGCCTCCCAGTGGAGTGTGGAAGCTTGACAAATCTTTATGCTTCCTACACCACAAAAATAAATGGATTTAATACGCTATATGTGCTTCATGATTTCTTAGCTCCTTTACACTTTTTTTTTAAAGGCCAAACCACCACAAAATATTTGTGTCCATCCTGCTGACATTTTGCTTTATATGATACATTTGTAACTCAAGTTCATTCTACACAAACAATGAGAATGTGACTTGCCACAAATCCCCCATAAATAATACACAACATCCCCAGTACATAAATGACTCCCATATCTGTTCTGCAATGTCCAGGTTTTCCTACCACACATCAGAGAAACAACAATACTATCATATACAGCCATTCAGGACCTTTTTCAGAAACCATGTCTTGTGAAATTTTCCTAAAACAAATATGCTTCCAAAGCTTAATTTACTGAACTCCTAATTTCACCATCTAATAATCTACTTTCTTTACTGTGGAAATAACTATTTTACGGATCTAATAGAGGTAATTATTTAAAAATTTGACCCCCAACTTTTTAAAATAATTACCTCTATAAGACCCGTAAAATAGTTATTTCCACAGTAAACTATGAATAGAGGAGCTATAAATTCATTTACTACTACTTTCTTTATGAAACATGCTTCCTAAATACACAACTCAATCACCTATTCTAACTGTCCCATTTAGACAACCGGACATTTAGTACTAACAGTTTCTCATTCAAAAAGAAACAAACAAACAAAAAATATTACTTTCTTTTTTCTCTTATTTTTATACTCAGTTTGAATTTCATAACATACTTAATTCGCCCTGGAAAACATGCAACTCACTTTTTTGATATTATCAATTTCAATGGAAGGCTAACCTTCTAAAAGTGGCCCGCTCCGATAGATGGCGCCACAGTAGCACTTCACCTCTCCTCCTTTCACATTAATGCGTTATAGCTACTTACGTCACTGTTCTCTTCGTACGTGATTTTTTTATGCTCACATTCCTATGGATATAGTAGGAAGGCTTGGTGGTGATGGAATCATCGTCGAAGTGGACAAAGCCAAAGGGTGGAGATCTGTCCTGATAACAACAGATCTGCAGAGACATTGCTGCCCCTCATCATCAAACATGTAGAGCCAGGAACAACCATTATGACGGACCAGTGGGCTGCGTATCGCAATCTCCAAACCTGCGGCATCCTCTTAAACATAAATTATGCCCATGGCAACCAAAAAATGTACTTGGCAGACCATATTATGGAATATTTATTCTGACGGAATTGCCCTCTTTCCTCAGAACATTGCTTTGAAGTCCTGATTCATGTGATCAGGAAGTTCTTCCCTGACAGATAAAACTTTTCTTGCTTTTATTCTGCTAGGTAGACAGTTTCATATTCATGAGGAAAACTTATTCTTCCGTCATAATAAATATTTCACACATATGCCACAATGTACATGCATAAAGATCCTTTTAAGGACCACCTTTTAATCCATATTATTAACTTCCTTTGCCACTTTCACAAGGTAATGCAACGCTTTACGATGTAGCAATAACGTGTCGCCATCTATCGTCACTTCAGAAAACTATTTCTGGGCCACATTTGGTAGGTTTACCCAATGGAAATCATTACTGAATTATACATATAATTTGCCAAGTTTTTGAGATACTTCCCTGACCAGCATCACCATTTCAACAAGTCACCACAACAAAAAGCTTGGGTAGGCTATATTCTAAAATCTTGAGAGCAATTACATTATTCTCATAATACAAGACTTATATGAGAGTAAAATTTTCCTTTAATGGTGTGAACACAAACACTTGATACTTACCAAACTTCTACACTCTCCTGGGATACTTCTTCTGGGCTTATTTTTCAGAGCTCATACCTGTAACAGACAACACTGAAATGATACAAAACATTGTGATAAAAAAAATTAACCACTTCAATGTTGAATTACAAAAACATGATTACAATTTTTTGAATCATTTCAGCATTGTCTGTTATTGTTCTAAGCTCTGAAAAAAAGCCCAGAAGAAGCTTCTCAGGGGAGTACCAAAGCTTGGCAAGTATTGAGTGCTTATATTTACATCATTACAGGAAAATTTTAGACTCATACAAGTCTTGTGTTACAATATATAGATGGTTTAGTATACATGGTGTAGTATATTTAGTGAATTACCCTCACATAATAAATTTCCATAAAAACTTGACTACCATAAAGTTACTGAGTTACATAAAAAAATTAGCAGCTGCTATATCTTCTTAGATTTCTATACGAAAAGTTTGATGTTGATTTTCATTGTCAGTGGTTAAGACTGGATATATAACATATAACCATCAACACTGATGAACTTTACAACTGGAAATAACTTTCAAGTCTCACATGCAAACCCAGTATGAAAAAAAAAAAAAAAATGGGCTTAGCATCATATGAAGTACATATGGCATTTTCAGTTTAGATACTGGCAAAGAAAACAACTACAGAATTCCCAGATATTCTGTTATAACTCAAAAATAAAATACTGCAGTGCTTGTTCATGTTTTCTGCAGTAGTCTGATCCTTTTAAAATTTCAGGTATGGCCCCAAATTCTGGGGACCTTTACACATTTTGACAAGCTGCGATTTCAAACTCTTTCAGACCTAAAAACATTGACAATTACTATTATGATATATAGATTTAACCAAGGGGTACAAATGTAAAATTATAAAAAGATCGAATAGTAATAACTAAATAATGACCTCGAAAAAGCTAGCAAGGGATTTCCATCTCCTATTTTCTTCTTGTACTTGGTAAAATCTCTTATCATAATTTCTTAAATGAGTGTATTCTCTCTTAATGGTCAAACCATACGATTCTTTTGCCAACAAATACGAGTTTGAATCACCCACAGGCATTTCGTTTCGGTTTCTCTCACTTTCGAAGCGCACTGCAGCAAAGAATATAAATGCTTCGTTGTATTCTTTGACTGCAGCCTCCGGTATGACTAACCAAAACAAACTTCCAGTTTGCTACGTACGCATCCACGCTGAGGCTTACATCCTGCAAAGAATATCTAACGAGAAAAAATTAAGGCTCAGCGTGACGTAACTAGCGCAGCCGTATCCTTCAGGGAAAACATGCAGTGCACGGACACGAAGCGTTTATATTCTTTGCATCCTGTATGAAAACACACCGTTCACGAAATCGCAACCGGAAACAACTTTCTGCAGCGGCGGGTAGCTCGATTTCAGTTACTGGTTAATGCCAATGCATTGTTTATATTTTTTGTGCATACTACCTGCTCGATGAACGTGTTTTGCCATGAGAATGAGATACTATCTAAAGACCTTGCGTGTTTTGTTGACACCACGTTTAATCTCGCACCGCAACAAAATGTACTACAGTTCCCCATCGGAATATAAACAAACCCATAAATGAAAGAAACAAGTAATATGTAAGTACGGTAAAATTTTTTGCTAGATAAACAACTGTATATACATGTGCTCTATCAGAATTTATGGGGGCAGTTTTTTTCTGTGTATTCTACAGCAAAAGTAGGATACATATTCATTCCGCGACTTTCTATGTAATGTAATAACATAATTTTTAGTTAAATACTTCGAGCGCCGAAATTCGAAATTTAATGCATTTTTATTGGTTTTCTGTAGTTGTGCCACCGTAGCGTACAGACGAATGAAGTATTTTTCAGAAACGTAATTTTAAAAGAGTGGTAGATTCAAATAGTATAGTCCGTTGAAAATAACATTTCTGTAGGATTGAAGTGAATGAGTTGTTACAAAGAGTAGATGCTTTTCAAAATCTTTGCCAGAAAGGATGTGTTCCATAATTTTTACTACTATGAATTAACGATATCGAATGTTAACTCGTACTCGTCGGCGTTCCAACTCTTAGTATTTTGAAGTTTGTTTCAGAATCTAAGCATTTCTAGATTTCATTTCCAGAAACCGTGGACTAGCAGGTCAGATTTCGTTTCGTTTCAACACTCAGCAGCAATACCACAGTGAGCTGAAAGAAATCCAATATGAAAAAGCAAATAGAGTGGATGTTCTTCAGTACATACTTTATTCCTCAATTGCATGCATCATGATATAAAAATGGGGCAAGGCTATGCCAATCAGTTATATACCCCAATGAAGAATTCAAGATGTTTTGTATTTTAAGGTAGCATTTTTCCAATTAAAAACCATGTCATACCATGGTTTTTAAGGTTTTTAATTGGAAAATGTTCATCAGAAAGCATTGTTATTTTCCAGTAACTATTCTTTGAATTTTTCTTGGTAAATTACAGTGGTAAAGAAATTATTTTACTAAGTTTTGTTGAAATATTCCAACTGTGTAACATAGAATATGTAGAATTCTATCAAAGATAAGTTTCTTTCAGTGTGCCATTGAGGGAAGGTTTAAAAAATCTTGTATTTCCTTTTGAAGAACAACTGTGTACTCTGTTAGAAAATGTTGCTGTTGCTAAATGGCATAGCTAGAGCTATCCATATGACTTCAGTTAACACGTCTGTTTTATTGCTCTCATTGTTTTATTAATTGTTTGTTGGCATGTAATGGAAGCCACAACTTTCTTAATTGCATGTGGTTGTGATCTTTCCACTGAGTTCTTCAATTTTTCAGTAATGTGTTACTAAAGTATATTAACCATGTGGAAATGTTTTCCCTTTCATTTTGTAATTGTTTTCGTCAATACATACGTTCCCCAGAAGTTTTCGGTCACTATTTTGTGAAAACATCAAACACAAACTTCTGCAAATTTAATTAAAGGAAAGCACTCTGATATCCAAAAACTATGAGAGTCAAATTCTACATTCAGCATGAAACATTTGCTGCAGTATCAATATGATGCAGATGAATTTTTGGAGTACTTTGTTGCAAAGAGATTAATGCTGAGTCCACTAATACACTGGTGTGCAAAAAGTAAGGACGGAGAGGAGAAATTAGCATAACAGCGGAACGAGCAGGCAGAATGAACCGAAAGACCACTCAGGAGATAGACTAGGGTCCGGTACGGTAGGGGCATGCTCATATATGCAGCATGACGTGGGGGGGGGGGGTGTTGGAAGGGTATATAGCACATGGGCGGTGTATGCTCAGCAAATCGGTGAAACCTATTGCACGGTGTACATCGGTTTGTACGATGTCGAGTTGCTGCCACCGTGTGATATGGCCAACAGGCAATTCAATAGACGACATCTGGATGACTTTACCCGAGGTCGCATCATTAGGAAGTTGGAAGAAGGTCGAAGTGTGGCCGAGGAGTTCAGGATCGCTCACAGCATCATTTCACGAGCTTGGAGAGCATTTCAAACAACAGGAACAGCTGTCCGAGAGTTTAGCACTGGTCGTCCATGAGCAATCAGGGCAGCTGACGACCGGTATATTGTCCTACAGGCGAGAAGAGACAGCTGGAGAAATCGCAAGGCACATGCAACAGACAACTGGACATTCGTTATCACGTTTTACTGTGGCCAGGAGGCTGCACAAAGGTGGTCTATTTGCATGACGACCAGTACGGTGTGTGCCATTAAACACCTGCTAGTCAGAGACGGCGGTTTCTGTGGTGCCAGGAACACAAGAACTGGACACATCAGCAATGAGGTCGAGTTCTCGTTACGGATGAGAGCCGATTTCAAGAAGTCTGACAAAGTTTTTTGGTGATTGCAATTCCTCATGCAAATATTTTTACGAGTGATTCATTTTTCCAACATAATTTTTACATCCCCTTTGTCTTCATGTGCCTCCCGTAGTTCAACTAAAAAGTATATCCTATTCAAGAAACGTGCAGACTTTTTGAAGTTAATCAAAAAAAAAAGCCTACACTCAAGAACCTGATGAAAACAACAGTGCAAAGATTTGAGCTTCGCCCAACTACAACCAAGATGTACGTGAAAGAATTTTCCTTGAATCGCATTCGATTATCGCAATATATATTCGCAGCAAATATTAATTCCAACCGAGAAATTGCTTTCCACTCAAAGGAAATATAACATGTAAAAAGTTACAGCAGTTCACCATTAAATGGTTCTACCTGAAAAAATAACGTAAGAAAAGCATATATACAAATTTACACTGTGCCTTCTTGTTACCAAGCTGTTTCTACCATACTCTAAACACAAATTTAATTGGAAACTAGAAAGTGAAAAAAAAAAAAAAACTAAAAAAAGATGGACGAATAAAATTAGACATCATGTTAGGAAAATAAGGAAATATTTTGGTCATTTTTTTTAGCCTTTCAGCCACTAAACCCTGCACCACAAAAGCCCAGATATCACTTAGCTGGTCGCAAAGAATGGAAAAATATCTTTAGGACATATTTTTGGGAAATATTTTCAGAGATCTTTGTCCAGCAGTGAAAAGCTGCTACCGAGGATGCTATATTTTTCATTTCTTCGCCTTTCATACAGGTACCCACTTAGACTATTTGGGGCCCTGAGCAAAATGCTTTCAGGAAGAAGGGGCAGCATCCCATGTCAATCAATTTGCTGCAAAGCACGTAATATATAACTATATTTTCGGGAGGTCCTCAAAAGGTATGGGTACGTGCCCCTAATGCCCTCCCGTAAATCAGGCCCTGCTTTCATACTTTTCCATACTGTAAGTATGTCGTTCTCCAACAGCAATAGGAAATTTCATTATTACTTTTTGTACTGTAAATTTTTGGTTCTTCTATTGGAAATTCCTAATGTTTATCTTATTTTTACACACGCATTGGTAAGTTCTACAAAAAAAAAAATAGCAATCGGTGTTATCGCAAAAATCTCTAATACTTTCCAAGGTCAGAAAGGGCATAGTCTGATTTCCAGGGGCCGCCCCGGTGGCGCAGTGGTCTAAGCGATGGCCTCTGATCATTCGTCCGAACGGGGTCCGGGTTCGAATCCCGGTGAGGCATGGATGTTGTGTTTGTCTTACGGCACTGGCTCTCTCCCTTCCCTGGAACCAGTGACCCTAAATTAGGGACCGGCGACTGCTTATAGCCCATTGAGTTGCTCATGGTGGTCGTTAAACCTCCAATAAAAAAAAAAAAATTCCAGGGGAAGGCAAATGCCCCATCTTGCCTTCCTGTATGGGTGCCTATGATAATGTGACAAACCTTCTACCCTCTCAACAGCAGTAGCACATTGTGGCATGGACTGTACCAGGCGTTGGAAATGTTTAAATGGTATTGCCTTCCATGATTCTAGGACAGCCAACAGTAAAGCACCAAAAGTTTCCAGTGTTGGATTTCGAGCTCAAATGCATTACTCCATTTTGCTCCACATATGCTGAATTGGGTTCAAATTTAGATCTTGAGAGGGCCATTTGAGGTTTGTAAATCTTTATGCTTTTAAGTAGTTCACACTATATTTTTCAGTGTACCGAAAACTGGGGGCCTCCCTGCAAAAATATCTTGGAGGCCTGTTTGTGAAAATGTATTAGCTTTTTAATGCTGAAACTTTTAAATTTCCTATTAACTATGTTTTATGTGCTTTTCAGCAATTCAAATTCTTTTGAACCTATGTAGGTATTTTTCGGAAAACCAAAATTACTGCACTTTATTGTGTGTAACACGAATGTGCATGTTGAAATTAAAATGATCGCTCTAGTTTTATACAAATACAAAGTACTACAAAATATGTCTATAGGTAATCATATGCAAATTTTATTCTTTTACAAAACTAAGGCTATCCTCTTTGGAATCCATTATGAGCACACACACGCACACATACATACACGCACACACACACATATAAAACAGGTAACTGCTGTTGGTTGCAATTTATTGGCACAAAAGTCTTGGTGGGTCAGAGAGCACCATGCCAAACGGTTTACATCAGAAACTAAAGCAGGATCAAAACTATAAAAAAAGGAAAGGTATGAAACAGAAACAATGTAAATGGCCGATAATCAGAGAACAAACTACACAAAACGAAAGGCACCACATGTACCTGCCGTGTGACCATGTCAAAGGTTCTTTTCCGATTTATGCGAAAATATAGAACACAAGTAAGCAAATAAGTAAGTAACAATCAAGAACTATGGCACCAAAAAAGCAAAACTTCTTAAATTACTTGCTCTTGAATATAAAAACACATTTAACATCATGCCACAATATTTTGTACACAGTAAAAGTCCCTGCAAAGAACATCTTTCAGTTCATTGTATTCTGAAGGATGCATAGGTATGTGCAAACGATTGCAACACATGACTCCTTATCATCATCATAATCATTGTCAACCATTATCAATCCACTGCTGGACGAAGGTCTCCCCAAGTTTCCTCCACAATGGTCTGTCTTGTGCCAGTCTCCTCCATATCACTCCCACATACTTTCGAATTTCATCCACCCATCTTCCATGTGGTCTTCTGGGTCTTTTCCTGTCCCTTGGAATCCAATCTAAAATTTCGGCTGTCCATCGATGGTTTGTCCTTCTGGCAGTATGTCCAGCCCATTGCCATTTCAGGTATTTAACTCTGATCATGATGTCTTCCACTCTTGTCATTTTCGGATCCACAAGTTCCTCTTCTTATCTCTCCTGGTTACACCAAGCATGCACCTCTCCATGGCTTTTTGAGTTGTCTGCAGCCTTTGTACGTCTCTTTTAGTTAAGGTCCACGTCTTTGCTCCTACGTAAGCACTGGAAGGATGTATTGATCAAACACTTTTCTTTTAAGACATAATGGCATATTGCTCTTTAAAAATATGCTGTTTCTTCCAAAAGCTCTCCAGGCAAGTTTTGTACGCCGATTAATTTCTTCATCAATGTGACCCTCACTTGATATCTGCTGTCCAAGATAAACATACATGTCTGTTATCTCCAGCTTTTCCCCATCAATCGATAAATCTTCATTTCTTGTAAAGGCATTGAACATCACTTTTGTCTTCTGAAAGTTCATTTTTAATCCCACTTCTTTACTCTTGTCAGCAAGTTCCTGGATCATACTCTGCAGCTCTGATGGGGTAGTTGCAAAAATGACTATGTCATCAGCAAAACGAAGGTTGGTTAGATAATCTCCATTAATCTTTATCCCCTTTTTTTCCCAGTTCAGTGATTGAAAGACATTTTCCAATGTGGCATTAAAGAGCTTCGGAGATATGGTGTCACCTTGTCTCACTCCTTTTCCAATTTTTATGTGTGTTGTATTTTCAAACAGCCGAATCTTTGCACTTGCATTTTCATAGATGTTATTAAGAATATTAATGTACGCATCTTCAATACCACAGGATTTCAGGGCCATTGTAAGTGCTGATGGTTTCACCTAATCAAAGGCTTTTTCATAATCGATAAAAGCCATGCACAATGGAAGTTCATATTCCCTCGCTCTTTCAATTAGTTCTCTCAGTGCGTGGATATGATCTATTGTACTGTAGCCACTCCTGAATCCAGCTTGTTCTCTCGGTTGAGCCATGTCTAGTGTTACCTTCAAACGGTGTGAAAGAACTTTAGTGAAGATTTTATAAACCACTGATAGGAGGCTGATAGGTCTGTAGTTCCTGAGATCCTCAATGTCACCTTTTTTATGTAGCAAGATCATTGTAGCGTTCCAATCCTCAGGAATCTTTCCTTCATTAAGGCATCGAGTGAAAATTTGAGCAAGTACTATTTCGATTTCTCCACTTGCTTCTTGTATGATGTCTACAGTAATTCCATCTTTTCCTGGAGCTTTTCCCCGCTTCATGTTCTTGATTGCATGTGCAACTTCTGCTGGGAGGACTGGGAGAACTCGTACTGGTTCCTTTCATGATGTCTGGAGTACATGTATCATCCCTTTCATATAATTTGGAGTAGAAATCTTTCACTCTTGTCAAAATTTCTGCCTCTATTTCTTGTTACAGAACCATCTTCTTTTCTCAGTGCCATAATCTGTTTTCTTCCTTTACTGAGATGTCCCTTTGCTATCTTTAGGCTTTGGTTGTTTTCAATTGCTTTCCTTACTAGTTCACAGTTGAATTTCCTTACGTCTTCAGTGATACTTTTTCGTACTGTCTTGCATAGCTCTATATATTCCACTTTGGAAGTCACATCTTCTTTAGTTGTCCTCATCTCTCTTCTTTTTTGCATCAACATTTTGGTTTTTCCTGATAATTTGTTCACATGCAACTTGTTCTTAGACCCAGCTAATTTTGTTGCTGTTTCCATAAGAGCTTTGGTTACTTTTCTGTTAACTTCAGAAATATTCACTTCTTCCGATGTTAGGCCTTCTAAAGCAGAGAATCTGTTCTTCAGTTCCAACTTGAAGGTATTATGGTGTTTTTTAAGGTTGGTTATGTCAATAGATTTTGTTAGTCTTCTGAGCTTGCCACGTTCAAGTTTAGTGTTGAGGTGCATCTTACATCTCACCAATCTATGGTCACTCACTACCTGTGTCGAACTTGTTCAGCACACTGAAGTCTTCTATGACGAATTTTTTGTTACACATAATAAAATCAATTTCACTTGTCGTCCCATTTGGATGTCTCCATGTCCATTTCCTGTGTGGCTTTTTCTTGAAAAAGGAGTTCAATATGAAAAACCCTTCTGCCTCTGCAAACTCAACGAGAGTATTTCCATGCTGGTTTCTGTTGCCGTGACCGAATTTACCTACTGAAGTTTCATTCTGTTGCCGTTGCCCTATTTTTGCATTGAAATCTCCCATAATTATCTTTAAGTGCTACTTACCTTTATTATTTAGATGACAAATTTCCTCATAAAATTCTTCAATTTCTTCTTCAGAATGACTTGTTGTGGGTGCATAAGTTTGAATAATCTGTGCCTGGTATCTTCTCGAGAGTTGGATAACGAGTCGTGCAGCTCTGTCAGAGGAACTTTCAACTTCTACAACTTTATCCTTCAGTTTCTTGTTTATTATAAATCCAACACCACTAGTTCTGCCAGTATCAGTCCCACGATAGTAGAAGAGATGTCCACTTTTCAGTTCAATGAGATCTTCTCCTTTTCTCCTTACCTCACTTAGCCCGACGATGTCCCACTTGATCCTTTGTAGTTCTTCTTTCAATTCAAGAAGCCTTGAATCAGAAGATAGGGAGCGTCCATTATACGTAGCCAAGGTCAGCATCAGATGGCAGCCTAGTCCGGTTCTCCGGGGATTCTTAGCACCCTCTGCCTTCATGTCGCACTGGCCGCTGCCTTGGCCAGGTACATTCCAGCTGCCGGAGACTGAGGGCCAAGATTTAAGTTGTGGAATCATTTTGGAGGGGTTTGGCCATAACTCACCACGCTGGCCAAGCGGGTTGGTGAGTGTGGGATAGCATTTCCTCTAACCCCGATGGTATAGTTATACCGCTATTGGCGGTCGCCAGAGCCCCTTTAGTGGGAACAGGATGTACCACGAGAAGGCGGGGTTGACATTTGTCAAGGAGAGGCTGTGATGTTACGCATCACCTGACCTTACATCCCGACTCCTTATACTCATTGGTATACAAATTCCGTTCATTGAACTGATGTTTCTTTTAAATTTGCTACCTTGTATGGCTATGAAAAAGAGGCCTCAAATCATCTCGAGTAACTGCTTTTCCATCATCCAATTTTTATGAACTAAAACCGTGAAAATTATTTCTAAATATTTTACTTTATTTACTGGAAATAAAAAAGTGCTTCTCTTTTAGTACTCCTTTCAAAGCTGCCGTCAAAATTCCTGGCTATTTTGTTAACAGCCTCATGAAATTTCCGCCAAAAATTTTGTAAAATATTTTTTTCTGAGGCTAGAGGCCTCCCCTGCACTGCGGGGGTTGCCAGGGCTATTAGTACGCCCTTAGCTTTATGTATCTCTCCACCTTGTGTTTTACGTACAGCCTGTGTCCGTACACCAATGAGAGATAAATAAATTTGCTCTGCATATATTTAATGCAAGGTACAGTATTTGTTAAAAGAATAATAGCTTAGATGTCATAATAACATATTTTTTCAGATCAAACAGTGCAGAATATTTTGTATGAAGGAAATGTAGAATAATAATACAACATACTTTTTTGTGTTACATATTTTTTCATGCAAAGCTTTACTTTTCATGATTTATTTTATTATCAAAAGTGAAAATGGATTTATTCCATTTGACTTTTGATAAGATGCTAATTTCCATCCCATGTATCAATTTTTTCTCCATTTTGTTTTAATAGTACACAATCCTATCAGAATAATATGACCACACCTGGAATCACAGTGTATCCGCCCAGACAGAGTGCATGTGTCAAGGTCAACTACACAGAGATGTAAGCTGCCGGCCAGGATAGATGAGCCATAGTGTGTCACATGAGCACAATGGACAGAGGTAGTTATCTGACGCGCGTTCAAAAAGGAATGATCATAGGCTACCACGCCAAGGGTGGAAGCATCTCAGATACAGCAGACTTCATGGGCTGTTCGTGAGGTGTTGTAGTAAGGGTGTACCAAGAATGGACCGTCGGCACACCAAATACCTCCCGACATCATAACTGTGAAGCCCCAAAGGCTATTGACCTTAGAGGAGAGCTTCGTCTCCGTCGAGTGATAAAGGGCAATCGACGTGCGATTGGCAGCACAAACGAACGCTGGGGCACCCAGATACGTGTCCCCGATAACAGTAGAGTGAATCCTGTTATGCATGGGTCAACGCTGCGTCAAGGTGCCTGTGTCCTTCGGCAACGACGCCTGCAGTTCACATGGGACTACCGTCATTAGACAGCGAAATAATTGAAAGAGGTTGGGTTCACTGATGAATTGAGGTTTCTACTCCACAGAAGTGATGGGTGGTGGTGGATATGGCGCCAGATACATAAGAATCAACACCCAGGCACGCTTGTCAGTCAAGTACAGTCCGTCGGTGGCAGTGTGTGTTTCTGGGGTATGTTTTCCTGGTATGACCTGGGACTGCTGGTACCACTGAATGGGTCCCTCAACGCCAATGGCTACCTGTCCATCCTCGCTGACCACAAGCATTCCTTCATGTTGGATGTTTACCCTGGTGGTGATGGTGTCTACTAACAGGACAATGCACTGTGCCACGTTGTTAAGAAGATGCATGACTGGTTCCAGGAGCACAACAGTGATATCTCCATTCTCCCTTGGCCGGTGAAATTTCCCAACCTCAATCCCATAGAGAACTTGTGGGACTATTTGAATCGGCAGGTTCAGCGTGCCAACCCACAGCCACTTGATCTCTGGGACCTTCGTGCTCTTCTGCAGTCCAAATGGGAACGTGTGCCTTGGGCAACCTTCCAGGGCCTCATTGCATCCATGCCACACCGTATCGCCATTGTCATCTGGGCCAAGGGTGGTTATTCTCATTATTAGTTAGATGGTCATATTATTCTGATATGGCCACATATTCCATAAGAAAAAAAAAGCACCACCTGCTATGGTTTAGTGACCTGTCTGTTATATCCTCAGCAGTGTGAGGGGGCACAACTGTGGATAATAACTGCCTTGTATCATTACTATTCAAAATAAAATTATGGCAGAGTACATTGATCATTTATATTTTCTTTTTCAAATGTGCTAATTTCCTTATGGCAGAAGTTGTTCTGTCCTTGTGAGGTTAATGTTGTGCACATAAGTAAGCACACTCTTGTAGCCAATCAGAGCGAGCAAGCTGATGGCCAAAGTTTAACTCCATTTTATTGTTTGCTGTGGAAATAACTTTGTTACAGGTCTTAGAGAGGTTATTATTCAAAAAAGTTGGTCAAATTTTTTTAACTAAAACCTAGTTCATCATCAGGACTGCGTCACTGGAGTAGTTGCTGCCACTCAGTTGGAAGTGTCCAGCCACAATTATCTTTAATTGTGGTGGTACTTCTCGCTATTTCGATTCCTTCTTCTAGTTTCCTCTGTACTAAGTTTGATTGTTGGGCGATTATTCTTACTGAGTCCCAATTTATGGAGTGTCCACTTGCTTGTATCTGTCTGTGTAGCCCTGTTTTGTTACTAATGTTCCTAACAGCTGCTTGGTGTTCTTTCATTCGGACTTTAATACTTCTTCCTGTTTCTCCTATATAACTGAGCCCGCATGTCTGTCTAGCCCTGTTTAGAAACATTAGTATCAAAACAGGGGCAGACAGACATATACAAGCAAGTGGACACTCCATAAATTGGGACTCAGTAAAAATAATTGCCCATCAATGAAACTTAGTAAATAGGAAACTAGAAGAAGGGATCAAAATAGTGAGGAGAAGAAGTACCACAATTAACAATAATTGCAGTTCGGCACTTCCAACTGAGTGGCAGCAACTACTCCAGTGACATAGTCCTGATGATGAACTAGGCTTTAGTTCGAAAATTTGACCACCAACTTTTTTTAATAATAACCTCTATAAGACCTGTAAAAAGTTATTTCCACAATAAACTATGAATAGAGGTGCCATAAATTCATTTCCAAATAGGATTAAATCCATTTTATTGTGTGTTATTAAAGAGTTGGAATTAGTATTTTTCTGTAAAAATACTCCGTATGAAATTTTTTGCAGAGAAAATTCCTTTGTCTCTTCATGGCTGTATGTGAATAAGGTATAATGGTATGCATGAAGTTGGGATCTACTTGAAAGTGTCAAGATTTAGAGGTCCACTCATTGAAAGATGTCATCCTGTTGTAGGTAATGGAAAGCCATGAATGGATGTAGGTTCCCAGCAAGTATGTCAGCATAGAGCCATGTGTGTAGATGGTTGTCTCAATAGGTACATGGGGCCCCAAGTTGGCTCACATAAGCACCCCTCAGAACATTATAATGTCTCCACTGCTCTTTAACATCCTGACTTGACAGTTGAGAGTCCATGGCCTCCTGCGAGCTATGCCGCATACTCATCCTCGTGTCAGTGTGTTGCAGTTAGAACCTTGCTTCATGAGACTGAGCTACAAGTTCCCAGTTTTCCACAGCCCAGTTGTGATATACCTGTGCCTACTTTAGCCTCATAGCCCAGTAATGTGCTGTTTATAAGGATACTCAGTGTGAGCATCAGTTTTCAAAGCTCAGTCATGCCATTGAACGCCAAAGGGTACTTGCATAAATTTTCGTAGGTGCCTCGTAATTCAGTGTCATTGTTATTCTATCATTGACACTGAATTACGGGGCACCATAAAAACTGATGCTCACACCGATAATAACTGATGCTCACACTGATAATAACTGATGCTCACACCAATAATCAAGCACCACTGTGGTGCTTGATTATGACATTATGATATGGGAGAGATGGCAATCAACTCTCTGTGACCAGATTTTTCAGCTGCTGCCGATTTTGATGTAGTCCTGGTACATGTGTGGTGGTCACACAGAGAAATCCTAGACATATTTTAGTCATTGAGTTGGAACACCCTACCCTTCCTCACACACAGACTGTTTTCCCACAAGCGAACTCGTTCAGGTTGCCATGTTTAGCCATCATCACAGTCCCTCAACAATTACAGCATGGCCCAATTTTTGTAGGATTTACATCCTCAGGAAAAGTTTACATGCAACTGTCTATGTCCCCTATGACTTTTGTGGTGCATATCAAAGTTACATTGGATTGAACCTAGAGGCCCATATATGACAGAGGGTAGACAGGTGAGAGATGCAAGATTGATGGTGTGAGCAAAGCCTATGACATCACAATAATTATATCCAGAGAGAGAGAGAGAAAGAAGGCAAGGTAAAAGAACAGATGACCTTATTTGCAATGGGGGTCCAGTACCCCAGGTACAACAATTTAGCCTGCCCATCAGATGCACAGTGAATATTTCATTGTTTAGGGCAACACAACTTACACGGAATCCAACCTGCTACCATCTGGTCTGAAGGCAGTTGCCCTAGCTAGAAGGCCATTCATAGCCCAGGTACACTATAAAGCAGGGTATATGGTCTATTAATAGCCTACAGGAGGGGGAGGGGCTTGACTGGCTGCATTTTCGTAGTGGGGTGGGGCAGGTGTGTGGATGGGTGTGGTATGTATAGTTGTGCTTTCAATGTAGCATGGTAACATACCTCTCCCCTTGTGTTATTCCATCAGTAGAAAAAGTAATTTTAGTATTTCTTGCAAAATAGTCATTTTGACAATCCTGTACCTTTTATCAATACCAGATCATTTCAAAACATACTGCAGAATGTTTATGCAGGTGTCCGAAAGAGATGTCCATGTTTGTTACCATTTCTAGTGCTCCTGCTTCATGGTAACTCCCTACCATACGCACTTAGTGTGGCTGTAAAAGCTCGTTGATCCATAGGTGTGTAGATAGTCCATCATTTTCCTTGTAGTTATGACTTACCTCTTAAATGGATTCTGACTATTGGCCTGCTGAAGAAGGGACTTGGTGGCCAACATTTCACAAATGGCATGAAAAAATCAGCTATTCACTGCCATTTTTTTTGAACCAGTCATTATGTGAAAGTTGTATTAAAGATATTTATAGAACATTGGGATATATATCTCTGCAAGTATGGTGGTTGTGTTGATATAAGGATTTATTTTCATTAGTGTATTTTAAAATATTCAGTGCAGTAGTACAATGTTTCAAAATGCAGAAATGTTGGCAAATGTTTTTGATTTACCCCTCATATGAAGATTAGTTGTACTTTCCTGAGTTTATGCTATCTCTGTGCAGAGGTTGCGCTGCCAATCGCAATTTGCGAAAAAAAAATTGGTTTGGTGATGGATAAAAAGTTTTGACAAAAATATTGGCGATACTTCAGATTACATTTGGTGGAAAAAATGGAATTTAGCAAAAACTTAAAAAAGGCCAGAGCAACTGTTGTCTGTGTGCTGTCCATAACAGGAGAGATTAAAGATGCCAAAATGGCTACCCTCAATGAAGAACTAATTATCTCTATTATTTCTGCATCCATATTAGTGTCCAGTTGAAACTTGCCACCTCACTAAGCATAATTCTCCATAGTGATATGTGATTCATTAGTATGAATACATGTATTTTACTGGAACCAGTGTGGCAATCAATGTGTTGTTATTGCGATCGTACCATGGAGTTGTGTTTCATGCCACAAATGTATGTTTAACACTAATCTTTTCAATTTTAGATTATGCCCCTCTTGGTTGAAGGTTTGTGCCCATTTCTCACAGCAGAAGTCATAACTAGTTGCAAAGCTGCTGGTATCAGAACGGTCCTCGATTTTTTGTCTTTTGATACTGAAAGTCTATCACAACGAACTTCTATTCCATACAAGGTATGTTAATAATTGATTATTTCATAAATGAAGATTTGTGTTTTGTGTAATAATAAAGATGGCAACTTACTTATTCCTACATTTTTTATCTGTTGTAAAACCAGTGAAGAATGTCCTGAACTCATCTTTTTTGGTGCAGCAGAATGGGAAAATAAATATTTAGGGAATTCGTGTGAAGCAATTTGTTTCAAGTTTTATTCCTAGAAATGGTGTTCAAATCATTGGAAGATGGCCTGGTGGGGGGTGGGGGTGGGTCAAGTGGTCTTGAGGGTCAATTCTTGTTATGCTGGATCTGGGTTCTGGTTGTGATGCAAGACATGAGTTCTACACAAGGTAGACACAATAATAAAAATGCCAGCAACAACAGCAATACATGTTTACAAATATCATATTTTGTCACCACTTTCTCATAATATCACAACACCAATCATCCAAAACATTAAAACCACCTCTGCGTTATGCAAATAAGCATGCATGCAGCCAATCAGAGTCTTGTGCGAAGGTTGCGAATGATATATATGATACCTGGGTCGGAGTTCTCTCAATCAGCATTTCGTTTCATTACAACATGGGAAAGGCAAAGGATTTATCTGATTTTGACAAGGCCAGATTGTTATGGCAAGACACCTTGGTAAGAGTATCTCCGAAACAGTGACACTGGTAGGCTGCTCACGCTACGCGGTAGTACCTATCGAAGGTGGTCCAAAACAGGTGGCACTTCAAGGTGTAGGCAGGTCACGTGTCACTTATGCCATAGATCAGCTCAGGCTATCTTGTCTTGTCCACAGCAACAGTCAGGGCTACTGTGGCTGACATTACCCATAATTTCAATTGTGGTGAAGGACTCGTTGTTTCCGAACACACAGTTCATTGTATGCTCTTGGATGTAAGACTCCGCGGCCACAGACCTATTCATGTGTCTCACAGCTGTTCACCGTCATCAGTGCTTGCAGTGGGGCATGTAATTGTCGACATTGGACCATAGAAGACTGGAACAGGGTCTCACGGTCAGATGAATCCCATTATCTGTTACACCATGTCGACGGACAAGCATGTGTGTGACATTTACCCAAGGAAGCCTTCTCACCTGGATGTACTATGGGATAAATCCAGGTGGCTGCAGGGAGTATGATGGTCTGGGCAATATTTTCATGGGAAACACTTGGAACCATTGTCCCTGTATAGTGAACTCTGACAGCTTCCACACACCTGAACATTGTGGCTGACCAAGTACACTCGTTTATGATGATTGTATTCCCTGATGGGGATGGTGTCTTTCAACAAGACAGTGCTCCATGCCATACTGCGAAAAAGGTTCAGGAATGGTTCCAAGAACATGAAGAGGAATTCCATTTATTGCCATGTCTCTTAAATTTGCTGGACATGAATCCTATTAAACATTTGTGGTTTGAGTTGGAGAAACAGCTACAAGCAGCATCACTGCAACCACATAATTTATGCCACAGGAACTGTGGGATCTTCTGTTGCAGTCATGGTACTAGATATCAAGAGACACCTACCAACATCTCGTTGAATCTATGCCTCATCGAGTGAGAGCTCTTTTGGAGGTGAGAGGAGGACCTACATCATATTAGGTAAAAGGTTTTAATGTTTTTGCTGATTGGTGTATGTCTTATACATTAGTAGAATTATTGGAAGATAAACTTGCAGAAAACAAAATTGATGTGCAATGCTTTTACAAGAACTGAAGATTTATAGTTGATGAAACAAATTTAGAAGTAACTGATACCTTGAACATTAGATTTCAAGTGAGGGCTACATCAAAGAAGAAATCAATAGGAATATAAAACTTGACCGAAGTGCATTCAGAAGAAACAGTACAATTTTCAAGAGCAATTTACCATTATTTCTTAAAATGAAAGTGTTTAATCAATGCATCCTTTTCTGTTCTTGCTCATGGATTGTGCATATGGACCTCATCTAAAAAAAGACATAGAGGCTGCAGACATCTCAAAAAAACATGAAGAGATGCAAAGCTCTCTTCATGTTTCTTTGAATGCTACTATGATTTTGGAAAGAGTTTCTGTGAAATTAGCAGTTTTAGGCCCAAATGCTCTTAATAAACAAAGACCACCATGTTTTTATCTTTACTTCCAGACAAAGTGTCAAAATGAGACAAAAGAAACAAAATATAGCTCAGAATGTGTTGTTTGCTTTTATACCATTATTTTTCAGCCACCCTAGTGGCTGAGTGGTACAAGGTACTGGCCTCCATCCATTCGTCCAAAATGGGTCCGCGTTCGAATCCTCAATGAAATGAATGGTGTGTTTTCCTCATGGCACTGGCTCCCTCCCTTTCCTGGAACCAACCAGTGTCCCTAAATTAGGAATGGGCAACTGCTTATATCGCATTGAGTTGCTTTTGGTGGTTGTTAAGCCCCCAAACGAGAAAGAATCATATATTTCCATGTAGTTTCCTTCTTTTTGATACAATGCCACCACATTTGAACAAGTTTTCAAACCCATCTCTAGAATTTTTCAGGCTGTTCTTGCAACCATTTTCTTGTAGCAGTTTGAATTTTTTCATCACATGTGAAATGAATACTTTGAAATGTTGAAGGCGACCCGAAGAAAAAGTTTATCATATACCTGCAATGTTAATTTGTTCTGTGCACATTTTCTCAAATATTTTTGTGTTCTGGTCTTCAGAATTTTGAAAGTAGTTATGGTTGTGAAACATTTGACATAATTTTTTAAATTCAATTTAACTCAATTGATATAAATTGAATTTTAAAAAAGATTCTGTCAAATTTTTCGAAATCACAGATATGGCATATATTAGCTAAGGGCCTTATGTATTTGAGCTCAGAATTTTGAAGACCAGAACTCAATAATCTTTGAGGAAATATGTATAGAATGAATTAACATTGCAGGTATGTGATAGATTTTCCATTGAGGTCCTTCTTAATTGAGTGCTGCAAACAACCAGAAGTTAAATGGTGACAAATTTTGGTTGTTGGGAGGGGTAGTGTTATTTTGTTGTTGTTAGACATTTGAAACTTTTGTACACAACTTCAGATCAGATGCTTTCTATTGCCATTAAGTGGCAGTGCTGGTGTGGGGAGTAGAATTATCATGTTAAAGAAGCATTGGCCTTTTCTCCTGATTAACATAACTGATTCTTTGTTTTAACCTATTTAAGGTGTTGACATAAGTCTGGGAGTTGATGTATGTACTATTGGTCATGTACTCCTTGTGAATGTCGCCTCTGCATTCTGAGAAAATGGTGAGCATGCATTTTATAGCTGAAGGTTGGCACGTGAAATTTTTCTTTTTGGGAGAAGTGGGGTGATGACGATCAGGTGACTAATTTTTCATTTCCTGGTCAAAGTGATGCCCACAACTTTTTTCACCCACTACATACAATGTTGTACAGAAAAATACAGGGCTGCCAGACCTGCGCCAATCGCGTCAGCCCGCGCCAAAACGTTGTTCTTCCGTCATTCTGCTAAAAAAAAATCAGAATTTTGACGAAATCTGCGCCAATTTTGCGCCAAAAGTTAAAATTTACCGGTCATCAATATTTTACCGTAATCTTACAACATTAAAAATCGTGAGATTCTTCCGCAGATTCATGGAGCTCCCTCCCCCCCCCCTTTTTTTGTCATTTTCGAGATCGATGCAAAAGTGAAGAAATTTTCGGGGTATTAGTTGGGGGGGGGGGGGTGTCTTTTAAACGTTCGAAAACGGAGTGCAGGTTTTTTCATAATCGATTTTTTTTTTCTCGCGCGAGGTTGCTTCTGTTTAGTATTGTTGTTAAATATAGTTTCATTACATAATTTCAGCTTGAAATTGTAGGCAACGATTTTCGAAAACAGAAGTTAGGCCACCCAAAAGTTTCCTGTTATCTTCGGCCACGAATTCTGTCATTTTTGTTATCATTTGGATCACTTATGAGATCGACGCATAACTGAACTGAAATTTTGGGAGAATTGGTGGTGGTGTGGGGGGATAGTTTTCTTCATCGGAGGACGGAATTTCATCCTTCGAAACGGAAAGTAGACGGAGGTAAGATTTCTCTCGTAATCGTAATTTTTTGTTTCGTGATTTTTCCTTTACCCAGTATTGTTAGATATCATTTTATTCCATAAATATTTGTATTTCAGCTTAAAAATGTTGGATAAATTTTCAAAAACGGAAGTCGGAAGGAGCGAAGATTTCTTCCGTAATTGTATTTTTTTCTCCAGCGATGTTCCCACTCCTGTGTAGTTGTTAAATGTCATCACCCTCGTAAATGTGTGTGCATTTTAGCTTGATAAGGGTGGGGGAAATTTCCAAAAACGGAAGTGATGAAGTTTGGAAATTTGTAAGAATTGATGCATGGTGTTAAAAAAAAAAAGTATTTATTCTCTGAAAATTACACCATTTATCTAAAATAGTGAAAGCCCTGATATCAGAATTCATGGTTCTCAGGCTGAAAGTACTTTAAGCATGATGGATAAAATTGTCATCTGAGGGAATAAAAAAAAACAAAAAAAGAAAGAAAAGTAACAAAAAAAATGGCAAGGGAAAACTATCAGCAGAAAAAAAAGTAAACAGTGGACGCTGAGCAGTGGCAGAGTCAGCAAAAGACAAATATGGCCGTGAAACTTGCTGAGAAGAAAGTAGGGTTTGCTCGAAGAGGAAACCAGAGCTAATTTTCTAGCATGTACAAGAACAAAACGATAAAAAAAAAACTGTTTGAAGCTATGTCTTTCAAAACCACCTCATTTTGTTTGGAACTCAGTAATTTTATAATTGTGAATACAGTGGTGTGATCTAGTTAAATAGTTTCATAAATAAATTACAGTGAACGATTCAGTTTTGTTCATGCTGTGTAATATTCATACCTTCTCACCACGCAGTCTGATTTCTCACCAAATTAAAAAGTACAGCTTTGTTTTTTTCTTCGTCTGTCTCATTTATGTTAATTAAAATCGCTCACGAGTGCTATGGATAAATGAAAGGTTTATTTATATTGCATAGGATTGTTTATATCGCATAACTTGTAATCAATTATCAGGAATACCGATCGTTTGGTTCTTACTTAAAGTCTGAATTTTTGCCCCGTACATTCAGGGAGCAGAATTTTTAGGAGGTTTTCTGTTTCTCATTTTGACCTTTTTTGGGGAATATTTTCACCCTCACACTTTTCTTTTTCCAGATGGAAGGTGCATTGAACCACTTACTAACTCGCAATCGTCTGCTTAATGTTCATGTCCATACATATAGCATCCCACGTATGCAAGAGCAGTGGCTCTTTCAGACAGCAACAACAAAAAAGTCGTAAACTGATTCTACTACTACTGAAGAAGGGGGCGGGAGAGGGCAATTCCATGCCAAAATGTCACTGCAGAAGTATTAAGCGATTGAAGCAGCTTTTATCCAACCAACTTTACTAAATATCACTGTTATCTTACAGTTTTGGTTCCAGTTGTAATTGTTCACAGCAATAGCGAAAGTTTGACATTGATAATTACTGGATGAAAAACAGTGTACGAAAAGTATCATGGCCCAACTGCTGAAAGGTGATTTTACAATTTGATTATTAAATGTTACATTAGTTTTCCTTTTATATCGAAGGTACAATTTCCTTCAGAAAACCTTAGGAGTTTGTGATACACACGCAAACCACGTATGCATGGCTTGCCAGTTGGTTGGTTTCAGAAATAATGTATTTTCATCTGAATGCCACGAATCTCGAAAAATACCCACCAAAGAACAAACCGTAATTACATATTATTTATTCTTCCTAAGTGTATATTCACAAGCCTTCAGTAATAATAGCAACAGTTCTTGGACATGGCAGCATCCTATTCGTGTTACAGCGAAACAAATGCATTCAGAGGAAAATCCCTGATATTAATGTGTTACGCTTAAAATATTGCAGGTCATGTAGTTTTCAATAAATCGTGGGTAGTATAATTGTTTTCCCATTTATCTCACTGTAGGAATGACAGAAATGCCAATTAACTGTCATGAGAAAAGCAGTAAAATGTCAACAAACCTGAAATATAACATTTTTTCATAGTTCATAAAATAATAGTAATTCGGTATATAAACATAACTTAAAGCACAGCATGAACTTTAAACAATTAAAAATGCTACCGTTAGCTGCTCCAAAATGCAAATTTTCTCGCTCCACAACCCA
The DNA here is from genome assembly GCA_039090855.1 of Macrothele yani. Taxonomy (NCBI): domain Eukaryota; kingdom Metazoa; phylum Arthropoda; class Arachnida; order Araneae; family Macrothelidae; genus Macrothele; species Macrothele yani. The sequence goes on from CM077004.1 coordinate 36,662,745, forward strand.
AAGTTTCTGCTCCAAATTGCATATTTTCCTGCTCCAAGAATTGCTCCAAAACATGGTAGGGTCACTAACACCCCTGAAAATTTTACCTTCACTTTTGTAATGAGTAATAAATGGTTGATGTGCTTCCATTTCGTACATAAGCTGATGCAGCACTCACTGAGTTCACATTCTCAGGTAATACTGATCTGCAGTAATTTCCTTGACACTAAATCAGTGTTTCATACTTGCCAACTTTTATGGATTATCCATAAAATTTACGGATTTCTGCTTGATTTTACTGATTTACGGATACAGGTCTTTTTTTACGGATTTTTTGATATTTCGATTGCTCAATCGAAATATTTTAACCCCCTGCAACCATCCACTTAGATTTTCTACCGGACCTTACGAGCGCTGTGTCATGCGATGATGTCATCTTTGACTCATTGGCTTCGTGACGTCGTACGATAGCTCTCTCCCCATGGGAGTGCTCATGTGACATGCCAAGTGCCGACACTAGACACATGTGCAGAGTCTGCGATGGTGGCTATTCCATTTTGTATTTCCACAGCCTGACTTGATCGAGCAAGTGGTAACGCTGATCGAGCAGCCGTGGTATTTCAGTCCTTGTAGACACTAGTTCATCGTAGCAGCTGATTAGTTTCCTCTTAGGAGCGAAATCACAGCCAATGAAAGAGAAGGATAAAATTTGCATGCACAGTGTTGAGCAATTTTGTTGTAGCAGCAAAAGAATACTTTCTTATGTGTGTTGTTTTTAGTGTGTGGTGTTGTTTCTTTGTTGTAGAGTTGAATTACCGGGAGGAGCGAGTTGTTAGTTTAGCTTTTGTGCAAATCTGTAAAGATGAGTACTAAGATTATACCATTTCAAGGTTATTTTCAAACTTTTAAGGAAGCACACACTGCAAGTTTCAGTGTATCAGGAAATCTAAAAAGGTGTTAAATTTGCATTTTGCGACATTTGCCAAAACGATTTTAACATTGCCTATGGAGGCAGAAACGATATTTTTCATCATGTAAATGGTCCCAAACACAAAGGTAATGTGAAGTGTACTGATAGTAACTCCAAACTGACTACATTTTTTAAAACATTAGATAATAATAGTCAAGGAAATGTAACTGGTGCCGAATTGTTGTTTAAGTCTTTTTTGATGCAACACAATGTGCCATTCAGTGCTGCCAGCCATGCTGGTGCACCACTTTTTGGCAAATGTTTACAAAAGACCCTTTCCATCTCAATTCAGGCAGGGGTGTCAGTTGACGACCTCCAATTTTTTTGAAAAAATTATGGTAGCTACTCCTAATATAGGTATAAAGTACTGCAAAAAGATTTTTCATAAAAAAAATTTTGGTCAAGCTACAGCATTTTGAAAATAAGCAAAAAATACACACGTGACGAAAGTAATGTGAAACACCAAATTTTTAAATGTATACTGCTCCTGTACTATAAAAGGTAGAGACTCGAATTTTTTTACTTTGAAGCTATTGAATTGGCCTTTCTTTATGTTCACAGAAATTGATCAAAGGAATGTTGCTAGATGGCAAAGAAAGTCTATATTTATTACAAAAAATTTAATTTTCAACAAATTTAGGATTTTTTTTTTAAAGAAAAAGACTTCAGGTTGGTAAGTGTGCCAACCTGTACTCCTACTAGGGTTGTCTTAGCAGTAATTTTATTTTTATCCTGTGATGCATACAACTCATAATATTAATTTTTAAAATATACAAAATTTCAAAAAAATCAGCATTTTTGAATTGCAATATCTCAAAAACCCATTTTTTTTTTTTTTATTCTGAAATTTTGTCCAAATAATGTCCTAATGGTAGGTAGTTAACTGGGGGAATCAGGTTACTGGATTTTTGCCTTGAAATTTTCCTACAAATTTTTGAAAATGCACTTCTCTCCTGCTAGAACCTCACGGTTGGGTTATTATTAAAAAAAAAAAAAACTCTTAAAGATATTTCTGAAAAATTTACGTGAGCATATATTCCAAATTGCAGTGTCAGTCTTTATTTTAAAGTAATTTTTATGATTTTTAATAATTGTCACCTATGTACATGTTTAATTTTTTTTTAATCCATAGTCTATATACATACAATACATTATCTCAGTTGCAGTTAAGATTCAGTTTCTATTTACATAAGAAAAAAGGTCTCACAAAAAAAAATTATGAGCTTACCCTCATAACTACAAATTATTCAAACTGAGAAAAACTGCTGGATTTTATTGATTTCCTTCTCATCAAAGGTATGAAGTCGTGTAGAACATCCAACAGGAGTTGGGGCATTCCCCTTTAGAAGTACATTTTTTAAGGGCACTGGACACTTCTCTGCTTTCTTGCCACATTCTTCTGGCCACCAAAAACCTATGGCTGGTCCATGAGGGTGCATGAAAGATACTGTTATGTCCTCAAATTCTTTAGATATGTTTGTAATCTGTCCCATCCATCCACCAGTTATCTTCATAAATCCATCCTATAAATTCTCCTATTTGAAAATCTTTCACAGAAAATGGGTTCTTTTTTTGTTGGCTTAAAAATTGCACTGCTTTATGTGAGTGCCAGACTGTTCTGGCCATTGATGGTTTATTTCCTTGTACTAACCAGGAATGCTGTGACTGTATTCCAACAACAGATTTTACTGTATCCCACTCTTCTACTTTGCTGGTTCGATAGGATTGAACTTCATAAGTTGTGAGGAGTAGACGTTTAGTCTTTGGGATCAAGGAGGAGACAGTTTCAACAAATGAAGATGCATCTCTTATAACTTGTGAAGCTTCTTTCTGTAAGTTGAATTTAGTAGCAAAATGTTTGCACAGGCCACCCACACCCATGGTGTGTACGCTCCTTGAAATCCTTGAAAAGTCCTTGAAAATTAATGGACCATTTTCAAGGCCTTGAAAGTCCTTGAAAATCTTTAGGATCCATGAAAAGTCCTTGATTTTTCAGAATCTTATATTTATAATTCCAGTATTCTTTCTGTCCCTTTGCCATTTTTGCTTACTTCTCTTTTTATTTTTTTTCCTTGCCATTGACAGCTTCCCTCCCTCCCCCTAAATGTTAGAAGGCACCTATCCCATAAACTCGCTGGGCACCACTCTTTTAAGACAGCTAATGACCTGAAGCAAAGAGGTCCCACAGAAAGATAAGTTACATTACGATTACAGTGAGACAGCAGGAGGGTAGCTTGTGAAAGGGCGGAAGCAGCAACCTCTCCCCGCACTAGGCTTGCTTTTCATTGTTCAGCAGCTCCCATCTTCCGGGAAGGTTGTTTGGCAGATACATTCAGCGGGAGAAGATAGCAGTTGGTTCTCTCTGTCAATCCGGACAATGAGATTGGGAGAAAATATGTATACAAAAACTTTAATTTCCCAATATTTAAAATTAATGAGTGCAATTTTTACAATGACCAAGACACACACAACAAAAGTTTCGTTTTGAATTTCTTCAAAATCCTTCAAAAACTAGAAGTTGCGCTTGTGAACGCATTTTTTTCCGACTTGTTTCACTCATACGTGATAATTTATTTTAGTTTTAATTATTTTGAAATCACTGAATAGATTTATTTTAGCAAAATGTAAAAGAAAATTTTATGTTGGAGGGTCTTGGTGATTGTAATAAATTCAATGTTTTTTTTTATTGCGGGATTTTTTTTTTCAGTTCTAGGGGCATTGAGGCATTCTTAAACATATTCTGAATATAAGTTGCAGAAGCATTTATACCCTTGGCTTTGTCTTTCTGCACAATTACTTAACGTAAAATTACGTGGCTCGCATTCTATGAAATTTCAGTACCGTATATACTAGTGTATAGGTCGACCCCCCCCCCCACTGAATATTTGCAGTTTTTGTACATCTCGTGCATAAGTCGAACCCCCGATTTTTATGAATAACTGCAGTTTTTGTATACCTACCTATCTTGTGCATAAATTAAAAAAAAAAAAATTCCGAGGATTTGCCCGCATGCGGAAATGTGAACCTACTATTTATTGTTGTAGCTCTCTCGCAATGTTGCTTGTGGCAGTTTCCCGCAAAATGTGGGTGGAATTGAGGCACATTTCTGGGAAGATGATAGGGCTTACCACCCTGGTTAGAGAGTTTGCAGGGGAAGGTTACACACTTCACTTTTGCACATTGCCCCCCCCCTTCTCCCACTTTTTGCGAGCAATTTCTGCAGTTACATCATTTCATTCATAGAGAGTAAAGCATTTGCTCCCGCAGCAAACGAATCGTGATGCATTTACCAAACGTCGCAAGGCACATCGCTATTTAAAAAGAAAAAAATCCTCCTGAAACATATTTGGAAAGCGTAAATAGGTCTTGATATCAACCTGATAGTTTTTTTTTATCCCATAAAGAATATGCATGCCGCAAAAAATAAATGTGAACTTTTGAAGTTTTCAATGGATCTCTTCAAAATTTAAAATGAATCTTTATTTTGATGTATTGTGGCCACTGTAAAATTGGCACGCAACTTTTTAAAAAATTGAAGAAAATTTGTTCTGTAAAATTTTCTTCCACTACCCTCTGCAGCGTTATAGCTGTAGGTCAACTGCTAAGCTGGACGAGTGTGTGATTGGCAGAGAGGTCATTCATCTACTCCCGAATTTCATCTCCCCTCTCCGTGTTTGTGACAAACAATCGGCTTTAGTGTATGTCAAACAACTAAGCTTCCTTCTAAATGGCAGCAAAAAAAAAAAAAAAAAAAGGAAAAAGTACTTCGCAAAACTTTAGGTGAAAACATAAACAAGTACTCTCCGAAGAGGCTTGGAGTGCCAAATAAAGCAAACTTAGCTGGCGCGCGCAGTCAAAACAGTGGGAGATGTATTATATGTGGAAAACACTCACAGGTGTTCATTGGCCAACAGAACAGTTAGGACCCGCACCGTAAAAAAAGAAGTTTAAACAGATAGCACAATGAAAAGACATAAATCTCAAACACAAGAAAAATCGCAGATTTTTTCTCTATAACCGTTTTGTATTGATTTACTGTCATAATATATTTATGATCGATATCAACAAACTAAACTTTAATTATGTTATTTGGTGTCGTAGAAGATAGAAGCATGATGATAATTCTTTCCTGTGAGAGGCCGACCTCCGAATAAGAAGTATGCTCCAGTGGGCTACCGATTTCAGCCTTTAACAAGTATATATGCTAAAGAAAAATGTACTAAGAACAATGTGGTCCCTGAGTAAAGAGGACTACTAAGATAACTGAAGTTATTACAATAGTATAAAGCGTGTTCTGGATTTATTTCTAGGTCTGGAAAAAAAATTCAGAACAGGTGCATACTTCTGACATTTACTTCCGATTTGATTTGATTTACCCTTCAAAAGTTTGAGTATTACAAGTTGCTGTTTTGCTATGATAAATTTAAGTTTATCAAAACTTATCAAAATTGTGTGAAACTTTACATCCATGGGTGAAAATCACTTTAAAATATCATAATGAAGTATAAATATTTAGTCCCTTGAAAAAAAAAAGGATTGAAGGAGGAAGGAAGTTTTATTTGTAAAGGGGAGGGGGTCGGGCGGGGGGGTAATATCCAAATTATAAAACGAAGTATTTCCGTTTGTAAATGCTGAAAATCTCCGTATCGAACCAGAAATACTTTATTATTTATACTACTGGTACCCCACCCTCCCCCGACAGATTTGCTTAGTAGGTTCATGCCCTCAGATAATGTAATGTCTCGAGTTGTAGTTTGTAAATGCTGAAAATCTTCCAATCGGACAAGAAATTCGTATTTTATAATTTTGCCCCACCCCCACCCCCGACAGGTTTGCTGAGAAGGTTCATGCCCTGAGATAATGTCTTGAGTTATAGCTTGTAAATGCTGAAAATCTCCCGATTGGACGAGAATTCATTATTGTTAATAGTTTTGGTGTTACCTCCCCCCCCCCCCCCAGGTTTCCAGGACAGGAACATGCCCTCAGATAATTCGTTGAGTTGTAGCTGCTAAACGCTGAAAATCTCCCGATCGGACCAGAAATTCTTTATATTTCATATTTTAGGTTTTAAGCACCCCCCCCCCTGACAAGTTTCTGGGTTTGCACATACTCGCAGAGAATTTGTTTAGCTGTAGTTTATAGAAAAATATCGTAAATAAGAAAATACGAAATTACGGAAATTTTATGCGCGTCAGATAACCAATCTCGGAAGATGGAGCATCTCAGTACGCAATTTTTATACGACCCCTTAAAATTTTTATGGCCAGTTCTCCGCTTAGTCTTAGGCCCAAAAATCATGATAATGTTTAAATTTCTTACTGAAACTAAAATATTAAAAAAAATTTATGAACAATAGTTGTTCAAGTACTGGGGAATATAGCCACACGAAATTTGTTTATTCAGAACAATTTTATGGCACTGAAATTCCAATGTGTCCAGTTCTCTGTACCCATATCAAAACAGCCTTGTTTGGAAACAAACCTCAGTTAGCAAGAATTGTGTGGGATATTCAGTGGTCAGGAACGGAAATCAGAGCTGCAAACTTCTGCTTCAGATTTGACGGCAGAGATGTGATGAGTGGACTTTGTTCGCCAATGCGCAGGGGGGAAGGAGGGTGGAGATTGCTCTCTTGGAGCCAGCGGGAAAGGTCGAAAATTCAGATGTTTTCGTTTTTTTTTGTTTTTTTTTTAGTTTTGGTGAAGGGATGCTTCCTATCCGTGAGAGACTGGAAACAATTTTAATTACTTGTGGCTCATCAAGCCACAAAGCTTGATCTTCTGGAAACTTCGGAATTTGTACTTTGCCTCCAGACAATGATGGGTTCGCATTACTTTAACGATGGGAAAAGAACTTGCGCATAGCGGAGCTCAGAGTTTGGCTGTAGTTTCGTTGTGTTTGTAGATCAGAAGGTCGGGAATTTTTTTGGTTCTAGTTTCAGTGAGATTTATTTTAGTTGCTATAATTTCTGTTTTAGCATTTGATTTTGATTATTTTTCTTGTGCTTGTACAGCTAAGGAAAAATAAAGGATGTATGCTTATATACAGGGCTCAACAAATATGTTCTAGATCTAGGAGCCAGCTCCAAAATTTAGGCGCCAGGTGAAACGAAGTCAATAACGCATGAACAAAAACATGTTTGGTTATGATGCTGGAACAAAAAGTGGTAACCATATTTGTTGTCAATTTTTTTTTCTTTTTACCCAAACCACTTATTGCAAAATAAAGTTCCAATTTGATTCACAATTTCCTTTTTCCATTCTTTCAGTAGATGATCTCAAAAAATTAAAATTTCAGATTTCGATTTTATTGAAATACTACTTGCAGATGTCATATTTTGTACATATTAATTGAAAGTACCATAATTTTTTTTTCCTTCATGAAATCCGCAAGGGCATGTAATCCAAAGGCTGTGAAAAAAAAATCCCACACATAATTCGCAGCGGCATATAAATCGCAGATCGGGAAATTCTGAGAAAAACAATTTTTCCCTTTGCATAATCCACGTCATGTCTCAGACCATGATGTTAAAAAAAAAAAAAAAAAATGACAGTCCATACCTGCCAACATTGGTAACAGCCTTGTTACTAATAACTAGTATTGCGTGGCATACATAGACTCTATTTTACGAAATGATCCATCTCTTTGTAAAAAACAAATATGTGCCCCAACAAAACGTTACAACAAGCAAGGACTCTGATGAAACAAACTTAACACTTGAGAAACACAATATTGATTCCCCAGCGAGGACTATGATCGCAAGATTTAAGTTCGAAACTTCCACCAGTTAAAATCGCTAAGATGTGTTCAGAATTCCACAATGCCTGACAGACAGGAAATCCAAGCAAGTGAATGCGCAGTGCACAAACCTCCACTTACCATATGCCTCTAAAATTGCAGTTTAAGACAAGATGAGATCAAAGAGGGGGGGGGGAGCTGAACATTTTAACTGGTGAAAATTCAAAACAGACAGCAAGAATGCGGACTACTGTTAGTCTGTCTTTTGTTGACTCTCAACTGCACAGCAGATTACTTAGTAGTGAGAAGAATTGGCAGGAAAACATGTAACACACAAAACATTTAAAAAATTCTTGAAATAGTGATCACACACGCTTATGCGTGTGATCACTATTTCAAGAATTCTTTAAAGATTACTTAATTATTCTTTCCGCAATCATTCTCTCCCTACTTCTTTCATTGTCGCTTTTCTTTCTTTTCTTGATTTTTGTGCCCTCTGATAACAACCATCAGTCTGAGGATCATGAGCTCATGATATCAAAGCTTCAACTATTTCAGATAAATGGAGTAACTTTGGGGATATTAATACACCGTGCATCAATTTTTACAAATTTTCCAACTTTGTCACTTCCGTTTTCGGGAATTTCCTCCTTTCCTTATCAAGATTAAATGAAAAAACTAACGGGGCGGGGGATATTTAATAACGCTGGAGAGTGGGAACATCACGGGAGGAGGGGTCGGGGCAACAGCGATTACTGGAATTCCGTTCGACTTCCGGTTTTGAAATTTTTTCTCCTATTTTTAAGGTGAAATGCTAAAATTTATGCAGTAAAAAAAATACTTAAAAATACTGGACACAGGCAACATCGCAAGAAAAAAGGAATTACGATTACGGAAAAAAATCTGAACTCCGTCGACTTTCCGTTTTCGAAAGTTTCGTAAAGATGGAATTCCGTCCTCCGATAAATATCTACCCCCCCCCCACACACACAGACACACAATTCTGTTTACTTGTACATCGATCTCCTGAGTGACCAACATAACGATAGAGGACTTTGTCCTAATATACATTGAAAAAGGCGGAATTTCTCGAATTCGCGGAAGAACCTCAAGCCTGAAGATTAGAAGACAATTTTCGCGGCGTCTAACTTCCGTTTCCACAAATTCTTGCCTACAGTTTCAAGCTGAAATATGACCATATATGCCATAAAATGATATTTAACAAGAATACTAGACACAAATGCAGCATCGGGAGAAAAAAATTACGATTAGGGCAAATTCTTTTTACTCAATTTAACTACTGTTTTCGAAAGCTTTGAAACACGAAATACCGTCCCCAGATGAAAAATGACCCAACCCCCAAATTTTCTTCAGTTTTGGATCAATCTTGAAAACAATCTAAATGATGACTAAAAAAAAAAAAAAAACCCGGAGAATTCCGAGAATCCGCTTAAGAATCTTAGGTATATCATAAATTAATAGCAAAATATTTTTTTAAACAAAATGAAAATTCGTAGAATACGTAACAACTAGCTGATGACCATTATCCTGTACCATCCAAATGCGGACTCCACAGGGTTAGAAGAACTCTCTCAAAAGATTTTTAGTGACGGCGTTGCGAGTAATCCTGCCAGGATCCGACATTCCTCCATCCGGACAGAATCGGTCCGTAGACCTGCAGTGCGCTGCTACCCCCGTTTGCCGGCACTTCCCACCTCTCCATCATGACCCGGGTGTGCGTGCCATTTGGGCAGGGGCTTGAAAAGAAATTTTCTCTACCCCTGACTGGGAGAATAATTGCTGGCGAGAACTGTTTGGGGCGTCTGCCCTTTATTCTAACAAGATGATACATGCATATTTATTTACACTGAGGAACCCATCTCTGCGTAGGAAACAAGTCCTTTGCTCAATGGGCCCTCTCACATTGAAAAATATTAAAATATTTACATTATTTACATTGCCACAGGACTAGGGTAGGTTCTGTGGTGATGACTCTGGGCTTGAGTCATCTGTTTCCCTTCTTCGGTTCTTCATCCCTCTTCTTTTCTTCTTTCTTCATCCCTCTTCTTCGTTCTTCTTCAGTCACCCCTCTATTAGGTAGACTGCCTGTTCCTCTTTGAGGTACTTGACCATCTCGATGAGCCCCTGTCGCGCTCTTGGGTACGCGAGCAGGATCGAGAGCTCCCTCGTCTTTGCCAATTCTGGCACTAATGTTGCTCTCTTCCCTGCCAGAGAAGCACATTCTAGAATCATGTGTGCAACATCTGCAGTCTGGGCACCACACATGCATACTCGCTCCCTAACCGCAAATCTGCGGAAGTACTCCGGCGACACTTCGTGCCCGGTTAGTACTTGGTTGAGGAAGCCATTACTCTCAATGCGCCTTATCGAGATTCAGGGGAAGATACGGCATGTCCTTCTACCCGTATCCCCTTCATCCCATCTCTGCTGCCACTCCACCAATGTGGCTGATTTCAGTTGCGTTCGCACGCTTTGCAGCGGCGTTCACATCTGAAAATCTATGTCATCTTTACCAGTAGCTTCCTTTGCTAGCTGGTCTGCCCGTTCATTTCCAACTGTACCGACATGACTTCGGATCCAGTGGAAGGTAACCCTCCTACTCTCCATTGACTTGAATAGCACTTTTATCTCCCTGACGAGGGGAGTCTTACTCCCGAACTGGCCAAGCGCTTTCAGGGCCGCTTGGCTGTCAGAGTATATGCTACAGGCCCCTTCACCGTTCATAGCAAGCACCCAACGCAGTGCTTCTCTGATCGCCAATAACTCTGCTTGGAAGACAGAGGAATTGGGCGATAGTTTTATTCGCTCCGCGTGCATCTCGTTGCCATCCGAGATCACGCAGAAACCTGCGCCGACACTACTTCCTATTTTAGAACCGTCCGTGTACAGTTCCTTCCCCTGACCTGTGGGGAGGGCTTTATCCCAACTCAGACAAAGCTCGTTGGCTGGGTGGCAAGTCCAGTCCATTCTCAGAAGTTCCACCTCGGACGACCGATACTGAATACGTAGTTAGACAACTAAATCCGTAGAAAATACGGACATTCCGTAGTAATTGGCATGCATAACAGTCGTATAATCGGCACCACGGGATCCGCACCTATCATGTTAATCAGGAATCGTAATTTCCGACAGATTGGTTAAATCCTACAGATCAAATCCAAAGATGCAAGAAATCAGAAATCCAAAGATGCAAGAAAAAAATGATCGTCTTATTGAAAACGTAACTGTCATTTTGAAGTACGTTTGTGCTGCTTTTAAAGTAAAAAACGAACTAAAATCGCTAGCTTTTGCCGCATTATCACAGTTCATTAGTTAGACTAAAAAATCCATTGAAATTGCGGACAGTCCGTATCATTGTCTTATTTCTGAATACGTTTCAACTGAATACTGAAAAAAAAAAAAATCCTTACTTAATACAATCTGCACACCTAAACTAGGCGATGCGATTCGCAGAATGGCTACACGCTACGGAATAGCTCTGCGGGATTCCCGAGAGTCAAGGATTTTCACACCGCGTAGGCTTCCGCACGCGCAAATTGTAACGCCTTCCTTGCGTCATATTTTCTGTCAAAATACTTACTTCTAAGTAAAAAATAAATAAATAAATATATATTCTTACAATCTCTTTGCAGTCTTCTATCTCGCTGTTACGTTATATTTTTTTCTGTTACCGCATTTTCGGTACTTTTCCAATAACACCATCTCTCCTGACAATTACCTCGCAGACTTTTTAAAACAACGCACCGTTTTTGTTTTTTTTTACCGGTGTCCGCAGCACCTAAATTTATAACCTTTTAATAGATAATCTATGGAATATACAACAGAAATTACGGCATTTACTGCAATATATTACGAAATCTCAACTAAGAAGAAAATTATGCGCCTGGGCGACCTGGCGCCCGGAATTTTTCGAGCCCTGCTTATATATATTTTTTAATTCTGGATAGTAAAAAGTTCAATAGTAATTCTTAGCCAACATTGGAAAGCAGATTTTATGACAGTAATTGTAAATGTGGAAAACTGCCAAATTTATTTATAATGGCAGGCAAGTGTTTGTTTAATTGAAACTGGTTGGAAAATAGAAATTATAAGGATTGGCTTCAGTGCCATCCAAGAGACAGATATCAAGCAAAATGTGCATTGTGCTGTAAGTCTTTCAGCATAGCAAAAATGGGTGAATCTGCACTAAAAAGCCATATGAAAGGAGCTAAGCACACCCAGTTATTGTCCATCAAAATGTCATCAAATATTTCATCCCTGCTGAAACCCAAAACTTCAGAAGTAGTGATAATGGAAGAAAAAAAAAGTGATGCAGTGGTTACACAAACAACTGGAATTGGTATTCATGTGGCAAAAAATGACATTATAGATGCAGAAATCATATGGACCATGAAAACCATTAAAAGTCACAATTCCTACAGATCAAATGATGACATTGAAAGAGTTCTCAGGCAAATGTTTCCTGACAGTCTTATTGCTTCAAAATTTTCGTGCGGTGCCAAAAAAACTAGTTATTATGCTGTTTTTGGTATTGCTCCATTTGTGAAAGATTTGATATTGCAAGAGTTGACCCAAAAGCAGAATTATGTTTTATTATTTGATGAAAGTCTGAATAAAATGAGACAAAAGAAGCAAATGGATATTCATGTACGATTTTGGTGAAATGATACAGTCATAACGAGGTTCTTTACTTCTGTATTTATGGGGCATGCTATGGCAGAAGATCTGTTTGAATCATTTAAAATTGCCATTTTTGCCTCTGAAGCAATCTAAAGTTCTACAATTGTCCATGGATGGGCCCAATGTAAATTGGAAATTTTTCAGTATGCTTCAAGATGAAGCTGTCAAAGAATTTAATAAGCAGCTGCTTAACATTGGAAGTTGTGGACTACACATAGTTCGCAATGCTTTCCAATGTGGTTGTCAATCAACAAACTGGGAAATAAGCAGTTTTTTACAAAGTTTGTATTTTTTGTTTAAAGATTCTCCAGCAAGACGTTAAGATTTTTCAAAGCTTGTAAAACATGTAAATTTTCCAAAAAAGTTTGTCAAACATAGATGGCTTGAAAACATTTTGGCAACTGAATGTGTATTGGAGTTATTACCTGATGTTTTAAGGTATGTAAATGCCATTAAAAAGAAATCTCTTCTCACTCCTCAGTGCAAGTCTTTTTCAGTTGTCCAACATAGTGTAGAGGATAATCTTCTTGAAGTAAAATTGCATATCTTTTTGTCAGTTGCAAAAGTTCTATATCCATTCCTTCTGAAATATCAAACTGATAAGCCTATGATTTTCTTCTTGTCTGATGATTTCAAACAACTTCTGATATTACTGCTGCAGAGGTTCATTCAACCACACATCATGAAAGAAGCAAATATCCTGTTCAAGTTGATCAAATTAGATTTCAAAGATCCAAATTACATTGCAAACTGGAAAACATTGACATTGCATTTATTGCTGAAAAAAAACTGAGGACACTTCTTGCCGTGAAAAAAGTCAGCAGTTGTGATGTATTCAACATTAGAATGGAATGCAAAAGTTTTCTTGTTACAGTTGCAGCTAAACTGACTGAAAAATCACCTGTGACATACAGTTTAGTGAGACACCTGTCGTGTTTTGACCCAAGACACATGGCAAAAACAAGCATAGTTGTGTGAAAAAATTGCATCTAGTGTTGAATTACCTGACTGAAACTAATCAGTTGCAAGAGAGTGAATGTGATGATGTAATTAGACAGTTTTCCATTTTTCTAGACACTGAGGTGGCTACTGAACATTCACTCTTCAGTGATTTTGACCCAGAAAATTCTCGTGTGGACACATTTTCATGTGCAAAAATAAATATTAAGAAATATTCCACTTTGTGGAAAGCTGTTGGACAAATGCTTTTGCTCAGTCATGGTCAGGCAACTGTTGAACATGGCTTTAGTGTCAACAAAAAAATTGAGATAAAAAATATGAAAGAGCATACATACATAGCACACAGGCTGATATGTGACTACATAAAACTTTCAGGTGGTGATGTGCACAACATTACGATCACCAAAGAATTACGAAGTTGTGTAGCTAATGCACGGCAAAAATACCTAACATATTTGGAAGACCAAAAGATGGCATCTTTGGTACAAAGTCAGAAGAGAGCTGTTGATTCTGGAAAGGCAGATGAACTGAAAAAAAAAGAAAATATGTCTTGAAAAAGACATACAAGAACTATTGAAATCTGCTGACAGTTATGCTGAGCAAGCAGAAGATACTAGTGATGTAACAATGATTGCCAAATCGAACAGTCTTAGGCGTTCAGCCAAGGATAAGCAGCAAAAGTTGTTTGAAATTGAGAGTACTTTAAAAGACTTGAGTAGTTAAAAACACAAGCTTTTAAAGGTTATGTAAAAAAAAAAAAAAGGCTGATTATAAGAATTACATTTAGAATAACTTCTCGTACAAATTTTGCTTATTTCAGAGCTGTTTTTTTTTTATTTTTTGCTACCAAATTTCATGTAATCCAGAATATTCTTCAGTATATCATCATTGTGCCAAATAATCATCATAAGGGCATGATGCTTTTTTCTCCGTTATGCTACAAGACAATTAATGCTTTGCAACTTACAAAGAATATTTATGAGTATGACTATGTATCACAGATACTTTTAAGTTTATATTATACAGGAGTGCAGTCTTGCACTTAAGTAATTAACAAGCTGGCACTGGTTCCATAGTCAATAGAAGTGAAGTATGGATTCTGCAGGGTAAGTTACTTACCCTGCAGAATCCATACTTCACTTCTATAATAATCATTTTGTGTTTTATTTTACATTTGGGTGTTTAAAGCTGGGTAGCATGGCATTATATGCATAGTATGCATTTAAGATAATGCCACACACCCAATGCTGTACAAAAATGTTTTAGTTAAAGCTTCAAAGCTACAGTTTTCCAAAGGTGCATAGGGTTGTCATCTTTCAGACTGTCAACATTTTGTGTAGATGTGCTAACAGTTCAGTGTTATTAGTATTGTGTTTCCAATCCTTTAAGCCATTGCAGTAGTGGTGTAACTGATTCTATATTTACTGTACATAAAATAACATCTTTTAACAGACTATGCACATACTAATCCCTGCCCCCAGTTTTTTTAATATCTAATCACGCAGCGCAGTTTCCTGGGTATTATATAGCAAAGTTCATTTCCCTTTTTTGCAATTTTCGTTTGCTTGTTCCTTTAGTATATTCACGAACAATACAAGAAGTTTGTCTTTATTCAGTTATTAATTAGAACTCTTTCTGGCCAAATGCAATAATAAAATAAATAGTTCAGACTTAATTTGCCAAAGCTAGTAACTCACTGGGGAATTCGAACACTGTTTTTAGCCAAATAAAATATTGCCGATAATACCCTTGAAAAAGAAAAATTTTCCCTTGTTAAGGGTACTCACCATGACACCATCACATGCACTCTTGAATTGGCCTGTGGCTGAGAAGATCCACTTCCTTGTTACATTTGGGTCCCCCTTCATAAGTTCATAGAACTGATATTTGTTTTTGAAGTGCCCAGCTGCTCCATCTGAGATGTAAACAATTGTTTTTAATTCTTCCAAAGGACAAGTCTTAGCAATTTCACTTTTTATGGGCAGAATGGCACACAGCATGTGCTGTGTCATGGCTTATATCATTTCATGCTACCACAAAAGACTTAGTCTCATTTGGAAAGTACGCAATGCATGTAAAGAGTGAGATCTGGACATTGTTTGCCAGTAGTAACTTTGCACTTCATCAGGTAGAATTACAGATCAGTTTTGAGCAAAGTCAAAGTGCAACACCAACACTGGACTATGTGCTGCAGACTGTTGAACCTCTGGTATCCCATTTCTCTGGATCCGCTCATTATACATTACGAAAGAGTTTCTTCCCTCTCGATATTCCCCACCTTCAGTAGCTCTTATTTTCATTGACTCCCCCAATGACTCTCAAGCAGTCTTAATAGGTGTTTCACGGTACTCCATAAATATTGCACCAGATAGTACCATTTTCAATGCCACAGCTTTGGAAAATCAAACTTTGAAATCATATCAGCTGCAATTTAGCCCAAAAATTACTGCAAATTGCAGTTTACCCATGAGTCAAAAATTGCCTAAGTTTCATGAAATCATTCACCACCATTTTCACTGTTACCAATTTCTTCTTGCTATTTTCGTATTTAGTCACATTTGGCAACTTGGTGAATGCTTAGTGCGAGCCCTGCCGGAAATTGTGTTCTCCTGCTATTAAAAATTTACTAAATAATGTTTACAGTTCTCATTTTTTCACTGAATTCAAAAATTTGAAAAAAAAAATGCAATTTTTCAAAAATTTGAAAAAAAAAGTGTCATTTTCAAAAATATGTAAGAAAATTTCAAGGCAAAAATCCAATAACCTGACTCCCCCAGTAAACTACCTACCATTAGGACATTATTTGGACAAAATTTCAGAATTTGTAAAAATGGGGTTTATGAGATATTGCAATTCAAAAATGTTATTTTTTTGAAATGTTATATATTTTAAAAATTAATTTTATGAGTTACATGCATCACATTATAAAAATAAAATTATTGCTAAGACAACTCTAGTACGGGTGCAGGTTGGTACACTTGCCCACCTGATAAGACTTTTTCTTTTAAAAAAAAAATCCTAAATTTGTGGAAAATAAAATTTTTTTGTGATAAATATATATATATTTTTACATGCATCACAGGATAAAAAAATTACTGCTAAGACAACCCTAGTAGGGGTGCAGGTTGGCACACTTACCCACCTGATAAGACTTTTTCTTAATAAAAAAAATCCTAAATTTGTGGAAAATTAAAATTTTTTGTAATACATAAATATATATGTATCATCATCATCATCATCATTGTCAACCATTATCAATCCACTGCTGGACGAAGGTCTCCCCAAGTTTCCTCCACAATGGTCTGTCTTGTGCCAGTCTCCTCCATGTCACCCCTGCATACTTTCGAATTTCATCCACCCATCTCCCATGTGGTCTTCTTCTGGGTCTTTTCCTGTCCCTTGGAATCCAATCTAAAATTTCGGCTGTCCATCGATGATCTGTCCTTCTGGCAGTATGTCCAGCCCATTGCCATTTCAGGGATTTAACTCTGATCATGATGTCTTCCACTCTTGTCATTTTTCGGATCCACGAGTTCCTCTTCTTATCTCTCCTGGTTACACCAAGTATGCACCTCTCCATGCTGCTTTGAGTTGTCTGCAGTCTTTGTATGTCTCTTTTAGTTAAGGTCCACGTCTCTGCACCATACGTAAGCACTGGAAAGATGCATTGATCAAACACTTTTCTTTTAAGACATAATGACATATTGCTCTTGAAAATTATGCTGTTTCTTCCAAAAGCTCTCCAGGCAAGTTTTGTACGCCGATTAATTTCTTCATCAATGTGACCCTCACTTGATATCTGCTGTCCAAGATAACATACGTGTCTGTTATCTCCAGCTTTTCTCCATCAATCGATAAATCTTCATTTCTTGTAAAAGCATTGAACATCACTTTTGTCTTCTGAAAGTTCATTTTTAATCCCACTTCTTTACTCTTGTCAGCAAGTTCCTGGATCATACTCTGCAGCTCTGATGGGGTAGTTGCAAAAATGACTACGTCATCAGCAAAACGAAGGTGGGTTAGATAATCTCCATTAATCTTTATCCCCTTGTTTTCCCAGCTCAGCGACTGAAAAAACCCTCCAATGTGGCATTAAAGAGCTTCGGAGATATGGTGTCACCTTGTCTCACTCCCTTTCCAATTTTTACGTGTGTTGTATTTTCAAACAGCCTAATCTTTGCACTTGCATTTTCATAGATGTTATTAATAATATTAATGTATGCATCTTCAATACCGCAGGTTTTCAGAGCCATTGTAACTGCTGATGGTTTCACCGAATCAAAGGCTTTTTCATAATCGATAAAAGCCATGCACAATGGAAGCTCATATTCCCTCGCTCTTTCAATTAGTTCTCTCAGCACGTGGATATGATCTATTGTGCTGTAGCCACTCCTGAATCCAGCTTGTTCTCTCGGTTGAGCCATGTCCAGCGTTACCTTCAAGCGGTGTGAAAGAACTTTAGTGAAGATTTTATAAACTACTGATAAGAGGCTGATAGGTCTGTAGTTTCCGAGATCCTCAATGTCACCTTTCTTATGTAGCAGGATCATTGTAGCGGTGTTCCAATCCTCAGGAATCTTTCCTTCATTAAGGCATCGAGTGAAAATTTGGGCGAGTACTGTTTCGATTTCTCCACTTGCTTCTTGTATGATGTCTACAGTAATTCCATCTTCTCCTGGAGCTTTTCCTCGCTTCATGTTCTTGATTGCATGTGCAACTTCTGCTGGAAGGACTGGAGGAACTCTGGTACTGGTATCTTTCATGATGTCTGGAGTGCATGTATCATCCCTTTCATATAATTTGGAGTAGAAATCTTTCACTCTTGTCAAAATTTCGCCTCTATTTCTTGTTACAGAACCATCTTCTTTTCTCAGTGCCATAATCTGTTTTCTTCCCTTACTGAGATGTCCCTTTGCTATCTTTAGGCTTTGGTTGTTTTCAATTGCTTTCCTCACTAGTTCACAGTTGAATTTTCTTACGTCTTCAGTGATACTTTTTCTTACTGTCTTGCATAGCTCTATATATTCCACTTTGGAAGTCACATCTTCTTTAGTTGTCCTCATCTCTCTTCTTTTTTGCATCAACATTTTGGTTTTTCCTGATAATTTGTTCACATGCAACTTGTTCTTAGACCCAGCTAATTTTGTTGCTGTTTCCATAAGAGCTTTGGTTACTTTTCTGTTAACTTCAGAGATGTCCACTTCTTCCGATGTTAGGCCTTCTAAAGCAGAGAACCTGTTCTTCAGTTCTAACTTGAAGGTATTATGGTGTTTTTTAAGGTTGGTTATGTCAATAGATTTTGTTTGTCTTATGAGCTTGCCACGTTCGAGTTTAGTGTTGAGGTGCATCTTACATCTCACCAATCTATGGTCACTACCTGTGTTGAACTTGTTCAGCACACTGCAGTCTTCTATGACGAATTTTTTGTTACACATAATAAAATCAATTTCACTTGTCGTCCCATTTGGATGTCTCCATGTCCATTTCCTGTGTGGCTTTTTCTTGAAGAAGGAGTTCAAGATGAAAAACCCTTCTGCCTCTGCAAACTCAACGAGAGTATTTCCACGCTGGTTTCTGTTGCCGTGACCGAATTTACCTACTGAAGTTTCATATATATATATACCATCAGCAGTTACAATGGCTCTGAAAACCTACGGTATTGAAGATGCATACATTAATATTATTAATAACATCTATGAAAATGCAAGTGCAAAGATTAGGCTGTTTGAAAATACAACACACATAAAAATTGGAAAGGGAGTGAGACAAGGTGACACCATATCTCCGAAGCTCTTTAATGCCACATTGGAGGGTGTTTTTCAGTCACTGAGCTGGGAAAACAAGGGGATAAAGATTAATGGAGATTATCTAACCCACCTTCGTTTTGCTGATGGCGTAGTCATTTTTGCAACTACCCCATCAGAGCTGCAGAGTATGATCCAGGAACTTGCTGACAAGAGTAAAGAAGTGGGATTAAAAATGAACTTTCAGAAGACAAAAGTAATGTTCAATGCTTTTACAAGAAATGAAGATTTATCGATTGATGGAGAAAAGCTGGAGATAACAGACACATACGTTTATCTTGGACAGCAGATATCAAGTGAGGGTCACATTGATGAAGAAATTAATCGGCGTACAAAACTTGCCTGGAGAGCTTTTGGAAGAAACAGCATAATTTTCAAGAGCAATATGCCATTATGTCTTAAAAGAAAAGTGTTTGATCAATGCATCCTTCCAGTGCTTACGTATGGTGCAGAGACGTGGACCTTAGCTAAAAGAGACATACAAAGGCTGCAGACAACTCAAAGAAGCATGGAGAGGTGCATACTTGGTGTAACCAGGAGAGATAAGAAGAGGAACTCGTGGATCCGAAAAATGACAAGAGTGGAAGACATCATGATCAGAGTTAAATCCCTGAAATGGCAATGGGCTGGACATACTGCCAGAAGGACAGATCATCGATGGACAGCCAAAATTTTAGATTGGATTCCAAGGGACAGGAAAAGACCCAGAAGAAGACCACATGGGAGATGGGTGGATGAAATTAGAAAGTATGCAGGGGTGACATGGAGGAGACTGGCACAAGACAGACCGTTGTGGAAGAAACTTGGGGAGACCTTCGTCCTGCAGTGGATTGATAATGGTTGACAATGATGATGATGATGATGATGATGATGATATATATATTTGCCATCTGGCAGCATCCGTTTGACCAATTTCAGTGAACATATAGGTCAATTCAATAGCTTCAAAATAAAAAAAAAATCGAGTCTCTACCTGTTATAGTTCTGGAGCAGTGTGCACTTAAAAATTTGGTATTTCACATGATTTTCATCATGGGTGTATTTTTTGCCTATTTTTAAAATGCTGTAGCTCGACCAAAATTTTCTTTCATGAAAAATCCTTTTGCAGTACTTTATATCTCTATTAGGAGTAGCTACCATAATTTTTTCAAAAATATTGGAGGTGGTCGACTGACACATGTTGGTCACACCTGCCTGAATTGAGATGGAAATGGTCAAAAGATGAAACTGCCGAACATTATGGCTGTGGGAAGACCAAAACGACGGCAATTGCCCATGAAATGGCTTTAGATCAAACTTCCGCTGTTGTGAAACTTTTACAAGAAGGGCTATTTTCTGCAGCAGTGATGGAAGTCATGAAAGTGATTACAATATTATACAGTATTAGAATTAGAAATAAATCTTCTACTGGCCCAGCAGACTACTAGAATTTGCAAACCACTGGTCCACCAAAATGGCCACTGGTTCGTAAAATAAAATATAAATGAAAAACCTTAAAGACATATGTAGAAAATAACGTATCACTTCAATAGAATTATCTCCAATATTTGTTTTCAAGCCTATCATTAGTTTGCAGCCTAAAAATAAAACCATACAGCAAGCTAAAAGAAATAGAAATTAATTTTTTGGCATTTGACAAATTTGAAGAAAAAACAAACTTACTAGCCATCCGTGCCATTAAAATCAGTAGTTCAGTGGTCCGACAGAAAATTTACTGGTCAATGGCCAGCAAACCACTGGATAATTCAAACACTGTTATATAATCCTGATATACAAGGTGAAGATTAGAAGGTACGTAACATACAGTTTTGAATGCAATGTGTAGCTACTCTTAAAGTGAATATTTCCTTTTTAGAGGAAATGTTTACTTTAGTATTGAAACACCACAGGTTTGCCAGGCTAACATTGAACAAAATTAAGATTTTACGTTATGGTTTTTTAAATTATTATTTTAAACACAGATAATACTAGTTTAGTTATTGTGGCATATGCAGAGATTTTTACTGCATATTTATTAATATAATTATATTTTGTTTTGTGGTAAATTGTGTTTGCACAAAAGTCTTACTGATGCACATTTTCCAAAGTTGGCAAGTATGGTGTTTAACCTCTCTGACTAATATGTCAATTTTCTTGAGTGGGTTTGCTGATTTTTTGCCTGTTTCAATCCTTAGCTGCTATGACAGACCTACCAGACTTCAGGTGGTCATTCAGGTCCTAATTTTTGATTTTCTTACATAAACATATAAAACGAGGGAAACGCACAGAGTCACGTACGGTGAAAGGTTCGTTTAGCGGTAGCTTTCGGTCATCTTACGACCTTGATCACCCGCAATCGACTGGATGGGCTGGTTGCCAGAACTACAATTTGAAGTTGGGGTGTTGGCAACATTTCCGTTTTATATGTTTATGTGTTATTGTCACGTGAAGCCTGAGGTTTAAACCAAGATTTTCTTACTTAAAAGTAACTTACATCAACAGTATCTTCACTATTGAAAGCCAATAATCTCCTGTGAATTCCAGTGCAAGTTGCATTTTCTTGTGTCAAAAACTCAGTAACTGCTTGCTGTTTTGTGTTCTTTGACTCTGTTGAAAAGTTTTTGATCTGAATACAGTGAAGGTGATTATATTTAACAAAATATGCCTCACTGCAAAATCAAGCTCACAGGACAACAAACAAATTTGCAAAGTCTTTGCCTCAAGATCACATCCCTTACACAAGATATTTGCACAGAGGCATTACTTTCCAGACATTCCTCATAGAAATGCTTGTTAGTGTCTGTTAAACTTTAGTAAGAGCCCATAATTCAGTTTTCTTAATTGTTTATGCTTGAAAACATTAGAGTGACCATGGAATTTCCATTCATTAGCAGTACAAATATCTTTTCCATGCAATTCCAGATGCCAGTATCCTCTACACCTACTGCTAGTTATACTTCTACTGGTTTATTGTATGGTCTACAAGCCTTTCCATTTTTTAAAAATAATTTTTAAGGCACAGGGTTCTCGCCAGGGTTCCAGAATCAGGGGTGAAAATGTCCCCCAGGCTTTTTTCTGGGGGTGATTTTGAAAAATCAGGGGTGAATTTTAAACAATCATAAACTTAGAGAAAAATACTACATTATGGGGGTAAAAAATGAACAAACACAAAAATAATATAAATATTTTATACATATCTTCTAATTTTGTTATTAAATATTTCAGCAGCTTTGTGAAATGGAAAGCTTTCTAGAGTTGCATTTGCTGCAGATATTCGAATCAAATTTTTTAAAGTTTATTCTTTCAGTCTGTTGCAAAATTTATCTTTTATTTGATTTTGTGTGCTTAAAAGAATGCTCTACTAATGCAGAACTTATTGGCACAACCAAAGCAATTTCATTCAACAACACTGTGCTTGGGTACACATCTTTATACCTGCACTGAAAAGTTCTGCAACATCTGCAAATTTAAAACTAGCATAGTTATTTTTTAGCAGAATAAATATATATGGATATTCACTCAACAGGCATTTCAAATCTTCAAAATCTTTGAAGTGGTCTAACAACTTCAAAACAAATTTGCATGACACTGATGGGGATATTTACTTCCCATCCCAAAAGCGTTTGAGTGAATTGTCTCCTTTCACAACAATGAATAATAAAATAAACATAGGGACCTTTACAACGTCGAAAACGAAAAATCACTTTCACACTGTATGATTTAACACTTTAACACTGTATCATTTTCGTTGGTTTCGACTTCAAGCCAGTCGTACATTTTGCGCCATTTCTCTTGAAAGTTAAGATTTTTTAAAATTTAGTTAGAGGTACAGCAGGAACAGCCTCACTACATTTCTCACGCAATATTTCACTGTTTAAAATCGTAGCACTCGATGCCGAACTTGCAGAATCATCAGTAGAATGCTTCATCTTTCTAATGAGGAACTTTTCCATTGTGTTATAGTAAGAACAAATATCAGAGCTGCCAACTTTTCAAAATCAAAAACCGGGACATCAACGCGCGTTCAGCAGCACGTATTTACACTTTATAAATAATAAAATTATATGTTATAGGTTTCTGTATTTTTTTAATTACAGTTGATTATTTAATACAAATAAAGAAATATTTACAAAAAATTAGTATTTAAATATAAAATAAGATTAACAAACCTTGTTAATGAGTTTCATTTTTAGAGAGTGAGACACTATTTTTTTCAGAGAGTCACCAATTTTTCTCCCCACCATAACAGAAGTCTTATCACATATGGCAAGACAGTTCATCCACAGAATACCAAGATACTGAAATTTTTCAGACACAAGTTTGGCAATATTTTCACCTGTTGAACTGGTTTCTAGGCATGGCAAAGAGAGCAGTATGCATCTCACTCGCTTGCAATGATTATCAAAGTATGTTACCACAATTGCCCCCCCCAATTCCTAAATCAAGAAGATCGCTTGCAAAAATCAAGATTTACTATAAAATCAAGAAGATTTGAGACAGTACTAGAACTGTTAATTTATGATTATCTATTATTAGGGGAGAGCGGTAATGTATGGGATGTGCTAGCTGTATGTTTGATGATACTTGTATTCAATTATTTTTCTGTATCAGTCACTCATAGATGGAGTTCAGAAATTGTGATGATTTTCAAGGTTTTGAATTTTTTTTTTTTTTTAATTGAATGATACAATTTTAGAAATAACTTGATTTTGTTTAAGCAATGACAAGACAGTGACTTGTTTGTTTAATGCCCTTGGATGACAATTTTATCCATCACGAATGCACGATAGCGCTATTTTAGATAAAGGATGAATAGTGTAACTTTGAGAATATGAATACTTTTGAACACCATGCATCAATTCTCACAAATTTTTAGCTTCTTCACTTTCGTTTTCAGGAAAAAGAATTACGATAACGGGAAAAATCTTTATTCCTCCTCCCTCTCTTTGTCAAGCTGAAATGCAAACCTTATTTTGGGGGGTGGGGGAATATTTAAGAATACAGGATACATGTTCAGAACATCATTGGGGGGGGGGGGATACAATTACGGGAGAAATCTGTGCTACGTCCAATTTTCGTTTTCGGACAGTTTCCCTCCATTTTCAAGTTGAAATACAAATATTTATAAAATAAAATGATATTTAACAACAATACTAGGCAGACGAAACATCGCGTGAAAAATAAAATTACGATTATGAGAGAAATCTTCACTGCGTCTAACTTCCGTTTTCGAAAGTTTCCAGCGAAAAACATTCTCCTCCGCTACCAATGGCCCCGAAATTTCTGTTCAGTTATGCATCGATCTCGAGGAAAACTCCAATTTTGACGGAAAAGGAGAAATTTCTCGAAGCTGTTGCACGCTCATGCCTGAAGATTACAGGGAAATTTTTGCGCCGTCGAATTCCCGTTTTCGGAAATTTTCCCTACGTTTTCCAACTGAAATACAAATATTTTTGGAATAAAGTGATGTATAACAGCAATACTGAACAGAGGCAACATTGCAGGAAAAAGAAATTAAGATTATGGAAATCTTTATTTCGTTTACTTCCGTTTTTGAAAGACGAAATACCGTCCCGATGCGTATTTTTACGCGTTGGTAAAATTTCGATGCGTAAACACACTTTTTGATGCGTACTAGACGCGTAATTACACATTTTGGCGAACTCTGCACGGCGCAGAATTAAAAAAAAAAAAATCGCACTTTGGCGCAATTAGCGCAGCGATTCCAACACTGAGGGAGAGCAAGTTTGGTAGGATTGGCGG
The DNA here is from genome assembly GCA_039090855.1 of Macrothele yani. Lineage (NCBI taxonomy): Eukaryota > Metazoa > Arthropoda > Arachnida > Araneae > Macrothelidae > Macrothele > Macrothele yani. The sequence continues at coordinate 36,687,636 of CM077004.1, forward strand.
GAGGGTGTGTGTGCGATCGCTCCCAGCTAGAAACTTGAGATAACATAAGGTTCAATCGCTATGAGATCACAATAAAACAAAAGCAGGAGTTTACACTAAGCGACAATAACAACGATATCAAGTTCCATCAGTAAAAAAAAAAATTACGAGCCACTTCGGCGAAAATCCGGAAGAAACTATCTTCCGACCATAAAACTACCCAAAACTCCGTAAAACTTTCGGGAAATCCGGAATACTTGGCAGGTATGCGGACGTCATATTATGTAATATCACCTTGTCGTTCTTCACCCGAACCCGATATCGGCTTCAAGGTTAGTAGACTCCAAGGTTATGCTTATCCGACACTTCCACTGAGCACTGTCTCAAGGGTCGCCTTCGTGACGTCACAGTCCCAGAGATCTACACACCCCATCCGCCTAAAGCTGCTTGCTCTCGTTTTTCTGGTTCAGGGTCTGAAAGCTACATTGTCTCATTTGAAGCTAGGTATTTGTAGCAAACAAATTATCTTTTCCTTGGTCATACTGAACATGCCTGGTTCGTGCGCAATAGCAACGTGTCAAAATTATTATTCGAAAACCAGAAGGAATGGTATTCATTACCATAGGTTTCCGAAAAATGAAGTTTTGCGTAAAACATGGAAATTGAGATGCAAACGAGCTGATAGTTTCAACGAAATGAATTCAGCTATTTGTTCGGAACATTTTCCTGAGGAAGACTACGAACGCGATTTAAGGAATGAACTTCTAGGTTTGCCTATCCGCAAAATGCTAAAGGACACAGCTGTACTAAGTTTAAACCTCCCGGGAAACTTTAATGTAAATTCTAATTCAGAGAGAAAGAACAGACAGGAGAAAAGGAAACGAACTGATCTTGTTGGCAATTTGATAAACTCTGATAATGCAGAGGAAATTTTGGAAGACATGTGGAGTGCCAATGATGAAAATACTGAAATTGAATGTATGAAAGACCTGAAAACAGAAAATGAAATTCTATTGAAGGAAAATTATATTTTGATGAAGGAAAATGAAAAGCTGAAAAAACAAATATTATATTTGAGCTCTTCAAACCATAGTCTAACTTTACGTGTAAAAGTCCTCAAAGTAAAACAGAATCAAATGCAGAAAGAATTACTAGAATTGCGAAGGTTACAGAAAGATGAGAAAAAAGACAGAGAAATGTGAATAAAAAATTTGCTTTCTACAGTGTTTACTCCAGGACAGATAAGGGTTTTGTTAGGCCAAAAACGGATTGTTTGGAATTCTACTGATATTGCAGCTGCAATAACATTAAGAACTGTTTCCAGGAGAGCATATCACTACTTGAGAAATAAAGTTAATGTTCCGCTTCCTGCTTTGTCAACACTGCGCCGATGGGTAGCTACAATTAAATGTTCACCTGGAATTCAAGCCACAACTTTAAAACTGTTGCAGAGCCAAGGAATGCAAATGACCGAAGCCGAAAGAACATGTGTAATTTCTATAGATGAAATGAAAGTTTCCAGCAAAATGTGCTATAATATTGAAACAGATGAAGTTATAGGACCGTGTAGGTACGTACTGGTATTCATGGCAAGAGGACTTGTTAATCCCTGGAAACAACCAGTATTTTACGATTTTGACGTTAGTGATTCCAGTCTCAGAGAAATATTAATGAAAGTAATTTGTGCCGTAGAAAATATCATGTTTCCTGTATTTGCTCTTACTTCAGATCTGGGAGCTTTAAACCAGAAATTATGGAAAGAATTCGCTATATCGCCTGAGAATTGGCTATATCGCCTGAGTTCTTTGAAAATCCTTTTGACAAAAACAGACATATAAATGTATTTGCTGACATTCCGCATATGGTAAAGTTATTGCAAAACCGTATTTTGGACAGTGGCATAAAAATAAGAAATATAGTGATAAATTGCTCCCTATTTGAAAAGTTATTAGAGAAGGACAGTAAGGAATTAAAAATAGCGTATAATATGAGTGACACACACATACGTGTTAAAGGAGCAAATAGGCAGATTGTACGTTATGCTGTACAGTTGCTTTCGGAGCGTGTTGGAAATGCCATCAAATATTTATTTCCCGAAGATGATGAAGCAGCAAATTTTATTCTTCTTGTTGACAGATTTTTTGATACAATGAATTCGAGGCAACCATTCTCAGACAAACCATTCCGATGTGCTTTAGGTAACAATCAACAGCAATTTCAACTTCTGAATGAGGCTTACAACACTTTTTCGCAGATGCGCGTTGTTGGAAGAAAAAACGCCCTACCATTGTTGGAAGAAAAATGCCCTACAATTTTTTTACGTTAAATAATGTCCCGATTCTTAAAGTTCTCAAAATTTAGCGAAAAAATATGACTAAAGAAACAAACAAACAAAAATTGCAAAGATCCATGATTTTAACTTCTCTGTTGAGCGATTAGTTACAAATAATAACAGAGCATTTAGTGAAATTAATTTCCAACTTTTTAATTAAGCAAGTTAGTGGAATGCTACTCAAGTTTTTATATGTTCCGCATAAAAGGATTTCTTCATGAGGTTCTGACAGCATAATCTTATAATTTTTTTTCCTTCTTTTGAATTTATTTAAAGACAGTATTACAGTTGCATATAAATAAATTAGAAGGTATAATCACTGTCCCCGCACTTTTCCCTAGTGTCATGTCAATATCCTATTTAGATATTTAGATTAAACAGATTTAAAAAAAAATGAAAGAAATGCATAATAAGTTTCTTCACATTCTCGGTTTACTCTAAATAAAATATTAACATGGATGTCCGTTTTTCCTGATTATATTACAGATGTGCTTTTGCATTACATCTTGGTTGCAAGCTTTCAGATTCAGAGCGTATTTGAGTAAAAAGTTGTTGACATTTCTCCCGCAAGTGCTTCAATTGTATTAACAATCTATCCGTCCTGCTGGCTGCGTCGTGTGGTACACTGACGTCACTACGTAAGGGACCGGCACTTCCGCTGCGAGGGAGGCAGGATGAGCAAACCTTACTGTCTATTAACCTTGTATCGGCTTTGCCAGTGCATCCAATATCCTCTTGCCGTTCTTCACCCCATATCCGTCCGATATAGGCTTTGCCGATGTATCCAATATCTGAATTTCAAAGGCGCTTACTTAGAAACGGGACCATTAATAGTGTTCGCATTTGCGCGAAAAAAAATATAAATATATTCGCAAAATGCGCTCGCAGTTTAAACTGTGATTTTAACAAATATGGACACAAAATTCAGAACTTTTACGAAATACATTGAAATCCGCAATTCTTCCAACCTGTCCGTAATTCGGTAATCATGTGGCCGAAACCATAATGGTTGGCACCCTTAGCAGCGCATGGGCTTTCTCTAGTTGCACTCTGCGCAGATTATCACGTAATCCGTTTATTGTACGGCCGGAAGGGAAATACTGGGATTGTACCGTGACGACATGAAATCGGCACATGTGACGAACAATAGGATTGTACCGTGACGACATGAAATCGGCACATGTGACGAACAATAGGATTGTACCGTGACATCGTGAAATTGGCACACGTGATCTGAAACGGCATCGCCTTCGTATAGATTTTCCATGCTAATAGCTTACGATTGAAATCTTTCTGCACGCGCGCCCATTTCGCGCGTCACTTTATTTTTCTTGCGTGAAACGCGCGTCTGCGCACGCTATCGGGAACCCTGAGGCATGTTGTGTTTCTTTCCTTAGATTACGGGGTAGCATGCTGACTAGTGACATGATTAATACATTTAGTTTTATCACATTTGAAGTTGGATATTTACCTTTTAATCCTTTCTTTCAAACTGGTATACTTTTTGAGGACTTTTTTTATTTATTTTATTATTCAGTGTTTTTGTGAGCACATCCCCATCATGTGTGTTTTTAAAATCATAGTTAGACTTGAAAATTTTGTTTATTTTGAGATGCACTTTACCATGATTTTTTTCAGACTTTAGTGGTGATCATAAGCTGCTCATAACCTATGAGCTGCTTATGATCATCACTAAAGCCTGAAACAAAAAGAATTATATTCACCCATCCGTTATCTGGAGCTACTGGTTCCATGAAAGGGACAGGGCCATTTTCACAAACACAACCTATGCCTCATCCAGGACTGGAACCTGTGTGCAGCTGAGTAACTAGATAGAAATCAGTGTCTCTGACCACTTGTACACCAGGGTAGCTTTTACCAGGAATGTGTAGAATAGTACAAATATATCATGAAAATATTATGAGGTTATTGTGGCAGAGTGTGTTCTTCTAAGTCATTCATATTCCACTTTTGTTCACACAGACTGTTTAATTAAAGCGATTGTTGCACTTTTTAATTTATATTTCATGGTTTTTTATTGTTTTTTTCAGACAGTGAATGATACATATTATGTGCTTTTGGAATGTTTGTGTAATTGTGGCAACTTTTGAATTTTTAAATTATGTTACACTTTTTTTTTTTGCTTTTGTTTTCAGACAGTGACAAGCATTCGCTGTGTTCTTTTGGCATGTCATTCATCTTTGCCCCAAAAAGCTGATAGCTTATATGATGAACTTTTGTCATCTCTATCTATTCTAAATACAGGTCATTGTAGGTAATGTACATTCCTTTTCATATTTTAAAAGAGTGACATTTTGCCTATATAGAGAACTATTTTCAACTTGCTGGAATGGACACAAATATAATTGAAGGGAAATAGAATGATGTTATGCACAATATTTGGATTGATATTTTAGCCCTTCTATATGATGGAATCAATTCCTCACATGTTTTAACTTTGAACAGATAGGTGCAATCCAAGTCAGCAAATTCTTCACTTATACTAATTTCAGTACAGGGTTTTGCAAATTAATTGAGCAAAAAGAAATTTTAATAACTCACAAATAGGAAAGAAAGATTAGAAAATCTAGGTGGAAAGACACAAATCAGCTTTTTGGAAAGATAGAAAAACATTCTGGAAGTACACAAGATGTAGAAAAAAAAAAAAAAAAGGAAGCTAAGAATAGATCAGAGAAATGATATGGAGCCTAATGATTTAAGTGAAAGATAGAGTGAGAGAAAGAATGCTTCTGTGAGTTATTGGAACATGCAAGCAAAGATGATTTTGAGGCAGAAGCAGATGGTGCCACAGTGAGTGAAGGAAGTGCATCACATATCTCAAGGAAAGAAGTTTGTAAAGCCATAAAACTTCTTCGAAATGGTATGGCTTCAGGAGTAGATGTCATACCTGCTGTGATGTTAAAATATAGTGGTGACTTTGTAATTGATTGGTTAACTGAAATTCGCCAATTGTGCTGGGAATTAGGAATGGGCCCTCGAGATTGGAGGGATGCTATCATTATTCTTTTGTATAAGGAAAAAGGTCATCAGACTGAATGTAAGAACAATTGTGGTGTCAGCATACTGAGTGTGTAAAGGAAATTGTTTGGAAAGGTCTTATGAGTAAGGTAAGAGGTCTTAAACCAGAGAAGGTATGGGATGTAGAGAGTGGTTTCATGTCTGGCAAGGGATGCTCTAATCAATTTTTGCTTTTTACATACAGTGATTGAAAAGTATATGTTTGTTGGTAATTAAGTTTTTGCTGCCTTCATAGATTTAGAGAATGTGTATGACTAAGTAAGCAGGGACTTCTGTGAAAGGTCTTGAATAATTATGGTATTACTGAGAATTTGCTTAAAAGCGTGAAAGCTACGTATACTAGCAGTAGAGCATGTGAATAGTGTTTTGTTAAAATGACTCTCTGTTGATGCAAGAATCCAACTAGGTTGTGTAATTTCACCATGACTGTATAGTATGTTTACAGATGGATGCATGCATGATGACAAAATAGACAGTACTGGTTTATACCTTGGTGATATCCATGTGTACAGATTGCTGTATACTGATAAAAAAAGTGCAGTTCTGTTGGTGGAGAGCAAAAGCAAGTTGCAGATTACAGTGGGACCCTATTTATACATTTTTCAAGGGACCAAGTAAAATTAATGTATAATGATAAAACATATTAATGAAGGGGCATGTTTTCATCACTAGATGGCAGCACCTTATTATATCACAATGTATGGAATAGTGTTATTATACCCTATAGGTACTGCTTAGGATGTGGTATATATATATATATATAAGGTCAGGTGATGCGTAACATCACAGCCTCTCCTTGACAAATGTCAACCCCGCCTTCTCGTGGTGCATCCTGTTCCCACTAAAGGGGCTCTGACAACCGCCAATAGCGGTATAACTATACCACCGGGATTAGAGGAAATTCTATCCCACACTCACCAACCCGCTTGGCCAGCGTGGTGAGTTATGGCCAAACCCCTCCAAAATGATTCCACAACTTAAATCTTGGCCCTCAGTCTCCGGCAGCTGGAATGTACCTGGCCAAGGCAGCGGCCAGTGCGACATGAAGGCAGAGGGTGCTAAGAATCCCCGGAGGACCGGACTAGGCTGCCATCTGATGCTGACCTTGGCTACATATAATGGATGCTCCCTATCTTCTGATTCAAGGCTTCTTGAATTGGAAGAGGAACTACAAAGGATCAAGTGGGACATTGTGGGGCTAAGTGAGGTAAGGAGAAAAGGAGATCTCATCGAACTGAAAAGTGGACATCTCTTCTACTATCGTGGGACAGATACTGGCAGAACTAGTGGTGTTGGATTTATAATAAACAAGAAACTGAAGGATAAAGTTGTAGAAGTTGAAAGTTCCTCTGACAGAGCTGCACGACTTGTTATCCAACTCTCGAAAAGATACCAGGCTCAGATTATTCAAACTTATGCACCATCCACAAGTCATCCTGAAGAAGAAATTGAAGAATTTTATGAGGAAATTTGTCATCTAAATAATAAAGGTAAGCAGCACTTGAAAATAATTATGGGAGATTTCAATGCAAAAACAGGGCAACGGCAACATAATGAAACTTCAGTAGGTAAATTCGGTCACGGCAACAGAAACCAGCGTGGAAATACTCTCGTTGAGTTTGCAGAGGCAGAAGGGTTTTTCATCTTGAACTCCTTCTTCAAGAAAAAGCCACACAGGAAATGGACATGGAGACATCCAAATGGGACGACAAGTGAAATTGATTTTATTATGTGTAACAAAAAATTCGTCATAGAAGACTGCAGTGTGCTAAACAAGTTCAACACAGGTAGTGACCATAGATTGGTGAGATGTAAGATGCACCTCAACACTAAACTTGAACGTGGCAAGCTCATAAGACAAACAAAATGTATTGACATAACCAACCTTAAAAAACACCATAATACCTTCAAGTTGTAACTAAGGAACAGATTCTCTGCTTTAGAAGGCCTAACATCGGAAGAAGTGGACATCTCTGAAGTTAACAGAAAAGTAACCAAAGCTCTTATGGAAACAGCAACAAAATTAGCTGGGTCTAAGAACAAGTTGCATGTAAACAAATTATCAGGAAAAACCAAAATGTTGATGCAAAAAAGAAGAGAGATGAGGACAACTAAAGAAGATGTGACTTCCAAAGTGGAATATATAGAGCTATGCAAGACAGTAAGAAAAAGTATCACTGAAGACGTAAGAAAATTAAACTTTGAACTAGTGAGGAAAGCAATTGAAAACAACCAAAGCCTAAAGATAGCAAAGGGACATCTCAGTAAGGGAAGAAAACAGATTATGGCACTGAGAAAAGAAGATGGTTCTGTGACAAGAAATAGAGGCGAAATTTTGACAAGAGTGAAAGATTTCTACTCCAAATTATATGAAAGGGATGATACATGCACTCCAGACATCATGAAAGATACCAGTACCAGAGTTCCTCCAGTCCTTCCAGCAGAAGTTGCACATGCAATCAAGAACATGAAGCGGGGAAAAGCTCCAGGAGAAGATGGAATTACTGTAGACATCATACAAGAAGCAAGTGGAGAAATCGAAACAGTACTCGCCCAAATTTTCACTCGATGCCTTAATGAAGGAAAGATTCCTGAGCATTGGAACACCGCTACAATGATCCTGCTACATAAGAAAGGTGACATTGAGGATCTCGGAAACTACAGACCTATCAGCCTCCTATCAGTAGTTTATAAAATCTTCACTAAAGTTCTTTCACACCGCTTGAAGGTAACACTGGACATGGCTCAACCGAGAGAACAAGCTGGATTCAGGAGTGGCTACAGCACAATAGATCATATCCACGTACTGAGAGAACTAATTGAAAGAGCGAGGGAATATGAACTTCCATTGTGCATGGCTTTTATCGATTATGAAAAAGCCTTTGATTCGGTGAAACCATCAGCAGTTACAATGGCTCTGAAAACCTGCGGTATTGAAGATGCATACATTAATATTATTAATAACATCTATGAAAATGCAAGTGCAAAGATTCGGCTGTTTGAAAATACAACACACGTAAAAATTGGAAAGGGAGTGAGACAAGGTGACACCATATCTCCGAAGCTCTTTAATGCCACATTGGAGGGTGTTTTTCAGTCGCTGAGCTGGGAAAACAAGGGGATAAAGATTAATGGAGATTATCTAACCCACCTTCGTTTTGCTGATGACGTAGTCATTTTTGCAACTACCCCATCAGAGCTGCAGAGTATGATCCAGGAACTTGCTGACAAGAGTAAAGAAGTGGGATTAAAAATGAACTTTCAGAAGACAAAAGTGATGTTCAATGCTTTTACAAGAAATGAAGATTTATCGATTGATGGAGAAAAGCTGGAGATAACAGACACGTACATTTATCTTGGACAGCAGATATCAAGTGAGGGTCACATTGATGTAGAAATTAATCGGCGTACAAAACTTGCCTGGAGAGCTTTTGGAAGAAACAGCATAATTTTCAAGAGCAATATGCCATTATGTCTTAAAAGAAAAGTGTTTGATCAATGCATCCTTCCAGTGCTTACGTATGGTGCAGAGACGTGGACCTTAACTAAAAGAGACATACAAAGGCTGCAGACAACTCAAAGAAGCATGGAAAGGTGCATACTTGGTGTAACCAGGAGAGATAAGAAGAGGAACTCGGGGATCCGAAAAATGACAAGAGTGGAAGACATCATGATCAGAGTTAAATCCCTGAAATGGCAATGGGCTGGACATACTGCCAGAAGGACAGATCATCGATGGACAGCCGAAATTTTAGATTGGATTCCAAGGGACAGGAAAAGACACAGAAGAAGATCACATGGGAGATGGGTGGATGAAATTCGAAAGTATGCAGGGGTGACATGGAGGAGACTGGCACAAGACAGACCGTTGTGGAGGAAACTTGGGGAGACCTTCGTCCAGCAGTGGATTGATAATGGTTGACAATGATGATGATGATGATGATGATATTTATGTTCTAGTGTAGCATTCCTGTAATCACAGATTGCAAAAACACCCAAACATTTTCAAGCCGTGTAGAGTCCATGCAACAACATGTTGCTGCTGTTGTGAGGGCAAGAGGTGGACATGCATGTTATTTGGTGGGTATGTATAGTAAATTGTCTTTGTAGTGCATACAGGAATGAAACGTGTAAAGGAAGACCTCACTACCAAACATGAGGATCTCAAAGAATGAGCATCTCTTTAGTAACAGTCTGTCTCAAATTCCTGAATTTACTGCTGGTACCTCATACTGATCCAAATCTGACAATGCAGTGGCTCCCTATTACATGCAGTTTATCATGCAGCTGCCCTGGAGACTGATTGGTTAGAGGCATAGTCTAATGGCTAAGTGTCTAAGTTGGGCCTATGTTTGAGTTAGGAATGAGGCATGGGTGGTGCATTTGTCCTATGTCACTGGTTTGATATCTTCCCTGAAGCCAGTGATTCCAAATAAGGGATGGGCGGCTGCTTATAACACTAGATGGTCGTGTGACTCTTTAAACCCCAAAACAAAAGAAATTGTAATGGCTATGATGCTAAACAAAGATGATGTAAAGTATGAGGATACTCCTGCAAAGTTACTGTTTGCTACGGTATCATCTTGAATCACTTCCCACTACCTGCATACCTGCCAATCCTATTTTCTTTCTTTTAATGAATGTGCAGTTAAGAAACAAAAGATAATTTAAATGATGAACCAGATCAACTAATGGCGCCGCCCCGGTGGCGCAGTGGTCTAAGCGATGGCCTCTGATCATTCGTCCGAAAGGGGTCCGGGTTCGAATCCCGGTGAGGCATGGATATTGTGTTTGTTTTACGGCACTGGCTCTCTCCCTTCCATGGAACCAGTGACCCTAAATTAGGGATAGGCGACTGCTTATAGCCCACTGAGTTGCTCACTGTGGTCGTTAAACCTCCAATAAAAAAAATAAAAAAAAACTAATGGCTGGCAGATATAGAGAGTGGATGGGCAGTTCTCCCCCAGAATAATAAAGAACATTTAATAGTCAGAATGGTTGAGTAACTCTGAAGATACCACTGCTATTTGAAGAAATTATTTGAATTACATGCCCAGGTTGGAAATAGTAAAGTTTTTGATATTTATAACTACTTTTTATTGACATAATGCTATTATTTCTAAAACAAGTACATTAATAGAAAATGCAGTAGTATTACTGTTTAGAAAACAGACATTTTTAAATATGCAGGGTGTCCGAGAATTATTGGACACATTACAAAATTATGTACAAAAAAAAAATATGAACATTGTCTGTTTTTCAATGTCACGTATTACTAACATGGTTTCTATATTTTTGTTTTGCAGAATTGTTATTCCCAGAATTCGATAGATGGCGCTAGGTGTGGCCTGATGAGGAATGTATGAGAAATGCGCAATCAGTACTCATGTCATCCGTACAGCAGAAGGCGATGTGTGTGTTATGGCTTGCGGAATTAAAGTATGTCATTAAACTTAAAAGACGGTACCGTTTAGGGTATGGTTGTAATCCTCCGTCAACGAATTCAATTAAGTGGTGGATGAAACAGTTTAAAGAAACTGGCAATGTGGAACATCGCGGAGGAGCCAGTAGGCCTAGCGTCAGTGGTGAGACGTTTGACCAAGTTAATGAAAGTTTCCGACGAAGCCCCAGGAAATCCGTTCTTAAAGCAAGCAGCAAACTGTGCATTCCGAAATCGACAGTTCACGATATCTTGCACAAGAAATTAAAGTTTCATGCTTATAAAATTCAAATAGTGCAAAAGATGCATGTAAATGATCACACTCTGCGATACGATTTCGCTGTGGATATGCTGAATCGAGTGGGAAAACGACGAAAACCTTCTCAGTACTGTCATTTTTAGTGATTAATCCACATGTGATGTATCAGGTATTGTGAATTGTCACAACTGTAGGATATGGGGCAGTGAACTGCCTCATGCTGCTATTGAACTGGAATGTGATTCTCCAAAAGTTAATGTGTGGTGCGCCCTATCAAAAAGAGAAGTGATTGGCCCTTTCTTCTTCTGCAAAAAAAAAAAAAGACAATATAAATGGTGACATTTACTTGGATATGCTAGAAAATTTCGCTATATCCCAGATAAAAAAATATGACAACGTCGTTTTTTAACAAGGCGGCGTGCCTCCACATTGGTCAACGTGTGTACGTAAGTGCCTAAATGAGCATTTTCCCAACAGATGGATTGGGCGTGGTGGTCCCATTCCATGGCCTCTTTGCTCTCCATATCTAACTCAATTCGATTATTTCATGTGGGGTTATGTGAAGGATCGGGTCTATCAGATGCCTTGTACTGATTTGCAGGAACTGAAGCAGCGTATCACAGCTGCTATTAATCCCATAACTCCTCAGATGCTTGCCAATACATGGCAAGAAATCTAGTATCGCTTGGACGTTCTACGAGCAACCAAGGGATCTCACATCGAAATTTTTTAACTTGTGGAATTACATTGTAAGTTAGTACAGTCAGTTTCTTTCTGTTTAATGTTTTGTTTTGTATAATCTTGTAATGTGTCCAATAATTCTCGGACACCCTGTATTTCTATTTGTAAAAAATCTAGTAAATATATTTCCTTGTGGCAGCTGAGGGTCATGCAAGAAGATAAAACACCCTTGAAGAACAGGCTCAATAACAAAACAGTAACTGTACAGAACTATGACGGAAATGCATATATGTTAAATTGTAAAAACCATCTGTCAGATCTGATTGAAAAAAAAAAAAAAAAAAAAAAGATCAGAAACTCCATCAACAACCTTTTAAGGTTGTTGATGGAGTTTCTGAAATGTGATACACTATTGTTGAAGAGGTTTGTATTTATTCACTGAAATATTCATGTTTGACTGAGAATTATTCCTTTTCATGCTTGAACTGCAGAAGCAGGAACCAACTTGTTTCATGTTGTGACAGGTTGGAAAAAATTCAAACCAAAAGCAGGCAGGCAATTGTTTTTGTCAAAATATTACTGGATATGTTAAAGGATAAATTTTAGCTTCTTCAGTTACTTATGATTAAACACTGTTTTATCTTTTTTTTTCTTTTTTTTTCTTTTTTTTTAATGTTTGAGGTTTAAGTATCTGCGAATGTTTAAGGCCGTAAAGAGTCACACACATCCCTGTTTTAGTGCCAGTGATTCTAGCAAAGAGACATAACCATCACTATATGAAATCACACTACCCATGCCTCAGATGGAACTTGACCTCTGGCTGATTAACCTTTGACCGCTCATTCTCTGGTATGGCTGGAACTAGTTTTAGCAGTAGAAATCAGCAATCAAAAAACGTTTCCTATAAAACTGGATTGGACAGACATATAAAAGACATGAGACACATAATGAATTTGGAATCTTTAAAAGTTATCAGTCATCAAGCTCAGGCTATAAAAAGAAAATTAAACAAAAGACTGGGGGGGGGGGGAAATCCATCATCAATGACCATTAAAGTTGGATTCCCTTCACTTGAATGGAAAGAAATCCTTTCTTAACCATAACGATACAAAAGCAAACAGTGGAAACTTGAGTGTGACTACCACACAAATTGTGAACCTTAACCAACACGAAAGTTCACAATGAGCAAGACCTTATAAAGAAGTGGTATTCACTTTGAAAATTCGTTTAAATTAAATTTTTAATTATTCTAGTAAAAGTCTGTATTAATGTTCTGTGCAACCATTAATGAATTTTTTAAACTGTAGAGTAGCTATATATACACTGAAGTGCCAGAAAAACTCGTATAGACGAGCTTATGCAAAATACATAGCAACGTCACCCATGCGCATACTCAGTTGAGTCCGCCAGTGCGTATAAAGCAATAGACATCCTTGCCAGCTGTCAGAGCTGTTTTCGGCATGAGAATGACAAGTAATAACGATTTAAGCGATTTTCAACGTGGTGTCATAGTTGGCACTCGTGAGTTCGGCCATAGTATTTCGAAAGTAGAAACGAAGTTCGGATTTTCACGGACGACCATTGCAAGGGTGTACCGTGACTACAAGAATTCCGGAAAAACCTCCAACCTACGATACAAGTGTGGCCGTAAAAAGACATTGGATGAGCGTGACTATCGTCGGCTGTCAAGAATCGTTTCATGCGATAGGCGTGCAACACTTTCGCAGGTATCATCGGAATTCAATGCTAGAGCCTCAACAAGCATCAGCATCCGGACTGTGCAACGTACCCTGCACATATGGGCTTTAGGAGCCGATGCCCAATGTGAGTCCCCTTGATGGGTGCATGACACAGAGCTATGCGCCTCGCTTGAGCACGGCAACACCGCCACTGGACACTTGATGACTGGAAACAAGTAGCCTGGTCTGACAAGTCACATTTCCAACTGTATCGGGCAGATGGAAGGATTCGTGTGTGGCAGAAACCCCACAAAGCCATATATCCCGCCTGTCAACAGGGAACTGTACTGGCTGGTGGCAGGGTTCGCCTGGGTGGGCCTAGTTAAAAAACCCCACCTAAAAACCCACCTGGGTTTGTTTTTTTTCAAAATTAGATTATATTTTTTCTTCTACAATATTCCAAATTTAATCAGCACCCAATAAAATATTTTCTTTTACAATTAATAACAATAATGACTTTCTTGCCTTCTCAAAGGTGATGGTTGACCGATTTTATTATTTAGCAACACAGAACAATTCTTTCAGATTAGCTGACAGAGCAACTGATCTGAAAAAAATTAAACAAAAATCCTGAAAATAATAAATGGTTACATATAAATAGTTTTCCACCTATAAAGAATAACTATAGAATAGACCAACATTATCTCTTCATTCTATTAAAAAAAAAAAGAATAGAGAAACAGAATATAAATATAAACTTAGCTTCTAACCAAAATATTACCTTTAAATCATATTTGCCTGAGATATTATTTGTGTGTGGCATGTAAACTGCAATGGTTTTTGACTAGCCTGCAATGGTTTTTTAGAATAGCCTAAAAATTAAACAATGGTACAAATAATAAAGTATTTTTGCTTTGTTTTACTAGAACCTCAAAAGTAGTCTGAAATTATCAGTTTCATGGCACACACAATTTTCAAATATTTTCAAACCTCTGAGTTTTTCTGTAAAACAGCCACATTTAAATAATTAATGTAATCTCAGGGGTTTTAGCCAGAAACAAAACTACCAATTTACAGGAAATTTTTATCCAAAAAGGTATAAACTGAACAAGTTTTATGGCTTTCTCTATCCCAAGCCAATTTCGTAACTTATTCCAAACTAGTTAAACATAGAGAAAATTCTCTCAATGGGGGCAGATGAAGCTGGTACTGAATGTAGGCATACAAAATGTTACAAAATCCTGCAGGCAGTTTTTAATTTGAATCCTTTTCACTTTTTCTTGCCATCCTTTTATGGAAGAAAACTGGCTGATGACACTTTCTTTCATCATTGATGTTAGGTAACAGTCTGTCTCATTAATTTTGAAAGCCATTACACCAGGCAAATACACAGTCGTATCACAGAATAATATGACCGCCTACCTAATAATGGGATGACAGTGGTGAGAAGGCGTGGTTTGGACTTGTTGAGGCCCTGAAAGGTTGCCCGAGGCACATGTTCCCATTCGGACTGCAGAAGAACATGGAGGTCCTGGAGATGACGTGGTTGTGGGTCGGCACGCTGAACTTGTCTATCTAAATAGTCCCATATGTGCTCTGGGGGATAGAGGTTGGGCGATTTCGCCGGCCAAGGGAAAATGGAGACATCGCTGTCGTGTTCCTGGAACCATTCATGCATCGCCTTAGCAACGCGACAGGGTGAACTTGTCTATCTAAATAGTCCCATATGTGCTCTGGGGGATAGAGGTTGGGCGATTTCGCCGGCCAAGGGAAAATGGAGACATCGCTGTCGTGTTCCTGGAACCATTCATGCATCGCCTTAGCAACGCGACAGGGTGCATTGTCCTTTAGATACCATCACCACCAGGGTAAACGTCCAATGTGAAAGGATGCATGTGGTCTGCAAGAATGGACAGGTAGCCATTGGCATTCAGTGACCCATCCAGTGGTACCAGCAGTTCAGGGCATACAAGGAAAACATCCCTCAGACATGCACACTGCCACCGCTGGCCTGTACTTGACCAACAAGCATGTATGAGTGTTGGTTCTCATGTGTCTGACGCCGTGTTCACCACTGCCTGTTACTTCTGTGAAGTAGAAACCTATATTCGTCAGTGAAGGCAACCTTTTATCCACTGTCCAATGACGGTAGTCCTATGCGAACTGCAGACATCATTGCCAATGGCCCTGGGTTAACATGGGTGCCTTGATGCAGCATCGGCTCCGGAGACCCATGCGTAACAGGGTTCGCTCTACTGTTATCTGGGACACGTACTTGGGTACCCCAGCATTCAGTTGAGTGATCAATTTCTGCGCTGTTGCATGTAGATTGCCTGTTATAAGTTGATGGAGGCAACATTCTCCTCTGGGGTTGATGGCCTTTGGGGCTCCACAGTTATGACGTCATGAGGTACTCAGTGTGCCGGTGATCCAATCTTGGTACACCCATACTACAGCACCTTGCAAACAGCCCCCAAAGTCTGCTGTTTCTGAGATGCTTCCACCCTTGGCACGGTAACCAATGATCTTTCTTTTTTGAACATCCATCAAATCACTACATCTACCCATTGTGCTCATGTTATGCACTATGGTTCATCTGTCCTGGCCAGCCGCTGATATCTCTGTGTGGTTGACCTTGTCACATGCACTCTGTGACACGCCTGGGTGCACAGTGATTCAGGGGGTTGGTCATTTAATTCGACTGTGTAATCAGGGGGAAATTTAGATATCCACTCTTCTACAAGACTTTCCTGTCTTGGTTACGTTTCTTACCTCTGTATTTCGGATCCATGAGGTTTGCTAGAAAATGTGATGCAAGAATTGCTTGTTCAAACCTTTTTTAAAATCTAGACGGTAGGGCTGCAGGATTTCTTCTTGTAGTAAATCCGGCTATATTTCAACAGCAACTGAAACAGACGTTGTGTCTCTCCCTGAAGTGTGTCCAGTGTGCTAGCAACAACAACAACGGATAACTGCTTTTCTAGTTTCATAGCTTCATATCCAAGATTTTTTAAATAGATTGATCAAATTTCTCAATATGCTCTTAAGATATTTCTCTGTATTTGTGAAAATTGCCCACAAATGTTTTAACACAATCAGGATGAAAGTTGTGCCTTGTTTCGTTAGGTAGTTGTGGCATTAAGCCAGACTTTTCTTTGGACCATCCTTGCGGTTGATGTAGGCCTACGTTACAAAAATAGTTTTGCACTGCCACAAACTGCTTTAAAACAGTCTTTGGGGAAACATTATTTTCTAACAAATTCAACAGTTGTGCTGAGCATCCATATGTTATGAGAGTTGGATATCTTCCATTTAAAATTTTCCACATTTTTATCATTTTGTTTTTGTTCTGTTACAACAGCAAAAACAGGTTTTCCAAATTTTTCATCACATTCCTTTATGGCAGCCTCTAATTTAGAACACAATATTTTGCTGTTTCCTTTTCTGATCCAGTATCATCAGCATACAGCAAAAAACTCTGTTTTGGTATTGGACTAGCTCATTCTTCACACTGCACCAACCATCTATGGTGATTTAAAACTCAGGCTTCACACGACAATAACACATAAACATATAAAACGAGCAAAACACACAACCCTGTCTTTAAGCAGGCACATTATTGCAGAAGGGTTTGGTTTCACTGTGAGAGCAGAAGGGTTTGGTTTCACTGTGAGAGCAGAAGAGTTTGGTTTAACTTTTCCACTTTTGCAAGATAGAGTGCTGCCTTGGCACAGAGGATTGGTTGAGCTTCTGGTTTAGTACGGTGAACTGCTGCTTCTAACATGGAGATCATGGCTTTTAGATTTAGATTAGTTTCAGGAGTGAATTTTGGTCCAAGTGAGCAAGTGAGAGGAAGGCTTCCAGTTTTGGAGGAAGTGAATTATCTGAGAGATTCATGAAGTGGGGTGGGGGTGGGTGTGGGTGGACGACGGACTTGCAGTTGTGATAGGAGAAGGTTTGGTGGGCCACTGTTTGTTGAGTAGAAACTGAAATTTCTTACAGTGTTTTGAGGTTTCATTTTCAAAACTATGGGCTACACTCTTACAGTAAAACCAAACCCTTCTGCAATAATGTGTCTACGTAAAGACAGGGATCCTGTCTCACCCTTGGACACCCCTGGAGTTTATGCTATTCCCATTTCAACTTCCTCTGGTCTCTCAGTGCATATTGGAAGCACATACCGAAGCATCGAAACAAGACTTGGTGAACACAAAAAAGATGTTTTCAATGGTCTTCCAAAGACAGCTTTATCTGCACTAACATTTGAAGACACCTCTGCAGTTTCCATTTGGAAAGAAACAAAAGAAGTTGCCCCATTCATCAACAAGGCATCTCTGCATTTCCAAGAGAGCATTGAAATTTTGTTCACCAAAAACTGCAATTCAGAGACCCCTCACCAAATCCCATTTATTTGGATCTCTCTTCTAAAATCTGACAACATTTCCAACACCCCAACTTCAAATTGTAGTTCTGGCAACCAGCCCATCCAGTTGATCACGGGTGATCAAGGTCGTAGGATGACCGAAAGCTACCGCTAAACGAACCTTTTATCATACGTGACTGTGTGTTTCGCTCGTTTTATATGTTCATCTATGGTGAGAGTCAAACTGCCTAATTTTATTTTTCTGACAGCAGAGATTCAGTTTCTTCTGCTGCAGTATCACAGAGTTTTCCACCAATGGCGTTTTCTGAGGGTGGTTGATGTCCAGGTCTCAGTGTTTCAATCATAATGTTAAACTGATCCAATTATGCTGCATTGAATGGTATGTTAGCAGCATAAAAAAAAATAGCCACTGTTTTATCAAGAGATTTCTTTTGCCCTTTTATGCTTTTAAGACAGAATTTACTCATTGATTGTCGCTTCTTTGTTTTTTTGCAACAGTACTCGAAAAAGCCCGATAAAACCTGAAAAAAAAAAAAACTATTTTTCAAAAAAGCCCAGTTTTTTCAAACTCTGGCTAGTGTGTGTGTGTGTGTGTGGGGGGGGGGGGGGGTCTGTAGTGATATGGGGTGTGTTAAGCTGGACTTCACTGGGACCCGTGGTACGCCTACAAACGTCTGTGACCAGCCAACGCTATGTGTGCATCCTTTCTAACGAGGTACACGCATTCATGTCCTGTATTCATGCTGATGGATTGGGCCTGTTCTAACAGGACAATGCACCTCCACACAAGTGTTGGGATGCCACATTATGGTTAGAGTAGCATTCATCTGAGTTTGTGGTGTTGCCATTCCCACCCAAGTTCCCAGATCTGAACGTGATAGAACACATTTGGGATGTCATACAACGCGCTATCGAACACAGGAATCCGAGATCTCAGAACACCTGAATTATGGAATGCTCTGCAGGAAGTATGGTGTGCATTGCCTACAGCATATTTCCAGAAGGTAATGGAGTCCATGCCCCATCGTATTTCTGCAGTCCTGCACTCCCGTGGGGGACCTACCAAGTATTAGACTGTTCTACCAGGTTTACTAGCACTTCAGTGTGTGTGTATATATATATACACTATCTACCAACAAGTAATTGGACACCCCTGCAATCGACGATATCTGCGATCCTGATACACATCACGGCTGCCGCCATTAAATATTGTGTGGGAAACAACAACGCAACCAGTCGCATGCAAGATGCCATGCAGCTCGGAGCTCTCTGATTTCGAGAAAGGTGTAATCCTTGGGTATCACAGAAATGGCCGATCCATACGTGACATATCCAGCAAGTTGAAGTACCCAAAATCGACAGTGGCCTACGTCATTAGCAAGTGGAAAATGAGAGGTGACTGTCGGAATGTGCTCCGACCCGACAGACCCACAAAACTGGGAGTTAGAGACCGACGGGTGCTGGCCAGAGAAATTCGGAAGAACTGCACCAAATCGATAGGCCACATCCACGAGGAGTTTCAACAGGCATCCGGGAGTGTTCTTTCAACGAATACTATCAGTAAGGAAGCCCATCTGCTTGGTTATGGATGTGCTGCCGCCCACAAGCCTTTGATCACCAAGTCCAATAGCGCTGCTCGGCTAAAGTGATGCAAAGAACATCGACAGTGGACCGTTGAACAGTGGAAACAGGTTCTCTGGAGCGACGAATCAAGGTTCACCCTCTACCATTCGGATGGCAGGGTCTGGGTTTGGTGTCTGCCTGGAGAACGCCTCCTGCCGGAATGTATTGTGCCGACTGTGAAGTTCGTCGGTGGTGGAATTATGCTATGGGGGTGTTTCTCCTGGTATGGCACGGGACCCTTGGTCACAATTCCTGGTAGACTCAACGCCGAGACCTACTGCACCATTTTGGAGGACCATGCGCTTCCTATGTTGTGGCAGTTTTACGGGGTGGATCCATGTTACTTTCAGGATGACAATGCCACCTGCCATGTTGCGAGGTCCACCATGGCTTGGTATGGTGACAATGGGGTTAATTGAATGGACTGGCCTGCGCAGAGCTCGGACCTTAACCCTATCGAGCACCTCTGGGACCAGTTGGAGCGTCTACTTAAGGGGTGCCTCCACCGTCTGAAATCGGTGAATGAACTGACCTATCTTCTCCAAGCTGAGTGGAAGAAAATACCGCTAGCCATCGTACAACGCCTGGTTGAGAGTATGCCCCGGAGGGTCGCAGCTGTAATCGCCGCTCGTGGAGGCTCCACCAACTATTGAAGGTGAATAAACTTCGTTTTCCTTTGCTATCACAGGTGTCCAATTACTTGTTGGTTGATAATGTTATATATGATATGGGATCATTCATTAATAACAGCTCAGCTCCTATTGAAATCCATTCCAAATTCCAAGCTGCACTGGGCCATGAAGTCAGGTGGTACTGTAATGGCAATGTAATACACTTTTTCAGTTTTTTGTTTCTGAATCACAAGCTGTAACATGTGTTCAAGAGTTAAATTCTTCAAACTGTTGAATAGTTTGAGTATGGATGAGGACATACTGAGGTGTTTATGATAACACTCTCTTAAAATTTCACGTGGAGAAAAAATTTGTTTCCATTTAGTGAATTGTTTTAAAAGTTAGGCACATATCCAACATTTAGTTTAATTTTTTTTTATAAATGATTTTCGGGAAAATACCGTGCTATTAAAATTTCAAGAGATGTGACTCACACATCTCTTGAAATTTTAATAGCACGTCACATTCGCCATGTGTACCTGATGACCAAGTGGTCAAAGATTTGGATTACTGGCTAATCATTCTGGACATGGCAGTGTGTTTGTCCTACTGCAGTTTTTCCCTTCTTTCCCAGAGACAAGTAACCATGAATTAGGGACAGGGAACTCCTTACAGCCAGAGGTGCTCTTGGGAATAATTACCCTGGAAGAAAAACAAAGTCACCATCATTCCATTGACCTCTATGGAAGCAATTACTGGATATGCCCGTTGTAGTACACATGGAATTTTGACTTTACCTTTTCTTTCGTTTCTGCTGCTTAGCAGTTTAAGGGACAAAAAAGTGTTAAAAAAGATTTGTATTTCACAAACTTTGTAAAGAACATGTTAATGATACATGCCTGTGTAGTTTACTGTATGCTTTAGCTCATTTAATAAGCAGATATATGTTAAGACATGTATATGAATTCTTATTCTACCAGGTTCTCTCAAGCATTTTTTAGCACTTCTTTTGTAAAAAAAGATTGTGCTTATGTTATCGGTTTGTCCGTCCATAGACACGATATCTCTGCAACTAATAGTCCAATTTGAAAAATTCGTTTTTCATTAAGAAGCTCAAAATGTGCGAATGATGATCCTTTATTTTTATTTTTTTACGATGCACAATTTCGCCGCTAGATGGCGTAAATGCGGGCATTGAATTCAAAATGCATTTTTATTCCATATATTTGCTTCTAAACATCCAATTAAAAAAATTATTTTACCTTTTGATTTCATTCATGACAAAGACTATTTTAGGTTTTAGGTAGTCACTTTTTCAAGTTACGCATAGATTCTCCGCTAGGGGGTGTAAAAGAAACCCCCCTCCCATTATCTATGCTTCTAAAGCTCTGATTTGAAAAACAAATTCGGCAGTGAATGCAGCTCCTGATGGGAAATATTTTCCATGTAAATTCTAATTTTTTCTATGAAACGGTTTTGCCACCAGGGGGCGTAAGTGTTTATTTCTGCTTCTGGTGTATGTATTTGCAGCAAAATCTGAGTTTCTAAAATCTTGATTGAAAAACTTCTTCCGTGGACAGATACTACTCATGTTGACAAACCTTTTCGGAATATTTTCTTCTTAAAATAATGCATGGTTTCTCTGCCAGGGGCGTAGATCAGTGGCGTATTTTGGGTCCGAGACCTGGGCTATCTCACCCATCACCCCCCTCTCCCCCGCCCCACAGTACTGTTTTTTTTTTTGTTTTTGTTTTAATTGAGAAATTTAAATTTTAATTGTTAAGTAATAGAAGTAACATTTTTTTCTAAATTTTAGTACATGCTATTACTAACATGATACCAAATAATTATAAGGATTAGGATTTGAACGCTTATTTGTACATGAACACCATTCTTTTTTGCAATACTTCATTTGTGCATGAACTCCATTCTTCTTTCCTTTTGTGTGAACTTGAGTGTTATGTTTTCACAAAAATGTTTCTTCCGAGTACTTTTTCATATTTAAAAAAAATGTTTTTCTCTATTGACCATCCAGCCGAGTTGCTCGAATGTGGATGTCCTTGTGTGGCTCTAAGATATATCTTGATTCTTTTTAATACCAAAAAACTTCTTTTGCCAGTTGCAGTTGTTGAGGAAAAGTATAATATTAGGTCTGCTAATTTGTACACCTCAATAAACACTATGTCCAATTTATTCAACTTTATGTAACAAGTAATATCTCTTACTGATTTGTTTTGTATTCATCAAGGGAATAAAATGTCTTCAGTTCATTTTTTAATCAAGCTGTATCAAAATTTGAAGCATAGAGTTTTTTAAGTTCTGACAATAGATGTTCAGGGAAGGTTTCACAAAATTTATCAAAACAGTTCGAATCCAACAAAGCCAGGAATTTAAGGTTTATCACTGATTTTAATTCATTGACACTTTACACAAACTGAAACAACTCTCACGAAACACGTGTAGCATATGAATGACTGAGATAGTCAAAGTCTTCTCTTTTTTCAGCAATCCCCTCCATTTATTCATGTTGTCATGGAAATGCTAACAGGCGTTCGTATAAAAATTCTTCACATCAGAACAGCGAAGACTCGAAGACCTGCTTGCATTATGCTGTTGGTCATAGCTCGCCAGACTGATTGTCTTAATTGAAAGAAGCGAATCCACTCATGTTTTTTTCGCACCGAAAGCACCGACATGTCTTAATACTGTTGATAGTTGACTTTTATTTGTGCATATTTAATTGACTTTTATTTGTGCATTCTCTGGGCTTCGCAGCTAGCCTAGCTAGCCTCGAACATACACCGCTGGCGTAGATGCATATCTTATTTTTGTCAATATCTCTGGTTCTAATGGTCTGATTTGAAAAATTTCTTCTTTGTTGGATAGAGTTTCCAGTGTGACATGGTTTTCATGTAATTTCAAAATTTTCAATTAATTCATTGACTTTCCGCTAGGGGAGAATAGGTAAATTGCGCTTTCCCTGGTATCTCTGCTTCTAAAGCTCCGATTTTAAATTTTTTTTCCTGCACCAGATACAGCTCCTGTTGGGAAATGTTCCGATTGTAATTTCTAATTTTTTGTAAATTATGGTTTGGCCACCAGGGGGCATAAGCATTAATATCTGCTTTGTAGGTATTTGCAGCAAAATCTGAGCTTCTGAAAGCTTGATTGAAAAAATTTGTTCATGAACCGATACCACTCACATCGAAAAACTTTTTGACCATACTTTCTTCTTAAAATAATGCATGATTTTTCCATCAGGGGCGTAAAGTCATATCTTATTTTTGTCAATATCTCTGCTTCTAAGAGTCTGATTTGAAAAATTCTTTCTTTGTTGCAGAGCGTTTCCATGGGGAAATGTTTCTCATATAATTTTAAACTTCTCTTAGTGCACAAGTCTGCCACCAGTGGGTGTAAGTTCACATTTCCGTTTGCAGCAATATCTGCAGGACTAAAAACCTGATTGAAAAACATCTTTCTTCGGTCAGGTACCAACAACTGTGCAAACTATATGTGTGTATTTTCTTTCCAAAATAGAGCACACTTTTGCCGCTAGGGACGCAAATGCTTATTCTGTTTTTCTCAATATCACTGCTTTTACATGTAAATTAAGAAAATTCTTTCGACACCAGATGCCATTTCCTTTGTAGAACATTTTAGGTTAGTATATGAGGAATTTTGTAGTTCACAGTTCTGTCGGTAGGTGGTGTTTTGGCAGTTTGCAGCTGTATTGCCGCTTCTAAAAACGCTATTGAGAAATTTCTTCTTTACTGTATGCCATTTGTTACAACAGAGATGTGGAGCATTATCCTCTTTAAATGATACAAAGATTTCCCGCTAGCTGCGTTAAGGTCGAAACATTTTTTATTCACTATATCTGCTCCAGGGGGACGTATTTGAAAAGTTCTTTTCCCTTAGCATATTTTTTTCCATGGTGAATATTTTTCGCCTATTTCCAACTTTTCCGTTATACAAAATTTTTCCGCTAGCAGATGTAGATTTATATCATGTTCCCTTCTATATTTCTCCTTTTTAACTGTTTGACTTGAAAATCTTTTTGTCTGTGGTACCTTCCTTGTAGTATGTGAAACTTTTTGTTTGCCATTTTATTAATCTTCATAATGTGCCTTTTAGCCGCTGGTGGAACTAAGTAGATGTTTCTATTTCTGGATGTTTTATTAATTGTTTTCGAAACCGGTTCCATTGACTTTGAATAGCTTTGATAAATTTAATTTGTGTCAGAACAGATTCAAAAGATGTGCTCATTACATCCAAAAATTCGGTGTCATTTTTCTTGTTTTAATGATGTGAACATAAGACTGTTTGGAAAGTAAGTCTGAATGTTCTGTAACTATATAATTAATTGCCTAGTTTTAAGTTATACATGGTCACCCTAAACAATTTCAATACTCTCATAAGTGCAAAACAAAGAAATGAGATCATACGATGTAGAATAAGTGGGAAAAAAACCTTAATCAGACTTTCCAAATCATTAAGAATGAAAAATTGTATTATTGTAATTTAATTAAAGAAACAGCAAGTTAATCGGTTTTGCATTTATTATATCATATTTTTCTTCATACAATCTGCAGGCCATGAAATTGAGGGAGAAATCACTGTAGAATCGGTATCTGCGATGTTGACCCTGAATTGTAATTTCATACTAAAAAAATCATGATTCACAGGGTGACCCAGCAGTCCAAAGAAATAGGAAAAGGAACTACCTTCGTATTAAAAAAAAAAAAAACCTGTCATTTTTAAATGCCTTTATTTTACTTTTAATTGAATAAAGGGCAAAAGTTGTGAGACTTTTTATTTCAGCATTACTGCAGTTTCATAGTTAGATTCCATAGTAGCAATTTCATAGTGAAACCTGCAGCACCGATGAACATATGTAATGCTGAGCTTCCCACAGCATGTGATTGTCCGCGCAAGGAAATGTCACCTTTATTGCATCATATTTTCTGTCAACATGGCATAAGTAAAAAAAAAACCTTTCCAGCTGTTCATGAACCTTTATTTTCGTATTGCTTTTCGTTTTCCTGTTATTTAACACATTTCTGGTATTTTCCCAAATATACGACCTCTTTTCCGGCAGTTATGACACTGATTTTTTAATAATTGAAGTGCCTTAAAACAGTATTTCTTTTAAGCTGTGTATAATACACATAACCTAAATTTGTAACTTTTTTTTAACTGATATTTCATCCATTATGTGACAAAAAATGTGGTATGAACTCTGAATCATTAATTTTATTTAACTTTAATGTGCTTCTAAAATGAAATTTTTGTATCAATTCAAATTGTCCTTTTTTGTGGTTCTGGTAGCATTTGCAAAGTATAAAAATGTATACATTCATAAATACAAAGTAATAAAAGTTCCGGGCATTGGAGAAAAAATGTGTTTCAGATGTTGTGTGATTTAATTTAATAAATGTCTTATAGGGTGATTAAAGAATTCATGGTCCTTGCAAATAATTAGCTTGCTTATATGGCCTAACTTTGCTAAAAATATAACTGTATTTGTCTCTTATTTTTAGCTTAGATGATCTTCTTGATGGTGGAATATACACTGGGGAGTTAACTGAAATTCATGGTCCTCCTGCAGCTGGAAAAACTCAGGTTTTTGCAAAATTTTAATATTTTATTGACAAAAGCATGTTTACTCACTTGTTCACAAAAATTTTCAAACAGCCAGAAAAGTGCGCATTTTATTGCAAAATAAATAGTTATTGTACCAAAGCTACTCAATCTACTGAAATTCTACAGCTGAAATTATCGCTTATTGAAAATTACAGCAATCTGATGCAGTTGCATAAAAGTAGCCAGGATTTAAATTAGTTACCAGGAAATTCCTTGTACAGGGTACATAAACTAAAAATTTCAGTATATGTGTGGGAAATTAATCATGTATTGCCATTGTTTTGCCTCAAGACGTACATAAATCATGTGACAGATTCCTTTTTTTTTTTTTTTTTTTCTCCAAGATTGCTTTATTTTTTGAACTATTTTTTTTTTCTATTCCACTTTCTATTACATTCCATAAATGCCATATGGACTTCAAACCTGGTGATAGTGTGGTGAAAATAGTTTTTGATGGATACTATACAATGTATAACAGTTACTTATAAACTTTGCTTTCTATTTGAATTTGTTACTCTGCTAGAAACCCTGAAAATTTTCAGACTATGGTTTTTGAGAATTGTCCGTCAGATTTGTTTATAAATATTCCAGTATCCACAAAAGTTAATTGCTGAAAGCCAATAAACCAAAAAAATTGTCCTCTCTGCTTTACAATGGGAACAGACAATTCAAACAGTGCTGCCCCAATTTCACAATGGTCTAAGCACAGGCTTCTGACCATTCGTGTGAGATGGGTCCAAGTTTGAATCTTGGTGAGGCATGGATGTTGTGTTTTTCTTATGGCACTAGCTCTCTCCCTTCCCTGGAATCAGTGCCCCGAAATTAGGGATGGGTGACTGCTTATAGCTCATCTAGTTGCTCATGGTGTTTATTAACCCCCCCCCAATAATAATTGAAATAAAAAATTGTACAGTTATTAGACATCTTACATAATCCCAATATCTCATCCTTACCAAAGGCATTAAATTTGCCCTTGTCACTAAGTAAGACCTTTTCAAACAATTTGGAGACTCATATGTTATTCTTTTTTTTTTTTTTAAATCTATTTCATGTACTAATGTAAGTTTTTTTTTTATATATATATTGTTCTTTTGGCATGAAATCCATTCTCTCAAAAAAATTATCATATAATTCAACATGTTCAATCTTTCCTATATGCCTACATTTCCACTTTGAACATGATGTTATGTACTGAATGTACAGCATAACCTTTCATTATGTGTCATCTTCATCGTATCTAGGGGTGTTTGTGTAGCAAGCTTTACAGCATTTACTATGGGTTCCTGAGTCACAGTTCTTATACTGATCAGATGTATCTCTTGAGCAGTGGCAAAGCATGACTTTGTAAGTAAGGGAAGCAATGCAGTTAATATGCGATAAATAGATGGCAAAAGTGATATGAATGAAAATTTATAATAATTAAAATCAACAAGTGACCCATAGTTTATATGCTATGTTGTCAATACGGCATGGCACTTCGTAAGCCCCCTAACGCGACCATGCACAGTACCACCAAAAAAATGCTTATGTAGAAGTTCAAATGCAAAGATTTATAAAAAAATTTCAGTGAATATGTTTAAAGGGAAAGAAACTTGTCTACCCACACAATGAAAAGAATAGGGGTTGCTTCTATCAGAGCTGAGACGTGCTGAGGTAGAATATTTACTGCGGTTCGGGCTCGAACTCTTGGAGAGAGGGAGAGCGACATAATTTTTTTTATTTATAAATGTGATTTTATATGATTTATATATAAAATCACATATAAATTATCATATAAAATTACATTTATGTAAATGTGATTTTATATGATTTTTAAAGAGATTTTTTATTTATTTATAAATGGAATTTTATATGATTATGAAAATGATCCAAAAGACAGAGAAAGTATTTTTTCTAGAAAGCAGTCTTCGTAGTTTTGGGAGTTCACGTGGCCATGTACTGTAGATGTGCTAGAGTTCATTGCTTCCATGGCACTTACATTCCTCAAAAGAGTCACAGAGACAAATAGCTTCACTAATAAAAGTAACACTTGCTTTTATATTCCTAAAATAATGACATGTCACCGCTAAAGAACGTGCGACATAAAACTACTGAAAGTTCAAACCACAAGCCAATAATGGAACTGAATCAACAAATTACACTAACACAGAAAACTTTTGACAAATTGCAACTTTAAACTATTGTTACGGGAGTCCTCTGAGTGCTGAGTCTGACTGAACATTTGGAAAAAGTGCATGCAGTGTTACCAGATGTTAAAAATGAAAATTCCCCAAGCTATAGCCAGAGTTTCCCCAAACTTGGCATTTCCAAATGGAAATTCCCCAAATTTTTCTCTTTTAAGTTTATGACAAATTGATTTATGACTATAATAAAGTACAGCAACTTATTGTCTCTTCATGGGATTTTATAGTAACTGTTTGGAAAAACACACGCACAAAAATTATATATAGGCCATCTTTAATTCTTTTTAAATATGTCAAGCACTAAAATTTACAAAATGATTTTTTCTTTCAAATTATTTTGCACATTCCACCATATAACAATTTACCCCCCCCCCCCTCACATCCGTAGTGATGCCAGGGCGGCACTGGGGATATTGGTGTTAAACACGTTTTTGCACAGTTAAGGATTAAGCTGCAGTACCAGTGGTAGGGTGCTTCCAGGGACAGCTTCAATAGGAACTATTTAATAAATAATCTCTTACAAGTATTACCTTTTTATTGCTTTCCCAATTATTATTTATTCAAGTTACAGCTCACTCTGAGAAAATGCCTCTAGTAATCATTCTCAATTTTATTCCCAGAGCGAGACTATTTCGAACTTGTCATCATTGTCAACCATTATCAATCCACTGTTGGACGAAGGTCTCCCCAAGTTTCCTCCACAACGGTCTGTCTTGTTCCAGTCTCCTCCATGTCACTCCTGCATACTTCATCCACCCATCTCTCATGTGGTCTCCTTCTGGGTCTTTTCCTGTCCCTTGGAATCCAATCTAAAATTTTGGCTGTCCATCGATGGTCTGTCCTTCTGGCAGTATGTCCAGCCCATTGCCATTTCAGGGATTTAACTCTGATCATGATGTCTTCCACTCTTGTCATTTTTTGGATCCACGAGTTCCTCTTCTTATCTCTCCTGGTTGCACCAAGCATGCACCTCTCCATGCTGCTTTGAGTTGTCTGCAGCCTTTGTATGTCTCTTTTAGTTAAGGTCCACGTCTCTGCACCATACATAAGCACTGGAAGGATGCATTGATCAAACACTTTTCTTTTAAGACATAATGACATTATTGCTCTTGAAAATTATGCTGTTTCTTCCAAAAGCTCTCCAGGCAAGTTTTGTACGCCGATTAATTTCTACATCAATGTGACCCTCACTTGATATCTGCTGTCCAAGATAAACGTATGTGTCTGTTTTCTCCAGCTTTTCTCCATCAATCGATAAATCTTCATTTCTTGTAAAAGTATTGAACATCACTTTTGTCTTCTGAAAGTTCATTTTTAATCCAACTTCTTTACTCTTGTCAGCAAGTTCCTGGATCATACTCTGTAGCTCTGATGGGGTAGTTGCAAAAATGACTACGTCATCAGCAAAACGAAGGTGGGTTAGATAATCTCCATTAATCTTTATCCCTTTGTTTTCCCAGTTCAGTGATTGAAAGACATTTTCCAATGTGGCATTAAAGAGCTTGGAAGATATGGTGTCACCTTGTCTCACTCTCTTTCCAATTTTTATGTGTGCTGTATTCCCAAACAGCCGAACCTTTGCACTTGCATTTTCATAGATGTTATTAATAATATTAATGTATGCATCTTCAATACCGCAGGATTTCAAAGCCATGCACAATGGAAGTTCATATTCCCTCGCTCTTTCAATTAGTTCTCTTAATATGTGGATATGATCTATTGTGCTGTAGCCACTCCTGAATCTAGCTTGTTCTCTCGGTTGAGCTATGTCCAGTGTTACCTTCAAGCAGTGTGAAATAACTTTAGTGAAGATTTTATAAACCACTGATAGGAGGCTGATAGGTCTGTCTACTGACAATTTCCCCAAATTTCATCTGTAAAATTATTTCCCCAAAACTTCCCCAGCAGCTAAACATTTCCCCAAAATGAGGGGGGGGGGGAATCCAATCTAATAACACTGAGCGCATGCTCAAGTTAGTGGCTTTATCCTTGAAACTCTCTTGTGTGGTTCTGCCTTTGGCGCCGTGGAAGCGTTTGGGAGAATGCTTCCCCACGCTCTATGCATATCATTACTGGCTGTGGTTGGCTACTCTGCGGGTGGGCATGTCGTGTTACTGAGGTTCAGCTGGATGCATTATCTGCGTTGCTTCCAATGAACGACTTACGTACAAGACATTTTTCTTGTTTTCGTAAAAATACAAATATGAATTTGCTTCCTTAAAAATAAAAGATACTGAAAAAAAAATGCCCGCTGTGTTATGTTGGTGTGATATTTTTATTTTACTTTAATGCTACATATTTTTAATTCACTCAAAAGAAAGCACATGAACCAAAGGGAAGCAATGCTTCCCTTGCTTCCATTGATGCTTTGCCACTGCTCTTGAGCATCCAAAACAGATGGGAAGTAAAATGAACCACTTGAATCAAATCCTTATGGCATGTATTGGATTGTACAATAGATAATGCTTTTTGTATACTATTTGAGAAATTTCATCAATAGATATAACTTCTCTCTTTTAAACTTCATAATTAAATTCCTTATTGCAGTGTTTCTCTTTTTTCAACATATCTGCCATTTGCTCAAAATGCTTTCCCTTTACATCTTCAAGTTAAGAACTTCTCTACACGTGTGTTCGATAAATTTACTGTATGCACATCAGCAATGCTATCTGCATATCTGAATCAATATTAATACTTCTTTCTAATAAATACACTATGGAAAGAATGAAGTCATAACATATTCCTCTTCTTTGTGAAAAATACATTGTGCAAAGAGTTTTCTGACATTAATTTCTGTGATTTGTCACCATCATAGTTTAACCAAAAATCAACTGTACAACTTTGCAAAAGGACGGTTGACAAGTATTTTCATTGCAAAGTTACAGCAGTATATATAGTTTTTATGTACAAATGATATATTATTCATTTTGTAATAAAAACTTAATTTTTTGCAGATGTAAAAAGTTTCTTGTTAATGAGAGGAAGTAATGTGTATGTATTTATTTTTATTCATATCACATACAGATATATCTGTAAGATATCCTCAGATACATAAGTGCATATATCTGTGCATACATAATTATGTATATTCATACAAAACAAAACTATAGTTCAAAATGGTAACTACTTCCTGTTGGATAAAATATTTGTAAACTGTTTCTCTTACTATTTACGTAAATGTACATGCTAAGTTTTTTGTCTATAGATTAACTTTTTCACTCACTGCTATTCTCTTATTAATGCCTATAGGTAATGTGGTCATAATGTAATGGCTCTATACCAATGAGCCAATGCATTATGACTACGCCCAGCTTAAGGAAATGAGCCTGCCTGGAGACCGAACGGTGGCACGGGTGAAGTTCACAGAGGAGTATATATACAACCCGAGGCCTCGCTTTCTGTTAGTAGAATGTTCAGGGTCAGAATGAGAAAAGTTGCCGATTTATTGGAGTTTGATGAAGGAAAAATTGTGATGGCACTGCGCCTCGGAACTACAATCTCAGAAAAGGTGCGGCTTGTAGGTTGTTCACTTGCCGCTGTAGTGAGTATGTATCAAAAGTGGTACACAGATGGCCAAATGATGATCTGTTGTCCAGCCGTGTGTCATCTGCAGCTCATTGATGACAGAGGGGAATGGAGATTGTTGTGCATCGTTCACAGCGACCACAGGGCCACAGTTCGACAAATCAACCACAGCTACAACAGTGGTGATCAGGGCAATGTGTCACAGCACACAGTTCGTCGCAGCCTTCTGCGCACGGGCCTGCGCAGCAAAAGACCCAGCCAGGTCCCCATGCTCACTGCATGTCATCGCCAACAAAGCATGAAATGGGGCCAAGGTCATCGAGATTGGAAGAAAGCGGCCTGGTCTGACAAATCAAAAGTCCTAGTGCATCACGTAGATGGCCGAGCGCAGATACGCTGATTACCAATGAAGGCTATGGCACCTGGATGCCCTGTTGGGTGGAAACAGGGCCCTGCTGGTGGTGTTATGCTGTGGGTGTTTTCTTGGGACACTTTAGTCCCCATTATCCCAATAGCACAATCCCTGACAGCTGTCAGGTATCTAAACAATATTGCAGACCAAGTTTACCCATTCATGGCACCTGTGTTCTCTGCTGGTGATGGCCATTACCAACAGGATAATGTGCCATGCCACACTGCCAGAATCGTCAAGGAGTTGTTTGAGGAACATGCTGGTGATTTTCTGTTAATGCCTTGACCTCCAAATTCACCTGACATGAACCCAATCAAACACTTGTATTTCGACTTGGTAAAGCAGGTTCACGCTAAATCACTACCACCTCACAATGTACAGGAACTGGAAGACCTGCAGTTGACATTACCAGATACCCCAGGATGCCTATTGCCACCTTGTCAAATCGATGCCTCGCCGAGTGGCAGCTGTTTTGCAGGCTAAAGAAGGTCCTACAGCTTATTTGGTAGGTGGCCATAATATAATGGCTCATCGGTGTACATGATAGTTTCTATTATTGTGCTGTCCACATTATAGTTATTTGTTACTAATCTGATGTATGGCAGTGAAACTTGGGTACTAGAGAAGAAATATAGGAGTTGTTTGTGTGCTGGAGAAATGCGTTACTTACGGGGGTGGGGGTGGGGGCAAGGCACGTTGTTCTAATTGTGTGAGGAATAAAGATGTGTTGCAGTTGTGTAATGTGGAGCAAAATGTTGTTAGCAAGGTGGTGACTAATATGCTTCGGTGGTTTGACCATGTCAAAAGAATGAGTGATGATATGCTTACTAAGAAAATCTTTTTTGCCCAAGTGGCAGGAAGGAAAGGCAGAGGAAGGCCAAGGAAGTCACGGGAGGATCAGATTAAGGAGTGTGTGCATGAAAAAAAGATTATGAGTATGACGTATAGAAGATCTTGTGTGCATCATGTGATGGATGTCAGTGAAGCCTGAATTGTTTGTCAAGATTGCTGTAAATGGAGAAGTTTGATACAGCAACAGTAAGTAAAAATGATCTGGTAGTTTGTATTTCTTTGTGGAGCTAACCTCTGAATCTCAGGGAACAGCTTAGTGATGTGTATGTATGTATGTGTGTGTGTATGTATGTATGTATGTATGTATGTATGTATGTATGTATGTATGTATGTATGTATGTATGTATGTATGTATGTATGTATGTATGTATGTATGTATGTATGTATGTATGTATGTATGTATGTATGTATGTATGTATGTATGTATGTATGTATGTATGTATGTATGTATGTATGTATGTATGTATGTATGTATGTATGTATGTATGTATGTATGTATGTATGTATGTATGTATGTATGTATGTATGTATGTATGTATGTATGTATGTATGTATGTATGTATGTATGTATGTATGTATGTATGTATGTATGTATGTATGTATAACAAATTTTTATTTCTGAGTAGCACATAATTGAAAATAGTGTATTTATGCTAATATAGCCCCTGCACTGGAACTGAATGGTTGTTTATAAGCTATGGTATTCACTATTGTTATACCATTGTTATAGTTATATAATAGCTTATAATAAACCACCACATGTTTTTATTTTTAACATACTCATTGATTGTTTTTCAAAACATTTTTTGCATTTTTCCTTGTTTTGCAACACTTTCATTGACTTTATGATCTTTGTTTTACAATACATTTTATGCATAAATGGTTTGTAATGTTTAATATTATGCCCTATCTGCTCTTGTATTTCAACATTGACTGTGTAAATTCAGTCCCTATTTTTCAATGTGTTCTCCACATGCCTTGTATGTATTTTTCATCATCTTTCTTTATTTGTTGTCCTTTGTTTTTAATACAGTCATGTGCATTTTTCTTTTCTTCTATTTCATTCTGTTTCTTCTCCATGTTTTATTGTGTATTTTATTTATGATTTGTCCCTTTATGTATTTCTTCTTAAACTTTATGTAATTTTTTGTCCTTGTTTATTAATATATTCTGTGTATGCTGTGTCTTTGTTTTTTTGTATTTTTTCAAACAGTTCTGTATTTCTTATTCATCCCCTCTCCAATTCTTTTGTCTTTTTTTCTTCATTTTTTTCTTTTCTTTCTCATCCCCATATGGTGAAGGTGAACACATAAAAACCCTTAAATGAACTGAGCTGCTTATATAAATATGAATTTGGAATATGAATACTTTTTCAGTTAACTTATGGTGCATTACTCTGACACTAGTAAATAATTATCTCTTTGTTTTGTTTTTAATTTTTGCAGCTTTGTCTCAGTTTGGTTACTGAGTTAATATGGGAAACAGGAAAAACTGCTATTTATATTGATACCAATGGTAGTTTTCTGGCCAAGCGTGTTGTCGACATTTTGCATAAAAAAACTGAGACTGAGCAGGTAATCATGTTCTATATTCCTGTTTGTGTAGAGCTTTTTTTTTTTTTGTGAAAATGTTATTGAAGTATTTTTACAGCACTAGTAGGTGTGATTTTTTACTGTATTAAAATTCTGCGTTGTGTATATAAAAAATGTCTACTTGCCATTTTTGTTTCAAACAGGTATTTTTATTTCATTTTTAGCTAATCAAAGATATGCTGCCAAAAATTCGTGTAATAAATGCTAGTGAAGTCTTTGATTTTTTTGATACACTTCATTATTTGAAAGAAAGCCTAAGAAATAAGGTATGTTGTAAATTTCTTACCTAATTGAGTATACATCACATTTGATTTGCCACTTATTTATGTCATGAAATCAAAGAATGAAAAATATGCAGAAACAACATAGTAAATAATTTTTTCATACATTCTTCTGTAACTCTTTTTGCTATTGCTTAGAGTTAATTCTTATTTTCTTTTTCTTTTTTCCCTTATGAGATTAATTATATCTAGGTGATATATATATTTTTAAAATTGCTAAGTTATACTGAAAAGAGCAGTAAGGTATTTATATTTTATTTCAGTGCTAATCTTTTACAAAGCTTGAGAGTTTTGTGCATTAGTATGCATGCTGAATATGCATTCAAATATTTTGTTTTCAGCTTGTTTTGCAGTTTTAGTCCAACACAGTTCTAGGGTTTGCTGCCCAAACAATTATCTTTCCTTTCCTTCAAATCTTTCAGTATTTTATTCCACCACATTATTTTTAGTCTAACTACTCTAACCGTCTGTGGCACTTCCATTTCAAGTGTTTTTCAAATTAGGTGTTCTTCCTCTATCTCCAGATCTGTCTGCTCCATCTTAGTTGATTTTTTAATTTTCCAGTATATTTTTCTAAGCTTTTACCTTATGTCTTTATTTCTTTTTTCTTTCCTTGATATCCCTATCATGTATCTAAGAATCCTTATTCTGTTCTTTCAAGATAATTCAAAGCAATCAGAATTGTGTACTGAATTACCAGTAGTTTACTGGTCTCCATGTAACATCTCCTCAGAAAACTTGAAAATTACTTCACCTTAGAGCAGAAATCGAACCTGCATCTCCCGATTTCCATTCAAGCATGCTATCCATTACACCACCCAGGACAATGAAGTGCCAAGTAAATAAGGCTAAATATTTACAGCTTTCACATCCAGGCACTGACACAGTGCCTGGATGCGAAACAGTCGACACTATGATGAGGCAGGATCGCTTCAACTAACGGAAGTCTCTGGTTCAGATTCCTAAGCTATAAATGCTTAGCCTTAGTTCCTTGCAACTTCAGTTTCCTGGGTGGTGTAATGAATAGCAAGCTCAAACAGAAATTGGGAGATGTAGGTTCGATTCCCACTCTAAGGCGATGTAATTTTCAAGTTTGTTGAGAAGGATGTTACATTGAGACCTGTAAACTGCATGCAATTGAGTACACAATTCTGATTGCATTGAATAATCTAGTAAAATTCCCCATATATATTTCTGAGGAATATTTCTTCCTTAATTTCTGTTCTTTCAAGTTAATCTCCTTTTTTTTTCTTTGTTGCCCAAGATTTTGATCCATATAACAGAGCAGGTCTGACAGCTGTCCTGCACATTTTTGGTCTCACTTTTTCATCAGTGTTACTGATTTACTTGACATGTCTTTCTATTTATTGTAGACTTCTCTCACTCATTTCTTCACTACCTTTTCACAGCTGTCATCCTTTTGTAAGGTTAAGCCCAAGAATTTAAACTGTTCTACATTTATATTCTAAAAAATCTTCTTGTTTACCTCTTGAACTGATAATCATCTCAGTTTTTGCCATATTTTCATTTAAAATACCCTTTTCAAAGGTGTTTGCCACTCTCAAAAAAAAAAAAAAAAAAAAAAAAAGGTTGTTTAAATGTAATGATGAAATCATTGGCAAACAAAATGTTCCATATTGTCTTTGGTTGCACTTTTAGCCAGTTGCTTTGCTCATTTTTTCCATGGTTCAATGACTACTCAAGCAACTCTAAGGGCTACATGCAAATTTTCTTCCCTAATTTAGAGCCATTGGTTACAGTGAAGGAGTGAGCTAGGGCTCTAAAACAAGCACACAACCTATGCTTTATCTGGGACTCATCTTGGATGACTAGTCGGAAGACAGCACTTCTGCCACTCTGCCACTGGTGTGGCTTTTCACTCAGTGCACCCAAGATAGCTGCGCAAATAAAAGGGCTCAGAGCTGATCTCTGTTGAAGTCCAACCTTTATGACAGAATATGCTCTGCCCTGGTGGCCAAATGCTAAGGGGTATAAAGTTTCTGGCTAGTCATCTGAAGTGGATCTGGATTTGAGTCCTGGATGAGGCATGGGTGTTATGTTTGTCTTATAGCACTAGATCTCTCTGTCTGCCTTCCCTGAAACTAGTAGCCCCAAATTTGGGACAAGTGACAGCTTATATCCCTTGGAGTTGCTCATTGGTGTTGCTGAACCCCAAAACAGAAACCAAAAAATGTCAAAATACCTCATCTTACTGCTTCTAGTTTCAACAGATGTTTTTGTACATTGCTTGCACACTTTTAACCAGTTTCTCAATACCTCTTCCTTAATTTCTAGTATACCACTTCTCATGGCATCCTATCATATGCTTTGCCTAGATCTGCAAGTATATGGTAGGGACTTCTGTTCTCTTCAGGGAAAAAAATAAATGGTAGTGCATCGTAGTTTGTGATGCAAAAATAGAAGTTTCCAATGCAAATTCATATTTGAATTGTAAAACCACGATTAAAAGTTTAAAAATGAAATTTCCATTAAAATATTCAATCCGTAGAGCAACTCATTGTTTATCAAAAATAAGATTTTGCCTACGCATGAAAAAAAAAAATAACGTATTCATAACATGACTTTACAAATACTTTGTTTGCTTTCAGCTTGAAAAAGCTTCCTCATGTAGCAGTGTAGCTCATCGTCCGACCGCAGAGCATCTATGATTGGTTCCACATTCCCACCTGTCTGCACCATGAGTCATTTAAAGGACAGATGCTCTTATTGCTGTTTTGGTTTTGGTTTGGCCGCCACTTAATTTTAGGCAGATGTAGTTTTGCTGTTTTACTCTTTGTTATTTGAAATCATGGCTACCAAAGTGAAAATGTCAACCATGAAAAGGTGGTTGGAGAAATTAGATCCAAAAGGTAGTTGGTTGCACTATGATGTTGACACAGATAACATCCCCGTCCGGTCTGCCTATTGCAAACTTTGTCG
This sequence comes from Macrothele yani, assembly GCA_039090855.1. NCBI lineage: Eukaryota > Metazoa > Arthropoda > Arachnida > Araneae > Macrothelidae > Macrothele > Macrothele yani. The sequence goes on from CM077004.1 coordinate 36,725,091, forward strand.
GATGAATGTTGACAGCATGAATTTTTTTTGAAATTTCAATTCTTTTATTGATGGAGTTTTTGGATTCATTATTAAAAAGGACAATGTAGTAAAGCATACTGGATCTGAAATTCACCGTGCCAGTGTCTCCAAGGCAGAACATAAGGAAAATCGCTCGCTGATTTTTATCAAAGAACATCTGTTGGTAAATCAATGATTGTTGCTTCCAATACATCTAAAGTTCAAATTGGAAAATTAATTGATATAGCATATATGATTGCCAAAGAGGAAGTTCCATTTTCGAAATTTTCTAAAATTATTGAGTTAGAGAGAAACGCCATGGTGTTTATGTAGAGCAAACTTACCATTCATCCGTGATGTGTGTTCAGTTCACTGAGTGCATTGCGAATGTTTTCTAAACTGATTTGCGCAATGACTTATGAAAGACAGACTATTTTACCTTATTTATTGATAACAGTACAGATGTTAGTGTATATGAAAATGAAATTATTTGTATCATGTATGTCAATGAAGCAGGAGATACCAAATTCCCATTCCTGGCATTAAAAGAACTGAAAATTGCTGATGCTAATGGTATCAAAAATGCAATTGTAGAGTCCATTGCAGAATTTGGAATAATCAATTTTGAAAATAAATTAATTGGATTTTTAGCTGACGGAACAAATGTTAACGTGGAACAGAAAAGGGGTGTTGCAGCTCTTTTGAAGAAAAACTGCCCTTGTTTAGTGTCATAAAATCTTTTAATCATTGCTTAAAGCTAGCTCTAAAAGATTTTTATGTTGTCAACATACTTTCAAGAGGTACATAAGTTGATGGAAGACATTCATAATTTAAAAAAAAAAGTGCCAAACGAATTAGAGACTTTCATGAGCTATCAACAGTACTCGATGAAGATGTATCAGATACACCAGCTTTGCAAGTCCATGGCACCCGAGGGGTTTCACATATGCACAAAGCCACAGACACACTGATTAAAAATTATTTTGTTATTGTACAAAAACTAGAAAATATGGTTGCAGATCCATCAAGCAAAGGAAAAAAAAGCCAGGATTACAGGCATTTTGAGAAAAATTAAGTCCATCAAATTTGTAACTTGGCTGCTGTTGCTTTGCAACATTTTATATTTTTTGTCAAAATTATCTCTGTCTCTCCAGAAGTTGGATGATGTAGATGTACCTTGTATTTTGAAGGCGATAGAAAAATTCTATGATTCTATCGAAATTATGAAGAAAAGGAAGTTTTCGGCCAACCTGTCCAAAATTTTACAAGACAAACGTATCAACTTGTAATTCCAGTGACTGTGATTCAGTCAAAACTGTAGAATTTTGTGGCATTGAACTCGGCTGTAATTTGGCAGTAAATGTATTCTACGAAAATTGTGAATATCTTTTAAATCATATTCATCAGTGTGTGCATACCCGGCTTGGTGACTTGCACGAAAATCAGGTTTTTAATGCTGCCAAGCTGTTAGAACCTAAGCTTTGGCCAACAGACAAATCTACTCTTGCAAATTTTGGTGATGATCAAATTGCTGTATTAACTGAACATTTCAGTGAGTTGTTGACTGCCAACAACATTAACAATGATAAAATTCAAGAGGATTGGGATTATTTCAAAACATTTTGGTTAAGAAATCTGCAACACCTGTCAAAGCAACAGTTATGGAAATGTTTGAAAGAAAAGTATGTGAATGAATTTCCAAATCTAAACCACATGATAAACATCATGAGATCATTGTCTGTATTCAGTGCTAAGGTCGAAAGAGCGTTTTCTGCGATGAAAAGAATGAAGACAAATTTCCATAATCAGATGAATTCTGATGCTTTGAACCATCTATTGTGGATAACGCTGGAGGGACCAGAACTATGCGAGTTTCACCCTGAACAAGCAGTGGAGGTATATTTTGAAAAGAAGTCCCAATGCACAAGTGTGAAATCTTACGGAAAAAGAAAGAGAACAGATGCAGAACCTGAAGCTACCACAATTTCAGGAGTACTCTCACGTGGTAATAATAAGAAACAAAGAAAAATGTATTCTGAGCAATAATTCTGCTGTTTTTTGCTCTGAATTTTAAGGACTACTTTTCATAGTGAACGTAGATGTTATGTATCTTCCACGGAACATCTACTTCTAACTCTTAGGTTGATTTGAAGTATAAACTGATTGTTGGAGTTCAGAAAAGATTGTTTTGTTGCTCTAGGAATTACAGATTTCTCTCTCATGCACTGTGGTTGATTGTTATGCTTTTTGCTGCTCCAGTATTAGGCAGTGGAAAGTCACCGTACATCTGCTGCCTGCACAGAGATCCAGGTGTTCTAGTACATCCAGAAAGAGAGAAAGAATGTGGGGAGACGTAACACAGACAAGCAGGAAACTCCATTGATCTCTGGAGAAACTGTTCTGAGTAGAAAAAATCTGATATATGTGCTCAAACTCATTTATAAAATTATAGCTGAGTTCATAAAGTTTACAATGTATCACTGTTAGGTGACTAAAATCCTTGTGTAGTGTGGTAGGAAATTGCAGGAAATAGAGCAAATGCCACTATTTCTTACTATTAACAATTCTTTGGTCACCTGCATAAAAAAGATATTGAAAATGTGTGTGTGTGTGAGAGAGAGAGAGAGAGAGAGAGAGAGAGTGTGAGTGAGATATTGAAAATGTGTGTGTGTGTGAGAGTGAGTGAGATATTGAAAATGTGTGTGTGTGTGAGAGTGAGTGAGATATTGAAAATGTGTGTGTGTGTGTGTGTGTGTGTGTGTGTGTGTGTGAGTGTGAGAGTGAGTGAGATATTGAAAATGTGTGTGTGTGTGTGTGTGTGTGTGTGTGTGTGTGTGTGTGTGTGTGTGTGTGTGTGTGTGTGTGTGTGTGTGTGAGAGAGAGAGAGAGAGAGAGAGAGAGTCTGACTGACTGACTGACTTATTCTGTGCACCATCCAAAAGTTCTAATTTGATTCAAGTATATCAACTCAAAGTGGTGGACATTCACATGTATGGGTGTTCATTATATGCATCACAGTTTATCAGTTGTACTTTTTATAGATGATAAAATTTAATTTATCTCTTGGATACTATTCTTTTTGTTTGTTTGTGTTCTGTGATGCTGAAATTGCACCTCAGAAGAAAATCACAAATAAGACATAAGTAGGTTGTAACTAGTTACAGAGCAAAGGCAGTAGCTTCCCTTATATGCAGTAGAACCCTATTTGTACATTTTTCACTTCTACATTTTTACATAAAATGTCTCTGGTCCAAAAATTCTGAATTACCCTTAATGTTAAATTTTGCTTGTTTCATTTATATGTTTTTTCAGTTATACATTAATCTTACTTACTCCCTTGAAAAACATATAAACAGTATTCAACTGTATAGTTAAAGGGTAGTAGTCAGTACCTTGTGAATCAGGTTCATAGCACACAAAACTAAGCACCTTGAATGAAATATGTATGCATCAAATAAGGATCACACAACCCATCTTGCTTCTTGCATCTGGGCTTCCAATGACCACAATAAGTGTCAGTTCAGTTCTTCATTGACAAACTAAGTCCCAAACGTGTCTGCTGGGTAATAAATGCAGCTGTCTACTGTAATTATCTACAAAAGAGTGTTTATAAGTTGAAGATGATGTTATCTTTTGCATTATCTCGCTGAAACAGATGATGAACACATCTATGATGAAGGAGAGCTCTGCTCTTTCCAGGGTGTTACTTACGTAGTGCTTGTTTAGATGAATGGGATATACATACTAGAGGTAGCCAGCAATCTCTTCACTTACAGCACCCCACATCATAATGCTTTCTGCTCACACATTAAAGTCTAGGTGCATCATTTGGTGCTGACAGATGTATCAGAGCACAGACTGCGCCTTTATGCGCATGTATATGGTAATATGGCAATCATCAGCTACTAAGCAAAATTGGGATTCTTTGCCAAAGGTGATGAATTTAATTTTGTGTAGAAAGCTGAAGTTGTTTTAGGTCAGAACTACTCCATAGTGCTGGTGATTATGCCCAGAATGCTTTGGAAAGTAATGACCTTGCCTCTGCAAGTTATTAAGAACAGGTTTTTCTTGTTATGGTGTGGTGTACAAGGCTGATATAATTGCCTGCTGGTGGTAGCTTTGACCTACATTGGTACAGTGGATGGCTGTCACAAAATCTGATGGTGGACTCCAGTACGCACCAGATCTTTACTTATGACTGTGTCTAACTTCTTACAACCACTATTGCCAACACTGAATTACCATTGTATGAATGTGGCCTTCATGTATACACCAACCTGATGACCTTGCTCGTGGAGTCTGATGAGCCATCTCTCTCAAATGTATTAGGCTGGTGACAGTAGCACACACAGAATTTCCTCGAGGGAGTGGGGGGTCCAACAAGAAATCCCATGTGACAAACAAAATATATGAGGGTTGTACTAAAAGTAATGCAAAAGTGAGGATAACTTTTTTATTAACTGACAGATGCCGTGCAAATTGCACATGTTGGTAGAGTAACTCTTTCTCTATACAAAAGTAATACTCAACATAGACTCCATCACGAGCGCTGCATTTACATCATCGTTGAACCCAACTCTTGAATCCTCTTTGAAAAAATTCAGGTGTGAACTGTCGTATCCACTTCTTCACAGCCACTTTCACCTTGTCTGTGTCATCATGTCGTTGTCCTTGGAGACTGTCCTTCATTGGACCGAACCGGTGGAAGTTGGAGGGCACCATTGGAGTACCACCGACCAGCCTAATTTTCTGATCCCCTGATTTGTTGCCAAATATGTGTGTGGTCTTGCATTGTCATGGTGAATGTGGATTCTTTTCAGATTCTTGTTCAGTCTCTTCCTCCTTATGGCTTCTGTAAGCTTCTTGAGTGTTTTAATGTACCGCTTGCTGGTCATGGTATGGACACAAATTCCAGAAAATCCAGGAGAATAACACCCCTGTCATTCCAAAAAACAGCCACCATGACTTTCTGTTCTGATCGCTGGCTTTTGAACTTCTTAGGCCTTGGTGAAGAGGTGTGATGCCATTCCACGGATTGATTCTTCGTTTCCGGATCGTAAAGATACGCCTACGCTTCATCCCCTGTCACCAGATCGAGAAAAAAAAAAAAAAAAAACCTTGTCTTTATTGGCTTCAAAAGCTTCTAGCAGATCAGAGCAGGCATCTACCCTTCTATCCTTCAAATCAAGCGTCAACTGCCGAGGTACCCACTTTGCACACACTTTCCGATGCCCTAAGTCTTCCACCATCTCCTGTGTGGCATGTGACCACATTCCAGTTGTGCAACAAACTCGCAGATTGTGACTCGTCTCTCCGTGCAAATCAATTCATCCACTCGATAACGATTCGTGTCAGCGGTCACAAATGATGGTCTCCCACTGCGTGATTTGTCTTCAGTGCTGGTTTCCCCTTCTTTAAACTTCTTCATCCATCTGTGCACATTGCTCTTGTCAATGGTGTCATCTCCATAAAAATTCTGTAGCCTTCTGTGGATGTCGGACAGCCTGCACCCTTCCTTCACCAAGAACTCAATGACAGCACGTTGCTTCTGCTTGGAATCCATTATTTACCTTCAATGAAGAAGAAGGGTTACTATAGAGGAAAAGTTGCTCTACCAACATGTGTAATTTGAATGACCTCTGTCAGTTAATAAGAAAGTTATGCCCACTTTTGCATTACTTTCGGTACAACCCTTGTATTATATATACACTAGGTGAAAACCCGTCAATAATGATGGGGAAAAATAAGATATGAAGAGTAATTTTTCAATAACCAGGTATTCCTTTTGTTTGTGATGTTCAAATGTGAAAGTATGTTTCGTAAACATTACAACAATAAAAATAAACTACATTGGTTGAGGCAGGGATTCGGCAATTAAAACAGGCAAGTGCTTTTTCCACTGTGCCACCAAAGTAGGGCAAACGTTCAGACAAAGGAATTATATTGTTTTAGAAATACCTTCTTCCGATTATTGCTGAATTAAAACTGTGTGTGTGAAAATGTATGTATTTTTTAAATGAATGTTGGCATAAATCAACACTGAGGTGCATGCAGGTAACACAAATTACTCTTTTAATAAAGACAAATTTGATAATCATTTTAAGATCATAAGATGGACAGAAAAATAGTGATAATTACGAAAACTAGAACTAAGACAGAAAAATAACTGACCATAATGAAAATACAAAATTTATAAAACCATCTTCATGAAATATTTTTTTTATTAAACCATAGTTGGAATGATGTATTTTAAGTGAGCATCATTTGTTTCATTCATCTGATAAATGAAGAACAAGGGCATTCTTGGGGGGGGGTCAGGACCCTACAGACCTTCCCTGTGTGTGTTCTCCACTGGCTGGTGATATGGCTGAGAATGTTTCCACCCTTGTTTGTATTTTGTACATGTTATTGTTCCTACAGGCTTCATTCTGTGGTAAACTCAGAGTTCTAATGACTAAAAATTTGGATTGTGTTTAATTCAGATGATGACACATCCTTACTTTTATAATGCTAACCTTTTTCTCCCCAATTCATCTGAAAATGGAATCATTTGTATACTCCACTGGGATGTGTTCATGTACCGATTTCCATAAAAATCAAATCTCTTTTTCAGGGTGATGCAATTTGGAAATCACTGTGTGTGTGTGTGTGTGTGTGTGTGTGTGTGTGTGTGTGTGTGTGTGTGTGTGTGTGTGTGTGTGTGTGAGCGTTAAAAGTAAAGTTTATTCATTTACTCCCTTTTAAAAACTGAAGTACAGTCCAAAAATTCTATTTTTTTATAGTTATGTAATGTTTTCTTTTTTTTTTTTAGGATGATGGTTTCTTTACCTGCTTGAATCTCATTGTTGTTGACTCCTTAACAACCTTAATTGCTCCATGCTTAGGTGGTTTACAACAAGATGGAATGGGCATCATGATGAATGTAGCTCAGCAGCTTAAGAACTTGTGCTATGACCATAAATTGGCAGTTATTGTAAGTTCTTATATTTACCTTCCTTGCGTCGGTTATATAAACCAGTCAATAAAAAAATAAAGCAATAGCAGTGATTTAATTACAAGTGAATTTTTAAAACAGAATGTTTCTGAATATCGTCTCACAATTCAATATTCAACTTTCTTTTTTGCAGAAAACTTTAATGATTGCCTTTCCTTTTTCTGAAGTCATGTTTTCAAGGAAAATAGCATAACTTGCTAAAAAGTATGTCTGAGTGTTGGTATTGGGAAGTGTCACTGTCAAGACCACAACTGCACTGAAGGAAAGATATGTAAGCCGGGTGGATAGTTAAAGTTTTCATACTTTCTATCTTTCATAAGCTTTTGAGTCATAGCCTTTACCACAAAATGAAAACTAAGCTGGAAAATGTAGCAGATTAAATAATGCATAAGTCCATCACAGTCACAATAAAAAAAAAAATTTGTGCTCACCTTATCAACATTCCAAGGTTTAAATTTGTTCTTAATTGGTGCATAGTGAAGCTGACAACAACATGTTATAAGGCGTTTGGTAAATTTTTGAAGGAAAGGTGTAATTTTTTTTCCATAGAACAAGGATGCAAAAGATTAAAATGGAAAATACATGACTCGTACGCTCCTTGAAAACCTTGAAAAGTCCTTGAAATAAAAAAGTTCATTTTCAAGTCCTTGAAAGTACTACTTGAAAAAGTTTAAGGCTCCGTAAATAGTACTTGAGATTTTTTTATTTTGTTTTTTAAGTAATAATATGAAAAAGGATGTGTAAGATAATTGCTTGTGCTAAAAAGTTGTATTGGAGATTTCTGTGTAGTTCCAATAAAAACACTAAGTGCCGCCCCAGTGGCGCAGTGGTCTAAGGCGTTGGCCTCTGATCATTCGTCCGTAAGGGGTCCGGGTTCGAATCCCGGTCAGGCATGGATGTTGTGTTTGTCTTATGGCACTGGCTCTCTCCCTTCCCTGGAACCAGTGACCCTAAATTAGGGACGGGCGACTGCTTATAGCCCATTGAGTTGCTCACGGTGGTCGTTAAACCTCCAATAAAAAAAAAAAAAAACACTAAGCTGATCAAACAGCCAGAACTTGCTTTCAACTTACGGGAGCATGTGGGCAGCTGGTACCTTGGCTATGGCATCACTAAGTGAAACATCAGCCATAGGAGTAAAATATGTAGAATGATGTATTTGCAAATTATGATGGGCTTCTGTTGAGTGGGGTTAGGGATGCATTCTTGCCGAAGGGTGAATACGAAAATAATGTACCCTTTTCAAATATTCCATAAAATAAAATGATTTTGAAAAACATCAAAATAGTGGGGCAATTCAAAGTTAATAAAATAAACCAACAAGAAAGCAGGGAATAACAGGCTGGTCATTGAAGTTTTTTTTTTTTTCAATTTATTGGGGGGTTCAACGACCACCGTGAGCAATGCAATGGGCTATAAGCAGTCGCCTATCCCCAATTTAGCACCACTGGTTCCAGAGAAGGGAGAGAGCCAGTGCCGTAAAACAAACAGCATCCATTCCTCACTGGGATTTGAACCCAACCCATCTCAGACGAATGGTTTGAAGTCATCATTTAGGCGCTTAGACCACTATGCCACCAGGGTGGCCATTGAAGATGTGCCCATCTCAGCTAAGTTTAATGGTTTGAGTTTGTTAAAATGCCTACCTACTGACCGAGCGACCGGGCAACATATGGTAATTTGAAAAGTGCTTGAATATATTTTGCTTGGAAGAGTATGAACCTTGAAATATTTATTACATAGGAAATACTAGATTAAAATAAAAAAATACTATAGTTTAAATATTGGCTCTCATTACAAGTTAAAATTGTTTATGTGGAAATATGATAAGGTAATTTCTGAATCGAAAAGAGGCAGTTTTATCATGTAATCATTTAGATTCAATTCTTCAGTAAATATTAATCATAGAATTCTTCTAAAAGAGTATAATGTGAAGATATCTCTCTGAATATCTTTAAATCAGATGAATGCTAAAATCTTTAAATCTGATGTATGTTAAATGATCACAAAACTTTTGAACTTAAGTTTTCTTTTTTTTTTCTGTAAGGTAATAAAATTTTGAAAACCATTCAGTATAAGATGGGCTTTCTTTTAATAAAAGAAATTATTGAAACTCTTAGAAAATGTTAAATCAGATATTAATATGAAATGTTGTTACAGCATTTCAGTAATTATATTTTTTTTTCAAGATTGGGCTTTAAAAGGTTAAAATATAGTTAAAGTATAGTTTGTTAAATATTTGCATGACAAATGCTGTGTTATTGGCCTTTGTAGTTAAAAGACAGATTTTTTTTTATTTTTTTAGAAATATTTCTGAAATCCAGCATTAAGACAGATTGGCTAATTTTATTTTAATTGTGAAATTAAGTTCCATCAATGAACATTCAAATCCGTTAGTTCTGTTTTCATTGGGTTCTATAAGTGACTGGTGATCTGGGGGCTGAGTATTGTCAGAGCTCATTTTGCAATCAAAAATTCAGAATTTGTTGTTAAATAATAAAAACTCAGTAGTTTAAAGGCATTTGGCTCCTATTTTTTTAGAATTTTTTTAATATGAGTTGAGCTAAACAAAGCCTAAATATGTAATTTGTTTTGACCAGCTAACAAAAGTGTTCTAAATTAGTGCATATGTACGTTAAAAATCAGTATTATAGCTAGTGTTGTTTGGAGGATGTCCAGTAACTAAACAGAGAGAGAGAGAGAGAGAGACAGAGACAGAGAGAGAACTTGTGTAGGCAAGATAACTTGTAAATGTAAATATTGTAGAAATTGTGAAGCAACCAATATTCTGTGATGCTGTCACTGGTTATTAACCATATGGCACAATAACATACAAGATCCTTGTATAGGTGACCATCCTATGTTGTTTCTATTATGTTTGTAGCACTTTTTGGACCATAACACTACCTTGCACCATGAAATCTCTCCAGGCAAATAACACATATACATATTTCACCATTTTTGAAATTTATGCTTCATATATTAATTAGTAATTAGTTATGCAATTTCGTGCAGGTCTCAGTGTCATATCTACTATAAAAATTCATTTATACAAGAAGCGATCAGTAATACCTTTCAACACCAAGTTAGAATGAGTCTTAGAGCAATTAATATAGAACAAAAATCTTACCTTACCACACAATCACCAAAGCATTTAAGATACTTGTCCCATTAATGCACCAATTTTTTGGAAACCACATCCATTGCTTAACTTTGCTACCACTTTGGAGTCATTGCAGAAATGATTTCCTTTGATGCACTTTTTTGGGAGGGCTAAAAACAGGTGGTTATCTAAGAGATCTATCACCAACACAGGTGGTTATCTAAGAGATCTATCACCAACACAGGTGGTTATCTAAGAGATCTATCACCAACACAGGTGGTTATCTAGAGATCTATCACCAGCTTATCTAAGAGATCTATCACGAACTGCAGTATGTACGGGCAGGGTATGGGGGATACAGAATCAACTAAACTTCTCCATGAGGTGCTTTATCACATTGTAGTTTGGGGACAAGCATTTTTATGCAAAAGGATCACTCCTCTTGTGAACATGTCAAGGTGTCCATGGATTGCTTCCTTCAAACACTGCAGAGGAATGCAGTACTGGTCAGCAGTGATGGCTACCCCATAGTCCAAGAGGAGATTATTCTGGGCATCCTAATAAGCTGTTAACATTCACCTTCCAGCAGTTTACACTGTCTTGAACTTTTTTTTATCTCACAGGAGATTATGTATGCCTCCACTTCATTGTCACTGCATTTGACATTGGCATGAAGTGGTGTACCCATGTTTTGTTGCCATTGGCATGAAGCTAAGGAATTCAGGGTCTTTTTCCATGTAGTGTTGCAGGTATGAGAGGCTCAGTCCCATTTATAATGCTTTCTGTTCCACTGTCATTTGTTTGGGCACCCATCTCACTGTAACATTTTGATACCCCAGCTTGTCATGAATGATGTGGCACATGGTACCAACAGAAACCTTCGCATTTGAAACATTCTGATGTAAAAGTCACCTGTATGTCTTTTTGTACCAGACCCTCCACACATGCTATAGTGCTGTCTGTTATTGATGTTGAAGGTCTGCCACTAAGTTTCTCATCTGTCAACACATTGCACTCATTTGTGAATATTGAACACCATTCTTACATGTTCTGAATGACCTGATGATCATAGACATCTTGCAGTTGGTGATAGATCTCTGCTGCCAGTGTTTTCTGTGCCCAGTAGCAGATCCAGCAGGAGGCGACTGGGGTGACAGCCCACCCCTAAACAGACTTTTTCTTTTTTAAATGGCCAAAAGTATAAAAAATTGATGCATTTATTTTTATAAAATTATAATAATAAATGCACAGATTTTCGTAGAAGTTTTTATAATGATCAAAATTTGCTGTGAATGTCATGAATAAATTTTTGTTCTAGCTTCAGAGAGAAAGAGAGAGAGAGAGAGAGAGAGAGAGAGAGAGAGAGAGAGAGAGAGAGAAGAAAGCAAAAAACAAAACTACTAGCAGAGTTTCGGAAACAGAGGAAGCTGAGAGCAGAAGTGGAAAAGAGATTTTGACTGGTCATGAAAAGTAATGGTTGTTCTTTGTTTAATGTACTAATCCACAAACATTCAACAGGAAATCCCCTGTAAGACAATGAATGGTGCAAGAATGACTTGATAAAAGAAAATAAATGGAAGCTCCTTTCAAAAGAGGTGGAAATTATGCATTGTGACGGAAAAAATCAGAGAGACAAATGAGAATGGAGGAATCGATCTTAATTTAAAAAATAAAACAAGGGTGTGTAACCAGAATGACCTTAATACATTATCTAGCTATTGGAAAGAGCTAATAAGACAAGAAAAAGAACAACAAAAGGAAAACTGACAAAAAAGACAAGGGAACAGGGATAGGAAAAGAAAACAAGAAGAAAATGGGAAAACGACATCAACGACCATTTGAATGAGAAAAAAATATATTTATATATATAGAATTAGTGAAACATAGATGGCGCCAGCTAGGTTTGGTCAAGAAACGTATCTAATACAGCATATCCGACGAATGGCAATGTGGGGTATTGGACTCCATTGGCAAGAAGTAAACCAGGAACATTCTCTGGAAAAGTAGTCACGCTCCTGAGGATGCCCAAAGGCTGGGCGAAAAATTTGGAGCATTAATAACGGTAAAGAGTTGATGTTTTTTGAAGCCTAAAGTGAAGATCCACTGACTCTACCCAAAATAAACTGTGTTAGATGTGAATGGTGGTTTCACATACAACGGACACTAGGACAATAACTTCAATGAAGACCAAGAAACGTGCGAGAAATGTGAATCATCGCTAGAAACGGAATGCCTATGTAAGCATTATCCAACTAGAATATTTCCAAGGAATTAGTACATATTTTAAAGTAGAATTATCTGATATATTGCTCAGGCATGATTTGATGATTCATGCTGCAAATTATTATATTAAATTAAAGCGGCCCGAATAGAAGGGCTCAAATTTATTTTGAAAGCTTTTATTCTGACTTCATATTTAAAAACCACAAAGCTTGTTTCCCTGTAAAGTAGGTGACTGAACTACAGGAAAATAGTACTGATTTTTCATTTATTTTTCCCACTTTGTGTTTGCAGTAGTGCAATGCCAGAGAGGGGAAGCACTGCCAGTGTGTGTAAGAAAGAGAGAGAAACAGAGATGCGTCCACAAAGTGTCTCTATCCATCTATTTTTTAAACCAGAGCAAACCACCCCTCCTAAGGCATGCTTCTGGATCTGCCCGTTTGTGCACAGATAATCTAATTAATATGCATGTATTGCCAAGTGAGATGATGTTTCCAGGCAAGTCATTGTTTTAATTTGAATCTGTTCTCCAACATTTACTATAACTGAAATTAGAAAGTTGGCTTACCCAGAGTAGACCAAAAATAAATAATTAACTCAGAAATAATATACTACAATTTATTCTTTATCTCTAGGTTATTTACTTTTATCTTTCTAGTCTGTAGATGAAAGTAAATAACCTAGAGATAAAGAATAATTTATAGTATATTATTTCTGAGTGAATTATTCTCCAGCATGTTACCTTTTTATTCAAACTCCTGTGCCAGAACAATGCTTTCCAGTCAGGAGAGTGTAAGGACATTGGGAGACACCAATTTACATATCTCTAATCCGCTATCAAAGATCATCGAAAGTTACTTATTTATTAGCCTATGAATCTTTATTTTCAATAAAAAAAATGTTATTTTTTGTAGAGCATGAATGAATGCTTTTTTTTTTTTTTGCCTTATGTATGTTAAATTTATTATAAAACAATTTCTTGATTCTTTGTCTTAATCAACACTCCAATGTATCTTAAATTTTTAAATGCCTATCATGAAATTTGTGATTTTTTTTAATTCCATGTGAATTAAACATAGAAAATGAATATTAAAAAATTGAATTGCATTATTTTCAGAACAGCTGCTAATTTTTTTTCTTTCATTTTCAAAAAAGTATTTCGGTAACCATTTGTATAGAGCGCAAATACTTTCTACTGCATATTTTGTACGTTTTTTGCTTACTTAGGTCATCAACAATACTGTTCATTCTGAAGATTCTGTTCTGAAGTCAGCTCTGGGCCGTTTTTGGAGACATGTTCCTTCTGTTATTATTCGCATAGATATCATCAACACAGAGTCATCTTCCGAGCAAAAGAGAAGAATATCAGTTGTTAAAAGTTGCAGAAAAGTAAGATTCAGATTTTAGAATTATTGTAAAGTGTTTTAATTGAAATGTTTGAGGAAAAATTCAGTTTCAAAATTTCATCATTTTATTGCATCTTTAAAGCTGTTAGTTATGAAAAAAAAAGAGGTGAAAGTGAAATAATAAAACACACAGAAATCTCATGCATATCCCATGACCATAGTACTTAGAGCTGAGTAGATTTCTTTTTGGATGCCCAACTGGAAGGAACTTTTGTATCCTTAAGAATATTTATCTTAAAACAAGTGTAAGGCACGAGACTCAGAGAAATCTTGCCCCCTGAAATTATATCTTAAAACAGGAAATATGTTTGAAAAATTTTGACAGTTTCTCTCATGTGTAAATTTTTATAAATCTTGTGTATGGAGATTAAAAGTAACTGATTAATGGTTAAATGCCCTTAAAAAAAGAAACAAAATTCTCTGATTGTGAGGATTAGTAATTTTCAGACTACTGTTCTTCACAGCACAGTTATAAGAGATTTCCTTCACCTCACATTGCAACTCAGGAAACAGTTTTTTAGTAATGAAGTTAACAAATGAATGGTGCTATGAATGCCGTATTAATTTAGTCAGTTTTTATATCATAATGTACTGGTTTCCATAAATTAAGGAAAAACAGATATATTGCAATACTTTAAAAAATATGTGATGAAATGTTCTGAAATTTAGTGAAAACCAGTATCATATCGTGCATTAGAGAATATCCCTAAAACATTTTGTAAGAAACACTTCATTCTGACAAAAGTGACCACATACAGAACCAGCTGAAAAATCAGGTGTCAAAATGAAATAGTCAAAGTACCTCAGTAGGAAGTGTGGTCACACCTCACAGCAATGCTTCATACTGTTGATGATGGTGTCTGAGAGCTCTGTAAGTAGCAACGACCATTGTTCATGCATAGCTTGTCTAAGCCTCTTCATGTCTTGCAGAGGGAGGGTTCAGGGCAGCAACACGTCCCCCTAGAGCATCCCAGATATGTTTGATCGAACTAAGGTCAGGTGACCTGGCTGGCCAATCCATGTGGACAATGGTTTCCTTCTGAAAATATTGTTCAACCAGCTTCCCTCGGTGGAGACAAGCATTATCATATTGTAGAAGAAATGTGTCTCCTATGGCACCTACATAAGGGTCTGGAACATCATCCCTATAAGGATGATGTCCTGGACCCTTATGGATGATGTCCTGTACCTCAGGGCAGCAACATGTCCCCCTAGAGTATCCCAGGAATGGTAGAGTATTCATCATTCCTAGGATCATCCCTATAGGGATGCGGTCCAGGACATCATCCTTATAGGGATGATGTTCTAGAGCTATGTATATCCACCTAATGAGATGTCACCCAAAATCAGCACACTACCACCACAGGTGTTCCTTTCATGGGCCATAGAAGGACAATAGCATGTATCTCATTCTCTCCAGATCAGAGAACTCCTGGAATCACTCTGTAAAGTAAATCTGGAGTCATCTGTGAAAGTAATGACCTCCATTGGTTTTCAGTCCAATTGACACGAAGTCTTTCCCAGTTCAAGCGTTTCCCCCTGTGGTGAGAGGTGAGAGACACACACAGAGTGCTCTGGTTACCTAGCATAAAGACCTCCTTCGTGAAGTCTTCTGCCCACAGTGGAAGCAGATATCACCACTCCTGTATCCACAGCAAGGAAAGATCACAGCTACTGCAGGGTAGCCATCCTGTTCCTTCACACAGTTAATAGGATATATCAGTCATCCATGGATGTTGTAGCCCTAGGCCCGCCTTCACTGTACCTTCAGGAAGCTGACTGCACATTTTAAAATTGAATCTATGGTCTACAGACCATAGATTTTTTGCAACTTCCACCTGACTTTTTTGCAACTTCCACCTGACTCTGGCCTGCCTCTAGTCTTCTGGTCACTCTCTACCACAGTTCATCTGTTAAATAATGTCGCACAGCCATTACAACAAATCTACTATCTCAAAATCGTTTTTTTTTTTTTTTTACACTCTGCAAACACAGGGTTTCCATGGGCTTTGAAGTCCTTGAAAACTTCTTGAATTTAATTTTCCTTTTCAAGGGCCTTTGAAAGTCCTTAAATTTTGTTAGAGTCCTTGAAAAGTACTTAAATTTTTCGCCCCCCCGCCCCCATTCACAAAATTTCAGAAGAGCTGCAGTTTGTTGAAGAGAAGTTATCGCCAAAATGTCATAGGTGGGGCACTGTATTGTGGAACGCTCTCATGGAATCGGGAGCACGTAACTGTCACTTTTCCAGTTTTCACACAATTGTGATTCTGAACTACGCTAATCGAATGCGAGGGGAATTCTTCTGAACTATTATAAGCAAATGCAAGGGGGTGTAAGTATAAGGTACTAGCGTCTCAGACTGGATTTATGATCTGGTGAATGCTTGTTGCCCAGGAATCCAGCAGGGCTGCCAGCCGACCAGAAAACCGGGAAAAATCAGGGAATTCGAAAATAAGGCTAAAAATCAGGGAAAACTTCACAAAGAAATAATTTTTTTGCAAAAACCTGGAAAAGTCAGGGAAGATTAAACTGATATTTTTTTGCATAATGCATATGCAGTTACCAGGGATGCGAATTATGCGGCAGATGCCCCAAAATAAAAATCTTGCGCCATCTTGCTATAAAAGGCAGATTTTGCGCCATTGCGTGCCAGAACCGTCCTGCCCGTCATCATCAGCGGTACTTCGGCACACTAAATTCTCCGTGCCCACCGAGTTCCGCTTGAAACTGAATAAGACGATGCAGTGGGAAGAAAGATTCAGCGATTCCAAGTACTAGGGGTTTTATGCAGATGCTATGGAAATCGTCTGTCAGCTACGGACGATGGAAAACATCGAGTATGCTATGGAAATTGTCGGTCCGCTACGGATGACGGAAAATATCGAGTATGCTATGGAAATCTTCATTCTGCTACGGACGACGAAAAATATAGTTTGCTATGGAAATTGTCGGTCCGCTACGGACGACGGAAAACGTCGAGTACGCTACGGAAATCGTCGGTCCACTGCGGACAATGAAAAACGTCGAGTATGCAACGGAAATCGAAAATTTCAGCCAGCATAAAAAAAAAAAGCCAGCAAATAATTCAAGTGTACAATAATAGCTTTTTTAGCACGTCTTTTGTAAAAAAAGATCGTGCTTTATGTTGTCGGTTTGTCCGTCCTTTCGTCCGTCCGTCTGTCTGTAGACACCATATCTCTGCAACTATTAGTCCAATTTGAAAAATTCTTTTTGCATTGGGAAGCTTGAAATATGCGAATGATGATCCTTCTTTTCATTTTTTTTTACGATGTCCAATTTCGCCGCTAGAGGGCGTAAATGCAGATGATGACGAATTCAAAATACATTTTATTCCATATATTTGCTTCTAAACGTCCGATTGAAAAAATTCTTTCATCTTTCGATTCTGTTTATGTCGAAAAGTATTTTAGGTATAGTTACTTTCTCAAGTTACGCATAGATTTCCCACTAGGAAGCATAAAAGTAAATTATGTTTTCTCCGAAATCTCTTCTTCTAAAACTCCGATTTGAAAAATCCTTTCTTCAGCGGATACAGCTCCTGTTGGGAAATCTTTTGCATATAATTTCTAATTTTTGGTAAAGAATACTTTGGCCACCAAGGGGCGTAAGTGTTAATTTTTGCTTCTGATGTATTTGCCATAAAATCTGAGTTTCTAAAATTTTGATTGAAAAAATTCGTTTGTGGACCGATGCTACTCACGTCGATAAACCTTTTCAGAATATTTTCTTTTTAAAATATTGCATAGTTTCACTGCTAGGGGCGTAGATGTATATCTTATTTTTGTCAATATCTCTGCTTCTAATGGTCCGATTTGGAAAATTCTTTCTTCATTGGATAGAGTTTCTGGTGTGACATGCTTTTTAAATAATTTCAAAATTTTCAAGTAAATCATAGACTTTCCGCTAGGCGCAAAGGTAAATTGTGTTTTCCCCAATATTTTTGCTTCTAAAACTCCGATTTGAAAAATTCTTCCTGTATCACATACAGCTCCTGATGGAAAATATTTTTCATATAATTTCGAATATTTTGTAAAGAATGGTTTGCCCACCATAGGGTATAAGTTTTAATTTCTGCTTCTGATGTATTTGCAGCAAGATCTGAGCTCCTTAAAACTCGACTAAATTTTTTTTTTCTTGGACCGGTACTGCTCACACCAAAAAACCTTTCAAGAATACTTTCTCCCTAAAATGCATGTTTTCCCCGCCAGGGGCATAGTGCATATCTTATATTTGTCCATATCTTTGCTTCTAAGAGTCTGATTTGAAAAATTTCTTCTTTGTTAGAGAACGTTTCTGCTGCGAAATGTTTCTCATATAAATTCAATTTTTCTTAATGCACAAGTCTGCAACCAGAGGGCATCGCCCCGGTGGCGCAGTAGGCTAAGTGATGGCTTCTGATCATTTGTCCAAGATGGGTCCAGGTTCGAATCCCAGTGAAGCATGGATGTTGTGTTTGGCTTACGAAACTGGCTCTCTCCCTTCCCTGGTGTCAGTGGCCCTAAATTAGGGACTGGTGATTGCCCTTAGTCCAATCAGTTGCTGACTGTGGTCGTTAAACCTCCAATAAAAACAACAACAACCAGAGGACGTAAGTTCGGGATTCTGTTTGCAGCAATATCTGAGGGATTAAAAACCTGATTGAAAAATTCCTTTCTTCGGTCTGATGCTATTGTTTTCCATACCGGTTCCATTGACTTTGAATAGCTTTGATAAATTTAATTTGTATCAGAATGGATTCAAAAGAAGTGCTCATTACACCTGAAAATTCAATGTAATCTTTCTTGTTTTTGTTGCATTGAATATATTGCATTATTAGATGTGGCATTTAGTATGTATATTATCATGGTTATTCATAATCTGTAAATTTTACCTGAAATTCTCCGCAAAATTATCTTCAGGAAAACTCAGGGAATTTTTAAAGCCAATATGAGTGGCAACCCTGATCCAGTCTAAAATTTCGGTTGTCTATCGGCAACCCTGATCCAGTCTAAAATTTTGGTTGTCTATCGGTGGTGTGTTCTTCTAGCAATATGTCCAGCCCATTGCCATTTCAGGGATTTTACTTTGATCATGATATCTTCCATATATACAGTATATATATATATATATATATATTAGGGTGGTCCTTATAAACTAAGATTAAAAATGTTAATGCCTTACCTGTTAATATTGTTCACTGGGTTGAGAAAGTGATGTATTTTGAATTTTCAGCTGATCAGGCAATTTTAAGAAGTGTCACGTGGAGTTCGAACTTTATATATTTTTTTACTTAATGAAACAGTCAAACACGAGACGTTACATAAGAATCTGCCTCTTAAATTCTTTGATTGTACAAATAAATAAAGGAATGGCATTGTCCATTGTCCATAAACAAACATTAAACACTCTTCAATTATTATTCAGTTTATTGTCACTCATGGTCATTTTTAGTGCATTTGGAAATTTCTTCCTGTGCTCCTCCACAATCTGCAGCAGGTACTGTTTCTGGTCTTCGTTATTTTCGAGAATGCTGTTGTAGTCCTGCATCAGCGCCACTCCTCGCTCTGCTGAGTCGTTGACTACCTTCAGGGTTTTAACAGTATTCATTGATGATTGATAATAATCGGATGATCTGTCCCACTTGCTGGGGTCGACAGACAGAAGCTCGGTGTCTATGTCCAGCATTTGGAAAAAATGACGGGATGAGCTGGTCACAAAGTTGGCCACCGTCTTTTCATGAATATATTGGGTCACCATCAGATTGATTTTCTTTGCAGGGTTATCCGCGCCACCCTTATTTAATGCATTGATTATGTCCCTCTTCACTGTCAAGGATACGTCAGTGTCAAAGAAAGACAGCGACACCAACAATTCGTTCAGATATCACAGATGTCTAGAAAAGGCTTTAATAGCTGCACTTGACACGACTTTGTCATTATAAAGTCGCCAGTTGTTTCAAGAAAGCAAGGTCGTCGGCTGGGGCAGCAGCTGCAAGTGGGGCCACAAACCATAATCTGACGGCAAAAGTTGCGAATCTCTTTATGGCGGCTTGCTCATGGTTTGTCATTTTAAATTGAGAACGAAAAATGCATATTTTTATTGCGTAAATGAAGCGAGCCATCCATCTAGCACGGTGGAGGACTCCGGGCTGCATGAACTGGATTCCTCGGGAAGAACTGGCACCTAGGTAGATTATAGTCAGTTCTAGAAGTTTCCGGTAGTTGTCGCGTGGTTGGCTGTCAGTTAGCTGCTGCTCACAGAAGTTGATAGTATTTCCCGTTCCGTGACTTCTTCTTCGATGACTTCAAAAAATTCTTTTGGTTGATAAATTGCCAATGCTGTTGGAAGCGCTTAAAAAGCAGGATGTCAGGACCATTAGAGTGGATGTCGCATGCAGCAAAGACCTTTTGGGCCACAGTCTCCATAATATGGTGGCGACATGCGAGATTCAGCAGGTCTCTTCCCAAACTGAATTCAATAAGTTTTCAAGCTCCTGCCCTGTGACCGGTGTTACTAATCGTTGTGTCGAATGACATTGCTTGGATGCAATCCTTGATCCCCCATTCTTCTAGGCAATCTACCACAGCTTTGACAGTTAAGAAGAAGGTAGTGTAGAACACGCTAAGTTATGTATAAAAGTTTAATGCAAATATATTTCAGCCATTACTATGGCCTTCATCAGTGCGACTACAATTGGTTTACGTTGCCAGATTGGAAAGGTAAGTTTTGTAAGTTTCGTAAACTTCGGATTAAGGTGATGTTCCTGTTATGCCAACTGAACTTTCTCATCAAATGTAAGTTCTTTCAAGTTATCCATTCTGCTTTTAAACTTCAAAAACCAGCTCTAAAAGGTCGATGTCAGAAGATTATTTATACCGCTAGCAAGAATCTTCTCTCTGCTGCAATTCGTGACACTAGGGCGCAGATTGCTAATTTGGAATTACTCTGTTTCAACCACTACCAAACTCTCGTTTTTGACAAACCCGTTACTAGTGGATAAATTCATGATTATGATTCATCAATCCATCTCTTCTGTCAAATTCTGTGAAGACAAAAAACATGCTAAGAAATTATGTTTCTTACGCTCACAGTCAGATTTTGTCAACCGCTCTCAACGGGAGTCAACTATGGACTCTCCCACCTCGGATGCCACTAAATTCGTCAACTTGTCTACTTTTGTTCTGCCTTCTGTCTTCAATGACTGTCTTAACCAAGGCCCAAAATTTGTTCCTCCTTCAACTGAGAATCTCATGAAAACCATCCCCTTGCTTGAATCTGCTATTCATGATACCACTTCCAATGCTCAGCATAAAATACGTACTCAGGCTGCTGCCATGCCATCTTTATTAAGCAAGCACACTCAAGTACTGTCACTAATACTAAGTTTGCCTCAAAGCTCTTGAAAATTAAACAGTTCCTAAAATCTAATAATTTAGCTGTATGTATGGCTGATAAAGTCGGCCTTCCAGTCATTATCGAAAAGGATACCCTTAATCAAAAAGTCAATGATTTTCTCCTTTCCACCAATTGCAAACTTCTTCCTAAAACTCCTGTGGAAACCTTGAAATCATCTGTGGATCGCCTCAATAAGTTATAGTCGTTAAAGGTTTTCTTTGGAGATTTTTCCGCTCCTTCTTTCTACAATTCTCCTAGATTATTTGCCCAAATTAAATTACACAAAGCTAATGCTCCAATTAGACCTCTTGTGGAAAATACTCACTCTCCTGCTTGTAACCTGAAAAAATGCCTTGCCAAAAAATTCAAGATTATCACTAATAATGACACCTTCAATATCTCATCCACTGCTGAATTCATCTCTAGACTTCCAAACTCCATTGATGGTCATGCAAGTATGTTTACCCTGGACGTTGAATCACTTTTTCCTTCTGTGCCTTAATAAAGCACACATGCTTCTCATTCATAAATTCAAAGAACAATTCCCCATGGACGGCACTTTAACCAAGGATTTGTATGATTGCCTGTATTCTCTTCGTCAACACAGTTCCTTCGTTTTTAATAATCAATGCTATCAACAAAACCAAGGTGGACCAATGGGGTCACCTCTTTCCCCACTTTTGGCTGAAGTATACCTGCAAAATATTGAGCAATCAATAGTGATGCAACATGACCAACAACCTACCTTATGGCTCCGTTATGTCGACGATATTTTTGTCATCTGGCCTCATCCTAAAAATGATCTATTGCAACTCACAAATTTAATCACTGAAAAATTCCCGTCCATTAAATCCCACCCATGGCTACGCTTGATGAACTGTGGCAACGTGTGGAAGCAACCTGGACCGACATACCCAAAGCCCACATCCAAAGCCTCTTTCGTTCGATGCTGCGGCGTCTTGCGGCCATTATTGCCAGCCATGGGGGCCACACAAACTATTGATGTCTGCGTGTTCCGCAAGTGGCACGGGCCTGTAAGCTCAATCGTTTCATCTTTGTATTTGTTGTTATGTGTCCAGTAAATCTGGCTTTGCTATCTCGTGTCCTTCTTGGTGTTGCATTTTGGGTGGCCAGCAGTGAACATTACATTCAGAAGTAAATCAGTAAAATTAGTTAAAGTATATTATGCATCATTACTTTAAATTCTGCATCATGCACATGCATTTAAAATAATTTCTTTATTTCCATTTTAGTTTCTATTGCTTGATATGTATATTCTTTTTTTTTTTTTTGATTGATGGTTTAACGACCACCATCTACATTCTTTAAATATGCATGAGATTTTACACTGGTTTGTTTTAATTAATGCGTAATAATATCTTCAAAAAATGTGCTATTTGAAACAATAGAATTGTAGATTCAATGTAAAAGGAAAACGCTGAAAAAATTAAGGATGGAAAGGAAGGAAAGATAAAAGAAAAAACAGTACAAACGTTTAAGTGAAAACTAGTTGACTGTACAAAATTGTTTAAAATGTTAATTGCTGAAAATTATAATAGATTTATTATTAGCTACAAGTGGGAGGCACAGGCAGAAACCCAAACTCTTTGGTTGTGGTATAAACTGTGGGAACATTTGTCATGCCTTGCCATTGAAAAAATAGCCCTATTGATTGTCACCCTATGCTTCTGCTTTTTTCTTTTGGTTCTTCCAGTAAGGAAAGTAGTGCTTTGTATTACCTTTCTCGGGATTCAATATATATATATATATTTTTTTTTTTTCTGTATGCCTTTTCTTGTAGTTTTCTGTGGCATTATGACCTTTGAAACAATACCAGTTAATTTTGATCTTACTTCAGTTCAATTATGCCTTGTTAATTTTCCATTGTTTAAAGTATATATTTTCATGGGTTCTAAGTTATTTGATTTGTCTTTCTCTGCAGCAATCTTGCACATTCAGGTTTTTCAAATATCTGCTTATTCAAAACATAATATTTTAATTTTCTTCAGCTTTCTCTAACCTTTATAATATTTTTGTGTCCTCTCTCTCTTATAATTATATCTACGTGTGTTTCATTTTTTTTTTCAGAGCTCCTGTGGAGAATGTTACTTAACCTATGTAAATGGTGCAATGCACATAAGTGGAGATCATACACAGAGCAGGTAACCGCAGATGCTTCAGTTATCCAGCTCAGTGAAACTGAATTTTTTATTAACTTCTCTTATGGCTCACATGAATTTGTGGTATTAAGCTTTCTGTTGCTTTGAAGTTAATGAAAAGAAATGTAACTTGGCATTTGAGTAAATAAATGTGTATATTCTTGTATTCCATGCTGTGGAATTTATCTTATTGAGGGTAATTATGTAGGTTTCATTAAATTAGCTGTTAGAATACAGAAATAAACTGGAAAATTGAGCCCATTTAAGTATATATTGTTGCAATTCCCAAATGTTTTCTTTGAGAAGGAATCTATTGTGGGAAAGTGATGTCAAAGAATTGTTCAAAATGTGTTTTTCTTTCTATGAGGTCATTTTGGAATTTTTCAGAATTCATAATAGAAAAAATGGTTAGGCAAATGAAATAGCTATTAAAAATAAATAAATAAATAAATAAATAACACTTCTACCATTACCACTCATGTCTTCTTAAAATGTCCAGTTCCCAACAGCTTTCAGCTTAATCTTCTTGCTGAAAGCCCTTGAAACTTCCATAATTATCCAAATCGAAAGTGGTTATCATCTCTGTACACATTAAAAATTTAAAAATGAATTTTTCTTTGCTACATGTGTTAGATATATGTATTTGTTTATCAGTTGTGGCAACGAGACTATAAGCGTAGTGACTGTGTATGTGAGAGAGTTGTTAATGTTGTCTGAAAATGTAAAGTTGTAAGTGTTCTGGTTAAGTATAATAAATTAACAAACGTAGATTAATGAAGTGAGTCTTGGAGCAAAGAATACAGAACGTCGGTAAGTGATAAAGACGCAACATGGCACAGTCGCTGTCGTTCTTCTTATTCACATTTAAGTGATAAAGATTTTCCTGGTAATAAGTTCTAGTGGGGGGGGGGGGCGAAAATAAATAAATCAAAATGGAAGGCTTCAGGTCTCCCCAAGGTTTGTCGTTAAGTGGTAACTTCGTTGAAAACTTTAGAAAGTTCAAACAGAATTTTTAAATCTTTATGAAAGCTACAGGGCATCATGGTAAAGATTCTGAAACTAAAACAGCAATTTTGTTAAATGTAATTGGAGAAGAAGCTGTTGAGCTTTTTAACACCTTTGACTTAAAAGATAAAGAAAGAAAAAATTATGACTTGGTCTTGGATGCATTTGAGAGGTATGCTCTTCCTCATAAAAATATTGTAGTGGAAAGATATAAGTTTAACAGTCGCATACAGGCTGAGGGTGAGCCTTTTGACAATTTTGTAACTCATTTAGAGAAGTTAGTGAAATCATGTGAGTTTCAAGATCAAACTGAAAGTGTAATTAGAGACAGTATTGTCTTGGGTATTAGAGACACTTTGTTACAAGAAAGTTTACTGCGTGTAAAAGACTTAACTTTGTCTAAAGCAATAGATCTTTGCAAAGCTGTGGAATTAAGTAAAGAACAGGCACAAACTTTGCAGGGACATAATAATGAATCTGGTTTATATGCTCTTTTGGCAAAACATAAAAAATATAAGGATTCAACTGTTGGTAATGAATTGCATGACTCTTGTAACAAGAGTTTTAATCAAAAACAGACTTACACTAATTTTAAAAGTGATGTACAAGAATTGTACAGGTGTAAGAAATGTAATACTATACACAAACGAGCTAACTGTCCTGCATATGGTAAAAAGTGTCAAATTTGTGGCAGGCTAAATCACTTTGCTGTTGGCTGTAAAATGAAGAAAGTCAGGGAAATAACTAATTCTAAATTTTGTGAAGTACAAGAAGAAAGGATTGAAGGATCCTAAACCATGGGTTAGTAATTTAGTAATCATAGAAAAACCAGATGGAACTTTGAGGTTATGTCTTGACCCAGTTGATCTTAATAAAACGATTCAGTGACAATACTTTTTGATACCAACTATTGAGGATGTTGGTGCTAAATTATGTAATAAATCAGTGTTTACTGTTTTAGACTTGAAAGATGGTTTCTATCACATTGAACTAGACAAAAAGTCAAGTGAATGTTGTACATTTACCACACCTTTTTGATGTTATCAATTTAATAGATTACCATTTGGTTTGTCTTGTGCACCAGAGTTGTTTCAGAAAATCAATGAAACTCATTTTGGAGATACTCCGGGTGTAATTGTTTATTTTGATGATATATTAATTGCTGATGATGATGAACAACAGCATGATGGCATCTTAAAGGAGGTTATGAAACGAGCCCGACAGTACAATATTAAATTTAATAGCTCCAAGATACAATATAAAGTTAGTGAAGTTACATATTTGGGTCATGTTTTTTCTAAGGGCTGTATTAAACCAGACCCAGACAGAGTCAAAGCAACACTAGTATTGGAGAAACCTAGAAAAAAAACTGAACTGCAGAGACTGTTGGGAATGTTCAACTATGTAAGAAAGGTTATTCATAATATGTCAGCCATAACAGCTCCATTAAGAGAACTACTAAACAAGTTAGTAAAATCATGCAATGCATTGATTATAATACGCTTTCCAACATTACAGAAATCATTACTCAAGTTATGAGAATAATGTCTGTGGAATAAATCTCGGCCCTGTGCCCTGACCTTTGATCCCATTTCGATGATATTCAACAGAACCGGCTTGGTATACCTCCGAAATAACATGAGAAAGTTTTGTTGCAATCGAAGCATTTTTACGTAAGTTATGATGCATAAGGGCTATGGAATAGATCCCGTTCCTGTGTCCTAACCTTTGACCCCATTTCGCCCATTTTCAATAAGGTTTGTCGCCAGGTGGTCCCCTACCACATACTAAAATTTCATCGAAATCGAACCTTTTTTACGTTAGTTATGGCGCATAACAGCAGTGGAATGGATCCCTCTCCTATGTACTGACCTTTGACCCCATTTCGTTCACTTTAAATAGGGTTCCTTCCCAGGTGATCCCCTACCAGATACTAAAATTTCATCAAAATCCAATGGTTGTTACGCGAGTTATCATGCTGACGGACGTTTGCACACAACGCGTGACGTAATGAGACAGATGGGAATCGCGACCATCTGCCCGCCGCAAAAGTGTGATGTCGTAAATCTTTAATAGGATCCACACACAATGCGTGACGTAAAGAGACAGATGGTGTGACCGCGCGCCAACATTCTCAAACGCGAGTTGTGACGTCATAAGATTTCTAAGCATTGGTAACATTAATGGAACAACGCCATCACTAAAAACGTCAAAATTTGGGGTGGTTATTTAACCCACTAAACGAATTCTTCTAAAGTCGAGATCAAGCTAAATCGATTTCTAGTACCAGAAAACGGTAGGTTAATGACTTTCATCAAAACTCTTAGAGCCATTTTCAAAATAAAATGTACATACATACATACAAGAATTGCTACTTTAAGGTGGACGTCAAGTAACTTTGCTTCCTATACTACCAATGGAAAAACTTTTGTACACATTTTCTTCACAATTAATGCGTTCCCAAGGATGAAAATTTGAACATCTATTAAAATATCTTCATTTTATAACTTGCAATACTTAATATTTTCTAAAACATAACCATAATTATGCAATTCAACATTTGTTTGTCTACTGACGTCATGAAAGTACAGGTCGCGCCATCTTTTTTCTGGACAGTTAATGCGTTCACAAGGATGAAAATTTGAACATCGATTAAAATAGCTTCATTTCATAACTTGGAATACTTAATATTTTCTAAACCATAACCGTAATTATGCAATCCAACATTTTTTTGTCCACTGACATCATCAAAGTACAGGTCGCGCCATCTTTTCTCTGGTTTCAACACAACCAAAGGAAAAGTTATTGATTTTTAATATAATTATGGTTATGTTTTAGGAAATATTAAGTTTTCCAAGTTATAATATGAAGTTATTTTAATTGATGTTCAAATTTTCATCCTTGGGAACACATTAATTGTGAAGGAAAGGTGTACAAAAGTTTTTCCATTGGAAGTATAAGAAGCAAAATTACTTGACGTCCACCTTAATAATAAGGGATAAGGACAATGGAATGGATCGCAATCCTATGTCCTGACCTTTGACCACATTTCGTCCATTTTCAATAGGGTTCGTCCCCAGGTGGTCCCCTACTTCATACTGAAATTTCATCGAAATCGAACCATTTTTACGCACGTTATGACGCATAAGGGCAATGGAATGCATCCCGCTCTTATGTCCTGACCTTTGACCCCACTTCACCCATTTTGAATAGGGTTCGTCCCTAGGTAGTCTCCTACCACATAGTAAACTTTCATTGAAATTGAACCATATTTACGCAAGTTATGACGCATAAGGGTAATGGAATGATCCCGCTCCTACGTCGTGACCTTTGACCCCATTTGTCCCATTTTCAATAGGGTTTGTCCCTGGGTGGTCCCCTACCAAATGCTAAAATTTCATCGAAATCGACCCATTTTTATGACAGTTATCGTGCGGACAGACAGACGGATGGACGGACAAAGCTGGAGCATATACGCTTCTTCAACCTACGGTTGGAAAGCGTAAGGACCGAGAATGGCAATGGCTACAAGTCCACACTGAAACGCTAGAAAAATGAAAGCAATTGATCAGTTCTGCACCAGTTTTGGGTATATTTAATGAACAAAAGAAAATTCAACCACAGTGTGATAGCTCCAAGGATGGCATTGGATGCTGTTTAATGTGTAATGGACAGCCAGTAGCCTTTGCATCAAGAAGTTTAACTGAGACTGAAAAGGGCTATGCTCAAATTGAAAAAGAGCTTCTCAGCATAGTAACAGCCACCCAAAAGTTTCATCATTACATTTATGGTAGGGAGGTTTAAGTGCAGACGGATCACAAGCCTTTAGTGACAATCATGACTAAAAACATGACATCTGTGTCATCGCCAAGACTCCAAAGAATGAAGCTAAAGTTACTTAAGTATAGTTTAAGGGTTGAATACATACCAGGCAAGCTCATGTATATTGCTGATTTACTGTCAAGATCATATATAAAGGATCCTGTTGAAGATGATAAAGAGATGATAGACGTCATACATACTCTAACTAAAAATGTACAATTGTCCAAGAAAAGGCTAGAGGAATTTAAAGAGCATACAGGAAATGATCCAGTACTTTTAAAAGTGATTGAATACTAGAGAACAGGCTGGCCATCAAGTAAAGCAAGTGTTCCTGATAATGTTAAGTTTTATTATAAACTTCAAGACCAACTTTGCAAGGAGAATGGTCTCTTGTTTTTAAATAATAAAGTTATAGTTCCAGCAACATTAAGGAAACAAATGTTGGAGGTATTGCATGAAGCCCACTTTGGTGTACAAAAAACAAAAGCCAGAGCAAGACAAGTCCTTTATTGGTCAAGTATGAATAAGAATATAGAAAATATGATTGCAAAATGCACTACCTGTGAGAGATTTAGACCCTTAAATTGCAAAGAACCACTAATGAGTCATTATGTTCCCACTTTGCCTTTTGAAAAAGTGGCAGCTGATATTTGTGAGTATTGAGGGCTTAGTTATTTGATTCTAGCATGTTATTTAACTAAATGGCTTGAAATGGTGCCACTACAAAACAGCTGAGGAAATTGTCAAAATTGAAGGTAATATTTTCAGTTCATGGTACTCCAAAGCTCTTCATGTCAGACAATGCCATTTGCTAGTTTTAAATTAAAACAAATTGCTGCTAATTGGGGATTTGATGTGATAGCAAGTAGCCCACACTATCCAAAATCTAATGGATTTGCAGAGAAATTGGTTGGAATTGCAAAAGGAGTTCTACGAAAAACTAGTGCAAGTAATACTGACTTCTATCTGGCACTACTGGAATATCGCAATACCCCTATTGCAGGACTGGATGTTTCTCCGGTTCAGATGTTGATGAGTAGGCAACTAAGAAGTAAACTACCTGTGGTACAGGATATCCTGCAGCCATATGTACAAAGGAGCTATAGGAAAAAGTTGAAACAAAAACAAGAAAGGCAGTCCCATTACTACTACAGAACTGTTAAAAGTAGTCCAGATTTGCAAGAACGTGACAGCATACTATTTAGAAGAAATAATACATGGGAACCCGCAAAAGTGATGAGTAAGCATAGTAGTCCTAGATCGTACATTATTAAAGATCAAAGAGGTGAGAAGTATCTTAGGAATAAGTTTCACCTAAGACTGAGCAGGAATCCGTTTGTTAGCACCGGATACTATAGGGATAAGGGAACTCATGGTAAGGAGGAAAACATGGAACCTGTGACAGGGAGTGACCCCATTCATACAAATGACAATGACTATGGGGATGAGGCAACTAGTGGTAAGTAAGACAGCATTGAACCTGTGACAAGGACTGACCCTATTTATACAAATGGCAATTCCTGTATAACATACACCAGATCTGGTAGAATAGTAAAGGTACCAGAAAAGTATAGAGACTATGTGATGAATTAAGAGCCGCCCCGGTGGCGCAGTGGTCTAAGGCGTTGGCCTCTGATCATTCGTCCGTAAGGGGTCCGGGTTCGAATCCTGGTCAGGCATGGATGTTGTGTTTGTCTTACGGCACTGGCTCTCTCCCTTCCCTGGAACCAGTGACCCTAAATTTGGGACGGGCAACTGCTTATAGCCCATTGAGTTGCTCACGGTGGTCGTTAAACCTCCAAACAAAAAAACAAAAAAATGAATTAAGAAAGGGGATGTTAGATATATGTATTTGTTTATCAATTGTGGCAACGAGACTGTAAGCGTAGTAACCGTGACTGTGTATGTGAGAGAGTTGTTAATGTTGTCTAAAAATGTAAAGTTGCAAGTGTTCTGGTTAAGTATAATAAATAAACAAATGTAGATTAATGAAGTGAGTCTTGGAGCAAAGAATACAGAATGCAGGTAAGTGATAAAGATGCAACAACATGTGCCTCTCATAACTTTTAGGCATTTTCAATCAACTTTCCCATTGTCTTTTTGTGGCATTCCCAGCTGCTAGAGTGAGATTATTCTCATGTTTTCTGTTGATCCTTAGTTATTCCTAGTTCGTTCCAATTGCTGTTTTCATCTTCAAAATTTTAAGCTGTAAAATATGTTTGTCATTTCAAAGCCGAAGATCAAATCAGATCAGCAGAAGCCATTGTTATTGAAAAAATAGAGGATTTCAGTTGCAACAACAATAGTTTGGAGCACAGAATTTCCAGATGCATGGAGATTGTTAATACAAGAGTAATACAAATTTTTAAAGAAAAGGCACAAGGATTTCAATCCCAAGACAACAGAGGGCACCCCAAAAAAACCAGCAATCAGAACAAACTTAGAAGAACAAAGAACCAAGAAAAATTTGAATTATCAGGCTTTAATGGCTGACAAGAACATCATGTGATGGTATTGGAAAAACCTTTGCAATCATTTTTCCAGGATGTGCTTCCCATGGATTTTTTTACATCACAAAGAACTTTCTCATATAGTTACTGAATAAGGCATTGGCACCTTGTTTCAGAAAGCCAATTATTGACAATTTACAGTTGCCTTTCTGTGTTGAGCTTTGATGAAACTACATACAGTGCTGAAGGAACTGTACAAGCTCAGATCTGCTTCTGGTCAAATTAGAAAAATGAAGTGATTTCTCAAATTTGAAAACTTGCTTCTTCCGTCAAGCAGCAGGATAAGTGGTAAACAACAACATAGGTATTACTTTAGATAATGTACAGCTTTCTTGTCAGAACCTGATTGTTTTGAGTTGCAGTGGTCCTAATATCAGCAAAACAATTATTTGGCTCATGAATAAAGAAATGATAAAAGTGAGAAAATAAAGGGGAGGGGGCTTCTTCACATTCATACGTGCAACCTTATTTTTCACAATGCATATTAAAAAGGATTGGGTGAAGATGCTTCAGTACTCATAGTATTAGCCTCTTATTTTTTTCATGAGTTCCCTTTAAGGTTAGAACGTTCACTCGTTGCTGTTATGGATAAAAGGAGTGATTTATCAGATTTGCAAAAAGGGATGATTATCGGCTTTCAGGCCAAGGGTGGCAGTATTTCTGAAACAGTGCAGTTTGTGAACTGTTCATGTGCTGCTGTGGTTAAAGTGTACCGTGATTAGAGAAATGGCACCATTGTGAATAAGCAATGTGGATACTGCTGAGCACCACATGCCATTGATGTGAGAGGTGAATGTCGGCTTCAAAGGTACATGAGCTCCAACTGACATACTACAGTGGAGCAACTCACTGGCCAAATGAACCAGGGGGCTACCAGAAGTGTGTCTAAAATGACAGTTCAGCAAACCCTGCTACATATGGGGCTCCGATGCAGATGGATGTTCCCTGCACCTATGGAAATGAAGATGCACTGGCAGAAAAGGCTTGCATTTGCACGGCAGTGTCAGAATTAGACCTCTGCTGATTGGCAAAAGATTGCCTTCTCCGATGAGTCACGTTTTCTGCTTCATCAAATGGATGGACATGGGCATATAAGATGAGAAACATTGGAGAAAAAACACTCTTCAACCATTGCTGGCAGAACACAAGCTGGTGGGAGCAGTGTTATGGTCTGGGGAATGTTTTTGTGGCATTCTCTGGGTCCACTCATACTTGTGGAAGGCACTATGACCGAATTCATTATGAAGCCATTCTTGCAGACCATGTACACCCATACATGATGATTGTCTTACTTGGGGCGAATGGGATCTTCCAGCATGACAATGTGACTTGTCACACAGCTAGAAATGTCCAAGAGTAGTTGGAAGAGCACCATGAAGACTTTAAAGTACTTCCCTGGCCCCCTAATTTCCCAGACTTAAACCCAATTGAGCATCTGTGGGACCACCTCGATCATGTTGTTCGCTCTATGAATCCTCCACCACACACCCTCCAGCAGCTGGCAGATGTGCTGCAGTCAGCATGGCTCCACATACCTATGAACACCTTCCAGCACCTTATTGAGTCACTCCCAGTCCGTCTAGCTGCTGTCCGCGATGACAACAGTGGTTACTCTGGATATTAGTGGGTGGTTACAATAATGTAACTCGACTGTGTATAAACACTGAAGTGCCAGAAAAACTGGTACACCAGTCTAATACTTGGTAGGTCCCCCACGGGAGCGCAGGACTGCAGAAATACGACGGGGCATGGACTCCACTAGCTTGCGGAAATATGCTGCAGGCAATGCACACCATACTTCCTGCACAGTGTTCCACAATTCGGGTGTATTCCGAAGTCTCGGATTCCTGTGTTCGATAGCGCATTGCATGGCATCCCAAATGTGTTCTATCATGTTCAGATCTGGGGACTTGGGTGGAAATGGTAACACCCCAAACTCAGATGAATGCTCCTCTAACCATAATGTGGTGTCCCTACACTTGTGTGGAGGTGCATTGTCCTGTTGGAACAGGCCCAACCCATCAGCATGAATGCAGGACATGAATGGGTGTACCTAGTCAGAAAGGCTGCGCACATAGCGTTGGCCGGTCACAGACGTTTGTAGACGTACCAGTGGTACCAGTGAAGTCCAGCTGAACACACCCCATACCATCACGGACCCCCCACCAACCGGTAGTTCCCTGTTGACAAGCGGGATCCATGGCTTCATGGGGTTTGCGCCACACACGAATCCTTCCATCTGCCCGATACAGTTGGAAAATCAACTCGTCAGACCAGGCTACTTGTTTCCAGTTATCAAGTGCCCAGTGGCGGTGTTGCTGTGCCCAAGCGAGGCGCATAGCTCTGTGTCATGCACCCATCAAGAGGACTCCAGTTGGTCATCAGCTCCCGAAGCCCATATCGTGCAGGGTATGTTGCACAGTCTGGATGCTGATGCTTGTTGAGGCTCCAACATTGAATTCCGATGATACCTGCGAGAGTGTTGTACTCCTGTCACGTGAAAGGATTCTTGACAGCCGACGATGGTCACGTTCACCCAATGTCTTTTTATGGCCACACTGGTATCATAGGTTGGAGGTTTTGCCGGAATTCTTGTAGTCACCGTACACCCTTGCAATGGTCGTCCGTTAAAATCAGAACTTTGTTTCTACTTACAAAATACTATGGCCCATCTCATGAGCGCCAACTATGACACCGCGTTGAAAATCTCTTAAACTGTTATTACTTGTCATTCTCATGCCAAAAACAGCTCTGACAGCTGGCAAGGATGCTATCACTTTATATATGCACTGGCGGACGCAACTGAGTATGCGCGCATAGGTGACGTTGCTATGTATTTTGCATAAGCTCGTCTGTACCAGTTTTTCTGGCACTTCAGTGTATATATATACAGTCGAACTTCCATATAACAGTCTCAAGATCAGCCAAAAATATTTGCTAAATAGAAAATTTACTATATAAAAACTACACTTATCTTTTATTTTGATACTCAGAAAGAAAGCTGAAATCCATTACATGTTAATAAAAAAAAAAATAAAAAAAAATTTCACTTACGTGCATGCCAGGTCAGCATAGATATAAAACAAAAAGGTTTTAGTTTGTTTAGGCTGAGAAGTAGTCAGTAATTTTCTGCTGAATATTATTTATGTTAAACAAAACAGCACATTCATAAAAAGTCTCAGTCCTTTGCAATGAGTGGAACATATCATCTGGTACGTCAGCTTGACTCTGAAACCCACGTCGAATGGTTTCAAATGTCTTCATCATTTAAACTTTTGAAGGCTGTACAGGACACTCACTTTCATTTTCCTCATCCTCTTCATCTTCTATGATTCCATGACTTCATTGCACTCTTTTAAGAATATCTCCTCACTTGTTTGGTCAGTTATAGGTGTTTCTTCATCAACTGAAAGAAAATCATCAAGAAGGTTCTTGATGATTTTTTAATGATCTCCAATACTTCCATGCTGTCTTAGTTGTTGCCATTTTTTCTTCAATTCCTCCAATGGCAAATCATCTTCTGGATCAACATCCTGACCTGATACGAAAGCAGCATTACGAAATCCAGCTTTGGAAAAGCAGTTGCGAATGGTAGTCTCTGTTACATCATGCTGCCATGCTTTAGCCAATTCAGAAATGCATAATTGCAGATCCACAACTTTATCAGCTGATTGATTATTTTCAATGGTCATAATGATTTTATTCAATATTCTTTTCTGGTAATGAAATTTTAGGTTTTTTATGACACCCTGATCCATTGGCTGTAATTTTGAGTTCATATTCAGTGGAAAAAAGAAAAGTTTTATATTTTTCAGCTTTGAAATTACTGCCTGTGGTTGGGCAGGACAGTTGTCGATAACAAGAGCTATTTTACGATGTTGCTTAGCCATGTGCTTGTCAAATTTAAGAACCCATTCCTGAAAAATGTGTCTATTCATTCATGATTTTTTATGGTGATCATACTGAACTTCTAAATTCCTTTGAAACATCTTGGATTTTTGCTTTTGCCTATTACTGATAGCTTCAGTTTTTCTTCTCCCGCCATGTTTGCCGCAATCATCACTGCTATTCTTTCTTTACTATGCTTTCCCCAAAAACATTTATCCATTTTGAATGTTAAGGCTTTGCTCGGAAGGCACTTACAAAATAAAGCAGTTTCATCCGCACATTAAACATGTCTTTAGGATCATAGTCCTCCGGTAGCTGTTTGAGAATTGTTTCTTTCCACTGCGCACAATCTTCATCACCGATGGCTGCGCTTTACCCAAATATAACCTTTTGGACGATTCCATGCCTGTTCTTGAATTTATCAAGCCATCTGGTACTTGCCTGAAATTCTGTATACCTGAGGGATTTCGCATACTCAAGCGCCTTTTTTTTAATTAATGGTCTGGAGATGGGTGTGCTCTTTTCATGAACTATTTGAACCCATTTATACACAGCTTCATCAACTTTATCATACACACACATTTTTGTCCGTTTTCTGCTGCAGCTAGCAGTATCTTCACTTTGTTTCAACCCCATGGCATACCTTTAGGAGGAATTAGAATTCTGACTGTGAGCCAAGCTGAACCACTCTACAATTTTTGACCAGCCTGACTATAATGCTCTTGTGGTAGAATGGAAGGCATTTTCCCCAGCAAGTCGAAGTTCTAATTCATCCCAAAGGTATTCCATGGGTTGAGATCATGGCTTATGTGAGAATAATCGATGAGTACTTAAATGCAGTCATATACATAGTATATCATATTTATGTCTATTGCAATTTTGCATGAACTCTGGAAGAACTTAACGTGCTTCAGTCCTTGTAAAGGAATCAATGAAGGAAGAAATATTCTTCATAATACATGGGAAATCCATAGAATATTTGAAGCAAACAGAATATAAATTCTGAATTTGCTTGTACCACTTACTGGTCATCCATGAAACATCTCTCAGAAAACTTGAAAATTTCATTGTTTTGGTCAAAATGCTATGAGGAAGCAACGATGCTTCGACTAGAGAAAATCTGAGGATGTTCAGATTCCTGAGCTAAGTTTGCTTAGTCTCAGTTGCTTGGAACTTTGCTGTCCTGGGTGGTATAATGGTTAGCATGCTCAAATGGAAATCCGGAGATGCGGGTTCGATTCCCACTCCAGGACGATGAAATTTTTGAGTTTTATTGAGAGGTGTTACATAGATGACCAGTGAGTGTTAAAGGCAAATTCAGAATTTGTTCTGTTTGCTTTGAATATTCCTTATAAAGGGCCCCCTCTAAATACGCCCCTGGAACTCGGGCGTATTTAAGGGTGCTCGAGGGGCCTTGCCCCACCTCCCAAAGTGTTTCATTTTTTATATTTTTGGTTAAAATGTGACTTACATTAGAAAAAAAAATATTTAATTTGGTAAAAATGCATCAACTTACATTAGGAAACAATGGTTTAATTTTTTCTTCTATTTTTCATGACTTTTATTTTATTCTGCTGGACTTCAAAAACTTCCGTTTTTCGTCCCCCCCGATTTTTTTTATATACGCCCCTGCCAAGTTCCATACAAAACTATAGTAGACATAAAATTAACTTATAATTGCATTTGTATATGTTTATTATTATTACTAAAATATGTTGGGCAATTTTTAGAACAAACTGAGCAAACAGGTAGTGCAACAGACTCGCACATTAATGCATGTGACCTCCTCATGTTTGTTGTTTAATAAAATCATGTAAGTGTTCCTTACTCAGCTGTTAAGCTCATTCACAGTTATTGTTTTGACAAAGAACAATAAATTCTCACGTGCAACTTTTACTGTGTGACAATCTTCATGCATAATGAAGATTGCTATGCTGATCATTGTACTTGCATAACCAAGTGGGATTAAATGCCCAGGTAAAGATAAGGCTTCATTTCTGTGTATGTATTGAAGTATTAGACGAGCTTCCTTCACTGCTTTCTTCAAATGAACACAAATTCATACAGCATTTAATAAAATCTCAGTACTTGAAATAAAAATGGCACAATTTTATGGGTCCATAACTAGACTCACTCTGACAGGCTGTGCATGCATCCTCTCTTGCCACTCTTTTTGTCGAAGTTATTAGGGACATTCTTCGTTGACATCAACATTTCGAGTAATAAAATTTGTTTGAATCATTTGTGAACACCTCCACAGCAGCACATCCAATTATCATAATTTCTATTGTAAGGTATTTGGCTTTGTCCTGTGTATACTGAACTGTTGCCCATCTCAGAGGATTTGTTCACCATGTCCATGCTGGACTAATCTCAAATCTAGTACTTTGCGTCACACCTGGGGATATGGAAATGCGAATGCAGGAAGTCACCATATATGAAAATGGCAGTATTACAGGTATATTAGAATGATATTTGCATTGCTTGATTGCTTAATTTGAATATCCTACTGAATAAGAATGCTACCTCTACCACCACTGTTCAAATACCATTTGATCTGCTTCAATAACAAAGCAAGATTTTATCTTTTTGCAAGCATCAATAGACATGGCATTCGTATATCCTTGAACACCCACAACGGATAATAAAAAAGCAAGTCGTTTTTTTTTTTTTTTCCCCAGCAGTGATCTGTGACAAACTGTACTACCATCCTGTTTGTGAATGTGTTTTGTTGTCTTAGTATGTCTTTTGGAAAAAAAAATTGTGGGCATATGTTTTCACTATGTCTGTCCTTTTGCTGTGAACACCATACATTTGAACCCGTTGGCCCTATCCCCTTAGGCCTTGACGTGCTATTAATAGCACATATATTTGCACTGGTTTTGTGCAGCTATGTTAAAGAATTTTATACTTAACATCCATTGTCTTACTACTCGAACTTCAGATAAATTAATTTATTTGCAGTTTCTAGTCATAGATGACTCCGCTTGTTCAACACCAGTCAAAATGATGGATGCTGCAACAAATTTAGCTTTGACAGGTGAGTGACTTTGGACTGTGTTTTACAAAGTCAGTTTTAGTCATAAATGTGATTTCTTTGTTATGTAGTTTTAAAGTTTAGTGATCCTAGATTACTTATAGTTATTTATCTTTTTGAAATAGTTACAAAAAATGCCATTTGACTGTGATCCTAATTGTAGGACAACAGACTTTAAGGATAATAGACAAATATGATTAATAGTATTTGACCGTAAGAAATTTCAAATTCTTCTTAGAATTTTTTGACGAAAAACACGAGTCCTGTATGAAAAAGTTCTCTGTTTCTTAGAATTGTTCTAATACTAGATTGTATTTGTAACACAGCTATTTCATTCTCTTTTTAAATAAATAGGTGGAGATTTTGGCATTGATGTCCGAAGATTTTATGGCCCTTGTGGGAA
The DNA here is from genome assembly GCA_039090855.1 of Macrothele yani. NCBI lineage: Eukaryota > Metazoa > Arthropoda > Arachnida > Araneae > Macrothelidae > Macrothele > Macrothele yani. The sequence goes on from CM077004.1 coordinate 36,763,033, forward strand.
TAGGTATCAGTCTACTAGGTTATCATTCTGAAAGGCTGCTGAAGCCATGGAAAAACTTCGTGATTTGGATGTAGAATGAAAATTCGGTGATTCAGAAGATGGATAGTTACCAGACAAGGGAGACCTCCAATGTGATGAGTCATAAGGAAACAGTGAGAGGTAAATATTTATTCCTTCTGTTTGTATTATGATATATGAAATATATATCATTTTAAATTATTATTCGCTAAACTTGGTAGTAAAAGACAAATAAAAGCTGTTTTTATACACAGTAAGTCCAGAAAGTTCTAGGAATTTCCCCCCCCTTTTTTTTTTTTTTTTTTTGGATGTACTATGCACTCCTTCTCTTGGGTAACATAGTAACATATGAACTATTTTCCATGAACCCTCAGTGAGCGATTGTAATTTTTTCACCCAGTTCCACTTGGGCCGTTGTTAGCAGTGCATGTTTTTTTCATGCTGGAATTTTGTCCTTGTCACACTTCAGAGGATGAAACAAAGGGCCAACATTAAGTTCTGTTGTAAATGAATTTATGGCACCTCTATTCATAGTGATTGTGGAATAACTTTTTTATGGGTCTTATAGAGGTTATTTTTCATGAAAGTTGTTGTCAAATTTTCGAACTAAAGCCTAGTTCGTCATCAGAACTATGTCACTGGAGTAGTTGCTGCCACTCAGTTGGAAGAGTCCAACCGCAATTATCGTTAATTGTGGTACTTCTTCTTCTTGCTATTTCGATCCCTTCTTCTAGTTTTCTCTTTACTAAGTTTGACTGGTGGGCGATTATTTTCACTGAGTCCCAATTTATGGAGTGTCCACTTGCTTGTATATGTCTGTCTAGCCCTGTTTTGTTACTAATGTTCCTAATAGCTGCTTGGTGTTCTTTCATTCGGACCTTAATACTTCTCCCTGTTTCTCCTATATAGCTGAGTCTGCAGTTACAGTCGATGCAATAAATTACTCCTTCTTGCAATTGGATGTCCAATTCTTTCTGCTTTAAAGCTGGCAGGAATTTCTTTATTTTGTTATTAAGATCTGGAGCTAGCCTGATATTATATTTTGCTCCGATCCTTTTCAGTTTCTCGAAAAGTCCCTAAGTTCTTCCCACACTTTCTGACTCTGGAACAAAGAGAGGTGCGAGTGATTGCTTTGCAAAACTAGGTGGGAATGATGAATGGCGACCCAGATTTTCTCAGCAAGATAAAAACTGGTGATTAATTATGGTGTTTTGAGTGTGACCCATCCACAAAATGACAAACTAGCAAATGGTCAAATCTGGGAAAGCTGAAACTAAAAGAAAGTGAGAGCTGTGAAGTCAAAAATCAAAGCAATACTCATTATGTTCTTCGATTCTTATGGGATTATCCACTGTCAATTTGTTACTGAAGGACAAACAGCCAATGACTTATTCTACAAGGAAGTCATGGATCACCTTCTCAGGAGAATTCGACGAGTTAGGCCAGATTTGCATCAAAGTGGAGAATGGTTCCTTCTCCATGACAATGCTCCTTTTCACACCTCAACCACTGTTACCTAGTTTCTGGCTAAAATCCAGGTGGCAATGATCATGCATCCTCCCCCCCCTCTCCCCCTACTCGCCAGATTTAGCCCCGGCAGGCTTTTTCTGTTCCCAAAACTCAAAGCACCCATGAAGGGAAGACAATATCGGTCCATTCCAGACATTCAAAGGACAGTGACAACATACCTGAAGAAATTTGAGGGACTTCTAGAATGATCCAAGCTGTGCATCGAAAGAGGAAAAGACTATGTTAAAAATTAAATCAGCAAATTTGCTATTGGTGAGATATATTTTTTTTTTTTTTACTGAATTATCCGTGGAACTTTCTGGACTGACTATGTAGAATGAATAATTTTTGCCTGATGTGTATTCTGATTCGGTAGTCTTCGTGAAATAAAATTTTCAAGAAGAACTCAAGCTGTATATCATTATGTGTGTGATAGGGTTTTGGGAAGAAAGTAATATTCTACAAAAACATATTTGTATGCAGCAGATACAAGAATTTTTTGCTTCATGATGTTTTTTTCTACCTTCAGGTATTTTTAGTGAGACGGAAGAAGACTGATACTAACCCAGATTTCAGTTGCTTCAACATCTCATACCCAGTTTGTTTCTTCAATACTAGCAAAGAAAAATAGAGCAGCTGTATCCTGGAAAGAGATATTTTCATCAATCAGATACTTCATTTGTACCAGTAAGGTCTGGAGCAGGTGAGCTTCTTATGTCATGTTCTGCTCAAAGTTATTTGTCGAGATACTACCCTGAATCTATATTTGTAGAACTTGTAGAAAAAAACAAATATTTATTCCATTGTAACTGAGGACCACTGAACTGCAACCAGTGCTGGATAAATCATAAAATTTGTGTCACTGCCTTGTATTATGGATTATTCAGACTATTGTGGAAGTCATCTACAACTATCCAATTAGTTGAATAGATTGGTATGACCAGAAACCATTTTGAAAAGCTACATAATCTTCTACACATAGTAGATGTAAATGCAGGACACTACCTGAATGATAGACTTTGGAAGGTTTGACTCTTGACTGGCAGTTTTGAAAACCTATGTAGTGAGCTTAGTATGGAACAGTTCTCTTACAGTGATGAATCCATAGTACCATTGTCTGGACAGTTATGTATCAAGCAGTATGTCAAAGGCAAACCAAATCCCTGTGGAATTAAGATTTCCATGCTGTGTGGAGAATCTGGATTAGTCTGTAATTCAGTTGTTCATCAAGAATCTCACACTCCAGTTGACACACAGTTAAAATTACAGTTCAGGCAAACTATAACTATTCTTTTATAATTTGTTAATCACATTCCTGATGGTGCTGGTTATAAGTTATGTTTTGATAGTTTCTTTTCTACAATTCCTCTGCTGTGTCACATACACAAAAAAAGAATTTTTGTGGATGGAACCATTAGAAAAAACAGGCTTGCAAACTGTCCTTTGAAGTCTGATACAGAATTGAAAAAGAAAGGCAGAGGTAGTTCAGATTCCAGAGTATCATCAGATGAAAAAGTAGCTTTGGTTAAGTAGCATGACAACAGCACTATGGACCTTAGCTTCAAATTTTGTTTCGGAAGGCAGTAAAGATAAAGTGAAGCATTGAAGTAAAAGGGATGCTGGCAGCATGCATTGAAATTGAGAGGCTAGAAATTGTAAAAGTGTTCAACAAAAGCAGGGAAGGTGTTGATAAACTGGATTTATTGCTCTCATTATATAGAAATTTAATAAGTTGTAGGAAGTGGACTCTTGGCATGATTTTATGCCATTTCAGTATGGCAGATATCAACTCCTGGTTAGAGTACAAAAGAAATGCTCAGCAGCTAGAAGTCCCAGTGTAAATCAAATGTATCTTCTGGATTTTACTCTTGAGGTAGCTGAAGCATTTCTCAACCAGTCACCTCTCTTTTTAACATGCGACAGGGCTTCAAGTAGTCTAATTTTACCACCTTCACCAAAAGGACTGAAGGCTTCAGTATGACTGTGCAGCAAAGTCAGGTATGATGGGATGCATCATATGCTTGAAAGAAGAGAGAAGCAGCAAAGATGCAAGTTGGAAGGTTTCACATATAAAACAACACCATATTATGAAAAGTGCAATGTTTTCTTATGTTTCCATAAGGACAAAAATTGATTCAGGTAGTTTCATGCACATGTTGAATTTATACTATATTCTGCAGTTAATGTGTTGCTGAATAAAATATTTTTGATAATATTCTTTTCACATATTTGATTTGTATCACAATTTGTATTCATATTGCTTTAAAAAGTTCTTAGATGATATTCTAAGCAGTGAAAATAAATTTCTTTGTAACATCAGTAGTTCAGTCACTCCTTCTATACAAGCCTTGTGTCCTATTAGTAGCACGTAGAGTAATTTTTGTACTATGTACCAGGAGCAGATCCAGGAACCTCCCTGGGAGGGAGAGGGTGCTCTGATCTAAAGAAAAGGGTTGAGAGATAGAGAGGGGGCATAGAGACTTTGTGGAAGTGTCACACAAAATCTGGCAGAGCTGCCCCTCCTTAGTATTGCATGGCTTTTCAAAAACTTTTTCCATCAAAAAAAAAAAAAAATGTTCTAAATTTTCAAATCACAAAGTAGGGAAAACAATTGAAAACCCAGCGCTACTTTCCTTTAATTCAATTAACTGCTTTGTGAGGAAACGAGCGCTGTGCATTCTAAATATGAAGTCTGAATAGAATCTTTAAAAATAAATTTGAACCTTTCTATTCAGATGACCCCATCTATTCATAATTTAAGAGTAAAAAGATCCAGTTTGAATTTTCAAATCGTTCCTAATCAAATATGACTGATAATTCCTCTTTAAGATGTTCATTTACAATGTGTGATTCTCGCTTTGTTTTAAAGGAACTTCCATTCACGTCACTTCATCAAGTCATTCCTGTGCCATTTATTGTCTTACTGGCATTTTTCTATCAGAAGTTTGAGAAAATATTGCTTTTCATTATCTGCAGTTAATGTGTTGCTGAATAAAATATTTTTGATAATATTCTTTTCACATATTTGATTTGTATCACAATTTGTTTTCATATTGCTTTAAAAAGTTCTTAGATGATATTCTTAGCAGTGAAAAGATGAAAATAAATTTCTTTGTAACACCAGTAGTTCAGTCATTAATTCTATACAAGCCTTGTGTCTTATTAGTAGCACGTACAGTAATTTTTGTGCTATGTACCAGGAGCATATCCAGAAACCTCCCTGGGAGGGAGAGGGTGCTCTGATCTAAAGAAAAATGTTGAGAGATAGAGAGGGCATAGAGACTTTGTGGAAGGGTCACACAAAAACTGGCAGAGCTTCCCCTCCTTAGTATTGCATGGCTTTTCAAGAACTTTTTCCATCAAAAAAAAATTGTGCTAAATTTTCAAATCGCAAAGTAGGGAAGACAATTGAAAAACCAGCGCTACTTTCCTTTAATTCAATTAACTGCTTTGTGAGGAAACGAGCGCTGTGCATGCTAAATATGAAGTCTGAATAGAATATTTAAAAATAAATTTGAGCCTTTCTATTCAGATGACCCCATGTATTCTTAATTTAAGAGTAAAAAATTTCAGTTTGAATTTTCAAATCGTTCCTAATCAGATATGACTGATAATTCCTCTTTAAGATGTTCATTTACAATGTGTGATTCTCGCTTTGTTTTAAAGGAACTTCCATTCACATCACTTCATCAAGTCATTCCTGTGCCATTATTGCCTTACTGGCATTTTTCTATCAGAAGTTTGAGAAAATATTGCTTTTCATTATCAGTCAAAATCTCTTTTTTTCCCATCCATTCTCAGCTTCCTCTTTCTGAAACTATTTGTTGTTTTTTTTTCCTTTCACCTCTCTCTCTCTCTGTCTGTCTGTCCCTCTGTCTCTATCTCTATCTGTGTCTCTCTCAGTTTCTGTGTGTCTCTTTTTCTCTCTCTCTTTCTCTCTCTCTCTCTGCGTCTGCCTGTCCCTCTGTCTCTATCTCTGTGTCTCCCTCAGTTTCTGTCTCTCCCTCTCTGTCTGTCTCCCCCTCTCTCTCTCTCTCTCTCTCTCTCTCTCTCTCTCTCTCTCTCTCTCTCTCTCTCTCAAGCTAGGCAGAATATTTAATATACAAATTCACAGCAAATATTAATTGTTAAAAAATTTCACAAAAATTAATTTAAAAAACAAATGCATTAATTATTAAAATCTTGACCATTTAAAAAAGAAAAGCCTACTTCAGAGAAGAGGGGGGGGGCAGTCACCCTCTGCTGGATTTGCTACTGCTATATACTGGAATTACATAAAATTCTATTTTTGTCTTCTGGAAGCTCATTAAAGGTTAAAAAAATCAAGAAAAAGTTTTTATCACAAAAAAAAAAAAAAAAAGAAAAAAAAAAGAGTTTCGGGGCCACAGAGGCTATTTGAAAAAATTCTGGTTGCATTGGAAAGATGAGTTTGTGAGCAGCCATTACGAATGTCGGTCGCCAGTCACCAAATGGCGACCAGATATTTTGTATTGGCTAGTAAATTTTTTAATGTAGTAGCCAACAACAGCGAGTAGATTTTTCCCCCCAGGTGAGTAACCATTTTGTCCAACTTTTCCCCCACTTGTGAAAGAATATCAAATTCAGTTTTCTTGCCCGTGTTCCTGCAGCTGCTTCAAAAATGAATGGAACTGAAGGTGGGATTTGAGAGAAACTTAATCTGCTGCTTTTTATGTATATACAGTATATATGGGTGGGCCGAAAATGCACTTTTTCACCTATTTTCGAAATCAATAACAGCTGAGTATGGAAAAGTTGCCCCTTGGGTTGTTTAGTTTCTGTGTAGAATTTTTTTGAAATTGAACAATATCTTCCGGTGCTGCTGACACCTTTAAATTCAGGAATTTAGTCCACAAGAGCCATTTTTTCCCCGAAAATACAATTTTTCCTGATTTTTGAAATCATTATCAGCCGAGCATGGTAAAGTTGTCCCCATGGATTGGTTCGTAAATGTGTAAACTTTTTTTGAAAATTGGGCAATATCTTCCGGTGCCGCTGAAGCCTTTAAATTCGGGAATTCGGGCCACAAGAGCCATTTTTTCCCGAAAATAAAATTTTTCCAGATTTTTGAAACGATTATCAGCCGAGTGTGGTAAAGTTGTCCCTTGGGTTGTTTAATAAACATGTAAAGTTTTTTTGAAATTGGACGTCTTCCTATGCCGTTGGTGCCTTTAAACTCGTTTTTTTTTTTTCCTTTATCTTCTTTAAAACTGCAAATCAACACCAAAAAGGCCTCTTAGTCTTACACATTTCTTACCACCATTGTAACTTTTCCCCCACCCTTAGTGACGTCATGCAATTCTCACTCGGACTGACTCATCCTCCCTCAGTCACATGTGTGCTGCATTGTCCTTACAGCATCATCCGTATGCAAGGTTAAAGGTCATCCGGATCGAAGTCGTCCTCAACTTTCTCTCTCCCCTCTCGAAACCACCTATGCCAGTTACTGTGAATTCGCACATGCATCTCTTTTCTTGTCTGAGATAAAAAGTCAGTCCAGGAACTTTTAAGACAAAGGTCGTATTTATCAGTCACTGCACAGAGGTGGTCTAGTGCAGAAGAAATCTAGTAGGTGGGTGCACTTAGTGTCGTTTGTTCATGTTCACTTCAAATAAAGTCTCAAAACATACTCAATACTCATTCGTTAGAGTCATTAGAGTTACTCAATCACAATGGCCCCACAATATCAATCAACTAAAAAAGCCACTGATTGCTTTATTTTTGGATCGCCTGAAGAGCTGAAGACTAGTGTTTTACCAACTTACAGTCAAGTTATGAAATTTTACATATTTGTTAGGCAACAACTGAAATCCTCAAAGCGCGGCAGTGATCCGGCATTTACTGATGTTGCCAATGTTGGTGCAGAAAAGGTGGCCGATTTATGGAAGAAAGCTTCAATTTCCACAATTTCTTACAAAAGAATTCTCCAGATTCTTCGATCTTATCATACAAAGTATAGAAATATACTGAAGAGCAAAAGCAAGTCAACCAAGTCATACAGAGACACAGTAAATCAATTTCAGGATGACGCCAAGAAAACTCTTTTCAATATTGCCGCATGCAAGTGTCACTTATTTTCATCATGCTCCTGCAAAAAGAGCTGAAAGATTCCACAAATGGAGCAACCATTTTTGGTTGATCAACGGACAGTCAGGCAAATGATTATTTGCTGGCATTGATTCAAAAACAAGTGGAAAAACTACTATGCAAACAAAACAGCCAATCCAAGGTAATGTCAAGTACTTTAGAAACAGCTGCTTCGTGTTCTTTCACTGGTGAACAGGAATACAAAAACCCCAAGTTTATGTTCGAGTCACCTGGCCTTGAGGATTGTAGCAACCAAGCAGAATTTGACCGTAAAATGGCTAATGACAAGGATTTCATACCTGTTAGATCCAGAGAGTACCAACCCAAAAAATCTTTGTAAGAAAACAAAATGTCCGAGAAAGTCAGCCAGATGAGAATAAAACTGCCAACCACAGCGTTTGTCGCGTGATAGTGTATGGATTAAAGACAGGCCTGCAGCAAAAATGATTTCCGCAGTCCTGCAAGATGTCGGAATGATAACTGATGCTGATATTTGAAAAGTTACAACAAGAATAAGATAAGCAGAGAGAGAAAGAGAAAACGCATTGAGTTGCAAAGATGGGAGGAAAAAAGTAGAGCTTCAAGTTCGCTTTTTTGATGGACGCACAGATATAACCTAGACAGATGACATTAGGGGAGAAAAGAAGCACAGAACAACAGTTACTGAAGAGCGTGTGGTTTTAATACAAGAGCCAGGACCCCAATGTCTCGGCCATGTTTCACCAGCAAGTGGTTCAGCAAAATCCATTAAGACCAGCATTATCAAGTACCTTTCGCAGAAGGACATTACACAGGAGCCCTCATGCAGCTGGAAGTGATGGGACAGCAGCTAACACTGGATACAAAAATGGAGTTTTATGCTTACTAGAAGAAGAAATTGAGAGGCCTCTGCAGTGGCTCGCATGTTTGCTGCACACCAATGAGCTACTTTTGTGGCACCTCCTAAAGAAATTGGATGGCCCAACGAGTGGTCCTGTAACCTTCTCCAGTCCAATTGGAAAAGAGCTCAAAAGCTGTGAGCTTAAACCAGCCTTCGATTTCGAAAAGATTGAAGTGGATGAAACCTTTGCAATATCAGAACTTTGCAAAGATCTGAGTACCGATCAGCAGTACATGCAGGAGAATTACAAAGCTGTCACAACAGGTTGTTGCTCACCTGCGTTGGCAGAAAAAAGCCAGGAAAGCTGTCACACTCCAGTTGGCTGACCGCAGCACGTCGAGTTCTATATTTATACATTGTAAGTGCAAATGTGTTGGTAAATTTGAAAACCCTAGTTGAATTCATCATTAAAGTGTATGTTCTGATATGGTTTTCGATCAAATCAAAGTCGCACTGTAAAAATGGTGCTAGACACACTTGTGGAAGATGATCACATTATCACGTTATCTTCCAGATGACTTGAAGAATCTTGTGGATCCTGTAATAAGCCAGAATGCTTTTTATGCTCATTCCGAGAACATTCTTCTCTCAATGCTTACTGACGAAACAATTCACATCAGAGAGCTTGCTATCAGAAGGATTTTGAAGGCTTGGAAAATTGGACTCGGATAGCTGGGAATACAGTGGTTTACAGTTCCTTTGCTGAATTTTGGTGCAAAGCATTATATGGACCTAATCAACTGGAACACCTGTGTAGTGTCTCAGCTACCTATGCTTTGAGAAATCAGCAGCGAAGATCTTTGCAATATGATAAAAGAAAAATCCACCTTTGCTGGAAATAAAGAAGTTTCCATGCCACACTGAGGCAGGGGAAAGAGCAGTTAAAGTAGTGATGGAGCTACCTATGCTTTGAGAAATCAGCAGCGAAGATCTTTGCAATATGATAAAAGAGAAAAATCCACCTTTGCTGGAAATAAAGAAGTTTCCATGCCACACTCAGGCAGGGGAAAGAGCAGTTAAAGTAGTGATGGAGGTGGCAGTTTCTGTGGTTGGACAAGTTGCAAGGGATGGCCTGATCAGAGCCAAAATTGAATCCCAAAAAGCAATCCCATCCTTCAAAAGCAAATCAAAGCACAAAAAAGCATCAGCAGACCAGACAGGCATACAAGTAAGAGAATGAATTGCAAATCACATTGTGTCCATAAATGGTTGGGGTGGACATGGGTGGAACTCGATATGCAGCCCCCTTCTCATGGTGAGTTCTGGGTTATTTGAGTGAATTTAATCTGAAATAAGCAAAGAGCTGAATTGTGCATGCTTGCTTGCCTGCTTGGCACTCAGCGAAGCATTAAATGGTCAATTCAACAAAAACTGACTTTTTGACTAAAATGATTTTTCTTGCTGAATAACCAAAATTTAAAGGCGCCAGCGGCACAGGAAGATATTGTCCAATTTCAAAAAAATTTACACGTTTATTAACCAACCCTAGGGGCAACTTTACCGCACTCAGCTGATAATAATTTTGAAAATCCGGAAAAATTGCATTTTTGGGGGAAAATGGCTCTTGTGGCCCAAATTCCCGAATTTAAAGGCGTCAGCGGCACCAGAAGATATTATCCAATTTAAAAAAAAAAATGTACACAGAAACTAAACAACCCAAGGGACAACTTTTTCACACTCAGCTGTTATTGATTTTGAAAATCGCTGAAAAATGCATTTTCAGCCCACCCTAATATATATCCTAGCTTTTGTCCCTTTGTTTTAAATATTATTAAAGAAATTAGAAATCTAATTCCAATGGCCTCTCGAAAATAAATTATGTATGTGTACATTAAGATAGCAAGAGTAATGATATTACAGCACTGAAAATAAATTGTCAAAAAAATCAATCATTTTGGAACAAAAGCATGTGCAGTATTTGCAATCAATCTATGATCCTATGCAGTAACTGCTGTGCATCTGTTTTTATGAAGTTAATGGGGGAGGGGTCTCTCATTAGAAAGAAAAAAAAATCATTCATCCATTTAATTTCATATAAACATAAGTAGAGAAGTTACTGAATTATTATTATTTTTTTAACTTTGCATGGCCAGTAGATTTTGTTCATTTGGCTGGTAAAATTTTTATTTCACTAGCCACGTTGGCTAGTGAAAATTCATAGAAACGTAAGACACATAATCTTGACGCCAGGAGTGTTAATGCAGACATAGGCGTAACCACAGGGGCTGTCCGGGGGTCAAAACCACCAGATTATCAGTAGGGGATCCCCAATGTAAAGGAACCCCCCCCACCACCACCACCACCACACACACACACACACACACACACACACAAATTTCAGGAATATAATACCCACTTTTTTATGGTGTGAACCAACTAAATTTAATAAGATGTAATTTTTTGTAGAATGCAAACACATGTATAATGTGTATTTAATAAAACAGTGATATCGATTCCTAATAAGGAAATTCAGTTCTACAAGTTTGTAATTTACATTTCTGCCTTATCTATCATAGTTTAACAGTTGTGTTTGCTGAATTCCACAATTTGGCAACAGAGGCGCCTATGTTGTGCCTGTTAGATCGCGCCGCAGCAACTGCTTTGCTCCTGCGTATGTGTACGGGGGAGGGGTTCCCAAACTTTACCTTTTGCAGTATGTATATAACGTATATATATGTATACATATAATGTCTGTATGTGTGATTGCCCCCCCCTCCCAATTTTGAAACATGATTATGCCACTAAATGCAGATGTATTGGTCTCAATAGATATTTTGTTTCAAACCATTGTTTCTGAAAATCCAATTGAACTTTTTTTATCCCATTGAATTCTTATTGCCACCATAACCTTTTTTGTGCACTTTCTGCTTCAAATAACAGTTTTCCTGGCAAGTGGCAGAAAGTATATTCTATTTTCTCACTGTCTCTGCTTATAAATATCCAGTTTGAAAAATTCTTTTCATGTTGCTTAGTGTCCACTGTGAGGCATATTTTATATATGTTTCCTACTTTTTTATAACAACCAGTTTTGTCACTAGAGAGTGTAAGTGCATACTTCTATTTACAGATATACCCCCACCCCCTCTAGAATTCCAACTGGAAAAAAAAATGTTTGGGGGCAGATACCAATAATATAACGAAATGTATTTTAGTGATACCTTCACTTCAAAATAATGCACAGTTGTACAGATAGGGGTGTATGTGAAAATTATTTCTTTATTGCTATCTCTACTTCTAAAAGCCCAATTTGAAACATTCTTATTGTATTGGTTGTCATTCAGTATGAGGAACATTCTAGGAACACTTCATAATTCTTTGTCATGTACAGTTCCACTGCTGGGTGGTGAAAGTTGCTCTACATCTAAAAAAACGACTGAAAAAATTCTTCTGCATTGAATGCTATTCACTGTGACGAAGATTGTGGGCATTACTCGCTTAAAAGAATGCACAGTTTTTTGGAAAGTGTATATATGTTTGTAACATCTGCAAATGGCCATTTGCAGTCATTTCCTAACTCTGAAGATGGGCATGAGCCCAAAACACGTGTCAGTTCCGCCTTAATGGGAGTGTCCGTTCGACACAGCACGGAGGACGGCCAGGAGCTTCTAGAGATCTTAAAGTTCACAAATTCATGTTTTTGGGTCTTATTTCGTTCCATTGGGATTTTAACCAAGGACTTCTTCCTTTTTTAGGCCTTGCATACTCACCTTGTGGTCTTCTACGAAAGCCTGGAGGAATGCAGGAAGTGTTCTAGATATTTTTAACTAAAACGGTTTTAAAGTTAACATTGGTTCATAGTTTCAGACTTTTTCGTTTTTCTTCGGGTTTTAACCAAGACCATTTTTAATTGTACATACTCAGCTTAGGAGACGAAAAAAGTCTTCAGGGTACTTGCAGTCGAGAATATGTCGACAAAGTTTGCATAACTGAAAATGACATGGTACATTAACTTCAAACACGATAGCAATAAAGGAAGAGGACCATAAAAAAACTTCGTGAGTACAATCTTTTTATTCTATTTTACAATAGTATCATTTTTAAATACAAGAATTTTTTTGCTTCTGACGTCCAGAACATAACGTGATAAAAAGCGAGTACAAATCTTTCACTGACTGAAGATTTTCGATATAAATTAAATTTTGGAGCAGATCCCAATAAATGTAAAACATTTTATTAATATTTTCTTTCACTTCAAAATAATTTCCTACTTTGAACATTTCATGTTGACCTGACCTGTTTGTAAACCAAGATTTCTTCAAACAACAGTTACTTGTTTCACACAAATAAATTATTAAAATGAGCAATATGCATGGGGGGAAAAACCTCACCAAAAGTCATCATAGAAAAGCACCAAATGAATAAATGTAGCGGTCTCAAGAAAGGCTCTAGCACATAGCTGCACCAGAAATATAAAAATTTAGAGATGTGCACCGCTACTGTCCTCATAAAAAAGCACTAAAGGAATAAATGTAGCAGTCTCAAGAAAGGCTGTAGCACATGGCTGCACCAGAAAAATAAAAATTTAGAGACTTGCTCAGAATGACTTAAATAAATGAAGATGAAGGTCCGAAAAAACGTGAAAAAGACCTAAAAGAATATGCAAATATAAAAAAAGAGAAAACCTAACAATTTTGACCTAGTGAGCCCATACACACTAAGAAAAAAAATTTTAGTGGTGAAAAAAAGGAAATTTGGAATATGCACACACACACACGCACACACACACATACACACACACTCACTCACTCAAGTAAAGCGAAGGATAAAACCAATACCAAAGGGAAAAAAAGACAATGTCTCCTGATGTGTAATAACTTTTTTTTTCAATTTCTTCAATTTTTTTGGGATAGAAATCTTTGTCTAAGGAAGAAGAGAAATGCTTCTAGATCATCTCTGAACATTTCTTGAGTGAGAAGCTAAGGCCAAAGATTTGGAAGGGGAAATCCTAGCGCTAAAGGTTCTTTCCCAAACAGCTGTCACAAATCTACAAACTGACACTGTGTAATTAATAGAGATAGGATTTATGTGGGCTCATATATAGATTTCAAATCTGATCATCCCTTTCTGAACGCAATCTTGAATCTTGCACACAAACCAAATATCTGCTCCTAAAATGAATGCAAAATTTATTTTGTTAATGTAAAATTTACAGTTAAAGTACCATTCTTTTTATGTGTATATCTGAGAGAGAAACCACAAGGAAGGGAAAGTTGCAGAAGTACAAATTAGTGTATTCATTTCTCTCCCTCTCTCCCCTGTGCAATGAAATAAACGTAGTCCAGAAGAAGGAGGAAGACAAATGAAAGCAACACACTCATGGGTTAGTTCCCATTCTTTTTCTCTTCCTCTCTCTCCCGCAATGAAATGGGTGCAGTCCAGAAGAAGGAGGAAGAAGAACGAAAGTTGTGCGCGCACGGGTTAGTTTGCATTCTTTTTTTCTCCCTTCAGCAGCAAATAGAGACAAAGCAAAAATGAGTAAAATTAGAAAATCTAAATTCTACAGTATTCTAAAGGACTTTCAAAATGAGGGGTTTGAAACTGATGGTACTCTGATTTTGTGTACATATTGTGACAAGAAAATCATGGTGGATGATAAACTAAAACACCAAAAGCTGCCATTGAAGAGGCACGTGGAATCAGTCACTCACAAAAAGAACAAAGAAATTAGAACAAAAACCAAGGATAGCAGTACAAAATGTCCGTTCATTGTGGATGCTTTTCGACAAGCAACTAAGAAAGCTGATCAAGTCAACCAGTTTAATGTTGATATTGCCGCTGTTCTAATGGAATCAAGAATCCCTTTGTCTAAAGTCAACATTCTTCCCTAAAAGAATTTCTGGAAAAATACACGCAAAGGAAAACCCCCAATGAGAGCACTCTGAGGAAGAACTACGTGGATGTAAACTATGACGCCACTGTACTTAAGATCAAAAGCAGTATAGGATATTCTCCAGTGGCATTCATTCTGGACAGAACAACAGATGCTCAAAAGAGGTATGTCCTTTCCATTCTTGTTGCTCCTTTGAACAGAGAACCATCTCGCTTCATGTTATTCAGAATGTCTCATTTGGATGAAACAAATAACTGCACCATAATGCAGGCGTTACACGATGCTTGTTCGAAGTTGTGGCCAGAAATTCATTACGACAAGGTATGATTAGTGGTCACAGATCAGGTGTCTTACATGCTGGAAGCATTTTCTCACCTGAAGCCTCTTTATCCCAACTTACACCACGTTACCTGCTTGGTGCACTCCTTGCATAGAGTTTGTAAAGCCGTGAGGGAAAAGCACGAAGTTGCAAACCAGTTCATTGGATTAATGAGGAAAGTGCTGCTTAAGGCCCCAGCGAAAATCAATATGTTCCAGCAAACCACCCAACTTGCCCTTCCTCCAGAGCCTGTGATTGTCAGGTGGGACACCTGGATCTCTGCTGTGTACTACTGTCTAAACTTTGCCAAGATCAAGGATTTCATTGCTCAACTTGAAGAAGATGGTAGTGCAGCAGTTACAAACATCAAGAGTCTTGTGGGCTGCAAGGATCTGGAAAAAGAGTTGTATGAGGCATACAACTACAAGTTCATTGTAGACAGCATCAAGAAGCTTGAAGAACGGAACCTAGAAAAGCAAATACAGTGGGAGATTTTTAAGGAAGTGGAAAGCCGTGTGGATGACTTTGCCAAGACAAAGCTGGAAAATTCTCTTCGGAAGAACCCATACGTCATTGCCTTTGTGAGAACCAAGATCTTGACATTCGCATAAAGACCAAGTTTGCGCCTCTAGTGAGCGTGGAGGTGGAGAGATCTTTATTTCAGTACAAATACTTTTTGACTGACAATAGCGACAGAATATGATTTTCCAGAACATTGAAAAAATGTTTATTGTGTGACAGAATTACTTTGTATGGAATGAAAAGGGAAAAATTATATAGAAATAACTGGTAAGTCATTTATTTTTATTACATTAAAAGATTGGGAACGTTAAAATATTGTGTAGCTCTACATTTAATATTGCACGCAATAGGAAGGAAAATTCGCACGCATGAATCCTAACTCTAGTAATGAAACAACTCTGAGATCTGCGGAACCTCTGGGATATTAACATGTAACATGAAAAACCCTGTGAGATTCCTCCTACCAGGGTGATGCATACAAAATTTCGGATGAGAGGAATCAAGTGAAAGGCTTTTGTAATGGCCATTACAAACCTCAGCAGAACGGGAAACAAAGGGTAAGACAGACTAGGTGCAGTGTTGTAAGCGCTGGCTTCTGACTTTTCTTCTGAGTTGGCTTGGATGAGGCATGGGTAGTGTGCTTGTCTTACAGCACTGGCTCTCTTCATTCCCTGGAACAAGTTACCCTAATTAGGGACGAGCAACTGCTTATAGCCCGTAGAGTTGCTCATGGTGATGGTTAAACTCTGAAATAAAACAGACAATGGACTGTATTATTGGTGTTCATAAAAAAAAAAAAAAAGTTCTCCGTCGCTGTATGATTACAGTGGCTTTGTTTCAGAAATTAAAAACAAAATGATAACCAACCTGAGATTAGTGGATTCGAATTTTCTTATAAAAGACAGGAGCCATTCCAGTGGCTGAGTTGTAGAGCTGTGTAGGTTTCTGGCTTCTCGTCTGAGTTTAGCCAGAGTTCGAGTCCCGGGTGAGGAATGGGTGTTGTGCTTGTCCGATAGTACTGGCTCTGTCTCTTCCCTTGAACCAGTAGCAGCCATAAATTGGGACAGACACGTGCTTACCTTAGACTTGCTCACGGTGAGGTGGCAGCTTTTCTCGGGGGAGGGAGGAATAATGTCCACTGTGAGCAACTCGGTGGGCTATAAATAGTTGTCCGTCCCTAAATTGAGGCTACCGGGTCCAGGGAAGGTATTCCACCAGTGCTGTAAGATAAGCACATCACCCTTGCCTCATCAAGAACTCGAACCTTGCCCCACTTGGATAAATGGTGAGAAGCCAGTGCTTAGACCACTGGACCACCATGTTGGCTCTCACAGTGGTGGTTGAGTCCTGAAGCAAAACAAAAAGACGGATTGTATTTGTGGCAACCTTCGGGGGAAATAACCCTCCATTGCTGCATGATTGCAGTGACTTCGATGTAGAAATAAAAAAAAAAAAAAAATAAGCAACCCGAGATTAGTGGATTCAGATTTTTCTCATAAGATGGGGACCACTCCATTGACCGAGTAGTCAGAGGCTTAAGTTTCTGGCTAGTCATCCTAATTGAGTCCTGGGTGAAGCATGGGTGTTGTGCTTCTCTGATGGTGCTGGCTTTGTCCCTTCCCTGGAACCAGTGCCCCTACATTAGGGATGGGTGACTGCTTATAGCCCTTAAACTCTGAAACAAAAAAACAATATAATGCATTATTCTCTTTTGCTGCATGATTACAATGGCTTCAATTCAGAAATTAAAAAAAAAAAAAAATTAACAACCAACCTGGGATTAGTGGATTCAAATTTCTCTTATATGAGGTGGAGGCCACTCCATTGGCCAAGTAGTCAGAGGCGTAGGTTTCTGACTAGTCACCTGAATTGAGTTCAAGTACTGGTTGAGACAAGATGTTGGCTTTGTCCTTTCTCTGGAACCAGTGTCATTAAATTAGGGGCGGGCAACTGCTTTATAGCTCTTAAAGTTACTCATGATGATCTCGCTGCATGGGGAGGAGAACATTGAAGATCTTGGGAGCTACAGACCCATCAGCCTCCTATCAGTTGTTTATAAAATCCTCACTAAGGTAGTATCACATCACTGGAAGGCAACACTGGACATGCATCAACTTAGACAACAAACTGGATTCAGGAGTACTTTCAGCACTACACTGAAGAGCAATTGAATTAGAGACAGCTGGCGTCATGCAAATGTGGCGCTGTGGGCGGCCCTGTAAACGGAAACGACATGACGTATGCAGCGATCCGACAATATAAGGAGTGATGCGACGGGAATCAGTAAGAGTCGGGCGCAGTGTGGATAAGACGAATGATCTAAGCGCATTTGATCGTGGGCAAATTGTCGGGACCCGACGAATGGGTCACTCCATCTCAGAAGTCGTGCAGGCACTGGGATTTTCACGAGCCACTGTGTCACGGGTGCACCGTGAGTACAACGAATCCGGTAAAACTATCCCTGCAAGGTCTAACTGCCGTGGAAAACAGCGTGTGGATGAGCGGGGTCATCGTCGGCTACCTCGCATTGCAACAGCGGATAGACGGGCCACAGTGCAAGAAATCACTCGGCAATTTAACGCTGGTGCACAAAATCGTGTAAGCAGCCACACCTTCCAGAACCATCGTCCCACGAGGGTATCGCTGCTGACCGCACATCACAGGGTGCAAAGATTAGCATGGGCGCGGGAACATCGCCACTGGACCCTAGACTAGGGGAAAACTGTTGCCTGGACTGATGAGTCGAGATTCACGTTGGTACATGCGGATGGCAGGATACGAGTACGGCGCAAACCACATGAAGCGATGGATCCTTCTTGCCAGCAGGGTACTCTTCAAGCTGGTGGGTGTGGCATTCTCGTTTGGGGACTGTTTACGTGGACTGAAATGGGACCCCTGATAAGTGTGACATCGTTCCTCACAGGTCAACGTTACCGGGATATCCTGGACGACCATTTGCTCCCGTTTGTGCGTCTTCAACATCCCAATGGGGACCTCATCCTGCAACAAGACAATGCACCGTGCCATCGCTCCCGAATTGTATCCGAATGGTTGGATGAACACTACACCGACGTGACCTCGCTTCCTTGGCCAGCTAGGTCACCTGATCTCAATCCTATCGAACACATCTGGGATGCCATCGAAAGAGAGAGAGAGAGAGAGATGTTCAAGGCTCTGACCTGCTCCATCAAATCTTCGTGAACTGTGGGAGCTTGTTCAGGGGTCGGTGGATCCGTATAGCTTCCCAAAGCTTCCGGTGTCTTGTCGAGTCCATGCCGAGACGAATCGCCGCCGTCATCAGAGCGAAAGGTGGTGCTACACGTTACTAGACAGGTATCTCTAATTCAATTGCTCTTCAGTGTATTATGTTTCAGCACTATCTATATCTGGTTTTAGATCATATTCATGTACGTAGGGAACTTAATTGAAAGAGCGAATATGTATGAATTTCCATTATTAGGAAATTCAGAAGTTTTGAAAAACATTCCACAAAGTGGAATGTTTTTCAAATCGTTGAATTCGGAAACGAGGAGATGAAGATTAATTGAAGATATACAGAGTGGAAGAAATATTCTTCTCATAATACGTGGCAAATACGTGGTTTAAGAATATTCCGAAGCTCTTTACACTCAGATACTTGCGAATTCGCCATCATTGCTGCCCCGGTGGCGCAGTGGTCTAAGGCCCTGGCCTCTGATCATTCGTCCGTAAGGGGTCCGGGTTCGAATCCCGGTGAGGCATGGATGTTATGTTTGTCCTACGGCACTGGCTCTCTCCCTTCCCTGGAACCAGTGACCCTAAATTAGGGACGGGCGACTGCTTATAGCCCATTGAGTTGCTCACGGTGGTCGTTAAACCTCCAATCAAAAAAAAAAAAAAAAAAAGAATTCGCCATCGTGGGTGGTGCAACGGATACATGCTTAAACGGTAATCGGAAGATGCGGGTTCGATTTCCGCTCCACGGCGATAAAATTTTCAAGTTTTCTGATGTGATTGAATTCACGTGTGAAACAGCAATTACAGTCAATTCAGCGATGTCTGATTGCTGTGTTATAATTATTAATTGAAAATAGTTTAACCCACCTACGTTTTGGCTGATGACATAGTCATTCTTGCAAGTACTCCCTCAGTGCTACAGAGTATGATTTAAGAACTTGCTGACAAGAGTAAAGAAATGGGATTGACGATTAATTTATAGTGTATAGTGCTGTTATAAGAACACGAACTGAAGGTTTAGAGTTGATGGGGCAAATTTAGAAGTAACTGATGCCTACATTTACCTTGGACAACAGATATCAGTGAGGGCCACATCGAAAAAGACATTAACAGGCGTACGGGAATTGGCTGGAGTGCACATGAATAAAACGGTACGATTTTCAGGAGCAATTAACCTTTATGTCGTAAAAGAAAAGGGTGGAACCAATGTGTCCTTCTGGTTTTCACTTATGGAAGAGAGACATGGATCGTAACTGAAACGGACATTTAGAGGCTGCTGAGTACTCAACATGGAGAAATCCATGCTTGGTGTAACATCAAGATCGAAAGACACTCGAGTAGCAATGAGCTAGACATATTCCTAGACAACCTGATCATCATTGGACAACTAAAATACTAGACCAGGATACCAAGGGACAGGGAAAGAACCAGAATAAGGTCACATGGGAAATGGGTGGTTGAAATTCGAGATTGTACCAAACTGACATGGAAGAGAATTCTTCAAGACAGTTGTGATAGAGACCTTAATCCACCAGTGGGTTGAAAATGATTAATTATATGTAAAAAAACCCACTCTAAATCAGGAAATTTTCGATTCTTTCATGCAACACTGACAACCATACAAATCTGCGTTTTAGCATGCTTAGGGGTGTCTTAAAACCCCCATTGCACAACTCCAATGGGAGTTTTAAGAAGCCTCTGCCCGCGTTCTTGACTACTATTAATTACTAATTAAAGGTTTCAATCGTGTTTACGTTGACTTTCTATGTAGATCTCTGGCCGTCTTAACATGATCTTATTGGATTCAAACAATACAATTGACAGTTTGAAAAAAAATTCAAATATTAACACATGTGAGACTTAAACCAATTTTTCCTTCATATATAATATTTAAATACAGGGTGTGCCATATAAAAGAGGCCCGAGTATAATGAACTACAACAGTCGGGCAATGTTACTATACATGGTAAAGAATAGTTGAAATAACAGAAAACAGGAGTAATTTGCCTGCGTTTATTACAATTGCAGAAAGTGCTGTCCTCCGACATCAAGACAGCTGCACACGACGGAACATGTTCGTAACGCGCCACAACTCATTGGCAGTAATCTGTACTATGGCATCCGTAATGTTCACTTTTAATTCATCAAGGGTATGTTGATTAGTTGCGTACACTTTACCTTTCAATACTCCCCACAGATAAAAGTCACAGGTGGAGAGACCGGGTGATCTGGGTGGCCATAGTCCCTTCGATACAGTTATGTCCTCCGCAAACACTTCATGCACAGCACGTAGACTGTTCCGCGCAGTATGCGCCGTTGCACCATCCTGCTGAAAGAAAGCATATGCTCGCTGTTCTGTAAGTGCGGCAACAAATAGGTTGAACATAGCTCTCCGAGTTGGTGTCAGTGAAAAAGAATGGGCCAACTATTCTCTTCGTAGACATAGCACACCAAACGTCTATCTTTTGGTCGTACAGAGGAGTCTCCACTGTCTGTCTATGATTCGTGTCTGTCCAAATCCTGCTGTTTTGCGCATTGACATACCCGGACAGATGAAACCATGCTTCATCTGTCATGTAATAAAGTGTTGGGTCGATTTCATCGCTGACAATGGTCTGAAACCACTTACAATATTGCATCCGTTTTGCATAATCAGGAGTTTTAAGTTCTTGGAGCGGCATAACTTTGTACGGCCGAAAATGCAAATCCATCTTAAGTATGCGTCGGCATGACGTGGCAGATATTCCCGTTGCAGACGATAATCGGCGAATTGACTTCCGAGGGCTTTGTAACATCATTGTGCACACATTCTTGATATTGTCTTCAGTACGAATTCTCTTGGGTTTGTTTCTTTTCCTGTTGCACACCGTGCCGGTTTCACAAAATTTCCGCCCTAACTTCTGTACCACTGATTTCGCCGGTGCTGCACAATGTGGAAATTTTTCTGTAAAGAACTCATTTAAAACCTTGTATGAGTTATTTCTGAAATACTGTTCCGCAATAAAAATCCGCTGTTCCGTACTTAAAACCTTTCCGTTGCCTTTGTTCTCTCTTCACTTACACTTATGACCGCGTACCTACGCTGCTCTGGCTGTGACTAACCACTCCGGGGAATTCCTTTGCAGCTGTACATGCAGAAACCGGTTAGAAGTGGAACAAAGCAGTTTTAACTGGTAACCCGCCAAACAACTTTAACCCGCCTAACAACGTCAGATCAGATCATATGTAGAGAATTTTATAGGAAGGGAGTGTCTGACCCCAGGTCTTAAACTACCCTTATAAATAGGAAGCTGTAGAAGATTTGGGCTAGAGTATCCGATAGGAAAGTGACATGGAAACGAAGTAGAAAGGTGGAGAAAGACGCCCTTATTTATTACCGGGGGGCCAGTACCCGGGGTCCGACGGTTTAATGTGCCCATCCGACGCACGGCGGATATTTAGTGGATCGAGCGTTCGTACCTGCCTGGGATCGAACCCGAGGTCTCCATGGCAGTCACGAACGTTGCCCACTAGGCCACCCGCGGCCGAAGCATAACAGCGTCTGGCCACGGGGCCTCTTTTATATGGCGCACCCGGCATATTCCTTGATATGTACTATATACACTGACGGAAAAAAATCCCAACACCAAGAAGGGGTTGTGTTAGGTAAACGACAGTTGGTAGGCGGTGAGAGTACATCTGTAAGATGACGTCTATGTAAATTTCGCGCTCAGCGCATACGTGTGGCGCTAGTAGCGCCCCTCTGAACATGAAAAGCAGGTATGCTGTAAATACGCGCTGTAACGTTCGTCAGCGTTAGTTATCGTTGAGATTCGACGTAGGGTGTTGATGTTAGTCAAGAATGCCTTTAAGAAGACGAAGAAGCCATTATCAACAGCTCACGGAGTTTCAACGAGGTCGTGTAATAGGGCTACGAGAAGGTGGATTTTCTTTCCGCAATATTGCAGAACGACTTGGCAAGAATGTAGCCACTGTGCATGATTGTTGGCAGCGGTGGTCAAGGGAAGGTACTGCCTCAAGAAGACCGGGTTCTGGCCGGCCACGTGGCACTACTGAGAGGGAAGACCGCAGTGTACGGCGTATGGCCGTGGCGCATCATTCTGCGGCAGCAATTCGAGCTGCAGTTGCCACCACAGTGACACAACGAACTGTTACAAATCGGTTACTTGAATGACAGCTCCGAGCCAGACGCCCTGTAGCGTGCATTCCACTTACTCCAAACCACTGCCGTTTGCGACGTCAGTGGTGTCAAACTAGAGCTCATTGGAGGACGGAGTGGAGATCTGTTGTGTTTTCTGATGAAAGCCGGTTCTGCCTGGGTGCCAGTGATGGCCGTGTGTTGGTTAGAAGGAGGCCAGGTGAGTGCCTGCAACCAACCTGTCTGCGGCTGAGACACACTGGACCTACACCTGGAGTTATGGTCTGGGGAGCAATTTCCTATGACAGCAGGAGCACTCTCGTGGTTATCCCACGCACCCTGACGGCACAGTTGTACGTCGGTCTGGTGATTCAACCTGTTGTGCTGCCATTCATGAACAGCATTCCTGGGGGTGTTTTCCAACAGCATAACGCTCTCCCGCATACCGCTGTTGTAACCCAACATGCTCTACAGAGTGTCGACATGTAGCCTGCTAGATCACCAGGTCTTTCACCAATCGAGCACGTATGGGACATCATTGGACGACAACTCCAGCGTCACCCCCAACCAGCAATAACCATCCCTGTATTGACCGACCAAGTGCAACAGGCATGGAACTCCATCCCACAAACTGACATCCAGCACCTGTACGACACAATGCATGAACGTTTGCGTGCTTGCATTTAACATTCTGGCGGTTACACCGGTTATTAATGTACCAGCATTTCACATTTAAAATGGCTCTTCTTGCGCTTACAATAAGCTGTGATCTTGAAACCTTAATCGATTAAATATGTTCCCTATATAAATGTATTGCCGCCATTTCATTCCTCTACAACTATTTTTTCGTGGTGTTGGGATTTTTTTTTCCGTCAGTGTATATCGATGTTATAAAATCTTTCATGAGATATGATGTCCTCATGAAATCACTTCTCATTATTGTATTTAAATATCATACTCAGTTCCAATTTGTTACTAACATCTGAAGATGTATGTGTCCGTTGCGGATCTGAAAGATCTAATGTTTACTGTATATTAATATTAACCTTCATCACATTAAAATTTTCGAAACTGTCAATTGTACTGTTTGAATCCAGTAAGATCGTGTTAAGACGGCCAGAGATCTACATAGAAAGACTTCTATTAAGATGAGAACTGTTGCGTGCCAATGAAATAAGTACTAATGGAGGACGTAATTTAGAAAATTTCCTTGAAATAAAGAACTTTTTTCTAAAAAAAAAAAATAATAAAGCAGTAATGAACCTAACAACCTAATAAAATTTTCGATGTGTAGTACTACGAATTTTTAGTCGGAATTAATTGCTTTTCAAGAAATCGCCAAGTCAGGGACAACTGGACCATAGGAGGGGCAGCCCGGGCCCCACGTCTTCACGGGGCCCCGCAATTTTGGAAGTAAAAACAAAACGATCTGCGGTACAATTTTCTATATAAATACATTACATATATATGTATTTTTTTAAGTTTCGTGGCGCGAAGCCCTTCAAAAGATATTTTTGTAATGTTTTGTTTTATAGATAAGATCATATGTATAGGATAGTACAACTATACTAGTTATCCGAATTTAGTGGCGTAGATAAAATCAAGGTTTCCAAGCTTTCGCACATCAACCAGACAGCTTTCTCAAGGAAGGTAGACAGCAAACTGCCTTGCGTTATTATATGTAGAGGATTTTAGGAAGGGAGTGTCTGTTCCCAGGTCTTAAACAACCCTTACAAATAGGAAGCTAGGAGATTTGGGCTAGAGTGCCAGATGGGAAAGTAACACGGAGGCAAGGTAGGAAGGGGGAGGATTACGCCCTTATTTATTCCCGGGGGGCCGGGGCCTGACGGATTAATGTGCCCATCCGACGCACGGCGGATATGCAGTAGCTCGGTCGTTCGTACTGCCTGGGATCGAACCCGAGGTCTTCTTCGTGGCAGTTACGAACGATGATCACTAGGTCACCCGCGGCCCTGTTTTTAGTTTCCAATGCCCTCCACCTTTAATTAGATTACCGCGTTTCGTCATACAGATACTGAGATTTGCATATTTCAAATTATTATAACAACCTTAATATTTTCCGTATCATGAAATAAATTAAATTTCGCCATTTTGTGACTCCCTACTTTTATATACTGTATTCAACAACTTGAGTGCAAACCAGATACTTAAATTTAAAACATAAGTGCAATATCAGAGTATGTTTGGGGCTATATGAGGCTAGTTGTTTAATGACTTTAAAAACGGTATTGAAAATTAAAAAAAAAGTAATTTTCATATATTAGCGGGTGTAAAACTTCATCACTAATTTGCATCAAAAATCAATACTAAAACTTGTGTTAGGGAAAAAAATATTGATACGAATTTATTTAAGATGAATCCTTATATGATTCGCTACGCAAATTTTTTGAAGATACCATTTTGTGAGGAAGTTTATACACTGAGTGGCCACTTTATTATGACCACCTGACAGTTTTAAGCAAATGAGCTATGGCTGCACGCTGTTGCCGCTAGAAGGCGAGGCTAGTATAAAAAGGGAAAGCTTAGTGCTTGCGACAGTAGTAGAAGTGATTTTTGGGTGACGAGATGGGTAAAAAATGCGATTTGACGCACTTTCAACGTGGGATGATTGTAGGAGCTCGGAGCCATGGATCGAGTATAACCGAAACCGCCGCATTCGTGAAATGTTCCAGTGCAACTGTTGTTAAAGTGTTTAAAGACTAGACTGTCAGACAAAAAACTGGGTCTCTGCGTACAACGTGTGGTCGTCATTGACTAATGACTGCTCGGACGGAACGGAAAGTGTCCAGACAGGTAACAGACAACAGAAGGGCAACAGTGCAACAAATTACAGACCATCTTAATCAAAGATACCCTCAAATGATCTCTGCACGCACTGTTCGCCGTACACTACATCGGTTGGGATATGGCAGCCGAAGGCCTGTTCGAACACCTTTGCTGTCTGCAGTTAACAAGAGAAAACGTCTCCAGTTCGCACAGGAGCACAAGGATTGGACAGTCGATAATTGGAAACAAATTATGTGGTCCGATGATTCACGTTTTCAGTTGCACCATGCCGATGGCCGAGTGAGAATTTGGCGGAAACAGCACGAAAGCATGGACCCCAATTGCATAGCTACAACCCTTCAAGCTGGTGGAGGCAAAGTTATGGTTTGGGGAATGTTTTCCTGGCATGCTTTGGGCCCTTTAATTCGTGTTGATCAACGTCTGACTGGCACATCATATCTAAACATCGTTGCGGACCAAGTGCATCCTGTCATGTGGATATCTTATCCCAATGACGATGGCTACTTTCAACAAGATAATGCGTCCTTCCATAGTGCTCGTATTGTTCAGGATTGGTTTCAGGAACATGCCGGGGAGTTTACTTTTCTTAGGTGACCCCCACAATCTCCAAGTCTCAACCCCATTGAGAATTTGTGGGATGAAGTTGAACGAGCCATCAGACAGCTGGATCCACAACCCTGCAATCTTACACTCCTGGAAAGTGCTATTCATCAAGCATGGTCTCAGATTCCACAAAATACCTATCAACATCTCGTGGAGTCCATGCCACGAAGAATCGACGCAGTATTAAAGGCAAAAGGAGGCCCAACGAAGTACTGAGGAGGTGGTCATAATAAAGTGCCACTCAGTGTATAAGAATTATAATACAACCTCACCGCAAAGATAATCGTAGATTTTTAACACTTTTCTGTCTCTCTGAAATTTATTTCCATGTCATGGTCTTTTTTCTTAAGTTTAAAGTAAATATTTCTTGGAGACAATGTTTTTTTTTTTTTTTTTTTTTTTTTTTTTCTGTACGATAGTTTTCGTATGTGTTCTTTACGGACGATATTTTTCACGTAACGACTTTATTACGGTATGAAATTTATTTTCTTGGGCATGCAATGCAATTTTTCTCCTGGCCCTGCGCTAAGTAATTGTAAAATTAACACGGAAGTCTCATTCCCGACAATATATTTTTTTATCCATTATTTTCGTTGTTTTCAAAGTAATTCCCTATTCCAACCGTGAAATGACGAATTGGGAACTGCTATGTGGTTGCCCGGAGATCCGCTTCCGGTCGTGCACAGCCTTCCTTGGAACTTCCGGTGTGGTACCAGTAATGTTTGATTGCTCAAATGCATGGGCATTTTTAGGCTCTCACCACAGTTACAATGTAAGTGTTTTTCTTTATTTTTTACTTATTTATTTATTACGGTCTATGTACAATATTTCTTAATCCGTTGCTGTTGTGCAGTCAGTTAAAATTACTAGGGGAAAACTGTAAAGTTTAAATTGTTATTACTGCTGCCTCGACATTCATAACTACACAAGCGAAGAACTTGTCGTTAGAAATAATTTTAGATGCATTATAATTATCGTTATGAAGAAATACCAAGATATTTTTCTTCCGGCCGAGATCCAAGTTAGATTTTTAATTCCTCATAGTGTTCTTACATACACAAATTATGTAATCCACTTTCGTGCGAGCATAGGCATTGCTTGACCAAAAACTTTTGGAGGGCGCGAATAAATATAAACTGAAGTTTTCCTTTGAGGGAAAGAGCCACGAATAAGTGTAAAGTGATGTTTCCATGGGGAGGGAGCGTAGAAATGCAGACTAATGTTTTCTTTGGGGGAGGGGGAGGGACAATTTTTGGAAACACTTTCTTTGTAAATGTCCCAAAATGTGGATCTTTAAAATGCATAGCAAACAGATTAGCTCTTCATCCATACAGCATATTCGGAAGGTTACGGAGGTGAGGCATCTTAATTCCTTTCCTGTATATGAGGGATCTACGCCTCATAGAACAGGTTACTTTGTATCCTGGTTATTTGATGCAGTTAACTATATAGTCTTTAGAAAACAACATACTGCAGCGTGTAACTTTCTTTTTTAGTTATAATTTTTAGCAAATTTATTTACATGTACATTTTTTCTCTACTCCCCCAAGCCATGAATTTATGCTCCTAGTAAGACCATTCAAGACCTTTCTTTCCCTAATAAGACCCCAGCCCCCTGTAGCTACGTCCCTAATACTCGTAAAATACACGTGAGTTGAAGGGGAAATCGCGCTATCTTTGTATATTGGTTATTGTTGCAATCAGCTAGTGAATATATTTTTCGAAAGGAAGGGAGAATCTCTGAACCAACAAATGGTGATCCTCAAAATAAAATAGAAATACACTCCTACCCAAAAAGAACAAGAAAGATGACACCGAATTTTCGGTTGTAATAAGCACGTCTTTTGAATCCGTTCTCACGCAAATTAAATTTATCAAAGCTATTCAAAATCAATGGAACCGGTATGGAAAACAATAGTATCTGACGGAAGAAAGAAGTTTTTCAATCGAGTCTTTAATCCCTCAGATATTGCTGTAAACGGAATCGTGAGCTTACGAACTCTTAGAAACAAAGTTATCGACAAAAATAAGATGACTTTACGTCCCCTGGTGAGAAAACCATGCATTATTTTGAGGAAGAAAGTATTCGCAAAAGGTTTATCCATATGAGCGGTATCGGTCCAAGAAAAAAAAATTTAGTCGAGTTTCCAGGAGCCCAGATTTTGCTACAAATACATCAGAAGCAGAAATTAACACCTATGACCCCTGATGGCCAAACCATTCTTTACCAAAAATTAGAAATTATGTAAAAGCATTTTCCATCAGGTCTTATATGCGATACAGGAAGAATTTTTCAAATTGGAGTTTTAGGAGCAGAAAACGCAATTTACCTTTGCGCGCCCTAGCAGAAAGTCTATGATTTACTTGAAAATTTTGAATTTATAGGAAAAACATTTCGCATCGGAAACACTATCCAACAAAGAAGGAATTTTTCAAATCGGATTTTTAGAAGTAGAGATATTGACAAAAATAAGATATACATCTACGCCCCCTGGCGTAGAAATCATGCATTATTTCAAGAAGAAAATGTTCCTAAAAGGTTTGTCGACATGAGCAGTATCGGTCAACAAACGACTTTTTTTTTCATTCGAGATTTCAGAAGCTCATACTTTGCTGCAAATACACCAGAAACGGAAATTAAGATTTACCACACCATTTTTTTTTACAAAAATTAGAAATTATGTGCAAACGATTTCCCATCAGAAGCTGTATCCGGTGCAGAAAGAATTTTTCAAATCGGAGATTTAGAAGCAGAGATATAGAGGAAACGCAATTTACGTTTACGCCCCCCTAGCGTAAAGTCTATGAATTACTTGAAAATTTTGAAATTATATGAAACGCATGTCACACTGGAAACACTATCCAACAAAGAAGGAATTTTTCAAATCGT
Source organism: Macrothele yani (assembly GCA_039090855.1). NCBI lineage: Eukaryota > Metazoa > Arthropoda > Arachnida > Araneae > Macrothelidae > Macrothele > Macrothele yani. The sequence continues at coordinate 36,791,871 of CM077004.1, forward strand.
ACTCTTAGAAGTAGAGATATTGACGAAAATAAGATATACATCTACGCCCCCTGGCGTAGGATCTGTGGAATATTTTAGGAAGAAAATATTCCGAAAAAGGTTTATCGATGTGAGTGGCATCAGTCCACGAAAGAATTTTTTCAATCGATAGTTCAGAAGCTCAGATTTTATGGCAAATACATCAGAAGCAAAAATTAACACTTACGCACCCTGGTGGCCAAAGTATTATTTACCAAAAATTCGAAATTATATGCAAAAGATTTTCCATCAGGATATGTATCCGCTGAAAAAAAAAAAAATTACAGTCGGAGTTTTAGAAGAAGAGTTATCGGGAAAAATGTACTTTACTTTTACGACACCTAGCGGGAAATCTATGCATAATTTGAAAAGGAAACTATATCTAAAATACTCTTTGACATAAATGGAATCGAAAGATAAAATAATTTTTGCAATCGGATGTTTAGAAGCAAATATATAGAATAAAACGTAATTTTGAATTCGACATCATCTGCATTTACGCCCTCTAGCGGCGAAATTGCACATTGTAAAAAGAAAACGAAATGAAGGGTCATCATTCGCATATTTCAAGCTTCCGAATGCAAAAAGAATTTTTCAAATCTGACTAATAGTTGCAGAGATATCGTGGGTACAGACGGGCGGACGGACAAACCGATAACATAAGCACGATCTTTTTTTACAAAAGACGTGCTAAAAAAACGAAACACCTAGAGAAAGTCGTTCTATCCTGAAACTTCGTATGCAAGTACCTCAGGGCCGAATATGCAAATGTTTAAAAACTATAGATCAATGAATAAATAGTGGCCACCACAGCACATGGGCCCCGCGCATCGAGGAGAGCATATCAAGAGCAAAGCTCGTACGCAGGAACAATTGTGACAGCGGATTGCGGCTGCGTTAACCTCCACGGACTGTGAGGAAGCCTCGACGTTGGATCCGTGCGAAATACGAGCAGTTGAGAGAGGACGTATAATTGAACTGAGAGAGGCCGGTTGGTCGTATCACCAGGAATTTGGGTCGGGGGCAATCAGACGATGTTGGCTTCAACAGGTCGAGGAGGGCACAATCCAGCGGCACGCAGGCAATGGACGGCCGTGGAAAACGACAGAATGCGCAGATCTAGCGATTGTGAGAGCCACACGAACAGAACTAAGCTCGTCATTCTCAACCATCCATGGCCATGCGTCTTCTAGAGGTACGGAAGACAGCCCTGTACGGAAGTGGGCATCCGGACCGTTGCCATACGACTTGCGGCACGAGGACTACATTCGAGGAGGCCGTTCCGCCGCCTACCACCGACCAGAGAGCATCACCGGCACCGGTTGCAGTGTTGTCGGGTCCGCGCATACGTGTCTGGAGACGAGCCGGCCAGCGCATGGATCCTGCCTTTACAGTGGAACGGCGCACCGGGAGTGAGGTTTCTACCCCACAGAAGTGACGACAAAATGAGGTTTCTACCCCACAGAAGTGACGGGCGGTGGCGGATACGGTGTCAGACACACGAAAACCAACACCCGGACATGCTTGTCGGTCAAGTACATGCCGGCGGTGGCAGCGTGCATGTCTGGGGGATGTTTTCTTGGTATGACCTGGTAGCACTGGATGGGGCCCTGAACCTTAATGACTACGTGTCCATCCTCGCTGACCACATGCATCCCTTCATGTTGGACGTTTACCCTGGTTGGTGATGGTGTTCACCAACAGCACAATGTGCCCTGCGATGTCGTTAAGGGAATGCGTGTCTGGTTCCAGGAACACGACAGCGATGTCTCCGTTCTCCCTTGGCCGGCGAAATCGCCCGACCTCAATCCCGTAGAACACTTGTGGAACTATTACGATCGACAGGCTCGACGTGCCGACCCACAAGCGCGTCATCTCCTGGACCTCCGTGCTCTGCTGCAGTCCGAAAGGGCACGTGTGCCTCGGGCAACCTTTCAGAGCCTCATTGCGTCCATGTCGCGCCGTTGTCATCCTGGCGAAGGGTGGTTATTCCCATTTTAGGTAGGTGGTCATTCTCATATGACTGTGTATTTTGACTACTGAACCAGTTCTGGTAAATCGTTGTTTCTTTTAAGCGAAGTATGTGCGGAAGAAGGATTTCGGAATATCTCTGCCGTAAAATGGTTTTGTGCCCTATGTCACTAAGTGAATAAGGGTATGGGGATGATGGGCTATCACAATAGTGTCTCTTTCAAGATTACAAAAGGGGAGTAGAGCCTACTAATGATCCAGGGCTCCAAGTGCAACGGCGTACGTCTAACTCTAGCTGGTTTTTGCTTAATTAATTTAAACAGTGTACTTGGTGCTGTAACACTTTTCTCACATAAGTACAGATAATTTTGCTATGTCATTTCAGAGAAAACGGCCAACCTATAGACAGAAGGAAACATTTTGGTTTTCGTCATCCCCCCCCCCCCTTTTTTTTTCTTTAAGGGAATAACTTTCCAGGCAAAAATAAAGCTCAGGTGAAGTGAACGATTGATTATTACTGATATGTAGCCAAGTAATTATTTTTCAGTTCTAAATAAATCCAGGCCAAAAGGATGCGAGAAAGTGGGCATTTCTCGAGTGATTCACGGAAAAAAGTCCCAGTGTCCCGGTGGGCCAATCCACCCTTTCTCCTAGTGGTCGTTAAACCCCAAACAAACAACAAAAGAAAATATTGGGCGAATGGCCTGGTGCCCTGCCTTCCGACCATTCGTCCGAGTTGGGACCGGGTTTGGGTCCATGCTGGAAATTGCTTTTGAATTTTTTATTCCCGGTGATTTTCTTACGGCGCTGTCTCTTCCCGTTCCCTGGAACCAGTAGTCGTAAATTAGGGACGGGCGACTGCTTATAGCCCGTTGAGTTTCTCATTGTGGTTGTTAAGCCTCCAAATGAACAAAACAAAAAAGAATCTTGTAGAACGACAGAGCTGTATTTAAATAAAAAATTGATATCCTTAGCACCTGACTGTCACGTAACATTCTTATTTTTATTTCGAATTGCTGAAGTAAAACACTTTTAATATAAATTGATGAAAGTAATTTATACTGAAATTTAAAATATAAATTAAAACAAATTAGATTTCTCAAGGCTTTAAAAATTTTTCTTATGAGGTCTTTTCCTAATCACTTCACCGCTAAGCCACTTTTTTATTTAGAACTACAGCGCCAGAGGTGTAACTAGGCATCTCTGCGCCCGGGGCAAACCACAAAATGTTGCGCCCTCGTCGGTTTTTCTGTTACACTCGCACAGTACAGCTTTTCGCATGTTTCGGAGTTCGCACATTCAATCTCACATGATAACGGGCCAAATGTAGATGGCAGCCGTGACTCGCAGCCACCGTAATGATAGAATAGCCCCCAGAAAATCTTCGAAAAGTGAGCGACATCCTTATCTATCCAACTGATGAAAAGCGACATCCATATATACGTACATCAAACTAAAGGGAAAAAACATCCTTATGTTACCCATCCAACTAAAGGGAAACGATATCCTTATCCATCCAAGTTAAGAAAACCGACATCCTTTTCCATCAAATTAAAGAACAACTGTGGGCTCCGTTGTTGTCCGCAAAGGCCGCGGTTCTTCTTTAGTTCGACGGACTACACAACTGCGCCTTCATTTCTGAATGTAAGCAGCCAGAATCCCCTGAACATCTTGAGGAAGGAATTTGAACTTTAAGTTTGTCAAAAATTGGTATAAACGTTTCACTTCGAATTTTAAGAAGACTGCAAGCAGTGATTTTTGAGCCCTCTCTTCAGTTGCGCCCGGGGCAGCCATCCCGTCTGCCCCGCCCTAATTACACCTCTGTGCAGCACTAACTTTACATAGGATTTTTACGACGTGAATATTTGTTATCTATGTTTCAAATAATTATTGAAACCTTTTCTCACAATTTTAATGCCTTGTAAGTAAACCAATTTCACTTCTTCCTCTTCCTAATCTAATCTTCAGTAGAATATTTCGGTCGGCATGCTTACACCATTTCCATGCTTCCACCTCTGGGTAATTTAAAACCCATAGAAATTCCTCACCTGCAATATTAAACTGATTTCTTTCTTTTTCAGATAGCTGTGCTGTATTGACTATAATGGTGAAGAAGAAATCTGTTTCCTGACCATTGGCAGCATTAAAAACGCGTGAACATAATTCGCAATGGCTGAGCTGAATAACATGTTTCGTGCTTATCCAAGTGACCGACAACTTATTTTGAGATCCAAGTAAGTTACTTATATGTAAAAATGTTATTTAAAATAATTTGTGTAAGTATAAAAGCCTACGTAATTACGTTACAAAAATCATCTTGCTCTTGCCCTAGTTATTTTAAAGTTGTTAACTGTCTCTTAAAGACAGGAAAATTCCTGGCAAATAGTGGTAAAGGCAATTTAAAACTTTAATCTGAACTGAGGAAGTAAATCTGATAATGTTAAAGGAACTAAGAAATTTTAAAGTGATCAAAGTTATATGTGAATAAGATAAACAGTCCTTAGAGTAGAAGACTCCAGCGATTTATCGAGTATTTTTATGTTGATAAGTATGATGATTCAGTCGAGTGATAATTGAAGGGTAATGATGAATTTTAAAGAGTAAACCCTTCTCTGAGACGTAACTTTAAAGAGTGTCGAAAATTTGCATTGAAGTGAAATAGTTATCAGTAAACTTAAAGCTCTACAGGTCATATGTAGAGGATTTTAGAAAGGTCTGACCCCAGGTCTTAAACAGCCCTTAGAATTAGGAAGCCAGGAGATTTGGGCTAGAGTGCCTGATAGGAAAGTGACACGGAAGCGAGGTAAAAAGGGGAAGGAAGACTCCTTTATTTATTACCGGGGGGGGGGGGGGGCAGTACCTGGAGTCCGACGGCTTAACGTGCCCATCCGACGCACAGCAGGTATTTAGTGGTTCGAACGTTCGTACCTGCCCAGGATCGAACCTGAGGTTATCCCCATGGCAGCCACGAACGCTGACCACTAGGCCACCCGCGGCCCTCTACAGGTTCTTCACTAAAGATGTACCACATTACCAACTTATTTTCACGAATAAACTTTGTTATTGTTATTTCCTTATCTCTGTTTTCCTTCAGAACAAGTTGGCTTTGGGTGTGTTATTTTGCAATCTAATAATTTTGATAAGGGGATAGCACTGATAGGTGTGGTTTGACAGAAATTTAGATTTAGGACCGAGAGCGATATTTTCATTTTGAGCCTTTACTGGCACTTATTTTACCAATTTTAACAATTCGGTCTTTGTTCTTTTTTGTTTACAAAATTTATTCTCTAAAATATTGCGGCATATGAGTGCGTGAGCATTTTTGTGCAGGTGTTCCTGTGAAAGCACAACGCGGCGTCCGGCTGAAAATTTGTGTCGCCATCTTCGGAAGGAAACACAACTCTTCCGCTAACTATAACGATAATTTTGGTTGTTTCTGGTGTCCCTCCCAACCACGATCGGCCTGGAGGTACGACATTTTCTTGGAACACTTTAGGCCCCATTATCTGAATAGCACAATCACTGAGAGGTGTCAGGTATCTGAACATCGTTGCGGACCAAGTTCGCCCATTCATGGCAACTGTGTTTCCTGCTGGTGATGGTTATTACCAACAGGATAATGCGCCATGCCACACTGCCCGAATCATCATGGAGTGGTTCGAGGAACATGCTGGTGACTTTCTGTAAATGCCCTGGCCTCCAAATTTACCTGACACGAATCCAATCGAACATTTGTTGTTCGACTTGGAAAAGCGGGTTCGCGCAAAATCACCACTACCCCGAAATGTACGGGAACTGGAGGACCTCCTGTTGACATTATGGTGCCAGATGCCCCAGGATACCTACCGCCACCTCATCGAATCGATGCCTCGCCGAGTGGCCGCTGTTTTGCGGGATAAAGGGGGTCCTACAGCTTATTGGGTAGGTGGTTATAAGGTAATTAATCATCGGTGTACTTTTTAATATTTGCTAAGTTGGAAATACGAAAAACAAAACAAAACTGAGAATGGAATGCTGATACTGTTTTCACATTTCCTAGTGTCCTATTTTTTTCCCAAAACTTCAGATACAATAGTCCTACATTCCTCAAAATTAAAATAATAACCACTTTGTAATAAATATGCAAATCAAAATTATAATATACACTGCTGGCCACCCGAAATGCAACACCAAGAAGGACACGAGATAGCAAAGCCAGATTTACTGGACACATAACAACAGACACAAAGATGAAACGATTGAGCTTACAGACCCGTGCGCCTTGCGGAACACGCAGACATCAATAGTTCGTGTGGCCCCCATGGCTTGCAATAACGGCCGCTACACGCCGCGGCATCGAGCGAAAGATGCTTTGGATGTGGGCTTGGGGTTTGTCGGTCCAGGCTGCTTCCACACGTTGCCACAGTTCATCAGGCGTAGCCTCGGGTGGTGCTTGCCGAGCCACTCGGTTGCCGATCAGCGACCAGACGTGTTCGATGGGCGACATATCGGGAGAACAGGCGGGCCACGGCAGCAGTGACACCTGGTGGGCCGTGAAGAATTATTGCTCAATGCGTGCCACGTGCGGGCGCGCATTGTTCAATTGAAACGTGGCCATTTGCAGGTCCTGCAGGTAAGGGAGGACTGCGGGCTTCAAAATGTCGGAGATGTAGTGGTGGCTGTTGAGTCTACCGGCGATGCGTACCAGAGGTGTGCGGGTGTCATATCCAATTGTGCGCCAAATCATGACGCCAGGCGACGGACCGGTATGGCGATGTATAATGCAGGCGTCATACAGTCTCTCGCCGCGGTGCCGCCACACACGGATCCGACCATCGCGGTGTTGCAGGCAGAAGCGGGATTCGTCGGAGAAGACAATGTCGTGCCATTTTGTAGTCCAGGTGCGGCGTTCAACTGCCCACTGCTGCCGCACTCGCCTGTTATGTAACTTCAATGGTAATCGGAGCAATGGGCGCCGTGCGACAAGTCCCCGCTCCTGCAGACGACATCGAACGGTAAGTGCTGACACAGGTTGTTGCGCAACACACCCTAATTCCTGCGCTAACGTTCGTGATGTTGCGGTGCGAGCTGTCAATGCCCGCCGCACAACATGCCGGTACTTTTGTTCGGTGGTGCGCCACGGCTGCGGCAATCGCTCACGTCGGTCCGTCCGTTCCTCCTGCACCCACCGAAACCATACTCGCCGCACCGTGGCTGGATGTTGTCCCACACGGGCGCAGATGTCTCGGTACGATAAACCGCTGTCGCGATAAACCACTATTCGTCCTCTGTCGAACTCCGAAACGTGCTGGAATGACTGCCGTATTCTGCGACGAGGCATCAGGAAGCTTTCCATGCACAGGTCCAGCAACACAACACACTTCCACTACTGACACCCCACCTTCTGTGCACCCTTCTTATAGTGCTTCTCTGTGGCGTGCCGGGCGCACATGATTTGCATATGCCCTGCAATGCTAATCGTTTGCATGTCCTCTCGCGGGCGACGCATGCTGCGAATTTCAGGCCAATCCGATGCTTCCTTCTTGGTGTTGTATTTTGGGTGGCCAGCAGTGTATATCAAACTTAAGTTTCAATTTTTGTCAAGAAGTTATACCAAAATTTTCATATCAAATTTACAGTACATCTTGTTCTTGCTGCAGTATCGTTTACGGTGACAGTTTTAATACATACGTACAAATACGAAATGTACAAAAAGTACGTACGAGGATCCGGGAGCCTTCGGAATCCGAAGTTATACCGTCTAATTCAGAATAATTGGATGGCTTAATTTAGGGGCATTCAGACGTTCCCATATCCCAAACAACATATCCCATAGAAATAAGGTGACATTCGCTTTGTTGTGTAGATCATTCATAATTATTTTGTTTGTTTTTTCTGGGTATTTCAGTTTTATCTTAAAAAAAATGTGTGCCTGTAATAAGTGAAGTCCTCCCAAACGTGGGGCCCAGAGCAGGTGCTCCTATTGCCCGTGTCTGAGGACGGTCCTGTACCGCTGGCGTAGTTCTTGGTATGGGTGGTCATAAATGAGATATGAATTTCAAAAGAAATTCCACAAAGTCGTGAAGTCAACTACTGCAGCGTGTGTAAAAACTGTGCGTAGGATGCTTACCCAAAACCAGTACGCTACTGAGATCATAGCATCAAGGAAATTAAAGCCAACGAAGTTAAAAAGGAATTTGTGTATTTCAACCTATAAAAAAAATAAACTTGCCCATTTCAAACAAATTCTCATCTCAGCCCGGCTTGTCGATTTCACTAATAATTTATGGACGCATCTGGTGGCAGATGCACTTCAGTATTTTTCGTTTCACTCAGTGGTTTTTGCCAGGGGCACCGACTTCACCAAATTATTGGGGAGGGGGGGGCGTGAAGAAATCAGACGTGGGAGGGGCATATCTCTTCTGTTATCAGGAGGAAAATAAAAACGGGGGGGGCGCAAAAAATAAACTTCGAGATTGGACGCATATTTTACAACGCAATTGTATTTTCTGATCAGTAAATAAACAAGGAACCAGAAATATTCTTTCGCTGAATATTAATATTTTTAAAAATAAAATTTCTCCCGGATTCTATAAAAATATCCAGAGATGTTATTTCTAAATGTTTATGAAAAATAAAATATTAGCGAGGTTACTCAAACTAGAGATGAGTTCGGGCTCAATTTTAGGAGCCCGGGCCCGGCCCGCTTTCTTTGATTACATGTGTTTGCTGAGCCCGGGACCGCCCTGGCCCGGATTCTTGAAAAATTTTGCTTATCAAGGCTTGCATTTATGCAATATACACTGGCCAAAGATATGGCCCAAGCAAAGATTAATTTAAAAAACATTAGTTTGAAAAGTTTAGTTCAGTTAATCCACTTCACAATATTAATATGTTTTTAGAAATACTACACATACACCCAAATGTTCTAAAATGTGGATTTGAAAATAAATAAATAATCAACGTGCCCCTCGACCGTATCAGGGGAATCAGTAATTTTGGTAAAAGCTGAAGAAAAGAAAATCGTTTAGAAACAAAAAATTCCATTCGTTATTTCTTTTTGATTTCTAAATTTACTTTTATTTTAAATAAATTGTATTATAAAACGTACAACGCCGTACAGGCAGTTGCAAGTGTTTGAAATTTTGACTCTAGAAAACTAATCTTTGCAATATAATTTACATATATGCTAATTGATAAAGGTAGTTTAGAGTGATGTAGTAGAATATAAAAAAAAAGCATGTAGGGAAATTTCCAAAATAAAAAAAAAGAACGTAAAAGCATTCCAGACCAGATTATTCTGCATTTTGCAACATTAGCAAAGCTTTGTGCTTAATAGTATAATAATCACAATATTATCATATAAGTATGCAGTTTCCAGATCAAGTTCATCATGAAACAAGTTAGTAAAATCATGCAATGCATTGATTATGATACGCTTTCCAACATATTAGAAATCATTACTCAAGTAATTACTCAAGTTATGAGAATAATGGCTGTAGAATAAATCTGGCTGTAGAATAAACATTAATATTAACTAACTAAATAATTTCTAGCATTTCTCACTGACATCACCATAACAACCAGTAGAAAACAGAAAGTTATCAGTACTTTTCTAAAAAAATATATAGATATACTTTTTTGGTAAATGGTATCAACTGAATTGTAACACGTATCATTTCATCTTCTTTTTCTTTGGGTTTCAACTCCTGGAAATAAATAGAAAGTGCAATTTAAAAACTTCGACAATGTAAAATATTAAAAAAAAAATCATGAAAGATTAAAAATTGCAGTAATATTCAAAATCCTGAAAAATTAGTTTGCTTTAGACACTTGGTTTGAATGTACAGCAAATTAAGAATAAGAAGAGTAAATGGTGACGGAAGATTTTAAATGTGTTGTGAAAACGAACAATGACGTAATCACGTACATTTGCCTGTGTATTCATGTCGCTCGTTGGTAAGGGTGAAAGACAATGAGAAAGATTGCCCGCTTCCCAGTATATGCCTCACTCCAATACAAAGCACTTAGTCAATGGACAGAGAATGTCCTCGCGTTGCCTCTTTGTCTTTCAGTTGCATCGTGACCACATTAAGATTGCGTTTTCCCCGGCCTTATTTCTTTCGTCTTGCGGGTCTCCTTGAACTTCTTTCGGATACCTGGTGCTCCAAGTTTTGGAGCACCAGGTATCCGAAAGAAGTTCTCTTACAATGCTTTCAACATCATTTCCATGGTTAACTTGGATGGAAAACAAGATTGTGGATTTCAACGCCAATGTGGCAATGTTCTGCAGTTGCGTGATATACACGGTCAAGTCACATTAATGTGACCACCAGCTAATACCCAGAGTAACCGCCGTATGCAGCGGATAGCAGCTAGACGGGCTGAGAGTGACTCAATAAGGTGCTGGAATGTATGTGGAGCCATGCTGACTGCAGTGCATCTGACAGCTACTGGAGGGTGCTTGGTGGAAGATCCATAGTGCGAACAACACGATCGAGGTGGTCCCACAGATGCTCAATTGGGTTTAATTCTGGGGAATTAGGGGGCCAGGAAAGTACTTTGAAGTCTTCGTCGTGCTCTTCCAACCACTCTCGGACATTCTTAGCTATGTGGTACTTCGCATTGTCGTGCTGGAAGATCTTAACAGCCCCAGGGAAGAAAATCAGCATATATGGATGTACGTGGTCTGCAAGGATGGATTCGTAACGAATTCGGTCCATAGTGCCTTCCACAGGTGTAAATGGACCCAAAGAATGCAACGAAAACATTCCCCAGACCATAAAGCTGCCCCCACTAGCTTGTGTTATTCCAGAAATGGTTGAAGAGTGTTTGTTCTTATGCGCCAACGTCCATCCGTTCGATGAAGCAGAAAACGTAACTCATCGGAGAAGGCAATCCTTTGCCAATCAGCGGAGGTCCAATTCCGATACTGCCGTGCAAATATAAGCATTTTCTACCGATGCATTTTCATTAACATGGGTGCAGTGACCATCTTTCTCTACTGGAGCTGCATACGCAGCAGGGTTCGCTGAATTGTCGTTTTAGACACACTTCCGGTAGCCCACTGGTTCATTCTGCCAGTGAGTTGCTCCACTTTGCTTATCAAGACTTGCATTTATGCATTATACACTGGCCAAAGATATGGCCCAAGCAAGGATTAGTTTAAAAATCATTAATTTAAAAAGTTTAGTTCAGTTAATCCACTTCACAATATTAATATGTTTTTAGAAATACTACGCATAAAGCCAAATGTTCTAAAATGTGGATTTGAAAATAAATAAATAATCAACGTGCCCTTCGACCGTATCAAGGGAATCAGTAATTTTGGTAAAAGCTGAAGAAAAGAAAATCGTTTAGAAACAAAATATTCCATTCGTTATCTCTTTTTGAGTTCTAAATTTACTTTTATTTTGAATATTTTGCATTATAAAACGTACAACGCCGTACAGACAGTTGCAAGTGTTTGAAATTTTGACTCTAGAAAACTAATCTTTGCAATATAATTTACATATATGCTAATTGGGAAAGGCAATTTAGAGTGATGGAGTAGAATATAGTAAAAGGCATGTAGGGAAATTTCCAAAATTAAAAAAAAAAAGAACGTAAAAGCATTCCATACCAGATTAGGACACCCCTGCAATCGAAGATATCTGCGGTACTGATACACGTCACGGCCGCCGCCGTTAAATATCGTGTGGGAAACAACAATGCAACCAGTCGCATGCAAGATGCTACGCAGTTCGGAGCTCTCTGATTTCGAGAAAGGTGTAATCGTCGGGTATCACAGAAATGGACGATCCGTACGCGACATATCCAGCGAGTCGAAGTTCCCAAAATCGACAGTGGCCTACGTGATTGGCAAGTGGAAGATGAGAGGTGACTGTCGGAGTGTGCCCCGACCCTGCAGACCCACAAAACTGGGATTTAGAGACCGACGGGTGCTGGCCAGAGAAATTCGGAAGAACCGCACCAAATCGATGGGCCACATCCGCGAGAAGTTTCAACAGGCATCCGGGAGTGTTCTTTCGATGAATACCATCCGTAAGGAAGCCCATCTGCTCGGTTATCATGGACGTACTGCCGCCCACAAGCCTTTGATCACCAAGTACAATAGCGCTGCTCGGCTAACGTGGTGCAAAGAATGTCGACATTGGACCGTTGAACAGTAGAAACAGGTTCTCTGGAGCGACGAATCAAGGTTCACCTTCTACCGTTCCGATGGCAGGGTCTGGGTTTGGCGTCTGCCTGGAGAACGCCTCCTGCCGGAATGTATTGTGCCAACTGTGAAGTTCGGCGGCGGTGGAATTATGCTATGGGGGTGTTTCTCCTGGTATGGCACGGGACCTTTGGTCGCAATTCCTGGTAGACTCAACGCCGAGACCTACTGCACCATTTTGGATGACCATGTGCTTCCTACGTTGTGGCAGTTTTACGGGGCGGACCCATGTTACTTTCAGGATGACAATGCCACCTGTCATGTTGCGAGGTCTATCATGGCTTGGTATGGTGACAATGGGGTTAATCGAATGGACTGGCCTGCGCATAGCCCGGACCTTAACCCTATCGAGCACCTCTGGGGCGAGCTGGACCGTTGACTTAAGGGGTGCCCCCACCGTCCGAAATCGGTGAAGGAACTGACCTGTCTTCTCCAAGCCGAATAGAAGAAAATACCGCTAGCCGTCGTACAACGCCTGGTTGAGAGTATGCCCCGGAGAGTCGCAGCTGTAATCGCCGCTCGTGGAGGCTCCAACAATTATTGAAGGTGAATAAATTTCGTTTTTCTTTGCTATCACAGGTGTCCAATTACTTGTTGGTAGATAGTGTATATATTAATATATGACCGCAGTTTGGAAGCACGATTTTTCTTTTCTTTCTTATTTTTTTCTTTTTTTTTTTTTTTTGTTCTAGCCACAGTTGGTGATAATGCCGGAAAAGTGAATGCATATGATGTTAATTATTATAAATGAATTATATTTTTCTATTCTGGTGTTTCAGAATAAACGTTGGTTGGTCAGTTCATACGTACAATGTATTTCGTCGTTCCCAAGTGCTAAGCGAGTCCGAAATTGATTTAATTCTCGAAGTTATATCCCGATCCAAGGAAATCGACACGCTTAACAAACAAAGAATAGGGTAAGTAAAATACTTATTATGAATTCAAAAGTACTTATTTCTAAGAGCATAAGATGAAAAATATTTTTTTGAATCCCCCCACCCATGAACTGTTCGGATAAAATTTGTTCCAAGATATTCTAAATTACGCCAGAGAACAAAGACATATTTCAAGATGCATCGTAAATATATTACGTAACTGAAAAGATAACCGTTGTGGGACTTTTGCATTGAAACTCGTATCCGAAATTTTTTCGGAAACAATTGCTAGTGTGTAAAGCAGAAGTAATGTTTTGGAAAAAGGTTGTGAAATATTCAGGGTGACTCAAAAAGGTCTTTACAATTTTGAAAACGTATAGAAATTAAATACTTACAGAAGTTTCTGAGCTGTTAATCGGTAGCAAAGTACTATACATCAAATTTTATCCCACTTAGTGATTTTCGTTCGATGTGACTGCCATGGGTTATACTTCAGACATTCCACTTGAAGTCAGTTTCTTCCCAAAATTCAAAGCAGCATATCTGTAGTCACTTCTGCAATTGCGGCGGGGATTTGAGTTCAATGAGATTTGTAGGTAATCTTGGAACAAACACTCGGTCTTTAAAGAAACCCAATAGGAAAAAATCGAGAAATGTCAAGTCGGGAGAACGAGGTTGCCGTGTTATTAGTCTTTGCTCGACCAATCCACCAACCTGGGAAACGTTTATTGAGGAAACCCTGGGCATCTGTATAGTAATGAGGTAGTGCGCCATCTTTGGGAAAGTGAATGCGTCCTTCTTGATCACCATCGTCCAACTGTGCAATGAGATAATTTTCGAGCATATCCAGATGCACGATTCTGTTGATGGTTTTCTCACGAAAAAAGAAGGGGCTGTAAACCTTATGTTTGCTAAGTGCACGAAATACATTCAGCTTTGGGCTGTCACGAACATGTTCCAGAGATTCACGTGGATTATTGGTGCCCAAATCCTGCAGTTGCGGGTGTTAACCTTACCACTGACATGAAATGGTGACTCATGACTGAAGATTACGTAGTCCAGTGATGTCCGGTCTTCCTCTATCCGATGCAACATTTCCGCACAAAATTTTTCAAGTGCAATCGTTTTCGTAACACTCTCCCGACCGTCGGTTGTGAAATACTCATTTCACGACACGCACTTTGCGTTGATTTCGTGGGATTACGAACGAAGCTCTGCCTCACTTGTTCCAGGACAACAACAGAAACTCGCAAACAGCCAGAGGATTTCACATGGCGAACAGGACAACTCGTCTCAACAAAATTCACATGCCAAGGGTAAATTGTAGGTCTAGTGGGAGGATCCCTACGGTACTGGATGCGAAATTTCCGATGAAGAGTTGTCGTGCATTTCGTTTCTTCAAATCAAAACACACAGCGAGTACGCTCTGCACCTGTGAAAGCAGCCATTTTGAAATGCACGACGCTGCGGTCGCGGCTAGAAAATTCGGTGCTATGGCACTACATGAAGTAAAACGTAGTCTTTTCCTATACATATGAACGCCTCCAAAATTTTTGTAAGTATTCTACATTTCCATACGCCCCCAAGATTGCAAAGTCCTTTTTGAATCACCCCGTTTGTTTGTTTTTTAATATTATTGTAATTTCTCTTGTCCGGATGAATTAAAACAATGCTAAAGCGATGTGAACGCACTTGAGAAAAAACAAGCAAACGTGCTTGGTTTTTTTCTTTTTTTTTTTAGCTCGTCTCTCGCCGCTAAGGCACTTATACACAACTGATCCCCATCCTCAGTCATTCGTTTTCTTCTTCTTTTTTTTTTGTTTTTTGTTTGAAGGTTTTACGACCACCGTGAGTAACTCTATGGGCTATAAGCAATCTCCCGTCCCTAATTTCAGGTCACTGGTTCCAGGGAAGGGAGAAAGTAAGTGCCGTAAGATAAACACAAGATCCATGCCTCATCGGGATTCGAACCCAGACTTATCTGGGGTGAATGATCATTGATCTGAAGCCAGCGCTTTGACCACTGAGCCACCGGGACCAAGGTACTTAGAAAGAGGAGAGGTAGGTCCAATCGCCTTTGTTTCCGTGCCACCGGCGAGCTGTCACAATATGAGCTGGAGTGTGATGTCACCGTGGCCATAAACGATCTCTTGAGCATTCGGAGCTTGTGCTGTTGTGTCGATTACTCCCTGCATTTCTTTGTCAATTTTAGACCTGCTTTGTCGTTTCATTCATTCATTTTTTTTTCTTCATTTATTTTCTGTGTACAACTATCTCGAAAATACCTGGATACGCTGTTGCACTTTGTCGTAATAACAGTTCAAAGGAAAGGAAGTTAGATGTTACATCTAACTTCCTTTCCTTGTTTTCCCATCGGATAGAGATTTCTTGAAGCAATGGGTAGCGAAATGCTGTCGAAAGGATGTATTCGATGCAAAGAAAGCTCGAATGTGTTCAGAACACTTTGATTCTCGAAGTAAGAGCGAGATCTTAGAAATGAATTGCTGAACTTGCCTCCCAGTAAAAAACTGAGAAAAGATGCCGTGCCTACAAAAAAGATGCCTTAGCAGATGGAGGAGCAAACTTCTGTTCGAAGTGAACGGTTTAAGATCGGAGAGGTCAGAAAAAAATTGCATTAAATCGAATTGAAAGTATATCTCCAATTAAACGTCAAATCACAGGTCACAATGAAAGTGACATAATTTTTGACCAACATTTATCATACCGCCAACGTTATGTGAGAAGTGCGAATGTCTGAACAAAAATGTAATGCAATTGAAGAGTGAAAATAATTCACTACGGGAAGAATTATCAAACGTAAGAAAACAGTTGGTAGTGGTAAAACAATGCTTTTACCTCGAGAAAAGAAGCCTGAAAACGGAAATTAATATTATGAAACGCAAATGCAAGACTAGAAATTTGCTGAGCAACAATGAAAAGTGGCCAGCTATCATAAATTTGCTTGGCCATTGTTTCACTGAAGTACAAATTCAAACTCTTGTGTCAAAAATGAGACCAGCATAATGGAATGACGAAGATAAAAGTCAAGCACTTGTTTTGCATGCTATTTCTCAAAAAGCATATCCTTTCATCAAAAATAAAATGCACATGCTGCCTCCAAGCATTTCCTCTCTGAAACGGTGGTGTGGTAAATTTGTGTTACCAATGGTTTAATTGCGCCCGTTTTAAAGGTGATGAAAATGAATGCTATACACCTAACCGAAATCGACAAAGTTTCAGTCTTATCTTTTGCTGAAATGAGCGTTGATTGCCGATATTGTTATGATGCTGCTGCAAATAAAATTTTAGGACCGCATAGTAACGTTTTAGTAGTTATGCTGAGAGGCTTCTGGAAAGCTTGGAAACAAACATAGTATACTGTATTATTCCTTTGATAAGCAGATGGATCAAAAGCTGTTAACTGACATAATTCGAGCTGCTGAGCAATTGAATTATTTAGTGCATGGAGCAATCGTGTTATTTAGTGCCGATCTTGGGGGAAGGGGGTATCAAGGTTTGGAGGCAGCTTGAAATAACCCCAATATTGTCTTTTTTTCCAAATCCAGTAAATGAAAATCGAAAAATATGGATTTTGCCGATGTGGCCCATCTAATTAAACTTCTCCGAAATCATATATTTGATCGCGGAACAGGCTGTAGTGTGGAACCATCACTCGCCATAAATTTGACCTTTTGCTGGAACGTAATAACTCAGAATTAAAGGTGTTTCATAAAATAAAATGGATTCACACAAATGTAAGAGGCCCCATGAGACAGAGAATTAGTTTTAGCGCCTCAGATGCAATCTGACAACGTAAGCAAATCTGTAGAGTATTTTTTTCGTGAAAGAAAACAAATTGCTAATTTTATAAAATTGGTAAATGATTGAATCGACGTAATGAAATGTAGATTTCCCAGCTCCAAAAAGCCATTGCAGTGTGCTTTTGGAAAAGAAAAAAAGAAAAAGATATTCAGCAAAAAAGCATCGAACAGTATTCATGTCATATTCCCGTTTTTTTTTTTCAGTATATATATATATATATATTTTTACTCTATTTTGAAAAATAGTTGGATGTTTGTACAATTTTTACTTAAAAATTATTTACTCAAAACTAGCTCTGTTATTTCGATTGAAAATTCACAGAGCAAACGACTCTTTCTCGATATGGCTCCGTGCGCTTTACAGCTTCGCTTATGGCCACCGTGACGTCACAGCGCAGGGAAGAGAAGCGGGAAGACGGCGCGGTTGCGATGGACCAACATCGTACCTTGACCGGGACGGCCATTTCCTTTTCACCGAACTGTCTCTCCATCTATCTGTCTGCCCAGCCTTATTAGCACTAGTTGATACTACATGAACGTCTGAACTTAAAATCGCCACCCCGGTGGCGTCTAAGCGATGGCCTCTGATCATTCGTCCGAAAGGGGTCCGGGTTCGAATCCCGGTGAGGCATGGATGTTGTGTTTGTCTTACGGCACTGGCTCTCTCCCTTCCCTGGAACCAGTAACCCTAAATTAGGGACGAGCGACTGCTTATAGCCCATCGAGTTGCTCACGGTGGTCGTTAAACCTTCAATCAAAAAAAAAAAAAAAAAAAAAACAAACTTGAAATCGAATTTTTTTCAACCGTATTCTCAGTCAATTTATTGTCCATTTACATTATTTTTTTCTCAACGAACTGTATCTCTACGTCTGTCTGTCCTTCTTATAAACACTCTTAGGTACCACACAAAGACTGACTTTAAAACGAGGTTCTTTTAACCCCAATTCACAAACTTTTTTTATTTTTATTTTTTTTATTTACGCCGAAATATATCACGTACGAGCCGCAGAGATTTCTTTCGCCCAACTGAACACACTTGCCTATCGCAATCTTCCTTAAACTGGGCGCCTAACATAATGCCGTAATTAAACAACAAGCATGGTTCCGAATGATATTTCAATACTATGTTCATACGCAACAACAGGGCGAGCATTGTTAGGGAGAAAAAAAGCTGAGTTCCTTGTGATTTACCAGTTAAACCTGTATAGTAAATTTTATTATTATATCTACAATAATAAAACGTATTAAGTATTAATTGTGAGCAGTATCATATATTTTATTCTCAAAACCAGATTTGTAAAAATTTTATTCCAATAGTCATAAATGTGTCGGATTGCACAGAAAACATTTAGTTGTTAAACTTTTAGTGATTAACATCTTACCACACAAAAGAGTTTAACAGCTCTTCAAAATTCAATTCCTCGTTTTATAATACTTTAAATAACATTTAAAATCATTATATTTTAATCGAAAAGCTTAAACAGGAAAACAATTGAATGTAAGCAATGCCCCTAACCCGTTTTACCTGCTTAATAACAAGAATTCCATGAAAACAGAAATTTTCTTTAATATTCTATCCATTCTGAGGACGAAATGAATATGGATGAAGTGGAAGTGGATGAAATGATTATGAACAAAGTAATCCATCACCCAGAAAACGATATTCAATATTTCTTACAGAACTTTGAAGTCATCGATTCTTTACGATCGTACTAGATGCGGAATATTCCGTTAAAGGTACCTGTCATTTTTCTATTATCAATTTTACATTATTGCCTTTGTCTGCATTCCTTTTCCTGTTTTGCTGGGAAAACTAAAAAATGCATTCATGAACATAAAATATATATTCAAATTGTGGCAATGTTCTTTTGATCAGCATTACGGAAAATTTTGCACGGAATCAACACATTGCGCTTACCACAAAACTGCCATCACCTTACCTAGAAATTTTATTTTTGAAGGAGTCATATTTCTTCAATTTTTGTAAAACTCTTTTTAGGAACTTGGTGGAAAGGCTTGAGAATATTAAAAGAAACACACATGAGAGTGGACTAAATTCATGTGCAATGTGCGGTGTTCCTTTCAAACGAATGTGGTCTCCAGTTCTCAGATGTTACGATTGCGCAAAGGTAAGATGCTTTTCCTTTATCGATCTTTTTATTCGGAATAATTTCGTGTGTGTGAGAGAGTGAGAGAAAGAAAGAGAGAGAGAGAGAGAGAGGGAGAGACGAGTATATACACTCATTGTCATAAAAATAGTTGCACCCGGAAGGGCGTGTCGGATTGCAATGCTATTCGGGAGGAAGGTAAAAGTGACCAGGAACAATAAATGATTAAACATTGAGACTGATACGGACAATATTTATTGTGCTACACGCCAATAAGTAGTGTCTCAGTATGGCGTCGGGCCGCCATGTTTGTTCACACAGCATGCAGACGTCTCGGCATGGAGTTGCATAGGTTCCTAATGGTGTCCTGCGATAAGCCATCTCCATGCAGCTTGAATCTTCTCACGCAGTTCCTGCAGATTGTAGGGTAGGGGTGAAGTGTGGATAGCGCGTCCAATAGCATGCCACACATTTTTAATCGGCGATAGGTCTGGCAATGCGGCTGGCCATGGAAGAGTGTCAGTGCCTTGAAGGCAAGCTCTCGAGATAGACGAGCGTTGTTTTGTTGAAAAATCGCACCGGAGTGAGCGTTCAGAAAAAGTAGGGCCACTGGTTGCAGGACCTCATTAACGTAACGTTGGGCTGTCAAAGTGCCTGTAATGAACACCAAAGGTGATCTGGCATCGTAGGTAACTACATCCCACACCATGACACCAGGCCTTCTGGACGTGTGACGCACGATAACAAACCGTTCATCTTGGCACTGACCACGGTGCCTCCACATACGGATTCGATGGTCGTCTCCTCCAAGACAAAAGCGGAACTCGTCACTGAAGATCACCCGCTGCCATTCTGAATGGCTCCATGACGATCTGGCACAACACCACTGCAGTCTTTGGCGACGATACAGTGGTGTTAAGGGCAGTCGTCGTAACGGTCTGTGTGCGTGTAGTCCTACGTCGTGCAGCCGTCAGCCAATGGTGCTAGCATTAATCGGACGATGCATGGAGGACACCACTGCTCACTGAATATCCGCAGTCGTAGCTGTTGGGTCATTCTGGGCATGTCGGACAACCAGTCGGTCCTCTCTCTCTCTCCGTGGTTCGTCTATGTCTCCCAGACCCTTCCTGTTGCTACGGTGTGCCTTGTTCTATCCACTGCCGCCAACAGCGTGCTATGGTGATATCCGCACGACCGGTCCCACCAAAAACAGTCTTGCTGGCCCAGCACTATGTTGCCGCTGCCGAACCGTCAATAAAATGTCCGGACGGCCAACAGAAGGGCCAGCAGTTCAGGCCAACAGTTGGCACCCCATCAGTTGTCATAAGCCACAACAGGACCATCAGTGGGCCATCACAGGCAGTAGCTGCCACAAGTGGCCCTTCAGTGGCCCTGCAAGCACGTGCCAGAAATGATGACTAGCCTAATGTGGTCCGCTAGTGTGCCATTAGTGGCAGCCGGCAACCACGTGACGTAACTGGTGGCTTGCCGAATCTTGTCCGCCAATTTCCCAGTAGTAGCCATAATAATAATAATAATAAAAAAAAAAATAGATACCCACAGTTTCCCAAAGCTACAATTTTTTTCAACCCTTATGAAGCTAGTGAATTAACGAACTGCGTTGGGGAAATTTTCTCAACATATCGGAAAAACACCAGTTTGTCTCTAAATAGATTTGAACCTGTACCGACCAGACTAATTTGCCACGCTCGAGCATATGCTTTAAGTTGTCTGTTTGGTATGCAGTGTGTATTCGAATGCTTCCCTCTTTCATTTTACAATATTGCGAGGTATTTTTCATAAAAGTCAGTTTCATATAATTGATAAATTAATTTTTTCAACGTAACGATAGTTTTTTTTTTTTTACCTTAAGGGAACTCCACTCATTTTTAAGGCGTGTACATACTTAGAGTCGCTTTCCAAAGTTTTGTACTGTCCTTGCCGTCTTGAAAAGAGATTGTTGAATAAATATATATTTACCCGGGTTCATGTACATTCTGTTACATTTTTAACGTTGTGTCTTTCATTTCCGTTGTCCGAAGCTACATTTGTTTTAAAGAGTAAAAGATATTTTATTTTACTTCTCGTTATTTTTAGAAGCGAATTCCTCCCAGTGGTGCGTATTCAACCCATGAATGAGTACCCCACATAGCGTTGCTTTTTTTTTTTTCAAATAATTAATAAATTTTGTACGCGTATAATTTTTTTTTCAACAAACGTTGTTTTAATGGTTTTCCAGGATATTTGTTTCAAGCGGTTTCAAATTTTTTCTTGTTATTCATCCACTCCATTCCATGAATTGTTATTCATGGGTATGGAGTGGGTGTATTTCAGGGCTTAATCTGATATCTTCGTCGACGTAAAATTTCATTAGGAAATTAATTCGCCTCTCCACATATGGATTTTTTTCTTAACATCCACTAAAATAACACGATGGCGATAGCGTCGTCTTCAGCTAACTGGAACCATGAGAGACACAGCAAGTGTTGCTTCTGCGCATGCGCAGTCCCGTTGCTTCCACCTGCTGTTGGGGGTTGCATTGGTTGCCAGCAACGGGCCACTAGTGGCACTTGCTTGGAGGCCCACAATTCACGGCGATGCTGCAGGGCCATCAATGGCTCGCCAACTGATAGCGCTGCCACCAACGGACCACTACAGGGCCGTGAGCGGCAGATTTCAGCCAGCAGTGACCCATCATTGCCAGCTGGTGGCCAGCAGTTTCCCAGCACTTGTGTTTTTGCTGGGGTATGGCGCGCAATACGGTGATAAGACCATTCCGGTTCCCGGAGCCCGACGACGCGACCCATCTCGAACTCCTCCAAATGTTTTTTTTTTTTTGATTGAAGGTTTAACGACCGTTGTGAGCAACTCAATGGGCTATAAGCAGGCGCCCGTCCCTAATTTAGGATCACTGGTTCCAGGGAAGGGAGAGAGCCAGTGCCGTAAGACAAACACAACATCCATGCCGCACGGGATTCGAACCCGGACCCCGTTCGGACGAATGATCAGAGGCCATCGCTTAGACCACTGCGCCACCGTGGCGGCCCTCCAAATGTTCGAATTGCTTCCAAACTCACTTGCAAAGGATGTAATTACCACAACAGCACGAGTCAGAATGGTAAGCGCGCGCAACGGGACTGCCTTATATAACTGGTCAGGCACAGCGCTACGACCCCTCCTCGCTTGCGTCATATGCTCGGCCGAGCGTGGTATTTGAATCATTTGCATGTCTCACGATGTCAAACCTACCCACCAAGTTTCATTCCTGTCGGTTGCTTCCTTCTGGGTGCAACTTTTTTTTTTTTTTTTTTTGACGATGACTGTATGTATAGTTACAAAAAATGTGTTTAATATTCGCAAGAAAAGTGGCAGCAGAAGGTGAACTGAAATCTTAGAGTTAATTCAAGCACTCAACAATTGTGTAAAGTAACTACCGAAATACAGTGTGTCCATAAACGAAGGATAGACCTTCAGTATGCTGTTGAAAAAAAAAACTGCAATAAATAACAATTTACTTTTAATGTCAAAGCACATGGTAACTGTGAAAGTCTTTTAGAAAAAAATGTCAGTAGGTTTCCACGTGTGCTCCGTTGGTTGCTCGCAGGCTATCTAAAGGATAGTCCAGTTCCACCCACGTACGCTGCAGAATGTCAGGTGTAACAAGGAGGAAGGCTGCCGTATTAACGTACTTTGAGCTCAGTGATAGATGTAACCTTTTTCTTATACAAAATGTCCTTAACAAAGCCCCCAACAAAAAAATCGCATGGGGTAATATCAAGAGAACGGGGTGTGGCCACGCCGTCGGACCCCCACGTCCAATCCAAAGCCATGGAAAATGGTGGTCTAAGGATCTTCGTACATCCAAAGACCAGTGCGGAGGCGCTCCATCTTGCTGGTAAATGATGTCTTGAATATCCTAGGTTTGTGGAATTGCGAATTGTTGATGTCCAGGTTCGTTATGTCAGTAACGGTTGGTTCATCGAAGAAAAAGGGCCCTATCACTCTGTCTTCCGTTAGGCCAGCCAATACATTAACCTTCGGGCTGTCTCTCTCGTGTGCTACGACCACATGGGGGTTTTCCGTTCCCCAGATTCGGCAGTTATGTTTATTTACTCTGCCGGAAACATGAAATGTCGACTGCTAGAGATTTTGACTCCGCAAACCTAAACACACACGCTGCTTTCTCCACTGGGTGAAGCCATGTCTGCTGTATTCCGTGTTTGACGAGATTTTTCATTACATGAGACACCTGGCGCCATCTATCATCTGACTTAACAAACTTTAACACATATCTTGACGTTCAAAGTAAGCCATATCTCTTTGCCACATCTCTTAACGTTTAAAGTAAGTTTTTTTCTGTCGTATTTTTTTTAAATAGTATGAAATATTCTCACTACAGTAGAAGTTCATTAATATAAGGTCCCTTACGAACTGAGAGGGAATTAACTGCATTTATTACCAGGCATGACACAGCTACCTGCGATAATCTGACGTAGCCATTAATCGGGCTGTTTTTGTGATTATGTGTATACGTATTGAGAGTACTTTCCAGCTATAGAGCAGTAGATATCACCGTCTTGAAAAACTGAGTCTTGCCGCAACCTCTCTGTATAGCACAGGTCTTGACCTCGGGTTATTTCCAAAAGAAAAATTACTGTGTAGATCTAGATAGGGCAGGTCGGCATACAAAAACAGCGCGGCATTTCCAAAGAGGGTTTCTAAAAGTCCGTTGACAACGAAACCGGGGGTTTTATTGATAAAAAGAAAACATTAACACTGATTAAAACATTCAGAGGCGTAACAGGGAATTTCTGCTCCCGGGGCAAACTGTAAAATATTGCGCCCCCATCTGTCTTTCCACCTTATATATTACTAATTTATTAGTTAACATAGACATAAGTATACAGTGCTCAACAAAACAAGGTTTACGTCATTTGAATTTGTGCCTGTTTGTACAGCTTTTGCCAACTTCGTCGGAGTTTGGACCTTCGGTACCACATCAAATGGGCCGGATAGGCTGGCAGTCGTGGTTTGCAGCCACAGTAATGATCGAATACCCCCAGAGGATCTTCAGCATTGTGAACGACATCCTTGTCTTTCATCGTCAAGCCAAATAAAGAAAAAACGCAGGCCCCATTGTTATCGATGAACGCCGTGGCTCTTCTTGAGTTGGACGGACTCAAGAAGAGTTGGAACTGGGGCTTCACTGCTGAATGTGAGCAACTAACATTTCCTGAACATTTTGAGAAAGAAATGGGAATTTTAAGAGTCCTGGCTATCGGACTGACGAAATAAATTATAAGCAAATTGTGTAAATGGATAAACGACAAAGTAAAAAAAAAAAAAAAAAAAAACATGCCAGAAACTAGTGCAAAAGTTCCACTTTCAGTTTTCATCAGATTTGAGTCAGTGAATTTGGGCCAATTTCCTTAGCTGCGAGTGGGGCAACCGCCTCGCTTGCCCCGCCCTAATTACGCCTCTGAAAATATCTTGCGAAAAATGTAATCTGCCAAATCGTACGGCTTTTCAATTAACTTACCTACGTTTCTAACAGCCCCGGTGGCACAGTGGTTCAAGCGCTGGCTTCTGACCATTCGTCCGAGATGGATTCGAATCCCGATGAGTCATTTGTGTTGTGTTTGTCTTACGGCACTGGCTGTTACACTTCTCTGGAACCAGCGTCTCTAAATTAGGGACAGGAAACTGCTTATAGCTCATTGATTTCCTCACGGTGGTCGTTAAACCTCCAAACAGACGAACAAAAACTTCGTTTCTATAAAAACTGAACCATTGCTTTGTCTCATATCAATGTGAAGATTAGAAACGTAGCAACTGCCAGCGTGCAACAGCGGGAGGCGGATTTTGACCAGTTGTTATTCATTACTCAGATGATGAGATCTTACTCTTTCGTCGCTGGGACTTCATAACATCTTTCTCACTGCATGGTTCGGTTGCCATGGTATGCCTTACAATACAATGGTGACCGAACTATGCAGTGACTATTTCTCTGTCTTCCAATGATCTTAAAAGTGTTCTTTTCGTGAAAGACAGGAAGATGGAGAAAGCAACTTGCTCTCCACGTTTTCGGGATTTTCGTCACAGTTACTGCGCATCAATAATTCTTTGCTTTGTATTTGTGTTTTGATATGCAATATTTACCATATGCCATTTGGATGTCGACTTTGCGCTGCACCACTTTACATCATTAACCCAGTTCATCACATAATGAATGAACAATTTATTATATATGAGCATTCCTTATCCGAACATCCAAAACCAAACTTCCGAAATCAGGAACTTTTTTTGAGCGACGACATGACGTCACAAATGGAAAATTCCAGAAGGTTTTGAGAAAGTTCCCGGGCGATCCGATCCGCATGTCTCTGACATCCCGACGGTTACGACACGGGACCTCAGTGGCCCTGGGTCGGAACCAAGACCATCTAGAAAACACAAGGCTTGACATTAGAGAAATGAGTGCCCTCTTTTAGTGACACGCGGAAAACAAGGCTTCTGACAGGTTTCCAGCGCTGTCGCGGTCAAACCCGACACCGACGTATCAGTCCGTGTAACATGAGAGTGACGTCACAAACGGAGGGAACTCTAAAGTAATTCACCGATGCTGTCATACGTACGGTCATTCACAAACATAATTTTCAAATTGTAGGTCAAGATTAAAAACACTTTATTTACAATTAAAAATTAATATTTACACGCGAGATCTTTCGGGGCTGAACATAGCACCCATCATCAAGCTCAAGCGCCACGAAACACAGGAGCAGACATTATATACTGTCAAACACGACCCACAATTCACTCGGTTTTCTCAATCACCGGTGATGCCATCAACAAATCGTTAAAGTCCAAAAAATCAAGTCTTAATATCTTATCCTATAAAGTCCTCTTCTTCAGAGTTGTGTGAGGATGGGGCAGCCATCTTTCTCCACTGTCTTGGAACAAATGTCGGGAGTTCAATGTTACAGCATGTTTCCCCATATGCAAGAATGAAGAGGCTTTCCGTAAGGAAGACAGTACGTTTATTAACACTTGAGTTAAGTACCCTAACATTTGTCCAATCTGGGGAGTAACCTCCCTGGTTAACAGCTTGAGTGAAAGCTGTGGAAACCGTTCCAGAACGAAGAGCGTATTTATGTTCACCCATTCTGACATTAACGGTTCTTAGGGTAGAACCTATATAGTATTTAACTGCAGTATCTGAATCCTCATGAATTAATGGTATGCAGTAGACGCCTGGTTTGTTAAGTGCTGGGACTCTATCTCTATCATTTCTTATCGTGGAAAAAAGATTTCTGGTGGACACTGCAAACGTTAGATTGTGTTTGTAACAGGCTTTTCTTAAGATAGACACAAGAGGTGGAATGAAATCAACTTTGCCGATGTACTTAGTAGGTTTTTTCTCTGTGGACAAAGTCGTGAATCTCAGTCTTTGAAATTGTTGTAATAGTCCTTGGAAGAGGTTGACAGAGAACCCAAACCATAAGGCCAAATTTTGAACTCTAGAAAGTTCATCACGTCGAGTTTTACTTGTCGAAGAATGGGTGAAGGCACGTCTTATTAAGAAGCGTAAAGCTGAAGCTTTATGTTCGGGAGGGTGAGAAGAGGTGAATGGGATCATACAAGGTATGAACGTCGGTTTACGGAAAACACAATGCTTGATTTTATTGGAATTCGAATCTCGAGACAGTAAAATGTCCAAGAATGGCAATTTTCCCTCATTTTCAAGGTCTTTGGTAAACTTTATAGTTGGAAACTGGGTAGAAAGACAATCTACAAATTCGTCCAGTAAAGGTAAAGCATGGGGCCAAAAAACCAACATGTCATCAACGTACCTAATCAACAGTAACGGTTGATAAAGGAAGTCCAACATGACCTTGTTTTCTAGATGCTGCATGAGGATCTCGGCTAAAACGGGGGAGAGGGGGGAACCCATTGGTGTCCCTTCCTTTTGTTGATAGAACTTACCATCAAATTTAAAGTAAGTTCTCTTAGCTACGAGTTTGAGACCAGAAATTATTGCATTAGCTTCAAGTGGAGAGATGGAATTGTCTTCTTGTAATTTGTCCTCAATAATTGAGTGAACGGTGTTGAGTGGTATACTTGGAAATAGTGATACTACATCCAGCAAAGCCATTATGAACTCAGTTCTCTCAGAGTCAAAGGTTTTGATACGAGATATAGCCTGCATAGAACTTTTAATGGATACACAGGAATTTGAGGTGAGAGGTTTTGAAAATGAAGCCAACGCTGTCTCGATTGTGCGAGTAGGGTTAGCATATCCTGAAACAAGCAACCTAAGAGGTAACTCATCTCTCTAACTAGCTCATAGCCCGTGCCAGGCACGGGTGAAAAAGCTGTGACTGAATTTTTTATAATACGAATCATAAAATACATATACATAACTATAATAATCAGTTGAATTCAAAAGTTTCATTTCGTCTGCGATTAGCTCTACCTTTGTTCAAGTTATACAAAGTATTAGAAGATAGGTTTGCACGCCATCGCCGCTGTTGTTCCCTATTTAAGCGACGTTTTCTTTCAGCTTTATCTTCTTCCATCTTGTACTACAAAGTGTTAGAATATTGGTTTGCATGCCATCGCCGTTGTCGTTCTTTATTTAAGCGACGTTTTCTTTCAGCTATCTTCTTTCATCTTGTACTACAGTGAAAAAATTCCTCGGAACCAATATTTTTTTTAATTTCCATCACAGTGAATCAAAGCTACGCCTGCAGTAACTTTCTTACAATTTTACTTGTGCCTTTTTTTTTCCTTTTTATGAAATCATTCTGCAATTTTATTCCTTTTTATGAAATTACTCTGCAATGCGAAGAAAATGAAATAAAGCATGACATAATACCTAAGTAACAGAACAAACGTCGCAGACAGTTAATACTTGTTAAAAATTCGTACGTATAGGAGATAATTACTTAGAGGCGTGCTGTCTCCGTACGATATCATCAAAATACGATATCATCATTGTCGCAGACAGTTGTTCGAGCACGTGCGTGTTGCCACAGATGTAGTCATTTGTCTTACTAATTTTATTTTATTTTCCGGTATTTCTCCATGATTTTTCGCATCGTGTGATAGCGATGAGCTTATTTCGGCCACCGTATAAAAGCAGATGGCGCTGCAATAACCGAATGACGCCAGGGTGTTAGTTACAGACGTAGCCTATTATATACGTTTAATGTCATGGCCTTGTGTTTTCTAGACTGCCGTTTTGTTCTGTTATGGCGATCCATACTTGTATATTTTTGTTGCATATCCAGTTTGAATCTTAAATTTCTCAAAGTTCTTAGCTCCTTCACTGACAATGTCTTTATATTCCAGCCTGCCTGCAACAAATGTTGTGTTGATATTTTAAGTGTTGCGCACGATCCGTGTATGTTGTGCAAGATATGTGCAGAGGACAGGGAGGTAAGTTTTTTAAATATCAATTCAATTCTCTATCTTATTCCAATTATTCTGATGTTTTGTGGCAGTTTCTGTGGAAAATTTGCTTTTAAAATATTTTTCAGAGTTTTAAGATTGCAAGATTTTGAAAATTTAACGTTGAGATAATAACAGTTTATCTACTTAAATGCGTACAAAAAATACACTTTCAAAGTACCAGTTAAGAATCAAATGAAAGCGGTTACAATAATATTTTTCTAAATGTGGTATTTTCCTTATAATGCTTTCTTGAGTTCTTTCCGTTATTTATTTTTTAATTCGAAAACTTTTTCCTTAATTTGTAGCTTTCCAAACCTTCAAACCTGCGCTCCAGATGGCATCCCTTAATTGTAATATCTGTGTTAGCTTCAAAGGATATGTAGTTTTTCCCTGTAGGAAATTTTGTAACCTAATCATGAAGTCAAACCCAGGCTTATTGCGAGCGCGATGGTCATATGTACTAGATATTTTGATAAATTCAACAGTTGCTTCATAATCATACAAAAAAAAGTTATTGTTCTTCTGTTGTTGATAAATAGATACTCAATTGCAAAGGCACCTCATAAACACTCAATTATGAGGTGCCTTTGTAATTGAGTATCTGTACATCAACAACAGAAGAGCAATAACTTTTTTTATATAGATACTCAATTGCAAAGACACCTCCATAAGCGTCTGTCCATTGTTTTGGATTCCAGCCTACTTTGTGAGCGCTATTATGCACCCGTTCGCAGAGCTTTTCACTCCACCAGGTGGTGTAAATAATAGCACATTTTTCAAGCTTGGCTCAGTTACGCCCGCGAGTTGCCTAGTGGTTAGAGTAACCGCCCTCCAACCAGATAGTCGCCATACGATTCCAGTTAGGTTGATTTGTTCTGAATAACAGAATACTTGCTGTACGTCGGATGTGCACATTAAGCCATCAGCCCAGGGATACTGTACCCCCGTTACAAATAAGGTCATATGTTCCTTCTCTCCGTTGCTCGTTTCTCTCCCTCTCTCTGGAAGTGCTTGTTGTGACGTCATGGTCTGGCACTACGAACTATGTCAACTCGCACTTTCAATTTGACATTCCTACCTCTTTGATTTGTCTATCCTTTGTCGTATCATTATATATACACTGAGTGGCCACTTTATTATGAAAACCTGACAGTTTTCAGCAAATGAGCTATGGCTGCACGCTGTTGCTGCTAGAGGGCAAGGCTAGTATAAAAAGGGAAAGCTTAGTGCTTGAGACAGTAGTAGAAGTGATTTTTGGGTGACGAGATGTGTAAAAAATGCGATTTGACGGACTTTCAACGTGGAATGATTGTAGGAGCTCGGAGCCATGGTGCGAGTATCACCGAAACCGCCGCATTCGTGAAATGTTCCAGAGCAGCTGTTGTTAAAGTGTTTAAAGACTGGACTGTCAGCCAAAAAACTGGGTCTCTACGTGCAACGTGTGGTCGTCATCGACTAGTGACTGCTCGGGTGGAACGGAGAGTGTCCAGACAGGTAACAGACAACAGAAGGGCAACAACAGTGCAGCAAATTACAGACCATCTTGATCAAGGATCCCCTTAAATGATCTTTGCACGCATTGTTCGCCGTACACTGCATCGGTTGGGATATGGCAGCCGAAGGCCTGTTCGAACACCTTTGCTGTCTGCAGTTAACAAGAGAAAACGTCTCCAGTTGGCACAGGAGCACAAGGATTGGACAGTCGATAATTGGAAACAAATTATGTGGTCCGATGAATCACGTTTCAGTTGCACCATGCCGATGGCCGAGTGAGAATTTGGCGGAAACAGCAGGAAAGCATGGACCCCAAATGCATTGCTACAACCCTTCAAGCTGGTAGAGGCAACGTTATGGTTTGAGGAAAATTTTCCTGGCATGCTTTGGGCCCTTTAATTCGTGTTGATCAACGTCTGACTAGTACATCATATCTAAACATCGTTGCGGACCAAGTGCAACCTGTCATGTGTTTGATTTATCCCAATGGCGATGGCTACTTTCAACAAGATAATGCGTCCTGCCATAGTGCTCGTATTGTACAGGATTAGTTTCAGGAACACGCCGGTGAGTTTACTTTTCTTAGGTGGCCCCCACAATCTCCAAGTCTCAACCCCATTGAGAATTTGTGGGATGAAGTTGAACGAGCCATCAGACAGCGGGATCCACAACCCTGCCATCTCACACTCCTGGAGAGTGCTATTCATCAAGCATGGTCTCAGATTCCACAAACCACCTATCAACATCTCGTGGAGTCCATGCCACGAAGAATCGACGCAGTATTAAAGGCAAAAGGTGACCCAACGAAGTACTGAGGGGGTGATCATAATAAAGTGGCCACTCAGTGTATATATATATACAGTCGTGGCCAAAAGTCCTGCACCAGTAGACCGAAAATCAATTTTTGATGTTTGAAGTCAACTTATACAGCGTAATGATAGTCAGGAATACATATTATACATCATTTTAAAGGAAATCTTATGCTGAATTCAAATATTTTCGTAGAATGTCATTACCAGTAATAGAAGTGACGTTACAAGCAAAAATGTGCAAGTGAAAAAACGCAAATTCAGTTCTGAAAAAGCGTTCACGCCCCTCTAACCCACTATAACTTTCTCCGACGTCCGCTAGTGAGATATAAAAGGAAGTTGAATCGTCAGCCGACTTAGAACGCAGCTGCTTGTAGTCAGTTGACGGAAGTTTATGCTGAATTCCTGGTGATTTTTGAATTTCGGGGGAATGTCAAAGACCCAAAAATTGGTTCTGTCTCTTCAAACCAGGGCAGAAATTATTACTTTGCATGAACTTGGATTCAGTAGTCGTAAAATTGCTGTTAAACGTGGCTGTGATCATTCCACTGTCTTGTGCATCATTAAAAGAGTTTCAGAAACTAGATGTGTGGGAAACATAAAGAACAGGTTGACCAAGGCTGTGTACTGAATGTGATGATTGCATGTTGATTCGTCGTTCCTAAAAATCAAAGTTTAAAATAGCCACTGATTTAAGAAATGAGTTAGAGCGTGAAGTGGGCATTATTGCATCTGCACGTACAGTTCGTCGTAGGCTACAAGAAAATGGACTGACTGCACGAAAAACTGCACGAAAAACTGCACGAAAACCTTTCCTTACTGAACAACAACGGCTGAAAAGAATTGCTTGGGCCAAGGCACACAAGAATTAGACTGTTGATGGATGGAAAAATGTTATTTTCAGTGATGAAACAACTGTTACTATTTCCGTTAATAATGGAAATAATTATGTACGTTGTCGGGCTGGTGAAAGATATAAGGCATGTTACACCCAGCCAACATTCAAGTACTCACATTCGATGATGTTATGGTCTTGTATTTCAGCCAGTGTTGTTGGCCGTCTGCACATTGTTGATGGCACATTGAATGGATCGAAATATGTGGATATTTTGGAGTCCAAACTGTTACCATCTGCACAAGACATGGGTTAGCGGAATTTTATGTTTCAGGACGATAACGCGCCATGTCATCGGTCAAAATTGTTTGACGAGTGGTTTAATCGAAAAGTTATAAGAAAATTTCAGTGGTGGGCACAGTCACCAGATCTTGATCCCATAGAGAATCGGTGGGTGAGATAGAAGCAAAAGATCCGTCAACAAGGACCCACATCTAAAACAGCTTTAATTGAGTCTGTAAGTGCCGTATGGCACGGTGTTATCACCAATGGACAACTAGAAAAGCTCATTAGTTCCATGCCAAGAAGGTGCACTTTGTTGCTAAAAAACCGTGGTTATCCAATTAACAATTAAAGCGTATTTTGCTTGTTGGTAAATTATTTCAGGTGTTCTTCAAGTTTCAATAATGTAATTGTACACTAATTTCACAAATTCCACTATTTTTTTGCTCTTTATGACTAGATGTTGTACTTTTGCTTGTAACTTCACTTCTGTTACGGGTAATATCATTCTTTAAAAATATTTGAATTCAGCATAAAATTTCCTTTAAAATGATGTATAATATGTATTCTTGACTTTACCATTACGCTGTATAAGTTGACTTCAAACATCAAAAATTGACTTTCGGTCTACTGGTGCAAGACTGTTGGCCACGATTTGTACTCCAGAAACGTGATCGTCACCACGGACGGTCGGAAACTTTTAGGCTTATCCTGAACACTGTCTGTCTCGCGAAACCGTTTCACAAGGTCATACACAGTTGTTTTTCCTGGTATAGCAGCATCAGGAAACTGCCTTTGAAAGAGCTGGATGTAACGTCGGTAAGATTTTTCCGCAAAATAAACTAACAAAGCGACTCTCTGTTTTTGCGTGAGACCTGTGACTGACTGAACGTTACTGCTTGCCAGAGCCCGCGTAAGCGTAGTGTCACGTGATGCTATCACGCTGCGCAGCTCGTTCCCCAAGATCACACACAACAGCCACAAGCAGCAATACTCAGATATCTTTTATAGTTTTACAGCAAATACGTTTTAAAAATAGAGTTCTGGGACTTTTGAATCACCCTGTACATTCGTGACCCATATGTGCCTTTAGGTTCAGTCTAATGCAACTTCGATTCTGAAAAGAGCCCATGTCTAATGGGACATGGGTATTTTGCGTCTGAACCTTCCTTGTGGGTATAAACTCAACGAGAAATTGCTGGGCGTAGTCCGTCTCTCACCAGGCTGGATTTTATCGTAACACGGCAGCTACAACTGATTCAGTAGGATGGTGTTCTGCTAGTGTTTAAGGTTTTGCGAAGTAGGCACATTATGAATATTTTCTAAGAAATTTCGCGGATTGCGTATTTTCAGTGCTTTTTTTTTTGGAGGGGTAGCGTAACGACTACCAAGGGCAACTCTAATGGTTATAAGCAGTCGCCTGTCCCACATTTAAAGCAAGTCGTTTCAGAGGGCGGAGGGAGCCAGTGTCATGAAACAAACACCACCCACCAATGTCTCATCCGAGACACGAACCGGGTCCAACTACGACGAATAGCCAGAAACCTACACCTCTGCCCATCGGCCATAATGTTCGTTTGAAATTACATTCATTGAGAAAGTAAATTAAGCTTGGCGCCCATAGCTTAGTTTTCAAGACAAAAATTGTAATTCCAAATAACATACACAAGCACTATATGCAAATTGCGGAGTGTGAGAGAGTGAATCAGCAGAGAGACAGGCGACAGGCGTTTTTAAGTACCTTGCTCCATACAATCGCACTGAAAACAAACGCAAAGGAAGTCTCGTTTTACAATATGGTGTTGGTGTGTCTCGCGTTGTCGTGATGGAACACAACACCTTTACGATGAACGAGCTCTGGACGTTTCTGGATGATGGATTCGTTCAAACTGTCCAATTGCCGACAGTACACATTCGAATTGATTGCTTGGTTCCGTGGTAAGAGCTCGAAAAACACGACACCTTTAAAATCCCACCAAACTGAGACCAGAACCTTTCGCTGATGAATGTCTGCTTTGGATGTCGTTTGAGGCGAAGCAGCACGTTGGAACCAAGACCGTTTGCGCAGCACATTGTTGTACACAATCCACATTTCGTTGCCAGTTATCAGTCGCTTCAAAAAAGGATCGTTTTCCTCACGTTAAATGAGCATATCGCCGACGTTTATACGCGCCGTCAATTGAGCTTCTTATGAGTTCACGAGGAACCCACACGTCGAGCTTGCTTACGTATCTCAGCTTTTTTAGGTGGTCGTAAACGCTTGAATGATGGATGTGCAATGTGTCTGCAATCTCTCGTGTCGTGTAACGTGGGTTTGACTCGATCAATGCCTTGATTTGGTCGTCATCAACCTCGGTTGGCCTCCCGAACCGAAGAGCATCGTTGAGGTCAAAATCACCAGCTTGGAATTTTGCGAACCACCGCTGGAACTGACATTCTTGTAGAGCATTATCACCGTACACTTTACGCAACTTTTCACAAGCTTGACACGCGCTCTTCCCTTTACGGAAGTAAAACAGTAAAATATGGCGAAAATGCACAGTTTGGTCTTCCATCTTCAACTTGATGTCAAATCTCCGCAAGTCAACCAAATCGCTCACTATTCCTTTTAGACTGCAGCTAGAACTGGCACCTGTCGAATGCCATAGGATAACAGAGCTGCGCATGCCTCTAGTACTTTCAAAACCGCCCAACCGCCATCGGGTGCCAAAATACATCATGACTTTTCCGACAACCCAATACCTTCCACTGGGATGATTGTGCTAATCATTTGAATGGTTTCAACTGATGTGTGGCCTAATTTGTGGCAAAATCTAATACAGATTCTCAACTCAACTCGTTCAGTCATTGCTGCACAAGACAAGAATGCGACGACCAATAAGTTCACACCAAACCTTCTCTGCTAAACACCAAATGGCTCAAAAATATAGCCTCAAAAATTCACGTATGCGCACTAAACTCCAAGTAAGTGGGCCACTGAGTCTCGGCACCATGCTCTATCTAGTTTAGGAGAAAAAGTAATACGGTTGGATATTTTTTTGATCAGATTCCGTATGCATGCACATATATCATTTCAAAATTAATCCCGCAAATTTGTATCCACCAAGACTAATTCAGTTATTTTTATTTATTCAAGTCACTGGTTAACACTAATTCATCTGTTATAAAAAAAAAACTATTTTAACTAATCAATACAGACACGAATTTCCTCAGAAATATAAAGCAGCTCTAATTCATAAAATCATTGTTCATAGCTAACATCGCTGGGGGTTTTTTTTTGTTTTTTTTTTCAATTTTACTTATGCTATACCAGTTTTAGAATTTTGGTAATAAAATATATGCCTTCTGACCATTCGCCCGAGATTGGTCCGGGTTCGGATCCCAGTGAGGCATGGATGTTGGGTTTGTCTTACGACACTAGCTCTTTCCCTTCCCTGGAACTAGTGGCACTAAGTTAGGCGCCTGTCCCTAAATTAGAGACGGGCGACTGCTTATAGCTCATCGAGTTGCTCACGATGCTCATCAAACCCCCAAACAGATCAGATCGTTTGTAGAGGATTTTAGGAAGGGAGTGTCTGACCTCAGGTCTTAAACAACCCTTAGAAATAGGAAGCTAAGAGATTTGGGTTAGAGTGCCTGATAAGAAAGTGACACGGAAACGAGGTAGAAAGGGGTAGGAAGACGCCCTTATTTATTACCGAGGAGCCATTACCCGGTGTCCGACGGCTTAACATGCCCATTCGACGCACGGCGGATATTTAGTGGTTCGAGCGTTCGTACCTGCCTGGGATCGAACCTGAGGTTTCTCCGTAACAGTCACGAACGTCGACCACTAGGCCATCCGTGACCCAAACCCCCAAACAAAAAAGCAACAATATACGGTATATATGCCAGGTGAATGTGAGTGAAACTTTTTAGATTCATCATACGTTATTTTGTTACCAGTGCGTTACAGTTTTTAATGTGCGGAAAGGTGTGCGTGAAGAAATCTTATCAAAGCAAATTATGTGCTACAGAAATGGGCTTTTGGTGCCAAACGGAAAGAAAATTAAGTTTTGGAAAGTTAGAAAAAGGAGGACGTGATTACTTTAATGGAAGTCCATAAAAATTGAAGTAATTGAGAAGAAATAATTGCAATGGTATGGACATGTTAAACTTGCGAACAGAGGGAAGACTGATTAATATGTTTCTGGAATGAACCCTTGAAAGAAGGGTAAGAAATCCTGGATGAACGATGTAAACTCGGGACGCCCCCGCAAAAAAAAATATCTTCGAAGCCCTTTTACGAAAATCTATTTGCTTTCAATTACTGAAGTTTTTAAATTCCACATTATTAACTAGGTTCTACGGGCGTTTTAATAATTCAAATCCTTTGGAACCTATAGCTATTTTTCGTAAAACCAAAATGGTTACACTTTATTGCGCTTAACACAAATGTACACGTTGTAATTAAAATGATTACCCTAGTTTTATACTACGTAGTACAAAGTATTAACAAGTTAGTAAAATCATGCATGCAATGCATTGATTATGATACGTTTTCCAACATACCAGAAATCATTACTCAAGTTATGAGGATAATGACTGTGAAATAAATCTCGCTCCTGTGCCCTGACAATTGACCCCATTTCGATGATATTAAACAGAATTGGTTCCGTATACCTCCAGAACAACATACTAAAGTTTTGTTGCAATCGAAGCATTTTTACGTAAGTTATGACGCATAAGGGGGATGGAATGAATCCCGCTCCTATGTCCTGACCTTTGACCCCATTTCACCCATTTTCAACAGGGTTCGTCCCCACGTTGTCCCCTACCACATACTAAAATTTTATCGAAATCGAACCATTTTTACACGAGTTATCACGCGGACAGACAGACAGACGGAAAAAGCTGGAGCATGTACGCTTCTTCAGCCTACGGTTGGAAAGCGTAAAAAAACACTACGCCAAAGTTAACCATATCATGCAAATTTTATTCTTTTAGAGAGCTAAGGCCAACGCCTTTGATATGTCTCACGATCAAACACACAACACGTAACGGTCGTGTGGCAGTGTCTAATGACCTTTTCGTATCAACACGAAAATACAGAACATATGTAGGCAAATGAAAAAGTAACAGTTAAGAGTTGTGGCACAAAGAGAGTAAAATTACTTAAATTGTTTGCTCTTGAATATAAAAAACACACTTAATATAATGTCGCAATGTTTTGCACATGGTAAAAGTCTTCTTTTTACTCTGTTATAAAAAAACACCACAGGTCTCTATTTTATAGTTCCCCCGAAGAACACCTTTTAGCTCATTATATTCTGAAGGATGTGTAGTTATGTGTAAATAAGTATTATATACTGTATAATGTCTTACCCTCTCTCATTTATGTAAAAATTTCATTTATTCAACGGACATTTCATTCACGTTCTCTTGTTACTCGTAATATACATGTACATGTATAGGAACTTTTACTGTGACTGCGAAAAGGGGCCCAAAGTCCTATGGGCCCCTTTTCCCAGTCCCCCAGTTTTTATAAACTAAAACGAAAATGATTTCTTGAAGTTTTCACTGATTTATTGGAAGAAAAAAAATGCCAACAATTGCTTTTCTTTTTAGTACTTCATTCAAAACTGCCGTCAAGAATTTCTGGCTATTTCTTTAACCAGTTTGATATAAAGTTTCAGGAAATTTTTTGAAAAATCCTTCTCCTGAGGCGCTCTTAGCGGTGAGCCCCCCCCCATCCTTCCCGCAGTGCGGGGGTTTTCAGTACGACCCCATGATATGCAGATTAAGCATGAAACGATGAAGCCTGAAAGATGAGAATTATAAAAGCAGAAGAAGAAATTGGCTATTTTTAAGACTTGTTTGGATAGAGAAAGACCTTCGTACTGTCAAAAATTCTCACACACACATCCATCCAAAAGGCACATGGGCGTTTGTTATCAAGTGTACTTTACTAAAACTTTCACGACTTAATTTTCTGGGCGACATAACACGATCAGATGTGTGGATGTAAGGATACAGTGAAAATCGGCAATTTAATTTTTGACAACTGGTGTGTTAAATTAACGATGTCTTCTAATTATTTTTCAGCTATGGAAAAAGTCTGGTGGTTGGTTTTACGGCAGTATTCCAATTCGTGATGAAACGAGGAAAAACATGACAGCTTCTCCAAACAGCGGTAGGGCAACTTGGGAGCACACAAAAATAGGTGAATTGCTCTTTATTTCCACACTCCTCTATCTATTATACATATTAAATGATATAAATTGTTCAAAAAATTTCTTCCTGACCTCAAGAATCTTTTTATTTTTTATTTTTCAGATATTGTTCGATGTGAAAGCTTTGAGGCAACTCAGAGTGAAAATAACAGCGAAATACTCCTCAAAAGTTCGTGGGCTAATTTGCAGGCTAAAAAGGTAATCATATAAAAATATCATACTCCTTCCTCCTCCAAGAAAGCTTTAAAAGGCGTAGTTTGTATTTGTGTAACTGCGGTGGAAATATTTTCTGATCATACAATGAATTTTATCAAGATTTACATGACCACAGCATTGTCGATGGCGCCTGTAGGCATACCGAAATCTTGGCACAAAGTATCTGTACGGATCATGAAAAATGGGTAACCGAAATTTAACATTCCCTGCAATGTTACAAAATTTATTTGCAATTTAAAATAGCAGAGCCCGCTTATAACGAGCAGGTCGGGACCGACAAAAATCCTCGTTTAATCAGGATACTCGCTCAATCCGTTTGGGATGGAAATCCCACCATGCAAAAATATGCATATACGTTCATATGTATTATGTATACATGTATACTGTATTACAACATATGGCATGGCGGCAACATATTTTTTTCTTACTGTTTGTGGCTCTCTAAAACTGCTGCATTGTCATGATAATTAACACAGCAATCAGATATCTCTGAATTGACTGTATTTACTGTTCTTCATGTAATATCAATCACATCAGAAAACTTGAAAATTTCGTCGCCCTGAAGCGGGAATCGAACACGCGACTCCCGATTACCTTTCGAGTAAATACAGTCAATTCAGAGACGTCTGATTGCTGTGTTAATTATCATGACGTATTTTCCACGTATTATGAGACGAATATTTCTTCCGCATTATATATACTACAATGTCTTTTAAGGAAAAAAGTTTTCTCTTAGACATTTTGTCACTGATAAAAACTTAGGGTTTCCTACCTGAGGGCTACGTCAGTTGACCGTTGTTTAACGACACACGTGAAGCAAAAGCAGCACCGAGCCTCTCAATGTAACGCTCACTTGAAGGGTAAAAGGGACGATGTACACAATTCTAAGAATGTTCGTCTCTTGTTTTCCCCCAAACCACACCCCCATTCCATTACTTTCCCTTCTCTTTCTCTGCAATTGTCACCCAGAAATCTACTTAATACATGTTCGTGAACCCTACCTTTTGCTTAGGAGTGGGTCGCCTGTTTTCAATTTCAGCCACGCGCGGTTGATCCTAGAAATGAGCGTGCGTGTCACGACTGGTATCTCAGCAACGACCTGCTACAGTCGTCTAACTCATCAACCACTGCAACAGCGGTGCAGTTCGACCTATTTCCACATGCACCATACACCGTACTTTGCATCGCCTGGACAGCTGAAGACCAACGAGGGTACCCATGATGAAGCCCAGTTGCCGCAAACAACGCCTCGCATGGGCCAAGGATCGTTGGCAGTGGACCCTCGACAGATGGAAAAAGGTCGTCTGGAGTGATGAGTTCCTTTTCCTGCTACACCATGCTGATGGCTGGGTTCAGGACAATGGACCCTGGACAGATGGAAGATGGGTTCAGGACAACGGACCCTGGATAGATAGAAGAAGGTCGTCTGGAGTGATGAGTCCCGTTTCCTGCTGCACCATGCTGATGGCCGCGTTCAGGACAATGGACCCTGGACAGATGGAAGAAGGTCGTCTAGAGTGATGAGTCCCGTTTCCTGCTGCACAATGCTGAAGACCGGGTTCAGGACAATGCACCCTGGACAGATGGGAAAAGGTCGTCTAGAGTGATGAGTCCCGTTTCCTGCTGCACCATGCTGATGGCCGGGTTCAGGACAATGGACCCTGGACAGATGGAAGAAGGTCGTCTGGAGTGATGAGTCCCGTTTCCTGCTGCACAATGCTGAAGACCTGGTTCAGGACAATGCACCCTGGACAGATGGAAGAAGGTCGTCTAGAGTGATGAGTCCCGTTTCCTGCTGCACCATGCTGAAGACCGGGTTCAGGACAATGCACCCTGGACAGATGGAAGAAGGTCGTCTAGAGTGATGAGTCCCGTTTCCTGCTGCACAATGCTGAAGACCGGGTTCAGGACAATGCACCCTGGACAGATGGAAAAAGGTCGTCTAGAGTGATGAGTCCCGTTTCCTGCTGCACAATGCTGAAAGCCGGGTTCAGGACAATGCACCCTGGACGTATGGAAGAAGTGTTCAGGACAGGTGGGAGATGGGTTTAGGACAATGGACCCTTGACAGATGGAAGAAGGTCGTCTGGAGTGATGAGTTCCGTTTCCTGCTGCACCATGCTGATGGCTGGGTTCGCATATGGCGCAAACAACAAGAAGCCTTATCTCCTGGTTGCACAGTTGGGGTTCAACAGGCCTGTACAGGTGTTTTGGTCTGGGGAGCTTTTTCCTGGTAAGCATGGTTATCATCCCACAAACACTGAATGGTAGATGCTACAGGGACCTGTTAGCCAACCATCCCCATCCATATCTGCAGGAGGTTTATCCAGACCACAGTGCCATCTTTCAACAGGACAACGCTCCGTCATGTTATCGGGCTCGTATAACTAGTGAATGGTTAGAGGAGCACGACAACAAATTTGCGACATTACCTTAGCTCCCAAACTTCCCTGGCTGTAATCCAATCAAACATTTGTGGGGAATGCCAGAACAGGCTGTGAGAACTGCTGATGCTTCTCCACGGAATAAACGTGAACTGCTGGAGCTGTTGCAGCGGACATGGGTCTAGTTACCCATGGAGGATGTTCGACACCTAGTAGAATCTATTCCTAGGCATCTGCGAGCCGTGATTGCAGAGAAAGGTGGACAACGTGTTATTAGTTAGATGTTCCTAATGGGAAGCTAACTCAGTGTATATTCGCATATGGAATACCAACCATTATTTCTGAAAGCCCAATACAAGTTTCAGCCTCCTATTGCATGTGCGTACTTATAGCCCCCGCAGTGCGGAAGGGGGGGGAGACTTACAGGTAGGAGGCTCTTATAGAAGAAGAAATTTTTGTGGAAACTTCATATGAAACTGGTTTAAGAAATAGCCAGGAATTTTTGACGGCAGCTTTGAATAAAGTATTAAGAAAAAGGAATGTTGGTGGGTTTTTTTAGTTTTTTTTTAAAGTAAAATCTTCAAGATATCATTTTCGCTTTAGTTTATAAAAACTGGGTGACGGGAAACCAGCTATTCCGGAGGACATGAGGCCCCTTTTCACAGCTATAGGAATAGTTCCTATACATGTATATTAATAAGAGAAAGTGAATGAAATATCAGTTAAATAAATTATTTTTTTATATTAGTGAGAATGAGGCGTTATACCTAGGTGTATTACACTTGTTTGCACATAACTATGCATGCTTCGGAATATAGTGAGGTGTTCTTCGCGGGAACGAAAAAACAGAGACTTGTGACACTTTTCTATGACAGAGTCAAAAGAAAAGACTTTTACTTTGTGCAAAATGTTGTGACATTATATATTAAGTGTGTTTTTTTTATATTCAAGGATAAATAATTGATGTAATTTTTCTCTTTTTGAGCTGCAATTCTTAATTGTTATATTTTTATTTGCTTACTTTGTTCTATATTTTGGTATAAATCGGAAGATGTCATTAGACACTATCACACTGTTGCTAGATGTTTTGTGTGTATGATCGTGGGGCATTTCAAAGAGGCTTGCCTTAGTTCTTTAAACGAATAAAATTTTCATGATATGATTAACTTTGGCGTGTTTTGTAATGCTTTGTTTGGTATTGAACTAAAACGATCATTTTAATTACAACGTATACATTTGTGTTACACGCAATAAAGTGTAACAGTTTCTGTTTTACGAAAAATACCCAAAGAATTTGAATTATTAAAACGCTCGTAAAGCCTAGTTGATTATGTGGAATTTAAAGATTTCAGTAATTAAATGCAAATAGATTTTCGTAAAAGGGCCTAAAAGATTTTTTTTTTTTTTGCGGAGGGGCCACGAGTTCTTCAGGTACGCCACTGCCTGATGCACGATTTTTTTTTCTCTTTTCAATCGTCATTTAGCGTATACGAAAACTCGTTTTAAGATGTAAAGATACGAAGTTTCAAAATACCGTTTTATGTTTGATTTTTACAGGTGGATACGACGATGAACCAGAAAGTCCTGAAATCTTTGAAATGAAGACAACCATCTTCAAAAGAACTAACTCTGGATTTCTCAAACCATTCAATGAAAATATGAGAAGAGAGGTACGTATTATCCTTCGGTACGGAAAGGTCCCCACACAAGCCTGCTATTATACTGTAACTCCATATATGTAAAACCAAAATACATAATACGTATAATGAATACAAAGCTTTGAGGAGAGAAAAAGATATGTATGTTTGGTCACGTATATCTTGCGTACAGCACGAAATGCACTCACTGTCATAAAAATCCGCGCACCAAGAAAAAACCGTATAGCTACGAGGAGGGCAGACATGCAAATGATTAAAGTTTCATGCGATTCCGCGTGTCCAAGACTGACGCTGCAATCGCAATCCTTGGTAAGCGTCTAGGGACAGAAGGATGCCTAATGCTTTTCGACTTTGAAAAAATTTGGTGATCCCTTTGACTGTCGTGCGCATGCTCAAGTTTAGTTGGCGTAAATACTCTATAATATTTGTTTACCCCACGCTATCTCCACGTCTGTGTTGCGTTTGTGAATGAACGTTTTTGTAGTTTGTGCTGTGCTTTATAATTTGAGAACTTAAAAACATGGAAAATAAGTGCTTCATTTGTGATTAGACTTTTAAATGTTCTTTACTGAAGGCTGACTTTTCGGTTCACTTAATGTTTCCCAGG
The DNA here is from genome assembly GCA_039090855.1 of Macrothele yani. Taxonomy (NCBI): domain Eukaryota; kingdom Metazoa; phylum Arthropoda; class Arachnida; order Araneae; family Macrothelidae; genus Macrothele; species Macrothele yani. The sequence continues at coordinate 36,834,813 of CM077004.1, forward strand.
AACCATTTTCAATACTCTGTTAACAATAACAAATTCAAATTTGTACATTCTATTGAATTGGTGACTGTCAACAGAGCATTGGAAATATAGCTCCTTAATCGAGTTTAAATTTATGTGCATAAAGCCAATTACTTGTTTCCCACAGCATGTTGAAATACGAAATTTTAAAGCACAAACGTTTATACTCACTTGTGAAAACCACAGCTGCAACCTTGGGAACGACACTGCTGGACGCAACAATAGGAATTACTGTTCTTCAAGGAATTCTCCAGTACACTGGCCTCTAATTCCAGAACAAATGTTACAAAACCACAACAAAAAATCCAAAACAAGCCAACCAAACTTAAGCAACGATCGCACTAATTTTGGCCGCTAGAGGGAGAACGGACCGCTGAGATGCCAATGGACTAGTTACGACTGGTTAAGCGACTTCAAGTTGCGCATGCTTCGATTTTTTCAAAGTCCAAAAACATTAGGTATCCTTCTATCCATAGACGCTTGCCAATCCTGGGGGCTTATAAGGCGCCGCGCCAGGGACTCTACATTCGTGCCGAAGGGTACGGTAGAAGTGACATCATTCCTACCGTGCACTTCGCTACGAAGTGACATCCCTGAGCAATAGACACGCCGAGCAACCGCCGTAGATGTGCGTACGGGCAACTGACGGAGTTTGAAAGAGGCCGTATCGTCGGGATGAGAGAGGCAGGGTGGCCGGTCGGATAGTACGGTGCGATCGTGTTTTGATCAATGTGCACAGGAAGGCACACAGACACGGCGGACTCGCTCTGGACGACCCAGACACGCCACCAGCAGAGAGGACCGTGGGATCGTGAGAACTGCACGCACAGATGCAACGATGTCCTTGTCCAATATCCAGAGACATATGGCGGCTGTAAAAGGGACTTCTGTGTCCACCAGAACCATTTCCAGACGCCTGGCAGAGGCGAATTTGCACTCTCGACGGCCCTTACGTTTTCTACCATTCACACCTGACTATCGTCGGCGTCGATTGCAGTGGTGTCAGCAGCAAGTGCTACGGACTGACAACGTATAGCGTTCAGCGACGAATCCCGCTGCTGTATGGGAACGGACGACCACCGTGTCAGAGTGTAGAGGACCGCAGGTGAGCGCTGCAATCCCAACCTCACTGTACAACGGCACACGTCCCGTGCTGCAAGCGTGATGGTCTGGGGAGCCATCGCGTATGACAGCCGGTCTTCCCTCTCAATGATCCGATGGGCGCCGACAGCCCTGCGCTAGGTACAGGAGATCCTGCGGCCCCATGTGCTACCTTTCATGGCGGGGCGGCCCGGAGCCATTTTCCAGCAAGTTAAGGCCCGTCCGCACACGGCTCGGGTTTCTTCTCACGACTGTCTACTTCACGCTTCGACGCTTCCGTGGCCTACCAGATCGCCTGATCTCTCGCCCATCGAACACGTGTGGGACCAGATGGGACGCCAGCTTTCTCCATGTCCAAGTATTCGTGATTTAGAGCGTCAGTTGCAAGAAGTGTGGGCCAATCTGTCCCAGGATAACATACGGAGTCTCTTTGACTCCATGCCGGACCGTATCACCGCATGCATCCGAGCACGAGGCGGTCCGACGCGGTACTAACACTGACCGGAATATGCACCGTATGTCCTCGGGAAATCGTTCTGCTGCTGTGATATTGTAATCATTTCTGTCTTTGGTATGTACCATTTCACTACTAAAATCTCATTTCAATCCGACGCCTCCTTCTTGGTGCGCGGATTTTTATGACAATGAGTGTACTCACAAATGCTGTGTAAAGCCTATGTTCTTGGCAGCTATGAGAAAAAGTATGTGTACGTTTTGGTCTTGTGAGCTGCGCGTGGTACAAATGCTGTGTAAAGTCTTTTTTTTTGTAAAATAACGAGCCGCTGAAGACGACTGTTTGCCTGGCAAATACAGGTAAAAAGTTCTGAATCTGTGGAACAGGAGAAATAACTGAATGAGAGCTTCTGACATACAGGGAACTTTTTGAGTGGCATATAAACGAGGTAATTCAGATTAATTAGTGGTGTTAGTTTAACTGCACTACAGTATATTCAAAAAGAGGAAGGGCCTTCATCCGATTAACTACCACTCCAGGTATTCCTGTGACTATACTGCTCATAAGTAAACGCCGTAGGGCATCTGTATCTACTCACACAAATCCAGTACAATACGTAAACGGACTGTACTGTTTGTGTGTGTGTGTGTGTGTGTGTGTGTGTGTGTCTGGACATCTAAGGCTATAAACAATAGCGCGTCTTTCTAATTTGGGTTCCACTACGAGGCAGGGCATCGCCATTAGACAATTTATCCTGAACGAGCTGATGAGAACTAACTCTGGATTTCTTGGCGGTAGAATCCCTTCATTGCAGAAAGACTTTTCATTAAAAACACGCCGTCGCACGCAGTTCGTGCATGACGGGGCTCCAGCAGAATTTAGCTTCACTGTTCGAAAACATCGTAATCGCAATTACCCTGCCCGTTGGATTGGTAGCGATGAACCAAATTTCATGGTCTGCACACTCTCCAAATCTTAATCCACTAGATTTCTTCTTATAGTGACACCTGAAGGCAGCTGTTTATACTACCCCGGGTCCTAATATGCAAGATTCTGGTAACGTATCATGGTTGTGAAAGAATACAAAGCACTCTGGGACTTTTTGAATGTGTTCACTAATCAATCAACACACGCTGTGAGGCCTGCATTTTTGCTCGTACAGCCATTTCGAATATTTAGTCTTTTGTAGACTTACATAACTGTTCTCTTCGATCACTTACAGTACGTTGTTGCAATTGAAATGAAATATGAAACTAATTTCATAAGGTTTCTTTCACCCTCAAAATGTGTTGTAACTCGAGTTTCTGACTCAATGTTCATATGAACCTTTCTTAATCACTATGTTCAGTAGAGCACGTTTCCCGTTTTCGAAGTTTCACTCGGTGTTCAGGAAACAGCTCGTGTAACGGCGATCGCAGGAAAATGATAATGCCCGGATTGGTGCATTTGATATAATTCAATTTCGTCTTTTTTGCTTTCTCAGTGATTTTTTTTTTTTTTTTGTATTGTGACTATTTTCTATTTCCTTTCTTTTAGTGCTTATTAATATGCAGATTTGCAATCTTTAGGCTTCATATCAAAACTTAGCTGCTCCGGAGATGAACTCAAATCTGCTGCCGATGTCATCTTTGTCCACTTCTTGTCCATTGTTAGTTCCTCATGAAAAGGCACAAGATATTTCTTCTCATCAAAGTAAGTTCTCCTGTACGTCCGCGTTTGTTTATTTAAGTATGCATAGTAGAGGCATTTGCCAACAAAAAGCCTAACATTTTTAATTTGTTTCGCTTTATGTATGTATGTGCGTTTATATATATACTGTATATATATATATATATATATATATATATATATATATATATATATGTATGTATGTATGTTAACACACACACACACCCCGAAGATCCAAAACATTATGATCAGCGCGTCTTTATGCAAATTGAAACTTTTTTTTTTGGTTGAAGGTTTAACGACCACCGTGAGCATCTCAATGGGTTATAAGCTGTCGCCCTTCCCTAATTTAGGGCCACTGATTCCAGGGAAGGGAGAGAGCCAGTGCCGTAAGACAAACACAACATTCATGCCAGGGCCCGATTTACTACATGCGAGGCCCAGGGCACAAAACATTTTCGGGGGCCCCCTCCTTATTCTCTATCGACCAAATAATAGTCACTGTGTGCAGAGTAGTAGAATGTAGACGTACATGCGTACGCTGATAGTTTCCAAATCATTAGCAGGTTTGCAGATAGTTTTTTCATGTAGATTAATAAAAATAAAAATGCTAGACCTATATACAGCGATTAAAACACTTACTCAACGCTTTACTCAGATTAATATACTTAATTCTATTTTAACTGAAGAAAATTATTTTTCACATCTTCTGAGTTCTTTTGTTTTTACAGACATTTCTGGCCTCTAGATTTTATCAAGGCCTGTTTGTTCTCAATGTATACGCACTGTATTAAAAGTTTTGTTTACACAGAATTTAAATTTTATAGCCAGGTTCCTCTTTCAGTTGCCAATTAAATACAAATATTTCCTTATGCATTTTGTAAGTCCAGTATTTTTGAATTAACTTGTTGAAAATCATATTTATAATTTTTGAAGGTTCATTGATAGAACTGTTTTTCTGGATATAAAAACTTTCTTTAATTAATCTCTTGTTTTTATGAGGTTCGTAGTCCAATATTTTAATATTTTGCCATAAAAGTCCATTTTACACACATTGCTGCACATTCAATTAGAATGTACTATTTTGTCCTCATTGGAATTTGTTATGTTCTAATAATTATTTGTTTTATTAATTTTCCTTTAAATTATCTTATTCTATTATCATGGTTTGCGGGTTGGCAGCCAGTCTTCTGTTTCAATAGCTGTGTCCGCAGATACATTTTATTTTTATACAACTCTGGCTGTGCGGGTACAACTGGTTGATCAGTAGTTTGTGGTGTTAATGACCCCCATAGACTCTAACTATAACAATATATCTATGACAAAATGGATGGACATCTTAATTTTAGTGAATATTGTGGTCTTGCAATGTACTGATTCTTGCGTCTAGAACATGAGAACAATGCATCCAACAAAAAATGTGAACTAAAACAAGAAAAAAAAATCCATGGTGACCTCCACTGGACTTCCTCATAAATAGAGATGTGAAACTGCATAAACAATTGAAAAAGTGCTATGGGAACTCCTACTTCCAGCTTCACGGTTTCTACCAAGATCAAATCAGCGCATCATGATCAATATATCAGAAAACTGCAAAACATAAAATTTTGTGTTGATGAGGAAGAGTCTGAGTTACACACACAAAAAGAAAAGTAATAACAAAACAAAAAAACATAATAATCTGAAAAGCTGAGGGGAACAGCTAGTCCGGTTCAATTTTTGGTAAATGTGTTGTACTTCGGCATCCTAAATTATTTGGTCAGAAAAGTTGTAAAATTAAAAAAAAAAAAAAAAGCATATTAAAGATGTTTACCGAAACACTTACCTCCAAGTAGTCCAAGTAGGATGAGTAAACACACGCTGCGGCGACAACCTGAAGCTTTGCTCCGTTGAAAGGAAGGTTTGCTGCGGCTGGGAATTCATGGGCAGAAGAGTACAACAGGAATCAGGTACGCTCTTGTCAGGAAAGAGTAACAGAATATACTGCTACGCTAAAGAATGTAGTTTGTAATTTCTATCTCACTTTTTAAAAAAACATGCAGAGACTGTCTTCGTTCTTTGGTATGTAATTCCGTGATACGAAATAGTAAGTATGCACATGCCTTTCTTGTTTCTAGAAAAGCGTTAGAGTAGGTGTCACATTCTCTCTAACGGAAGTTAGATGGCAAGTCTCAAAGTGAAAGTTTGATTACTAAAAAAAGCTTCCACGGAGAAATGAGTTCATACATTCAGCATCAAAGAATCCCATGTGAAAAAAACAAGAAACTGTCCGATTGCGATGTCATGAACTGACACCGAAATTAACTATTTTCTGTAGCGTAGCACTACACTCTTTCCTGACAACAGCGTACCCGGTTCCTGTTGTACTATTCCGCCCGTGAATGTCCTGGCAGCAGCGATCCTTCCTTTCAACGGAGCACAGCTTCATGTCAACGCATCAGCGTTGTTTAAAGCCTCCCGCAGTGTCTACTGACTCGTCATACTTGGAGTACAAGTTTTTCGGTAAACATCTTTAATATTCATTCTAACAATGAAATTTTTTCACCATTTCCCCTTAAATTGCATATTTTAGAATCTGTACGTCACACTTTTTAGAAATTTTACAACTTTTCCGACCAAATAATTTACCACGCTAAACTACACATTTACCCAATTTTTACCAAAATCTAATGAGCACATAATGCCATGAATGTATAAATTGTCCAATGTCAAACAAAACTGACAATACGATGACAAAGTGCTGTGTTTGGGCACCAGATCTTTTTATTTGTAATAACTCGTTTACTATTCTTTATTTTTAGGAATGAATAAAAACAATTGAAAATTTACCTCCTATATCAGGACGAAACAGTTGGGTTGAATATTTTTCTTCTACATTTCCTAGATGCAAAGTCATGTATCAGAGAATCATAATTTAAAGACTGTGTCACATCACTCTCCAAAGACAGCAGAGCTAATGATGCCAGTTTCGTTTGTCGCATGGTTGATCGTAAGGGATTTTTCAGTCTTTTCAGCAAAGAAAATGATCTCTCACTTGTACAATTTGAAATCGGTAATGTCATGAACATTCTAAGTGCAGTCTCAGTGTTCGGAAATGTGGCTTCTAAATTGTTTACCTTCAAAGTTTGCAGCATCTGGGGAATGGTTGCATGCTCCCCCATCATTGAGGAGAATTGCAAAAACTCATCTGCAAACTGGTCGTCAAGGTCATTGTTATAGTATTCCTGCAATGCTTTTGCACCTTCAAAAATTTCAGATCTTGATTTTTTTGTAAAAAATTCAAATTTTCTCATTATATTTTCATAAGCACTTTTTCTGCTTGAAAGCTGAGTGACTAAAGCATCACAAAGCACATAATAAACTTGAGTTCTAAATATATCCCTTGCACTGAGTTTTATATGTTCAATGTTACATTCATCTAGGTGTTTATTCTGGGGCACCTTCTTTCTTCGGGAATCATGACCATGGTATTGCACATTTTCAGACACTAATGTTTGAGCTTCCTCTTCATAGACCAAAATTTTCCCTCACGAACTGAATGAATTCAATTAACGACTGGAAAATTTTAGGTACTTCAGAAATATTTCCTTTTGAATTCTGACAAGTTTGATTTGCACCGTTTAATCTCTGAAGTATTGTGTCCCAAACTACTGTGCTGATCGATATTTCCATTGTTCTCATTTTCTTCAGCAGTGATTTTGCTTCATCTCTTGTCTGTGGAGAATCATCAGCATTTTCTGACAGAAATACTAAAACTTTCTCTATTTCACGATAATTTTTTCTCACTGATCTTGTAGCTGCAGCATTTGCACGCCATCTGGTAACTGACCGACTCTTCAGTGTGAGTGATGAATTTCCATGTGCTTCCTGGATTTTCTCCTGAAGCATCTTCCAACGGTGAGTTGATGCAGAAAAAAAGTATAGAGTTTTTGCAAAAATGTGAAAAAAGAGAGAACTTTACCACAACTATCTATGCTATTCACACCAACTAAATTTAAAGTGTGAGCAGAAAATGGCACATATTCCGCTAGTGGATTGATTTCCCTAATGCGTGTTTGAACACCAGAATACTTCCCAGACATGTTGCTGGCATTGTCATAGCTTTGGCCTCTGACATTCATAATATTCACGCTAGCCTCCTGTAGAAAAGATATCATGGTATTTGTAATGTTTTCTGCAGTATGTCCATGGAATGGAATAAATGTCAAAAACCGTTCTTTTGCTTCACAATCTTTGTTGACATACCTTATGATAAAAGACAGTTGATCTTAATGTGTAATGTCTGGAGTTGAGTCAACTATGACAGAAAAATATTTTGACATTTTTATTTCATCAGTGATGGCATTAAAAACACGTACAGCCATTAATTCAACAAATTCATCCACACATGTTGAAGATAAGTAACTGGTGTTACCACTTCCTGGATTCCCACATTTTTCCAAGTGTTGAGCTAAGAATGGATCAAATTCTGCAATTAATTCCAAGCAGCCCAGGAAATTTCCATTCTGAACTGATCCAATTGTTTCATCAACACCATACATTGGCAACTCACGAAACTGAGAGATACTTAACTGTTGCAACAACTCTATGCAAAACATCTTGCCAGTACTTGGATTCATTCCGATACTGCACAACTATCTCACAGTCAATGCGTGCAGAAGCATTCATGCGTAATGAATAGTCACATACTGCTTGCCTATGTATGTGTGAGTTTTCATGCTCTGTAAGACGTTCACTTGCATGCTTCCAGTCAGAAAAACCTGTGGATCCTAATGCTGTAGTGCTCCTAGCATACAATTTGCATATCCAGCAAAATAGTAAACAAGTTGATGGGGATAAAAGAAGCCAGTCGCGTTTTACCTTCTCGTTATTTTTTTTTATTCTGAAAAAATTACCTTCTGTTAGAAAACGTTTTTTACGACATATATCCTTCCCTGTGAATGCCAGCAACTTCAAATCTTGGACTGGTGGATCGCTCAAAAAGCATTCGCGCATTTCTTCTGTAATTTCTCCCCATAAGGCAGGATCCACTGCATTCATTGTGGAACTTGTGCTCTCTTCATTAGATGAATTCAAAAGATTTCCCAAATTAGGAGCATCTGTGATGTTAGATGATTCTGAAGTCAGATTACTGGCTTCCAAAGACAAATTACGCTCAAGAGACTCACCAGTAGTAAAATTAGATGAATTTGTAGAACGTTTGGGACCAAGTGAAATATCCAATTTTTTAATGGCAAAACGTTCAATGCTACCATGCTGCAGGTCATCATCCTTCAGTTTCAATTGTTTGGCTTTCCGTTTAGCGCTGCCTGATAAGTATGTACGTTTTGACATAATTTAACTGTTAAATAATTCAACTTAAATATATTGTTACAACTAACTAAATTTGATTATATATAAATTTAACAAATATTCAACATTCCATCAGACTACAAGAAACGCTACGCAAAATACAACCAAGCCTTCGTGGTTACAGTTACGACAACGACAAGCCATGTGCAGGAAGTTGAAGGATCAGTTGAGTTTAGGTGCGTTTGGAAACGCAAGAAAAGGCATGTGACTCAATGGAAGCGATCCTCCTTCTCAATGGCCACCTGAAGGCTATTAAACCACTGAAACTCATTAATGGCCACGTGTTTACGTGAAATTCGAAACTCAAACTCACTGTGTGTAAGTACCACATCTATAAACACATGACTCATGAGCATGCAAAAGTAAAAATAATAAATTTTGAATATACACACACAAAATTCCCATTAACTAAGTACACATTTAATTCAAATTTAGGGGCCCCCAAAATCGGGGGCCCTGGGCACGTGCCCCGTGTGCCCTCCCGTAAATCAGGGCCTGTTCATGCCTCACCGCGATTGGAACCCGGACCGTTTTCGGACGAATGATCAGAAACCATCGCTTATACCACTGCGCCACCGTTTGCCTGCAGTCGTTAGCCTGCAGTTGCTTCGTTTGTGTCGAAGCAACTGCAGGCAAACGACGTCGCCTGAAGAGTCATGAAACTGTATAAATAACAAATATACTGAGCTAATTTAATCAATAACATTGATTAAATTAGCTCAGTACAGAGCTTATTTAATCAATGTTATTCTTGTCCTTCAGATGAGAAAGGCAGCGAAGTTAAGCGAGTTTGACAAAGGCCAAATTGTAATGGCCAGACGACTGAGTCAGAGCGTTTCCGAGAGAGCAAGGATTGTGGATTGCTCACTGTCAGTCGAGGTTAATACCTTTAAAAAGTGATCCGAGGATGGGAAAACAACGAACAGCCGGCAAGGTATGGACCAACCACGGCTCATCTATGCTAGAGATGAGCGAAGGCTATCCCGTATGATACGAGCCAACAAAAGGGATACTGTAACGCAATTGGCCAGTAATTTGAGTGCTGGCGACGAGGGTAATGTGTCACAACGCACAGGCCATGTGACACGATTAATTCGCTGAACAGGAGGAAGACTTCCAGGTGTTTCCCTGGCCTCAAATTCCCCAGACATCAATCCAACTGAGTATCTGTGGTTTGTGTTGGAACAGAATATCCGATCTGTTGGTGTTCAACCTTGTAACTTACAAGAGTTAACCGATCTGCTGGTAACGTTTTGATTCCTGACAAGACACTTTTAGAAATCTTGTAGCGTCTATGCCTGACGCTACAAGATCATCTATCCCTGGCGCTACAAGATCATATTAGACAGGTGGTCATAATGTTTTTGACTCATTATGCACTTGAGCCATCCATGACATTTTGAATACCTACCTAATTTCTTATTGAGATGGCTTTCGTTGAAACAACTTCTTGCACTTGGTGTGGTATCTACTTCCACTAAACCTCGGTAAGTGCCTTCGGGTATTTTGTACCAACTGAACAGAATACGTATTGGAGTTTAACAACTGGGCGAAACACTAGTGTGACAGAGCTCGAATGTTGCCTTCTACCGGAACTTACGGATTTTTAATGGAATTCATGTCAGAAGAATTTAGCTGTCAGGGGAGCACACGAAATTTGTGGGCATGTTCCTCGAGCCATTCCCATACAATGCCAAATCTGTGAACTAGGCTCTGTTCAGTACAGTCCGTTCACGTATTGTACTGGACTTGTGTGAGTAGATACAGATGCCCTACGGCGTGTCCTAAACAAGTTAGTAAAATCATGCAATGCATTGATAATGATACGCTTTCCAACATATCAGAAATCATTACTCAAATTATGAGGATAATGGCTGTGGAATAAAAATCTCACTCCAGTGCCCTGACCTTTGATCCCAATTTCAATGATATTCAACAAAACCGGTTCAGTATACCTCCGGAACAACATACTAAAGTTTTATCGCAATAGAAGCATTTTTGGTCAACTTGTGAGGATAATGGCTGTGGGATAAATTTCTCTCGTGTGCTCTGACCTTTGACGCCATCTCGATGATATTAAACAGAATTGGTTCAGTATACCTCCGGAACAACATACTAAAGTTTTATCGCAATAGAAGTATTTTTAGCCAAGTTATGAGGATAATGGCTGTGGAATAAATCTCGCTCCTGTGCCCTGACCGTTGACCCCATTTCTATGATATTAAACAGAACCGGTTCAGTACATAACCAAAACAATATGATAAAGTTTTGTCGCAATCGAAGCATTTTATGTAAGTTATGACGCATAAGGGCGAGGGAATGGATCCCCTCCTATGTCCTGACCTTTGACCCCATTTCGCCCATTTTCAATAAGGTTCCTTGCCAGGCTGTCCCCTACCATATACTAAATTTTCATCGAAATCGAACCATTTCTACGCGAGTTATCGTGCGGACGGACAGACAGACAGACGGATAAAGCTGGAGCATATACGCTTCTTCAACCTACGGTTGGAAAGCGTAAATACGGCCTAGGAAGGGCCTGGTTTTGTAAATGTGTTCAACAGGGATGAAGGTACCTAGTGATGCCCATGAAAACAATCGCCATACTGTGATACCGCTGCTATACTTTCCACCGTGCAATCTGGTTGCAGCTGTTCATCCTCACGATGTGGGACAAATACCTATCCATTGGCTTATTAACCCGTTAAGCTGCCGATGTAACGAAACCAAATGGTGCCGAAAATTTTCTTCGCTCCTCAGGCAGAAATGTTAACCTGTGCTCCGGTCTATATGAAGACAACTGCAAAACAATTCCTTTCCCGGAAGAGAGTCCATTGGATTGTGTGCTCAAAACGTCTCTCTCTTCGCCCTAGTTGTAGTCTGGTTGGCTGAGGGATTGTGAGCCGTCTTTTCTCCTTGGGCAGCACGTACCGATCGGAGTCTACTTCTACTGCCAGAAAGTGCATGCAGTATTTTCAGCTTTCCGGTATGTTGGGTGAATGTGTCTCCCTCTTCGGACCATTCCCGCCGCATCTTTATAACGGCGGCTCCCGAACAGACAGTTATGTCTGCGGTCGCCGATGATCATTCCCCGTTCAAATTTCGGCAAGTTATTCCATTTCTTCATTGCGCGGGCTTTGTAATTAAAAACTGACATGACCTGCCAGTACCGTGTATGTATGTGTTCTGTCTCTGTCGGTGACGTCATTGCTACATGCTATAGGAAATGTCTGTTGTGGAGAATGAATTATCAAATTGAGCTGACCCACGAAAGTATACGTAATTTAGAAAAATTTGTTGCGCAACATGGCGCAAAATTAGACATTTCCAAGTCCACGGCTTATAACGTACAAATGCAAGTGTAAAAACATGGCCTTTTTTAGGTATTTTTTAGACATTAAGGGAAAAAATCTCCTGCAAAAGTAAATAAATAAAATAAAAAAAAATAACTTGCTGTATAGAATTAAAAATGCAGGTTTTAAAGATAAAATTAGTATTTCATATTTGCTAGTCGAGCTTGGATTGGAAAAAGTGAGTACATGAAATTCTAAAATGACACTATATGTTAAATATGGGAGAGGAAAGTAATTTAAAGCAGATCTATTATTCGTATTAAAACTAGAAGATTCAGAATACATTCAATCGGCGTTTCTCTGGTACCTTTTTGCAGAATCCAGAAACTAAAAATCAGTTCAACCACAACGAAGAAAGTTACCGTAAGTCCTAATTGGCTCATTTATTCATTTTTGTGTTGTGTAACTAGAGATCCCTCGTCAAGACATAACTTAAAATGCATAGCTATTACTTTTCTAAGTTCTTAGACAATGTGTTCGTCTGTATGAGCATTCAGAAGGCATGAAGTAATTTCTCTTCTGGCCAGCCAGGTTCTTTCGGTTTCACATGGGGGAAGAAGTTCTCATATTCCAAGGTGACAGACAGTGTTACTGTTACAGTGGACACCCCCCCATCCTAAAACCTGAAGAAAACTCTAAAATTTGTCCGCCATGTCGCGTATGGTATGAGGCAGCTAGGAATCACAGTTCGGCAGGCTCACATGTTCTTTTACAGTTCAGTTTTTTTTATTTATTTCTCATTTACGTTGTTTTTTCTTTCGGCTGTTCTCTAAAATTAATTATCAAAATTGCGGGATAATTAGGAAGTCGCTCCAATGCTCTTGAAGGCAAGAAACGCAATATTTTTGCCATTTTGAATCGCTAGACCTCCCACATAGCCCTGAAGTGAAACATAAAAAATCCTATCTCAAGTGTCTTCGAGGGACTGCAAAACGAACTAGGGAAATGTGCTTTCGAATGCGGATGGAAGCAGCAATGTTCGAAGTGGTTTTTCACTTTTCTTTTTTTCTTCTTTCCGCTTGTAGCTTAACGCTGTGGTCCGTATGTTTACTTCAGTGGGTGGGCCAAGAGACCCTCAGCAGACACATAACTCTGTCAGCGAGAAAGATACTCTGACGTCTGCGAGGGACAATGGGCAATTAAGAGTATAGAATCGCCGAAAAGAATAGGGGGTGAATTCGGGCGTTGTTTTCGGTCAGCAGTTGCCGATATACGCTTAAGGTAAAAGCACGTCTGATTTCGCTCGGCCGAGAAAATTAATCTCAGGGCTGGCGGTCGCAACTCGATAAAATAAATGGAAACAAAACCTGCGAGGGGCATATTTGAACTGCGTACTCAGGCAGGGTAGATGTTATGCTAACTGAAAGGAATTGGCTGAATTGGGAATGATTGGTCAAAAAAGGACGGAAGGTAGCGACGGACGGAATCTACTATAGCAGCAACGGAAGTGAGGGGGTCCCACTCTCCAAACAGTTGATGGTCAGAATCATTTCTTCACGACAACAGAAATCATTTCCCAGGAACACAGAAAATCAATCTTGGAAACCGCAACAGCAGATGTGAGAGGGCCTATTTTGTTTAACGGCCACCTTCAAATCGTCACGAGAATAGATCAGTGTGCACTCTAATCATTGCAACAAAGTGCGGCGTGATATTACCATTTTAATTGTGTGCTTCATTTACATCAAGCGTCAAAGTGAAGTGTTGAATCATCGGTGCTGCCACATGGTGCAAGTGTCTGTGTGTGTGCGTGTTTTTTTTTTTTTTTTTTTGTCGTGTGATATTATGTGATGCACACTGGATTTGCACAGCAAAGTCACGAAACTGTAAGTAGATGAATATTTCCTTTTTTTCTTCGCACATCTGCGAACTTGTGCCATCCCGACACCCAAAGCTGCATGGACATAGATGCAGTATGCTGAGTGACTGAACCTCAGAGGAAATACCTGCACATACAGATTTCAATTTCTTACAGGGCCCATTCCTGATTATTTTTTTTACATGAATAAGGGAGAGGGTGTGGCCACAAATTCCGCTGGGCGGGACAGTTTCTTTTAACTTTGGTTCAGGGCCAAAGCGAGCGGGGAAGGGTTCTGCATGTGCATGCTTATTAGATTTAGTTAATTAACTTTGGCAGTATTTCGCACCTATAATCGTATACCGCAAATTAACGTGCTTGTGTATTTTATGTCGCGAGTATTTTTAATGTGATCGTTTGCATATAATTTTTTTTTCATTCTCTAAGCAATTGTATATGAATATCACCTGCAGCTCTATTTAGTGTGTTAACGAGTAGTATCACTTGTTCAGATAGTCCGGTGGAGACTCAGTCGGCTTGCGTCTTCCGACAGTAAAGTGTGACACAGTATGCTGCCCACATAAGAGGGGCAATTGTCTATGCGCCTAGAGAGCGCCGTATCTGTTTAAATCTCGCAGAACGTAATTAAATGTTGTGTTGTGTATTTGAGAATCATGTGTTATTTGCGAAAGTGAGTGTTGTACTGGCTGGTTGGGGATTGAATGTACCGGAGTAAGATCCGGACCACTACACTCAGTCACGAATTGGTGATTGCGGGTGAACCTCATCACAACTCTGATCCCAAAGTATCGTTTTTTTAGTTTATTTTATTTTTTATTTGTTGTTGTTATTTTGTTCACACGGTGGATTCACTCAAGCCTTATGCTTCGGGTCATTCTTCAACTTTTCATTTTTTATGTTCTGGTGTGAATCTTTGAGTGCAGCAGTGCACCTGAGATTCTCACCTGGTGCCGCGGCCAACTAAATTGTACTTCAGGTTCCAAGCACTGTTACCGGCAGACTCGGCAGGAACACTGCTAGCGCTGTGTAACATTACCATTCATTTTTATTTGGGAATCATGGGGGAAATTTCAAGCACCTTCTGTGGCTTTCCCACATACACACACAACCATCATACATGATCCAATTGAAAACCCTAGAGACGAAGCAAAAAATGCTACTAAAATCCACGCACACTTACCACGTGATTTCTTGGCGGAGCAGTGAAACAAATTTCCAAAGTGTTCAAAGCCCAAAGTGTTAATGAACATGATATTCTTTGTCCAGCATGTGATCTCCGTTAGCTGAAGCCAAAGAAATATTAATAAGATATTCATATAAATTGGTCAAACAGTGTATTTTTGTTTGTTATTGTTTTCTGTTAAGCAAAACTTGACGGTAGCTTATTTAATTTTGTAGGTACTGGGATCCTGGAATTTTCGGTGATGTACAATTCAAAGGCTCACATTCTGCAATGCACCATTTATTCTGTAAAGGTAATTTTCTACATTTGAATATAGGGATGTAAAGAAATATCCGATGTTCATGATTTTATGCCTTTTATCTATTACAATAAAAGCTGCCTTAAAGAAAAAAATAATAATAATAACTTCCGGAACGCTCCTCGTACACTTATTTTTCCTTTCTTTCCTTTCTTCCTTCCAGTCACTTTCAAAAGGTCACGTTTTATCGGCTGGAACACATAAAGTACATTGGTGTGCAAAAATTAAGGACGAAGAGGATAAATTAGCATAACAGCGGAAGGAGCAGGCAGAACGGACCGAAAGACCACTCAGGAGATACACTAAGCTCCGGTACGGTAGGGCATATGCATATATGCAGCATGACGTAGGGAAGGAGAGTGTTGGAAGGGTATAAAGCACACGGGCGGTGCACGCTCAGCAATTCGGTGAAAGCTATTGCACGGTGTACAACTGTACATCGGTTTGAACGACGTCGAGTTGCTGCCACTGTGTGATATGGCCAACAGGCAATCCAGTAGACGACATCTGGATGATTTTACCCGAGGTCGCGTCATTGGAAAGTTGGAAGAAGGTCGAAGTGTGACTAGTGTGGCCGAGGAGTTCGGAATCGCTCACAGCATCGTTTCACGAGCTTGGAGAGCATTTCAAACGACAGAAACAGCTGTCCGAGAGTTTAGTCTGACGAACGATCCTGGACGTATACACACCTAGAGAGAGCAGGGAACACGCAATCACACCTCCAACATCATCGAAAGGGACCGGTTTGGAGGTGGCAAAATTCTCGTTTGGGGCGGTGTCATGCTTGGTAGCCGTACTGACATCCACATCTTCCAAGGAGGTTCAGTCACTGGTGTCCGCTATTGTACCGAGGTTCTCCTGCCTCACGTGCGTCTGTTTAGAGATGCTGTGGGTCCTGAGTTCCTCTTCATGGACGACAACGCTACACCTCATCGTTCAGTGGCTGTCGCAGAGCTGTTGGAGAGTGAAGATATTCAACGCATGGATTGGCCCGCAAGCTCCCCGGACCTAAATCCAATCGAACACGCGTGGGACCTTCTCGGAAGACGCTTGGCAGCACGTCACCAGCCGCCAGCAACGATACCGCATCGGCGATTGACGCTACAAGAGGAATGGGCAGCGATGCCTCAACAGCTCCTTGACACCCTCGTCCTCAGCATGGACAGACGGTGTAAATCCTGCAACGCAGTCCGGGGTGATTATATCCCCTACTAAAGACTGGATTTTTCTTGGCAGACGCCTGTCATGTGGACGTTTCTGTCTTCTGTCCAGTTTCCTCGAAGCTACCTTTTCAATAAAGTGCCTTTGTATCCTTTGGATTCCTTGTTTGGACAGTTTTGCTCACTTGTCCCATATTCTTATATCTTGGGGATCTTATGGTATGATTTGAGTCGACGTGGAGCACTTCTGCACGACGTTACATTCGAAAAACCGTCTCGTCCTTAATTTTTGCACGTTAGTGTATTAGTTAAACGAACTTTCTTGATCTTTATTTTCCACGTATAACCACATTATTAGTGGAAGATTACATTGCCTCCTAAGAGGGCTCTGCTGGGCAACAATGGTACACATGACAAGTACAAAGACCTCTATGAAGATGATGCGAAATTAAGCTTCAGTATAAATACGAGGGTTGCACCAGAGGTAATGGAAAAGTGGGCATAACTTTTTTATTGACTGACAGACGTCGTGCAAATTGCACATGTTGGTAGAGAAACTGTTCCTCTATACAAAGGTACTACTCAACATAGTCTCCATCACAAGCGAAACATTTGCTCCATCGCTGAACCCAACTCTCGAATCCTCTTTGAAAAAATTCAGGTGTGGACTGTTGAACCCACTTTATCACAGCCACTTTCACCTCGTCTGTGTCGGGAAATCGTTGACCCTGGAGACTGTCCTTCATTGGACCGAACAGTTGGAAGTCGCAGGGCACCAGATGTGGGCTGTACGGTGGATGGGAGACCACTGACCAGCCCAATTTGCTGATTGCCTGATTTGTTGCCAAAGATGTGTGTGGTTTCGCATTGTCATGGTGAATGTGGATCCTTTTTAGATTCGTGTTCAGTCTCTTCCTCCTTATGGCTTCTTTAAGCTTCTTGAGTGTCTGAATGTAGCGCTCGCTGGTCACGGTACGGCCACGTTCCAGAAAATCAAAATGACACCCCTGTCATCCCAAAAAACAGCCACCATGACTTTCTGTGCTGATCGCTGACTCTTGAACTTCTTAAGCCTTGGTGAAGAGGTGTGACGTCATTCCATGGATTGATTCTTCGTTTTCAGATCGTAAAGATACGCCCATGTTTAATGCCTTGTCACCAGAACGGAAAAACACGTGTCTTCATACATTTCCAACAGATCAGAGCAGACGTCCACCCTTCTCTCCTTCAAATCGTGTGTCAACTGCCGAGGTACCTCCTTGCACGCACTTTTCGATGCCCTAAGTCTTCCACCATCTTCTGGATGGCATTGTGACTACAATCCAGTTGTACAAGCTCACGGATTGTGACTCGTCTCTCCGTGCGAATGAATCCACCCACTGACGATTCGTGTCAGTGGCCGCAGATGATGGTCTCCCACTGCGTGGTTTGTCTTGAATACTAGTTTCCCCTTCTTTAAACTTCTTCATCCATCTGTGCACATTGCTCTTGTCAGTGGTATCATCTCCGTATACATTCTGTAGCCTTTTGTGTATGTCGGACAGCCTGCACCCTTCCTTCGTCAAGAACTCAATGACGGCACTTGCTTCTGCTTGGAATCCATTATTTACCTGCAATGAAGAAGAAGGGTTACTATAGAGGAAAAGTTACTCTACCAACATGTACAATTTGGACGACCTTTGTCGGTTAATAAAAAAGTTATGCCCACTTCGGCCTTACTTTCGGTACAATCCCGTATTACAAAGGTGCCATCTAGTTCTGTGTGACACTGACCAAAAGGTTCAAGTTATAACGAAGTAAATTTCTCCGTCATTTTTGTCCACGCTAGGATTCGAACCCGGATCCCCTCATTCCGGAATAAGTCACTCTACCAATTGAGCTACGCGGACGTTTTATTCTGATTCCTATCTGCCTTTATGTCGTGGGCGTCCTTCTGGCAGGTACGTCTCATCTCCTGGTACGTTACAAAGTCACAGAGTTTTTGTTTCAGAGTCCTTAGGTGGAATGACTGACTGGAACCGTGAGCTGTGGACTGATCGTCTACACTGACGTACCTTATAAGATTTTTAATACTCAAAGAAAGATACTGAAGGACTTTGTGACGTATTACAGAAGTGAAACACATGTCAAGACGGCAAAGTTACAGCGATATATTTCCGTCGGTGTAGTTTAATTGGGAAAACATTCGGCTCCGGTGTAGAAGGATGCGGATTCTATCATCGACACCGGCAAATTTGTGTTTTCACATTGGCGCCCAGTTGTAAAAACGGATCTACTGCTGGCCTTTGGGTTCTTCAAAAATGATGCTCATTCCACATGTCGTCTGTAATTAATGAGAGTTCTTTTTTCAACGCTTGAAAAAGGGGAATGCTTCTTCCACACATCGTGTGGAATTAATGAGAATTCCTTCTTCAGCGAGTTACTTCAAGCAAGGATTGATGGCTGACCCGGAAACTAATGATTCCGTCCTAGCCCTTTGTCGGGGGGAGGAGGAGGGATATATGCGACGTACTACAGAGCTGAAGCACATGTCAAGACGGCAAAGTTGCAGCGACAAATTCCGTCGGTGTTGCCCAATTGGGAAAGTATTCGGCTTCGGAGCAGAAGGATGCGAGTTCGATTCCGTCATAGGAAAATTTGTGTTTTCACAGCTTATGTATGATATTTGGGACTAATATACTTGAGAAAGTTGGCCCACCACGAAATCGACTTGGAACAAATAAACGGTGTAAAAGAAAGACTTCAGCAGAAGGAGTGTATGATTCGTGTATGGAATGCTAGAGGAATAAATAGAAGGATGAGTAACGTTATTGGAAAATGAGTAAGTATAGATTGGATGTTCTGTGTGTAAGTGAAACTAAAAGGTGCAAACAAATAGGATATAAGAAGTGAACGGAATAGTGAGTATGTGGTCTAGAGTGTTGGAGAGTGCGACAGGACGAGCTGACGCTGGTGTGATATTCACTCCCGCTTATCAGTTAGGCACCGGCCCAAATTTATCAGTTTACCTTTACCCGCGATGGCAGGTAAAGGTAACTGATAAATGAGACCCCATTGCAGCTTGAAGCGTCTGTCGTTAAGGGTCAAAGGAATGCGGAGTAATGGGCTGTTAGCAAACAGTCCTGTGTTAAGCAGACGACGTCGAACTGTACTGGAGGACAAAGCCTAACCTGTGACAGTGCTGTGTTAACACCTTGGATGTCACTGTGCGATCGGTCACTACCATACTGTAGATGTTCCTGTCATCTCATGTGGTTTTGCGGTCCATTTCCCGGATTTTTGTACGCCCGAGCCTCGCTTGCTAATTGACGCCACGTTCGCAGGACCATACTGGCGTTTCGTACCCCATGCGGGTGGCAATCTCGCGGTAGGTAAATCCAGCTTCTGTCAACTTAACAATCCTTCCCCGCTCAATGCCGTCAGGTGTTCATAATGCGACCTTCTTCAGCGACGGGACATAGTGAAACACAAGAAACACCCTCTTGACTCAATATCGGCTCTTCACCGATTGCAACATCTCGTTTGAGCCAGCTCTATATACCCAAAACCGGACGGTTCAGATGGCGTTGCTCTGAAACAGCATGCGCATTTACACTGACATCTTAAGGTGGACGTCTAGTGATTTTGCTTCCTATACTTCCAATGAGCAAACTTCTGTACACATTTTCTTCACAATTAAATACGTTCCCAAGGATGAAAATTTGAACATCGATTAAAATAACTTCATATTATAACTTGGAATACTTAATATTTTCTAAAACATTACCATAATTAAGCAATGCAACATTTGCTTATCTACTGACGTCATCAATGTACAAGTCGCGCCATCTTTTTTCTGGTCTTAACACCACCAAAGGGAAAGTTATTGATTTTTAATATAATTATGGTTATGTTTCAGAAAATATTAAGTATTCCAAGTTATAATATGGAGTTATCTTAATCGATGTTAAAATTTTAATCCTTGGGAACGCATTAATTGTGAAGAAAATGTGTACAGAAGTTTGCCCATTGAAAGTATGGAAAACAAAATCACTAGACGTCCACCTTAATCATTTGCATGTCCCATCTTGTTGTACATATCCTGGAAGTTTCAAACTAATACCAGTAGTCCTTCATGGTGCTGCAGTTTTTACAAACAGCAGTGTACTATTCTGAATATTCACCCGTTTCCCACAGTTCCTTTTTCTGGATCATTTCCTGTCCCATAGTATGCAGTTTAATATTTCAGTTGTCCAACGGTGGTTAGTTCTTCTTGCAGAATGTCCGGCACATTGCCATTTCAGGGTTTTTAGCTTGATCGTGAAGTCATCCACTCTTGTCCTTTTCCTGATCCATGTTCCTCTTCCAGTCTTTCTTGGTTACCCCAATTATGCATTTCTCCATGCTTCTTTGAGTTGTCAGCAGCCTCTGCATGTCTTTTTTAGCTAAAGTCGATGTCTTTGATGCATAAGGGAGAACTCGAGAAAGAATGCATTGATTAAATACTTTTCTTTTAAGACACAATGGTAAATTTGCTCTTGAAAATGTTACTATTTCTTCCAAATGAACTCCAGTAAAGCTTTACAGAACTATTAACTTTTGCTCTTCGATGTAGACATCAGTTACTGCTGAATTCTCCCGATCAACATCTAAATCTTCATTTCTCGTAAACACATTGTACATCAATTTTGTTCTCTCTAAATCCATCTTTAAACCCACTCTTTGCTCTTGTCAGCAAGTTCCTGGACTATACTCTGAAACTCTGAGGGGATACTTGCAAAAGGTATTATATTCTTATCAAAACGAAAGTGGGTTAAACCAAGGCCGTCAAGAAAGTAGAAGGTCATGACATTAGGAAGATCAGTTCCCTCCATTTGTGACGTCACTCTCGTGTTACACGACCGGATACCAGGAACGTCGCCAAGGGGATGTGAGGGTGGAGTCGAGCTCACCCTAAAATTTTTCTTGCCCACCCAGTTCAAGATCATCCAGTTTTCAATTCTTTTAAACTTTAAAATGTGGAGTTCCAGTTCAGTGATTAGAAGACATTATCATCCAGTTTTCAATTCTTTTAAACTTTAAAATGTGGACTATTCCAAGTGATAATAAGTCTCACGTTTTCGTCCTGCAGCCCCACTTATTCCCCCCTAGTAAGTGCATTGTTTACTTCTCCATAGAAAAGTTATCAAAATAGCATTCCCAGGGCCATGAGAATTCAATTGTTCTCAACTCTTCCAAATCATTAGTTTAAGCCTTTTTTTCATGTTAGTAAGGGTAGGGGCAAATGAGGAGGGTGGGTTGGAATTCACTGAAGGGGGATCATTACTAATTGCTCTGTTGTTTGTTTGTGCTACTAAGTAGAGAATTCCAAGACGGAAAGTGGATTCTAAACCTACACCAGTTCTATTAAGCTTGTCCTGGGACAATGAGGGAGCGGGACGACGTGGCTGGCGACTGCTTTGGAGGAGAGGAATGCGAGGCAAAGTCGCTGGCTTGAAGGAAGGGAGTTCAGGAGAGGGAAGGTATTGTGTCTGCGTGTCACGACGTTAAAATTTGATTTAAGTAAACAAAAAGAATGTTTTTCTTTAAAAAAAATTGTTCAAGAACAGTACTATTTTCAAAAAGAATGTTTTTCTTTAAAAAAAATTGCTCAAGAACAGTACTATTTTCATAAAAAAATGCAGAAATTTGAAAAGCAATTAAGACAAAATATTCATAGCAAGAAAAAAGTTGAAGGCGACATTCTACCAACATTTGTATCTTACACCACTAACCCACTAGTCATTTTGATTATTTTGTTGGTCTACCAGTGGTGTAACTAATCAGATACAGGTGTGTGTATCAAGGGGGAGAGAATTGCAGGAATTATTTTGTAGCCAGTAGTAAGAAGCATGAAAAATTCCTTTTTCAAAGTTTCGGAAATAAATCAGGGCCGTAAATAAAGTTGCTATCAAACTTGCCCCAGCAAAAATAATACTTGCCCACCCTTTGCCCATCCTGATTTCGAAGCCTAGCGATGTCTCTGCCTAATACGCGAGGGTCGTGTTGAAGTCACACACGACATCACTAGAAACCAATAAGAATCCTTGGTTTCTGCATGACGTCCCTAAAAGAGGGAACACGTCTCTCTAATGTCATGGCCTTGTATTTTCTAGACGGCCTTGGTTAAACTCTCTCCATTAATCAGTTTTCCCTTGTTTCCCAGTTCAGTGATTAGAAGACATTCTGCAACATGGCATTTAAGAGCTTGGTGTCACTATAGAGTCACTTCGTCTCACTTCTTTTTCAATTTTTATACGTACGATGACCTCCAACATTCGAACATTTACACTTGAATTTATTAGATGATATTAATAATTTAACGAATGCATCTTCAATACCACAGGATTTCAAATACATTATAACTGCTGATGGTTTAATGGAATCAAACGCCTTTTCATACTCAATAAAATCCATATATGCATATTCATTCTCCCTTTCATTTGGTTCTCTCAGTACATGAAGAAGATCTATAGTGTTGTAGCCAGTTCTGAATAGAGCTTCTTACCTTGGTCCAGCATTTCCTGCAAGCTATGTGGCAAAACCGTAGTGAAGATTTTATGAACAACAGGTAGGAGGCTAATGAGTCTGTAGTTCCTGAGATTCTCAAGATCCAAAAATCTGTTATATATGTCTTTATATATTGTATGTATAGAGAGAGGGAGTCAGGTACAACAGATGATTCTTATACACAGTCGAGTCATATTATTGTGACCACCTCCTACTTTTGACGTCAACAGCGCGTAGCCAATGAAAGAAGGCACGTGTCGTGAGATGGCTTGGAGGGTATGTAAGGTGTGTGCTGTAGGCATTCTGAAAACATATCACTCGTTGATGTCATGGATAAAAGGAGCGATTTATCAGATTTGCAAAAAGGAATGTTTATCGGCTTTCGGAGCAAGGCTGGCAGTGTTTCTGAAACAGCGCTGTTTGTGAACTGTTGGCGTGCTGCTGTGGTTAAAGTGTATCTCGTGATTGGAGAAATGGCACCATTGCGAATAAACAACGTGGAAACTGCGGAGCACCACGTGCCACTGATGTGAGAGTGAAACTCGGCTTCGAAGGTGCTTAAGGGCTGATAGACACGCTACAGTGGAGCAACTCACTGGTAGAATGAACCAGTGGGCTACCGGAAGTGTGTCTAAAACGACAGTTCAGCGAACCCTGCTGCGTATGCAGCTCCAGTAGAGAAAGATGGTCACTGCACCCATGTTAATGAAAGTGCATCGGTAGAAAATGCTTATATTTGCACGGCAGTATCGGAATTGGACCTCCGCTGATTGGCAAAGGATTGCCTTCTCCGATGAGTTACGTTTTCTGCTTCATCGAACGGATGGACGTTGGCGCATAAGAACAAACACTCTTCAACCATTGCTGCAATAACGCAAGCTAGTGGGGGCAGCTTTATGGTCTGGGGAATGTTTTCGTTGCATTCTTTGGGTCCATTTATACCTGTGGAAGGCACTATGGACCGAATTCGTTACGAATCCATCATTGCAGACCACGACATCCATATATGCTGATTTTCTTCCCTGGGGCTGTTAAGATCTTCCAGCACGACAATGCTAAGCACCACATAGCTAAGAATGTCCGAGAGTGGTTGGAAGAGCACGACGAAGACTTCAAAGTACTTTCCTGGTCCCCTAATTCCCCAGAATTAAACCCAATTGAGCATCTGTGGGACCACCTCGATCGTGTTGTTCGCACTATGGATCTTCCACCAAGCAGCCTCCAGTAGCTGTCAGATGCACTGCAGTCAGCATGGCTCCACATACATTCCAGCACCTTATTGAGTCACTCTCAGCCCGTCTAGCTGCTATCCGCTGCATACGGCGGTTACTCTGGGTATTAGCTGGTGGTCACATTAATGTGACTTGACCGTGTATATCACGCAACTGCAGAACATTGCCAAATTGGCGTTGAAATCCACAATCTTGTTTTCCATCCAAGTTAACCATGGAAATGATGTTGAAAGCATTGTAAGAGAACTTCTTTCGGATACCTGGTGCTCCAAAACTTGGAGCACCAGGTATCCGAAAGAAGTTCAAGGAGACCCGCAAGACGAAAGAAATAAGGCCGGGGAAAACGCAATCTTAATGTGGTCACGATGCAACTGAAAGACGGAGAGGCAACGCGAGGACATTCTCTGTCCATTGACTAAGTGCTTTGTGTTGGAGTGAGGCATATACTGGGAAGCGGGCAATCTTTCTCATTGTCTTTCGCCCTTACCAACGAGCGACATGAATACACAGGCAAATGTACGTGATTACGTCATTGTTCGTTTTCACAACACATTTAAAATCTTCCGTCACCATTTACTCTTCTTATTCTTAATTTGCTGTACATTCAAACCAAGTGTCTAAAGTAAACTAATTTTTCAGGATTTTGAATATTACTGCAATTTTTAATCTTTCATGAATTTTTTTTTAATATTTTACATTGTCGAAGTTTTTAAATTGCACTTTATATTTATTTCCAGGAGTTGAAACCCAAAGAAAAAGAAGATGAAATGATACGTGTTACAATTCAGTTGATACCATTTACTAAAAAGGTAGATCTATATATTTTTTTAGAAAAAGTACTGATAACTTTCTGTTTTCTACTGGTTGTTATATTGATGTCAATGAGAAATGCTAGAAATTATTTAGTTAGTTAATATTAATGTTTATTCTACAGCCAGATTTATTCTACAGCCATTATTCTCATAACTTGAGTAATAACTTGAGTAATGATTTCTGATATGTTGGAAAGCGTATCATAATCAATGCATTGCATGATTTTACTAACTTGTTTCATGATGAACTTGATCTGGAAACTGCACACATATATGATAATATTGTGATTATTATACTATTAAGCGCAAAGCTTTGTTAATGTTGCAAAATGCAGAATAATCTGGTCTGGAATGCTTTCACGTTATTTTTTTTTTTTTTTTTTTTGGAAATTTCCCTACATGCTTTTTTTTATATTCAACTACATCACTCTAAACTACCTTTATCAATTAGCATATATGTAAATTATATTGCAAAGATTAGTTTTCTAGAGTCAAAATTTCAAACACTTGCAACTGCCTGTACGGCGTTGTACGTTTTATAATACAATTTATTTAAAATAAAAGTAAATTTAGAAATCAAAAAGAAATAACGAATGGAATTTTTTGTTTCTAAACGATTTTCTTTCCTTCAGCTTTTACCAAAATTACTGATTCCTCTGATACGGTCGAGGGGCACGTTGATTATTTATTTATTTTCAAATCCACATTTTAGAACATTTGGGTTTATGCGTAGTATTTCTAAAAACATATTAATATTGTGAAGTGGATTAACTGAACTAAACTTTTCAAACTAATGATTTTTAAATTAATCTTTGCTTGGGCCATATCTTTGGCCAGTGTATAATGCAAATGCAAGCCTTGATAAGCAAAATTTTTCAAGA
Source organism: Macrothele yani (assembly GCA_039090855.1). Classification (NCBI taxonomy): domain Eukaryota; kingdom Metazoa; phylum Arthropoda; class Arachnida; order Araneae; family Macrothelidae; genus Macrothele; species Macrothele yani. The sequence continues at coordinate 36,860,672 of CM077004.1, forward strand.
ATCCGGGCCCGGGCGGTCCCGGGCTTAGCAAACACATGTAATCAAAGAAAGCGGGCCGGGCCCGGGCTCTCTAGCTAGGCTTTTGGACCCGGGCGGGCTCGTGCTCCTAAAATTGTGCCCGAACTCGTCTCTATTATGAACAACTTCATTTCGATCATTGTTCAAACGCTCCGGATTAAAGGTAATGTTCCGTTCTTCGGGAAGGTAAACAGGTAATCTAATTATTGTATGAGATTGCTGATGCATATCATAACCAAGTATTCGCCACATTGCCTCAGGTGCGCTAACGTATCGGGAATCAACATGAATTTTTTGTTCGTCCTATTTGGTGTTGTGTTTTGTTATATGCACATTTTCACAGTCATGACCTTTGTATGCGTACTTGAAAAGGTATTTCACGCTTTTCACAGTAGCGCACACCTCGACATTAATGTGGCAATTGTACTTTAACAAAAGATAGGGATTATAAGGGGCAATCCAGCTGTTATCAATCATTTTACCACGTACAGTTGTGGTTGCACCATTCTTTCTACGGCGATGTAAAGGATGCCTGCCTTTTTAGCTACTGTTACATTTTGGAAAGATTTCGAAAATCGCTTGGTACATTTGCCATCTTCCATACAGGGTGAATTGTCATTATTTCACCACACGGACCTTGAACCATGTGTTTCGCAACAGTTGCATGTGAAACTGGTAAATGGTCTTTATCTGGTAGTTCTGCCGATATAATTTGGTCAATTTTCTCAGGTAATGTTGGCTTGTCTTCTTCTTTCAAAATCAAGAGCGTATGAGCACAGGGAAGCCCTCTTTTTTGGAATTCAATTACATGAACTTTGGCCACTGGAACTCCAAAACTATGCCTTTTGGTTATATCTTCCATTAATTCTTTAAACTTTAATTGGAAGATTCTTGCAACTAAATCGGGACGGTTTTCGACAGATTGGCCGTTCAAGTTTTCAGTAATTTCTTCCCATTTCGGGTTGCAAGTCATAGTAAGGAAAAGATCAAGCTTGACATACTTTCTGACTATCGCCATTGCATCCTGATAATTTTGCACCATATTTCGTGGACTACCTTGAAATGAAGATGGCAAAATAAGAACTTTTCCAGGAAGAAACTCATCATCTCCGGCATTCTGAATTTGGTCCATCAGACCCTTTATACTTTTCGACACTTAACTGAGACTGATTTTGTCGTATGTAATTCAGTGTATTAGCTTCCATTTTTACATACGCATCAACATTGTATTGCTGCGTAAGCTTTCCTTCGCTTAATAATGGATTAAATTCGTCACGGGTCGAAAGACGATATTGGTAGTATTGCATTTGAATAACCCTTGACCGTGGCTTTGTATATCGGTTAACAACCAACACTTAGTAAAGACGTTGGTCTATGTTGTAATGGAATGTCAGTTGACCTTGTGACGTAACGCATATCTGACGTCATGTGAGAATGATTTGGATGAGATGACGTCACACCAGCAGCTGTGTTCTTTGTTGCTATGACAACAAAACAAAGTGATATATTCCCGTGAACTGTGCGCGTGTAGGTCATGACGTCACCTGCACGAAAACACGAAAAGCTAATCGTGACGTCACAAAGATTTGTTTCTCGGTTGTTGCTATGACGACTTAAAAGTTATCCAGGTCATCGGCAACTTAGCCTTTTATACATAAGGATATTTGAATACTGACTCACAGGTAGTGTCCGAATACTTTTGACAATATAGTGTACACCTCATATCCAATCAAATTACTTGAAATTTGATATGGGGTGTACACTATGTTGTCAAAAGTAATCGGACACTTCCAAATATTTGCATAAGTGCAGAGAACGGTTGCGCAGGAAGGTGCGCTATGAGTGAGGAGGTACGTATATAAAGCTGATATGTTCTATTTTGTTCTCAATAACTTGGAAGCGGATATGCCGAATGGACAAAGAGCCATAGTAAGAAATGTCAAAAAACCCCATTCTTCCTCTGCCGTTCCCTTCGCTGCTGAAATAGGAAATGCTTGTAATGGCTCGGTTAGTACGTACCATAACTATACGCAGAAAGTTGTACAATGTGGGGTATTATGGTAGAGTATAGCGGCACACAACCGATACATCACTACTGTGAATGCGAAGCGCCGTTTGCAGTGATGTGACTCTCGTTGTTCCGGGATCGTGGGCGACTGGAAAGCTGTTCTTCGGAGTGATGAGTCACACTTTTCACTCTTCTAATCTGATGAGCGTGTTTGGATTTGGCGACAGCCCGACGAACCAGTTTCGTCGGACTATGTTCTTCCAACTGTTAAGTTCGGCGGAGGCTCCATCATGGTAGGGAGTTGTTTTACCTGGATGGGACGCGGCCCGTCGGACCATGTTCTTCCAGGGGCTGCGGATGGCCTTGTGGTCAACGTTCGTGACTTCTACGGAGTGGTTTCAGGTTCGATCCCAGGCAGGTACGAACGCTCAAACCACTAAATCTGAGCCGTGCGTCGGATGGGCACGTTAAGCCGTCGCGTCGGGCCCCGGGTATCCCCCAGGTAATAAATAAGGGCGTCTACCTCCCCCTTTCTACCCTGCTTCTGTGTCACTTTCCTGTCAGGCACTCTAGCCCAAATTATAGCATCCTATTTCTAAGGGTTGTTTAAGACCTGAAGTCAGATACTCCCTTCCTAAAATCCTATACATATGATCTGATCTATGTTCTTCCAACTGTTAAGTTCGGCGGAGGCTCCATCATGGTATGGAGTTGTTTTACCTGGATGGGTCTCGGTCTGTTGGTTATTATACCACAAACCATTAACTCTGAAATGTTCCTACTTCTGTATAATTCTGCCGTACCAACATGTGTTATGGAAATGACCGTTGTCTCTTCCAACTCGGTCGAGCTTCCTGCCACACTGCATGGAGTGTGCAAGACTGTTTTTTTTTAAATACAGTGGAATGGTTAAACTGCACTCCTCAGAGTCATGATCTTAATCCCATACAACACCTCTGGGGTGAACTGGAGCGACGAATGCAAAATTGACCTCAACGACCGTTTTCGCTCTTCTTTCTGCCTGTCTGTCTGCAGATTTGCAGGACGAATAGCGAGCCATTCCTAACGAGACCTAGCGGCGGCAACACGCCAAGACGCGTTGCCACCGTCACACAAGCAAAAGGTGGGCCGACTAACTGCGATAATATAGGCATTTGTCCCAAAACATTGTGGGTCCGAATATTCATGATAATATAGTGTATATGGAATATAATGATGATGATAAAATAAAAATGGTAGTAACTGATCCACGAAATTCGTTTCAGATGAACCCGCTAAGAACAAAATCCGTAAAGAAGGACACTATGGTGCAATTCAATGAAACGCTTGTGTTTCCCAAAATTCGCAAGGAATTGTTAAAGAAACAAATGCTGCAGTAAGTGCTTATCTCACTATTTGATCTTTAATAACAAATGTAGATTTTCGATGGTATCAGATATGTCTGGCCAATGATATTTAATTGATTACTGATATGATACACAGGAAAGAACATTCGATTGTTACTAATATTATATTTATCCAGGTAACCACTGCAGATTTCTTTTCTAAAAATCGTATTGCTGCCCCGGTGGCGCAATGGTCTAAGAGCTGGCTTCTGATCTTTCGTTCGAGATAGGTTTGCTCTTGCTGCCATCCGTAAGCGTCATACGGTTCTTTAGCCTGGTTTTATGGGCTATCAGTTTCAACAGCCGTTTACAGCTGGTACGCATAGTGGGCAGCATGACGATATGTCGATGATATGTTGGAGCATGTTTTGTTGCCTCACTTCCATGTTAATTCTGGTGCCCAGTTTCAACAAGATAATGCCCGGCCACACACTGCCAACACCAACACACCGTGCTGACAAGGTGTCCAGATCCTTGTAGAGTTAGATCCCCTGGCTTCAGGACGTCATTGGCTGACGACGTAACGCCTCTTCTCGACCGTCTGCAGTGTCGATAAATTGTGGACAGAGTTCAACAAAGCATGGTCAGTGATACCTAATGTATAGCCCAGCATTGCGGTCATACGACCTATTGACTTAAACTACAATTTACACTGTCTCCTAGCCCATCGCGTTGATGTAATCCCACAGAAACGAAATCACTTCCTTCTTATCTGCAGTATTTGGCAACATGTGTGGTAAGCAGTGTTTTTTCCAGAGCCATTTAACCGGAAGGAGGGGGTGTGAGGGGGCGGGGGGGGGTAGATGGAACCTTAGAAGGGGCAATTTTTCCATTTGCTATGTATACCGGGTGATCATTTTATAACGCAACCCGGCATTCAAAATGTGTTCAATATATAGAAAACCAGTGAAATACGGACATATCATATGTTTAATAGGAAAACGAGATACCGACAACAAATAACACCAAATGACGTACGTACTTCTGTACAGGAGGTGTTCGAAATGTCCACCCACAGCTGCAAGGCAGGTGCGAGTCCTCTTCACCACGTTTTTTTTTTTTTTTTTTTTATTTGGAGGTTTAACGACCACCGTGAGCAACTCAATGGGTTATAAGTAGTCGCCCGTCCCTAATTTAGGGTCACTGGTTCCAGGGAAGGGAGAGAGCCAGTGCCGTAAGACAAACACAACATCCATGCCTCACCCCGGGATTCGAACCCGGACCCCTTACGGACAAATGATCAGAGGCCATCGCTTAGACCACTGCGCCACCGGGGCGGCTTCACCACGTTGGATGCCACCTTGCGTAGGAGCGTACATTTGATAGACATAATCTCGCTGGTTATGCGTCGCTTCAGTTCGTCTACAGTACGTGGATTCTGTCGGTATACACAACCATTGTGATACCCCCAGTGGAAAAAATCCGGTGGAGATAAATCAGGTGATGGGGGGGGGGGGGGGCACAAACATTTTGAAATCATGCGGTCATCAAACATGTCGTCAAAACATGTTTGATGAACTTTATCGACCGCCATGCTTGGCTTCATGTACGAACTGACAGCACTGGATGCCTGCCAGTTAGATCCCTAGAGCGCCCGCTAGCGGGGGCGGCGGAAACTTTTGCATACCACTAATATCTAGGGATATAAAAAAAATCGTAGCAATTTGGTGTTCTCACAACTGGACAGTGAGAAAGGAGATACCATATTTAACGCCGAGTTTTCAGCTGCTAAGAAATTATTAAGGGCACTTTATAAAATTTCATTTGGCTCTTATATAATGTTGGTAGGTACACAGCATACCAAATACACACGTGTTGGGGAAGAAAATTACTGTATAATCGATGTATGTAATTATTTAATTATTTCATTGCATAAGTTCTCATAAAATGGTAAAGTTGTACTAGTAATCCGATTTATTTTCGTAAAAATATAAATCAGCGTTTCCAAGCTTTCTCACATGAACCTGTTGTTGTTGATACGTTATTGTCTATGATGTTGAGTGTGATAATACGTCATGTAGCACACAAGATCGTTGTGTGCTTTGCAGGCACGTACAGTTTCAAAGCAACGTCAGTGCGGCAGAAAGCTTAGATGCAACGGACGAGACAGGCGTACCATGTAGTTAGGCTTACGTTATGTCTATGTTAATGTTCTATACAGTTAGGCTGACAAGCTATTTTTGTTAGTTATAGAACGGCGTTCGATTAGATTAAGAATTCAAGTTTTGTGCCTTAAAAGAAGTGCCTTTCTTGAGTATTATTCATATAGAATAGAATTTTAAGTCACAACAGAATGAGATGGCTTTTTCAAGGAAGGTAGACAGAACCTTTCTTGAGAAAACCATCTGGTTGATGTGCAAAAACTTAAAATGTTAATTTGTATTCGTAACGCCAATGAATCGGATTACTAGTATAATTTTACTATTTTATACATAATTGGTGTATAGTTCCTTGTTATTAATAAGTTCTCATGTTATAGTAAAATTCAAACCATTTAGCTTACAGGTTGTGGACGAAGATCCTTTTGATGTTTCTGTAATTGGAGAAGTTGGTGTTGATCTCACAGAATTGAAAGCTGAAAAGAACAAGTTTTTCACTCTGCCGTTAAATAAGCATGACTCCGTGAGTATATTTGTTCATACAAAGATAAAATAAGTAATTTTATATTACTGAAATTGCAATAAATTTCCAAAAGTGCACTCCACGAGATGCAGTCGGAAAAAGGAGAGGTAACACAAATTTCATACACCTTAACTGTCACATAATATCTTTCCAAACAGTGAGTTTGATCACGTGCCGTGGAACTGTTTTCAGCGGCCTACAACACACTAAAAAATTAGCTGAAATTCGAGAGCCATTTTCCGTGATTTCTTTCGTGAATTAAAGACACATATTCCTGATTCGATCTCTTCCATGAAATAATGGAAAAAAGACCCGAATATCACGTATTTTTCATACGTGAACTGAAAGGAAATACTCCTATTAGTCTTTCTCCGGTTAATAACGGAAAATTACCATTTTAAAGAGGTGTTATCGGAAAATATGATTAGGGAACCTCTCCGTGATTCCATCCGTATATAAACGGAAAAATTCTGTTTTCACGTTTGCCGTATACATGTGACGGAAAATTACTTCTAATAAGAGCGACTCGGGGAAATACTTGAGATTTGATTAACTACACAGGGTGATTCATAAAGAAGTATGCAGTTTCAACGCCCTATAAAACAAGAACAATGTAAGATATTTTATGTTACCTGTAACAGAATTGTAGGGCAATGTTTCAGGTTTCAAGTCCACCCTTCTTGCATCCGCCAGCGACACACAGGGCCTACACCTGGTATGGGGAGCGATCAGCTTTCACTCCCGTACACAACTAGTGTTTGTACCGGGTACGTTAAACAGCACCTCCTACATCAACAACATCATTCAGCCCGTTGTTGTGCCATTTGTAAGGTGGGTCTATCGTGGTGTTTTCCAGCAAGATAACGCACGCCCACACACGGCACGTGCAACGCAACATGCCCTTCAGGATGTGAGACAACTTCCATGGCCTGCACGTTCACCGGATTTGTCCCCCATTGAGCACGTGTGGGATTTTATGGGGCAACAACTTATCCGGTCTCCACGGCCAGCCACGACCATCCCCGATTTACGCGTCCAGGTTGAGGATGCTTGGAACTCAATACCCCAAACTTACATCCAACATCTGTACGACAGACTCCATGCCAGAATTGCACAGTGTGACGCAGTTCATGGCGGTTCAACCTCGTACTAACCATGTTACATGGAAATGTTATTTTTCAGTTTACCAGCAAATACAGCTGTATTTTGCCATAATGTTTTGATCACGTTATCCTCTGTTTTCCGCTATTATGTTGTTTAAATTTCGTTGGTATCAAACGTCTCCTTCTTGGTGTTCTTTTTTCACTTTCCGCCAGTGTATATACACTTGTGCACCATGGCCCTACTACTTGATCACGTGACATGACGTGGCTGTTGTGAAATTTGCATGCAAATCATGATGAGGATGATTTATGAGTACAAGATTCTATACACTCTCCAAGCATAGTAGTGAGTGGGTAGAGGCGGGGGTTGTCAGTAATTTGGTATTTTCCCAGTCCGGGTACATATCACCAGAAATAACATTCCTAGCCAGGGCTGTGCTGTGTAGGTTTGCCTTTAAACTGCACTTATGCTCCTGTAATCGCAAGCCCACTTGTCTTTTTGTAGATCCTACGTAATTACTGATGGTTTCATCTGATCGTGGATCTAGCATAGGAATGTTGTACACCACCAAAAATACCGACCCAAATACCGACTTCTAAATCATTAGACAATTCAAAATGCCGACTTCTAAATCATTAGACAATTCAAAATACCGACTTCTAAATCATTAGACAATTCTGATACGACTCTGTATTTAAGAGCATGTTGTGCGTGTTCTAGATTTTAAAGATGGATGAGTTTCACGAGCAGCGAATTAACATAAAATTTTGCGTGGAATTTGGAAAAACATTTAGGGAGACTCATGAAATGAAGAAACAAGTTTATGAATGATCAGTTCTTAGGCCCCACGCGATGATGTGAATGGTTTAGGCAATTAAAAGTTGGTCGACAATCAACTGATGATGATCCTCGTTCAGGGCGACCCTCGACGTCAACTAAAGGCACTCATGTGGCTCAAGTTCGCGAAATCGTACGTTCAAATCGTCGATTGACTGTTTGAGAAATCGCGAGCGATTGCATCACTTCAACTGGATCGTGTCATCACATTCTGACCGAACAATTATAAATACATCGAATTGCTGCAAAGTTCGCCCCACTTCCTGACTCAGCAGGGTTAGAGAGACAATCGTGTTGCAATCTGTCAGGAACTTTTAGATCGCGCAAACGTGGTATAAAAGTTCTAACAGATTTCGGATATTAGACTCTCGGCCCTGTCCGTCAGTTGCGGCTATTATTTCAGGCCCGGCCCCGGTCCGTGATGTGTCAATTTTAGTATTACTTTGTCTTTCTTTTATTTTTTTCTTTCATTATTTAATTGTTAAAATTAAATAATGAAATGAGGTGTTATTGAAAATCTTTAGTTGAATCGAAGCCTAAAAATATTAGGTAAACTTTGGCAATTAACGAAGAATATCCCTGGTAGCACAGTAATGTCGAATCGACGTCGATTTTTGGTTACCAGGTCGATATTACGTCGAAGCATAATTTTCAATGTAAAATCGATGGGACGGAACGTCAAGAAAAATCATTACATTGAATTTCAGTATACATGTAGACGGTTATGCGCAGTTTATATTTATCCCTTTAATTCCATTAGGTCGAATAATAATCGATGTTTTTCATGCGATGTGCAAGCATCGCGGGCATGCGCCTTTGGAACCAGTACGCCAAACAAACTTTTTGGATGCTGGGGTGTTGGTCGGTTGTATCATTTCTGTTGTAAGACGAGAAGATTCTTACCTGTCTCCTTTTTCGCCGGTAAGTTAAAAGTTGGGTTTTTTTTTTTTTTTTTTTTTTAGCTTAACTATGTTTATAAGAAGTTGAGTCTCGTTCCTTTAAGTAGAATTACTTTGTAAGTTATATATAATTTGTACGTACGCATATCCCAATTAAGGATAGGCAAGGAGGTTAGAATAATACTTCTGGAGATGCCATGGTCTCTTAACCATGAAGCAGCAATGTGTGGGAATTTGCCATTGTTTACATGATACCTATGTAATTTTATCTGTTTGTGTTTTGGAATTGCGTGGTTTTTGGTTGTAGAAACCGTCTTAATATCAAACCGGTTTGATTTGTACTTCTTTTTTATTGTTTCAACCGGTAAGTTAAAGTTGGGTTTTTTGCTTAACTATGTTTATAAGAAGTTGAGTCTCGTTCCTTCAAGTAGAATTACTTTGTAAGTTATATATAATTTGTACGTACGCATATCCCAATTAAGGATAGGCAAGGTGGTTAGAATAATACTTCTGGAGATGCCATGGTCTCTTAACCGTGAAGCCGCAATGTGTGGAAATTTGCCATTGTTTACATGATACCTATGTAATTTTATCTGTTTGTGTTTTGGAATTGCGTGGTTTTTGGTTGCAGACACCGTCTTAATATCAAACCGGTATGAATTGTACTTCTTATAGGAGTGAAGTTTACAATTTTAACGTTATGTTTTGTTTAGAATTCGCACCAATGTTCGTGTATTTCAATTTTAAATAAAAATGGGAAGAATTTTATAAATCCAGCATTTTTTCACACATTGGCAACAAGTTACGATGCGAAATTAGAAACATTTGCGACGAAGGAATGCGATTCGGCCAACACAAAATGCATTGCAATAGCCTTGGAAGTAGTGATAAAATGAGAGTTCTGCGCCAGTGATGTATGATGTATGCATACATCACGAGCATACATCACGAAGTGATGTATGCTTGGAAGATGTAGGGGTAGTTCATACATCACGGAAAAATACATTTTCAACGTTGAGTGATGCATGGAACGTATTTTTTTTAATTTTTTAAGTGAAATTTGGTTTGGAGGTCGTGATGTTGGTTTAGAGGTCGTGATGTATGCATACATCACGAAGGGACCATGCATCACGAAGCGACCAAGCATCACCAGAAGACCAGGCGTTGTCCGCGGAACAGGTCCCGCAGGACTCGCTATCCCCACCCCACCCATCCCTGTTGACGTCGGGTGAGAGGAGAGGAGGGGAAGAGATAGGCGAAGGGATGTTTTAAAGTGTGTTATCTGTGAAGTCAAGGTTTCCCTCTTTCAGTTGACGGGGATTCTTATTTTAAGTGTCTTTTTGTTTCTCCTTGGTGATATCTTTACGTTTCCCTTGTATTTTCCAAGATTGAATAGCCTTAAAACGAATCCATTGCTTTTTTCTGGGGAAAGTTTTTTTTAGTGTTCTCTATCAAAGACCTGTTTACAAAATTGTTCATAAGAGTACATTTTGTTTTTACACAATTCCTTTTAACGTTTGTTTTACATTCACTTAAACTTTCATTTTTTAATTTTGTCTTATTGCATTTAAGTTATTTTAACTCCAATCCGAAAATTCGGAAGCATGTATTAGAAAACGAATGCCGGGTGTTAAAAACCGAGAGAGATTGCAAATGGTAAGGTTGTGCAATTCATGTACGACTGCGGTCAGTTTTGCTAGTATTAATATTTAGGAAACAAAAAATATGCTCATGTTGAGAGAAACGATCATTGAAATTTCTCTTTTTTTTTACTGAAAAGTATACATACTGACATTAAAATTTTAGATGTTAAAGACCTTTTTCCCATTTTCCCCATGTTAGTTTTGCTGTTTAAATTATTGTAATGAACACACACATGAAAATCATAGGTTCTTTTTTTTCTTCAATGGTGATCATGGAGAACTGCTATAATTCAGAGATTTTTCAAAATTCACTTGGAATCATAGTAGTCATCAGTGAAGACCAGATATCCCAGTAAGATACCCAGTAGACATCTAATTAATTCTTAGAGGACCTAAATATGTGACAATCGGTTTCAACTGTTTCATCCTCAAACCAAATGACCGATAAATTTTTCTTGCACTCTAATACTAAAATTTAAGAAGCTGCATTTCATATTTATGAGAGCCTGAAAGGAAATATGTTGTGGATACACAGATTGCAGTGGACCAGGTTCTTTAGCAGTGAAAAACACTTGTTCTCAGTCAGCTAAATGACATCGAATCTCACACACATACAATATTCTTTTCCAACTAATTTTGCAATGCTCGTATACCAAAGTAGATTATTGCATTCTCTTTTTTAAAACATAAGGTCTGTCGAAGTCAGCAGCGCCAGAATAAGGTCTGTTGAGTGAAAAGCTGTAGTGTGCGTGTTTTTACAGAAGTTCTTAACGCTACCTGATTTATTGTTTGGGGCAGAATGATCTACTTCGAGTGCTGTTCTGAACGTGCAGGATGAGACAGTTGTACTTCGAACAGTGTTGGACGTCATTTGCAGCTCTTCGTGTTATTTTGCATACACGATTCTGACATGGCAACCTCTGCTGAAATCTCTTCATTCATGATACATGTTGATAATCTGTCTGTCAGCTGCCTTCATGTTGGAAGTAACTTCGTTTTTAGTGTCATGTTTAAATCATCAGATATTGATTCGCATCCGAAAATTTAAGGCTTGTGAGAAAAAATGCCCTCCCCTCTTAGAAAATGTGTTCATCGGAGTTAGTTGAACTCATGGATGAAAAGGATGGTGGTATTTCACGACATCTCGAATATGGTATTTCAACAGTTGATTTTTTTACAATATTTCTGAAAGTGAAAATCGTTCCTGATAAACGTGAGGTCATGCCAAATAAATCGCAAATTTGTCGCACCCAAGAAATGTGGATTGAACCAACAAATAAATTGCTGAACAGGTCAAATCAAATGGTTACGGAATTTTGCAGAAACACCTCTTTCACCTTAACATTCCGGAAAATCCTGGAGTCAAAGTTTGAAAATATAGTTTTAGTAGATAAATTTTCATAACAAGAAAACAGAAACGTTTGAAGTGTTTATAGACGACTAGCAGAGGGAAATACTGCCGGAACTTAAATCCACCCCAAAACAAGGCACAATGACGTATTTGAATCAAACAGTGCAGTTGAAGTCTTGTGAAATATCAGACATCGTTCATCATATTGAATATTTCTGCCCAGCCGCTTTGGCGATCGATTTCTCTAAAATCGTGGGAAGTTTCGTAGAATTTGTAAAGGAGAGAAATCTGATAAAATTGGCAAATGGAAATTTCCCGAACTTCATGTAACAAGAAAATAAATATTTCCAATTTCACCAAACCGGAAACACAGAAGTGAGGTGTGGATTCAACTGAAAAAATTATTTTTAGGACTACCAAATTTTAAAGAAAGTGACACCGATATCGCATACATTGTTTCTCAGCACACTTCGACTAATGCAACTCTCTCTCTCTCTCTCTCTCCATCTCTCTCTTCCTCTCAATCTCTCTCTGACTCTCAAACCCCTCTCTTTTCTTTTTCTTTATTTTTACATCTAATTCCTTACATCTTTAGTATTTTTCAGTCTTAATGAATGGTTTTCATGATATTTTTTATTTTAACTTTGATGTAGGAAGTAGTTATTTTTAACTTCATTTATTGCTTCGCTTCAATTTTAGCTTTGGGCGGGTTAGGTTTAGTCTATGGTTTGTAGATTATCCCGTACGTTTGAACCAATATAAATTTCGGAAATCAGGTATACTATACCTTTTAATATTTATATGAATAAATTTCATTGAAAACGTTTACTTAACATCATATCAGAAAGATCAATTTGTCAACAGACAAGAAGTTAAGAAGTCTCATTTTATATTAGTTGATTTTGTTTCTCTAAGTAACAAACTATCGGGTGTCAAAAAATGGTAAAATTTCACCACTTTCTAATCTATGAATACGTGATACCTGGTGTGGCAAATGTAACAAAAAAATCGATCAAACTTTTTCTGACATTCAAAATTTCATCCTATTGACAAATCCACTGCATAAAAATCACCATTTTCTGTATCTCAGAGTTTAAAAAACTTAACCTCTAGTAGTTATCTATTTTCCATGTTATTCTACGGAACTTTGCGTTTATGTGAGGTGGTACTTTTTCCAAATAAAACCTCTAAGAGTATTTCCTCAGTCAAATAATCGTTCTCACAGTTTTTTTTAAAAGACAAAAATTGACCTTTAAAAGAAATAACTAAATAAAAACTTACTGTTTTGAATTTTTATTGAAGGAAAAAGAAAGAAAAGGAACAAAGATGAACTGACATACTTTCTATCGTATTACAGTAGCCCACTTTAGTTCCAAATCTATGAATGCGTGATACCTGGTGTGGCGAATGTAACGAAAAAATCGATCAAAATTTTTCTGACATTCAAAATTTCATCCTATTGACAAATCCACTGCATAAAAATCACCATTTTCTGTATCTCAGAGTTTAAAAAAACTTAACCTCTAGTAGTTATCTATTTTCCATGTTATTCTACGGAACTTTGCGTTTATGTGAGGTGGTACTTTTTCCAAATAAAACCTCTAAGAGTATTTCCTCAGTCAAATAATCGTCCTCACAGTTTTTTTAAAAGACAAAAATTGACCTTTAAAAGAAATAACTAAAAAAACTGACTCTTTTGAATTTTTATTGAAGGAAAAAGAAAGAAAAGAAACATAGATGAACTGACATATTTCTATCGTATTACAGTAGCCCACTTTAGTTCCAAATCTATGAATGCGTGATACCTGGTGTGGCGAATGTAACGAAAAAATCGACCAAAATTTTTCTGACATTCAAAATTTCATCCTATTGACAAATCCACTGCATAAAAATCACCATAAGTTTAAAAAAACTTAACCTCTAGTAGTTATCTATTTTCCATGTTATTCTACGGAACTTTGCGTTTATGCGAGGTGGTACTTTTTCCAAATAAAACCTCTAAGAGTATTTCCTCAGTCAAATAATTGTTCTCACAGTTTTTTTAAAAGACAAAAATTGACCTTTAAAAGAAATAACTAAAAAAAAAAACTTACTGTTTTGAATTTTTATTGAAGGAAAAAGAAAGAAAAGGAACAAAGATGAACTGACATACTTTCTATCGTATTACAGTAGCCCACTTTAGTTCCAAATCTATGAATGCGTGATACCTGGTGTGGCGAATGTAACGAAAAAATCGACCAAAATGTATCTGGCATTCAAAATTTCATCCTATTGACAAATCCACTGCATAAAAATCACCATTTTCTGTATCTCAGAGTTTAAAAAAACTTAACCTCTAGTAGTTATCTATTTTCCATGTTATTCTACGGAACTTTGCGTTTAATGTGAGGTGGTACTTTTTCCAAATAAACCCTCTAAGAGTATTTCCTCAGTCAAATAATCGTCCTCACAGTTTTTTTAAAAGACAAAAATTGACCTTTAAAAGAAGTAACTAAAAAAAAAAAAACTTACTGTTTTGAATTTTTATTGAAGGAAAAAGAAAGAAAAGGAACACAGATGAACTGTACATACTTTCTATCGTATTACAGTAGCCCACTTTAGTTGATTTTGCTTGTTTGAAATATGGCCCAATGGGTAATACATTCAGCGCATTTAGCCTATCGTCGATACCTCAAACCAAAAGTGGTTCCTCTGTACCCTTAACAGAGGGGTTGTGCAGACATAGAAATCTCAAGAGTATGTCATTTTTTTTTTATCTTGTGAAACATTATGATTTTTTTTTTACTTTGCAAAGAAACATCAGATTTAGCTCGTCATCTTTCTTAGAAAATCCTAGTTTTCATGAATGTAAAAGCAATTTGACTGTGCTTAGGAACTGAGGGCTGAATCAAATTACAGAAATCCAACATACATTCTTCTTATTTATTTTATTTTATTACTGATATTTCGCGAAAGAATATAGCTGCTGTTACGTTTCTCAGAAAACTCGACGCATATGCGAAGTAAATGAGTCAAAAATGTATTAATCATACACAAGGAGAAAAATAGTTAGTGCCTTTCCTTAATACTTTCCGAAGTATGAAACAGCGACCATACTATCAGATCATGGCACAAGATTCGAATACCATGTAAGAAATGAATGTTGGAGAACAAGTTTTCACGGTTTCTTCTAAGATTTGTTTTAAAAGGGTAGTGAAGGTCTATCAATCTGTTGCCACTAAAATCCAAAAGGAAATAAGAAACTATAAGGAAGATGAAACCAACCTTTCGTGGTGATTGCGAACGGTACAGTCAACTTGAGTTTATGTCCCGTTTTGGATGATGGCTGACACTTCAGTTGGGAAATATGTTGGTAGGTGCTGGAGACACGCTCATAACACGCGAGTTCCTGGTCTCACATTCTTCGTGCACATTTTACTGGACTTTGTCGATTTTTTCCAGAATTGGAGATGCCCTATTTGCTGCCCTCTGTTGGTAGTTGGTTATCATATTTCCTTTTTTCCCTCAGAAATAGGGTGAGTTTTTTCCCCGCCATTTTGGTTTGGGAATTTTTGTGTTCCTATGCTGATCTGTGGCGTCATAGTTGTAGAGGAATTTTTCTTCAAAGTGAAAGAATGCTGTAGTGGTATCAGTGAGTTTCGAACTCAGGATCAATTGTAAAGAATGCGAGTATTATTTTGCTATTGCTTAACCGGGAAGTTTTGTGTCCCTGGATCAGAACAGCGACATCATATCTGCAGGGAAATGTTTCTTCAAAGAGAAAAAATGCTCTAATGGTCTCATTAGGCTTCGAATTGAGGATGAATCGGACGGAACGCGCGTTTTATAACCACTAGACCATCAAAGCATTTCAGGCTCATGCTCGTAGAAGATAGTGTTACCTAAGAAATTTCGCAAAAACTGGCAAAGCTAAAAATTATACTTCATTAATTTTCAAGCATAATGATTGTTTTATGATACATCTTTGGGAAACTTATGTTCGAGGTGGTGTAACGCCTGTTAAAGAAGGAATTATTCCATGAATTCTCTCAACGAAACGTTTCCCTAGTGCAGAAATGTTTCCCTCTTGCTCACACTCCTTGTGTTTTAATTGTTTTCCATTTTCTGATTTATTTATTTTTCTGTTCAATACTGGGTTCGTTTCATATGTTTTAGAATGTTTTCTTTCTTTTCTTTCTGTTTATTAAACGAACTGTTTTGATTTCTTCTAGACTGTTAACGTTTATTCTTCATTACTTTTTCATGAACACAACACATAAGAACGTTTTTCAAGACGGATACACTTTTTTTTCATATCTACAATCCTTCAAGAAATATAAACTCACCCTATTTCTGAGAAAAAGAAAAGGATTTTTTTTTCAGTGGATTTGTCAATAGGATGAAATTTTGAATGTCAGAAAAATTTTGGTCGATTTTTTCGTTACATTCGCCACACCAGGTATCACGCATTCATAGATTTGGAACTAAAGTGGGCTACTGTAATACGATAGAAAGTATGTCAGTTCATCTGTGTTCCTTTTCTTTTTTTTCCTTCAATAAAAATTCAAAAGAGTAAGTTTTTTTTTAGTTATTTCTTTTAAAGGTCAATTTTTGTCTTTTAAAAAAACTGTGAGGACGATTATTTGACTGAGGAAATACTCTTAGAGGTTTTATTTGGAAAAAGTACCACCTCACATAAACGCAAAGTTCCGTAGAATAACATGGAAAATAGATAACTACTAGAGGTTAAGTTTTTTTAAACTCTGAGATACAGAAAATGGTGATTTTTATGCAGTGGATTTGTCAATAGGATGAAATTTTGAATGTCAGAAAAAGTTTGGTCGATTTTTTCGTTACATTCGCCACACCAGGTATCACGCATTCATAGATTTGGAACTAAAGTGGGCTACTGTAATACGATAGAAAGTATGTCAGTTCATCTTTGTTCCCTTTCTTTCTTTTTCCTTCAATAAAAATTCAAAACAGTAAGGTTTTTTTTAGTTATTTCTTTTAAAGGTCAATTTTTGTCTTTTAAAAAAACTGTGATAATGATTATTTGACTGAGGAAATACTCTTAGAGGTTTTATTTGGAAAAAGTACCACTTCACATAAACGCAAAGTACCGTAAAATAACATGGAAAATAGATAACTACTAGAGGTTAAGTTTTTTTAAACTCTGAGATACAGCAAATGGTGATTTTTATGCAGTGGATTTGTCAATAGGATGAAATTTTGAATGTCAGAAAAAGTTTGATCGATTTTTTCGTTACATTTGCCACACCAGGTATCACGTATTCATAGATTAGAAAGTGGTGAAATTTTACCATTTTTTGACACCCGATAGTTTGTTACTTAGAGAAACAAAATCAACTAATATAAAATGAGACTTCTTAACTTCTTGTCTGTTGACAAATTGATCTTTCTGATATGATGTTAAGTAAACGTTTTCAATGAAATTTATTCATATAAATATTAAAAGGTATAGTATACCTGATTTCCGAAATTTATATTGGTTCAAACGTACGGGATAATCTACAAACCATAGACTAAACCTAACCCGCCCAAAGCTAAAATTGAAGCGAAGCAATAAATGAAGTTAAAAATAACTACTTCCTACATCAAAGTTAAAATAAAAAATATCATGAAAACCATTCATTAAGACTGAAAAATACTAAAGATGTAAGGAATTAGATGTAAAAATAAAGAAAAAGAAAAGAGAGGGGTTTGAGAGTCAGAGAGAGATTGAGAGGAAGAGAGAGATGGAGAGAGAGAGAGAGAGAGAGTTGCATTAGTCGAAGTGTGCTGAGAAACAATGTATGCGATATCGGTGTCACTTTCTTTAAAATTTGGTAGTCCTAAAAATAATTTTTTCAGTTGAATCCACACCTCACTTCTGTGTTTCCGGTTTGGTGAAATTGGAAATATTTATTTTCTTGTTACATGAAGTTCGGGAAATTTCCATTTGCCAATTTTATCAGATTTCTCTCCTTTACAAATTCTACGAAACTTCCCACGATTTTAGAGAAATCGATCGCCAAAGCGGCTGGGCAGAAATATTCAATATGATGAACGATGTCTGATATTTCACAAGACTTCAACTGCACTGTTTGATTCAAATACGTCATTGTGCCTTGTTTTGGGGTGGATTTAAGTTCCGGCAGTATTTCCCTCTGCTAGTCGTCTATAAACACTTCAAACGTTTCTGTTTTCTTGTTATGAAAATTTATCTACTAAAACTATATTTTCAAACTTTGACTCCAGGATTTTCCGGAATGTTAAGGTGAAAGAGGTGTTTCTGCAAAATTCCGTAACCATTTGATTTGACCTGTTCAGCAATTTATTTGTTGGTTCAATCCACATTTCTTGGGTGCGACAAATTTGCGATTTATTTGGCATGACCTCACGTTTATCAGGAACGATTTTCACTTTCAGAAATATTGTAAAAAAATCAACTGTTGAAATACCATATTCGAGATGTCGTGAAATACCACCATCCTTTTCATCCATGAGTTCAACTAACTCCGATGAACACATTTTCTAAGAGGGAGGGCATTTTTTCTCACAAGCCTTAAATTTTCGGATGCGAATCAATATCTGATGATTTAAACATGACACTAAAAACGAAGTTACTTCCAACATGAAGGCAGCTGACAGACAGATTATCAACATGTATCATGAATGAAGAGATTTCAGCAGAGGTTGCCATGTCAGAATCGTGTATGCAAAATAACACGAAGAGCTGCAAATGACGTCCAACACTGTTCGAAGTACAACTGTCTCATCCTGCACGTTCAGAACAGCACTCGAAGTAGATCATTCTGCCCCAAACAATAAATCAGGTAGCGTTAAGAACTTCTGTAAAAACACGCACACTACAGCTTTTCACTCAACAGACCTTATTCTGGCGCTGCTGACTTCGACAGACCTTATGTTTTAAAAAGAGAATGCAATAATCTACTTTGGTATACGAGCATTGCAAAATTAGTTGGAAAAGAATATTGTATGTGTGTGAGATTCGAT
Organism: Macrothele yani; assembly: GCA_039090855.1. Taxonomy (NCBI): domain Eukaryota; kingdom Metazoa; phylum Arthropoda; class Arachnida; order Araneae; family Macrothelidae; genus Macrothele; species Macrothele yani. The sequence goes on from CM077004.1 coordinate 36,879,538, forward strand.
GTCATTTAGCTGACTGAGAACAAGTGTTTTTCACTGCTAAAGAACCTGGTCCACTGCAATCTGTGTATCCACAACATATTTCCTTTCAGGCTCTCATAAATATGAAATGCAGCTTCTTAAATTTTAGTATTAGAGTGCAAGAAAAATTTATCGGTCATTTGGTCTGAGGATGAAACAGTTGAAACCGATTGTCACATATTTAGGTCCTCTAAGAATTAATTAGATGTCTACTGGGTATCTTACTGGGATATCTGGTCTTCACTGATGACTACTATGATTCCAAGTGAATTTTGAAAAATCTCTGAATTATAGCAGTTCTCCATGATCACCATTGAAGAAAAAAAGAACCTATGATTTTCATGTGTGTGTTCATTACAATAATTTAAACAGCAAAACTAACATGGGGAAAATGGGAAAAAGGTCTTTAACATCTAAAATTTTAATGTCAGTATGTATACTTTTCAGTAAAAAAAAAAGAGAAATTTCAATGATCGTTTCTCTCAACATGAGCATATTTTTTGTTTCCTAAATATTAATACTAGCAAAACTGACCGCAGTCGTACATGAATTGCACAACCTTACCATTTGCAATCTCTCTCGGTTTTTAACACCCGGCATTCGTTTTCTAATACATGCTTCCGAATTTTCGGATTGGAGTTAAAATAACTTAAATGCAATAAGACAAAATTAAAAAATGAAAGTTTAAGTGAATGTAAAACAAACGTTAAAAGGAATTGTGTAAAAACAAAATGTACTCTTATGAACAATTTTGTAAACAGGTCTTTGATAGAGAACACTAAAAAAACTTTCCCCCAGAAAAAAGCAATGGATTCGTTTTAAGGCTATTCAATCTTGGAAAATACAAGGGAAACGTAAAGATATCACCAAGGAGAAACAAAAAGACACTTAAAATAAGAATCCCCGTCAACTGAAAGAGGGAAACCTTGACTTCACAGATAACACACTTTAAAACATCCCTTCGCCTATCTCTTCCCCTCCTCTCCTCTCACCCGACGTCAACAGGGATGGGTGGGGTGGGGATAGCGAGTCCTGCGGGACCTGTTCCGCGGACAACGCCTGGTCTTCTGGTGATGCTTGGTCGCTTCGTGATGCATGGTCCCTTCGTGATGTATGCATACATCACGACCTCTAAACCAACATCACGACCTCCAAACCAAATTTCACTTAAAAAATTAAAAAAAATACGTTCCATGCATCACTCAACGTTGAAAATGTATTTTTCCGTGATGTATGAACTACCCCTACATCTTCCAAGCATACATCACTTCGTGATGTATGCATACATCATACATCACTGGCGCAGAACTCTCATTTTATCACTACTCTTGGAAATCATCAGCTTTCCACACTTTAGCGGCCGTCGCTCGCGGTTATAGGCTTCACGCAAAGTGGTACTGCTCCATTAACACGGGCATCTCCAGATATCTTATACTTAACCTTCTTAGGGATAGGCCTAGCGCGATGCTGACAGATCACCAAAAATTCTGTGAAATGTTTGAGAATTATGTGTCTTTTCGAATGCGTCCAAAAATACTTGGATGTTGAAACAATAAAAAAAATTATATGATCTTTTAATCGTAGACAGCATCGTAAAATTGTACTTCAAATACGAATACATTCTACATTTTATCCCTCGATTAAAAGTTTAGAATTTCATGTTTCAACATCTAAATTGTAGAGCAAACGTAGATTCAACTTTACAACAGTACTAGAATCGATGACTAAACTGCGTAATACCAACGTAGAATCGACGTCTACACTACGTAGCAACGATGTATGTATTTCTCTCGAAAGGTCGAATCTTCGTCTACTGTTGACTTGATATCGACTTAATAGGTTTAAAATTCGACGTCGAAAAGACGTTACAAAAGTGGACATGGATATCTATCTATATTCGACGTTTCATATCGACAAAAAATCGATTAAAAATTCGACGTCGAATCGATGTAATGTGCTACCGGGGATAACCTTAAATGAGAGAAACAAAAAGACTAAGCGTGTTCAAAATAAAGTTTCAATATACAGAGCACTTTGACAAAAAGAAAAGAAAATCCTGCAGTTTACTTAGGGCGCACAATGAGAGAAAAGTAAAGAAAAAAAAGCAACTTCTTTGAAATGCTTTCAACCCCTAGTCTAAATACTAGTTATTTCATAAAATAAAATTTTTAATTAGATTAAAGGATTTAATTTTTATACAAACTCCGAATCAACATACACACCTGCTTGTAGCAGAAACGCATTTATGTCTCATAAGATAAGATGTCCCAGATTTTGTACTATCAACTTAAAAAATTCTTGTACTATTTTTTTTTTTTTTTTTTGATTGGAGGTTTAACGATTAACGTGGGCAATTCAATGGGCTATAAGCAGCCGCCCGTCCTTAATTAATTAGGGCCAGTGCTTCTTGGGAAGGAAGACAGCCAGGGCCGTAAGACAAACATAAAATCCATGCCTCTCGGGATTCGAACCCGGACCCCTTTCGGACGAATGATCAGAAGCCATCGCTTAGAACACTGCACCACCGGGGCGGCCTTAATTTACTGTACGAAGTTTTTCGGCTGAAGCACTGAGAAAAAAGATTTGTTAGTTCAGAAAAAAAAAATGTTGAATCAACCAAAAAAATTTGCCGATATGTAGTCAACAAAAATGTTTGTTGAATTTACAAACGTATTTTGCTGAAAATTATCGTCGATTCAACACAATTTATTGTTATCATGACAAAACGTTTTGTTCATTTAACAAAATGCCTAGATTGATTTTTTGTTTGTTCCAACAAATATGTATGGCTATCGGGATAAAACGTTTAGTTGAATTAACAAAATATAGCCAACGATATAATTTTGTGTTGCCAACAAAACAATTCCGATGGAGTTTAGCTAAAGCAACAAAATAAATCGACATAACAGCTCAACAAAACTATTTTGTTGTTTCAAACAAACTTTTTTCTCAGTGAGGGTTTCTGCATTGGCAAGCAGTTTAAAATGCACCCAAATGTCACTTTTCCCGCTTACATTATCTGTTAGGATGTCATCTCCTGTGGCAATTTTTTCGTCCAATTCTTTTGATTACTTAAATTCCATGGCAAAAAAAGTTGCATTCGCAACCAGTGGCGTAGCCAGAAATTTCTTAAGGGGGGGTGTCCATGGGTTTGGTTCATTGGTGAAAGCCCCATGTATACATACATATATCGCTTTAAATTCATACTAAATCTCCCCTCAAGGGGGGATTGGGGTTGGACCCGAGAACCACCCCCTTGGCTACGCCTATGTTCGCAACTATATGGTGCATGAAAACATCGACAGGGGTCTGCTGCGGATGTCTTCCGAGAAATGCCGAGGAGGATTATAAAATGTTCCTCTCTCCGAAATGCAAGAGGTAACACCACAGAAGTCAATCCTTATAGGGATTAGGGATAGGGACCATGTGCCCCCATTTCACACAATATACACAGTGCGTCAAAGAATTTTTAGGACTGGGTCTGTAAAATGAAATAGAAACAAGAAATTATAATTTGTTTTGGTTTGTTGTTCAAAATAAGTCCCTCCGGCTTCAATACACTTGTTACAGCGATTTAATAATGATTCGAATGCATGTTCTAGTTCACGTTGCGGAATTGCCTCCAAAGCACGCATCGAAGCTGTTTGTATGGTCGAAATATCATCAAAATAACACCCTTTTAACGTCATTTTAAGTTTTGGGAACAAAGAAAAGTCGCAGGGTGCTAATCAGGCAAATACGGTGGATGATTCAACACACAGACGTTATTTTTCGCCAAAAATCTACGAACAAGAAGTGAGGTGTGACTGGGTTCATTATCGTGCAACAAACACCAACTGTTTTCATCTCGATATTCTGGACGAATGCGATGAATTCTGCCCATCAAACGCCTCAAAACATTTAAATAAAACTCACCAGTAATTGTTTGTCCACTTGGAACAAATTCTTTGTGGATTACTATCGAAGAATGCAATAAGCATTGTTTTGATTTTCGATGGAACTTTTCTTGTTTTTTTTTTGGCTTGTGGCGAGGTTTTTGACTTCCATTCCGCACTTTGTCGCTTTGTTTTAGGATCATATTGAAAACACCATGTTTCATCACATGTAACAATCGATTTTAAGAAGTTTGGATCATTTTCAGCGGCTGAAATGATGTTTCTGCAATGTGCACTTCTCCTTGATTTTTGTTCATTGGTTAACGTGCGTGGAACAAATTTAGCACAGACTTTTGTTTTGCCCAAATCTTTATGCAGGATGGTTCGAATCGTTTCTTTGTTGATGTTTAAAGACTCTTCCATCATTCTTAGTGACGCACATCGATTGTTTTCCACGAAATTACGCACTTTTCAATAATCTCAGGTGTCCTAGATGAACTTGGTCTTCCGGTATGTTTATCATCTTCTAGCGTCTTTCTTCCGTCCAAAAAACGTTTGTGCCACAGGAAAACATTTGATCTAATTAAACAAAACTCACCGTAAACATGTTTCATCATTTCGTACGTTTCCGAGGCATTTTTACCAAGTTTTGCGTTAAATTTAATAACAGCCCTTTGTTCCATCTTAATTATTAAACATGAAAAAAATTTTACTTCTCTAATGAACGGCCGTTGCGTTTGAGTTACTTTAACAACTGCGCAGTACTTTTGGCAGAAAGCAAGCAGATGGTCACGGTTTATAACGCATTCGCGATTACACTGGTGGCGCCACCGTAGGCTGAAATCTAGCGCCAGTCTTAAAAATTCTTTGACGCACTGTATACACACTCGCTCAGGGTCGAATCTTGTTGTTGTCAGGAGCCACAAAGTGTTTTTACCATCTTAATTCCTACAGATGGTAAAAAAACTATTAGTTCTCGCCTCTGTGGTTACGCCCTGGGTTATGTCATGCAAGTAAGTAAAGCCAGCAAAACAGTTAAATTTACCATTGCTACAAAAAAAAAAAAAAAAAAAAAAAAAAAAAGGTGGCGCGGGGGGGGGGGGGACTTGGCCCGTCCCGTGCAGACTTCTAATGCTGAGTTTCAATACATCTCACAAATGTTCGATAGGATGAAGGTCAAGTCGTGGAATTTGGCGGCCCCGTGAAGTACACTATATGTTTGGACATTATCCTTGAACCATTCCTGCAGAGAGTAGACCTTGTGACTCTGGGCGTTTTGTTGCTGAAAGAACCAAGTGCCATCCGGTTGCACGGTAACCGAGTAAGGTTACCGTGCAACCGGATGGCACTTGGTTCTTTCAAGTGCCATCACGGTAACCGAGTAAGGACCCATCGATACCCGTCAGTGCCGCCGTCAAGCTGCTGACCTATTCCCGTCAAACCGTGCAGTCCAGTCAGCTGCGTACACCTGCACGTCGTCAGATAGTTTCCAGTCCATTAGGATGTTGCAGATGGAATCTAAACTCATCTGACTAAGCGCCCTTTTCCAGCCGTCCATTGTTCAATCGTCGTACTCCCGTGACCACTGCTGGCAGAAATGTCGGAGAATATGAACACACGAACTGGCTGGGCTGCCTACTCCTTAGCCGTACCCGCAAGAGTGTCCGGCTGATTGTGTGCTCAGAAGGGCTTTTCTGTGCCCCCTATGTTAGAAGATGCTAAGTGATGCTGGTAATGGTTTAGTTTTTACATTCTACGTACCCATCTATTCCGAGAAACTGCAAAACACAGCTGAATCGATTTTTTTGGGTTAATCGTTTACGCGTGTGTGCAAAGTTATAATGCAGCGCGAGAGTAAGTTCACTCCGATTCTTCCGTTCAGGCGGTAGAATCACCATTCCCAAAAGTTCTGAGGTAAAAAGTCCAAAATTCCGGAGGTCTTGGCTCAGCACAGCAGCGGAAGCTGGATACATTTTTCTCAAACACCTGGGCTCAGAAAACACTAGTTGCAAAGCAATTGACATTCAGATCGTCCCTGGGGATGATTTTTCGACTTCCTATGATGTCGTCTTTAAAAATTGTGTGTTGGCTAGCTGTGATGAGAAAATACTGCTTCAACGTCAAAAGGAGTGATTTACATTCCCCCCTTTACCCAAGGCGGAGGTGGTACCCAAAAATGTTTAATTTTCGTTTGTGATATTCGCTTAAAATGGAAAATGTTTTATGTAAACTCCAATGTTTTAATAGCCACTGGATTTATGGACTGACGATGAACCAGTGGTGGTCTCTTTCATGCGCTTTGGGCAGATGTTTACATTTCTTTGGACCACTTTTGCCACCTATCAGTGAACATTCAACAATGCGTGTGGTTGCTGAGATGGTGACCCTAGCATTTGTTGCTCCGATTGTCTCATTCCTCGTTAAAATTCCGACAAGTTGTCCCCTTGCACGGGTGTTATACTATCGAACTGAAACCTCCTGGACGTGCCGTGTATATGTATTTTTCGTCAGTCGGGGACGTCACTGTTACGAGCTGTAGGATACATCTACTTGTAAGATAGGGGTGGTAATAATGATCTCGCCCGTTTGCGCACTTTTTCCAAATTTTCAACACGGACTTCGGATGACGTTTGTTCTGTTTTGTATGTGTCTTATAGGAGATGCAGAAGGCTGCTGGTTGTGGACGGATTTTGTTATCTTTAAGATATTCTCCAGAAGCGCATTCGCTAGTTTTGGGAGTAATATCCTGCTCTGATTTAGTTGCAAGCAACAAGAATGGATTGCTGAACTCTTTTGTGAGCATGTAAGTAGAAAAATAATTTTATTTACCGCCTGTTTTCAAAAATAAAAACTTTTGTAAACTTTTTAGTTAAATAATTTAACTTTTTTTATACAAGAGTAGTCAACTTCATTTGCTCATTTTTCATTTCTGAAATAAACTAATAAATATATTATGGTGGCATCACAAAAAGTTAAATAAAATGAAACGCTGTTATTGAAAAACCGTTGTACAGCAAACAAAAGGTAATTTCATCTGCGTTTTAGCTTGCACAAGTGAAGAAAATGTGCGCATGAAAACTTTACTAGAAGTATTGAATTGAAGAAGTAGCCTGTTGAAGTGTGTAATTATTTTGTAATTCAGTTTTAGTGATGAAACAAGTTTGGCACAAAACGGTATGTAAAAAAAGAAAATACAATGAACTGACGAAAGTATGGCTTAAATACATCATATTTTTTCTTTTTTTTTCCCCAAATAAGATGAGATTTTCATGGGTATTTAAAAAAAAACGTTGATCGTCACAATTTTGCGAGTACATCTCAGCGTAAGAACAGAGCGTATGAGCAGCTAGAATTCCTTACTTTCAGTAGTGGTGCCAGGGAACTAATCACGTGACACCGTGTCAGCACTGAACGCAGGGAAGTCAGAAATAAGAAACAACGTTTTCTTTTCTCTACATGAAATACAATGCGTCGACTGCTGTGAGACGTTTCTACGACTTCCAACAGTTAGTTCCTCTTTTTTAAGAGTATACAGGGTGATTGTGAACTTCTTCAACAAAACAAGAGGGGTGATAGTACACTTCAAGACGAACAATATTTGCATTGGAACCTAGAGCCGCATTCCACTCCTAATACCAGAAAAGAGTAAAGTTACATATCCACGTTGAGTCTTCAACACTGAAAACAAAGAAACATACCTAATTTATGAGTTGCACAATTCCAATCACATCAGAAAAAGACTCAAAGGAGCTGCTCAAACTGGCGTCCAAGGGCGTCGTTGCACAGCCCAAACCGGCGAATGAAGGACTATCGCACCTTCTCGTAGACTCCCGGTGTGGTGTTCATCTTGTCCGCAGCAACTGCGATTCGCGCGACGAAATCTTCCAGGCAGTCCACAGGTGTCTGGTGCCCCCAGAAGAAGAAGTCCAGTGGATTAAGGTCCGGGGAGCATGGAAGCCAAGCCACAGGTCCACCGCGTCCAATCCACCTCCCGGGATATGTCGCATTTAGGAAGTATCGGACCTCGGTGGCAAAGTGTGCTGGAGCCCCATCATGCATAAACCACATGTCCCACCGTGTGGTGAGCGGAACATCCTGCAACAGACCGAGAAGCACTTGCTTTATGAACACACGGTACGCTGCGGTGATCAGACGTATACGTCAGTTCTCATGTGATGTTCGCACGGTAATATCACTGAACGGGTTCGGCTGCGTTTCTAAATGTTTGCTCCTCATCGTCTACGCACGTGTTCAGCCAAGGCCATCTTTATACCTCACCAGGCCTGCCACAACTATTTGTGACGTCACAATCGTAGTGCTATTGATTTGCTTTGCTCTCCGTGGTAACAGAAAATGTTCGTATATTTTCTGTTACCACGTATTTTCACAATATCGTTTCGTATTTCAAGATATATGTTATGGATCTCGGGTACTTCTGGGAACTATTTTGGAATGCAATTTTTTCAGCAAGGTAAGTAGCATTCTTAATACTTTTGTATGTATAGTATTTGTTCAAGTATTCAAAATCGGAACTTTTCTTATGACTGTCAGTGTCAGCCTATCATGGCACGTAAAGACATTTTCTTTACATAAAGAGGAAGGAGTGGCATTTTTTGAACGGTAAATTTGTTAAGAAAATGCCTGCTGTGTTACTTCATATAGAAAAGGGTGCGTAAGGAGTGGCAAAACATGCATTTTAAGTGAAAATATCAAAAACTGATACTGTCGTAGCCTCGCTCTGCCGTAAAAACAATTTGACGGATCGCGAAAATATAGCTCGCTTTGCCGTGAAGATGATTTTATGGGTCACGATTCTATCATGGACAGACGAAGCACATAGTTTGAAATTTAATTTCGCTAGCACAAGTTGGAGAAGGTGGAGGGAGGGAGGAATGCGAATTCCAATGATTGATTTTGAAGGAAAGACTGCTGAACTAGGAAAACACACATTTCTTTAAGCAACAGAACTTTGTCAGACAAATTTTAAATGTGGAAAAACTCGGAATATTTCCATAGCGCTAGAACGGCATTACCACCGATTCCATAAGAAAGTCTCATGAACTTCCAGAAATGTAACAAATTCCGGTAAAAAAAAAACTTTTTCCTACCAGCAGACAACACGATCCACAATACTTGGCAGGTATGCAATTACGGCGAATTTCTTAAATTCTTTTGAACACTTTTTAAAATATTTAGTGCAACTTCACAATTTTTAGTGATCGTATATAAATACGCTTTCGCAGTACTCGGAGGGAAAAGAAATATAAATCAGGAGGAAATGAGTTTTTGAATAACTTGACAAACATAACAAGTCTCCAAGATTTTCAAAAGACGAAAATCCATCCACAATAAGTCCCAGAACGCAAGAATGAAAGCTATGTATGTAGTGTGGGTTAAATACAGAATTACTGGTGGCATATAATGGAAAATACGTTTTGAAATTCCAAGTTATCAGTTTTAAATTCATTGAACAACCACTAAGACATATACATATAACAAAATGTATAAAATTACATCCCTAAAATGTATAAATTACATCGCAACAATAAGAACGTTTATGAAACGTAAAACCCGCATTTCGTTTAGAATTAAGTGACGTTCAGTCAACAGCTCGAATTTATAAAATTTTACTACTGAATACTAATAAAAGAAAAGAAACATACCTTACCACTGAAAATATCCACAATAAACTTAAAACGCGCTGTAAATATCCAAACAACATTCCCTGGAACAGCACAACTAGCCAACAAGAACGAATATAATATCAACAAACTACGAAACGAGTCAAATCCGTAGGATTACTGAAAAAGAGTAGCCCTACGATTGTGGCGTCACGGTCAAGTCATGTGACTTTGTTACAAGCCTGGTGAGGTATAAAGATGGCCACCAGGTATAAAGATGGCCATTGGTTCAGCACACCTGATTTGCATCTTGTGCTTCTCATACACTGGTTGGAACTCCAAGTGCCTGCTGGATGTTTTTCGAACGTGCTCTTTTCTGGCACTAGGAGTGGAATGCGGCCTTAGGTTTCATTGCAAATATTGTTCGTCTTGATGTGTACTCTTGCCCCTCTTGTTTTGTTGAAGGAGTTTACAATCACCCTGTATCTCAGTATAATACACCGACAAGTTTCTTTTTGAAACTTGACCACGGCATTGAACAGTTGTTTCAAGAATAATAATCTCGGCTTTCGTTTCCTCAGCGAATGGAGAAATTTAAACCGATTTTTTCTCCGCGGTCTCCTTAACTCTCACCCCTGATTTCCATCTACGCTTAAGGTGAGCATAAATCGTTCTCTGTACTCCTCCGAAGACGAACGCTAAAAGCCCTCCAGCTATATTTAGCTGCTCAACGCCAAAGCATCGCTACTCATCTGGAAACTACGCAAGTACGTTCGTTCTCCAAGGCGGAGCGAACCGCAAGAGGCTCTTTTTTGATTTGATTCGATGATTCCTGTGAAAGTATAGTACCTGCATATAGGAAACTCGATGAACCTTTTGTGAGGAGGGGGGGGAGTAAATATTAGAAGCGAGAACACAGTGCCCCGCTAGAAAAGTAACACAGGAAAAAAAGTACAGAAAATTATAACTATAAATTATGAGCTAACCTACAAACTTCTCTCTCCAAAATAATGCTTATACACCGAGTGATCATTCAATGATGATCACCGCTATCAAAAGTCGATGCGGCCCGTTGACCACATGATTTCGCAGGGGCATATATTGGGTTGTCGGAAAAGTCATGACGTATTTTAGCCATGTTTTGCAAAGGTCATTTATTAATAGAAAAAACAAAGATCAGTCAATGATATAATTCCCGCTTTGTTCGATAACCTTTTGCCGTCTTTCTGTGAGCTACAGAATGCGTTGTTCATAGAAGGACTTGTCTTTCCTGGCGAAAAACTGTACAAGGTGCTGATTTACAGCCTCATCTGAATTGAACGTTATAGCACGCAAGGACTGTTGAAGAGAGCGAAACAAGTGGAAGTCTGACGGCGCAAGATCAGGCGAGTATGCTGGGTGTGGCAACACAACTCACCCAAGCTCCAATAATTTTTGGCGGGTAGTCAAACTTGTGTGTGGTCTCGCGTTGTCATGATGGAACACACCTTTACGATGAACGAGCTCTGGACGTTTCTGGATGATGGATTCGTTCAAACTGTCCAATTGCCGACAGTACACATTCGGATTGATTGTTTGGTTCCGTGGTAGGAGCTCGAAAAACACGACACCTTTAAAATCCCACCACACTGAGACCAGAACCTTCCGCTGATGAATGCCTGCTTTGGATGTCGTTTGAGGCGAAGCAGCATGTCGGGACCAAGACCGTTTGCGCAGCACATTGTTGTAAACAATCCACTTTTCGGCACTAGTTATCAGTCGCTTCAAAAAAGGATCGTTTTCCTCACCTTTAATAAGCATATCGCAGATGTTTATACCCTCCGTCAATTGAGCTTCTTTGAGTTCACCAGGAACCCACATATCGAGCTTGCTTACATATCCCAGCTTCTTCTGGTTGTCGTGATCGCTTGAATGATGGATGTGCAATGTGTCTGCAATCTCTCGTGTCGTGTACGTGGGTTTAACTCGATCAGTGCCTTGTTTTGGTCGTCATCAACCTCGGTGGGCCCACGCCCAAAGAGCATCGTTGAGGTCAAAATCACTAGCACGGAATTTTTCGAACCACCGCTGGCCCTAACGTTCTTGTAGAGCATTATCACCGTACACTTTACGCATCTTTTCACAAGCTTGAAGCGGGTTCTTCCCTTTACGGAAGTAATGCAGTAAAATATGGCGAAAATGCACAGTTTGGTCTTCCCATCTTCAACTTGATGTCAAATCTCTGCAAATCAACCAACTGGCTCACTATTCCTTTTAGACTGCAGCTAGAACTGGCACCTGTCGAATGCCATAGCGATAACAGAGCTACGCATGCCTCTAGTACTTCCAAAACCGCCCAACTGCCATCGGGTGCCAAAATACGTCATGACTTTTCCGACAACACAATATAAGGTAAATTCGGAGCGTGATGGGCAAACGGAAAGATTGTGGGAGCTCAGAGAGTAGGTGCCTCGATTTCCCAAACGGCTGAACAGGTGGGTTGTCCGAGAGCCGCCGCTGTTAAAATGTATCAGGAATGTCGTAAAAATGGCCAAACAACGACCATGACATCGAAAGGTTGATGTTTGAGGTGACCGCCAGGTCTGAAGACTCGTACAGGTCAACAGACGCCGCACTGCTCAACAGTTGACTACTCAACACAACAAAAGTCAACCCGGAACATTATCTATCATGACCATGCATCGCACTCTCGCACGTATGGGCTATAACAGCAGGCGACCCCGACGACATCCTGTCCTAACCAGGGTTCATGGGTGCAAAAGACCCGCCTGGTGCAAAGATCATGCAAGTCGTCTGCTCTGACCAGTCGCGTTTTCTACTCCACTCCGTGGATGGTCGTGTACGAATATGGTGCATACAGTATGAGGCACTCGATCTATATTGCATGGTCTCCACAGTGCAAGCCGGTGGAGGCGGTTGTGTGTTGAGGAACACAGTTCAGACTTTCAGCCTGCATAGTCTCCACAGTGCAAGCCGGTGGAGGCGGTTGTGTGTTGAGGAACACAGTTCAGATTTTCAGCCTGCATAGTCTCCACAGTGCAAGCCGGTGGAGGCGGTTGTGTGTTGAGGAACACAGTTCAGACTTTCAGCCTGCATAGTCTCCACAGTGCAAGCCGGTGGAGGCGGTTGTGTGTTGAGGAACACAGTTCAGACTTTCAGCTTATCGATTGACCTCTGGACTCACGCAGCTTGACTTACACACAGCTTGGACTTATACACAGCTTGGTTGGCCATATCTATCTCCCAAATGCTTCCGGCATCTTATTGAATTGATGCCAAGTCGGATAGCTGCTGTACTGAGGGCGAAAGGAGGACCTACGAAGTATTAGGTAGGTGGTCATAATTCAGTGATCACTCAGTGTATGTTGAATCGATGCCACGTCGGGATAGCTGCTGGACTGAGGGCGAAAGGAGGACCTACGAAGTATTGGTAGGTGGTCATAATTCAGTGATCACTCAGTGTATGTTGAATCGATGCCACGTCGGGATAGCTGTTGTACTGAGGGCGAAAGGAGGACCTACGAAGTATTAGGTAGGTGGTCATAATTCAGTGATCACTCAGTGTATGTTGAATCGATGCCACGTCGGGATAGCTGCTGTACTGAGGGCGAAAGGAAGACCTACGAAGTATTAGGTAGGTGGTCATAATTCAGTGATCACTCAGTGTATGTTGAATCGATGCCACGTCGGGATAGCTGCTGTACTGAGGGCGAAAGGAAGACCTACGAAGTATTAGGTAGGTGGTCATAATTCAGTAATCACTCAGTGTATACCTCCTCGAAGCCCAAGGTGAGTTAATCACTCTACTTAAGGGTCTTCGAAGATTCTTAATCATTACCTTTTGTAATGCGTTCTCCATCCACTGACAATCCCTTGTCGCTTGGTGCCACATCTCTCTGGACCATTTCCGACCTCATGGACGTTGCAGAAAATGGCGCAAACAAATGGACCTTCTGCTCAAAAGGGGAAATTAAAATATATTTGCATATTTGAATACGAACGGCATCTGAGAATAATCCTATTAGAAGTGAAGTAAATTTGTGGCTTACAGCTATAGTTAGTTAAATAAAGAATTAAAACTTAAATATTCAAGGTTTTTGCAAGTGATGCAGTACTTCTGCATACCACTGTACAATTAACGCTAAGCGGCTATAATCCATCGATTTGTGTTGTTGATACCGTATTCTGGTCCATCCATCGGCGTGCATTAATTGAAAACGTTATTCATCTGACCAGAACTTTTTCCAGTCTGTTATTGGAGATCTTTTCCCAGTCTTTGCCCACTGCAGACGAATGTGTCGGCTTTTAGCAAAGTTAAGTGGCATACGAAGGGGACGTTTGCTCTTATCGCCCATTCACGCCCGTGTGCGGAGGATTGTGAATGATGAAATTCTTCTCTCGATATCACCGTGGTACTGAGGAAATATCTGAATTGTTAAGGAAAGCACTGTCTTGTGACGACGCCTTGGTCAGAGGGAACAGAAGCACTCAACTGTGCGTAATTAGCGAAGAAATGCACACGTTCACTATCACTCTGATTTCAGAAGAGTGCATACGTGCAAATACGATTACCAATAGGGAAGCATGTGCGAATTGTTTTATTTTCGTATTGGGGTAATCACATGTTGTGTGAAGAAGCTGTTGTGAAGATTTTTATGTATCGTATTGTTTAACCGATGCATTTAGTTCCAAGCAGCGACTCAAGAGACATTTTATTGTATTATGTTTTTCAGAAAACTTTTGCCAGAGAACAGTGGTGTGAAATTTGAATCAGCGGTGAAGCACAAAACGTTAAACCCGACATTTAATGAGGTACGTTGAAAACTACCGATTGCTTTTAATCCATCAATCAAATCTATTCTTGAAACCTCTAATCTGATGACCAGGAAATATAGTCAAATGATTAGAAAAGGATGATGGTACTTGTTTCTGTGACTGATTTATATCCAGTACTGGATACGTGCATTTGCCAGGTAGGTGTATAAAGTTTAAAAGCGCCGCATATACCGAGATAATAGTAAAAATTACAAGTATTGTCAGCCCGCTAACGCATTTAACGCAATGGAAACGAGTCTGTTAAAAACTCAGAATGGGCCGACAACCAAAGCGACATTTTACTCACCAGTATTTTATAGGAAAAAAGTCTATGTCATGGAGACTTTAGCTACATACGATCTTGATGATACAGACGAGGTCATCTCGCCTGTTAGTTACCTCGAGGTAACTCGACACATCAAAAAACTGAAGATAAAGAACTCTCCCGAAAGATATGGAGTTTCTGCAAGAGCTGTTCAACTGCTCCCTAAGAGCTGGATTCTGGTACTGGTGGAGATTTTCAACGGGTATCTCCGGCTGAAGTATTTCCCCAGGGACTTTAAAAAGGCAGTGGTAGTGGTGCTGCCCAAACCTGGAACCAAACATACCTAACTTGAGAACTACCGTCCAATATCTCTCTTGCCCGTCCTGGGTAAGCTTCTGGAGAGGGTCATCCTCTCTAGGCTTCTAGAGTTCTGTGAAGCTAATGGTGTGATTCCTGACGAACATGGTGGTTTCCGGACGGAGCATACTACGGCCCACCAGTTGATCAGACTTGCGGAATTCGTTTCTGAAGGACGAGATAAGAGCGAGTATTCCACTGCTGTCTTCCTGGACATCAGCAGAAAGGCTTTTGACCGCGTTTGGCATGATGGACTCCTACACAAGTTGCAGAAGCTTCGATGCCCTCGCCTATTTGTTGAGCTGATTGGCTCGTACCTCAACAGCCGCAGTTTCACTGTTAAGATTAACGGTGAGCTTTCTTCGGAAAAGAAGATTCGGGCTGGCGTTCCTAAGGGTTCGGTTCTTGGACGAACGCTGTTCTCCATTTATCTGCATGACTTACCCAAACCCAAACAAGGGCAGGCCATGATGTACGCAGATGATTCAGCTGTTGTCATCAGCTCCCTAAACAAAAACAGAGCAGTGAAGCTCCTCCAGGACTTTCTCTCTCAGCTAGGAAACCTACTACACTAACTGGCGGGACAAGATCAATCCGTCTAAGAGCAGTGCGCTGTTGATTTTTGTATCTCTCCAAGGAGTACCGAAACTCGTTATGTTTCAAGAGACAATCTCCTGGGCTACCTCCACTAAGTACCTAATGATCCAACTCGATTGTCGACTTTCGTGGGTGACTAACGCCAGCTACCACACGAATAAATCTAGACAATGCCTTGGGCAGCTAGCTCCTTTATTCCACCGGAGAAGCTTCCTTACAACACGGCACAAAGTACTGCTGTACAAGACGGTCGTCAGGCTGGTGCTTACCTACGCCTCGTTCATCTGGATTGATATTAGTAGGAATCAGCGAGAGAGAATCGAGAGGGTGCAGAGCCGAGCACTTCGAATGATCACTGGGGCTCCCCCTTGGACCCCACTTCAGAACCTGAGGAACAGACTTGGAATCGAGAAGGTACATGAGTTTTCCTCCAGACTCGCCAAGAAGTTCTTCAAGAAAGCGAAAACCCACCCTAATGGACTTGTTAGGGGCGTGGTTGATTACAATCCCAGCGAATTCCTTAGGTATCCCAGAACTAAGGCGGCGATCGTTGACCCCCCTTGACAGAGAGAGTAAGTATGTGAACAGTGGTGGGTGTTAGACAGACCACCACTCCCTTCTTTTTCAGATTGGCATCGAGATGGTGAAAATGGATTCTGCTCGGGTATTTGGATTTGGTCTCGTTGAGTTTCAGTCACTCCCTGGTGCGTTGGCGGCTGGGTGGTGCTGTGGTTCTCTGTGCTGTTGTGCTGTGCTTGGTTCCCCTTGCCCCTCTTCCCCCGGACTGGTGTCACGGATCACCCTCTCCTTTCACTCAATTTTTCTGTTTGTCTGTCCTATTGAGTTCACTTACTCAGATATCTGAGCTTCCTATTTCTAAGGGTAGTTTTAGACGTGTGGTCAGACACTCCCTTCCTAAAACTTCTTCAAATATCGCTAAGGGCGCTATGTGGGTGGGGAAATATGATATTTAAAAGTATCATATATACTGAGCTAATCCGCTGTTGTCTATCTTTTTATGCCCATCCGCACTTTAAACTGCAGCCTCAGCAGAAATCTCTGAACAGACCTCAGCAACAAATATCTCTGAACAAGCCACACACACACATCCATCAAAATGCCAGATAGAGGTGTATTTACGTCGTTGTGATCCTAGAGTCAAACTCATTCCAAAGGGGTATAATGAAATTCATATGAAGTTTTGGTGGATCATACCAAAGAAGAAACGATGCCTTTATTGTATTGAAACATGTACAGGTCATATCTAGAGAAATGTTGAAAAAGTAGATAGGACGGAATTAAGAGATCACTGGTGGATTCTAGATTTAAGGTTCTCGTTACAGACCATAAGAAGCAAAGCGAGACCATTACGCTTCATCCTCTAAACACTCCTTTTCGTTCATGCACGGAGACATCTAAACTTCACTTTTCGTGTTATGCACCGAGACAACTTTTAATGTTATGCACTGAGACACAGCTATGAGTAGTTGAAGGAAGTATTGAATCATACCGATGACGAGGAGTTCCCTCAGAAAAATGTAAACCGCCTTGAGTTTTCCAAATTACTTGATCTTAGTAAAATATCTTTATCCACTCATCCGATCTTAATGTCCCCTGGAAAAAATACCTGCTCCATCCGAAATGTATGTGCTGGATTCAATATTGTTTGGGAGATACAATTAATATCATTTTATATCAGGGTGATTCAAAAATCATTGCCGTTTTCTGACAGTTGATGAGAACGTGTATAAATGCATAAACGTGAAAGTTTAATCTTCGAAATAGAGTCCATCATGCTCGATGGTCCTACACCATCGTGATGCCATGTCTTCCGTCCCCCCCCCCCGCCAAAAAATTCCTTTAGTTTCGAAGCGAAAAAGTCTTGGACCCAAAGTTCAACATCGTGGATGTTTTGGAAGTGTTTCCCTCGTAGAAAATGTGCAATGCCCCGGAACAAGCGGTAGTCCGAAGGCGCAAGACCCGGATTATAAGGTGGGCTAGCTCAATACCCACCCGTTCCTGTGTTTTTTTCCTTAGTTGACCGGGCACGATGAGCAGGAGCATTTTCATGGAGGACAACTTGTGTACGATTCACCAGAGCAAGGTATTTTCTGCGCAAAGCGGCATAAATCCGCTCCTACTAGCCACAGTACAACTGTGAATTAATCTCTCGGTCATTTGAAACCAATTCCCAATGAATGGGGCCCTCAAAGTTCCACCATACTAATATAATAACTTTGTGCTCAAATCGTTCCCCTTTTTTGAACTTGTTCTGGTGGCTTTTTGAGATCTAACCACTGTTTTCTTATGTCAGGATTCCAGAAAATATCCGCTTTTCACCACATGTCACTATTCGCCTAAAGAAACGGTCGTCAATGGTATTTTCCAGCAATTGGCGAAACATCGCTGAGCTTGAGCAACAGTCAGTTCATGGGGTTCTTCTCAACAGCTTCTGTGCGTCTTGCCGATCTTGTACATTTCGCGAATAATTTTGAGCTGAGGTATTTCTAGCTCATCGGACAGATATCTAGTGCATGTGCACAGATTCAGCTCTACGGCTTGGCATACAACTTCAAAATTCACAGTCGAAGGTCTTCCAGCACGTGCTTTGTCTTCAAGGCTATAGTCTCCATTTTTAAATCGCTGAAACCGAAATCTTGCTGTTCTTTCAAACACTGCTTTTTCACCTTCCACATCAGGAATTTCCCTAGCTGCAGCGGTCAACTTTTTATTGTAAGAAAAACCGTAACAGCACTCAGATCGTGTATTTCTGCAGCAGAAAATTTTCCAATTGTTCACGGCAGCGTGTGCTCTTATTTATACCAACTAGACAATACTAGTTTTCCGGTCATACGTTGTTCTTATCTGCGTAACGCATGCGCACCGAGTAATTGCCTGACACAGGAAGGCTCTTTAAAACGGCAATGACTTTTGAATTACCCTAATACAAACAAGTTGTTGCGTCGTGACTGGAAGTAGAGGGGCGGCAAATTGAGAAGTGCCCAGCGCGGCACAGACCCCAAATTCGCCTTTTTTAGCGTAAATTTACATTTTTCCAACTGTAAATTACCAACTTTTTGATTTCACTCACGGACAATGAAATTTGCGCACCAACAAGGAAGCATCGGATTGAACTGAAATTTTATGGACGTAATGATACAGATGAATGATACACATGATGGCAAAAACAGAGCTGCAAGACAATTACAGAGAGAGGGATCTGTGGCATTCAGTCCGGTCAACTTCAATAGCGCGTCGCACCGCCTCTTGCGGTGATACATGCTGCAATACGGTCCGGCATGGAGGCGAACAGACACCTGATGTTGTCCTGCAGCAGACTGGCCCACACGTGTTGGATGGTGTGCTCCAAATCCTGGATAGTGTAACACGGTGGCAGCTGGCGTTTCAGCTGGTCCCACACGTACTCGATAGGAGACATGTCCGGGGAGCGGTTAGGCCATAGAAGTGTCTAGACATGACGTAGGCAGTCCTGGACAACCCGAGCCGTGTGTGGACGGACATACTCTGCTGGTATAGCGCACCTTGAATCCCGGCCAGGAATAGGAACACATGGGGCCCGTAGGATCTCATCCCCATACCGCAGGCCCGTCAATGATCCACACACCACTGCTAGAGCTGATCGCCTATCGTAGGCTATGGCTTCCCAGACCATACAATGTCTGCAGTGAGGAAGGTGTGGCGCTCGATAGCGAAGTTGGGATTGTGCCGTTGACCTCCACACCCGGACACGATAATCATCTGTTTCCAAAACGAAGCGGCACTCATCGCTAAACACCACTCGTCGCTCTGGCGTGGCACCAATGCGCACTGAACCGGCGATGTTCCGATGTTAATGGCAACACACGTAAGGGGCGCTGGGATCGCAGATTCGCTTTCGCGAGGTGTCGGGAAATAGTTCGTGGGCACACAAGAGCAGCTACATCTGTCTGTATAGTAGACCGGGTCCCCGTGGGATCTGTTCGTGCCTGGCGCATGATCCGTCTGTCCTAGTCCGTCCGGGACAGCTCCGCTGTGTGGCAGTGCCATCACATGTCCACTGCTCCCAGCACAGTCTGACGGTATGGTCAGAATGACCCGCGTGGCGAGCTATGCGGCACTCCGACCATCACCCTGCGGTTTTCAGCCCAATGATCAGGGCTCTCTCAAAACCCTAAGTTGCGTAAATCGACGTCTCTGGCGCCTACCCGGCATTCTTGTCACTCTGTACTCTTGCTTACGTCGGCCGGTGCTTTTCGCTTTCATGGGGTATCGACTACACGCCGGTTTATAAGGCTGCCGGTTCGTGCTTGCAGCGCCACCACAGGGTGTGTGGTCATGCGCAATCGCAGTTGATCATTTGCATACCAGCACGCTCTCTAGCTGTTTGCAAAGTTTCGCGGTTGTAGCACGTTTTCTTCTAGTTGGGCAAATTTCATGGTCCGTGAGTGTATTAGGTTGCTGCAAATGAAACTTTGGATTTTACAAACTCATGCCGCTGGTAGGTAATTTAGGAATTAAGACATCGCGCGATGTGGCTTCTGATATATAAATTTAAAGCGTCAAGCTACTACTACTACTCCTTGGCTTTACAGTCCATTTAGGACCTGAACATCTCTCAGGATAGCCCTCCATTCTTCACGGCTCTGTGCCTTGTGTTCCTCCAGTTCTTTATTCTCATTTTCTTTAAATCATCCTCCACATCATCAAGTTATCTTCTTCTTGGTCGTCCTCTGAGCCTAGATCCACCCGGTCAAGAGCTTTTTTGCTGCTTTGTCATAATTCATTCGCTGAACATACCGCATTCATCTCAGTCTTCTTACCTTTACTTCAGTAATAATATCCATTTCATTGAATAAAGCGTCAAGCTGCTGTCTATAAATCACTGGCCATTTCGTTAATGGCATCAGACGATGGATCAAAGCAAAATTCGTGTCGTTCCTCGTATGAGTTTAAACTTAACACCGTGCATCGGAAGCAGCGCGCAACATCAATACAACATTTGGAGAAAGCACCGTTGGTTAACACAAGACACGACATACATTGGTTTGCTAAATTCGTTTTTGGCAATACGAGCCTCGAAAATGAACCCAGAAAAATCTATCGATGATGCCCAGTTGGTGGCCAATTGAGGTACAAAATCTTACCATGTCCGCCTCATTCACCTAATTTGTCCCCTTCAGATTATCTCTTCTTCAAACACCTGGACACTTTTCTACAGGGTAAATACTGTAGTTTCTCAACACCAGTTGAAACAGTCCACGAGTTTGTCGCATTCCAAAGTTCCGCATTTTTTCACGAGGGCATACAGAAGCTTCTATCTCGTTGATAAAAGTGTGTTGCTGATGGCGATGATTATTTTGGTTAATAAAGTTCATTTTGCACCGTAATTTTGGTGTTGAAGTTCCATCAATATTCAGGAATTTCATTTGCAACAACTCAATAAATTAGACTGGGTACGTTCGAAATGTTATAACGCTATGGCCAAATTAGGACTTTTTGAAATAGCATGGATAAATTTACAAGGAAGGGAAAGTGCCTCCACCCCCAATAGGCGCTTATGATAATGAACGAAAGCCTTATTCTAAGAGCTATGCTCGAATAGAACTTTGATGCATCGCAGATTATTATGATTTCCTTTAGGGCCGGATTAGAGCCTTAGTGGGCCTCCAAAGAATGTGTGACGAAGAATCATTATATAGGTTGTTAAAACACGAAACTATAGCAATATACACTCCTGGCCATTAAAAGTGCAACACACTACCAAAGACCAGGGATATCAAAGCCATATTTATTGTACAGAAAGCAGATAATATTGGGTTGATGCATAATTTCATGCCGTTTTATTTCACGAGTGTTTCGCAGGTCACTAGTGACGATGCAGATGGCCAATTGTATATCAAACTGTAGCCAGTAATATCGTGTATCTAAATCATACTGCGTTGTGTGATTGTGGTTTTCAGGTCCGGAAGCATGGATTGTCAAGTACAGAGGAATGAACATTTCCGACATCTGCTCCTCTACGAGTTTAACAACGAATCCTCAGCCGCCGAGGCTACTCGACAAATTTATGCTGTGTATGGGGAGGATGCTATAGATCCGAGGGCAGCCCGCAAATGGTTTGAGCTGTTCCGAGGTAGCAATTTTGGTCTCAACGACTTTCCACGCTCAGGTCGTCCATCTCACTTTGATGAGGATCGTTTGAACCATCTCATCCTCTTGGATCCGCGTCAAACCACGCGCGACTTGGCCACTGAGATGGACTGTGATCAGGCCACAGTGGTGCTACACCTGAACATATGGGAAAGGTCCAGAAATTGGGGTCTTGGGTGCCTCACACTCTCACCGAGGACAACAAGAATCAACGTGTTGCCATATGTGGTTCCTTGCTCGCCCGTTATCGCGAATGTTCTCAGCAACACAAACCCGTTCTGTCACATATTGTTACTGGAGATGAAAAGTGGTGTCTGTACGTGAATTTCAGGCATCGGAGGAAATGGTTAAGCCCAAACAAGACGTCCACACCACTTCCAAAACATGGCCTTCATCCTGCGAAGATCGTGTGTGTCTGGTGGGACATGGAAGGCATAATTCACTGGAAAATGCTGCCGAAGAATCAGACCATCAACGCTGCACTCTATTGTGAGCAACTCCGCCGCGTGGAGGGAGCGATTCAGCAAAAACTGCCACATCGGCGCCATGGTGTCCTTCTCCAACTTGATAACGCACGCCCTCACAGTGCAAATATGACCAAAATGGCCCTCCAGGACATAAAATGGGAGATCCTCCAACATCCGGCCTATTCTCCAGATGTCGCCCCTTCAGACTATCACCTGTTCCGATCTCTGTTGAATGCACTCCGTGGCAGAACGCTCAACAATGATTTTGATCTCTAGAATTTCCTTGATAATTTCTTCGCAGCATAACGTGCACGTCTTTTCAAGAATGGCATTGGAGACCTATCCAGACGTTGAGATACCATCGTAAACAATAGGGAGGGGAGTAAATATTTGATTGATTCTGTTTCCCCTTCTGATGTAATACATTCCTGTAGTGCGGAAAAAAAAACGGAATGAGCTTATGCATCAACCCAATTGTAACGCATTACAGAGGTGAAAACGTGTCAAGACGACAAATCTGCAGCGAGACATTCTGTCCGCGTAGCTCAGTTGGAAGAGCGACTTACTTCGGAGTGAGGGGACAAACTTGTGTTTTCACACAATACAAGGGTGAACCGATTACAAATACAGCACGGTGCGACGAGGGAATACATAACAGTCGATATCTGGCACCATGGGCGGCAATTACAGCTGGCACATGGCCCGGTATTGAGAGGAAGATACGTTGGATGTCTGTTTGGGGAATGTCCGTCCACGCAGCTTCGATGCGATGCCACAGTTCCTCCGTTGTAGCCGGGGGTGGTCGCCCCACGATCATAGATCACACGTGTTCAATAGGCGACATATCCAGGGACCGCACTGGCCACGGAAGACGTGGCACGTGGTTGCGATTGAGGAAGTCTTGGACGTTGCGTGCCACATGCGGTCGTGCATTATCCTATTGGAAAACGGCACCAGACAGTCCGTGAGGATATAGTACAACAACAGGCTCCAACACCTCAATGATGTAACGATGGCTGCTCAACGTACAGGTAATGCGGACGAGACGCGTGTGGGAGTGGAATCCAGTGGCACCCCGTATCATAACGCCAGGTTCCGGGCCGATATGTAGCAGCATAATGCAGGACTCACTCAGCCGGTAGCCGCCACACACGGATTCGTCCATCATGGTGCTGCAAACAGAAGCGGGATTCGTCAGAAAACGTGATACCTTGCCATCTGCTCCTACATGCGCGACGTTCTTGAAACCATTGCAGTCGCCGGTGTGTACCGTCAAAAGTAGCTGAAGCAATGGGCGTCGTGCAAAAATGCCCCACTGCTGCAGACGACGTCGAGCCGTCCGCGAGGAGACTGCCACACACACGAACTGTTGAGCTACCGTGGTTGGTTGATCGATTTTTATGGCGCAAGGGCCATGTTTGACCAAAGAGCGCCAGGAGATGCGGTAGTCGATGTGGCTGGGCGGTCCGTCCGAGCCATGCGCACCAGATGTCGGTCTTCTCGTTCGATGGTGTGTTACGGGGCCGTTGGTATCCCGCACGTCGGTGTGTACGTTCTTCCGCTACCCACTGACGCCATATTCTTCCCACCGTGGTCACATGCCGTCCCAGACTAGCACCGATGTCTTGGAATGATAATCCGCAACCCCGATATGCCACAATTCTCCCGGAATCGAAGTCGGAAACCTGCTGGTAGGGCCGCCGTTGTCTTTGGCGGGGCATGCTGCAGGTGTCCATGGCCAGGAACGGCGAGCAAACACATTTCGAGTGCTTAACACCAGCTCCTTGATCACCTGTTATACGTCTTCCATGGAGCGTTACTGTCCCACATGATTTCCATATGTGCTGCCTAGTTAATCTTTTACATGTGCGCCCTAGTTATCATTTGCAAGTGCTTCTGCAAACTTTCAAGTCCCTGGGATGCGATCTTTCTGGTGTTGCACTTTTAATGGTTCTTGCGATAATTAATACGTAGTGCATTCTCCAAACTAATAAATTATCTGCGATTTTCATAACAAGTAATTGCATTTTCCGTTGTTCATATTTTGTCTTGGATTTTTTAATGATTTAGCGTTGTATATTTTCCTTGGTGCATCTTTTGTTATGCAATGCGAAGCCACAGGGGAATGCGACCTATTAAAGGTTCCAAGTGCAAGCAGGGAAGTGTGGGTGGATGGCAGTGAAAAGCTGAAACTGTCTCGCCGACTCCGCTGTGCACTGCGACATGAAACATT
Source organism: Macrothele yani (assembly GCA_039090855.1). NCBI lineage: Eukaryota > Metazoa > Arthropoda > Arachnida > Araneae > Macrothelidae > Macrothele > Macrothele yani. The sequence continues at coordinate 36,903,936 of CM077004.1, forward strand.
TACCTGAGTAAATCAATGCCTTGAAATCTGTTCGTCTTCCAACTTCTGTTTGTGATCAATTGGAAATCATACAAAGCAAACCCTATTTTATAAAGTTCTCTATATATTGTATTATTTATAGTGTAGCAGCATGCTTCTTGGGTCCTTAGTAATGGTGGGCCAATAGACTATAGCTTCTTTAATCGGCCCTGATTCTTTTAACAGCTGAAACTGCGCAGAACATATCGCTACGACTTTTTTTTTTGGAGGTTTAACGACCACCGTGAGCAACTCAATGGGCTATAAGCAGTCGCCCGTCCCTAATTTAGGGTCACTGGTTCCAGGGAAGGGAGAGAGCCAGTGCCGTAAGACAAACACAACATCCATGCCTCACCGGGATTCGAACCCGGACCCCGTTCGGACGAATGATCAGAGGCCACCGCTTAGACCACTGCGCCACCGGGGCGGCACTACGACTTTCGCATGATCCCGCAGTTCTCTGGTGGTGCCGTTGTTTTCGCTGCTCCGAGCCTATACTGTATCTTTGCGCGACATCCGGAAACAACTGTCGCTGGTGATATCGACGAACTATTCACTGCCAAGATGTACTGCATTGAACCTTCCCAATAAATTCAACGATTCATTTTCTCTCAAAAGAACGCAGCTGGCTGTATGGCAGGCAAACGTGTCATCTGAACATGGCTTACTGTCGAGAGTATCGATGTGTTCCATCGCTAACTGCAATTAGCTAAATGCATTCAAAATCTCTTCATCAGATCGATCATATGTAGAGGATTTTAGGAAGGGAGTGTCTGACCCCAGGTCTTAAACAACCCTTAGAAATAGGAAGCTAGGAGATTAGGGCTAGAGTGCTCAATAAGAAAGTGACACGGAAGCGAGGTAAAAAGGGAGGGGGGACGCCCTTATTTATTACCGGAGGGCCAGTATCCGGGATCTGACTGCTTAACGTGCCCATCCGACGTTTGGCGGGTATTTAGTGGTTCGAACGTTCGTACCTGCCCAGGATCGAACCTGAGGTTATCTTCATGGCAGTCACAAACGCTGAACAATAGGCCACCCGCGGCCCTCAAAATTTCTTCAGTGGTCATCACATGCATTTTATAGAAACGCGAAGCACTGCTGTGTGTGAATATACATGCTGATTTTCAGGCGGATCTATACGCTGCTCCTGAAAAGCATGCGTTCAGTGGCATGGAATGTAGACGGAGCATTTCATTGAATTATCTCTTTTCAGGAATTCACTTTTAACTTGAGCCCACTTGAAATGAAAAGCAAATCTATAATGGTCTCCGTGTTCGACAAGACAGGGAAACGGAATCAGCACATAGGTAAGATAATTCACAAAGTTTATTTATTTATTTACAGGCTAACTCCAACTTACGAACATAATGTGTCCTTCGAAAAATGTATCTCCATTTCTTTTGTTCATAAGAAGTATTGCAACATTTGTTAACCTTTCTATCTTCTGGAACGAATTAACAAGTGATCAACAAAATGAGCTGAAAACATTTCGAATTTATTCCCTGCTTTGAAGTTGACCGAACGGCGCTGGAACGAGTGCATCAGAAAAAGCTTTCACCGCAGTTTGGTTACTGAAAGTGGTTATTTATAGGGGTTATTGACAGTAGAGGAAAAGGGAGCGTTCGGCCTAACATTGGGTCTATGGGATAGCTCTCCACGGGAACATCATGTTCCGCCAGGTGGTCGGGTGGATAACGTCAACTCCTTAACGTTTCTTGGTAATTTTAGTTTTTCTCGTGGCCATGACGTCATGGCGCTGGGGAAATTGTCTCCACCGATCTGAAAAAATGATCTGTGGATCAGTGTAGCATCGGATCTACGACGGTTTGGTTGCAAAGCAGTTGCCTTAACCACAAGAGCGTCTTATCATTTGGGGGATGTTGCTTGAAAGTGTCTGTCCTGCGCGATGTGTGAAACAAAGACTTTTTCAACTTAAAGATTCTTTTCTTTTTTTAGGTTGAGGGAACTTTAAGTTGGTACACCAGTTGAAAATAAGTAAAGACGTTTTGTGCTGTCGTCATGGTCTTGAAACGCGATTTAATCAATATTTTTTATGTGATCCAAACCAAATTCTGTTTCTTTTTTTTAAAACATTGTATCTTCATGAACTTCATTAGGAAATTGGCAACGTATGTAACATTTTCACCGGAAGTAATGTATACACACTAGCTGGGTTTAACGATTTTATTTTCTTGTAGTCTGGAACACACGCTGTAATTTTAGCAATACAATTACACGAATTCACTTCATCAAAAAGCGGAAAATAAGTTGCCTTAAATGCTCTGTTATTACATGCAACTAACTTTTAATAGAAAACTTAAAATTCCAGATTTTTTCATTTTTTTTTCGCCACAATTTAGCCGCTGTAAAAATTGAAACATTATGTAACGTAAAATAATGCTTTCTTTACTCACTTTTGCCATGCTCCTCAAGTAACTGTTTTGACAAGTTTTCTCTTTTTGTGTTGTGAAGATATTTTATGCTGCGCAGTGGCGGTGACTCTATCGGAGTACATGAACCCCCAATCAAAAAACTACAATTCCGTAGCCAAATACTACAAAATTCTTATACTAACACCCTAAGATAAAATGGAATACGGAATTACACTATACAATAGAAATTTTGAAGATGACAATCCGTTTTTTGGTGTAAATATGACAAGGATAGTAAGTCAGATAATATCCGAAATTTTCAAGTTAGATATTATCTTATCTGACTTACCATCCCTGTCATATTTACACCAAAAACCGGATTGTCATCTTCAAAATTTGTAGAAATACTTGTTATTCACTTGTTGTGTGTTGAAGAGAAAGACTAACGCGAAAAACTTTTCGCGGAGAGTTATCGTGTACTTCAATAATGTTATTGTCGTGCTGAAGTATATGCATATTAACATCGAACCGTCTTAGCACGATTCAAACTTGCGTTAGACATCCTAAAGTTAAGAAATAACAACAAGTTAGAAGTATATAAATAAACTTTTAGATATTTCGGGTTACACAGTGAATCCATCTTCAGAAAACATTAATTGCATAAAAAGAAATGTTACAATTTTAAAAATAAACCTACACATCGTACTGACAATGACATACAACGCGGAATGCACGTGTTCACGTTCACGCACACAAACTACAGCTTCTTCTGGGTTGGGTGAAAAGTTTGGATATTATACAGATAAATTATTCTTAAGTAATACCTTCCAAGGTTTAGGATTGCTTACTGGGCTGTCTTCATTACAGCATATATGTGCCAATATATGGATAAAAATACTTTCTGATAATAGCATTCTTGATTTTAAAGGAGGACTGGCAAGAATTGCTGCTTCGTCCTATATTTTGGGAAGTGGGTACCTCCATGAACTAGACGAGATAGATCATGGAGGTACCACTTCCCAAAATGGAACGAAGCAACAATTCTTGCCACTCCTTCTTTAAAATCAAGAATGCTATTATCAGAAAGTATTTTCATCCACAAATTGGCACATAGATGCTGTAATGAAGACAGCCCAGTAAGCATTCCTCAACCTTGGAAGGTATTACTTAAGAATAATTTATCTGTATAATATCCAAACTTTTCACCCAACCCAGAAGAAGCTGTAGTTTGCGTGCGTGAACACGTGCATTGCACGTTGTATGTCATTGTCAGTGCGATGTTTATTTTTAAAATTCTAACGTTTCCTTTTATGCAATTAATGTTTTCTGAAGATGGATTCAGTGTGTAATCCGAAATATCTAAAAGTTTATTCTAACCTGTTATTTCTTAACTTTATGATATCTAACGCAAGTTTGAATCGTGCTAAGCCGGTTCGATGTTAATATGCGTTATCGTTTACCCCTCGCTAAAGTAGGTTTCTGGTGACCTTGATCGTACGTACTATCGAGAAACAGTAGGCAAGCTAGTGGGGTTTCATTTCTAATAAGCTGCTGCAGGTGCACTGATCAGATGCGCACAGTGCGACGGTCCAACCTGTGCCGGGCCTAAGCTAGCTCAAAACCCCTGCAGGAAGGGTTGTCTTGAATTTTGTCGACATTCTTAAGTAAATAGCGACAGTGCACAAATTTTACAACACAAATTAAGTTTAATTCAATAAGTAGGAACTGTACACCAAATTATACTAAAAAAAGTATAACTGTACTAAAAATCCGAAATTTCTTGGCGTGGAATACAAATAAAACTTTCTAAGCTTTCGCACATCAACCAAATGACTTTCTCAAGGAAGGTAGACAGCTAACTGCCAACTGGATAATAAAACGTTGCAACACTTTGAACGTGGTGATTTGACTAGACAATAAATGACTAGGAGTAAACATATTTCGAAGAAACGAGGTCACGTTGGTTGGGCACGCGGTACTATGGTAGAATCAGCATTATTTGAAGAATTGATTCCAAATGCTTGGCAACTCCAGAGAGACGCTATCATTGCAAGCCTCGCAGCTGCTCGTTTGGTCCGAAATCTTGAGACTTGACTCGTTTGGTCCAGTCAAGTCTCAAGATTTCGCAAATGGCGGTAGATTTGGGTGTGGAGTATGAAGCCAATTTCTTTACATCACTCCATAAAGGACCGGCAGACTTCTCTTGATAGGGCAGTGGTTATTTTTCCGTCTTTCGTATCCCTTTTATGTTCGCTAATTCTCATTCCAAAGAACATTTGGTCATTCCGATGTAGCCGTCCGGATATTTTAGTGGGATGGCATAAACACCTGCCTCATTGAGAAGAGGGGGCTTGTCAATATTTCTCTTAAGCATCGTATGTAAAGATGCCGGAGACCATATACCGACATCCTCCTGAACGCGTTTTTGAGTTCATAGGAAACATTTGGTAAACAAAATCCGCCAAATTACCGCCTAGCCCTCAGATCCCAAAACTCTTCGGCAGACTTAAACACCACAAACCCGGCAATCTATTGAGACAGATCGTATGCAGAAAATCCGCACCGACGTACCACCTAGAGAAAGCGTTAACAAAATTCCTAACTAATCATCTACCGGAGTCGGACTTTATAATAACTTCCACTCTAGATTTTATCACGAAAATAAAGTAGCTCACCGTTTGACAACACGACGTTATCCGCAGTTTTGACGTAGTTTCTCTTTATCCATCGGTCCTCGTACCGGAAGCCATCAGAATATTGAAAGAGGCTATATCTAATTCATCGGTTTATTGTCAGGAATCTTGCTTCAGCATCTTCAAATTAATGGACTTGGCCTCAAAGTTCAGCTACTTCAGTTTCCGATGGCAAATTTATAAACCAGTAAATGGCGCTCCGATGGGATCTTCACTTTTAGCCGTCCTCGTGGAAGCAATACTTCACCCCATTGAGCAACATACATTCACCAACATCACCCCAAGACCTACCACCTGGCTACGATATGCAGATGACGTATTTTTCATATGGCCACACAGAAAGGAGACTCTCCCATTTTTCCTCGATAAAATAAATTATATACACCTTACGACCAATTTCGCCATGGAGTTTGAACACAATGGTACCTTACCTTATCTCGACGTCTCAGTGAGCAAATGGCATGACAGCCGCCTTCATACGGGTCTTTTATAAGCCTACCTCCGTTCACAACCTGATGCTCCGCAGTTCATTATGCCCTGATGGTTACAAGACCGCCTTATTCCGTTCTCGAATTAAAAGAGCCTTCGCTTTCTCATCCGATGTCCGTTCTAGACAATCCGAACTAAAAAACATCGTCGAATTGGCCCCTGAGGCAGGATATACTTCAAACCAGATACATAACTTTATCGAGAAAGCCAGAACCAGCAGTGCTAATAACATTTCTATGCCGTAACTTCGCTACCTGGGCTCTATTCCCTACATACCAAATGTTTCCTTTCAACTCAAAAACGCGCTTAGGAGGATGAACTTCGGTGTCGGTATACGGTCTCCGGCATCTTTATATACGATGCTTAAGAGAAATATTGACAAGCCTTCTCTTCTCAATGAGGCAGGTGTTTATGCCATCCCACTAAAATATCCGGACGGCTCCAGGGGATACATCGGAAGGACCAAACGTTCTTTGGAATTAGAATTAGCGAACATAAAAGGGATACAAAAGACTGAAAAATAACCACTGCCCTATCAAGAGAAGTCAAGTTCAAGTCTGCCGATCCTCTATGGAGTGATGATGTAAAGAAATTAGCTTCATACTCCACACCCAAATCTACCGCCATTCGCGAAACCTTGACCAGCTGCGAAGCTTGCAATGATAGCGTCTCTCTGGAGTTGCCACGTATTTGTAGTCAATTCTTCAAATAAGGCTGTTTTCTACCATAGTACCGCGTGCCCAACCAACGTGGCCTCGTTTCTTCGAAATATCACGTTTGCTCCTATTCATTTATTGTCTAGTCAAATCACCGCGTTCAAAGTGTTGAAACGTTTTATTACCCAGTTTGCAGTCTACCTTAGTTGAGAAAGACATCTGGTTGATGAGCCAAAGTTTTATTTGTATTCTACGCCAAGAAATTTAGGATTTTTAGTTTAGTTATACTATTTTGAGTCAAGTTTAATAGAATTTCAAATCATTAGTTACATAAGGTCCAGAATGCTTTTACCTTGAATTGTCCAATCAACACAGAAAACGTTCACGAACACAATCATGATTAAGCATACAAGTCCTTGAGCAAAAGAAAAAGTCCTTCCACAGTAGGAACACAACGAAGGTCAGTAAGCACAATCCATCCACCGGTCCGTAGTATCATTAACAGAGGCTCAGCATAGACACATCAGCGCTGTCTCACTACACATCAGCAAGCTGTAGAATTAACCAGGAACATCTCGTTAGCAGAGGCTCGGCACAGTCACCCCGGCGCTATCTCATCACACCTCAGCAGCAAGTGGTAGAGTTAACCACTAGCAGGTTACAGAATTGACCAGAACATCTTGTTAACAGAGGCTCGGCATAGACACCCCGGCGCTATCTCTTCAATACGCAGTAGAATCATCCAGCCAACACTCGACCAGACCCATAGCACACTAGCAGAGGCCCAGCACAGACACCCCGGCTCTGTCTCGTCACACATCAGCAGACTCGTCCACTGTCATCCTGAACCAGCGTCCTAAAGAAGTTACAGGCAACAAACTTTCATCATAACGCTCCAGAAGAAAGCCAAGCGAAAGCAAGCCACGAATCCATTGTGCGTCTTCTGTTCTCTCTCTCGAGAACCCAAGGTTACGCATTCCAAGAATATGCAAATGACCATGAAAGGACAGTGACCAAAGAAGAACTCCAAGGAAGCATCTCGAGGCCTTTAGATTCCCCCTTATGCTACTATCAGATACCCGTAACGTGAAAACAGCCGCAGCTGAAAGTCGTTTGTGGTGTATCATTGCGTTTTTTCACTGGCTTTTCTTTGTGGTAGGTTGAGTTTTGTTGACCAATTAAATTGTGAAGTGTAGGATTTTATGTGAGAGGGATTAATTTAACTACATTTCAGTACAAAAAGAAACACTGATGTAACCTTTTTTGATGCCAGAAAATTCCAGGAATATGAGAAGCAATTCCCAGTTCAACTACTTGAACAAACAATAGAAGTGCACAATTAAATGCTTTATTAACATCGACTCTAGTTTCGCAGAGCGTTTGGCTCGGCCTTAGCATTTAATTGTGAATAAACGTTGATAATTTATTCTAAATCAACATCACAAGTGTGTAGTCTTGAATTATATATAAAATAGAAGTGGATTCGTTTTTTGTAAAAGATCGTCTAAAAAAACGGAGTTATCTACAGGCCACAAGACTTCAGGAATGACTGAAAGAGCAAGTATTCTGCAATTTGTCATAGAAAACAACTTGTAGACACCGTTTCAGAGATATGCGCACTGCTGATGATTGTTTCTAGATCCCAGTGACTACTGCAGAGGCTGAAAGAGTTTAAACTTTGAAGATAAAAACATTTTTAAGAAGTACCATAAGTGAGGATAGACTGAGTGCACATTAGCCATGCTTTCAATAGAAAAACATGATTAATAACATACCAAATTTTAATGAAAGCGTTATTGACTGGTTTGCCTCTAAGAAAGAAGGATGGATTTTGCGTACAATTGTACACGAGTACTTTTATCTCATACTGATAGTACTTTCACATTTTCGAACCCTCACTTTCATGACTTGCAAGCCACTTCTGGCTGAGCATTGATATGACATATATGGATCCCATGGTTTTTATGAACAGTTTGATAACATGGTGCACACTTGGTGCAAACTGATGTGCTGTAGCTTTCACTACAGTGTGAACAATGCTTCTACCTTTAAATTATCTCCCCGCTGTATTAAAATAAAAAAATTCTGGCTGAGATAACATTTGATTTCAAAGATAATATTCATTTCTTCAATAAAACTACCTTTTTTGTTTTCAGAACTTTCAACATTAAGAAATATGTAATTCATGAGACAAACTTAAGGGTTGTCTTATGTTATAAACATGATTTAGACTAAATATACATAATATCTAAGGTATTATTATCTGATATTGGCAAAGTATTTTGCACGTTGTTGCTCCATGAGGCACGTGCTCCCGGCCCGAGAGAGGTCTATTGTTATGTTTTTTTTCGGTTAGTTAAAATTTTTTTTAATAAATGAAACAATTAGGTTATATTATTATCAGTTCACATTTATTCGTTCGCACAATAAAACGTTTTAAATTTACTATTAATTAAAAGATAGCATTAGTAAAAGTTATACTCATCGGGTCGGGAGAAGTCTCTCAAGAGGCTCTTCGTCACGTTGTTATGGCGAGCACTTTCAGCACAGCCGGTGTGCCATCGTCGGGCCTTCTACCTACATGAGGGCATGCAACTCCAGCAGCTACACACACGCGAGGAAACCCTCATGTAGGTGTAGAAGGCCCGACGATGGCACACTGGCTGTGCTGAAAGTGCCTCCCATAACAACGTGACGAAGAGCATCTTGAGAAGTCTCCCGACCCGATGAGTATAACTTTTACTAATGCTATCTTTTAATTAATAGTAAATTTAAAACGTTTGATTGTGCGAACGAATGAATGAAGGTGAACCGATAATAATATAACCTAATTGTTTCATTTATTAAAAAAAATTTTAACTAACCGGAAAAACCCATAACGATAGACCTCTCTCGGGCCGGGAGCACGCGCCTCACGGAGCAACAACGTGCGAAATACTTTGCCGATATCAGATAATACCTTAGACATTATGTATATTTCAACATTAGAGCTCCTAATGTCTTCCAAAATTTCTTCACTATCAAAGTACTGCATCAAATCATTAACAATATTGGTTATATTCTTTTCTTTCTTAACATTTCCATCTCTTCTGTCTCCATTAAAAATTTCAGGAAGTTGGTACTGCAGCATTTTTTCAAACTCAAAAAGTTTGTTCCTTATTACGTTTGCACTCTTCCCCAGAAATGTTTCGAGCAAATAACTAAATTAATATCATTGAAAGTGTCGGCTCATTTGTTCCCTAATTTCCAGGTTTTACACAAAATTCTATTTTTTGGAAAATTAAGGTAATTACACAGACATGTAATGTGAGGCAAAATATTGTCAGTAAGGTGGAGACTAATATTCTTAGATGGTCTGGTTATGTTAAAAGAATGACTGATGAAATGCTTACTAAGAAATAAATTTCACCCCTGCTAGCAGGAAAGAAAGGTAGAGGGAGGTCCAGGAAATCATGGGAGGACCAAATTCAGGAATGTCTGCATGAGAAAAAGATTATGAGTATGAAGTACAGATGGGCTCAGTGAAGTTCGAGCTGTGTGCCAAGATTGCTGTACATGGAGAGTGGAGACGTTTCATATGGCAACAAAAAGTAAATAATGTTAAACATTTATCTGGCAGATTGTATCTTTTTGTGGAGCTAACCTCTGAATCTCAGAGAACAGCTTACCGATATGTATGCAAGTTAATTAATGCCATTCTCTCTGGTTTTGAAATAATAATTTAGACACGTTGCTATCGCACGTTTGATTTTTTACTTATATGTATATAGTGAAAAAGAAATGAAATTGCTACAAAAACAGAGCTTCAAATTTTCTGATGTAAGACATGTCTAATAGCTTTTAGACTACAAGAAAGGGAGCAAGTAGCCTTACAAGACTGTGTGGGTAAGAGCTGTCGAGAATGGTGACTAGCCGAAGTGCCGGATAAGAATAACCTTTTAACACAATGGTGGGAAGAATTAAGAGGGTGGTCCGATATTAAAGGCACATGTGGCGTTGATGCGTGCCATGTGCACAAAATTTTTGAGTACATCGTATGGATGAGGATTCCTGCATTTGTCGTTATTCTTTCAGTAGTAGTGTCGGTTGGCAAGCAAATGAAATGGTGTTATTTTTTTTGTTGGAGGTTTAACGACCACTGTGAGCAACTCAATGGGCTATAAGCAGTCGCCTGCCCCTAATTTAGGGCCACTGGTTCCAGGGAAGGGAGAAAGCCAGGTCCATAAGACAAACACGACATCCATGCCTCACCAGAATACGAACCCGGACCCCTTTCAGATGAATGATCAGAAGTCATTGCTTAGACCACTGTGCCACCATGGGCGGCTATGGTATTATTGAAAAGTATTCCTAGTTAGAAGTATGTGATGTGCAGTTATCAGGATTTTGTAAGTGGAAGGTGTCACTCAAAGCAATATTCGTCACAGGTTAGTGAATGTTTATGAACAGAACGTTTTAAGCCAAAACGAGGTGTCAGTGCGGTGAGGGAAATTCCAAAATGGTCGAACAGAATGGAACGATGCTCCCAAGTGACACAAAGGCAGACCAAAGACTTCACACATGGAAGACAATTGCGTTGTTATGGAAAGTGTGATAGGGGAAGATTGAAGGTTCATGAAATTGCTGAACAGACAGATATTCCTAAGAGTACTATTCATAAGGTCATTACAGAGTTAGGGTTTCGTATCGGTGGGTTTCAAAAATCTCATCCGTTACAATGAGGAAGGAAAGTCAGTTATTGAAAGCTTTGTGATGGGGGATGAAAGGTAGGTGCACTATTGCACCCAGATTCCAAATGGAACTCAATGATCTCCAAAATATTTGATCCACAATCTCCAAAAAATTCAAAGTTCAGATGTCTGTACAGAAAAACAATGGCGTTGGTGTTCTGAAGGTCTCCTTCTGTACGAGTTTCTCCTCCCTAAAACAATAAACAGTGGCAGGTACTGTAACACTAACAACATCACAGAAAGCCATTAAACAAAACAGGCCAGGGCATTTAAGTGCAGGAATGAGACTTTGCATAATAGCGCTAGACTTCACATCAAACCAGACGAAAGCATGGATTGTAAGGGGGAAGTTCTGTTGCAACCGTCATACAGTCCCGACCTAGCCCCATTAGATTATCACCTCTTTGGTTCACTAAAAACTTCTTATCAGGTAAACGATTTGAGGACTAGCCAACACTGCAGACCACAGTACTTCAATAATCTTGGATGGGTAAGCTACAGTGAAGGAATATTTAAACTCGTTTATTGCTGGGATAAATATCTTAATGTGTATGGTGACTGTGTGGGGTTCTGATGTGGTGACAAACAATTACCATCTAACCTGTATATTATTTATCAGACGACCTGCGCATTACTCTGCTGTACAGTACAGTTCCTGTTTTACCACCGTTTTTCTTGTATGTAGTATTAAACGTCATTGTCAGCCTTCGATCTAATTTTTTTTTTTTTTTTTTTTGGTGCACAATTCTGTGAGTTCGATAAATTGGTTTGCTTTTGAAAAATGTTTAAAACTGAGCACATCATTCTGCAAAGCTACCCAACTATATTCTGCCACATTTTCAGGTCATGTGATGCTTGGAATACAGGCCAGAGATGCAATGCTCCAGCACTGGTTGGATGTGCTTCAGAAACCAAAAGTCAGGATTCAAAAATGCCATACACTGCTAGCAGAAACAAATTAAGCACACCACGTGGGACTTTTTTTTTCCTTCTGTAATGCGAAACATGGTGCTTTAATAAAAAATACTTTGTTTAGTGAGAATTGATTTGGCCATCATAAACGCATGAAAAATTAATACGCATATTGTGAAGATAACTGCTGGTAATATGTTTTCAGCTGTAGGTATATTCAATACACGTGAAGTGGAAAGCAAATTCCAAAGATCTGGGGAAGCTTTTCATAGTTTGCATACCGACTAGGACAGGTGTATTTATTTGTGCTTATCCTCGCAGAACTAGTTCTCTCTTCCCTAGAACCAGTGAACCTAAATTTGGGACAAGTGGCTTTACCTAGTCTCCTAAGCTGTTTAGGCAGCTAAAAACTAAAGGGTAAGCTAATACTTAACCTCCACCTTCTTTATTACCAGGCAGGAGGGAGGGTCACATTTATTTTACAAATGGTACCAACAGGTAATGATATAACGCTAATGATATAACTTAAAAAAAAAAGAGTTTGGAAATAAAATTCAGTTTTGAAAGGTTAAAAAAAATGCTACCTTCTCACAAGAAAAAAAAAAAAAAAAAAGCAAGCCCTTATCTGTGAGTGTAATAGAACTTTTTTTTAAAGCAAAAGTTGTTACAGTGCAATTTCTGAAACATCAAGTTGTTTTCACAGCAGAGAAGCATCCATATTACTTTATTAAAACCCAATTTGACTTATATGGCTCCCATTTGTGATATCAAGGAGCAGAGAGCAAATAATTTTCCTTCTTTCTAAAAAAAAAAAAAAATCAAAGTAAATTCAGCGCTAGTCTTTCATGATTCGTATGAAGTGGTTTTCTCTCATGCACACTAAAACACAGCACAGGTTTGGAACTATTTTCCGTTAATCAAAAGAAACAAACAAAAAAAACTGCTTCTAGCTAAGGCAAGAAGTAATTATGGAAAGGGAAAATATGCGTTAGCAAAAATTAAGTTCAAATATCGGCAATGCTGGTGCTCACTCTGCAGTGAAAACAACTTAACAGGTACCAGTTCTGAAAACAAAAACCAAAAGGACAGACTGGCAGAATATCAAAACATGCCCCTCTTTAGGAAACACCATATAAGGAAGAAATCATTCTTCTGCACCATTAACAGTAAAAAGAGCGTAATCAGAAAGATAAAGAGTATTTTTGTTGTCACAAAAATTCATGAACACAGTAATATACATTCTAATCTTTGAGTGCTTTGTATATGTTTGCACAACAAAATGAAATCACAGGGATCATAGCATACTTCTGGAAAATTTTAGGTAAGAATTTTAGGAATTTTAGGAATTTTTAGAAAAATTTTAGGAAAATTTTAGGAGTGTATTTCAATAAAAACTAGATGTATATTTGTATACATTGTAAAGAGTTTGCTTCACACCCTTCAACCATATTACTGATAGACTGCGCATGACATCAAAATTTCTGGCTCCAACATAAAATCACATGACAACAGTCAAAAAGATGGGTTACACCTGCTGTGCTTATGGTTGCTCTGACCGATATAGTAAAGAAAGTTCTATGATTTTTCATGGGTAAGAAACGAATTAAATACCTAAGTCAATAAAGTTCAATTACTTAACCAGAAACTTGCAGCTATTGATATAAAAATATAGTAACTTAAGAAAAAAAAAAATGGAATGCATGTTCCAAATTCTTCGCAAATGTTCATCACATTATAAATCACAAAATGTAAACAACACGATCATGCATGTATATAGCTCATAAGTAAACTTACCTGAAGAGTTTTCATTATATATGAGGTGCATTCACATAATACACCGAAAACACTGAAGTTCTGCAGCGTAAATTAGTAATCATAACAGCATTTGTACACGAAATTTGGAGTCTGATGATGACGTGCCCAATGTTTGAGCCATGGCGGCTTTGATGCAGCTATTGCCAATGCGCAGTCCATTAGTATATATGGTCGAAGTTCACACCCAAATTTTTTGCATAACGTCTAATGTCTAAAGTTTAAGTATGATTTACTTCTAATGTTCAGTTCTTATCTTTTCACGTGTTATTATCATATTCAAGTATATTTACCACATTCAAGTTTCACTTTGAACATTAATATGCTGTTGAACCAGAAGCAATTCACGATTTTCACAGTAAAGTTTTCAGGTTTCACATTAAACTATAATATCCTAAAAAGGTAATTGAAAACCAAGAACTATGTACAATTGTTCACTGAATTACTTTTTTCATATTATTGTTTTAACCTTTTCCTGATTAGCCTATCTTTTTCTGCTTCCACCACAACTAATTTACTTTCAGTTTTCTTTATTTCAGCTGAACCTTGTATGATCAAGTTAGAGGCAACTGCTATTTCAACAGTATTTTGTTTTTCTACAGCTTTTCTCATTCTTTCTGTTCCCTCTTGAATTACTGCTAGGGAGGCTTCTTTATCTTTTTTAAGCCTATTTATTTCTGCATCATTTTCTTTTATTTTGTCATCAAACTCAGCTTTTCTTTTTTTTTCTCTAGCTGCTTTTCCTTATTTTCCCTCTCTTTCTTCGAAAATAAAAGCATAACAAACAGCGCGAAAACTAGCTCATAAATAGAATATTTGAAACACTCTCAATGTATGCACTCTCAATTATTAGGGATGGTAGAGGGGAAGGGAATAGAACTGTCCAAAATTAGCATGTTTTCGTTGCGCTAGGGCGCTTAAGCACGGCTGAATTCCATCAGATACCCCCCAATGTTCAAATGATTGAAATGTGCTGATGTTCATGGAATGAAATGGTTGATCAGCTATGATGACCGCATAAAAGTTCGGGGTGGGGGGGAGGGCTTTATTTTTTTTAGTTTATGCAACATTTTACATCACTCCAGTATTTATCTTGTCATCATCAACAATCGCAATGCAACTACCGCTTACGATCGCAGATATCAGCAACCGAAAATCTGCCATATCTCTAAGTGATATAACACACAGTATCCTGTTACAGTGTATTGTAATTGAAAAAAAAAGGATGTGGAAAAAAGAAACTTTCAGAAATTAAGATCATCAAGTCATGCGTTTCAAAAATCCGTTTTCCTTTATAACGTTTAAAAACATGTTTTTGCTTTTTTACCTGTAGTGTAAATAAAAAAACTATGTTGATTTTTTTTTATGGAATCAGACGTCCGTATGTCTGATTGTCTTCATCTGAGTTCACACTTTAGCTACTGTGTACAAGTAGACCTATTTTTTCAGCTCAAAAATATGTAGTTTTGTATATATTCACAGTATAAGTCATTCCTTATTCCCACAGAACTGAATTCAGCATATGCAAAATGAAGATCATCAAGACCCGCCCAACACTATGTTTCTGATTGTCTGCTGTTTATATTCAAGAAATGCAAACATGGATCAATGGTGAATGCAGCAACTATGATTTTTATTTATTACCAAGAAAAAAAAAAAAAAAAAAAGAGCCGTGAAAGCTGTAAAGCTGAAACGGATATTTCTCTCGAACCTCCCCCCCCCCCCCCATGCACAAAAACATTCCAATTAAGATCAAACAGCAGGAGGACGCGTCCACACAACACAACCTTTGGAATTACCTGATGGAATGGCTTCTTTTTCATTTGGCACATCGCCATAAATCACCACCTGCAGCTCACTGAACTGTCAAGTTGCACCCTTCCTCCTTCACTTTAACTATAATAGAAACTGTAAAAAAAAAAAAATGCTCCCCAATTTTCGACAAAATTAAATTACCAAATTTACGTCATGATGTTGCAATTTACTAAAATACGTTTGTTTATCTGCTGAATATTGCTTAAATCCATTGAAAACTTTTTAATTATAGATGATTTTTTTATTAAAACAGTAACTCAGACGTCTGAATAAAAACGTGTTTGTAATTCAAATAGAGTCCATATCATCACAGAAAAAAAATTTAAGGATCACTCTGTTTAAATAAACCATGGCATCTAAAAAAAATAATTCACTTGCTTTTCCCGTAATTTATAATTACTGTTTCTTTTTTTCAATCCGATTATGCAACGTTTTTTTTTTTTTTGCATCTGCTAAAGTTCCTAACGGAATTTGGCGAAATTTGCACTAGAACTTTATTGTGATGTATCTTAACTACTGTAAAAATTTTACTGTGTTATTTTCAAAATTCAGAAAAATGGATTTCTGAAAATATTCTCCTAGTCCTTTTGTGCTGTGGAAGTGATAAACAGGTGTTTGCTTTCTTCCCAACCAAGGGCTTCAGATCAGCGCTCCCAGCTGTCAATCAACCGTTGCTATGGTAACACCCTTTCTGCTGGAGGCTCACTCTGTCCAAAGAGGCACACATACTTGTCCATAATAAAAATTACCAATGCCAACTTTTAAAGTTTTAAACCGATTCAACTGGAATTTTGGAAGTGAGCTTCTGTAATCCAATTACAGTGAATGTAAAAATTTCAGCCACTTTCGTGAAAAATTCGCAAAGATAGTTTTCTTATTTTTTATCATAAGTAGTGGAAGTCTCTTGAGGGGAGGGAGGGTGGCATGCACATAAACAAGAAGAAGATGAATGTGTTGTTCAGGCATACTCCTCACTGGTGGATGCCAGCTGACTTGGTACATACGCGACCCCCTGCAAATGCTAAATGCCTCTTCTTTCCCCTTCTGTTCTCAATTGTCGGACGGACATCAAGCTCCCCTTCGACCTACAGTAATCATCCAATTTTATTGCACTGGAAGTAGTGCCTTTTTTTTCTTTTTTTCCCCCCAGCCAAATTAGGATTTGGTGCACATCGGAAACTGCTGCCGGTGGTTTCTTTGAGAACAGAGAAAAGGAACTTTAAAAAATGAAGGGGTAACAGTAACACGATTTCCTAAAAGGGCATTTTTTAAGCACTAATTTCAAATTTCAAGGCTTTTCAAGACGGCATTAAAAAAACACCGTTTTTCCAGGATATTCCAGGCCTTGAAAACGTAATCATGATTTTCCAGGACTTTCCAGGTTTTCAAGCACGCGTGCGCACCCTGCGTAATGGTAAATTTATTGGCGTTAATAACGGTTGTGTTTTTAATAAATAAGCTTACAAAAATTTTAGGATGAATAGCAAATTTTAGGTATAATTTTAGAAATTTAAGGAGGGTCACAAAATATTAGGAATTTTAGGAATTTTAGGAGGAATGCGATCCCTGAAATCACAACAAGAAAACCATCTTGTCTAGGTATGTTCAGCTTTAAAAAAGTGGTCTAAAGAACACTATCTTCCTTGGTTACACACTAAGCAAATATCTCCCAATGCTTCTTTGAATCCTATCTTTAGGTAGGATTCATGTCTCTAATCTATACATAAGAATTGTACTATGTTGTATAATGGTACATTGAGAGATACTGGTTTGATTCCCGTTCCAGGGCAATTTAATTTTCAAGTTTTCTGAAGGACAACAACATGGGAAACAGTAGATATGAGGGTTGTACCGAAAGTAATGCAAAAGTGGGCATAACTATTTAATTAACTGGCAGAAATGTAAAAAAACTGTTGCTATGACTTTCTGTGCTGATCGCTGGCTCTTGAACTTCTTAGGCCTTGGTGAAGAGGTGTGACACGATTCCATGGATTGATTCTTCATTTCTGAATCATGAAGACATGTCCACATTTCATCCTAATCCGAAAAAAAGTGTCTTCCTTGGCTTCAAATGCTTCCAGCAGATCAGAGCAGACTTTCACCCTTCTTTCCTTGAAATCGGGTGTCAAGTGCCGAGGTACCCACTTTGCACACATCCTAAGTCTTGCACCATCTTCTGTACGGCATTCTGACCACAGTCCAGTTGTGCAACAAGCTCACGGGTTGTGACTCGTCTCTCCGCATGAATAAATTCATCCACCTGCTGATGGTTCATGTCAGTGGTCGCAGATGATGGTCTCCACTGCACAGTTTGTCTTCAATGCTGGTTTCCCCTTCTTTAAACTTCATCCATCTGTGCACATTGTTCTGGTCAATGGTGTCATCTCCGTAAACATTCTGTAGCCTCCTGTGGATGTCAGACAGCCTGCACCCTTCCTTCATCAAGAACTCAATAACGGCCCGTTGCTTCTGCTTGGAATCCATTATTTACCTGCAATGAAGAAAAAGAGTTACTCTACCAACATGTGCAGTTTGAACAACCTCTGTCAGTTAATAAAAAAAGTTATGTGCACTTTTGCATTACTTTCAGTACAACCCTCATAATATGGCACCTGTGTGCCAATAATGTTATTTGTACATGCCTTTCATGAAATTATGAAGAATTAATTCATTGCTTTCTATGGAAGGCTGCATTAATTAAAAACAATTCTCTTTTATGACCTAACAATAAATTGCTTTTGAAAACAGTACTGTTTCTTTCAAATGTACTTAGGCCAAGCTTTTACCCTTTTTAATTCCTTCTTCAATATGGCCTTTGCTTGATATATGTTGTCCAATGTAGATGTAGACATCAAGTAATGTAAATATCTATATATTTTTAAATTGATCAGTAGCATACAGATTAATAAATGAACAATATATCAAACAAATAGAAATTATAACACTAAGTTAGCAATTGGGATAGAATGTACAATTTTATTTTTCTTTAAAATATTTTGCTACAAACATATACATATGGTTTCAAAAACTTGCAATTTAAAGTAAGGTAAACTGCAAAATTCCTCAATAAAAAAAATCTAAATTACTAATTAAAGAGATATACACAAAATCATTGTTCATGGAATTTTCAATCGACCTCACTAAAAATTGGAATTTTTTGTCATGTAAATCTACAAGTGCTGGCTCCTCAACTCATACATATATACAAGCAGTAGTTTTTATATTACATATTTAGCTTCCATTCTTTAGCTGACATAGTATAATTATAGAGAGGTATCAGCAGAAAAACTTCTGAACACAAAGTCCGTCAACTTCTTGTTTTGCACAGAAATATTAATAATGTCCAACACATTAGTTTGTCCTTAAGTATTTTCTTTCTTTAAATGCTTTAACTGTACAAAAAGAATAGGAAAATCACTAAATACAGAACTAATGAACTTGTATTTGCTATATGCCCAAAACATAACTGCAAGTGAGTAAGTAGGCTGTGATGGAAGTTTTTGCCTCAAGCTTTAAGAAAAGAAAAGGTCATTAAATCTATGAAAGAAGCTAATAATGCACATTTTCATTTCATTCACCAGAACTAAAATATATATTTCTATTTTTCGAGCACATCTTATGTGGAAATGCTTGGTACTTTGGGCACAGTTATAGAATCACACTATGGTTTTGGCTAAAATTTTACAGAACTCCTTCATTCACAGTCAAATTACATGTGCAGCATACACATTTTATTTATTACATAGTTACAGTTTAGTTTTTTCTTTTCGACTGTGCAATTGTATTACCAAAAATATTTTTGGTTGACTTACAGATTTTCTTCTGTAATAAAACTTTACAGTGAATCATAAAACTGTGGACACACCAGAGTCAACTAATAAATAAGCATGAGGCTTAGAGATATATATTAAAGTTCAATTTAATAGAAGTAAATGGAAACAGAAATAACTGGAAAGTTTTCACTTGCACACAGGCGGCTTTGTCAAGGCACAAACAACATATGGACAAATTCTAAATATACAAGTGAACAATGTGCATGTTTGTACAATGCAAATGCAATAATACATGACAGTTCCTTGTGATACAATTTATAGTTTAATTGAAATCCAGGTCTAACAAAAGTCCATGTATGTGGTAATTCAGTTGAAAGGTAATAATTACATACCTCCTGGTAAGAAAGCATTTAAGTGGTTCATTTACATTGTCTGCACCTTGATGAAGCCATCATATCATGTTCAAGTGAAAACTTGGCAGTTATCTCTACATTTCCACTAACACCTATTAAACTAGATTTTAATATGTATCTTAAGCTTTGTGTTTACCTATTAGTTAAACTAGATAGTACTTAATGAAAAAAAAAAAAAAAGAACATTGTTTTCTCACTTCACACGAATGTTAAGTTTCATGTTAAAATACATAAATATAGCAAAGTATACATTAAAAAAAAATTCAAGATAAGCTATGGAAAAAAAAAAAGCAGCTCAGATCTATTGAGGAAAACAATTTTTGTGGGATCAACATACACTGTGAAAATTAATCAGCTCCAGGACAAACATTTCTTTCATGTAGAAATACCTTGTTTTTCCTAACAGCCCACTGAAACATATCTTTCAGCATGCAGATTCTACACTGCAGTTCCATCATTTCTCACATGGAAATCATCAAATTCTGAATACATGACAGGATGCATGTTTATTTACAAATTTTAGTCTTACAGGCTCCCAAAAATCTTAGATCAGTGTTTTTAATATCACAAAACAGTGCAAAATATCTTTGAAATATATTAAAAAAAAAAAAGTCACTTTTGCTGCAATGTTTCTGTTACATGTATTTCATTTAAAGTACAACACACTTTTACAAAGCAAGTATGTGCTGAATATAACATTTTTTTTCTCAACTATGTACCCAAACATGTTCAGGTTAGTGCAGCACAAAAACATAAATGCAATCTATGAGAGCAGAAAATTTAAATTAATGCTGATTACCTAAACTTTCTCCATCTCTACCCATCAAAAGATTTCTCGCCTGTGACAAACCTTTATCACTATCCCAGCAATGGCTAAATAAAGTATTTAACATTGTAAAACCATCTTGGACTATGGCTAGCTACTTCAGAATAAACCATGTAAGTACATAACCAGTTATTTAAGCACTGTTGGCAGAGAGCAAAAATGAGTTGCAGAGTATGTTGCCCCAGATGTATATAATTCCAACTGAGTATAAATAAGGGAAAAATCAGTTAACAGTTTTTGAATGAAGAACTAAATGCAAGATCAGAATTAATGGTACACAGATAGACCAGGCAAATGAATTTGTATATTTAGAAACATGTTTGACAAAGGATAACAGACTGGAGAGAGAATTCATCTTTGAAAGTCACAGCTGCCTGATGAGAATCTGACAGGACTGATGTGTTATCTAAAAGGTCCCGAATAGCTGTGCACAAAAGTGTAGTTGTTCCTTCTCTGACGTATGGTAGTGAAATCTTATGAGTATGAAGTACAAGAGAAACAGGAGTTTTTTGTGGCACGGCACATCCTAATCATGTGAGGAACCATGACATGTTGCAGATATGTGATGTGAAGCAAAATGTTACAGAGGTGACTGTGAGACAAAGTTTGAAACCCTGAATTTTTTTTTGCTGGGAGTGGGGGTACACCAACACTAAACTACTATTTTGAATTCTAATTTTATATTATAATTCAAAATAAAATCATTTTTTTTTAAATCTATATTGAAAATTTTCATTGATTATCCAGGCCTTTTTACACGATTGTTGCTTAATGGATTGATTTTGGATTTAAAGATTTGCCTGTCATTAGCGGCTTTATTTTTTCATATCCCCTTATGTTGGCTGTTAAAAGTAAAGTTACTTTTTTATTTAAACCATCTGGTTTTCCAGGAAGCACTCTGATGGAAAATAGGTTTTAGTAATCCTCAACTTGAGTACAAACTCCTGTGCAGGGAAAACAATGAAAAAGCAATGCACATTGCTTGGAATCTTAGTCACATGACCTAACATGTGTGGAGCGGCAAAATTGGCTAAAACTGCGAAAGGTATATATGGCAGTGCTACATATTCTTTAGCAGCTGATTTATTAACACTAGGAATAAAATCATGATTAATTGTTTTAAAGAATTTACTATACAGTTTACAGATGTGGTACAATTTAAAAAACTGTAAAAAGGAGAAAACTATGTTTTAAATGATATACCACATTGTTTACCAGTGTTAGCACAATGAACGTAGCTGGAAACCCGGAATTTTGGGTTCGACTGAGTACAGAAACCTGTAAATCAGGGTTAGACATAGAAAGCGAACACCACTGATGTTAGTAAGTTGGAGGCAAATGTTCTGAGGTGGTTTGGGCATGTTGAAAGAATGAATGAGCAGTGAGATGGTAACTAAGAAAATTTATTCAGCTCAAGAAAGGTTAAGAAAATCACAGGAGGAGCAGATTGAGGAATGTCTGCATATATGAGAATTAGATTATGAGTATGAAATACAAAAGACCTTGTGTGAGATGTGTGATGGATGTCAAGGAAGCTCAAGTTGTGTGCCAAGATCGCTGTG
Source organism: Macrothele yani (assembly GCA_039090855.1). Lineage (NCBI taxonomy): Eukaryota > Metazoa > Arthropoda > Arachnida > Araneae > Macrothelidae > Macrothele > Macrothele yani. Next base: position 36,926,010 of record CM077004.1, read on the forward strand.
AATGGAGACGCTTGATTACATGAACAGTAAAATCTAGAACCAACAGTTTTAAATTTAAACTTTTATTTGACAGATGACCTAACCTCTGAACTGAAGAGAACAGCTTAGTGATACCTACAGAGTTCCACCCATTTACATAAATCAAATTCCAGGAGCTTAAATTTTTGCTAGAATCATAGCACTTTGTTTAATATTTTGTGAATTGGGGTGATTTTGCTATGCATTCAAAATTCATATTAAGTCCTAAGGGTCCTGCTGTTACAGAGTGTTCTTCAGTGTATGTTACATTTTCAACGAAGTGGCAAAATTGCTCTGCATAAAACCTATATGAAGTAATCTAGAACATAGAATAATAATAATACAAAACAATATAGCCCTGATACTGAAGATTCCCTATTCCATAGTCATTTATTCCCATGCACGTTTGTGGCAAGGAGGCCAGATATCAACCTCCTTCAGTGAGAAAAGCGCGTGCTAAAAGGAACGGCCATCTTGGACTCATGGGAAGGTTTCCTCATGTTGGTAACTCCCAACTGCACACAACTTCTATGCCACAAACCAAGGTGACTGGAAATATGGCACTCAAACATATTGTACTCCAGTTTCACATGATACAAAAAGAGATGAATGACATTATGTTTCCACATTCCATAGAAGAATGTGATGACATAAAAAGCAGACACTACAAAGAATTGGAACAAAGTGACACAATCAGTCAAAACATTTCAACCAATTCTTTTTTCCATTGCAAGAAAAAGAAAATCCGGGCCTACTCAGGGGCAATGCAAACTCTGCATTTATGACGGTGAAATTACATTAAGATTTAATATCTGTATTACTCACCCTGTAACATCACTGAAGTCATCTGTTTCCCCCAGCGACACTGTCATGATGCAATAGACATGTTCTCATGCAAATTAAACGGTAGCACTTTAGACACGAGCCGCATGCACTAAGGCACCACAAACAACATAAATGAATTTATCAGATTAAATTTTACTGATTCAGAACTGAGAAGACTGCTGTTATTGGGTTTGTATCTAATTTTGAATTAATTAGCTGCAAGGATTTCTGGAACAAAAATACACTTTAATTTGGACACAACTATTTACATAATTTACAAAGAAAGTTCACAGGTTGCAATGTCCAATGCTATGATTTCTTACAGGTTGTACTGTCCAACTATCAATTTCTACACAGTCAATGTCTTGTAATAGGTAAATCTAATTTTCATCTCCATCTTCATTGGGTAAGTCATTAAGAAGTATGCAAATTTTACTACAGTATGTTTTGGTTATGAGCGATAATCCAATTAGGGTGTTATCTTCTGTCACCCCAGCACATGTACACTTCCTTTAGCTATCCCTTGTTAACACTCTATGGGCTGGTGAATTTGTTGGCACTGGGCAAACTATCTTGGAGAACTATAGGTTCACATGCGTAAACACTTTTGATGGTCTTGCTGCAGCCACTGGTGGTGTTGGGGGTATAGCTCCATAAGCCCCGCTATGATGTTTTCCTCCGAAGAAGGCACTCTCCATCAAGTGGGAGCTCAACTTTAGCTGGCAGATGCCTTCTGCTGAAAGCCCAGGCACTAGGACATCAGCTCTTCTTTCGACGGAAGATCAAATTTGGGCATCACAGTCTTTTTCTTTTAATTATGCAGAATTCTTCTTTATCTCTGTTCTTTTTAGGACACAGTATAGAGCTGGGCTTTGTTTCATCACCAGTCATGGGAATCAACTCTCTATTCTTCATCCTTTGGTATACCCTCTGTATGCACGTCTCCCCCCCCCCCAAGATCTCAAGATGCATAAGCCACCACTTATTAAAAATTACAAGCTTCTTTGGTCCTCGTCATAAGTCATAAAAAGCAGACACTACAATCCAAACATTTCCACCAAATCTTTTTTTTTTTTTTCCCATTGCAAGAAAAAAATCTAGGACTCTTCCACGTTCTTTCATAAAAATATGAAATCAACTTTCCAGGGGTTCAACAAATTCTGTATTTATGTTGTAAAATTTTATTACAATATAATATCTATATTACTAACCCTGCCACATCACTGAAGTCATCTGTTTCCCCCAACAACACTGTCCTGATGACAGAGATGTTTTCATGCAAATTAAATGGTAGCATTTCAGACACGAGCCGCATGCATGCAATTGGGCACCACAAACCACATAAATGAATTTATCAGATGAAATTTTACTGGATTTGGAACTGTGAGGACTACTGTAATTGGGTTTGTACCTAATTTCGAATGAATTAGTCTAAATCAGCATCCCATGAAATTTTTATTTTGACGTTTAATGACCACTGTGAGCAACTCAATGGGCTACAAGCAGTTGCCCATCCCTAATTTAGGGTAACTGGTTCCAGGGAAGGGAGAGCACCAGTGCCACAAGACAAACACAACATCCATGCCTCACTGGGATTTGAACCTGGACCCCTTTGGGACGAATGATCAGAGGCCATCGCTTAGACCACTGATCCACCGGGGCGGTATCCCATGAATTAGCTGCGAGGATTTCTGGCACAAAAATACACTTTAATTTGGACACAACTATTTACATAATTTACAAGAAATTCATGTCGCATTGACCAATGCTATGATTTCTAACAGGTTGTACTGCCCAACTATCAATTTCTAGACAGTCAATGTCTTGTAATAGATAAATCTAATTTTCATCTCCATCTTCATTGGGTAAATCATTAAGAAGTATGCAAATTTTACTACAGTATGTTTTGGTTATGTGCTATAATCCAATTAGGGTGTTACCTTCTGTCACCCCAGCACATGTACACTTCCTTTAGCTATCCCTTGTTAACACTCTATGGGCCGGTGAATTTGTTGGCACTGGGCAAACTATCTTGGAGAACTACGGTTCACATGCAAAACACTTTTGCTGGTCAGGCTGCAGTCACTGGTTGGGGAGGGGGCGCCATAAACCCTGGTATGATGTTCTCTTCGGAAGAAGTATGCTCGACGGTAGCTGGCAGATGTCTTTCACCGAAAGCTCGGGCACTAGGACATCAGCCCTTCTTTCCTTCTTTGGGCGGAAAATCAAACTTGGGCATCACCGACTTTTCCTTCATCGTTTACTTACGTAGAATTCTTCTTCACCTCCATTTTTTTTTCAGGGCACAGTATAGAGCTGGACTCCTTTTTGTTACCAGTAATGGGAAGCAACTCTCCTACCTTGATCCTTCAGTATTCCCTCTGTATGCACGTCTCTCCCCTGCCCCAGACATGATTTCTCAAGATGCATTTAGCCACCACTTAATATTACAAATTACAAGCTTCTTTGATCTTAAAGGGCAGTCTTTTCTATCAATCTGTCTGTCCATGGCACAACTTTAAAGCTTTGTTTAGTCTACAGCCCGCCACACTTGAGACCAAATTACTGTTCTACTTTCACCTTTGGAACACACAATACACAAAGCCTTTCTGGGGAGAACTTTTACATTTGGGGATATCCCCTTTCTTGCCCTGGAACTCAATGAGTGGCCACAACTTATACAATTAATTAGTCAGCTTGATTTGCCATGCTCATTACATTTAAAAATTAATGGGGCCTAATTCATAACAATATTCTTATAACCACTCCTGTATTTGGCACTTTTAACTGCCCAATGAGACTAACTTTGTACCAAATTCTCACTGCTACTGGAAAGGGTAGGTCCAAGTACTGCAGTGTTTGCAGAATGCTTTGTTTTTTAACTAACCTCCTAAACAGCAAAAATAGTCTTACACAAATGGTGTGGAACTTTTCCTGCTTTGCTAATTCTGTTACTCCTCCACGTGTTTCCTGCCTCATCAGTCACTACACATAAATAGTTTAAATGTGTTGTCTGGGAACCTTTCCCTCAACTATGAAATTAAAACCACATACTTGGGTTCCTGAACAATTTTTCTCATTTTATGTAACGTGACTAAGTATCACTTACTTAGAAACAAGTGGTGGTTGGGCGGCACATATATGGGTGAAAAACCACATTAGTCAGCAGTTGGTGGATTCTCTTCAATGCTGCTTGTATGTGCATAGCACTAGAAACTAACTGTATGCTCAGGGGCGTCTTCAAATCTATCAATATTGCAGAGTGACAGCTGCATAAGTAGTGTTATATTATAAGTTTCGTATTCCCATTGTCAACTTAAACCTCACCTATCCCAGCAATGACTACACTACTGCTACCTTTTCTAGAATTAAGGAAAGATTGTGCTTCCCCCTACCAAGTTTAATTTAATTATTAACCTATAAAACTGTTAAATTATTATACAAGAATGAGTACATAAGTCTGTGTTCATCATGCAACAGGAAGTGACACACACACACATATTTATTAATATGTATCACCAACCAGTTTATAAATACAGTCAACCCCCCAATATACTGCCCTTTGATTTATCACCACTTTTGCATAACACCACCCCTTGGGTCTGAACAAATGTGCTCTATGTAAAGCATCCCTTGATCTACTGCCACACCCTAGGCATCTGCTAACTGCCAAAATATATTATTTCACCAACCTGCATTTCCAAACATACTTAATGTACCGCTAATCCCAAGTTGGGTGTGAATTGCCTGTCCATTTCTTTGGACCATGATTCAATTGCAGCAAATTTTTTGGTGGAGAAAATGGCAGATGTTGCGTGGGGAAGAAATCAGCAGCTCCTTCTGAAAACATGCCACAATGAGGGAGTCCATGTGGACTGCTCCCACTTTTGCCAAGTGGCACAGGAGTCAAAAGAAGTGGAATAAGTAACACAGCTTTAGCAGTTTGGGATATCCTAATAACCTGGATTTATTGAAATTTTTTGAAGGGCTGATAAATTTCTATTTATTACGACTATATAATGGATGTCTCACAACCCTTTACCCCCAACCATGTCACCATTTGTGCACAGAGAAGTAACAGCGAAGAGTGCCAGTGGTGGGCCTGGTTACCTTTGATTCAAGCAGCTGTTTTTGAGTTAGGGTATCGAACATGCCACATGGGCTTCTCCCCCCTGCCATGTCTTCTCTGGTGGAAGGGAAGTGTTTGCATTCTTTACCTTATACCAACTATCAATTAAAGATGACAAATGAGTCAACACTTTTTCTAGAGCCACAATGCTTCTTTACTCCAAATGATGCTTACTCATACTATCTTTAGTTTATCTTCTTGGCTCTGCAAATTAGTTTGCAACTAACTGTTTACAAGAATCAAAATTAGAGATGAAAGGAAAAAAAATGTTGTTGTTGTTGTTGTTGTTTGGGGGGAAATGTCAAAAAAGCTGTTCTTAACAGAAGACTGAAATTTGTGAATAACGCAGTGAAAATATTGAAATCTGAAACATAAATGAAAACAGACTTTTTTAAAAAGAAACTAAGGTATGTAAAACAATTTTGTGTGATGCTATTGATTTTTACTTGATAAAGTTTAAGTAGTGAAGCATGGTTTTTTTTCTATTAATTTCCTTATATTTAAAATGTTAATTTTGTCTTTCTACTATGCAAAGAAAATTTCTGCATGAATGCATACTAGAAGCTTTTGAGATCAAAACGAACACTCCAAACCACAGTGTACACTAGGTACAAAACATATAACTGCATTTTTTCTAATTAACATGGTTTTAATTTAATGCTATTTAAAATTTTCAAGGAATCATAATTAATAAAATTTGGTTACTCAAAAATGATTGGCAAATTTGATATAATGCCACAATGTAATGGAACAAACAGTGGCAATGCATCAAGGGTTGACTGTGTATGTCATCACCAAGTCCACTGCTAGATGAAGCTCTCTTCCACAACTCTCCCTTGACAAATTCTTTTCCATGTCACTCTGACATGCTTTTGAATCATCACCTACATGATTTTTTAGGTATTTTTCTGTCTCTTGGTATCTAGATTAGTATTTTAGTTGCCCAACAATGATTAAGATTCTTTTAGCAATACGCTTAGCCCATACGTTTTCCTGACCCCATGAGTAATTTTTCTTATCTTTCTTGGCTACACCAAGCATGCATCCTCTCCATGCTTCTCTGAGTTGTTTGCAGCCCCTGTATGTTTATTTTTAGTTAAGGGCTGCATCTCTAACCCATAACTAAGAACGGGAAGGACACATTTTTGATTAAACACTTTTCTTTTAAGGCACAAGGGTAAATTGCTCTTGAAAATTAGTGTTTCTTCCATATGCACTCCAGCCAAGTTTTAATATGTTTATTAGATTTCTTCTTTATATCTCTCAATCCACTGCTGAATGATCTCCCTAATTATATAAATGCACCTGCGCTGCACTTGATTTTTAGTTTGTTTTTTTCTTCAAACTTTTTCCTGGTCAGAGGAAGAAGTAACAACACTATGGGAGAAAAAAGAAAACCTTTTGTTTACTAAGTTTAATAAATAGGATGAACTGTAACAAAAATTTATCCTCTCTTTTACTCAGTCTTATAGAGTTTGCTAATGATCATCCTAATAAAGGGTGATATAAAATGATTTATTTGTACACATTCCCCCTGCCCTATAAATATTTTCACTTCCTGAGTATGGGTACTCACCTACACTTTGTCACATTCTGACTGCATAACTTTTAAAAATGTAACATGTCACTGAACACAATATTTGATAGATTTAATGCAAATTTCTTCAGAGTTTAAAATAAAATAATCTTGGTGAGTGTTTAAGATTAAATAGTCATGGGGAAGCTCTAGAGAATTGCTTGTATTTTCATTAAAAAAAATCTGTTCAAAACAACCATTGCCTCATTTAAATGCCAAATCCACAGAAATAATAATGCCCCTCAGCAATGGCAATACATGATGACCAACACCATTAAAAAGTTCAAACATCTAGAAAACCATAAGAATGGCAGTAAAGCATGTAAAATGATAAAAATGAAGAGAATCACTAAAATCCTCATATCGCGCATATGTTACATTATGAAACAGTAAATGGTGGAACAATTTGGTAGTTGACTTCTACCTTCCTTAGTCATGAAATGAAACATGTGGTATTAGCATCAGTTGTTGCCTGATTTCAAAATAGTTTTCCAAATGATAGGGATCTGAAAAGGTTCACCTGTACTGAAAGTGTTAAGGGAAAAGTAGATTTCATTGCTTTCACTGTACCTAAATAAAAGGCTTTTGGATTACTGAACGGAGCAATATGAGTTACATTTTGCCAATTGGGAATCGTGTTCTACCACTTACTGTTTCACAACATAACCGATGTGTGATCAGCGCTGTAGGCATATTGACGAGCTGTAGCACGTAAATTACCCCCCCAAAAAAGGGACCCATAATTACAAACTGCACGCGTACTTTGGGACCCATGTTTTATTTCAGGTTTTTTTTAACATGCCATTTGGCAAAAGTCAAATTCGTGAGCATTAGGGAAAGAACGAAAACAGCCAGCAATGCACCATCCCTCAAGATTATATAATATACAAATGACCTGATTAATTTATTAAACCTTTCAGCTCTTTTAATCAATATTGGAGCAGTTGAAATTTGAAAAACAAGCAAACATTTAATGAGAGCACAGTGAACGATTACTCTACTAAAAGTTGTACGTCAACTTGAATGATTGTTTGTTAAAAGTAAAAAAAAGGGCTGTTCAAAAGTAGTCATCACACAGTTCCTGTGTTTTGAAAAATAAAAGCCGCTCAGGTGTTCTGAGCTGACTTAAAATGCATTGTCTTTATGAAGCTCCATTATGATAAAATTTAGTAGAAAATCATAAAATTTAATTCTTTCAGTAATTGATTTTTTTTTTAAAGATTGCTTTCAAAGAGCATAAATTAAAGTGTCAAACAATGTACATTACATTTATTATGCACGTATTTCTCGATGTATCGAGATTTAAAAAAACATGTTTTCCATACATTATTTTTTCAGGTAGAACCATTTAATGGTGGTTTTAACTGCTGTAACTTTTTACATGTTATATTTCCTTTGAGTGGAAAGCAATTTCTCGGTTGGAAGTTATTAATATTTGCTGCGAATATATATCGCAGTAATCGAATGCGATTCAAGGAAAAATTTCTCACGTACCTCTCGGTTGTAGTTAGTCGATGCTCAAATCTTTGCACTGTTGTTCTCATCAGGTTCTTGGGTGTAGGCTTTTTTTGACAAACTTCAAAAAGTCCGCACATTTCCTGAGTAGGATATACTTTTTAGTTGAACTACGGGAGGCACATGAAGACAAAGGAGATGTGAAAATTACGTTGGAGAACTTGAAAAACGGAAAAATGAATCACTCGAAAAATATTCACAGGAGGAATTGCAATCACCAAAAAACTTCGTCAGACTTCTTGAATGTATTGTCCGATGCATTTCGGCAGATCTGTCTGCCATCTTTTGGGACCTCTGGTCATCCGTTCTCTCTGCAGTTTACGTTGAATATGCGACGTGCTCAGTTTGGGAACCTTTGTGTGTTATACGTCATCGGATGTGTTGCGTTGCCACTCCTGTGCTTTGAAGACCCGGGTTTTTTTTTTTTTTTTGTATGTCTGCGTGTTTGCATTCTTTTGATTTTCTAAAAGGACTCAGAATATATCAGAAAGTAACCACTTTATAAAAATTTGTGGGTCCTTAGGACCCAGCTTGATAACAATGCAACGGCAGCTCTGAGTAATCAGAGGATTTTAGCGATTCTCTTAATTTTTTTTAGAAAATCATTTAAATTTTCACAATGCACTTTTCACATGACATGAAAATTTTCAAAATCAAGATAGCTTTATACAGTTCAGCAGCAATCATGCATGAAAAACGAAGGCAGCACAAAAACTGCCTCCATTGGCTATCTCAATAACATGTCTCATATAAATCAATAGTCAAGTTTCGGGACACACAAAACATAGTCTTCTGAAATAGGACAACTCAGAACTAATAATAAAACAAATTTTTTAGAGGAGACCTGTGGGCCATGACAGTGACTCTGCCCCTAACTCATTAATTCCCCACAAATGAATGTGTGTGTAGTTAATCTCCCCTCAAAAATATTACTTCACCACAGCAAAAGTGACTGAACAATGAATAGCAGAAATTAATGTTTCAAAAGACTCAGAAATCTGTTTCACAAAAGCTGATCTGCACACAAAATTAATCTCATTGACTTTTTTACGTTAAATATTCACATTATTATTTTGAAGTACTTTTAGTATCATACTAAGTACATTATTATCATTAATATTAGGTTATAATAAATGCACGTCAACTTAGAATTACCAATAATAAAAGTAAAAAAAAACAAATCTAGAAACAATGACTTGGGAATACAACTGATGAACTCAAACAAAATAAAGTTAAATTACAGCAGCATAACAACTCATTTTGAGAACATTTATTATACCTTAATTATATACCACACAGGCATTGAAAGTTTTAAACTTACTGTTGTAAAACTTGGGAAAAAAATAAAAGACAGTGTCTAGCACAGAAAAGTGAATGTCAGACTTACCATGCATTTTTTATATTGCAAATAAAAAAAAAAGGGGGGGGGGGTCTATCGGCACAAAAACTAATAGCTTACAAAAATGGTGAAAGTTAGCATGGACAAACATAAAAATCAATGTGTTACCATGTTATTAAGAAAAAGCTATCAAGCTAATAGAAACAATTTTAGCATCACACAGTTTAATGTTGAGATGCAGAAATATGAAACGTGCACTATTATCAGGATATTGTTCCATACGTTTGTGAAGAAGAATATTTCTTCCATAATCTCCATATCTGAAATACTGGCAACTTAAAAAAAAAAAAAAAGCTATTAGGAAGCATCTGATTGCTTCGACTGACGTAAAATCTGAAGTTGTTCAGATTTTTAGTCATCTGATGCTTGCTTGGGGTCTGGGTGATGCAATGGATAGCATGCTTGAATGGAAATCAGGGGATTCCTACTCCAGGGCAATGTATTTTTCAAGTTTTCTGATGTTAAGCTACATGTTGAACAGTATGCAAGGCAATAGCTATTTTGTTTGACACCTTAAAAATCTTGTATTTGTGAAGAACATTTTTCCCACAATCTCCAAGCACTACTTGTATTAGTCAGCTGAGCAAAAACAATAGTTATATAACAATACACAGCTTGACATTGAAATTGCCTAACCCAAAAGGAGCTAATGTATCTGCATGCAAATTTGCAGGTGCATGCAAGTAGGTGGAGTATACAAAGCATTTAAGTATGCAACCAATCACATTAAGTGTGCAAGAGATAAAAGAAGTAAGCACAGGTTGCAGAAGCCATATTGTTCGGAACAAAGCAATGAAGTGTTGAGGGATGCTACAGAATATCCAAGGACAAAGGATGACTTGTAGACCTCATCCCCAACCATATCACTAGCTGGAAAAGTTTAAGAGAGGAAGAAGGATAATCCCACCCCTACAAAGCTGGCTGTCGATTTGTCAAATTGTGGCCAATGTGTGTTGGGATACCAGAACAGTTGCTGGCAACAGTGGCTGCAAAAACCATCAGTTGCTGTAACTTGTGCAGTTAGGCGGACGTCAACAAGCACCAATCATTGCCAGGCAATTGCAAAGTCACAAGCTACTGCAGAGAACATTCAATCAGCTGCAGCAGCACTTTCCCATCAGGGCACGGATGATGTACCGAAGACTGGTGGCAACAGGTATTTGCTCCTGGTAGCTATTGAATGTACGGCATTGCCATGCTTGACTGGTGTGGTGGCGTTGTATGGCTGTAAGATGACTGGAACTGCACCCTGTTATGTTCAGTGATGAGTCCCGATTCTGCACCAGTGTTGATGATCATAAAAAAAAAAAAAAAAATCACCAGTGTTGATGATCCCACGTGACCATAGTGAGGATTCAGCTGTTGTCTGTGAGCTGCACACTTCTCACCAACCAGGCATTCTTGTATGGGGTGCCATTAGTTATGATAGCTGGTCACCTCTGATATGCATAACAGACATGGTGACTGTATGTGGAGGATGATTTACAGCCCATGTTGTTGCCATTTCACCGTGGTATCACAAAAGCCATTTTCCAGCAATATCATGCTTCGTTGCACACTGCTAATATCTCCCAAGCATACCCACGGGAGCGGGCATAAATTCCATGGCCAGTGAGATATCTGGAATTATCCCAGATCAAGCATGTATGGGACCTCATTGGATGATGCTTGCAAGCATCTCCTTGGCTGCCTGGAATGCTGCTATATTATAGGACCAGGTAAGAATTATGTGGTCCCAGATACCCCAGGACACCATTAAAGGGCTGTATCACTCTATGCCACCCTGTGTGTCTGATTTCATTGCACAACAGGGTGGTAACATAAGGTACACAGTTCTGTCTTGTAGCCTATCTAACTGATGTACTGTCTTGGAAATTAAATTATGCAACTCTCATATATGAAGAAAAAAACATGGCTGGCTTCAGTTGACAGTTTCAATATTTGACTTGAGCTGCATAGGTTAGATAAGTGAGAACCCAGTGATGTATCTTAGATTTCTCGACTGACTACTTTCTTTACTAAAGGCCTTTGAATTTGTATGAGACATGCTTTTTGATGGGGCATAGCAGAATGGAACATATATTTTCTGTGGTGGTGTATTGTGTCTACCACATCTGCCATTAAGAGCATCATAGCAGATGTGCTGTTAAGATGGCATCAATGACAGATAAGGCACAATGTGTTGTGTAGCTTGCAGAAACAAAATCTATCAGTGTAAATTCAGAACTAATTATGAAAAGGGGCCACCTGATGACCACTAAATAAGTAATGAATGACAAAATTCTTGGAAATAGGAACATTGGTAAAGGAAAAGAGCGCTGGTAGGAAGTCACTATTCCACGAGATGGGAAACATTCAAAATTGCTTTCGCAAGGTCCTCACAGAAATCAGTGAGATAAGTTTTCAAGCCAACTACAAATTCAAAGTCCATGGTGTAGAAGGTGTTACATAATCGTTTGCAGTTACACGCAAATAAGTTACGAGTTCTTCAAGATCTGCAGCCTGATAACTGTTCAAAATACAAAACATTTGCTAATGACATTTTGAATGTCATCAATTAGGATAATGACTTCTTATGCATCTGCTTTTCAAACGAGGTTATGTTCCATTTAGTTGTACAGTCAATAAACAGAACGTGCATGTTTGGGTGTTGGAAAACCCACGAGTTGTAAGCACGCATATACGTAACAATCTGAAGATCAATGTCTGGTGTGGGCTAATGGATGTGTAACCAGATGGTCTTTCCTTTCATGGAGAAAATGGCTTCCACAAATGCATACCTGGATAAGCGTGTCAATTATGCCAAATGTGTACAGGGCTCATACACATTTACAGAAAATAAATTCCAGGAGCTAAAATGTTTGCTAGAAACATAGTGCTTTGTTTCATGTTTGTGGAATTTTTACTATGCATTGAGAATTCTTACCAAGTTCTATGGGTTCTTTGTTATGGAGTGTTCTTGAGTGAGTCTTACATCTTCAATGAAATGCCAAACTTTCCCTGTATAACAATTGCTCTGTGTAAAATTTATATGAAGTAATCTAGAACCTAGCACAATAACAATACATAACAATTTTGCCATGGGACTGAAGATTCATTGTTCCATAGTCATCTATTCTCACCCACACTGGAGACAGGAAGGCCAGATATCAATCTCTTTCAATGAGGAAAGCACATGCTAGAAGAACAGCCACGCTGAACTCAGGGGAGTTTTCCACATGATGTTGTGACTCCAATTGCACACAACTGCTATGCCACAAACCAAGATGGCTGGAAATATGCCACTCAAACATATTGCACTCCAGTATCACACGAGTAAAAGAGATGACATCATGTCTCCACACTCCACGAAAGAAAATGTCATCACGAGCAGATGCCGCAGACAGCTAGAACAAAGTGACACAAGCTTTCAAACATTTCGACCTATTCTCTTTTTCACTGCAAAAAGAAAAAAGAAAAACAAGTCAAGGGCTATTCTGAGATCTTTCACAAAGCTATGAAAAATCAAGGACTTTCCTGGCCTGGAAAAAAGAGAAATCAAATTCCAGGACATTTACACAATTCCAGGAACCTTGTGAACCCTGTGTGTACATGGATATGCACATCAATTATGCCATCCCACAGTTGCTGAACAGGTAGCCGATCACCACCCCTTCCAACAAGACAGAGCACCTCTCGTTGTGCACATGTTGTTTGTCAAACTCTTCAAATGACACTTCTAAAATGGAATAGCATGGATGGACCAATCACCAGAACTTACTCCACTGGATTCTTCCTGTGGAGTTAAGTTAAAGATGTGGCTTGTGCAACAATTGTTCCAGGTATCAGGACTTGACGGGAATGCATTACAGGTTCAACAGCTGCAGTTACATCACAACTGTTGGAAAATGTGTGGCATGAATGTGAAAATTATCTACATATATATATAAAAAGAAAAACACCACTCTGGTATACCAGTAGTGTTTTACATCATGTATAACAATCCTCAGCCCGTTAATAATTGTTCCACACTTCTCACTATTTCTACAAATTTGTGTCACACACACATCAAAAGAAATATTTTAGGATTATCCATGTTCATTTGTAAAATGCACAAATTGTATCACTAAAACACACATTTCAGTTAAAAAGCTTCTTCAGAAAGAAATATGGTACTGATATTTTTCTGATAAAATTATGTTTAGCTGCGGCTCAGAGTCAGTTTTTCCTATCATTTTTGTCGGAATGAAGTGTTTCTTATGAAATGTTTTAGGGTCTTTCTGTAAAGTATAATATGGTACATGTTTTTACCAAATTTAATAACATTTCATTGTGTATTTTTTTTTTCCAGTTATCACGATTTTTCCTTAATTTATGGAAATCAGTGTAGTATACAGGCATGAGATCATTACATAAGGTCAACATGCAGTTAGATTTCAAGTATTTTTTCACATAATTAGTTCAAAATACTGAAATCACACTTGCTCACTACATACAGCCTTTACAAGCTGTTTTGTTTATACCGGATGAGCTTATAAATTCCAGCTATTCACTTAACAAAATATATTTTTGCTTTAAAGATAAATAATGGTATACATGAAATTGTGAATCTCAATGCAGGATTTCGAAAAAGCTGACTAAAACGATGAGCTGAGCAGGTACAAAAAGAACAATTAACAAACAAAGGAACTCATTTGGCTCCATGACAAAATGCTGAAGGAAAACGAGTTTGATACAGTGTAAGGAGGATGACGTGGTAGCAACACCGGACACAAAAACTCTCTCTCGGTTGTTCAGGAATTGTATAAAGGCCATCCAAGTTGAAAGCATTTCACCTTTCTTTCACAAAGTGAAGAACAACCCTGCATGTTGCAAAGAGCAGTGCAAAAGGAAAGAGAAGGTTGCTATACAAGAAAAATGTCTCAGTTTTTCATTCTGCCCAAAAACCTCAACACTCCAAATCAGAAATGAAAATGCAGATTTTGTCTTCATATGAAAACACAGAGGATTCATCACCATTAATTACCACAAAAGAGAAATTAAGATGTGCCATCTCAATAATCTTGTTTTGGTGACTGCAATTCAAAAATTATTTTAATGAAAAAGCACAACTTTTGTTTCACTTCCTGTTTAATTTTTCAGTTGAACCTTTTTAGCAGCATTATTTTCTTTCTTTTTTTTGGAAAACTGGCCCATTTTTTGAAGTTTATAACAAGGTGCTTGGGACAGACAGAAATTCTTGTTAAATCTGTTTTGGGGTAAAAAATCCAACCATGTAAAAAATATGCATCTAGGATAGTATGCATACAATTTTCATTTATTATATATCCATATAATAATGTAGACATAGATTTAATTGGTTAACTTACAGTAGCACAAATTAAAATAAAATGAGCGCTTATGTGAATACGTAGTAACAGTGAATCCTGAAGCAGATATACTGTAATGAGAAAGCATTTTTGGAAAAAGATACAAGTCACACACCCTTGGGGTGGGTGGGGTAGAGAGGGTCTCATGCACAACTCACTTGTTCAGCATTTGATGTACTCTCTCCTCATTGCTTTCCTATCAATTATCTTCCAGCAGCGCTGTTGCAATTTTGCCCTGTATGCTACCATTTTGTGACAGTGTGCAGCAGATTTCGTTTACCTTGTTAAATGTGGAATCTCATTAAATTTTATTAACTCGCTTGTCAAAAGTAAACACCTGTTTTTTATTTTCTCCTTTGTTAAATTCAGCAATTTCATTAATTTTTTTTTATTAAAAATTACCAAAGTAGCTTTGATTAACATCATGCAAAAAAAAAAAAAAAAAAAAAGCTCCCGTTTTGCTAATTAAATCTCGGATCTTGCTAAATATGGACTCGTTACAGTTTTCAGGTTCTACAGTAAATTAATTTGATTCTTAAACAAGAGACTCCAAACCTGATTGGAAATTTTCAGTAGTAAACACTGAAAAAATCCGTATTTTTAGCTTTTATCAGTAGTAAAAACTACAAAAATCAGTTTTGAGCATTTTTCAGTAGTAAAGAACAAAATTGTATTATACACTCTGTAAAAAAACAAATTGTCAGAGCAGCAAAATGACAATGTAAATTCATAAAAAGGTCAATCTTGCTTAAAAAATTGTCTATAAACTTTGTGAGAAACACTAAGTGGCTCAAACATTTTTTTTTAGTTTACCTCAAAAATCGCACACACATAATTTATGTTCCAACGGGAACCAAACATAGTGAGCGCCTACACAGATTGGAAGTTGTTCATGGTCATCCCGCAAACCCCGAAACAACAAAAAGAGTGAAGAAAAAAACAAAAAATCAACAAACTTGATCAGAAAAATTGAAAACGTGGAAATGGAAAACGATGAAACATTCTCATCGCTGCTAGAGCAGTCATTTTCCGTCAGTCCCGAACATTTGCAGACTTTTCATGATTTTTTCAAACGTTGGCCACCCTAACCTAATTTCCTGACCTTCATCTTAAAATTTTTCATAGCAGTAAAGAATTCTAGTATTACTCCAGGATTTCATGGGCTGCAATAACTCTGTAGTGACCAGAGACTCTTAGACATCAAAAACATATTGAAAAAGCATAGAACAAATGCAATGATATATCCAAGAAACTCTCTCTAAAATGTTTAATGAATGTTAGAATCTTGAAAACATGAAAATAAACTTTATGCACATCATTAAAAAGGTTACTTCACAGAGATATTTTATTTTTGTAGTGACTATGGAGAATCCGTAGTAGTCGGTGTCTCTGCTTAAGTGGAATTTTAGTGTAAAAGTAGGATGCATTAAATGATTATCTGGCCTTCAGAAATGTAATATCAGGTTTTACATGTGCAGGGGTCATGTGAATTTATTTCACATTATATGAAATTTTGCTTATTAGAAAACTTTTTGGAATGAACTTAACTAGTATAGTGAACGATGGGGTGTAATCCATAGAAAAGTAGAGTGAGGGATTAGTGCAATCGACCGAGAAATATAGTGAGAGATGGGTGTAATTCATACAGATGTTTTAGTGAGGGATGGGTGCAATACATAGACAAGTTGAGTGGGGGATAGGTGCAATACATAGCCCAGTATAGTGAGGGATGGGGTATAATCCACAGACAAATACAGCGGGGGATGGGTGTAATCCATAGACAGAGTCAGGAATAGGTGTAATCCATAGAAAAGTAGAGTGATGAATGGGTGCAATCCTTAGACAAGTAGAGTGATGGATGGGTGTAATCCACTGAGAAGTAGAGTGAGGGATGGGGTGTAGTCCATAAAGAAACAAAAGAGGGATGAGTGCAAACCACAGACAAGTTGAGTGAGGGATGGGTGTAATCCATAGACAAGTAGAGTAAGAGATGGGTATGATCCATGGACAAAGCATTACTTGACTCTACTTCAAAGAAAATAAAGTTACAAATGAAGCAAATAAAATATAAATTAAATTCTACCAGATGTGAAACACACATACCTAAACTTTGTGTTTGTACTTTGTTTGGTCACATACTAACATATATACAGTAAAAGTCCGATATTACGAGCACAGCTTATAGCGAGAATCCCACTATTACGAGATTCAAAATGCACTGTCAATTTGTTGATGTTAAAGATAGGAAAAATCTTTGTGTATTACAAATGGTAAATCTAAGGAGCTTCCACTGTAACGATAAGCTTTTATGGCCAATCTTTTTTCTTTCAAAGATTTCCAACAAATTCTTTCCCAGAAATTCCAGGATGTGGTACGGAGATAAATGCATACAGCTGCACACAGAGATGAATCACTGGTGGTTAGTCTGCTTGGCTCTTTTGATGCTGCCATGTTTTCTTCCAGTCCTCTGCACAATGGTGGGAAGCCACAACATTTTGATGAGATGAGTCATCAGTGGTTAGTCTGTTGGCTATTTGGATGTTGTTACCCCGTTTCCTCCCACTCGTCTCCACAACGGTGGGAAGTCGAAACATTTCTTACACATGTACGTCATGTGTTTTCTTTCTGTAAATGGATAATAAAAGGAAATGTTTGACAAAGTTAAAAGTTTTGTATGAGCGTGAGAAAAGTTTGAAGTTGAAAAGTGAGATCAAATGAAAATTTGGTCTTGCATCATCAACGCTGTTTACAATTTTAGAGAAAAGAGAGATCAAGGAGGCGGCTTTGCACAATAATGCACCTCCGAAATCGAAGTTACGCAGTAGTCAGCATAAGGAATTGGAGGAAGCATTGTTCATATAGCCTTGCCATTATCAAGCCAAAAACATTCCTTTTAGTGAACCGATGATAAAAGCTAAAGATGATGAATTAAACGTTGAAATGAAGATCAAGAATTTTAGTTGTTCAGGCAGTTGGCTATACTGATTTAAAACTAGAAAAGGGAATTCTATGCAAAAAATATTAGGAGAATCAGCTTCTGTTAGCATACAAGTGGTTCAGGAGTGGTTCCATATCCTTTCAGAAATTCTAGCTCGATACAATGCAAAATACATTTACAATGCAGATGAAGCACATTGTTTCATAACTTGTTGCCTGACAGGATTTTAGCAGTAAAAGGCAATCCATGTAAAGGAAGGAAACACAGTCAAGAATGTTCAACTTTTCTATGTTGCACCAAATGGATGGTAGTCAAAAATTAAAGCCATTAGTGATTGGAAAATCACAAAGAGCGTGCTGCTTTTGTGGTGCTTTGCTACTGTGCACATATGAAGCAACTTACAAGGCATGGATGACAATGGCGTTATTTATCAAATGGGTGAAGACTTTCGATGCTCAAATTGGAATTGAGAACAGAAAAACAGTGCTATTTCATTAATAATTGTAACGCACACCCAAGTCCCAAAGATGTTCAATTGGATAACATTGAACTGATATTACAGCCACCTAACTGCACTAGTGTACTTCAGCTTCTTGATCAAGAAGTTATGAAACTGATAAAGCAAAAATATCAGACCATTCTGGTAAGTGACACAATCAGGCAGATGTCATCAGATGATAAACGTGGAATGTCCTTGAGGCCATTAAAGTTCTTGTCGTGTCATGGAATGAATTGCCAGCAAAAGCAACATTGAAGCATGCGGCTTCATTACCAAAAGTGATTTGTATAAAAAAATCATTGCAAACAAACTTGCAGAACAGGAAGCAGATGGATGGAACATCATTGCTAAAAAGATGAGATTGATATTTAGCTTTCAAGCTATGTCAATGATAATGCAGATGTAATAAATACTTTGGAATGACATGTCTGATACAGAAATCATGGAATCAGAAAAAGGAAGCTCAGAAGATCAGGATGATAAAGATGATAGAAAGGAAAGTGTACCATCTCATTCAGAATTCATACAAGCTTCAAACACAATCGAACAATTTTGTAGTGCGTCAAAAGCACCTATTGAAGAAATGGCGATTTTCAGTAAAGACAAGAGTTAAGTGTTAGAATCATCAATGCCAAAGAGGAAACGAAAGACTCTGGATTCTTGTTTTTTGTAAAAATTCCAATCTGAATGAAAAACAAACATCAGGTATGTAAAATGTATTGTTTTGATCACTTTTTATGTAGTACTGATATTTTTATGTGTTATGTAGTGCATATACGTAATATTTGTATGATCCAGCTAAATTGAGATGTCCATTATAATGACAATTTTCCGATGTTTGCCAGCTCTCATAAGCACCAGACTTTTACTGTATGTATCTTTTTCTGCTGTCATGATGCTGGTTGGTGGGCCAGACAAATTAAAGCCATGCAACCATAGTTTAGAGACCCTTGCTCTGGATAATAACTTCAACAATTTTCAGAACAAGCCTACCATGGTTGTGCATTAAAATATGTCACTGTCATGATGCAAATTTTCAAAAACTTAAAAAACTACTATGTTATGAACATGGATTTCACACTGTTATGTTACTTCAAGACAGTTATAAAAAACAAAAAGCCCTAATGATTTAAATACTGAAAATCTGCTTTTGGGACAAACAATTCAAATCAACCACATTTAACTCATTTCATTTGTCAACAGTCCTAAGAAATATTGAAAGTTGATGATACCACATCACATTTGAAGAAAAAAATTGCAGCTGAAGAATTTGAGATTTTTGCGTAGTGAGTCCTGGCGAAATAATTACCATGTTACCCGCAATCATAAAAGAGGTATAAAAATATATTACTTAAAAATATTTTAACATGAAACCATTTTCTACAGTCTTGCAGTAAATTCCATCCACCTTTCACATTCAAAATGAATTAAAAGTAACTTTTAATAAAATTTAAAACTAATATCAGTTTGCTAACTTTCTGATACAGGCATCAAGAGTGGAATGTATACAAACAAGTAGGCATACTTTCATCATTAAAGGCACAAACTAAACAGACAAACAAAAACACAGTAACATCCTAGAAAAAAAGAGAAAGAGCACTGTGGCAAACAACTTAAAGACAAACTCACTTAAAAATTGTACACATAACAAAAACATTGACTAGTAGCTTTGGTAATCTAGAAAGTTTTAGCAATTTTTGGTAAAAGCCCTCATTTTAAGTCAAAACAAAATTTTCATATTGTACTCTTTCTCACAATGTGCAGTCAAAAATTCTCTACAAACTGTAGAATATTCATATCCAAGCACTGTGGTCCAATTTGAAAAACCGTTAAAAAAAAAGGTGATTAATTGCACAATGCAAAATATAAACATCCACACAGAAGGATCCATGTTACCTATATTTCTCGAATTTAAAACAGAAGTGCAATTGGAAATTGTATAACAGGGCTGTGAAAATGCAGTGTAAGATGAAATAGGGAAATTCTATTGTTTATTTGTGTTTGCAGGTTGAACAAACAAGCTGCAGCTTCTTTATCTACTCTCTTTTTCTTTCTTTTTTTTTTTTTGGAACTAAAGGAATGGGTAGTAATAGTTCAGGCTGCTTGATGGAAACAGGGTTTCACAGCACAAGGGTAAAAAAAGCTTAACATGAACAAAATAATCAACAGATAAACTAGGGTCTGCTATCAGTTTAGCAGCTGTCTACTACTTGGCAGTTCAATGATGGTCTCTGCAACAACAATACTATTCATTCACTATATACACTGCTTAAAGCTAAGAAATAAAGTAATTTAATTTTATTTTTTTTTCAAAGACTGTTAAACTGTGTGAGTGTAGCTTCCTACAGCATTATAACAACAAAAATAGTAAACTAAGTAATCAAGGCCAGGATTTTGATTGAATGATATACCATGTGGTAAACAAGAGGTGAAACTTCCATGAGTAAGTGATGCTGCCACTTCTGCGGTGGTGTACCTGTATTTTAACAAATGAAAAATACAGCAGAAAGTAAGAATTTCAAATCAATGAGCACAAAACTTCACAGTGACTAAACAACACTCCAATGGTAGTCAAACAGCATCCATGGGATAGTAGAAAATGGAGATCAAGTTGGCATCAAAAGGTGGGGGAGTGATCAATAAACCGATTTTAACACCAACTGGATACAATTCATTTTTATTTTAAGCTTAGAGGGACAACAGTTAACAGTGTAGAAATTGGAAGGCTACATGCAAGCAATTTGGGGTCTAGTGGCACCTGAACAGCCAAAGAGGAAATATAGTGTAGCTGTTCAGCATGTTTTTATGACAAAAGTCAAAAGCAGTTGATAAGCACTGAGCAAAGAAAGAATGCATTGTTAGTTGATCTGTATAGAGATAAACTAACAATCAGAGGTAATGTCTGTTGCACACTACTTTACAATTAAAGTGGGGACAAAATATTATATTCTAAACCAGTGTTTATGCTCCTTAATAGCATGCAGCATCCAGGAAACTTCTGAATAATGACAAGTCAAACATACATTGACTGCGTCCACTGACAGCTGGACAGCAATCAACCTTCAAAAGTAATATAATGAAAACTGGCATCTACCAAACAGAAAACATAGATCAACCAAAACACCACTTGTGATCATACAAGATGGTGGCCCAGTATACCCTTTTATAATGAGATAATTCTCTCCCTAAATCTACAGGTGAGTCAAAGGAAAATAAAAAGAGTACATCTGATACAGCCCCCAAAACCTAAAAAGTGGACTAGCAATTTACAATTCAGAACAATGCATACATTTTAAAATTTTGGTCTGTCCATTTCATGTTAAAAATTTTTTTGACACTGCCACAATTAATTTGGTTTCATGGTTACAAAAGTACCTTATTCACAGCCCTGAATTACAATACTGTTCACGTTACTTAAAATAATATGAAAAAGCTTTAAAAGACTTGACCAGCATGTCTTTGTGCTACTGGTGTAAACTAGCATTAATATAATCTTTAAGGAAATAAATAATTTTTTTAGACTTACAGTAGTTATATATAACATTCACATTATATACAGAAACAATTTGCACTTTGTGTTCGTAAACAGCGTACAATGACATGAAAATGTTCACTTGTCTCTTCTGAAAAAACACCTCAATGATTCTCAAACAGCACACTTTGATAAGGGGCTTCAATAAAACAGTTCAATCTCAGCAAATGGCAGACGCTGACGGATGCGACTTGAGTCCTGTTTATAACATGCATTGCAGAATCTTAAGGATGAATAAACTACAAATAGCAAATTGTCATTCTCATGTTTTGTAACAGCCTTTTTAACTGTCAGAGTCTGGAGATCAGATCACCCCCTCCCTCCCCCCAAAGCATACTTAAATTATTAGAAAACAGACTCTGCAGATCGTGAAAGATGTATAGGATGAGATGGGCTTCGTGCAAGCCTTTTCTTCGGAAGCAAAGGTAGCTGAGAAAGCATATTTAGAATTCTGCTAAATTCAGGACGATCTGTAGGTTTGTAGGCCCAACACATCATCAAAATATCCTGGATGGGAGGGAAGGAAGAAAAACAATGTGAAAATACAAACACACAGTGAAAAATAAAAAAGATTCAATTTCTAGAGCTTACACAATTTTCAGTGATTCAATAAACAGATGAATATTCAAAAGAGCAAATATAGATATAATAACATTAAAATTCATACAGAAAAATAATGAAACATTTTTTGTACCTTTAAAACATTATGGCTGCTAGAGTTCACAGTAATTTACAGTATAATATTAATTGCTGAAGGACTGTGCTCATGATCTAGAGCTGATGTATCATTTCATTTATTATCTCATACCTGTGACTACACTGGTTTCCATAAATTAAGGAAAAAAACTAGAAATATTGTGATAACTTGAAAAATACATGACAAAATGTTATTAAATTTTGCAAAAACCTGTGCATATCATTTTCTAGAGAAAGACCCTAAAACTTTTTGTAAGAAAGACTTCATTCCCACAAAAATGACCACACACAGAACCAGGTGAAAAATAAGGTGACAAAATTAAATGGCCAAAGTACTTCAACACAGTGTGGCCACCCCTCACAGTGATGCTTCGTGCTGTTGTCAATAACGTCGAGTGTGTTGATAGTAGGTAGCAATGACCATTGTTCATGCAAAGCTGGTCTAAGGCTCTTTAGGTCTTGTGGATGGGGGCTGAGGGCAACAACATGTCTTCCTAGAGCCTAGACATGCTTGGTCAGATTAAGATCAGGAGACCTGGCTGGCCAGTCCATGTGGATAATGGTCTCCTCTTGAAGTCTACTGTTTTACCAGCTTCACTTGGTGAGTAAGAGGCATTGTGGTCTTGTAGGAGAAATGTATCTCCTACATAAGGGTGAACATAAGAGTCCAGGACATCACTCCTATAGCGTCAAGAACTCACAGTTCCTCCTGGAAGCACACAGAGGTCTGTGCGTCCACCTAACAAGATGCCACCCCAAACTAGCATGCTACCACTACCATGTCGTGGTAGCTGTTCTGTTCTTCTGTGCAGTTAGTTGGAGATATCGGTCATCCACAGATGTTGTAGTCCTAGATCTTATTTTTGCTGTACCTTCGGAAAGCTGATCAAGAACTTTGAAATTAATTCCACAGTCTGTGAATTGCAGAAGGACTCGCATGCAGCCATCTTGCAATTTTCATGTGACTTTGGCCTGGCCCTAGTCTTGCAATCACTATGCACCCGAGTTCATCTGTTAAACAATGTGCTGCGGTCATTACAAGACAAATCTGCAAACTCAAAATTCTGTCTTTATATACTCCACAAATGATGTGAGACACACTGAGATTGTAACACCTGAAGGAAGGCATCAGTAGTCCATACGCGTGGTGCCTGTTGTTTCTCCGTAGTGAAGTCAAGTTCCTGCATTGTTGAAATTTGCAGGGTAGCATGCCTATTTCCCAGAGTACACTGCTACAGTTTTAGCAACATTTTAATCTGGATGGAGGGCAATACTTGGATAAATTTTGCAACACAACTAAGTACCCTTAAAATTGGAGGGGGGGGGGGTATAAAAAACAACAACATACTATTTCAACTCCAACTTTAAATACACATTTTACAAATGCATAGCTGCCAACTTTCAGAAACCAAAATCCGTAAAAAAATGAATCGATATGTTCGATAAAAATTTTAATCGATACATTCAATGAAATTACTTGTCGTGCATATTGATTAAAAAAACGATGTTACCTTTGAAACAAGTATCAGCTTTTAATTGATATGACTACAGATGCTTGGATTTATCGGCACGTTTATTTCGATTAAAATAGGATCTATACATAATTTCTCATTACTATGATTATCATTATGATCTATAAAGAGACAAAAATTTATTTTTATGGAGGTTTGCATCTCAAGGGAAGGATGTTCCACCCTTTGACCCCCAAATCCAATAGGATCGTATCCCACGCCGTCACGGAACAAACTAAAATGTTTTAAAAAACGAACCAGTTTCATGCTAAGATTATCTTACGGAGAGACGGACGATGAGACAGTCAAATGAAATAAATGAGTGACTGAGGGACACTAATTGGTAAATTATGCTCAACTAAAAACAAAGTGAATAAACACTTTGCACGAATCACATCCAGTTCATTATAACTTTTAACAAATGAAGTTAATTTCATATTTTTTTTTTCACGCAGTCAACATTAGATTTATGTAAATGTTCATTGTCATCGCTCTGTCCACGTTATTTTTATAAACAATGAGCGATGACAATGAATATTCACATTATCTCCGTATTTAAAATATATTCATTAGATTTAAGCTTGGCGCTATACGATTAGTAGTAATATTCCTTTCACCACGCGAAACGCTGAAATTACATCAACACATAGAGCAAAATGCATATTTTTCATTTTTTGAAGATTTTGTAATACACAGGAAACTCTGCAGAATATGCATTTTTATATTGCTGCTCATAGCGAATCCCTAACACTAAATTTATTGACACTTGAAAAAATGCAAGTAAAACTGCTATAGTAAAACAGTAACAGTTTAAAGAGATGCAATTTGCAGAGGAAAAAATAGTACCGCAACATATTAATTTGGTTGAATCAAGGCAAAATATTTTTACGCACGTTATCGAGAGACGAACAAAGCACGGTTGGAAAACGTACAAACTTACTAACGGACGAGCAAAATAAATCATTGCTGGAGAAGCACTGGCTCGAATGAACACTGGACTTACTTTTTTCTTTTAACTTCCTAGTAGCATTCTTCCGTTATGTCAAATTTATTACCAGAGAAGAAGTTACGTAACCATGAACCAATGCATTTTTAATTTCACAAAACTGACAGTTTTTGCTTAATTTCGTCATGTTGGGTATCGATATGGGCTTAAAAATTACACAAATTTAAAATCAGTTTGATTTTTTTTTCTACGATACCTACGTTCTGAGATCGCATTTCGAACTAGGAGTAGTAAAGACACCTGCTCCCAAGTGTATGCTGCAATGCAAGTCACACCCACTTTGGCCTCCTCAGAAGTTACGACCCGGGGGACAAAGAATACATTACCTGAAAGGGGGGGAGAACCAAGCCCAAGGTTAAACAAGCCCAGCTGGTTGTTATCTTATCAGATTACGCGCGGCGCAAGTTTTAGTGTTTGAAACAACGCAAAACCTAACACATGGGAAAACTGCTGCAAATGTTCCCACAAACACATTACGAATAAGCTTATTTATAATAACTGAAAAGTTGTTCGTAACTTACATCGGCGTTTTACTTTGAATGGATTAAGTTAAAAAAAAAAAAAGTTTTAATAGCGGGTGCAAAATCATCAAAAAAAAAAAGGAAAATAAATCTGGGGAAACCATCAAATCCGTAAAATTAACATTTTACCCGTAAAACAAGTCACGTTTCCGGAAATTTTACGGGAAAATCGTAAAACCTGGCAGGTATGCAAATGTACACATTTATAGTTATTGTGTGCTGTGCAACAGAAAAAAAAAAAAAGAAAAAATACGGAAAAAATAGCATTCCACCTTAATTATCTGCATATCATAATTTTTTATGAGATATGAAGAAATACTTTTCGTACTTCTGCGACTGTTCCAAAAATATTTGTGTTGTTTAGAAAGAACACACCGACGGTAATTGTCTCTTCCTCTGGGTGCAATTGAAACATCAACACCACACAGGGAACAAAACCCATGGGTTTTGGATACCAGAGATGATTTTAGACATAAAAATTCTTGAGAATTACTCTCCTTGAATTTTTGACAACCTTTTTGCTTTTTAGATCCAAGAATATCAGTAGAGGCAGCTGGCCGTTTATTCGATGCCATTGCAAGTAGATTGGAACAAGAAATACATGATGGGAGCAAAGACGCACAGAACCATTAACTTTGAAAGGAGGTAAATGTGTGCAGCAGGCTGCTGGTGCCCTGGTGGGATGTTCTCATTGGCAGGTTGCCAAAGACAGAGGGAGAGATTTACTCTTACTCTGGGGCATGGAAGCAGTCAGCTTCTGAACTGTCCAATGCGCACGGTCCCTGCCATCCCCACCCCAGAAAACTTCCTGGACCTTTTTTCATTCAGACCCCCCTCCTCTACAAATTCCGGAAATGGGGAAAAAATATCCAATGTAATTGGCTTTCTACATTATAGAAAGTGTAGTATAGAATCTATACTGCAACAATAAAACTTATACATAAATATATATATATATACACACTATATTGACAAAAGTCACCGGACACCCCTTCAAAAGCAAATGAACGGATCAACTGCATTGTTAAGATGCGCGGTACAGTAGCAAACGGTATAAAAACAATAAACAAAGACCTCGCTCTTTCCATGTTTAGCAACCGAAAAACTGTTATTCGGGCGCCGAATAACAATTTTTCAATTGCTGCACATTGCTAAACATGGAAAGAGCAATGTCTTTGTTTATTCACTGACGCCACGTATTTGGAGGATTTTTAGTTGGTATGAAAACAAGCCTGCAGCTGACCACGATCATATCACACTGTGAAGTTGAGTGAAAATGCCGCAGTGGGAGAGAACTGACTTTGAGAAAGGAAAGATTCTTGGTTGTTATATTAGTGGGTTGTCCACAAGAGAAATCCAGAGGCGTTTAAACATACCCAAGTCAACTGTTTTGGATATACTGAGTAAGTAGAAGATACATGGCATGCCTGAAGCCGCAAAACGTACCAGCAGATCAAAGAAAATCAATGATAGAGGACGTCAAAGCCTCAGGAGAGTCGTTACAGCTAATAGACGGAGTACTAAACAAAGAGCCTCCGTGCACAGGTGAGTAAAAATGCTGAAACCTTGGTATGTACACGTATCATTCGCAGAACTTCATTCCATGGGTTACCGTCATGCGCCTGCTCATGAGCTTTTCATCTCCACTCGGAATGCTACTCGAGGTTTAGCATGGTGTAAAGAACATTTATCATGGACCGTTGATCAATGGAAACGGGTCCTGTGGACTGATGAATCCAGATACATGATACATCAGTCTGATGCCCGTGTGTGGGAATGGCGGCAGTCGGGGAAACGCTATCTACCACAGTGTACTATTCCTACGGTCAAGTTTGGAACTGGCAGTGTACTCGTGAGGGGGTGTTTTTCGTGGACAAACCTGTTAACCAGCAAGTCTACCTCGATATTCTGGACAATTATGCCTTACCAACTCTGTGGCAATACTATGGAACCGAGTCTTGTTGGTACCAGCAGGATAATGCACCGAACCATAAAGCAAGGACTGTTACGGCATGGCTTAGCATTAATTCCATATCGTGTGTGGACTGGCCAGCACAAAGCCCTGATCTTAATCCCATAGAGCACCTATGGAATGAATTAGAGTGCCGCATAAGAAGTTTTGAACCAAGGCGTACTACTAAGCAACAGTTAGCGGCAGCATTATGTTCTGAATGGAAGCGCATACCTATTGCTGTGTTCCAAAACCTTGCTGAAGGCATGTCTCGAAGGGTCAGTGTATGCATTAAGGCCAAAGGTGGACCGACACCATACTAATGTATGTCAATAAATGCTATGTTGCGTTTCTCTTCTAGGTGTCTGGTTACTTTTGTCAATAGTGTATATATATAAAAAAAGGCAAAAGTCCAGTTTTTTTTTTAAAATGAAGAAAGCGCAAATATCCGAAGTTTTTTTATTTTCAAAAACAAATAAAGAGCAAAAATTCCATAATTTCTTCAGCATTACCGTAGTTAAACCTAAAAATCCATCGTAGTTGGCATCTCTGCACACACCTCCACAACAGCTCCTTTTATGCTGTGGCTCATTTGCATAAACTGATGGCATTGCCACTCATTTCATATATGATAACCTGATTTCACATTACATTTCACTTTGTGTACCCAAATTTTGAGCATTTACAACTCTTCTTTCACAAATAATTGCGATTTTTCTGGGGTATTTTCCCCCCTTAATTTATCGAAGCCAGCGCAGTATGGCATTCAGGCATGTTTTTGGCACAGAGAAAACAATAACAGATACAGTAAAACCTCTCAAAACCAGACATTTTGGGACCTCAACATTTGTCCACTATTTAAGGAGGTTGAATTCTCGACTGACTTAGGTGCACAATATAAAATACTACATATGTACAAATTTTTAAGTAAAAGGATGTTTTTGTAAGGATATTTCTTTTTTTTTTTGCTAACAATGGGAAACAATGCACTATGTGTACATAATACATATAGTACATGTATGGTATTGCTATTTTAAAATATCATCATCATTGTCAACCATTAACAATCCGCTGCTGGACGAAGGTCTCCCCAAGTTTCCTCCACAACGGTCTGTCTTGTGCCAGTCTCCTCCATGTCACTCCCGCATACTTTCGAATTTCATCCACCCATCTCCCATGTGGTCTTCTTCTGGGTCTTTTCCTGTCCCTTGGAATCCAATCTAAAATTTCGGCTGTCCATCGATGGTCTGTCCTTCTGGCAGTATGTCCAGCCCATTGCCATTTCAGGGATTTCACTCTGATCATGAATTCTTCCACTCTTGTCATTTTTCGGATCCACGAGTTCCTCTTCTTATCTCTCCTGGTTACACCAAGTATGCACCTCTCCATGTTACTTTGAGTTGTCTGCAGCCTTTGTATGTCTCTTTTAGTTAAGGTCCACGTCTCTGCACCATACGTAAGCACTGGAAGGATGCATTGATCAAACACTTTTCTCTTAAGATATAATGGCATATTGATCTTGAAAATTATGCTGTTTCTTCCAAAAGCTCTCCAGGCAATTTTTGTACGCCGATTAATTTCTTCATCAATGTGACCCTCACTTGATATCTGCTGTCCAAGATAAACGTACGTGTCTGTTATCTCCAGCTTTTCTCCATCAATCGATAAATCTTTATTTCTTGTAAAAGCATTGAACATCACTTTTGTCTTCTGAAAGTCCATTTTTAATCCCACTTCTTTACTCTTGTCAGCAAGTTCCTGGATCATACTCTGCAGCTCTGATGGGGTAGTTGCAAAAATGACTATGTCATCAGCAAAATGAAGGTGGGTTAGATAATCTCCATTAATCTTTATCCCTTTGTTTTCCCAGTTCAGTGATTGAAAGACATTTTCTAATGTGGCATTAAAGAGCTTCAGAGATATGGTGTCACCTTGTCTCACTCCCTTTCCAATTTTTATGTGTGTTGTATTTTCAAACAGCCGAACCTTTGCACTTGCATTTTCATAGATGTTATTAAAAATATTAATGTATGCATCTTCAAAACCGCAGGATTCCAGAGCCATTGTAACTGCTGATGGTTTCCCAAATCAAAGGCTTTTTTATAATCGATAAAAGCCATGCACAATGGAAGTTCATATTCCCTCGCTCTTTCAATTAGTTCTCTCAGTACGTGGATATGATCTATTGTGCTGTAGCCACTCCTGAATCCAGCTTGTTTTCTCGGTTAAGCCATGTCCAGTGTTACCTTCAAGCAGTGTGAAAGAACTTTAGTGAAGATTTTATAAACCACTGATAGGAAGCTGATAGGTCTGTAGTTCCTGAGATCCTCAATGTCACCTTTTTTATGTAGCAGGATCATTGTAGCGTTGTTCCAATCCTCAGGAATCTTCCCTTCATTAAGGCATCGAGTGAAAATTTGGGCGAGTACTGCTTCTTGTATGATGTCTACAGTAATTCCATCTTCTCTTGGAGCTTTTCCCCGCTTCATGTTCTTGATTGCATGTGCAACTTCTGCTGGGAGGACTGGGAGAACTGTGGTACTGGTACCTTTCATGATGTCTGGAGTACATGTATCATCCCTTTCATATAATTTGGAGTAGAGATCTTTCAATCTTGTCAAAATTTCACCTCTATTTCTTGTTACAGAACCATCTTCTTTTCTCAGTGTCATAATCTGTTTTCTTCCCTTACTGAGATGTCCCTTTGCTATCTTTAGGCTTTGGTTGTTTTCAACTGCTTTCCTCACTAGTTCACAGTTGAATTTCCTTACGTCTTCAGTGATACTTTTTCGTACTGTCTTGCATAGCTCTATATATTCCACATTGGAAGTCACATCTTCTTTAGTTGTCCTCATCCCTCTTCCTTTTTGCATCAACATTTTGGTTTTTCCTGATAATTTGTTCACATGCAACTTGTTCTTAGACCCAGCTAATTTTGTTGCTGTTTCCATTAGAGCTTTGGTTACTTTTCTGTTAACTTCAGAAATATCCACTTCTTCCGATGTTAGGCCTTCTAAAGCAGAGAATCTGTTCTTCAGTTCCAACTTGAAGGTATTATGGTGTTTTTTAAGGTTGGTTATGTCAATATATTTTGTTTGTCTAATGAGCTTTCCACGTTCAAGTTTAGTTTTGAGGTGCATCTTACATCTCACCAATCTATGGTTACTACTACCTGTGTTGAACTTGTTTAGCACACTGCAGTCTTCTATGACGAATTTTTTGTTACACATAATAAAATCAATTTCACTTATCCCATTTGGATGTCTCCATGTCCATTTCCTGTGTGGCTTTTTCTTGAAAAAGGAGTTCAAGATGAAAAACCCTTCTGCCTCTGCAAACTCAACGAGAGTATTTCCACGCTGGTTTCTGTTGCCGTGACCGAATTTACCTACTGAAGTTTCATTCTGTTGCCCTATTTTTGCATTGAAATCTCCCATAATTATCTTCAAGTACTGCTTACCTTTATTATTTAGATGACGAATTTCCTCATAAAATTCTTCAATTTCTTCTTCAGGATGACTTGTGGTGGGTGCATAAGTTTGAATAATCTGAGCCTTGTATCTTCTCGAGAGTTGGATAACGAGTCGTGCAGCTCTGTCAGAGGAACTTTCAACTTCTACAACTTTATCCTTCAGTTTCTTGTTTATTATAAATCCAACACCACTAGTTCTGACAGTATCTGTCCCACGATAGTAGAAGAGATGTCCACTTTTCAGTTCAATGACATCTTCTCCTTTTCTCCTTATCTCACTTAGCCTGACGATGTCCCACTTGATCCTTTGTAGTTCCTCTTTCAATTCAAGAAGCCTTGAATCAGAAGATAGGGAGCGTCCATTATATGTAGCCAAGGTCAGCATCAGATGGCAGCCTTGTCCAGTCCTCCGGAGATTCTTAGCACCCTCTGCCTTCATGTCGCACTGGCCTCTGCCTTGAATATTTTATTTCAATGCATGTTGCAAAATACATACATAAAAATAAGCTACACTTCGAATTTTAAAATGCGTACACTTACCACTCATTCTACAATTAAATAGTCAGCAGTTTCTGGTTGCAAAAAAACAACAACACTATATATCAGATAAAAGCATTTGTTTTCCCTCTTCTGGGGCCGAGGATGGCCTAGTGGCCAACGTTCGTGACTGCCAAGGAGAAGACCTTGGGTTCGATCCCAGGCAGGTACGAACGCTTGAACCACTAAATATCCGCCGTGCGTCGGACGGCACGTTAAGCCAACAGGCCCCAGGTACTGGCACCCCGGTAATAAATAAGGGCACCTTCCTCCTCCTTTCTACCTCGCTTCCGACTCACTTTCCTATTGGGTAATCTAGCCCAAATCTCCTAGCTTCCTATTTCTAAGGGTTGTTTAAGACACTTCCTTCCTAAAATCCTCTCCATATGATCTGATCTGATCATTTCCTATTCTGCAATCAGTAGCCTATTTTTCAATATGTATTTTCCAATTTGTCAGTTGGGCTAGTCCCTCTGAATCCCCTTTGTTTAAAAAAAAAAAAACTTTTGTAACACTTTACTACACTTCACAGCATCTTTAAAGTCCTTGAATAACACACACACCTCTTCTACAACTGCATCAGCTGTTTCCTCAATCAAATTCCTCTCCCCCAACATTTTACAAAGCAATGAATCCGCACACATTCATTGCCTTTTCACCAGGGTCCCCACTCATTTTCTGACACTAAATATAAGCACTATTTAAGGATTTTTAAGCACACTACAAAATTTTTTTAAGAACCTTACAAATTGCACATGCGAGAATAACATGTGCAAATATACTCTAAAGCTTGGCTCATAGTATATATCATACCAATATGCTAATACATACGTGGAAATAGTATATATTTTTTTATGGTACATATCAGCATAACATTCTGTTCATCACGTTAATTTCGTTTAACGTTGAAACTCCGGACAAATCATGTGGCCAATTATACAATATTAACATAAAAAAATGTGTTAAAAAACATATACTTCTTTGGTATACACAGTGCGTCAAAGAATTTTTAAGACTGGCGCTAGATTTCAGCCTACAGTGGCGCCACCAGTGTAATCGCGAATGCGTTATAAACCGTGACCATCTGCTTGCTTTCTGCCAAAAGTACTGCGCAGTTGTTAAAGTAACTCAAACGAATCGGCCGTTCATTAGAG
Organism: Macrothele yani; assembly: GCA_039090855.1. Lineage (NCBI taxonomy): Eukaryota > Metazoa > Arthropoda > Arachnida > Araneae > Macrothelidae > Macrothele > Macrothele yani. The sequence goes on from CM077004.1 coordinate 36,958,637, forward strand.
AAGTAAAATTTTTTTTCATGTTTAATAATTAAGATGGAACAAAGGGCTGTTATTAAATTTAACGCAAAACTTGATAAAAGTGCCTCGGAAACATACCAAATGATGAAACAAGTTTACGGTGAGTTTTGTTTAAGTAGATCAAATGGTTTTCTTGTGGCACAAACGTTTTTTGGACGGAAGAGATATGCTAGAAGATGATAAACATACCGGAAGACTAAGTTCATCTACGACACCCGAGATTATTGAAAAAGTGCGTGATTTCGTGGCAAACAATCTATGTGCGTCACTAAGAATGATGGAAGAGTCTTTAAACATCAACAAAGAAAAGATTCGAACCATCCTGCATGAAGATTTGGGCAAAACAAAAGTCTGTGCTGAATTTGTTCCACACACGTTAACCAATGAACAAAAATCAAGGAAAAGTGCACATTGCAGAGACATCATTTCAGCTGCCGAAAATGATCCAAACTTCTTAAAATCGATTGTTACAGGTGATGAAACATGGTGTTTTCAATATGATCCTAAAACAAAGTGACAAAGTGCGGAATGGATGTAAAAAAACTCGCCACAAGCCAAAAAAAAAAAAAACTAGAAAAGTTCCATCGAAAAGCAAAACACAATGCTCATTACATTCTTCGATAGTAAGGGTATTATCCACAAAGAATTTGTTCCAAGTGGGCAAACAATTACTGGGGAGTTTTATTTAAATGTTTTGAGACGTTTGATGGGCAGAATTCGTCGCATTCGTCCAGAATATCGAGATGAAAACAGTTGGTGTTTGTTGCACGATAATGCACCCAGTCACACCTCACTTCTTGTTCGTAAAATTTTGGCGAAAAATAACGTCTGTGTGTTGAATCGTCCACCGTATTCGCCTGATTTAGCACCCTGCGACTTTTCTTTTCCAAAAACTTAAAATGACGTTAAAAGGGTGTTATTTTGTTTATATTTCAACCATACAAACAGCTTTGACGCGTGCTTTATAGGCAATTCCGCAAAGTGAACTGGAACAGGCATTCGAATCATTATTAAATCGCTGTAATAAGTGTATTGAAGCCAGAGGGACTTATTTTGAATAACAAACCAAAACAAATTATAATTTCTTGTTTCTATTTCATTTTACAGACCCAGTCTTAAAAATTCTTTGCCACACTGTGTACACTTACCTTCATACAATATATTGATATGCAATATCTGTTCGTCCTCATTTATGAATTTACGATGCATTTATGCCCATGTTCGACTATGATGCATAGCTTGAAGTTCTCCATTAGCCATCATATTGTTAGGCCCGAACATCGATATCAGTGATTCAAAACACATTTAGGTGTGGGTAATGTATCCTGGTTATCAAATATTCACTTCACAATCAAATAGTTCACGGATTCACTCTCAATTGATAGTATTGTCATATTCCTTATAAGATATTGATGTACATTGAGTATTACAGGGTTGCCACTCATATTGGCTTTAAAAATTCCCCGAATTTTCCAGAAGATAATTTCATGAGGAATTTCAGGTAAAATTTGCAGATTATGATTTTCAGGAGCTTCGGCGCAGTCCAGAACTTCCTTTTTGAATTTTTTTTTCATTAACTGTGAAATCAGGTTGTACAAGGCTTCATACAGGAAAGGTACAATTGGTTTCGGAAACAAACTTTTTTAAGAAGCGGTTCTAACATTGATGCAACAAATGAAAAAAGTGCCGACTTTGCTAAACTAAGTTTATCCATGCAAGCTTTTTCAACTTGATCACAAGTAAAGGTATTAGGTAGTGATCGAATACTATCTATGTACTTTCTAATGTCTGGGAAGACCTGAACTGCTCGCTGAGAAACAAACAGCTGCATCTTCCACTTATCTGACCTGGCAAAACTTCAGAGGAAATGTAGAACTTCCAGTAATGGCAAAATAATCAGCACGCCTATGCATTAAAATGATATTTAATAACAATACTGGGCAAAAGAAACATCGCGAGAAAAAGAAATTAGGATTATAGGGAAAATCTTCACTCCGTTTAACTTAAGTTTTTCAAGGCTTTGAAAGATCAAATATCGTCCCCAGATGGAAAAGACCTCCCCCCCAACCCCCCCCCCCTTTTTTTTTCATTTTTGCTTTGATCTTGAGAATAACCCCTGATGATGGAAAAAGTGGAATTCCGCGAATCTACGAAATAATATCACGTATGAGTAAAAAGGGATTAAGAAATGGAAAAACACAAATTTTAGGAAAAATTAAAGTTAAAAATTGATACTGCGTTACTCATTTTGTCGTGAAACAATTTTACGGGGCATGGAAACAGCGTGGATTCCACTGCGGACAGATTAAATACCAATCTAGAAATTTAATGTTTAATAAAAGGGAAAGGGGCAAAAACGATTGCTCTCTATTGATTAATTTTGAAGAAGTATGTATTAGAAATAGGGAAACATGCATTTCATTAGAAAAAAATCTTCAAAAATACGAGGTGGCTCCGTTTCACTATTACCGAAGATATTAAAAACCAGGAACATGATCAGAAAACATCAAAAATATAATCAGGCATGAAAAGAAAAGGGGGAAAAAAAAAGCGGAAACTTGGATGGAAAATTTATTATGCAGAAACAGAAACGACATGACATTTTCAACACCCAAGAAATGTTCCTGAAAATGTTTAACAAGTGTCAGAATTTTGAAAATAAACTTTTCACAGATGTTTAATAGCGTTATTTCACTGAGATTTTCGATTTCCACAGCATACTCAACATTTTCCGTTGTCCGTACTGGACTGACGATTTCCAAAGCATACTCGATATTTTCCGTCGTTCGTAGTGGACCGACGATTTCCATATACTCAATGTTTTCTGTCGTCCATAGCAGATCGAGGATTTCCATAACACACTCGGCATTTTCTGTCGTCCATAGCGGACCGACGATTTTTGTAGCATACTCAATACTTTCCATCGTCGGTAGCGGACCAATGATTTCCACAGCATACTCGGTATTTTACGTCGTCCATAGCAGACCGACGATTTCCATAGTAACTACATAAAACCCTCAGTACTTGGAATCGCCGAATCTTCCTTCACACCGCATGGTCTTACTCACCGTCAAGCGAAACAGTGCGCACGGAGAATGTAGTGTGCCGAAGTACCGACGATGATGGCAGTTCTGTCGCAAACTCTGCCTTTTGTAGCAAGATGGTGCAAGATTTTTCTTTTGATGCATTCTGACGCAATTACCACAGAATTTCGATCTCTGGTAACTGCATACGCATTATGCAGAAAATTATCAGTTTAATTTTCCCTGACTTTACCAGGTTTTTGCTAAAAAAATTATTTCTTCCAGAGTTTTCCCTGATTTTTACCCTTATTTCCGGATTCCCTGATTTTTCCTGGTTGGCTAGCAACCCTGCTATTAGTCCTTAATAATGCAGCTATGATGCCTTTATGCCAATGTTTGCTCCTATTGTGCAGTTCAAAGTTCACCATAAGCCGTCACGTTGCTAAGCCTACACACCGACACAAGATGGTTCAACATAATTTTAAGGGTGGGTAACATGTTTTGGTTATCAAAAATTCACTATTGTAATCAAATAATTCATGGAATCACTATATGAATGGTGCTATTGTCGCACAATGTCCAAAGAGACCAAAGAATTGCAATCTCAATTGAACCTACCTTGAAACCTAAAATACCGCTTTCCAAATAAAATTGACAATAATTGTCTAAAAAACCATCCGGAGTCTCCTACCTAAATTCGGAGAGTTGGCACACCTGCAGTCTGCCCTGATCCACCAGCAGTTTTTGTCTGCAGGATCGCTGATTGCTGGAAGATTTTTGTGCGGCACACCATTCATGGTAAACCTTTGCTATGGCTGTGCATGAAAAGCCCAGGAGGATGGTAGTTTGGAAAATGTTCGAACTGGCCTGCCTGGCACTAACTATTATGCCAGGTTCAAAGTCAACTAGATTAACTGATGATCGACGAGCTGGTCAGACTGATTATATTGGGTTGTTGGAAAAGTCATGACGTATTTTAGCCATGTTTTGCAAAGGTCATTTATTGATAGAAAGAACAAAGATCAATCATTGATATAATGCCCGATTTGTTCGATAGCCTTTTGCCATCTTTCAGTGAGCTGCAGAATTCCTCTTTCATAGAAGGACCTGTCTTTCGTGGCGAAAAACTGTACAAGGTGCTGATTTACAGCCTCATCTGAATTGAATGTTATACCACACAAGGACTGTTGAAGAGAGTGAAACAAGTGGAAGTCTGACGACGCAAGGTCAGGCAAGTATGCTGGGTGTGGCAACACATCCCACCCAAGCTCCAATAATTTTTGGCGGGTGATCAAACTTGTGTGTGGTCTCGCGTTGTCATGATGGAACACACCTTGACGATGAACGAGCTCTGGATGTGTCTGGATGATGGATTCGTTCAAACAGTCCAATTGGCGACAGTACACGTTCGAATTAGATGTTTGGTTGGTTCCATAATAGGATCTCGAAAAACACGAACCTTTAAAATCCCACCACACTGAGACGAGAACCTTCCGCTGATGAATGTCTGCTTTGGATGTCGTTTGAGGCAAAGCAGCACGTCGGGACCAAGACCGTTTGCGCAGCACATTGTTGTACACAATCCACTTTTCGTCCCCAGTTATCAATCGCTTCAAAAAAGGATCGTTTTCCTCACGTTTAATGAGCATATCGCAGACGTTTATACGCGCCGTCAATTGAGCTTCTTTGAGTTCACGAGGAACCCACATGTGGAGCTTACTTACATATCTCAGCTTCTTCAGGTGGTCGTGAACGCTTGAATGATGGATGTGCAATGTGTTTGCAATCTCTTGTGTCATGTAATGTGGGTTTGACTCGATCAATGCCTTGATTTGGTAGTCATCAACCTCAGTTGGCCTCCCTGACCGAGGAGCATTGTTGAGGTCAAAATCACCAGCACGGAATTTTGCGAACCACCGCTGGCACTGATGTTCTTGTAGAGCATTATCACTGTACACTTTACGCAACTTTTCGCAAATTTGACGTGCGTTCTTCCATTTACGGAAGTAAAACAGTAAAATATGGCGAAAATGCACAGTTTGGTCTTCCATCTTCAACTTGATGTCGAATCTCCGCAAATCAACCTAATCGCTCACTATTCCTTTCAGACTGCAGCTAGAACTGGCACCTGTTGAATTCCATAGCGATAACAGAGCTGCGCATGCCTCTAGTACTTCCAAAACTGCCCAACCGCCATCGGGTGCCAAAATACGCCATGACTTTTCTGACAACCCAATATATACTTTTTGCTGTTGTAGTTGTTTGGGAGTTTTAACAACCACCCTGAGAAACTCTATGGGCTACAAGCAGTTGCCCATCTCTAATTTAATGCCACTGGTTCCAGGGAAGTGAGACAGCCAATGCCATAAGACATACACAACATCTATGCCTCACTAGAATTCAAATTCTGATCCATCTCAAACGAATGGTCAGAAGCCAGAACTTGGACCACTGCACTGGTGATTTATACTGCACACAGCATTCATGTGACATCTTGCGTGTTGGAGTGAGCCATCTAAGTCACAAGGGTAGGTGTACCTAACAAACTGGCATCTCAGTGGAAATATATAAACTGATCCTCCTTTACTGCAGTAAGAGCTCATCAAAGTAAAGGTGGCATTACAGAGGTTGCAAGTGGTATGAAAAAATCAAGAAAGAAAACAAATGCAAGATAAGATAAGCAACATAGAAATTACATCGATGAGCCATTACATTATGACTAACCCCAGCCTAGAGAAATAAGCACACAGGAGACTGAACAGTGGCACAGGTGAAGTTCACAGAGCAGTATATTTAACACTCACGGACCGGCTTTTGGTTAGTAAAGTGTTCGGAGTCAGAATGGGAAAAGCTGCCGATTTATCGTAGTTTGATAAAGGGCAAATTGTGATGGCATTTTGCCTTGGAACTACGACCTTGGAAACGGTACAGCTTGTGGGTTGTTGATGTGCCACTGTAGTGAGTACGTATCAGAAGTGGTGCACAGATGGCCAAACGACGAACCGAACTGTTGTCCGCAGCTCATTGATGCTAGAGGGGAGAGGAGAGTGTTGCACATTGTTCACAGCGACCGCAGGGCCACAGAGCAACAAATCACCCGCAGCTACAACAGTGGTGATCAGGGCAATGTGTCACAGCACACAGTTCATCGTAGCCTTCTGTGCATGGGCCTATGTAGCCGAAGACCTAGCCAGGTCCCCATGATCACTGCACATCATTGCCAACAATGCATGAAATGGGCACAAGATCATTGAGATTGAACCGTGGATGATTGGAAGAAAGTGGCCTAGTCTGACGAATCATGATTCGTGGAGTATCAAGTAGACGGCCGAGCATGGATACAGCGATTACCAACGAAGACTATGCCACTTGGATGCACTGCTGGGCGTTAACAGGCGGGCGGCGATGTTTTCTTGGAACACTTTAAGCCCCATTATCCCAATTCCTGACAGCTGTCGGGTATCTGAACATCGTTGCGGACCAAGTTCACCCATTCATGGCAACTGTGCTCCTTGTTGGTGATGGGCATTACCAACAGGATAATGCACCATGCCACACTGCCATAATCATCAAGGAGTGGTTCGAGGAACAGGCTGGTGAATTTTTGTTAATGCCCTGGCCTCCAAATTCGCTTGACATGAACTCAATCAAACATTTGTGGTTCGACTTAGAAAAGCGGGTTCGCGCTAAATCACCACCAGCCCAAAATGTAAGGGAACTAGAGGACTTGCTGTTGACATTATGGTACCAGATACACCAGGATACCTATCGCCACCTCATCGAATTGATGCCTTGCCAAGTGGCCACTGTTTTGCGGGCTAAAGGGGATCGTGCTGCTTATTAGATAGGTGATCATAATGTAATGGCTCATTGGTGTATATATCAGAATATAATGTACATGTACCCATGCAGGGAAAATAGTAAGTACATTAAAATGTACTGAATGCATGGCTATACTTAATTAATAGCAATAACAGGTTACAGACTTAAGATACATTGAAAAAGAATGCACAACAAGTAAAAAACATTAATGAAGGTATGTGTAGGAGAAGCATGCCAATATATATCAGGTGCAACCTTAAATAAATTATCAATGTATTTTAATAGTTATCTACCAACAAAAGATCTTTTTTAATACCCTCTAGTATTGTATTCAAACTAGGGATAAATTTATAGACTAAAAAATCATGAAACCTGTGGAAAACCGATACGAAGACGTGAATCTTTTGAAGAGAAAAGAGAGGAAAGGAGAAAAATATTAACATAAAATTAAATATACTTAAAGAAAATATTAATTGCACTTGAAAGTGAGAATATCAATCAATAGATGGCAGCATATTACCATCTGATTTCTGCTGAACACATGACAAGAGATGTGTAATAAAGATCAAGCCCATGCACTTCGTTTAGTTGAAAAGTGCTCCTTCAAATGAAGTGACAGTGCAGTTTCTACAAACTAAGCCTGGAGCTTCCACAGACTCTGTTGCTGAAAGTACTTGCACAGTACAAGCTGTAATCAGATTTGAGGTCAGCCATTCCCTTAGCTATAAACTTCTTTGTATTGTTCAAAATTGGTAGCAGAGTTTTTAATCTTTCACAGCTTTTTTTTAAGCGCTTTTTCTTTAAGGTACAAAAAGTCGTGGTTTGAGAGTATTTTGATTTAGTTTTAACTCGTAAACATTGTTTTTTATTCTAGTTGTAAATTAATTTATGGCACCTCTATTCATATTGTACGGGTCTTATAGAGGTTATTATTCAAAAAAGTTGGTGGTCAAATTTTCAAACTAAAGCCTAGTTCGTCATCAGGACTATGTCACTGGAGTAGTTGCTGCCACTAAGTTGGAAGAGCCCAACCCCAATTATCGTTAATTGTGGTACTTCTTCTTGCTATTTCGTCATAGGTGTAAAAAGTTAAAGATTTATTGGGTGAGGTGTCAACTTCAAACTTCTTGTTTTAGGTACTTAATAAAAATCCCACATCTCGATTTCCAGAAATCAAGGTATTGTACCAAATGCACGTTTGTACCATCTAATGGAAAAATTGTGACAAAAAACAAAACAAACAGGAAACGCTTGTAGCCTCACACTCTTTTTTCAAATTTAATAATGTCATCTACCAACAAAAGAGGGAATACCAATGGGACTCCCCTTTTCTCCTGTTCTTTCAGAGTTTCTTCTACAGGAATTAGAAAATACCGCTCTTTCAGTTTTTCCTTTCAAACCCCTTCTGTATATTTGTTATATAGATGACATTCTGGTTTTTTGGTCCTTTCCTGTTGAACAACTACATTCCTTTACAGATTTTTTATCCTCACAGTACCCTACGACTAAATTAACCATTCAGTTGGAGCAACAGGGTTCCCTACCTTTCTTCGATTTCCTGCTTTCACATAGTTCTACAGGTTTACAGTATTCCGTGTACAGGAAGCTCTCTGTGTGTCCCGCACTTATACCTCGCAACTCTTCACACCTTTGGAGTCATATTTTTTTTTTTTGATTGGAGGGTTAACGACCACAGTGAGCAACTCAATGGGCTATAAGCAGTCGCCCGTCCCTAATTTAGGGTCACTGGTTCCAGGGAAGGGAGAGAGCCAGTGCCGTAAGACAAACACAACATCCATGCCTCACCGGGATTCGAACCCGGACCCCGTTCGGACGAATGATCAGAGGCCATCGCTTAGACCACTGCGCCACTGGGGCGGCTTTGGAGCCATAAGTTAGCTGCGTTTAGATTTCTACTCAAACACTCCTATTCCCACTCTATGAACCCTTCTCTGCAACGTGCAGAATTTCAGAAGATTTTGACAGTTGCTTCCACGTTCGGCTACTCTTATGACGATATATCTTGCCTGGACAGAAGGATGAATCGTCTTTAATTCACAGCGTTACAACGGGAGTCACACACTGTGCGACATGTGGGTACCATTAATTACAACCCAACCATTGTCAACATCCTTGGGAATGCCTGTGCTAAGTTTCACATTTCTTTAGGAATACACATCTATAACTTATTCAATTTGTTGTGCAAGGACTGTGATAAGATTCCCCCATTACATAGACTTGGTGTTTATAACATTCTCTCTCTCTCTCTCTCTCTCTCTCTCTCTCTCTCTCTCTCACACACACACACACATCACTAAGCTGTTCTCTGAGATTCAGAGGTTAGCTCTAAAAAGAAATACAAACTTCCAGATATTTTTACTTATTGTTGTCGTATCAAACTTCTCCATTTACAGCGATCTTGACATACAACTCGTGCTTCACTGATATCCATTACACGCCGTACACAAGATCTTTTATACTTCATACTCATAATCTTTTTCTCATGCAGACACTCCTGAATCTGATCCACCCATGTCTTCCTTGGCCTTCCTCTGCCTTTCCTTCCTGCCACTTGGGCTGAAAAGATTTTCTCAGTAAGCATTTCATCATGTATTCTTTCAACATGGCCAAACCACCGAAGCATATTGGTCTCCACCTTGCTAACAACATTTTGCTTCACATCACACAACTGCAATACATCTTCATTTCTCACACAATCATATCGTGTCTTGCCACAAACCCCACATAAGTAACGCATTTCTCCAGCACACAAATGACTCCTATGCTTCTTCTGCAGTACCCAGGTTTCACTGCCATACATCAGAGTAGGAACAATTACAGTTTCATACACAGCCATGCGGGACTCTCTAGAGAACCCATCATTCCTGTGAAAACCTCCCAGAGCAGATATGACTTTCAAAAAAGAATTCACTCGCCTACTGATTTCACCATCCAACTTGTTCTCTCCGTCAAACATGCTTCCTAAATACACAAACTCACTCACCTGGTCAATCACAGTGCCATTTATACTTACATTACATTCAGTGCTACCAGTTCCTCTCTCAAACACCATAACTTTGGTTTTTGAGAGAGGAATGGGTCGGGCGGTCGTAGTGAGCGATGGGTTTGCCTCCTCGGGGCGCTCCGTGGTAACAATGGCACACACAACAGCAACTAGGGCCTCTGTGAATCTTGGAGAGGTGCAAGCTAGTTCTGTGTGACATTGGCGAAAAGACCCCAACTCACTGGGTTTTGTTCCAGAATCCTTAGGTTGAATGACCAACTGGAACCCTCAGCTGTGGGCTTATCCCCCACACTGATGTACTTACCTGATTAAAAAGACAAAAAAATTTTTTTTATAACATTCTACTCGTTTCAAATTCACCGGACTCTGAAGGCACCTCCTATACAGGCTCCACCCTACGTTCGGTGGAAGTACAGGGGGACAGAGCATAAATACACAGTTCGTATTGGTTCTACCTCTTCTGCCTTAGCCCGCACAAGGCGAACATTACCCAGACTGGAGTCATACCACACTAATTGCCTCTGCACCTGATAAACATTCTTTGTTGCTTGCTGAAAGTTTGTGCATTACATGGTTTTCCTCCAGGTGTTGCAATGACGACATACCTGTTACTATACCTCGCCCTTGGATTCTGCTGTTGAACCAGCTAGATGCTTCACCTGTTGGATCTCCAGATATGCGAGTCCAATTTACACATAATTATTTGTAACATGCCATTTTCAGTTTGGCAACACCAGTTATATGATTCCATGATTGTATATAAATCCCTGTAACCATCTTTTCGCGCAATCGGACCCGATGATGAGGCTGAAGTAGCCTCGAAAGTGCTTGCCAATGTAGTTGATTTTATCTCTACCTTTTTAACTTGTAAATAAATATCAATTTTTAAGTGCAAGTTTTTCAACTTCTAATCGTGCATTCGACAGCTTTGGATTCCGGACCATACCATTTAGCACAAAGTCTTTTAATTATTTAAACAGGAAATGCATAGATATTCTTGGTATTTGGTTACATCAATCCTACATAAAAACAGACTTTTAAAAGTACAATTTACATTTATATAACCTAGGAGTAGCCTGTGCATCAGGAAAAGCAGAGAATGCATTAAAAATCTTGGTCATGAAACAACTATATCATACAGAATGAACCTTTGTAACTTGACTACTTCTAGAGATGCCGACATCACAGTGAATATACATTCACACAACACAAAACAAATCTACATATTAAGAAAGGCATAAAATCCATAAGTCATTGCTTTTAATGTCACTGCTTTCTCATAAAGAAGTAATCTTTTCAACACAGGGTTTAGAGGCTGAAGGGTTTAGAGGCATATGCAAATGCATGTCAAAAGACATGCTCAATATGATAACAATACGTACATGCAAGACCTGACAATTTTAAAGAATTGAAATTCATAAAAAATTCTAAGCGATTGGTTTCATTGATACGTTTGATTGCTGAAGTACCAAACATATCTTTGATTGACTGAAGTACCAAACATATCGATTAAAAGCAGATTCATCATGCAAATGATTTGTTGATTTTAACTGACTTCATATGCTATCATCAAGATTGAGACAGAAAATTTATTTTACCTCATCGATGAAGACATTTGGCACAATTTTATGCTTACCGTGATTGAAATACACTACATACATAATTATCTTATTAGTCTAACGCTCTCATTCTGCTACATTTGCAGATAAAATTTTATTTGTAATTGCAAAATTATTGCGATATTATATTGCAGTAAAAAAAAAATCTTACTTAACTGAGGTTTTGACTTAAAATTGTTTGTGCCAGCATGTTAGAATACCTGTATAAAACGAAACTTTTGTCTTATGTAATGCTGATATTTTCATTTCTCTCTCTCTCTCTCTCTCTCTCTCGTTTAGCAGTTATTGCTAAATCTAATCCGACAGTGTTTTTTTTACCTCTGGCAGTGTTTTTACTAAGTCTTCCACACTAGGCTGTGAGCAGAGAGGGTTGGGTACGCGGAAGTGGGAGAAAATGTGATCGGATAAATCAGAATACAAAGGCGCGGTGGTCATTGGAAATTCTTTTCCTCCCCTTGAAATTGCACTAACCTGGAAAAACGGAAATCTGTGAAACACGACGTCCATAAAATAACTATAAAACAAGTAAAATTTCTGTAAACTTTACGGGTAAACTGTTAAACTTGGAAGGTATGTACATATCACTAAACTGTCCTCTGAGATTCAAAGGTTAGATCCTCAAAGCAAGATCAAGATCACTCGACCTCGACCTTGCTTTGAGATAGTTACTGATGTTTTTAAACTTTACTTACCACGGGTGTATCAAACAACTCCATTTACAGCAATCTCAGCACACAACTGCAGCTTAACTGACATCCACCACGTCTCACACAAAACCTTTTGTACTCTACATTTCTTTTCTATTTTTCTCTTGGATGCATTCCTGAATCAGGCCCTCCCATGATTTCCATGGCCTTCCTCTACCTTTCTTTCCTGTCATTTGGGTTGAATAAATTCTTTGATTTAACATTCCACCACTCATTTTTTTCAACAAGGCCAAACCACCTCAGAATGTCTATTTCTAACCCTACTAACACCATTTTGCTTCACATTACACTTGCAATACATCTTCGTTTCCATACATGATCAGAATGAGACTTGCAGCAAACTTCTTGTAAATAATGTGGCTCTTCAACACACAAATGACTCCTACGTCTTTTCTGTGGTACCAAGGTTTCACTACCCTACATCAGAGTAGGAACAGTAACACTTTCATACATAGCCATTCAGGATCTTTTTGACAATACATTGGCCCTCTGAAATCCTCCTTAAGCAGCTATTACTCTGAAAGTCAAATTGACTCACCTACAAATTTCTTCATGTGATGTGATTTCCCTGTCAAATATACCTCCTAAATACACAAACTCATTCACTTACTCTTACTCTATGCCATTTAAACTGATCTTGTGTATTCAGTACTAACAATGCCTTGTTCAAAAACAGTAACTCTGATTTTACCCCTTATTTATACTCAGTCTGAATTTCATATATCAGCATACAACAACTTGTACATATGGAAAATGCCTAGATATAAACTAGCACAGCTTTTGGATGAATAAGTATGTATTAGATGTGATGTGTATAAGTGAAACTAAAAAGAAAGATCTGAGACAGAAGAAAGTACTGGAGTGGTGAATATGTGCCCTGGACAGTTGGATGGCATGAGAGGACAACGTAATATGGGGTGATTTTAAATGAAAAGATGAACAACGTGATTTACTATATTTTTGCAAAAGAGACAATTTTGTGTTTGAAAGGGAAGCTTCAGCAAATACGAGTTGTAATTATGAGAGCTCCTTGGTGTTTCTGGACATTCTGGTATGAAGGAACATTACCAGGAACGCACTCAAAAGTTACTTTGAAAGGAAAGTTATTCTAGAAGGGGATCTCAGTGCTAAGAGGAGGTGCTCAGAATGAGATATTCGACACAATGCTTGGGTAATGTTAATGATCCTAGTGTGAATGATAATGATGAAAGATTAATAAAAATTTTCACTGACAATTTCCCATTTTGACTTTGAACACTACTAACCAAAAGCAGGTCCTCGGATTGTATATATATACTGCTGTGTGAACTTCACCTGCGCTACCGTTCAGGCTGGAGGTGGTCATAATGTAATGGCTCATCAGTGTATGTTTTCAGTATATATATATATATATATATATATATATATATATATATATATATATATTCTATTAAGAAGAGACCTAAGCAAAAAAAATATTTTAGACTCATACCAAGTACAACATAGAAAAGGTTATGTATCTACCGGTGTGAGTAAAAAGAGAAAAAATAAAAAATAAAATAAAACAACTGAATGTAGAAAGTGTCGAGAATACTGAGCCTTGGCTTTATCAAGGACCAGCAAAAACTCTGCATTTTCTCACTTCCACAAAGACCTAGTTGGAAATGGGTTTCTGCAAAGCCATAGATGCAAGTAATAAGCCCACCAAAATTTTTTTTTAAAAATATATATATATGTCATGACCTCCACAGAGTTGTATGACCTAGCTTTAGTTAACAATTTAGCTTGCATCCATAACTTTCCTGGCCCGACCCATGCTCTTCATCTGTTATGATTAAACAGAAAGAAGAAGATTAAAGAAAACTCAAGTTGTGAGAGTGACATAATAATTAGAAATAATGTTCAGCAATAACGAAATGCCAAGTTCGCCTGAGAGAGAATTTAAACCTGAATAGCAATGCAAAAGTATTCCAAATTCTTACATTGCAATTAAAAAAGGAAATATTAATTATTTAAAACTCAGATTCTTGAAAGAAAACTTGATTCTAAAACCCCCTACTCTACAACTTCTGACAACACAAAAACGAGAATAAATTAAAGACAATAATTAACTAAAGAAATGCTTTGTGAAGGTTATATGACATAAACAATTAGTTGCAATATGTACAAAGTATTTCAGCAGTGCTTTAGTGCATAATTAAGTAGTTATTAAGAACTTAACTACTTTGAAAACACAGCGCAAAGTAAAAGAACTAGGATTGGCCAGCTGCTTGGCCTAAGTTTCCTAAAAAACGCGCAAAGTTACCAAGAACAGAAAGAGTTAAAACCCGCAAAAAAGTTAACAGACTTGCCAGTGCCTAAATGCTAAAAAGCAAAAAACAACAGAGAAAAAAGTACAAGAAGTACAAACATTGAACTTGGAAAACCTAAAACCCAAAGACAATGAAGAGAGCTTACCTCTTATGCAACTGAACTTTCTCCACACAAGAGGAAACATGGCCGACCTTTTCCCCAAACTTCCAAAAACCTAGTTGGCAATGGGTTTCTGCAAAGCCATAGATGCAAGTTTAAAGCCCACAAAATTTTTTTAATTAGCATAACCTCCTCAGAGTCGCATGAAGAATAATTTAGATAAAGTTTTTGCGTGCATCTATAACTTTCCTGGCCCAACCCACACTCGTCATCTGCCACAAAAAACAGAAAAATGATTACAAAATCACAAGTTGCGAGAGGGTCTGAACAAATCATCAGAATTATTCAGTAAAACATGTTGCTGAGCAACCAAGCCGTCTGAGAGAGAATTTAAACTTTAATAACAGTACTAAAAGTACTACAAAGTCTTATTCTTTGTGGTGAAAAAAAGCTTTACCTAAAATGCCATAAAATAAAAAACAAAAGTATAAAATTTTTTTCAACAGAGTCATGAGAGTAAACAGGATTTTTGTACCCACAACTTCCTCAAAAACGGACATCACAAGAACAAAACAAGTTTGTAAAATCATGCAATGCATTGATTATAATACGCTTTCCAACATACCAGAAATCATTACTCAAGTTATGAGAATAATGGCTGTGGAATAAATCTCGGTCCTGTGCCCTGACCCTTAATCCCATATAGAGGATATTCAACAAAACCAATTCGGTATACCTCCGAAATAACATGATGAAGTTTTGTTGCAATCGAAGCATTTTTACGTAAGTTATGATGCATAAGGGCTATGGAATAGATCCCGCTCCTGTGTCCTAACTTTTGACCCCATTTCGCCCATTTTCAATATAATTCGTCCCCAGGCAGGCCCCTACAACATACTAACATTTCATCCAAATTGAAGCATTTTTACGTAAGTTATGACGCATAATGGCGATTGAAGTGCTTTCGCTCCTATGTCCTGACCTTTGACCCCATTTCGCCCATTTTCAATAGGGTTTGTGGCCAGGTTGTCCCCTACCACATACTAAAATTTCATCGAAATCGAATATTTTTTACGTTAGTTATGATGCATAACAGCAGTGGAATGGATCCAGCTCCTATGTACTGACCTTTCACCCCATTTCGTTCACTTTAAATAAGGTTCCTTCCCAGGTGATACCCTGCCAGATACTAAAATTTCATCGAAATCGAACAATTGTTACGCGAGTGATCGTGCGGACGGACATACGCACACAACGCATGATGTAATGAAGCAGATGGGAATCGCGACCATCTGCTCGCAAGATTATGACGTCATAAAACTTTAATAGGATCCACACACAACGCATGACGTAATGAGATAGATGGCGTGCCAACATTCTCAAACGCGAGATTGTGACGTCATAAGATTTCTTAGCATTGGAAACATTAATGGAACGACGCCATGACACTAAAAACGTTATAATTCGGGGCGGTTATTTAACCCACTGAACGAATTCTCCTAAAGTCGAGATCAAGCTAAATCGATTTCTAGTACCAGAAAAAGGTAGGTTAACGACTTTCATCAAAATTCTAAGAGCCGTTTTCAAAATAAAATGTACATACATACAAGAATTGCTACTTTAAGGTGGACGTCAAGTAATTTTGCTTCCTATAATTCCAATGGAAAAACTTCTGTACACATTTTCTACACAATTAATGCGTTCCCAAGAATGAAAATTTGAACATCGATTAAAATAGCTTCATTTCATAACTCGGAATACTTAATATTTCCTAAACCATAACCGTAATAATATTTTCTAAACCATAACAGTAATTATGCAATCCAACATTAATTTGTCCACTGACGTCATCAAAGTACAGGTCGCGCCATCTTTTTTCTGGTTTCAACACCACCAAAGAAAATGTTATTGTTTTTTAATATAATTATGCTTATGTTTTAGAAAATGTTAAGTATTGCAAGTTATAGTATGTAGTTATTTTAATCGATGTTCAAATTTCCATCCTTGGGAACACACTAATTGCGAAGGAAATGTGTACAAAAGGGTTTCCATTGGAAATATAGAGAGCAAAATTACTTGACGTCCACCTTAACAGTGTGGGATAAGGGCGATGGAATGGATCCCGATCCTATGTCCTGACCTTCGACTCCATTTGTCCCATTTTCAATAGGGTTTCTCTCCAGGTGGTTCCCTACCACATACTAAAATTTCATCGAAATCGAACCATTTTTACGCACCTTATGACACATAAGGGCAATTGAATGGCTCCCGCTCTTATGGTGTGACCTTTGACCTCACTTCACCCATTTTCAATACGGTTCGTCCCCTGGTGGTCCCCTACCACATACTAAAATTTCATCAAAATTGAACCATTTTTACGTGAGTTATCGTGCCGACAGACGGACAGAAAAAGCTGGAGCATATACGCTTCTTCAACCTACGGTTGGAAAGCGTAAAAAATATTAATTAAAATGATGCTTTGGAAAAATTATATGAAGTTAACAATTAGTTGCAATATTTACAAAATATTCCAGGAGTGCTTTAAGTGTATAATAATGTAGTTTTTATGTTCCTACCAACAACGAGAAAGCATCGTTGACAACAAGTACAATAAAACGGCAAACTACCCAAACTAAGTGCTCAAAAACATGCATAATTTCCAAATTAAGTGAAAGAGAAAACTCATAAGGTTAGTAAAACTGCTTGCACCAGATTCCTAATGAGAAAAAATAGAAAGTTTCCACTTTGAATGTTCACAAATAATCCTAAAAAGAAAAAAGTACATGAACAAAGATTAGAGCTTACCTACTATGCCCTTCCCCTGCAAGAGTGACCAAAAAAATGGCCGACCACCCTCCTCGCCGTTTCCTTAGAAGCAGGGTGGTGGTGGGGGAGTTTCCTAAGTCTTTTCAGCAGAAAAAACGCTGTAACCTTATGAATGTTCTCTTTCACTTAATTTGGAAATTATGCGTGTTTTTGATCACTTAGTTTGGGTAGTTAGCCGTTTTATTGTACTTGATGACAACGATGCTTTCTCATTGTTGGTAGGAACATAAAAACTACATTATTATACACTTAAAGCACTCCTGGAATATTTTGTAAATATTGCAACTAATTGTTAACTACATATAATTTTTCCGAAGCATCATTTAAATTTTTATTATTATTTTTTTGATCTTGTGATGTCCGTTTTTGAGGAAGTTGTGGGTACAAAAATCCTGTTTACTTTCATGACTCTGTTGAACATTTTTTTATTCTTTTGTTTTTTTATTTTATGGCATTTCAGGTAAAGCTTTTTTTACCACAAAGAATAAGACTTTGTAGTACTTTTAGTACTGTTATTAAAGTTTAAATTCTCTCTCAGGCGGCCTGGTTGCTTAGCAACATGCTTTACTGAATAATTCTGATGATTTGTTCAGACCCTCTCACAACTTGTGATTTTGTAATCGTTTTTCTGTTTTTTGTGGCAGATAACGAGTGTGGGTTGGGCCAGGAAAGTTATAGATGAATGCAAAAACTTTATCTAAATTATTCTTCATGCGACTCTGAGGAGGTTATGCTAATTAAAATTTTTTAGTGGGCTTTAAACTTGCATCTATGGCTTTGCAGAAACCCATTTCCAACTAGGTCTTTGTGGAAGTGAGAAAATGCAGAGTTTTGCTGGTCCTTGATAAAGCCAAGGCTCGGCATTCTCGACACTTTCTACATTCAGGTTTGCTATTCCTTTATTTTCTTTTTTACTTATGCCTGTTGGGCTTTGAAGTTTTCTATGTTGTTTTAGTACTTGTTAAATAATTGTTTATTACTGTCTCTACTTAGTAGTGTATACATATATATATATATATATATATACAGTATTGCAAATCATTGAAAATCACACAGAACAGAACAAGAAGCCTGGAAAGGCATGTATATTTTATAGCTGTAGAATGCTTAATCCAAGATGAAATAAAAAGTAAATAGGTAAATAATACAATAAATATAAGGAATGAAATACAGGGCCAATCTCTTCAGGGGAACGCTGGCCCTGGTGATCTTTCGATACGGGTATAGGCAAAATGTTGAAAGCCACCCACGTGCTCCCGAGGTCACCAAAATAATCAAGCCAAGAAGTTATACAAAAGCAAGCAAACAGCAAAATTCACCAATGTCATTGTAGATCAAATCAGAGATATATTAAGACAATAGAAAGTCACTATTCCAGACATTTAGACACTAGATATCCAACCAAGTCAATATTAGTTATTGGAGTGTATTAGACTTTTGTGCACCAAGTACTAGGTGTAACAGAAGATAGCAAAGATAGGTAAGTAGGCAGTGTTGTCTTAAGAGTTAGCTAAATCTTCAACCACAAGAGACCTGTCATGTGGTGCATTTAGAAAGAAGAAAGTTTTAACTTTGTGAGGTCATTTGTTAGCCAGTTGCTGTAATGTAATTGGTTTGTGCTAGAAAAAGTATTTTCTTGTTGAAATGTTACAATTTAAGAGTTGACCAAAATATCTCTTAAGAAATGGAAGTGGAAAGCCATTAGAAAGTGGCGTGTTAAATAATTGTTTTAATTGTATGATGAGAGCTTCTGAGTTACTACAAAGGTGAATACATCTGAAATATTCAGATATTATGATATTTCTGAAGACTTGGGTGGAAATGTTTGATTCTCAGTTGCTTAAAAAATTCACTTTAAAAGTATAGCTTCTTCTTTTGTCAAAAATAGTGGTAACACCATTACTGATTTCAATGTGTAGATAGTGCACATTCTGGTCACAACATTCGATCAAAAGTAGGTCCAAACTCTCTGAATTCGCTCTCCTGACATTTGCATTCCCCACTCTCGCAAACATTGCTCGACGAAATGTGGTAGGTTTTTTTTTTTAATTAAACATGGTAATACCCACACAAACAGAACCAGAATTGCACTTTCAATTATCATTTTGTAGCATTTTCAAAAATGACATGATTGAGGATTCCGAAATTTTTGCAAAACTTAAAAACCCAGGATTCAGGTTCAGAATGTGCCAAAAAACCCAAATTTCTGGACTACACTCACAGTACAATCACCCCTGAATAGATTTTGCTACATATGATCAGTACTTGAAACAATTAGTTAATGACACTTGTGGATTGAGAAGTACTGATATGGTGTCTGGAAATTACCTCCTAGCGCCATGAGTGAAGCTGAATGTAGGTTGGAGAAAAAGAAATGGGAACATGCATGTAATATGAAGAACAGAAGTTTGAAAAAATCAAGAATACACGGAGTTGTTCAGTGAACAACTAAATGTGAGCAAAACTGATGTAGAAAATAGGCAGGCATGTTTCAAGAACTGTGTTGTCATTGTCACCAAAGAGGTTTGTGGTATTGCAATAGCGGGCAGTATTAAAAGGATATGCTTGATGAAATAGTCAGATTAAAAATGTTGAAAAAGAGAAGGAATGATATTTTATGGAAGATTACGAGGTCTAGTCAATGAGGACTACTGCTGCTTTAAAAAGAGTGAGTTTGGCCATTCTGAAAGAATAAGTGGCGAGATACCAATTATGAGAATTCATTCAGCCCAAGTGGCAGGAAAATAATTTAGAGGTAAGCCAAAAGAAATCACAAGAAGACCAGGTACAGAATTGCCTGAAAAATAAAATAAAAATAGATAAGTTACAAAGGTCTTGTCTAAGACGTAGCTGTAAATGGAGACATTTTATACATCAACACTAGGTGAATTCTAACATCATCAGTAACTCCTATTCGGCAGATGATCCTGATCTTGTTTGTTGGGGAGCTAACCTCTAAATCTCAGAGATCAGTTTAGTGATGTGTATGTATTTATGCATCAGTGGGGGATGTAGTTACAGCAGCTGTTCACCAAAAGACAGAAGTGCGTCTCAGTAGAGTATATTGGCAGATCATGTTTCTCAAAATGAACTGATCTAAAACTTGTAAAGCTGCAAAGTCATTTAGAAAGAGGGACATTGTAGGAGCAGGCTATGGGGAGGATAGGATGGAACTAGTTTTTCATGACAGTAGTGAAACATATATTGTGAAAACAAGATGTAAGATTTTAAACTGTGTAAGAAGCAGGATGCAGATAAATTAGCATGAGCCTAATGAAATTAAGTGAAAGATGGTGCAAGTTCTGTGCATTTGCATTTAAAAATGATGTTGGTGTTGTTAATTTTGGAGTAGAAGGAAACTGATCCCATAGCTGTAGCTGCAAACAGTTCAGAAATAATAGGTAATGGAAGTGTTATTGATTGATTAGCTGAAATGTTCCAGCCCTTCCCGTCCCTACTACACTGTCCCATATACATTTTCATTTGGAGAGATGAAATGTTTTTACCATGTTCCTTATGGTCAGGAGAAGATACTTATCTTGAGTAGACAATAAAAAATGTTCTGTGAAATTTTGGCAGCCATTTTTAAAAATGGCAGACATGAAGCTATATGTGGATGCAACCAACTTGATTGAAAATATTCCTTTGTGGTCAGGTACCACTCTCCACAAAACACCTTTTGAGCATATTTTTTACTTAAATCAATGTACAGTTTTGCTGTTAGGGGCTTCATTTATATATCTTATTTTGCTCAGTATCTCTGCTTACAAGAGACTGATACAAACAAATTCTTTGTAGGATAGCATTTCTGATGCGGAAATTGCAGAACATCAAACGAACAACATCTTTCTCATACCATCATCCCATTTATGTGGAACAGCAGACTTCCACTGTGGGTTGAGAATACATCATATTTATGTTTAGCTGTATTATGTAAAGGGATCTCATCATGTGGCCTTTTACGATGGAGGCAGGGATTCTAGTTTTCCTGTATGTTTAAATTCACTGAAATGGAGTTCGTCAAAAGAATTGGCAGTAGAGTTTGTCCTCCACACCCTAACAAAAAAAATTTCAACAATCTTGAGGTCTTCTTCCAAAAGAGTGGATGATTCACCAATACACACAAAGGCCTGCACTCCATTTGCCTTCATTGCTGCTTTTTTCCCCCATCTGGCCTGTGTAGTCAGCCCCAATCAGAATATGCAACTTAACCAAAACTTTGTTTATATTCAAACCCAACTTTTGAAACCATTTGTGTTCTGGCAAATACCAGACTTCTTTACCAACTTCAAATTCCATACACATAATGCTTAGCTCACAGGTCTCAAAAACACTCATGCATCTTAGAAGTAGCACAACAACTTCTGTGCCACTTAAAAGAACTACAAAAGTTTCAGATCCATTTACAGCTAACCCAGTGGACATGCTTGATTAGATGTAAACCTGCTTCTACCAAGTTAATTTTTTACTACTCCACAATTACATTTCTTTCTCCATTGCAGGAATTGTTTCACCTTCTCCTATCATACCACTAAAAATGATGTTGAAAGTGTTTTCAGGGGCAGTATTTTTGAAATACTCTCTAGCCAGTAGTTGGAGTTTAACTTCATTGCTCTTTGAGGCCCAAAATTTCTCCAAATGTTTAGGAACGCAAGTTCCTGCATTTATGTGTGGTAAGTGAAGGCTTCCACACTCACCATAGCACCTTATTCACTCGCTTGCTTTTATAGAGCTATTCACATAACAGTCGAAGACTATATGCAGATTGTCAAATAGGGGCAAACGTACTTTTTAGTTGTTACATATGAATAATCAAGCATTCTCCAAAATTTTGAACTGAACTCTTCAGCGTACTTACCCTTCACATGAAGTCTATAATCAAGAATGCATTTTGAATAAGTCCATCATGCTTGAAGGAGTAATCTTCAGATAAAAACAGATTTCCAATTTCACTCAATAACACATGTTTGACAGGTTTTATTAAGACCTTATGATCAGAAAGTGGCAAGTTTGGAATTAACTCATACTTAAGAATGTTTTCCATTTCTTCTCCCTTTGTTTGAGCAATAGCTATTGCTTTCACCATGTTTGACATCAGAACAGATGATTGTTTCATTTCTATTTTCTTTGTACGAACTTTGAATGTATTAGAAAAAAGAAAGGCTCACTCAAGCGACATTGTCAGAAAGCTCCCTCTCTTTCTTTGTAAATATCTTCTCTCGAAACACAAGATACTTCTCTCCACATTTGAAAGCTGTGAGTACTCTACTTGGAACTTCATCAGATGAGATGTTAGTTAGGAAGTTTTGTACACTTTAATACTGACTATTGCACTGTATGGATTGCCACGTTGTTGTAACAAGGCCATAAGCTCCATTATGTTTTTATTCATTGCCTTTATATTTGTGTTCTGCAGTTCATGATGTACTACTGCTTCATGGCAATTAATAATGCCCCTATTTCTAATGTGATGGAAGAGATTACAAATAGGTAGAGCTCATGATATAAATGAACTGCCACTAAGCTGTGTAATCTACTCTTGTCTGTCCAATGATCCCCGATGAACATTTCTGTGAGCCCTGAATTTTTTGTTCTAACTTCATATCTGCATTAAATCTTCCTTTATCTTCTTTGATCATGAAACAACAACAATTTAATTTCTTGTACAAATTTTGGAGCTCAATTTCCAAGGTCTATTTTTTTTTCAAGATCCCATGCACCATGTCTCAAATATTCTGGTGTCCAAAATTAATGCGACAAACACAAAAACATGAATAATGCAAAACCCACATGAAAGTTTAATCACAGTAGGTACAGACATACATATATCGATAATGCAGCAATACACAACAGAAGAGGAATTCCATCACTGCATGAGGAGGAAGTATGTGCACGACAGCATGTCGTGCACATACTTCCTGCAGAAGTGACGCAGCAAGTGGTGCAGATTTCGAGGAGCCAACAGGGAGTGTGTTTACCTCAAACAGCGGTACAGCTTGCACAATGAGCCCTCGTGTTGTTTACAAGGCTGTGAATGAGAGTTTGGGGCAATAAGTGCCACTCCTCCACGTAGGTATGTTGGGAGTCCTGGGATGGAACTGCCTGCTTGCAATTGCACTTCCATATATAAAAAGGATGATAATATGCCTGTTCCCATAGGAACTGAGGGTCAACAGCCCCTGAAAAGCCATACATAGGGCTGTACGATGTCATTCCTATAGTGTGCAGAAGTCAAGATGCCTCATGGAAGCACATGTAGCAGTGCGAGTCCATCTAACATGATGCCAGCACAAACCAGGAGTCCTCCACCACTGTGGTGGACAATTTCATAATATTGGAGGGAAGATTGACTTCCTGCTTTTTCCCAAACAAACACAAATTGAGAATCCGCATTTAGGCTGCACTGTGACTCATCACGAAGAGAACACAGGTTCATTCATCACAGATTCAGGTATGATGTGAGGCGCAATTCAGACAGACACTTCTGTATGATGTGACGAGTGGGATTCAGACCATTGGCCTTTTTGCATACATGCCTATCTTGTGGAGTCTTCTGTAAACTATTTGCCTTGATATTGTGGTTCTTGTAACAGAGGAGAGCTCCAGTGAGAGTTTCCTGGCTGTCAATTCCCTACGGAGGCAAGCTGTTAGAGACAAATACCGGTTATCTAGACTTGTTGTGGCCCTTGGGTGTCCTTGTCTCAGCCCTCTGGTTACTGTTTCGATTTCCTGGAACTGTTTCCAAAGATCGGAGACCACTTGTCTCAACACATTCAGCCACCTTGCTATCTCAGCTTGCGACTGTCCTGTTTCCAGTCAACTGATCGCTCTCCACCATAGTCTTCTAAGCAATGGTGGGAAACCATTCTTTCACTAACAGCCTAACTCAAGCTTCCATTGCAGCACCCCGCTCCAAAAACATTTATCACAGTTGTGTGCCTGGCAGCTTGATGATATGTATGGTTGTCATTTGCATATGCCCATAGGAACTAGTACAATGTTGCTTGGATATGCTGACCTAGCATTTTCCCTTGCACATGTCTTTGAAAAATCTTTACAATCTGTTGCCTCATTTTGGAGATATTCTTGAATTTATATTTGTCATGTTAATTTTAGATACCAGTATATAGTTAATGCAGTCACATTTGCAAAACACTTTCATACAGGCAGGACTTCCTTCAAGATGCAAATCTCATCACCCCCAAGATCAAATTTGATTGTAAGTTTAATAACAATCTCAGGAAGTTGTTCAAGTAGTAGCAAAGTTCAGACTATTCTGAGCATGACTGCAAAAACTCCTCAAAATCTTTCTGAAGCTTTGAAGTTTTCATACAGGCATCTTCAAACTTAGTGGCAGATTCTCGTTTGTTTTTGTTTTTTTCCCCCAATACACTTTACAGCTCCACAGCAGCTGTCATACAATCCAAGTATTATACATTGCTAGGTGATCAATTTGTGCTCAGAAAGCTACCTATTTCAACCTTTGGATGCACTCAGCTACAGTTGGCATACTTTGCAAAGACCATTTGTACTGAGTCACATTCATAACTAAGTTCAGAGTATTCACACCCACACCGCTATAGGGAAGAGATCAAAAAGTTAAGACCTAAAATTAGAAAAGAAAAATTATTATTACATATATAACAGCTTTAAAACTTGGTTAATGGATTAAAAGAATAAATGAAGCACAATACCTTAACATCTCTAGAGGCTTGAATATTTGCTAAGGTCTGTTTAACTCCTTTACCTACTTGCCAGATGATTCCTTCAGGAGGCTGCCCTCGAAAAGGCCATTCACCACAAAGGAGTTCATACCATACAGTACTAAGAGGATAAACAAACACTTATTACAATACCAGCAGCCATCTATACAATATATATAATCATGAACGTGTAACACTGTTACATTTTTGATAACGTTCTCATTTTATCTCCATTGAGCTCTCATATTAAAAATAGCCAACAGCACACAATACTAACTTTAGTATTGCCTTTCTTGTTTAAACATATTCATTTACAGCTATACACTGTATTGAAAAGATCAAAGCAGATTCATTGGTTTATATAAGGTCTACTTCAACAGAAAACTATGAGTTACCAAATTGATGGAAGCATGTTATATGGAAGACCAGTAAACCACAAGCAATTCGGTGAGCAATTCTGACTGATTTGAATTTGTGTACTGCATGAATATAATTGCCTTGAGTATGTTCCCATGTATTTCCGAGGTAATATTTCTTCCTCAAATTATATATCTGAAATACTGGTGAATTAAACCTACATCCAACATCACATCCAACCCTGGATGTGAAGATAGTCAAATGATGCTATGATGAGGCTGACCTCTTCAACTAGCAAAAAATCTGAGGTTTCAGATTCCTAAGGCAGGCATGAAAGTGGTCATGGCAGAAAAAGGCTGAACTTTTCCCACACGGGAATAGGCAAAAATAATTAACCTTTCAGCATTTATTAACTACCCTAAGCACAATATATGCATACATAAAAGTCATAAAATTGTCTAACATTTCTTTAGAAACGAATAAGAATTTTACTTTAGTCAATATGCTTACACCAAACCAATAATGCCAATCCCATATTTTACTGATCTATTTACATTTCAAATCATGGAAATGGCAGCAAACCCTTTATTTCCATAATATATTAAATCCGCACATAAAGTGCACAAAACTTTCCCACTTACATCCACTTTCTTGATATTCTCCAACAGTTAAAACACACATGCTCATTACAAACTCTGAACTACCAACAAGACACAAAATGATTATGACGACGATTAATAAACTCTTTGTACTGCATCT
Source organism: Macrothele yani (assembly GCA_039090855.1). Taxonomy (NCBI): domain Eukaryota; kingdom Metazoa; phylum Arthropoda; class Arachnida; order Araneae; family Macrothelidae; genus Macrothele; species Macrothele yani. The sequence goes on from CM077004.1 coordinate 36,984,887, forward strand.
TGAAAAGCAGTCACCTGATCCCCTATAGCTACATAGAAAACTGCGGTCAGTACAAAGTGAGCAATGTCTTTGTCATGTCAGTCAGCTGTAAGACCAAGCCTTCAACAGGGAAGCTCCACCTACTGCCTTTGAAGTTGGCATGCTGAAGCCAATCACAGTTAAGTTGCCCAGCCCAGATACATTTGAGCTGGATAACTTGATGCTGGCATTGCCCAGGGTTGTAACTCATCCTCCTGATATGTGATAGTTTTATCTGCCTTCAGCTTTGCAAGACAGTTTAAACAGAACTCCATCCCTCCTCCTCATCCACCACCAACACACACACACACATTATTGCATTTCTGCATCGATCTCAAAAACTCCCCAGACGACTTCCGAAAAGGTGGAATTCTTTCACCCCTGCTAAGGTCTTAGTTGCTTGGAACTTCATTGTCCTAGGTGGTGTAATGGTTAGCATACTCAAACTAAAGTCGGAATTAAAATTGTCACTAAAGTTTGTCACTATTACTGAAAAATTGACCAGGAACAAAAAGTAACAGTTCAAAATTCACTAACCATTAGCGGTGCCCAAGAAATCGCTGTTAAATCATAGTTTCAGTTACCATATCTAAATAATTTGTTTCCTTTTCTTTTGAAACATCATACAGGATACTGGTGGTGTGAGCTTTCTTTCAGACTCCCTTGTTTTCCAAGCTTAAGATTGTTTTGGTTCTGACTTTCATTGTGCATCCACTCATAAACAATGATTTCAAAGCAAGGAGAAGAGAGAGAGAGAGAGAGAGAGAGAGAGAGAGAGAGAGAGAGAGAGAGAGAGAGAGAGAGAGAGAGAGAGAGAGAGAGAGAGAGAGAGAGAGAGAGAGAGAGAGAGAGAGAGAGAGAGAGAGAGAGAGAGAGAGAGAGAGAGAGAGAGAGAGAGAGAGAGAGAGAGAGAGAGAGAGAGAGAGAGAGAGAGAGAGAGAGAGAGAGAGAGAGAGAGAGAGAGAGAGAGAGAGAGAGAGAGAGAGAGAGAGAGAGAGAGAGAGAGAGAGAGAGAGAGAGAGAGAGAGAGAGAGAGAGAGAGAGAGAGAGAGAGAGAGAGAGAGAGCTTCCCCATTGCTTTTCCACCAATATTCTTTCACTAGAACACTACGATTTCCCTGCACTGTTACTTCCTTCATGCTGTATGCTACCATTCGAAGCACATTGCAGTTTACTGATGTAATTGACTTACATTTTGATGAGTGCACATAAATCACATGTTGCTTTACTTGTTAAAAGTTATCTTATCTTTCTTCTTCTTCATTAAGCATGTTATATGAAGGTTCTACTCTACTACTACACACAGTTGTCATAATTGTCAACAATTATCAATCCACTGCAGGATGATTGTCCCCCAAGCTTTTTCCAGAATTGTGTCTTAAACCACTCTCCTTCATGTAACTCCAGTATGCTTTTGAATTTCACCCACCCATCTCTTATGGGTCTTCTTCTGGGTCATGTCCTGTCCTTTAGAATCCAGTCTAAAATTTCTGTTGTCCATTGGTGATCTGTTTTTCAAGCAATATATCCAGCCCATTGCGATTTCAGAAATTTTACTTTGTTGATGATGTTTTTCACTCTTGTTGTTTTCTTTATCCATGCCTGCGTTCCTCTTCTCATCTTTCAAGGTTTTACAAAGCATGCATTTCTCCACTCTTCTTTGAGTTGTCTGCAGCCTCTGTATCTCATTTTTTTTTAAGTTAAGGTCCATGCCTCTGCTCGCTGTGTAAGAACTGGAAGAATGTGTTGATTTAACAGTTTACTTTTAAGACATAATGGCATATTGCACTTGAAAACTGTACTGTTTCTATCAAATGCTCTCCAACCAAATTTCAGATACCAATTAATTTCTTCATCAATGTGACCCTTGCTTGATATCTGTTGCCCATGGTAAGTGTAGGTATTGGTTACCTCCAGATTTTCGCCATCAATTGATAAATCTTTATTTCTTGTAAAAACATTGTACTGTAAATCCAAGTTCATATTTAATCCCATTGTACTGTAAATCCAAGTTCATATTTAATCCCATTGTACTGTAAATCCAAGTTCATATTTAATCCCATTGTACTGTAAATCCAAGTTCATATTTAATTTAATAGTATGATCTAGGGACTTGCTCTTATTAGCAAGTCCCTAGATCATACTCTACAGCTCTGAAGGGGCAGTTGAGAAAATTACTAGGTCATCAGTAAAATGAAGGTGAGTTAAATAATCTCCATTAATATTTCACTGCCTTGTCTTCTCAGTTCAATGTCTGAAAACATTCTGCAATGTAGTATTGAAGGCTTTGGGAAGTATGGTGTCTCCTGGTCTCACTGCATTTCCAATTTTTATTGGTGCTGTATCTTCAAATAGCCAAACTTTTGCACTTGCACTTTCATAGATGTTATTAAATATTCTAATATATGTATATTAAAGGATTTCAAAGACAATGACAGTTTGACAGAGTCAAAGGCCTTTTCATAATCGATAAAAGCCATACATAGTGGGGATTCACAATCCCCCATTCTTTAAATTAGTTCTCATGGTACATGTATATGATCTATAGTGCTGTAGACATTCCAGAGTTCAGTTTGTTTTCTCAGGTGAGCCATATCCAGCATTACCTTCAGGCAATGTGAACAAACTTTATTGACAATTTTATAAAGCACTAACACACACGCACTGAAGTAGCAAATTATTTGGAACAGCCATCAGCAATCAGACACATGAAATTCCCACTTATGTATGAAACTATTACATTGAGATGACTTTATAAACAGCTCACTGCAAAGGATTCATACTTGTACAAAGCAGAGATAGCAGCAATATCAGAAAGACTTGTGATTTAAGTGACTTTGAAAGAGGGAGGCATGGCAGTGGGGGCCACGCAAGCATCTTGGATATACAGTGAGTGGTGCACAAACAACAAAACAAGCAGTCAGCGATCTTCCTGTGAACGGAAATGACAGACTGATGTTTGAGGGCAACAGTAGCTGAGAGGATTGTATTAGGTGTACAAATAAGTATTAAAGCATTTTTTGTATGACATATACTGCTAATTTACATATCTGACATTCCCCGCGTTGTTGTGATGTGACCGTAACTGGTCCAGAGTAAAAATGTGACACAGAAGTTTGCCCAACAGTCAAATGCACTTGCACATAGGTAGGTGAAAGATGGCAAGTGATACTGCATTTATTTGACACTATATACGTTACGAATTTCATCAAGGAAAAAGTTCTGCAAAAGCATGTGCATCAAACTGTTCTGTACTGGGGGAGAATATTGTATCGAAAGCACATGTGAGTTTTGGTTTAGACGGTTTAAAGCGGGAGATTTTTATGTTAACGATCGAGAATGCAGAGGCACCCCACAGAAGATTGCACATGAGGAACTGCAAGCATTGCTGGATGAAGATTTGTCTCAAATGCAAAAAGAACTAGCTGAACAACTGGGGGTAACTCAACAAACCATTTCCAATCATTTACATGCAATGGGAAAGATTCAGAAGGAAGGAAAATGGGTGCCACTGAGCCAGAGGAACAAGGATGAGCGTGTTATGAAGTGTTTGAATCTGTTGAATAAACAACACAAAGTCTTTCCAGTGGAAAATTGTTACGGGTGATCAAAAGTGGATATGGTACAACAATCCCAAACACAAAAGCATTGGGTAGACCTCGGTGAAGCAATGACTTTGACACCGAAACACAATATTTACTCTAAGAAAGTTCTGCATCTGGTGGGATATGAAGGGTGTGCTCTATTATGAACTATTGGAACAGTGTCAAACTGTTACTGCTGATCGCTACAAGCTACAACTGCTGCGATTGAACCAGGAAATCTGTTGGAAACGTCCATTCACAGACAAAGGATAGCGTCCCGTGAAATAACTGCATGACAATGCTATGTCGCGAAATTGGTCAAGGAAACGTTATTGACGCGTGGCGGGGAAGTTTTGGCACACCCGACGTATAGTCCCAAAATAGTCCCTTCAGACTATCATTTGTTCTGTCTGCTGTATGTTCCGGACATGTAACGAAGTGCAAAAATGGGTTGACGACTTCATCACATCACACGACAAAGTACTCTTCATACAGCTGCCAGACTGATGGCAGAAAGTGATAGATAAGAACAGCGCATATTTTGATTAGTAAAGGTATCACTGTTTTCTCCCAAATTACATGTTGCGTTGTCTAAAAATGCTTTAAAATTTATTTGTACACCTAATATGAGGTAACAGATGTCTCCTTTACGGTGAGTAACTGTGCAGGACAACAGCGGTGTTCAGATGAGCATTTCAGCATACACAGTGGCGTGAACGGTTATAACAAGACGTTACCCCCTCCCCACCCCCTCCCCCACGCAGCATTCATCTCTGCTAAAAAAAGACAAATTCGTCTGAAGTGGTCATGGCAGCACCAAAATTCAACTCTTGAGGATTGGGAAAGGTTGCCTAGTTCGATGAAACAAGCTTTTAGTTAACACACATCCATGCAAGGGTCAGATAATGGCATCAACAGCACGAATCACAGCCGCCTAACATAAACTATACAAGCTGGTGGAGGCGGTGTAATGGTCTAAGATCTGTTTTCATGTGGACTTTAGAGTCCTTAATACCTATGGAATAGCATTTAGGTACTACAAGGTGCTTTAACACTGCATACCTAGTACAAAGTAATTGTGTGAATTTTTTTCAAAATTTTAAAATTGCTGTTTCTTGAAAATTTTAAATTTTTAAATGAAATTTGGTTTTTAAGGAAAATTTTTTTATATTTTAAACTATCATGTTTAATATTAAATTAAAGTCCATCAAAAGAGCTTTAAAATGAGACTTTGCCTAGGTCTGTATCTCATCTGGTTCCTGAGAAATGGGCAGTTAACTATTTCAAGATGCAGCAATTTTTAATAAAAATTAAATTAATAATCTAAAGCAACTTTTAAGGGAATTTTACTAGGAAATTTTTTCATTAATAGTAAATTTTCGGAGAAAACTCTTCTCCTTCAGGCTGTCTTGTTGTTGTCACTTTTTACTTGTCACTATCACGGTTACGGTTTACCTTGACGGTTACGGTTAACCTTGACGGTTTAGGTTATTTTTCAACAAATCCTGCCAGATGTTAGGCAGGGAAAATCCTTTGCAGTCATTGATGATGGAATTTTGATTTTCTCAATCTCTATTCCTTCTTTCAGTTTTCTTTTTGGAAATTGCTTTGGAAACTGATTACTTTAAGGGAATTCCAATCCATGCTGTGCCCAGTTTCTCTAACATGCCTATCTAATCCAGTCTTGTTGGAGCAATTTTTTATAGCTGCTTTATTATGCTCAGCTATACGAGTTTCTAGTCTGCGACCTGTTTCACCTATGTAAGATAGTCCACAACTACAATTTACTTCATAAACTACTCCTTGCATTTTTAAAATATCTTCTTCTCTTTGAACTATTTTAGGGAAAAAATTTTTAACTTTGTTCTCTAAACTTGGAGCTAGCCTAATATTGTATTTCTTACTAATTCTCTTTAAAGACAAATAAACCTTTGTGATAAGAAATTTTTCTAGTGAATTTTACTTGTTGCTTTTGTGGGTTCTTCGTACCATTAAAATTCAGAAGCTTCTCAATTTCTTCTTTAGGATAGTTATTCTCTGCAAGTATGACTTTAAGCTCTTCTTTATGGGCTTCTTTTTTATCTGCAGTAGAAACTATTTTATTAATTTTTCTAAAAACTGACTTGCTACATTTTTCTTAATAGAAACTGGATGATAGGAATTGAAATCCAGTAGTCTTTTAGTATTCATTGGTTTTTTATACCAACTAGTGAGGAATTTTTCCTCTTCATAATAGATAGTAATATCTAAGAAGTTTATTCTTCTTTCTTTTTGAAGTTCAATAGTGAACTTAAGGGAATCATCTAATTCATTGAATGAGTCTAGAATTCTTTCTGGAACAATTTCTGAGCTATCTATTATAAATAAGATGTCATCCATGTATCTGCTATATAAGCAGAAGTATGTGGGTTGTACTAGTATCTTTTCTTCTAGTTTTCCCACATAATAGTTAGCTAAGAGTGGGGAGAGTGGGGAGCCCATAGCTAGCCCCGATTTTTGAATGAAAAAGTTTTCCCAAATTGAAAGTAGTTGTTCTGCAAAGAGAAAGTAAGCATTTCAAAAATTCCTACTAATATGTTTTTTTTCCTTGTTGTGAAAAACTATATTAGTAGGAATTTTTGAAATGCTTACTTTCTCTTTGCAGAACAACTACTTTCAATTTGGGAAAACTTTTTCATTCAAAAATCGGGGCTAGCTATGGGCTCCCCACTCTCCCCACTCTTAGCTAACTATTATGTGGGAAAACTAGAAGAAAAGATACTAGTACAACCCACATACTTCTGCTTATATAGCAGATACATGGATGACATCTTATTTATAATAGATAGCTCACAAATTGTTCCAGAAAGAAATCTAGACTCATTCAATGAATCAGATGATTCCCTTAAGTTCACTATTGAACTTCAAAAAGAAAGAAGAATAAACTTCTTAGATATTACTATCTATTATGAAGATGAAAAATTCCTCACTAGTTGGTATAAAAAACCAATGAATACTAAAAAGACTACTGGATTTCAATTCCTATCATCCAGTTTCTATTAAGAAAAATGTAGCAAGTCAGTTTTTAGAAAAATTAATAAAATAGTTTCTACTGTAGATAAAAAAGAAGCCCATAAAGAAGAGCTTAAAGTCATACTTGCAGAGAATAACTATCCTAAAGAAGAAATTGAGAAGCTTCTGAATTTTAATGGTACGAAGAACCCACAAAAGCAACAAGTAAAATTCATTAGAAAAATTTCTTATCACAAAGGTTTATTTGAGTCTTTAAAGAGAATTAGTAAGAAATACAATATTAGGCTAGCTCCAAGTTTAGAGAACAAAGTTAAAAAAATTTTCCCTAAAATAGTTCAAAGAGAAGAAGATATTTTAAAAATGCAAGGAGTAGTTTATGAAGTAAATTGTAGTTGTGGACTATCTTACATAGGTGAAACAGGTCGCAGACTAGAAACTCGTATAGCTGAGCATAAAGCAGCTATAAAAAATTGCTCCAACAAGACTGGATTAGATAGGCATGTTAGAGAAACTGGGCACAGCATGGATTGGAATTCCCTTAAAGTAATCAGTTTCCAAAGCAATTTCCAAAAAGAAAACTGAAAGAAGGAATAGAGATTGAGAAAAATCAAAATTCCATCATCAATGACTGCAAAGGATTTTCCCTGCCTAACATCTGGCAGGATTTGTTGAAAAATAACCTAAACCCGTCAAGGTAAACCATAACCGTGATAGTGACAAGTAAAAAGTGACAACAACAAGACAGCCTGAAGAAGGAGAAGAGTTTTCTCAGAAAATTTGCTATTAATGAAAAAATTTCCTAGTAAAATTCCCATAAAAGTTGCTTTAGATTATTAATTCAATTAAACTAGGAAGCCATTTCTCAACATGAGCTTTATTCAAAGAAAAAATTAAAATTCAATAACTTTTTAACTGAAGGAAAAAAAAATTTTTTTTTTAAGATTTCCATTCATAACTATGTAAGGGCACTTAATACACAAAGTTTCATCAAAATCTCAGAATGTCAGTCAGAATCAGCGTGTTGATCTGACATGGAATGACCGATATACCATTGACACTCAATTATGGCATTAATATTTATTGCACTGACATATATTTTGACAGTTACATTTCAGCAGCAAATAGTTTGGTATTCAATCACACAATTTGTATTTATTAAGTTTTCACATAACAGGGGGGGCAAACAGGTGCAACATAACATACCCAAATGCATAGACATCAGAAGCTGCAGAAAAAGGCAAGTTATCATTCTCTTGCTGGCTTCCAGCTCTAAGGCTACGGATGACTTCAGGAGCCAAGTAACAAAGCCAACCATTTGGTATAGTAAGCCACTCGCCTTTCCTGTTAATGGAAATAAAACATCATCACAAGGCCAAATATCAAATAAAAAGTTCTTTTGCAAACAGAATGAACTAGGAACTCAAAGTGCACAAAATTAACGAGGCAAAATCAGGGAAATATATTATACAAGTAACTAACTATACAAACACTGAAAAGACTAAGACATGAATCAAGTGCAACAAACAACTTATAACACAGCCTAAAAACAAAAGTCTCCAGAGAGAATGTTTAAAAAAAATAAATAAACATCCTCTGTCCAAACACTACATTTAAAATTTCAGTATCTGCACTACATAAGGGGGTAGGAGAGTGACATTTAATTTTTTCCCCTCACACATTTAAATCGAATTTAGCAGTAAATGAGAGATAACAATTTTGCAAGAAAATGCCTGTTTATTTATTACCAGGTAAATAAGCATAGGGATGTAAGGTCAGGTGATGCGTAACATCACAGCCTCTCCTTGACAAATGTCAACCCCGCCTTCTCGTGGTGCATCCTGTTCCCACTAAAGGGGCTCTAACGACCGCAAATAGCGGTATAACTATACCATCGGGATCAGAGGAAATGCTATCCCACACTCACCAACCCGCTTGGCCAGCGTGGTGAGTTATGGCCAAACACCTCCAAAATGACTCTACAACTTAAATCTTGGCCCTCAGTCTCCGGCAGCTGGAATGTACCTGGCCAAGGCAGCGGCCAGTGCGACATGAAGGCAGAGGGTGCTAAGAATCCCCGGAGGACCGGACTAGGCTGCCATTTGATGCTGACCTTGGCTACCTACAACGGACGCTCCCTGTCTTCTGATTCAAGGCTTCTTGAATTGGAAGAGGAACTACAAAGGATCAAGTGGGACATCGTCGGGCTGAGTGAGGTAAGGAGAAAAGGAGAAGATCTCATTGAACTGAAAAGTGGACATCTCTTCTATTATCGTGGGACAGATACTGGCAGAACTAGTGGTGTTGGATTTATAATAAACAAGAAACTGAAGGATAAAGTGGTAGAAGTTGAAAGTTCCTCTGACAGAGCTGCACGACTCGTTATCCAACTATCGAGAAGATACCAGGCTCAGATTATTCAAACTTATGCACCCACCACAAGTCATCCTGAAGAAGAAATTGAAGAATTTTATGAGGAAATTCGTCATCTAAATAATAAAGGTAAGCAGCACTTGAAGATAATTATGGGAGATTTCAATGCAAAAATAGGGCAACGGCAACAGAATGAAACTTCAGTAGGTAAATTCGGTCACGGCAACAGAAACCAGCGTGGAAATACTCTCGTTGAGTTTGCAGAGGCAGAAGGATTTTTCATCTTGAATTCCTTTTTCAAGAAAAAGCCACACAGGAAATGGACATGGAGACATCCAATTGGGACGACAAGTGAAATTGATTTTATTATGTGTAACAAAAAATTCGTCATCGAAGACTGCAGTGTGCTAAACAAGTTCAACACAGGTAGTGACCATAGATTGGTGAGATGTAAGATGCACCTCAACACTAAACTGGAACGTGGCAAGCTCATAAGACAAACAAAATGTATTGACATAACCAACCTTAAAAAACACCATAATACTTTCAAGTTGGAACTGAAGAACAGATTCTCTGCTTTAGAAGGCCTAACATCGGAAGAAGTGGATATTTCTGAAGTTAACAGAAAAGTAACCAAAGCTCTTATGGAAACAGCAACAAAATTAGCTGGGTCTAAGAACAAGTTGCATGTGAACAAATTATCAGGAAAAACCAAAAGGTTGATGCAAAAAAGAAGAGAGATGAGGACAACTAAAGAAGATGTGACTTCCAAAGTGGAATATATAGAGCTATGCAAGACAGCACGAAAAAGTATTACTGAAGACGTAAGGAAATTCAACTGTGAGCTAGTGAGGAAAGCAATTGAAAACAACCAAAGCCTAAAGATAGCAAAGGGACATCTCAGTAAGGGAAGAAAACAGATTATGGCTCTGAGAAAAGAAGATGGTTCTATAACAAGAAATAGAGGCGAAATTTTGACAAGAGTGAAAGATTTCTACTCCAAACTATATGAAAGGGATGATACATGTACTCCAGACATCATGAAAGGTACCAGAGTTCTTCCAGTCCTCCCAGCAGAAGTTGCTCATGCAATCAAGAACATGAAGCGGGGGAAAGCTGCAGGAGAAGATGGAATTACTATAGACATCATACAAGAAGCAAGTGGAGAAATTGAAACAGTACTCGCCCAAATTTTCACTCGATGCCTTAATGAAGGGAAGATTCCTGAGGATTGGAACAATGCTACAATGATCCTGCTACATAAAAAAGGTGACATTGAGGATCTCAGGAACTACAGACCTATCAGCCTCCTATCAGTGGTTTATAAAATCTTCACTAAAGTTCTTTCACACCGCTTGAAGGTAACACTGGACATGGCTCAACCGAGAGAACAAGCTGGATTCAGGAGTGGCTACAGCACAATAGATCATATCCACATACTGAGAGAACTAATTGAAAGAGCGAGGGAATATGAACTTCCATTGTGCATGGCTTTTATCGATTATGAAAAAGCCTTTGATTCGGTGAAACCATCAGCAGTTACCACAGCTCTGAAATCCTGCGGTATTGAAGATGCATACATTAATATTATTAATAACATCTATGAAAATGCAAGTGCAAAGATTCGGCTGTTTGAAAATACAACACACATAAAAATTGGAAAGGGAGTGAGACAAGGTGACACCATATCTCCGAAGCTCTTTAATGCCACATTGGAAAATGTCTTTCAATCACTGAACTGGGAAAACAAAGGGATAAAGATTAATGGAGATTATCTAACCCACCTTCGTTTTGCTGATGACGTAGTCATTTTTGCAACTACCCCATCAGAGCTGCAGAGTATGATCCAGGAACTTGCTGACAAGAGTAAAGAAGTGGGATTAAAAATGAACTTTCAGAAGACAAAAGTGATGTTCAATGCTTTTACAAGAAATGAAGATTTATCGATTGATGGAGAAAAACTGGAGATAACAGATACGTATGTTTATCTTGGACAGCAGATATCAAGTGAGGGTCACATTGATGAAGAAATTAATCGCCGTACAAAACTTGCCTGGAGAGCTTTTGGAAGAAACAGCATAATTTTCAAGAGCAATATGCCATTATGTCTTAAAAGAAAAGTGTTTGATCAATGCATCCTTCCAGTGCTTACGTATGGTGCAGAGACGTGGACCTTAACTAAAAGAGACATACAAAGGCTGCAGACAACTCAAAGCAGCATGGAGAGGTGCATGCTTGGTATAACCAGGAGAGATAAGAAGAGGAACTCGTGGATCCGAAAAATGACGAGAGTGGAAGACATCATGATCAGGGTTAAATCCCTGAAATGGCAATGGGCTGGACATACTGCCAGAAGGACAGACCATAGATGGACAGCCGAAATTTTAGATTGGATTCCAAGGGACAGGAAAAGACCCAGAAAAAGACCACATGGGAGATGGGTGGATGAAATTCGTAAATATGCGGGAGTGACATGGAGGAGACTGGCACAAGACAGACCGTTGTGGAGGAAACTTGGGGAGACCTTCGTCCAGCAGTGGATTGATAATGGTTGACAATGATGATGATGAAATAAGCATAAGATGATAAATATGCTGTTTGACTTATACACGGAAATTTGTCCTATGTGAAAAAAAAAAGGAAATTGAACAACTGTGAAGACTAACTCTCCAACTTCCTAACACAGTCCTCCCAACACAGATGGTGCACAGAAAATTCTACAGAATACAACCAATAAACGTAACCCAGTTAACGTCAAGTTAACTTGAACAGTAAGAGAGTTGCAACCAGTGATAACCGATAAACCACTGATGATGATGCATCTGATTGCCAAACTATAGCTTGGCAGGACTTGATTTTCATGTTCTCATCTATTTGCTATTGTTATAAAAATTTCCTCACAGTTCATTTTTCATTGACATTCCAAACTACAATTTCAACCCACCATTTTCCCAAACCTTCCAATTCGTTCTGCTATTTTCTTGTTTTAATTCTCTATCGACTTTAACCAAGGATCACATTTTCATAAACACCCTGCAGTCATTTCACCATTGCGCTTCCAGCTGATTTTAAGAACAACAAGCTTCCCTGTTCACTACGGCTGGCTGCTTCGATACTGGCATGTTGGACTTTGCCAGTTTTTGCTGATAACTGTGCTGTTTATTCATAAAGATGCTTCTAACTCCCCCCCTTCCCCAAAGCATGCACATTTCATTAAATGAGAGCAACAGAATTTCACACAAAGGAAGTTGCTTTCCATGGCCTCTTTTACTTACAAAGGCATTCACATATATGCATCAATTTTTTTTTTTTTTTTTCAAATTTGAAATTACTGCTTTTATAAAAAAATGAAACAGTTTCTGATGACCTGGAACACAAAACATTAATGTTTTAAAGAAATTCAAAAGTTTAAATGTAATTGAAATCTTTATAAAGATCTCAGACTGAAGGTTCTATTTGTAACTGCTATTTTGCACCCTACATAGTTTCATTATTAGCATTTCCATCTGTACTCTTAGCTTCACACAAGCCGTGTGTTGTCTCACATGCAGCAAAAGCTTTTATGTTGTATATCTTACATTTATCAGCATGAAGTTAAACTAATGTTGATAAATATGTAGTTACAACTCCACTGGTTTCCATAAATTAAGAAACAAAATGAAATAATCGTGATAAGTTGGCTAACTACCATTAAATATGCACAAAAAATCTGAATGTTACAGGCAAAGTACTACAGCATCAGTGAAAGGTATGCACATGAATGGCACTGACATAGCTTTATGCAAATTAACAACAGCACACAAGAGGTTATTTCTTAGTGAGTAGCCAATTCACGTGCAGAGATTGAAGAACGAATTTCCTGATAGAGATTGTATTGTAATTACTTCGAGATGTCGTTTACCAGTAGAATTAAGCTACAGAGCTATAGGCAGACTTGAAGCAGGCCAAAGACAGGTGAACATAAGTCATTCTGTGGAACCACTTCCAAACCACAGAATAATGTTCCCACAGGTACAGCCAAGGCAGGCCTAGGGTAACAACTTTCTCACAAGGTCAATATTTGCAGCTATATGCATGTCAGAACATGACTGATATGTGCCCACCCATCTTCAATCTGTGCTTGATGCAGCTCCCAGAAGGATGGTATCAGCTTCTATGATACACAGGAGGCTACATGAAGGAGGGCTCATGCTAGGTGGCCCATAACATCCCACCACAGGAGGAAAAGTTTGAATTAGGCTTGTATGCATGTAATTGGAGTCCAAATCAATGGAGATCTGTACTGTTCGCAGATGAGTCCAGGGATGCCCTGCCGAGTGATTCCTGGCAAATTTTCATCTGGAAAGAGCCAGGAACCAGATATCATACCTCCGATATCCATAAAAAGGACATGCATACTTGCCAACTTTGGAAAATGTGCATCAATAAAACTTCTGCGCGAACTACATTTACCACAAAACAAAACATAATTATTTTAATAAATATGCAGTAAAAATCTATGCATATGCCACAATAACTAAAGTAGTATTATCTGTGTTTAAAATAATAATTTAAAAAACCATAAAGTAAAATCTTAATTTTGTTCAATGTTAGCCTCGCAGCAAAGCTGTGGTGTTTCAATACCAAACTAAACATTTCCTGTAAAAAGGAAATATTCACTATAAGAGTACCTACACATTAAATTCAAAACTGTATGTTACATACCTCCTAATCTTCATCTTGTATATCAGGATTATATAATATTGTAATCACTTTCATGACTTCCATTACATGCAAAAAATGGTTGTTCTTGTAAAAGTTATACAACAGTGGAAGTTGGATCTAAAGCCATTTCATGGACAATCGCCGTCGTTTTAGTCTTCCCACAGCCATAACATTTGGCAGTTTCATCTTTACCATGGCTGCACGATCAGTGTTACCACTTGCTCGATCGAGTCCGGCTGTGGAAATACAAAAGGTGATGGGCCACCATTGCAGACTCTGCGCATGCATCGGCACGTCACTTGAGCACTCTGTCCCGTGGAAAGAGAGAGCTACCGCATGACGTCACGAAACCAGCGAGTCAAAGATGACATCACTGCATGACACAGCACTCGTAAGGTCCGGTAGAAAATCTAAGTGGATGGCTGCAACGAATTGAAATATTTTGATTGAGCAATCAAAATATTAAAAAATTCGTAAAAAAAGACCTCTATCCATAAATCAGTAAAATTACGCAGAAATCCGTAAAAGTTGGCAAGTATGGACATGTATGGTGGAGGTAGTGTGCTTATATGGGAAGGCATCTCTTTAGGCAGATCTTCAGACCTCTACGTGCTGCCGGGTATAGCAACCTGAATGCTCGGAGGTTATCCTGGACCCCTTTTGTTCGGCCATATGCAGGTGCAATTGGCGACACATTCATACTGCAAGCCAACAATGCACACCCACACACAGCATGGCTGGTACACCAATACCTTGAAGAGGAGACCCCCTCTTCAAGGTATTGGACCCCTCTTCAAGGTCCATATGGAATGGCCAATCGAGCATGTGTGGGGTGTTCTAGGTAGGCGTGTTGCCTACCTAGAATGTCCCACAATAGACATTGTTACCTACGGATCTCATAGATACTATTATTAACAGCATGGAACATCACTGTCAAGTCTGTATTGCTGTTCGAGATCACTATACTCCATATTGAGACACGTTTTAATTTAATTTTTGAAATACTGATTAATGTTTTGAAAGAAATACAGGATTACGCCATATAATACAAATTTTTAAGACGACAATCCGATTTTTGGCGTAAATGTGACAAGGATGGTAAGTCAGATAATATCCGAAAACTTGAAAATTTTTCATCGTCCTGGAGCAGGACTCGAACCCGCGTCTCCCAGAAAACGCCCGGGTTTGCTAACCACTACACCACCCAGAACGACCAAGTTGCAAGTTTCCGATCGATTTGAATATAACCATCACAGGATTCACTAGTCGAAGCAACCGGCATTCATGTTTAGCGAATCTGGAGGTTAAGAATCTAATCCCGTGTTTGCCCGGAGAAGCAGATAAATCATGAAAGAAATACAGGATTACGCCATATAATACAAATTTTGAAGATGACAATCCGATTTCATCCTTGTCACATTTACACCAAAAATCGGATTGTCATCTTCAAAATTTGTATTATATGGCGTAATCCTGTATTTCTTTCATGATTTATCTGCTTCTCCGGGCAAACACGGGATTAGATTCTTAACCTCCAGATTCGCTAAACATGAATGCCGGTTGCTTCGACTAGTGAATCCTGTGATGGTTATATTCAAATCGATCGGAAACTTTTAACTTGGTCGTTCTGGGTGGTGTAGTGGTTAGCAAACCCGGGCGTTTTCTGGGAGACGCGGGTTCGAGTCCCGCTCCAGGACGATGAAAATTTTTCAAGTTTTCGGATATTATCTGACTTACCATCCTTGTCACATTTACGCCAAAAATCGGATTGTCATCTTCAAAACTGAGTAATGTTTTTTATTTTCATTTTTATAGCAAATACAAAATTCAAATGCTTTGTATAAAATGTTCTCACAATTTTTTGGAACATATGGTACCATGAAGATTTTTAAGAAATTTCATCATTTGGTTGCATATTTTTAACTTAACAATTTTTCAATTCATTCTTTAATTTATGGAAACCAGTGTACTCTAAGATCATGCATCCACATTACTTATGTAACTACCACGACAGCAATGGATAACATATAAAGGAAAAAAAGTTTTTGCAGTCTACATATGAACATCAAAAAATCATGTAAATGGAAAAGTTTGATACAGCAACAGTAAGGAAAAATTATCTGGTAGTTTGTATTTCTTTGTGGAGCTAACCTTCGAATCTCAGAGAACAGCTTAGTGATATGTATGTACTATGTACATATGAGCATCCAGTAATGGACAGCTTGTGAAAATTCGGAAAATATTTAAAATAATATATACATACATGTCATTAAGCTGTTCTCCGAGATTTAACTCCTCAAAGAAAGACAATCTGCCAGATAAATATTTAACTGGTGGAACTAGAATTTGCGTACTATTGATGTATCAATGTCTACATTCACAGCAATCTCGACACACAGCTCGAGCTTCATTGATATCCATCGCACATAAGACCTTTGGTACTTATGATCTCTTTCTCATGCACACATTCCACGATTACCTTGGCCTTCCTCTATCTTTCCTTCCTGCCACTTGGGCTGAAAAAATTCTTTTAGTAAGCATCTCATCACTCATTCTTTCAACATGGCCAAAGCATGTAAGAATATTAGTCTCCACCTTACTATCAGCATTTTGCCTCACATTACATATCTGCAATACATTTTTGATCATGATCAGAGAGTGTCTTGCCACAAACCCTCGTAGGTAACACATCTTTCCAGCAAAAAAAACGACTCCTATGTCTCTTCCGCAGTACTAAGGATTCACTGCTGTACATCAGAGTAGGAACAATTACACTTCCATGTACAGCCATTTGAAACTTCTTGAAATTCTTGAGAACCCATCATTACAGTGAAAACCTCCTACAGCAGCTATGACTTTAAATGAATAATTAATCGCCTACTAATCTCGCCATCTAGTTTGTTCCCTCTGTCAAACATGCTTCTTAAATACATAAACTCATTCACCTGGTCAATCACTGTGCCATTTAGACTTACACTGCATTCAGTACTAACAGTTTTTTTCCCCTTATTTACAGTTCCTAACAGTAAATAATGAAAAAAACAAAGTTATGGTTTTTGAAAGAGGAACTGGTAGCACTGACTGTAATGTAAGTCTAAATGGCACAGTGATTGACCAGGTGAGTGAGTTTGTGTATTTAGGAAGCATGTTTGACAGAGAGAACACATTGGATGGTGAAATCAATAGGTGAGTGAATTCTTCATTGAAAGTCATAGCTGCTTTGGGAGGTTTTCACAGGAATGATGGGTTCTCTCTTAAGAGAGTCCCGTATGGCTGTGTATGAAAGTGTAATTGTTCCTACTCTGATGTATGGCAGTGAAACCTGGGTACTAAAGAAGAGACATAGGAGTCATTTGTGTGCCAGAGAAATGCGTTACTTGCAAGGGGGGGGATAAGACATGTTTTGATTGTGTGAGAAATGAAGATGTGTTGCAGTTGTGTGATGTGGAGCAAAATGTTGTTAGCAAGGTTGAGACTAATATGCTTCGGTGGTTTGGAAGAACATGTTGAAAGAACAGGTGACGAGATGGTTACTAAGAAAATCTTTTAGCCCAAGTGGCAGGAAGGAAAGGCCAAGGAAGTCACGGGAGGATCAGATTCAGGAGTGTCTGCATGAGAAAAAGATTATGAATATCTTGTATGTACTAACAGTTCCTTGCTCAAAAACCATGACTTTGGTTTTTCCCTTACTTATACTTAGTTTGAATCAAAATTAGCAAGTCTTAGGGAATAATTTTCTCTTATTTCCATCAGAAATTAATGTAACGTACCCAAAATCTTAGATTTTACAAAACCCATTTTGCCGTCTAATAAACTCATCCAACCATTTTTTTTACATGCTATATATGACTCAGATTCACACAGCAACACTTTCTTCTTGTGAAAGACACTCAAAAATGTCAAGACCTTTGGACTTAAGCACTAAGTTACTATGACTTTATTTCTTTTTGTGTTCAATGCAGTGCAATAACACTTTTCCATCTTCTCATTCAGTGGATTTCTAATCTTTGTGGTTAACATTGCAGACACTGGTGTAGAATGAATGACGGCAGCTCGAATTTTGTTGGCATTCTTCTTTATGTTCAAGCAAACAGGTTTGATTGCACGTCAAAGTGCCCATGACTCTTCACCAGCACCAGTATGTCATAAAATGTGCAACTTCATTTCTAAAGTAAGAGAGATTTTCTTCATTTATTTAGCGCTCCATACAGGACATTTGGAATCCATAATAACCAATAAGGTGAAAGCGGGGTGCTACAAACACGATGCAAGTGATATATCTGTTGGTAGTGCACAACAGCACAGATGTGCACAGCATAATGCCTAGTGCAAGATTACACGATCCTTCCTTTTGTATACCATGACACATCTGAACAAGGCCAGACATTGTGGGAAAAAACGATGTGATCCAGTCAATTTAGCTCCACTACAGAGAGTTGCATAACAGTAAAATTTTCTTGTATATAATGAGCAACTGGGAGAGTTTTTCTCTTGCATCTTAGGTGAATTCACACATGATGAGCTTGTATAAACTGAGGACTTACTGTATAGAAAATGCACAAGAAAATTCACAATATGACTCTAACAGAAGAAGCTATCCAACACAAAAGTTATTTAAGTTGGATCTTAAGGAGAGATAATCCTGGATATAGAACACCAAATAGGAAAACTATGCATTACCTGAAGTAGAAAACATGTACAAAGTATTTGCCATAGTAGAAGCAACCAAATTCTAAAAGAATTGTTCAAAGGAAATTAATGGGCACAGAGATATGTCTGCAGAAGGACAGATGAATATGACTCATATTTTTAACATGCACAGGAGCAAAACATTACGATTCCCCTCCCTCTTCAACTTTATCTGACATTTGGATCATTTCCAGCACGGTACACAGTCTGAAGATCACAGGAGC
Source organism: Macrothele yani (assembly GCA_039090855.1). NCBI lineage: Eukaryota > Metazoa > Arthropoda > Arachnida > Araneae > Macrothelidae > Macrothele > Macrothele yani. The sequence continues at coordinate 37,003,488 of CM077004.1, forward strand.
GAATAACACTATCTTTGACACATGCAGTATCAGTAAGAGCTGGCTGTAATGGATAAGACACAAGCCCCTTGGAAAAGGGCAGAGTCCACAGGTGCTCCCTGAAATCTCCCAACGGTGGCAATGCATAAACTCGAGACATAAATGAACATGTGTGGTTCCCCCCCCCCCGCACAACAAAAGTATTTCCATTACTACTAGTACCTCTAATTATTATACTTATCAGCAAAGCTGTTACCAATACTTTGAAAGATAAAATGGTTTCACTTTTGGAATTACTTACTACCTACCTCTTTTTGCTCACAATAGTAAATTATTTTGGGGTTGATCTTGCAGTATTAATTTGTTGCTAAAAAAATTAATTTCCTTCAGTGAAATTTAAGTAACTTTGATTTCTACAACTACATGATATTGTCTTTAACATATAAATAAACTATGAATGTTAATAAAAATTTTGCATTTGTATAAAATAAACCAATTACACACATAACATACCTTTTAAAAAGTTTTGCCTTTCTTTCCAATTGCAAAATTACCCATTTGGCAAATAAATAAAAGAAAATCTGCAGTCAAGTTCTTATGTTACTAGAAGGGCAACTCCTCTTTTTCAAAGGATATTGATCTTTTTTTAACAGAAATTTTAGTCGTTAAGTTTCAGTCATGTGGTATTTACCTAAAGTTCTATTTACTAATAAAATAACAGTATATTTAGCAAATTGGATGTTGATCTAAAGTTCCATTTATTAATAAAAAATACACATCAGTCTGGTGTGGTGAAAATCTAAAGTTATATTTACTAATAAAACAACACTTTCTTAAAAAATTGTGCAATCTTCATTTGTTTTTAGCGGAAACACTATCAGGCCGACGCTTACGTTTACAACATCCTTCATTTGCAGTGTCTTGTTTGTGTACAGAAGAGGAGAAGAACCTGTACTATTACAAGTAGCTGTTATAATTGCTTCAACAGGTTTTGGAGGCAGAACTGTAGCACGTACTCCATTTATATATGCAGAAACATGACCCAGCTATATCAATTTTCTGACACCATATCCCAGCTTTCTCCTTCTGGGTGTCTTTTTTTCTAGCCAATCCCACCGGAATTTATTTTTGACTGAGGCCTCTAATGTTTTGAGATCGTCAGCTTTGGTTAAAAATTTCATAGTTGATGATGAATTTAATTTAAACTGAAATCGTGTAAACTTTCAAATTCCTAAAAACATTCATACATCGCACACACACAAAAAACCCCATCACTTTTGCCTAAACAAAAAACCACAAACGTTTAATCAGGGGAACAAAGACACCTCCTCTCCGTCACTGACTTACTAATACAATGAGGCAGGCTGCTTCCGCACGTAGGTGCAGACACGTGAGCGACGTACTTTATTTTTTTAACTCGCCCCCCCCCCATCTCCAAGTTCCAATCCCACATCAGTCATCAGAGCGAAAAACCGTTTTTTTTGCATCGAGGAGCAGAAGCGCCAACGAAATGACCGAGAATTTGCGCGCATGCCCTTCCCACAGAACAACGGACAACCACAGCACGAACTGCCCGCTTCATGCAGAGACTTCATGTGTCAAGCTCGAGTCAGCTGCACTGGCGAGGAAGACAATATTATTATCACATTAATTCATTGGTGAAAAGCAATTTTTTTTAGTAAATACTTTTGCCATGAATCGTATTAATGTTTTTTTTTTTTTTTTTTTTTTTTTTTGCCTTGTTGCTTATTAGAACTCAAAATTTAACAGTCTTAAAATTGTCTTCAAAGCTAAACATCCGGAGTTCCGGGTATGAAAGATCGCCCAAACCTGGATATCCGGGTTAGACCCGGAACACAAACAGCCCTGAGAATCATCAGAAAGAGAGCAAAGGGTGAACTTCTTGGGTGCTCATGGGTTGCCATAGTTAAAGTGTACCAATTGGATGGAAAGAAGCACAATGCACAATCAGTGGGTGGGTGCTGGATGGCCACAACTGCTTGATATTTGGGGAGGGAGGTGGCTTGGCCATACTGCTTAGAACAATAAGCATGCTACCTTGGTACAGCTGACCATATCTGCAACCAGGATACATAGAAGAGTGTACCCACAGCTACAGTTCAAAGATCTCTCCACCATACTGGTCTATGGTGTTAATGCAAGACCATATCATCTTTAGTGACAATGAATTTTGCCATGAAACACAAGGAGTGGATCATGGATGCTGAGGGTAAGTTCCCTTCTCTGATGAATCATGTTTCCTACAGCACTGAATAGATGAACGGGTAGCAGGTAAGGAACAACTGCAGAGAAGATATTACAGGATGCCATAACCATATGGCTGAATGAATTTGTATACTTATGAAGCAGATATTACAGTATACAATGACCATATGGCTGAATGAATTTGCATACTTAATAAACATGTTTGACAGACAGAACAAATTGGATGGTGAAATTAGTAGGTGAGTGACTTCATAGAAAGCCATAGCTGCTTTGGAAGGTTTTCACAGGAATGATGGTTTCTCAAGAGAGTTCCGTATGGCTGTGGTATGAAAGTGTAATTGTTCCTACTCTGATGTATGGCAGTGAAATCTGGGTACTACAGAAAAAACATAGGTGTTGTTTGCGTGCTGGAGAAATGCGTTACTCATGGGGGAAGGGGGGCAAGACACTCTCTGATTGTGTGAGGAATGAAGATGTGTTGCAGTTGTGTAATGTGAAGCAAGCAAAATGTTGTTAGCAAGGTGGAGACTAATATGCTTTGGTGGCTTGGCCATGTTGAAAGAAGAGTGATGAGATGCTTACTACGATTTTTTGTTAAGCCCAAAAGCAGGAAGGAACGGCAGAGGAAGACCAAGGAAGTCATGGGAGGTTCAGATTCAGGAGTATTTTTTTTTTTTATTGGAGGTTTATCGACTACTGTGTGCAACTCAATGGGCTGTACGCAGTTGTCCATCCCTAATTTAGGGCCACTAGCTCCAGGGAAGGGATAGAGCCACTGCCGAGACAAACACAACAACCATGCCTCACCGGAATTCAAACTCAGGCCCCTTTCAGACAAATGATCAGAAGCCATCATTTAGACCACTGCATGTCTGCATGAGAAAAAGATTACGACAGTATGAAGTATAGAAGATCTTGTGTATGTCGTGTGATGGATGCCAGTGAAGCTTTAGTTGTGTGCCAAGATCGCCGTAAATGGATGTTTGATACAGCAACAGTAAGTAAATAATCAGTTAAAAATTTATTTGCTAATTTGTATTTCTTTACGGAGCTAACCTCTGAATTTCAGAGAACCGCTTAGTGATATATGATATGATATGAAGCATGTTTAACAGAGAAAATAATTAGATGGTGAAATCAGTAGAAATCAGTGTGAATTCATCTTTGAAAGTCACAGCTGCTTTAGGCAGATTTCACAGGAATGACAGGTTCACAAAAAAATCTTGAATTGCTGTATATGAAAGTGGCATTGTTTACACACTGATGTACAGCAGTGAAACCTGGGTACTGTACTGCAGAAGAGACATATAGGAGTCGTTTGTGTGCAGGAGAGATGCATTACTTACGGAGGGGTTTGTGGCAAGACACGTCCTGATCATATAAGAAACAAAGACGTGTTGCAGATGTGTGTAATTGTGAAGCAAAATGTTGTTAGTAAGGTGGAGACAAATATTCTTACGTGATTTGACCATATTGGAAGAATGATTGGTGAGATACTAAGGGAATTTGTTCAGCCCAAGTGGCAGGAAAGAAAAGTAGAGGAAGGCCAAGGAGATCATGGGAGGACCAAATTCAGGAATGTCTGCACGAGAAAAAGATAGTCAGTACGAACCACAAAAGTTATAATGTGAGGTGTGTGATGGATGTCTGTGAAGCTCAAGTTGTGTGCCACGATCACTGCAAATGAAGATGTTTGATACATCAACAGTAAGTAAAAATCCAGTTCCATCAGTTTTTTACACTTTCCAACCGTAGGCTGAAGAAGCGTATATGCTCCAGCTTTGTCCATCTGTCTGTCCGCACGATAATTCGCATAAAAATTGGTCGATTTTGATGAAATTTTAGTATGTGGTGGGGGACCACTGGGGATGAATCCTATTGAAAATGGTCGAAATGGGGTCAAAGGTCAGAACATAGGAGAGGGAGCCATTCCATTTCCCTTATGCATCATAACTTACGTAAAAATGGTTCAATTTCGCTGAAATTTTAGTATGTGGTAATGGACCACCTGGGGACAAACTATTGAAAATGGGTGAAATGGGGTCAAAGGTCAGAACATAGGAGAAGGATCCATTTCCTTTATGTGTCATAACTTAAGTAAAAATGGTTCGACTTCGATGAAATTTTAGTATGTGGTAGTAAACCACCTGGGGACGAACCCTATTGAAAATGGACGAAATAAGGTCCAAGATCAGAACATAGGAGAGGGACCCATTCCATTCTATTGCCCTTATGCGTCATAACTTGCGTAAAAATCGTTCGATTTCGATGAAATTTTAGTATGTGGTGGGGAGCCACCTGGAGACGAACCCTGTTGAAAATGGGTGAAATGGGGTCAAAGGTCAGGACATAGGAGGAGGATCCATTCCATTACCCTTATGCCTCATAACTTGACTAAAAATGCTTCGATTTAGACAAAACTTTATCATGTTGTTCTGGAAGTATACTTAACCGGTTCTGTTGAATATCATCGAAATGGGATCGAAGGTCAGGACACAGGGGCGAGATTTATTCGCAGCCATTATCCTCATAACTTGAGTAATAACTTAAGTGTTGATCTCTGGTATGTTGGAAAGCATATAATAATCAATGCATTGCATGATTTTACTCACTTGTTAACTTAAATCTGGCAGATGAGCTTTCTCTCAGGAGCTAACACCTCTGACTCTCAAGAACAGCTTAGTGACATGTATGTGATTCTACAGGTGTAGTTAGGTGTGTAATATGCTCTGGGGCACTCTCAGACCCCTTATAGCAGTGGAACACCACAGCATACCTTGTCTATCATTGAAGACCAGGGTGTATCTGTCCATCATTGAAGACCAGGTTCATCCATTTAACTGAGAGTGTTTCCACAGGACAACAAACTATGTCATAAGACCTTCATTGTGCTGGACTGGTTTTGAGGAACACCAGAATGACTTACATGTTCTTCCATGGCTGCCATGTCATCATAAGTCAACATAAATTTACCTAATTGAACACATTTGGGGCCAATACAGATTGCAAGCTACAGCATATGGACACTCTGCCGTAAACAATCGAAGAGCTATGGCAGCACTTATATGGTACAGCATATCAGCAGACACCTTCTCAGGACTTGTGGAGTTCAGGACTTGTCATATGGTTGCAGTAGTGGCAGTTCAGAGGACCTACACAATATTACATAGATGGTGGTTAATGTTTTTGCTCCTACAGTGCATTCTGTATGTTGTAGGACACATAAATAAATAAATATTAAACAGTAAAAATCTGAACAGTAGAGCTAGAGTAGTCACTTGCACCTAAATTATAGCAACTAGTTAAACAATTACACAGGTACTCAGCAATGGTTTACAGGCTGTTGAGCCTCAGTCTGTTTAAGATAAAACTGCACATGAATTGCAACTCAGTTGTGTCCTAGTGGTGTCGAGTGCCACAAGCCAGTCTAAAGTTGCTGCTTCCTGTTCATAAAATAATCAAGTCAGAGAAATGATAAACTGAATTACTACTATGATTTAGTGTGGTAAACATGTAAATCAACACAGAAGCACTTTAGAAGCTGCAAGCATGCAAATGTGAGACATCTGTACAAAGGGTTCTCTCCGGTAGGCCAGTTTATGCCTCTACAAAGTGCAAAACGGAGATTGCCATTCAAAAATATATCAAAAATGTCTCTCTATTCTAAAAAAGTAACTGCTGCTGCTGTTTTAAAAATTTCGTGACACTCTTTCTTTCCTAGCTCACAGCGCAAAACGTATTGAACACAAAAATGTGTAATTTTCATCGTTTGTAGAGAATTGTTTGGAGAACACGCTGAAATAAACCGTTTCTCGATTCTAGTGATACTTCAAGAGCCATTGTATTTCAAAGTTAAGGTAAGCAAACAAGTGCTATCAGGTCGCGTTCCGGACACACTAACAGCAACAGAACCACGGAACTTTGTAGGCATGTAGTGCCACGACAGAAATTTTGCACCTCGTCGCCCTTTTTCTACGCTTTCCAACCGTAGGTTGAAGAAGCCTATATGCTCCAGCTTTGTCCGTCCGCTCGCACGATAACTGGCGTAAAAATGGTTCGATTTCGATGAAATTTTAGTATGTGGTAGGGGACCACCTGGGGACGAACCCTATTGAAAATGGGACAAATGGGGTCAAAGGTCACCGCATAGGAGCGGAATCATTCCATTGCCCTTATGCATCATAACTTGCGTAAATATGGTTCGATTTCAATGAAAGTTTACTATGTGGTAGGGGACCACCTAGGGACGAACCCTATTGGAAATGGGACAAATGGGGTCAAACAAAGGTCACGACGTAGGAGCGGGATCATTCCATTGCCCTTATGCGTCATAACGTGCGTAAAAATGGTTCGATTTCGATGAAATTTCAGTATGAAGTAGGGGACCACCTGGGGACGAACCCTATTGAAAATGAGGCAAATTGAGTCAAAGGTCAGGACATAGGATTGCGATCCATTCCATTGCCCTTATCCTATATTATTAAGGTGGACGTCAAGTAATTTTGCTTTCTATACTTCCAATGGAAAAACTTTTGTACACCTTTCCTTCACAATTAATGTGTTCCCAAGGACGAAAATTTGAACATCGATTAAAATAACTTCATATTATAACTTGGAAAACATAATATTTTCTAAAACAGAACCATAATTATATTAAAAATCAATAACTTTTCCTTTGGTGGCGTTGAAACCAGAGAAAAGATGGCGCGACCTGTACTTTGATGACGTCAGTGGACAAAAAAAATGTTGGATTGCATAATTATGGTTATGTTTTAGAAAATGTTAGGTATTCCATGTCATAAAATGAAGCTATTTTAATCGATGTTCAAATTTTCATCCCTGTGAACGCATTAATTGTCCAGAAAAAAGATGGCGCGACTTGTATTTTCATGACGTCAGTAGACAAACAAATGTTGAATTGCATAATTATGGTTATGTTTTAGAAAATATTAAGCATTGCAAGTTATAAAATGAAGATATTTTAATCGATGTTCAAATTTTCATTTTTGGGAATGCATTAATTGTGAAGAAAATTTGTACAGAAGTTTTTCCATTGGAAGTATAGGAAGCAAAATTACTTGACGTCCACCTTAAAGTAGCAATTCTTGTATGTATGTACATTTTATTTTGAAAACGGCTCTAAGAATTTTGATAAAAGTCGTTAGCCTACCATTTTCTGGTACTAGAAATCGATTTTGCTTGATCTCGACTTTAGGAGAATTCGTTTAGTGGGTTAAATAACCACCCCAAATTATAACGTTTTTAGTGATGGCGTTGTTCCATTAATGTTACCAATGCTCAGAAATCTTATGACGTCACGATGTCGCGTTTGAGAATGTTGGCGCGCGCAGTCACGCCATCTGTCTCATTATACGTCACTCATTGTGTGTGGATCCTATTAAAGTTTTATGACGTCACACTCTTGCGGCGAGCAGATGGTCGCGATTCCCATCTGCCTCATTATGTCACGCGTTGTGTGCGTATATCCGTCCGCACGATAACTCGCGTAAAAATCGTTCGATTTCGATGAAATTTTAGTATCTGGTATGGGATCACCTGGGAAGGAACCCTATTTAAATTGAACAAAATGGAGTCAAAGGTGAGTACATAGGAGCGAGATCCATTCCAATGCTGTTACGCGCCATAACTAACGTAAAAAAAGGTTCGATTTCGATGAAATTTTAGTATATGGTAGGGGACCACCTGGCGACAAACCTTATCGAAAATGGGCGAAATGGGGTCAAAGGTCAGGATTGGATGAAATGTTAGTATGTTGTAGGGTCTTGCCTAGGGGCGAATTCTATTGAAAATGGGCGAAATGGGGTCAAAGGTTAGGACACAAGAGCGGGATCTATTCCATAGCCCTTATGCATCATAACTTATGTAAAAATGCTTCAATTGCGACAAAACTTTATCATGTTATTTCGGAGGTATACCAAACCGGTTCTGTTGAATATCATCGAAATGGGATCAAAGGTTAGGGCACAGGACCAAGATTTATTCCACAGCCATTATTCTCATAACTTGAGTAATGATTTCTGGTATGTTGGAAAGCGTATTATAATAAATGCTTTGCATGATTTTACTAACTTGTTTGAAATTAGACTTAGTTTACAAGAAATTAAAATGTCTAAATTTCACAAAATTCTCTATTTTGCGATGGGATCCATTTAAAAAATTTATATATGGCAAACTATAAATCATAATGCATTGCAATTTTTACAGCATAAACTTACAACTATCGTGTCTATTTTACAAAAAAAAAAAAAAAAAAAAAAAAAAAAAGTCATTTTCTGATTTTTAAGCATTTTTTAAAGATGCAAAGGAAAGAAACGAACGGCTTGTCTGTCTTCATGATAACCACAGCTAGGAACGTTCTAGTCCCATGACCTGCTGTCATGGTGATGCAGATAATTTGTTATGCATATGTTTTGTTGGTAAGGCTATCTCAGTTGTTTAAGGTGGACGTCAAGTAATTTTGCTTCCTATACTTCCAATGGAAAAACTTCTGTACACATTTTCTTCACAATTAATGCGTTCCCAAGGATGAAAATTTGAACATCGATTAAAATAGCTTCATTTTATAACTTGGAATACTTAATATCTTCTAAAACATAACCATAACTATGCAACCCAACATTTGTTTGTCTACCGACGTCATCAAAGTGCAGGTCACACCATCTTATTTCTGGACAATTAATGCTTCCCAAGGATGAAAATTTGAACATCGATTAAAATAGCTTCATTTTATAACTTGGAATACTTAATATCTTCTAAAACATAACCATAATTATGCAATCCAACATTTGTTTGTCTACTGACGTCATCAAAGTACAGGTCATGCCATCTTTTTTCTAGTTCCAACACCACCAAAGGAAAAGTTATTGATTTTTTATATAATTATGGTTATGTTTTAGAAAATATTAAGTATTTCAAGTTATAATATGAAGTTATTTTAATCGATGTTCAAATTTTCATCCTTGGGAACACACAAATTGTGAAGGAAATGTGTACAAAATATTTTCCATTGGAAGTATATAGGAAGCAAAATTACTTGACATCCACCTTAACGGTTTAGCAAAACCGTTAAACGATTTACGGAAATGCTTTTTGGACCGCTTTTGTTTTCCTTACTGGTAAATTTAGTAAGTGCTATAAATTCAAGAAACAAAAGCCCGAATTTCCAAAAATTAACGACAGTAAAAAAACAACTGAAATTTTGGAATAACAAGCTTTATTTGCTTAGACATCCAATAAAAATTGAAATTTATGTGAATTTTCCAGTTTTTATTTCATGTGATATACTTGGAGATCGGGCTGCAGGGCCCGAGCGCTACTCTGGAAACGAGTGTAGCGAGACTAGAGGTGCAGCCCCTTAGTATATAAAATAGTTACTAGGTCAGAAACAAAGGCTAGAAGAGGAACAGATTTCAAGGCAGTGACTCACCAAGGGTAAAGGTTTCATGTCGCTGTGTGCAGCAGGGTAGGCGATATAGAGTTTCAGCTTTTCAGTAACATCCACCCACACTTCCCAATTTGCACTTGGAAGCGTTAATGGTCAAGTCCCCTGTGGCATCATATTGCAAAGATGTGTAAGAAAAATATACAATGCTAAATCACAGAAAATCCATGACAAAATCTAGGAATTTTCAGCTTTTAACTCAAGTTAAAAGCTGAATGCTACAGTTTCATGTTTTAATGGATTTCAAAATGATTCCCCGTCGCAAATTCTTTCGGGGCCTACTCAGATGTCTTAGCCTTAATCCAGCCCTGAGCGGTCATGTGAATGGAGACCAGATCTGGATCATCGCAGATTAATACTTTATCTCTTCCTGTGGGTGTAGTCGTGCCCACTCACATCCTTCTTGCCGGGTTGTCATAGACAGTGCTATTCAGTGCAATGGGAGTATTCAATTAAAAAAATCACTGATTCATCTATCATAGCTTGGAGGGTTTAATAATGAAAAATAATCTATATGACGTAAATAATATGGGGTGAATAAGAGTGTGAGACACATAACTAAAAACAATTTAAAAGGCCCATTTTTAAGTTCTGAAATAAAACTACCTTTCCCATAAAACTCCTGTGTTATCACGCACCGGACCCTTCTAATGCTACAGGACAAAATGATGATTTGCATGTTTACACACAAATCATGTGTTGAAAAGCAAATGAGTTCCAGAGCCCTGAAACTTGGCTTATAAGTAAACATTTTCGATAAAAGGGGGATACAGTTGATAACTTCCAAAGGTTCAAACCCAAGGGGAGGGATTACGCCTGCAAATGGTGCTGATAACTGATTTTTCCGTTCATGCAGCAGACTGAAGAATAATAAGAAAAACAGAAGACATTACATTTTCAGGGGTATTCTTGTATCTAAGCAGGGGTGCTTATTCTGTGAAATCAAATTTCCTGAAACCAAACCCAAATTTCCTGAAAATAACGTAGCTCAATACTTACAAAAAAAAAAAAAAAAAAAATCAGAATATATGTGTTACATTTGTAATTTATTTTCCAAGTTCTGATATTTTTTTAAAGAACAGTGGCCTTTATAAAATTTTACTAATTGCAAATTTCCAGTGTTTGGCCCTTCAAAGCTAAAAATAATACTTATAAAAAGCAAAATATTGAGAAAAAAAAATAAAAAAGCTGCTCAGGAAATCTTTGTCATTGCATTAAAACCAATGACAAAGATTTCCTGAGCAGCAACCAGCAGGCATCCCAAAGGGAAGGGGAAAGGGTGAACAAAAGTCAGCAGGGAGATCCTCCCTAGATCTCTGTGATGATGAGATGAGAAGTCTTGAAGGTCAAAAGCAGCAGACAAAGTTGGTGGGCCACTAAGCCCTGGGGTGGGGAAGGAGCAAAGGGGCACTGCCAGGAAAAGAAAGGGGTGAGAAATTTCTGTTTGGAGTAGCTCTGGGCAAACCCAGCACCAAACCACAAAGGAAAGCAAACAGTTAACACACTTTTAGAAGACAAATATAACATTAGGTGGGGGGTGGGGGTGGGAGGTGATCTCTCCCAGCTGAATTGGGTAGACACAGAGTGGACCTGTTTCTCTTCTCCTCTGTGGGGGTAGATTGGCAGTCAGATTTCCCAACTCCCAATGGAATTGAGTTTTGCTTTGGCCACCAACCAAGGGAAAGGACAGTGACAGGCCTTGCCACTGGCCATAAAATAAAATTTCTGAAAAAAAAAAAAAAAAAGCGCCGAAAATTCCAGTACAACGACGAAAATTTCCGTGGAAAAAAAAAAAAAAAAAAAACTACTAAAAGGTCACCACACCAAAAAGATTTTTCTACTAAAATTATTAAATTATTTAGAATATTCGGTCTTAGTTATAAATTGAATTTACTTAGCAAACACTATGCAAGTTAAGATACATGAAAATTATACTTTTATGGTGAACTTAAATGAATAAAGCTCTGATGTGCAAATGGTGTGAAATATCATGGATGAGAACATTCATATTGCATACCACTTATAATTTACATACATATAAAAAATGAAATAGAAAGAAAAAAGTATTTCTTAGATACAGATAAAGAGTTCAATATTTGTCAGAGCAAGAGACCAAATGCCACAGAAAAGACTACTTACCTATTTCCCTGACAAAGCCTGGTCACAGAAAAAAGCCCAAAATCAGTTATAACAACTTTTCCATTTTCATAAAATATATTTTTAGTTTTGAGGTCCTTGTGTACAATTTCCCTGGCATGAAGATAACCCATTCCCTAAACATCAAAAACACAATCATTATTACATCACCAATTATAAAATTCAATAAAAATGAATTCATATCTGAACATTAATCTTTTCTCCACCATCAACCTTTATTTTGAGGAATGCACACAAGACACTTTTCTTTTACACATAAATACACTGCTACGCAGCAGTAGCAATCAAATCAAACTACGTACAAATAGGGAAAAACAAGGCTTACGAATCATAAAATGATCTGTAAGCCTCACAAACCATTTTATGATTCATAAGCCTTTTTTTAAGCTTTCATTGTTCATAAAGGTTTCTAATGTTCTATGTCTGCTGCATGTCTTTTCAATTTGTCGAAATCCCATATCCTCGTCATTCATCTTAATTTCACATATACCTGCACCATTCTATGCCTCAAATTTGTCTTCACTGTCATAAACGTTGATTTTTTAATCTGCTGCACTGAAGAAGCCTAAAACTATACAATTCCTTGAAGTTTTTCTACATCATTCATGCCACTCTTCTAATGGTCTGTGAACAACCACACATAAAGTGACACATGACAGGATCTGATAATTACGAAATTGATATTTTGTAAGCCTACCACAGTGTTGAACCTTCACTAGGTGAGCAAACTTTCTATAAATATTCTGATTTTGTTGCATTTTGTTTTAATTTTTATTTAATGTCACTAGTTAAACATAGCCCACATAACTTGCATAAAGAAAAATGTGCGATAAGTAAAAGGCAATGACATAACTATTGTACTACTTACTACTGTGCGTATTTTTTTTTTTTTAATGTAGCAGTGTCTGAGGAGCATTTTTTAAACATCTCCAAGTTTTGCGAGTTTGTAATTTTCATATGCTGCACAAGGGAAATGAAAGAACTGATGATTCAGGACACCAAAGTGTAAAACTTTTAAAGACCTCATATGCACAGTTTCTTCATCTATGAATCTATGGAGGGGACAGCAGGAGCCCCCCTGGACTGGTTAAACCACGCAATCCCTAGACAGAAGACCTCTAGTTAACTTCGAGAAAAATATCTGCTGACTATGCTGTTTCACTTTGACTACAAATGAACTACATCATGCTGAAAAATCAAAGGTAATGGAAAGATAGATAAGACAATAACAGACTCAAAAATCAGGACCTTAGATAACCATTTGATGAGAAAAGCAACTTGTTTTCATAAAAAAAAGGGGGGGCACAAAGGAACTGCTAACAGTTTTAGAATTCATTACTTACTCCATCTGTATAAGACATGTGGCTAAGATATAACAAAAACTGCAAAATGACATAGAAGATTGTATTTATTATTTTTTTCTTTTCAAAATGTGAGGTCACTTTATTATTACTATATATATCAGAGGTGTTTGCAAGGCAAGGCACGAAACCCTGAAATCATCGGCGTCTCCCAACGGTGCCAATGCATAAACTCGAGACATAAATGAACATGTGTGGGTAACCCCCCCCCCCCCCAGCATAACAAAAGTATTTCCATTACTACTAGTACCTCTAATGATTATATTTATCAGCAAAGCTGCTACCGATACTTCGAAAGATAAAATGGTTTCACTTTTGGAATTACTTACTACCTACCTATACATTTTGCTCACAACAATAAATTATTTTGGGGTTGAGCTTGCAGTATTAATTTGTTGCAAAAAAAAAAAAAAAAATCCTTCAGTGAAATTTAAGTAACTTTGATTTCGACAACTACATGATATTGTCTTTTAACATATACCACACTAAGAATGTTAATAAAAATTTTGCATTTGTATAAAATAAACCAATTACACACATAACATACCTTTTTTAAAAAAGTTTTGCCTTTCTTTCCAATTGCAAAATTACCCATTTGGCAAATAAATAAAAGAAAATCTGCAGTCAAGTTTTTAAGTTACTAGAAGGGCAACTCCTCTTTTTCATAGGATATTGGCCTTTTTTTAACAGAAATTTTAGTCGTTAAGTTTCAGTCATGTGGTATTTACCTAAAGTTCTATTTACTAATAAAATAACAGTATATTTAGCAAATTGGATGTTGATCTAAAGTTCCATTTATTAATAAAAAATACACATCAGTCTGGTGTGGTGAAAATCTTAAGTTATATTTACTAATAAAACAACACTTTCTTAAAAAATTGTGCAATCTTCATTTGTTTTTTAGCGGAAACACTATCAGGCTGACGCTTACGTTTACAACATCCTTCATTTGCAGTGTCTTGTTTGTGTATCAAAGAGGAGAAGAACCTGTACTATTACAAGTAGCTATTGTAATTGCTTCAACAGGTTTTGGAGGCAGAACTGTAGCACGTACTCCATTTATATATGCAGAAACATGACCCAGCTATATCAATTTTCTGACACCATATCCCAGCTTTCTCCTTCTGGGTGTCTTTTTTTCTAGCCAATCCCACCGGAATTTATTTTTGACTGAGGCCTCTAATGTCTTGAGATAGTCAGTTTTGGTTAAAAATTTCATCGTTGATGATGAACTTAACTTAAACTGAAATCGTGTAAACTTTCAAATTCCTAAAAACATTCATACATCACACACACACAAAATACCCATCACTTTTGCCTAAACAAAAAACCACAAATGTTTCATCAGGGAAACAAAGATACCTCCTCTCCATCACTGACTTACTAATACAATGAGGCAGGCTGCTCCCGCGCGTAGCTGCAGGCGCGTGAGTGACATACTTCATTTGCTGTAACTCGCTCCCACTATCTCCAAGTTCCAATCCCACATCACTCATCAGAGCGAAAAACCGTTTTTTTTTTTTTTTTTGTATCGAGGAGCAGAAGTGCCGACGAAATGACCGAGAATTTGCGCGCATGCCCTTCCCACAGAACAACGGACAACCACAGCACGAACTGCTCGCTTCAAGTCGAGACTTCATGCGTTAAGCTCGAGTCGGCTCCATTGGCGAGGAAGACAATATTATTATCACATTAATTCATTGGTGAAAAGCAATTTTTTTTTAGTAAATACTTTTGCCATGAATCGTATTAAATTTCTGTTTGTTTGCTTTGTCGCTTATTAAAACTCAAAATTCAACAGTCTTTAAAATGTCTTCAAAGCTAAACATCCGGAATTCCGGGTATGAAAGATCGCCCAAACCCGGAAATCCGGGTTAGACCCGGAACACAAACAGCCCTGATATATGTATATATATATATATATATATCATCATCATCATCATCATTGTCAACCATTATCAATCCACTGCTGGACGAAGGTCTCCCCAAGTTTCCTCCACAACGGTCTGTCTTGTGCCAGTCTCCTCCATGTCACTCCCGCATATTTACGAATTTCATCCACCCATCTCCCATGTGGTCTTTTTCTGGGTCTTTTCCTGTCCCTTGGAATCCAATCTAAAATTTCGGCTGTCCATCTATGGTCTGTCCTTCTGGCAGTATGTCCAGCCCATTGTCATTTCAGGGATTTAACTCTGATCATGATGTCTTCCACTCTCGTCATTTTTCGGATCCACGAGTTCCTCTTCTTATCTCTCCTGGTTATACCAAGCATGCACCTCTCCATGCTTCTTTGAGTTGTCTGCAGCTTTTGTATGTCTCTTTTAGTTAAGGTCCACGTCTCTGCACCATACGTAAGCACTGGAAGGATGCATTTATCAAACACTTTTCTTTTAAGACATAATGGCATATTGCTCTTGAAAATTATGCTGTTTCTTCCAAAAGCTCTCCAGGCAAGTTTTGTACGCCGATTAATTTCTTCATCAATGTGACCCTCACTTGATATCTGCTGTCCAAGATAAACATACGTATCTGTTATCTCCAGTTTTTCTCCATCAATCGATAAATCTTCATTTCTTGTAAAAGCATTGAACATCACTTTTGTCTTCTGAAAGTTCATTTTTAATCCCACTTCTTTACTCTTGTCAGCAAGTTCCTGGATCATACTCTGCAGCTCTGATGGGGTAGTTGCAAAAATGACTACGTCATCAGCAAAACGAAGGTGGGTTAGATAATCTCCATTAATCTTTATCCCTTTGTTTTCCCAGTTCAGTGATTGAAAGACATTTTCCAATGTGGCATTAAAGAGCTTCGGAGATATGGTGTCACCTTGTCTCACTCCTTTTCCAATTTTTATGTGTGTTGTATTTTCAAACAGCCGAATCTTTGCACTTGCATTTTCATAGATGTTATTAATAATATTAATGTATGCATCTTCAATACCGCAGGATTTCAGAGCCGTGGTAACTGCTGATGGTTTCACCGAATCAAAGGCTTTTTCATAATCGATAAAAGCCATGCACAATGGAAGTTCATATTCCCTCGCTCTTTCAATCAGTTCTCTCAGTACGTGGATATGATCTATTGTGCTGTAGCCACACCTGAATCCAGCTTGTTCTCTCGGTTGAGCCATGTCCAGTGTTACCTTCAAGCGGTGTGAAAGAACTTTAGTGAAGATTTTATAAACCACTGATAGGAGGCTGATAGGTCTGTAGTTCCTGAGATCCTCAGTGTCACCTTTTTTATGTAGCAGGATCATTGTAGCATTGTTCCAATCCTCAGGAATCTTCCCTTCATTAAGGCATCGAGTGAAAATTTGGGCGAGTACTGTTTCAATTTCTCCACTTGCTTCTTGTATGATGTCTATAGTAATTCCATCTTCTCCTGGAGCTTTCCCTCGCTTCATGTTCTTGATTGCATGAGCAACTTCTGCTGGGAGGACTGAAAGAACTCTGGTACCTTTCATGATGTCTGGAGTACATGTATCATCCCTTTCATATAATTTGGAGTAGAAATCTTTCACTCTTGTCAAAATTTCACCTCTATTTCTTGTTATAGAACCATCTTCTTTTCTCAGAGCCATAATCTGTTTTCTTCCCTTACTGAGATGCCCCTTTGCTATCTTAAGGCTTTGGTTGTTTTCAATTGCTTTCCTCACTAGCTCACAGTTGAATTTCCTTACGTCTTCAGTGATACTTTTTCGTGTTGTCTTGCATAGCTCTATATATTCCACTTTGGAAGTCACATCTACTTTAGTTGTCCTCATCTCTCTTCTTTTTTGCATCAACATTTTGGTTTTTCCTGATAATTTGTTCACATGCAACTTGTTCTTAGACCCAGCTAATTTTGTTGCTGTTTCCATTAGAGCTTTGGTTACTTTTCTGTTAACTTCCGAAATATCCACTTCTTCCGATGTTAGGCCTTCTAAAACAGAGAATCTGTTCTTCAGTTCCAACTTGAAAGTATTATGGTGTTTTTTAAGGTTGGTTATGTCAATACATTTTGTTTGTCTTATGAGCTTGCCACGTTCCAGTTTAGTGTTGAGGTGCATCTTACATCTCACCAATCTATGGTCACTACCTGTGTTGAACTTGTTCAGCACACTGCAGTCTTCGATGACGAATTTTTTGTTACACATAATAAAATCAATTTCACTTGTCGTCCCAACTGGATGTCTCCATGTCCATTTCCTGTGTGGCTTTTTCTTGAAAAAGGAGTTCAAGATGAAAAATCCTTCTGCCTCTGCAAACTCAACGAGAGTATTTCCACGCTGGTTTCTGTTGCCGTGACCGAATTTACCTACTGAAGTTTCATTCTGTTGCCGTTGCCCTATTTTTGCATTGAAATCTCCCATAATTATCTTCAAGTGCTGCTTACCTTTATTATTTAGATGACGAATTTCCTCATAAAATTCTTCAATTTCTTCTTCAGGATGACTTGTGGTGGGTGCGTAAGTTTGAATAATCTGAGCCTGGTATCTTCTCGATAGTTGGATAACGAGTCGTGCAGCTCTGTCAGAGGAACTTTCAACTTCTACCACTTTATCCTTCAGTTTCTTGTTTATTATAAATCCAACACCACTAGTTCTGCCAGTATCTGTCCCACGATAGTAGAAGAGATGTCCACTTTTCAGTTCGATGAGATCTTCTCCTTTTCTCCTTACCTCACTTAGCCCGACGATGTCCCACTTGATCCTTTGTAGTTCCTCTTCCAATTCAAGAAGCCTTGAATCAGAAGATAGGGAGCGTCCGTTATAGGTAGCCAAGGTCAGCATCAAATGGCAGCCTAGTCCGGTCCTCCGGGGATTCTTAGCACCCTCTGCCTTCATGTCGCACTGGCCGCTGCCTTGGCCAGGTACATTCCAGCTGCCGGAGACTGAGGGCCAAGATTTAAGTTGTAGAGTCATTTTGGAGGTGTTTGGCCATAACTCACCACGCTGGCCAAGCGGGTTGGTGAGTGTGGGATAGCATTTCCTCTGATCCCGATGGTATAGTTATACCGCTATTGGCGGTCGTCAGAGCCCCTTTAGTGGGAACAGGATGCACCACGAGAAGGCGGGGTTGACATTTGTCAAGGAGAGGCTGTGATGTTACGCATCACCTGACCTTACATCCCATATATATATATATATATATACAAAATATATATACACGGTCGAGTCACATTATTGTTACCAACTAATATCCAGAGTAACCGCCGTGTGTAGTGTGAACAGCAACTAGATGGGCTGCAAGTGACTCAATAAGGTGCTGGAAGGTGTTCACAGATATGTGGAGCCATGCTGACTGCAGTGCATCTGACAGCTTCTGGAGGGTGTGTGGTGGAGATCCATAGGGCGAGCAACATGATCGAGGTGGTCCCACAGATGCTTAATTGGGTTTAAGTCTGGGGAATCAGGGGGCCAGGGAAGTATTTTGAAATCTTCGTGCTCTTCCAACCACTCTCGGACATTTCTAGCAGTGTGACACATCGCATTGTTATGCTGGAAGATCCCATCCACTCCAGGAAAGACAATCAGCATGTATGGGTGTATGTGGTTTGCAAGGATGGATTCATACCAAATTCAATCCATAGTGCCTTCCACAGGTATGAGTGGACCCAGAGAATGCCACGAAAACATTCCCCAGACCATAACGCTGCCCCCACAAGCAGTGTTCTTCCAGCAATGGTTGAAGAGCGTTTGTTTTCTGATGTTTCTGGCTTTATAATCCAACGTCCATCCGTTTGATGAAGCAGAAAACGTGACTCATGGGAAAAGGCAATCCTTTGCCAATCAGTGGAGGTTCAATTCCGATACTGTCGTTCAAATATAAGCCTTTTCTGCCGATGCACCATTAGCATAGGTGCAGTGACCATCCGTCTGCATCTGAGTCCCATACGCAGCAGAGTTAGCTGTACTGTTGTTTTAGACACACTTCCGGTAGCCCCCTGGTTCATTCGGCCAGTGAATTACTCCACTGTAGCGTGTCGATTGGCCCTCATGCATCTTTGCAGCCGACGTTCACCTCTCACATCAATGACATGTGGTGCTCCACAGTTTCCACATCGCTTATTCACAATGGTGCTATTTCTCCGATCACGATACACTTTAGCCACAGCAGCACGCGAACAGTTCACAAACTGTCCTGTTTCAGAAACACTGCCACCCTTGGCCCGAAAGCCAACAATCATCCCTTTTTGCAAATCTGATAAATTGCTCCTTTTATCCATGACAGCAATGAGTGATATGCTTTCAGAATGCCTACAGTACACCTTATATACCCTCCAAGCCAGCTAATGACACATATCTTCTTTAATTAGCTATGGGCTTGTTGATGTCAAAAGTAGGTGGTCACAATAATGTGTCTCGACTGTATATATTTATGTATTTTGCTGATAAGTAATTTTATAGTGAAGGTAGGTGTACACTGAAGTGCCAGAAAAACTGGTACAACAGTCTAATACTTGGTAGTTCCCCCACAGGAGCACAGGACTGCAGAAATACGACGGAGCATGGTCTCCACTAGCTTCTGGAAATATGCTGTAGGCAATGCACACGATACTTCCTGCACAGTGTTCCACAATTCGGGTGTATTCCGAGGTCTCGAATTCCTGTGTTCAATAGCGCGTTGCATGGCATCCCAAATGTGTTCTATCACATTCAGATCTGGGGACTTGGGTGAGAATGGCAACATCCCAAACTCAGATGAATGCTCCTCTAACCATAATGTGGCATCCCGACACTTGTGTGGAGGTGCATTGTTCTGTTGGAACAGGCCCAACCCATCAGCATGAATGCAGGACATGAACGGGTGTTCCTCGTCAGAAAGGATGTGCACATAGGGTTGGCCGGTCACAGACGTTTGTAGACATACCAGGGGTCCCAGTAAGTCCAGCTAAACACACCCCATACCATTACGGACCCCCCACCAGCCGGTACAGTTCCCTGTTGGCAGGAGGGATCCATGGCTTCATGGGGTTTGTGCCACATACGAATCCTTCCATCTGCCAGATACAGTTGGAAACGTGACTCGTCAGACCAGGCTATTGGTTTCCAGTCATCAAGTGTCCAGTGGCGGTGTTGCCATGCCCAACCGAGGCGCATAGCTCTGTGTCGTGCACCCATCAAGGGGACTCGAGTTGGGCGTCAGCTCCCAAAGCCCATATCGTGCAGGGTACGTTGCACAGTCCAGACGCTGATGCTTGTTGAGGCTCCAGCATTGAATTCCGATGATACCTGCGAGAGTGTTGCACGGCTATCGCGTGAAACGATTCTTGACAGCCGACCATGGTCACGTTCATGTAATGTGTTTTTACGTCCACACTGGTATTGTAGGTTGGAGGTTTTGCCAGAATTCTTGTAGCCCCGGTACACCCTTGCAATGGTCGTCCGTGAAAATCCGAACTTCGTTTCTACCTCCAAAATACTATGGCTCATCTCACGAGCGCCAACTATGACACCTCGTTGAAAATCGCTTAAATCGTTATTACTTGTCATTCTCATGCCGAAAACAGCTCTGACAGCTGGCAAGAATGTCTATCGCTTTATATACGCACTGGCAGACGCAACTGAGTACGTGCATAAGTGACATTGCTATGTGTTTTGCATAAGCTCGCCTGTACCAGTTTTTCTGGCACTTCAGTGTATATCTTCATCACATTTTGTTGCTTTAACTGAACTACGAGGTAGGATCCAAAAGTTTGGGGACTTGGAGTGCAGTTTCTTACCTTGAATACTTTAAAACACTGATGCACAACCACCTTCAAAATAATCCCCTTGGGCGACGACGCACTTTTGCCAGCGCTTGTAAAGCTTCTGGAAGCATTGCTGAAAGCCATGTTTTGCAACCCCTCGTAATGCCTCCTGCATTGCTTTTTTACCTCATTTGTTGACAAAACGACGTTCCTGCAGATTTTGTTTCGTCAGTAGAAATAGGTAAAAATCTCAGAGGACTAAGTTGAGTGAATAGGCAGGATGTGGAAGCACATTAGCACGATTTCTAGCGAGAAACTCTGTGACTAATAGAGACCGATGTGCAGGCGTGCCGTCATGGTAACATTGTCCACTTCGCCACTTGTCCCATAAGCGATGTAAAATGTCCAGATAACATTCCTTGTTAACTGTTGTGCCCTCAGGAATAAATCAATAAGCACAACAGTTAACATTCCTTGTTAACTGTTGCGCCCTCGGGAATAAATTCGGAATGGACAATGCCATGAGAATCAAAAAACACCTCCAGCATGGCTTTCCCTTTGCTGAGATCTTGCCTGAATTTCTTTGATTGCGGTGAAGACTGTGATTTCCATGTTAATGAAGCAAACTTCGGCTGAATATCTAGCACCACGTTTCATCACTTGTGATGATGTTATCCAAAAATGCAGGATCGCTATCAGCTTTGTCGATTAATTCGCACGATATCCGCATCCATTCATCCTTTTGTTCGGAGGTCAAAAGGCAAGGGACAATGTGTTGGCATATGGTCTCCGATAAGTTAGTTGCAATAGCGATTTCCTCAATGGTTTGGCGACGATCCTGATGAACACACTGCACCACCATTGTAATACTGTCCTCACTCCGTGCAGTCACAGGTTGACCAAGCACTCATTATCTGCGATGGATTCTCGGCCCTCTTTGAAACGCCGATAGCACTCGTACACCTTCGATCTCGCTATTGTAGAGTGACCATAACACCTTCAAAAGCATTTCTAAGGTCTCTGCAGTTGTTTACCCAAACGCTGACAAAATTTAATGTTACAACGCTGCTTTTCAAAAGCCATGTTTCTCACATCGCAGAAGACAGACGACTAACCACAGTAGCAAACAAACGTCTGTGCGCACATTCAAATCACTTTCCATGGGCCAAACCATTCTAATTATGGAGAGGAGGGGTGGCGGGATGTATTTCAGACGCCGTAACTTTATCATAACTACATGCTTGTATTGTCACGGGTAAGCGCTGTCCCCGGACTTTTGAATCCTACTCCGTATATTTTTGACAAACACCAGCTACAGTGTGTGAACATCAAGGAACACTGATAACTGCAGTATGTATCTCATACTGTCTACTTTTGTTCTCCACATTATGATTTTCTTTAGAAAAAAAGTGCCATATTCAGAATGCAGTGCTATGTATTGGAAGTATTCAAATAATAAGATTGCATGGCAGTTAAAAGAAATTTGGTTAAGCTTATACTAGATTCTTGAATTTGTGTTGAATTTCTGTCTTGTTATCGATATGCCTAATATCAAGTTTTGTAAGACGAAATAAAACGAACTGTTTGAAAGTTCAGGTTAAAAGATGAAAATTAAAATAAGTTTGAAATATTGAAGAGATAAAATTCAATGTAACTCTGAATGAAAGTTTAAAATCTTTTGGAAGCATAAAATACCAAAAATGTGGAGGTCACAGCATCAAATAGATAATATTCTTTCCTCCAACACTTTGGATGCATTTCGCTTAATACTTTACTGGCATTTTCAACATTTCATGGATTATAGAGCATCCTTTGACAGGGAGTAGACTTAGGCTTAATAGCAAACATACTGAACATCAATGAACATGTTGGGCTTTCAAGTTGAGAAAAAAGAAGATCTGTAATTTTTTTTAATGATGAAAATGAAAATTCTTGCACATATTTTTTTTTATCTACCTAAGTAACCAGAGCAATCTCTACAAGAGCACAAGTGTGCTTTATTACCTTATTACATTAATTACACCTGCATACACATGCAAGCTTTTTTTTTTTTTTTTTTTATAATGTTCCGAGTTCAATCCTGGTAACAATACATGACATATTTGTGGCATTATTAAACAAGAATTGTTTAAAAAGAAATCATACTCCTCTTTTATAAATGCACAGTTTTCATCACAGTGGTGGAATAACAATTTCAATTTAAAAATATCATCATCATCATCAACATTGTCAACCATTATCAATCCACTGCTGGATGAAGGTCTCCCCAAGTTTCCTCCACAACGGTCTGTCTTGTGCCAGTCTCCTCCATGTCACCCCTGCATACTTTCGAATTTCATCCACCCATCTCCCATGTGGTCTTCTTCTGGGTCTTTTCCTGTCCCTTGGAATCCAATCTAAAATTTCGGATGTCCGTCGATGATCTGTCCTTCTGGCAGTATGTCCAGCCCATTGCCATTTCAGGGATTTAACTCTGATCATGATGTCTTCCACTCTTGTCATTTTTCGGATCCACGAGTTCCTCTTCTTATCTCTCCTGGTTACACCAAGTATGCACCTCTCCATGCTTCTTTGAGTTGTCTGCAGCCTTTGTATGTCTCTTTTAGTTAAGGTCCACGTCTCTGCACCATACGTAAGTACTGGAAGGATGCATTGATCAAACACTTTTCTTTTAAGACATAATGGCATATTGCTCTTGAAAATTATGCTGTTTCTTCCAAAAGCTCTCCAGGCAAGTTTTGTACGCCGATTAATTTCTTCATCAATGTGACCCTCACTTGATATCTGCTGTCCAAGATAAACGTACGTGTCTGTTATCTCCAGCTTTTCTCCATCAATCGATAAATCTTCATTTCTTGTAAAAGCATTGAACATCACTTTTGTCTTCCGAAAGTTCATTTTTAATCCCACTTCTTTACTCTTGTCAGCAAGTTCCTGGATCATACTCTGCAGCTCTGATGGGGTAGTTGCAAAAATGACTATGTCATCAGCAAAACGAAGGTGGGTTAGATAATCTCCATTAATCTTTATCCCCTTGTTTTCCCAGCTCAGTGACTGAAAAACACCCTCCAATGTAGCATTAAAGAGCTTCGGAATCTTCCAATCCTCAGGAATCTTTCCTTCATTAAGGCATCGAGTGAAAATTTGGGCGAGTACTGTTTCGATTTCTCCACTTGCTTCTTGTATGATGTCTACAGTAATTCCATCTTCTCCTGGAGCTTTTCCCCGCTTCATGTTCTTGATTGCATGTGCAACTTCTGCTGGAAGGACTGGAGGAACTCTGGTACTGGTATCTTTCATGATGTCTGGAGTGCATGCATCATCCCTTTCATATAATTTGGAGTAGAAATCTTTCACTCTTGTCAAAATTTCGCCTCTATTTCTTGTTACAGAACCATCTTCTTTTCTCAGTGCCATAGTCTGCTTTCTTCCCTTATTGAGATGTCCTTTTGCTATCTTTAGGTTTTGGTTGTTTTCAATTGCTTTCCTCACTAGTTCACAGTTGAATTTTCTTACGTCTTCAGTGATACTTTTTCGTACTGTCTTGCATAGCTCTATATATTCCACTTTAGAAGTCACATCTTCTTTAGTTGTCCTCATCTCTCTTCTTTTTTGCATCAACATTTTCGTTTTTCCTGATAATTTATTTACATGCAACTTGTTCTTAGACCCAGCTAATTTTCTTGCTGTTTCCATAAGAGCTTTGGTTACTTTTCTGTTAACTTCAGAGATGTCCACTTCTTCCGATGTTAGGCCTTCTAAAGCAGAGAACCTGTTCTTCAGTTCCAACTTGAAGGTATTATGGTGTTTTTTAAGGTTGGTTATGTCAATACATTTTGTTTGTCTTATGAGCTTGCCACGTTCAAGTTTAGTGTTGAGGTGCATCTTACATCTCACCAATCTATGGTCACTACCTGTGTTGAACTTGTTTAGCACACTGCAGTCTTCTATGACGAATTTTTTGTTACACATAATAAAATCAATTTCACTTGTCGTCCCATTTGGACGTCTCCATGTCCATTTTCTGTGTGGCTTTTTCTTGAAGAAGGAGTTCAAGATGAAAAACCCTTCTGCCTCTGCAAACTCAACGAGAGTATTTCCACGCTGGTTTCTGTTGCCGTGACCGAATTTACCTACTGAAGTTTCATTCTGTTGCCGTTGCCCTATTTTTGCATTGAAATCTCCCATAATTATTTTCAAGTGCTGCTTACCTTTATTATTTAGATGACAAATTTCCTCATAAAATTCTTCAATTTCTTCTTCAGGATGACTTGTGGTGGGTGCATAAGTTTGAATAATCTGAGCCTGGTATCTTTTCGAGAGTTGGATAACAAGCCGTGCAGCTCTGTCAGAGGAACTTTCAACTTCTACAACTTTATCCTTCAGTTTCTTGTTTATTATAAATCCAACACCACTAGTTCTGCCAGTATCTGTCCCACGATAGTAGAAGAGATGTCCACTTTTCAGTTCGATGAGATCTTCTCCTTTTCTCCTTACCTCACTTAGCCCCACAATGTCCCACTTGATCCTTTGTAGTTCCTCTTCCAATTCAAGAAGCCTTGAATCAGAAGATAGGGAGCGTCCATTGTACGTTGCCAAGGTCAGCATCAGATGGCAGCCTAGTCCGGTCCTCCGGGGATTCTTAGCACCCTCTGCCTTCATGTCGCACTGGCCGCTGCCTTGGCCAGGTACATTCCAGCTGCCGGAGACTGAGGGCCAAGATTTAAGTTGTGGAGTCATTTTGGAGGGGTTTGGCCATAACTCACCACGCTGGCCAAGCGGGTTGGTGAGTGTGGGATAGAATTTCCTCTAATCCTGATGGTATAGTTATAACGCTATTGGCGGTCGTCAGAGCCCCTTTAGTAGGAACAGGATGCACCACGAGAAGGCGGGGTTGACATTTGTCAAGGAGAGGCTGTGATGTTACACATCACCTGACCTTACATTCCTTAAAAAAAAAAAAAATATATATATATATATATATATATATATATATATATATATATATATATATATAACTTCCAACAGTTCTTTCTCTCACCTTTTTCTAAAGAAATGACAAAACACAAAATTTGAATCTTAAATAATACATACAATTTAAAATGCTGGCAAATGTGCAAACATAAATTTGCTAACAAATAAAAAATATAAAAGGAACAATACCTGTGAAATCTGTTGAGCTATAGTGATTGTCTTATTTAAATTGAATTTGTCTTTCCTAAGGTGGAGGTGTGTATAAAGGGTCAAGCCTTTGCACAAACTACAAAAGAAATAAAAAAGAACAAAAAAACATTAACCTTTGGTAAAAGTAGCAAATATGAAACTCTGTAAGACATGAATCAACTTTGTTCTTTAATTTTCATAATATCTGAATACTCTCTCTTAGTGCATCAGGAATGAACACACACACACTCACTCACTCCAATATATATTTATAATTAAATAAAATGTTATGCTTTTGAGGAAGCAGAGAATAGATTTACAGATATTTTGATGTGGAACGTACTAAACCGTCTTTGCACGTTACGAACTTGAACAAATACTACTGACTGTAGTCAAGTTAAAAAGCTTTACTGAAGCCTAAAACTAATATGTACAATTAAAATGTGAGATCTTTGAAGAACATTGTGTTCCCATCCTCAGACAAACTTAGAGAATGATCGTGTGTAGAAGATTTTAGGAAGGGAGTGTCTGACCCCAGGTCTTAAACAACCCTTAGAAATAGGAAGCTAGGAGATTTGGGCTAGAGCGCCTGATAGGAAAGTGACACGGAAGCAAGGTAGAAAGAGCGAGGAAGATGCCCTTATTTATTACCGGGGGCCAGTACCCGGCGTCCGACGGCTTAACGTGCCCATCTGACGCACGGCGGATATTTAGTGGTTCGATCATTCGTACCTGCCCAGGATCGAACCTAAGGTTATCTCCATGGCAGTCACGAATGCTGACCACTAGACCACCCGCGGCTCTACAAACTTAGAGATGTACATGTCCAGGTATATATACCAGTTTGTGAGGCTCGAGAAGGCGTATAAAGATTGAAACGAGCATGCACTGATCCAATGAATGGTGTACCACCCCGTTGAAATGGCCAAGTTTCAGAAAATCATGGCATAGATCTGACCTAATGGCCTTCCCAAAACGGGAAATGACCTTAGTAACAAGTTACAAGGTAAGTGTATTACACAATTGATGTCAAAACCCAAATATACATTGAGATAAAAAAAACATTAGGTAAGCACAAAAAATTACTGATATGACTTGAGCTAAGAGTTTGAACCAAGTCCTGGGATTTTGTAAAACAAGTCCCTCCATGGCTGAGGAATTACGCATGGGGACGAGTCATTGCAGTGAATGTCCCTAACAGCATGAATGCATAAACTTTCAGCCAAACGCAAAGAAGTCAAATTGCGTTGAGTAGTTAGAATCTGAGCTTGGTCCCAAATGGGGAAGTGGGTTCCACTGAGAGTCAATCTTGCCAATGCCGTGTTCATGGACCCCATCTTCACACTGTACTTGTGTTCAGACACACGGACCTGGAGAGAAGGCCTCATGGAACCAATATAAAGTTTGGTAGGTACATCGATGTCCATGGCTTGCATAGGGATAACATAAACCCCATGACCTCCATGTTGCACAACAGTCACAGTCCTTCTTAATCAGTGTCGAGATGTTCGTTGTCCTGAGGCCGAAACCCAGACCATGGCACCTACAAATGTTTTTGAGAACTGTAACAGGTTCAGGTAGCCCTGGTTGGATCCCTTTGTACTGTACAATGGTATGAGAAATCAGGTTGATGGCCAAAAGCATTTTGTTTTCATAACTAGCTTGATTCAAGACGATTATTTGATTCGTCTTGTCTGAGGAAACCAAAGCAATATGTGGATTCTCTCCTAACTCTCAGAGTTGAACACGTTCTTCATGGAAAGTTTGCTCTAGGTCTGTAACAGTGGCAGGCTTGCGAAGAACTTTATGAATTGCGTATCTAGTTGCTTCATGGTCTTCCGTAGGCAACGACCTGACCACATTCTCCACCTGGGGGATGAACTTAGGATTGCTGGGGTGCGGATCTGGGTATGGAAACTTCAAGCCTCTACATAGGGCTGTCTCCTGAGAGCTGCTTAATACAACACTGCTGAAATTCTGAAAGGTGGGAGTGGAACTGGGAACCACGTGTCAGGAAGTACGTTTACTGTGAGGTTGCCTAAAAAGAAATCTTCCCGAAACCAATATCGAAAGTTTTTTTATGTGAGTGTTTTGGATCTTGGTAGATTCAGACAGAATTATAGCATGTAAAGCAAACATGAGCCAGTCTCTATAAACCAAATGCATGTTCTTAGTTAACAATAAAGATTCTTCGTAAGATCTGTGGTTGAGGTAAGAAATAAGACTATGCTTGCACCTGAACTTAAGATTGCTGGGGTGTGGATCTGGGTACGAAAACTTCAAGCCTCTAGATAAGGCTGTCTCCTGAGTGCTGCTTAATACAACACTGTTGAGATTCTGAAAGGAGGTAGTGGAACCGGGAACCATGTGTCAGGAAGTCATTTGTCTTTTTTGCTTTTAGCTGAATGCTTATGCATTCATACCCTTAGGGACATTTGCTGCAATGACGCATCCCCATGTGTAATTCCTCAGCCATGGAGGGACTTGTTTTACAAATAATAAAAGATAAATACACAGTTGACATGGACCAGGAACATTAAATAGAAGTCATCGCTCTTTCCACGTTTATAAGCGAGTCACAGAAAATTTCTCATCGGCCGCCACCGGGAATCGAACCCAGGGTCTTCCAGTGACGCGCCGGATATGCTTCCACTGTTGGGTTCGATTGCCGGTGGTGGCCGATGATAAATTTTCCGTGACTCACTTATAAACGTGGAAAGAGCAATGACTTCTATTTGATGTTCCTGGCCCACATCAAAAGTGTGTTTATCATTCATTCGCCTTCTAGTTATTTGTTCAGTTGCTGCTGTTCATCTGTGGTGAATCCCCAGCATTGTGCAGGGCTCCAAAGAAGCAACCCTGCCATGTGGTTCGGCAGTTTGTCATTTGTGAGTCCGGACAATTGCGAGGCCGCCGTGGTGCTGTGGAAGAATATCTGGCGCCTAACTGGAAGACCCTGGGTTCGATTCCCGGTGGCGGCCGATGAGAAATTTTCCGTGACTCACTTATAAACGTGGAAAGAGCGATGACTTTTATTTGATGTTTGTTGTTTAACAAAATCCCAGGACTTGGTTTGAGCTCTTAGCCGACGTCGAATCAATTTTTTGTGCTTACCTAATGTGTTTTATCTCAATGTATATTTGTGTTTTGACATCAATTGTGTAATATACTTACCTTGCAACTTGTTACTAAGGTCATTTCCCATTTTGGGAATGCCATTAGGTCAGATCTATGCCAAGATTTTCTGAAACTTGGCCATTTCAACGGGATGGTACACCATTCATCCGATCAGCGCATGCTCATTTCAATCTTCATACTCCTGCTCGAGCCTCACAAACTGGTATTAAAGGACATGTACATCACTAATTTTGTCTGAGGATGGGAACACAATGTTCTTCAAAGATCTCACATTTTAATTGCACATATTGGTTTTAGGCTTCAGTAAAGCTTTTTAACTTGACTACAGTCAGTAGTGTTTGTTCAAGTTCGCAACATGCTAGACGGTTTATTACATTCCACTTCAGCTTTTTGCATGTATGTAGATTACTTTGAGATATTTTGACTTTGCCCTTTCAACAGAAATTAATGCACTGTTATGCAAAACCTAAAAAGTGTGTCCTTTTTTAAATTACATTAAAAAAAAAGTAAGGAAGGAAAAAAAAATTATAGGTTTTAACTTGCCAATAACATTGTCAATATATCCTGTTATGCATTTTATTCACTCATGTCAACAATTCCCTTAGCAACCAATAAAGTTACATTTCAGACTAAAATATCAATATTTTCAATGATAAAAATGTGGTAAAATTTTGCTTAAGAATACTCATAGATGGATTAAAAAAGAATGTTAAAAATCTGAAAGAACGACAAAAAACGACAGCAAGGAAACTTTGACTTAAAATTTAATTCCATATTTCTTTTCTCGCTAGTGCACTTTTGGTGTCTCAAGTCTCAGTTTTTAAGCAGAAACAACGTACGTACGTGTGTGTGTGTGTGTGTGTGTGTGTGTGTGTGGTACTTGAAAGAGTCCACTTCAATTACAATGCACATGTATTTTCTGCCTATTTGGCAGACATATTTGTTGCTTGAAAACAAAGATATAAGTCCCTGAAAGTGTCCTAGCAGGAAACACATTTTTCGTTTTTTTATATCCTGTAATAGACTTATATCTTAGAGTTAACACTTCATACACTGGGGAAACATTAAAATACCATGCTTTCATTACATGAAGTTGCTGATAGGCAATACAATGTTAGCTTAATTCTATATTCCAGAGATTTCAACACAACAGAATATTTGGGTACATGAAAATATTTTCAAAAGTTTCCTAGTAAATTGTACTTCACACTTCCAACCATTTTCGGAGTGAAAAAGTCTTTCACAATTTAACTCCATTTTATCAACCCCCTCCCCCACCCACAAACACACCAGTAAGAGACTGTCATACATGAGAACCATGCTCTAGACATAAAGCAGCTAATTAAGAAAGAATTCAGAAATTATTACAAAGAAGCATTAATCGTATATTTAACTTTATAAAGAACAGTCTCAAATAAGATAGTCATTTTGTGATATGACCCGGAAAAATTGCTTTTTTGTGACTTTTTTTTGTTCAACACGAAAAGGAAAAGAAGTAATTCTGCAATAATTAATCACCCCCCCCCCCTCTCGATAAAAACCAAAACAAAAATTTGACAGCATAAAAAAAAAAGAACAAATCAAAAACTTACTTACCTAGTGACAATTGCTAATTGTGGAGGTTTCATACAGGCTCCCATAAATAATACAAGATTTTCATGCCTTGTTTTGCGAAAAGTAGCGACCTGAAGCAAATATCATCATGTTAAGTCTCGAAAAACATAGAAACACCTGAGTAATATTGAAATAAAAGAAGAGACACAGAATATACACCACACTACATAAAAATAGCAAAACTGAAGATAAAGTGTCAGATTAGTTACTGCTGAACTTATCATTTACATTAAAAAAAACGTCTTATGCAGCACCAACTTCTGTGCTGAATAGTAGCTTTATTTATTTCTCTGTACAACAGACACACTAATATCATCATCAACATCTCACACCTATACACTAACAATGTGCTCAGGAATATATCACTTCAAAAAAAAAGTTAGTACTGTTGTGCAGCCAAATTTATTTACTATTATACTGCTTCCTCAATCACTAGTTTCTGATTTTATACCTTCAGTCTGCTCTGTTCCAGGTCTACTTCTTGGTCTGTGACTGAAGACCACATAATTTAACACCAACACAGACAATCTCCCATTAATGCACTTTTCCAAGCAATTTTTATTTCTCAATGACTTTTTTTTCTATTAAAGAAATACCAAGTTCAGTCTGAATATCTGCACTACCAATTCCATTCTGCTATTGAATACACCTATTTTTCCTCAATAATTCCCTTACCACTCTCTTATCAGCAGTTTCTAACTTTCTAAGGAGCCATTTATTTTGCTCCCAGTGTACACTGCCACAGCAGGGAAAAGAAGTTCAAATGAATCACTATATAAAACAAGATTAGATCTCTGATAACCTCTTTCTTGGTAAAAATATTATTACAAAGCTGATACCTTTTTTTGCTTTCCTGTCTCTAATTAAAATCTTACCTATTCTAACCTTTCTTTCACTGAACCACATAATAATTTCTGTGGTTAACTAAGAGTCAATGGTTTCAGGAGCCATGCTTAGAAAATAAAAGCACCAGACAAGGTACTTTGAGGGGGCATATCAAGAGCACACAGGAACAATTGTGACAGCAGATTGCAGTTACGTTAACTTCCATGGACCGTGAGAATGACTCAACATCAGATCTGTGCAAAATATGAGAGAGTTTGAGAGTGGCTGGTTGGTCAAGTCCCCATATCACCAGGCATTTTGGTCAGAGCAATGCGACAATCAGATGATGTTGGTGCCAATGGGTTTAGGAGGGCACAACCCAGTGGACAGCCAAGGGCCACAATAGAACATGAGGATCGAGCTATTGTGAGATCCACACAAACAGAACCAAGTTCGCCACTCTCAACCATCATCTGGACAATTGCCAGACAACATGCACACAAGGACTACATTTCAGGAGGCCACTCCACCGCCTACCACTGACAAGCGAGCATTGCTGGCACCGGTTGCAGTGGTGTCGGGCTCGATCAACATGAAATAGTGTCTAGTGGGATTGTGCTGTCTTCAGTGATGAGTTATGGTATGCACTTGGCACTGATGACCAGCACATACATATCAGGAGACGAGCCACTCAGCATATGGATCCTGCCTTTACCTTGGAACAGCACACGGCTTGCACACAGACTGTTTGACTGTCTGACGAGCCATTTCCTATGATAACTAGACACCCTTGGTAGTCCTCCGTACCACCCTCACAGCTCAACGGTATGTCGACAACATTCTACGACCTGTTGCATTACCATTTCTGTCGCAGCATCACCGAGCAATTCTTCAACAGGATAATGCCCGGCAACACACTGCATGGATCTCCCAGGCCTGCCTCCATAATGTCAACACCCTTTCATGGCCAGCCCAACCTCTCACTGATCGAACATGTTTGGGACATGATGAGGTGCCACGTACGCTTATCTCGGAATGTTGGCGAACTGGCAGCAATTTGAGCACCATCTCACATGTTATACCTCAGGACAATATATGCGAACTGTATGTGCCTATGCATACCGCTTGTATCAGAGCCAGAGGTGGAACTACAAAGTACTGACTTGTTCCACTCAAATAGCTGTTTTATCTGAATAAATGGCACAACTGCTCTGGAACTGCAATAATTTCATTTCCCATACACGCACATTGCATATAGTATTTTTATCTCGACTGGATGATTCCTTCTGGGTGCTTCATGTTTTGTTTTGTTTTTGGCAAAGATTGCATGATCTACGATCAAGTGCAAGACAGATTTCTGGGTAGATCTTAATATAAGTGGAAATGCAAGAAATGGAGAAAAGGAAAATACTGCAGCTAAATATTTTTTTGCACAATATAAAACAAACCATGATATTCATGTAAATGACAAAGACTAGCCCAATTACCTCTTGTTTGAATGTTTCTAAAGTTTTTTTGTCATCCACATGATCCATATTCAGCATCTTTACTGCTACACTACCATGCCAATTTCCTCTAAGAGATAAATAAAAAATGTTTCAGAAACTCAATTCAAATCAGT
The DNA here is from genome assembly GCA_039090855.1 of Macrothele yani. Taxonomy (NCBI): domain Eukaryota; kingdom Metazoa; phylum Arthropoda; class Arachnida; order Araneae; family Macrothelidae; genus Macrothele; species Macrothele yani. The sequence continues at coordinate 37,036,705 of CM077004.1, forward strand.
GTGACTACAAACACATGCATTAGAAAAACATTTCAAAAATCTTTACTACCATGTTTTACTTTTAAAGGGTAAAAAATTTATCATTATAACAATTTGAATAATTAGCAGAGCTTTTATCAAAAACGTTTAACACCTACTGCCATAATTTCCAAGTTTCTAATCACCAGTTAAGTAGCTTAACATGTCTCTTGAATTGGGTTTGGTTCTAAAACAGAGTATAATAGGAACAGATGCTGGAAATATTACATTTAAAGTACCTAGATAAGCAAAACTGGCAAGCACTTGTTTTATAAACAGCTTAAAAATGGAATAGATACAAGAAAATGCAAAACATTTAAGTATTTCAAACAGTTACTAGAAACAATTCAAGAAGAGAAAGATATGCAAGGTTTTCAGCACAGCTTGCCTGGTAGGTTATTGGGCAGCAAATGCCAAAACCATAGCTCAGATCCAATTGATATCAATAACTGAAAAATGAAATTGCAAATATGTTACATAACTAATTTCCTACTAAAATTAAACAATAGACAACGAAGACAAATCTACAGATGATCAAACTTTGATCTAAATGGAAATTCTGATAAATGTTGTTTCATACGATGTACAAGATAATAAAAACAAACCTTCCTCTAATCTCCTGCTTGGAGAAACTGCTGAATGTGTAATTACGGTAATTTTCCTGGAGAAGCAATTGGTTTGTTGGTTATTAGGTGACACTGATGCAAAAGCCTCAAATGGTAATACATCACCAACACAAGTTTAATAGCAAAAATTAACTAAGCAGTGGTTAAAATTATGTAAGTGACTGACATATGCAGAAAGAACACATACTTTAAAGTGGTGACAAGAGACAGAACAAATAAGCTACCTCAGACACACTTTAAAAGCCCCATACAACAGAAGATATACAAAACTGAAATAACTCATGGGTTCCCAAACTGTGCATTGGGGCGACCCAGGGAGTCATGGCATTACCTGAGGGAAGGTGCAGAATCACACTGAAAAACAAATTTTACTTTCAATTTTTGTGAAGAACTCAATATACCAGCATCAATGCTATTTTGTGAAGTTTATTGTTGCTGAATGAATAAGTTTCACTCCTTCCACCAGAGTGCAAGTGAAAACCATGTCCAGCTACAATGCTCCTTCACTATCATCACAGTGTCAGTAAATGACAGTCAAAGTACAATGTTGATATATTTAGCCAGCATGACTCCCCCCAAGCATACATTTAATCTTTGTTAGATTTTTTAACTGGCAGTACTGCTTCTGTTTGCAAACTGGATATTTAGATAAACTTCTTAAGGTGGAGATAAAGAGGTATCCAGTGCAGCCTTCTGCTCATAGATGATGCTGAAAATTACATTGTTTTTGTGACTCCCTTTTGTGGTGGGTCTTAGTTTTGTGAGGGAATTTTGTGAAGCATTTCCCTTATTAGATGGTGATTTCTGAAAAAGCTTCTGTCAGAATCTTAGATTTCCAGCATCTGATTTACATAAGTTTGTGGGTAGGAAAGCCAATAAACTGTAATGTAAATGATTTAAATAATTACTGACATCCTAAACCAAGAGTCTATAACTGCTCAGTTACTATTGTTTGTATAGAAACTTTTTATATTCAAGAAAAAAGGTAAGGAAGTGCCACATTTTCAGTACTTGACGTACGTAGAGCACCACCTATTATTGATACGCAACACTACTCCAACACATGGAAAATTAATTTTTAAATATTTCGTATAATTTTTTTTCTCAAACTTGCAAACCACTGACTATAGTTCAATGTCTTCTTTGTCCGTGTGCCTATTTTCATGAGCCAGGAAACATTTCTTGTGTATGAACTTATGTAACTCAATTTTCACCGATGTAAGTATAGTGGCCATCTTCGCTTGACGTCCACCTTGATACAAATAAAAATGAGAAGTGAAGGAATCAGAGAGTAAGGAGGAGAGGAGGCACAAACACAGGAAGTATGATGACAGCCATTTGGACTTTGGATTTACATGCACAAGTAAGAATAGTGAATATCATCCTCAGTATATTTTTTGTATCAAAGTGTTGACACAGTTGAAAGCATGCAACCAAATAAACTAAAATACACTTACAAACTGCCCACTCCAACTTAATACAGAAACCATGTGAGCACTTTTGTCACAAACTGAAAGAACTAAATGAACAAAAAACAATGTTTTCACACCTAGCTTCTATTCCTGCTAAAACTCTTCTTGCATCATATCAAATAATAAAAAACCAGCACACAATTGCTGAAGAACTAATTTTGCTTTCAGTAGTAGATATGGCTTCAATTATGTCTGGTGAATCTTCTGCAAAACAACTCTTGGTGTGCCTTTTTCTAATAATACTGTTAGCTGTCATATTCAAGATATATCTTAAATATTTCACTCTTCAATTTGATGAAGCAACAGCATATCTGCCAGGTGCAACGAATTCTTCATAGTTTCTATGGATGAGGGTGTGAAACTATGGAGTTATGAAAGCCTTCAAAACTACAGAATTTCAAGTTTTTAATTTTGCCTCTAGACGTGCAGGGATTTTTGTGCGTAAATTTAATTTCTTTTAATCGGATTCACTGTGGAAACTTTTTATTGTGTTCAATCATTTATTTTGGACTTTAATTTTACAGTCACACATCTTTGCTGTAAGCATGGTAGTTGATATAGAAATTCCCATCACATTTCCAATCACTGCAATCATTGTAGAAATTCCTCTGTGAGATCAGGTAAGCTGAGTTCCATTTTACAACATTGAACTTGCATCAATGCACAGCACATGTCCTTTAAAAGTGCCCAGTGGATCCGGGTTTTCTTTCAGCAGTTGCATCGTATGCTAAGTCCCACTTGCTTTGCGGATATCACTCATGTTTTTCTCTGTAGCAGGTATGAGGTACCAGATGGCTGCGCTGATTCACTATGACGTCATCCAGTACACGACTGCTTGGACATTAGAGCAAGCTGTGGGCATTTTTTTCTTCTTCTTCAGGAGAGCTCAAAGCAGAATAAACTGTGAACAACGTTATTTTTGTGTTGCACACTTTCCCCTTGTATTTCCCCCTTAACAATGTGTTCAGAGAGTCACGTAGCCAACTGTTTTGATCAATTTATCCGAGAAAATTCTTTGGGAAAGAGCTTTTGAAAGTGGAAAGACAATGAAGCATTCCCATGATGAAGCAGTCAATGACCAGAAAAAAGTAAAGTTCATAAAAACAGGCAAAAATTTCGTGAAGAATATTCTGAAGAATGACTGTGCATAAGAAAGGGTACACTATCTGAAGGAATATTTGCTTTCTGAGTAATTTGCTCATCCGATTTTTGATTGTTCATGGTAGAAGAGACAACTGCAAGCGTCACGTGCTCTTCAGAAAGCATGGTGATTATTTAAAAAACCGTAATGAAAACAAAAGTATATCAACTTTTTCAGCAACAAAACCAACAATTCCGTTATTAATGCAGAAGCTTTCTTCACACGATTTTTAGTTGAGCATAATATACCTCTTCAGGCTTCTGATCCTGCTGTTTTTGAAAATGTTTCCAGACTCTGAAATTGCCAAAAAAATATGGTAGCGGTCGAACAATTTTGGGTGTTTTGAGGAATGGTTTTTCTCTTTTGCGACAGATGTAGTAATGATATGAGCATTAAAAAAAACTATATCCCATAGTTGTTACTTTTGTCAGTGAGACAGATGGAAAGATGAATACAACTGTGTTGTCTTTATTAAGAACTCATAATTCCACAGGGAATGAAATATTTAACATCCTAGATAAAGAGTTAGAAAATCTTGATCTTAAATGGGAAAATTATATTTCTTTTCCATGTGATATTGCACATCTGTAAATTTTTTCATTAAGAGGTTAGTTAGTTTTAGATTTTCTTAGTTTTGTTTTATTATATTTGCATTAAAAAGTAGAACATTACTAAACTATGTCATAAAATGCATTATTTAGCTCAAGGTTGATGCCAACTTTTTTCTCATACTGCGTTCGTCGTGTAAAGTACTACTGATAAGACACTTTCAAACCTGGTAGGTATGCAACAAACAACAATAACAATGTCCATTTGACATGTTATAAGATGACATTATTGAAGAGTTGTTATTCTGCAAGAGTTTTGTAGCTAGATACAAATCTGAGGATCAGTTTGAAATCACTGATTCTTTTATGGGTGAAGATAGGATTGCCTGGAGAATATGTGAAAGTATATGTAGAGATAGAACCTGTTCAATGTTGAGCTATTATGGTAGACTTCAGGCCTTGATTCATAGCAAAGCTCTTGATGCACTGTGGATCTATTGTGTTTTTCACATAATAGCTCTTTCCTTGTGATGCCTTCCATTAAATGAGATACTTGAAACAGCCATGTAAGTAGTGAACTTTATCAAAACCAGACAGGTCAAGATTTTCCCATCAACTGCACATCCATATGGGAGCTGAGCATACTTCTCTATTATAATTCTCATTGGCTGTCCAACGGTAATGTGCATTCTTGTGTATTTGAATTGACATCGCGAGAAAAAGGAATTGCGACTGCGAAAAAAAAATCTTAACTCTGTTGACCTTGCGTTTTCGAAAGTTTCATCAGATAGAATTCTGTCCTCCAACGAATATTCTCTCATCACCCCCACCCCATTTCTGTTCACTTGTGCATTGATCTCACGAATGACCAAAATAATTATGAAAAAGGTGGAATTCCTCAAATTTGCGGAAGAATCTTATGCCTGAAGATTATGAAGAAACTTTCACAGTGCCTAACCTTCATTTTTGCAAATTGTTGCCTACAGTTTCAAGCTTAAATGCAAACATGTATGCAATATAATGATATTTAACAAGAATACTGGACGCAAAGGCAATATTGGGAGAAAAAATATGATTACAGCAAAAAAATTTTACTTCGTTTAACTACCATTTTCAAAAGTTTTGAAACATGAAATACTGTCTCCAGACAGAACATCCCCCCCCCTCTAGCAAATTATCTTCAGTTTTGCATCAACCGTGAGACTGTTCCTTAAATGAAGACAAAAATGCAGAATTACGTGAACCCACTTAAGAATCTTACATATATCATTAAAAAAAAATTGTAGAATCTCTAGTATTGACAGTGAGGTTTGCAGTTCCTTAGTCAGACAACTAAACTTACAGAAACTATGGATATTCTGTAGTAGTTGGCAGGTATGCTGTTATATAGAACCAGATAGAGGTCTCTTTTCCACTTGACAAAGATGTCAATTAATTGCAGGAGGAGGAGAGTGGGAAGTCTTGAAAGAGTAGATTCTTTTTATTAATGCTTAAACAGGTTCATCATAGAAGTAAATATCTTATATGAACCCAAAATTTGAGCTTCTGGGTCATATAGTGATAATTCACACCGGAATTTTCTATAGTTAGAAAAATATATCTTCACATATGGACCTAAATGCTATTATGTATGTAGTAGTTTAAATACTATTATGTATTTAAACAACTACATAAAAAACTGAATACTTTTTTTTTTTTTTTTTTTTATCGGCTATGGATTATAAGGTATGTAATAGTATTTAGGTCCATATGTGAAGATATATTTTTATAACTATAGGTTCATCACAGTTTGGGGGCTCCTTCACAGCCTCAGACTATCTTGCAATATAAAATTCAGACTCAGGATGTGGTACTTTGGGGCTCTTAGAATTGGGTCTGAACTCAGCACTGGTAGTTGGTAACAGTCCACTTGAGCAATGGGGAGCACCACTCTCTATTAAATAAGAGAAGAACCAGTTATTGCTGTGAGGGGATTTGGGGAAGGGGTTTGAGAGTGCTACTCAATGACCAAACAAGGCAACTGATGATCTAATTCTAGGATAATATTTTCATTAACATTTTCAGCAATTGTTCAAACATGACACATAATACTATGAACTTGCAACATACAGGCATTTACACTACCTTTTAAAGTTTGAAACTGATGAGGATGGTTCACAGTGCTGCTCAGCAAGAGCAACAGAATAATATATTTAACCAACTACATAAATAACTAAAACATTCTGGATGAATACGTAAGAAAAACACTATTTCTTAGGTACAATAATTCTCATGTTACAGGGCTTCTGTAATAACCATAGAAGTCATCTTTAAAGAAAACATCTGCATTCATTTTTTAATTGCTGTTGTAATTAATGAAAGGACATACTACTATCAACAAAAAATTATTAAAAATAATGCAAATTACCTAAACACAATTCCAAATCTGCCATTTCCTAACTTTTCATTTATAACCAGTTCATCAAATGGTATGTCCCATTCTCGTAAAGAAAGCTACAAAAAGAATAAAAGAAAAATGTTTAAAAATGCTACAACAGAATAACAACATAAAACATTCACAATAAAGGCAGTGGCATAAGTTCAGTAGTTTCATGCTATAAAATTCACCAAGACTACAGAAAAATTTAAAACAACCCAGTTACAAGAAGAGTCACGTAACATTAAATGTGGCATGAAAAAGAGATTTCTATTCAAAGAAAAACAGCAAACAAATAAAAACTAATCCATACACAAATATCATCATTATCATTGTCAACCATTATCAATCCACTGCTGGACGAAGGTCACCCCAAGTTTCTTCCACAACGGTCTGTCTTGTGCCAGTCTCCTCCATGTTACTCCCGCATATTTTCGAATTTCATCCACCCATCTTTCATGTGGTGCTCTTCTGGGTCTTTTCCTCTCCCTTGGAATCCAGTCTAAAATTTCGGCTGTCCATCGATGGTCTGTCCTTCTGGCAATATGTCCAGCCCATTGCAATTTCATGGATTTTACTCTGAGCATGATGTCTTCCACTCTTGTCACTGATCCATGAGTTCCTCTTCTTATCTCTCCTAGTTACAATAAGCATGCACCTCTCCATGCTTCTTTGAGTTGTCTGCAGTCTTTGTACATCTCTTTTAGTTAAAATCCACGTCTCTGCACCATACGTAAGCACTGGAAGGATGCCTTGATCAAACACTTTTCTTTTAATACATAATGGCATATTGTTATTGAAAATTATGCTATTTCTTCCAAAATAGGGTGTCTACTGATTTCCAATGAACCAAATTCATGACTTTTTCACGACTGTTCCATGACATCTTCAGTTAAATTCATGACTTTTTGACAAAGCGTGGCACAATGACAACCATTCTAGACTCCTAATCTAGTACCCTTGGCTTGAGATCCCAGGTTATTTTTTTTATTTTTACAAACACTGAAATTAATTCCATGCAACAATAGTTTAGGCAAAACTGACGTGTCTATAATATCATTGACACTGCTAAAATGGCTATACGGTGAGGTAGAGGTGTAATAATGCTTTTTAATGAACCCTACCCAAAAGCCAGTTGAGATGAAAGCCGAATGTAAATCTTATGTCACTAAAATTGCTTAACATGAATAATGTAATTATGTATGGCTTGCACTATGTCATTCACCAAATTCTATGTGTTTAAAGAAATAAAAACATTCAACTCTCATTTAGGATGGGGTACAGCTATTTTCAAAAATATTTATAATTACATCTATTAATACACAAATTCTTTTAACATCGTAGTGCTGTAAAAACTTACAAGCTTTTATTAAGGCAATATAAAAATTATGAATGTACAAAATTTATGGAGACTGAAATTTCACAGTGAAAGGCTCAGTGTTTAAGTATCTTAGCTAAACTTGTTATCTCAGAATCTAGAACTTCAGCTTCTTCTTTTGCCTTTTCTATAAGCTTTCTTTTCTTAACTTTGAGTTCTTCTGGTTCTTGGACTGCTCTCCTTTTACGATTGGCCACTTCATCATCAGATTTCTTCTTCTTTAAGGCTTCTACTCTTTTTAATGATGCATTTTTGACAGCTAATATCATTGATTTTGTGATGTCCACATTCAGTTCTTTCTCACTATTAGCTAAACCATCTAACGCTTGTATTGCACTGTAAACACTTCTTTCTGCAACAACAGCATATTCTAAGTTTTCAATTAAAAGTTCTTTGTTAACAGAAAAGCCTCTTTCAACTGCAACATTGCCATGAAACATGCATAGCAGCTTCTGTAGGAACTTGATGAAGTCACAGTTCTCACTTTGTGGTAAATTCATCAGAAAGTGATCAAGTTTGTCCTCCTTAGGATTGAATTGTTTCAGTTGTTTTTTAGAAGATTCACAAAATTGCAAATATTCCCTCTTCACAACATCAGCTTTTGATGAAGTCATATGTTTTTTTATATATATGTCATGGGGTATCGACTGCACGCCAGTTTATAAGGGTGCTGGTTCGTGTTTTCTTGTCTTCATTCAGGTACTCATACGGGGAAAAAAAAAAAAAAATAATAATGACCATTCACTCAATTTCATTACTTTTTCAATACTTCATGACCACTTGCTCAATTTCATTACTTTTTCAATACTTCATGACCACTTGCTCAATTTCATTACTTTTTCATGAATTTCATGACTAGTAGACACCCTGCAAAAGCTCTCTAGGCAAGTTTTAAATGCCAATTAATTTCTTCATCAATGTGACCTTCACTTGATATCTGCTGTCCAAGATAAATGTAGGTATTGGTTATCTCCAGCTTTTCCCCATCAATCGATAAATCTTCATTTCTTGCAGCAGCATTGTACATCACATTTGTCTTCTGAAAGTTCATTTTTAATCCCACTTCTTTACTCTTGTCAGCAAGTTCCTGGATCATACTCTGCAGCTCTGATGGGGTAGTTGCAAAAATGACTATGTCATCAGCAAAACGAAGGTGGGTTAGATAATCTCCATTAATCTTTATAACTTTGTTTTCCCAGTTCAGTGATTGAAAGACATTTTCCAATGTGACATTAAAGAGCTTTGGAGATATGGTGTCACCTAGTCTCACTCCTTTTTCAATTTTTATGTGTGCTGTATTCTCAAATAGCCGAACCTTTGCACTTGCATTTTCATAGATGTTATTAATAATATTAATGTATGCATCTTCAATACTGCAGGATTTCAAAGACATTGTAGCTGCTGATGGTTTCACCGAATCAAACCCTTTTCATAATTGATAAAAGCCATGCATAATGGAAGTTCATATTCCCTAGATCTTTCAATTAGTTCTCTCAGTACATGGATATGATCTATAGTGCTGTAACCACTCCTGAATCCCGCTTGTTCTCTTGGTTGAGCCATGTCCAGTGTCATCTTCAAGTGGTGTAAAAGAACTTTAGTGAAGATTTTATAAACCACTGATAGGAGGCTGATAGGTCTGTAGTTCCCGAGATCCTCAATGTCACCTTTTTTATGTAGCAGGATCATTGTAACATTATTCCAATCCTCGGGAATCTTCTCTTCATTAAGGCACAGAGTGAAAACTTGGGCGAGTACTGTTTCAATTTCTACACTTGCTTCTTGTATGATGTCTATGGTAATGCCATCTTCTCCTGGAGCTTTTCCCCGTTTCATGTTCTTGATTGCATGTGCAACTTCTGCCGGAAGGACTGGAAGAACTCTGGTACTGGTACCTTCCGTAATGTCTGGAGTGCATGTATCATTCCTTTCATATAGTTTAGAGTAGAAATCTTTCACTCTTGTCAAAATTTCGCCTCTATTTCTTGTTACAGAACCATCTTCTTTTTCAGAACCATAATCTGTTTTCTTCCCTTACTCAGATGTCCCTTTGCTCTCTTCAGGCTTTGGTTGTTTTCAATTGCTTTCCTCACTAGTTCACAGTTTAATTTCTTTACATCCTCAGTGATACTTTTTCGTACTGTCTTGCATAGCTCGATATATTCCACTTTGGAAGTCACATCTCCTTTAGTTGTCCTCATCTCTCTTCTTTTTTGCATCAGCATTTTGGTTTTTCCTGATAATTTGTTCATATGCAACTTGTTCTTAGTACCAGCTACTTTTGTTGCTGTTTCCATAAGAGCCTTGGTCAGTTTTCTGTTAACTTCAGAGTTGTCCACTTCTTCCGACGTTAGACCTTCTAGAGCAGAGAATCTGTTCCGCAGTTCCAACTTGAAAGTATTATGGTGTTTTTTAAGGTTGGTTATGTCAATAAATTTTGTTTGTTTTATGAGCTTGCCACACTCGAGTTTAGCATTGAGGTGCATCTTACATTCTCTGGTCACTACCTGTGTTGATCTTGTTCAGCACACTGCAGTCTTTCATGACAAATTTTTTGTTACACATAATAAAATAAATTTCACTTGTCAATACATTGGGATGCCTCCATGTTCATTTCCTTTGCAGCTTTTTCTTGAAAAAGGAGTTCATGATGAAAAACCCTTCTGCCTCTGCAAACTCTACGAGAGTATTTCCACGCTGGTTTCTGTTGCTGTGACCGAATTTACCTTCTGAAGTTTCATTCTGTTGCCATTGCCCTATTTTTGCATTAAAATCTCCCATAATGATCTTCAAGTGCTGCTTGCCTTTATTATTTAGATGACGAATTTCCTCATAAAATTCTTCAATATCTTCTTCAGTATGACTTGTGGTGGATGCATAATCTTGAATAATCTGAGCCTGATATCTTCTTGAGAGTTGGATAACAAGTCTTGCAGCTCTGTCAGAGGAACTTTCAACTTCTACAACTTTATCCTTCAATTTCTTGTTTATTATAAATCCAACACCACTAGTTTTGCCAGTATCTGTCCCACGATAGTAGATGAGATGTCCACTTTTCAGTTCAATGAGATCTCATTACCTCACTTAGACCGACGATGCCCCACTTGATTCTTTGTAGTTCCTCTTCCAATTCAAGGAGCCTTGAATCAAAAGAGAGAGAGCGTCCATTTTAAGTAGCCAAGGTCAGCATCAGATGGCAGCTTAGTCCGGTCCTCCGGTGATTCTTAGCACCCTCTGCCTTCATGTCGCACTGGTCGCTGCCTTGGCCAGGTACATTTCCAGCTGCCGGAGACTGAGGGCCAAGATTTAAGTTGTGGAGTCATTTTGGAAGAGTTTGGCCATAACTCACCATGCTGGCCAAGCAGATTGGTGAGTGTGGGATAGCATTTCCTCTAATCCCGATGGTATAGTTATACCGCTATTGCCGGTTGTCAGAGCCCCTTTAGTGGGAACACGATGCACCACGAGAAGGCGGGGTTGACATTTGTCAAGGAGAGGCTGTAGTATGTTGCGCATCACCTGACCTTACATCCCACACAAATATATATACATATATATTTTAAATGGTTTTCTGCACATTTGCTTTTTTGTTTTTCTTTTCAGAGTTATAGCTTTTAGCTATTCACAGCCTGCCCAAAGAACAGATAGTATTGTTGTATATAGATCTTCTGTGTAACAAAATGTTCTTCAACACTGGAGCCATTTTTAATAGAGAGAGTACTGGAAAGCTGGATTTACCTGGTGGCACAATAGCAATAGGACAAAATGAGAAGATATCCACATACAGTGTTTGAAACACCTTTCTGTAAGTGAAAGAATCCTTTTTTAAAAGCAAGAGGTTTTAAAATCACAATAGTAGCCTTAAATCTGGGGGAGGTACTAAAAGCCCAAAACGTAAAAAAAAAAAAAAAAAAATTAACATTTTTAGAAATTCCTCTGGCAATTTAAGATAAAAGTTTCTTACATTGGTTTCATCATTTTACGAGAAACTGTGAATTCGAACCTACATTCCCAGCTGTGTTACAGATAACACCTCTCCAGCTTTTGTAGTTTTCTTTTTCCTTGCTTTCTTCTAGGGGGCATTTAGCATGTATGTGCATGATACACACAATATAAACAGAATGCAATCAAACACATGATACAAACATATATTATTAAAAGCCTTCAAGGATCATGGGGATAAATGATTAGCTAAGAAAGATGTCATCTGGAAGGATTACTTCTACGTTACATGTGAACCAGCTTTCCAGAAAGCCAATAAAATGCATAAACGATAACAAACATTGGAAACAAGTTAATTAGGAAGGTTCAGGCTACTTCACCACTTGCATACAATTTTTTCTTTATATCTCTGAGAAGATAATGTAATAACTGATATCTTTAAATGCAGCTTGATGTACACATCAAACAAGTATTCAGAATAACATCCTTCTGTTGCAACAAGGGTTGTTAATGAAGTAAAACCCTTACATATGTTCAAAGTGACTGATGAGAGAATAGTGGTGAAGTATCTGCAGATGAAGGGAAGTCATAGGTTTTACAGTGAGATAGAAGTAGCCATACTGAATGCTAAGAAGAAAGCTTATGAAAATCCTGTGCAGCCTCCTTGTGTTCATCTCATACAGGATGAAAAACTGCTTGACTAAAGTGGCATTTCAGGATATGAGCTACATATATCAGAGTACAAAGTCTTGAATGTTGTACACTGATGCTGTAATTGTGCATTACAGATGAATAGATAACTAAATACCTACTTAAGGATTAAAAGAAGATAAAATTCTGTAAAAAATTCACGTGTGAAGGCTACATTTATATGTCTTTTGACCATATGATTTGTATGCTTTTTTGCAAGATTATCACCAGGAATATGTATACTAACATAATGCTTTTTGCAATATTAACTGTCACCAGGAATATGTATACTAACTCATTCAATTACAACTACATTTCTGAATGTGTGAGCAATATATTTGGGGAAGGGGAGTAAGTGAACAAATCAGTATATTAAAAATACATGTGTGATGCCAGGAACATTTTCTTGCTACATGCCAAAACAGAAGCATTTCCATGTGTACATGAAAGTAAAAAAAAAGCATTAAGTGCACAAAAAGTTCATGTGCACCTGCTGAAAGTAAGTTGTAGTGGAAGTTGTTGAGAGCAATGGTGATGCTACTGTACTTAGTTACAATTTATTATGGAAATGGTCATTATTGGCTTGAAAAGCTCATATAAAACACCTTCTCATGTGATCTTGTTGGCAAGAGCTCATGCCACTTCAGTGGAGAATACATTCCTTCTAAAGTTAGATACAGATATCTTTAAATCGCAGTGGCTATGAGAACTATTTAAACATTTTTGTTATTTCCACACAAATAAAACTAAGGGGATATAAGATTGATTGACTGAGTGGCCAAAGAATGTCCCTTGCAAAATTACTCTGTCACCAAACACATCACTAAGCGAATGCATAGCCAAATGTTCCTTGGAATTAGCTTCTCAATAAACACATAAAGCAGAGGTGCCACGGACCCAAAAGACGTGTTCACTGCAGCACTATTTTCCAAGTTTAGGGTAAATGCATAAAAGTTTACTATCAGTGGTTTTTTAACAGTGGCATTTTGGAACTATAACAGTAGCTTGTTTTTAAGAGGAAAGCTAAAGGCAGAAAATTAGCAAAGCATTCAGGAATCAAGTCCAGAAACAACTGCATTACTAGACAAAAAAATTATGGTCGGAAAGGTGAGTAAAGAGTTTCTGATAGCTAGCTAAATAGTATGGGTGAATTGCAGTCAGAACAAAACTGCACTGCTAGAGAAGTAATATTGTGTAAAGGCAATGCAATGGCCTGTGATGACAGGTTGAACTATGCATCTTCTTTGGGTGAGATGTAGATAGAACGACAATGAGGTGCAGTCAAAGAGCACAATGTGCAAAATATAACTGGTAAGAAAGATAAGTCATTTTCCTCAGTAGCATGAACAATTCATACCATGCTGATAAAACAGCTGCATTCATGCACTTTTTTTCATATGGTCATCACACTATCAAACTCTTGTACGAAAGCAATGATGCCAGAACGTAATTCGTTATAAACCAGAAATACCTTATTTCTAGATATTGGTATGTGCTTGAAAAATAGTGAGAAGTACGAGTGTCTTAATAAGAAAACTATTTATTCCCTTATTAACTTAAACATTCACTAAAATTCTGGGAACACAATACTTTGGATATACCCTGTTTAAAATTGAACCACAATGGTATGAAAGGGTAATGACGAAGAGAGTGGTTCATAAGAAAATTATTTCCATATTAACATAGCACTCTCAAAGCTTTGGGAATGAAATGAAGACATACCCCAATGTTCTTGCCAGAACATATTGGCCAAGTGACCCACTGGTTGTTTATCATCAAAACTCAAATGTTGACATATATCAAAGAGTCAAACATTATGATGATCTCCATGTGTCACCAAAACAGCTCTTACCCTGCAAAGCATTGATGCTACAAAATTTCGAAAGGTTTCTCGTGGTATCTGGTACCAACACGTTACCAGCAGAACATATGTGGTTGAGCCACGACAGATCGGATTTGCTGTTCCAAGATAAACAATATACACTTGATTGGACTGATGTCAGGGTAATTTGGAGGCCATGGCAATACCAGAAAATCTTCCTCATGTTTCATGAACCATTCTCAAACAATATGGGCAGTGTGACAGACACATTGTCCTGCTGAAAAAAGCTACAACTAGAGGGAAATGCAGCTGACATGAAAGAATGTACCTTCTGCAATGATGTTTATTATGTAGGTGGAAGATGCCATAGTTTCCTACACATGAATGACTGTACCCAGGATTTCCCAGTTAAACACTGCCCAAAGCATTACCCTTCCTTTACTGGCTTGTTTTCATCCTACTGTGTATCTTGGAGCTAACACTTCCCCAGGTAAAGGATGCACACATACTCGGCTGTACACATGGCGAAACAGGAAATGAGATTCATCGGACCAGATGACCTTCTTCCAATCATCCAAGGTCCAGTTTTGATGATCGTTTGCCCATTGTAAGCGCTTTTGATCGTGAACTGATGTTAGAATGGGCACTCAAAGCCCTATTTTTATCAGGGTTCGATGCACTGTGTGTTGCGACACATTGCTTCCGTTACCAGCATTCAAATTACCGGCGAGTTGGGCCACAGTATCCTTTCTGTTGGCTCATACCGTATGGGATAGCCTTCACTCACATCTCACATCTAGCATTGATGAGCTGTGGTTAGTGCACACCTATCTCGCAGGCAGTTTGTGGTTATTCTCTTCTCGGACCATTTTTGGAAGGTACAAATCATGGATGACCATGAGCATCCAACAAGCCCTGCCGTCTCAGAAATACTCTGATTCAGTCATCTGACCATTACAATTTGGCCTTTGTCAAACTCACTTAAGTCCGCCGCATTTCCTATCTAAAGAACAAGAATAACACTGATTAACAGAGCTCAATATCAGGTGTTATTCATACCGTTTCATGTCTTTCACATGTGCCACTTTTTACCTGCAGTTGCTGTGATTTGCATAAAGATGTGTTGGTCATAATTCTTTGGGTCCTTGGTGTATGTTTTTTTTTCTTTTTTTTTTTCATTGGGCTCCTGGATTCTGCTATTTCTAAGTTCAGTGTTATTTTTTTCAAATTCTCTTATTCCACCTTAATGATTTGCCATCTAAATGTGTGACTTCAATCATTGTTTTTTCCAACAGACAACTTAAATTTGTCTCTAGGAAAAGGAAGGCAATAGCACCAACCAGTCAATGTGTTTTTCCAAGAAGAATACTAATATTCTGTTTTAGCATGAACACATAGTCCTATTAATAATCATTAAGACATGAAACAGTCACAAGCCCAATTCACAGAGGTAAACCTATCTTTCTGAAGAAGTCAGTGGTCTATGTCACACACACACACACACACACACACACACACACACACACACACACACACACACACACACAGTTTCAGGGTGTGAGGATTGAAAATGTTATTGCCATCTTTGAGGAATCCTGATAACTCAGTTACTTGAATACAGTTACAAAAAAAATCATTAATCTGACAAAATTGAAAACTCCATTCAAGAATATCATTGTTGACATATACATAGGGGTGCTCATAAGTCTTTGGCTATTCCCATTTCACATTCTCTTAGACTGATAAAACTTTTGTTATATCAAAATTGATTTTTATGTACGTGTTTGACCCAATATATAATTGTAGTCAAATTATTTCACTATTTTTGCAGGTCTGAAGGGGCAATGATGCAAAACAGAACACATTTCACTTAAAAGAATGCTGAGCAGTGATGAAATATCTTTTCCTGAAAGGGTACTTGGCTAAGCAAATTTATGATGAAATGTCGGTTACATTAGGTGACAACTGCCCTTCCTACTCCACAGTCAAGAACTGGTTTGCTAAGTTTAGAACAGGATATTTGAGTACCAAAACCAAAGAACGTTCTGGGAGACAAACTCAAGTGACAATTCCAAAAAATACAGATGCAATTCATTTCATGATCCTGGATGATCAAAGAATATCCACTAAAAAGATAGCAGAGACCCTGGTGATATCTCGAGAATTAGTAAGCTATATTATTCACGAGATTTTAGACATGACAAAGCTTTCAGCCAAATGGGTTCCCAATAGTCTCAACGCTAACCAGAACAGTGATCGAGTGATTGTTTCACAAGCCATTTTGGACTAATATCAGCAAGATCCTGTGAGATATTTGATCCGTTTTGTAATTATTGATGAAACATGAATCCATATACACTATACTGACAAAAGTCATCGGACACCCCTTCAAAAGCAAACGAATGGATCCGCTGTGTTGTTAAGATGTGCGGTACAGCTGCAAATGGTATAAAAGCAAGTCTGCAGCAGACGGGGATCATATCACACTGTGAGGTTGAGTGAAAATGTCGCAGCAAGAGAGAACTGACTTTGAGAAAGGAAAGATTGTTGGGTGTTATATTAGTGGGTTGTCCATAAGAGAAACTGAGGTGTTTAAACATACCCAAGTCAACTGTTTTGGATGTACTGAATAAATGGAAGACACATGGCATGCCTGAAGCAGCAAAATGTGCCAGCAGACCAAAGAAAATCAGTGATAGAGGACGTCAAAGCTTCAGGAGAGTTGTTACAGCTAATCGACAGAGTACTGCACAAGACCTCAGTGTACAGGTGAGTAAATATGCTGGAACCTCGGTATGTACACGTACCATTCGCAGAGAACTTCATTCCATGGGTTACCATGGTCGTGCGGCTGCTCATAAGCCTTTCATCTCCACTCGGAATGCTACTCATCGTTCAGCATGGTGTAAAGAACATTTATCTAACCATAGATCAATGGAAATGGGTCCTATGGACTGATGAATCCAGATAACAATCCATCAGTCTGATGGCAGTGTGTGGGTATGGCGGCAGCCGGGGAAACGCTATTTACCACAGTGTACTGTTCCTACAGTCAAGTTTCAAGCTGGCAGTGTACTCGTGTGGGGGTGTTTTTTGTGGTATGGTCCTGGCCCATTGGTTATCATGGATAAACCTGTTAACCAGCACGTCTACCTTGATATTCTGGACAATGATGCCCTGCCAACTCTGTGGCAATGCTGTGGAACCGAGCCTTGTTGGTACTAGCAGGATAATGCACCGAGCCATAAAATAAGGACTGTTACAGCGTGGTTTGACGATAATTCCGTATCATGTGTGGATTGGCCAGCACAGAGCCCTGATCTTAATCCCATAGATCACCTATGGGATGAATTAGAGTGCCGCATAAAGAAGTTTGGAACCAAGGCCTACAACTAAGCAACAGTTAGCGGCAGCATTATGTACTGATTGGAAACGCTGGGTTCCAAAACCTTGTCGAAAGCATGTCTCGAAGGGTCAGTGCATGCATTAAGACCAAAGGTGGACAGACACCGTACTAATGTATGTCAATAAATGCTATGTTGCGTTTCTCTTCTAGGTGTCCAGTGACTTTTGTCAATATAGTGTATATGATCCAGAAACCAAAGAACAATGCAAAGAATGGAGACACAGTGGTTTCCCACATTCAAAGAAATTCAAGATACAGAAGTCATCAAAGCAAGGTGTTGGTGTCTATCTTCTGGGACAAAGATGGAATTCTGCTTGTAGATTATCTGGAAAAGGGTGCAACCATCATGACAAAGTACTATGTTGCAATTCTTGACAAACTGAAGCAGGAACTGGTCTCCAAACATCGAGGCAAGCTTTTGAAAGGGAACTCATTTCTTCAAGACAATGCCTCTCCCACAAAGCGGCCATTATGGAAGAGAATTTGGCTGATCTTCACTTTGAAATTCTAAAACACTCTGCCTACTCACCTGATTTAGCCCCTTTGGACTACTCCCTCTTTCCTAACCTGAAAAAACATCTCAAGGGTGGGGGGGGGGAGGTGCAAGCACTGAGGAGGCCGTGGCAACTGCAGATGAGTGATTTGCAGCACAACCAGAAGATTTTTTTTTTTTGATTGGTTAAAAAAGTTAGAACAATGAAGTCGTATGTGTGTGGAGCTCAGGGAAGAATTAGTAAATATATATATATTTTTCAATTCTGTAGCTTGTTTTCTTTAAAAAGTCAAAGACTTATCAGCACTTCTTCATAGGTGGTGTACTTTGACTGCTTCCCACGTAGCCATCTTTCAAAACACTTGAAAATTGCATAGCCCTGAAATAGGAGTGGAGCCTGCATGTAGAGATGTGGGTTCTATTCCTGTTCAAGGGCAATGTTTAGAAATGCGGGTTCCATTCCTGTTCAAGGGTGATGCAATTTTCAAGCTTTCTGAAAGATAGCTACATGGATAACAATAAAAAGTACAGCATATATATGCCAACAATGATGCTTATATGCCTTTTATGTATCTGTAAAGAATTAATTCTTCAGTGTATTCACTTTCCGTTGGTTTCTATTACCCATTCAGGAAGTAAAGTTTCTTAGGCATTACAAAAGCACATGTACAGCTCAAACACAGTCACATAGTTGAAAAAAAAAATAACAATCTTAGAAGAATAAATTATATGAAGTTTGTCACACATACACTGTTTTGCCTAGGCCACGACCTTTCATTGGGGTCAACGTCTGACACCTGGCTATCCTGAGAATCAACACGTCCAGCTAATGTTTTATCTGAATCCGTCTGAAGCAGGAAAGAAAAGAACAGTTAAGTTGCATAATTCTCAAAATTCAATTCTGATCACAAAATATGTCACACACCTGCAGCAACTTCCTTATACATTCACTTTATTGTGGGTAAACTTTTAGAAGTTGAAAGCTCCCAAATTTTATGAAGATTATAAAATTATAGATTTGAGGAAAGGGAGATTTTAAGGTTTTCCAGCAGTGGTGACTCCATTAATTAGAAATATTAATGATACAAAATATTTCTGATGTACTTCCATGTATTAAGAGCATATTTCTTCCACAGAATCTATTAAAATAATTTTGCACTCATTAGAAAGGACTGCTGTTTTGCCCTCATGCCCATTATCAATACTAGAGTGCTGCCAAATTTTTACAAAGGCAAGCGATGTTGTTGATTAATACAGGCTTGGCTTGACCCAGCTGCTCTGATAATTGTTATCATTCCTCAGAATAAATTTATAGGAGAGTTGCCAACTGATGGATTCCCCTCAGAATAGCAACCAAGTAGCTGGTGTTGTTCACAGCTCCTGCAACAGCTGACAGCAAGTTAAGAAGAGGAAGGGGATGCTGAAGACAGAACAGTGCAGTGCAGTGTGGCTCTACAGAAGCACTGCATCATTGTGATATTGGGAGTGCCAGTATAGAACAAAACCCTTTTCCATTCACAACAAAATTAATTTCCCAGAATTACCAATGAAGAAAGTACCTACATAAATTTCATTCTTTTGGGTATTTTCTTCATTGGTATCATTTAAACATATCTTTCATTAGCATGAAAAAAAAAAAAAAGAAAAGAAAAGAAAGAAAAAAAGAAAGTAAGAAAGAAATTCATCAGTAAGTTTCTTCAAAATTGCATGTACCCTAATTTCTGAAAGATTACCACATTGTGACACTACCAATAGTGCAAATTACTTGATTTAAAAATAAATAAATAAATAGAACAGCCTGTAAATAATCATAATCACAAAATTAATGTAAATTAAAATTCCATGATTTCGAAAGTGGAGAAAATATATTTATGATATTTGCTGCACTTTAACTCACAGAATGTTATTTCATGTATCATTGAAATTTCACATTTTCTGTGAATGAAGACTGTTGGTTGGCCAATTCTATCACACATACGTACCCAGGGCTTGAAAAATATCTGAAAAGTTACATGCCCAGCTAGGCATGTGCAGAAATTATTTACCTGCCCAGGTAGTAAAAGCTGGATGCCCAGGGAAATTTAACTTTTAATATAAGTCAGAGAACTTTCATTTATTTAAGTAAAAAAATATGGTGGACTTTACATGTTTTGCATTTCCGTTTTAAGGGTTTGTATTCAAAATGTTCAATGCACAAAAGCATTTATCTCAAGTTTTAAGATGATGATGCTGAAATTCGTGTGAAATGGTGTGATAAAATTGGTATTTGAGAAATTTTGTGATTCTGCTACGTTCCTTTCATTGAAGTTTTTGTCCTTTGTTACTTAAACACTTGGTTAGTTCTATTAGAGGCATGCAACACGTCGATGACCATATACAACATTCGGAGCAAACCTACATACGATTCCAATTTCTGGGCCCAGAGCAAAGTATAATTAAAGAAGTGATATTTTTCTGCCCTTGGCACTCCAAAACAATAATACAACTTCCATATCATTAAGCTGTTCTCTGATATTCAGAGGTTAGCTCCTGAAAGAAAGACCATCTGACAAATAAACATTTAACTGATAATACATATCGCTAAAATGTTCTCTGAGATTAACTCCACAAAGAAATACAAACCACCAGATAAATTTTTAACTGATTATTTACTTACTGTTGCCGTATCAAATTTATCCATTTACAGCAATCTTGACACACAACTCGGGCTTCACTGACATCCATCACACAACATACACAAGACCTTCTATACTTCATACTCAATCTTTTTCTCATTCAGACACTCCTGAATCTGATCCTCCCATGACTTCCTTGGCCTTCCTCTGCCTTTCTTTCCTGCCACTTGGGCCAAAAAAAATTTCTTAGTAAGCATCTCATCACTCATTCTTTCAACATGGCCAAACCACCTACGAATATTAGTCTCCACCTTGCTAACAACATTTTGCATCACATTACACAACTGCAACACATCTTCATTCCTCGCATAATCAGAACGTGTCTTCCAACAAACCCCCGTAAGTAACGCAAAATACAATTTCCGGTGAAATGAAATACGAATAATACACTGCCGGACAATTGCTAAGGACGGATGACAATAGCAACGATAGCAACCATAAAATGGAAGACAGGAAAATGTGGAAATTAGCATAAGTGCGGGATACAGTAAGACGTGTTGTGCGTACGCAAATTTTGGATTGCCGAACTTGTTCCTGACGTCATAGCGCTGATAAGAGATGTAAAGGATTTGACGCGTATTGACCGTTGTTGTTCAAACGCAAAGTTGATAGGGAAAGAATCAATTGATGAATTTGAAATTTTCAGTATGTCTTCCCGACATCACCTAGATGATTTTACGCGTGGCCGTATTATTGGCAAGATTGAAGAAGGGCGAAAAATAACAGATGATGCCAGGGAGTTCGACATCAGCCACATTGCTGTTTCAAGGCTTTGGAAATCATTTCAAACAAATGGAGAGTGTAACAAACGTCACGGGGGAGGTCGTGTTTGCAGTACGACACCTGCAGAAGATCGGTACATAGTGCTATCAACAAAAAGAAACCGGCGCAGCACAGCTAGTGAGGTAGCAAATCAGTTTATGGCTGCTACTGGTAAGCGAATCTCCCGAAAAACTGTCGCCAGACGTTTGCATGAAGGAGGACTATACGCCCGCCGTCCTGTTGTGTGCATCCCATTGTCCGGACATCACCTTACCGCCCGTTTGCAATGGTGCCATCAACATCGCAATTGGACTGATAACGACTGGTCTGCTGTCCTCTTCTCAGATGAGAGTAGATACAGTCTATCATCTGATTGTCGGCGACAACTGATCTGGCGTGATAGTGGTACTGCATATTGTCCAGCAAACATACAGGAAAGGGACCGATATCCGACATGTAGTGTCATGGTATGGGCTGGCATCATGATCAATGGCCGTACGTCCCTCTATGTGCTTCCAACTGGGACTATGACTGGCCAACGATACATTAATGATGTTCTGCTACCTCATGTTCGCATGTTCCGTGGTGCTGTCGATGATAGATTCATTTTCATGGACGACAACGCAACATGTCATCGAACAGTCGCTGTCCAGGAGTGTCTTGAGAGCGAGGATATTCAACGCCTCTTATGGCCAGCACGTTCTCCAGATCTAAATCCCATTGAAAATGTGTGGGATGCTTTGGGGAGGAGTCTTGCTGGTCGCCAATGCCCCCCAATAAACAAGGACACCCTCATCCATGCTCTGACAGAGGAATGGGCAAAATTACCCCAACAGCTGCTTGATAATCTTGTGCAAAGCATGACACGACGTGTGGAATCTTGCATCGCCCTCCATGGTGGCCATATCCCGTATTGACATCTTACGCCGGAACGCCTGCGGACGGTAATTGCATTTCTTTCACGTTAACGTATTCTGCACAAAATGGCCTGTTTGTCCCTTGAACACGTTCCAAAGATTTCTGGATTTCAGAGCACAATAAATTGTCTTTCTTGTAATGTCCTGGCATTCTGACATTATTTTATTTCACTTGGCATCCAACCACACTTACTTTTTTATGCGCTATATAGCCGTTTATGATCCGTCCTTAGCAATTGTCCAGCAGTGTATAATGCAACTTAGCAGTGAAATGAAACACAATATGCAACGACTGTCTTTTTCTTTGCAGTATGAAATTCTATTCCAAACTTTATTTTAAAATTAATTTGCCTGAGCTAGGCAAATAGTTTTTTATTTACATGCCCAGGCCAATAATTTACATGCCCGGGCATCTTGTGCATGGTATTTTTCAAGCCATGGTACATATCAGTATGTATACACAATTTTATTTTGGCAGGTTGAAGATCCTGTCAACTTTCGACATTGTTGATCCACCAGATTTCTGGCCTACCTCTTTCATTTTCACTTGAAGAGCGTGTTCAGCATTCAGCAGTCCCATCCAATCTCATCAAATGGGGAAGATGCTTGGGGAGGGAGGGAGGGGGTGGGTCTTAACCTTATTATTTTTGTACATTTCCCAGTAAAATACATTTCAGACTTCCTCACACTTTCTCATTTGTCAAATGATCTGTTGATAGAATTTTTCAGTCTTTTATAGTATTTTATTTGAAATGCCAGCAGTATTTTTTGTCACCTTTTAGGAGAGTCCATTCTTTAAGGGTACCCAATTCATCAGTTTCAATGAGTTGTGTTCTAATTTTCATAAATATGTAGGGCATTCAAAAAGCAATGCCAAGAGTAAAAATAAAAATCAGCGGAGAATGAAATGATTCACTATTAATCAGGCTGAAAATTAGACTAATCCTATTCATGCTGAATGGTTGGTAGGCTAATTGCTTAGATTTTGTGGTGTAAGTGCAAGGAGAGCTAAAGAGCACAAAATGCCAGAGGTTTCAGCAGTAGAAAGGGGAAAGAAAGCAATGAAAGTTCTCTGAAAAATGGTAAAAGAGCAAAACATTCACACCATGCACATATTACATTAAAAAGATGCAAATGGGAAATACAAAATGTGATGAACATACACAGTAATTAAACAGCCCAAGAATATACATCGAATTTCGTAGTTTATAAAAAAATGATTAATAGTGAATCACAAAAAAAATGTAAAATCTCATAGTTTATAAAAAAACAAATCTCGTAGTTTGTAAAAAAAATCTTGTAGTTTAAAAAAACAAAAACTCAATGATGAAAACAAACAAAAAATAAAAAATGATAAAAAATTATGAAAAATGAAACAAAATGATAAAAAAATGTATATAAATACAAAAATATAAATTTTTATATTTTATATATTATACAGGGTGATTCATGAAGTATACAGTTTCAACGCACTATAAAACAAGAACGCGAGATATTTTATGTTACCTGTAACAGAATTGTAGGGGAATGTTTCAAGTTTTTTTAGAGACAGTCACAGATGTTCTATGTGTGCACCCTTAGTCACACGACACACATCGAGCCGGTAATCCATTTCCGCCCAAACGCGAGGTAAGATATCTGAATCAAGTGCAGTGATAGTGACTGTGATACGCTGTTTCAGCTACGCTAGATCAACTGGAAGGGGAGGGAGAATACCTTGTCCTTTACGTACCCTCACAGGAAAAAGTCACAAGGTATTAAGTCAGGACTTCTGAGTGGCCAATGGGTCAGTGGCATGTTGTAGTCCACGGCTCGTCCAATCCATCGGTGAGGAAGATGTCCATCGAGATAATCTCACACGTTGCCTAACCAGTGCGGTGGTGCATCATCCAATTGGAGAATAAAGTTGTCACTGTCGTCCTGCAACTGCGGCATCAACCAAAGACTTAACATATCTAGAAAAGAGCCTCCTGTGACAGTTTTCTCGTGAAAAAAGAAGGGGCAGTACACTTTCTTTTTGGACACAGCACAGAACACGTTTACCTTAGGGGAATCTCGCACGTGTTGCACTGTAAATCTGGGATTCTCCGTTCCCCAAAAGCGAACATTGGGCTTGTTTACCTGACCACTCACATGAAATGTAGCAGATATGATTCAGATATCTTACCTCACGTTTGGACGGAAATGGATTACCGGCTCGACGTGTGTCATATGACTAAGGGTGCACACATAGAACATCTGTGACTGTCTCTAAAAAAAAACTTGAAACATTTCCCTACAATTCTGTTACAGGTAACATAAAATATCTTTCATTGTTCTTGTTTTATAGTGCATTGAAGCTGTATACTTCTTTATGAATCACCCTGTGTTTTATTAATATATAAAATATAAAAAAATATATAAAATATAAAAATTTATACAAAAAATTATGAAAATGAAAATCATAAAAAATTAAAAATGATAAATATTAAAAAATGATAAAAATTATTGAAAAATGAAAATTCAATGATGAGAATTAATAGTGAATCACAAAAAAATGATTCACTATTAATCAGGCTGAATGGTTGGTAGGCTAGTTGCTCAGATTTTGTGGTGTGAGGGCAGGGAGGGCAAAAGAGTACCAAATGCCAGAGGTTTCAGCAGTAGGACGGTGAAAAAAAACAATGGAAGCTTTCTGAAAAATGGTAATAAAAGAACAAAACATTTATGCCATACACATATTACATTAAAAAGATGCAAATGGGAAATACAAAATGAGATAAACATATACCATAATTAAATAGACCAAGAATGCATACAAAAAAACAAAACAACAAAAAAAAAAAAAACAGCAAGGATGACTCACTATACTCATGACAAAAGAAAAAGAAAAAAAGCTATCCAAAGACATTTGATCATTTTGAAAAATCAATTAAACTAGAAAATAAGCATGTTCCTGGCAAAATAGGATACACATACGGAACACAGGGTTCATACATTGGGGGTGGGGGGTTCAAGGACTTTCCAGGACATATACAAAAAAAAATCCAGGATGATTATTACACTTTACAGTATCATGGTCCAATTACTTTTTCAAAAGTAATTTCGGTTTTAAGTAATACAAATGATGAAGGATGTAAATGGATGAGTAAGTTTTTTTACTCATTACAATTCTTTTTAATGCTTTTAATGGAGAATTACCCAATAATGCTAAACTGAATCGTGGCGGTGCAATTACCACAAGGCCATCAGAAAATCCTTTCCCTCAATCTGAAAATGATTAAATCAGTCAGTCAGTTTAGCTGTATCACTATTCTGCACTATCTTCCTATGTAATCAGTCTATTATTGATAACAATTGAAATTTTAAAATAAAGTAAGGGCAGATCCAAAATTTAGGAATGGGGAGGGTACAATGTCTAACCAGTTAAAAGAAGAAATATAGGAGGAAGCATATATAAGTCTACGCCTGTTAGCAGAAGAATTGAGAATGATAGAAAAGTTGAAAATAGGTGAAAAACATTCTTAATGGAAAACACAATGCTCAGCAAAAAGAATTTTTCAAACACGTCTCCCAGAAACAGAGATAGTGGGGAAAAAAGGTTTTTCGAGGTGAGCGGTATCCGTCCATGAAAAAAAAATTTCAGTCAAGTTTTCAGGAACTCAGATTTTGCTGCAAATATATTGAAGCAAAAACACTTACACCCCTGGTGGCCAAACCATTCTTTACCAAAAATTACAAAGTATATGCAAAGCATTTCCTATCAGGAGCTGTATTTGGTGCAGAAAGAATATTTCAAATTGGAGTTTTAGAAGCAGAGATATTGATGAAAGCGCAATTTACTTTTACGCCCTCTAGCGGAAAATCTATACATTATTTGAAAAAGAAACTGTGCCTAAAATAGTTTTTGATATAAATGGAACCGAAAGGTAAAATAATTTTTTCAATCGGATGTTTGGAAGCAACTACATGGAACATAGTTTATTTTGAATTTGATGTCTTCTGCATTTACGCCCTCTAGCGGTGAAATTGTGCATTGTAAAAGAAACGGAATGCAAGGATTATTATTCTCACATTTCAAGCTTCCCAATGAAAAAAAAAATTTCAAATCGAACTAATAGTTGCAGAGATATGGTGTCCTACTGTCCACAGACGGACGGAAAATCGGACGGGCAAACCAGCGACATAAGCACGATCTTTTTTCCAAAAGATAAGCTAAAAAAAGGTAACACTGATTTCCCAAAAGAAATTCAAAAATATTTTAAGCACTCATTTCAAATTTCAAGGCTTTTCAAGATAGCTTTAAAAAAACACCATTTTCCCAGTATATTCCAAGGCCTTGAAAACGTGATCATGATTTTCAAGGAGTTTCCAGGTTTTCAAGCACCTGTGCACACCCTGAGAACAACAATCAGCGATGAATTGTACAACATGAGCAGCACCCAGGGGCAGTAGCAAGCACTGTTGAGTGAAACAATAATACTCAGTGAAAATACAGGAAAGTATAACTCAGTGAAGGAAAGTTGCAAAATTATTTTTGGAGCAGCAAAATGCATTTCTGGAGCACGTGAAATACATTTTTGGAACACGTAAAATAAATTTTTGGAGCAACAAAATGCATATTTCAAGCAGATAAAATACATTTTTGGCGTAAGAAAACATTTTTTCAGAGCAGGTAAAAATATTAGTAGATAAAACAAACTATTAAGCAAAAAATGTTTTGGAACTAGATCACCCTACTCAAATTTAAAACATCTTGCATTGAAATACACACACACACACAAAGATTTTAGTTTTCAAATAGATAAAAAAAATTTGTAGCCATAGAAGGATTCTATTATTAATCATTTATTTTACATAAAATGTTTGATTTTTTGCTGCTTTTCTCAATATATAATTGTTCACTTCTATTTTTTCCTAATTTTTTTAAGATTGTTAGCAATGTTTTGTTTTGCATCTTTTAATAGTGCCTGTCCACTTTCTATTGCACTCATGTCTCTTTTTTTTTTTTTTTTTTATGTTTACGAAAGGAATCCAACTGCTGCAAAAGTTCAACTTCTTCCCGTTTCAAATCACTTTGTGAACACTCAATTTTTCTTCTCTTTTTTTGCTTATTTGGCTGCATTTTTCCAGCACTAATCTGCTCTTGATATTTTTTCCAGGATTTTTTATAAGCTGTCAGTTCTTTTTGTTACATTAATTTTACTCACATCTACATTTAGTCTCTTGACATGATCTTTGTGCTTCTTGCTCTCCGCATGATGTCTATAATCATTGCAGCCACATGGCTTACAAAACGTGATTCAGCAAAACTTAAGATGCTTCATAAAAAGGTCATTCTTTATTAATGTATATTGCAGTACACTTGATAATAAGTTTTATCTGACTTCATTCTTTTTGATGTCATAGTTGTTTCATTGCTACATTTCATTTTGTTTTAATCAAAATTAACCCTTTCCACTCGAATAACTTTTTACCTATACTCACCCAGCACACTATTTTTTTTTTTTTTTCTGCAGTAAAGACCACAACTTACAGTGAAAGCTCAGCTTTGGCTCGCCAGTCCCGACATACAAGCTATAGAGGCATCATCGGCATGGCAAGCGACACCTGACACACGAGCTATTCGGCGAAAAAGAAATGTCTCGCGAATGTCGACATGCGAGCCATAGGGGTGTTATGGGCATGGAGTGTGACACCCGGGACGCGTGATATTCGTCGAAAAAGAAATATCCCACAAGCCCCGACAACGAGCTATAGAGGTGTCATGGGCGTGGTGGATGACAACCGACATGCGAGCTATACGGAGAAAAAGAAATGTCTCACAAGCGCTGACATGTGCGCTATAGAGGCCTCATCGGCATGGAGGGTGACACTCGAGATATTCAGCGAAAAATAAATGTCTCGCAAGCGGCGACATGCGACCTATAGATGCGTCATCGTCATGGCGGGTGACAACCAGCACGCCGATGAAGTTTCTTTTTATCTATACGGCGAAAAAGAAATATCTCGTGAGCCTGACATGCGAGCTATAGGGGCATGGTGAGTGACACCCGACCTATACGACGACAAAGAAATGTCTCACGAGCGCTGATACGCAAGCTATAGAGGCTTTATCGGCGTGGCAGGTGTCACCCATCACGTGAGCTATTCGGTGATTTCGTAATGTCGGGTGTCACCCGACAGTCTAGTGGAAAGGGTTAAAACACGTTTGCACCGAAATTTTCACAAGCACAAAGCCACACGTAATCAAAGTAGAGTTTGCAAAAGGCGCTGAGCTGAGCTTCCTCTCAGCTTTTGCGCACAGCACTATCAAATGGCTGTACGGGCCCCCAGAAAACCAACCTCAATGTCCTCGTCGTGGGGTGGTGGAAACAGGTGGATTAGGTGCTGTGATTCACAGTGCTCCTCTCTTTGGAGCGTCCGAAACATGCTGGCTAACTGAGGCCCTGGTCTACCTAAGCCAAGGTGTGAGGTATCGTGCTGAGGGCTGAACGGTGCTGAGGTAGTAAAATATCAGTATTGTTAACGATCTCCTCAGGGCACCAGGCGAAACCCTATCGTAATTAGCCTTCCACCCGAGATAGGAGGATTACCGGGTGGTGACCTTATTATTTTCCTCCAGTTTCATGGGACCAGAAATGGATTCTTTGACAAAAACAACAAGCCCTGGGTTAGGGTCTGACTCAGTCAGTACCCAACCTATAAAAGCATCTTGAAAACCTATAACCTAGCCCTGGGTTAGGGTCTGACTCAGTCAGTACCCAACCTATAAAAGCATCTTGAAAACCCAACCTATAAAAGCATCTGTTGATCCTGAGGTGAGGCCCAGTTGCTCTGGGAACACCTCTTAGGCTAAGGCGGGAGAAGTTGTTTCACAAAAGCAAACAAGACATCTGGAGGCAGCAGGTAATACCGGGTTGCCAAAAGAGTCTGTGGTTGCTAGTGAGGCTGGTAACAGCAAGGAAGGGTTGCGCAACATCAGGAGGAAACTAGCAAGGCAGATGAAGGGTCAAACTGACAAGGAGTCGAGTTCAGTGGGACCCACATCTGTAGACACTTCTCCACCTGTGGTGGACAAGAAAGGAAAGAAGCAGAGATCTGTTTTCTCTACCCCTTCTCCAGATGTGAGGAAGCCAACCAAAAGGAGTAGAGACGAGTCTCGTCCCAGCACTTATGGTGAGGCCGTCTCCACTGTCAGGATGGCCATCGTGAAGGAAAATTTCCCGAACGAGTAGCTTGATGACAGTGAGGATGGGAATATCCAGGAGGAGCTTTTGAGGCGTGTGGATGGTTCTCAAGTAGGAGAGCCTCTACTGCGCATCAAGAACTTTTCCCTGAACTCTGGAGCTCTTGTTTACCTTTGTGAGAACGAGGGAACAGGGCAATGGCGAACATCAACCTTTGAAAAAAATGATAAGGTTTTGAGGGGCACTGGGCTCAAGGTGATGAGGGCTAGTGATCTTCCAAAACCAATCAAGGCTGCCTTTAGGACAAGGGATATTTGGACCAAGGATCCAAACGTCCTCTGCAGGAGGTTGTGTGTCTACAACAGCAGTTTGCATACAAACCACCGGAGGGTGTTGGATTGCGTACAAGATCCTAAGGCCGTCACGTGGATTTTTCAGGTAGACAGGGAATCGGCTAAAGCCATTGCTGAAGCCAAGTTCACTGCCTACACTGGGGTCGATGATGGTCAATTTAAAGTACTATACAACCCTCAGGGCCCTAGCACTTCAAAGGAAGACTCAGAAATGGAAGAGCCTTATTCTGCAGTTGTGGAATCAGAAACAACTGCATTGTCTTCCCCTGGCCATGGTCTGGAAGCAGGGAAGGACTCAGGTTCAGCAGCTGCGAGTGGGGGGGGAGAGACTGAGGAGGTGGATGTGATCGGCCTGGGTGGTGTCCATGAAGGTGTGGGGCTGGCTTCCAGCACCCACCGGGTGGATTCTGACCCGGGTGATCCTTCGACCACTTAAATCTCCATGCCTATCTCACAATGG
The DNA here is from genome assembly GCA_039090855.1 of Macrothele yani. Taxonomy (NCBI): domain Eukaryota; kingdom Metazoa; phylum Arthropoda; class Arachnida; order Araneae; family Macrothelidae; genus Macrothele; species Macrothele yani. The sequence continues at coordinate 37,066,993 of CM077004.1, forward strand.
AGAACTGCATGAAATGTATCCAGATCAATCTCCACCATAGTCGGTCTGCATCTGCTGCTTTGTGCTGCAGAGTGGCTGCGGAAGATGTTGATCTGGCTTTCATTCAAGAGCCATGGATACATAATGGGAAGATCCTGAGCTTACAAGGAGCAGGCTTTACCGTCTTCTATAATGCATCAAGTAGGAGACCAAGGACCTGTATACTGGTGAGCAAAAGACATCATGCTATGCCACTTCCTGAGTTTACCACAGGTGACACAACCGTGATAAAACTTTTTATGTCATCTGATGGTGGCGGAGAAGAGCTGTTTGCCGTCTCTGCATACTTACCATTTGATGAACCTAAACCACCTCCTTCTCAGGAGGTAAGAGACATTGTCCACTTCTGTGAGTCAAGTGGAAGTCGCCTCATCATCTGTTGTGATGCCAATGCTCACCATATCATGTGGGGGAGCAGCGACTGCAACAAACGAGTGGACAACCTTTTGGAATATTTGGTAAGTACTAAACTTTATATTCTTAATCGAGGCAATGAGCCCACTTTTATTGTTTCTAATAGAAGTGAAGTCATTGACCTCACCCTCTGTAGTGCTAACATGTTTCATCGCATTATTAAACGGCATGTATCTAGTGAATCTTCGATGAAAAAACCATTAGAAAGTACCACTCACTCACCATAAAGATCATGGTAACCTCCAATGGACAACACACTTCCAACACGTCATTCATCGTGATGTAACTGGGCTTCAAGGTTTACAGACTTCTTGCTTACGCTTCTTACTTCCGGGTGTGAAACATCGTATTTTTTTTTCCTTAGCCTTATGAGATGTTACTATAAAGCTTGTCAATTCCATAAAAATCACACATACAACTCATTCATACAATTCAAGTAAAAACTATGTACATAACCTTACATTCATAGGTGATTAAACCTTGGTCAACTGTAATTATCAAACTCCTCCTTCTGTTTCACAACCTCTGCTACTCCCACTGCAAGTGTCACACCCATTCAGCCCCTCATATCCAATCCTCTAGTACTTTCAACAGGCCTCTGTTGAAAGTACTAGAGGATTGGATTGGATGTGATTGGATGTGAGTACTTTCAACAGGCCTCTGTTGAAAGTACTAGAGGATTGGATTCAACAGGCCTCTGTTGAAAGTACTAGAGGATTGGATGTGAGGGGCTGAATGGGTGTGACACTTGCAGTGGGAGTAGCAGAGGTTGTGAAACAGAAGGAGGAGTTTGATAATTACAGTTGACCAAGGTTTAATCACCTATGAATGTAAGGTTATGTACATAGTTTTTACTTGAGTTGTATGAATGAGTTGTATGTGTGATTTTTATGGAATTGGCAAGCTTTATAGTAACATCTCATAAGGCTAAGGACAAAAAAAAAAATACGATGTTTCACACCCGGAAGTAAGAAGCGTAAGCAAGAAGTCTGTAAACCTTGGAAGCCCAGTTACATCACGATGAATGACGTGTTGGAAGTGTGTTGTCATTGGAGGTTACCATGATCTTTATGGTGAGTGAGTGGTACTTTCTAATGGTTTTTTCATTTATGAATTGCACGTAAACTATGCGCACTTTGCAAGAGGTTAATACCTTAAAAGTGCAAGTATAATAATAGTGAATCTTCATTGTCTGGTCATAGATATATTTGCTTTTCAGTTGCCGATGTAAGAAAACAGCTGGTGCAAGTCAGAAATCCCAAAAGAAATAATTGGGTTGTCTTGAGGGAAGATCTGGTGGCACATATTGGAGGCATGGAATTTAACATGCGTTCGGTGTTAGATCTCGAGTTAGCCGTTGACCAGTTGCAACAATCTATTCTCGAATCTTACCACCAAAACTGTCAGGCCAAGACTGCTAGCTTGCCAAGGCAAGTTCCTTGGTAGAATAAACAGCTTAGCAGTGTTAGAGGCAAAACTAGAAGGCTTTTTAATAAAGCCAAATGTACTGGTGAGTGGACGGTATATAAGACTAACCTCACACAGTACAACAAAGCAATTAGAGAGACAAAAAGAGCCTCTTGGAGAGATTTCTGTGGAAGTATTTCAGATACTTCCAGTACTGCCAGATTTATGAAAATCATGGCTAAGGACAATGCAAATTGCCTGAACACCATCAAACTAGTTGATGGGAGCTTCACAAAAACTGGTAAAGAAACACTAACAGAAATGCTAGGTGTACACTTTCCAGATTCAAGCACAATTGATCCCACTGGCGTACGCACAGCTAACCTTGAGCATCGACGTGCAAAAAAGGAGGACTGGAGGGTTGCTTGGGAGGTGGTCAATTATTCTAGGATTAAGTGGTCCATTAATTCTTTTGAACCATTTAAATCACCTGGCTGTGATGGAATTGTTCCCATCTTAATGCAGCAAGGACTGGAGATAATTACTTCACTCTTGTGCAAAATTTACCGGGCCTGCCTTGCTCTTGGTTATATACCAAGTGCTTGGAGACAGGCTAAGGTAATATTTATTCCCAAGCCAGGTAAGTCAAATTACCAAGAGGCAAAGGCCTAAATTTAGAACTATTAGTCTAACATCTTTCTTTCTCAAGGCTCTTGAGAGAATGGTGGATAGGCATATTAGGGAGGTGGTTTTACTCCGTAAACCCCTCTCAAAATTTCAGTTTGCCTATCAACAAGGCAAATCAACAGAAGCAGCTCTCCATGGCATTGTTTGTTGCCTGGAGAAGGCACTAGAATTTAAGGAGGTGGCATTAGCCACTTTCCTTGATATTGAAGGTGCCTTTGACAGGGTCTCTACAGAGACCATTGGGGGAGCTGTGGAAAGACATGGTGTTGATAGAACCTGTTGTCATTGGATTAAGGCCATGCTCATAAGCAGAACAGTCCTGGCCTCGCTAATCGGGGAGACTCTGTCTGTCTCCACCAGCTGGGGCTGCCCTCAGGGAGGAGTTTGCTCTCCCCTGTTGTGGTGCCTGGTGGTGGATGAACTGCTAGGGGTCCGGGAGGGGTCTGGTTGCGACTGTTTTGGCTATGCAGATGACGTGGCCATAATTGTCAAGGGAAAATTCCCTAAAACAATCTTGAGCGTAATGCAAAGAACACTGGGACTTGTTGAGGATTGGTGCAGGAAGGGGAAGGTTGGTCTATTAGTAAACCCTGACAAAACCACCCTTGTGCCTTTCACTAGAAAGAGGAATCTTGAAGACCTTGGAGGTATTACTCCTCTTTGGAAAAACAATTCCTCTCATCACACAGGTTAAGTACCCGGGAATCATTTTGGATGGAGGCTTAACCTGGAAACAGCACCTAGATTACTGTATTGCAAGAGCCAATAAAGTGTTCTGGTCATATAGAGGTGCTATTATAGCAAATCCTGGGGTCTCAACCCGAGGATCTTGCACTGGATATATACTATGGTCACTTATGGCTCAACGGTGTGGTGGCGCAGAGTTAACCTCTGCACAGTGCAGGCTGAACTTACCAAGTTACAAAGGCTGGCCTGCATAGGTATATCAGGAGCAACGAGAACTACTCCAACAGCTGCACTGGAGTTGCTCCTTGATATTCTGCCACTTCACCTACATATTGAGGGTGAGGCCAATATGGGGGCATATAGATTATGCTGCAATGGCATGTGGAGACCCTCGTTGTTAGTTGGCAGCCATACCAAACCTATTCATGAGTATTTTTGTAAGGAGCCCATCTTTCAAATGGGAACTGACAACATGCTAGTAAAATATAATTTCGATAAGGCATTCAGTGTGAACTTTCCCAGTCGCAGTGAATGGGAAACTTCCTTTGTCCGTGGGTGCAGTGGTGAAACTGTTTGGTATACTGATGACTCCAGGACAAACACAGGGGTTGAAGCAGGGGAGTATTGCCTATCCAGAGGTTATGATTCATGCCAAAGCCTTGGAAGGCATGCTACCATGTTCCAAGCTGAGTTGTATGGTTTTCTGGCATGTGCCTCAGAATGTCTGATCAAAGGGTATCACAATGTACATATCCAGATTTGTTCAGACAGCCAGGCAGCTTTACTGGCACTTTGTCAGTGCCGCATTTCATCCAAAATTGTTTGGAACTGCCTCCAGACCCTAAATGAACTGGCAAACCGGAACAAAGTGCAACTGTTCTGGGTGCCAGGACATAGGGGTTTTGTAGGTAACGAGAAAGATGACCTTCTTGCTAAAGAGGGGCAGAGCAGGCTTTTTATGGTCCAGAGCCTGCATTAGGGCTCGCCTCTGGTGTGGCCAGAGAACTAACTAAAAGGCTGCTGAGGACTAAGCAGCTTGACCTCTGGCATGCTACCAGGGGTCAGGAGGCAGGCAAAGGAACTTAATCAAGGACCCTTGCCTCACAGGGCTAAGGAACTCCTTAAACTGCCAAAAAAAGGATATTGGACTGATTGTTGGTCTACTTACAGGACACTGTCGTCTTAATAGGCACCTTAATTTGATTGGGGTGAAAGAGGATCCACTTTGTAGAGGATGCCATCTTGAAGAAGAGACTTCCTTGCATTTTCTTTGTGACTGACTTTTTTGCAGCACTCAGGCTTGAACACTTTGGTACTCACAACTTGAGATCAAGTGATCTCTCTTTAGTACCAGTCAAGAGTATTCTTACTTTTGCTCATGTATCTGGTCTCTTTTGAGATTAGGGCTGGGGATGCACAATAGACCTTAGGTCGCGGTTGCGGTGCTGGGTCAATGTACCCCCCCCCCCCATTGGTACAAGTAACAAGTAATATGGCTGTACGGGGAATCATGTGACAAAACTTGGTCTCCGTTGGCGGGGAAGCCAGAACATCGAAGGTGTATAGGGACTATCTGTAAAGTGCATTTCTTCTTCGACCAAAAGACGTTGCCTGGGCTTTCCCGTAGTTTTTTGGGTGACTTCCGTAAAACCGTAAGATAGAGTAAAAATCTGTATACAAACTACGAAAAATCCATAAAAGTTGGCATCTCTGAATACCTATGAATCCTTTAGAAACAGAACCATCGTATCCTGCCACGGGAGAGCCATTTTCAGTCGTTCCCCGCATCAACGAAATAGCTAACGGCTGACCATATGCTGTATTTACGTAATCGTGCACCTCATCTGAACGAAATAACTGCACCATCCCAAAGAGCAGGGAACGACATAAACAATCTCAATTGCACAACACTCCGAAAGACCACCAAACCACCTGTAAACAATCTTCATCAGGATTTCATAACGTACAGCGTCGTTTCTCCTACATACCACGTGAGTACAACAAAACTCTTCCTCCATAAGCTTCACATACATCGCGAAACGTATTCGTCTCTTATGCCAAAAAAAACAATGGATCAGAAGGTAGGTGAAAAACATTCCGAAATGTTGGAATTGGCGGTACATGTTGATTAAGCGCCGTTATACGTTTAACCAAATTACGCATAGACCTTAAAACAGCGTCATTCAATTCGTCGTTTAAAACAGCATTTATTGCCATGAAAACATTTTTTCGCTCAGCAGTTTTTTCTGTGGCTTGACGTTTCAGCGCAAGATAATGAAATTGGCGCAGTTCAGCGCAAACTTTCCATCCCTGAAAACTGCTTTCTGGTGGCTTGCATGATGGCTGGAAAGTCAGGATTCTGGCATTGGCTTAATACAGTGCAGTTTGTTTCCTGTTTGTTTTGCCAAAAATGTTACCACAGATGCCTAATGTGAGTGTGGATTACAGGTTGAAGATCATGGTAATACAGTGACTAATTTGGTTGATTTGTTTTCAGATTTTTATGACAATCTGGCAGAATGAATTACAGATGACCAAACAAAAATCTATTGTAGGTATGAAAAATGCAATTCATGAGGCAACCTTATGGGTTGTCTTATGTTATAAACGTGCTTTTGATTAAAATATACATAATATCTAAGGTATTTTACCTGATATTGTCAAAGTATTTCGCATGTTGTTAGCTCTGTGAGGCAAATGCTCCCAGCCCGAGAGGTCGTTAGGTTATATATTTTCATTTCCACATTCATTCACTCGCACAATCAAGTATAACTCTTCCTATTAAAATCATTTAATTACTATTAAATTTTAAACGTTTGATTGTGCGAGTGAATGAATGTGGAACTGAAAATATATATCCTAACTGTTTTATTTCTGCAAATTCTTTTTTTTTTTAATGACTAATTAAAGGTCCGCAATGTAAGGGACCTCTCGGGCCGAGAGCACGTGCCTCACAGAGCAAACAACGTGTGAAATACTTTGACAATATCAGGTAAAATACCTTAGATATTATGTATATTTCTATTGTAGGTGGTAAGTGACCACTTATCAGTAGTCAAACAATCTGTCAAAGCTGTGAAAATCAATATATTTGCACGTAAGCATATAACACACTGACTTACTTACATAGGCTAATCAAATAGTAATAAGACTAACCTAGTTAGTTCTTGACAAACATTTTATGATCAATGTCTACATGCTCTTTATCAAAATCCTCTCCACTGCACCCAATACACTTGTCCCACAGTATAACCCAGTTCCTGAAAACATACAACAGACGGTCCTTGGACAGTAACTACAAAACATTCTCCACAGCATTTTTGCATTCCCAGCTGGTATTGAAACAGTGTGACCTCACAATGGTTTCGTTAATTGTGGATGTACCAGAAGTTACACAATCCTTTCCAAAAATTGTCCCCTTTGTTTTTGGTAACATTCTTTCAACTCCATGCAACTGTCCATTCTTAATTAATGCCATTTATTCTACTGCAAGTACCTGTGGAATCTAACAAGAACACACACAGACAACATCAGCTCAGATTTCCCATCATGACAGTCAGGATGCTTCCACACAAAATATCAAGTGCATTTAACGACTGCCTAATTTTGATTCTACGGTCCTCTCCTGATAATTGCACTTGCAACATTAATCAGAATCTTTGAAACTGAAGCATTAATTGCCTGTATTTACTGTTCTTCACGTAACATTGATCACATCAAAAAACTTTAAAATTACATCGTTCTGCAGCGGAAATTGAACCCACATCTGATTTCTGTTCGAGCATGCTATCCATTACACCACCCAGAACGGCCAAGTCCAATTGTTAAATATCAAAAATATTCTCTTAGTTTTGCCAGTCAAAGCAAATTCTGTACCCTCATAGCATTAATTTTTCCAAACATGACAGTGCTACTGAAGCACTAACATTTGTTAGAGATTGTAGCATCTCCTTTGCTGCTTTCGCCATTTCCTTCATTTTCATTGCCTTTATTGACTGGGTGATATTTATATCAGTCATTTCGTGAGAAGTAAACACATCATCATCTGCAAACGAACGATCTTCCACCTGCATATCATTAGAGCAGAAGTCAATTTAGCTGCTGATTTCTACAACACTTAGAGAATTTTTGACTTACGCAATTTTTTTGCCAACATGTCTCTTTGAAGTGCAAGTGCTTTCTTTGGCTGGAGTTGGAAAAATATCCTTGCTTAATCAGCATTTAACACATCTGAACTGTATGAGCTTACATTTTGTCATCTCTATTCATTCTAGCTTTTTGCAGGCACAGCACCAGCTTGCCCGCAGATCGTTTTAGCACTACCACTATATCGTTCCTCAAAGCAATTTAGCAATACAACACTGGCCTAAAGCCCTCATGGTCAAGAGTAGTGGTAAACTGCACTGCATTCTTAAGTACTATAAACAGTTCACTAACCGGTACATTTCAGGAATGGACATCTTACATTAACAGCACTAAATCGGCATCTTAGAATTGTGCCAGCCTCTTCCTTTATGGCTAAATAAATGGCTTTAGCAACTGGTGTTGTTTTTCTTGATCTTTTAAGAAAAGTTGATAGCATTGATGGAGTGATGCAATATATTTCAGCAGCAGTATTCTTTTTCATTCTCAAATCTACTTCATCAGTGATATTTTTTTCTTTCTTTCAGAGAACAACTTTCTTCTTGAACAACTCACTTCAAAAATTGAGCAAGCGACAATGTGTGGAACACAAATAAGTGTTGAAAAAGGCTCAGCAATAGGTCTAGTTATGGTTCCACAGCATTCCGTTGATCCCCAAACTGGTTGGTTGGTTGGTTGGTTGGTGGATTTTAATGACGCAAGGGCCATGTTTTGACAAAGAACACTAGACACAAGACTGTTATCCCCAAACTATTTTTAGCTGCTTTGGAACACAATGGGAGGCAAAATATGATTTGCCTGGATAGAGTGTCAGTTTCTTTTAAGCAACCCCCCCCCCCCGAAATGAAGCAATCCATTTTTTGCCAAAGTTGTAAGTATTGTGAAAAAAATTTTCCTGGGAAATATAAATCTATTTTTTCATTTTAACAAAAACATAAGAATTTGTGAAAATGAATTACATTATATTTAAATTAAAAATAAATCACCTCAATTGGATTTCTGATGGAGATTGACCTTAATTTTTGGTTAAAACGGAATTTCTGTTATACCACATTTTATTCTAATGGGGATCAACTGCATTAAATTTAGTGACATAATTGTTGTCACAAATCCAAATTTTTTTAGGTTAAGCATGTTGACACTTGCAACACTTTAAAAAATAAGGACTGATGACCCTAAAACTCAAATTTTGGAAAAAACAGAACAACTCCCTCAGATTTTGGCAACTAATAAAGTCCTTCTCAATAGTGGACAGTATTTGATTGAGAACATAAACAAAATTATTAATCTGAAAATGTTGGCTAAAATTGCTAGATCAAAATTCTATCAAAATTAAGTTTACTGCTACAAATTTTTATTTGTAATCAATATTATGCACCACACCTGATGTTAAACAATAAGTTCTTGAGGCTCATCATGAGTTTTCACACAAAAACAAATGTACTTTATCATCATTTATGAGTTAATAGTTATGTTAAGTTTGATGAAGGAAAACATAGAAAAATTACAAAAGACATTAAGCAGAAAAATCACTTACGCTTCCTGAGCCAGATGTACCTGAAACAGTTTTATCACTGTCATTTGATTTTTGAGTTTCAACCATTTCACTATCAAACAAAGGCTTTGTTTCAAGAGTTATTTCTTTAGTTGTCTCAGCTACATCTGAAATAAAAAGAAGAAACAAATACTTAAATAGGTAAGAATTTATAAAAGGAAAATAAAATACTCTAATAGGGCTATTGAAGAACTACACAAATTCACAGAATACTATACATAAGAGTGATGAAGGGGAAAAACAAAAACCTTAACTTCTTAACCAGGTGAAAACTGGGAATACACAGTGAATATAATGCATCATGATCAAAAGGTAATTGCTCGCCATAATTCATTTATGTTAGATATTAAACTGGAGCACATAACTGTATTAACAATACAAAATTACTGAATTCAAAACAAAATAAAATGGTTTTAAAAGACATTCCTTTACACATTTTTTTTTCTTCTTTTGTTGTTGCATTTGCTTGCACATCACAGGGGTGCTTATTCTGTGAAATCAAATTTCCTGAAACCAAACCCAAATTTCCTGAAGTTAACGTAGATCAATACTTACAAAAAAAAAAAAAAAAAAAAAAAAAAATCAGAATATATGTGTTACATTCGTAATTTATTTCCCAAGTTCTGATATTTTTTTAAAGAACAGTGGCCTTTATAAAATTTTGACTAATTGCAAATTTCCAGTGTTTGGCCCTTCAAAGCTATAAATAATACTTATAAAAAGTAAAATACTGAGAAAAAAAAATTAAAAAGGCAACTTACATAATTGATGCCTTGCCTGCCTGTGTCAATGGTGTATTTTCTTGTGCAGAAAAGACTGAAATGTATATGACAAAGTTTGTTCAGTTTATACTTTAAATGATTTGTATATTCACGTAATAAGTCATCAATGCTGCTGATGGATGCAAACTTCATACTTCATAATGCTTTAGAAAAAAATTTGGTTATTTTGTTTTTATTTTGCTGCAAATCCTTTGTGTGAGATTTACGTTTACTGCACCCAGATTCCTGCTTTGGTGTTGACAGATTTTGTGTTGGAATTTTAGGGCTCACCACAATCTTTGTACTTACAGAGCTAGCTGCTGACGATTTATTTATTCCAGAAAAATGATTTCCAATTACTTCATGCCTTCTATCAGACTTTTCCTTAGTTGATTTGGGATGGATTTTCCTGCTTTGCAACATGTTCTGTAACAAAGTTTTGTCAACTGCAGTGGTGATCGGATTTTCAACACCAAACATTTCAAACGTTGAACATTTCTTTGCTAAGAGGTTATATTTGATGGTATGATAACTGTCCAAGCTTTTTGCATCTAAACTAGTTCTGTGCTGTGTGATGATATTATCCATGAAATTAAATGAGCTTTCCACAATTGGCCCATGAAAGCATGAGATGAGGGCTTTTACAAGTTTACCCAATGTGGAGTACTTTTGTATTCCATCATGTGAGCACATTTTTGACACTGCAGCCCACTATTCATCAATGACTTTAGGAATTTTTTTTTCACATTTCTCATTGGCTGAGTAATTAAAGATATCACTAATTGCTGTATCGATTTGATATGATCTGATTTCTTCATCGATAACAAGCATTTCGTCAGCAGATAGCACTGAGCTACATGCATCAGTCAATTTTGAAAGAGCTATATAGGTAGTAGTTTGGCCTCTAAGAGAGGGGTCTAATCCTGAAAAACTAATCAGAGTAGAATTTCCCACAGGAAGTTTTTGGATCATGTATAAGGAGCATGCCAGATAACATTCCTTTAGCTCTTTCTTAAATGAAGATACCATATAATCATTTGATGTACCGTAATTTTTGGGCTAAGAGCCGCGGCTCTTACGTTACTAAAAGTGAAATTTTTCGGGTGTGCGGCCCTTATGCAGAATTTGTTTTCGATAAGACTGTTTCTTCCCTCCCTTTTTTTTTTTTCCTTTTTTTCATGCAGATGCTTAGTAAATTTTTTCAAACCACGTCTTTTTTTTCATAAACTCTACTGTGATCAAGTTTTCCCCCTTTCTACTCATACGCTAGACACGTCTATTTAAACGATAACTTTGCTGTCCTGATGTTGGTTTAGGAGGGAAAGTAGGGGAGGACAGGAATGCCTGACTCAAATGCCCTTTGCATGGAGGAGTGGGGTATGGAATGGGGACATATGCACACAGACGAGTAGCGTGACATCCAAGGCTTCTGTGGATATCGCGCCTAGCATATCTCTTTCGTTGGCTGCAGCATACATCATGCAGGAAGGTGTGATGATTTTCAGTGGGGTGGGGAGACCGGTTTGACGGGCACTTTCCTGAACAAAAGCTTAAGAACATGAACAATGCAAAAACCTGCCGCAGGATGATTCCATTAGCAGAGACCTATTCCAAACAATACTGGTGGGACGGAAGGACAAATTCTGTTCACTCTTCTTGGTTAATCTGGCATGCGATACAGGTGTTTCTTGGCTCATGCTCCTGAGTTTTGCTTCAATTTTAATTATTATTATTATTATTATTATTATTTTTTTTTTAATTGACCGACGATAGTGGAAGTTGAAAGCTTCGGCTGGAAAATAAAAAAAGAAGGGATTCATATAAAAGCGGAGTTCAACGCGAAGGCTCAGTGCGCAGTAAATAAAAGTAGGTCAAACCACTTGAAAGAGAGCGGCACCGCTGTTATGGAAGTGTTGGCGGCCAGATCCGCGAACACGTGCGAGGCAGCTGGTAAAGACAAAAAAGCATAACATAAAAGGAACATATTATTAAAGAAAACATTAATCGAAAGCATTACAAGCCATAATTTATAAGTTAATTACTTCTAAGATGGATTCTATTGCGGTGAACAGAGAACCATCCTGTAGCAGACATCCACATTGAATGGAATTTAGACAATTGTGCGGTTTTACGAGCAATGCGATATTCTAACGGCAGTCTGAAGATTAACCGTGATTTATATTGATTACATAAATGGTTTTGAGCATTTAATAAAGGCAAACAAATAACATCATTAACATGATTAATAAAAAATGTATAAATAAAAATTTTTGCCAGTATGAAAAAATAAGTGCATAAAGCCGATCGACACTGAATTGCAGATTAGCCTTTGAAGTATACATATAACCACGCTGGGTGTGAGTTAATTCATGAAAATAAGGAAGATAATTTAGTTTTCTGAGCAGCACCACGACTTCACAGGTGCAGCCCTTACGGCAACTTTTGCTTCCAAGATTGCAAAATTTCTCACCTGTGGCCCTTACGCCGATGCGGCTCTTAGTCCGAAAATTACGGTACTTGCAGCAATAAGTTTTTTGGCTTCTCCTCCAACATAAATAAATTTGTCTGGCAGGTGATTATCGCCACTCTTCAAATCTATTTTCAAAAGATCCTTGTGAGTTTTGCACTTTGAGATTATTTCATGTTTAATGAAAAATGATAAAAAAAATGTTATCAACACAAAAAGTTCAACATGCAATCTATGCAACATAGGTTGTTTGGTCTGAAACAGCTTTATGTATTCATTGAATATAGGCAGAACAGCTTTGTACAGATGGATTTCAAGTAATGTTTTCTTTTGCACCACAAAAAGGCTTTCAATAATTTTATTCTTCCTTTCTTTTCCCATTTCTGTTAAACTTTTTGATTTCAAAGAATCTTGGATTTTCACAAGTTTGGACACACAAGAATTACTAATTTTTCTTTCCTCATACACTTTATCCAAATCAGACTTATACAAATTTCTGTCTGAATCTTTAATCCAAGAATAATAGAAGATTAGCAAAGCATCCCACAACAAAATCATGCGTTCAACTGCTGGGAGCACACACAGCCATCTATGATTTGGTTGTGAAAGCGGGAGAGCTTTTGAATTCCCCAAATCGTACAGATTTGGAAAAATAGTTCTCTTTTGTCAACACTTAGCAAGTCAAAGTGAATGTTGTCACACAATGATTCAATGTGCATTTTAAAAGGAGCAGTGAATCTTTTTACACTGTTGTTAACAGTATGGCAGCTATCACCTTCAATATGAAGTAGATGTGGAGTTTTGTTGTTACGAACTAATGCTTCTACACCATTTTTTACCCCTCATAGTGTTGCACGAGTCCATCAGGAGACTAATTAGGTTACTCCAAGGAATACCATTTCGTTAGTTAGTTAGTTAATTGATTTTAGTGGCGCAAGGGCCAGGTTTGGCCAAAGAGCGCCAGACACAGAACTATCAGCAAAAGATTTTTAAAAGCGTGGAGAATGATTAAGAGCAGACGGGCTTAGTAAAAGTTAGAAAAGAGGATGATGAAAGATGTGAAGACTAGTTAGTTAATTAGGTTTATATATAACTTTATTAGTTTACTATTATATTTATTATATAACTTTTTTTTTTTTTTTTTTTTTTTTTTTAAATAAGTTTTAAAAAGTTAATCTGTTTTAAAAAGGAAAATACTGCGAAAGTGTCGCAGTGGTCGCCCCAAAGTTTTTGAAGCGTAGCTGCGTCCTCGTCCAGCAGATGAGACTGAAAATAGTGAAACCGATTATTACAAAACCGAACACAACTACATAAAACATGAGAGATGGTGAATAAACAGTCGCACGCCTCACACATTGGGGCAGCGTTGCCACACAGCAAATAGCTATGCGTGAAGCGACAATGCCCAATGCGGAGACGCGCAAGAACAACTTCTTCCCTACGGTTCCGGCGACACGATGATTTCCAGACTCCAAGGATGGGTTTAACACGGTGCAGTTTATTCTCCACCTGTTGGTCCCACAGACTTCGCCACGTTCGTCTGATATGATCGTGAACAAGAAAGCGAAAATCACGGTGGAACAGTGGCAACGGTGTGACAACCAAAGAGGAGGCAGATCTAGCAGCAGCATCAGCAGACTCGTTCCCTGGGATCCCAACATGCCCAGGAATCCAGCAGAACCGAATCTGGACATCAGCCTCGAACAAAGAACGAAGAAGTCTCCGTACGGTAAAAAGAAGGGGGTGGCCAGTGAAATCCAAAGATGACAATGATTGCACAACACTCAACGAATCAGTGTACACAATAGCACGCTGATGAGAGCTCGACTGCACGTGAACAAGTGCAAGATACACAGCATGCATCTCCGCCGAAAACACCGTGGCCTCAGGAGGAATGCGGGCAACAGAAACTTCGTCAACGCAGATGGCGGCGGATCCAACAACACCAGCCGCCTTAGATCCATCGGTGAAAACAGGAATAAAGTCTGCATTGACGTACCGGTGTTCAGCGAAGAGCTGCTGGTACACTGACGCAGGGGTTGAGGACTTGTCAAAAGATGTACAGCTGGTATCAACCATGACACCAAGAGGATGCCATGGGGGATCCTCAAAGCCCCTGGTCTCTCCAACGAGTGACAAGTCGAGCCCTGCATCACGAGCTACGGCCGCCATACGAAGACCGAAGGTTCGAATGCACGAGGGACGGATCTCGAACAAACGAGCATGCTGGGGATGAAAAACTGCATCGTATAAAGGATGGTCTGTGAGTGATTTAAGTTTCAGGTAAAACTGAAGAGACAGCTGCAGACGGCGTAAATGAAGCGACGGTTCGTTCGCATCGGCATAAAGGCTGGGAATGGGTGACGTACGAAAGGCTCCCGTACAAAGACGCAGCGCTTGATGGTGGATGGTATCCAACGGCCGGAGAACGGTAGGACGCGCAGAGCCATACACCATACAGCCATAATCCAGCTTAGACCGAATGAGAGAATGGTAAATACGGAACAAAGAAGTCCTGTCTGCACCCCAGGAGACTGAGGCAAGGATCTTAAGGATTGACAAGGCTCTCAGACAGGAAGTCCTTAGCCGTCGAACATGCGAGCGAAAGGTGAGAGCACGGTCAACGGTCAAACCAAGGAACTTGGTTTCCGGCAAAACTGGAATGGCTGCACGGTCCAAATAGAGCTCTGGATCAGGATGGAGGCCACGCCTCCGGCAGAAATGGACACAGGCTGTCTTGTCGGGAGAAAGAACAAACCCATTATTGTTAGCCGCTTTAACAATCTGGGTAATTGCAGACTGCAGCTGCCTTTCAACGAAATGCATGCTGGATGACTAACAGAAGATGTGAAGGTCGTCAACATAAATGGTAGCCGAAACCGTAGGAGGAAGATTTTTGAGTAAACAATTAATGCGGAGGATGAACAGAGTCACCGAAAGAATGCTGCCTTGAGGAACGCCTTGTTCTTGATGGAAAAAGGCGGACAGCGTTGTACCCAGGCGCACCTGGAACACACGGTTACGAAGAAAGTTGGCAATGAAGGTTGGCAGGTTTCCCCGCAACCCACTCTCGTGGAGGTCACGGAGGATACCGTGACGCCACGCTCTATCGTAAGCTTTTTCGATGTCAAAAAATACAGACACCAGGTGCTGCCTACGTACGAACGCCTCACGAACAGACGTCTCAAGGAGCAGGAGATGGTCAGGAGCTGAACGATGACGACGGAAGCCGCTTTGTGATGGAGACAGTATTCGATGTTCTTCAAGAAAATAAATTAGCCGGGAATTAACCATTCGTTCAAGGATTTTGCACAGACAGCTAGTGAGGGCAATTGGCCGATAACTAGAGGGAGACTTGGGGTCTTTGCCAGGCTTGGGAAAAGGTAAAACAAAAGCTCTTCGCCAAGAGTCCGGGAAACTGTGCTCCAACCAAATGCGGTTGAAAAGCACTAACAGATTCTCGAGAGACAACTGCGAGAGATGACGAATCATGTCATAGTGGATGTCGTCGGGACCGACAGATGTTGCGCCGGACCGATGCAGAGCCACCCGTAATTCAACCATGCTGAAGGGGGAGTTATACTGAGTGTTATAAAAAGGCGCAAAGGAGAATTTCTGGCGTTCCGCGGTTGTTTTAATCCTCTGAAAGGGCGGGAGATACGCCTGAGAACTAGAAATTGAGGCAAACGCTTCGCCCAAGCAATCCACAATCTCCCCAACTTCAGCATACGTGCAGCCGTTATTCTCAAGAATTGAAATTTGGCGGGAACTATAGTTTCCCCGGATCTTACGAATTTTTTCCCAAACAGTTTTTGAACTGGCACGTGAATTGATAGATGAAACGTACTTCATCCAAGACTCCCTCTTGCTTCGTCGACGCACCAACCGAGCGTAAGATTTTGCTCTTTTAAATTTAACAAGATTAGCATCGGTCGGATAACGCCGAAAAGTACACCAGGCCTTATGTTGAACTCTCCTAGCCGCTGCGCAATCAGGGTTCCACCAAGGCTTCGGACGTCTTGGGAGCGTCGTTGATGTTTTGGGGATAGAGAGATCTGCTGCCTGAATGATACACGTTGTGACATCAGTAACAGCTGCGTCAATTGACCCCCGGGTCACCATGGCAAAAGATATCATTGCGGACGGTGTGAAGACCTCCCACTTGGCACGATCCATCCTCCAACGAGGAGGGCGGGAGGCAGAAGATGGTACGCTCACATTATACCTAAGTACAATTGGGAAGTGATCGCTTCCATGGAGGTCGTCACACACCGTCCACGACCAGGCGGCCATAACCGATGGTTGACCCAAAGATAAATCGATTGCACTGAAACTTCGTGTAGGCTCGTGGAAGTAAGTGTCAGCACTGGTGTTAAACAGGCACAAAGAGGTCGAGGAAAGAAGAGATTCGATCCTACGGCCTCGTGTGTCTGTTCTGACACTACCCCACAATGGATTATGAGCATTGAAGTCACCCAGAACAAGAGCGGGTGACGGCAGCTGCCCAACTAAGCTCTCAAGAACGGACACGCTCACGTCCTCATCCGGAGGCAGATAGATGCTGCAAACGGTTAGAGGCACAGGCATGGAGATACGCACCGCAACGGCTTGTAAAGATGTTGAGACCGCAACGGGAGAAACTGGAACGTTGTGGGGGACAAGGATGGCAACTCCCCCGCAAGCAATATCTCCTGAAACATTATCTTTCCGAAATGCACTGTAGCCTCGAACTGAAAGGAGGTCTGATGGTTTAAGTTTTGTCTCCTGGAGGCAAAGGCACACCGGAGAGTATGACGAAAGCAGATGTTTCACGTCGTCATGTCTTGTTCGAAAGCCTCGACAGTTCCACTGAACGATTTGATCCATGGTTTGAATTGTGGTGAATGAGAAAAAGAAAAAACGAAAAACAAAACCCGAGAAAAACTGGGACAACTAAAAGTTGTCCGATTCCATCATTTCGTCTGCAATGTCCATTTGCGCTTGGGACTGTTTTGTCCGACGCCCTGTAGTCTCTGGTGGTAAAATGGGGCGGTATTTTGGTTTCTGTGTCGCAGATGATCTTGCCCGATCCTGGTTCTTATGATGGGAGTTTGGAGATTTCTTCTCCTTTTCTTTTTCCTTTCTCTTTCCTCCTGGGGTTGTTGAAGTTCCGGTGGTGCTGGTGTTAGTTGCAGCAGGTTTAGGCACAGTGGTTGTTGGAGCTTTCGCGTCCCTAGCTCGGGATTGTAGTGCTGCCAGACCAGCAGCTATGATGTCGTCTAGCTTGTAGGGACAATTCACTGGGATTTGGCTATCAGTCTGGGTACCGACTGTAGTCCTTGCAACAACCGCTGATGCATAGGATCGCCGATTTGATTGGTTTGGGGCGACCTTTCTTCTGGCCTCTGGGTAGGAGATTCCCTCAACGGTCTTAATGCGTTGGATCTCTTTTTCCTCTTTCCACTTTGGACAGTCTCTCGATGATGCTGCATGAGATCCCTTGCAGTTGAAGCACAGCTCAGCTTCGGCATGGCAATCTTGCAAAGTATGGTCTGTTGCAGTACAACGCCCACACCGGGCAGTGCTCCTGCAAGACTGCTGGGAGTGACCATATGCTTGGCATTTGTAGCATCGTAGAGGACTTCGTATGAAGGGGCGCACTTCAAGGTGTAGATACCCTGCCTTGATTGATGTTGGCAGGGATGGGGTGTTAAAGGTCAGTATGACGTTTCGAGATGGGACAGATTGGCCATTTCGCCGAAATAGGATGCGCCGGACTCCACTCACTTGCTGGTCTTTCAGTTCCTCCAGAAGTTCTTGGTCACTGCACTCCAGAAGGTCTTGAGAAGAGATAACACCTCGTGAGGAATTGAGGTAGCCGTGAGGGGTAACTTTTACTGGACAATCTAAAAAAGAGGTGGTGTTTAAAAGCACTGTAGCATATCTGGGACTCGACATCTCGACAAGAAGATCTCCAGATTGGAGCTTCTTAACGCTCTTAGGAGAGCTGGCAATTGATTGCAATGCTTTATTTATCCAGAAGGGGCTTCTGGTGTTTAATGGGTTTGAAGCGTCCAAGGAGTGGATGCAAAAGAACCGAACATTGGCAGAATCAGGTGTAGGTTTCTTGTTGGGAGGGGGTGACCCTTCCTCAATGGGCCGCTTTGTTTGAAGTTCTTGGGAAATTTTTTTGTTATCCATAAATAGAATTGAAAAGTTCGTCCGCCGATTTCCCCGCCCACAACCGAGCCCAACAGGGGAGAGCCGGAGGTCCGCAAGCCCAATTGGACGCAGGACACGACTCTAGGGTTAAGCAACGGATATAGCATGTTGATAGGTCAGACATGCGCTCAGCGAGTACCGAGACTTTCCCAGGTCTCGGTAACACCCCTTTGGCATGCCCGCACTATCCCCAAACTCACCCTGTTGTACGAAACAACAAGCCGATTGACTAGGAGTGGGTTAGTTCCTAGCCGCCCGTTTAGGGTGAAGCAGGGGGCAAAGAGGAGTGTTGGCGACTGGCGACAACAACAACCTGGCCACCAGAAACCTCAGCCTCCAGCATCCCCTTTTCCACCTTACGGGTCACCGCACACGGCAAACGTGCAGGTAGGTCTAGCAAACCAGCCCGGAAAAACAAGAGAGGAACAGAAAATGGAGAAGCAAGTCGAGTAGAAAATGGAGTAGAAAAGAAGAACAGGTAGTGGAGAAGAAAGTAAAAACAGGAAAGGGAGAGAAAGCCAGAGGAAAGGAAAGGGCTGGCGCATACTCACAACCTCAGCAACCAACAACTGAGGCGGGTGCTGTCAAGGTGGTGGCAACACAAAGTTGTAATGGGAAGAATCAAACATAACATGTCGGCTGGGGCCGTGGGGTCGCTACTCCCCATCAGCTGGATGAACAGCTGTCCCTGCGGTAACGTGAAACTGAAGCTGAATCGATGATAAATGTTGTATTACGACTTCTTGTTGCTCAGGGCAAAAATATTGTGCAAGAATAGTTAAGACACTACAATTTGCCCGACTTGTGCTCTCATCAATATTTAATGAGAAGGGAGTCTGTCTGAGGGTATCGACAATGTTTTTTTATTGTACGAGCAAGGCCATCTCTCATTTTGTATGTAACAGTTGACCTATTCAGACTTAACGCCTGTAATGCCTTTGGGTCCTTTGACAATGTCTGAGCCAGTTTTATAAGTTGAGGCCCAAGTGTATAGGGAAGAGAGTGTTCCGCTATGAATGAACATAAAATTGCCTCTGATCTAACTGTATGTGTACTTAGATCTAGTGGCTTTTCATCACCAGCAGGGTTTTCTGCAGAGGTATAAGAATACAAGTTCATTGAACTCTTTACAGATGTTTTTGAAGATTTGTGTAGTGAAGAATTTGAATGGCTTACCAATGCTTTTACACCATCCTTTTCATATCGAATGCTTTTGTTGCACCATATGCAGAAGCATTCCCCAGGAGAATCAGTTTTTCGACACCATATCCCAATGGCGTCAGCGTTGGCATCTTGCTTCTGAAGCCAATCCCAGCGATATTTATTGCGGATATCTTTTTCCAAAATTTTTTATGAGCTCAGCATCAGAATCTTTCAAAAACTTCATTATCATAAATTACATGCGATGTCAGGAACAGAAACTATTCTTTAGAATAGCACTTCACCAGGAGGAGCAGTAAGGATAACCAGTGGTCCCCAGTGCGGCAGCAGTCAAATGGAGCAGGAACAAGTTGAAGTACTTAGAAGTGCAGTAAGCTCAAGTTACCATACTACTGAAGCAGGGTGGGGGAGGGATGAAGAGGGGACAGTCGCCCACATCCTAGACTCAGATTTCTCTGCATTTTCAGAAAGCCAGAAGGTCAAAGAGTGCATTGAAACCAATGACAAAGATTTCCTGAGCAGCAACCAGCAGGCATCCCAAAGGGAAGGGGGAGGGGTGAACAAAAAGTCAGCAGGGAGATCCTCCCTAGATTTCTGTGATGATGAGATGAGAAGTCTTGAAGGTCAAAAGCAGCAGACAGAGTGGGTGGGCCACTAAGCCCTGGGGTGGGGCAGGAGCAAAGGGGCACTGCCAGGAAAAGAAATGGGTGAGAAATTTCTGTTTGGAGTAGCTCTGGGCAAAATCAGCACCAAACCACAAAGGAAAGCAAACAGTTAACACGCTTTTAGAAGACAAATATAACATTAGGTGGGGGTGGGGGCAGGGGGTGGGAGTGGATCTCTCCCAGCTGAATTGGGTAGACACAGAGTGGACCAGTTTCTCTTCTCTGTGGGGGTAGATTGGCAGTCAGATTTCCCAACTCCCAGTGGAATTGAGTTTTGCTTTGGCCACCAACCAAGGGAAAACAGGGAAGGACAGTGACAGGCCTTGCCACTGGCTATAAAATAAAATTTCTAAAAAAAAAACAACGCCAAAAATCTCGGAAAAAAAAAAAAAAAAAAACGCCGAAAATTTCCGGAGTACAACGTCGAAAATTTCCGGATTTTCCGGAAAATAAGCACCCCTGGACATTAGCTCAGGTTTCCACTTGCTAGCGTGCGCACATACACACATGCCTTGCTTTCTTCTCAGCAAGTTCGACAGTCATATTTGCTAAATTTTTCTTTCTGCTGATATCTTTCCATTCATACTTCTTGATTGTTGCTTTTCTTTCCTTTATTCTTTTTTCTATGCCCTCAGATTTTGGCAAAGTTGGAATCAACTGCTTCTCCCAAATCACCCATTTTGCTGAAGAACTGAACAGCAGGCTTTTTGTAGTTCACAGTTTGAATTGCAAAATAGGTTTTGACATTCATTCTTCGTGACTTTATGGCTATAATTCTATACAATTTCGTGAGAGAACTTTTAGCCTGAGGACCACAAATCCATGAAATAAAAGCTTTTCTTATTTTACATACATGGCGTACTTAGAAAAGATGAATACTTTTAAACATCATGCATCAATTCTTAAAAATTTTCCAACTTCATTACTGCCATTTTGGAAAAATTTCTCCTCCCCAACTAAATTTCAACAGTTTTCCCATAAATTCAGTTGTGTCACAGAATAGTAAAAAAAAACAACTCTGAATTATAATCCACAGCTGTAATTAAAAGAAATTTAAAAACCCAGTAAATACCCAAATATAATTTACAAAGTCTTAAATCTGGAAAAAAAAAGAAAAAAAAAAAAAAAAAAAAATTTTTGACAAAATCAAAAATTTCTTGATTTTTCAATTCCTTGATAACCACTTTCAAATTCCTGGGAATTTCAGGTTTTCCAAGCTGTGTAAGAACCCTGTTTTTAAAGTTTAACTTCTCTGAAAGTGCATTGTCTCCCATTTCTTAATCACTTCTTCCTATGTCAACACAAAAAGAGCAAGCATTTTTCTGTTTGTTAAAAAAAAAAAAAAGAATTATAAAGTGGAAAATTTGAGCTCCAACTTTTTGTCGCCGTCTTTTGTTCCGTGTAAAGTAATTTTCTCTGCACACTCAGCACACAGTTGTATTTTTGAACATCATTTCACTTAAAAGAAGAGGAAACATGTCTGACCACACTTTTAACATACATACATACATATCACTAAGCTGTTTTCTGAGAATCAGAGGTTAGCTCCAAAGAGAAATACAAACTACCAGATATTTTAACTTACTGTTGTCTTATCAAACTTCTCCATTTACAACGATCTTGACATATAACTCAGGCTTCACTGATATCCATTACACGCCGTACACAAGATCTTTTATACTTCATACTCATCTTTTTCTCATGCAGACACTCCTGAATTTGATCCACCCATGTCTTCCTCTGCCTTTTCTTCCTGCCACTTGGGCTAAAAAGATTTTCTTAGTAAGCATTTCATCCCTCATTCCTTCAACATGGCCAAACCACCGAAGCATATTGGTCTCCACCTTGCTAACAACATTTTGCTTCACATCACACAACTGCAACACATCTTCATTTCTCACACAATCATATCGTGTTTTGCCACAAACCCCACGTAAGTAACGCATTTCTCCAGCACACAAATGACTCCTGTGTTTCTTCTGCAGTACCCAGGTTTCACTACCATACATCAGAGTAGGAACAATTACAGTTTCATACACAGCCATGCGGGACTCTAGAGCTAGAGAACCCATCATTCCTGTGAAAACCTCCCAGAGCAGCTATGACTTTCAATGAAGAATTCACTCGCCTACTAATTTCACCATCCAATATGTTATCTCTGTCAAACATACTTCCTAAATACACAAACTCACTCACCTGATCAATCACAGTGCCGTTTATACTTACATTACATTCAGTGCTCCCAGTTCCTCTCTCAAACACCATAACTTTGGTTTTTCCTTGTTTATACTCAGTTTGAATTTCATGCAAACTTCGTACATCCGAGACAACATACTCTGCAAATCACTTTTGCTCTCTGCCAACAGGACAGTGTCATCAGCATACAGGAATCTGCACACACGGATATCACCAAGACATAAACCACTATCATCTATTTTGGCATCACACATGCACGTGTCCATAAATATATTAAACAGCCATGCTGACATTACACAACCTTGTCTAACTCCTGCACCAATAGAAAACCATTTTGATAAAACACCATTCACTCGTGCATAAGCTCTACTACCAGCATACATGGCTTTTACACTATTAAGTAGATTCCCAGTAACACCATATTCATTCAATACCTTCCACAAAAGTGTCTTATTTACTTGGTCGTAAGCTTTCTCTAAATCTATGAAGGCAGCAAAAAACTGTCTTACCAACAGCCAAATACTTTTCAATCATCGTGCGTAATGTAAAAATCTGGTTAGTGGAGCCTTTACAAGGCGTAAAACCACTCTTAACATCCCACACTTTCTCTGATGTAAGACACCGTACTTTTTCAATAACAACCTTACCAAACACTTTCCCTGGCACACTTAGTAGGCTAATACCACGATAGTTCTTGCATTCAGTCTGATCACCTTTTCCCTTATACAAGGGAACAATAATAGAATCCTTCCAATCCGGAAGGACCATTCCTAACTGCCAGCACAATTGGCAAATTTCAGTTAACCAGTCAATTACAGAGTCACCACCATATTTCAACATCTCGGCAGTTATGCCATCAACTCCCAGAGCCTTACCATTCTGAAAAGATTTTAGAGCTCTACACACTTCTTCTCTTGAGATCCCTCCTGTGCTTCCAATCCTCACTTTGATATCATCTGCATCTGTCTCCGAATCATCTTTTCTTTCCTGATCTAATAACTCACAGAAATATTCACCCCAACTTTTACTTAACTCATACATACATACATATCACTAAGCTGTTCTCTGAGATTCAGAGGTTAGCTCCAAAAAGAAATACAAACTTCCAGATATTTTTACTTATTGTTGTCGTATCAAACAAACTTCTCCATTTACAGCGATCTTGACATACAACTCGTGCTTCACTGATATCCATTACATGCCGTACACAAGATCTTTTATACTTCATACTCATAATCTTTTTCTCATGCAGACACTCCTGAATCTGATCCACCCATGTCTTCCTTGGCCTTCCTCTGTCTTTCCTTCCTGCCACTTGGGCTAGAAAGATTTTCTTAGTAAGCATTTCATCCCTCATTCCTTCAACATGGCCAAACCACCGAAGCATATTGGTCTCCACCTTGCTAACAACATTTTGCTTCACATCACACAACTGCAATACATCTTCATTCCTCACACAATCAGATCGTGTCTTGCCACAAACCCCACGTAAGTTACGCATTTCTCCAGCACACAAATGACTCCTATGTTTCTTCTGTAGTACCCAGGTTTCACTGCCATACATCAGAGTAGGAACAATTACACTTTCATACATAGCCACGCGGGACTCTCTAGAGAATCCATCTTAACTGTGAAAACCTCCCAGAGCAGCTATGACTTTCAAAGAAGAATTCACTCGCCTACTGATTTCACCATCCAACTTGTTCTCTCTGTCAAACATGCTTCCTAAATACAAACTCACTCACCTGGTCAATCACAGTGCCATTTATACTTACATTACATTCAGTGCTCCCAGTTCCTCTCTCAAACACCATAACTTTGGTTTTTCCTGAAGAGATTTTAGAGCTTTACACACTTCTTCTCTTGAGATCCCTCCTGTGCTTCCAATCCTCACTGTGACATCATCTGTGTCTGTCTCAGAATCATCTTTGCTTTCCTGATCTAATAACTGACAGAAATATTCACCCCATCTTTCACTTAACTCATTGGGCTCCCATATCATTTCCTCGATCTCATTCTTCACACAACTTACAACTTTGTTTCCCCTATTTTTCCTGATTCTCATGTACTTCTAGAAATACTTCCTATCTTTCCAAAAAGCCAGTTCACGCCTTTCCATCTTCTCCTTTCTATATTTTGCCTTACTCTGGTGAACCAGCTTAGCAGCTTCACACTTCTTTGAGCGATATTCATCCACAGAGACTCTACCTTGCAACATCCCCAAATAGGCTTCCTTCTTTCTCTTTACTGCCTCTTCAATCTCACTATTCCGCCAAGCATCACCTCTATTGTTACCCACTAATGTGGTGATACAGACCTCTTTAGCAGCAGTGACACAACACAGTTCTTAAAACATTCCCACTTCTTTTCTACATCCCTCTCACCAGACTTCAGCTCTTTCATTCGTTCTCTGAGTAAGTCAGAATAAAGCTGATGGTCTTCAAGGAGCCTATCAACCTTTATTCTTTCTATCCTGGGTCTCTTCCTATTCCTTTTCCTCCAACCAACATTAAGTTTCACTCGTGACACTACCAAGTAATGATCAGAACCAACATCCGCACCTCTCATCGCACGGGTGTCAACAACTAAGTGTTTCAGATGCTGATCGTAGACAACAAAATCTATCACACTCTTTTGACAAAGAGTACGATTTTCTCAAGTATATGTGTGGAGATACTTGTGGTTGAAAAATGTATTAGATACACACAAACCATTCTCAATGCAGAGTTCAATTAATCTTTCACCATTATCACTCACACAAGGATCATTAAACTTACCCAGAACATTGTCAAAATTGCATTCTGCACACCTACTCTAGCATTCAAATCCCCTGCTATTATAACTTTTTCTTTAGCACCAAACTGGCTCAAAACAGCTTTTAGCTCATTCCAGAAATCTTCCTTCTTATCAGAAGGTTCAGAGTCACAAGGAGCATACACTACAACAATTACAATTCTCTGAAGTTTCACTTTCAAACGAATCCAGAGAATTCTCTCACTTACGCAACTATAGTGAATCAAGTTGTTCTTCATCTTTTCACTTAAAATCAGACCTGCACCAGCCTGTCCTCTCACATTATCCAATACTCCAGACCAAACACTCACTGTGCCATTCACTTCTTCTACCCCAATTTCCTTCTTTTGGTTTCACTTACACACAGCACATCCAGTCTATACTTATTCATCTCCTCAATCACCCCATTCATCTTGCCATTTATACCTCTAGTATTCCAATCCATACACTAATCTTACATTCACTGAGACGAGATCTCTTTCTCATACGCCGTTTAGAAAGTCCAGGTCGATTCCATGGTGGACCGTCCTTCTCAAGTGTGGTAGGTCCATACTTTCAAGCAAAATAAAATATTAAAAAATGATAATATATTGTTCACTTCACCATAGGAAGAATTTTACAGGTCACAGATTCCATCAAGCATATATTAAGCACCAATTTTGAAATTTAATTTAGCTTCAAAAAGGGAGAGAGGGCTAAAATACTTGCTCTACTAATTGGTTTTGAAGAAGATATTGTTAGAAATAAGGAAAACATACATTTCATTAGAAAAAATTCCTAAAATATACTAAGTCACTCTTTTTCATTAATACCAAATATATTAAAAAATGAGGCCAATGTTCAGAAAATTGTAAAAAATGTATATATATAATCAGGGAGAGAAATAAAAAAAAAAAAGAAGTCTCCAGAAAAATTTGAAATTTTGAAAATCACGAAACATTTATTCTTTTATCCCTGCTAGAAATAATACTTTCTAACAGCCCCAACTATTTTCAATCAGCAGACAGCATGAAGATGTCCCCAAAATATCTAGAAAACATCACAAAAATGTCCCATATTAAAAGCATCCAGTAAAAAATTAAAAATGCTTAATAAAAGGGTTTGCTATACATCAGGAGTAGGGGTGTAACATCACAGACATTCGATCACAACACAAAACATTTATTACTTACTATTTTACACAAAAACATAAACTGGAATACACTCCGCGGTACACACTAAACTTGTCGTCTCAGCCAAAGCTCGGCATGTCCTACTCCTTCAGTATCTCTCATGCTACTCCTCTACATCACTCACCACACACTCAAGTCATTAAGTGTCAATGTCTCATTCTGCACTGTTGTGCGTGGAAGTTCGTATTTTACAACTCCTCCTCACTCCAGAAGAACTTTTTCCAGTGGTAAAAAGTTCTTGTCATTTTACAATACAATAGTCATAGTTCACATAATGAGTCATAATCCATTTACAAAGAGAAATATGAGTTAATTTAACAATTATCTTTACGTGTTTTTTAACAATTTCTATGTATTATATACCACAACCAAAAAAAAAAAAAAAAAAATGTTTTCACTAGCAGACACACGATCAAGGTGGATCATCTAAATTTGGAATTCTGCTCAGTCCATCTGCATTTTTGTGCATAGTTCCCGATCGATGAATTATAACAAAATCATATGCTTGTAAAGCAAGGGCCCATCTCATCAGACGAGCATTTGAACTTGCGTTGGTGCGTAACCAAAGGAGAGGGTTATGATCAGTTTGTATGAGGAAATTTTGACCATCCAGGTAGCATTTCAGTTTCTGTACCGCAAATATAATGGCGGCACATTCTTTTTCACTGGTACTGTATGTCTTCTCTGCTGTCGAAAGTTTTCTGCTTAGATAGAGTACAGGATGTTCAGCGCCATCTTCTTGTTCTTGCGAGAGGACGACTCCCATTCCTTTGATCTGAAGCATCAGTTTGTAGAATAAATCTACGTTCATAGTCAGGGGCATACAGAGCAGGAAAACTAGATAAAGATTTTTTTAGTTCCACAAAAGCTTTCTCACATTGTTCTGACCATATAATTTCCTCTTTACAATTTTTACCCTTCAAGATGTCTGTCAAGGGAGCTGCTATCGAAGGAAACATTGGAATATATCTGCTGTAATATCCCGCCAGGCCTAAGAAAGATCTTACTTGCGTCTTGTTCTTTGGTGTAGGAAAATTTTGTATGGCCTGAAGCTTTCGTTCTGCTGGTTTCCGATATCCTTGTCCAACAATATGATCCAAATACAAGACGTGATCTTGAGCAAACTTACATTTGGAAGGTTTTATGGTCAAGGAAGCCCTCTGCAACCTCTGTAGCACTTTTTCAAGATGTATCAAATGATCCCCCCAGTTTTCGGAAAAAATGGCAACATCATCTAGATATGGTACGGCAAACTCTTCGCAGCCTCTCAAAAGTTCTGACATCATTTTGCTAAAGAAATAAGGTGCGTTCTTAAGGCCAAATAAGCATCTTTAAGAGCCGATACGTTCCAAAAGTAGTCACAAATGCTGCCAATCATTGAGCTTTAGCTCTTAATGGAATTTGCCAGTACCCTTTTGTTAAATCTTATACTGTAATATACTTCGCTCCAGAAACCTTTTTGACTCTTTCTTCTATGTTGGGCAATGAATAGAACTGGGTCCTTGTCACTTCATTCAATCGCCTGTAATCAATACATGGGCGTGGATCTCTTCCGGGTACTTCTACCAAAATCATGGGTGATGTATAGTCTGATTCACCAACTTCTATAATCTTGTACTGCAGCATTTTATCTATCTCGGCTTTTAGAATATTTATCTGCCTGGGCGACATTCTATAAGGCTTAACTCTTACAATAGCATTACTAGCTAGCTCGATATCATGTTCGACCAAATGAGTCTTCCCTGGAATATTAGAAAACATTTTCAAGTAATGGCATAATAGTTTTTTCAGATCCTGAATTTGTTGGCCACTTAGGCGCTCTCGAAGTTTACTGTTCTCCTCGATATCAGAGAAGTTAAATATATTTAGATTTTTTTCAACTTGTGGAAATTTAATCTCTAAATCCATTTCACCATTTTCACAAACGGGCAATAAGTTCACAAGTTCTGGTCGTTTATGGTATGGTTTCAGCATGTTAATGTGATATACTTAATGCTTTACATTTTTTCCTTCAAAGCTTACTACATAATTAGTCTCTGAACTTTTTTTCTCAATTTTCCCTGGTCCTTTCCACTGTTCCGCTAACTTATTTGGCCTGCAGGTAACAAAAACCAATACTAAATCTCCTTCTTGAAATTCACGTTTTACCGCATTTCTGTCATACTAATATTTTCTTTTTAATTGAGCCACTTCCATGTTTTTAATGGCAAGTTCTTGACATCTTTTCATCCTATTTATTAACTCAAATACATATTCAGTGACATAGTTTTCTTCTTCAGGATGACCCATCCATTTTTCATACAATAGTGTCATTGGCGTCCTCAAATTTTTTCCATGCACCAATTCAGCAGGCGTAAACCCTGTGCTTTCATGTGTCACAGTTCTCAAAGCAAACAGGGCCGCCGGTAACTGTTTCTCCCAATTCGGAGCAGACTCAAGACATAAAACTCTCAACATCCTTTTAATAGTTCGATGGAATCGTTCTACCAGATTACTTTGGGGATGATATACAGAACTATGAGTAACTTTTATTCCAAACCGCTCCAGAAATTCTAGTGTCAAAATGCTTACAAAACTGACTCCTTGATCAGTTTGAATTTCTTTCGGAAATCCCATGCGGCTAAAAATGTGTAACAAAGCGTCAACTACCGACTTGGATCCTATGTCTGGGACTGGTACTGCATCTGGATATTTGGATGACAAACACATAGCTGTAATTATGTATCTATTTCCGCTTGAAGTCTCGGGCAAAGGCCCACAGGCATCAACGTTGATCTTTGTAAAAAATCCAGGAATAATTGGAACTATTTTCAAAGGTGCTTTCTTTTTGTCCCCAGCTTTTCCAGCACGTTGGCATGAATCACAAGATTTTACAAATTCTTCAATGTCTTTATAACAGTTAGGCCAATAAAAATACTTCGCTAGTCTGTCTTTGGTTTTTGTCACTCCTAAATGCCCCGAAGTTCCCTCATGACACATGTTTTTTATTTGTTCTCTATATTGTTCTGGAACAACAATAAGATCTCCCTTTTCGCCAATCTTGTTGATCTTCTTCTTCACCAACATCCCATTTCTTAGAACAGCATAACCATTTGCCTTTTTAAAATCTGTTTTCTCTATTTCTTTGAGAATTTTTCTCAATTCCAAACTTTGCCGTTGATCTTTCTTGAAACCTTTTGAATCCATTTTTACCAACTCTAACATGGCTTTATCTTCATCATGCCTCAATGGCAGAATTTCTTCTTCTAATTCATCTGATTCTTCGGAACCCACAGCCTCTCCTTTGAGGGCTTGTTTTTCTTTCTTCCCTGAATCATTCTTTACTGAATTTCTCTCTTCGTTGTTTCGTTTCTGTTTTTCTTGATACCGAGTAACCACAACATTTACCTGTTCTGAATTAAGTGGCCACTCCATATAAATTTTTTAACAAAACGGCAGTCTTATTTCCAGGTAAATATCTACCTTGATCTAGCGACTTTCTAATCACTGCAGCCTTAGTTACAACATGACCTAATTCACATTCTAGTTCAACTTCTGACAATGATAAACAAACCTTTTGTTCATCCAGAAGATGCTGTACCCACACATGTTCTCCAGTAAACTCACCTGGCGACACATACTCTTGACAAATGATATCAACTGATGAACCTGTACCACGGAGAATAGGCATGGTAACTCCATTTATTTTTCCTTCAAAGGTATAGGGTATCAAGAGATCCCCTTCAGTTTCCTCTCCGATTCTATTTACGCTTCCTGAGTTCTGTGATTTTAGCTTAGGACACTGAGGTCGAATGTGATCATAAGATGCACACTCGTAACATTGAATCCTCCATCTGCGATCATACTTTTTTTCATTCTGAGATACATTCCGGTTTGAACACCCTTGTCCTACATCTGACTTAACATAATTTTTGTTATAAAATCCATTTTTCATAAAATTTCCCCGATCATAGTTATCTCTAGTTTTTTTCTCACTGCCTTGCATTTTCTTTGAAGCACAAAATTCATTCGACAAATTTTTCTTGGTTACTCCTCTTACACTTTCATAATTGTCCACCATATCAGCCAAATCTGAAGGTGAGACAATATTTGACCATTTATCAATAAAATGCTCCCTTATTTCTATAGGCACTCTCTGCTTCAATTGATCTGTGACCATTAATTTTTTTAGCCCTTCAAAATCGCCTATTTTAAGTCCTGAAATCCATTCATTAAAATAATTTTCTAACTCGAAGGCGAAATCTCTCCAAGGTCTTCTCTGATGTACGCATGTGTAGTACAAATTTCAATCTAAATTTCCCTGGACTTAACTTATATCTTTTAAGAAGTAACCTTTTAACATATTCATAGTTTTTAGCATCTTCCACATTTTCTTTGGCAATCAATTGTGATATTTCGTAGGACAAAAGTCCTATCAAATTCGCGACCCAATCTTCCCTTTTTATTTCTGCTTGTTGTGCTTGCCTTTCAAATAAAACTAAGTAAATACTTATATCACTGTCTCTTGGGTCAAATGTTTTCATCAAATGACGAAGTTCTAATCTCGGTTTATGAGCATTTACATTTTGCTCCAAACTGCCTCCCAGCAGCTGACGTCCAGCTTCTATTCTGAGTTTTTCAAGCTCAAATTCCATTTGTCTTTGTTTGTTTACGTTTTTCAAGCTCCAATTCCATTTGTCTTTCTGTTTCTCTACGCTCTTTTATACCTGCCAAAAATTCTTTCACGAAATCCTCTTCATAACCTTCAAAGTTGACAATTTTATTTTTTAATTCCAGAATTTTGATATTTGGCGTAACTTCTATACCCAATTCTTCCACCAACTGCAGAAGTTCTTCTTTGTGAGCTCTTCCTAAGAAAGCCATTTCAACAATGCCGAATTTAGACAAGTTCTACGTGTACCCAATGTTTATTTATTATCGTATATGTGTATACGTTTACAGAAATTGTTTACAACAATATTCTACATTTACCTATACTCTAGGCTCAAACAGTTGATCTGAATGTACTATTTCTTGACAGAAATTATTTCCTTTTATTTAATTCCGTGCCCGGAAACTTCTAAAAAGCTTGCTTTGGTATCTCATTCCTTTGGATAATTCTCTAAGAACAACAACAAAAACAGTACTTACATTAACATCTCACGTAAGGGTAAATCCGATTGGGAACTTGTTTGTTTTCTCACGAACTAATTTCGAAAAACAAGAGTCACCATCCTTTGTTCTTCCCAACACGAAGAGGAAAAAAAATATCCCTGTCGCGTTGGTTCTTTCTCACGTTTGAAGATCTTTCAACTCATCGATTCCCACGATTATAAAAACGCTGTGAAGCTCGTATCTCGTCGGTGCCTCCACTTCTTTCTTTTGTCTGTAACATCACAGACATTCGATCCCAACACAAAACATTTATTACTTACTATTTTACACAAAAACATAAACTGGAATACACTCCGCGGTACACACTAAACTTGTCTCAGCCAAAGCACGGCATGTCCTACTCCTTCAATATCTCTCACGCTACTCCTCTACATCACTCTCACCACACGCTCAAGTCATTAAGTGTCAATGTCTCATTCCGCACTGTTGTGCGTGGAAGTTCGTATTTTAAAGGGGGGGCAAGAATTTTTAAGAACATTATCTGTTTTAATTTTTTCAGTACTTTTACAATCAGGGTTTGTTAAATAAGATGTGGGGGTATGTTAAACAACAAAATAAGGGACATTTGTTTAACATTTAGTATTTTCAACTGTTTTTTCAATTGTTGGTTTTTCAATCTGATAAATGACATTTTGACGAATGGAAGAGAAAGTACCGAATTTTTCTTTGTTTAATCCAGACTGTGAAATTACGGGGACAAAAATTCTTTCATATAATCCGCAGACCATGAAATTCAGAAAGAAAAGAAAAACTGCTGTATAATCTGCCCTGAAATGTTGATCGCGAACAGTAATTTCCTACGGAAAAGTCATGATCACAGGATGAACCAGAAGTCCAAAGAAATAAGAAAAAACAACCTTGTTTATTAATAAAAAAGTATCTAATATTTTATGCTGTTTTGTGCTACTTTCAGGTGAATGAAGTGCAACACTCGTGAGTGTCTTTGGCTTTAACACAGTTAGACCTGTGGCATTAACGAACATGTGTGACACTGAGCTTCCTGCAGCACGCAATTGTCAACGAGAGTAAATAATATTACCTTCCTTGCATTGTATTTTTGGACAAAATGCTCATAAGTTAAAAAAAAAAATCTTTTCGACTGTTTACTGACTATAATTTTTATACTACGTTACGTTTTTCTGCTAATGCATTTTTGGCAATTTTCCAAAAATACAGCCTCCGCTGACAATTAAGACGCAGATTTTTTAAAACTCAAAGCGCCATAAAAAGCTATTTTTTAAAGCAGCATATTGTCAGCATTGCCGAAATTTATTATTTTTATAACAGATTACGGTAATTGGGCCAAGGGCAGCATCTTTGCCATTGAGTTATCACTGAGGCTATGAGTTAGAACTACTGAATTCAATCTTGTACAAGGGGGGACAAGTTCAACCAGGGAAATATGTAATTAACTGCACAAATTGTGCAGGTGGGTCCATCAAGCTGAGTTATTAAGATGAAAGATAAATAAGCATACTTGTATTAACAGTGGCGGCTGGTCCAGATGTTTTTTCAAATTTTCATCTTGGCCAACCTATAGACTATATCCCGCTGTGTTTTTGCTGAAACACAAAAATAAAATTGACACAGACATTGAATAACATTTCACTGAGATTTCTGATTTCCATAGTACATTCTATTTCCTGCACTTCCTAGCAGACCAATGATATTTGTAGTGACTATGGAGAGCCCACAGCAGACTAACTATTCCTATAGCGACTATGGAAAATCCATAACACATGGAAGCAATGCCAAGGCACGTGATGCAGTTTATCCAATCGTGCAGTTTGCTCACCCTATCAGGAGAGGAATAAATCTATCACAGCTGGGATAGGGGAACTCAAAAAAATAACTTCCACTAGGCAAATCAGAAATCCCCTTCCCCAATGGAAAAGTTCACGTCCCTCTGCTAAACAAACAACATAAGACATTGAAAAAGCCCAAAGTACAATAATTTCCAAAAGTCAAAATTAAATTTCCGTACCTTTCCAAGAGCCTGAGGGAAAATAAGGAGAAAAGGGCTCATTTAAGTAGATCATTTTAAATTCTAAAAGGCCTATGAACCCTGTATGTCACATAATAAGCGACAGAAAAAAATACACATAGTACTCTGAAAATTGCAAGTTATACAATTACACAGAATTAAATGGTATAACTTGTTTTAAAATAAAATGCAAGTTATATTACAGCCTTGGTGGAGGCCAAAGTGAAGTTATAGCTACTCAAACTTATCAATTCTGGCAATATTTAAATGGTCCGTATTCAGTCTTACCCATTCCTAGCCTGTTTGCAATTAAACATATCTTCAATTTCCCTACAAAGAAGAGCAGAGGTTGTGTGTGGGCAAACAGAAACATATGCATGGAAAATTGGAACTCATGAATGTGGGAGAAAAATTATACAACATATCCAGTGAAGACTTCCTAATGTCCAGCAGGCCTGCTGCTGGTTTGTCTTACCCTCCTGACTTGAATCTATGTGACTTCAATCCACTCACTGTTTTTTTTTACATAGTCTACTTTTGTTTTCATATGTCATGTACATATCTATATACACTATATTAACAAAAGTCACTGGACACCCCTTCAAAAGCAAATGAACAGACCCGCTGCATTGTTAAGATGCGTATGGAAGCAATGCCAAGGCACGTGGTATAACAAACGCTATAAAAACAAGCTTGCAGCTGACCTGACCGCAATCATATCGCACTGTGAGGTTGAGTGAAAATGTCGTGGCAGGAGAAAACTAACTTTGAGAAAGGAAGGATTAAACATATCCAAGTCAACTGTTTTGGATACACTGAATAAATGGAAGACACGTGGCGTGCCAGAAGCAGCAAAACATAACGACAGACCAAAGAAAATCAGTGATAAAGAACGTTGAAGCCTCAGGAGAGTCAGTAAGTACACGTACCACTTGTAGAGAATTTCATTCCATGGTTTACCGTAGTCGTGCGGCTGCTCATAAGCCTTTCACCTCCACTCGGAATGCTACTCGCCGTTTAGCATGGTGTAAAGAACATTTATCGTGGACCGTAGATCAATGGAAACGGGTCCTATGGACTGATGAATCCAGATACACGATCCATCAGTCTGATGGCTGTGTGTGGGTATGGCGGCAGCCGGGGAAACACTATTTTCCACAGTGTACTGTTCCTACGTTCATGTATGGAGATGGCAGTGTAATCGTGTGGGGGTGTTTTTCGTGGTATGGTCCCAGCCCATTGGTTATCATGGACAAACCTGTTAACCAAACGTTTACCACGATATTCTGGACAATTGTGCCCCACCAACTCTGTGGCAATACTATGGAACTGAGCCGTGTTGGTACCAGTAGGATAATGCACTGAGCCATAAAGCAAGAACTGTTATAGCATGGTTCGATGATAATTCCGTACCGTGTATGAACTGACCAGCACAGAGCCCTGATCTTAATCCCATAGAGCACCTATGGGATGAATTAAGAGTGCCGCATAAGAAGTTTGGAACCAAGGCCTATTCTACTAAGCAACAGTTAGCGGCAGCATTATGTACTGAATGGAATCGCATACCTATTGTTGTGTTCCAAAATCTTGTCGAAAGCATGTCTAGAAGGGTTAGTGCATACATTAAAACCAAAGGTGGACTGACATCATACTAATGTATGCCAATAAATGCTATGTTGTGTTTCTCTTCTAGGTGTCCGGTGACTTTTGTCAATATCATCATCATCCTCGTCGTCAACCATTATCAATCCACTGCTGGACGAAGGCCTCCCCAAGTTTCCTCCACAACGGTCTGTCTTGTGCCAGTCTCCTCCATGTTACTTCTGCATACTTTCGAATTTCATCCATCCATCTCCCATGTGGTCTTCTTCTGGGTCTTTTCCTGTTCCTTGGAATCCAATCTAAAATTTCGGCTGTCCATCGATGGTCTGTCCTTCTGGCAGCATGCCCAGCCCATTGCCATTTCAGGGATTTAACACTGACCATGATGTCTTCCACTCTTGTCATTTTTCGGATCCACGAGTTCCTCTTCTTATCTCTCCTGGTTACCCCAAGCATGCACCTCTCCATGCTGCTTTGAGTTGTCTGCAGCCTTTGTATGTCTCTTTTAGTTAAGGTCCACGCCTCTGCACCATACGTAAGCACTGGAAGGATGCATTTATCAAACACTTTTCTTTTAAGACATAATGGCATATTGCTCTTGAAAATTATGCTGTTTCTTCCAAAAGCTCTCCAGGCAAGTTTTGTACGGCGATTAATTTCTTCATCAATGTGACCCTCACTTGATATCTGCTGTCCAAGATAAACGTACGTGTCTGTTATCTCCAGCTTTTCTCTATCAATCGATAAATCTTCGTTTCTAGTAAAAGCATTGAACATCACTTTTGTCTTCTGAAAGTTCATTTTTAGTCCCACTTCTTTACTCTAGTCAGCAAGTTCCTGGATCATACTCTACAGCTCTGATGGGGTAGTTGCAAAAATGACTACATCATCAGCAAAACGAAGGTGGGTTAGATAATCTCCATTAATCTTTATCCCTTTTTTTCCCAGTTCAGTGATTGAAAGACATTTTCCAATGTGCCATTAAAAAGCTTCGGAGATATGGTGTCACCTTGTCTCACTCCCTTTCCAATTTTTATGTGTGTTGTATTTTCAAACAGCCGAATCTTTGCACTTGCATTTTCATAGATGTTATTAATAATATTAATGTATGCATCTTCAATACCGCAGGATTTCAGAGCCATTGTAACTGCTGATGGTTTCACCGAATCAAAGGCTTTTTCATAATCGATAAAAGCCATGCACAATGGAAGTTCATATTCCCTCGCTCTTTCAATTAGTTCTCTCAGTACGTGGATATGATCTATAGGACTGTAGCTACTCCTGAATCCAGCTTGTTCTCTCGGTTGAGC
This sequence comes from Macrothele yani, assembly GCA_039090855.1. Taxonomy (NCBI): domain Eukaryota; kingdom Metazoa; phylum Arthropoda; class Arachnida; order Araneae; family Macrothelidae; genus Macrothele; species Macrothele yani. The sequence continues at coordinate 37,103,391 of CM077004.1, forward strand.
CATGTCCAGTGTTACCTTCAAACGGTGTGAAAGAACTTTAGTGAAGATTTTATAAACCACTGATAGGAGGCTGGTAGGTCTGTAGTTCCTGAGATCCTCAATGTCACCTTTTTTACGTAGCAGGATCATTGTAGCGTTGTTCCAATCCTCAGGAATCTTCCCTTCATTAAGGCATAGAGTGAAAATTTGGGCGAGTACTGTTTCGATTTCTCCACTTGCTTCTTGTATGATGTCTACAGTAATTCCATCTTCTCCTGGAGCTTTTCCCCGCTTCTTGTTCTTGATTGCATGTGCAACTTCTGCTGGAAGGACCGGAAGAACTCTGGTATTGGTACCTTTCACGATGTCTGGAGTACATGTATCATCCCTTTCATATAATTTGGAGTAGAAATCTTTCACTCTTGTCAAAATTTCGCCTCTATTTCTTGTTACAGAACCATCTTCTTTTTTCAGTGCCATAATCTATTTTCTTCTCTTGCAGAGATGTCCCTTTGCTATCTTTAGGCTTTGGTTGCTTTCAATTGCTTTCCTCACTAGTTCACAGTTGAATTTCCTTGCGTCTTCAGTGATACTTTTTCGTACTGTCTTGCATAGCTCTATATATTCCACTTTGGAAGTCACATCTCCTTTAGTTGTCCTCATCTCTCTTCTTTTTTGCATCAACATTTTGGTTTTTCCTGATAATTTGTTCACATGCAACTTGTTCTTAGACCCAGCTAATTTTGTTGCTGTTTCCATAAGAGCTTTGGTTACTTTTCTGTTAACTTCAGAAATATCCACTTCTTCCGATGTTAGGCCTTCTAAAGCAGAGAATCTGTTCTTCAGTTCCAACTTGAAGGTATTATGGTGTTTTTTAAGGTTGGTTATGTCAATATATTTTGTTTGTCTTATGAGCTTGCCACGTTTGAGTTTAGTGTTGAGGTGCATCTCACATCTCACCAATCTATGGTCACTACCTGTGTTGAACTTGTTTAGCACACTGCAGTCTTCTATGACGAATTTTTTGTTACACATAATAAAATCAATTTCACCTGTCGTCCCATTTGGATGTCTCCATGTCCATTTCCTGTGTGGCTTTTTCTTGAAAAAGGCGTTCATGATGAAAAACCCTTCTGCCTCTGCAAACTCTACGAGCGTATTTCCACGCTGGTTTCTATTGCCGTGACCAAATTTACCTACTGAAGTTTCATTCTGTTGCTGTTGCCCCATTTTTGCATTGAAATCTCCCATAATTATCTTCAAGTGCTGTTTACCTTTATTATTTAGATGACGAATTTCCTCATAAAATTCTTCAATTTCTTCTTCAGGATGACTTGTGGTGGGTGCACAAGTTTGAATAATCTGAGCCTGGTATCTTCTCGAGAGTTGGATAACGAGTCATGCAGCTCTGTCAGAGGAACTTTCAACTTCTACAACTTTATCCTTCAGTTTCTTGTTTATTATAAATCCAACACCACTAGTTCTGCCAGTATCTGTCCCACGATAGTAGAAGAGATGTCCACTTTTCAGTTCAATGAGATCTTCTTCTTTTCTCCTTACCTCACTTAGCCCGATGATGTCCCACTTGATCCTTTGTAGTTCCTCTTCCAATTCGAGAAGCCTTGAATCAGAAGATAGGGAGTGTCCATTATACGTAGCCAAGGTCAGCATCAGATGGCAGCCTAGTCCGGTGCTCCAGGTATTCTTAGCACCCTCTGCCTTCATGTCGCACTGGCCGCTGCCTTGGCCAGGTAAATTCCAGCTGCCGGAGACTGAGGGCCAAGATTTAAGTTGTGGAGTCATTTTTGAGGGGTTTGGCCATAACTCACCACGCTGGCCAAGCGGGTTGGTGAGTGTAGGATAGCATTTCCTCTAATCCCGATGGTATAGTTATACCGCTATTGGCGGTCATCAGAGCCCCTTTAGTGGGAACAGGATGCACCACGAGAAGGCGGGGTTGACATTTGTCAAGGAGAGGCTGTGATGTTACGCATCACCTGACCTTACATCCCTTGTCAATATAGTGTACACATATTAGATCCCTTTAATTTTCTATGTGGTATGTGAGTGTTGTGGGCCTCCTTGTTTCGGGACCTGATTTGTCAGAGTTAGCTGATCCGCATGCAATGGTTGCAGTAAGTTTTTGGACAGGAAGTAAAAATACTTCTCACATGAAGTATTTTGTAATTTCTAGAAGTAGCACCCCCTCCCCCTCCTCTAGTTTGCAAAAGACTGTCATAAAAATTCTCACTTCGTTTTTTAAAAATTCTTTTCAAAATATATATGCATTACAATAAAAAATTTTCTTTGGACATGCTGTTATCTTAATTAGTGTAGCAAAATTTTAAATAGAGTATCCTAAGGTTAAAAACATGCAAACATGCATCCTTACCTCTGCTGCAAAGATTTCTTTTAATCCCCCCTAGGTAATACTCTTTTCTTAAAGGCCACATCTAAACAATAAAGATGGGAATGCTTCCTGTCTCCTTTTTGCTGCCCTCCCATCCCATGTATTTTATCTTAAATAGGGCCTGGTTAGTTTATGATTTTCAGGATGTACCACCATGGGCTTGTAAAACAAAACATAGGGAAGAAAGGTGTCTTCAGTTCCCGCGAACGAAAGTGGTGAAAAAAAATGGAAGGGGGCGGGGAGATTAAAGACACCAAGAAAATGCAGTGCCAATCACACAGATATCATAATGTCAATCAATCTTTGTTTAATGGAGAAAAGGTTAGAAGCCCATTTAAGAGTAAAATAGAAAAAGATCAAATTGAATCTATCTGATGGCCCATTTGGGATATTTCCAGATGTTTTAGTGTGAGAGGAAAACATATATTTTTATTTGCATTTTTGAACTTCACTTTTAGTTGGTAAAGTTCGATGAACACTTACTGCACGTGGGGCTTGTTCATCGAACTTTACAGTGTTCATCGAACTTTACCAACTAAAAGTGAAGTTCAAAAATGCAAATACATTAATGCACGTTAAAAATATAATCTCAAATATCGGAAGTAAATTGAAAATATATTTTTATATTTTTTTTTACCGTCTGCAATTTTTGTTCGCAGTCGCAATAAAACGTTTACTCATATTTTGAGGTTTCCCTAAAACATAAAAGTGCAATAGAAAACATTTAAGTTGTAAATAATGAGAATCTGCTCCTCACCCCCAATCCAACATTTTTTAGATACAGAACGGTTAATTCTTTTTCAACAACGCTGTCCACAAACCTTCAGAAATCTAAAAAAAAAATGTTGCTTTCCCATCCATTTTGTTTGGGCTTGCACGCTCATGTCGTGCCGGTCCTGCACGACGGAGCTCAAGGTCAAAGGATGTTCTCCTCCCAAATTGTGCCATAGATAACACAATTTTACACACATGCCTTGGACCTTTGGGGTCCTGTTTTCCTGCAGCACTGGGATATGCAAAATCCGAAAAGAGACGCAAAGCTGGATTGGGTAACGAGAGAAGAATTATGTTCTTGATCCCGCAACATTGCACAGCCGAGGAAAAAAGGAAAAAATTAATTGTAATGATAATAACTTAAAAAAAAAGCCTAGATGTCGGTTTTTAAATCAGGATGGATAATTTTTAGAGCAGTACATATACGTCCCGTTTTTTTTAGGAAGTAATTATCGTTTTAATGCTGCGTGAAATACTCCTGCCCAGGCATTAACGCGACGAGAGAGAGAGAGAGAGAGAGAGAGAGAGAGAGAGAGAGAGAGAGAGAGAGAGAGAGAGAGAGAGACAGAGAGAGAGAGAGAGAGAGAGAGAGAGAGAGAGACCCTGTCAACCCACTCACTCACTGGATTTCTGGTCCATGAGCATTTAGCTATCAACAGCTGTTAAATTCAGCAGGTGAATTTTCCTGCAGTTTACTTCAAAGACATATTTTCATGAGGTCCGATTAACTGGAAAAGATTACTATAACATTTCTCTGACTGTGGCCATCCTGTGACACACCTGGTGAAGTTCAAAATACCCATCCAAGTTTGCATCCAAAAAAAAAAAAAAAAAAAAAAAAGAAAATTTTGTAAACCAGAAAGTATCTGCCCTGACACCCAGATTAATAATGTCAATGGCTATTACACGAATTTTTCACTCTTCCTCAAAAGGAGATTCTGTGGTAACAAAAGGAAGAAAATATTTTGGTTGCTCCTGCAGAGGTGTTTGTGGTGAATAGAATAAGCTGATGGACCAACTTGCTCCTGTAGTACTACCACCAGAATGTCCTGACACTTCTCATCTAATGTCCACTTCGAAAAAAAAAAAATGCCTGAATGTCCCACTTCTATTTTCTCTTCCTTAAAAAAGAAAAAAAAATCACAATGCCCCACTTTCCATCTTGTCCTTTCTGACAAGATGGGTAAGTGGGATTGGGAAGGGGGGGGTCAAAGAGATGAACTTATCCACAATTACGGCAATAACAATGATTAGGCCTGAAATAAGAAGCAATTCCTCAGCAACACAATCATATATTTTTTTATTATTTATAACAATAATGTTTAGCAAACATGCATATACACTGAAGAAATAAGCAGTATAAACCATGGGTCAAAGTAAACTAAATCTCCACGACTGAACTTTTCCGGGTGCACATAGATATAAGCATATTAACTTTGAAACTGTCTTAGCACGATTTAAACTTGCGTGACATATCTTAGATTAAGAAATAACAACAAGTTATAAGTACATAAATAATCCTTAAGATCTTTCGGACTACACATTGAATCCATCTTCAGAATAACAAATAAAAGAAACGTTACAATTTTAAATAAATAAACATAAACATCGTAGTGATAATGATATACATCGCGCAATGCACGTGTTACATTCACACACGTAAACTACATCAACTTCTAGGTTGGGTGAAAGTTTGGGTATTACACAGATAAATTATTCTTAAGTAAAACCTTCCAAGGTTGAGCAATGTTTACTGGGCCTTCTTTATTACAGCATCTGTGTGCAAATTTGTGTATAAAAATACTTTCTGATAATAATAATAATCTTGATTTTAAAGGAGGAGAGGCAAGATTCGTTGCGTCGTCCCATTTTTGGGAAATGGGTACCTCCATGAATTAGGCGAGATAGTGCTGTGGTCATGGCACCATTTTTAACATTATATTTATGTTCAGTTAATCTTGTTTTTAATGTCTGAGTTGTTGATTCAATATAACATGTATTTGAATGTTCCAGGTTTATTGCATTTAAGGGGATACTATATATTTCATGTTTGTTCTGCTCTTCTACATGGTTATGATCTTTTTTAATAATGGATAAAATGTTATTTGTTCTTAATCCAAAGTTCAGGTTATGACGTCAGCAAATGTTGTTAAGCGAGCAAGAGGTTCTAGGAATAAAGTCCATGGAACCTACATATCTTGTAGAAGTATGGTGTCTCAATAAAGTAGTGGTTTTTGTTCTCTTCACTTTATTAATGATGTTGTCAACTGTTGACAGGGAATATCCATAGTTTTTAGCTGTGTCTTTTATCTGTCTAAATTCTGCTCTACGTAGTTTCATACTTGAAGAATGAGTAAATGCTCTTCCAACATGATAATAAATAGATGAAAGTTCATGTTTTAAAAAGTGTGCCAAGGTAGCTGGTATTAGTGCTATAGTAGAAGTCGGTTTCTTATAAACAGAACAGGTGATTTCTGAAGAATCTTGAGTTTGGTGTAAAAGAATATCAAGAAATGGCAATATCGGATTATTTTCTAATTCAACTGTGAATTTAAGATTAGGATATTGAGTACATAGAAATAATGCAAAATTGTTTAGGTCTTCATTAGAAGATGCCAGAAGATGAGGATATCATCATCTATGTACCTTATGTAAAGGAGTGGTTTTATTGAGTATGATTCCAATATTTTGTTTTCCAGTTCTTGAAGAAGTAATTCTGCAAGTAAAGGTGAGAGGAGTGAACCCATAGGAGCTCCATAACATTGACGGTAGATAAGGTGGTTAAATTTAAAGTATGTATGTTGATGAATCAATCTAAGAGCTGATATTATAGCTTGAATTTCTGGAAGAGGAGTATTACCTTGAGTAACCAGTTTGGATTCTATGAGGTCATGAACAACAGGCACTGGTATGTTAGGGAAAAGCGAGACAATATCCAGAGAGGCCATAATAAAGGAGGAGGTATTGTGCTGATTGAAAGATTTGAGTTTGTCAAGAGCTTGCATAGAGCCCTTACTGAGTATTGAGATGAATTAGTTAGGTCCCATAGATATACAGTCAAAGCTTGTTCAAGCGGTCTTGTTGGATTAGCACATGATGAAACAAGAGGTTTTATAGGATTACCATCCTTTTGTAATTTCACCTTTCCAAATAATTCTGGTACCCATGGGCCAAGAGGTGGATGCATGTTCTAAGAAATAGAAACTGGAAGGGAACTGTGAATACGCAGTCTACTAAGGGCTGCAAAAGTGGCTGATGTCGGGTCACATTGGATAACTTGATGTGGTATTTTGTTTATTGCTTCACTCATTTTAGTCTTATATTCTGTTGAGTTCAGTATTACCACTTGGTTTGATTTATCTGCTGCTACTAGAGATAACTGAGAATTTTTCGTAGCTATTTTAATTGTTTACATTCTTGTTTAAAGGTCTCAGGAATATTATATTTGTTTCGACAGTTGAAAGATTTGAAGTCATTCAAAATCTTGTATCTAGCTTGTTCTTGTTCATGCTGGGGTAGGAGCCTGATGATACCTTCCAATTGTGGAAAAGTTGATCTTATTTATGTGAGTAATTGGATAAGCAAATTTTAAACCTCGTTTTAGTGCTTTTATCTTGTATCTGAGTTAATATGCTTTTTCTTCTATCTGAGTTTAAGGTTAATATGCATATAATTCAGCACAACAATAATATTATTTGCACATAAACATAACATTGCGCCGGGGGAGGGGGGGCTATAGTGACATACATGAATATAAAATTTAAAGCAACATACATAAATCGTGTAACGTACTATAGTGATGCACAGAAATCTAAAATTTGAAGAATATACCTATATAATTGTTTTTTCTTTGAAAAAAGTACAAATGAACTCTATTTCAGGGTTTTTGCACTGCATGGAACTCCCAAAAAGGTAATGAAGGCTCAATTATACAAATGCTTATGTTATGCAAATTCGTAACTTGCAACACCACTTACTAGTCAGGACTTGAAAAACTGCTTTATACTTGGGTGGATTTTGATTTTTTTGGTCTGCACTTTTTCTTCTGCTATCTTTCTTTTAGCTGGAACTGGCATGCTTACCGATATAGAAGAGTGACTGTTTTCACCTCTCGTGGGTTTACAGAATGCCTTATATGTATTGGCAAGTTTTTTGTCATATTTACTGATGGTGTTTTCAATTTTGCACTCATTTTTGTTTGTTCACTTTTTTCTTGGGGTTTAAGACTTTTGGAAATTGTGTTTTTAGGAGGCAGAGACTTAGATTTCATTACTTGTACGACTGATTTACCCTGTTTTCTTCCTTCAGTTTTTAGCACGTCTTTTGTAAAAAAAGACTGTGCTTCTGTTATTGGTTTGTCCGTCCGTCCATATGAACCCACGATATCTCGGCAACTATTAGTCTGATTTGATAAATTATTTTTGCATCGGAAAGCTTGAAATATGCAAATGATGATCCTTCATTTTTTTTTTTTTTCACGATGAACAATTTCACCGGTAGAAGGCGTAAATGCAGATGATGTCGAATTCAAAAATGCGTTTTATTCCACATATTTGCTTTTAAACATCTCATTGAAAAAAAGGTTTTTATCTTTCGATTCCATTTATGTCGAAGAGTATTTTAGATACAGTTACTTTTTCAAATTACGCATAGATTTTTCACTAGGGGGCGTAAAAGTAAATTACATTTTCCCCCATAACTCTTCTTCTAAAACTCCAATTTGAAAATTTTTTTCTTCAGCGGATACATCTCCTGATGGAAAATCTTTTGCATATAATTTCAAATTTTTGGTAAAGAATAATTTGGCCACCAGGAGGCGTAAGTGTTAATTTTTGCCTCTGATGTATTTGCCATAAGATCGGAGCTTCTACAATATCGATTGAAAAAATTCTTTCGAGGACTGATGCCACTCGCATTGATAAACCTTTTCGGAATATTTTCTTAAAATATTTCACAGTTTCTCCGCCAGGGGCGTAGATGTACATTTCATTTTTGTCAATATCTCTACTTCTAGGAGTCCGATTTGAAAAATTCCTTCTTTGTTGGATAGTGTTTTCTGTGTGACATGTTTTTCATATAATTTCAAAATTTTCAAGTAATTCATAGACTTTCCGCTTGGGGGAGTAGCTGTAAATTGCGTTTCCCCCTACATCTCTGCTTCTGAATCTCCGATTTGAAAAATTCTTTCTGCACCGGATATAGCTCCTGATGTGAAACCGTTTGCACATAATTTCTAATTTTTGTAAAAAATAGTTTGGCCACCAGGGGCGTAAATCTTAATTTCCACTTCTGTTGTATTTGCAGCAAAATATGAGCTTCTAAATTCTCGATTGAAAAAAATGTTGTTTGTTGTCCGATACTACTCATGTCGACAAACCTTTTAGAAACATTTTCTTTTTAAAATAGTGCATGCTTTCTACGCCAGGAGGCGTAGATGTATATCTTATTTTTGTCAATATCTCTACTTCTAGGAGTCCGATTTGAAAAATTCCTTCTTTGTTGGATAGTGTTTCTAGTGTGACATGTGGTTCATGTAATTTCAAAATTTTCAAGTAATTCATAGACTTTCCGCTAGGGGGCATAAATGTAAATTGCGTTTCCCAATATCTCTCTGCTTCTAAATCTCCGATTTGAAAAATTATTTTTGCACCGCATACAGCTCCTGATGAGAAATCGTTTGCACATAATTTCTAATTTTTGTAAGAAATGGTTTGGCCACCAGGTGGCATAAGTCTTGATTTCCGCTTCTGTTGTATTTGCAGCAAAATATGAGCTTCTAAAATCTCGATTGAAAAAAAGTCGTTTGTTGACCGATACTACTCATGTCGAAAAACCTTTTAGGAAAATTTTCTTCTTGAAAAATTGTATGGTTTCTACGCCAGCGGGCGTAAATGTATATCTTATTTTTGTCAATAGCTCTACTTTTAAGAGTACGATTTGAAAAATTCATTTTTTGTTGGAGAGTGTTTCCAATGTGAAATGTCTTTCCTATAAATTCAAAATTTTCAAGTAAATCATAGACTTTCCGCTAGGGGGCACAAAGGTAAATTGCGTTTTCTGCATTATTTCTGCTCCTAAAGCTCTGATTTGAAAAATTCTTCCTGTATCGCATACAAGACCTGATGGAAAATATTTTTCACATAATTTCTAATGTTTGGTAAAGAATGGTTTAGCCACCAGGGATCATAAGTGTTAATTTCTGCTTCTGAAGTATTTATTGCAAAATCTGGGCTCCTGAAAACTCGATTAATTTTATTTTCTTAGACTGATACCGCTTATATGGATAAACCTTTTGAGAATACTTTCTTCCTAAAATAATGCATGGTTTTCCCACCAGGGGACGTAAAGTCACATCTTATTTTTGTTGATATCTCTGTTTTTAAGAGTTTGTAAGCTCACGATTCCGTTTACAGCAATATCAGAGGGATTAAAAACCAGATTGAAAATCTTCTTTCTTTTGTCAGATCTATTGTTTTCCATACCGGTTCCATTGACTTTGAATAGCTTTGATAAATTTAATTTGCGTCAGAACGGATTCAAAAGACGTGCTTATTACACCCGAAAATTCGGTGTCATCTTTCTTGTTCTTGCAGTTTTGGTTGTGGCATAAGTTTGCAAGCGTTTTCTTTGCTCCTCTACAGCATTTAATTTTTCGTTTTTGAAATGTTTTTGGTATTCAATATATGCATTGAAACAAGATTTTCGCACTTCATCCGATACTTTAAGTTTTGTTGCTTTAGTACCGTAATTCTTCAGCATATGTTTTACACAAGATACAGCTTCATAATTTTGCACCTTCAACCTTGATCTGTCACAGGTGATGATATCATCCATTATGTTAAACGAACTTTCAACAACAGGGGCCAGAAAATATACTTAAAAGTGCTTTCACCAGCCTTGCTATCATCTTATAACGGGGACCACCGACATCTGAATCCAAAGTCACATCCTGCAGGGAAAAAATTAAAGCCCACCAATCAACATCTATTCTGTAGTTTCTATTATTCTCCATCAAATTCATGGTTTCCATTCGGTCAACATCAGAATCGACTGCCAGCATTTTCACCTCATCTTGAAGTTTGTCAAGGCTTTCTGCAGAAATGACATTTGGCAATGACTTGGCCAAAAAATGGAAAGCTGCAAGTGTTGAGGTTTTTTTGCATTGCGAAGGATGAAGTGCAGAGAGACTTATAATGATTTTGTTTCGAAGTGGAAATTATTTCTGAAGTGCTTTAGTTGTAGCTATATATGCATCTCTAAGCTTTGTGTAAAATGCTGACACACATGGACACTTAGCTAATGTTGCACTTCTGACAAGGGGGCTATATGTACCCACAGACAAATACTTGTTGCTCAACTGCAAACTCACATCATGCAAATCAAATTGGAGAAATTCATTCACATTTGTGGTCACACATTCTACTCGGACAAAGGAAGCAACACGTTTTTTCACCAAGCCAAACATTTCCACATGTAAGCAGTGAATAATTGGTTTCTCATGTTGACAGAACTTGCAAAATTTTTGGAACTTTGGAAGGATTTGCAAGTACAATCCACACATAACTTGCAGCTTAGTTTGGTGATGGAATAACTGAAGCAATATTCGGTTGAGCCTTTCCGATTGTGATATTGACTGAGACACACGAAACTTCTGCAGGTGAGATTGTACCGATTCAATAGAGCACTTCTGAGCACAGGATAGCTTACATGATTTGTAAATGCCTTCAACTGTGTTTTTGTACAACTTCTTTTCTTCAGGATCAAGGAAACTGTAAAAATATACTGTGAGAGCATTTTTCAGTCTGTTTACACGCTCCACAACTGGCAAAACCTACAAAGAGCATGATGGAACTGGCCTAAGAATCCTCAAAAAATTTTCACAATTCAGAGACTGCTGCATATCATTAAACAGTTGTCTGGCTTTGGGAGATTTTTCAACGTAAACAAATATATCCATACAAAACTGCTCAACATCTGAAATAGAACCAAAATCGATGAAAAACATCTTTGAAATATTGTGAACAATGTGAACAGGATCACCTCCAATATCAAGCAAATGTGGGTTACCATCATCCCCAAATCACAATAATGTTTCTACTCCCGATTTTACACCCCTTATTGTTGCCCAGCAATCCATCAAACATGAAATAACGGAAGAGTTCAAAATTATTTTTTGCCAAAATTCTCTTGATTACATTTGATACATTTGCAGAATTTGCAAGATTTTCATCTGCCGATCCTAAATGTGTTGCAATAACTTTTTTTAGTGTCTCATGATAAAATCTTATCATAACGTTTACATTTTTTCCACACAGCTGTTGCTTGTCGCTTCATCAACGTTAATGGAAAAAATTCCACCACTGGCATGGACAGAATACTGAAGTTCAGAAAGCATACCTTTTGCTAAGCCATACATATTAATGTAAGTAGCACTAGTTGCTGAGAGGCTTAGTCTATTCAGTGCAGGTTTATCTTGTCCTAACCTTTGGGCAAAGGCAACTAGTTCTGGTGCAAGTGAAAAAGGCAAACAATGTTCACTCACGAAAGCAGCTGTTATGGCTCTCAGATCAGTAATTCTGTCACACATACTCTTGCATGCTGCTCTTTCAGTTGCTCCAGGAAAAGTTTGCATAAATGAATGGGCCACCATAGCCTTCTGATGCTTTGGATCTCCACTGTGGACCTGAAGAAGTTTTTTCCCCTTTTTCCCATATGACAGTGTTTTTCCACATGACACGCAATAACAATGTCCAGGTTGTCCGATTTTGTGAAACCATTCTAAATACTTGCATCCTTTTTTGTCAGCTTCCTTCAACCAATTCCACTTATTTTTCACACCAGCTTCCAGCTGCTTCAATTTCTCAGAGTTATCTTCTGTAATTAATTCCATTGTTGCAGTGTACTTAAGGTCTTACGTCCCATGCACAAATAATAAAAAAAAAAAAAAAAAAAGAAACTCACATAAATAAATAGCTTACTTGCAAACACGTGTTGACGCAAAATGACAAAACTGGATGATGCATAAATCCGTAATGTTTTCCTTTCAACACATTCTTTGAAGAGTAGTACTTCTTACTAGACTAGCCTAACAACAGCATTGCAACTGCTCATTAACAATAAAATGCACAAACAAAGAAATGCAATCTGAAACATAAACACATGCACGTGCCAGCAAGGAGGAACAAATAGCTCTTCCTTCAGGACTGGCGGACTCCCCTCAGCGCGTCGCTGGGTGGTAGGTATATCATCTCATGGTCTTCGCGAACTCAATGAGGGGCCGGAGTCTACAGAGAGCTGAAGGAATTACGTACTGGGGAACGTCACACGTCTTGGCCTGGCGAGAGAGAACGGAACCCTATCCAAATTTCTTTAAAGATTGATGTGGCACAAATGTGCATAAACGATCCTTCCTCGCCGGTGCAGCGAATTAATTTTACGTTTTTAGTAAAAAAAAAAAAAAAGATCTGATTTTTTTTTTTTACGGCAAAGAGTTTGATGGAGACGGAGTGTGTCTGACTGAATGAACAACGGATGATGGAGTTTCCGTCGTATGACGGAATACTTTTACCCATGGTATAAACTGATAGCACAAGAAAGATTTAAGAGTAATAAGCTCATCAGATCTTTACCTGGAAATTGGAACTGATGTAATCTAGTAGTTGCAGGTGGAGTCTGTTGAGCAGAAGTGATAAGTGCTGGTGATGATGGTGTAGATGAATTGCATGATGAAGTATTTGATGATGAATCTGGAGCAGCAAAAGGCTGAATATTAATTGGGAGCTGCTGGCGAGACCATTTCCTTTTACTTACATTTTCACTTTTCATAATATTTCCTGGACTTGATATATGTGGGTGTGACATGATTGGAGAATCATTACCTGAAAAAAAAAAAAAAGATTTTTTGAATAAAGCTTATGTTGAGAATTGGCTTCCTAGTTTCTTAATTCAATTACTAATCTAAAACTACTATAATGGGAATTTTACTAGGATTTTTTTTTATTTAAATTGCAAATTTTCGGAGAAAACTCTTTTCCTTCTTCAGGCTGTCTTGTCAGGACACTCTGTGGCAGTACTACAGGAGAATAAAAAGACAGCCTGAAGAAGGAGAAGAGTTTTCTCCGAAAATTTGCAATTTAAATAAAAATATTTCCTAGTAAAATTTCCATAATAGTTGTTTTTGATAAGTAATTGAAAAAAGAAAGATTGTTCTAATATCACTGCTGAACACTCAAGAATCAAATAATTTTTTTCTCAGTACACTCATATCTCCAAGTTTTTTAAACTAAAATTTAGCTCACATTTTTGCCATATTACAGTGAAGTTCATTTTGCAGCAAAAATTAACCAATGAACTGCAGTATTGAAACTATGATGAAATGTTTAGTTGTTCAAGGCCTTGGAACAAACTTCCTTAATTCAATTTAAAAAAAAAATCAGTAAGTATTTAAAGCCATTTACTTAACCAAATAAATAAATAAATAAATAAATAAAAAAAAAAATACTCAGCAAAAATCTCCATCCTACAATATCATTTATTTTGAACATACACTGCTTTGTAACTAGCAGCAGTGCCAAAGTGTAACTTCACATTTATTCATAAATTTTCCAGATGAAATGCATGTTTTTCCCACTCCTTATACAAGCTTGTTTTTTCAGAGGGAGGGAGAGACGTAACAATGACCACCATGAGCAACTCTAAGGGCTACATACAAGTGGTCAACCATCCTGAATGTTAGCCAATGGTTCCAGGAAAGGAAGAGATCCAGCACATACCAACTGTACCCAGCTCCTACAACTAGCCAGAAACCAGAACCTATGACCACTCGCCCATCGAGATGGCCTTTACAAGTTCCTTCTTGCTATGATCAGTCAGTAGAGAATACACTTCCAGCACTTTTTAAAATTAATTAAAGTTCAAAATGGATATTTACTCTATTTTGTCAGGATCTTTTGTGACCTGCAAAGTTGTTTTATTGGCAGAGTGAGCACAGGCAATACTTATTCTGAACCTTAATTTCATAAAAAAAGAAATGGAAAATGCTTGCTGATTATGTCTTTTTCATATACATACATATCACTAAGCTGTTCTGATATTCAGGTTAGCTCCTCACAGAAAGAACTCACTATTGCTGTATCAGAAGTCTCCATTTACAGCGATTTCAGCACAGAGCTCGAGCTTCATTAACATCCATTACATGCCACACAAAGACCTTTCATACTTCATACTCATTATCTTTTTCTCATGCAGACATACCTGAATCTGGTACTCCCTTGATTTTCTTAGCTTTTCTCTACCTTTCTTTCCTGGAACATGGGCTGAATAAATTATCTTAGTAAGCATCTCATCACTCATTCTTTTAACATGGCCAAATTAGTCTCTACCTTACTAACAACATTTTGTCTCACATTCTCACATTACACATCTGCAACACATCTTCATTCCTCAGATGATCAGAGCATGTCTTACCTTACCCCCCCCCCACCCCCATAAGTAGCACATCTTCCCACCACACAAACGACTCCTATGTCTTTTCTGTAGAACCCAGGCTTCACTGCCATACATCAGAGTAGGAACAATTACACTTTCATACACAGCCGTTCGGGACTTTCCTGAGAACCTACCATTCCTGTGAAATCCTCCTAAAGCAGCTATGACTTTCAATGAAGAGTTCACTCACCTACTAATTTTACTATCAAATTTGTTCTCTCTGTCAAATATGCTTCCCAAATATACAAACTCATTTACCTGGTCAATAACTGTGCCATTTAGACTTATCCTGCATTTAGTACTAACAGTTCCTCTCTCAAAAATCATAACTTCGATGTTTCCCTTATTTATACTCAGTTTGAAATTCATACAAACTCGTTACATCCAGGCCAGCCTACTCTGCAACTCTTTTTGCTCTCTGCCAACAGGACTGTGTCATCAGCATATAGCAATGTACACACACACAGACATTACTAAGACATAAACAGTATTGTCCATTTTGGCATCATGCATGCACGCAGCCATGGTGACATTACACAACCCTGTCTGACTCCTGCTCCAATATCTTTTCATAATAAAAATGTGAAATTTATTGCTTTTTTCCCAGCCTTTAGTTAATCCATTGGAGCACACTGCAAGAAGATGGAAAACTTGAATTTCAAGTGATATTGAAGTTCAAAAATTGGTACTGCTCTGCCTGAGGAAACAACTTTAAGGGCTAAGAAAAATGGTGTTGATTCTGAAAAGAACAGGAAAAGTACAACAATCCTACACTTCACAAAAAAAAAAAAAAAAAGGTGTTTGGCCCCTTTTATTAATATAGCAAAGAGCAATTGTAAGGAACAGGGGAAATGTTAACTCTCACCAGAAAAAGTAGTTCACTAAGTTTTCATTCTTGAATTCTACACAAAACACAAAATTAAATTCAGCAAGTAAGTTATACAGAAGAACCCCCATTAAATCCAGGCACTCGCTAAATCTGTGTTTGGATGAAAATTCCCACCATGCATACGGGATAATATGTATATGCTTTTATATTATACATCCATAAAAATTAGATATGTTTGAAAGATTTAATTAACTACAATAGTATATACATACATACATATCACTAAGCTCTTCTCTGAGATTAGCTCCAAAAATAAATACAAACTAACAAATATTTTAGCTTACTGTTGTTGTATCAAACTTCTCCATTTAGAGTGATCTTGACATACAACTCGGGCTTCACTGATATCCATTACACGCCGTACACAAGATCTTTTACACTTCATACTCATAATCTTTTTCTCATGCAGACACTCCTGAATCTGATCCACCATGTCTTCCTTGGCCTTCCTCTGCCTTTCCTTCCTGCCACTTGGGCTAAAAAGATTTTCTTAGTAAGCATTTCATCACTCATTCTTTCAACATGGCCAAACCACCGAAGCATATTAGTCTCCAACGTGCTCACAACATTTTGCTTCATATCACACAACTGCAACACATCTTCATTCCACACACAGTTAGAATGTGTCTTGCCACAAACCTATTTCTCCATAAGTAACGCATTTCTCCAGCACACAAACAACTTCTATGTTTCTTCTGTAGTACCCAGGTTTCACTGCCATACATCAGACTAGGAACAATTACACTTTCATACATAGCCATGCGGGACTCTCTAGAGAATCCATCTTAACTGTGAAAACCTCCCAGAGCAGCTATGACTTTCAATGAAGAATTCACTCGCCTACTAATTTCACCATCCAATTTGTTCTCTCTGTCAAACATGTTTCCTAAATACACAAACTCACTCACCTGGTCAATCACAGTGCTATTTAGACTTACATTACATTCAGTGCTACCAGTTCCTCTCTCAAAGACCATAACATTGGTGTTTCCCTTATTTATACTCAGCTTGAATTTCATGCAAACTTCGTACATCTGGGACAACATACTCTGCATATCACTTTTGCTCTCTGCCAACAGGACAGTGTCATCAGATACAGCAATCTGCACACACGGATATCACCAAGACATAAACCACTATCATCTATTTTGGCATAACGCATGCACGCGTCCATAAATATATTAAACAGCCATGGTGACATTACACAAAATTGTCTGACTCCTGCACCAATAGAAAACCATTTTGATAAAACACCATTCACTCGTACACAAGCTCTACTACCAGCATACATGGCTTTTACGCTATTAAGTAGATTCCCAGTAACACCATATTCATTCAATATCTTCCACAAAAGTGTCCTATTTACTCCGTTGTAAGCTTTCTCTAAATCTATGAAGGCAGCAAAAACTTTCTTCCCAACAGCCAGATAGTTTTCAATCATCGTGCGTAATGCAAAAATTGGGTTAGTGCAGCCTTTACCAGGCATAAAACCACTGTGAACATCCCACACTTTCTCTGATGTAAGACCCCGTACTTTTTCAATAACAACCTTACCAAACACTTTCCCTGGCACACTTAGTAGGCTAATACCATGATAGTTCTTGCATTCAGTCTGATCACCTTTTCCCTTATACAAGGGAACAATAATAGAATCCTTCCAATCCGGAAGGACCATTCCTAACTCCCAGCACAACTGGCAAATTTCAGTTAACCAGTCACCACCATATTTCAACATCTTGGCAGTTATGCCATCAACTCCCAGAGCTTTACCAGTCTGAAAATATTTTAGAGCTTTACACACTTCTTCTCTTGAGATCCCTCCTGTGCTTCCAATCCTCACTGTGACATCATTTGCATCTGTCTCCGAATCATCTTTTCTTTCCTGATCTAATAACTCACAGAAATATTCACCCCATCTTTTACTTAACTCATACATACATACATATCACTAAGCTGTTCTCTGAGATTCAGAGGTTAGCTCCAAAAAGAAATACAAACTTCCAGATATTTTTACTTATTGTTGTCGTATCAAACTTCTCCATTTACAGCGATCTTGACATACAACTCGTGCTTCACTGATATCCATTACATGCCGTACACAAGATCTTTTATACTTCATACTCATAATCTTTTTCTCATGCAGACACTCCTGAATCTGATCCACCCATGTCTTCCTTGGCCTTCCTCTGTCTTTCCTTCCTGCCACTTGGGCTGAAAAGATTTTCTTAGTAAGCATTTCATCACTCATTCTTTCAACATGGCCAAACCACCGAAGCATATTGGTCTCCACCTAGCTAACAACATTTTGCTTCACATCACACAACTACAATACATCTTCATTCCTCACACAATCAGATCGTGTCTTGCCACAAACCCCATGTAAGTAACGCATTTCTCCAGCACACAAACGACTCCTATGTCTCTTCTGCAGTACCCAGGTTTCACTGCCATACATCAGAGTAGGAACAATTACTGTTTCATACACAGCCATGCGGGACTCTAGAGAACCCATCATTCCTGTGAAAACTTCCCAGAGCAGCTATGACTTTCAAAGAAGAATTCACTCGCCTACTGATTTCACCATCCAACTTGTTCTCTCTGTCAAACATGCTTCCTAAATACACAAACTCACTCACCTGGTCAATCACAGTGCCATTTATACTTACATTACATTCAGTGCTACCAGTTCCTCTCTCAAACACCATAACTTTGGTTTTTCCCTTATTTATACTCAGTTTGAATTTCAGGCAAACTTTGTGCATCCGAGTCAACATACTCTGCAACTCACTTTTGCTCTCTGCCAACAGGACAGTGTCATCAGCATACAGCAATCTGCACACACGGATATCACCAAGACATAAACCACTATTATCTATTTTGGCATCACGCATGCATGCGTCCATAAATATATTAAACAGCCATGCTGACATTACACAACCTTGTCTAACTCCTGCACCAATGGAAAACCATTTTGATAAAACACCATTCACTCGTACACAAGCTCTACTCCCAGCATACATGGCTTTTACACTATTAAGTAGATTCCCAGTAACACCATATTCATTCAATACCTTCCACAAAAGTGTCCTATTCACTTGGTCGTAAGCTTTCTCTAAATCTATGAAGGCAGTAAAAACTTTCTTCCCAACAGCCAGATACTTTTCAATCATCATGCATAATGCAAAAATCTGGTTAGTGCAGCCTTTACCAGGCATAAAACCACTCTGAACATCCCACACTTTCAATGATGTAAGACCCCATACCTTTTCAATAACAACCTTACCAAACATTTTCCCTGGCACACTCAGTAGTCTAATACCACGATAGTTCTTGCATTCAGTCTGATCACCTTTTCCCTTATACAAGGGAACAATAATAACATCCTTCCAATCCCGAGGGACCATTCCTAACTCCCAGTTAAGTGAAATTTGCCAGTTGTGCTGGGAGTTAGGAATGGTCCCTCGGGATTGGAAGGATGTTATTATTGTTCCCTTGTATAAGGGAAAAGGTGATCAGACTGAATGCAAGAACTATCGTGGTATTAGCCTACTGAGTGTGCCAGGAAAATGTTTGGTAAGGTTGTTATTGAAAAGGTACGGGGTCTTACATCATTGAAATTGTGGGGTGTTCAGAGTGGTTTTATGCCTAGTAAAGGCTGCACTAACCAGATTTTTGCATTACGCGTGATGATTGAAAAGTATCTGGCTGTTGGGAAGAAAGTTTTTACTGCCTTCAGAGATTTAGAGAAAGCTTACGACCGAGTGAATAGGACACTTTTGTGGAAGGTATTGAATGAATATGGTGTTACTGGAAATCTACTTAATAGTGTAAAAGCTTTGTTTTCCCTATTTTCCCGAGTCTCATGTACTTCCAGAAAGACTTCCTATCTTTCCAAAAAGCCTATTCATGCCTTTCCACCTTCTCCTTCCTATCTTTTGACTTACTCTGGCGAACCAGCTTAACGGCTTCACACTTCTTTGAGTGATATTCATCCACAGAAACTCTACCTTGCAACATCCTCAAATAGTATTCCTTCTTTCTCTTTACTGCCTCTTAAATCTCACTATTCCACCAAGCATCGCCTCTATTGTTACGTACTATTGTGGTGCCACAGACCTCTTTAGCAGCAGTGACAATGCAGTTCTTAAAACATTCCCACTTCTTTTCTACATCCCTCTCACCAGACTTCAGCTCCTTCAGTCGTTCTCCGAGTAAGTCAGAATAATGCTAATGATCTTCAAGGAGCCTATCAACCTTTATTCTTTCTACCCTGGGCCTCTTCCTATTCCTTTTCCTCCAACCAACATTAAGTTTTACTCGTGACACTGCCAAGTAATGATCAGAACCAACATCCGCACCTCTCATCACACGGGTGTCAACAACTAAGTGTTTCAGATGCTGATCGTAGACAAAATCTATCGCACTCTTTTGACCAAGAGTACGATTTTCCCAAGTATAGGTCGTAGTGAGCGATGGGTTTGCCTCCTTGGGGCGTTCCGTGATAACAATGGCACACACAACAGCAACTAGGGCCTCAACTCACTGGGTTTTGTTCCAGAATTTGTACGTTGAATGACCAACTGGAAATGTCAGCTGCGGGCTAATCTCCCACACTAATGTACTTACCTGATTAAAAAGACAAAAAGAAATCGATACCCGGACTCAAGTGTGGGATATGGTGGACCTACCACACTTGAGAAGGACGGTCCACCATGGAATCGACCTGCACTTTCAAAACGGCGTGTGAGAAAGAAATCTCGGCTGAGTGAATGTAAGATTGGTGTATGGAATACTAGAGGTATAAATGGCAAGATGAATGAGGTGATTGAGGAGATGAATAAGTATAGATTGGATGTGCTGTGTGTAAGTGAAACCAAAAAGAAGGAAATTGGGGTAGAAGATGTGAATGGCACGGAGAGTGTGTGGTCTGGAGTATTGAATAATGTGAGAGGACAGGCTGGTGCAGGTCTGATTTTAAGTGAAAAGATGAAGAACAACTTGATTCACTATAGCTGCATAAGTGAGAGAATTCTTTGGATTCGTTTGAAAGTGAAACTTCAGAGAATTGTAATTGTTGTAGTGTATGCTCCTTGTGACTCGGAACCTTCTGATAAGAAGGAAGATTTCTGGAATGAGCTAAAAGCTGTTTTGAGCCAGTTTGGAGCTAAAGAAAAAGTTATAATAGCAGGGGATTTCAATGCTAGAGTAGGTGTGCAGAATGCAATTTCTGACAATGTTCTGGGTAAGTTTAATGATCCTTGTGTGAATGATAATGGTGAAAGATTAATTGAACTCTGCATTGAGAATGGTTTGTGTATATCTAACACATTTTTCAACCACTACAATAGTACTGTAGTTAATTAAATCTCAAGAATATTCAGATTGATGGCCACGTGAGGCTGACCACTGTGTAATTACACAACACACGAAACACGAATGAAGCAAAAGCAGAATCAATCCTCCCAATACAACACTCACTTGGAGGGTGAAAGGGGCAATGGACAGAATTATAGGAATTGTTGTCTCCCGTTTCCCCTCCGGAGACATACCAATTCTATTACCCTCCTATCCCTCTCAGTAATTGCCATCCAGAAATCCACTCACATGTAAATGAGCCCCACCCATACCCTTTTTCCCTAGGAGTAGGTGACTTGTTGCAACTCTGCTAACGTGATACATCCCTTTGGAGTGGATGGCACCGAGAGTCACTCGCACATCTCACTTGTACAGTATCTGATGTACTCACAACCCACTGCTTTTCCATCATTCTTCCAACGGAACGCAAGAATATCCTTCTTCTGCCACAATTTCGTCCTGCACAACACCCTTTCTATACCTCCAGGACAGTGTGCAGCAGATTTTCTCAGCCTTGTTAAATATTGAATTTCATTAAATTTTGTTACTTGACTTGTTAAAAGCGATCAGTTTAGCTTTTCTCTCTGTTGGGGACTTCATTAAATTTTATTCACTAAATGATCAAATTAGCTCTGAGTCAACATTACATGAAATAGCAGTTCCTGGTTTTCTTGTCGAATGAGATCTTGTTAAATACAGGCTCATCATAAGTGGGTATCTTGTGTATTCTCACATGCAAAAATAGAAAAAAATGCAAGTGCAATATCTGATTAAGCAGAACCAACAGATAAGAAATTTTGGTATGCAAAAATGCAGCGGCTCCGTTCATTTGCTTTTGAAGGGGTGTCCGGTCCCTTTTGTCAATATAGTATACAGAGGTGCCAACCTCTAGCAGAACCTATCAGTAATCAATAGGGTATTTTTCAGTAATGTTTCAGTAATGGAACACAAACTTTCAGTAATATTTTCAGTAATGTAACATGCCAGTTTTTTTTTTCAAAGTTAAGGACAATATTATAGTACTACTGTGTAAACTGTAATACTTGTGTGAGGTGCCTATCGGTAATCACCATACGAAGCCTCATCGTTAACACACGGAAAGGTTATTTCATGAAAAATTAATGCATGAAATGCGTAATAACCTTATATGTTTATACTATCCTGACAAAAAATTATGAAATTAAATTATCAATATTGTACTTACCTGGATGACAATTTTATCTATCATGAATGCATGACAGCATTGTTTTAGATAAAGGATGAATAGTGTAACTTTGAGAATATGAATACTTTTGAACACAAATTTTCAGCTTCGTCACTTTTGTTTCCGAACCCCCTCCCCCCCTCTCTTTATCAAGCTGAAATGCAAACCTTGGGGGGGGGGAGGGGGTTATTTAAAAATGCAGGACAATGTTTAGAACATTGTTGGGGAAAAGAAAATACAGTTAAGGGAGAAATCTTTTTTAAGTCCGATTTCCGTTTTCGGACATTATCCCTCCATTATTTACAAGTTGAAATACAAATATTTATGAAATAAAATGACATCTAACAACAATACTAGGCAGAGGAAACATCGCGTGAAAAATAAGATTATGATTACAGAAGAAATCTTCACTGCGTCTAACTTCCGTTTTTGAAAGTTTTCAAAGACTAAACTTCCATTTTCGAGTTTCAGACGAAAAACCTACTACCAATTGCCCCAAAATTTTTGTTCAGTTATGCATCGATCTCGAGGATAACTCAAATTATGACGGAAAAGGAGAAATTCCTCAAAGCCATTGCACGCTCATGCCTGAAGATTACAGAGAAATTCTGTAATCTTCAGGCTTAAGCAAATTTCCGTTTTCTGAATTTTTCCCTCCACTTTCACACTGAAATACAAATATTTTTGGAATATTTTTTTTTTTTTTTGATTGGAGGTTTAACGACCACCGTGAGCAACTCAATGGGCTATAAGCAGTCGCCCGTCCCTAATTTAGGGTCACTGGTTCCAGGGAAGGGAGAGAGCCAGTGCCGTAAGACAAACACAACATCCATGCCTCACCGGGATTTGAACCCGGACCCCTTACGTACGAATGATCATAGGCCATCGCTTAGACCACTGCGCCACCGGGGCGGCATATTTTTGGAATAAAGTGATGTATAACAACAGAGGCAACATCGCATGAAAACGAAATTACGATTACGGAAAAAAGTCTTTATTTCATTTACTTCCGTTTTTGAAAGACAAAATACCATCCTGATGCGTATTTTTACATGTTGGTAAAATTCTTCGATGCATATTTTTACTCATTTATGTGTATTTTGCGCGTTTCCGGATGCGTATTTTTACGCGTTGGTAAAATTTCGATGCGTAAACACTTTTTGATGCGTACTAGACGCATAATTACGCATTTTGGCGAACTGCACGGCGCAGAACTAAAAAAATGTCGAACTTCGGCGCAATTAGTGCAGCTATTCCAACGCTGAGAGAGAGGGAGTTTGAAAGAATTGGCGGGAGGGGGGTGTGATCTATAAATAAATATTGCACACTGCTAGAAACATGAGATAACATAAGGTTCAATCACTATGAGATCATAAAAGCAGGAGTTTACATTAAGCGACAATAACAACGATATCGATTTCCATCTATAAAAAATATTCACGAGCCGTTTTGGCGAAAATCCGGAAGAAACTATCTTCTGACCGTAAAACCACCCCAAAATCCATTCCGGGGAATCCGGAATACTTGGCAAGTATGCAGACATCAATGCGCCGATAACGGCTTTTCCGACATAGTATGCAATACAGCCTTGCCGTTCTTCACCCGATATCCGTCCGATATTGGCTTTACCAATGTATCCAATATCTGAATTTCAATGGCGCTTACTTAGAAACAGCACCAATTAAACATTTTCGCATTTGTGCAAAAAGAACTATAAATGTATTCGCAAAATGCGATCGCAGTTTAAACCGTGATTTTAACAAAAAAGGACACAAAATTCAGAACTTTTATGAAATACACTGAAATTCGTTATTCTTCCAACCTGTCCGTTATTCCGTAATCAGGCAGCCGAAACCGTAATAATTACGGAAAATCCGTAATGGTTGGCACCTCTGAGTATATATATATTTTAAATCTACAACAAACTTTACTTTTATGATCAAAGAAACCACAATAATCATGTGTACATGACCACTTTGTAAACTTTTTTTAAAGAACTTCTGAACACCAGAATAACATATCCTTGACATTCTTTCTTACAGCATGTGCTACACAAGTACACACACAATCACTAGTCTAAATCAGGGAGGTGCACTTTTCCCCGTGTAATTAGTTAGATAAGTTTATCATACTAATAAAATACTTACATGAATTCCACATCAGCTGCTACTTCAACTGGCTGCAATCACACTTACACCAGGAAGAAGTAAAAACACTCAACTTTGAAACAGCAACTTCATTTCTGAATAAAACTTCATCAACTGTATTTGAATTTAACTCCCGAGCCTACATCACACACATACCGATCCCCATCTGCACCAAATGCTATCTCTTCTTACAGTAGCTATAACAACACACATCTACTCAAAGGTGCCAATGTAAGTCACTCCGCAAATGGATAAACTAAACTACAACCCACAGCACACAGACACACATCTGTTTACCTTACAAGCAAACATCAACCAAGCACAAAGACTGCAGTGGAATTTTCCATTACAGTATAAAATATTTGAGTGTACCACAGTAAACATGCATAGCTAAATAACTACAACTAAAGAGGAGAGGGATGGAATAAAAACAAAAACTACCTTCATTATTAATAGTCTGTGCAAAAATGTCAACCAGTTCATTAGGCAACCCACAGGATGGTGGCACATGACCTTCACAATCTCTATGACAGCGGTACCTGAAAACAGGAAAGAGATATTACAACAAAAAAACAGATATCCCATTTCACAAGATTTAAAAAAAAAAAAAACCAGGAGAAACAGATTAACAAAGGGAAGGGGAAAATTAATTTTCCGTTTCATGAAAAAATGATTAATTTTTAATAACATTTATAAAAATAACTCTTGATTCACATGCTGCAAATGCAGTTTCTGCACACTTACAATGGCAGAAGCTCATATTTAAACAGAAAACATTCAGAAATTACATAAATTACAACTTTTGAAGTATTTCATCAACAAAATAAAAGCTCTATAAATTTGTGCCCACACTAGTCTCTTAAATAAGACTTCAAGTTACTGCTTAAAAATATTGTACCATTTCAGAAAAAAAAAAAAAAAAAAAGAATTTACATTAACTCAAGTAATTATTGTGATTTATGTAAGCTGTTCCAACATAAACAAAAATTTAGTTACCATTCGAGCACAAATCAACATGTATGAACAGGTGTGCCTAAAAAGTAAAGAGATGGTCAAACTTGTAAACAGCACTTCAGTTGTGCCCCCCCCCCTCCCAGCACCAGTTAATTGGAATGAAGATGTTGAGCCTAGAAGTACCCAAAAACTGTTGCACAGGGCACAATTATCAAATTTCTCACGAACATTCCTTCCAAAACCTTTGCCAGGCTTCAAAGCCCAGTTTAGAGAAGATAGAATGCCACACGAAAGAGTGTGCAATTGGGCCAAATAATTTAGAGAAAGACGAGACCCTGTCAATATGAACTTCATGTTTGGAAACCAAAAACTTCTGCCACTCCTAACAAACTTGTTGAAATTGAAGAGGAACTTATACTAAACAATCGTCAGATAACTGTTTGTGAGCTCTTGCAGGATACTGGAATTACTATAGGAGTGTTGAAAACATTGTGCACAATTAGCTGAAATTCAGTAAAGTAATTGCAAGGTGGGTCCCACGAGTTCTCTCACTGGAGAACAAGGAAATACATTTAGTGGCCACTACTCAACTTTTGCAGCAATACAAAAAGGAGTCAAGTTTTTAGATTCCATAGTTACCTGTGATTAGACACGGTCTACCACTTCACTCTAGAGTCTTAAAAAAATGAATACTGTATAATAAAAAAAAACCCATCAGTTTTTCATCCCAAAGAAGGTGGAAGCTTTTACAGCTGTGCAAAGCTGGATTGACAAGGAACCAAAAATCTTCTCTGAAACTCGAATTAAGAAGCTTCATGATCGTTGGAACAAAACTACTGCAGTTAACATGCACTTCGTTGAATAGTAGCATGTATGATTTATCTATTTTGTTGTAAATAATATTTATTCGAATCAAATTATCTTTTCAGGGTTGCCACTCATATTGGCTTTAAAAATTCTCAAAAAAGTTTTCCAGAAGATAATTTTGTGGGGAATTTTAGGTAAAATTTACAGATTATGTATATCTCCAAGATAACATACATACTAAATGCCACATCTAAAATGCAATATATCCAGTGAAAGAAGAACAAGAAAAATGACACCAAATTTTCAGGTGTAATTAGTATGTCTTTGGAATCCTTTCTGACTCAAATTAAATTTATCAAAGCTATTCAAAGTCAATGGAACCGGTATGGAAAACACTGGCATCTGACAGAAGAAAGAAGTTTTCAGTTGGGTTTTTAATCCAGCAAATATTGCTGGAAACAGAATCGTGAACTTATGCCCTCTGGTTGCAGACATGTGCATTAAGAAAAATTTGAATTTATATGAGAATGAGAAACATTTCGAAGCAAAAACGCTCTCCAACAAAGAAATAATTTTTCAAATCAGGCTCTTAGAAGCAGATATATGGACAAATATAAGATAAACATCTACGCCCCCTGGCGGGAAAAAACATGTATTTTAGGAAGAAAGTATTCTCCAAAGGTTTTTCGATGTGAGCAATATCAGTCCAAGAAAAAAAAATTAGTCTAATTTTCAGGAGCTCAGATTTTGCAGCAAATACACCAAAAGCAGAAATTAAAACTTATGCCCCTTGTGGCCAAACCATTCTTTACCATATATTAGAAAGTATATGAAAAACATTTTCCATCAGGAGCTGTATGCAAAATAGGAAGATTTTTTTCAAATCAGAGTTTTAGAAGCAGAAATATCGGGGGAAACGCAATTTATCTTTGAGCCCCGTAACGGAAAGTTATGATTTACTTGAAATTTTTGAATTTATATGATAACCTTTTACACCGGAAACACAATCTAACAAAGAAGGAATTTTTCAAATCAGACTCCTAAAAGTGGAGATATTGACAAAAATAAGATATACATCTTACGCCCTGGCGTAGAAGCGATGTATTACTTTAAGAAGAAAATATTCCTAAAAGGTTTGTCGACGTGAGTAGTATCAGCCCACAAATGAATTTTTTCAATTGAGATTTTAGAAGCTCAGATTTTGCTGCAAATGCATCAGAAGTGGAAATTAAAACTTCCACACCTTCGTGGCCGAACCACTTTTTACCAAAAATTAGAAATCATATGCAAAGAATTTCCCATCAGGAGCTGTATCCGGTGCAGAAAGAATTTTTCAAATTGGAGTTTTAGAAGCAGAGATATCGGGGAGATACGCAATTTACCTTTATGTCTCCCTAGCAGAAAGTCTATGAATTACTTGAAAATTTTGAAATTGCATGAAAATCATGTCACACTGAAAACTTTATCCAATGAAGGAAGAATTTTTTAAATTGGACCACTAAAACCAGAGATACTGACAAAAATAAGATATACATCTATGTCCCATGGCGGTGAAACCGTGCTATATTTTAAAAAGAAAATATTCCGAAAAGTTTTATCGGCATGAGTGGCATCGGTCCATGAACTAATTTTTTCAATCGAGATCTTAGAAGCTCAGATTTTATGGCAAATACATCAGATGCAAAAATTAACACTTACGGCCCCTGGTGGCCAAAATATCCTTTACCAAAAATTATATACAAAAGATTTTCCACAAGGAGCTGCATCCACTGAAGAAAAAAAAATTAAAATCGGAGTTTTAGAAGAGATATCAGGGAAAATGTAATTTACTTTTACGCCCCCTAGTGGAAAATCTATGCGTAACTTGACAAAATTACTATACCTAAATACTTTGACATAAATGGAATCAAAAGATAAAAAAAAAATTTTCAATCGGATGTTTAGAAGCAAATATATGGAATAAAATTTATTTTGAATTTGACATCATCTGCATGTACACTCTCTAATGGCGAAATTGTACATCATAAAAAACAAAAAAAAAAAAAGAAATGAAGGATCATCATTCGCATATTTGAAGCTTCCCAATAGAAAAAGAATTTTTCAAATCAGACTAATAGTTGCAGATATATGGTATCTACAGACAGACGGATGGAAAAACTGATAACATAAGCACGATCATTTTTTACAAAGACGTGCTAAAAAAAGCTATCATTCTACAGTTGAATTAATTGTTGGCTTTTTTTTTTTTTTATTGCTGGCTGAAATTTTCGAGTTTTCTGTTGTCCGTAGCGGACCGACAATTTCAATAGCATACTCGATGTTTTCTGTCGTCTGTAGCAGACCGGCGATTTCCATAGCATACTCTATGTTTTCCGTCATCTGTAGCGGACCGATGATTTCCATAGCATACTCAACGTTTTCTGTTGTCCGTAGCGGACCGACGATTTCCATAGTAACTACATAAAACCCTTAGTACTTGGAATCGCTGAATCTTTCTTTCCAACGCTTGGTCTTACTCAGCGTAAAGCAGATCTCAGTGCGCACGGAGAATGTAGTGTGCCGAAGTACCAACAATGACGACAGGGCACAGCAGTTTTGGCGCACAATGGCGCAGAATTCCCATCCCTGGTAACCGCATACGCATTTAATTTTTCCTCGACATTTCCAGATTTTTGCAAAAAAAAAAAAAAATTAAAAAAAAAATGTTTCCTGATTTTTAGCCTTATTTTCGGATTCCATGATTTTTTCCAGTTTCCCGGTCGGCTGGCAACCCTGCTTTTACATTTGAACATCCCTTATACAAACACAAGAAATGTTTATAAATCTTACATATTTTGATGTCACATTGTAATGTTGCATGGCTATATTATAATTCTCTACGCCTACAGTCTTTTGTATACGCTGTATTTAACTCAGATGAAAATTCATTCATGGATTAGTTGCTGTCTACTGTGTTCTTCTAACAGCACTAGCTCTTTTCACAGCATGAATTTCTTCACTTTTCTTTCCACTGGTTTAGTATTTTTCACCATGGAGGCTCAAGAACATGTGGTTGACTTCCTCAAGTTGTACCTATCATAAACGTGTTCAGCTGCTGGGTGATAAATGAACTTTTTGCGAAGCTGATGTAGTGCCACTGAATGCACTGAAATAGCAAATTATTAGGAACACCCAAAGCAATTAGACACATACCATTCTACTTACGTATGCAGTTATGACATTTAGATGGCTTTATAAACTGGTCACTGCAAAGGATTCAGACATGCAGGAAGTGTAGATAGCTGCAATATGGGAAGACTCGTGATTTATGTGACTCTGAAAGAGGCTCGATCGTGGATGCTAGGCAGGCAAGCGCAATTATCTCAGAAACGGCACAGCTTCTCAGCTATGAAAGAACAACTGTATCAAGAGTATACAATAAGTGGTGCACAAACAAAAAAACAAGAAGTCAGTTGTCTTCCTGAGGGTGGAAATGATTGGGTAATTTTCAAGGGCAAAAGTGGCTGGAAAGTATTGTGCAAGATAACAGATCAGCTCCACTGTGTCAAGTAACGGCACAGTATAACAGCAGTATGAACAGAATTTCAACACACATAACCTGCCACACATTGGCACAAATGGGCTGTAACAGCAGATATCTCCTTCATGTTACAGCTTGTCTCTGCTACAAACCAACAAATTCGCTGGCAATGGGAACAAGAACACCGAAACTGGACCCTTGAGAAATGGAAAAAGATTGCCCGGTCCAATGAATCACATTTTCAGGTAATACACACTGGTGAACAGGCCACAATATGGCATCAATAGTGCGAGTCGATGGATCCCAGCTACCTAGCATTGATTGTATGAACTGGTGGAGGCGATGTAATGGTCTAGGGTCTGTTCTAATGGTAGGCACTGGGTTCCTTAATACTTTTGGAACAGCATTTGGATACCATGAGGCATCTTAATAACACTGTGGACAAAGCACACCCGTACATGGTGTTTTCAGATGGAGACTGATACTTCAACAACAGGATAATGTGCTATGGCACAAGAATTGGATCATCACAGGATGGGCATCACTGGCAAATAGAAATTAGTGGGTGGGGGAAAGAAAGTGTGGGGAATAATAGCTAATTTCTTTTTTTTTTTTTTTAAGTTTTTTTTAAATGTACCTGGGACAGCAAATCTTCTAAGTGTATTGAATAAATGCATATCCGAATGCATTGCAATATCAGAAATATTGGAGGGGACATATCCCCCTGTCCCTCCCCCAGCAACACCCATGATCACAGAGTGGTTCCAGAAGTATGGTAGTGACTTCACAGTACTAAAGTGGCCCTCACAGTTTCCAGATCGTAACCCAAATGAACACCTGTGGGATGAGATTGAGAGCGCCATTCGTAACAGTGATCCTCAAACAGCAAATATCCCTGCAATTGATGGACACAATCACTTGGCTGAACATACCAGTAAAATGTATCACTGAATCCATACCACACCAAATAGAGGCTGTTTTGAAGGCCAAGGGCAGTCCAACACTTTATTAAGTAGGTAATCCTAATAATTTGCTATTTCAGTGTATATACTCCATGGCATTTGATGCTTTTCATCTCTATCTTTGGATCACATCCATAAGTGCAAGGTCTGGTTTAACTGGTATGTTGACATTAATTTGACATTGTGTCATATCCTTTATAACATGTTGCAGAAAATGTACCACTAATGATACTTGGCCACTTATAACATTCTCACATTGCAGCATGTGAGAACATAGTGGCACATACAGGTGTGTTAACCTCACTGTTCAATCATCATACCATTCATCTGAACTATGCCAGGCACCACATGACAGCACAAATATGCCCATCTACATGCTACTCGTAAAATGATGGAATATACCTTTTGATCTGCACTGTCTTCAGGCTTATCTATCTTCCATCATGCACACAAGACTGCGTGGGTCAACACAATTCAGTTGACCCCCCCCCCCACACACACACACATCTGGTCTTAAGCATTTGACAGAGAACAGTAACATGTGAAATGACAGGATTCAATGTCTACAAACATGACTAAATTATTAAATAACGAACACTATTTTGCGCATTACTATTTCATACCTTAACTACCTGCATATTTCAGGCAGTACTGTGAATGTTGTGATTTGTTTACACCTGACGATTCCTGCCGCTTCCATTTCAATGTTCAACAATGTTATTGATGTCTGCAAAGTTACAGTTCTTACTCAATATGTTTTTGTTTTAGAAGAGGTGTCCAATAGCAGATATGTTGTTAATCCAACTATTACAAGGCCCTAGTGACTAGCAGTAATGTGAAAAATATTAAACAAACTTCCAGTACTTGGGTTTAGAATGGTCATACAGAAACTTAAGAGATTCTTTGCGATCAAGCCAGCTGCAAAATTTCTCATGACGTGAACAGTTAAATTTTAAGTAAAATAATTTGCCTCATGTTGCAAGCACTTTGTGAAAACACATCTATTTTCATTATGTGTTTGGTGTGCCTGAAATCCTGGTATAAAAGGTAAAAAACAACAACAAAAATGAAGAATTTTATAGCAACACAAACAATCTGTTTTTATATTATTTTTTCAAAGAGTATTTACCAGCAACTTAATGGTGTGAATGATACCTTTAAATATTTTAAGCAACAAAGACATAACAAAAAAAAAAAAAAAAAAGGGTAGACTGCAGCAATTATGCCATACTTTTGCTTACATACATGTAAGAGATTTGCTCCTTATGCCTTACACACTGTCAGTACTAATACTGTTGTTTTTTTCCCTTCCTTCCTTTTTTTTTTTTCTTTTTTGCATAGTACCTGCTTAGGAGATGTTGCTTATTATCACTGATCCCTTTCTGAAATCTACAGGTGCTTTACATTATGACATTCAAGTTTCTGGCTCTTGATGCATGTCAAACGCAGTTTAAACGAATAAGCATGTGAAGCACCACAGATAATTCCATATGGCCATGAAAACATTAAAACAAAAAAATGGAAAAAATACCAGAGCAAAACAGCTCAAGTGATGGCATATGGTTGTCTGAAAAAACTGCATAAAAAAAAAAAAAGAAGAAAGAAGAAACAATAAAAACATATAATCAGGATGATAAAGATCAACCACTTTTACTCTGCCTGCCAGAACTGCATAACTGATTTTATCTATCAGCATTAATCAAACCAGGTACGATTTCATTTGATTATACTTGCCCCCCCCCCTTTCCTTCTCCTAAGCACGGAACAAAAAAGGAGGCTGGCCACAAAACTGAGTGTTCCACTTATTCCATTTTTTTTAAAGTGATGACCCCCTCCCCACACCAAAAAAATACATAACTTATGAGGAATAATGCAATGAAAATTATGAAAACAACAAAATCCAGTATAAGTTTACATATCTAATATCCACAAAAGTTG
Organism: Macrothele yani; assembly: GCA_039090855.1. NCBI lineage: Eukaryota > Metazoa > Arthropoda > Arachnida > Araneae > Macrothelidae > Macrothele > Macrothele yani. The sequence goes on from CM077004.1 coordinate 37,135,817, forward strand.
AACACTTACTTGCATTCCTTACACTTCAGTCCAAAGATCATAGGCTTATCACATAAATGACATGTTGTAACTTTTAAAGTCGACGTAAACCTGAAACAAAAAGCACATCACCAGATGACTGAAACGAACCACTAATATACCAATACCCATTTTCAAGGAAAAGACATGCACTGTTAAATATGCAACCAAAAGATGAACATGTAAATAAAGAGACTACTCACCTCAAAGTCTGAACAGTCTAAGAGGTTTAGTAACTACAACTTTCCTGTGTTCCCAGAATTAATATCAGTTAAAAGTTTTTCCAGCACCATGCTTTTGCATAGCCTGCTGAATGGTTTATCAGGAACAAGCTATTAAGGCTACTCAACATAATATTTTGAGTTAGGACCAGACTATGCTGTGAAATCTATTACAGTCGATTCCAGTTAATTGAGTTACCAGTTAGCGGGACAGGCATTTATTTGGGACAATTCCTGAAGAACATCCCAAATTAGCTCTTTGGGAGACAGCTTTGCATAATTGGGCCAAATTGTTCAACTCCTGATGTGTCCCAATTAACACCAGAATCTACTGTGCCCCCCTGGCAGTATCATGGATAAGGTGGTCTACAAGCATGCAATATACAGGAGGTATATGAAATAAAGGAAACACCTGCTACAAAAATCATTGTTGTGTGTTCATAACATGCTACAAGTGGTGGATTAAATATTGGAAACACCTACAAAAAAATTCAAATAAATAGTAAATAATTGCTAACTTATTTATGAACATGCAGTTATGATCTTTCTTTTTCATTCCTTGCAGATAAGTACCATCCACGACTAAAGTTAAAAACAGTAGCTTCTTTAAAGATGATAAAAAAAAAAATCAAACATGAGACAAAATGAACAATCTGTGTGAATTCTAAAGAGGACTAATTGTTGGAGTCTGGCTAGCAAGAGCATCAGTGACTCGAACTGCAGATTTTATAAATATATCCACAGCAAACTGTGTCAAAGGTTATGACTGAATTCACCAAGTCCGGAAAATCAGTATTTGATAGGATGAATTGCTACAGGAAATTGAAGCTGACTGAAAGAGAATGCAAGGCAATGAATTAGATTGTAGCCCCTGAACACACAAAACTACTGCTGCACCCAGAAACAAACATAGCAAAACACAGCAATATCCATTGCAGATTTTTTATTTGTTTTTCTATTTCTTCAAAAATAATTGCTATTTTGAAAAAAACAAAAAACAAAAACCAGGAAGACACTGTTTCTAACAAAAGTAATTATATATTGGGTTGTCGGAAAAGTCATGACGTATTTTGGTGATGGCAGTTGGGCAGTTTTGGAAGTACTAGAGGCATGCACAGCTCTGTTGTCCTTATGGCATTTGACAGGTGCCAGTTCTAGCTGCAGTCTAACAGGATTAGTGAGCGATTTGGTTGATTTGCAGAGATTTGACATTAAAGTTGAAGATGGAAGACCAAACTGTGCATTTTTGCCATATTTTACTGTTTTACTTCTGTAAAGGGAAGAACGCACGTCAAGCTTGTGAAAAGTTCCATAAAGTGTACAGTGATAATGCTCTACAAGAACGTCATTGCCAGCGGTGGTTCGCAAAATTCCGTGTTGGTGATTTTGACCTCAACGATGCTCCTCGGTCCGGGAGGCTCATCGAGGATGATGACAACCAAAGCAGGGCATCGATCGAGTCAAACCCACGTTACACGACACGAGAGATTGCAGACACATTGCACATCCATCATTCAAGTGTTCACGACCACCTGAAGAAGCTGGGATACGTAAGCAAGCTCGATGTGTGGGTTTCTCATGAACTCAAAGAAGCTCAATTGACAGCACGTATAAACATCTGCGATATGCTCATGAAACATGAGGAAAATGATTCTTTTTTGAATCAACTGATAACTGGTGACGAAAAGTGGATTGTGTACAACAGTGTGCTGCGCAAATGGTCTTGGTTCCAGCGTGCTGCTTTGCCTCAAACGACATCCAAAGCAGACATTCATCGGCGGAAGGTTCTGGTCTCAGTGTGGTGGGATTTTAAAGGTGTATTGTTTTTCAAGCTCCTACCATGGAACCAAACAATCAATTCGAATTTGTACTGTCAGCAATTGGACAGTTTGAACAAATCCATCATCCAGAAACGTTCAGAGCTCGTTCATCGTCAAGGTGTTGTGTTCCATCACGACAATGCGAGCCCACACACAAGTTTGATCACCCGCCAAAAATTATTGGAGCTTGGGTGGGATGTGTTGCCACACCCAGCATACTCGCCTGACTTTGCGCCATCAGTCTTCCACTTGTTTCGTTCTCTTCAACAGTCCTTGCATGGTATAACGTTCAATTCAGACAAGGCTGTAAATCAGCACCTTGTACAGTTTTTCGCCTTGTAAGACAGGTCCTTCTATGAAAGAGGCATTCTGCAGCTCACTGAAAGATGGCAAAAGGTTATCGAACAAAACGGGCATTATATCATTGATTGATCTTTGTTCTTTTTATCAATAAATGACCTTTGCAAGACATGGCTAAATACGTCATGACTTTTCCGACAACCCAATTATTGTTCATCAATCATCAATTTTTTTAAAACTTATCGTTACCAGAAAATAAAACAAAAGTATAATGTGCAGTTGAAGTGAAATATTGTACATATATAAACCACAAACAAAATACAATAAAAAATAAAATGAGACATTATATGATGATTATTTTCTTTACCTGTGATGTATAACATGCGCCATTCCATGCATTCTGGGAGACCTTGGAGGATGAACAGATAATACAGCGGCTGAAATATGAAATTAACCATTAGTGCTTTTAATCAGTCATGTGTGACTGATTAAAAAGCATTACTAAAAATGCATGTTACATATAAATAAATAAATTGTGTACTAAATCATGCATCTGTGTCTAGCTACAAGACTACAGATTAACAAAGACAAAAAAAAAAAAAAAAAAAAAACATCAAACATGCACAGTATTTAAATTAAAAATATATATAAATTTTAAAACTCATGATCTGCTTGAATGATAAGAATTTACATTTTGATCATTATTAAAAATACAAAAACAAGCCGCTAACAGTAACCGATAACTCGGGCAGAGTTGGCAAATTTTGAGTGAAGCTATTGCAAAATCTAAGCTCATTAAGGCGTCTATTATAACAAATTCTAAAAAACAAACATGTAAATTTTATGACTGACTTCCAGAACAAAAGTACAAAGCCTTCTAAAAAGAAATGCCTAAAATTTATCATGAACTACTTTCCTTCCTACCTTCACATTGGTTGTGATCAGGTTGCATGTAAACAAAGTGGAAAGACACACTCAGATCGGGAACCACGTTTTTCATTTTGTATCACGAAAGATAGACATACACACATGTACACAAACTTCCTTTTGTTATTATAGATTAAGCAAGTGTTGAGCTAACAGACAGAGTCTTTCCCTTTCCTCGTTTTTCGATTCAAACGATTTTTTAAAAAGTAATGTTAGTGAGCCGACTTTTGTGAAACGGTTCAAGGCCATTTATAGTTCTAATTGAAATTCCTCAATGACATGGAATTTCGGGAATCAGAAGGTGTCAAAACCTGACCATGGACGATGTCCAATCACATGCCAAAAACCATGGTGATCAGATGTGTCATGTCGTAGCTATGCCTGAACTTAATTGTCCCGAGTCTCGTATAAAGAGCGGATTTTTTCAATAATTATTACTAAAATTGGTCAGTTTTTTAATGGTCATTATTTTTAGCCATGTATGCTGGTAGTAGAGCTTGTGTACGAGTGAATGGTGTTTTATAAAAATGGTTTTCCATTGGTGCAGGAGTTAGACAAGGTTGTGTAATGTCACCATGGCTGTTTAATACATTTATGGATGCATGCATGCGTGAGGCCAAAATAGATAATAATGGTTTATGTCTTGGTGATATCCGTGTGTGCAGATTGCTGTATGCTGATGACACTGTCCTGTTGGCAGAGAGCAAAAGTGAGTTGCAGAGTATGTTGACTCGGATGCACAAAGTTTGCATGAAATTCAAACTGAGTATAAATAAGGGAAAAACCAAAGTTGTGGTGTTTGAGAGAGGAATGGGTAGCACTGAATGTAATGTAAGTATAAATGGCACTGTGATTGACCAGGTGAGTGAGTTTGTGTATTTAGGAAGCATGTTTGACAGAGAGAACAAGTTGGATGGTGAAATCAGTAGGCGAGTGAATTCTTCTTTGAAAGTCATAGCTGCTCTGGGAGGTTTTCACAGGAATGATGGGTTCTCTAGAGAGTCCCGCATGGCTGTGTATGAAACAGTAATTGTTCCTACTCTGATGTATGGCAGTGAAACAACCTTGGTACTGCAGAAGAAACATAGGAGTCATTTGTGTGCTGGAAAAATGCGTTACTTACGTGGGGTTTGTGGCAAGACACGATCTGACTATGTGAGGAATGAAGATGTATTGCAGTTGTGTGATGTGAAGCAAAATGTTGTTAGCAAGGTGGAGACCAATATGCTTCGGTGGTTTCGCCATGTTGAAAGAATGAGTGATGAAATGCTTACTAAGAAAATATTTTCAGCCCAAGTGGCAGGAAGAAAGGCAGAGGAAGGCCAAGGAAGACATGGGTGGATCAGATTCAGGAGTGCCTGCATGAGAAAAAGATTATGAGTATGAAGTATAAAAGATCTTGTGTACGGCGTGTAATGGATATCAGTGAAGCACGAGTTGTATGTCAAGATCGCTGTAAATGGCGAAGTTTGATACGACAACAATAAGTAAAAATATCTGGAAGTTTGTATTTCTTTTTGGAGCTAACCTCTGAATCTCAGAGAGCAGCTTAGCGATATGTATGTATGTATGTATGTATTATTATTTTTTTTATTGGATTTTAACGACCACCGTGAGCAACTCAAATGGGCTATAAGCAGTCGCCCGTCCCTAATTTAGGGTCACTGGTTCCAGGGAAGGGAGAGAGCCAGTGCCGTAAGACAAACACAACATCCATGCCTGACCGGGATTCGAACCCGGACCCCTTACGGACGAATGGTCAGAGGCCAACGCCTTAGACCACTGCGCCACCGGGGCGGCATTATTATTTTTATATGACACGACCAATCACCATGATACATACCCCATGCCACTCACCATGTCGCTCTTTTTCTCTGTGGCAAGTGTCACCGCGATCAGCTGAAGATCTTTGGAGGAGATTAGTAAAAAACGACTCATTCTCAAACCCTGGAAAAAACCTAAAAATGAAAGTTTTTGGACAATTATTCCTCAAAGAAACGGAATTTCGGGAATCGGAAGGCATCAAAACCTGACCATGGGCAATGTCCAATTGCATGCAAAAAATCACGGTGACCGGATGTGTCATCTTCTTCCTATGCCCGAACAACTAATTGTCTCGAGTCTTGTAAAGCTTCGGCCTCGCTTCGCTCAATAACATGCTCTATTTCATTACACCGAAATAAATGCAAATTATGTGTTTACTTTCTTGGACCAGCACAAAATTTTTGCTTTTGCAGTTAAAAATGCTGTAAACAGCTCAGTGAACCAAAACAAAATTTTTGGAGTAAATGTAACACTTATTTCTATCAAGTCCAAGTACTGAAAGTATTGGATCAAGTGGCCAGCATCCATGTGAGCAACAGTTCTTTCAGTCACTGTTTAGCACACTGTACAACCCTGCAAACTGCAACCCTGTAAAAATAATTAACCTCATCAGTTACACATGAGAGAAATACACTGAAGTGCCAGTTTTTTAGGTAAACGCACCTGCCAGGGCGAGTCAAAAGTTCATCCTGCTTACAGCTAGCGTTTAATGATGCAAGAAAACCATACGTGCTCAACTGATTCTGCAAAGTACAAGCCACTGCTATAGTCCTTTAGAGACACAATCCCACGGCGCTACCACTCGGCAGGTTTCAAAGACAGGGACTCTGATGCCACATTCCACATCAACTACTAAAGCGTTCTTGTGGAAATGGACCATGTAGTGAAACAGTCGGATGGGAAAAGCTCAGAACTGTATGGGGGATGAAGTAGATCTCAACCGCTTTCAATTCCTACAGTTTTTTGTGGACCACTCTGGAGATGTGACTTGGTATCCACTTGCAGAAACACCTGCTTCCTACTAATGAGTGTTGGGTAACGTTGGTGTAGAGCATCATGGATCTGCTGCAGTTGTTCGGCAGAGAGGTTCCTGTCCACAGTGTGACCATCTTGTACGAGTTCCCAGTGCAAAGGACCCACATGATTCCACCAAATGCATAGTATGACTTTTCTTTCGAATCCCCCTCTTTTCACCACTGACTGTGCTTCCTGGCTTGGCCTCAGCCACAGGTTCCTGTGGTAGGATAACATACAAATATGCACTTTTGATAACCTGTGACGATACGACACCAAAATCTATCATCCTGTGAATTTGATGGCAATATGTAACAAAGAATGATACATTGTTCTGTCTGCTGGGGTGTCAATTTCATGGAACCTGGAGAAGAAGCAAAGCTGGTGCATGATGGTGGATTGGGAAAACCCCACCTCAGCTGGCAATTGTTGTGTACTGGTACCAGGGTTTGCTTTCACAGCTTCAACCAGGGGGTCAGTGTTGATGGTCACTGAATGTTTCAACCTCAGATTGTCTTCAAGACTGGTGTACCCAGCTTTGAAATGGCAAGACTATTTTCGTGCAGTGCTGCTGTCAACTGTTTCCTCGCCTTCAACTGCACAGATTTCTTCAACTGCTGCTGCTGTGTTTAATTCTGTATTCTAATAATAGGAGCACCTGGACAGCACATTTGTCAATCTCCATTCTCTGCTCACCTGATAACACAATGTGGCTCAGTGACAAATGTATGTCATTGTGGTACCAAGTCTATGCTGGCACATGTTTTGCACAGGAAGGGAGGCTCAACATTATGCATAGCTCAAAACGGGATGAATTTCTGACTTGCCCTGGTAGCTGTGTGTTGGGTCACCCTCAGGCTACAGAACAGCCTGAACTCGTCATGCTGGAAGCATGTAGGAATGTTGCATCATGAGAAAATGATTGAGTCGCACAGTTGCAGCAAATTAAACAGTGACACAGTCTGACAGCGGACAGACTGTTCACCAGAGTTGTATAAAAATAAAATGTATCTACGTACACAACCATTAAAACAGAAAACTTGCTGCCAACCAATGAATCATAACAGAATAAGCTAATTTAAAGAAAAATTAATAAAACAATAAGTAATTATTAGAACATTACAGATTCCAGTGAGGACAAAATAAGTACATTACAATTGAATGTGCAGTAATGTGTATGAAATGGACTTTTATGGCAAAATAGAAATATTGGATTATGAACCTCATAAAAGCAAGAGACTAATTAAAGTTTTTATATCTAGAAAAACAGTTCTGTTATTGAACCTTCAAAAATTAAAAATAGCGTTTTCAACAACTTAATTCAAAAATAGTAGACATAAAAAATGCATAAGGAAAATACTTTAATTTAATAATTCGCAACTGCAAGAGGAACCTGGCAATAAAATTTACACTGTTTCTGCGTAAACGAAACTTTTGATACAGTTCCTATCATTGAGAACAGGCCTTGATAAAATCTAGACACCAGAAATGTCTATAAAAACAAAAGAACTCAGAAGATGTGAAAAATAATTGAAAGTTCAAGTTAAAATATAATTAAATATATTGATCTGAGTAAAGCCTTGAGTAAGTGTTTTTACCTCCAGTACATAACATTTTTTTTAATCTACAAGCCAAAACTATATGCAAGATCGGCTGATAATTTGGAAACTATCCGCGGACAGCGTACGCGTGTACGTCTACATTCTGCAACTCTGGTGTTCACCTCATCCCAGAGATGCTTGGTGGGGAATCAAGGAAGGCATATTATTAGTCATAAATGCATGGGAACATTACATAATTATTCAAGCAGCAAACAGATCATGACTTTGAAATGCTTTAGTTCACTGTTTACCATGTAACATCATATCAGGAAACCTGAAAAGTACACTGGATAGCACGCTTGAATGGAAATAGGGAGGTGCAGGTTTGGTTCCCATTCCAGAGCAATGTACTGTATTTATCGGCATATAACACACATCAGTGTATAATATGCACCATAATTTTAAAAAGAAAGTTTGAGTAAAAAAAACTGAAATTTAAAATAAATGACTTGGGAGCGCTGAACTTTTTAGATAACTCAACACACGTTTATTAATATTTGTACCACTTATAAGGCAAACAATGCAAAAGAAAAAGTATCTGTTTGAACGAAAAACTTGGATATTAGATCTGTTACAAAATTTTAATCAGAATCACTGCTACCTTGGAGAGTGATGAGACAGACTAAAAAAAATAAAAAACAGCCAGAAGTCTGGGTTTCTTAAACCGATGCAGTTTGCTGATAATGCATGGTCATTGTCAAGAGAAATGATACCCTCAAACCAGCATGACAAGACCACGCATATTTATCACCAGATAAGTATGCATGGTGTTGTTGTGCTCTTGTTGTGCTACACGATTTTTATCACTGTCAGCCACAGAGTTCGAACGTCACTGGAAGTTTCGTCATATTTTCCCCAAGCAGCAGCTGCTTAAGCAGGTTGTGTCATGAAAGCAACTTAACGAGAGCAGACACTTAGGCTTAATGTGGCAGCTCACGTTTGCTGCTGAAGCAAGTGAGGTTACTTTCGGGCGCTTAAAGAAGGTAAATCAGGAGTCCATCTCAAAAAAAATTGTGCAAATCTCTTTTCAAAGTACTGAAGATTGTATTGATACCACTTTTAACAAGATCCATCTGAAAACAGAAGAGATATACATTAGAGAAGCTTCTGCAGTTAGAGTAAAGTGATACCAAATCATTAACATTTGGCAACGTCGGGATGCATTGCACTCTGTAACAGTATTAATTTTACCCAAGTTTAAATTTTTTTAAAAGTAGTATACGCATATAACATGCAGGTAGAATTTCTGCCCTAAATTTTAGGAAAAAAGTGTGTGTTATACGCTGAAAAATACGGTAAGTTTTCTGAAACAATGCTATATGATGAATAGTAAACTAAAGCAATTTAGAATCATAATCTGACTGCTGCATGAATAATTATGCTAAATGGTATTTGAATCCAGGAACTGCGCACATCTCAAAAGCCAGAAAAGCTCATCGGCATGTTCCTGGAACCATTCAGACATGATATGAGCCATGTGATTGAGAACATCATCCTGCAGTACAAGTTCATCTGTTTGAGAATAAACCATAGCCATGAATGAATTTTATCAGCAACAATGTTCAGATATGTTGCAGCATTCAGATGACCTTTAATGGGTATTAGGGTGCTTAAAGCATACCACAAAAAAAATCTGACCCAAAATCAAGACTATTCTAATTAGTGTAATTTGATTGACATTAAATGTCCGTCATTACTGTTTCACACGTTATGCAAGTTCAGCAATCGGGAGATTGTTAAATGATGTTATCATAGTATTAGCAATTGAAATCAAGAAATAATAAACTATATCTGTACTTATTTTATTTGTAGTGGCTGTCGGGGCTTCATATGTATGTCTTCAAAGAATGTGAACTTTTTTCAATTGTGAAGTTTAGAATAAAATTCATGATATTGTAAAATCTGCACCAGATAAAATTGAACAAGATGAATTTTTACAATGAAGGTAAAAAATTCCTTTAACAACAACGGAATATGAAACTGAATTAAAACCTTGTCGAATTTTTTAAAAAATGAACTATAATCCCGAAGAGGAAATCACCTTGACTGCAAAGCACTACGATAACAACGAAACATGAAGAAGAATTATAATTTTGCCGACATTTAAAAAAACGAACAGTCTTGAAAAAGAAATAATCATCTTGATTGCAAAGCATACAGAAATAAATCTCCCGACTGCGAAGCACCAAACTAGTTTCTGCTAATATTCATAGCTATCATCAGTGGTAGGTGCACAAACATTGGAATTACTGCACTCACTCACTCGCTCAGGTATGCTGCTCAACCCGAATGCATGTTTAGCCCTGTCATTTAGATATTTGCGCATCATGGTTTGATTTTTACTGCGCACATCTATGGTGCCGCCATCTGTAGTTAAACAAAATAAACAAGTAGCATTTATGGAGTAGAAATGTACACTTGTATCCGCACAAAGCCGGTGAGTCAAAGATTACATCATCGTGTAACACGACGCTCATAAGGTCCGGTAGAAAACCTACGTGGATGGTTGCAGACTTGCAGGGGATTGAAATATTTCGATTGAGCAATCTAAATATTAAAAAATCCGTAAAAAAAAAAGACTTCTAACCGTAAATCAGAAAAATTAAGCAGAAAGCCGTAAAAAGTTAGCAAGTATGCAACAACCATGCCCCACTGCGATTCGAACCTGGACCTATCTCGAACAATTTGTCGAAAGCCGGCGCTCAGTTTCACAACTTTATTATGCAGGAAAGACAATAACAGCTAACATGTAAAGAAACAAATTACCAAAGATATGAATAAAATAAAACATTAAAAACCGCCAAAGTGGCGTAATGCAATAGGGAAAATCTTCCGCAAAAAGTAAGCGAACGGAATGAGGAAAAAAAAAATTCACAAACTAAGTGTACACAAAATGCTACAATAGAAGATAAAACAAAGCTGACAATAACAGATTCGCAATTAGAGATGAACAAAGGAGCATATTAATCTTCTACAAAATGCGACGGAGAAGGGAAGAGACAAACATGGTGCAAAACAAGAATTAAAAATCTCCACAGTAAAGCAAAACCGAAAAGCACTCCGCAAAACTGAAGAAAACAAACAGAGCTCACAAGCTAAGAGCGGGGAGACGTGAAACGATAAGTAGGTCACAGCTGGCGCGCGAGTGTGTTTGTAACCAACATACAATAGACCACTGCGCTACTGGGGGTGGCTTTCTTTTTGCACGTATGAGGAGAGGAAAAGTACGATACTGACGACTGTAAATGCCGTCTTGCATCGACGCAGAAAGAAAAAGATTTCACAAGCGGTTTGAAATCTTTTTCTTCTGCGTCGATCCAAGGCGGTGGGTTGATGGAATTTCGTTATTTTGACCATCGTAACGGCTAATTATCGGCGAAAATCAGAAGAATTTGACATTTATCCGGAGGGCAGGAGGAATTGCTGAAAATCCGGAGTCTCCCGCCTAAATCCGGAGAGTTGGCACGTCTGCACACGTAATGAACGATTGTTACCTGTGATGAAAAGTGGATTCTGTATGAGAATTGTCAACAATCTGTGCAGTGGGTTGATGCCGCTAAACTGCCCAAGAAGATAGTAAAGCCGGCATTGCATCCCAAGAAGACTATGGTGACTGTGTGGTGGACATCTTGTGGTATTGTGCACTACAGCTTCCTGAAACCTGGATCCAGCATTACGGCTCAGTCATACTGCCAAGAAATTGACACCATGTACCCAAAATTGCACAAACAACCAGCCTGCCTTGGTGAATAGGAAAGGACGTATCCCATTGCATGATAACGCACGTCACATGTCGCACAGATGACTTGTCCAGAAGCTTCACCCCTTGGGCTACAAGATTCTGTCTCACCCGGCGTATAATCCCAATCTTACCCTAGAGATTTTCACTTCTTCCGCAGTCTGATGGTCCATTTTGCTGGGAAACGATTTGCTGATCAACAGGCTCTCGAAAGTGACTTCCAAACTTTTGGGATGTCCCGACCTGCCAATTTCTACCGCAAGGGTACATATATGCACTGCCAAACTGTTGGCAACCATGTATTGATCACGCGGGCGATTATTTCGACTAAAGGTTGTCATCTCCTTAACAGGCACGCTTCTTTCATTTCACACTCTTCCAAACGACATTTCATGTTACACAACCCAATACATGACAGTGTGTGTGAGCATCTAGGCTACCAACAAGTTTGCAGCAGATTGGTTTCCAGGTAACTAACAGATAACTACAGTACTATTTGTGAAAATTGCAACACCATGAAGGACTGCTGGTATTAAATTGAAACATACAGGATATGTACAACAGGTTGGGACATGCAAATGATTACAATGTCAGTGAAAATATGCATGCTGTTTTGAAGCAGCACCCTCACAACTCACTGGCGTTGGGTAATAAGAGCTAGCTTAAAAGCGATGTTGCAATTAGTGAAGAGCCGACATTGAGTTGAAAGTGTGTTCCTTGTGTCTCACAATGCCCCATCACCAAAGATAATCACAATATGAACATCTGATGGACTTAGAGTGAGGAAGGATTGTTGTGATGAAAGAAGCTGGATTTTCCTAAAGCACAATTACAACTTCAACGGGATGAAACACTAGTACAGTGATGTGAATGTGGTGTCAGTGGACAGACGAATCGAACACAGAGAAATCTGGAAAATGGACACCAAATCATACAACTGCAGGGAATGACAGACCCCTCTACTGCATGGCAGTGACCGATCGTACAGCAACATCCATGGTGTTAGCGCAGCAGTGGCGCACTGTCACAGGTCAGACTTTGTCTACCAGCACAGTTCCACATCATCTGCTTAACAAACGACTGGTCACTAGCAGCCCATTGCTGCATATTTCTTTGACCCTCAACCACTGATGCCCCAGGCTACAATGGAGTCTTGAACACAGACACTGGTTCACTGATTGGCAGCAGGTCGTGTTTTCTGGTGAGCCATAATTCAACTTGATGCACACCATGATGGCAGCATACTTGTTTGAAGACATCATGGTGAACGACACCTTGCAGCATGTATTTTGTGTCATACCAGCCCAACACCAAGCATCATGGTTTCAGGTGCCACTGGGTTCAGTTCACGATCTCACCTGATACGAACTGAGGAAATCCTCAACAGCCAGCAACACATCAGGGATCTTTCAGAGGAAGTTGTGATTCTTCAGAGTTGTCCTGTCACTTTATTCTAGCAGGACAATGCTCAGCAACATGTGACCCAGAATGTCCAAGACCTCTTCTGTGCACAGAAAATACTGCTTCTTCCTTGGCCTGCATGTTTGCCGGATATGTCCCCAGTCGAACATGTCTGAGACATGGTAGCTAAGCGACTGGCCAGTCGAGCACCTCTGCCAGTCATCACAAATGAACTCTGGTTTTGCATAGAAGCAGCTTGACAGGCTATTCCCCAGGATGATATCTAAAACCTCTTCCATTTAATGCTGTGTTGTGTAAAGGCCATTATTGTTATCCGAGGTGGCTTCACACGATACTAAGTTTGGAAGCGAAAAAATCTTGTATAGACAAATTTAATCAGTTATCTCCTGTAACATGAGGAATTGATGTAAATTTCATTTGAATAGCTTGCTTGTTTCTTGGAGTTGCAATCTTCACAAACAGTGGTGTATAAAAAGACATGCATGGCGACACTGTCAACAATTCTTCAGCAACACGTGCAAGAGAGAGAAAAACTTGTTAGGTAGAATCATAACGGGAAATGAAATGTAGCTGTTCCACTATAGTCCAGAGTGTACAGCCAAATAAGTGGCATGTAAGGATCCTGATTTTTCTGTCAGAAAGAAATCTGTGACACTGCCAAGACCAGGACTAAGGTGCTACCAATGTTGCCCTAGGACATGCAAGATGTCCTCTTGGTGAATTTGACTTCTTGTGGTGCAATGATCAATGCAGCTGCTTGGATTTTAGCAAAAGCCACATTAAAGAAGGCCACTACTTGCTGAAAAAGACTTTATTGTAGCTGTTGCATGGTAATGCCCAGCTGTGCACAGTCAAAACCACAGTGGATCTACAGAAAACTCAGCACTGGGTAATTCATCCCCATCATCCCTATAGCCCCTGATTTGGCACCACAGAACTCCCATCTTTCCCTAAAAATTGAAGTACCTACTAATCTGATGATGATGATGACCAAATAGTGGTCAATATGCGCAGAATGCATCTTTTTAACACAAAGCCTTAACTTCTTGATTTCTTCTTATGACACATGCACTAACAGACTTGGCAACTATGTCATATAATAAATAACATGCGTGTCTATATGTGCCCCATATAGTATGTATTGTACCTTGTTGATTTCCAAAATAAAAACAGTCAACTTTACTTTCAAATTTCTCCTTATAGATTTTTCATCTGACTACATACAATGTGCTATGTCCATGGGAGAGTCTTCAGAGTTTTTCATCTGACTACATACAATGTGCTATGTCCATGGGAGAGTCTAAAAAGAGCCTTACTTTGAGGTGGTGGTTCATCAAAGCAACCATCTGTCTGCTGATCAGGGCTGGCAAAAGGAGGTGAGCGGATGGGTGAAGGCAACAAAGGAGACACTTGGCCAAACATCCCAGATGAATCTGGACCTGGTTCAGTAGCTAGCCTTGGACGACGGGGAACATTTTCTGAGTGACTGTGAAACAAAAATGAAAACATATACAAAACTCAGCATTTACATACACTGCCTTTTCCATTTGATAATAATGACATTCCTAATATATATATATATATATATATATATATTTAAATATAATAGAACAGAATATGATGATAACACAGCGTATCTGAGGAAAGAATTATAATATTTTAAAATGCAATTCAGCAAAAAACTAATAATGCTGATGACGTGCAATCTTTACCTAGCAAGAAAGAAACTCCAACTTTTACTTATTAACTTTATTAAACTTTAATCAGACTCCAATAGAAACCTGCACATGTGCAAGCAATATTTGAATGCCAGAAGGCACTGTCACATATTCACACACTTGTCACATAACACATTTCACAATATTGATAATGTATTTCCTTCAAACTTCTTACAGATCTGACAAGTAAGAAATTTGACCCTTTATGAACTCCGCATACACAGAAGTATCGGAGTTGAATGTTGAGTATGTTGCATGCAATGTGATTGGCCTATCTATCCTTTGAAGCTCAACTTCTCTCAAAGGCTCTGCACAGAAACTCTCAGATGATAAATCCACAAAGTAATAATGGTAAAACTGTTCGAAGATGCCCTGTCAACTTACTTCTTTCACTTGCACAGATGAGTACAAACTTTTCCCACCTGTTTTTGTTTATTGCAAATATTCATTATCAATCCACTGATGGATGAAGGTTTCCTCAGGTTTCTTCCACAACTTTCGGTCTTGAGCCAGTCTCCTACATGTCACTCAGACTTACTTTCGAATTTCAACCAACAATCTCCCACGTGGAATCATTCTGTGTTTTCTTGTCTCTTATAATCTACCAGGTATTTCAGTTATCCAACGTGGGTCAGTTCTTCTAGCAATATACACTGGCGGCAAGTGAAAAAAGAACACCAAGAAGGAATTGGTGGACGATCATGAAATTTACATATGTTAATGGGGTCGAGTTTACGTAGGTGTGATGTTAAATTTTGGGACCAACCGGTGAGCGCTTACGCCACAGCATAATATGCAAATTATTGTCGGTGGTATTTAAGGAGTACGGCAAAGTGAACGTAATCAGTCGTCGGCGTATGGACACGTGCGAAGACCCTGAAGAAGCTGCAATGCCTGGACATGGAAGACGTGTACGATTTCAGCAGTTATCGGACTTTGAGCGAGGTCATCTAGTCGGACTCTGTGAGGCCAGGTGGTCATATCGTCGTATTGCGGAGCGAATTGGACGGGAAGTATCGGTGGTGGTACGATGGTGGCGTAGATGGTCCGAGGAACATTTCCACATGAGAAGACGTGGAACCGGGAGTCACAGACGGACTGATGAGCGGACCGATCGACGCATAAGAAGAGCGGCGTTGTCAAGCAAAACATCCACTGCGACGCAAATCCGAACTGCCGTTGCACCTGAGGTGACTGTGCGAACAATCCGCAACTGTATACTGGATGCAGGACTACGTGCACGTGTGCCTTTGGCATGTGTACCTCTGACTCCAGCCCACCGTCAGGAACGGCTGCAGTGGTGTCGCCAACATCTGCACTGGAGAACGCAATGGCGATCTGTCATGTTCAACGATGAAAGCAAATCCTGCTTGAGAGCCTCCGATGGCCGTATGCGTGTTCGCAGACGCACAGGGGAGCGTCTCCACCCTTCTTGCATCCGCCAGCGACACACAGGGTCTACACCTGGTCTGGGGAGCGATCAGCTATCACTCTTGTACACAACTAGTGTTTGTACCAGGTACGTTAAACAGCACCTCCTACATCAACATCATTCAGCCCGTTGTTGTGCCATTTGTAAGGTCGGTCCATCGTGTTTTCCAGCAAGATAAAGCACGCCCACACACGGCACGTGCAACGCAACATGCACTTCAGGGTGTGAGACAACTTCCATGGCCTGCACGTTCACCGGATTTGTCCCCCATTGAGCACGTGTGGGATTTTATGGGACAACAACTTATCTGGTCTCCACGGCCAGCCACGACCATCCCCGATTTACGCGTCTAGGTTGAGGATGCTTGGAACTCAATACCCCAAACTTACATCCAACATCTGTACGACAGACTCCATGCCAGAATTGCACATTGTGATGCAGTTCATGGCGGTTCAACCTCGTACTAACCATGTTACATGGAAATGTTATTTTTCAGTATACCAGCAAATACAGCTGTATTTTGCCAGAATGTTTTGATCAAGTTATCCTCTGTATTCAGTTATTATGCTGTATAAATTTCGTTGGTATCAGAGGTCTCCTTTTCTTTTTCCACTTTCCGCCAGTGTATATATATAGTCCATTGCCATTTCAGGGATTTTACTTTGATCATGTATATGAGCAAATATTCCACTTACAAATATTGTAAAAACAGAAAAAAAATATTCAATTGACACAAGAAAAGAAAAAAAACCTTTCTCATATAAATAACTAGGTTTACTATTGTTATAGCTCATCTGAGTGAAATTATAGCACTTTAGAAAAACTAGTTGAAGTAAATAAAATTTTATGAGAATGTTTGACTTTTTTGGACAAACTGTGTTACTTAAGACTTGCTGTCTTCATTAATAATATAAACAGCCAAATCTGTCTGGAATGCTTGACGTCACAGCAACGTCTGCATTGTTGCGCCATCAGGTATCAATTTATTCGTGTTTGCTCTTGAGATGTCAAAGTGATGCATGCTACACAATAGCACACTATGTAATGTCAAAGTTACTGTGGGCTATATAGTAGCACACCATCACTTGGAGATGTCAAAGTGATCGTATGCAAATTTAAAAACATTGGATTATCAATTACTTGAGTTCTATTTACCTGATCTACAAAATTCGAATTGAAATTTTAATATCACAGCAAGTTGAGTCTGTATATTAATTTAATTTAGCACAATTCAAATATTAATTTGTACTCTTCAATTATTTTTTACTTTTTTAATTAACTTTCTGAGTTTAGTGCTGATTATGTTTTACATTTTGCAAAATATCGATCTATCTAAACTCTCTAACTTACAACAAAAACTGAAATCTTGAGATATCAAAGTGAGCAAAATTGCATCTAAAAACAGATGTCTCCCCAACAGCACATTGTTGATAATTTAGATAGTTCCGATTTGTAATGCCAGATGTCGCATTATTTTGTAGAAAAAGCTTCGGTATGAAGTTTAAAACTACCCACCGAATAGGACAGTCTAAAACAAGCAGTGAACAGAATAACAAGTGTGCCAGAGAAAAAGTAATTTAATGTAAAAAATCAAAGCAAAAGTTATTAAGGTAAGTTTACACGAAAACAACTGAACTACAAGGAAAGTTGTTAAACAACAAATATTTTGCATAGAATGTTTATTTATCACGAGGTCTTTTGAAAAACGTAAATAAATAGCATATAATTTTCAGTTCGAGCATGAATGAGTTCTTACTGTATAAGTTTTTACTATATTTCCTTACAAAAAGCCGGCATCTATTTGATTTGTTTTCAATCTGCTTCAAATAAAAATTTCACCCTGTCTTAGGACAGGAAACATCCCCTATATATTAATTTTTATTTAAAGATTAAAAAAAACTGTTCTAGGACAGGCTACAGGCTAGTTATATATAAGAAACGAGTACTCAAATGTTGAAATCTCCCTTAGGATTCTCAATGCTAATAACAGAGAAACATTTACTTTTTACTATGGAAGTTCACAAAGGTGTCTCTGAATTTGAAAACTTTAGATCTGGGCATCAACACTGAGAATGCGAGTTCATTCAGTACACCTTACTAGCAGTGTTGACCAGAAAAACATCCCAAACCTGTTGCTGGATGGAACACACCAGATGCTGCAAGAGTCATGCAAGAATGGTGTACCATATGGAAATGATTGAGTCATGCAGTTGCTGCAAATTGGACCAACAGCACAATCTTGCAGCAAACAGCACTTTCCACCTCATCCTGGAGATGTGCGGTAAGATTTAAATCCTATGCCGGCCACAGAAGCAAAGAAAACTTGTCAGCATGTTCACATAAGGAAAACTTGTCAGAATGTTCATAGAACCATTTGGTGATGACACAAGCCTTGTGAGCAGCAGAGTAGCAGAACATAGATGTGTATACGCCATACGCGGATAGTTTCCAAATTATTAGTAGATTTTGCAGATAGTTTTTGCTTGTAGATTAAAAAAATAAAAATGTTATTTACAGCAGTTAAAACACTTATTCAAGGCTTTACTCAGGTTAATATATTTAATTCTATTTTAACGTGAGAATGTTCAACTGTTATTTCAAGTCTTCTGAGTTATTTTTTTTAACTAACGTTTCTGTCCTCTTGAGGCTTGTTCTCAATGTATAGGAACTGAATCAAAAGTTCTGTCTGCACAGAAATAATTTAAATTTTATTGTCAGGTTCTTCTTGCAGTTGCCAGTTATTAAAGTCTTTTTCATTTGTATTTTGTAAGTGTACTATTTTTGAATTAAAATGATGAAAGTGCTATTTATAAATTTTGAAGGTTCATTAATGGAACTGTTTTTCCAGATATAAAAAATTTCTTTACTTTTTTTTTTTTTTTTTTTTTTTTTATATGAGGTTCATAGTCTAATATTTTAATTTTTTGCCCTAATGATTCATTTCACACACACTACTGCACATTCAGTTGCAATATACTTATTTTGTCCTCTCTGGAATAGATAGGAGTTTTCTTCAAAAATGTGCAGAAATTTAAAGACTTTACCTAGAATTTGAGACTTAACAGAATTCTAAAAAAAATTTGCAGAAATTTGAGACTACCTAGAATTCTCACCTAGATAGGGAGTTCTCTCCAAAAATTTGAGACTTTACCTAGATAAGGAGCTCTCTCCAAAAATTTGAGACTACCTAGATAAGGAGTTTTCTCCAAATTTTTGAGACTTTACCTAGATAAGGAGTTCTCTCTGAAAATTTGAGACTTTACCTAGAAAGGAGTTCTCTCCGAAAATTTGCAGAAATTTGAGACTTTACCCAGATAGTTCCCTCCAAAAATTTGCAGAAATTTGAGACTTTACCTAGATAGGAGTTCTCTCCAAAAATTTGCAGAAATTTGAGACTTTACCTAGATAGGAGTTCTCTCCAAAAATTTGCAGAAATTTGACTTTACCTAGATAAATCCCATAAAAAAAGTTAACTAGTTTGAATGCAGTAATCTAGGAAGTCACATAACAAAGATGAGTTTGGTTTACAGTATTTTCAGGTTTTCTGAGAAGTGTTAGTTAGTTAGTTAGTTAGTTAATTGATTTTAGTGGCGCAAGGGCCAGGTTTGGCCAAAGAGCGCCAGACACAGAACAATCAGTTAAAGATACTTAAAAGCGGGGTGAAATGATCAAGAGCAGACAGGCCCGGCAAAAGCTAGAATAGAGAATGATAAAAGCCGTGAAGACCAGCCAGTCAATTAGGTTTATAAATAAATAAATAAATTCACCAATTCACTGTTATAATCATTATAAATTATCATTATTATTATTATTATTATTATTTTTTTTTTTTTTTTTTTTTTTTTTTTTTTTTTTTAAATAAGTTTTAAAAAGTCTATCTGCTTTAAGAACGAAAACACTGCGAAAGTGTCGCAGTGGTCGCCCAAAAGCTTCTGCAGTGTAGCTGCGCCGTCATCCAGTAGATGAGACTGAAAATAGTGAAGCCGATGATTACAAAAACGAACACAACTACATAAAACATGAGAGATGGTGAGTAAACAGTCGCACGCCTCACACATTGGGGCAGCGTCGCCACACAGCAAATAGCTATGCGTGAAGCGACAAAGCCCAATGCGGAGACGCGCAAGAACAACTTCTTCCCTACGGTTCCGGCGACACGATGATTTCCAGATTCCAAGGTTAGGTTTTATACGGTGCAGTTTATTCTCCACCTGTTGGTCCCACAGACTTCGCCACGTTCGTCTGATATGATCGTGAACAAGAAAGCGAAAATCGCGATGAAACAGTGGCAAGGGTGTGACGACCAAAGAAGAGGCAGATCTAGCAGCAGCATCGGCAGACTCGTTCCCTGGGATCCCAACATGCCCAGGAATCCAGCAGAAACGAATCTGGACATCAGCCTCGAGCAAAGAACGAAGAAGTCTCCTAACGGTAAAAAGAAGTGGGTGGCCAGTGAAATCCAAAGATGACAATGATTGCACAACACTCAGCGAATCAGTGTACACAATAGCACGTTGATGAGAGCTCGACTGCACGTGAACAAGTGCAAGATACACAGCATGCATCTCCGCCGAAAACACCGTGGCCTCAGGAGGAATGCGGGCAACAGAAACTTCGTCAACGCAGACGGCGGCGGATCCAACAACACCAGCCGCCTTAGATCCATCGGTGAAAACAGGAATAAAGTCTGCATTGACGTAACGGTGTTCAGCGAAGAGCTGCTGGTACACTGACGCAGGGGTTGAGGACTTGTCAAAAGATGTAAAGCTGGTATCAACCATGACACCAAGAGGATGCCATGGGGGATCCTCAAAGCCCCTGGTCTCTCCAACGAGTGACAAGTCGAGCCCTGCATCACGAGCTACGGCCGCCAAACGAAGACCGAAGGTTCGAATGCACGAGGGACGGATCTCGAACAAACGAGCATGCTGGGGGTGAAAAACTGCATCGTATAAAGGATGGTCTGTGAGTGATTTAAGTTTCAGGTAAAATTGAAGAGACAGCTGCAGACGGCGTAAAATGAAGCGACGGTTCGTTCGCGTCGGCATAAAGGCTGGGAATGGGTGACGTACGAAAGGCTCCCGTACAAAGACGCAGCGCTTGATGGTGGATGGTATCCAACGGCCGGAGAACGGTAGGACGCGCAGAGCCATACATCATACAGCCATAATCCAGCTTAGACCGAATGAGAGAATGGTAAATACGGAACAAAGAAGTCCTGTCTGCACCCCAGGAGACTGAGGCAAGGATCTTAAGGATTGACAAGGCTCTCAGACAGGAAGTCCTTAGCCGTCGAACGTGCGAGCGAAAGGTGAGAGCACGGTCAACGGTCAAACCAAGGAACTTGGTTTCCGGCAAAACTGGAATGACTGCACGGTCCAAATAGAGCTCTGGATCAGGGTGGAGGCCACGCCTCCGGCAGAAATGGACACAGGCTGTCTTGTCGGGAGAAAGAACAAACCCATTATTGTTAGCGGCTTTAACAATCTGGGTAATTGCAGACTGCAACTGCCTTTCAACGAAACGCATGCTGGATGACGAACAGAAGATGTGAAGGTCGTCAACATAGATGGTAGCCGAAACCGTAGGAGGAAGATTT
This sequence comes from Macrothele yani, assembly GCA_039090855.1. Classification (NCBI taxonomy): domain Eukaryota; kingdom Metazoa; phylum Arthropoda; class Arachnida; order Araneae; family Macrothelidae; genus Macrothele; species Macrothele yani. The sequence goes on from CM077004.1 coordinate 37,157,452, forward strand.
TTGAGTAAACAATTAATGCGGAGGATGAACAGAGTCACCGAAAGAATGCTGCCTTGAGGAACGCCTTGTTCTTGATGGAAAAAGGCGGACAGCGTTGTACCCAGGCGCACCTGGAACACACGGTTACGAAGAAAGTCGGCAATGAAGGTTGGCAGGTTTCCCCGCAACCCACTCTCGTGGAGGTCACGGAGGATACCGTGACGCCACGCTCTATCGTAAGCTTTTCGATGTCAAAAAATACGGACACCAGGTGCTGCCTACGTACGAACGCCTCACGAACAGACGTCTCAAGGAGCAGGAGATGGTCAGGAGCTGAACGATGACGACGGAAGCCGCTTTGTGATGGAGACAGTATTCGATGTTCTTCAAGAAAATAAATTAGCCGGGAATTAACCATTCGTTCAAGGATTTTGCACAGACAGCTAGTGAGGGCAATTGGCCGATAACTAGAGGGAGACTTGGGGTCTTTGCCAGGCTTGGGAAAAGGTAAAACAAAAGCTCTTCGCCAAGAGTCCGGGAAACTGTGTTCCAACCAAATACGGTTGAAAAGCACTAACAGATTCTCGAGAGACGACTGCGAGAGATGACGAACCATGTCATAGTGGATTCCGTCAGGGCCGACAGATGTTGCGCCGGACCGATGCAGAGCCACCCGTAGTTCAACCATGCTGAAGGGGGAGTTATACTCAGTGTTATAAAAAGGGGCAAAGGAGATTTTCTGGCATTCCGCGGTTGTTTTAATCCTCTGAAAGGACGGGAGATACGCCTGAGAACTAGAAACTGAGGCAAACGCTTCGCCCAAGCAATCCACAATCTCCCCAACTTCAGCATACGTGCAGCCGTTATTCTCAAGAATTGAAATTTGGCGGGAACTATAGTTTCCCCAAATCTTACGAATTTTCTCCCAAACAGTTTTTGAACTGGCACGTGAATTGATAGATGAAACGTACTTCATCCAAGACTCCCTCTTGCTTCGTCGACGCACCAACCGAGCGTAAGATTTTGCTCTTTTAAATTTAACAAGATTAGCATCGATCGGATAACGCCGAAAAGTACACCAGGCCTTATGTTGAACTCTCCTAGCCGCTGCGCAATCAGGGTTCCACCAAGGCTTCGGACGTCTTGGGAGCGTCGTTGATGTTTTTGGGATAGAGAGATCTGCTGCCTGAATGATACACGTTGTGACATCAGTAACAGCTGCGTCAATTGACCCCCGGGTCACCATGGCAAAAGATATCATTGCGGACGGTGTGAAGACCTCCCACTTGGCACGATCCATCCTCCAACGAGGAGGGCGGGAGGCAGAAAATGGTACGCTCACATTATACCTAAGTACAATTGGGAAGTGGTCGCTTCCATGGGGGTCGTCACACACCGTCCACGACCAGTCGGCCATAACCGATGGTTGACCCAAAGATAAATCGATTGCACTGAAACTTCGTGTAGGCTCGTGGAAGTAAGTGTCAGCACCGGTGTTAAACAGGCACAAAGAGGTCGAAGAAAGAAGAGATTCGATCCTACGGCCTCGTGTGTCTGTTCTGACACTACCCCACAATGGATTATGAGCATTGAAGTCACCCAGAAGAAGAGCAGGTGACGGCAGCTGCCCAACTAAGCTCTCAAGAACGGACACGCTCACGTCCTCATCCGGCGGCAGATAGACGCTGCAAACAGTTAGAGGCATAGGCATGGAGATACGCACCGCAACGGCTTGTAAAGATGTTGAGACCGCAACGGGAGAAACTGGAACACTGTGGGGGACAAGGATGGCAACTCCCCCGCAAGCTATATCTCCTGAAACATTATCTTTCCGAAATGCACTGTAGCCTCGAACTGAAAGGAGGTCTGATGGTTTAAGTTTTGTCTCCTGGAGGCAAAGGCACACCGGAGAGTATGACGAAAGCAGATGTTTCACGTAGTCATGTTTTGTCCTAAAGCCTCGACAGTTCCACTGAACGATTTTATCCATGGTTTGAATTGTGGTGAATGAGAAAAAGAAAAAATGAAAAACAAAACGCGAGAAAAACTGGGACAACTAAAAGTTGTCCGATTCCATCATTTCGTCTGCAATGTCCATTTGCGCTTGGGACTGTTTTGTCCGACGCCCTGTAGTCTCTGGTGGTAAAATGGGGCGGTATTTTGGTTCCTGTGTCGCAGATGATCTTGCCCGATCCTGGTTCTTATGATGGGAGTTTGGAGATTTCTTCTCCTTTTCTTTTTCCTTTCTCTTTCCTCCCGGGGTTGTTGAAGTCCCGGTGGTGCTGGTGTTAGTTGCAGCAGGTTTAGGCACAGTGGTTGTTGGAGCTTTCGCGTCCCTAGCTCGGGATTGTAGTGCTGCCAGACCAGCAGCTATGATGTCGTCTAGCTTGTAGGGACAATTCACTGGGATTTGGCTATCAGTCTGGGTACCGACTGTAGTCCTTGCAACAACCGCTGATGCATAGGATCGCCGATTTGATTGGTTTGGAGCGACCTTTCTTCTGGCCTCTGGGTAGGAGATTCCATCAACGGTCTTAATGCGTTGGATCTCTTTTTCCTCTTTCCACTTTGGACAGTCTCTCGATGATGCTGCATGAGATCCCTTGCAGTTGAAGCACAGCTCGGCTTCGGCATGGCAATCTTGCAAAGTATGGTCGGTTGCGGTACAACGCCCACACCGAGCAGTGCTCCTGCAAGACTGCTGGGAGTGACCATATGCTTGGCATTTGAAGCATCGTAGAGGACTTGGTATGAAGGGCGCACTTCAAGGTGTAGATACCCTGCCTTGATTGAAGTTGGCAGGGATGGGGTGTTAAAGGTCAGTATGATGTTTCGAGATGGGACAGATTGGCCATTTCGCCGAAATAGGATGCGCCGGACTCCACTCACTTGTTGGTCTTTCAGTTCCTCCAGAAGTTCTTGGTCACTGCACTCCAGAAGGTCTTGAGAAGAGATAACACCTCGTGAGGAATTGAGGTAGCCGTGAGGGGTAACTTTTACTGGACAATCTAAAAAAGAGGTGGTGTTTAAAAGCACTGTAGCATATCTGGGACTCGACATCTCGACAAGAAGATCTCCAGATTGGAGCTTCTTAACGCTCTTAGGAGAGCTGGCAATTGATTGCAATGCTTTATTTATCCAGAAGGGGCTTCTGGTGTTTAATGGGTTTGAAGCGTCCAAGGAGTGGATGCAAAAGAACCGAACATTGGCAGAATCAGGTGTAGGTTTCTTGTTGGGAGGGGGTGACCCTTCCTCAATGGGCCGCTTTGTTTGAAGTTCTTGGGAAATTTTTTGGTTAGCCATGAATAGAAGTGAAAAGTTCATCCGCCGATTTCCCCGCCCACAACCGAGCCCAACAGGGGAGAGCCGGAGGTCCGCAAGCCCAATTGGACGCAGGACACGACTCTAGGGTTAAGCAACGGATATAGCATGTTGATAGTGCAGACATGCGCTCAGCGAGTACCGAGACTTTCCCAGGTCTCGGTGACACCCTTTGGCATGCCCGCACTATCCCCAAACTCACCCTGTTGTACGAAACAACAAGCCGATTGACTAGGAGTGGGTTAGTTCCTAGCCGCCCGTTTAGGGTGAAGCAGGGGGCAAAGAGGAGTGTTGGCGATTGGCGACAACAACAACCTGGCCACCAGAAACCTCAGCCTCCAGCATCCCCTTTTCCACCTTACGGGTCACCGCACACGGCAAACGTGCAGGTAGGTCTAGCAAACCAGCCCGGAAAAACAAGAGAGGAACAGAAAATGGAGAAGCAAGTCGAGTAGAAAATGGAGTAGAAAAGAAGAACAGGTAGTGGAGAAGAAAGTAAAAACAGGAAAGGGAGAGGAAAGCCAGAGGAAAGGAAAGGGCTGGCGCATAATCACAACCTCAGCAACCAACAACTGAGGCGGGTGCTGTCAAGGTGGTGGCAACACAAAGTTGTAACGGGAAGAATCAAACAAAACAAGTCGGCTGGGGCCGTGGGGTCGCTACTCCCCATCAGCTGGATGAACAGCTGTCCCTGCGGGAACGTATAAGCGCAAATACAAAAAAGCAAAAAACCGTCACAAGGTCAGCTCGGGCCGTGGGGGCGCTCGCTTCTCCCCAAATAACTGGAAAACCAGTTATCCCCGTGCGGGGGCTGAGAAGTGTTACATGGTTGGTTGGTTAGTTGATTTTAATGGCGCAAGGGCCATGGGTGGCCAAAGAGCGCCAAACAAAAGACATCAAAATAGAATAAAATCAATAAAACACGTACACAAGGGTAAAAACAGGATGAAAGCGGTAAAAGTGAAAGATGGAAATGAAAGCAATAAAACTAGATGAGTTTAAAAAAGTCAATTTCTTTAAAAAAATGAGAACACTGCGGTCAGTTCGCAGTCCTCACCAATGAGAGTCTGCAGTGTAGCTGCTCCTTCGTCCAACAAATGAGAAAGAAAATATCGAAAACAATGATCACAAAAACGAACACAAATACACAAAACATGAAGGACGGTGAGACGACAGTGGCACGCCTCACACATCGGGGCACTGTCGCCACACAGCAAAAAGCGGCGAGTAAAACGACAGTGCCCAATGCGGAGACGCGCAAGAACAACTTCCTCACGATGGTTCTTCCGCAAACTAGACTTCCATAGTCCGATCTGAGGTTTGATAGCATAGAGTTTATTGCTGCCCTGCTGAGACCACAGGGACTGCCACTCATCCATAACAAATTTCCGGATCAATGGCCGATAATCTCGGAAAGACAGTGGCAGCCGAGCTGGCGACATGGAGGAAAAGTGTTACATGTATGACCAGTAAATGGTACAAGCAAATTCAGTTTTCTTTGTTTGAATATTCTGTGAATTTTCCATGTATTATGAAGAATATTTCTTCATTGATTTTAAAAAAAAAATTAACATCACATCAGTCATGGCAAACTCTTGCTATGTTGTGAGTGAAAAGCCCAGAAGGACAGCAGTTTGAACTGACACACCTGGCTCCAACTATCATGCCACATCAGGGCTTGAAAAATATCATGCCCGAGATGCCCAGGGCATGTAAATTATTGGCTTGGGCAAGTAAAAATGAAATCTAGTTGCCCGGTTTAAAGAAAAAAAAAAAAAAGTTTGGAATGGAGAATTTTCTACTCCAGAAAAAAAAAAAAAAAAAAAAAAAGACTCGTCCCATGTTTTTCATTTTACTGCCAATTGCCATAAGTTGTATTATTGTTATGGAATGAATGCCAAGGCCAGGAGGATGACGCTTCTTCAATTATATTATGCTCTACATCCAGAAATTTGGGTCATACGTAGTTTTGCTACAGATGTCGTTTACAGTTAACGACAGGATGCATGCCTCGGATGAAACTAGCCTCCGGTGTTTAGTGACAAAATGTGTAAACTGCCGTGAAACAGGTGGACGCAGACTGATGGGCAAAAAAGCAGTGCTTTATGAGAAGGGCGTGACAACGGAATATTTATTGCACAGCCCCAGATGGGATTGGGTCTCTGATACAACTTGCGCGAGTGAGGGAGAAAAATGTTTCCGCCCGTGAGCCCCTCCCCCTTCCCTCCCCACATGAAAAACAGCGGTACTACTGAAACAAAGCCCAAGTTTTGTTTAAGATCGAGTATGTACACTTAGCCAGGAGAAGAGCGAAAATTACTGATATCGATAACTTACCTAGTTTGTCTGAGAGAACAGTAGTTTGTGTTAGCTGCAGATATAAGTTGTATTTAGTAATGGATACGATTTTTTTCTTTTTTTTTTTTTGAAAAAGATCCAGCAATGAGAGTATATCTTATAGTAAGCAATTATGTGAAATTCCCGATCTGTCAGCGGCTGTTACAAATTAGTCTTCTGCATTGTTGAGTGACGTGATTTCAGAATCGGAATCGTTGGCAAAATTGAAACTTACGCAAGCCGACTATGATAAAGTGTACGCAAAAAAACGTCGTCAGACAGTTCAGGAATCTTGGATAAAAATATTTAATTGGCTAAAGTCAAATGACGACAAGACTTATGTGGTGCACTGCTTGCCAAAACCATCCTAAAATTGCCAATACCACCAGCATTTTTTTTCAAGGAATGTGTGTGTGTGGGGGGGGGGGGGGAATCCAGGTGATAATATAGTTTAATAACTATAAGTGCACACAACAGTAATCGAAGACGTAAGGATTGCCTTTGTTTCTAAACAATTCTTAGGATATTTTACGATGCAAAAATCACTTATGTTTGCACAAGAGAAAAAGGTAAATAATTTTTACATTCAAAATTGCTGAAAACTACTTAAACTGCTGTACAGTTAACTATGATTATTTTTTTTTGCAAAACACAGGACGTATATTAAAAATTCTTGAACATGGCATAATCACTAAATTTCTAAACGCCATCGATTACTTTTCTTAAAACTTGAGATATATGCTTTTGTGCACTTTGAACACAGACATTTTACACTGCCGGACAATTGCTAAGGACGGATGACAATAGCAACGATAGCAACCATAAAATGGAAGGCAGGAAAATGTGGAAATTAGCATAAGTGCGGGATACAGTAAGACGTGTTGTGCGTATGCAAATTTTGGATTGCCGAAGTTGTTCCTGACGTCATAGCGCTGATAAGAGATATAAAGGATTTGACGCGTATTGACCGTTGTTGTTCAAACGCAAAGTTGAAAGGGAAAGAATCAATTGACGAACTTGCAAGTTTCAGTATGTCTTCCCGACATCACCTAGATGATTTTACGCGTGGCCGTATTATTGGTAAGATTGAAGAAGGGCGAAAAATAACAGATGTTGCCAGGGAGTTCGACGTCAGCCACAGTGTTGTTTCAAGGCTTAGGAAATCATTTCAAACAAATGGAGAGTGTAGCAAACGTCACGGGGAGGTCGTGTTTGCAGTACGACACCTGCAGAAGATCGGTACATAGTGCTATCAACAAAAAGTCACCGGCGCAGCACAGCTAGTGAGGTAGCAAATCAGTTTATGGCTGATACTGGAAAGCGGATCTCCCGAAAAACTGTCGCCAGACGTTTGCATGAAGGAGGACTATACGCCCGCCGTCCTGTTGTGTGCATCCCATTGTCCAGACGTCACCGTACCTCCCGTTTGCAATGGTGACATCAACATCGCAGTTGGACTGACAACGACTGGTCTGCTGTCCTCTTCTCAGATGAGAGTAGATACAGTCTATCGTCTGATTGTCGACGACAACTGATCTGGCGTGATAGTGGTACTGCATATTGTCCAGCAAACATACAGGAAAGGGACTGATATCCGACATGTAGTGTCATGGTATGGGCTGGCATCATGATCAATGGCCGTACGTCCCTCTATGTGCTTCCAACTGGGACTATGACTGGCCAACGATACATTAATGATGTTCTGCTACCTCATGTTCGCATGTTCCGTGGTGCTGTCGGTGATAGATTCATTTTCATGGACGACAACGCAACATGTCATCGAACAGTCGCTGTCCAGGAGTGTCTTGAGAGCGAGGATATTCAATGCCTCGTATGGCCAGCACGTTCTCCAGATCTGAATCCCATTGAAAATGTGTGGGATGCTTTGGGGAGGAGTCGTGCTGGTCGCCAATGCCCTCCAATAAACAACTACACCCTCATTCGTGCACTGACAGAGGAATGGGATAAATTACCCCAACAGCTGCTTGATAATGTTGTGCAAAGTATGACACGACGTGTGGAATCTTGTATCGCCCTCCATGGTGGCCATATCCCGTATTGACATCTTACGCCGGAACGCCTGCGGACGGTTATTGCATTTTTTTCACGTTTAAGTATTCTGCACTAAATGGCCTGTTTGTCCCTTGAACACGTTCCAAAGCCTTCTGGATTTCTGAGCACAATAAATTGTCTTTCTTGTAATGTCCTGGCATTCTGACATTATTTTATTTCACTTGGCATCCAACCACACTTACTTTTTTATGCGCTATATAGCCGTTTATGATCCGTCCTTAGCAATTGTCCAGCAGTGTAAAATGGTGATGCAAAAGATGTATTAAAAGTTTAGCATAATTTTTTACTTTAAAAAAATGAGGCTTCTGTTTTGTTATCTTAAAAGATAAATTTTTCTGGGCATGTAGATTTTATTTCTGGGCAAGTAAATATTTTCTGCACTTGCCCAGCTGGGCATGTTACTTTTCAGATATTTTTCAAGCTATGCACACAAGATCTTGAGAGATGTACTGGAGAGATTCATTTACTGGGGGGACCGGAAAGTAATGTTTTTTTGGGGGAGGGGACTAAGTTTGGGGAGCAGTTGTTAGGTGTTCATGTATGTTCAACGTAAAGTAAGTGTATGTACAAAAGAACGAACTATTCGACTTTAACTTATGTAGGTGTTTTTGTCTTCCAGATTTGCAGAACAAAATGAGTGACATAAAACCTGAGGAGAACCATGTTCGTTATTGTATGAATTTCACAACGGGCACAATGCAATCATGACCACCAATAACATTTGTGCTGTTTATCCGAATGCATTAAATGTCCACAAGTGCCAGCGTTGGTTCATCCAATTCGGGTCGGGCAATTTTGACTTCTCTGATGCCCCAGGAAGGCCCATGGAGCTGGACAATGACCTGCTGTGTGAAGCCATTGAGGCAGATCCTCGTGAAACCATTGATGAATTATCCCAACATCTTAATGCATCATGGTCTACTGTTCAAAAGCACCTGCAACAGATAGGGAAGGTCTATAGTCAAGGAGTTTGGGTCCCACACCAACTTTCACCTGACAACAAAGCCCAGCATTCCACCATCTGCAACTCTCTGCTCAAACAACAGGAAAAGGATCCATTTCTTCATCGAATTGTCACTGGAGATGAAGAGTGGGTTCTTCACATGAAAAAACAAACTCAAAACCCAGTGGCTTTCTCCAGGCCAGGCCTACACCCCAAAGATTTTGCTCAGTGTTTGGTGGACTACCGCTGGCATAGCTCACTTTGAGCTCTTGGAACCCGGACAGACCGTAACGGCAGACCTCTATTGTCAACAACTGGACCGTTTGAAGCAAGCTCTTACTGTAAAACATCCAGCACTGGTCAAAAGAAAAGGTGTCATCCTCCAGCATGACAACGCGAGACCTCACACGGCTAGACAGACCCAGCAGACGATATGGGCACCCTTGGGTGGTTTTGAAAGTTTTACCTGAGTGGCAATCCAAATCATGTTGCAATGAATTGTTACATTTCTTTACATTCTGGCATTTTTTCACCAAAGCATACATTTAAATAGCTGATCTTTACACAATTACCTGCCTTTTCTTACGCTTTCCAACCGCAGGCTGAAGAAGCATATAGGCTCCAGAGCTGATGCAATTGCAAGAGGAAAAGATACGAATCAAAATCAAATGTAATAGTGAACAGCCAAAAAGTGAAGTCGTCCAAGAACTGAACGTGATGCACTTGTTTGAATTTTTTGCTACGATCGACAGTGCTGCAATGATTGCAGAAAAGTGCGACTTAATTTTGAAAGGGCACACAGGTTTAGGGCAAGTTTGCAGGATGTTTTGAGTGCCTACAAAAAACACTATGGTAGGAAAATGTGTGAGGCTATGCAGTCAAGCATACAGTCGTATTTCAAGCACTCCACATCAGATGACGAACCTCAACCTTCAACATCGAGGCAGGCAGACATAGAAGATGTAGATGTTAGTGACCTGCCTTCTCTGATGGATTCAGACAGCAATGAGATGTTAATAGATGACCCTCTTCATCCTCTCTCCTACAACCCAGAATCCTGTACCTTCCACCTCTCCAACCTTCGACAACTTAGCCTAACACACCATCACAACCTATCAGCCTTCCAAGTGTGCTTGCTGTCTTCCTGATTCCAGTAAGTGAAACTACACAGTACATACATTATTTCCACTTTATAAAGGCTATATACTTATCATATATCATTCATGCTTTTACTATATGTTAGTGTTATTTAAGGTTTTATGTATTATTAGGTACAATCTGGTAGGTTATTTTTTGGATCTGGGAACGCTCAAAAAATGTTCCCTATAAATTAATGGTAATTGCTTCTTTGCATTATGACATTTTGGCTTAAGAAAGGTTTCACAGGAACACTCTACTTTTGGACAGCAGGGGAAACCTGTATTTATAATGTGAATTGGAGGTGCAGGAACTACTGCCAAATCCCATTTATTTGAATCTCTATACTAAAATTTAGAAACAGTTCCTGCACCTCCAATTCACATTATAGTTCTGGCAACAAGTCCTTGGATTCAGTTGATTGCGAGTGATCATGGCCATAGAATTAAAGCTTCTACTTAGCAAACTTTATTACTATACGTGACTGTGTTTTCACTTAATTTTCATGTTTATTAGACAAAGCAATAACATTACCATTATTTACACTGCATTTGCTTGGGAAACTACACACTTTTGCCAACATCTATGAAACTGTTTGAAGTTTTCCTGGAAGTCTTTCTTTGAAATCTGTTTCAGCATCTTTGTTGCATTTTTTATGATGCCCTCGGCACTCGTGAATTATAGTTCTTTTAGGGCAGATTTCACCAGCAGAAACAAGTAAGAATCAAGTGGTCCCACGTTAGGAGAATATTGAGGATGCTCCAATGTTGTAATGTTGTGCTTTGTGAGGTACTGACCCATGTGCAGACGTATGGTCATGATGAAGAAACCAACAGTTTGTTGTCCATTTTTCTAGATGTTTCTTTCAGACTGCACCCCTTAGGCAATGAAGGATTTTGACATAAATTTCTTTATTCTTTCACACAGCTCTCTTCTGGAATAAATTCAAAGCAGACAAGGTCCTGAAAGTCAAAGATAACATCCAGCATTACTTTTTCTTTACTCTTGCCCAAATGAGGTTTTAGTTTTTGAGGTGATGAAGATTCCCATTCACAGGATTGATATTTCATCTGTGGATCATATAAAAAACACCATGTCTCGTCTTCTGCGATTATGTTGCTTAGGAAATTGTCTTGATCACAACAATAATGATTAGGTCTCCAGCAAGGGTCATTCAGGTTTCCTGTTGATTGGAGGTCAACATTTTCAGAACCGAGTGCTGACAAATGTAACACATGTTAAAATCATAGTTCAAAATGCTGAGAACACTTCCAGACTGTTGTCCCTACCTCTGACGCTCTTTTCTTTGGTCACATCAGACAATGTTATGTACAAGCTTAATCTCTTTCCAGCAGTTCAACCCACTACATAGATCATAGACACTCATGACATCACAGAAATGCTTATGTCATGTGCAAACTTGCAATTTCTTTGTGGCCATTTCACCGTATGCTTGCTGAAGCATGGCTAATGTGTCTGATTTTCAAAGCAAAACACAAAATTTTATATTTGCATGTTGCTCAGTTTCCAACATATTCAACTGCAACATACAGTAAACAAAGAACCACAGTAAACAAAGAGCACATAGTAAGCAACAATATAGTAAACAACAAATACACAGTAAACAAAGAACCTACAAGTGCTCCACTCAGATATGAAATGGGATGAGACCACTTGCCATCAGACAATGTCACAGGTGCTGCCTACATGTGAAACTGAAAAATCTTCAGCATAATTCTTCATTTCCACAGTTGGGCATGATTACAGGAACTCTTTGAACCTACCTTGTATGACAGCTTCAGCTATTTCCATTGTATTAAGCATACTGTTAATGAAGTACAAGATACTACAAAATTTTTGATTTGGGTAGTAATGACTCCTTACTAGTATTTAAAAGCCATGTATGCTAGAAGTAGAGCTTGTGTACGAGTGAATGGTGTTTTATCAAGGTGGTTTTCTATTGGTGCAAGAGTCAGACAATGTTGTGTAATGTCACCATGGCTGTTTAATATATTTATGAATGTGTGCATGCATGATGGCAGGATGGACAATACTGGTTTATGTCTTGGTATTACCTGTGCGTGCAGGTTGCTGTATGGTGATGACAGTCTTGTTGGCAGAGAGTAAAAGTGAGTTGCAGAGTATGTTGTCCCGGATGTATGAAGTTTGCATGAAATTCAAACTGAGTATAAATAAGGAAAACCCCAAAGTTATGGCTTTTGAGAGAGAAACTGTTAGCACTGAATGTAATATAAGTCTAAATGGCACAGTGATTGACGAGGTGAATGAGTTTGTGTATTTAGGAAGCATGTTTGACAGAGAGAACAAACTGGATAGCGAAATTAGTAGGCAAGTGAATTCTTCATTAAGTCATGGCTGCTTTGGGAGGATTTCACAGGAATGATGGGCTCTCAAGACAGTCTCACATGGCTGTGTCTGAAAGTGTAATTGTTCCTATTCTGATGTATGACAGTGAAACCTGAGTACTACAGAAGAAACATAGGAGTTGTTTGTGTGCTGGAGAAATGCGTTTGTGGCAAGACATGTTTTTATCATGTGAGAAATGAAGATGTGTTGCAGTTGTGTAATGTGAAGCAAAATGTTGTTAGCAAGGTGGAGACTAATATGCTTCAGTGGTTTGGCCATGTTGAAAGAATGTGTGATGAGATGCTTACTAAGATTTTTTTTAGCCCAAGTGGTAGGAAGGAAAGGCAGAGAAAGGCCAAGGAAATCATGGTAGGATCAGATTCAGGAGTGTCTGCATGAGAAAAAAATATGAGTACGAAGTACATAGGTCTTATGTACATTGTGATATGAATGCCTGTGAAGCTCAAGTTGTGCGTTAAGATGGCAACAGTAAGTAAATAATCAGTTAAAAATTTATCTGGTAGTTTGTATTTCTTCGTGGAGCTAACCTCTGAATCTCAGAGAACAGCCTAGTGATATGTATGTATTTATTAGCATCTGAGGCTATAAGGAGTCTGACATAAATTTAAGGCAACTGCAGACTACCAAATGTTTGAGGTGTCTATCAGTAATGATCATCAGGAACCAACACAAGTATCTGTGGGTCACGAAATTTTTTAGAGTTATAAATTTTAAAAAATCCCTATAATAAAAATATTGTTTTTCGATGTTATCCATATGCAGTAAAATCAGCTGAAAATTTATAACAGTTAGCAGTTCTGCAACTGGCTCCACATAAAGGACAGAGCTTCAATACCATGTGACAAACACGCCACACATGCTGACTTATACATCTAAAACTTGAATATAAGTCTAACTCATACCATTAGCCAGACGCCCACACCAATGACCCACTGGGGCAGCAAAATAAAAAAAAAAAATAAACACAAACATAAATTAACAACAGTATTTTAACAACTAAGTTTTAAAGCAGTATTTTAAACACCATTACATCACTTACTACACACTGAGATCAAAAGAAGAGGCAAAAATAATTACGTAGTTGAGGGAGCATCTCCTTGTTCAATTCTATTTGCAAGATGTTCTTCGTGAGATTTGCTTTTTGTAAGAGGATACATTTCAGGAAGTAAATTGGTCTGGTGTAATTTTTTGCTAGGTGGCGGCGTAGTTGGAAATTTCTTATCTCCTTTCCTGCCCGTAATGAGTGGTGTAGGAGGGGCGTGTACCTTCTGTCTCTCTCTTTCTCCCGAGAAGATGGAATGATGGGAGAAAGTGAAGTTATGGTTGGCGTAGGAGAATGCGGTCCATGATGAGCAGATATAACAGAGGATGATGGAGAGATAAATATATGTCCTACTTGACTACCAGGAAGGCTTGTGCTCATACTAATAATCGCAGGAGGAGACTGAGGTGCAGAAGCTGGTGAGCTCTTTAAGAGTTCTTCTGATGGAACTGACGAGCGTGCCACACGACGCTGGTGATGACTGCGAGGGGATAAACCAATGCCCGAGTTTCTATCCCACGAGTCCCAGTGCAAGTCTAGATCAGCAGCACTTGAGACTTCACCACGAATCTGTCGTTCTGGTTTAAGAAAAAAAGGTATTTCTGAGTCTTGAAATCAAAATTTTTCATTACATGACATATACTTATATAAGAACAGGGAAAGCATAAATGAAAATTAATGTACTTCAGCCTAACAAAAAAATAAAATGAAATATAAATAAAACTGTAAATACCTTATATACTGGAACATGTCCAATATCTAAAGGTTTAAATTTAACGTGCAACTACGTAATTAATACATTCAGGGCAACTTACCATTTCATGGCGTTGCTCCCAGTTCAACATTTCCAGCACGTGATTTGTGATCAAAATGTTGCATATTTTTTTATTCACTTTTAGAAAAGTGAATAGCCCCCATGCTACCTCTAAAAACATGCAACATTTTGATCACAAATCATGTGCTGGAAATGTTGAACTGGGAGCAAGGCCATGAAACGGTAAGTTGCCCTGAATGTAATAAACAAAACTTTTTTTTTTTTTTTTTTTTGCTCCATGACAGCATATGAGGAGGAAATGAATGTCCTTACAAACTTTACAGATGTGAATTGTTAAATCTAAACAATAAACCAAAAATAAAGCCACATTTACGGCATCACACACTTACAACAAAGGGATGTTACAAAAACTAATGCTCACTATCATCATCATTTTCAACCATTATCGATCCACTGCTGGACGAAGGTCTCCCCAAGTTTCCTCCACAATGGTCTGTCTTGTGCCAGTCTCCTCCATGTCACTCCCGCATACTTTCGAATTTCATCCACCCATCTTCCATGTGGTATTCTGGGTCTTTTCCTGTCCCTTGGAATCCAATCTAAAATTTCGGCTGTCCATCGATGGTCTGTCCTTCTGGCAGTATGTCCAGCCCATTGCCATTTCAGGGATTTAACTCTGATCATACACTGAGTCAACTGAAGAGTGTACCCCTACGTAACATACAGAACAGCTACCTCAGCTATGAAAAATAGTGCCTAGGGTTTAGAGCAAAAAGCAGAAAAATTACTGCTTAGAATCCATTTTTGTTTGCTCAGCAGTTTATTGGACAAAATTGCTATCTATAACAAATGTTTAAAATGTCAAAGAGATTTTAGAAATAAATTAGATATGAGAAGTTACTCAATCAAGAGCCTCCCACTTTTGGCTGCTTCTATACAGCTAGGAAATAACTTTGAGAGGGGCGAAAGGTGTGGAAGACCTTAAAACATTCACAACACAGAGACAATAATACATAATCAAGGAAACTCAAAGGGAAGGTTACTTAAACACAAACCCCACTGTTTGTGTAATGTGTGGATGGATGGAAAATCAGCGCAAGAGTAATTGCTTGACAGTAAGAAAACAGCAGGAGGGCACTGTAATGCAGATTGATACAGTTATTGTATTCCACATGGAGGTCATAAGGCTCCCCTGCCTTTAACAACAGTACATTCTTAGGGTGACTTGGAATATAAGAAATAATTTTATTAGAATAGGCAGAAGGTTCAAAATGCGTATATGAGTACATTAAACATTTCTCTACACAAAGTGACTGTTCAAAATAGTCTCCTCCACAGGCAATATACACCAATGAGCCATTAAATTATTACCACTCCCCAGCTTAGAGAAATGAGCGCACCTGGAGACCAAAAGGTGGCACAGGTGAGGTCACAGAGCCGTATATACAATGAGTGGCCACTTTATTATGACCACCCCCTCAGTACTTCGTTGGGCCACCTTTTGCCTTTAATACTGCGTCGATTCTTCATGGCATGAACTCCACGAGATGTTGATAGGTGGTTTGTGGAATCTGAAACCGTGCTTGATGAACAGCACTTTCTGGGAGTGTGAGATTGCAGGGTTGTGGATCCAGCTGTCTGATGGCTCGTTCAACTTCATCCCACAAATTCTCAATTGGGTTGAGATCTGGAGTTTGTGGGGGCCACCTAAGCAAAGTAAACTCACCGGCATGTTCCTGAAACCAATCCTGTACAATACGAGCACTATGGCAGGACGCATTATCTTGTTGAAAGTAGCCATCGCCATTGGGATAAACCATCCCCACATGACAGGATGTACTTGGTCCACAACGATGTTTAGATATGATGTGCCAGTCAGACGTTGATCAACAGGAATTAAAGGGCCCAAAGCATGCCAGGAAAACATTCCCCAAACCATAACGATGCCTTTACCAGCTTGAAGGGTTGCAGCAATGCATTTGGGGTCCCTGCTTTCGTGCTGTTTCTGCCAAATTCTCACTCTGCCATCAGCATGGTGCAACTGAAAACGTGATTCATCGGACCACATAATTTGTTTCCAATTATCGACCGTCCAATCCTTTGTGCTCCTGTGCGAACTGGAGATGTTTTCTCTTGTTAACTGCAGACAGCAAAGGTGTTCGAATAGGCCTTCGACTGCCATATCCCATCCGATGCAGTGTACGGCGAACAGTGCATGCAGAGATCATTTCAGGGGATCCTTGATTAAGATGGTCTGTAATTTGCTGCACTGTTGCCCTTCTATCATATATTCATACAGCATTGCAAATGTCATCAAGCTGCTTAATTATTCACGTGCTATTTAGACAATATAAATTTTGAGGTTACTCACCTTTATTCCCTAAATCATTTAGGAGGTTTTCGCCTCTACACATTTCCAACACGCATTTTTCTTATTTACATTGTGGTTCGAGGCCGTAACAAAAAAAATAATAATAAATAAATAAATAATTTTCATCTCACACAAACATCACTTTCCCTCCCTCTTTTCCCTATGACCAGATTCAGATTCGAAAACCTCCTAAATGATTTAGGGAATAAAGGTGAGTAACCTCAAAATTTATATTGTTGCCCTTCTGCTGTCTGTTACCAGTCTGGACACACTCCGTTCTGCCCGATCAGTCACTAGTCGATGACGACCACACGTTGCATGTAGAGACCCAGTTTTTTGGCTGACAGTCTAGTCTTTAAACACTTTAACAACAGCTGCTCTGGAACATTTCACGAATGCGATGGTTTTGGTGATAATCGATCCATGGCTCAGAGCTCCTACAATCATCCCACGTTGAAAGTCCGTCAAATCGCATTTTTTACCCATCTCGTCAACCAAAAATCACTTCTACTACTGTCGCGAGCACTAACCTTTCCCTTTTTATACTAGCCTCGCCCTCTGGCAGCAACAGTGTGCAGCCATAGCTCATTTGCTTAAAACTGCCAGGTGGTCATAATAAAGTGGCCACTCAGTGTATATAACCCAAGGACTAGCTTTCTGTTAGCAGAGTGTTCAGAGTCAGAATGGGAAAAGCTGCCAATTTATCGGAGTTTGATGAAGGACACAGCACCTTAGAACTACGATCTTGGAAACAGCGCGGCTTGTGGGTTGTTCATGTGCCATTGTAGTGAGTACGTTTTAAAAGTGGTGCACAGTTGGCCAAACCACGAACCGTCATCCAGCCGTGTGTCGTCCGCAGCTCACCGATGCCAGAGGGGAGCAGAGAATGTCGCGAATGGTTCACAGCGACTGCAGGGACACGGTGTGGCAAATCAACCGCAGCTACAACAGTGGTGATTAGGGCAATGTGTCACAGTACACAGTTCATCACAGCCTTTTACGCATGGGCCTGCATAGCCGTAGACCTAGCCGGGTCCCCATGCTCACTTGCACGTCATCGCCAACAACGCATGAAACGGGTCCAAGATAACTGAGATTAGAAGAAAGTAGTCCAGTCTGACGAATCAAGATTCCTTGTGCATCACGTAGATGGCCGAGCACAGATACAGCAATTACCAATGGAGGCTATAGCACCTGGATGCACTGTTGGGAGGAAACAGGCGGGTGGCAGTGTTATGCTGTGGGCGATGTTTTCTTGGGACATTTTAGGCCCCATCATCCCAATAACACAATCCCTGACAGCTGTCAGGTATCTGAACATCGTTGTGGACCAAGTTCACCCATTCATGGCAACTGTTTTCCCTGCTGGTGATGGCAATTACCAACAGGATAATGCGCTATGCTGCACTGCCAGAATCGTCAAGGAGTAGTTAGAGGAACATGCTGGTGACTTTCTGTTAATGCCCTGGCATGAACCCACTCAAACATTTGTGGTTCGACTTGGAGAAGTAGGTTCAGGCTAAATTACCACCACCCCGAAATGTACGGGAACTGGAGGACCTGATGTTGACATGATGGTATCAGATACCCCAGGTTACCTATCACCACCTCATCGAATTGATGCCTCACTGAGTGGCCACTGTTTTGCGAGCTAAAGAGGGTCCTACAGCTTATTAGGTAGGTGGTCATAATGTAATGGCTCATCCATGTACTTGCACCATCTTTGAACCCAGGGTTGAATTCCTGTTTGGAAATTTTCCAGAGAGCACTGCCCAGCCCATCACTAAAGAAGCTCTGAGATTCTCCTTTGTGTGTATGGAATGAAGATGACTGATATCAGTAGCGTCCAAAGATGGGTAAAAAAATTTTAAGATGGGGAAACAACATTGAAGATACGCTTTGTCTGGTAAGCCATCAACCTTGAACACAGATGAAAATATGAGGAGGGTGGAAAATTTAATTTGTGCACACAATAACATGATTATTATCAAAGAGACTGCTGGTTACCTGAACTATGGTCACAATGATGCAAATGGAATATTAAAAGATTTGGACTACTGAAAAACACAAGCCAAATGGGTTCTTCATTAGCTGATATACCTGATTTAAAAGAAAAGAAAGTGAAGATTTGCACAGAGTTGCTGTAGATGTTTGAAGGACAAGGTGACCATTTTTTTCTTTTTTTTTAATAATAATAATGTGGGTGTACCTTTACAAACTAGACACAAAGAACCAATACCAGGGGTACAAAGGTTTTGTGACAGAGGATTTCCTCTGTAAAGAAGTGGGACAGACAGTGTGGTCCAGAATATTTCCGAACAGGATTTCGGCCCTAAATTCAGGGGTAGTGAAAATGAATCTATTGCCTGTCTAGGAGAATAATTTGAACAGTAACTCAGCACACAGAAATGTTAGATATACTTACATATGCATTTGTAGTCCTCTACCTAATCTATAAAAAAGTTATTACGTAGCAAGCATTACTTTTGGAATGTTCCTTGTAATAGTTCAAGTTATAGCTGCACTATAGGCTGTAAAATGTGAGCTAATAAAAGGGCCACCACTTTCACAAAGGAGTCATCCACATTTCCATGCAAACAAACACCTTTAAAAAACTCGGGGAATAAAATAGAACTTAGCAATGGCTTGGAATCAGTCTATTGGGCATAAAAGATTTTCCTGGTGTAATCATATCACTAAATGTTACCTTTTAAAGCAGTGCTAGGAGTAACAGAAAAAAAATATTGGGACAAGTTTTTTTTTTTGTTTCAATACAATTTTAGGAATACGATTGGGTCACACATGGTTATTATTTTGAATGCAGAAATTTTGCACAAACAAAATTATTTTATCTGACTATATTTTTCCTTATTTCAATGGATATGAGAATAGACTGCATAAAAAATATTATTCTTAAACTACACTTTCAAATTATACAGAATGGGAAATCACAGATACTCAACCATAGCATAGATAGGTTGATTGTAGGGAGGCAACCTAAACTATTATTGTAGTGATACTTTTTATTGTGGCTTTAAAAGTTGTTGTTTTTTCTTTTGAAATTCAGATATTGTTTGGAAAATTTCATTTAGTCTTTGTGATTTTGTCCAGTTCCTTATTTCTCATATACAGACAGCACAATCTGGACATCTAACTTTCCTCATTTCATTTTCTTCAACACCACTGTCTAATTTTTTGAAGCTTCAGACAACAGCTTGTGTGATGTATCTTGTTCAATCATCAAAGACTTTTCTGCATTCAATAAATCAGCTATTTGTTCAAGTTTTCACAGCTTTTCTATGTTTTATGCCACCAGAATGTGAAGGTGCTTGTAGAAGTCCCATATTAGAAATGCCGAAGTTTTTGTTCCAAGCAAATTTTCACTGCTACATATTGCAGCTGCTTTTGATTATTTAAAAAAAAAAAAAGTCAAATTTCAAAAGTGAATAATCATTCATTTAAAATTTTAGGAATTTAACAAAATAGTAAAAGCTAAGGACATTCAAGAAAAAAAAAAAAAAAAAAAAAAAAAAAAAGAATCATGAATATCAGAAATTTCAAGGAAACTCCTACCCCTGTTTATTATTAAGGTACTCATTCATCTAGTATCTTGAAAAAGTACTCATTTCTCCCATAACCTTTTAAACATTTGTCGTATTTTTCTCTTAGACATGGAAAATAGATATTTCGATCCATAATAAATAATATTGCATCATTTTATTGCTCAGCGATTAAAAAAACAGTATTTATAAGTGGCTACAATTAAAAATGCTCTAAAAAATGATTTGCTAAATAAAATATTTTTTCCACGCATAAAAAGAGTAATTGTCTTAAAAACTTTGTCTATAAAGGTTGAAGACAATATTAATTAATTCCACATTCTTGACAAAATACGCTCTTCCAGTCTTTTGACACTCTGACTTAACTTTACTGGCTCAGTAGAGCCACATTTTCAAAGGGACAGTTTTTAGAGCAAGGATGTGTTTTTTCTTTCTGACTTCAATCTGAAAACTACCCCTTTGAAAATGTGGCTCGACTGAGCTAAGAAAGTAAAAAATATGGTGTTATTTGTAAATCACATAGTTTACTACTTCTGTTAAATAAATTTCTCCTCTGTTATTTCAGTAGTTTTGTATGCATTTCTGCTAACACAATAAATCCTTTAAGAACTGAAATGTAACATTTATTCCATTTTAGATGTAAATCCATGCTGCAATGCAAGAATTCAGAAACACACTCATAAAAGAAGAATAAGAAACAAGAAACATGAATACTCCCACCCAGTCCCTTGAATAAACCCAAACATTTTTTTTTTCTATTAAAAATGCATTTTACAATATTAAACTGACCTGATTTAATGTCTAAAACTCATTGACAAAAATTAAATATTTATAATAACATACTGGCCAGTAGCATGTAGACAGGTAGATTTATTTTTCATAGCTTACTTCAAAGCTGACATTTTTATTTTATTACTTCACATTTAAAGGTAACTTGAACTCCCATTATGCATGGCTTTTATTGGTTATGGAAAGGCATTTAATTCTGTGAAACCATCAGCAGTTTCAATGCCGCAGCTTTGAAATCCTGTGGTACTGAACATGCTTACATTAGCATTATTAATAACATCTATGAAAATGCAAGTGCAAAGGTTCGGATATTTGAGGGTACAACACCAATAAAAATTGAAAAGGAAGTAAGAGACAAAGTAATACCATATCTCCCAAACTCTGCAATGCCACATTGCGAAGTGTATTTCAATCATTGAACTGAGAAAACAAGGGGATAAAGACTAATGGAGATTTTTTTGACTTACCTTCATTTTGCTGATGACGTAATCATTTTTGCAACGCAACAACCCCTTCAGAAGTGCAGACTATGATCCAGGAACTTGCTGACAAGAGTAAAGAAGAAATGGGATTAAAAGTGAACTTTCAGAAGACAAAACCTGATGTACAATGCTTTTACAAGAAATGAAGATTTTGCGATTGATAGGAAAAAGCTCGAGGTAACAGGTACCTACATTTACCTTGAACAACAGATATCAAGCAAAAGTCACATTGATGAGGAAATTAATTGGCATATAAAACTTGGTTGGAGAGCTTTTGGATGAAACAGTGCAATTTTCAGAGCAATATGCCATTATATCTTAAAAGAAACATGTAAAGTGTTTAATCAATGCACATCCTTCCAGTTCTTACATATGGAGTAGAGACATGGACCTTAACTAAAAAAGACATATAAAGACTGCAGACAACTGAAAGAAGCATGGACAGATGCATGCTTGGTGTAAAGATAAGATGAGGAACTCATGGATAAGGAAAATGACAAGAGTGGAAGACATCATGCTCACAGTATAAAATCCCTGAAATGGCAATGGGCTGGATCTGTTGCCAGAAGAACGGATCACTGATGGACAACCAAAATTTTAGACTGGATTCCAAGGGTCAGAAAAAGACCCAAAAGAAGACCACATGGGCAATGGATAGATGAAATTTTAAAACATGCTGGAGTAACATGGAGGAGAGTGGCTCAAGACACAGTTGTGGAAAACTTGGGAAGACCTTCATCCAGCATGGACAATGATGATGATATGCAAATACTATAAAGAGATGGCATTGGTGGTCACTGCTTTGCAGACTGCTAGACAGTTCGGTAAATTTGCTTTACCAATTAGCAAAAACATCTTTTTTCAGCAAAGGCTTTGATAACACTAATTGATTTTCACAATAATAAGCAAGGCATATTTCCTCAAAGTTAAAGGAATGTGTTAAATGATCAATTTAAAGAATACTAACAAACAGAAAAATATCAACTACTCCATTCAATAAAGATTTTCAGGAACTAGTACCACAAAACTAATAATTCTCCAAGGCTTTACATCATTCTTATTTCTGAAATTACTTTACCAATGTAATTCTGTCCAACGCAGTTAGAAACTGGACTACAGATATCCCACTCAGGAGTTGCCACTCAAAAGTTAAAAAGAAAAAAATTCCCCAACTTTTCCAGGTGGTTTGGAAAGTATTTCCAAAGTGGCGGCCCAATCATACTGCAACGAATTGTTATATTTCCTTCCATTCTTGCATTATCACACCAAAAACATTTGTAATTCTTCTAAATAATTGATTTTAATATATTTACCTGTTTTTTATTATTGACAACTAAATGCACAAGGCACATTTTGTTGGTATCATAATTGCATGGCCTGTGGTAAACCTGAGTTGTATACTGCCCACATAGAAACAAAATTGTTACTATACTCCAACTAGAAATGGTTCACTTGTACAAAAAATCTGTCAGTTGATTAGTTTCAGTTAATTCTTTTTTCTTCTGTAACACAAGGCAGCTAAGTTTAATGATTGGATGGGAACCTGCTTAAAGAAACATGTCACAAGAGAACCAAAAAATAAAGGGGGGGGTCTTTGGTCCAGTGGATTCTCATTTGATGTGCTTCTCCAAGCAGAACTGTATCAGGCCATAAGCTAACTGTCCGCAGAAACCAAATAAAAACTTCACAAGAATTTTTTAAATTCAGCTTAGATAATTTTTTAGGGAATTAAGGGAAAATGTAATGTATTGAGAGATCAATCAAATTCCAGGCAGGTAGTAATTGCAAACAAAAGTCTGAAAACTGAAAAAAGAAAAGCTTTTCAGCAAAATAAAAATCCCTTGATTTTTAGAACTGTTTTCAAATTCCCTGGGAATTTCACATTTTCCCTATTTTCCAAGTTGCATAGGAACCCTACAAGTCAAAAACACAGATTGTATGTACCTAAGCCAGTGAAATATTAGGTGTAGAAATAAGTTTTAAAGCGTTTTAAGACAACACAACATGTAATTTGAGAGAAAACAACAGTACCTTTATGAATCAAAATATATGCTGCCATTATCTATCACCTTCCGCCATCGGTCGGGAAGCTGACAAGATTCCAGCCATGAAGAATACTTCGTCATGTGATGCGATCAAGTCGTCAACCCATTTTTGCACTTTGTCATATGTCCGGAACCTACAGCAGACAAACCATATTGCATCGATTGGAAAAAATGATAGTCTGAAGGGGATATGTCGAGACTATATGCTGGATGCTCCAAAACTTCCCAGCCAAGCGTCAGTAACGTTTCCTTGACCGATTTCACAACATGCGGCTTAGTGTTGTCATGCAGTAATTTCACGGGACACAATCCTTTGCCTGTGAATGGAAGTTTCCGATAGTGATCAGCAGCAACAGTTTGACCATGTTCCAATGGTTCATAATAGAGCACACTCTTCATATCCCACCAGATGCACAGCAGAACTTTCTTGGAGTGAATATAATGTTTCGGTGTCAAAGTCATTGCTTTACCGGGGTCTACCCAGTGCTTGGGATTGTCGTACCATATCCACTTTTCATCACCCGTAACGATTTTCCACAGGAAAGACTTTCTGTGTTGTTTATTCAACAGATTCAAACACTTCATGGCATGCTTATCCTTGTTCCTCTGGCTCAGGTCATGTGGCACCTATTTCCGTTCCTTCTGAATCTTTCCCATTGCGCACAAACAATTAATTGGAAATGGTTTGTTCAGTTACCCCCAGTTGTTCAGCTAGTTCTTTTTGCATTTGACACAAATCTTTTTCCAGCAATGCTTGCATTTCCTCGTGTGCAACCTTCTGCGGGGCGCTGCTACGTTTTTCGATCGCTAACATCAAAGTCATCTACTTTAAACCGTCCAAACCAAAACTCAAACATGCTTTTCGATACAATATTCTCCCCCAGAACAGAACAGATTGATGCACATGCTTTTGCAGCACTTTTTTCTTGATGAAATTCGTAACGAATGCAGTGTTGAATAAATGCAGTATCGCTTGCCATCTTTTACCTACAGATGTGCAAGTGTGTTTGACTGTTGGGCAAACTTCTATGTCACATTTTATACTCTGGACCAGTTGCGGTGACATAGCAACACGGGGGAATGTCGGATACGTAAATTAGCGGTATATGTCACACGAAAAACACTTTAAAACTTATATGTACACCTAATATCATACTGTAACTGATCTCTAAGAACTAAATCAAAAGTCTGAATCACAAGTTTTTATGAAGTATATACCTTGAACAGCATCAACACAGCATTTTTTTTTTTTTTATTGGAGGTTTAACGACCACCGTGAGCAACTCAATGGGCTATAAGCAGTCGCCCATCCCTAATTTAGGGTCACTGGTTCCAGGGAAGGGAGAGAGCCAGTGCCGTAAGACAAACACAACATCCATGCCTCACCGGGATTCAAACCCGGACCCCCTTTCGGACGAATGATCAGAGGCCATCGCTTAGACCACTGTGCCACCGGGGCGGCCAACACAGCATTAACATGTGTGCTAATGCAGCTGATGGTACTTATTCCTACAAGGATATGATGACAATATTTCTTGTTCATGAGATCACATAACACGTCCTAACAGCAACCCCTGATGGAAATATGATTCGATAATATTTGATAAGTATTTATTGTTAAAGGGATGAACTTTAAGCTAGCTAATGCACACAATGGAAAACAGAAGTTAAATCACAGGAAAACTAGATATATGTATGTAAAAAATGTACTATTATTGAATTCAAAACTGTATCTAAAAAAGGACTACCACTTTTATATTTTAAAATTAAAAAAAAAACTATAAAAAGTCAATGAATATCAATGAGGCCAATCACTACTTTTCACTCAGAATTTTGGGCTAATTGGTTCCAGTATAACTTAAGACGAAAAATATGAAAATCAGTTATGAAAAACTAGATTTCATGTTTATTTATGCCATGAAAATTGAAAGGTAATCTCAGATGACATGCAAGGTTTTAATTAACTTCAAATAGTTACTGAGCAAGATCTTGACAAAAGAACAGTTAAAGTCAAGAACAGTTTTGTGAAAACATACCTGTATAGGCCTTTAAATTCCGTAGAGCAATAAGCAGCCTACGCTTTTCTTCGTCTTTTGCTTCTGATCGATGCATAACATCTTTTACTTCGTGTTCGGGTAATTTTAATAAGATTTCCATAGAGTTTATTTTGTTGCTGATGCCCTAAAAGAGAATGTCAAGAATAAATCTAAATACATGTAGTATATGATAACACTTTTTGAAAATGGCATCATACAGCAATTTGTGATGCAATTCATTTTCAAGAATGACAAAAACATAACTTTGCACCACAACATATAAAACACCTTTCTGCTAAAATAAGCATATCACATTTTGGCAGTATAGATGACAGCAAATAAATTCCACACACAAAGAGAGGAGTGAAAATTGAATCTGTGTAACAGCCACATTCACTGGTGACTGATATTACCAAGAAAGAACTGATAATTCCTCTCTCTTCTTTGCAACACCTATCACCAGGCTTGGAAAATATCTTAAAAATTGCATGCCCAGCTGGGAACTTGCAGAAAAAAATGCATCCACAGAATGCATTCAAAAACACTATTAATGATGTTCCATCTCATTTACAAGATGTAGTCTTCACCCAATCTGTTGTTTTGTGTAAGCCAGGAGTTACAAGTGAAACAGTAGTTTTGTGAGGAGTTACAAGTGAAAAGTAGTTTGTTCGTTTTTCCTATTGTTTTGTGTAAGCCAGGAGTTACAAGTGAAACAGTGAAATTAATTCTGCACACACAAAATAAAGCACATAAACCAGACCAAAATAAATTTGCTACTCTTGGAGTGGAAGACAGCACAAATGCATTACAAAGGAAAACATTTAACAGAAGAGAGGCTGCATTTGGTCTTATGATGCAGGAAAT
The DNA here is from genome assembly GCA_039090855.1 of Macrothele yani. Taxonomy (NCBI): domain Eukaryota; kingdom Metazoa; phylum Arthropoda; class Arachnida; order Araneae; family Macrothelidae; genus Macrothele; species Macrothele yani. Next base: position 37,183,594 of record CM077004.1, read on the forward strand.
TATAGCCTCTCCTAGCCAACTGTTAACAGTGCCTGCAATGTGGTACAGCTTATTCTTACAAAATGGTCCCTGATGACCAAGTATAAGCAGTAAAACTATGACATCAGGATATGAAGAAATGCTACCCCACACACTGGCTGGGAGGGGAGTGGACAGGACAGTCTATTTATTCCTAGCCAGTCACAAGTTGGAACAAATGACAGGGTTGACAAAAGCAAGGGCATCTAGTCAAAAAACTTACTGCAACCAAATGAAATGCCCCATAGCAGAGAGTTGCTGATTAATTTACAATGGATATTGCAGTGCCACAACAATTTGCAGGGTGGTCACTGGACAAGACAACTATTGGGTGTGAAAAAAAAATTTGCACAAGTAAAAATAAAGGGGGGGGGGGGAGATTGACCACCTTATCTTTTTTTCTAACAAAAAAAAAAAAAAAAAAAAAACTATATCACAAGATACTATAGCAATTCCAATGGTTACTAGGATCAAGAATACTCTACCCTCTGACTCTGAATATAGAACTCTGCCTCCACTTTCAAGCTGAAACACAAAAGATTTATGGAATAAAATGATATTTAACAGCAATACAGGATAAAGGGAACTGTGACAAAAAAGAAAATACGATCATGGGATTGATCTTCACTCCATCCAACTTCCGTTTTTGAAAGTATTGCTTCCATTTTCAGGCTAAAACACAAGCATTTATGCAATAAAATGACATTTAATAGCAATATGTGCAAAGAGAACATCACAAGAAAAAGAAATTGTGATTATGGAAAAAACCTTCACTCTGTCTAACTTCCATTTTCGGAAAGTTATGAAAGACAGAATTTCGCCCCCAGGTAGAAAACTTGCATCCGGGTCATTCCGCAGAATTTCAACAAGTGATGGTTGCTCGACCATTTTTGATTTTTTTCATACTTTATATATTGAAACCTATATATACATGAGAAGCTAAAACCCATTTTTTAAAAAGTTTTTATTTTGAAAAGTTTTTTCACTACAGGATATAAAAAAAAACAATTTTGCAAAACACAAGTGATTACAAAATATGTTATTTCATTAATCGATAAAGATATTTGAAAAATTCAAAAAGATTTGAAATCTGCACATCATAATTATATAGCATTAGATAAAGTAAGATTAATAGCTTTTAGTCAGAAAAAAATTCAGCAGAGTGATATGAAAATAACTGAAGTATTGCTAAAAATGCCAGTTTTGGGAATTTTTTTCTCTTTGAAGTGAAAGAGATAACATTTCTTCTTTTTTTATGTGTTATTGCTATTTCCAAGGTGCAACCAAAAAAAAAAATTTTCAAGTTATTCCTATCCCTTTCTTAATATATGAGAATTTAAATTTAAAATTTTTTTAAAAGAGAGCATTTTTGAAAGCTTATAATAAACTGAAAAGGGGACAGAGGTAGGTAGGTGAACCAAATCTGGCAGGGAAACACCTCTCTGCATGTTTGTTGATAACTCAAAAATTTCATTCTGTTATTATAACCCCTAGGTAAAGTACAGCACCTTGAATCTGGAAAATCGCTAATTGTTTTACTACAACTGATAGACCCAATACAATAGTGAGTGCTAAATATGTTCTATTTTCCAACAGAGGTATTTTTTAATCCAAACCTATTGTGTATACAATCTTAATTTTCTATATAATTTATAATTAATTGCAATTTATAATTATTTATAATTTTATAAAATTTATTAAAGAATAGTAAAGGGGAGGGGTGTTCTTGGTCTGCTGGTTGTTAATCCTTTAGGTGCAGATAGAACCACAAATTTTACATTTTCCGCTGTTCTTACATGTTCAAACTTGCTATTAAGCAAAGCAAGTTTGCTTGTAGTGTGCAGGCTACAGCAGCATAGCATGTCCTGAAATGTTGTGACTGCTTTTGAGGCTCACTAGATTTCCTACCAGTTCATCTCAGTGTAACATGTGAAGTTCAGTTCTGTTATTTGTCACTGTGCTTATTATATTCTGTGTTGTCCCATAAATGTGGAAGTGGTGAGTTCTTAATGTACAGTAGTTGAATAACTGTCTTTTTTTTTTTTTCCACCAGGTAAAGTGTGATATTTCCAGATTTTCAAATAAAACAAGTAAGAAAGTAAAAAATGCAATGTCCTGTTAGAGTGATTACTAAGGAAGACTGTCAGAAGACTTCATACAATGCTACTTCAGAGATCAAAAACATTACTGACTTACGCCAAAATGATAAGAGATTCTTAGTTTATGGATTACAGTAGAATTGGATAATATTTGCAGTTATCATGAAAAAAAATATATGTGCTCAAGTATGATCATCGTTTTGGCAATAGTAGTTGTGACCCTATGTCAGTGCACAAGAAATACAAATCGCATTTGTATTCTCATCTGAAGATGGGATCCAGAGTGGACCCGGAAGTTCTTATGAAGTGTTTTTAATTATCATCAGGTTTTAACTTGTATCTTGAGCATAATTAAAATTATGGTTCATCAACTCAGGTTTTAAACCATGGATTGATTTTATTGACGTATCGTGCACCAAGGTGAGTCACTTCCGTTTGTGGAAAATTTTCAAACTCAGTCACTTCCGTTTTGGGAAAATTTCCCCTCCCTTATCAAGCTTAAGTGCAGACATTTATGGGGGGAAGTAACGCTTAACAACAACACAGGATAGTGAGAATATCGCAGGAAGAAAAAAAAATGCGATTGTGGGAGAAATCTTTGCTCCGACAGACTTCCGTTTTCGGAAACCTCTTCCTCCATTTTTAGGTTGAAATGCAGTATTTGTGGAATAAAAGGTTATTTAAGAACAATACTCAGCAGAAGGAACTTAGCAAGAGGAAAAAGGTAAGATTACGGGAGAAATCTTCGCTGCATTTAACTTCCGTTTTCGAAAGTTTCGTAAGACGGAATCCCGAATCCCTCTCCCCCACTATTACCGCTCGAAATTTCTGTTCAGTTGTGCATTGATCTCGAGAATCCCCAAAATGATAATGGAAATGGCGAAATTCTTCAAATCCACGGAAGAATCTTTGCCTGAAGACTACAGGGAAATCTTCGTGCTGTCTTAACTTCCGTTTTTGGAAACCGTTGCCCACAGTTTCATGCTGAAATACAAACACTTATGCAATAAAATGACATTTAATAACAATATTGGGAACAGGCTAGATCGTGAGGTAAAATAAATTACGATTACAGGAAAAAATAGTCACTCCATTTAACTTCAGTTTTCGAAAGTTTTGAAAGATAAACTACCATCCCCAGACGGAAAACGAGCACCCCCCTCATTTCTTTTCAGTTCTGCATCGATCTCAAGAACAACAATCCAAATGATGACAAAAAAATGGAATTCTGCAAATCCGCGGAAAAATTCCATGTATGATGGGATGCTCTAGGGAAACACACAGGAGGTCATCAGCCCCCTGCCAGAACATTTCAAGAATTTGCTATTTGTTCAGCAGTGGTCATTAATCCCTCAAGATTTCATCAATACCCTCATAAACTATATGAGGAGTCATTGCTTGAGCTGCGTGGTTGTTAGAGGTGTGTGATCATACTCCACACTAAAATACCACAAGACTTAATATTGTTCCATGGACTGCCATTTCATGTAAATTACAAGGTTGTGATATTAACACATGTAAATTTATAAAAAAAAATTCTGCTTGGGGGGGGTTACACACACCCAAGAAATGCAACAATAAACCTCTTTACCAAATTTCATTGCATTTCATCTTAAATAATTTGAATTTGTATGAATTTATAAATTATCCTCAAATTTTGAGAACCAGTGTACATGTTATGGAAGCGTGTGATAAGTCATCAAGGACTGAGTTTTGTCTGCTACTACAAGCCTATAATTGCCTGGAAAGTAAGTGGCTCCAGAACTTATGGTAAGTCACAGCCTGCAACTCGACATCAAAGAAGCACATGAACCTTACTGAGACAATCTGGAGAGAAGTTTGTGGAATGCACCATGCTTTGGCACAAAAAAGTTTATATGCACTTGTACGTTATCTCAGCTCATTCCTTTTTTAAATGAAGATTCCAGAAGCATAAAGATCACATTAGTACTAACAACATTAAGATGTTTTTAAACTATGTGGCTATAATAATATGCTATTACTGCAGAATATAAATTTAGCAGTCCTCTTTACTGTTTTACACGTTATATTTTGTACAATTTCCAGAAGTCAAATGTTGCACAAAAAATAAGCCTTTAGACATAAGATATAACTACATTCAAAAAAGTGGTGATACGATATTGCAGAGTATGCTCTCCAAATAAGATGAAGTGATTTGTAATATATACACAGTATACGGTTGCCAATTCTGATGGTAAAAACCATAAACACCAAACGAACCACCGAAAGAAGAATGAACGAAGAATATATATTCAACTGCTGTAAATATTCTTTGTTCATTTTTCTTTCAATGGTTCATTTGGTGTTTATGGATTTTACAATCAGAATTGGCAGCAGCATACTATGTATAAAATATACATAATATCTAAGATATTTTACCTGATATTGTTAAAGTATTTCTCACATTGTTTGCTCTGTGAGGCACGTGCTCTCGGCCCCGAGAGGTCCCTTACGTTACGGACTTTTGGTTAGTTATAAAAAAAATTTTTTGCAGAAATGAAACAGTTAGGTTATATATTTTCAGTTCCAAATTCATTCACTTGCACAATCAAACGTTTAAAATTTACTATTAATTAAAAGATTTTAGTAGAAAGAGTTATACTCATCGGATCAGGAGACATCTCACAGGGGGTTCGTTGTTACGGCGAGCGCTTTCAGCGGTGCTTAACCGCCATCTTCTGGCCACTGCTTCTACACGAGGGTTCCTCGCGTGTGTGTAGTTTTGGAGTTGCATGTCGGGAATCGATGGGAAGGTTTGCTGCCTGTACGTGTTAGGTGATTTATTTCCAATGTGTCGCCATCTATTGGATGAGTTGGTAGGTATCAGTCGTAAGTATAGTTCTATTGTGTGTCTGTATGTGTTAGGTGATTTGTTTCTAATGTGTCGCCATCTAGATAGCGACACAATCTAGAACTAACACATACAGACACACAATATAATTATACTTACGACTGATACCTACCAACTCATCCAATAGATGGCGACACATTGGATACAAATCACCTAACACATACAGGCAGCAAACCTTCCCATCAATTAGACCTAACACATACAGACACACAATAGAATTATACTTAATCTAGACCTAACACATACAGACACACAATAGAATTATACTTACGACTGATACCTACCAACTCATCCAATAGATGGCGACACATTGGAAACAAATCACCTCACACATATAGGCAGCAAACCTTCCCATCGATTCCCGACATGCAACTCCAAAACTACACACACACGAGGAACACTCTTGTAGAAATAGTGGCCCGAAGATGGCGGTTAAGTACCGCAGAAAGCGCTGGCCGTAACAACGAACCCCTTGTGAGACGTCTCCTGACCCGATGAGTATAACTCTTTCTACTAAAATCTTTTAATTAATAGTAAATTTTAAACGTTTTATTGTGCAAGTGAATGAATGTTGAACTGAAAATATATAATCTAACTGTTTTATTTCTGCAATTTTTTTTTTTTTATAACTGACCAAAGGTCCGTAACGTAAGGGACCTCTCGGGGCCGGGAGCATGTGCCTCACACAGCAAACAACGTGAGAAATACTTTGACAATATCAGATAAAATACCTTAGATATTATGTATATTTTAATCAAAAGCATGTTTATAACATAAGACAACCTATAAGGTTGCCTCATGAATTGCATTTTTCATACTATGTATATTTACAAATCACTTCATCCTATTTAGAGAACATACCCTGTAATATATTTTGGACAATATGAAGTTTCACTGTAAGCCGTTTATATTCCCCACTTTTATGACTGTAGTTATATCTTATGTCTAAATAGGCTTATTTTTATGTGCAACATTTGACTTGTGAAAATTATGCAAAACATAACATGTAAAACAATAAAGAGGACTGCTGAATTTGTATTCTGCAGTAATAGCATATTAAAGATTGCATGTATTCTCTACTGCAATGACAAAGATGCTCTGAATCACATACACACATGCTGCCCCCTTCTCAGGTAAATTAATATTTCATCACACTCAGCAATGACATGCAATTCCAAACTCATATTTTTTATTCCCAGCCAAAATGGAAAATATTGCATTTGTGTTTCATTATTATTACTTTTACACATAGTTCTTAAAGTTGTTACTCAGTAACTCCACCAGGGTTCCCACTCAAAAGTAATAAAAAAAATCCCTAACTTTTCCAGGTTTTCCAGGTGGTTTAAAAGTTTTCTAGAGTGGCATGTTGCAAAGAATTGTTACATTTCATTCCATTCATTTTTCTCACCAAAGCACACACTTGTAAATTCTTTAAGTAATTTGTCTTTATAAAATTACCTGCTTTTCATTAATAACAACTAACTGTGCACATTATTTTCTGTACCAAAGTTCCATGAACTTTGGTGAATACTACCCACATGGAATTTGTAAATACATTCCCATAGAAACAGGTCATATGCAAGAAAAAATCTGTCAGTTGAATAGTTTCAGTTTTTCTATAACACAATGCAGCTAAGCTTAATGATGGAATGGCTCTGTTCAAGGAAGCATGTTTCAAGAGAACCAACAGACAAAGGACTTTGATCCATCATTTGGTTGGTTCTCTTGTGAAGTGTTTCTTCAAGCAGGAGCCATTGAGCCTAATTGTTCCATGTTACAACAACTGCCTGCAGAAATTGAACAAAAGCTTAATAACTGGCAATTTTGCATCTTTTTTTAGAGAATAAAGGAAATAATGTAACTGAAAGTAAGATCTACCAAATTCTAGGCAGGCAGTAATTGAAAGCAAATGTTTGAAATCTTGAAAAAATAAGTTTTTTTGGCAAAATAAAGTATTCATTGATTTTTACATAAGAAAAGTAATTTTCCATGAATTTTCCCTGATTTTTACAAAAAAGGGTAATTTTCCCAGAGTTTTCCCTAATTTTTGGAACCATTTTCAAATTCCCTGAGAATTCCAGGTTTTTCCTGTTTTCCAGGTTGAGTGGGAACCCTGTCCACATGAAATGCATACCATTCTCAAACTAATTACAATGCACTGCATAACCTAGTTTCTTTTCATTCATGATGCGTATGCACTACATATTTGCTAGTAATTTATATAAGCAGAAAAGTTATTTTGTGGACACTACAAGGAAGATGGTTAACAAGTTCCAAGTGTTACCCACATGCAGTTTTCAGATTTAGTCAAGCTGTTAAGACTTTCAGTTCATTCTGTAAATTACTAAATATACATCAACAAAGATTTTCTAAAATTACGACCAGTGTCATGTAACTACACAAACCAAAAGTGCGAAGTGCATACAATTGTGTTTCAACTTACTTCCATGGACTTTTGACAAAGGCCTACAACTTGCAACCATTTGTGCAGACGAGGATACTGGCTCAGTTCCGGAAGTGATTCGCTTTGTGGACATTTTCGTTTAGCCACTAACTGACTGCTGAACAATTTAATCAGTTTGCTCTGAAAGAAAAGGGTACATTAACTTAGAAACAAAATATCTAAGGACCACAATCACACAGCAAATCATTACATTACTACAAAATAATCTCATTCCTTTCCTACAATTAAACAGGAAAAACAATTAATTGTGCTAATCTTTAGTAAACAATAGCTTTTTACCACACAATTTCGTTTTCAAATATTTCCAAATATCTTAATTTTAGATATAAAACCTATATAATACGCTCCGACTGTCCCTAATGCTCTGACATCATTCAGTATTTGCAGCACCATCTGCTTTTATCCGGTGGCTGAAATCAGAATGAAGCTCACCGCTACCGCACTATACATAAAACCAAGGAGAAATACCGGAAAATAAAATAAAGTTACTATGACACTAAAAGACTTTATCTGTGGCAACACGCACATGCTCGAACAACCGTCTGCGATTATTGTTCTGTTATGTAGGTGTTATGTTGTGTTTTATTTCATTTTCTTCACATTGCGGAGTAATTTCATAAAAAGAAATAAAATTGCAGAGTAATTTCATAAAAAGGAATCAGCATTATTTTATTTCATAAAAACGAATCAGCGTTATTTTACTTCATAAACAAGAACAAGTAAAATTGTAAGAAAGTAACTGCAGGTGTAGTTTTGATTCACTGTGATGAAAATTTAAAAAATTAATGGTTCCTTGGAATTTTTTTCTTTGTAGTACAAGATGGAAGAAGATAAAGCTGAAAGAAAATGTCGCTTAAATAGAGAACGACAACTGTGATGGTGTCAACTATTTATTATAGTTATGTATATGTATTTTACGATTTGTGTTATAAACATTTGTCACAGCTTTTTCACCTGTGCATGGCACGGGCTATGAGCTAGTACTACTCCAACCTGGGATTTACAAAATGCATAGCACCAAAATATTTGCTCCTCAACAGCATAACATCAAACCAATTTGCTCAACATAAAAAGAATTCATAGTCTGGCAACAAATGGGTGTATTTTGAGCACAATTTATTTAAGAGTTAATGCACATGATGCCCAATTTATTTTGCTTAATTCTAACCTGAACATTTTATTTCTTATAAATATGGAACCAATCTATCTTAAAATTTTATGCTTTCCCAGATTGTTCAGTTGAATTTTGCAATTCATGATTTACAACTTATTTTTAAATGGATCCACAGATTGCTCAGTATTACTTTTGAATTCATGGTTTAGAACTAACAAGGAGTAAGTGATAATTTTCATTAAATATCTATCAGAATATAATTTTTAAAAATTTTACATTATATTATGATAAAGGCATTCCTCATAATCCTATCAGAATATATTTAAAAAAAATGAATTATACTCAGAAAATAAAAAAAAAATTTGGAATTATATTCTGATAGAGGTTATTTCTTGAAAATTATCATTGTTACTTACTACAAGTCAGTAAGTTCTAAATCATAAAGTTTCAAAATTCATATTGATTCAATCTGACGAATTGTTTAATAAAAATAAGGTACAATTGATTTTTAACTTAAAAAACATACTTAAATATTTTTTCTTTAAAAATCACTTGAGTTCTTATTCTTCTGTCGTAGTTATTGGGTTGTCAGAAAAGTCATGACGTATTTTAGCCATGTTTTTTAAAGGTCATTTATTGATAGAAAGAACAAAGATCAATAAATGATATAATACCCATTTTGTTCGATAACCTTTTGTCATCTTTCAGTGAGCCGCAGAATGCCTCGTTCATAGAAGGACCTGTCTTTCGTGGCGAAAAACTGTACAAGGTACTGATTTACAGCCTCATCTGAATTGAACGTTATACCACGCAAGGACTGTTGAAGAGAGCAAAAGAAGTGGAAGTCTGACGGGGTAAGGTCAGGCGCCGTCAGACTTCCACATGCTGGGTGGGGCAATACATCCCACCCAAGCTCCAATCATTTTTGGCGGGTGATCAAACTTGTGTGTGGTCTCGCGTTGTTGTGATGGATTCGTTCAAACTGTCCAATTGCTGACAGTACACATTCGAATTGATTGTTTGGTTCCGCGGTAGGAGCTCGAAAAACATGACACCTTTAAAATCCCACCACACTGAGACCAGAACCTTCCACTGATGAATGTCTGCTTTGGATGTCATTTGAGGTGAAGCAGCACGTCAGGACCAAGACCGTTTGCGCAGCGCACTGTTGTACACAATCCACTTTTCGTCCCCAGTTATCAGTCGCTTAAAAAAAGGATCGTTTTCCTCACGGTTAATGAGCATATCGCAGATGTTTATACGCACCGTCAATTGAGTTTCTTTTGAGTTCATGAGGAACCCAAACATCGAGCTTTCTTATGTATCCCAGCTTCTTCAAGCGGTCGTGAACACTTGAATGATGGATGTGCAATGTGTCTGCAATCTCTCGTGTAGTGTAACGTGAGTTTGACTCGATTAATGCCTTGCTTTGGTCGTCATCAACCTCGGTTGGCCTCCCTGACCGAGGAGCATCGTTGAGGTCAAAATCATATGCACGGAATTTTGCGAACCACCGCTGGCACCGACGTTCTTGTAGAGCATTATCACCTTACATTTTACGCAACTTTTCACAAACTTGATGTGCGTTCTTCCCTTTACGGAAGTAAAACAGTAAAATATGGCGAAAATGCACAGTTTGGTCTTCCATCTTCAACTCAATGTCAAATCTCCGCAAATCAACCAACTCGCTCACCATTCCTTTTAGACTGCAGCTAAAACTGGCACCTGTCGAATGCCATAGCGATAACAGAGCTGCGCATGACTCTAGTACTTCCAAAACCGCCCAACCGCCACCGGGTGCCAAAATATGTCATGACTTTTCCAACAACCCAATAACTTTAACAGGAAATTTTGTAGAATGACTCTTAACAGTTTTCCTCAATTACAGTGTGTACATGAATGAATATGATAGTCTATCACACTAAGTATTGGGTTGTCGGAAAAATCATGACGTATTTTGGCGGTTTTGGAAGTACTAGAGGCATGCACAGCTCTGTTATCCCTATGGCATCCGACAGGTGCCAGTTCTAGCTGCAGTCTAAAAGGAATAGTGAACGAGTTGGTTGATTTGCGGAGATTTGACATCAGGTTGAAGATGGAAGACCAAACTGCGCATTTTCGCCATATTTTACTTCCGCAAAGGGAAGAACACGCGTCAATCTTGTGAAAAGTTGCGTAAAGTGCATGGTGATAATGCTCTACAAGAATGTCAGTGCCAGTGTTGGTTCGCAAAATTTCGTGCTGGCGATTTTGACCTCAACGAAGCTCCTCGGTCCGGGAGGCCCACCGAGGTTGATGATGACCAAATCAAGGCATTGATCGAGTCAAACCCACGTTACACGACACGAAAGATTGCAGACACATTGCACATCCATCATTCAAGTGTTCACAACCACTTGAAGAAGCTGGGATATATAAGAAAGCTCAATGTGTGGGTTCCTCATGAACTCAAAGAAGTTCAATTGATGGCGCGTATAAACATCTGCGATATGCTCATTAACCATAAGGAAAACTATCCTTTTTTGAAGCGACTGATAACTGGTGACGAAAAGTGGATTGTTTACAACAATGTGCTGCACAAACGGCCTTCGCCCTGACGTGCTGCTTCACCTCAAACGACATCCAAAGCAGACGTTCATCAGCGGAAGGTTCTGGTCTCAGTGTGGTGGGATTTTAAAGGTGTCATGTTTTTCGAGCTCCTACCACGGAACCAAACAATCAATTTGAATGTGTACTGTCGGCAATTGGACAGTTTGAAAGAATCCATCATCCAGAAACGTCCAGAGCTCGTTCATCGTAAAGGTGTTGTATTCCATCACGACAACGCGAGACCACACACAAGTTTGATCACCCGCCAAAAATTATTGGAGCTTGGGTAGGATGTGTTGCCACACCCAGCATACTCGCCTGACCTTGCGCCTGACTTCCACTTGTTTCGCTCTCTTCAACAGTCCTTGCGTGGTATAATGTTCAATTCAGATGAGGCTGTAAATCAGTACCTTGTACAGTTTTTCGCCTTGAAAGACAGGTCCTTCTATGAACGAGGCATTCTGCAGCTCACTGAAAGATGACAAAAGGTTTTCGAACAAAACGGGTATTATATCATTGATTGATCTTTGTTCTTTCTATCAATAAATGACCTTTGCAAAACATGGCTAAAATACGTCATGACTTTTCCGACAACCCAATAGTTAGCAAAGTCGTATACAGAGGAGTAACCATGTTTCAAACTCTGGAGGGGGGGTCTGATCACACATACACACTCTATATGTATACATATATATACAAAATTATATCATCATCATTGTCAACCATTATCAATCTACTGCTGGACGAAGGTCTCCCCAAATTTCCTCCACAATGGTCTGTCTTGTGCCAGTCTCCTCCATGTCACTCCTGCACGCTTTCGAATTTCATTCACACATCTCCCATGTGGTCTTCTTCTGGGTCTTTTTCTGTCCCTTGGAATCCAATCTAAAATTTCGGCTGTCCATCGATAGTCTGTCCTTCTGGCAATATGTCCAGCCCATTGCCATTTTAGGAATTTTGTTGTGATCATGATGTCTTCTACTCTTGTCATTTTTCTGATCCATGAGTTCCTCTTCATATCTCTCCTGGCTACACCAAGCATGCACCTCTCCAAGCTTCTTTGATTTGTCTGTAGTCTTTGTATGTCTCTTTTAGTTAAGGTCCACGTTTCTGCACCATACGTAAGCACTGGAAGGATGCATTGATCAAACACTTTTCTTTTAAGATACAATGGCATATTGCTCTTAAAAATTATGCTGTTTCTTCCAAAAGCTCTCCAGGCAAGTTTTATATGCTGAATAATTTCTTCATCAATGTGACCCTCACTTGATATATGCTGCCCAAGATAAACGTAGGTATCGGTTATCTCCGAGCTTTTCTCCATCAATCGATAAATCTTCATTTCTTGTAAAAGCATTGTACATCAGTTTTGTTTTCTGAAAGTTCACTTTTAATCCCACTTCTTTACTCCTGTCAGCAAGTTCCTGGATCATACTCTGCAGCTCTGATGGGGTAGTTGCAAAAATGGCTAAGTCATCAGCAAAACGAAGGTGAGTTAGGTAATCTCCATTAATCTTTATTCCTTTGTTTTCTCAGTTCAGTGATTGTAAGACATTTTCCAATGTAGCATTAAAGAGCTTCGGAGATATGGTGTCACCTTGTCTCACTCCCTTTCCAATTTTTATGTGTGCTGTATTCTCAAACAGCCGAATCTTTGCACTTGCATTTTCATAAATGTTATTAATAACATTAATGTATGCATTTTCAATACCGCAGGATTTCAAAGCCATTGTAACTGCTGATGGTTTCACCGAATCAAAGGCCTTTTCATAATTGATAAAAGCCATGCATAATGGAGAAGTTCATGTTCCCTCGCTCTTTCAATTAGTTCTCTCAGTGCATGGATAGGATCTATAGTGCTGTAGCTACTCCTGAATCCAACTTGTTCTCTCAGTTGAGCCACGTCCAGTGTTACATTCAAGCGGTGTGAAAGAACTTTAGTGAAGATTTTATAAACCACCGACAGGAGGCTGATAGGTCTGTAGTTCCTGAGATCCTCAATGTCACCTTTTTTATGTAGCAGGATCATTGTAGCATTGTTCCAATGCTCAGGAATCTTCCCTTCATTAAGGCATCGAGTGAAAACTTGGGCAAGTACTGTTTCAATTTCTCCACTTGCTTCTTGTACACAGTGCGTCAAAGAATTTTTAAGACTGGGTCTGTAAAATGAAGTAGAAACAAGAAATTATAATTTGTTTTGGTTTGTTATTCAAAATAAGTCCCTCCGGCTTCAATACACTTGTTACAGCGATTTAATAATTATTCGAATGCCTGTTCCAGTTCACTTTGCGGAATTGCCTCCAAAGCACGCGTCGAAGCTGTTTGTATGATCAAAAAATCATTAAAAAAAAACACCCTTTTAACATCATTTTAGGTTTTGGGAACAAAGAAAAGTCGCAGGGTGCTAAATCAGGCAAATACGGTGGGTGATTCAACACACAGACGTTATTTTTCACCAAAAATCTATAAACAAGAAGTGAGGTGTGACTGGGTGCGTTATCGTGCAACAAACACCAACTGTTTACATCTCGATATTCTGGACGAATGCGACGAATTCTGCCCATCAATCACCTCGAAACATTTAAATAAAACTCACCAGTAATTGTTTGTCCACTTGGAGCAAATTCTTTGTGGATACTATCGAAGAATGTAATGAGCATTGTTTTGATTTTCGATAGAACTTTTCTTGTTTTTTTGGCTTGTGGCGAGTTTTTTTACTTCCATTCCACACTTTGTCGCTTTGTTTTAGGATCATGTTGGAAACACCATGTTTCATCTCCTGTAACAATCGATTTAAAGAAGTTTGGATCATTTTCAGCGGCTGAAATGATGTCTCTGCAATGTGCACTTCTCCTTGATTTTTGTTCATTGGTTAACGTGTGTGGAACAAATTTAGCACAGACTTTTGTTTTGCCTAAATCTTCATGCAGGATGGTTCGAATCATTTCTTTGTTGATGTTTAAAGACTCTTCCATCATTTTTAGTGACGCACATCAATTGTTTGCCTTGAAATCCCGCACTTTTTCAATAATCTCAGGTGTCCTAGATGAACTTGGTTTTCCGGTATGCTTATCATCTTCTAGCGTCTCTCTTCCGTCCAAAAAACGTTTGTGCCACAGCAAAACATTTGATCTACGTAAACAAAACTCACCGTAAACTTGTTTCATCATTTGGTACGTTTCTGAGGCACTTTTACCAAGTTTTGCGTTAAATTTAATAACATCAGCCCTTTGTTCCATCTTAATAATTCAACATGAAAAAAATTTTACTTCTCTAGTTTCGTTTGAGTTACTTTAACAACTGCGCAGTACTTTTGGCAGAAAGTAAGCAGATGGTCACTGTTTATAACGCATTCGCGATATAAACAGTGACCATCTGCTTACGGTATTGAAGATGCATTCATTAATATTATTAATAACATCTATGAAAATGCAAGTTCAAAGATTCGGTTATTTGAAAATACAACACACATAAAAATTGGAAAGGGAGTGAGACAAGGTGACACCATATCTCCGAAGCTCTTTAATGCCACATTGGAAAATGTCCTTCAATCACTGAACTGGGAAAACAAAGGGATAAAGATTAATGGAGATTATCTAACCCACCTTCGTTTTGCTGATGACGTAGTCATTTTTGCAACTACCCCATCAGAGCTGCAGAGTATGATCCAGGAACTTGCTGACAAGAGTAAAGAAGTGGGATTAAAAATGAACTTTCAGAAGACAAAAGTGATGTCCAATGCTTTTACAAGAAATGAAGATTTATCGATTGATGGAGAAAACCTGGAGATAACAGACACGTACGTTTATCTTGGACAGCAGATATTAAGTGAGGGTCACATTGATGAAGAAATTAATCGACGTATAAAATTTGCCTGGAGAGCTTTTGGAAGAAACAGCATAATTTTCAAGAGCAATATGCCATTACGTCTTAAAAGAAAAGTGTTTGATCAATGCATCCTTCCAGTGCTTACGTATGGGGCAGAGACATGGACCTTAACTAAAAGAGACATACAAAGGCTGCAGACAACTCAAAGAAGCATGGAGAGGTGTATGCTTGGTGTAACCAGGAGAGATAAGAAGAGGAACTCGTGGATCCGAAAAATGACAAGAGTGGAAGACATCATGATCAGAGTTAAATCCCTGAAATGGCAATGGGCTGGACATACTGCCAGAAGGACAGACCATCGATGGACAGCCAAAATTTTGGATTGGATTCCAAGGGACAGGAAAAGACCCAGAAGAAGACCAGACCACGTGGGAGATGGGTGGATGCAATTCGAAAGTATGCAGGAGTGACATGGAGGAGACTGGCACAAGACAGACCATTGTGGAGGAAACTTGGGGAGACCTTCGTCCAGCAGTGGATTGATAATGGTTGACAATGATGATGATGGTAATGTAATATTATATACATACTGTATAAGCTAGAATTGGGGACCCCCGCCCCCTACACACACACACGCAGGAGCAAACCAGTTGCTGAGGCGCGATCTAATGGGCACAACATAAGCACCTCTGTTGACGAATTGTGGAACTTAGCAAACACAACTGTAAAACTATGATAGATAGGGCAGAAATGTAAATTACAAAGTTGTAAAACTGACTTTCCTTTTTTTTTTTATTGGAGGTTTAATGACCACCGTAGCAACTCAATAGGCTATAAGCAGTCGTCCGCCCCTAATTGAGGGCCACTGACTATAGGGAAGGAAGAGAGCCATTGCCGCAAGACAGACAACATTCATGCCTCACCGGGATTTGAACCTCAGGGACCCTTCATGGACAAATGGTCAGAAGCTAATGCTTAGACCACTGCGCCACCGGGGCGGCCTTTGCTTATTTGGAATCGATATCGCTGTTTCATTAAGTACACATTTATACATGTGCTTGCATTCTACGAAAAATTACAATCTTACACTATTAAACTTAGTTGGTTCACACCATAAAAAAGTGTGCATTGTATCATTATATTCCCGAAAAATTTGGAGGAGTCCTTTACATTGGGGATCCCCGACTCTGAAATCTGGGGGTCGTGCCCCCAGTGGTAACACCTATGATCGTATGATACATACTGACCTGTATCAACAGATACATCAGTGTATTTAGCCTCATACATGATTTCCAGATGTCTTCTAAATCCTTTCTCATTCTATACCTGTATGAAGTATTGATAAAATTACCTAATTGGCTCTTATTCATTAATTTTACTTTTTTCTTTTGACTGGAAGCAAAACTGTAGCTATCATAGGTCACAGACTTTTAAAACACAGCTGGAAACATGTACACTTACATCCATAAGCGTAATTTTAGTGGGGCATGTGCCCCCCCCAACTTTAGGAAATATAAGTACAATGGCAAGCCTATGATGGAGCAGCAAATATGAATGCAGGGCAGGGGTTGCACTGCTGATCCCATTCTTTGCAATTTGTAAAAAGAAAATCATTTTGGCAATAGAAAAAAGGTTTTGGCAATTACCTTTTTGTAATATTATAACACTTTGGTGAAAAAAAAATTGAATTTGGCAAATGAGTTGGCAAAAACTTTAAAAAAGCCAGAGCAACCACTGTGAATGGAAGGGTTAATGAGTCAATATGAAGTTCAAAGAGGAAGAACCAAGAGCTTTACCCACACACACACTGTACAGCTTATAGCAACTCTTTCTGCTTTTAAGTTTTTCACGAATAAATGTATTCAGCCAACTATTTTTCTGCAACTCCATTTATTTCGTGAAATTCTTTATTCAAAGTTTTGTATGTTTTCTTTTGATATGTTGTCAGCGAATTTTTATCTCAATGCAGCGCGCTCCACAAAAGAAGAATGGCTTGGTTTCGTGGTTTTTCGTAAGTATGTAGTGATTACTGCTCTGTTTTCTTTGGAACCAAAGCTTAAATGAAACGACAAAATGCAGTAGTATTTCTTTTCAATTTTTTCTACCAATGGTGGTCAACACTAAAAAAAAATCCTATAAACTTTTTTTTTCTTTTATTTTTTCTTGTTTGGAGAATATTCTGATGCTCTTAACACTCAGATACTTGGGACTTTCTCGTCCTGGATGGTGCAACGGATAGGATGCTCGAATGGTAATAAGGAGATGCAGGTTCAATTCCCGCTCCAGGGCGATGAAAATTTTCAAGTTTTCTGACGTAATTGATATTACGTGTGAAACAGTAATCACAGTCAATTCAGTGATGTCTGATTGCTATGTTAATTATCACCACCAATTTTTTTACTATGGAAGCAATTATGCATGCCTTTAAACAGGTTAATCATGTATGACTAGCTATGCCCATTGGAAAACATACTGGAAATTAATTATCAATTTCCATGAACATGACAATCAATAAAATTATTTGGGGCATAGAAGTGCTTCCTGCAACTGTCAATTTACAGAAATTGTTTTAAAACCTAAAAGAAAGTTTGTGGTGCAGGAATCAAGAAGAGTGCAGCTCAGTTTTGAAATTGTACAAACCTGCATCATAATTTATAACTTCCATGATATTTCCCCCTGAATTTCTCAGAATCTGCCTTCTATCCAATTACTGTAATTTGTTTCACTCAGTTGAAGAAATTTTTCTGTGAAAATACTATTTATACCTAACACTCTGCCAGTTTTTTTTTTAATAAGCTTTCAGTAACACTGGTGGATACAATCACTATCAAACTCGTCAATATGTTTCAAGCCCTGACACAGCTAAGTGCAAAACTATTCGAGCAGGCTTTAAATCAATTTCTTTGCTAACTCTTCATATCTTCAGCAACACAAAGACCTGGAACCCCCTGCCAAGCAAATTATTTTCTGAGCATTACAATCATCCCTGCTTTTAAAACAGCTGGCTCTTGAATGTTTCTATGCATTTAACACTTAAATATGACTACCATTTACTGACTGCTATTTACAACCAGTTTTACAGAGATGTCATAAAGCTATGCAATTTGAAATATACATGCTGAAAAAATCTGAAAATAAAAAATAAAAATGATGCTACCTGCACTAAAAAATTTTTTCATGCTGTTAGATGAATGAAAGGGGTTAATGATGCCTCAAACAGAACAGGAGGTCTATTCATATCTTGTACTTAATGGGGGGAGGGAAGATTTATCCAAAATATAGCAAATCATAGTAAAATTGGCTACCTACTGTGAAAAGAACCACTTATTACCAATCACTACACAGAAAATTCACAATACACAAGGGAGTCCTCTACCTATATACAGATGAGTTTGGCACAATTTGCTGTTTCATACAGCACAAATTAGAACCCATGAACCTCCTTTCCTACACTGAACTTGAACTTTCAGATATCCCCAAATGAACAAATGTTTATTAAAAAAGAACTGAAAATGTGTGCAACAAATGGAGTTCAGTTAAAAATCCATAAACATACACTAGTAGATTAATGTCTCATGGATAGTTAAAGGAATACTGGTGTACCTAAACTACAGAGCAAGTTGTGTTTAATTTAGGAATGATTTGGCACTTGGGTGCCAGCATTTTGAGGATTAAGATTCCTTCAGAAGTGGAAAATTATTACTATAGCAGTCCTCCACTAAGACCCTGACAGTGCAGAAAAGGAATGAAGCCATCATGTACCTTGAATAGCATATAAGCATCATAGAACCTATGATCCAAATGCAGAGACAAGTTTACACAGGGGAGTATCCAGGTTTTTAAATATGATAACTATTTTTGTGTAATTCTGCCTATTTTTGTGTTTAGAGTAATTTTCCCGAAAATGTTGCTAAGAAAACATTTGAAAGTTCATGAAAGTTCAAAGTAGTGTGGATTAGATAAGATCATCATTATTATCTCAGGACTTACATCATGATTTGGGTTCTACTGCGCACATCAATGGTGTCGCCATGTGCGCAGTAGAACCCAAATCATGATACGCAAATATCTACATGACAGGGCTGAACATTCATTAGGGTTAAGCAGCATACTTGAGCGAGTGAGTGCGATAATTCCAATGTCCGTGCACCTACCACTGATGATGGCTACGAGTGTTAGCAGAAACCAGTTTGGTGCTTCGCAATCGGGAGATTAGTATTTTTTGGATTATTTTCTTTTTCAAGACTATTCGTTTTTGAAATTTCAGCAAAATTATAATTCGTCTTCATATTTTGTTGTGTATCAAGGTGCTTCGCAGTCAAGATTATTTCCTCTTCGAGATTATAGTTTGTTTTTTAAAAAAATCAACAAGGTTTTAATTCAGTTTCTTATTTCGTCGATGTTAAAAATTTTTTGCATTGTAAAAATTCATCTTGTTTAATTTTATCTGGTGCAGATTTTACAATATTATGAATTTTAATTTAAACTTCACAATTGAGAAAAAAATTCACATTCTTTGAAGACGTGCATATGAAGCCCCGACAGCCACTATGAATATTGTAAGTACAGATACTTATTATTATTATTCTTGATTTCAATTGCCAATACTATGTTAACGTCATTTAGCAATCTCCCGACTGCTGAACTTGCATAACGTGTGAAACAGTAATTACAGACATTTAATGTCAATCAAATTAAAAAAAAAAAAAAATTTCATGAGTTTTACTGGTAACTTCTAGTATGGCTTAAAAGCCATGATGTTTAATAAAAACCTCTTCCAGATGGTGCATTTTATTCATAATCATTTCATTTCCATGCATTAACCAAATGAAACATACAAATTAACTACATCATAATATCATTTTATAAACATAAAAACAGCTATCTGATTCTGTTTAACAACTTTGGTAACAATGGATAAAAAATCTAACAATAAAAAATTACTGATTAAGAAAATAAAATATATATAATGAATATCAGTCATACAACATAAAAAAATGCTGGAGCAGAATTATTTTGTTGCCACAGTAAAATCAAGATGGCACTCTTTCAATCATGTGAAAAACTGGACAAATATAGTTATAAATATAGCTAGAAGTAGCTACTTCTAATGCTGAATTTTTAACTTCCTTCACAAAACACATTCAATGAGCAGCACAGAAATGGGAAAGAGGATATTGTTACCATATCTATGGCAATAACCACCGGAAATTCATTATTTTGGCTTTGAAACCTGACAACTACAATCATATTTTTTGCCACTAGAAAAAGTACTTCTTTGACTCTGAAAATTTTTAACTTCTCAAATTTGGCTTCTTGCTTCAACTCATTACTTAGGTGTGAATTACTTTCAAATTTTCCTAAATGAATCAAAGAAATTCAGAATGTTCAGTGATGCATAGTTGCATTGTTTAACTACCAACTTTTCTCTCCCTTTTTTTTTTTTTTTATTTGACAAATAAGGAACAAGCTATTGTATTTTTGATTGTGACATGGTCCAAAAGGGAAACAAATGCATATTCATAATTTTTATGAAGAATTAACTTCATATCCATTTCAGTATCTATGAAAAAAACAACACAATTTAAATCCTTCATATGGCCTATGTTCTTCTGTAAGCCACTCAGTCACAACTGCTACACACAATCTGTGAAAGTCTTTGCAAAAGCTCTACCAAGGCACTCTTAGTTAAGTATGGCCCTACACTTTGAATGGGTACAATCAGGAATAAGTATTTATTTCATTGTAGACTTTAATTGCCTTCTTTATTTCCCTTTCTTTGTATTCCTTAATTTCTTTTTAGAACTTTAATTATTCATCTCTAGTGAAACATTACTTGGGAAACTGGCGCAGCTCAGAACAGATTGGCAAGGAGGAATAACAAAAGACCAGCAGCCAGTAGGTTCTTCTATTCCCAAAATGGAAGTTGGACACCCAGGTAGACTGCAGCTAATTTATTAATATTTTAAATAGAAAGAAATTCATATTTCTTTGAAACTTTTTCATTAATTTATGCCATGTTCCTTTCCAGTATTTCAAAATTTCAGCTTTTCTATGTAATTTCACTTTTAACCTTAAAGTTTGGTCATAACAAAAAATAATAATAATAATAATTTGTTAACTAATATACTAACCTTAACCGTAAACATTATATATATATATATATATCATCATCATCATCATCATTGTCAACCATTATCAATCCACTGCTGGACGAAGGTCTCCCCAAGTTTCCTCCACAACGGTCTGTCTTGTGCCAGTCTCCTCCATGTCACTCCCGCATACTTTCGAATTTCATCCAACCATCTTCCATGTGGTCTTCTTCTGGGTCTTTTCCTGTCCCTTGGAATCCAATCTAAAATTTCGGCTGTCCATCGATGGTCTGTTCTTCTGGCAGTATGTCCAGCCCATTGCCATTTCAGGGATTTAACTCTGATCATGATGTCTTCCAGTCTTGTCATTTTTCGGATCCACGTGTTCCTCTTCTTATCTCTCCTGGTTACACCAAGCATGCACCTCTCCATGCTTCTTTGAGTTGTCTGCAGCCTTTGTATGTCTCTTTTAGCTAAGGTCAACGTCTCTGCACCATACGTAAGCACTGGAAGGATGCATTGATCAAACACTTTTCTTTTAAGACATAATGGCATATTGCTCTTGAAAATTATGCTGTTTCTTCCAAAAAGCTCTCCAGGCAAGTTTTGTACGCAGATTAATTTCTTCACCAATGTGACCCTCACTTGATATCTGCTGTCCAAGATAAACGTACGTGTCTGTTATCTCCAGCTTTTCTCCATCAATCGATAAATCTTCATTTCTTGTAAAAGCATTGTACATCACTTTTGTCTTCTGAAAGTTCATTTTTAATCCCACTTCTTTACTCTTGTCAGCAAGTTCCTGGATCATACTCTGTAGCTCTGATGGGGTAGTTGTAAAAATGACTATGTCATCAGCAAAACGAAGGTGGGTTAGATAATCTCCATTAATCTTTATCCCTTTGTTTTCCCAGTTCAGTGATTGAAAGACATTTTCCAATGTGGCATTAAAGAGCTTCGGAGATATGGTGTCACCTTGTCTCACTCCTTTTCCAATTTTTATGTGTGTTGTATTTTCAAACAGCCGAATCTTTGCACTTGCATTTTCATAGATGTTATTAATAATATTAATGTATGCATCTTCAATACCGCAGGATTTCAGAGCCATTGCAACTGCTGATGGTTTCACCGAATCAAAGGCTTTTTCATAATCGATAAAAGCCATGCACAATGGAAGTTCATATTCCCTCGCTCTTTCAATTAGTTCTCTCAGTATGTGGATATGATCTATTGTGCTGTAGCCACTCCTGAATCCAGCTTGTTCTCTCGGTTGAGCCATGTCCAGTGTCACCTTCAAGCGGTGTGAAAGAACTTTAGTGAAGATTTTATAAACCACTGATAGGAGGCTGATAGGTCTGTAGTTCCTGAGATCCTCAATGTCACGTTTTTTATGTAGCAAGATCATTGTAGCGTTGTTCCAATCCTCAGGAATTTTCCCTTCATTAAGGCATCAAATGAAAATTTGGGCGAGTACTGTTTCGATTTCTCCACTTGCTTCTTGTATGATGTCTACAGTAATTCCATCTTCTCCTGGAGCTTTTCCCCGCTTCATGTTCTTGATTGCATGTGCAACTTCTGCTGGAAGGACTGGAAGAACTCTGGTACTGGTACCTTTCATGATGTCTGGAGTACATGTATCATCCCTTTCATATAATTTGGAGTAGAAATCTTTCACTCTTTTCAAAATTTCGCCTATTTCTTGTTACAGAACCATCTTCTTTTCTCAGTGCCATAATCTGTTTTTTTCCCCTTACTGAGATGTCCCTTTGCTATCTTTAGGCTTTGGTTGTTTTCAATTGCTTTCCTTACCAGTTCACAGTTGAATTTCCTTATGTCTTCAGTGATACTTTTTCGTACTGTCTTGCATAGCTCTATATATTCCACTTTGGAAGTCAAATCTTCTTTAGTTGTCCTCATCACTCTTCTTTTTTGCATCAACATTTTGGTTTTTCCTGATAATTTGTTCACATGCAATTTGTTCTTAGACCCAGCTAATTTTGTTGCTGTTTCCATAAGAGCTTTGGTTACTTTTCTGTTAACTTCAGAAATATCCACTTCTTCCGATGTTAGGCCTTCTAAAGCAGAGAATCTGTTCTTCAGTTCCAATTTGAAGGTATTATGGTGTTTTTTAAGGTTGGTTATGTCAATACATTTTGTTTGTCTTATGAGCTTGCTACGTTCGAGTTTAGTGTTGAGGTGCATCTTACATCTCACCAATCTATGGTCACTGCCTGTGTTGAACTTGTTTAGCACACTGCAGTCTTCTATGACGAATTTTTTTGTTACACATAATAAAATCAATTTCACTTGTCGTCCCATTTGGATGTCTCCATGTCCATTTCCTGTGTGGCTTTTTCTTGAAAAAGGAGTTTAAGATGAAAAACCCTTCTGCCTCTGCAAACTCTACGAGAGTATTTCCACGCTGGTTTCTGTTGCCGTGACCGAATTTACCTACTGAAGTTTCATTCTGTTGCCGTTGCCCTATTTTTGCATTGAAATCTCCCATAATTATCTTTAAGTGCTGCTTACCTTTATTATTTAGATCACGAATTTCCTCATAAAATTCTTCAATTTCTTCTTCAGCATGGCTTGTGGTGGGTGAATAAGTTTGAATAATCTGAGCCTGGTATCTTCTCGAGAGTTGGATAACGAGTCGTGCAGCTCTGTCAGAGGAACTTTCAACTTCTACAACTTTATCCTTCAGTTTCTTGTTTATTATAAATCCAACACCACTAGTTCTGCCAGTATCAGTCCCACGATAGTAGAAGAGATGTCCACTTTTCAGTTCAATGAGATCTTCTCCTTTTCTCCTTACCTCACTTAGCCCGACGATGTCCCACTTGATCCTTTGTAGTTCCTCTTCCAATTCAAGAAGCCTTGAATCAGAAGATAGGGAGCGTCTGTTGTACGTAGGCCAAGGTCAGCATCAGATGGCAGCCTAGTCCGGTCCTCCGGGGATTCTTAGCACCCTCTGCCTTCATGTCGCACTGGCAGCTGCCTTGGCCAGGTACATTCCAGCTGCCGGAGACTGAGGGCCAAGATTTAAGTTGTGGAGTCATTTTTGAGGGGTTTGGCCATAACTCACCACGCTGGCCAAGCGGGTTGGTGAGTGTGGGATAGCATTTCCTCTAATCCCGATGGTATAGTTATACCGCTTTTGGCGGTCGTCAGAGTCCCTTTTAGTGGGAACAGGATGTACCACGAGAAGGCGGGGTTGACATTTGTCAAGGAGAGGCTGTGATGTTACGCATCACCTGACCTTACATCCCATATATATATATATATATATATATATATATATATATATATTCAGTTTGAAAGTTACAATCTGGATACACTAAAAAAAAATATATTTTCTAATCTCAGTTGTGTCTCTACAGGAAGCCTGGTTTTTTGCTATGAAATTCAATAACAAAGTACATTTGTCCTTGCAAGTATGTTCTGAAACATGCTAAATCTGGATAAAAATTCATGTGAGACAACATGTGGCCAAGCTGACTGTAAAAATAAAACTACAGTACCAGATGCAAGTTCTGCTCATTTGAGCAGGAATTCTTTATGCATATCTTGTTCAGTATTGGCAGGTTTCATACAAATCACAAATATATAACAAATCAAACAGAGGTCATTGCTGATGTTCCTATATATGCAATCAAACAGAGGTCATAGCTGATGTTCCTGGTCCACATCAAATGTCTGTATTAATTATATAACAAATGTTCTCTTTTTTTTTTTTTTTTTATCGTCCCAGTAAATTCTACTGTACAAAGATTACGTGAATTTCTGCCAAAGATTTATTTGACTTAAGTGATGGCACACCATAAGCACTGATAAATATCACCATGTCAGCTATTCTTTATGTAGTGTTTCTGTTAGAACGAACTTTTGGCAACAAGTTCACATTTTCTGCTGCTTGGCCAATGCCAATAAAAACATTATTATTGACCTCAGTCAGCTGAAAATGAGTTGAACTGAATGGCAAGAACTTTACTAATAAGATACCACCATGCAGAACCAAAAGTACAGCATCCATTTCATAAAAATCACAATCATGTAACAAATGTCTTTTTTTTTTTTTTTTTGTTCTTGTACCAGTAAATTCCACAGTGCAAGATCAGGTAAAGTTTTTGCCACAGACCATACTTCAGCAATTTCACACCTCAAGCACTGACAGATGTCACCATGTTAGCTATTCTTACAAAAAGCAGAATGTAGTGTTTCTATTAGAACTGAATTTTGGCAAAAAGTTCACATTTTCTGTTGCTTGTCTCATGCTAATAAAAATATGATTAATTACAGGCAGCTGAACATATTTAGCAGTGGCAAGAAATTATTTACAATATTGACAGCAAGAATAACATTATTTTAATACTACCAAAATAAACAAATAAATGTCACTTCTTCAGCTATTTTTCTTGTGTAAGTAAGGTTTACAGTTATTAATAACAATTTTATTAAGAACATTTTGTTATTAACCATAGTAGCCATGAATTATTACAATTGTTATTTACCTTGCTATTAATTAACATTATGTTTAAATAATATTGCAAGGAGTCTGGTGATTATTATTACTTATATTGTTAATAAAAATATTAATCTTTTTATTAATAATACAGCCCGATAGCAGAATCACAGCAACAGGCGATGTATGTCCCAGAATTTATTTTGGTCCTGCAGACAAGAACAAGATCTCTTTTTAATTCTCTCTTGGGCATACTCCCAGTCATGGGTGAAAGTTTTCTGTCCGGGGATGGAATTTTCTCTCAAAATTTTCTGAAAACAAAAGTTAGAGTGAAGATTTTTTGTTTTTTTTATTGAAGGTTTAATGATCATCATGAGCAATGCAATGGGCTATAAGCAGTAGCCTGTCCCTAATTTAGGGCCACTGGTTACCAGGAAGGGAGAGAGTCAGTGCCGTAAGACAAACACAACATCCTTGCCATACTGGGATTCGGACCCTGGTCATAAGCCAGCGCTTAGACCACTATGCCACCAGGGTGGCGAGTGAAGATTTCTCCCATAATTGTAATTTTTCTTTTTTTCATAATGTGTCCTTTGCCTTGTATTGCTTTTGAAATAGCATTTTAATTCCATAAACATCCGTATTTCAGCAGGAAAAATGCAGGAACAATTTCAGAAAAAGAAAGTTGGATAAAGCATAGATTTTTTCCTATATAATTGTAATCCCCCCACCTCCCTCACAATGTTTGTTCTATCCTGTATTATTGTTAAAGAAATGTTTGTGTTTCTGTCTGAAAATGGAGGCAAAAAATTCTGACAACGGAAGTTGGACGCAGCAATAATTACTCCCAAAATTGTAATTTTTTTTTCTTCATAATGTTTCCTCTAACATGTATAGTTCAATATTATTTGGTTCCATAAATGTTAATATTTCAGCATCATGGCAAGTGAAAAGATCTTACTTCGCCTGCCACGGAATGCACATTCACACAGAAGAGTATTTATTATTGACCCAAGTTATCATTTCAGTTGCTGTAGTGCTTAGTCTTAGCTTTTTTTTTTTTTTTTTTTCCTAATTTTTTAGGTTTCTGACATACACAGTCATATCAGAATAATATGAACCAACCTAATTGTAGGAATAACTACCCTTGGCCCGGATGACAGTGGCGAAACTATGTGGCATGAATGCAATGAGGCCCTAGAAGGTTGCCTGAGACACACGTGCCCATTCGGATTGCAGCAGAGCACAGAGGTTTCGAAGATGACATGGTTGTCTGTCGCAGAGGTTAAGCTACGATCGCTATTTTCACAAAATGCGATTAATTAATCCAAAACGCGCGAGAAAATTAGCGTCCCGTCGCAAAATGGCGACAGACATTTAAATATCACAGAGGTGATTGTGTTCCGAAAATTTGAACTCCCGTGTAGTCCAGGGGAAAAATTAAAATTCCTCGAATCCAGTCAGTCAGTCACAGTATTTGTCATTTTCTTGTAGGACTTCTGTCCACAGTTAGTAGAGTTTAGGTCCCAGCCACCTACAGCAAGATCGCCTTTTGGGCAGGACACAGAAACGGAAGGAATGAGAGCAAGTCTAGCGACTTTGACAGAACAGTTTGTAGTGAGATTAGAGTACAGTAGATGGCGCCACCGTACAAGTACGATGTTGCACATAGAGGGGTGAGCGAATTTCGGGGGGGGGGCATAGGAAAGGATACCCATTTAACCAGGGAGTCCTGCCTGGGGGCCGTCACAACGTGCTCGTCCGATGCACGGCGGATATTCAGCGATTGTTAGTAAATCACACCATCTCTGAAAGTTCAGCCCAGGTTCGAACCTTGCATTGATAGTCTGACTCGCTAACCACTAAGCCATCCGCGGCTCAATTAAAATTCCTCCGCTAGTTCGTGGGTAAAAGTTTTCCGTCATACGACGGAAACTTCGTCATCCATTGTTCGGTCTGACGGTCAGTTCATCGTCCACTACGACGGTTCGTCGCGCGTCGGTTCGTCGTCCACTACGACGATTCGTCGCGCGTCGGTTCGTCGTCAACTACGACGATTCGTCGCGCGTCGGTTCGTCGTCAACTACGACGATTCGTCGCGCGTCGGTTCGTCGTCAACTACGACGATTCGTCGCGCGTCGGTTCGTCGTCAACTACGACGATTCGTCGCGCGTCGGTTCGTCGTCAACTACGACGATTCGTCGCGCGTCGGTTCGTCGTCAACTACGACGATTCGTCGCGCGTCGGTTCGTCGTCAACTACGACGATTCGTCGCGCGTCGGTTCGTCGTCAACTACGACGATTCGTCGCGCGTCGGTTCGTCGTCAACTACGACGATTCGTCGCGCGTCGGTTCGTCGTCAACTACGACGATTCGTCGCGCGTCGGTTCGTCGTCAACTACGACGATTCGTCGCGCGTCGGTTCGTCGTCAACTACGACGATTCGTCGCGCGTCGGTTCGTCGACAAAAGAGGCTAAATTTCTTTAGCATTTTGCTACAACTTTTTCCTTCATTTTATGCTACAGCATTTTTTGGGCCAGCTTAAACTCTGGTGTGTCGGCACGTCAATCCAAATAGTCCCACAAGTGCTCTACAGGATTGAGGTCGGGCGCTTTCTCCGCCCAAGGGAAAATGGAGACATCACTGTCGTGTTCCTGGAACAGTCACAATCCTCCTTAGCGGCGTGGCAGGGCTTATTGTACTTTTGGTAGACACCATCACAGTAAACAACCAACATAAAGGGATGCATATGATCAGCAAGGATGGGCAGGTAGCCATTGCCATTCAGGGATCCAACCAGTGGCACCAGCAGTCCGTGATCATATCAGGAAAGCATGCCTGAGACATGCACACTGCCACCGCCTGCCTTTACTGGACCAACAAGCATGTTCAGGTGTTGGTTCTCATGTGCCTAACGCCGTATCCGCCACTGCCTGTCACTTCTGTGGAGTAGAAACCTCAATTTGTCAGAGAAGGCAACCTTTTCCCACTCTTCCACTGTCCAATGATAGTAGCCTCATGCGAACTACAGGCCAGAGCTGTATAAAAATAAAATGTATCTGCGTACACAACCATTAAAACAGAAAACTTGCTGCAAACCCGCGAATCACGATAACAATAGAATAAGATACTTTAAAGAAAAATTAATATAACAATAAATAATTATTAGAACATTACAAATTCCAGAGAAGACAAAAGTACATTACAACTGAATGCGTAGAAATGTGTGTAAAATGGAGCTTAAGGCCAAAAGTTTAAAATATTAAACTATGAACCTCATAAAAACAAGATACTAATTAAAGAAAGTTTTTATATCTAGAAAAGCAGTTCCATTAATGAACCTTCAAAAATTATAAATAGCATTTTCAACAACTTAATTCAAAAATAGTAGACTTATAAAAAACAAAAGGAAAATATTTTAATTTTATAACTGGCAACTGCAAGAGAAACCTGGCAATAAAATTTAAATTCTTTCTGTGTAAATGGAACTTTTGTTACAGTTCCTATATATTGAGACAGGCCTTGATAAAATCAAGAGGCCAGAAACGTCTAAAAACAAAAGAACTCACTATCGGAAGATGTGAAAAATAGTTGAACATTCTCACGTTAAGATAGAATTAAATATATTAATCTGAGTAAAGCCTTAAGTGTTTTAATTGCTGTAAATAAAATTTTTATTTTTTTTTAATCTACAAGCCAAAACTATCTGCAAAATCTGCTAATAATTTGGAAACTATCCGCGTACGGCGTACATCTATATTTTGCGACTCTTCTGCAGGCGTCATTGCCGACGGACCTGGGTTAACATGGGCACCTTGACGTAGCATCGACTCCACAGACCCAGGCGTAACAGGGTTTGCTCTACTGTTATCGGGGGCACTTACTTGGGTGCCCCAGCATTCATTTGCATGGTCAATTGCTGCACTGTTGCACATTGATTGCCCTTTACCAGTAGAACGGATGAGACGTTCTTCTCCGAGGTTGATGGACTTTGGGGATTCACAGTTAGGACGTTGGGAGGTACTTGGTGTGGCAGCGGTCCATTCTTGGTTAAACCCTTACTATAGCACCTTGAGAACAGCCCACGAACCTGCTGTTTCTGGGATGCCTCCACCCATGGTGCGGTAGCCGATGATCATTCCTTAAATTTGAACATCCATCAAATCACTACCTCTGCGCATTGTGTTCACGTTATGCACTATGGCTCATCTGTCCTGGCCAAGAGCTTATGTCTCTGTGTGGTCGACCTTGTCATGTACACTCTGTGACGTGCCTGGACGGGAACACTGTGATGTCGGGGTGGCCATATTATTCTGATACGAGCAAGTATAAGGTGGTGAGTTTCTTTTCTCTCTTTTTATTTCTACTTGAGCACATTTTTGTTTTTTGCACCCAGAACATGTCTTACCCAGTGACCACAAGCAGATTATGCCACTACAACATCTGTTACAGATTGATTAAGAACTTTCTGCTTTGGGTTAATACAGAAATAAATTATGATCTGAAACCTCAGTGTTAAGAATATCATAAAATATAGAACACATGCACAAAAGAAAGGATGCTGCACTAAACTTTCTTGCAATCAGCTGATGTGATGACATTTAACTGGTGCTTCTGGTTAGCCAAAACCAGTTGAATTGCTAAAATCAAGTGCCATCAAAACTTAGCCAAAGAGTGATGGCTGGGAACATGAATAAGGCATTGTACTAAAACAACATCTGTGTAAAAGGACAACACTGGGCCATCCTGGTGGGGCAGTGGTCTAAGTGATGGCTTACAACTGTTCGTCTGAGAAGGGCCCGGGTTAAAATCCTAGCGAGGCATGGATGTAGTGTTTTGTCTTATGGCACTGGCTCTCTCACTTCCCTGGAACCAGTGGCCCTAAATTAGGGACAGGCGACTGCTTATAGCCCATTGAGTTGCTCACAGTGGTCATTAAACCTTCAATAAAACCACAGCAACACTGGTGTGATGGAATAATATGACATTTTCTTAAGTTCAGATGGATAGAAATACACCTAGATAGAATTTACTCTGTTGCCAAACATGTCAGGGGTAGAAAAATTGGCTAGTCCAGTACTCTGGACCTCCATTTATTTTGATTGGAGGTTTAACGACCACCATGAACAACTCGATGGGCTATAAGTAGTCGCTCTTATGTTTGGACTAGAGCAAGGTATTTTTTATTAGCCCAGAACTACTGTTTAAAAGTTTATTTTTCCAAAGCTGCAGTGTTTTAGCAGGTGTATTTTCCAGGTATTTTACATGGTTTTTTTTTTTTACATATATACACTATAATATCAAAAGTATTTGGACACTACCAAATATTTGCATAAGTGCAAAGAACAGTTGTGCAGGAAGATGTACTGTGAGTGGGGAGTTACATATACAAAGCTGAGATGCTCTGTTGTGTTATCAGTAACTTTGAAGCGGATATGCCGTGTGGATGTAAACTTTCAGAGTTCCAGTGTGGGCTGGTCATAGGATGTCATATGAGTAATGTTTCCATACGAAGCATTGCAGCTAAACTAAACATACTAAAATTGACTGCTGTAAGTGATGTTGTGAAGAGATGAAAGCAGGACGATGCAACTACAGCTATAAAAAAAAAAAAAATTTTTTTTAGTAATTTCTTTTTCTGCAGCACTTAAAAATTTTGACCTTTGATGACTTTCCTCATTTAATACAACCTGGAGTGTTATTATTACTACTATTAATTTTTTTCAGAGATCTCAGCTGGAGCATAATCAGAATTGTATATATAAAAAAAAAAAAACTACCAGCACACACAATCATCAAAACAGAAAATTTGCTGCAGATTCAGTAAGCATGAAAATAAGAATAAATTAAAATGAAAAATAACTGAAAAAATAAAAGTTACTTTAGAATTATTAACACAGAATCACACATTTCTGAATTGCTTGTATTTACTGTTCAATCATCAAAACAGAAAACTTGCTACAGATTCAGTAAGCATGAACTAAGATTAGCAATAGAATAAAAATAAATAAAAAAAAAAGAACTGAAAAAATAAAATAGTTTCTTAAGAATTATTAACACAGAAATCACACATTTCTGAATTGCTTGTATTTACTGTTTGTTCATCATGTAACATTAACCACATCAGAAAACTTGAAAATTAGATCCCCCTGGAGCGGAAATCGAACCTGTGCCTTCCAATTTCTGTTTCTCGCCTGTAGCATGCACAAACGGAAATTGGGAGATGCAGGTTCAATTTCCGCTCCAGGGCGATGTAATATTTAAGTTTCCTGATGTGGTTAATGTTACATGATGAATAGTAAATAAAAGCAATTCACAGATGCCCGATTGCTGTGTTAATAATTCAAACCTATTTTTCACGTATTATGGGAAGAATACTTCTTCCACAGAATTTACAATAGTTACTGTCAGAATAATAATAAGAGGGTGGTGAAAATTACTCTAAACAAAAAAGCAGGGCAAATTTCACAAAAATAGACAGAATTTAACAAAAATGGGTATGATTTTTAAAAACTTGGATCTACCCTTACCTATGAACATAGTTGCAAAATGTAGGTTGTGCTGTAGGCAGAGTTAGCCGAAATGCATAATTACGCGTCTAGTACGCATCGAAAAGTGTGTTTACGCATTTAAATTTTACCAGCGCGAAAAATACGCATCAGGAATTTTTCTCGGCACATAAAAATATGCATCGAGAAACGCGTACAATACACCCCGAAGAGTTTTACCGACGTGTAAAGATACGCATCGGGACGGTATTTCGTCTTTCAAAAACAGAAATAAACGGAATAAAGGTTTTTTTCCGTAATCGTAATTTTGTTTTCCCACGATGTTGCCTCTGCCCAGTATTGTTGTTATATATCATTTTATTCCATAAATATTTGAATTTCAGTTTGAAACTGGAGGGAAAATTTCCGAAAACGGAAATTCGATGGCGCAAAAATCCCCCTGTAATCTTCAGGCACGAGAGTGCCACGGCTTCAAGAATTTCTTCTTTACCGTCTTAATCTTCGTTAAATCTCGAGATCGATGCATAACTAAACAGAAATTTGGGGGCAACTAGCACTGGTGATGGATGCTTTCCACCTGAAACTTTTGAAAACGGAAATTTCGTCTTTCAAAACTTTTGAAAACGGAAGTTAGACGCATCGAAGGTTTTCCCGTAATCGTAATTTTATTTTTAATGCGACGTTTCCTCTGCCTAGAATTGTTGTTAAATATCATTTTATTTCACCTTGAAAATGGAGGAGGAAATGTTCGAAAACGAAAATCGGACGTAGCAAAGATTTCTCCCATAACCGTATTTCTGCTTAAAACTTGGGCTTCACGCGACAATAACACATTTACTGTATTTCTTTTTTTTTTTCCCCACGATGTTGCGAACATGTGTCCTGTGTTCTTAAATATTCCCCCAAAAAAGGTTTGTATTTCATCTTGATAAGGGGGAGGGTCCGAAAATGAAAGTGACGAAGCTATAAAGTTGGTAAGAATTGATGCATGGTGTTCAAATGTATTAATATTCTCAGTTACACTTTATCTTATTGAAAATGGTGAAAGCTATCATACATTCAATTTCATGGTTCTCACAGACTGAAAGTTTTTCAGCATGATGGATAAAATTGTCATCCAAGGGCATAAAAGAAAGAAAAAAGTGACAAAGAAATGGGAAGGGTAACAAAGATATCAGCAAAAGGAAAACTTAAGCAGTGGATGCTGCATAGCTGCAGAGTCAGCAAAAGACAAATGTGGCTGTGGTACTTGCTGAGAAGTTTATTAGATATTTTTAGATATCTATAAGAATCTCAAAAGTGCAATGTATTCACTTCTTGAGCACATTGCTGTTGCATGTGGTCATTACAAAACATAATAAACTTAATGTTATTGTTTTAAAATATGAATATTATCTATTACTGAAACAAGAAGCAAAATGGATCCAAATTCTAAATACATTGAGTTGTAGTGAAATATGTTTTTATTATGAAAAAGTCTCGATTGATTTTTCTTAATCTCCAGCATTTTTATTTCACACACACACACACACACACCAGTTAGTTTTTCTAAAATACTCCCCACTTTTAAAAATTACTCCCTAAATTTTTTTAAAGGAGTAAAAATAATCCTTTAAATTTTCTTTTCAGCAAACTCTAGCTGTAGGTGGATAGTTTTCAAATTAGCAAATAGTTTTCCCTTGTAGATTAAAAAAACAACTGAAATTTTTATTTACAGCAATTAAAACACTTATTCCAGGCTTTACTCATATTAATACCCTTAAATTCTATTTTAACTTGAACTTTCACTTATTTCTCAATTATTTGAGTTCTTTTGCTTTTTCAGATGTTTCTAGCCTCTAGATTTTATCAAGGCCTATTCTCAATGTATAGGAACTGTATCAAAAGTTTCATTTACACAAAAAGAATTTTAATTTTATTGCCAGGTTCCTCTTGCAGTTGTCAGTTATTAAATAAAAAAAATTCATTATGTACTTTATAAGTCAACTACTTTTGAATTAAGTTGTTGAAAATGCTATTTATAATTTTTGAAGGTTCATTAATGAAACTGCTTTTCTGGATATAAAAACTTTAATTAATCTCTTGTTTTTATGAGGTTCATAGTCTAATATTTTAATATTTTGCCATAAAAAGGTCCATTTCACATACATTGCTGCACATTCAATTGTAATGTATTTATTTTGTCCTGACTGGAATATGTTATGTTCTAAAAATTATTTACTGTTTTACTAATTTCTCTTTAAATTATCTTATTCTATTGTTATCGTGGTTCGTGCTTCATGGGTATGCAGCAAGTTTTCTGTTTCAACGGTAGTGTACGCAGATACATTTTATTTATTTATTTTTTGATTGGAGTTTTAACGACCACCGTGAGCAACTCAATAGGCTATAAGCAGTCGCCCGTACCTAATTTAGGGTCACTAGTTCCAGGGAAGGGAGAGAGTCAATGCCGTAAGACAAATACAACATCCATGCCTCACCGGGATTCGAACCCTGACCCCTTTTGGACGATTGATCAGAGGCCATCATTTAGACCACTGCACCACCGGGGTTGCACATTTTGTTTTTATACAACTCTGCCTATGGATCAGAGAAATGGACCTTAACTGAAAAAAAGACATAATGCCTATATATAACTCGGGAAGCATAATGATTAATTACGAGGAGCTACTAATTCTTTGACTGTTAATAACTATTTTTGGAGAGCTTATTGGGCAGTTTGATTTCGATTCAAATTTTGGAATTAAAGACGTATGGAGAGATGCATGCTTGGTGTAACTAAGAAAGATATGAAAAGGAAATCTTGGATCAGAAAAATGACAAGAGTGGATGCAATCAAGGTCAAAGTAAAAACCCGCAAGTGGCAATGGGCTAGATATAACCCACAACTGAGTTACTAGTCTGGATACCAAGGAACAGGAAAAGAATTGAGGAGACCTTTATAAATGAGTGGTAGGCAATGCACGTAACTAACAAACAAATTAAGAAGAAGGTAGTGTAGAACACGCTAAGTTACGTATAAAAGTTTAATGCAAATATATTTCAGCCATTACTATGGCCTTAATCAGTGCGACTACAATTGGTTTACGTTGCCAGATTGGAAAGGCAAATTTTGTAATGGTAACTTCGGGTGATGTGACGCAATGAGGGATCTCCAGATGTAAGGAATGAAAAAGGGGAGCTCAGAGTTGCAATTTTTGGAAAATGAAATTTCCAAACTTTCTCTAAACCTCGGAGCATACCGAGTTTGGAAGGGAGCCAACTTTTTAGTATCGGTCCAAAGTGGAATAGTGGAAGTGTCGGCCATGGTAAGAAGAGATAAGGCAGATGAAGGTTTTCCAAATTTCACATCAGATTTGTGTTCCTGAAGTCTCGAGAGAATTTTTTGGAATGAACTTCCTATGTACGCGGTTAATCCAACGTTAGTCTTGATCGGAATTTTATACACTCCAGGCGAAGAAAGCGGAGGTCTTGGGTCTCTGTCATTACGGACTATAACAGAAATTGAAGTGGAAGAAGGAATGGCAAGTCTATATCCTTCTCTTTTGAAGATACTGATGAGTTTGTAAGCATAAGGTTCGTGGTAAGAGATTGAGCAAGCAAATGTTAGATCCTTTTTTGGTGAAACAGGTTGAAGAGCAACAACTGGTTTTTTCTTAGCATTTTGAATGAATTTAGAAACCAGGAGAGGTGGAAAGCCATGTTGAGTAGCGATCAAGCGGATGTTTGCTAATTCATTTTTTAGATTAATTCAGTGTTACAAACCAAATGAGCTCGATGAATGAGATACTCGAGGGCTGACAGTTTATATTGGTGGAAGGTATGAGAATTGAAAGGAATAATGCTATTGGTAGAAACTGGTTTTCGGTAGACAGAAGTGGAAAGCAGATTATTACATTTTAAGATGCTGACATCCAAGAAATTTATCTTGCCATCAATTTTTTCATTAATAGTGAATCTAATGGACAGGAATTTTTCAGTGATTCAATTTGTGAGTTGCAATAGATCTTTTTTAGGATGAGGCCAGATGACAAAAATATTGTTGACATAACAGAGACGTAAGGTAGATTGTTGGTCATGTTGCATCACTATTGATTGCTCAATATTTTGCAGGTATACTTCAGCCAAAAGTGGGGAAACAGCGGAATCTTCTCTCTGCTGCAACTCGTGATACTAGGGCTCAGATTGCTAATTTGGAATTACTGTGTTTCAACCACTACCAAAGTCTCTCGTTTTTGACCAACCTGTTCCTAGTGGATAAGTTCATGATTATGATTCATCAATCCATCTCTTCTGTCAAATTCTGTGAAGACAAAAACATGCTAAGAAATTACGTTTTTTATGCTCTCAGTCAGATTTTGTCAACCATGGGCTCTCCCACCTCGGATGCCGCTAAATTCGTCAACTTGTCTTCGTTTGTTCTGCCTTCCGTCTTCAACTATTGTCTTACCCAACGCCCAAAATTTGCTCCTCCTTCTACTGAGAATCTCATGGAAACCATCCCCTTGCTTGAATCTGCTATTCATAACACCTCTTCCGATGCTCAGCATAAAATACGTACTCAGGCCGCTGCCATCTTTATTAAACAAGCACACTCAAGTTCTGTCAATAATACTAAGTTTGCCTCAAAGCTCTTGAAAATAAACAGTTCCTAAAAGCTAATAATTTAGCTGTATGTATGGCTGACAAAGTCGGCCTTCCAGTCATTATCGAAAAGGATACCCTTAATCAAAAAGTCAATGATTTCCTCCTTTCCACCAATTGCAAACTTCTTTCTAAAAATCCTGTGGAAACCTTCAAATCATCTGTGGATTGCCTCAATAAATTACAGTCGTTAAAGGTTTTCTTAGGAGAATTTTCCGCTCCTTCTTTCTACAATTTTCTTAGATTACTTGCCCAAATTAAATTACACAAAGCTAATGCTCCAATTAGACCTCTTGTGGAAAATACTTACTTTCCTGCTTGTAACCTGGAAAAATGTCTTGCCAAAAAATTCAAGATTATCACTAATAACCACCCCTTCAATATCTCATCCACTGCCGAATTCATCTCTAGACTTTCAAATTCCATTGATGGTCATGCCAGTATGTTTACCCTGGACGTTGATTCACTTTTTCCTTCTGTGCCTCAATTTGAAGTGCACATGCTCCTCATTCATAAATTCAAAGAACAATTCCCCATGGACTGCACTTTAACCAAGGATTTGTATGATTGCCTGTATTCTCTTCGTCAACACAGTTCCTTCGTTTTTAATAATCAATGCTATCAACAAAACCAAGGTGTACCGATGGGGTCACCTCTTTCCCCACTTTTGGCTGAAGTATACCTGCAAAATATTGGGCAATCAATAGTGATGCAACATGACCAACAACCTACGTTACGGCTCCATTATGTCGACGATATTTTTGTCATCTGGCCTCATCCTAAAAAAGATTTATTGCAACTCACAAATTTATTCACTGAAAAATTCCTGTCCATTAGATTCACTATTAATGAAGAAATTGATGGCAAGATAAATAGCAACAAATATTGAAGACTCGTGCGACATTAATCACTGAAGCGATGAAAGATTTCCGTCTTTAGCACGATTTAATGATTAAAAGATGAGAAATATATACAAATAAAAACAATTAAAACCATGAGCACTTTTGAGGCAGCGGCTGCCTCTTTTTCAGATGTAATAAATAGATACACATTTAATCTATATATAATATAGATCATTGCATTGTGGGAAGCATGGTAAGTTAGCCAATAGTAATCTACATGCGTCAAAAATGTTGCGTATACTGTTGGCCCAATGGTCTGAAGAAGAAAACATGGAAATATATAATAGAAATAAATGGTGTAGGGTGAACATTCAATTTTAAGTTTATATTACAATTTATAATTTACATTTTTAATAAGGGATTTCCAAATGTTACGTAACTCATAGGGGTCATGGCATGTTCATTACAACATTGCTCACCGGAGGCCTCTATATACACACTTTCAGCAATTAAAAGATCACCAGGTTTACTAGGAGTATTAATTATTCTAACATTGCTCCAGTCGGGATTAAGATCATCTTGTGTAACAGATTTGGCTAGTGATGTACAATACATGCCTGTTTTAATATTGTATTTGTGTTCTTTAATTCGTAATGCAATATTGCGTTTTGTAGAACCCACATAATTAGAAGCTGCTTATCCTGTAGTTGCCTTAACCAGAGGGATATTGTAAATACCCCACTGTCCCATTTTGCTATTCCGTTCACGATCCTTACGAACTACTGAAAATAAGTTTCGTGTGCGTGAACCAAACTTCAAGTCATATGGTTTACATAGTTGTGTTAAGGCTCTCGTTAAATGTGGATTGTATTGCATAGAGCCAACATATATGGAATTGCAGTTGGAGTTTCTTAACAGGGTAGTATGTAGGGTATATTTGACCTTGCCAAACACTTGCCTAATCAGATATTTAGGGAACTCATATTGCTCAGCCAAACCAAAAATGTAGTTAACTTCTTGCTGAAATAATTCAGTAGTTGATGAATGTGAGTGAGCTCTTCTAAACATATAGAATAATGCTGTCAACTTATGTTGTTTAGGGTGTGATGAATGATAAGGTATTAAAACAGGTGTATGACTGGGTTATCTATATACACAAGTGGTAATGCAGTTAAGGCTATAGTCCTTACGAATAAGAATATCCAAGTAAGGTAAGCAGTTATTAGCTTCAAATTCTATCGTGAGCCTGATAGTTGGGAACATGGATGATAGTTCGCCAACGAACTATCATAACTCATAG
Source organism: Macrothele yani (assembly GCA_039090855.1). Classification (NCBI taxonomy): domain Eukaryota; kingdom Metazoa; phylum Arthropoda; class Arachnida; order Araneae; family Macrothelidae; genus Macrothele; species Macrothele yani. The sequence goes on from CM077004.1 coordinate 37,222,428, forward strand.
GGGGCATGGATGATAGTTCGCCAACGCACTATCATCCATGTTCCCAACTATCAGGCTCACGATAGAATTTGAAGCTAATAAGTGCTTACCTTACTTGGATATTCTTATTCGTAAGGACTATAGCCTTAACTGCATTACCACTTGTGTATATAGAAAACCCAGTCATACACCTGTTTTAATACCTTATCATTCATCACACCCTAAAGAACATAAGTTGACAGCATTATTCTATATGTTTAGAAGAGCTCACTCACATTCATCAACTACTGAATTATTTCAGCAAGAAGTTAACTACATTTTTGGTTTGGCTGAGCATTATGAGTTCCCTAAATATCTGATTAGGCAAGTGTTTGGCAAGGTCAAATATGCCCTACATACTACCCTGTTAAGAAACTCCAACTGCAATTCCATATATGTTGGCTCTATCCACATTTAACGAGAGCCTTAACACAACTATGTAAACCATATGACTTGAAGTTTGGATCACGCACACGAAACTTATTTTCAGTAGTTCGTAAGGATCGTGAACGGAATAGCAAAATGGGACAGTGGGGTATTTACAATATCCCTCTGGTTAAGGCAACTACAGGACAAGCAGCTTCTAATTATGTGGGTTCTACAAAACGCAATATTGCATTACGAATTAAAGAACACAAATACAATATTAAAACAGGTATGTATTGTACATCACTAGCCAAATCTGTTACACAAGATGATCTTAATCCCGACTGGAGCAATGCTAGAATAATTAATACTCCTAGTAAACCTGGTGATCTTTTAATTGCTGAAAGTGTGTATATAGAGGCCCCCGGTGAGCAATGTTGAAATGAACATGCCCCCTATGAGTTACATAACGTTTGGAAATCCCTTATTAAAAATGTAAATTATAAATTGTAATATAAACTTAAAATTGAATGTTCACCCTACACCGTTTATTTCTATTATATATTTCCATGTTTTCTCCTTCAGACCATTGGGCCAACAGTATACGCAACATTTTTGACGCATGTAGATTACTATTGGCTAACTTACCATGCTTCCACAATGCAATGATCTATATTATATATAGATTAAATGTGTATCTATTTATTACATCTGAAGAAGAGGCAGCCGCTGCCTCGAAAGTGCTCATGGTTTTAATTGTTTTTATTTGTATATATTTCTCATCTTTTAATCATTAAATCGTGCTAAAGACGGAAATATTTCATCGCTTCAGTGGCAAAATAAATTTCTTGGATGTCAGCATCTCAAAATGTAATAATCTTCTTTCCACTTCTGTCTACTGAAAACCAGTTTCTACCAATAGCATTATTCCTTTCAATTCTCATACCTTCCACCAATATAAACTGTCAGCCCTCAAGTATCTCATTCATCGAGCTCATTTGGTTTGTAACACTGAATTAATCTAAAAAATGAATTAGCAAACATCCGCTTGATCGCTACTCAACATGGCTTTCCACCTCTCCTGGTTTCTAAATTAATTCAAAATGCTAAGAAAAAACCAGTTGTTGCTCTTCAACCTGTTTCACCAAAAAAGGAACTAACATTTGCTGGCTCAATCCCTTACCACGAACCTTCTGCCTACAAACTCATCAGTATCTTCAAAAGAGAAGGATATAGACTTACCATTCCTTCTTCCACTTCAATTTCTGTTATACTCCGTAATGACAGAGACCCAAGACCTCCGCTTTCTTCGCCTGGAGTGTATAAAATTCCGATCAAGACTAACGTTGGATTAACCGCGTACATAGGAAGTTCATTCCGGAAAATTCTCTCAAGACTTCAGGAACACAAATCTGATGTGTAATTTGGAAAACCTTCATCTGCCTTATCTCTTCTTACCATGGTCGACACTTCCGCTATTCCACTTTGGTCCGATACTAAAAAGTTGGCTCCCTTCCAAAATCGGTATGCTCCGAGGTTTAGAAAAAGTTTGGAAATTTTATTCTCCAAAAATTGCAACTCTGAACTCCCCTTTTTCTTTCCTTACATCTGGAAATCCCTCATTGCATCACGTCACCTGAAGTTACCATTACAAAACTTACTTTTCCAATTTGGCAACGTAAACCAATCGTAGTCGCACTGATGAAGGCCATAGTAATGGCTGAAATATACTTGCATGAGACCTTTATCTAGCAGTGAAATCAGAATGGCTGTTGAAGGTAACAAAGAAAGACTTCACGATGGAAAACGCAGGGACTAGCACAGGGGAGCAGTCGAGGCCTAGCGGCACCAGGCTACTTTTTACCTAACTCAATCGGGCCTTCCCTAAATTAATTTATTGAATTGTCACCAATCAAAATCTATATCTTTTTAACACACATAATATTTACCCAATTTTTTTCTCTTTCTTCTTTTCTCTTTATTTTTCATAATGGCTATGCACAAATCCGTAAATCCTTTGCTTACCGAAACCACCTCAGAAATAGCCAGTGAAGTGGATACCAGACAATATACATGGTTGAATCACATTATTGTGACCACTAGCTAATATCCAGAGTAACTGCTGAGTGCAGCACTACAGCAGTTAGACGGGCTGGGAGAGACTCAATAAGGTGCTGGAAGGTATTTACAGGTACGTGGAGCCATGATGACTGTACTGCATCCGACAGCTGCTGGAGGATCCAAGAGCGAATAACATGATCGAGTAGGTCCACAGATGCTCAATTGGGTTTACATCTGGGAAATTAAGGGGCCAGGGAAGTACTTTGAAGTCATCATGCTCTTCCAACCACTCTTGGACATTTCTAGCTGTTTGACACATTGCGTTGTCGTACTGGAAGATCCCATCCCCCCCCCAGGTAGACAATCAGCATGCATGGGTGTACGTAGTCTGCAAGGATGCATTCATATTGAATTCGGTCCATAGTGCCTTCCACAGATATTAGTGGATCCAGGGAATGCCACAAAAATGTTCCCCAGACCATAACGCTGCTTCCACCAGCATTTGTTCTGCCAGCAATGGTGGAGGAGTGTTTGTTCTCCAATGTTTCTCACCTTATATGCCAACGTCTATCTGTTCGATGAAACAGAAAACATGACTTGTCGGAGAAGGCAATTCTTTGCCAATCAGCAGGGGTCTAATTCCGACACTGCCATGCAAATGTAAGCCTTTTCTGCCGATGCATCTTTGTTAGCATAGGTGCAATGACCACCCGTCTGCATTGGAGTTCCATACGCAGCAGGGTTCGCTGAACTGTTGTTTTAGACACACTTCTGGTAGCCCCCTTGGTTCATTCGGCCAGTGAGTTGCTCCACTGTAGCGTGTCAATCGGCCCTCGCACACCTTCGAAGGCGACGTTCACCTCTCACATCAATGGCACATGGTGCTAAGCAGTTTCCACGTCACATATTCGCATATAAAAATAAAAATTTCAGTGATTGGAGAAATGGCACCACTGCGAATATGTGACGTGGAAACTGCTTAGCACCACGTGCCATTGATGTGAGAGGTGAACGTCGGCTTCGAAGGTGCACGAGGGCCAATTGACACGCTACAGTGGAGCAGCTCACTGGCCAAATTTCTCCAATCACTGAAATTTTTATTTTTTTCGAGGATCTCCAAGGTGTTCACTATGCGAGTTTTAATTTTCCTCACACCTGTATAATTATATTTAAGATCTCACTCGGAGCAAATTTAAGGAGACACCTGGGAGGGCTGGACAGTAGAGATGGGAATTAAAAGAACAACCTGTTCTTTTTCACCAGTTCCTTATACTGAACAGGAACAGACTGTTTTTCTGTTGACAAAATAACTGTTCCCTGGAGTCTTTTTTTTTTTTATTGGAGGTTTAACGACCACTGTGAGCAACTCAATGGGCTATAAGCAGTCGCCCGTCCCTAATTTAGGGTCACTGGTTCCAGGGAAGGGAGAGAGCCAGTGGCGTAAGACAAACACAACATCCATGCCTCACCGGGATTCGAACCTGGACCCCTTTCGGAAGAATGATCAGAGGCCATCGCTTAGACCACTGCGCCACCAGGGCGGCCCCTGGAGTCTCTGCTCCGTAGAGATGGGGTGTATGTGTGAAAGAACTTGTTCCAATTACTTGTTCTTTTTCTTTCTCACCAGTTCCTGCTACTGACGTCAGTGACTTGAGCATCTGCTACTGAACGGGAGTCGTGAGGAACAGCCTGTTCTTCTGTTGACAAAATACCTGTTCCCTGGAGTCTCTGCGTGAAAGAACTTGTTCCAATGACTTGTTCTCTTTCTTTCTCGCCAGTTCCTGCTACTGACGTCAGCGACTCAAGCATCCGCTACTGAACAGGAGTCGTGAGGAACAGCCTGTTCTCCTCTATAATACCTGCTCCCTCCTTTGTGGTGATCTGTATGCCTGCCAGTTTGTTTGTGAGACATTAAGCCGTATTAGACCAATCCGGCTGAAAACAGCCTCAGACTGCCTTTCAGGAACAGGCTCAGTCTGACAGTTCTTTAGCACGTTCCTGTTTTCTGGTCTTGTATTCTGTTCTTTTGTACGCAGAACTAAAAACCATGTTTCTTGTGGCTCTGGTGTTTGAACAAATGTTGTTCTTTCTCAGTGGAACTGGAAGTGTGGCTAAGCCATCTTTTTCTTATTCTTTCACGAGTTTAGTGTAATAATTAGTTGCACTCTACATGAAGGATGTTTTCCTCAGGTTTCTGTATTACGAGATGTCCTTTGAAAAGTGTTCAGAGCCATCTCTACGGAAAAAGTATGGACAATTTTACAGTGTGAATTTAATTAAACCTTTGAGGGAAACAATTTAAGGAGTGACTAAGTCCAGTAATAATAGGAGTACCTGGCAAAGCATAGCAACTTTTTTATAATAATATGGTAACCCCATGGTCAACACATGTTCAGAGCAAATTATAGTATGTAGGCGTGAACCTAAATTTAGAGTGACAATGCTTTTTGTTTATATATCATCATCATTGTCAACCATTATCAATCCACTGCTGGATGAAGGTCTCCCCAAGTTATATATATATATACAGTATATAGTCATTTCCATGTCACTTCAGCATGCTTTCCAATTCCATTCACCTATCTCCCATGTGGTCTTCTTTAGATGTATATATATATGTACATATATCATGGGAGATGGGTGAATGGAATTCAAAAGCATGCTGGAATTACATGGAAATGACTGGCTCCGGAATGCTTTTGAATCGACTGACTCAAGACAGACTGTTGTGGAAGAAACTTGGGGAGACTTTCATCCAGCAGTGGATTGATAATGGTTGACAATGATGATATATATCATGTATGCATTCATCTATGTATCTTTTCTAGCAACTGTATTATTATAAATATTAATAAACTATTATATTTTAATTTATACAAATTTTTTATATTTATAATGATACATTATTATAAGTAATGAATTATCATTATACATATTTTTCACATCAAATAGTATGTTACACTTTTCTATTCACATGAAGCAATAAATTTTAATAAAAGAGCAGCTCAGATGAACAATAACAGCTCCTGAAAAAGAATAGGAGCAGGGAACAACTGTTCCATAGAAAGAACAACATTTGTCATCTCTACTGGACAGTATTGGAATCCTCCTAAAAAAGTGGAAAGAAATAATTATTTTTGGCTAAACTTCCACGTTCGGCCCAGAGCTAGTTTTTGAAAGCAATGATAGATGGCTCCACAGTACCATCTCTCCTCTGCTCTTCTCGCGCTTTCATGTGCAATACATTACAGCTAGTTACATAAGTTATTTCTCGCTCTGTGCTCCTGTGATTTCATAAATTATTTCTGCCTGTTAATATGTGGAATTGGAAGAGGTTTTTTTAATGAAGTTGCGAAGGATGAGGAAACGTCTATTTCCTGGTATAAATGACAGGGTTTGTTTCCCACCTCTAAATGATGTTCTGAGGGCCATCTCATTAAGTCCTATGTGTTGATGCGTCTCATCGTTTAGGACAATTCAGGTGTTGGAAGAAGCAAACTTCAGGGAATGATGAGTACTCTTCCTGTACACTTGGTACATGGTTTTTTTATGCTCAGATTCCTATTGATAGAGTGGCAATTCTGACGTATTGTTTCGCCAAAAGATTGCCTTAAATTAAGAGGTGATTGAAGAAACCTCACATGGCAATGTTACCATATCCACTGGGACAGTTTGTGACTGGTATTCGTAAATAGTTTTATGAAGCGACGATAGATGGTGACACGTTATTGCTACATCGTGAAGCTTTTCGTTATGTTGTGAAAATGGCAAAGGAAGTGAATAATATGGATGAAAGGTGTCCCTTAAAAGGACCTTTTTGAATGTTGATTGTGGCATATGTATGAAATATTTATTTTCACGGAAGAATTGTTTTTCCTCATGAATATGAAACTGTGTAGCTAGCAGAATAAAAGCGAGGGAAGTTTTATCTGCCAGGGAAGAACTGTCTAATTGCAGGAATCAGGACTTCAAAGCAATGTTCAGAGGAAAGACAGCAATTCCGTCGGAATAAATATTCCAAAATATGGTTTGCCAAGTACATTTACATTGCGAGGCTACCATAAACTGTGAGACTAGTTGTCTGCAATACGAATACCAGTCGCTAACTGTCTCAGTGGATGTGGCCATGTGAGGTTTCTTCAATCGCCTCATCGTAAGACAATCCTTTGGCAAAACAATATGTCAGAATCACCACTCTATCAATAGGAATCTCAGCATAAAAAAAAAACATGTACCAAGTGTTCGGGAACAGTACTCATCATTCCCTGAAGCGTACTTCTTCCGACACATGAATTGTCCTAAACGATGAGACGCATCGACACATAGAGTCATGAGTTGGCTGAACGCATTTCATGTGCGCGAAGAGCGGAGTATAGGTGAAGTGCTACCGTGGCGCCATCTATTATTGCTTTCGGAACTAGCTGCGGGCCGAACATGGAAGTTTAACCGCTTTATATTCATGAGAAGACAATTGTTCTGTCAAAATAAATATTTCACACATATATAACAATGAACATTTAAAAAGGTCCTTTTTAAGGGCTACCCTAAATCCATATTGACTTCCTCCTGCACTTTGAAGTCATGAAATGCTTAATAATGCAGCGATAACGTGTCGCCACCTATCATCCCTTTGAAAAACTATTTAAGGGCTGAACGCGGAAGGTTTACCATTTTTTTCACAAGGCAGTTTCTTATAATTTTTGCAGTGCTAGCTTAAAAAAAAAAAAAAAAAAAAAAACTTGTCGATTCTTTAAGCATCCTGCATAATTCTGGCACCCCTGAAAATGCGGGGCCGGGGGATGCAGCACCCCTAGTCTTCCTCTTCAATGGGCTCTGATCCCACTGAATACTGCTGTAAATTTATGGTCTTGTTGATTTCGTCTTCACCCTCTTGAGGTTGATTTGGAGTAGCAGAATAATATTTGTTGTATCAGTCATTATCACCAACTATTCCCAATCCACTGCTCCGAATGAAGGCCTCCTCAACACTTTCCCTTTCACAATTCTCCTCCATGTCATTTCAACATACTTTTGAATTTTATCCACAGGTATACTGCCTCTTTTCCTGTTCCTTGGTAGCCAGTCTACAATTCTAATTGTTCAACAGTGGTCAGTTTTTCTAGCAATATGTCCAGTCCATTCACACTTGAGTCTTTACTTTGATCAAGATATCAACTCTTTTCATTTTCCAAATCCACGAGTTCTTTTTCCTATATTTCCTGGTCACACCAAGCATGCATCTCCGTGCTTCTTTAAGATTTTTTGTTAAAGTCTATGTCTCTTATCCATAAGAACTGGAAGGATGCACTGAATCAACACTTTTAAAGTATAATGGTAAAATTTCTTCCAAATGCACTGCAGTCAAGTCTTGTACATTTATTAATATCTTCTTTGATGTGGCCCTTGTTTGATACCTTTGTCTGAGGTACTGCTGAATTTCCTCCGTTAACCTCTATATCTTCAGTACTTATATTGTGACTTTGGTTCATATGAATCACTTAACATTCTTCCAGGCATAAATATAGAAATTGAGCTAAAACACACACAGAGTCACGTATGGTAAAAGGTTCATTTAGCGGTAGCTTTTGGTCATCCAACGACTTTCTTCGATACGAACCTATTACCATACGTGACTTTTTGCGTTCTCGCTCGATTTCTATGTTTATGCGTTATTGTCGCATGAAGCCCAATTTTTAAACCATTCTTCCAGGCTTTGTCGACAATTGTAAGACCTTTTGAATCATGCATTAAACCCATTATCTCAAACCTTTTGTGATTGCTTCTTTTTCCTTAGGACCTGGCAAATAATCTACATCCAGAAGTTTCCTCCATACTAGAGAAAGTGTTACCAGTTTTACATGGAACTACACTCAAGGCACAACTAATATCAACAGTAGGGGGCAGGGGAGTCCAAGGTGCCCAAGAATGTTGATAATCCAGAAAAGGAATTAATATTATCCATGTAGGTCACAGATTGATGTATCCACATTTACATTAATAGCACAATTTCATTAATCAAAAATCCTTCAAGAATTACAGTTCGTGTATATTTACAGTGCATCACTTTATTAATCAACAAAAAAATCATGATAATTTGCAACTGTATAAACATTGTGCATAAATTTATTTCACCAGAAGTTTACTATGCCCAACTACCACATCCAGGTGATTTCCACCAAAGTGTTAGCCCTCAATTTCATAAAGCAAGCAAATATATAAAATTTGAACCTTTAACACACACCCTCTCCCCCTCGTTAAAAATTGCACAGGTCAGTAGTGGCAAAAAAACTGAGTAAAAAATCTGGGAGAATAACGTCACGGTACCTATAAACTCTTGAAACACAGAAAAAATGCTGGAGTTGTGGGATAGGCGACATATAAATATACAATTCTCGGAACATTTTACTTTTACTTCATTGGTACCCACTATTCTGACAGCAAGCTACATCGCAAAATTAAAAAAAATCACGTACGATTCAAGAGAAAATCGCAAGAAAGGCACAGTTATAATGCGATCAAAGGCTGTATACATAAATAATTTTAATGCCCTATCTTGATAATTTGTGCTTTCACATCTTTGTCACATTGTCAAACCACCAGTCAGTGGTAAAGCATGCCTATTTTTCGTTACGGATGACTCACAAACACCATAATTAAAACGTTATATTTTACACGAAACATCTTAATCAGGCAAATAAGAATGCATCCACTAACTTCTAGGGACCTAATTTCGTGTTGTGTCAATTCCGCACTGGTGGCACACTGTGTTCTCAAACCATCAAGATGTTCTGCGTTGATGTCGATCATAGCTTGAGCATAGTTACAGGCCTTTATTGCTTCATTGACATTATCTTCGCCTTCACTGTCTGCCATGATTCTAATCGTGATTTCCTTTTGTTGACAGGCATCCGTACATGATGACTGTGTACTGCAATTCGTGAGAAATTACAGCTTAAAGAGACAAATTTCAGTTCCATCCTTCCAACTGCTATGGCCAATCAGCCATGATTGATTTTGGTCACGCAGTGTCTCGTCGGCTACGTAACTTTATGGTGAACGCCAGGTCGTCAGCTTGTTCAACCGGCGTGGAATTGCGCGTTTTGAGCAAGAGGTTTAGAGGCCGCTGCTTTTCTCTATGCAGAAAATCGTACGATGCGTTCTGAACGAACCCTCTGTTTTCAGGGTTTTTCCTGTTTTTCCTTTAGTGATCCGCCTGATGAATCATAGTACTTATTCTGGTCAACGAATGTAGGGGTATAATTAAGGTAGGTAAGCTCTGTAGGAGAAAAAACAGGCTTAAATCAGAGCAGTTATTTTGTTGTAATATAACCTCCGATAGACATTCGCCAAACGTTTCCTTAGGTCCAACAGTTATTCAACTGAGAACTTCTACGACGGAATAACTTTTTAATGCAATCGAGATTATTTTTTGTTTATTGCGGGTTTTGTTACCAACGTGAACAACTCAGTCAAGATTGGAGACGATCAAGTTAGTAAAATAAAGCATGTATTTGAAACATGAGAATTTCAGAAAACAGATAAAAAATTATCGTGAATAAGTGCGAATTAAGATTCATGAAGTTTCATGAATTAAGTGCAGAATTAAATCATATGTAAAAATGAATAACCGAAAACGACAACGTATACTATGCAGGGCCTGATTTCTGCACGTGCACGCGGTGCATGTGCACAGGGCCTCAGAATTTGGAGGGGCCTCCGTTACCTTAATAATAATATACATTTTCAGAACTAAAATATATTTTCCTTTATAGCACAAAATTATTATACGGTTCGGTTGCAAAATTTAGGATGAGATTTTGGAAACCAAATTATTATCATTTCGTATAATAAAGCTCAAGCGTTGTGCTGAGCTGTGATTGGCCAGTGTAACATCTTAATCTCACCCTTATTTGTAACAATCAAAATGCAATGGGAGCAGCCTATATTCGGAGCAATACGTTATATTATATATGCAAAGCATTTCAGCAAACATGTAGAATTTACTAAAAAATATTTTGATTATTAATATTGGTCTAATAAGAACAAATATTGTGAATCAATATTCATAATTATGTAGGGTTTATTTTTACATAAATAAAAATACAACAAAAGTTTAATTGACAGTACTTTATTTAAAGATTGTTGTAATAATTTACGTGGAATGTTGCAATAATTTATTCCACAATGTGTGTGGTCAGCTGCAAGACTTTGTAAGGGATTACTTCTTGCAGCTTAAACTGTTCATCATTTCCATTAAATTTATGGTAAACTAGGTGCTTTAAATTATATCTCTGGGAGGATAGTTATTTGTTTCTGTAACTGATACTATGAAACAAAAAAGAATTCCAGAGTAATTACTGTTATACCTGTAATCTCTGCAGGGCGGGGAAGTACAAGCGGTGTGAATGCTCGTCTATTATAAGACACATTGGCTATAAAGTTGACTAGCATGTGGGATGTGTTTTAATGTTTTTACTGCTAGAAAAACTGCTTGCAAGAAAAGTATTTACAAGTAAATATTATTTTGGACTGAAATTTTTAATCGAGGGGGCTCCCAGGCATACAATGTGCATAGGGCCTCGACTGACCTAAGTCGATCGGGCCCTGATACTATATGTTGAAAAAAATGTAACCCAGGTCGGCACAAGACCTGAAAATTAAAACGTTCAGCAAACGCTTGAGTGTGGCTGAAAACAATGGATTAACCTAAAATGAACTTTCCTCATAAAAAAAAAAAAAAATTAATCACACTGATATTCCTTAGCAGGACTGCCCAAAAATCTAACGTGCAGTGTAGTAGTTCTTCATATAACACAACGTTCTCACATTAACATAGTGTAGAATATAGTAACACTTTACTAGTGATCCGATTTATTGGCGTAGGAAAATATACAAAAGCGTTTCCAAGCTTTTGCACATCAACCAGATGGCTTTTTCAAGTTAGACAGAGACTGCATCTGGTTGATATGCGAAAGCTTGGAAACGTTTATGTATATTTTTCTACGCCAATAAATCGGATCACTAGTATAGTGTTACTATATTCTACAATACATGATTGGCGCACTGTTCCTCGTTATCAATTAGCGTAGTGTATTTTGTTTCCTCTGAGGCACAGGCTCCTAACCATTCGTCTGAGATGAGCCTGGGTTTAAATCCCGGACGAAGTACAAGGTGTATGTTTGCTCGATCATCATATCATTTTATATGTAGAGGATTTTTTTAGGAAGGGAGTGTCTGACCCCAGGTCTTAAACAACCCTTAGAAATAGGAAGCTAGGAGATTTGGGCTAGAATGCCCGATAGGAAAGTGAAACGGAAGCGAAGTAGAAAGGGGGAGGAAGACGTCCTTATTTATTACCGAGGTGCCATTACCCGGGGTCCGACGGCTTAACGTGCCCATCAGACGCACGGCGGATATTTAGTGGATCGAGCGTTTGTACCTGCCTGGGATCGAACCTGAGGTCCTCTCCGTGACAGTCACGCACGTTGACCACTAGGCCATACACGACCTCAGCCAGAGTCGCTGGCAGAAACAGCTACCTCCGCCACGAAAAATAGTCACTAGTGTTATAAGCAAATAAGCAAGACAAGGACTGTTCGGAATCCATTTTCCTTTCCTCGGAAGTTTTGGACGAAATTGCTATGTAAAACAAGTTTTCATAACGTCAGAGATTAATGTTTTTGGTGCAGCCACGCAAAGCCTGGACTAGACGCCATTGTTCCTTGCTGTTGTCGCTGACTGAAATAGCTATCTCCGCAACAAAAAATAGTCCATAGTGTTAAGAGCAAAAAGCAAAACAAAGACTGTTCAGAATCCATTATTCTTTGGTCAGCAGTTTTTTGGACGACATTCCTATGTAAAACAAGTTTTTAAAACGTCAGAGCATTTTCAGAAATAAATTCGATATGAGAAGTTACTCAGTCAAAAGCTTGCATTTTTGGCTGATGTTGTCCAGCTTGGAGAGGAAGGAAGTGCTACAAAACTTTCAACCAAGGGACAAAAAAATTGCAATCGCCAAAATTAAGGTAAAAAAGGGATTTTTGTATGCATGTATCAGTTAGAGGGAGGGATGTATTAATTGTTAATTTGCTTCATAAGAACATACAGTGTTTACTGAGGCATAGAAGTGGTTGGTTAGAAAATTAGATGAGATAAAGTGCTGTGTTGTTCTTTCAAATTATACGTAGGAATAGCTTTTAAAATTAGTTTATTGATCATGAATATAGCACTGCAATTAATAATAGATACAAAGAACTCTGCATGTCTGAGGAAGAGCAGTGATAGTTTTGTAAAAATGATATCTGTAGACCCCTTTATTCGTTTTATGCGATACTAATTTTTTATGAGCACGTGTGGTAAAAGTATTTTTCAATAAAACAATTTGAGGAACAAAATCGGGTGATTAAGAGTAATATGAAGAAACGATAAAGCGGTATATTTAAATTCGCATTGCTGCAACTTCACGTATCAGGTGTTCGTGGTATGTGGCGGCGAATTTTCTATTTCATAGCTGATTTTCAGCGAAATTGAGAACTTGCTAAATAAATTTTGACCTAGAAATTTGTCGGTTCTCATCCGCACCCGAATATTCCTTCTGCGCTATTTATACGATATATTATGCGTTGAATCAAACACTCTATGTACCTTTCCAATATCTATGCATTCATCACCAAGTCCTCGCGGTTAGAGATGGCGCTGCGGTCTCAATTGCTGCTCGTGGCCTCCGAATTGCTGCTCGTTGCCTTCATTATGTTAGCGATGGCTGCTGATGATTTATCCGAGATGAGTTCGGGTTTGAATCCCGGTGAGGCTTGGATGTTGTGTTTGTCTTACGGCCCTGACTCTCTCTCTCTCTCTCTCTCTCTTCCCTGGAACCAGTGGCCCTAAATTAGGGACGGACGACTGCTTATAGCCCACTGAGTTGCTCACGGTGGTCGTTAAACCTCCAAGCAACAAAAAAAATTCTCTCCAAAGTCTTTGGAGGGAACTGGCTGGAATAGTTATATTAAAAAGAAATTCTCATTTTGCAATTTACTGTGTATAGCTCTAATAAAAATTAAATTTTACATTTAATTTATTTTAAGAAATAATTTCTTTGGATTTACATGTTATGTTATGGAAATTAAGTTAATCAGCAAAATAATATTTTTTTATAGATTTGCTTATTTCCTTAATGTATACAGCATACATCCCAAGCAGGATAAAATAAGGGGAGGGAATATAACAAGCTATTCCTACGTAAAACTCTGAAGCCAACGCTGCTGAGAGACAGCCATCTTGGTATACCATTTGATGGTATTTAAATCTAATTACGTACCCAACTGTATTAGATTGGTTAGCACTTTTAAAATCTTCTTACGAAATGAAAATGCATTACTTAAATATATGGATCTATTTCATAATATTGAGACTGCATGGTTTTCTTTCAAATCAATGCTAGGTCATATTTTACCGCTGCGTACGACAAAAATGCCTTAATTTACCACACGAAAAGTGCATGTTGTTCAAAGTATTACACGAAGCAGTTCACAATCAAACTCTGTAGTAAAAAAACAAGTCACGCTAAGGTATTTCATGTGATCAGTAAAAATTCTTAAACACAAACGCATCGAAATATTGCGTTAAAAGTTGACAGTTCGGTGCTAAACGTGATAATTTAGAAAATTTTAACAAAGTGTACATCAAATATATAAAATTAAGATGCGTTTGTAACGCACAATAAAATCCGATTAACGGCGTTGATCGACAGATTACAAAAATAATAAATTGATTTATGTGACACCAATAATAAAAGTGATAATTAAAAAAAATTAAAAACCAAAAATAAACGGATCTTATTATGAGCTAAAAACGTACTTTTCACAAAATTTTAATAAAGCGTTTTCAAAAACATACAAATTTTGACCGGGGCTCACTGAAAACAGGACAACTTTAGTTCGTAATGGAGATTTTTTAGCTACTTTACCGTGTTTTCTAGCATAATTTACAAATATAACTTTTCTTCTTTTAATAGTACACTTAAAAAAATTGATAATTCAGTCATAAGCAAACGTCTTTATCACAGAAAAAAAAGGAACTGATATTAACAGGGGAAAAAACAACTTCTGTGATTGGGTGCTCCCTCATTTACGTAGCTTTGATCACATAGTTGTGGCTTTGACAGTTTGGTAGTGTACGTTTATGTCCTGATCGGATGCAACGTATGATGGTTGACGAGTGAAAACGCAACCAAAACTGTGTTCCAACACAAAAAGAAAAGGCAGAAAAATAAACAAAAAATAAACTCTCATTAGGCTGGCGTTCACACTCGTACCTTTGAAAGCACAAATGAGGGATAAGCCCCCTAATAGCTTAACAGGCCCGCGCACCGATTTGTGACGTCACTAGAGTAGCAAAGAATATCTAACTGATAAGAAGGTAAGGCTCAGCGAGACGTAACTAGCGCCACTATATTATGCGGCAAAGAATTACTACACAGAAGCCAACATTACAGGCTGATGCCGCAGGATGCCGAGCAGACTGAGTTAGACTGAGCATGCGTGTTTGTGTTCAAAGAATATAAACGCTTGTTTGTGTTGGCGTTTTGTTCAAAGGTTTTGTTGTTCTCATCTAGATCTGCGTTTATATTACAGCCATGAAATACACCCACTCCATTCCGATGAATAACAATTCATGGAATGGAGTGGATGAATAACAAGAACAAATTTGAAACCGTTTGAAACAAATATCCTGGAAAACCATTAAAACAACGTTTGCTGAAAAAAAAGCTATCGTTACGTTGAAAAAATTAATTTATCAATTATATGAAACTGACTTTTATGAAAAATACCTCGTAATATTGTAAAATGAAAGAGGGAAGCATTCGATTACACAATGCATACCAAACAGACAGCTTTAAGCATACACTCAATCGCGGCGAGTTAGTCCGGTCGGTAGAGAGCTCAGCTATCACGCCAGCGGCCCAGGTTCGAACCTACTCAGATACGAACTGATGTTTTTCCGATCTGTTGAGAAAATTTCTCCAGCGCAGTGCGTTTAATTTACAAACTTCGGAAGGGTAGAAAAAAAAATTGTAGCTTTGGGAAACTGCGGTTGTCTTTGCTTTTTATTATTATTATTATGGCTGCTACTGGGAAACCAGCCTCAGCATTTTTGACATTTAAGGTATATTGTAAATATGAAATTCATGCCAAGCAACCTGGTATTACTACGGTGCTTAAAGTGAGAATAAAACTGCTAAAATTTCCTTAAAATAATATTAATTGCTAATGTATATATTTGTTTCACCAAAAGAAGGGACAGGAGGGATACTCAGAAAAGAACAACAAAAAAAAATGCTTTAGTAGACCCAATGAGACCGAAGGAAACAGTCGCAGATCAAAGCTTAGCTTCCTTTCCGTGAAATAGGCTTCCCGTCCCGTGTCTCCTACGCTTTTTGCGCCTGAATGTTAACTTTCCCGCAGAGCATCTGCTGCCGCATTACATTGTGGCGCTGCTGTCGCCTGTTTTACATTATCTCTACGAGAGTTGAGCTTCTTCACGCGAAGCGTTTATATTCTTTGAGAGTAGTCCGTAGTCGCGGAGAGGAGCATTACGGCGAAGTGCGAACGAACGCGTCTTTACGTACACCAACTAACCAGGTCGTGCGTTCTTTTAGAGTTTCACTGCATTTAAATAAGAACTTGTGTGTTAGTTTTTAAATAACTGCACAGTTAACAAGTTTGTTTAATAATCTTTTAAAATACAGAAGAAAAAGAAATTACAGCGTAAAATTTAGCGTAGCAATAATTTCGACTTGAAAGGGTAAGCAATGCAGATTCGTTAACTTAATGAAAGCATCACTGTCATTTCACTGGAAGTGATAAACCATTCCTATAATCGAAATTATAAACTGCTGTCGTAGTTTCACTTGAAGTTGTAGTGTCTTTATAGTTAGTTAGTCAAAGTATACCTTGTCAAAGTTCAACACATCTGTATTAAGTATATTAGTAGCACTAAGCAAAACTATTTGGATCCACAATATAAGCATTTCTTTTTATCTGGAAAAATACAAGTAACTTATTGGCAGAAATTTTCTGAAATTTGATTTTCAAGAAGTATTCAGGAAAACTGCCAATGTACAAATAATTATGGTTGTGTAGTTCTTTGTGTATCACAAACACAATTTGATTATGTGTCCGTTAGCTGTTCCTTGAAGAATTTCAAAGACACTTTTCTAAGAAAATCTGAAATTTGTTCCAATAATTTCTTAAAGTATTTTTTCAGATAATTATTATATTTTTTGAGAACCTGACAAATGCACATGCAGTTATTGTACTGAATAATTCTAAGCGATTGTTTTGGTACTATAGAATGTATTTTAAAAGATGTACATGTTTCATTATAAATTGACTAATTTGATGTACCATTTTCTCAGAAACTATAAAAAGCAATGGTATAAAATTTTGCACAAATGTTTTGTCATTACTAGAGCTATTGAAAAAGATTGTTTTTTCCTTTTTTTATGATTTTGGTTTCAAAATAAATTCTATGAAGGATTGAAGAAGTTTTTCCCCATACAAAAATTGACACCCACCCCCACGTTTGGAAGCACACTTTCCAGTAGTTATCGGATAATATGAGATATATTAGTTCCAGTTATTATTGATGTAGCTTGTGAAGACACAGTGCAGGAAGTCTGGAAACAGATAAGTCTATATAAATGAATAAAAAGTTAATTTCTCATTTTAAGCAAATGTTTTCAAAAAAAAAAAAAAAAAAAAAGAAGCGAGTATATATTTCTACTTGTATTTTAAAAATCTTGTTTGTTTAGAACACAGTTTCCACAATATGTGGATTCGTGTCGATCCACGTACTTTTTTTCTCTTAAAAATAACAACTGCCCGAGATGCCCAGAGCATGTAAATCATTCGTCTGGGCAGGTAAATAAAACATCTAATTGCCTGTGCATGGTAACTCAATTTTAAAATAAAAAGTTTGTAATAAAATTTCCTACTAAACAAGAAAAAAATGACAGTCATCACATGTCGTGTTTCATGTCATTGTTAATTAATGGAAGTTGTATTATTGTTACGAAGTACCAAGGAAAGAGCAATATCACATCTTTAATTATGTTATGCTCTACGCACAGAAATCGGAAACCTAGTTTTGCTCCAAATTTTGTTTATAATCAACAACAGTATGCATGCCTCTGATGTAACTGGCCTCTCATGTTTAGTGACAAAGGGAGAAAACTTTAACAAAAGGAACATGGCAGAATCACTAAATTTCCGAAACACCAGTTTCATCATCGTACCATTTCATACCAATTTTAGCATCAGCATCTTAAAAATTGATTGTGCATTGAACATTTGTAATACAGACCCTTAAAATGGAAGTGCAAACATGTTAAAACAGTTCATATTTTTAACTTAAAAAAAATTAGGGTTCTGGTTTGTTATCTTAAAAGATAAATTTTCCTGCGCATCCAGCTTTTACTACCTGGGCAAGTAAATAATTTCTTGCCCAATTAGTACTGATATATTTCACCTAATTTTTAAGAAATTGAATGGTTCTGATAAATTACCATCCTACCACAGATAGAGCATACACACTGCTCACACGAGAGTTCTTCAATGTGTTGGTTTGTAGAAAAATGCTTCAAAATCTTTAAACGGACATTTTAAAGGCAAACTTACTCCTGAACTATGTGTGAACTTCTGTTTTTGTGCATTCGTATCTAATTTTTGCTGTCTATACCTGATTCAGTGTTTGTGTTCCTTTAGTAATAAATATTAAAAATAATAATTCAATGCAACTCTCCATGTCTGCAAACACAAAAGGTGTATTTCACATGGCAACAAGGCCTTAACATTTATATAAAGGACATAGGCATGTTAGATGTGTACATGACATACATATATTTCGTATAGGATATAGGTATTTTACCAGCACTTGTGCCCAGAAATAGGGACCCCAAAAAAGTTAATCTGGCGCTGCCTAAACACTTAAATAACTAAGTACGAATGTATCAACATATTACTCTTGGGATCAAAAACATGCAACCCTTATTATTCTGTGTCCATAATAAAGTTTAAAATCCCTTCCTAAATATACATATTTTACTTTGAACTTACTTGATACATTGGCAAAAACATGTTATGGGTTACTATAACAACGCAAGTAATCTATTCTTTCCATTACAAACCTAAATTTCATTTTTCAAAAATCTTTTCAGCGCTTTGACTTCCCGCTCTGAGATGCATTAGATTATAAAATTAGCCAAATTTAAATTTTCTAGTTCAAAATTTTTATTTTACGAGTAGTTTAAAATAAGGTTAATAAAAGGTTTCCACTTACCTTAAGAGTTCTTGGTCACTTGAAAATTTTCACGCTTTATTGCTGTAATCCATTTTCTGAGAACCTCCCCATTAGTAGGGAATTTGAATACTTTTAATATTCCTCTATGAAAATAAATTTAGTTGACCATTTGACAACAACAACAACACACATCGACAGTCAGGCTTACACAGAGTGAGCAGCACATGCATGCTCGACCACCCACCACGGACATCAGCCTACTCTCCCCTACGTCACGCAGCTTCCAGTGTTCGGTGCGCGGGCCTGTTAAGCTATTAGGGGGTGATGGATAAGCACTATGGCCCGCACGAGAATCTGCTGGCGATATTTGCTAGTGAGAGCGCATGCACATTCCCCTTATTCTATCCTCCTTGATACATCCCAGCTATTATTGCCAATTCACCAGTTCGAAAATTAAAGCCATCCCCCCCCAACACATTACATAAAACTTTTGAAATTTGAAAATACCAAAACATAAGGTTGATCTTTGCCTGAACTAAAGTTACAGTAGATCATTTCTACGTGTAAAGGAAAAGGCCAAAATAGAAGAAAAAAGAGGCCAGGCCTTTTGTTTTAAAAAAAAAGCCCTGGTTGCTCATACAAAGGCCTGATCTGGCAACCATGATCTGGAAGTGCCCTTATTAATGGAGCACTACAACTTCGCGTGAAGTCTATAAATTGCGAGCGACGGCCGTTAAAGTGTGGGAATGTGAATAGCTTTTTTCTTAGGTTCGGGGTTTGATGACCACCGTGAGCAATTCAATCGGCGGCGCAGTGTTCTAAGCGATGGCCAGTGACGTGTTAATGTTTCAGAAATGGGGGGGGGGCAAAGTATTTTCCTATTTTCTAAATAAAGCTCTAAAACTGTATTATAACACCGTGCTCGCGTGATATATATATATATATATATATATATATACAGGGTTGAGTCACATTATTCTACATCCAGTCAGTATGTAGGTTTCTATGGACTGAAAATAAGCGCAAAAATACACTGCGGATATCATTTCCTTAGAGAAAAGCAGATTATCAAATGTCTTTAAAGTCAAATTAATTTTTTTCATATTTTTACAGATGAAAGGAGACAAAGAGTTAATATTAGCAGTTTTTTCATAGTTTTCCTAATTTTTTGGTTCGGAACTAATCAGTAATCTTGGAGGATAATGATGTGTCATGTTTCAGTTTTTTTGTTTTTGTTTTTTTGTTTTTTGGAATACGCAAATATTGTGTGGGAAAATATCCTGTTTTAATGTAGTAGTCGATTAAAAACAGTTTTTAATTTCTAGCTAAATCCTTGAAACTAGCAGAACCAAATTTGCATATAATAGACATAAAACTATAAGAGACAATAGGCAAAAACAAATTGCCTACTCGAGACTCGACATAAAAAAGAAAATAAAGTTTATGTTTTATAAATTTATTAGGAGTAATTGCCGTACTCCTAATAAATTTATAATTAGTAGTATTTTAACTTACTCCAAATTATAAATTAGGAGTAATTTAACTTACTCCAAATTATAAATTAAGAGTAATTTAACTTACTCCTAAATACACTGACGGAAAAAAAAATCCCAACACCACGAAAAAATAGTTGTAGAGGAATGAAATGGCGGCAATACATTTGTATAGGTAGCATATTTAATCGATTAAAGTTTCAAGATCACAGCTTATTGTAAGCGCGAGAAGAGCCCTTTTAAATGTGAAATGCTGGTACATTAATAACCGGTGTAACCGCCAAAATGTTGAATGAAAGCACGCAAATGTTCGTGCATTGTGTCGTACAGGTGTTGGATGACAGTTTGTGGGATGGAGTTCCATGCCTGTTGCACTTGGTCGGTCAATACAGGGAGGGTTAATGCTGGTCGGGGGTGACGCTGGAGTTGTCGTCCAATGATGTCCCATACGTGCTCGATTTGTGAAAGATCTGGTGATCTAGCAGGCCATGGCAACATGTCGACACTCTGTAGAGCATGTTAGGTTACAACACCGGTATGCGGGCGAGCGTTATCCTGTTGGAAAACACCCCCAGGAATGCTGTTCATGAATGGCAGCACAACAGGTTGAATCACCAAACCGACGTACAACTGTGCCGTCAGGGTGCGTGGGATAACCACGAGAGTGCTCCTGCTGTCATAAGAAATTGCTCCCCAGACCATAACTCCAGGTGTAGGTCCAGTGTGTCTCGGCCGCAGACAGGTTGGTTGCAGGCGCTCACCTGGCCTCCTTCTAACCAACACACGGCCATCACTGGCACCCAGGCAGAACCGGCTTTCATCAGAAAACACAACAGATCTCCACTCCGCCCACCAATGAGCTCTAGCTTGACACCACTGACGTCGCAACCGGCAGTGGTTTGGAGTAAGTGGAATGCACGCTAAAGGGCGTCTGGCTCGGAGCTTTCCTTCAAGTAACCGATTTGTAACACTTCGTTGTGTCACTGTGGTGGCAACTGCAGCTCGAATTGCTGCCTCAGACGCAGTACGATGCGCAACGGCCATACGCCGTACACGGCGGTCTTCCCTCTTAGTAGTGCCACGTGGCCGGCCGGAACCCGGTCTTCTTGAGGCAGTACCTTCCCTTGACCACCGCTGCCAACAATCATGCACAGTGGCTACATTCCTGCCAAGTCGTTCTGCAATATTGCGGAAAGAAAATCCACCTTCTCGTAGCCCTATTACACGACCTCGTTCAAACTCCGTGAGCTGTTGATAATGGCTTCTTCGTTTTCTCAAAGGCATTCTTGACTAACATCAACACCCTACGTCGAATCTCAACGATAACTAACTCTCACGAAAGTTACAGCGCGTATTTACAGCAAACCTGCTTTGCATGTTCCGAGGGGCGCTACCAGCGCGCCACGTATGCGCCGAGCGCGAAATTTGCATAGACGTCATCTTACAGACGTACTCTCACCGCCTACCAACTGTCGTTTATCTAACACAACCCCTTCTTGGTGTTGGGATTTTTTTCTCCGTCAGTGTATAAATTAGGAGTAGGTTAAAACTTTTGGTGAAAAGTCTTTATTAGACTTTTCACCTAAAGTTTTAAACTTGCTCTCGGATTTTCAACAGAGGCAAAATATTGTCACACAGACCCACCCTTAAAAAAGTCTGAATAAGCGCCATGCGCCTGTTGGAATTTGCACCATACCAGTGCGAATTCCTCACACAACCCACAATCAATATCACTAATTCACCATGATCTTGCAACTGAATTCAAAATACTTTTATGTGAAACAAGCCAATGGCGCATTACCCCCAAAATATCAAATATCTGTTAAAAAGGATTTTTAAAATGGACTTACATTTCTTGATTCTGCACCCATCTCACGTTTCCTTTTGCTTGTAAGTTTCTATATTCAGCCTTCAAAGATAAAAATTCTTCTCTGATCACGAAAACGATCTCGAAGGCACTAAAACAAAATTGCACTTTTGTAAGCACGCTTAAAGCACGGAAGTGAAATTGGTGAAATATCTGAACACCGGCTACACAGTCACAGTACGGATACGGCGATGGACATGGAAGTGAAGATTGGGGTAAAGCATTTCCCCTCCACTGGCCACCCACAAACTACAATGAAGATTGTTTCCTTCAAGATTCCCAGCCCAGAGGATAGGAAACCCAGATGGGGTAGGAAGCGAGCGCGGCAGTGATGAAAGGTCTTTACACTGAAAAAAAAACCCAGCTCAAGGCTCCATCCAGAGTCCCAGAAAGTGTCTCCAGTGATGCCACACTTCAGACTATTGCTTTCGGCAGAAACGCACTTGCCGCCTGATCTTGCCGATTGATGGATTGAGCTAAGAAAAGCGGGATGTTTGATATGCGATAATACAACACTAATTGTTCAAGAACTAAATAAACATGACCCCTCCTCCAACCCCATTGGGAATATACGCATAGAACGGATTTCAAAATCACTTCAACGCAAAATGAAAATGGAGTGGACACCCTGCCTCATCTACACACAACTACTGTATTTGTTGTTGTATTTGTGTAGGATCATTCTCCCTCACTCTTCCCAACCCCACCCATTAACCCGTCGTAGAACAGAGCAGAAAAAATCAGGAGCACAGGGGAGGTTCTTTTCCCAGTACTATTTTGTTTTCTTTTCCTTACCATAAAGGTAAAAATGCTAATTAAAAACTGCTAAAACGCTATAAAAATCACCAGCATTTATAGTTGGTTTTTTAAACAATTTGAAAGCTTTTTTTTCTGTTAAATTAAATGAACTTATATTTTGGGTGCTAAAACTGGAGGGGCAAAACATACAGTCTGCCCCTCCGCTTAGATTGGGGGCAGTCACCCCTCCCCTTCCCTGTTGGCACGTCCCTGGCAATGGCTGATCATTCGTCCAAAATTGGTCCGAATCCCGGTGAGGCATGCATGTTTGTCTTACGTCGCTGGCCCTCTCCCTTCCCTGGAACAGGTGGCTCTAAATTTTTTTTTTTTTTTTTTGATCGGAGGTTTAACGACCACCGTGAGCAACTCAATGGGCTATAAGCAGTCGCCCGTCCCTAATTTAGAGTCACTGGTTCCAGGGAAGGGAGAGAGCCAGTGCCGTAAGACAAACACAACATCCATGCCTCACCAGGATTTGAACCCGGACCCCTTACGGACGAATGATCAGAGGCCAGCGCCTTAGACCACTGCGCCACCGGGGCGGCGGCTCTGAATTAGGAACGAGTGCCTGCTCATATCCCAATGAGTTGGTCACGATGGTCGTTAAACCTCCAATCAAATAAAAAAAAATGGGCTATAAGCTGTCGTCCGTCCTAATTTAGGGCCACTGGTTCACGCGAGGTACAGAGCCAGTGCCGTAAGACAACATGCATGCCTCACCGGGATTCGAACCTGGACCTATTTTGGGGGAATAGTTATAAGCCAACGCTTAGACCACTGCGCCATAGGGAGTGGCGGATAGTTTTAAAAATGCAGAAAGTGAATACGAGATACCGTCGAGAGTTAACGTGCCTCGACGGTTAATAGATACAGTCAGGCACGAACCTTGATGGCGGTATCTCGTATTCACTTTCTGGATATTTTGGTGCGTATTACACTGTATATCAAGGTACTTTTGGTTTAACCCTATTGCAACGTTTTTTTATTGGAGGTTTAACGACCACCATGAGCAACTTAATGGGCTATAAGCAGTTGCCTGTCCCTAATTTACGGCCACTGGTTCCAGGGAAGGGCGAGAGCCAGTGCCGTAAGACAAACCACGGGATTCGAACCCGCATCCCTTTCGGACGAATGATCAGAGGCCATCGCTTAGACCATTGCAGCACCGGGGCGGTACGCAATGCATTTTGTGTCTGCCGAATTGCATTCTTTTGTCGCAAATGTTTATCAATTTGCATCGTAACACGATGCCAATGTGTGAGAAAAAGATTTTTTTTTTTGATTGGAGGTTTAACGACCACCGTGAGCAACTCAATGGGCTATAAGCAGTCTCCCGTTCCTAATTTAGGGTCACTGGTTCCAGGGAAGGGAAAGAGCCAGTGCCGTAAGACAAACACAACATCCATGCCTTGCCGGGATTCGAACCCGCACCCCTTCCGGACGAATGATCAGAAGCCAGCTCTTAGACCACTGCGCCACCGGGGCGGCGAGAAAAAAAGCTGGATTTATGAAATTCTCATTTTGAGGGTCCTTCTCATTTTTATTTTAAATTGAAATACATGAATGTTAAGTGAAAATTCAGGGCTGAACATAACGCTAAAATTGAAAACTACACTCGTATAATTCATTCTGGTACTATTCTGGTTGGGTAGTAAGTAAAGCTCTTCAGGAGAGGAAGGTTTGTGTTTAGTGGGCTCTATTGACAGTGAGTAGTTGATTTAAATGTTTATTTAACTTTACGTTTAATAATTTGGATTGCTGTTTCTGTAGGGCTTGAAGTGTGTGTGCCGCCCCGGTGGCGCAGTGGTCTAAGGCATTGGCCTCTGATCATTCGTCCGTAAGGGGTCCGGGTTCGAATCCCGGTCAGGCATGGATGTTGTGTTTGTCTTACGGCACTGGCTCTCTCCCTTCCCTGGAACCAGTGACCCTAAATTAGGGACGGGCGACTGCTTATAGCCCATTGTTGAGTTGCTCACGGTGGTCGTTAAACGTCCAATCAAAAAAAAAAAAAAAAAAAAAGAAGTGTGTGTATACAAGGAGACTGGGGCTATGTCAGGTCTCTTTTAGGCCTTTCCCCCTCTTCGTAGTTGTTTGATTGAATCATAACAATGTCAGTTTTTTCAAATGTATTTGTATTAAAACAGCTGAAATAAATATGAAATTTATGCAACCAAAAACCACGCAATTCCAAAATACACACGGTTGAAACTACATGAGCATCATGCAAGCATACCTCACGAGATTCGAACCCGGACCTATCTCGCATGAATGGTTATAAGAGAGCTAAGAGCACTACGCCACCTGGGTGACAATCTTCAATAAATTAGAATATCGCACACTGGTCCATTCCTTTTGTAATACATTCGTTAGTCAAACTATTTATATAACCAGGGTCTCGCACACCCTAGGGGGGGGGGCCTGAAAACCCCAATAAAGATTAGAATTAGCTTCTCAAACAGTACTGTATATTAAGTGAGACCAAGGGCGGATCCAGAAGAGTACTTTAGGGAGGGAGGTTTCTCGGGTATAAAAAGATAAAAAGGCGGGGGGGGGGGGTCATAATGAAAGAGTTTAGATTTGCTTGCATTATGCATATTGGCGGTGCCGCTCCTACCTGACGTTCCTTTGCAAGGTCTTTAAAACTCTTACTTGCTCCAGGAATGTTAAATCGTTAAATACCTGAATGAGAGCCGGTTAAAATTAAAAATACCTGAATGAGAACCGGTTATTAACGGTTAAAAAAATTTTTTTTTCAGAAAAACTGAAAACAAAATACGCAAAGTTAGTCATTTACGATCTTTTTGCTTTAAACTTAAAAACATCGTTACGGCCGGGGGGGGGATCGCCCCCAGTCCCCTCCCGGATCCGCCACTGAGTGAGAGATGTTCGCAAAGGTGTTGTATTTACTCGTGCCACCGAGGTGACAGTGTTCAGTTTCACTGTTATCTGGCTAATCGGTGGAACAACGCCAGATTTTGAGGCTCTGATGAAATATGAGTGTCTTCTAGGGCCTTTGAGTCTATTTCGTGGAATCAGTGGCCTAAAATTGAGGTTTCTTGCAGCCTTAGATGATTACGGGATTTTGTTGACCACTGAACGAAAAATTACGCGTATGTCTCCGTTCTTATTTTCTTACGCCGATAATGAAACTTTCGCTGAACGGCTGTTTTGAAACAAACAGCGTATCATTAAAACCATTTTACGTATTCAAGTCTTGCACGGAACTGAAGGTCATCATGGTGGGGGTGGGGGGGGGTTACGACCACTGTGATCACTTCGATGTGCTATAAGCAGGAAGAGCGCCAGTGTTGTAACACAAACATATCTGCATAACTGGAATTTGAGCTCTGACGAATGGTCAGAGGCCAGCGCTTATGCCACTGCGTCATCGTAGAGGCCAGCGCTTATGCCACTGCGTCATCGTAGAGGCCAGCGCTGTTTTTCAACGACTGCCTGCGTTAATTGTAGTTCTGGTTTTAGTTGCGGGAGTTGCTGCGTTTTTTTAGGCATCATGTTATTGCCGCCTTGGTGGCGCAGGCTTCTGACCATTCGTCTGCGGCTGGTTCAGGTTCGAATCTCGTGATGCATGAAGTCGTAATTAGGGACAAACGACTGCTCATAGCCCATAGAGTTGCTCACGATAGTAATCCCCCCCTCCTAAAAATCCGCTTATAATTAATTTTTCCGGAAGGAGAGATTAAAGCTTGTTTTGTGCTCTGAGCAATATAATTTGCGGGTAATCTATTTATTCTGGATACTACTTCTAAGATACACCAGTTCATTTGAATTAAGTTTTAAGCAGGAAAGTTCAGATAACGCATTTTCTTCCGAAAAGCTGATAGTGTTAAACATACGTTATTACGTAGATACAAAGCATTAACTTTAGCACAGAGCAAAAATATTTTGACACGACGCGAGTTTTTCCTTGACCACTTTCCAAGTCTAATAAGCGGAACTTTATTGAAAATTTGATTAAAGATCTTTTCTACGGCCTTTGAATAGAAGATTACATAAATATTTGTAACTACAGAGTTCTTGGAAAACATTTGCAGTTTTGTACATTGAAATCGCTGCTGCTCATCATGATACAAGAACGAAAAATCAGTAAACAAATTTTAATCCGTTAAGAAACATTTCAGTTCAATTTTACATATAGTAAAAAGGTTTGCATGCTTCAGCATTCTATAAAAGAATTAGTTGGTATATTTGTTAAACATTAGGCTACGATGAATCTCAAGAATTTATGTCTAGAGACTATGAATCTGAGAATTTAACAATTTTGAAATTAACCTGAGCTTTAAGGTGAAAAATCAGATTTTCTTTGCCTTGTAAATTTGGGAAGGGGGGCTTTAAATTTTCTAGTTCTGATCAATGAAATTAATTTAAGTTCATAAGCATCCACTTCGGGTGATTACCTGATCAACTGTTATTGTGGATGGTGCACGAAATTTTACTGATCAAATCTTGAAGCGTACTTTTAAGAAAGTGACAAAAGTGCAGAACTGTCAATGTTTCTTACTGGAGAAATACAGAATGAGTACTGCAAGAACCGCTGATCAATATAAATTTAAGTTCTGTCCTGAATGATTTACTACCCATAAGCAGAACTTTATAAACTTTATAGAGACTAATGAGTTAAGCTGTTTACACTTCACAATTTTCTATGCCAGTAATAAATCTTATGCATTGATACGAAGTCTTTCCTTAAGATTTTATTAGCACATCCCGGGCGTATTTAGAGGGGTTCAAGGGGGGGGGGGGCTTGCCTCCTCAGAAGAATTTCATTTGAGTTTTTGGTTAAAATGTTATTAGAATTTTTTTTTAATTCAACTTACATTAGAAAAATGGCTTAATTTTTTCCCTTTTGTTTTTTTTTATCTTTGTTCTGGCGTATTCCAAAAACTTATTTCGCCACCCCATCCAGTAAAAAAAATTCTATGTACGTCCCTGAGCACATTCTAAACTAGTTTTTTTTTTAACATAATGCCTACCAATGTCTCAACACACACCGTGGTCTCAACTAAAATCAGTTATTCCGTAAGTTTTATTTTCTTGAGAAGTAAATCAAACCTGCACCACACTTCCGAAAAAGATCTCTACAATATCCAGAGAACTTTCCACCATTCCGTACAAGCGAAGTATTTAAACCGAAAACTGAACTTGCCAATGATACGGCTGGTGGTCCAGTCCCTGGTCATAAGACCCGTCGGAATTTTGAGGTGGAAGAGTTCTCTTCAGATCCTGTTAGGGCATACCCAAAGGAAGAATAAAATATTGGGTAAACATCTGGCGACCCGGGCATAAATGTTAAAGGACGCCATTTTGTTTTGGGAACATGCGCGCAATAGTCAGCATTGAATTTCGTAATTTTCTGTTTCCAGTGTACCTATACAAAATAAGACGTTTTTGGATTCCTCATAAAATTTACTATAAGGTAAAACCATCTAACCACTAATTAAACAAGTTTATGAACATTTAACTTTTTTTATTTAGTGATTTCTTGAAAGGATACTTATATTTAGCTACAGAAAAAAAATTAACTGATGTTAATTTTGTTTGTTTCAGACTAAATAAATGAAATGGAAGATAACAAGCAACTTGTTGGCTTGTATATGTGCAGAGAGAGTGGAACTTCAATAAATGCTGACATATCAAAATGCATTTTTATGCCAAACACACAACAAAGAAGACAACTACAACAGAAGGAAGACAAAAAATCTTGGCTGCAGCTGAAATAAGACATGGTGATGTTTTTAAACGTATCAGTCTCCTAGGACGTGGTTCTGAGTTCGTGTACCATTGTTCAAATGAATGTTATAAATCCTACACACTAAAGAAAACTTTGCTTTAGAAAAAAATGAAGCCGAAGAACTGGAAAAATCAAGTGAAGACCCACTCCAAAATTCAGCAATATCCCCACACAAAAATTTGAGAGCTGATGTTTGTCGTAACCAGACATCGTCTAATAGTGGGGAACCTCTAAAACTCATGTATTATTTGCGGAAAACAGACACAGGAACATCAAAGAAAAAAAAATAGAGAGTTAGGAAACCAATCGGGCTAAAACATTTCTGGCAGCCACTCTGTTCTTCAAGGACGATGTACACATCGAAACTTGTGATATTGAAGATCAATCGGCTTTCTTTGGAGCAGATTTATACTACCACAAGCTCTGTATTGAAGCGTATCTGCAAAGATATAGAAAACGAAATCAGCCAAATAATAAACAAACGCAAACCGAAGGCCAAAGAAAAGAAGATATTGAACCACTTCAAGACATTCTGGATCGTTGCTATGGTCTAAAACTTAGTGAAATTCGTGATTATGTCAACAAACAGACTGGAGAACAATTTATTACAAATACGGAGGTAAAATTGCACATAATAAAAGTATTTGGGGATAACATTCAGTTCTGCTAACCACCACAGAAAAATCAGTCGCAGCTTGTTTATTCGTCAAAGCTCACTGTTGATCGAGTAGCGGACAAGCTACGATCTGTAGACTGTTTACTGTGTTAGGCAGGCTGGCAAAATGATTAGACAATCACTCCTGGAAACAGATTTCAGCGCCTTTATGAGTTAGGGGATGCAAACCAGCTTTGGGGGGGGGGGGGGCTTTGGTAAAAACGCCAATCCTACATCCACTTATTGATTTTTCTTTGTCACGTAATTAATGTTGATAAACTAACCATCCTTTCCCACATTGATGATAATCAACCATATACGACTTCAGGTGAAGTAGAAACAGACAATGATGAAATTTGAGAGGTCAGCGAGCAAACAGACTGCTATAACACGCAGAATCAAAGCCCTTTTTTAGATATTGTTCTACAATGTTCGTAAAAGAAGAAGACTTCTTTCATCTGATGACTGACCATTTAATTCATGAGAAGTGTAGAGCAAGCACCTTATCACTTTATTCAACAAAGCTGGATTGTCAGTCAGCTACAATGAGACTATGGAATCTCCTCGTAACTTTGCACAGTACAAAATGAAGTCGTGTTCGGTGAGCCATGCACTTTCAAGTCATTTTATCAGAAGCAACCTCACCGTAGGTGCGATGGATAATTTTGACCATGAAGTGGCAAACTTTTCAGGTCTTCGGGGAACCCACGATTCTGTTATGGTCTTATTTCAGGAAGCTTCGAGCATAATTCCCAGTAAGCCAAAGTTTTCATCAGTGGGTCATAATAAACTTGGGAAAAGGTCTGTTGCTCTACTTCCATGTCAGCAGGCTAGAAATTTTAGCAAGCCATTTACACCAGTGAATATTCCTCCAGATTTCAAAATCATTGAAGAGGTTGACATTTTACCATGTGACGAGATCAAGAAGGAAGAGTGATAAGTATGTTGCAAAGAATTGGAGGATTAACAAACCAAAGTACATTGACATGGTCTGGCATTCATGCTATCATCTCAAAGGTAAATGTTCCGTTACAACATGTCGGTTTTCTCCCAATACTGCCTTACCCAGTGACAACATATGATAGTGTATTCATGTATGAAGAATTTTCAGAGCTTGCTTTTAACATCTTGATCAACAAGTACTGCCAGTTGCATGTGATGAAGGCGTTTTCCATATTGCCGCAGGAATTCAGTTGATTACAAGTGAATTCCCAGACCTTGTGCTACTCCTGGGATCTTCCATGACTAAATTCCTACTTGCATGTATTTGAAAATACATGAAGGGTAGCGGGTTAAAGAACGTTTTCATTGAAAACCATTTGTTTGGGCCAAAAGTAGTAGAGTGTCCTAAAGGTAGCAATTACGTAAGATTAGTAAAAGGAATGTTTATCCTAGCAGAAGTGGAGGAGAGGCTTAAACTGAAAGAATTTTTGAGTACCATCGAGGATGATGAGCACATCACCATCTTGTGTAACTAATTCAACTCTATGCAACACTCAACGGAAGAAGCGCAACTCAAGTTCCAAGAGCTGATCACAACACCCGAAGAAATACTGAAATCGTTGAATGTTTTCATACAGGAGCAAGTTAAGAACTCTGAGCAGTGCAAATACCTGGAAGGATTCTTGCATCTGAAAAGTCTTTAGAACCTCATAAGAGCTGACAGAGGGGAACTGGAACCTCTACATGATAACAGTGAAGGAAGTCCTTCCAATTTTTGATAGAGTAAACTATTTGAAATGGGGTTCACTGTTCTTCGATCAAATGCTTAACCTTGAGACTCGTTATCCTGATATATTTTTTTTGATTGGAGGTTTAACGACCACCGTGAGCAACTCAATGGGCTATAAGCAGTCGCCCGTCCCTAATTTAGGGTCACTGGTTCCAGGGAAGGGAGAGAGCCAGTGCCGTAAGACAAATACAACATCCATGTCTCACCGGGATTCGAACCCGGACCCCGTTCGGACGAATGATCAGAGGCCATCGCTTAGACCACTGCGCCACCGGGGCGGCTATCCTGATATATTTGACAGATTCAAAAAAGGTGATTTTGTTGTTCGAAGATCAAATGGTAAGGTTAGTGCCGTGGGGATCAACATGGCTCTCGAACAAACAAACCGCTCACAGAAGTCAGTCGGAGGGATCATTGGCCAAACAAAAAGGAAGGAATTAATTGCTGAATAGGAGCTTGCTTACATGAAGT
Source organism: Macrothele yani (assembly GCA_039090855.1). Lineage (NCBI taxonomy): Eukaryota > Metazoa > Arthropoda > Arachnida > Araneae > Macrothelidae > Macrothele > Macrothele yani. The sequence goes on from CM077004.1 coordinate 37,253,937, forward strand.
CCTTCTCATAACAAAAACATTTCAAAGGTTGCTGAAGATTACACCAGTTGACTATGAGCTGATAATGAATCATGAGTTAAGATAAAGTCTCAGAAATAGAATGGAAGCCAACATCCAACAGATGCTCCAGTATGTTGAAATCAGAAAACCCAGACCTTGTGAAAGGTGAAGTTAGGCTGCTTTTTTTTTTTTTTTTAATTGAATGTTTAACGACCACCGTGAGCAACTCAATGGGCTATAAGCAGTCGCTCGTCCCTAATTTAGGGTCACTGGTTCCAGGGAAGGGAGAGAGCCAGTGCCGTAAGACAAACACAACATCCATGCCTCACCGGGATTCGAACCCAGACCCCTTTGGACGAATGATCAGAGGCCAACGCCTTAGACCACTGCGCCACCGGGGCGGCGAAGTTAGGCTTCACAGCATCCTAACGAATGAATGTGTTCCAGCATTGAATGCTAAGAAGACTTATTTTTGACGACACCATCAGAAGTGTTCTGCATGTTTCGACAGGAAAGGTTTATAACACGCTCAAAACCACTCTCAGCGCCTATTCATCAGCAAAAGTTACCCTCTTTTCTAAGTGTAGCATAACCAGACAAACGCAAACTGTGAAAAATGCCATCAAATATCATTTGCAGGTTCAGAGAAAAATTTATATTGCCAAGGAGAGAGGAATGACAATCTCTAACCTACGATTTTTCACCTTCTGCCTTATTAGACGAGAATGGTGCTACTATCAAACCCATGAAGTCTCAACTCATGTCTAAGTTGACCAAAATGTTACACTACTGACAGCATACCCTGAAAACCAGTGTGGTTGTTGACGTCATGAATCAGTTTCGAAAGCTTCCAGTTAAGGGAAATTACACATTTGAAGATATGTTTACAATCTTTGACAGTAATGTTAATAATGATCGTAAATTCAGTCGTGTGGACTGTTTTTGACAGCTACCTTCAATCGTCAATCAAAAATGCTGAGAGAGAAAGAAGATCTGTGCAACCCCTATCGTTGACATCCATTGCTATCACTACGAAGCTTTCTGTAGAGATAGAAAGTATTTGGTCATCAGCTGAGAACAAAATTCTAATTCAAGCTGCCCTGAGCGAGTTTCTGAAGACTATTAGCTAATCGACAATGGGAAACTATACTCAGTGGGGTGTTGCTTGAGCGTGGACCTACTCCCGCCTTAGCTATAAAAGATAAAAGTTTCACACAAATCAAGGATACTCTTCTAGTAACTTTTGAGGAGGCAGACTTAGGTATAATTCCTCATGTTTTTCGCGCTGTTAAAGGTTTACAAGCTTATCGTTGTGCTTTCAAGTAACATGTTTTTGTGATACTCATTTCTTCAAGTTTCTTAATGAAAATTGACTCTGAGCTATGGATGAGAAAGTCAGCATCGGACATCATACCAATTCATACTCTTGTGGACAAGATAGGTGCTACCACAGACGTCCTTCTTGCCACTCATTTTCTTACAGGCTCTGATGTGGCCAGTAAGATAGGCACCAAATTGTCATCGCTGAAGGCAGAACCAGAGAAATATCTCCACAACTTTGGTAGGCGTTATCCTCCAAGCACTCAATCTTTTAAGCTTGCTGAGGAATACTTTAAGGTTTTAAAACCAGGCTCCGTGTGCAAGACATTTGATGCACTTCGATTTGAAATAATGACGAAAGCTGGAATTCCAAACTTACAAGGCTTCTTTCCCTTGCACTAGCTCTTCACTACAAAGTCACCTGAAAAGATCATTTTACATGCTCTACAGTGTTGATGGACGACCCATGAGCCCCAACTGATTTTGGATGGACAATCACTGCTGACGACTTATCATTCCCGCCAGACCCTTGCATTAGTGAACCAACCGAAGGTGTGATTCTTACCTGTACTTTCAAAAGCTGTCATACAAAACGATGCCGGTGCCACAGAAAAATGTCTCTTGTACGTACTTTTGCAAATGTAACTTGTCTTGTGACATTCAGAAACATTTATAGAATACTTAAAACGATTATTGAACACTATAATTTATAATTCCTTATGTATCGTAATTTAATCGTGATACTTCCATACATTCTTTTCTTGTATGATTTTTCCGGTTTTTTGTTTTCAATATTCACAGCCAAATGTCATAAGATTAAAAATAAACCTCGTACAGGAAATTTTATGAGGAATCTAAAAATGTATTTTGTATTGGTATACTGGACAGAACATAAAATTACGAAATTCAGTACTAACTACTGCGCGTATATGCCCAAAACAAAATTGCGTCCTATAAAAATTATGCCCGGGTTGTCAGATGTCTACCTAAGATATTTATTTCCTTTGGGAGTATTCCTAACAGGATCTGAAGAGAAAACTCTTCCACCTCAAAATTTTGACGGGTCTTATGGCCAGGGACTGTATTATGGTAGGTTTACAGGTACAAATGTGTGGAAAACTTCCATATTTCGCAGCATTACCAAGTTCTTCAGACTAATTGAGTATTATCCAGATTTATTCTAGATTTCATTATTCGAAATTTAAATCCAAAGCAAGTTATTCAACAACATGAATCAATTTTTGCAGCTGCAACACAAAGTACTCAATTCGTCTGTAACCTTAATTTTATATGGCTACAGAATTTTAGATTTCATTTAATATGTACTTCAGTATTTCAAGTGCAGAAATCTGAAATTGAAGAGCAAATTTAGAAGACTGTACTACTTTGTATTACGTAGAGATAAATCTACAGAAATTAAACATTCTCTGGTGCCGTGCAACACAGCACTTGCTGATATACCATTCGAAAGTTTAGAAGTTTAATGACAATGTGTTTTCTGTTTCAGAATTCACGATCTATATGATCCGTAAATTGCCCTAAGAAGCAATCTTATTTTTGCTATTAGCTCTGCAACTACAGATTTCGCACATTTGGTGGATCTTTTGTAGTAAATATTGGAGAGGAATACAGCATTTAGGAAGACTTAATAGTAAAGCAAGCCAAGGTGCTTTTGGAATCTGCGAAAAGATTAGCTGACCAATAACTTGTTTTAGGTAAAAGTTGCAGAAATAGTAATTACCGAAACAGTAGATTTCTTAGTCTGACGATTCAAGTTATTTCGGGTAGGTATAGCATCTTATATTAAATTTAACTATATCTAAACACTTAACTAGTGTCATCGTGGGAGCCCGCGCAATGCAAAGACCCAGTGGGTGAAAGATTGAATTTCGCTATGTTAGTTGAATCACACAGACTAAGGGTACAAATACTGAAACGTAGAGCGATTTCAAACATCGTACGCAAGTGAATGTGTTGGGACACGTAAATTTTTTCGTAATATATTAAGCAGCAGAGAATTGAATCTAGTGATTTAGGAATCTAAAGTTTAGCTGGGAAACATCTGATGTTCAAAACAAGGATGTTTAGAGGTCAGATAGGGAAATTTACAAGAAAACGTGGCCAGACACTTTTAGGGACATCTCTCAACATATTGAAGAGGTTAGCTCTCTAAAATCTTGCTGAATGTTCAAAACTATGATTAGAAACTTTGCAAACTGATTCGTTGCATTACAGAATAGTTACATTCTATGCAGGGCCCGAGTTAGGTTAGTTGAGGCCCTGTGCACATCCTACGTCTGGTGCCCCTCAATTAAAATTTTCAGTCAACAGTTGAAAAACAATATTTGCTGGTAAATATATTTTTTGCAGTTTTTTTAGTAGTAAAACACATCCCTCATGCTAGTCAACTTTATAGCCAATGTGGCTTGTAATAGACTAGCATTCACACTACTTGTACTTCCCCGCACTCCCAGAGTTTACAGCTGTAACATTAATTACTATGGAATTCTTTTTATTTTATAGTATCATTCACGAAACAAATAACTATCCTCCCAGAGATAATTTAAAACTTCTAGTTTACCATAAATTTAAATGAAAATTATGAACCAATTGTAGTTTAAATTGTAAGAAGTAATCCCTCTAAATGTTACAGCTGACTACATACATTGTGGAATAAATTATTACAAGTTTTTAAATAAAGTAGTGTCAATTGACCTTTTTTCGTATTTTTATTTATGTGAAAATAAATCCTACATAATTATGAATATTGATTCACAAATCTTGCTCACAAAATAAAAATATTTATTAAATTCTACATTTTGCAGAAATGCTTTATGTATAACATACCATATTGCTCAGAACAGAGATTTCACCCGTGATATGAGATCAAGAAAAGGGGGCAAACCATATCTACATGTTATTATAGGAGCGTGATTATAAGTCACACCTCGTTTTTGAACAAACCATTAGAAATGTAAGAAAAAAATGTCTAAAAAAATACCTGATAATTTTAAACTGTTGAAGTCCCTCTTTTCATTCATTTGGCATGAAGGGACTTAAACATATATTTCATTTTTGGAGGCCCCCAAACTCTGAGGCCCTGTGCACGTTCACCGCATGCACGTGCAGAAATCAGGCCCTGATTCTATGATCAAAGAGTCTTCAACACGAGTCGTTGCCAGTCTTTTTTTCAGAGGCCGATTAGATAAAGATACCCATATTCAAATAAAGTATCTTTAGACTGTCCCTGTAAAGAAATTAAAGCCTCTTCCCACCTCCCAGAGTTTTTATGCCTTTTGAGAATTTGAAACATCACAGCAGTCATTTTTTTCAAGATAAAAGTCTATCAATATCAGTATTTGAAGTATTCTCCCAATTTGATTGATCGATTTTCGACTACTTAATTTTATATAAGTCAGTGCGAATCGCTCCCCTGATTTTGGTAACGAAACTGTTTTAACCATTTGAACTTCAAGAGGATGAAATAACTAAAATTTCTTCTTTAACCAGCAATCTCAGTGATACAATTTAGCAGTCTTCCTGCTACGTTGCTAAGCAACCAGATTTCGAGAGATTAGTTGCATTGTAGCACATGGTGATTTGTATTAATATAGCTGTTTGCTAGTAGCGTAGATGAATAGGCATTTGAGTCTTCGAAATTCTACAGTGTAGAAAAGTTAGAACAGCTTGGCCACTTTATTGCGTCTCATTATTTTACAGCTCCAAACCCGAGTAAACTTGCACCTAAATGTTTTATCGTATCAGTGGGTATTTGTGCGTGAAACTAACTGTAGGGAAACATTTAACTGGAGTTTTAGTTCAAATATTGCTTCTCTAAAGAAAAGCTTGAATGCTTTACAACCTTGAGATCGAAAGCAATCTCATTTCTTTATCTTCAGTGAATTACTGAAACTGATTGAAGAGCTGTGTGGAACGGAACATTAAGCTACGTTACATAGTAAAACGCTAAGCAATTTTTCAAATCAATGTTCAGTCAAACATTAAATGCTTGACTTCTTGATACTTTACAGAATTGACAACGCATAAAACAAGCACAGACTAAGTTAACTGTTTATTAAAATTGTTACATAAACAATAAGATTTTTAGTCCAACAGAAGTTATCGGCTTTCAGAACAGTAATTTCGGACTAATATTAACATTGTTATTTGGTACCATCAGAATTTATGATTAAATGCAAATTGGAGGCAAGTTAACAGTGCTTTAGTTTCTTCTTCGGAACAATGGACCCTGCAAAAAGAAAATGCCCGATTCCATTATTTCAGCAAATACAATGTTCAAAATATTTATTATGAACACTAATGAATTTTTAACATGTACAAAAAAAAAAAAGTTAGATTTTTCAGCGGAACACCTAAGCAAAGACAGATTTAAAACATTGAAATTTGATCGTATTTACCCCAATGGAAAAGGACATTTGGAAGTACATACATGTGTAGAATACACCTTGAACAATATTCCTCCCCCCTCCTCATCAGCCAATGACCACCTTGTTAGTTATAGAATCTAACTATAATTGCTACTGTTTAACCATGTTTTTTTTTCTTCCTGAACCATTGTTTTTTGTTCCCACCTCCCATTGCTTTGGTAACGTCGTGCGCATATTATGGGCTTAGCCCTTCAGAGGATTTTCCTAGCCTGTATGTATCTTTGTAGGTTTTTTTTAGAAGTTTTCAGCATCAGCTTTCAGAGCACACACTTAACTGCCCACATGACTATTCAATCCCCCAAGATTCATCCCCATCTCAAAAAATATGTTCCGTGTTAGTCGCCGATGAAGTATAGTCTACCGGCAGAGTTTTTATTGGAATGGGGGGGGGACTCATTTTAGCCGCCTGTAGTGTGTTAACTGAATAGATTACAGAAGTGGAAAAAATTCATATTCTGCGATTTGTCACGCAATGTAGTAAAGCTGTGTAATGTAATACAGACTTTAAACATATGAAACGATAATATACCCATTTAGCACAGTAACGTTGTTTGAACGTTGAAATTTGGGTTTAGTAGTCGATTGGTTTAAAACCTTTTTAAAACGTTGATAAGTGGTTAACAGCTGAAATAGTGGAAGTTTTAGAACATTTATAAAACGTTTTAGTAAAGTTGATATATTTGTGTTGAAATAGTGAAATTTGTGATTTTAAAACTGAAAATCAGGCTCAGAGCTCAGCACCATATTATCAATAAAATGTAAACAAATGATAAACGCACTCAATTTTAATAGAAAGTGGTAAATTTTTTTACATAAGTACTAAATTTCTAAAAGGACTTGTCTTGAAAAACCCTCAATTTTTTTTTTTTTTTGGCACATTTTATTTTTAGAGGCTATTTTCAGTTACTTTCATAAAGATTAATCCATCACCCTCTTTTGGTCTACATGAAGAACCGTTTAGTGGAAATCACGTAGCAGAACTTCAAATGGACCTTATTCACCTCGCACTGCATTGCATCATGGGAAAGCCTTTCCGTGGCAGAGGACCAACAGAGTTTGTTTACATGAGTTTTCCCATTGCTTACAAGGCGTTATGTTGTAAGGGTTCAGGAAAAACGCGATTTTCGTAAATTTATTAACGACTTTTGCTCATCGTATGGTTGTGCTAATAAAGTCTGCAACCTTAAATTGTGTAGACGAAAGAAACATTCTTTAATTTTCCGCTGAAAAAGACTAAATTATTAAAGGAATCGCTGTGTGAAATGAAACGCGGTGATTTCCATTCCGATGTGCACTCTCCAATATGTTTTGTCCACTTTAACGAAAAAGCTTTTGGATATTATGACACTACGAATCAAAGGCAGTTGAAACCGTAGTATTCCTTCGAATTTCAATTTCAAAAAAGAAAAAAGGTAAGCGAAAATTTATGGAATATTTGGATCGGTAAATTACGAATTAAGTTCTTTCCTCAAAAAATAAAACAAACTTAATTTTTTATTTAATGTTATGCATTCATTTAAATTTTAAGCAGATTGCCTAGCGTACGAACCCTAGTTTGTTTCCTTATTACGTATTTGTCTGAACTTTTAAAATGTTTTGTTTTACAAAACAAGGTACTAAACTTTGTTTCAGATATTTCGCCAATGTCTGGCAATAAGAACATGAAGATTTAATATAGCGTGTACGAGAAATGCTGCATTAAAAACTTTATTATGACTAACTGCGATGCTTTCCTGAGTCATGCGAAATAAACATCGAGCAGAAAATTGTCTTTGTATATTTTTGCAACTATTTTTGCGTTCTAAGAAATTAAATTTCTTCTTCGTCCTGTAGCTCTGTTAATTCCTTGGCAGAATCCATGACGTTAGGACTGTAAAAATTAGGCAAAAGTAAGGGATAATCAGATAGCGAAAACATTGAATCAGCAGCCACGTTGGTAGGCAGAAATCCACTTCTGACGTCACATGAATAAGGTCCATTGGCACAAGATTTTTCTACTGCCTTTTGCATTGTTTAAAAGTTATGCGAGTCTTACTTAAATAGCTTTGTACCTGAGAGGTGTTTTTTTCGAGGGATGTTATTTGTATCTAGGACGAAACTACAGTTCTAAATTGTTTTGGCTCCTGCTACTTGAAAACTTCGTCTTGTATAGATTGACGAAGAGGCTTGAATCTTCTTCAAAATAAGTATCGGCATATTTAAAGGATAGCAGGTAGTACACCCAGGGACTTTATTGACGATCTGCCATATACAAGCGCATACAATAATCACTTTAATTGCAGGAATTTTTCTTTGTTAAATACTATATGAATGCAGAAGCTGTAAGGTACAATGAAAACGCTATATCAACACCTCTAACCAAAAATCTACCTTTTGGAGTTACTTTAAATACGTTAGGAAACAGTTTTTCAACGTTTCATAAAAGTTAGTTTTTCGAATGGTTGATATAAAAGTATACGTTTAAAAAACCAGGATGTCAGATTCCTTTAAGCGTTTCTGCAACCAACCCGTTAACCATTTTTGAACGTTGAAACAACCAATTTGTGCTACATGGGATATAATTCAGATTAAGAACATAGCTAAACCCCATTTTTCGTGTTGATGCAATTTACGCCGAAAACTCATTTTGAAAATAACTATCTGCGATGGTGTGGTTCAGTTAATACTTTAAGGAATTTTTTATGATTCTAGGATCGCTAATGTAAAGTTGCAACATCGGTATTAGTTACAAAGATCAGTTGCGGGATAGCATAGTTCGGGAAAATTTTTAGAAATCAATCTGCTGAAATTTCTGATACTGTAGTCCAGTGATGGTCAATTTATGATAGACCGAGGGCCACCATATAATAAAGCTTAACACGTCAAAGGGCCTGACAAAAGTTTTGATAACTGCTTTCTGGAATTCAGCATTAAAAACATTGATTATACATTTATTCAGATGTTACTGATTACACCTTTATTCATAAGACATTTAAAAATGATCGGCATGCTATTTTAATGCGAACGGTGGTGTTTGGTAAAAAAAAAAAAATAGAGATTTGAAGTCCTTTTCTGATGTAACAATCCTGAGAATATCTGACTAATCTGTTTCAGAGTCTTCACGATAGAAAAGGTTGTCTCACAAATGTACATACTACCAAATATAGAGCATAGTTTAAGAGCCCATTTTCTCGAAAGTGGGTACCGTTCTTGTGGAAGTAATTTCCACAAGTCAGATCCAGTTGTTTCTGTTCTGCGAGATTGATCATGTTCAAGTCCACACAACTAATTGCAGTTCTGTTTTGGCTGACACTCCACTGTGCATTTGAATAGGTTATTAAAAAGCTGCATTTGTGGACGAAAAATTTCGGAATCTTGAAAGCTAGGATTAATTTCTCAAATCAGCTGTTCAATGTGATCTGCATACTTTATGAAGATAACACTTTCTGAAAACTTCTTACAATGAGGAAAAGCATATTGTTTCTTTTTGCAGTCATCAATATCCTATCATTTGAGAAACTACCTTTCCCCGGTAGCTGTAAATTCAGGACATTTAAATGCTGAGTAGTGTCTAAGAAATGCGAAGTCCTGAATAAAATATCCTTGAGTTTATTTTGAAGAACAAGTAAAGATGGTATCTTGTCTCCCAAGAGAAATATTTAATCTTTCAGTAAAAAAACAAACATTAAACATTTTCCTCGACTAAGTCGCCTCATTTCAGCATGTAACAGAAAATCACAGCATGTAGAACCCACTTCCAAAAAGCAAGGAACTTTCTGTGAGGAATGAAATGCTACCTGTAAGAGTAGTCCGAGTTTCTGATCAGTGAAAAATGAGAGTGACGAAAAGGAAGGATTAATTAGGAATTAATGTTTGATCATTGAGGAATGTAAGCAAGCTGCGTGAAGTTCTAAATATCTTATTGTGGCCAAATGTAACAGGGATTGAGCGGACACATTCAGGTATGCGAGCAACAGTGGCTTCTCCGGCAATATGAAAGATAAAATTTGTTGAATAAAATAAGAGTAATACACTGGCCATAGTAAATACTGACGGGCCGCCATTCGGCCATCACTACTGTAGACCAGTGGAAGAAGAATTCAAACTTTACCAAAGGATACAATCGCAACAACATTTTCAACGCCAATGGAACGAGATTTAATTTTACTTCCATCGAAAACATTAACTTTTTAAGAGGAACGCTGTTATAGTATGAGTGTGTGGGGGCTCAAAATCCGACTGAATCATTTAATGCGGTAAACCAGACGGAATTGAAAATCAATTCCATTCATCAACGGAAAATCTACAAGACTATTGTTTCAGGTACGTGAAAACTCTTACGACCGGTCGGTCTGATACCGAACCGGGGAGCGAGTTGTGTGATTTGGTTGTGCTATACTGCGCTGCTTTAGCAGAACTGACTATCTAAAGCGCGAGAGAGGGATTCATCCCACTCTCGCGATTTTTTTTTGAGAATTCTTCTCCCTTAAGTTCCCTCAAAACCAGAACAGTTACAGACTTAGAAAAACGCCCATCTTAGGACGAAATTCCGTTCAGCCCACACAGTGACTTTAGTATCAGACTTCGGGTAAGTCTTCGTACTGGTCCCCCTGACCAAAAGCCTCTTTGATCCTTGGTCAGGCCAAAGCCCGAGCGCCCGGTTTTCTAAGTTTTGGCGTGAGTGGGAGAACCTCAGGGTGCCCACTCAGTACTTAGAAAATCTCTTGAGTTCCCATCTCTCACAGAGATGGGATCTACCCACAGGGATAAAGCAGTTCCAAAGGGGGTCAGCTCCTAAAGCGTCCAGGTCAACCCGGAATCTGAAGGTAGTGGCCGAAAAACTACCTAGCCCTGTCGGTAGTTCTAAGGGGGCCTATTTGTGCCCCACTTAAGAGACCAACCGGAAGGTTAAGCCCAGCACCAGATTGAGGCCTTCCTCGACGACTCTTCCAGGTGCGAAGGGCCACTACACCCACGAAGGGGGCCTCCCCTTCGACTGAGCCAACTCAGTCAAAACGTGGTGAAAGCACGTCCTTGCCACTTCTGCCCATGACAAGCAAGAGGACATCGCCCCAACCACAGTCCTTTTGGGTTTCTGAGAGGTCGTCTGCTGGCCCTCCAGAGGCAACTTTGGAGGCCAACCAGCATCCCAGGACACCCCTGGTGCCAACACCAGAGGCCTTCATAAGTCGCATATTCTCTCTCCTAAGGGAAGTAGAGTCCGCTATTAAGGACTCTCGGGTCACTTCCCCAGGAGAGAACAAATGGAAGCGGGCCTAAAGGAAATCCGCAGAGCTTGCGTCGCACAAGAAAATGAGACAGCAGCCCTTTAGAAGGTAGGTAGTCTGTCTGTCTGTTCTCCTGGAGAAGCGCTGCTAGGCCGACGCCAAAGTGACTTCCTACGCCGAAGCGGCTAGGAAAGGGACTAGTACGGCGAAAGGGCCTTCGCCCGCCCCAAGTGGGGGAAATGAAAGAAAAAGTCGGGACAGGAGACACGTGCTCCTGGTCTATCCCACTGTCGAGAATACGTCCTCAGAGGACCCTGAGAACATCAATCAACCCAGCAGCTAAACTGTAGATAGGGGTCAAGAGCATTCGAAACTTAAGGAAAGGTGGGGTTGCGGTGGAGTGTTCCCGTCCCGAGCAGCTCGCCCGCCTCGCCCAGGAGTTTAGTTGCAATCAGTTGACCAGCCCCACGAAAGAGACTTCCCCAGTTAGTAGTTTACGGTGTCGACGGGGATCTCTCGGTCACGGAAGTCGAGGAAGGGGTTCGTGGGCAGAACCCCAACCTCGATAACTGGTTTACAGCCAGTTTCCCCATCAAGGGTAAGGAAGGCAGGGTCCACTGGGGGGGATGCAGACTTGGAGCCCAAGGTCTTCAAACTCTTGAGGCGGAAGACACTGAACTTGTGTTAGTCAGTGCTCCGCCTAAAAGGAGTATTTACGCGAAATCAGGTGCTTCCGGTGTAATGGCTTCGGCCATTTCCGGAGCAACTGTCATGAGTACGAAGATAGGTGTGGCAATTGCGGTGTAGTTAGGCACCAGCACCACCAGTGTGCAGCCACACCGAAGTGCAGCAACTGCTCTGCTACAAATGCTAAGATCCGCCTGAAGCTAGACTATGCTCACTCTAACTTCAGTAAGACGTGTCCAAGTCTTATTAGGGAACTTGAGCAAAGAAAAAGTCGGGTCAACTATGTTTGACAGATTGTGGTTCCCTTAGAGGTAAGTCGCTCTCGATTTTGAGTTTGTTGGTCTTTTGACCAGGGTGTTTCTGATGACCCTGTCCCGGGGTCATTACCACAGCACTGGCCCTAGTCCTGTGGACCATGCAAATAAATAATGTGTTTAATGTGATTCTGTGCTGAATACTTGTGAGAGGTGCACGAGACCTCATACTATCAATGTGCATGTACTATTATTTTTTTGTTAGATACCAAATAAAGGAATTTTGTCCCCAAAATTCTTGTTGGCTGACAATATCCCGGCTACGAGACGAGAAAACTATCTAAAATTTGTTTTCCCCGCCCATAGCACGTCGCACACACGGGCTATGATCGAAGGGTGCAAGGTACTGGTCCCGTGGGTGAGGCAGATCCCCACAGGTCCCTGGATAGATTCTGTCAGAGTAAAAGACTGGTTTTCCGGTGTCTGGCGGGCTAGCTGTCGCAGCGCAGTCAGGAATCTAATTCCAAACTTGTGAAAGAGTTACACATTTCGCTGCGATGTCTGCAAAATAGACTGTACAGGTATCAGCCTAGGTTACGACCTATATAGCAATCACTGTCATGGATGAAGGAGATACTTGTCAGATTGGATGAAAAATTAATGCTAAGATCAAGAACTGAAAGATCCTATTTATAGATCGTTGTCTTGCGACCCATAAGATATAGTCAATTCTGTGAAAAGCATCAGTTGTATTTTTGTTTTGAAACTTTTCTTCAACCAATGGATTTAGGAATAAGTCAAGTATCTTAAGGATTGTTACAGACAACGATGGGTGTAGCTCGCGTTAGAAAATGTTTGACGTCAAAAAATTTGTACTGAACGTGTTAGAAGCTACGGTCATTTTGGTGAGCTGAAGGGAACAGTGTTTTTCTGAATTACCACATTGTTTTGCAATAACAGGATTTCGATATATTAGACATCGGCATCTGGGTTCTCAGACTGTTTACACCCAAAGAAGGCATCGTTACGCGATTTAACTGGAATGCTGTAATTTAAGAGTTTAGTTTCCAAGATTACGTCAGTAATGACACGGATTTGGCAGTGTCATTACTTATGCCTTTAGTTTAAATGATTGAGAACAAAAGTGCAAAGAGCAAGTTTCCAGTTACGAGAGTGATTACGAGGCAAGTGTATCAGCACACAAATTTAGCGATACACTGAATAGTTGGGCGTCGTTAGGGACGTATATAGCCACAATACCGATGAGAACGCAGCGCATAGAGATTTTAGGTGGAACCACCTTAACGACCACCTTATGCAACTCAATGGGCTGCAAGCAGTCGCCCGTCCCTAATTTAGGGTCACTTGTTCCAAGGAAGGGAGAGGACAAATGATGCAAGACAAAAGCATCCATGCCTCACCGGGATTCGAACCCATCTCTGACGAATAATCAAAAGCCATCGGTTAGACCACTACGCCACCGGGGTGGCGCCGAACATTCGAATTGACACCGAGCTCTATTCTGTATATAAGAGCTATTTACCTAAATCTCACTTTCCTACGCATTTTGCTTATTCTTCGTACTCTGGTGGCCAGCATGTGTCACAGTTGATGCTTACTATCGTCACTAAATACCCATACAGTACCTCAATAGGAGTTGCAAAAATAGCTTTCAGTTTTTTCGGGGCTATATTCAAATTCTGGAATAGCTTACACCGCCCCCGTGAGGTTTCCTTAAAATTAAAGCTGGATTAAGTGAAGTATGCACTAAGTGAATAGTACGATTTTGAATTCTTCAAATCAAAGATACTAACTTTCCTGTTCTTACAACACTTAAATTAGTACCCCAGCATTCAAGCAAAATATTTCACATATTTTAAAATAGTGACATACAAACCTTGTGCAATGCCTTTGTAGATTAGCGACATAGATGGGTCTACGTAATTTTTATCATGTTGACTAACTACTATGAACAGCTTGTGTTGTACGATCACAACCTTGACCGCAGTTATGCATTTTCCTCGAAGTGTAAAATTAGACATAAAGCCAGCTTCGCCGTCTAATCTGTACACTCGCACTCTTGTCTCGTTGAAAGTTGTCAAATACAGATCTGGAAGATTTCCCAATTGGAAGACCTGGAGTCCCTGTGCATTGTCAAATGGTATCTTCTGATAGAGCTTAAATGGATAACCCTGTTCTCCTGTATATCTGTAGACCTGTAATTAGATAAAGAACCACTCATCACAACTCTAGTGCTCGAAGATAATTTACATACAGAACTAGGTTTAGTTCAAACAATCTTTATCGGTCGAAAAACAGTACAGATTCATACACGCTGTTAAAACATGAGAAATAAAATTCTTTGCAAAATTTTACTTAGATCAAAGTACGTCCTATTAAGGCACTCCGTGGAAAAAAAAGTCAATATGTTCTGCTTAAGTATCAGATTTAATTTGAGATTTCAATGCCAACCAGCTGTAAGTCAATGTCTTGAAGTTTTTCCTTTAGCACATTTATTATTCTTTCTCCAGTTTTATTTTCACGAATTAGTGTTTCAGATAAGTCCTTTCTTAAAGCGTTTGGCATCTCTTGAAAGCTTCGAAGACAACGAAATCCTTTAGAGAGAACTACGGTCCAGTGGTTAAGTTTATTTTAGAGTGAAGTTCAGCCCACTGGGTAAGTGGCAGTTACTTATAGTTCGCGTGGAAGTTTACAGCAAAGAAATTAATATTTCACCTTACTGATCAACCAAAATGTCATCAGATGACAAACTCTGTGAGAATGGCGGATTTAAGAGATTCTCTCCACTAAATCTTGTTCATGGGATAGTTCTCTGAACAACCTGTAAACCAATTTTTCTGATATCCCAGTAGAATTTACTTCCGGAGCCAACACGTATGCTTGATCTCGGGAGTAAAATTCTACGTGAAAATCTCAAAATATACCAAGTTTCTCCTACATGCTTTTCAGTGATTATGTTCTGTCGACAGTCTTAAAGCCGTCTAGAAAACACAAGGCTATGACATCAGGGATATTAGTTTTTTAGGACATCACTCATGTTACACGGACTGATACGTTCGTGTCGTGCTTGAAATCACATGACAGCATTAGAACCCAATCTGAAGCCTTGGTTTCCGTGTGAAGTCAAGTCATTAAAAGAACTCTTCTAGTGTCATGGTCTTGTGTTTTCTAGACTGCCTTGGTCTTAATCCAAGAAGTTTACATTTTAGCCAAGTGCTTCGGGTCTTTCTTTACGATCCTTTGTCAACAAGAGCACGGAGCAGGAGATTCAGGGTCGACGTTAAAGTGGATGGCGTTCAGTCATCGTGAAGTCACATCATTCGTTTGGCTCGGCTCTCGGGAAACGTGTTCGGAGATCGGGGCTTGGGAGTCGCAGAATGTAAACAAATATTGTCGTTAGACTCCAGCGAATTCGAAATGTTGTATGTAACTCAGTTTTCACTGTAAAAGAATTTTAATAATGAACAAAAGGTTTTAATGTATATTTATATATTGATGCGAAAATTGGGTCTAAATTAATTACTAATAAAATGGGGGACGGACTTTACAGGAGTGGTTAAATTATGTTGATTAAATTAAATATTTGGCCTATTGTAAATTAATTGGAAAACTAACTCGTTTTTAATTGGGGAAGTCGTAATTCTCTGTGGGAACAAAGGATTTTGAAGAGCGCTTCTGGGGGTCTGCTTATCAACACAGGGCCACCCAGTCGGCAACTGAAAGTCACCCAGACTCTCATAAATACGGTTTCAAGTGTGCCATTAGTGACAAAAATCTGTAGGGAACGCTGAAAATTACGATTATGAGGGGGCGAGGGTCAGAAACTGAACTTTTCGGTAGAAGCGACGGCGCTCAGTGCGAAAGGCACGAGAGAAATCTCAAGTGTCGACTGAGAAGCAGATGAAGTCATGTGAGAGAATAGCCCAGAAAAGTGGCAGGAGAAGACAGTTAGCTCAGTAGGCTGCCGTAGGACAGACTGAGAAACTCAAGGAATTGTCTCAGTACACTGTTGTAAGTCTGACTGAGAAATTGCTACGAGGAGAATACGCGATAGGGCCCTACGCAGTTGTCAGACGTAACGAGCCTATTATGTGCGAAACCCTGACGTCTACCTAGATTGCCACGGTATTTCTAGCGTAGCGGTAAACCGACAGAGTAAGAGGAAAAAGGAGAGCTTAACAATAATTAGGCGGTTGGGTAAGAACAAATATGCCAAATTGAGAATGTCTACTCAAAAAGGAATCATTACCTAACCACTGCCAGCAAACCAGCCTCCCGAAAACTCTCCATTCCAAGTGTGGAGGTCACTGACCTTTCCGAATCAGTACGTGAACGTTTCTTCCTTGCTGCCGACGGACTTTCTTGACTGAGTTAGAAAGAGATACCCTGTCCATTCTACAGCCCCCGCCTGTTGGGCGAAGAAAAGTCAGCGCTGAGTGTTACTTCCCCCCCCCCCCTTCCACGAGCGGTCGGGGAAGAGGAGAAATTCTCTGAGACTTCGAAAGAAAGGGGAAAAACCAACAAATTAGTGAAGACCCTCTGTTACACACAGGTGAAATCGCCACTGTTTCGGTATTCATCGAAAGAAGTAAAAATCTTCCGGCGCTTAAGACATACTAGTGAAGGAACTATCAAACAAACAATAAAGCGCAACAGTGTGTGCGGTGCTGACAGAACCCCATAATAATTTGAATAGTGCTTCGTATACCCCGGATTATAAAACCAGCAGTCAACAATACGTGAGTACTTTTTTGTATGTCTATTGTTTTCCTGTCACTGAGTGGAGGAACTGAGAACATCAACTAATACCAAACTAAATTAGAACTTTTATACGCCCTTCTGAGGTGGGTCTGATTCCTGAATCCAGAGGTAGATGGTATTAGCTCCGATAGGGAGCTTAACATGTGTTTGTATCACCGTGGGCAATGCCCCGGGATAGTTTCCTCCTACAAATGAAAGATGTTTAATTGTTAATCTTGCTCTATTCGTTCTAAAGGCTCTGGTGTTTTAGACAATTCCTTGCATTTAATCCTTGTGTTTCAGCGAGCATCACGTTCTCTCCCATTTATACCAGCTCCCGAACTACAAGAACCAACAAGTCTCATTCGTATCAATTATTGGTAGCTCGGCATGGTACCGTATTAAATGATTGACGGCGGTGGGATAATGACTCATGAGACCGTAACAATTGCTAGAGCGGCAGAGTTCATATATATATAGTATTTGAATTTAAAATTTTGTAACCTAGTGAACATTTTTACGGCTGTAGACTTTCAGAAATTATATAGAACTAACTGAACACAACCCAATTACGAGTACCCTTAAATGTTTATTTGAATGCTACTAAGGGTACGATTAGTAGCATTCAAATAAACCACTAAGACATACTGAGAGGTGTTCTCTAAGAAAATAGTAACAAAATCCACGCAAAAAACCCCAGCCAAACATGTTAAATTCAACAGGGAAAACCTCGAATAAATGAGTGAAAAGCTTAAATCAAAAGTGCAAATCATGGCACTGTCGTTATTGTAACTAAACATATCAAACACAGGTTTGTAACCGAGCTAAATGATATAATAGGGGCAATAAGACTAAAAGAACAATCTTCGTAGATAATGCAAGAACACGCAAACATGTTTGCTTTAGTAAATAATTTTAAATGCAGATGCTTGACGAAAACAAATTCTTTACTTCTCATCTCAGAATAATTACACCGAGGTTTGTCACCTTTATCCGAAATATATACACAGTGCGTCAAAGAATTTTTAAGACTGGGTCTGTAAAATGAAGTAGAAACAAGAAATTTTAATTTGGTTTGGTTTGTTATTCAAAATAAGTCCCTCCGGCTTCCATACACTTGTTACAGCGATTTAATAATGATTCGAATGCCTGTTCCAGTTCACTTTGCGGAACTGCCTCCAAAGCACGCGTCGAAGCTGTTTGTATGGTCGAAATATCATTAAAAAAAAAAATCACCCTTTTAACGTCATTTTAAGTTTTGGGAACAACGAAAAGTAGCAGGGTGCTAAATCAGGTGAATACGGTGGATGATTCAACACAGACGTTATTTTTCGCCAAAAATCTACGAACAAGAAGTGAGGTGTGACTGTGCATTATCGCGCAACAAACACCAACTGTTTTCATCTCGATATTCTGAACGAATGCGACGAATTCTGTCCATCAAACGCCTCAAAACATTTAAATAAAACTCTTCCAGTAATTGTTTGTCCACTTGTAACATTCTTTGTGGATGAAAAGCTTAAATATTGAAGAATGTAATGAGCATTTTTTTGATTTTCGATTGAACTTTTGTTTTTTTGGCTTGTGGCGAGTTGTTTGACTTCCAATCCGCACTTTGTCGCTTTGTTTTAGGATCATATTGAAAACATGTTTCATCACCATTAACAATCCATTTTAAGAAGTTTTGATCATTTTCAGCGGCTAAAATGTCTCTGCAATGTGCACTTCCTGATTTTTGTTCATTGGTTAGCGTGTGTGGAACAAATTTAGCACAGACGTTTGTTTTGCCCAAATCTTCATGCAGGATGGTTCGAATAGTTTCTTTGTTGATGTTTAAAGACTTCTATCATTCTTAGTGACGCACCATCGATTGTTTGCCACGAAATCACGCACTTTTTCCAATCTCAGGTGTCCTGGATGAACTTTGTCTTCCGGTACGCTTATCTTCTAGCGTCTCTCCGTCCAAAAAACGTTTGTGCCACAGGAAAACATTTGATCAACTTAAACAAAACTCACCGTAAACTTGTTTCATCATTTGGTACATTTCCGAGGCATTTTTACCAAGTTTTGCGTTAAATTTAATAACAGCCTTTTGTTCCATCTGAATAATTCAACATGAAAAAATTTTACTTCTCTAATGAACGCCCGTTTCGTTTGAGTTACTTTAACTGCGCAGTACTTTTGGCAGAAAGCAAGCAGATGGTAACGGTTTATAACGCATTCGCGATTAAACTGGTGGTGCCACCGTAGGCTGAAGTCTAGCGCCAGTCGTAAATTCTTTGATTCACTGTATGTATGAAGAAATATGGTGTCTAGCACCTAGCTCACAGTTTAAGTTTGTTCAATAATAAAATAGACTCTGCAAAGCAATGCCCAAAACATTCGTTGGAGTGAAAATGCAAGGCCTAATAAAGGCATTAAATTACAACGTAATAAAAGTAACATTGAGTTGAACCTCAAAGTCTTACTATATAATATGTGAACCTCTGAAAGCTCGTTCAGTAAGGTACGAGCACAGATTTAAAATTCATTTTTTGGAGCTGCAAAAACTACGAGTTATATGCTTATACAGTAGAAGAATAAATCCTATTAGACATATTGCTCACTTCTCTGAAGTTTCTTCCAGTAGTGGGTAAAAAACCCTTGTTAACCTTAACTGTAAAAGACCGGTGGTGTGAAGTGAAGTAAAAAATAGTTGCGAAGGTGAAATGACTGAATGAGAAGAAATATGGGTGTACAATTTCTGAATACACGTCAGTGAGTAAATGTAATTAACATGTTTTTTTAGTCATCAAGTGAGAACTGAACTGCAAACTTGTATTTGACATATTCTACTGTGCACTTACAATTCTATGTGTTGTCATGTAGTGAATATTATGACAATATACACAGTGGATAACAATTCTGGAGCTCAAATATGTTATTTTGGGGATCCTTATATCTTACGATATATCACAAATTACAGCCTAAATATAAACTCCTGTTTGTGCTGTTTGGTGCTTCGTATTTACTGACCTGCGTCTGAGGCGAGCGTAGCAAAGCTATCTTTTGCCTTTAGTTTTCTATCAAATCCATTTCTTTCTGCAGGTAAACTAATGTATCGATTAGGCTTAACACGTGCGACTTTCGCACTTTGAGAATCACTATGCTCTTACATATGTCAGCCTGAAACTGTTCAATACTGAGTTTTGTAGAATGAAAATAATTAGGAGCGAGATTGCTCCAGTCCATAAAAAATACTGCGGAAATTTCTTGTATACATATAAAGCGTTGCACGGACATTTAATACTTTGAATTTAAATCTCAATATGAGAACAGTCGCAAAATTATTTTCATGGAGGTAGATTGCCTGCTCTCAGACCAAATAAGAGGAACAAAATCATTCAAGGTTGTTTCATCCCATATGTTAAAGTTCCTAAATTAAAAAAAGCATTCCATTTCCAATCGTTTAGAGCTATGTGTACAGTAATTCTTGTGCTAAAGGTGTTCTTTTATGCTTTTATTGTACTTTACCTCCACTTGGTACAAGAAGGGATCAGTGTTTGTTCCATTACTTCAAAGAGTAGTGGTTTACGGACAATTATTTTTTAAGTTTATATGAAAATATGTATTACACGAAGTATTTTCTACACATAAAAATCTAAAGTTAAAAAACTTTAGATGTCTGTTCATCACGATTTAAAAGTTATACCGTAAAAAGATGGGTGTATGGGTGAAGCTTTCATGTAATGCTTAAGTATTACACTATCCAGAAAATTTTAGCCGCTCAATATCGAGAAGTGGAGTGAAGTACGAACACTCGATTGCACAGGAACAGTATAAGAATTCAGTAATTACAGTTCTACCACTTTCATATTGAACTTTAATATTTTAAGCAACAATCTGGATTTTGGATAAACGTTTGTTCAATTCTAAGAGCGGAAGCAATACTTACATAAATACTGGAAGGTATAATTTTTCACCTGAAATAAAAAATTTACTTCCAAATTAGCACGAAATTCAATAGTTGAGAATATTTTTTATAGAATTTCCGAAATGAAGGTGAGTAGAGTCCATTTATGAGCTTGCTTATTTCAAAAAGGGAAATTAGTTTAGTAGAAGGGGGATGCGCATCACAGTTGCCCTTTGCTGGATCAGTCACTGTACTGAGGTGGACGTGTGGTATCACCATGTAGAAATTAGAGGATATGAACTCTAGTTACTGAGGTTAGGTTGAAGTAGCAAAACTTCGTTGGTATGGACATTTACTGAGAAGGGTACTTGGGACAGCACTGTAATGGAACAATCTGGAAAGGGCACTACAGGAAGGTCTTTACTATTTAAACAATGAAATGGATTTAAAAGAGGTGACCCAAGATGGAACTAAAACAGGTAAATAGTTCCCCTTTTCCAAGTGTGGGACTGAATACTACGCCTGGAATTTAGGATTGCTATGTAGTCTGATTTAAATTTGCTTTCAGACACCTACAAGTAATAAGCTTAGGTCTTATAGCAGTTACATAAAATTTAATTGCCTCCAACGAAGGCAGTGGAGAATTTAAAGCTCTTTGAGAGCATAGATTATCAACCTATGGGCTACCAAGCAACTTTCAGACAACAGCACCAGGGCAGTAATTTATGTTCTTGACAAACAACGTTCAAAAACCTTAATTTTCCCCAGAATCTGATGTGCGATAAAAATCAGCCACACTTCTTAACATGGTTTACACAGCTTATAACTTTTGAAGTGATGAAATCTAGGAAAGCTAAGGAGTCATTTGTATCTCACGGAGACTAATCCTTCATTTCAGACTAAACTTTAATTTCTCAAATAATTTCAGAAATTTAACCGTTTCATAAAATGTTTAGCTAGTGTGACAAGATTAGTTTCAAACTGATTTTATCCTACTTTCAAGTCCTGAATTCATTTTTCAGATTTAAGGGATTCATAAGGTATCTTATGTTTAGAAGACTTCGAGAGTACCTGTTTTCGAAAAGATAGAATACCATGAGTTTACCTCCAATCATCTTTCCATATTGTAAGGCCGAATTTACGAAGTTTTATTTTATCGAAAAAAATCCATACTTTTGAAGTACTGAATCTTGTAGCAGTCTTACTGAAGTAAATATAGCAGCGTGAGAATATTTTTTTGTTATAGAATTTCGCCTGGAATTTAGGATTGACTACGCCATGGAATCGCAAGACATCATGGCAATGCTGGAAATGCAGTTAAAAGCAGATCAGTGGATCAAGAGTGATCAGACCGTAAGTCTTACTGGATACTGAAAAGTAGTAAAAAGGCATAAAGTTTTGGTTGCATTCGAACGTTTAGCATTCCTAACTTATGTACTAGGTAGGCACGGAAAGATTTCCGTATGTCACTTACTGGAGAGAAATTTTGGAGTTTTATGGCTATAAATCATTAGGAACTAACTAGATTTTTCATTTCACCGAAGTTAGACTACTACGATGCTTAAATTTACGGGTACAGAAAGAAATCCACTGAGCAACCAACTATTTCTAAATGCTGACTAATTAGTTAAGACTGGTTTTCGAAATACGTATGTATTTTTAAGGAGTTTTAATGCCGAAATAACTTTTTTGCAGTCCAGAAATGGCTGAAGATAAATAATATTTAAAATATTTCATGAGACTTGCAAGTATGGCTCGAGTTTTCTGGATCTTTTTTTGACGTAGAACTACGTCTAACTCAGTGGATAGTATGAGGCGACTTACGGCCAACAGCCTGTGACAAAAATAGGTCCCAACTGAAATAATTATAGTGTTAAACATACGTGCCGCACACTAATCGTGTTAGCATATTCGTAAACAGCATGGAGTCTGCTTTGCGTACGGCGCAATACATCGTGCGCGCGAAGCTTATGTGCGTGGAGATCATGCAATATTTCTGGATATGCTGCCGAGTTTGACTTGGACTATCTCGGCAACCGTGAGCACAAGACGACTGTGCGCCGTATCATTTTAAACCTCTACGAGATCTATTTAAACATACGAAGAACATTTCGCAGTGGTTTGAACTAAATTTCAAAATTGTTTTCTTGTGAAGCGGTGAACGCATTTGATAATACAGCGGTTTATGTGGGCAACTGAGTGCAAAACGACTACGTGGTATAAGTTTTAAGGCTCTCGACGAGATCTATTCAGATAAATAAACACACCGCAGTGGTTTAAATTAAAATTTAAAAAAATTGTTTTCGGGTGAACGGGTTAACAATTTTCGACAATGCCGCGGAATTCGCAGAATGAACGCAAGCAAAAGTGGAGAACATCAAAACACTAGGGGGGGGGGGGGCAAGTGATTAGGAATGTAAGATGCCCAAGAAGACAGTACCACGTTGGATAATTCGTGTATCGATCTACTTTGTGTTCGCAATGTATTCACAGCATTATTTGTAAAAATTATGTAACCTACTTTTCATATAGACTTGTGTTGGCTATAACAAATTAAATAAACGCTTTGAAACCATACTCTACTAGCCCATTTCAACTGTCCGATCTGCAAGTCGTTGTCCTACGTTGTGAACTGACTGCTCAATCAGAACTGAGCCTACTTGCTTTTTATTGCTGCTAACTCAAGAGTTAAACTATTTTGAGCGTTTCACAGTATCCCAATGAAATGCGGATCTAGTGTGTTTGCAAAGATTCTTCCAGCGCTTGGCAGCACTTTCTGCATTCAAAACGTGGTATCGCCTGAATCTGTACCATCGTAATAAGAATTGTGCAATTTGCAGTCTCAGAATGTCACTGGCATTTATTTCTTTTTATTTATAAAAATTAAAAGAAACTGCGTTTGGTTACATTCTGGTGGGAAAAAAAACTAATTTGTGAGGCGGACACAGATCGAAAGCTTAGTTTTTTTTTCTTCTGGGGGGTTTGCACTGATAGGTACCGCGCAACATTTCGGAAGTAGCAACTGTAAGCTCGGGGTCTTGCCAGAAAAGTTAAGTTGAAGATTGACTTATTGTACACTGGCGTGCAATAATTAAGGACGAGACGGTTTTTCGAATGTAACGTCGTGCAGAAGTGCTCCACATCGACTCAAATCATGCCATAAGATCCCCAAGATGTAAGAATATGGGACAAGTGAGAAAAACCGTCCAAACCAGGAATTCAAAGGATACAAAGGCACTTTATTGAAAAGGTAGCTTCGAGCACAACTGGACAGAAGACAAACGTCCATGTGACAGGCCGCTGCCAAGAAAAACCCAGTCTTTAGTATGGGATATGATCACCCCTGACTGCGTTGCAGGATTTACAACGTCTGTCCATGCTGAGGACGAGGTTGTCAAGGAGCTGTTGAGGCATCGCGACCCATTACTCTTGTAGCGCCAATCGCAGCTGCGCAATCGTTGCTGGCGGCTGGTGACGTGCTGCCAAGTGTCTCCCGAGAAAGTCCCACACGTGTTAGATTGGATTTAGGTCCAGGGACCTTGCGGACCAATCCATGCGTTGGATATCTTCTCTCCAACAGCTGTGCGACAGCCACTGTACGATGAGGTGTAGCGTTGTCGTCCATGAAGAGGAACTCAGGACCCACACCACCTCTAAACAGACGCACGTGAGGCAGAAGAACCTCTGTACAATAGCGGACACCAGTGACTGAATCTCCTTGGAAGATGGAGATCAGTACGGCTACCAAGCATGATACCGCCCCAAACGTCAACTCAGCCACCTCCAAACCAGTCTCTTTCGATGATGTTGGAAGTGTGATTGCGTGTTCCCTGCTCTCTCCAGATGTGTATACGTCCAGAATCTCTCGTGAGACTAAATCGGCTCTCATCCGTAAAGAGAACTCGACCCCATTGCTGATGTGTCCAGTTCTTGTGTTCCTGACACCAAATAAACCGCAGTCTCCGATGAGCAGGCGTTAATGGCATACACCGTACTGGTCGTCGTGCAAATAGACTACCTTTGTGCAGCCTCCTGGCCACGGTAATACAAATAACGGACGTCCAGTTGCCTGTTGCATATGCCTTGCGATTTCTCCCGCTGTCTGCCTCTTCTCGCCTGTAGGACAATATACCGGTCGTCCGCCGCCGTGGTTGCTCGTGGACGATCACTGCTAAATTCTGACAGCTGTTCCTGTCGTTTGAAATGCTCTCCAAGCTCGTGAAACGATGCTGTGAGCGATCCCGAACTCCTCAGCCACACTAGTCATACTTCGACCTTCCAACTTCCCAATAACGCGACCCTCCGGTAAAGTCATCCAGATGTAGTCTACTGGATTGCCTATTTGCCATATCACACGGTGGCAGCAACTCGACGTCGTTCAAACCGATGTACACCGTGCAATAGCTTTCACCGAATTGCTGAGCGCACACCGACTATGTGCTGTATACCCTTCCGACACTCCCCACTCATGCTGCATATATGCGCATGCACTACCGTACCGGATCCTAGCCTATCTCCTGAGTGGTCTTTTGGTCCGTTCTGCCTGCTCGTTCTGCTGATTTCTCCTCTTCGTCCTTAATTTTTGCACAGCAGTGTATTTATACGTGTGGTATATATACACACACACACCAAGTGATCACTGAATTATGACCAACCGTATCAAAAGTGGATGCGGCCCGTTGACCATGCAATTTGATAGGGCGCGATTAGACGACTGGCGTAGCATTAAGTGTGAATGGAGCGGTTCGCAGTGAAATTTGGAGTGTGATGGGTAAACTGAATGATTTATTGGACTGAGAAGAAAAAAGACTGACCTCTGAGAACGGGTGCCTCGATTTCTCAAGCTGCTGAACTGGTGGGTTGTTCGCAAGCCACTGTAGTTCAAGTGCATTAGCACTGGGGTGAAAATGGTCAAACAAAAGCAAAACTGCAAAGGGCAGAGAAAGGTTCATCTGAGAAGTGAGCTCCGGATCAGAAGACTTACACGCCGACAGACAGCACTGCAACAGTTAACTACCCAGTACAGCAGATGTCAACCCAGAAGAGTCTTGATGTCGTAAACATTGGCTATAACAGACTACCCCGACGAAATCCTCTAACCACAGTTCATCGGCGCAAAGGACTCGTGGTGCAAAGATTATACAAGCTGGAAGTCTGATGACTGGAAGAAGTGTGCTGGTCTGACGAGGTACGTTTTTACTTCATCACTCCGCGGATGGCAGAGTGCATATTTGGCGCAAACATGAAGCACTATCCATCCTTCATGGTCTCAAGTGCAAGCGGGTAGAGGCGGTTGTATGGTGTAGGGCTTGTTTACCTTGCATCCCTGGTGCATGTGGAACAATGTATGATTGGTGCCCACTATCGTTATTGCTTACAGACTCTGCACCCAGCAATGTTACTTTTCCCCAGAATGGCAACGTTCTCAAAGATTATATTGCGCAGAGCCTCAGGTAGAATGTTGTGCAAGAATGTTTTGAGAAACTCAGAGTTCAGACTTCAAGCATATCGATTGGCCTCCGCTCTTCCCTGATATCAATCCCATGGAACACTTATGGGACATTATGGAACGGCATATCAGACGTTTGGATAGTCATCACCTCCAAGCCTGCTTTGAAGGCCGCATTACACAGCTTGGTTGGCCATACCCCGAACTGCTTCCGGCATCTTATCGAATAGATGCCACGTCGTATGTCTGCTGTACTAAGGGCGAAAGGAACTAAGAAATCATAAGTGGGTGGTCATAATTCAGCGATCCTTCAGTTTACAAATCTTGTTGTATAAGGCGAAGCATTGCTAAAGAAGAGTTTACTCAATGCAGCAAAACAATTTCCAAATTTAGATTTGACCTAGAAATAGCAGTCTTCCGATTTAATTAGTACCCACTGGAATTTAAACTCCAAACGCATTTGAATTTTGTTTATCAGAATGGGTTTATTTGGCAAAAGATCAAATTTGAGTTTGCAATTAAGATCTAATGTGTTTGAAATATAATTAGTCTTTAACAACATTTCATTTTATAGACTGCTTTGCATTAGGCGAGTAAGCGGCATTTCGCAAGACGATTAAAGACAATCAGCTTTTGCAAGAAATAATTACTGTAAGTCCCTCGTATCTCTCAGGATAGTTTATTTTCACCAGATGTATGATAATTAACAAGGACTCATCTGCGTGACGTTTATATTTTCACGTTTAAACATTGACAAAGCGCTGGATGGCTTTGCATTTACTTCAGTGTCCTTTACAGACATTTTACCGCTTCAAATTTTAAGTCAGAAGGAAAACTTAATGAACAAACTTACTTGGATGTACATCGGATCTAACGTTTCATGCACCGGGCGAGAATTTGTGAAGATCAGGTAATCCCGTTCCAGGTGTTTGAAGTGAATGACATCGGAACTTGCAGTAGCAGGAATCTCCTGAGCCAATTTCCACCCATCTTTCCATAAAAACACCAGAGATGATTCTTTGGACAACGGAAGGTCGAACTTGCGTGAGAAGGCCACGTATACGTCACCCCAGATTTCAAAGACTGCTATAGCTTTGGTTTCTGTTCAGAGAGAAAACAACTATTTAAGAGCCAAATTTCTCCAGTTAACAATCTAACTTTTCATACATTTCAAAACTTAAAATTCCATGCTTTAACGATGGCGGTTTTCTTTTTTTGTTCTGTAAATTGGATTGCTAAGACCGGGTCTAATGTCTACACAATTTTTCTTCTAATTTAAATATTAATTCACATACAACTGTCGAAACAAAGCTTAGCAGTTTTGTATGATCTCAGTTTTGTGACCACGTCCCGAAGTACACACTATTCTGTACGTTTATCTCCACATAGGGGACCCTCCGAATAATGGGTGATCTTGGCCATGAAAAGCAGGTAAAAACGCAAACGTTTAAGTAGAAACACCTCAAATTTTTGCAGCAAAAACTCTAGTTTCCTTGGACGCAAAGAAGAGCGATTTTGTCCCGAAGATCGCATTACAAACCTACTGTTCTAGTTTCAGCTGGATCGGTACTGGACTGCCTGGCGCCCGGGAAGAGTCATCGCTTGGCGCCTCAATTTGTTCATTTGTGTGGCTAAACATGCTTCATTTATTCAATAATTTCAAGGTGCAGATATAAGATCAACTAAACAAGTTAGTAAAATCATGCAATGCGTTAATTATGATACGCTTTCCAACATACCAGAAATCGTGCGCAGACAAATACCTCCTCCCTACCCTGACCATTGATTGGTTCATTATACCTCCGGAACAGCATACTAAAGTTTTGTCGCAATAAAATCGTTTTTACGTAAGTTATGACTCGCGAGGGCGATGGGAATGTATCCCACTTTTGTGTCCTGACCTTTGACACCATTTTTAATAGGATTCGTTCCCAGGTTGTCCCCTACCACACACCAAAATTTAATCGAAATATTTTTGCAAGAGTTATCGTGCGGATAGACTGACAAAGCTGGAGCATATACAAGGTCTGTCCGGAAAGTAATGACTCATTCAATAACAGGCTTCAAGTTATACTTACATAACATTAAAATTCCTCGAAATAACATCCTTTAACATCAATACACCGCTGCCAGCGGTTCTGCCACGCCGCATAGCTTACCTGGAAGTCGGGAACAAGGATCGTTTTCAAAGCACTCGTCAAGTCAGTTTGCACCAGTCCCAAAATGGTGTCCTTTCAGGCTGGATTTGAGCCGGGGAAACAAGTCAGCCGGGATCAATCCCGGGATGTAAGAAGGTTGGGGCAGCGTTGCCACATTGTGTTTCCGCCAGAAGCTCTCAGCGATGTATGGCTCGGCGCATTGTCGTGGTGAAGAACCCAAGTGTTGGTGATCTCCGAGCGGACGCGCGCAACTGTTCTTCAACCGTTGAAGCAGTTCCACGTAAAACGCAGCGTTGACCGTTTGCCCGAACTCCTTATGGACAACACCTTTACAGTCAAAGACAATGAGCATCGATTTAATCTTCGATTTGCACATTCGAGTTTTCTTTGGTCGACGAGACTCTGGAGTGTGCCACTCTGAACTCCATCTTTTAGTCTCCGGATTGTATTTAAAGACACACGTTTCATCACCTGTTATCACCTTCTTCAAAAACCAGGTTCACTCCTCACGCGGTTTACAAGCTCGCGAGAAATCAACACACTGTTGTTCTTCTGTTCGTGTCAAAATCTTAGGAACCAATTTGGTGCAAACTTTCCGCATCTGCAATTCTTGCGTGATGACTTCATGCACAATGGATTTCGCGAGTCCCCACGTGCTCTACTACCAATCTAACACTCAGACGTCATTCAGAGTCCAAAACAGCTTTCACCTTTTCCACATTGCCTGAAGTGTGAGACGTTGAAGGACGCCCTGGGCGTGGCTCATCCTCGACGCTCTCACTTCCCTCTGAACGTTTTGTGCCACCGAAACACTTTTGCTTTCGATAACGCATCCTTCCCGTAGGCTTTCTGTATCATTGCAAGCGTCTCGGTCGCGGATTTTTCAAGTTGAACACAAAACTTTACAGCGTATCGCTGTTCGACACTATTCTGCATTTTGACCGTTACGCGACGCTCACACAGCTGACCACTTCGCAAACGATCCTCACTCTGTAAAAGCTCAGAGCCAACTGACGAGACATCGATCGTTTACCTAACATACCCCGCCACGCCCGGAGATTCCGCCCTCCGGCCCTTCCGATTGGCCCTGGAAAAGTGGTCTCATTACTTTGAGATGAAACCTTGTACGCTTCTTCAACCTACGATTGGAAAGCGTAAAAGAAAATTGAAACTACACGTCTTTACTTACTGGTCAAATGCATATTAAGATTAAATTTAATTTCAGTTTGTGTGCTTCATTGTTCGTAAAATTACCAACAAGTGTCTTCAAATCTACAGGGGTGGACAACGAAATAAACACCTGCGCAAGTAGCACACACGTGTCACGACGCTGTGCGCGTTACCTGGTGACTAGCCGGTATCTATTTCGCAGTCGACCAAAGAGCGGAGTGTGAAGTTTGCATTAGCAGAGAAGTAGCACAGCTAGGAGTCAAAAAGTGCGATCCACAGAACATAATTGGAGACTGTTTTAAAGAGGACAGACTGTTGGCGCGCGTTGCATCCGTGTCAGAGACAAAGATTTCGTGTATTGCGAGCCACTGTATCCAGGGTCATGTCGGCATACCAGCAAGAGGAACCACATCAAACAGGAGTAACTAGAGGTAAGAGGAAGCTTCCTGACAGGGATGTCCGGGTGCTAACACTAATGGTAGCCAAAAGACAAAACCACAGCTTCCAAACTCTCCGCAGAGTTGAATACGCACCGCGAGTCACCTGTTTCCATCAAAAATGTTCGTCGGGAGCTTCACCAGGTCAACATTTATTGTTGTGTTGCTATCTCCAAACCCTGGATCACCAGTGAAAATTCCAAACGTCGGTTCCAATGGTGCCAGCAGTGCAAATTGTGGACGTCTGACAACGTGAAATGTTTGTTCTCCGTTGAATAGTCCTTGTCTTTCCCACAACCGGGACAGTTTACGTGGGGAGACATCCCTCACAGGTCTACCACCCAGGCTGTTTATTGTCCACAGTGCAGAACGGAGGTGTATCGGCGATTGTTTGGGCTACAATTTCGTGGCAGTCTGTCTGCCAACTGATTGTTCTTGAGGGGCACATCACTGCCAAGGACTACCGGGGAAATTCCGGTGGACCAGGTACACCCAATGGTTCAAGCATTGTACCCTGACTGCGGTACCGTGTATCAGGATAACGCACAGATACACAGAGCCTAACTGGTGGAAGAGGGGTTTACTGAGCATGAAAGTGAGGTTGAAGCATTTGTCGTGGCCTTCAGTCATCAGACTAACATTGAGCCATTATGGAGTGTTCTTGAGGAGCTAGTCAGGAGAAACTTTCTTTCACCAGCTTCACATGAACTTGACACTTCTACAAAAAATTCCTCTGGCCGCTGTACTGGACTTGCATCGGTCCTTCTCAAAGATGATTTGCAGCTGCATTGGCCTCCAAAGGATGCCCTACGCCGTACTAAGTTGTCCTAAACCCATGTGTTTAAGTTCCGTTGTCCACCACCTGTATGTCACAGACAATTTCTCGTTTGATAGATAATATTCAACAAGGTTCTTTTCTGGATCTTCCGACAAGTAAAAATTCCAGCGGAATGAATGTAGTGGTAGAACCTGTAACTGTTACACCTGTTCTCATTAGAAAATAGCCTGGGTGTAAGTTCCTAACTTTTAGACGTTGAACATTGCTAGTACTGTATTTATGATAGAAACTGACAGTTTTTATATTCCATTGAAAGCCTTATACAGATTCCATTTTCTTAAGTCTTGCTGCCCCACAGGCGTCATCTGAGTTGCCTGCTGCACAGGAACGGGTCTGGTTTATGGTAGTTTTTCGACAAATGCGCGTTTTCGTGTCTGATTTACTGCAAGGTAACTTATCCAGTTTATTAGCACAAGTCTGTTTATCTCTCACTCAAGGAATACAATTCGGAAGTCATCTAATATCGAAATAAAAAAAAATTAACTTTAATGAACATTATCTTTTGAATTCTAAATCACTCCGAATTTTGGCGCCCTAAGCAACCACTAGCGTAGTTGAATCAGACTAGTTTCAATATTTTAGATCTTCTTACAAGTTGACAGAGCAGCTCTTTATTTGCAGATTCACCCGAACGACTACAAAGAATATTCCTCCGCTGTGCTTTATTTTTAACACTATCCACCAACGCCATGCTTGTTCATCGCCAGCAAGCTACTCCCAGTAGGGTCGACAGTTCATTCGGTGATCTGATTTCCTTCCCTTCTTTAAAGAACCAGAGTGAGACCTTGGACAAAAGGTAAAGCCTTTTAACATTAAAGGTGAATTCTGTCTGAAAGTGAATCAGTTCACAATATTGTTTCGTTGTCAGATGTCGCTGTTCTTTCAGTTTACTTGTGATTTTATGCTTGCGTAGCTTGTAGCATATGTATAAAAGCCTTGTTTGGATAAAAAAAATTTTTTGAAAATTTATAAAAATTGACGTTGAAAGTAACCATCTAATTTTTAAATGTGGCAGAAAGGGAAAAATTGAGGGTTCAGGTTCTTACCGAACGCTTCAAAGTAAATAGACATAAAAAGTAAAAAGATTCGAATGAGGAGGCATCTGAATAAGTTTTAGTGAAGAGTTGCAGAAGGAAGGTTTTCTTTGTGAACCAAGGGAATTCGAAGGGATTGGAATTTATTAATTTGAGAACACATTGAAAAATAGACTACGAAATGCAAAAACAAACTTTTTTTTAAGCCAAGAATTACAGACTGATTAAACGACTAGTAGTAAATACGTATATTTTAAAATTCAGGGTGTAACATTTTACTGTAACGTATTTTGCAACATGTATCGAAATACGTACATTGCATGCACTATATTTTAAAATTAAAATGTACGCGTGCTGCATGTTCGTTTATTATATTGTTTACCACTTAAATATAAAAAACATGCAATGAACATTTGTATATTGAACATATTTAGTGTAGTTCCTTGTATTTTGAGCTAGATTGGCTCAGAAATGAACCTCTCAAATAGCTGGCAAATGTTGACCCAGGGTGTACATTATTCAGAAGCCTTACTGTACAAACATTCCCTATGTGAACAAGATCATTGTTCAAAATCTTCGAAAGTGCGCCAGATTTTTTTGTTCGGGGGAGGGCCTTAATTTTTGCCGTTACGCCTCTTATGGCATCTGCTAAGTGTAATTCCATCTTTGTATTGAATGAACAGTTTACTCATTTTCTTCATTCACTTACTGCAACATTGAGTTCTGTTAACAATTAAGAGTTAACGCTATTAAACACTGAAATACACATTCTTTGCATTCCAGAACGCAGTGACTCGACATGAGTAAAATTAGTTTAATATTGAACAGAGGCAAAAATGTAGTTTGGCACAAAAATTGACGGCCCAGTCTTTCCAGCTCCTACACAATCGTCGATACTTGCCTATATTTTATCGAATTGGCAAATTCTACAAACATTCTAGGAAAACTGATCGGGAGAAATGTTTGTGCCCAGCTTTGGCAACAAAATAAGGAAATTCCAAAAGAAAAATATTAGTCATTTGTTTGGTATAAAAAGTAAATCAGATGTTTAGAAGACTTGGTTCCTAAGATTGATAAAGCAAAGGGGAACTTTTCTCTCCACTGAAATGCCGAATGTCATTGTGGGGGAATTCTTTATGTTCCGCCATCTTCAGAAATTTACGTATTAAAATCTTCGATATTGTATTTATTACAAACCAGAGGCAATTACTCATACTTACCTTTACCAACGAACAAGCTGCCTGCAGACAGTACTGATGGGTAACTGGACAGGTTACTTATTGTGTACATCTCACAGTATCCAGTTGTAGCATATAGTATTGCCATGTAAACTTTGTCTTGCAATATAACAGCTGCACCATCATCGAACCCTTTAATTCCAACAAAAGCCACGTTGCCATAAGAGACGAACGATTCTGTTTAACAAGAAAACATGGATCAATCAGTTCACACTGTTTTGCAAGATTCTTAAAAACACTGAAAATAAAGTTTCTATACGAGACCTGATATAAAACGCTTTCTAGCATTTTAGGAGGACAAGTTTTGTTGCTGTGGGAACACTTGTTAAAAAGCAATGCCGTGCCGGAAAAGTAGGCTCCCCGCAAAAAAAATATATTATAAACCATTTTGCAAAAATATGAAGTTTAAATTACATGTTTTACTAGGTTTTATGGGCACTTTAATAATTCAAATTCATTGGAAGCTAAGTACTTTTCGTAAAACCAAAATGATCGCACTTAATTGCTTTAACACATATGTTTTAGTTTTATGTCAGTACAAAATACTACAAAACACCTTCACGAAGTTGATCATACAAATTTTATTTTAGATAACTAAAGCTAGCGTATTCGAAATGCCTCACGATCACACACGCAAAACACCTATCAGCCGTATGACAATTATCTATACTGATTTATTCGAAAATACAGAATATTAGTGTGATGTGAACATCTCAGATCCATGAAGGGAATTTTAAAAAACTGAATAGAGGCATAGAAAACAATATGCTGATGTGCTTACCCTCCATGATCTTTCCGAACATAGTTTGGATGAACAGCTAATCACTGGTGGTCTGTCGCTGAAAGTTGAAATTTTCCCCAGCCCAACCTCTGAAGCTTCCTCTTGTTGAGTTTTTATCAGATACTCATTAGTTATGTGCTGGTTTGTTTTTCGTTCTGCATTTCTGTGGAGTGGTGTTCTCAGCGTTCGCATAACGTTTAAGCTTTACTTGGTATAACCTGTGGTTCTCTGGTATTTACAGTTTTTTCATTTTTAATGAAATTGTCAAAAACCAGAAATACTATTTTTGAACGATAATACTTTCCTATAATGACAGTGGGAGAAATTAATAACCACGTATTACTTGAGTGGATCTCGAAGGTGCGCAATTGTGAACTCTACGGGACGTAATTTCAAGTCTCGCCCTCCCAGGTAAGAAAATCTTGCCACGGTCCTGGCGCAAATAAATGCAGTACCCAACACCATCTTCATTGGTATATGAATTTTATTCACTGAACTGATTTCTTGCACATTCCTTTGATATACACGTATAGGCACTATTGTTATGACTAAAGGCGCCTGAAAGTACTAATAGTTGCTTTCCCAGTCATCCAGTTAAAACCATGAAAAGTTATTTTTAATACTACTTTCAAAGCTTCCATAAAAATTTCCTTAATCAGTTTCATGAAATTTCTGCAAAAAGATTTTGTAAAATCTCTTTCCGAGGCTAGAGATCTCTCTACAGACGTGAGGCCTCCCGCAATACGGGGTTATCAATACACGCCCCTCGTTAAAACTCTCATTAAAAATTTGTGGTGGTGTTGCTGTAGTTTTAAAAGCGTGAATGTGTTGATTGCTGACGAAGCTGTTTAAAATGTTTAAGTGCGGGAAGCTGTTCGCTGCTCTGGAAGAAAAGAAATTCCCCCCACGAATTACCTGCAGTTTTAATTTTAAATACAACCATATACGTACAGACAACTGTTTTAATCCGGAATTTGAGGCCGCGGGTGGCCTAGTGGACAACGTTCATGACTGCCGTGGAAAGGACCTCAGGTTCGATCCCAGCAGGTACAAACGCTCGATCCACTAAATATCCGCCGTGCGTCGGATGGGCACGTTAAGCCGCCTGACCCCGGGTACTGCCCCCGGTAATAAATAAGGGAGTCTTCCTCCCCTTTCTACTTCGCTTCAGTGTCACCTTCCTATCGGGAACTCTAGCCCAAATCTCCTAGCTTCCTATTTTTAAGGGTAGTTTTAGAATTTGGGTCGGACACTCTTTCCTAAAATCCTCTACATATGATCATTTGATTAATCCGGAATTTATTTTCCCCCAGTGATTACTTTTTCCAAAGGAACTTAAATTGTTTCCCGCATTTATGCACTAGTTCCAACCGCAGACATAACAGATCATGACGCACCGCTTAATTCGATTGCCGAGCACAATAGCATTAGAATGCAATTACTTCTCTCGGGTGCTATAGCGTCACCCACAGCACACCTAACCAGCAGGTTTGGAACCACAAGAAGGGCAAGATTCGGACTTGCAGCTCCATCTGCAAATTTAAGGGTTTCAAGTGTTCTTGTTTGCTACCGCACACCTCA
This sequence comes from Macrothele yani, assembly GCA_039090855.1. Taxonomy (NCBI): domain Eukaryota; kingdom Metazoa; phylum Arthropoda; class Arachnida; order Araneae; family Macrothelidae; genus Macrothele; species Macrothele yani. Next base: position 37,289,193 of record CM077004.1, read on the forward strand.
GGATCGGACTTTTACAGCAATAAGATGTTTACCCACACAACCTTTGTCTTCGCAAGAAGCATTGAATACAGGATTTAATTTTAAGCACCACGCGAAGCAGAAAAAAGCTTAGGGGGAATTTTCAGTAGGAATACGTACGTAGATACATCTTTCCAGTATTTTGGGCTAGATGCAGAAGAAAGGAGGGGTTGATCCTTTATTGGTTGAATGATTAAGAATCATTTTATAGCGACAATCTGACATATCACGATTAGATGCGTGTTGTTAGGAATCGTGTGGAAAGTTTAGTACGAAAGTTGCTATACCCCAAACACTGAAAATATGACATTTCGTTATTAGGGGGATCATGTGGGAAGTCTAGATTGGCGGTTTAACGAACACCGTGAGCAACTCAGTGGGGTATAAGCAGTCACCCGTCTCCAATTTAGGATTACTGGTTCCAGGGAAAGAAGAGCCAGTGTCGTAAAAAACATCCCTGCCTAACCGGGATTCAAACCCTGACCTTTTGAAAAATAGTTGTAAGCCAGCGTTTCGACCACTGCGCCACCGGGCTGACTGGGAAGACTTCAGTATGAAACTGCCATACATACTACTTTAAATTAAGGATATTTCGTTATTATGAATTAGATGGAAAGTGTTTAATATGGGATTGCTATACGCGAAACACTAAATTTCTACTGAGAGAAGGATTAAGCACTGATCAGCTAGGTTTTAATACAGCATTGCAAGCACGAATAAAAACTTGGCAATAATCAGATATATTCAACAATTAAATTTGTAAAATACTGCATTTGACAGTGTAAGATCAAAACTTTATCGCTTATAATTTAAAATCCACGATTTCTGCAACACTTACCGATGACAATTTTAACAATGTTGAATCATAAGTCAGCACAAGAAGTTTCTTTAAATACATATTTTATATAATAAACTGTAAAAACTTTTACACTGACAGTTCATAACAGAAAAGGCCTTTTCTATTTTTGCTTTCCAAAAAACTGTAAAAAGATTTTCTTCGAGTGAGTCGAAGTTTTGGATTTGCGAAGGTGCATTTTTTGTAGTAGATTTGGTAATTATTTACCATTTCTTCAAAAAACTAAAGTTTGTTAGTTGATCAAAACATTTACCAGTTTGATTCTATCAATACTGGGCAATTTCTCACATCCTTCCATGTTACTGTTTCATTTAATTTCATCCATGTTAAACTTGGAAGTTCTAGAGGTTTCATTCGTGTATCCATATAATCCAGGAAATTTCCATATATATCTTTTGTACTTTTATTTCGAGATTGTACAACCTCGATGAGCAACTAAGCAGTCTCCCTAATTTAGGACCGCTGGCAGCCCCATCAGACAAGTAAATCAGTCATTCCTTTTCCGGGCAAACCTCAAAATTGGTCAGAAACTAGTATCTCAGGCCATTCCGCCACGAGGACTGCTTAGAGATTTTGCTCATGCCCAAGTCTTACGCACGTTTTCCTCAAGCAATGAACGTTTGAGTTGATAGTTCTCAAAGAATGTTCCTCGCAGATTTCAAACTACTCTTATTTCAGTAACTAAGTTGCGTTATTTTTATATATATATATATATATATATATATATATATATATATATCTCATCATCATCATCATTGTCAACCATTATCAATCCACTGCTGGACGAAGGTCTCCCCAAGTTTCCTCCACAACGGTCTGTCTTGTGCCAGTCTCCTCCATGTCACCCCTGCATACTTTCGAATTTCATCCACCCATCTCCCATGTGGTCTTCTGGGTCTTTTCCTGTCCCTTGGAATCCAATCTAAAATTTCGGCTGTCCATCGATGATCTGTCCTTCTGGCAGTATGTCCAGCCCATTGCCATTTCAGGGATTTAACTCTGATCATGATGTCTTCCACTGTCGTCATTTTTCGGATCCACGAGTTCCTCTTCTTATCTCTCCTGGTTACACCAAGCATGCACCTCTCCATGCTTCTTTGAGTTGTCTGCAGCCTTTGTATGTCTCTTTTAGTTGAGGTCCACGTCTCCGCACCATACGTAAGCACTGGAAGGATGCATTGATCAAACACTTTTCTTTTAAGACATAATGGCATATTGCTCTTGAAAATTATGCTGTTTCTTCCAAAAGCTCTCCAGGCAAGTTTTGTACGCCGATTAATTTCTTCATCAATGTGACCCTCACTTGATATCTGCTGTCCAAGATAAACATACGTATCTGTTATCTCCAGTTTTTCCCCATCAATCGATAAATCTTCATTTCTTGTAAAAGCATTGAACATCACTTTTGTCTTCTGAAAGTTCATTTTTAATCCCACTTCTTTACTCTTGTCAGCAAGTTCCTGGATCATACTCTGCAGCTCTGATGGGGTAGTTGCAAAAATGACTACGTCATCAGCAAAACGAAGGTGGGTTAGATAATCTCCATTAATCTTTATCCCCTTGTTTTCCCAGCTCAGTGACTGAAAAACACCCTCCAATGTGGCATTAAAGAGCTTCGGAGATATGGTGTCACCTTGTCTCACTCCCTTCCCAATTTTTACGTGTGTTGTATTTTCAAACAGCCTAATCTTTGCACTTGCATTTTCATAGATGTTATTAATAATATTAATGTATGCATCTTCAATACCGCAGGTTTTCAGAGCCATTGTAACTGCTGATGGTTTCACCGAATCAAAGGCTTTTTCATAATCGATAAAAGCCATGCACAATGGAAGTTCATATTCCCTCGCTCTTTCAATTAGTTCTCTCAGCACGTGGATATGGTCTATTGTGCTGTAGCCACTCCTGAATCCAGCTTGTTCTCTCGGTTGAGCCATGCCCAGTGTTACCTTCAAGCGGTGTGAAAGAACTTTAGTGAAGATTTTATAAACTACTGATAGGAGGCTGATAGGTCTGTAGTTTCAGAGATCCTCAATGTCACCTTTCTTATGTAGCAGGATCATTGTAGCGGTGTTCCAATCCTCAGGAATCTTTCCTTCATTAAGGCATCGAGTGAAAATTTGGGCGAGTACTGTTTCGATTTCTCCACTTGCTTCTTGTATGATGTCTACAGTAATTCCATCTTCTCCTGGAGCTTTTCCTCGCTTCATGTTCTTGATTGCATGTGCAACTTCTGCTGGAAGGACTGGAGGAACTCTGGTACTGGTATCTTTCATGATGTCTGGAGTGCATATATCATCCCTTTCATATAATTTGGAGTAGAAATCTTTCACTCTTGTCAAAATTTCGCCTCTATTTCTTGTTACAGAACCATCTTTTCTCAGTGCCATAATCTGTTTTCTTCCCTTACTGAGATGTCCCTTTGCTATCTTTAGGCTTTGGTTGTTTTCAATTGCTTTCCTCACTAGTTCACAGTTGAATTTCCTTACGTCTTCAGTGATACTTTTTCTTACTGTCTTGCATAGCTCTATATATTCCACTTTGGAAGTCACATCTTCTTTAGTTGTCCTCATCTCTCTTCTTTTTTGCATCAACATTTTGGTTTTTCCTGATAATTTGTTCACATGCAACTTGTTCTTAGACCCAGCTAATTTTGTTGCTGTTTCCATAAGAGCTTTGGTTACTTTTCTGTTAACTTCAGAGATGTCCACTTCTTCCGATGTTAGGCCTTCTAAAGCTGAGAACCTGTTCTTCAGTTCTAACTTGAAGGTATTATGGTGTTTTTTAAGGTTGGTTATGTCAATAGATTTTGTTTGTCCTATGAGCTTGCCACGTTCAAGTTTAGTGTTGAGGTGCATCTTACATCTCACCAATCTATGGTCACTACCTGTGTTGAACTTGTTTAGCACACTGCAGTCTTCTATGACGAATTTTTTGTTACACATAATAAAATCAATTTCACTTGTCGTCCCAATTGGATGTCTCCATGTCCATTTCCTGTGTGGCTTTTTCTTGAAAAAGGAGTTCAAGATGAAAAACCCTTCTGCCTCTGCAAACTCAACAAGAGTATTTCCACGCTGGTTTCTGTTGCCATGACCGAATTTACCTACTGAAGTTTCATTCTGTTGCCGTTGCCCTATTTTTGCATTGAAATCTCCCATAATTATCTTCAAATGCTGCTTACCTTTATTATTTAGATGACAAATTTCCTCATAAAATTCTTCAATTTCTTCTTCAGGATGACTTGTGGTGGGTGCATAAGTTTGAATAATCTGAGCCTGGTATCTTTTCGAGAGTTGGATAACAAGTCTTGCAGCTCTGTCAGAGGAACTTTCAACTTCTACAACTTTGTCCTTCAGTTTCTTGTTTATTATAAATCCAACACCACTAGTTCTGCCAGTATCTGTCCCACGATAGTAGAAGAGATGTCCACTTTTCAGTTCGATGAGATCTTCTCCTTTTCTCCTTACCTCGCTTAGCCCCACGATGTCCCACTTGATCCTTTGTAGTTCCTCTTCCAATTCAAGAAGCCTTGAATCAGAAGATAGGGAGCGTCCATTGTAAGTAGCCAAGGTCAGCATCAGATGGCAGCCTAGTCCGGTCCTCCGGGGATTCTTAGCACCCTCTGCCTTCATGTCGCACTGGCCGCTGCCTTGGCCAGATACATTCCAGCTGCCGGAGACTGAGGGCCAAGATTTAAGTTGTGGAATCATTTTGGAGGGGTTTGGCCATAACTCACCACGCTGGCCAAGCGGGTTGGTGAGTGTGGGATAGCATTTCCTCTGATCCCGATGGTATAGTTATACCGCTATGGGCGGTCGTCAGAGCCCCTTTAGTGGGAACAGGATGCACCACGAGAAGGCGGGGTTGACATTTGTCAAGGAGAGGCTGTGATGTTACGCATCACCTGACCTTACATCCCATATATATCATCATCATTATCATTGTCAACCATTATCAATCCACTGCTGGACGAAGGTCTCCCCAAGTTTCCTCCACAACGGTCTGTCTTGTGCCAGTCTCCTCCACGTCACTCCCGCATATTTACGAATTTCATCCACCCATCTCCCATGTGGTCTTTTTCTGGGTCTTTTCCTGTCCCTTGGAATCCAATCTAAAATTTCGGCTGTCCATCGATGGTCTGTCCTTCTGGCAGTATGTCCAGCCCATTGCCATTTCAGGGATTTAACTCTGATCATGATGTCTTCCACTAGTCATTTTTCGGATCCACGAGTTCCTCTTCTTATCTCTCCTGGTTATACCAAGCATGCACCTCTCCATGCTTCTTTGAGTTGTCTGCAGCCTTTGTATGTCTCTTTTAGTTAAGGTCCACGTCTCTGCACCATACGTAAGCACTGGAAGGATGCATTGATCAAACACTTTTCTTTTAAGACATAATGGCATATTGCTCTTGAAAATTATGCTGTTTCTTCCAAAAGCTCTCCAGGCAAGTTTTGTACGCCGATTAATTTCTTCATCAATGTGACCCTCACTTGATATCTGCTGTCCAAGATAAACATACGTATCTGTTATCTCCAGTTTTTCTCCATCAATCGATAAATCTTCATTTCTTGTAAAAGCATTGAACATCACTTTTGTCTTCTGAAAGTTCATTTTTAATCCCACTTCTTTACTCTTGTCAGCAAGTTCCTGGATCATACTCTGCAGCTCTGATGGGGTAGTTGCAAAAATGACTACGTCAACAGCAAAACGAAGGTGGGTTAGATAATCTCCATTAATCTTTATCCCTTTGTTTTCCCAGTTCAGTGATTGAAAGACATTTTCCAATGTGGCATTAAAGAGCTTCGGAGATATGGTGTCACCTTGTCTCACTCCCTTTCCAATTTTTATGTGTGTTGTATTTTCAAACAGCCGAATCTTTGCACTTGCATTTTCATAGATGTTATTAATAATATTAATGTATGCATCTTCAATACCGCAGGATTTCAGAGCCGTGGTAACTGCTGATGGTTTCACCGAATCAAAGGCTTTTTCATAATCGATAAAAGCCATGCACAATGGAAGTTCATATTCCCTCGCTCTTTCAATTAGTTCTGTCAGTACCTGGATATGATCTATTGTGCTGTAGCCATTCCTGAATCCAGCTTGTTCTCTCGGTTGAGCCATGTCCAGTGTTACCTTCAAGCGGTGTGAAAGAACTTTAGTGAAGATTTTATAAACCACTGATAGGAGGCTGATAGGTCTGTAGTTCCTGAGATCCTCAATGTCACCTTTTTTATGTAGCAGGATCATTGTAGCATTGTTCCAATCCTCAGGAATCTTCCCTTCATTAAGGCATCGAGTGAAAATTTGGGCGAGTACTGTTTCAATTTCTCCACTTGCTTCTTGTATGATGTCTATAGTAATTCCATCTTCTCCTGGAGCTTTCCCCCGCTTCATGTTCTTGATTGCATGAGCAACTTCTGCTGGGAGGACTGGAAAAACTCTGGTACCTTTCATGATGTCTGGAGTACATGTATCATCCCTTTCATATAATTTGGAGTAGAAATCTTTCACTCTTGTCAAAATTTCGCCTCTATTTCTTGTTATAGAACCATCTTTTCTCAAAGCCATAATCTGTTTTCTTCTATTACTGAGATGTCCCTTTGCTATCTTAAGGCTTTGGTTGTTTTCAATTGCTTTCCTCACTAGCTCACAGTTGAATTTCCTTACGTCTTCAGTGATACTTTTTCGTGTTGTCTTGCATAGCTCTATATATTCCACTTTGGAAGTCACATCTTTAGTTGTCCTCATCTCTCTTCTTTTTTGCATCAACATTTTGGTTTTTCCTGATAATTTGTTCACATGCAACTTGTTCTTAGACCCAGCTAATTTTGTTGCTGTTTCCATTAGAGCTTTGGTTACTTTTCTGTTAACTTCCGAAATATCCACTTCTTCCGATGTTAGGCCTTCTAAAGCAGAGAATCTGTTCTTCAGTTCCAACTTGAAAGTATTATGGTGTTTTTTAAGGTTGGTTATGTCAATACATTTTGTTTGTCTTATGAGCTTGCCACGTTCCAGTTTAGTGTTGAGGTGCATCTTACATCTCACCAATCTATGGTCACTACCTGTGTTGAACTTGTTCAGCACACTGCAGTCTTCGATGACGAATTTTTTGTTACACATAATAAAATCAATTTCACTTGTCGTCCCAATTGGATGTCTCCATGTCCATTTCCTGTGTGGCTTTTTCTTGAAAAAGGAGTTCAAGATGAAAAATCCTTCTGCCTCTGCAAACTCAACGAGAGTATTTCCACGCTGGTTTCTGTTGCCGTGACCGAATTTACCTACTGAAGTTTCATTCTGTTGCCGTTGCCCTATTTTTGCATTGAAATCTCCCATAATTATCTTCAAGTGCTGCTTACCTTTGTTATTTAGATGACGAATTTCCTCATAAAATTCTTCAATTTCTTCTTCAGGATGACTTGTGGTGGGTGCATAAGTTTGAATAATCTGAGCCTGGTATCTTTTCGATAGTTGGATAACGAGTCGTGCAGCTCTGTCAGAGGAACTTTCAACTTCTACCACTTTATCCTTCAGTTTCTTGTTTATTATAAATCCAACACCACTAGTTCTGCCAGTATCTGTCCCACGATAATAGAAGAGATGTCCACTTTTCAGTTCAATGAGATCTTCTCCTTTTCTCCTTACCTCACTTAGCCCGACGATGTCCCACTTGATCCTTTGTAGTTCCTCTTCCAATTCAAGAAGCCTTGAATCAGAAGATAGGGAGCGTCCGTTATAGGTAGCCAAGGTCAGCATCAAATGGCAGCCTAGTCCGGTCCTCCGGGGATTCTTAGCACCCTCTGCCTTCATGTCGCACTGGCCGCTGCCTTGGCCAGGTACATTCCAGCTGCCGGAGACTGAGGGCCAAGATTTAAGTTGTAGAGTCATTTTGGAGGTGTTTGACCATAATTCACCACGCTGGCCAAGCGGGTTGGTGAGTGTGGGATAGAATTTCCTCTGATCCCGATGGTATAGTTATACCGCTATTGGCGGTCGTCAGAGCCCCTTCAGTGGGAACAGGATGCACCACGAGAAGGCGGGGTTGACATTTGTCAAGGAGAATCTGTGATGTTACGCATCACCTGACCTTACATCCCCCATATATATATATATATATATTTTATGTGTGAGCCTCATATACTTTGATGAAGGTACAAGATAAGACGTCGAATTCATTACTAATGGTTAGTTTTCTCGGAAACAAGAAAACATGTTTTAGAAACCATTTGAAACACCCTTTTGACCCTTCGAATTATAGCATCTTTTCTTGTTATTGAGAGCATCTGACTGGATGTATGGAAAAATCAATGCTTTCGAAATCTCAATGCAGGACGTAATGTGGAAATTTGTAGATTTTAATGTCAATTTCTAGATTTTCGGTTGCATAATTATCTTAAATTTGAGTATGGCAACACCGCACACTAGTCCGTTTTTCTCATCATTTTTGAAGATTTTCGTTTCAATGATTCCTTCGAACAGCATTGCAGTTATCGAATATTGTATTGCAGCTGAAGTAGGATTAGTCGTGCAAGTTTAAAAATAGTCTATTCCGAGTGTAAGTCCACTTAACTTTATGCAATCACTGAAACAGTTTTCGGAAGACTTCTTGGCAATTTAAATAATCAGGAAAGCATTTTGGAACATGGATTTGCATTTCACTGAATTAGAAGTCCAATGGTGTTTAACAGTTAAAAGCATTAACACTTTTTGCTGCAGCAACGTTAAGATTTTGCTAGCTATCACGTGCTTTACTGAAGTCACCTGCCTTGTGGTTGTTTTAATCTATTTTTAAATAATCACATTCTCCACTCAAACGAGTGTTGCAGATTTGTATGGAAGTATTTCACTTCCCAGTTCTTTCTACAACGAGCAAAACAATCTTTTTCGAGTCTTGTGAAAGAAAGCACACTTTCGTTTTGTCTTATTGAATAAGATTGGTAGTTCAGTTTTCAAATATTTCCTTCAACTGTAGAATTCCGCGTGGTTTTGTATCAGATGTACAACTTAGTGCTCCAATTGTCGGTCCTGAAACTATGTTTGGATCTATCACGTGGTACGAAACCAGATGTTAAAGTTTCATTGCCGGAGTTTACTCTTGAAAAATGAAAGGCAGGCATTCATGGCTAAGGTGCATTAGTTCCGTATTCATCCAATGGGGCGCTCTTCTATTGAGATCTGCTATAATCAGTTTGATCTGAGCGATTTACATCATCTGGGTCATTTCCTAGTTTATGTGGAGCAACATCACTCTCCCAATCACAGAACAAAAGAACAAGTTTCGGGGCTGTAAGTAAATTCTTTTAGAATAGATTCAAAAACTTTGAAACTATAGAAATATGAAAATTTAGTACAATTGTGTAGCAATAGGAATTTTTTTATGGAGATATTTCATACGCGAAATTAGCGTGCTTAAATTACGAATAGAAGAAATGCTGTTTGTTTAAATGCAGTCTCATTTTCCACAGTGTGTATTTTATTTCTTTATATTTACTGCCGCAAAAATGCTGCGTGCGAACAAATAAAAGAGCAAGTAGAATTTTTCCTTCCAGCGCAGGAAATTTTGTTCCGCAATGGTTAGACGTCAATAAGCGTGTAAACAGCGCGTCTACAATCAAAGTTTGGAACTACCGGAAAACACAGCTATCGGAAGTTCTATGTTAATAAATTCGATTGATTTGATTAAATTTTAACTCAATTATTGAAACAGCAAAAAGCCAGGGACCGAGTTTTCAGCATGCAAAACTTACGGCAACCCTAGTTTAGGGTGTAATGAGATGAATGCATTAAATTTAAAATGGATTTTTTTACTATCTAGAGAAACACTGGTTACCGGAAAGCGAAATCTACGGATTTAAAGATAAAACCTTTGAAACACAATCTTAAATCTCAAGGGTTCTATGAAAGTTGAAATTAATCTTAGGTTCAATATTCTTTGTCAAATATTAATCGCCATTTTCTCCCTAAACACGAGAATATAAATATCTGAACATTTTGGCAAGCAGTGACTAACAGATGCCTTAACGACGATAATTTCTGAAAGAGTCATTACCTTTGGTACGGATGCTGCAATAACGTAATACGAGAAGACAGTCCTGGAGCATGATCACTTCGAAAAGCATTTAATTCACGCCACGAGTTTTATACCTTAGGTGGTTCCACCTAACACTTCTTTACACATCATCTTCGCAATTTATGTATTACCAAGGTTGAAAATTTGCACATCGATAAAACTAAGTTATAGCATGGGATAATTCATATTTGCTAAAACACAAGCATAATTATATTAAAAATAAATAATTTTTCTTTGAGTAATGTTCACACCTGTTAATAGATGGCACGACCTGTACAATGATGACGTTAGACAAATGTTGGATTGCTTAATTATGGTTATGTTTTAGCAAGTATTAAGTATCCCATGACACTAACTTAAAGTTAGTTTTATCAATGTGCAAATTTTCATCTTTGGAAATCACATTAACTGCGAAGAAAATGTAAAGTTTTACCATTGGAAACTTAAGGCTTAGAATTTAGGTGGAACCACCTTAAATTTAAGACCCTTTCAGAAGTTTGAAATATCTTAGTCACAGTGTATATGATGGGGGGGCAATTACGGGCACTAGATAATTTCAGAGTTCTTTCGTTTAAAGCTATTTTCAGAGATGCTGAAAGAAATGTTCCCGCCAAAGTAATTTCAAAAATTCAGAAAAATTGCGAAACTAAAATGTCGCTGCATTGTTTAAAATTTTATTTTACTAATGATCAAACTGAGGCGACAGGTGCAACAAATATTAGAAAAAAAAACTTGTGTAAAAAAAAGTTCATACCTTTGATCTGGGCACCAATGCTTATGATGAGCCGAGTGTTTCCGAAGTGGTAAGATTTAGTTTTCACCGCGCTGGTAAGATATTCATCAGAGAAAACAAACTGATCTTTAGAAGAATCGTAACTGTAACTCACGGCCGTAATTGACGAGTCCTCATCCATCGTCTGGATTAAGATGAAGTCATTAGGAGGATTTGTTTCAATGAAATCAGCAGAGAAATTCAAAACTTGATGAGTGTCAAATAGATCCACGGCATAGTATGAATCTAAGAAATAAGAAGTCATTGATCACCATGTGTGTTAGACTTGTAGCTACAGCACTTTTAAATCTAAGTTAATTTTTCAGCAAGAAAAAAACATTCAGAATTTGTTAGTTTGAAACTAGCTTTGTGAGAAAGAATTCAGTGGAAAGTGATTTCATTTGGTGTTGCACCTAGTTCTTGAAATCTAAACAAGATTATGAATGTGAGAAATGTTATGAAAAAATTGTTTGCGCTAACATTGAGGCAGTTTAAAGCAAAAAAAAAAAAGCCAAACAAACTCTAATGTCTTTGTACCGTGCAGAAAAGGAGCAGTTCAGCTGGTTATTCTGGTACATTCCTTTAGAAACTCTTCCGCGCATTAAAAGCAAGACTTAAGGTACTACTATGCACATTACTGTCTGGAGTACCTTCTGGATGTTCATTTTTTGAACATTCACGATCACCGAACGTCCGTTTTATATAGAGCTGAATGAAGGCAGTAGAACTGCTTTGTCAATTTAAGCAGTCCTGCTATGACTTTTCTAGTTAAATCCTTCAAGAAAAATACAAGATCGAACAACTGAAATTAAAGACTACTTCGTGTAGGCCTAATTGTAACTTCGTAACTGTAACACTGGTAAGGAAAGACTTCCTTAACGACCATTTACGATTATTTAGAACTTTAAAGTTATTCTTAGATGAAATTTTTGCAATTGTGATTTAGGACTAGAAAATCTTAGTATCCCGATACCAAAACACAATTTTTAGGTAATTCTGTTCTTTGGAGTTAATGCAACTCATGTTGACCCGTGGTTTCCATTTTACGCTTTATTGAAGCACACTTTTAATCTTTCGTTCTATGAAAAATCGTTTTCGTACAAATAAGCAACTTCTTGAAAACTAAATCTATTCTTCAGTTACCTGTGCGAATCAGCAGTTTGCAAGAAACAAGAATTCAAATACATTCTGTTAGTCTGCGCACAGCGACTAAGTGTTGTAGGGTAAGATTTAGCAGATATTCAGTCATCTCGGATGTCATGGGTTCTTAAATTGCAGCTTCCTTCATCACCCATGAGAGCCTATTGGGAATTTGCATTTTCACATTGAAATTGTTGCTATTACGTTTTCGCCGTGGGGAGGGAAAGTTTAGTTCAAAGAGAATTACTTCTCGTAAAAAATTACTTCGCAGAAGTCAGTGAAAGTTTCTTATCCTCCTGGAACTAAGCTTTCGTCTTAGCAATTGAGTCACAGACTACTTGCCCCTACAGTAATTAGCCTTGGAAGTTTACAGCGTAAAGCTATAATTTGCAGAGGGGATTCGTACCCACATCCTTCTCCGGAGTCTAATGTTTACCGCTTGAACTACACCGACGAAGGCTTATCGCTGCAACTTGCCGTTTTGACATGAACGTCATCTCCAAGGAGGTTAGAATATTACTTTTGGAGGTACCGAGTCTTATACGTTAAGCCGAAAGCTGTGGGAATTTGACATTTACACGATACTCTAACGTATACTCTATATTCACTTTCCTTTTGATTTTACTATCTCTGGTTATTTTATTTTACTATGTAAATTATCTTCTTACTGAACGAAATATTATTTCACCCGCTGAATGAGATCTGGCAATGAGTGTAAGTCATGACGTTATGGTAGCTAGTATATATGCGCGTTCATCGAGACTTAGAGAGAGCTTTTGTGTTGTTATGAGGAGAGCTTTTGGTGTTATGAGAGAGCGTTGTTGTTTACGGAAAGCGTTTGCAATAAGAGGAGAGATTGTGTTATGAGGAGAGATTCTTCATTATTGTAAAACAAGTTGTGTGTGTGCTTTAGATGACCAAGAGTCTTATAATAAAGAAGTTACCGTAAGTTAGTTTTTCTCAATTCATAGTTTTTGTCAGACCTCTGTCTGGCTGTTAGGTTTATAACATTAGTTACTTAACATAAATAACCAGCGTTAAGACTTTATTCTCGTTCGTAATTAACTAGTAACAACCATTTTGAGTTCACTATTTTGAAGCTTAGTACAAGTATATCATTAGCTAGCTGGTAGGAAGAGCATCATTCATATTAATTAGCTTAGCGGAAGCAAAATAAAGCTAATTCATTATAACTCATGTAGTTTCAGCTGTGTGTATTTTGGAATTGCGTGGTTTTTTGGTTGCAGAAATAGTGTAAATATCAAACCAGAATGAAATATACTTCATACAAGAGTGAAGTGTAATTTTAACGTTTTGAATTCGCACTAACGTGCATGTATTTCAATTTAAAATATAGATGGAAAGGAACCTCAAAATGATTTTATAAATCCAGGATTTCCTCACACATCGGCAGAAAGTTACGATGCGAAACTAGAAACATTTGTGACGAAATAATGCGAATCTCAACAAAGTGCATTGCAATAGCCTTGAAAATAACCAGCTTTTCCACATTTCAACGGTCGTCGCTCGCGGTTATAGGCTTCACGCAGAGTGATACTGCTCCATTAGCAAGGGAATCTCCAGATGTATCTTATTCTTACCTCCTAAGTCATCTCCGAGGTAGGTGCGTCAACTATTGTATATACTCCCCATTCAGAATGGCAGGTGCGTCAACTTTTGTATATACTCCCCATTCAGAATGGCAGGTGCGTCAACTTTTGTATATACTCCCCATTCAGAATGGCAGGTGCGTCAACTTTTGTATATACTCCCCATTCAGAATGGCAGGTGCGTCAACTTTTGTACATACTCCCCATTCAGAATGGCAGGTGCGTCAACTTTTGTACATACTCCCCATTCAGAATGGCAGGTGCGTCAACTTTTGTACATACTCCCCATTCAGAATGGCAGGTGCGTCAACTTTTGTATATACTCCCCATTCAGAATGGCAGGTGCGTCAACTTTTGTATATACTCCCCATTCAGAATGGCAGGTGCGTCAACTTTTGTATATACTCCCCATTCAGAATGGCAGGTGCGTCAACTTTTGTATATACTCCCCATTCAGAATGGCAGGTGCGTCGACTTTTGTATATACTCCCCATTCAGAATGGCAGGTGCGTCGACTTTTGTATATACTCCCCATTCAGAATGGCAGGTGCGTCGACTTTTGTATATACTCCCCATTCAGAATGGCAGGTGCGTCGACTTTTGTATATACTCCCCATTCAGAATGGCAGGTGCGTCGACTTTTGTATATACTCCCCATTCAGAATGGCAGGTGCATGAAATCTGAGATTTTATGTCAACCGATTAACCATGGTGGAAGAAGCTCTAAAAATAATTCTAGACGACGTGACGAAGACTTGTCGCACATTCTTATAGAACCACACTGCCAGAAGATTCATTTTGCTTTCGGGTGCTAATAGCGTAAATTACTAGTTTGCCGGCGATAGAATTCAAACCCACATCTTCGTTCTCAGGAGTAGATTTTTTTTTACCGCTTGAACTACACCGACGAAGGCTTATCAATGCAACTTGCATTTTGACAAGTGTCACCTGAAGTAACGTCACAAGTTTCAATTAAAATTAGTTGTAGAAAGTTTAACTCAAGAGTGGAAAATTGTAAGTTTTTGAAGACTGCATTTTACTTCCAATACATTTCGAGACTTTTGTACACTGGCGTGCAAAAATTAAGGGAGAGACTGTTTTTCGAAAGTAACGTCGTGCTTCACCGACTCAAATCATACCATAAGATCCCCAAGATGTAAGAATCCCAGCAAAAACAATATTGCTGGGCCAGAAGTGGGCCATTGCTGGCAGCCAGCATTGCCAGCAATGGCCCGGCACTATGTTGCCGCTGCCGAACCGTCAATAAAATGTCCGGGCGGCCAACAGAAGGGCTAGCAGTTCAGGCCAACAGCTGGCCAACAGTTGGCACCCCATCAGTTGTCATATGCCACAACAGGGCCATCACTGGTCCATCACAGGCAGTAGCTGCCACAAGTGGCCCTGCAAGTACTTGCCAGAAATGATGGCTAGCCTGATGTGGTCCACTAGTGGGCCGTTAGTGGCAGCCAGCAACCATGTGACGTAACTGGTGGCTTGCCGAATCTTGTCCGCCAATTTCCCAATAGTAGCAATAATAATAATAATAAAAAAAGCAAGGATAACCGCAGTTTCCTAAAGCTACAATTTTTTTCTACCATTATGAAGCTTGTGAATTAACGCACTGCGCTGCAGAAATTTTCTCGACAGACCGGAAAACCGCCGTTTGCATCTAACTAGATTCGATCCTGGGCCGTTTACGTGGAAGCCGCGCTCGCTACCGACCGGACTAATTCACGACACTGGCGTACGTGCTGGAAGCTATCTGTTTGGTATGCAATTTGTAATCGAATGCTTCCCTCTTTTATTTTATTATATTGCGAGGAATGTTTCATAAAAGTCAGTTTCATATAATTGATTAATTCTTTCAACGTAACGATAGTTTTTTTTTTTTTTACCTTATGGGAACTTCACTCATTTTCAAGGCGTGTACACACTTAGAGTCGCTTTCCAAAGTTTTGTACTGTCCTTGCCGTCTTGAAAAGAGATTGTTGAATAAATATATATTTACCCGGATTCATGTCACATTCTGTTACATTTTTAACGTTATGTCTTTCCTTTCCGTTGTCCGAAGCTACATTTGTTTTAAAGAGTAAAAGATATTTTATTTTACTTCTCGTTATTTTTAGAAGCGAATTCCTCCCAGTCTTGTGTATTCAACCCATGGATGAGTACACCACATAGCGTTGCTTTTTTTTTTTCTTTCAAATAATTAATAAATTTTGTACACGTATAATTCTTTTTTTCTTCCAACAAACGCTATTTTAATGGTGTTCCAGGATATGTGTTTCAAGCGGTTTCAAATTTTTTCTTGTTATTCATCCACTCCATTCCATGAATTGTTATTCATGGGAATGGAGTGGGTGTATTTCATGGCTGTAATCTAGTATTTCACGGCTTAATCTGATATCTTCGTCGACGTAAAATTTCATTAGGAAATTAATTCGCCTCTCCACATATGGATTTTTTCTTAACATCCACTAAAATAACACGATAGCGATAGCGTCGTCTTACTCTAACTGGTACCATGAGAGATACAGCAAGTGTTGCTTCTGCGCATGCGCAGTACCGATGCTTCCACATGCTGTTGGGGTTGCATTGGTTGCCAGCAACGGGCCACTAGTGGCACTTGAGGCCCACAATTCACGGCGATGCTGCAGGGCCATCAATGGCTCGCCAACTGATAGTGCTGCCACCAACGGACCACTACCGGGCCGTGAGCGGCAGATTTCAGCCAGCAGTGACCCATCACTGCCAGCTGGTGGCCAACAGTTTCCCATCACTTGTGTTTTTGCTGGGATATGGGACAAGTGAGAAAAACCGTCCAAACAAGGAATCCAAAGGATACAAATTCACTTTATTGAAAAGGTAGATTCGAGCACAACTGGACAGAAGACCGAAACGTCCATGTGACAGGCGGCTGCCAAGAAAAATCCAGTCTTTAGTAGGGGATATGATCACCCCTGACTGCGTTGCAAGATTTACAACGTCCGTCCATGCTGAGGGCGAGGTTGTCAAGGAGCTGTTGAGGCATCGCGGCCCATTCCTCTTGTAGAGCCAATCGCAGCTGCGGAATCGTTGCTGGAAGCTGGTGACGTGCTGCCAAGCATCTCCCGAGAAGGTCCCACACGTGTTAGATTGGATTTAGTTCCGGGGACCTTGCGGGCCAATCCATGAGCTGAATATCTTCTCTTCAACAGCTCTGCGACAGCCACTGTACGATGAGGTGCAGAGTTGTCGTCAATGAAGAGGAACTCAGGGACCCACACCACCTCTAAACAGACGCGCGTGAGGCAGGGGAACATCGGTACAATAGCGGACACCAGTGACAACCTCCTTGGAAGATGTAGAGGTCAGTACTGCTACCAAGCATGATACCGCCCCAAACGAGAACTCCACCTCCAAACCAGTCCCTTTCGATAATGTTGGAGGTCTGAGTGTTCCCTGCTCTCTCCAGATGTGCATACGTCCAGAATCGCTTGTCAGACTGAATCGGCTCTCATCCGTATAGAGAACTCAACCCCCCCCCCATTGCTGATGTGACCAGTTCTTGTGTTCCTGGCACCACAGAAACACCACCGTCTCCGATAAGCAGGCGTTAATGGCACACACCGTTCTGGTCGTCGTGCAAATATACCACTTTTGTGCAGCCTCCTGGCCACAGTACAACGCGATAACGGACGTCCAGTTGTCTGTTGCATGTGCCTTGCGATTTCTTCCGCTGTCAGCCGTCTGTCTTCTCGCCTGTAGGACAATATACCGGTCGTTCGCCGCCGTGGTTGCTCGTGCACGACCACTTCTAAACTCTTGGACAGCTGTTCCTGTCGTTTGAAATGCTCTCCAATTTTGTGGAACGATGCTGTTAGCGATCCCGAACTCCTCAGCCACACTAGTCACGCTTCGACCTTCTCCCAACTTCCCAATGACGTGACCTCGGGTAAAGTCATCCAGATGTAGTCTACTGGATTGCCTGTTGGCCATATCACACGGTGGCAGCAACTCGACGTCGTTCAAACCGATGTACACCGTGCAATAGCTTTCACCGAATTGCTGAACGTACACCGCTCGTGTGCTTTACCCTTCAGACACTCCCCCCCCTAAGTCATGCTGCATATATGCGCATGCCCTACCGGACCCTAGTCTATATCCTGAGTGGTCTTCCGGCCCATTCTGCCTGCTCGTTCCGCTGTTATACTAATTTCTCCTCTTAGTCCTTAATTTTTGCACACCAGTGTAGAAGTGGCAAAAAGTTTCAGATGTAGAAACACTCCAAAAACTCAAAAGTATTGAGATTTTACTTGCGACCAATAAAGTGATCGTTCTCTGAACTTAACCGAATCTCATCTCTATAAAACTACCAGGTCTCGTTTATCAGATTTTATTTCTCTGGATTCTCCCCTTTGGAATTGTTAAAAATTAAATTAATTTCACCAGTATCTGTAATTTGACGATTCAAAATGTCTGAACACGCTACTTATGTTATTCAGGGAGACGCTGTTTTGACGTTTGTAGATCGAAAGCGTAGATTTAATTTTTTCTACGCTTGTTTGGTAGATCGTGCTTTTTTTGCTATACTCGTGTTTTTTAGATTAGACCATTGAAATCACGCGGCACCGACTCGAGAAAGGAACTGTCTACGCACGTAAATATTACGCGTTAGAAAAAGGTTTAGATTCAAAATACGTTCACGCTAATAGGTTTCACTTCGTAAAGATGAAATTGAAAATCTCCAGCTCAGATTACACGAAAGCTTTATGTCACGTGTCCTTTGCGGTAGATACTTTAAGTGTGTGTGTGGGGGGGGGGGTCAGTTTCATTATTTTAAAGTTAAGGAAAATGGAAGACTGCTTCTCTCAAGTGGATTATCCTTCTTTACAACACCCTGATTTCATGGACACTGAAGGGTATGGAGGGCGTGGCTATTTTTTTCAGCACCATTAAGATCTCACATCCCAAACTTGGATGAAAAATTAGTTCATATTGCTGAGCTATCGATCGGTCATTTCTCTCTATGAAACACTTAAATATTTAGATGAATTTTTTTCAGACGCTAGAAGTTTGATTTTAGCTTTCCTTTGTTCCACAAGAAACATTTCTACCATAAGTATTGTGTCTACAACACATTACAGCGCTGTTTACGTCCAGCATTACTAAATAAAATGTTCCTCCGCTTTAGTAATTTAGGAAACGAGGTGTTCAAAATACTGCTTCGGCAAAACCAACTCTAAGACTTTGTAGTTCTAATTAAACAAGTTAGTAAAATCGTGCAATGCATTGATGATACGCTTTCCAACATACCAGAAATTATTACTCAAGTTATGTGGATAATGGCTGTGGAATAAGTCTCGCTCCTGTGTCCTGACCTTTGACCCAATTTCGACGATATTCAACAGAACCGGTTCACTATACCTCCGGGACAACATGATAAAGTTTTGTTGCAATAGAAGCAGTTTTACGCAAATTATGAGAATGGCTGTGGAATAAATCTGGCTTTTGTGCAATGACCTTTGACCCCATTTCGTTGATGTTCAACAGAACCTCCGCCTTTTCCTTAAGATTCTTGAAGATCTGTTGAGTTATTCTTAAGGGATAAGAGAAAGGGCAGCTTAGTAAAAAATAGAACCTCCGGAACATGATAAAGTTTTGTCGCAATCCAAGCATTTTAGGTAAGTTATGATGCACAATGGCAATGGAATGGATCCCACTCCAGTGGCTTTACCTTTGACCCCCATTTTCAATAGGGTTCGTCTCCAGTGTCTCCCTACCACATACTAAAATTTCATCGAAATCGAAACATTTTTACCTTATGTTATGCCGTATAAAGGCCATGGAATGGATCCCGCTTTTATGTCCTGACCTTTGACCCCATTTCGCCCATTTTCAATAGGGCTCGTCCCCATGTGGTTCCTTACCACCTAAAATTTAATCGAAACATTTTTACGCAAGTTATGACGCATAAGGGCAATGGAATAAATTCCGCTGTTATGCCCTGCCTGAACTTTGACCCCATTTCGCCCATTTTAAATAGGGTTCGTGCCCATGTGGTTCCCTACCACATACTAAAATTTCATCGAAATCGAACCATATTTACGCATGTTATGACGCATAAAGGCAATGGAATGGATCCCGCTTTTATGTCCTCACCTTTGACCCTGCTTCGCCCATTTTCAATAGGCGTTCGTTCCCTGGCGGTCCCCTACCACATACTAAAATTTCGTCGACATCGAACCATTTTTACGTCAGTTATCGTGCGGACGAACGGACGAAGCTGGAGCATATACGCTTCTTCAACCTATGGTTGGAAAGCGTAAAAAGTGCATTAGCGGTGAACTGATTAAGTAAAAACGTCTTGGAAAGAGTTTTTAAAAACATTGTGAATTCTGATTTGCTATTTTTATTGTTCAGTATATTTCATAAAATTACTAATTCATTTAAATCGCAATTTTTTAATAAAGGAAAAATGTATGTTCGTCATATCCTAAAAAATGGTTTTTAAAGTAAAAATCAGCCATTTCATATGATTACAGATCTTTAGTGTGATTACTTGATTCCAACTGAGTAGATGTAACTAATACAGTCACATTGAATAAATTAACTAATATAGTCATATTGATTCTACAATGCGACTAATACGCCTTTTCCTTAAGATTCTTGAAGATCTGTTGAGTTATTCTTAAGGGATAAGAGAAAGGGCAGCTTAGTAAAAAATATTCTTGGCACGCATATAACTTCTGTCACAGCCTAAATGGCTGCATAAATTCTCTGAAGCGTTTCTCCGAGCAATGAAGTAATTTTGAAGACTACCGGCTAGGCAATGGTCTTAATATTCTTTTTACGCCGTCCCGGTGGCCTAGTGGTCAGAGCTCCACATGAAGCATTAGTGGTCGCTTTCCACGCCCTAAATCGGGGACGGCTAACGGTATATATCACTTATAGCAGCTCACGGTGAAAGTTTAACCCAGAAACATTTTCTTTACCGTTATGATCCATGACATGTGCTATTGTGTGATCCAATGGTTTATTCTCATCCTTTCGATACGAATATTTCGATTATGATTGTATATAAAAACACAGTATTAGCTTTTTTCGAATATATGATCGAAAAATATTTACACATATTCTGCAACCACCTACCTACGAAAACAGCGTCAGCGCCGCAAAGCCTAGAAAATTAGTGCCTTGCGGCGCTAAGGCCCTTCTACAGTAAAAGGAAAATCCAACACCACGGAAAAAAAAATAGTTGTAGAGGAATGAAATTGCGGCAATACATTTGTATAGGTAACATATAATCAATTAAGGTTTCAAGATCACAGCGTAATGTAAGCGCGAGAAGAGCCATTTTAAATGTGAAATGCTGGTACATTAATAACCGGTGTAACCGCCAGAATGTTGAATGCAAGCACGCAAACGTTCATGCATTGTGCCGTACAGGTGCTGGACGTCAGTTTGTGGGATGGAGTTCCATGCCTGTTGCATTTGGTCGGTCAATACAGGGACGGTTTAATGCTGGTTGGGGGCGACGCTGGAGTTTTCGTCCAATGATGTCCCATACGTACTCGATTGGAGGAAGATCTGGTGATCTAGCAAGCCACGGCAACATGTAGACACTCTGTAAAGCATGTTGGGTTACAACAGAGGTATACGGGCGAGCGTTATCCTGTTGGAAAACACCCCCTGGGATGCTGTTCATGAATGGCAGCACAACAGGTTGAATCACCAGACCGACGTACAACTGTGCCGTCAGGGTGCGTAGGATAACCACGAGAGTGCTCCTGCTGTCATAAGAAATTGCTCCCCAGATCATAACTCCAGGTGTAGGTCCAGTGTGTCTCGGCCGCAGACAGGTTGGTTGCAGGCGCTCACCTGGCCTCCTAACCAACACACGGCCATCACTGGCACCCAGACAGAACCGGCTTTCATCAGAAAACACAACAGATCTCCAATCCGCCCACCAATGAGCTCTAGCTTGACACCACTGACGTCGCAAACGGTAGTGGTTTGGAGTAAGTGGAATGCACGCTACAGGGAGTCTGGCTCGGAGCTGTCCTTCAAGTAACCGATTTGTAACAGTTCGTTGTGTCACTGGGGTGGCAAATGTAGCTCTAATTGCTGCCGCAGAACGATGCGCCACGGCCATACGCCGTACACTGCGGTCTTCCCTCTCAGCAGTGCCACGTGGCCGGCCGGAACCCGGTCTTCTTAAACAGTACCTTCCCTTAACCACCGCTGCCAACAAATGCTTCACAGTGGCTACATTCCTACCAAGTGGTTCTGCAATATTGCGGAAAGAAAATCCACCTTCTCGTAGCCCTATTACACGACCTCGTTCAAACTCAGTGAGCTGTTGATAATGGCTTCTTCGTCTTCTTAAAGGCATTCTTGACTAACATCAACACACTACGTCGAATCTCAACGATAGCTAACGCTCACGAACGTTACAGCGCGTATTTACAGCAAACCTGTTTTGTATGTTCCGAGGGAGCTACTAGCGTCACACGTATGCGCCGAGCGCGAAAATTGCATAGACGTCATCTTACAGATGTACTCACCGCCTACCAACTGTCGTTTATCCAACACAACCCCTTCTTGGTGTTGGGATTTATTTTTTCAGTCAGTGTATATCCCTGCTTTAAGAGTTGTCTTAACTCCTGCATTAGAACGCTTTTTGTAACTCTATGGAGTCACGCTTAAGGCTTCTTTAAAAATAGTTGACTCGCTATACAGGAATGATCTAGTCTCTTTTGATACTTCCTCTTCCTTTCGGACTTATGATTTTTAAGTTTTAGGACTGATATTTCTCAAAAAAAATAAAAAAAAATAGGGAATTTAAAGCCTTACAGGAGATAGCATATTTTTTTGTAAAGTTCAACCCCTCTGGAGTTTCTTCATGGAACTAATTACGAGATAGAAATTTAAGACGGCCAAATATAAACTTAATTTTCATGGACAATTTATACTACGATAGAGATTCCTACAATAAGTCTTATACCCATTGCAAAACAAAGGTTACTTACGAAAAAACTTAGGTCACTAAGTACCATCCGCTTTACCAGTGTAAAAGTTGCTACTAGAAGCCCTGTTATCTTAGCAACTTAAAGCATTATTTATAGCAACTTAAAAATTGTTGGTACGTATTCGGACGAATTTATTTGGAATTTCCAGCGCAAGATTTTTTTTTTTTGCGAAAGATCATGCCAAAAGCGAGCACAAGGTCACTTAGGGTGACTAGGGAAGCAAATCCAGAGATGTTAAGATACAAGAAAATACGTTTACGAGGATAGCATTTTCTTTACTGCAACAGAGTCTATATTTAAGCATCGTGTTTCAGTTGAATACCGCATATTTTTAATGCTCATAAAAAGCTCATTTGCAGCTTTCCTAGCATTCTCAGAGATTAGAATACTTTCGCAAGTTAATATAGGCCATCCAACATACTTTGCTTGTACCTAACTCTCCAATGAACGTCACAGGTTCCACGGAAAACAAATCTTTAGGGTCGCAAAAGCACTACAATTAAGTTTATTTATGAACATCCACAAATTCGAGCTACAGTTCTCGATTCGTAGCCTTCATGGATTTAAACTTATGTCTTCCACCACTGCCACAGAAATTTGCGCTCTACGTTTTGAAAATAGTCTTGAACATAGTAACTTCCCTACTCCTTACGATACGCACTCTGCATTGCAGACCATTCCTTCTACACCGAAAAGGGGTGGAGGAAGTAGTAGGTTCATGCCCATTTGCCGTACTTCCGAACTTGTGAATATAATCCTTGCATTATAGAATCCTATCCATAGTACGTTCAGGTTTTCCAGCTTAACTTTACAAAGCGAATCTGACTTAAAAATGAAAGTTCTGGCAATGGGGTAGTCATCACATCGGTACAACAATGTTTCCACAGACAGCCCTGGTAATGTCAGGGAAGCAGCCATTTTTACATTGATAACTTTAACAGTCCAAAAAACCGCTTGCTGCAGCTAGTGCATGAACCACAAAATTCTTAAGTTTTAATGAATTTTAAAGAATTATAGATACCCTTGACTTCAATAACTTCTAACAGTGATTCGCTAATAGGAGGGCGGTTCAAAAAGTTACTGTGGAATAAATAAACCTCAGGGGATATATGTTGGTATAAAGATATAACATTAATTTTTCGACATTGTCGCCCAAGGACAAAATAATGAACGTGAGTAAATTTTTCCATACCTGTACACAAAGCACTTAAAAATTGGTACTTTGAAATAAGCAAAATGTACTCTTTTTAGAGTACATTCTAGGCTTATAATAGCTCCGAGTACTTGTGTCCCATTTTTGAAAAAGACACTCATTTGAGTACATATTTCAAATTAGAAATTAAAGAAATCCATATATTTCAAATATACGTGCTCTAACTTCATTCAGGAACTGAAGTTAGAGCGAATCTAGCGATTCTGACAGGATAGTTTGTGAGAGCACACTAGATGGCGCCACCGTACAAGCGTACGATTTTGCACATAGAAAGCAGAGAAATTAGGGGGCTCAGGAATGAACACCTTTATATGTAACTGGGGATTCGTACGGGGGGGGATGTTCAGAGATTGTTAGAAATTCTCACCACCACGAAGAGCCCCTGGTTCAAGCATATCAGGTTAGGTTTGAACCTGGGGTCCCTCGATCAGTAGTCTGAATCTCTAACCACTAAGCCATCCGCGGCTTGATTGCACATTTGGAATACGTGTACTCCAAACACTCATTTATTCATAGAATCGGCTGGAAGTATATGACATCTGGGATAACAGATATACTCGTCGCATGCTGGGCAAATGGAGTGCACAATTTTATGACAAATAGTGATGAAGCGGCAATTATTTGCGAGATTGACACAAATTCAGTTGATGTAAAAACGTACACAAAGAATTTTAGGCATAGTTAAATTACTTGTGCTCAGTGACTTTGTTGCACTAATTATGTGTGTCAGTTCACACATATTAAACAATCTCTTTAAAACTAATATCTAAAATGAAGTAATAAGAGATATTTATTGACGCAGTTATTTGTAAGTACGTGTGGTTACTTATATTTGAGCATGTCATGCACTCGTTTACGGTAAGATTGTACTGAAAAACTAGTAGGCTCAGGTTCTCATTTTTAAGCCTTTTTACCAGTGAATCTCCTCCAATTTGGGGCAACCAGTTAAGGACCGCAGTTTTCACAGCAGCAGCATCAGTTTGGAATCTTTGTCCACTAAGGTTCAGTTTCATTTTACAGAAAAATAGTCTAATAACTATTTCCCGATGGAAGTTTCCCCACTTCCCCACTTGAAAGACTGCGGAAATTCCTTTCTTTCCCGTGCTGTGTGCCGTTGTCGTGTAGCTGAACGACACCTTCGTTCAACTTACCTCTGAGTCTGTGGTTAATTGCCCTTTGCAAATTTCGTAGCGTTTGGCAATGAGTCAGCATTGATAGTCTCTTTTGGCAGAAATTCTGTGTAAACAACTTCACAGTCAAAGAAAACGGTCGCCATGACCTTTCCCACAGACTGTTGGAATTTGCACTTCTTCCTTGTTGGAAGATAGGTTGCACGTTTCCATTCCATGGACAATCTTTTGGTTACAGGGGCGAAATGGTGAAACCACGTTTAGTCACTTGTGATTATTCAATCCAAGAAATTGTAACCCTCAGTACCGTTGCAGAAGAGCCAAAGACGACAGGAAACTGTTTCTGTGCTTGTCGGCGAGTAAACGTGGCACCCATCTCGCACACAATTTCCGAAAACCCAGATGCTGGTAAATTATTGAATGCACAGTCTCGTACGAAATGTCTAACGTACTGGCAATTTCCTTGATTTTGATACTGCTTTTATCCCGTATCATGTCAACGGCGGCAACATGCTCCGGAGTGCTGGATATTGATAGTCTGTTTTTGCGGTATTCGTCAGTCAAATCTGACTAATACCGCAAAAACGGACAATGGGCGGGCGAGACATTGCATTTTCTTTGCTTACAGCACAGATTTCACGATGGATGTCAGTGCAATTTAGGTGCTTAACTCTCAAAACTCGAATGGTTACTCGCACTTCCAATTTGGAGCAAGAATCCAGTTGACGCGCCATTGCGAACTGCCTCCTGCACAAGTCTTACGCAGTGACAACTAAAACACCTCCACGTGGGCAGCTATGACGTACTGTCTACTTCGCTCCCAAGCACACACGGTCTGACTGCAATCTACTCCAGATGGCGCTAAGTAACTTTGATTCACCTACGTAAGTGTGTGTAAACTTTATTCCGGCTTTACTTATACTATATTACGAATCTTTCCCGAAAGAAACTGGGAATAGATTAGTTTCATCTCCGCAACGCACTGAAGTCATCTTAAGTCACAAGAGTGCAGAAATGCTATTAGGTTTGAAACATTTTTACTAAAGTAAATTTACGTGCAAGAATTCCAGCCCTTCAGGACAGAATAGTAGCTATCAAGGATATAATATTCCAGTTTGAATTCTCTTTGCGGCGTTATTAAGCTCACTTATTTTACAATGCGTTTTTATAGAAGGATTGTTTTACGGCGTATGCCATAGTTTCTTAAAAATGATCAAGCAATCCCATAGCAAAAGTAATCTTCCTGGACTCTCAGAGAGTAAAACCCGTTCATTAAAGAAAGGACCCGAAGCAAAACCTGCTCATCCAGTAGATGCTGTTCCATTTTCACACAGTGAGGTTTATACGAATTTAAAAATACGAAACAGTGTTAGATGTACAATAAAGCGACAGTCTATAGCTCACACAGATTATTGCGCGCTATACTTAGGCGCACCTATACGTGTGAAGGAATGCTGGCACATTCTATATTGTGGTGCTACATACAGCACAGAACTGAAGACTGCTTGGAGAAACTTTCTTTTAGAGCAACCAGTGTAAAACCATTTAAGCCAACTTTTGTGAAGAATGCGACTTAGGTTTCTCAAATTACAGTATTTTTTAAATTATACATGATTTAATCTTTTACTCCGGGCTAGCTTCTCATTCACTTACATTTTTTTCAATGAAGAGTGGCAACGATTTACTAGTACTTATCCTTTCGTATTTCTCTTACTTCAAGCAATTACATTAACACGGTCACAAATCTTATGCTAAATGCATCCCTGTCTAGTATTTTCCATTTAATAAATTGCTAACACGATTTGTTCAAGGCTAAGTGTTTCATAAACGACCCTCGTTACAGCAGTGGCGTAACAACCGCCTCGCAGCTGTCCGGGGGGGGGGGCAGGTAACGAAGGAGCGTACTGCATCTGCCAGAAAAAATTCGAACACGCACAATTAACCCAAAGATTCATATTTTGCTTTAAGATATATTTAGCTTTGCCTAAATAAATGCCAAGTTTCACTTTTAAAACACTGAATGTCTTACAGATTGAAAGTGATCGGCTCTTTGACTTCGGGTTGTAATACGATTGCTCTGCAATGGGTTGTAAATAATACAATCTCTCTCCAATCGCCCTCTCTGCGCTGCTGAGGACAAGCGCGAGGTCACTGTCGGGGTTCCCCCAAGAGGATGGGAGGAAGACGTTTACCTAGGATTAAGTGCACAACAGACTTCACTTATTCACAGCAGCCGCAGATCTGCTTATGTAAGAGGGTGATTTTCTGCAAGTGATTTTAGTTTTGGGTAAAGCAATTACACGTATTTTCAAATCTATTACTTAAAAGTTAAAACTACTTTATCTGACTCGGAAGTATTCCAATTTAGCGCTAGATGGCGCGTTAAGTTAGCTTAGCAGTGTTTGTCTGGAAGAAACAATCTCATTCCCGATTTTTTAAATTTAGGCCAAAAAGAAAATCATTGAATGAGGCCAAAAGGGAGAAGGGAATTTTCTTCCATGAATCATCTTAAATCCTACTGTTCGTTCATTCTTTTTTGAAGGGAATTTTATTTTTAAAATCGGATAACCCCGGAATTTGAGCTACAGAAACTCCGCCTACTTATCGTGCTCCAAATAAAGTCATTGGTTAAAACCTAACAGCGCGTATTTTGTCTTTTCACTGTGGAGCCAACGAGAGCTTCCATTCTGAATAGGGTGATGTCTGCAGTGATTCGCTGACGCCAACTTCTAAGACAGTCTGAAGACGTAAAAGCAACGCCTAATGAGTAATTTCTTGCGCCATCTATCGCAGAAGATTAACCTTAACACTCAAAAACAGCCTTAAGATATTAGGGACTTACAATACGAGTAATTAAACTTCATTTAATGATGTTCTAGGTAAACTGACTTTACGCACAGTGTAAAGTACGACTTCCACGCACAAAAGCGCGGAAGGATACATTGGGTTGTAAAGTACGACTTCCACGCACAAAAGCGCGGAAGGATACATTGACATTTAATGACTTGAGCGTGTGGTGAGTGATGAGGAGAGTTGCGAGAGAGATATCGAAGGATGAGGATATTGCGAGCTTTGGCTAAGACAACAAGTTCAGTTTGTAACGCGAAGTGTATTCCAATTTATGTTTTTGTGAAAAGTAATAAATGTTTTGTGTTGTCATCGAGTGTCTGTGATGTTACAAGTTACAACCTGAAAACCTATCACTATAATGGTAGTTTTAACTTAGAATTATAGCATTTAGAAAAGGAGTTCCGTTGCAGTCATTCAAACAACTGCTGTGGAATCTATTTCAGCACTTTGCAGCATTGAATTTTCACATTCTGCTTCGGGCATTTTTTTCTGGTTTATTTTCTAAGTAGTTTTGTAAAAAGTAAAGCTTACCTTGGGCAACGGTATGCAGGTATTCTGTTGCTTGGCATTGGTGCTCAGATATCGCCATGAGCGCATTCTTCCTTGATAAAGTGTCCTCGTAGAATTGTCTGACACTTTGGAAAAACTTGCGCAGTATCAAATTATTTACGGTACCTTTTACAGTCACATCAGTTTCTGCTTTGGCCTTTTCGATCACATAAGGTCCGGTTATTGTCTGATTACCGTCGATATATAATATATTGTTGAGCACATTAAGATCAATTCCATTGACTGGACCTGAAATTAAGAATCTACTGTAAGTTACATAAATAACAAGCAATTAATAACATTCCAGAATGTATCTGAGCGAGCGTACCACGCAAATGTTCTGCTACATTACGACAAATGTAGCAATGCCATCTTTGTTTTGGGGATTTCCACCACAAGACTTTTCAAACCGGCTGAAAATAGGTTGTATCAGTTCTACTCTCCTTGAAGACACTTACCAGTGCCCAAATTATTTAAGTAAAATAACTGTTTAACAAAACCATTTCCAACAAAACTATATTATGTGTGTACACCTATAGTTTATATACGGTTGTGATGTAAGTCATTCTTAATCTCTTTGGGAAGAAGACACCATGCAATAGTAATTTTTTTGAATGTTTAATTTGGGACGTACGTCTCTTTGGAGCTTTGGGAAGAAGACACCATGTAATAGAAGACACTGTCAGACACTATTTTTTGAACATGTAAAATCATGTTTTTGAATGTTCAATTTGTGACGTACGTCGCTCTAAATCTCCTTGGAGGGCGCTGAAGCCCACAAAGCTCCCTCCGTGGGTGCTCCAATGCTGTACCACTTATCTCAATAGAGGAAAATTAAGAATCCATTCATAGCAGCCCTGAAGCTTGTAGATATTTCCTAAGAATTCAGTTTACGTAAAGATTCCATTAGAATAATTTAAGTACCGACGCTGCAGGAACGAGATTTACATTGAGTGTTCACTGAATTATGACCTAGCAGTTCGTGAGTTCTACTTTTGGCCGTAAAAATGGAACCACCTAGCGAGACTGCGACTCCACGGCGTGTCTATACAGTTTTGTGAGGATCTATACAACGAAGCAATGTGTATTGCTGCCCAGAGTTTTAGCATGCAGCAAAGTGGTGTGACCAACAGCTTCACCTGGAATTCAACATCACACAAATGTTGAACTGGGTTGAGATTAGGCGGTCCATCCTAGATTTATATTATTAGCATTGTGTTCGCCGAATCAGGCTTGCAAGAGGCGAACAGATGACATTGGCCATTGTCCTGTAACAACACATCTTCCTCTGGGTTGATGGACTACATCGACACAAGGGAAGGTTGGTTATAATAGTATTTTTATTAATTTGGGGACTACATCGTCCGCAAGCAGCTCTTGGTAGTAGCCAGAGTCCATAAGATTGTCCCCACACAAATGGATCCCAGTTCATGTCACTTAAACATGCCTTATATCATAACCGCCCCCATTGACCCAGCTAATATAGATTATGAATTAAGGGGTATAGCTTCATGCTACTGACGCCAAGTACGGAATATACCATTGGCATAATGGAATACACATGTCGCGATTCATCGGACCAGCATACCTGCTTCCAATCTGCATGCTGTTGGTCCCAAGAGAGTAGTTTACGTCAACGAGCTGTTAGAGGGTGGAGTATATGGCATTTGATCTTATAAGCCCATCCGTGCCAGCATGTTTCTGGTTGATCCACATTGTATTGGAGCCTCAACAGCTGAACTGATAAATGCGATATTGTTTCTGGTTGACCTGTGTTGTATAGGGGCTTCTGAGAAACTAGGCTCATAGTGAAGAAGGTTTCTGATAGACCCATTTTGTATTTGGTCCTCAACTGCGAAATTAGGCTATGCCGATTGCTCTGCACAAAACGACGCATCGGTCGTTCACCTCGGGAATTTAGCTTTCGTCACCCTTTATCGTTGTCTGCGGTTGGTCGTTTCGCCATTTTGATACAGTCCTCCTGGTACACTAACTACGGAAGCACTAACAAACCCACCAGTATCGCAGTTTCCGAAATTAAAACACTGAGCCTTAGTGCGCTCACAATTTTGGCTTTTGTAAAACCAAGGATTTCCGTTTTTACGAAATCACGTTCGTAACTTCGTTGTAAACTGAAACACCAAACTCTGATATCTTCAGCCTAACGGCAACTCTCTTCTAGTTACGCCTGCATTGGTTTCATCTCACGTTGCAATTGGGGTAGTCATACTTCAGAAAGTACTCAGTGAGTGTTGATTTGTTTTTATAGGCCCTCGTACTACGGAAGAGGGAATAAGACTAACAATATACTGTTTGGCAAATTTATTAGGAACAGCAGACTATTTTCCAGAAATTCTATTCTTTGTCATGTCACTTTGGCCACATAAAGTGAACGTAAGCATTTACAGTAATAGTTCAGAATAAGTTATTGAAGGTTTAATGGAAAAGCAACGTTATCTACCAGACAGATTCTCACGAGAGACGCGTGCCCGGAGTAATAATACAAGTATTAACAAAACGTCTACATTTGTGGAATACTCGAGAACGGTAATAGGGGTTTCAGTGCAATGGCGTGGGCCATATTTTTCTAGGGATCCAGTGTACTCTCATTTGAATACTGAAGAGTTAAAAGTCTTTGTTTCAAATTTAACTGCAGTTTTAAATGTTGACGTACTTAGTTACTTAACTAGATGTGTCTTTCTATTGTGCGTACCTTAATTTTAAGATTAACCAGTGGACTATCTTGTTAATTCATTCCTTTGACGTGCTGATTCCCGATTTGAAACAAGTTAACTAACGTCAGTCCACTGGCTTATCTTTTAATTTGCAGTTCAGAAACAATCTACTGTTGCCAGAATGACGAGGAATATTTGGCGTCAATTCCGATAATATCAATGGCTAGATTAGTTTTAACTTACATTTCCACACAAATTACAACTCATCGTTACGAAGTCCTAACTGTTTAACATTCACTCAACAAATCTGCGAAATCGTAAAATGCCTCTCTAATGAGCCTCTACACATTTATCTTTCTCAGACACCTATTCATGGATGTTAAAATAAAGTAGCTCTTCGGACGAGTAACTTATCTTTCAGTCAGAAAATGTTTAAAGAGAACAAACTAAATTTACATAAGAAAAACTAAGCAAGATTAAGTTAGAGGTATATGTCACAATATTAAGTTCACCTTATGACAATCTTCACCCCACGGTGATTGATACTTCCAGCAGGACAACACATTCCCCAATGCTCATGTCGAGTGGTTTCGGGAATAAGGATTACTTTCCTGATTTATTTCTGCTGAGATCCCAGCACAATCCCACAGAACATTTCGCTATAAGTCTAATGAGACTTCTGAATTCCCTGTCCACTAATCTATGAATTGGAAGATACTATTTTACGTACGTGGGTCAATATTTCACCAGAACACTACCAAACATTAGTTGAACTAATCCAGGTTAGAATTCTTGCTTCTCTGAAGACTGAATGTGATTCAATGAATCACTCAGGGGCCACTAACATTTGACCAGAGAGTCGCCAGCTTTCAAAATCAACCAGCTTCGTGTGGTCATACCTACTGCATAACAAATGCTTAATTGCGTTTTCAGGTGGTTCCACGTAAAATCTCTGCCTTATGTTTCCAATGGTAAGACTTCTTTACATATTTTCTCCGTAATTAATGTATTCCCACGGATGAAAATTTGCACATTGATAAAACTAAGTTATAGCATGCGATACCTAATACTTGCTAAAACCATAATTAAGCAACTCAACTTTTGTCTACTGACGTCATCAATGTACAGGTCGCGCCGTCTATTAGCAGGTCTGAACATTGATCAAAGAAAAAATTAATATAATCATGGTTATGTTTTAACAAGTAATACGTTTCCCACGCTATAACTTAAAAATGGTTTTATCGATGTGCAGATTTTCATCCTTGGGAATACATTAAGAAAATGTAAAGAAGTTTTACAATTGGAAACATAAGGCAGTTATTTTAGATGGAACCACCTTAACGACCACCGTGAGCAACTCGATGGACTATCAGAAATCGCCCGTCCCTAATTTAGAGTCACTGGTTCCAGGGAAGGGAGAGAGAGAGCCAGCGCCGTAAGACAAACAGCACCCATGCCTCACCGGAATTCCAAACCGGACCCTTCGGGTTAGTTGTGTTCCCTACATTGTAGTGTTCAGACGGTTTACACAAATAGAAATAGAGTTTAGGCTGCGAAGCTGTTTAAGATATGACATATGCTCAGAAACTGGGACACCACTTTAGCTGCTATTATATTAACTACCATAATCACTTTTTATGGGGAAATTTCCCATCGAAACTTTCAAGTTCCGCTGAAGAATTTATTTCCAAGCAACAGTCACTGCTTGATACGGTTTACAGGAACATTCCACAGGAACTACCTAACCTTTTCTTCACGGATTTAGGCTCCGGAAGTCCGTGTGAAGTTTACAAAAGGTAGTTTCTCCCAGTCGTCAGATTCACATTACCCATAATTGCCTGTCAGATTTTCCACTTCCAGGACAAAGCTGCATGCCCTACTTTGGGCTTACATTTACAAATCCGATATTTATATTTCTGGCTTCATAATTATTTATCCATTCAACTTACGTGTCTTTCACTTAGTAGGTTTAAAAAATGAAAACTGAAGAACGTGTCTTCGTATTCAAATGCCATTTTCCCCCACATGGCACAGCTTTGGAGTCAGTCTTAAGGGCTGTCGTAAGGGAGGCGGATTCACGTTAGGAGTAAACGCAAAGTCAACAATCTACTTTCATACTTGTGAGCAGACCCTCTTACACAAAGGCAAGTTCATTCCCAATTTTACACTGAGCTGAATTCGAAGTATTACGTCTATCCTTGCAATGGCTTTCAACAGTTCAGTTACAGAAAGTAGCTGTGTAACAGGCTTCACCAGACCTAGGATGTGTGTGCTTAAGAGCGCAATTCTACAGGCCAATTAATCCGGAATACTATAAAGACAAGTTATTACATCTCAGCAGTCGTTTTCGTGACTTCCATGGAGAAGCCCTCGGGTTCGATCCCAGGCAGGTACGAACGCTCGAACCACTAAATATCTGCCGTGCGTCGGATGGGCACGTTAAGCCGTCTGGCCCCGTGTACTGTCCCCTCGGTAATAAGGGAGTCTTCCTCCTCCTTATTACCTCGCTTCCGTGTCACTTTCTTATCTGGCATTCCAGCAAGAATCTAGCTTCCTATTTCTAAGGGGTTGTTTAAGACCTGGGGTCAGACACTCCTTCCTAAAATTTTCTACAAATGATCTGATTTGTTCGGTGCTATGCTAAGTTTCGGCATTAAGACTAACTACCTACTGCACCTTTAGTTAAACAAAAAATTATCAAAATTAGTTGCTACGAATTCTAACAATCAATTTCAGCCTGAGCCATACTTCAATTTTCTTTTCAGGTAATTGTTAGTCCAGAGGCAGAGTCTACTGTAAAGCGCCACAGCCTCCAGTTTTTTTCCCCGTGTTCAGCACGATATTGTATTCGAAAGAAAGTAATTTCTGCAAATGCAAGGAAAAAGTGCTAGTTTACTGTACATACAAGTACAAATCAGTCCAAAATGTAGCAGCCATCGCTACGACCTGCTCCTCACGTTTGGCCAGATGACTGATACCTT
Organism: Macrothele yani; assembly: GCA_039090855.1. Lineage (NCBI taxonomy): Eukaryota > Metazoa > Arthropoda > Arachnida > Araneae > Macrothelidae > Macrothele > Macrothele yani. Next base: position 37,323,074 of record CM077004.1, read on the forward strand.
CCCTGTAGAATTGTGGCAGTTTGGACGCAAAGAAGCGAGTAAATGCGCGTTTGGCATCGTCTCGATTGGTAAACCGCTGTCAGTCTGGGACTTGCTGCAACGACCGGGAAAGGTGGTAGTCGCTGTGTGTGTTGGGGGGGGGGGGGCAATATCGGGGAATAAGCTCAGTGGCACTAACTCCCAGCCCAGGTTCCTCATCCTGCTATAGGTCACTCGTGCTGTGCGAGGTCGCGCTCCATCCTGCTATAGGTCACTCGTGCTGTGCGAGGTCGCGCTCCATTCTGCTATAGGTCACTCGTGCTGTGCGAGGTCGCGCTCCATCCTGCTATAGGACGCCCTTTCTGTTCAGCAGTGCCGCTAGTTTCGACGCGAGCGATGCGTGCATATAGAACTGACGGCAGTACACATCGGCAGCGATAATGTCTGGCAGCAGTTCAAGAAACAAGACATCCCGCTTATACCAGACAGACAGGACCTTGCATGGATGTAAGCCTGCTTTGGGGGATCGGCATGGCCTGCTTTGAGTCCAACCAGGGCGCCCGGGCGCCGACGTTTGTCAGACAGGATCCATTTCTCGTCACCTGTCACAATGCAGTCCAAGAACGGTTCAACTTTGTCATGTGTAAGAGGGGAAACTCGTGCGATTTGCGTTCTGCTCAACTAAGTTTATGGGGTACTGTTACGTGCCTGCCCCGCAGGACGCACATGAGATAAAGGCAGATAGCAGCGACGACATACGTCTGCGTAGCTCAGTTGGTAGAGCAACTTATTGCGGAATAAGGGGACTGGTTCGATGCCCGGCGTGGACAAAGATGGAGAAATTTACTTCGTTATAGTACCCAGACTCTTTGTGCACCGTCCTAAGTTGACGCAGGTGCGCGATAATGCTCATGTGGGTAGTCCCAGCTGTTCGGCCAACTTCCGCATTGTCACACGTGGGTTGGTCTTCACTGACTGTCCTTATCCACTGTTGCGGGTCTTCGAACTTTGGAACAAACTGAGTGGTCGAAATTTCCCTATCTCGAAATCGCTCGAACCAACGACAGAACTGACGATATGATATGGCATTGGGGTGCACACTGGTCAAGTTCTTTACTGTCCTTGTGGGGGTGCTACCGCTACCAAACTGATACAGCATGCAGTGGCGGTTGTGCTTGTCCATGCTGGCTGGCACTTACAAGCTTCGCTTTCTGACTGCTAACACTGCCACTGACTTGAACCACCTACCTGCTAATGTCATGCCGGTGTACTGCGCAATCTCAGTGGCCAATGTGCGCCGTTGTCCGGCGTTCAGATACCTCGTCATTTGATATTACTTTCTTTCCAACCCAATATATCTTAGGAAGAGTTTCCCAAGTACCACTACGGGGTAATTTTGTGCACGACTGTTGTATCTGCCAAGGTGCTCATTTGTAGAATGTTGAAAGAAACACCAAAAAGAAAAATCTCACTGAGTACAGCTCAGCTCACTCCATTCAGCTTTGCATTTTCTGGAATCAGATTGTTTTTACAGAAACGCGATTTTACTATATACCTGATCTAGACTGGTGTGCAAAATTAAATGACAATCTACAAAATCCTTACATTATTCGCTAGGGACGAAAGGAAAAATTTAACAGAAACTTAGGCATTAGAGTAACACTTCAAAACTTCGCAATTAAATCATGAACAGGAAATACACTATATTGACAAAAGTCACCGCACAACTCTTCAAAAGCAAATGAACGGATCCGCTACGTTAAGATGCGCGGTACAGCTGCAAACAGTATAAAAACAAGCCTGCAGCTGACAGCGATCATATCGCACTGAGGTTGATTGAAAATGTCGCGGCGGGAGAGAACTGAATTTTTTTATTGGAGGTTTAACAACCACCATGAGCAACTCAATGGGCTATAAGCAGTCACCCGTCCCTAATTTAGTGTCACTGGTTCCAGGGAAGGGAGAGAACCAGTGCCGTAAGACAAACAACATCCATGCCTCACCGGGATTCGAACCTGGACCCCTTTCGGACGAATGAGCAGAGGCCATCGCTTAGACCACTGCGCCAGCGGGGAGGCAAACTGACTTTGAGAAAGGAAAGATTGTTGGGAGTTATATTAGTGGGTTCTTCGCAAGAGAAACAGGCGTTTAAACATGCCCAAATAAACTGTTTTGGATGTACTGAGTAAGTGGAAGACACATTGCGTGCTGAAGCAGCAAATCGTACCGGCAGACCAAAGAAAATCAGTGAGAGGACGTCGAAGCCTCAGGGGAGTGGTTACAGCTAATCGACGGAGTACTGCACAAGAATTCAGTTTACAAGTGAGTAAAAATGCTGGAACCTCTGTATGTACACGTACCATTCGCAAAAACTTCATTCCATAGGTTACCGTGGTCGTGCGGCTGCTCATAAGCCTTTCATCTCCACTCGGAATGCTACTCGTCGTTTAGCATGTTGTAAAGAACATTTATCTGACCGTAGATCAATGGAAATTGTCTATATGGACTGATTAATCCAGAGACACGATCAGTGATGGCCGTATGTGGGTATGGCGGCAGAGGGGGGGGAGGGGAGGGGTGCTATTTACCATAGTGTACTGTTCCTACGGTCGAGTTTGGACTGGAAGTCTACTAGTGTGGGAGTGCTTTTTGGGATATGAACCCGGCCCATTGGTTATAGTGGACAAACCTGTTAACCAGCAAGTCTATCTCGATATTTTGGACAATTACCCCCTACCAACTCCGTTGGCAATGCTATGGAACAGAGCCTTGTTGGTACCAGCAAGATAATGTACCGAGCAACAAAGCAAGGACGGTTACGGCGTGGTTTGACGATAATTCCGTAACGTGTGTGGACTGGTTAGAGCAAAGCCCTGATCTTAATCCCACATAACACCTATGGAATGAATTGGAGCACCGCATAAGTTTGTAACCAATGCCTACTACTAATCAACAGTTAGCGGCAGCATTATGTACTGAATGGAAGCGCATATTTATCGCCGTGTTCCAAAACCTTGTGGAAAGCATGTCTCGAAGTGTCAGTGCCTGCATTAAGGCCAAAGGTGGACCAACATAGTATTGTTTGTCAATAAATACCATGTGTTTCTCTTCTAGGTGTCCAGTGACTTGTCAATATAGTGTATGTACATGTGAATAAGAAAAGTAAAATAGTTGATTGCCATTGTCCGTAACAGCAAAGCGTATGATTTCCCCTCAGACATACAGCGCTCGCAACGATTATTAATGAGACTTAATTAAAGCTTATGTAAATTACCAGTCACTCCTCTAAAAGGGGGATATCTTGAATTTCCCGAGGGTCCTATTAGGTGGGAGCTAGCGTTCTGCAACTCTCCTTCCAAAAACATCCCAGTTATAAATAGCATTCATGTCCGGTGAATAAGCTGGCCAATCCAGTCGAGGGAAATTTTTCTAGGTATTCATCCACAAGATTAGATTTATGGAATCTGACGTTATTGTCAGTCAGGAGAACGCCTGAATAGCCTAACGTTGTGGTCCAAATATCTATTGGTCACCGAGCCACTCTGAAAGTGCAGGTCAGTTCGAGAATTTGTAACGCCTTCCCCAGACAAGGAACTCATCGCTATAAAGACTGGACCTTCCGCACGTATTTGAGGGGTTATCGCGAGTCCTTGGTTTCTCAACAGATGAAGCCATCTGTCGAGAATCAGTACTTAAACTACCTTGACTCATCCATGAAAAGCACACGTGCTCAGTTGTGTAGGCTCCAAAAGGCAATGTTGGAGGCTGCCCTTTAAACACTCATCAAGAGGGAGTTAAGGAGAGAAGTCTTCTCGCATAAAGCTTCCATGCAATCTACAGTAAACTGAAATAGTTATCTAGCCAATTGCCCCGCGAGCTCCAGAGTTAGTTGCCTACCTATTGTCTGCCGATGCTCTTGCTTAGGTCTTCAGCAGCAGGCCTAGGACGGCCTTTCCGACGAAAACTTTCCTGTATTGAAGAACCGCCTCCGTAATCTAGAGATGAAGTTTCGTGGTGTATTTAACGCTCTGGACACTGACTAAGATTGACTTTCTTTCATATTACCGATCACTCGCCACAGCGGTGAATCGTCCAAATAATGTAGACATTTTCAACTCTAACACCAACATACTTGTCCAGTAAACTTAAAGAATTAGGTGTGATAAATAGCGAAGCGATCAACCGCCTTTATAACTTGGATCTGATTTGCTTTGTGTTCTAGCCACGTGCACAAGGTTTCTTCGAATCACTATTATCCACTTTCTTGCATTATAGTCCAGGAACCCTTGCTCAGTGTGATTTTCCATTATTCTGTAATTTTTGCAAACCATTAAGATAACGTAAATACTAGAAGTATTGAAACGGAGTAGCGCAAGTATTCTTTGCAGAAACCAAATGGGAATGTTTTTTGGAAGCTCACCTTGCAGATTTGGGAAGTTTCTTGGGGGGAGGGGATACCAGCTTTTCCCCACGGGAAAGGAACAAATACACACTACGGTTTCCTATTGGCAAGAAAGCAATTGAGCACACGACTGAAGTGATCTCTATATACAGGGTGTCGGAATAATGACTTAATTACTACAATTCGTACATTCAGTGCAAAGATTTTAAATGGAATAACAATAGAAGTGACCCGCCAAGTGGAAGTGCTCTGTCTGGTAACCATGTCATACCACCCAGAAGCGCGTGCAACAGCCATTCGACGGAGGCAGGCGTGTCGACCAATCACTCGTCTCGGCACAAGGGCAATGGTGTTGACGATTGAACAGTATTTTGAATGCCCCCCCCCCCCGATAGACTATCTACGGCAGGCGAGACCGTATAGGTTATCAATACCAGGATACAGACTCCACACAAATCCGTGAGGCGGTTGTCGCAACCATTCGTATCCAAACTCATGGACAGTGAAATCAACGAAGGATGGTTTCAGCAAGACAGTGCAACTGCTCACACCGCTGGCGCATCAATACAGCTTCTGGAGGAATTCTTCGGAAATCGCATCTCCCGGGGACTGGCCTGCCTGGTCACCGGGTCTGACACCGGCTGACTTTTCTGTGGGGGAGCACTGAATGGGAAGGTGTACGCAGGTAATCAGCATTCACTTCAAAAGCTACAGGCAGCAAATCATACCCTGAGAAAGGTCTCAAATATGCAGAAGCGTGGGCAGACATGTCTGGACGTTAATGGGGTCCATTTCCAAGACCTGTAGGAACCAGTTAGACATAAGTTACTTTCAGTGCAGTTATTTTCGGACACCCTGTAATACGGGATTTCCAGATTATATTATAAATCTGCAGTACATATTTGAATGCTTCGAATTCCAAGGATTAGATGCCTTAAGACCTAACACGCCAATCCACAAAAGCTGGAATCAAATATCCAGGGAAGAAAAAAGGTCGCTTACCAGCAATTGTAAGGTCCCCCGCAACATGCAAGTCTTCAGCCAGTATCATGGAAGCGTTAACCATTTGTGTACTGTGTAGAGTCACAAAATCGTTTAAATTCAGTCCATTCACACTATTGGCATTTATATTCTCTGCAGTAATCAGTTCCTGAAAAAAAAAAGAGACAAATAAGCATTTACTTTGTATCAATATATGACGAGAGCAGGCTATCAGCATGTGTTCATATCCAAGTTCATAGAATTTACACTTTCCAAAAAAAAATAAGTTTCCCTCCTTTTTTGAAATCGCGTTCCATTAAATCGTGGAACTTTATTCTAAGGACGAATATGCACTACAGCGCAACAGCTCAGATTTGCAGGTGGTTGGATTCGAATCCACATCATTCGACGGAATGATATATTAGACCGCTCGAACTACACCGACGAAGGCTTATCGGTGCAGCTTACCGTTTCTACATGTAAGTTACCTCTGAGGTAGGTACGTCACATCTATCCCTCAGTTAAGGAAGGCTGGTTTACGAAATCTCAAGTTATTTCGGGTCAGCCGACTAACCATGTTGGGAGAAACTAAAGTTTAATTCTAGACTGTGTGAGGAAAAATAACTTTCTCGGACCTCACTTCCAGGAGATTTACTTTACGTTTGGGCTCCAATTCGAAGTTTCCTTTTTGTCGGAGATTTGTTTCGCGAACGCACATTTGCCTTCTCCGGAGTTTAATATTCCACCGCTTGAATTACACCTACGAATGCTTATCGCTGCAACTTGCCGTTTTGACATGTGCTTCACCTGAGGTAGGTACGTCACAGTACCTATAAGTAAACTTCGAAATTCTAGGATTAATTATATTCTGTTGAGTCATGACAAGGTTTTAACTCAGAGCCATCTTCCCCTCACACTACGATCACCAGCAAGTTTATTTCCACAACGCTGGAGTCCATTTGACACCCAATGGATTCTAGTATCAATTCTCCATTAACACGAAGTTAAAAATCCTACGGAAAAATTTACTACAGCCAGAGTTATGTATCCGTACTCTACATGTGCATGCGTGAAGGAAAAGGTGTCAGTGCGAGAATTCTCCAAACTGACTCCCTTTACCCAGCGATCGAATCTCTTATGGTCACGAGCTTAAAAAATGCAGTTTCTAATTTTCTTCCTACGCCTAGGTTTTTTTTATCCAAAAATGTTCACAAAAATGGAAACTTAAGACGTAGTTGGAGGAGACCCAGCTTCCACAGAGCCTTCGTATCCGCGCCTGAATGATTAAAGTTTTTTTTTTTTTTTTTTAAACACCGTGAGTGTTAACAATACAGAAGATAACAAGTGACCCCATTTCCTCAACGCTAAGAATTTATGCTGGGGACCGAGATAGCATTAAGGAGTATGAGGTTATTTGTTAAGCTATGACAGGGCCGAGCAATTTGCGACTGCCTTTTAATGCTAAAGGCAGTATTAACATGGTACAACCAAAATGCATGGGGTTTTGTTAATCGTATTGCTGCTTAAATAAAACATATCGAATGCACACAAGTTTAGTGAGTAAGTAAAAAATGCGCAGTTTCGTAAAAAGACCACTCCGTAAACATTACCTACACATTGATTCCATTTAAAAAACAGTTTACTACAGAACAGATAATTGCATTTGACAAAACAAGAACACAACTGAAATGCAAGCATCAGTTTCATGATCGATTTCAAGTAATTCCAGCTGTTTTGCGCGTGATCTTTCCTTTTGGAACAAATTTCTTAACTCACTGCCTTTATGGAACCGGGAATATTTTTTCTGTAAGAATTTTCAGGAGAAATATTTAGGGGACATAAGTTTAAGAAGTTTCTGCAAGAGTCGAACATAAGTATTCCTTTAAATCCACCAGAAACAAAACACTGATTTCAACTTACGTTCCACTTATTAACAGGTATTTGTATATTCTACAAGTTTATTCTCAACAAATATTAAAGTTTTAATTAAATGATTCTCTTAAACGAATAAGACATTTTCAACATTCATGGTAATTGAAATTAAACATTACTTGAAAGATTTAATTTGTAATTAGGTATTTCAGCATGAAATACCTAGAGCTATTTTAAGACTGACTACAAACCTCGTGATGATGCACTAGATCAAACACTAATGTATATTCACAATATATTTTTAAGGTTTAATTCCGCGGTGTGTTTGGCTCAAATTAGTTGGCAAAAATGGCTGGGCTCATCAGGATATATGTCCTGATTGGACTATTTCATCAAGTTGTCCTGATTAAGCAGAGCAAAACTGAATATTAAATTTAAAAATATATTGTGAGTACACAGTTTGATCAAGAGTTACTTGATGTCAAAAAGTAACCTTATTCCCTAACGTATTTGCAGAAGATTTTACAAGACTCAATGAAGCAGCTTTCCAATGTTGGAAGCCAGAGTAGTTCTTGCAGTTTTCATTTATCGCCAAAGGTTTTAAGACTCAATTTCATTAAACAGGATTAGTGTTAAAACCTTTAACACTTAATTGTCAGCTACTTCGGTTTCCCAAGCATACTGGATGTAGAATAGCATAACAGTTGTGACGCAATATCTTAAAAACAGTCCTTTATTCCTCACAAATCTACTCGAATCCGACTTTATAGTAACTTTTACTCTAGATTTTATCACTAAGACCAAGCACCTCACTGTTCAAAAATGCGATATTATCTGCAGTGTCGACGTAGTTTCTCTTTACCCATTGGTCCCAGTGCCAGAAGCCATCGGAACGTTGAAAGGCCATCTAATTCGTCCTCTATTCGAAGGAGTCTTGCCTCAACATCTCCAAGTTAATATACTTTGTATCAAATTCCAGCTGCTTCAGTTTCCAGGGACAAGTCTATAAACATAAATGGCGCTCCGATGGGATCATCCATTTCAACCGTTCTCGCGAAAGCAATACTTCGCCCAATTGAGCAATATGTATTCTCCAAGGTCACCGAGGCCTACATGGCTATGATATGCGTAAGACATTTTCATACCGCTTCACGGAAAGGGGACTTCCGCTTTTCCTTGATAAAGTCAATTATATATACCCTACGATCATTTCACTATGGATCTTTAACTCAATGGCGCCTTACCTTATCTGGAAGTCCTGGTGAACAAGTCGCCTGACCACCGCCTTCGCACAGAAGTCTATGATAAACCCACCTCCGTCCCCAACCTGATGCCCCGCTGTTCATTCTGTTCTGATTCTTACAGGACAGCTTTCTTCAGTTTTCGAATTAGAAGAGCCTTCGCAGTCTCTTCCGATGTACACTCCAGGCAATACGGACTGAAAAACAACTGAATTAGCCGCTCAGGCAGATACACCTAAAACTAGATACAAAATTTAATCGAAAATCCAGATCCAACCATGTTAATCCTTCAGTGCCGCAACCCTGAGCTCTATTCTCTACATACCAAATTTTCCTTATCAACTCAAGAACGCGCTCAGGAGGAAGAACTTCGTTTTTGGCATAAGGTCTCCATCTTTATATGCCCTTCTTAAGAATATTGACAAGCCCTTTCACCTCAACCGGTCAGGTGTACATGCCATCTCACTACAATATCCGGACGGCTCCAAGAGATGCTACCATCGGAATCACCAAGCGTTTGTTTAGAATTAGACTCAACAAACATAAGAGACAAGAGAAGGAAAAGTAACCACTGTCCTGTTCAGAGAAGTCAAATTCAATTCCGCTGATCCTATGTGGGATGATAAAGAAATTAGCTTTCTATTCAACGCTTAAGTCTGCCATTCGCGAAACCTTAGAAATAACAAATAGTGAGGCTTGCAATGATAGTCTCTTTCGAATTATGAATGATATAAGGGATTAATGAAATACCAAGAGTTTGGAAACAGTTCGTCAAATAACGCTCCGTTTTTCCCACAATGCCGCGTGCCCAACTTACATTACTCCTGGTTTCTGAGAATGAATTACATTCGTATTGGTTCATTTATTGTTTAATCAAGTCATCGCGTTCAAATACAAATTTTGAAGATGGCAATCCGGTTTTTGGTGTAAATATGACAAGGATGGTAAGTCAGATAATATCTGAAAACTTGGAAAGTTTCGTCGTCCTGGAGCGGGAATCCTGACCACTACACACCACCCAGAACGACTAAGTCTCAAGTTTCCGTTCAATTTGTTGAAGAGTTCTATTATCCAGTTTGTTGTCTACTTTCCTTAAGAAAGTCATTTAATTGATATGCGAAAGCTTGGAGACTGATTTTTCTATTCTACGCTAAGAAATTCGGATTACTAGTACAGTTATACCATTTTGAGTACAGTACTTATTTCTACACCGTTATTCCACCTATTACCCTGTCTTACCTACTCTCCAAACCCACAGGCAACTACTGCACGTATCGGAGGTTACCGTAAACTAATGTTCACACTGCCTATAGAACAGCTTCTTGCGCAACATAGGCGATATAATTTCTTTAAGTCAGCGAGATTGAAATTTTTTGGGTCACATCTGCATATTTGTTGGTGGGCTCTGGAAGTTTGATTTAAGTTCTTTGGGTCTTGGAAGTAACCAAAGTTGCTGAATCAAGTAGCCTTACTTTGCTGGAAGGAGTAGTTTTTAAAATTTCTCTGATCAGCTGTTGCCGGTATCCAAATTTTAGTTTTCCTGTATTCTAACTATGAACTAGAAATACTGTAAATTTAGACAGCCTTTTAGTTCCGTAGTTCCTTTCAGGGCAGTAATCTTTAATGTTTACCCGCTGCATATATCTTTGTTCTTTTGGAATCACGAGATTTCATTTTCATTCGTATTCAAATCTCAATTCATTAGATACGCATGGTAAAATTTCCGACTCATCCACGGGAAGAATTAAACTTATGGGAATGGAAGCAGAAGTGTCATTTCTGTTAAAGGATGTTCAACAATTTTTTTTCACCTGAAATATTAAAGTACATTCACCAGGACACTTAAAAAAGGGGTTCAATGCAGACACCTTCCATCTTATTTCTTCACGACAGCTAAAAATCCTTCAGCGAGTAAAATGGGTATATTTAAAGTTACGATGTGTGTAACATGCTCACAGGAATTAAAACAGCTAAAAAAATCGAAAGTTACCTACCTTGAAGAATTTTTGCCCAGTAATTGTTTGGTTGCCATCAGTAGTCAGTGTGTCTCTATACAAGTCTTTCAGCTTGTAACCATTAACAAATTGTTCAACGATAACATTGCCCATGACAGTCAGGTTTTGAAACACCTTCGATCCTGTGATGACTTGCGTATCTGTTTGAAAAAAAGACCATGTTGTGAACAGCAAGTATTTGTTGAACATGGAGACAGTTTCAATTAAAGTACTTTGGTAGAAAGCAATTTTATTTTAAAATTAGAAGATACTCCAAATTTTTAGATTAGTTTTCCTCAAAACTGGCTCTAACTGCAGATTCTTTCGGAACTATTCTCTAGAACGGAGAAAATTTAGTCAACCATTAGAATCTTCTCACTTTGAAAATACAGCCTCATTTGTATCTTAATCTAGGGAAACTCTATAAGCAAACCATAATTAGGCTTTTCCCATGGACTGTAAAGTTATATTTTAGTCAAAGTATTTTCACAAATCTGATTTGATATTTAACGTACCTCACTAAATACCATTTAGTTTTATAGATTCTGTACTCTATGGAGGACATTCCTTTAGCTGCAGTTTTAAAGGATTAATTAGACGATGTTCTTTAGTATCTGTGTTGCACATTACTTTGAAAACAATCAGCTTATAACTTAGTCAACCAATTTATTCCGTAATCACTTCAAGCCAACCCCTTGCCAGAATATGTTCTTGCTGGCTTAAACCCAGGTAAATCAATACAATGACATTCGTCCGACGATCAAGTTTTTTCCATTCATCTTCACCAAATGTTACAGACTCTTAGTATACATCCAACTTAGTTGTCTTACGCTGATCTGACTCAATGTCAGCGTTTCCAAATTGTAAAAGCCTGTTTGGGGAAGTGATATGCTGTTCAGCGAGAAAATGTAACCAAGAAGTATCTGAATTTACAGAACTGTACAGAAACCCGAAATGTTATTTAAAGGTATACATCTAAAGTCTGATAAAATCGAGAACTAACACTAATATTCTAATTTTCTCGCTTTTCTGCTTAGTTTATTTCTACTTTCTCAACTAAGAAAAAGGTTTGGCAACTGTATCCTACAGTGTCTGCTGAGGATTGGTTCAGAGGAATGACTGTTTTTCAGATCTAAGCTGGGTTTTTGAGTTCCTTTTATTTCACGGCTGTGAAAATATTTGATTGTCACTAAGTTAATGGCTGGTCTAGACTATGGAAATTTAACCAGCTTTAGAGAATTTCCCATAAGGAATGTATTAAAAAAAGGTATTCCAAAGTTCCTATGCAGCAGAAGTGGATCAAATATATATTTGGATGAAAATAAGCACTGATCGGTGTATGACAACATATTTAAGATTTGCCCTTCCAAGTGCAGGCAGAAATAAGATTTAGATTAGGAAGTAAAACATATTAGCCATGACTTTTTAAAAAGGTAATAGAATAAGTCCATTAATGAAGAATTATAGATGAGCAAGAAAGATTACGTATAACCAGTAAAAATCCGCATTAACAAATTTCTCTGCCGGTTGTGAACGAACTTGCACATATTAGAGGAAAATGCGGCTAAAATGCATTTGTACGAAACAAGGTCATAAATACCAAATCCTGAGGATCTGAACTATGCGGACCTATAAGAACATTATTGAAAATGTCAGACTTCGATCAAACAAGTGATGGAAAGACATTTCGCTGTCTGGCTACTAACTTATGGAATTAGGTATAGAACTCTATGTCCTAGATTTGTTTTGCATTAAGCCAAAGTAACTGAGCCGAGCTGTTATCAGTGTATGAAACTTATCCTTTGGATTTGCTGTAGGTGTATTTCTAAAATACTAACAGGTGGAAAGACATTTAGCAAGCTAAAGCTTTAAAATCTAACTGTACGCAATAGTAAAAATGGAAATAGATATTGAAAACAAATTCTTGGACCTGAAGAAATACATTGAGTTATTCCTTTTGTTGTTCTATGCTAATTAATTCCTGTTTGCGAAGGTCAGTCTGTTTGGTTACGTTCAAAGCTAAACACTGCCAAGTTTGCGAGATCAGAGAACTAGCTGAAAATTAAGACAAATCAAATCGAGAAACTGAGGTAAACAAGATAATTTTAAAACTACCATTCTAATATATATTATACCACGTGCTCCCTTTTAGAAAATATTCTTAGAACAACGATTCTTTGCTGTGAAGCAGTCTCTACAAGAAGGCGAGACTTCAATGATTTGAATTGTGCAGCTCAGTTTCAAAATTGTTTCTGCTCTTAGCTTGTTTGGAGTACGCGCATCAGAATATGAAGCACATGACTCAAGTTACGAATTTACGTTTTTCTGAGATGCCTCTAAATAGAAATCTAAGATTTCACACCTCAAAATGATTAAGAGGAAGTTGTAGGTACAGCTTGGCTCCCCATGTCTTATTGTAACTCAGAAGTTTACTTTATTATAATTCTCAGCTGCTTACGTTGATATTGAAGGCAGTTAAACTTGCATTGCAAAAATCCAAACCTTTACACGCATAAGAAATCCTGAATTCTTACCCACCTACTTAACAGCACTGAAAAAACATTTTACGCTAGAAGATTTTGCGTGCTTTCAAGCACGGTCTTTAAGATTTAATTTTTTGGATAGAATATCTTTTGTAAGACTTCATTTCTTGACAAGCTTCAACTGCGAGTGCACAGGCTGCAGTCAGTGGTCCGTTAAGACAGACCAGTTGCGCGGAGTTTGAGCTCAAACTGACACTCTGGGGGTACGGTAGCCCGAAGCACCAATGCGGCATTTGGATAAGGTAGTACGAATGAACGCACCATACGCAGATAGTTCGCAAAATTTCAAGTAGGAGATGCGTACCTTGGAAAAGCAACGCGCGGTCATTCGCCATCGGATGTAAAAGTTTAGCTGAAGAATATGGTTGAAGCTGACTCACAGCAAAGTACTCGTGAGGTCCCCAAAGAAATCTCGCATGCATCATTCGACGGTTTGCTAGCGCCTAGCGGCATTAGGGAAGATAAAAAGCTGAATGTGTGCATTTCTCTCTTGGCCAGCAAGACACGTCGCCTGGAGGTGTGCATTTCTCTCTTGGCCAGCAAGACACGTCGCCTGGAAGGATCCTGCATCGCAACCTGCGATTAAAAGTGGAGTCTTCACCAATAGAGCGATATTCGTACATTCGTTTGATACTCTGAGCCTCCCCTACACCCGCGGAAAGTGCTGGTTCTCGTATGCTAGTCTGCTGCCGGTCCGATCAATCTCTGACTAGGCGAGACCATCAATTGGGACCGCTGTCGTGCTGAAATGCAGCACGATGCACAAAAAATCCGTACCGAACAGTTAGTTTCCGCCCTCCACATACGTTGAACCCTTAAAGGAAAATACATCGCTCACATGGCGATGGCTTTCCCTTCGCTGTTTTATCAAAATTTATTATTTGGTGCTTTTAGGAATTAATTGTTGTACGAAGAGCAAGTCAGGTAGAAGTCGCTGCTACGGCGCGCGCAATGATGAAGTAACACGTTGAAGTCTTCAGACAATGACTGAATATTTTCATCCGGTGTGCATCAAGTCAGATTGGCTGTATTAGGACTCAAACTAGTTTCTTGATATTATATTAAGTGACAATACTGCATTTCGAGCTGGTAAATTCCACTGAAGTTCGAAGACATGGCTAAAAGGGAACACCTTGTGAAAAGAAAATCACTGAATTAGAAAATTTTAATTTTTAGGAGAAAAATTCCTTACCTTCATCAACACATTGTAAAGTAATAACGTCTCGCTTCAGATTTAGTCCGTTGATTAATTCCACCGTTAACTCTCCAGATATTTCAACAGGGCTAGTGAAAATCTTTTCACCTGAAAAACAAAGCACATATTGAGGTCATTCAACATTTGTACTTTTTAAACACTGATATGAAAAACCATCATCCGAAAATCTTAGTGCCTGAATTTTAGTGCAATGTCAAGATATATATATATATATATATATATATATATATATATATATATATATAAAAAGTACGAATCTTTAACTACTGGAACGAGCAAAATTCTTAATTACAATATGCAGAGGCTTGAAGGAAAGTAAGCGCACTTCGTAAAAGAAGTGCGAGCTCATCATATAAAAGTGATAAAACATTTGATACGGAATTTAAATGCTAACCTGTTATATTAACTGTTTTGTCCGTAAATACCGCTTCTTGCATAAACTTCTCCAAGTCAATTCCGTTAATGAGTCCAACAGAAGCCTTATTACTGACAAAGATGTCTCCCTTCACATCTAAATCTGTGAGAAATGTTTTCGGACCTAGTATATTCTGAAATAAGAATTAAAAATTTAAACATTTTCAATCTAAAACGAAACTTAAATTTGAAACAATGAAAAAGTTCAGCAAGTTCTGTATTTTAGAATTTCAAGGTTAATTGTGCTTGTATAACCATTGGCTCGCTTTTCGCTTGATATTTAGCCTGGTTTTCAATGCAGTTTCAGTTTTGCATAATGGCGGTCGCTTTCAGAACTTTATTTTGACAAAGCATTGTCCAAAGAGAAGCGTCTGTAAGTTGAACTTGCATACGTTCACGCAGGGAGGTCAAATGCGCAAAGTTTTAAATGTGAACAGTTTCGTGTTCAGAAATGCAAACTGAAGTGGTGGCTGGTTATAATTTCTATTGGGAGCTAAAACGTTTGTCACGCCGTATTACCTTCCACCAAACTTCCCGAATGTTGTGTCTTTTTGTGAAGGTAACTAATCGAATAAACTGATGAAAAAGGCTCCGAGACGCTGTGATAAAACCAAGAGCCAAGCCTTGTAAGCCTTCCCTTGGGTTTATTACAGCAAGAAGACGCTGTAATAAACCCAAGGTAGAGGGAAGGCTGCCTCTTAATAGGGAAAAAGGTTAAAAAGCATGACTATTAATACTTAAACTGAAAACGAGCAAGCTGATGTTTACACAAATACCACTAATCTAACCCTAACAAAGTCGAGACTAGAAAGACAAGTGAAGAATTCAGAAGGGAAAATTCTTGCAAATTACATTATGATGCAGCTAACTAAAATTAGAAAAGACTAACTTCGTATTTGATTCTTAAAGATGAGTTTTTCCTTCGCTTCTGAATTTGATCCGGTGGAGCGTAGCAACTTTAAATTTTTAAAAGACAATAGCACAACAAAAGCAAACACCACGCGAGAGAGTAAAAAGGTTCAGTAACATAAGGGTAGTTACTTTCACGTTGACATGCACGATTTGACGAGTGTCAATTTAATACAGTTTCAACAAATGAAAGTCACTATAAATCTTTTATTTTTTCGTATATCAAGCCAGATTCAATTTTAAACATTGTTTTGAGAATTAAGCCACAGAAAAATGAAAAACTTAATACTGTAAGACAAGCTCACTAACAAGCTGTGTTTGCAGAAGTGAAAATAAGTAAACTATAATTATAACCTTACTGTTCGTGAAATAACTTTCAATGGGAAACCAACTTCAGTTATGAATAAGTTGAAAGTGATACTAAAGCGCAAGACGAATTACGAAGCCTGCACCTATTGTAGAACACATCAGCAACTAGATCTAAGCGAAAATGCATTTTCAGTGCTCTAAATTTGATGCCCGGAATAAGTAATTCAAATGCTGTTATCAGTAAATTAAGAGCGTGATTTGCATGATCTTGCTGGGTTATTATGCAGAGTTAAAGACCAAGAAATTCGGTAATACCAACATAAAACAGGCCTAGTTCTACTTCCTGTAAAAAAAAAAGTGTTTTAAATTTTCACGTATCTCTCAGAAATAAGAACTGAGACAAATTTGGCTTTCACACAGCATGTAGGGAAACACCCGTTTCTTTCCACCGTATTACGCCTCGTTATCAATCTTCGCTAATTACAAATTAACGGAAGTTTATAATGCAAGTATTTTAAAAGCTGCTTCCGTGAATTAGCTACTTTTTGTAAAGCAAAATACTGTAAGAGAAACGTGGTTAGACTCTTCTAAAACAAAAATGATTGCTTTAAATTGTGTTCTAAGCACTTCGTTTGCAAACCATAAAACCTACGTGAAACAATACCGACTGTCTACTGCAAACCTCAGGATTTGTTAGAGTATTTAATCTGAAAATTGCATCAGAAATGCGTATAACAAACTGATTTAAGCAAAAACCCAGGATCCTCTTCCTTCAAAATTCTTTGGGTATCAACATTTACCCAAGTTTCCTACAGTGGTTGTATTCGGACTCATGCCGTATTCATAAGTAGCATAGAAGGTAAATCAAAGTGTGTTTTTTTTTTTTTAGTACCGATGCTCATAAATTTTTTTAGAAGTATTAAACACGTTCAGCGTGTTAAATACGGCCATTTCTCTGAAGCTGTAGAATGAGCTTTGGCCTTGAGCAACAAGATTTCATAGTTTCTTACTGTATTGTTGAGTTATTTCTCTAATACGCAAATACTTCCCTCTGTTAGCGCTGAGTATGCCTATACTGGTTCTGCCAAACGTAAACTAGAATACTTTTGAATGAGGTAGATTTCTTCTAGCATCATATTTTGCAGTCAAGTTGATAGTTACTAATTATAAGTTCGTTTTGAAGGAAGTTTTTTTTTTTTTTTTATAAATATTTAGGAGTTGCAGTTGATCTAAGAAACCCGGTACCTACCTTTCAGATGAAACAGCTGCATTTAAAAAACTAAGCGACAAGTAATTGGTTCAGTTGCTTCAAGATTTCAAAAGTAAGGAGCTCAGTCGAATTGCAACTAGAAGAAACTACGGTCAGAAGTTCAGGTACGATATTCGACAAGAAACCACGTTTTGGAAGTTTATAATACGACCGTGAGGTGGTGTGTTTCTATTAAGTTTATTTCAAGATTGATAAAGATATTACTTAAAACTGCAAAACAAAAACCTGAAAAGATGCTAGAACAGGTTATTTTTACTATCCTGCAATTTTGATAAGGGGTGACCTCGAAACTAGGAAGACTGGGTTGAAAAAATTGCTACGATATTGGCATAAATACCTAAACCAAGTGCTAAAAATACGGCGAAAGCCTGATTTTTACGAGTAAGGTAACATTTCTTTCAGATACTATGTTATTACCGGACTGCTACCTTGAAGTGTTTTTTAATTTCAAAAAAAGTTTCAATTAAGTTGTTTGACCATTATATTTTCAACTGTTTGCGATTGACGTAAATACAAGACAACTTTATTTCGCTAAATGCATGGTTATTCTCTCAGCTCAGCGATCTTTAAAGTTGACCTCCGGTCGGAGGCTTATTTTCTGCAACAGAAAAAATAGTTTAATTGCGTAGTGTATCTAAATCAGGGTTAGCAAGTCAAGCTCCTAACATGAATGATCAAGACTTTTTTTAGCTATGCGAAAAAGTTGCGTGTAGGCGGCAAGCCTCAAACAGATGGGAGAAGCTATGAAAGCAACCTGAGTGGCATTTGTTGTTCCTGTGAACAGAAATTGCATGCGCTTCTTTAGGTAAAATAGCCTGAATATTTCTCAGTCAGAGATGCGTATGCGTGTAACGTCATCTCCCTGAACTTTTAGTGCATTGGTGCTACAAGTTATCTTAACCGGGAGAGTTTATGAAGTTCATAATTACTTCGCTTCATCTCCGCTCGTGAGTAACAAGTAGCTTGTAGAAAAGCACGATATCTGGTTATGTGAAGAAATATGAGATTAAATTTAACTGAAAATGGAAGTTAGCATTATACTAATACTCCGTAGGCACAAAATGACATTGCTGAATGATTACAATATTCCAGAATACAAGCATTTAGGGAGAATCCTGCTTTCTACCTAGGCTAGAAGTAACTCCAGTGTGCATCTATCTGAAGTTCTGAACCTTTTTTAGGATATCTAAACACTTAATCAAAATCACGATGTCAGAATTTCACAAGCTCTGAAAACTGTTCCTGTCGTAGAATGAACCCTTAAAAGATTGAGACTTCTGTAATCAGAAACAGTCAATCCGAAACCAATCTATCAGCAAGAACAAATTATCACATTAAACGTACGGAAGTGCAACTTAGGCTTCCGTATCCTTCCAGAAAATTTAAGTAGCGTGGATAGAGGCAGAAACAAGACGTCACCAAAATGAACCCAGAACATGGTATCTTTTAGACCAAAAATGCTGATTAACTCATGCAGAACATCTCTAATAGATAAAGAACATACCTAAGGAGTTTGTCTTTATTACAGATGGTGAAATTGTTTGAAACAACCTATTACCATCCCAACATTAAGAGCACACTAGAAATATTCTGAAATTCACGAGAAACTTCCCACGATTCGTTTCGTGAATTAACGAAGCATATTTCTGATAGCGTTTTCCTTGAAATTACGGGAAACTAATTTCAGATTTTTCTTACACCAGTAAAATTCTGAGTTTTCAGAAACCTTTCCGCAATTCCTTTACGTTCACTGTAAACTTTCATTTTTAAGGTGTTAACGGAAAATTATGAATTTACAGAAAACTTTTTTTCGTATATTAACGGAAGAACTTTCCACTTTCCCGTATCCATATGACCAGAAATTTCCTGGAATTGGTGGGATTCGCGAAAATATTTGGTTTGATCAATTGTTTAATGTCCATAGTTTGCCGAAGAACCCGATTAGATAGTTCTGTAGCAAGATTTGATATTGTGGATAGCATGTCATTAATTTTGGTTGTGGCATAGGATATTTCTCCCCATTTTCTGCACCAGCTATCAATTATATTTTGTATTCATCAAATAGAAGTCATCGCTCTTTCCACGTTTATGAGTCACGGAAAAATTCTCATCGGTAGTAGTGGTAGCATGTCAGGCGCGTAACAGGATGACCTGGGTTAGATTCCCGTGGCGGCCGATGATAATTTTTCAGTGACTCTTGTAAACGTGTTAAGAGCTATGACTTCTATTTGATGTTCCTAATCCACGTCAACTGTGTATTTATGTTTTGTATTACCGTAAGCAACTGAGTACTTAAATTATTGTACAAGTGATCTGTACGATCAATGTATCAGACTGGGGTCCTCGAGATAAAAGCTAAGAGTAAGTTTCATATTTAGAAATTCTGTGAAGTACTATAAAAAGTACATTTAATCTTTTCTTAAAGATTAAGTAAAACCTCGTTAAAATCTCGTTAATTAGGGGGAAACAGTTGCCCGAATTGATGAAATTCCGGATTAAATCAACTAAACTAAAAATAGTACAAGATACACTGAACGCCCGTTCATCGCGAAGACAGTTATTCTAAATTTAAAGCATACACACGTAATATGAAATATAAATTGAAGTACAGTATATGTATACATACAGGACAGTTATGAGTGTCTGCCCGACGAACCTGGTTCTAGCACATTAAGCAGTTGCTGCACAAAGTCTAAAAATTTATCTTCTGTTTGATACTTGTGACGTGCCTTCCCCGCAGGACGCACATGAGATAAGCGTAGATATCAGTGAGAGCACATGGCAGTGTAGTATAGTGGATAGCACTCTGAGCTGAGAGTTTCCGATTAGAATCCCACCCTTGGCATAAAAATTACTTTTTAATACTGGCGCCCGAACTTCAAGGATGACCCGGCTGTTAGGTTCCCTTCAATGGTGTGATGTTCTTTCCACACCGCGAGGCAAGAAAAATGCGAATCCCTTCTTCAGTGCTTCCAAAAATAAATCAGTGTGATGTTACGTTCCACACACCAAACTGTCTGGGATTTCTGAAATGTACGTTCTTCATCGGATGACTGCCTACAGCGACACATGCAAGTTCTTCATTGGATGACTGCCTACAGCGACACATGGTCCCGGCTGACCGGTGGGTCATGCCCCCGGGCCTCTTTCGGGGGGGACGTGCTTGCCCCTCAGGACTCATGAGATAAAGGCAGATAGTGAGAACACATGCCAGTGTAGTATAGCGGAAAGTATTCAGAGCTCCGGAGCCTAGAGTTGTGGGTTCGAATCTCGCCCCTGGCATAAAAATGGAGAAATTTACTTCGTCATATTGTTTGGAGTTTTTCCTTCCCTAATATTTCAGAGATGTGATAGTTGTACGCAGATATTTATTTTCACTTTCCTTAAAACTCAGTTCAAGTGTTCGTTAACGTCGCCTAAGCTTCGTTTTTGGCAAATTGCTATATACTTCGTCCTTTGAATAGGGCATTTGGTAATTAAGCTCTTAGTGCTTCGCAGATTAAAGAGCGGTATGATCATACCAAAGATATACAATGCATTGTTTTTCTGGCTTTTCGATTAACATTCTCAGTCTCCTTGACTGAGAATGGAGGAAACAGCCGAACGCGGTGGGTAGTCATCATGGAGCCATGTGCTGTCCGAAACTCGGCTCACTACTCCCTCCCGTGACCTTGCTTCTCCCATCTACGCTCAAGTTCAAATTTTATGTATATATATTTTTTTTTTAAATGGGGGGGGGTTACCCGGATTATTTGGGTCCGGATTAACGAGAGTACACTAATTGAAAGTTGTGAGTTAAAAAAAAAAGATAAAGTTCCAAAATTGTTTCGAAAACATCACGATGAAAAATTTATAAATAAACTTATTAAAAATACATATAAGCTCCAACAGAAAATAAAATTACTAAAATCACTCATTAATGGCGGGAAAATTCATCGCGCACATCCTGGCTCAGCGGTTAAGACGCGCGGTTTCTAACCCAAATGACTAAGCTCGATCCCCTTTACCGGCGCGGAAGGATTCTCTGGGGTAAAGGCTGAAATATTCAGCGTATTAGACAGAAATTTCTGTATAAATACGGAAAACTTCAAAAGGGAATTTTACCGGCAACTTCGTTGCAAGTTATTTTCAGAAATTTTCCGTGAATTCACACCACATTTTTCTTTACAGTGTAGCTGCTCAGCAAAACATCACAATCAAACTTAAGACCATGCCTGTAGCTCACACAGAAGAGGTATGCAAGAAACTTAAGTTCAGAGAAAAGGGTACTTCGATATCAATCAATTATATTAAACTGCCAGCAAAGATCTGATAGAGGGGGGGACTACGTTACTAGACAACTAGGGCTGTTAGGTATACAAATAAGTTTTAAAGCGTTTTAAGACAACGCAACATGTAATTTGAGAGAAAACAATACCTTTATGAATCAAAATATGCGCCGTCATTATCACCTACCGCTATCTGTCGGGCAGCTGACCGATTAAAGCCATGAAAAATGTTTCGTGTGATGCGACAAGTAGTCGACCCATTTTTGCACTTGATCACATGTCCGGAACCGTACTGCTGACAAACCATGTTGTATGGACTGAAACAAATAATAGTCTGAATGGGGCTATGTCGGGACTATACACCGGGTGCTCCAAAACCTTCCCAGCCAAGGGTCAAAAACGTTTCCTCGACAGATTTTGCGACATGCGGCCTAGCGTTGTCATGCAGTAATTTCACGGGACGCAATCCTTTGCCTGTGAATGAACGTTTCCAACAGATTTTGTTTTGTTCAATCGCAGCAATTGTTGCTTGTAGCGATCAGTCACAGTTTGACCCTGTTCCAATAGTTCATAATTGAGCACACCCTTCATATCCCACCAGATGCACAGCTGAATTTTCTTGGAGTGAATATTGTGTTTCGGTGTCAAAGTCGTTGCTTCACCGGAGCCTACCCAGTGTTATATGCGTTTGGGATTGTCGTATTGTATCCACTTTTCGTCACCCGTAACTATATTTCACAGGAATGACTTTATTCAACAGATTCAAATACTTCATTGACACGCTCATCCTTGTTACTCAGGTCATGTGACATCCATTTTCCTTCCTTCTGAATCTTTCCCATTGAGCGTAAGCGATTGGTTGTCGAGTTACCTCCAGTTCAGCTAGTTATTCTTGCGTTTGAGACTAATCTCCGTCCAGCAATGCTTGCAGTTCCTCATGGGAAGCCTTCTGCGGGGTGCCGCTACGTTCTCGATCGCCAACATTCAAATCACCTGCTTTAAACAGTCTAAACCGAAACTCACGTGCTTTCCGATGCAATATCCTCCCTCAGAAGAGATCGATGCACATGTTTTTACAGCACTTTTCCTTGATGAAATTCGTAACGAATGCAGTGTCGAATAAATGCAGTATCGCTTGCCATCTTTCACTTACCGATGTGAAAGTGCGTTTGGCAAACCTGTCAAATTTCTATACGCTGGACCAGTTACGGTCACATGACAACGCGGAGGAATCTCGGATATGTAAATTAGCGAATACGTCACACAAAAACACTTTAAGACTTATTTGTACACCTATTAAGTTAAGCTAGTCAATGCCTATTTACATTTTTAGTGGGACGGGAATAGCTTGTTTATGTTAACACTATTTGCACTGATTAATAACACCAAACCAGATTAGGATCTAGGGACAAAGCGAAAACTTAAAGTTACTAAAACAATTAAAAAGCCATCCTTCAAGAAGTGATTAAGGAAAGAATCTTTAAAAGAGCTCTTACCATCATAGAACCACAACGTATCGAAATTTGCATTCTACAGTTCATACTGGCTGCAAATATACCAATGTAGATTTAAATCAAAATCTACCTCACATTTGTAGTCTCGAACCGGAAAAACTATCAAATCGGAAATAGTTGATACATTCAGGGAACTTTCTGAAAACTTCAATTTGGAGCAAGTTTGCTGTTTTTAAGCGCAACAGTAGGACAGTACAGGAATGGTATCTTCCGTTGGAAGTATCTATGTTTTCTATAGTTCTTACAGGAAAGAAATTTGAGAGAAGCAAGAAATTTATTTATAAATGAATCACTGGAATTTTGTACAAATGTTTTACCTGAGGTATATCGATGCGAGCGACATCTGTTAAGAAATCGATCCAGTTTTCGCCATTGATTGTGGTAGGGTTTATATCTCCGTAGATAGTGACATTTCCTTTCAATGTTTTTTCACCAGTCATGTGCTGATCTCCGGTTTCCAAAATAAAAGCCTCCTTCAGTTGTTGACTATCTTTTCCATTGATCACTCCCGCAACATTGAGGTCATGGCGAATAGCAACAGGTTTTTTAAAAGTCAGATCAGACTTAATTACGTTGTGCTGATCCTTTTTAGCCAACAGCTCATAAATTTCGAATAAGTCCATGCCATTTACTTCTCCATCTACTTCGATATTTTCGCCAACTGTAACAGTTCCGAAAGTGTATTTTCCTGCAAAAGAAGATAAGTTCAAAATATTCCTGCATTGAAAAGAGAAACTGCTTTCATATCCGACTATACAAACATTTTGCACAAATGCCAAAACACAAACGTTTTTCTGAACCTCAAATTAGTAAAATAAAGCGAAAATTGAGGAAAAAATTTTAAAGACCGTACTGAAAACGCTCGAAATTGTCTTGCAGTTTTTAATGCTGCAGTTATTAGTAGATGGCCGAGAGTTCAGGAACTCTTACGGATAAAGCCTTTGGACCTTCGCTATGTAAGTTTAACAGCAGTCAGTATTAATGTGAACAGCTGAGAGTTATAATCAACTTTGCATCTGTGAGGGTGACGAGGGGCCGCGGGTGGCCTAGTGGGTAACATTCGTTACTGCCACGGAAAGACAACCTCAGGTTCGATACAGGCAGGTACAAACGCTCGATACACTAAATATCCGCCATGCGTCGGATGGGCACGTTAAGCCGTTGGATCTCGGGTACTGCCTCCCCCGATAATAAGGGAGTCTCACCCCCTTTCTACTTTCCTATCGGGCACTCTAGCACAAATCTCCTAGCATCCTATTTCTAAGGGTTGTTTAAGACCTGGAGGTCAGACACTCCCTAAAATCCTCTACACATGAGCTGATCTAAGTGTGGCCGTACTACACGAGTGTCAAGTCCTAGCTGGCGTAGCTGGATTGGCAAGCATTCGGCCCGGAGCAGAAAGATAGTGTTTTCACATTGGCGCCCGAACGTGAAGTGAATGTACTGGTAGTTAGGTTCTTGGAAAAATGTGCGATGCTCCTTCCACACATCTCTCCAATTAATCGGAGTTTTTTTTTTCCTACAGCGAGTTCCTTCACGCATGGCTTGTCAGCTAACGAGGAAACTTACTATTCAGTCCCAGCCATTTTTCAAAGGGGGGAGGGTATACGTAGTGTACTATAAAGTGAAGCTTATGTCAAGACGCCAAGTAGTAGTGATAAACCCTTGTCAGTGTAGCTTAATTGGGAAAGCATTTGGCTCCGGAGAAAAATGTGGGTTCGAGGGCCACCACCGGCAAAAATGAGCTTGTTTGCGTAAGCTACAACCAGACATGCCAAGCTATACCTACAACTGCTTTCTAATCATTTTGCGATAAGAAATCTTTTCCATTCAGTCATCCATAAAAGATATGGGAACTGGGTTATATGCTTACTAAGCACATAGAAATACGGCCGCATGCTTCGGTTCATGCAGGAAAATTCTTTCGAGAGAGAAATTACTTCCCAGTTTTAGTTCCACACCAGAACGACCCAGAAGGTGCTGTTCTTTGCATCGAAGCTCAATAAAAAGCTGTTAATTTTACCGTAATAAAAGAGCAAAATATTACTTTGAGACCTGACGGCATGCATGCAATTAGAGCGCAGTACGGAAAAAGATTCTCGCCGAAGTCTGTCTTGGGCTGTTGGTGCTAGAAGCCAGCCTGGAAGGAGGAACTGATTACCGCGAAGTAAAAGAGCACGTGTTGGTGCCGGACGCTAACTCTAGAATCGACGGGGAAAGTGAAACAAGCATCTTCGTCCAAGAGTTTTGCCTGGTAGTAGAAAACACCGAGGACATTCCGATTTCGCTTCGCTATAACTGTAGAAGCGAGTGAGAGGTACCCACCCACTAATACCAAGTTTGCTAACAGCTGAAGAGAGAAAGTGTTCCTCGCAGTCTCTTCCGCACAATGGAGTGACCAACAAGGAATCCTTAAGCGTGCGTATGGATGTATCTGTGTGCATCCGTAGTGAACTACCTACCATAAGTAGGTAATTTGTGCGTTCTATGTGCAGCAAAAACCAATGAGTTTCTCTGGTTGGCGACACAGGATTAAGGATTACGTAGTGCATCACGGAAGGAGCCTACTAAGTGCTGTTGATTTTTACGTTTACATGCTTAGATTATCCGAAATGGATAACGTGCTAGGAAGAAATAAAGTCTGTATTCAGACCTGTAAAAAGTCACTTACGTGCTCAAATATAACTTTCTAGTTCATTGATAAAGTAGATCGAAATTTAAATTGAAAGCTACATAAATTTGTGGCGAACAATTAACACTACCAAAATATATTTTAGTGTTCATTAAGAGAATTTTCCCCTCCAATTATGTTGTCTTGTCAACACTAGAGTTAAGAGTATAAAACTATTTTTAGGCCTATCACTCGCCTAATCTTTAAGATTTCGTCGGTAACGGATTCACGAATCATTAATTTTCTAAACCCTAATGCTTACCTCCAGGCGTCAGCCAATGCAAGTCCTCCAACCCATTTGGATTACTAAAGTGTTTTCCTACCCCGGGGCTTACTATTTATTGCAAGATATACTTTAATTGCTGTAATAACTTCAGAGTCAGGAAAATTAGCTCCACGAAGCAGTCAAAGTGGTCTTTAGTTGCATATGAAACTGCAGACTCGCCACGAACAGTTGCGCAACAGTCAAATGCGTAAACCCTGAATACGTAATACATTAAAACAAATTGATATTCCCAACACTACAGTCGAAATCTGATGTGACCCACTTATTTTGCGCAAATTTGATACTTGTAACATGAACTGGGGGGAACAATCTTAAGACTGCTTCCGGCGTGACCGGTTCTTTTAAATGGTGTCTATTCTCTTATGAAAGGCGAAATTTCTGCAGCAATCTTTATGCCCTGTATTGCTTATAATTCAAACCTATCTTCAAGGTGACATTTTCCAGTAATGCACTAAATATTGCTTTTGATTTTCACACCACCAAAATGAGCTATTTTTGAACAAATCGCCAAAAGATTTCGATTGCAGAGATTGCATAGCATGGAAACCTATCTGTACCACAAAGAGTTGTGCGTACAGTCTATGGTTTATAGTTCTAGAGAAGCGTCATCTGACATTTCCGAAGACAAATTAACCAGGACATAGTAGTTAACTAATCACTTAGGCTGCAAATTTCCAGCTTGCTTCAGTTTTTATCTTTCTCAGAAGTCTCGTCTGTAAATAAATGTTCTGAGCTACAGAAATATTCAGTATCACAACCTGCGCGACAAAGATGACTTCAGTTCTCAAGAGAACAGAACCAGATCAGTGAAATTTACCGAATATGGCACAGAAGAGACTAGCAATTTAATTAATGCTACGTCGTAGAGAAATTTCTACATTGATCACGGAGAAAGTGGTAATTTGCCTGTGAATCACGGGAGGACTTAAATTATAGAAATCCGGGATCTGATAAAAGTTTAAATTTAGCTCAGTTTCAATGTCTTACATGGAGGTTTAAGAACTTCAAATACAACCGTACGATTTTGTTCTGAAGGCAGAACAGCCAATAATTCTAGAAACGCAGTATGAATTTACGTAGTTCAGTCAACGAGACTTTTGTATTCAAACCTAATCTCGCTGTTACCGGATGTTAAGTTCCACAAGAATTTGCGTGGTTCCAGAGAATTCCGCTGTAGTAGGAAGTTCCTTTCCAACAGACTGAAAACATTCGCTCCAGTGACAGTGAATCATCTTACTCTTGCACTACTGTATTCTGAGTTTGCATGAAGTTTAAAATATCCCGACAATTTGTTTTTTTTCGAAAAATAGACCAAGGGATTACTCCGAAAAACTGCGATGTGATTTATTGTAGTTGAGTTAATATAACACGTTTTACTAGTGTACAGTGTCTCCAACTATTTGGAGACACTGTACACTAGGAAGCTTATATTTGCCACTAATTTAAACCGTGACAAAACGAGAGTATGTTTGTGTGTGTGGGGGGGGGGGGGGGCAGCAGTCTACAGTTAGAGAAATCACTGCAATAGGAACCAACAATTACAGCGTTGAAATAAAAGGACAAATCTCACTTTCCTCAGCACCTGAACTGCAATTTAAAACTATTTAAAAACAGTTTATAAATTGATTTTGGCACACTGGAAGTATGCTTACATAACTCCTTAAAATTAGGATTAAATTGATATGCAGTTTAATATTGTGAGCCCAGACATTCATTGCGCTTGAGAAAATATAGTTGCGCATTTTGTTCTTATTTGCGTACAATTTTAACACCTTCAGCTTGATCTCTCAAGATTTCGTAATTCCAGTTGTGCATTTGATTAATTTGTGTGGCGTAGTTTATTAGCCTACGCTAGTTCGCATTTTTGTAGGAAATAAAATCATTACTTTGCTAAAAGCAATATTAAGTACTGTAGTGACAATGCATTGCGTTAAGAAAAGCCGAACTACAATGAATTCCATTCTAGTAATTCAGTGCTTTTCAAGTGCAGACAATTTATGGCAGATGTGTTTCCTAAGCTCATGCTTGGTGTTAATATGTACATGTTCATTCGTTTTGCAGGTTGCATTGATTTCACACGGACGCTGGAAGATTCTACAGACCGTGGTTAAAGGTACTGAAAGCATCGTTATAAGATAAAATATGTATTTGAGAATGTTCTATTTTACTAGGGAATCTACGCAGTTTCGTTGTATGTAAGAACTAGTTCTCGCCACGTGTTGGGCTGGTTTTGGGGATTTCTCATGGAAAGAATAACATTTCGTTTGTGGTTTAACTTAGAGTTAGTGGTGAGACCATTTATAAGTACGATACTTCCAAAAATACTTTACAGGAATTTTAAAAATGCGAAGTCATTCGCAGCCATCTAGTAGTGGCTCCTAATATTAAAAATTCTTGAGACTAATACATAATCTCTTACCTGTTATCACTTGAGGAGTGTGCTTGGTAAGAACATCAGTGAACATGTCTACTCCATTCACTTCATCAGCTTGAATATCTCCATCCACACGAAATCCTTCAAGAAATACAGTTTCACTGGTAATGTGTTGAACACCTTCCGTTCTGACAGCATCATTAACGAGTTCACCAAAATCCTGTCCATTTAAGTTTCCTTCAACCAAGATATTCTCCACCATCAATGGGTCCTGAAACGTGACTGGCGCAGTGATAACATTTGTCTCGTGCAGTTTAAATGCCCTTTCTTTCACTTCGCTAAGATTTATACCGTTTATACCTTCTTTTGTTTCCACATCACCGAATGCATTGACGTTTCCTGAAATACAGTTCAAAGTTTTTAGAACTCGTTCACGAAAGATTTGGAGATGGCAACAAGTTCATAAAAGTAAAACTAGATATCTATTCGCAGATCAGATCTTTGTAGAAGACCTGAAAAGTTGCAAATTATGAATATAAATTGAGAAAATGAATGCGATGACCTTCAGAGGAAAAAAAAAAAAATATAGTGTTTTACAACACTTGAGGTAAGCCAATTACTTGGTTCTTTAAATTAATTTTTAGAAGATTAGACTGATTAAAATACGAAATGTCTAACCAGATGATCATGCAGAAGTTCTCTGACCAAGAGTTAATATAATGAGTAGCTGAAGTCCAACTCTTCAAACAGCTCACTAGTCTTTTAAATCATTATTTACTGAATTAGCCTTTCGTGCTGCAGTACGTTAGGCTAAGAGGGAGCATTTATACAGTGTGTATCTATAATAAAAACACTCAGATTAACAGTATCTACTGCAGTTTCTGTTAATACTTAATATTTTAAACGTTCGAAGAGTTTCAGATACAGACTGAAGCCAGTTCCTAGAATGAAAAAAAGTTGTCCTGCAGTCCGAAATCAACTGCACTGGATAATATAATTATACTAGAGATACTGATTATTTCAATATAGTATTCCACGGAAGAGTAGAGATAATCTAATCAGCATCATTAGATGAACAGATCAATGTGTGAACACTGTTTCAACAGTGTTGAAATATTGCTCAGTGTTTGGGGGCCTCCCTAAACATTGGGGACTCAGATCTTGGACCTTTTACTCCGTGTATAAATCAGGCCCTGCACATAAACGCTTACAATGTCTCTCGACCAGAGTTTTTCTTACAACTGCCGGCTGCTTTGCAGCCTTTCTAGACGGGAACGTGCTCTTTAGATACTATCCTTTCTGATCAAGATAAAAGAAATCGCAGGAAATAATGCACACTGCTTCAAGCTTGTAATGCAGGAATTACACCTCGTCCCTCCGTGCCCACACTTCACGGCCATTACGATGTTTTAAGTCTGACGCGATGCAGAAGAATGAGCAGCAGCCTCCTATACCAGTCTTGCACATTTTCGTAATTCAAATATGTAATCCTCGCTTAACCACCTGTCTTGAAACCCATCTACAAGGGACAATCTTGAACTGGAAGTCTTAAAACCCATCTACAAGGGGGATTTGTTTTTAGTCGCCTACCATAAAGTGGACACTTCAAAGTTTCACAGCAAGCCCAAAACTTCAAAGTTGAAGATTTATATAACTCTCGTGCTGAACTAGTTTCGTAACGTGATTGACTCTCAGGAGGCCATGGTAACGAAAGAACCTCACGACGTCAGGTACTAGAGCAAAGTTAGCTTCTACTGTAGTGATTGCATGAAATATTCTTTCAGAGTTCGTTCACGCAAAAGTCATTCATGAATGATAATTTAAACTAATCAGTCCACTTTCAGATTGTAACTACGTTCACAGAGTAGAATGGAGTTTCATTCACAGCGGTGACAGCTAACCAGTCACGGTGAACGAATCTTACGAACAGTCATCACTATTCCATGAGTCAACTTTCGCATACACGAAGAGTAAAGCACAAGATTTAACCCTGGGTTATGTGACGGCACGGCCATCTAATTCTTCAACATAACTGAAAACACGCTCTCCTGCTACACCAAGGAAAATTCTTATCACTAACAGTAAGTGGCCGTTTCTGTGTAGTCTTAAGGGATAAAAAAGCTTGCACTGTCCGAAATCAGCTATAGTTCTGCCAAGTTTGTGAATTTTCTATTCTCATATTTCGAACAGTTTATTAGAGTGAGTGCCACTTAATATTAGAAGCAGAGTTTCCCGCAGTTCAGTGAGAATTGTTCAGTCCGATTAAGATTAAACAAGATTTTAAATTTTAAACTACGGAAATTTTACGAACCTTAGTTCTTTTCAGCATTGAATAACCTCAGCATATTTAAGGTGCCCACTTATACGGTTCTGGGCGATTTGAAACTAGTATAATGACAACTCAACGGAAGTTTATTGGCCAGACTACTTGCATTGGATACTTACATTCGTATCCGAATGAATCTTAAAAAAATCTATAGAACTTACAAAAGGTGGGGTTCTTCTAAATCAGTTAGAGGCCTGAGTCTGCTTTCATTCTCCCTATTGCTGTGTTGTGTATTAGTAGTTTAGTATTTCACGATACGCGTGAGCAGTGGCTTGAATCAGCGTCTAAAATTTGATAAAAACTTCTAAAACACTTAAAAATGTAGCAAAAATCATTGATAAGATCTAAGTTAATTTTAGGAAAGCTTAGAAGAAAGTATAGTCTTAAGATTACACTCTGGACCCACAATTTTAAAATGAGTTTCTATTGCCCATGTGATAGAAGTAATCAGTGACAGACTTAAATGAAAGAGGTATCTAGCGCGGGGAGGGGAGGGGTGGTATCAACTGGGGGTAATTTGATTTTGATATTTGATTTGAGAATCAACGATAATTGCAGAATTAGTCTATGTTTCCACAAACGATAAAAAAGCACTGTTTCAGTTTATCAGGATCACAAAAAGCGTGTAGCACTTCACCTATAAAAAGGGTCACCCAAATGAAACAATGATTTTTGCCGTAAGGGTTTATAGGTTGGAATATGAACATACAGGAAGTTAGTGAGTGATACATGGGCTACATACCCGCTACACATAGCCTCGTTGTCAGTTCAAGCAAGTGTCCCAGCGCGGCACGAGATTCTGGATACCCTGAGCGAAGAACGTCCGTGTATAGCTGTGAAACCAGTCTTCTACGGCGTCCCGGACCACAGCGTCGTTAGCAAACCGGCGGCCCTTGAGCTTTTTTCAGTGGCCCAAGGAATGGTCGAGGACCTTGCAGGAGGGCTATAGAGGGGAGGGATGGTAGAGGACCTTCCAGGGGGGCTATAGAGGGGAGGGATGGTAGAGGACCTTCCAGGGGGCTATAGAGGGGAGGGATGGTAGAGGACCTTCCAGGGGAAGCTCCACAGCAAATTTTGGCACACTGGCGCCACATGCGGGCGTGCTTTGTCGGGAGGCAGAGTAAATCCCATTTGACAACATACTGGGTCGCTTACGCTCGATGGCCGTTTTGAGGTTGCGTGACTCATCGCAGTATGTGGCTGCTTGACCACACTGACTGCATCCAGCGAATTTAACAATGGGTCATTCGCATCGAAGAAAACCGTGAGCATTTTTCCAGCTCTTAAGGAGATTTTTTGGGCGTGGAGAGTTTGGATGCAGCCATTCCATACTTATTCGTTTTGTGTCCGGAACAAAGTGGAGACACCAAGTTTCATCTGCTGCCACAATCTTTGAAAGAAACTGTGCCCCCCCCCCGGTCGTGGTCACACGATGTAGATGCTCCAGGCAAGCACCATTCGCCAAATCTTCTGTTCCTGGAGATGCTTGGGCACCCATTGTGCGCAAATCTTGCTGTATCCCAATCGGATATGGAGAATGGTGTTAACAGTTCCCTTACTCACGGACAATGTTGCCGCAAGCTCGCGGGTGGTGATTCGGCGATTCTCTTTCACTAGGTTGTCCACGGCAGCAGTAGATTCCACGGTGATTGCCACGTGTGATTGCCCAGGTCTCTGCATGTCCTACGTACTCACGTCCTTTACGAAACTCACTACACCAGCAGAACACTATACACAGTGGTTGGCACTCATTCCCATACAAGTCCTTCATGCGACGATGAATTGCGGCTCCACTAACGCCTTCTGGCGTCAAAAATTGCATAACTGCCGCTGGGCTCGTTGGGACGAATCCATGTCTCGACCCTACGTAGTCAACTTACCGCCGCACGTGCGAACAGAAGCCTAACGCGTGCCGCAGATAACAGCGTGCTTCCCGACATGAAGCCACCTACCGGCGCAAATGTACGGCTCTAATTATACAATGACGCTATTACACGACTCACTTTCATTTGGGCGAGCTTGAAAAATCATAACAGGTGACTAATCTCGAGTCAATCCGGAACAAAATCCCTATCATCTAAATGAAAGAATGCTCAACCCTAAAAAATTTACCAGGAGTTTGAGCGAAATCAGATGTTAAGGTTATGTTAAAAAGGACTATTACTTTTCAAATTTACTCCGACTGAGCAACTTGTACTAGACTTATTCAAGGGGTTTTAAGACCAAGGAAGAAATTAGATGTAAATATGAACAACGGCAGTCACAAATCCTTGCTGCTGCAAGATTCATCCGCATATTCAGTATTGTCAAACCACGTGCTCCTGATCAAACAGGAGATTTGAGTGGCACAACACCTGCGTTAACCCTCAACCCGGCTGAAACTAGTTTATTCGGGATTAGCAAAATAGGAAGCTCGAACGAATTTATTACACTGTTGTGTGAGAAGTGGGCTGAACGTGACAAGAACCAGTGAACCTGCGCATTGAAAGGGTTGATTTCTATCATGTTGCTTTCTGCCACGAAGTGATTTAGGGAGGTGATTAACATTCCTTTCAGACTGATTACTTGCTGACAATGCTATAACAACAGCGGCGAACCTCAGAAAGAAGGCAGATGTTTTAGTCACTTGTGTTAAAACATCTGCCTTCTCATAAACTGCACCAGTTCAGTAACTAAGCCTTAGCTTATCCACCAAATCTGTTCCATTGGGACTACAACTTAAAGCACCAGAAAACTTTTCTAAAGGGCAAATAGTTAACCCCCCGGCCGCCCGATATCTTATGCGCGGCAGCGAAATTTGAGGAAAGTGGCGTCGTGCATTTTAAAGTAAAAAATCCTAACATAGTAACATGCGCAGAGCCAGTATTTTCGAGGGCATCTTAGCTCAATGATTTTGAAACTTAGGTTTATTAAAAAAATTCTGAGTGTACACAAATGTGAATTTTCTAATTTATTTTCGACAGGTTCCTTAGGTAGCTCGATGTGGTTTTCGACATCTAGTGTCCACACATCTTAGTTTTGCATATAATTGGTAACAAGTTAACTGTGTCAAAGACAATGAATTAGGTGCCTTTACGTGAGTTCCCAGTGAAGCAAAGAGAACATTTTTTGGTATGGTAAGTTTTGTGCTTCCTAGGAGAAGTCAGTTTGCTAAATTTAGGAGTTTGCTTGCAGACACTGAATATAAGATCATTTTCTGGATTTGGCGTGTTAAAGTTACAAGCGCGCACACACACTTGTGGAAATGTTTTTTTTACATCTACACGCATTTTTTGACATATCAAGTGCGGAATGGTTAGTAATATCCCTTTGGCTTGGTTTGAGTTCAAACAATTTGCCCTTTTCTAAGAAGTGACGTTATAGTTTATCTAGTTACCAATTATGAACAATACTGCGAACTTTTGCAGAAATCTTTAAGTGTGATTGTGGTGTCATCTCCCGACTTCGTATGTAATTGAGAAGTTTCCATTTGGTGTTTCCTTTTTTCTTCATTGAGCGTTTATACACAAATTCTTCTCCCCTCCATACACACAATGTTACAGCATAAAGCAGGATGGTTTTCAACCTTTTTTGACCACGGCCCCAAAATAAGACTCAACTTCGCGACCCATGGGTCTATTTTGAAATTAAAAGTGATAGTGTAATATAAATATAGTAATTATTCATTAGAGTAAAAAAATTTGGCTTCTAAAATTACAGTGAAACCAGTGGCGCAACCAAGTGTGGGGAAAGTGGGGTACGGTTATAGATATAGTGAGAATGTATGATAACATTGTGAGACATGAATTTGAAATTAAGAACTTCATAAAGCAAATTTCAATTTCTTCACGTTTTAAAAACAGCCGAGTGCAATTTTTACAGTAACTAAGATTAAAAATAAACTCCCAATTGAAATTCAGTCAAAACCCGATGAAAACGTTACAAGTTGGGAAGTTTCTTTTTATTTATGAATGTTCGCTGAAAGCCCCTCCATAGTCCATACTTTCTCTTTGCAGTCTCTTCCGTGTCGCATTTGTTGATCGTTTGTTATGGGATTCTGGGGTTCCTTAGGTAGCCAGTGTTGCCAAGTTCGGGGTTTTCCGGTAAATTTAGGGGGAAATATTTGGAATGCCGTGACGTCCTAAAAATTCCCACGATACCAGTGAACGAAAGAAGCAAAGCTGGTGGTCCCCGTGATGTCATCTCCAGAAATTCAGAGGCCTTTTACACATGCTAAACACGAAGGAAGTTTAAAATTAAGAAAAACCCTATATATATATATATTTTTTTTTTTTTTAAGAAGCTACGGCAACTAAACTAGTCTCTGAAGTCTCTGCGATCCAAGTTTGAGTCGCGATCCAGAGGTTAAGAACCCCTGGTATAAAGAATGGTAAAACTAAGTTTTAGCATAGAAAAAGTTGCAGACTGAGTTGTACAAGTTACATAAAGAACTTTACGCTTGAATAATAAAACTCTAACTTACCTGAGAAATCTTTGAAGGCTGTAATAGTTTGATTCTTGGTAAGGGACATAACGTTTTCAGCTAATTCGACGATGTCCAGATCGTTGACGAGACCAGACACCTTAACCGAAAATGCTGTGGTATTACCCAGAACAATGTCTCCATGCATTTCTTCATTGCCTTTTAAAGTTATCCGTTGGTCATAGAAGTCTTCCAAACTAACGCCAGCGAACGTGCCAGGAACTTCAATGCTCCCATCAACTATTAGATTATCGAAATGCAAGTCCCCGAATCTTTTATTGTAAATTGTCTGTTCCACCGATTTTCGGACGGCATCTCCAGGAAATTCCAGGCCATTAAATAAACTCTGTACTGTGAGGTTTTTGTCTATTACAAGGTGGTCAAAATCCAAAGTTTCATGGCCATCTTCGATAGACAGGCGAATTCTGTTTTCGTCAAGCTGTGCAAAATTTACACCACTGATATGGCCGTCATCTATGGAAGAATTCAAAATATGCCGATTTTAAACTGAAATGTTTTCAGATAATTTATTAAATTTGATTTACAGTATTTCACCACTAATATCTACAGAACTTCGACAGCATGCAGTTTAAGAAGGCAAATACGTAACACCATACTTTTGTTTCGTTAAATGTTTTATTAAATACACTGGACAACAGCAAAGTTATAAATATAAAATTGATATAAACAAATCGCTAGAAATTAATGCAGTTCAGTAGGAAAGTATACCATCCAAGATAAGCATATGCAAAAGCGAGTTCTTTAATATTTCAAGTGCAGGTACATACAAGCAGCCACACACAAGGCTGTGCGTAAAAGATACGCCACTTATATCATACATCGCATGCTTATCTGGTGAAAGCCATCCTCTCAAGGTACCCATCACTTCCAAGTGGTATTTGGGAACATACAGACGAACACCCGGTGTCGCTTGGTGGATTCGACGATGTCCTTAGTCATCGGCAGGATATTGGAGAAATAGGAAAGTTGAGTTAGCCCGAGTAAGTGCATTTCAGATCTTCAGGATATGGCAACAATCAGTTCAGGACTGAAACAGTCAACATTTCAAGAAAATGTATCTTAGCCTCAGAAGTAGGAGCCTTAAGGAGACTAGCCACATAACTCACCGTTGACATCGTCTGTGCTTCATGGTGTCAGGAAGAACTGTCTAGACGAATTCGTTAAATGGATCATGTTAGGAGACGATCGTTGATCCTCCTAATGATCACCAGAATTTCTACCTTCCCTGTGGGAGCGATTTTTCTGACGCATCAGTATTGTTCCTGGACATCCATTCCTATGCATCTAGTTTTGTCAGTGACTCGATTTCTTTAAAGTCAAGCAAGCTATGTTGATAAATTTTTTTTCATGTTAGTAACTTTTGTTCACTAGTTTATGCAATGAGTTACGTAGACCTCAGATCAACCTGATTTTAAATATTAGTCAAAGCCTTCTAACAAATCAACCTTATTTGAAATAGTCAACGTATAATCTAATCATTTGTGTGAAAAAATCCACTGTCCATTTTAATAACTACTAGCAAAGCGACCCGGCGTTGTCAGTTTTAAAAAGCTTCTGGGTCATCGCTTTTCCGAAATATTTCTGGGAAACTTTAAAATGTGCCAGTATTAATGAGAAAAATTATTTTTGCCCCGGCACAATTGACTTAAGCCAGCCGTTTTTGACCAATTACAAGAAATTGGAAATATTTCAATTTTTTTCTATTTTGTTAATACCAATGTAGTTCTTCCGAAGCGCAAATAAGTTTCCTTTAAAAGACTGTTCAACGACGATGAGTTCTTCGGTTTGGAGCCAAGGTGAATTTATTTTCCCCAACTCTTGAGAGCTGGCAATGGAAAGACCATGGAGTTGTCAGGTTGAGCACAACAACTTAACAAATAGCTCTGTGCTAATTATCTTTGTCAAAGACTAACACGAAACTAAGTAAACTGAAATGGAAGGTCAGATTGGTTGAATGAAATGCACGACTATCTTAGACAACATTGGATACTATTTTTGGGGCACACGGTGGATAGAGATTACGTCAAGGCAAAATAGTCAAGATGGGGTGGGAGAATCTACAAACTGAGGAGTAAAAGTTTTTAGCTTTGAAAATGAAGTGCTAAAATTATTTTTCACATTTCGCGTTCCTT
Source organism: Macrothele yani (assembly GCA_039090855.1). Classification (NCBI taxonomy): domain Eukaryota; kingdom Metazoa; phylum Arthropoda; class Arachnida; order Araneae; family Macrothelidae; genus Macrothele; species Macrothele yani. The sequence goes on from CM077004.1 coordinate 37,360,258, forward strand.
GTATTTTGCTTGGTTTTCATCGAAACATTTCCACTCAAAATCTTGAAACTATGACTCCTGTCTGAGATGTACTAAGTTTTGCTAGGCTTCTAGCAAAAATTCTCAGTTGAAGATTTCAGAAAATACTGAGCCAATAAATGAAACTTATTCCAGTGCAAAGTTTTATTCACAGTTAAGTTAAGAGGGGGGGAGGGTACTTATAATTTCCGCTATATTAAGATGTTTAAAATTTTCACCGAGAACGATGGGTTCTTTTTTGGAACTATTTGATATGGTGTGCGATGCTTCACGCTGAGAGCGAGTGAAGGGGGAGGGCGCAGGTATGTTTGGCCCATCAAACTACATTGAAAGGAGATTCCGTATTCTCAGTTGGCCTTAACTGATCTTACAGCAAAGTACGTAATTTTAGCTATATTAAATCACCAATCAGTTGGTTGATCTGAAAAATACATACGTACTAATTTCTTGGTCTGAAACCCCGCCCTTTTACCTCCTATCTTTCTGTAACATTGTGTGAAATTTTTCTTAAAGCACATTTATGCCGCTAATAGCTTACGAGTAGCCATTTGTACTTTTGCATACTTCCCCGATTCTATAAATCCGGTTGAAAAATTTTGTAACTGGTTCCATTCATTAATTAATGCTCAGGGTTTCCAGTTTAAAAATAAATGCTTTCTCTTTCGCCAACTTTTCGTCGGCCTTGAAAACTTAGTCTGTTCGAAAAAATGCTAATTACAGCAGAGTATTATTAGGAGTCTTGTGCGGACATCCAGAAGCTGGACTTCGGTCCAAGGTAGGCAAGCCTCACGGAACGTAGCATGTCGCGTAAAATCACTTCAGAATTAAAATATCACGCTAGGCTCTAAGTGAGGAACCTCTTTCAGCTTGGAGTAAGACTGCACCGCCTTTCCAAGAGAGATATTGAGAAGCTTTCACATAAAAGTAACCCGCAAATACCATCAGACGTTTTACCAGAAGCTTAGCAATTTTACGATTATTCGCATTGACTTTGCAGACCAACTCTTAAGTAACAGTAAGTACAAGTAAGCGAGTAAATAGAAATAACTTAGTTAAGTTCATTATCTTCCTCCAGAATTCTTTCTCCAGTCCTACGAAAACACTAGCATTCAGACCGCAGCGGAGCTTGCAGGCTCTGGGGTAACTTTTAAATTGAGATTTCATTTATATGGTAGTCATTCTATCCTGCTTGTTGAATGAAGTCTCGCGTGATATGACAAGATAGCGAACTTTGCATCTTAAAATAACACGAAAATTTAATACTTCTCGTTCGCTTTAGGTTGCTGGAGTAACAACTCAAGACCCTTAAACACGAACAGAAGTGTCGTTAAGTATTTTAAAAATATTCTGTCGCCACATGTTTTTAAATTTTGAAGTTAGTTATGGAGAAGTCAGAATTTAGAAAGTTGCAATACCGTGTTTAAACTAAGATACTGTTAAACTGAGCTTACTAAATTTCACCCGAGTGTGGTTTATGTTGAACAGTAAGCACACAAGTCTATTTCGCAAAAATAGCTCTAAGCTTAAGTCAATATAGCCATTAACGTGTAAGATCTGCATTACTCATTTTCCATTTTGGATGCTCACCTATAAGGGTTGTTCTAGGCATGAAAAATTAAGTTCACTGTATGTATATTTTTCTTGGGTAAGGAAACATACTTTCATAAGCAATGTTAAGATCCGCGATAATTAATATGGGTAGCGTAGCTTATTCAGAAATGTTTAAGTCTGAATACAGCGCACTAATTTATTACCTTACATAAAGTATACGTATTCCTACATTACATTTTACCTGTTTTCTAGAGCGTCTATCCTAAGTTAGCGTTACCGGAACTTACCCACAAGCAAAAAGTGATGGCGAAGGGATATTTCGCAGATACTAAATGGCATCGAATACATGTACTAAACTAAGAAGCACATCACTTTTCCCGAAATAGTTGGGCCCGCCATTTTGCTCATCCCCGGGTACGTCAGTGACCAACAAAAACTGCTTTACTTCAAATTACTATACACTGCAACAACGTTTGGTTTCATACCTAAAAATAGTTTAGGATTCCATTGTTTAAGTTAGATATCACGTTCGTTACCTTAAGACTTCCTGTAATGTACAACGAGTACATCATGTACCTAACGAAACACTAGTTTAAGACCTTTCCCTAAGCCAAAACACTACAGTACGGGAAATTGAGTATCTATACAAAGATTTACTCTTGGATTTTCTCCAAGGACTGGAAATTTTATTTCGTGGTATTACAAGGAAATTTTGTTTTGTGTTGTGTTGTGTTTAGCTACCACTGTAGACATCTACCGTAGAAAGTAGTGACTTATCTTCAGATTTAGTCTCTGCTTCGCGGCTAGGTAAACCAGAGCAGGTCACATCCAGCACCCATAATTTTTCCAGAGAATTGAGAACTTCCTCCCAGCAGGCCGATAGAGCAATTTGCCACTGAATTGTTTCTTTGTAAGTTACTTACGCAGCGTGATGTGCAAATGCAAAAAAAAAAAATAAGCTATTTTGAACTCAACCGTCTATGCCATGCTTAAAAATTTAACATTTCGAATAATTATGTTAACAGTTTAAGATTGAAGTTGCTCATTGCATGTATGTTAAATCACGGCACTGGAAAAAGATCTATTTAAACATCCCTTAAACGGAACAGAAGATATTTCAAAAAAAGGTTTGGAGAATGCAACTGCCCTCGCACCTTTTGTGTGAATTAAGCAAGCATTGGAGTCTACAGCGAGAGCCTGAGTTTTGGTTTGTTCTTCCTACGACAGGATGTTTTTAGCTTCCTCGAATATATTTAAAAGTTACTTTTCTTGTTACGTAAATAAGAGTCCAGATAATTCTTATAACAAAAACAGATTTAAAATTTGTTTTTGAAGCACGATTACTTTCGTTTCAATTACCATTCGGACCAGTTAATTGAGAAATTTACGCTGATCTGTCTCTATTCGCTATTAAAACGCGAACGCAGACTGCTTTTAGCAAAAGCTTAATTAGCTTCCTCTGCGCTTTCGTTCAAAGCTACCAGGAAATATGCGCTATGGTTAACAGTGGTCGGTAATAGCATGAGCAGCCGTTCCAACGCTGTTTCAGAGACTAGTCTCACGCGTTCAGTACCAACGACGCCTGAAACGCAGAAAGCCATACTTTCCCGCTAAACAATAGTCAAACCTTCCTGAAACAGAAGAATTTTTTTTTATACTCCTCCGGCTATCTGCGTTAAGCCTTTTGCTGTATTTACTTTGAATATCTTCTACCAACAGACACAGAACGGCAAATATCTGCCAACATATCAATAAAACACACTAAAGTATGCATTGGCGTAACCACTGGGGGATTCGGGGGTCAGGACCCCTAGATTTTCAAAGTCTGGGATTTCCAATGTAAAGGGCTCCACCCCCCAAAATTTTCGGGTATATATAGTGATATAATGCACACTTTTATGATGTGAACCAACTAAATTTAACAAGATTGTGATTTTTCGTAGAATGCAAACACGTGTATAATGCTTATGTACTTAAACAGCGATATCTATTCCTAACAAGCAAAGTCAGTTCTACAACTGTGGAATTGAAGTTTATGCCCTATCTACCATTGTTTTATAGTTATATTCGCAAAGTTCTACAATTCGCCAACACAGGCGCCTATGTTTTGCCCGTTAGATCGCGCTTCAGCAACTGCTTTGCTCCTGCGTGTAGTGGGTCTAAACTCTTATACAGTATGTATACAATGTTGTATACATGTATGATCGGACCCCCCCCCCTACGATCTTGAAACATGGTTACGCCACTGTATTGGCGTATGTCTATTCTTATGAACATAATTGTTTCACCTCTTCGCAAATATTGCTAGTCCACGTCAGAGTAGTCTGTCTTTGACACACACTTGTCTCACGGTTCTGAAAATGGCGCAAACAAGAAATATTTACGAGTTAACAGGAATATAACATTTACGATATTTAGTCCTGAACGGGGCTGGGGAATCTTGTATACTGAAGTTAATTAAAATTAAGTACGGTAAAAATTTCAACTTACCTGTATTGATGTCATGGAAAGTCACAGGCATTCTGAACGTTTTCGTACCTGAAACATTTGGAAAAAAGCCTTTATAAAAGTCAGCTGCAGACATAAAATTAATCATTTTAGGTATTTCCTGATATCACAACGTTAAAATTCTAAACTGCATCATTTAAAGATATACTGGCTGCGCACGAAAGTTAAAGTTTTCCTCGAAGCGTACAGAAGCATTGACATCGTACCAGGCAGAACAGGGAATGTGGAGATGCCTCAAAGTCATACGCCAGGAAGAATCAATGTAGCTACGCTAGTCGTGCCGCCATTGTGGGCAAAGAAAGACAAGACTCTTCGAAATGCAAGTTTTGACTATATTCTTACTGTTTGCTGCAAAGTTTGGCGCGACGCTACGTTAAAAAAGTTTGTGGTAGGTTGCACTAAGAAGTGGTACTACAGTAGCTGCACCACTTTTCTGAGAAAAGATACACCATTGTGTGATTCAAAGAAAACCAAACACGGTGCAACTTGGCACCACGTTATGATGCAAGGTGAACCACATTATGGTGTGAAATTTCATCATGGTATTGGGTTTTTGTTTGCACCACACAGTGGTGCATTTTCCGCGGAAAGTGGTGCAACCTATCAGAATTTTAACCGTATGTGGGACAGCTCAGATGTGCTCTAACCACTCCAACTTCAGACTAGTTCCCTCAAAAGCCTTAACCTTCCGAATGCATGGCTGATGCAGTGATCTAAGATTTCAAAGAACTTTGTTATTTTACTATGGAACTTTCAGATTTATGAGATGCCGTAAAGTTATTTTTACAAATAATTCACTCAATCGATTTAAGTGCAGGAATAAGAGCAGTTTGTTGCCAAAACAAATTCATCAAACGCTGACTTGCTCCAGGTTCACATCTGGAATTTATAAACTAAAATTTTGAACACTTGCGGTTAAGCGGCGCATTGGTACTCACCGCATCCAGAAGTGTACAGTATATCTATCGCTATCAAGTATGGACACTTTAGGAGGTTGACAGAGCAGGGTATGCAATCTTTCCCACTCTTTCATCCTGACATTAATGGCTTTAGCAGCCGAAATCGCCTGGCGTACAAATTCTTGCTTGCAACGTATAGTGTTCAGATCAATGCCTGTCTTTTCAACATTGTCGTAGCGAATTTTTGTCCGTTACTATGTACACCAAGCCATAAGCATTGTTTAACCTTATTTATAAACACGGCATAAGCATTTTGAACTATCCATGTTTGACACGAAATCTGGTTTCATGTCTTCCGTTGCATTCTATAACTTCGTGGCAATCAGTTTCCACAATCACGATACGAAACTTAAGCTCAAATTGCAACTACATGCTCCGGTTTGGCACTTCTGGCACACCTGCAGAACTTTGACACATGCAAATTCCTCGTAAGCCATTTTGTTGGAACTTTGCACCTTTATATGTGGCAAACGAGTCTTTGACTTTATATAGAAAAGTTAAATGATACAGCAATAATTTGCCCCTTTACTATCGATCGCACCATATTTCTGTAGATCACAAAATAACCAGCCACCTACTTCCATTTATAGCATTAAGGTAAAACACAGTTTTGGTGAATATTAGAAGCTAGGTTCACCACGTAAACCCAGAAAAATCTGCACCTGTTCAACGCTAAAGGTGCTTGCACACCTGAAGTTTAATGTTCTGCCGCTTCAGCGTAGTAGATACAGATCGTTTCGCTTCGGTACCTTGGAAAATACATGCCAACCTGTTAAATAAGAAACCTGCGATAGGTTCTCAACGTGATGCATGCAGAAGAGTTGCAAAGAGGCTGAAAATTAAAATTTGTGGGGAACTGGTTTTTCACACTGACAGTTATCCCAATATGACAGTGTCTAGGAATGATCAACTAATACACTACCAGAAATACTGGGGTGGTTCTGCTTTGCACAATACATTTTTAGCATTGTCTTAAAATTTGTGACTAAGTACTGCAAGGAGCATTGTTCAAGGAAATTTAAATCTGATATTTACTTTCAATATATGCTATCGTGCAATTTATTACTTTTGTGCAATTCTAGTCATGTAAGAGGGTCGTCCATAAAGTAATACCAGTTATGAAATAAAGAGAAACCGACATTGTCGAAGTTTGTATTGATTTTTCACTTATACTACATAATCAACGTTTTTACTACATCACCACAGCCGGTGTTTGGGTACTTGTCATATCGCGTGTGACCAGTTTTTGAATACCCTGATTTCTCTTCCGCCAGTTCCTGCAACCACTGTCACACTCAGTCTCAAATCGTCGTCAATAGTGAAGCGCCGTCGTCACAAAAGCCCTTCAGTTTGGTGAACAAACTAATCACTTTGAGCCAATACAGGAACTGTTGGACGGATGATCCAGAGCTTCCCATTTGAAACCCTGAAGCAGGTGTTGAGTCTGACGTACCACGCGAGATCTCGCATTGTCGTGGAGAAACACCACACCCTTAGACAGCATGCCGCGCAGCTTGTTTTGGATGGCCCTACGCCGCCTCTGCAGTGTTCCACAATAGGCGTCCTTGCGTTGCTGGTTGTGCCTCGGGGCACAAACTCAAACGGCAAGAGACCTCTGCGGTTCCAAAACCCTTTAGCCATGACCTTTACCAGAAGAGCTTGCTTACACTTGCGTGGTTTCGTCGGAGACTGGGAATGCTGCCACTCAAGCGACTGCAGTTTGTTATCTGGCGTTAAATGACTTGCCTACGTTTCATCTGTTACTATGCTGTAGTGAAATTAATCGCTCGTTTGTGCATAACGGGTCAAAAACTCAAAGCTGTACCCATACGGTTCCTTTTGTATTGATCAATCAACATTCGTGGTATCCACCTGGCGCAAATTTTCCGGTAGACAAGGCGTTCCGTTACGATTTCATGGAGCAAAGCGCGAGATACTTCTAGAAAACGAGCATGCAATTCATCCAGTTTGATGCAACGCTCATGTTTGATGACCTCATTGACACGTTCAAGGTACGCTGCAACGAGCGGTGGGTGGCTGAAGCGTTGGCCATCACAGTATTTGCTCCCCGCATTAAACATCCAAACCCCACCGCCGTATAGATTTGTCCATCAGCCCTTCACCGTAAACAGAAGTAATCTGACGATGAATGTCTGTCGGACAAACGTTTTCAGCATTTAGTAAACTAACCACAGAACGCACCACGTACTCTTCGGGAGTTCCAATTGGCTTAACCATTTCAAACAAGCACGATTGTTCCAATCACTGCATATTGGCAGAGGATGGGCGATCTGAACCGCACGGCGTTCTCCACCTCGTGCCGCCTATATGTACAAACTGATGCTACTTTCGGGATGATCTACATAGTTAGAATTTAACAACTCGCGTGTGCACTTCAAGATGAAAATTTTAGGTATTTAGATTTCTATGAACTTAATCTAAAAAAGCTTACAAGTTCTCGCACTGCCAAATAAACCCCAATCAATAGTCATTTCCTTACAATGAGTTTCCTTGTTATAAAGACAGTTCAGCGTTATGTACGTAAGCGATCAGACAGAGTTTGATGGCAGGGATTAAACGATTTAGGAGCTACGAGTTATTCTCCTGCGTCATAGTATCTGCTTATCCGACCGAACTTGAGACTGATGTTTTCATTTAGCTGTATTCATCTAGGAACTACTGCAAATCAGGTTGAATTTGTGTATACGAAGTGCTAATGGAACGTGAAAAATGCTCAGTTTTTTTTTAGTCTGTAGATAAACTCACTAGGTCAATGGATAAAAACCACTGAAGTATCAGGAAAATCTGGGCTCAACGTAAAATAGCTAGATTCATCTTTAGCACCTATGCTCTGAGTGCGAAAAGGTGAATCTGCAAAAGAATGCCATCGGAAAGTGGTTTTTACAGCTTCGTAAACCTCATCTTTAGGAATTATGTTTAAAGTGCGTGTGAAGACGCTCCCTGACCGTTAAAAGCCTTTTTCCTTTTCCTTGTTTGACAGAAATCTAGTGCTTAATTTTTTTTTCTTTTGGTACGCTAGTAAGTTTTCGTGCATCGAAAACTCATCGTAGGAATTTTATTGAGCTGCACCCAACATTAATTTTTTTCAACATCACTGATGCCTTGTGTAAATTTTAAGGTAATTTTTTTTGTGGGGCTAAAAATGGTCTATGTGATACTGCGATAGGATCAAGAAGCAATGGAAAGTCTACGAGCTGGAAGTCTGATAAAAAGTCAACTTATAAGCATGCAAGTGAGCTCAACACAAACTTATCTGCGTAATTTATTGAAGAGCAAAGCAGCCCATGCTATATACAATGAAGTGCCAGAAAAACTGGTACACCAGTCTAATACTTGGTAGGTCCCCACGGGAGCGCAGGACTGCAGAAATACGATGGGGCATGGACTCCACTAGCTTCTGGAAATATGCTGTAGGCAATGCACATACTTCCTGCAGAGCGTTCCACAATTCGGGTGTATTCAGAGGTCTCAGATTCCTGTGTTCGATAACGCATTGCATGGCATTCCAAATGTGTTCTATCACGTTCAGATATGGGGACCTGGCTGGGAATGGCAACACGCCAACTCAGATGAATGCTCCTTCAACCATAATTTGGCGTAGAGGTGCATTGTTCTGTTGGAACAGGTCCAAATATCAGCATAAATACAGGACATGAACGGGTGTACCTCGTCAGAAAGGACGCGCACATAGCGTTGGCCGGTCACAGAAGTATGTAGACGTACCAGGGGTCTCAGTGAAGTCCAGCTAGACACCCCATATTACGAACCCCCACCAGCCGGTGCAGTTCCCTGTTGACAGGCGGAATACATGACTTCACGAGGTTTGCGCCACACACGAATCCTTCCATCTGCCAGATACAGTTGGTAACGCGACTAGTCCGACCAGGCTACTTGTTTCCAGTCATCAAATGTCCAGTGGTGGTGCCTCGCCCAAGCGAGGCGCATAGCTGTGTCGTGCACCCATCAAGGGGACTAAGTTGGGCGTCGGCTCCCAAAACCCATATCGTGCAGGGTACGTTGCACAGTCCGAACGCTGATGCTTTTTGAGGCTCCAGCAATGAATTCAGACTATACCTGCGAGAGTGTTGTACGCGTATCGCGTGAAACGATTCTTGACAGCCGACGATGGTTACGTACACCCAATGTCTTTATACTGCCACACTGGTATCGTAGGTTGGAGGTTTTCGACGGAATTCTTGTTGTCACAGTTTACTCTTTTAATGGTCGTCCGTGAAAATCCGAACTTCGTTTCTACCTCCGAAACACTATGGCCCATCTCACGAGCGCCAACTATGACACCGCGTTGAAAATCGCTTAAATTGTTATTACTAGTCATTCTCGTGCCGAAAACAGCTTTGACAGCTGGCAAGGATGTCTATCGCTTTATGTACGCACTGGCGGAAGCAATCGAGTACGCGCATAGGTGGCGTTGCTATGTATTTTGCAACAGCTAGTCTGTACTAGTTTTTCTGGCACTTCAATGTATGTATCGCGCTGGCTGAGTAGCTTCCATTCAGTAATAAGTTGCAGGTGTTTCAGTTGAACGATCTCAGCAACAAGATTTACAAGAATAGACAGCTTGAAGATCAACAGGAAGCTAACCAGACCCAAAACAGAGTGGCAGAAGCAGTCGGATTGCCTGAAAACTTCATTTGATTGGACTAGTTCACCCAAATTCAAACAAGTTCTAAGAAAACCAGGACAGGGTCGACCAACATTAGCAAGAGCACAAGACGAACAGTTTGAGTTTACTATCTCGTAGGACCTGTCGACGAAATAAAACACCTGTTTACTGTGGTCAAGACTACGCGTATCAACAGATATGCAATCTGCCTTATTAAAGAGTACAATTGTTACAGAATATGCGCGCCTCTTCACACCAATCGACAGAACCTCAGCGTGGGCAGAAAAATTCTTTGTTGGCACCGTAAACAGTGGCGCTCAGTTCTTTTCATGAACGAGTCGCGATTTAGCCAGTCAGTCTGGCGTGAACGAGAAACTCTGGATACTATTTTTATGCAGGAAAATATTCCACCCAAAAGGAGAATACCACCACCGAAGGCATCATCGAGGGTGGTACAAACCTAGTGATTTAGAATTGACTGACCGCTGTCAGTCAAGATTCTGCGACCTATATGCATCACCCACAACTGTTGAGGTAGGTCAAATTCACCTTTTGATATTACGCCCTCTTGCAGAGCCCAGCGGTAGAAAAGATGCTTCCAGAAGAGGGCATCGAGCGTGTGGACAGGCCTTCATGCTCACCAGGAGTGTAGTGGAGCCGGCACGCCGTTCCGGCACTATTTCTTTTCTTAAGGGAAAAAATAAATTTTAAAATACTTCCTTAAAACACCGCGATCTTATGCTTATCCTCGAAAATATTGGTATTTTAAATTAACTTGAAATACCAATCATTTTTATAATCTTATTAATTTGAAATTGATAAAAGTAATGAGACGCTGATTTCTGTAGAAAGTTTATTAGGATAATGATTAAGTAATGTAATTACATTCGGTAAAAAATAAGTTTATGCTGACAAATTAATCCGAAGTAGTATCAGATTCATAGAAAAACTGAAAGAAAAACCCGGAACTAAGTTTCTTGAAGCTGAAATTGCTATTAAAGAGGGTCATTTTTGAAGAGTTGCGATAATTGAAAACAGTAAGACTTCAGTAATCAACCAGCAACAACTGTTGACAAGTGTAATTAACAATTTGAAAAGGAGGCTGCTAACCACAATTTCAAGCAGCGAAAAGAAATATAAGGCAGTGCCAGTTGTGGAGACCAACGAAAAACAGGAGTATAACTCACTGATGAATTAACTAGAAGTGCTTTAAAGTGATCAGTGGCGTTCGGGAAAGCCCCCCCTCCCCTGGTTTTGGAGAGTGAAATATAAAGTCTTTGCTGGAGCTTCAAACTAAACGTCTCCAAAACAAAAAATGCACATCGCGATCACTTGGAGGACAGCTCACGTGTTCCAAAAGACAAACAATTTGCTCAATTACACAAAACTTATTCCTTGTTCATCTGAGTGAGAGAGGTGATTCATTCAGATGAACCTCACAATAACCCCCACAAGAACGAGATTTACAACGGCACACGTTTCATCACTTATGCTTGTAAAACTCCACGGATCAGAGAGATTGGAATACAGAACATACGTCAAAAACCTGGTTAAGAAAACATCGTTCTGCTCATGACACAAGAACATGTGAATCACAACGAAAAGAAAGTGAGGAGGACAATATCTTTGAAATATTACAAAAACGTTGCAATTTACAGACATTTAAATGTATTTTGTTTTGATTATGAAAACCCATATTTTTTCTATCTGAAGTGATCCCTGTTCACCATCTCCTGATCCAATCTGTCCCTCAGTTCCCCCCCCTCAATACGAAGGTCAGAACGTTCCGGCACTGCTTAATTTGCGACTGCACCCTTGGTGCTCACCTGATTTCAGCCCCGTAGAGCACGCGTGTAACGCATTGAAAAGTGTTGCCGCTTGCATATTCCCACCCATGACGCTTCAGTAGCAAGCCATCAACCAGGATTGAGGAAATTCAAAACTAGTGGATAATCTCCTTTAACAGCCTTTCGAATGTGCTCATGTTTCCATCCGTTGCTATTAATCATATACCTAACTAGATATCAGTATGCACTGCTTTCAAGTAACATTACTAGACTGTCACTACCACGTGTGTTACCTAATTATTGCAAAGAATTTGCTCAAATAGTTTGTGTTTATGCTCCAGCTGTTTCAGATACCAATCTATCAGGTCAATGCGTGGTCGCAAATATACTGCTCGAAAAAATCTGGACAATACACGTGGAAGTAATATTACCGAATGTCTTAGATTAACAAGCTATTTTATGAAGACTGAATAACAACTTCATTTAACTTATCAGATGATTTCCACAGATCTGCGTTGAAGATTTCTGTAGAGAACTTAAAAGCTCAGACTGAAAATATTTCATACTAAACATTAGAAGATAGTTAAGTATACACGTACCTTTTATGAACTGATTCCCATGCGTAAGCATAAAATCTTTGGATAGGTTGTAGCCGTTGACTTTATTTCTGACAGCGACCGATCCAGCAGTGACGGTGCCAAATTTTTTTGGCGCTGTAAAGACTACGTTTCTATCATCCTTGAACACAAGATTTTTGATCATTTCCTTTAATGACATATCATTAATATTTCCCTCCACGTCCACACCTTCCAGAATCGTTAAGGGCCCTGAAAAAGTGACATTCGATCCAGAAGAACTTTGGTGATCGAGAGCTCTCCTAGCGAGATCACCTATGTCAACGCCATCAACGAGGCCGAGTACAATGACGTCGTTTGCAACAGTTACGCCATTCAGGAAGTAAAGTGTAGTGTCCACTTCTTCATCGCCCGTCAAACTGATAATATCTGAAGGAAGGTCTAATCCATCCACTGTACCCTTAACCGTTACACTGTTAACACTAACTCTTCCAGTGAAGGTCTTTTTACCAGTAATTACTTGCTCTTGAGCTGGCATGAATATGTCATCAGGTAGACGTACGTCGTTAATGAGACCACCAACACCGAGGTCACCGTGGATGTTAATGTCGCTGAAGAATTTTGCTCCTACGATATCAGCAGGCTTGTTTATCAGAACTAATTCATTCGCTAATTCGGAAATGTTGTAGCCGTTTATTAACTCGGAAACTCTAATCTCTGGAGCGTACAGCGTTCCACTGAAAGTAATCTCTCCAGAAATTACTTGATCTCCAGTTTGTTTTAAGGCTTTTCTGTCGAGATCAACCACGTCGACGCCATCAAGGAGCTTTGTTTCAATATTCCCAGCAACTATTCCATCTGGAAAACTCTTTGTGCCGGAGATTATATGGTTTCCATGAAGAGTCACAACCTCACTGCCGATGTCAATGTTATCCAGAGTACCTGATAGACTGAGATTTCCTAAGACGTATAATTTCTCATCGAAAGTCATGAAAGCTGAAAAAAGAAAAGGGAAGTTAAGCACTTAATATGTTACAATAAATCAACAAATCTCATGTATCTTACATTAGTACAAAACACCAAAAGCTTTAAAATTAACACTTTAGATTTCAGACTGCGTAATGCATTTATGTAGAAAACGTCAGGACAAGTGGCGGTAGGAACCTAGAAACGTGGCAATAAGCTGGCGGCTAGGCGAAACTGGAAACAAGAAGCTTCACGCATCCCAGATGGTGAAATTATTTTGGTTGCCAGCCTTGCTCAATAGAATTGAAATCTGGGCATCTCACTGGTAGGAACATGCTATGCAATTCTGAAAGTAGTTTTTCTGCTAACTGAAGATATTCCTTCCAGAAAGAGCAAATTAATCCTTATGGAATGAAGTCTCCGCGGCAAACAATTAAGGTCCTGCAGCTGTACCTGGCTTTAGTGTCAATTATACCAACACTTCTCGCTGTCAGCCTAATATAGGAGCGCCAAGGAAGTTCAAGTTTTGATGAATACGCAGTGAGCTATGATTCATGTGCATAGAGAAACTGGAATTAATGTTTTCTGTATGGCATATTCGCACAAAAGTAAAAACAAGCTCGCGAAATGCTATGAGAAAAGTTATTCCTAGAACAATTCTAAAAATTCAGAGAACTCAAAGCTGCTTTATTTTCTGGACAGATCAAGATTTAAGTGCTTTTGATGAGCTTAAGCTTATTTTCCTAATATTTTACAGAAGACAAACTTATTTCTTGATGTGATAGTGAACAGAGTTTGCTCAAGGCCGTCTAGAAAATACAAGGGCATGACATTTGAGAAAATGTCTCCTCAATGAAGTCGGGCAGACTTATGACGTCAAAAACGACGCCGACGTATCAAGCCGTATAACACGAGTGTAGTCACAAACGGAAAGAACTCATCTTTAATGTCATGACTCCTTAGACTGCTTTAGTTTAGTGCTCTAAAGCTTGGTTACTGCGCGTTAGTAACTAAAAGTTTGGAACACCTGTAAAAACCTGCTGAAGTTCACTAGTACGTATCTAAATCGAGGCGTAGTGGAGTCTGATATCGAGCAGACAAATTTCAGTGAGGATTTGAATCCCCTATTTTCAATAGAAAAGTTTTAAAGTGTAGTTACTTTAAGTTTTAATCTACCAGAAGATTCTCTTTGCTATTAAATAGAAGAGTTATTTGGAACCGAATTGCAGATTAGAACAGTTTTAGTTCACTCGAAATAAGTAGACTTCCTTTGACACCACTCACAGATGTACTAACAACGTTTGCAAAGGTTTTAATAAGTCACGCTGGATGAAGAACCCAGTGAGACATGTCTGAAATATCCCTTATTTTGATTCTATATTGCGCTTAAGTAGCCTTCCTAGAAGATCATGGTTGCAATATCTACCCCTGCTGAGGCAAGACTTAATGGGGAGTCTTACTTTCTTACAAGATAATCAAATTCAAGGTTTTTAATAAACGTCGTAGAAGTTTAATTTTGCTGAAGTTTTACCAACATTAACGTTTATTCACTTCAAGTCCTGAGTCACGCGCGTCGTCTCGTACTATGTATAGTTTCACTAAACACCTAAGGTTAAGGTCAGCTCTACAGCAAGTTGTTTACCGGCTCCAGTGAGACCCAGCTGTTGGGTTTTGAAGTTTGAACGTAGACTAAGCTTTGACAGAATTGCAGTGTTTTTTCCTGTCTACAGTTGAAGGACTCTTAGTTCTCTTACAGCAATAATCTAGCGTTGTAAGCACCTACCCAACCCAGACCAAATTGGGTGCTTACGTGCATACAAAGTAGCTTTACCTAAAACGAGACTCCGAAATATTTACCAAGAGGATGTCACGTGGTAATTCAGTTTTAATTAACCTGAAAGATAACCTAGGTGCTTGATCTAGTACTTCCCCTAAGGCATCTAGGACAAAAGACTAATATACCGCCCAATCTGTTTGCTCAGAAGCAGTGCATTTAAAAAGATAGTGCTTCTGCCTCTTAACTTGCCATACTGTGGCAATTTATTTTTAGTATTCGAACATTAAATCAAGCCAAGAGAAAATATTTTACTTTGGCTTAGATTTTTATTTCAGAGATTGATTTTTGAACAGGAATCCATCGTTTGCTGGGTCGATATTGTAAGTAAGAGACTTCACAATTTTTCAACTTTAAAATTGTTTAAGGGAACTTAACGTGTGTATGCACGTTTCTAACCTAACTAGCATGACTTCGGCACTTGGTTCAAGTACCAGAGTACTTGAAGCGGATATGCTAAAGATTTGCCAGATTCGACGTGAAGTTAAAAGAACAAGAATCTTAGGAATTTCAGATGCTGCATTTAAAATTCCCGTAATATTGTAAGACAGTCCTTCCATGAAAACTATCTGGTCACATGCTACTGAACTACTAGATTATGATTTTCTTAAAGCCTCTTATGCTTAGTCTTTTGCTCAAAGTGACCAATTTTGGCAGCATAACGTTCGGAGTAGAGATTTTGAAATATTAAAATCAATTCTTGAGAATACTGCGAAGTCTTGGACAAAGCGTCCGATCCATTCAGTGCCTTGAAAAATGAAGTGTAACTCTTAATCATCCTACATTTTGAACTGTTTTGCAGCAATTACTCATTCCATCTTATACGCTAGCAATATAAGCAGATAGATTTAATCAATGGCAAGATAAAGTTAATCTTAAGTCTTGATTCAGAAGAAAGCCATTAAAGCGCAGGAGATTAGATAATGCCATATTAGGGCTGTGCCCTAAGTTTACGGCGCTTCACATAGCGTACTATAAAAGCGAAACAGTTTAACTTGCCAGAATGTTTTGTTATGAAGGTAAGGCGTCAATACTGCATCAAACGACATGTGTTGGCGGAGAGTACACGTGCAGTTAGTTGAACTAAGATATTGTGACATATGGTACACGTTAGTCACAGTCAGCTTATGTTTAATCTCGGGAAAACACCTCTGAAGAAGCAAGAGCGGAGTTACACTGAAATCAAACAGTCTGCACGATTTAAACTTTTGATAAAATAACTCCAATTCAGGAAAAACAAATGACAAATTGGAAGTAAATAAATCTTTAAGATCTTTCGGGTTCATAATGGACCAATCTTCAGAAAAACCCATTTGAAATATTCACGTTCAATGTTTTTCTGAAGATTGGTTCATTGTGAACTCTAAAAAGTTTAAAGATTTATTTACTTCTAATGTCATTTGTTTTTCTTGACTTGGAGGTATTTTTATCACAAGTTTAAATCGTGCAAAGACTGTTCGATATCAGTGCAGTTATACTTAAGCACGATAGAAATAATCTTCAGAAGAGTTTTTCGGCATGCGGCGAAGGAAGTTTTAAGTGTAAGAACGTGTGAGTGGCTTCTGAAGTTCAAAAGTGGTTACTGCAGCGTAGAGTCCAGCCCAAAGACTTACAAGCCTCTTCTGGACAAAACTCGCGACCATAGAACTGGCAGTACAATTAGGCGGGAATCAATTTAGGTGGTTTGACTGTTTCATGCCATGTGAGAGATCCAAAAGTTGGTTCCATACGAACTCTCAGAGCGCAACACTGGTCATAGTCCGAACATAGGTTTCATTGGTTGAAAGACATCGAAAGGACTTTCAGGAAAATCAATACGGGTAATTGGAAATTTGTCAACTTACAACCTACAGTGCAAAAAGGTTATAGGTAAACTCCGGTCTTCCAACGACATCAACACTGAAGTCCAAATTTAAGGGTAAGAAAGTTACACTTTGTGTGATATGCACAGTGTGGTGCATCATAAGATCATGCAACCAGGTTTACAGTGGCTACTGAATCTACAGTAGTCAGATACTGGTTTTGAATGAAGAACTACAGCTGAAAGTACCATTTTCGGGATGCAGGAGTCTTAAGACCAGCGCGGTTGCCATTGCTGAATGTCAATTTACGACCCCGTATGGGTACGGCAACCCAGAAAATCATGCAGCTTCTGGAGAGGAGTCTCCCTCATGACGCCTACTCCCGGACTGTTCGTTCGGACTTCCACTAGTTTCCCTCGATTAAACTTCTTAACCGGCAAGCGGCTCGCAAAAGTTGAAGATTCCCCAAATGTATCAACGACTTTATCGTATAGAAGCGGGAGTCGCTCTTTCACTTTTTTCGTTTGGGGGCTTAACGAACATCGGGAGCAACTCTGTTATAAGCAGTCGTCCGTCCCTAATTTAGAGTCTTTTGTTCCAGAAAAGGGGAGAGTGACGCAAGAAGACACATCCATGCCTCAACGGGATTTGAGCCCACACCCAACTCTGACAAACTGTCAGAAGCCAGAGTTCAGACCACTGAGCCACCGGGTCAGCCTCGACGGCATTTGCCAGCTTTTTAGCAGCTAGTTCAAGGTTATAGCTCACTAGGAACATAACTCTATGATTAAATGAAACTTCCTGGTTCATTAACACCCTAGACCCTGGAACGCAAGAAATTCATGCACAGACCCAATATTCATACGTATTTTAGGTGCTGCATATACCTAAAAATGCAATTCTAAAAATGCACTGAACGTTTTCAGTCTCCTTGTGTCACAAATAGGTGCAAAAGGGATGCCTATTAATCTAGTACCATTGTAAGTTTGGAGTTTTTTGTACAAGAAAAGCCTCCAAGTTAGCCATCCAGTTTGAACTCAGATCTGAAAGTATTACACTGGATGGCTTCAAGTTTACTGAAGTTTTTCATGTTGTCACACTTCCATTCGTTCGTGAGCACAGTATATCTGCATTAAAATCAGTTTTAATCGGAAAGTTAACCGTAAGTGATATACATTCTTTTTTTGTCAGAAAGTATAGCTGCAGTCAGTGGACCTACATTTGAGGCCCTGAAGCTTGACCTGTCATGGTGGCGCCTTCACAACCAGCAGCGGGGTTTGGGTTACCACTGTTTTCCTCAATGAGGTTTCGCGACAACCTCATTGAAGATAACAGAAAGTTGCTTTAATTTTAACGCGATTCCCATAGTATTCTATTTTTACTACACTGCTGGACAATTGCTAAAGACGGATCATAAACGGCTATATAGCGCGTAAAAAAGTAAGTGTGGTTGGATGCCAAGTGAAATAAAATAATGTCAGAATGCCAGGACATTACAAGACAATTTATTGTGCTTTGAAATCCAGAATGCTTTGGAACGTGTTCAAGGGACAAACAGGCCATTTTGTGCAGAATACGTAAACGTAAAAAAAATGCAATTACCGTCCGCAGGAGTTCCGGCGTAAGATGTCAATACGGGATATGGCCACCATGGAGGGCGATGCAAGATTCCACACGTCGTGTCATGCTTTGCACAACATTATCAAGCAGCTGTTGGGGTAATTTATCCCATTCCTCTGTCAGTGCACGGATGAGGGTGTCCTTGTTTATTGGAGGGCATTGGCGACCAGCAAGACTCCTCCCCAAAGCATCCCACACATTTTCAATGGGATTCAGATCTGGAGAACGTGCTGGCCATACGAGGCATTGAATATCCTCGCTTTCAAGACACTCCTGGACAGCGACTGTTCGATGACATGTTGCGTTGTCGTTCATGAAAATGAATCTATCACCGACAGCACCACGGAACATGCAAACATGAGGTAGCAGATCATCATTAATTTATCGTTGGCCAGTCATAGTCGCAGTTGGAAGCACATAGAGGGACGAATGGCCATTGATCATGATGCCAGCCCATACCATGACACTACATGTCGGATATCTGTCCCTTTCCTGTATGTTTGCTGGACAATATGCAGTACCACTATCACGCCAGATCAGTTGTCGTAGACAATCAGACGATAGACTGTATCTACTCTCATCTGAGAAGAGGGCAGCAGACCAGTCGTTATCAGTCCAACTGCGATGTTGATGGCACCCTTGCAAACTGACGGTACGGTGACGTCTGGACAATGGGATGCACACAACAGGACGGCGGGCGTATAGTCCTTCATGCAAACGTCTGGCGACAGTTTTTCGGGAGATCCGCTTTCCAGTAGCAGCCATAAACTGATTTGCTACCTCACTAGCTGTGCTGCGCCGGTGTCTTTTTGTTGATAGCACTATGTACCGATCTTCTGCAGGTGTTGTACTGCGAATACGACCTCCCCGTGACGTTTGCTACACTCTCCATTTGTTTGAAATGATTTCCAAAGCCTTGAAACAACAATGTGGCTGACGTCGAACTCCCTGGCAACATCTGTTATTTTTCTCCCTTTTTCAATCTTGCCAATAATACGGCCACGCGTAAAATCATCTAGGTGATGTCGGGAAGACATACTGAAAATTGCAAGTTCGTCAATTGATTCTTTCCCTTTCAACTTTGCGTTTGAACAACGGTCAATACGCGTCAAATCCTTTATATCTCTTATTAGCGCTATGACGTCACGAACAAGTTCGGCAATCCAAAATTAGCATACGCACAACACGTCTTACAGTATCCCGCACTTATGCTAATTTCCATATTTTCCTGCCTTCCATTTTATGGTTGCTATCGTTGCTATTGTCATCCGTCCTTAGCAATTGTCCGGCAGTGTATAATAGTCTGTTAAAAGGCCTACTTTCATTAATGGGCCTAAAAATTTATTATACGATGCACTTTCACTAACCTATTTTTTCAGGTCCGTGTTATTACAGTTTGTTTCAACATGTTCCTTAGTGTTCTGCCGATCTCATGCCATACAAAGACACTAATTTTAACCATACAAACTAACAATATTGAAAAATTGAGTTCGGACGGACTAATAAGTACATCAGTGCCGCTGCCGCCGTTGATAACGATAGCGCGCGAGGAACGTCGCAAGGTCTGTTTTAGGTCAAGCGAAATGGCACTCCACAGTCCGTTGCCAATTGCTGAACACAATACTATTTTGTATTAAATTACACGATTAATATTAGTATTTAAAGACACCTCATACTGTAGACCCAAAATTTTAAGCAATGTAGACTAAAGTAGTTTATGGGGCCCCTCGGGATTAGGGGCACTAAAGCTTAAGCTTCAGTTTCAGTTTCATAGTAGATCTGCCCCTGGTTGCAGTAATGTAAATAAGTTTTTTTGCAACTGAAACATTTTCCGGTTAGGGGGTCACCATGATGAGACTAGTTCTTTACGTATGTGCGAACACTATGGCGTAATATGATTAAACGGGTAAACTTCAGCAGCCCTGCGCTTTCAAGTAGGGATTTTTTTATAATTAAAGGTTTTTCGTGGAAGTTACTGCTTGTGTTATTTCAACTGAATATAAGATACTAAAAAAGTTAATAATCAATGCATTACTCATCGGATTGAACATTTGACTGACAGTTTGAGTGTTTTAATGTGCGAAGAATTCAGATCCCTTAAGACCTGAAATTAAGACCAAACCGAAATTTAGCTTTCGTTATTTCTTACGCTCGTAATTTTCACTCCGCGGTTGTATGTAGGAACCGTGCTTACAGCAATGACAACCGCCTGTAATTAGCTTGTTTCTCACGTATAACATGTGACGTAAAAATTATCCACGTAAGCGATAAAAGTGTACTATATCAACTTCCTTTTAAAGGAAGAACTACACCGATGATCCATTACATTATGACCGCCTACCCGAAAAGCTGTAGAACCCTTTAGCCCACAAAACAGCGGCCACTCGGCGAGGCATAGTTTCGATGAGGTGGCTATAGGTATCCTGGGGCTGGTACCATAATGTCAACAGCAGGTCCCCAGTTCCCGTAAATTTCGGAGTGGTGGTGATTTAGCGCGAACCCGCTTTCCCAAGTCGAACCACAAATGTTCGATTGGGTTCATGTCAGGTGAATGTGGAGGCCAGAAAGCTTCCAGGAAGGTTTTCGAACCACTTCTTGAAGATTCTGGCAGTGTGGGTCATGGCGCATTACCCTATTGGTAATGGCCATCACCAGCATGGAACACAGTTGCCATGAATGGGTGAACTCTGTCCGCAACGATGTTAAGAAACCAGGCAGCTGTCAGAATTGTTCTACTGGGGCCTAGTGTTCTAAGAAAACATTGCTCACAGCATAACCGCCGCCGCCCTGTTTCCGCCTAACAGTGCATCCAGGTCCCATAGCCCCATTGGTAATCGGCGTATCCGCGCTCGGCCATTTAAGTGATTCACCAGGAATCTATTTCTCAGACCAGGCCACCACCTTCCAATCATCCACGGTCCAATCTCTATCTTGGGCCCATTTCATGCGTTGTTGGTGATGACGTGTAGTGAGCATGGGGACCCGGCTGAGTCTTCGGCAACGCAGGCCCATGCGCAGAAGGCTGCGAAGAACTGTGTGCCCTGAACACAGTTGTAGCTGCAGGTGATTTGTCTGGCATCAATGAGCTGCGGACGACACGGATGGACGACGGTTCGTCCATCCGTGTGTCGTCCGCAGCTCATTGATCGTTTGGTCATCTGTGTTCTCCACATAGTGTTCGTCCATCTGTGCATTACTTTTGATACGTACTCACTACAGCGGAATTTAAAGAATCGCTAAGTCGCGCAGTTTTAGAGATAGTTCCGAGGCACCGTGCTACCACAATTTATCCTTTAGAATCCAATAAATCGCAATTCCCCCCCCCTTCAGACTCCGAACACTAACTGAAATCCGGTCCTCTGGTTTATATACTGCTCTGTGAACTTCACCTGCGCCACCGTTCGGTATCCGGGCTCGCTCATTTCTCTAGGCTGGGGTTTGTCATAATGTAATGCCTCACCTGTGCAATTCCTTTGCCTCTTACTGTAGAGTGAGCAGGCCGTATAAACGAAGTGGGATACACGCACATTTGCGAACGTGGGTGTAATGGTTATCCGCTTCGTTGTGTAAGTAATTTAATCTCTGTTTTTCATGCAAAGCCGTGAAAGGTTGTCAAATATGCCTTAAGATTTGGGAACAGATCTAGGCACGTAATGTGACAACAGCTTTTATCAATATCTCAGCGTTAGTTATCGGCATGACGTGTGTTCAAAACCTTAGATTGTTTCCCAACCGCCGATACACGAGAAACTAGTTAATTTTACTTTTGGATTTAAAATGAAGCGGAACTAGGAGATCTAGATCTAAATTTTATGTGAACAGCTGTCTTAGAAGGTTAAAGGAAGTTTGGATCACTAATCTCTTCACAGAAGATCTGTACTCCTGCAGGTTAACTTACCATGAAAAGGAAAGCTTTGTTGAACTTACTTCTGATGCCTGTCTGGTATCTACACTGCTGGCCACCCAAAATGCAACACCAAGAAGGAAACATTCGATTTGCCCGAAATTCGCAGCATGCTAAGCCCACGAGAGGACATGCAAACGATTAGCATTGCAGGCCATATGCAAATCTTGTGCGCCCGGCACGCCACCGAGAAGTACTATAAGAAGGGTGCACAGAAGGGGGTGTAAGTAGTGGAAGTGTGGTGCTGCCGGACCCGTGCGTGGGAAGCTACCCGATGCCTCGTCGCAGAATACGGCAGTCATTCCAGCTCGTTTCAGAGTTCGACAGATGACGAATAGTGGCTTATCGCGACAGCGGTTTACCATACCGAGACATAGGCGCCCGTGTGGAACGACATCCTGCCACAGTGAAGCGAGTATGGATTCGGTGGGTGCAGGAGGGAGGGACGGACCGACGTGAGCGATCGCCGCAGCCGCGACACCACCGAACGAGAGGACCGGCACGATGTGCGGCGGGGCATTGACTGCTCGCACAGCCACATCACGAACGTTAGCGCAAGAATTAGGGTGTGTTGCGCAACAACTGTGTCTGCACTTACCGTTCGACGTCGTCTGCAGGAACGGGGACTCGTCGCACGGCGCCCATTGCTCCAATTACCATTGACGTTACACCACCGACGAGTGCGGCGACAATGGGCCGTTGAACGCCGCACCTGGACTACGGAATGGCACGGCATTGTCTTAGACGAATCCCGCTTCTGCCTGCAACACTACGATGGTCGGATCCGCTGCAAGAGACTGTATGGCGCCTGCATTATGAAACGCCATACCGTTCCGTTGCCAGGCGTTATGGTTTGGGACGCAATTGGATATGACACCCGCACCCCTCTGGTACGCATCGCCGGTACACTCAACAGCCACCACTACACCTCCGAAGTTTTGAAGCCTGTAGTCCTCCTTTACCTGCAGGGCCTGCCAGCGGCCACGTTTCAACAGGACAAAGCGCGTCCGCACGTGGCACGCATCGTGCAACAATTCTTCACGGCCCACCAGGTGTCACTGCTGCTGTGGCCCGTCTGTTCTCCCGATATGTCGCCAATCGAAAACGTCTGGTCACTGATCGGCAACAGAGTGGCCCGGCAAGCACTACCCGCGGCTACACCTGATGAACTGTGGCAACGTGTGAAAGCAGCCTGGACAGACATACCCCAAGCCCACATCCAAAACCCCTCTCGTTCGATGCCGCGGCGTGTAGCGGCCGTTATTGCCAGCCATGGGGGCCACACGAACTATTGATGTCTGCGTGTTCCGCAAGTCGCACGGGCCTGTAAGCTCAATCGCTTCATCTTTGTATCTATTATGTGTCCAGTAAATCTGGCTTTGCTATCTCGTGTCCTTCTTGGTGTTGCATTTTGGATGGCCAGCAGTGTATATTCAGATCCATATACCAGATTCAGTTTTTTGGGTATTATGGAAAGAGAATATATAAGACTCAGCAACAAAGCTCTAAAATTGTTGCTAACATTTTAGACCACGTATTTATGGTGGGGAAACCTTTACAGTAATCTAAACAGTACAGGAACATAATGGACATTGACGCTGCACTGCGTCTTGTAGAAACGACCCTGGAACACGGTTAGAGAAGATTATTGCGAAGCAGCAGCAACAGACGTCGCATTGATCCCAGAGAAAATTATGCTAGTAAGAAGAATATTGTGGTATATTGATTATGGATTGCACGCAAGAGAAATATTAGATAAATGATATTAACGGTAAGTAGGTGACATGGAATAATCTGGTGTACAAATTATGGATTGTACGCTATGATTATGAAATAGATTAAGAGATTAAATGCTCGAAAATAGCCTAAAGGTTTTGTTTCGGCATCGCTGGTCCACAAAAGTTTCAACGTTTCGACTGCCAGCTAATGCAAAAAGGTTGGGAGCGACTGTATTAGAACATTTACAACTCAAACTGCAATCATGAGATGAAAAGATCCCAAAATGCATTTTCAAAATACAACGCAGGCAGGTAAACACTCACCTTCAGATGCTTGATTAGAATCTGTGGTCATCAGATCCTCGCTGAAATCAATTCCATTGATTTGCGATTTAACATCTATATCGCCAACTACTGTTAGTTTATTGAAATTCATAATTCCATTTATCAGCCGAGGTCTGTCCAACCTAATGGAGATATATTTTATAAGTTTTCTGCATCTAAACATCAGCATGAAATGAGCAGCTTAATACATTGTAAGAAATACTGGTACTATCTAGTGCCCATAGGATATTAAGTCTCGTAATTAAGGTGCACACGTATTATCGCAGTTACTCTGAAGCTAGGTCAGGTAAATACAATGCAGGAGGATTGTCTTACCTCTGAATTAAGAAGTTCATTGGAAGAACCATGTCTACAGCGCTTGGTGTATACATAAGACAGGCTAGTCAGTGATTTCTCCCGACCACTTGGAATACCAGTTGACCCACGGCAGTTACAACACTTCGGTGTACTGAAGTCTCCAGTCAACCCCATCTAATCACAGCAAGTGTTCACGATTTTCATGTTTAGTGGTTAAAACATAAGCTAGCATTTGTTCTCAAGCGTGGGGTTGTCTTAATATAAGGAGTATTGAACTTTACCATCCTACGAACAAGTCTTTACAAATTTGGATGAAATGCGGAGATTGCAAGAGATTCTGTTCAAAAACGCTGAGTGCAGGGGTGATATGCCATATGTATAACAACTGGCTCACATGAGCCTCAACATGAATGATTGTAATGCAGGTAGTGTTTTAGAACAGGTGACATTTACCAAGAGAAATTGTCGGTTCCTAAAGAATACAAGATTTGTTATGAACCTAATCTAAGTTGTTTCAGCTCTAGATAGAGCCTAATTTATGCACGAGGATAAAAGCCCTGGGCCGTGTAGGCCCGTGCATAAATTAAAACATTTCTTTAAAGTATCTTGTATCTAACAAGAAGTTGTTCTGACTGGTTCCATAGAATGTAAGGCCCCCGATTTGCAGGTAGGCCCAAGGGCTCATCTAAGTCGGGCTGTGGCTATTAAAAGGTGTTTAGAGTCCATCTGGTACAGAATTAGAGCTTTATAAATATTTTGTGACTGTTCTATAAATATAAACTTTGGGTAATATCTTAGTGCCAAACAGTGGAAACAAAATAGTCATCTCTGGAGAAGGAAGCTTTGAGCTATGGGCGGAAGGGGACTGACTCTTCATTGCTGTTGCACACGAATCATGTAAAACTTGTGTAAACCAAATTTTCCACGAAACTTTCGGACACTTCGGAGTTAACTTCCATCATAAGGCACTTAGTCCCAAATTAGCTTTCCCTCGGCTTTGAAGGCAGGCCTTACCACTGGAGTTTTCGTTAAAGTGCATTTGAAGCCATTACACTTGTCTGCAGAAGTCCCAAGCTTCTTTCCCTTATTCTTCCCCCAGCGTTGTGTAGGTTATCTTGCTGAGGGACAGTTTGCTGTGAGCTCAGGAGTCCAAAGTTCCTGCAGGAGAAGACGAAGGCACAACAGCGAACTTTTTCTTTCATGAGGTGTGTTTAGCGCATATATATTAACTGATCTGAAGTGGAAGGAAAATCCTGAAGTCAGCCATCATGTATCAGAAAAAGTAAATTCACAAATATTTGCTTTTTTTCCCATTCGAACAATTTAAGGAAGACTTAAAAAATCCCGAATCGTTTGTCCTAATGTTGCTCGATCGAACCGGCCACATGTCATCCCTGAATAAGTGTCATACAGAGGGATGCCCACTATTTTTAAGTTCTTTGCACGTCTAAAGTTGTGGAAATGACACTTCTTCCGCATCCTCGGGAACAACCTGCCCTTGATTGCCGCCGAACACAAACCTGCTTCACATCTTGAATACTCAGCGTTTTCAGTGATTATAAATCCCTTCATCTCAGTGGGAATTGCAGAATAAGCTTCACGTAGTGTTCAACATACATTCGGTCTGACTTAGAAACAGTGTCAGAAAACTCTTGCGTGTAACCGTTGTTTGACAACTGCGTACTAGTTAACTCAGCACTTCAGTACATTGCTACACATCCTCGAGTTCTAGAATTAAAGAACGACAACTCTGGCAATAATTATATACCTTAGGACTCAATCTCGAAGGAACACCTTAAACAACGGTCCAGTCCCACAGAAATGTGAAGTCTCACTTTCTTGAGACTTCTGCATGCATATAGAAGTTAGTTTTTTTAGAACTGCGCCGAATACGAAGCATTAAGGCACATCTTAGCTTTCAGCACTGCTTTAGTATTCAACGTATCCTAGTACCATGCACGGCTGGTCTCACTCAAGCCCAGTCTTCACTGTGCAGTGGTTTCGAGAACTTGCTATTACACTACCGCAGCCTCGCACATACAGCAATTGAGTCATACGAGTATACTTAAGAACGTTAAGTTTTATTAAGTTTGTCATTTAAGAAATAAGCCACCCTGTGCCAGAGGGATCTGAGGCCTTTGTTTCTAACCATTCTTCAGAGATAGGTCATGGTTAGATTACAGGATGAGGCATTTGTGGAGTACGCTAGCGGGGTCTCTGGAGCGGGAGTCTTACATTAAGGACCGGATACTGTTCATAGCAGTTAACTCTCGCGACGTCCTGGTCGGTCTGTCATCAGAGTACGGCCCTTTATACGCAAATATCGCAGCTCTTTTCTGCAGTAGTTGAACCTTCCTCTTAAGTTTACGAATTTTACCATACCTGGCGGGCTTACCTCCAGCCACCAAGTATTCACTAAGCCCTCTTTTCCATCGTACTTTCGTGGCTTACACTGCGCTTAAAAGTGCCGTGCTATCATTGGTGTGAGTCTGACTTCAGGTTTCGTACCTAGCAGGCTCACTACGGCTGACCGCTGCGTAGTCCCTCCTTGCGAGCTTTTTCTCTCATGGGAATCTCTCTGCTCGGCTTACAACTGCGTTCAGAGATGATTCCTAGCGAGATTTTCAGTCTGTCCTCCTGCTAGCGTACCGAGATCACTTTTTTCCCCCACTTTTTTTTTTACCATTCCCTGTCACGTGGGCCTCATGTTTCTTGTCACTCGACACTTAGAGATTTCTCTCGTGCCTCTCCCACGAAGCGTCGTTTCCTCTTGCCCCTCATAATCATAATTTTCCTGCGTTCCCAACAGATATTTGGCACTAATGGCACACTTGAAACCGTCTTTATGGGAGTCTGAGTGCTTCTAAATTGCAGTCTGGTGTGGTCCCATGATGCTCACAGACCCCCAGAGATGATCCACTGATTCCTTTGTTCTCACTCAAAGAGAATTACAAGACTTCCCTAATTAATATAAGTTAGTTTTCCAATTAATTTACAATAGGCCAAATATTTAACTTAATTATCAACATAATTTAGCCACGCCTATTAAGACCGTCCCCCCTTTTTAATAGTTACTAATTTAGACCCAATTTTCGCATCAATACTTTAAACCAGTTAAACGTGCACTATAACGGCTAGAGAAGCTTATAGTTGAAATACCTACTTTGTTACAGACTCTTTCAGGGAAGACTAGTTATCTCTAGCAAGCGAATTAAATTCCTAAACTCAAAGTACCTTTAAATCTTTGCCTTACACTGAACAATTGCTATGTTATCCAGGACAGGGCCATTAAAATATGATTTAAGAGTAAATTGGAGTTTTCACGGGGAATTTTGGGTTGAAAGATGCAAGTAAATTTCTATTTCTATACCAGGGGTGGGATTCGAACCCCAACTCTCTGCTCAGGAGCTCCGATTGCTATCTACTATACTACACTGGCATGTGCTCTCACTGTTGCTATGAGCCTTTATCTCATTTGCGTCCTGCAGGGAAGACACGTCAGATGCTTAACCTTCAAAATCAAAATTTTCCATAGAAGACTTTCCCGACAGCATTAAGACTTGTCCCATTTGCTGAGTAAATGTCACATTGAGTACACTAAATTTTTACTAAAGCAACTAAGTTTAAAATGAATGCAAATAAGTGAACTTGGATTATTGAAAGCAGTATCCTTAGTTGTAAAAAGGTAAGTTCGGAATGATTTAGCCAGAATAATGAAGTTTGCAGAAACCATGGGAGTTTCTTATTTGTAACTGAAGACCAGTGGCGTCTAACCCGGGGGAACAAGTCTCACAGCTCTAAGGCTGTGTGGACATTACCCTCACGTGTTCCATAAGTCATAGGATCCCAGTAAGCATGCTTACAGGGTTTTTTTTTTTTTTTTAGTTTCTTAGGCTCGCACCAAATGGAAAACCTGCTTTAATTTTCCAGATGCTACCAAACCTTTTCCTCCACGTAGACATACTCAGCTGCGAGCCTACAACTTTCAAGAGGCTCATTCTCTACGCATCAGTCATTCTACCAGCCTGTCCGCATGTGCCCTGAACTCCATAAATTATCAGTTTCCTGCACTTTACCACAAATCTATGACTCAAATCATTCCATTACTTCAGTATCGTGAATTGCTTAACACACGCAGCGGGAAAGTTACCCGTGGTAAAATTTCGTTCCGAGGGATGAGAAGGTTTCGAAGTTTGAACATTTATCGAACGAGCAGGATACATTAAGATGACTTCTCCCTTCTGCAGACTGAAGTCACTCAAACCAGCAAACAAATTGGAAGCACTTTTATTCTACGTTGAGTCACGTCGCAAATCTGAAAACCCGCTGTGTGCATGTTTGGAAGAGTTTGTTTAGCACAAGAAATGAGTTACACGCTGCTGCAGAAGACAGCTACATGTGCTAGGCCACATTTCTCCAAAGCGTTCGGTAGGTCTACTTGGAACGTACATTTAACTGGAAGAAGCAGCCCACCCCGTGCGGTTACAATGTGTACTTCGTTCAAAACGCTAAAGATACTTTGGTCACGTGTTAAATAGACCACAGTTGTCCTACGTTTTGTGTTCAACTTTCAAAAGGTTAGTTATATCGTATCTTCTCTGCGAAGGAGCACTTACCCCGAAACATCAGTTTCCACTTCGAAATTTTCTTCAAAATCTTACCCACCTTTCCCGGCAGAAATCCACGAGGATGTCACTTGCGAAGATTCTGTGAAATTATTTTAATGTTAATGTAGCAAAACAAATACTTTCACCGAAAGTTATCAGGCAAAATTTTCCTTGAAGCCATGGTGTTAAAAATTTCCATGATTACTAAGAAATCTAACGTTATCTATTAATAATATTGAAAGTCAGGTTACCTGTAGATTTCTTTCTGCATTTTCCTGATGTCCATTCCCAATGCGCTTTCAATGTTGAGTGAATCAACTTTCAGTGAGTTAACATAGATACTTCCGGCAATAGTCGTCGAGCCCGTAATAACTGCACTTTCATTTAGAAGCACGACATCTGAAAAACAAATTGAATGGAGTGAATTTTTTTTGGTAGCACGATTCTAGTTAATTGAAATCTAAATAACCAAGATTGACCTAGCAGATTTTGTCCGTGTACCATACATAGAACAGTTTGATACAATATGCTGGAAGCAAGTATGAGTCTTAAAAAGATTTAGACAGTGTTTAATGTATATATTGACTTGTGTGCCTTAATACTTTCCCGGGCAGACAGCGCTTGCTATAAAGCAGTTAATATTTATACTAGTTGAAAGCCAGTCAATGACTGGGGGAAATAAGACTAGTAATTTTTCAATTAAACAGGTATTCTTTTTGTTTGTAATGTCCAAATGTGAAAGTGTTTCATAAACAATAAAATAAAAGTATATTTGTTGAGGGGTGTTTCCCAGCACATCAGATTTCTATAGGTAGCTGATGAAATATCGAAAACAAAATCACAGCAGCCAGTCGCAGTATTTCCGTAGTTTTTATTTTATGAAAAAGTAGAAAGCAAGCCTTTTCAGTGGTTCCCCGTTCTTCAAAACCTCGCAAAAATGCATAGTGACACTACGGCACGCACAGCTTCATTTACTAAAGGAAAATCACGCAGGTGGCAGGCAACTGCGTTCACTTGTTTCAGCTGTCGCCAGATAGCAGAGAAGTGTTAAAATAGCAAAAGCATTTTCGGAGACTTAAAAGCATTGAGGGACAGAAGCACTGCTCCTGCACATGAATTACCATGACATTGGCAACTTACGCTGTTGCAAATGCTATGGTAGTTCATCTGCAGAAGCACAAATAGTATTTTATCTTTTCTTTTCTTTCACTTCTACAAATATAAGATACCTGGTTATACTTTGCGAAAAAAAAATTTATATTCTGAGAATTTCGTGGTTTAAGGAAAAAGAAAGTTACCAAACCATTTCATCATCATACGCATGAAATAACACTTACCTACTATATTGGAACTCCCAATTTTGACTTAAATAAGAACTGGTTTGACAATCTAAAATAATCATTTTAAGTTGGTGAGGGGAATCTTAGGAAATTTCATATAAGATTCTAAAAGACCTGTACACTGAAGAGCAATTGAATTAGAGATACCTGTCTAGTAACTTGTAGCACCACCTTTCGTCCTGATGAAGGCGGTGATTCGTCTCGGCACGGACTCTACAAGACACCGGAAGCGTTGGGAAGCCATACGGATCCATGACCCCTGAACAAGCTCCCACAGTTCACGAAGATTTGATGGAGGGTGGTCACAGCATCTAACTTCTCTCTATGGCATCCCAGATGTGCTGGATGGAATTGAGGTCAGGTGACCTGGCTGGCCAAGGAAGCGAGGTCACGTCGGTGGAGTGTTCATCCAACCATTCGGATACAGTTCGGGAGCGATGACACGGTGCATTGTCTTGTTGCAGGATGAGGTCCCAGTGGAATGTTGAAGACTCACAAACGGGAGCAAATGGTCGCCCAGAATACCCCGGTAACGTTGATCTGTGAGGGACGATGTCACACGTACCAGGGGTCCCATTTCAGTCCACGTAAATAGTCCCCGACGAGAATGTCACCCCCACCAGCTTGAAGACCTACCCTGCTGGCAAGAAGGATCCATCGCTTCATGTGGTTTGCGCCGTACTCTTATCCTGCCATCCGCATGTACCAATCCTGCCATCCGCATGAATCTCGACTCTTCAGTCTAGGCAACATTTTCCCACATGTCTAGGGTCCAGTGGCGATGTTCCAGCGCCCATGCTAATCTCTGCACCCTGTGATGTGCGGTCAGCAGCGGTACACTCGTGGGACGATGGCTTCTGTACCCCATAGAAGAGATTGTTCTGGATGGTGTGGCTGCTTATACGTTTTTGTGCACCAGCGTTAAATTCCCGAGTAATTTCTTGCACTGTGGCCCGTCTATCCGCTGTGAGCTAGCCGACTATGACCCCGCTCATCCACACTGTTGTCCACTGCAGTTGGCCCTTGCAGGGATGGTTTTATCGGATTCGATGTACTCACGGCGCACCAGTTACACAGTGGCTCGTGAAAATCCTAGTGCCTGCACAACTTCAGAGATTGAGTGACTCATTCGAAGGGCCTGACAATTTGCCCACGATCAAATGCGCTTAGATCCTTCGTCTTACCCATACTGCATAAGACTTACTGACTCCCGTCGCATCACTCATATCGTCGGATCGCTGCATACGTCATGTCGTTTCCGTTTACAGGGCCGCCCACAACGCCACATTTGCATAACGCCAGCTGTCTTTTATTCAATTGCTCTTCAGTGTATGTCGTTTATGAAGGACAAAGTAGAACCAAAATTACTGACGTAACGTTTTCCTGTTTCTAATGAGATGATCGTGTGACCTAACATCTGACGTCATGTCAGGGATTTGAATGAGATTAAGTTACACCAGCATCTGAAAAATGTTGCTGTGAAAAGTGGTTCGCAACAAAACGGGACAGATGTTCAGACCACAGAAGAGGTTGAACTCTCGCTTTAAAAGCGCCCCAGTAGTCTGATAAAACTACGTTAGCGTCTGTCACGTGATACGGTACCAATGGCTAAGTAGTACTGAGGAAAGAATTTCAAACTCTTTTAAAAAGATACAATCACGGTTACGGCTCGACGCTTTAGTTCCATATCCGTCCACTGACGCGCTTTTTATATCTTCGTGGCTAACCTTGGGTCAAATTGTTGCCATGAGCCTCCGAAATATTTACCTCTGAGTTTCCTCTGTGGCTCAGACAAAAACTCAAAATTAACACGAAAAGCAGCTTTACGTTGGGGAATTTTTGGTAGTTATTTTTTCGCATGAAACCTGTGCAAGATCTCAAGTAAATGGTTTGTACCACAAAGAATCCTGAAACACCTCGGTGTTACTCAGCGGACATAAGACGCCTGTTTGAAATTCTGCAACAGCAAGTGTGGTATTAGAATTCCTGGGAAGGGCTGTATTATACTGTTTGCTTATCTAAAACGCTCGTATTGAGCAAGAGCAAATTGGTATCCCTACATCGAAAGTTTAAAACATTAAAATGCCATATCTTGACAGAAAATTACGTTCTTTGAAACAAAGGAAACTGAAGACTCACTTTTTCGAAAACTATGATGCTACGTAATGTAAGTTTTGCGTTTGTGGTCACTGCGAGAAGGTTTTGTGTCACGCTTGAAGTTAGAAACCTGGCAGCTGCTAGTAAGATGAATCGAACAGCCGTGAGAAATACAGGAATAGAATTAAGTATATTTAAAAGAAAGTTTCTGAATACTTGTTCACGTAAATTTATAAATGAGAAACTTCAAATGACATTGCATAGTATCTCGAGATAAATCCATTTATTCAAACTGCAGGAGTTCTGAATTATAGTAGACACCCCTCAGGAATTTTAGACTACAGCAAATTTATTCAAATAAATTTTACTCACCTTGCACGATGTCTTCAATTGATTTAACTTTGTCTTCCAAATCTCTTATTTTGGCTTCCAGCTTTTCAGTGCCATGATTGAATTCCTCCAGGGTTAGAGCAGAATTTTTCCATTTCATATTTTCATAGATGGTTACGAGTTCAGAAGATAGTCCATTACTGATCTGCAAGTCTGTAAAGGACTGGCGGACAGTAAGAGTTTGGTTACCATGTTGCCTGACCACATTAACCAGAATGGATGAAATTTGTCGTATTTGCTCTTCTTGTTTGTCCAGCAGATCCTTCAAGAGAAGACAATACATAAAATGTTATGTTTAATTACAGGCAAATCAGGTTCAGCAGCAAGTTTATATACAAAAAGGCAAATATACACATGTTATACCTCATTTACGTAATGAACGGGAACACCCCTAATAGTTAGGAATACTTGAAAATTTGAGAGTCACATGATCTAATTGACTTAACGTGGGATGACTTCTCGTAAGAATTATACAAATATTAAAGCAGCTGATCTTGTGGAAGAATAGGAGTGGTAGACCAGTAAAAAGAAGGGAGAGCATTCAGTCGAGAGTAGATTACCGACAGCCAAAGTAGGGTGCCATATCTGTACTAATCAATAGATGCGAAACAGCGAGTCAAAGCAGAGTGGAACTAGGAAAAACGCCATCTATTAGCATACAATAACTACGTGCATCTCATAAGCAACGCGGAAAATGCAATCTAGGGCGTTATTTATTTGCTGCGAACAAGAGTTTTCAGCTGGCGGAGTATCAGTGATCCCAAATGACAGGAAAATAGTCATGTGGCCTGAAGAATTGCTGTTACAACTGCACCATGTCTACGGAAGAGCGGTGCATTTGGAAAAGTATGAATCTACACTGCTGTACATAAAAAATGCCTCGCAAAGGAATGCATGAAATGAGAAAAGTTACGACACATGTAGGTGGGAAAGATTAATTTTTGAAGGATTAATGTAGTGTAGTCTGAGTCAGATCGTGTGACAGTCACGCTGGGCTATAAATTTGGTAACAAAGTGCCCTCGAGTGGAAAGTTTTCCACTATGTTCCTGAGGTGTCGTTTACCGTACAACCACAATTCTTCGACATTACAGAGGGGTCGTGCAGATGCTTTTAGTCTGGCAATAACGCACCACATGTTCTCTACTAGGAGAAAGTATGGAGAATTCGCTCGCCAGGAAAGCATCTGGATACCTTTTAGGCATTCCGATGTTGGCAATGTGAGGTAGTGCGTTTTCTTGGAACCAGGCATCGATACTACGGAGGTACTGCAACCGAACGGGCTGCAGCACTTCATCGACGTATTGTGCTATCATTGTACCAACTATGCATGCGACTGGTGAACGGCTGTTTAAAATAAGCGCCACAATTACATCAGGTTGAGAAGCTGTATGACTCATGAATGGCAGCAAGATCATTTCGATGACTACGTAGTCTCAAGACTATCGGCGACAGAGACAAAAGCAAGACACGTTGCTGAATCTGGAACGGCATCACTGCAACCTTGCGGGATGTACTGCGATGTGGCGCAGGGGCAGTCGTAATTGGCTGGCGAGAACGCAGACCTGTTTCAGCCAATCTGCAATTAATAGTCCGTGTAGATACCGGGGGTGTCCATAGCTACTTTTATGCCTCTGCGAATGTCGTCCGATGTAGATTTGTTGGGCTGCTGCGATTTACCATATAATGCCGAAATGGCCTTCAGACGTCCGCCTGGGTGCATCAGTTTTACTACTACAGCGACGCGAGTTAGTATTTCTAACACTATCGCCAAATTCGGCAGACAAGTTCATACATCCCCACGAGTTTCCATAGCAATGCAGGGGGCAAACCAGCAGGGTATAAAACCTCTGGTGATTGAATTCCCGACTGCATGGCTGAGGCATTCACTTCCTTGCACGTGCTTTCGCCGCCGGGTCCGATACACTCCCAGGTTAAGACGAAGAAACTTATCTTCGAAGGAAAGTTTTGCCCTTTTATCTCCCTCACTAACACGCGATTTGTTCACAACTGCAGTAATAATCCTATCGTAGCCACATCCACCAATTTGCTCGACTCTCTGACAAATACTTCTTGGTGTGGTTTTTCCTATGCAGAGCAGGATATTTCTTGTGATCATGGCTCTCTAAACTGATCGAGGCGTAGTAATTGTGTAGATCATGCTTTCATGGAATACTTATGGCCAGTTCCTTAGGTAGTTTACGAAGTTCATACACAACCTCACACACTACTACGTGGTGAAGGATATTTCCAGTACTGAAATCTACCATATCGAAATACCACCACAGTGGTTTCGGGAACAAAGAATATTTCTAACTACAGAATTCAGATCGTGCTTTTATGGCCGTCTCATCCCAGACTTGGAGAAATTTTTCAAATAAATGATCTTTGATAAACTACATAAGCTTTTATGAGCATTCTACTAGGTACAAATGATTTAATATTTGTAATACCGTACCAATAAGGGCAGTTTTCTAACCTAAGGGATTCGGTGAACACTTTGAGTTTTCTAGAATGTGCATAATGTTACGAGCAATTACTGGAGAGGTGAAGTCACTTTTGACGAGGCTTAAAACTTACCTGCAATGTTTTCATAACTTCTGACACTTCTTTACCGGAGATTAAGACTGGATCTGAGACAGATTTCAAATGCGTTTCTATGGAGAACAGCTGAGTTATATCTTCGTCTTTTACAAGTAGAAGGAAAGCTGTTGTATTGTAACTGAATGACGTTATGGAACCTGCCATCGGCTTGAAGTCAGAGGGTATCACTGAAAAGAAAAGATCCCAATTATATTTAAGTTTATTAGACCACGTAAGCTAAAATTACAATTTTTTTTTTTTTAAAGTTTCAGGGTAAAATTGATGCGGACTTGAAATCACTATGAAACTTTAGATGTTTCAACGTGATCTCATTATATTTGCATATTACACACATCCCCTCTACTGCATTTGTTCGTTAAAACTGCAGCGCAATACATGGTATAACGCTTTAAAGGCTTATCGTGAAGACTGGTTTAAATATTGGGTTGATGAGAATGAAATGTCCGGCAAAAGACCAGAACATGTGGACAGTGAGAACGGAGAAGGGGGGGGGAACTTACCTAGGCAAAATAATCGCCCTCGGCATCGCGGCCATCTGTCCGGCAAGGACATGATCCCGGAACGAAAAAAGCCTTGTGGATGGGACCCATAGAAGTCAACTGCACGTTGAACCTCGTTGTCAGTCGTAAACTGTTTCCCGGACAGGAAGTGATCCAGGTGACGAAACAGATTGTCTGAGAATAGGAAGGATGAGGCTGTGCTTCATAGCTCAAGGCACTTAATTGCCTGCATCATTCGTTGTGCGACATAAGGGCGAGCGTTGTCCCGCAGCAGAACACTGTTGACCAATAACCAAAGCCGGTTGTTTCTGTAAAGATTTCCGGTGCAATTCAGCACAGTAACGTTCTGCAGTGATGGTTTGGCCTTTTGCCAAGATATAACGAAGTAAATTTCTCCGTCATTTCTGGTCTACGCCGGGATTCGAACCCGAGGCCGCTTATTCCGGAACAAGTCGCTCTACCAACTGAGCTACGCAGACGTTTTATTCTGATTCTTATCTGCCTTTATGTCGTGTGCGTCCTGCTGGCAGGTACGTCACATCTCCCCCCCCCCGAAAGAGGACCGGGGGCATACCCACGGGTCAGCCGTGACCATGAATCGTTGCAGGCAGCCATCCACTGTAGAACATGCACTTGAGAACTCCCAGTCAATCTGCTGTGTGGAATGCAACATCACACATTTTTATTTTTCGAAGCGCTGGAGAAGAAATTCTGATTTTTCCTGTCTCGCGGTGTGGAAATAACATCACACCAATGCGAGATTTTGAACGGCCGTGTCATCCGGATAGTTCGGGCGCCATTATAACGAAGTAAATTTCTCCGTCATTTCTGGTCTACGCCGGGATTCGAACCCGAGGCCGCTTATTCCGGAACAAGTCGCTCTACCAACTGAGCTACGCAGACGTTTTATTCAGATTCTCATCTGCCTTTATGTCGTGTGAGTCCTGCTGGCAGGTACGTAACAAAGAAACTTCTGAATTATCCCGGCTGTGACCTACCAGACAAGGACCTTAGTGTAGGTGTGGCTTAGGATGCAGTCCAGTAGGCTGTGCCTAGCTTAACCATTGTGCAGTTAGTTTCGGATTATCATAGAAGACCCACTTCTCGTCGCAGGTGATTATTCGTTACAGTAGAGGTTCCTGTTTATTCCTGGCAAGCAGAGACGTGCAGACTTCCAAACACGCCTAGTCTTCTTGGCAACTCGTGTGGCAGCCACATGTCCAGCTTTTTTATCTTACCCAGCACAGTCAGACGCCAAACTGTCGTGTGGTGGACATCTACCGCTGCCACTATCTCACGATAAGTTTTTCGGCGATCAGTTTCAACCACATGTAACAGAACATCCTTAGGAACAGCAACAGGTCGGTAGCCACGTGGTACGTTTTGCAGGTCCGTATCTCAGGTTCGAAACTTCACAAACCACCGCCGAATGGTTCCTTCGTTAGCTGTATGCTGCTCAAATGGCTTTGTTAATGTTTCGACCGGTAATTCCTGCTGAATGGCCCAGTTTAAATTCATACAGGAAGATTACTCAAATCCGAAGTCCGCAAGTTTCCTTTGCAAGCCACGTTACGTCCAAACAAACCACGTATGAACCCTGTTCTTCACATACGTGCTAGCAATTTATAGTAACTGACGTTATACCCGTAGCACCTGTGGGTGGTTCCATTCCACTGTTGGGGGGGCTTCACTGCTCGTTCGCGCTGGGAATTTCATTCACACCAATGCAATAAAAGTAATTACTAAAACAATGCAGTTGAGATTTGTACACTATACTTTTCAATGCAAATCATTGATATCTTCTCAGATCACGATACAATGCTACATACCAGAGTAGATATATGCTGTTATTTTCATTAGTTCCATTTCGAGCTATTAAAAGCCGAACGAAGAATTGGCTCACTTTAATGAACTACCACTTATTTTCCTGATTAGAAAACTTAAACTGAAATCCTTACACGACTTCATAAGTTCAGTGTCTACAATCATTCAGTTTATTAGTAACATCCCGAACAAGTATTTTGCGCTTTTTAGTGACCTTATTTATAGGTATCTCATTTTTCTAGGCTACATCTTCCATTCTCAGAACAATTTCCTCCCTTCTTTGTTTTACCATAGTTAAAGTATGGCAATCTGCTACGCAAGAGGCACGTAGCATAATTAAATTGTGAGCTTTATCAAGGAGTCCAAAATAGATCATAGGAAGAGTCAACATGTTACTTATAAGCAGCCAGAGCGTGCAAGACCAAATTATCTTAGCGTGATACCAATTAGCGAAGAGTTAAGAAATTTTGTTCTGTAGAACATTTTACCCCATGTAACCGTAACTGTTTTGGGATTAAATTATTCTAGTTACCACATTTAGATATAATGGTGCCCTTCTGCAACTGAATTCCACGAAATATATTCCAAGTTCGAAGCTTTTAATATTGTGTACATATATTAATCCCCGTTATATACACACACACGGGCTCGGTATATCGACTGAAAGGAACTTTAGATCTAACTAGAACTTACGTGCACATCCTGTGAGGGCATACAAATTTACGTTTTCATCTTTCCATATAGCAATCCTTCAGGAAACTTTAAACTCGCGTCCTCCTGGAACGGGAATTGTTAGATATGTATTTGTTCATCAATTGTGGCAACGTGACTGAAAGCGTAGGAACCGTGACCTGTATGTGAGTTGTTAATGTTTTCTCAAAATGTATAGTAAGTGTGCTGGTTAAGGATAATAAATTAACAAACTTAGATGAAGTGAGTCATTGTGCAAAGAATACAGAACGTCGGTAAGTGATAAAGACAACATGGCGCAGTCCCTGTAGTCCTTATTCGCACTTAAGTGATAAAGATTTTCCTGGTAAGTTCTAGTTGGAAAATAAAGGGAAGAAAATAAATCAAAATTGAAGGCTTCAGGCCTCCAAGGTTTGTCGTTAAGCGGTAACATCGTTGAAAACTTTAGAAAGTTCAAACAATTTTGAAAGCTACAGGGCATCATGGTATAGATTCTGAAACTAAAAACAGCAATTTTGTTGAATGTAATTGGAGAAGCTGTTTAGCTTTTTAACACCTTCAACTTAAAAAGACGAAGAAAAAATTATGAATTGGTCTTGGATGCATTTGAGAGGTATGCTCTTCCTCATAAAAATATTGTAGTGGAAAGATAAGTTTAACAGTCGCATACAGGCTGAGGGCGAGCCTTTTGACACTAGTTTAATAAAAATGAGTGAAATCATGCGAGTTTCAAGATCAAACTGAAAGTGCAATTAGAGGCCGTATTGTCTTTGGTATTAGAGAAGTCGTTACAAGAGAGTTGACTGCGTGTAAAAGACTTTACATTGTCTAAAGCTATGTATCTTTGCAAAGCTGCGGAATTAAGTAAAGAGCAGGCGCGCACTTTGCAGGGACATAATGAATCTGGTTTATACATATGCTCTTTCGGCAAAACAAAAAATATAAGGATTCAACTGTTGGTAATAAATTGCATGACTCTTATAACAAGAGTTTTAATCAAAAACAGACCCACTTATTTTAAAAGTAATGTACAAGAATTGTACAAGTGTAAGAAATGTAATACTATACACAAACGAGCTAACTGTCCTGCATATGGCAAAAAGTGTCTAATTTGTGGCAGGCTAAATCACTTTGCTGTTAGCTGTAAAAGGAAGAAAGTAAGTGAAATAAATACACTGCTGGCCACCCAAAATGCAACACCAAGAAGGACACGAGATAGCAAAGCCAGATTTACTGGACACAATAGATACAAAGATGAAACGATTAAACTTACAGGCCCGTGCGACTTGCGGAACACGCAGACATCAATAGTTCGTGTGGCCCCTATTGCTGGCAATAACTGCCGCTACACGCCGCGGCATCGAACGAGATAGGCTTTAAATGTGGGCTTAGGGTATGTCGGTCCAGGCTGCTTCCCACGTTGCCACAATTTTGGGCCAATCGAATGCTTCCTTCTTGGTGTTGCATTTTGGGTGGCCAACAGTAATTTTAAATTTTGTGAAGTACAAGAAGAAAGGATTGAAGGACTTTATGGTCATGATTTTGTAATAGATAATTTAAAAACTAGTGTGGTTTAAATAGACCAGAGTGAAAAAAGTGATTAATATTGAAGGTAATGATAATGAATTTATATTGGACACAGGAGCTGAAGTGAATGTGATACCACTTCATGCCTTCGGGTCACTCGATTGTAAAGATGAAGTGAGAAAACCATTATTTCTGGAGGCCTATGGTGGATCAAAAATTTCGACTTATGGTGCTTCTTTGTCCTGTACTGTGCAAGATAATTTTAAGTACCTTGATTTTGCAATTGCAAATGATAAAACCAAGCCCTTCTTGGATTAGATGGATGCATTAAGTTAAAACTACTTCAAAGAATTGATGTGAATAGCATAAATTCAACAAGTGCTAAAGAAAGGTGTATTAAAGAAAATGCAGATGTTTTTAAGGGAATAGGAAATTTTGTTTTAAGTGTCATTAACATTTCTCCAGATGTTCAGCCAGTAATGAAACCTAGAAGAGTACCAATAGCAGCTCGGGATAAACTTAAGCATAAATTAAACCAGCTGGAGAATCAGGGAATTATTACAAAGGTTGAAGATCCTAAAACATTGGTTAGTAATCATAGAAAAACCAGATGGAACTTTGAGGTTATGTTTAGACCCAGTTGATCTTAATAAAGAGTTCAGCGACAATACTTTGATACTAACTATTGAGGATGTTAGTGCTAAATTATGTAATCAGTATTTACTGTTTCAGACCTGAAAGATTATTATCTAGTTCAATGTGAACTAGAAATAAAGTAAAGTGAATGTTGTACATTGACCACACCTTTTGGATGTTCTCAATTTAATAGAGAATCATTTGGTTTGTCTTTTGCACCCGAGTTGTTTCAGAAAATTAATGGTACTCATTTGATATATTCCGGGTGTAATTGTTTATTTTGATGATATATTAATTGCTGCTGATGATCAACAGCATGATGGCATCTGAAAGGTTATGAAACTAACCCGACAGTACAATATTAAATTTAATAGCTCCAAGATAAAATATAAAGTTAGTGAAGTTACATATTTGGGTCATGTTTTTTCTAAGGAGGGTATAAAAACCAGACCGAGTCAAAGCAATACTAGCATTGGAGAAACCTAGAAATAAAACTGAACTGCAGAGACTGTTGGGAATGTTCAACTAGGTAAGAAAGTTTATTCATAATATGTCAGCCATAACAGCTCCATTAAGAGAACTACTAAAAAAGGACCGAGAATGGCAATGGATACAAGTCCACACTGAAACGCTAGAAAAATTAAAGCAATTTATCAGTTCTGCACCAGTTTTTGATATATTTAATGAACAAAAGAAAATTCAACTACAATGTGATAGCTCCAAAGATTGGATGCTGTTTAATGTCTAATGGACATCCAGTAGCCTTTGCATCCAGAAGTTTAACTGAGACTGAAAAGGGCTATGCTCAAATTCAAAAAGAGCTTCTCAGCATAGTAACAGCCACCCAAAAGTTTCATCATAACATTTATGGTAGGGAGGTTCAAGTGCAGACAGATCACAAGCCTTTCATGACAATCGTGACTAAAAACACGACATCTGTGTCATTGCCAAGACTCCAAAGAATGAAGCTAAAGTTACTTAAGTATAGTTTAAGGGTTGAATACATACCAGGCAAGCTCATATACACTATCTACCAACAAGTAATTGGACACCTGTGATAGCAAAGGAAAACTAAGTTTATTCACCTTCAATAGTTGGCGGAGCCTCCACGAGCGGCGATTACAGCTGCGACCCTCCGGGGCATACTCTCAACCAGGCGTTGTACGACGGCTAGCGGTATTTTCTTCCACTCTGCTTGGAGAAGACAGGTCAGTTCCTTCACCGATTTCGGACGGTGGGGGCACCCCTTAAGTCGACGCTCCAACTAGTCCTAGAGGTGCTCGATAGGGTTAAGGTCC
The DNA here is from genome assembly GCA_039090855.1 of Macrothele yani. Classification (NCBI taxonomy): domain Eukaryota; kingdom Metazoa; phylum Arthropoda; class Arachnida; order Araneae; family Macrothelidae; genus Macrothele; species Macrothele yani. The sequence continues at coordinate 37,402,298 of CM077004.1, forward strand.
GGGCTCTGCGCAGGGCAGTCCATTCGATTAACCCCATTGCACCATACCAAGCCATGATGGACCTCTCAACATGACAGGTGGCATTGCCATCTTGAAAGTAACATGGGTCCACCCCGTAAAACTGCCACAACGTAGGAAGCGCATGGTCATCCAAAATGGTGCAGTAAGTCTCAGGGTCTTCGCTGTGGCGGTCAATGAGAATTTTTCCGTGACTCACTTATGAACGTGGAAAGAGCGATGACTTCTGTTTGATCTACATTACATAGATTAAGTTTTGTTTTTTTATGGAAATTACAGCACACGTGTCACGAAGATATAGGTGTCTACTCCCTAAAATTGATAAAAAAATCTTGTTTCCTACAAAAATATGAAATGCTTATATTTACATTGATTAAAATATTAAGGTGGCGGGATCTTGACAATTTCGACTGTCACTTGCCGTACGGAAGATCAGAAAATAGCTTACTGCAAGTTTAAGAAAACCTTAAGAGCAGTGAGAAAGCATAAATGCTCAAGGACCAGGAATTCTGGCACGATAGCTCCCCCTAAGTAGTCTTAAATTATATTTGCAATTTACTAAAAGGGAGTCTAATATTTTATGACGCGTGTCATGTGTCTTCCTTTCAACACTCATCGATTTCTTAAATTTGTCAGCATAAAGTGCGCTTAAGGTTGTGTTAATGGAGGATCAGCAGTCTGCACAAGTGAAATATTTTATTGCCCCGGGCCTTGACACAGCTTTAGCTCTGTTCCAAAATGAAGCTCTTGACAGTTCATTGTAGAAACTGATGATTAAAGTCTTAAAAATAACTGCTCACATTTAATTTTATAGCAGTTTCACCTGCAAATTTGAAACTCCAAATAAGTATTTCAAGCACTGGTATTCTAGCGGGCAGTTCAAGTTTTTATGAGAAACGTGGGAGAAATTTTTTTTTATACTAAAATTTCCATGAACTATCTGAATGTTCTGCGTTTAGTAATTGTTTTTTTTTACCTAATCCTCATGTAATGTGTTACGAGGAAACAAGTTTCTTTCAGGACTTTTTAACAGATTAGAGGGGGCAAATGGAACTTAGACAACTTTTCCATTTGCCTTGTATATAATTTTTACTGTACTACATATATTAAAGTAATAACTATATATAGCACGGGGATGTATTTAGAAGCCGGGGGCCCTTTACCCCCTCGAAAGTTTTTTTTTGTTAAAATGCGGCTTTCATTAGAAAAATGCCTTAATTTAACAAAAATGCATCAACTTACATCAGAAAAATGCTTTAATTTTTCTAATATTAACTTTAATTTCGTTCTGGTGGATTTCAAAAACTTTCATTTTTAGTCTCTCCCGGAATTTTTTTTACATACTGCCCTAATGTAGTAATTTGTTTAAACGTTTCAAAAACAAACTTTCCTCAGCAAAACGGCGAAGGGAGGAGAGGTTCAGGGTGTAGGTTTCGGCAGGCTTGAAAATCTTATCTATTAAAATGCATTCAACACTCCTGAATCGCGATTCCCTGACTATGGGGTGTGATTAGCCTACTTATTACATTTAAGAATGACATGCGTCCTAATACACTAACAAAATATACTACTTGAACAAATATTAAAAACAATGAGAAATATTTGTAGCATCAAAAAATTTTGCGTGAATTTATTAACATTTGGCTCGGTAATATAAAGTGTCGCCGGGGGAGGGTAGTTTCAGCGATGGATTCTCCACTTTAATTTATGCCTGAAACACTGAGAACAGATACTCATGAAACATTAGATCTATTTAAATAGCCTGTTTGTCACATAAGCACTCTGGAAGACAGGAGTATCAACAACTTTACCAACTGTTGTTGGGCAAGCACTAGTTTTAGTAAGCCCTGTAAGATATACCCTTCAGGTGACCTAGGGTTTCGTGGGTCAAAAATCTAACGCTTCAAGTTATATGCCTGAGTTAATAGCGAAGAATCTTACCATGTGGAACTTGAGTGAAGCTTTCAGTTTGCCCATTCCATACGAACATTTCAGATGACTGCTTCTGTATCAGGAGAAGAATGATGTCATCTCTGCAAGTGGGAAGCAGGGCACTGTACCATTGCTGAGCATCAGGAAGGTTGAATTCTTGTTTCATAAAGAAGCCACCTCTGTTCCATACGGAGAGAGTCTGGTAATTCTCTGCTGCAATGGCTAAGTAATGGTGAACGCCCAGGCGAAAATACTCCAAGTCTACTATATTCTCAATATAAGGAAACCTAAAAATACATTAGAAAGAAGCTTAAAGTACTAAAGGAGCTTAACAACTGTGCATAACAGATCAGTATTTCAAGTTTCCACTGTGTCCATACAAGGCGATAATGAAATTATAGAGACTAAAGTAAAACTAGTTCGTTTGTACGACATTTAATATAAAAATTAATAGATGCTGTTTTTTTAGAGCATGATAACATTGCGCTTACTATGTCACTACAAAAATATCCCTTGAAAGCTTCCCCAACTTCAGATACATTCTGGGGTTTATTCCTCCCCCACCAACTGAGGCTTCATATGAACGTCACTCAGTTTGCTTGCTAATGTAATCAGCTGCTGTAAGAATATAACCAAGGTCTACACAGGATTAGCGTCGCTAAGTGTGAGTCTTAGAAGCCTTGACGAGCAATGTTAAATGGGCATTTATCACTGACAAGAGGTTAAACATTCCTCAGATTGCCAGCAACCTAGCCAGTGGCTTCACAATTAGCTGCCTGAAATGCCAGTCGAAAATCTAGAAATAGATTGTTACGTATTATATTAGGTAGCTGGTATCAGGGGTGGATTGGCCAGTTGTGTGCCATTGCGCAGTGGATCGCTGCTGGAGCGTTTTTCTCACAATCTCATTCGAATTTGGTAAGCAATTAATACGTTTTCTCATAACTTTTCAGAGCGTTAGTTAAAGTTTTTCAGGCTGATCTCTTTAAATTATATTATATGCCAACCGAGGATTTATGTTACTGTGAGATTCTTCCAACCCACATTTTATCGCTCGGTTGCTGTATATGGAGTATCACCTCAGAATCATTCTCACACTCCGTAACATCTGTAGTGGAATGTTTTTATGACTAACCGTTTACCTCACATTCCCCTTTTCTATAAACCAGCAGTACCCATGTAATGGTGCAGTGTCTGCTACCAGCACCTGACAGGCAAAGTTATGTGAAGACCTGGCGCGCGCGTCTTCGTGCTTCATATAGGTTAAAGCTCAACGTGCAGAGGATGCAGTTTCAATCCCCAGACAGAGAGGAGTCTGCTGACGCGCCTCCCCGTGACCTTCGGCCTCCCTCTCTGGATCGGAACGCGTGGGCCGATCAGAGAAAGTATTTCAATCAGTCCAACCCTGGTAATGCGAAATAGTTTAAGCTGCTGAAGTTAAACAGGGAAGTATTTATTGGAAACAAATTCGCCTAAAAATTTTTAGTAGTCTCCATTGGAAATCTTTATGCAGTCTTTGTACATTGGAGAATAGACTTTAATCGGCAATTAATAGTTTGGACCATGAAGTCACTTATATACAGTTTAACCCACTTGACTGGAATAGTCTTCACTGGAGAAAACTAGAAATTTCAGTTCAAAAAACTTAATTTCAGTCAGAAAAACTGAATTTAAGTGAAAATCTTAAGAGAACCGGCCTTTTAGTAGTAAAACAAATTCCAGTCTTCATAAAAAAAAAAAAATAGTCATAAGTTAAAGTGAAAAGAAAATCTACATGAATAGTACAAAACTATCGTAAATAAAATTCACGTACTTTTGATATGATCCAATACGAGGCAAAAGAAGACACCAAATTATTAGGTATGGACTGTCTTTTCTGACACTTTAAAGTTTCAAAACATTTACAAAAAGAAAGTGAAGACTGTACACGACTCGTAGGAGAAACTTCGTATCATTTAAAACAATGTACGCAGAGTTTTTGTAATCAAACCAGTTACAAAACTTAAATAGGTTTGTGAAGTTAAACATATACAAGTAGGTACGAACACTGCTAGATAAGTGGGAGAAACTGAAGTTCAGGTACTACACAAAATGTTCCTCACAGAGGAAGATAGATGCAGAATAATTTCTAATTGAACAGTAGCAAATGGCATCAGTTAAAAAAAAAAACTTTAGTAAGGTTTAGCTGAAGTAGGGAAATATATGCTAACTCCACTATGCGTCAAAATTGCATTGATAATTCGAGAGTATGTTCCACGAAACTGGGTTATTTTTCGAATCTGACTGCAAAGATCGGAAGTAGTATGATTCCGCCCCTATCGGGTAAATTGCAGACTATTTTGGGTAGGAAATAGTCTTTTCGTAGTGAAGTACTCAAGCGAAAAAATTTACAGGAGTTTTCACTTACGCTCTCGGGAAGTACGTTAAAACAATCCGAAGATATAAGTCATGACTAAATCTGAAAAATACGTGTCTGAAAGATATTACGTCCCTTAGACGGAAGAGCTTGTTTTGAGCAAAAAAGATACTACTTACGGAAAACGTTTTGTGCATCCTAAAAAAAAGTTAAGATTTTAGGGGAGTAGATACTGCTATGAATATCAAATATGCATTTGCCCTCCGTCCTGTTTGTAGCATAGTTGCGCGGTGTTAAATTCGAGATATGCAGAATATTCTGCACCACAATCAGACCCGGGAACGTTCACATCACTTTAAATACGGAGAAAATGCAACACATGTTTTACCTGTTCGGAAAAATTATGCGAACAGGGTTTTCCTTTTCTAAAAAAAAGGTATGGAATTTTTAAATCCGCTTTTAGAAGTAATGATATAAAAAAGCATTTCCAAAATATTACAGCATCTGAAAATCACGAAAAGGCCAGGACGATCGTTCTCACAGTTCAGGCTTGAAAATGCAAATTTCAATTTACGGACAGTGATAATCTTTTCAAAAGAGGTAATATTTTGATCCTGTGGCTACCCTAAAATCTAGTTTATACATAATTTTTTAATGGCGAATATTACAAGCGAAGTTAAACATTGTATTAGATAACAGGCGAACGCTCTGGGAACCACCAGGAGCTTTGCAAAGTACAGCCAGCTTTTCTTTTGAATTTCTGTTCTTTGTGAACATCACAGAATCTTTCAACTGAACGGCACATTACTTAATCTAGTTTCCTTTTATGTGTAGCAACCTCACAGCTAATCTAAAAGTGTACTACAGCAAGCAGTGAAGTACGAGAGAAGAGTAGATTGCCAGAATTACGGGTTATGACTATCAGCTAGAAAAGGAACGCAAGTACAAAGCGTATTTTTTGGGTGCTACATCTTCAGTCTACAATTTAGACGAAAGTGAGATTGTTACGTAGGTCGCTCATTTTTATGAGCACAAATGTTTCTCCCCTTTCAGTAGGACTAAATGCTTATGATATTTAACAAGTGTTTTGGAAAATAAAGTCTTCAAATACCGAAAGATAACTATACTTACCAAAGATGAGGTCTGCCAAGTTATATAACCATTCTCGGGGACAGGTTTAAGTTAAAGCCCAGGTATTGGAGAGAATGCATCCAGCTTCCCTGCGTAGAGTTCAGATTTCCAGGACTTAAGTTCTAGAGACGCAAAAACCATATCTCCAATTGGAAAGAATGCGCGTAAACCTGTTTTGCGCCATTAACACTTTACACAAAGCGTAAGAAAAAGAACGCCCCTTTCCTGCTTTACAGCAACTCAACTTGATACACAAGCTGAAAAGCTACCGACGCCACTTAACATTTATGAACAAATTTAATCTTATACACTTTGAACACAATCGTTAATTTAATGATTTCGTGTCCCGAAGTAGTATACTACATTTTGGCCAAACATTACGCGTTTTAGGAAAAATTAACTACGCAGGTTTATATTCGAAGCTCTTCAAATAGCTAGATTGTGCATATAATGCAAACTTACTGCGTTCAAAACTGAGAACCGGAACTGATAGCTTCTGAAGGCATTCACTGCTTAAGGCTGTCTGAGTGTTAGGGTTCATCTGCGATCGATGGGCAAAAAAATCATTCCTTGGGAGTAGCTTAACGTCTTTAGCGACTGTCCCAGAGAATCACTGCAGATCACCATATTCGGAATGGAAGGGGTCTCTCGTTTGCTCCACAGTGCAGTGGCGGCTCGTGGTAGGAAAAATAGGTGAAAAGCTACAAGAGCAATATGAAAAGTTATCTACTGTCTTTAATGAAAATCAGTTAATGAGAACTTACCTATTTTTTTTTTTATACGTATATTAGATCAATTCTTTAAAGCTGGAAATTTGTCGATTATGTAGTCATAAAATGGCTGTTTCTTCGTGACATCAAGAAAATTTCTTTCCGAATAGAAATATTTGCCAAAGAAGCAAGTTTATCTGGAGAAATAGTGTTTGAGTAAGTTTGTATTCTTTCAAGGCAAGAAAAACTTTCCACTGAAACACTTGCAGATGCAATTGTTAAAATCCGGGAAACCAATTTATAAGCTTTTGTAAAAATGCCTTTGTCTCCATGAAACACTCGAAAAAGTTCATGGGTAGATATATTCCTTAATTTTTCATCAGCATATACAAGACTCAGTTCATTTTTAAGGCTCTGGTGTTTAGATATTTTTCCGTAAAAATGTAGATTTTCAAAAGCGTGAGAGGGAAAGCATGAATTAAATTGGTCGAATTTGGTTGTGTCAGCAAGACAGGGAAGTTGAAAAGTTTCTCACTGTCTTGAAATATATCCATTTCCATAAGAATGTGGTACAAAATTTCAAAATACAATTGTTTATAATTTTTAAAAAATTGTGTAAGAGCAGCATATTCCCGTTTAGATCTGCTTATTTCTGTGATTTTGTTAGCTTTTCCAAACAGTTTCAAATACCTCATCGTTCCTTTTATGGCTCGAAATTTCATAAGTTTTTTTTTTTTTAATTTGAGTAACACAGTATGCGTCTAGTGATTTTTTCTGCAACATTCCGAATAATAGATCGGTGAACCAAATATTTCATTAAATACTATTCCCAAAAATGTAAACTCAAGTGTTCATATAATTTAAAAACCCTTGGGCAAGTTGAATTTATTTTTTGTCTGATTGGTCACTATGAGAAATTCGAATACTTCCTTCAATTTATCCCAACCTTCAACTATTACACTTACTATCTTCGAAGTGGAGGACCATCGAGTTTGTTATGATTGGCATGCCTCTTGCGGTTGTTTATGATAGTGTATTGTTTTTTCACCACTCAGTGAAGCGATCGCTTCGCTTGGTGAAAAAAACAAAGGAATTACACTGAGGCTTGCAAAAAATATTAGACACTTAGAAATTTTAGAAAAACTGCTGTAACACAAGGTTCAAACGATGTACTAAGCAATAACAAAAACAGATTGAGAAGCTTTATGCTTAATTTTTTCTGGAGCCCAGTCAAGTGTCCAGACATTACGCTTGCCCCATCGTAACATTGTCCTATTGACTTGTGTTGATAATCAAACTGTTCCCAAAATTTTATCTAGCATTTTGCATAAAGCTTCTGACGTTCTATCTTCACTCACACCACGGAAACCCAACAATCGCTCAACCAATGCACCTTCCGAATCAACAGATATTATTAAAGAGCACTCTGGAGTCTGGTTATGTCTTCCCATCTACTTGAATATAAAAGCATTGTACTTCATTTATTTTGTTTTTGACGTGATCTCTTATATTATATATATATATATACATTCAGAAATACATTCAATTAGTTTTGAATAGTTTGAGTCAACTGTGAAGACATTTATCGTTTCGTATTGATTTTGAATTTTAAATTGCTTCTTGATATCAACAGTGAAAGCAATTCCTTTAATTTCTACGATTTATCGAGTCAATGCCTTTGTCATGGTCACGGAATGCTAGTTCTTGTTTACTCAAATAAAGTAATGCATCAATCATTGTCTGCAGGAAAATTCTATTTAAACGAACGCTTTCGTTGAAATGCATTTTCAAAAGCCTAGCATTCTCCCTCAGGGCATCGGCAATGGCGTTCTGATTCTTTTCAAAATTATTTAGCATTAATTCGCATTTCAGGTGTTCGCTAGAATCACCACGTTTGTAAAGTGACAGTTTCATATTTAAGAAATCTGAAAATTGTTTTTATTCCACGCCGAATTTTATTACTAAAATATAAGCAGGGCCAACAAAATATTTGTAACACAGAAGGGCTACAAACCCATTTATATTCAGTAAACCAACAATTTTTAAAATTAATATTTTAAGATTTACCGCTCTTCTTGATTTCTCTTGGCGACAATTGTCAGTGAATCCGTCGGTCGTCCTTGAAGTAAAATGTCTTATTTTCAACTTTCCACCGATCGAACGGAGTTTGCAATAAATTACAGACAATGTTGTTCACAGGATACATACTGAAAACTATCACTTAAACTGTATACGAAACTAAAGTAAAAAAGTTTTTAACAATCACAAAACATGAAAAAACATCTTTCAGAAAGTATGTACCAAAAACACCGCAAGAAAGAATCCCTAGTGGATTGCAAAGAACCCTTGGCAATCCGTCCCGTTCCATTGCGATCTCTTCGTAAGATCACGACTCCAGGTGCAGAGCCTTAACGTCTCATGATAAAACACTTCACTTGCTCGGCAGATAGGGGAGGGTAACGTCACAGTTACCATGGCAACTCTGACGAAAACTGCAGACTTCCAAGCAATCTCATTTCAGCTAGTTACTTTAACTGTTGCGTATAAGGACTTGTTTTCCATATTGAACGCGCAGTGTGAAGTGATATATAATCAAAATTTTGGGTATTTTGGCACCCAGTAAAGGCAAAAAAAAGGTTATATTATACGAAACTATTAAATAAAATCTTATTTCAAATAAAATAGGAGAAGAGGCACTTCATCTACTTCACCTGAAAAGCCGCCACTGCCACAGTAAAAGACAAAATACGCCCCGTTACTTTTTAACCAATGGCGTTATTTGAGGGTGGAGCTCAGTAAGTAGGCGGAGTTTCTATTGCTCAAATTCAGTTCTCTGCTAATGTACACACTCTTCAAAAATGAACGTACAGTAGGATTTATGATCGACAAGATTCCAATCTCTTTTTTGGCCCCATTCGATGATTTTATTTGGCCTAGATAAAGCAGAAATGAGTTAGTTTCTTCCAGACACTAACTTATCGCGCCATCTAGCGCCAAATTGAAATACCATCGAGTTAGATACGTTCAATTAAAAAATATTCAAATTTTTCAGAATAACCGGCATATATTAGCTATGGGCAGTTTTTAATTGTGTTCAAAATTTCAAACACTACAAAGTAATAGCCTTAGAGGAAATATGTTCAAAATAGTTTACATTGTAGATATAGAATTTCTTACACTCATTCAAAGACAGCCTTAACTCTTACAGTTTAATTTACGGAATTCTGATTAATACACCTTGTCAACAGCAATGCATGTCACTACACATGTCACTAATGCATATGCTAAGACAATCTTAACTTACCATTCGAATGGCAAATGGTCTTGTAAGAAGTCGTCCATCTTAAAAACTTCTGCAACTGTTCTGTTGGCAACGGCGATGTACCCATGACCATTTATGGAGAATGTGATAAGATCTACAGGAGACTGACAATGCACTTCTATATAATGGCTTAAGGTGCTGCTCCCTGTAAGAAAGTTTAGATAGAACTATAAGCTTTAAGCAATTACTGAGCAGATACATGCATATCTTACTGAACTAATATTAACTATTGGATAAAGTTCAAATGACAATATTTACTGGCTAAGTCTTTTTCGAAATAGGACGGTAGAGTTTAGCTTTAATATAACACAAGTTAAGCATACAAAAGAAAACTGAACAAATTTAACTAGACTCCTATCGCACGATGAATTGTTACTTGCGGACACCATAACATGATAGTTCACTTATCAATATTGTAGGAAACCTGATTACCCGCATCCCTGTAGGTTCGCCTATAGCCTTAAGTTTTTATTCTAGATAGCCCAGCAAATGCACCGAAAGTTAGAACAACATCATTCCACGAGATTTTATCACGTTAGACAACACTATATTCGATTATAACGTAAATTTTAATACATTAAGTTTATCTGCGACAGGAACGAATGTCACTCCCGCCCGGTCTTTACGGATTCAATCTCAGACCTGCCATCTCTGGCGTTCGAGAGTGTCTTTTCTCCAAACTCGCAATTCCAGTTTTTGCTCAGTCCTTGAGAGCTATCTGAAAATAGGCTAACCAGACCCGTTCTGCACGAGCAAACAAGGTTTGTCTGATCCCAGTTTCAAGCTCTGGTGCAGCTGGTCCCCCCCCCCTCAACGTACTACGAATTGGGCAGTTTGCCCATTTCGTAGTACAAGGTTTGTACTAAATGAAAGAAATCTTGCTGTTACAATTAAGTCCCTAAATATAATTGCTTGTTAAGTTTCTTTCGTTCTAGAATCCTTTTTAACTGCCTACTCAGTTCAGTTTCGTAACACAGAACATCTACGCTGAATTTTGTGGTTATGTCTGATAAATTACTAATTAAACCCGTACCACATTTAGACTGAGCCAAGTGCAATTTCTTCAGTCGTTTTGAAGTCGAACGAAGGTACCAAAAGGCAATACCTGCCGACCTTGCCGCACAATACAAGTAAAACTATGAGAACTTAGAAACCCTCGTTTTGGAACACCATTACCTGATGTAAATTTCGGATTTGCCAGGTGATACACTGTAGGAACGACACAGAAAGCAGTCAGAAAGGTCATCGTTCTGCCACTATTTCTACTACAACAGTCACTGTATCAAGATTTACTACAGAAATAAGAACGAGCGAATAAGATATACCTTTTCTTTGATAAATTATTTTGTTTTCTCCGTATCTGTCAACCAGTACGACGAGGGAGCCTTCATGCTGAGACTGAACGTATGCCAGTTTATTTTTACTACTGGCCTCCAATGAAACTTTGAATCCCAAATCAATAACAGTCGTCTGAAAACAAAACAGACTATTAGCATGCATTTTATTTCAAGGAATCAGAACAATGCATTTAGTGTTTATGGAAGAAAGTGTAGAAATTTATTCATTCGGAAAGCGAAGTCCAGAATACTTAACTAATGATTTACTCGTTTGGACACCCTGGTTATCTATTTTGAATTCCTTGCAGAATTACTTGTTACCGAGTGGCGGCATAGCATATGGCGTAACAGGGTTGGTTCCGGTCATGGGGTCTCAAATTTCCAATCAATTGAGAAATCAGCTGACCTTTACGGTTACATTGAATTTACTTCGTCACACCAGTACCTATGTTTCCAATATTCATGCCGGCAAAGTCCGTACTTGCAACTCATTTTCTCCATGGGTTAAGCAAAGGGATACGTAGTATTAATTGAAAGTTGCAATAAGTGGGTTTAAACTTGCTGATAAACTAATAAAGCTAATGAATGCCCTTAAGCCGTTGGACATCTCACTCTAGAGAAATAACGACGTGAAAGAAATCAAAAACTTAAGTCAATTGCTTATTCTCAACGCACATGAAGTTAGGTCACCAATATACTATACAGTACCGCTGACTCAAACTCTTGTATCAACACATAAATCTCATTGAGGTAGGGAGCTACAACACTTATTCGTAGATACAGATCTACAGCCTCTTTATTTCAAATTTATCGACAACATATCCACACTTTCACGTAACGTGGAATATTTTTCTTGACTCACCGTCAGCGATGCCAAGATGTACAAGCTCTTCGGGGAAACAAATTTGCAGCCCAGTAAGAAAATCTAACTAAGAAGAAACTAAATTTACATAAAACTTAGATTAAGCAGAGGTAAAGGACAGACGGGATTTCAATGTTGAATACTATAAATAGCGCCATCTTTCAGCCTCATTCGTAGCATGCATATAAGTCTCAGGTTCCACTTAAAACAGACTAGCTGAATATCATAACGCTTAGAAACTTATCCAAAAGAGTCAAGTCTTCACGGCCTCCAGTTTCTCAGGTATTTAAGTAGAGAACTTTTCTCGTACTCTCAGGTACACCCCAATTGGTCGGACATCGGGACTGTCACACCTTCCTCCATGTACATTGTACTTCACGTTAGCCAAACACAAGAGTCTTCCCTCACATTTGGTTTGCACAGACTTTCGTACCGGTCAATCTTCCACCCTGGTTAAAGGTTACAGAAAGCTGCAGGCTTTAATCCCGGTCTGGCACACTTTCATTCAGAACTGTGGTGTATTTAATCCTGATTTGATTCACAAGTTGTGCACTTCCTTTATATGGATCACAAGAATCCCAGACTTCAGAAGTGAGAAATCTGGGATAATTATAGTCTCTCACTACATCCAGCAACTTCACAAGGGCAATGAAGAACATTAGAGTCACAAATTTCCACAGCCTTAACGTGTAGTCTTAAGTGCTCCACACTAAGGGAAGAACCGTCACATGAAGCGCCAACGTGAAGTCCTAAAAGTCGGCTTTAGGCAGTTAAAGGAATTTCTCGTGCAAGAAGGTAGTTACTCTTTTATTCAGCTCTACGTATATTTTTTACGTAGGTCACTAACGGCTGTAACACTAAGTTATATTAGAATACCAAATTCTAACAAGGCTCAATCGCTGGTGCTCCAACATTCCACGCGAAAATAGTCAAGGCAATACATCTTCCCTTTTAGCGAAACACAATTTTTGAAACTGCGCCGTATAAGTTACCTTTACGAAACTTCATTTGCAGGTCTAACCAAATTTTAAATGGATAAGTTCAGTTTAGCAGCTGCCTGGAACATTTCCAAAAATTTAAGCTGAATTTGATTTTAAACACTACAATGCTCACTAAGGATACGTACATTTAGAAAGTCAATTAGTAGACTGATGAAATGTTTAAGGAAATTTTCCGAGATACCATCACTGTTAGTGGAATACTCAATTTACAGAAAAATAAGCATTCCATTGAATACGATCAAACTTTCGATTATAGCTATCAGAAATTAATCTTCTAACAGATTTATACCAAAACTTTAGTTTGTAAACCAAGGATTATCCAAACGTGTCGTCTAAAGAGCGAACCCTTCCCTGAGTTTTTGTAGTTATGCGTTGCGAAATATCCTGACTTCAGAAGAGCCTTTACAATTCGAAAACTAGTTAACTAGATGTAGTAATGTGCAATCAGTTTAAAAAATATTACGAGGGAATGTTCACCGCCGAACTTTCAGACAGTGGAAGACATCTTGAAACAAGTGCTTAAGCTTTTGACCAAGTTACTGCTTTTGAATTCTGAAAAACTAAGTGAGCACTGGTTTCAACTGCAAATTAGCATTTCAAGTCACTAAATTACGTGTATAGGGCTGTTTATATTGAGAACCAGCTTGCCAAAGTAACGAATTTTAGATTAATACCAGATCTGAAATGGGTATTACTAAAGTAGAATTTGAAACATTAACATCGGCTTAAGTTTTCGCGCTTGCGGGGAAGTTTTTAAAGCTAACGTGTTGAACTTTGTAGTTATCGCATCAAGAATATCACTTAAATAAGAGCTCTCAGTCACAAAATTAGAGACTATCCTGTAGAAAGAATGAGAACGAGAGCCGTAGGCTCTAATCCATTTTATATAGCTTACCAAAAGGTTCAAACCCCTGGATGAACATTGAGTCAGCCACAGGTTTAGTTTATTAAAGTAAATTTTAAGACAACTAGAAGAAACTTTATGACGAACTATTTTTCATTGAGTACTGGTCACTCAAGTGATGAGATTCTAAAAGCAGGAGTACTTTTTCAGACTTTGGTAAGACCGAAAAAGAACTAAATCCTGACTAGAATCGTTAATTTCAGTATATAAGGGTTTATTAACTATCGCGACTGATGCCAAGTTAAAAAACTAAGGCTCAGTACTGAGTTACTAAGTGCAGTGAACAGATCTCACGCAGACTACTCAAAAGATTGTATTTAATTTTCTGACCTCCATTAACCCCACTCGGGCTGAATGTCTAATTTAGGGCATACAGTAACAGAATGAACCTGGGCTTTAGCATAAGTCCTACTGTGGGATTTAGACCAAACTGTCAAACAAAACCAAATTTCGAGAATTAATTTGGCGCTAGTGATTGGAAGGCATTAGCCAACTTTATATAGCTATATTTAGACTGGTTACATTAGATTTAACTTCAGCTAAGAAAATGCTGTAGGTAACGTTTGACTGCTAAACCTGAAGAGCACTTTTGAAACATGTGCACTATTCGAGGCGTCTTTGTAAGGAATGTCTGGTCGTGCAGATTCAATTTTCATTCGCGATACACTAAATTCCGAATGATGTTCTTAATGAATTTCAGTCAAAGATGTCTAATAGGGTTTCGAAAAAAAGAAACTTTCGAAAGTTGTCAGGTGATCCTTATACAGTGTAAAAGCAATATGGGGAACATTCTCCGGTTTTCCAGGGCTTAACTGACAAGACTTATTTTAAAAAATACTAAAGACCTGCCTATAAAATGATAAAGCGCTGATTTAGTAGATTTATTCATTTGGAGATTGACTTTTCGCCGTATCTTGCGTATTTTACGAGATCTGAGCTCAACTAGAAAGACTACCAGGCCCGTACAAAACGTGGCGCAATGGTATTCCCAAACTTAGACTTTGCAGCTCCGAGCTCAGTGAAGAGTTCGTATAGGATAGGTCGTGGATTTCTTTATATTTCGGCCGATGTGAAAGAGTGATAACTAGGTACCTCTCCACTCTTCATCCTTCCCGGCTGACTTGACTCGAACAATACCGCCACCGCTTCTTGCGGTGTCTGCTTTCTGGGAAGTCAGCCTGAAAGATTTAGGATCTGCAATGTCAACCTGTCAGAAATCCCTGAAAAAAAGACTTCGTACTCTGATTTTTAGGTTTTTATGCATAGTTGTGTGTAAATCTTTTAGAAATGCCATCCAAATTGGACAGAGGCGAATGAGGAGTCTGTTCGGCTGTTGTGATACCGAGCATGACCTTCCGAAACTGCAGCTTCTTACTTGCGCTAAAGTGATGAGACATCCGGGCGGAGACTTGAGAACATTGACCTTGCTATTAAGACGTTGCAGCTACTAATGTGAAAAAAGTGCAACAATCTAGTTATTAACGGCATAACAGTGCATTGTTAAAATCATAGCGTACGAAGACACTTTCTGTTGCGAAGATTGTAGTGTGGGAAGACTGGAGCAGAGAAATTTAAATTTACAGGTCATGTTACAAGCACACTAACATCTGGAGTTGTATATGTAAGACCAGGGAGAACTGTACGTGACAGGACTTCTGGAAAGTGCTTGAAGTAGAGATGCTTTTCCTACAAGTGTAAATAAAGGACAAGTCTTAAATGGAAGTGCTGATATCCAGACTTCAGAGGCTGCAGAAAATAAAGGAAAAGATGCTAAAAATAAAAACACCCAGCACATTGGAAGGGTAAATACTATAAAAAAAACTTTTCTTCGCTAAATAACAGACCATGATTTCAAAGGTGGACTGAGATTGAAAGGTGGTCCAGCAAAACGTTGGTAGTTCCAGCCAGAACGAGCTCAACCTTCAGAACTATTTTGAAACTCAAGACTTGGATAAAGGTTACTCACAAATCCATCCCTTTACAACTTGCACTTGTTTATCAGACGTCTCAATAATATTCAGTTTTATATAAATAAAACCAGGATCACTTTAAATTAGTTCACTGGAGTATAGAAGTACATACTCGCTGAACTGAATGTGAAGCATCGTTTTATCGGAATGGAGAAAAGGGAGATTTTTCGAAATATTGGATTTGCATGGAAATCTGATCTTTCAGTAGTTTCAAAAGATCCGATATTAAACATATGTACTTCATTTTAATGGGCATCTGATTCAGGCTTTGAACACTAACGAAGGACTTAACTGGAAGTTTGGTTTTGGCGTTAAACCGAAGTTAGTCTAGGAGGCCATTACAATAGACTTGTTCATCCCTTTGTGAGATAACTCAGTTGACATTGCTTGGTACGTCGGTGTACCATTTGAGATCACACTAAGAGCTTGTGATGACAAACATTTTAGACTGTTGATTTAACAACTTGTGCTAGTATCGAAGGCTATAAATATTCGCGGGTCTAATGTAGACCCACTAGTCCCAAGAAAGGAAGGAAGTGCCAGTGGGACAGACCAAAGTCTTTTACTGGAATCAAACCCATACAGCATTATGAAGAGTCAGATGCCTTAGATCACTGTGCAACGGACAGTTCTGATATTTACAAGTAATATATTAACATATCAAAACATTCATAACAATTAAGTCGGAAAAACAACTTTATTAACAATCTTACCAGCATTCCCTTGGTAGCTATTATTTCATAAATATTGATGAGGTCAGTCTTGTGGGTCCTTGTGAGAACTGCAACGTAGAGTATCTGCAGATGGTTCCAATACCTCGGGAATAAGATTGCGTCCAACAAGATACCTAAAATAGTTACGTTGCATTTGTTACTTTAGTGAAAAATATTCTTTTATCTGCCATCAGAAAAGTTCAAAATTACTTGCACCTGAGAAAAGTTGCAGACAGTGAAGACATCTAATGTGATTGTTTGCTCATTAACATTCATACACATTGTAATTGCACAGGAGTTATCCCCTCTTTCCATGGCTTTTTTATTACTGCTGCAGGCAGCTTATCGGTGTGATAAGCTTCGTAAAACTGTTTCGGAAGGAAAGTTAAATGTAAAATTTTGCTTGGGCCGTGACGACATGCCAAGAATGAGTACATCTATTTAGATATCCCCATATTCTTTTCTAGGGTGTCATTCAGTTGCTTTTATTTAAATATCTAGGCGCTTTATTCTCAATCTGAAGTAGTAAAGCATGCGATCCGCGGAATATTCACAGATTTTGATTCATTTTGTTTGTGGTCTCCATTCCTTCAGATACACGTTTGAACAAGACGCTAGGTGCGCAAAGTTCTGGAAGAGATACATTCTTGCGTGAACGAAGTATTCGTATCTTCCAAGTTATTCATACACTTTTCAGTTAAGATGGTAGTCATCCTTCAATAAGTCGTTTGAGTCAAGGGATGAAAAGCTCAGTGCTACAGAACTTTTGCCTTGATGCACTAACACTGCGCCTTAGCCTAGACTTAAAGCAAAGGTACAGTAAAAGACTGGTTTAAGCAATACAGCGCCTTGGGCAAAGATACGACTCCCCAATCAAACTCACTTTTTAGTAAAAATCTCTAAATGGGAATTTCATAATTATAGATTTTAGTCAAAGAATCTGCAGTCAAGAAATTAATTTTGACCATATGTATTGTTAAAAACTGCGCAAACAAGAAATAAATATCGCTTTGTCGTAAGTTTAATTTGCACAGTTTTAGAACTATTTCACAGCCAGTTTTTATACTTAAAGCTGCCTTTGAATGATTGTTAGGCTTCATCTCCTGCGATAGATGGCGCAAAATATTCCTTGCTTTTACGTCTTGAGGGATTGTCCCAGAAGCTGGCGTCAGCGAATGACTGAAGACCTTATATTCAGAATGGAAGCGGCTCTCGTTGGCTCCACAATGAAAAGACAAAATACGCACTGTTACGTTTTAACCAATGGCATTGTTTGGGGGTGGAGCTTAATAGGTAGGTGTAGTTTGTCTCAAATTAAAGTGTTTTCTGGTAATGTACACATTTTCTTCAAAAAATGAACGTATAGTACAATTTAAGATGATCTATAGAAGACAAGATTCCAATCTCACTTCAGTGACCATTCTTTGATTCTTATTTGGCCTAGATAATTAAAAATAAATAAGACGAATTAGAGATTTCGTTTCTTCCACACAGAAACACTGCCAAGGTAACTTCTGGTGCCATCTAGCGCCAAATTGGAATACTTTCGAGTCAGCTAAATTGAATTTCAAAAAAATTCTAACACATTTTTCGGAAAAATAACTGCGAACGTATTAGATATGGGTAGTTTATTTGTGCTCAAAATTTCAAACTCTACAAAGTAAGAGTTTTCGAGAAAATGTGTACAAAAGAATTTGCATTACAGATATAGGACAGAATTTGTTACTCATTCAAAGACAGCCTTAATGAAATTGATTTTAACATACTTTTGAAATATTTACATATTTTGCATTTAAATATTCAACGTAGTGTTTTTAGGGATTTTTTAAATAGAGTGCTGATACAAATGTTAATTATAAAGACTGAATGACAAAGAATGAATAAATAAATTCGTAAAATTACAACTAAAATACTTTCTTTGCGGCAGAGTATCAAATATCAATGTTCTTACAATGTTTGAATTAATGACAAAGTAGCAAATACATTCGTTCTTTCTTAGGAACTAGAAATTATTGATTTTCAAAATAGAACATTCTCCAGCGACGCTGCTGATATGTATGCATAGATAAATCATTAACATCCATGTTCGGAAAAGTTTAATCTATTCGTTTTTCCCTAATGCAGCAACAGTGTCATTGACCTATCTAAATAGTGTTAAAAGTTTCGTAGATTTTAGGTATTTTTGTTCGTTCTTGATAATTATTAACTGGGGTTACACGCTACGGAATGTAGCGTAGTAACTAGTTAGCTTTTCTCCTCAGTCGTCCATAGTACCTTCGGAGTCCTGATCTTTTAAAAATTTGTTTCATGGAGTGCACGAAACCCACCCCACTGTCATCCTCAAATTTATTTAAATGCCTTGTATTGTGTTGGAAAGAAAGTGTCCGATGAGAAAGTACCTGAAGTCGAAGCCTCGGCCCACATTGGCTACTAAATTTTAGCAGCACACCGGTATGTTGTCAGCAGGTAAGTGGCTTAAGTCAGTGGCAGTTAAAAGGTTAATATTAAGCGCCATACAACATGAAGTGGACAAGGAGCACACCCTCCATTGCATGCTGTATGAGTTTCGGAGCGGTAGCATCCCAAGTGCTGTAAAGAAAATTACTTTATTACTGCAATGCCATATCACATGGTCAGTATTGTCATTGGTTCGAACGGGAACAATTTGACTTGTCAGACAGTCCCAAAACCGAAAGACTCGCAGTAGATATGGACATGCTGAAGACCTTCGTGGAGACCAATCCCCGTGTGGCCACGTGGAAGTTTGCTTAACAGCTGCGACTACCCACAGGAACATTATCACGCACCTGCATCAATTTGCAAAGGTGCGCAAGAGGAGCTTGGGTATACCAACTCACAGTTGATGTGAAAGCAAACCGTATGAGTTTTCTCTCTGCACATGACCAAGTTGAATCGTTCTTGGATCGCATTTTGACAGGTGACGAGAAATGGATCCTGTATGAGAATGTCAGCGCCCAGAAACAGTGGTTGAACCCAAACCAGATGCCCATGCAGACCCTCAAAGCCGGATTGCACGCACATAAGGTTCTGTCTGTTTGGTGGGGTATGCGGTGTCTTTAGCTGCTGCCAAACACTACCACCGTCAGTGTCTGCTGCCGTAAGCTGGACGATCTGCAAGCATCGCTCACGTCGAAACGACCAGCACTGCTGAACCGCAAGGGCGTCCTACAGCAGGATGGAACGATACCTCACACAGCAAGGGCGCCCTACAGCAGGATGGAACGATACCTCACACAGCACGGGTGACCTGTCACAAGATCAGGTACTTGGGCTGGGAGCTGCTGCACCCAGACTATTCCCCTGTTATTTCCTCAAGCAACTACCCCCTTTTCTTGTAGAAGGTAGACATATTTAAAGGTAAACTTTTTAATCAGAAGAGCTTTTGCCCATTAGTCTGCTGACACTTTGTTTAAAATCAGAGATAAATTTAATTTTCTATTTAGCTTCCAGACATGGATATCCTAAAACACATGATTAACAGTCTATGGAAGAATCTCAAATGATAGATCTACAAGTTTGATCAAAGACCAAAAAACAGCGAAACGTTTTGTTAGCACAATGGAACAGTACCCAGACATAACCAATGTATTAACACGCATTTGTCCGAAGTACTATATTCAGTTTGGTATTAGATTCAGAAGCTTATTTTAGTTTTTCAAAAAGAATGAGAACACCCTGATATTTTGTATAAAAAGGGGCGTGTATAATATCCCTTTGACAGACCTTTCCAATGGTGAACATGCAAGTAACTACGTGGGCTCTACGAAACGTAACCTTGTGACTCTAGTGCAAGAGCATAAATACGATATCCGTGTTAACCACAGCAATACAGTACTCGCCAGTAATGTAGCTTGTGGAACTTGTTCAACCTGACTGAAACATTTAGTTGTTACACACCCCTGTTTACTTATCCAGGATTCGGAAACTACATATTAGTTATAAACTTAATATTTATTGTCAACATTTGAACTTTGACAAATACACATAATCTGTATAATATGCAATCAGTTTAATTTCACTTTGGTTTAATTTGATCTGTAATTTAGCTATGATGCAATGGTAACAGTACCCTTGTGATGCTGCTATACATTTGCACATCACATTCTGCTGTATATTATTGGAGTACACTAGCAGCAACTACTCACTTCAATCTGAAGACGGGTGCGATTGTAGACCCGAAAGTGGCTATGGGTTTTTAATCTTGAACTTTGTAAATATCTGTCACCTTTTAAAACATTAAATTATCGTGCAAAGACTAAGTTTTCAATGTAGACAAAAAATGTTGGATTGCTTAATTATGGCTATGTTTTAGCAAATATTAAGTATCCCGTGCTATAACTTAAAGTTAGTTTCATCGATGTGCAAGTTTTCATCCTTGCGAATACATTGTGAAAATATGTAAAGTTTTACCATTGGAAACCTAAGGTAGAGATTTTAGGTGGAACCACCTTTAGTACATTTCATTACACAAAACACATGGAGTTCACAATTAGGACCAACTCTCCCTGTATCTAGGGCTGTGCAAAAATTAACGTTAGACTAGTTTTCTTTAGAACTCACTGCCTGTACCCATCAAGTCAGACGTCCAACTAGTTTTTCAATCTAGGAATAGGTTTGAAAAGTATCTTACTTTACGAAGAAGCTAAAATTTAGGTCAAATGATTAACTAGTAATGACTACGTTTCGGAGCTGAACAGTAACTCGGCTGTTTTTGAAATTTTGGAGATAAAGACTTTTATGCAGAAGTGTTAATGAGAGAGTAGAAAATCCTTACTAGAGCAGCCATTGACAGATTGCCGCTCTAGTTGGGTAGCGGCTTTGTAATGATGACGTGCGATTGATTTTACTTTGATTCTAAGATAAATTTCATGTCCAGGAGACTATTTAAAAAGGCAGGGCAATTTTTTCCCATATGATGTAGTTTCGTTGTACTGTAACAACTTCAGTCACTATTAAAGCTTCTAGATAATTTGTATCGCAGCAGTTCTCTTATGAGTCTATGTGTAGGTTAGTTTGGGTACCTGCCGCTATTTGGCGGAAGTGCGCGGAGATCTAGTACAGGTATCTAAAAATATCATTTAGCATGGGGAGAACAGCCCTCATTCAACTGAAAACTAATTTACTCCATGCCGTTACACTTTAAAAAGAATTCCGAAATTAAAAAGAAACTTTTCTTGAATTAACGAAGCATTTTTGATACCTTTACAGTGAAGTGATGGAAAGAAACCTAAATTTCACGAATTTTTCGTTCGCCAGGAAAATTTTAAGACGCTTTCCACAATTACTTTCGTATATTAACGGGAAAACACAGTTCACACTTTGCCTATCCATAAGACTAAAACATTTAGGTAATAAGGAGAGGTTCGCCGGAATACTTTAGCTTTGATTCACTGTGAAAACAATTTTGTCCACGACGGGCATCGAAGCGGGTCCCCCTCACTCCGGAGTAAGTTGCTCTCCCAACTGATCTACTCTGACAGAATGTCTTGCTGCAGATTTGTCTTGGCATGATTTCAGCTTTGTAATATCTCTTAATTTTTTTCTTTGAAGCGAAGTAAGAAGTTTTCGTTAATTCCAAACAACGTGTGGAACAAACATTTTTTGAAGAACTCAACGGCCAGTGGATCCATTTTCCACAATCTGGCGCCAATATAACGTACAAGTTTGTCCGCGGCGGGCATCGAATCAGGGTCCCCTCACTCCGGAGTAAGTCGCTCTCCCAACTGAGCTATGCGGATAAGTGCTCACTGCTATCTGCCTTTATCTCCTGTGTGTCCTGCGGTGCAGGCACTTCACACCCACCCATCCCCTCCTTAAAAAGGGCCGGGGGCATGGTTCACTGGTCAGCCGGGACCCTTTGTAACTGTAGTCAGTCATACCATGAAGAACGTGCATTTGATAAATTCCAGACAATTTGGTGTGTTTAACGTAACAGATTTATTTTTTTTGAAGCACTGAATGGATTCTTATTTTTCCTGTCTCGCCGCGTGGAAATAACATCGCATCATTGCGAGAAACTTAACAGCCGGGTCATCCTGGAAGTTCGGGCGCCAATATAACGTACAAGTCTGTCCGAGCCGTGCATCGAACCCTGCTCCCTTCAGTCCGGAGTAATTCGCTCTCCCAACTGAGCTACGCGGACATGTGCTCTCACTGCTATCTGCCTTTATCTCATGTGCATTCTGCGGTGCAGACATGTCACAACTCAAATTTTAGTCTTCCGTCAAAGGACCCGATTTTGAAGTTCCGTAGCGCGACTGCATAATTTGAGTAGCATATCGCATGAAATTTGGTTCGTGTGGCACAGGATATTTCTCTCGCGTTTTGTACAGCCATTATACATTGGCTTACTGTAAGAAACTGGGTATTTAAATTATTGTACAGGTGACTGCATGATACCCATGAATCAGTCTGGAATCCTTAGAACAAAAGCTATTATAGCTATCAAGAGTAAATTTTATATTTAGAAGTATTGTGGAATATAAAAAAGTTAAATGTACTGTCTTAAAGATTAACTAGTTGTCAGTAAAAAAAAAGATCAAGTTTCAAAGCATTCCGTTGCTTTGAAATATCAAGTTGAAAAGTGTGGCGTGTCTGAAATAGTAAAACTATTCTGGTGATTAGATTTATTGGCGAAGGAAATATACAAACAAGGGTTTCCAAGCTTTCGCACATCAACCAGATGGCTTTTTCAAGGAAGTTAGACAAACTCTAAATTCCTTGCAGTTTGTCTAACTTCTTTGAAAAAGCCACCTGGTTAATGTGCAAAAGCTTGGAAACTCTTGTGTATATTTCCCACGCCAATAAATCGGATCATTAGTCTAGTGTTACCGTTTCCTACATAGTGTACTGTTCCTCGTTATCAATGTGACAAGTCGTTCAGGGAAAGTTTATATATATAAAAAAAGGTATTCAAAAGTAAGCTCCAACAGAAAATGACTAAATCACTCACATTAACCCCTTTAAGCTCCTGATGTACCTCAACCAGAAGTTTCCTCAATTTTCCCGAGCTCCTCAGACAATTGTCCTCATAGCAACCTGGTTACACGAAAGCTACGGCAAAACTCCTTATTTCATCTTAGGAGTATTGACTAAGTCTGCCGCTGGTTGTAAGTGATCCGTTACAGACCTTAGTCTTACAGTATGTAGTCAGATTCTCTTGTAAGTTCTTTATTCTCAGTTCCATTAATAAAGGAATGATTCAAAAGGAGTAGTCCCCGGACACTAACATCTTTTTTATAGCATTAGCGGAAAAGTTAAAGAATTATTAATGACAATCATACCCCCAAATGACCACTAGAATGACAAACCTAAGGTAAAAGCAACGCTTTCTGATGCGCAGGTTCACTGGTTCTTGTAGCGCTCGGCCACTTCATACACAGCTAAAATATCACTAGCTGATTTCAGCATATGTTAACCCTGAGTTAATTCGTTCCAGCCAGTTAAAGGGTTAATAAAAAATTCATTGCGCACTTGAACCTTAAACGTCAATGAGGCTTCTAAGACTGGCTCAGTGTTTAAGACTCGCGACTTTTGTTGGCCCAACCCAATAGACTTCGATTCGATCTCAGATAGTCTCTAAAGGATTACCTGGCGTAAGGGCTAAAAAATTCAGCATCTTAGATTTTGCGCAATTTCTGTACAAATACGGAAAAATTTGAAACTGACTTCTGAAACTGAATTCTGAAACTGAATTACTGACTACGAAAAATCTGAAAATCCGGAAGTTAACCGGCAAGTTTGCTGTAAGTTATTCAGAAATTTTCCGTGAATTCACATTTTTTTTTTTTTTTTTTTTTTTTACAGTGTAAGGCTCATTCTACAAGATCTCGAAACGCGGCTGTTGAGACGCTCCATTAAACGGATAGCTACGCCAACCGAACAAGACCAATAAGCAAATATAGAAAACCGCGGGCTCTAATCTAGAGCCGCGCTTCTGACGCCTACAGTGGCTGCGTTAGCCCAGCGTTTCCAACGCGGTAGGTGTTGTCCACGCTAGCGCTCGCAACGTTGTTCAATCTACTCTGACGTTCATCTCGGCCGTTCCCCACGGACTACTGAAACACTGTTCAAAAGTTCGCTGTGTAGAATGAACTCCCGTTTCCTAGCAGTTTGACAGCGTGCGGTTGGAGAGCTCCCGTGTAGAAAAATCCACTGAAGAGGGGAGCAGCTAGCGTTTCAACCGCCGCGTTTTGAGCGCTCTTTTGGAATACGCCCAAGACATTTAGGAAATAAGTTTCATTTCAGAGCAAGCTTCATACACTATTTGCTTACACAGTGTGCCCGGAGCTCTAAGTGCGCTAGATTGAAATACTTAATAAGCGCGTTCCCAGGATAGGGACAAGTCTCCGCTAGACTGGGTAATGTATTTTAAGCAAAGCTGCCCGAAAAGTGGTTGAAAGCTCTTAATGTTTCACTTCACGGAAAATGACTTTCCATGTCAGCAAGCATCACGTGACGTATCTATGAGAATATCGCATATTTGAATCCGTATACACTTAAGCAGCTTTCCAAACACACGGGAACTTACTCCTTAATTTCTGGAACACTTGTCTTTGCTAGTCAAACTTACAGCACACTGTGCCGTGTATTTCAAGCTATTTCACTCAGAAGCTTGTTAATCTGGTGAATCCAGTCCTGCATTGTCCTCAGGATGTTCACCTGACTCAGAGCTCAACACGCAGAAACTTCGTGTGTACAGCTGGCCCATTTGACAAACTAATATGTAATCCTCGCTTTATATCTTCCCTTTTACAGTGGAAATTTGGTACTTCATACGAATCTTAACACTAATCAGACACTAGAATTACTAAAATGGAATACCCCTCCCCCGCACTATCAGTCTCACGAATGATACTAAACCACGGTATTAGTCATGCACTTCTGCACTTCCACAGAAACCTTAACACTAATGCGCGATTTTAAGGGAAGAACCTCACCATTACAACGCCAAGTCCGAAGACACTATTTGCATTAGTTGTCAACGTCTTGTAAGATTTAGACTTAAACATTTCCGTTCTTTTGCTCGCATACATTATCACCATCCATCACTTCAGTAGCATTCGAAAATTCGTTCGCTCCTCACCCCAGGAAAATATTAAACTAGAATAGAACCAGATTGCTTATGCGCAAACACTTCGAGCCCTCGGCCTGGAAGAAAAGTCTTCGCAGGACAGTGTCTGCCGCAAATGTTCAATTCAACGTTCAACCTGTATATTCACTCATCTATTTTGGTTAACAGAGTTCTGCGTATTTCTTAGTTACTGACACTAGGGACCAGTGTTGCTATTTACTGATTTTAACTCCTATCTACGGATAGTTTCTTAATTTATGTTTTTGTCCTAAGACCACCTACACTCTAGAACATGCTGTCTAAGAATGTCTGCATTCTTTCAGTACTCACCATCTACTGATCCAATGGACAAGACTCTCCTCAGAACTAGTGTGAACAAGAAAAGCTTTGGGAATATCTGGGTATCATTCAGCAAGAAGTGTTAGTCTAATTTCCGCTCAGATTCCAAAGTTTGTAAGAATCTTTGTTACTAGTCACTAGATGACCTGGCAAGTTACCTCTGTAGGCAATGAAGCTTCAAAGAGCACCTGTACGTTTTATTTAGTATTCAGGGACATGCTGTCTAAGGATGTTTGCATCCTTTCAGTACTCACCATCTACTGATTCAATGGACAAGACTCACCCTAGAACTGGTCCGAAGAGAAAGCTGATGAAGACAAATTATTCAACATCTCTTACCTATCTTTTTTTTTTAATTCGTACTAGTTGCCATGAAATATTTAATTCTAAATAGCTAATTAGTCTGTCATACAAAGATTCCCTAGTTTCGTTAAAAAGAATATTTGGAAAATTCTATGGTATTATACTTGAGTTACTGATTTTTTTAGTATTGCACATTTCATGTACTTTGGGAACATCTGGGTATCGTTTAGTAAGAAGTATATAACTTTCTAGGAAGACAAGTGGGGACCAATCAAACTATTAAAAGGCAAATGCCGTGATTTACACCCACATTAAGTTTTAATTAGGACCATTTTATAAGACTGATCAGTAATATCTTTTAAAAGCGACTCGAGTTTATTGGCTTGAATTTCATTCTACTGTTTAACAGTGGTTTGTGGAGTAGCGATTACATTTGACATACTAGTAGATTTTAGTGTTTTATCGTATGAAATTACATACATGTGAGAGATGGTGCATATTTCAAGAAAACAAAGTGTGGTCAACTGATTTCTACTGATGAGTTGAGCTCTTCTGATTTCAAGTTAAAGTCTGGCAACTCTGCTGGGGACCAATTTCTTTCTGCCAGACTTCTCCGTTTTGCAGTTCATGCAGATATATCGTGTGATATCATGCTAAAGTCAGGTGGTGCCAGTTATATGAAGTGTGTGAATGAAACTGTTGCACGATTCCTCAAAGATAGCTTCATGTGACTGGGGGTTTAACGACCACTGAGCATCTCTATGTGCTATAAGTAGTCGTCCGTTCCTAATTTAGGGCCACTGATTCCAGGAAAGGGATAGGGCCAGTGCCATAAGAAAAACACCTCCATGCTTCACGGAATTCGAACCTGGACCCCATATTGAACGAATGATCAGAAGACAGGGCTTAGATCACTGCGGTCGTGTGAGACTTATTCTCTGAATTAACCTTCCTTTAGTTAAAGTCTTATCTAAATGAATTTATTTTCGTTAAGAGTTTTGGTTGAACTCTACATTTTCTGAGAATCTGTTCAGCAATCTGACGACGACAGGTACACGAGAGCTGCTGAAGTTGCATTTTTGAGATGTAACGGGATTTGATTTGTACGAAACAGATTTGAGGTACACGCAAAAACTTTAGTCTCTCACGCTCACTGAATGTTCACTCTTCCTTGTTGTGTAGTGGCTTGCTTGTCGAACGTTGGCGATATTTTAAGATTGTTTTGGATCACCACGTTGTAATTGCCTAAATATCACTGTGTTGTGCTGCTTAAAGAACATTATGTCTTACATGTTCTGTGACTAATCTGTGAGTCGTGTTTTGCCATGCTACTACTTGATGAATAAAGAGACATCACCTTGCAAGTTTCAGTTGATTCGTGTTAATCACAGTTCCACGAAGTAAAGGCATCCTGGATTCAGTAAGCATCACTGAAGCAAGTTACTGCAGTAGGTTTATGTTTTAGTCAGAAGTGATTTTATAATCGTCAAGTTTTAAATACTCCAACATGAACAATTAAGAAAAACATTACTCCATATTTAACTATTCTCAAATATGTTCAGTGAAGTTATACATTTAGTTGCTGCGGTCCGTGCGAGATCTGTCGCGTTCGTCGCGGATATTTTCATATCACTAAAGCAATTCATTGATTTTACTGGCGACAATGCGTAACATCAGTACGTAAGAAATCTATGCCAGTTTCATTTCAGAATAACCTGAATAAAGCGAAATAGAGAAGCTACTAGAACTTCAGGCCTAGTTCTTGCCTAAGTACTGATACTAAGAACAAAGTCAGACGGCTGCATTGAATTACATTAAAGTGAGAATTAACTGCGAAGTCGCGATAGAAATAAACAGCTCCACTGCAAGTAGAGGACTAGTAAGATCTAGCGTGGACAGATACTGCCATTTGTTAGGTTGTAGCTATCAGATTAGTTTTTATTAGTTTCTGTATTAAAAAAACATTGAGCACATTCAAGGGTACAAAAAATCACTGGTTCCTAATTTAGGAAGTTGGATTCAGAGAATGGACAGAACAGGTGCCGTGTGATAAACACCTTCCATGCCTCATCTACGATTAAGAAGGTTTCAACGCTGACGGTTAGCCCAAGGTCTGTACTTTAACATCGGTACGTCCTGCGGATCTTTGCACAGCTGAGTTTCGCAGATTAATTTTAGTTTTCTACTAACTCACTCTTGAAAGATATTTCATGGAACATTGAGAGTTTAAAGTTCCTGGTTTCTTTAGGAGTGCTAGTGCCTACAAGATTTTAACTATAAGTCAACTGTTCTATCCCAGACTTCAATTTCTGTAGGACTGGTACGTATGTTCAGATATAAAGTTGCCCTTTTAATAACAAAAGAAGTCTGATGCAATTTGTCCTTCCTGATCAGACGAATGATTTCCAGTTCGAAACTTATTTCTGTAAAAAAATTACAAAAGTGTGTGGAGTAACTAGTGTGGACCCATTAAATTTTATCTTGCATTTTGGAGATAAACATTTACTTTTAAAAAATAGGTATATTTTAAGTAGAGCTTACTTCCATTTTCTGCAGAATAAAGGAACATCAGGTCCGAAGATGCAAACTCAAACGGCTTTTTGTCTGTGAGAGAAGTTCTCCAGAGGGCCACGTGATCCCGGTGGATGCCCATTACGTAGTCAGAGTTATTGAATCTTTCATAGCGCCACTTAGAGAAGCTCATGTCATAGTACACAGGAGTGTTACGAAACACATCAATCACAAGATCTGAAAAGAGAATTCCTTTAGCACCCATGTTAAGAAAAGTTTCAAAACAACTCACCTTGGTTTTCATATTAGATTTCAGGAACTTCATTGAGTAATAGTTTTATAAGATCAGTTCGATTTACACACTTATATAAATTTGCTTGATAAATGCTCCCTAATCATATATCACCCAAACTGATGAAAGTGAAGAGTGAGACGTGTTTCGGAACACTCTAAAGATTGTTCCGAAAACACAGTACCTGAGGAATAAGTCTAAATTATTGGATTGGTGCTAATGAAATGTCCAGCAAAGGACCAGCACAAGTGGACGGCGAGAACTGAAAAGTAGGGCAACTTACCAAGGAAAAATAATCCCCCTCGGCATAGGCACATAGTTGCTATCTGTCCGGCAAGGCCATGATCCCGGAACGAAAAGTCTTGTAGCTGGGACCCGAAGAAGTCAACTGTACGTTGAACCCAGTTGTCTCTCGTGAACTGTTTCCCGGACACTAACTGATCCAAGCGACGAAACAGATGATAGTCTGAGAAAAGTAGAGGAATAAGCAGCGCTTCATAGCCCAATGCACTTAGTGTCAGAATCTTTCGTTGCACGACATGAAGGTGGGCGTTGTTCTGCAGCATAAGAACCACACGATTTACCAAAGCCGGTTGTTTCTACAACAATTTCCGGTGTAATTCAGCACAATAACGTTCTGCAGTGATGGTTTGGCCTCTTTCCAAAAACTGATTAATTATCCTAGCTGTGGACCACCAGACAAGGAGCATCATCCTGGTGTGAAGAGGTGGCTTAGGATGCAGTCCAGCAGGCTGTGCCTTGCTTACCCATTGTGCAGATAGTTTCCGATTATCATAAAGCACCCACTTCTCGTCGCAGGTGACGATTCGATGCAGTAGAGGTTCCTGTTTATTCCTGGAAAGCAGTGACGTGCAGGCTTCAAAACGTCTAGTCTTGTTGGTAACTCATGCGGCAGCCACATGTCCAGCTTTATGACCTTACCAGCGCAGCCAGACGTCAAACAACTATCGTGTGGTGGACACCTACCTTTGCCACTATCACGTTTTTCGGGATCCACTTCAATCACGCGTAACGGAACGTCGTGAGAAACAACAGATATGATCACGTGCTTCGTTTTGTAGGTCTGTATCTTCGCTTCGAAACTTCATACACCATCTGCGAACGGTTGAGGTTCGTTGGCTGTATTATTCTCCCCAAAAGCTTTAACGTTTCGAGCTGCAATTCCTGCAGAATGGCCCAGTTTAAATTCATACAGGAAAAGACTCAAATCCAGTGTCTGCACGTTTCCTTTGCAAGCCATGTTACGTCCAAATAAACCACTCTTGGAGCTTGTTCTTCACTCACGTGTAAGCTATTTACTGTCTCTTATTTAATACCGGCAACACCTGTGTGTGGTTCCATTCCGCTGTGGTGGGGGCCGGTCTCCACTGCTCTTTCGCGCCGAACATTTCATTCGCACCAACCCAATAAGAACTTCGCTCACTTTTTGCTGATTACAGACTATTTGGGAACAAAGTAGCTTCAAAAACTAAGACTGCATGAAAGATTTTTTTACCCATGAAGAAAAATTTCTGTGCTATACTAACTGAAGCGTTTATTAATCATAAAGGATTTAAAGTTTGTTTATTTGAAAGTTCTGGCGCAAGGGCTATAGTTGGCCAGATAATGCTGCCATCTATGAAGCATACAAATTTCGACATTGACCGTGGGGACTGCAAATTCCAGTCAGCTCGGAAGATTGATTACATACGGTCAAACACATACACAGCAAGAGATACTTGTACATATCTATTAAAACAAGGTATATTGAACTTTTGTTCACCTAGAAAATTCTTTAAACTTTTAGTACCCAGTTAAGTGCAGGCAAAGGCCTCAGACTAAATTATTCGAAAATTGGGATGGATTTGCCACTGAACATTGCGAGTAAATATCAGCCTCCCCCTTACGTTCTATTAACTTTTGATGTCAGAAAATCATTTCGCAAAAAGTAAACATATCACGAAGGGAATACTGCGTGATATGTCAATTGGCACACCCACATAACCCTCCGACTAACTTCCTTAAAGCTTTGAAGGTTGTCAAGTCTGCAATAGTCAGACTTGCTCCACATTTTCACGTACACACGTTTATGTAGGTAGAGATTGAACTTTATTGCTGGTCCGGAAGAAACAAGTTCCTCTCTTTGTGAGCACTGTCCTGCATTGCATCAGAATGATAAACCTGACGAGAGGCTGCAGAACAAGCCACAGAATAGTCTGAAAAAATTTCGCTAAACCTTCACAGCCCTGCATACAATCTTAGCTTCACGACTTTCTTTCCACAAGTTGGAAGCATCCTTTCTTGCACGGAGCTTTACAATAATAGTTACACTTTCAAAGTGAAAATCCCGACATTCTTACTTCCAAACGATACCATCACAAGACACTAGAGCTCTGCAAGTCATTCACCTTCAGAAGCTTAGTTTTGAGTCCAACGAGCACAATATGGTAAGAGGTCCCCTACAAGAGTTATCAGTGCAGAGTCTAAGAGTAGCTTGCTGTAGCAGGTAAGCTAACTTCATGCACAAACCCCAGAAAGGTTATTGAAAACTATCCCATTCACTTTAAATCACTAGTCATACTAGAAAAATCAGCGGAAAGATGTTTCTTGTACACTGCCATTCTACCTGGCGAATTCGGAAGAGACTGCATGGCATTTAGAAATCGAAGTCTCTTCAACTCCCGAAAGTTATAGCTTTGCAGTTTGCCAAAATATCTAGCACTCAGACCAAGAGTTGTACGCAAGTATCCTTACAAAGAACATTCTGGAAAAGTCCTGCCTTGACTAAGAACTACCTACAGTCAAGTTGGGGGATCACTTCTCTTCCACTCAGCAAGGAAATATTGATTCATGTCGCAAAACTTAAAACGCAATGTATTATACATTTCAGTGCTACGTGTACCTATGTGGATGAGAATTTAACATTTTCAATAAGACAATCTAAAGATGTTTTAACCATGTGACAAAGATGCACGACAAGTACGAAAAATGTATCAAGGTCTTCATATGAAGCATTTAGACATCTTTCAAACGAATTTGTTCCTGAAAACTGGTTAGTTTGTGCTTTGTCTTCATTAACAAAAAAACAACTTATGTATTGGCATGTAATTTAAGTGAAGAGCTTAGCGAGGATTGAATATCCGCAACTGTCAATACCATAGTAGCGAGAAATCTTACCGAAGTACTCATTAAAAGTGGCCTGATGACATTCGTAACACCGGTAGCCTAAACTTATGCACTTAGTGGTTATTTTGAACAAAATCTAAACTAGGACTAAAGACTCCTAACCAAGCATATTTCCCGCGAAATTGGATTATTTGAGGGTCCTAAGGAAGATAACCGAGTTTTATACTAAATATGTGATTAAAGCGTCAAGTCCTTAGTAATATTTTCATTTCAGTAGGCTGATTTGTTGCGAGGACTTAGGTTTCATTTGTGCATTGATTTGCTGTAGGCGGAAAAGTTGCATTTACAGACTCTACAGGGCAAACTGTATTACAGCCGAGAAATATTTATTAAGTGTAAACTTCAGTTTCATGATACTGCGTCCATTAAAGAAACAGGATCCATTAGTTTTATTTGAGAATATCAGATGATCAAATGAACGTGTGGAACCTTAGTACCTAACTGTTACGCAATTACTTGTTAGGAGTTTTCTTCGGAAGTCACTTGTATTAAGTAGTTTCAGAAATCTGTTCCAAATTTGAAAGGAATGTTGCAAATTTGGCTTAACAGCGTAGATGGCCCTGTGGCTAGTTAAGAACCGCAGAAACCCAGTTATGTTCAGAGTGCGCGACTGAATAGGAGAGCTACGTCAATATACATGCGTCTATCGCAAAGATTCTGGAGAAGTCTGCGAATTCTTTGAGCAGAACGAATATTAAGACTATGTGGTCAGCCGGGTGATTGTCTAAGTGCTCATAGCGTAGTGTACGTGCGCAATGTTGGCGAGCGTGCACTGCAATGGATTGAGCTTCCTGCACACAAGTTCTCTAGAGATATATTTTTTGATTGGAGGTTTAACGACCCCCGTGAGCAACTCAATAGGCTATAGACAGTCGCCCTTCCCTAATTTAGGGTCACTGGTTCCGGGGAAAGGAGATAACCAGTGCCGTAAGACAAACATCCATGCCTCACCGTGATTCAAACCCGGACCCCTTTCGCACAAATGATAAGAGGCCGTCGCTTAGACCACTGCGCCACCAGGGCGGCGAGATTGATATGCTTTATAGAAGGAAACTGAGAACGCGATGCCCTGTACAAGAGCTAGATTATCTACAGAGCAATGTGGCACAGAATGAAAAACATTGATTTCTGCATACAGTGATTGGCAGAGTTTCCCGAAGAATGGGTCACTGAAATTAGCGTGCACCAAGACTACTACTCAGAAATAAACGCATGTATTGGCATTTAAAGTATTTTGTGCTCATTTAATTTGAATCCAGTTAATTCGGTAGATTGTACCTACTGATTTGAGAACTAATTGCTCATTCTTACACTACGGCCTTTTGCTTTTGATCCAGTGGTCGAAATACATGTGCTTAGTTAACGGTTTCCAACCGTAGGTTGTAGCGTATATGCTCCAGCTTCATCCGCACGATAAATCGCGTAAAAATGGTTAGATTCAGATTAAGTTTTAGTATGTGGTAGGGGACCACTGGTAACGAACCTTATTGAAAATGGGAGAAATGGGGTCAAAGGTCAGGACAAAGATTTATTCTACAGCAGTTATCCTCATAACTTGAGTAATGATTTCTGGTATGTTGGAAAGCGTATCATAATCAATTCATTGCATGATTTTACCAACTTGTTTTTAGTTTTGGGGTTTAACAACCACAGTGAGCAACTCCAAGAGTTGCTTCCAGTGAAGCAACAGGACCAGCGCCATCAGACCACATGCCTCATCCGGGACTTTAACACGGCCCCATCGACGAGGAAGAATCAGAAGCTAGATCCTTAGACCCCTGTTACCAATGCAGCTGTGCCAAGTTAGAAACCTCTATCCTTAGAGCTAAGTATAGCACTTGTTAAATATAGGCTGAAGTTTCAGATGGTGTCAGTCTTCACCTGTTTTAGTAATTGCATATTTTCAACGTAATCGCTCTTACCCCATTTTAGCTGTAAGCTAAAAAAAAAAGGTCCCATATTCTCAATCTTCACTAAAGAATTCGTATCATAGTTTCAGCTACCCTGTTACAACTAGCATCACTAGTGGAATTCGTGGAGTGCCAGGAATCTCTGAATTCGTGGAGTCATCTCCGATTTCAGTGTCTAATACCTCTGGCCCCAATGGAGAGGTATGAAAATGGGTACACCGAGGAAAGTTAACCGAAACACTTCGAAAGATTCAGAGTGATTAAACTTAAAGTTATAGGACAAAGTTTTCAAATGGCAATTTCTGAAATTTATGAAACCGGTTTACAGATGTTTCCGTGCCAAGTCATCGTACATGTGCTTTTCCCATTGAATAAGAAGCACCGATGAATTAAACACATGACAACTGAATCACATTTCGTTTTCTCATAGGGCAGCTATTAGTCTCCTGAAAGTTTTACTAAAATACACTGACTGAAAAAAAAAATCCCAACAACAAGGGGTTGTGTTAGATAAACGACAGTTGGTAGGCGGCGATAGTAAACCTAAGATTACGTCTATGTAAATTTTGCACTCGGCGCATACGTGTGGCGCTAGTAGCGCCCCTCGGAACATGCAAAGCAGGTTTGCTGTAAATTCGCGCTGTAACGTTCGTGAGCGTTAGTTATCGTTGAGATTCGACGTAGTGCGTTGATGTTAGTCAAGAATGCCTTTAAGAAGACGAAGCCGTTATCAACAGCTCACTGAGTTTGAACGAGGTCGTGTAATAGGGCTACGAGAAGGTGGATTTTCTTTCCGCAATATTGCAGAACGACTTGGCAGGAATGTAGCCACTGTGCACGATTGTTGGCAGCGGTGGTCAAGGGAAAGTACTGCCTCAAGAAGACCGGGTTCCGGCCGGCCACGTGGCACTACTGAGAGGTAAGACCGCCGTGTACGGCGTATGGCCGTGGCGCATCGTACCGCGTCTGCGGCAGCAATTAGAGCTGCAGTTGCCACCACAATGACAACGAACTGTTACAAATGGGTTACTTGAAAGACAGCTACGAGCCAGACGCCCTGTAGCGTGCATTCCACTTACTCCAAACCACTGCCGTTTGCGACGTCAGTGGTGTCAAGCTAGAGCTCATTGGAGGACGTAGTGGAGATCTGTTGTGTTTTCTGATGAAAGCCGGTTCTGCCTAGGTGCCAGTGATGGCTGTGTGTTGGTTAGAAGGAGGCCAGGTGAGCGCCTGCAACCAACCTGTCTGCGGCCGAGACACACTGGACCTACACCTGGAGTTATGGTCTGGGGAGCAATTTCCTATGACAGCAGGAGCACTCTCGTGGTTATCCCACGCACCCTGACGGCACAGTTGTACGTCGGTCTGGTGATTCAACCTGTTGTGCTGCCATTCATGAACAGCATTCCAGGGGTGTTTTCCAACAGGATAACGCTCGCCCTCATACCGCTGTTGTAACCCAACATGCTCTACAGAGTGTCGACATGTTGCCGTGGCCTGCTAGATCACCAGATCTTTCACCAATCGAGCACGTATGAGACATCATTGGACGACAACTCCAGCGTCACCCCCAACCAGCATTAACCATCCATGTATTGACCGACCAAGTGCAACAGGCATGGAACTCCATCCCACAAACTGACATCCAGCACCTGTACGACACAATGCATGAACGTTTGCGTGCTTGCATTCAACATTCTGGCGGTTACACCGGTTATTAATGTACCAGCATTTCACATTTAAAATGGCTCTTCTCGCGCTTACAATAAGCTGTGATCTTGAAACCTTAATAGATTAAGTATATTACCTATACAAATGTATTGCCGCCATTTCATTCCTCTACAACTATTTTTTCGTGGTGTTGGGATTTTTTTCCGTCAGTGTATTTGCAAGATTGTTCGGTGAGACTGCTTTCTACTCTGCCTACATATTAACTAGTAAAATCATGCAATGCATTAATTATGATACTTTTTCCAACATGCCAGACTATTTGTTCAGTATACCACCGAAACATTAAATTTTTGGGCAATAGAAGCATTTTTACTCAGTTATTACTCAGTTATGAAGATAATGGCTGTGGAATAAATCTCGCTCCCATGTCCTGACCTTTGACCCCATTTAGTCTATTTTCAATAAGTTTCGTCCCCAGGTTGTTGCCTACCACTAAAATTCATCGAAATCGAACTATTTTTATGCGAGTTATCGTGCGGACAGACTAAGCTAGATCATACGCTTCAACCTACGGCTGGAAAGCGTAAAAAAGAAAGTTAAACTCCCGAAAATTTTTGGAAAGCTGATTTTTATCATTTTGTTTCCTCTTACGAACTGTTACTATAGTTTCGTCCCTCCGACCAAACACCCAGAAAGCGCCGGGCAAAGATCAAAAATCAAGGTGACAAGTGTGCAAAATAAGAAATACTTGCAGCGTAAGTTAGTTTACTTATTTCGCAGAGTCAAATCAGAAACCAAAAGAGCTTTTAATTTCAATCTGAAACATTAGACACATTAAAATAATCATAGTAAATGAAAGCAATAGTTAATTCAAATTCAGTTGAGCGAGACAATTAAGAAATTGGCAGAGCTAAGGAAAGACTGCCTTCGCTAGAAGGTAGCCATTGCTAAAGCATATACGCCGCGGCTGCCGACATAATGGTCACAAACCAATCAACTGCGTGGCAGAAATGTGTTTCAGAGGTTTAGTCACCTATTGCAGTTCTGGCGGCTTTGCAAAATCAGAAGTGCATACTGAAGGATCGCGAGGGGGACGCAATTAACATGATAGCTGCCACCCCCAAGTCTGTCACTGCGATTTGAATGTATTTGTAGAACGGAAATCAGTTTCGTGAGCTTTTGAACAAGTTGTTAGTGAACGGAATATTACATTTTGTACGCTTCCGGAATGTTTTCTTAAGAACGTAATATTGCCTTTCAGAGTGCTTAGACCACGACCGAATATAAGACAATATTTTGATGTAGGACTACATCAAACTCCGCGGTTAGTACGGGGGAGACCGCTTGTGACAATAGGTCCCCAGTTGAAATCACTATAGCGTTAAAAATACGTGCCGCACACTAATCGTGTTAGCATGTTCGTAAACAGCATGGAGCACAATTCGCGTACTGCGCAATACATCGTGCGCGGGACGCTGACCTCGCTCCCTGTGCGCGGGGCAATATTTTTGGGTGTGTCTCCGCGTTTGACTCTGTCTATCTCCGCAACTGCGAGCGCAACACGACTGCGAAATACTGTTTTAAAGCTCTCGACGAGATCTATTTAAATATACGAAGAATATTACGCAGTGGTTTGAACTGAACATTTTAAAGATTGTTTTCTTGTGAACCGGTGAACACTTGAGTGCAAAGCAAGTGTTCACCGGTTCAACCGCGAGTGCAAAACGATGGTCGTTTTTAAGCTCTAAGAGATCTATTCAAATATATAAAAACATACCGCAGTCGTTTAAACTAAAAAAAAATTTTAAAAGCCGTTCTCGTGTGAACGGGTTAACATTTTCGATAATTCCGCAGAATTCGCAGAATGAACGCCATCAAAAGTGGAGAAAATCAAAACGAGAGGCAAGAGCGAGTTATGAGAAACCCTAAGAAGCCCAAGACAGCACCATGTTGGAGAATTTGTATTGATCTGCTTTGTGTTCGTAAAGTATACAGCGTTTGTGAAAAATATGTAAGCTACTTTTCATATCATATAGACCTGTGTTAGTTATAACAAATTAAAAGCTTTGAAACCATACTAGACTAGCTCATTTAAACCTCCTCGATCTGTAAGTTGCAGTCCTATGGAGCCTACCTGTACTTATGGAGAAATTTCGGTAAGTAGAGGCCAGGACTTCTGAAGAAAAGTCTTACACGCCAAAAAAACCTAATGAGGAGTAAAGCCCATATGTAAAAATAGAACATTTCTGGGAAGAAGAGATTTAACACTGACAGATTTTCCTACCAGTTGTAAAACAACCGTCCTTTTAAGTCTCATTTTCAAAAGGTTGGATTCTCAGAA
The DNA here is from genome assembly GCA_039090855.1 of Macrothele yani. Lineage (NCBI taxonomy): Eukaryota > Metazoa > Arthropoda > Arachnida > Araneae > Macrothelidae > Macrothele > Macrothele yani. The sequence continues at coordinate 37,440,201 of CM077004.1, forward strand.
GATTCTGAGTTAGTGTGTACGTTCACGCACAGATTTCCCAAAAATTCAGAACTTTTTTAGATCAAAAATATTCACTACGTTTACAACACAAGTGATAAATTGTAGAAGGGAATTCCGGAATATGGATATTCTCTGTCTGTTTTTATCAGCACTGAAGCACCGTAATAAAAAGGCATAGCTTTAACGTAGACTTAAGACTAACGTCAAGAAAAAAAAAAACCTTTAGTACAAGAAATCAGCGCAAAGTACGAAACAGTTTACTAAAGCAGCTCAACGAACATGCATGAAGTTCAGAGTTATTCCTATTTTCACGCTATTCATATAGTCCATCACTTTAATAGCAGTTGTCGAAGTCACAATACAAAAAAGTAGGTAGAAGTGAAACATTAATCGAGTTCTGTCTGAACAATAACTCAAACTGCACGAAATTACGTTCATGCAGAGAATATTAGAAGGAAACATGACGGCAATGCAGATTGAAATATTAGATGTGAAAGTGGTTTCACGAATTACCAAATCATAGCAGCTGGAAGATTTTCCATAATCAAAGAATAAAATCACGTCTTGGGCATGCGATTTTTTTTTTGGTTGGAGGTTTAACGACCACCGTTAGCAACTCCATGGGCTATAAGCAGTCGCCCGTCCCTAATTTAGGGTCACTGGTTCCAGGGAAGGGAGAGAGCCAGTGCCGTAAGACAAACATCCATGCCTGACCGGGATTCGAACCCGGACCTCGTTCTGACGAATGATCAGAGGCCATCGCTTAGACCACTGCGCCACCGGGGCGGCAAGGGCATGCGATTCAACAGACACTCGTAGTTTTAATGTTCATGACAGCATCTTACACTTAGAGATGTACACAAGAGCGACGTTAGTAAGATATTTAGTATTTGTGATGTTTTAACTCGTAACAACACACACATGAAAAAATTTCAACATTTGCCGTGGAATCCACCTGGACCCCTAACTTTGACTTGAACTTACCTTCTCTGTTTCCAACTCCAGTTCCGGGAATGAAAGAATGCATGAAGTCCTTTGGCATGTTAAACTCCGGAAATTCGTAAGAAGCCCAGCTTTCTTGCTGCAAGACTTCATACGCTGCCTCTTGGAGCTCCGTCTCTAAGTCCACCAAGTAGCTATGTGGCGCTGATGTTTGTACCTAAGACGAATGCAAAACTTCTCTTAAGAATGAATTTACCATAAATGAAAGTTAATGCTTAAATTTCACTAAAGATTTGAATTTTTTTATTGATAGTTTGCCTACCCTAATTCTGGCAACCGGTTCCTAAAGGGTTAGCACTCAACATTGTGAATAAATCCGGGAGACTGAAGTGATTTCAGTTTGTTTTGAAACTGTTAAGGAAAATAAAATTAACTAGGTAGCTGCAGCATAAAACCAGATGAGCTCCAGTTATCTTGGAAAAATAAAGATTTAAGGTGGTTCCACCTGAAATCTGCCTTGTTTCAGATGGTATAACTTTACATATTTTTTTCGTAATTAATGTATTCAAGGATGAAATTTGCACATTGATAAAACTTTATATTTAATACTTGCTAAAACTCAAGGAATCCAACATTTGTCTACTGACGTCATCAATGTACAGGTAGTGCCATTTATTAACAGGCTTGAACATCAAAGAAAAATGATGTATTTTTAATATAATTATAGTTATGTTTCAGCAAGTATTAAATACCCATGCTATAACTTAAAGTTGGTTTTATCAATGTGCAAATTATCTTTGGGAATACATTAATCACGAAAAAAATATGTAAAGTTTTATCATTGGAAACATAAGGCAGAGATTTTAGGTAGAACCACCTTAAGCCTCTGAAGAATGGACTAAATCATTTGCAGTTACTTTATACAATTGCATCTTTAATGGCGCGATTATAAGTGATATGAAATCTATTTAAAGGAAGTTAATTTCGAGTTACGAATACTTCTGAATAATTCCAGCTGTGCTTTAACACTAACCGTTCGTGCCATGGTGTATTTTTAGTTTTTATATAGAACTATTTTTAGGGTGCAAGAGCGTTATCATCGTATGTACACTGGACAGCTCTGACCCAACCAGCAAGGAGAGTTTCCAAATTCGTGATCAACTCGAACCGAACGTGGCTTCTGCACAAAAGCAACGAATTTGAAAATACAAGACTTCTGCGCTGGACCTAGTCAGACGCAACTTAATTATTGACTTCATGAAATAACAAGTTAATAAATTCATGCTGATATCAAGTCTCATTATAAAATTAGATCTCAGGCACAGCCATATTCTTTGATTATACACTATCTACCAACAAGTAATTGGACACCGGTGATAGCAAAGGAAAACTAAGTTTATTCACCTTCAATAGTTGGAGCCTCCACGAGCGGCGATTACACCTGCGACCCTCTGGGGCATACTCTCAACCAGGCGTTGTACGACAGCTAGCGGTATTTTCTTCCACTCGGCTTGGAGAAGACAGGTCAATTCCTTCACCGATTTCGGACGTTGGGGACACCCCTTAAGTCGACGCTCCAACTCGTCCCAGAGGCGCTCGATAGGGTTAAGGTCCGGGCTCTGCGCAGGCCAGTCCATTGGATTGACCCCATTGCCACCATACCAAGCCATGGTGGACCTCGCAACATGACAGGTGGTATTGTCATCCTGAAGGTGACATGGGTCCACCCCGTAAAACTGCCACAACGTAGGAAGCGCATGGTCATCCAAAATGGTGCAGTAGGTCTCTGCGTTGTCTACCAGGAATTGCGACCAAGGGTCCCGTGCCATACCAGGAGAAACACCCCCATAGCACAATTACACCGCCGCCGAACTTCACAGTTGGCACAATACATTCCAGCAGGAGGCGTTCTCCAGGCAGACGCCAAACAGAGACCCTGCCATCCAAACAGTAGAGGGTGAACCTTAGTTCGTCGCTCCACAGAACCTGTTTCCACTGTTCAACGGTCCTCTGTCGACGTTCTTTGCACCACGTTAGCCGAGCAGCGCTATCGCACTTGGTGATCAAAGGCTTGTGGGCGGCAGCACGTCCGTGATAACCGAGCAGATGGGCTTCCTTACGGATGGTATTCATCGAAAGAACACCTCCGGATGCCTGTTGAAACTCCTCGCAGATGTGGCCCATCGATTTGGTGCGGTTCTTCCGAATTTCTCTGGCCAGCACCAGTCAGTCTCTAACTCCCAGTTTTGTGGGTCTGCCGGGTCGAGGCACATTCCGACAGTCACCTGTCATCTTCCACTTGCCAATCACGTAGGCCACTGTCGATTTTGGGTACTTCAACTAGCTGGATATGTCACGTATGGATCGGCCATTTCTGTGATACCCGACGATTACACCTTTCTCGAAATCAGAGAGCTCTGAACTGCGTGGCATCTTGCATGCGACTGGTTGAGTTGTTTCCCACACGATATTTAACGACGGCCGTGACGTATCAGGACCGCAGATATCGTCGATTGCAGGGGTGTCCAATTACTTGTTGGTAGATGGTGTAGATCACAATTAATACTAATTTTATCCTATTTCAACAGACATTAATTTAACACCAGTAGTCTTCAGGGCCTCATCGTATGAGAGAACTTACTACGCCGTGCGTCAGCGCGAAGTGCAAAAGATTCTACAGGAACTGGTCGACGGACCTCACGAAGGTCAAAATTCCTATCCTTGCATTTTAGTTCAAGAAAAACCTGGTTCATGTACCATAATTAAACAAAACCAACAGTCACTCAACCGGAAAATCGAGCCGACTTTCACTAATAAAATTCTCATGCACAACACTTGCGTCACTGCAACAAATTCCTTAGACTAAAGTATTTTTTTCATACGCTTTAACCTATTCCTGCCTCCTGAACAAGGCTGGACAGTTAAGTTCTTGAGAAACATGGCGCTTCTAAACCACGAGAACCTCTATATACAGAAGCACGATTACAACAGCCATAAATTGGTATCAGACGCTGAAACCTATAGACTAAGTTCCAAGGCTGCGCATCAGTATTCAGTTAAGAGCAGTCAAGTCATGTTCCACAAAGTAGGCAGTACCAAATTCATGAGAAGTATGCGACATTCCCCACAAGAGTTCACAGCGCCCTTAACCGGGTCATGCTTTGCAAAAGGGAAGTTTCAATTCAACAGAATTGAGCTAACTTACGAACATCCAGTCTTGAAATGTCATTCTTCTCGTCGCAGGTCACTTCTTGTGATGGACAGGGACTTTCTCCGCAGCTTTTTAACAGAATCTCTCCCTCCTGTGTACGCGGTACTTCATGCTGATTTGAACACAGGAGCTAGGACCTCACTTCCTGGTGTGCGAAGTTTCACCAAAGAATATAAAAGATATTCTTTGGTTTCACGTCGCAATCAGGATGTTCACCCTAAACGCTGCGCTTAAATTTCAGCCTCGCGTCCATGCTTATTACACTTTCGGCAGTTCACTAAATTACTGGACACAATCCTCGCTTGTTAACATTCCATCCACAAGGAGTTCGGCACTTTATACTGAGCATCACAACAAGAGTCCCAAATTTCAGAAATGAGAATTCTGGGATAGTGTATTTTTTCATACTTTCAGCATGCACAGATTTAATGCGTACAGTCTTTAAGGTTTGATCGTTAAGGGAAGAATCTCACATCACGAGTCAACGGAAAGGCAGCTTGCAGCAATTTGTCAAAAGACTTATGCGCGAAGGTCTGTTTTTATTCCTGTGCTGTCCTCCATCATACATCCCTTCAAGAACAACCTTCAGAACAATCACTATGTAGCGCGGAGAGTGCCAAACCCAAACGGAAGGCGATCGCTTGCGCGCAAAAAAAGTAACCATTTCAGGCAGGAAAAAGAATCATACGCAGTTCAGATTCTTTAATTTCAGCAAAGTACCACGTCAATTCATTTGGTCATTAACAGTACACGTTACTCAGTATCTGCTTTCAGACAAGACTTCGTCCGCTTAAGCGAAATGATCGCTGACTAGCATCTCCGCGAAAGTTGACATTCAAGTATGATTAAAACGAGAACCTTGGCAGCTTCACAGGAAACAATGTTTATTGCTTGTCTGTTCATATGTGCATTAAACAGTGAGATTTGTGGCTGTATTTCCTTCCTCTGTCGACATCTTATCTGAGGAATTGAGCAGATGTTCATAGATTCAAGTAGATGCGACGTTTCTTGCTGAGCATTCCTTGTTTGAGCATTTTGCGTAATAGGCATTTTCCAGGTGTGTGAATGCATATTAAATCTCACTAAATGCTTGAACAACGAATCTGGTTCATATCAAGTTGATATTTCAATGGGTAGTTTGCTTTTTTAACTTTCTCCGAAGCAAATTTCGCAACTTCAAAATTTGCAGAGTTCAAATCTGATGACGTAGCAGTAAACCTTCCGAACTCTATCAGGAAGATTTAACCTTTAAGTATAGCTTGCACAGGAAGTACAGGCGTAGCTTCAATTTTAAGGCTGCAAAGAATGCTTAAAACGAAGAATTTTGGCAAAACAGTGCTATTTCTTGCATAGAATTTGGTTACAAGCTGCACCACTGAAATCAAATACAGTTCTAGCAGAGCAACACAAACTGGGGAAAAACTAACTCATAGCGTAATTGAAATGAATTCAAATTTGGAAAGATGTTCATTTTTTGAAAGTTTTAAAATTTTATTGTTCGTACCTTTCTAAAATAAAGTTACCATTAGCAAGTTACGATTTTTAATGTTTCAGCTTATACATTCGTACAGATGGTATAGCAGATAAAAGTTAGGCACAGACTTATTTTCAGGAAACAATTTATTTTTTCAATACTTACATTTTGTTGGGCAACTACTCCCAGGATGGCACTTAGCTGTATTAATAGCCACACCTAAAAAGGGAACTACATTAGCATTTTTATACAAGATGCCATTCACTTAAATTTAGCAATTCATTTTCATGTGCGTTCTCACACAGAAGAAATTGTTTAGTGTCTTGGCAATTTTCATGTGTTCAAGGTTATTTTCTGCTCATAACACTTGTCTGAGAACAAGTGTTTTCCATCATGAAAGTATTAGGGGTATAACAAAAATTTCCACCGCCCCCGCTAGTGGACGCTGTATGGGTCTAACCGTCTAACGACCGTGCTGCCAGTTCGTACATGAAGCCAAGCATGGTGGTCGATAAAGTGCATTTGCGGCACTGTTTGTTATTCATTTTTAATTTATGGAAAAGTGCGAGTGAAGCATACGGTTCAATATGTCAGTCGTATGAGGAAACAATTATGGGTGAGCGGACGTGTCGAAAATGGTTTGCCAGGTTTAAGGAAGGTGATCTAAGCTTGGAAGACAAGCCACGTACAGGTAGACCGCAGGAACTCTCAGACAAGGGGCTCGAATAGCTGTTTCAAGAGGACGCCACAAAATCGACCACGCAACTGGCGAAACGTATGAAAGTGGCTCAATCAACGGTGGTACAGCGTCTACAGGCCTTGGAGAAAATTCACAAGATTGGTAAGTGGGTTACGCATACTTTAACGGAGCGTAGGATTGGTCAACGATTGGGCATCTGCATGCCGTTGCTTAAGCTTTCAAGGGGAAATGTCTTGTGGAAGGTTGCCACCGGGGATTAAAAGTGGGTCTACTACGACAACCCGTACACTCAAGGGATCCTGGTTCGACCCAAACCAGGTATCGACATCCACGGTAAAACAGGATATCCGCGGGGAAAAGGTAATTGTGTGTGTGGTGGGACATGCATGGAGAGCTATACTTCGAACTGTTGAAACCGGGCGAAACAATCACTGCACAACGATCAGTTGATGAAACTGAACGCCGCAATCGAGCAAAAACGCCCATGAACAGGAAATGGACGCCGCTTGCTCATCCTGTTACACGATGATGCCAGGCCATATATCGGTGCCACCACGAAATAAACCCTTGAGCAGTTAGACTGGGAGGTTTTACTGCACCCAGCTTACTCCCCGAAGATTGCACCCTCAGACTTATTTGTTTCGCTTTATGCAACATTCCTTAGACCAACAAATGAATGACCCTGTGATAGGTTCAGCAGCTCCAGAGGTGGAAAATTTCGTCCCTGCGTTCTTCAGCTCAAACCCAGAGTCCTATCACAGGGTCATTCATTTGTTGCCTGAAAAATGGCAAAATGTTATTGATGCTAACTGGCAATATTTCGTTAAATAAATTTGTACTGGTGGTCCTGGTAGTTTCTATCTTTGTTCTTAAAACGGCGGAAACTTTTGCATACCCCTAATGGAATACATGGAGCCCTAGCAGACTAAGGCAGGAAAGTGAATTCAGTCTCAAGTTTATAGCTGCTTTACGAAAACTTGCTAAGATTTGAGCTGTCAAAGTCTCGATAGACTAAAAGTAAGTAAGTTTTCCTACCCTGACGCACTGCAATTAAACCTCGGTGGTGCAGAGTAGACAGGAGGCATTCTGTATGCTGGACATTAAGGTTTGTGGTAGAATTTGTATACATCACGTGAGAAATTATGTATTGCAGATTTAACAATACGTTGACAAAGTTGTGACAAATCATGAAGTAGTGTGACCATGTTTAATGAATGACGAGGTGCTAAGAGTATTCAGACCAAGTGGCAAGTGTAGAAGAAGCCATAGGAATACTGGAAGGACCACAGATCAGAAATTCCAGAGAGAAAGATGATTGAAGGTATTACGCGAGATTTGTGATGGATGGCAGTAAAGCTGTAGTTTAATACATCAACAATTAAATTAAGTCCAACATCAGTAACTTATTTCAGAGTTGTGATATGTAACTATGTAGTTTACAGAATATCGGTATTGCATCACACCATTCGGTACACTTTCCTCCATAAGGTTCTCTATCCCGATGCTTGACTGCAGAACAAGCAACTGCTTTCTGCCCTGGTTTAGCTACGTTTCGGCATAACTAAAAAAACTGGTTCGAAATCCTCGCTCGAAATTGCCCATCCAAAAGATATTTTCCTTTTCATTGTCTTAGAGTGTGCCAGACAAAGATTGATAACTCCGGCACAAAGATAAACTCCCTCGCTATTGGCTCCATAAAACCACCATTAGTCACCAGATCAATATAAACGACAGTAGTACTTTCAGAGATGCAGCTTTAACGTAAGTAACCTTCATGAGAAGAATCACTACGGCACGTATCAACTCAAATCCCAAAAAACCTGCTTGTACGAGGGTCATAAAAGTTCTGCACACTTTAAGCTAAAATAGAAGCTGATGGATGCGATCGGGGAAATGATTGCGTCATGTTAAAGTCAGACTTAGCAACGCAGTGGTGTCAGAACGACACGCTATCATTATTTGCGTAGACGTAGGAGCGTTTGAAAATTTAAGCGTGCAGCTCCTCAGGTCGAGTCACAGTGTTAAACCAGCGCTCCTACGTGAAAGTAGAGCCTTTTCTGGGAAAAACACAGATCCACACTGCTTTGCAAGAAGTTTGTGGTGAAGGAACTCTTGATCGAAGCACAATTTCTCTCGCTGGGCATCGCGCTTTCGGGAGGGGCCGAAGCAGCATTGAAGATATCACCACTCAGGCCTACCTCAAACGGAGACAGAAAACATCTGTCAGCATTGTTTCAACGTTTCTCTAAGAAAGACGTTTGACAGTCGAGGAGGCTGCTGATCAGGCAAATTTGTCCACGTCTTTTTACCGGATTTTAACATACTCACTAGGATAAAAAAATCGCCGCACGATGAGTGTCCCATCAACTCACCCCCGAGCAGAAGGCAGGCAGAGTGAACATCGCACTGGATCACCTCCATAGGTTCAAAAGGGAGGGAGACACCTTCCTGAACAGAATTGTCGCAATTGACAAGACTTGGATCAGTGATTTTGAGCAGGAACTGAAGTCACAATCAGCGGAATGTGGTCATCCAAGTTTTCCACGCCCCTTGAAGTGTAGTCTGCAAAATTCCAAAGTGAAGCAAATTAATTTTGCGTGCGACGCCCAGGGTGCTGTGTTCTCTGGTCGAGTGCCGGTATGGCAAAATGTCTACTCACAATATTAACGTGACTTCCTGAAGAAAAGTTGAGAACGAAAGTTCGTCAAAATTGCCCCAACTTGTTGGGAGCGATTCTGCGGCACGACAGCGCATCGTGGTGCAGCGTCGGTACCGAGACTTGTCGAAATATGGCTGAAACTTTATCCCACCATACAGCCCTGATCTCAGTCCACCAGACTGATCTCCCAAAGTTAAAACTTCCGTGGCATCTACTACGAATCGCTGGACAAACTATCATTGGGCGTGACCCGAGTAATACAACAGCTCAACAAAGATTGAATACTACGGGGCATCCATGACCTATGTCACCGCTGGCAAGCTGCCATTAACAGCGGAGGGAGTACACATTGAACGGCAATAAGGTAAGTTTTCTCAGTTACTAGACACTTTTCTCAAAAATGGACAGTGTGCAGAACTTTTGTTAGGAACCCCGTAATAACTGGTAGACGAATCCCTCATACACGAAGGTAAGCTATTCCAATTTTTACACTGTGCTACGGATCATGTCACTTCAATACACTGTAGTCAGTGAAAGTACAGTCACGCTTCTGAATAACAGTCACCCTGGGACACGGGGGCGTATGTAGGATTTGGGGGGAGGGGGAATTAAAGTTTTTGAAATCCATCAGGGCAAAATAAAAGTTAATGAAAACCAGAAGAAAAAATTTAAAGCATTATTTTCTGTAGGAAATAAATATTTATTTTGCCGTTTAATCTCATGTAATGACGTAATTGTTCATATGCTATTATGTTTTGTTTATTCAAGTCAAGTGAGATTTGTATATATCACGTCACGATTTGTTCTCGTGACAAGCACTATTGATGTAAGTACTGTAACGGCAAAATATATCTTCAGAGAGCTCTTCTTGCCTTCGAGGCATAAAGTTAAAGTCAGTAGTCATAGTGGTGTTTTATTTTAAATGTTTAAAACTTGTGATTTTTTAATAATAAATAACTACTCAATCATGTCTTTAGTTTGGCGATTATCTCACTGTGCAATGTATAGCATTTACAATGCTCCATAAATTCTCCCAGATTTTCTATATTGAGTTGATGCATTTTTATTAAAGCATTTTTCTGATTTAAGTCGCATTTTAACAAACATTTTCGTGGGGGCGGGGGACGGCAAGGCGCCCTTTCCTTCCTTTAAATACGCCTCTGCTGGGACTTCACTTGTAATACAAAAACATACGTACAATACTTTGTTTTGCTTTTTTGCAGTCATAAAATACTTGGTTATATATGCAGTACAGTTTATTTTAAAATTCAGTATACTAAGCTTGCGTATTTAGATGTTGCAACTTACGTAACATTAAGATGCCTCACTATTAATTTTAAAACGCACGTATTTGACAGCTCATTAAAATCAGTCAAATTTTTGGCTGCAAAGAAAATCTGATTTCAAGCTTTCTTCGCAATTCGAGGCATGTTTTTCTAAGTGTATTTAAGCGCTAATCTACTCCCTTTGTTAACAAAAAACTTAACTGCACTTTAAAGTGGCTTTAAAAATCTCTTCAAATGCATCAGATGCTTCCCCAATGAAATTTTCTTCAGATGTTTTCAACGTAACTAACTCGCGCACATTGTTCGTTGCCTCTTCGCGACATAGATCTACCGTAGTGAAATCTTTTGCATTTCCTTAATTGTTCAGGTACGTAATTAGTTCAAAAATGGCTTCTAAATCTGGATTGACAACAAGTACCCCATTTTGTTTGGAAGAAGCTGTTTTTCCACCAGTCCAGCTTTTATTGAAACCCTAGACAGATAGGTTATGTAATGGGTATCTCTGCAGGACAATAAGTACTGTTTCCATCCAAAGCTAAAAAATCTTTGCGGCAAAAATTAGCCCATTCCCGCCTTTAACTTTAACTTTTTAAACTGATTTATGACTAAGATAGAGGTCCGTTATTTGGAGGTAAATATATAAAATCCTATTTCGGGACAGTGAATCGCAAAGCCGTCCGCTAAACGGAGACTTGCGCTAAAGTTTCTCTATAACAATGCCAGACACTAGAGCAACCACAACTGCTCAGTGGCTCCGCGAGAGCTCTAATCATTTCGGAGTTTAACTACCACAATGAGCAACTCTAAGGGATATAAGCATCCCTAATTTAAGGACACTGATTCTAGAGAACCAAAAGAGTCAATGCCATAAGACTAGCACCACAGATGTCTAATCTGGACTTTAACTAGGGTCCAGCTCGGACGAATAGTTGAGCCAGCTCCTTTACCACTCTGCCGCCCCATTACGTAAATCACATGACCTCTTCAGAGAAATTCATCCCCCAAGTACTTTCCCCTGATGCATTACTAGAGGCACCTGAAAACATTCTTCCACATTTAGCACCACTGAAGTCCGATGAAGTTCTTCGTATAAGAAGAAATTTTTAGCCTTATGCTTCTTTGAGGATCAGATAATTCCTCAGTCTGAAAGTCTAAGCAACTAGTATCGGAACACAGGTGCCTCGGGACTTGCCCCCGAAAAAGCAAGAACAACATTTTTTCAACATAACTGTTCACTTTTTTGATCAAACAAGCCAAAGATACCATACTTTTCAGTAAGTTTCATTTCGTGATCACTAGCCAAATATTTTCTGCTGGGATGTTAGACACCAAGATTTATATCAAGCGAAAGAAAATTAAGCGTCTTCGTCATAAGGACTACCGGACCACTAGTTATCCATGTCAAATTTCAGAGACAACTAGTACAGTTAATCCACCATAGTTAACGTTAGCTGTTTCTATATGACACTGCTTTCTGCAACAGTTTCACATAAACTGTCTTAATTCTTTCATCTAAGTTTCGCTATTGGCATCTACTCCAGGTAGAGATACGTCAAACTAAAATAGTTTTACCTGGAAAAACACTAATCGTACTCAGATTTAACTGCTGAGTCAACAATACTATGTATTAGCCTATTTAACACAGCAATTAATTTCTTCAGGAGTTAGTTACCGAATTGTTCGCTGTATTAATGAAATTACTTAAATTAATTTATATGCCCGGCAAAATTCCAAATCCGGAGCACAAACTTCTCACTAAATTTAACCGTGCCGCCCCGGTGGCGCAGTGGTCTAAGCGATGGCTTATGACCATTCGTCCTAGTTAGGTCCGGGTTTGAATCCCAGTGAAGCACGGATGTTGTGTTTGTCTTACGGCGCTGGCTTTCTCCTTTCCTGGAACCAATGGCCCTAAATTAGACAGGCGACGGATTGTAGCCCATTGAGTTGCTCACGGTGGTAGTTAAACTTTCAAAGAAAACTTTGACCGTAGTGAGCAGGTTTGCCGGGGAAAATTTCTTCCCTTACAGTATTGCGGCACTTCCATTTTAATTGCATTTACAAGGATGACGTAGAGACTGAACATATCTACACATCTGTCTAATCTAAACCTAGTAAGCTAAAAATAATTTAGTTTAAGAAATTTTGCGAAATCTAGCATTTCGTACTGGGGAAGCTGTCGAATGCATATAACAGAAATAATATTTTTTAAAACACGAATACCAAAATAATAGACATTGGGAAAGAATTTTTACTCCTAGAAATACATTTGGAATACTAGAAGGCATGAAAACAGTATTGATCGCTGTTAGGGTTTGAGAGTGTTCAGACTTACCGCAAGTTGAGGTAAAGCGTTGAACTAAATAAACTCCATGTAGCGCAAAATTTTGCATCAGAAGAGCTCGTGATCAAATTCTAATGCAATTTGTTCTCCAAATATGTTTGGTGGTTTAAAGGCTGAGCTATAAACTAAGGGCTGTAAGCAATCTAATTTAGAGCCACTGGTTCCAGGGAAGGGACAGCGCCATATGACAAGAATTAACCGTGCTTCATCAGAACTCACCCGGGCCCCAACTCTGAGTAGCCAGAAGCTTGCGCCTCTAACCACTGCCCCCGGGGCGGTAGTCTGACTTTTAGAAGTCAAGATACGATGATAACCTAAGCTGGGAAACAGCGTCTGGAAAGTAAGCATGCAGTCTATTCATTAGTAGTTGCACTGTTCCCGGAACTCTCCGGGTAGAACTTTAAGATGCAATCTGTATTTTTACTGCAGTGAATGATAGGTGTGAATATTACCACCTGAGCCCCCTAAGGACGAAAAATTAGTTTTATGCACTGTCCGCAAGTCTTTTGAACAGTGCAGTATCTTCTGAATTTGTAAATACGGTAAGAATCTCAGTTATAACTTAATGACGCTTATAAAACTAGGTTAAAAAGGCCTTTCTGTACTAGGCGCTTAAACTTCTGCCTTTTGTTCCCATAGCTCTAGACATTAATGTTTAATGTCTTCTCTCAGAAGTAATGCGATGAAAATTAATGGGAAACACCTGATTTAATGTTTTTATGAACCGTAGGTATGATTTATCCAACTAGAGCCTAGTGGATAAGTACTGCATGCATAGAGAGATCTTAGTGCATTCATCGCGGCAGAAATTTACTCCCGACAGAATTACAGAGCCCAAATAAGGGATGTTTTGTTTCTTGCGTTGCACACATGACCGGAAGATTTTTTAAGCATCAATAACGATACACGTGCCTTTAGAGTCACGCGTTACCAGCTTTCAGATTCCCATAGAAACGGCACCTCAAAATTTTTCAAGACTTTTCGCTTCCAGCAGGAAGAAGGCTTTCCAGTAAGTCCCAACCCCTTTAAGGAATCTTAAAACACTGTTTCAGCTCTGACAATAAAAAACTGCCAAATTTTGGCGTGTACCGCGATTTCTCGACGTGTTGCGGTTGCCACAGGCATTCTTATAGTTGTTGGATAAAGCTAGGAAAAAATTTTCCAATCAAAATATCACTGAGCAAGATCTAAATTTACGGAACCAACGTGAATTTTGCATCAGAAGTCAAATATGATTTCTATGGAGAGTATTAACCGCCAAGCTCCTACCTTTTTGCCACTTGCCAAAAGTGCTTTTGCGACAGCTAGTGTCAAACCATTTTTTGTTGATAGTTTCAGTTGTAAAATACCAAAGAAAGTCTAAAATGGATATCTACATGGCCAAATAAGATTTAGCCAATTAATGCACAAAAATTTTAACTATTCATGTTAGTAATATACAGCGCAAAGAATTTGCAATAAGCAAATGCACAGGTTGTATGTTGCCTTATGACTTCCTAAGAACGAGAAGGTACATAAATGATATGCAAGTTAATTCTTATCAGGGCAATCTTACCATAGGCAAATGTTGGGGCCCGTGGTTTTTGGAGGAGATACATTTTCATTACCACATAGGCACATATCGTGACTCAGGAGAGGCAGTTTTCCCTCTTCAGTAGTCAGTCTTACCGTTACCAGCAAGGTATTGCACGACTGATATTTACGTTTGCAGCTTGTTACAAATCTTTACTAAAGTCAATTATAGAAGGGCTTAGAGAAGATTTATGAAAGGACAGTTTACAAAAGTGTTAGAATTTTGATAATACTGAAGAGCAAACTAAATTTGCCACCCGGTTATCGCAACCGTCTAAGGCGCTGGCCTCTGTCCGAGATGGGCTCGGGTTTATGTTCCAGCATTGGTGTTTGCTTCTCTTACGGCACCATCTCTCAATTCCCAGCAAACAGCAACCTCAAGGTAGGGACAGGCCGAAGTCTTATTGACCCCAGTTGCTCGCGGTGGTAGTTAAACTACGAAATTAAAAAGAAATGCTCAATTTATCAAGGAATAAATACGAGAACAGAACGACTAAGTATAAAGCAATTTTCAGATGAACCTAAAATTAGTTTTAAGTGGACTAAATCGCTTAAAACTGGTATATTCCAAAGTTTGAGACTAATTCCATCATTGTTATGTAAGGCTCAAAACTATCAGTTAATGATCGGTTTAATGGAGTTTGACGATATTGCAGTTTAAAAATTTAGTTTTGCCGACATTACCAAAACTCAAGACATATTAAAAAATGACGTTAACATTGAAAATTTTGACGAAATATACCATCCCTTAAATTAGCATTCATAAATAAAATCTCCAAAATAAGTTTAAACTTGATAACATTGACTTTTCCAAACGATGAAACTTAAATTAATGTTGCCGATGTTTTATGTCTGTGCTAGGTGTAGGCGAGGGGGTCGGGGAGACCACTCTTGAGGGGAATTTAGTACGAATTTAAAGCGAATGTTAAAATAAGTCATTATTATTTTTTCCAATTTTTGACTTAAAGATTTGACTTGTTTGTACTTGGAATATTTCCCCCCTGGAGGCTTTCACCGGAGAACCAAGTTCATGAACTCCCTTCCCATAATTTATGGCTACGTCAATGGCGATCATGGTTTCCTCTGCCATTAAAATGATTAAGGAACTGCCTTCGTATTAGTTAGTCTAAAGAAAAATTAAGCTCTTTAGCATTGAACAAGATTTTCTCATTCTTATATACAAAACACAAAAATTGTTTGTTTGAAGCAGCAAAAACTCGAACGCCGAACTGTGAAATCGAGAAATTTCCATAGCTTAATACTGGAATTTCTAGGTCAATACAACTATTTTAAGATCTCTACGTTGTTCCGTTCGCGAGTTATGAATCAATAAGCTAATCAATAAAGTCAGCGTCGTTTGCTACGCATCGTTATGCTGTTCCAAATCTGAAAGCACGTGACTGCATTCATCACCGCGGCACATCCACAGGTGTTTCTATTCTTTAAGAACTGTGCATAGAAAATTCAAAAACTAATTTTGCGAAATCTTAACGAAACGGGCTGAAGTTTTTTCAACACCATAAATTGGTAATAAGGAGAGTCCCTCAAAATTTCACCGGAATCCGGTCAAAACTTTAAAATAGGCATGGAATTTTTAATTCATCGGTAAACAAATACAGCGTGATCCATTTAAACCAGTACCATGGGATTTACTTATAACTTTTTTATAAATAAAATCATACAATAAGTTGAGAATTATACGTGTGGTACTAGAGAATCATTTTATCAAAGCAAATGTTGGAATTGTCCTCCATTTTCTTGTAAACACAGTTGAACACGCCGCACCATATTCAGTGATGTCTCATGTAGAGTACGAGCAGTAACATTGCCGATTTCAGTAGTGATTGTTTCACGAAATGCATCCAATGTTTTTGGATGGGTTTTGTAAACTATTCTTTAAGTAGCCCCATAAAAAAGTCAGGGGAAGTTAAGTCCGGAGATCGGGGAGGCCATATGTTTTTTGAAATTAATCTGTCAAAGAAGCTGGTTATGAGTTCCTTTGAGACTTTCGATGTGTGACACGTAGCGCCATCCTGCTGAAAGTAGCCCTCTGTCAATTCAATGTCATCAAGTTGTTATACAAATTCATTGAATATGCGGCAATAAACGTTAGTGTTGACAGTCTCAAAAAATGGGGCCAATAATTTTCGCAGACGAAACCGCACACCAACCTTTTGTGAATGAACTGGTGTTTCACACATAACGTGTGGGTTTTCGGCAGCCCAGTATCTGCTGTTTTGCGAATTGACGTAGCCTGACAGATGAAACCAGGTTTCGTCCGTAAACCATGTGATGGAGAGAATCAGATCGCAAATTAAGAAAATTTTGAAACCATTTGCAGTAACTTACTTTTCCCTTGTCCGGTTCCTGCAGCTGATGGATTGCGTGCACTTTAAATGGTCGAATATTCGCTTTTTTTGCTGCCCTTTGACAAGCTCCGTATGAATATCCTATCTGTTGGCTTAATCTGCGCAACGATTTCGTCGGAGATTGAAGTAAACGTTGCCGAACATCGCCCACACGCGTTTGGGGCATCTGAGGGTGATGTCTACCGCTGAGAAGAGAACCGGTTTGCTCCAGTTTTTTGCCATAGACAGAATTGTTGACTTGCTTGGCACTTTTCGAACTCCAAACTCTTCGAAATGCTAGTTGCGTTTTGATGACAGAATTTGTTACCCAATACGATTTCACTAAAAAAACACGCTCTGGAACACAGTAATGCACGTTTCCGAATGCACGCAAGTGAATGACAACGCAACAACAAACAAATCACGAGCTGAGTTACAGTTACGGTTAACAATCTTCACGGTGGCGGTTTTCGTTCTCCAGGAGTTGCTGCTACTATTGAAAAAAAAAGTTCCTTGCGCAATCCCTTGCAGAAATGTAAGGGTTTTTCAGGGTACTGGTTTAAATGGATCACCCTGTATATTGGCAGAAACTAGTAAAATTTTGACTGCTAATTTAAAAGGTTATTTACAGATTCAGGCGAAATTTGGAGGTCATGTTCCTATTAACAATTTATGGTGTGCCTTAAAATTTCAGCCAGTTTCATAATATAATCGCAAAGATACGTTGGTAACTTTTTTATCCCAGAGATTAGTCCTTTAAAGACGTCTGAAACAAAGCAAGTGATGCATTTGATCGTAGATAACAAATGTTAACGAATTTTGTTCAGTCAGTGTTCTAATGCTGTGTCTCCTGGACGCGTGTTAAATAATTCGTAACGCTTTTGGTCATGTTGATTCTACAGACAGCATATGTTGGAATGTCAAGAGCAAAGGATCCAACAAAATGATATATTGTCGCCGATGAATGAGAAACCAAAAATGTGTACGGCCAAGTGCTGAAATAATCACTATGAATAAATTATTTGTAGTGACCGAATGTGTGAAATCAGCTTTTCTTTCTTGCAAGCATCAGTTTTTCCCCGATTTTTTCAGTGACTTAAGGGAATATGAAAATAAGCCTAAATCCCGAGCAAAGCCGGGTAGTAAAACTAGTGAGATTATAGATCCATTCGCGGGAAAATGTAGACATTTGTTTATAACTATATGGCATAAAATTGTATAAATTCATATATCTAGTTTATATTATCAAAATCTACACATTTGCAGTGAGATTTTTGTGTTCATAATTTTCAATACTAAACGTTAGCTTTATTTATGCAAACTACGTAGGAAAGTATGATTTAAATTTTTCAGTAATTTAGTTTTTTTACTCCCCTTATAATTTTAAGGATTGGCCCACATTTGATATTTGCCTAAGGGTACAGGTAAGGCTTGATATGCCTTGCTTCTTGAATTAGCACTTGACAAAAGCTCGAAACACAAGAAATGCTGTAGACATTAAATGTATGAATCATTAGCAAGAATGAAAAAGTACCTTTGGTTACTAGATACGCTCAGTTAAGTTTTTCAATCAAAAAGTGAGGCTTCTTTCAGTTGCTTAAGATGTTACACGAGATCAAGTAACGAAATAAAAGTTTTTGAAAAGTTTGTAACAGGAATGAAAAGATTCAAAAGTTTACTGAAGGTTCCAAAACTGACCTTTTTTTTCCACAAGAAAAATTTGATCTGGGGTCCCCGTTTCGGGGTTTAACGACCACGGTGAGCAGCTGACGTCTAAGTTCCCTGTACCTAGTTTGATATAAACAGATCTAGCTTACCAGTGCCATAAGACAAGCACACCATCCATGACTAGTCAGAGACTAACCCATGTCAGGGTGTAAATTCAGACTTTGACTAACAAATGTACATATATACTTCAGAAGTGGTAGTTTTGTTTGCTCAGATCATACAAGAGTCCCTACTATAGCGATTTTTATCAACTATTTTTCGTAACCTTAGATTTCAACTCTAGAATTTTCTGAAGCCTGCTTCGGTGTCATGATTCTGGTACTTAATTCTAGCAAAACAGTCTTATCCGAGGGAACTTCAGGAAGTGTTTCCGATGTTTCACAGTAAATTTATTTTTATTTGGGGATTTAACGGTCACCGTGAGCAACTCAATGCCTAATGGGCTGTAAGCAGTAGCCCTTTAATTTAGGGCCACTGATCCTACGGAAGGGAGAGTGCTGTAAAAAACATTCATGCCTCACCGGGATTCGAACCCAGACCCTCTCAGACGAATGATCAGAAGTCAGCGCTTCTACGCCACCGGGACGACAAATTTTTTCTAAGTGGGAATAAAGTACTGCTTAATTCATACGCTCTTTAGAACTAAGCATTATCAATAAGAGACAATCAGTATGACAATATTACTACTAAACTTATCTCGCACTACGGTAGACCTTTAAAGCAGCGCTATCTATGTACAGTTATACTTCGGCTAAAAAGGCAAATTTGAACACAACTCTTAGAATGAATATTGGCCTAGAGGGAACATCTTTCACCAATTTCATTGTTGAATCTATTTGAAACTAGACAAACATAAGTGGATTTCCGGTGCGACCAGTTGTATCAAAGAAGCCCCCCACCCATCGGCAAATTTTGAAAAAGCAATGGCAAGATTTTTCCTGCAGTTTCTTCCGGAAACGGATTGAGTCATAGTATTATCTAAAGACATAGATTGAGAGGTTTCAAGCTATCAACCATGGATGTGATGGGAAGTTTCGATGTGGAAGCCTTATGCCTGTCAACCCCTGTAACCGAAGCAACAGATAATCTAAAGAGATCACTAGAAGCTTTCGGTTTGTTCCAGCAGGCTTCCATCAAAGCCGTTGCTAAAATTCTGGACCTACTTGACGATTCGAACTATTTCGTTTTCGAATCCAAAATTTATCGGCAAATTGATTGATTGGAGGTTTAACGACCACCGTGAGAAACTCAGTGGGCTATAAGCAGTCGCCCGTCCCTAATTTAGGGTAACTGGTTCCAGGGAAGAGAGCCAGTGCCGTAAGACAAACATCCATGCCTCACCGGACCCATCTCGGACGAATGATCAGAAGTCATCGCTTAGACCACTGCGCCACCGGGGCGGCTGTCGGCAAACGAAAGGAGACCCTATGAGATCTACTCTTTCCGCTGTGTTAGCTGAAGCTTAGAATACTGCGCCACCGGAGCGGCTATCGGCAAACGAAAGGAGCCCCTATGGGATCTGCTCTTTCCGCTGTGTTAGCTGAAGCTGTACTAAGACCTTCGGAGGATTCACTACTGTAGTCGCCATGACCATCCCCAAAATTATGGTTTCGTTACGCAGATTATATCTTTTTCGTATTGAGTCATGGACTTGAGGCCTTAGTTTCTCAATGATCTGAACGCGACCCATCGTGACTTACGTATCACAGCCGAATACGAAGTACACTGAACCCTCCCGTTCCTGGGTGTACCGGTATCAAGGAGCCCCACGGAGAACTGCACACTAAAGTGTTTTTTTATATAAACCTCACGTGCAAACCCCTATCCTACCTGGATCAGCAGGTCCTCTTGAGCACAAATACGCGCTCTTCAGATACCAAGCGAGCAGAGCCTACGACCTCACGTCTACCTCCGGAGATCTTTAAGATGGGCTGCGCAGCCTTCTGGTACTAGTACACAACGCCGGATACGACATGAGGCATATTGACATATTAAGCAAATCTCTAAATCAGCTAGAAAAGATGAGAGAAGATCGCTAATTGGTCTGACGCAGAGAAGTTCGTTGGGTTCATCCCGTACATTCCTGGGTTTACTTATGCCATCAAATATTTCTTAAAAAAGTTAAACCTTTACTTTGGAATTCAGTCGCCGAAAACTACCACTGCCCTACTGGCACCAGACTGTCGTAATATGGAAGTCTAGAATCAGGCGGGAGTGTACGCCGTACCTCTCCAATACCCGGACTCATCTCGGGAAGTCTACATCGGTATGACCAAGAGGTCATTCAAGGTCCGTATGAAAAAACACCAGCGTGATGTGAGGAATAGCAAACTGAGCACGGCTCTAGCTCGGGATGCCGCCAGCCTAGGAGCCTTACCCATTTAGTCTGATCTGCGCATGTTAGCCCCCTTACGATGGACCAAGATCTACGGCTGTACGCCGAACTATCCAAAACCTGACTCACCATGAATCCTGCAACACTGACATCACGATGGAACTCTCCGATTTGGAGCAGAATTCTAGGTATACAACGAGCGCGTCCATCATGAACATGACTATCATGAGCTCGTGAGCACTCTAGCTCCTGTTTGATATATTTGAATTGCTGCTCTGATTCTGTTCTGTTTTATCTATTTTTCCGCTGCCTGATGAAGCTTTCCGTTGGAAGCGAAAGCTTGCAAAATAAATTAGGTTTCTACGCCTAATAACGGATCTTTGAGTTTTTGTTTATATTTATTGAAGAATTGGTCTATTTGGCTGAATTACTGATATGACAAAAATCCTGACGGAAGATCCATTTTTGGACAAAGCGCCCTAACAAATAGAGTTACTAAGAATAATTTAACTATACTAGGAATTCTAATTTCTTGGCGTAGAGTAGAAATCAAAACTTCCAAGTTTTCGAACATAAACCAGTCTGCTTTTTCAAGGAAGGTAGGCAGTTAGCTGTCTATCTTCCTTGAAAAAGCCATCTCGTTGATGTGCGAAAGCTTGGCGTAGAGTACTACGCCAAGAAATTCGGATTCCTAGTATAGTTATACTGTTCTCAGTACTGTTGGTGTATAGTTCATTAATTACAAATAGAGATCTTCGACTAGGGTGATGCCATCCTTAATCAAATGAAAACACTAGCTGACTATTGGTCACTTTTTAATAGTGTAATGTACAGATAAAGTACAATTAAGAAAAATTTAGCTTCCATTGACTAAATGAGATCGATTCTAAGAACTATGTACTATAACTTTTCAAATCATTCTCAGTTATGTAATAATTCGCCAGTTGTACCTACAATGTGCCGATTGAATTTCAGCTGTGCCTCAGCGTACTTTACTCTTCCCGAAGTTTACCGCTGAGGTCAAATATAATTTTGCGGCCATTCTGAAAACGTGGGCGATTGAGCTTCAGGACGATAGGGTGTCATTGAACATCAAAATGTTTGCGAATTCAGCAAGTCTTTTGCAAAGCTTGCACCAGACTGAAGTTCTTGAAAAATTTAGCATCTACACTGAATGCGAAAAAGGCATTTTAGATTGGATTTCTAGAAGCCAAATCATGAAAAATATCCATGCCACCCTGCAGAAATACGGATTTGCTTCAGCAAAAGGAAATCCTCTGAGCACAACGCAGGAAACCTGAAATTTCCAGGAGTCTAAATGCACATTTTTTTCAGTCTGTCCTAAAATGGAAATACCGTGCAAAATACATTTACCCTACAAAGAAGTTATATTAACTCTGTTTCTGTCATATGTAAAGAGAAAGTTACAATAGCGGGTAAATATACACGTTGGCAGAGATACCAAGAAAACAAA
This sequence comes from Macrothele yani, assembly GCA_039090855.1. Lineage (NCBI taxonomy): Eukaryota > Metazoa > Arthropoda > Arachnida > Araneae > Macrothelidae > Macrothele > Macrothele yani. The sequence goes on from CM077004.1 coordinate 37,462,271, forward strand.
TTTTAGAAGTATGTTAAACTTGTTAGTATCTTTGATAGATGCCATCTTATATGCTCTACCAATGAGCAAAATGCTTCGAGAAGTACATTTATCAGGAATACTGTAAGTTAACGTTCATATTATGGAATCTGGAATTTTCTTTAACTTAGTTACTGAGAACTATATACATATTCATCCTTTACTAGTGTGCTCATAGTTTAGCACCCTTTTATTCATACCACTGCAAGTTTGCTGCTGACAGAAACAGGGCAAAACTGGAAATTAAGTTTTAAGCCATTTCCAGTTGAAAATAAACGAGATTTTAGGTGGTAGCTAAGCCACTATACATCGCTGTAGGAAATTTAAATATCAATATGAAATATCTTATTGGGAAACTTTAAATTAGTTATTGAATTTCAAAAAGTAACTCTGAAGATTCGAGACTGGGCAACATTCATTTTACAGCATATATCAGTTCAGCATTAGACACTTCATATGTCTGAAAGTATTCAGGAAATTATCGGCAAAGTATCACCCAGTGTTTTGGAAATTATCGGCAAAGTATCCACTTCACATCTGTATAGTGTCGCTCAGTTGGGAATGGCCCAAGAACCCGGTCCCTCAGTATGAGGTAAGACTTATTGGCAATTTTTTTTTTTGTATATTTGTACATTTTAAATATATACAGTGGAAGCCGGATATAACGCGGACGGATATGCCACGGAATCTGATAACGCGGGTCCGATCGTGTCTCCCAAACAAAATACATACTCAGATTCGGATATACCGCGGGTATCTAACTCAGTTCTTGTTACCGTATACCCACGTTATAACAGACTCCCACCCTTACGAATTGGAAACACTAATATGGCGGAGATATTTCTATCGCTTCCCATTAGTTTGGTAGATTTTTTTCCTCTGGGGTATCTTATTTGCATCAATATCTTGGGCCACCCTCTAAAAAATCCTGGGTGCAACACCGCCTCTTGACAGTTTCTCACCGCGAGTCCATATGCACGAAGGCAAGAGATCTTAGTACAAATAAAGCTGTCACATTCGGCTCGGGACGTGTGAACACTGTCCTAAAAACAAACTACAAAAGCTGACTTAAGTTACTTCAATGCAAGATATACATCAAACCTTCAGGATGCCTTGGATACCATCCCCCTACACTTTCAAAATCAAATCTGGACAGTCAAGGCGATAGAGTTTCCAAGTGTCAGCATTGGAGTAGCCCACTTTGCATTTGAAACAATACCTCACTAGCGGATCCAGGAGCACCACCCTCTCCCCTCACGAAGCTTCAACGATTTTTAAGCTTAGTTTAAAACTGACACCTCAATTTAGTCAATACGCTCAGTATATAATCTTCAGACTAGTGTTTCGAATATGTGTTCCAAAAAGAAAGCATTCAAATTAACAATGCTGATGTATTTGCACATTTTGGCGTAAGAATGCTGAAAAAAAAACCAATGCTGTGCCCTCTTCCCTGGAAGGAAAATTCCGCCAGTAATGCACCTTAATAACAGAAGTCTGGTTCCACAAAACGTGAATCTCTTACCAAATTCAAGCAATATTCACGACTCATCCATATTGATGTGTCCATTAAACTCTGAATTTCCACGTTTTTTACGGTATCCGCAGCTTTAGACCTTTGAAGAGCCCTTCGCAATTAACAGGGGAGTTTTCTCCCAGTTAGAGGATTTGACCTTAATTAGTATTCAATGCAATTTGAAGTTTCAGGTTACTTGACCTTAATTAGTATTATCCACTTCAATTTGATACTATTAAGCTTAAATACTAATAAGGTTAAAGGATTTGACCTTAATTAGTATTCCTCACTCCAATTTGAAGCTTAAGGTTGCTGGTTCCAGGGCTGATTACTTAAAAATTGTAGTAGGTTGCACCAAAAAGTAGTGCTACACCAACTGCACCACACTTCTGGGGAAAAGGTAAACACCACTGTTTTGCATGAAATACAAAAAAACACGCAACTTATGCACCACGGTATGGTACGAAGTTGCGCCCATTGCAGCATGTTTATAAATGTTTCTTGCTTCACACAATGTTTTACTTTTTGCCCGAAAGTGGTGCAGCTAGTATAGCTCCCCTTTTTAGTCCATCCTACTAGGAAATTTTTAATTCAGGACTTAACACGGGTTAACTGACAAGAAGCCCGCGCTACATTTGTTCGGGGGGGGGGGTAATAAACCTTCGTACAGAGTTACAATTCCATTTATCCTTTTTCTAGGATTTAATGACCCGCCGTAAGTAGCTAAGACAAGAAATTAAGTTTACAGCCACTTTAAGGAACGGAGACTAACATGTTTGTCACAGGAAGAAGTCAGTTTTCCCTCGGGCAATCAATTTATAGTCTCAAGAATTATTATTTTGTTGGGAGGCGGGGAAGGCACGACGGTGAGCAACTCAATGGCTATGAACAGTCCCCCTTAATTCGGAAACTGCTTCGTGTGAATGTTGTGAGCCAGTGTCGTAAGACAAACACCATCCTTGCCCCAACAGAGATTCGAATCCGGACCAACCTCGGGCGAGCGAAGAGTCAAGTTCCTAAGTATTCCTGAAGTTAGGGTACCCATAGGACATTCCCACCTTACAATTCCACACAATCAGCTTAGTGAGTTAATCCACCTACGACATCCATAGACAAAATTAAGTACAGGGTTTTTTCTTTATGATACGATACATCCACCAGGACACTAATTATAGTGTTCAAAAATCACGAAAGCAAACTTTCCACGAACTAACTCAGTCTAGTGAATATGAAAATATTCACTAGTGAATATGAAAATATTCACTAGTTCGAGCCTATGAGAAACTTCTATTCATATCGATCCTAGGAAGACAACTTTTTACTCCGAAATTTTGCTTTCTGAAGACACTAAAATGCCCAGGTATCAGATCTTGAAAAGCTCAACTCTGGTGTCCATTCGCAGCTATTTATACTAAGAATTTAGCATTTCACAGCTTTTCACTACGACAAAAGTATAGTTGCAGATTTCGCTGTACCAGAACAGTATACAGAACGTGGTGTAAAATAAGAGCAGTAGCAGCAAGAATAAAGACTTCCCTACAGCTTGCACGTAAACTCTTTCACTCCTAAAAGGCAATACCGAACGCGAAAGACGAAACTGTTCACTTCGCTGTCAGACCAGATATTTACTATTTGGTTGTAATTACATCAAATTAGTGCTAAAAGTTTTTATGTATTCTTTTAATTTTCCTTTCAAGTTCAAAGTCAGTAGGGACAGAACCTTTCACTCGATTAAATTCTATCAAAACTTGAGTCTGCAGATGAACATTTTTCCTATTTTTAATAAGATATCCATCTGACAAGAAAGATGTTCAGTAGAGAAATACAGCAAGTGTTGAATAACTTAGTATTAACAAAATAACTCAGCCTTTCGTTAATACTAAGAACTTAGTATTAACGAAAGGAGAGCCAACTGATATATCACATCCATGTGCCCTAACGTCCTTCCTGGACCATTTGCAAAATGAATGAGTTAAAACCTAAAGGAACCTTTCAGAGTTCAAACAATACTTTTTCGGCTTTTAACCCCCCCCCCCATGAGCACTTAAGGTTATTAGAAGTCTCCCTTCTCTAATTAAAGTAAACTGCTTCCTGTTTAGTGACTGCCGCAAGACAACTGCATCACCCATACCTAATCTAAGATTCGAACACAACTCGGATGATTTGTCAGATCACCCCACTCGGACTGCTCAATGTTAGTTTTATTCAAGGTAAACCGAGGGTTATTTTCGAACCAAATGAAAATTCCCCTCCCCAAAATTTGTTTTCTCAAAGAACTTACCGCCATTCCACCACGTTTGTTCTAGCCAGTCGCCACGACAACCGCTCTTCGGCCGAATTATATAGTACTTAGAGAAACATCTCCCACCATTAGTAGCCAATGGCGTTCGATGAATGAGGTGGACTACCAATGGCAGCGTTAGTAGCACACAGAGCAAATTAAACGTTGCGTGGAATAGACCGTTGAAATTCTTTCCTTTTCGCAAAAAAAAAAAAAAAGGAAAAAAATCACTGGAATTTGCTGACGAAATTTGCTCTACAAAATTCCTTGGATTTTTTTTTTAATTGTTTATTGGTCCTAGGTAACACATACAACTTGATTTTTTTTTTTTTTGATTGGAGGTTTAACGACCACCGTGAGCAATTCAATGGGCTATAAGCAGTCGCCCGTCCCTAATTTAGGGTCACTGGTTCCAGGGAAGGGAAAGAGCCAGTGCCGTAAGACAAACACAACATCCATGCCTCACCGGGATTCGAACCCGGACCCCTTACGGACGAATGATCGGAGGCCATCGCTTAGACCACTGCGCCACCAGGGCGGCCAACTTGAATTCATAGATTGGTCGTAGTTAACACATACATCTCGAATTCGGACAAATGCGTCACAGGGTACAAATATTATACAATACATTAAAATCATCAAAGTACAGAGCGTACATGTGATACAGTACGCCAGATTTGCAAATAACAGAGAGAGAGAGAGAGCCAGTGCCGAAAGACAAACACAGACATCCATGCCTTACTCGGTATTCGAACCCAGACCCCTCCGTTGGGCGAATGATCAGAAGCTATCGCTTAGACCACTGCGCCACTGGAGCAGCTCCTTGGATTTGCTAAATATTAACCGGAAAGATTACATGGTAAATAAGCACAAGCCAGTGCCTAATTTGGGATACTGGTTCCAGGGCGGGGAGAGAGCCAGTGCCGTAAAACAAGCACGCTACCCATGTCTCATACGGGATTCGAACCCTGACCCATAACGGACGAAGGATTAGAAGGCAGTGCCTGATACCACTTGGCCTCCGGGGTAGTTTCTACAAGCTGCTCGCGGTACTCCTTACTCCCCCCCCCAGAAAGCAATCATTCTCCTTTTAAATTTCATACGAAATGGCTGGCAAAACCGACAATCACTTATGGCTGTAAGAAGTCGTACAATCCTAGTTTAGGCAATCCCGATGGCTCAGTGGTCTAAGCGATGGTTTCTGACTATTCGTCCGAGATGGGTCTGGGTTCGAATCCCGTGAGGCGTGGAAGTCCGGTGATTGTGCAGGCAAGGGAAGGTGTACAACTTCATCCTCATAATCCTCAAACCATGACTGAACAGTTCGACTTCTGTGAATCGGGTAATTATCATCTTAAAAGGTGCAACCCCTGACGGAAACAATGTCTGCGCCATTGAATGCACATGGTCGTCGAAAAGAGGGACATAGTCACCGCTAGTGATCCGTCCGTGTAAGGTGATAATGGTACCTGCTGCAAACCACGAGATCATGGCCCAAACCATTATGGAACCGCCCCCATGCTTCACTGTACGAAGGAGACAGTCTGGGTTGTAGGCTTCTGTGGGAGTTCTCTACACGTAAACCCGTCCTGTGGTGGGGAATAGTGAGAAACTTGATTCATCGGAAAATAAGACATGTTTCCATTGATTCTGAGTCTACGTTTTATGTTCTTGGCACCACTGTAGTCTCCGTTTCATATTCACCTGTGGCACCATGGGGTTTTGCAATCGCAGCTCTGCCGTAAATATTGTGCTTATGCAATTCCCTTCGCACGGTATGGGTCGACACTGCATTTTGGAGATGTGCATTAAGCTCAGCAGTCACGTTCGTCGCCGTGGCACTTTCTCTTTGCGGTCACAATCCTTTTTAATGTCCTGCTGTCTCTCGCAGTGAGTTTGGTTTTCCTTCCACAGTTGTGTCGCGCAGATGATGTTGTGCAGTGAACATTGTATGTTGTCATGACTTTCGACATGGTACCTCTCTATACCCCCAATACCTGTGCCACTGTGGTTACTCACGCACCAACAAGACGGGCTCCTACAATCTGCCCTCTTTGGAACTCCGACAGGTCACTCATTGTGCCTTCAGCTGGAACAAAATTATGCAAACACCGATTTACAATGCAATCACACAGACCCTTGAGACTATAAGCAACACTTTTTTACAAAATAAATTGTAACTACGTGTTCGTTTTACTCAGAAAGCAGCACATACCAAAGTCACTGTTTTTAGCGAGGTGTTTACATTATTTTGGAAACACCTCGCTGAAAACATTGACTTTGGTATGTGGCCTCGCCTTGTTGCTACGGGGTCACACCAATCTGTACGAGAAAACACCGTGGTCATTTCCACCCCCTCCAGTAAGTCTCACCTTCGATTCACCGAAAGTCTATTCATTCACCATTTTGCCAATTACTGTTGTAATGATGATATGCCTAAAATTATCTCTCAGACTTGGAAATTATTATTTATTGATAATACCAGGGCTTTACCAGCTGACTCACCCTCTAAGGACATTGAACAATAATTTTATACGTTTGATAGTGCTTTTACATATAATTATTTATATTGTTCTTCTCATGTTGCAAAGTGTTTCTTGGTCACACTCCGTATATATAAACGCCACACAACCTTCAGTGCTGTCTCGGGCCGCAGGTGGCCTATTGGTCAACATTCGTTACTGCCACGGAGAAGACCTCCGGTTCGATCCCAACAGGTACGAATGCTCGAACCACTAAATATCCCCCGTGCGTCGGATGGGCACGTTAAGCCGTCGGGCCCCGAGTACTGGTCCCCGGCTGATAAATAAGGGTATATTCCTCCCCCTTTCTACCTCGCTTCCGTGTGACTTTCCTATTGGGCACTCTAGCCCAAATCTCCTAGCTTTCTGTTTCTAAGGGTTGTTTAAGACCTGGGGTCAGACAATCCCTTCCTAAAATAATCTACATCTGATCTGATCACTGCGGTCACTGTCATCTGACGATGAACTCCTAGGGAGTTCGAAAGATCTCATGAGGTGCTTTAGCTTGTGTACGTAGTTTTAACGTGTTTTTAATTAAAGTGTATCGTCATTCTGTGTTACGTGGTTTTATAGACCTCGTTCTTTGATCGTACATTAAACAGCAATGACCTGACTTACCATTTCAACTGCACGAAGTTCACTCGTCTTTGCCAGTAGACGATCGATGAATAAAAGACCCGGCCGCCGGAGGGCGCCGCGATGTCGGCAACTTGAATTGCGGCTGCCGTTTCCCCACCGAAAATCCGAGGGCGGGCGATGCCCCCCCTACGGGTCTCAGGATAATGTTTATGTGCCACCGTTGCTCACAACGCTAAATGAACTCAAAGTTCGCATTCATATTGCTCTGCAGTCGTTGACAACAGACATGCTTGATCACATATGGTAGGAATTTGATTATGCCTCGACGTAGTTCGTGACACCAACGGAAGTCACATAGAACATTTATAATATGAAAACAAGATTTGGACAGTTTTTTCTTTATTCTATGTACATTTAATTGCTGTATAGTGAGAAAAACATAAAATACAGTCATTTGAAATTGGATGAATCATTTTGAATTACCCTGTACATCTGCTAAACTTTTGACAAATTACTTTGCGTTTAATAGCGTTCATGGAGAAAAAATTTTTGCATGTAATTCCTAATTTTTCGAAAAGCATAATTTTGCCAATATGTGCAAGTTCCTGTTTCAGTGTCCCTGCCGCCGTATTTTGAAGTAGATTTACAGCATACTGGGTAAATTCTTTTCTGCTAAAATACCACTCACTACGGAAAATATTTGATGCATATTAGGTACTCTTCCTAGTAGAGTGTAACGTCGTCTTTGACTTTCCGAAAAATCCGAATTCGTCGCTGCATGGGACAAACGAGGTGAAGGATGCGTTGTGCAGGAATGTTGTAACATGCGGAAATGACTGAGGCGCAAAATTTGCAGCAAAATCGTACGGTTGCACATTCTCGCAACGAACAGCCAGTTCCACCTCAAGCCAGAATTGCTCGATGATGTTTAAATCCGGGGACTGCGCAGGCCGCTGAAGTAAAAAAACAAACAAACTCGTCTGCATGTTCCTGGAGTCATTCGGTGACAATTCACTGCAAAAAATAAGTGGTGCGAATTTAAGGAAAGTTTCTGAAAATAACGTGCAGCGAAATTGCCGGTAAGTGTCCGTCTCTTAACAAAATTTCGGTTTTTACGCAATTCCCGTGTGACGTATATTCTAATTCAACTTTCATTTTTAGTTCCTTTTCCTATGTAAATTTGAGTTTGTTCTCTTTTGCACTTTCCAAACTTAACGTGATATCTTCTCTCTCACATGAATGAGGTTGACAACACTTTTGAGATCAGAGAGAGTGATGAATGAATGTGATAAGAACGTTAGATAAAAAGACGATACAGCAGTTGCTTAGTGTATGTGTGTGTGTGTGTGTGTGTGTGTGTGTGTGTGTGTGTGTGTGTGTGTGGAGATTTTCGATCGTTGTGAAGATAGATTACACGACAGATAATTAAGGCATTATATGTGAAGTGTAAAACTCAACAGTGCTATATTTTGGATTTCATCAAATATTGATGGACCAATAAAAGGTTATCATAAGTTTGACTTCTGCATATGTTTCGTCTGGCCGTAAAACCTTAACTTGAGCTATCCCGTGCAACTATTGCATCGTATTATCATTTGTTCAACATTTCCTCAGTCATGGTTTAGACATAGCGTAACACCACATGAAAAAGGGTTACGTTATACCCGTTTTTTTTTTAACTTCCGTATTTTTACAGATTTTTCGTAGTCAGTAATTCCTTTTATTTCAGAAAAGTCTATTTCAGGTTCTTCCGCAGCGAGACTCGAACCGATGTCGCTTGGATTGGCTCAACTGAAACCCCGCGTCTTAAGGTGGACGTATAGTGATTTTGCTTCCTATACTTCCAATGGGCAAACTTCTGTACACATTTTCTTCACAACCAATGCGTTCCCAAGGACGAAAATTTGAACATCGACTAAAATAACTTCATATTATAACTTGGAATACTTAATATTTTCTAAAACATAACCATAATTAAGCAATCCAACATTTGTTTGTCTACTGACCTCATCAATGTGCAGGTCGCGCCATCTGTTTTCTGGTCTCAACACTACCAAAGGAAAAGTTATTGATTTTTAATATAATTATGGTTATGTTTTAGAAAATATTAAGTATTCCAAGTTATAATATGAAGTTATTTTAATCGATGTTCAAATTTTCATCCTTGGGAATACATTAATTGTGAAGAAAATGTGTACAGAAGTTTTTCCATTGAAAGCATTGGAAGCAAAATCACTAGACGTCCGCCTTAACCACTGGACCAGAAAGGCTCAGAAATCGCACTCATGTTCAAGGTAAAACTTCGATTGCGAGATAATAAATAAATATTTATTTATTTATTGTAATTAATGCAAGCGATTTAATTACTTTACTTTCTGTTGTCGCATATTATGTTTTGAACACGCTTGTAATAATTTTACTTCTTCTGTAGGAAAAATTAAGTATTTTTTTCATCGTGATTTTTCGAAGCAACAAACTCAAGATCTTTTCAAACTGACAATGGCTTTCAATTATCTTTAAGAAAAGGTGAAATATGCTGTTTTATAGTATTATTTCACAAAATTCCTAAGTATAAATTCATTCTCAGTAGCTACGTATAACAGCTTCAGTCTTAAGGTTCTACACGCTGATACATAGAGATCGTACTATAACCTGTACAATAATTTAAGTACCCGGTTTCTTACCGTAATAAAAAATACAATAGCTAGTGTACAAAACGGTGTAGAGGAGAAGAAATATCCTATGCCACAATAACCAAAATTTCATGCGATATACTATCTACAATATCCGATCTCGCTACAGAACTTCAAAATCAGATCCTCCGACAGACGACTGAAATTAAATAGTTAATCAAACTTCAAGCATTCCCCCGGATCGCTCCTATTACTGGAAATTTTTCGTCATATGGATTCGGAAAAAGTGAGAACGGAATTTTCCCGTTAACATACCAAAGGATTACAGAAAGGTTTCTGAAAATTCAGAATTTTCCGTTAACACATCTTACAAACGATAATTTACCGTCAATTTGAGAAAGGAGTTGCGGAAAGGTTTCTGAAAATTCAGAATTTTCCGTTAACATATCTTAACAAGTTAGTAAAATCATGCAATGCACTGATATTGATACGCTTTCCAACATACCAGAAATCATTGCTCAAGTTATGAGAAATCTCGCTCCTATGCCCTGACCTTTGACCCCATGTCAATGATATTCAACAGAACCGGTTAAGTATACTTCCGGAACAACATGATAAAGTTCTGTCTCAATCGAAGCATTTTTACGTAATTTATAAAGAATAAGAGCGATGGAATGGATCCCGCTCCTATGTCCTGACCTTTACCCCATTTCCTCCATTTTCAAAAGCATTCGTCCCCAAATGGTCCCCTACTACATACTAAAATTTCATCGAAATCGAACTATTTTTACGCAAGTTATGACGCATAAGGGCAATGGAATGCATCCCACTCCTATGTCCTGACCTTTGACCTCATTTCGCCCATTTTCAATAGGGTTCGTTCCCAGGTAGTGCCCTACCACATACTGAAATTTCATCGAAATCGAATCATTTTTACGCGAGTTATCGTGCGGACGGACAAAGCTGGAGCATATACGTTTATTCAACCTACGGTTGGAAAGCGTAAAAAATGGCAAGTTACCGTCAATATGAGAAAGGAGTAGCTGAAAGGTTTCTGAAAATTCAGAACTTTTCTGGCGTACGAAAAATCTGTGAAATTCAGGTTTTCTTCCAGTCATTTCACGGAAAAGGTTGTATCAGTAATATGCTTTGTTAATTCACGAAAGGAATCGCGGAAAGTGGTTCTTGAATTTCAGAACATTTTTACGGTGTTCTCACCTTGTGAGTGGATGCGTTATTCTGCTGGACGTGTCCATCTGCTAGAGGATAAACCGTAGCCATGAACGGATGAATTTGGTTAGTAACGTTGACGAGATACGTCGTGGTGTTCAATGTCCTTCGTTAGCTATCTGGGGGCATAATGCGTGCTAGGAAAATATTTCCCAGGCAAGCTCACCGATATCACTGACTGGTCTATACTGTTGACACCAGACAGAATGGCTCCATGGTGTCATGTTGCTTGCGCCAGATTCGGATCCTTCCATTCGCATGATGTAGACGGAACTTCGATTCATCCGCACAGGTGACCTTTTCCCATACCTTAGCGGTCCGATATCGATGCTCCAGTTTTCAATGGAGGGGCGCTTTCGTATTCTGTGACGACAGCATTGGCTCTTTATATGGTCATCGGATCTTGTATCTATTACGGTGTGACGTGCTACATGGGTGAAGCACATGTCAAGACGACAAAGGTGCAGCGATAAATTCTGTCGGTGTAGCTTAATTCGGAAAGCATTCGACTCTGGAGCAGAAAGATACGATTTCGACTTCGTCACCGGCAAATTTGTGCTTTCATATTGGCACCCGATTATTGAAATGGATCTACTGGCCGTTGGATCCTTCAAAAAATGTGTGATGTTCGTTCCACACATCATCTGAAATCAATCAGACTTCCTTCTTCTTCAGCGAGCTACTTTGAGCACGGTTCGCCGGTTGACCCAGAAAATAATGATTCCGTCCCAGCTCTTTCTCAAGGGGGAGAGGAATATATATGACATACTGCAGAGGTGAAGCACATGACAAAACGGCAAAGTCAGCGATGAATTCCGTCGGTGTAGCCTAATAGATAGAGCATTCAGCTCCGGAGCTGAAGGATGCGGATTCGAAAAAATTTGTGTTTTCACATTGACACCCTATTGTGGAAATGGATCTACTGGCCCTTGGGATCTTCGAAAAATGTGTGATGTTCCTTCCGCCCATCGTCTGGAATTAAAAATTCCTTCTTCGCTTCGAAAAGTGTGTGATTATTCTTCCACACATCGTCTAGAATTATCAGAATTCCTTCTTATTCAGCGAGGTTCTTCAAGCGTGGTTTGCCTGCTGACACGGAAACTAATGATTCCATCCCAGCCCTTTCTCAAGGGATAAAATAATGTGTAGTGCTTCTTTCACACATCGTCTGGAATTAATCAAAATTCCTTCTGATTCAGCGAGCTATTTCAAGCATGGTTTGCCGGCTGATCCAGAAACTAATGATTCCGTTTCGGCCCTTTCTCAAAGGGAGAGGGGTGGTGTATGTGTGACGTACTACAGAGTTGAAGACTTGTTAAGATGGCAAAGTTGCAGGGATAAATTCCGTCGGTGTAGCTTAATTGGTAAAGCATTCGGCTCTGGAGCTGAATGATACGATCTTTGTCACCAATAAAATTTGTGTTTTCACGTTGGCACCCTATTGCGAAAATGGATCTACTGGCCGTTGGGTTAGAAAAGTGTGTGATGTTCCTACCACATATTGTCTGGAATTAATGAAAAATTCCTTCTTCTCTTCGAAAAGTGTGTAATGATTATTCCCACATCGTCTGGAATTAATGAAAAATTCCTTCTTCGCTTCGAAAAGTGTGTGATGTTCCTTCCACACATCGTCTGGAATTAATGAAAAATTCCTTCTTCTCTTCGAAAAGTGTGTGATGTTCCTTCCACACATCGTCTGGAATTACTGAAAAATTCCTTCTTCTCTTCAAAAACAGTGTGATGTTCCTTCCACACATCGTCTGGAATTAATGAAAAATTCCTTCTTCTCTTCAAAAAGTGTGCGATGTTCCTTCCACACATCGTCTGGAATTAATGAAAAATTCCATCTTCTCTTCGAAAAATGTGTAATGATTCTTCCCACATCGTCTGGAATTAATTAAAAATTCCTTCTTCTCTTCGAAAAGTGTGTGATGTTCCTTCCACACATCGTCTGAAATTAATGGAAAATTCCTTCTTCGCTTCGAAAAGTGTGTGATGTTCCTTCCACACATCGTCTGGAATTAATGAAAAATTCTTTCTTCTCTTCGAAAAGTGTGTGATGTTCCTTCCACACATCGTCTGGAATTAATTAAAAATTCCTTCTTCTCTTCGAAAAGTGTGTGATGTTCCTTCCACACATCGTCTGGAATTAATGAAAAATTCCTTCTTCTCTTCGAAATGTGTGTGATGTTCCTTCCACACATCGTCTGGAATTACTGAAAAATCCCTTCTTCTCTTCGAAAGATGTGTGATGCTCCTTCCACACATCGTTTGTAATTAGTAAGAATTCCTTCTGCTTCAGAGAGAAACTTCAAGCATGGTTTGCCGGCTGACCCGAAAACTTATAATTTTGTTCCAGCCCTTTCTCAAGGAAAGGGGTGGTATGTGTGACATACTACATAGATGAAGCACATGTCAAGACGGCAAAATTGCAGCAATGAATTCTGTCGATGTAGCTTAATTGGCTCCAGAGTAAACCGGATGCGGGTTAGATTGCTGTTACCGGAAAATTTACATTGGCGCCCGGTTTTGGAAATGGATCTACTGGCCGTCGAGTTCTTCGAGAAATGTGTGATGTTCATTCCACACATCGCCTGGAATTAAATAGAATTCCTCGTATAGTGAACTATTTCAAGTATTGTTTGCCGACTGACCCAGAAACTAATGATTTCGTCCCAGCCCTTTCTCAAGGGGGAGAGGGATATATGTGATGCTTTACGGAGGTGAAGCACAAATCAAGACATCAAAGTTGCAGCGATAAATTCCGTAGGTGTACCTTAATTGAGAAAGCATTCAGCTCCGGAGTAGATGGATTCGATATCCGCCACAGGCAAATTTGTGTTCTCACAACGGGACGTGGTCTGATACGTGGCGCGTGCAAAGATGACCCTGGGTGCACCAGTGTTGGATTCTGCAGTGATTTAATGCCGAGTTGTAGCCCGTTTGTTAATTGAATGATTCTCGCAAGTCTCCTTTCACCGCCCTGATCCACCAGCTGCTTTCATCCACAGGATCGCCGATTTGCTGGAAATATTTTGCGTGTTGTACTATTCACAGCAACCCCTAGCTACGGTTGTGCCAGAAAAGCCCAGGAAAAACAGCGGTTTGGCAGATGCTCGCACCTACACACCTGGCGCCAACAATCAAGCCACATTCAAAGTAGCTCAGACTACTCGTTTTCCCCATTTCGTCTCTCAATCGAACACTAACTGATGCTGGACAGGCTGATCTGCGTGACTCATGCTGCCTACCGCGCTCGCGTGACGTCTTACGTGTTGGATTGAGCCATTTATGCGACGAGGGCAGGTGTGCTTAATTAACTAGTATCTCAGTGTATGCTTTAGTTTTCTTGATGTTAGTGGTATGCAAAAGTTGCCGCAGCCTTCGCTGGCCGGCGCTGTAGAGGTCTAACTGGCCGGCGACCAGTTCTGTCAGTTCGTACATGAAGCCAAGCATGGTGGTCGATAAAGTTCATTTGCGGCACTGTTTGTTATTCATGTTTAATTTAGGGAAAAGTGCGAGTGAAGCATACGGTTCAATATATCAGGCGTATGGCGAAACGGTTATGGGTGAATGGACATGTCAAGAATGGTTTGCCAGGTTTAAGAAAGGTGATCTAAGCTTGGAAGACAAACCACGTGCAGGTAGAAGGCAGGAACTCGCAGATGAAGAGCTGGAATCGCTGTTGCAAGGAAATGCTACACAATCGACCACGCAACTGGCGAAACGTTTCAAAATGTCTCAATCGACGGTGGTACAGCGTCTACAGGCCTTGGAAAAGATCCAGAATATTGGTAAAGGCAGGGCCTGATTATCACAGGGGCATGCGGGGTAAGGGCCCAAGGCCCCCAGTTTGAAGAGGGCCCCCAAATTTGCAATTTTTTTAAACCATGATATGTCATAAATTTCTTTTTGTTGAAAGTTCCGTTTTAATTGGACGAACTATGAAGAGGACTAATAAAATTTCTGACGCACCCATCTTAACTAACTCACTGAGGAATTTTAAACATTTCAGATTGTGAACTCCGCCTTCTTTCTATTGCTACCAAGTCCACTATCGTAAAAGGCGACACGTTGATTGGCGCAGTATCCTAAAGCCCGTGGATGACGCTTTCAGGCTGCAATCGCCTGGATGGAAATATTTGCTGAGGAAAATCGCAACACATTTATAAAGCAAACATTTATTTATAGCATGTGGTTCTACCATGAAGCTTTTCGACTTGGTTGTCGCGAAGCTTTCAATTTTATTTTTTGTTAGTGTTAGCATGTGATATTACACTGCGGGCCACCCAAAATGCAACACCAAGAAGGACACGAGATAGCAAAGCCAGATTTACTGGACACATAACAACAGATACAAAGATGAAACGATTGAGCTTACAGGCCCGTGCGACTTGTGGAACGCGCAGACATCAATAGTTCGTGTGGCCCCATGGCTAGAAATAACGGCCGATACATACCGCGGCATCGAACGAAAGAGGCTTTGGATGTGGGCTTGGGGTATGTCGGTCCAGGCTACTTCCACACGTTGCCACAGTTCATCAGGCGTAGCCGCGGGTAGTGCTTGCCGGGCCACTCGGTTGCCGATCAGAGACCAGACGTGTTCGATGGACGACATATCGGGAGAACAGGCGGGCCACGGCAGTAGTGACACCTGGTGGGCCGTGAAGAATGGTTGCACGATGCGTACCACGTGCGGTCTCGCATTGTCCTGTTGAAACGTGGCCGCTGGCAGGTCCTGAAGGTAAGGGAGGACTACAGGCTCCAAAACGTCGGAGATGTAGTGGTGGCTGTTAAGTGTAGCGGCGATGCGTACCATAGGGGTGCGGGTGTCATATCGAATTGCGCCCCAAACCATAATGCCAGGCGACGGACCAGTATGGCAATGCATAATGCAAGCGTCATACAGTCTCTCGCCGCGGGGCCGCCACACGCGGATCCGACCGTCGTGGTGTTGTTGCAGGCAGAATCGGGATTCGTCGAAGAAGACAATGTCGTGCCATTCCGTAGTCCAGGTGTGGCGTTCAACGGCCCACTGCCGCCGCAGGTGCCGCTGGTGTAACGTCAATGGTAATCGGAGCAATGGGCACCGTGCGACCAGTCCCCGCTCCTGCAGACACAGGTTGTTGCGCAACACACCCTAATTCCTGCGCTAACTTTCGTGATGTAGCGGTGCAAGCCGTCAATGCCCGCCGAACAACATGCCGGTCCTCTCGTTCGGTGGTGTACCGCGGCTGCAGCAATCGCTCACGTCGGTCCGTCCGTCCCTCCTGCTCCCACCGAATCCATACTCGCCTCACTGTGGCTGGATGTCGTCCCACACGGGCGCCGATGTCGCTATAAGTCACTATTCGTCCTCTGTCGAACTCCGAAACGTGCTGGAATGACTGCCGTATTCTGCGAGGAGGCATCAGGAAGCTTCCAACTCACAGGTCCTGCAGCACAACACACTTTCACTACTTACACCCCGCCTTCTGTGCACCCTTCTTATAGTGCTTCTTGGTGTCGTGCCGGGAGCACATGATTTGCGTATGCCCTGAGATGCTAATCGTTTGCATGTCCTCTCGCGGGTGACGCATGCTGCGAATTTCTGGTGCGGGGTGTAAGTAGTGGAAATGTGTTGTGCTGCCGGACCTGTGCGTTGGAAGCTTCCTGATGCCTCGTCGCAGAATACGGCAGTCATTCCAGCACTTCCGGAGTTAGACAGAGGACGAATAGTGGCTTATCGCGACAGCGGTTTATCGTACCAAGACATCGGCGCCCGTGTGGGACGACATCCAGCCACAGTGAAGCGAGTATGGATTCGGTGGGTGCAGGAGGGACGGTGCACCACCGAACGAAAGGACCGGCATGTTGTGCGGCGGCCATTGACGGCTCGCACCGCCACATCACGAACGTTAACTCAGGAATTAGGGTGTGTTGCGCAACAACCTGTGTCAGCACGTACCGTTCGATGTCGTCTGCAGGAGCGGGGACTTTTCGCACTGCGCCCATTGCTCCGATTACCATTGACGTTACACCACCGGCGAGTGCGGCGGCAGTGGGCCGTTGAACACCGCACCTGGACTACCGCATGGCACGACATTGTCTTCTCCGGCTAATCCCGCTTCTGCCTGCAACACCACGATGGTCGGATCCGCGTGTGGTGGCACCGCGGTGAGAGACTGTATGACGCCTGCATTATGCATTGCCATACTGGTCCGTCACCTGGCGTTAGGGGTTAAGGCGCAATTGGATATGACACCCGCACCCCTATGGTACGCATCGCCGGTACACTCAACAGCCACCGCTACATCTTCGACGTTTTGGAGCCTGAACGTGGCACTCATCGTGCAACAATTCTTCACGGCCCACCAGGTGTCACTGCTGCCGTGGCCCACCTGTTCTGCCGATATGTCGCTATCGAACACGTCTGGTCGCTGATCGGCAACCGAGTGGCCCGGCAAGCACCACCCGCGGCTACGCCTGATGAACTGTGGCAATGTGTGGAAGCAGCCTGGACCAACATACCCAAAGCCCACATCCAAAGCCTCTTACGTTCGATTCCGCTGCGTGTAGAGGCCGTTATTTCCAGCCATGGGACCACAATAACTATTGATGTCTGCGCGTTCCGCAAGTCGCACGGGCCAGGAAGCTCAATCGTTTCATCTTTGAATCTGTTGTTATGTGTCCAGTAAATCTGTCTTTGCTATCTCGTGTCCTTCTTGGTGTTGCATTTTGGGTGGCCAGCAGTTTATTATGCATATTAAGAAGTAAGTCTCGATTTTTAATTCATTATACCTAGTATATTGTTATTTAAAACTGTCTCACTTTTGTTTGCATATGGCTTTGAAACATTACCCTTAAAGTTTCATACATATGCGTGTCTTTCTGTGACAGAGTAAAAATATGATGTGAGGGGGAGGCCCATGTAGACCTATGCCCAGGACCCCGAGTTATCATGATCGGGTCCTGGGTAAGTGGGTTCCGCATACTTTAACGGAGCGTAATATTAGTCAACGATTGGGCATCAGCATGACGTTTCTGAAGAAGTTTCAAAGGAAAAATTTCTTGTGGAAGGTTGTCACCGGGGATGAAAAATAGGTCTACTGAGAAAACTCCCGCACGCAAGCAATCCTGGGTCGACCCAGGCCAGCTGTTAACATCCACTGCAAAACAGGATATCCACGGGGAAAAGGTGCTGTTGTGTGTGTGTGTGTGTGTGGTGGGATATGCATAGAGTGTTGTACTTCGAACTGTTGAAACCGGGAAAAACAATCACTGCACAACGATATAGCGATCAGTTGATGAAACTTAACGCCGCAATCGAGCAAAAACGCCCATGGACAGGTAAAGGGCGCCGCCCAGTCATCCTGTTACACGATAATGCCAGACCACATGTCGGAGCCACCACGAAATCAACCCTTGAACTGCTACACTGGGACATTTTACCGGACCCGGCTTATTCCCCGGAAATTGCACCCTCAGACTTTCATCTGTTTCGCTCTATGCAAAATTCCCTAGCCCAACAGAAGTTCACCACAGTTCCAGAGGTGGAAAATATCGTCACTGCGTTCTTCAGGTCAAAACCTGAGTCCTTCTATCAGAGGGGCATTCATTTGTTGCCTGAAAAATGGCAGAAGGTCATTGATGCTAACGGCCAATATTTCTTTGAATAAATGTGTACTGGTTTCCTGATTATTCCTGTCTCCTTTCTCCCTAAAACGGCTGAAAGTTTTATATACCCCTAATGTTTCCGTTTCTAAAAGTACGACAGCGTTCACGATGAAAAATATTTTTTATATATTTTCTGGTTTTCACAACGCACAGTTTGGTCACTATATATGCATATTTGTGTTTGCAATATATTTACATATAATCGTGTCTCCGCTTCTAAAGGATAGATCGGGGAAAAAAATTCTTTGATAACATACCACTTAACAAAGGAAAGGGGATTGTTACATACTTCCAGATCAAAATAGAATATGATTTTCGCGCTAGGGGCATAAATATGTTCCCCTTTTATTGATATATACAGTCTTCTAAACTTTCGATTAACATTTTTCTTTTTACAACGAATTTCATTCACTGCGGATAACTTTTTGTCTATGTTAATGAATTATTTTAAATGAACAGTTCTGACGCCAAGGGGTAATACGCTTGTATTTCTGATTGCAACTGCATATCCGCTTCTAAAAAATCCAATTGCAAAAATGTTTTTTTGCATTATATGCCATTCGTTATGGTGAAAATTATCCACTATGAATTTTTCACTATGGGGCGTATATGTATAACATGTTTACTTGTTACCTCTGTGTCTGGAAGTCGTATTTCAAAAATTCGTACGAGGCGCGGTGGTCCAAGACGGGTCGGGCTCGAATTCCTGACAAAGTATGGATGGTGTATTTGTCATGCGGCGCTGTCTCTCTCCCTTCCCAGGTACCAATGGATCTAAATTTGGGATGAGTGGCTGCTTTTATAGCCCATCGAGTTGCTCACGGTGATCGTTAAAAGTTAAACCCTCGAACAAAAGTAAAATTTTTCTTTTTCAATCGTAAAACTCTCGCTATGACGATTATTTTCTACGTTTTGTAGAGCGCATCACTGCTGATGAAACGCGTCAGTGTACATTTTCATTTGCAAAAGCATCTCCGCTTCCAAAAATCTTATAGAAAGTATACATTCTTGTTCCGATACCCTTGACTACGAAGGAGATTTTGCGCCCATTTTCTTTTTTACGCTTTCCAACTGTAGGTTGAAGAAGCGTATACGCTCCAGCTTTGTCCGTCTGTCTGTCTGTCTGTCCGTCCGTCCGCCCACACGATAACTCGCGTAAAAATGGTTCGATTCGAAGAAATCTTAGTAGGTGATAGGGTACAACCTGGAAAGGAACCCCATTTAAAATGGATGAAATTGGGTCAAAGGTAAGGACATAGGAGCGCATTCATTCCATCGCCCTTATGCGTCATAACTGACGTAAAAGTGCTTCGATTGCGACAAAACTTCATCGTGTTGTTCCGGAGATGTACTGAACCGGCTCTGCTTAATATAATCGAAATGGGGTCAAAGGTCAGGGCACTGGAGCGAAATTTATTCCACAGCTATTATCCTCATAACTTGACTGAAAATGTTTCTATACCGACAAAACTTTAGTATGTTGTTCCGGAGGTATACTGAACCAATTCTGTTTAATATAATCGAAATGGAGTCAAAGGTCAGGGCACTGGAGCGAAATTTATTCCACACCCATTATCCTCATAACTTGACTAAAAATGCTTCTATTGCGACAAACCTTTAGTGTGTTGTTCCGGAGGTATACTGAACCAATTCTGTTTAATACCATCAAAATGGGGTCAAAGGCCAGGGCAGGGCACAGGAGCGATATTTATTCCACGCCCATTATTCTCATAAATTGAATAATGATTCCTGGTATGTTGGAAAGCGTATCATAATCTATGCATTGCATGATTTTACTAACTTGTTAAAATAAAGCGCACTAATAATTCAGTATGTTAAACGATTTATGCAAGCACATTTTTCTGACTAAGACGCGCTTTTTAACGCTTTCCAACCGTAATTTGTCCGTCTGTCCGCGCGATAACTCACGCGAAAATGGTTCGATTTCGATTATATTTTAGTATGTGGTAGAGGACCACCTCGGCACGAACCCTATTGAAAATGGGCGAAATGGGGTCAAAGGTCAGGACATAGGAGCGGGGTCCATTCCATTGGCTTTTTGCGTCATAACTTGCGTAAAAATGGTTCGATCTCGATTAAATTTTAGTATGTGGTAGGAGACAACTGGGGACGAACTCTATTGAAAATAGACGAAATGGGGTCAAAGGTCAGGACATAGGAGCGGAATCCATTCCATCGCCCTTATGCGCCATAACTTACGTAAAAATGACAAAACTTTATCATGTTGAATAACTTACGTGTGCGACAAAACTTTATTATGTTGTTTCGGAGGTATACTGAACCGGTTCTGTTGAATATAATCGAAATGGGGTCAAAGGTCAGGGCACAGGAGCGAAATTTATTCACACAGCTATTATCCTCATAACTTGAGTAATGATTTCTGGTATGTTGGAAAGCGTGTCATAATCAATGCATTGCATGATTTTACTAGCTTGTTTTTAATCCGGGTCGTTCGGTGTTATCTTTCAAGTTTTGTTTTTACCTTTTCCACGTTAAAATATTCCCCAAGTGAGGGCGCTTAGTTGTCAGGCAATTGTCCTGTTAGTTAATTTTTAATCTCCCGAGTGATAGTTGTATCAGTATTTTTGTGTTTGTTAATTTCCGATTTGTATTGTAATTTTTATATGTCGTAAAATTAGTATGTCAATAAAGGACCTAGTTGGTCCCTGTTTCGTGTGGCGATGGTTTTCCAGTCGGGGATGGGTATCTAAATTGTCGGTTTTACCTTGTGTCCGGGCTTTTTTTTTTTTTTCTTTTTTTTTGATTGGAGGTTTAACGACCACCGTGAGCAACTCAATGGGCTATAAGCAGTCGCCCGTCCCTAATTTAGGGTCACTGGTTCCAGGGAAGGGAGAGAGCCAGTGCCGTAAGACAAAAACAACACCCATGCCTGACCGTGATTCGAACCCGGACCTCTTACGGACGAATGATCAGAGGCCAGCGCCTTAGACCACTGCGCCACCGGGGCGGCATTGTGTCCGGGCTTATGGTGATTGGGTGGGATTACTGTCGTAGTATCCCATCTATACCAAAAGTGAGTTCAGCTAATCCCCGTGATGCTTTCGGCGGTACAGGTGATGGTTATTAGTATTGGTATTACCTTTTCCATACACACGGAAGAGCCAAAACATTATGAACAGCGCGTTTTTATGCAAATCTAAGCTACTGTAGGTAAACGAGGGCGCGTGCGAAGGACATGAGATGGTATAAATAAACCTGATTCTGATTTCTATTAATCATTGTTAATCATGTTCTTCAAATGGGAAAGGCAGCAGACTTTGTAACGTACCAGGAGATGTGACGTACCTGCCAGAAGGACGCACACGACATAAAGGCAGATAGGAACCAGAATAAAACGTCCGCGTAGCTCAATTGGTAGAGTGACTTATTCCGGAATGAGGGGATCCGGGTTCGAATCCTGGCGTGGACAGAAATGACGGAGAAATTTACTTCGTTATTTTGGCGCCCGAACTATCCGGATGACCCGACCGTTCAAAATCTCGCAATGGTGTGATGTTATTTCCACACCGCGAGATAGGAAAAATAAGAGAATCCCTTCTCCAGCACTTCGAAAAAAAAAAAAAAAAAAAAAGTGGGGGGGGAGATGATTGATTGATTGATTGGAGGTTTAACGACCGCCGTGAGCAACACAATGGGCTATAAGCAGTCGCCCGTCCCTAATTTAGGGTCACTGGTTCCAGGGAAGGGAGAGAGCCAGTGGCGTAAGACAAACACAACATCCATGCCTGACCGGGATTCGAACGCGGACCCCTTACGGACGAATGATCAGAGGCCAACGCCTTAGACCACTACGCCACCGGGGCGGCGGGGGAGATGATGTAACGTACCAGGAGATGTGACGTACCTGCCAGAAGGACGCACACGACATAAAGGCAGATAGGAATCAGAATAAAACGTCCGCATAGCTCAATTGGTAGAGCAACTTGTTCCGGAATGAGGAGATCCGGGTTCGAATCCTGGCGCGGATAAAAATGACGGAGAATTTTACTTCGTTATAATGGCGCCCGAACTATCCGGATGACCCGACCGTTCAAAATCTTGCAGTGGTGTGATGTTATTTCCACACCGCGGGATAGGAAAAATCATAGAATCCCTTCTCCAGCACTTCAAAAAAAAAAAAAAAAAAAAGGGGGGGGGGGGAGATGATGTAACGTATACCAGGAGATGTGACGTACCTGCCAGAAGGACGCACACGACATAAAGGCAGATAGGAATCAGAATAAAACGTCCGCGTAGCTCAATTGGTAGAGCAACTTATTCCGGAATGAGGGGATCCGGGTTCGAATTGTGGCGCGGATAAAAATGACGGAGAAATTTACTTCGTTATAATGGCGCCCAAACTATCCGGATGACCCGACCGTTCAAAATCGCACATTGGTGTGATGTTCTTTCCACACCGCGAGATAGGAAAAATAAGAGAATCCCTTCTCCAGCACTTCGAAAAAAAAAAAAAAATAAATAAGGGGGAGATGATGTAACGTACCAGGAGATGTGACGTACCTGCCAGAAGGACGCACACGACATAAAGGCAGATAGGAATCAGAATAAAACGTCCGCGTAGCTCAATTGGTAGAGTGACTTATTCCGGAATGAGGGGACCCGGGTTCGAATCCTGGCGCGGATAAAAATGATGGAGAAATTTACTTCGTTATAACTTGACAAAGGCCATATTGTAATGGCCAGACGACTGTGGTAAAGTACTTCTGAGGTGGTAAGGCTTGTGTGGTGCTTTCAGTCAGCGGTGGTTATACCTTCAAAAAGTGATCCGAAAAGGGAAAAACGACAAACAGTCGGCAAAGTGTGAGCTGACTACGGCTCATCGATGCTAGAGCTGAGTGAAGGCTATCACGTATCGTACAAGCAGACAAAAGGGATACTGCGGCGCAACTCGTCGGTAATTTGAATGTTGGTGACAGGAGTAATGTGTCACAACACACACACTACATCGACCCTACTGAAAATGGAAATGTGTGGCCACAGGCCGCTTTGAGTGCCCATGCTAACCTCGGTTTACCGTTGAAAGCGCCTACAATGGGCACGTGATCATCAAAACTGGACTTTGAATGACTGAAAGAGGTCATCTGGTGCGATGAATCTCATCTAGGTTTCTCCATGTGGACGCTTAGGTACGTGTGCGTCGTTTATCTGGAAAAATGTTGACACCAGGATGCACCGTGGAACGAAAACAAGCCAGTAGAGGAAGTGTAATGCTTTGGGCAAGGTTCTGCTGGAAACCCTGGGTCCAGGCATTTATGTGTAGGAAATTGTGACGTCTACACACTACCTAAACATCACATGCGTGTATATCCTTTAGTTGAAATCGTGTTCCACGCTGGTAGTACCTACTTTCAGAACGATAATTAATGCGCCATGCCACACTGCCCGGATTGTTCGAGAATGGTTTGCAAAACATGAGAAAGAATTCCAGATCCTCCGAATTCCCTAGAGATCAATCCAATCGAGCATGAGTGTTTTATGTTGGAACAGCAATCTGATCTTCTGCGGTACGACCATGTAACTTAAAAGAGTTGCTGGTAACACGTTGGTACCTGATACCACAAGACACCTTTAGAAATATTGTACCGTTCGTCCCCCGCCGGATAAAAGTTGTTCTGTTTGCACGTGGAGGACCAACATCATATTAGGTAGGTGGTCATAATGTTTTGGCTCTTCGGTGTATATCTCCAGCAATTCCTCGGAGGGTTTACACCCAGAGCCAGTGCTTAGACGCAACTACCTACAGTATATCTCACAGTACTTTTGTGTGGATTATCAGAAATTAAGTTTCTTTTTTTTTCTTTTTTTTTTTTTGATTGGAGGTTTAACGACCACCGTAAGCTACTCAATGGGCTATAAGCAGTCGCCCGTCCCTAATTTAGGGTCACTGGTTCCAGGAAAGGGAGAGAACCAGTGCCGTAAGACAAACACAACATCCATGCCTCACCGGGATTCGAACCCGGACCCCTTACGGACGAATGATCAGAGGCCATCGCTTAGACCACTGCGCCACCGGGGCGGCAATTAATTTTCATTTGACTGAGTCTAGTTCAGATACGGCAGAGGGTAGACAGGTCAGAGAAGCAGGAGTGTCAGATTAAAAGTCGGAGTTGATATAGCTGGGAATGCCACACTATGACGTGCCGCCCCGGTGGTGCAATGGTCTAAGCGATGGCCTTTGATAATTCGTCCGAAAAGGGTCCGGGTTCGAATCCCGGTGAGACATGGATGTTGTGTTTGCCTTACGGAACTGGCTCTCTCCCTTCCCTGGAACCAGTGACCCTGAATTAGGGACGGGCGACTGCTTATAGCCCATTGAGTTGCTCACGGTGGTCGTTAAACCTCCAATCAAAAAAAAAAAAACACTATGACGTCACAACTAGCACTTCCACAGAGAGGGAGTAAGGCAAAGAACAGATAACGTGTTTTATTGGTAGAGGAAGGTGGGAGGTCCTGTTTCCATCCGGCGCACGGCGCGTGTTCGGTGGTTCAAAGCAACGCAACCCACCTAGGATCAAACCCATGACTATCTGGACGAAGAACGGTTGCTCTAACAACTAGGCCATTCGTGTCCTCTACCTTAAAGTCCAAAGATGGATTACAGCACTTTATACTCAATTTTAAAAGTTTTTACCAGATTTCAACTAACAGAATTTCATATTTAATATTTGAAAGTTATATTCTTATTTTCCCCCAATTATTATTTTTTTTGTTGCATTATTTTTATCTTATTTATAGTAAGAACTTTTCTTTGAATCTTTTTAGATTTATTTTTTCTCTGCACACACTCTCTCGTGTAATTTTTTCTTTCTTTTTCTTACTATTGAAAAACAGAATTACCACATATCGCGAACACCAGTATATCAACTATACAATTTTACAAACGATTGAAATTAGCATTCACGGAATGAAATCACGGAACACTTTGCCTCTCCAGAAAAAGAAGCACAAATAAGAAATCCCCAGTAAAATTTTCACCTAGAGGATAAAATGTAAGCAATGAAAGAAAAAGAAGAGAAAAAACATTTGCACATAATACATTTCTGGAAAATATTTTCTTTCAATAAAAAGCAAGATAGCGAATTATTGATTTGGAGACGCTCTCCTCCGTCTCCCACAGTTTTTTTACAAGGGGTGGTAGCTCTAGTCTTGACCGAGAAAGATGACAACCTATAGAAATCATCTAAATTCCGGTGTCTTTCCTGTACTTCTAAAATAAATGATATCTCTGAAGGTTCGGCGTAGGAATGCCCACCCAATGACATTTCACACTATTTTCACAAAAATGCATTCTGCAGAAAGATGAACCCTGGTTTCAGTTCTTCCGCAATACCAGTATCTATCCGTTCTGTCACCTCCACACCTACTTTGTCTCGAAATGAAGCAAAAAACATTGGTTCATTCATTTATACATTTGCCCTTTTCGTTTTTATTTACCCTACTGTTTTAAAAACCGCATTACTAAGAAAGAATCGTGCTATTCAAATGAAATTTATATCACAGATTCCTCGTGTTACAGGAGATAACTGGCTACATTTGTAGAGCTATACAAGTTTTTATTGCTTCAAAAGTCAGTATCGTGTGAAGTCACCTCGAACAAACTTAGCAGTCTCTACATGGCGTAGCATTGAATGGAAGAAGTCCTGGGGCTTACCAGCTGCTAGCCTGCCAGCTGCTCCTATGCAATACCAGAGTTTATTTGTGGTGGCTGGCAGAGTGCTTGACTGGCCAATCGCTTAGTTGCCTTATCCCAGACATGTTCGATCGGGGACATATCCGGCGAATGTGTCGGCCAGGGAAGAAACGGTATCTGCCGTGCATGGATAAGGCCTTGGACATTCCGGGTCACACGTAGCCGAGCATTGCCCTGGTGGAATATAGGGACAGGACAACTCTGAAGGAAGGATATCACCATATTCCTGATGTATCTCTGGCTGTTGAGGGTTCTTTCAATTCGTATCAGGAGAGATCGCGAATTGAACCCAATGGTGTCCCAAACCATGATGCTTGGCATTGAGTCGGTATGACCCTGCAAGATGCCATTCACCACAATGTCTTTGAACATGTACCATCATGGGGCATCAAGTTGAATCGTGACTCGTCAGAAAACACGATCTGTTGCCAATCAGCGCGCCAATGTCTGTGTTCGTGACCTCATTGCAGCCTGAGATGTCTGTGGTTGAGGGTCAGAAATGCGCAGGAATGGGTTGTTAACGACCAGTCCTCTGTTAAGCAGATGACGTCGAACTGTGCTGGAGCACAAAGTCTGACCTGTGACAGTGCTTCACTGCTGCGCTAACACAGAGGATGTCACTGTGTGATCGGTCACTGCCATACGATAGGGGTGTCATCCCGCTCAATCGTGCGTTTTTGCAGTTCATTTTCGGATTTCTGGGCGTTCAAGCTTCGTCTGCCCACTGACGCCACATTCGCATCATTGCATTGGCGTTTCGTCCCGTACAAGTGGCAATTTCGCGGTAGGAAAATCCAGCCTCTCTCATCCCAACAATCTCTCCCCGCCCAAAGTCCGTCAGGTGTTCATAATGCGACCTTCTTCGGCGATGATGCACAGTGAGACACAAGAAACACCCTTTCGACTCTGCCTGTTCTTTATTGATTGCAGCATCTCGTTTGAGCCAGTTTTTTATACCCAAGACCGGGTAGTTCAGAGGGCGCTGCTCCAAACCCGTATATGCACTTTCACTGATGTTTTAATAATTTGCATGTCCCAACGTGTTGTACATGTCCTGTAATTTTCAAGCTAATACCAGCAGTCCTTCATGGTGTTGCAATTTTTGCAAACGGTAGTGTGTTTTGAAGATGTGATTCCGTTTTTTGGTGAAAATATGACAAGGATGGTAAGTCAGATAACATCCGAAAACTTGATAATTTCGTCGTCCTGGAGCGGGAATCGAATTCGCGTCTCCCGGATAGCGCCAGAGAACGACGAAATTCTCAAGTTTTATCTGACTTACCATCCTTGTCATATTTACACCAAAAACCGGATTCATATCTTCAAAATTTTTATTGTATGGTGCAGGTATTCCATTCATAAGTAGAGTATTTGTCGTTTCCGAGGTTTTACGATCCCAATTAGCATCTAAGCGTATCCTTAAGGTCTCGCCCACCCAAAATGGGACCTCTCGTTCCATATATGGTAGAAAATCAGTGCCGAAAAGACGAAACCAACGCATATGTTTTGTTTCGCCGCCCAGTGGCCGAGTAGTTGCAGCCGTAAAATGCAGACCAATCGTCCGACCTGGGTATACGACCGTGTCTCGCATGAGGCAAAGTTTGTGCCCTGCCGCCCGGGGGCGTAGTGATCTAAGCGATGGCCTCTGATCGTTCGCCCGAAAAGGGTCCGGGTTCGAATCCCGTGAGGCATGGATGTTGCGTTTGTCTTACGGCACTAGCTCTCTTCCTTCCCTAGAACCAGTGACCCTAAATCAAGTATGAGTCATTTTCTTGTAGGACTTCCGTCCACAGTGAATAGATTTTAGGTCCCAGCCACCAACAGCGAGTTCGCCTTTTGGGCAGGACACAGAAACGGAAGGAATGAGAGCAAGTCTAGCTACTTTGACAGAACAGTTTGTAGTGAGATTAGAGTACAGTAGATGGCGCCACCGTACAAGTACGATGTTGCACATAGAAGGGTAAGGTAATTTTTTGTTTTTTTTGTTTTTTTTTTTTTTTGATTGAAGGTTTAACGACCACCGTGAGCAACTCAATGGGCTATAAGCAGTCGCCCGTCCCTAATTTAGGGTCACTGGTTCCAGGGAAGGGAGAGAGCCAGTGCCGTAAGACAAACACAACATCCATGCCTGACCGGGATTCGAACCCGGACCCCTTACGGACGAATGATCAGAGGCCAACGCCTTAGACCACTGCGCCACTGGGGCGGCCAATTTTTTGTTTTTGTTTGTTTGGAGGTTTAACGACCACCGTGAGCAACTCAATGGGCTATAAGCAGTCGCCCGTCCCTAATTTAGGGTCACTGGTTCCAGGGAAGGGAGAGAGCCAGTGCCGTAAGACAAACACAACATCCATGCCTGACCGGGATTCGAACCCGGAACTCTTACGGACGAATGATCAGAGGCCAGCGCCTTAGACCACTGCGCCACCGGGGCGGCAAGAGAATTTCAGGGGGGCATAGGAAAGGATACCCATTTAACCAGTGGGTCCAACCTGGGGGTGCCGCCCCGGTGGCGCAGTGGTCTAAGGCGCTGGCCTCTGATCATTCGTCCGTAAGGGTTCCGGGTTCGAATCCCGTCAGGCATGGATGTTGTGTTTGTCTTACGGCACTGGCTCTCTCCCTTCCCTGGAACCAGTGACCCTAAATTAGGGACGGGCGACTGCTTATAGCCCATTGAGTTGCTCACGGTGGTCGTTAAACCTCCAATAAAAAAACAAACAAAAAACCTGGGGGCCGTCACTGAACGTGCTCGTCCGATGCACGGCGAATATTCAGTGATTTTTAGCAAATCACACCACCTCCGCAAGATCAGCCAGGATCGAACCTGAGCACCTTGCATTGGTAGTCTGAACTGCTAACCACTCAGCCATTAGCTGCAAGTGACCCTAAATTAGAGACGGGTGACTACTTATAGCCCATTGAGTTGCTCAAGGTGGTCGTTAAACCTCCAATAAAAAAAGTTTGCGCCCTTGTCCGATGGCGCTGGTTCTATTCCGTAGTCAAATTAAAAAAAAGAGGTTTTGTTTTGGAATTCGAACCCAGACCCAGCAATATAAACCATTCGACCATTGACCTGTCCATCGGCTTAGAAACTGTGCTTTCGTTCGGTGAGTGAACGCGTTAGGTTGCTTGTTTTTCACAAACCGTGCATGGGTTTGTGAAAGAGTGAGACCTGGGTTTCGTATTTACTTTCACATTCTAGTTTTCTTCTTACTGCTGAGCCATAAATGACTTGCTCTTTGGCTGGGAGGTCAATCGTCCTGGCTTATCGTCCGAATTCGGCCAGGAAACTGGCTTGCCTTTTTTTTTTTTTTTTTTGATTGGATTATTAACGACCACCGTGAGCAACTCAATGGGCTATAAGCAGTCGCCCGTCCCTAATTTAGGGTCACTGGTTCCAGGGAAGGGCCAGAGCCAGTGCCGTAAGACAAACACAACAACCATGCTTCACCGGGATCCGAACCCGGACCCCTTTCGGATGAACGATCAGAGGCCATCGCTTAGACCACTGCACTTGTCTTTACACAAGCGCAATTGACGCGTGCCTAGGAGGTCAGAAGTTTTTCATAATTATAGGAAGGGCATAAAAACATGATATCATATGGAAAAAAAATAGTTTCGTTGAAGAATTTCTTTCGTTTTAGATTTGTTATATATATTTTATATCCTATCTAAAAAAGTACGAAAATGTGTTAAAGCTCTGTGCTATAGTTCAGATGAGCGAGGAAGATGATGAGAGTACGCATGTCTAAGAAGCTGGCAGAAACAGAGTAGGCTGGGCTGCTATCTTTTATCTTATAGCTTAAAAGCCCAAATTTGCTGGTCATGGGATTCGAATCTTCCTTCTCCGAAGTCGGATATTCCACCGCATTTACTACACCGACGAAAGCTCATAGCTGAAACTTACCATTTTGACATGTGCGTTATTTCTGAGGAAAGCACTTCACATGTACCTCTCCCCCTTCATTCCCTTCAGAAACACGGATGCACGAAATTACAGGCTTTTCGACTCAGCGGATCCTCTGTGGGAGAAGGAATTTCAATTAAATTCGAATGACGTGTGGAAGAAGCACCGCACATTTTTTCGTAGCGCAGAAGAGGAGTCTTCATTAATTTGAGATCATGTGTGGAAAAATATCACACATTTTTTTCGAACCTTACGGCCAAGAGATTCATTTTACGTTCGGACGCCAATATAGCGTAAAAGCCAAAATTTGCCGGTGAAGAATTCGAACCCATATCTTCCTTCCCCGGAGCTAGATATTCCACCGGCGAAGGCTTATATTTTAGCAACTTGCTGGTTTGACATATGTGCGCGCCAACCCTGATGTACGAACGTCACAATCTCAACTGCTGCTTAGAAAAGAACACCTCGAGCTGTTAGCTCTTAGTTTCCTTTTCTCAAAGGTTCAAAGGTTTCGATATCTGTACGACTTTTAAGTCCGGGGAAGACTTGAAAGTCGTGCAGATATGAAGGGAGGAGGGGGGGCTAGAAAGTCTTACAGAACAGAAGGGTACAAAAATCAATAATAATGAAAGATAAGATTTAGGTAAATCGTGTCATTCATTCATTGTTTTCCGAGTTGAAGTTTCCAGTTTCAAGTCGAAATTCCAAAAGGGGTTTGCCAGAGGTAAAAATATTTGTTAGGATATTTGTACGAGAAAGTTATGAAACGCATACGTTACAATAACTTGCGTGAGTGCTCTGTCGTTATCTCTTGAAAATATGTATCGAGAGGAGAAAAACAGCTTACCTTAGTTTTGTAATTACATTCTGTTGGTGGTTGAACTTTTCCTGGGAAAGAATGTATGTTGCTCTACTGGTGAATGCAGTGCTTTACTACCGGAAAGTTGAGTAAATCTTTTTACCTACAGTTTATGAAAGATTATACAGTGTGTTTGCCAAACTCATCTTCGTTACATTACATCCAAAAGAGAAGATTCATGGTTGCATTTGGGCTGTGGAAGCAAATGAAGCAGAAACGCAAAGAAACGGAAAATGTTAGAACCTAATGGAAAGTAACGAAACTGAGTTTATGAACAGATTTGTTATGAACTTATAACTGAGCTATTTTTCCGTATTCGTGCATCCTAAAGTTATTTTTACTGCACTGTTAACAAGATACACACACACATATTGCATAAAAACGGATATTTTTCGTTGATTGAGGTTTCAAAGAGGGAACTCGCAACGTAATCATTGAGTACAATAAAAATCAAAATGCTGACCGGTGTCGCATTGGTCTAAACGCTAGGCTCTTTGCGTTCATCCGAGATGGACACGTACTGATGCCTCATGAGTAGCGGGCCTGTCCTAATTGAAAAAAATAAAAAATAAAAAATGCCCCAACAAAAACAAACCCGAGCCTGTTATTTAGCCAGAAAGGAATAGAATACGGCTAGCGTAATTTCAAGATATCTACTCAGCGCTGTTCACGAAAGATGTCCATTCCTGGAGTGTGCCAATTAGTGAATCGTTCATCAGCGAGATGCCGCCCCGGTGGCGCAGTGGTCTAAGCGATGGCTTTTTTTTTTTTTTTTATTGGAGGTTTAACGACCACCGTGAGCAACTCAACGGGCTACTAGCAGTCGCCCGTTCCTAATTTTGGGTCACTGGTTCCAGGGAAGGGAGAGAGCCAGTGCCGTAAGACAAACACAACATCCATGCCTCACCATGATTCGAACCCGGACCCGCGATGGCTTCTGATCATTCGTCCGAAAGAGGTCCGGCTTCGAATCCCGGTGAGGCATGGATGGTGTGTTTCCCTTACGGCACTGGTTCTCTCCCTTCCCTGCAAACAGTGGCCCTAAATTAGGGACCCCGGAACCCGGAATCCCTTTCATTTCTCTATTTTTATGAAATGACCATTTTGTTATTAACTGAGGGACTATAGACTTTTTTCTTCGCTGATATTAGAACTTTGAAAATTAAGAGAACAGTAATAGTGAGAGCTAAAATCGATTCTAGAAAAGTTGTAACGATTCTTTCCAGCGTATTAACATATTGTTTCTGCCGCCCCGGTGGCGCAGTGGTCTAAGGCGTTGGCCTCTGATCATTCGTTCGTAAGGGGTCCGGGTTCGAATCCCGGTCAGGCATGGATGTTGTGTTTGTCTTACGGCACTGGCTCTCTCCCTTCCCTGGAACCAGTGACCCAAATTAGGGACGGGCGACTGCTTATAGCCCATTGAGTTGCTCACGGTAGTCGTTAAACCTCCAATCAAAAAAAAAAAAAAATATTTTTTCTAATTGTAAATGCATTTATGGCACCTCTATTCATAGTGATTGTGGAATAACTCTTTTACGGGTCTTATAGAGGTTATTTTTCTTCAAAGTTGGTTGTCAAATTTTCGAACTAAAGCCTAGTTCGTCATCAGGACTATGTCACTGGAGTAGTTGCTGCCACTCAATTGGAAGAGTCCATCCGCAATTATCGTTAATTGTGGTACTTCTTCTTCTTGCTATTTCGATCCCTTCTTCTAGTTTCCTCTTTACTAAGTTTGACTGGTGGGCGATTATTTTCACTGAGTCCCAATTTATGGAGTGTCCACTTGCTTGTATATGTCTGTCTAGCCCTGTTTTGTTCCCAATGTTCCTAATAGCTGCTTGGTGTTCTTTCATTCGGACTTTAATACTTCTCCCTGTTTCTCCTATATAGCTGAGTCCGCAGTTACAGTCGATGCAGTAAATTACTCCTTCCTGCAATTGGATGTCCAATTCTTTCTGCTTTAAAGCTGGCAGGAATTTCTTTATTTTGTTATTAAGATCTGGAGCTAGCCTGATATTATATTTTGCTCCGATCCTTTTCAGTTTCTCGAAAAGTCCCTTGTGGTACGTAATTTTGCTGGTGAATTTGAAGTTGGTTTTCTCCTGCTTCTTTTTTGGCACTTGTTTAAATATTTTTTCAACATATGGGGAGGGGTAATTGTTTTCTGCCAATATTTCCTTTAATTCTTCTTTGTGAAGATCTTTCTGAGTAGCTGAAGAGACCAGGATTTCAATCTTTTCCAAAAATTGTCTCGCCGTATTCGATTTAATATAATCAGGGTGGAATGAGCAGAAGTCTAACATCTTCCCTGTGTTGGTGGGTTTTCTAAAAAGCTGAGTGAATATTTTCCCTCTCTTGAGGTCAAGGTTAAATCTAGGTAATTGATGCTATGGTCTCTTTCCTGTTCTAGGGTATACTGCAAGGTATTCTCTAGTAAGTTAAATTCTTCCAGAATCTGAGAGGGTAGAGATTGGTCCACAGTATCTACTATAATTAGGACATCATCCATGTACCTTACATAGAGAGCAAACAAGGAGGGTTGTATAAGGATTTTTGCCTCTAGTTTACTTATATAATAATTTGCTAGCAGAGGTGCTAGTGGAGAACCCATTGCAAGTCCTGAAGTTTGTCTGTAATATTTCTTTCCAAACTGGAAGAAATTATTCTTGAAGGAAAATAGGAGCAGTTCATATATGCCAAGTAGTATTTCTCTATTGTGATTATGGAATACTATTTTTTCCGCAAGGTCATCTGCAATGAATTCCAGGAGGAGGTCCAGGTTAATGTTGGTATACATAGAGACTATATCCAGGCTTGCCATTACTGTATGAATTAATTCTGGCAAGTTGTCCAGTTTTCCTTTTAGCTGCATGGAATTTTTAGTAGGTAGGGAGGAGAAGGGAACATATCTCTGAGGTGACCAAGTAAATAATAATTAATGTTGGAGAGTGGCGAATTTCTAGTGTCTATTATAGGTCTTACTGGATGGCCTTCTTTGTGAACTTTTATCGTACCATAGATCTGTGGAATTCTTGACTGGATTTTGGAGAAGTTTTTGAAGAGCTCATTAAGCTGTTTTTATTTCTTAAAGAGCTGATTAATCTCTTTAAGAAATAAAAAACAGCTTAATGAGCTCTTCAAAAACTTCTCCAAAATCCAGTCAAGAATTCCACAGATCTATGGTACGATAAAAGTTCACAAAGAAGGCCATCCAGTAAGACCTATAATAGACACTAGAAATTCGCCACTCTCCAACATTAATTATTATTTACTTGGTCACCTCAGAGATATGTTCCCTTCTCCTCCCTACCTACTAAAAATTCCATGCAGCTAAAAGGAAAACTGGACAACTTGCCAGAATTAATTCATCCAGTAATGGCAAGCCTGGATATAGTCTCTATGTATACCAACATTAACCTGGACCTCCTCCTGGAATTCATTGCAGATGACCTTGCGGAAAAAATAGTATTCCATAATCACAATAGAGAAATACTACTTGGCATATATGAACTGCTCCTATTTTCCTTCAAGAATAATTTCTTCCAGTTTGGAAAGAAATATTACAGACAAACTTCAAGACTTGCAATGGGTCCTCCACTAGCACCTCTGCTAGCAAATTATTATATAAGTAAACTAGAGGCAAAAATCCTTATACAACCCTCCTTGTTTGCTCTCTATGTAAGGTACATGGATGATGTCCTAATTATAGTAGATACTGTGGACCAATCTCTACCCTCTCAGATTCTGGAAGAATTTAACTTACTAGAGAATACCTTGCAGTATACCCTAGAACAGGAAAGAGACCATAGCATCAATTACCTAGATTTAACCTTGACCTCAAGAGAGGGAAAAATATTCACTCAGCTTTTAGAAAACCCACCAACACAGGGAAGATGTTAGACTTCTGCTCATTCCACCCTGATTATATTAAATCGAATACGGCGAGACAATTTTTGGAAAAGATTGAAATCCTGGTCTCTTCAGCTACTCAGAAAGATCTTCACAAAGAAGAATTAAAGGAAATATTGGCAGAAAACAATTACCCCTCCCCATATGTTGAAAAAATATTTAAACAAGTGCCAAAAAAGAAGCAGGAGAAAACCAACTTCAAATTCACCAGCAAAATTACGTACCACAAGGGACTTTTCGAGAAACTGAAAAGGATCGGAGCAAAATATAATATCAGGCTAGCTCCAGATCTTAATAACAAAATAAAGAAATTCCTGCCAGCTTTAAAGCAGAAAGAATTGGACATCCAATTGCAGGAAGGAGTAATTTACTGCATCGACTGTAACTGCGGACTCAGCTATATAGGAGAAACAGGGAGAAGTATTAAGGTCCGAATGAAAGAACACCAAGCAGCTATTAGGAACATTGGGAACAAAACAGGGCTAGACAGACATATACAAGCAAGTGGACACTCCATAAATTGGGACTCAGTGAAAATAATCGCCCACCAGTCAAACTTAGTAAAGAGGAAACTAGAAGAAGGGATCGAAATAGCAAGAAGAAGAAGTACCACAATTAACGATAATTGCGGATGGACTCTTCCAATTGAGTGGCAGCAACTACTCCAGTGACATAGTCCTGATGACGAACTAGGCTTTAGTTCGAAAATTTGACAACCAACTTTGAAGAAAAATAACCTCTATAAGACCCGTAAAAGAGTTATTGTTTCTAATTCAACTCCACCCATAGCGAATGGTTCAATGCCCCTAATTATCCATAAAGTTTCGTGTTGAACTAATTGGCAACACTTCCACTAACTAATTTTTGTTTTCAACTGGTGGGAGTTTTAAATTCTTGACATGGAAATCGTTTCTTTTATGATGTATAGAAACGAAAACTTTAATACAGCTGTGTTTTTCAATTGGTACATTTTTGTCTCCAATAAATTTATGGCCTTCCATTCATTTTTTCTTTGAGTACATGGACATACTTTTCTTCATTAGCTGACGTTTTTATTCGAGGCTAAGATACAGAGAGTATTGTATATTTTGTAGCATTTGTTGTTAAGCGTTTCGTACCCCATGTTTAATCGAGTAGTACACCATAGGCGTTATATTTATTTAGAAGACTGCTGGTATCCATGGTGCAAGAATACTACCTCGACGTACGCTCATTCAAGTTCCAGGTGAGCCGTGGATCTGTTTATTACTACGTTCTGATTCAATTTTTTTTTTTTTTTTATCATAGTTCGTATATCTCGAGCGGGCGGCAGCGTTTTAAAGCTGTCGAGAATCTTTAAAATACAAATAAAATTGGGAAAATGAAATTAGTTCAATAAATCCAGTTTTTGAAAATCAGATTTATTATTAATATTTTGAAAAATGCATCGGGTTTTAGGAATTACTCCTACTGAGGTTTGAAATAGAATGTTGCGGAAATACTGAAATTATGTCTGAAAAGTAAATAACATACAAATCTTTCAACATGATCAATTCTTTTTAGTAACAATCAATTCTTGTTTGACTAGACATGAAGTCCACTTCAGAATGAATTATCTTTACACGATGGTAACATCCAATTTTTTGTGGATGCTGAAGATGGGATATTAACAAGAGTCACAAAATGTTCTGTCTGGCATGTACTCCCTTTCCTGGGCTAAGTATATATATTTTTTTATACCAAACTCATTACTACCACTTGGGGGGGGGGGGGGGAATCCTGAGAGATCACTGCAAGATTCAAGGGAGGGACATAAGGTGCAAGCCCCCATGAAACGTGTGTGTCTATTTAAGTACAATTTATGAAGGAAATATATTGCAAAAATGGCAGTAATATTACGGTTTTTTAAATTTATCTGGAGGTAGCGCACTTGTATGCGAAGCTGTACATGGCGCTCCATCAGTACCGCAGATAACGTCTCGTTATTTGGATTATTGACAAAGTGATTCTCATGTCACTCAGTTATCTGTTTCTGTGGTGTTGAACAATATGAAAATTTGGGATTTACTTCGAGATGAAGCAAGTGCTATGTCATTTCTTCAAAGTAAAGGAATTATGCTGAGTGAAAGAATCTGTAAATTGGGCCATAATATGAAGCTATACTTTGGAAGTGAAAGTATTCAGTGGTGGTGCAACATTAGAACATGCAGATCTAGGCTTACACATTGGAAATTGGTTTCAGAGTAGTCGGCTTCCTTTTTTAACTACACTGTTTGATTTATTTATAGCTGGAGTGAGAATTTAACTTCTATTTAATGAGTCTGAACAACAGTTAGATATAACAAGTCACACAACTGTTGATTGAAATAACTATTTGCGAGAAATTTGCAGAGATGTTCTCGAACATCAGTCAGACAAACAAATTGGTAGCCCAGGATGAATTGGGGAGATAGACGAAACCTTATTTTCGAAAAGAAAGTCTAAAACAGGTCATATGCTTCCAGAGCAGTGGGTTTTTGGAAGAATTTGTCTTTCTACTAATGACTGTTTTTTAGTGAAAGTGCCAGACAGAAGTGCAAAAACCCTGTTGAAGGAAATTAAGAATCATGTTGGGGAACATTCTGCAATCTCTTTGGATTCATGGGAGGCATATAAGACTGAAGAGATAGAAGAGGCAGGTTTTGAACATTTCAAAGTCAATCATAAGTACAACTTTGTTGAGCCGGAGAGTGGAGCCCATACTCAAACAGCAGAAAGTGGGGATCAGCTAAATGGAGAAACAAATGTCATCGAGGAACTGCTAGACAACATATCGATTCATACTTAGCTGAGTTCATGTAGAGACATCATTTAGCTTCATTAGATCCATTTGATTCCATTTTAAATTGTATTAAAGCTTCTTGGCCCCCCAAAATTAATGTGTAGGTTTCAGTTCACTAATAATGCTTGTATGTTGTGATATATTTCCTTCATAAATTGTGTTTACAAAAAATAAACTCATCACGTCGTTCATTACAGCTAAATTCTAAAAAAGAAATAACCATTCATGTGGCCCCATCTATTGACAATTGTGACATTTACTGATACATTTCTGCTGGCGCCCGGCTAATGCATAAGTACCAGCCCTTGAGTGAAAATTGAGATTGCAGTTTAATGTTCAATATTTTGCATTAATCTGTAAGATAGTAACTTCAAAATGTAGAATGATAGAAAGATGTAATGTTGCGAATAACAATCGCAAGTTTTCTTCCTCACCCTCAGAGCTGGAGAAATACATGTGATATAGATTTGTTTTTCATGTCTACTGCTTGTTTTTTTATTCCCTTCCCCCCATACATATGTGCTTTAAGAGGAGAAAATATTTTGGGCTTTGTTCTGATGCGTGGAGCATCGCAAATCCCACGCACAACATTGCTTATGACATTGTTATTGCCATACAGGATGAAGTGTCTGTACGTTGAGTTAAGGTGATGTACTGGAAATGATGAACATCTATATGCTGAGTTAAGATGGTGTACTGGAATTTTTTCAGGTTGTTTGTTGAAGTTGTCAAAGACAGGCAAACATGTATTACGTGGTATGAGAAGGAAGGTTTAATCCCTGTAAAAAAGAAATACCCAGAAGTGTACAACATGAAATTGTTTTCCAAAGAGCGTGGAATTGGAATGTTCAGATGTCTGAAGTATCATATTGATTGCCATCGTGGAAAAACTGCCTTTAGGGCACGAGAAACCTGGTTTGCTAAAACAGTATTGCCTCCTCAGAAGGTAATGCCAATAATGTATAACTTTGCTTGTTATTTAGACTATGATTTGGCTATAAGGAGATGCCCATTCATGATGGCTTGAAAACCTTCTCAGAAACAATAAGTGACTGTATAACTACTGAAGAGAATTCGTAAGTTTGCATCATCATCATCATCATTGTCGACCATTATCAATCCACTGCTGGACGAAGGTCTCCCCAAGTTTCCTCCACAATGGTCTGTCTTGTGCCAGTCTCCTCCATGTCACCCCTGCATACTTTCGAATTTCATCCACCCATCTCCCATGTGGTCTTCTTCTGGGTCTTTTCCTGTCCCTTGGAATCCAATCTAAAATTTCGACTGTCCATCGATGGTCTGTCCTTCTGGCAGTATGTCCAGCCCATTGCCATTTCAGGGATTTAACTCTGATCATGATGTCTTCCACTCTTGTCATTTTTCGGATCCACGAGTTCCTCTTCTTATCTCTCCTGGTTACATCCTGCATGCACCTCTCCATGCTTCTTTAGGTTGTCTGCAGCTTTTGTATGTCTCTTTTAGTCAAGGTCCACATCTCTGCACCATACCTAAGCACTGGAAGGATGCATTGATCAAACACTTTTCTTTTAAGACATAATGGCATATTGCTCTTGAAAATTATGCTGTTTCTTCCAAAAGCTCTCCAGGCAAGTTTTGTACACCGATTAATTTCTTCATCAATGTGACCCTCACTTGATATCTGCTGTCCAAGATAAACGTACGTGTCTGTTATCTCCAGCTTTTCCCCATCAATCGATAAATCTTCATTTCTTCTAAAAGCATTGAACATCACTTTTGTCTTCTGAAAGTTCATTTCTAATCCCACTTCTTTACTCTTGTCAGCAAGTTCCTGGATCATACTCTGCACAGCTCTGATGGGGTAGTTGCAAAAATGACTATGTCATCAGCAAAACGAAGGTGAGTTAGATAATCTCTATTAATCTTTATCCCTTTTTTTTCCCAGTTCAGTGATTGAAAGACATTTTCCAATGTGGCACTAAAGAGCTTCAGAGATATGGTGTCACCTTGTCTCACTCCTTTTCCAATTTTTATGTGTGTTGTATTTTCAAACAAACGGATCTTTGCACTTGCATTTTCATAGATGTTATTAATAATATTAATGTACGCATCTTCAATACCGCAGGATTTCAGGGCCATTGTAACTGCTGATGGTTTCACCGAATCAAAGGCTTTTTCATAATCGATAAAAGCCATGCACAATGGAAGTTCATATTCCCTCGCTCTTTCAATTAGTTCTCTCAGTACGTGGATATTATCTATTGTGCTGTAGCCACTCCTGAATCCAGCTTGTTCTCTCGGTTGAGCCATGTCCAGTGTCACTTTTAAGCTGTGCGAAAGAACTTTAGTGAAGATTTTATAAACCACTGATAGGAGGCTAATAGGTCTGTAGTTCCTGAGATCCTCAATGTCACCTTTTTTATGTAGCGAGATCATTGTAGCGTTGTTCCAATCCTCAGGAATCTTCCCTTCATTAAGGCATCGAGTGAAAATTTGGGCGAGTACTGTTTCGATTTCTCCACTTGCTTCTTGTATGATGTCTACAGTAATTCCATCTTCTCCTGGAGCTTTTCCCCACTTCATGTTCTTGATTGCATGTGCAACTTCTGCTGGGAGGACTTGAAGAACTCTGGTACTGGTACCTTTCATGATGTCTGGAGTACATGTATCATCCCTTTCATATAATTTGGAGTATAAATCTTTCACTCTTGTCAAAATTTCGCCTCTATTTCTTGTTACAGAACCGTCTTCTTTTCTCAGTGCCATAATCTGTTTTCTTCCCTTACTGAGATGTCCCTTGGCTATCTTTAGGCTTTGGTTGTTTTCAATTGCTTTCCTTACTAGTTCACAGTTTAATTTCCTTACGTCTTCAGTGATACTTTTTCGTACTGTCTTGCATAGCTCTATATATTCCACTTTGGAAGTCCCATCTTCTTTAGTTGTCCTCATCTCTCTTCTTTTTTGCATCAACATTTTGGTTTTTCCTGATAATTTGTTCACATGCAACTTGTTCTTAGACCCAGCTAATTTTGTTGCTGTTTCCATAATAGCTTTGGTTACTTTTCTGTTAACTTCAGAAATATCCACTTCTTCCGATGTTAGGCCTTCTAAAGCAGAGAATCTGTTCTTCAGTTCCAACTTGAAGGCATTATGGTGTTTTTTAAGGTTGGGTATGTCAATACATTTTGTGTATCTTATGAGCTGGCCACGTTCGAGTTTAGTGTTGAGGTGCATCTTACATCTCACCAATCTATGGTCACTACCTGTGTTGAACTTGTTTAGCACACTGCAGTCTTCTATGATGAATTTTTTTGTTACACATAATAAAATCAATTTCACTTGTCGTCCCATTTGGATGTCTCCATGTCCATTTCCTGTGTGGCTTTTTCTTGAAAAAGGAGTTCAAGATGAAAAACCCTTCTGCCTCTGCAAACTCAACGAGAGTATTTCCACGTTGGTTTCTGTTGTCGTGACCGAATTTACCTACTGAAGTTTCATTCTGTTGCCGTTGCCCTATTTTTGCATTGAAATCTCCCATAATTATCTTCAAGTGCTGCTCACCTTTATTATTTAGAAGACGAATTTCCTCATAAAATTCTTCAATTTCTTCTTCAGGATGACTTGTGGTGGGTACATAAGTTTGAATAATCTGAACCTGGTATCTTATCGAGAGTTGGATAACGAGTCGTGCAGCTCTGTCAGAGGAACTTTCAACTTCTACAACTTTATCCTTCAGTTTCTTGTTTATTATAAATCCAACACCACTAGTTCTGCCAGTGTATCAGTCCCACGATAGTAGAAGAGATGTGCACTTTTCAGTTCAATGAGATCTTCTCCTTTTCTCCTTACCTCACTTAGCCCGACGATGTCCCACTTGATCTTTTGTAGTTCCTCTTCCAATTCAAGAAGCCTTGAATCAGAAGATAGGGAGTGTCCATTATACGTAGCCAAGGTCTGCATCAGATGGCAGCCTAGTCCGGTCCTCCGGGGATTCTTAGCACCCTCTGCCTTCATGTCGCACTGGCCGCTGCCTTGGTCAGGTACGTTCCAGCTTCCGGAGACTGAGGGCCAAGATTTAAGTTGTGGATTCATTTTGGAGGGGTTTGGCCATAACTCACCACGCTGGCCAAGCGGGTTGGTGAGTGTGGGATAGCATTTCCTCTAATCCCGATGGTATAGTTATACCGCTATTGGCGGTCGTCAGAGCCCCTTTAGTGGGAACAGGATGTACCACGAGATGGCGGGGTAGACATTTGTCAAGGAGAGGCTCTGATGTTACGCATCACCTGACCTTAGTTTGCATATGGCTGTATAACTACTGTAGAGAAGTAGTAAGTTTGCATATGTTGCAATTTGCGGAAGAGAGCTCTCGAACAAATTGTAGGAATAAAGAAAAGGGTTGAGATTGACGAGACAGAATTTGGAAAGTGTGTGTCGAGTGAACCTGGATCCTTTGAATGATTGATAGAGATGCAAACAAATTCCAATGGGAGATAAGCCCAGAAAACAAACATTCCATCAATTCTATTCCATATTCCATCAATGATCAATGGAAAGCCTATGCCCGTTTGTCTGAAGATGGATATTTTATTCATGAAACTGTGAATCATTCTCAGGGCTTAAAAAATACCATGTCTGGGTCATGTAAATTATTGGACTGGGTAGGTAAATAAAAAATCTGGTTGCCCAGTCTAGGCAAGCAGTGTTAGAATTAGAAATAAATCTTCTACTGGCCCAGCATACCACTAAAATTTGCAAACCACTGGTCCACCAAACCTGCCCACTGGGCAGTAAAAAAATAATAAAAAAATCAAAGACATTTACAATATATGTAGAAAATAATACGTATAATTTTAATGGAATTATCTCTAATATTTGTTTTTAAACCTATCATTAGTTTGCAGTCTAAAAATAAAACCATACAGCAAGGTAAAAGAAACAGAAATTCATTTTTAACTTATGACAAATTAGAACCAAAAAAAAAAAAAAACAAACTTACAG
Organism: Macrothele yani; assembly: GCA_039090855.1. NCBI lineage: Eukaryota > Metazoa > Arthropoda > Arachnida > Araneae > Macrothelidae > Macrothele > Macrothele yani. Next base: position 37,504,890 of record CM077004.1, read on the forward strand.
GCCATCCGGACCAGTAAAATTAATAGTTCAGTGGTCCAACGGAAGTTTTACTGGACAATGACCAGTGGACCACTGGGTAATTCGAACGATGCGGGCAAGTACCTAAATTAAAAACATTGATGTTTAGAATAGAATTTCCTATAACAAAAAAAAAAAAAAAAAAAAGGGACAGTTGCATGTTGTGTTTCATTTTACAGCTAATTACCGGAAGTTGTATTATTGTTACAAAGTGCCAAGGAGAGAAGAATATCACTTCTTTAATTATATTGTGCTCTTGGTTCAGAATTTGGAACCATATGTAGTTTTGCTCCAAATGTTGTTTATAGTCAGTGTGGATGCATGCCCTTTCAAGGTTTAGTGACAAAGGGTGAAAACTTTAAAAAAAGGAACATGGCAAAATTACTAAAATTCTGAAATACCAATTTCAGCATCATCATCTTATAACTTGAGATACATGCTTTTGTGCATTGAACATTTTGAATACAGACCCTTACAATGGAAATACAAAACATCTAAAAAAAGTTCACACATCATATTTTTTAACTTAAAAAAAATGATAATTCTGATTTGTTTCTTAAAAAATTTTTTTTTCTTGGGCATCCAGCTTTTACTACTTGGGCAGGTAAAAAAAAAAAAAAAAATTCAGCACATGCCCAGTTGGGCATGCAACTTTTCAGATATTTTTCAAGCCCTGACTGAAAATTTTGTTGACCCAGATTCTGATGCTCATACTCAAAACACTGAGTCCCACTGGTTTAATTTGAAGGGATTTGTGACTACAAGGCAGGTGTTCCTAAAGAAGCTCTGGTTGACCATCTTCTGAAATGTCTATTTAGAAGGAACTGCAGATTGATTAAGACTGAAGTTTTCCAAGGATTGTTAATGGTCATCAAAAACACTGACTAAAATATGTAAATGCTGATTTCCAATGAAAACAATGTAAGTTCCCTAGTTGTACTTAAACACACGGAAAAGGTGTTGAATCCGTAGAATATAGAATTAAATTTTTTTCTCTCATATTATGGAATCATTGCTCTTGTACATTAATGATATTCTTAAAATGATCATCTATATCAATGTTATGTGTTTTGTTATAGATAGGATTTGTGATGTTTCACGCATCAGAACACCCCATATTCCGATCAGGGGACCTTTCATTTTGCAATTTCAAGTTCTGTATTCATTATTTTCTGTTCCCATATTTTGTCATCAGTTATATGTTTATGAAACTTTTAATTTTTTGTGTTGCTCCCTGAAGTAAATACTGCTACTCTGCAAGATGCTTGAGCAACAGTAGTAATTCTGCAAATGCATGCTGGGAGTAACTTATACTGGACATTGTGCCACATAAATATTACTCCAACTCAAATTCCTAATGGAAAGTGCGAACAACTGATGCAATAGCTGGTCAGGCCTCCACGAAACAGCAGATTTGTGTAGCTTTGTGGAAGAGTTATACATTTTATGGTAGAGTTTCATCATTCCACTTTTGGGAATTAGTATCAGTGGAAAATAACATTCTATTTTATTCCACAAATTAATTAACACCATATTGAAAATATCTAAAATGAGACCATAAATGACAAAATTCTGAGGTAAATTTCAAAATTGAGTGCATCAAACTTATAAAAAATTATTATGTTAAATGTAAAAATAAAGGTATAAAAAATGTCATTGTGAACTCTGCATTTTTGCAGTGCACTATAAATAGTGTTACTTCTTTTTCTATATTGCATTTTAAAGTAGCAGTTCATCTTCCAAGAGACAGCTCATTTTTAATTTAGGAGAAGAGAATGGGTCAAAATCACAGAAGAAATGAAATATACAGTGGTGTACAGATAAGCCTAACCATCCATGTGAATGCAGGGGTGGGGGGAGGGGGAGTCTCAGTTAGAAAACTCTGTGGCAAAAAAAATTTAACAGGAAAATTTGTTACCTGTGCATTCCTGAAACAGAAGATTTTGTGCCAAACAATTTGAACTGGAAGTAAAAAGTGAAATCTAAATTGAATGTAAGAGTCTACAGCAACATTGAAAATAGTCGGCCAAATTCATTGTATCTTACAGACAAATCACAACATGCCGAGACATGGTGAAACTACATTGGTGTCCAAAATTAAACAGGGATACAGATTACAGAGGGCAAATAATCTAAAGCACTCCATGAAATGTTATGATGTTCACAGGACATATGCAAATGAATATGAGGAACAAATGTCCACAGTAAAATTTGCATATCAGTGAGCAGAATACTGTCGATATACACAATATATAGTTACCTACTTAAAAAGCCGATGGGGAAGAACAGTGACATTTCTCATTGACAGTGTATGTGTAAGAAGCATTGCAGTGACTGCAAATGCTCTCCTCATGTTTCATACACATCCTTGTAGTGCTGTACAGTGATGAGCAGTAGGATGATTAAAATTAGATCAGTCTCAGGCCTAGGTCGCAAGGGACTTCAATGTCCACCCCAGAGTGGTTTCACAGTTATGGCACCAATTCAACGCCAGTAGAGTGAAGGCCTAGTTAAGTTGTACAGGAATATCACACCTTGTGAACACCATTATGTTGCTTTATCTGCACGGTGCCAAAGGTCTTATACAGCTAGACAATTGTGTTCAAAGCTCGCCACTGTTACTGTGGTATCCAAGGCAAATGATATACTGAAGGCCAGAATAGTAGAATGTAGACATACATGCGTATGCTGTATGCAAATACGATAGTTTCCAAATTTTTAGCAGATTTTGCAGATAGTTTTTGCTTGTAGATTTTTAAAAAAATGAAAAATGTTATTTACAACAATTAAAACACTTACTCAAGGCTTTGCTGAGATTAATATACAGGGTGATTCATAAAAAAGTATACAGTTTCAATGCACTATAAAACAAGAACAATGAAAGATGTTTTATTTTACCTGTAATATAATTGTAGGGGAATGTTTCAAGTTTTTTAGAGACAGTCACAGATGTTCTGTGTGTGCACCCTTAGTCACACGACACAGATCGAGCCGGTAATCCATTTCCGTCCAAACGCGAGGTAAGATATTTGAATCAAGTGCAGTGATAGTGGCTGAGATATGCTGTTTCAGCTCCGCTAGATCAACAGGAAGGGGCGAGGCAAATACCTTGTCCTTTACGTGCCCCCACAGGAAAAAGTCACAAGGTGTTAAGTCAGGACCACAGCCACTATCACTGCACTTGATTCAAATATCTTACCTCGCGTTTGGGCGGAAATGGATTACCGACTCGATGTGTGTCGTGTGACTAAGGGTGCACACATAGAACATCCGTGACTGTCTTTAAAAAAAACTTGAAACATTCCCCTACAATTCTGTTATAGATAACATAAAATATCTTACATTGTTCTTGTTTTATAGTGCGTTGAAACTGTATACTTCTTTATGAACCACCCTGTACTTAATTCTATTTTAACTTGAACTTTCAAGTGTTTTTCACATTTTCTAAGTTATTTTGTTTTTACAAACGTTTCTGGTCTTCAGATTTTATCAAGGCCTGTTCTCCACGTATAAGAACTGTATCAAAAGTTTCGTTTATGCAGAAACAGTTTGAATTTTATTGCCAGGTTCCTCTTGGAGTTGCCAGTTATTAAATTAAAATCTTTTCCTTATGTATTTTGCACATCCATTATTTTTGAATTAATTTGTTGAAAATGCTATTTATAATTTTTGAAGGTTCATTAGTGGAACTGCTTTTCTGGATATAAAAACTTTCCTTAATTAGTCTCTAGTTTTTATGAGGTTCATAGTCCAATATTTTAATATTTTGCCATAAAGGTCTATTTCACACACATTGCTGTCAGTGGCGTAGGGTGTGGTTCGGGGTTTGAACCCCTCCCTTGAGGGGAGACTGAGCACAAATTTAAGGCGATATATATGTGTATACTACGAGATTTTCACCAATGAACCAAACCCATGCCGCCTCCCCCGCCCTTAAGAAATTTCTGGCTACGCCACTGATTGCTGTACATTCATTTGTAATGCACTTATTTTATTCTCATTGGAATCTGATGTTCTAATAATAATTTATTGTTTTATTAATTAAAAAAAATATTCTATTGTTATCGTAGTTCACGGGTTTGCAGCAAGTTTTCTATTTCTATGGTTGTGTACGCAGATAAATTTTATTTGTATACAACTCTGCTGAAGGTTTAATGCAATTAACCTTTATGCTAAGAAACACATGGTGTTTGTCCTGCTAACCCCATCTCACAGGAGAGCTGGCTTGAACTGGTGTCGGCAACATCATTCCTGGATCTCATATGAGTGGGCTGGAGTTCTTTTTACTAATGAGTTAAGATGTAGTTTACAAATGGCTTCCTGTTGGCGTTTCATCTTGAGGGAACTGAACCCATAATGATCCTGCAAGCATCCAGGAACAAGACTCTTTCGAAGGTGGTGGTCTGCTCATGTGGGGTGGCATTGTATTCAATGGACATACACCACTCCACGTGTTCGCAGGAGGAACTGTGAATGCTGAGTGCTATAGGAATGAGATCCTAGAGCTCTATGTCACTTTTTCAGGGGAACTGTTGGGTCATTCCATAAAATATCCCATGGTGGTGGTTGCTGACACATTTTAGAAAAAAATTATATTTTTACCATGGAATAGCTGTTACATATAGATTTCAAAAATGCATTTATAAATTTTTTATAGGCTGCCAAGTTGAAGAAAAAAATCAAAATGGCCACCTCCAACAAGCAAAATTGAGTCCTGCAGTCGTGTTTGCTTTTTATAATATCTCCCAAACTATTAAAGATAACAGTTTCAAATAAAATCCAGTGACTTAAGCATAGTCTGAGCTATAAAATGAAGTATTAACATTGCATTTAATATTTTATTCAGTACCAGAAAATTTGACATGCATTTTCAGTGCAAAATTGAACATTTCACTAACTTTAAGATTTTTTAACTTATGAAGGAATTACATACACAAAATGAAACTCTACAGTTGAATAAAGTACATGTAATTAGACAATTTAAAAATGTTAAACTCAACATTAACACCCTCCTTCTTATTAAAAAAATTGTTAAACAACATTTTGCAAATTTCGGCCATATTCAGCAAGCTGTATCTAAAAAGGGAGTGGATTAAAAAATCTGAAAATTTTATAGAATGTAACAAATATATATACGATCGATTAAGAAACGGGTTTCTGTACACCCAATTAATGTGGAAGACAATAAAAATAAAAAGTGAACTCCGTTTATTATGCGTAGAAAATAAGGGAATCAAAAGATGCTAGCTTTCACTACCTCCGGGTAGCTTTGTCACGCATTTAGTAGTTAAAGATCGCAGAAGCAACTGGAACAAATGTATTTCTAAGAATATAATTCAATTCAAAATAAGTAAAACACTTGCACGATGTCACGGGTTGTTTGATCCCAGGGCTGGATGGTCACGTGTAACTTTTAGAAGCTGGTGCCATATGAAAGGAAGGCTCGTGGTTACATCTTTGTTACACACATTCCGTCGCGTGATGATCTCGATGGTTTCGCGAAGCGAAAGTAGCTCTTGCGATGACGTAAGGTGCTAGTTTCTTAAAATCTCCCCATCCGGGAACTGCCCTTTCAGATGCAACATCACGGGCTAGTGCCGTCGTAAGCTTTCCGGCCTTAACGTCCCTTTGGTGTTCAGAAAAACGGATCTGGAAGGATCTTTTTGTCATCCCGATGTAGGACTTGGATTATCCTGACACATCCGTTAAGTCCTACATCGGGATGACAAAAAGATCCTTTTGTCATCCCGATGACAAAAAGGATCTTTTTGATCCTCTTTGTCATCACTACCATGACCAAGTAAAAAAAGTTTTCTCCGAAAATTGCAAATTTTCGGAGAAAACTCTTCTCCTTCTTCAGGCTGTCTTTTTGTTGTCACTTATTCCTGTCACTATCCTTTAGTAACTGAATTAAGAAACTAGGAAGCCAATTCTCAACATGAGCTTTATTCAAAGAATTAAGAATTCATTTAAGCAAAACTAAAATATTAACTGTGAGAATTTCACTTCTTCACGTCCAGTTTGAAATTTGAAAAAATGACTGAACTTGAGGATAAGTAATGTTTTTTGATCTATAGGTATCAGGTACCTGACAAATAATGCATATTGACCTTTTCTACATAGCATTTTAAAACACTCACTGCCATACATTTATCTGATTAGCTAGGCCAATTTCTGTTATGTAATTTTGACCATTTCAAGTATTGTCTCTTAATGCAGGAATTCCTGTGTTTCATCTTCACAATTTTTGCTAACTGCAGATAGTATGCCACTACCATGACCAAGTAAAAAAAAAAAAATCTTCAGTGATGTGAAAATCTATTTTTTTTTTTTTTTTGTTAAAGATGTCATTGAAAATTTTTTGCTTTTTAGTGAGGAAATTTATAAATTCAAGAACAGCCTTAATTTCTTCCTGTTTTGTATTTTATGCCATTTAGCACAATATGTAGTAATTTTCTGGCAAAAAATTAACTGTTGTTAAACCATTGAGCATTTCATTGTACAGTGTTATAGAGTGTGAATTCAATGTATTCTTGAGAATGAAAAAAAAAAACCCAAAAAAATGAAGCATTTTGTAATTTATAATGTGCTGCAAAAGTTGCAGTTTATGTAACATTTAATTTTTCCACAGATTTGATTGATGCAGAATGACTCTAGTTTCAAATTTGCTTGAAAGATTGCCCTCTATTTCTTTGGTATTACAAGCAGCAAACTCCACTGCTCCAAGGAAATGCAACCCTATCAAACCAGTGAAAAATACAACCTTTGTGAAACACATTGGTGGATTAGAAAGCCTATCAGAGTCACTGATTGTAAATTTAGTTTGCTTCCTCGTAAGTTAATATTTTTACCCATTGAAATATTATTTTAGACATATCTATGGAGGTTTTTATGATGTGCAATAGTAATTTTTCTTTTATTTTTTTCATTCCTATAGAAAAATTTAAATAAGGCGTGCATATCACCAGAGTTCGAAATTAGAGGTCGTTAGTCGTATTTTGCCACTTCAAATTTAGTTTTCACGACTAATTATTTGTGCTTGGTCGTCAGATTTGATGACTAGGTTTTGTGTGCTAACCGAGTGTTCTGCCAATCGCGTTTTATGTTCCAACGTCATTCAACTCTCGCTAGTTTATGCGATGAATAAAGGAGCGTGCCCATTGTGATGACGTTACTTACTCAGAGATGGCAAGTACTACAGAACTTCCATAGTTGCTACAGATATCATGTTGAAACTACGGACTTATGGAGAAGGTTGGAAAAACTACGGATTTTTCCATAAATCTTGGATATTTCCGGAAAATTTAATTAAAAATAAATAAATTTTTTTTGAAGAACTGTACAGTATACACACGTGTATAGGTCAACCCCCAATATTTATATGAATATCTCAGAGTTGCCAAGTGCTCCGGTCACTCTGAAAAATTTGTGAAAACTACGGATAAAATGACAAATGGTGGTGTAAATATGATACAATTTTTGTTACATTGTATTTGATTTTATAGCTATTGTGCATCACAAAAATTTTGCTAAGATTGGCCCAATAATTTTACTCTGAAACTGTTGAAACCCATCAATCGCCGCCCCGGTGGCGCAGTGGTCTAAGCGATGGCCTCTGATCATTCGTCCGAAAGGGGTCCGGGTTCGAATCCCGGTGAGGCATGGATGTTGTGTTTGTCTTACGGCACTGGCTCTCTCCCTTCCCTGGAACCAGTGACCCTAAATTACGGACGGGCGACTGCTGATAGCCCATTGAATTGCTCACGGTGGTCGTTAAACCTCCAATCAAAAAAAAAAAAAAAAAGAAACACATCAAAAAACAACAACAACAACAAAAAACGCTACCTTTTATGCTGGCATTTTTGTAAAGGTGGCGTGACGAACTGCTGGGGCTTGCAGCTGATGGGAAGCTGGTTGCAATGTCCGTAGTGGGTGATTACTGAAAAGCGTGATCCCAACAGTGCAGTCTGGCATTACTGAGCTTTACACACTGGGAAATAAAAATGTGGGTTATCTTTTTCTTGAATTTTCAGTTAAATGTACAGACCTTTTTACAGATGCCATTGTGTATTAAAACAAAGAGACCCTGAAAATTTCGCCTTGATAATGTAAAACTTTTTGAATTAGAAATCCATTTTTTTATTAAGAACTTCTTTGTGTAACATTAGAATAATTCTTGATGACGACACATCACGCTTCAGTTACGTAATTATGTAAAATTACAAGTATTGGGACGACGTTTTGGTAGCGACTTCTACCTTCATCAGCCGTGGAATGAAACACGTATCTGATGAAGGTAGAAGTCACTACTGAAACGTCGTCCCAACACTTGTAATTTTATGTAACTGAAGCGTGATGTGTCGTCATCAAGAATTATTCTAATGTTTTGTGTGTTACGTGTCTCACTGCCAATTATTCTCACCATGATTCTTTGTCTAAATGTCATTTTTATGTGTGTGTGCAATTTAAAAAGTTTACACTAGATTCAAGTGAAATTTTCAGCTTTATTTGACCAAGATAGAGCATCTATCAAAAATTCAGCTTTCTTAAATGAAAATTTGTAAAATTAATTTTTCACATTTTTATTCTCAGTTATGTAGGGAGTACAGCTGGGGATGACAAACACGGGCTCAAAATGAAAGGGGGGGGGGGGTAGATGTTTCATGTCCATAGATCTCCTCTGTGCTTTGCCGCTACCCCATGAACAAAAAAGTAGTTGACCTCTTTTCTCTAAACAAATGTCTTAATAACAAAAAAAAAAAAAAAAAAAAAGGGCATACTTTAAAAAGTTTTCATTGGATTCAAGTGAAATTTGCAGGGTATCCTTATAAGACCAAATTATGGCATCTGCCAAATATTCAGCTCTGTTAAATGAAACTCCAGAAAATAAATTTTTTGCATTTTTATCCTTGGGGAAGGAGGCAGTAACAGCAACAGGTTGCTGTTGATAACAGGACTTAGTATGAAAGAGAAGAAGTGAATGGTGCATGCCTTTTGGTCTTTTCTTTCCTCTGCTCTTCCCTGAGAACAAAAAGTTGAATTTTTGTTTCTGCAAACTTGTTTAAGGAGTTTCATTGCTGACCTTATTACTGTGCTTTTTCATTGGTCAAATTCTCACTGCCGTTCAATATTACAGTAGTAAGTTACCAACGAAAATATGAGCATGTTATAATTTTTAAGAATGGCAACTAAGAATTACATTTTGGGCCCTAGAAAAAGAACAGTAAGAGTTATTTGACACCTGCTTTTGATTTCCTAGTTTCGAACACTGCATATTACCCCCTCCTATAATTTACACGATACAGTATAAATTTATAGTAATTTCTCAGAGCTCTTTTTTTTATCTTTCATTATTATTCATTATAAATTATGTGACACAAAATCCACTTCCTGTTCAATTAAAGTAAATATTTAATGTTCAGAAGATAATTAAAATAAAAATCAGCTGATTACCTAAACTTAACCCAGTTTTACAATTTCAAACATCTCGTACTAGAAGTCTTCAAACTTTCACCAAAAGTCAACCTGAAGAAGTTGCATAATGCCAGGACAAGTGGTAGATTTTAATTGTTTGGATTTAATATTGAATATTTCGTTTAATTTTCGTTGATGGTACAGGCTAGCTTACAAAAGAATTTGAGAACAGAATCAGTAAAGCAGGTAAAATTAGTTATCAGCTATGTAAAAGTGTAAGTTGGTCCATGCGAAAAACTGTCTTTTAATAATATTGTGTTTAGATCTATCACTCTTTTATGGCAGTCAGAATTTAATGAAACATAAATATTTCCTGAGGAGGTTAAAAGCCACTCACATGAGATAAGAGAGATGGATTGAGTTATAGGAGAGAGTTAATAATGCAGATGTATTAGAACTGAGTTGGGTACTTTTTTAGCTGGAGAAAAAGTTAATAATAAGGTGTGGTGGTGGTTTACACATTTACCACAGACCAAGGGCAGAATTTTGAAAAGTGGACTAAATGTACAAAAGAAGCATTAACTATTTGAGGAAACAATATGTTACACAAAGAATATCTTGTAATGGGCAAAGGAGCAAACATTTTTTTTTTCAAACCATGATATTCTTCTTTACTTCATGCTTTCTTTTAGTAGTCTGTAACAAAAAATGTGCTTGCTATTCAGGTGTGATGATGATTTAACGAGTTAATTACAAAGTCCTAGCAAAATAAGTTGATCAAAGCGAGTATTCATCGATTTAGAAATCTTGCTTATTATTAAAGTTCATGTCATGATTGTTTCACGGTCTGCATCAAAATCTAGGTCAAAGTGACTTGTGCATTTATTCCTACATAAAAATTAGGCCTGAGTGAAAAGCCTGATCCAATGTAATGAGAAGGATTGTCCTTTCTGAAGAAATTTAGAAATTTCATCCAGTTTCTTGCAGTTTGTAAAGCAGACAAGGCAGGATGTCCAGTTTTCATCCATAAGAACTTCTGTGCATAACAGAGCAGCTGAATTCCTGAAAAAAAAACAAAAAAACAAATACACAAAACTCAAATCAGGCAACAATGGAAAGCCATATGAAGCTGTTATAATGGGCTTTCCAAAACATCTTTTTCTTAGGAGACATCTCCCCTCCAGCATATTACTGTACTCGCAGGCTATTTTTGTAGATCATGCTACATAAAAATGACATTCCATTTGGCCCTTAATTGAAAATACCTATTCACCGGCAGTCAATCTTGAAAGGCAATGGTTAAGTATTACAGTGTTCTTACAAAAAAACATTCATACTGTGTTGTGTCAACTAAGGACTTAGTCCACAAAATCTCTCCATCCACCAGTCCTCAAGGTATCATGTACGCTTTTGATGTAGATTCATTATTTCCATTGGTTCCATTCTTTGATGCCTACATGCTCATGGTTAAAAACCTAATAAACACCAAGAACTACATGTGGAAATAATCACAGATATTTGTGACTGTTTTGAATCCTTTGAAAAACATTGCTGTTTTGTTTACGTTAGTATCTATTACTGACAAAAACAATGTGTACTAATGGGCTGTCCACTTTCCCTCTTGCTGAAATTTATTTGCCAAATATTGAAAAATTAATCATTGCTTCATCCCTCTTAAAACCCACCATTTGGAGGTATGTAGATGACATCTTTATCATTTGGCCACACCAGAAACGTATTAATGGTACTTATGTCATCTATAACATCTAAATTCCCAAACATAAAATTTGTTCTCAAAACAGGTCAACTTTCTGGATGTTAACAATACTTCAGACTATTCATTTGGCCTCTCTGTTTACAGGAAACCTGCTGCCACCCATAATATCATCCCTTATCATTCTTGTACCTTTGAAAAATACAAATTTGCTGCTATTAAGTCTTACATGCACAGATCTAACTGTAAATGCAATAGTCCACCTGCTTTACAAAAAGAATGTCGGAACATGATCAACATAGGCAAATTGCATGGCTTTTCACCCTCCTTAATACATAGACTGATTAAGAAATCCAGTTTGTTGGCACTATGCCCTTCAACCTGTCCTTCACACATGAAGTTTGCTTAATTTTCAAGTATTTTGGCTACATAATTACAGTTAAACTATCTTCACAACTTCTCAAACTCATTCTTAAAGACAGAGATCTCAATAAATCCCTGGATTTACAGGGTGTTTTCTCTATTCCTGTCAAAACTTCCACAGATGTTACCCACTACATTTGTACATACCACAGCTGCACAGCATCATTTGCAATTGGTGGAATGGTGGAACATATTGCTGGTGTTAAGAAAGGCAACCCTTCCACCTCCCTTTCAATTTTAACTATCAGAGATGTGTCTGCAGTTCCTGATTGGCAAATTGTAAGCCATGTTGCTCCATTCGGTAATCGGAAATCCCATGGATACTGTGCAAGTATTGAAATTTACCTTTCCCCTAACACTTGCAACACAGACAGACCTTTTCAAATATCTATCATTTGGGAAGTTATTTTGAAATCTGGCAACAAGTGATGCTAATATCACATGTTTCATTCTACAGGTGAGGAAGGTAGAAAGTCAACTACCGAAACATTCCATCATTTACTTTTACATATCATAACCAATTTGTGATATGAGAAATTTAGTGCTTCTCCCAATTCTGATCTAATGTTACTGTACTTTGGCAGTATGTCCAGCCCATTGCCATTTTAGAGATTTAACTCTGATCATGATGTCTTTCACTCTTGTTATTTTTCGGATCCACGAGTTCCTCTTCTTATCTCTCCTGGTTACACCAAGCATGCACCTCTCCATGCTTCTTTGAGTTGTCTGCAGCCTTTGTATGTCTCTTTTAGTTAAGGTCCACGTCTCTGCACCATACGTAAGCACTGGAAGGATGCATTGATCAAACACTTTTCTTTTAAGACATAATGGCATATTGCTCTTGAAAATTATGCTGTTTCTTCCAAAAGCTCTCCAGGCAAGTTTTGTACGCCGATTAATTTCTTCATCAATGTGACCCTCACTTGATATCTGCTGTCCAAGATAAACGTACGTGTCTGTTATCTCCAGCTTTTCTCCATCAATCGATAAATCTTCATTTCTTGTAAAAGCATTGAACATCACTTTTGTCTTCTGAAAGTTCATTTTTAATCCCTCTTCTTTACTCTTGTCAGCAAGTTCCTGGATCATACTTTGCAGCTCTGATGGGGTAGTTGCAAAAATGACTATGTCATCAGCAAAACGAAGGTGAGTTAGATAATCTCCATTAATCTTTATCCCCTTGTTTTCCCAGCTCAGCAATTGAAAGACACCCTCCAATGTACCATTAAAGAGCTTCGGAGATATGGTGTCACCTTGTCTCACTCCCTTTCCTACTTTTATGTGTGCTGTATTCTCAAACAGCCGAATCTTTGCACTTGCATTTTCATAGATGTTATTAATAATATTAATGTATGCATCTTCAATACCGCAGGATTTCAGAGCCATTGTAACTGCTGATGGTTTCACCAAATCAAAGGCTTTTTCATAATCGATAAAAGCCATGCACAATGGAAGTTCATATTCCCTCGCTCTTTCAATTAGTTCTCTCAGTACGTGGATATTATCTATTGTGCTGTAGCCACTCCTGAATCCAGCTTGTTCTCTCGGTTGAGCCATGTCCAGTGTCACTTTTAAGCGGTGCGAAAGAACTTTAGTGAAGATTTTATAAACCACTGATAGGAGGCTGATAGGTCTGTAGTTCCTGAGATCCTCAATGTCACCTTTTTTATGTAGCGAGATCATTGTAGCGTTGTTCCAATCCTCAGGAATCTTCCCTTCATTAAGGCATCGAGTGAAAATTTGGGCGAGTACTGTTTTGATTTCTCCACTTGCTTCTTGTATGATGTCTACAGTAATTCCATCTTCTCCTGGAGCTTTTCCCCGCTTCATGTTCTTGATTGCATGTGCAACTTCTGCTGGGAGGACTGGAAGAACTCTGGTACATTTCATGATGTCTGGAGTACACGTATCATCCCTTTCATATAATTTGGAGTAGAAATCTTTCACTCTTGTCAAAATTTCACCTCTATTTCTTGTTACAGAACCATCTTCTTTTCTCAGTGCCATAATCTGTTTTCTTCCTTTACTGAGATGTCCCTTTGCTATCTTTAGGCTTTGGTTGTTTTCAATTGCTTTCCTCACTAGTTCACAGTTGAATTTCCTTACGTCTTCAGTGATAAGTTTTCGTACTGTCTTGCATAGCTCTATATATTCCACTTTGGAAGTCACATCTTCTTTAGTTGTCCTCATCTCTCTTCTTTTTTGCATCAACATTTTGGCTTTTCCTGATAATTTGTTCACATGCAACTTGTTCTTAGACCCAGCTAATTTTGTTGCTGTTTCCATAAGAGCTTTGGTTACTTTTCTGTTAACTTCAGAAATATCCACTTCTTCCGATGTTAGGCCTTCTGAAGTGGAGAATCTGTTCTTCAGTTCCAACTTGAAGGTATTATGGTGTTTTTTAAGGTTGGTTATGTCAATACATTATGTTTGTCTTATGAGCTTGCCATGTTCAAGTTTAGTGTTGAGATGCATCTTACATCTCACCAATCTATGGTCACTACCTGTGTTGAACTTGTTTAGCACACCGCAGTCTTCTATGACAAATTTTTTGTTACACATAATAAAATCAATTTCACTTGTCGTTCCATTTGGATGTCTCCATGTCCATTTCCTGCGTGGTTTTTTCTTGAAAAAGGAGTTTAAGATGAAAAACCCTTCTGCCTCTGCAAACTCAACGAGAGTATTTCCACGTTGGTTTCTGTTGCCGTGACCGAATTTACCTACTGAAGTTTCATTCTGTTGCCGTTGCCCTATTTTTGCATTGAAATCTCCCATAATTATCTTTAAGTGCTGCTTACGTTTATTATTTAGATGACGAATTTCCTTATAAAATTTTTCAATTTCTTCTTCAGGATGACTTGTGGTGGGTGCATAAGTTTGAATTATCTGAGCCTGGTATCTTCTCGAGAGTTGGATAACGAGTCGTGCAACTCTGTCAGAGGAACTTTCAACTTCTACAACTTTATCCTTCAGTTTCTTGTTTATTATAAATCCAACACCACTATTTCTGCCAGTATCTGTCCCACGATAGTAGAAGAGATGTCCACTTTTCATTTCAATGAGATCTTCTCCTTTTCTCCTTACCTCACTTAGCCCGACGATGTCCCACTTGATCCTTTGTAGTTCCTCTTCCAATTCAAGAAGCCTTGAATCAGAAGATAGGGAGCGTCCATTATACGTAGCCAAGGTCAGCATCAGATGGCAGCCTAGTCCGGTCCTCCTGTGATTCTTATCACCCTTTGCCTTCGTGTCGCACTGGTCGCTGCCTTGGCCAGGTATATTCCAGCTGCCGGAGACTGAGGGCCAGGATTTAAGTTGTGGAGTCATTTTGGAGGGGTTTGGCCATAACTCACCACGCTGGCCAAGCGGGTTGGTGAGTGTGGGATAGCATTTCCTCTAATCCCGATGGTATAGTTATACCGCTATATATATATATATATATATATATATTGTAATAAGTGCAGATACGGTATTTGTGTTGCTCTATATTTGGTCTCCTTCATGTAGGTAAGCAAAGGAAGTTTAAAAATTGCATGAAGCTATTCAAAGACAAGAATTTCCCCCATTTTTTCAAAGTATTAAAACTGAAAGAAATATGATGTGGGTGATTAATGGAGAAATGGTGTTCTCAGTATGTCAAATATAATAAGCTGACATGTTTTCATTCATACCATAAAAAATGACCTGTGTCTTAGCTATATACTTAATTACTTAATTACAGTATCATCAATTCTTTGCCAACATTTTTTTATGTATTATTTTGAACCTTTCAGTGTTGACAAATGATGAAAGCTGAACATTTAGTGGGTTCTTAAAAATATTTTTCAGATGGTAATACTGCAAAATTACTGTTCCACACATGGTATCACTCTGGTTTTTGTTTGTGCCAGTAGAACAGTTCAGTTTCCAAATTTTGCTGTCCCAGAAAGTTGTAGTAGTCACTTACATGGTTTCTTCCTGCACGTAAAAAGTTGGCATTTATTTTCACACCTTGCAATGATAAGTTATTGATGGTAAAGTATTCTGTAACTCGCATTTCAAAGGAATAGACATTACAAGTTTGATATTTTATTTTCTGCCTTCACATGTTATTAATGAAGTTATTGTTTTGAGAAACTGAACATTTTTATCTGAAAATATTAATCTAGCATTAACTGAACATATTAATCTAACTGTAAGTTAGATTGATATATTTCAAAAATACCAACTTCTAATTTCAAAAAAATAATTTTCTATTTTTTCATGGTCACATGGTATTTATGTAAAGTCATAGTTGTAAACATAGAGATTTCCAAGAATAAATAGATACTTTTATGCACTCTTTTGTGAACTGCTATGGTCTATGAGGTGTGTTAAAAAATTACCAGGAAAAAACTCAGCTAATTGAGTATATCTCCATCAAAATTCTCTCCTTTTAAACGAATGCAGTGGTCCCAGAGTTTCTGCCACTTTATAAAGCACATTTGGAAGTTTTCTTTTTGTGACCATGTGTGATACCAAAAAAGACTCACAAGGGCCAGATCAGGTGAATAAGGCAGGTGTGGTACCAATGAGATTTGGTGTTTGATCAAGAATTCACCGATTGACAATGATGAGTGTGGTAGTTCATTATCATGAACTAACAGCCAGGACTGATACTCCCATTGTTGTGGCTGTTTGTGGGAATTTTTTTCCCTTAGTCTTTTCAAAAACTCTGATATAATACATCTGATTCACAGTCAAAATACACCATGCCTTTATCATAAAAGAAAACGATCTATATTTACCTTCACATTTGATTTCACTTGCTAGGCCTTTCTGGGATAAAGGGAGGTGTACCTCTTTTATTTGGATGATTGGGATTTTGTTTCATTTTGTTTCCAATTGCGGGTAGCTGCGCAGGGTCCCAGTTTATGTAGGGCCCCTAAGCTTCAATTTTTGTATCAAAGTATGTTTGTTTTTCTTTTAATTTTCCATTGCATATACATTAATTTTTCTTATTCCATCACTGATTGCTATTTTGAAAATCAGATTCAAAATATGAATAAAGTACATTAATCATACATGAGATTCTCCCGCGAATTCGCGGAATTCCTCTTTTTTGTCATCATTTGCGTCATGCTCGAGATCGATGCAAAACTCAAGAGAAATTTTGAGGGGATTAGTTGGAGGAGGGGTTAGTTTCCCATCAGGGAATGATATTTCATCTTTCAAAATATTCGAAAATGGAAGTTAAGCAGAATGAAGGTTTTTCCCGTAATCGTAATTTCCTGTTCTTGCGATGTTTTTGCCCAATTTTGTTGTTTATTATCATTTTATTCCACAAATATTTGTATTTTAGCTTGAAAATGGAGGATAATTTTCCAAAAACGGTAGGTAGATGGCGCGGAAATTTTTTTGTCACCTTCTGGCACGAGATTTTTCCATTTATGTTGTTCTCTGGATTGATGCATTATTGAATACAATTTCGGAGGGGGGGGTGTCATTTTCCATCGAAGGACGGAGTTACAACTTTTGAAGTCGAAAGTCAGACGGAGCGAAGATTTCGCCAGGTATCGTTATTTTTCTCCCATTGATGTTCTCTCTCCTGCGTTGTTCTTAAATGTTAGTAATTTTTGTATTTTATACAGTGATGTGCTCCAGTTTAATATTTACATAAATAAATTAATGTTAAGAATTCTGTCTTGCTCGTGCTGCATTTTATTAACACTGTTTCACAGAGCATTCTGATTTTTTACCCAGTTAAAAAATTCAGCCTTTTCTTTTCTTCATCAGTCTCATGTATGATTAATATGTAGTCTCTCTCTCCCTGAGAAATCGCAGTTCTGTTTGCCCAGGGCTCTCATCAGCATCCATACCATTCAAGTATCCATTCTATGCCGATTGTCTAAAAGGAAATACAGCTAATTTCAGTAAAATTGCTGAATTCACCATCTTGGTCATATTGTTCTGGCACTGGCCTTTCCAAGTTGTTTCCCTCTAGCCTTTGACAAAATCAGTTGGTTAAGCTGGCAATTAGTTTACTTTGGTTAGACAATGGAAAGCCACCAGCCTTGCAGTTAATCCTTTTAAATGTCATTGGGACTACTTCTGCCTGCTGGCACTAGGAGGGAAATGCATGTTATCCTGCTGTTTTTTTTTTTTTTTTTTTTTTTTTTTAAGAGCAGGGCATCCAGTGTTTTAGTCATTTGGTAAATTTGCCCAAAGAGCATCTAAATTGTCCATGTGTCATCTATCTCAACCAAGGAGGTTCTAAAACTTTTGATCTCAACTTTGCTTCCTTCATTCTGTTGCAATTCTAGTGACCAATCTCTCATTTATTCACGACCCCACATGCTATTGCAAGTAAGAAGGCTTGTCGAAAGCTGCTCTGAGTTAGTCTTTCCATTTTTCATTTTTATTTCATTGCTTTTTTTTTTTTTTTTTTTTCTGAACTTGGCAGTTTTTTTTATACTTATACATATGCGATATTTTAACTTCTGATGATATGTTATATGGTTAAATGACAAAGTACTAGACAGATGTGCTTTTTAAATGCAGTTTTAAATACGTAGAAATTATGACTTGTTCGGGGAGGGGGAGGGGTGACTCTAGGACCTGAAGCCCCGAGGCATGGGCTCAGAGGTGCCTCCACTGACATCCTTAAAAAATATGCATACATATATTTTTAGTTTGCACTTGCTGCACACAACTGCAACCCCAAAATGAAGAAGCATACCAAAATTTTTATGGTAGGGTGAAAGGGCAGCTAGTTTATCTCTTTGTCAATGAAATCAATTGACTTACTTCCGTTTTTTCCCCAATTTAATTGCAGTATGAGTTATTGAATGCCCCTCATGTAAATGAAAAATACTGCTCATGATATACTTGTGTGCATAACTTTCTCAGCTACTTTGTGGTTGTTTTTCCATCTCTGCAAGTGCCATATAAACAAGGGGTGGTGAAATTCCTTAAAAAGGTACAAAAATGCTCTCCACAGTTCTACAGTTTGTTCTAATTTTCATGCCATATAAATATCTTTTTCTTTAACTTCAGAGCTAAATATTCCCCTGCGCTATATTTTCTGAAATTTCTGGTTAAGAGGAACAGGGATTTTACCCGGTGCCCTGTGACATGGTTCTTGCCCTGGGCCCCTAAACTTCTGGATCTGGCTCTACCATATACCCATGATTCGTCACCTATGATAAATTTTATATTTTCTGTAATGTTAATCTACTGATGATCTATTTTTAAGGCTCTGACAAATTATAACACTATGTTCTTTTTAATCATGTGTGGGAACCTAGGCACAAACTTCGCTGTCACTTTTCTCATCCATAGTTCGCACGGCCCTTGAAAGTCCTTAAAAAAGTACTTACATTTTTTTTAGCAATTTTGAAGGCCTTAAAAGTCCTTAAAAAAGATGCCAATCCTTGAAAATTCCTTAATTTTTATGTCCCTCCATTGTTTTTATTACGATCATATGTAAATGCAGTTTTTCCTGCTTCGTTTTTAAAGAGTACTCAATTGTGCGATGTATGTTTGCATGACTCAACAAATGGGAATGAATGATGGAGCAGCGCCAACAGCCCTGGCCAAGGGATTCATTCTGCGCATGCTGTTGGAACTTGGACTTAGTAGCCGCTGGCGACTGTTTGTATGAATGACACATGAAATGCAACTAAGGTACGCCAGTGGTTTTGGTTCTGATTTTGACTCACGTGAAAAGGAACGAAGTGTGAAATAAGGAAGAATAAACAAGATTAGACACTAGATGCAAAATAAGCAAAATGTTTGTGATTTGTAATGCATCTGTGCTAGTGTATCTTCGAGGATATTTGTGTATTCGTCTATAAAGGAATAAATGTTGACCTCTAGTAAGCAGAATAACTTCACAAAGGTAAAATTCAGGCCATGATTTCATACCTACCAGATTTTAGGGATTACCTGTAAAACTTATGGAAATGCGACTTGTTTTAAGGGCAAAATGTTAATTTTACGGATTTGGTGATTCTCCAAGATTTTTTTTTCTGATGATTTTGCACCCATCATTAAAAAATTTTTTATTTAACTTAGTCCATTTAAAATAAAGCGCCGAGGTAGGTAATGAATCAACTTTTCACTTACATGTGTTTATGTGGGAACATTTATCCGCAGTTTTCCCACATGTTTTAGGTTTATCATTTTTCATTGTTTCAAACGCTAAAAAGCTTGTGCTGTGTGTAAACTGAACTGCTCCAGCTGGACTTGTTTATTTATCTCTTGCTGTGTTTCCCCCTCCCACTTAATGCATTGTTTGTCTCCCAAGTAGCAACTTCTTAAGTAGGCCGGCATTGGAGCACCTCTTTTCTCTTTATTACTTCCAGTTCGAAATGCTATCTCATAATGTAGTTATCGTAGAAAAAAATTCAAACGAAATTTAAATCTATGGAATTTTCAAGCCCAGATTGATACCTAACATGATGAAATTAAACAAAAGCTGCCACTTTTGTGAAATTAAAAATGCATTTGGGGCATGGTTTTGTAACTTCTTCTCTGTTAATAAATTTGACCTAATAAAAGAATACTACTATAACGAAGTTAAAAAATAAGTCGAATGTTCATTCGACCCAGTGCTTCTCCAGCAATGATTTATTTTGCTGGTCCATTTGAAAGTTTTCTATGCTTTCCAACTGTGCTTTTTCCTGACATTTTTATGCAAGTACGATAACTTGCGTAAAATTAAAGCAAGATTGCCATGACGTTTTGGTTTGATGTTCATCACCTATAGTGAACCTATCCTATTGAAGATGTTTATTACTATCAGCACTCACAGGGACAGTGCGTACATGTGCGCCAGGGAGATTTGTTCATCAGAATTTTTGCACAATAATTTCCGTGGAAATTGACCAATTTGGATGGAATTTTTAATTATAAAACGACGCATGTTTTTTATTAAAAATTCGGGGTTCGATTCCTGCTCCAGGGTAATGAAATTTTCAAGTTTTCTGAAAAGTGTTACATGGATGACCAGTAAATGGTACAAGCAAATTCTGTTTGCTTTGAATATTCTCCAGAAAAAATTAGGTGTAACTTTAAAAGTTATCGTGGATTTTGGTGAAATTTGGGGAATCTGTTTTTCTTAGCAAATTATGGTGTCTTTAAAAAATTCGTATAATTTTCTTAAATTTTCGAGAAAATAAAATGTTCACATTTTTATTCCTACTGAAACAGTGAACAGCAGATGCGATTCCGGCAGGTCCGATAGACAGGATTGTAAGCGGGGGAAAATTAATGCTTTTAGAGTTGAAATGTTTTACTTCTAGAAAAAGGAAGTAAAACATTTGCCACCTTTAGATAAAGGAAGCAAATGCGAACTTAGTGCCTAATTTGTTACGGTTTACCGTGGAGTGGGGGTCGGGGTCTAGAGTGAAAAAATTAAGTCTTGTCAATGCCACCCAGCTTTACCCAGCAATGAGTTACAGTTAGTCATTCAACAAGTTTTGGGGAAGGAATGTGCAGCCGTTAATTTTTTTCCAGCATGCCGCCAATTTTTTTTCCCAAGGCGCAGACCTTTATTCCATACGTGCAACGCAGTTGGTGCTTTACATTTCACACTAAAACATTCCAAATTTTTCCATTAGCAACTTCTGCTAGAACCACTTTTTATCACTAATAAAATGTGTTTGCTTGCTAGCAATTTGCTACTAACTACTGGTCGAAATCTCGCCCTGGTAAGATTTATTGATCAAATAGATATTCGAAACACATGCGTCAAGTAGTGGTTCATCTTTGAATGGTGCGACACGATCTTACGAGCGGGAAGCGATTGTGTAGAAAGCCTGCCGGAATGCCATATGTGACGCTGCTGCCTGGAGTGCTCATAAGTTTGTGCTACAGCTTCTGTGTTTTGCATTTGGTATTTCATGATGTGTGGTGTCATCGGTCAGGCACCCCTGTGCGTGGCAAACTTTTTTTTTTTTTTTTTTGTGTGTGTTTCTTTTTAAGAAGTGCTTGTGGTAAAAAGTTTTTAGATAATGTGTGTTTAGAAGTATTTACGTCTTCTAGTATAAGCACATTTGAAAAATGAAACTAATGATGGGAAAGTGTGTTTTTAATAGCCGTTGGATTACAAATGAACTGTATGAAAATTGGCTTATATGTGATGTAAATGATTAGCATAGAGCCAGATGTAGAGTATGTCACAAAAGCTTTTCAGCATTGCTGAAATGGGTGAATCAGCTGTTAAAAGCCACATAAAAGGTGCAAAACACACTGAGCTCATTGCACTGAAGAATTCTTGTAGTATTTTGTCTTTCACTAAGGGAAGATCAAATACATCCAAAACAGTTAGAAACTGTAGTTTATCAGTAGGTGGAAGCGAAGTTCAGGTATCAGAGTCATTAAATGATAAGGCCAGTATGAATATACATGTTTCTAATAATGAAGTCTTGGATGCAGAGATTTTATGGGTCCTCAGAACAGTGAAATGTCATAATTCTTATAAATCTAATGCAGGTATACATGAGACTTTTCAGAAAATGTTCCCCGACAGTTTTATCGCCTCAAATTTTACTTGTGGAGAAAGAAAAAGTGCCGGTTATGCATTGTTTGGGATAGCACCTTACTTCAAAAGTCTTATGTTGCAAGAACTGTGTGAAATGAAGAATTACATTCTATTGTTTGATGAAACCTTGAATATTTCAAAACAGAAGAAACAAATGGACATCCATGTTAGATTGTGGAGTTCTGATAATAAAGTCAAAACCCATTTCTTAGCATCTACATTTATGAAACACTCTACTGCAACAGACATTGTAGACAATTTTCGAGCTGCAGTTTTGCCTTTGAAAATGGCGAAAGTAATTCAAGTGTCAATGGATGAGCCAGCAGTCAACTGTAGATTTTTGAAGTTGTTGCAAGATGAAATTCACAGATAATGTGGGAAACTGATTTTGAATGTTGGGAGCTGTGGGCTTCACCCCTTCATGTAATAAATAATGCTTTTAAAAGTGGATGTAAAGCAAGTGGTTGGGATCTGGATAGTTACTTATTTTGTTTGTATCACCTTTTTAAAGATTCACCAGTACGGCAGGAGGATTATGCAGCTGTCACTGGAGAAGAATATTTCCCAAAAAAATTTGTCAGCCATAGATGACTAGAAAACGTAGAAGTTGGTGAATGTGCGATCAAGATTTTGCCAAGCATTTGCAAGTATCTTCACAGTGTTCAAAAAAGATAAATTTCTACCCCACAATGCAAATCTTTTAACACTGTTAAAAACTTTTGCAATGATAATCTACTTTCTGTTAAGCTGCCAATTTTTGTTTCAGTTTCGAAACTTCTTACCCCTTTTCTGACATTATACCAAGCTGACAGATCATTGACTTGTTTCCTGGCTGGGGATCTAAAAAAACTATTGCTATCAATTTTGCAGCGGTTCATCAAGTCTGAAATTCTGAGCTGTGCCGAGACATTGCCAAAGCTTTTACAGTTGGATTTCAATGATACAAAAAGTCATAATACTCTGGAAAAAGTGGATATTGGTTTTGTTGCTGAAAAACAGCTGAAAGAACTGTATTCCACCAAAAAGGTAACAGAGAAACAGATGTTTGATATTCGAATGTCTGCAAAGATGTTCCTGGTACATGTAGCTTCCAAACTGGTTGAAAAATCACCAGTTACCTCTTCTCTAGTAAGAAGTTTAACATGTTTAGACCCCAGAAATATGGCAACAGAGAAGGAAGGATGCATGAAAAAAACAAAACTTATTCTAGGGTCATTAGTGGATACTCAGCA
Source organism: Macrothele yani (assembly GCA_039090855.1). NCBI lineage: Eukaryota > Metazoa > Arthropoda > Arachnida > Araneae > Macrothelidae > Macrothele > Macrothele yani. Next base: position 37,528,198 of record CM077004.1, read on the forward strand.
AATATGTGAAAGTGAATGTGAGGGAATACTGCAACAGTATTGTGAATTTTTACAGACAGTAGTGCCATTGAAGTATTCAGCTTTTATGGATTTTGACCCTAAAAATGCAAATTGTCACATTGATATATTTTTTCATGACACATTGTGTGATTCAACAATGTAAACTGTGGGAACTTGTTAAGATGTTGCTTTTATTAAGCCACGGACAAGCATCTGTGGAAAGAGGGTTTAGTGTTAATAAGAAACTAGAAGTCGAAAATTTAGAAGAGTGTTCTTACATTGCTGAACAGATAATTTGTGAAGATGTGGACAAAATAGGTGGTAATGTTAATTATTTCACAGTTACTAAAGACATGAGGAAATCTGTTTTATTGGCCAGATAAAAATGCATGCGATATCTGGAGGACCAGAAACTTAAAAAAGATATTATTGCAAATAAAGAAAAGATACATTTGGAGATTATGGAGCAAGAAGAACTCAGGGAAAAAAAGCAAAGACTTGAACAGGATATTCATGCACTGTTTAAATTTGCTGATGAATTTGCTGAGAAACCAGAAATTTTTGGGGACATAACTCTGATTTCCAAATCTAACAGTTTCAGATGTACTGCCAAAGAAAAAGCAGCTGCAAGTGATTAATATTAATGAAGTACTCGAAAAAAGTTCCAAAGGCTTTGCTTTACAAAAAAACTGCTGTTCCCTGAATTACTACACAAGCCTAGAAAATAAGTTTTATGTTTTGTTAGTGGTAACTTTTTTTAATAGCCGTCGGGGAATTTTAATGCCAATATGTTACAATATCTTCAAAAATTGCATATTGGAAGATTTTTAGTTGGTCAAATTTGTGGTTTAGGACATTATAGCACTAATATCGAGTGATAAAGATTAAGACATTAGAGCACTAATATCGAGCGATAAAGATTGTACTTCTATTCTAAAAAAGGCAGGAGTGTATGGCATTCCAATAATAAAATAGGACATCGAAACAATAACGCAATACATAGGATTTACCAAAAGAAGTTTAAAAAATAAGATTGTATGAACACTTGGCTAACTTGAACAAAAAAGAAAATAAGACATTAATGGAATACTGCATAAACAATCAGGCAATACCACTTTGGGAAGACAGTAAAATAAAAGTGCAACACAATACATGGAGATCAATCTTAATCGCAGAATCAATCGTGATTGAGAAAATAATTGCAATAGTAATGCTCCAGTGTATTTGTTGTTTGCCTGGAGAAATTTAATTGAAATGGAGAAAGAGATGAAATACAAGAAAAAAAGGAAAAATAAGGCAAGAACATTTACAGATCATGTCGCGAGAGGGCACAGAACATCTAATGACGTTAACCCGCGGCCCGACGGCAGAGCTCCCGACTGCCTAAGGAACAACCGAGAAGATCGTACTAGAAATAGTAGTGTTGAAGAGGCCAGGAAAGAAACCTAGGCGAAACGGGTCCGCTGAGTGACGAGTCAACACGGAGGGAAATGCGGCGTGGTTCCAAGTTGTAATGGTCGAGTTTCTTGGATTTGTATGCTGATTAGACAAGTCGCAATTGAACTTTGATAGAATATTAGCGTTCTTCGATAATTGGTCCATAGGGATGCAATTGTATGTTTCTTTCTTCTGGAGAAACTGTCCTTTGTTTTGAATTACATTTTTGCTTAACCTTTGGATCGGAGATCGTCGTTTCATTGTGTGACTTTGCGCTTGAGTGGTTCACGTCAGCTTATGCACTTCTACAGAAAGAGGTGATTAATGCGACAGAGAACTATTGAAGCAGGACAGCTTTTGGTTTTATATGCAGGAGAACCTGCCCCACCCCCTTTTTAATTTTTTTTTTTTTTTTTTTGTCAATTGATGATTTTAGGCCTACACAATTCATTTTTAGAAGCTTGTTTACTAACAGGCATATATACGAACAGGGATATATAGCAAATTGAATACATGATGTCAACATTCGAGCGAAGTTGTGCCAACAGATAAGATTGGATTGAAAGAACGGTGAAGCACACGATGTGTGAACTTCATTGCCGAGGAGTAACAGGGTAAGCCTTATTGACGTTTTTGCTTCTATATCTAAGGTATGCTATCAGAACTGAAAATCAGACCTAGGCGTAGGACCATGCGGTATACGTCTAAAGTGTAAATAACGTGTAGAACAGAAAATTGAGGTACGAACGAGAATACTACAATTCGAAGTACAGAGCCACTTATATTTCTGCTCTCATATTGAGATTGAGCAAATTTATTATATTTGTGGTTTAATTTTAGATGTGTATTGCAAAACCTATTCGTGTAGCATTATGGTCTGAGTATATAAAAACAAGGTGACTGGCATTTGACATTCGATAAGGATGTTGGATCTGTGTATGAAAATTGAAGGATAGCATTTGATGTTTTGTATAACAAAACATAGTTTGTTATTAATATACTTTTCATGTTTTACCTAAATGTGTAACTCTCTTTAATGATAGCAAAACATGAAAAAAGAAAAAATAGGGAACATCCAGTATAATTTTTTTATGATTTCACTAGAACTTCAGATGACTGCTTTCATAGGATATTTGGTGAGTTATTAACTGTATATTTAGCTTTGATTTGGTGTTATTTTGAATGTCTCAAAATGGTTTTCAATCCTGAATTGTTGCACTTAGTCAGCTGAAATGCACTGAAATTCTGCCCAAGCTCAGTTTTGGTTGTACTCTTACCATTGAACTTAATTTTGTAGGTTTTTAAACCAAATTGCTAAAAGTTTCATTTTGAGGAGATGCTTAGTTTTTGCTTTAGAGAGGACTCAGTAACCCAATTTTTTTAGTGTTGCTATGTTTTCCTGTTCCAGTTGCTGCCAGTCAACCACAAGGCCCTTAGGTGGCAATGTTTCTGAATCAAAAATTTTTGGTTCACTTTTTTCTGATGTGCTTTCTCTAAGATTTGTTTGGTGCAGTAGTATAGTGATTAGGGCATTAGGCTGCCATGCCTGAGGTCCCTGGTTCATTTCCAGCTAGGGACAGGAATTGTGTTTTCCGAGCATTGCCAGCCTATCCAGGCTGCTGAAATGGGTATTGGATTTTCTGGGAAGGATAGGTAACCGAGGTAAAGGAACTGGTCCCACTACCCTCCTCTGTGCCACTGGGCCCAACTCACCGTGTACCATACTTTTAAATCCTGAAGTTTGTTTCTCGAACATGGGACTATTTTTTTTTTTAATTTAAGATTTGTTTTTCTTCATTTACCAAAAAAGACCAATGCAATATTATAAATTGTGTAGATGTACGAAATTGACTAATGTTATGATAGATTAGGGTTAAAAATGATGTGTAAAACAGAAGTGAAGTACCTCCTCCTTATCAAACTTCTAACAATATAGGTGGTAAATGATTTCAAACAATTTACAGCAAATATTTATTCTAGAACACCATATGAAATTAAACAATGGAATTTCTCTGAATTTTCACATGAATGTGCATTTTGTCTGGTTGCAAACCCATGTTTTTCAAAAGCATTTCATGCATATAGATTTGCAAAAATAATTTCTGCATATCAGGGATGCAGGATGTCTTATATTTCAGAACAATAGTATTTATAATTTGTGTATCTCCCATACCGAGATCATCCTTGAAAAAAAGTTGCTCATCCTTGAAAAGTCCTTAAATTTTTTTGGACGAAAGTGTATGAACCATGGCCATCCCCAAACCCTGGGTCAAATTCAAACGACATGATCCAATTGAGATGCCAGTTTTGCTGTACACCTCCTTAACAACCAACCATCTGCCTCTCTTCTGATTACTTAATTCACATGGATGGGCAATGGAATGGAATCATTTGTTCTTGAAATTGGTGGATGTCCAGTGTGAGAATCATTTACAATCAATGTTCAACTTCCATTAAATCTTTTAAATGAATCAACATTTTTTGAACGGCGTAACGCTTCTTTTCCGAATGCTATTTCTCAGAAAGATTCAGCTTCTTCTCCAAATGCATAAGTTTCTGTGGCAGTTTCCCCAAGTTTTAGACAAAGCTTGATGCATACTTGCTGCTTGTTCACATTGGCCATTGTAAAATATTCTTATTTATCAAAACACAACAGTGTAACAGATGAGAATGAAAGCATGTAGACCTAAAACTGCATGATCTTGAGTAATTGTGCCATTGTCTGTAAATGGAATTCCAGTGTTGTGCACTCAGCACAATAATTACAGATGTAGTCCTAGTATTTTTTGAACACACATTGCATGTAATTTAAATTGACGAATCCATATTTTACATGTAGCTTATTTTTTTCAGTTGCTAACAACTATCTATTCCATTTTATCAAAGAAAGCTAGAGATGCACCTGGTTCACGAGATGTGAATTCTCTGGAATCTAAGTAAGTTATTGAATTTTTATTAGATGATCATGTATGTTTATCTATATGAATTTGTTCCTTATGGCAGGAAATCATGCTTTATTTCATGTAGAATTTTTCTTCCTAAAGTTTTGCTTTTTTATAATTACAGTTCTGTATGCTCTTTATAATTTTCAAGTTTTGGTGTTGATCTATTTGTAAATATTTGATTCTCTGCTCTTCAGGGGTATTTCTCTTGTCAGAAATCAATGTGGGCAAAGAAAAATTCTTTGTTGATATGCATTTATGCTTTCAGTGTAGTAGAGAGAACTTCTAGATGTACATATTACAGTGGTTGCTTTAGCTTTTTTAAAGTTTCCGCCAATCCATTTGCCAAATTTATTTATTTTTTTTTTTGCCAAATGTAATCTGAAGTCACCAATATTTATTCACCCTCCATTGGAATTATAAAACCATAAAAACAAAGTGTTGTAATAGGTCTGACAGGTCTTATGTCAGCAATTACTTCACTCTTTTCACATAATCGCTTTGTTTCACACACAATGTAAACAATGAAACAAAAGTAACTAACATTTGAATTTAATTTTTCAAATACCAAATCGAATAAAAATTATGGACATCATTAAAAAGGGTAATTGCCAATATTTTTGGCAAAACTTTTAAGTACTGAAAAAACTTAACAGGAATTATAGAGGATAAATTTATTAAAGTACTTTACCTCTCAAATTTTCGATCTATAAACTAGATCATCATCAGAAGTTCCTGCGTCTTACTACTTCCACAGGTCTGGTGACCAAGCCTGGTTGATTAACCTGGTTGATTAACCAGGCTTGGCCACCAGACCTGTGGAAGTAGTAAGATGCAGAACTTCTGACAATGATCTAGTAATCTATGGTTGATTAACCAGGCTTGGTCACCAGACCTGTGGAAGTAGTTAGACGCAGGAACTCCTGACGATGATGTAGTGTATAGATCAAAAATTTGAGAGGTAAAGTACCTTAATAAATTTATCCTCTATAATTCCCATTAAGTTTTTTTTTTTTTTTTTTTGGTACTGAAAGTAATTAGAGGAAGCCATGGAGTCGTTAATTACTAGAAAACTTTTCATAATTTTTTTCGCAAATTGCGAAGAATGCGATCGGCAGCACAACCCCTGTGTTACATTATTAACTTGCTTCTGTGAACTTTTTTCTGATAGAACTTTAAAAAGTGGCTTAATGTTTTTGTTTGGTTGAATTATTTATGCACATTATTTCTATCATGATATTCAAAGTTCTAGAACAAAAAGTGTTTTTTTATTTTATTTTCCCCTCTTTTACCTGTTAGGCACTTAAGCCTACCTTCATGCCTCACATTTTGTTAAATACAGTACAACAGTGGGACTTAGTGATGTAATGATCTATAATTTAATACAAAGAATGCAGGATTACCAAGTGCTTCAATTTGTGCAGAGTTCCCCAACAATTGAGTGCCTTCTCTAGTCACCTCCATAATATTTGTAAAAATTTTCTACCAGAAGGTTTTGTAAAATGGTACAGCAGCTGTTCCATAAAAACTGAGAGTAAAATCACACAAAATGAAGAAATATAGGTACAGCAAAATATATGCTATTCTTTCTCAAAGTATCTTCCCTTGGATGATATGCAACAGTCCATCATTCAGCTCACTTTTCAAAGCTTGTGGCAAAGGCATTTTGTGGAAGCTGCTTTAGTGACTCCTGTACAGCTTGAATAATGTCAGCATCTGTGTTAAATGTTGCGCCACGGAACTTCTTCATTGTTGGGAACAACCAAAAATCGCATGGGGCAAGGTCAGGACTGTAGGTAGGCTGTGGCATGATTTCAATACTGCATTTCATAAGAAACTTGGAACACAAGCAGCCACATGTGGGTGGGTGTTATCATGGTGTAAGGTCCACTTGCCCACCAGTTCCAGTTGCTTAATCGATATGTGTCATCACCGAAGCTTCAAGACTGAAATGTAATAGCATCGACAGTAATTTATGGAGGAATGGCATGTTGGTAGACTACACCTTTATGGTCAAAGAAAATTATCATCATCCTCATCTTCCCAGCTTATTTGGTTTGGCGGATTTTTTCGAAGGAGAAGAACCTGTGTGTTTCCAGACACTTGTTGCACGCTTCATGAGGGGATTGAAATAGTGGATCCATGCTTTATTGGCAGTTATTACTGTGTTTAGAAAGTCTGGATCCTTTGCAATAATTTGTTTTCACTCATAACACCCCTGAACTCTGACTAACAATTGTTCTCTCGTCAGGTGAAGAGGTACCCATCTGGAAGACACACGATGCAGCAGTAATTTGTCATGTAGAATGCGAAATGCCGACATTTTTGAAATATTAGTTAGCGCCATTATGTCTTCACACATAATTTGTCGATCTTCTTGCAGGATTTCCCAAACAGTGTTAACAATATGCTCTGTAACAACACTTTCAGGTCGACCAGGCCTAGGAGCGAGTTCTTCCGACAAATGCAGTTTTTTGAAATCATTGTACCATCTAAAAATCGTGGACTCACCCCAACTTTTTCATTAAATCAACTGTTTCTGGAGTTGTTTTACCCAAACTATAGCAAAATTGTATCGCACAACACATTTCATTTCTTGACTCTGAATCACTCGCCTTCATAGTTGTATGGTGAAAAACAGACGTACCTTAAACAACTGTGCAGTAGCAAAACCAGAATCATCTGTCACGGCTAATAACTGTTGCCATAGATACTTCCTTAATTCAGTTAGTCGTCTGCGTGGTTATTTTCCCCGTTTGCACCTAAAAAAATTACTCTCAGTTTTTATGGAATGAACTTTTTAGAATAGGTTAAAGGAATAGTTTGGTGAGATGCATGCCTCCATGCTTCTCTCCTGCATTCACCACAAGTGCCAAGCTGTTATCTGAGTTTCAAAGGTTAATTTACCAAAACACGATCACCTGCTTAATCAATGTTCATGGTGGTGTTAGATTTTACAATAGGGTAAAATGTTAATTAATTTGATTTTGTAATAAACAACCAAGTCAGTCCCAAAGAAAAAAAAAGGATTACTCAAGGGGCAACAAGTGTCCCAGTCATCTCCATTTTTTGACCCTTCACCCAATGGCCCGACGCACAACCCAGTACAGACTTTGGACTGGAGGAGCTTAATGGTGGTCGGGGGTGGGGTGGGTGGGTGTAGGGGAAGCAGTCAGCTGGTCCCTGACTAGTCCATGCCTGGGGTGTGAATATGCACTTCTTAGGCAGGATTGCTCTTGCACCTTCCAAAACATTTAAAAGAGTACCATTTACCTCTAACGAGCGAGTCACCTGGTGGAGCAGGCTAAAGTCATCAGCAATATTACTGTTGATGTGTCAAATGTAAGCATTTACAGAGTTCTCAACACACGAATCAAGCTTCACTGATATCCATCGCACATCTCACACAAGACCTTTTGTACTTCATACTCATTATCTTTTTCTCTTACGGGCATTCCAAAATCTGTTCCTACCATGATTTTTCTCGGCCTGCCTCTACAATCTACCTCTCTTTCTTTCCCTTGGGCTGAATATTTTTCTTATTTAGCACCTCATCACTCATTCCTTTAGTGTGGCCAGACCACCTCAGAATTTTGTCTCTACCCTACTAATAACACTTTGCTTTCATGTACACTTCATTCATCCTGGACAACATACTCTCCAACCCTTTTTTGCTATCAGGCAACAAGACTGTGTCATTTATTTACAACAGTGTGCACACACGAAAAGTCCCTTGACATTACCCTGCACTATGTATTTTGGCCTCACACGTTCATGCTTTCATAAATATATTGAACAAACATGGATACTAGGGTGAGCCAAATTTTTTTCTTTTTGTATTCTTTGATTCTAATAGCAATAAAAGGGTGCTAAATGAGGTCTTAAAATCTCATATGAAATTTTGTAACAGTTGCATATCATCTTCTGCCTCTGGATTGACCTTCAAATTTCATGAAATTGAAAAAAATTGTCTGTTGGTCACAAATGCATGGAATTTTTTTTTGTTCAATATATCAGTTTGTAATAGTGATAAAAGGGTGCTAAATAACGTCTTAAAATCACATATAAAATTTTGTAACAATTACATATCATCTACTGCCTCTAAAATGACCTTGAAATTCAGAATAGGTCACAACGACGTGTGTAAAATATTGTTACGACATTTCCGAGTAATGAAGCTGTTCAATTTATTCCAAAAGAATAAATTAGTTATTAAGAGGAACAATCAGTGTATAGATACCTGTTAGTTGAACTCAAAACCATATTCTATCCTGTTAGAGAAAGAAATAGTTACTTCGCACACCACGAGAGTTTGTTACTGGCATTGTTAACCAACCTCCGAAAGCGTGTCAGAGCATTAGCTGCACATCGTATTCTGAAAGCTCGCAATATGAAACCAAGTTAAACCTGGCTCTTCCAACTTCCATCTTGATGCATTAGCTTACTATGATCTCATTAACCGGCAGCAAAATGTAACCAGACCCCCATACTGAAGAATGTATCTGATGAAGTTCTTCAATCAATTATCGCACAAAAAGGGAAGGTGAATTGCCTCTGCCTCTTCTACATCTGCCATGTCATACTCATGCAGTTGAGAGAGCTGTAAAGACTGTTACAGAAGCCTCGAGTACTTCATGCACAAAGTCAGAAAGACAAGGCTTTATTAAGGCAAAGATGGAGTCACACAAAGAAATGCCGAAATTTGACATTAAGAAGGATTTTGCTGCTAATTAAATATAATATGTTGAGAGTATTTTATGTTTTATTGCATTATTAATGCATTTCAAATGGTTTTTGAAACTCCCTTTAGGTTTTAACAACAGATGATGTTTCTCAATTTTATGAAATTTCAAGGTCAATCCGGAAGCAGAAGATAATATGCAATTATTACAAAATTTTATACATGATTTTAAGACATCATTTAGCACCCTTTTATAACTATTACAAACCGATATTGGACAAAAAAAATAATAATCCCATGCATTCGTGACTAACGGACAATTTTTCTCAATTTCATGAAATTTCAAGGTCAATCTAGAGGCAGAAGATGATACGCAATTGTTATAAAATTCCAATTAGTAGTTCTAATTCTGACTATTATATAGCTCTAATCATTCTACTATTCTCTTTTATGTGTGATATTTCAAATTAACTTGTACAAAATTCTAGCGGATAATGCTTACCTTGGCATTCCTTTCTAGCGATGGGAACATTTCACGCACGTGTTTTCCGGTCTTTGTTGATGTTATTGTCCTAAAGTCCGTTGTATGCGATGACTGGCTTTACTTCTCACACTTTTCGTTGGGTATACTCATTGGATCTTTGCCTTAGGATTCTAAACACATCAATTTTTACCGTTCTTTATACTCGAAATTTTCGCCCATCCTCTGGGTATTCTCAGGAGCGTGGCGACTTTACCACCGATGTTCGTGATTAACTTCGCGCTAATGGAGTCCGATACTCCTTGTTGCCATTCGTCGGATATACTTTCCTGGATATATTTCGTTATCAAGCCCGGCTGGCGCCATCTATGTTTCATTAAAACAACTTTTTTTTTTTTTTTTTTCTTCTCCTATCCTGGTTTTCTTGTCTTTTTTGCCGGTTTTTCTTTTGTTGTTGTTTTTCTTGTCTTATTAGTTCTTTCCACAGGCCCGATAATGTGCTAGGGTCGTTCTGGTTACATACGCTTGCTTTATTTTTATAGATTAATATTGCTTCTTCCCTCCTCATTTGCCTTTCCGATTTTTTATTCTTTTTTAGCATTTTAATTTCATCGAATTTTGGGAATGTCCGGTTTTCCATGCAGAATTGCACTAAAGCAGTTTTGGGTTCTTTTTTTTTTGCCAATTAGATATGTGTTGTTTAAGTCTTTTTTTTAATCTGTTTTTCGTACTTCCAATGTACGATATTGGGGGTATGTGTGCAATTGGAATTTCGTAGGTTTCTGATTCTTCTAGCATTTTTTCCTCTGTTTTTTTGTTGACAGTCATACTTTTCACGGTGTGCACTGAGCTTCCTAGTTGTAAGTCATATTTAGCACAGTGCCTATTGATTTCATTACTCACTCCTTCTAAGTATGGGAAAGCTCCAATGCATTTCAATTTTTTCTTCCTCATCTTCCTTTGGTTGTGCACTTCTTGGCCTTCTTTACTCTGAGTCATATGTTTTTACTCTCATGTATCCATTTATTAATTAGCTTGCTCGGGTACCCATACTGTTGTGCTATTTTCGAGATAAACTCTAGTTCTTGATTTTTTAGCCTGTTGTTAGATGTGTGTGTGTACGCTCGCCGTATCTAGTTTACTATGCTGTTTTTTTTTATGTATCACTGGATGGTGCGATGAGTATGGTATCAGTACAGGTATGTAAGTTGCTTTTCTGAACACAGAGTATTCAAAATTATTTTTTGTTTTTCTTTAGTTGGATGTCCAGGAAGGATAGGCAATTATCATCTTCAAACTCAATAGTTAGCTCTATGGTGTTACAGATTTTGCTAAACTGCTGTGCTAGATCTTGTAGCTCGGCTTTGTTAAGTTTAGACATTATAATAATGTCGTCTACATATCGAGCATAAAGTATTGGTTTTTCAGGTAGATTTTGAATAATTTCTTTTTCGAGGTATGCCATAATCACTTCTGCGTATAATGCCGATAATGGGGATCCCATAGGGCCACCTTGCGTTTGTTTAAATATATTTCCTTCAAAATGGAAGATGTTGTTTTCCTTGATGAAATATAAGGTATTCTTTGGCTCTTTCAGTTGTGACAAGTTTAGTTCTTTGTTGATGCTTAGTTGTTGAATAATCAATTCGATGGCTAGCTCGACAGGAGTGTTTGGGTATAACGCCTTTACGTCCATGGAGGCCATAGTTATTTGCTCTAGGTCTTGATTAATTAATTTGATTTTTTCTATAAACTCATAGCTATTCTTTAATGTATATTGATTCCTCATGAATATTGGGGATAGATAGTTGTATATCTTTTTTCTAGGTTGATGAGTGGTGAGTTTTTTTCAATAGAATCAGTCTTAAAGGTGTGTTTTCTTTACGTGTTTTAATTTTTGAGAATATTTTTGGCATCCCTGCTCCCATTGGAGGGTTTGCATTTTTATTTCAGTTGGTAACGTGCTGTGGTTCCTTATATTAGCCAGGAAGGTAAGTTGTTTGTCGGTGGGATCTTTGTTGATGCTATCGCACTGTAGCTCTGAGATGGCTGTCCGCATTTTATCATTATATTCCAAAGTGTCCATAATAACAATTTGCCCTGTTTTGTCCGCTTCGCAGAATTTGATCGTGGGGTCTTTGCAAAGATTTAATAGTTGTTTTCTGTCATATTTCAATTTATTAATCTTGCAGTTTTTTTTTTTTGTGCTTAGCGTTATACTCTTTAAGCATGATTCTGAATAGCTTAAACCTTAGATCGGTAGCATGCTCTGCATGTACTCGCTGCACAATATCTTCTAAGATAGGAATGTACTCTTCTGTTCTTGGGGTTTTAGGTGGAAATGCGTATTTTTTCCCACGTTGTAGCACTGCCTTTTCACTAAAAGTTAGCGCTCTCGATGATTGATTCGCAAACACTGGGTATTCTGTACTTTCATCACCCCTCATTTTGATTCCATCTAAAAAGGCATTAAATTTCTTGGCAGTTGAGCTTTCTGCCGCCTTTTTGTTTTCTTTCGACTATTTCGGTAATTTCAGTGAGAACATCGTCTATAATAAGGGTTTTCCATGTCCCGTTAAAATTCTTAAATTCAGTATTCTGTATCTGGTTCCACATATTATAGCACTGAATGTGGTTTTGGTATAGTTGTTTTCTTTTATAAATGATTTCTGCACTTAGTCTTTTCTCTTGACACGTTAATAGCAACCTTTTGTCTTTTCCATGCATAGGTTTGTTGGAAATTCGTAAGTATTTTGGTATAATATTAAAGTCTCCACAGTTCGTTAAGAACTTTATTTGGATATCTTCTTTTACCAGTTTAATTTTCTTTTTTTTAAACTTCCTTATGATGTTTAGTTCTTTAGGCGTCAGCAGGCTTCTATACTTCATTATCCGTTCCGTATCGTTGTTCCGCACGTGGCCGATTCTAATACGTGTATAACAAATCAATTCCAATTAGTAGTTCTAATTCTGACTATTATATAGCTCTAAACATTCTACTATTCTCTTTTATGTGCGATATTTCAAAGTAACTTGTACAAAATTCTAGCGGATAATGCTTACCTTGGCATTCCTTTCTAGCGATGGGAACATTTCACGCACGTGTTTTCCAGTCTTTGTTGATGTTATTGTCCTAAAGTCCGTTGTATGCGATGACTGGCTTTACTTCTCACACTTTTTGCTGGGTATACTCAATGGATCTTTGCCTTAGGATTCCAAACACATCAATTTTTAACGTTCTTGATTATGGCATACCTCGAAAAAGAAATTATTCAAAATCTACCTGAAAAACCAATACTTTATGCTGGATATGTAGACGACATTATTATAATGTCTAAACTTAACAAAGCCGAGCTACAAGATCTAGCACAGCAGTTTAGCAAAATCTGTAACACCATAGGGCTAACTATTGAGTTTGAAGAGGATAATTGCCTATCCTTCCTGGACATCCAACTAAAGAAAAACAAAAATAATTTTGAATACTCTGTGTTCAGAAAAGCAACTTACATACCTGTACTGATACCATATTCATCGCACTATCCAGTGATACATAAAAAAAGCAGCATAGTAAACTTGATACGGCGAGCGTACACACACACATCTAACAACAGGCTAAAAAATCAAGAACTAGAGTTTATCTCGAAAATAGCACAAGAGTATGTGTACCCGAGCAAGCTTATTAATAAATGGATACATGAGAGTAAAAACATATGACTCAGAGTAAAGAAGGCCAAGAAGTGCACAACCAAAGGAAGATGAGAAATAAAAAAATTGAAATACATTGGAGCTTTCCCATACCTGGAAGGAGTGAGTAAAGAATTCAATAGGCACTGTGCTAAATATGACTTACAACTAGGAAGCTCAGTGCACACCGTGAAAAGTATGACTGTCAACAAAAAAACAGAGGAAAAAATGCTAGAAGAATCAGGAACCTACGAAATTCCAATTGTACACATACCCCCAATATCGTACATTGGAAGTACGAAAAACAGATTAAAAAAGACTTAAACAACACATATCTAATTGGCAAAAAAAAGAAGCCAAAACTGCTTTAGTGCAATTCTGCATGGAAAACCGGACATTCCCAAAATTCGATGATATTAAAATGCTAAAAAAGAATAAAAAATCAGACAGGCAAATGAGGAGGGAAGAAGCAATATTAATCTATAAAAATAAAGCAAGAGTATGTAACCAGAACGACCCTAGCACATTATCGGGCCTGTGGAAAGAACTAATAAGACAAGAAAAACAACAACGAAAGAAAAACCGGCAAAAAAGACAAGAAAACCAGGATAGGAGAAGAAAAAAAAAAAAAAAAAAGTTGTTTTAATGAAACATAGATGGCGCCAGCCGGGCTTGATAATGAAATATATCCAGGAAAGTATATCCGACGAATGGCAACAAGGAGTATCGGACTCCATTAGCGCGAAGTTAACCACGAACATCGGTGGTAAAGTTGCCACGCTCCTGAGGATGCCCAGAGGATGGGCGAAAATTTCGAGTATAAAGAACGGTAAAAATTGATGTGTTTGGAATCCTAAGGCAAAGATCCAATGAGTATACCCAGCGAAAAGTGTGAGAAGTGAAGCCAGTCATCGCATACAACGAACTTTAGGACAATAACATCAACAAAGACCGGGAAACACGTGCGTGAAATGTTCCCATCGCTAGAAAGGAATGCCAAGGTAAGCATTATCCGCTAGAATTTTGTACAAGTTACTTTGAAATATCGCACGTAAAAGAGAATAGTAGAATGATTAGAGCTATATAATAGTCAGAATTAGAACTACTAATTGGAATTGATTCGTTATACATGCATTAGAATCGGCCACGTGCGGAACAACGATACGGAACGGATAATGAAGTATAGAAGCCTGCTGACGCCTAAAGAACTAAACATCATAAGGAATCATGAAAGAAATACGGGATTACGCCATATAATACAAATTTTGAAGATGACAATCCGATTTTTGGCGTAAATGTGACAAGGATGGTAAGTCAGATAATATGCGAAAACTTGAAAATTTTCATCGTCCTGGAGCGGGACTCGAACCCGCGTCTCCCAGAAAACGCCTAGGTATGCTAACCACTACACCACCCAGAACGACCAATTTTCAAGTTTCCGATCAATTTGAATTTAACCATCACAGGATTCGCTAGTCGAAGCAACCGGCATTCATGTTTAGCGAATCTGGAGGTTAACAATCCTATCCCGTGATTGCCCGGAGAAGCAGATAAATCATGAAAGAAATACGGGATTACGCCATATAATACAAATTTTGAAGATGACAATCCGATTTTTGGCGTAAATGTGACAAGGATGGTAAGTCAGATAATATGCGAAAACTTGAAAATTTTCATCGTCCTGGAGCGGGACTCGAACCCGCGTCTCCCAGAAAAACGCCTAGGTATGCTAACCACTACACCACCCAGAACGACCAATTTTCAAGTTTCCGATCAATTTGAATTTAACCATCACAGGATTCGCTAGTCGAAGCAACCGGCATTCATGTTTAGCGAATCTGGAGGTTAACAATCCTATCCCGTGATTGCCCGGAGAAGCAGATAAATCATGAAAGAAATACGGGATTACGCCATATAATACAAATTTTGAAGATGACAATCCGATTTTTGGCGTAAATGTGACAAGGATGGTAAGTCAGATAATATGCGAAAACTTGAAAATTTTCATCGTCCTGGAGCGGGACTCGAACCGCGTCTCCCAGAAAAACGCCTAGGTATGCTAACCACTACACCACCCAGAAGGTTAAATTCAAATTGATCGGAAACTTGAAAATTGGTCGTTCTGGGTGGTGTAGTGGTTAAGCATACCTAGGCGTTTTCTGGGAGGCGAGGTTCGAGTCCCGCTCAGGACGATGAAAATTTTCAAGTTTTCGCACATATTATCTGACTTACCATCCTTGTCACATTTCACGCCAAAAATCGGATTATCATCTTCAAAATTTGTATTATATGGCGTAATCCGTATTTCTTTTCAAGATTTATCTGCTTCTCCGGGCAATCACGGGATAGGATTGTTAACCTCAGATTCGCTAAACATGAATGCCGGTTGCTTGCGAATCCTGTGATGGTTAAATTCAAATTGATCGGAGAACTTTGAAAATTGGTCGTTCTGGGTGGTGTAGTGGTTACATACCTAGGCGTTTTCTGGGAGGCAGCGGGTTCGAGATCCCGCCAGGACGATGAAAATTTTCAAGTTTTAAAGCGCATATTATCTGACTTACCATCCTTGTCACATTTACGCCAAAAATCGGATTGTCATCTTCAAAATTTGTATTATATGGCGTAATCCCGTATTTCTTTTCATGATTTATCTGCTTCTCCGGGCAATCACGGGATAGGATTGTTAACCTCCAGATTCGCTAAACATGAATGCCCGGTTGTGACTAGCGAATCCTGTGATGGTTAAATTCAAATTGATCGAAACTTGAAAATTGGTCGTTCTGGGTGGTGTAGTGGTTAGCATACCTAGGCGTTTTCTGGGAGCAGCGAGGTTCGAGAATCCCGCTCCAAGGACGATGAAAATTTTCAAGTTTTCGCATATTATCTGACTTACCATCCTTGTCACATTTACGCCAAAAATCAGTTGTCATCTTCAAAATTTGTATTATATGGCGTAATCCCGTATTTCTTTCATGATTTATCTGCTTCTCCGGGCAATCACGGGATAGGATTGTTAACCTCCAGATTCGCTAAACATGAATGCCGGTTGCTTCGACTAGCGAATCCTGTGATGGTTAAATTCAAATTGATCGGAAACTTGAAAATTGGTCGTTCTGGGTGGTGTAGTGGTTAGCATACCTAGGCGTTTTCTGGGAGACGGGTTCGAGTCCCGCTCCAGGACGATGAAAATTTTCAAGTTTTCGCATATTATCTGACTTACCATCCTTGTCACATTTACGCCAAAAATCGGATTGTCATCTTCAAAATCATAAGGAAGTTTAAAAAAAAGAAAATTAAACTGGTAAAAGAGGATATCCAAATAAAGTTCTTAACGAACTGTAGAGACTTTAATATTATACCAAAATACTTAAGAATTTCCAACAAACCTATGCATGGAAAAGACAAAAGGTTGCTATTAACGTGTCAAGAGAAAAGACTAAGTGCAGAAATCATTTATAAAAGAAAACAACTATACCAAAACCACATTCAGTGCTATAATATGTGGAACCAGATACAGAATACTGAATTTAAGAATTTTAACGGGACATGGAAAACCCTTATTATAGACGATGTTCTCACTGAAATTAACGAAATAGTCGAAAGCCAACAAAAGGCGGCAGAAAGCTCAACTGCCAAGAAATTTAATGCCTTTTTAGATGGAATCAAAATGAGGGGTGATGAAAGTACAGAATACCCAGTGTTTGTGAATCAATCATTGAGAGCGCTAACTTTTAGGGAAAAGGCAGTGCTACAACGTGGGAAAAAATACGCATTTCCACCTAAAACCCCAAGAACAGAAGAGTACATTCCTATCTTAGAAGATATTGTGCAGCGAGTACATGCAGAGCATGCTACCGATCAAAGGTTTAGCTATTCAGAATCATGCTTAAAGAGTATAACGCTAAGCACAAAAAAAAACTGCAAGATTAATAAATTGAAGTATGACAGAAAACAACTATTAAATCTTTGCAAAGACCCCACGATCAAATTCTGCGAAGCGGACAAAACAGGGCAAATTGTTATTATGGACACTTTGGAATATAATGATAAAATGCGGACGGCCATCTCAGAGCTACAGTGCGATAGCATCAACAAAGATCCCACCGACAAACAACTTACCTTCCTGGCTAATATAAGGAACCACAGCACGTTACCAACTGAAATAAAAATGCAAACCCTCCAATGGGAGCAGGGATGCCAAAAATATTCTCAAAAATTAAAACACGTAAAGAAAACACACCTTTAAGACTGATTCTATTGAAAAAAACTCACCACTCATCAACCTAGAAAAAAAGATATACAACTATCTATCCCCAATATTCATGAGGAATCAATATACATTAAAGAATAGCTATGAGTTTATAGAAAAAATCAAATTAATTAATCAAGACCTAGAGCAAATAACTATGGCCTCCATGGACGTTAAGGCGTTATACCCAAACACTCCTGTCGAGCTAGCCATCGAATTGATTATTCAACAACTAAGCATCAACAAAGAACTAAACTTGTCACAACTGAAAGAGCCAAAGAATACCTTATATTTCATCAAGGAAAACAACATCTTCCATTTTGAAGGAAATATATTTAAACAAACGCAAGGTGGCCCTATGGGATCCCCATTATCGGCATTATACGCAGAAGTGATTATGGCATACCTCGAAAAAGAAATTATTCAAAATCTACCTGAAAAACCAATACTTTATGCTCGATATGTAGACGACATTATTATAATGTCTAAACTTAACAAAGCCGAGCTACAAGATCTAGCACAGCAGTTTAGCAAAATCTGTAACACCATAGGGCTAACTATTGAGTTTGAAGAGGATAATTGCCTATCCTTCCTGGACATCCAACTAAAGAAAAACAAAAATAATTTTGAATACTCGGTGTTCAGAAAAGCAACTTACATACCTGTACTGATACCATACTCATCGCACCATCTAGTGATACATAAAAAACAGCATAGTAAACTTGATACGGCGAGCGTACACACACACATCTAACAACAGGCTAAAAAATCAAGAACTAGAGTTTATCTCGAAAATAGCAGAAGAGTATGGGTACCTGAGCAAGCTAATTAATAAATGGATACATGAGAGTAAAAAGCATATGACTCAGAGTAAAGAAGGCCAAGAAGTGCACAACCAAAGGAAGCTGAGGAAGAAAAAATTGAAATACATTGGAGCTTTCCCATACTTGGAAAAAGTGAGTAATGAAATCAATAGGCACTGTGCTAAATATGACTTACAACTAGGAAGCTCAGTGCACACCGTGAAAAGTATGACTGTCAACAAAAAAAACAGAGGAAAAATTGCTTGAAGAATCAGGAACCTACGAAATTCCAATTGCACACATACCCCCAATATCGTACATTGGAAGTACGATATTAACAGATTAAAAAAGACTTAAACAACACATATCTAATTGGCAAAAAAAAGAAGCCAAAACTGCTTTAGTGCAATTCTGCATGGAAAACCGGACATTCCCAAAATTCGATGAAATTAAAATGCTAAAAGAGAATAAAAAATCGGAAAGGCAAATGAGGAGGGAAGAAGCAATATTAATCTATAAAAATAAAGCAAGGGTATGTAACCAGAATGACCCTAGCACATTATCGGGCCTGTGGAAAGAACTAATAAGACAAGAAAAACAACAACAAAAGAAAAACCGGCAAAAAAGACAAGAAAACCAGGATAGGAGAAGAAATAAAAAAAAAAAAAAAAAAGTTGTTTTAATGAAACATAGATGGCGCCAGCTGAACTTGATAACGAAATATATCCAGGAAAGTATATCCGACGAATGGCAACAAGGAGTATCGGACTCCATTAGCGCGAAGTTAACCACGAACATCGGTGGTAAAATCGCCACGCTCCTGAGGATGCCCAGCGGTTGGGCGAAAATTTCGAGTATAAAGAACGGTAAAAATTGATGTGTTTGGAATCCTAAGGCAAAGATCCAATGAGTATACCCAGCGAAAAGTGTGAGAAGTAAAGCCAGTCATCGCATACAACAGACTTTAGGACAATAACATTAACAAAGACCGGAAAACACGTGCATGAAATGTTCCCATCGCTAGAAAGGAATGCCAAGGTAAGCATTATCCGCTAGAATTTTGTACAAGTTACGTTATAAAATTTTGTATGTGATTTTAAGATGTCATTTAGCACTCTTTTATCACTATTACACACCAATATCGGACAAAAAAAAAAAAAAAAAAAAAAATTTCAAGGTCGACCCAAAGGCAGAAGATGATATGCAATTGTTACAAAATTTCATACATGATTTTAAGACATCAAAAAAAAAAAAAAAAAAAAAAAAAATTTCAAGGTCGACCCAAAGGCAGAAGATGATATGCAATTGTTACAAAATTTCATACATGATTTTAAGACATCATTTAGCACCCTTTTATCACTATTACAAACCAATACTGGACAAAAAAAGAAATTTCCATTCATTCGTGACTCACCCTACTGGATACATTGCACAACCTTGCCTGACAAACCAACTTGAAAACACCACTAGCAAACCAACTTGATAAAGATGCTACAAATAAGCATCTGATTACTTCGATTGGCGTAAAATTTGAAGTTGTTTAGATTCTTAATCATCAGATGCGGACTTAGTTGTCCTGGGTAGTTATTGCGTATAGCATGCTCGAATGAAAATCAGAAGATGCAGGTTTGATTCCTGTTCCATGGCAATGCAATTTTTAAGTTTTCTGATGTTGAATGGTAAGCAAGGCAATGGCTGTTCTGTTTGCCACTTTAACAGAACTTGATAATACACCATTTGCATGTACACAGGATCAAATCAAGCTTTTTATTGGAAGTGTGTGTGTGTGTGGGGGGGGGGCTGAAATTGCATCACTTCCAATTCAAAAAGTTTCCCACTTCCACTGGAATATTGCTTAACTTATACTTTTCATACCTCTGTTTCTAGAAAGTTTATACAGTCGTTCAAAAATCAGACCATTTTACCAAAACATTTTTGCATGCAGCACCTAAAAACATATTAAAGGCAAAAATAATTTTTTTCTGCACTCTGAACTGTAATAAGAAACTTGACAAAATAACTTTTTTTTATTATTATTATTCACTGTTCCATTAGTACATTTTTCATTTAGTTTTTCTTCGTTTTGTTTTTCTTTTATCATTTTCCCTTTCATGGATAATTTTTTGCCTCAGTAAGGTTTGGAATTACTTGAAAAAAGAAAACACTGCAAATTCAGCTGCAATTATCAGGTTTCTCCAGATTTTTAACTTTCAATTGTGTGTTAATAATTTTGAAACCTCCCTTTGTGATCTTTTGCATTAGCAAATGAAGTGATTAAGCTTGCTTCATTCAGTGTCCGACTTTTTTTTATTTTCTATGGAAAGGATAGCTAATATATGCAGGGAGGAGTTCTTGTAACATTGAGTCATTGTCAGATGATTTTTAATCAGTGCAAACTAGCTGAATGCCCTTTCACTACGAGCAACTGGAACTAAAATAGTCAACAGAAGTTGTTAAATCAGAATTATTTTTGAATAGGTTTCATGGAGGTCATGTTTAAGCATGTAACGTAAAAGAGAAGTGCAGTTCGTGGCTTTTGATTTTTGTAGCATCTACCAACAGAAAGACAGGAACTCTGCTACAAATTCTACCTTGTTGTCACAAGAGTATTTCTGACAAATCACAAGCAGAATTAATTTTGTTGCTATCCATGGATTTCAGGTCTTTTGGACTCTTACATGTCTTTCTCACCTTTTTATTTCTATTTCCCTGTCAATTAAAAACATATGAATTGCTAGACTAGTAAAGGTTTTCTTCACTGTACTCTTACATGGCCTGTGTGAATTTAGTTCTAGATTAAATTATTACACTAAAGTTAATAGGATTTTACAATTCAACTTTAATAATATTTACACACTGCTTAATTTACATGCTTAATTTTTTTTCTTGTAATTAATCCTTTTCACAAAATGTTCTGAATTTCAAAGCATTAAGTCTTGTCTTACCTAACTTAACCTTGTTCATGATTTAATTTTGCTGGTAAAAGTTGCTTCTGCTGTACTGTGTAGGATAATTTTCTTTCATACAGATTTGGAGTTGCAGCTTGAGGAGTAGGTTATTCTTTACTCTGATGCTTGTGTCTCTCTAACTAAAGTCTTCAGAAAATTAAAAAATTGGTATCTACAGATTGTGAGTCGAAAGTTTTGCAATATTTGCATGAATGCATGTGCTGCGACGGGTATGTCACATGTTTAAACTAGTTCAAGTCGCACACTGCAGTCAGTCGAAAAGGAGATAAAGTGGTAGTCGTCACTGTGAACAGCATTGCATGTCGTCGTTCTGTCTGTGGTTGGGATGCCTAATAGATGAACAGACATAACAGGCTACTTAGGGAACTTTTGCTTTGAGTTTGAACTCAGCCATAATGCTGCTTAAGCAACACAGAACATTTGTCATGCGAAAGGGGAAGGTTCTGTGGACCACAGCACCACAACCAGATGGTTCAAGAAATTCCGCTCAGGTGACAGAAACCTTGACAATCAGCCAAGGTCAGGTAGGCCGTGCGCCAGGCCGCAGAAGCAAATCCGATAACTGGAGATTATCAGGCGAGCTAGGCATATCACAGACCATTGTGGTTCGTCACCTTCAGGACCTCGGCAAGGTCTACAGGAGCTGCCACATTGTCCCCCACGAAGTGATGCCAGCTGAAGCAAACCACTCAGTGAAAGTGTGCACGGAACTCCTAGAAAACCCGCGCGATGTACATTTCATCAAGATAATTGTTATGGGCCATGAAAAGTGGGTCTATTTCCGTAATCCTAACACACACAACTGCAGTGGTTGAGCCCGGGCCAGCTTGTGCTTCTGGTGGAATTTCGAGGGGATAATCCATTACGAATTTCTCCCAGACGGTGTGACCATCAATGCCAACCTCTACTCTGAACAACTGGAGCGGGTGTATGCCGTTTTGGAGAAGTACCCGGCACTGGTGAACAGAAAGCATGTTCTCCTACAGCAGGACAATGCTCGGCCTCATAACGCATGAATGATCCGGGCAAAACTCTAGGAACTTGAAGGCATCGAACTGATGCCACATCCAGCATATAGTTCGGACCTTACCTCGTCGGATTATTACCTGTTCCGGTCCGCTCACGAAGAAAAGTTATACCATAACTTTTCTTCGTGAGCGGCACTTCAACAACCGGGAGGAGGTGGCAGCTGGGGTGAAGAAGTTCTTCACCTTGAAGGACAAGAACTGGTACCACCGAGAAATCAAGAACCCCCGCACGGGGATAACTGGTTTTCCAGTTATTTGGGGAGCGGCGCCCCCACGGCCCGAGCTCACCTTGTGACGGAGTCCTTTTCGTTTACTCATGACCGATCACATCACCGAAGGGACAGCTGTTCATCCAGCTGATGGGGGATGGCGTCCCCACGGCCCGAGCCGATTTTCTCTTATTGTTTTGTTTTTTCCGTCTTTCGTTCATATCTTGACATGTACCCACCTCAGTTGTAGGCTGCTGAGGTTGTGATGAGGCGCCAGCTCTAGGTTTTCTTCTTCGTTCTCTTCCCTGTCTTTTCTCTTTTTTGTTGCATTTTCTGTTTTTTTCTGGTTCTGGTTAGCTTAGACCTACCTGCATGTTTGCCGTGTGCGGTGACCCGTGCAGGTGGAAATGAGGATGCTGGAGGCTGAGGTATTTGGGGGCCGGGTTGTTGTGTCTCCATATGCCAACACTCCTCTTTGCCCTCTGCTTCACCCTAAACGGGAGGCTGGGAGCTAACCCACTTCTGGTCAGGAAGTCTGTGGCCGAGTTGCGTCCAGACTTCTAGCGGCTTGTCGTTCTGTTCGGCTGGGTGAGTTTGGGGGTAGGGTGGGCATGCCAAAGGGGTGTTCTCCGGGCACGGGAAAGTCTGGGTGCACGCTGAGCGTGTGTCTGCCCTACCAACTTGCTATATCCGCTGCCTATCCCTAGAGACGTGTCCTGCGTCCTCTTGGGCTTGCGGACCTCCGGCTCTCCCTCGTTGGGCTCGGTAGTGGGTGGGGAGGTCGGCGGATGAATCTTCTCTCTACTTTATGGGTTCCAAAGATACTTCCCATGGTGCGACACCAAAGCGTCCAATGGAGGATGGGATTATCCCTTCCACCAAGAAACTTGTCTCTGACACTTGCCATGCTCTGTTTCTCTTGATTCACTCTGTCGATCCTTTACAACCTTTGAGTGCAAAGAGCCCCTTCTGGATCAATAAGGCTCTTCAGGCCGTTGCTGGCTCTCCGCGCAATGTCAAGAAGCTTCCTTCAGGGGATCTTCTTGTCGAAACCTCTCATTCCAGACATAGCACCACTCTGCTTACCACGACCGCACTGTTGGGTATTCCGGTTCAAGTGACACCGCACGGCTACTTGAATTCCTCTCGAGGAGTGGTCACCTCCAGCGACTTAATTGACTGCAGCGATGAGGAGCTACTTGCCGAACTAGGGGAACAACATGTCACTGGGGTTCGCCGGATTCTGTTTCGGCGAGATGGGAAACTTGTTCCATCTCGCAATATCATCTTAACCTTTGACTCCCCAACCCTGCCGACTTCCATCAAGGCAGGGTACTTACATCTTGACGTTCGACCCTATATACCCAATCCCCTCAGGTGCTTCAAGTGCCAGCGTTACGGACACTCCCAGCAGTCGTGTCGTAATGTGGCTAAGTGTGGTCGCTGTGGTTCTGCGGATCATCTTTTGCTGGAATGTTCGGCAGCTTCTGAACACTGCACTAACTGTGATGGTGCGCACTCTGCAGCTTCTAAGCAATGTCCCAAGTGGGTAGAGGAGCAGGCGATTCAACGTCTCAAGACCATTGAGCATCTCTCCTATCCAGAGGCCAGACGGCGGATCGCCCCTGGGCCACCAGGTCGACGTTCGTATGCCTCAGTGGTGGTCCAGAAGGCTACTGTTGCTGTCCAGACTGAGGCTCACATCCCGGCGCGGTGTCCCTTCGATTTCGAGGACGTCGTTGCTGCTGGATTGGAGACACTTCAGTCTCGCCGTCTTGACTCCAAGGCGACATCCACCCCGTTGCCGAAATGCTCCTCTGCCAGCACCGGGTCCCAGGTTCAGGGCAAATCGAAGCTGAAACCCGATCCGGTGAAACCAGGCGCATCCTCACCGAAACACACCTCTAACACTCAGAGTCGGGCAAAGCCTAAAAAACACACGGGGAGTAAGCACAACCCTATCTTACCCCCTGACCCTGCAGACGGCCTGGAGCTCATGGATTCTGAGACGTATTATGAGGCGTCTTAGTCGTCTCTGCATTTTCTTTCCTTTTTTTTTTTTTTTCGCTTTATGGCTTCCATCATTCAGTGGAATTGCCGAGGTCTGCGACGCCACCTTGATGATCTGAAAGGCTTACTGTCTTCGCATACACCTGTGTGCGTGTGTCTCCAGGAGACGAAGATTCGCACGGCGGACACTCTTTCGCTGCGCCGATACTCTATTTTTCGTAACGATCACCAGGATGGAGTTATCGCCTGCGGAGGAGTGGCCGTCGTTGTTCCTCATGGTGTCCCTGTCACTGCGGTTGCCCTTCGGACGACTTTGCAGGCGGTGGCAGTGCGACTATCTGTGAACACTCTGCTCACGGTGTGTTCCATCTACATACCACCAACTGAAGCTGTAGGCCTTTCGGATCTGGAAGATTTAGTTGACCAGCTGCCGCCTCCTTTCTTCATCTTGGGAGATTTCAATGCACACAATCCGCTGTGGGGTTCTGCCACTCGTGACTCCAGGGGCCGTGTTGTTGAGTCCCTTCTCTCCAACACGTCCCTCTGTCTCCACAACACCGGGGCAGTCACTTACTTTCATGAACCCACCCGCTCGTACTCAGCCATTGATCTGTCCTTGAGTTCGCCATCGTTATATCCTGACTGGTCCTGGAGCGTGTCTGATGATCCCCTTGGCAGTGATCATTTTCCCATCTTTCTCCGTCTAGCAGGTGACGGGTACCGTCATCCTACTCGCCCTGCTAGATGGGCTATCGATCGCGCCAAGTGGGACTCATTCACGGCTTCAGCGACCATTACTCCAGCCATGGTGACCTCGGGTACGATTGATGATGCTGTTGCGGCGGTTACGGATTGTATTGTGCAAGCGGCAGACTCTACCATCCCTAAGTCTTCGACTAATCTTCCACGTTGTCCGCGACCTTGGTGGAATTCCACTTGAAAGGCAGCTCGTCAGGCCCAACATCGGGCTTGGGGTAGGTTCCGTCGGTACCCCACCGACGCGAACCTACTTGCTTTCAAGAGAGCCAAATCTTACGCGCGTTTGGTACGTCGTCGTAGCCAACGGGAATCTTGGATACGATACATATCCGGGATTAACACCACTACCAGCTCTAAGATCGTTTGGGACAGGATCCGCAAGATTCGGGGTAAGTACCCTTCTGGGGAAATTTCCATTCTTGAGAGTGGTGGAGGAACGGTTGCTGACGCTCAGGGTATTGCTGACTGTCTGGGCGCCGCATTTTCTTCGGTGTCCAGCAGCCGCAATTACGCTGCTTCGTTCCGGCAGGTACAGCCGCGGCTTGAACGGTCCAAGGTTTCCTTTGGACCGTTTTCCGCTGCCGATTATAACAGCCCGCTGACTGCCGTCGAACTGAAGATTGCCCTGAATCGGTCCGGCCGAACATCTGTCGGACCGGATAACATCCATTATGACATGCTGAAGCACCTTTCTCCGTCCTCTCTTGACTGTCTGCTGGTCCTGTTTAACAGGATCTGGCACGAGCGTGACTTTCCCGAATCTTGGCGCACTGCCATTGTCGTTCCTGTTCTCAAACCTGGTAAGGATCCCGCTAACCCGTTGAACTACCGACCGATTGCTATGACGAGCTGCCTCTGCAAAGTTCTAGAGCGCATCATCAATTTTCGTTTAGTTTTTTATTTGGAATCACGTCACCTTCTTTCACCTCATCAGAGTGGATTTCGGAAATTCCGATCCACCTCAGATCATCATCTACGCCTTGAGACATCTGTCAGAGAGGCGTTTGTCCGGCGTCAGCACATGGTCTCCGTGTTCTTTGATATGGAGAAAGCTTACGACCGCACCTGGAGATACGGCATTCTCCGTGATCTGCACGAGTGCGGATTGCGGGGAAACCTACCATCTTTCATCGCCGGATTTCTCCAGGACCGGAGTTTCCGTGTGCGCGTCGGGTCGACCTTCTCTGCGTTATACCCACAAGAGCAGGGTGTCCCTCAAGGCTCCATTCTTTCTGTGACATTGTTCATCCTTCGTGTTAATCATCTTTTCACCCTCCTTCCTCCGACGGTCCGTGGCACCATGTATGTGGATGATCTGCAGATCTCTTGCGCATCTGTCAACATGCGCACTATTGAGCGGCAGCTGCAGACGGCCATTAATAAGATCTCTACCTGGGCCTCCCACAATGGATTTGGCTTCTCGACCCAGAAGACCGTTTGCGTGCATTTTTGCCGCAAACGGGGCCTTCACCCTGACCCCAGCCTCCGTCTGGGGTGTTCTACCATCCCTGTGGTGTCAGAAGTCAAGTTCCTTGGGCTAACTTTTGACCGCGCACTCACCTTCCGACCTCACATCCAGTCTTTAAAGGTGAAGTGCACGAAGTCATTGAGTATCCTGAAGGTCCTCTCTCGAACATCTTGGGGGCTGACAGGTGCTCAATGCTTCGCGTTTACCATTCTCTGATTCGGTCAAAGTTAGACTTCGGTTGCATAACGTACGGTTCGGCACGTCCTTCCGTGTTGCGGCCTCTGGATCCTGTCCATCACCAGGCTCTGCGGCTATGCACTGGTGCTTTCCGTACCTCTCCCGTGCATAGCCTGTATGTCGAGGCTCATGAACCGCCGTTGTGCATCCGACGTAAGCAGCTGTCTCTTCAATTCTTCACCCAGTTGAAGTCTCTTCCTGATCATCCACTGCATGGTTCCATTTTCCATCCACAATGTGTCCGCCTATTCTCACACCGGCCTTCCTGTGTTCCGACGTTTGGGATTCGGTTGTCGACCTTGGTGCGCGATGCTGGTCTAGACTTGTCAAGGATTGGTTTGACCCAGTTCTACAATGAACCGCCTTGGCAGCCGGTTCAAGCAACGGCTGACCTTTCCCTTTGTGTGTGGCCAAAGTCTTCCACTCCTGCTCTGGTGTACCAGCAGCTCTTTGCCGAGATCCTGTCTCTAATCCCGGATTTCGTGCCTGTATTTACTGACGGGTCGAAATCTGGTGAGGTTGTTGGATCCGCCTTCGTGTGTGGCGATGCCTCCCATGCTGAGAGGCTTCCGCCTGAATCCACCGTCTTTTCGGCAGAGATGCGTGCGGTACACCTCGCTTTGTGTCACATACAGTCTAGATCTCATCGTCGCGCTTTGATTTGCTCCGATTCCCAGTCCGTCATCCAAGTCCTATCTTCTCCAGAGGACACGGACTCACCTGTCATCCGTGATGTCCGTCGTCTTCTTGGAACTTTGGAAGGTGCTGGATTCCTGGTCCGATTCTGTTGGGTTCCTGGCCATGTTGGGATCCGGGGTAACGAGCTGGCAGATCTATCTGCCAGGTCTGTTTCCTCCATGTCGCCAGCTCGGCTGCCACTGTCTTTCCGAGATTATCGGCCTTTGATCCGGGAATTTGTTCTGGATGAGTGGCAGTCCCTGTGGTCTCAGCAGGGCAGCAATAAACTCTATGCCATCAAACCACGGATCGGACTATGGAAGTCTAGTTTGCGGAAGAACCGTCGTGAGGAAGTTGTTCTTGCACGTCTCCGCATTGGGCACTGTCGTTTTACTCACCGCTTTTTGCTGTGTGGCGAGAGTGTCCCGGTGTGTGAGGCGTGCGACTGTCGTCTCACTGTCCTTCATGTTTTGTGTACTTGTGTTCGGTTTTGTGATCATCGTTTTCGTCATTTTCACTCTCATCTGTTGGACGAGGGAGCAGCTACGCTGCACACCATTATTGGCGAAGCCTGCGACGTTAAAGCAGTGTTTTCGTTTTTACAAGATATTGACTTTTTTAAACTTATCTAGATTTTAACTTGTTCACTATCATTTTTCATTTTTACCACATCAGCCTGTTTTTAACCTTGTGTACGTTTTTTATTGATTTAGTTTTGTTTTGATGTCTTTTGTTTGGCGCTCTTTGGTCAACCTTGGCCCTTACGCCATTAACATCTATTAACCAACCAACCAGAAATCAAGAACTGGCAGACAGATGGCTAAAGATGGTGCAACACGATGGCCTGTACTTTGAATGCTAGTCAGCTTTCCTTGTAAAGGTACATATGAAGACATAAAGTGATCCAAATATTGCAAAACTTTTGACTCACCCTCTGTATTACTTTCTTTTCTAGTTACAATTTTTGGTAAATTTATTCATATGTTGTGTAGTTGTATGTTACCATTTTTTATGCTCTCACAGCATTAATTTATGCTATTGGTATGATCATTTTGGAAGGGCCATAACATCCTTATCTCCCCCTCCCCAGTAGCTCTGACCCTGCATGTAAACGCTCTGTGCTGAGAGCATACATAATTTGCATATACCTAAGCAAATTCCTAGTTATACCATAACTTTTCAGATCTTCCACAGAAACACTCTGTTTATAGGGCTTGCACAACCCCTGGAATTTGATTCCCCTTTTTTCCAGGCCTGGAAAGTCCTTGATGTTTCATATTTTTATGAAAGGTCCTGGAATTTTTCTTCTAATGAAATAAAAAAAAATGGTCAAAATGTTTCGATTTATTGTGTCACATTGTTCTAGCTTGCTGCGGCATCTGCTCGCAATGACATCACTTCCTTCCATAGAATGCAAAGACGTGATGTCATGTCTTTGATCTTACTTAACGCTGGAGTGCAAGGTACATTTGAGTGCCATATCTCCAGCTACCTTGATTTGTGGCATAGCAGTTGTATGCAGTTGGAGTCAAACAGCATATGGAAACTTTCTGAAGAGTCTAAGGTGGCCTTTCCTTCTAGTATGGGCTTTCCTCACTGAAGGCGATTGATATCTGTCCTCCCTGCTGCCGATGTGTATATGAACAGATGACTCTGGACTAGGGAATCTTCAGTGCCATTGCAATTTTTTTTTCATGTTATTGTGCTATGTTCCAGATTGCTTCATGTAAGTTATATACAGAGCAATTTTTATATGGGGAAATTTTGCAACTTCATTGAAGATGTAACTTACACTCAAGAAATGCAAGAGTGGAACCCATAGGATTTCATAAGAATTCTAAATGCATAGTAAATTTTAATCTACTTTTCAAAATATAAAACAAAGCACTGTGATTCTAGCAAAAACTTAAGCTCCTGGAATGTTTTCATGAACTCCTGAAAAACCTCTGAAAAATTCCTGGAATTTATTTTCTGTAAATGAGTGTTAACCCTGCACTTACTCTGTCATAAGCTTCTTCTAAATTTGCAAATGCAGTAAAACCTCTGTGCCAGGAGACAAGTGTTTCTCAGTCATCATACGTAATGCAACAATTTAGTTAGCAGAGCTCTTACCAGCAATAAAACCACTCTATGCATCCCAACCTTTTCTGATGTCAATCCTTATCAATAACAATATTTCCAGACACTTTTCTGGGCACATTCAGCTGGCTGACCCCATGACAGTTCTTGCATTCAGTTCTGTTCACTTCATTGTGATACAAAATCTGTTTTCTCACATTTCTTTCTTTTTCCCAGTTGGATTCAGCTATTTTATGGTGATGCAAATGCTTCACAATGTGCACAGCATGCCGATTGTACTCAAGATGATCTTCCTGAACATCTAGGAAAGGTACGAAATTCATATTATGGACAATTGAAATGGCTTTTTTTGTTGTTGTTATGCATTGTTATTTGTACTGTTTTTTTTTTCGTGATGCATTTTTTTTATATGTGCTGTAGCTGTATGTTTTTGAGTCACTATGCCCTGCTTTGTGGAGTAGAATGGTTAGATATGTGGATAGATTTAATCTCTTTCTGTCTGTCTGTCTTCTTCCTTTTCTGCTTTTGTCTTTTGCTCCTTATTTTTGATATTCATCAGATTTGGTATTTGTCAAACCTCTAGCTCTGTTTTCTATATGCATGTATGTTCATGTATTTCTGTGTAGATGACCTGTTTTGTTTAGAAGCAACAGTATTCTTTCTTTTTTTGGTGCTATGCGTCTTTCCCGACAGCAGTAAAGTGAATCCTATGCAAAAAATTTCGATGTAACGAAAACGGGTAACTGAAGTAGTCAAAATCATTGTTGAAATCTGATTTTTGAATGCAGTCCCATGAAGTGACTCAAAAATAGTTAATTTCATTATTACTCAACAAAATAATTTGCTAAACTATCGCCAAACATTATTTCATCATGTTTTACATTAACATAACAATATCTCATCACAATCTGTGTTAATTACGAGAACCTGATGCTAAATTGATAAAAGGCATTGCAAAAATGCATTTTTATTTGCTATGAAAGCGTTGCATTATAGCAAAATTTAGCTTCCTCTCACCCTGCTATTTATGAGAGCTTTAAAATGATGTATAACATGATAAGGGGTGTAACCTGTAGATATCCTAGATCAAAAGTTAACAATCCCACTCAGTACTTTTGATTCAGCATTTCTTTCTATCTTGAGGTTAGATCTTAGCTTGCGCATGCGCCGATGGACTTCCGTTGCTGCATCAGATTTATTCGGTGCAGGGTCATTCCTTATGTTTGTCTAAATCTGAATAATATATAATAATAATAAGTATTGTTTTTGAAAAACTAAATGGTTGAAATAATATTGTCACCTCCATAGTTTAGTAAATATTTACTTTTATGACTCAGATTTTCTTTCATTGGTTTTACAATAACATTCATTAATCGACCTACCTAAGTACCGCATGTCAGGGATTTTTAAACTGTATTGTTTGTTGTTAGGATTTAATTTCACTTATTGTGCACCGGACTGTGGCTCAGTGTGATGAGAATAAATGCAATGCGTTTTACATAAATAAGTGTATACTTTTGAATCAGTTGTTTTATTTCACACCCACAAAGATCTTGGCATGCAAAAGATGCATAGCACAAATTATCAACAACGTGTACCAGGGTACTTTGTTGATTTTTTCTTCATTGTATAGCATTTCTAATATTCTGTGAATTATGCTAAAATTAATTTTTTCATGGTATATGTACTCAAAGAAATTTTTCTAAAATAAATTTTTTCATATATATGTACTCGAATAAATTTTCCTCTTTATTTGAATATTATAAATATACAGTGCTTTGTTTTGTTCGCGTTATAAATGTACTTTTTTTATTGACTAAATTAAATGAATGTACTTTTTTTATTGACTAATTAAATAGATGTTTTACAAGTATTGTTGTCAATTTGTGTTCACCAAGTTTTATGATTGTTCTTGACTTTCTTTGATTCTGTGAGTTCATTTTTTCCTTTCAATGCTTGTTTAAAAATGTCTGAAATATTTTAATACAGAAGTAATTTTCAAAGTTTTGAGATAAAACACATCAGTGGTCTAAATAACTTCACTAATAATTTCATTGAATATGCACTTAACAAATTACCACAACAAGCGTAATTTGTGAAAATATATCAAGAAATGTGAATCTACATTATATAGTTGTTTATCTCATATATTTCTGTTTTCTGCCAAGTAATGTTGCATTCTCACAAGTTGAATGAATCTTCAATGAAATTTCAGAATATATGATTATACATGTATATTGGGTGTACAAATAAGTTTACATCATTTGCGAATAGATGGCGTAACTAGCACAGATTTCATGTAATTGTGAAGGACAGCATGTGTATAAGAAAGTCCTTGCAACAAGCTTTGATAATTGGTGGAGGACAGTTCGTTGCAGTGTGAACATCACTGTTTGTCAGTCCATTGAGAATGTTAAATTTTGTGCCAAAAAACCCAGCATATGCGGGAAGTTTTGCTGCATTACTTCTATTTAAAGAAAACTGCCGCCGAAAGTCCCGTTTGTTTGTGGAAGCTTATGGTGAACATGCTCTAGGTGAAAGCACGTGTAGACAGTGGTTCTGACAATTCAAAGGGAATGATTTTGACGTGGAAGACAAAGAACATGAAGGTGCAACAAAAAAATTTTGAGGATGCTGCTTTGGAAGCATTACTGGATGAAGATCCGTGCCAAACAGAAACAGAGTTAGCAATGGCATTACATGTTACCCAACAATGCATTTCTCAACGTCTACATGCAATGGGAATGGTTCAAAAGCAAGGAAATT
Organism: Macrothele yani; assembly: GCA_039090855.1. NCBI lineage: Eukaryota > Metazoa > Arthropoda > Arachnida > Araneae > Macrothelidae > Macrothele > Macrothele yani. The sequence continues at coordinate 37,560,678 of CM077004.1, forward strand.
GGGTCCCACATGAATTGAGAGAAAGAGACATTGCAAAGCGCATAACCATATGCGAATTACTCCTGCAAAGACACACAAGAAAATCATTTTTGCATCGAATTGTTACGGGAGATGAAAAATGGATTCACTACGATACTCCGAAATCACAAAAAGCATGGGTGCGTCCAGGTACATCAGGTCCATTAACGCCAAAGCAGAATATTCGTGGCAGTAAGGTTATGCTGTCTATCTGGTGGGATCAGAAAGGTGTGGTGCACTATGAGCTGCTGCAATCGCACCAGAGCATCAACGCTGAACGTTATCAACAACAACTAATCAATTTGAGCCGTGTATTGACAGCAAAACGTCCGGAATATGCGAAAAGACATAACAAGGTTGTTCTCCAGCATGAGAACGCCAGACCTCATGTCGCGATACGGGTAAAAAAAAACTGTAGAAGTGCTTGGCTGGGATGTGTTACCCCCGCCATATTTACCAGACATTGCACCATCAGATTACCATTTGTTTTGATCCCTGCAGAGTGCCCTTTCTGGAGAGTGGTTCCATTCTTATGAGGAGATCCAAAATTAGCTTGATAACTGGATTGCTTCCAAACAACCGGACTTTTTCTATCGCAAAATCCACTTATTGCCTGAAAAGTGGGGGAAGGTTGTATGTTGCAAAGACAAATATTTTGAATAAAATAATCATTACTATTACCTTTTTTGTCTGAAAAACGATGTAAACTTATTTGTACACCCAATATATATACAATGAAATTTATATATATTATATATATATGTAATGTGTGAATCATCAATGAAATTTCAGAGAATAAGGTATCTCTGGGAAATATAAATGTTCATGAAGAAGTCACACAAGGAACAAAAAAGGGAAAAGACAATCATATTGAATCATTGATTATTACTTCAAAAATAATCAAATTTCCTTTCTTCCCCCATCATTCTCAAAATGAGGCATTTCATATATATTTCCACATCATAGCAATAGAATCAACTGAACTCACACTACTGAAGTAAAAACTACAAACTATTTAAAATTAAATCATAAAATTTTACTGTATGTGGCAAGATTACCGCCTATGGACAAGGACATTTTTTCTTAGTTTATTGGAATAGACCTAATCCTGGATGTACGAAGTTTGCATGAAATTCAAACTGAGTATAAATAAGGGAAAAACCAAAGTCATTATTTTTGAGAGAGGAACTGGTAGTACTGAATGTAATATGTCTAAATGGCACAGTGATTTACCAGGTGAATGAGTTTGTGTATTTAGGAAGCATGTTTGACAGAGAGAACAAATTGGATGGTGAAATTAGTAGGCGAGTGAATTCTTCATTGAAAGTCATAGTGGCTTTGGGAGGTGTTCACAGGAATGATGGGTTCTCAAGAGAATCCCACAGAGCTGTGTAGGAGAGTGTAATTGTTCCTACTCTGATGGATAGCAGTGAAACCTGGGTACTGCAGAAAAAACATAGCAGTCATTTGTGTTCTGGGCAAATGTGTTACTTACGAGGGGTTTCTGGCAAGACATGTCCTGATTATGTGAGGAATGAAGATGTGTTGCAGTTGTGTAATGTGAAGCAAAATGTTGTTAGCAAGGTGGAGACCAATATGCTTCGGTGGCTTGGCCATGTTGAAAGAATGAGTGATGAGATGCTTACTAAGAAAATCTTTTTAGTCCAAGTGACAGGAAGGAAAGGCAGAGAAAGGCCAAGGAAGTCATGGGAGGATCAAATTCAGGAGTGTCTGCATGAGAAAAAGATTATGAGTATGAAGTATAGAAGATCTTGTGTACGGCGTGTGATGGATGTCAGTGAAGCCCAAGTTGTGTGTCAAGATCACTGTAAATGGAGAAGTTTGATACAGCAACAGTAAGGAAAAATTATCTGATAGTTTGTATTTCTTTGTAGAGCTAACCTCTGAACCTCAGAGAACAGCTTAGTGATATTTATAGAATAGACCTAATAAGTTTTTTAAAGAATAGATAGGGTAGTTGCAAAAGACCTTGAGGCACAAGTGATGGTGTGTGAAAAAAATTCCAGATTTTTTCTTTGTTAGTAAGCATATGCTATGGGAAGTAGCATTCTCAAAGATACTACATTGGATGAGAATGGAAGGATGAACAAAGCTAGAACTGCAGGTGTTACCTCACTGCATTTGTGAAAACAAGGATGATTAGACTTCTGTTCTAAATGTTTCAGTTTGGAAATTTCTTTTAGAATCTCGGCAGAGTCCTGTATATCATATCAAACTGAAAATAAAAGATACCTTTAAAATTAGTTTTAAGTGAGTGAATAAAAAAAATGATTTTACCTGAATCAAGTACAGTTTGTTAACTAAATATAATATGCAAGGATTGAGTGAAAAGTGGTGGTAACAAGTATCTAACACACATTACGCTTTATTTAGTCATCAATGGAACATCACTGGTCCTCAATGTAATCGCTGGCCATATGAATAACTTTAGACCATACCTGTGGGAGATGGTGGATGCCGTCAGCAGATCTATTTCTTATGATAGATGCAATAGTTTGGTCTACAGTACAGAGTGCCTCGGGAGCACCATGAAAACGTTGTCTTTGTATGAGTGGCTTCAATTTGGGAAACAAATCAAAATCACAGGGACTATTGTCTGGGGAATACGGTGGGTGCTTCAAGGTTTCCTATTGCCATCTTGTCAAAAGTTCCTGCACTATTTGCGCAACACGACAATGAGCGTTGTCATGAATGAGTACTGGTGGATGGAATGTCTTTAAATGACATGTGGGCACTTTTTCGTAGTGCTGGACAGAGATGTTTGTCCAAAAACGATCGATAGTACTTGGCATTTAGTGTTTGTATCTCAAGAACAGCATGATGAAAGTTTACACCATCCATGCCATAGGTAACAATCAGCATTGTTTTGACTTTACTTGGTTCCTACTGTAATTTTTTTGGGCTTGGGGATTCCTGATGCCACCATTCATTTGATTGCAGTTTGAATGCTGCCTAGTACACCAGTGCCCAAGTTTCGTCGGTGGCAATGATTCAATGAAGAAATGTATCACTGTTATGATATCGGTCCAGATAGTGTTTTGCTACAGTGTATGGTGCCACTTTTGCACTTCTGATGATGAGGGACCACTTTGCTTTGATTTTTCGCATGCCAAGGACATTGTGCGGAATGTGGCACACGGCGAAATCACTGATTCCAACTTCATTTGCCAATTGGCACATGTTCCAGTGCCTATCACAATCAAGTAAAGATTGCACAAGCTGCACCTTCTCCTGTCGGATGTGGTGTCCCGATTGTTCGTTATCTGTTAGTTGTTCTTGACTGTTGTGAAACGCTTTCACCCACTGCACAGCTGTATGATAGGTAGCGCTTCATCCCCAACACATCTTTCAGACCTAACCAACATTCCTTTGCGTTGCAATTTGCAACCATGTGCAACCTCAATTTTTATCCAGCTGCATTGTTCTACCTTTGTAAATATGCTTTAGACCACCTTCGCTCAATAGCTATACTTTGCATACTCCGTAAGCTACCTCCTTAGTTCCACACAAACACTCAAGTAACATCAAACACTCAAAACGCTTTCTTATGCTTGATTATATTTTCACCAGAGTGTGCCACAATCTTCTGTGCTGATCACTGGTGTGTTGCCACTACTTTTCACTCAACCCCCATACATATATGTTGATGGTGCTAGAAGCACATGCCAATTCATGTATAAATTTTATATGACTGCTATTTGTGAGTGAACAAAAAGGACTTTAAAATATGATCTTATATGTACAGTAAAACCTCAAAAATCCGGCATCCAGAAAACCGGCAATTTCAGAAATCCGGGACTTTTCTGATTTCGTTTTCTTGAGAGCACCGTGAGAACATCTGATGTTTCACCAATAACCATGGAAATCTTCTGATGTACTGGCTCAACAACACATCGTGAAATCATCTGGTCTCAACGTGCGAATTGCCGATAACCATCTACGTGTAAACTTCAGCGCGGCCCAATGAGATGATGTTTGAGGTTTTACTGTATTTGTTGGTTTCTCAAATTCGTCGTCTCATTGGGCAGCGCTGAAGTGACGCAGACCAATGAGGCGACGAATCGGCATGTAACTTTGAAATGCGTGTCAAACGTGTGATGATGATCAGTGCTTGATGGTGGCAGCATGTGGATTTGATCGTGTAATGATATCTACCTCAGCCCTTATGATGCATCGTGGTTATCGCCATCACGATGTATCATGTTGTTGTCAGTCAAAAAACCGTAACATCGATGTAAAATTAACATTGGGTTTCCGCTATGTATCGATACATCGCCCAGCCCTAGCGGTTGCAATTTTTTTCGACAGTTTTATAATAAATTAAAATAGTACAAAAAGGGTAATTGCCAATATTTTCGCCAAAACTTTTTTCCATAGCCAAAGCGTTTTTTTCGCAAATTGTGAAGAATGCGATCTGCAGCACGACACCTGCATATTTATAAGAAGCAGACACGCAAGTTTTTGTTAAAGTGGCCTGTTACGTGTAAGTACGTGCTTTACGTAACGCCTGTTACCCAATTTTTGGATAGCTTCAGATATCCAGAATTTTCAGAAATCCAGCACTGATCCTGTCCTGTCGATGCCGGATTTTCGAGGTTTTACTATATATATATATACACTTACTACAAGAAGAAGCAATTTCAACAAGAGCCAAAAAAAAAAAAAAAAAAAAAAAAGAGGAAAAAAACACCAATGCAAATAAGCAGGGAAAAACATGCAAGAATGCAGAAAATATTGATAATGCTGAGCTTTGGCTTTTTCAAGGACCAGCAAAACACAGCATTAACTCATCTCTACAAAGACCTAGTTGAAAATGGGATTCTGCTATGTCATAAAGGTATTTCGGGCAATTGACCCCACAAATCAAAAACACCTTCTAAGCCACTGAAAGGTAAAAATTAATAATTTATCAATACATTCATCACATACCTGGCTCAAACCACATGACTCATCATCCACAAATCCAGGAAAACCTAGTACAGAGCCCATGAGCAAAATAAAAATATTTAACTATCGCCAGACATGTGGAGAATGTAGACCATTGAAACATAATACATATCTTGGAAAAAACTTTAAAGAAAGGAAAAATTTCTATATGCACACAGTAGTGTAAAAAATGCTTTACATGGCAAAACACTAAAAGCAAAAAAAACAAAAACTTTTTAAATGAGCACAGCAATGTAAAAATGCTTTACCAGAATGCAGAAGCTCCATAAAATGAGACACCAGAGCCAAGTGGCTCAAAACACGAAGCAGGCAAAGTGAGCAAAACCTCAACAAGGTGCCAAAGCCCCCCCTCCCCTCCTAAAAAAACAAAAAAATTGTGTGCTAACGCACATCGACCTTAAATCCAGAAAAACTAGCACAGAGACCAGGAACGAAAAACAAAAATTATTTTACTGACATTTGCCGCAAGACACAGCAAGACTTTAGACATTTCAAATGTAATATAAAACTTCGAAAGTTACCTAAAATAATGAAAAAGAAAAGTTCCATTATGTACACAATATTATAAAAATGCTCTACAAGTTGGTACAAACACAGCAAATGTGTCTCCTTACACAAACGGAAGAGAACTAGAGCCACCAGGCCCATTAACCATGTAGCATGCAACCTGAACAAAGTATAATGAGAAAGCAAGGCCAAAAATTAAAATCAAAGCCAAAGGCAAGGTAAAAACTATGCCAGTTTTTGAGAAGACAAACTAGAACACAAGCAAACACCAGCAAGAATAAAAAAGGGCGAAAAAAATCCCCAAAACCGCCAAATAGTAAAAACGAAATGACTGACCTGTGAGACTGCTTTCAAAAGAGATGGCAGACGAAACAGCATGGCCGTCAAACCTCCCATCAGTCGCAAACACCCCAGGTGTGGAGGAGAAGCAACTGAACAGCAGCTCCGCAGACAAAAAATGCATCCTGCCGAAAACGGCAATTCACCAATCAATAAACTCCCAAATGAAAAAAATGAACTGATTGTCTGGAAAGAGCAGAAATTCAACGGAATACAAGAAAAATATCGCCAAACACACCCAATGTGTATTTAATATTATTCACCTGTATTAAAATACCTTAAAGTAAAACTACAGAAAATATACAGTTTCTTATAAAAAAAATTCTTAATTTTTACTATTTTTTTATGCTGCAGAATTAACTTTTTTACAAGTCTTATAGAGGTTGTTATTCAAAAAAGTTGGTGGTCAAATTTTCGAACTAAAGCCTAGTTTGTCATCAGGACTACGTCACTGGAGTAGTTGCTGCCACTCAGTTAGAAGTGTCTAACCGCAGTTATTGTTAATTGTGGTACTACTTCTTGCTATTTCGATCCCTTCTTCTAGTTTCCTCTTTACTAAGTTTGACTGGTGGGCAATTATCCTTACTGAGTCCCAATTTATAGAGTGTCCACTTGCTTGTATATGTCTGTCTAGCCCTGTTTTGTTACTAATGTTCTTAATAGCTGCTTGGTGTTCTTTCATTCGGACTTTAATACTTCTCCCTGTTTCTCCTATATAGCTGAGCCTGCAGTTACAGTCGATGCAATATATTACTCCTCCTTGCAATTGGATGTCCACTTCTTTCTGCTTTAAAGCTGGCAGGAATTTCTTTAATTTGTTATTTAGATCTGGAGCAAGCCTGATATTATATTTTGCTCCAATCCTCTTTAGTTTTTCAAAAAGTCCGTTGTGGTACGTAATTTTGCTGGTGAATTTGAAGTTGTTTATTTCCTGCTTCTTTTTTGGCACTTGCCTAAATAATTTCTCAACATATGGGGAGGGGTAATTGTTTTCTGCCAATATTTCTTTTAATTCTTCTCTGTGAAAATCTTCTTGAGTAGCTGAAGAGACCAGGATTTCAATTTTTTCCAAAAATTGTCTCGCCGTATTCGATTTAATATAATCAGGGTGGAATGAGCAGAAGTCTAACATCTTCCCTGTGTTAGTGGATTTACTAAAAAGCTGAGTGAATATTCTCCCCTCTGTTGAGGTCAAGGTTAAATCAAGGAAATAGATGCCATGGTCTTTTTCCAGTTCCAGGGTGTACTGCAAGGTATTTTCCAGTGAGTTAAATTCTGCCAGAATCTGAGAGGGTAGAGATTTGTCCACATTATTTCTACCCTCTCAGATTCTGGCAGGATTTAACTCGCTAAAAATACCTTGCAGTACAACCTGGAACTGGAAAAAGACCATGACATCAATTTCCTTGATTTAACCTTGACCTCAACAGAGGGGAGAATATTCACTCAGCTTTTTAGTAAATCCACTAACACAGGGAAGATGTTAGACTTCTGCTCATTCCACCCTGATTATATTAAATCGAATACGGCGAGACAATTTTTGGAAAAAATTGAAGTCTTGGTCTCTTCAGATGCTCAAAAAGATTTTCACAAAGAAGAATTAAAAGAAATATTGGCAGAAAACAATTACCCCTCCCCATATGTTGAGAAATTATTTAGGCAAGTGCCAAAAAAGAAGCAGGAAATAAACAACTTCAAATTCACCAGCAAAATTACGTACCACAACGGACTTTTTGAAAAACTAAAGAGGATTGGAGCAAAATATAATATCAGGCTTGCTCCAGATCTAAATAACAAATTAAAAAAATTCCTGCCAGCTTTAAAGCAGAAAAAGTGGACATCCAATTGCAAGAAGGAGTAATATATTGCATCGACTGTAACTGTGGACTCAGCTATATAGGAGAAACAGGGAGAAGCATTAAAGTCTGAATGAAAGAACACCAAGCAGCTATTAGGAACATTAGTAACAAAACAGGGCTAGACAGACATATACAAGCAAGTGGACACTCCATAAACTGGGACTCAGTAAGAATAATCGCCCACCAGTCAAACTTAGTAAAGAAGAAACTAGAAGAAGGGATCGAAATAGCAAGAAGAAGTACCACAATTAACAATAATTGTATTTAGACACTTCCAACTGAGTGGCAGCAACTACTCCAGTGACGTAGTCCTGATGACGAACTAGGCTTTAGTTCAAAAATTTGACCACCAACTTTTTTGAATAATAGCCTCTATAAGACCCATAAAAAGTTAATTCCACAGTACACTATGAATAGAGGTGCCATAAATTCATTTACAACTATTTTTTTTATGTTAGTTATTCTTGAGGTTGAATAACTATTTTACATATTAAACTTGTTTTTCAAAAAATATTTTTATTTTATATTTTAAAATTTTTATTTTTATAATTAAACTGTTTTATCCATAGCACTAAAGGTTCCAAAAATGTAGTTAATATACAACCTCTAGGCCAACTTCCAAAAATTCTTTTCATTGGCCAGAATCATTTTATTATCTGTGATGCAATTAAATTAGGTCTGCTAACCTAACCCTATTTTTAAGTACTATTTTTCTTAAAGCTGTTTTAATAAAGTTAGCTGGTACTTGGTTCTCTAGAAAGCTATTTATGAGATTCTGTTGAAATTGCTTCTTTTTTGTGGTGAGTGTTATTTCTGAGAATTCTTCTCTGCTGCTTTTGTGCATTTGGGTTTTCAGGTAATAATGTTGTTTTTGAAAAGATTTTTTTTTAATTTTTGTTCGTTCCTGAGTTTGGTTATATATATATATATATATATATATATACTTAAGAGCAAAACTGAAGACTAAGGAAAAACTTTAGAATTTAAAACGAAGGTTGCAAAATAACCTGAAAATAACCTGAAAATCAAAACGCGCAACGCAGCAGTTTTGAAAATTCAGAATTCACATTCTATAAAGAAGATACCTAAGCAAAAAAATACATATATAATTTTGACTCACACCTAGTACAACATAGAAAAGGTTATGTATCTACCTGTGTGAGTAAAAGGAAAAAAGATAAAAAAATAAAATAAAACAACTGAATGTAGAAGGTGTCGAGAATACTGAGCCTTGGCTTTATCAAGGACCAGCAAAAACTCTGCATTTTCTCACTTCCACAAAGACCTAGTTGGAAATGGGTTTCTGCAAGTAACATTCCCACCTAAAATAGTTTAAAAAATATATATAAGTCATGTCCTCCGTAGAGTTGCATGACCTAGCACTAGTTAACAATTTCGCTTGCATCCATTAACCTTCCTGGCCCGACCCATGCTCTTCATCTGTTACTATTAAACAGAGAGAAGAAGATTAAAGAGAACTCAAGCTGTGAGAGTGACATAATAATTAGAAATGATTTTCAGCCATAACGAAATTCCAAGTTCGTTTGAGAGAGAATTTAAACCTGAAAATCAATGCAAAAGAAATCCAAATTTTACATTGCAATTAAAAAAGGAAATGTTAATTTTTAACGAACAGATTTTTGAAAGAAAACTTGAGTCTAAAACCCCCTACTCTACAACTTATGACAGCACGAAAACGAGAATAAGTTAAAGATAATAATTAACTAAAGAAAACTTTGTGAAAGTTATATACCTTAAACAGTTAGTTGCAATATGTACAAAGTATTTCAGCAGTGCTTTAAGTGCATAATTAATTAGTTATTAAGAACTTAACTACTTTGAAAAAACAGCGCATAGACAGCGCATAGAAAAGGAACAAGCTTAGCCATCTTCTGTTCCTAGGTACCCCAAAAGACGCTCAAAGTTACAAAGAAAAGAAAGAGTTAAAACCCGCAAAAATGTTAACAGACAAACCAATGCCTAAAAGCTGAAAAGCAAAAAAACGACAGAGAACAAGTACATGAAGTACAAACATTGAACTTATAAAACCTAGAACCCAAAAACAAGGAAGAGAGCTTACCTCTTGTGTGACAAAAACTTTTCTCCTCACAAGAGAAGAACATGGCTGACCTCTTCCGCCACTCCCTAGACAGCTGGGGGGCAGTGAGGGTGGGGCTGATGGCCTCCTCATACAGCAAGAAACCAACGCGCGGAGATTTTAACCAGAGAAAAAAATATATAAACTTAAGACTGTGGATCTGTATGATCAGAAAGAGCAGAATTAACTCTCCAGAATACATGAGAAATATTATAAAATACACGAGCAGTTTATTCAATAATCTTTGCATGTATTAAATCACCTTAGTGAGCTTCTATAGATTAATCAGAATCTTATTAATTTTAATGTTGGTTTTACTATTTTTAGTATAGCTATCCTAGTGATGAATAACTAGTTTTCTTTTTTATTTGTTTTTATTTTCTTTTATAAACAGATTTTTAAGCTTTTTTGTGATTTTGTTTATATTATTTAATTTTTTGTTTTAATAGGACCGTCATATCCATAGCACTAAGGTTCCTTTAGGTAGTTAATAGGCATCCTCTAGCCAACTTCCTTATGGCTTTGATTGGTCAGAATCATATTATTAACTGTGTAGAAAATTAAAGCAGATCTGCCAACCTTACTCTATTATTCAGAATAATTTTTCTTAAAGTTCTTTTGATGAAAGAAGAAGGAATTTCGTTCTCTAGAAAACTTTCTAATAGTATATTAATGTGGTAATTGAAGTCTGTTAAAATCTCCACGCGTTGGTTTCTTGCTGTATGAGGAGGCCATCAGCCCCACCCTCACTGCCCCCCAGCGTCTAGGGAGTGGCGGAAAAGGTCAGCCATGTTCTTCTCTTGTGAGGAGAAAAGTTTTTGTCACACAAGAGGTAAGCTCTCTTCCTTGTTTTTGGGTTCTAGGTTTTATAAGTTCAATGTTTGTACTTCATGTACTTGTTCTCTGTCGTTTTTTTGCTTTTCAGCTTTTAGGCATTGGTTTGTCTGTTAACATTTTTGCGGGTTTTAACTCTTTCTTTTCTTTGTAACTTTGAGCGTCTTTTGGGGTACCTAGGAACAGAAGATGGCTAAGCTTGTTCCTTTTCTATGCGCTGTCTATGCGCTGTTTTTTCAAAGTAGTTAAGTTCTTAATAACTAATTAATTATGCACTTAAAGCACTGCTGAAATACTTTGTACATATTGCAACTAACTGTTTAAGGTATATAACTTTCACAAAGTTTTCTTTAGTTAATTATTATCTTTAACTTATTCTCGTTTTCGTGCTGTCATAAGTTGTAGAGTAGGGGGTTTTAGACTCAAGTTTTCTTTCAAAAATCTGTTCGTTAAAAATTAACATTTCCTTTTTTAATTGCAATGTAAAATTTGGATTTCTTTTGCATTGATTTTCAGGTTTAAATTCTCTCTCAAACGAACTTGGAATTTCGTTATGGCTGAAAATCATTTCTAATTATTATGTCACTCTCACAGCTTGAGTTCTCTTTAATCTTCTTCTCTCTGTTTAATAGTAACAGATGAAGAGCATGGGTCGGGCCAGGAAGGTTAATGGATGCAAGCGAAATTGTTAACTAGTGCTAGGTCATGCAACTCTACGGAGGACATGACTTATATATATTTTTTAAACTATTTTAGGTGGGAATGTTACTTGCAGAAACCCATTTCCAACTAGGTCTTTGTGGAAGTGAGAAAATGCAGAGTTTTTGCTGGTCCTTGATAAAGCCAAGGCTCAGTATTCTCGACACCTTCTACATTCAGTTGTTTTATTTTATTTTTTTATCTTTTTTCCTTTTACTCACACAGGTAGATACATAACCTTTTCTATGTTGTACTAGGTGTGAGTCAAAATTATATATGTATTTTTTTGCTTAGGTATCTTCTTTATAGAATATATATATATATATATATATATATATATATATATATATATATAAGGTACGTTAAACATAAGGTAGGTTAAACAGAAGTAATACAATAATGCAAGAATATATCTAAAGAGTGTAACTGAAGACCAAAGAAATGTAACTGAGGAAGTACAATAAAACGAATAAACGAAGCTAATATCTCAGTTGGGCAGTATGCATCAGACTGAAGGATTTAACAAAAATATATTGTGAAAAAACGACCAAGGAGACAAAAAAATATCGAACAAAAATATTTTTTGGTGAATGCAGGAACGTGGAGAACAAAATTAAAATTTAAGAAACCAGGCTGCCTTCATCAGTAGAGCAACAGCCTAGGGGAATGGCTTTTCTGGTATCAGTAAATGACTAGGAAAAACCAATAGTTGACTGACCATGCTCCCGAAGCCATTGAAATCCAAACCTTTTGTTTTGTAACATTTGAAAGTTTCTTATTCCACCTGGTTTGGATTTCACTGGCTTCGGGAGCTTGGTCAGTCAACTATTGGTTTTTCCTAGTCATTTACTGATACCAGAAAAGCCATTCCCCTAGGTTGATGCTCTCCTGATGAAGGCAGCCTGGTTTCTTAAATGTCAATATTTAATTTTGTTCTCCACGTTCCTACATTCACCAAAAAATATTTTTGTTCGATATTCCTTTGTCTCCTTGGTCGTTTTTTCACAACTGTGTGTGTGTGCGCACGTGTGCGCGCACATATATGTAATTTTTTCCATATGTTTTTATGTAAATGGAAATGATTATTTTTTTCATTTTTTTAATATTTCAGGGCTACTTATTTTGGTTAAGAGCAATACTAAGAATTCGGTAAGTGAATTTCATGGCTATTATTCCCAAAATTTTTCAGTGTTTAAAAGTAAGTTTTTTTCTTTTTTCATTGCTCTTATGGTAACTTCTAAATTACTTTGCCAACTATATTGTGGTTTGAATTTAAAAATGTAGTTCTCATAATGAATCATACCTCATTTTCTAAACTTTTGCATGCTTATTGAAATTGGTGATGTTTTATCTTTTTTTTATGACAAAAAATTTTGTCATAAAAAAAGAAGTTTAAAACAGTCTTATCTGTATGTCTTTGAAACAAGGTCAGGTTATGTTACCCTGTGTATAATCATCATGGGAATTCAAGATGAAATACTCTTCACAAATACATAGGAAATTAATGAACATAATAATTTTCAGCAATCAAATTTCGATACTGAATTGCATTTAATATGACTCAAAAACAGAACTCAGAAGATATGAAGAATATTTGAAAACTCTTTAAGTTACTTGTAAAATAAAATTTATTTAATTAAATTCTGAGTGAAATCATGAATGAGTAAGCCTTTTTTTTTTAATAAATGCTTGTTAAAATGAATTCCGAGGTTTCTTTTTGTGCTATATATACTATATATACGTATATACAATCATGGCCAAAAGTCCTGCACCAGTAGATCGAAAGTCAATTTTTGATGTTTAAAGTCAACTTATACAGCGTAATGGTAAAGTCAGGAATACATATTATACATCATTTTAAAGTAAATTTTATTCTGAATTCAAATATTTTTACAGAATGTTATTACCTGTAATAGAAGTGAAGTTACAAGCAAAGTACAGCATCTAATCATAAAAAGCAAAAAATAGTGGAATTTGTGAAATTAGTGTGCAATGCATTTAACGTAAAATTACTGTACAGTACATTATTGAAACTTGCAGGACATTTGAAATAACTGACCAACAAGCAAAATACGCTTTAATATTTAATTGGATAACCACGGTTTCTTTTTACTTCTTGGCATGGAACTAATGAGCTTCTCTAGTTGTCCATTGGTGATAGCATGGTGCCAAAGTTGCTGTTAAATGTGGCTGTGATCAGTGCACTGTCTTGCGCACAATTAAAAGAGTTGCAGAAACTGGACTTGTGGGAAACAGAAAAATAACAGGTCGACCAAAGCTGTGTACTGATTGTGATGATCTCATGTTGATTTGTCGTTCTTTAAAATCAAGGTTTAAAACAGCCACTAATTTAAAAAAAATGAGTGGGAGAATGAAGTAGGCATTATTGCATCTGCATGTACAGTTTGTCGTACGCTGCAAGAAAATGGACTGACTGCACGAAAAGCTACATGAAAACCTTTCCTTACTGAACAACAACGGCTCAAAAGAATTGCTTAGGCCAAGGCACACAAGAGTTGGACTGTTGATGAATGGAAAAATGTTATTTTCAGTGATGAAACAACTGTTACTATTTCTGCTTATAATGGAAGTAATTATGTATGTTGTTGGGCTGGTGAAAGATATAAGGCATGCTGCACCCAGCCAACAATCAAGCACCCACATTTGGTGATGCTATGGTCCTGTATTTCAGCCAGTGGGTGTTGGCTGTCTTCACATTGTTGATGACACATTGAATGGATCAAAATATGTGGATATTTTGGAGTTCAAACTGCTACCATCTGCACAAGACATGGGTTTGCAGAATTTTATCTTTCAGGACGATAATGCGCCATGTCATCGGTCAAAGTTGGTTGGCGAGTGGTTTAATCGAAAAGTTATAAGAAAGCTTCACTGGCCGGCACAGTCACCGGATTTTAATCCCATAGAGAATCTGTGGGTGAAATTGAAGCAAAAGATCCATCAACGAGGACCTACATCTAAAACAGCCATAATTAAGTCTGTAAGGGCTGTATGGCACCGTGTTATCACCAATGGACAACTAGAGAAGCTTATAGTTCCATGGTAAGAAGGTGCACTTTGTTACTAAGAAACCATGGTTATCCAATTAAATATTAAAGCATATTTTGCTTGTTGGTAAGTGATTTCAAGTGTCCTGCAAGTTTCAATAATGTGCTGTACAGTAATTTTATGTTAAATGCATTGTACAGTAATTTCGCAAATTCCACTATTTTTTGCTTTTTATGACTAAACGCTGTACTTTTACTTGTGACTTCACTTCTATTACTGATAATAACATTCTATAAAAATATTTGAATTCAGCATAAAATTTCCTTTAAAACGATGTATAATATGTATTCTTGACTTTATCATTACTCTGTATAAGGTGACTTCAAACATCAAAAATTGACTTTGTGTCTTACTGGTGCAGGACTTTTGGCCACAACTGTAGAGAATTAAAAAACAGCAGGTATTGGGGGTCCTAACAAAAGTTCTGCACACTGTACATTTTCGAGAAAAGTGTGAAGTAACGCAGAAAACTTCCCTTATTGCCATTTAATGTACTCCCTCCACTGCTAATGACAGTTTGGTAGCAGTGAGGTAGGTCCTGGATGCCCCATAGAATGCTATCTTTGTTCAGCTGTCGTAATACTCGGGTCACGTCCAACAACAGTTCGTCCAGCGATTCATAGCGGATGCCACGCAGCTGATTTTTTAACTTTGGGAAAAGATCAAAGTTGGGTGGACTGAGATCAGGGCTGCATGGTGGGTGGGATAAAGTTCCCAGCCATATTTCGACAAAAGTCCCTATACCGACACATCACCAGTACACAATGCATTGTTATTCAGCAAGATCGCTCCTGCTTCCAACAAGTTGGGGCGATTTTGACGAATTTTCGCTTTCAACTTTGTCCTCAGAAAATCACGATAATATTGTGCGTTGACATTTTGCCCTACCGACACTTGATCAGAGACTACTACACCCTAGGCATTGTATGCAAAAATCATTATTTGCTTCACTTTGGATTGTTGCCGATGACACTTTGAGGCGCGTAGGGAACTGAAGCTTCCTTCTGCTGATTGTGACTTCAGGTCCGGCTCAAAATCATGGGTCCAAGTCTCATGAATTGTGACGATTCCATTTGGAAAGGTGTTGCCCTCCCTTTTAAACCTGTGGAGGTGATCCTGTGCAATGCTTACTCTGACTACCTTCTGCTCGATGATGAATTGATGGGGCTCCAAGCGTGCAATGACTTTTCTTTTTCCCAGTGAGTAGGTCAAAATCCGGTGAACAGACATGGTGGACAAATTTGCCTGATGAGCAATCTCCTCGACTGTCAAATGGTGATTCTCTTCAAAAAGCGTTGCAACAATGGTGACAGATGTTTTTTCTGTCACTGTTTGAGGTTGGCCTGAGCGGTGATCATCTTCGATGCTGCTTTGGACCTCCCGAAAGCGTGATGCTCAGCGAGAAATTGTGCTTTGGTCAAGGGTTCCTTACCCACAACCTTCTTGCAAGGCAGTGTGGATTTGTGTCTCAGGTTTTCCTTGCAAAGTTTTTGTTTTCATGGATGAGCGCTGGCCTAACGCCGTGACTCCACCAGAGGAGCTGCATGCTTCCATTTCCAAACCCTCCCATGTCCACACAGTTAGTGCATTGTTCTGACGCCACTGTGTTGCTGAGAGTCTAACCTTGACATGACACAATCATTTTCCTGATTACATCATCTGCTTCTACTTTAGGTTAATGTGTGCAGAACTTTTGTTATGACCTTTGTATAATAACCTGACTGAAAAACAGGAAAAAAACAGGAGTTAGGAGGAATAATAAGTGGGAAAATGAATGCAGAAATTTCAAGATTGCTAGCCATGGTTTTTAAGGGTCATATATATATTAGATCGTTGTGGAAGAAACTTGGGGAGACATTCATCCAGTAGTGTAGTGATAATGGTTGACAATAATAATGATGACAGTTCCTCAAATTTCTTCCACAGTAGTCTATCTTGTGCCAGTCCCCTCCATGTCACTTCCACTTGCCTTAGAATTTCATCCAGCCATCTCGCATGTGGTCTTCTTTTGGGTCTTTTCCTGTCCCTTGGAATCCAGTCTAGAATTTTGGTTGTTCATTGGTGGTCCGTTCTTCTGGCAACATGTCCAGCCCACTTTAATATATATATATAATGACAGAGTGAAATTTTTAATTGAAGCAAACTGAAAACAAATCAAATAGGCACCAGATTTCTGTAAGGAAATATAGTAAAAATAGTAAGAACTCATTCATGTTAGAACTAAAAATTATATGCTATTTATTTCTGCTTTTCAAAAGACCTCAAGATAAATAACATTCTGTGTAAAATATATGTTGTTGTTTAAAAATTGTAAATTAGAGCGTTTAGATAGATCAATATTTTTCAAAGTGTGTAATATAATCAGCACTAAAGTCAAAAAGTGGTTTTTGTGTAAACTTACCTTAATAACTTTTACTTTGATTTTTTGTGTTAAATTACTTTTTCTCTGGCACACTTGTTATTCCCTTCACTGTTTATTTTAGACTGTCCTATTCGACGGTTAGTTTGAAACTTCATAGCGAACCTTTTTCTACAAAATAATGCCATATCTGGTATTACAAATCGGAACTATGTAAATTCTCGACAATGTGCTGTGACATCTGCTTTTAGGTGCAATTTTGCTCACTTTGACATCTCTTGATTTCGGTTTTTATTGTAGGTTAGAGCATTTAGATAGATCAATATTTTGCAAAATGTTTAGTATAATCGGCACTAAACTTGGAAAGTCAGTTAAATTAAAAAAGTAAATAATAATTAAAGCGTACAAGTTAATATTCAAATTATGCTAAATTAAATTAATATACAAACGCAACTTGCTGTGATATTAAGACTTCCATTCGAATTTTGTAGAATGGGTAAATAGAACTCGAGTCATTGATAATCCACTGTTTTTAAATTTGCATGCGATCACATTGGCATCTCAATGTGATCGCATGCAAACTTTTTAAATTAACACGCGATCACCTTGACATCTGAAAGTGATCTTGTGCTGTTATATAAGCAGGCAATCATTTTGACTTCGCAAGAGCACACACGAATTGATCGATAAGTGATGACGCATTAATGCAGATGTTGGTGTGACATCAAGTGTTCCAGAGAGACGGATCTGTGTGTTTATATTATTAATATATACACATCATAGAATTATTCTCTTTCTGTTTGTTTCTAATTGATGCCTGCTGTTCACCTTGAGTTATCAATGCAGATATATCTTGTACAGTTTCACCTATTGCTGAATTTGATCTCAGGAACACTGCCATAATGTAATAACTGTTGTTAAGTGATTTACTTGTACAATTTTGCAACCATTGCCAAATTATAGAGCTAGGTTCTTAATCCAGCTCAAATCTTTATTTATTGCTAGCCTAAGGCCCTTTGGATATACTGTATGATCAAAAAGCATCACATTTGTATTTATTGGAGTGATGAGAATTTTTCTTATTGAGGGAACAAATTCAGGTTTTCTGAATATATTTAACAATTTATATTAGAACTATTTTTTGCTGATGAGTTATTTTTGTACACTATGAAAAATTCACTGCTTCTGAGAACCTACAGTGACCAACAATTTTGTCCAAGTTCTAGTCTGTTACAGTGTTTTCATCCCCTACAATCTTTTTTGCACATAACTGCTGTCCCCCTCATTGTTTTCCTTATTATTATTTCTCTTGCTGATGACTTTTTCGAACATAGATGGTAAGTAAAAGGCAGTGATATTCATCTCAAGCCAGGAAACTCAGGAATTTTCTAGTGACATAGCATGTTTGTAGAATTGCTGCCTTTTGGATTGGGCAAAGCAGTTACTGTGGCAATCCTAATTCCTTGAGATTTTTCAAAAAGTTATTTGGTGCCACTACAGTTGCCAAAATGGCAACTGATGTGATCTGTGTTATGCTTTGTTTCCAGATCCTTTGCATTTCCATTTGCAGGTTCTCACATTTTGAGATTTTCTCAGATACTGCTCTTTGGATGCTTTCCATAAGTGGAACTGCTACATCTATCAGTTGTGTCTTCCATAGGTTTTTGTCTACAGTTACAATGTCAGGTCAACTGTGGTCACTGATCGTGTCTGTGATGATAGGTTTGTCCCTGTACATGATGTAATTCTGATTCAAGTATAGGTTCTAGGTGGTACTTGTAATAAGGTAAGGCCATATTAAATGCCAAGCTCTTGATGCAAGGTCCTGGCTTCCTGGTTGTGTCTGTTAAAGAATTATTTTTTAGCAAGAAGAGAGCAGCTGGCTAAAATGTGTTCTATGGTTTCATTGGTTTTCCCACACATTCTACAGGTGTCATCATCTGCAACTTTCATTATGTGTTTCTTGTAGTTCTGCATTGCAATAATGCGATCTTTAATCCCAATTTTGAATCCCTTGGTTTCTGGATAAAGCTGACCTATTTTTTAACCATTGTAGTGAGGAGTGTTTATTAATGTTTTCAATATCTAAGGACTTTGGATCTTTATCATTCAGAATTTTGCTTTTCCAACTTTGTAGAGAACATGAATTGTTTTCTGATTTAGGAAGGAACTGAGTAGTATTCTGCTTCCTTACACTATATTTTCTTTATTCGCAATATACGAATCACAGCCTATGACAAACAAAATAAACAGCAAATTATCATTGATTGGTATTGTTGAACTGATACGAGTTTCCACCGAAGACCTAGGTATCAGTCAAGAATCAGCGTAAAATATATGATGTCCCAAGTAAAGCTGTCTTCTGCAGTTCTGTAGGTGGCATATCACAAAGCTGCAATTTTTCAAAATGATTCATAACATTTTTTGACATTGTTTCAAGTGCCCCGATGACAATGGGGACTACCGTTGTGTGTTTAGTCCATAACCGGGTAACTTCTATGGCCAGGTCTCTATATTTAGTCATTTTTTCCAGTTCTTCATCATTGACTCTGGCATCTCCAGGGATCGCTATATCAATTATCCAGATTTTCCAATTTTCTATGACTGTTATGTCTGGTGTATTATGTTCTATGTGTCGATCGGTTTGAATTTTGAAATCCCACAAGATCTTGACTTGATTATTTTCTATGACTGTTATGTCTGGTGTATTATGTTCTATGTGTCGATCGGTTTGAATTTTGAAGTCCCACAAGATCTTGACTTGATTATTTTCTATGACTGTTATGTCTGGTGTATTATGTTCTATGTGTTGATCGGTTTGAATTTTGAAATCCCACAAGATCTTGACCACCATTATTTTCTATGACTTTCTCAGCCTGATGTTCCCATGAGTTTTTTGATGCTGGCAGATTGTGCTTTTTGCTAATGACCAGTGAATCAATTTTGCAACCCTGTCATGTCTAGCTTTGTAATCTGTCTCTGCAATTTTGCTACATTCACATATTAGATGAGACACAGTTTCATCTTTTTCTTGACAAAGTCGACACTTTGGATTATCACTGACTTTCTGGATTTTAGCCTTCATAACATTTGTTTGCAATGCCTGTTCTTGTGCAGCAAAAATCAGACCTACTGTTTCTTTCTTGATGGGACCCAATTTCAGCCATGCCCGAGTCAAGTTGCTGTCACTTTTTACATCAATATTCTTTAGAAATTGTCCATGCAATAGCTTGTTCTTCCAGCCATCTAATCTGCTTTCAAACTGTTTTCTCTTGTATTCAGCCTTGTTTTCTGTTGTTTTTAAGATATTTTCATTATTCACTGCCTGAAGTAGCTTTTCTCTGCTTCTGTTGATGTAATCATTCAGGCTTCTTTTTTCTTCCTCTACTACCGTACTTGTAGTAGCCCTCTGCCTCCAATCTTCCGAGGTAAATAGAATCTGTCAACACCACTTTTTGGATGGAGTGCATGATGCATGTTCAATAGCTTTCGAGTTTTCCGATCCAGTATTTTTAATTCACTTTTGGTCCAATCAATTATTCCAGCTGGATATCTGATTACTGGAATGGCCTATGTACTTATGGCTTTGATTGTATTTCCACCATTTAGTTTTGATTTCAATATTTTTCTTACTCTCTTGATATACTAATAACATCTTACATACAAAAGTCAGACCTTTGACTTTTGTATGTAAGATGTTATCTGATTCAAAAATTCCAAGGTATTTATAATTTTCATTATCTGACAACAATTTCATTATATTACTATTTTCTAGTTCTATTCCATCTATATTCTGGACTTTTCCCGGCACATGGATAGTACTGCACATTTTTCCAGTCAAAATTCCATTTGTATATCATCACTAAATATTTGCACTGTATGAGCAATGTTTCAAGTTCGGCATAACTTTTTGCATACAATTTAAGGTCATCCATGTACAGCAGATGGTTTATTTTTCCATGTTGGTCCGAAATGTGGTAGCCCATTTTTGTTTTGTTCAAAATCTTTGACAATGGAATTAAAGAGATATTCAACAATAAAGGTGACAAAGAATCCCCTTGAAATATGCCTCTCTTGATATTAAGGCTCTATGAGACCCGCCATCTTGTATTGTGCGTTCTCTTGTTAACCAATGGGCAAGCATATTTCAAAAATTGCTCGGGCAGTTTTGCACATTTTGGAACACCGTTTGTGGCTAACGCAAGATATATGATAAATAAAGAGTTCCCTGGTTTCAGATTTTCATTTTGGACTCTTGAAGTATTTTTTATTAATTAATAAAACTATGGAAGACGCCTTGGTACAACTTTCGCTGCAGATAAAAAATGAAGCGAAAGGTCAATAAAAATTATGAAACCAGGGAACTCTTTATTTATCATATATCTTGCATTAGCCACAAACAGTGTTCCAAAATGTGCAAAATTGCCCGAGCAATTTGTGAAATACGCTTGCCAGTTGGTTAACAAGAGAAGGCAGCAATACAAGATGGCGGGTCTCGTAGAGCCTTAACTTCTCCGAGTTCTTCACCATGTGCATGTAACACTGTTTTCCAGTTTTTCATATTTTCTTTGAGTAATCGGCAGATGTTCTTGCTAACTCCAAATAGTTCCAAACAAGTGTTAATCCAGCTGTGGGGCAATGAGTCAAAGGCCTTTTTATAATCTATCCATGCCATATTCAAATTCGTTTTTCTTCTTTTGGAGTTTTTTAGTACCATTTTGTCAATCAGCATCTGGTCTTTTGTGCCTCTTGACCTTTTGAAGTTCCCCTTCTGTTCTATTGGGTACAAATTGTTTCCCTATAAGTAGTCATATATTGATCTTGCTAGTACTCTTGTGAAAAGTTTGAATGTTGTTGGGAGGCATGTAATTGGACGATAGTTAGTAGGTTCATTGCCTTTCTCTTGATCTTTTATTATAAGGAATATGCGACCTGTTGTCATCCAATCTTCTGTGGAAGAATTCTGTAGTATTATATTGAATTGCATAGCTATTCGATGAAGACTTGTAAGATACTTCAACCAAAATCTGTGCAATTCATTTGGCCCTGATGCACTCCAGGCTTTCACATTCTTTACTTGCTGTGTAATCATATCAGTTGTTATCATCAGATTATCCATGTGTATTCCTTTCAAATCTTTACAAACATCGTTGATCCACAAGGCATTTTTATTATGTTCAAATGGGCTTTCCCAAATTTCAAGGCATCTTCCTTACATGGGCTGATGTTTATTTGGATTGCCTTTTGTCTCAATGATTTATAAAATACTTGTTGCTGATTCCGAAATAGCGCATTTTCTTTGTACTGTTTTATGCATCCATCATATCTTTCAATTTTCTTTGCAGTAGCTGTTACTCATTGTTTTAATTCTTCCATAATTTCAACAATTCGTTTTCTTTCCAGGTCGTGTTTTTTTGCAGAGTCCATCTTTTAGTTTTCTACTTTTAAGCTTCCCATCTTTCAGGCATTTAAAGTCACTATGGAGTTTATTTATTTTATTTTCTAGCCGAATTTTCCACTTAGGAGTGCCAGGCATTTTCTTCTTTGGCATCTTGTAGCCAAGTTCCATGGTTACTATGGCAGCTGTACTGTACATGAGCTGGTTTGTTTCCTTCAAAGTATGTGTTAGAATTTTGTCCACGACATCATTTGCAGTTTTTAACAAATGTTTCACTTGTTTGCTTCGTATTTGGCAAATTACAGGAAGTCTTTGTCGTTTCTCACCTTGTATCATATAGCTTAAAATTTTCTCTTTCAGAAGGCTTTGCTGCTGTGTCAATTCATGGTTGTTATCATGTTGTTTCACAGATTGTTCTTCGGGTAAAATATTTTCTGCTACTTGATTTTCAGGCTTTACTAGCACAACGTTTTCCACGATGTGGTCCTTATTTTGCGTTGGTCCCTCTTTTGTTATTTTTTCCATCTTTTGCAATTCCAGTTCTGTAAATACCTTGTTCCTGATGATAAACCTTCTTTGATTCATTATTCTTTGTTCTGTTACTCCACTGTCTGGGTGTTTTCCTTTCTAAATTTGCATCATTCTTTTTGAAAACCATGGGCTGATGGATTTGCCTGGTAATATGATTTCTTGATTTTCAGCAACTGTCCAAGTTTTCCGTTTCTTTTGTTCCAGTGGCATTGTAGCAGCCTGTCCTGGTTCCTCAACAGGATCTGCTGAACCCTGAAGCCCATTTGTCGACAGGTGTCCAGGAGCCATAGCACCTGACGCGGTCCTTGTTGACCCGGGCGACGACCGATCTGGTATGGGATTCTTTTTGTTTCATCTCATCATGGTTGATGGTTGTTGGGTACTCTTAGTCTATCTTGGATGGCCCTGTTGTTAGCAATGCTACCGCTAGCATAGCTCTCAACCTCATCAGGACACACAAGCCCTACCACCGCGACAAGGTGGCACCCTCGGTGGGGTCCTATATGTAGTGAGGAGTTTTTTGTTAATGTTTTCCATATCTGAGGACTTTCGATCTTTACCATGCAGAATTTTGATTTTCCAACTTTGTAGAGAATATGAATTGTTTTCTGATTTAGGAAGGAACTGAGTAGTATTCTACTTTCTTACACTATATTATTATTATTATTATTGTTATTATTATATTTTATTTAATTTTCTCATCTACAGCAATGACATTTGTAGCATGGCCCACTTGTCAGTATGGACATAAAGTCAAGTAAAGACATAGTTACTCATGGTTTAAAAATTGTCATACAGTGTGACATGCATTGAGAATTTCTGCTTTTTGGAATTTGGGCTTCGGGTTTTGTAGACCTAAAGCATCAAGCTGAGTTATAAGAGTGTGAGGAATTATACCAGTTGCAGAGATAATCAATGGATGTATGTGAACTGTTTTCAGCTTCTGCGTCTGTTTAATCTCTGCAGCCAGTTCCACATACTTGTTGATTTTTGTTGCATAGGTATTCTGAATATTACAGTCCAATGGCACCGAATATGTCGACAATGACTGCTTCCTTCTGCCTTTTGTCATATAGCACTATGTCTGAACGATTGGCAGAGATGGTTAGGTCTGTTTTAATCTCATGATCCCAATACAATTTGTATGTTTTGTTGTCTAGTACCTCAGTGGGTTGATGTTGATAGTAGTGTGGTACTTCTGACACTGATAGTTCTGTATCGTGTGCTAATTGTTGATGTATCATCTTAGCAAAATCATTATGTCTCTGCATATAATCAACGTTTGCTAGTGTGGTGTATCCTCCGTAGATGTGTTCAATGGTCTCACTGCACATACCACATCTACTACATTTGTCACTTTGCAGATCCTCCTTTAAAATATATTTTCTATAATTTTTGGTTGCAATCACTTTGCCAGTCTGGAACAGTCATCATAAACTCAACAGTCTCTCCATATAATTTTCCTCGCTTCAACCACTGATTTGAGGCTTTCTTGTCAATATTATTATTATTATTATTATTTGTTGAACAGAATTTAAAGAGCAGTATGTTGTTCTTACCAATATAGTATTAATATACTGATTTTTCGAATTTCAATCTAAAGCACCGCATGGGTCAATATTACTCCTACTCATTGTCTGGACAATTTGTGATGAATTTTCTTGGGCACTACATTTCAGCTCATCACTGGTAAGATTTCAGTTTTGAAATTCAAGTATGTAGGTGTCTCTTTGATTTTAGTTTTAAAAACATTTCATTTCTTAATTTGAAGCATACCTTCTTTGTGATCTAATATATTTTAAGCCTTTGTTTCTTATGCTTATTGAATCAATCCATAACTAAATGTGGATTTCCATGCAGTAAAAATATTCCTCTCTTTGTAAAAGGATGCAGCACCAATCATGTGCATGCACATTGCACATGCACAAAGTTTATGTTATAACTGAAATGTACTGTATTACTTTTCAACCTGTTATTTAATGTTCTTATTGCATTGCAATTTTCTAATTTTAATTTAGGGAAGAGCATGTTCTGCTGAGATGTGGTATGGATGCATACAGATACTTAAACTTCCAGCGCCATATGCTTTCCTTTGTCCTGTTTGCTTCATTTGTAGGCTTGTTTGTTCTTGTTCCAATTAATTTCCAAGGTACTTTAGGTAAGGCTGAAATTTATTTTATATATTCTGGTGTAAAATGTACAAAGTATGGCTATAAAATAAAGAGAGCATTAGAAATTACAAGTGTTGGGACGACATTTCGGTAGTGACTTCTACCTTCATCAGCCATGGAATGAAACATGTGGTATTAGTATCAGTTGTTGCCAGATTTCAAAAGAGCTTTCCAAATGATAGGTATATTAAAAGGTGCATCTGTATTACAGATGTTAGGGGTAAGGAAGATTTCAATGCTTTCGCAGTACCTGAGGGCTTTCCGATTGCTGAACGGAGCGATGCGTTTAACATTTTGCCAATCGGGAATCGCGGACGTATCGCTGATGGTTAAAATTGAAAGCGAGGTAGAAGGGTTTCCTTTCTTAACATCAGGGATATGTTCCACCAATCGCCGGTTGATGCTTCGGTAAGTACTACCAATATAGTGGGTAATGCCTGTGGAAGTGGTGACAGGGATAGAATAGACCCCTTGTAACTCTAGGGATTTATTGGGATCTCTGTCTTTAAGGATAAGGTTAAGAATATATGGAGGTGGTTTAACAGCAATCCTGTAGCCAAAAGACTTGAAAATGGAGCAAACTTTGTGAGTGAAGCCCAGGCTGAAGGGCAAAGTGCCCACAAACTATATCCAGGGCTGACAATTGTAAGACCACAAGACTTAAAAACAAGTTTCAACACCTAGCCTCCACTCAAAAGGACACTCATAGTTCGGCTCCCGCGCAGGTTGCTGGCACCATCTCCAAGATATGTGAACTTGTCTTCTGTGCCTATTCCTGCTAAAATTAATAATCCGCTTTTTTATCCCAAATTATCCCAAATTTTCTCCTGCTAATCCTAGACTACCACATACCATTTCACTACTAAAAGCGGTGATTCGAAACCCCGATCCTGCATATCAACTGATCCTTCGTGCAAAATCGGCCATTGCAATTTCCGAGGTTCAAACCCCAAGGCTCAAATACTCTTCTGCCTTTTTGAGGAAATTTGACCAATTGCCTTTCAAGATTGACTGCTGGAGAAAAAGTATTTTCAATTAAGGGCCTAATAGGATGTCCAACTTTTGTAGCTTGATCTGTAAAAATAACCTGGGAGTATGGTAATAAGCTGGGGTGTGGGTGGGTGTGTGTATGGAGGGGAGGGAGAGATGTTTCCTAAGAAACATTTCAGACAGAAAAGAATTTTTGGAAAGCTTTACATAGTTTTTCAGTGTTGTCTGCAATGAGTCTTATGCAATTGGTTTTTTCCAGGAAGTCGGCTACTTTGTTGTCCAAAGAATTCTTATGGATGAAAACAGGACATCCGGCCTTGTCAGCTTTACAAACAGCAATATTATTGCATTGGGTGAAGTTTCTACATTTCCTCAAAAAACTGGAAGAGTACTTGAGCCTTGTGGTTTGAACCTCGGAAATTGCAATGGCCGATTTTGCACGAAGGATCAGTTGATATGCAGGATCGGTGTTTCGAATCGCCGCTTCCAGTAGTGAAATGGTATGTGGTAGTCTAGGATTAGCAGGAGAAAATCTGGGTCCATTTGCAAGCGGATTATCAATTTTAGCAGGAATAGGCACAGAAGACAAGTTCACATATCTTGGAGAGGGTGCCAGCAACCTGCGGGGGAGCCAAACTACGAGTGTTCTTTTGAGTTGAGGCTAGGTGTTGAAACTTGTTTTTAAGTCTTGTGGTCTTACAATTGTCAGCCCTGGATATAGTTTGTGGGCACTTTGCCCTTCAGCCTGGGCTTCACTCACAAAGTTTGCTCCATTTTCAAGTCTTTTGGCTACAGGATTGCTGTTAAACCACCTCCATATATTCTTAACCTTATCCTTAAAGAAAGAGATCCCAATAAATCCCTAGAGTTACAAGGGGTCTACTCTATCCCTGTCACCATTTCCACAGGCTTTACCCACTATATTGGTAGTACATACCGAAGCATCAACCGGCGATTGGTGGAACATATCGCTGATGTTAAGAAAGGAAACCCATCTATCTCGCTTTCAATTTTAACCATCAGCGATACGTCCGCGATTCCCGATTGGCAAAATGTTAAACGCATCGCTCCATTCAGCAATCGGAAAGCCCTCAGGTACTGCGAAAGCATTGAAATCTTTCTTACCCCTAACACCTGTAATACAGACGCACCTTTTAATATACCTATCACTTGGAAAACTATTTTGAAATCTGGCAACAACTGGTGCTAATACCACATGTTTCATTCCATGGCTGATGAAGGTAGAAGTCGCTACCGAAACGTCGTCCCAACCCTTGTAATTTTTACGTAACTGAAGCGTGATGTGTCGTCATCAAGGATTTTTCTAATGTTTTGTGTGTTACATCTCTCACTGCCAATTATTCTCGCTATAAAGAGATGTTTGTAGTGAATGAAACTCATAGTGCAGGATGAAAGTGAATGTGGAGGCCATTGACTTTGAACTGTTCATTACTGGAAATGCAGAGTTCACCTCACTCTCTGCATTAGTCATACATGAGAGAGATCCTTCCCCTGATTCGAGGAATTCCACTTTTTTAATCGTTATTTAAGTGATTCTCGAGATCGATGTAAAACTGAAAAAAAATTTGGGTGTTTAGTGGGGAGAGGGGGAATCGTTTTCCGTCTTGGAACAGTATTTCATCTTACAGAACTTTCAAAAATGGAAGTTAAACGGAATAAAGTTTTTCCCCGTAATCGTAATTTATTTTTCTTGCAAAGTTCCTTCTGTGCAGTATTGTTGTTAAATATTTTATTCCATTAATATTTGTATTTCAGCTTAAAAATGGAGGAAAAATTTCCCAAAATGGAAATTTTAGATGTCAGGGAAAATTTGATGATGATGGGCAAAACACGTAACAAGAAATAACAAATAAAAGTAAGTAGATCATGCTAGTTACTTTAAGAGATTAGAACTTTTACGAAGAAATGACTTCACAATCAGAAAGACCAAACTTACCTCTAAGGTCTTGGCTTCTTTCCTTTAATACACTTCATGCACGTTATCAAGAACATTTGTTATGCAGCTGGCCTTTTTGGGTTGAGACTTTCTTCATATCTGCTCATAGGTTGTTGTTGTTATTATTCCTCAAGTCATGAACATTCTTATTTTCATTTACAGGACACTACAACATGTTGAATTCTGACCACTGTTTGACGTGCACGATATCTCGCCCATACTAGACACATACCCACTAGTATGTAAGTTATTGTCAATCTTCATTCAGCATTTTTTTTCATTTCCCTCTTCCTTCAATAACCTTCCGTTCAAATTCACATTTTAAAAAACGGTACTTCGTTCTAAAACTTGGAGTACCGTTTTTAGAAATGTGAATTTGAACAGAAGGTTATTGGGGGAAGAGGGAAAGGAAAGAAAAAAAAAGGCTGAATGAAGGTCGACAACACTCACATAGGGTATGCGTCTAATATGGACGAGATATCATGCATGTCAAACAGTAGTCAGAATTCAACATGTTGTAGTGTCCTGTGAATGAAAATAAGAATGTTCATGACCTGAGGAATAATAACAACAACAACCTGCGAGCAGATATGAAGAAAGCCTCAACCCAAAAAGGCCAGCTGCATAACAAATGTTCTCGATAACATGCATGAAATGTATTAAAGGAAATAAGCCAAGACCTTAGAGGTAAGTTTGGTTTTTCTGATTGTGGTCATTACTGACTTGCATGTAAAATAGTGCACTTAATTGGTAGTTATTTTCAAAGAAGATGCAAATAATATGATTGAGTTTCACAAAGAAAGTTCGTAAGTTGGGAGCTTTCAACCTCGCCTTAAGTCTTCATCACGCCAATGGAAGACTAAGATTGTCTCCAGGTTCTATGTTTGAATTTTTGTTGCCAGATTTTAGAATCAATCTCCAGATCATTGGGATGTAGAGTGGAGATTCTGAATTGCAAGTCTTTAGGCTGAAAAGAATTTCTAGGCTTTCATGGAAGGCAAATTGATTGTCAAAAGAGGCAATACTTTTTGCTTCATTCCAGCAGGGAATTGCAGAAGTGTCTTCCATTGTCAAAATAGACAAGGCAGTATTTGGGTTGCCTTTCAAAACAGCTTTTCTATGTTCAAAAATTCTATGGTTAATGCTTCTGTACATGCTTCCAATGTAAAACTGTCACCTGTGGAAGAAGAGATAGAAACTCCTGTGCGATCAAAATTTTCAACTTTGTCCCTATCACTTTGTAATAGCTTCATGATGCTGGGGGGGGATTTAATGGCAAGATGGTAACCAAAATTTCTGAACAGATTTTGTAACTTACAAGCAGAGGAAGGATGGTAAGGAACAGATCTAGAGAATTTGAGGTTTGCTTTCTTTTGGGGATGCAGGCATTCAATTTTCAACTTGTTTTCATATTTCTTTAGAGGGTGTTGACTGTATAAGCAGGGAAACCATGAGAGAGTGCTACTGTAGAAATTATGGGGAATTCTTCTTGAAGAAAAGGTTGGTTGTTGCATATGAGATGAGCCCTGTGCATGTAAGACTTCAATGCTGCACGCTTGTAGAGATGCATAATGAATGATTCGAAGGGAATGATGTTGGTGGCAGCTGAAGGTTTACGATAGACAGAATGTGAGATGGAGAGATCAGAGTTTCTGCAGATAGAAACGCCCAGGAAATCTATTTTGTTGTTTCCTTCACTAGATTTAATGAATTTAAGGGATGGATATTTTTCTGTAGTGGAGTTGATAAGGTTTTCTAGTTAAGACTCGGGATGTGGCCAGCTAATGAAAATGCCATCAACATATCTTAACCACAGGGAAGGTTGAAAAGGGTGGTGTGAAATGGTGGAATCTTCAGTTTGTTGCATGTAAATATCTGCAAAAAGAGGGAAAAGAGGTGAGCCCACGGGAAGAGCAGTTTGTGGTTTGTAAACAGTTTTGTTGAAAACAAAACAACTGTTTTCATGAATGGTGTGGAAACAATCACAAAGATCTTTGATAAGAATACCAGGTGGTTCAAACTGTAGAATCAATTTCTTCATGAGGGGCATGTAGGACTTGAAATACGGCACTGGAGGAAGCAAGGATTCCACATCAAGAGTATATAAATCTTCACTAGGAGAATAGGAATTAGAAAGTTTGTGGATCAAGTCTAAAGTGGAGACAACTAACTGTATGAGGATGGTCGGCAGTCAGAGATTTGCATTTGAGGACTAATTCCTTTTCAAGGTTTACTACTGTGGAGAAATAATATTCAACCAAAGGTCTGATGGGGTTTCTTGCTGGATGAACATTAACTTGCAGGGAAAGCCCTGGAGTTCTATGTAGGACTCCCAGGCTTATATATATATATATATATATAATAAACGGGATGTAAGGTCAGGTGATGCGTAACATCACAGGCTCTCCTTGACAAATGTCAACCCCGCCTTCTCGTGGTACATCCTGTTCCCACTAAAGGGGCTCTGGCGACCGCCAATAGCGGTATAACTATACCATCGGGATTAGAGGAAATTCTATCCCACACTCACCAACCCGCTTGGCCAGCGTGGTGAGTTATGGCCAAACCCCTCCAAAATGATTCCACAACTTAAATCTTGGCCCTCAGTCTCCGGCAGCTGGAATGTACCTGGCCAAGGCAGCGGCCAGTGCGACATGAAGGCAGAGGGTGCTAAGAATCCCCGGAGGACCGGACTAGGCTGCCATCTGATGCTGACCTTGGCTACGTACAACGGACGCTCCCTATCTTCTGATTCAAGGCTTCTTGAATTGGAAGAGGAACTACAAAGGATCAAGTGGGACATCGTGGGGCTAAGTGAGGTAAGGAGAAAGGGAGAAGATCTCATCGAACTGAAAAGTGGACATCTCTTCTACTATCGTGGGACAGATACTGGCAGAACTAGTGGTGTTGGATTTATAATAAACAAGAAACTGAAGGATAAAGTTGTAGAAGTTGAAAGTTCCTCTGACAGAGCTGCACGACTTGTTATCCAACTCTCGAAAAGATACCAGGCTCAGATTATTCAAACTTATGCACCCACCACAAGTCATCCTGAAGAAGAAATTGAAGAATTTTATGAGGAAATTTGTCATCTAAATAATAAAGGTAAGCAGCACTTGAAAATAATTATGGGGGATTTCAATGCAAAAATAGGGCAACGGCAACAGAATGAAACTTCAGTAGGTAAATTCGGTCACGGCAACAGAAACCAGCGTGGAAATACTCTCGTTGAGTTTGCAGAGGCAGAAGGGTTTTTCATCTTGAACTCCTTCTTCAAGAAAAAGCCACACAGGAAATGGACATGGAGACATCCAAATGGGACGACCAGTGAAATTGATTTTATTATGTGTAACAAAAAATTCATCATAGAAGACTGCAGTGTGCTAAACAAGTTCAACACAGGTAGTGACCATAGATTGGTGAGATGTAAGATGCACCTCAACACCAAACTTGAACGTGGCAAGCTCATAAGACAAACAAAATCTATTGACATAACCAACCTTAAAAAACACCATAATACCTTCAAGTTGGAACTGAAGAACAGGTTCTCTGCTTTAGAAGGCCTAACATCGGAAGAAGTGGACATCTCTGAAGTTAACAGAAAAGTAACCAAAGCTCTTATGGAAACAGCAACAAAATTAGCTGGGTCTAAGAACAAGTTGCATGTGAACAAATTATCAGGAAAAACGAAAATGTTGATGCAAAAAAGAAGAGAGATGAGGACAACTAAAGAAGATGTGACTTCCAAAGTGGAATATATAGAGCTATGCAAGACAGTAAGAAAAAGTATCACTGAAGACGTAAGAAAATTCAACTGTGAACTAGTGAGGAAAGCAATTGAAAACAACCAAAGCCTAAAGATAGCAAAGGGACATCTCAGTAAGGGAAGAAAACAGATTATGGCACTGAGAAAAGAAGATGGTTCTGTAACAAGAAATAGAGGCGAAATTTTGACAAGAGTGAAAGATTTCTACTCCAAATTATATGAAAGGGATGATACATGCACCCCAGACATCATGAAAGATACCAATACCAGAGTTCCTCCAGTCCTTCCAGCAGAAGTTGCACATGCAATCAAGAACATGAAGCGGGGAAAAGCTCCAGGAGAAGATGGAATTACTGTAGACATCATACAAGAAGCAAGTGGAGAAATCGAAACAGTACTCGCCCAAATTTTCACTCGATGCCTTAATGAAGGAAAGATTCCTGAGGATTGGAACACCGCTACAATGATCCTGCTACATAAGAAAGGTGACATTGAGGATCTCAGGAACTACAGACCTATCAGCCTCCTATCAGTAGTTTATAAAATCTTCACTAAAGTTCTTTCACACCGCTTGAAGGTAACACTGGACATGGCTCAACCGAGAGAACAAGCTGGATTCAGGAGTGGCTACAGTACAATAGATCATATCCACGTACTGAGAGAACTAATTGAAAGAGCGAGGGAATATGAACTTCCATTGTGCATGGCTTTTATCGATTATGAAAAAGCCTTTGATTCGGTGAAACCATCAGCAGTTACAATGGCTCTGAAAACATGCGGTATTGAAGATGCATACATTAATATTATTAATAACATCTATGAAAATGCAAGTGCAAAGATTCGGCTGTTTGAAAATACAACACACATAAAAATTGGAAAGGGAGTGAGACAAGGTGACACCATATCTCCGAAGCTCTTTAATGCCACATTGGAGGGTGTTTTTCAGTCGCTGAGCTGGGAAAACAAAGGGATCAAGATTAATGGAGATTATCTAACCCACCTTCGTTTTGCTGATGACGTAGTCATTTTTGCAACTACCCCATCAGAGCTGCAGAGTATGATCCAGGAACTTGCTGACAAGAGTAAAGAAGTGGGATTAAAAATGAACTTTCAGAAGACAAAAGTGATGTTCAATGCTTTTACAAGAAATGAAGATTTATTGATTGATGGAGAAAAGCTGGAGATAACAGACACGTACGTTTATCTTGGACAGCTGATATCAAGTGAGGGTCACATTGATGAAGAAATTAATCGGCGTACAAAACTTGCCTGGAGAGCTTTTGGAAGAAACAGCATAATTTTCAAGAGCAATATGCCATTATGTCTTAAAAGAAAAGTGTTTGAACAATGCATCCTTCCAGTGCTTACGTATGGTGCAGAGACTTGGACCTTAACTAAAAGAGACATACAAAGGCTGCAGACAACTCAAAGAAGCATGGAGAGGTGCATGCTTGGTATAACCAGGAGAGATAAGAAGAGGAACACGTGGATCCGAAAAATGACAAGAGTGGAAGACATCATGATCAGAGTTAAATCCCTGAAATGGCAATGGGCTGGACATACTGCCAGAAGGACAGATCATCGATGGACAGCCAAAATTTTAGATTGGATTCCAAGGGACAGGAAAAGACCCAGAAGGAGACCACATGGGAGATGGGTGGATGAAATTCGAAAGTATGCAGGGATGACATGGAGGAGACTGGCACAAGACAGACTGTTGTGGAGGAAACTTGGGGAGACCTTCGTCCAGCAGTGGATTGATAATGGTTGACAATGATGATGATGATGATATAATAAACAAGAAACTGAAGGATAAAGTGGTAGAAGTTGAAAGTTCCTCTGACAGAGCTGCACGACTCGTTATCCAACTATCGAGAAGATACCAGGCTCAGATTATTCAAACTTATGCACCCACCACAAGTCATCCTGAAGAAGAAATTGAAGAATTTTATGAGGAAATTCGTCATCTAAATAATAAAATAAGCAGCACTTGAAGATAATTATGGGAGATTTCAATGCAAAAATAGGGCACCGGCAACAGAATGAAACTTCAGTAGGTAAATTCGGTCACGGCAACAGAAACCAGTGTGGAAATACTCTCGTTGAGTTTGCAGAGGCAGAAGGATTTTTCATCTTGAATTCCTTTTTCAAGAAAAAGCCACACAGGAAATGGACATGGAGACATCCAATTGGGACGACAAGTGAAATTGATTTTATTATGTGTAACAAAAAATTCGTCATCGAAGACTGCAGTGTGCTAAACAAGTTCAACACAGGTAGTGACCATAGATTGGTGAGATGTAAGATGCACCTCAACACTAAACTGGAACGTGGCAAGCTCATAAGACAAACAAAATGTATTGACATAACCAACCTTAAAAAACACCATAATACTTTCAAGTTGGAACTGAAGAACAGATTCTCTGCTTTAGAAGGCCTAACATCGGAAGAAGTGGATATTTCGGAAGTTAACAGAAAAGTAACCAAAGCTCTTATGGAAACAGCAACAAAATTAGCTGGGTCTAAGAACAAGTTGCATGTAAACAAATTATCAGGAAAAACCAAAATGTTGATGCAAAAAGAAGAGAGATGAGGACAACTAAAGAAGATGTGACTTCCAAAGTGGAATATATAGAGCTATGCAAGACAGTAAGAAAAAGTATCACTGAAGACGTAAGAAAATTCAACTGTGAACTAGTAAGGAAAGCAATTGAAAACAACCAAAGCCTAAAGATAGCAAAGGGACATCTCAGTAAGGGAAGAAAACAGATTATGGCTCTGAGAAAAGAAGATGGTTCTATAACAAGAAATAGAGGCGAAATTTTGACAAGAGTGAAAGATTTCTACTCCAAACTATATGAAAGGGATGATACATGTACTCCAGACATCATGAAATGTACCAGAGTTCTTCCAGTCCTCCCAGCAGAAGTTGCTCATGCAATCAAGAACATGAAGCGGGGGAAAGCTCCAGGAGAAGATGGAATTACTATAGACATCATACAAGAAGCAAATGGAGAAATTGAAACAGTACTCACCCAAATTTTCACTCGATGCCTTAATGAAGGGAAGATTCCTGAGGATTGGAACAATGCTACAATGATCCTGCTACATAAAAAAGGTGACATTGAGGATCTCAGGAACTACAGACCTATCAGCCTCCTATCAGTGGTTTATAAAATCTTCACTAAAGTTCTTTCACACCGCTTGAAGGTAACACTGGACATGGCTCAACCGAGAGAACAAGCTGGATTCAGGAGTGGCTACAGCACAATAGATCATATCCACGTACTGAGGGAACTAATTGAAAGAGCGAGGGAATATGAACTTCCATTGTGCATGGCTTTTATCGATTATGAAAAAGCCTTTGATTCGGTGAAACCATCAGCAGTTACCACGGCTCTGAAATCCTGCGGTATTGAAGATGCATACATTAATATTATTAATAACATCTATGAAAATGCAAGTGCAAAGATTCGGCTGTTTGAAAATACAACACACATAAAAATTGGAAAGGGAGTGAGACAAGGTGACACCATATCTCCGAAGCTCTTTAATGCCACATTGGAAAATGTCTTTCAATCACTGAACTGGGAAAACAAAGGGATAAAGATTAATGGAGATTATCTAACCCACCTTCGTTTTGCTGATGACGTAGTCATTTTTGCAACTAGCCCATCAGAGCTGCAGAGTATGATCCAGGAACTTGCTGACAAGAGTAAAGAAGTGGGATTAAAAATGAACTTTCAGAAGACAAAAGTGATGTTCAATGCTTTTACAAGAAATGAAGATTTATCGATTGATGGAGAAAAACTGGAGATAACAGATACGTATGTTTATCTTGGACAGCAGATATCAAGTGAGGGTCACATTGATGAAGAAATTAATCGGCGTACAAAACTTGCCTGGAGAGCTTTTGGAAGAAACAGCATAATTTTCAAGAGCAATATGCCGTTATGTCTTAAAAGAAAAGTGTTTGATCAATGCATCCTTCCAGTGCTTACGTATGGTGCAGAGACGTGGACCTTAACTAAAAGAGACATACAAAGGCTGCAGACAACTCAAAGAAGTATGGAGAGGTGCATGCTTGGTATAACCAGGAGAGATAAGAATAGGAACTCGTGGATCCGAAAAATGACGAGAGTGGAAGACATCATGATCAGAGTTAAATCCCTGAAATGGCAATGGGCTGGACATACTGCCAGAAGGACAGACCATAGATGGACAGCCAAAATTTTAGATTGGATTCCAAGGGACAGGAAAAGACCCAGAAAAAGACCACATGGGAGATGGGTGGATGAAATTCGTAAATATGCGGGAGTGACATGGAGGAGACTGGCACAAGACAGACCGTTGTGGAGGAAACTTGGGGAGACCTTCGTCCAGCAGTGGATTGATAATGGTTGACAATGATGATGATGATGATATATATATATATATATATATATATTTCTCTTTCTTTCTTTCTTTTTTGTTTTGTGTTTTTCTGCCTGTGCAGATTTTTATTATTGTTTGTACCCAGTTGTCCTACCCAGCAGATTATTTTGTGACACCACCATATGCATTGCAGATTGATCAGGATCTTTCTGCTATGTGGACAGCAAAAGTGTTAAACGTCGATAAAGAAACTGTTAGGCAGATTTTACACGAAAATCTGAACATGACAAAGGTTTGTGCTAAGGTGGTTCCGATGCTTCTCATACCTAAAGAAAAAGAAACTCACAAGCGAATTTGTGCTGACATTTTTTTGGGGGGGGGATTCCGGCAAACCCCAACCTTTTAGGAAGTAAACTACTTATGATGAAACCTGGATCTTCCAATGCGACTGTGAAATGAATAAAATAGTTGATACATTGGAACACACCAATGTCACCAAGAACAAAGAAAGCACAGCAAAGCAAGTGCAAGACCATGTTAATTGTTTTCTTTGACATCAAAGGTGTAATTTTGGCAGAGTGGATTGCTGATGGAGCAAAAGTGAACCAATATTACCACAAACATGTTCTGGTGACTTTGAAAGAGTGAATCAGGAGAAAGAGGCCAGAGTTGTGGAAATATTGGTATTAATCTTCACCAGAATAATGCGCCAGCTCATTTAGTGCTCTCGATAAAGCAGTTTTTAGAAAAGGAACGCATCACAATGTTTGAACATCCTGTTTACTCACCAGATTTGGCCCCATGCAACTTTTTTTTTCTCTAAAGTTAAATCTGTACTCAAGGGGACACATTTTTTTTTTTTTTTTTTTTTGTCAGTGACTGTTTAGGAGAAGAGACTGATCTACTGTAGCATTTAAAAGGGATCACACCAGATGAGCACTGCTTTGTCCAGTGGAAGATCAGAATGGAACAGTATGTTAATGCAGAAAGAGAGCACATTGAAGGTAATAAGAATTACAATGTAAATTTCTTATTTAACTAAAGTTAAAGTTTGTCTCATTACTTAATAGCCATACTTCATATATATTTAAAAAAAGATATGCACTTGCTTCACATATAGGATGCACCAAGATGTAAAGCAACCAAAACCCTCATGAGTAATTTATATGTATAAGAACATACAGGGTGTCCATGAGAAAAGAGTATAACTGTGGATGTTTATTATGGAAGCTAACTGAAATGGTACTGTTAGATAATTTCATGTCATTCTGTGGAAAAATGTATTACAGTCAAACCTCTATTTAATGGACTACGATTTAACAAATTTTGTGATTTTACGTACATTTTTTTATGGTCCATACGGAACCTCATTGAAATTAATGCTTGGCATTCCCTGATTTAACGAACACATTTCCTCAATTTAGCGAACATTTTTTATTTTTTTTAAATCACCAAACTATGTTAACCAGCATTTTCACGTAAAGGTTAGCTAGAAAGAAAGCCTCGTGTAACAAGAAACTTTTATGCATGCAGTTAACTAGCATTTCAAAGAACATCTGCGACACAGGTTGACGGAATCATAAATCAGTTTGCCTTTCATCCGACTATCAAGCATAACTTACACTTCGTAAGCTTCTCACAGGCAAATGACTAACAAGTTCTAAAGGAGTGCAATGTTTTCTTGCATGGGTAGGAAACAGGAAAAAGAAAGGCGGTGTGGGGGAGAAAATCGAAAATCTAGAGTACCATGGGGATTCTTATTGTCAGCTATAGACAAAATAGCTTTCTGTGAAGTCAAGGGATACACATTATACGTACCCATTCCTGAACCTCTGGAATTCTTTCCCAAATTGTGCTTCTTTTCTTCTCAGTGTTAAATCTACAGGTCAAATTAAACAACACAGCTCTTTTACGGATAAGGTTTTGATGAGCATAGCACTAGAAAAGTTAGAAGTGAAATTCACTGATCACTGTAGTTTGCATAAGTGCATTTTGTGAGAGCATTTAAAAAAATGAATAACTGCAGCACAAAAAAAAAAAAAAAAAGCAAAACATTTTTAATCCGTGAAAAAAATGGACATTTTGTCGCAACTTGATGCAAACTCAGGATCACAGACTGCTGTAGCAGAGAAGCTCAGAATTCACAAGTCAACATTCTGTACCATAGTGAAAACAGAAAAGAAATTGAAAGCTGTGCATCAAAGTGTGAGCAATTTTCGAGTAAGAGGAAATCTAGGAAAGCATTGCCACTAAGTGAGTTCGAAAACGTTCTTGTCACTCGGTTCTTAAAACACGGGCTAGTATGAGTAATTTGCCTATTAGTGGAACACTTTTGAAGAAAAAAGCAGTTCATCTTGCCCAGCAACTTCAAATAAAGGAATTCACCGTATCAAATAGACGGATTGGTCGTTTTAAGCATAGACATAACATAGTGTATAGAACTCTATCTGGCAAAAGCATGTGCTGATCCCGTGAAGGCACAGATGTGAAATAATGAACAGCTGCCACAAATTATTGAAGAGTACATGCTGTGTGACATCTTTAATGCTGATGAAACTGGACTGTTTTATAACCTGCAGTCAGATAAAACACTATGTTTTCGAAATGACACCTGCCATGGAGGAAAGAAATCAAAAGACAGAATCACTGTTCTTCTAGCTGCCAATGTAGCCGGGTCAGAAAAATTGCAGTCACTAGTCATAGGCAAATTTGCTAAACCATGTTGCTTCAAAAATGTGAAATCTTTGCCCATGAAATATGAAGCAAATGAAAAGTAGTGTGCTACCACAGCTGTATTCACGGATACTCAAGTGTAGGCAAAAAAGAGAAAATCCTTGTATTTATTGACCAGTGTGCTGCACATCCTCAGGTAAACCCTGAAAAATGTTCAAGTAATTTTTTCCCAGCAAATTGTTCTAGTGGATTACAACCTCTGGAACTGGGTGTCATTAGGTCTTTTAAAAGCTCATTATCGGAAGCTTCTCATATGAAAAGTACTTTCTGTTATCGGTGCAAAGGATGATGCACCTAAAGTTAATATTCTTGGTGCAATGCATTTCGTGCAACAGTCGTGGAATGCAGTTACAAGAGGTTCCATTAAAAACTGCTTTTACAAAGCAGGCTTCTCAGGTTGTGAACAACATAAAAGTGGATCCAATACCGAAAATCCTGCTGATAATTTTGCGGATGACGATCTTACAGAATGGAGTGAAATTACCTCATCAAGTATTGTGTTTTCCGATTATGTTGATTGTGACACAAATGCGCATACCTGGCAAATGCAATCCCTTGATGATGTTTTGGATGAACAGATCAGAATAAATGCGTCATTCTGATGAAGAAGATGAAGCAGAACCGAAAGTTAGCTGCTTTAGTGATGCTGCTAACGGTATAGAATGTGCTAAAAACTACTTGATGTGCTTCGATATTAATGATAACGTTTTTCATGCACTTCATAAAACTGAAGCTGTAATTTATAAAGCTAAACGTTCAGGAAAAAATAAGCAATCTTCTCTGAAGCATTTCTTTTCCTAAAGTGTAAAAAGGTAATCAACACATATTCTGTTTTTACAAGTTAATTAATACTAATTGATGTTCTGTTTCATGCAGTTCATAACACTAAAAGCGTTATTTAAGAAGATAAATGCTAAAAAACAAAATCAACTATCGTATTTTTCTCACAATTTTAAAACACATTTAAATTTTGATGCTATATATTGGTCTAATATCTATGAATTATGTATTTAATATTCAAAGTAAATGTGTACGCATTTTATCAGCTTTGATAATGAATTTTGTAATTAAAAGTACAATGCATAATTTAAATTTCACTGAAAGAGCACTTAGCTGCTTATGTGTTCTGTTATGAACACTAGCTAAATTTGAATGTTTCATTCAAATGGCTTCCTCGATTTAGCGAATTCCACGATTTTACGTACAAGACTGTTGGTCCCTTGAAATTCATTAAATCCAGGTTTGATTGTATATTTGTAGTACCTTTCATTGAATTTAATATGTATTTTACAGACCTCTGCAGAAAAATATTAAGAACTGTGACACTAAAAGATATCAGAGGCTAATGAGTTATTAACACATTATCCTAATAGAAATTATAATATTCTGTTACGTCATTTTAAAAAATTAAAAAGAGCATC
Source organism: Macrothele yani (assembly GCA_039090855.1). NCBI lineage: Eukaryota > Metazoa > Arthropoda > Arachnida > Araneae > Macrothelidae > Macrothele > Macrothele yani. Next base: position 37,600,769 of record CM077004.1, read on the forward strand.
TGAGCAGTTTCCTGCATATCTCATTATTTTCTTACCTTTTGTTTCTGTTTGCTTTCCTGTGTGTTAGTTGGTACTGCAAATTATTAGAGTATGGTAAAATTTCCTTTGTGAAGTCATGTGGCTATGATAGCTAGAAAAGCTATTATCTTGATACCCCCCCCCCCAAAAAAAAAATATTCAAAGCAAACAGAATATAAATTCTGAATTTGCTTCTAACACTTACTGGTTATCCATGTAACACCTCTCAGAAAACTTGAAAGGTGTTACATGGATGACCAGTAAGTGTTACAAACAAATTCAGAATTTATATTCTGTTTGCTTTGAATATTGTATCGATTTCCCATGTGTTATGAGGAATATTTCTTCCTTCATTGACCCCCCCCCCCCCAAAAAAAAAAGATTGATTAAACTGCATTCCTTTTGAGGGTTCTTCCTGTAACTTTACCTGTAGCTTAGTTCCCATGTTTTTCAAGGACTGTTTTTAGGCAGAATTCTCGTAATCATTTCTGGGGGAGGGGGGGTATTGGCAATGGGCTCCAAGATACAAGAAGTTAATAATTTTTTAATTTTTTACACTGTTGTAACTGTTTTCCTATATTTCAGAACTTCATAAGAAAAGGGTTATTGATGGATCAAGTATTTAATTAAAGAACATTTTGAAAAAGTTAAATGGTTTGCATCACCTACTAATGAAAAGAAAAGAAGACAAAAATAAAAGGTAAGCAAATAAAACACACAGAGAGCAGCTATGATGAAACCATGGGCAAATAAAATGATGGACTTGTAGAGCAAAAGCTCCTATTCGTAGAATATTCTTAGGATAACATGATAGAATGTTATTCACCTTATTGAGAAAATAATGTGTCAAGATGATTTTCACATATTTTTGTAAAGGGATAAAATGCCCTTTTTTCAGTACTTTCCAATAATTATTATTAGTCAGTTATTTAGTTGGCCTAAATCAATCCAACTTAAAAAAAATGTTTCAGATTGAAATTGTACACCAAAGTGGTTCTGTGGGAGGCTGTATGAATATTTAATTTTTGTATTTTTTGTAAATGATCCATTCTGGGGAGTGCAACTATCATAGCTGACTTATCCTCTGTTTGCTGTGCATTTTGCATTTTGCACTGTACTGTTACGACCAACCATTGCTTTCCTATTCCTTTTGAACACTCTTCATGAAACACCCTGTATACTATAATTGGTTGATCATCTGGAGCTTAAAGTAAAAAGAAGGGTATCATAGTAAAAAAAAAAAAAAAGAAGGGTGTCTTAAATAAAAGAAGGGTATATGTATTATAGTCTTTCAAATAAAAAGAAGGGTATCATAAGGCTTCCAGTATCTTTGGAAAACATTTACGAAGTCTCAAACTCGTTTTTATTACAGTTATATTTGTTGAACTTGACTCTAGTGTGAAATTTCAGTTCATCAGAGAAACAGTTTGTCTTGATCACAATTTGTCTACGGCAGATCAAGACAACAATTTTGTGTAGAAAATTGTTGTCTTGATCTGCCATAGTGATTAGGTCCCTGGCAGGGGTCATTGATGTTTTTTGGGGTTCAGGAGAGGGGGGGGGGGGGTCAGCAATTTTGGAACCAAATGCTGACAAATGTAATGCATGTTCAAAACCTTCTGGAGAATGCTTTGAACACTACCAACACTGATATTCCTACCTCTGATGCTATTTCCTTTATAGTTTCTCTTCAGTCATGTCTCACAATGTTGTGGTGTGTACATGGTCAATCTTTTTGGCAGTTGAAAAGATACATAGACAATCATAATCAACTCTCACACGACCATTATGGAAACTCTTATGCCTTACATAAACTTGTGATTTCTTCATTGCCATTTTTAACATATGTTTGTTGAAGCATGGCTAATGTTTTCAGTGGTGATTTTCAAAGCAAAACACAAACTTTGGTGTATGCATTTGCTCAGTTGCCAACATTTTCAGCTGTGATTTTACTAAACACACAGTAAATGAAGAAACTACTAGTGCTGCACCCAGACAGGAAATGGAATGGGGTGGGGCTACTTGCCCATCACATCTTCTGTTTCTGAAGTTGGCAGCATGCGTGCCAAAGTCGTGCATGCTGCCAACTTCAGAAACTGAAAAATACCCTTACAACTCTTCATCCTCACAGTTGGGGACAGTCCTTGGAACTTTTTGAACCTATATTGCATATTCAAGTGACATGTCAAAATTATTCTGGTCTCTCCCAGTGGCAGAGTGGTCAGAGGTTCTGGTTTCTGATTAGTCATCTGAGCTGGGCTTGGGTTTAAGTCCTGGATGAGGCATGGGTGGGATATTTGTCTTTTGGCTCTGGCTTTCACCATTTCCTGAAATCATTGGTCCCAGATTGGGGATAAATAGCTGCTTATAATGCCCTTGAAGTTGCTCATGGTGTTGTTAACTCCCCCTCCCCTAACAAAAAAAAAAATATATATATATATATATATTAATTATTCTACATGTATTTATAGCTGTAATCCTGATTGTACATTTTTACATGTTTTGTATGCCATAAGTGAAATTTACTGGCATACTTATCTAAATTTAATTTTAATTTTCAGAACCAGATCACAACTATTTCTCTCGTGCCAGTATGGTGAATCTGCATCCAAGGTAGGTACAATGTTTTTGCTATTAATTTTTTCACTGGTATGCATTTATACGAGATTGAGATGTGAAAACACTATAGTTTATGACTGAAGCTAGTAAAATGCTTTGTGATGTATACCAGACGATTTTACCAGTTTTCATTGTACTGCTTAACTAAGGGTAAAATAAATGAGTGGTAGGCAATGCACGTAACTAACAAACAAATTAAGAAGAAGGTAGTGTAGAACACGCTAAGTTACGTATAAAAGTTTAATGCAAATATATTTCAGCCATTACTATGGCCTTCATCAGTGCGACTACGATTGGTTTATGTTCCAGATTGGAAAGGTAAGTTTTGTAACTCCGGGTGACGTGATGCAATGAGGGATTTCCAGATGTAAGGAACGAAAATGGGGAGCTCAGAGTTGCAATTTTTGGAAAATAAAATTTCCAAACTTTCTCTAAACCTCAGAGCATACTGATTTTGGAAGGGAGCCAACTTTTTAGTATTGGACCAAAGTGGAACAGCAGAAGTGTCAGCCATGGTAAGAAGAGGTAAGGCAGAAAAAGGTTTTCCAAATTTCACATCAGATTTGTGTTCCTGAAGTCTTGAGAGAATTTTCCGGAATGAACTTTCTATGCACGCGGTTAATCCAACGTTAGTCTTGATCGGAATTTTATACACTCCAGGTGAAGAAAGCGGAGGTCTTGGGTCTTTGTCATTACGGAGTATAACAGAAATTGAAAGGGAAGAACGAATGGCAAGTCTATATCCTGCTTTTTGAAGATACTGATGAGTTTGTAGGCAGAAGGTTCGTGGTAAGAGATTGAGCCAGCAAACATAAGCTCCTTTTTTGGTGAAACAGGTTGAAGAGCAACAACTGGTTTTTTCTTAGCATTTTGAATTAATTTAGAAACCAGGAGAGGGGGAAAGCCATATTGAGTAACGATCAAGCGGATGTTTTCTAATTCATTTGTTAGATTAACTTCAGTGTTACAAACCAAATGAGCTCGATGAATGAGAGACTTGAGGGCTGACAGTTATATTGGTGGAAGGTATGAGAATTGAAAGGAATAATGATGTTGGTAGAAACTGGTTTTCGGTAGACATAAGTAGAAAGAAGATTATTACATTTTGAGATGCTGATATCCAAAAAATTTATCTTGCCATCAATTTCTTTATTAATAGTGAATCTAATGGACGGGAATTTTTCAGTGATTAAATTTGTGAGTTGCAATAGATCCTTTTTAGGATGAGGCCTGATGACAAAAATATCATCGACGTAGCGGAGCCATAAAGTAGGTTGTTGGTCATGTTGCATCACTATTGATTGCTCAATATTTTGCAGGTATACTTCAGCCAACAGTGGAGAAAGAGGTGACCCCATATTTACACTTTGGTTTTGTTGATAGCATTGATTATTAAAAACGAAAAAAACTGTTGACGAAGAGAATACAGGCAATCATACAAATCCTTGGTTAAAGTGCCGTCCATGGGGAATTGTTCTTTGAATTTATGAATGAGTAGCATGTGTGCTTGAAATTGAGGCACAGAAGGAAAAAGTGATTCAACGTCCAGGGTAAACATACTGGCATGACCATCAATGGAATTTGGAAGTCTAGAGATGAATTCAGCAGTGGATGAAATATTGAAGGGGTGGTTATTAGTGATAATCTTGAATTTTTTGGCAAGACATTTTTCCAGGTTACAAGCAGGAGAGTGAGAATTTTCCACAAGAGGTCTGATTGGAGCATTAGCTTTGTGTAATTTCCACAAGTGGTCTAATTGGAGCATTAGCTTATGTTATTTGCCCAAATTAAATTACACAAAGCTAATGCTCCAATTAGACCACTTGCGGAACATGCAGACATCAATAGTTCATGTGGCCCCCATGGCTGGCAATAACGGCCGCTACACGCCACTGCATCAGACAAAAGAGGCTCTGGATGTGGGCTTGGGGTATGTCGGTCTAGGCTGCTTCCACACGTTGCCACAGTTCATCAGGCGTAGCCGCGGGTGGTGCTTGCTGGACCACTCGGTTCTCAATCAGCGACCAGACGTGTTCAATAGGCGACATATCGGGAGAACAGGCGGGCCACGGCAGCAGTGACACCTGGTTGGCTGTGAAGAATTGTTGCACGATGCGTGCCATGTACGGGTGTGCATTGTCCTTTTGAAACATGGCAGCTGGCAGGTCCTGCGGGTAAGGGAGGACTACAGGCTCCAAAATGTTGGAGATGTAGCGGTGGCTGTTGTGTGTACCGGCGATGCGTACCAGAGGGGTGTGGGTGTCATATCCAATTGTGCCCCAAACCATAACGCCAGGCGACAGGCCGGTATGGCGATGCATAATGCAGGCGTCATACAGTCTCTTGCTGCGGTACCGCAGCGCACAGATCCGACCATCGTGGTGTTGCAGGCAGAAGCAGGGTTCGTTGGAGAAGACAATGTCATGCCATTCTGTAGTCCAGGTGCGGCGTTCAACGGCCCACTGGCGCCGCACTCACCGGTGGTATAACGTGAATGGTATTCGGAGCAGTGGGCGCTGTGCGACAAGTTCCCGCTCCTGCAGACGACGTCGAACGGTTCGTGCTGACACAGGTTGTTGCGCAACACACCCTAATTCCTGCGCTAACGTTCGTGATGTGGCGGTGCGAGCCGTCAATGCCTGCCGCACAACATGCCGGTCCTCTCATTCGGTGGTGTGCCATGGCTGCGCCAATCGCTCGCGTCGGTCCGTCTGTCCCTCCTGCACCTACCGAATCCATACTTGCCTCACTGTGGCTAGATGACGTCCCACACGGGCGGCGATGTATTGGTACGATAAACCACTGTCGCGATAAGCCACTATTCGTCCTCTGTCGAACTCCAAAACGTGCTGGAATGACTGTTGTATTCTGCAACGATGCATCAGAAAGCTTCCCACGCACAGGTCCGGCAGCACAACACACTTTCACTACTTATACCACGCCTTCTGTACACCCTTCTTATAGTGCTTCTCGGTGGCGTGCTGGGCACACATGATTTGCATATGCCCTGCAATGCTAATCGTTTGCATGTCCTCTTGCGGGCGTCGCATGCTGCAAATTTCAGGCCAATCGGATGCTTCCTTCTTGGTGTTGCATTTTGGGTGGCCAGCAGTGTATTTGAGGAAGATTATGGGAGCGAAGTATTCTTCATCACGATGGGCATCCTACCAAAAAAGGTTTTTGCCAAGGGATTTTGTGAATCAGGGGTACTCTTTCAAAAAGAAATGTACACTGATGCACCCTGGTGGCAAAACTGTTAACTGTCAAAAAAGAAGAAAATATGCAGAAATTATTTTTTATAGTGAAAGCTGCATGATGGAAAAATAATTTTTAAATATAACTTCTAGATGCAGAGGTGTCAACAGTTTTTTTTTTTAAGTATATGCTTCCTAGCAGGAAAACTGGGCATTATTTAAAGAGAGTAATGTCTGCACTCTTTACACAGTGATTGTCATACAGTACAAAAGGAACTGTTTTAGTAGGATCTTTAGAAGCGGAGATACAATTGCTTACAGAAATACAAATTAGCACCACTTAGTGTCAGAACTCTGCATGATGGAAAATTGAAAAATACAAGTGTGTGCGATACTCCATGAAGTGCATATTATCAAAAACAAAATAAAGGGAGATTTTCAAATCATACTTTTAGAAGCAAAGGTATAAGACATGCATTGATGCCCCTAGTAAAAAGGAAACAACTGTGCATTGTTTTGAGTATAAAATATGCACAAAATGTTTTTGGTTGTGAGTCTTATCTGACCAAAAAGGAATATTTTCAGTCTAGTTTTTAAGAGACCAAATACTGTGACAAATACAGGTAAGACTCAGTAATGTTATTTTAAATACACCAGACTGATTTAATACGCTATATGCATTTCTTGAGGTAGGACTCAGTTTCTGCCAGGCTTAGGTTCCTGAGATTTCTGGCATAAAATGAAGTGGTATAAATTAAGCAAAAATATAATAGGAATATATGTAAATACATTAGGTTTTGTTCTAAGGTTTTCAGTAATCAACACAAAATACTTGAAAAATGTTTTATTTTATGAAATTTATGTATTGAAAATTGTATAATATTTAAGATAATTTAAAAAAAAAGAAAGCAAATTTATTGTTTTAAAGTAATATAAATGTCTGTTTCGTTTTCTTCATTTCTGATAATAAGTTATAGTATATGGCTGTAGAACTGTCTCAATTCCTCTCTTAATGGTTGATCTCTGCTCCAGTTGGGGTCATTGCTACAGAAGATCTCACATACCTTATTAATAAGGGCAATAGCCTCTTGCATTGATTTTATTGTTAATTTCTTGACCTGCATTGCAGAGTCAGCTTCATTTTTCTTTGTTCCTTCTTCAGACATTTGTTCAGCCAGCTCTTCTAAATCTTCTGTTGGAAGCTCTTCATCATGACTCTCAAGGAGCTCATTAATGTCACCAACTTCTACATCATCTAGTCCTATTTCTTTTGCTATCTCTGTCACATTCTCTGTTATTGATGCAAGAATAGTCATGCTGTTTCAAATCGGTAATTCAGTCAGGCCAAAACGTACACCAGGCACTATTCATGTATGGTTTTGACACTTCGCTGCATGCTGCTGATATGTTGGAGATCCCTTTCATGATGTCATATGACTTCCAGTAGTCTCTCAACATGTCGCTATCAGACACTTGAATAGCCTCAGAAATTTCCTTGAGTGTTGTCTGTAAGTAATAAAGGTTAGGAGGAGGCTGATGTCACTCTTAACTTTTCAATGTCCTGTTGTCCACCAGAGCATGTTTGTAAGTTCATTTGTAGTTCTTAATCCATGGTTAATGCAATTTGCTTTTTCTTGTTGCTTTTTATATTCTGTTCTTTGTTTAATTATTTAAATTTTAAGCTGTAGTTTTTTCATTTAGTATTATAGTTTTATTACAATGTCTGGACCATCTGTGTCTAGGAAGTCAGGCAGTCATGACTCAGAACCTCCTGCAATCGTGATCTAGGAGAGGTGCAAATTGAATTGGTGTAAACCGAGTCCTACCTGCATATTGAAATCAGAAACATAAACTCACATCTCTACTGCCAAAATTGTGTGTTACAAAGAAGTAATAATTGTATCTTTGCCAGAAACTGTATCCAATGCAGAATGAATTTTTCAAACTGATTTTTTAAAAGTAGAGATGTTGGGGAAAATGTGATATACATTTCTGTCCCCCCCCCCTTCCCAACAGAAGAATTGAGCATTATTTGAAAAAGAAATTCTGCGCAAAATGGTCTGCATTGTAAAAGGTATCGAATGAAAGAAAAAATCTCTTCAGTAAGATTAAGATTTTTATGAGCAACAATATGAAATAAAATGTATTTTGAATTTGTTAGCACCTACATGTATATACCCCAGTTGCAACATTATGGCATGGAAAAAACACCAAAAAGGCAAGGATAATTATTTTCACAATACAGGCTTTCCAACACAAAAATAATTTTTCAAATTGGATTTTCAATTCCATAGTTGAATTGAATGGCCATTGTGATAACATAGGCATGTACTTTTTTTTTTTTCAAAAGATATGCCCAAAAATAGCAATGCTTTTTTACTCTTGTTCTCAGTTTATCCTTTTTTAAAAATATTTTACCAAAGAAAGAAAAAAAAAAAGTATATGTGAGAACATTAAGTATGCATTTAGGATGCAGTAATATTTACTCCTGAACCAGTCTCCAAGAAAATTTTCTGCTGAAATATCTTCAAATACTGAATTTTTTCAACAGAAAATGTTAAACTTTGTAATTTAAAGGATCAACAGCTACGAGTGCATGCCTTCAAAAAATTTTTATTATTTATTTGATTGAGTAATAATATATTCATTACCAAAAGTTTTGTTCTGGAAATGGAATAAAGAGACATTCTTTTTTTTTTTTTCTTGTACTCTGTGTTTATTCAAAAAAGTTTTTGTTTTGTTATAGACAGAGGCCTTCAGTGCTTCACACATCCAAATTAAAAATGGAAAGCAAAACAAGAAAACTGTTTGCCAAATCTCCAAACTTAACATTAAAAAATTCTGAGATTTTTCATTCGATGGAGAGCTATTTAAATATTACACCCGCTTGTTGATTCAACAGCCCATTCCAAGCAAAGCTTGCAGGAACAGAAAGTCAAGTCCTGTCTCCTAATTCCATTTTTGGAACATAAATTTGAAGTAAGTAATTTGGTATACATTTCTTGGAATAGCATGAATGAGTTTATCTCTTGTAGGGGAGGGGATGCAAACACCAAGAGTGGTAACTTTTCTTCAGTATGTAAACAAAAATTTGAAATACAGCACAGGCCTGACAAGTCTTCTGTACCTGCATATTTTCATGCAAACTGGCTTTGGTCAATAAATCTAGCACAAGATAAAAGAAACATGTTAAAGCATTTATTTGCTTTGCCAGATTGCTAAGTCATCCAGTAGTTCTGATTTCCTATTCTAACCAAAGTAGCTAGAAAACAGAAACAGTACAAAAAAGTTTTTGCATGCTATATTATGCTATCAGGGCTTGACTCGTATTTTCGTTTGAAGTGCCATGGGATTCATGGCTTGAAAACAGGCTGATCACTCCGATAGTCAGAACACCATGAATGAATTCATGAAAACATATTCATGAATATTATGTATCACCTCAAATTGCAAACAAGTATTTGGTTGGAGGCATTGCACAGCATATGTCCCCATAATTTGAATTGTTGAGCAGCATCTGAAAACTATCCTCCATGTAATACAGTAATTGTGTGGAGACAATTTTATACATCATTTTCTCAAGAAAGATTATGATATTACATGGAAAAAGATTTCTGCTGTATATGTTAACAATAGGTTCACCTGCAGTTCCAGCATAGAAGCTCTCCTTACACCATATTACTTTCTTACCCTATGTTTACTCTCTTTCTTTTCTTGTATAAAGCTCTGTAGCATCTTCAACTTCATTTGAAAAAAATCTCCACTTTCTCTTCATCTAAAAATTAAAAGTCTTGTTCTATGGTCTTGGTAAACACTCATTTAAAACTTCTTCCTGTAGTTTGTTTCTGCAGTTCCTAACATTTCTTTTCTAAGCAAGGCTGCCATGTTTTTTTTATTATTATTTATTTAAGACTGTGGATGCCATACAGGTTGATACATTTCAATGCTATGGTGTATGAGGTTATCTTAAAACAACACTAAAGTGTATTTTATTTAGGTTTTAGCTGAAGATTAGCATACATTCCATGACAATTGAACAATTGAAATGCATTTGTGATCACCTACAATCTTTCATATTTTGCATGAAATCTGCATGATAAATCTTTCACCTTTTTTTACAATAGCTCTGTATATGAGGGGGAGGGTGTGTGTATGTGTGTATACAGCAACTGAATTACAGAAAGTATTTTTAAGCAACAGTTTTTTTCCATTTACCACAGGTTACATCAGTAGTGCTTTCATTATGAAGTTATAAATTAATTTTATAACTTTGAAAACACTTCTGATATAACCAATGAAGAAAAGTTTTTCAACAAAATCTAGAGACAAAGATTAAAGCAGAAGGCAAGAAAATAACATGATACAAAGAGTGCTACTGTAGTGGAAATCCAGGTAAACAAAATAATTTAATACTGAACAGAAACGTCTTTTCTCAGGATCATCTGATGCAAGAATGTAAATTCTTCTGAGGAAATCATAAAAGAAAACGCTAATATGTTTTCTAGGTAGAGTGGTACTGTCATGAGATTGGGGATGTTTATCTCTTTTTGTTGACATTACATCAAGACACTGCTCATTTGTTTTGCATTTCTAGGTACATCTTGTTTAACATTTTAGCTCTCTTCAGCTATTAAAAATTAAAAATATAAAAATTTATCTCTAGACAGGCATTCATGCTTACTAACCTCTTTATTTCTGTTTTGAATAGTAGCTCTGTAATTTTATTCGTAGATCTGATACTTTTGTAATTCAACATAAAATAACCATTGGCCATTAAAAACCATGAAATGACCTATGGCTGTTAGGAAACATTACCACAATCATTTGAGGTTCAAATTAGTATCATAGTCCATACAACTGATTTTGAACAGCTTTGTTGCATTTTAAAACAATAGTAAGTGACTATTATCTTTTCCCTAAAATTGCTTGCACAAAGTCATCTGATTTACTCGCTCACTAGAGTGAACTTGTGACTGACCATCTTTTGACATATTTGAATGATATTAAGTCATTGTTAGCCTTTTCTCAACATCGATATTTTTGCTCCAGTTTGATTGTGGAATGACTGATCATTGTCTAATTATATTATGTAATTTATTTCTTCAGCTGCTAGTATGTGTAAAAAATATCTCAGATGCCAGAATTAGGGTGTTCAAGAATAATCTAACCACTTAGATAATACTGATTGTTCCCAGCTATTGCACAATAATTTGCTGTACTTTACCAGCTCATTTACTAGAATGCTCTTCAACATGCTATGCTATTGTTGGCCACTGATAAACTGTTGTTTACCAGGTATTATGTTTAATCATAGTTTGACAAATTCTAAAATCATAGGGCTACAGACTTGATGTCATACTATGATCCATCTGGTCAATTATCTCTGAGCTGTGTCTCACGTCTGACAGATTAGTTATATTTAGGTCAAGGACAACCAACTATGAGGCTCATAACAAAAGTTCTGCGCACATTAATTTAAAACTGAAATGGATGATGCGATTAGGAAAACAAGATCACAGCAACGCAGTGGTGTCAGAACAACATGCTATCCTTTGCTGTGTGGACATGGGAGGATTTGGAAGTGGAAGCGTGCAGCTTCTCTGGTGGAGTCACGGCCTTAGACCAGCTTTCATATGTGAAAATAAAACTCCTACAGAGATCCACACTGCTTTGCAAGAAGTTTGTGGGAAAGGAACTCTTGATCAAAGCAGGATTTCTTGCTGGGCATCGTGCTTTCGGGAGGGCCGAAGCAGCATCAAAGATGATCACCGCTCAGGCCGACCTCAAATGGGAGGAGATTGCTCATCAGGCAAATTTGTCCACCATGTCTGTTCACCGGATTTTGACCTACTCACTGGGAAAAAGAAAAATTGCCACGCTCTAGGTGCCCCATCAATTCACCACCCCCGAGCAGAAGGCAGCCAGAGTGAGCATCACGCAGTATCACCTACACAGGTTCAAAAAGGAAGATGATACCTTCCTGAACAGAATTGTTGCAATTGATGAGACTTGGACCCATGATTTTGAGCTGGAACTGAAGTCACAATCAGCAGAATGGAGGTATCCAAGTTCCCCAAGCTCCTCAAAGTGTCTTTGGCAACAATCTAAAGTGAAGCAAATGATGATTTTTGCGTATGATGTCCAGGGTGTTGTGGTCTCTATTTGAGTGCTGGTAGGGCAAAATGTCAATGCACAATGTTATCATGACCCTCTGAGGAAGAAATTGAGACTGAAAATTCATCATAATCGCCCCAACTTGTTGGAAGCGGGAGTGATCTTGCTGCATGACAATGCATCATGTCATGGTGCAGCGTCGTATGGTGACTTTTGCCAAAATATGGCTGGGAACTTTATCCCACCCACCATACAGCCCTGATCTCAGTCCACCCGACTTTGATCTTCTCCCAAAGTAAAAAAATTGGCTCTGTGGTATCCGCTACGAATCACTGGACGATCTGTCATTGGACGTGACCAGAGTAATAAAGCCAAAAAAGATGGTGTACTACGAGGCATCCAGGACCTACCTCACCACTGGCAAGCTGTCATTAGCAGCAGAGGGGTGTATATTAAGCGGCAATAAGGTAAGTTTTCTCCATTACTTCACACTTTTCTCAAAAATGGACAGTGTGCAGAACTTTTGGTAATACCCCTGTACAGTGTCCTCAAGGGCCAAGACCAAATGTATGGAGGTGTTGGGGGCCACTAGTAAACTTATAGGCAATACAGCTTAGTTTTGCCTAATATGTATCTACATATTTTTTATTGAGTATAGCATCATCACCATCATCAATCCACTACTGGATGAAGGTCTCCCTAAGTCTCTTCACAACTCTCTGGCTTGAGCCATTCTCTTCCATGTCACTTCAGCATGTTTTGAATTTCATTCAACTAATCTAATATGGTCTTCTTGTGGGATTTCCCCACCCCTTGGCATCCAGTTAGATATATCAGTTGTTCAACAATGGCCAGTCTTTTTAGCAATATGCCCAAACTTTGCCACTTCAGGGTTTTTGATCAAGATATCATCCACTCTTGTTATTTTCTTGAACTATCAGTTCTATGGATCATCCTATCCACTGGAATCTAGTCCAATATTTCAGTTGTCCAACAGTGATAAGTTCTTCTAGCAGTATGTCCAATTCATTATCACTTGAGTGTCTTTACTTTGATCATGAAGTCATCCACTCGTGTAATTTAACTGACCCATGAGCTTCTTTTCCTATCTTTCCTGATTACACCAAGCATGCACCTGTCCATTCTTCTTTGAGTTGTCACAGCCTTTGCATGTCCTTTTTAGTTAAAGTCCATGCCTCTGATCCATAAATAACAAGGAAGGTGCATTGATTAAACACTTTCCTTTTAAACCCCATCACCAAATAAATATATAAATATAAAAGTATGAGTATTAAGCTATCAATACGAGGGGTGTCCGATAAGTGTCCGGATTTTTATTCCTATCAGTTACAGAGAGTGATAAGAAATACAGGATGCATAAATGTGATACTAACTCACATATGTAATACAGTGGTACAAACTGTCTAAGTCACTTTTCCATGTGTATTCTCTGTTAAGCACAATGCATTTCCTCCACCGATCAACAAGCCGATTCATTCCAGTAGCGAAGAAATCTGCAGGTGTGTTGTGAATCCATTAACGGACAGCCGCTCGCAGATCGTCTATGCTCTCATAGTTGTGGCCACGAAGACTATTCTTCAAGGGATCGAAAACATGAAAATCAGAAGGTGCCAAGTCTAAACTGTAAGCAGGGTGCAGAAGAGCAGTCCACCTCTGTTTTGCAATTTCTTCTTGCACTGGTTTAGCAATATGCAGGTGAGCATTATGATGCTGAAGCAACACTTGATTGTTTTTCAATGTTAGCCATTTGGTCGGATACGCTGCGCAATTTTTCTCAGTGTCTCCAAATAGGCCTTTGCATTTATTTTTTGCCAAGTACTCAACCAGAAAAATGCTGTGTTTGTCCCAGAAGACAGTAGCCATGACCTTGGACACCGACGAACCAACTCTAAACTTCTTTGATGGGGGCAAATTCGGATGACACCATTGCATACTTTGCCATTTTGCCTCCGGTTCGAACTGATGAATCCACATTTCATCGCTTGTAATTATGCATCCCAGGAATGCGTCACCCTCCTCAACATAGCGCTGCACCAGTTCATTGCAATCATCTAGCCTTTGGCATTTATGCACCACTCTAAGCATTCAGGGTACCCATCTAGCACATATCTTCCTATAGTTGAGATGTTCATGAATAATTCGTCCAACAGAATCTTTACTGATATCCAATTCCATGGCAATATGCTGAACACAAATGCTTCAGTCACCTTTAATCAAGTCATCAACCCATTTAATAGTTTCATCAGTCACTGCCATGTTAGGCCTACCTGACCGTGCCTCATCTTCAAGGCTTTCATGGCCAGCTTTGAACTTCGTAACTCATTCATAATCACTGGAATGAGACATAGCCACATCACCATGCACCGTCCGAAGTCTTCTTATAATGTCCATGACCTTTACGCCTTCTTTCATTAAAAATTTCACTACTGCTTGCTGCTTAAACTGAACACTTAATGTAGCTGCCATTGTTTTTTATCAACAGTGCTACCTAACAGTATCAAGCCCCTCCACTTTTACAGCGCTTCATTGAAAGTAGTCGTAATAGTTTCATGCATACATATGATCATACACAAGGTGTTGTGTCGATAGGAATAAAAATGCGGGTACTTATTGCACACCCCTCATATATAATTTTTAATAAGAGAATAAAATTGCATGTACATTGAGCATTGACAAATATTATTAGTGATTAGAAAGCTAATGTCAAAGCATGTCCAAAATGCTGAAGAGAAATTAAATGAAATTTAAAAATCAGTCTTTTATTGGTAAAGTGTATGAAGAGAGCTAATCAGAACATTGTGGGTGCTTGTATGAGTTCACAAATTCTTTAAAATCAACTTTTAATGATGAAAATAGTTGCAGTAAGTTTTGGAAGTACCATCAGTCATTTGATTCCATTGTGAGGATTGGATTGCCTTCATTGAGGAGATCATATAATATATTCGCACACATGTGCTCCAAAACATGAAAAAAATTCTTCTAGAAAATTGACTTAGTTCTGGGTATCCATCACTTAAAACCAGTTTCTAAAACATAGTTCCTGTTTCCCACAATGACTAGAAGGGACCACTTTGCAGATCACATTTGCATTGGGTTAATGCTTTTGTGATACTTCAAATAGCCTTTTGGATGACTCTTGCAACTCCTGCTACTTTCCATGAAAAGAGTAAACATTGAAGATTCATTGTTCAGCTACTTTATTGGTGATTTAATTTCCTACTTGAAATACTTTATAGCAGGCTGCATGCAGCCTGTGGCTCAACAGTTAGCCATCATTGATTTAGACGAACATAATGTTTATTTCCAGTAGGGGGATGTAAACTTTTTAATTGTTATTTTTATCGTAATGTGAGCAAAACAGAAAAATTCAGTTTAGGCCACAGCAGATAGTTTTCTTGCTGCCCAATAAATGTTGGTTTATGAAACCTTGCTCTTAAGACCAGCAGATAGCTTCTCGATGTTTAGTAAACTGGTTTTACTACATCAAAAAAGCTATTGATCATGCATGGTAGTTGTTTAAATGCCTGTAAACAGGTGCAAAAACTACTTGATATAAAATTCCTACTTAGGAGTTTTAAACTAGTTAGCAACAATGTCAAGGATATTATATTATAGCTTAAAAATTGATAGACTGTGACTTGAATTTCAGCTGTCAGTAGTACTCTTGACTTGTACTGTCTTTCAGGTAGTGGCTACCAGTTGTTAGATATCACTTGATATCCATTTGCTTGTATTGTACAGTTTAACTATCAGTTGAATTGATTTTTATCTGAACACCATAGTGTATCATTTTCTCACATACTGGTTGTACCAAAATGAGTCAAAAATGTGTCCCATTAGCAGTTAAAAAGTTTAATGATGCAAGAAAGCCATGCACACTCATCTCATTCTGCAAAGTACAGGCCACTGTTTTCTGTAGTCCTTTGCCAATGTTCCACCACAGCCATGATCGTATGGAGGTACAACTCAAAAGATGTTTTTTTGGAGACAGTATCTCTGATGTCACATTCCACATCCACTACTGAAGCAAAGTTCTGTCCTTGTAGGAAATAGAAATTTGACCATGGAGCAAAACAGGTGGTAGTCAGATGGGACAAGGTCCATACTGTATTTAGGATCAGGCAGGATCTCAACCCCTTCGAATTCCTGTGATTTTTGGCAGACCATTCTGGAAGTGTGACTTAGTGCATTATCCAATTGTAGCAACATCCACTTCCTATTGATGAGTGATAAGTAGCATTGGTATAGATCATCATGAGCCTGCTGCAGTTGTTTCACAGCCTGACCATCTGGCGCAGGTTCTCAGAGCACAGGACGCTCCCAATTCCACCAGATGCACAGCATGACTTTCCTCTCAAACCACCCTCTTCGCACCACTTTCTGTGCTTCCTGATGTGGCCGCAGCCACTGGCACCCACTGGTTGGATAATATAGGAATATCCACTTTTCATTACTTGTGACAGCATGATGCTGAAACCTATCATCCTATGGAATCGACAGCAATCTATGACAGAGAGCAATATGTTCTTCCTGCTGAGATTTTGGTTCATGGAGAATTATTAGATCCCACCTCAGCTACCTCTCGCCATGCACTGGTACAGGGGTTTGCTGTCAGTGTTTCAACCAGAGCATTAGTGTTGGTGGTTGTTGGACATCCTGGCCTTGGCTTGTCTTCAAGACTGGTGTGTCCCCAGTATTGAAATGCTGGAATCATTTTTGTACTATCCACTATTTCCTTGCCTTCAACTGCAGAAACTTCTGTCGCTACTGCTGCCATGTTTAACCCTTTTTTTCCAAGAGCATCCAAACAGTATGTTTATCAACCTCCAACTTCTGCTTATCTGATAATTCAATGCACACCATCATCCCCATCATCAGCCCCATGTGTTCCATGTCGTTACGGTACTCAGTCAAAACTGGTGTGTGTTTTCCAAAGGAGTGGAGGCCCAACATTAGGTTTAATATAAAGCGGAATTAACTTTTGACTGAACTTTTGTATGTATGATTGCTGCATCACTGTGTCTAGTACCTTGAAAATGGATAATCTGTCTTATTAAGATAAAAAGACAGAAACTGTTTTGTTACAGTATTTGCAAGCAGTTTGCAGACAAAATTTTATCATATTTAAATCTTCTCAAAACTTTATATTTATGAATATAAGTACTATTAAAAAAAAAAACACAAACTTCCTTTGTTTCAATGGAATTTGATAACAGGATTCTTCTCTGTGCTGCCTTTCATTACAAGACAGTATCAATCACCTAAGATTAAAGTAATTGAAATAAACATTCTTAAAAGATTTGCAGCATTTCCCTGAAAAAAAATGTAAACATCTATAACTTTATTGTTTTAGAGGGAAAATTCTTGTTGAGACAAATCTTTATATTTACCACAGTCCTCATAGCAGAAAGTTCCTGGTCAGTGTGCAACAGATATCATTTTACCACAAAATAATCTTCTGGTGGTAACTACTGAATACAAAAAACAATAAAACTTTGCACAGGTAAAAATAAAAGAGAAAAGAGACCTTATATTTCTTTTAACTAAGAAAAACAAACTCATCTAGCATATATACTATAGCAATTGCAAGGTAATAAGGATCAAGAACACTCAGCCCTCTTTTTTATGCTTTCCAACCATAGGTTGAAGAAGCGTATAAGCTCCAGCTTTGTCCATCCGCCTGATAACTGGCGTAAAAATGGTTCGATTTCGATGAAATTTTAGTATGTGGTAGGGGACCACCTGGGGACGAACCCTATTGAAAATGGGACAAATGGGGTGAAAAGTCACGACGTAGGAGCGGGATCCATTCCATTGCACTTATGCGTCATAACTTGCGTAAATATGGTTCCATTTCAATGAAATTTCACTATGTGGTAGTGGACCGCCTGGGGACGAACCCTATTCAAATTGGGTGAATTGGGGTCAAAGGTCAGGACATAAGAGCGGGATGCATTCCATTGCCCTTATGTGTCATAACGTGTGTAAAAATGGTTCGATTTTGATGAAATTTCAGTATGTGGTAGGGGACCACCTGGGGACGAACCCTATTGAAAATGGATGAAATGGGGTCAAAGGTCAGGGCATAGGATTGCGATCCATACCATCGCCCTTATCCCATATTATTAAGTCAAGTAATTTTGCTTCCTATACTTCTAATGGAAAAACTTTTGTACACATTTCCTTCACAATAAATGTGTTCCCAAGGATGAAAATTTGAACGTCAATTAAAATAACTTCATATTATAACTTGGAATACTTAATATTTTCTAAAACATAACCATAATTTTATTAAAAATCAATAACTTTTCCTTTGGTGGTGTTGAAACCAGAAAAAGCATGGCGCGACCTGTACTTTGATGACGTCAGTCGACAAACAAATGTTGGATTGCATAATTATGGTTATGTTTTAGAAAATATTAGGTATTCCAAGTTATAAAATGAAGCTCTTTTAATCGATGTTCAAATTTTCATCCTTGGGAACGCATTAATTGTCCAGAAAAAAGATAGCGCGACCTGTACTTTCATGACGTCAGTAGACAAACAAATGCTGGATTGCATAATTATGGTTATGTTTTAGAAAATATTAAGTATTGCAAGTTATAAAATGCAGCTATTTTAATCGATGTTAAAATTTTCATCCTTGGGAACGCATTAATTGGGAAGAAAATGTGTACAGAATTTTTTTCATTCGAAGTAGAGGAAGCAAAATTACTTGACGTTCACCTTAAAGGAGCAATTCTTGTATGTATGTATGTAAATTTATTTTGAAAACGGCTTTAAGGATTTTGATGAAAGTCGTTAACCTACCGTTTTCTGGTACTAGAAATCGATTTAGCTTGATCTCGACTTTAGGAAAATTCGTTTAGTGGGTTAAATAACCACCCCGAATTATCATGTTAATTTTAGTATGTGGTAGGGGACCACCTGGGGACAAACCCTATTGAAAATTGGTGAAATGGGGGTCAAAGGTCAGGACATAGGAGCGGAATCACTTCCATCGCCATTATGCATCATAACTTACGTAAAAATGTTTCAATTTGGATGAAATGTTAGTATGTTGTAGGGACCTGCCTAGGGACGAATCCTATTGAAAATGGGCGAAATGGGGTCAAAGGTTAAGACACAGAAGCGGGATCTATTCCATAACCCTTATGCATCTTAACTTATGTAAAACTGCTTCGATTGTGACAAAACTTTATCATGTTATTTCGGAAGTATACTGAACCAGTTCTGTTGAATATTATCGAAATGGGATCAAAGGTCAAGGCACAGGAGTGAGATTTATTCCATAGCCATTTTCCTCATAACTTGAGTAATAACTTGAGTAAATATTTCTAGTATGTTGGAAAGTGTATCATAATCAATGCATTGCATGATTTTACTAACTTGCTATTCTTGAATTTTGTCTCTAGTTTCAAGTTGAAATAAAGATTTGTAGGATAAAATGGTATTTAGCAACAATACAGGACAAAGGGAACATTGCTAGAGAAGAACACTACAGTTATGGGAGAAATCTTTGCTCCGCCCAACTTCCGTTTTCGGAAAACTTTTGTCCATTTTCAGTGTTAAATACAAACACTTATATAATTAAATGATATTTCAACAATAATACAGCACAGAGGAAACATCGTGAAAAAAGAGTAATGGTTATGGGAGAAATCTTTGCTCCATCAAACTTCCGTTTTAAGAAATTGTTGCCTCTGATTTCAAACTGCAACACAGGCATTAATGTAATAAAATGATATTTAACAACAATACAGACAAAGGGAACATTGCGAGAAAAAAAAATTATAATTATGGCAGAAATATTCAGTCTAACTTTCGTTTCAGGAAGTTTTGAAAGTTGGAATTCCATCCAAAGATAATAAAAACTTGCAATCATCATCAGGAATCTTCAAGAGAGGATTTAAAAGGGTTCTGGGAATATTGTTTTTATCGGCAGGACTAAAATAAAATTTATGACACCCATCCTTGTGATTCTGCTGTGGAGACCACAGTCCTTAGATGTTATATGTAGAGTGGCTTCTAAACAGTAATATTTTCAAGTGAAACACTTAATGCTTATGTGGATTGACAGTCTTAAAATGAATGAATTTGATATGTTTTGATTTTGTGATTTGCATGTTGCAGTCTTTGTAAATTCTTGCTCTGGTTATTTTGGATTTTTAGTTTAAATTTGTGTATTGCCATAATTAAAATCACTAAATTTGTCATTATTAAGCACTAGTAAAAGAAGTCTTTATCACTGTAATTTTTTCTCCAGTTTTTTTTTTTTTTCAGGATTTGTCTATTTTTGCTAAGAATGTTCTTTGTTTCCTCACTGTATGTTTAGGTAGTTGGAATGAATTATTTTTAATCTCATCCTATGTAGGTCTCCATATTTATGGGTACACCCATTTGTTGCTGTACTATATATTGTTGTGTGCATGTCTTTCATGTGGAAAATATCAGCTGCTACAGATGTTGATATTTATGAGAACATGGTAAGTATATTATAGTATTCTACCTCACTTATTATATTACTGCAATGCATTGTAATATTTTTTTCTTTCTCTAAATTGAATTTATTTGAACAAATTTGTTATAATGATCCAGCATGCATAATATTAGAGTAAGTACTTTCAGGCCAGGAAACTGATTAGGCCTTAGATTATTTTCAGTATCAAGCTAGTTAATTCTCAAAATTAGAAATTAAGAGATTTAAAATGGCATAAATTTAGGTCTGTAATTTTAAGGTATGAAATTGTATAATTTCTCATTTAAAAAGAAGTAATACATAACAGTATTTTTGATTCTTTTCATTTCTGTTAAAATGTGAATGAACTTGCAATTCTGTGGTCAGCTAAAAAAAATTCACAGAACTGTTGTGCATGTGGGTCATTTTCACATATTAAGAAATTCTGTAGCTATTATTCAAATTTTTGTAATATTTAATAGGAAATTCCATATTCCTTGTGTGTGTGTGTGTGTGTGTGTGTGTGTGTGTGTGTGTGTGTGTGTGTGTGTGTGTGCGTGCGTGTGTGTGTTTTGTCACTCAGGCAATTCTGAAAGACTTGGTGATTTACCAAAGCCAAAAAAAAAGTGTGTGTATGTTGGGGAGAAATCAATGTGCACCTTTCTTAGGACAGAGTATTCACTCCACTTGATGAAAATGGCTCTCTCAAAATGATATTCATTCTGTATCGGAATAATTAGCACGTCTTCTGTAAAAAAAGATCGTGCTTATGTTATCGGTTTGTCCGTCCGTCCGTCCGTTCGTTCGTTCGTCTGTACCCACGGAATATCTGCAACTATTAGTCCGATTTGAAAAATTCTTTTTGCATTCGAAAGCTTGAAATATGCAAATGATGATCCTTTATTTCGTTTTTTTTTACGATGTACAATTTCGCCGCTAGAGGGCGTAAATGCAGGTGATGTCGAATTCAAAAATACGTTTTATTCCACATATTTGCTTCTAAACATCCGATTGAAAAAAATCTTTTATCATTCGATTCCATTTATGTCGAAGAGTATTTTGAATATAGTTTTTTTTTTTTTAATTACGCATAGATTTTCCGCTAGAGGCGTAAAAGTAAATTGCATCTTTTCCGATAACTCTTCTTCTAAAACTCCGATTTGAAAAAAAAATTTCAGCGGATACATCTCCTGATGCACAATCTTTTGCATATAATTTCGAATTTTTGGTAAAGAATACTTTGGCCACCAGGGGGCGTAAGTGTTAATTTTTGCTTCTGATGTATTTGCCATAAAATCTGAGCTTCTAAAATATCGATTGAAAAAATTCTTTCGTGGACTGATGCCACTCACATCGATAAACCTTTTCGGAATATTTTCTTCCTAAAATATTCCACTGTTTCTCCGCCAGGGGGCTTGATGTATATCTTATTTTTGTCAATATCTCGACTTCTAGGGGTCCGATTTGAAAAATTCCTTCTTTGTTGGATAGTGTTTTCCGTGTCGCATGTTTTTTATATAATTTCAAAATTTTCACGTAATTCATAGACTTTCCGCTAGGGGGCGTAAAGGTAAATTGCATTTTCCCCTATATCTCTGCTTCTAAATCTCCGATCTGAAAAAATCTTTCTGCACTGGATACAGCTCCTGATGGGAAGTCGTTTGCACATAGTTTCTAATTTTCGTAAAAAATGGTTTGACCACCAGGGGGCGTAAACCTTAATTTCCGCTTCTGATGCATTTACAGCAAAATATGAGCTTCTAAATTCTCGATTGAAAATAACATCATTTGTAGACCGATACTACTCATGTCGACAAACCTTTTAGAAACATTTTCTTCTAAAAATAGTGCACGGTTTCTACGCCAGGGCGCGTAGATGTATATCTTATTTTTGTCAATATCTCGACTTCTAAGCGTCCGATTTAAAAAATTCCTTCTTTGTTGGATAGTGTTTCTAGTGTGACATGTTTTTCCTATAAATTCAAAATGTTCAAGTAATTCATAGACTTTCCGCTAGGGGCGTAAAGGTAAATTGCGTCTCCCCCTATATCTCTGCTTCTAAATCTCCGATCTGAAAAATTCTTTCTGCACTGGATACAGCTCCTGATGGGAAATCGTTTGCACGTAATTTCAAATTTTTGTAAAAAATTGTTTGGCCACCGGGTGGCATAAGTCTTAATTTCCGCTTCTGATGTATTTGCAGCAAAATATGAGCTTCTAAAATCTCGATTGAAAAAAGTCTTTTGTGGACCGATACTACTCATGTCGACAAACATTTCAGGAATATTTTCTTCTTGAAATAATGCATGGTTTCTGCGCCAGGGGCGTAGATGTATATCTTATTTTTGTCAATATCTCTACTTCTAAAAGTCCGATTTGAAAAATTCCTTCTTTGTTGGATAGTGTTTCCGATGCGAAAAGTTTTTCGTATAAATTCAAAATGTTCAAGTAAATCATAGACTTTCCGCTAGGGTGCACAATGGTAAATTGCGTTTTCTGCTCCTAAAACTCCGATTTGAAAAATTCTTCCTGTATCGCATACAGGACCTGACTGAAAATATTTTTCACGTAATTTCTAATGTTTGGTAAAGAATGGTTTGGCCACCAGGGGTCATAAGTGTTAATTTCTACTTCTGATGTACTTGTAGCAAATCTGGACTCCTGAAAACTCGACTAAATTTTTTTCTTTGACCGATACCGCTCATATGGATAAACCTTTTGTGAATACTTTCTTCCTAAAATAATGCATGGTTTTCCCACCAAAGGTCGTAAAGTAACATTTTTTTTTTGTCGATAACTCTGTTTCTAAGAGTTCGTAAGCTCACGATTCCGTTTACAGCAATATCTGAGGGATTAAAGACCCGATTGAAAAACTTCTTTCTTCCGTCAGATACTATTGTTTTCTATACCGGTTCCATTGACTTTGAATAGCTTTGATAAATTTAATTTGCGTCAGAACGGATACAAAAGACGTGCTTATTACACCCGAAAATTCGGATGTCATCTTTCTTGTTTTTTGTTGGAAACAACTATACCAAAGACTTCACCGAGCATTTTGCTTACCAACTGCTACAGTTGTCAGGGTTTGCTAAAATGGTAAATTTAACAGAAGTGCAATAAGCAAAGCAGGAAGCAGGAAATGTATATTTGTTTATATATATATATATATATATAAACAAATATACATTTCCAGCAAACTATCATCCCTTGGACATTGGACACTGTGAAAATGCTTTTCTACCAGATGGAGCTTTTTTTATTTCTGTTTCTCTTTTTTGCCTCCACAGGAGGAGAGAGGTAATGGCCTAGGGCAATTGATGACTGCCTTGTTTAGTTTGCCAGATTTCTCCCCCTGGACTAATTAGAAGATTCTCAGTAGCAAATTTTCCGTCATAGTTTTGTAAGTAGGGTATATTTATGTAATTTTTTTTTATAGGAGATTTTTCTTCCAGACAGTTTACGTACTAGATTTTGTCCTGAGTGTCCATTCTAGAATCTATTTGGAAATAATTAAAATGATCTGCCATGAGTCAAGGGGACATGGCTGATAATATTTGATCAGTTCCTTGAGGAATAACTTTATACACTATCTACCAACAAGTAATTGGACACCCCTGCAATCGACGATATCTGCCGTCCAGATGCACGTCACGGCCGCCGCCGTTAAATATCGTGTGGGAAACAACAGCGCAACCAGTCGCATGCAAGATGCCATGCAGTTCGGAGCTCTTTGATTTCAAGAAAGGTGTTATCGTCGGGTATCACAGAAATGGCCGATCCATCCGTGAAATATCCAGTGAGTTGAAGTACCCAAAATCGACAGTGGCCTACATGATTGGCAAGCAGAAGATGAAAGGTGACTGTCGGAATTGCCCCGACCCGGCAGACCCACAAAACTGGGAGTTAGAGACCGACGGTTGCTGGCCAAAGAAATTCGGAAGAACCGCACCAAATCGATGAGCCACATCTGCGAGGAGTTTCAGCAGGCATCCGGGAGTGTTCTCTCGATGAATACCATCCGTAAAGAAGCCTATCTGCTCGGTTATCATGGACGTGATGCCGCCCATAAGCCTTTGATCACCAAGTCCAATAGCGCTGCTCGGCTAACGTGGTGCAAAGAACGTCTACAGTGGGCCGTTGAACAGTGGGAACAGGTTCTCTAGAGCGACAAATCAAGTTTCACCCTCTATCGTTCGGATGGCAGGGTCTGGGTTTGGCGTCTGCCTGGAGAACGCCTCCTGCCAGAATGTATTGTGCCAACTGTGAAGTTCGGCGGCAGTGGAATTATGCTATGGGGGTGTTTCTCCTGGTATGGCACGGGACCCTTGGTCGCAATTCCTGGTAGACTCAACGCCGAGACCTACTGCACCATTTTGGATGACCATGCGCTTTCTACGTTGTGGCAGTTTTACGGGGTGGACCCATGTTACTTTCAGGATGACAATGCCATCTGTCATGTTACGAGGTCCACCATGGCTTGGTATGGTGACAATGGGGTTAATCGAATGGACTGGCCTGCGCAGAGCCCGGACCTTCACCCTATCGAGCACCTCTGGGACGAGTTGGAGCGTCGACTTAAGGGGTGCTCCCACCGTCCGAAATTGGTAAAGGAACTGACCTGTCTTCTCCAAGCCGAGTGGAAGAAAATACTGCTAGCCGTCGTACAACGCCTGGTTGAGAGTATGCCCCGGAGGGTCGCAGCTTTAATCGCCACTCGTGGAGGCTCCACCAACTATTGAAGGTGAATAGACTTCGTTTTCCTTTGCTATCACAGGTGTCCAATTACTTGTTGGTAGATGGTGTATAAATATATTTGAAAATAATAATAAATCCCCTTTTTAACAGCCATGGGGCAAAACCTTACCCTTGGGTTGCACACTAAATACGGAGGAGTTTGTAGCATACTCTCCCTTGATGAGCCCATGCTGTATTCTTTTTTTTTTTTTTTTTTTTTCTGTATTCAGTGTGGCCAGGTTGATAGTTCACTGATACAATTTGGCCAGGTTGATAGTTCACTGATACAATTTTTTTAATCTCTAATGCTTTTTTATTATATCTTGTTCACTATAGAATACTACTGTATTTGCAATAGTAGCAGAATGTCTTTGTGTTCACTTCTTCAGCATCTATTTGTGTACAAAACTTTTAGCCACATTTTGGCACCCACTTCTTTCACTACACCTAATCTTATATATGCATTTCCTTATTAATTACACAAATAATCTTGTAAGAATATACCATCTCACCTTCTCCTTGATCTATTCATTTTCCCACATTTATAGCACATCACTTCCTCCAACTGTCCATTTGTTTTTATGTCATCGAGGAGGGGCTGGCTTTCATACATTAAGTGGTAATTATTAAGTAGGAGTCTAAAAATTTATTAGTAAATGGCCTTTGTGCTACAGAAGGAGAGCGTGAAATAATAGCAGTGCTGATGACTTCACAGAACTGGGTCATAGAATAATTTATATTTAATGTAAACTGAAAGAAATCATGATATGATGGAATGCAGTGCCCATATCTGATTTTTTAACCAAAAGTGAGTACTGTATTTCCTACATTGTTCTTGTTTTATAGTGCGTTGAAACTGTATGCTTCTTTATGAATCACCCTGTATATATTTCATGTTCTTTAATTTTTTGTTCAATATATTTTATATATTCAATTGTGGTTTCCATAATTCTTTATTTTTTATTTTCTTATTTTTTTCATTTAGTGTGTGCATATATATATATATATATTGAATTGTGGTTTCATTAATATTTATTTTTCGAAAATACATAGGATAAACGAACATTGATGATAACTAATATCCCTCAGACTCAACGGCAAAGACGTTACATTAGGTCTTATTTCAAGTAAGCAACTTTTCGTTTATTTGAATAAATTACTATTTTAAGTTCGTTAATATATGCACTGAAGAGCAATTGAATTAGAGACAGCTGGCGTTATGCAAATGTGGTGCTGTGGGCAGCCCTGTAAATGGAAACATGATGTATGCAGCGATCCGACAATATAAGGAGTGATGTGACAGCAATCAGTAAGAGTCGGACGCAGTATGGGTAAGACGAAGGATCTAAGTGCATTTGATCATGGGCAAATTGTCCGAGCCTGACGAATGGGTCACTCCATCTCGGAAGTCGTGCAGGCACTGGGATTTTCACGAGCCACTGTGTCATGGGGGCACCGTGAGTACATCAAATCCGGTAAAACCATCCCTGCAAGGGCCAACTGCCATGAACAACAGCATGTGGATGAGCAGGGTCATCATCGGCTAGCTCGCATTGTAACAGCGGATAGATGGACCACAGTGCAAGAAATCACTCGGCAATTTAACGCTGGTGCACAAAAACGTGTAAGCAGCCACACCATCCAGAACCATCTCCTCACTATGGGGTACAGAAGCCATCGTCCCACGAGGGTACCACTGCTGACTGCACTTCACAGGGTGCAAAGATTAGCATGGGCACGAAAACATCGCCACTGGACCCTAGACATGTGGAAAAATGTTGCTTGGACTGATGAGTCAATATTCACGTTAGTACATGCGGATGGCAGGATACGAGTATGACACAAACCACATGAAGCGATGGATCCTTCTTGCCAGCAGAGTACTCTTCAAGCTGGTGGGGATGGCATTCTCGTCTGGCTACTGTTTACGTGGACTCGCAGGTCAACGTTACCGGGATATCCTGGACAACCATTTGCTCCCGTTTGTGCGTCTTCAGCATTCCACTGGGGACCTCATCCTGCAACAAGACAATGCACCGTGCCATCGCTCCCAAATTGTATCCGAATGGTTGGATGAACACTCCACCGACGTGACCTCGCTTCCTTGGCCAGCTAGGTCACCTGACCTCAATCCCATCGAGCACATCTGGGATGCCCTCGAGAGAGATGTTCGAGGCTCTGACCCCCCTCCATCAAATCTTTGTGAACTGTGGGAGCTTGTTCAGGGGTCGTGGATCCGTATGGCTTCCCAACACTTCCGGTGTCTTGTCGAGTCCATGCCGAGACGAATCGCCGCCGTCATCAGGGCGAAAGGTGGTGCTACAAGTTACTAGACAGGTATCTCTAATTCCATTGCTCTTCAGTGTATGAGAATTTGACAGTTTTGTTAATTTATTTATGTTCCCAAGTTCTTATGGTGCATATATTTTTGAATTATTACTTTCCATGTATTGGTTATCGAAAGGCAGAGAAATTTGCATATTTGAGTTGTTGTGCAGTAGTAAATCGTCATACCAAGCATTGATTTCATCCAAAAATTTTAAGACTGTGTTTAAGTGATAATTGGCATCAAATAAAGTTAACTATTTTAATTACCTTCTGCATTACACCCTTGTGATTGGAATTTAAGTTCCAACTCAAAACACTTAGGTGGATGATACAGTACTAGCTTTTCAAAATTTCATTACATTTAGTGGAATTTTTGAAGTACTAAGTTATTTCTGCTTCCCAGTATCACATGGTGCACCTTCAGTTATAATTGGTATTTTTTATTTTTTTCGTGTTCCCATCCAGACAGTTTTATAAGTCTCACAAGAGCCATGTACAGCCTCTTTTCTCAAGTGCTTCCATCCAGTAGCAAAATAGTCAATAAATACTGTACTTTTTATCATATAATCTGCAGACCATAAAATTCATACAAAAAATATTTTTCCTTTGTGTAATTCAGACCCTGAATTCAGAAAAATACAAAAGAAGGAGAGGATTACTGTATGGTCCACATATCACGATGTTGATCCAGAACCATAATTTCCGAAAGAAAAGTCTCAGAATGACTCAGGGGTTTAAAAATGTAGGGAAAACAATGATCTTATTAAATAAAGACACTCGATTTTTAAGTGCTTTTGGGGTTATCTTTTTGTATTTTTATCCCCTGACAAATAAAACTCAGTGGCTTGGCATCTATATAGTAAACAGTTTAATCATGCCAATGCAGCTCCAGAGTATGGTATTACACCTTGCCAATGATGAGACACTGAAACAAAGAAAGTTGTAGGAATACATTGCAAGGTAAAAAGAAAAAAGGTTCTTACGGCAATAAAGGAAAAGACCCGTGAATTGATCAGCAAACAAAAATTCATTGAAAGCCTACACATTCCGACTCCTCAGAATTGGAGTGAAACATATGAAGGTATTCTTCTGGTAAAATGGGGCTGTTTGGTTCTTCTTCAACACCTCTGCAATCACTTTTGCCTGTTAGATTTTGACCTAGATTCTGGCAAATGCCTGATTTTCATAATGCATGTTTAATTGTTTCTAGTAAAATGCTATCTCATGCTTTTTACCCATTCTTCTGGTAAAATGGGGCTGTTTGGTTCTTCTTCAACACCTCTGCAATCACTTTTGCCTGTTAGATTTTGACCTAGATTCTGGCAAATGCCTGATTTTCATAATGCATTTTTAATTGTTTCTAGTAAAATGCTATCTCATGCTTTTTTTACCCAGGTTGCAAATTCTACATAAGTTGCTTGTGGCACCTTACTGCTCTTGGTAAATGTGTGCAATCCTTCTATCATCCAATTTTTCCAAAGCTTCTGCACTTCACATTTAAAAGATTTATGAGTACCAACTTCCAGAACTGCATGTGAGACCCAGATCAAGTAACTTTGAAAGGAAGCATGTATAGATTCATGCAGCAAGTGCTGTGCACACATTTTCATTGGCTGGTTTACAAATAAAAAGAGGTTCATTTGCTCAGCATTGTTCTCATCAATACAAAGAACCATCATCCCTACCCACAAACTTCTCCGACCTTTCATAATGACACCCCTTCCCCCTCCTCTCTGCTTTGTACAAACTCCTGAACTGAGAAAAAGTTTTCAGATTTCCAGTCATAAACCTCTCCTACACAATTACCCTGAGAATTTTCTTAAAAACCAAAGGGACACAAAAACTTTTGTTTTTCAGTCAGTGTATTATCCGTATTGACGTATTATCTACAGAACCTAAACTTATAAATTTTTAGCAGATAATCTGTGGATTATATGAAGAAAATTACAGTACTTAAAAAACAGTATGTTTTTACTTAAACAACCTACATAGACTAACAGTTGTGCTGTATAAATTATGTCACATGATTAATCCGTCACTAAAGCAAAACATTCTGTACCGTTAGAGTTTGTTACAATGTAATGCTATTTTCTTCCACTAAGACGTTTTTCTTTTTTCAGAAGAATCAGATAACAGAACATGTAACAGAGTTTATTATGTCCTTCCTGTTTTTAAATAATGATGTTGCTGCTTCAGTCATGGACTCTTTAACTATATCAGCATCAGAAAATGGTTTCATATATTTGGCAAGGATGCAAGAAATATGTGAAGAGGCCTCAGTACATTTATCTTGTTTTGTCATGGAATGATCCATAATTTGGGTCAGTGTTATGTCATTCAAGCATATTCTCTCAATTTTCAGTTTGCAATGACAGCTTGAATAATTTGTTTTTAGTCTAATAATTCCCTTACATGTTTGCACGTTTAATTATGGGCGTGGTTTCTTGACAGATAACACACAGGTATTACTCAGGCTTCATAGGCAGTGTGAAATAATACATGCCAGACCACTCTGGAAGAAAACTAAATATTTATCAAAAAGGCACTTTAAGCCTGCTACTACTAAACCCACTGGCACTTGATAAGCAAACAACTGACAAAACAACAGCTAAAGCCAACTGAACTGTCCAACAGACTACTAGAAAGGTGACAGTGAAACAAAAGCGTGGCTAGACCTTGGAATGCCAAAGCCAACAGCTGAATATGCACTCCAACAATTTGTTCTTTCTTTCTTCTTTTTTACGCTTTCCAACCATAATTTGAAGAAGCGTATATGCTCGAGCTTTGTCCGTCCGTCCGTCGGCATGATAACTCGCGTAAAAATGGTTCGATTTCGATGAAATTTTAGTATGAGGTAGGGGACCACCTGGGGACGAACCTTATTGAAAATGGACGAAATGGGGTCAAAGGTCACTGCATAGGAGCAGTATCCATTCCATTGCCCTTATGCATCATAACTTGCGTAAATATGGTTCGATGGCGATGAAATTTTAGCATATTGTAAGGGACCACCTGGGGATGAACCCTATTGAAAATGGGTGAAGTGGGGTCAAAGGTCACGGTATAGGAGCAAGATCCATTCCATTGCCTTAATGTGTCATAACTTGCATAAATATAGTTCGATGTCGATGAAATTTTAGGTTATATTGCAGGTGACCACCTGGGAACGAACCCTATTGAAAATGGGTGAAGTGGGGTCAAAGGTTAGGACATAGCAGCGGAATGCATTCCATTGCCTTTATGCATCATAACGTGTGTAAAAATGGTTCGATTTCAATGAAATTTTATTATGTGGTAGAGGACCACCTGGGAACGATCTTATGGCGTCACAATCTCACACTTGAGATGTTGGCACATGGTCACACCATCTGTCTCATTACGTCACGCATTGTGTGTGGATCCTATTAAAGTTTTATGACGTCACACTCTTGCAAGCAGATGGTCGCGATTCCCATCTGCCTCATTACGTCACGTGTTGTGTGCGTATGTCCGTCCGCACGATAACTCGCGTAAAAATCGTTCGATTTGAATGAACTTTCAATATGTGAAAAAGGATCACCTGGGAAGGAACCCTATTGAAAGTGAACAAAATGGGGTCAAAGGTTAGGACATAGGAGCGGGATCCATTCCACTGCTCTTATGCGTCATAACTAACGTAAAAAAGGTTCGATTTCGATGAAATTTTAGTATGTGTAGGGGACCACCTGGGGACAAATCCTATTGAAAATGGGCGAAATGAGGCCAAAGGTCAGGACATAGGAGCGGAATCACTTCCATCGCCATTATGCGTCATAACTTACGTAAAAATTCTTCGATTTGGATGAAATGTTAGTATGTTGTAGGAGCCTGCCTGGGGACAAATCCTATTGAAAACAGGCGAAATGGGGTCAAAGGTTAGGACACAGGAGCGGAATCTATTGCATAGTCCTTATGTATCAGAACTTACGTAAAAATGCTTCCATTGTGACAAAACTTTATCATGTTATTTCGGAGGTATACTGAACCGGTTCTGTTAAATATAATCGAAATGGGATCAAACGTCAGGGCACAGGACCGATAGTTATTCCGCAGCCATTATCCTTATAACTTGAGTAATGATTTCTGGTATGTTGGAAAGCGTATTATAATCAATGCATTGCATGATTTTTCTGACTTGTTTTTTTTTTTTTTTTGTTCTATGGGGCTATAAAAAATGCATTTCACGTCTGCTAATTGGTTCTGGTTTAAGCTGTCAGTAATTTGTGTTTTGCACAAATATACATTTTACCACAACATAACAATAGCAATATTAGCACTTGCATGAGTTATGTGAATATTACATACATATTTAATGTTATTTATCAAGAAAAAAATAAGATAAAAGTAAGCATTTTTCTTTGTAATTTTAAGTACAGTGAAGTCGTGATCTAACTTTTTTGTAGGGAACACCAAAAATGAAAGTTAAATCTGGAAAATCATTGAATGTGGAAATACATGTACATATATAAGTTAGGGACTTCAAAATGCATTGTTAAATCATTAGATCTCGGAAGTGTTAAATCGCGATTCGACTGTATTTGCCATCAAAAATCAAGTTTACGCCATATCCTTATTTTTGAAATATCTAATTTATTTATTTTTTTAATTTCTGAAGTTTTGCTAATATTAGTTGGCAGGTATGGAATAGGTTCAGGTACTTCTAAAATTTCTGTCTTAAAAAATGCAGTAGCAGAAAGTAAACGAAACTGCAGATTTGTAAACAAAAGATTTCTGTTTCTCATTCTACTCATATTCTTTTATTCTTATGTTATGAATTCTTCTCAATGGGCAAAAATTTGGTTATGCTCCAATCAATAGACTGAATAACAAGCAGATTTCAGAAGAAAAGGAGGATCTGTAATCAGATATCAAGCTTATAACTCCCTACTGCAAAATGGTAAGAATTTAAAGTGTTATTGTTGTAAATAAAAATATACATGTACATACTCCAAATTGTGAGATTAAAATACCATCTAAGCATGTTAAAAATTTATTTGTATAAACGCACAAGCACTTTCGAAATCATCAGGAGATTTCATCATCAGGTGTGACACTTAAAAAGGTAAAAAAGGCATTTCACAGAATAACTCCATGGTGGCTGGGTGACCAGCGAGACACACACTTGACGTAGATACTAAATGAGGTCTTGAGTTTGGATATGCTACACGTAGATGACACATATCAGCTGTTGCCACAGAACAAGTCACAAAAAGGAAATAGCGGAATGCAGTTACAAATAAGTTAAGTTAAAGATGCACTGGTAGGTGACTATGACGGAATTGCCAAAGGAGGTTGATGAAAGTTAGTTTCTGCCTTGATAAGAGAGAATTGCCAAAGGAGGTTGATGCAAGTTTAGTTTCTGCCTTGATAAAAGAGAATCGCCAAAGGAGGTTGATGAAAGTTAGTTTCTTCCCTGCTAGTGGCAAAACAGCTCATTATGAAAAATCAGAAAATATTTGCGAGATGGTTTTCATTTCAGCATATATTCAACACAAAAGGAATTTTTCAAATCGGATGCTTAGATGCACAGGTAGTAAAGGAAATACAATACACATTTACACACCTTGCTAGAAAACTGTGCAATATTTGAAGTAGAAAATGCTTGCAAGATGTTCTTTATAATATATAATGAGCTAAACAGTATCTGACAGATTTTATTTTCCATTCAGATTTGTAGAAGTAGTACTGTGGAGTAAACTAGGTATTGGGATTGCCATGTAGGAGTAACATTGTGCTTTGAGAGATGACCAAAGGTCTGGATCATTGTTTTCGTAGTTCAAGCTTTCCATTGAAAATATAATTTTTTCATATTAGACTAACAGGTTTAGCAATATGCATAAACAAATGGACTTTTTTTTTCTTTGTTTCAAAAAGACATACCTAAAAGACAGCCTTGACAAACTATTTTCCCAATTTTTGTGCTATTCTGTGTTTCTGACATTTGTTCTTACAGGTAGCAACTATAAGAAGAAATATGAGGAATACAGAATTATTCTAATGTGTATTTTGTCTATATCCTATTCAGTTTTTATGCTAAAGATGCGAAATGCAAAACAGTGGGTGATGTTGAAAATTATATCAGAATTGCAAGAAGAAAAGTACACTGTCTTAGATGTGCTGATGGTTTCAATCTTACATTGCTGTTTGAAAAAAGAAACTGCCAGAAAAACTTATGCAGCAAATGGAAACTAAGGTTTATTTCTGAATTTGAATGCAATCAAAAAGTTGTATTAATTAAGACAGATGCTAATTCCTTCTAAAACAGACTCAGGGACATGTAATTGAAGAGGCTGAATATTTGAATATTTTGATTAAATGATAAGTAAAAGTAGTTGCATTTAAAAAAATTGAATGTTCATAAGTGGGTTTACAAATGTTTCAAAAGTTCATGTGAAATTTACTTTTGCTCAGCCTTCATCTCATCAGACATGTGTGGTTCCCACCTGGCTCAAGCTTTTCAAAATCCTAGAATGCTGTTAATGCATCCTACCCTTTCTTTAGAAATACCTAGTTTAGAGATAATTTCTTTTTGCATTATGCTGCAGTTTCCTTGGATCATTTCTTCACCATGCTGTCAATGAAACTGGTTCATTGTAGTCACAGGTCTCCCTGACCTTGGTTTGCCACTCAGATTTGCTTTCTCCATATCTTTATCTTTACATTGCCTTATTGATCATCTCACAGTACTCATGCTGGCACATTGACCCCATAAAGTGCTTTCAATCTTCAATGAATGTCAGTTGCAGCAATTTTTTTCTGCAGTGAGAAATCCAATCATCCACACATCTGAATAGCCCTCCATTGTGACTCACACTGAGCAAAAACCGTGCAAAGCTGTGGGACCTCTCTTCAGGGGAAGCTCATGTGACTGACCAAAACTCACAATGTTTTTTTTTTTAATGCAAGATATGATGTAATGTAATTCAAGTAAGTTTATTTCTATCAAATATTTCACATGGTTATGGAATATACCTAGCACATTTTTATCAGTTTTAATACTTTTGGTATGATATTACCTATAGTACTGACACATATTTGACAAAAACTGGATTTATCTGGATTTCTGCACTCTTACCATTAATGCTGCAGTGGAGGCCAAAATTTTCAGCCTGCCCTTGCACAAACACAAATATATCTAAAGAGGAAATTTGGATTTTTTAAAAATTATTTTTCCTTTGCTTTGGATCTTTGATTCTAATGTGTATTTTTGATTTTCTGGTTATACTGAAAATCAAATAAATTGATTTGTCTAATAATTGATTCTTATGTATATATAATTATATATATTACACATATCTTATATTAGGTCACTGTATCCTACGGTTATGTTAGAAGACATTAAGTTTGCTTATGATGTTAGAAAATTAATGCGGCTGGATTTTGAAAGGTGAGTGCTTATGATGTGCTTGTCATTTGTGCTTGCTTTTATTCCCTTGTTATTTACTGTTTTACTGATGTATTGTTTGGTCAAAATGAAGTTCGCATATACTTTGTACATGTACAAAAATCTAGCGGATAATGCTTACCTTGGCATTCCTTTCTAGCGATGGGAACATTTCACGCACGTGTTTTCCTGTCTTTGTTAATGTTATTGTCCTAAAGTCCGTTGTATGCAATGACTGGCTTTACTTCTCACCCTTTTCGCTGGGTATACTCGTTGGATCTTTGCCTTAGGATTCAAACACATCAATTTTTACCGTTCTTTATACTCGAAATTTTCGCCCATACTCTGGGCATCCTCAGGAGCGTGGTGACTTTACCACCGATGTTCGTGGTTAAGTCGCCACGCTCCTGAGGATGCCCAGCGTATGGGCGAAAATTTCAGTATAAAGAACGGTAAAAATTGATGTGTTTGAATCCTAAGGCAAAGATCCAACGAGTATACCCAGCGAAAAGGGTGAGAAGTAAAGCCAGTCATCGCATACAACGGACTTTAGGACAATAACATTAACAAAGACAGGAAAACACGTGCGTGAAATGTTCCCATCGCTAGAAAGGAATGCCAAGGTAAGCATTATCCGCTAGATTTTTGTACAAGTTACTTTGAAATATCGCACGTAAAAGAGAATAGTAGAATGATTAGAGCTATATAATAGTCAGAATTAGAACTACTAATTGGAATTACTTTGTACATGTTTTTGGCTTGTTAAAAGAAATATGGAGTTTTTAACATTTAAATGTTGTAAAAAAAGGGTGCAGAATTACTTTCTGTATTTTGTTTGCATTTCATTTCACTGGCAGACTAATACAAATTCATTTCATGCTATCTTTCCAGATGCAAGGAATTGAAAATTTACTTTTCAATTCATCTATATTATAGGTTATTTTAATGTGCTACATTACTTTAAGTTTTGAAAATTTCCAAATAAATTTACAAATATTTTTAGAGCTCTGTCACACATTGCCAGTGTAATACTGCACATTGTATATAGCATTCCCGAAAATAATGTTCAAATGCAGTCTGCATCAAACAATTGCATATATCGTTAGTATTTGTTTATTTCTGTATTTGGTTCTAATGGCACAAGGGGTATATTTGGTCCAAAACCATTTATCACAGTATGGACTATCACTGTACAATCACATTTTTGTCCAAAAGCTTTACAAGTTCATTGTAAATCCTGACTAATCAAATTATCTTTCACTCTCCCTCTCTCTCACATGCTCGCATGCACTCACCCACCC
Source organism: Macrothele yani (assembly GCA_039090855.1). Classification (NCBI taxonomy): domain Eukaryota; kingdom Metazoa; phylum Arthropoda; class Arachnida; order Araneae; family Macrothelidae; genus Macrothele; species Macrothele yani. The sequence goes on from CM077004.1 coordinate 37,636,958, forward strand.
CATCCCCCAGCCCCTTGGGGATGATGTTATTTATTTTACCCCTTGTATTTTCTTATAGGAAAAATTATATAATGGAATATCCATCAACAGAAAGTGCACCAACCAATCTACCAGGTAAGTATGAAAAGATAAGTCTAAGGTATATGAAAGTGTAGGAAATAAGGGGGGGGGGGGACAAAGTAGAATTATTTAAAGAACTAGAAAAATTTAGTCTAATGTGTGGTAGGTAAGATCAGGAGAAAATATATCAAGGGAATCAAACTTTAATGGTGGGTTTAGTGTGTTTATTTTTGGTGTAAGAAAGAACTGAGCATGTGATGGTGTGGCTATAACCTTGGATAATACAATGGTGTATAGGTTAATTAGGTGGGAAACTGTAAATGAATGCATATTATGTTCTGTTTTCAATTAGGATAGGATGGCCTCAAAGTTTTTAGCAATCTATGAACCTGTGGTTCAGTAGAAGCGGTATTTTTTTTTTTTTTTTTTTTTTTTTTTTGTGGGTGATTATGTTAGTATTTTGGCTAAAACTAGATGGAAAGAAAAGGTTGTTATTCCTGGGGTTTTTGAGTAATAGAGTTGGTAATTATGAGAGGAGAATCAAAGATGTTATGAAAAATTTTGGAGAAACTCCTTGTCAAGCATGGATGTGAAAATACATGGTGACTTGTATTTAGTCAAAGAAATTATAATTAGTAATGCTATCAAACGAAGATCTTTGCTCTTTCCACGTTTATAAGTGAGTCACAGAAAAATTCTCATTGGCCGCCACCGGGAGTCGAACCCAGGGTCTTCCAGTTACGCGCCGGATATGCTTCCGCTACACCACAGCGGCCTCGAATTCCTCCAGACTCACACACGCTAACTGACAAGCCAATTTGGCAGGTTGCTTCTTGGAGCCCCGCACAATGCTGGGGATTCACCAAAGATGCTAAGCAGCAACTAAAGAAATAATTAGAAGGCGAATGAATAATTAATACAGACATTTAATGTGGACCAGGAACATCAAACGAAGATCTTCGCTCTTTCCACGTTTATAAGTGAGTCACGGAAAAATTCTCATTGGCCGCCACCGGGAGTCGAACCCAGGGTCTTCCAGTTACGCGCCGGATATGCTTCCGCTACACCACAGCGGCCTTGAATTCCTCCAGACTCACACACGCTAACTGCCAAGCCAATTTGGCAGGATGCTTCTTGGAGCCCTGCACAATGCTGGGGATTCACCAAAGATGGTAAGCAGCAACTGAAGAAATAATTAGAAGGCGAATGAATAATTAATACAGACATTTAACGTGGATCAGGAACATCAAACGAAGATCTTCGCTCTTTCCACGTTTATAAGTGAGTCACGGAAAAATTCTCATTGGCCGCCACCGGGAGTCGAACCCAGGGTCTTCCAGTTACGCGCCAGATGTGCTTCCGCTACACCACAGCGGCCTCGAATTCCTCCAGACTCACACACGCTAACTGCCAAGCCAATTTGGCAGGTTGCTTCTTGGAGCCCCGCACAGAAAATATAGTAATGCTATAATTTGGTGCAAAAGCATCCACAAGTTTACATGATGGAAAGAGCCAAAAGAATAAAGTTATGTCATAAGTGATTGAAAGAGGCAAAAGCACATGATGGAAAGAGGCAAAAGAATTAATAGTTTAAGTTATGTCATAACTGAAAGATTTCTATTAAATGCAATTAAAGCTACCAGTGTTTGGAGCTTTTGAAATAAGCAGTAATAATTTTTTAGTAACATATCTCCTCAGAGTAAATTGACAAGCAGTTAAGTGACAACAAAAATTTTAAGACATATCAGAGTAAGCAGACTGAATGTTAAAAGAGAGGCAGGATTTTCAGGTGTGACTTGCTGAGTGCTATGTTAAAAATCAAAACTGCACCCAACAAAAGCATTGATTAGCATTTCTTATAATTAACATATTGAATAAAATTGATCTCCATCCAGCAGTGCCAGAATGGTGACCCATAAACTGCCCTGCAATTGGATTTTTCGTGGCCCACTTTTGAGAAAAATTATCAAGGTACTCCAACTTTAAAATTAATGGTCTGTCAGCATCACAATTTTCCATTTAAACATCTTTTCAAAACACAAGTGTACGAATTACTACCGTGTTTGTATTCAAATAATAATTAATTAACATTTTACCCGTTTTCTGGACTGCAGCATAAGATATCCCTAGTAAATTGTGATGTAACAATAAAATTCCTACCATTGCTGAAGCAATAGCCTAAGAGAAGCTGTAGAAGATTTTATTCAATTCTGATGAATTTTATTGTGATTGCTGAATTCAGAAAAATATTCTTTTTTTTTTTTTTTTTTTGCTTTTATTGAGAAGGAAATCTAAATGTGCCGTTTTTTGAAATACTTATCTGTCATAAACAAAATAATTACAGATTCCTACAGCAAAAACTCTTTTGCTGTAGGAAAAAGCATTTTTACTGTAAGGCCCAGATGGCGGAAGATCTCGTTTAAAAAAAAAAAAAAAAAACACTATATACATGAAGCATTCTAAAATTTTTAGCATAGGTGAACCTCAGTGCATTAACCTGTACAATGATTGAGTTTTTATCCCAGGGATTATTAATATTATATTTGGTTAAATGAGTATGTTATTACTGGGTATCTACTTAATAGTGTAAAAGCCATGCATTCTGGCAGAAGAGCTTGTGTACGAGTGAATGGTGTTTTATCAAAATGGTTTGCTATTGGTGCAGGAGTCAGACAAGTTTGTGTAATGTCACCATGGCTGTTTAATATATTTATGGATGCAGCATGCATGTGTGATGCCAAAATAGATGGTACTGGTTTATGTCTTGGTGATATCCATGTGTGCGGATTGCTGTATGCTGATGACAGTATCCTCTTGGCAGAGAGCAAACGTGAGTTGCAGAGTATGCTGTCCCGGATGTACGAAGTTTGCATGAAATTCAAACTGAGTATAAATAAGGGAAAAACAAAAAGATATGGTTTCTGAGAGAGGAACTGGTAGAACTGAATGTAATGTAAGTCTAAATGGCACAGTGATTGACCAGGTGAATGAGTTTGCGTATTTAGAAAGCATGTTTGACAGAGAGAACAAATTGGATGGTGAAATCAACAGGCGAGTGAATTCTTCATTGAAAGTCATGACTGTTCTGGGAGGTGTTCACAGGAATGATGGGCTCTCAAGAGAGTCCCACATGAGAGGATAATTGTTCCTACTCTGATGTATAGCAGTGAAACCTGGGTACTGCAGAAGAAACATAGGGGTCATTTGTGTGATGGAGAAATGTGTTACTTATGGAAGGTTTGTGGCAAGACACATTCTGATTGTGTGAGGAATGAAGATGTGTAGCAGTTGTGTGATGTGAAGGAAAGTGTTGTTAGCAAGATGGAGACCAATATGCTTCAGTGGTTTGGCCATGTTGAAAGAATGAGTGATGAGATGCTTACTAAGAAAATCTTTCTAGCCCAAGCGGCAGAAAGGAAAGGCAGAGAAAGACTAAGGAAGTCATGGGAGGATCAGATTCCGGAGTGTCTGCATGAGAAAAAGATGATGAGTATGAAGTATAGAAGATCTTGTGTACGGCATGTGATGGATGTCAGTGAAGCCCAAGATGTATGTCAAGATTGCTCTAAATGGAGAAGTTTGGTATGGCAACAGAAAGGAAAAATTATCTGGTAGTTTGTATTTCTTTTTGGAGCTAACCTCTGAATCTCGGAGAACAGCTTAGTGATATGTATGTAGTGATATGTTACATTGTACAATGCTAGATCATGCATTATGTGTTCAACAGTGATTCAGTGAGCATGACAGCAACTTCCATCTTCCCTGGCCACCACAAAGCCTAGATCTGAACCCCATCTCCATTCAGAATGTATGGGGCATGTTAGAAAAACAGGTCCAAGAGCAAAGTCTTCTTCTGTGAAATATGAGCCAGCTAAAGGACTGCCTGGTGAATGTCTGGCATGCTGTAGACGATAGATACACTGCAATACCTTGTGGAATCTATGCTATATCACACATGTTTTGTAATTTGGGTTATAGGAGGTCCAACCTGTTATTAAATAAAAGTTTTTAATTCAATGGCTGCTACATGTACATTTGGATTGGTTGTACTTTTTCGCTTCAGTTTTGTTATTGTACTTTTCTATTTTCACCACTGTATATATTTATGTGTACGTATGCTCTATTAATTTTTCATCTTCTTCCAACAGGGAATGTATTGAAAGTGCCATAAAATGGTGTGAGAAGACCATTGCAGAAACTGGTGACAGACCAACTATGAAACCTGTGCACTGTGGATATTGCTTTAACCAGTTTTGTTGTTGCTTCTGCTGCTGTAACTGCCTCACAAAAGTACAGCCATATTTATATAGTAATAAAAATCTGTTTAGATTTAGAATTATTTATTGCATGCAGTTCAATAAGTTTGTTATCTTTGCAGATTTCAGTACTCATGATAAATGTTATATTTATATAGCTAGTTGCATGCTCATTGTCCTATTTTGAAATGAGTTGTGGGTGCTGGATTTGACTGACTGCTAGTGTTGCCACGTGTAGGAGAAACTATAGGGAGTTCAGGCACTGCATTACTTGGGAAGTATAGTGAGAGATCACTGAAATGTGCATGAAAAACAGTAAGGAGGTGTAGGTTCAATTCCTGCACCACAGCAATGCAATTTGCATGTTTTCTGACGAGAGGGCCACACTTGCAACAGTGAAAATGTAGCAACTTTGTGCTAATAATGATATTTGTATTGGTTTTCCATGTATTTGTGAAGAATTATTTCTTCAGGAATATTCTTGCAGACCTTCCAACTGTTACGATTTTGTCACATTTAGTACGATAAAGCACGCTGCAGTACGATATGATTTTGCCGCCAAAAATACGATTTTTTTTTTTTTTAGAGTAACTTTTCCCGCCATTTTTTCCTTTTTCAGACAGAAGTAGGGAAAATTTACATGTAAAGCTATTTTCCCCTTTGAAAGACTTTTTTTCTCGGTGGTTTCCAATTTCTCTTAACGAATTCCCCTGCTTCTAGTTTCCTAATGGAAATAAAGTAAGTCAAGCCAAGTGAAATCGGCATCCAATGGACGAATCCCAACTTGTTTCTTATAACATTTGAGACTGATTTGTATTTTCGACTCTTCGTCATGCTTAGAGATAACCCATTTATGCCTGGCGTCCTATATGTAGGGCGTTATCAAAATGCTTTGCAATTTAAACACCAGACATTAAAAATAGATGGCGCTGGATATAACCACACGGTTATTCCCTAGGAGAAGCAAACCAGATATACCCATTGTCATCAGAAAGCCACAACTACAGTAGATGCAAAAAGTGTGACAAAGGACTCCATGTGAAATATTTCAAAGATTATCACACTCCATAAATGTAGTAGAAAACATGTTATGAATACCTGGTGTTCTACATATAGGACACACTGCTAATGTTCAAGATTATGTAAAAGTAAATATAAAATTTTTGTTAGTTTCAAGAAGGTGCAATAAGTGTAATTCTTGGTGATTTCTACAAAAAATTCAATATTACCACTTTAGGCATAAATGGGTTAAAGCTGCTGATTGGTCAGCACTGGAATATGGACGAGTGTCTGTTTATTCAAAGCAACCTCCCTCCCCTTACACCTGCAACTATAAAAAATGTACATATAGCTACACCTTACACCATCAAGCATTTATATAGCTTAAATAGGCTTCAGAAATTATCAGCACACGTCATGTTACGATTTTTCTATTTGAGTGTTATGTTTTTTGGTTTTGAGAGGTTGGAAGGTATGTTCTTGTTTCCAGTTGATATCTATGATCTCTGAAGTACTGGAACTTGTGACCTACACTGAGTGATCACTGAATTATGACCACCTACCTAATACTTCCTAGGCCCTCCTTTTGCCCTCAGTACAGCAGCTATCTCATGTGGCATCGATTCAGTAAGATGCTAGAAGCAGTTGGGAGGTATAGCCAACCAAGCTGTGTGTAATGTTGCTAATGGCGAGTATTTACCCTCACCTCCAAGTTTAATGGCAATATCGATTCGCAGACAAGCATGTGCAGTTGATAATTCACAAAAAAAAAAAAAATCAATATCTCCGTTAAATGTGGAGGTGAGAGTAAACACTCACCATTAGCAATTTGTCAAAATGTGTGTGCAAACACAAGACAACGAACGACATTAAAAAATGATACCATGGGAATTATTAAAAACTGGTTATGTACATATTTAAGTCTTAAATTCACAATAGAACTTCAGTATCTCTTATATCCATCTTGGCGTTTTTAATTAATATAGATTATAAGCACATAAATTTAAAATTTTGTTAGAGTTAAAAAAGATGTGGCAACTGTGTAACAAGAGAATAATGTACTTATAACCTGACCATGTGGTTTTAATGTAAGGTAAATTTTCAATAATAGCATTAGTTTCCTTTATCATATAAATTGTTTAATTACAATATAGTAATTTGATAATAAGGAAATGCTTATAGTGTATTAAATCCATTTATTTTTGTGGGATAGTCAGCACAAAGATTTTGCCAAGGCATTTTTATTTCTACCATTGCTTTGAAAAAGTCTCCCAGTGGAGTGTGAAAGTTTTGCAAATCTTTGTGCTGACTACACCCCAAGAATAAACAGATTTAATACGCTATATGCATTTCATGATTATTCAAGTCTGGTGTATTTAAAATAAAGCAATTTGATAAATAATTATTCCTCTAACAAATAAAAAAGCTCTGAGGTACGTGATGTTCACATTTTTACTAGGATATAACATTTTAAAAACATTTTCGCATTAATTCATTTCTCCAAGCAGGGAATTATCTAGCAGTGAATTCGAAAGGAGCAATATCTATGGTGGCAATCAGTAATTGAACTCCTAAAGGTGAGGTTCAAAGAAAATTGTTTCTTTTGTGCAGAGGGTCATTTTAGAAAACTAATGGGGCTAAATTGTTTTATGGCATACACTGTAGTTAGGAGGTATTGTGATCCACAAGATGATCGAGACAGCTCAATTAATTTATTGCATCAGTGGCGCCATAGACCTTGGAAGCCAAGACAGACACAGGGGGCAAAGAAATGGCCTAGAGGTGGTAGAGGAGAGGGAAAGAGTTTTGGTGAAGGGAGGGGATTCGGAGATAGCAAACTGGAAAGAGTGGGTCAGCAAGTTAAGAAGAGACTGGGCGGAGATGATAATGAGCGAAGAAGCATTTTTTTCACTGTAGGTTCTTGGGGACCAGAATAAAGAAGTAATATATGGCATGGAATTGTACAGTAAATGCAAAAAGAGCAAACAATGGAGAAATAAAACTGGCAGTGAGAGGACAGAAGCATTTAGTAATAATTCTCATCTAAAATCAATCCAGGACAACCTGCTTGCATGTCATATGAGTTAATAAACAGTTTGAGACTATACATTTATCAATTGTTCATTTGTTTCATATTTTCCTCAGTTGATTGCAAATAGGCACAAAGAACTGAACCCTATAACAACTGGAAACCATCATAAGATGAAGCTGCTAACAATATCATAATAGACAAACAATGTGTGACATGTAGTGGTCTTCCTACAAAGAAAGTAGGATTGGTGTACATTTATCATATAATCTTATGCTTACAAAAAGTGTTATTAAATCCCTTTATCATGCTAGATTTACCTAAAGATTGTCTTTAGGTGTTTTTGATTTTATATCAGTAAGACAAAACTAATAGTTGTAAAGCATTAGAAATTAATCTTGCCCACTTTTTTGCATTTAAAGGAGATAGTTCAGTGACAAAGGCAAGCAAATTATATGATTACTAATTACACTAAACACTTTTCTTATTTATTTGTACACTTACTTGGAACTTTATAATTTTGATAACATTATCAGTGATCACAATAAATGCCATCCAGCATATATCCTCTCATGGTCAGGAACAAGGAATTCATGAGAAGGCTGAAGGTTTTATTGCTACTTCACAAAAAAGTATAGCAGACCTTGTAACAAAAGATTAAGTAGCTATTCTAGTAATAATAATTACTATTATATTTTGTTTCTACAATAATGCAGCACATACAAGGTGTGTCAATAATGTTCGGTTAATGCTTTCATAATGCATAAAAGAAAAGGTTGTGAAAGGTGCAATAACTTGCACAATGAAGCCAAGTATGTAAGTAAACATGTCTGCAACCGTCATGGAGTTGTGACAAAGGGTGTGGCACATGGAGTGTGTTGTGGCAGCTGACGTAGGTGCATGTTGTTAGTGGGTAAAAATAGGAAAAAAAAATGGGGCAGAGAACCAGTATCAAATTCAGCTTCAAACTGGTCCATTGTTTCATTGAATCACCCACTGTATTCTCCTGATCTGACACCAGCTGACTACTGCTTTTTGCTTCCAACTGAGATTAGTGTTGAAAGGGATGATATTTGTGGACATTTCAAGCATTCAAGCGAACATAATGACCCAACTGCAGACACTAACAAAAGAGGACTTTTCCCATAGCTTTCAACCATTACATGAATGATGCCAAAAGTGTATTGTGTCTGAGGGAGATTATTTTAAAAGCCAATAAAATAAGTTTTCGCAAATATTATCTGTTGTTAATTTTACCATGCATTCACCAAACTTTATTGACACACCTTGTATTTAATAGAGATTTATGCCACACTAATCATAGTGATAGGAGGTATGCTAACAGAATGAAGGTAAATATCTTGAAGAGACAAGACAGATAGAAGAGCTAGATGCCAAGTAACTGTTCTGTTATTACATATAGTAGCTTGCCATATAAGAGGATTAGCTAAGCAAGGAAGAAACGAAGAGAAAATAAGTTATATATCCTTAGGATATTTGTATTCTTACAAGTTCCTGCTGAGGTGAACAACTCACACTCACTAACTATTTTACAGATGAGCTTGTAGATAATCCTGAGGATGAGTTTGGTCAGCAGACATACATTCTTAAATTAAAATTCAATTGATATTTTAATAAACACATGTATTAACCAATTATACTGTTGAATCACGATTCAAAAAACATTTAAGTCCTAGTTCAGAAGTAAACTAAAAATGAATTTATTTACATTCTAAAAGGCTAAAAATGTTAAAGGCAAGATCTTTCGCAGGCCACAATGGCTGCATCATCAGGGCTAACAGTTTGCCAAAAGTACAGAACCAAGTGGAAAGTTATATAGTCATAAACATTCCCAAGAGTCCATGGGACCTTTATGGGATTGCCAAATTACAAAATTACTCACCTCTCAAATTTTCTGAAGATTAACATCATATGGTTGGTGTAGGTAGAGACTGAATTAGGTCACTACCTACACCAAGAGTCCTAGGTAGAGACTGAATTAGGTTTTTTAAATCGTGCTTCAACAGTATAATTGGTTAATACATGTGCTTATCATATTAGCACAAAAACTTAGTCATTATGATTTTTTAATGTTTTTATCTATGTATAATAAACATGGGTAAAAGCTAGTAACAATTCTTTAACTACGATCCTTATGATACTGAGATTGATCGACAATGTTTGTTCACAAATATATCTTTCCATTTAAGGTTTACCATAGTTTTGCTGAACGTTTGGTTTAGCTTCATCAGAACAAATGAAGCATAAATATTTTGAATCATCTTGACAGCAGCATTCTGACAGTCATGAAGTTTGGCGAGATGTTTACATGCGCTTGAAAGAAGTCGTAGTCAATGCCATGTGTTGAGTCATGAAGAGCTGCGACATGTGAAAAGCTTCCAAAATATTAAGCTTCATAGTTTAATCAGGTTTATTAATAAATTAAGTGTTTTCAAGCAGAAATTTATGGTTGTTTTCATGATGTTGTTGAGCTATTGATGACCTCTTCAGTTCACAGTTCCATATGTAAGCCTTGTTGTGTTCTTTCAAATAGAAATGTAAGTTACTGAAAGTTTTGGCCTATATATGTAGAGTTCACATTCACAAGAGATCTGATGAATTCCCGATGAATATAATATCTTTGACATAGTCATTTGATTCGCTCTATTTTCAAAAAAATCATCTTTGTTTCTTACATGTTTTGATTCCCTGCATTTTATGTCTACTATTGCCTTGAAAAATCCTCTCAGTGGAGAGTGAAAGCTTGGCGAATCTATATGTGTGTTACACCAGTAAATAAACATATTTACTATGCTATAAGCGTTTTTTGATTTTGCATGGTTTAGTGTAATTTGAAATAACTTAACGTTATGTTTTCTCACTCACTAAATGTTATGTTGGCAGCAGTCTTGAGGTCAAGAGCGAATGCTGTGTTCATGTTTCAAAAGTGAAGAATTAGATCTATAATGTTTGGAGATAGCAAAAAAAAGTGTGGTGTAGTAGTCATGCAAGCTGCCTTACACTGAAGCAGCCTTTTGTTGAAATGTGCATGTTTGAGTGGTGTTATTATATATTTTGTCTTATAATGTTCATTCATCAAAGTTTTTTGCTTATTAACTCATGTTAATTAGATTAAGTTAATAATGCTGTCGAAAGGTTAGTTGTAGTTCTTCATTAGTGAGGTGCCAACTGAGTTTTCGCCGAATAAAGACAAACTGTACGTAACATTTTCTTGAAGTTTACTTGAATGACCTCTGTTTCACTGAAAGTGATTTACTTAAGAAAAAGCTTTATGTAGTATTCCCTAAGCTAAATACGTATACCATACATGAGATTCTTCCGCGAATTCGCGGAATTCCACTTTTTCGTCATCATTTGGGTCATTTTTGAGTTCGGAGCAAAACTGAAGAGAAATTTGGGTTGCCTGTGCCCAGTATTGTTAAATATCATTTTAGTGCATAAGTTTTTGTATTTCATCATGAAATTGTGGGCAAGGATTTCCGAAAACGGAAGTTAAGGATGGCACGAAGATTTTCCTATAGTCTTTTCAGGCATGAATATCTTACTGTGGAATTGAAGAATTCTGCCATTTTCGTTATCATTTTGGGAATTCTGGAGATCAATGCACAACTGAACGGCAATTTGTGCGGGGGGGATAGTAGGGAGGGGAATTAGTTTTCCGTTTGAGGACGAAATTCCGCCCTTAGGAACTATTGAAAAGACGGAAATTTCTCCCGTAATCTTTTTTTTTTTTTTTTTTTGCTATGTTCCTTCTGCCCAATATTGTTCTTATATATGGTTTTATTCCAAAAATACTGCATTTCAGCTTAAAAATGGAGGAAAAAGTTTCCGAAAATGGAAGTCGGTAAAAGTGAAGATTTCTCCTCGTAATTGCATTTTTTTCCCCTGCGATATTCTCACTATCCAGTGTTGTTTTTAAATGTTACTTTCCCCCGTAAATGTTTGCACTAAAGCTTGATAAGAGAGGAAAAATTTTCCCAAAACGGAGGTGACGAAGTTTGAAAATTTGTCAGAATCGATGCATAGTGTTTGAAAGTATTCATATTCTGTAAGTTACGCCATTTATTTAAAGTAGTGAAAGCTTTGAAATCATGCATTCATGGTCCTCAGGCTGAAATGAAAATTCTTTCAGCACGATGGCTAAATTATTGTCATCTGAGGGAATGAAACAAAAACAGTATTAACAAGAAAAGTGATGAAGAAATGGGAATGGAATTATATCAGCAGAAAAGAAAATTAAGCAAAGATTGCAGTGCAGCTGCAGTGTCAACAAAAGGCAAATATGGCTGTGTAACTTTCTGAGAAGAAAGCAACACAAGAAGAAAATCAAGCTCATGTTCTAGCAAGTACCAACCCCCTCCCCCTCAAAGGAAAAAAACAATGGTGTGCTCTAAATATCTACATAAATAAATTAGAGTGAACAACTCCATCTTGCTCATGCTGTGTTATATACACACTTTCTCGTCACATGTTCTGATTTTTCACCTGGTTAAAACGTACAGCTTTTTTTTGTTCCTTGGTCAGTCTGTATGATATACACATTTAAACACTGAGGAACATTACAAGGTTACAGAATAACTAATGAAGTGAAGTGGACAAGACAGAGTGAGTGTGAAAGTCACTTAAACATCAAATAATTGGCTAACTTAATGTAGTAGTCATCTAACCGCTCATGCACAAGACATCTTGTAGCTTGTTTATATTGTATTTGCTCAATTTGACGGACTGCTAGTGTTGCTGTATGCAGGAGAAACTACATATAGGTGTTCAGACATGGCGTTAAGTTTGAAAAATATAGCAAGAGATCTCAGAAATGTACATGAAAGACAGCAAACAAAACTGAACATTAAATAGGTGATATATGCCACAGTGTGAAATAATATAAAAGCGCTGTACAAAAGCTTTTTTTTTTTTTTAAATATATTCAGTAATTATGTATCACACCTCTTTCTTGATAGTTTAGACACATCCTACTCCAGATGCCATGGGTCTGACATAATTGCAAAAAATGTCATGCAATATATTTTATGCCCCATAAATTAAAAGTACAAGAAAAGAGCACTGCCATAGGGAAAGATTTATGTATTACTAGCTTTACTACACGGCTTTGCATGGTACAGAATGTATGGAATCTTTAGAATCAAATGGACCAAAAGTGCTGCAAATTATTTAACACGCATCCAGGAGACACAGCATTAGAACACTGACTGAACAAAATTCGTTAACAATTTGTTATCGACGATCAAATGCATTACGTGCTTTCAGTTTCAGACATCTTTGAGGGACGAATCTCTGGGATAAAAAAGTTAAAAACTTGTCTTTGCGAATATTTTATGGAACTGGCGGAAATTTTAATGAACGCCGTAAATCGTTAATAGGAACATGACCTCCAAATTTCGCCTGAATTGGTAAATAACTTTTTAAATTAGCCGTCAAAATTTTATTAACTGTTTCTGCGTATATATTTCTGTTTACCAATGAATTAAAAATTCCATGCCTATTTTAAAAAGTTTTGACCGGATTCCGGTGAAATTTTGAGGGACTCCTCTTATTACCAATTCATGGTGTTAAAAATTTCAGCCCATTTCGTTAAGATTTTGCAACGTTCGTTTTTGCATTTTTTTTTATGCACAGTTCTCAAAGAATAGAAACACCTGTAGATGTGCCGTGGCGATGAATGCAGTCACGTGCTTTCAGATTTGGAACAGGATGACGTAGCAAATGATGCTGACTTTATTGATTAGCTTATTAATTAATTCATAACTCTCAAACGGAACAACATAGAGATCTTAAAATAGTTGCGTTGACCTAGAAATTCCAGTATTAATAAGCTATGCAAATTTCACGATGCCACAGTTCGGCGTTTGAGAGCTTTTGCTGCTTCAGACAAACAGACGTCTTGTGTTTTATATATAAGATTTATGCCATAAATGTGTATGACATTCAGCATAATAAAATGAAATAATCCTTCCTGAAAAATATATAATTAATTTTTGAAATTTTGAAACATATGTGTGGGTTTTACGTTTTTAGTACTCATGAAATATACACACCAATTAAAATATTCCTATAAAGATAAGCTAAACTATAGCTCATAATAAATGACAGTACATACTGCAAATAATTAGAACTTCACAATTTCATTTTTAATATTGTCGTTTCTGTACAAAAATTAAATTTCCTGAAATCTTTTTTTCCCCTCCACATGCACAGGTGGATTCCCTTGCCTTTTATACCCTAAGAAGAAATCGTTTGCTTCAACGAATTGAAGAAGAAAAGAGAAAGGCCCTTGCTAATCCTTTGGGGATTGTTTTTGTAACTTTCAGAGTGCACCAGTTTGCCAACATGTAAGTTTATCTGGCACTTGACCGAAATCCGAGTGTTCTACTATTAAAAATCTAATTGTGTAGCTTAATGGCAACACATTATGTTTTTTAGTAAATTTCTTTTAGAATTAACAGGTATTAAATAAAAAAAATATAAAGGTATATGTGTTGAAGCTTATAGTAACTCCTCTTAGAATTCTGTTAACTCTGTTGATTGAGGCATTTTATGTTTACAATGGTACTACCACTTCTTTGAAGACCTAGGTTTGGTACCCCCAACAAATTAGCCTGGATATAAATAGCCCTGGCAAAACAGCCCCAACATCACATCCAATACGCAGAATAGCCCTCATCAAAAGAGCCTACCTCAAACCCTTATGGCTACACCACTCTCTTCCTCTTGATTAACACAGTAGTACCTCTCAGTGAGGGACACCCATGGGGCTGGATGTTTTGTTCCTTAAATAGAGGTGTCCTTCATTGGAAGGTTCCTAACAAAATGCATATTAAATAAATATGTAATTTAGACATTTCATTTTAATAAAAAATGTAAATTTTATATGTAAAGAAAAGTAATCCTTTAAATACAATAAAGATGCAAATATATATATATATATATATATGTATAAAACAGAAATACAGTACATGTATTAAAGTACAGTATCTGTATGTGAAACAGAGGGAAGTATGTGTAGTATGAATTTATTTGAAATAATATGACACAAGAGTTTTTTGAAGCTTCCAATTTACAGCTACTATTTTTCATATGAATATTAAGTTTACTAATTAAAATAAGTCATTCGCTGTCACCGACATTTAAATGCAACCGTCCGGCATATTTTAAGACTTCCTTAAAGGTTTTGATATCAGAGCTTTCCTCCTCTTCTTCCCCATCACTTTCTGGATCCTACAAGCACTTTTCTGTTATGCCTTCATTATCAACTACAAGAAAAAAAAAAAAACTGATTTCTTCAGTAGTATCATTGCTACACAGCTGTTCATCGATCGCAATGTACTCACCTATCACAAAATTACTGCCACTGTCTTTGACAACTTCATACAGTTCTGTATTTTCTCCAGTGTACTCACTCAGTTCACTTATACTGGAAATTGATATGGTGAAGCTTACCTCCTTAAAAGACTGTTTAACACAACTTAGAGAGATAAATTCAACAGTCGTAGTTATCCATTGTATTGACAGACTTGGCAATCTGTTTTCACCAAAAGAACTTTGAGAAAGAACGTGCCATAGCAACAGTTTTCTACATGCAATCTTGAAGCTTCTGATGATACCTTGCTCCATAGGCTGCAATACTGATAATAACACAAGGAACTGTACACCTACTATACATAAGATAGTATAACTATGCTAGTGATCCAAATTTATTGACATAGATAAAATAACAGTTTCCAAGCTTTCACACATCAACCAGATGTGTTTTTCAAGGAAGGTAGACAGCAAACTGGATAATAGAATGCTTCAACAATTTGAATGTGGTGACTTGACAATAGACGAAGAGATGCAAATGTAATTATTCAATTAAAGACATGATGCATCATGTTCATTTTGCATGCGAAATCCTTGGAGAAAAACAAAAGGCACTCACTATTTGAAGAATTGGTTCCAAATTCGTGGTAACTCTAGTGAGACGCTATTATGTCAGGCCTCATGGTTGGTAACGATCTCCAATGTTTCCTGAATGGCAGTGGACTTAGGAGTAGATTATCGTTCTATTACACAGTTTGCAGTCTTCTTTTCTTGAAAAAGCCATCTGGTTGATGTGCGAAAGCTTGGGTACTCAGGTTTCACTGCCATATATCAAGAGTGGGGATAATTACACTCTCATACTCAGCCATGGAGGACTCTCTTGAAAACCCATCATTCCTGTGAAAACCTCCCAAAGACTTGAAATGAATAATTCACTCACATACTAACTTCAACATCCGATTTGTTCTCTCTGTCAAACATGCTTCGTAAATACACAAACTCATTCACCTAGACAATCACTGTGCCATTTAGACTTATATTACATTCAGTGCTACCAGTCCCTCACTCGGAAACCATAACTTTGGTTTTTCCATCATTTATACTCAGTTTGAATTTCATACAAACTTCATGCATCTGGGACAACATACTCTGCAACTCACTTTTGCTCTCTGCCAACAAGACAGTGTCATCAGCATATGGCAATCTGCACACATGGATATCGCCAAGACATAAACCAGTATTGTCCATTTTGGCATCCCACGTGGAAGCATCCATAAATATATTAAACAGCCATGGTGACATTACACAACCTTGTCTGACTACTGCACCAAAAGAAAACCATTTTGATAAAACACCATTCACTTGTACACAAGCTCTACTGCTAGCATACATGGCTTTTACACTATTAAGTAGATTCCCAGTAACACCATATTTATTCAATACCTTCCCCAAAAGTATCCTATTTACTCAATCGTAAGCTTTCTCTAAATCTATGAAGGCAGCAAAAACTTTCTTCCCAACAGCCAGGTACTTTTCAATCATCATGCGTAATGCAAAAATTTAGTTAGTGCAGCCTTTACCAGGCATAAAACCACTCTGAACATCCCACACTTTCTCTGAAATAAGACCCTGTACTTTTTCAATAACAATCTTACCAAACACTTGCCCTGGCACCCTCAGTAGGCAAATACCATAATAGTTCTTGCAGTCAGTCTGATCACCTTTTCCCTTATACAAGGGAACAATGACAGCATCCTTCCAATCCCGAGGGATCATTCCTAACTCCCAGCACAACTGGCAAATTTCAGTTAACGAGTCAATTACATCATCACTGTATTTCAACATCTCAGCAGTTATGCCATCCACTCCCGGAGCCTTACCATTCTGAAAAGATTTTAGAGCTTTACATACTTCTTATCTTGAGATCCCTCCTGTGCTTCCATCCTTCACTGTGACATTATCTGCTTCTGCCTCAGAATATCTTGCTTTCTTGATCTAATAACTCACTGAAGTATTCACCCCATCTTTCACTTGACTCATTGTGCTCCCATATCATTTCCCCGACCCTATTCTTCACACAACTTACACCTTTGTTTCCCCTATTTTTCCTGAGTCTCATGTACTTCCAGAAAGTCTTTCTATGTAAAAGCCATTTCATGTGTTTCCATCTTCTCCTTCCTATCTTTTGCCTTACTCTGGCAAACTAGCTTAGCTGCTTCATGCTTCTTATAGCAATATTCATCCACAGAAACTCGACCTTGCAACATCCCCAAATAGGCTTCCTTCTTTCTCTTTACTGCCTCTTCAATCTCACTATTCCACCATCATCATCTATTGTTATTCACTATTGTGGTGCCACAGACTTCTTCAGCAACAGTGACAATACAGTTCTTAAAACATTCCCACTTCTCTTCTACCGCCCTCTTCCATGGCTTCAGCTCTTTCAGTTATTCTCTGAGTAGGTTAGAATAATGCTGATGATCTTCAGGGAGCCTTTCAACCTTTATTCTTTCAATCCTAGGCCTCTTCCTATTCCTTTTCCTCCAACCAACATTGAGTTTCACCCGTGACACTACCAAGTAATGATCAGAACCAACATCCGCACCTCTCATCACACGGGTGTCAACAACTAAGTGTTTCAGATACTGATCGTAGACAACAAAATCTATCACACTCTTTTGACCAAGAGTACGATTTTCCCAAGTATATGTGTGGATATACTTGTGGTTGAAAAATTTATTAGATACACACAAACCATTCTCAATGCAGAGTTCAATTAATCTTTCACCATTATTATTCACACAAGGATCATTAAACTTACCCAGAATATTGTCAGAAATCGTATTCGGTACACCTACTCTAGCATTGAAATTTCCTGGTATTATGACTTTTTCTTTAGCACCAAACTGGATCAAAACAGCTTTTAGCTCATTCCAGAAATCTTTTTTCCTATCAGAACGGAATTGAGTTGAAGCTGATTCAACTCATTTTCAAGCAGGGTTTAGGCAACCAGAAGCATCGAAGCAAGAGCATGTGCTATTAAATCGTTGACTTGAAACACTTGTGACACCAGTATTTTGGACTATCTCCATGGAGTTTCTCATAATTTGATAATATAACTTGCTTAAAATCATTATTTTTTTTTTTTTACTAAACAAATTGTTTAAAACTGTGCAGCATCATTGTACTACCAATACTTTAGGTGTCCATGTAGAATTCTCACAATGTGACAATTAAATTAAAAGCATGACGCTTTTTACTAAAAAATGTTTAAATTCTTTTATTTTTCATAAAAAATTATTTAAATTATTTCCTTTTTATTTCAGTTGGCAATTTAGTAGAGGTACTACACATATTATATATTATGTATGCAATTTTGTTTTGACGAGGGGCTATTTTGTGTATTGGCTGTAATGTCACGGCTGTTTTGGTCTGGACTATTTTGTCGGGCCACCCCTAGGTTTGTATTTACAGTTATGTCAAGGAGGGTGTATGTGTATGTAATATCCTACCACATTGTTACCCAGACATTCTTCTATTGATAAATGGGCATGTCCTACTCCAAGGGTATGAAATACTCTAAGATGGCATGTGAACACGGTGTGTGGTATAAATCAGGCAGATCAGCTAGTTCAGCATCAGTTAGTTTTCACATGAGGATAGGAATGAACAAAATAGGGTGTCTAAGAAACTTTGAACCTGGCATGATAGTTAGCAGCAGGCATATAGGTTTGAGCATCCCTTAAATGGTCTTCCTACTGAGCTTTTCGTGCACAGCAGTAACAAGAGTTTACCATGGCGGGGGGGGGGGGGGGGGTGGCATACATACATACATATTACTTAGCTGTTCTCTGAGATTCAGAGGTTAGCTCCACAAAGAAATACGAACTACCAGATAAATTTTACTTACTGCTGCCATATCAAACTTCTCCATTTACAGTGATCTTGACATACAATTCAGGCTTCACTGACACCCATCACACACTGTACACAAGATCCTCTATACTTCATACTTATAATCTTTTTCTCATGCAGACACTCCTGAATCTGATCCTCCCATGACTTCCTTGGCCTTCCTCTATCTTTCCTTCCTGCCACTTGGGCTAAAAAGATTAAGCATCTCATCACTCATTTTTTTAACATGCCCAAACCACCGAAGCATATTAGTCTCCACCTTGCTAACAACATTTTGCTTCACATTACTCAACTGCAACACACCTGCATTCCTCACATGATCAGAACATGCCTTCCCACAAACACCCCGTAAGTAACGCATTTCTCCAGCACACAAACAACTCCTATGTTTTTTCTGTAGTACCCAGGTTTCACTGCCATATATCAAGAGTGGGGACAATTACACTCTCATACACAGCCATGCGGGACTCTCTTGAGAACCCATCATTCTTGTGAAAACCTCCCAAAGACTTTGAATGAAGAATTCACTCACCTACTAACTTCAACATCTAATTTGTTCTCTGTCAAACATGCTTCCTAAATACACAAACTCCCTCACTTGGTCAATCACTGTGTCATTTAGACATATATTACATTCAGTACTACAAGTTCCTCTCTCAAAGAACATAACTTTGGTCTTTCCCTCATTTATACTCAGTTTGAATTTCACGCAAACTTTGTACATCCTGGACAACATACTCTGCAACTCACTTTTGCTCTCTGCCAACAGGACAGTGTCTTCAGCATACAGCAATCTGCACACACGGATGTCATTAAGATATATACCAGTATCATCTATTTTGGCATCATACATGCACGCATCCATAAATATATTAAACAGCCATGGTGACATTACACAACCTTGTCTGACTCCTGCACTAATAGAAAACCATTTTGATAAAACACCATTCACTCGTACACAAGCTCTACCATGGGTGGTGCAACATGCAAAAAAACTTCAAGCAGTCGGTGATCCCATGGATGAAAATAGCTGGTGTCTCAGAAAGAAGGTCAAGGGTCAAAGGAAACTGGCAAGAATTGCACAAGTGAACAGACAGACCACAACCTAACAAATCACTGGCAAATTCAACATTAGTGTGCCAAGGGTCATCTTCAAATGCATCATGTATCTGACTATGTTACAGTCTCCTTTGCCTCTGTTTCACCAGTTGTTTTTGTCCACTGAATCACAGATTGCTAGATTTTTTTTATTTATTTTTTTCGTTTCACACCATTCAGGGCAAATCCTTGCTACAACTGTGTGTGAAAAAACCAAGGGAGATGGCCGTTTGGTGGTGGTCGAACCTGCTTGCCTGATGCTAACTATCATGCCATATTCAAAGTCGCTCAGATGACTCATTTTGCCATCCTCAATTGGAAGCTAACTGATGCTCCGTTAGTTGGTCTGCCTAATTTATACTGCACACCATGCTTATATGGGCCATCTTACATTATGTATTCGAATAAGCTATTTATGTAAAGATGACAGGTGTATCTACTAAACTGGCATCTCAGTGTAACTACACACATATATATTTTTCATAGGTCTTTGATGAGACATTACACTTGTGAATGCAGGATGCTTCTAATGACCAAGTTAACAACTTCCAGTAAGGAATGATAACAGGATACCACAGGAGCAGTTGGACTGTATGTGAGATTTCAGTGGCTCCTTGGATCCTTTGGTTGACAACCAGTGTAGTAGAATGTAGACGTACACACATATGCTGTACACAGATAGTTTCCAAATTATTAGCAGATTTTGCAGATAGTTTTTGCTTGTAGATTAAAAAGAAATAAAAATTTTATTTACAGCAACTATAACACATACTCAAGGCTTTACACAGATTAATATACTTAATTCAAATTTTAACTTCAAGAACTTTCAATTATTTTTCATATTTTATGAGTTCTTTTGTTTTTACATACATTTCTGGCCTCTTAGATTTTATCAAGGCCTGTTCTCAATGTATAGGGACTGTGTTAAAAATTTCATTTATGCAGAAAGAATTTAAATTTTATTACCAGGTTTTGCTTGCAGTTGTTAGTTATTAAATTAAAATATTTTCCTTATGTATTTTGTAAGCCTATTATTTTTGAATTTAGTTGTTCAAAATGGTATTTATATACTTTGAAGGTTCATTAATTTTCTGGATATAAAAACTTTTTTAATTAGTCTCTTGTTTTTATGAAGTTCATAGTAGTCTAATATTTTAATATATTGCCACAGAGATTCATTTCACACACATGAATGCATATGGAATCTGTAATGTTCTAATAATTATTTATTGTTTTATTAATTTTTGTATAAATTATCTTATTCTATTGTTATCGTGGCTCATGCTTTGCGGGTTTGCAGTAAGTTTCCTGTTTTAATGGTTGTGTACGCAGATACATTTCATTTTTATACAACTCTGTTGACAACTGGTACTTATCAAATGGAAGATGAGTGAAACCACCATAAAATGACCCAGGGAACCTCTGAGACTTTAAGGGTGTAACAAGACAGCCTTGCAAAAGATTGTCCACTCAGAGCACTAGTTGACAATATCACAGCACACATACATCCCTTGAGTGAGGTTACTGGGATGGATGTCAGTGCTAGTAAAGAGCTTAGGACACTGCATGTTTAGGGTTATTGTATTTGTGTAGCTATCCATGACCACTGATAACTGTGGTAGATACCATCTAGTCTGGTATAAGAATCATGATTCTGGGACTCTAGACCAGTGATGGAAATATGTGCTTTGGAATGATGTGTGGTCTGCCAGTTTGATGGAAATCTGTGCTTTGAAATGATGTGTGGTCTACCAGTTTGATGGAAATCTGTGCTTTGGAATGATGTGTGGTCTACCAGTTTGATGGAAATCTGTGCTTTGGAATGATGTGTGGACCACCAGTTTGATGGAAATCTGTGCTTTGGAATGATGCGTGGTCTAGCAGTTTGATTGAAATCGGTGCTTGGGAATGATGTGTGGTCTAGCAGTTTGATGGAAATCTGTGCTTTGGAATGATGTGTGGTCTAGCAGTTTGATGGAAATCTGTGCTTTGGAATGATGTGTGGTCTAGCAGTTTGATGGAAATCTGTGCTTTGGAATGATGTGTGGTCTACCAGTTTGATGGAAATCTGTGCTTTGGAATGATGTGTGGACTACCAGTTTGATGGAAATCTGTGCTTTGGAATGATGTGTGGTCTACCAGTTTGATGGAAATCTGCTTTGGAATGATGTGTGGTCTACCAGTTTGATGGGCACTCCTGCATGTGGCAGATGCCAAGAGAATTCAACAGTCTAACAAATTTCCCTGTACAATTATGTAGTACCTCCATTAAAGCAGCACATCAGTGGTTAGACCCTTGCTTTTATTATGTGGCATGATAATGCATGCAGTGGTAAATTATCTCTGAACAGATCGTTAAGGTGCTATGTGGAATGAGATTTATTGCAATAGTGAAAAAGTTCAGTATCGTGCCAAATGAAGGATAGGTAACCAGTGGCATGACCAACTGGTCATGCCACCTAAGGGTCCTGGAACAATACCCAGTGAGTTGGAGTGTTTTGGCCAATGGTACCTGAACAATATTTTTACTGAAGTTTTGTGTCAGATTCACAGAGGCCTGTGTTGCTGTTGTAAATGACTCCTATACCTCTTCTGCAGTATCCAGGCTTCACTGCCATACATCAGTTGTTCCTACTCTGATGTACAGCAGTGAAACCTGCATACTTCGGAAGAAACATATGAGTTGCTTGTGAGCTGGAGAGATGCCAAGACACGTTCTGATTGTGTGAAGAATGAAGATGTGTTGCAAATATGTAATGTAATTTACATTACATATTATTGCTTTACATTGTAAAGCAAAATCTTAGTAAGGTAGAGGCAAATACTTCACTTCAAGGCTGTTTGTTCATGTTAAAAGAATGAGTGGTGTGATGCTTCCCTAAGGAATTCATTTATCCCTTGTGGTAGGAAAGAAATGTAGAGGAAGGTTAAAGAAATCTTGGCATCACCAGATTCAGGAATGTGTGAATGAGAAAAAGGTAATGAGTGTGTGAAGTGCAAAAGGTGTTGAAGCTTGAGTTATGTGTCAAAACCACTGCAAATGGAGGCATTTGATACATCAACAGTGAGTAAAATCTAACACCATCAGTTTTAAATGTTAATCTGTCTGATGAGCTTTCTATAGTGGACCATACACGTTGAGTAATACTGTCATTCCTGCACTTCATTATAGTTTCGTCCTTACTCAATCATTACCCCTTCCTTACTTTCACACCTTCCATGGTCATTATTAAATGTCGTTACTTTGCTTTAGTACCAGTCGAGTCGTCACTGAGAGTACACGGATTTTGTCTGCATTCGAGAATGGATGGGCAAAGAAGAATGTGTTTAGCTATTATTTTAGCTTGAGGAATGAACGTCATGTCAAGTTAAAATAAAATAAAAATACCAACATTTACCACAATCAAAGGTTTATTATATGTCGACTATAGTTTCACACAGCAATTTGGCTCTGCGTCATCAGTTTTTTTGTTTTTTTTTCAAATAAAACTTTTTTACGGACTGGTGCAGTATAGACTTGGCTGTGTCATGTAATATTGTTTCTTGATAAAATCCTATGTTAACTGCAGATTAAATAAACTCGCCAGTTTTTTTTCTGATATTGGATTAAGGAATGGCTAAAACAACATGATAAGTATTCGCATGTTGTCTTATTGAAGAAAATAAGTGCTACAGAAGTGGATGATTACAAGAACTATTTTCGCATGAATGAAGAGTCATTTAATAAATTACTGCAAATGTTTGAACCGTTTTTAAGCAGGAAAGACACCTTTTATGCGAGTTTTATCTGAGGGTATTTATTTTCCTCCTCACCTCAGTACAATTGACCCCTGGTTTCATTTTACCATAAATGTTTGCCAGCTTATCTAGAGCTGCATATCTTTATGTTTTGTTCATGTACAATGGGTGTGAAGAATTCCACAGTTCTGGAAGGGCCTCATATGTTTCAATGAGCTTCTGAAGAACTTTATCTTTTCTTGAATCATCTTCCTCTTCAATGGCTTAGCTTGCATGGACTTCACACTCAGGCTGCTCACTGCCAATGGTGACACAACCTTCCATCATGGCTCCACAATTCGAACTGAGTAATGATGGGGTAATGATGCTCACGCCCTCACATGATCAGTATTAATGACAGTACCCCTCCAACCACCAATACTGACGCTCCGATATCAGAATATCTGGATCTGCTTCATTATCACATCATTACTTGCCATCATTCCATCTCTAGTGACCTTACATGTTCAACAATACTGTCATTACTTTTAAATAATGACAATATTATTGACCTTGTAAGGTCCATTTTTGAGAAGCTAACCTCCAAATCTCAGAGAACAGCTGAGTGATGATGTATGTATTGTACAAAGGGTGAGTAAAAAATGTTGCAATATTTGGATCACTTTATGTCTTCATGCGTATCGTTATGACGAAAGCTGACTAGCATTCAAATTGTCCTGCGAGATGAAGAACTCCTTCACCCTAGCTGCCACCTCCTCCTGGTTGTTGGAATGCCACCCTCGAAGGAAGTGGGCCATAGACCGGAAGAAGTAATAATCCGATCTGACAAGGTCAACTGTATGTATGCTGGGTGTGGCATCAGTTCGATGCCTTCAAGTTCCTGGAGTCTTGCCCGGGCCGTTTGCACGGTATGAGGCCAAGCACTGTCCCGCGTAGGAGAGCGTGTTTTCTGTTCATCAGTATTGGGTACTTCTCCTCCAAAACGGCATATACATGTTCCAGCTGTTCAGAGTAGAGGTTGGTGTTGAGGGTCTGACTGTCTGGAACAAATCCCTAATGGATTATCCCCTCGAAATTCCACCAAACACAAAATATCACTTTGTGCTCGAAGCGCTCATGTTTGGCAACAGGTTCAGGAAGCTGGCCTGGGTTTGACCACTGCCGTTGTGTGTTAGGATTACGGAAATACACTCACTTTTCATTGCACGTAACAATTCGCTTGATGAAACGTACAGTGCGCGAGTTTTCTAGGAGTTTCTTGCACATTTCCACTCGGCGGTTTGCTTCAGCTGTCGTCAGTTCGTGAGGAACAATACGGCAGCTCCTGTAGACCTTGCTGAGGTCCTGAAGGTAACGAACGAAAGTGATCGGTGATGTGCGCAGCTTGCCTGATAATCTCCGAGAGTTGGTTGTCGGATTTTTACCTCTACGGCCTGGGGCACAGCCTCCGAATCCACGGTTCGCGGCCTGCCTGAACTAGGCTGATCGTCGAGGTTTCTGTCACCTAAGCAAAATTTCTTGAACAATATGGCTGCAGTGCTGTGGTCCATGGAACCTTCCCTTTTGCATAACAAATGTTTCGTGTTGCTTGAGCAGCATTATGGCTGAGTTTAAACTCATAAAGCAAAAGTTCCCTAACTGTGCAGTTGTGGCTGTTCGTCTTTTAGGCATCCCAACCACTGACAGTACAGTACGACAACATGCAATGCTGTTCACAGCAATGACTGCCTTTTTATATCCCTTTCGACTGGCTGCAGTGTGTGACTTGAACTAGTTTAAACACGTGACATACCTGCTGCAGCACATGCACTACGCAAATATTGCAAAACTTTAGACTAACCCCTATACAATGAGCTTCAATGTTTTTGAAATGATGATCTCAGATCAATTCAAAGCACTTCTAGTGCAACATTTTATATGATAAAATGGAATGTATTTTGATGGCAGTTTAATTTTTAGCACGTCTTTTGTAAAAAAAGATTGTGCTTATGTTATCGGTTTGTCCGTCCGTCAGCCAGTCCGTCCATCCGTCAGTCTGTACCCACGATATCTCTGCAACTATTAGTCCGATTTGAAAAATTCTTTTTGCATTGGGAAGCTTGACATATGCGAATGATGATCCTTTATTTCGTTTATTTTTACGATGTACAATTTTGCCGCTAGAGGGCGTAAATGCAGATGATACTGAATTAAAAAATACGTTCTATTCCACATATTTGCTTCTAAACATCCGATTGAAAAAATTCTTTTATCTTTTGATTTCATTTATATCGCAGAGTATTTTAGATATAGTTACTTTTTCAAATTACGCATAGATTTTCCGCTAGGGGGCGTAAAAGTAAATTACATTTCCCGCGATAACTCTTCTTCTAAAACTCCGATTTGAAAATTTTTTTCTTCAGCGGATACATCTCCTGATGGAAAATCTTTTGCATATAATTTCGAATTTTTGATAAGAAATACTTTGGCCACCAGGGGGCGTAAGTGTTTTAATTTTTGCTTCTGATGTATTTGCCATAAAATCTGATCTTCTAAAATATCGATTGAAAAAATTATTTCGTGGACTGATGCCACTCACGTCGATAAACCTTTTCGGAATATTTTCTTCCTAAAATATTCCAGTTTCTCCGCCAGGGGGCGTAGATGTATATCTTATTTTTGTCAATATCTCTACTTCTAGGAGTCCGATTTGAAAAATTCCTTCTTTGTTGGACAGTGTTTCCAGTGTGACATGTGTTTCATATAATTTCAAAATTTTCAAGTAATTCATAGACTTTCTGCTAGGGGCGTAAAGGTAAATTGTGTTTCCCCCCTATATCTCTGCTTCTAAATTTCCGATTTGAAAAATTCTTTCTGCACCAGATACAGCTCCTGATGAGAAATCGTTTGCACTTAATTTCTATTTTTCTGTAAAAAAATGGTTTGGCCACCAGGTGGCGTAAATCTTAATTTCCGCTTCTGATGTATTTGCAGTAAAATATAAGCTTCTAAATTCTCGATTGAAAAAACGTCATTTGTAGACCGATACTACTCATGTCGACAAACCTTTTAGAAACCTTTTCGTTTTAAAATAGTGCACGGTTTCTCCACCAGGGGGCGTAGATGTATATCTTATTTTTGTCAATATCTCTACTTCTAGGAGTCCGATTTGAAAAATTCCTTCTTTGTTAGATATTGTTTCCAGTGTGACATGTGGTTCATATAATTTCAAAATTTTCAAGTAATTCATAGACTTTCCGCTAGGGGTCATAAAGGTAAATTGTGTTTCCCCCTATATCTCTGCTTCTCAATCTCCGATTTGAAAAATTCTTTCTGCACCGATACAGCTCCTGATGGGAACGCCTTTGCACATAAATTCTAATTTTTGTAAAAAGTGGTTTGGCCACCAGGTGGCGTAAGTCTTAATTTCCGCTTCTGATGTATTAGCAGCAAAATATGAGCTTCTAAAATCTCGATTGAAAAAAAAAGTCGTTTGTTGACCGATACTACTCATGTCGGCAAACCTTTTAGGAACATTTTCTTCTTGAAATAATACATGGTTTCTACGCCAGGGGGCGTAGATGTATATCTTATTTTTGTCAATATCTCTACTTCTAAGAGTCCGATTTGAAAAATTTCTTGTTTGTTGGATAGTGTTTCCGATGCGAAATGTTTTTCCTATAAATTCAAAATGTTCAAGTAAATCATAGACTTTCCGCTAGGGGGCACAAGGATAAATTGCGTTTTCTGCATTGTTTCTGCTCCTAAAACTCTGTTTTATAAAATTCTTTCTGTATTGCATACAAGACCTGATGGAAAATATTTTTCACATAATTTCTAATGTTTGGTAAAGAATGGTTTGGCCACTAGGGGTCATAAGTGTTAATTTCTGCGTCTGATCTATTTGTAGCAAAATCTAGGCTCCTGAAAACTCGACTAAATTTTTTTCTTGGACCGATACCGCTCATATGGATAAACCTTTTGAGAATACTTTCTTCCTAAAATGATGCATGGTTTTCCCACCAGGGGAAGTAAAGTTACATCTTATTTTTGTTGATATCTCTGTTTCTAAGAGTTCGTAAGCTCACGATTCCGTTTACAGCAATATCTGAGGGATTAAAAACCCGATTGAAAAACTTCTTTCTTCCGTCAGATACTATTGTTTTGCATACCGGTTCCATTGACTTTGAATAGCTTTGATAAATTTAATTTGCGTCAGAACGGATTCAAAAGGTGTGCTTATTACACCCGAAAATTCGGTGTCATCTTTCTTGTTATATATTTTCAACAATATGATTGTGATGAATTTACATCACAAAGATCTCCCATTTTATATAAAAGTTGCTTTGCATGAAAGTTTGCTGCTTCAAAATACATGCAATTCAGAGAAGTCTGATTGCTGTGTTAATAATTCAAAAGTTTACTGCTTTATAAAGATTATATATACTCGTGACCTATTTTTTTCTTTTTTATGTATTATCTGCAGTTTTAAATTGAAACAGCTGTACAATGCAGGGAAATTTTCTAGAGTGGATGCTTGATTCAAATCACCTATTTACCCAGATTTTAATGTTAATGAGTTCAAGAAAATGTACAAGACATTGGGAAATGGGACTGTTGTTGAGCTGTTGAATGCATTTTTTTATTATTATTATTGTTGTTGTTATTATTATTATTATTATTATTATTAGTAGTAGTAGTAGTAGTAGTAGTAGTAGTAGTAGTAGTAGTAGGAGTAGTAGAATAAATCTAAACTATTCAGTTCACAAAATATGCATTTGAGGACTATTAATTTGAAAATACAATTTTCCTGAAATATTAAACACAATTATCTCAAAGAAATGTGGCATCTTCAACTTATAAAACTTGTGAGTTTCCAACAATTTTGCTAATTAACCCTTTTACTAAATTTAAGGGACATGCAATACATTTCCCACATCTGAATTCCATGTTTAATTTCCAGATGTTTATCATGATAACTATGAAGTTTTCTGAATTATGTACAAGAGCAACTGATGTTCTTCTGTGGTAAACAAATTTCCATTGCCTAAGACTTACATGTCTAAACTTGTGCTCTAAATACCTAAACTAAATGTTTTTCATATAACAACTTTTTTATTGCATTACTGTGTCATTACCTCTAATGATTTTGTTCATATAATAAGTATTGCTTGCTTTAAAAATAAAGTAACTGGTTTGCATTTATTATCTGTCATAAAAGGATTCTGGCTAATGATAAATCGAGACGTATACAAAGTTATCAACATGGCAGCGCTCAGTATACATGGAAACTGAAACGAGCCCCAGCGTCTAAGGATATATATTGGTATGTGATGTTTTAATGTATAATTTTCTGTAGTTCCTCATAGAGAATGGTGAAAGTAAATGTCAAAAATTGGTTTTTCATGCATACTTTTTTTTCTGCAAATAGAACTTTTTTACAGACTGGTGCAGTTGTAGACTTGGCTGTGTTATGTAACATCGTTTCTTGATAAAATCCTGTATTAAGTACAGATTAAATAAGCTTGCCAGTTTTTTTTTCTGTGTATATAATGTGTATGTGATGACAGTGTCTGCATCCAGTAAACTGAGAAGTTTATTAGGAAATGAAGAAAAAACTAAATTTTATTTTCATTAGTTCATATTGCCATATAGTGGAACAATACTAAACCTAAAGCAGCTATGTAACAGTGTGATTCAGCTATCTATCTAATATATGTATATATATATCAATCTAACATTTCTTTATCATCCAATTCTTGTGAATATCAAGTGTAGAACAATGTTACATCCACTTGCTTATGCCTATTAATCACCATTTCCAGAAACTGAATGTGAGTTTATTGAATCTTCAAATGTATGCTCAGTTTTAAAAGTATGTGCTATTTGATTTACATTGTTTTTAGATGTTGATAAGGTTTGAAACAAGTTAAAACATACACTGTAAATAGTTGACCTTGAGTCTATAAGTATTTTGAAAGTTCACATGCATTTCTTTTTACAGAATGGAGTCCCACATTTTCATTGTAAAACAGAAATTGGTGCAATGTTTATGTTTCAAAAACATTCCAAAACATTGGATTGAACATTCCAAAACTGGGCATTTACTTTTCAGGTCCATTTCAAAAGTTGGAAAATGTATTGCACACACGTATGTGTTCAGTTGAAAACATTCCAGATGTTACAAGATTCTCATTATATGTGACATATTTCTCAAGAGAAGGAACCTTTTCATCATTCTCGTGAAGAAGAAACTTTACATCCTGTTTTCATCTCTTCAATTTGGGTTGCTTTATTTACCTGCAAAGAAAGGAAAGACAAATAACTACTTTAACGCCATTGGAAACAGCAGCATTTGTGTAACTAAACAGAAGCTTACAATAATACTTTTTTGTTCTCAGCAATTGCTTCTGTTTAATGTGTTGAGGGTGTTCATTTCACACAGCATTTTTGATTTTCTTTTTTCAACAATAACTTTCTAAACAAGAGATCAGTAATAAATGAATTCTAAAGATTGTAGAACATATAGAACTGAAGACTAAAGATGGCCTGCTCAACTTTCAAGAATAAATATGATCTTTACTTTTATTAAAGCAGATTACTTTTTTGATACAGCAACAGTAAGTAAAAATTATCAGGTAGTTTGTATTTCTTTGTGGAGCTAACATCTGAATCTCAGAGAACAGCTTAGTGATATGTAAGTATGTATGTAGTTTTTAGAATGATTAGCACAATGACCTGTATAAAATAAAAAAAACAAAGATCAGATTTTGCTTCAAAATTTTTCAAAGTATGGACAGATAATCAGCAAATGCACAGCCCGGCCACAAAATTATGAACCTTGATTCAGTAATGAGTAGGATAATCTTTTGCCCATATAACAATGTAAATACAGTGTGGAATGGATTCCACAAGGTGTGTTGCATGGTAAGAAAATCCATTTTGATTTGATGAAGCAAAATACAAGGTAATTCAAAATGATTTCCCCAATTACAAATGGCAATACCTGGTTTATGAACATAAATACAGAAATCACATTGTTGCACAATAAAGAAATAAGTTTAGAATTTTGTTCCCATACCTTACAAATGTTCTATGTGACTCCCCTGGGCCACGGGGATAACATCTAAATGATAATCCATTTCACGCCAATGATTATGAAGTATGTCCATAGTCACGGATGCCAGTGCAAGCTGAATGTGTATGTGCCACCTTTGCAGTGTTCTTGGAAAAGTGGCACATACGCATGGTCTTTGACATACCCCCACAAAAAGAAGTCACCAGAAGTAAAGTCCGGAGGCCGGGGGGGGGGGGGAGCATTTGCAGAAAACCCTGTCGTCCTGTCTGCAATGACATCCAACGGTTGGGAAGAATTTCGTTCAAAAATTAGTGAACGTGCATATTCCAGTGTGGGGGTGCTCCATCTTGCTGTAGGATGTAGTCCCTGGAATCATCATCCAGTTGTGGAAGTAGTCATTGCTGAATAATATCTAGATAAACGTTACCTATTACTGTATCTTCAATGAAGAAAAAATGTCCATAGACCTTCACACTGGAAATTGTGCTGTACATATTGACTTTCGGTGGGTCACACTCATGTTCAATCACAGCAACAGGTGTTGCCGTACCCCATATGTGAGTGTTGTAGCGGTTTACATTGTCATTTATATGAAAGGTAGATTCACCACTGAAAATTAGGCGTGAAGCAAATGTGTGAACCTCCATGGCTTCGTGCATGGTTTCAGCGAAGGTAGCGCACTGCACTTTGTGGTCGGACTTCAGTGCTTGCAAAATTTGAACTCTGTTGAGTTTCATTTGCAGCTTCCGTTTAAGAACACGCCAAACAGTTGTTTGTTGCATTTGCAGCTCCTGGCTGGTGCGGTAAGTTGACTTGCGTGGACTGCGTTCAAAACTCTGACGAGTGCTGTCAATGTTTTCCTCTGAAACATGTGATCGGCCGGTACTCTTCCCTTTACAAAGACATCCTGTTTCTACAAATTGCCTATGCTGCCTCCTTATGTTCTTAGTATCTGGAAGAGCACGTTTCTACCGATTATGAAACATTCTTTCCACTGTAGCAACAGAATGACACTTTTCAAACTCCAGCACGCAAAATGCCTTTCCTTCTGCGGTCGCCATTTCTTCTCACTGGCTTTAGTGCACAGGAAGCTCACTTTCCTACATCACCATAGCAACACAGCAGTAGGTTCCAATAAAATTCTAAACTTCCTTCTTTCTTGTGTAGGGATATCAGCTGTCTATTTATCTTCATCAACATGTTATTGTCATTTGTAATCGGGGCAATTATTTTGAATTGCCCTGTATAAGCACAGTAGAGCACTGACTGGATGTAAATTATCTGGACCATCCAATTATCCAGATCACTAATTCCAACCTTTTACCCTAGAAACATCATGTGTCCTTCAAATAACTAGTATGTAACTCATGCAGTCACCATCAACACATGGCCTAAACACAAGGTCACTCAGCTTATCATACTTTCATACCTTCCATGCTCTTGTGCAATTAAGTTTAAAGAAATATATAAGAGAGTGATTCCCTTGCTATGTGATAAAAGAGTAATGTAAAAAAGTGGTTATCTTGCTAAGTTATTAAAAAAGAAATATAAAAGAGTGTGTGTTCTCTCTCTTACTAAGTTATAAAAAATTAAATATATAAACGAGGGATTCTCTTGCTAAGTTATAAAAAATACATTTTAAAGGTAGTTCTATTGCTATGCTATAAAAAAGAAATGTAAAAGAGTGGTTATCTTGCTAAGTGACAAAAGGGAAGTACAAAAGAGTGGTAATCTTGCTAAGTGAAAAAAAGGGAAATATAAAAGAGAGGTTCGCTTACTAAGTGACAAAAGAGAAATTATAAAATGATTGAAGAAGACTGAGTAAAGAACAATAATATCCGTTTATTGGCATAAGACAGCAAACAACTGGTTGCAAGCTTTTAGCACCTACGGGTGCCTTCTTCAGGCTTAGACGTGGTTTTGGAACAACGTTAGTAAACTAAATGAATGAAAAGAAAATTTAAATATGCATGTGAAACTACTAAGCCATAGCTACCCCTATGGCTTAGTGGTAAGAGGCACAGACATTTGGCTAATTCTCAGAGCTGAGCCCAAGTTCAAGTCCTGGATAAGGCATGGGTAGTGTGTTTGTCCTATGGTTTTGGTTCTGCCCCTTCTCTGGAACCAGCGACCTTAAATTAGGTATGGATAACTTCTTATAGCCTTAGATGCTCATGGGGTCCGTTTAGCACTGACACACACACACACACACACACACACACACACACACACACACACACTCTTTCTCTCTCTCTCTCTCTCTCTATATATATATATATATGATCAGAGTTAAATCCCTGAAATGGCAATGGGCTGGACATACTGCCAGAAGGACAAACCATCGATGGACAGCCGAAATTTTAGATTGAATTCCAAGAGACAGGAAAAGACCCAGAAGAAGACCACATGGGAGATGGGTGGATGAAATTAGAAAGTATGCGGGAGTGACATGGAGGAGACTGGCACAAGACAGACCGTTGTGGAGGAAACTTGGGGAGACCTTCGTCCAGCAGTGGATTGATAATGGTTGACAATGATGGTGATGGTGATATACATCATCATCATCATCATTGTCAATATCATCATCACATATCATCATCACCTGACCTATCACTGAACTGGGAAAGCAAAGGGATAAAGATTAATGGAGATTATCTAACCCACCTTCGTTTTGCTGATGACATAGTCATTTTTGCAACTACCCCATCAGAGCTGCAGAGTATGATCCAGGAACTTGCTGACAAGAGTAAAGAAGTGGGATTAAAAATGAACTTTCAGAAGACAAAAGTGGTGTTCAATGCTTTTACAAGAAATGAAGATTTATCGATTGATGGGGAAAAGCTGGAGATAACAGACACGTACGTTTATCTTGCACAGCAGATATCAAGTAAGGGCCACATTGATGAAGAAATTAATCGGCGTTCAAAACTTGCCTGGAGAGCTTTTGGAAGAAACAGCATAATTTTTAAGAGCAATATGCCATTATGTCTTAAAAGAAAAGTGTTTGATCAATGTATCCTTCCAGTGCTTACGTATGGTGCGGAGACGTGGACCTTGACTAAAAGAGACATACAAAGGCTGCAGACAACTCAAGGAAGCATGGAGAGGTGCATGCTTGGTGTAACCAGGAGAGATAAGAAGAGGAACTCGTGGATCCGAAAAATGACAAGAGTGGAAGACATCATGATCAGAGTTAAATCCCTGAAATGGCAATGGGCTGGGCATACTGCCAGAAGGACAGA
The DNA here is from genome assembly GCA_039090855.1 of Macrothele yani. Taxonomy (NCBI): domain Eukaryota; kingdom Metazoa; phylum Arthropoda; class Arachnida; order Araneae; family Macrothelidae; genus Macrothele; species Macrothele yani. Next base: position 37,670,687 of record CM077004.1, read on the forward strand.
CCATCGATGGACAGCCGAAATTTTAGATTGGATTCCAAGGGACAGGAGAAGACCACATGGAAGATGGGCGGATGAAATTCAAAAGTATGCGGGAGTGACATGGAGGAGACTGGCACAAGACAGACCGTTGTGGAGGAAACTTGGGGAGATCTTCGTCCAGCAGTGGATTGATAATGGTTGACAATGATGATGATGATGATATATATATAAAAGTGTGATTCTTTCACTAACCAACAATGGCTAAGTGCTTGAAAAGCCGTACAAGTAGAATGCAATTAATGACTGCATATGGAATTGGACCTTCGACAATATCATACACAAAGGAAAATGTTGGTTAGAGTTTAACTTTTATTAGTATTTTTAACAGGCACAATGGCAGGTTAACTTAAAATGTAATGAAAACATCAGAAAATAAAATTGATAATGCTTTGTACCTGAGTTTCCTACAAAAGTGTTTATCATGTGATCCCATTTCTAGTATTAATTAAAGGGGGTTGTGATGATGAGCTGCTACAATCATTACTAGTGTCTCCAAGATTACATAAGGAGGTTTGGTATACAAGTGACCTTGGTCTCCAAATGCAACAACATACGCCTAATTACAGTTAGCTTAAGCGTAATTAATTTAAAATGGAGGGCTTGGTCCGGTGGCACTTTCCTCTCATATGTATAGATAATTTTGACATTAAGAGCAAAATACCAACATACAGCATAGATTGAAAGAAACGTTAAGAACATTTCTTTTTTTACGGAAGTAACTTCTCTGGCAGAAATAAAGCTCAAATGAAATTAATGATTGCTATTCATAGGTACAAAAAATATTAGTTTGTTTAAAAAAATCCAGGAATTCTGGTTCGAATCCCGGTGAGGCATGGACGCTATATTTTTCTTACAGAATTGGCTCTCTACCTTCCCTGGAACCAGTTGCCCTAAATTAGGGATGGGTGACTGCTTATAGCCCATCAAGTTGCTCACAGCGTCGTTAAACCCCAGACAAACAAAATAATTCAGACAAAAAATATAAGAGTAGTGGACCATTACTTGAGTGGTCCATCGGGAAATCTGGCATCCCGGTGGGTCAATCTGCCCCTGACTATGGCTCAAAGCATTGTTTTAGACACTTATAAAACAAAAAATCAGAGGAACAGCCTTTAAAGCATTTTATAGCTTGCATTTTCCTCTCGCCATCACTTTATGAAACATTTCAAAAGCACACCACATGAGAACTAGCAGTGGAATAAGTTTGTTGCTTTCACTTTCCAAACCCATGCCAACACATTTTCTAAGCTGTAACTGGGTACCAGAAACAGCTGCATCACAAAATTGTTTTGATAATAATACACTTAAGCAATTCATACAGATGTGGCATCTTAGTTGGACTTACAATTGAAGATATCTCATGCTTCAGTAATCCAGCCCCAGGTATGGCTTTTCATTCAGGAAATTTCTGAATCATTTAGGGTAAATTTAAGATAACTAAATTTCCCTTTTTCTTGGAGTTTTCTTTTCCAACAAAATAATTTACTCAAATAATAATAATAATAATAATAATAATAATAATAATAATAATAATAATAATAATGAGCTATTTGGATTTAAATGAATATATAGTCAACATCAAATATTTTAGTCACTGGTGATGACTTAGTTACATGTGATACAGTTTTCGATTTCAGAGATTCGTAGTTAGAAAATAAGCCACACACTTTCAAGCTTCATGTTTGTCAAAAATTTCATAAAGTACATTTTACTCATACATTTTGAAGTATCATCACGAAAACCACACTTTGATTCGGAGGCATTCAGAGAAAAACCCTCCAGTATGTATTCCTGCTAAAAAAAAGTGCCATCATGCACCCCAGTAAAAAAAAGGAAAGAGCAATGGGTTCCAAAATCTTGGAGGCATAATACTGAAGCTGAGTGCACATCTCCTTCCTAGTGTCACTTAAGTATATGGAGGGTTGATTATGTTAAGCATGAAAAATTTCGATGCGCAAATATTCTGATTAGGTGGTCAGTTGCGGAATAGAGTCAATAAAGTGTTTGAATCATCATTCCATAGTATTAGTAGTCTGAATTTGGTAGTTGTGTTGTGTACTACGGCTTCTAAAATTGACAAGTTTTGGGAAGGGTAGGTAACTGCACTTCATGGTGCCAAATTCTCCTACACACAAATTATAAAACTGCAAGATGTGTGGATTAGCAATTTCAAAAGATTAAGTACTGAATGGCCCTCGGCAAAGAAAATCCACAACTCTGGCCAGCATGGATAAACCAGGACTCTCTTGAGGAAGAAGTGTGCTACTCTGAACTGCAGACATAGTAAGAAAAGTGAAGTGCCTTGTAATGGGAGAATTCTAAAATGCAAAGGCAAATTGAATCCATTATGAAAGTGTTCCAATCAACAGTTCACAACATTATTACAAAGAATCTTCAACTTCAAAAGTGCCACAAGTTTTAAGTGCATAAACTTTTCTCAAAGCATATTGCAGGGGGCAAACCAATTGCTAAAACTCTGTGAAAGGTACCTGGTGAGAGAAAAATGGTGGTACATGGTGACACTCAATGAAGCATGTCTATCCAAGTGTCTGCAATAAACCCCATGTAATTTTTGCAAAGCGACAAAACAATTTCTATAGTTGGTAGAGAAAATGCTGCAGAACTTTCCCACAAGGTTTTATGACCATTGCTAGGTACTGTGCCAGGGTAAAACTTAAGGTATGTATGGTTACTTCAAATGTGAAAGTTAACTCGGCATCCTATCAGGCTTATTCACTGAACCTGTTGTTTCATGAAGAAATGCCAGCTTTGTATGAACAGGATGTCCATTGAATATGTATTCACCAAGATGAGGCTTCGAGCCATACATCAAGGTCAACGGTTGCATATTTTAACACACTTGACCAGGAAACAAGGATAAGGGCCTATTACCTTGGTGAATATATTTCAAATACGTGAAAATAAGTAAAGAAAATGAAGTCTTCGCACTGTCCGCGTTATTTCATAAACAACGCATAGCAACTGAAAATTTTTTGTTCTAACACCATAAGGATTGAACCCCAGATCTCTCGATAACTAGGTGAATGCATTCACTTTATGCTACGGTGTGAACAATTCACAGTGCTATGTGTGGTTTACCAGTCAGCATCTGACTACATAAATCCATATTGATGGGCTCAGCAACTGATATGTCCCCATCCAGTGGCATTAACAGGACAAGCTATTTAATTATAGCTAATAAATCTAAAGGGCAAAAGAAATGGTAAATATATTTCAAATGTGTGGAAATAATGTAGATAGACTATGTCATCACTTTGTCCACATTATTTTATAAACGCATAGCAACTGAAAAATTGTTCCGACACCGCTGGAATCAAACCCCAGATGTGGCAAAGCAGCTTTAGCTTTAATGGGGTGAACTCTATTATTGGACACTATTACAGATGTTGACTGATAAACCACACATAGCGTTGGCCCCGTAGCATAAAGCGAATGCACTCGGCTAGTTATCGAGAGATCTGGGTTTCGATCCCAGCGATGCCAGAACAACAATTTTTCAGTTGCTATGCATTATTTACAAAATAGCGTAGACAGAGCAATGACATTGTCTATTAGGCTATTACTTTCTTGGATATTCAAGCTAAATCTCCCAATGCCTACCCAATGGACTTCTGTGGGTTTGTGCTCCTAAAATGAGAACTTGGAAATTAAAAACCCAAAACCATCGACAGTCTATGGAAAGCCTGTAGGAAATAATGGTCCAGCATAAACACAAATTCTTTGCAACTAAGCCTGTTACAGTGAAATTATGCTGCAGAGCTATAGTTTGAAACTGTGGCTACCAAATTCAGCACGACCAAAGTGGCAACATGGCATTAGCTAGTTCCAAGGTATGGCGAAATTGTTCATTTTTAACATAATCATCCCTCCCTGTGTCTGTACCTGCATTTTGCAGATATGTTTACAAAAAAGAGGTTAGTAAATAAAAGTACCTTATTCATTCTGCATAAGCATTGATTGCCTTATGTGGTGAAAATGATGTGGCTTTAGCTAAATGGGATGAACTATGTTTGTGTGTATATGTTATCGTTAAAGCATGAAATCCGTTATTTCATAGAATACTTAGTTATTTCATGAAATAACTGATCAAGTCAGTTAAAGCATAAAACTCACTTGTATTCTATGGTTTAACTAGTTATTTCATAGAATAACGATCTGCACCCCGTTAAAGTGTAAAATAACTGAGTAAATAAATCCCAAATTCAAAAGGCTGTAAAGTGAGAACCACTGGTCAGAAATAGCACACCATTTTCAACCCACTATAAAGTGTTATATAATAATAAGGATATTAACTTTAAGTTTCGTTTAAGAATATGGAAAGTATTACTTTCATTTACACGCAATATTTCTGTAATTAATGATAATTTGCTGAACTTAATATATAGAGATTACTGTAGCCGAATATTTTTTTGTGTCAGACACTCAGGACATCAACGAGAAACACATTTACCTTCCACCCCTTCTCAATTTATGAACTCTTCCAGACCGTAGGGGTGGACTTGTTTGGTAGACCGTCTAGTGTGTTGTGCAACTGTTGGCGTGTTGGCGCCAGTTCATTCAAGTCAGTTGATTGCTTCCATGTGCCGGCTGCTGTGCGTCTAACGCTGCTTCGATGTGTCAGGTATTGAGTTAAAATTATTTTCTCAAGTTTCATAATTATGCTAATTTAATTAAGTTTCTTACGTTAAAGTACAAATTTTTTAAAACCTCAAGTTGACTTGAACGATGAATTCTTTAAGTGATGGCAAAAAAAAAAAAAAAAAAGACGCAATTATAGAAAGGTTTGAATCTTTACTAATTAAGCATGATGTGAAAGGGAACAGCTCTTTGCTCACCCATGAAAAGTTATTATGTTTGATAGCTGATGCAAAGAAATCTAAAAGTGCCACGTGATTATTGGTTACTTCAACATTGTGATGTCCTTGAAGTTCAAAGAGTAGAAAAATTTATAGTCCCAGTGACAGATGCAAAACCAGATGTAGTGTTTTATTGTTCAAGTGATTCTTTGTTTGACATTTTATATGAAACTCATTTATCTATTGGGAATGGTGGCAGAGATTGAATGATAAAAGAACTTAATCGTCGTTATAGAAATATTACGCAAAATGATATTAAGATTTTCTTGAATTTTTGCGAGCCTTGTCAACAAAAAAGGAAAACAGGTAAGAAAGGTCTTGTTGTTAAACCTATGGTTTTTTCACATATGAACTCAAGATGTCAGGTAGACCTCCAATCACAACCTGATGGAAACTATAAATTTATTTTAGTTTATCAAGACCATCTTACTAAGTTTGTTGTTTTAAGACCTCTTCAAACAAAGAGAGCAGAAGAAGTTGTAGCACAGTTGCTTGATATATTCCTGTTGTTTGGAGCCCCATGTATATTACAGTCGGACAATGGAAGAGAATTTTGTAACAGACTTACTGATGACTTAAAAGTAACCTGGCCAGAGCTTAAAATCGTGCATGGCAAACCAAGACATAGCCAAGGCAGTGTTGAGAGAGCTAATCAGGACATAGAAAACATGTTGACGACATGGATGCAAGACAACTAGTGCACTTCCTGGAGTAACGGGCTAAAATTTATTCAGTTCATGAAAAACAGAGCGTTTTACTCAGGTATTAAAAAGTCCCCTTACGAGGCTATGTTTGGTTGCGCAGCTAGAGTCAGACTATCAGCAACTCCTATTCCGAAGGAAGCATTTGATTCACTGGATGATGAAGATCAATTACAAGGTGCTGTGGCTGCAATGAGTACTTTGTCTCAACCTGATAATGAAGTGCTGGTTGAAAAAACAAGGTTAAATAATGCCATTAGTAACATATGTATAGTTTGTTCACAAGAATGCAGTGAAAACGTAGTTTGTTCGAAATGTAATGTGCCTGTCGACATGTCATGTTTAGAAGACTATGTTTTGGAAGACAAAGTTGTACAGAAGATCTGCAAATTGTGTTTTAATGAACTGAATGTTCAGAGGGAAAGAAAAAACTCTAAAGTATGTTTGGAAATTCAAGCTAAGAAGATGAAATTAATGTCAGATAAATCTCGTTCTGAAGTCTCTGTGGGGCTTACAGTCCGTATCCCAGTACCTGAAGTTGACAGAGGAAGGGGTGATGCCAGATCTGTTTTAGCTGTTATCATGAAAATAACCGAAGAAGGATTTTTTCAATTGGGAACAAGAAACGGCCGCATAAAACAGCTATATTCCCGATCACAGTTCAGCGTCTGTGTACAAAAACTAATTCAGATCGAAGAAGTGCCAGATATAGAGAAATCGCTCCGGTCGGTTGCTACAGCTCAAAGTTTAGGTACCCGTCAGGGATTTAAAAAATGTTCATGTAAAACCCAGTGTGTCAACAAAAAATGTATTTGTTTTAGAAATAATGTTCTATGCAATTCCAAATGCCATTTTAGTAATACCTGTTGTAACAAATGATTTTATTGTGTCTTTATATAAATAACATTTTGTATGCTCTATAATTCGGTCAAATTGTTTATTTTACACTTTAACTGTCTATCATTAGTTAATTTATAGAATACCTAGTTATTTCATAAAATAACTAGTTAAAGTGTGGAATTATTAATTTATTACACACTTTAACTAACTTGATCAGTTATTTCATGAAATAACTAGGTATTCTATGAAATAACTGAATTATACACTTTAACGGTTACATATATACTGATATTTTATATGTATATATATATTTCAGATATATAGTTTTACATGTATGTATGCATATATATTTCAGATGGGGCGAATGGGATTTGCGGTCTGGCAGTATTCCACATCATTGTCCATTATCCAAAGGGGTCTGTGCCTTCATTGTACTACCAAATGTTCACCAACACACCACATTTATACACATGAGCAAAAACATCATAAAAATATGATATCCTTGGTTGAGACTCCTCATCAGGTACCCTGTGTGCCAACCCCCCCCTCTTCGTTTTATACTTCACATTTTCTCACTCATTTTTCTGGTGGTTATTTGACATGCAGACTAGGCCAAATAACGAATTAATTTGTTCTTGAGAAGCTGTTAACATCAGATTACCCATTACAAAGTACCCACTACAATTACCTAATCACATTTCTATCAGCTGCAGTGCAAATTCCACTTGAAATATCTTTTACTTCCTAGGACTGATGGTAGCCTTTGCAACGTTATAAGGGATGCTGGCATCAGATATGAAATAAGCGGTAATGACAATAATTTGAAGGCTATGACAACAACAATTAAGATAATTATTATTGGCTGCTCGAAAAGCATTCAAATAAACAACTAAGGGCACTCCTAATCGTAATTGGGTTGTGTTCAGTTCTATATCATTTCTGACAGTCTACAACCATAAAAATATTCACACTGGGTTACAAAATTTTAAATTCAAATACTTTCCATATATATATATATAAGGTCAGGTGATGCGTAACATCACAGCCTCTCCTTGACAAATGTCAACCCCGCCTTCTCGTGGTGCATCCTGTTCCCACTAAAGGGGCTCTGACGACCGCCAATAGCGGTATAACTATACCATCGGGATTAGAGGAAATTCTATCCCACACTCACCAACCCGCTTGGCCAGCGTGGTGAGTTATGGCCAAACCCCTCCAAAATGATTCCACAACTTAAATCTTGGCCCTCAGTCTCCGGCAGCTGGAATGTACCTGGCCAAGGCAGCGGCCAGTGCGACATGAAGGCAGAGGGTGCTAAGAATCCCCGGAGGACCGGACTAGGCTGCCATCTGATGCTGACCTTGGCTACGTACAATGGACGCTCCCTATCTTCTGATTCAAGGCTTCTTGAATTGGAAGAGGAACTACAAAGGATCAACTGGGACATCGTGGGGCTAAGTGAGGTAAGGAGAAAAGGAGAAGATCTCATCGAACTGAAAAGTGGACATCTCTTCTACTATCGTGGGACAGATACTGGCAGAACTAGTGGTGTTGGATTTATAATAAACAAGAAACTGAAGGATAAAGTTGTAGAAGTTGAAAGTTCCTCTGACAGAGCTGCACGACTTGTTATCCAACTCTCGAAAAGATACCAGGCTCAGATTATTCAAACTTATGCACCCACCACAAGTCATCCTGAAGAAGAAATCGAAGAATTTTATGAGGAAATTTGTCATCTAAATAATAAAGGTAAGCAGCACTTGAAAATAATTATGGGAGATTTCAATGCAAAAATAGGGCAACGGCAACAGAATGAAACTTCAGTAGGTAAATTCGGTCACGGCAACAGAAACCAGCGTGGAAATACTCTTGTTGAGTTTGCAGAGGCAGAAGGGTTTTTCATCTTGAACTCCTTCTTCAAGAAAAAGCCACACAGGAAATGGACATGGAGACATCCAAATGGGACGACAAGTGAAATTGATTTTATTATGTGTAACAAAAAATTCGTCATAGAAGACTGCAGTGTGCTAAACAAGTTCAACACAGGTAGTGACCATAGATTGGTGAGATGTAAGATGCACCTCAACACTAAACTTGAACGTGGCAAGCTCATAAGACAAACAAAATCTATTGACATAACCAACCTTAAAAAACACCATAATACCTTCAAGTTGGAACTGAAGAACAGGTTCTCTGCTTTAGAAGGCCTAACATCTGAAGAAGTGGACATCTCTGAAGTAAACAGAAAAGTAACCAAAGCTCTTATGGAAACAGCAACAAAATTAGCTGGGTCTAAGAACAAGTTGCATGTAAACAAATTATCAGGAAAAACGAAAATGTTGATGCAAAAAAAGAGAGAGATGAGGACAACTAAAGAAAATGTGACTTCCAAAGTGGAATATATAGAGCTATGCAAGACAGTAAGAAAAAGTATCACTGAAGACGTAAGAAAATTCAACTGTGAACTAGTGAGGAAAGCAATTGAAAACAACCAAAGCCTAAAGATAGCAAAGGGACATCTCAGTAAGGGAAGAAAACAGATTATGGCACTGAGAAAAGAAGATGGTTCTGTAACAAGAAATAGAGGCGAAATTTTGACAAGAGTGAAAGATTTCTACTCCAAATTATATGAAAGGGATGATACATGCACTCCAGACATCATGAAAGATACCAGTACCAGAGTTCCTCCAGTCCTTCCAGCAGAAGTTGCACATGCAATCAAGAACATGAAGCGGGGAAAAGCTCCAGGAGAAGATGGAATTACTGTAGACATCATACAAGAAGCAAGTGGAGAAATCGAAACAGTACTCGCCCAAATTTTCACTCGATGCCTTAATGAAGGAAAGATTCCTGAGGATTGGAACACCGCTACAATGATTCTGCTACATAAGAAAGGTGACATTGAGGATCTCGGAAACTACAGACCTATCAGCCTCCTATCAGTAGTTTATAAAATCTTCACTAAAGTTCTTTCACACCGCTTGAAGGTAACACTGGACATGGCTCAACCGAGAGAACAAGCTGGATTCAGGAGTGGCTACAGCACAATAGATCATATCCACGTGCTGAGAGAACTAATTGAAAGAGCGAGGGAATATGAACTTCCATTGTGCATGGCTTTTATCGATTATGAAAAAGCCTTTGATTCGGTGAAACCATCAGCAGTTACAATGGCTCTGAAAACCTGCGGTATTGAAGATGCATACATTAATATTATTAATAACATCTATGAAAATGCAAGTGCAAAGATTCGGCTGTTTGAAAATACAACACACGTAAAAATTGGAAAGGGAGTGAGACAAGGTGACACCATATCTCCGAAGCTCTTTAATGCCACATTGGAGGGTGTTTTTCAGTCACTGAGCTGGGAAAACAAGGGGATAAAGATTAATGGAGATTATCTAACCCACCTTCGTTTTGCTGATGATGTAGTCATTTTTGCAACTACCCCATCAGAGCTGCAGAGTATGATCCAGGAACTTGCTGACAAGAGTAAAGAAGTGGGATTAAAAATGAACTTTCAGAAGACAAAAGTGATGTTCAATGCTTTTACAAGAAATGAAGATTTATCGATTGATGGAGAAAAGCTGGAGATAACAGACACGTACGTTTATCTTGGACAGCAGATATCAAGTGAGGGTCACATTGGTGAAGAAATTAATTGTCGTACAAAACTTGCCTGGAGAGCTTTTGGAAGAAACAGCATAATTTTCAAGAGCAATATGCCATTATGTCTTAAAAGAAAAGTGTTTGATCAATGCATCCTTCCAGTGCTTACATATGGTGCAGAGACGTGGACCTTAACTAAAAGAGACATACAAAGGCTGCAGACAACTCAAAGAAGCATGGAGAGGTGCATACTTGGTGTAACCAGGAGAGATAAGAAGAGGAACTCGTGGATCCGAAAAATGACAAGAGTGGAAGACATCATGATCAGAGTTAAATCCCTGAAATGGCAATGGGCTGGACATACTGCCAGAAGGACAGATCATCGATGGACAGCCGAAATTTTAGATTGGATTCCAAGGGACAGGAAAAGACCCAGAAGAAGACCACATGGGAGATGGGTGGATGAAATTCGAAAGTATGCAGGGGTGACATGGAGGAGACTGGCACAAGACAGACCGTTGTGGAGGAAACTTGGGGAGACCTTCGTCCAGCAGTGGATTGATAATGGTTGACAATGATGATGATGATGATGATAGGGATGTAAGGTCAGGTGATGCGTAACATCACAGCCTCTCCTTGACAAATGTCAACCCCGCCTTCTCGTGGTGCATCCTGTTCCTACTAAAGGTGCTCTGACGACCGCCAATAGCGGTATAACTATACCATCGGGATTAGAGGAAATACTATCCCACACTCACCAACCCGCTTGGCCAGCGTGGTGAGTTATGGCCAAACCCCTCCAAAATGACTCCACAACTTAAATCTTGGCCCTCAGTCTCCGGCAGCTGGAATGTACCTGGCCAAGGCAGCGGCCAGTGCGACATGAAGGCAGAGGGTGCTAAGAATCCCCGGAGGACCGGACTAGGCTGCCATCTGATGCTGACCTTGGCAACGTACAATGGACGCTCTCTATCTTCTGATTCAAGGCTTCTTGAATTGGAAGAGGAACTACAAAGGATCAAGTGGGACATCGTGGGGCTAAGTGAGGTAAGGAGAAAAGGAGAAGATCTCATCGAACTGAAAAGTGGACATCTCTTCTACTATCGTGGGACAGATACTGGCAGAACTAGTGGTGTTGGATTTATAATAAACAAGAAACTGAAGGATAAAGTTGTAGAAGTTGAAAGTTCCTCTGACAGAGCTGCACGACTTGTTATCCAACTCTCGAAAAGATACCAGGCTCAGATTATTCAAACTTATGCACCCACCACAAGTCATCCTGAAGAAGAAATTGAAGAATTTTATGAGGAAATTTGTCATCTAAATAATAAAGGTAAGCAGCACTTGAAAATAATTATGGGAGATTTCAATGCAAAAATAGGGCAACTGCAACAGAATGAAACTTCAGTAGGTAAATTCGGTCACGGCAACAGAAACCAGCGTGGAAATACTCTCATTGAGTTTGCAGAGGCAGAAGGGTTTTTCATCTTGAACTCCTTCTTCAAGAAAAAGCCACACAGGAAATGGACATGGAGACATCCAAATGGGACGACAAGTGAAATTGATTTTATTATGTGTAACAAAAAATTCGTCATAGAAGACTGCAGTGTGCTAAACAAGTTCAACACAGGTAGTGACCATAGATTGGTGAGATGTAAGATGCACCTCAACACTAAACTTGAACGTGGCAAGCTCATAAGACAAACAAAATCTATTGACATAACCAACCTTAAAAAACACCATAATACCTTCAAGTTGGAACTGAAGAACAGGTTCTCTGCTTTAGAAGGCCTAACATCGGAAGAAGTGGACATCTCTGAAGTTAACAGAAAAGTAACCAAAGCTCTTATGGAAACAGCAACAAAATTAGCTGGGTCTAAGAACAAGTTGCATGCAAATAAATTATCAGGAAAAACGAAAATGTTGATGCAAAAAAGAAGAGAGATGAGGACAACTAAAGAAGATGTGACTTCCAAAGTGGAATATATAGAGCTATGCAAGACAGTACGAAAAAGTATCACTGAAGACGTAAGAAAATTCAACTGTGAACTAGTGAGGAAAGCAATTGAAAACAACCAAAGCCTAAAGATAGCAAAGGGACATCTCAGTAAGGGAAGAAAACAGATTATGGCACTGAGAAAAGAAGATGGTTCTGTAACAAGAAATAGAGGCGAAATTTTGACAAGAGTGAAAGATTTCTACTCCAAATTATATGAAAGTGATGATACATGCACTCCAGACATCATGAAAGATACCAGTACCAGAGTTCCTCCAGTCCTTCCAGCAGAAGTTGCACATGCAATCAAGAACATGAAGCGGGCAAAAGCTCCAGGAGAAGATGGAATTACTGTAGACATCATACAAGAAGCAAGTGGAGAAATCGAAACAGTACTCGCCCAAATTTTCACTCGATGCCTTAATGAAGGAAAGATTCCTGAGGATTGGAACACCGCTACAATGATCCTGCTACATAAGAAAGGTGACATTGAGGATCTCGGAAACTACAGACCTATCAGCCTCCTATCAGTAGTTTATAAAATCTTCACTAAAGTTCTTTCACACCGCTTGAAGGTAACACTGGACATGGCTCAACCGAGAGAACAAGCTGGATTCAGGAGTGGCTACAGCACAATAGATCATATCCATGTGCTGAGAGAACTAATTGAAAGAGCGAGGGAATATGAACTTCCATTGTGCATGGCTTTTATCGATTATGAAAAAGCCTTTGATTCGGTGAAACCATCAGCAGTTACAATGGCTCTGAAAACCTGCGGTATTGAAGATGCATACATTAATATTATTAATAACATCTATGAAAATGCAAGTGCAAAGATTAGGCTATTTGAAAATACAACACACATAAAAATTGGAAAGGGAGTGAGACAAGGTGACACCATATCTCCGAAGCTCTTTAATGCCACATTGGAGGGTGTTTTTCAGTCACTGAGCTGGGAAAACAAGGGGATAAAGATTAATGGAGATTATCTAACCCACCTTCGTTTTGCTGATGACGTAGTCATTTTTGCAACTAGCCCATCAGAGCTGCAGAGTATGATCCAGGAACTTGCTGACAAGAGTAAAGAAGTGGGATTAAAAATGAACTTTCAGAAGACAAAAGTGATGTTCAATGCTTTTACAAGAAATGAAGATTTATCGATTGATGGAGAAAAGCTGGAGATAAGACACGTACGTTTATCTTGGACAGCAGATATCAAGTGAGGGTCACATCGATGAAGAAATTAATCGGCGTACAAAACTTGCCTGGAGAGCTTTTGGAAGAAACAGCATAATTTTCAAGAGCAATATGCCATTATGTCTTAAAAGAAAAGTGTTTGATCAATGCATCCTTCCAGTGCTTACGTATGGTGCAGAGACATGGACCTTAACTAAAAGAGACATACAAAAGCTGCAGACAACTCAAAGAAGCATGGAGAGGTGCATACTTGGTGTAACCAGGAGAGATAAGAAGAGGAACTCGTGGATCCGAAAAATGATAAGAGTGGAAGACATCATGATCAGAGTTAAATCTCTGAAATGGCAATGGGCTGGACATACTGCCAGAAGGACAGATCATCGACGGACAGCCGAAATTTTAGATTGGATTCCAAGGGACAGGAAAAGACCCAGAAGAAGACCACATGGGAGATGGGTGGATGAAATTCGAAAGTATGCAGGGGTGACATGGAGGAGACTGGCACAAGACAGACCGTTGTGGAGGAAACTTGGGGAGACCTTCGTCCAGCAGTGGATTGATAATGGTTGACAATGATGATGATGATGATATATATATATACTTCTACAAAACCTTTGCTCATTATTACAATTCTTTTACAGTGAAAACTGAGTTACGTACAACATTTCCAATTCGCTGGAGTCCAACGACGATATTTGTTTACATTCTGCGACTCATACTAGGTGGCTACGTAATCCCAGTTTCTAGCTCCGCCCCTTAAACGAAATCCTGAATCTCTGACTAGCGTGTGATTGGTCTAGAGAGTGTAATCGCGCATTACATGCCGAAATACAATTCACGCAGCTCGGCCTGCTTCTTTCGCCGTGACCCGGAATTATGTCTGCCTGAAGTGCTATTTTCGCTGTGACCCGGGATTACATCTGCCCGCCTCTGAGTAAAGTTCGGGACGCAGCTTTGTTTCTTTTCTTTTTTCTTTCCGGGGAGAAAGAATTTGTTTTGCTTCTTTGAAAGCTAAGCGGAAAGAAAGCACGGTGACAGGCCGGGATTACGTAGGCCAGGCGTGCTTCTTTCGCCGTGGTCCAGGATTACGTTGGCCCAGGATTGCGTCGACCCAATGCCTCTGAACCAAGTTCGTGACGCACCTCTTTGTTTCTTTTCTTTTTTCATTTCTGAGGAGGAGGAATGTGTTTTGCTTGTTTGAAAACTAAGTGGAAAGAAAGCATGGCGCCGGGCCAGTATTATGTCGGCCCGAAGCCTCTGAACAAAGTTTGTGACGCAACTTTTTGTTTGTTTGTTTCTTTTCTTTTTTTTTTTTTTTCTTTCTGAGGAGGAGAAATTTGTTTTGCTTGTTTGAAACCTAAGTGGAAATAATGCACGGCGCTGTGCCCCGGGATTACGTCTACCGTTATCATTTTGTGAATTCTCGTGATCGATGCACAAACTGAGATGAAATCTTGAGTGGGAGGGTCATTTTCCGTGAACGGAAGTTAGTTGGAGTGAAGATTACTCTCGTAATAGTAATATTTTCTCGCGTTGTTCCTTCTGCCCAGTATTTTTCTCAAATATCCATTTATTCCATAAATACTTACATTTCAGCTTAAAAACAGAGGAAGGAGTTTCCCAAAACGGAAGATGGTCGAAGCGAATATTTCTCCTGTAATCATAACTTTTTCTTAAAGAATTTTTAACATTGTCCGTAAAAGTCAAACAGAATTTAGGCCAAACCTAGCCACTGAAACTCTGTTAGCCTTTAAAGTGAAAAAATTCCTGCTAACGACTGGGCAATAATTTATATAGCTTTTTAGTAAAAGAATAACATTTCTGCATTTGTACCAATATTTGATTTAATTTACCTGCCAGGTCTGCCAAAATATGTCCTGAAATTTAAGAAAAATTGTGTCCTGAATTTTTTTTTTTTTTTATCGCTCCTACCCCTGTTATGGTTGTTGCAAGTGAAAGGAGGGATTTCCAAAGATGGTGATAAAATAAGGACTATCAGTATTACAATTGGAAGGGGGGGGGATTTTCGACGCTGTACCGAAAATGTAAAGCATTTTTATTGACGAAAGAAGCACTTTTCTCAGTATTCTTCCAGCAAGGCACTGCTGAAGTATCAGTGAGATTGGGTAAAGCCAAGAAAGAATTACGTCTACCTTGGGTAGTGTCCTTTTTGTGCTCAGCCAAAATTTTAGTAATGCTGCAAAATGTGCCGCTGATGTAAACAGTGGTACCAACTAACATGAAAATAGGAATTTTGGACACAGCAAGAACATTGAGGTGTTCAACTTTATTTCTGTCCACGAGGATAAGTTTCATGATGGTAAGATTGGGTTTGATACCAATCAAACAACCATAAGATTTGAAAATTTGTTGCAACTGGTAGGTAGGCTGGTCAAGAAATGGGGTACATCCAGCAAATTGAAACTGTCTGTTGACCTCAGAAGAGAACAGAGAATGGTGGAATGCTTGACCAAACTTTACTATGAGTTTGTCCACCAACCCACTAGGAAATTCGTGGTGAGTAGCAATGCTTTAATATTCTTGCATTCAAGGGTGAAAGATTCTGGGCTATCACAGATGATGTTGGCATGAATAATAAAGGAGATCAGTGCAGAAAACTCATGGGAATCAAAAGTGGGAGAAATATAGGGTATGAAATTGGTAGAAGCAGTAAGTTTACAGAAAATGGAACATTCAATCTTACTACCAACTCTTGTAAGGCAAACATCAAGGAAGTTAATGGTATTGTTGCTTCTTCATGGACAGTAAACTTGATGGGATTGAAAAGTTTAGGGACTACTAAGGTGAGCTCAAGTAAATCCTGAAGTAAGTCAGTAGATTGAAATTGGTGCTTAATGTTCTGCAGGAAGATTTCTGTGAGAAGAGGTGGCAGAGGAGATCCCATAGAGACTCCTTGTTGTTGGAGATGGAATTTGTTATTGTAGGTGAAGTGCAATTGTCACTTACCAAATTTTAAAATGCCTATCACAGTTTTCCCGATGAGTTATAGTAGCCACAAACACATGTTTAGCGACAATCTGCTTCATAAAACATTTATGGGTAACTTACCATTTCATGGTCTTGCTCCCAATTTGACATTTCCAGCACGTGATTTGTGATTAATATGTCATTTGTTTCTAGAGGTAGCATGGGGGCTCTTCACTTTTGTCGGCTGAAGTCATTCACTTTATTCTATTCCATTCTTGGTCATATAGGTTTTATCCCCCTCCCTCCGAAGGCGTCGTGTAGTAATCTTCAAGTACTTCTTCATTTTTTACCAAAACGTAGTCACGTCAAATATGCTCACTGTACACATTCACGGTCTTATGGAATGAAGATTACTACATGACGCCTTCGGAGGGCGGGGGGGGGGGGAAACCCTATATGACCAAGAATGGAATAGAATAAAGTGAATGACTTCAGCCAACAAAAGTGAAGAGCCTCCATGCTACCTCTAGAAACAAGTGACATTTTAATCACAAATCACGTGCTGGAAATGTCGAATTGGGAGCAAGACCATGAAATGGTAAGTTGCCCATAAATGTTTTATTACATTGTTGCATGTTAATTTAAATCTCACAATATCGGACATGTGTCCAATATATAGGGTGATTACAATCTGCTTTATTATTGTAGATATGTGTAAAAGAATGTCATCATGCACAACAGAATTACATTTTAGATGCTAATTGGACTAGAAATTTTATATCAAACTAACTAGAATTTTTATTATTTTTATTGCTTTTGGCCTCATCCAGGCTAAATAACTAATGTGTTGTACTGTATATAAATTTCTTTCATATGATTTTTTCATTAGATGTAATCTTTTTGATACATAATCAGTGTTGCTTTATTTGTATGTCTGTTATTCGTATTGCATGTTGTACCTCACAGCATTTCTTTTTTTCAAATATACATATAGGGAAAATTTGGCAGTTTCAAAGACAACTTGGTACATACATAGCATTCTAGTGAATTCTGCTTTATTCTTATTTGTGTTCTTCCTTACAACACCAAACACTGTTTTTAGTGCCTTAGGATTATACCAGTCAATTTCTTTTCTCACCGTTGAGGTAAGCTTAATTAATTTATTTTTTAACGTTTTGCACACGCGATTTTGTAATGCTCAGCATGAATGTATCTTTTATTAATATTATAAGTACTACCTTTCTGTTACCTTTGCTGCAAGGTTAAGGGATTCACTAGAAAGGTACTTGTGTCACATCTGACATTTGGACATTTTTATGTTAAGAAGAGTGTTCAATAAATCTAAGTCTGAATATGATGCAGGAACTTGAATATTGGCAATGTGTGCTATATGGAAACATTGCATCATCCTTTGGCGCTATGATGTGACAGTAATGCAGCCACTGAAAATCAGTTGTTGAGGTTCAAGTTTATTTTTTACATCAGTAACAGCAGAAAAACTTGTGTAGAACACCAGTCAGTGATTTGAAAACAGCAGGTGTCATGCAACAATAACCACCTGAAAATTAAGTAAAAAACATAGAGTTATATATAATAAGTCTTTATAATCAGAAGCTTCTGACCATGCTATGGTCATGATCACACGTGAGCAACTGAATCAGGGGACTGGTTGCCAGAACTACAACTTGAGTTGGAAATGCAGGAACTGTTGCCAGATTTTAGTGGAGTGATCCAAATAAATCCAATTTGGTGAAGGTTATCTGAATTGCAGTTCTTGGTTAGCAATATTTCAACACATTTTTGAAAACATAAAGTTTCTTTATTTATAAAGGAGGGCAGTGTTTTTTTTTTTTTTTTTTTTTGGGGGGGGGGGGGGTTCTTTTCAAAGGGGAACTGTGAAAGAAAGTATCTTCAATGGTTAGTGCTGATAATGCTATTTTTGGAAGACCAACAGACACCTCTTGTTTGTGTTCACATAGTCTTGTATTATTTCTAATTGAACTTAACTATGATTCTTTTTCATCTTTTTTCTACCGGCTATGGTCTCTTAACATTTTTTTCTTTTTTAATAAATAATTTTCATATTTCAGCAAGATTTGTTCTGCCATAGATGCTACATAAATTCTCCTTGTTTTCTTTTTGATTATAACTGTTTCTGAAATTTGTACCTAATTATTTTTCTGATTTTATATGTAAATAGTTTTGATATTTTTTCTTGGAAAACTATTATTTTTAATTTGAATTCACTCATTTATAATATCATCAAGTTGAGTACATCAAATTATGTGTTATATATATTATTTTCAATAGCAAACCAGTTTACTACCTTCTCTTCTGTTCTGCACATTTACTGTACCATTAGATTCAAAGTGAGCACTTTGTAATAAAAAAAAATGCCTAAAATTCCCTAATTGGGTATTTTATTTTAAAATAACATCTTAAAAGGAACTTATGGTTATACATAATTCAACCAATTACTATGTGAGTACTTACAGTTGTTATAGCCGGTTGCACAATTCATCTGTTCTTTATATCCACTTTTCATTAATTCTTGACCTTAGGCTTCCTGTTGATTTTAAATGTAAATATTCTTTCAGTTGAAAGGTTTATATCTATTGTATTGCATTAACAAAGTGTAGAAATGGATGGGTTCAATGTGTGACAACTTCACCGGGACCTTCCCATTCTGCCGTATTTTCGTACAATTTCAGCCATAGCCTAATTATTCTGTTTTTTTTAACTGAACACTTTTAAAAAAATCGAAATTAAAAGGTTCTGTATAAATTATTTTGCATATCCACCATGCAACATTGCAATCACTAGCCTTTCGTAAAGTTGCCGCAATGCCATAATAATTAGCAGCACATGCTACAAGAAGGCAAATGGTGGATTATTCCCAATATGAATCAGTAGGAACAGCTGTGCCAATAATTCTCTACCACACGGACACAGTACTTGTTGGTGTCAAGAGCCAGAGAAGTGAGAAATGCCTTTATTTTTTAAACAAAAATGCAAAATTTGGAAGAACATTATTAAAAAAAGAAAAAAGAAAAAGAAGCAAAGGTGGTTACTCTTGCAGAAGAATAAAACACTGTTTGTCACTGGGTAAGGGGCTATGAAATGCTAGCTGCTGTTAAAATACTTCCCAGTAGTTAATTACTTTAAAAAAAGTGCCATGTGGAGGTTTCTACTAAATGCATCCCTCTAGGCTTTGGAAAATAGTACTGGAGGGAAATCTTTGTGTGAGCGTGAGAGAGAGAGAAAAAGTGTTCAACTGTTACCTGTTCATTGCATTGCTGTCAGTAAGAGTGGTTTTATGATCCTTTTTGTGAAAGGAAAGGTGTTTGTTAGGGAGAATCTAAGGTCTGTGAAAGGAAAGGTGTTACTATAGTTGGGGAGAATCTAAGATCTTTTGGTGTTTGAGTAAGGAGTGAGTTTGGCTGTTGACCATGATAAATAGAGGCTACGTCTGACTACCAGCAAAGAAAAAGGCATGATTAAAGGTGGAGGAAAAAGTGGAACTCTAGAAAGAGGAGTTGAAAGAATCAAAACATTACATTAATGACTCTTCGATGACATTGCGTGCATCCACTGAAAACAAGCAAAATTTTAAGCTAAAAAACTAAAAAGTTTTTTTCAATTTAATTGAAAGTTATTTTGCCTCCAGTGATAAGAAACCTAAATCTAAACCAAAATCAAGCAAATTCAGAGAATGTGATTTATTTTTTACATTTCAATAGGGTTCATTTTTTCTTTCTCTCCTTTTTTCGTATTTTGTATTTTATTTTATTGTATTTACTTTTTGGCATGACGAAATTATTCTCTAGTGAAATAAATTATCTAAATGAGCAGAAAGAATAAAGCAAAACTTCATCTGCATTCATAGAAAAATGGTTGCAGTTGAACACAGTGCACTCCCAATGACTTTTCAGTCCCCCGCCTTCTGGGACATAGCTATGGCCCTGACGTAGTGTACTGCGAAATTTATGTAAAACCGTGTTCCTATAGAATAAAGTTTTTGCCTGGAAATAAATGTAAAAGATATCCCCTCAGAAAAAAGAGACCAAATCATTAACTGTTTATTTCTCTAAAGAGAAAAATGTCCTCATCATCCAGTCCCCTCACACACACAAATGCCCCGCACGGGGATAACTGGTTTTCCGGTTATTTGGGGAGCGGCGCCCCCACGGCCCGAGCTGACCTTGTGACGGATCATTTTGTCTTTTCCTCTTGTACGATTACATCACCGAAGGGACAGCTGTTCATCCAGCTGCTGGGGGATGGCGTCCCCACGGCCCGAGCCGACATGTACTATATGTGATGATTTTCACATTTTTTATGTTTTTTGTTTTTCACTTGACACGCACCCGCCTCAGTTGTAGGTTGTTGAAGTTGTGATTATGCGCCAGCTCAGGATTTTAGTTTCTCTTTTTCTTTCTTGTCTTCTCCGTTTCATGTTCCTTTCTTTGTTTTTCCGAGCTGGTTAGCTAGACCTACCTGCACGTTTGCCGTGTGCGGTGATCCGTAAGGTGGAAAAGGGGATGCTGGAGGCTGAGGTTTCTGGTGGCCTGGGTGTTGTTGTCGCCAGTTGCCAACACTCCTCTTTGCCCCCTGCTTCACCCTAAACGGGCGGCTAGGAACTAACCCACTCCTAGTCAATGAGGTCTGTGGCCGAGTGGAGCCCAGACCTCTAACGGCTTGTCATCTCGTACGGCAGGGCGAGTCTGGGGATAGGGTGGGCATGCCAAAGGGGTGTTCCTTAGGCATGGGAAGGTCTGGGTGCTCGCCGAGCGCATGTCTGCCCTATCCACTTGCTATATCTGCTTGCTATCCCTAGAGTCGTGTCCTGCGTCCACTTGGGCTTGCGGACCTCCGGCTCTCCCCTGTTGGGCTCGGTTGTGGGTGGGGACGTCGGCGGATGAATCCTTTATTTTTTTCATGGCTCTCAATGAAATTTCCCACAAACCCAAAACTAAAAGAGGTATGGAGGAAGGTTCAGGTCCTTCCGCCAAAAAATTGTCGCTGATGTTTCCAATGCTAGATTCTTTTTGTGCACTCATTGGACCCTTCAAAGCCTTTGAGTGCCAAAAGTCCATTTTGTATCCATAAAGCACTTCAATCAATCGCAAGCTCTCCTAAGAGTGTCAAGAAGCTCCAGTCTGGAGATCTTCTTGTTGAGATGTCTACTGTGGCCTACAGTTCCACACTTATCAACACCAGCCTGCTGCTTGAGACTCCAGTCAAAATAACACCACACGGTTACCTAAATTCATCTCGAGGTGTTGTCTCCTCTCGGGATCTTATTGAATGTACCGAGGATGAACTTCTCGATGAACTGAGGAGCCAACATGTTACGGGTGTGCGGCGTATTTCTTTCAGGAGGAATGGGCAGTTTGTCCCATCCTGGAACATCATCTTGACATTCAACAGCCCTTCCCTGCCTACATCCATCAAGGCAGGGTATCTCCACCTCGAGGTTCGACCGTACATTCCTAACCCGTTGAGTTGTTTTAGGTGCCAGTCGTACGGCCACTCTCTACAGTCATGTAGGAGTACTCCTAGGTGTGGACACCGTGGTGCCATAGAGCATCTACTTTCAGAATGTGTGGCCGAGGCCGAGTTTTGTGTGAACTGCAAGGGTTCACACCCAGCATCAGCCAAAGATTGTCCCAAGTGGAAGGAGGAGAAGGAAATCCAAAGGCTCAAAACGGTGGAAAATATTTCCTATCCTGAGGCCAGAAGAAGAGTGGTTCCTGTTACATCTGATCGGCGATCATACGCTTCAGTGGTGGTTGCCAAATCTACGGTTGCCATTCAGACCGACATTCAGATCCCCCTAAATGTCCATACAATGTAGAAGAAATCATCGCAGCCGGACTGGAGGCACTCCAGTCACGAGCTAGGGGTCTGAAAGCGGCACCCGCCACTTCACCGAAGGAGACTCACTCCAACACCAGCAAGGGAACTCAGGCCACTTCTTCTGGCAAAAACACCAACACCAAGGTCAAGGATAAGAAGAGCGTTTCTTCTCCTTCAAAGTCTCAGCCAAACAATCAACGGCGAGCGAATCCCGCTAAGACACTTGGAACAAAGCATTCACCAATCTTGGCCCCTGGTCACACCCCCCAAATCTGGGGGAACACTCATCAGAGGAAATGGAGGCTGACCAAGTTTAACAATTTCCTTTTTCATTTCATTTTTACCCATGGGTTCAATAATTCAGTGGAACTGCCGAGGTTTTCGCACCAGTTCTGATTACGTGAAACATCTGCTTTATTTGTACTCTCCGGTGTGCCTTTGTCTCCAGGAGACAAAGCTTAAACCATCGGACCTGCTTTCAGTTCGAGGCTACAGTGCATTTCGGACAGATAACTCGTCGGGAAATATAGCCTGTGGGGGTGTCGCTATTCTCGTCCCTCACAGGGTTCCGGTACCTTCCGTCGTGGTTTCCACAACTGTGCAGGCCGTGGCGGTTCGTATTTCTATGCCTGTGCCTCTTACTGTTTGCAGTGTCTATCTGCCACCAGATGAGGATGTTAGCGTCTGTGTTCTGGAGAGCTTGATTGATCAGCTGCCTTCACCCTTCCTTCTTTTGGGTGACTTTAATGCTCATCATTCTTTGTGGGGTAGTGTCAGCGCCAGCGCAAGAGGTCGGCGCATAGAGTCTCTTCTGTGCTCGGCCTCTGTGTGCCTTTTAAACACCGGTGCTGACACTTACTTCCATGAGCCGACAAGATCCTTCAGTGCGATCGATTTAACCTTGGGTTCACCATCGATTGTTGCTGACTGGTCGTGGACGGTGTGTAAGGATCTCCACGGGAGCGACCACTTCCCAATCGTCCTCTGGCACCATGCAAACGTGCCATCTTCTGCCTCCCGCCCACCTCGATGGAGGATGGATCGTGCCAAATGGGAGGTCTTCACATCATCCGCGGTGATATCTTCTGAAATGGTGACCCAAGAGTCAATCGACGCAGCTGTACTTGAAGTCACAACTTGTATTCTTCAGGCAGCTGATCTTTCAATTCCTAAAACATCTACAAAGCTCCCCAGAATTCCGAAACCTTGGTGGAACCCTGAATGCGTAGTGGCTAGGAGAGCTCAACATAAGGCCTGGTCTACTTTTCGGCGTTATCCAACCGATGCTTATCTCGTTGCTTTTAAATGAGCTAAATCCTATGCTCGGTTAGTGCGTCGTCGTAGCAAGAGGGAGCTTTGGATCCAGTATGTGTCATCTCTCACTTCACGTGCCAGTTCGAAAAGTGTGTGGGACAAGATTCGTAAGATCCGGGGTAACTACAGCTCTCACCAGATTGCCATTCTCGCGAGTAACTGCTGCACATACGCTGAAGTCGGGGAGATTGCAGATTGTTTGGGGGAGGCGTTCGCCCCGTGTCGAGTGACCTGGCATATCCTTCTTCTTTTCAAAGAATAAAATCCACCGCGGAACGCCAGAATAAAATCCACCGCGGATCTCCTGCACCTTGAGACATTGTGCGCGAGGCGTTCGTGCGTAGTCAGCACCTGGTGTCCGTTTTCTTTGAAATTGAAAAGCCTATGATCGAGCATGGCGGCACTGTATTATCCGTGACCTCCACGCATGCGGATTGCTAGGAAATCTTCCCACCTTCATCGTTAATTTTCTTCGCAATCGGGTGTTCCAGGTGCGCCTGGGTACGATGCTCTCGGCACCGTTCCATCAAGAACAAGGTGTTCCTCAAGGTTGCATTTTATTAATTGTCTTTTCATAAATCTTCCTCCTGCGGTTTCGGCTACTGTCTATGTTGATGACTTGCACATTTTCTGCTCGTCATCAAGCATGCATTTTATTGAAAGGCAGTTGCAGTCTGCAATTAATCAGATCTTTAAAGCGGCGAATAGCAATGGTTTCGTTCTTTCTACCGACAAGACAGCGTGTGTCCATTTCTGCCGGAGGCGTGGCCTCCATCCTGACCCAGAGCTGTATTTAGACCGTGCAGCCATACCAGTTTTGCCCGAGACCAAGTCCGTGCGCACGTTCGGCGGCTCAAGATTTCCTGTCTGCGGGCTCTATCCATTCTTAAGATCCTTTCGAGAGTCTCGTGGGGCGCAGACAGGATGTCTTTAATTCGCATTTACCATTTCTTAATACGGTTGAAACTGGATTATGGTTGTATTGTGTATGGCTCTGCTCGTCGTTCCGTTCTCCGGCCTTTGGACACTATTCACCATCAAGCACTGCTTCTTTGTTCGGGAGCATTTCGAACATCTCCGATTCCCAGCCTTTACACTGACGTGAACGAACCATCGCTTGAATTACGCCGTCTGCAGCTGTCTATTCAATTCTACTTGAAACTTAGATCTCTTCCAGACCATCCTTTATACGATGCAGTTTTTCATCCCCAGCATGCTTGTTTATTCGGGAACCGGCCCTCGTGCATTTCAACCTTCGATCTTTGTCTGGCGGCTGTAGCCCGTGATGTAGGGCTCGACTTGTCACTTGTTGGAGAGACCAGGGGCTTTGGGGATCTTCCATGGCACCCACTTGGTGTCATGGTTGATACTACCTTTACATCTTTTGATAAATCCTCAACCCCTGCGTCAGTGTACCAGCAGCTCTTCGCTGAGCACCGTGACCTCAATTCTGACTACACTCCTATTTTTACTGATGGCTCCAAGATGCATGGAGTCGTTGGATCCGCGGCTGCCTTGATTGGCAGATGACGTTTCAGTAGCACGGATCCCAGCTGAGACCACAGTGTTTTCGGCGGAGATGCATGCTGTGTATCTCGCCCTTCTCCATGTTCCGTCGGGTTCTCATCATCGTGTTATGGTCTATACAGATTCCTTAAGTGTCCTGCAGTCTTTATCATCTGCAGATTGCCGTGACCATCCTGTTCTCTTGGATGTGAGACAGTTACTTTGTCGTTTGCTCGGGGCCGGATTTCAGGTTCAGTTTTGCTGGATTCCTGGGCATGTTGGAATCTCGGGTAACGAGTGTGCTGATGCGGCTGCTAGAACTGCTTCCTTTTTGGTCGTCACACCCTTGCCACTGTTTCACCGCGATTTCCACTTTCTTCTTCACGAGCATATCCAGCGAACGTGGCAGGGTCTGTGGGACCAAGAGGTGGAAAATAAACTTCATCGTATTAAACCTAATCTTGAAATCTGGAAATCCTCGTATCGTCGGAACCGTAGGGAGGAAGTGGTGCTTGCGCGTCTCCCCATTGGGCATTGTCGTTTCACTCACCGCTTTTTGCTGTGTGGCGACACTGCGCCGATGTGTGAGACGATGCAGTTGCCGATTCACCATCACTCATCTTCTGTGTAGCTGTGTTTGTTTTCGTGATGTACATTTTTATTTCTTTCATTCTCATTTGTTGACCGAGGACGCCGCTACACTGCAGCGGCTCCTCAATGACCACTGTGATACTGTTGTCGTGTTTTCATTTTTTAAACAAATTGATTTTTTTAAACGTATCTAGATTTTAGCCTTATCATCATCCTCATTTCTCAGTTTTACTGAATCAGCTAGATTTTAATCATTGTATCATGCTTTTAATACTGTTTGTTTCATTATCAAATAAAGTTACCTTTATTTGATAATATTGTTACGTGTTTTGCCCATAATCGTCATGTTTGTTTCATTATCTTTTTTAGCCCTTCCATCGTTCTCATTTTTCAGTTTTACTTGATCAGTCAGATTTTAAGCTTTTTACCACGTTTTTAATACTGTTTGTTTGTCTTGTGTCTGGCGCTCTTTGGCCAAACATGGCCCTTGCACCATATAATTTAACCAACCAACCACACACAAATCCACCCTGCTTGTAAAATATATGTTTCAGAAAAGTTCAAAGCATCAAAATTACTGTATGCTCATATTATACATTTTTCTTTGCTATGTTTTATTAACAAGTACAATTATTCAGAAGGTATGCAAAAGAAATGTAAGTGATTTACATCCCTAAAACTAAAGTTGCATTGCACCCAGTAAACTAGGATGAGAATCAAAGTTAAGCAATATTATTTATGTAGAAATGTCATGGGCATTTTTGCATATATTCCAGGTCTGTGATTTCCTTCCCAGACATTTTTGTGTGGATGTTTTTTATGTAGGCATTTTTTAATGATACTCCAAAAGTTTTGCAAGGAGCAGGTAAATAGCCATTTGTTTTTAATTTTTATCAATCTTATCTTTAAATTTTGTAGCTTGTAAAGTCATGAGCAACTGAAACTTTTCTTCTGCAAAAATCAAACTAAGTGGAAATTTCTTTGTGCAGGAAAGAGAAAGGAACAAGTATGGTTGGCGCTTATTGCAGTGCAGAACTAATTTCTTTTCCTCTGGAAATAGACGTTTTTATTATTTTTAAACCTTTTCTTTGCTTTTTTGCTGTGAAAGGTTTTTCTAAACCGATCTCCTACTGTTAAGCGTTAATTTTATATTTATTTGTTTTGTAACAGCTTTAAACCGTGTGCCGATACTCAGACTTAGAGCTCAAGAGGAAACACATAACGCCATATATTTGTATTTCTTAAATATTTAATTTACTGCATATTAATCAGGGGCTAAGCCTGTAAAATGACAAAACTTCATTTCAGGAGAAGGGGGAATTTTAGGGAAGTATGTGTAAAACTTAAAAAAGCATTTGTCATTGAATGCCATTTTTTTTTTTTTTTTTGCTGTGCAATTATAACTGTGCAAAAATGTATATCTTAATGCTTTTTATTTATGCTGTTCATAAACGATAGTAAAGTGGAAACCACCGTTATATACTTTTTTCATTTGTTTTGATTGCACAAACTAATTTTATTTTAATAGAAACAGCTTATTGACATTCAAGAGAGGGGATGAGGGCCTGCTCACTTGCTTTTCCTGGGGCCTGTAAATTGATGGTTGGACAAGAGGAGGGGAAAATAGTGGTTGCCAGTCCTTTCTTGGTCAATATATTCTTTTTTTTAAGGGAAAAGGATATCTACAGGAAAATTTTGCAGAGTGGTTACAGGATTTTTAAGACTAATGAATTTGTCAATATACTGTTTGGATTAGAGGAATGGATCATTTTGGTGGATATAGGTATTCTATTACCTGTTGTAAAAAGTTTGTGACTTGTATAGAGATTTGGGAGCCCAAGGAAATTAGGCTAACATATTAATTCTTTGCTCAAAGGAAACTTAGCGGGCGGTCGTAGTGAGCGATGGGTTTGCCTCCTCGGGGCGCTCCGTGGTAACAACGGCACACACAACAGCAACTAGGCCTCTGTGAATCGTGGAGAGGTGCAAGCTAGTTCTGTGTGACAGTGGCGAAAAGACCCCAACTCACTGGGTTTTGTTCCAGAATCCTTAGGTTGAATGACCAACTGGAACCCTCAGCTGTGGGCTAATCCCCCACACTGATGTACTTACCTGATTAAAAAGACAAAAAGAAATATTAAGAATGACTCAAGTGTGGGATATGGTGGACCTACCACACTTGAGAAGGACGGTCCACCACAGAATCGACCTGGACTTTCTAAACGGCGTATGAGAAAGAGATCTCGGCTGAGTGAATGTAAGATTGGTGCATGGAATACTAGAGGTATAAATGGCAAGATGAGTGAGGTGATTGAGGAGATGAATAAGTATAGACTGGATGTGCTGTGTGTAAGTGAAACCAAAAAGAAGGAAATTGGGGTAGAAGAAGTGAATGGCACGGTGAGTGTGTGGTCTGGAGTATTGGATAATATGAGAGGACAGGCTGGTGTAGGTTTGATTTTAAGTGAAAAGATGAAGAACAACTTGATTCATTATAGTTGCATAAGTGAGAGAATTCTCTGGATTCGTTTGAAAGTGAAACTTCAGAGAATTGTAATTGTTGTAGTGTATGCTCCTTGTGACTCGGAACCTTCTGATAAGAAAGAAGATTTCTGGAATGAGCTAAAAGCTGTTTTGAGCCAGTTTGGTGCTAAAGAAAAAGTTATAATAGCAGGGGATTTTAATGCTAGAGTAGGTATGCAGAATGCAATTTCTGACAATGTTCTGGGTAAGTTTAATGATCCTTATGTGAATGATAATGGTGAAAGATTAATTGAACTCTGCATTGAGAATGGTTTGTGTGTATCTAATACATTTTTCAACCACAAGTATATACACACACATATACTTGGGAAAATCGTACTCTTGGTCAAAAGAGTGGGATAGATTTTGTTGTTTACGATCAGCGTGTGAAACACTTAGTTGTTGACACCCGTGTGATGAGAGGTGCGGATGTTGGTTCTGATCATTACTTGGTAATGTTGGTTCAAGGAAAAGGAATAGCAAGAGACCCAGGATAGAAAGAATAAAGGTTGATATGCTCCTTGAAGATCATCAGCGGTACTCTGACTTACTCAGAGAACGACTGAAGGATCTGAAATCTTGTGAGAGGGATGTAGAAAAGAAGTGGGAATGTTTTAAGAACTGTGTTGTCACTGCTGCTAAAGAGGTCTATGGCACCACAATAGTGGGTAACAATAGAGGTGATGCTTGGTGGAATAGTGAGATTGATGAGGCAGTAAAGAAAAAGAAGGAAGCCTATTTGGGAATGTTGCAAGGTAGAGTCTCTGTGGATGAATATCGCTGTAAGAAGCGTGAAGCTGCTAAGCTGGTTCGCCACAGTAAGGCAAAAGATAGGAAGAGAAGGTGTAAAGACATGAACTGTCTTTTTGGAAAAATAGGAAGTATTTCTGGAAGTCGTGAGACACAGGAAAAATAGGGGAAACAAAGTTGTAAGTTGTGTAAAGAATGAGATCGGGGAAATGATATGGGAGCCCAATGAGCAAGTGAAAGGTGGGGTGAATACTTCTGTGAGTTATTAGATCAGGAGAGCAAAAATGATTCTGAGACAGATGCAGATGATGTCACAATGAGGGATGAAAGCACAGGAGGGATCTCAAGAGAAGAGAAGAAGTGTGTAAAGCTCTAAAATCTCTTCAGAATGGTAAGGCTCCGGGAGTTGATGGCATAACTGCCGATATGTTGAAATATGGTGGTCACTCTGTAATTGATTGGTTAACTGAAATTTGCCAGTTGTGCTGGGAGTTAGGAATGGTCCCTCAGGATTGGAAGGATGCTATTATTGTTCCCTTGTATAAGGGAAAAGGTGATCAGACTGAATGCCAGAACTATCATGGTATTAGTCTACTGAGTGTGCCAGGGCAAGTGTTTGGTAAGGTTGTTATTGAAAAAGTATGGGATCTTACATCAGAGAAAGTGTGGGATGTTCAGAGTGGTTTTATGCCTGGTAAAGGCTGCACTAACCAGATTTTTGCATTACTCACAATGATTGAAAAGTATCTGTCTGTTGGTAAGAAAGTTTTTGCTGCCTTCATAGATTTAGAGAAAGCTTACGACCGAGTAAATAGGATACTTTTGTGGAAGGCATTAAATGAATATGGTGTTACTGGGAATGTACTTAATAGTGCAAAAGCCATGTATGCTGGTAGTAGAGCTTGTGTACGAGTGAATGGTGTTTTATCAAAATGGTTTTCTATTGGTGCAGGAGTTAGACAAGGTTGTGTAATGTCACCATGTCTGTTTAATATATTTATGGATGCGTGCATGCGTGAGGCCAAAATAGATGATAGTGGTTTATGTCTTGGTGATATCCGTGTGTGCAGATTGCTGTATGCTGATGACACTGTCCTGTTGGCAGAGAGCAAAAGTGATTTGCAGAGTATGTTGTCTCGGATGTACGAAGTTTTCACGAAATTCAAACTGAGTATAAAAAGGGAAAAACCAAAGTTATGGTGTTTAAGAGAGGAACTGGTAGCACCGAATGTAATGTAAGTATAAACGGCACTGTGGTTGACCAAGTGAGTGAGTTTGTGTATTTAGGAAGCATGTTTGACAGAGAGAACAAATTGGATGGTGAAATTAGTAGGTGAGTGAATTCTTCATTGAAAGTCATAGCTGCTCTGGGAGGTTATCACATTAATGATGGATTCTCTAGATAGTCCCACATGGCTGTGTATGAAAGTGTAACTGTTCCTACTCTGATGTATGGCAGTGAAACCCGGGTACTGCAGAAGAAACATAGGAGTCGTTTGTGTGCTGGAGAAATGTGTTACTTTACTTACGGGGGGTTTGGGGCAAGATACGATCTGATTGTGTGAGAAATGAAGAAGTGTTGCAGTTGTGTGATGTGAAGCAAAATGTTGTTAGCAAGGTGGAGACCAATATGCTTTGGTGGTTCGGCCATGTTGAAAGAATGAGTGATGAGATGCTTACTAAAAAAATCTTTTTAGCCCAAGTGGCAGGAAGGAAAGGCAGAGGATGGCCAAGGAAGACATGGGCGGATCAGATTCAGGAGTGTCTGCATGAGGAAAAGATTATGAGTATGAAGTATAAAAGATCTTGTGTACGGCGTGTAATGGATATCAGTGAAGCCCGAGTTGTATGTCAAGATCGCTGTAAATGGAGAAGTTTGATACAACAACAGTAAGTAAAAATATCTGGTAGTTTGCATTTCTTTTTGGAGCTAAACTCTGAATCTCAGAGAACAGCTTAGTGATATGTATGTATGTACATAATTTTGTGAACAACTTGAACCTATTCAGTTGCATCCTTCTTTTAGCGTTATCACTCTATCCACTGTCTTTGTTGTTTTTTATAAGTTGTCCCAAATAAATGTAAAATAATTTTGAAAGTTTGCTTTTGGAGGGATTTTGATATTAAAAAAATTAGTAGGCCTAAGTATATATACATTAATATTTCATGACAGTGCATATTAACTAAAATCAAGAAATTAAATGATGAAAGAACGTCCTTTATAGAAATATGCAAGATTACTTTTATAATCATACTTCTGCTTCCCTATACCAACCCATTCTCTGGCAGAGCAATTATCACCGAGAGCTCGAGAGTTACTTCAATCCAGGTTTGTCTACCAGCTTACATGATCACGATACTGGTACCGCCACTCCTCAAATTTTCTAAGAGTGTCTTGCAATTTATTTCTGAAAAAAAACTTATGCTTCATAATTTGGAATGAATGAAATTAATGACATGTTCGTGTTGTGTGCCATGTGGTGGCTGTCTGTTAGTGTTAAGAAACTTGGTATTGATTTTACATTAGTTTTCAACCTGAAAATGATTTCATTCTGTGCAGCAGGGATTTACTCACTCCAAAAAATCTGAATATGTACATTATGTATCAGTTACACAACATGAAGTTTGCTCTAAATTAAAATAATTGCAAATTAGACTTTTGATTGATTGATTAATAAAAATGCCTTTTTTTAAATATTTTTTCAGGGATCATTTCTGTCAGAATACATGCCAACCTTAACTTTACTTTGTATATCATTAGCAATGCCTCTACTTGTAGCATACTCTGACATGTTCGTGAATTACTCTACTAGGTAGGTTTTTGCTCATTATTATGATCTGTGATCAGTATTATGTAATTATTGGTTTGTGACATCTTTTGGAAGTCTATGGCTTGTCATTTTAAAGAAAGTACATAGGTGTTTTTGTGTCTGTCATCTACAGCAGTGATATGATGATAAAAGTACTGTGTTTGATGATAATAGAAGCAAACAAAACTTTTGAGATTTTCTTTGTACTGATAAAAATAAACAGGACAAAAAAGTCAATCTGAAAATTATGTTTTGCACTGTACCTGATAGAAACCCATTTATTTTTATTTTCTTATAGTTCAATCAGGTCATTCTCATTTTCAAGAGCAAAACTGTGAAGAGGCAGTTTACAAGATATTTGATCATTCTTTACCAGGAATGGGTTTACCATTAGACCAATCTGAGCCATGGCCTAGAGGGTTGCATATTGAGGGGCCCCAAAAATTTTTGGAATACATGTGACAAAAGTTATTTCACTTTATTACAGAAACAAACAGACAAAAAAAGCTTTCAATGAAATGGCATTTTGCATTTCTATAAATAAAAATGAGTAGTAATACACAGTTAATACTTCATATTATAATTATATTAGTACTCTTTCAATTTATTTATTTGCTAAAAATATCAATTCATTTTAAAACAAGGATGGCAAGAATTACTCTCAGAACTCAAAAGTGGGTGGGAGTGGGGATTTTCTTTAACAGAGCTCGCTGAC
Source organism: Macrothele yani (assembly GCA_039090855.1). Classification (NCBI taxonomy): domain Eukaryota; kingdom Metazoa; phylum Arthropoda; class Arachnida; order Araneae; family Macrothelidae; genus Macrothele; species Macrothele yani. Next base: position 37,702,942 of record CM077004.1, read on the forward strand.
AGTCAGGAGTGTATGAAATAGTGTGTGAAATCTGCTCCATAATTTACTCCATGAAACAGATTTCTACAAAATCAAGGCTACTAGGGTAGTGTGGGTGACAGGGAAAAAAGCAAACTGGTTATACAATACATTCCACAGCATGCAGCCTCAGCTGGATTATTTATCTGAATTTGAACAAGAATATCCACATTTTCAGAAATTATGGAGTAATTTAGATAGGTCAGCGACAGATTCAAGTGTTTCTGTAGAAGACATGTTGCAGTATTATTAGGAGAAAAGGAAAGGAATCGATTCAACTTTTCCTAACACTGATGTTATCCTAAAGATTTACCTGTACAGATCCTTTGAAAAATGAAGGTTTTCTCTTTTGAAAAATGAAGGTTTTCTCTTTTGAAAACCATTCATAATTATTTGAGGATATTTAGTTCTCAGGAAAGAATGAAAAAAGTGGTTTGTCAAACATTCCATCTGGTGATGTAGTACAAGATTTTTCCAACAAAGAAACACAGGTACAAGATTTTTCCAGAAGGAAATCAAGAAAAAAAAATGTTTTAGTTGTAAGTAATTTTAGTATTTTATGTTCATTCATTTCCATTTTTTCCCGTCATTGAATCGATTTACAAGGAACATAAATAGCAGAAAAAAAAAAGTCCTTATATAGTCAAATAAAGGTAACTTGATCACACTAGTTACGTTAAATGAAAAAACTTTTACAAGAAAGTTTGTAAGTTGGGAGTTTTCGACCTTATCTTAGGTCTTCATCACGCCAATGGAGGACTAAGATTGTTGCCAAATTCTACATTTGAATTTTTCCTATTTTTGTTGCCAAAACTTAGAATTGATCTCCAGATCATCGGAATGTAGAGAGGAGATTCAGAATTGTAAGTCATTGAGTTGAAAATAATTTCCAGGCTTTCACGGTAACATAGGGCAAAACGATTGTCAAAAGAAGCAATTCGTTTTGCTTCGTTTCTTTAAGTCATTGAGTTGAAAATAATTTCCAGGCTTTCACGGTAACATAGGGCAAAACGATTGTCAAAAGAAGCAATTCGTTTTGCTTCGTTTCTTTAAGTCATTGAGTTGAAAATAATTTCCAGGCTTTCACGGTAACATAGGGCCAAACGATTGTCAAAAGAAGCAATTCGTTTTGCTTCGTTTCTTTAAGTCATTGAGTTGAAAATAATTTCCAGGCTTTCACGGTAACATAGGGCAAAACGATTGTCAAAAGAAGCAATTCGTTTTGCTTTGTTTCTTTTTTCAACTCAATGACTTACAATTCTGAATCTCCTCTCTACATTCCGATGATCTGGAGATCAATTCTAAGTTTTGGCAACAAAAATAGGAAAAATTCAAATGTAGAATTTGGCAACAATCTTAGTCCTCCATTGGCGTGATGAAGACCTAAGATAAGGTCGAAAACTCCCAACTTACGAACTTTCTTGTAAAAGTTTTTTCATTTAACGTAACTAGCGTGATCAAGTTACCTTTATTTGTTAATATTGTTACGTGTTTTGCCCATCATCGTCATCCTTATATAGTATTGCTTACCTATAAAAATTGATTTGGCATTCAAATAGAAAATAATTTTTTTATTTGAATGCCCAGATAACATATGTGCTAAAATTCGTCATAGTTGTCCTTGAGAATATGCTAATTAATTTTATGATGAAAAAGTCTATGTATTGGGTTAGTGTGAATGAGCAGTGCAGACAGGTCCCCCACCACAGTGGAATGGAACCACCCACTGTTGTTGGAGGCATATAAGAGTTACTATAAATAGCTAGCATGTGCGTGAAGAACAAGGTTCAGGCGTGGTTTGTTTGGATGTAACGTGGCTTGCAAAGGATACATGCAGATGCCGGATTTGAGAGTCATCTTCCTGTATGAATTTAAACTGGTCCATTCTGCAGGAATTGCAGTTCAAAACGTTAACAAAGCATTTGGGGAGAATACAGCCAACGAGCGAACCATTTGGTGATGGTTTGTGAAGTTTCGAAGCGGAGATACGGACCTGCAAAACGAAGCACGTGGTCACTGACCTGTTGCTGTTTCTGACGATGTTCTGTTACGTGTGGTTGAAGTGGACCCCCGAAAAACATGTCGTGAGATAGCGGCAGAGGCTGGTGTCCGCCACACGACAGTTTTTCGGCGTCTGGCTGCACTGGGTAAGGTTAAGATAAAAAAAGCTGGGCATGTGGCTGTCACATGGGTTGACAACTGCCAACAAGACTGGGCATTTGGAAGTCCGCACGTCGCTGCTTGCCAAGAATAAACAGAAACCTCTACTACATCGAATCGTCACCTGTGATGAGAAGTGAGTCCTTTGTGATAATTGGAAACAATCTGCACAATTTTTAAGCGAGGCACAGACTGCTGGATGGCATTCTAAGCCATCCCTACACACCAAGAAGATGATGTTCCTTGTCTGGTGGTCCACAACCGGAATAATTCATCAGAGTTCCTTGGCAAGAGGCCAAACCATCACTGCCGAACGTTATTGTGCTGAATTACACCAGATGCACCAGATATTGCTACAGAAACAACTGGCTTTGGTCAACAGACGTGGTGTTCTTCTGCTCCGGGAAAACACCCATCCTCATGTCGCACGATGAATGATGAATGATGATGAAGCACTGCCTCATCCTGCCTATTACCCGGACTTGTCTCCGACAGACTGTAATCTATTTTGTCGCCTGGATCACTTCCTGTCCGGGAAACAGTTCATGACAGGCAACGAGGTTCAACGTGCAGTTGATGACTTCTTCAGGTCCCAGCCACAAGACTTGTTTTTATTATGGGATCATGGCCTTGCCGTACAGATGGCAACTACGTGTTGATGCCGAGGGGGATTATTTTGCCTTGGTAAGTTGTTCTACTTTTCCGTTCCACCGTGTTCAAGCTGTTGAAGCGTTCTATTATTCAGTTTGCTGTCTACCTTCCTTGAAAAAGCCATCTGGTTATAAATCAAAGTTTCCAAGCTTTTTGTCCGAAAGCTTGGAAACTGATTTATAATCTATGCCAAGAAATTCGGATTACTAATATAGTTATTCTATTTTAAGTTGATATGTGATTATTGTTGAAGTGAAACATGTAAAAGTTTGACACCTTTGTTTCCTTCACAACTGACTGTACATTTTATGTCAGGACAAATGCAAAAATTTAATCATATATATGCTACCCCGCCTTCTCGTGGTGCATCCTGTTCCCACTAAAGGGGCTCTGACGACCGCCAATAGCGGTATAACTATACCATCGGGATTAGAGGAAATGCTATCCCATACTCACCAACCCGCTTCGCCAGCGTGGTGAGTTATGGCCAAAACCCCTCCAAAATGACTCCACAACTTAAATCTTGGCCCTCAGTCTCCGGCAGCTGGAATGTACCTAGCTAAGGCAGCGGCCAGTGCAACATGAAGGCAGAGAATGCTAAGAATCTGAATAATAGGATTAGGTTAGCAGATCTGTTTTAATTTCTACGCAGTTAATAAAATGATTCTGGCCAATGAACGCCTTCTTGGAAGTTGGTCTGGAGGATGCATATTAACTACCAAAAGGAACCTTTAGTGCTATGAACAGGGCAGTCCTATTAAAAATTAAAAATAAAATAATGCAAATAAAATCACACAAAAAAGTTTATAATTTGATTAAAAAATAAAATTAAAAAAATAAATAAAAAGCAAACTAGGTATTCTCTCACTAGAATAGCTAACCTAAAAATGGTAAAACTTACGTTAAAATAAATAGGTACTGGTAGTGTCTGTAGGGGATGTAAGGTCAGGTGATGCGTAACATCATAGCCTCTCCTTGACAAATGTCAACCCCGCCTTCTTGTGGTGCATCCTGTTCCCACTAAAGAGGCTCTGACGACCGCCAATAGCGGTATAACTATACCATCGGGATTAGAGGAAATGCTATCTCAAACTCACCAACCCGCTTAGCCAGCATGGTGAGTTATGGCCAAACCCCTCCAAAATGACTCCACAACTTAAATCTTGGCCCTCAGTCTCCGGCAGCTGGAATGTACCTGGCCAAGGCAGTGGCCAGTGCGACATGAAGGCAGAGGGTGCTAAGAATCCCCGGAGGACTGGACTGGGCTGCCATCTGATGCTGACCTTGGCTACGTATAATGGACGCTCCCTATCTTCTGATTCAAGGCTTCTTGAATTGGAAGAGAAACTACAAAGGATCAAGTGGGACATCATCAGGCTAAGTGAGGTAAGGAGAAAAGAGAAGATCTCATTGAACTAAAAAGTGGACATCTCTTCAACTATCGTGGGACAGATACTGGCAGAACTAGTGGTGTTGGATTTATAATAAACAAGAAACTGAAGGATAAAGTTGTAGAAGTTGAAAGTTCCGCTGACAAAGCTGCACGACTCGTTATCCAACTCTCGAGAAGATACAAGGCTCATATTATTCAAACTTATGCACCCACCACAAGTCACCCTGAAGAAGAAATTGAAGAATTTTATGAGGAAATTCGTCATCTAAATAATAAAGGTAATACTAGCTGATGGCTTTACCTGCACCGTCAAAGTGTTGACTTCGCAGGGAAATGTTGAACTCTCTCGAAAATTTTGGGATTCATAGGATCCCTGACGGCGCTGCGATAGCTAGCCCGTCAGTCACCGGAAACCACAGTCTTTCACTCGGACAGATTCGGCCTAGAGACCTGTGGGGTTCTGCCTCCCCACGGGACCGGTACCTTACACCCTTCTGTCACAACCCGTGTGTGCGACGTGCTATGGGCAGTTGAGGCAAGCAACTTTTCGAAAATTTCCCATCTCGTGGTCGGGAGATCGCCCACCAATGCGAGTTTTTGGGACAAATGTCCTTTATTAGGTATCAAAGTAAACTACAAAACACATGCACATTTCACTATGAGGGTCTCATGCACCCCTCTCACAAATATTCAAACACTGAAAAATATTAAAACACATCACAAAAATAAACATGGTCCACAGCGCTAGGGACAGTGCTGTGGTGATGACCCCGGGCCAGGGTCATCAGGATCACCTTGGTCAATAGACCCAAAAAGCTCAAAATCAAGAGCAACGTACCTCCGAGGGTACTGCCATCTGTCAACCATAGTTGACCCGGCTTTTCCTTTGCTCAAGTTCCCTAATAAGACTGAGACACGTCTTACTGAAGCTGGAGTGAGAGACGTTCAGCTTCAGGCGGAACTTGGCATTTGCAGCAGTGCAATTGCTGCACTTCGGTACGGCTGCACACTGGTGGTGCTGGAGCCCAACTTCTCCGCAATTGCCGCACCTTGCTTCTGACTCGGGGCAGTTGCCTCGGAAATGACCGAAGCCATTACACCGGAAGCACCTGACCTCCCTCAAAAATTCCTTTAGGCGGAGCACTGACCAACCCAAGTTCAGTGTCTTCCGCCTCACCAAGTGCTTGAAGGCCTTGGGCTCCACGTCTGCCACCCAGTGGACCCTACCTCCCTTGCCCTTGATGGGGAAACAGGCTTTAAACCCGTTCTCAAGTTCTGGGTTCTGCCCGCAAACCGCCTCCTCGAACTCTTTCCCTGAGAGATCCCCGTCGACCCCATAGACTATCAACCGGGGGTGTCTCTTTCGTGGGGCCGTGGGGAGTGTACAATCCTTGGTCAACGGATTGCTCCTCAACTCCTGGGAAAGGCGGTCGAGCTCCCTGGGACGGGAACATTCCACCGCGACCCCACCTTTCCTAATGCTCCAAAAATAAAGGTAAGCAGCACTTGAAGATAATTATGGGAGATTTTAATGCAAAAATAGGGCAACAGCAACAGAATGAAACTTCAGTAGGTAAATTCGGTCACGGCAACAGAAATCAGCGTGGAAATACTCTCGTTGAGTTTGCAGAGGCAGAAGGGTTTTTCATCATGAACTCCTTTTTCAAGAAAGAGCCACACAGGAAATGGACATGGAGACATCCAAATGGGACGACAAGTGAAATTGATTTTATTATGTGTAAAAAAAATTTGTCATAGAAGACTGCAGTGTGCTAAACAAGTTCAACACAGGTAGTGACCATAGATTGGTGAGATGTAAGATGCACCTCAACACTAAACTCGAACGTGGCAAGCTCATAAGACAAACAAAATGTATTGACATAACCAACCTTAAAAAACACCATAATACCTTCAAATTGGAACTGAAGAACAGATTCTCTGCTTTAGAAGGCCTAACATCGGAAGAAGTGGATATTTCTACAGTTAACAGAAAAGTAACCAGAGCTCTTATGGAAACAGCAACAAAATTAGCTGGGTCTAAGAACAAATTGCATGTGAACAAATTATCAGGAAAAACCAAAATGTTGATGCAAAAAAGAAAAGAAATGAGGACAACTAAAGAAGATGTGACTTTCAAAGTGGAATATATAGAGCTATGCAAGACAGTACGAAAAAGTATCACTGAAGACGTAAGAAAATTCAACTGTGAACTAGTGAGGAAAGCAATTGAAAACAACCAAAGCCTAAAGATAGCAAAGGGACATCTCAGTAAGGGAAGAAAACAGATTATGGCACTGAGAAAAGAAGATGGTTCTGTAACAAGAAATAGAGGCAAAATTTTGACAAGAGTGAAAGATTTCTTCTCCAAATTATATGAAAGGGATGATACATGTACTCCAGACATCATGAAAGGTACCAGAGTTCTTCCAGTCCTCCCAGCAGAAGTTGCACACGCAATCAAGAACATGAAGCGGGGAAAAGCTCCAGGAGAAGATGGAATTACTGTAGACATCATACAAGAAGCAAGTGGAGTAATCGAAACAGTACTTGCCCAAATTTTCACTCGATGCTTTAATGAAGGGAAGATTCCTGAGGATTGGAACAATGCTACAATGATCCTGCTACATAAAAAAGGTGACATTGAGGATCTCAGGAACTACAGACCTATCAGCCTCCTATCAGTGGTTTATAAAATCTTCACTAAAGTTCTTTCACACCGCTTCAAGGTAACACTGGACATGGCTCAACCGAGAGAACAAGCTGGATTCAAGAGTGGCTACAGCACAATAAATCATATCCACGTGCTGAGAGAACTAATTGAAAGAGTGAGGGAATATGAACTTCCATTGTGCGTGGCTTTTATCGATTATGAAAAAAGCCTTTGATTCGGTGAAACCATCAGCAGTTACAATGGCTCTGAAATCCTGCGGTATTGAAGATTCATGCATTAATATTATTAATAACATCTATGAAAATGATGATTCGGCTGTTTGAAAATACAACACACATAAAAAATTGGAAAGGGAGTGAGACAAGGTGACACCATATCTCCGAAGCTCTTGCCACATCGGAAAATGTCTTTCAATCACTGAACTGGGAAAACAAAGGGATAAAGATTACTGGAGATTATCTAACCCAGCTTCGTTTTGCTGATGACGTAGTCATTTTTGCAACTACCCCATCAGAGCTGCAGAGTATGATCCAGGAACTTGCTGACAAGAGTAAAGAAGTGGGATTAAAAATGAACTTTCAGAAGACAAAAGTGATGTTCAATGCTTTTACAAGAAATGAAGATTTATTGATTGATGGAGAAAAGCTGGAGATAACAGACATGTGCGTTTATCTTGGACAGCAGATATCAAGTGAGGGTCACATTGATGTAGAAATTAATTGGCGTACAAAACTTGCCTGGAAAGCTTTTGGAAGAAACAGCATAATTTTCAAGAGCAATATGCCATTATGTCTTAAAAGAAAAGTGTTTGATCAATGCATCCTTCCATTGCTTAGGTATGGTGCAGAGACGTGGACCTTAACTAAAAGAGACATACAAAGGCTCCAGACAACTCAAAGAAGCATGGAAAGGTGCATGCTTGGTGTAACCAGGAGAGATAAGAAGAGGAACACGTGGATCCGTAAAATGACAAGAGTGGAAGACATCGTGATCAGAGTTAAATCCCTGAAATGGCAATGGGCTGGACATACTGCCAGAAGGACAGACCATCGATGGACAGCCGAAATTTTAGATTGGACTCCAAGGGACAGGAAAAGACCCAGAAGAAAACCACATGGGAGATGGGTGGATGAAATTCGAAAGTATGTGGGAGTGACATGGAGGAGACTGGCACAAGACAGACCATTGTGGAGGAAACTTGGGGAGACCTTCGTCCAGCAGTGGATTGATAATGGTTGACAATGATGATGATGATGATGCCATATAGATGGTTTAAGAAGAATGTTTAAAAGTGATTCTTTTAGCTGTATATTAGAGCTTTAGAAAAATATCTTAAAATGTAATTGAGTTCAGTTATACGCATCTGTAAAATTAGCTCTCATTATGGTTGTAAAAGTCTAAAAGTACATTTGCTGTATGCTTAGTTATTTTACTACACTTTCACTAAACTTATGTTTTTCATTCTTCACTATCTGATAACATTGTAGATACATATTTTTCCAAGATTTCACTTCTGTGAATGTTTTCATAACCACTATAAGAAATCATTATAATTTTGTTAATGGTTATGTTTTCTAAATATTGCCTCACATGCTTAAAAAAAAAAAAAAAAAAAAAGTGTTAAATTGTTGTCTTTTATTTTACTAACGTGCTTATGTGCTTTTTTTTTCTTTTTCTTTTTAGGTCAATTGAAAATCTTTCAATGATGATCAAAGCTTTTGTATTTTTAGTACTCATGATAATTATTCTTCCATGCTTGGAGCTCACAAGGTATCTACATAAATTGCGAAAATGTATTAATTCGCATGTGTTATGATATTCTTTTTTTGTTACATATCTGAGGGTCTTTGGGGTGTTTTTTCATGATACTTTATTTGCAAACAAATTGGCAAACTTGTTTCTAATTTTGATATAGTATTGATGGATATTTTATAATAATCTGAAGTTCAGGTAATCGTGTATATGATATATATATATTGCTGTTTTTTCTACATCTTCTGATGTGCTCGTACGTGCCCAACATATAGCTACCTTAATTTTTTTTTTTTTTTAGTCAGTTGATTTATTTGTTTAGATGATATTGCTGCTTCTTGAGGACATAGTGGGTACTTTCTTTTTATATTGGATGGAATCAAGTATAATCCACTTTACAGCAAGAGCAGCAGCATCTATAAATCTGAGAAATTGACACAAAATTAAGTTTTGGTATAAATATTGTTAAGGTACCAGTTAGTTGTGTGTGACAGGCTAAAATACTACAACTCACTGAGTTTAGTATTTAAGGTGAAATGACCAACTGGAACCATTGACTGTGGGCTGATCTCCCCACACTGATGTATTTTTTATGATTTTCAAGACTAAAAAGAAGATATTAAATGACTCAAATGTGGGATGCACACCTGAGAACGCTATTCCACAACAGACGCCACCTGAAATAACAAGTAAAATATATGAGAAAGAAATCTTGTTAGAATGAGTGTAAAATTGGTTTATGGAATCCTAGGAGAATAAATTGCAAGATGAACGAAGTAGTTGAGGAAATGAATCAGTATGGATTGGGTGTGCTGTGTTTAAGGGTGAAGCTAAAAAGAAAATAATTGGGGTAGAAGAAGCAAATGGAAATAAATGAGTGTGTGGTCAGGAGTGTTGGATAATGTAAAATGATAAGCTAGTGTAGGTGTTGTTTTAAGTAAAAAAAAAAAAAATGAAGAATAACTTAATTCACTATAGTTGCATCAGTGAGAAAATTCTGTGAATGCATTTGAAAGTGAAACTTCAGAGAACATTTATTGACGTAGTTTGTACTCTTTGTGATATTGAGCCCTTGGATAGGAAGGGTGATTTCTGGAATGAGATAAAAACTGTTTTGAGCCAGTTTGTTGCAAAAAAGAAAGTTATCTTAGCAGGGGATTTCAGTGCTATATTCCATGTCAACCTGAGACTGCATTGTTGTGGAAGGTAGGATAGCCGGCTCACAGCGTTTCAGGGGGAATGCAAGAAAAGTATTAATCCATGTAACTCTTCTGCACTGACTGACTCTCCCATATGCAGTTTTATGGCCTGACTGAAGTTAATGACATTGCCTTTTCTTTTCTCTCCTCTCCTCTCCTACAGCTGCTTAAATACTCCCCTCCCCTCTCCTACAGCTGCTTAACCCCCCCTCTCCTACAGCTGCTTAAATACTCTTCTCCCTCACATTTCCCTGATTGCCAATTTATTATCTCTGTGTTGTGAATGTTGGAAGAAGTATTCTATTGACCCCCCCCTGAAGTTATGTGCATTTACCAGCTGGACAGTCAGCTGCCAAAGTGTGAGGTTCTTGACTGAGTAAGTTCTCATATCAAATATATTTTTAGAACACTTTCTATTTTTAAAATTTGTCTTAAACAGCAGTTTTGCCTGATAAACTTCAGCAAACAAATATAGATTCTGAGCAATAATTCTGTTACTTTTTACACTAAACACTAGGGACTGTTTTATAATGAGGGTAACTGTTCCAAACCTTTTACAATAGCACACACTTAGGTTGGCTCAGAGTATATATTAAATATACTCTGAGTTATCTTTCAGATAATGAGATTTCTGACAATGTTTTGGATAAGTTTAGTGATTCCGATATGAATGATAATGATGAAAGACTAATTGGAGTTTGCACTGAAAATGGGTTGTGTTTATGAAATACATTTTTCAACCATACATATACATGGGAGAATTATACTGTGGGGCAAAAAAGTATAATATATTTTGTTGTTTATTATTAACTCAGCAATCAGATATTGCCTGATTTATTGTTCACATAACATCAATCACATCAAAAAACTTGAAAATTACGTCACCCTGGAATGGGAATTTTATGTTCAGTGCCTGAAACATAGAGTTCTCGATACTCATGATGAGAGATGCAGATGTTAGTCTTACCACTACCTGTTAGTGTCATGAGTGAAGATGAGTGTTGGTTGAAAAAAGAGGGATATGGAGATGCCTATAATGAAAAGAATAAAGCTTGAAAAGGTTCCTGAAGAACATCAGCATTATTCTGAAATAATGCTCAGTGAACAATTGAGTCAGTTGAAGGCATATGAGAAGAATGTGGAAAATAAGTTGATAAATTTTAATAACTGTGTTGTTGCTGTTACTGAAGAGGTTTGTTATACTGCAACAGTGGTTATCATTAAATGTTATCTTTTGTGAAACAGTAAGATAAAAGAAGGGGTAAAGAGGAAGAATAAAGCATATTTTGGGAGATTGCAAGGTAGAGTTGTGTAAAAGTATTCTGCAGCAAAGCAGGTCACTCAGAGTAAGGCAAAAGATAAAAATCATAAAGTGGGTAGGCATGAAGAAGTTTTTTGGGGATGATATGAAATCATTCTGGAAGCACACAAAATGTCGAAAGAACAGAGGAAATAAAGTTTTAAGTCATGTGAGGAATATTATTGGAGAAATCATGTTGGAACCTAATGCATACCTGCCAACTTTTACGCATTTTAACTGTTCTTTACGATTTTACGCCTAGATCGCTATTTTTTACGCATTTTTATATATTTAAAAAAAAACATTTAAATCTTCCTTAAGAAATATTTGTTAATGTATCAGTTAAATCATACCTGCCAACTCTTCAGGAATTTGCGGAAGTTTTCCGTTTTTTTATACGGTTTTCCGGCCTAAAGAACTTTTCTTCCAGATTTTAAAAAAATTCTGTATTTTTTGTTAAAAATATCCCTATATAAATAAAATATATAACAGAGATGGGAATTTTGCGCCATTGTGCGGCAAAACACCCGTGCCCTGTCGTCATCGTTGGGACTTCGGCACAGTAAATTCTCTGTGCACACTGTTATGCTTGAGCCTGAATAAAGATCATGCAGTGGTAAGAAAGATTCAGAGACTCCAACTACTGCGGATTTTACATAGTTATTATGGAAATAGTCGGTCCTCTACGGACGACGGAAAACATCAAGCATGCTATGATAATCGTCGGTCCACTGCAGATGACAGATAACATCGAGTATGCTATGATAATCGTCGGTTCGCTACGGACAGCAGAAAACATCAAGCATGCTATGATAATCGTCGGTCCTCTGCGGACGACGGAAAATATCGAGTATGCTATGATAATCGTCGGTCCGCTATGGACGACGGAAAACGTTGATTTTGGTACACAAATATTTGCATTTATTTTTACTTGTACATAGCTAAATTCATTATAAATGTTGTTTGTGCATAGTTAGAAAAAATCATTAGAAATGTCATTCGCATGCAATTTTACACATTTGAATTTTCTCAGGTTGGCAGGCATGCTAATGAGTTAAGTGAAAGATGTGGTGAATATTTCCGTGAGTTATTAGAACATGAATGCAAAGGTGATTTGGCAGTAGAAGCAGATTGTTCCAGAGAGAGAAAGAGAAGGTGGCACAGCAGGGATCTCAAGAGAAGAGGTTTGTGAAGTTATAAAATCTCCTCAGAATGGTTGGGCCTTACATGACATAACAGTTGAGATGTTAAAATACCATTGTGGACAAAAGTCCTGCACCAGTAGACCGAAAGTCAATTTTTGATGTTTGAAGTCAACTTATGCAGCATAATGGTAAAGTCAGGGATACATATTATACATCATTTTAAAGGAAATTTTATGCTGAATTCAAATATTTTTACAGAATGTTATTACGAGTAATAGAAGTGAAATTACAAGCAAAAATGTGCAAGTGAGGAAACACAAATCCAGTTCTGAAAAATCGTTTGCACCCCTCTAATCCACTATAGCTTTCTCTGATGTCTGCTAGTGAGATATAAAAGGATGTAGAATCATCTGCCGACTTAGAACGCAGCTGCTTGTAGTCAGTTGATGGAAGTTTAGGCAGAATTCCTGGTGATATTTGAATTTCAGAATGTCAAAGACCTGAAAATTGGTCTTGCCTCTTCAAACCAGGGCAAAAATTTATTACTTTGAATGAACTTGGATTCAGTAGTCGTAAAAGTGCTGTTAAATGTGGCTGTGATTTTTCCACTGTCTTGCACACCATTAAAAGAGTTGCAGAAACTAGATTTGTGGAAAACAAAAAGAACAGGTCGACCAAGGCTGTGTACTGAATGTGATGAACACATGTTGATTTGTAGTTCCTTAAAATCAAGGTTTAAAACAGCCACTGATTTAAGAAATGAGTGGGAGAATGAAGTAGGCATTATTGCATCTGCATGTACAGTTCATTGTAGGCTATAAGAAAATGGACTGACTGCATGAAAACCTTTCCTTACTGAACAACAATGGCTCAAAAGAATTGCTTGGGCCAAGGCACACAGGAATTGGACTGTTGATCAATGGAAAAATGTTATTTTCAGTGATGAAACAACTGTTACTATTTCTGCTAATAATGGAAATAATTATGTACATCATCGGGCTGGTGAAAGATATAAGGCATGCTGCACCCAGCCAATAATCAAGCACCCACATTTGTTGATGTTATGGTCCTGTATTTCAGCCAGTGGTGTTGGCCGTCTGCACATTGTTGATGGCACATTGAATGGATCGAAATATGTAGATATTTTGGAGTACAAACTGCTACTATCTGCACAAGACATGGGTGTGCAGACTTTTACCTTTCAGGACGATAATGTGCCATGTCATCAGTCAAAGTTGGTTGACGAGTGGTTTAATCGAAAAGTTATAAGAAAACTTCAGTGGCCGGCGCAGTCACTGGATCTTAATCCCATAGAGAATCTGTGGGTGAAATTGAAGCAAAAGATCCATCAACAAGGACCAACATCTAAAACAGCATTGAGTCTGTAAGGGCTGTATGGCACCGTGTTATCACCAATGGACAACTAGAGAAGCTCATTAGTTCCATGCCAAGAAGGTGCACTTTGTTACTAAGAAACCGTGGTTATCCAATTAAATATTAAAGCGTAATTTGCTTGTTGGTAAGTTATTTCAATTGTCCTGCAATTTTCAATAATGTACTGTACAGTAATTTTACGTTAAATGCATTGTACACTAATTTTATGTTAAATGTATTGTACACTAATTTTACAAATTCCACTATTTTTTGTTTTTATGACTACATTTTGTACTTTTGCTTGTAACTTCACTTCTAATACCAGTAATAACATTCTGTAAAAATATTTGAATTCAGCATAAAATTTCCTTTAAAATGATGTATAATATGTATTCCTGACTTTACCATTATGCTGTATAAGTTGACTTCAAACATCAAAAACTGACTTTCGGTCTACTGGTAAAGGACTTTTGGCCATGATTGTATGATGTTGACCTAATATTGACTCTTTAACTGAAATTTGTGAGTTGTGTTAGGAGGTAGTTGTCCCCCAGGACTGGAGGGATGCTATCATTTTTCCTTTGTATAAGGGAAAAATGTGATCAGATTGAATGTAAGAGCTACTGAAGTACCAGTCTGCTAAGTGTATCAGTGATAGTGTTTTTGGAAAGGTCATTACTGATAGGGTTCTAGGTGGTTTACAACAGAGAAGGTGTGAGATGTACAGAGTGGTTTTATGTATGGTAAGTGCTGCACTAACCAAATTTTTATAGTAAGTATGATGATTGAAATTATCTGTCTGGTGGTAAGAAAATGTTTTCTGCCTTTATAGATTTAGAGAAAGCTTATGACCAAGTAAACAGGATACTTCTGTGGAAGATCTTGAATGGTATAAACTGAAATTCTGCTTGAATTTGTGAAAGCTATGTATTCTGACAGTAGAGCATGTGTGCAAGTGAATAGTGTTTTGTGGAAATGATTATCTATTGGTGTAGGGGTCAGACAAGGTTGTGTAATGTCACCATGTCTGTTTAATATATTTACTAATACATGAATACACGATGTCAAACTGAATAGACTGGTTTTATGTCTTGATAATTCCTCTGTGTGTGTGTGTGTTTTTTTTGCTGTACACTGAAGAGCAATTGAATTAGAGATACCTGTCTAGTAACGTGTAGCACCACCTTTCTCCCTGATGACGGCGGATATTCGTCTCGGCATGGACTCTACAAGACACCGGAAGCGTTGTGAAGCCATACGGATCCACGACCCCTGTACAAGCTCCCACAGTTCACAAAGATTTGATAGAGGGTGTCAGAGCCTCGAACATCTCTCTGGATGGCATTCCAGATGTGCTCGATGGGATTGAGGTCAAGTGACCTAGCTGGCCAAGGAAGCAAGGTCACGTTGGTGGAGTGTTCATCCAACCATTCGGATACAATTTGGGAGCGATGGCACGGTGCATTGTCTTGTTGCAAGATGAGGTCCCCAGTGGGATGTTGAAGATGCACAAACGGGAGCAAATGGTCGTCCAGGATATTCCTGTAATGTTGACCTGTGAGGGACGATGTTACAGGTACCAGGGGTTCCATTTCAGTCCACGTAAACAGTCCCCAGACGAGAATGCCACCCCCACCAGCTTGAAGAGTACCCTGCTAGCAAGAAAGATCCATCACTTCATGTTGTTTGCGCCGTACTCGTATCCTGCCATTCGCATGTACCAACGTGAATCTCGACTCATCAGTCCAGGCAACATTTTCCCACATGTCTAGGGTCCAGTGGCGATGTTCCCGCGCCCATGCTAATCTTTGCACCCTGTGATGTGCGGTCAGCAGAGGTACCCTCGTGGGACAATGGCTTCTGTACCCCATATCGAGGAGATGGTTCTAGATGGTGTGGCTGCTTATACATTTTTGTGCACCAGCGTTAAATTGCCGAGCGATTTCTTGCACTGTGGCCCGTTTATCCGCTGTTACAATGCGAGCTAGCCGACGATGACCCCGCTCATCCACACGCTGTTGTCCACGGCAGTTGGCCCTTGCAGAGATGGTTTTACCGGATTTGACGTGCTCATGGTGCACCCGTGACACAGTGGCTCGTGAAAATCTTGGTGCCTGCACGACTTCCGAGACGGAGTGACCCATTCGTCGGGCCCCGACAGTTTGCCCTTGATCGAATGCGCTTAGATCCTTCGTCTTACCCATACTGTGTCCGACTCTTACTGATTCCCGTCGTATCACTCCTTATATTGTCGGATCGCTGCATACGTCATGTTGTTTCCATTTACAGGGCCGCCCACAGCACCACATTTGCATAACGCCAGCTGTCTCTAATTCAATTGCTCTTCAGTGTATGACGATGACACAGTCCTGTTGGCAAAGAGCAAAAATTAATTGCAGTATATTTTCCCAGATGTACGAAGTTTGTATGAAATTTAGTATGAATAAGTGAAAAACCAAAGTTGTGAATAATTAATGAAAACATTCCGTAAACAACAGTATCCTCAGTACAAACTCTGCACATTTTCTTCAGGGATCCCAAAATGCTGGTAAAAGTCCATACGATTGGTTAGCTCAAGTCTTTTATGGGATAAAGTATAAGACCTTAGCCGACCATTGTTAGGGTTAAAAGCTTTGAGATTGAAATTCGAAGTTATGGGTTGTGATCAGGCGCGATGCTACAGGTGGCCTAGGGTGAGCTGAAGCCCACCCTTTAGCCCCCCCCCCCAAACAAAAAATCATTTAAAGAATCAGAACACGCAGGAAGAGTGTAACCATTTAAGATTTTAAGGAACTTGGATAAACGTATATAAATTTTTCGAATTCGCAAAAATTTTGTTATATACTCTTTGCCAAAAAATAAAAATAAAAAATAAAATATACATACATATCACTAAGCTGTTCTCTGATATTCAAAGGTTAGCTCCTCAAATAAAGAATTTACTGATGCTGTAGCAAACGTCTCTATTTACAGCGATCTTGGCAACAGCTCGAGCTTCACTCACATCCATCACACGACACACACACGACCTTTTGTACTTCATACTCATAATCTTTTTCTCATGCAGACATTCCTGAATCTGGACCTTCCATGATTTCCTTGGCCTTCCTCTACTTTTCTTTTCTGCCACTTGGGCTGAAAATTTTTTCTTGGTAAGCATCTCATCACTCATTCTTTCAACATGGCCAAACCACCTAAGAATATTAGTGTCCACCTTATTAACAACATTTTGCCTCAAATTACACAACTCCAACACATCTTCATTCCTCACATGATCATTGAGCGTGTTTTGCCACACCCTCCTGTAAGTAATGCATCTCACCAGCACACAAATGACTGCTATGTCCCTTCTGTACGTACATCGGAATAAGAACAATTACACTTTTATGTACAGCCATTTGGGAATTTCTTGAGAACCCATCACTCCTGTGACACCAAAAATAACAGAATGCTGTCTAGACATGGTACCAAACAATGGAGATAATTGCTAAATTAAAAGATGAACTTTTATTTACAATCTAGAACCATATATACACACGCGAGATCTTTCGGACCCACTATGGGTCCATCATCAGGCACCGCAGAGGGGTGGTTCCGGGATTATATAGCCGGACAAAACAACCCACAATGCAACGGCATGGAGGCGCCGCTCATGTCCACGCATGCGCACTTGTTAGAAAATATAAACATGCAAATTTACAAAAGTACAAGAAACATGATTACGGATTATGATGAAATATACAATGTTGTGAAATAAAATGTCTCCATGATGAGGGTAGTGTCGGACCCACTATGGGTCCATCATCAGGCACCCCGCTGCGGTGCTTGATGATGGACCCATAGTGGGTCTGAAAGATCTCGCGTGTGTATATATGGTTTTAGATTGTAAATAAAAGTTCATCTTTTAATTTAGCAATTATCTCCATTGTTTGGTACCGTGTCTAGACAGCATTCTGTTATTTTTGGTGTATTTAGTTGGCACGAATAGCACAGACGTTTGGACTCCTGTGACTTTCAGTGAATTTACTCACCTACTAATTTTGCCATCTAATTTGTTCTCTCTGTCAAACATGCTTACAAAATATACTAACTGTTCACCTGGTCAATAATTGTGCCATTTAGACTAGTCCTGCATTCAGTACTTCAGTACTAAAACAAAAATGTTCTTGCTCAAAAACCATAGCTTTGGTTATTCCCTTATTTATACTCAGTTTGAATTTCACACAAACTTGATTCATCTGAAATAACATACTCTGCAACTCACGTTTACTCTCTTCTAACAGTACTGTGTCATCAGCATACAGCAATCTGCAAACATAGATATTACCAAAATAAAAACCAGTATTGTCCATTTCGGCATCACGCATGCATACATCCATAAACATATTAAACATCCATGGTGATCGAAATAGAAAACCATTTCGATGCAACATCCTTTACTCGTACACATACTCTACGTACTGCCAGCATACATGGCTTTCATGTTATTGAGTAGATTCCCAGTAATACTGTATTTATTCAGTATCTTCCACAGAAGAATCCTATTTACTCTATCATAAAGTTTCTCTAAATCTATGAAGGCAGCAAAAACTTTCTTACCAACAGACAGATACTTTTCGATCATCAAACGTAATGTAAAAATTTGGATAGTGCAGCATTCACCAGGTATAAAACCACTCTGTACGTCCCATGCTTTCTCTGATGTAAGACCTTGTATCTTATTAATAACAACCTTTCCAAATACTTTCCCTGGCACACTCAGCAGACTGATACCACGACAGTTCTTGCATTCAGTCTGATCACCTTTTCCCTGATACAGAGGAACAATTATAGCATCCCTTTAATCCTCAGGGACCATTCCTAACTCCCAGCCCAACTGGCAAATTTTAGTTAACCAGTCAATGACAGAGTCACAACCATATTTCAACATCACAGCAATTATACCATCTATTCCCAAAGCCTTACTAATTTAAAGAGAATTTAGAGCTTTACACAGCTCTTCTCCTGAGATACCTCCTATGCTTCCATCTCTCACTGTGACATCATCTGCTTCTGCTTCAAAAAAACCTTTGCTTTCATGCTCTAATAACTCACAGAAATATTCACTCCATCTTTCACTGACGCCATTGGACTCTCATATGATTTATCTGACCCTATTTTTCACGCAACTTAGAATTGTATTTCCCCTATTTTTCTTATGTCTTATGTACTTCCAGAAAGATTTTCTGTCTTTCTAAAAAGCAATTCATGCCTTTCCACCTTTTCCTTCCTATATTTGTCCTTACTCTGATGAACCATCTTAGCTGCCTCACGCTTCTTACAGCGATATTCATTCACAGTAACTCTACCTTGCAACATCCCCAAATATGCTTCCCTCTTTCTCTTAACTGGTTCTTTAATCTCACTGTTCCACAAAGCATCACCTCTAATGTTACTCACTACTGCAGTACCACAGACCTCTTCAGCAACAGTGACAACACAGTTCTTAGAAACAAACAAACAAAAAAACGAAGAACCCAGAAAGATTTTTTTTTTTTTTTGATTGGGGGTTTAACGACCACCATGAGCAACTCGATGGACTATAAGCAGTCCCCCCCCCCAAGTTAAGGCCACTGGTTCCAGGGAAGGGAGAGAGCCAATGCCATAAAACAAACACAACATCCATGCCTCACACCGGGATTCGAACCCAGATCCTTCATGGACGAATGATCATAAGGCAGCGCTTAGACCACTGCGCCACCCGGCCAGAAGGAATCATCCATTCGAGATGAAAATTCACATGTGCAATGTACATATATAGGGAAAGAAATGATTGGAATTCCAGAGCAGTTGGACCATTTATTCTGATAAAATAGCTACACGAGTGGAACAAGTCAGAATGCTGTAGCGCTACCTCTAGCTCAAATACAAGAGGTTACCTGGCGTGGTATAGACACATACAGTTCACGGATGCATCCTGAGGTACAGCATGTCAAATGGTGTTTAAATTGCAGGCCAGTTCGCCGACATTCCGAAATAGACATAAGTAGCGTCCCATCGTGTCCCAAACATGTTCGATCGGTGAGAGATCTGGCTGGCCATGGAAGGGTGTCGACATTACAGAGGGACGCCTAGGAGAGCCCTGCTGTGTGTGGCAGGGCATTATGCTGTTGAAAAATTGCTCAACAGGCAGTAGAATGCCGTCGATGTACTGTTGAACCATGAGGGTGGTACGGAGGACTATCAAGGGTGTTAGGTTATCGTAGGAAATGGCTCCCCAGACAGTCACTTCCGGTGTATGAGCCATGTGCCAACGGGTAAGGCAGGATCCGTGGGTTGGGCGGCTCATCTCTAGGCATGTATGCGCTGGTCATCGGTAGCAAATGCAAACTGCGACTCATCACTGAAGACAACACGACGCCACTGGACGCCATCCCACATTGATCATGCCTGACACCACTGCAACCGGTGCCGCCAACACTCGCCGGTCAGGGGTTAGCAGCAGAGTGGCCTCCAAAAATGTAGTCCCCAGGAGCCGCGCTGCCGATAGCATCCTTCGCAATTTGCGGGAAAAAAATCGTTTTGGCAATGGAAAAAGAGCTTTGGCGATTACCTTTTTATTGTCATAACACTTTGGCGAAAAAAAATTGAATTTGGGCAAAAACTTTAAAGGAGCCAGCACAATCCCTGGTAGTCCCCATGCTGCAAGTCGTTTGGAAACCGTCCAGATAGCCACTTCCTTACCTGCTGATGATGCAACATGACGACGGCTGGTTCAGAGCGACGAATTCGGTTCTGTTCATGCGGCTTTCACAATCGTGAGCAGTGGACGGTTCTCACCTAGCGTTCTGTCGTTGCCCTCGGCCGTCCACTGCCCGCGTGCCACTGGGCTGTGCCCTTCTTGACCCATTGGCGCCAACTTTATCCAATTGCCACGTCGCTCCAACACAAATGCTTGGCGATTCGGCGACTTGACCAACCGGACTTTCTCAGCCAAACTATACACCTCTCTCAAACTTACTCGGCTGCTCGTACTATTCACGGATTCGACATCTGGGCATCCTCACAGTCCATGGAAGTTAATGCAGTCGGAATCCGCTGTTGCAATTGTCCCTGCATGCCAGCTTTGCTCTTGACATACACTCCTCAATGCGCAGTTCCCATGTGCTATGGCACGCCACTATTTCGTCCTTGGAAATTATTTTTTAATCATTTGCATATTTGGCCCTGAGGTGCTTGCATGCGAAATTTCAACAGGGTTAAACGACTTTCTTGGAGTGCTTCAGTTGGTGTTTTTCTTTTTTTCTTTTTCTTTTTTTGAAAGGTATATAAAATTATTTTTTTGTTAAATTTAGTGTTGTACTATTCTGGGAAATGGAGTGAGTCCTGTGAACGAATGTCTAAGAGTGTAGTAGAAAATGTCATTTTCATAATTATTAGTTTAAGGAGATGAAAGATAAACAGATAGATAAATAGGTAGAGAGAAAGAGAGAGAGAAAGATGCCTTGTTAAGTTACGAACTCAAATTCATAAGCAGGTTCATGGCAGAAAATATAAAAAGAAAATGATGTAAGTAAGCTAAAATTTTAAAATACTAACATGTTAAGGGCCGTGTAGGTTCACATCCATGGTTCCCAGTACTACGTATGTTGAATAAATACTACATACAGTATGTATATACCTTGAAACATCTTTTGTTTTTACTGGGGATAACATAATCAGAGTCGAGTAAAATCTACCAAAAGGAACTTTTTTTTTGCCAAAATTTCTTCCAAGAACTTAAAAATTTGAGCCCCCCCCCTAATAGCCACTTCAGTTCTGAGCTTCTGGCGTCGCCACTGGTTTAGATTACCTTAAGGCAACAAGAGATTTTAATTTACTTACTGACACTGCAGCAGTAGCACCTTATTGTCCGTAGAAGCTGTTTGGATATGTTTTTGATGCAAAAATTTGATTCGGGTTGTACACTGCCAGCTGAACAAGGATCTTATACCATTTGAATCTAACCCTCTGTGGAACCATAAAGTAGTTGCCCTCAAAAGATTTATTAAAAGAGCATTTACATAAAAATTCTACATGGAAAGTACTGAAAACAAACTAAAACACCAATTAAATTAACACATTAATAACTAGTTAAAAAAAACAGAAAAAAAAACAGCTTTAATAGAGTGCTGTAACAACTACCAAACATCTATCCAATTTGAAAACAAGTGATTAATCAAAAACATACAGAGAGAAACCTAATACTAGCGGAGACCATACCGAATGAGAAAACTAAAGAAGATAATTGAAATAAAAACATTGCTTGGAATTACAACTTCCATGGGTATTACTAATTAATAAAGAAAGAAAACATTCAAAATGAATAAATAAAAATGAAAGTCTAGGCAATCTTTGCCAACGGGTGGCACTTTGGCAATGGCAATGTGAGATGATATCACAGAGATACAAAAAATGGCAATGCAATGGGAGATGTGTCACATAGATAATGAAAAACTGAATATCAAAGACACTAGTCCTTTATTATCCATGTGATGTGCTTGTAGGCACGATTGCCTCCTGATAATGGTTCAGTGTGGTACCAAAGTTTTTAAAGTTTTAACTTCATTCATCAGAAAGAAGTTTTTAGAGGATAATAAATATATTGTATTCCTCACCATCTGCAGGTTTTACTTACTGAATTTGTAATTACCATTTCAATTGAATAAGGTGTGTTGTGGTGTTCACTCATTTATGGCAGTACAGGGATGAAGTTTACCAGCAGTCTATTATTGAAGTTTTGGCACAAAAATTACTTTTTAATTTACCCCCTCCCCTACCCAATTCCTTGTTCAGCTGGTAGTGTACAAGCCAAATCAACTTTTGGCACTGACAAAACATGTGAACAGCTTTTATGGACAATTAATTGACTTTGCACCATTGTCAGTAAGTAAAATCTATGGCAATGTGTAAACCTAAAATTGCGAATTTCAATCTTGGAGCTTTTAACCCTAACAGTGGATGTCAGAAATGCCTTCCAAGAGAAAAAGATCTATACTTTAACAAAAAAAAAAAAAAAAAAAAAAGATTTAAACTCATCTTAACAGAGCATATAGTCTTCTACAAGTACTTTTGAGAACCTTTCTGGAAAAAAAAAATGCAGAGAGTTTTATTCTGATGATATGAAGTATTGTTTGTGGAATGTTGATGATTGAGCACATTTAACAAAACAGCTTATCATTCAATAACGCCAATGTTTTTTTTTTTTTTTCGGTTGCTGTGTGTTTCGAGAATGTGGAAAGAGCGATGTATTTATTTATTTATTGACGCTACGTATTTGGAGGATTTTCGCCAGTGTTTACTTTTACTAAAGTTACAGTTTTTGAGCAAGGAACCCTTAGTGCTGAATGTAAGATCAGTCTAAATGATTTGACCATGTGAATGAATGTGTGTATTTAGGAAGCATGTTTGACAGAAAAAACAGATTTGATGATGACATCATTAGATGAGTGAGTTCAGCTTTGAAAGCCATAGCTGCTTTAGGAAGATTTTACAAAGCTGATGAATTTTCGAAAAAGGAATGGTTGAAAACAGTAATGCTATCGTTCCTACTCCAGTGTATGGTACTGAAACCTGAGTACTGCAGAAGTGGTGACAAAGGAGTCATTTGTGTGCTGTAGAAATGCATTACTTACAGGGAGGTTGTGGCAAGACATGTTCTGACCATGTGAGGAATGAAGATGTGTTGCAGATGTGTAATGTAAAGCAAAATGTTAATTGGTGGAGGCAAATACTTTGAGGTTGTTTGCCCATGTTACAAGAAGAAGTGACGAGATGCCAACTCAGACAATTTATTCAGCATGGTGGTAGAAAAGGAAGGTAGAGGAAGGCCAAGGAAATCATGGGGAGACCAGATTCACGAATGCCTTGCAAGAGAAGAAGTATAAAAGGTCTTGTGGGGTTAGATGTGTGATGGATGTCAGTAAAGATCGAGTTGTATGCCATGATCACTGTAAATGGAGACCTTTGATACCTCAACAGTAAGTAAAATCTAATACCATCAGGAACTTTAATTTGGCAATTAATCTTTCTTTGAGGAGCTAACCTCTAAATCTCAGTGAACAGCTTAATGATATGTATGTATGCATTAAACATGACTAGTATTTTCGATACTTTCCCATTATACCGACCTAAATATCTATTCGACCATTGTTTTTTTACGTATTGTAGTGACTGACGTGTTACCAAGTACATTGTTACGTCACTTACCAACATGTCGTCATGGAATACATCACCTATCAACTGAACCTGTTTTCAAGGGTTTGTTGACAACTTTTGAATGCAGATGATTTTCAAAATGTTGATTCCCATTATACCAACCAATTATACACATGGCATTTCAAATCAACGAACTACTATGTAAAGGAAAGTAGATCAGTAGATATAATCATTTAATTTATATATATCAATGAAATGCAATTTATGATTAACAGTCAGATGAGTATAACCAGCATCATACAAATCCTGTGTTTTATAATATCCTTTCCAGCAGTCGATATGTATTTAATTATATCTTTTCCATTGACATTCCCATTATGCCAACCTATTATACACATAACATTCAATGAATTACTATATAAACGAAAGTAAATCATTAAATATAATGATTTAATTTACATATATAAACGAAATGCAATTTATAACGGTCAGATGAGTATAACCAGCATCATACAAATCCTGTGTTTTATATCCTTTCCAGCAGTTGGTATATATAATCATATCCTTTCCATTGACATTCCCATTATACAGACCTATTATACACATAACATTCAAATCAACGAATTATTATAAAAATGAATCAGTAAGTGACGTAACAATGTACTTGGTAACACACTGCTACAATACATAATAAAACAATGGTCGAATAGGTATTCAGTAGGTCGGTATAATGGGAAAGTATCGTATTTTCTGTACAGTTGCCACATTTTCTTGGGCACTATTTTCCCAGTAGATAGTCACAATATCTCTGTTTCTAAAAGTTTTAGCATAGTAGGTAGGGAGCCTGTCCAGGATCTTCCCATTTTATCTCATGCCTTGGTGCACAGTTTTTACTCTGGGTGTCTTAAATGCATTTTTGTGTTTGCCACAAAATCTTTATTTTTGAAAATGTATTAGAAAAGCACTTTCGGAATAGAACAAAAGTTAAGCATGCCCAAGATTTTCAATATGCTTTCTAACTTTTTGCAAATTTCTGTTTGTATTTTACACCTTATGTTTATTTACAAAAGGTAGACTAAATAATTTCATTTATCAGATAACATCATACATGAGCATAATTTTTCAGGTTTTTCTTTTCTTTTCTGTATAGAAATTTCCCACAATATTGTTCTAAGTACACCGTTATAAAACATATTACCTGTTTGGTACTGGCCACATTTATTCAAAAATGTTTTGTTTACTTGGATATACATGTACATGTCATAACTGTTAGGAAGTTGCTTAGCTGTGATCATATGTACTTTATGTCCTCAATTTTTGCCATGAAAATGCTGTGATTAACTTCTATCCGTGTGGCCAGCTAGTCAGAGAACTTGAAGTTTGTACTGTCATGGAGTGATGGAATCATATTTGGTGCTCCTGATATCTCCCTGAGCATATTACTGTTACAATATCAAGGCCATACCTGTCCAAGTTATTGAAATCTATGAATCTGACAATAATCTGCCATATATGCTAGTCTAATTGTCTTTCTGCATTCTCATAGAAGTGAACCATCTATCCTGATAAATGTGTCTGTATTGAAAATTATTGTTTCTTTGGATAGAAACCTCTCAGAAATCAATGAAAAATTTATCCCCAAAACACATGGCAAACATATGAGTCATTAGTTTTTTAAACATAAATACTGTAACTGACCACTATCTGTGTGACCAGCACCTCAAAAATCATGAGCTTTGTGCTATTCTACAAATTCCAAGTTGTTTGAGAAGTTTGACTCATGGGAAACACAGTAAATTGCAGAATTTCTATAAAACAAAAAAAGAAAGAAGAGAGAGAGAGAGAGAAAGAGAGAGAGAGAGCAAGGGGGAGGGGGAAAGGGGGTTAATTGATTTTTCAGTATTATATAACTTATATAATCTAGAGTATGTCTTATATGATCCTCATTAGTCATTTTCCAGCAGCATTAAATTTTCAGGTCCTGTGCTTGATTTATGGAATTACACCCAAATTTAAATTTAAGTAACTATTCAACAGTATCTAAGTCTTCTATAGAAACATATCAAAATGCTATGTGATGCTGTACACAGTTAAAATTCAAAGAAGTATTTTATTGCCTGGATTTTTATTTTATTTTGCAGCATTTTTTTTTTTTTCAAAAAGGATTCCTGCATGCAAATTTTTTGTCTTGTGTTTGGTGCCAGAACATATTTTTTCCCATATGATATTATATCCATATTATATTCAAGTGCCATAGTGTTTTATTGGCAGAGATTTTTGGATCATTTAGGTTAACTTTGCATATATTTAGATAATGTAACTGTTTCTTCCTATTTTATTCAAAATATTTCACGATTTAGGTATCAAACAGTTGCTCAGTTACCATGTTTTGAAAGGGCTAGGTTATTGCCTTATATGACTTAGGTGAATTTGAACTATACATGAAAAATAAATGCTATGGTTGTTTTGTGGTGCAGATTTTCATAGTTATAATGGAAGACTGTTCCTCTTCTGGGATAGGTAGGTGGAAAAATACCTATAAAAGTGGAGGAGAATTCCATTTATGATTCATGTTTTCCTCAAAAAAACCACAGTGAGAATAATTGACAGTGAGACACGTAACACACAAAACATTAGAATAATTCTTGATGACGACATATCACGCTTCAGTTACGTAAAAATTACAAGCGTTGGGAGGACGATGACTGTATCAAAGTTGTTTCTTTGTTATGCCAACTTCGTTTCCTCATCAAGTGCAAGGGTTTCAGTGTTTATCCCCAAAGCTTTTCAGGTACATAAACCCACTTTTTCATGGAAGATGCAAGAAAGTTCTGGACAGTACCACCACCAGTCTCTGCTCTGCTTCCATCACTACTTTGGAATTCAAGTGCTGTACCAGGTACCAATTTCTTTCTTTTGCCACCCATCCAGCATTACTGGACAATTTTATGATCCGAATTCATGGAACTATCTCCAGGACTGACAATTGTGAAACCACAAGACTTGAAAACAAGTTTTAACATCTAGCCTCCACTCAAAAGAACACTCGTAGTTGTGCTCCCATGCAGGTTGTTGACACCCACGCAGGTTGCTGACACCCACTCTCCAAGGTATGTGAATTTGTCTTCTGTGCCTATTCCTTCTGAAATTAATAAACTGCTTGCAAATGGACCAAAACTTTCTCCTTCTGCTAATCCTAGGCTACCACTTACCATTTCACTACTGGAAGCGGCAATCCAAAACACCAATCCCGCACATCAACCGATCCTTCATGCAAAATCGGCAATTGCAATTTCCGAGGTTCAAATCCAGAGGCTCAAATACTCTTCTGCCTTTTTGAGGAAATTTAAAAACTTCACCCAATGCAATAATCTTGCTGTTTGTAAAGCTGACAAGGCCGAATGTCCTGTTTTCATCGATAAGAATTCTTTGGACAACAAAGTAGCTGACTTCCTGGAAAAAAACCAATTGCATAAGACTCAATGCAGACAACACTGACAACTATGTGAAGCTGTTACTAAGCTTTCCAAAAATCTTCTCTAAAATCTTTTTTTAGGAACCCCCCCCCAGCTTATTACTGTACTCCCAGGTTGCTTTTACAGATCAAGCTACATAAAGTTGGACATCCTATTAGGCCCTTAATTAAAAATACCTTTTCTCCAGCAGTCAATCTTGAAAGGCAGTTGGTCAAATGTTGCAATGTTCTAGCAAAAAATCATCCTTATTCTGTTGTGTCGACCAAGGACTTCATCCAGAAACTCCCTTCATCCATCAATTCTCAAGATTTCCTGTACACTTTTGACGTGGATTCATTATTTCCTTCTGTTCCTTTCTTTGGTGCCGACATGCTCCAGGGTTCGTACGGTCCTTAAAAGTCCTTAAAAAGTACTTATGTTTTAAAAACAAGTGCTTATCCCCCCTGTTTTGTGCTGCAATAATGGGCATCGCAACCCTGCCCCCATTTTTGTTTGTGTGTCTGTAAATATGCTAACCTGTTCACCAGGAGAGCTTTCTTTTAGCTCATTGAAGGGAGATAATAATCCCTTGGAATGTTCTTAGAAACGATCTTCCTTCAACCCCCCCCCACACACACACACACTTTTCCCATTGTAGCCTGCATGACTTACCTTGCGTGACCTTACCAGTGGGATTAACATCTGTATTGTGTGTCTTTTCAGGGGTCAGAGGGTGAGTGGGTGAGTTGCACAGTAAAGATAGTGAAACGGGCAAGTTGCACCGCATAATCCCTTTCTACCAACGGGCGAGTTGCGCCGGTGCAACTTGCACCGCAGAAGAAGGCGGGAGGGGGTGGGGTGGAGCAAGGTTTTGAAGACTGAAATCTAAGAACCATAATAATGAAGCAAGGTTAATAAGTTTTTTGTTTTTTTTTCATTCCTATAATTTTCCCTTCACACTTTTTCCAGGCTTAGGACTGGCCGGGGCTAATAGCTTCTGGCATGTTTAAAAATTTTGCGAAATTAGTTTTCGTTGTCTTTGTCTTAAAGCAAGATTATGTTCTTTTGTCTTGTTTCATGATCTGTCATTTATCTCTTTGTCTTATTTCTTCTTATCCCTCGTAGAACCATAATAAGAAATAGCTTTTAAAAATTCAAATCTTGTAAGTTCTTTATTCTTGTACTTCGGCTTCCTTCTTTCCATATTTCCCATCCTCTTCTTCAGATTTTGGTTTAGTTGCTTTATGACATTTTCACTATTTTCCAATGCATAAACATCAACCTGGGTTTGCTTAATTACTTCGACAAAAGCATAAATATTTGGGCTAGGTGCACTGAAATTAGAATTGAATTTTGCATGCAATGATTCACAGGCATTAGTTGCTCTCTCCTTTTCTATCCGAAGCCCATGTTATATGTGGGAATTTGGCTTCTTCAGCTACATATGTATCTGTCATATATTCAGTGTGTTTTTTGCATCCTTCCATCCTGTGAGATATCCGATATCAAATTGTCTACGAAACAATCTGCAACTTCCTCGGGGGGGGGGGGTCCGGTGCAACTACCCCATCTGACAGGAGGGGATTCCGGTGCAATTCACCCTTGAATTTGATTGACAGGTTCTGTGAGGGGTGCAACTGACCCTCGTCCGTCAGAGGGTCAAAGCGGGGGGGGTCTGCTGGACTTCATTATTTATTTCTTCACAATTTATGGATTTATGGTGTCAGTCAGTTGTCTCATGTGGTCTGATCTATCTTGTGTCTACTGCTCTACTCAATTCACCTTGTTGCATTGTTGCTGTGTCTTCTGCTTGTCCTTTTTTTTGGCGTGTATTTAATTTTGTTCTTTGTGGGCAAAGTAGTTTATATTTGGGGCGAAATGCCTGGTAAATGGCCACTAGCACTGTTTAATCCCCTATATATGTATATATACATACTGACAGGGCTCGACAAATCCCGGGCGCCAGGTGCCTAAAATTCGGGCCGTGGCGCCTAATTTTCTTCTTACTTGAGGTTTCGTAATTTGCAGTAAATACCGTAATATCTGTTGTATAATCTATAGATTATCTATTAAAAAGTTATAAATTTAGGTACTGAAAACACCGATAAAGAAAAATAACCAAAAAAACCCCCCAAAAAAACGGTGTGGCATTTTAAAAAGTCTGCGAGGTAATTGTCAGTAGAGGTGGTGTCATTGGGAAAGTACCAAAAATGCGGTAGCAAAAAAACAACAACGTAACAGTGATATAGAAGACCGCAAAGAGATTGTAAGAATATATATATATACAGGGTAATTCCTAAAGTCCTAAGTCACCTCAATAACTTGGGAACAAAGACAGCTAGAGCTATGAAAATAAGGTATGGTATAGTAAAACAACCATGCGTTATCGGATGAGAGTGACTGCAGCGCCCCTAGTAGCAAAATGTGGAAGTTAGCACTCCTATCTCGAAAACCATGAGAGATACGGGACAGAGATCAATCAGAAACTTGTAGAGCATCAACGAATTAGTTGGAAACGATATATGGTAGAAACGGCTGGGGTAAGTAGAAGGCTGGAAATGCGAACTTGTGCGAATTCGGTTCGTGTCATTGTCGTGGTAACAGTCTAGCAGAGAAATGTGTTACGTTTGCGACCGCACGCCTGTTTGTGTCGTATGCAAATTCTGGTGTGACATAACGCCTCACCTGCCGTATCAGGCGCGGCGTGGCAATGCATAAAGGATCATCGGTCAGGAGCTATGTCATTCGTAACGTGAGTATCAGGTAAAGAACGAGCATGGCAGGCTATTCGAATGAACAGTATTGCCAGATGGTACTGCTATATGGAGAATTCGGACGCAATGCAAGGGAAGCTTCACGCCAGTATGGCTTACGATTTCCGACTCATCCCTCGCCGACAGCGTGGACCATCAGTCGCGTGATTCGACGGATACGAGAGGCAGGCAGTATTGCAGCACGTCCCCGTTCGGGCCGACCCACCGGAATGGGTAGGGATGTGTAACTAGTCGATGTTCTGGCATAAGTTTTGGCCAACCCACACACCAGTACGAGGGAAGTCAATTTGGCATGTGGCTTATCACAATCCCGTGTGTGGAACATTTTGTATCAGCATGGCACCCACCCATACCGTACAGTACCGCTGCACGTACTGATGCCAGGGGATAACCAACAACGTCTCGATTGGTGCAATTTTGTAATGAAAACCGTAGAAGAAAATGCAGCCTTTCTATCAAACATCCTTCGGACTGACGAGGTGCAGTTCACACGCGCCGGGGTGCTGAACAAACAAAATACCCATTACCGAATCCATTTTTACATGGGAAATGAGGCATCAGGTGCGCTGGTCGATCAATGTCTGTTGTGGCATCTGGAAGGACCGACTTGTTGGGCCTGTGTTCTATGAGGGCACATTAAATGGACGACATTACCTGCAGCTGTTACAAAGCACATTACCTGAGTGGTTAGATGATCTGTCTCTGCAAGATGTATACTCATTATGGATTCAGCATGACGGCGCTCCGGCACACCAACCAACAGCGGTACAGCACTTCCTGTCCGACACTTTCGGGCAACAGATCATTGGTTATGGTGCTCCTGTAGCATGGCCTCCACGATCCCCCGGATCTAACTCCCATGGATTTCTTCCTCTGGGGTTACCTAAAGGATCATGTGTACAGGGTGGAACCGAAGAGTCCATGATCTCCGACTGCATATTGTCGCTGCGCGTGAGAGCGTGACACCTGTTATGCTGGCGAACATACAACGGAAAGTTCTGTCTCGCATTCAAATGTGTATTGTGGCAGATGGTGGCCATATTGAACCCTATTTACGTTAAACGCAACATTATGTAAGTACTGCTGTTGCATTAAATACGACCAATGTACTCCATTTGTATTCATGCCTGAGTATAATAAACCTTGTGTTTCCCTCACGTTTCCAGCCTTCTACTTACCCCAGCTGTTTCTACCATATGTAATTTCTTACTAATTCGTTGATGCTCTACAAGTTTTTAATTGATCTCTTTCCCGTATCTCATGGTTTCCGAGATAGGAGTGCTAACATCCCCATTTTGCCCGTAGGGGCACTGCAGTCACTCTCATCCGATAGTGCATGGTTGTTTTACTATACCATACCTTACTTCCATAGCCCTAACTGTCTTTGTTCCCAAGTTATTGAGGTGACTTAGGACTTTGGGAAACACCCTGTTATAAATTAATTTGCAAAAGTAAAAGAAGAAAAACAGATCACAACAATAGAACAAAAACATAGCTAGTACAATGAGAAGTGCCGAAGGCAGCAAAACTCATGTAGTAGCATATATAGAGCAAATTGTAGAAAATAAGAATTGCAAAAATTAAATTCCATAAAGAATACTGAATTAAACTCAATAATGGAAATTCAAAATTAAAAAAAAAAAAAATGAACAAACAGGTTGCCGTCATCAGGAGAGCATCAACTTGTGGGAGTGGCCTTTCTAGTACCAACAAACGACAAGGAGAACCAAAAATGTCTGTTGGTCATGCTTCCTATGCCACCAAACCAAACACCAAAACAGACATTGAAATTCAAAAAACAGGAATATAAACACTGAATAAATGATAAAAAAGGCTTACCGGCAGACCAAACCGGTCAACGCCATGAATGAAAATCAAACTGATCTGGACCAACGACCCACAAGAACCCAAATATATATGCTAACGTTAAAGTGGTCGTGGTTAGATAACATCCTAGCAAGCCAAAAGAATTTGTAAAATGATGAGATGCAAAACTGTGTATGTAAATAGAAGTCTTCAACCACTAGGGACCCACCAAGTGGTACTTTATATTGCATGACTCATTTAATATTGTAAGGTCCTAGATTAGTAAAGCGTGTCAATGTGCAATTCGAAACTCTTTGAAACTGAATTAAAATTCGAAATTAAGTGTTTTAAATAATGCTTTAAAAAATTACTGGGAAAGTTGTTAGAATGCAGTCTAGATAGAAGTGTTTTAAGATTTTTAACAAGTAAAAACTGTGTGGAGCCTATTTTTGCTGTTCCATGAAATTGAGAAAGGAGTATATTACAATGTACTTCTTTAGAAATACTGGAGGACCAATGAGTGTAGTAAATGATATCGAAATCAAAAGCATTTCTTTTATCATAAAGATTTACCACACCCCTACCTCCCTCGTCCACCTGTACCTCCAAATCGAGGTAACAAACGTAAGTAGACGAGCTGTTAGTTTTTTCTGAGGTGAGATCCTCAGGATACAAGTCAACAGCGCATCGCAAAAAGTCCGACACGTTAATGACAATAATGTCATCAATGTACCTCAGAACGATACCAGGCAAAGTGCAAGTAGCTGTATATCTATCCTCAGGAAAGTGCAGATGGAGATTGGCTAAGCTACTTGAGAAGCGACTGCCCATCGGAATACCACGAGTTTGGAGGCCCACAGTAACGAAATTGTTATTAATACAGAAGTCCACTAAAAAGTGCAAGAACTGTTCTGTAACCCCGGACTCAAACTTTGTGTGTAGATTTAAGGCCACCTGCCATAAACCCTTCAACGAAATTGAAGTGAAGGGTTTATGGCAGGTGGCCTTAAATCTACACACAAATTTCGTTGAAAGGTTTATAGCAGGTGGCCTTAAATCTACACACAAAGTTTGAGTCCGGGGTTACAGAACAGTTCTTGCAATTTTTAGTGGACTTCTGTATTAATAACAATTTCGTTACCGTGGGCGATGGGCTATACCTCCAAACTCGTGGTATTCCGATAGGCAGTCGCTTCTCAAGTAGCTTAGCCAATCTCTATCTGCACTTTCTTTAGGATAGATATACAGCTACTTGCACTTTGCCTGGTATCGTTCTGAGGTACATTGATGACATTTATTGTCATTAACGTGTCGGACTTTTGCGATGCGCTGTTGACTTGTATCCTGAGGATCTCACCTTAGAAAAAACTAACAGCTCGTCTACTTACGTTTGTTACCTCGATTTGAAGGTACAGGTGGAGGAGGGAGGTAGGGGTATGGTAAATCTTTATGATAAAAGAAATGCTTTTGATTTCGATATCATTTACTACACTCATTGGTCCTCCAGTATTTCTAAAGAAGTACAACGTAATCTACTCCTTTCTCAATTTCATAGAACAGCTAAAATATGATCCACACAGTTTTTACTTGTAAAAAATCTTGAAACACTTCTATCTAGACTGCATTCTAACAACTTTCCCAGTAATTTTTTAAAGCATTATTTAAAACACTTAATTTCGAATTTTAATTCGGTTTCAAAGAGTTTCAAATTGCACATTGACACGCTTTACTAATTTAGGACCTTACAATATTAAGTGAGTCAGGCAATATAAAGTACCACTTGGTGGGTCCCTAGTGGTTGAAGACTTTTATTTACATACACAGTTTTGCATCTCATCATTTTACATATTCTTTTGGCTTGCTAAGATGTTATCTAACCACGACCACTTTAACGTTAGCATATATAATTGGGTTCTTGTGGGTCGTTGGTCCAGTTCATTTTGATTTTCATTCATGGCGTTGGCCGGTTTTGGTCTGCCGGTAAGCCTTTTTTATCATTTATTCAGTGTTTATATTCCTGTTTTTTGAATTTCAATGTCTGTTTTGGTGTTTGGTTTGGTGGCATAGGAAGCATGACCAACAGACATTTTTGGTTCTCCTTGTCGTTTGTTGGTACTAGAAAGGCCACTCCCACAAGTTGATGCTCTCCTGATGACGGCAACCTGTTTGTTCATTTTTTTTTTTTTTTTTAATTTTGAATTTCCATTATCAAGTTTAATTCAGTATTCTTTATGGAATTTAATTTTTGCAATTCTGATTTTCTACAATTCACTCTCTCTCTCTATATATATATATATTTTTTTTTTTACTTAGAAGTATTTTGACAGAAAATATGACCCAAAGTAGGCGTTACTGTTTGCACGTGTAGAAGACTATGTGGTGTGAGAATCCATGACTCTTGGGAATCCCGCAGAGCTATTCCGCAACATTTAACCATTCTGCAAATTGCATTGCCTATTTTTGGTGCGCTAATTGTATTAGTTAAGGATTTTTCTTTTCTTTCGGTATTCAGAAATAAGGCAATGCTATGCAATGTCTGCAATTTCAACGGATTGTTTAGTGTAACTAATGAACTACTGTAATGCTGCAACAGCTAATGATTTTAGTTCTTTATTAATTTTAAAGTAACACAAAAGTACTTCAAAATGACAGTTACTTTTTCAATAAGACAATAATTTCTTTCTTACATCGTTGGATTTCTGAGTTGGTCCTGTGAATCGCAGTTTTCTGTCGGAAATTGGAAATTATGATTCACTATTAACGTGATAGGTGCGGATTATACGACTTCATACATGCCAATTACTACGGAACGTCCATAGTTTCTACGGATTTAGTTGTCTGACTACAGAACTCACTTTTGAAACTACAGATTCTACGAATTTTCATTTTGTTTAAAAAAAAATATTATTTTGCTATTTTATGATATTTGCTATTTTATGATATGTGTAAGGTTCTTAAGCGGATTCGCGGAATTCTCCACGTTTTTTTTTTTTCCCCTCATTTAGACCGTTCTCAAGATTGATCCAAAACTGAAGAGAATTTGGGGGTGGGGGTGGAGGTGTCAATTTCCGTCTGGAGACAGTATTTCGTCTTTGAAAGCTTTCGAAAACAGTAGTTAAATGTAGTGAAAAGAATTTGCCCGAATCATATCATG
The DNA here is from genome assembly GCA_039090855.1 of Macrothele yani. Classification (NCBI taxonomy): domain Eukaryota; kingdom Metazoa; phylum Arthropoda; class Arachnida; order Araneae; family Macrothelidae; genus Macrothele; species Macrothele yani. The sequence continues at coordinate 37,737,970 of CM077004.1, forward strand.
GTCTGAGACATGCTGCTGCAGATTATGCTAAGGAAAAAAATTGATTTCTCAGAATTTTACTATCTACGGATCATATGCTGCAGCGGATAATACGTGGGATTTTTTTTTCACAGCCTTTGGATTATACATCCTTGCGGATCTTGCGAAGGAAATTTTTTTCTGAATTATATGGTCTACATATTATAAGAAGAAAAAAATGTGGTATCTTGAATTAATATGTGCAAAATATGATACCTGCAAATAGTATTTTAATAAAATCAAAATCTGAAATTTTAAATTTTTTGAGATCGTCTACTGAAAGAATGGAAAAAGAAAATTATAAAGCAAAGTGGAACTTTAAAAAAAAAATTGCAATAAATGGTTTGGGCAAAAAGAAAAAAAATTTACAACAAATATGGTTTACCACTTTTCGTTTCCAGTGTCATAGCCAAACATGTTTTTGTTCAAACGTTATTGACTTTGTTTCACCTGGCGCCTAAATTTTGGATCTGGCTCCTAGATCTAGAACATATTTGTTAAGCCTTTTACATACACACGCACCTGGTGATATTCCAATGACGCAAAATATCAATTGCAGTGTAGAGCCTTAGAAAGTCCTTATTTTTTTTCCATAGAAAAGAGTATGAACCCTGATTGCTCATGGTCAAAAAACTAATGGAGCACCAAGAAATTCCTGGGGAACTCATCAAAGATCTTTATGACTGTTTTGATTCATTGGATAAGTATTCCTGTTTTGTATACAATGGTATCTACTACCAACAAAAACAAGGTGTACCAATGGGCTCTCCTCTTTCCCCCTTACTTGCTGAAATTTATTTGCAGAATATTGAAAAAATTAATCATTGCCCCATCCCCCTTAAAACCCTCCATTTGGTTATGGTATGTAGATGAAATCTTCATAATTTGGCCACACCAGAAACACTCTGTTTGAACTTATGTCCTCTATAACTTCCAAATTCCCTCATATAAGATTCTCATCTCAAGAACAGGTAGACAACAATATTAGTTTTCTGGATGTTAACATCAGCATCAACCCAGACTTCTTACTTGGTCCCTCTGTTTACAGGAAACCTTCTGCCACCCATAACATCATCCCTTACCATTTCTGCACCTTTGGTAAATACAAATTGGCTGCTTTAAAGGCCTACATCCACAAGAAGCGCTGTTGCTTATTTGCAACAGCGCTTCTGCTCTTCAAAACAAATATCAGAACATCATCAACATTGGCAAATTGCATGGCTTTCCACCCGTCTTAGTACATAGGCTAATTAAGAAATTTGAATCACAGAATAAATCTACCAGTTTATTGCCTGAACTTTCTACCACTCATCAGTTTGTGGGCACTTTGCTCTTCAACCTGGCCTTCACTCACAAAGTTTCCACCATTTTCAAGTCTTTTGGCTACAGGATTGCTGTTAAACCACCTCCACATCGTGGGATTAACCTTAATCTTAAAGACAGAGATCCCAATAAACCCCTACAGTTACAAGGGGTCTACTCTATCCCTGTCACCACTTCCACAGGCATTACGCGCTGTATTGGTAGTACTTACCGAAGCATCAACCGGCGATTGGTGGAACATATCGCTGATGTTAAGAAAGGAAACCCTTTCACCTCGCTTTCAATTTTAACCATCAGCGATACGTCCGTGATTCCTGATAGGCAAAATGTTAAACGCATCGCTCCGTTCAGCAATCAGAAAGCCCTCAGGTACCGCGAAAGCATTGAAATCTTCCTTACCCCTAACACCTGTAATACAGACGCACCTTTTAATATACCTATCATTTGGAAAGCTATTTTGAAATCTGGCAACAACTGATGCTAATACCACGTGTTTCATTCCATGGCTGATGAAGGTAGAAGTCGCTACCGAAACGTCATCCTATCACTTGTAATTTTTACGTAACTGAAGCGTGATATATCATCATCAGAAGTATTCTAATGCCTCAAGAAAAATTTTATGCATGTGCAAGTTGTACATAAAAGCATTTGTACAAAGAATGAGATTGACTTTTGGATGTGTTTATTTACAGTTCAGTTATATTTATTGAAAAATGAATCTTAAGTAATGAAATTGAATCTCTAAAATAATTATAACTTAACCTTTATACATTCAAATGAATATCGTCCTGTTCAGAGCTTTTACCTTGATATGATGTACACTTAATGCAATGATGCTACAACTGCTCGAAACATTTGTGGAATTCCTCTTTCAAAATTTTCTTCAAAGCAGGTTGAACACAAAAATTTAGTGGGGCATGAGGCACAACTTGAAGAATTTAATAGTTTTGAAGTTTTCTGCTTCATTGATTTTCAAGGAGATATTCTGGAAGGGCAGTGTCTCCCAACTGTTTTTGTGGGTGGAGACACAGTGCTTCAAGCCTTCCTAAAGCTCTAGTATTCTTATCTTGTCCCTTGCAGATTGATTTGATTTATTAAAAGTATTAAGTATTGCAAAAAAGTGGGTGTTAAAGTCAATAAGTAGTTTTTTCCTGGTCAAAAGCTATTTCACAATAAATGTGCTTAAATCTTTAGTTACAGGCAAAACAACATACACTTTTATGTGACATCACTGCTAGTATGTCACCTTGAAAGCTCAAATGTTGCAGCTCCAAATGCTTTCTGACTTCCACCTCTCTCATGAATGCTCTTCCTGTATTTCAACGTACAAATGAGACTCACTACATTACAGCTGAAATTCATATGCTAAAAATGAGGTACAAACTTACTGACTTAAACAAATGAATGAATAACATAGCAACACAATTTTGACATTCACTTTTTTTTATATAAATTACACAAATTAGAAAAGAGTAGGATAAGTTGTTGCCCTTGAAATATACAATGTAAAAATGTTTGGTACTTTAAGGGCATTTTTTTGTAATGTGATTCTGCGATAGAAATAGTGCCTCATAATTATGAAAAATAATTTCATTTTTCTATGTAATAAAATAAACCCAAAAAACAGAGCAAAACTTTTCAATCAATGTATAATACCCATTATGACATATGCTACTGAACCCTGGCCTATCAGGAAAAACATCTTGGACAAATTGCAAAACAACAGGATGTAAAATGGAAAGATCCCTACTAAATATAAGACTTCAAGATAAAATAAGTAATACAGAATTTATAAAATCCAGGAGAAAATTTTAGATGTAGGTAAAAAGACTCAATTTAAAATGGAAATGGGCTGGCCATATAGCAAGAATAGAAAATAATAGGTGGACTAAAATAGTAATAGAATGGAGACCATGTAAAAAAAGAGAAAGGTAGGAAGGCCGAAGGGAAGATGGATGGATGATATAAACAAAACTGCAGGAAAGCTGTGGAATAGACAAGTCCAAGACAGGAACATTTGGAAAGAGAGGAAATAAACCTACACTAAAGAGCAATTGAATTAGAGACAGTTGGCATTATGCAAATGTGGCGCTGTGGGCAGCCCTGTAAATGGAAACAACATGACGTATGCAGCGACCCAACAATATAAGGAGTGATACGACAGGAATCAGTAAGAGTCGGACGCAGTATGGGTAAAACGAAGGATCTAAGCGCAAATTGTCAGGGCCCGACGAATGAGTCACTCCATTTCGGAAGTCGTGCAGGCATTGGGATTTTCACAAGCCACTGTGTCACGTGTGCACCATGAGTACATCGAATCCAGTAAAACCATCCCTGCAAGGGCCAACTGCCGTGGACAACAGCGTGTGGATGAGCGGTGTCATCGTCAGCTAGCTCGCATTGTAACAGCGGATGGACATGCCACAGTGCAAGAAATCACTCGGCAATTTAATGCTGGTGCACAAAAACATGTAAGCAGCCACACCATCCAGAACGATCTCCTCGCTATGGGGTACCGCTGCTGAGTGCACATCACAGGGTGCAAAGATTAGCATGGGCACAGGAACATTGCCACTGGACCCTAGACATGTGGAAAAATGTTGCCTGGACTGATGAGTTGAGATTCACGTTGGTACATGCGGATGGCAGGATACGAGTACGGCACAAACTACATGAAGTGATATATTCTTCTTGCCAGCAGGGTACTCTTCAAGCTGGTGGGGGTGGCATTCTCGTCTGGGGACTGTTTACGTGGACTGAAGTGGGACCCTTGGTACGTGTGACATCGTCCCTCACAGGTCAACGTTACTGGGATATCCTAGCCGTCCATTTGCTCCCGTTTGTGCGTCTTCAACATTCCACTGGGAACCTCATCCTGCAACAAGACAATGCACCATGCCATCGCTCCCGAATTGTATCTGAATGGTTGGATGAACACTCCACCGACATGACCTCGCTTTCTTGGCCAGCTAGGTCACCTGATCTCAATCCCATTGAGCACACCTTGGATGCCATCCAGAGAGATGTTCGAGGCTCTGACCCCCTCCATCAAATCTTCGTGAACTGTGAGAGCTTGTTCAGAGGTCCTGGATCCTTATGGCTTCCCAACGCTTCTGGTGTCTTGTCGAGTCCATGCCGAGATGAATCGCTGGCGTCATCAGGGCGAAAGGTGGTGCTACACGTTACTAGACAGGTATATCTTATTTAATTGCTCTTCAGTGTATAGTCTGAATTGGCTATAAAAAGAGTTGGAAGAAGAAGAAGAAGAAGAATTTCATTTTACATTGCATTGCTGTAATCTCTTTTTTAATGTTCTGTAACTGTTTAAAGGTCATGTTAACTTTCAACCTTACAGATTTTGTAATTGATGTGAAGGAAGTGGAGGGCATAGCCAATTTTATTCTCTTGAGCTCCAGAATAGATAATGAGGGGCAGTGTGGTGGAGAAATAAGTAGGAGCTTAAATATAGGGAGAAAGGCAATGACAAATTTAGAGAAGATTATGAAGGACAACAAAGATCAAAATTGTTAAAGCAATGGCTTTTTCTGAACTAATGTATGGTAGGAAGCATGTTTGACAGAGAGAACAAATTGGATGGTGAAATTAGTAGGCAAGTGAATGCTTCATTGAAAGTCATAGCTGCTTTGGGAGGTTTTCACAGGAATGATGTTCTCAAGAGAGTCCCTCATGGCTATGTATAAAAGTGTAATTGTTCCTACTCTGATGTATGGTAGTGAAACATGGATACTACAGAAGAAACATAGGAGTTGTTTGGGTGCTGGAGAAATGCGTTACTTACGGGGGTGGGAGTGGTAAGACACATTCTGATCATGTGAAGAATGAAGATGTGTTGCAGTTGTGTAATGTGAAGCAAAATGTTGTTAGCAAGGTGGAGACTAATGTGCTTCAGTGGTTTGGCCATGTTGAAAAAAGGAGCGATGAGATGTTTACTAAGAATTCTTTTTTTAGCCCAAGTTATAGGAAGGAAAGCCAAGGAAGTCATGGGAGGATCAAATTCAGGAGTGTCTGCATGAGGAAAAGATTATGAAGTATAGAAGGTCTCGTGTATGTTGAGTGATGGATGTCAGTGAAGCCTGAGCTGTGTGTCAAGATCGCTGTAAATGGAGAAATTTGATACGCCAACATTAAGTAAGTAATCAGTTAAAAATGTATCTGGTAGTTTTGCATTTCTTTATAGAGCTAACCTCTAAATCTCAGAGAACAGCTTAGTGATATGTATGCATGCATGGTTGCAAATGCAAAAACTGGCTACTGAGGAAGAGTGAGAGTATAAAGGTGGATACTTTGAATTATGGATCTAGAGCTGGCTAATTAGAATTTCATGGACTGCAAGAAGAACTAATCAATCAGTACTTGACCAAATCAAGCCAAGCTGCTTCCTTGAGGCAATGATCTGCAAGCAAAAACTCACATATTTTGAAATGTGATAACCTTATCAGTCTTGGCAAGGTTATAGAAACCAGAAGATGGGGAAGAGAGAGAGAGAGAGAGAGAGAGAGAGAGAGAGAGAGAAGAAGAAGAAGAAGAAGAAGAAGAAGAAGAAGAAGATTGCTGTATGGGATCAAAGACACTTGTTGAATGACCTCTGAAGAACTGCTAGATTTTGTTGAGCATTGGTTCAGATGGCAGGTTTTGGTTCATACAATCACCAAGAGTCAAACATTTAACATGACATGATGTAACCTAACAACAACAGTCCTTTTTACATCATCATTATGTTGTGATTTTATGCTTGCCAGTTATCTAAATTTTATTTAGTTTCTGTGATTTGATGCACATATTCTTAAATATAGTAAAGTCTTAATAGTATCAAAAGTAACTGCTTCTAACAATGCATATTTTTATTCCCATATTTTTATTCCTAGCATCAGCATGTTTTTGCGGAAAGTTGCCATGCCAGAAAAAGCATTGTTTCGTTGGGAGTTAGTATCTCTCCTTTTGAACTGCTTATTTTTTTTTGTGAAAGAAATTTTGTGCTTTGAAGTCTTTAATTATGAAAATGTACTAACTCACTGAATCTACTGTTTCTGTTTTTGAATGCTATGTGCTGTAACATGCGAAATTTATTAGTTGAGAATAGTGTAACTTGTATTTCTGAACATTTTGTATGACAATGAAATTGTCTTGCCATTAGGAAATGGCATGAACTGCCTGAAAATAATTTGTGCATTTGGTAATGATAATATGCCTCATTGACGTTTCAGTAAAATAGGTGTATAAATATGAAAAATATAGTGGAAGCTCAATTGTCATTGTGTACAGTTTGGAAGTTTATGGCTGAAAGTAACTGGAAAGTTGTATGGTGGAATGTTGAAACTTCACATCCAGCAATATAGATAGATGATTTGGAGAAACAGCAAAGGTGGAAGGACTCCATGAGCTGAATAGTATATTCAACATGTAGTGATGGGGTGCCACCTTTTCAATACTGTCACCAGAATCATGCAATCAGAAGTATATGAGGTAATGCATAATTATTAACTGCGATTGAAATGATATTGTTATTCTGCTGCTCTTAAATTCTTTTCAATTTTTTCATGTCACTAAAGCTAAGTCTCCTCTATAGGATTTTTTATATACAGGGTGTTCGTAAACTGTTTTGACAAAAGAAGAGGAGTGATAGTACCCATCAAGATGAACAATATTTACAATGGAACCTAGGGTCGCATTCCACTCTGAGTGTCAGGAAAGAGTAACTTCAAAATACGTCCAACAAGCACAAGTCGTCACCTCAGACGTCATTTCTTTCGTGCCGAAGAAGTAGCACATTGCCAGAACATCACCATCAAGCATTTACCGTATGCAAATTGCCAGAGAAAAGACGCAGCATCGACAGTTGCAGCTGATTGGCTTATCAAAGTGCAGTAGACATTTCCTGAATGCCACATATCCCGCACGATGGATTGGACGTGGCGGACCTGTGGCATGGCCTCCATGCTCACCGGACTTAAACCCACTGGACTTCTTCTTCTGGGGGCACATGAAATCATTGGTGTACGAGACGCCTGTGGACTCTGTGGAAGATCTCGTCGCGAGAATCATTGTTGCAGCGGACAGGATAAACACGACACCAGGAGTCTTCGAGAGGGTGCGCAAGTCTTTCATTCGCCGGTGTGAATTGTGCAATGGCACCCGTGGCCGCCACTTTGAGCATCTACTTTGAGTCTGTCCCTGATCTCCATTAATGGGATTATGCAATTTATGATGTCGTTAATTCTTTTTCTTTGCACTGTTGAAAGTTCAACTTGGACATTTAACTTTACTCTTTTCTGACTCTCAGAGTGGAATAAATTGTCACCTGGGTGGCCTAGTGATAAAAGGCACTGATTTCTAACTAGTCATTCAAGATCAGCCCAGGTGCAAGTCCTGAATGATGCATGGGTGGTGTGCTTGTCTAATAGTTCTATATAGATGTTGAGGCCTAGGTTCCATTGTAAATATTGTTCGTCTTGATAGGTACTATCACCCCTCTTCTTTTGTCAAAACAGTTTAAAAATACCCTGTATATTATATGTCGCTTCTATCTCTCTCTGGTTTTTTGCTGTTTCTTTTATTTGCTTTTAAAGCAGAAATCTCCATTATCAATGTTTTTCTTAAATGAGCTAAAAAAAAAAATCTATTCGTTGTTTTTTCCCCCAAACTGAATCAAATTAGCTATGGAACTACTAACTCCTAAAGATATTTCATGAGAAAATTGTAAAATTCTGAAACTGTGTAAATTGTGCATAAAATTTTTTGTTGAGGCATTTGTTTCTGGAGAAAATAAAGCATACCTCCTAGAGTAAAGTCCCTTGTTTTCCACAGTTGCAAATAATCAGAATACCAAGAATTGTTAAAATTGGCAGACTATGTTTTTAGAGTTTTTAATGCTTTTAGAGAAGAAGTGGGCTTGCCTTTTCCAGTTATTTCCCTTTATTCTTCACACTTTCTGGCAAAAAAAACCCTGTAAATTCTTCAAACTTGTTTCCACACTGGCACATTCAATGATGACATTAATATTCGAAGGGTTCTACATAGATGTAGCATTGCTGTTCATTCTGATTGTATGAAACAAAGTTTGAAGATAGAAATAAATAAAAATAATCTGCTAAGAAATAATAAAGCATTTATCCACATGTAATAGATCGCTTGTAAAACAAATGTAAGAAAAACATCGAAATGAAAAAGAAAAAAATATTCACTACCTAAGAATATGCAGTGCATCTAAGAATATGCTCCACTGGCAACTTTCACAGCATACAGTGTAAGTTACAACAGCCCATGTTTCTGGTTTTCTTTCTCTTTGTGTGTTGGTGCAGTCCACATAACTCACAGTTTTTTTGTCACAAGTACAAGAAGTGGTAAAGCATGGCTTATCCACTAGAACTGCTATGTGCTCCTTCACAAGGCAAGCTTGTACATCATATTTTTCCACAGTCAATGTGGAATGAGTGCATATGTAACTTGCATTGTATTATTGATTCCTATCTGAATAAATTATAATTATTTTTAATACTGTTTCCAGTGTTAACACTGGGTGCTAGCAAGCTTTGCTCCCATCAACATGTTAGAATACTCGTTGGCCAAGAATAAATTGTCACCTGAGTGGCCTAGTGATAAAAGGCACTGATTTCTGACTAGTTATTCAAGATCGGCCCAGGTTCAAGTCCTGAATGATGCTGTATGGGTGGTGTGCTTGTCTAACAGTGTTGGCTCTCCCCCTTTCCTGGGGTTTCTCATATAGTGGTCATTAACCCCCCCAAAGGAAACAGCAAAAGTACTAAAGTTGATGCTGGTACTAGATGTTACATGACAGCACTAGAAACCATTAAGCATTTCTAGCATGAACATCTTTCTGTCACAGTTTGAAGATCACATGATCCAGGGTTGCCAGTGATGGATTCTTCTTCTACACTATTTTTAATTCTGTATTTTTAGAGCTGCTAAGCTGCCATTGATGTAAGCAATGTTAAAAAGAGCCTGTGTTCTTCAAAGAGGTCATTCAGGAAATAAGTGAACACTTCCAAATTACTATAATTCCTGTAATAGCAAAGCAATGAGCACAATATTTGAGTTTAATTATTAGTAGTTCCCCTCATTATCAATAATAATATATTCCCAGACTGTGGGCAGTTTATGAATGCTATTAAAAGTGCCAGTGTAATTAAATCTGTAGAAAATATCTGTGATTTGGAGATTCAAATCCAGTTTGTTGTTGTGGTGGGTACCAGTTACCTCCCTTTTCAAATGGCCAAAACATTGAAATCACAGGATTTCATATCTGGTGAATATGGTGGTTGGGGGAAGCTCCACCCAACCATTCTGTTCAATGAACAACTGAACAATATGGGCCGTGTATTGTTGTGTACGAGGATGGGTCGCTGTACATGATGTTGCCATGATTTATACTGCTCCAATGAACATTCATGCCAACAACCAGTAAGATTTTATGCTGATGTAACTCTGCACAGGGTGAAGACTCCATATAAGTACTGAGTTCAACCAAGGACTGTGACTGATCTCATTGCCTGTGTGAATAAAATGCAATTCAGTTTTCATCGAAGCAGCAGAAACTTGTGAGCAACCTACTAAAAATAGTATAACATACTAGGAATCTGAATTTCTTGGGGTTCCCAAGCTTTTGCACGTTAATTAACCAGATGGTTTTTTCAAGGAAGGTAGACAGCTAACTGTAAACTGGATAATACACTGCTTTCCATAAATTAAGCAACAAACTGAAAAATTTCGATAATTGGGCGAAATATAGTTCAAATTGCACGAAATGTACATATGTTACGGGCAAAGGTGTACAGCATCGTTGTACTGAAGGCAAATGAGTGGTGCTGGCAGTGTTTTATGCAAATGCTCAAGAGATTAAAACCAACTGCTTCGGAGGGAGTCGCCAATTCATGTGCAGCAGTGAATGACAATATTTCGAGATAACGATTTTGGTAACATGGCTTCCAGATGTCATTTACCAACAGAGTTACGCTACAGAGCGATAGGCCGACTTGAAGCAGGGCAACGGCAGGCGGACGTCGCAAGATGGCTCAACGTCGATCGTTCTGTGGTCAGCAGGATGTAGCAGCAGTTCCAAGCCATGGGTGCAGCTTCCTGAAGGTACAGTAAAGGTAGGCCAAGGGCAACGACCTCTATGGATGATCTGTATTTGCGGCTTTGGGCACGGCAGAACAGGACGGATACACCGACTCATCTCAGATCTGTGCTTGTGGCACCCACCAGATGGACGGTATCAGCTTCGACAGTATGCAGAAGGTTACATGCTGGAGGACTGTATCTGTATGCTTGGTAACTGGTATTATGCGTTCTCCTGACACCCCCCCCCCCTCCGCCACCAGAGGGAACGATTCAATTCGGCACGAATGCATGTGAACTAGACTTAAAATCAGTAGAAGTCCGTTCTGTTCCCTGATGAGTCGCGATACTGTTTACATAATGATTCTGGCCGAGTTTACATCTGGAGAGAGGCTGGTACTCACTATCTTCTCTCTAACATCCAGGAAAGGGACACCTATGGTGGTGGTAGTGTTGTGGTGTGGGTAGGCATATTGTTAGGTGGCCTTACTGACCTCTATGTGTTACCACATGGAAACCTCAATGCTAGAGGTATAGAGACGACATCCTGGATGCTATTGTTTGTCTTTATGCCTCCGCCATTGGCGATACGTTTGTACTACAGGCAAATAACTCCCGTTCTCATATAGCTCACCTCATGCACCAGTACCTGGAACAGGAGACTACCCACACACCACAGAATATTTCGTATATGTTACAATTACTGAAACATTGAGACTTTTCAGATATGTTGTGCAATGCAACAGTAATGTTTCAGAAACTTACGGTTATGTCAAATGTCCTCAAACGTTACATAACTTTGACACATAACTGATATGTTACAGTGAAAGGTCTTTGTAACTTGAACATACCAACTTTATGTTACTGTTACCTATTTGAAAGATACTTGTGACATCATCATATTACTGTTACGTGATAATAGGGGGTTTCTGTAAAAAGGAAGCTTACCACGTGCTGCCTCAAGGACGCATGTGGTCGATTCCTGGTCAATCATGATGTCAGTTGGAGCCATTTTTTTCCACGTGATTTTCCCGACCATCTTTTGTCTGCCAATTTGTCTTTGTGTTCAACCACAACATTTTGTGTGCCACAAGGTCCTACCAAACATGTTTTGTTCGTCGTTTTTTTCCTCCCCACATGGTCTCACTGATATCTTTTGTATGCCATTTTGTTTTTCCCCATTGGGAAATTTTGCGGTGTGACGTCACGACGCTAGAGAAATTTTCTTTCCAAGGAAAAACAAATCGAAGATCACGCCAGGTTCAAACCCCTGTCCAGTGGGTTTCTAGGCAGATGCATTATCCCACTCCACCATGGGATGCCTCGTGCTTGCAACATTCTGTAGGAACTAACGAGAAGGCCAATGTTTTGCGAATATGTTATTTAATAGAAAAAAAAGCATTATTTTTTTTTCCACATCATTTTATTTTTCTGTAGGATGACTTAAATTTCTTAATGATTAATTAACGAAATGTACCTTTTAAAGCACATCTTACTCTATTTTTTTTTTTTTTTTGCAAAACTTGCGTAGTCGTTAAACTTCTCAGTATATCAACATTATTTTTTCTACTTTTACAAACTAACAACTTTTATTGAGACTTTTTTTCTGATTCGAAACTAAGATATTATACACTGGCGTGCAAAACGTAAAAACGGACACTAGTGTACACTAACTAGCTAACTCCAGGTAACGGAGAAGTGGCCACCGGAGAACTGGACACATTGGAATTTCAGTGCCATAAAATTGTTCTGCATAAACACATTTCGTATAGCTATATTCCCCACTACTTGAGCAACTATTGTTCATAAAATATTTTTTTAATATTTCATTTTCAGTAAGAAATTTAGACATTTCCATGATTTTTGGGCCAAAGACAAAGTGGAGAACTGGCCACAAACATTTTAAGGGGCCGTATAAAAATTGTGTGCTGCACTGCTCCGTGGCTACATCTCCCGAGATTGGTTATCTGACACACATTACATTTTCGTAATTTCGTATTTTCTTATTTACGATATTTTTCAAGGTTTATAAAGTACAGCTAAACAAATTCTCTGTGGTATGTGCAAACTCAGGAAACTTATCAAGGGGGCAGGGGTGTTCCTAAAACTTAAAATATGAAATATAAAAAATTTCTGGTCCGATCGGGGGATTTTCAGCATTTTCAAGCTAAAACTCAACAAATTAATAGAAGGCACGTGCCTACCCAGCAAAACTGTCGGAGGGGGGCACCAAAAGTATAGAATTTAAAGAATTTCTCGTCCGACGAAAGATTTTCAGCATTTACAACCAGAAATTCTTTATATTTCATACTTTTGGTCCCCCCCCCCGAGGTTTCCTGATTCAGCACATGCCCTCAGAGAGTCTGTCGAGTTATAGCTTGTAAATGCTGAAAATCTCCTGTTCGAACCAGAAATTCTTTATATTTCATACTTTTGGTGCCCCCCCCCGACAGGTTTCCTGAAGCAGCACATGCCCTCAGATAATTTGTTGACTTGTAGGTTGTAAATGCTGAAAATCATCTGATCGAACCAGAAATTCTTTATATTTTACACTGTTGATATTGACCCCCCCAGGCTTGCTGAGTAGGCACATGCCCTCAGATAATGTGTTGACTTGTAGCTTGTAAATGCCGAAAATTTCCCGATCCGACCAGAAATTCTTTGTATTTTACATTTTTGGTACCCCCCTTCCCCGCCCCCTGACAGTTTTCCTAAGTCAGCACATGCCCTCAGATAAATTGCAGACTTGTAGTTTTGTAAACCCTGAATTCTTTTGTTGAGTTGTAGATCACAAACATTTTTTTATAAAGAATTACATTAATAATCGCAATTAAGAAAAGACGAAATTACTGAAACTTTATATGCCTCTGATAACCAACCTCTGGAGCTCGTGGCAAGGTCAAAAATGCAATTTTTATACGGCCCCTTAAATATTTTTTTGCTATTTCTATGGTGGCCAGTTCTCCTACACCCAGCTAACTCGAGTACGACAGTATCACCAAAGAATATCCCAGTAGCACATGGAACGACTACGAGAGTGCTTCGGTGAAATGGCATAAATGCGCATGCGCATCCACTCTGTTGCCAAATCAAAAATCTTAAATATCGCCAGAATGTAACATCAAGGTAGCAATTGTGTACAATGGAAACTATATATAAAGCACTAGTATCGGCGAATGCTATTTTTAACGTAACCGTAATGTTCCAAAATAGATGTTGCTGAAACGTAATTGTAAGATATCTATGAAAGTGTAATCAAAATGAGAAATTGTAACATTACTGATACATATCTGAAACGTTTTGTGCTGTATGGGTATAATATGCATAGAGGGGTCAGCATGCTCTCCCGATCTGAATCCCATTGAGCATGCTCTCCCGATCTGAATCCCATTGAGCATGTCTCGGGAGCCATGTTGCTGGCCTCCAGCCCCCTCCCCGAACCCTGCAGAGGCTCCGCACTAATATGCTCGAGCAATGGACGCAGCTACCCACGGAACTGCTTGATTCGATAACTAACAGCATGGAACATCGCTGTCATGCCTGTATTGCTGTTCGGGGTAATCACACTCTGTATTGAAGTACCTTTTCCTATTTCATCTTGAAACCTATATTTATGCATTTTCATATTTGCATCACTCATACAAAATGTAAATGCTTTGTATCACATGTTTTTGTTGCATTTGGTCTGATAAAGCTTACCACCAAATTTCATCCGAATTAGTTGCATACTTTTTGAGTTATCACAATTTTTCCATTTGTTGCTGAATTTATGGAAACCAGTATTCAACAACTTGAACACGGTGACTTGACTAGACAATAAATGAATAGGTGAAAATGTGATCAGTCATTCAAAGAAATGAGGGTACGTTGGTTTGGCACACGGTCCCACCCAACGTAGCTCCCTACTATTGTGACGAGACCCTGCAAGGTTACTCCACGCAGTTTTGTAGCAGAATTCCATCTGTGTCACAGTTAGTGTGTGTGGTACCCACGTTGCCTGTTTGCTCATTAGACCAAAATCTTGCATCAGCATAGTATTAATTGTTGTGTGAGGAATACCCACTTGTGTGGATAGGTCATTGACGCTCACCATTCAAGACTGTTGTACGGCCTCTTGGATGCATCATTTAGCTTTTGTGTGGAAGTCGAAATTGGTCGACTGCATCTTGACGCGTCTTTGGATGATGTCCTGCCTTCCTTGTATTATTTTATCAAATGTGCAGTGCTGTTTTCTCAAGGGCATTTTGACCTACTGCTGTTTTCAGAAAACTTTGTGCCTTGCCTTCCATATACTGCAACAAGACAAAAACTAAAAAAAAAAAGACATACTGCTTTTCCACTGTCATGATCGTCTCAGCTGTTTCATCATTATATTATTACAACTCTGACTAGGCTATAGGAAAGCACGAACTGTGAACCCAAGGTATGTACTACGCAAACACCACACATCACCTGTGTTGCCACTTCAGGTTTCTGAAATGCATGTCAATGAAAGTGTTTGCATACTTCCTGAATGACCTTATATATTTATGTCATTCAGAACTCCAGTTATTGTTAGCTGCAACCAGGCACTGACATGAATTTCAGTAGTCCTGGAGTCACTGTCATCTTTGGCAATGAGTTACATGTGTACATTTTTTGGTAGATTTGTCCTGCTGTTGTGATTGCAGAGCTGATAGACATGTATTTGAATTATGCTGTACTGCACAAGAATTTAGATCAGTGATTGGTGTGGCATCCTGTTAGTTGCAAAAATAATTAATTTTTTATTGCACAAAATTTACATAGTTTCATTGCTTAATAAGTATATTGTTGAAGTTTAATGCTACCAAAAGGAAAACAGATGAAAAAGGACAAAAAAGACAGTAATTCACTGGTAGTTGAATTAATGGTAAAGGTAGTTCACATACTCGTATGCTGATGATTAATTAAATATATTATACTAGACGACATCCACTATTTAGTCTTCTGTACCACACGTTTACATTTATCTTCAGACACAATGCCGAGCACTTCGCAAAAAGACCAAACAAATGAAGCTTAGGTAGGCATTAACCTTAAAAATTGTACAACTGCTTTAAAATAGTCATTTAAAAAACGTAAAAGTACTCATTTCCTATGTTCCATGAACAGGGAACCTGATATGGTATCATGTAATTGCTTCATGTTATTTATCTTCTAAAGACTTCCAAATAGGTATCAGGAGGTATAAAGTATAAATGCAGATTCATATGTGGTTTAATTGAATCATAAAATATAAAATTAGACCATTTTTGATGAAAATAAGATTGATGCAGACATCAAACTAAAACGATTTAGATATACTCAAATAGCCCTAAAGGCAGGAGTTTGATGCTTGTTAGGCTTATATGTACAGCTACTTTACAAAAATTATACCATTTTGCCATAGATACAAGCCTAAAAGCATCAAACTCCTGTCTTTTTAGAGCTTATGGTGGTAGTGGAGAAGAGTGATGATAAGGTGTTGTGCATTAGGAGGCAGAGAACATTAGCAAACTTTTAAGTAACAATGTGTTGCTTAAGTTGTCACATTGTTGTAAAGACATTGCTGCTATCTTATTTCAAACAATTGGAATGAATGGTGAAGCCCTTGATGATAACTAGCAGAACACAGGAGAATGCTAAGAAGGCTTGTTGATTGCAGCATGATTGATATTGATGCAGAAGAGCAGATAGAGGGGATGGAGATCCAGGGAAAAAATAAATAAATAAAAACAAGAAAGGAAGGTAGTAAGTCTTGGCCATGGACCAAAGGACAAAAACTGATGATAGTAAATCACATAAGAGAGTAAAGAAACCTCGTAACCTTTCTCAAGTTTAGTTCAGCATGGACTCAATATCATATGGTAATGTGAGTGTTGATCTCATTTCAAAACTCAGCTTTGATTTTGCATAATGTTTAAGGAATGTATTATGCATTATCAGTCCACTACTGTATGAAAGTCTCCCAAGTTTCTTCCACACATTTCTGTCTTCAGCCCATCTCCTCCATGTACCTCTGACATGCTTTTGAATTTCATTCACCCATCTACAGCAATGTATTTACTCTTTTCACTTTCAGAGATTGCTGTGAATCAAAAAATAAATCTGCGTTATGCAGCAGTGAATTTTCTATCTGTGTTGAAAAGCATTTTTAATGCATGGGTTGCTTCTCTTTTTAATTGACAATGTGACTTCTTCACTAAATATTTCATTAATTTTTGTTGTATGTTTTTATTCACTGATTTAGATAAAATGATTTTAATGTATGAAATTATGTGCTTCAATTATTATTATTCTTTCTCAGATTTCTTCCTTCTTTCTCTCTCTCTCTCTCTCTTTATTTACCACAGGTGTGTTTTTTTACCTGATAATGGAATATTTTTTACAACTTATCTTATGATCTCAGGCTTCATTGGAACTTCCGTGCAGCTCATTAGAGTTCCTGAGTTAGTAGCTTATAGCGCACTTATTTTATTTTCCCGCTCGAGAGCAGAGTGTGTTGCAGTTAGAAAAGTAAGTAGTCTCTCATCCAGTTACTCTACTGGTAAATAATTCTTCCATTCCAAGGGCAATAGCCCTTATATACTTTATAAAACATGATTATGGAGTGTAATATAAATTGATTTGAGTTACAATATGGCATACACATCCTATTTTGTCCTGACAGGTTTCAGTTTTCAAATGTAGTATGTTTGGGAGTATGCAAATGATAACCATTTAGTAAGGTTTATAGATCACCAAGGTTAACTGAAATTGTGTTAAACAAGGTCCAATTACACTCAGAGATACCAGGGTGAGTCGTAAGTTCATAGCATGTCCCAATATAGATGGAGAAGCTCCGGCGAATAGGTGGGACATGTGCAGTAAGGAGGAATGTGTCCCACGCCTGATTGGCTGATGTGCTCCGTTGCTCAGACAGGTAGGCATGTGCTGGGCCCAACACGTGTATGCCACTTATACGAGATGAGAATGTCAGAGGAGAAACTTGTTCATGTGCTGCTATGCCATTGTTGGAAAAAGGGTTGAATGCAATAGCTGTCATGAAGGAAATTTTTAGTGTAAAAGGTGAGGGGACAATACACCCTACAGCAGCAAGAAAATGGTTCCAATGCTTCCGGTTCGGAGACAAAGCACCATTGTTCGTCATCCACACCAGCTCGGTTTTCGCTCCAGACGTCCGTGAACGGTTCCCCATGAGTTGAGCCCAAAGGAATCTGAGGAGCGTGTCACTCTGTGTCGAGAATTGCTGTAAAATCCACGTGATGATCGGTTTTTGTGAAGAATCGTAACGAACGATGAGAAGTGGGTTTTCCTATGTTATCCTGATACCAGAAACTAATGGCTGCAGTCAGAGGATGAGGCTCAAGCAGTGGTTCAAAGTGGGTGTTTTGAAGTAAGACAATATGTTTGGAAGTATGTGTGTATGGTGGAATTTCAAGGGTCCTGCCCACTGGGAGCTTGTACCACATGGTCGGGCCGTCGATGGGAACCTGTATGCTGACCATCTGCAACACGTATATGACGTTCTACGCCAGCTCTGCCCGACAGTGGTAAACCGAAAGAAGGCCCTCCTGCAATTTGACAACTCCCTATGTCATAGGTCACAGCTTGTCTGCCGGAAAATTCAAGATTTGGATGGCGTCAAAGTCTATAGCCAGGACCTTGCCCCCTTGGATTTTCACCTGTTTCATTCCATGGTGCACTTCTTGGCCGGCAGACAGTTCCATTCCTTGCAGGCTGTGAAAGATGGCATCACCTAGTTTTTGCATCCAAGCTAGCCACCCAGTATGGCAACGGCATTGCGTCTTTGGCTGGATGTTGGCAAAGGACCATAGACTCTAATGAACTGTATTTTGCCAAATAGCCATATGTGCATGAAGCACAGAATGGATTCTCATTTTTCCTGTACCAGATTGAACATTGTACCCCAAAATGCTACGAACTTGTAACTCACCCTGGTACTTTAAGGTTTCAAGTTATGCAATTCTTATTATAATGCAGAAAAGACAATGCCTGTGGCTATCAGAATATATGAATCATTTTGCTGCAGAAAGACAGAAAATTTTGCAGAGAGAAAACACATTGCTTAACCCTCTGAGTGCAGAATTTCTGGGATCAGTGTGGCTTCAAGGAATTATAATTTTTTTTTTTTATCATTTAACCCTGCTCACTTCTAAGTTTTAAAATGTATGGTAATTATAGGGCTTCTCTATTAGATTACAGAGGATGAGTCTAAAGTTTTGCAATACTTGGATCTCTTTATGTCTTCGTACGTACTTCTATGATGAAAGCTGACTAGCATTCACAGTACAGGCCATCATGTTGCACCGTCTTTAGCCATCTGTCTACCAGTTCTTGCCCTTTGAGGTGAAGAACTCTTTCACCCCAGCTGCTGCCTCCTCCTGGTTGTTGAAGTGCCGCCTGCGAAGGAAGTGTGCCATGGACCAGAGCAAGTAATAATCCGTCTCGGCAAGGTCCGAACTATATGCTGGGCGTGGCATCAGTTCAATGCCCTCAAGTTCCTGGAGTTTTGTCCAGGTCGTTCGTGTGGTACGAGGCTGAGCATTGTCCTGCTGTAGAAGAGTGTGCTTTCTGTTCACCAGTGCCGGGAACTTCTCCTCCAAAACATCATACATCAGCTCCAGCTGTTCACAGTAGAGGTTGGCGTTGATGGTCCGACCATCTGGAACAAATTCGTAAAGGATTATCCCCGTAAAATTCCACCAGAAGCAGAGCATCACCTTGTGCTCGAAGCGCCCATATTTGGCAACAGGTTTTGGAAGCTGGCCCGGGCTCAACCACTGCCATTGTGTGTTAGAATTATGGAAACACGCCCACTTTTCATCGCATGCAACAATCCTCTTGATGAAATGTACATTGCGTGGATTTTCTAGGTGTTTCATGCACACTTCCACTTGGCGGTTTGCTTCAGCTGGTGTCACTTCATGAGAGACAATTTTGCTGCTCCTGTAGACCTTGCCAAGGTCCTGAAGGTGACAAACCACAGTGGTCTGTGGTATGCCCAGCTCGCCTGATAATCTCCGAGTGCTGGCTGTTGGATTTGCCTCTACGGCCTGGCGCACGACCTCTGAATCCACGGTTCACTGCCTACCTGACCTTGGCTGATTGTCGAGGTTTCTGTCACCTGAACAAAACTTCTTGAACCACCTGATTGCTGTGCTGTGGTCCATGGAACCTTCCCCTTTTGCATGACAAATGTTTCATGCTGCTTGAGCAGCGTTATGGCCGAGTTCAAACTCGTAAAGCAAATGTTCCCTAATTAGCCGGTTGTGGCTGTTAATCTTTTAGGTGTCCCAACCACAGACAGAACAGTGGTATGCAATGCTGTTGTTCACAGCAACAACTACCACTTTATATCCCTTTTGACTGACTGCAGTGCGCAACTTGAACTAGTTTAAACACGTAATATCCTAGCCACCCCGGTGGCGCAGTGGTCTAGGCGATGGCCTCTGATCATTCGTCCAAGATGGGTCCGGTTTCGAATCCTGGTGAAGCATGGATGTTGTGTTTGTCTTATGGTGCTGGCTCTCTTTCCTTTCCTGGAACCAGCGGCCCTAAATTAGGGATGGGCGACTGCTTATAGCCCATTGAGTTGCTCACGGTGGTTGTTAAACCTCCAATAAAAAAAAAAGAAACACTTGATATCGTCTCCCCCCTGCAGCACATGCGTTTATGTAAATATTGCAAAACTTTCGACTCACCCGCTGTATATTGTATGTGGCTGGCAAAGAGATGATCCTGTAAGTCACAAACAACCATGAAAAAATAAAGCAATGTTTTGCATAACTAATCCTGCAAAATATTAAGGATTTTGCAATACTTTTGTAGGAGGATCCTACTGAATTTGAAATTAATAACCTTCCATCACTGCAAGAATTTTATTTTAAATTTCAACCAGTTGGTTTTTTTTTTTTATTCATGCAATTAATTCTGTGTTAAAAGAAAAAAATATGTACATGGTGAGGTATGGACTTCCCAAGTCCAATGGCATGCTGTACCATATCTGTGTAAATGCTGTCCACAGCTTCTCAATTATCCATGGTGAAAGCCCATGTGCTACAGCTGTTGATCCATATATTCCTAAATGTGTTTAATTAGATTTATCTCAGGTTACATGAGCATCAATGAGAGAACATGGAAGTTATGCTTGTGTTCCTCAAACGAGTCCTGGATGAAACGGGCTGTATGACATGGCACATTCTTCTGTTGGAACACTCCTCAAGGTCTGGAAACACATCAACATGGTCTGCAATGACGGGCATGTATGCAGTGGTGTTCAAGGGTTCTTCCACTATTATCAGGGGACTGAGAGTATCCCAGGAAAATGTCCTCCAGAGCATTACACCTACTGACGTGTGCCTATACCATAATCTCTGCAGGTGTTTGCCTTACTGGCCACTATCCATCCATGTGATGCAGCAGGAAATGTGATTCATCAGGGAACGTAACTCTCTTTCGATTTTCCATGGTCCATGCCCAGAGTTCTCTGTCAAACTCCAGTTGTTGTTGTTGATGGCAAACTGTAGTGAGGGGTGCTGTGGTAATGCGTTTACACCGTAGGCCCATATAGTGAGAGGATCATTGCACTGTAGCTGTTGCTATGCCCCTCTGTGCTCTCTGGTAGCAGATCATGGGCAGTTGTACCAAAGTAGTATGGCTATTGTTTCAGACAATATGGCCAAGCTGGCTCTTTTCCTGGGCTATAATCAGCCATGGCTGCCCCAATACCTGGTTGCATGTCATGCTTAGTGCCTCTTTCCATCCACTCTCAGTATACTTTAACTACAGTCGGATCTTTTTTTATTTATTTTAATTTTTTTTGGCACTTGATGATAATGGAATTGCCTGATTTTGGGGGTGTAGCAAGCACTTCCTGGGTCTAAACAGATGTGATTTGCAGCAAGAAGGGAGCAGGTGAAGGGTTCCGTAGTAATCTCACCCTAGGGCGGAATTTTTGTGGAAAGCATGGCAGTAAACATTACTTGATCTGAAAGGGGGAAGAGGGCTTGTTTGTCTCTTAAGTGATCCTTCTTAAGGAAACAGTGAGATCTCTCTCCCCAGCAATTATGTCCCTAGCAAGCAATGTGAGACAATGGGGGAGACAACAATGCAGTGGGTGGGGAGAGAGATGCTTCAACACATCTCACCCAAAATGCTTGCACCCCCAAAAATAGGCGATTCCATTATCATCAAGTGCCAAGTAAAAAAATCCTGACTATACAGAACCCCATGAACAGCTGGCAAAATTTGCTGTTTTTCCAGATACATCCACCCTTTGCTTTGTATTCGACGATCACATTCTTTTCCAAGGGAGTAAAATCGTGCTCCTTACCCATTACAACTACTATTTCTGCTCTGATTGATACTGCACGTGTCACAAATGTCGCTGCATATGCCCTTGACCTTCACATGTGTGCTCAACCACACTGAAAATTATCTAAACATCAGATAATGGACACCAAAAAAACTAAAAAATGTTTTGTTGTAGATAGATGAACTTTGTGGTGCCATGTTAGTACAACGAACAGTACTTGTATCGCCACACATGCAATACAAACAACTGCCCCATGATGTCACTGCCACAGGAGATATTAGTTCTGTGACCAGTTATGTCCATACTTAAAGCACCCTGTTATGTATGCTGCTATGAGATTAGTTGATATTTAGATATGTAGGTATGTGCGCCACACAGAAAACAACCACAACCATTTGAGTGGGGCCGTTGTGTGCTGCAGCTTGGTCTTCACACTGGATAAACATCAACATCTGTCATTCTGTAAGCACAATGACATGGTGTCTACACTAGTAGATTTGCGTGGACACCCATGCCTGCCTTTATGGATATGGCCTACATACCACCTAATTAGAAGAAAAGAACATTGTAATTCCAAAGGTCACATCTGCTATCATACAAAATGGCAGGTATCTATTACATGCTCTGGGCTTTACAAGTACCATCTAATTACGTTTGATGGAAAGTGTATTGCATGCACTGTAGCAGTTTCCTCTGACAGACCACCACTACCACGAATGTTTACTGTAGCATCAACAACAAAGTGCTTGAGTAGAGGGACACCACTTAGATTGTGTTCTCTGATGAGGCCAACTTCTCTTTGGATGCAGATGGTGGCCACATAAGGCAATATCATGCCATATAGGTAGAGAGAGGACCCAGCGTACATTCGGGTACTACAAATTGCTCATGCTTCTGGAGTTAACTTGTGGGAGTACCATAAGTTATAGAACTCAGTCACCTTTGGTCTTCATCAGAGAAAGGATGGAAACACGATAGTACATGAGTGCCATTGTGGAATGCCACTGCCTTCTTATCATCTTTAACAATGTCTGTATTCATCACAGATGGCTAACACCCTGGATTTTGGAAGAAGAATCATGGAATGTACTGCAAGACATTGAATATCAATTGATACATCTTGCTGTGCATATGCAGGGAGGGGGGATGCACTCTATACTAGGGGTGACAGAAATTGCATCCATGTCAAAGTGTGTTATTTTTATTGTAGATACTCTATACCAGGGGTCTTCAACCTTTTCTGAATCCTGGGTCCATGAGAAGATGAAATGGGACTGGTGGGCAAAATGACAAAATGAACGGCAGACCTGCCAGGTTGTTCGATTTACCAGTAAAATTTACGGAATTGCAACTTGTTTTACGGTCTTACAGGCAAGATGTTAATTTTACAGATGTAGTGTTTCACCCAAAAAATTGTTTTCTCTTGATGATTTTGCTTCCCCACCATTAGAACTTTTTTTCATTTAACTTAATCCGTTTAAAATAAAGCATGGATGTGATAGAATGAAAGTACCAACGTTTACCGCAATCAAAGGTTTATTATACATCGACTATAGTTTTGCAGAGTGTTTGGCTCGACATCATCAGGACAAATGGAGCGTAAACATTCAAATCATTGAGGACAAACTCATCAGCGTGTCACATTTGACCTGTGGATTCGATATGTAGATGATACTTTTGTGCTCTGGAATGGCATGAACTCGGAAATACCTAAATTAGTTGAACTTATCAATTCAATTGATCCTCATATACAGTTCACATGCGAGACTGAAAATAATGACTGCTTACCATTCCTTGATGTACTTGTGCCACGCTCTGAAGGATAATTTAGTACAACAGTTTATCAAAAACCATTTGCTGTTTCCTTACCCCCACATACAAAATCAAATCACCCATGGAAACAAAAAATCTCTTCCTTCTACACATACCAGCAATACATATATGCTCAACTAAAGATTCCTTGCAGAAAGAACTTGATTTTCTTAAACTCATTGCAGTACACAGAGGATATACCCCTTCCGTTATAGACAAAGCAGTCCAAAAATTTAGGAAACCAAAACCAGTCTGCTCGCTCATGCCAGTAGACCTCCCAATATGAGACAATTTGGTGGTTATCCCTTTTGCTCCTCAGATTTGCTTTGGAATTTCAAAAATTCTCAAAAGTTTTAATTTCAAAGTTATTTTTAAACCCATAAATAAGATACATTTTTACAGATCAAAAGACTACATCAAAGATATAAATTCCTGGGGAATTTATTAGATACCTTGTGAATGTGGACTTTCATATATTGGACAGACCCGCAGGTCTTTAGGTTTCCATGTGAAGGAACACAAGGCTTACATACGGAACTGTGAATTGAAGAAGTCATCTATAGCCCAACATTGTCACAAAAATAACCATAAATTTTTGTTTGGAAACGCTACACTTATTGATAAACCTGATTCAATTATCAAGCTTAATTTTTTTTTTAAATGTAAATTCGTGCGAGAAATAAAAATTTAAGTAAAATGAGCTGTAACTGCAGGTCCAAGAAATATGGGGTCAGATTTGAACCCACTTTTAAATTATTTAATGCACTAAAATACACTGAGACAGCTAGTGTTATGCAAATGCGGCGCTGTGGGCGGTCCGGTAAACGGAAACGACATGACGTATGCAGCGATCCGACAATATAAGGAGTGATGCGACTGGAGTCAGTAAGAGTCAGATACAGTACGGGTAAGACGAAGGATCTAAGCGCATTTGATCGTGGGCAAATTGTCGGGGCCCGGCGAATGGGTCACTCCATCTCGGAAGTCGTGCAGGCACTGCGATTTTCATGAGCCACTGTGTCACGGGTGCACCGTGAGTACATCAAATCCAGTAAAACCATCCCTGCAAGGGCCAACTGCCGTGGACAACAGCGTGTGGATGAGCAGGGTCATCGTCGGCTAGCTAGCATTGTAACGGCGGATAGGCGGGCCAAAGTGCAAGAAATCACTCGGCAATTTAACGCTGATGCACAAAAACGTGTAAGCAGCCACACCATCCAGAGCCATCTCCTCGCTATGGGGTACAGAAGCCATCGTCCCATGAGGGTACCGCTGCTGACCGCACATCACACGGTGCAAAGATTAGCATGAGCATGGGAACATCGCCACTGGACCCTAGACATGTGGGGAAATGTTGCCTGGACTGATGAGTCGAGATTCACGTTGGTACATGCGGATGGCAGGATACGAGTACGGCACAAACCACATGAAGCGATGGATCCTTCTTGCCAGCAGGGTACTCTTCAAGCTGGTGGGGGTGGTATTCTTGTCTGGGGACTGTTTATGTGGACTGAAATGGGACCCCTGGTACGTGGGACATCGTCCCTCACAGGTCAATGTTACCGGGATATCCTGGACAACCATTTGCTCCCGTTTGTGCATCTTCAACATTCCACTGGGGACCTCATCCTGCAACAAGACAATGCACCGTGCCATCGCTCCCAAATTGTATCCGAATGGTTGGATGAACACTCCACCGACGTGACCTCGCTTCCTTGGCCAGCTAGGTCACCTGACCTCAATCCCATCGAGCACATCTGGGATGCCATCGAGAGAGATGTTCAAGGCTCTGACCCCATTCTATCAAATCTTCGTGAACTGTGGGAGCTTGTTCAGGGGTCGTGGATCCGTATGGCTTCCCAAAGCTTCCGGTGTCTTGTCGAGTCCATGCCGAGACGAATCGCCGCCGTCATCAAGGTGTAAGGTGGTGCTACACGTTACTAGACAGGTATCTCTAATTCAATTGCTCTTCAGTGTATATACATACATTAAAAACATACAAGATCTTTCAAGCGGGCAGCCCGCTCATCTTCAGGTAAAACATTAACAAGCAAGGTACATGGAGGCAAAGCATTATGTACAAGATTGGTTGGCAGTGACGCACGATTCTGTCATGCCGCAGTTGCATGGATCTACGAACCACAAATCAAAGCATAATAAACTTACCATGGTAGGTTGAAAAGATTGCTATAGGTAGCCAACAGTCCATTAGTCGGTGGTTGGACGAAGGTCCTCCAGATTGACGGAACCGTACACAGCAAATCGTCATTGCAGCAATGGTCACCATAACTACATATAATCATATACAAAAGATTAACTGTGTTTGCTGAGAGTCTGATTATGTGTAATTACGGTGACCATTGCTGTAATGACTATTTGCCGTGTACGTCCAACCTACCATGGTAAGTTTATTATGCTTTGATTTGTGGTTTGTAGATCCATGCAACTGTGGCGTGACAGAATCGTGCATCACTGCCAACCAATCTTATATATAATGCTTTGCCTCCATATACCTTGCTTGTTAACGTTTTACCTGAAGATGAGCGGGCTGCCTGCTTGAAAGATCTTGTATATTTTTAATGTATGTATATATTGTAGTGCATTAATTTTAAAGTTCGTTCAAATCTGACCCCATATTTCTTGGATTGTGCAGTTACAGCTCATTTTACTTGAATTTTTATCAAGCTTAATGTATTAGAAGCTTTCCACATATACCAGAACTCTCCACAGCTTGTCAACGACACGACGTCGACTCCATTTCCTTCAAGCTCGTGGAAACAACTCACGAAAAACCATGACCTTCAGAACTCTGATGATGTCACAATGAATGTTTACGCTCCATTCATCCTGATGATGCTGAGCCAAATGCTCTGCGAAACTATAGTTGATGTATAATAAACTTTTTATTGTGGTAAACATTGGTATTTTCATTCTATCTCAGCACCACAAGTTCTGTAGTAACAAATTATACTGTATTATATACATAGATGTGAGTTAGGGATAAACTTCTTTTCAGCTACATGTGCTTATGTGGGAGAACTTCATCTGTAATTTCCCACATGTTTTAGGTTATCGGTTTATGTCATTTCAAACACTAATGCTTGTGCCGTGCATAAACTGAACTGTCCCAGCTTTGGGCATGTCTTTCTCTCGCTATGTTTACTCCCCTCCTCTTTTCAGATAACACATTGGTCGTCCTTCAAGTTGCAACTTCTCAGCAGGCCGGCGCGGGGTGCCCGGTATCATTGGAGCACCGGTCTTTATTACCCCCAGTTCGAAATGCTATCTCAGAGCATAGTTATCATAGAAAAAAAAAAAATCAAGGATTTTAAATCTGCGGAATGTTTTAACCCAAATTGATACCCCACATGACGAAATTTCTGTATGGTCTTCAGGATGCGTAGTAGACCAATCATATTGAAAATGGTTATTGGCACTTGTGGGAACATTGCACACATGCGCGAGATTTGTTTGTCAGAATTTTCGCGCAATAATTTCCTTGAGAATTGACCAGTTTGGATGGAATTCTTAATTACAAAACTGCACATGTGTGACAGCCTTTTATTTCAGAAATTAATGAACAAAAATAATAATGTTCTGTAGTAAAGCAATGATTAGAAGTTAATACTTGATTTGTGTAACATGTTGACTTTTAATCAATGTGTTTGCTACATTTAATCAGTATGCTAGATAAGTAATTTAATCGAAGATATCAATTAAATTTTTCATTGAATATATTGATGAAGTTTTTTTTTTTTTACAGATTTCCCTTTCTGAAAGTTGGCAGGTATGGAATGGGACTGGTGGGCCATATGACAAAATGGAATGCAACTGGTTGGCCACATGACAAAATGGAAGGGGACTGGTGGGCTACATGACAAAATGGAAGGGGACTGGTGGGCCACTTGACAAAATGGAATGGGACTGGTGGGCCACATGACAAAATGGAATGGGACTGGCAAATCATATGACAAAGAACAGCAGAAGTGTGCGTGTGTATCATAAAGATCGATTGTTTCAAACTCTCGGATAAAGAAGTGATGGGGTTTACTTTGTACCTATATTACAAAGAAGTTTGGAGTAGTAACTTGATGTGCCTACATTTCAAGTACTATTTAAAATTTCAAAATAAATAATTCATTCTCACATAGCTCATTGCAGATTTGAGAATTTAAAGTCTGTGTAGCCAAGGTTCCTACTGAAGTGTTTAAAAGTTGAAGTGATATATGAATAACATATAAATATACGATTCATTAGTCAAAGCGTAGTGGAAATTAATGTGAAACAAAAAAACTACTAGGCAATAAAATGAAAGAAAAGAAATTCGTAGTTGTTTTCCTTGTTAGAATATTAGTGGAAAAAGTCTTGTAGGTCACCAATGGTCCACTGAACATAGGCTGAAGACCCTTGCTCTATTTCATACTCTATTACTCTGCAAATTGTGCACATCTCCAAAGACTGCATTATGGTATTGCAATTTTTGTGTCCATGGATGTATATACAAGTATGTATAGTGAATGCCACTCATTGTGATCATAGACAATATTACCAGAATTATTGTATCTTAACCAAGACTATGAAAGTAAAACATCATTTATTGTAATCAACACTTTGGTTATTATTTTAATTTGCTTGACTGCGTCCTGTTTGGTTGCATAAAGTAGGTAGGGTCCGTCTCTTTATTTCAATCTTTATGTCCTTCTGAACAGCCAAAAAAGTTAAAAATGCTCAAAATACTCACAATGTTCTTTAGAGCTTGCTCCAAAGAACCTCCATTAGTACCCAATCAACTGCATGGACAGTAGACACCTAGAGAACAGGGCTTTGTCTTGTGCCTTCATCACCATCATGCTCTTATTATTCTCTTCAGTTTATCTTGTAAAACAAAAATGATTATCACAAAATAAATTGGTTTACATATAAGCAGTTCTTTCATCCTGTTTAAGCAAATCATTTTCTGCTTCTTACCGAGTGAAATGGTTACACAGATATGCATTCTAAGTTGAGCTTAACAGCTTTTCTCACCACTGTCCAAACGCACAGACTTTTGTGACAGGAAAACCCAACTCCAGGGATTTCTCAAACTGCCATTGAAAAGTGAGTTACTCGACCACAATGAGGCATGCATGAAACCCAATTCAAGAATTTCACTTCACTGGAAACAGAACTAATCTGTTACTCTGATGGACCCAGAATTAGCAGATCAAAAAGAAGCTGAAGCAGATGAAACTGAACTCCATAAAGCTGGAAAATGTCAACGAAGTCTAGAAAAGGGCTTCAAATTTTACAGCACAAATTTATAAGCTCCATACACAGGATGACAAAATTATAGCTCATTAACTGTAGATGATTTTTTTCTAATTCCTGTTTTTTTTTTCTTTAATTCTTTATATATATAGTACTAAGTTTTTTAAAGCATTTTATTTTCATAAAATACATTTTCTTTCTGTGTTTATTTTTTAGACTTTCATATGGGAATTTGAATTTGGTGTGCACTATGCCTTCTATTTGCTTAATGTTGCCATTATAATAACATTTTGCATTTCTGCTCCCCTAATCACTCCCTTTGGTAAGTTGCTTTTCATTAAACTGAGTTTTGTGGTCAAATAAACAAAAATTCATATGAAGTCATGTCATAGAAATGGAATTGATGTCAGTTGCATGTTTTGTTTAATATTTTTATGACATTTAATTTACTATTGTTTAATATGTCAAATTAAACTTCTGCTGTATGTGCTATTTTTTTTCTTTGAATTATTATGCTGCTGTCCGGAACTTAAGGACAAGATACATTTTGACCAGTCAAAATTGAAAAAAAGCGATTTTACAGCTGTTAAAGTGGTATTAATGGTAATAGCAACTGTAAAATGAAAAGCATGACATCAGAATCATGAGTAATATATATTGACCAAAACAGAACAAAATGTTATGTAGGAGGTACAGGCTCACCTGTCATCAGCACTGCATAAACAGAGTACAGGGCAAAGTCCTCAATAGGGGATATGCCCACCCAGCACTGCAATCCATGTTTGACACTATTATTGTTTGGCACTTGTATTATGCTTAGCACCAAGTGGTTTAGAAGCTATTGGGATAAATTATCTCACTCCTGCTGGAGAACAATGATAAGTTCTGGAATAGTTTCTGGTGGGGAGATCAGATCAGGCCATATGTAGAGGATTTTAGGAAGGGAGTGTCTGACCCCAGGTCTTAAACAACTCTTAGGAATAGGAAGCTAGGAGATTTGGGCTAGAGTGCCTAATAGGAAAGTGACATGGAAATGAGGTAGAAAGGGGGAGGAAGACGCCCTTATTTATTATGGGGGGGGGGGAGTACCTAGGGTCCGACAGCTTAACGTGCCCATCCGGCGCACGTCAGACATTTAGTGGTTTGAGCGTTCATACCTGCCAGGGATCGAATCTGAGGTTTCTCCATGGCAGTCACGAACGTTGACCATTAGGCCATCCGCTGCCCTCTGGTGGGGAAAATTCCATTCTGCAACATATCTTCCAGAGAGTGCCATGCATATTTAATTGGCTTGAGATCAGGGGAGCATGCTGGTCATTCCATCAGATGAGTATCATCACTATCCAATGTTTCATCCACAGTTGTTGTGCAATGAGGATGGGCATTATTGTTCATAAAAAGGAAATCTGTGCCCAGAGCAGCACAAAGCAGGAGAACATGGTGAATAATCACCTTTCAGTATAGTTGCCCATTAGTTGTGCCTTGATCCATCACTTGCACTTCAGTATGTCCATCCAGAATGATGCCGGCCCACACCATGACCCTGCGACTGCCACGTGTGTCCCATTCAAAGATTTCCCAGAATCGTACACAGTCCCACATTCCCTCCAGGTCAATTGCTGCTTGGAATCTGGTGAAAGACTACAGTGGCTTTCATCTGTAAACATTACCTTGGTCAGTTGATCTAAAGACCAGTTAACATAAGACATACACCATTGATGGTAGACTATGATGAGCCTAGCATAATGGTAGACAGTGTACAGGTATTTGGGTGTATAGTCCTGCTGCATTTAGACACTTTAACATTGTTTGGCATGAAATTCGAGCACTTGCATGAAGATGATTATCCAACTGGCCTGCAATACTTTATTTGACTCTGTTTTGTCATTAAGGTCAGGTAATGGTCATCCCACTGGCTGATACAGTGCGAATGACCTCCAGCAAAACACCTGGCACAGGTTCTGTGTCTCTTGAATGTGACCAAAGCCATGAAATTGTGCTATATGCTACTTTAGGCACTGGCAACATCAGTCACATTCAGTCCAGCCTGCTTCGAGCTTGTTAATAATTCTGCCTCGGGTTAAATAATCCTTATGATCTTTGAAAGACATCCTTTTGTTACCTTGGACATGCAGTTCCTTGCTCCATTGCAGAAACACATGAAAAACAATAAAGTCATATGCAGAGTCGCAGAATATAGACGGACATGCGTACGCCGTATGCGGATAGTTTCCAAATTATTAGCAGATTTTGCAGATAGTTTTTGCTTGTATATTAAAAAAATAAAAATGTTATTTACAGCAATTAAAACACTTAAGGCTTTACTCAGATTAATATATTTAATTCTATCTCAACGTGAGAATGTTCAACTATTTTTCACATCTTCCAATAGTGAGTTCTTTTGTTTTTACAGATCTTTCTGGCCTCTTGATTTTGTCAAGGCCTGTTCTCAATATGTAGGAACTGTAACAAAAGTTGCATTTACACTGAAAGACTTTAAATTCTATTGCCAGGTTCCTTTTGCAGTTGCCAGTTATTAAATTAAAATTTTTTCCTTATGTGTTTTATAAGTCTACTATTTTTTAATTAAGTTGTTGAAAATGCTATTCATAATTTCTGAAAGTTCATTAATGTAACTGCTTTTCTAAATATAAAAACTTTCTTTAATTAGTCTCTTGTTTTTATGAGGTTCATAGTCCAATATTTTAAAGTTTTGGGCTTAAGGTCCATTTTACACACATTTCTGCACATTCAGTCGTAACATACTTTTGTCCTCTCTGGAATCTGTAATGTTCTAATAATTATTTATGGTTATATTAATTTTTCTTTAAATTATCGTATTCTATTGTTATCGTGATCCATGGGTTTGCAGCAAGTTTTCTGTTTCAATGGTCGTGTACGCAGATACATTTTATTTTTATACAACTCTGGTCATATGAGAAATGACTTGGTCTCCTGCCTATGTACACCCCTTAGCAGCTGCAAATTTGCATACAGGCTGCACATTATGGAATGTTTTTATACATCACACCACATTCTTGTGCAGTATTAGCAGCTCTTTTAGCCCCTTATACAATGCTCTGTCACCGTCAGATTTCTTGTTTGCCCTTAAGTTTTAGGCAGCAGTTAGAAATGTTTTCTGATGATTTTGTTTTGTTGGTGCTGTTGTTTTTCTGGGAAAAAAAGAAAACGGAAGTAAATTTTAATACTTTATTATTGTGATGTTTAGTTTTTCAAGAACTGCCTATTCTTATTATACTTTAATGACTATTGGTTGAGAAAATGCTAATTATTTAGGACTTAGCTGAAAATTGTATCATTTCCCCTAATTGACCCATTTTCATTCCTTGTTGCTTTGTTCAAACCTGCTGCAAATTTACACATCCTTGTTTCATTTTCGTGTAATTTACAGTATCATTTGAAATAATGCAATACAATTTATATATTTTTACTACATTTCCAGATTTTTTTTCTCTGTTCTAATTGACTGAAGCATTATGTACCACAAAATAATTCATGTTTGACTTGAAGTTAAAACTGCAGTTTATGTTGAACAGGCATTATATACTTATCAGATGCATAGCTTTCATGTCAAACATTTATAGTTGATATTTGCTGCCCCAGTGGCACAGTGGTCTGAGCTCCAGCTTCTGACCGTTTGTCTGAGATGGGTCTGGATTAGGATCCCAGTGAGGCACGGCTGTTATGTCTGTCTTAAGGCACTGGCTCTCTCCATTCCCCGGAATCAGTGGTCCTAAATTAGGGATGGGTGACTTCTTATAGCTCATCAAGTTGCTTGCAGTGGTTATTAACCTCCCCACCCCCAAAAAAACTGATATTTTGCCTAGTATAATGACAAGATTCATAAACTTCCCCCATACTTTGTATTTTCAGTGGATGTTATCTATCATTGACTATGTTTGTGAAAATATATATTTCTCAGTCTAAATATAACTATATCTTGCCAGAAACTGCTGAACCTTGTTTGCTGTATATGTTTTATAAAGGTTTCCCTGCTTTTGTAGTCCTGGAGAAGAAAAATCGTAATTCCAAATTATCTTTCAACTGTGTTCTCTATGGAACACAGAAATATTTTGAGCAAACTTGTAAATGGGGGAATTTGATTAAAGTTAATTAATTAAAATTCAATAAATAGGATAAATTATAATTTAAGTAAGGAAATCAATAAGATCAATAAAAACTATTAGGAGAATTCGAATTCGTGCAGGAATAGTCCAAAGTAATCGAGGTAGTTGCCTTCAATGCACGATCTTAAAAAACAAGAGTCACTCACAATACAAATTTAAATTCGTAGGCTGAATTTAAAGATTTTATTGTATATAAGAACTTTCGGGTTTCCTAGAACCCATCATCAGATACAGGAGAAGGAATAAATTTAAATAAAGTGTTACGTGAACATAATATAGATATCAGATATGAATATGACATAATGTCACGTGGCATCAAATTGTCAAACGAAGTGGCATGTATCATGAAATAAAAAAAAATAAATAAATAAAGGAAATAGAATGCAGGTATACATATAATACTGCATTGTAAAAATAAAGGAAGGTTAGTAGGTATAAATTGTGTTGTTCTCATCAGGAGCCACAACAAAGAGCACTACAGCAGAAATCGAGATTAAGTGATTTCGTCCTCAGTTTGCCTCGTATTCGGTACTGCAAATAGTTTCCAGATTGTAGGTACAGATACTGGAACATTGTCATTACAGCATAAATGTCTCTGAGTAGCAATTACAAGGCTCTCAGTGAACAGCAATGTAGAGACAGCACTAGGTGTTACGATGATGGAAGCATCATTCCAAATTGGATAGTGCAGGCCATCGCAAACGAGTCGAGACAATGCAGAATTTTTAAGTCCATTCTTTACGGCGTATTTATGTTCATTCAGTCTTGTTGCTAGTGTACGTTTTGTAGATCCTATATATTTACTATCTGGAGTGTCATCATCAATACTTTTTAAGGGGATGCTGTAAACGCCAAATTTGTTTAGCTTTGTTACCTGGTCTCGATCTTTTTTAATTAACTGGAAAATGTTTGTAGCACGTATTCCAAAATCCAGGTGAAAGTTTCTGCAAATGGCTTTGAGAACAGGTGTTATGGTTGGATAATAATCTATTGAACCTATATATCTACGAGGTTGTTGGTCCCTTTGGAGAGTAGTTGAGTTTTCTTGGTGGAGCTTCTTAAGAGCTTTTTTATGATAAAGGTGGGAAATCCATGGTTTAGGGTGATGTTGAAAATTTTGTTAATTTCACATTTTCGTCTGCTGAAACTAGATAAATGCGTGATGGCTCTGCATAGAAGGTAAAAGATTGAGGAGAGTTTATAGCTTTTTGGATGTGCTGAAGAAGCCTGGATCAACGTAGGTACCGAAGTGGGTTTCCTATATACAGAGTGTTGCAAAGTGCAAGTGACAGCATCTCGTTCAAGCATAATAATAAAAACTTTAAATGTTGCTCAAAATATGTAAAATTTTATAGTGACATTAAAATCATACATAACCTCCAGAATATTTGGACAATCAAGGTACCATACCCGCTGACAGACAGCATTGTCTGCTTATGTCAGCCATGTGATTTCCTACAAGCAACATGCACTAAGCAAAACAAGATCCTAGTAATAATTATATCAGTGTAATACCAAAATAAATACTTCTAAGAGGTATCTTGCCAAATTACAAGAAAAAAATAATGTCACCCACTGGTAAAACTGTGTGCCTGCAAACGCTAGAAAAAAATCTTGAATGCATTAGTATTTAATTTACCTAAAATAAAAAAATCCTAAGCACAAAAATATGACTGGCAAAATTACACATTTGTTCCACCTAGTAGGAAAATAATATGCATGAGTGAAAACTCTAAAAATATACAAGGCCTTGATCATACCTAACATCTATCCACTACAAAATTATTTTTCCAATCTCACTTCTTGAAGCAAAGATATTGTACCCACAAATGAGAGGATAGGTAAAACAATAATAAAACATATTGTTCATATACAGTATACGTATAATGATATATACAGGGCTTTTTTTCAGCCGGTATTCATACTGGTAATCTTTTCAAAGGAAGGCACTAAAACTTCTGAAAATCTAGCTCTAAGCAGCAGAAAGTTAGACTGGCACGCAATTCCATGCCAAATGTACCAATCAAGTGAATTTGATTGTAACACCAACGAGGGCATCAGTACACCTGAAGAATACAAGTTCACTGATGTTCATTACTTAAGTTGGTCGGTCCTTCTCTACATGTGTTTCAACCTTTACCTTACATAAATTACTGGTTCTTGAAAAGTAGACATGTAGTAATTGATACTAAGGGCAAGGCATGGACACATGAAAATGGCAGTAATAATGCATTAATGGCTTTTTGGAATCTGCTTTTATTTAGGCTGATCATATTTGTTGGTGTTTTTCTTTTTATTATTAAGTAATTTAAATTTATTATTATTAATAATAATTATTATGACCATTTATATTATACCAATGAAAACAATAGAGCTGTGTAAGGGGACAGGATGAAAGAGAGAGAGAGAGTACTGGTAAACTTTATTTTAGAAAAAAAAACTGTATATATACTGGTTTTCAGTCTCTTTTAATGTGAATTTTATTAATAAGCAGTGCAATTTTATTTTTATTCCTAGTAGATAGGTAGATAGATGGGAAAGTATTAGATAGGTTGCCAAAAATTTCTATGTTTTTTAGCTTTTCTTAACATACAATTTTTGGGAGATATATGGTCAGAAATGTGTAACTATAAGAATAAAGCAGTAAAAAAAATCACATTAAATTATGTAAAATTAAAATACAATATGTGAGCTTTTGAACTGTATTTCCAGTCATTTTCAACCAAAGTTTTCAGGAGTTTTATCTTCCAAAACTTTGGTTGAAAAAGATTGCAGATACAGTTCAAAACAAGTTTTTGGAAGTTTTAGCTTTCTAAAGCTTTGGTTGGGAAATATTGGAGATATTGTTAACATCAAGTTTTGGAAAGTTTTAGTTTTAGCTTTCCAAAACTTTGGTTGAAAAAGATGAGAGATACAGTTCAAAAGCACCCACACATTGCATTTTAATAACAAAGGATGACAGAGACTATACCTAGAAGTTATTACATATAAAGTTTAAGTACAATATGGGGTTTCAGAGAAATGGTACTCTTTTCCACTTGTCAAATTTTGGAGCAGTAAATCTATTGATCATCAGGACACAGCAGATGTTGCCACCCCTGCGATAAAATCCAACCTTTCTGATAACTTAATGTAGTTCTTTTTTCTCACTATTTCTAGACCTTCTGCTATTTTTCTTTTCGTAATTTGCCAGTATTTCCACAGAGTTTCAAATCACTTTATGCACTGTATTTTGTAGATGTCTGTTCAAACCTGTTTCATTTTAAATGTTCTTAATTGCAACTTTATGTTCTGCCACTCTTGTTCCAAGTTGCATGCCCATTTCCCTCACATAATAGTTCTTCACAGTAGACCACATTCACTTTTTATATTATAGATGACATACCTTCTTGAAATAGAATGTTTTCTTCTTTTTGCTTCTTGTTAGGAAGATAATTATATACTTTGGTGTGTAATCCTTGTGCCAGTCTCCCATGAAATTCTTTTACTTATCCACTGAAGTTTTCTAAACATTTCTTTGATGTATAACTTTTCTAGTTAAGTGACTACTTAAAATTTTAACTTCTTTTTCTTTTCTTTTTTCATTAAAGATTTTTTGTGATCTGTAGAAAAGTGAATTTTTTTTTAACAAGGGAATTTTTTTTCATCTGTGGGAAGGGGATTTTTTTAATCTTTAATAAAATCTTTGTTTTGCATATTTTTAAAAATCTAAAGAATTTAGTATATTTTAATTTTACAAAACTAAAGTGTGAATTTCATAGTTTTACTACTTTGTAAACAAATGTACTCTTACGTGGATATGAATAATACATACATTTCTCATGATATCTTCACTCCAAGAAGTGTAACTGGAAAAATTCCTCAGCATAACTGAGGTTTTCCTTTATTTTCCAGATTTTCATGGTTTGCAATTTCCTTTCTAGGTGGCTGAAATGTGGATTTGTGTTAGTCATAATAATTTTCTTCCTGGAAGACATTTTGTAAAAGTTTTTTTGATTGAATGGGGAGATAAGAATGAACGAAATTTTTCTTGTTTTATTAGATTTAAATTTTCTATGAGGAAATAATAGCAAACAGTATAGTTTTATAAGAAAACAGTAAAGTAAAAACTGATAATGGCATTTTAAAATGCATGGAACATTTTATGAATCAAAATAATTTCATTCTCAAAATACCAGTAAAGGTATTAACTGGTACCGTGGTTTCAGGCACTTGGACTCTCACCAGCCATTAGAGCATGTGCATTATTTTGCCCATGAGTTATCTTCAAATCTCTCAACATAGGGTTGCTATCTTGTGCTGCCATCTCTCGGCTTGAGCTGCTGAAAATTTGGAAGATTTGGATTGCTCGTGTTTAGTTTGGCAGAATGTTGCAAGGAAATTTTCCCAGATATGGTTAATTCTGATAGAGGAGTCCTTGTTGCAAGCTTGATAATTTTTAAACATTTCAATAATTTAAAGAAGGAGAGTCTGCAGGATGGAAACAATCTCCTCTGTGAATCTATTGAAATTTCTACTAATTATCAAGCTTGCAACAAGGACCGATCCACCAGAATTAACAATATCTGGGAAAATTTCCTTGTAACATTCTGCCAAACTAAACACGACCAATGAAAGTCTCCCAATATTTCAGGAAGATCATATAAAGGAGATTCTTTTTTGTCATCAGTTAGGTCATTCTCGAAATCGATGCAGGACTGAAGAGAAATGGGGGAGGGGTCGTTTTTCGTCTTTCAGAACTTTCGAAAACTGAAGCTAAACGGAGTGACGGTTTTTCCCATAATCATAATTTCTTTTTTCTTGTGATGTTGCCTGTGTCCAGAATTGTTAAATATCATTTTATTGCAAAAATGTTTGTAATTCGGCATGAAACTGTGGGCAACGATTTCCAATAAAGGAAGTTAAAATGGTGCAAAGATTTATTTCCCTGTAGTATTCGGGCATGAGATTCTTCCTTGGATTTAAAAATTCCGCCATTTCTGTTATCATTTTGGACATTCTCGAGATCAATGCACAACTGAACAGAAATTTGGGGGGGGGGGGGTAATGGTGGGGGGAAGGGGATTCGTTTTTCGTTTGAAGATGAGATTCCATCTTTCGAAAACGAAAGTTAGATGCAGCGAAGATTTCTTCCCTAATTTTTGTTTTTTTCTCGCGATGTTCCTTCTGCCCAGTATTGTTCTTAAGTATCCTTTTATTCCACTAGTACTGCATTTCAACCAAAAAATGGAGGAAGAAGTTTCCGAAAACGGAAGTCGGTCGGAGCGAAAATTTCTCCCGAAATTGCATTTTTCTTTCTTTCCGTGATGTTCTCACTATCCTGAGTTGTTGTTAAGTGTTACTTTCCCCCATTAATGTCTGCACTTAAGCTTGATAAGAGAGGGGAAATTTTCCAAAAACGGAAGTGATGGAGTTTGAAAATTTGTTAGAATTGGTGCATGGTGTTCAAAAGAATTCATATCCTGAAAGTTGCTTCATTTATCTAAAGTAGCGAAAGCTTTGATATCATGCGTTCGTGGTCCTCAGGCTGAAAGTTCTTTCAGCATGATGGATAAATTATTGCCATCTGAGGGAATAAAAGGCAAGAAGGAAAGAAAAGTAGTACAGAAATAGGAAGGGAATGATACCAACAGAAAAAAAAAAAAAAAACTAAGCAAAGATTGCTGTGCAGCTGCTGAGTCAACAAAAGACAAATATGGCCATGGAACTTGCTGAGAAGAAAGCAGCACAAGAGGAAAATTGAGCTGATGTTCTAGCAAGTACAAAAATAAAAAAAGAGAGAGATAGAGAAAGGTGTTTAAAGCAGTGTCTTTTAAAATCACTTTATTTTGTTTTGATTTTATATTGTGAATACAGCGAACAATTCCATCTTGCTAGCGCTGCTTTATATTCACACTTTCTTGTTGCTTGTTCTGATTTTTTTCGCCTGATTAAAAAGTTCAGCTTTTTTTGTTCCTTGGTCAGTTTCATGTGTAGAAGATCAAATCAAAACATTGTACACAAGACAACAAACCTATGTTGGAAGATTTGAAGACAACTCAAAAACAGTACAACATATGTGATCTAATATGGCTGACAAGAGCCTAGGTGACTGAATCCATGGTACCAGTTAACACCTTTACTGGCATTTGAAATGAAATAATTTTTGATTCATAAAATGTTCCACACAGTAGTTGATTAAATTTTTTTCACAAGAAGAAAAAATCACGATGTTATCTGTCTGCAGACAAATCCATTACCCAGGATTTTTTAAAAGATTTTTCACAATTTTCTATCACTGCACTGTAGATCTTTCTGAATTTCGAGCCTTCTTATCAAAATATGTTCCACCGGCATAGTGCAGTTGGGAGGTTGACATTTTTGACACTGGGTTTGAACCCCGGCCTGTGCCTGCCATCCAGTCTGAGGTTTCTTTCTGCAGACTCTCTGGGGTTGTGGTGCAAATGCATGGATAGCGTCATCTGAAGGCAGCCCCAGATACCCCCCAGCTTTAGGCTAGCCAAATCAATTTTGTGTAATGTGACTATGAAGCCTCCATTATAAATTGTTTTTGTGGCGTCAGTGATGGACCTCAGTGGTCTATAAGCTGCAAAAAGAAACAAACTCTTCAAAATATGTGCTCATTGCATTTGAGACCATAGTGATGTTACTGTCATTTGAATTCAAATCTAAGATTACCATGATTTTAACTAATTTATTTGTTTTCTCTCTCTACTGTTCTTGTCAGTCAAATTTGTGTCATCTGACTGATGATAACAAAAATAATTTGTATGTGCATGGGAATTAAATACACTTTCAGGAACTTTCACACTGAATCCTGTCTGTATCATTCATATCTTGTTTTTTTAAATTCATTATAAATATTGTGCTTAAATATCATATAGATTACGGGGAGCTGTAACTACCTTTGAAGATAGTTGTTACAACCTGCTCCCATCACAAATCATGACAGTGTAAAACAGCACTATCATTTCTAAAAATAGTAATACAAAATAAATAATTACCAACAAATTTTCTGTGTTTCATCAGTTGTTTGGTTTTCTGCATAAGATTTGTGTTCCTGCACTGTATCTTGCTTTTTGAAAGAGTTATTCCCAAATACAATCCTTCAGTATAGCATACGTAACATTCTTCTTTTTTTTTTTCTTTTAGGGCTGTTTTATCTGTGCTTCAAGTTTTTGGTGGACCGGTACAACTTGTATTTTGTGTATACGCCTATAAAAATGTCAAAATCAGTGCATACTACAGCAATTAACATAGTGCTCTTTTGTTTTGCTATACAACAACTCTTATTGCTTTTATTTTCATTTATCAGAAATGGTGAGTATTCATTCTGTTCTATATAAAATGCATTGGTTAAATACTTGAACACTTACAGTGAAAAGTATTATGCCATTCTCTTTTTTTTTTTTTTTCCTCTTTTTTTCTTTTTTGTTGCCATTCATGAGAATTAAAAAAATACATAATTTTACTTTTAAAATTAACTGACAATTTTTTAGTCAATTAAATGCCGTTAAAGACTGATTGTAACTTTTTCTCTGATAGATTTTGATTCAGACATAATATTTGAAAAACTGTGCAGCAAATGAAAATTCTTTGTAAAATCCCATAATGCTTTTTAATTTTTTGTATTCTGCTTACAAATTATCTTCCAGTCAAAAAATTTTAATTATGGGTTTTATAGAAGTAATTCACATATATTTAATGGTTAAATTTCAAACTAGAACCTAGTTCATTGTCAGAATTAAGTTCTAATTCAAAAATCTACATCATACATATCACTAAGCTGTTTTCTGAGATTCAGAGGTTAGCTCCAAAAAGAAATACAAAGTTCCAGATATTTTTACTTATTGTTGTCTTATCAAACTTCTTCATTTACAGCGATCTTGACATACAACTCCTGCTTCACTGATATCCATTACACACCGTACACAAGATCTTTTATACTTCATACTCATAATCTTTTTCTCATGCAGACATTCCTGAATCTGATCCACCCATGTCTTCCTTGGCCTTCCTCTGCCTTTCCTTCCTGCCACTTGGGCTGAAAATATTTCCTTAGTAAGCATTTCATCACTCATTCTTTCAACATGGCCAAACCACCGAAGCATATTGGTCTCCACCTTGCTAACAACATTTTGCTTCACATCACACAACTGCAATACATCTTCATTCCTCACACAATCATATTGTGTCTTGCCACAAACCCCACGTAAGTAACGCATTTCTCCAGCACACAAACGACTCCTATGTTTCTTCTGCAGTACCCAGGTTTCACTGCCATACATCAGAGTAGGAACAATTACAGTTTCATACACAGCCATGCGGGACTCTCTAGAGAACCCATCATTCCTGTGAAAACCTCCCAGAGCAGCTATGACTTTCAAAGAAGAATTCACTCGCCTACTGATTTCACCATCCAACTTGTTCTCTCTGACAAACATGCTTCCTAAATACACAAACTCACTCACCTGGTCAATCACAGTGCCATTTATACTTACATTACAGTCAGTGCTACCCGTTCCTCTCTCAAACGCCATAACTTTGGTTTTTCCCTTACTTATACTCAGTTTGAATTTCATGCAAACTTCGTGCATCCGAGTCAACATACTCTGCAACTCACTTTTGCCCTCTGCCAACAGGACAGTGTCATCAGCTTACAGCAATCTGCACACACGGATATCACCAAGACATAAACCACTATTATCTATTTTGGCATCACGCATGCATGCATCCATAAATATATTAAACAGCCATGGTGACATTACACAACCTTGTCTAACTCCTGCACCAATGGAAAACCATTTTGATAAAACACCATTCACTCGTACACAAGCTCTACTACCAGCATACATGGGTTTTACACTATTAAGTAGATTCCCAGTAACACCATATTCATTCAATATCTTCCACAAAAGTGTCCGACCACTAAATATATACAAATTACCTCTACAAAGCCCATAATTTCGATTTTTTCACTGTAAGATAAATAACTAGTGGTATGATGATGTCATTAATTACTGAAACTATCTTTGTTGAATCAACCATTCTCTAAAATTATTATTAGTTACTGTGTAAATTATGAGATCCACATTGATTAATAGCAATAGTGTATTGTCATAAGTATAGACCATCATATAAATTCTTCCCATTTTCAACCCGTGACATAAAAGAAAATGGAAATCATAAATGATTTGTGGTGTATGAACCATTAGAATCAATGACATTTTGGCAGTTTAACAACAAGTTTTCTATTACCACTCAATAGAATGTTGGAGATTTAGAGTGGGGGAGGGGGATAAACAAGATACCTTTCTGTAGGTTTTTCACTTGCTGAAAATTTCATCATCAAGATGTTGCTACAAAACTGACAGATGAAAGTACAATGTGGCTAAGCCCTACAAATACGTTGGACAAGGCAATAGTTCCCAGCCAAAATCCTCTATTTTTTTTTTAGATGATTCTTTCTGTATGGGGGTGAATGTTATTCTGGTGAAATATGATTCTGCATTGTTTGACCAATAAGTAAAAATTACATTATAAGGTAACCTACAAATGGACATACTGATGAAAATAGATTGCAGCAGTAATGCACTCATTTGGTTGCAGCAACTCAAAGTAAAAAATTGTTTGATATCATATCCCACCTAACACTCAGCATGACCTTCAGTGGGTGCCTTCCACCTCTGGTTTTTGTGGGGCCAACCTTCTGTTTCCAGTAATAATTGTTCATTGTGATAGTGGCTTTGTAACACAAGTAAATATGTAGACTCACTTTGTTTGCTTTTTTTATGCTTTTCCCATTGTCAAAATATCATGATTAATTGACAAGTGATTCAATCAAAGTTGGATGGCAATTTTTTCCACTAATAACCTCGGATCCACTTCCACCATGCATCTCAGTGCATCTTCATTAAGCCTTGGTGGACACTCACAAGGTACTCCT
The DNA here is from genome assembly GCA_039090855.1 of Macrothele yani. Taxonomy (NCBI): domain Eukaryota; kingdom Metazoa; phylum Arthropoda; class Arachnida; order Araneae; family Macrothelidae; genus Macrothele; species Macrothele yani. Next base: position 37,780,898 of record CM077004.1, read on the forward strand.
AATCTCAGAAGCTACAAAGTGCCAGACTAGGATTTTTCAAAAAGTTTGCAGGTTCTTCCCAATGAACAGGCTTCTCCTTAGACATTGGTTATGATTCTCAAAGCGTGCAGAGTATTCACCCCACACAAGTGCACAACATGACAAATATATGTTTTATATATACACTGAGTAGACAGAAATCATGGGATGCTTACCTAGTAACGGGTATGCACACCTTTCATCCGGATAAGGGCAGTCACATGACGAGGAATGGAGTCCACTAGGCCATGAAAGTGTTCCGCCAGTATCTCTATCATGCTTGCTGCGCTACTGCCCACAGTTTTGTCCCATTCCTGGGTGGAGGTTCCAGAGCTTGAACAAAGATTTTCCACAGGGTTAATGTCTGGTGAACAGGGAAGCCATTCCAGGGTGGGAACTTCTTTAGAATGCTGCTCTAACCATGTTCTAGTCACTCTGGTTCTGTGGGAAGGTGCATTGTCCTGCTGGAAAAGTGTAAAAGTCCGTAGCCCTGTGGGTACACGATGACCATGAATAGATGCAGATGGTCTGCAAAGATGGACACATAGTTTGGACCATTCAGAGGTGCATCTAGACATATCAGAGGTCCCAACACATGCCAGTTGAACATGCCTCAGAACATACCTGAGGCTCTACTAGCCTGAACATTTCCTTGTTGACATGCTGGGTCCCTCGCTTTGTGTGGTTTTCACCAGGTCTGCACCCTCCCCTCTGTGCTAAATAACTGGAAACAAGACTCACTGTACCGGGAGACCCATCTTCAATCATCCAAGGTCTAGTGCTGATGTAGAAAATAGTATAACTATACTAGCAATCTGAATTTATTGGAGTAGAATAAAAGTCAGTTTTCCAAGCTTTCGCACATCAACCAGATGGCTTTTTCAAGGGAGACAGACAGAAACTGCAGCCTAAATAATAGAATGCTTCAACAATTTCAACGTGGTGACTTGGCAATAAATAGATACCAAGTGATATTCATTTAAAGACACCAGGCATCGTGTTGGTTGTGCATGCAGTATCCTAGTAGGAAAAGACATTACTTGAAGAACTGGTTCCAAATTTGTGGCAACTCCAGAGAGATGCTATCATTGCAAGCATCACTGTTGGTAATGATCTCCAAGGTTTCTTGAATGGCTGTAGATTTAGGGATAGAGTAGGCAGCTAATTTTTTTATATCATCTATATAGGAGTAGTGGACTTGAATTTGACTTCTTTGGACAGGGCCGTGGTTACTTTATCATATTTTGTGACCCTTTTATGCTTATTGATTAAATGAACGCTTGGTCATTCCAATATAGTATCTGGAGCCATCCTGGATATTGTAGGGGAATTGCATAAACATCCAACTTGTTGGAAATAGGGGTTTGTTAGTATTTCTCTTTAGGATAGTATTTAAAGATGCAAGGGATCTTATGCCTACACTGTAATTCATCTTCTTGAAGGCATTTTTTAGTTTGTAAGAGACATTTGGTATGTAGAGAACTGAACCCAGGTAGTGAATCTGTGGCATGGGAATATTAGAATGTTTATTTTTGGCTTTGCAGATGAAGTTATGTATCTGATTCAATGAGTATCTTGCTGATCTTCTTTTGTTCAGTTGAGGCATACTGTCCAATGTTGTAGCATTAGCAATTGGACTCTGGTGGGTCGGCAGCTCCCATAACCTATCAGAGCTAACGATAACCTGACGGTCTTGGTGGAGACATTTCTGTCACTTCTCTCATTGAAGTCGGTGGAGATTTGTGCCACTATTACTCGCTGGTTGGTTGCAACTATGCAACACAGGCATTGACGGCCTCATTCATCCACTACTTTTCTCCACCCACAGTGCTGTCCTCGATGTGATGTTATTCAGGAAATAGCGTATTCCTGATACATTCTTGATACTGTTGAAAGAGGATACTGCAATTGCTTTACCACCTCTGCAATAGAGTGACCCGTGCATCGGGCACCCACTGTCATACTTTTTTCAAACTGTTTACTCATGACATTTATCCATACTGACATTGAAATACCATCTATGTGAATGCAGTGATGTCTTCTGTGTATATACCTGCCAAAGGGTGGGCTCATCCACTAGCAAGAATGGTGACAGCATCCTCTTTTTCCAAGGAACCAGGTATCCTATGATTTCTGCTCTCTCAGTGTGTTATATTATACATGGCTAGTGGAAGTGAATCAGTCTTTTGCTATTAAAATTATACACTGGTGAGCCATTATTATGACCACCTACCTAATAAGCTGTAGGAGCCCCTTTAGCCCGCAAAACAGCAGCCACTCAGAGAGGCGTTGATTCGATGAGGTGGCAAGAGGTATCCTGGGGTATCTGGCACCATAATGTCAGCAGCAGGTCCTCCAGTTCCTGTATATTTTGAGGTGGTGGTGATTTATCGTGAACCCGCTTTTCCAAGTCGAACCACAAATGTTCAATTGGGTTCATGTCAGGTGAATTTGGAGGCCAGGGCATTAACAGAAAGTCACCAGCATGTTCCTCGAACCACTCCTTGACGATCCTGGCAGTGAGGCATAGCGCATTATCTGGTTGATAATTCCCATCACCAGCAGGGAACACAGTTGCCATGAATAGGTGAACTTGGTTCACAATGATGTTCAGATACCTGACAGCTGTCAGGGATTGTGCTGTTGGGATAATGGGGCCTACAGTGTCCCAAGAAAACATCGCCCACAGCATAACACCGCTGCCGCTGGCCTGTTTCCGCCCAACAGTGCATCCAGGTGCAATAGCCTCCGTTGGCAATTGGCGTATCCGCGCTCGGCTGTCTACGTGATGCACCAGGAATCTTGATTCGTCAGACCAGGCCACTTTTTTACAATCATCTACAGTCCGATCTCGATGATCTTGGGCCAATTTCATGCGTTGTTGGCGATGACGTGCAGAGAGCATGGGGACCCTGCTGGGTCTTCGGCTATGGAGACCCATGCACAGAAGGCTGCGATGAACCGTATGCTGCAACACATTGCCTTGATCACCACTGTTGTAGCTGTGGATTTGTCACACTGTGGCACTGCAGTCACTGTGAACAATGTGCAACAGTCTCTGCTTCCCTCTGGCATAAGTGAGCTACGGACGACACATGGCTGTACGCCGGTCAATTTTTCGGCAATCTGTGCACCATTTTTGATACTTACTCACTATAGTGGCACGTAAACAGCCCACAAGCCATGCTGTTTTTGAGATTGTAGTTCCAAGGCTCTGTGCTATCACAATTTGTTCTTTATCAAACTCTAATAAATCGGCAGCTTTTCCCCATTCTGACTCCGACCACTCTACTAACTGAAAGAGATCAGATCAGATCGTATGTAGAGGATTTTAGGAAGGGAGTGTCTGACCCCAGGTCTTAAACAACCCTTAGAAATAGGAAGCTAGGAGATTTGGGCTAGAGTGCCCGATAGGAAAGTGACACGGAAGCGAGGCAGAAGACGCCTTTATTTACTACCGGGGGCCAGTACCCGTGGTCCGACGGCTTAACATTCCCACAATGCTCTTGTAGATCAGATCAGATCTTATGTAGAGGATTTTAGGAAGGGATTGTCTGACCCCAGGTCTTAAACAACCCTTAGAAATAGGAAGCTAGGAGATTTGGGCTAGAGTGCCCGATAGGAAAGTGACACGGAAGCGAGGCAGAACACGCCTTTATTTACTACCGGGGGCCAGTACCCGTGGTCCGACGGCTTAACGTTCCCACAATGCTCTTGTAGATCAGATCAGATCATATGTAGAGGGTTTTAGGAAGGGATTGTCTGACCCAGGTCTTAAACAACCCTTAGAAATAGGAAGCTAGGAGATTTGGGCTAGAGTGCCCGATAGGAAAGTGGCACGGAAGCGAGGTAGAAAGGGGAAGGAAGACGCCCTTATTTATTACAGGGGGCCAGTACCCAGGGTCCGACTGCCTAACGTGCCCATCCGACGCACGACGGGTATTTAGTGGTTCGAACATTCGTACCTGCCCAGGATCGAACCCGAGGTTATCTCCATGGCAGTCACGAATGCTGACCACTAGGCCACCCGCGGCCCACTAACCGAAAGCTGGTCCTCGGGTGGTATATATACTGCTCCTGTGAACATCACCTGTGCCACCATTCGGTCTGCAGGCAGGCTCATTTCTCTAAGCTGGGGGTGGTGATAATGTAATGTCTCATTGGTGTATTTTGCACTGATGGTACGTGTTGTTACACTATGGCTATACTGTAACAACACGTACCATTATCTAATAAAATATTTCTCCACTGATGTATGCAAGTACTTTTTGTAGTGTCTGCATAGTTCAGATGCATGGAGAACATTTTTAATTGTAGATTTATGTTCTATGGCATAGGTTCTTATTACCGCCTGTCAGTCAATAAATACAGTGAAACCTCCATTAGCAGACACCTCAGAACAATGGTCCATTATGTAAGCACTGATGGTGCTGATAAAAAAAGGGACTAGTGTTATTGGAAAATGTAAAATACCACATTGTTTTATGAAATTTCCTCATTAACTTTACTTAATCACTGCTTTTTCAATCCCTATGTTCTCATAATTTAAGACCCGATATACCAGAACATTTCTTCCTTATACAGTCCTTAAATTAATTTTCCCCCTTTCTTTTTTTATATGAACCTCATTAAAACACCACTCTTGCTTGCCAGCCTGGTTAGCACAGTGAACAAAATATGGTGGTTTAACAAGTTTCAACTGTACATTAAAAAATTCGGAAGCACAATAATTCCCAGGACTTAAAAATTTTCCCTGGATTCCAAAATGAATTTAAGGATTTTTCCAGGAGTCCGAGGAAAAATATGGAAAAAAAGACCCACTTACTCTAAAAGATATATTTTTCACGAATTTATGTACTTCTGTTAAAATGTTACATTGCATTCACTAATAGCTGTTTTTTCTTTTCATTTTGTTTTTTAAAAAAAAAGAAAAAAGTTGACTTCAGAAGTGCTTCTTCTGTTACTATGAAACAAAATAGTTCTTTTTGTTGATTTTCCTCAGTAATATTTTTTGTATTTTTTTATTTATTCAGAATGTCATTAAATTATTTAACTTTTTCAGGTTTTGATAACATATGGTTGGTTTATTTTTTTGGCTTCATTTTTACCCTCATGTTGTTCTTAGTCCAGCTATACTTGCCATATTTTCAGTGCTTGCATTGGCTAGCTTTACCTCATATTAAAAAGGTAAGTTTTTGTGCCTTTCCTTCTTTATGTGTTATTGAATATATTCATAACATTTTTGCATGAAGAAGCAAAATTACTGTGCATTATTTCAGGCTTAAGAGAGTGAATATTTTGGTGGTGTACTATTGTAAAATGCATGAAAATTTCAGCTGCCATTTCTTTTTCTTACTAAGGGGTTAACTGGTCGCAAAAACTAAAAGTTGTAATATATATTGTAACTTTGTGAGCATTATTTAAATCTGAAACTGTTAAACTAAAGTAGAAATGTAGTGCTCACCAAATATTTTATCTAATCAAAAATTGCATTATTCCTCAGTAAGAGAATAAAAAAATGTTGGAATGGTGGTGAAAAGTCAGCTGATGCAATGGTTTGTGTTCTAAGCATTTGATCAAGTTACCTTAAAGTGGATGTTAGGTAATTTTCAGTAATGCAAGTAGTAGCAAAACTGCTGATAATCATATATAGTGATATACAGGGTGAATCATAAAGAAGTATACAGTTTCCAGATGCTGTAAAACAGTAACAGTTGAAGACACGGACCACAACTGTGAACCGTTAGGTGGATGTACTCATAAAGTTTGTGTCCCCGCTACTGAGAGAAGGGACGTATGCGATAGCGTGCGTGGCCACCCAGAAGTCCTGACTTAACACCTTGTGACTTTTTTCTGTGGGGGTACATAAAGGACTAGATATTAGCCCCTCTCCTTCCTGTTGATCTAGTGGAGCTTGAAACAGCTTATCACAGTCACTATCACTTCACTTGATTCAGATATCATACCTCGGGTTTGGGCGGAAATGGATTACTGGCTCGATGTGTGTTGTGTGACTAAGGGTGCACATAGAACATCTCTGACTGTCTCTAAAAAACTTGAAACATTCTCCTACAATTCTGTTACAGGTAACAAAATATCTTACATTGTTCTTGTTTTATAGCGCGTTGAAACTGCATACTTCTTTATGAATCACCCTGTACTTAGTAGCTGTAAAATTTACACCTGGTGGACATTATTAGTGCAAGTATGATGTTATTAATCTTAATGCTGAGCTCTCCAACAAAAAATATTCAGTAGATGATAGAACTATTGTAGTAGTTCAGAAACCAACTAAGCATCAATGCGAAAACTCAAATCACTTAATTTCAATTCATTTGACACTTATGCCACTGAGTGCAACTGATGTCATTCACCCATTCTCTTCTTTCGTAGTATTTAAAGCCAGAAAAAAATTCAATAAAATGCAGTGAACTATCTGATGGGGCTGTGTGTGTGTGTGTGTGTGTGTTAGGAAGCCCTTATGAAATTGAACCTGGTAGGAACCACTTCAAGCCACTCTTCTAATAGAGTTGAATCCATGTGATCAGTTACAATTTCCTTTTTATAATATCCACTGAAGATTATAAACTTTGATTTCCAGTTCATTTTTTGTCCTGTTTCTTCTAAATATCCTTCTAATCTAGTTTTAAACATGTTTCTTTTACGAACATATAAGTGATTTGTCATCAGTGAATTGGAAATAATTAAACACTGTTGCTCATCAGCAGGAAATCATAAAAAATAAAAAAGGAAATTAGGACTTGAAATTGAAAAGAGAGACTTGTCATCAACAATCACATGAGCAGATCACTGCTGGAAAGTAACTAAGTGTTTGCATAGATCAGTAAAGTGTTGATGATAAAATAATGTTTTTGAAAATTTGTCCCCCCCCCCCCAGTAGAACTCTGGCGAGAAAAAAAAAATTATGAGAACAAATTCACTGTTTCCAAATTCCATGCCATGAAATCTCTTAGTAGTAATGCTTGCTTAAAATAAAAAAAAATGCAATGGTAAGAGGAGTGCCTCTGTAGAATTAATTTCCATCATGTTCCAATCTTTTGAATGAGTATAGCAAATAATTGATTAGTGTGGATTGAATAAAGGGAAAGGGATCTCAAATACTGTTAAAACACAACTGAATCTGACTAGTGGGAGGGAGAAGTTCTTATTGAAAATGTTAGTATCGTCAGTTCTATTTAACTGGATCGGTAAAACTTTGGTACTATTGTTGTGTGAATACTGTTTTTTTCCTTTAAAAGTTTCTTGAAAGCACAAGGAATCAAACACTTTTGTTATGGCTTCAGATTGTGCTGAGTCTCTCAGACCCATAGATTAAATGGAAAAGTACTTCCCCAAGCACATGCAGTCTCCCCAGTTTCGAGCCTTTGACCATTAATTGCCTCTTCTGTGTGACAATCATTTACAGCACGAAATGTTTCTTTAGAATTTAAGCAAGTATATTGAATTTTCTAATTGCTGTAACATTCAATCAAAGAATAATAGTTTGGCTTTTATTTCTGTTTTTAATCCACATGTTTTGTATTTCTGGTTATATTTATGTTTCCTGAATCATACTGCAGATTTCTATATCATCCTAGTTTGTCTTAGATAGCAGAAGTGTTAAAGAGTATTTTAGTTTACCCATCCCAGGGTAAGGAGCTTCACCCCTTACAAGTAAGATCATCATCTCCTGTTCACTGTGCTCTCCCAGTCTCAGACTTTCCTGTCAAGGTCCTCTGGCCTGTCCCTATGGTACTTCCATTTCCCATATGTGGCCCAAAGACTTGTCCAGGCTCAGCTTGTTGTGTCTAAACCTAACCTTGGAAGTAGCCCCATACATGGCTCAAGGACCTGCCCAAGCTCAGGTGATTGTACTGAAACCTAACCATAAGAGTAATCTCATATGCAGCTCAAAGGCTTGTTCAGGCTCAGGTGGTTGTTTCTAAACCTAATTTTTAGAGTAAGTTCGTATGTGGCCCAGAGACCTGTCCAGGCTCAGGAGGTTGTGTCTTAACCTAACCTTAAGAGTAATCCCATACATGTTCCAAGGCTCATGAGGCTATGTCTAAACCTAAGATTGGGAGTAATCTTACCTTAGGAGCAATCCCATAGCGGTCCAAAGGCTTGTCCGGGCTCAGGTGGTTGTGCCTACACCTAACCTTTGGAGTAAGCTCATAGTGGCCCAAAGACCTGTCCAGGCTCAGGAGTTTATGTCTAAAATTAACCTTGGGAGTAATCTCTACAAGAAATTGTGCATTGACTTGAAAACTAATGTTTCTATTTATGTATTACTATTGTGAATACATGTATTTCGACTTGATCATATACCAATTATTTTTTTGCATGAGAGTCAAATGAAATATTTTCTGATAGTTATGCAACTATTGTGTTTTAGATTATGAAAGAAAGACAGTCAGCAGTTGCTAGAGACATAGCATTTCTGGAGGAAGGATCAGACGTAGAAGATGTTGCATCTCGAGTAAGCTTAAATTTATATTTTATAATTCCGATTTTGTGTGTGTCAAGATACTTTTCTTTTCATCATGAAAAATGTAGAAAGAAATTTCAATGTAAAGGTATACCTGATTTTTAAGGGACTGATAGTCATAAAGTTCTTAACGAAATTGTGAAGGAAGTTTTACACGCATTAAACCGAACACAATCCAAAAAGTAAAATCTCTATCGTCTAAGTTTGCTAAAATATGTACAAATGAGGATTTGCGACTGAACATATTCTATAGCCTTGACCATAACAAAATTAACTGCCTAATGTCAACAGGTGGTGTAGTAAATGATTACACTGATCTGCAATTTTTCAACTTTTTTCTGTTGTTTTCAAATGAATAGGTGTATCTGAATAGATTTTTTGCGCAGTTTCCGAAAATGACCTTCGAAATTCCGTATCACCTCAGGGTTTTTTTCACAAATGACGAAAATGGGAAAATTAAAAAAAACGTTATTTTTTAATGACATTGCTATATGGCAACATTTGTAACGTGTGAAAATGTTCTCTGGAGGGGCAGAATGGTTGTTTAAGGAATAGATAAACATAAATTCATGTTCAAAAGCAAACATAGCTAACATTCGCCACTTGGCTCCTCTTCAAACTTCCTCTTTTTGGATTGTCTTCGGTGTGTGTCCGTACAATCTCTGCTCAACATCCAACAATAGTCGGCCATCATATATACAGTCCACTTTCCTTGGTATCTCTTTTCCATCACTTTAATATCCTGATGGAAGCGCTCGCCATATTCTTCCAAAAAATCACCAAGATTGTTAGGAAAGTAATTTAGATGAGCATGAAGAAAGTGAACTTTGACGCTCATGTTGCAACCAAGCAGTTCATAGGATTCCAGCATGTCCTCGACTAAAGTGGTGTAATTTGAAGCCTTCGTGTTCCCCAAAAAGTTGTGTACCACATTTCTGAATGCAGTCTATGCTCGCAATTCACACTCACTCATGGTTTCCTTGAATATGTTGTCTGCCATTAATTTTTGTATTTGAGGGCCTAAGAAAATGCCAGCTTTAATTTTTTCAGACGTGATTGATGGAAACTTACCACCAAGATACTGAAAGCATTTACTGTCCCTGCTTAAAGCTGTCATGAATTGCTTCATTAAGCCAAGTTTGATGTGTAATGGTGGCAACAGTATTTTCGAGGGATCAACCGGTGAAAGTGAAACAATGTTTTTTTCACCAGGTGTGAATGTACTTCTGACTGGCCACTGCTGCCGAACCCAATGTTCCGTCCTTGCTCTGGAGTCCCATTCAAACAAAAAGCAAGGAAATTTGGTGTAGCCTGCTTGTTGGCCGAGCAATATTCCAATCACCTTGAAATCTCCGCACAAAGACCATTCATGAAACTTGTACTGCACACTTTCCAGCTGTAATTTAAGGTTCTTGTATGTCTCTTTCAAAGTCACAGAATGTGCTACTTGAATGGATGGATGGATGTTAGTATTGTGTAATAAAACACCTTTTAAACTAGATTTGCTGGCATTTATGAACAACCTCCACTGTCCTGAATTGTAATTAATGTTGAAGTATTTCATGACTGACGGAATGTCTCGACAATATACCAAACCGCCTTCCTCAGCAAAAAACGGAACCAATTCTGCTTCTCGGTGTCTGTACCAGGAGAATCTTGTATTAGGACATAGTAAATTTTTTTCCTGAAGTCGTGATCCTAAAAGCTTTGCTGTGTCTTTAGGTAAATTCAAATCACGAACCAAATCATTCAGTTCATGCTGGGTAAATGGCACTGGGGTTTCATCCTCCATGCTGTCCGGTTGGTACATCTCATCACTTGTATCACCGTCTGAATGGCACAGGGATGGATTCACTATGGGGCACTGGTCTTATGGTAGATGGGATATTGGGATACACAATGTTATGCTTACTGGTTCTGGTATGGCCCACGATATTCACTGTGCAGAAGTAGCAGTCGTCACTGTGATTTTTGGCTCACGCCACACTATGGGTACACCGAACGGCATTGATGCCCTTTTTCCACTTTTCCAGTTCCTCAACCCCTCCACACATGCACAGCGCACATTGTGAGGAGACCAAACTTTGTCCTGATCTGCTAGTTTAATGCCAAAGTATTGAAAATAAGCATTTTTCACAAAAGGCTTAATATTTTGCCTCTGTTTTTTTCCCTGTCGTATAACAGCCACATATGTAGCAAAATATGTCTGGATGATTTACACAACCACGTGAAGCCATTGCACATGCCACAAAGAAACAACCGAACGGGACCTGTCCCTTCTTTGCACTGACTAGTGTAACACGATCTGCCCCGAATGGCGCCACATGTGACCAATAGAAAGAAGGGGGCAGTGGCGCGAGGTATGAGTCATACTGCAGTGCCAAGATTACATTTTCTCATGTTCCGCCTTTGTGAGTGGCGGATTTCCAATTAGGCACGGTAGGCACGTGCCTATGGGCGCAGCTCCATGAGGGGCGCAAAAATTTCAGTGAGGGTGTAAAATTGTGGTGGGACTGGGAACAATGCTAAGCAGAGTCATGTTCGGACATAGCAGCGTTCCCTAAAATTTATTTTTGGGGTGTGTGTGTGTGCGTCAGACAACAACACTACCAGCGCCTTTGGGGCACCTCCCGTTTGGGAAGGGTGGAGGGTGTTTTCTTTGTCTCAGTGAGTCGCAGCTAACATTCTTGGACGGAACTACTGCACTTATTGAAATTCGTAGCTCCAAGTCCTGTCAACATGTTCGACTTTCATACCGAAAGTTCTGTCGGTAGTCACGTGGGTTATGGTCTGCGATTATCCATTACACAGGTCTGGACTAGGGATGGGCAAAAAACCTCGATGTTGCAGAAGCCGATACATCGAAAAAACATCGAGGTCTCGTGACCGATGTTTGGAACTGGAAGAGAATATCTTCTACGAAAAGTAAATGCATTTCTTTTTGTTACATTCATAACTATACAGAGTAAAGAAATATCACCTTCCTATTGGTTTTTTTACTTGATTCTTTGGCGAAAACTGAGATTTTTTCCTCGAAGGCAAGTGAGCTGATGCATCGAAAAAACATCGAGGCTTATTATTAGTTACTTGGGGTTGAATTGGTGAATAATCACCATTATATTGAACAGAGATTTTACCCACTGATATGCCCATTCGCTGCTACAGATAAAAAAGTATGAAATCTTCCGCTTGTTAGCAAGACATCATGGTTTGCACCAATACATCGAAAAAACATTGAGGTTTCCACCGATACATCGGGCGTTTTAACAAATATTACGTTACTAGATGTTGCATTGTTGAGTATCACCGTTTACATTGAACGGATATTTTACAAATAGATCGCCCATTCATTGCTGCAGATGGAAAAGTACGAATTCTTCAGTTTATTAGCAAAACATCGAGGTTCCCACCGATGCATGGAAGAAACATTGAGGTTTTCACGATGCATCGAGCGTTTTAACAAATATTGTGTTAATGGTTGTTGAACTGGTGAGTATCACTGTTATATTAAAGAGAGATTTTACAAATTGTGTGCCCATTAACTGGTGCAGGATGGAAAAAGTGCGAGTTTTTCAGTTTATTAGCAAAACATCGAGTTTTACACCGATGCATCGAACAAAAATAGAGGTTTCTACTAATGCATCGGGCATTTTAATATATATTATTAGTTACCCGATGCTATTGGTGAGTAATCACTGTTATATTTAACAGAGATTTTGCATATATATATTGCGTATTTACTGCTACAGATTGAAAACAACGAAATTTTCGGCTTATTAGCAAAAACATTGAGGTTTTCACCGATACATCAAAATTTCCACCGATACTATCGATGCATCGATGTTTTAGGAATGAGTAACCACCGATGTCGATCATCAATGTTTCCCACCGATGTGCCCATCCCTAGTCTGGACTGCTCTTTCGTCTTACGTAAAAAACTGCTCATCGGACCTCGGAGCTACGATTCTTTTGTACACAAATAGTGATGTTTACTTCACACACATAGAGAATTTTCTAACCCGAACAGGTTGAGGAGAAAAAGAAAAGCGACGTATTCGGGGAGGGGCACTGGGCACACGATGTCTGTCCTGTCCCCTCCCTCCCCTAATGGCGACCACGACCGAGGTCAACCTGGCCCTGGGCCAACGTACCTCCCTCGTCCCTTGGTAGGGGCCTTGGGCCATCGCCCCCTAAAATGCCTGGGCGCTGAAAGTTTACGACCGCTGTGACATCACACAACGCGCCGGGATGAACCTGTTGGAAGGCGTATTATTGAGCTAGTTTACTTATTGTCACAGTTGTTGTCTTGCTTCATTCTAAGCTGTTTTCTCTTCGCAGAATCTATATTCCTGCTTCCATTCATTTGTAAACTTTGTTGAGGATTTCAAAACAATCACTCTGCATGATACAAGCTTTTTTTTTTTTGTGCACCACCAAGAAAGTTTTGTTGGTAATGTCAACTCTTTTATTTTGAAACCGAGAATGCCTTCTAGCTGTTGTGTCCCAGGATGTACCTCAAATTATGGTCCTGCTAAAGAAAATGTTAAAGTGTTTAAATTTCCGAGTGAAGAAAGCAGATTTCAATAGTGGCTGAAGAAAATTCTTGGGAAGGACTGGTTTTCTGGAAAGCGAAGCGTAGTATGATGCATCAAGCATTTTAAACATGAAGACAGTGTCACTAGAGACGATGGCTCGATTATTGTTGTCGCACGCTCATATTGCGCTTAGCAAAGATGCAGTGCCATGTATTTTTCCTAATCTGCCAAAATATCTTTCTGACAAAGACACTCATAGAAGGAAAACGCCATCTAAAAGATTCGAAAACTTACCCGACAGAAAAGAGGAAGCGAATGACGCAATTCTGGATAAAGATCTGATACAGACTTTTGATGCTTTGAAATAAACATCTAAATTATTGAAAAAAGGGTGGTATAGTTTGGACGAAGTGGACTGCCTTCATTTTTATAAAATTAGTTGTAAGACATCACCTATTAAAATATCATCCAGTTTCATTATCTATTCAGATTTGTCTGTGGAAATTTATGTCAATCAAATTAAAGTTGAAAGCAAGAGAATGATCTGGCTTCTAGAAAAAATTTAAAATGGAAATTTGAAATTAAATCGGTGGTTACAGCTTGAAAAACTCTTAAGTTACATTGATGAAACTGAAGATGTTCCTCAAAGTGTGTCGTTAAATCATATATCGAACGTGATGCAGGATTATATTGACGATCACAAAGGCAGCAATGAAATACACAACATAAAATTTTGTCAAGAACAAATATCATTATTGTCAAAGAGTCAGCTCGCTCGAAGGTATAGTCCTGAAATGCTTGCGTGGGCTTTCTAATTTTTTACCAGTTCGCCGGCTGCCTACAGAATTATTCATAAAAGTGGAATTTTAATTTTGCCACACGAAAGTAACTTAAGAAAATTATCATCATTAGTTCCTTTCAAGAGTAGCAATGACGGAAAAAAATATGAGCAATATTTGAAAACCAAGGCTTTGAAACTGGAGCGCCAAGAATTGATTGTAAATTTGTTATTAGACGAAATAATCATCCGACCTCAAATAAACTATGCGGGTGGAACTCTATCTGGCCTAAGTGTTAATAAAAAAATGCAGAGAGCCACTAGTGTTCAGAGTTTCATGATTTCTTCTTTGTATTCAAAGAATAAAGATGTCGTGGCATTATTACCAATGAAAAACATGACTGCCAAAGACCTACTTGCAATGACAGAAAATGTTTTAGGAGTTATTCAAAGTGCAAGATTCACTGTTGTTTCGATAATAGCAGATAATAACAGAATAAACAGAAATTTGTTTACATTTTTCTGTGGGGTGAATTAAAAAGTTCAATTCCAAATCCAGCATATCCTGATTTAAAGCTATTTTTCCTTTTCAACTCGGTACATATTTTGAAGTGCATCAGAAATAACTGGATAAACCAATCAACTCAGGGCATATGCCTTCATTTTCCTGATATCGTTGATAATGACAGAATACTTACGGCATCTTTTAATCATATCATACAGCTCCATCAAAAAGAAAAACACAGAATAATAAAATTTGCTCCAAATCTGAATGAAAAGGCTCTTTATCCCATTGGCATTGAAAAACAAAATGTTATGTTTAAGAATTTTTGAGGAAAACAATATCTACGCTTTGAAACTAGAAAACAATCCTGAATACGAAGGAACTATAAAATTTTTAGAAATAATTACAAAATGGTGGAAAATTGCTAATATTAGACACCAACAACAAGGCGTATCAACTCGTGATGTCAATTCATTATCGTTTTTCGATGTTAATGATGAAAGAATTTCATTTTTGTCAGAATGTGCAGCATGGCTAACGGCATAGAAATCCGTACGAATGTTGCATGCACAAAATCACAGGAAACGTTTTGTTCATTTATGCGCACAGTCAGTGCCTTGAAGCACTTGATATTTTATCTTGTGTTAAAGCTGAAAGACAACTGCGTTCTTACTGGAAAATTCCAAACTGATGCAATTGAAGGAAGGTTTGGACAATATTGGCAGTTGAATGGTGGGAATTACAACATATCGGTAGAACAAGTTGTGAAATCGGAGAAGAAAATCAGAATTGTTCAGCTGATAAAACTCCGCTCTTCAAGGCATGAATACTTTTCAATAAAAAAATTTTTTAAAAGAATTTGATGTCGAAGAAGAACCAGATACTACGGAAGACCTACCTGATATTGGAATAAGGGGAATTGATTTAGATGAAATAGATAGTGATGAGGCCGATTTATTACCTGTATTCATTTACTTGTCCGGATAACAAAATGAAAAGTTGAACTGCCACTTGTGCCAAAAAAAAAAAAAAAAAAAATAACGTCAGATAAAGAGATAATTCTAGAATTAGGCGATTCCAAAGTGAAAAAATATTTTGAACTACTCGATCGAGGTGGAGTAACATATCCGTGTGAACTAGTAATACTTTCTTTCATTGCATGTTATAAATTATTATTTAAGCTGTTTTTACGTGAAGAGAACGAACATTTACTCCATATGGGAAACATAAAATCACTGCTGAAAAACCTGACTCGGGATAATATTTCTGAATTTTCACTACCTGGAGCTTATTGCATTAGATGTGGAAGAACTATTATAGAGTTAGCCATGAAGTGTGTTTCAGTGTTTTTGAACATTTTTCTAAACAACTACACAAAACTCAGAAATGATGTCGTTGATGGAAAATCTAATAAAAGAAAATTTGCTGTCCTTTCGGCCGTTCCATGACAAGGAAGTTCAAGCATTAAACAGGTATTTTTCATTTGAAATTTATTCAATTTGTTTTTTTTTTTAATGCCCAATTAATATCGGTGGAAGACTTGTTTTTGTTCCAATTTTTTGTATTTGGTTAGCGGAAAATGTGAAACCTTTATATCTTATCAAAGTGATATGAAATTCCAAAGAGCCATAAAATGAAGCCCTCACAGTTCGATCTCCGTTAATGTCTTCGTTTACATAATTTTTCTTCGTAACTGCAATATGCACTTTCCTATATTTTATATCTTTGAGGAAATGTTTAATTTAACTGTAGTACATTGCAAACAGTATAACTTTGTATTAGCAACATGAGATCAGCCATTCATTTAAAAAATATATTTGGTAACGGGAGCAACTAAGGAGAAAGCAATGTTACTGCAGCGTTCTTCCAGATTAACGTCCGTTGCTTCCTGTGACGTCACGACAGCGGAAAACTTTCAGCGCCCAGGCCCCCCACGACACAACAAACAATGAATAAAGAAAGAAAGCAAAAAAAGGACAAAACATACTTCATTCCTAGGGAGTCCCATGGGAGGGGGCATGGGTGTGACCGTGTGAGACCCGTTTACCATACCATATGTGGTCAAAGACAAACGTTTTTAAATTGCTTTCATCTGAATAGCTGGGCGTGCGTGTATGGTGTACATGTACCACTAACTCCCATCCAGATGAAAATGCGCTTCACAAAGACAAAGCTCAGGGAACTGGAATTGGTCAGAGCTATAAGTGTATCAAGTGTCATACTCGTAATTAACCAAGCGTTTGCGGAAGTTTCTGCGGTGAGTTTAGATTTTTACTAGGAAGTTTGAACAAGCTTGTTTTAGTGTGTGTCGGGTGCTGTGCTGAAATTTCTGTGAGTAATGAGTGTAAAAAAAGGGAAAACTCAGTGGGGCTCAGAATCGGGAAATCGCGATTGCAAAAAAAAAAAAAAGGAAGGAAAACTAAGCTGCTGGAAATCCTACTTCTTGAAGAACACCTTAAAGAAACTCGGGCTTAGCTTTGGGATACGCTCACCAAGATCGATATCACGCCACCTGCTATCATCCAGGAACACCCATACCTCACTGACTAATGTGGGAGTGTATTCCAGACTATTGGAATACCCGGATGGTACCACCAACCATTACATCGGAATGACAAAATGCTCTTTGACTGGTCGAACACAAGCGGGACATCTCGCACAGAAAATCGATAACCGCCCTATCCCGGGAAGTGGTTACCCATTCCTCCATCCCGAAGTGGAACCAGATCAAGCACGTGGCTCTTTATACTACCGCCAGGGGCACTGCTCTTAGGGAAACCATCGAAATATTGACTAACCCTGTGGTCTGCAATGATGACGTCTCACTGGAGCTTCCCCAAATATGGCGTACTTTTCTTCGAGCTTAGTACGTTTTTGTGGTCATCTCTCGTTGTTGCATGCACGCGATGCAACATAGCATGCTCTCATATTCTGTTCATGTTTGTTTTTTAATTTTTTCTGTCATTTAGTTCTATTGTCTTGCCTATCTCCGCGCATAAGTGTGAAGAAGGCACCCTTTGGTGTTGAAAGCTTACGCTTTAATAATCATATTTTTACGTCAATAAACGGATATTTGTATTTCCTTGTGGTGTTTCTTTACAAATCACTAATTTATAATAGTACAATATTATACCTACATGCATGTAGATATTTCTGTTGATTGAGATATTGAAACATAACTGAACTTTTTTTATGTGAAAATTTAAAAATTGATCATTCTGATAAAAAATTTGAGGACCTTCATTCCATGGAAAAGAAGGGGCATTTTTAAAACTATGGACTTTTATGAACCAAGCTGAAAAAAAGGGACATGTTGGGAGCAACTTTTGCCTAGAAAGTGGCAGGGATGGGGGGACGCAGTGCAGCCACATCCTGCTAAGAACCGGCTCCCAGGCACGTACGCAGAACTTAATTTCGAGGAGGTTCCAAACTCCAAGGGGTTAAGCACAAAAACGTGTTTGCTCAGCCAATATATGAATATATATGTTTGACCATGAAGTCGAACATTTAGAAGGGGCGGGGTTCTAGACCACCTGGAGCTGAACCCCATGAGTACGACTCTGCCGGTCCCGATATCAGAACCAGGACGGGTGTACGGGTGATAAGCTCCTCCTCAGGGGTGCTTGGAAAATTTGTGCCTATGGCCGCCAAATCTGTAAGTCCGCCACTGGACGCCATACAGATAAAACAGTTGGATTTCCATTATCAGCTATATATTTATGCTATATATCACACGTTACAAACAATGTCATTAAAAAATAACGTTTTTTTTTAATTTTCACATTTCCGTCATTTGTGAAAAAACTTGACGTGATACGGAATTTTGAAGGTCATTTTCGGAATCAGCGCAAAAAATCCATTCAAATACACCTATTCATTTCAAAACAACAAAACCTTGCATATTAGTGTTATTGTTTAGTTGTGTTACAAATTAAAAAATGCTGAGCTCCCATCCACTTTTTTTTTTTTAAGTTTGAATTGCTAATGTCACTGACAAGAAATAAGGTAAACATATAAACAATTTACAATTATAATTTCACTGAACCTTTTTTAACCTATAGGGTTGCATTAGAAAATTGAAAATACAAATGATGAGTAGATTGATTGAATATGTGTGCAACAGTACACTGAGACTAAAGGGTTTTTTTTATCGCATGTTCAAAGCCATATATTGGCATTTCTTGGGTGACTCAGTAGTATACAATGTTGAAAACACAGCGAAAAAAAAAATCAAGATGTCGCTTTTTTTCCTATGTAATAACCTGCAATAATTCTGCAAATGAGAAAATTGGAAAATGCTCGAGGTATTCCATTGTCACATGCAAGACATCTGAATACACTCAGCATGAACAATAATATTTTGAACTATTGGGTTTTTTATTTTAAAATAGACTTACCATATACATATGATATTTTATTACTAAAAACACAAAATAATGGGTAGTTACAGAAATTCATATAGATGGCAACAGTGTCACATGTGGGCATTGTATTTATGTCTGAAGTCAAAATCATCACAAAAAAGTATTCATCATCCTTTAAAATTACACATATTGGGCATATTATATCATGTTACATTAAAATAAAAGGTTATAGAAATATCAAAAGTCCTGTATATTTAAATTATGTGGTCCTAGAACTGTGAATAAAAAGAACACTTGGGCATAAAAGATGGATTGAATTCGTGGGATATTTTGACTCATGGACAGCATTGAAATATGTAAAGCACATAATCTTTTATATAGCTCCTTGAACTTAAAAAAATCCTCTGGAGGGCAAATATCTTCAATATTGTAACAGATATAGTCTGGCAGTTTTCGCCACTGGTAATAAACCTTTATGAACTTCCATCATGACTGAAACTTCAATGTTTTTACAATTTCTCCAGAATAAACAAGCCTGTCATATTGAAAAACTACCCTGATAGAAATCTGTAGTTCAGGAGAATCCACATAATAATTTACCTTGTCAGCCAAAGTATGTAATTTCAAATGTACAAGAATATTAGTAGCAATCAGGTAATTAATATTGATTATTCACAGCAATCAAATTATAAATCCAATTAAAATCAGATATAACGAGGATCCCACTGTTACGAGAGATTCCAAATGTACCATCAATTTGTTAATATTAAAGATAGGAAAAACTTTCATGTATTATGAGTGGTAAATCTAAGGAGCTCCCTCTGTAATGAGAGGCTTTCATGGCCAATCTTTCTTCTTTCAAAGCTTTGGAACAAATTCTTTCCATGAAATTCCAGGAAGTGGTAGGGAGATAAATATGTACAACTGCACGCAGAGATATGTCACCACTGGTTAGTCTTCTTGGCTCTTTGGATGCTGTCCCCCTGTTTCCTTTCACCTCTCTGCACAATGGTAAGAAGTCGGAACATTTTTATGAGATGAGTCACCAGTAGCTAGTCTGCTTGGCTGTTTGGATGCTGTCCCCCAACTTTCTTCCACTCGTCTCCACAACAGTAGGAAGTCAAAACATTTTTTACCCATATACATTGTGTGTTTTCTTTCTATAAATGGAGAATAAAAGGAAATGTTTGACTTTGGGAACAAAATTAATCGTTTTGAATGAATGTGAGACAAGTTTAAAGCCGAAAAGGTGAGATCGTAAGAAAATTTGGTCTTGTATCATCAACACTGTTTACAATTTTAAGAACAAAGAAAAAACCAAGGAGGTGGCTTTGCATAATAACGCACCAGCAAAATCCATGAAGTTACACAGTGGTGAACATAAGGAATTGAAGGAAGCATTGTTTACATGGTTTTGCTACAATTGAGCCAAAAACATTCCTGTTAGTAGAGTGATGATAAAAGCTAAAGCTAATGAATTAAGAATTAAATGTTTAAATGAAGATTGAGAATTTTAGTTATTCAGACAGTTGGTTAAGCCAATTCAAAACTAGAAAAGGGATTTCTATGCAAAAAATATTTGGAGAATCAGCTTCTGTTGGCACACAAGCAGTTCAGGATGGATCCTTTCAGAAATTCTAGCTCAATACAATGCAAAAGACATTTACAATGCAGATGAAGCACTTTGTTTTATAACCTGTTGCATGACAGGACTTCAGCTGTAAAAGGCAATCCATGTAAAGGAGGAAAACACCATAAAGGATGTTTAACTTTTCTATGTTGTGCCTGGATGGTGGTCATGAATTTAAGCCATTGGTGATTTGGAAAATCACAAAGACTGCACTGCTTTTGGGGTACTTTGCTACCATGCACATATGAAGCTAATTCTTGTGGCCTTTTTTATCTCTATGTACTTGTTTTCTGTCCCTTTCATATTTCCTTGGGTTAGCCTTTTTTTTTCTGATCTGTCATTGTTTCTTTTTTCTTGCATTCTCCTCTTTTTCTAATGGTCACTAGTATAAAATTCAAGAGTAGTTAGCAAACAAGTTTGCTAATAAGCAAAGCGGAGACAGTTGTATTGAAGCACTGTTGCCAATCAAGAAAACAAAAATGGTTTACTTGAAACATATTTTTCTACAGTTCTAAAATTGGGAATGGGCTGCATTTTTGACTAAAAAACATTCACATTTGTGTGCTTTTCAATCATTACCACTGAAAAAGATAATAATTAATTTCAATTTTGATTTAAAGAAAGGTAATCTGAAAAGGTTAACAACACATGTCCCACGTATGGCCCCTGTCATGCACAGGACAAACTAATTCACTAGAAATTGGTTGTTTAACAGTTGGAACCCCAAATTATAACTGATTATTATCTCCTCCTACCTAGATTTATTCCAACAGCTTTAAGATTTTAGCAAACATAGTTCACTGTATATTTAAAGATATTAACTCCAAGTGTCACGTACAGGACGCAAACTGTCTAAATAAATTGGTTTCCAGAAAAGAGTGCAAAATAACATTAACAAACTAAAATCATACTGTATCAAAGTCAAGATTAGGAGTTGAACTTGACTTTATTTCAAATAAATACTAGCTCTGGTGTTTTTCAATTGCTGACAGACACTAATAAGTGTAACAATTAATTTAGGCTAAATACAAAAATAAAAGGACAACCATTTTTTTTTTTTAATCTAAGTGTTGCTTCTCACAAAAATGACAAATTTTATATTTATGTAAAATTTGTGATCATCAATTTATATAAACTTAACCAACAGTTGACTTTTCTTTGGAATCTGGTTAGAAAAGAAGTTAGTAAATATAGCAAGCTTTTTTTTTTTTTTTTTTTTTTTTGAAGCATCCATGGCAAGTTCTAATGTACGAATCCATGGCAAGTTCTAATGTACGAAGTACGAAACTGTAGAGAGAGAGAGAGAATTACTGAATACATTTCTTACATAATTAGTACCCCAATATTTATTCATCATATATGTTACTGGTATGTGCACTGTACAGTAACTCACAAAAGAAGTGGTATCACAAATAATAACTCAAACATATTCTTTAAAGTGTAGCTTTTGTTTTCATCATAAATACACATGTCACTCCCTTAATTAATTTTTTACCATGAAACTTACACTGTTTAGCATCATCCAAGAGTAAAAAAGTTGACTTACTATTTTATCCCAAGGAATAAGGTAGTGGTCTAGCTGACTGTGGGTGGTTTTGTGCTAATGGCCTTTATTCTGTGCTTTCTTTTCCCTTTTTGTAAACTGTTTTAGTGTTTGCTTCTTTATCAGAACTCTTGGCCCTTAATGCATTGAACACTAAAATTCACAACAAATATCTCAGTAAAAAGATTTCATAGATTAATAAATGTGTTTGGGAAGGTACATGCTTTTGAGTCATTGTCACATGAAAATCAATACCTGTGTGTGTACTATGTATCTATCTATCAGGTACTTAATTTGTCTTTCATTGAACTTGACTGCAACTCTGTATGTACAGATCAACTGACTGTTTTGTAAGTATCATTTTGTACATGTGGTTATGGCTGGCTGAAACATTAATGCTGGATTTGCCAGGATACTCTGAATGAATGAGTGCACCATTTGCCGATGTTTTGCAAAATTCCAAGCAGGAGACATGTCCTTTGCAAAGGCACTCCGTGGCTATATCCACCTGTAGCTGTAACAGACGAGAAACTGAAGAATATTGTGGAAGCTGACCCACGGCAAAGTGTTCATGAGATCACAGCGAAGTTATGTGTGCATACCTTCACTGCGATCTCATGAACATGAATTGACAGTAGCCAATAAAACACATCTAGATGTGTGCATTTCTTCCCTTGCCAGGCACAGACTGGAGGGATTCCTGCCCCAGATTGGAAAGGTGAGTCCTTAACTAGAAAGTCCTAAGTGCATAAAATACACATAGTGGATAATACATGGCTAAAAAAAAAAAAATAAATCTATAACTACTAATTATACTAGCAAAAATACTGTTCTTCACGTGTTTACACTAGCAATTTTAAGCAGAAGTCGACAGGTTCCTGGTAATATTAACAAAAAGTAAACTACAAGCAGCAAAACTAAGGACTTTCCCCAACTTTGAAAAGTAGGCCTACATATATTGTTGTCCGGCATCTTCTGCACGAGAACAAGTACAAGCAGTTGACAAGACATGTAACATAGCGAAAGGTAAAAATGATGAATTGAATTAAAAGGTGAATTAAAAGGTATGAAACCAAATATAAAAGGGTGAAATTCAAATGAAATGAGAACTTTAAAATCTATTGAGTAGTAAAATCCAACTAAGATAAAAATGATAAGAACACGAAACCTATCTCCATTCTACTCTTGCTACTAGTATCCATATATGCTGAAACATGTAAGAGTTCAAAGGTGCTAAGTGGGTCCTTTTCAGCAATTAACAATCAGCACAAAGGTTGGATTCCATGGAGCCACCTAAACACTGTCCAAATGCACTCCTTACAGTTGCTGAAAATGCTGGTTTTCATATGGTAGTTGATTCATCATTTCATTTCTCTGATCAGGTAACACCAACAATTCAGACTGATATTGTGATGAAATGTAAAAGAAACTCAAAAAGCTCAGTACCAAGCAGCCAGATTTGATCAACAGGCATGGGGTCCTTCTGTTGTGTATGCAGTGTGCACCACTTGTCCTTCAGAGAGCCATCCAACAAATCCACCAGCTGAACTATGAAACTCTGCTGCACCCTGCATATTCCCTAGACCTTGTTCCCACGGATTATTACATCTTCCAGCATCTAGACTTCAGGGGGAGAAGACCTTCCCAAACAACCAACTATCTGTCAGGCCATTACTACCTTCTTTTTTTCACAGACTCTGAAGTTTCAGCAGTGTGAGGCCCATAGCTTCATAATCCATTGGCAGAAGTGTGTCAATGCAGATGAAACTACTTTAGACAGATAGGTGCTTCTTATTTTTATGAGGGTTTGCTGGTGGCACTCTCATCTCGGACATTTTACCCACACCAACCCAATAAAATGTAGGGATGTCATGTAGAATTGTCTCAACCATATATGGGCAAGTCACTCTATCTTATTTCTTATGGACTGCTCTGTTAAGAACAAAAAATTAAATTAAAGTAAGCCAAACTGTACTTCTGGTTATTGGACTGGAATAATCTTAGAATACTTCTTTCGAGGATCAAACAGGGAGAAGGGGGGGGGAGGGACACGAAAATGGATCAACAAGCATTTGTTTTTCCTGTGAAGAATTAGGTTGGAGACCTACAGTGGAAAGATAAAAATGTGGAAGCCCAAAATGTGAACTATCACAATTGTAGAGAAATCTAATCTCTACAGTGCATTCAACAAAAGACTGGGTACAAGAAGGTAAGGCTTAAGCAACATAAATTTTAAGATAAGTTAGTTATGGAATAGATTGGCTAAAAAAATGAAAATATAAATATAAATGTGATTTCTATTATTCCACCATAGTTACCTGAGCATGATTGTGACTGGAAGGATGAGTGTACACCAGAAGGATGAGAGTGACCCTGTGGTAGAGTTTTATTTCTTCAGCAATAATGAACAATCCTATACTCTATATGAGTTGATGGGAACAATTTGGGCTTTTGGTCATTTTTCCTCTTCTGCATAATGAAATACTGGACATAATGCCAACTTCAAATATTTGAGTTTTGGCAGAAGTTTTACTTTACTCTCTGTTTCCACTTTTTGGGGAACATTAAATTTATACATTATCATTACATATAAAGTATTTAAGTAGTGTCATTTAAAATTTTTATCATGTATTGCTTTTTTTTTTTTTTTATTTCTTGCTTTCATAGCTGAGGTGCCTGTGATCCTTCGTTAGCATATTTTTTTTTTTTTTACTTTATATTTTTCCCCGTGCTTCTTATTTTCATTCACTGTGTTTATTGTTATGTTTGATATCTAGTGAAAATTTTTGTTTTATAGATTCCTGAATCTGACTTACATGACCCATGTAGTGAGGTCACTATTGCTGAAGAAGATACTCTTATTTATGAGGTAAAAAAGAAATAAATTCGTTTTGCTAATAAACATTCTTTTCAAAATTAATTTAGAAAGATTTTAATTATGTGATCCTTAAAAAGTACACTGGTGTTCAAAATTAAATTCCAGAAGGTATTCACCAGGAATAAACGACTCATAGCAGCTGGTAGAAATGTTTGGAATGTTAAGAGAAACAATCATAAGGGCAATAAACATTTTATAACAGCAGATCAACATGTACACATTTGGCATATACAGGGTCACATCCACTATCGTCACAAAGGTGAGATGTAAGAATGTAACCTAAATATGTCCAAGTAAGGACTGTGATCACCTCGTATGGACAGGTAACTCTCAGAACAATGATACATACTCATCAACAAATTGTTAGTGAACTCTGGAGACAAAGAATTCCATTCCTCAATGAGGGTGGTGCATAGCTCAGGAAGGGTTCTGGGAAGGAACTTATGAGCTACTATGTGCACTCCCAGAGCATTCCAGGCATGTTCTATTGGATTCGGGTCCAGAGGCCCTGCTGGCCAGTCCAAACATTGTATATCCTCACTCAGCAAGAAATCATTGGCAAGCTGAGCCCTGTGTGGGTGAGCATTATCATCCATTAAAAAGAACCGAGAGCCAACAGCCCCCCAAAAAATTCTTAAATAGGATCACATCCCTATGGCACTGAACATTCACATTGCCTCCTGCAAACATGTGGAGTGATGCGCTGCCATTGAACATAATGCCGCCCCACATGATCAGACCACCGCCTCCAAAGGAGTCTTGTTCGTGGACATTTTCAGGATCAGTACAAGTTCCCACCAAATGAATTGCAGAAGAGAATCCATTTATAGACTGAATCTCTACACATCTGTAAAATGAACAGCAGCCCACTCATCTGAACTCCAGAAATGATGTTGACTACTCCAGTTCAAGCAAGCTCTCCTGTGAGATGCTGTTAGCAGTACACAAACCATGGGCCTCCTGACATAAAGATCAATTACCTTAAGCCTTTGATACATTGTTTGCATTGATACTGTAGTCTTAGTGGCAGCAGAGAGCTCCCAAAGCAATTGCCAGGCTGTACAGGCTATTACGCCATGTGGTTAAAGTGACATAATGGTCCTTATGATGTATTGTACAACTTGGATGACCTTGGCTAGGTCGTCATGATGTCTCACTAGTGTTGTTGAATTGCTGCCATGACTGTGAAGCCACTCTGGAGTGGATATTACAGTCCCTTTCAATCCAGGCTTAAGATTAGCCTGCTTCTAGTAATCCTATCACTCGCCATTGTACAGCATTTGATACACGTGTATGAGACATGAGGAAAGCATTTACAGCTACTGAATGCTTCTGCCACTGCTGTTCGATCCACCATCACTTCCTTGCCTGTGCATTGTATCATTTTCTGATAATATGACTTAACATGTTCATCACCTATTCATGTTTTTCTTTGATACCTGATGAGCTGCGAGACATTAAATCCTTATCCATACCTTGGAGTGCCAAGTTTCTTTTATGAGTGGGTTCTTTTTTAATTTCATGGCAACAATTGAAGCGAAGCAGATGTAGCTTAGAAATCTGAGTACTGTTCAGATTCTTGATAGTCAAAGTAATCTGATGCTTCCTCTTAGCATCAAGATGACCTTTTCTCACATTGAATGTTCTCTGAAGCACTGGAACTTGTAACCTACATCCATACTTAGATGTGAGAAAAGGCCATGTTGATGCTTCGAGGAAGCATTGGATTACTTCAACTATTGAGAACCTGAATGGTACTCAGAGTTCTAAACTGCATGTGCTTAGCTTCATTAGCCTTGGTGCTCGAATGAAAATTGGTTCAATTCCTGCTCCAGGGAAATGTAATTTTAAAGTTTCCTGAAGAAGTGGCTAAATGGAATACAGTGACATTTGTATTGCCTTCCACATATATGTGAAGAATTATATCTTCAGGGTGATTTGTTTCCCTCTGATATATGTAAGATGCTCTCTGTCCCCTTTTTTTTTTTCTTACATATTACAAATGTAAAATTTAAACTTCCAGGCAACTTACTTTAATGTCTGTGTGTCTGTTTGAGAAGGTGAAAAGGCATAAATTGGCTTTTTGGAAAGATAGGAAGACTTTCTGGAAGTACATGAGACTCAGGGAAAATAAGGGAAACAAAGGCGTAAGTTGTGTGAAGAATAGCGTTGGGGAAATGGTATGGGAGCCCAGTGAGTTATGTGAAAGATGGGGTGAATGCTTCTGTGAGTTATTAGATCAGGAAAGCAAAGGTGATTCTGAGGCAGATGCAGATGATGTCACAGTGAAGGCGGGAAGCACAGGAGGAATCTCAAGAGAAGAGGTGTGTAAAGCTCTAAAATCTCTTCAGAATGGTAAGGCTCCGGGGGTTGATGGCATAACTGCCATGATGTTGAAATATGGTGGTGACTCTGTAATTGACTGGTTAACTGAAATTTACCGGTTGTGCTGGGAGTTAGGAATGTTCCCTTGGGATTGGAAGGATGCTATCATTGTTCCCGTGTATAAGGGAAAAGGAGATCAGACTGACTGCAAGAACTATTGTGGTATTAGCCTACTGAGTATGCCAGGGAAAGTGTTTGATAAGGGCATTATTGAAAAAGTACGGGGTCTTGCATTAGAGAAAGTGTGGGATGTTCAGAGTGGTTTTATGCCTGGTAAAGGCTGCACTAACCAAATTTTGCATTACGCATGATGATTGAAAAGTATCTGGCTGTTGGTAAAAAAATGTTTGCTGCCTTCATAGATTTAGAGAAAGCTTACTTTTTTGAAATCTGTTCTTATGCACTAGAATTCTTTTGTTTGAAACAATGTTCAGTAATGCATTTTTAACTATTGAGACGACCCTTCACTCCTTCCAGAAATCACTACACTCTTTGAATGTCAACACATATCATGTATCTGTACAGCATTGCTAATGCCAATATGTCGTGTAGCTGCTTCTCTATTAATGTGCTATTTATAAATAAACAAAAAACTAAGGTTACTCACCTTTTTCCCAATGTCATTCAGGAGGTTTTGTTCTCACGTATACATTTCCAACCAGGGATTTATACACACCCCCAAATTTTTCCAGCACCCTCTTATGAAAAATATCACCCCCACCCCCTCCATTTGGGAGGGTGTAACAAACAAAGATACACACCCACCCACATATACTTATGGTGATGATGTTTTGTCATATCCCATCCAAAAGAAGTCGAAGTTGCATGATCAACAAGTTCATACACAGAAAGGAACGATCACAAGAGGAAGACACAGACATAGTGTGAATTTTCTTAACATTATTTACTTTTGATTGTCATTCAGTATAATGCCGGACAAAAAATGCAGTCCCAATGGCAAGGACAAATCAGCTTTTTGGTCAACTCGCACTTGCCCTTGCATCATTTGGTTGAGTGTGAGTAGCATCATAATCCTTAACGGAGTAGGTTGGGAAACGAAATTTCTGTGGGAAGCTAACGCTTTGGGGTTATTCGAAAGCACAGCAGACAAGGCCTGTTTTTTGCTTTTTATTTGATGTCCCATTCGTTTATGTGTGCAGTAGTGCAGTCGGGAATGGGTCCAAGACATTTTTTTAGCTGACATATTAGGGTAACAACAAAGAGAGTTCACTTGTCTACTTTCACAAACAAATGAAGCTATGAAATGCTTTACACTGTTATTAAAATAATCATTCACAAATATTTTTATGAAATGTCCTGAATTTTTACTTTCCGTTCATATACTTTGTTTATATGAAAGATCTATATAAGGGTGATTTTCTTTTTCTTGCAGAGTCTGTCTGTGTTCCTGTACCTTTGTAACACAATATCTCTTCAATGACTTGGGTTACAAATTTCAAATTCGGTATAATACATAGAGATTCAGTATCTCTTTTAGAAATTGCTATTATGCGCGTTAAAATACGGACATGTGATTATGGTGGTGCAGTTATTTATGACGTTTATTATTGAAAAAATACAGATTAAAAGAAAGCAAGAGCAATTACTCACATATATTCGTCCAGAGGTCGTTTTTGTTCGCATACCACGACCTCTGGACGAATATATGTGAGTAATTGCTCTTGCTTTCTTTTGGTCTTTATTTTTTCAATAATAAACGTCATAAATAACTGCACCACCATAATCACATGTCCGTATTTTAACGTGCGTAATAGCAATTTCTAAAAGAGATACTGAATCTCTATGTATTATGTATTTTAACCTCGTATAACTTGTGACTTCCTTATATGGAAGATATACGTGAAGTATCTATCAAATTCAGTATTTTGGACATATTGCCAAAAAAAAAATAATTTTGTCGATTTAAAAAGGTATTTGTTAAATGACGTTCGATTTAAGAAGAACACATGTCCGTATTTTAAAATTTTCTAATCTGCTCTCTCGGAAATGGCTTTAGTGACAAATCCAGAATTTTAGAACTTTTTATAAACACCCCACTGAATTTGAACAAAATCGGTCAAGAGCGTTTGATTTAAATAGAAATCAGTCAAGAACTTTTTCAATGCAATATCTTTGCAATGGCTTCAGTTACAAACTCTAAATTCGGCATTCAGGACTTATTAGCAAAGGAAAATTGTTTTACTAAGTTTGAAAGAAAGGAGAAAATCAGTTTCGTTTTGAAAAGAAATCAGTCAAGAAATTTTCTAATACAATGTCTAGGGAAGATACGAGATGAAAAGTTTCCACTAGTAAGTTGGTATCACCTTCTGAAATAATAACTCCGTCAAATTTAAACAAAACTGGTAAAACAACCTGGGATTCAAACATAAATTTTGTAAATCTCAAACAGCTTGAGTTATGAAATCAAAATTTTGTACCAGGGTGCAACAGAACGTAATACAGCAGTTGTTCCTTTTCTTGTGCTCTCGGATCTGCCATAACAAGTGCCTAATGAAAGAAAGAGTGCATCGGATGCAGATAATCCATCAACATTTATGGGACCAGATACTGTATAATGATGACGAGTTTCACTGGCAAACGAAAGAAAGCATCTTAGTACCTGAAATATCCTGGGATTGAACGTACATCTGAAGAATACAACTGCAGCATTTGTTGCAGATTTGGTAAAATGAAAACTGGTCCATGGATGACAGAGTTAGTTCACCTATCTGCTTCAAAGAAATTAGGGGCAAAAGGCATTAAAACGTGAACAAAGCCGTTCACATATAATGGGCCTTGGCTGCATCTAACACAACATTGGAGGGTGTGGATGTTAAAGCAATGGTGTCTATGCAGTCCAATAAACAGATAAAAAAAGAAATTCAACAAAGGATCTGCTAAAACTTGTGTACTACTTATTTAGATCGGAAATTCCGCACACGATATCGAACTGGCCTAATCTAGTTGCGATTACTGCTTTTGTGGATGGATCTGGTAATCTGGCTAATTGAATTAAAAATAATCCACAGAATTCTCACACTTATCATCCACTGCCATAACAGATTTCTTAGAAGCATTTGGTGAAGCTGTTATAGGAGCAATTGCTGAACGGCTGAAAGGTTTTCCATCATATTCAGTCATGGCTGATGAATGCACAGATATCAGTGGTTGTGAAGTGCTTAGCATTTGTGTTCGTCATATCATTGCTGAAGGTGAAGATAAAAATTCAAGATTGAAGAAACCTTTTTATCTGCAGTTACCCTACAGTTGACAAAAGCAGAGCATATTACAGATGTGTTGGTTACTGAGCTAAGAAAATCAGCTTTGAATCCAGCGAACATCTCTGCAGTATCATTTGATGGTTGTGCCAATTTTAGCGGAAATGTGAGTGGTGTCTAGGCGAGGCTGAAAGAGCATGCACCAAATTTATTATTTGTACACTGCCAAAGCCATCTTTCACAACTCGCTCTTGTTCACAGCTGCAGACAAGTCCTCATATCAAGAGAGTACTGAGTGTGCTTAATAAGCTGTACAGCACATTCAGAGTAAGATATAAAAGGTAATCAATTTTGCACATGGCAGGAATGGTGGCCAATAACATGTCTCATAAACTTGTTCAACCAGGGGAAACGAGATGGTTGTCACACGAAGGCAGTGTTAAAGTAGTCATACAGCATTATGCTTCTATATGTATAACCTTAGAAAATATCTACATTGAGGCTGGTGACTATTTGTCTGATGCAGGGGGACGTTTGCTTCTGTTTCGAAAGATATCAACGATTTTCATTCTCGTGCTACTTTCTACTCTTTTAACATCACTAGTTCATCTCAGTAAATCCTTGTAATCATCCCAAGAAAACTTAACGGAGGCAATGGTACTTATAAATTCGGTGCAAAAACACATCAAGGGTATTGAAATCAATGATTTGATGTTAGAAGCAATAGAAGTTTACAAAAAGGCTCAGGAACATGACATAAAAATGGAAGATAATGTGGGAAGCCAACGATAAGGAATTGTTGAAGTTGGCATACAGCTACAAGAATAAAATTATACAAAAAACGGACCAGAGATTCTCTTACGAATTTCAGGAATTGGGAAAGTTCCATGAGATTTACCAAAAAATCTGGAAAACCCTGACTTTACAAAAATTCCCACAATGTGTGAAACCAATGAAAATGACATAAAGAATGAGTTTAACATTTGCAGAAGATACCTTGGTAAATTGAAACTCAAAGCTATCTTCTAATGCTTACATGTGGTGCAGAAAGAAAAAACATGTTCCCTTTGCTGTCAGCTGCAACTATGTGCCTTTTACTGCTTCCTGTGGAAACTGCGTGTGTAGAAAGGACATTTTCAACAATGAACCGTATTCTGTCATCTGAGAGAAAAGGCATGCTTCCAGCACATGTAGATGCCTTAATGAAAATTTCAACAGAAGGCCCGAAAATTCCCAATCTTAGGAGCTCAACCCATGAAGATGGTATAGTGTATCAGTGTATTGAACAAGCTTATCACAAATGGCTTCAAAAGGGACGACAAAATATTTAAAAGATAAAAATGTTAAAAATGCTACACAACCAAAGAATCTGTTTATCTTTTTAAGAAATACTGTAATTGTTATTTTTAAATTATTAAGTGAATGTATGTGGCAAAATTATTAAGCAGATGCTAACCTCATTTAATATGGAAAAATGACATTTATTATACAAAATGCTGTGTCACAGCTATATTTTATATTTGGCATTTGCCTTGACAATCAACTATGACATGGCACAGGCTATGAATTTAACCTCCTAACAACTGTAAAAATGATCAATAGTCAATAATAATACACTGCTTGACAGAGAAAATGCCACACCACGATGACGTGAACGCAGCTCCATGCAAATTGCAGGGTGGGTGAACACGTACGTGTTATGCAAATGATTGCATTTGCAGGTCAATCGCAAGAACGGTGCGCGGGATATAAGTGGACAACCAGCCCGTGAGGCCATCAGTCAAGACATCGTCACGGCCGCGAGAAGTGAGTGGTTCTGCTGTAACTGTGTCTGGAGAATGAACAAGGGGTGCTAATGCCATTAAGATGCTGTCGTACGCAATTTCATCAAACGGATGAGTTCATGAGAGGTGTCATCGTAGGCCTTCGTATCGCCGGATGGTCCTTGTGTCGTATTGCATAAGAAAGGCAACGTGATGCCGCAATCATCGGTCGCATTTGGAGACAGTGGTCCCAGGAAGGATCTTTGCAATGTCGTAGGAGGACCGGAGCACAAAGACTGACGTCCGAGCGCACCGATCGTCGGATCCGACGTCATAACGTAGCGGACCCACAGGCCACAACGGGCGCCATTTTGTGGAGTGTACAGGGAGGCTTGATATTCCAATATCAACGCAGACAGTGTCTTGCTGATTGGCTGCGTCTGGTTTGCTGTCCAGCCGTCCGTTGCAAAGGCTACCCTTAACAGCGAGCCATCATTGTCACCACTTGGTGGTGACAACGATGGATGATAAGGCTTTGTATCCAAAATACTCCTGTCCCACAAGCAATAGATATTATTACTCAAGAACTAATACAACAAAAAATTCTAACAGGTACAAGAGTTAAAAAATGTAATGTTATATATATACAGTATAACATTACATACATATATATATATATATATATAAGTAAAAGAATATTAACATACAAGCAATCTACCCTCATAAACAAACAAATAGGGCCAAAAACCTTTAAAAAAAAAAAAACTCAAGTGAATAACAAAATGACAAAACAATGTTAAGAAAATATTTATAAAAAAAAAAAAAATTTGCATTATTGTGGTTTATATTATATTACATGAGTGAAAATTTAACTTTCCTATGCTATATAAAATATATATATATATGTGTGTAACCCACACTCACCAACCCGTTTGTCCAGTGTGGTGAGTTATGGCCAAACCCCTCCAAAATGACTCCACAACTTAAATCTTGGCCCTCAGTCTCCGGCAGCTGGAATGTACCTGGCCAAGGCAGCGGCCAGTGCGACATGAAGGCAGAGGGTGCTAAGAATCACCGGAGGACCGGACTAGGCTGTCATCTGATGCTGACCTTGGCTACTTACAATGGATGCTCCCTATCTTCTGATTCAAGACTTCTTGAATTGGAAGAGGAACTACAAAGAATCAAGTGGGACATCGTCGGGCTAAGTGAGGTAAGGAGAAGATCTCATTGAACTGAAAAGTGGACATCTCTTCTACTATCGTGGGACAGATACTGGCAGAACTAGTGGTGTTGGATTTATAATAAACAAGAAACTGAAGGATAAAGTTGTAGAAGTTGAAAGTTCCTCTGACAGAGCTGCACGACTTGTTATCCAACTCTCGAAAATATACCAGGCTCAGATTATTCAAACTTATGCACCCACCACAAGTCATCCTGAAGAAGAAATTGAAGAATTTTATGAGGAAATTCGTCATCTAAATAATAAAGGTAAGCAGCACGTGAAGATCATTATGGGAGATTTCAATGCGAAAATAGGGCAACGGCAACAGAATGAAACTGCAGTAGGTAAATTTGGTCACAGCAATAGAAATCAGCGTGGAAATACTCTCGTAGAGTTTGCAGAGGCAGAAGGGTTTTTCATCATGAACTCCTTTTTCAAGAAAAAGCCGCAAAGGAAAAGGACATGGAGGTATCCCAATGGATGGACAAGTGAAATTGATTTTATTATATGTAACAAGAAAGTTGTCATGGAAGACTGCAGTGTGCTAAACAAGTTCAACACAGGTAGAGACCGTAGAATGGTAAGATGTTAGATGCACCTCAATGCTAAACTCGAGCATGGCAAGCTCATAAAACAAACAAAGTGTATTGGCATGACCAACCTTAAAAATCATCAGAATACCTTCAAATTGGAACTGAGGAACAGATTCTCTGCTCTAGAAGGTCTAACATCAGAAGAAGTGGACATCTCTGAAGTTAACAGAAAAGTAACCAAAGCTCTTATTGAAACAGCAACAAAATTAGCTGGGTCTAAGAACAAGTTGCATGTGAACAAATTATCAGGAAAAACCAAAATGTTGATGCAAAAAAGAAGAGAGATGAGGACAACTAAAGAAGATGTGACTTCCAAATTGGAATATATAGAGCTATGCAAGACAGTACGAAAAACTATTACTGAAGACTTAAGGAAATTCAACTGTTAACTAGTGAGGAAAGCAATTGAAAACAACCAAAGCCTAAAAATAGCAAAGGGACATCTCAGTAAGGGAAGAAAACAGATTATGGCACTGAGAAAAGAAGATGGTTCTGTAACAAGAAATAGAGGTGAAATTTTGACAAGAATGAAAGATTTATATTCCAAATTATATGAAAGGGATGATATATGCACTCCAAACATCATGAAAGGTACCAGTACCAGAGTTCTTCCAGTCCTCCCAGCAGAAGTTGCACATGCAAACAAGAACGTGAAGCGGGGAAAAGCTCCAGGAGAAGATGGAATTACTGTAGACATCATACAAGAAGCAAGTGGAGAAATTGAAACAGTACTCACCCAAGTTTTCACTCGATCCCTGAGGATTGGAACAACGCTACAATGATCCTGCTACATAAAAAAGGTGACATTGAGGATCTCGGGAACTACAGATCTATCAGCCTCCTATCAGTGGTTTATAAAATCTTCACTAAAGTTCTTTCACACCGCTTGAAGGTAACACTGGATATGGCTCAACCGAGAGAATAAGCTGGATTCAGGAGTGGTTACAGTACTATAGATCTTATCTACGTACTGAGAGAACTAGTTAAAAGAGCGAGGAATATAAACTTCCATTGTGCATGGCTTTTGTCGATTATGAAAAGGCCTTTGATTCAGTGAAACCATCAGCAGTTACAATGGCTTTGAAATCCTGCGGTGTTGAAGATGCATACATTAATATTATTAATAACATGTATGAAAATGCAAGTGCAAAAATTTGGCTGTTTGAGAATACAGTACACATAAAAATTGGAAAGGGAGTGAGACAAGGTGACACCATATCTCTCAAGCTCTTTAATGCCATATTGGGAAATGTCTCTGAATCCCTGAACTGAGAAAACAAAGGGGTAAAGATTAATGGAGATTATCTAACTCACCTTTGTTTTGCTGATGATGTAGTAATTTTTGCAACTACCCCATCAGAGCTGCAGAATATGATCCAGGAACTTGCTGACAAGAGTAAAGAAGTGGGATTAAAAATGAACTTTCAGAAGACAAAAGTGATGTACAATGCTTTTACAAGAAATTAAGATTTATCGATTGATGGAGATAACAGATGCATACGTTTATCTTGGACAGCAGATATCAAGTGAGGGTCACATTGATGAAGAAATTAATCGGCGTACAAAACTTGCCTGGAGAGCTTTGGGAAGAAACAGCATAATTTTCAAGAGCAATATGCCATTATGTCTTAAAAGAAAAGTGTTTGATCAATGCATCCTTCCAGTGCTTACGTATGGTGTAGACTGAATTAAAAAAAATAACTTTACGTAAAATAAATTTTTTTGAAATAGGAATTGCAAATTCAAAATGTAATCTTCATAGTTCTAATTCTGATATCATCAGAAAACTACTGTCCTTTAAACATGCATACGTTCTTCATATTAGATATTTCAGCTAGATATGTATGTTCAAAGACGAAATTTCTTCTGCAAGAAAAAATGAGGAAATATAATGGATAACTCCTTTCATTTTGAATATACCCTCAGAGACTGATGTTATTCTAAGGTGATACAAAATCATCACTGAACATTAACTCTCACTTCAATTAAGCATTTCAAATAATCTTACGAAAAATTTCAGCGCCATAACAAAAAATACATCTGCGAGTACTAAGGAACAAGTTGTCAGTGAAGTTCATCCTCAGCTAACACATGAGTTTGGAAAAAGATGTTGGAGATAATTCTCGGAGTTTTGAGATTGTATCGATTTGTTTGGGGAGAAAAGAAATGAATGTGAACAGTTTCTAGTAATAAAACAACATTCCGTTCTCCTGTGCGCCAAAAGTCCGCAAGAAAAATATACACGCCATCATCACCGGACCACGAGTTGCACGTTATTGCACTTCAAACAGGGCTCGATAAAGTGATTTCTGTCTGACAGCATCACATTATATAAATTCACCCACCATCCCATATGATGAACAGCCCTGCCTCAACTGTAGTAGGAAAAGTTTTGGCTAAAAATAGCCGTCCTCCGGTTACACGGCGAAAGTACGTACAGACAGCCTATAGCGAACAAAAACTTATTCTAGATTCAATTCTTATTGTTGTTGTTTTTTTCTATAATATTGCCCTTTGATGATATGATTCATGGAGATTTCATTTCAAAACAATATGATTGATAAATGATATGATCATTCACGTCGATATCTGCTGTTTGATTCGTGAATTACTCGGGTCAAAATCGTGGGCCGATCATTCGGGCCGCCACGTCACACTAAAAGAGGTCTGAAATATCAAGGTTTAAACACCGATTATCGATGGCAAAACTTCGACGTTCAAAAACATCGTGGTTTTTTGCCCATGCTTAGTTAGGACTGGTTTCGCATCCTTTTACTTCTGAATTATTATAATTTGTAAATTGGCACTAAAAATTACAAATGGCCAAATTGGAGACCACTAAAATAAATTTAATCACCAAAGTTGTTAGTTAATCACCAACTGGTGAATGGCGAGTGCTAATTTGCACCTATGCGAAATCGCCTGACCTCAGTCCCATGGAGCACATGTGGGCTGACCTCAGTCCCATGGAGCTCGATGTGCTGACCCACAACCACGTCATCTCTGAGACCTCTGTGCTCTTCTGCAGTCCGAATGGGCACGTGGGCCTCATTGCGTCCATGCCACGCCTTCTTGCCGCTGTCATCTGGGCCAAGGGTGGTTATTCCCATTATTAGGTAGGTGGTTATATTCTGATACGACTGTGTATTTCTAAGAGCTGTGTAACTGTACTAAGTAGATTACTGTTTTAAATTTTAGTGAGTGTTCTGCCTCTTTTTTGCGAGTGAAAAAGGACCCTTTAAATTCGAAGCCCAATAAAGGTAACATCAAAAAACTTGCTGGATGTGACATCATGTGGCATTATCGTTCAGAAGGAAAATAAGTCAAGACGAAATGCAAAATGCAAGTTGAGGGTACTTGAACCTTGAACCACCCAGTGACAAATAAAATTATGTGTTGGAAATGTATACATGAGAAGAAAACCTCCTGAATGGCATTGGGAAAAAGGTGAGAATATGAGAAGAAAACCGCCTGAATAACATTGCAAAAAAGGTGAGTAACCTCAGATTTTTGTTTATTTATAAATAGCACATTAATAATGAAGCAGCTAAATGACATATTGACATTAGCAATGTTGTACAGACACGTGAAACTGCTTCTATCATATCTGGGTAAATGTTGCTGGTTTGATGTGGTCAGTGCGAGTACAATGCAGGGTTGAGTAGCAGAGCCCACAGGCACTAGGAATCCAAAAAGAAAGCAAGTTTCTTTTTCTATCTCTTTTTTTTTTTTTTTTGTATTTCTAAATTGTTATTGATTGATAATACACTATATTGACAAAAGTCACAGGACACCCCTTCAAAAGCAAATGAACGGATCCGCTGTGTTGTTAAAATGCGCTGTGCAGCTGCAAACAGTATAAAAACAAGCCTGCAGCTGATTGCGATCACATGGCACTGTGAGCTTGAATGAAAATGTGGTGGCTGGAGAGAACTGACTTTAAGAAAGAAAAGATTGTTGGGTGTTATATTAGTGGGTTGTCCATAAGAGAACCCCAGAGGTGTTTAAACATACCAAAGTCAACTGCTTTGGATGTACTGAATAAGTGGAAGACACAGGGCATGCCTGAAGCAGACAAAAGAAAATCAGTGATAGAGGACATTGAAGTCTCAATAGAGTTGTTACAGCTAATCGACGGAGTACTGCGCAAGACCTCGGTGTACAGGTGAGTAAAATTGCTGGAACCTCGGTATGTACACACACCATTCACCAAAAAACTTCATTCCATGGGTTACTGTGGTCGTGCTGCTGCTCATAAGCCTTTCATCTCCACACGGAATGCAACTCGTCGTTTAGCATGGTGTAAAGAACATTTATCGTGGATCATAGATCAATGGAAATAGATCCCATGGACTGATGAATCCAAATACACGATCCATCAGTCTGATTTGTTGGTGTGTGGGTATGGCGGCAGCTAGGGGAACGCTATTTACCACAGCGTACTGTTCCTACGGTAAAGTTTGGAGTTGGCGGTGTACTCTTGTGAGGTTATTTTTCGTGGTATGATACCGGCCCATTGATTATTGTGGACAAACCTATTAACCAGCACGTCTACCTTGATATTCTGGACAATTATGCCCTACTAACTCTGTGGCAATACTATGGAACCAAGCCTTGTTGATACCAGCAGGATAATGCACCGAGCCATGAAGCAAGGACTGTTATGTCATGGTTTGACAATAGTTCTGTATCGTTTGTGGACTGGCCAGCACAGAGCCCTGATCTTAATCCCATAGAGCACCTATGGGATGAATTAGAGCGCCACATAAGAAGTTTGGAACCAAGGCCTACTACTAAGCAACAGTTAGTGGCAGCATTATGCACTGAATGGAAGCTCATACCTATCGCTGTGTTCCAAAACCTTGTTGAAAGCATGTCTTGAAGGGTCAGTGCTTGCATTAAGGCCAAAGGTTGACCGACACTGTACTAATGTATGTCAATAGATGCTATGTTGTGTACCTCTTCTAGGTGTCCAGTGACATTTGTCAATACAGATAGTGTATAACCTTAGTGAAGATATGTGTGTGTGTGTGTGTGTGTGTTAAAAACAATAAATTATTTCGTTTTTTAACAATACATATTTGTAATGCTAGCGCTACATCCATTTTTCATACTTAAAAGGTTAAAAATTATTTACAGAAATCGTTGAATTTAAGCAATTTGTCACTTATGTTTGTAGAAAGTGATTTTGTTCAATCACATTAGATTATGAATCTATAACTGATGAGTTTGCTAAACTTAAAGCAAAATGATTTTTATATGCAAATGCATATGAGATAACTAAGATATTTTATTTATTTTTGTTAAAGATGGAAAAGAAGTCTATTTATGTTTATTTCGTGCTGTTCAATAAAATTACATTTGATGCACAAATATATTTGTGTTTAATTAAAAATATCTAATGTATTTTTCAATTCAATCTAAAAAAAAAAACAATATTTTAAACTCTTAGCATGTGGGCCTTAAGTTCAGGTTGTATTTGGAGCCTTCAAATACTTAATTTGCCTGCCTGGGTTGGATACTTCTTAAAAGTACTGCTTACTGTTGGGTTAAGCTCTTGGTTCACATTGCTTTTGTGGCAATTATTTGCCATTATGTATACTCACGGATGCAGACCTTGAACTTCAAAGATTCCTTTCTTTTTACCAAGAGAGAGGGAGAGAGATATTCCCATGAATTAATGAATGTTTCAAACCTCTTGTCCTTGTCATGATAGTTGGATAAATTGGTGTAATTTTCAAAAGCACTATACATACATTTGCAAAGGTTTCATGATTAAAAAGTTTTTCTCCTACCTCTCTGCTGATTATAGAAAATGATCTGGTTTAAGTGAACAAGCAAATGATAAAACTGCTTGGTCTTCTGGGCACTTGATTGTTTCCTTTGAAGCACTGAATCAGTTAATACAGGATTTTGATATGTAATAAAGTTATTTGTGATTCAAAACTGTACACTATGCAACTGTACCATTTTATGATATTAAAACTTTTTTTTATTTCAAATTTTAACAGATGTATGCTCCAAAGGTGTTGATGTGAACTGACATTTTAGTAGAAGAATAATTCATGTCATCTGGGATAGAAGCTCAAGTGCTAAGTTTCCAAAAAAATCATTCAATAGTATCAGCTATGTTACCAAATTTTAAATTTGTTTTCTTCTTTTGCTTTCCATCATATCGTTGTAGTTAGTTTTGAAAATACTCATATGGTTTCTGCTTATCTGTCATTGTGTTAATTTAAGAATACATTTTTTTTTCTTTTGGAGCCAATCTGATAATGGTAGCATAGCTGTTTTATAAAGACGTCTACTGTTTTGCACATATGTAACATAAGAATGTATTTCATTTTTCTTTTGTTATTAAATTTTGTTTTGATATATCCTGTTTGCTTTTCTTTTATCTGAAGTTATTAAATTATGCACACTGTCATGGGATGTGAAATAAACTTTACACAAAAAGAACCCACAGTAATGTTATAAACTCTCATATGCACTTACATCAACTGAATTAAGAATTATGGACATTTCACAGGTATAGAAGAGTTTGAAATTTCATTTTGATGCAACTTGTGAACAGGGCAAAATGATCCCTTGTTATTAAAAACAAAATTAGAAGTGCAGAGCAAAATCCATGGTTATGAAATGAAGGGGCAAATGATCCCTGGTTGTGAGAGAAAACGCTAGAAATGCTGATCAAAATTATTCCCTGCTAAGAAAAAACAGAAATGAAACCTGGTTATGACAAAACAGAAATTCAGGGCAAAATAATTCGTATTATGAGAAAATACTAGAAATGCATGGGAGGAAGAATATGTTGTTCGTGTAGTAATGTAGATCGAATAGAACACACCGTCTTTACACGATTCAAAAACATGACAAACTCCTAAAGCTTACACAAGTTTAAAAATTATTTTAATACTAAATGTTTAAAATACATGCGACCTTTCGAACCCACAGTGGGTTCATCCTCAGATGTTTACTATATTACAGATGGAGAGTAACGAGATTATATTTACTTCATGAACATACATCATCATATGACGCCAGTCTCTAACTTCTGTTGAGAGTCATTATTGGATGGAGAGTTCTTTATGTGATCTTGAGGAAACTTGCAAAGTAGGGATTCCCAGGGGTTGGAATGTACACTGGCGTGCAAAAATTAAGGACGAGACGGGTTTTCGAATCTAACGTCGTGCAGAAGTACTCCACATCGACTCAAATCATACCATAAGATCCCCAAGATGTAAGAATATGGGACAAGTGAGCAAAACCGTCCAAACAAGGAATCCAAGGGATACAAAGGCACTTTATTGAAAAGGTAGCTTCGAGTACAACTGGACAGAAACGTCCATGTGACAAGCGGCTGCCAAGAAAAATGCAGTCTTTAGTTGGGGATATGACCACCCCTGACTGCGTTGCAGGATTTACAACATGTGTCCATGCTAAGGACGAGGTTGTCAAGGAGCTGTTGAGGCATCGCGGCCTATTCCTCTTGCAGCGCCAATCGCAGCTGCGGAATCGTTGCTGGCGGCTGGTGACGTGCTACCAAGCATCTCCCGAGAAGGTCCCATACGTGTTCGATTGGATTTAGGTCCGGGAACCTTGCGGGCAAATCTATGCGTTGAATATCTTCACTCTCCAACAGCTCTGCGACAGCCACTGTACGATAAGGTGTAACGTTGTCGTCCATGAAGAGGAACTC
Source organism: Macrothele yani (assembly GCA_039090855.1). Lineage (NCBI taxonomy): Eukaryota > Metazoa > Arthropoda > Arachnida > Araneae > Macrothelidae > Macrothele > Macrothele yani. The sequence goes on from CM077004.1 coordinate 37,822,520, forward strand.
AGGACCCACAGCACTTCTAAACAGAAGCACGTGAGGCAGGAGAACTTCGGTACAGTAGCGGACACCAGTGACTGAACCTCCTTGGAAGATGTGGAAGTCCGTACGGCTACCAAGCATGATACCGCTCAAACGAGAACTCCGCCACCAACATACCGGTCCCTTTCGATGATGTTGGAGGTGTGATTGCGTGTTCCCTGCTCTCACCAGATGTGTATACGTCCAGAATCGTTCGTCAGACTGGATCCGCCCTCATCCGTAAAGGGAACTCTACCCCATTGCTGATGTGTCCAGTTCTTGTGTTCCTGGCACTACAGAAACCACAGTTTCCGATGAGCAGGCGTTAATGGCTCACACCATACTGGTCGTCGTACAAATAGACCACCTTTGTGCAGCCTCCTGGCCACGGTAAAACGCGAAAACGGACGTCCAGTTGTCTGTTGCATGTGCCTTGCGATTTCTCCCGCTGTCTGCCGTCTGTCTCTTCTCACCTGTAGGACAATATACCGATCGTCCGCCGCCGTGGTTGCCCGTGGACGACCACTGTTAAACTCTCGGACAGCTGTTCCTGTCGTTTGAAATGCTCTCCAAACTTGTGAAACGATGCTGTGAGCGATCCCGAACTCCTCGGCCACGCTAGTCACACTTCGACCTTCTTCCAACTTCCCAATGACGCGACCTCGGATAAAGTCATCCAGATGTCGTCTACTGGATTGCCTGTTGGCCATATCACACGGTGGCAGCAACTCAACGTCGTTAAAACCGATGTACACCGTGCAATTGCTTTCACTGAATTGCTGGGCCTACACCGCCCGTGTACTTTATACCCTTCCGACACTATCCCCCCCTTACATCATGCTGGATATATGCGCATGCTCTACCGTACCAGACCCTAGTCTATCTCCTGAGTGGTCTTTCGGTCCATTCAGCCTGCTCGTTCCGCCGTTATGCTAATTTCTCCTCTTCGTCCTTAATTTTTGCACACCAGTGTATAAAGGAATATTGTCATTGCAAGATAATGAACCATAATTCAACTATGCTTGCAACACCTCAAAATAAAGCTCTCTTACAATTTACCAAAAGTCTTTATATCTATCATTATGGTTCATTATCTTGCAATGACAATATTCCTTTATACATTTCAACCCTCTGGAAATCCCTACTTTGCAAGTTTCCTCAAGATCACATAAAGAACCCTCCATCCAATAATGACTCTCAACAGAAGTTACAGACTGACGTCATATGATGACGTAAACTTGTGTAAGCTTTAGATTTTAGAAGTTCATCAAGTTTTTGAATCATATGAAGAAGGTGTGTGTTCTATTCGATGCATGGAAGGGTGAAACATTTCTCTTCCCTTGAACCAATGGCTCTACATTTGAGAACAACTCCTTATAGCCTTAGATGCTTACTTGGGTAGTTAAAGAGGGTAAAACCATTTGGAACACAAATGATAAGAACTGAAAATTGTGATGGCCAGTATAAGCATATGGATATGAGTTAATAACCATGATAATAAATTGTTCTCGTACCTATATTTTCTGTAGCTGTAATCTGGTTTGGTGATATTTTCAGCAGTTCATTACCAGTTTCAGATGTTCAGAGGCTCCCTGAAAAACAAGATTAGGGGCTCCTGCATATGTATGTCATTAGCCATATTGGTAGAAAATCACACAATGAGACATGACTAAAGCTACATCTCCAGTTAACATAAGATGCACAACAAAAATCTGAAATTTCAACTTTTATTTTTAGTTTCGTTAATAGAAACTGGCCCAAAGGTTGTTGCTTCTTGGCACATTTACTGCACGTATCTTTCGGCCGACTTGTCATAATGCGTGATAGGCCTTTCGTGGTCGTCGTATCTTTTCCCTGTGTCTTCACGTATACTCTTGCCTGTTTCTTTTTTTGTTTTTGAGCCAACATTTTCCAGCTATGTTAACATATTTCCCATATATGGGCATTTTTTATTAACTACAACATATATTAAAAACTCTAAAACACTATACTTAACCCTCTCCTCATTCATCGAACACTTTAAATCTAACTCTCTTGGTCATTAAATACCGTCCACGTCTTATTATTCACAACATCCATACATATCAATACATACATTCATATTAAAAATATCATTTTATATGCACTATTTACAAAACCCCTATTTTATCTACTCAATTCATTTACTCACTGGCTCCACCCTCTTCTCCTTACACTACGGTTGAGCCAGTGAGTAGGCTCAATTTATAAATATACATAATCATCATCATCATGATCAACTATTATCAATCCACTGCTGGATGAAGGTCTCCCCAAGTTTCTTCCACAATTTGAGCTTTCTCCTCCGTGTTACTCCAGCAAACTTTCGAATTTCATCCATTCATCTCCCATGAGGTCTTCTTCTGGGTCTTTTCCTGTCCTTCGGAATCCAGTCTAAAATTCCGGTTGTCCATCAGTGGTCCGTTCTTCTGGCAACATGTGCAGCCCATTGCCATTTCAGTGATTTCACTCTGCTCATGATGTCGTCCACTCCTGTCATTTTCCTTATCCACAAGTTCCTCTTCTTATCTTTCCTGGTAACACGAAGCATGCATCTCTCCATGCCTCTTTGAGTTGTCTGCAGTCTTTGTATGCCTTTTTTAGTTAAGGTCCATGTCTCTGCTCCATACGTAAGCACTGGCAGGATGCATTGATTAAACACTTTTCTTCTAAGACATAATGGCATACTGCTCTTAAAAATTGTACTGTTTCTTCCAAAAGCTCTTCATCCAAGTTTTATGTGCCGATTAATTTCTTCATCAATGTGATTCTCACTTGATATCTGCTGCCCAAGATAAATGTAGGTATAGGTTGTCTCAAGCTTTTCTCCATTAATCAATAAATCTTCGTTTCTTGTAAAGGCATTGTACATCACTTTTGTCTTCTGAAAGTTCATTTTTAATCCCACTTCTTTACTCTTCTCAACAAGTTCTTGGATCATACTCTGCATCTCTGAAGGGGTAGTTGCAAAGATGACTACGTCATCAACAAGACGAAGGTGAGTTAAGTAATCTCCATTAATCTTTATCCCTTTGTTTTCCCAGTTCAATGATTGAAAGACATTTTGCAATGTGGCATTAAAGAGCTTGGGAGATATGGTGTCACCTTGTCTCATTCTCTTTCCAATTCTTATTTGTGCTGTATCCTCAAATATCCGAACCTTCGCACTTGCATTTTCATAGATGTTATTAATAATGCTAATGTATGCATCTTCAATACTGCAAGATTTCAAAGCCATTGTTACTTCTAATGGTTTCACATAATCGAAGGCCTTTTCATAACCAATAAAAGCCATGCATAATGAGAGTTCATATTCTCTCGTTCTTTCAATTAGTTCTCTCAGTACATGGATATGTACTAGAGAACAAGCTGGATTCAGGAGTGCTGTAGCCACTCCTGAATCCAGCTTGTTCTCTTGGTTGAGCCATGTCTAGTGTTACCTTCAAGCTATGTGAAAGAACCTTAGTAAAGATTTTATAAACCACTGAAAGGAGGGTGATGGGCCTGTAGTTCCTATAAACATATATATTGAGTCTTCAATATATATACACTGAAAGGACAAATTATTATGTACACCCTGGTGAAAATACGCAAAGCAGTTGGACAGCAGGAAAACCGGTTGGGGCTATAAATAGAGTGGGTCGGTACGCACAGGAATGCATTCCGTCAAGTGGGTCGAGGACGAGACTTGAGTGAGTTTGATCGAGGTCAAGTCGTTTGAGCCAGGAAGGCCGGATGTTCAATCAGCGCAACGGCGAAACTGTTAGGAACTTTGTGGGCCGCGGGTGCCTAGTGGGCAACGTTTGTGACTGCCACGGAAAAGACCTCAGGTTCGATCCACTAAATATCCGCCGTGCGTCGGATGGGCACGTTAAGCCGTCGGACACCGGGTACTGGTAATAGACAAGGGCGTCTTCTCCCCCTTTCTACTTCGCTTCCGTATCACTTTCCAATCGGGCACTCTAGCCCAAATCTCCTAGCTTCCTATTTCTAAGGGTTGCTTAAGACCTGGGGTCAGACACTCCCTTCCTAAAATCCTCTACATATAATCATATGTTAGGAATTCAGCGACAAACCGTTGCACGTGTGTACCAGGAAAAAAACAAGTGAAACCCTTGGTGTGCTGTAGACGCAGATTCACTCCAGCACGTGATTATGTAGGTGCATATTACAATTTGTCCATTCGGTTTATATTATTAACGATGTTACTGTGTACGTTAAATCCGGCAAAACCGCTAACAGTCGGATGAAATGTGGCCGTAAAAGTGCATTGGATGATCAAGGGCGCCGACGATTGGCCCGCATCGTACAGACTAATCGGAAGGCTTGCTTGCAGCAAATCACGTCCCAATTTAATGAAGGAGCATCCACAAGACTATGCTCAAAGACAATCCGTCGACACATGGCACAACTCGGCTGGAGCAGTCGACGACCACATCGTGTCACCAAATTTTAACGGCACAGCATCGCAATTTAATGAAGGAGCATCCACAAGACTATGCTCAAAGACAATCCGTCGACACATGGCACAACTCGGCTGGAGTAGTCGACGACCACATCGTGTCACCAAATGTTAAAAGGCACAGCATCGCAATTTAATGAAAGAGCATTCACAAGCCTATGCTCAAAGACAATCCGGCGACACATGGCACAACTCGGCTGGAGCAGTCGACGACCACATCGTGTCACCAAATGTTAATGGCACAGCATCGCATGATTCGGCTGCAGTTTGCGAATGCCCATCGAAATTTGAGCATGGATGATTGGAAACGCGTCATATGGTCCGACGAATTCCGTTTCAGGCTGTATCGCGTCATATGGTCCGACGAATTCCGTTTCAGGCTGTATCGCGTCATATGGTCCGTCGAATTCCGTTTCAGGCTGTATCGCGTCATATGGTCCGACGAATTCCGTTTCAGGCTGTATCGCGCCGATGGCAGGCAGCGTTTGTGGCGTCAAGATCCCAGTAGTGGCCGGATAACAATTTTTCGGTTGCTGTGTGTTAATAAACGTGGAAAGAGCGATGTCTTCGTTTATTGACTGACGCCACGTGTTTAGAGGATTTTCACTTTTGTTCTGTCCCTTTGGATTTATTTGCTATATAGCTTGTGCCGTTAACGCCCACCAGATGGAGACGTCTCAGTTGTTGAGCCCATCCTACGGATATGTGATGTCAGAAGCTGACAGATAAACGAAACATAGCGCCGTTGATTGTTGGCCATTGTAGAGTAAGGCGAACGCACTCGGCTAGATATCGCGAGATCTGGGGTACGATACCAGCAGTGGCCGGATAACAATTTTTCGGTTGCTGTGTGTTGATAAAAGTGGAAAGAGCGATGTCTTTGTTTATTCACTGACGCTACGTATTTAGAGGATTTCCACACAAAGCTATGGAGCCCGCATGCCAAGTTGGGGTACCACAGACCGGTGGAGGCGGCGCAACTGTTTGCGCAGCTTTCACGTGGTCCTGCCTGGGTCCCTTGGTACCTCTTGAGTCTTCCGTCACTGGTTCCAGCTATGTGCACCTCCCGGCCGACCATCTCCACCCTTTCATTACGTGCCTCTGTCCGAATCAAGTTCCGATCTTTCAACAGGACAACACTCCACCCCATCGGCCCCGCTAGCGATCGACTGGCCCCAGGAGCATAGCAGTGAGCTTACCACACTCCATGGCCCCCTCTCTCACCGGACATCAACCCCATAGAGAATTTATGGGACACATAGGAACGAGTTGTTCGTGTTTAGTTACGAGTTGTTGGTTTATGACGATATATCGGACCTATAGATTAAGCACAAATTTTAATTCAGCAGCAATGAGTATATAAATTTTTTACACTTCGGATTTTTTTTTTTTCGGTTTTGATGAGATTGCTATTAAGACTAATATTCATTCTGATTGCGGAGATTCTAATTGTCCGACTTTCTATTTCATTAAAGTCCCTATTGGAAGGGGGATGTCTTCTCGGCTCTGGACCTTAAAGTTCTGGGTTCAATTCCAGCTGAATCACTAATTTTTTGCCGAGGTTCGGTAGTCTCGTTAATCCGTTGGTCCCGGGGCAGAAACCCCTCGTTATAAACAAGTCTAACACCAGTCCTCGGTATAGCATAAGTACACTGCCGGACAATTGCTAAGGACGGATGACAATAGCAACGATAGCAACCATAAAATGGAAGGCAGGAAAATGTGGAAATTAGCATAAGTGCGGGATTCAGTAAGGCGTGTTGTGCGTATGCAAAATTTTGGATTGCCGAACTTGTTCGTGACGTCATAGCGCTGATAAGAGATATTAAGGGTTTGACGCGAATTGACCGTTGTTGTTCAAACGCAAAGTTGAAAGGGAAAGAATCAATTGACGAACTTGCAATTTTCAGTATGTCTTCCCGACATCACCTAGATGATTTTACGCGTGGCCGTATTATTGGCAAGATTAAAGAAGGGCGAAAAATAACAGATGTTGCCAGGGAGTTCGACGTCAGCCACAGTGTTGTTTCAAGGCTTTGGAAATCATTTCAAACAAATGGAGAGTGTAGCAAACGTCACGGGGGTGGTCGTGTTCGCAGTACGACACCTGCAGAAGATCGGTACATAGTGCTATCAACAAAAAGACACCGGCGCAGCACAGCTAGTGAGGTAGCAAATCAGTTTATGGCTGCTACTGGCAAGCGGATCTCCCGAAAAACTGTCGCCAGACGTTTGCATAAAGGAGGACTATACGCCCGCCGTCCTGTTGTGTGCATCCCATTGTCTAGGCGTCACCGTACCGCCCGTTTGCAATGGTGCCATCAACATGGCAATTGGACTGATAACGACTGGTCTGCTGTCCTCTTCTCAGATGAGAGTAGATACAGTCTATCGTCTGATTGTCGACGACAACTGATCTGGCGTGATAGTGGTACTACATATTGTCCATCAAACATACAGGAAAGGGACCGATATCCGACATGTAGTGACATGGTATGGGCTGGCATCATGATCAATGGCCGTACGTCCCTCTATGTGCTTCCAACTGGGACTATGACTGGCCAACGATACATTAATGATGTTCTGCTACCTCATGTTCGCATGTTCCGTGGTGCTGTCGGTGATAGATTCATTTTCATGGACGACAGCGCAACATGTCATCGAACAGTCGCTGTCCAGGAGTTTCTTGAGAGCGAGGATATTCAACGCCTTGTATGGCCAGCACGTTCTCCAGATCTGAATCCCATTGAAAATGTGTGGGATGCTTTGGGGAGGAGTCTTGCTGGTCGCCAATGCCCTCCAATAAACAAGGACACCCTAATCCGTGCACTGCCAGAGGAATGGGATAAATTACCCCAACAGCTGCTTGATAATGTTGTGCAAAGCATGACACGACGTGTGGAATCTTGCATCGCCATCCATGGTGGCCATATCCCGTATTGACATCTTACGCCGGAACGCCTGCGGACGGTAATTGCATTTTTTTTCACGTTTACGTATTCTGCACAAAATGGCCTGTTTGTCCCTTGAACACGTTCCAAAGCCTTCTGGATTTCAGAGCACAATAACTTGTCTTTCTTGTAATGTCCTGGCATTCTGACATTATTTTATTTCGCTTGGCATCCAACCACACTTACTTTTTTATGCGCTATATAGCCGTTTATGGTCCGTCCTTAGCAATTGTCCAGCAGTGTAGTTCCCGCTGGATCCACAATCCAACTAACTGAGATCGACCGCCATCGTCTCTGACTTATGATATAATACAATACTTATGATATAATACAATAGGACAGTTCCGTATTCCACGGAACTGTCAATTACATTTTCATATAATACAAAGGAGTATTTCTTCCAGGGATTTTTTTAACTTTTCCAGTTTTGGAGATTTTCTGGCGAAAGTATTTTTTTCAGTTGATTTTTAGCTAAATATGACCATACCGGCACTTCAGAATCTCCATTTCGAAGTTGTTTGATGTACAAGGTTATCACAATTAAAGAGAAGGTGTTGAAAGCTCTCTGTAGAAAGTACTATCGGACAAATCTCAACCAAATTTGGCATACATACTTCTCTGAGTATGCGGTTTTGATTTTCGAAAAAAAAAAAAAAAAAAAAGTTCAAAATTTATCCACTAGGGTGAAATTTGGTACTGCTGTTATCTTAATTTGCATATTACCTAGGTTATCTAACGAATTTCGGGTATATAAAGAACTCGCAGAACGTTTTTCACAAATCTTCGAAAGGCGAAGAGTCATGGGGCTCACTTTACCTGATCGCGTCATTCCAACACTTTTCAGCAGATAAATTGTCTGAACACCACAATCTTTATGTAAAATGGTGCACCCCCTCATATCGGATAAAATGTGCAAGCCTTACTGCAGCAGCATTTTTCGAAAGAGAGTGTGATTTGTGGATCATTTCCAATGCCATGGCCGGAACGATCACCAGATCTGAACTCCTGTGACTTTTAGTTATGGAAATACACAAAAAGCCTCGCTCATCAAGGCAATTTTTTTTTTTTTTTTTTTTTGATTGAAGGTTTAACGACCACCGTGAGCAACTCAATGGGCTATAAGCAGTCGCCCGTCCCTAATTTAGGGTCACTGGTTCCAGGGAAGGGAGAGAGCCAGTGCCGTAAGACCAACACAACATCCATGCCTGACCGGGATCCGTAAAGGCAATTTTCCCAACTTAGCTGTCTTAAAAGACAGAATTGCACAACATCCACTCAGGTCAACAACCCCACTGAGGTCAGTTGCGTTCCGCCGTCGAGTGTGTTGTTCAGCGAATCCACTTTTTAGAGCATGGAGATGGAGGACACATAGAACCGTATCTATGATTTAATCTTCAAATTCGTTAGATAACCTACGTAATATGAAAATTAAGGGGACAGCAGTGCCAAATTTCATCCAAGCGGCGAAATTTTGAACTTTTTTTTTTTTTTTTTTCGAAAATAAAAACCGCATGCTCAGAAAAGTACGTGTAACTAAAACTGGTTGAGATTTTTTTTTTTTTGGAGGTTTAACGAGCAACGCAATGGGCTATAAGCAGTCGCCCGTCCCTAATTTAGGGTCACTGGTTCCAGGGAAGGGAGAGAACCAGTGCCGTAAGACATACACAACATCCATGCCTCAGCGGGATTCGAACCCGGACCCCGTTCGGACGAATGATCAGAGGCCATCGCTTAGACCACTGCGCCACCGGGGCAGTTGAGATTTTCCAATAGGTATTTCTACAGAGAGCTCTGAATACCTCCTCTTTAATTGTGACCATCCTGTATAACGTGAAAGCTACGGTTCTTGTGGAGTTCATATTAATGTGGAGGTGTCCAAATAAATACGTTTTAACATTGTTTATAACATGAATAAAATGTTTTATATATTGATAAATAAACGCTTAACGATATGAAACAAATTTTACGTTACTTTTGATTTAATCGATATAATCGTTTTATCTGTAGGATTGTAGCATTTTCTAATCATGTCACCAAGTCCTGTTTTACATCAGTAGGATTTCATATCCTGATATCTTGCCCCCGTTGTCTAAAAATAGTTCAGGGGCACCTGATATGGCATTGCGGAGACTAGAAGTGGATTTTTCAACATTCTGTGCTATATTTTATATTTAAGCAACTTTTGTAATTAACGACAGATGGCGCTGGAATCCTGTTCGCTGATCACTCCAAGATGAAATGTGTTTTATTTTGGGTTCATGTTTTTATCATTGCTTTTCACTGTTTTACTGTATAATGAAATGAAATACGTATCTTGAAATCAGTAAACGCCGTAAATATGCAACTTTTTGCTTTGTCTCTCTGTACGTTTATACACATAAGATTTGTTCGTTTCAACAATTTCTGTTTCTATGAATTCCTTTTTATTCCACCATAGCTTTTGAAAAAAGATAAAAGTGATTTTGGTATACAGTCGAGTTTGCGGTAACTTTACGATTATGAGAAAAGGGTAGACTTTGAGCTAGATTGAGAAAACAACAGACGTTTCTATAACAAGGCTTTGGAACTGTTAACTTTGAAATACCTATTTCTCAGTTTTGAGAAAAAATTTCCATTGCGGGTGTATAACATCGCTGGAAACTTAATATACGTAAAAAGATCGTCTCAACCCCTTAAAGGCTCTTTCGCGTCAAATTTCTAAGTAGCTGTATTTTTCTTTTTTTTTTTCTTTTTGTTGTTGTTCGTTTTACACGCTTAAATATTCCACTAGTAATTTACTACAACCTCACACTCCGAAATCAAAATTGTTCCGCTAGCAATTTGCTACAGGCTAATGCTCGGAAACCATAAATATTCCAATATTAATTTGTTATAAGCTCATGCTCTGAAATTATAAATATTCGACTATAAATTTACTCATGCTCTGAAATCATAAATATTCCACTATTAATTTGTTGCGACCTCTCATGCTCTGAAATCGCAAATTACAAATGGCGAGCGACCCCAGCAGCTCAAAACTGTGGGGAGAGGCTAAGTATTGTACGGGAGGTGACGCAAATTTTGAAATGTTAGGCAGATTTTTCCCCAAAAGTTCCATTCATGTAGATTTTATCCGACGTTAATGATGCTTTAAAAAAGCTTTTAGATGCATATTGCACTTAGTATTTATTCAATGTATGTAGTATTTACTAAGAATCATGATAGGAATCTCCATGAATTTTTAACAAGTTACTACTCTAATATTTCTTTGCAATATTAGCTTACTTAAGTCATTTTTTATTCCTTTTTCAATATTTACTCTTATAAGGCAGTTTATGAATTTTCGTTTGCAATCTGACAAGGAATATTTCTTTCTCATCATTTTTTACGCTTTCCAACCGTAGGTTGAAGAAGCGTATATGCTCCAGCTTTGTCCGTCTGTCTATCCGTCCGTCCGTCCACACGATAACTCGTGTGGACAGACACACGAGTTATTTACTGTAAGATTTTTATCATTAAAACTGAGTTGACCATTAAAAAAAAAAATTTGGACCTTTCTACTAAAATACGAAAAATCAAGGACTTCCCAAAGCTTGAAAGAAAGGGAAATTAAGTTTCAGTATTTTACCAGGATACCACGGGCTGTGTGAACTCTGTTACATGACCAGATGCTTATAACATCCAAAAAACAAAACAAAAACAAAACTGAAAAAAATGTCACGATATTGAAAACACCCAAGAAACATTCCCGAAAACGCTTAACAAGTGTTAAAATCTTGAAAATACGAAAATAAACTTTACACAGATGTTTAATAACAACGTTATTTCACTGAAATTTTCGATTTCCATAGGATACTCGATGTTTACTGTAATCCATAGCGGACTGATGATTTCCATAGTAACAACATAAAATCCGTAGTACTTGGAGTCTCTTAATTCTTCTTCCCACCGCATGGTCTTACTCAGTATCAAACAGAACGGTGTGCACAGAGAATTTACTGTGCCAAAATCCCGACGGGGCAAGCCGGTTCCGGCACACAATTTCGCAAAATGTGCCTTTTGCAGTAAGATTTTTGTTTTGACGCACATTGGTGTATAATTCCCATCCCTGCATGAGGCACCACACAAGCACTGTGGATGTGAGGTCATAAACCAGTACTTTAACTTTCCAAGCCACAGACTGTCTTGCTACCATCGCAGGACTCACGACCTTAGAGAGCATGAAGTGCCGTGGATTAAAAATCTGTCTCCATTAGTTACAGACTCCACAGCCAGCATTGATGCTGGAGAAAAATGATGGCTGATATCATTAATGAGATGAAAAAATACCATGCATAATAAATAAATAAATACAAAAAAAAAAAAAACATTTTTTTTGTAGAATCGGATTTCCACAAAATATTTTCAAAATCGGACGGAATCTGGGTAAACCAAGACTGTGTAATTTAGGTATAACAAATTTCTAAGAAATTTATGTTGAGTATTTTTTTTTCTGTTTCCATTTTAGCGATTCATGGTTCGATTTCGACGAAATTTTAGTATGTGGTAGGGGCTACCTGGGGACGAACCCTATTGAAAATGGACGAAATGGGGTCAAAGGTCAGGATTCATTCCATTTAACTTGCGTAAAAATGGTTCGATTTCGATGAAATTTTAGTATGTGGTAGGGGACTACCTCGGAACGAATCCTATTGAAAATGGACGAAATGGGGTCAAAGGTCAGAGCACAGGAGCGGGATTTATTCCACAGCCATTATCCTCATAACTTGACTAAAAATACTTCTATTGCGACAAAACTTTAGTATGTTGTTCCGGAGGTATACGGAACCAATTCTGTTAAATATAATCGAAATGGAGTTAAAGCTCAGGGCCCAGGAGCGAGATTTATTCCACAGCCATTATCCTCATAACTTGAGTAAACATGCTTCTATTGAGACAAAACTTTAGTATGTTGTTCCGGAGGTATACTGAACCAATTCTGTTGAATATCATCGAAATGGGGCGAAAGGTTAAAACACAGGAGCGAGATTTATTACACAGCCATTATATCCTCATAACTTGAGTAATGATTCCTGGTATATTGAAAAGCGTATCGTAATCAATCCATTGCATGATTTTACTAACTTGTTAAACTATAATTACGAAAATGGTGTATTTCCACTACTTACTCTCTTAGTCATTCGTTCATGGGACTTCCTCCATTTCACAGAAAAGTCCAGCACTAAATTTAACAAAAAATTCAAAATTTTTGTGAATTCGAAAAATTCCCATAACGTTTATCCAAACTCATTAAAATCCTAATTGTTTGCACTCGCCACGTGTTCTAACTGCTTATTGGGGAGGAGGAGGGGGCTCAAAGAAAAGTTCGATGGACTGAAGTAGCGTCGCGCCTGATGGTGACGTCCCCCCCCCTTACCCGAGCCTCAGTGGAAAACGAATTCTGTTATTAATATCTTCATAATTTTAACAGTATTTATAAATTATTTTTGGTATGATCAATCATAACAAAAATTTCCTTTGGGTGATCCACCATGTTCAACCCTCTGTGGTAGCGTGCCTTTAATTTTAGGCCACTGGTTCAAGTGAATGGACATACACTATATTGGCAAAAGTCACCGGAAACCTAAAAGAGAAACACAACATAGCATATATTGACATACGTTAGTACGGTGTGGTCCCCCTTTGGCCTTAATGCATGCACTGACCCTTCGAGACATGTTTTCGACAAGGTTTTGGAACATAGCGATAGGTATGCACATCCATTCAGTACGTAATTCTGCCACTAACTGTTGCTTAGTAATAGGCATTGGTTCCAAACATCTTATGCGGCGTTTAATTCATCCCATAGGTGCTCTATGGGATTAAGATCAGGGCTCTGTGCTGGCCAGTCCACACACGATACGGAATTATCGTCAAACCACGCCGTAACAGTTCTTGCTTTATGGCTCGGTGCATTATCCTGCTGGTACCAACAAGGCTCGGTCCCATAGTATTCCCACAGAGATGGTATAGGACGTAATTGTCCAGAATATCGAGGTAGAGGTGCTGGTTAACAAGATTGTCCACGATAACTAATGGGCCGGGATCATACCACGAAAAACACCCACCACACGAGTACACTGCCAGCTCCAAACTTGACCGCAGGAACAGTACATTGCTATAAATAGTGTTTGTTCCCTGGGCTGCTGCCATACCCACACACGACCATCAGACTGATGGATTGTGTATCTGGATTCATCAGTCCATAGGACCAGTTTCTACCGATCTACGGTCCAAGATAAATGTTCTTTACACCATGAAATGAAGTTCTCTGCGAATGGTACGTGTATATACCCAGGATCCAGCATTTTTACTCAACCTGCACTCTGAGGTCTTGTTCAAGTACTCCGTCGATTAGCTGTAACGATACTCCTGTGGCTTCGACGTCCTTTATTACTGATTTTCTTTGGTCTGCCGGTACGTTTTGCTGTTTCAGGCACGCCACGTGTCTTCCATTTATTCAATACATCTAAAATAGTTGACTTGGGTATGTTTAAATGCCTCTCGGTTTCTCTTATGGACAACCCACTAATATAACACCCAAGAATCTTTCCTTTCTCAAAGCCAGATCTCTCCTGCCGCGACATTTTCACTCAACCTCACAGTGCGATATGATCTCGGTCAGCTGCAGGTTTGTTTTTATACCGTTTACAGCTGTACCGCGCATCTTAACAACGCAGGATATCCGTTCATTTGCTTTTCAAGGGGTGTCCGGTGACTTTTGTCAATATAGTGTAGTCAGTATCATCAAACACTCCACCGACGACACATCAGGAATTCGAACCTGGTCCGGTGTCGGACGAATAGTCAGAATCCAGCGCCTCAAACCACCCGTATACTGGGATGGCGCAAAACTTTGCGAACGAGCTATATAAAAGTTTACGAAACATTTAGTTAGGTAATAAAAAAAAAAAAATTCAGTGTCTTTAACGCCACGTGTCTTCCGTTTTTACATTAAACGCCTTAATTTTAGCAACCACAATTCTAACGTAAGGTGTCCCAAAAGTTCTGGGCCCGATCTGATCATAAAGAATGATTCGCTATTTTTTTTTTCTTTTCTTTCTTTATTTTTTGGACGTAATTATACAAGTCCGCACATTCCTAAAGATTAGTTTTCAGTTTTATGGTGCTTTATTTTTATTTTATTGTGATCGTTATTTTTTTTTTTTTTGTAGGTCTAGAAGGTGACTAGGTGAACAAAGGAAGGAAAACTTAAAAAGCCAGAGCTGATTGCTGTAATAAAGTATTTGCAAAAAATAAACAAAAAACAATGGAGCCAAAGAACATTTATGAAGATATGGTGGTAACACAAAATGGGTGAATGATCATCATACAGTAGTGTAAAGAAATGTATAGCGGAATTCAAGCGTGGGAGAACGAGAGTTGAAGACTACATTCGTTCACGTAGAACGTCTGAGACCATCACTCAAGAACATGTGGACAAGATGCACGAAAGATAGATGTTGAACGGCCGGTCAGATTAGTGAGACATTGCGCAAATCAAAAACGGTGACCCGACAAAACAGACCGAACCAAAATAGTCCGACGTATACGCCACCGCCCGTCACTTTTGTGGAGTAGAAACCACAATTCTTCGGAGAAGGCAACCTTTTCCTACTCTTCCACTATCCAATGACAGTAGTCCCATGCGAACTGCAGGCGTCTTTGCCGATGGCCTTGGACTAACATGGGCGCCTTGACGCAACGTCGACTCCGGAGACCCATTCGTAACAAGGTTCACTCTACTGTTATCGGGGACACGTACCTGGTTGCCTCAGAGTTCATTTGCGTGGTCAATTGCTGCACTGTTGCGCGTCGATTGCCCTTTACCAGTCGACCGAGGCGACGTTCACCTCTGGGGTCGATGGCCTTTGGGGCTCCACAGTTATGATGTCGGGAGGTACTCGGTGTGCCAGCGGTACATTCTTGGTACACCCTTACTACAGCACCTCGCGAGCAGCCCACGGAGTCTGCTGTTTCTGAGATGCTTCCACCCTTGGCGCGGTAGCCGATGATCATTCCTTTTTTAACGTCTGTCAAATCACTACCTCTGCCCATTGTGCTCACGTTACGCACTATGGCTCATCTGTCCTGGCCGCTCGCTTATATCTCCGTGTGGTTGACCTTGTCACGTGCACTCTGTGACGCGCCTGGGCGGGTACACTATAATTCCACGAATGGTCATATTATTCTGATACGACCGTGTACGTATATATTATATACCATGTTTTACACGACCATTGCATTGTGGTCGGGCCGAGAAGTTTTGGTACATCTTTTGTACGTAAGTCAGAACTAGTGGCGCTAAATTAGGAACGGAAGACTGCTTATAGCCTTTACACTCATCGTCAAAAAAAATAGTTGCACCCAGAAGGACGTGTCGGATTGCAATGCTATTCGGGAGGAAGGTAAAGGTTACCAGGAACAGTAAATGATTAAACATTGAGACTGATATGGGCAATATTTATTGAGCTACACGCCGATAAGTAGTGTCTTTCGGTATGGCGTCGGGCCGCCATGTTTGTACACAAAGCTTACCAGACGTCTCGGTATGGAGTTGTATAAGTTCCTCATGGCGTCCTGCGATAAGCCATCCCACGCAGCTTGAATCTTCTCACGCAGTTCCTGCAGATTGTGCGGTAGGGGTGGAGTGTGGATACAGCGTTCAATAGCATCCCACACATTTTCAATCGACGATAGGTCTGGCGATACGGCTGGCCATGACAAAGTGTCAGTGCCTTGAAAGCAAGCTGCCGAGAGAGCAGCAGTATGTGGACGACCGTTGTCCTGTTGGAAAAGCGTACCGGAGGGAGCGGTCAGGAGAGGTAAAGCCACTGGTTGCAGGACCTCATTAACGTAATGTTGGGCTGTCAAAGTGCCTGTAATGAACACCAAAGGTGATCTAACATCGTAGACAATTGAACCCCGCACCATGACACCAGGCCTACTGGACGTGTGACGCTTGACAACGAACCGTTCACCTTGGCGCTGACCACGGTGCCTCCACACACGGATTCGTTGGTCGTCTCCCCAAGACAAAAGCGGGAGTTCTCACTGAAGATCACCCGCTGCCATTCGGAATGTATCCATGATAGTCTGGCACGACACCATTGTAGTCTTTGGCGACGATGCAATGGTGTTAAGGGCAGTCGTCGTAACGGTCTGTGTGCGTGTAGTCCTACGTCGTGCAGCCGTCTGCCAATGGTGCTGACACCAATCGGACGATGCATGGAGGGCACCACTACTCGCTGAATATCCGAAATCGTGGCTGTTGGGTAACTCCGCACATGTCGGATAACCCGTCGGTCCTCTCTCTCCGTGGTTCGTCTAGTTCTCCCAAACCCTTTCTGTCGCTGCTGCGTGCCTTGTTGTATCAACTGCCGCCAACAGCGTTTTATGGTGATATCCGCACGACTGATATTGCTCGCAATACGGCGATAAGACAATCCAGCTTCCCGTAGCCCGACGATGCGGCCCCTGTCGAATTCCTCCAACTGCTCGAATTGCTTCCGAACTTTTCTCCGAGGCATACTTCACTTACAAAGGATGCGACCAACACAACAGCACGAGCCAGAACGGGAAGTACGCGCAACGGGACGACCTTATATATCCGGTCAGACACAGCGCTACGATCCCTCCTTGCTTGCGTCGTATGCGCGGCCGAGCGTGATACTTGAATCATTTGCATGTCTCACGATGTCAAACCTACCCACCAAGTTTCATTCCTGTCGGTTGCTTCCTTCTGGGTGCAACTGTTTTTTTGACGATGAGTGTAAATTGCTCATGGTCGTTAAAAGACAAAATGAAAATATTAGAATATTAGGTGTATAAATAAGTTTTAAAGCATTTTTTTGTGTGTGTGTGTGCGTGTACCGCTGATTTACATATCCGACACCATCCCCCCCCCCGGTTTGTTGTCATGTGATCGTAGCTGGTCCAGAGTATAAAATGTGACACAGAAAAACATACATTCCCAACAATCCGCATTCCGACTCCCCCTTCCTCTTGTTGTCATGTGACCTTAGCTGGTCCAGAATATAAAGTGTGCCCAACAGTCAAACGCACTTGCACATCGGTAGAACAAAGATGGCAAGCGATACTGCATTTATTCGACACTGCATTCGTTACGAATTTTATCATGGAGAAAGTGCAGCAAAAACATGTGCCTCGATCTGTTCTGTTCTGGGACAGAATATTGTATTGAAAAGCACGTGAGTTTTGGTTTAGACTGTTTAAAGCAGGTGATTTTGATGTTAGCGATCGAGAACGTAACTGCGCCCCCCACTTAAGGTTGCACATGAGGAACTGCAAGCATTGCTGGATGAAGATTCGTCTCAAACGCAAAAAGAACTAACTGAACAACTGGGGGTAACTCAACAAACCATTTCCAATCGTTTACGCGCAATGGGAAAGATTCAGAAGGAAGGAAAATGGGTGCCACATGACCTGAGCCAGAGGAACAAGGACGAGCGTGTCATGAAGTATTTAAATCTGTTGAATAAACAACTTAGAAAGTCTTTCCTGTGGAAAATCGCTACGGGTGATGAAAAGCGGATATGATACGATACTCCCTAACGCAAAATACACTGGGTAGACCCCTGTGAAGCAACGACTTCGACACTGAAACGTAATATTCACTCGAAGAAAGTTCTGCTGTGCATCTGGTTGGATATGAAGGTTGTACTCTATTATGAATTATTGGAACAGGGTCAAACTGTCACTGCTGATCGCAACAAGCAGCAATTTCTGCGATTGAACCAGGAAATCTTTCGGAAACGTCCATTCACAGGCAAAGGATTGCGTTCCGTGAAATTACTACATGACAATGCTAGGCCTCATGTCGCGAAATCGGTCAAGGAAACGTTATTGACGCTTGGCTGGGAAATTTTGGAGCACCTGGCATATAGCCCCGGCATAGCCCCTTCAGACTGTCATTTGTTCCGATCGATGCAACATGGTTTGTCTACTGTACGGTTCCGGACATGTGACGAAGTGCAAAAATGGGTTGACGTCTTCATCGCGTCACACGACGAAGTATTCTTTATGGCTGGAATCCGTCAGCTGTCCGACCGATGGCGGAATGTGATATAGATAATGACGGCTCATATTTTGATTCGTAAAGGTATTGTTGTTTTCCCTCAAATTACATGTTGCGTTGTCTTAAAACGCTTTAAAACTTATTTGTACACCTAATACTTTTCTTTCAGCCTCTCTACCCCCACTTTAAAGCACTGGTCATGAAAGTCCAAGTCTGTAGGACATACACAGAAGATCCATAACATTATGACCACATGCGTAAAAGGAAGTTGGTCATCCACGTGCCGTCTAAACAACTCTTACCCGACGAGGCATGGACACTACAAGATACCAAAAGGTCTCTTTTGGTATCAGGTACCAACACGTTACCAGCAGAACCTTTAATCCTTGTAAGTCACGTGGTTGAGCCGTCGCAGATCCGATTTGCTATTCCAAAACAAACCACATATACTCCATTGGATTGACGTATGGGGCATTTGGACAATACTTGGAAGCCTTCCTCATGTTTTGTGAACAGTTCCTGAAGAATCCGGGCAACGTGGCATTGCGAAATAATTGCTGAAATAACACTACTAGAGGAGAATACAACTGCCATGAAAGGATGTACCTGGTCTGCAGTGATGTTTAGGGACGGTAGACGCCATAGTTGCACATAAATGACAGGACCCAGGGTTTCCCAGCAGAACCTTGCCCAAAGCATTGCATATCCTCCAGTGGCTTGTTTTGGTCACACGGTGCATCCTGGTGGCAACACATCCCCAGGTAAACGACACACACGTACCCGGCCGTCTCCATGATGCAATAGGAAACGAGATTCCACCAGCGGACCTTCTTCCAATCATTCAAGGTCCAGTTTTGATGCTCGCGTGCCTATTGTAGGCGTTTTCGACGGTGAACTGAGGTTAGCATGGGCACTCAGAGCACCCTACGGCTACGCAGCCACTTTTTCGGTAGGGTACGATGTGAAAATTCTCCAAATACGTGGCGTCAGTGAATAAACAAAGACATCGCTCTTTCCACGTTTTATCAACACATACACTATATTGACGAAAGACACCTGAAACCCCTTCAAAACCAAATGAACGGATCAGCTGCGTTGTTAAGATGCGCGGTACAGCTGCAAACGGTATAAATACAAGCCTGCAGCTGACCGCGATCATATCGCACTGTGAGGTTTAGTGAAAATCTCACGACGGGAATGAACTGACTTTGAGAAAGGAGAGATTGTTGTATGTTATACTAGAGGGTTGTCCATAAGAGAAACCGGGAGGTGTTTAAACATACCCAAGTCAACTGTTTTGGATGTACTGAATTAGTGGGAGACACATGGCGTGCCTGAAGCACCAAAACGTACCGGCAGACCAAAGAAAATCAGTGATACAGGATGTCGAAGCCTCAGGAGAGTCGTTACAGCTAATCGATGGAGTACTGCACAAGACCTCAGTGCGCAGGTGAGTAAAAAATGCTGGAACCTCGGTATGTACACGTACCATTCGCAGAGAACTTCATTGCATGGGTAACCCTGGTCGTGCGGCTGCTAATAAGCCTTTCATCTCCACTGGGATTGCTACTCGTCGTTTAGCATGGTGTAAAGAGCATTTATCTTGGACCGTAGATCAATGGAAACGGGTCCAATGGACTGAATAATCCAGATACACGGCCCGTCAGTCTGATGGCCGTGTATGGTATGGCGGCAGCCAGGGGAACGCTATTTATCACAGTGTACTGTTTCTACGGTCAAGTTTGGATCTGGCAGTGTACTCTCGTGGGGGTGTTGTTCGTGGTATGGTCCCGGCCCATTGGTTATCGTGGACAAACCTGTTAACCAGCACGTCTACCTCGATATTCTGGACAATTATGCCCTACCAACTCTGTGGCAGTACTATGGAACCGTGCCTTGTTGGTACCAGCAGGATAATGCACCGAGCCAAGGACTGTTATGGCGTGGTTTGACGATAATTCCGTATCGTGTGTGGACTGGCCAGCACAGAGCCCTGATCTTAATCCCATAGAGCACCTATGGGATGAATTAGAGCGTCGCATAAGATGTTTGGAACCAATGCCTACTACTAAGCAACAGTTAGTGGCAGAATTACGTACTGAATGGATGTGCATACCTATCGCTATGTTCCAAAACCTTGTCGAAAGCATGTCTCGAAGAGCCAGTTTTCACACAGTATTTATTAGAAGAAAGATACAGGAGATGTGCTTGAACAAATCATCTCAAATGATGTATGACAAAAAAAAAAAATATTTACAGATGCTTGTAGCTTACGCTACTGCTTATTTACACGGTTCTGTACATTGATGATAGTAAAAAAACAGTTAATTACACTCGAGTGTCTGGTGAGGCAACAAAAGTCTCTGACAAAGCAAAGAATAGGAACAATTCAGCTTGAAGAGCGTTATACAATATTAATTTTGCACAGTATTGATGCAAGGAATAATACAGAATTCGAGCTTGCAGACATAGATTCAAAAGACAGGTGATGAGAAATTAACAGAATGTGCAGCTTGCGCTACGTTAATTACAGGATTCGGTGCAACGTTTGTATGACAACAGTTAAGTGCAGTAGAAATCTGGCGAGGCAATATGAATCTCTGGTAATACAGAGAGTAAAATCAATCCAGAATGATGAGCACTATAGAGTATAAATTTTACACAATATTGATGAAAAAAAAAAAGTTCTGACCGAAAGGTGATACATTGTGGGTGACCTGGAAAACCAGGAGGTTGCAGGTGATCAAGGGACAAACATGAAATCGAAAGTTCGAAAGACAGATGATGAAAAATTTACAGATGAATGTGGCTCGCGGTACTACATGTTACATACAACGGTGATATGAAAAATAGTTATATACAATAATTTTCCTGAGAATACAAAAGAAAAAATAATCTCTGAAAATACAGAGAGAAGACACAACTCATCACAGTGAGTATTGGAGAACACAAATTTACACAGTTGAAAAGTAAAATTACACTGTTGAATCAGGAATTGAAGATAAGAATATACTGTAAAAACGACAAAGTTTACAGATGTCTGTGGTTCGTGAAACGACCTATATACATGATTCTGTACAATGAGAAGTTACAATTTATATATATTGGTTTGTCAGAGGTGGTAAAAGAAATAGTCTCTGACATCGCAGAGAGAATACATAATTCAGCAAGATGAGTAATGAAAAACAAAAAAATTTACACATGAGTTATACACGAAATGATACATGTGAAGAGGATGAGAACAGAGTCTTAAAAAAAGCGTGAAAAGAAATTGACAATTATAAGTAGCTCATGCTTCGAACAATTCATAGGATTCTATACAATAATTGATCTACTAAAAGTGATGTACAATAGTGAGACAAACAAAAAAATTCTGATAAAATAGAGAGTACAAATAATATAGTACAGTGAATGTTGAGGAACAAGATTGCAGTCAGTTGCGAAGCAAGAAAAAAAAAACAGGAAATGTGTATAGAAAAATCGTCTCAAAATGACATATGAAAAGAAGATTCACAGGTGCTTGTAGCTGGCGCAACGACCTATTCACAAAGCTCAATATAGTGGTGAGAGAATACAGTTTATGTATGATAATTTGTCGGAAAAGACAAAAAATAGTCTCTGATGAAGCAGAGATTGAAGACAAGTCAGCATTGCAAAAATTGTATCTATCAGGAGGTAGGTGAAACAAAAGTTCCGACTGTAAGGTGAAGCGTTGTGGGCGACCATGCAAACCAAGATGGTTGCTGGTGACCAAGTTGATAGGAACTGTGGTTCACTGCAGCGTGCAACTGCAGTGGTAAGTTCTAGTCGAAGGCGGGAGAGTAGGCGATTACGAAAATGACAAAGTAACGCAGTACTGACTTTATTTATGTCAGTAGAAGCTTCGGGGGGACGCTGAAGATGATACACGTGAATTATATGTTTTACAAGCACGAAGATGTAGGAGCAGACTGCCGGAAGGTGAATAGGGCGAGAAGAGTTCAGAAGTAGTGTTCGGTAGGCGCTGAAGGTGAGGACGGTCTCACAGGATCGTTGCGCTAGCGTGAAAGCGAGATGGAGTATTGGCAATAATACTGTGCAATACATGAAGACATGCTGGACGTCAGCCTCCTCGCCACAATACGGACAGGAGGGTGAAGATAAAATGGCCATGCGATGTAAAATCGACGGCACGGGGAGGCGGTTGTGTAAGAAAAGCCAATGTGAATTGACTTCAAGGGGTGCTGAAAGTGGGGAAAGCGCAGCGGACCACACTGCGGAGGTAGAACAGAGTGGAATACCAGAAATGGGAAGAGGTGCGGAAGAGCGAGAGAGAAAACGGTAGAGATCAGCTGTTGAGAAAGAGACAAGAGGAAGAGGTGGACCAATGGACGACAGAAAAAATGGGAGAAGGAGAGAGGCAGAGTGAACAGAAATGAGACCTGAGGGAGTAGCAAGCTCAGGGAACAGGGAGATTATAGTAGAAATAAGAGAGTTGTGAACAAAGTGAGCGTTGGCATTGAAACGGAGAGCAGAGGGTAGAGAAGAGAAGGGGAGCCGCCAGGAAAGATCGGTGTTAACAAGATCGCTGACAGTAACGACTCCAGCTCGGAGCCATGAAGGAAAAGCAAAACATGGGAGATGGGGAGGGTGTAGCAGAGAAGAAAAAAAAGAGGTTCGGAAAGTAGGTCATTTCTGGAGGCAGGGAGAGAGCGAGAAAGAGGGAGGGAACGAAGAAAGGAGATAGCCTCTTTGTAGACAGGAGGGAAAAGTGTGAGAAGGGGACAGTGGTCCATGAGTAAGAACGAAAGGAGAGTAAAGCGTGGGTTATGCGGAGAGACTATGACATCACGAGCAGCAACTGCAGAGGGAGCAGGTGCCGCAAGTGATCGTAAAAACGTAGACACACGATAAGCCTTGTAATAGGATCTGACGTCGGGTAGACTAATGCCTCCGTTGGAAGGAGACAGGCTGAGTTGAGGTGCTCCGACCCAGTGATGGCCGGGCCAGATAACCTGAGTTTGACAGCGGGTGAGTTCAAGAAGACGTAGTGCTGGTTGCTTCGAAGCCAACCAGGAATACGTGCACATTGAAAGCAGGTAAGTGTGCGTTAGACGTGCTCTTTGAAAGACGGAGGTGCAGAATTGTGCGCGCCGCCAGATTGCGACCGAGCGATGTAGGCGTGGCCGGAGAGTCATCCAGGTGACGAGTGAAGCAGTTGCTGGTTTTCCAAGGTGGACTCCTAGGAATCGTTGAGAGGTGTTGGACCACTCTGCTCCCCAAGGAGAGTCAGTGCGGTTAGTCCACGAACCGGTCCATAGGCCTGTGCTTTTCGTTGTGTTTAGCGCTGCTCCGGAACATGAGGCGTAGGTATTGTAGAGATTGTGGAGATCGTGAAATTGTGAGTCTTGCCGAATGCAGAATGTAATATCGTCGGCGTAGGCAACATAGGTAGCAACATGATGACGTGTGCTGGCTACCACCGGTGGTAGTGAAGCAAAGAAGGATCGATGGACTGCGCGTAAAAAAGGTTCTATTGCGAGTGCGAAGAGCTGCCCGGATAAGGGGCAACCCTGACGCACGCCGCGACGAAAGGGTATGGGAGCTGTGAGAAGGTTGAGCAGCTTGACGTGGAAAACTGCGTCCCGGTAGAGGGAGATGAGAAGAGAAGCAAAGGAAGGAGGAAAGCCGAAATTTAGTAATGTTGCAAGAAGGTAATCATGAGAAATATTATCGAACGCTGAGCGTTGATCGAGGGAAAGAAGAGCAAGGGGTTCTGAGCGAGAGCGTGCGAGGTGAATTAGATCATTAAGAAGCTGAATATTATGGGAGATGGAGCGCCCGGGTACAGTATAGGTTTGATTAGTGGAGAGAATATGAGGGAGTATGGGGTTAAGCCGGCGGGACAGAAATTTAGTATAGAGTTTATAATCAGTATTTAAGAGTGAGATGGGACGCCTATTCCCCAAGTCAAGCGGATCACCCTTCTTGGGGAAAAGTACAACATGTGCGAGCGTGAAACTCCTTGGAAGAGATGTAAGATGCATGGCAGTAGAAAAGGCACAGAGGAGAAATGGAAGGAGGGCAGGAAGAAAAGCCTTATAGAAAGAAACAGGGAGACCGTCCGGGCCAGGTGAAGCCCGGGGGTTGAGGGACGAGAAAGTGTCAGAGAGCTCAGTTAAAGTGGGAGGATGGAGGAGGCTGGCTGAAAGATGAGAAGGGACCTGAGGCAAAGAAGAGAACAGAAGAGCAGAAGCCGTAGGGGAGGGAGGAGGAGTTTCACAAAATTTTGAAATGTAGTAATTACGTACCATAGAACAAATTGGAACTGGTTCGGATGAAACTACTCCAGTTGGAAGACGAAGGTGCTGCAGAACAGAAGAGGATCGGCGAGTTGACTCAAGTGACGTAAGGAATTCGTACGAACAAGCATCAGGTTTCAGGTGTTGTAGTTTAAGGCGTTGAAGGGCTTGTTTTGCAAGTGGCACCAAAAGTGAATGTAATTCTGCCTGGTAGACTTGAAATAGGGGATCAGCAAGATTGAGCAAAGAAAGCATTTGCCTAGTATGATCAAGTCGCATCCTCCGTTGTGTCATGATCGAGTATGACAGGTTTCGTACTAGTAGTATGAGGTGGCGTTTTACTTCCAACCAAAAGTTGAGGGGGCACGGTGCAGAATGAAGCCTTGGACGCCAATCCGCGAGAAAATCTCGCACCGATGAGCAGAAGGCTGGGTCATCTAAAAGAGTGTCGTCAAAAGTCCAAGGCCGGATTGTACGTGGCTGTGTTGAAGTAGCAAAAACTGTTATGGCAATGGCGCAATGATCCGAGGAAGCTGTGGGTGTACAGCATGAATCTGATATTGCTGGTAGAAGAAGAGAAGTTGCATAAAAGCGATCCAATCTTGCTGTAGGAGGATCAATGGCTCTTGGTGCACGCCATGTATGTGTAGTCTGGGTTGGTGACAAATGGCGTTGAACATCTACGAGTGAGAAGACTGAAGTGATAGACTGTAAGAGATATACTACTTCCGTACGGTGTTCTCTGGAAGAAGAAGAGCGATCAGTTAGGGGATGTAGAGTGCAATTGTAGTCACCTCCGATAAGTACCCGGTCGGTGATGGGAATACGTGACAGAGCCCGTCGAAGTTTTGCAAACAGCTCTGGCACGTGAGTAGGAGTGCAAGGAACATAAATGTTGAATACATGAAATTTTTCAGCTGCGACGGTGAAAGAGACTCGTTGTAATAAGTCTCGACATAAGTTTTTCACTGAGAAGGAGGAAAGAGTTGAACGAAAACGTGAGTGAACACCAACTGCCATGCCACCACGCGACAGTTGGCTGTAGGCGTGATGGAAAGTATGATCCCACTGACGCCATTGATGAAATTGAGTGGTGGAAGTACAGTTTGTTTCCTGCAGAAGTAATATATCAGCATTCAGCGGAGCAAGATCCTCTCGTACCAGCGCATTCGCAAGAGGTGTTGCAAAACCGCGACAATTAAGTGACACCACCTTGAATGTCTAGGTTAGTTGTAGGATGCAGTAGGAATTGACTGGCTGTAGTGATGGAGTGGAGTCGACGGAGAAAACAAGCACTCCACGGGACCTCGTCCGCAGTGCGCCGAAGAGTGTTTTCAAGTGAGTGTAATTGAACCAGCACTTGTGGAAGAACTGCTTCATACTGCTGAATGGAAGTGCGTGCTGAGGAAGGGCTAGAGGACCCTAAAAGGCAATCCAGCACGTCCTCGTATGGCAGAGGCTCAGCAGGGAAAGCATTTTCAGCAAGAAAAGTTGTGAATTCTTCTAGTGATGGAAAGGCACCCTCACATGCTGTCTCAGAGGAAGTGTGTAGAGGCGACCTGGAGAACGGTCGTCGAGAGCTGACGGAGCGAGTGGATGAGCGGGTAGAAGAGCGAGATGATCTTCGGGACGCCAGAGTCTTTGACTTCTTCGTCTTGGGGCGAGTAGCACCACTGCGTTTTCCAGCAACCACTAAAGCTTCATGATCGTCTGGAGAGTCTGAACCCGAAGCGTTACCTGTGACTCGTGTCATGGAGCCAACGGTAAAAGCTGAGGAGTGGTCAACATGTACATCAGCAGTGGTTGTAAAAGTACAAGGGGGAGTCGATTTTGGAAGCCTGGGAAAATTCTTAGGATCAGCAGGAGGTGGAGGCATCAAAGTCGTTTGTTGACCAATGGCAGTAAGCTGACTTTTGGAAGATCTTGATTCCGCGACTTTCCTCGAATAGGAAGAAGTCTGTGAAGCGTTGGTGGACAAAGTAGAAGAAGATGTAGTGTGTGGGGCTGTTTGCAGGGAGGCACGTGGGCACTGAGCCCTTATGTGACTTTCGCTCTGACATATAGTGCAATACTGTTAAGTGATTATCTCAACTCTTCGGCGTTGCTGTCCACAGCGGATGTGCAAAACATTTGGAACCGCTTTCAGCTGAGCATCAGATGAAAAGAGGACTCGAGCAGTGCGGCGAAAACCTCGAATCGATTTGTCTTCAGGGTCTCTGGGAGCCGCAGAGAGAGTTGTTATGGAGCCAACAACTCTGCCGTACCTGCTGAGCAAGGTGCAAAGTGCAGCGTCTGATACTTCTGGTGGTACGGGGTAGAACGTCACCTGCACCGGGCGGTGCGCAACCGGTTGTGCTAACAGATGCACGTCATTGATGGTTAGACCTTCCGTAAAGACCTGGTCAGCATGCGCTTTATCCTTAAAATAGACCAAGACAGATCTGGGTTTTCGAGCTATAAAGTCTATTGCATCCTTTGGTAAGATAGTTTTGAGGGCTCGGCTATATTGCCACAGCTTAGTGTCGGGAAGCGCATCAAAATAGACGCCCCGTTCCATAGTGGAGGAAAAAAGGTGACCAGCTCGGGAATCCTCTGGTATGTCAATTGTAGCAGTAGAACCGACGACAGTGACATAGGATTCAAAAAAAGGCATAGCATATGAAACTGGGGGTGTGAGGACCCCAGAAGTTGCAGAAGCATAGGACGCTTGGGCAGACATGGGTCGAGAATTCGATGAAGCGGCTCCTAGCAGTGAGGGCGAATCAGAAAGTTGATGAGAAGTAGAAGCTATGAGCTCAGTATTGCTGATAACGGATACGTCATCATCTGCTGTGATGTAGATAGGAGACTTGGCACCACCGCACTTGGTGGGAGTAATAGCTGGAGAAGAAGAGGTGTCCATGACGTCGCAATGACGCTCGGGAGCCACCTCATTAAGCTGAGTGGTAGAAGAAGAAGAGGAAGCTGGCTGATCTGCCAGGTGGCAAGGATGTGGGCGTCACCCTTGTCTGCCTCCGCCATCGAAGCAATGGCGAGACTTTAACGAAAAAAGACCAGCTTGGTTGAAAAATAAAACAGTGAATAATGAAAAAATATGGCACTCACCAACCTGGGAGATACACGAACGTAAAGCGTAGAACTTCAACTTGAAGATACACGCAACCACAGAAACTAAAGCACTCAATAAACACCTTATAGCAACGAAAATCACGGAGCTCAAAACCCAACCACTTCGAGCTTCGAAGGGTCAGTGCGTGCATTAAGGCCAAAGGTGGACCGACACCGTACTGATGTATGTGAATAAATGCTATGTTGTGTTCCTCTTCTAGCTGTCCGGTGACCTTTGTCAATGTAGTGTAGGCCTCAGTAGCTGAGCCCATCTTACGGATTTATGATGTCAGAAGCTGTCAGAAAAACACACATAGCGCCGTTGATTGTTAGCCACTGTAGCGTAAGGCTAACGCGCTTGGCTAGATATCGAGAGATCTGGGATTCGGATCGCCAGCGGTGACCGGATAAAATTTTTCATGTTGCTGTGTGTTGATAAAATGTGGAAAGAGCGATGCCTTTCTTTATTCAGGGTACAACGTGCTGTGTGTTGTGACATATTACTCCGGTCACCAGCATTCAAATTATCAAAGAGTTGCGTCACAGTATCCCTTCTGTTGCCTCGTACGATAAGGAATATCTCTAGCATGCACGAGTCGGCTCATCAAATGCTAGAGATGAGTCTTCGCTCATCTCCAGCATCGATGAGCTGTGGTCGGCTCACTCTTTGCCAACTGTTGTGGGTTTTCTTCTTTGGAGCACTTTTCAAGATACTAACCATAGCTGACTTTTAGCACTCAACAAGTCTTGCCGTCTCAAAAATGCTGTGACCCAGTCGTCTGGCCACTACAATTTGGCCTTTCTCAACCCCCTCAAGTCCGTTTCCTTTTGCATCTGAAGAACAAGAATAACACTAACAGAGCTCAGTATCAGGTGCTCTTTATACCTTTTGATGACTTTCACACGGGCCGTAGTTTACTTGCAGTTGCTTCGATTTGTATAGCGCGCTTATCATAATATTTTGACTCTTCGGTGACTCTCCATGATCAGTTTCATGTACCGGATGGCTCAAAAGGCCGATAAAATTTTAAAAGTTACTAACGAAAGAACAAATGCGTATATTACAGTGCAGTCTGCACAAAAAGCACCAGCAAGTAGAGGGATTTTGGTTGGCAACGGACATGTTCAAAAAGATGTTCAAGCGTGCGACAACTCCTGTGACCGCCGAATTGTATCATATCCTGGTGAATGCAACGTACTTCGCGGCGAATGGCTTCCTTCAGTTGTGGCAGTATGGAAGGTCTTGACTGGTACACTCTGTATACTATAAATAACCCCACAACTTGAAATCCACGATTATCAGATCTGGAGACCAAGGTGGCCACGGGATGCTGCAGTGCCTGCTGATTAGTCTTTCTGCTCCAAATGTGGTGAAAAGAAAGTTCTTCACTGGAGATGCGACGTGAGATGGCGCACCATCCTACATAAATGGTGACTATGTACAGCAGATTCGGTTTTTGCAAATATGGCGTTATGTTTTCACGTACCAGTTTCAAGTAGCTCTTGGCATTTATTGAGGAAGTCTTCCTGCCGTATCTTGGGCACGGTTCCTCTAAGAAAATAAGCCCAAGAATGAAGGATACAGTGAATCCACACCATATCGGAACTCGTATGTATGTTTTTTTTTGTTTTTTTTTTTTTTTTTGATTGGAGGTTTAACGACCACCGTGAGCAACTCAATGGGCTATAAGCAGTCGCCCGTCCCTAATTTAGGGTCACTGGTTCCAGGGAAGGGAGAGAGCCAGTGCCGTAAGACAAACACAACATCCATGCCAGACCGGGATTCGAACCCGGACCCCTTACGGACGAATGATCAAAGGCCAGCGCCTTAGACCACTGCGCCACCGGGGCGGCCTCGTATGTATGTAGTGGTTCTTCTGTGTACACACTGCGGATTATCCTGTGCACGTACTCGGTAGTTATGCGTGTTGACAGACTCATGCAATCCAAAATAAGCATCGTCTTTGCACACCACATTTAACAGCCACTGGGGATCCTTGTTACCTTTGCTAGAGTCTATCTGGCAAAGTACCACACAACGGCAGGGATTTCCCTGATGCCAGAGTTTATCTGGCAAATCCCTGCCGTTGTGTGGTACTTGCCGGTGACAGTTGGTGTAAAGTTTGCAGTTTGTATGAGTACAGATTTAACCCACGGTAAAGGATACAAGTTACCGATGCTCTCGGTATGAATAAAATCTTGTTGCTTCGCGAGCACTTTTTGTTCCACCTGGGATAGGGGCTTCACGAGCACCTTTTGTTCCACAAATCGATAGATTGTCCATATGGGACGCCAGAAAACATTCGAACGAGGCTCCCTTAACCCTAATTTCCCGCAATGAGGATGATTTATCAAACTTCTAGTTCCTAAAGTCGTTTAACCAAACACTACAAACAGGTACGGACAGCTGCGGAAATTGTCCGGAAGGCAGCGGAACCCCGTTCCGTGAGCGAAACCGCACGCTCAGGGAACGATGCGACACCAAAAGAAAGGGAGCATTTAATTTGAATAAAACATTTCGCAATGCAATATACACTATATTGACAAAAGTCACCGGACACCCCTTCAGAAGCAAATGAACGGATCCGCTGCGTTGTTAAGATGCGCGGTACAGCTGCAAACGGTATAAAAACAAGCCTGCAGCTGACCGAGATCATATTCGCACTGTGAGGTTGAGTGAAAATGTCGCGGCGGGAGAGAAACGATTTTGAGAAAGGAAAGATTCATCATCACCATCACTGTTGACCATTATCGATCCACTGCTGGACGAAGGTCACCCCAAGTTTCTTCCACAACGGTCTGTCTTGTGTCAGTTTCCTTCATGTTATTCCCGCATATTTTCGAATTTCATCCACACATCTCCCATGTGGCCTTCTTCTGGGTCTTTTCCTGTCTCATGGAATTCAGTCTAAAATTTCGGCTGTCCATCGATGGTTTGTCCTTTTGGCAATATGTCCAGCCCATTGCTATTTCATGGATTTTACTCTGATCCTGATGCCTTCCACTCTTGTCATTTTTCTGATCCACGAGTTCCTCTTCTTATCTCTTCTGGTTACACCAAGCATGCACCTTTCCATGATTCTTTGAGTTGTCTGCAGTCTTTGTATGTTTCTTTAGTTAAGGTCCACGTCTCTGCACCATATGTAAGCACTGGAAGGATGAATTGATCAAACACTTTTCTTTTAAGACATAATGGTATATTGCTCTTGAAAATTATACCGTTTCTTCCAAAAGCTCTTCAGGCAAGTTTTATACGCCGATTGATTTCTTCATCAGTGTGACCTTCACTTGATATCTGCGTCCAAGATAAATGAAGGTATTGGTTATCTCCAGCTTTTCCCCATCAATCGATAAATCTTTGTTTCTTGTAAAAGCATTGTACATCACTTTTGTATTCTGAAAGTTCATTCTTAATCCCACTTCTTTACTCTTGTCAGCAAATTCCTGGATCATACTCCGCAGCTCTGATGGAGTAGTTGCAAAAAATTACTAGGTCATCAGAAAAACGAAGGTGAGTTAGATAATCTCCATTAATCTTTATCCCTTTGTTTTCCCAGTTCAGTGATTGAAAGACATTTTGTAAAGTAGCATTAAAGAATTTGGGAGATATAGTGTCGCCTTGTCTCAACTCCCTGATTCCAATATCTCGTTATAGGTGCTGTATTCTCAAATGGCCGAATCTTTTGCACTTGCTCAAAGTCCGTCAGATGTTATTAATAATATTATTGGGTGTTATATTAGTGGGTTGTCCATAAGAGAAACCGAGAGGCGTTTAACCATACCCAAGTCAATTGTTTTGGATGTACTGAATCAGTACCATCTCCACTCGAAAAACAATCGACAGTTAATCGACGGAATACTGCCCAAGACCTCAGTTTACAGGTGAAAAAATGCCAGCTGTAACCTCGGTATGTACACGTACCATTCGCAGAGAACTTCATTCCATGAGTTACCGTGGTTGTGCCGCTGATCATAAGCCTTTCATCTCCACTCGGAATGCTATTCGTCGTTTACAATGGTGTAAAGAACATTTATCGTCGACCGTAGATCAATGGAAGCCGGTCCTATGGACTGATGAATCCAGATACACGATCTATCAGTCTGATAGTCGTGTGTGGGTGTGGAGGCAGCCGGGGGAACGCTATTTACCAAAGTGTTCTGTTCCTACGGTCAACTTTGGAGTCTGGCAGGTGTACTCGTGTGCGGGTATTTTCCGCTGCATGGTCCCGGCTCATTGGTTATCGTGGACAAACCTGTTAACCAGCGCGTCTACCTCGATATTCGGGACAATTATGCCCTACCAACTCTTTGGCAATACTATGGAACCGAGCCTTGTTGGTACCAGCGGGATAATGCACAGAGGCATAAAGCAAGGACTGTAACGGCGTGGTTTGACGACAATTCCGTATTTTGTGTGGACTGGCCAACACAGAGCCCTGATCTGAATCCCATAGGGCACTTATGGGATCATAATGCAACCTTCTGCGGCAACGGGGGCCTAGTGAGACACAAGAAACACCCTTTCGACTCAATGTCGGCTCTTAGCTGATTGCAATAACTCGTTTGAGCCAGCTCTTTATAGTCAAGAATCCTTCCTCGCTCCAAGTCCGTCAGGTGTTCATAATGCAACCTTCTTCGGCGACGGAGCATAGTGAGACACAAGAAACACCCTTTCGACTCAATGTTGGCTCTACACTGATTGCAACATCTCGTTTGAGCCAGCTCATTATACTCAAGAATCCTTCCTCGCTCAAAGTCCGTCAGGTGTTCATAATGCAACCTTCTTCGGCGACGGAGCATAGTGAGACACAAGAAACACTCTTTCAATTCAATGTCGGCTCTTAGCTGATTGCAATATCTCGTTTGAGCCAGCTCTTTATACTCAAGAATCCTTCCTCGCTCAAAGTTCGTCAGGTGTTCATAATGCAACCTTCTTCGGCGACGGAGCATAGTGAGACACAAGAAACACCCTTTCGACTCAATGTTGGCTCTACGCTGATTGCAACATCTCGTTTGAGCCAGCTCTTTATACTCAAGAATCCTTCCTCGCTCAAAGTCCGTCAGGTGTTCATAATGCAACCTTCTTCGGCGATGGAGCATAGTGAGACACAAGAAACACCCTTTCAACTCAATGTCGGCTCTTAGCTGATTGCAATATCTCGTTTGAGCCAGCTCTTTATACTCAAGAATCCTTCCTCGCTCAAAGTCCGTCAGGTGTTCATAATGCAACCTTCTTCGGCGACGGAGCATAGTGAGACACAAGAAACACTCTTTCAACTCAATGTCGGCTCTTAGCTGATTGCAATATCTCGTTTGAGCCAGCTCTTTATACTCAAGAATCCTTCCTCGCTCAAAGTTCGTCAGGTGTTCATAATGCAACCTTCTTCGGCGACGGAGCATAGTGAGACACAAGAAACACCCTTTCGACTCAATGTTGGCTCTACGCTGATTTCAACATCTCGTTTGAGCCAGCTCTTTATACTCAAGAATCCTTCCTCGCTCAAAGTCCGTCAGGTGTTCATAATGCAACCTTCTTCGGCGACGGAGCATAGTGAGACACAAGAAACACCCTTTCGACTCAATGTTGGCTCTACACTGATTGCAACATCTCGTTTGAGCCAGCTCTTTATACTCAAGAATCCTTCCTCGCTCAAAGTCCGTCAGGTGTTCATAATGCAACCTTCTTCGGCGACGGAGCATAGTGAGACACAAGAAACACCCTTTCGACTAAATGTTGGCTCTACACTGATTTCAACATCTCGTTTGAGCCAGCTCTTTATACTCAAGAATCCTTCCTCGCTCAAAGTCCGTCAGGTGTTCATAATGCAACCTTCTTCGGCGACGGAGCATAGTGAGACACAAGAAACACCCTTTCGACTCAATGTTGGCTCTACACTGATTGCAACATCTCGTTTGAGCCAGCTCTTTATACTCAAGAATCCTTCCTCGCTCAAAGTCCGTCAGGTGTTCATAATGCAACCTTCTTCGGCGACGGAGCATAGTGAGACACAAGAAACACCCTTTCGACTCAATGTTGGCTCTACGCTGATTTCAACATCTCGTTTGAGCCAGCTCTTTATACTCAAGAATCCTTCCTCGCTCAAAGTCCGTCAGGTGTTCATAATGCAACCTTCTTCGGCGACGGAGCATAGTGAGACACAAGAAACACCCTTTCGACTCAATGTTGGCTCTACACTGATTGCAACATCTCGTTTGAGCCAGCTCTTTATACTCAAGAATCCTTCCTCGCTCAAAGTCCGTCAGGTGTTCATAATGCAACCTTCTTCGGCGACGGAGCATAGTGAGACACAAGAAACACCCTTTCGACTAAATGTTGGCTCTACACTGATTGCAACATCTCGTTTGAGCCAGCTCTTTATACTCAAGAATCCTTCCTCGCTCAAAGTCCGTCAGGTGTTCATAATGCAACCTTCTTCGGCGACGGAGCATAGTGAGACACAAGAAACACCCTTTCGACTAAATGTTGGCTCTACACTGATTGCAACATCTCGTTTGAGCCAGCTCTTTATACTCAAGAATCCTTCCTCGCTCAAAGTCCGTCAGGTGTTCATAATGCAACCTTCTTCGGCGACGGAGCATAGTGAGACACAAGAAACACCCTTTCAACTCAATGTCGGCTCTTAGCTGATTGCAATATCTCGTTTGAGCCAGCTCTTTATACTCAAGAATCCTTCCTCGCTCAAAGTCCGTCAGGTGTTCATAATGCAACCTTCTTCGGCGACGGAGCATAGTGAGACACAAGAAACACTCTTTCAACTCAATGTTGGCTCTTAGCTGATTGCAATATCTCGTTTGAGCCAGCTCTTTATACTCAAGAATCCTTCCTCGCTCAAAGTTCGTCAGGTGTTCATAATGCAACCTTCTTCGGCGACGGAGCATAGTGAGACACAAGAAACACCCTTTCGACTCAATGTTGGCTCTACGCTGATTTCAACATCTCGTTTGAGCCAGCTCTTTATACTCAAGAATCCTTCCTCGCTCAAAGTCCGTCAGGTGTTCATAATGCAACCTTCTTCGGCGACGGAGCATAGTGAGACACAAGAAACACCCTTTCGACTCAATGTTGGCTCTACACTGATTGCAACATCTCGTTTGAGCCAGCTCTTTATACTCAAGAATCCTTCCTCGCTCAAAGTCCGTCAGGTGTTCATAATGCAACCTTCTTCGGCGACGGAGCATAGTGAGACACAAGAAACACCCTTTCGACTAAATGTTGGCTCTACACTGATTGCAACATCTCGTTTGAGCCAGCTCTTTATACTCAAGAATCCTTCCTCGCTCAAAGTCCGTCAGGTGTTCATAATGCAACCTTCTTCGGCGACGGAGCATAGTGAGACACAAGAAACACCCTTTCGACTAAATGTTGGCTCTACACTGATTGCAACATCTCGTTTGAGCCAGCTCTTTATACCCAAGAATCCTTCCTCGCTCAAAGTCCGTCAGGTGTTCATAATGCAACCTTCTTCGGCGACGGAGCATAGTGAGACACAAGAAACACCCTTTCGACTAAATGTTGGCTCTACACTGATTGCAACATCTCGTTTGAGCCAGCTCTTTATACCCAAGAATCCTTCCTCGCTCAAAGTCCGTCAAGTGTTCATAATGCAACCTTTTTCGGCGACGGAGCATAGTGAGACACAAGAAACACCCTTTCGACTAAATGTTGGCTCTACACTGATTGCAACATCTCGTTTGAGCCAGCTCTTTATACCCAAGAATCCTTCCTCGCTCAAAGTCCGTCAAGTGTTCATAATGCAACCTTCTTCGGCGATGGAGCATAGTGAGACACAAGAAACACCCTTTCGACTAAATGTTGGCTCTACACTGATTGCAACATCTCGTTTGAGCCAGCCCTTCATACCCAAGATCGGACAGTTCAGAGGAGGTGGCTCCGAAACCGCATTCGCATTTTCCCTGATATTTTAACCGTTTGCATGTCCCAACCTGTTGTATATTTCCTGCAAGTTTTAAGCTAATACCAGCAATCGTTGATGGTGTTGCAATTTAAACAGTAGTGTAATAAAATTAGCTTTGACCAGTGAATTATTAGCTTTGCTGACGTGTCTTTGAATACCGTCGCGAAGTTCCCTGACTGTGGGATGGTGAGAAAGGGGCCTACTGTTGTATTATATTCTCGGTAACTATTTCCCAGTATCAACGTAACACTTGCTCCTCGTAGCGGCAGAAATGTGGGCTACGAAAAGTCAAAAATAGCACGCAAGATGTTTTCTTATTGCGGTAGATATCTGAAGCAAAAGGAGTTTTTCGAAACTAACGATCATAAGCAGAGATACGCAAGAAAACGGAGTATAACTTTTCGCCTCCTAGAGGAGAAAAGACCTTGCATTACATAAAAACGAAAATGGCTGCAGAATATTCTCATAGTCAAAAGTAGCAGTCGCAGAAATAATATTTTCAATCGGATTTTTATTTTTAAAAGCAAAGATATACTTGCAAACAGAAATGTTTTCATTACGAAAAATTTATCAATATATGTAAAATGTTATTAGTGAATGATATCTGACGTAAAAATATTTTTTCAGATAGGATTTTTAGAAGACGAGATGTCGAGAAATATAAGATATACATTCATGCTCGCTAATGGGAAAACTGTATATTGTTTTGAACAGAGAATATGCATAAAATATTTTTGTAATGAGTGGTATCTGTTCAAAAAGTAATTTTTTGATTCTGGTTTTTACACTGCTGGCCACCCAAAATGCAACACCA
Source organism: Macrothele yani (assembly GCA_039090855.1). NCBI lineage: Eukaryota > Metazoa > Arthropoda > Arachnida > Araneae > Macrothelidae > Macrothele > Macrothele yani. Next base: position 37,859,162 of record CM077004.1, read on the forward strand.
AGAAGGAAGCATCCGATTGGCCTAAAATTCGCAGCATGCGTCGCCCGCGAGATGACATGCAAACGATTAGCATTGCAGGGCATATGCAAATCATGTGCGCCCGGCACGCCACCGAGAAGCACTATAAGAAGGGTGCACAGAAGGCGGGGTGTAAGTAGTGGAAGTGTGTTGTGCTGCCGGGCCTGTGCGTGGGAAGCTTCCTGATGCCTCGTCGCAGAATACGACAGTCATTCCATCACGTTTCGGAGCTCGACAGAGGACAAATAGTGGCTTATCGCGACAGCGGTTTATCGTACCGAGACATCGGCCACAGTGATGCAGGAGGGACGGACGGACGGACTGACGTGAGCTATTGCCGCAGCCACGGCACACCACCGAACGAGAGGACCGGCATGTTGTGCGGCGGGCATTGACGGCTCGCACCGCCACATCACGAACGTTAGCGCAGGAATTAGGGTGTGTTGCGCAACAACCTGTGTCGGCGCGTACCGTTTGACGTCGTCTGCAGGAGCGGGGACTTGTCGCACGGCGCGCATTTCTCCGATTACCATTGACGTTACACCACCGGCGAGTGTGGCGGCAGTGGGCCGTTGAACGCCGCACCTGGACTGCGGAATGGCAAGACATTGTCTTCTCCGACAAATCCCGCTTCTGCCCGCTACACCACGATAGTCGGATCCGCGTGTGACGGCACCGCGGCGAGAGACTGTATGACGCCTGGATTATGCATCTCCATACCAGTCCATCGCCTGGCGTTATGGTTTGGGGCGCAATTGGATATGACACCCGCACCCCTCTGGTACGCATCGCCGGTACACTCAACAGCCACCGCTACATCTCCGACGTTTTGGAGCCTGTAGTCCTCCCTTACCTGCAGGACCTGCCAACGGCTACGTTTCAACAGGACAATGCGCGCCTGCACGTGGCACGCATCGTGCAACATTTCTTCACGGCACACCAGGTGTCACTGCTGCCGTGGCCCGCCTGTTCTCCCGATATGTCGGCCATCGAACGCGTCTAGTCGCTGATCTGCAACAGAGTGGCCCGGCAAACAGCACCCGCGGCTACGCCTGATAAAACTCTGGCAACGTGTGGAAGCAGCCTGGACCGACATACCCCAAGCCCACATCCAAGGCCTCTTTCGTTCGATGCCGCGGCGTGTAGCGGCCGTTATTGCCAGCCATGGGGGCCACACGAAATATCGATGTCTGCGTGTCGCACGGGCCTGTAAGCTCAGTCGTTTCATCTTTGTATCTGTTGTTATGTGTCCAGTAAATCTGGCTTTGCTATCTCGTGTCCTTGGTGTTGCATTTTGGGTAGCCAGCAGTGTAGATGCGTCGATACGGTTTCACATATTTTGTAAATCGAAATATGCACTTACGCCAACTAATGGAAAAAATGCGTGCCACAAAAAATTAGAAATTATATGCAGAATATTCTTCGCTGTAAATGCTATAGGACGCAAATAGAATTTTTGAAAGCAGACTTTGGCAGCAGAGATATTAGGAAAACTCTGATATAGCTTTTTTACAGTTTCCCGGTCCTTCTGAGGTCTCCGAACATGCTTCTTTCTATACGTAACCACGTTTTTGGTTTGAAGTTGCACTCACGACTTTTGGGATTAGGCCTGGTTTTCAACCTTTTTGGTTAATTTGTGCAATTTTTTGTAAATTCGTTTAGTTTTTCTTGCAGTGATTTTCCTTATATTTTTTATAACGTGGTTCTTAGTGGAAATGTAGCGTCACAAAAGTTTTCAATTCTTTAGTAAAATTTTCTGGAGGTATTATTTTGCTGCAGTTGCTTTTAGGCTTTGGACTGTTTTTCAACCTTTTGGATAATTTAAGCAATTTTTGTAAATTCGTTTACTTTTTCTTGCAGTGCTCTTCTTTATATTTTTTATTACGTGGTTCTTTGTAGAAATGTGGCGTAATGAACGTTTTTAATTCTTTAGGAAAGTTTTCTGCAGTTATTATTTTGCAGCAGTAGCTCGTTGAGTGTAAGTTGGGCGAATGGTTATCCAGTTTGCTGCGAGGGTTTTTTATCTCGTTTATTCGGGGTTTTTTTGCGGGGTTTGGGCTCTTCTCTTATGGTGGGGTTTGCGGTGTTTGGGCTCTTCTCACTGGGTGGCCTTTGGTGGCAGTAAGGGGTTTAACTTTAATCCTTAATTTCTTAATTTTTCTTTACTTGCAAACTGAATAATGCAGAAACCTACACTTTCTGTTCTCTGCAGATATGCGAGAGATGTTATCCGTGATTGCCCCTGACGAAGCCATGGATGATATTTGTGATATGTTCTGCAATCCTGGTCTTTTCTCCTCGTTGAATTTTGGATTGTTTGCTCTTTTGAATCTATGTTTGCATTATTTATTTTTTATTTTATTATCATTCATTTTTATTTTCCGTTTTTTTATTTTTATTTTTATTTTTGTCTTACTCTTAATTGCTTGTTCTTGTGTGTTTTGAATTTTCTTTTACGCAGCCTTTGGCGCTTTTAGCGGAAATCTTGAACTATTTTTCAGTCAGAAAATACGCACAAAAAATATTTTTCGTGGTAAATGATACCTATCCAAGAAAGAATTTCTTTATTCTGATTTATCTGATTTTTTTGGAGCGCACTGTTACAAACAGAAATATGCAGTTGCGTTCCTTAGCGGCGATGTTTTGGGTCATGAAAAATTATAAATTGTGTGCCAAATGTTCTTCAATAATAACGCTATCCGACGCAAAAAGTACTTCTGAAATGGAACTTTTAGAAGCAGAAATATCGGGAAAAGTTCAAAATACCTTTTTGCTTTCTAGAGGAAAAACTGGGCATTATTTGGTGAAGAGTAAGCAAAACGATCTTCATTATAAACGGTATCGGATTTTTAGAAGCCATAATATGAAACAAAATATGTTTAGAAATCAGTAGCATCTGAATTTACACTGACTAGAGTCGAAGTTATACATACAGAAATGAGCAAAAAAGCCAGTATCTTCGCTTTCCCAATTCAGGTTTCCCAGTGAAAAAAAGAGTTCTTCAAATTGGACTAATAAATATAAAGATATTGTAACCGCCCCGACGGCCGAGTAGTCTGAAGCGCTGGCTTCTGGCCATTCATCTGAGATATGTCAGGTTCTAGTCCAGAATAAGGCAAGGGTGGTCTTAAGCCGCTAACCTTATCCCTTCCCTAAAACCAGTGGCCCTAAATTAGGGACAGATGACTTCTTATTTCTTTTAGAATCGATCACAGTGGCCGTTAAACTCAACAACGTCGCCTCTATGGCCGAGTGGTACGATACGCTGACTTCTAACCATTCAGACGAAATGGGTCCCGGTTTGAATATCGGGTGAGACTGTCTCTTCTCCTTCCCTGAAACCTGTGGCCCTAAATTAGGAGCAGATGACTTCTTAATCTTATATCCTTCAGAATCGATCACAGTGGTCATTTAACTCAAAAACGCCGCCTCTGTGGCAGAGTGGTACGATACGTTGGCTTGTAACCATTCAGCCGAGATGAGTTCGGGTTTGAATATCGGGTGAGACTGTTCCTTTTCCGTCCCCGAAACCAGTGGTCCTAAATTAAGGACGGACGACTGCGCCTATTGAGTTTCTCACGATGTTCATTACCCCCCCCCCCCCCAAAAGAGATACCACAAACAGATAGACAGACAGCAGACAGCGATTCTATGAGCAAAGACCTCGTTCTCCTTTCTTTTTTTCAAAAACCATGTTAAAAATTTCAGTAAATCAAAAAATTAAAATGCAGTGCCGGCGGGAAACAGTAGACCATCGAAAGCAACATATAAATTCTAGGCTTAGATAACTTACGAAATTGTCGCATGAGCTTAAAGAGAAAAGAATCTTTTCAGAAACCATAGCACACAATGCTATTTGCCATGAAGTGGCTGTCTTACTCCCCGGTACGAGCAAAAACGGTGTTTAACCTCGGTCGGGTTATAAGTTTTGCAATGGATCCCGTAGTTTAAAAAAAAAATGCAATCGTTAACTGTCACCTTTAGGCTCTGAAACGTTTAGTTTTTCAGGTATGCCATTAGCATAACCCCTTTCATCCTCCTTACGCGGTTTCCATTTTTGTAGACGTTAAATTATTAAGTTTTCATACGAGGTACTTTCACCTTTCCCCTTACTCTTCCATTCCGCTTACAGGAATGTCCTTTACCTCTGTGCCGAAGAAAACGCTTGTATTCAAGTTCTGGTAAAAACCAAACGTGTAACTGCGCCGTACTTTATAAAAGTTAGCATTTCGTGCGTTTTTCCGGCGAGACGTCCAGACGATCGTTAACCCCCCTATTAAATTTACGAGAGTCCGAATTTCGTGCAGGTGAAAGATTTTGACCTCCCTGCGGCCACGCGTCCTTTTTTCTAGCTACCGGGTGGGGCACTGAGGGGTCCCAGTGGCGCAGGAGGAGGAGGGTCGGGGGTCTGTTAATATAGACGTTAGGTGTTGATGAGCTTCGTCCGACATTAGCGCCACCTTGCTGTATAATGAAGCAAAAGGGGACCAAGATGAAGTGCTTTTTTGCCTCTTCGCCTGGGAGGAGGTGGAGGGGATACTCGCCTCTGCCTTCATTAACTCACTGGTTTCGGCAGGTGTGGCCAAAGAAGTCCGTAAATTATGACGTCATCCTGTTAACTATATGCAGCTTCGCACAGAAAACGCCTTAATTGCCGCAGCTATGGTGTCTTCACTTTTTTTTTCTTGTCTTTTAAATTTTGTTTTTCTTTATTTGATTTAAATGTCAGGTAAATAAAATTGCAGCTGGCTGTTAGTGGCAATTCCTATTCCATTAAAGAATATGCTTTAATTGATTGATTCGAAAATTATTTGCGCGAATTAAAATATGACTGTCTGCGTTGGTGTCAAAATTGTAAAGAGATTTTCCCCTCCTCTTCAGTATGCGACATTTGACGCATCCGACAATTAAATGATGTTACAATCTAGGCAGACAAGTAATTTACAAAAAATTAGATCCTCCTCTTTTCATATGTATATGCAGCGCCTTTTTTTTTTTTTTTTTTTTCTTTTGTTAAAAATTATGAAAAAATAGGTGCCGGTGCTTATTCCTTGTCAGCAGAAAAGGTTGAACATGCTTCATGCATTAAACATAAAAGGAAAAATGATGTTTCACAGGATGGTTATATCATTGAAAAAATAAATAAATAAAAAATAAGGTGCATTAATACTGTTTTGTACGGCGTAAATCGCTGCTATTTTTTAATACCGTATACGAGTATATTATATACACCGTTGAGCCATTACATTATGACCATCCCCAGCCTAGACAAACGAGCGCGCCTGGAGACCGAACGGTGGCGCAGGTGAAGTTCACAGAGCAGTATATGAACACAACCCCAGGACCGGCTTTCGGTTAGTAGAGTGTTCGGAGTCAGAATGGGAAAAGCTGCTGACTTATCGGAGTTTGATAGAGGACAAATTGTCCTTTACCAAACTGCGATAAATCGGCACCCCGGAACTGGACAATTGTCCTTTATCAAACTCTGATTTTCGACGTCCCGGAACTACGATCTCGGAGACGGCACGACTTGTGATTTGTTCACGTGCCGCAGTAGTGAGTAGGTATCAAAAGTGGTGCTCAGATGACCAAACGACGAACCGTCGTCCAGTCGTGTGTTGTCCGCAGATCATTGATGCCAGAGGGGAGCATAGACTATCACGCATTGTTCACAGCGACAGCACGGCCACAGTGCGGCAAATCACCCGCGGCTACAACAGTGGTTGTCAGGGCAACGTGCCACGGCACACAGTTAACCGCAGCCTTCTGCGCATGGGCTTGCGTAGTCGAAGACCCAGCTCGGTCCCCATGCTCAATGCACGTCATCGCCAACAGCGCATGAAATGAGCCCAAGATAATCCAGATTGGACCGTGGATGATTCGAGAAAGTGGTCTGGTCTGACGAATCAAAATTTCTGGAGCATCACGTAGACAGCCGAGAGCGAATACGCCGATTGCCAACGGAGGCTATGGCACCTGGATGCATTGTTTGGTGGAAACACTCCGGCGGCGGCAGTGTTATACTGTGGGCAATGCTTTCTTGGGGCGCTTTAGGCCCCATTATCCCAATAGCACAATCCCTGATAGCTGTCAGGCATCTGAGCATCGTTGCGTACCAAGTTTACCCGTTAATGGCAACTGTGTTCCTTGCTGGTGATGGCCATTACCAACAGGATAATGCGCCATACCGCACTGCCTGAATCGTCAAGGACCTAAGTAGTTGTGCTCCAGTAAACTGCTCTCACCTTGAGCTGATGATCTTTTTTCCCTTTCCTCAAAGAGAACAATAATATCTTCTTCCAAACAACACCGACAGGTAATGTCATACTTGTCAAAGAGATTACCCTGAATCTTCGAGGAACATGTTGGTGACTTTCTGTTAATGCCCTTGCTTCCAAATTCACCTGACACGAACCCAATTGAACATTTGTGGTTCGACTTGGGAAAGCGGGTTCGCGCTAAATCACCACCACCCAAAAATGCACAGGAACTGGATGGCCTGTTGTTGACATTTTGGTACCAGATATCCCAGGATACCTATCGCCACTCCATCGAATCAATGCCTTGCCGAGTGGCCGCTGTTTTGCTGGCTAAAGGGGGTCCTTCATCTTATTATAGGTAGGTGGTCATAATGCAATGGCTCATCTGTATATGTGTGAACCAATGGCGTGCCGTGAACGTCATGTGTGTAGGCATACAAAAAAACAAACAAAAAAACTACGTCATTTGTAGCGGAATTCCATCCTGTGATTTTTTTTTTGTTTCTGTTACTGTGTTTAAAACTTAGGTTTCGGCATCAAATTCTTCAGTAGAATATTTCCAATTGCTACTAAGTTTTTCTTGTCTTTGCGTATATTGCGTGAATAGGTTTTTATTCGCACAATTTAATGGCGCAGCATATTATTTCCCTCAAGTATTTATTGGTTGGTTGGTTGATGGATTTTTATGGCGTAAGAGCCATGTTTGGCCAAAGAGCGCCAGACACAAGACAATCAAACAAACAGTATTAAAAACGTGGTATAATGCTTAAAATCTGGCTGATTCAGTGAAAGTGAAAAATGTGAATGAAGAAAAGTATAAAAACTAGATACGTTTAAAAAAGTCAATTTGCTTTAACCCTGGAATGTCAATGTGGAGTCACTTTGACATTGGCAATAAGTGCTGTTAGTAGAATAGTACCAATCTGTTCGTTTCAGGGCAAAAATGGAATCCGAAAAGCTGTACAACCGGAATGGCATCGAAACCTAAATAAACAAATGTTGGAATCAAAATGACTCCGGATTGGCGACAAGCGTATACATCCGCATATTGGCAATGTAGGGTTAAAAATGAAAAGATAGCGAATGTATCATGTATCGCAGTGGCCATCTAGGAGCCGCTGTAGCGTAGCTGCGTCGTCGTTCAACAAATGAGAATGAAAAAAGTGAAAACGAACAGCACCAAAATGAACACAACGACAGAGAAGATGAGTGACAGTGAGTCCGCAATTGCACATCTCACACATCGGTGCCACCTCGAGTATTTATCCAAACCAAGTTCGTGCGAAGCTTTGAATACTTCTTTTACCGCTTAATCCAGGGGTAAGAGTACAGAAAACCTGAATTCACTTTTATCAAAACTAGTGGGATATGTTTCTTTGAGTGTATTCAGGCTCACTTTGGGAAACCCGATGCTTTTTTGCATCACAATTTTTTGAGCCCATAAGTTTTCTATGTAGAATAGTTATGGGGGGATGATTATGATTTATATATGTTTGTATGTTTAACCTGCATACTTAACGACGATATTAAGCGACTCATGTTTGAAGTTGGTGTTTCACCACTTACGCATTTGGATTTTTCTATAAAACTTAGGGAATCAAAAGACATGAATTTTGAATAATCCATTTCCCTATTCCCATTTTGCAGTTTGCTTAAATTATCTTGAAGCATTTCAGTGCTTCAGGAAGGCAAGGAATATACAAACATTTAGCCGTACAATTTTCCAGCTGAATAAAAAGAATCCCTCTACGCACTAGATGACACATACTCACCATCAAAAGAAAATGAGCTTTCCATTGGTTGATGCGACACTCTCGCATTTCGCGACGGCAGTTAACGAAAGCCCCAAACCTAGTGGGAATAAAGAGTGGGGACAGAGGGCACGGACTCCGGTTTTCTGATTGGTTGACTGCCCAAGCCCTGAATACAACGGCCGATTTCGCATCAAATGTTATGTCCCTGGCAAGCACGGCACTATCTCACATGTGTTCGGGAACGTTGATACGAAGTTAAGTTAGCATTCGCGCTTTGTTTCAGTTCCTACTAAAATACACGCTAATATGTGAATGGTTTTAAGTAACACTCTTCTCAACACGGTACTTAGTTCAAATTTCCGATAAAAAAAACGGCAGTACGAAGCTTTCTTCGTGTAATTCCTTTGTTTTCAGAAACCAAATTTTAGCATTTAATTAGGACATGCAGTGCATACAACGAATGCACGCTACTGGTGTGAACTTTGTACCATTATCAAAGTTCTCAATATCTTTTCTTATGCCTCCCCATATCGTGGAAAGCTGCATATGTGGGTATGCATATACGGTATATGCGAATATGTGTAGTGTACAGAAGGTACACTGGCGTGCAGAAATTAAGGACGAGATGGTTTTTTGAATGTAACGTCGTGAAGAAGTGCTCCACATCGACTAAAATCATACCATAACATCCCCAAGATGTAAGAATATGGGAAAAGTGAGCAAAACCGTCCAAACAAGGAATCCAAAGGATACAAAGGCACTTTATTGAAAAGGTAGCTTCGAGCACAACCATGTGACAGGCGGCTGCCAAAAAAATCCAGTTTTTAGTAGGGGATATGATCCCCCCTGACTGCGTTGCAGGATTTACAACGTCTGTCCATGCTGAGGACGAGGTTGTCAAGGAGCTGTTGAGGCATCGCTGCCCATTCCTCTTGTAGCGTCAATCGCAGCTCCGGAATCGTTGTTGGCGACTGGTGACGTGCTGCCAAGCGTCTCCTGAGGAGGTCCCACACGTGTTCGATTGGATTTAGGTCAGGGGACCTTGCGGGCTGATCCATGCGTTGAATATCTTCACTCTCCAACAGCTCTGCGACAGCCCCTGTACGATGAGGTGTAGCGTTGTCGTCCATGAAGAGGAACTCAGGACTCACAGCACCTCTAAACAGACGCACGAGAGGCAGGAGAACCTCGGTACAATAGCGGACACTAGTGACTGAACCTCCTTGGAAGATGTGGAGGCCAGTACGGCTACTAAGCATGATACAGCACCAAACGACAACTCCGCCACCTCCAAACCGGTTCCTTTCGATGATGTTGGAGGTGTGATTGCGTGTTCCCTGCTCTCTCCAGATGTGTATACGTCCAAAATCGCTCGTCGGACTAAATTGGCTTTCATCCGTACAGAGAACTCGACCCCATTGCTGATGTGCCAGTTCTTGTGTTCTTGGCACCACAGATACCGCCGTCTCCGATGAGCAGGCGTTAATGGCACACACCGTACTGGTCGCTGTGCAAATAGACCACCTTTGTGCAGCCTCCTGGCCACGGTAAAACGCGATAACGGACGTTCAGTTGTCTATCGCAAGGCACGTGCCTTGCGATTTCACCCGCTGTCTGCCGTCTGTCTCTTCTCGCCTGTAGGACAATATACCGGTCGTCCGCCTCCGTGGTTGCTCGTGGACGACCACTGCTAAACTCTCGGACAGCTGTTTCTGTCGTTTGAAATGCTCGCCAAGCTCGTGAAACGATGCTGTGAGCGATCCCGAACTCCTCGGCCACACTAGTCACACTTCGACCTTCTTCCAACTTCCCAAACACGCGACCTCGGGTAAAGTCATCCAGATGTCGTCTACTGGATTTCCTGTTGGCCATATCACACGGTGGCAGCAACTCGACGTCGTTCAAACCGATGTACACCGTGCAATAGCTTTCACCGAAATGCTGAGCGTACACCACCCGTGTGCTTTTTACCCTTCCGACATTCCCCCTCCCCTACGTCATTCTGCATATATGCGCATGCCCTACCGTACCGTACCCTAGTCTATCTCCTGAGTGGTCTTTCGGTCCGTTCTGCCTGCTCGTTCCTCTGTTATGCTAATTTCTCCTCCTCGTCCTTAATTTTTGCACACCAGTGTATATACCAGAATTTGAAACGGGTCAAAAATTTTGGACCTGGATGTTATATAATTGAACCCTACTCGAATCCGTAACTGACCCGGACAAATCTACTTTGAACTATAAATTCTAAACTCAATTTCTAATTACAGATAACCAGGTGTATACGATATACAAGGCGTTGAAAAAGTCCCTCCGTAGTGTGTATCGTAGGTCATATAGAAATAAAACTAATGTACTACGGGAACGTATAATTTACTCACTTACAGGGAGAGTTGAAACTGCCTTCCTTCACATACCCTAATTGTTTTACACATGTTTTCAAACACATCTGCGGGAGTCGAAAAGTCCTTCCGCAGTAATGTTTATGCTGTTCCAATTAAATCTGATGGCGCTACAGTCAAAATTTTTGAAATAAGTTACTTGCTGTATGTTTAATTTCAGTTTTTGCTGCTTTCTTTATAACATACTAAGCTCCAGAATATGCTTCACAGTAACGCCAATTTTCACAAGCCTGTGATGAGTTGAAAGTTTGAAAAATGTGGATGTTGATTTCATCATTGCCCCTCAGAAGGAATGGACACTCATGAAATCAACATTCACATTTTGGAAACTTTCACCTCATCATAAGCTTGTGAAAATTGGTGTTGCTGTGAAACGTATTGTGGTTACTTAATGAGACGAAACAGCTTTCAACATTCACGTTTTCCCTTTTTGTTTTCAACAAGCACGTATTTGTTGACCTGGAAGCCTTTTCCAATCTCTTTAATATTAAATTCATCCATATTAACATATAAGACATTAATTCCGACACGACATGCAATGGGAACGCGATGTTAGTACGTCAAACGAAAACCTCTGAATGCTCAATGCAGAAGATGCGACGTGAAAAGTAACTCTCAGTCTTACAATGCGACACGCGGGGTGTGAGAGAGTGAATCACCGCATAGAAGTAGGCGACAGGCGTTTGCCTGTATCTTACTCCAGACGATCGCACTGAAAACAAACGCAAAGGAAGTATCGTTTTACGACATGGTGTCGGTAAGTCTAGTGTCTGCATCGTTTCGACAGTCGGGGAAAATCTTCGTAGCTTTAAGAAAGAGGCGGCAATATTTTTGTATGAAAAATCATTTTTCACTCCGCTGGCACTAGTATCGAGCACAAAATTCCACAGTATGCATTTTTCTTTTCAAAAATAAAACGAAAATAAAACCGGTCAAAGTCGGGTCAGGAACACCTTGACCCGTCTCGTTTGACCCGCTGACCTATGACCCGTGGCCCGTCTCCATTTTGGTATACATACGTTTCAACAGATAATTAATACAGGCATTTAACGTGGACCAAGAACATCAAACAAAGATCTTCGCTCCTTCCACGTTTATAAGTGAGTCACGGAAAAATTCTCATTGGCCGCCACCGGGAGTCGAACCCAGGGTCTTCCAGTTACGCGCCGGATATGCTTCCGCTACACCACAGCGGCCTCGAATTCCTCCGGACTCACACACGCTATGACTCACTTATAAACGTGGAAGGAGCGAAAATCTTTGTTTGATGTTCTTGGTCCACGTTAAATGCCTGTATTAATTATTCATTCGCCTTCTAATTATTTCTTCAGTTGCTGTTTACCATGTTTGGTGAATCCCCAGCATTGTGCGGGGCTCCAAGAAGCAACCTGCCAACTTGGCTTGGCAGTTAGCGTGTGTGAGTCTGGAGGAATTCGAGGCCGCTGTGGTGTAGCGGAAGCATATCCGGCGCGTAACTGGAAGACCCTGGAGGAATTCGAGGCCGCTGTGGTGTAGCGGAAGCATATCCGGCGCGTAACTGGAAGACCCTGGGTTCGACTCCCGGTGGCGACCAATGAGAATTTTTCCGTGACTCACTTATAAACGTGGAAGGAGCGAAGATCTTTGTTTGACGTTTCAACAGAGATTCGCGCGTAAATTTATTTTACGTGTGTTTAAAAACACATGTAAAGAACCTAGTTGTTTAACAAAGTTTTTGTAGGAAATTCCATATTTCTATTAAGTTCGCTCACGTCACAATACCCTGATATCGTTCGTTACAGTTTGGGTCTATGGCTGTGAGTAGAGGGAAATGACCGATCCGAGCTTAAACCGCAGCCCATAGACTTAACATTAGGCTGCGGCCGGGCGGACGCAGCCAGCCGCAACCAGCCGCAGCCGGGTGGATGGAGGGGGCGTGGTTAGTAGCAGCCTCCAATTCCCCGCTGCAATTTTTCCCCCTCGACCGAAGTGTGTGCTTATCTCCGAAGATAGTAGTATTTATTGGACTTTGTCGAATTTTGGGGGAAATCAATGAAGGCTTATTCCTTTTTTTTTTTTAATTTAATGAAGGTTGTTTCTTTATTTATTTTCCCCTCTCTCGACCCCATCCCCTTAGGTTATTGTTATGTAAAACGTTTTTTCCCTCGTAATTTGTTGATTTTTCAATTAATTTTCATGAATTCCTCATGTGTCTTCCCTAATGAAAATTATGTAGGGTAAGTATTAATTAATCATTTCTCTTTTATTTTTTCTCGAATAACACGGTCATGTCCTCATCTCAAGAAATGTTATTATGATATCTTATTTTTGTTCATAAATGTTTGATTTTGAGGGATGGCAACGCCCGAGTGGGAAAGGGGTTGGATATAGGGGGATGGCAACTCGATGTGTTGCCCCCTAGCGGTGCTTCTTGGAACTTTCGATTGATCTTTGATTTTGAGGGATGGCAACGCCCGAGTGGGAAAGGGGTTGGATATAGGGGGATGGCAACTCGATGTGTTGCCCCCTAGCGGTGCTTCTTGGAACTTTCGATTGATCTTTGATTTTGAGGGATGGCAACGCCCGAGTGGGAAAGGGGTTGGATATAGGGGGATGTCAACTCGATGTGCTGCCCCCTAGCGGTGCTTCTTGGAACTTTCGATTGATCTTTGATTTTGAGGGATGGCAACGGCCGAGTGGGAAAGGTGTTGGATATAGGGGGATGCCAACTCGATGTACTACCCCTAGCGATGCTTCTTGGAACTTTCGATGGATCTTTGATTTTGGGGGATGGCAACGACCGAGTGGGGAAAGGGCACTGCGTAGGTGTTAGATATGATGATGCTTCTTGGAACTTTATTATTTCGATGGATCTTTGATTTTGAGGGATGGCAACGACTGAGTGGGGTCCGTTGGGAATTTCTGCATTTATTCCTGTGTTTTGCAAGCAAGATTTCCCCCTCTTCAATACTATTTTTCCCCGGAGGAAATGTTTGCGTAACGATGCTGGGGAATTTTCTTTCCAAGGGAATAAAAATGCTCCTAAGGTCTTAGCGAGGTTCTAACTCACGATGATTTGGTTTCCAAAAATAGTCAGGGGGTCAAATGGTTTTCGTGTACTACGTATTCCCTATATATATATTTTTAAATTACTTTTACGTTATTTCTTCATGTGTTTTTATATATTTTTTGTATGTTTTGAGGGAGTTTTTTCGTGTAGATGTAATGAATTTTCTGAGGAACTTTTCTTTTTCCTCCATTCAATTTTATTTCAGACCATGAGACGAGGAAATGCTTCTTTAGAAATTATTTCGTTCTTGTTCGCAGTAATTACTGGACATAGACTTCATGTTAATTCTGAGTCTTTAACCCCTGCAATAATATTTTCTCGTAATTTTTTCGTATGTTCAAGAACTCTACAGATCTTTCCCAGTTAAAATTCTGCTCAAACAATATTTTCGGTCTTTATTTCCTTATAGCTTCCCAATTTCCGATATTTTTCTTCCTCTATCTTTGAAATTTCATTAAACTTCTCAATAGGTCAGGATTCTTTTTTCTTGGACAAACTTATGAGTCCTTTTATTCACACTATCTTTTTTTTTTCATTTCATTTCAGCAAACGATTATTTTAGATGCAACAAATCGTCAGATTTTGGTTTCCTTATATAGCATATTTTCCAACTTGCTTAAAAACATTCCTCAAAGCTTGCATGTATGTCAAATATACATTTTTTATTCTTTCCTAGTTAGCCATACTTTTCGTGGACTGCCTTGACAGGAAAGCATTCAATGTCAAGACATACAATCTAAAACCTTTTTCTTTCGATAAAATTTGTATTCTTTGAGCTGAATATTAGTCCCGCGTGTTCCCTCATTAACCTAATCTCAGTCAGATGCTGAAGGATTTCCTTTTGCTTGTCAGCATATTGACATAAGATTAGTCACATTTTCCCTTTGTTCGTTGTTGTGAATAGTTAGAAAGATTACAAAGTTTAAAGTAGTCTATGACTAAAAGGATGCTATTTACGGCCTAACGTGCTGCGGTATTGACTTTAGATAATTGTCCTTCTTGTTTCTTCTGGATCTTTGATTTTGAGGGATGGCAACGACTGAGTGGGGTCCGTTGGGAGTTTTTGCATTTATTCCTGTGGTTTGCAAGCAAGATTTCCCCCTCTTCAATACTATTTTTTCCCCCGGAGGAAATGTTTGCGTAACGATGCTGGGAATTTTCTTTCCAAGGGAATAAAAATGCTCCTAAGGTCTTAGCGAGGTTCTAACTCACGATGATTTGGTTTCCAAAAATAGTCAGGGGGTCAAATGGTTTTCGTGTACTACGTATTCCCTATATATATATTTTTAAATTACTTTTACGTTATTTCTTCATGTGTTTTTATATATTTTTTGTATGTTTTGAGGGAGTTTTTTCGTGTAGATGTAATGAATTTTCTGGGGAACTTTTCTTTTTCCTCCATTCAATTTTATTTCAGACCATGAGACGAGGAAATGCTTCTTTAGAAATTATTTCGTTCTTGTTCGCAGTAATTACTGGACATAGACTTCATGTTAATTCTGAGTCTTTCACCCCTGCAATAATATTTTCTCGTAATTTTTTCGTATGTTCAAGAACTCTACAGATCTTTCCCAGTTAAAATTCTGCTCAAACAATATTTTCGGTCTTTATTTCCTTATAGCTTCCCAATTTCCGATATTTTTCTTCCTCTATCTTTGAAATTTCATTAAACTTCTCAATAGGTCAGGATTCTTTTTTCTTGGACAAACTTATGAGGCCTTTTATTCAGACTATCTTTTTTTTCCATTTCATTTCAGCAAACGATTATTTTAGATGCAACAAATCGTCAGATTTTGGTTTCCTTATATAGCATATTTTCCAACTAGCTTAAAAATATTCCTCAAAGCTTGCATGTATGTCAAATATACATTTTTATTCTTTCGTAGTTAGCCATACTTTTCGTGGACTGCCTCGACAGGAAAGCATTCAATGTCAAGACATACAATCTAAAACCTTTTTCTTTCGATAAAATTTGTATTCTTTGGGCTGAATATTTTTCTGTCTCGTCCGAAAAAACATTCATTCTAGAGGCAAAGCGACTAATTCCGTTCTTCCCATAAACATTATTTTTTTATTTATTTGATATTCAGAGTTGTATACATTTACTATCCAAAAAAGAGATATATTTAATGTAAAGGTATATTCTTCCAAGCTGGGGAAATATATGTATATCTTAGTTCATTTCCAGTTAAAGGAAATGCATCTTTATATTTCAATATGAAAAAAGAAGCCCTATAAGTGAAAGCTCAACCTAAAGACGGATAGATTGTTCACACTCTCTCTACTCTATGACATTTCTTTACTGAATATACCATGGCCTTTTTTTTCATGAACTGCTTTAAAATCTTCGTTCTCACTTTACTATTGTCAGATTCCATGTCCCTCCAGTTCTTTACTTATTCAATTTTAATTTATTAAGAGAGTAGAACTCTTTTAGGCTTTCGAAGTACTTTCAAGTCTTTCATTACGAAAATTTTCATTGTCATGAAAGAAGCCATAATCGAGATGATTTACTATCGTTTCAATGAAAGTGTTTACGCATTCATTGCTATGATGTCCGATTTCATTTTCTTATACTTCGAACAGAAATGAGTTTGAATCATTCGTCGAGAAAACATTTCTTTCATATATATATATATATATATATATATTTTTTTTTGCCTCGAATCAAACGAACTCAAAAAATAAGAGACGCACTTTAATATTTTTTTTTCCTCTTATGAGAGGAATACGGGAATATGATACCAAAATTAAAGAATAAAGAATATCGACTTTCCTCTCAACACCGTACATCTACGTTTTTTTTTATTTTTTTTATTTTCAATAAGCTATTTCTATATTTTTACAACTGAATAGAATTATTTATTGAAAAATTCTAAGTAAGACGAAAAATGGTTTTGTTGATTTCCTAAGAGGATGATTTTGGAAATTTTCGTTTTCTGGTAATTGTAAAAATCTCATAGAATAACATGGGAAAACTAGCATGCATAAAAGACTGTTTTGGATCGAGTAAATTGAAAGAATTTTACAAAGTTCATTTCAGAAAAGTACATTCCTTCCTAGTGTCAAAAACGAATCACTTCGTTTTTCTAAGATACACTTTGGAATCTTATAAAAGTGCATAGGGTCAAAAACGATTTTGATGATTTTACTAAGATGACAGATTTCGGATTTCTTGTGATAGAAAATACAGTGAATTTCCCATTGAATAACATGGGAAACTGCGAAATTTAAGAAGCACGTTTTCGTTCAAGTAAAATATTTTAAAAGTCTTTTTTCGAATCAGTTGAAAACAGACAGGGTGTGTTTCTGAACAGTTCATTATTTCCTAAAATCAAAACGAATCACTTCGTTTATTTATTTTTTTTTCCTAATGTGCGTTTCTGAAAGAAGTAAAAATAGTTTAGGTAGAAAATTGGAAATATATTTTTATGAATCCTAGACTGTTTATTTACGTATAGCTAGAGGGGTCTTCAGTGAGAGCACTTATTCTCTTTTCAAACTAAGAGAATGAAGTGTAGTCAGTTTGAAAAAAAATTCAAACTCCCCTAAATTTAGCCTTTTGTCCTGGTTTCGACTCAATACTGTAAAGCATTGCTCTCAGACCAGTTGAATTCCTGGCCCTTAATGAAATACATTAAGCCTTTCCCTTAAAAATAAGCAATCTCTTCTTCAATACCAGATCCCCAATAAATTTCTTTAAGAGTTATTCATTCACACTTTTACTTTTAAAAACTTGAAATTCATTATTATTTAACTCATTACAAAAAATGAAACTCATTCATACAGAAAAAATATAAATGAATAAAAATAAATAAAGCAGTCCTAAAGGACTGTTTTCTGGGTCCCCTTCATACAGCTGCTCCATGGTCGGTATAAGGAATTTTTCTTTTACCTGCTAATATCTCAGCACATTGACTTCACAGTCTCTAGCAAGTTCTTTACAATTATGCTTTCCAAGAACGCTTTGGACGGGACATGGTCTCCAGTGACTGCAACAAAAGATTCTGCTAGAATCTTGGGGTTAAGCAATGCAACGGCATCATCGAAATACTTTTGCCACTTGGATTCGGGGGTGGCATATGCACAGCTGTGGGCCGTGATGTTTGCGAATATGCGATTTGGGGGTTGGTGGCACTCCATACAATAATATAAGTTATTGACATGTTCCTGAAGGCGATCCCTTACCATGTCAGCAAGCATGATGAAAAACTCTTCATCTGAGATGGAAGCAACAGGGGAAGAAGTCCTTGGATGGTGCAAAACAGCCTTTCTAAAGACAGGTCCAAATAGTAGTTGAGTAATGCTGTCCCATATTTTTCCACATTGATCAATAAGAGTTCCAAATTGTTGACAAGTCAGCTTTATCGGAACAGGATTCAATCGACGAAAACCATGAATTCTGGGGAAAGCACTTCTAACGTGTAACTGCCAGAAGCATCTAAGAGGGAAGGACAGCAGGAAACAATAAGTTCACGATTAATCAAGATGTCACAATTCATGCCTTGAATCCAGTGTGATTTTCCCATGAATTTTCGGAACGTTGAAGCTGACATTGTTATTCCATTCTTAGAAGGGTAGAAAGATTCTCCATCTTTCCTGTGTCTTCTTACATGAACTCGGACCGTGTTGTTAAAATCGCATACTTTCACGAATGCGTTACCCCCTAAATGAAAATGATGAGGTGCAAGATTTTTCATAGAAATTCTTGGGAGGATAACTTCTCCACACGATTTGGGCTTTAAAGGAACGGACTCACATACCTTCTTAGCGAGAGTAGCAGAAATTTCAGCACTTTGCTTCATCGTGGAAATGGAATCAGTAGCACTCAAAGCAACAGACAAAAATGAAGTGACTCGTTTGAAGACTAAAGACAAACTGAAGGAACAGCTCTTATTCTAAGTCAAAACTGAGAAGAGGTTGGAGTTCGTCACTTGTTTACTGCTTGAGAGGGAAAGAGCAGAGTCATGGGGTTTAAGAACACTCGGTTATCTTCTTTCTAAAGGTCAAATTCAATCTAATGTTTGGAGCATTCTTTTGTCGAGGCAGACCATGACTCCAATACGAATTAGTTGGTGGCAGGATCTGTAGTAAAGTTCCAGATCTCAAAGATAAGGAAACTGGTTTAAACCCGTTTCGCTTGAAAACAAGTCTCTTTCCTGTCAGAGAGATACTGATGTAATACAAGACAAAGGATCTAATTCAGCTTCGTCATCACGGTGATAACCGATTTGGTTATCACCATTTCTTATAAAAGTGCATGGGGATCAAAAAACGATTTTGATGATTTTACTAAGATGACAGATTTCGGATTTCTTATGATAGAAAATACAGTGAATTTCCCATTGAATAACATGGGAAACTACGAAATTTAAGAAGCACGTTTTCGTTCAAGTAAAATATTTTAAAAGGTAATCAGTTGAAAACAGACAGGGTGTGTTTCTGAACAGTTCATTATTTCCTAAAATCAAAACGAATCACTTCGTTTTTTCCTAATGTGCGTTTCTGAAAGAAGTAAAAATAGTTTAGGTAGAAAATTGGAAATATATTTTTATGAATCCTAGACTGTTTATTTACGTATAGCTAGAGGGGTCTTCAGTGAGAGCACTTATTCTCTTTTCAAACTAAGAGAATGAAGTGTAGTCAGTTTGAAAAAAATTCAAACTCCCCTAAATTTAGTCTTTTGTCCTGGTTTCGACTCAATACTGTAAAGCATTGCTCTCAGACCAGTTGAATTCCTGGCCCTTAATGAAATACATTAAGCCTTTCCCTTAAAAATAAGCAATCTCTTCTTCAATACCAGATCCCCAATAAATTTCTTTAAGAGTTATTCATTCACACTTTTACTTTTAAAAACTTGAAATTCATTATTATTTAACTCCTTATAAAAATGAAACACATTCACCCTTTTACTTTAAAAAACTTGAAATAACTTCATACAAAAATGAAACC
Organism: Macrothele yani; assembly: GCA_039090855.1. Taxonomy (NCBI): domain Eukaryota; kingdom Metazoa; phylum Arthropoda; class Arachnida; order Araneae; family Macrothelidae; genus Macrothele; species Macrothele yani. The sequence goes on from CM077004.1 coordinate 37,878,594, forward strand.
CATTCACTTTTTACTTTTAAAATTATAGAAAAATAGATGATAGAGAACATAGGTTCACTTTCTCATTCACACTCATGCATAAATAGTGCTGTTTGAGCTGCATGGAGGTGTCAAGATGGGTGGGAAAAACCTCCATCTATCATTCAATTGGACTAAAACTGTTAAAGGATGTGAGCTATTCTCACTAGCTCCTCCATGCAGCTCAAACAGCACTATTTATGCATGAGTGTGAATGAGAAAGTGAACCTATGTTCTCTATCATCTATTTTTCTATAATTTTAAAAGTAAAAAAGTGAATGGGTTTCATTTTTGTATGAAGTTATTTCAAGTTTTTTAAAGTAAAAGGGTGAATGTGTTTCATTTTTATAAGGAGTTAAATAATAATGAATTTCAAGTTTTTAAAAGTAAAAGTGTGAATGAATAACTCTTAAAGAAATTTATTGGGGATCTGGTATTGAAGAAGAGATTGCTTATTTTTAAGGGAAAGGCTTAATGTATTTCATTAAGGGCCAGGAATTCAACTGGTCTGAGAGCAATGCTTTACAGTATTGAGTCGAAACCAGGACAAAAGACTAAATTTAGGGGAGTTTGAATTTTTTTTCAAACTGACTACACTTCATTCTCTTAGTTTGAAAAGAGAATAAGTGCTCTCACTGAAGACCCCTCTAGCTATACGTAAATAAACAGTCTAGGATTCATAAAAATATATTTCCAATTTTCTACCTAAACTATTTTTACTTCTTTCAGAAACGCACATTAGGAAAAAACGAAGTGATTCGTTTTGATTTTAGGAAATAATGAACTGTTCAGAAACACACCCTGTCTGTTTTCAACTGATTACCTTTTAAAATATTTTACTTGAACGAAAACGTGCTTCTTAAATTTCGTAGTTTCCCATGTTATTCAATGGGAAATTCACTGTATTTTCTATCATAAGAAATCCGAAATCTGTCATCTTAGTAAAATCATCAAAATCGTTTTTTGATCCCCATGCACTTTTATAAGAAATGGTGATAACCAAATCGGTTATCACCGTGATGACGAAGCTGAATTAGATCCTTTGTCTTGTATTACATCAGTATCTCTCTGACAGGAAAGAGACTTGTTTTCAAGCGAAACGGGTTTAAACCAGTTTCCTTATCTTTGAGATCTGGAACTTTACTACAGATCCTGCCACCAACTAATTCGTATTGGAGTCATGGTCTGCCTCGACAAAAGAATGCTCCAAACATTAGATTGAATTTGACCTTTAGAAAGAAGATAACCGAGTGTTCTTAAACCCCATGACTCTGCTCTTTCCCTCTCAAGCAGTAAACAAGTGACGAACTCCAACCTCTTCTCAGTTTTGACTTAGAATAAGAGCTGTTCCTTCAGTTTGTCTTTAGTCTTCAAACGAGTCACTTCATTTTTGTCTGTTGCTTTGAGTGCTACTGATTCCATTTCCACGATGAAGCAAAGTGCTGAAATTTCTGCTACTCTCGCTAAGAAGGTATGTGAGTCCGTTCCTTTAAAGCCCAAATCGTGTGGAGAAGTTATCCTCCCAAGAATTTCTATGAAAAATCTTGCACCTCATCATTTTCATTTAGGGGGTAACGCATTCGTGAAAGTATGCGATTTTAACAACACGGTCCGAGTTCATGTAAGAAGATACAGGAAAGATGGAGAATCTTTCTACCCTTCTAAGAATGGAATAACAATGTCAGCTTCAACGTTCCGAAAATTCATGGGAAAATCACACTGGATTCAAGGCATGAATTGTGACATCTTGATTAATCGTGAACTTATTGTTTCCTGCTGTCCTTCCCTCTTAGATGCTTCTGGCAGTTACACGTTAGAAGTGCTTTCCCCCAGAATTCATGGTTTTCGTCGATTGAATCCTGTTCCGATAAAGCTGACTTGTCAACAATTTGGAACTCTTATTGATCAATGTGGAAAAATATGGGACAGCATTACTCAACTACTATTTGGACCTGTCTTTAGAAAGGCTGTTTTGCACCATCCAAGGACTTCTTCCCCTGTTGCTTCCATCTCAGATGAAGAGTTTTTCATCATGCTTGCTGACATGGTAAGGGATCGCCTTCAGGAACATGTCAATAACTTATATTATTGTATGGAGTGCCACCAACCCCCAAATCGCATATTCGCAAACATCACGGCCCACAGCTGTGCATATGCCACCCCCGAATCCAAGTGGCAAAAGTATTTCGATGATGCCGTTGCATTGCTTAACCCCAAGATTCTAGCAGAATCTTTTGTTGCAGTCACTGGAGACCATGTCCCGTCCAAAGCGTTCTTGGAAAGCATAATTGTAAAGAACTTGCTAGAGACTGTGAAGTCAATGTGCTGAGATATTAGCAGGTAAAAGAAAATTCCTTATACCGACCATGGAGCAGCTGTATGAAGGGGACCCAGAAAAACAGTCCTTTTTTAGGACTGCTTTATTTATTTTTATTCATTTATATTTTTTCTGTATGAATGAGTTTCATTTTTTGTAATGAGTTAAATAATAATGAATTTCAAGTTTTTAAAAGTAAAAGTGTGAATGAATAACTCTTAAAGAAATTTATTGGGGATCTGGTATTGAAGAAGAGATTGCTTATTTTTAAGGGAAAGGCTTAATGTATTTCATTAAGGGCCAGGAATTCAACTGGTCTGAGAGCAATGCTTTACAGTATTGAGTCGAAACCAGGACAAAAGACTAAATTTAGGGGAGTTTGAATTTTTTTCAAACTGACTACACTTCATTCTCTTAGTTTGAAAAGAGAATAAGTGCTCTCACTGAAGACCCCTCTAGCTATACGTAAATAAACAGTCTAGGATTCATAAAAATATATTTCCAATTTTCTACCTAAACTATTTTTACTTCTTTCAGAAACGCACATTAGGAAAAAAAAATAAATAAACGAAGTGATTCGTTTTGATTTTAGGAAATAATGAACTGTTCAGAAACACACCCTGTCTGTTTTCAACTGATTCGAAAAAGACTTTTAAAATATTTTACTTGAACGAAAACGTGCTTCTTAAATTTCGCAGTTTCCCATGTTATTCAATGGGAAATTCACTGTATTTTCTATCACAAGAAATCCGAAATCTGTCATCTTAGTAAAATCATCAAAATCGTTTTTGACCCTATGCACTTTTATAAGATTCCAAAGTGTATCTTAGAAAAACGAAGTGATTCGTTTTTGACACTAGGAAGGAATGTACTTTTCTGAAATGAACTTTGTAAAATTCTTTCAATTTACTCGATCCAAAACAGTCTTTTATGCATGCTAGTTTTCCCATGTTATTCTATGAGATTTTTACAATTACCAGAAAACGAAAATTTCCAAAATCATCCTCTTAGGAAATCAACAAAACCATTTTTCGTCTTACTTAGAATTTTTCAATAAATAATTCTATTCAGTTGTAAAAATATAGAAATAGCTTATTGAAAATAAAAAAATAAAAAAAAACGTAGATGTACGGTGTTGAGAGGAAAGTCGATATTCTTTATTCTTTAATTTTGGTATCATATTCCCGTATTCCTCTCATAAGAGGAAAAAAAAATATTAAAGTGCGTCTCTTATTTTTTGAGTTCGTTTGATTCGGAGGCAAAAAAAAATATATATATATATATATATATGAAAGAAATGTTTTCTCGACGAATGATTCAAACTCATTTCTGTTCGAAGTATAAGAAAATGAAATCGGACATCATAGCAATGAATGCGTAAACACTTTCATTGAAACGATAGTAAATCATCTCGATTATGGCTTCTTTCATGACAATGAAAATTTTCGTAATGAAAGACTTGAAAGTACTTCGAAAGCCTAAAAGAGTTCTACTCTCTTAATAAATTAAAATTGAATAAATGCTTCTGTTTCTCAGTAAAGAACTGGAGGGACATGGAATCTGACAATAGTAAAGTGAGAACGAAGATTTTAAAGCAGTTCATGAAAAAAAGGCCATGGTATATTCAGTAAAGAAATGTCATAGAGTAGAGAGAGTGTGAACAATCTATCCGTCTTTAGGTTGAGCTTTCACTTATAGGGCTTCTTTTTTCATATTGAAATATAAAGATGCATTTCCTTTAACTGGAAATGAACTAAGATATACATATATTTCCCCAGCTTGGAAGAATATACCTTTACATTAAATATATCTCTTTTTTGGATAGTAAATGTATACAACTCTGAATATCAAATAAATAAAAAAATAATGTTTATGGGAAGAACGGAATTAGTCGCTTTGCCTCTAGAATGAATGTTTTTTCGGACGAGACAGAAAAAATATTCAGCCCAAAGAATACAAATTTTATCGAAAGAAAAAGGTTTTAGATTGTATGTCTTGACATTGAATGCTTTCCTGTCGAGGCAGTCCACGAAAAGTATGGCTAACTACGAAAGAATAAAAAAATGTATATTTGACATACATGCAAGCTTTGAGGAATATTTTTAAGCTAGTTGGAAAATATGCTATATAAGGAAACCAAAATCTGACGATTTGTTGCATCTAAAATAATCGTTTGCTGAAATGAAATGGAAAAAAAGATAGTCTGAATAAAAGGCCTCATAAGTTTGTCCAAGAAAAAAGAATCCTGACCTATTGAGAAGTTTAATGAAATTTCAAAGATAGAGGAAGAAAAATATCGGAAATTGGGAAGCTATAAGGAAATAAAGACCGAAAATATTGTTTGAGCAGAATTTTAACTGGGAAAGATCTGTAGAGTTCTTGAACATACGAAAAAATTACGAGAAAATATTATTGCAGGGGTGAAAGACTCAGAATTAACATGAAGTCTATGTCCAGTAATTACTGCGAACAAGAACGAAATAATTTCTAAAGAAGCATTTCCTCGTCTCATGGTCTGAAATAAAATTGAATGGAGGAAAAAGAAAAGTTCCCAGAAAATTCATTACATCTACACGAAAAAACTCCCTCAAAACATACAAAAAATATATAAAAACACATGAAGAAATAACGTAAAAGTAATTTAAAAATATATATATAGGGAATACGTAGTACACGAAAACCATTTGACCCCTGACTATTTTTGGAAACCAAATCATCGTGAGTTAGAACCTCGCTAAGACCTTAGGAGCATTTTTATTCCCTTGGAAAGAAAATTCCCCAGCATCGTTACGTAAAAATTTCTCCGGGGGAAAAATAGTATTGAAGAGGGGGGAAATCTTGCTTGCAAACCACAGGAATAAATGCAAAAACTCCCAACGGACCCCACTCAGTCGTTGCCATCCCTCAAAATCAAAGATCCAGAAGAAACAAGAAGGACAATTATCTAAAGTCAATACCGCAGCACGTTAGGCCGTAAATAGCATCCTTTTAGTCATAGACTACTTTAAACTTTGTAATCTTTCTAACTATTCACAACAACGAACAAAGGGAAAATGTGACTAATCTTATGTCAATATGCTGACAAGCAAAAGGAAATCCTTCAGCATCTGACTGAGATTAGGTTAATGAGGGAACACGCGGGACTAATATTCAGCTCAAAGAATACAAATTTTATCGAAAGAAAAAAGGTTTTAGATTGTATGTCTTGACATTGAATGCTTTCCTGTCAAGGCAGTCCACGAAAAGTATGGCTAACTAGGAAAGAATAAAAAAAATGTATATTTGACATACATGCAAGCTTTGAGGAATGTTTTTAAGCAAGTTGGAAAATATGCTATATAAGGAAACCAAAATCTGACGATTTGTTGCATCTAAAATAATCGTTTGCTGAAATGAAATGAAAAAAAAAGATAGTGTGAATAAAAGGACTCATAAGTTTGTCCAAGAAAAAAGAATCCTGACCTATTGAGAAGTTTAATGAAATTTCAAAGATAGAGGAAGAAAAATATCGGAAATTGGGAAGCTATAAGGAAATAAAGACCGAAAATATTGTTTGAGCAGAATTTTAACTGGGAAAGATCTGTAGAGTTCTTGAACATACGAAAAAATTACGAGAAAATATTATTGCAGGGGTTAAAGACTCAGAATTAACATGAAGTCTATGTCCAGTAATTACTGCGAACAAGAACGAAATAATTTCTAAAGAAGCATTTCCTCGTCTCATGGTCTGAAATAAAATTGAATGGAGGAAAAAGAAAAGTTCCTCAGAAAATTCATTACATCTACACGAAAAACTCCCTCAAAACATACAAAAAATATATAAAAACACATGAAGAAATAACGTAAAAGTAATTTAAAAATATATATATAGGGAATACGTAGTACACGAAAACCATTTGACCCCCTGACTATTTTTGGAAACCAAATCATCGTGAGTTAGAACCTCGCTAAGACCTTAGGAGCATTTTTATTCCCTTGGAAAGAAAATTCCCCAGCATCGTTACGCAAACATTTCCTCCGGGGGAAAAATAGTATTGAAGAGGGGGAAATCTTGCTTGCAAAACACAGGAATAAATGCAGAAATTCCCAACGGACCCCACTCAGTCGTTGCCATCCCTCAAAATCAAAGATCCATCGAAATAATAAAGTTCCAAGAAGCATCATCATATCTAACACCTACGCAGTGCCCTTTCCCCACTCGGTCGTTGCCATCCCCCAAAATCAAAGATCCATCGAAAGTTCCAAGAAGCATCGCTAGGGGTAGTACATCGAGTTGGCATCCCCCTATATCCAACACCTTTCCCACTCGGCCGTTGCCATCCCTCAAAATCAAAGATCAATCGAAAGTTCCAAGAAGCACCGCTAGGGGGCAGCACATCGAGTTGACATCCCCCTATATCCAACCCTTTCCCACTCGGGCGTTGCCATCCCTCAAAATCAAAGATCAATCGAAAGTTCCAAGAAGCACCGCTAGGGGGCAACACATCGAGTTGCCATCCCCCTATATCCAACCCCTTTCCCACTCGGGCGTTGCCATCCCTCAAAATCAAAGATCAATCGAAAGTTCCAAGAAGCACCGCTAGGGGGCAACACATCGAGTTGCCATCCCCCTATATCCAACCCCTTTCCCACTCGGGCGTTGCCATCCCTCAAAATCAAACATTTATGAACAAAAATAAGATATCATAATAACATTTCTTGAGATGAGGACATGACCGTGTTATTCGAGAAAAAATAAAAGAGAAATGATTAATTAATACTTACCCTACATAATTTTCATTAGGGAAGACACATGAGGAATTCATGAAAATTAATTGAAAAATCAACAAATTACGAGGGAAAAAACGTTTTACATAACAATAACCTAAGGGGATGGGGTCGAGAGAGGGGAAAATAAATAAAGAAACAACCTTCATTAAATTAAAAAAAAAAAAGGAATAAGCCTTCATTGATTTCCCCCAAAATTCGACAAAGTCCAATAAATACTACTATCTTCGGAGATAAGCACACACTTCGGTCGAGGGGGAAAAATTGCAGCGGGGAATTGGAGGCTGCTACTAACCACGCCCCCTCCATCCACCCGGCTGCGGCTGGTTGCGGCTGGCTGCGTCCGCCCGGCCGCAGCCTAATGTTAAGTCTATGGGCTGCGGTTTAAGCTCGGATCGGTCATTTCCCTCTACTGCTGTGATTGACGCTTTCGAAGCAGGCATGAATTTACATGCTTTACAGGATCGAAGGGTGTCAAAAGGGTAGACCTGCAATTCACTTGTTAAGCAGCCGTAAATCGTTATCAAAAGGAATGAGAAATTTCTACGGATACGGGACTTACACTGCTCGACGTGAATAACAACAGCCTGTACACGCCTATAGGCATCGACTCCAACAGATGCCGGAGCATTTCCGAAGGTAATGCCAGCCATGCTTGTTGCTGCAGCATTGCCCACAACTCCCCCAAAGACGTCGGTCCAGGATCCATGGATCTGATGTTCCGCTTCACGACATCACAGAGAACTCAACAAGGTTTAAATCCAAGAACCCAGGGAGGTCACTGGATGGTTCAAACTTAGATGAGTATACCTTCTGAAACAGAATACTGAAAAAAGATGGGCAAAGGCATTAAAGCGTTTAGGTGATCAACCAGCACACGCTGGTAATGCGCAGCGGCTAAGGACCTCTCCAGGCACACTGAGATACCTAGTGCGTAGCGGCTAAGGACCTCTCCAGGCACACTGAGATACCTAGTGCGCAGCGGCTGAAGACCTCTCCAGGCACACTAAGATACCTAGTGCGCGGCGGCTAACGACCTCTCCAGGCACACTGAGATACCTAATGTGTCCCATGAGAAGGCTCCTCAAACCATCACAGAGCCACCACGGCCTTAAACAGAGTCGACCTGGCACGACAGGGCCATGGCTTCATGTTGTCGACGCGAAACCCGCCCCCTCCCGTTAGCTCGGTACAGCTGAAAACGGGATTCATCTTTCAGGGATTCTCTGAAAACGGAATTCACACGAAACGGCGCCACTCTGCAGAAGTCCAGTTTTGATGTTCCCGACATAAGCGAGGCGTAATACCTGATACGAGCAGCCAACACGAATAGGACGTCGGCTTCCTAAGTTCAGGGTATGAACCATGCGACTTATCGTTCGCTCGATGACGCTGCTTGGATGGCTGTTTTAAACCTAGATGTGCTTTGCCCCGCCGTTGCCAAGAGGTCTGTCTGTACGTACGAGCCTGGATAGCCTACGCCGAACCCGGTTATCAATGGCGTGTGGTCGGCCACCGCATGCCCTCTGTGCGCTGCCACGTCTGTCGATGCTTTACTCGTGGTACATCCTTGATAGGGTTGCCCTCGGAAACCCTAGGGTTCTTACCACTTGGGCGATGGAATGACCCATCTGTCAAACGCTGACAATACGTCCACGATCAAAGTAGCTCAGATCACCACGTTTACCCATGTAAACGTGGTATCGATTGCAGTATACATTGCGACGCATTGTTGGGAAGCCCTGCTGTCCGCCTATTTATCACCTGCGTTCGGTTTGGGGCTGTTCCACTCTGCACGGGGCGAGGGGGGGGGGTGCCCGTGTCAACTGCCCATCACCCCTATCTGATTGAGGATAGTGACATTGAGGGTCTCAAACTACAGAAGAAGCATTGGGAGATGCATGCTTGGTGTGAACGGAAAAGCTAAGAAGAGGTACTTGTGAACTCGAAAACTGATAAGAGCAGAAAGCATCACGAGAAGAGCCCGTGGATCAGGAAAATGACAAGAGTAAAAGATATCATGATCAAAGTAAAATCTTTAAAACACCAATGAGCTGGACATATTCCTAGAAGAACAGACCACTAATGGGGTAACTGAAGTATTAGACTGGATATCAAGGAACAGAAAAAGGCCCAGAAGAAGACCACATGGGAGGTGGAAGACCCTGGGTTCGACACACACACACACACACACACACACACACACACACACCCCGCCTCTGCATACACATCGGGTTAATTACTGTATTACATGAATTGTAATAATTAATACAGACACCCAACGCGGACCAGGAACATCAAACAAAGATCTTCGCTCTTTCCACGTTTATAAGTGAGTCACGGAAAAATTCTCATTGGCCGCCACCGGGAGCGAACCCAGGGTCTTCCAGTTACGCGCCGGATATGCTTCCGCTACACCACAGCGGCCTCGAATTCCTCCAGACTCACACACGCTAACTGCCAAGCCAATTTGGCTTGGCCGTTTGCGTCTAATTATTTCTTCAGTTTCTGCTTACCATCTTTGGTGAACCCCCAGCATTGTGCGGGGCTCCAAGAAGCAACCTGCCAAATTGGCTTGGCAGTTAGCGTGTGTGAGTCTGGAGGAATTCGAGGCCGCTGTGGTGTAGCGGAAGCATATCCAGCGTAACTGGAAGACCCTGGGTTCGACTCCCGGTGGCGACCAATGAGAATTTTTCCGTGACTCACTTATAAACGTGGAAAGAGCGAAGATCTTTGTTTGACGAATTGTAATGTTAATTATTGCATGAATTGTTCATGTGTCAGATTATAACCAATAAACAGGGCCTGATTTACGGGAGGGCATTCGGGGCGCGTGTCAAGGGAACCAACCTTTGAGACCCCCCCTTCCCTTCCAACCAAAACAAAAAATATAGTTAAATATTATTTGCTTCGCATCAGACTGAAAAAATTAAAATGGTAGTTTTAGAACTGTCCGTTGAAACACATGGATATGCCAATTATAAGTGTCCAAATAAATTGAACACCATTTTACCGGTGAATTAATGTCTTAATCTGCCAATGATAACTCTGTAATTGGTTCTCAATCATACATGCATGTACATAACACGGGATGCCAGGTGGCCCCTGAAAGCCTCTAGCCCAAACTGTCTGAGTCGGTCCTTGCCAATAAAAGATCATATTTCCATAAAAGTCGCATACCAAAATTTGTTTTATTCTTACGCTTGTTTTTTGCTCCCATTTTGTAAACCCGTGTTACCTGTTTGGTAAAAACAGAACTAGTAGTATATAGGGGGTACTATGGCACACCCCAAAATCACATAAAAACCTCAAAATCAGGCATTTTTTGATTTTTCAGACCTCAATAATCACGAACATTTTAAGGCTTTTTATGATCAAAAACATCATATTTTCATTAAAAATCATTGATTTTTGGGCATAAAATAGTCAAAAACATCAGATTTTTGAAAATTGAAGTTTTTACTCTGTTTTTTCATAAAAACAGACATCATAAAAACACACATTTTTGATGATATTTGACGACTTTTTTGAACAATTGCAATCATTTTGAGCTTTGAATAGCTTTGAAAGTGATGAAATGATGGATTTAGTGATCAATAGAAAAGTTGTAAAACAAACTACTTTGCAAAGTCCTTTTTAAAAATGCATTAAAAAAAGGGGCACCCAAAATGGATACCCCTTATAGAAGATTAAAAATTTAGGAAGATAAAAAGTGTAGGAAGATTAAAGTTCTAATTCAAATGGAATTAAAAGTATGTTATTTTTTCAATTTCTAAGTAAGGTTTAAAAATGTTTAATTCTAAATAAGACATGACTTGTATGCTTAATTCATCATTCTTTTTTCCTGATGCAAAGAGTATTAAAGGTTTATCTGTGTAGGCATCACTATTAAATAATATATTCTCGCCAAGTGTAATTAAAACTTCTGATTTCCCATTAGTATAATTAGGACGTAAATAAAATGTAATTTTCATATCCATATTTTCACTCAGTTTCATATTTCTGTCAAGGAGATTGCTACTAAATTTCATAAAAACGACTGTTTCCCAGTAACGCATAGCACCAAGAGTATTATATGCTTTTTTATCTTCTTGAATTGTTGCATAACATTTTTGATTATCCACGTAATTTTTATTAACTGCGTCATACATATCCTGAGGAGATGGAATATTCACTAGTCTTTTATTTTGAACATCAAACTTTTCATCTTTTAAAATTAAAACATTGTTTTCTAAATACCTCTTATTCACTGCATTCTTATCTGCTGTAGGATCAGCAACATTTCCTATTCTTTTACCTTTTGCATTAATTACATTCCCATCTTGAATATGTAAATATTTTTGATCCAAATTACTTAATTCACCTTTAAGTACAGCATCTAAATCTCTTATTCTTACAGCAGTTTCTTGAACAAAATCTGAAAAACTACCATTAATATTTTTTTCTATTACACTTTTAACTTCCAGATTATTCTCTCTCATTTGTTTTAAAACATATTCTCTTGTAGTAACATCATGTTCATCTATAGGTTCTTTACAATTTTTTAAATTTTTTTCTTCCATATCATAATTACCATCATCTGTTAATTTAAATCCATTTCCAGGAGGTCCAGATGGTCCAATTCCAAATTCTTCATAAGACGAACCAAAAGGGTACCAATTCATTTATTTAATCTAAAGTTTTCAAAGTTTTAAATTCCTTATTAGCCATATTAAGTGATCCTCTTTTTGTTTCATTCACGATGAAATAAAATCTATATGGTTTACCTGGATTTGATCCTAATCTCCAGCTAAATTCTAGTCTTAAATTCGAAATATTAGTATACTCTGGATGATTAGATAAATTAAAATAAAAGATTGGATACAATCTCGCATAATTTACATAACTTATAAGACATCCACTTTCAGTATTATGAGTATTTAATCCAGCTGCTAATAATTCAGAATAACATCTATTATAATCTAACTGCCCATCTTTAAAATTCGTTTTATAAATTTCTTCTGGAACTTTTTTATTATTACATAATATCCAGCATTCAAGGAGATCTAAATTATCAAAAACCATATTGTTCTGATTTTGATTGCTTTCTTTTTCTACATACTGTGGAATGACAAGAACACTTAACACCTCATCAGATGTAGTTCTTATATGACATGCACCACTTGATGTTGTTTGCTGATTACTTTTCTCAATTGAAGCAGAACACCAAGTAATTTCAATAGGTGTAGAATTCAAAGCTATACTTTTAAATTCAGCCTCAATGGATGGGTACAACTCTACATAAGGTAACCATAATTGAAAATCAGATATAATAACTTTATAATTAGGATTTGCAACATCTGTGTATAACATATCATTATGACTATTTCTTTGAAATTCAAATGTAACTTTTATATCAGAAATTAATCTTCTAAAATCGTTGAGGAACCCAAACAGTTGTCTTAAAGGAATCCAAAATTTTATTACATTACTGTTTTTTGTTAAAAGCCATCTCTGTCTAAATCCTTTATTATAAGAGGCATTTTCTTTTAATTTGATATCTGATCCTTTCTTTACATCTTTATCAGGATCATCTATTACTATTTTATCTTTATCAGCTGATTCTGATGTATCAACATAATACATCATATTTGTAGCCTCTGAAGTGGAATAATCTTTTGTGAAATTTATAAGTCCATTAATTTGATGAATTAATGAAGCACATTCAATATTAGAATCAGTTTGTTCTTTTCCTATAGTTAATGAAGCGGATCTAAACAGATTCCCACCATTTACAAATGTAACATTATCAGTTCCTATAGTATCATTATTATTTTTTACTATTTTACTTTCTAAGCATATATAACCGTTACTATATAATATAGGTGAATTTGTATCTTTAATAGTAAACTTATATTGATCAGATTCTTTTACATTAGTACTATCTTCATTATGTTTTATATATTCATACTTAGCAATTTTATTACTATAATAATCTGGAATAGCTTTTAAGTCCCAAAGTTTTTCCATTTATTAGGATAAAAAACTCATTTATACCGTTTCAAACCAGATCCATCCTGAATTTTCGTTTTAGCTAATATATCATTAACAGTTACAGGAGGTTTAGATAATATATTTTCAAGTTTATTTTGAATAACTTTTTTAGCTTTATCTTCAATTGCTGATTTACCTAAAACTTCTAATATTTTTTTCCAAAAGTTTTAATTCCTTCAGTGAAGATATTACCACCATATCGTTTTGCATATAATCTATGTTTGTTATAATTCATTTATTAAGCTAAAATTAATCTATATAAAACTCTCATATTATTCAAGTCTATCAGTTCATTATCTTGATTCGTGATATACATTCGAATTCTATGAATATAATTTCGTCTATTAATGGGTAAAAATAAAGGATTTATTTCATCAATTTTTATTAAACTACCAGGAGGATTAGATGGCGTAAAGGAATACAAAATATCTGAATTAATATTATTATATAGAGCTCCTGTAATTACATCACAATGAATGTGTATGTCATCAACTCCTCTAGAAATGTTTGCCATATATTTTCCTTCCTGATGATTATCTTCATATATTTCTGATTCAAATCCTAAAATTTCATGTAATTTGCCCTCTCTAAGATCAATTTTATATTCATCTTTTAATTCAATTATAAAGCGCTGTGTAGCGAAATTAGCTTTAAATTTAATTGGTGGTTCATCTCCAAATCGTTTTATTAAAAAGTTATTTAATTCCCTTAATGTGTAATTTCCATTATCTAAAGTTATTTCATGCCATAAACTACCATCAAAATACTTAAATGTATTATTTTCTTCATCAATATTGTTATATGAAACCCACATAGACATAGATTTTAAAGCTATTTTTGAATTTTCATTAACAGGAATAGGTGGGACATATTCAATTGTAAAATCTTCTGATTTCTCAAAATTTTTTGAATCTAAAATTAACATTTATTAAGCACAAAATCTTCATTATAACCACTTGGTTCTTGGGTAAAAGAATATAAAACTTCAACAGGTGATTTACCTTTATTCCTTTGAGTTATGTATTTCATACAATAAAAACCACATTTAACAGATGTTGGTTCTTGTAAAAAACTCGAATTATATCTAATTCCTTTATTAGATGTTTCAAGATATTTTACAATATTTTTAGGTATGAAAATGTTATTCAATTTAATGTCTTTATATTTATATTCTCCAAATGGATCAAAATATTCCACAAAATTATATTTAGGATCATTATAATAACAGACCCAATGAGTCCCAGATCCTGTAGATATATCTAAATTAATAATTCCACTTTCAAATTTCTTAATCTTTTTAGGTAATAAATCTGATGTAAATACACCTCTGAATCCTTTTACATCTTTCATATTTTGTTCTATCGTTTTATTGGATATACCTCGTAATTCTGAAGAACTCCCTTTCCAGAATGTTTTTTTAAGGTGTGAACCTTTCGGTTTACAACCTGATCCAGTTACTTTACTTAAAGCTTTATTCACACCAAAACTAGCAGCACCAGATAAAGCACCAGTACCAAGAGCTGCTAAGATAGGGATCAAAAAGGGTAAAATACCTCCGTTTTTCTTTAATTGTGTCTTACTTATAGTTATTCGTTTACCATTTTTAATTTGATTAATTTGAGTTTTTGTTAAATACATATCATGATTAGCACTTTTAGTTTTATCAATTTGCAATGTAATTTCTTCACCTTTCTTAACTGCTGATTTTAATTTGTTTTTCTGACCTTCACTCAAATAAATTCTTGATACAATATAATTACTCATTTATTAAGATAGAAACTTTGAATAATATTGTTTTACTTGCTCATTAGTCATTTTACCCTCTTTCAATAATAAATCTAGTATTTGAACTACTTGGTTATATACTTTCTTATTTTTAGTTCCCTTACATATTTTATCTGTTAATTTATCTAAAATATTAAGACCCTCACCCATATAGTAATTCCCCATTTTGAGAGCTTCTAATGCTCTAATATATTTTCGCACCTCAGCCATTTTATAATCGAAACGATCAATTTTTTTCTGTATTTTTTTCTTTTTTCTTCATCTTTAGCATTATTAAGTGCTTTTACTTGAGGACCTTTTAGACGTCCGATTTCACTGATTTTTTCATTTGCTTGTTTTATTTTTTCATCAATCTCTTCATCAGACTTATTAACTAATTCTGAAGGTAAATCAAATCCTAACTTTTTTTTAATAACTGATACATTCAAGTTTTTGTTTAAGTTAATTTTATGAATTCCTGCTTCTCTCTCATACATTTCTTTAGCATCTGAAATAGGTTCTTCAACATCTTCTAAGGCAGGAAATCTTGAAGATTCTGCAATTGGTTGAAATGAAAGTTCTTCAATTGCATCTTGAATAGCTTTTAAATTTTCTTTTCTAGATACATCTTGATATTCTAATTTTTCAACTATGGGTTTATGAAATTTTGCGATTGCCTCTTCATATCCTAAATCTTCTAATTGCTTTTCCTTATTTCGTTTTCTTAGTTCAGCATTTACTTTTGCTAATTTTAATAAATCTTGTATCACTTTACTCATTTATTTAACTGAAAATTTGCTTCCAAGCAAATTATTTTACTTCCAAGCAAATTATTTTACTTCCAAGCAAATTATTTTACTTCCAAGCAAATTATTTTACTTATATAAATGGAAGAACAAATTGAAGAATATTTATCTTTTGCTGAAATGGCATTATATCTAGCTGAATGTTATTTATCTCAAGGAATACCAGCTGAAGACTTATTATTTGAAGCTGAAATGTTTATTGAAGATGCTGAATTTCTATTAAATAAATATGATTAAGCCTTGCAGCATTAAACTAAAAGATTATTCAGAACCAGAAGAATTTATAGATCCAAATCAAAATCCAATATTACCTATTCATCCTTTTAAACTTTTAATAACAGGATCTTCAGGATGTGGAAAAACAAATTTACTATTAAATTTAATATATGATCATTTAAATTTTGATGCATTATTCATATGTGCAAAAGATATTAACGAACCTAAATACTCTAAATTAAAAGAAAATTACTCAATGTTTGATGATATAGAAGAGGAAGACATTTTAAAAATAAAGGGAAAGAATAAAAATAAGTTATTAAAATTATTTAAAAAGTTTAAGAAAGAAACATTATTTAGTTCAGACATAAATGAATTTATTACTGTAGATGACTTAGATCCTTCATTAAAAAATCTAGTTATTTTTGATGACTGTGTAAAAGAAAAAGATCAAACCGAAATTGAAAAACTTTTTATAAGAGGAAGGAAGAAAAATGCATCCATTATTTATTTATCACAGACCTATTATTCAACACCTATTGATATAAGAAAAAACTGTGATTACTTTATATTTTTTAAACTTCAGCACAGAGAAATTAAACAAATTATTAGAGAAATTGATGGTGATTTTAATATCCTTATCAAAAAAGTATTAAAAAACCTTATGATTTCTTCATGTTAGATTTGAAAAATCCTCATATGAGATACAGACATAACTTTGATCCTATATAAATGGAAGAATATTTAGAAAAGAAAATGTATGTATACAGAAAAAGTTTTAATTACTATAATAAAATTAGTATATCATTATCAGTAGGCAAATTTATATTTAGTGCTTCAGGTTTATCAGCTTTTGCATTTATTCCTTTAGCAGCACTTTCTTTAGGAGCAGGAGTCATTGAAGTTGTTGATAAAACTCTAAATATTTCAGAAAGAAAAGAAGAATATAAACAAGCTTACAAATTTTATAAACAGATATTAAATTTAATAAACGCTAATTCAATTTCAGAACAGGATGCTTACGTTAGAGAAGAGGATTTTATAAAAAATATGAAGTATTTTCCTTTAGAGAAATATGTAAAACAAACGCAACTAAATGGTTATAGATATGTAAAATAGATTTACACTTAAATAAATGGAATTACAAGGAGGTGATATAGTAGGATGGTTACAAGATAAATTAAATCCACCTGAAATGCATATACCTGGTTACCAGTATTGTGGTCCATTTACAAAATTAGAAAAGAGATTAAAAAGAGGTGATCCAGGAATTAACAGAGTTGATAAAGCTTGTAAAAAACATGATGTAGCTTATAGTAAAACTAAAGATACTAAACAGAGACATATTGCTGATCAAGAACTCTTAAACGATTTAGATTCAATTGAAAATACTACAAGTGGATTCTATCCATTAGGAGAGAAACAAGCTAGAGCTGTTATAAAACCAATTATAAAAGCAAAGAAAACATTTGGTTTAGGAATTTCATCCTATATGTATTGCTTAAAATGCAAACAGAAAACTGAAACTAAAGATATTCAAGAAACAGTAGCTAAAAATGGAAGACGCATGGCAAAAGGAATATGTGCAGTCTGTGGATCTAAAAAGAGTGTTTTTTTAAAGACGTAGACCTTAAAAATATTTATTATACACCAGAAACTGGTTATTGTGGTATTAATGAATTACAAAGAAAAACTAAATTACCCAGGAAAGATATAGAAGAGTTTTTACATCAACAAGATGTATATACAAAACATAAACCACTTATTCATAGATTTAAAAGAAGAAGAATTTATGTTTCTCATGTCAATGACCAATTTCAAGCTGACCTTATAGATATGCAAGAATTTAAATCCTTTAATAATGACACAAATTATATTTTATCAGTGATTGATATATTCAGTAAATATGCTTGGACAATTCCGATTAAAAGAAAAACAGGTGAAGAGGTAACTAGAGCATTTAAAAAAATATTTAAAGAAAGAAAACCAGAAAAACTTCAAACAGATAAGGGTACAGAGTTTATAAATAAACAAACTCAAAAGTTATTCAAGGATGAAAATATTCACTGGTTTACAACTGAGAATATTGAGATTAAATGTGCTGTTATTGAAAGATTCAATAGAACTTTAAAGACTAAAATGTGGAAGTATTTCACAGCAAATAATACTAGAAAGTGGTTAAATGTACTAGATAAATTAATTAAGAATTATAATAATTCTTATCATAGATCCATTAAAATGACACCTATAGAAGCAAGTAAGGAAGAAAATGAATTAAAAGTTTATAATAATTTGTATAAAGAAAAAAGAGAAAAATAAACCAAAATATCAAAAAGGAGATAAAATAAGAATTTCAAAATATAAAAGAGAATTTAAGAAAGGTTATCTTCCAACATTTACAGAAGAAATATTTATAATTTCCGATATATTGAACACAGATCCTCCGACATATAAAATAAAAGATTTAAATAATGAAGAAATTACAGGAACATTTTATGAAAAGGAACTGGTTAAATATGATAAGAAAGATGAGGTTTATAAGATTGAAAAAATTATTAGAAAGAAAGGAAATAAATACTTAGTTAAATGGTTGGGATATCCTGATGAATTTAACAGTTGGGTTGTAATTTGAAAAATTTTTGCAAAACGCCCTTTCGGTGGAGGGTCTATGCTTCATTTTTTTTTATTTATTTGTACCTGGCCAGCCAGGTGGGCGTTAACTCTTAAGACCCTCCACCACACACAGAACTTTTTAGATGCTCAAACGCTCTACCGTGAACCCAAACTCTGATTTCAAAGTTTGGGACAGGGAGCCATTCTACCGTACCGAGATTCGAACCTGAGACCTTTTGCATGCATGCCTGACTCGCTACCAATCGGCCAACACAGGCCGATAAATTCTTGCTTGAAACATATATTTACAGCAAGAGAAACTTGGCGATGATCCAAAGTTGTTACGTAACGAAGAACTGCTTCTTTCCGAGGACATAATCGCTCCGCGGAGAGTATTTTGGCAGCTGTTCAACTCTGGTTATTTAAACATTTTCGCTCGCAGCTTATCAGTAATGACTACATCTAAGCAAGAAAGAGATTTAATTGCTTGTGCTACCATCTATATGTGAAAGAAAAAACTGAAAATAATTAGAACAACTGAATACTGACGAATACGATATTAAAATAAAGTTTTTAATAAAATGATATCTAATAAATGAATTATTTTAATGAAGAAGCTAATTACCTTTCTTATTCATCTTCAGAAGAAGAACAAATTGAAATTCCTGAAAATTTTAAAAAAGTAATGAAACAAATAAAAAGAATGAAATATGATGAAGAGGAAGACTGTTATTATATAGATTATAATAAATATTTAAAAAGTAGATATGTTAGTAGAATAAGATATTTTAATCAGTTTAAAAGAAAAAATAACCTTAAATTTAATAAGGAAGCAGAAGATTTATTTTTAAAATTATTGGATTTTATGTACTATGAGAAAAATTTAAAATATGTATATTTTATTAAAAAAATTTGTGACTATTATAATATATCAAATGATATTAAAATTAATATAAATCCAAAAAATGAAAAGATCTGGGAAGACTTTAAAGCAGCAAGCTTAAAGCAAAGTATTTTATAAATTTGTTTCCTAATAAATGGAGAACAAAATATGCAAAAGTTGTAAACAAACAAAACCTATAGATGAATTTTACATTCATCGTCGTTATGGTAGAGTTGATCGTCAGCATATTTGCAAATATTGTCAAACTTATACTCTATATAGGAAACTGGTTTGTGATTGTGGAAGAGAATATACTTATGCTCATTATCAAAGACATTTAAGAAGTTCTTTACATAAACGTCTTTTAAAAATCTGTTTATAAAAATACCTGCCTATAAATAGTTACAAATTTTTTTCCTTATAAATGGAAAAGTATTTGAAGCCTATTATTGTGCATCTTAAAAGTGCTCTGAATGCTATTAGTGTTCAGAAACTTAGAAATGCTTTAAAAAGATTAAATATCAGAAAACGAAATGTAAAAAAAGATGATTTAATTAAATCGTTGATAAAATATATTAGAAAGACAGGTGATTATAAGTCTGTTTTAGTAGATATCCTTGGATTAGATACATCAGAATATTTAGATAGAAAAAGAAAAATATTTATTAATCATCCAGAGAGAAGAAATAGAATTAAAAAATTATTTGATTCTTTTAACTTAAAATTCAAAGATAACAAACTGAAACCAAGAAAAGAAAAGAAAATTAAAACAGATGTAAATCTTGAAAAATTATTTAAACCTGATTATGAAATTATTGAAACAAAAGGAAAATATATTAAAAAATATATGGTACATAGAAAGAATTATAGAGTAGCTGGAATAAACATTAAACCTGAACAATATTTCAATATTTTACAACATATATTTAGAAAAGCAATTGGTAAAATTCAAGGTAAAGTAGATATAATTGTATATAATCCTAAACTGAATAAACCATTTCATGATAAAATGATGTATACTAAGGATGCCTATGAGCTATATATTTATAAATTATCTGATCAAATTGAATATAAGGAATTAGAAATAACTGATTGTATATTTGATTTTAATGTAATTGAATTACCTTCAGGAGGTAAACATATAAAGATAATTAATGATGAAACAATAGAAAATAAAAGAAGTATCTGTCAGATAAAAAATGATGATAACATATGTTTAGCTAGATCAATTGTAACTGCTCTATCTATTCAAAATCCTAAGCTATTATGTGATAAATTGAATCATAATGAATTATCAAAAAATGATATTAGATACATCAAAATGGGTAGAGTTTTACAAAAATCATTAGCTTTAAAATTACATGAACTATGCAATATTCCATTAGAAATATGTTGCTTAGAAGAGGTTAAAATATTTGAAGAATTCTTAGATATTCAGATAAATATATTTTGCAGAGAGAATTTTAATGAACGTATATATAGTGGTAAATATAAATCTACATGTATTTACATATTGAAAAATAGAAATCATTTCGATGTAATTACTTCTGTTAAAGGATTTTTAGGAAAAGAGAATTACTGTGATTATTGTCAAATAAGCTATAAAAGATCAGATCAACACAGATGTCCTCTCAAATGTGATAGATGTTTTAAAACAGATAGTAACTGTAATGGTGAAGAGATATTTTGTAAAAAATGTAATCGATTATTTAAAGGTGAGGAGTGTTTTGATAACCACAAAAGAAAAAATAAGAAAGGTGTTAGTGTATGTAAATGTCTATGGAAATGTTTAAAATGTAAAAGAATTATTAATCGATATGAGAGAAAACCCAAAGAGCATGTATGTGGTGAAAAGAGATGTAAAAATTGTTGGAAATATGTATTACATGATCATAAATGCTATATGAAACGTAAAGATGCTAAAGGTGGTAAATGTGAAAATGATTGTCCTAAGTTAACAAGAAATCGAAAAGATTGGTGTGAAAAATGTAGATATGAATATACTGAGAAATATATATTCTTTGATGTTGAAACTAAACAAGAAACAGGAACTCATGAAGTTAATCTAGTTGTATGTCAAATGTATGATGGTAGTGAAAAGATATTTGAAAATGAAAATGATTTTTGTAATTGGTTATTTCAACAAAAACATTTTGGATATACTGTACTAGCTCATTATGGTAAAGGCTTTGATTTTCAATTCTTAGCTAAATACTGTTTTAAAAACAAAATAGAAGTGTTTACTATATATAATGGAAATAAACTCAATTATATGCAGGCATCTGGATATAATATAAGATTCATAGATTCAATCAATTTTACTATGATTCCATTAAGAGATTTTCCAAAAACATTTGGGTTAGAAGAGATGGCAAAAGGTTATTTTCCTCATTATTTTAGTAAAGAATGTAATCAAAATTATATAGGTAAATACCCTGAAAAACATTACTATGGATGTGATTCTATGAAATCTGAAGAGAGAAATGAATTCTTAAAATGGTATGAAACTGTTAAAAACGATACGTTTGATTTTCAAAAAGAATTTGTTAAATACTGTAGATCAGATGTAGATATTTTAAGAAGAGGATGTTTAGAATTGAGAAGATTATTCTTAGAAATCGCAAATATCGATCCATTTAAATATGTAACTCTAGCAGGTGTATGCATGAGTATTTATAGAGATAAATTCTTAAAAAAAGGTACAATTGCCATAGATGATGATACAATTCAAAAAGACAAATATAGTAAAAAATCAATTGCTTGGTTAGATTATCTGTCTAAAAAGAATAATATCAATATTCAACATGCATTAAATGGTGGAGAGAAAAAATTAAAATTAGGTAAGAAAATTTATAAAGTAGATGGATTTTATGAAAACACAGTGTTTCAATTTCATGGATGTCACAGGCATGTATGTAATAGATGTTATAGAGAATCAACTATAAATGAACAGAATCAGATATGTATGAAAGACTTATATAAAAGAACTAAGAGGATTCAAAAGAAGATTTTAAAAGCTGGATATGAATTAATTGTTATATGGGAATGTGATTTTAATAATAATAAAGAAATTAAAAAATATATAAAAAATGAATGGAATAGAGATTTCGTGGAACCTTTAAATCCTAGAGATGCATTTTATGGGGGTAGGTGTGAGCCTACTAAATTGAAATATGAATTTAAAAATAATGAAAAAGGTAGATATATTGATGTATGTTCACTGTATCCAACTGTAAATTACTTTGATAATTATCCAATTGGTCATCCTGTTAAGATATTTAATCCTGAAAAATTTGATAAAGAATGGTATGGTTTCATCAAATGTAAGGTCTTACCACCTAGAAATTTATATCATCCAGTGTTGCCAATTAAAGATGAAAAATTGATGTTTGCTCTTTGTAAATCATGTTCTAAAACTATCAAATGTAATCACTTTAAAACTGTTGTAGATAAAAAGAAATGTAAAGAATGCTTTGAAATTAGAAATAAGGAGTGTAATCATAAAAGAGACGAAAGATGTTTCACTAGTACATGGACTACTGATGAAATGAATTTAGCAATTAAAAAAAGATATAAAATTTTAAGAATATATGAGGTTTGGAATTTTGAAAATAAAACTGATGAACTATTTAGAGATTACGTTAAAATGTTTTTGAAAATCAAATTAGAAACAGATGATAAATGGTCTGAAAACTTTAAAAGTGAAAAAGAATATAAGAAGACAGTTTACAAGAAATTAGATATAAAATTAGAAAAAATAGAAAAAAATCCAGGAATGAGATTTATAAGTAAGATATGTTTGAACTCATTATGGGGTAAGTTTGGACAGAGAAAAAATATGAAACAGACTAAATACGTAATGGATTTAGATGAATTTTATAAAATTATATTAGATGATAATCTCAAAGAATTAAATATGATATTTATGAATGATGACTGTGTAGAAATGACTTATAAAATGAAAGATGAATATGTTAAAAATAACTTCAATACTAACGTTTATATAGCAGCTTTCACCACTAGTTCTGCTAGAATTAGATTATATAAAATGCTTGATAAATTACGTGAAAAAGTGATTTATAAAGACACAGATAGTGTTGTGTATATAGATGATGGAACTAATAAAATCAAAACAGGATGCATGTTAGGAGAATGGACAGATGAATTGGGAGAGGACAAATATATGAAATCCTGGATAGCTGGTGCACCAAAAGACTATGGATACATACTAAATGATGGAACTGTAAAAGGTAAAGTTAAAGGATTTAAAATGAGCTATGAGAATGAAAATATTTTGAATTTCAATGATAGAATGAAAGTAATAACAGGTGAAACAGATTACTTAGAAATATCAAATAATCAGTTTAAGATACAAAAAGATAGAAATATAGCTGTAGATACACTGAACAAGAAATACATGTTTGGATTTGATAAAAGAAGAATTCTAGATGATTTGAATACTGTACCTTTTGGATATGCATTTAAAAAAAGTGAGTAAATATAAACAATGAATGATATAATTGTGATTATAAATATTCAAGGATTTGTGCTCCCAAATCGTAAGATAGCAAGAGAGATAAGTTGGGTACACTCAAAACTGAATATTGGTGAAACAATATCAGTGTTCACACCTGACTGCAAATTAGATGAACAAGAATTGAATATCGTACGTAAGTGTGTTTTAGATGTGCATGGACTGAGATTTAAAAGATATCCAAATAGCAAAGAACTATGGATTAATAATTGTGAGGTAAAGAACTATATTAAAAACCTGTACCATATTTATGGTGGTACATTTGCATATAAAGGAGGAGTAATGGAAAAAGAGATGCTTGAAGATATTCCATCTGTTGATTTAGATATACCTAAATGTCCAAGAGTTTTAGGCCCCGGATGCTCTATGTATAGATGTATGCATTATAAGAATTATATTTCAAAAAATGAAAACTTATAAATGGATTTAATGGGTGACCTAAGAGCTCTATACTGTTCTTCAGATAAAAAATATAGTAACGAAATATCTCAATTCGCTCATTTTTGTGATGACTTGATTCATATGTATAGAGATAATTACAAGTTTTCAGATATTCTAACTATAGTTTATAAATATTTAAAAAAGGTAAAAAGAATAACTGATAAAAAAGAAAAAAACGAGGAAATTAAAAACAAAGGATTAGAAATTTTAAATGAGTTTGTAAGTTATTGTAATTTACAGTTCTCATCACATGTATTTAAAAACCTTTAAAGAAATAAAATCTTATAAATGGATGAGTTCAATAGCATCAGATTATTTACAGAAACACAGAAATTAAAAGATTTGAATCCTGGAGATTATAAATTGATGTCACTGAAAAAAATCCAAACGAAATTCGGAGATGCAACTATTGCAAAAATAGAAGTCAATGATGAAGAAAGAGAATATTATCTTAGAAAATGTCACGGAAAACTATCTGACAGTGCAATTAAAAAAATTAATAAAGGTAATTATATATTCAGATTCAGAGGTAAAATTGATGATCTATATTATGATTATGAATTAGTAAAAACTTAAAAAAACGAATTCTATTAAAATGAAAGTTCACTTCGATCCTAATGTTGTCATATATGTAGGAAATGAAAAGGTATATGGGAAACATATGCAGTTGATCGAGAGAGGTTCAAAAGAAGAATTACCGAAACAGAAAATAAAATAGGACATATCTTTAAAGAGAAATGAAGTACTACATAACAAAACCTTATATTATTGAATTCGTTTAAATCTTTGTAATATTTTTAATTAAATCTTGAATTTGTTTAATCTTCCTAAATTTTTAATCTTCCTATAAGGGGTATCCATTTTGGGTACCCCTTTTTTTAATGCATTTTTAAAAAGGACTTTGCAAAGTAGTTTGTTTTACAACTTTTCTATTGATCACTAAATCCATCATTTCATCACTTTCAAAGCTATTCAAAGCTCAAAATGATTGCAATTGTTCAAAAAAGTCGTCAAATATCATCAAAAATGCGTGTTTTTATGATGTCTGTTTTTATGAAAAAACAGAGTAAAAACTTCAATTTTCAAAAATCTGATGTTTTTGACTATTTTATGCCCAAAAATCAATGATTTTTAATGAAAATATGGTGTTTTTGATCATAAAAAGCCTTAAAATGTTCGTGATTATTGAGGTCTGAAAAATCAAAAAATGCCTGATTTTGAGGTTTTTATGTGATTTTGGGGTGTGCCATAGTACCCCCTATATACTACTAGAACTGAATAATAAATTTTCAATAAATGAGAAAGAACCCAGGTAGGCTCAGTTCTGATTGAGTCGTCAGTTTGAAACGTAGGACTACGACTTGCAGTTCGGAGAGATGAAATGAGCTAGTCGAAAACGATTTTAAAGCGCTTATTTAATTTGTTATATCCAACACAGGTCTATGATATGAAAAGTAGGTTACATAATTTTTACAAATAATGCTGGATACATTGCGAACACAAAGCAGATCGATACACGAAATACACAACGTGGTGCTCTGTCTTCTTGGTCTTCTTACATTCCTCGTCACCTGCTCATGACTCTCGTTTTGATTTTCTCCACTTTTGCTTGCATTCATTCTGCGAATTTCGCGGCATTGTCGAAAATGTTGACCCGTTCACACGGAAACATTTGTTTTTTAATTTTAGTTTAAACCCCTGCGATATGTTCTTTATATATTTGAACAGATCTCGTCGAGAGCTTTAAAACGATACCACGCACAGTCGTTTTGCACTCACGGTTGTCCAGATAAACCGCGATATTTTCAAAAGTGTTCACCGGTTCACAAGAAAACAAATTTTAAAATGTTCAGTTCAAACCACTGCGAAATGTTCTTCGTATATTTGAATAGATCTCGTCGAGAGATTTAAAACCATACCACGCACAGTCGAGTAGCGCTCACGGTTACGGAGATAGACTGAGTCAAACGCGGCGGCACACCCAGAAATACTGCATCGTCTCCTCCCAGCACAGGGAGCGAGGAGAACGTCGTGACGCACGCGTGATGTATTCCGCAGTACGCCAATTGGACTCCATGCTGTTTACGAATATGCTAACACGATTAGTGTGCGGCACGTATTTTTAACGCTCTAATGATTTCAATTGGGACCTATTTTTGTCACAGGCGGTCGGCCGCAAGTCACTCCATACTATCTGCGGAGTTAGACGTTGTCCTACGTCAAAACGCGAACACGTTGACGCATTTCATTAGAACAATGGCACTTGGATAAAGGAATCTCAACGTGAAATATTTGCTGTCTTTCAAGAAGTGCTGGTCAGTAACCTTCTTTATTATTCCAAAGACAAAAGCCAATTTTTGATCCACGGTACTTCATGGGAGAAATGCAAAACAGCGCAGGTGATTAATGTCGAACACCTCATGCCTAAGTGGCGTGACAGTTTTTATATTTCATTACTACACAGAGAATGTATTCATGGTTTCCTATAAGTGTATTAGCACATAATTTAGTTATGGGTATTACGTCTAAAATTATACGTTTTAAAGATTTTCAGAATGTAAAACGACACTTTGAATAACAACTATAAGGTTACATAGGCAGCGAAGCAGAGCGCAAACAAATGTCCGTTTGTCCAAGAAAGACGGAAGACATGTAGACTAGTGATGCCGCCGATGTCTCAAAATGTCTCACGAATCTGTTTATGGCGACGTCAACAAGTTCACACTTTAGATCTATATCAGTTCAGTCTAAGGTTATGGACACAGAGACAGAGAGGACTAATCTTCTGCCATTGTGATGCAAATTTATTTGAACTTCCTTATTATCAAGTAAATTGGTGGACACAGTTAAATTAAAATTATTCATTAACTAGCCTGTAGCCCGTAGGACGGTTGATTTTAAGCTTTAAATTAAGAGGATGTTTCCAAGATTTTAAGATTTTTTATTTTAAGCTTTAAATAAAGAGGATAGCCTTAAATTTAGAGGATGTTTTCCGTCCTAAGACGGGGGAAATTTTTAACTGAAGCATATATGAAAACAAATCAAATAGACACCGGCTTTTTTTTAAGGAAATATAGTAAAAACTTATATAGTAAGAACTCATTCTTGTTAGAACTGAAAATTATAAGCTATTTATTTCTGTTTTTCAAAAGACCTAGCGATAAATAAACATTCTGTGTAAAACATTGGTTGTTGTTTAACAATTTTTCCTTGTAGTCCAGCTGTTTTCGTGTAAACTTACCTTAACTTTTGCTTTGATTTTTCGCTGAATTCTAAATTATCGTGAATGTGCTGTTGGGGAGACATCTGCTTTTGGATCCAATTTTGCTCACTTTGACATCTCAAGATTTCAGTTTTTCATTGTAAAGGACGTTTAGATGAATCGATATTTTGCAAAATGTATAATATAATCAGCACTAAACTCGGAAAGTTAGTTAAATTAAAAAGTAAAGAACAATTAACGTGTGCAAATTAATATTCTAATTGTGCTAAATTAAATTAATATACAAACTTAACTTGCTGTGATATTAAGATTTCATTCGAATTTTCTAGATCGGATAAAATAATAGAACTAGAGTTATTGATAATCCAATGTTTTTAACTTAGGGCGCGAACACTTTGATATATCAAAGTGATCACGCGCTATTATATAGCACGCAATCACTTTGACATTTGATCGCGTGCTATATAGTGCGTCGCATAAATATAGAGACAGAACAAATTCTCGAATAAAAAAGGAACAACAACGAGCTGAAATGTGCACCTCATATTTATAGCAAAAATAGCATAGGACAAGCAGCTGCACAATATTTGACGGAAACATAACAATTCCAACGCCAAGTACAAGAAAAAACCAGAAATACGCTGTCTCAAAAATATAAAGACTTACTAGTTATGAGCACCTCCGGTACGAATAGTGGAGCTGTTGTTCTGAATAACAATGAAAACCCGATTGGGTATGCTGTCCACCAAGTGATGCAAGTGTTCTGGACGGAGTGCGTACCAGCTTCGTTCAATCTGCTCTTTCAATGCCACCACACTTGAGAACTACCGTCCATTCGCACATACACATCACGAGCGAGGATACCCCAGAGGTTCTCTACAGGGTTCAGATCTGGACTGAGTGCTGGCCAATCCATTACGGTCGCATGATGATTGTTAAACCAGGTTTTCGTTGATGCAGACCGATGGATAGAGGCATTGTCTTGCTGGAACAGATAATCAACACCCTCTAGAGTTTCGGCAAACGGTAGAAGGTGGATGCTGAGCGTGTCCTGATACGTTTCGGAGTTTTGCCTGCCTTGCAGGAAAGCGATATCCGTTGTTCCATTGAACGCAAAAGCTCCCCAGACCATCACAGATCCCCCTCATTTCCGTCTGCTAAAGGAGGTGTGTGGTTCGCGTCGTAAATCATGCCAATAGCAGTTCCAACCGTCAGGGCCGTCCAGGTTGAACTTTTTCTCATCGGATAAAAACAGTCTGGGACCCACTCGTCCGTCCAGTGCATATGGCTGCTTGCTCATATCAATCTAGCTTCCTTGGGGCGCCGCGTGAGGTGTGGCAGACGGCGCATGTTACGGAGCACAATGTTGCGACTTTCCTTGATTCGTCGATGAAACAATGTCCTTTGAGACGGTGACACCAACAGTCCGAGAAACGTGACGTAGTGATAATCTTTGGGATGAAACTAAACGCATGGTGGCACGATCATCTCGTTTGGTTGTTATTCAATGCCTTCCAGGCCGTTTTCTGGCAGTTAACGCGCCGCGTTTCGATAAAGTCTTATGAATGACTGCCCTTCTCCTCCCCATGGCTTTACAAATTTTCGCTGCAGGCAATCCATTTGCTCTCCAGTCTCCAAATCTTCTGCACCCCCTCACCAGAAAGTTGACTGTTGCGTGGCATTTCGGCAAACGAAAGTCTGACTGCAGGTTCGCTGTCTATTGTAGGCTGGACCGAATTACGGCCCATGCGCGTGCGTACAGCATGCTAATTTGTACATCTCATTTGCATTTGGCTACTTTACATAGTTGTCTTTATGTTTTTGAGACACCTAAACTTACAATATTTCACTTTGTGGTGTCCTTTTCACACAAATCCGGCCATCTCGACGGATCGGAACGTTTGTTGTAGGGTTATGTCTAATTAGGTACCACTTCAGCTTCCTACCTATATTCGCAATGCGTTCACGGCGCAAAATCGACTGTCTCTATATTTATGCGACGCACCTTATAAGCACGTAATCACTTGGACATCTTGAGAGCACACACGAATTGATCGATACGTGACGACGCAACAATGCAGACGTTGGTGTGACGTCAGGAGTTCCATAGAGACTGATCTGGGTGTTTGCATTATTAATACTCCCATGTAAAAGTTGCATTAAAAAAGCATAAAATTTGTTTCAAGTACAGTTGAACTCATTTATAACGAGTACGGTTCTAACGAGGTATTGAGAGCAAAAAGGCAAGAGCTGGTTGGAAGTAACTCTTTGTGAGCAAATTTTTTATGAGCAAAATTTCTCTGGTAAAGAGGAAACAGTAGTTGAGAGCTTCATGGGTATAATGAGCAATGTGATAAGACTAGTGGAAAATCTGGTGGTTTCAATAAAGAAGTGAATAATAGCTGGACTGAAAATGTGTAACCAGATAGACTATGTTAGCTAAAGTATGCGGACACCACAGTGTTTTAGGACGAATGGCTTTATTATCGCAATTAGAAGTTACTCGGTCCACCTTTTGCTTGTACGACAGTGGCAACACGTCGAGACATACTATCAACCAGTTTACGGTACGTCTCGACCGTAATGGCTCGCCGTTCGTCCTGCAACAGTGGAGAGCGAAGACGGTCGTTCTTGTCGATTTCGTATCGGTCGCTCCAGTTCATCCCAGAGGTGTTCTATGAAATTAAGATCGGGAATCTAAACAAGCCAGTCTAACAATTCCACCTCATTTTCAAGAAACCAGTCCTACACACGCCGTGCAGTGCGGCTAGGAGCACGATCGTGTTGGAAGAAACAACGGTGACTTCCAATAATATTGCCACATTGTTGGTAAGGTAGAATTATACAGAATGTGGTGGTACACTTCAGAGTTCATGGTTTGTGGTATAATAACCAACGGGCCGAGTCCCATCCACGAAAAATAACCCCATACCATGATGGAGCCTCCGCAGAATTTAACAGTTGAAAGAACAGAGTCAGGCGAAAATTGTTTGCCGAGTTGTCACCAAAACCAAACACTCCCATCAGATTCGAAGAGTGAAAGGCGTGACTCATCACTCCAAGGAACAGCTTTCCAATCGCCCACAGTCCAAGAACGACGGAAGACACACCACTCCAAACGGCACTTTGCATTCATGGTAGTGATGTGTGGCTTGTGTGCCGCCACTTTACCGTAATAACACCCACTGCGCAACTCCTGCTAATAGTTATGGTACTAATCGAGCCATTACAAGCATTTCTTACTTCAGAAGCGATGAAAACGGCAGAGGAAGAACGGGATTTCTTAATATTTCTTACCATGGTTCTTTTATCACTTTTCGTCAGTTTGTGCGGCTTTCGTGAGCGTTTTTTTTTTTACTGTAGTTACACCGTCCTTCTTCCATCTCTTCACGACATCACGTACAGGTAATTTTGGTACGTTTATGTTAGCTGCAATGCTTTATATGGAAACGTTCCTTAACTGACATCCTATAACCAGTCCACAATGAAACTGGGAAAGTTCACGTCCACGCGGCATATACACTTCAAAGTTACTAATAACACGACAGAGTATCTTACGAGGTAGCTTTATATATGTACCTAGCGCACCTTCCTGCCAACCGTTCTTTACACTTATGCAAATGTTTGGTAGTGTTCGAATACTTTTGATAATACAGTGTATAAGAAAAGGTTTACATGAATGTGACATTTTTCATTCTGACGAAGCTGGCGTGTTTCATCGATTGCCTCCGTACAGGAACCACAAGTTTAAACATGAAAAGTGCACAGGTGGAAAAGTATTCCAAGAAAGTTGTGGAACAATCTGCATATACACTGCTGGACAATTGCTAAGGACGGATCATAAGCGGCTATATAGCGCATAAAAATATAAGTGTGGTTGGATGCCAAGTGAAATAAAATAATGTCAGAATGCTAGGACATTACAAGAAAGACAATTTATTGTGCTCTGAAATCCAGAAGGCTTTGGAACGTGTTCAAGGGACAAACAGGCCATTTTGTGCAGAATATTTAAACGTGAAAAAAATGCAATTACCGTCCGCAGGCGTTCCGGCGTAAGATGTCAATACGGGATATGACCACCATGGAGGACGATGGAAGATTCCACACGTCGTGTCATGCTTTGCACAACATTATCAAGCATGCAGCTGTTGGGGTAATTTATCACATTCCTCTGTCAGTGCACGGATGAGGGTGTCCTTGTTTATTGGAGGGCATTGGCGACCAGCAAGACTCCTCCCCAAAGCATCCCACACATTTTCAATGGGATTCAGATCTGGAGAACGTGCTGGCCATACGAGGCGTTGAATATCCTCGCTCTCAAGACACTCCTGGACAGAGACTGTTCGATGACATGTTGCGTTGTCGTCCATGAAAATGAATCTATCACCGACAGTACCACGGAACATGCGAACATGAGGTAGCAGAACATCATTAATGTATCGTTGGCCAGTCATAGTCCCAGTTGGAAGCACATAGAGGGACGTACGGCCATTGATCATGATGCCAGCCCATACCATGACACTACATGTCGGATATCGGTCCCTTTCCTGTATGTTTGATGGACAATATGCAGTACCACTATCACGCCAGATCAGTTGTCGTCGACAATCAGACGATAGACTGTATCTACTCTCATCAGAGAAGAGGACAGCAGACTAGTCGTTATCAGTCCAATTGCGATGTTGATGGCACCATTGCAAACGGGCGGTACGGTGACGTCTGGACAATGCGATGCACACAACAGGACGGCGGGCGTATAGTCCTCCTTCATGCAAATGTCTAGCGACAGGTTTTCGGGAGATCCGCTTGCCAGTAGCAGCCATAAACTGATTTGCTACCTCACTAGCTGTGCTGCGCCGGTGTCTTTTTGTTGATAGCACTATGTACCGATCTTCTGCAGATGTCGTACTGCGAACACGACCTCCCCCGTGACGTTTGCTACACTCTCCATTTGTTTGAAATGATGTCCAAAGCCTTGAAACAACACTGTGGCTGACGTCGAACTCCCTGGCAACATCTGTTATTTTTCGCCCTTCTTCAATCTTGCCAATAATACGGCCACGCGTAAAATCATCTAGGTGATGTCGGGAAGACATACTGAAACTTGCAAGTTTGTCAATTGATTCTTTCCCTTTCAACTCTGCGTTTGAACAACAACGGTCAATACGCGTCAAATCCTTTATATCTCTTATCAGCTCTATGACGTCACGAACAAGTTCGGCAATCCAAAATTTGCATATGCACAACACGTCTTACTGTATCCCGCACTTATGCAAATTTCCACATTTTCCTGCCTTCCATTTTATGGTTGCTATCGTTGCTATTGCCATCCGTCCTTAGCAATTGTCCGGCAGTGTACTTTTGGACTTTTCATTTGGCACAGTTCTGACGCTAGGTAGTGTAAGGGTGTATTTCTGTCTGCAACTGAATTTCCACTCTTAAAACTCCCATTGAAAAATTATTTTCATACTCTACGGCAAAGATTCATACTCTGGTGTCAAAGATTGAAAACATGTTATCACCTATCAATAATGCACAGTTCTTCCGCTAGGGAGCCTTTACCTAAAAACTTTTGTTTGTTATCTGTGCGTCTAGAAATCGTATTTAAAAATTTTTTAGGAGCAGTGATCTAAGCGCTGGCTTCTGACCGTGGGTCCGAGGTAGGTCCGGATACGGGTCTCAGCATGGATATTGTGTTTGTCTTGTGGCACTGTTTCACTCCCATCACTGGAACCAGTGGCCCTAAATTACGGACGAACAACCGGCTATAGTCTATTGAGTTGATCACGGTGTCTTTGTGTCTACCCTTTAAAAAAAAAAAAATCTTTTTTGATCAATTAGCTCTCGCTAAAAAGAATTTTTTTTTTTTTTTTTTTTTACTTTTTCTTGATGCGTACTTTTGTTTCGGAG
This sequence comes from Macrothele yani, assembly GCA_039090855.1. Classification (NCBI taxonomy): domain Eukaryota; kingdom Metazoa; phylum Arthropoda; class Arachnida; order Araneae; family Macrothelidae; genus Macrothele; species Macrothele yani. The sequence goes on from CM077004.1 coordinate 37,912,119, forward strand.
ATTCAGAAGATTTTAAAGAATTTTATAGTTAATTCCTTTCCAAGCATGAAATACTCTAGCGGTAAGTTCGAAAACGCTGTATAGGGCGGTAACGGTAATTGGAGGTCGTGGAAATATGTTTCCCAGGGAATCTTTCTTTGTATGGAAGATTTGTTTTAGAAAACCTTAAATGCCCAAATCATTTTATTAGCCTACGCTGCAATCATTGACATTGTCATCAACAAGCGATTCCGGACGGGCGTGATTGTTTTCCTTGCATCAGATGCGTCCGCCGCTTCTGCACTTCAAGAGAGGAAGGACACAGGGGGTCGAGAGAGAGAGAGAGAGATGTCTAGGAAGGGGACAGAAGTTCAGAGAGAGCGGGCGGAGACAATGAGGAGTAAAGGAGCTGGATGATGTTTTGAGAAAGAAGTAAGAATTTGTTCGAGTCATCGGACCGTAAAGCAAAAAGGAATGAAATGTTGAGTGGAATCAGAGAGAGTAAGCAGTAAAGACTAATAGGTAAAAAAGGAATAAGAAGAGAGAGGACAGAAACATTAAAATATTATAATTTACTAAACCCAATCCGGAAAAACCTGCACGTATAACGAATAAGTTAATAAGCAATTTTAGACTAAAACTTTCTCAACTATTCATTCGCTACATACTGTATTTATAACATCGTAACACTTCTGTCACTAGTGGGTGTAAGCGTACATTACTACTTGCTAGAATATCCTTTATTATGAAGAACATCTTACACACATTTTCTTATTGAAATAACTGCAATGTAAAGTTTAATTGTACCCTCCTTTCCCCCCCCCATAGCTGTTCTTCCAATTGTTTGATTTGAAAAATTTATTTTGCTTCTGGGATCTTCCGGTATGAGAAAGATTTTGCATATACCCTACTTTCTGAGTTTTTGCAACGAATTTTTCTACGGCGGTGAGCCCAAACTGATATTTTTGCTCGTGTTCCATCAATTCTTGGAACCCAGTTAAAAAATAAAAATTGTAACTAATTCCATTAACCACGAAGAACACGGTAGATATTGTGTATTTCAAGTATAACTCACAGTTCTTCCGCTAAGGAAAGGAAACACGTTCTCCTTTTTTGCTGATTTTTTTGTTGTTGTTGTTATTGGAGATTTAACGACCACCTCGTGAGAAACTCATATAAGCAGTCACCCGTCCCTAATTTAGGGACACTGGTTCCAGGGAAGGGAGAGAGAGCCAGTGCCGTAAGACAAACACAACATTCATGCCTCACCTGCGTTCGAAACCGGACCTATCCGAATGATCAGAAGCCGTCACTTAGAACACTGCGCCACCGGGGGCGGTTTCCTATTTTCCAAAAATCAGCGTTGAAAAATTATTTTTGGATCCGAAAGCCTTAAAAGGACTTACTCATTACACCCCAGAATACGGTGCCACCATTCTTGTTTTTGCAACCAATATTGCAACATTATAACAGGCAAAAGTCGCGTTCTGTAAAATATATTATCAAGTTGTTGTTTCAAACGCCGCTGTGCATCTGCTATCCCTTCTTCTACTGTTTCGGCCCAGTCTACTAAAAACGTCGCCCTTGATCTCAAAGACCAGTCTTGTGACTATTATACATATTAAGAGAATACAACGTGGTTTGTCACAAAGACAAGCCAGATTCAAGACAAGCCTCTCCACAGCAGAAGACATCTTCCTCGATAGCGCTCGTTCCTGAGTGTTGCGATGACTTTTGCACGTTCCGCGCTCGTTCCTGAATGTTGCGATAACTTTTGCACGTTCCGCGCTCTTTCCAGATGATCACACTTAGGGAATCGGTAGTCAGATTGAAACTGGACTTAACAGTGCTCTTTGGTATCTTTCAGCTCTTCTTTAAGAGTGGGCTGAGAAGATGGCAAGCTATTGGTCTTCTGGATCATAGATCCTTCTGAGCAAGTCATTTGGACACAGTTCTCCTTGACACCATCCTGCTTATAGAACAGGTGAACTAGACATTGAGCTTTCTAGCGGATTTGTTTCTACGCCTTCTCACAGCTGTCCTCCTGGTATGTTGTAACCCTTGGCCGGCCCTCGGGTCGTCGAGATACATACCCGGATTCCTGATATTGTCGCCATACCCTAGAGAATACCACCCGGGAGACATTGTGTACTGAGTCTGTCATTCCAACATTCTGCCGATGACTATCCACCACTCCTAATCCTCAGCGACTTGGGATGTTCGTCTGCATATTCTCCAACGCCTGTTGCAAGCTCATGGGATACGGAGCGTGTGAGGTACGATATGACGATCTCTTCTTACCCAGAAATTTCTCACAGGGTTTACACCCATACGGCAGGTTTAGACACAGTCACCTATGTCCTGTGGGACGGGACTTTTGTGAAGCGTAACAGAAACGAAGTTCCATTAGGTTGAACCTAGATGGTCAGATACGACAGGGGGTGCGCAAGTCAGAGAAGTAGAAGTGTCAGATTGAAAGTGCGAATTCATACAGTTGGGAGTGTAGGACTACGACATCACAACGATCACTTCAAGGGTGAGAGACAAGAGCGGGAGAATGGAATAGATAGCCTTATTTGCAGCGGCGGAGTTCAACAACCAGCTGCCGACGGCTTAACGTGCCCATCCAACGCACAGCGAGTGTTCAGTAGTTTTGAGCAGCTCAATCTACTGGGATCGATTCCGCTGCTATCTGGTCGGAGGCTGGTTGCTCTAACCACTAGTCCACTTGCGGTCCATATGATGATCTTGCACTTGTTTGAAGTAGTGTTAGGTAGGGTGTCTGACTCCAGGTCTAAGACTGCCCTTGGAAATTCTAAGGTATGAGATTTGAGTAAGTTAACTCAATAGGAAAGAGAAACAAAAGAATTAGAGACAGGGGAAGAGAGCTGATCTTTTGAGAAAACCGCGACACCAGTCTGGTGCGGGGGGGGAGGTCAAAAGGCACAGGTGGACCACCTCAGGAAACCACAACCACTCAGCCCTCGAAGCCTCCACGGAGGAGTGAAACTCACGAAAACTACACCCGGACGCAGGAGCAGCAATCAGTACTCACCGTCTTACGCCAACCTGAAAAAGAAAGGGGGTTGTGTTTTGTCTCACACCCACCATATGTTCATACACTTACTCTCCATCTGATCCTAGCCCTCCATCCCAATAAACAGTGCTTAACAGTGGTCGGAGGAGTGGAAGGGACAACGATTTCCGCCTTAGTTCTCAATTGACGAGCTCCGTATCTGCGATCTCTTTTATGTCGTGCCATATGCGCGTGGCGTTGTCACGTGCCTGCGCGAGTACTATTCATGTAAAATTCCTTTTTCGTATCTACTTTGATTTTGGAGGGGGGGGGGGGTTGTTACGACAACCATGAGCAGCTCAATAGGCTCTAAGCAGTCGCCCGTCTTACTTTAGGGCCACTGGTTCCAGGGAAGTATGAGAGCCAGTACCATAATATAAACACCCCATCCATGCTTCATCGTGGATTCGAACCCAGGCACATCTCTGATGAATGGTTAGGAAGGTTTCGTCTCATGCTATTCGGTCAACGAGGCGTCTAATGAGCTAATGCACTTCTCTACAGAATTTCATTAAATGCTGGCCGGTCACTATCTCAATATATCAACTTTCATGTTTGTAACTACACTTTTGCCTACCATGCTATCTTTTGGAGAAGCTGTGTAGTGTTTCTGCAAAGATTTATGCACGGGACAACAGCCTACCTACAGTGGAGAAATTGAACGTTCTGGAGGCAACCCCCCCCCCCTCGCAACTTTACACGGAACTTTCTGCAGACGCACTGCTCTTCTATCTCTGCTTGATATCCGACTGGGATTAACTAACAAATGCAAAGCGGTGTGCACTGGCGCTTCGGACGGGTCCTGCCATGTCAAAATTTGTATGAAATCAAATTGACAAATCCGCTGTGTAAAGAATTCCATTGAACTGGATATTTTTTAACAAACATACAGGAGTTGGACATAATAATGTGGACACCTAGGAAAAGAAGGTTTTGCGTACCTAATAGGGTGCGGGATCACCTTTGGCATTCAAAACCACCTGAATTCTCCTTGGAATGGACGCGTACAAGTGGCTAGTTACACCATTCTACATGCAGAAACTGCACCAGGTCCTTGAGAGATGCAGGAGTAGGATAACGAGATCTTACTGTGTTTTCCAACACAGACCACAGTGGCTCGATAATGTTTAAGTCTGGTGATTGGGGAGGCCAAGGAAAGTGTGAAAGTTCGTCCTCATGTTCCTCAAACCATGATTGGACATTCCGAGTTCTGGAATTGGGGCGTTATCATCTTGATAGATGGCATCCCCTGCAGGAAACAATGTCTGAGCCATTGGAAGGATTTGGTCGGCCAAAATGGTTTCCCACGCCCTGCCAGTCATCCTTTCTTTCAAGGTGATCAGGGTACCTGCTGAAAATAACGATATGACGGCCCAGAGCATGGCAGAACCACAACCATGCTGCACTGGTGGGAGCAGAAAGTCTGAGTTGTACTCTTCTGACGGTGTTCTCCACACGTAAACACGTCGTGCGGTGGGAAATAGTGTTAATGTGGATTCATCCGACCACATTACATGCTTGCATGCATCGGCAGTCCACGTTGTATGCTCCTGACTTCACTGCTGTCGCCGTTGTGCGCTCACACGAGTCAGAAGAGGTTTTGCAATAGCAGCTCTGCCATGAATATTTTGTTTATGCTGTGCACTGTTCTCGTTGATACTGGGGTCTGAAGATGAAGATTGAGCTTCGCACTAATTATCGGCGCCGTAGTCTTCTTATTACGGGTAACAATCCTCTTTGATGCTCTCCTATTTCTATCAGTCAGGGTCGTTTTCCAGCGCTCTTGTGTTTCGCAGACAAGGTTTTGCCACGAACACGTATGCTGTCATGATGCTGGAAACAGTAGCTCTCGATACTATAAACGAAGTAAATTTTTCCCTCATTTTTATCCACGCCGGGGCTCGAACTCGGGTCCCCTCACTCTGGAATAAGTCACTCTACCAACTGAGCTACGCGGACGTTCGTTCTGACTTCTATCTGCCTTTATGTCGTGTGCGTCCTGCTGGGCAGGTACGTCACATCTCCCCCCGAAAGAGGGCCGGGGCATGGCCCACGGGTCAGCCGTGACCATGAATAGTCGAAGGCAGCCATCCGCTGTAGAACGTGCACTTGAGAACTCCCAGTCAATCTGGTGTGTGGAATGCAACCTCACACACATACATTTTTCGAAGCGCTGGAGAAGTGATTCTCTGATTTTTCATATCTCGCGGTGTGGAAAGAACATCATACCATTGCGAGATTTTGAACGGCCGGGTCATCCGGAAAGTTCGGGCGCCATTATAACGAAGTAAATTTCTCCGTCATTTTGGCTACGGCGGGGCTCGAACCTGGGTCCCCTCATTCCAGAATAAGTCACTCTACCAATTGAGCTACGCGAACGTTCGTTCTGGCTGCTATCTGCCTTTATGTCGTGTGCGTCCTGCTGGGAAGGTACGTCACATCTCCCCCCCCCCGAAAGAGGGCCGGGGGCATGGCCCACGGGTCAGCCGTGACCATGAATCGTCGCAGGCAGCCATCCGCTGTAGAACGTGCACTTGAGAACTCCCAGTCATTTTTTTTTATTTTTCGAAGCGCTGGAGAAGGGATTCTCTGATTTTTCCTCTCTCGCGGTGTGGAAATAACATCACGTCATTGCGAGATTTTGAAAGGCCGGGTCATCCGGGAAGTTCGGGCGCCATTATAACGAAGTAAATTTCTCCGTCATTTTTATCCACGCCGGGGCTCGAACCCATTCCCCCCCCCCCTCACTCCGGAATAAGTCACTCTACCAATTGAGCTACGCGAACGTTCGTTCTGACTGCTATCTGCCTTTATGTCGTGTGCGTCCTGCTGGACAGGTACGTCACAATACCCTCACTACCCTGGCGACTGTTGCCATGGAAGCACCAACTAGCCGGCCACCAACAATTAGCCCTCTTTCAAAGTCCGTTAAGTCGCTCATTTAGTGATCACCCTGAAAGAAATTTTACAACAAGACACTTCAAGTGCACTTAAAGTGGACCTTGAGGTTCTACACAAAGCAATTACAACCAACAATTGGTGGATACCCTTGCGTATTGCGACGTACGCAGCTGCATTAAAAGTCACGTCTCTGAGCGTGGTGTTCACATTATTCTGTTTAACCCCTGTAGATGCAGTTTTTTCTTTCATAGTTTTGTTATATTTCGGGGTATTACGACCTCTATGATCAAATTTTAGGGCTCGCCTGTCCCTAATTTTGGGCGTCTCTCTCTCTCTCTCTCCAGGGAAGGCAGAAAGCCAGCGCAATATGGCAAACACACGACCCATGCCCATCCCAGGACTCGAACTCGGCCTAGCTCAAAGACTATCCAAAAAGTAACGTCTCTAACCACACGAACACAGTGAAGACCGTTCCTTTTGGAGTAAATCGCAGAAAGTAACTGAACTCTTAAGTGTTCCCCAGGCCGACAAAGATTGAAAGCCATCTTGCTGAAATCGTTGACATTCAAAAAGGGGTGTTATGTATATATCACTTTCGATCTTATCTTTCAGCACAGCTGTACCGTAAATGTTGACAGAAGACTGCAGTGATATATACCATGTTCCCGATTCCCATAATTTCGACGGAGAAATTGCCTCAAAATCACGTGATCTCATCGCTGCATGAATCAAAAGGCGATTGGAAAGGGGAGGAGAGAAATATAAATAAAGGAGGCGTCACAAACACCTCCCTCCTGCCCTTAGTTTCCATCCCTCCCTCCCTTGTAACTCATCACCGATCAGTACGGGAGCAATATATCTTTTATTCGACCTTCGTTTATAAAGGGGGTTGGGCCAGTTCGTAAATAACAGGCGATGGAGCGAGCCATAAATGTCGAAAATTCCGCCGTTGTAGCGTACGAATTAATGATTGCATCGGACGGACTCTTCAGATGATTAGGTGTGCTGGTGTCGCCGAGAACGCAAGGAAAAACAAGTCTCTCATTAATGAAATGAGCTCGTTTCAAAACCGCGGCCGCCGCGGAAGAAATAAAAACAACAAAATATTTCGCCGGAAGAGCAACGGAAAGTTGCATGCATCATCTTTCACAGCTCTCCGCGGTGTTAAATTGATCCCTTCTGTTATTCAACAAAAACTAAGCAGACGAACTACTGCAAAGGAACATAAATTCCTTTAATTTCTTTTATCCTTTTTGTACATTTAGGAAGACGTCTTAATTTAGTGCCATTTCTTCCAGGTATGGAATGAAACAAGCGTAATGAGAATTACTTGCTGAGCCTAAATTTGAACATAGCCAGGCTCAGTAGTAAAGAAATAAAAGCCGCCCAGCCCCAGTGGCTTAATGGTCTAAGCTATAAGCTTATGAACGTTTGTCCAAGTGATTTCGGGTTCAAATCTTGGTAAGGCATGGATGTTGTGTTTGTCTCACGGCACTGGCTCTCTCTTTCCCTGGAACCAGTGGCCCTAAATTTGGGACACCTACAGAATTGCACGTGGTGTCTGTTAAATCCCAATAAAAAAAAAAAAAGAAAGAACAAGAGAAAAGGATAAAGCCTGAACTCTGAATGTGCGCATCAGAGGTGGAATCGGGTCAAAAATTTTGGACCCGGACGTCACAGACTTGGACCCGACCTAAAAAAATCTGCTTTGAACTACTAATTCGAAACTCAATTTATAATTATACATAATCATATCATCATCATCATGATCAACTATAATCAATCCACTGCTGCATGAAGGTCTCCCTAAATTTCTTCCGCAATTGACTGTCTTGAGTTTGTCTCTTCCGTGTCACTCCAGCAAACTTTCGAATTTCATCCATCCATCGCCCATGGGGTCTTCTTCTGGGTCTTTTCCTGTCCTTTGGAATCCAGTCTAAAATTTCAGTTGTCCATTCTTCTGGCAACATGTCCAGGCCATTGCCATTTCAGTTATTTCACTCTGGTCAGGATGACGTCCACTCCTATCGTTTTCCTTATCCACGAGTTCCTCTTCTTATTTTTCCTGGTTACACCAAGCATGCATCTCTCCATGCTGCTTTGAGTTGTCTGCAGTCTTTGTATGTATTTTTTAGTTAAGGTCCATGTCTCTGCTCCATACGTAAGCACTAGCAGGAAGCACTGATTAAACACTTTTCTTTTGAGACATAATTGCAGACTGCTTTAAAAAAGTTTACTGTTTCTTCCAAAAGCTATCCATCCAAGTTTTACATGCCGATTAATTTCTTCATCAATGTGACCCTCACTTGATATCTGCTGCCCAAGATAAATGTAGGAATCGGTTGTTTCAAGCTTTTCTCCATCAATCGATAAATCTTCGTTTCTTGTAAAAGCATTGTACATCACTTTTGTCTTCTGAAAGTTCATTTTGAATCCCACTTCTTCACTCTTCCCAACAAGTTCTTGGATCATACTCTGCAGCTCTGAAGTGGTAGTTGCAAAGATTTCTACGTCATCAGCAAAACGAAGGTGAGTTAAGCAATATCCATTAATCTTTATCCCTTTGTTTCCCCAGTTCAATGACTGAAAGACATTTCGCAGTGTGGCATTAAAGAGCTTGAGCGATATGGTGTCCTTTTGTCTCACTCCTTTTCTAATTCTTATTTGTGCTATATCCTCAAATATTTGAACTTTTGCACTTGCATTTTCATAGGTTATTAATAATGATAATGTATGCATCTTCAATACCGCAGGATTTCAAAGTTATTGTTACTGCTAATGGTTTCACAGAATCGAAGGCCTTTTCATAATAAATAAAAGCCATGCATATTGGGAGTTCATATTCTCTTGTTCTTTCAATTAGTTCTCTCAGTACATGGATATGATCTGCAGTGCTGCAGCCACTCCTGAATCCAGCTTGTTCTCTTGATTGAGCAATGTCTAGTGTTACCTTCAAGCGATGTGAAAGAACCTTAGTGAAGATTTTATAAACCACGGATAGGAGGCTGATGGGCCTGTAGTTCATGAGATCCTCAACGTCACCTTTTTATGTTGCAGGATCATTGTAGCGTTGTTCCAATCCTCAGGAATCTTCCATTCATTCAGACATCTGGTGAAAACTTGCACGAGTGTAGTTTCAATTTCTCCACTTGCTTCTTGTATAATGTCCACGGTAATTCCATCTTCTCCTGGAGCTCTTCCCCGTTTCATGTTCTTAATTGGATAAGTAACTTCTGCAGGGAGGATTGGAGGGACTTTGGTACTGGAACCTGTCGTAATGTTTGGATTAGATAAGTCATCCCTTTCATATAGTTTTGAATAGAAATCTTTCACCCTTGTCAAAATTTCGCTTCTACTTCTTGTTATAGTATATACTATCTTCTTTTTTCAGAGCCATAATCTGTTTTCTTCCCTTACTGAGATGCCCTTTTGCTCTCTTCAGGCTTTGGTTGTTTTCAATTGCTTTTCTCACTAGTTCACAATTGAATTTCCTTATGTCTTCAGTGATATTTTTTCGCACTGTCTTGCATAGCTCTATATATTCCACGTTGGCAGTTGCATTTTTATTTGTCCTTATCTCCCTTCTCTTTTGCATCAACATTTTTGTTTTTCCTGAAATTTTCTTTATATGTAACTTGTTCTTTGTAACACCTATTTCTGTTGCTGTATCCATAAGAGCTTTGGTTACTTATAACGAAGTAAATTTCTCCGTCATTTTTGGTCTACGCCGGGATTCGAACCCGAGTACGCTTATTCCGGAACAAGTCGCTCTACCAATTGAGCTACGCGGACGTTTTATTCTTATTCCTATCTGCCTTTATGTCGAGTGCGTCCTTCTGGCAGGTACGTCACATCTCCTGGTACGTTACATACTTTTCTGTTAATTTCAGAAATATCCACTTCTTCTTATGTTAGGCCTTCTAAATCAGAGAATCTGTTCCTCATTTCCAACTTGAAGTTATCATGATGTTTTTTAAGGTTGGTTATGTCAATACATTTTGTTTGTCTTATGAGCTTGCCACGTTCTAGTTTAGTGTTGAGGTGCATCCTACATCTCACCATTCTATGGTCACTACCTATGTTGAACTTGTTTAGCACACTGCAGTCTTCGATGACGAATTGTTTGTTACACATAATGAAATCAATTTCACTTGATCATATATACACGAGTATATACAGGGCGTTCAAAAAATATCTCCACAGCGAATGTCGTAAGCTGTATAGAAATCGTATAAATATATTACGGAAACGTATAATTTACTTACTTACTTACAGAAAGTGTTGAAACTGTCGTTCTTCACATAACCTAACTGTTTTACACATGTTTTCAAACACATCTGCGAGAGTCAAAAAAGTCCCTCCGCAGTAATCAGAAAGATGTTTACAAACGAGTCTTCGTCGATGTAAAGTGTTGCACCTTAGCAAGTTTGTAGTTATTTTGTAAAATTTCTGAAGACAGCTATCTCACGTGATTTTCGCCTGTCCCTAACTTTAGGCCACTAGTTCCAGGAAAAGGAGAGATGCAGTGCCATAAGACAAACACAACATCCATGTCTCACAGGGATTCGAACCCGGACCCATCTCGGACAAATGGTCAGAAGTCAGCGCTAAGACCACTTCGCCACCGGGGTGGCTCTCACAGGATTTAGAGCCGCAACTGTAATGGGGGAAGTAGTAAAATTCAGAAATTTGTCGGATTTGAAATTGCAGCTTTTAATGACAACAAAGAGAAGTAATTATTTTGTTTTTGATTGGGGGTTTAACGACTACCATGAGCACCTCAATAGGCTATAAGCAGTCGCCCGTTCCTAATTTAGCGTCACTGGTTCCAGGGAAGGGAGAGAGCCAGTGCCGTAAGACAAACGCAACATCCATGCCTCACCAGAATTCAAACCCGGACCCCAGCTCGGACGATTGATCAGAAGCCATCACTTAGCCACTGCGCCACCGGGGTGGTAAAGTAATTCAACCCTCCCCTTAGAAATAGCCCAAAATAAGTGCATTTATCCTAGGACTTTTTTTCTTCTTCTTCCTATCTATCTCGTCCGCTCATGACGGTTTGAGTTCCGCAAAGACGACAATGCGCCCTTTGAGGATTACTGGCAAATTAATGCAGCCGGCTTAACATTCCTCTGCTGCATACGGATAAGGGACAAAGTGCGTCTGGGGCAGACTGCACAAGGAGCCATCTACGCATTCGCGTCCTCAAACACGCAGAGTTTACAGGAAATCCATGAAAAACCACAGACCAGATGGCCGGAAGGACCCGGATTTAAACACCTGTCAGAAACGTTCGCGTCCCAAACAGCGACTTAACCAACTGCGCTATGGCGGTGGTTTTTCTTCTCAGCTAACCGAACTTTCGAAAATCATGATTTCTAATTTTGCATGAATCGAAATGAAAATAACTTCCATAAAATTAAATTAAGCTCACAGTATCGACACTAAATATATGGAATTAAATCACATTTAGAAAACGTAAATTGTACATTATTACAGTAAAAAAAGAAGGGATTTTTTTTTTTTACTTAGAATAACAGGCGTCTTTTAAAGTCTTGCTTTGTAAAACACCGAGTAGGTACAACGTATTGACATCTGGAAACAAGAAAGATGACAAAAAATTTTCGGGTGTAATGAGCACGTTTGGTTTTTTTTTTCGGGGGGGGGTTGTAGGTTTAACGACCACCGTGACCAACTCAGCGGGCTATAAGCAGTCGCCCGTCCCTAATTTAGGGTCACTAGTTCCAGGGAAGGGAGAGAGCCAGTGCCGTAAGACAAATACAACATCCATGCCTCACCAGGATTTGAACCCGGACCCCTTTCGGACTAATGATCAGAGGCCATTGCTTAGACCACTGCAGCACGTTCATTGAATCCGTTTTGGTTCGAATGAAATTTACCAAAGCTATTCAAAATCAATAGAACCAGTATGGAAAACAGTAGTATCTGACCAAAGAAAAAAAATTCACTCAGGTTTTTAATCCCGCTGATATTGCTGTAAACGGAAACGTCACTTGAGCGGTATGAGCGGTATCGGTCCATAAAATAATTTTTTCAATCGAGTTTTCAGGAGCTCAGATTTTACTGCAAATACATCAGACGCAGAAATTAATTTGTACTCCCCCTGGTGGCCAAATTATTTTTATCAAATATTAGAAATTATATGCTGAGAATTTCCTATCAGGAGCTGTATCCGGTGCAGATAGAATTTTTCAAATCGGAGTTTTAGAAGCAGCCCCAGCAAAAACAGTCTTGCTGGCCCACCACTATGTTGCCGCTGCCGAACCGTCAATAAAATGTCCGGGCGGCCAACAGAAGGGCCAGCAGTTAAGGCCAGCAGTTAAGGCCAACAGTTGGCACCCCATCAGTTGTCATATGCCACAACAGGACCATCAGTTGTCCATCACAGGCAGTAGCTGCCACGAGTGGCCCTTCAAGCACATGCCAGAAATGATGGCTAGCCTAATGTGGTCCGCTAGTTTGCTGGTAGTGGCAGCCGGTAACCACGTGACGTAACTGGTGGCTTGCTGAATCTTGCCCGCCAATTTCCCAGTAAGAGCCATAAAAAAAAAAAAAGTCAAGGATAACCGCAGTTTCCCGAAGCTACAACTTTTTTTTTCTACCCTTACGAATTATAGCACGGCGCTGGGGAAATATTCTCAACAGACCGGAAAAACGCCCATTTGGATCTGGGTGGATACGAACCGGAGCCGTCGGCGTGGGAACTGAGCTCTCTACCGACCGAACTATTTTGCCACACACGAGCGTGTGCTTGAAGCTGTCTGTTTCGTGCTGAATGTGTAATCGAATGGTTCCCTCTTTCATTTTTACAATATTGCGAGGTATTTTTCATAAAAGTCGGTTTCATATAATTCAAAAATTTATTTTTTCAACGTAACGAAAGTTTTTTTTTTTTTTTTTTTACCTTAAGGGAACTTCACTCATTTTCAAGGAGTGTACATACTTAGAGTCGTTTTGAAAAGTTTTGTACTGTTCTTTTCGTCTTGAAAGGAGGTTGTTGAATTAATATATATTTACCCAGGTTCATGTCACATTCTGTTACATTTTTAACGTTGTATCTTTCCTTTCCGTTGTGCAAAGCTACATTTGTTTTAAAGAGGAAAGATATTTTATTTTACTTCTCGTTATTTTTAGAAACTAATTCCTCCCAGTCTTGTGTATTCAACCCATGGATTGGTACATTATATCCACATAGCGTTTTTTTTTTTTTTTTTTTCAAATAATTAATAAATTTTGTACGCGTATAATTCTTTTTTTTTCCAACAAACGTTTTTTTAATGGCTTTCCAGGACATTTGTCTCAAGCAGTCTCAATTTTTTCTTGTTATTCACCCACTCCATTCCATGAATTGTTATTTATGGGAATGGAGTGGGTGTATTTCATGGCTGTAATCTAGTATTTCATGGCTGTAATCTAGTATTTCATGGCTTAATCTGATATCTTCGTGGACGTGGAATTTCATTAGGAAATTAATTCGCCTCTCTACATATGGATTTTTTTCTTAACATCCACTAAAATAACACGATGGCGATAGCGTCGTCTTCAACTAACTGGTACCATGAGAGACACAGCAAGTGTTGTTTCTGCGCATGCGCAGTCCCGTTGCTTCCACCTGCTGTTGGGGGTTGCATTTGTTGCCAGCAACGGGCCACTAGTGGCCCTTGCTTGGAGGCCCAAAATTCACGGCGATGCTGAAGGGCCATCAATGGCTCACCAACTGAGAGCGCTGCCACCAACGGACCGCTACCGGGCCGTGAGCGGCAGATTTCAGCCAGCAGTGACCCATCGCTGCCAGCTGGAGGCCAGCAGTTTCCCAGCACTTGTGTTTTTGATGTGAGAGATGTTGAGGAAAACGCAATTTACCTTTACGCCCCCTAGCAGAAAGTCTATGCATTACTTGAAAACTTTGAACTTATATGAGAAACATTTTACACCGGATACGCTATGAAACAAAGAAGGAATTTTTCAAATCCGACTTTTAGAGGCGGAGATGTTGACAGGAATAAGATAGATATCTGCGCCCTCTGGTGGAGAAACCATGCATTATTTTAGGGAAACAATATTCTCAAACGTTTATAGACATGTGCGGTATCGGTCGACGAAAGAATTTCTTCAATCGGGCTTTCAGAAGCTGAAATTTTGCTGCAAATACCTACAAAGCAGAAATTAACCGCTTACGCCCCTTAATTGCCAGTGGCCAAACCATATTTTATAAAAAATTAGAAATTGCAATAAAAAAAATTCCCACCAGGAGCTGTATCGGGTGCTGGAAGAATTTTTCAAATCGGAGTTTCAGACGCAGAGATATCGAGGAAAGCGCAATTTACCTTTACTCCTACTAGCGGAAAGTCAATGAATTATTTGAAAATTTTGGAATTATATTAGAAACATGTCTCACCGGAAACTCTGCCCAACAAAGAAGAAACTTTTCAAATCGGATCATTAGAAGAAGAGATATTGACAAAAACAAGATATACATCTATACCTCCTGGCGGAGAAACGATGCATTATTTTAAGAAGAAAATATTCCGAAAAGGTTTATCTACGTGAGAATCATCGATCTACGAAAGAATTTTTTCAATCGAGATTTTAAAAGCTCAAATTTTGTTGCAAACACATTAGAAGCAGAAATCAACTCTTACGCCCCCTGATGGCTGAACAATTTTATACCAAAAATTTGAAACTATATGCAAAATATTTTCCATTCCGGGCTGTATCCGCTGAAGGAAACATTTTTCAAATTGGAGTTTTAGAATTAGAGATATATGTCGAAAAGGAATTTACTTTAACGCCCCCTAGCGGAGAATATATGCGTAACTTGGAAAAGTGAATAGACGTAAAATAATCTTCGACTTGAATGGAATCGAAAAGTAAAAGAATTTTCTGAATTGGATGTTCAGAAGCAAATACATGGATTAGAATGTGTTTTGAATTCGATATCCTCTGCATTTACGCATTCTAGCGGCGAGATTTTGCATCGTACAAAAAAAAAAAACGAAATAAAGGATCATCATTCGCACATTTCGAACTTCCTAATGCAAAAAGAATTTTTCAAATCGGACTATTAATTGCAGAGATATCGTGTCTACAGACGGACGGACAAACCGATAACATAAGCGCGATCTGTCTTTACAAAAGACGTGCTAAAAACAATATATTTTTGAAATTGGCACAAGTGTGCAGGAAAAGAAGGCAATTTTAAGCAGGTGTTCTGCATGGAATACGTTGTCTCACTGGTGTTTTCGAAAATGTAATGAAAGTTGAGAATAATAAAAAAATCTGAAACCCGGTGTCACAAGGAAATTTTCATAATTTGCATTTTTATTTTACTTTATTAAAACTTTTTAACAACAAAGTTATTTCCATTACGCCAAATCGTGAGACAAACCTTCAGCATCGCTTCTCACAAAATCGGAAAAACAGTCAGCTTTGGCTGAGTGATCTCGCGGCGTCTTCTGATTGGCCCAGTGGTCCACCTCGCAGAAGCTTTATGAATATTTAACTATTGTGCTGAGGAAACATCAATTTTCAGTGGCCGCTGATTGATGATGACGATGCGACGTTGCTTTCGTGAAAACATGTGTCGCAGCAGTCCCTGCGTTGATAAAATAAAAAGTCAAGTGTTTATTAATCAGCGGATCAACGGATTAATCGCTCGCTGAAAATAGCCTACGATTAATCGAATGATCAGTTGATCTATCAGATTAATCGATTACACTTGACAGTTGTTGGGGTGATAGTGTCGTCGTGTCCGTCACGTGGGACAACGGCGGTGTGTTTCAGCTATCACGATCTTTATCCTCCTGGAAAGAGGATTACCAAAATTAATGGATCCACAGCAAAAAGAAAAAAGGAACAAAATTAATCGGTGCTAGTATGTGCCTGGGCCATCATGCCACGTGCGCATGACAAAAACTCACGCGATTTGGAACGAATGAGGTAGAAAGCCTTTAAATTCCGGGACAAGCCATCACCCCCTAATAGCTTAGGGGGTGATGGACAAGCCCACCTAATATGAAACTGACATTCTATCTGATAGAAGTAGAGTTGCCTAATATTACATTACCTGTTGTTTAAAAGACAAGGAACTTGCCCTTATAAGTCAACTCATACCTTCCAAAACGTATTTCGCCGACCCGGTGACGCAGTGGTCTAACAGATGGCTTCTGCCAATTCCTTCGAGATGGGTTCGAGTTCGAATCCCCGGTGAGGCATGAATGTTGAATTTGTCTCACGGCACTGGCTCTTTCCCTTTCCTGGAACTACCTGCCCTACATTATAGAGAAGGGAAACTACTTATAGCCTATCGAGTTAGTCACGGTGGTTGCCCCTCCCCCACCACCAAATAAAATAAAACGCGTTTATGTACATTCTTCAGCTCTAGACTAGGAGGGTAGCCCCGGCGGCCTAGTGGTCAGAGGCACTGGTTACCGACCCGTAGCTCTTAGCACAGAGTGTCTCACTCGCTACCGAACCCGGCATTTCTTTAATAATATTAACACCAATGAAGATATTGCAACTAAATTTGAAGTGGACTTACTTCATTAGTCAACTCATAGCTTCAAAAACGCATTCGCAGCCCACGTGTCAACCATGACGGGGAGAGTATTTCACTTGGTTCTGTTGCAGTTCTTTAACAATCAAATCCACTTAGATCCAAACGGGCATTTTCCCAGTTAGTTGAGACCAATTTCCCCAGCGCAGTGCTATAATTTACAAGTTTCGTAAGGGTGAAAAAAAAAAAAAAAAATTGTAGCTTTGGGAAACTGTGGTTATCCTTGATTTCTTTTTTCTTTTTTTTTTTTTTTTATTGTTGCTACTGGAAAATTGGCGGACAAGATTCGGCAAGCCACCAGTTACGTCACGTGGTTGCCGGCTGCCACTACCGGCAAACCAGCGGACCACATTAGGCTAGCCATCATTTCTGGCACGTGCTTGCAGGGCCACTGAATTGTGGCAGCTACTGCCTGTGATGGACCACTGATGGCCCTGTTGTCGCATATGACAACAGATGGGGTGCCAACTGTTGGACAGCTGTTGGCCTGAACTGCTGGCCCTTCTGTTGGCCGCCCGGACATTTTATTGACGGTTCGGCAGCGGCAACATAGTGCTGGTCCATTGATGGCAGTGCTGGCTGCCAGCAATGGCCCAGTGCTGGCCCGGCAAGACTGTTTTTGCTGGGCAATGTTTCTAAGACAAATTGTGTTATTTTCCCTTGTCTAAGGGTTGTGACAGTAACTACTCCCCGGATCTAGTTGAATGATATTCCTTTGGTTTTTCAGGCAAATGTTCAATTTTTGGGAGTTCATCTGCATGAAAATTTACGTTTGGATGCACATGTTGATGCCTTGGCAGTTAGGTTGAGATCTCGTATTGGAGTTTTGTCCAGGATTTCGAGTTCCTTGCCAATTAAAATAAAGTTAGTATTTTATTATTCTTTTATCTACCCACTTATGTCATACTGTCTTTTAGCTTGGGGAATTACAACTAGAGGAAATATTAATAGAATTTTTACTTTGCAGAAAAAAATTGTTCGATTTTTAAATCAATCGGAAAATGTGGATAGTTTGTCGTACCATTATAAATTGCTCATTTTTGAGAAACATATTCGGACATGCTGTTAATGCACGAGCGTGTCTATGCTAATTAGAATTTAAATCTAATTACTGTGTATCGTCCTGCGCATACTTATCACACTCGTGGATATAACGATTTGGTGATCCCTAGAGTTCGGACAAACGTTTTATATTATAATATCAATGCCACTTGCTCTCGACTCTGGAACGGGTTGCCGATTCATATTAGATCAGTTGTTAACTACGCTTTATTTAAAAGAGATTTAAGGGAATACTTGATATACAGTTAATATGTTCCTGGTTTGATTATTTACAATTGTAATTATGTAAATTGCAGTTCTATAGGAGGATAATTTCTTGACTTGGCACTTTTTTTTTATTATTATGGGACCAGGGGCTCGTCAGGCCTACACTAGTCTTTTTCCCTGACTCCCTGCTATGTTGCACAACACTTGATTGTATAAGTGCTTGTAATATACGTAGTACTATTCGTATTGTCATACGTGTTTTGGTGTTACTATAATTTCATTTGTACTTTGCATTATATATGTAAATTATAATTGTATAATATTCGTATTTGCATATTTGATGATTTATGTGTTTGTGCTAGTTGTATTATTATTCATATTTTTTAATTTATGTGTTATATTAATGCATTTCTTACATATATGTATTGTATTTTTTTTGTGTTTGCATATGGTGCGATTTGTATTTGATTAATCTTTTTTTGGTACAGAAATTGCATGTGAGATTTGATTGTGTGCTAGATAGTGTAACATGGCAAAATTAAATTCAAATTAAATTAAATTCAATTAATTTCGTGCGAAATGTGATGAGGTCACAACGTGTGCTGGAAGTGGCCACCATTTGAATCCAGACAGCATTGAACCCGGCGCATCATGTTGTGGAAAGTCCTTGCCAGTACGTCCACCGTCACTGCCTGAATTTCTTCGATGACGTTTGCTTTCAAGGCATCTATGGTTCGCGGTTTCTTTTGGTAAAATCTCCCTTTTAGATATCCCCATAAATAGTAATCAGGGGGCGCCAGATCGGGCGAGCAAGGTGGCCAAAGACCCTTCGAAATGACGCGGACGTCGAAAAAGGACTGAATTTCTGCCATATTGGGGTGTCATGTGTGTGATGTCGCTCCATCATGCTGATAATATCCAATGAAGAGTTCTTCGTCGTCAGAAAGGTGTTGACGATTTCCATATATGCAGCTGTTGTGATGGTTGCATCGAAGAAGATGAGATCAATTATGTGGCGCCGGGTCATCCCACACCAAACACCATTTTTTTTTTTTTTTTTTTTGTGAATGAAGGGGTTCTTCACTCGCGTTGGGATCTTCACTGGCGTAAATACGGGAATTTTGAGAGTTGACGTATCCGGACAGGTGAAACTACGCCTCGTCCGAGAACCATATGTAGTCCGGAATGCCCGGATTTTTCTGAAGAAATGTCTGAAACCATTGACAGTATGTTACTCGTGTCACGTGGTCAGGCTCTTTCAGTTCATGAACCACGGAGATACGGTACACGCATGGAGCTTCACTTTTTTCACAGCACGTTGACAAGTGCGTGAACGATGAATGAACTGTTTTTTTTTTTTTTTTTTTTTTTAAATTGAAGGTTTAACGACCACCGTGAGCAACTCAGTGCGCTATAAGCAGTTGCCCTTCCCTAATTTAGGGCCACTGGTTCCACATGAGAGAGAGAGTCAGTGCCATAAGGCAAACAAAACATCCATGCCTCACGGGATTCGAACCCGGACCTATCTCGAATGATTGGCCACAAGCCATCGATTAGACCACTGCACCACCGCGGCGCTGAAGGAACTTCCAAGAAGGAAGCACTTAGTCTAATAACACTGCGCGCGCGCTCACACACAGATACACACACACACACACACCTACTGCAAAAAATTTTATTACACGATACCTGGGCCTCCTATCCTCCCGTTCTTGTAACCGTGCTTTGTTTTGCCTCCTCAACCCTGGATACCCTTTATCTGATATGAATAGAGTTAGTGAAATTAAAATCTTCCCGGGGCTGAAATAACGAAAAGTATCTATATTTTGAAGTCTGCATTTGTCAAAAATTAGCTTCAAATTTTCAGTCTGTTTCTTTTTAGATTCTTACGGCAGATGTATAATTTCTTTGTCCGTTTATATTCCTTCACTCTGTTTATCACGTATACACTGAGATGCAAGTTTATTAGGTACATCTACCA
Source organism: Macrothele yani (assembly GCA_039090855.1). NCBI lineage: Eukaryota > Metazoa > Arthropoda > Arachnida > Araneae > Macrothelidae > Macrothele > Macrothele yani. The sequence goes on from CM077004.1 coordinate 37,931,901, forward strand.
TCGTCACATAAATGGCTCACTCAAACACTCTCGCATAATGCAAGCGCGGTGTGTGTTGATGAATCAGGCAGACCAGCTCGCCAAGCATCAGTTAGCGTTCAATTGAGAGTCGAAATCGGCAGATCTGATTCATGATAGTTGGCACCAGGAAAGATGGCTCGCACATCTCCCAAGCTGCCGTCCTCCTGGACTGCTCGTTCACAACCGTAGCAAACATTTACCGGTGAATAATGCAAGACGCAGAGTCTGTGATCCAGCAGTCGGCGTTCCTGTGGACCAAAACAGCTGATGGATCAGATGGGTCAAAGGAGACAGATGACATGGTCATTAGCTGTTGTAGCTCATTCGTGATGTGGTCGTTAGCTGTTGTACCTCATTCACCACATGGTCGTCAGTTGCTGCAGCTCATTCGCGGTATGATCGTCAGCTGCTGTAGATCACTCGCGACATGGTCGTCAGCTGCTGTACCTCATTCGTGGCATGGCAGTCAGCTGCTGTACTTCATTCGTGCAATGGTAATCAGCTGCTGTACTTCATTCGTGGCATGGTAGTCAGCTACTGTACTTCATTCGTGGCATGGTAGTCAGCTGCTGTACTTCAGTCGCGGCATGGTCGTTAGCTGTTGTAGCACCTTCGCAGCATGGTCGTCAGCTGTTGTAGCTCATTCGCGACATGGTCATCAGCTGCTGTAACTCATTCGCAGTATGTCATCGGCTGTTGTAGCTCATTCGTGGCAAGGTCGTCCGTTGTTGTAGCTCATTCGTGGCAAGGTCGTCAGTTGTTGTAGCTCATTCACGGCATATTCATCAGCTGTCGTAGCGCATTCGCGACATGGCGTGATACATGTTGCGTTCAGAGATGACTCTAGGCACACCAATCAATTCTGTAGTGATGACCCTCAGCACACCAATCAGTACTGTAGCCCATCTGTTCACTTGCACGATTCTCATCAGTCTCCTCTGACTCCTCTCATCCATCAGCTGTTTTGAGTAGCAGAATCACCAATTGGTTGAATTCATTTGTGTGTGCCACCATTCACGGTAAACCCTTGGTACGGTTATGCGTGAAAAGCCCAGGAGTACGGTAGTTTGGAAGATGTTCGAACCAGCAGGCCTGACACTAACTATAATGCCACGTTCAAAGTAGCTAAGATCACTCGTTTAGCTGATTCTTACTGTCAATATAACGCTAAATGACGTTCGACGAGGTTGTCTGCCTGATTTATATTGCAGTCTGCATTCACGCGCCGTCTTAAGCGTTGGAGGGAAGCACTTATGTAAAGAGGATAGATGTACCTACACAGTCTAGTCACATTATTGTGACCACCTCCTACTTTTGACGCCAACAGCGCGTAGCCAATGAAAGAAGGCACGTGTCGTGAGCTGGCTTGGAGGGTATATAAGGTGTGCTGTAGGCATTCTGAAAACATATCACTCGTTGCTGTCATGGATAAAAGGAGCGATTTATCAGATTTGCAAAAAGGGATGATTATCAGCTTTCGGGCCAAGGGTGGCAGTATTTCTGAAACAGCGCAGTTTGTGAACTGTTCGCTTGCTGCTGTGGTTGAAGTGTATCGCGATTGGAGAAATGGCACCATTGCGAATAAGCGACGTGGAAACTCACCACGTGCTATTGATGCGAGAGATGAACGTCGGCTTCGAAGGTACGTGAGGGCTGATTGACAAGTTACAATGGAGCAACTCACTGGCCGAATGAACCCGGGAGCTACCGGAAGTGTGTCTAAAACGACAGTTCAGCAAACCCTGCTGCGTATGGGGCTCCGATGCAGATGAATGGTCACTGCACCTATGCTAAAGAAGGTGCATCGGCACAAAAGGCTTACATTTGCACGGCAGTATCGGAATTGGACCTCCGCTGATTGGCAAAGGATTGCCTTCTCCGATGAGTCACGTTTTCTGCTTCATCGAACAGATGGACGTTGGCGTATAAGGCGAGAAACATCGAAGAACAAACACTCTTAAACCATTGCTGGAAGAACACAAGCTGGTGAGGGCAGCGTTATGGTCTGGGGAATGTTTTTGTGGCGTTCCCTGGGTTCAGTAATACCCGTGGAAGGAACTATGGAAGGAATTCGTTATGAATCCATCCTTGCAGATCAGGTACACCCATACATGCTGATTGTCTTCTCTGGGGCGGATAGGATCTTCCAGTACGACAATGCAACGTGTCACACAGCTAGAAATGTCCGAGAGTGGTTGGAAGAGCATGATGAAGACTTCAAAGTACTTCCCTGGTCCCCTAATTCCCCAGACTTAAACCCAATTGAGCATTTAAGGGACCACCTCAATCGTGTTGTTTGCTTTAGGGATCTTCCACTACGCACCCTCTAGCATCTGTTAGATGCACTGCAGTCAGCATGGCTCCACATACCTGTGAACACCTTCCATCACCTTATTGAGCCACTCCCAGCCCGTCTAGCTGCTGTCCACGCTGCACGCGGCGGTTACTCTGGATATTAGCTGGTGGTCACAAGAACGTGACTCGACCGTGTAGTAAACTGGTACCTCAGTGTCTGGTAAGACTACTTAATTTTATTGTTTACGTAAATCGAGTTGTCTCTGTTCGGTCAAAGTATACAGCGTGCTCGTTAAGTAATCAGAGATAAATTATATTATATCAAAACAACAAACTATATTTTGAATTGTCACTTACGCACATTCAAAATATTTTACCTCCAACTCCAACAACGGTGAGATCTTTTGTAAAGGTGTTAGAAGTCTAGGTGGTGGAAGTCCTGAACAGGAATCTGCTTCAGTCTGTTGATCACACCTCGTTGGATACCCTCAAGGTAGCTGAAGCGCTCCCCCTTTCGAGACACACTTCACCTTTGGGAAGAGGAAAAAGTCTGAGAGGGCCAAATCTGGCAAGTAGGGTGGATGTTCGATCACACAGATCGACTTCGAAGCTAGAAACTGCTTCACAGGCAGCGCACAGTGAGTGGCCGCGTTGTCGTGCAACAGAAACCAATTGTTTCTTACAATAGTTCTTTCCTGATACGTTGCATGCGAGCGACGTTCCATTACTCTTAAATAGTACTGACAGTTCACTGTGGTGCCCTCAGGAACAGATTCGTGGAGGATAGTTCCAGGAGAGCGAAAAAAAGCCTTGACCATTGTCTTGACACATGATTTTTGCAACCGGCTTTCTTCTGCCAGGGAGAAGACGCTCTACGCCATTCCATGCTCTTGCGCACCAAGCTTCATCCCTAGTGACAATTATTTGCAACAAATCACGATATATCATAATATATAATCTGCTAGAGCCCCCCTCCTCCTCCGTGCCACTTTTTAAGTCGTCATAGCAACAACCGAGAAACAAATGTTTGTGACGTCACGCTTAGCTTTTCGTGTTTTCGTGTAGGTGACGTCATAACCTACACGCGCACAGTCCACGCTTATACCGCTTTATTTTGTTGTCATAGCAACAAAGAACACAGCTGCTGGTGTTACGTCAACTAATCCAAATCAATCTCACATGACTTCAGAGGTCAGAGATGCGTTACGTCACACGGTCAACTCCAGAGATACGAAAACTTTTTTTTTTTTTTTTTTTTTGGTTGGAGGTTTAACGACCACCGTGAACAACTCAATGGGCTATAAGCAGTCACCCGTTTCTAATTTAGGGTCAGTGTTTCCAGGGAAGCGAGAGAGCCAGTACCGTAAGACAAACACAACATCCATGCCTCACCGGGATTCGAACCCGGACCCGTCTCGGACGAATGATCAGAAGCCGTCGCTTAGTCCACTGCGCCACCCGGGTGGCTATGAAAAACTTTACATCAGGAATTTTGGTTCACTACCTGAACCGGTGTTTAGCCACCTGTATGTGGCAACGTCAAGATAAAAATAGTTCACGGAAAAGAACAGGGAAATTGATACAGGGTTCACAGTCAGTGTATACGAAAAATGTTGTGCACAAGGAAGTGTTGACGAAATAGGGACTAAAGGTTTTACAAAACACATAACAAACAGACAGCCCGTAGTATCAAATTCCATAAGCGACTTTTCGGGAAATTTTCAGAAAGCTGTGAGCTCACGTCGCCATCTATTGACGTGGAACTCAAAAACTCAATAAATAAATCCTAATACTTTCTGTATAATAAATTTTATTTTCCCCCGTCACTACTGACGGGCTTCCATCTAGTATATATACACTGAAGAGCAATTGAATTAGAGATACCTATCTAGTAACGTATAGCACCACCTTTCATCCTGCTGACGGCGGCGATTCGTCTCGGCATGGACTCGACAAGACACCGGAAGCGTTGGGAAGCCATACGGATCCACGACCTCTGAACAAGCTGCCACAGTTCACGAAGATTTGATGAAGGAGGGTCAGAGCCTCGAACATCTCTCTCGATGGCATCCCAGATGTGCTCGATGGGATTGAGATCGGGCGACCTAGCTGGCCAAGGAAGCGAGGTCACGTCAGTGGAGTGTTCATCCAACCATTCGGATACGATTCGGGAGCGATGACAAGGTACATTGTCTTGTTGCAGGATGAGGTCCCCAGTGAGATGTTGAAGACGCACAAACGGGAGCAAATGGTCGTCCAGGATATCCCGGTAACGTTGACCTGTGAGGGACGATGGCACACGTACCACGGGTCCCATTTCAGTCCACGTAAACAGTCCCCAGACGAGAATGCCACCCCTACCAGCTTGAAGAGTACCCTGTTGGCAAGAAGGATCCATCGCTCCATGTGGTTTGCGCCGTACTCGTATCCTGCCATCCGCGTGTACCAATGTGAATCTCAACTCATAAGTCCAGGCAACATTTTCCCACATGTTTAGGGTCCAGTGGCGATGTTCCCGCGCCCATGCTAATCTTTGCACCCTGTGATGTGCGGAAAGCAGCGGTACCCTCGTGGGACGATGGCTTCTGTACCCCATAGCGAGGAGATGATTCTGGATGGTGTGGCTGCTTACACGTTTTTGTGCACCAGCGTTAAATTGCCGAATGATTTCTTGCACTGAAAATTGCCGAATGATTTCTTGTACCCTGCTCATCCACACGCTGTTGTCCACGGCAGGTGGCCCTAACAGGGATAGTTTTACCGGATTCGATGTACTCACGGTGCACCCGTGACGCAGTGGCTCGTGAAAATCCCAGTGCCTGCACGACTTCCGAGATGGAGTGACCCATTTGTCGGGCCCCGACAATTTGCCCGCGATCAAATGCGCTTAGATTCTTCGTCTTACCAATACTGCGTCCGACTCATACTGATTCCGGTCGCATCACTCCTTATATTGTCGGATCGCTGCATACGTCATGTCGTTTCCGTTTACAGGGCCGCCCACAGCGCCACATTTGCATTACGCCAGCTGTCTCTAATTCAATTGCTCTTCAGTATATATATATATATATATATATATTGATTGGGGGTTTAACGATCATCGTGAGCAACTCAATGGGCCATAAGCAGTCTCCCGTTCCTAATTTAGGGTCACTGGTTCCGGGGAAGGGAGAGAACCACTGCCGTGAGACAAACACAACATCCATGCCTCAGCGGGATTCGAACCCGGGCTCTTCACGGACGAATAGTCATAAGCCAGCGCGTAGACCACTGTGCCACCGGTGTGACAATCACGAACTTGATCAACTGCATGGATGAAATTTTGACAACATGCAACTTGGTGCCCTCTCTCTGTTTGTGTGTCAACGTGTACGACACAAAGCTCAAACAAATCTTCCTCTTGTGGAGATCTTTTTCCAAGATTCCCCTGGTCGGTTCCTTACCGACACTAAGCTGTTCAGCGAGTAGCCTGGTGGTTATTAGCCTGTCATGGGTAACAGTTTCGCTAGCCTTCACCACATTTTCATTTATCCGTGCAGAAGCTGGACGTCCTGTGCGTAGCTCATCCTCGAGGGACTTCTTCCCATCTTTAAACATTGAAAACCAGCGGAAAACCAGTGCACGGCTCAGACAGTCATCGCCACAAAAACATTTTAGGTCTTGGTACACTTTCGTGGCAGTTTTCTTTATTTTCAATAAAATTTTGTCACAGCTCTATGCTCTATTATTTCTGACATACTACACTCACACAGTCTTACTTTAACGGTGTGCACACGAGAACTGCTGCGTCAACCGATTCGAAAGCTGCTCCTGCGATTAGAGCTCATTCTAGTGGTCAAAACTATAAACACGTTTGTTACTTTTATGCAAAGAGCTGCCCCATAAAAAATCATTCTGAACACTTAACGGGAACACTGTATAAGAAAGACGTATTATATTTGCCCACCACTATGGTTTTGTAAGGACATAAAAAAAACAACTTCGATTGTCAGTTAACGCATTAATAGTGCAATAAAAATTTTGGAAGTTGTGAATCCGTTTATTGGTGTAAATATGACATTGATGTCAGGTCAGATAATATCCGAAAACTTTTTGTCGTTCTGGAGCTGGAATCGAACCCGCGTCACCCGTATAGCGTCCGAATATCCTAACCACTACACCACCCAGAACGAACCAAGTTTCAAGTTTCCGATTAGTTTGAATATAACCAACACAGGATTCGCAAGTCGAAGCAACCGGCATTCATATATAGCGAATCCGAAGGTTTAGAATTCATTCCCGTGATTGACCGGAGGCGCAGAATATCAATGAATGAAATACGGGATTACGCCATTGTACAATACAAATTTCGGAAGTTGCGAATCCGTTTTTTGTTGTAAATATGACACGGATGTTAAGTCAGATGATATCCGAAAACTTGAAAATTTCGTCGTCCTGGAGCGGCAATCGAACCCGCGTCAACCGGATAGCGCCCGAGTATTAGTAGTCTCTGAAGGTTAGTCACACACCAATCATCCTGTATTGCCCTCTCTATAAAAATGTAACAAAGCGAGAAATGAAAAACAAAAAGAACATTAATACAGACTTGAATCCTACCCTCGGGGTAAGAAATTAGCATTCAAATCTTTTGACGTAAGATTTGTCTTAGATATACAGGGTGTCAGATAATTATTTGACACATTATAAAATTATGTTCAAAAAAAAAAAATCTATGATTTCTATGCCACGTATTACTAACACGGTTTCAATATTTTTATTTTGCAGAATTGTTATTCCCAGAATCCGATAGATGGCGCTTGGTGTGGCTTGATGAGGAATGTATGAGAAATGCGCAATCAGTAGTCATGTCATCCGTACAACAGAAGGCGATGTGTGTGTCATGGCTTGCGGAATTAAAGTCTGTCATTAAAGTTAAAAGACGGTACCGTTTAAAGTATGGTTGTAATCCACTGTCAACGAATTCAATTAAGCGGTGGATGAAACAGTTTAAAGAAACTGGCAATGTGGAACATCGTGGAGGAGCCGGTAGGCCTAGCGTCAGCGGTGAGACGGTTGACCAAGTTAATGAAAGTTTCCGACGAAGCCCCAGGAAATCCGTTCATAAAGCAAGCAGAGAACTGTGCATTCCGAAATCGATATTTCACGATATCTTGCACAAGAAATTAAAGTTTCATGCTAATAAAATTCAAATAGTGGAAAAGATGCATGTAAATGATTACACTCTGCGGTAGGGTTTTGCTGTGGATTTGCTCAATCGAGTGGACAACGACGAAAACTTTCTCAGTACTGTAATTATTAGTGACGAATCCACCTTTCATGTATCAGGTATTGTGAATCGTCACAACTGTAGGATATGGGGCAGAGAACCGTCTCATGCTGCTATTGAACTGGAACGTGATTCACCAAAAGTTAATGTGTATTGCGTCCTATCGAAAAGAGAAATGATTGGCCCTTTCTTCTTCTGCGAAAAAAACATAAATGGTGACATTTACTTGGATTTGCTAGAAAATTTCGCTATACCCCAGATAAAAAGATATGACAACGTCGTTTTCTAACAAGACGGCGCGCCACCGCATTGGTCAACGCGTGTACGTAAGTGCCTAAATGAGCATTTCCCCAACAGATGGATTGGGCGTGATGGTCCCATTCTGTGGCCTCCTCGCTCTCCAGATGTAACTCCATTGGATTATTTTATGTGGAGTTATGTGAAGGATCGTGTCTATCAAACGCCTTGTACTGATTTGTAGGAACTGAAGCAGCGTATCACAGCTGCTATTAATTCCACAACTCCTCAGATGCTTGCTAATACATCGCATGAAATCGAGTATCGCTTGGATGTACTACGAGCAACCAAGTGATCTCACACCGAAATTTATAAACTTGTGTAGTTACATTGTAAGTTAGTACAGTCAGTTTCTTTCTATCTGTTTAATGTTTTGTTTTATATAATTTTATAATGTGTCCAATAATTCTCGGACGCCCTGTATTTTAAAACCTGTATAACGAAGCAAATTTGTCCGTCATTTCTGTCCACGCCAGGATTCGAACCCGGATCCCCTCATTCCGGAATAAGTTGCTCTACCAATTGAGCTACGTGGACGTTTTATTCTGATTCCTATCTGCCTTTATGTCGTGTGCGTCCTTCTGGCAGGTACGTCACATCTCCTGGTACGTTACATCATCTCCCCATTATTTTTTTTATTTATTTTTTTTTTTTTGAAGTGCTGGGGAAGGGATTCTCTGATTTTTCCTATCTCGCGGTGTGGAAATAACATCACACCATTGCGAGATTTTGAACGGTCGGGTCATCCGGATAGTTCGGGCGCCATTATAACGAAGTAAATTTCTCCGTCATTTCTGTCCACGCCAGGATTCGAACCCGGATCCCCTCATTCCGGAATAAGTCACTCTACCAATTGAGCTACGCTGACGGTTTTTATTCTGATTCCTATCTGCCTTTATGTCGTGTGCGTCCTTCTGGCAGGTACGTCACATCTCCTGGTACGTTACACCTGTTCTGTAAGCTTAATGCCCTTGTTGACACAGAATTTTCACAACATCTGGCCTATTTCCTGTACTCAAAGTCACAAATTAATGATAAAAAAGAATCAACAGCGATCACGTTCCTAAGGAATATACATCAGTACATCTAGAAAGAATTGAGAACAATTATGCAGAACAAAAGAGCTCAATATGCACCGAAGAAAAAAAAGAACAAAGTAATTTCAATAACATGCATTCTAAGAAGCGAAACGCTAATGATGAAAAATAAGGTAATACATTAACGTTTTCGTTTCAGTCATTTACTTTTGCAAGTTTCTCCTCTACTGTGTAATTAGCTTTTCTCAGTAACATCAAAGATTGCTCCAAAGATCTGACGACAACATATCATCAAAAGTTCAATTTTTGAACCCTAAGGCTGATTCCGAATAGATTATTTTGATGTTCGTGGGTCCATCCAATTTTTAATACGCTGCACAAGACGAGTTACGTCAGCTTCATTTGCACGTCGTTTAATGTTCGAAAGAAACGAGACAAACTGATGATCAAGAATTATGCTACTGGAATTCAAATAGTTTATTCGTAATTGCTCTCACGCCCAAGAATAAATCCATCATCATACCAGCAAATCTGCATATCCACATCATTTCTTATTTGCCACTGGTGCTCTTGAAGGGCTGCGATAACACTTGTTAAAAATAATCTAGCTGTCATTTCTTTGTGTGCCATTTTGGCCACAGTGAAATGTTTTACTTTTTCTCTTTTGTTCCAAAAACACACAAGAAAAGAAAAAGAAGAGAAGAAAAATAAGAGAGCTCATTTATAAAAACATTACCTGAAAAATATTCACCATTTTTGGCTACCGATGGGTGAGTCCTTCGTGAAGAAACTAATAACGCTTCAGTTTGTAGCGGCCAGTCGTTATTTTTTTATTTTCTTAGGGGCTTATCAAATACCAGGGGTAACTCTGAGGGCTAAAATAAAAGAACCCCAGGAGGTTTTTTTTTCTTTTCTTTGAGTAATTCATAGATCATAAGGGATGCCCTGGGCCAAGGACAGAAACTAGATCCCAAAGCGGGGGTGAGGGGGGTTTCATTGTCTTTTCGCTTATCCCAATTTTCTTATTTTTTTTTATGGAGGTTTTTTTTTTTTTTTGATTGGAGGTTTAACGACCACGGTGAGCAACTCAATGGGCTATAAGCAGTCGCCTGTCCCTAATTTAGGGTCACTTGTTCGAGGGAAGGGAGAGAACCAGTGCCGTAAGACATGCACAACATCCATGCCTCACCGGGATTCGAACCCGGACCCCTTTCGGAGGATTGATCAGAAGTCATCGCTTAGACCACTGCGCCACCGGGGCCGGCTTATGGAGGTTTAACGACCACTGTGAGCAATTCAATGGGCTATATAAGCAGTCGCCCGTCCCTAATTTAGGGCCACTGACTCCAGGGAAGGGAGAGAGCCAGTGCCGTAAGACAAACACAACATCCATGCCTCACCGGGATTCGAACCCGGACCCAGCGCTTAGACCACTGCGCCACCGGTACTTCACTAGAAAATCCTTTGTACACTCTATAAAGTAAAAACAACAAAATAAGAAACAAACTTTGAAGATGACAATCAGTTTTTTGGTGTAAATATGACAAGGATGGTAAGTCAGATAATATCCAAAACCTTGAAAATTTCCTCGTCCTGGGGCGCGAATCGAACCCGTGTCTCCCAGATAGTGCCTGTGCATGCTAACCACTACACCATCCAGAACGACGAAGTCTGAAGTTTCCGATTAATTTAAAAAACGGATTGTCATCTTGGAAATTTGTATTGCATGGTGTTATCCCGTATTTAATTCATGAACAAAATAAAATTCAAAATATGGAGAATAGAGGGGAGAAAGAAAACTAAACTGTCTTGAAATATAAAAAATACATCACATTCTCTGAATTCATTTGATGGCGGTTGAGTTGCAAATTCCTTATTACTGGAGGTAAATTAACGGAGAATTCTCCCAATTAACTTTTCTTTTTTTTTCAGTTTACTATTCTGGCTCCTTTCCATGGGTCTTAGCAATGGCATCGACGAGTTGCAGATACCTTTCGAGTTAGTGATCTCGATTCTTTCTATTCCACTTCTTCAGCTCCATTCTTTCCCATCTTCTATTGCGCATTCTCCTTCGCTGGTGCTCCGAGGAAGTCTCTTCTTACAGTGGCCAACAACAAAACTCCTACCCTTTCACACACAGAAAGTAATACCCCTCTGATTCCCTCCGACAAACCACTTTTCTTCTATACAAACAACGCACATTTCGTATGCCAAAACCATTCCTACCTACCGCAAAATAATGAACAGGAAGAAGCTGTAAGCTTTCTCTCTTTCTCTTTCTCTAGCACAAGAAGTTTTTCCAAAGCCTAGAGGAATACGTTCAACTAAAATAACTAAAATGTCCCCATGACACTTCTTTGTAGGCAATTTACTATCTGGAAGTTCTAACACAGTTGCTAAGCATCTCACAGTCACTTACCAAGTGATGAACAGTGTTTCAGTCTCCTGAGATACTACTCTTGCACCTCCGCATCTCTCTCTCTCTCTCTCTCTCTCATTTTAAATACTCCCCTATTCCCATGTGACGAAAAGTCATTGGCACAACTGTTCCTGCCGATTCACTTCGAGAAGTTATTTATTTTGAGTTATCCATCGCCCGCATTGGGTCATTTAAATTTTATTATTCCTTTTAAGTGCAATATTGGAATAAAAAAAGGTAAAGCATTTATGTTTATAATGAAATACAAAAGTAATTTTTATAGGTCACCGAAAATAAAAGTTCACAAAAATTTATAACGTCCTCTTTTCAAGGGGGGGGGGAGGGGGATGAGGCTTGCCTTTTACGGTAGTGATATCCTCTAAACTTCTGTTAGTTACGGCCTTACTTAGGCCACCCATCTGGGTACCGCTACAACCACCCATGGGTGAATGGAGGGCAGCTTTGTGAGATTTCTAAGCCAGGAATTAGCGTCCTTGAAGTGGAAAGTTCCTTTGTTGCAAAAGAACGGGACAAGGAGACCATCTACTGACGTAGATGGTCTCCCAAGTATTTAGCATAACTTACAATATACCTTACTTGTGCACACGAATGACGGGATATTGGTTAGGCATTCATAATACGTTGGTTAAGAGGTGCAGGTAAGCAAATCAAACAAGAGAGAAAACCACGCTTACAACACAAAAAGGTGCGGTTCGTATTATTATCAGGGTGAGTCAAAAGTTGGCTCCGTTTGTAGCTAAAATGTTCAATGGTGCCATACACGCTCAACTCATTCTGCAAAGCACATGCCTTAATTTTCAATAGTCCTTTGCCAACATTCCCACGACTGTATCACTCGGAAGTTCTTGGAGACAAACCCAATGATGCTAAATTCCAATCAATCATTAAAGCAAAGTGCCGCCTTTGTAAGAAATGGACCATGAAACGATACAGGTGGGAGTCGGATGGGGTAAGGTCCGGAATGTTTGGAGGATGGGGTAGGATCTCATGATGATGGGATAGGATCTTTTCTGATTCCTGTAGTTTTTGGCGGTTCACTCTGGAGGTGTGAGTTGGGCATTATCCATTTACAGCAACACCCATTTCCAGTCGATGAGCTTTTGCAGTGGGATCGCCTAAGTTCCGGAATGCATGAAAGATGGGATAGGATCTCTTCTGATTCCTGTAGTTTTCGGCGGATCACTCAGGAGGTGTGAATTGGACATTATCCATTGGCAGCAACGCCCATTGTTTATTGATGAGCGCTGATGGTCTGATGGAGTAAGCTGCAGAATGTCTGGCGGATAGGGTAGGATCTCTTCTGATTCCTGTAGTTTTCGGCGGATCATTCTGGAGGTGTGATTTGGGCATTATCCATTTGCAGCAACGGCCATTTCCTATAAATGAGCGCTGGTAGTGGGATGGGGTAAGGTACGGAATGTATAAAGGATGGCGTAGAATCTCTTCGGATTCCTGTAGTTTTCGGCGGATCACTCTGGAGGTGTGATTTGGACATTATCCATTTGCAGCAATGCTCATTTCCTATTGATGAGTGCTTGTGGTCGGATGGAGTAAGGGGCGGAATGTATAAAGGATGGGGTAGGATTTCCTCAGGTTCATGTAGTTTTCGGCGGATCACTCTGGAGGTGTGATTTGGGCATTATCCATTTGCAGCAACACCCATTTCCTATAGATGAGCGCTGGTAGTCGGATGGGGTAAGGTGCGGAATGTATAAAGGATGGCGTAGGATCTCTTCGGATTCCTGTAGTTTTCGGCGGATCGCTCTGGAGGTGTGATTTGGACATTATCCATTTGCAGCAACACTCATTTCCTATTGATGAGTGCTTGTGGTCGGATGGAGTAAGGGGCGGAATGTATAAAGGATGGCGTAGGATCTCCTCGGATTGCTGCAGTTTTCGGCGGATCACTCTGGAGGTGTGATTTGGACATTATCCATTTGTAGCAACACTCATTTCCTATTGATGAGTGCTTGTGGTCGGATGGAGTAAGGGGCGGAATGTATAAAGGATGGCGTAGGATCTCCTCGGATTGCTGTAGTTTTCGGCGGATCACTCTGGAGGTGTGATTTGGACATTATCCATTTGCAGCAATGCTCATTTCCTATTGATGAGTGCTTGTGGTCGGATGGAGTAAGGGGCGGAATGTATAAAGGATGGGGTAGGATTTCCTCAGGTTCATGTAGTTTTCGGCGGATCACTCTGGAGGTGTGATTTGGGCATTATCCATTTGCAGCAACACCCATTTCCTATAGATGAGCGCTGGTAGTCGGATGGGGTAAGGTGCGGAATGTATAAAGGATGGCGTAGGATCTCTTCGGATTCCTGTAGTTTTCGGCGGATCGCTCTGGAGGTGTGATTTGGACATTATCCATTTGCAGCAACACTCATTTCCTATTGATGAGTGCTTGTGGTCGGATGGAGTAAGGGGCGGAATGTATAAAGGATGGCGTAGGATCTCCTCGGATTGCTGCAGTTTTTGGCGGATCACTCTGGAGGTATAATTTGGGCATTATCCATTTGCAGCAACGCCCATTTTCTATTGAGGAGCGCTGGGTAGCGTTGGCACAGAGCATCACAGCAAGCAAAACACTGTGATGTTTGAAACCTCTATGCTTCGGCATAGAGGTTTCTGTCCACAGCTTGACCATCTCGCATGAGTTCCCAGTGAACATGTTCCTCACGATTCCACCAAATGACTTTCCTCTCGAATCACGCTGTGCACAACTGGCTTTTCTTCCTGACGTGACAGACTGGATGCTAGTGGCAGGATAGTGTAGGATAATCCACTTTTCATCACTTGGGACGATTAGGCGCCGAAAAAATTTCTATCGTTCTGTGGATTTGACAGCAATCTGTGACAGAGAATCGCCATCTAATGGTTCTCCGTGAATTTGTCAATTCATAGAAAACCATTAGATAAAGACTGAAGGGGAAATCAAGCTGGTGCAGGTGACGAACGATGGCGAGTCGAGAAGGTCCCACCTCAGCTGCCAAGTATCGTGCACCGGTACCTATGTTCAGTGTCACAGCTTCTACCTGGGTGTCAGTGTTATTGGTTGTTGGATATTCTGACCTCGGCTTGTTTTCAAGACTGGTGTCTCTAGCACTGAAACGGCGGAATCATTCTCGTGCACTGCTGCTATCCATTGTTTCCTCGACTTCAACAGCGCAATTTTCCCTCGCTACCGCGTTAAGCCCATTGTTCCAATAAGGCGTGCGAGCACCCGAACAGCACGTTTATTAACCTCCACGGACCCATTTTTCCAATAATGGTGTAGGAGCACTCGAACAGCACGCTTATCGACCTCCACTAACTCGTTTTTTCCAATAATGGTGCAGAGACACCCAAACAGCACGTTTATCGGCCAGCAGAAACCCATTTCTCCAATAATGGCGTCGGAGCACCCGAACATGTCTATCGACCTCCACCAACCCATTTCTCCCCATAATGGCGCGGGGCACCCGAACAGCACGTTTATCGACCTCCACCAACCCATTTTTCCAATAATGGCTCAAGGCACATGAACAGCACGTTTATCGACCTCCATCATCTGCTCACCTGATCACGCAGTGTGATTTTGTGCCAAACACACGTCGTCAGACTCGTGCGTTCTACGTCGTTTGGATAACAAGTCGACTCTGGCGCGCGTTTCGTACAGGAGTGGAGGCTGAACATTATATGCAGCTCGAAATGGGACGAACTTTTGGCTCACACTGGTATGTTACCATAAGAACCTTAACAAAAAAAAATCTCAGCAGTGGTGACGCCAAATGAGAGGGCTTGGTAGATTTGGTTCCTTTAATTTTCATCACTCACTATTCTCCGTCCAAAGTCCTCCTGAAATAAAAATTAAAACAATGAGCTTGCTATGTGCAAGCACTACTCCAACTCCAAAACAAATTCCTTGTATCCTTTTCAATCAAATAGCTGCCAATGATTTTCAATTTATTTACATTTCGGTACGTATCATGTAAAACATATGCAATCAATTATTAAAAATATTAGATAATTTTGTCTTCTGTTATAATCGTGATCATTTCGAGTGTGATTTTCCGAAACACTTCGAAGAGGCAATTGGGGAAAAGAAGCAAAACTAAATTGGTTTAAGTAAAAGAAGAAAAAAGTTTATCTAGATTAAAGAATCACGTCAAGCGTTAATATCAGTTTTATTGCCGAATGATAAATGTGCCTTCGTGAGCTTCGAAGCTTGAAGCATACAAAGTTGTGAAACAGCCAATAACCATCACGTCAGAAGCATCTCTCTGCAGAGTAAAGGACCAAAGTTCAAAGCAATATTACCATCATCTTCATTACGTGGGGCGAAAAATTTAAAGTGCAATTAATAATTTCTTTTGAAACATGTTTAAAAAGAAGGCAGAGTAAAAAAAAGAAAGTATCTAAAATATCTGAGTAAGATCAGATTACCTCTCATTACGTCTTTATCAGAGTAAGCACATTAATCACTGACTACCTCCTAATTGATCTGCGATATCAATTACTCCCATGGACATGAAGGACTTTGCCCCTGAACGAAAGAAGTCTTCATGAATATCTACTGTAAAAACCACACGCCTAGATCCAACATGCCCCCCAGTATATTTCTCTTTCCCTCTCCCTCCTCTCTAGCTGAAGACCTGTAAAAGATTCACCTGGGTGTGGTTACACACCTGTGAGTCAGACAAATTCCTTTAGCACATCACTTGAGGAGCAACTCATTAACGCTTATGAGGTGTGCGTAGCAAGATGCAGTAGACTAGACTTCAGAGGCCCGGAATCTTTAGTATCACTATTTTTTGTATTTATTTATTTTTTTCACTTCGCGTTCAGTTATGATTAATACGAAACCAAGACTTTCAGTTTTCACGAAACAACGGCGTCCAAAAGCGAATAATTTCGTTTGCGCATCTTCTGTTTTTTGGTTCAAAAACTGGCATAAACTAATGCTTATTTTTGAATTTAGCAGACTCTCGTTATAGGTAGAACATTATTCGAAAAAAGCATAAAATGGGTGCAACGTATGCTACGGGCTTTAATTTGGAAAGCCCGGCCGGCCCGGCCCGGATCAGCTCAGAATTTTTAGTTTATGGCCCGGCCGGACAAGCTTTATACTTCCATCCAGCTTTCTCCGCCATTTACAGGAAATAAGGCAAATCTTTTTTTAGCTGTCTTCAATCTGTGGTTCCCGAAGTATCTTTTAATGGCCCACAAGACATTGTCAACAAAGGAAATTCTAAAATGGAAGAAAATACATTTTCGAAATGGAGAAATTAATATCCACGCATACAGAATTTGTATACGATTTATAGGTGTGAGGCATCCCTGAGTAGAAAGAAATCATTTCAGTGCACGTCGGTTGTTTCTCAGAGGAGATATTTGTTTTTATTCTTCGGGACGGATGGAACGTAATTTTGTATCGCATCTCATGAGTGATTCGTTCCTGAGTAGAAAGAGACCGTTTGCCTGAAAATCGGTTACTTACTTGTTAAGAAACATGCTTTCGTGTGGCCGTAGTAAGTCACATTTCAATTTGTAGATGGTTCCTTAAAAGAACCCGTCTTCGTTTCCTAGGTGATTGTTACATTTGCAATTTGTTTATGGTCCCCTTAAGGCTACGAGAGTCGACGGTCGTCCGAGACGTGAGATGCCGTGCCCGCCAGCGCTTCACGCCGCGAAGCTCAGCTGCATGTGCCGGTGGATTTCAAAGGTGTCTGTATTAGGATATTACCGAATTTTCATGGTTCTGCGGATGCTATTTTGATAACCTTTTTTTGGAGACACAAACAACGCACTTTCTAGTGGGAAATACATAAGGCTACATGAATTAAAACACAAGACTATTACTTGGCAAAGTGCAGACTAATTTTAACGTTAAATATATTGAAAAATGGCCCATTTTGAACTGGGTGGGGGTAGGGTTGGCAAGACAAATTTCAGGGTGGGCTCAAGCCCACCCTCGGTACCCCCTTGGCGACGTGCCTGCCTGTAACATTACTAGTAACTGGATAAGAATAAATGTACAAAACTCTACCTCCTTCTTAATTGTTATGACACCTGACCCTTTTCCTGGTAAATTTAAAGTGGTCACTAACAACTTGGGATAATTCTCTGCGTCACGCCCTCCCCCGTTCCATGGGAAATTTCTGGGTGCGCTACTGGATCAGAGCAATTGAGAGTCTAAAAGGCAGCAAGAGTTCCCGAATTAACGTTCACGGGGAAAAAAACAACACTCAAATTCTTTGAGAAGCCAGATAGATTTATTATCAAACACCCAAGTTTAACACCAGAAAGTCGATCAGCTTGAACAGCAAGGAAGTTTAAGCATTTGAAGAATACTTATCTTTCAAATTAATTTTGAGAAAACCCAAGAAACCTGTACTGCACATGCGAGATGTTAAACGAATTCCTCCAAGAACAAAAAGTGGGTGTCATAATGCTAATTGTTCATTTGTTTTCTTTAAATTAGTTTAAATTAAATAAAAAAGTAAAATTCTCAATATTTACACGATTCTTAAAAGCCGTAAAAGTTAAAAATGCTTAAACAACTTTATTTACAATTAAAATAAAGGCAAGATCCTTTGTAGCCGCATCGTCCGGACATTTAACCTATTCAATTTAGTTCACAAAGACCGTGACCCAATTATTTTACAGTCACGTGCAAGTGCATATCCCATTCCTCTACGTCCTACTGCAGCGAGAGTGAAGGAACTGATGTATGTGGGATATACAGCTAGGAATCTGCTTTTACGTGTACAAGAACATGAATAATCAACTAGGAACCCTAATATTTCCACCTCATTAACAAGAATGAGATTGGGACAATATTTTCCAGATTGGGACTGCCCAACTATTGTGGCACCTTTAATGTCTCGGCATACTTTATTATTTATGGAGTCATTGTGGATAATAGCCTACTACGGAGAAGGAAGTTGTAACGAGGAAGCATCTTTTTGCCTTCACAATGTTTGAAAAGGACTTATCCGAAGTTTACCAGCACCGCACTAACCGAAGACCGGGGATATATGCAGATCTGGGTGAGTACACGCAACTTTGTAAACTGGCAACTATCTTGCCTTTTGAACACTTGGGTTATATACATATAATTGTGGGACTCTTATACTCTTGACTGGGCAGACCTGAGGATGTGGCCGATGCGGCTACGAAAGATCTTGTATTTCTTTCAGTTGTAAATAAAGTTGTTTAAGCATTTTTAACTTTTACGGCTTTTAAGAATCGTGTAAATATTGAGAATTTTACTTTTTACTTTGGAAGTGTTCACACGAATTTTCGATAAATGCCTAGTTTAGATAAATTCATTTTCGGGATGCCATAACTTATATTTGAAGGTGGTAATGAATTGATGCCCTTTTGTAGCACATTGAGTAGATTTTATAAAGTGTTGAACCATTTTCTGAAAGTAGGCCCCGTTTCCCCATATAAGATCAAAGGCCTCGTATTCACGGAGTTTTGGAACTACCACTATAATAGTGAGGATTGAGTGTACATACAATATATCATCAACCAGGGCCGGCTTCATGGGTGTGCGACCTGTGCAGTCGAACAGGGCCCCGCGCCTAGAGGGGCTCCGCGCCCGCGTTTGTGTGATGTTTTTGAATTTTTCATAATTTTGTTCTTGTATTAAAAATAAACGACACTTAACGATGTAAAAATGGCATTTTAAATTTTTTTACATCATTACACTTTATTGCCTTAGTGAAGAGAATTCAAATATATTGGTTCCATACGGATGATTCACCGTATCACCGAGAGATAATTAGCATTAATGACATCATATATATAATCACCCAGATCTCTCTGGAATGCTGACGTAACAGCTAAGTCTGCATTCTGCCGCAATCACAGGCGGTCAGTTTTTCGTGTGCGTGGGCGGAGAATCTCTGGCAGATGGTTTAGCAATAAAAAAAAGTGTAAAACGTATCTTTGAGAATTTTTTATGAAACTGGCTGAAATTTTAATTATAACACTATAGCTGACAGATCGATTGCGCCTGACGACGACGAGTGATGGCGAATTGATAAATTGCAACATAACGCCGATTCGGGATTATCAGGACACTAGACCGCTGCTACTGGTTCCCAGATACTCTTACAAGCAAGCCGCAGACCAGTAAAATTTCACAATATGCTTCGCTGACGGACCGGCACGAAATTGCTTTCATGTACAAGGACGTTTGTGCAGACCTGTTTTTACTGGTCAAATTCAGAAATCTCTATCGTTTTTCAAGTTTTCCTCTGTTTCCGCGGACCGGCGGAAACCTCGTGACGGACCGGTCGTGTTTGGGAAACACAGCACTAGACTGCTATCGCACTCACCTCATTTGAGCTACAAAGCTGAAAGCTCCCACTACCCACTAAAACAAATGACAGTGAACTGTAGAACGTGGCCAGCAAAAGAATCTTTCTTCCTAGATGTAAAGAGACATAGTGATAAGGTAAGAGTTTTCTGAAAATTGCATCACTCATTTAATATTGTACGAAAAATACGTCTTTAGAACTTCAATATTCCAACCATGAAGCATATTGTACGAAAAATACGTCTTTAGAACTTCAATATTCCAACCATGAAAAATATTGTACGAAAAATACGTCTTTAGAACTTCAATATTCCAACCATGAAGCATATTGTACGAAAAATACGTCTTTAGAACTTCAATATTCCAACCATGAAGCATATTGTACGAAAAATACGTCTTTAGAACTTCAATATTCCAACCATGAAGCATATTGTACGAAAAATACGTCTTTAGAACTTCAATATTCCATCCATGAAGCATATTGTACGAAAAATACGTTTTTAGAACTTCAATATTTCAACCATGAGGCATTGAAAATGACATTTCCTATCATTCTATCTTTTTTTGTTTAAACGATAGCTATTTTTTTTTAATTTTGAATAAATTACATTCATTTTTGCCATCAGCACGCATGTCGACGAGTTGCAGGAATTATATTTTGTCGTTTCAATTCAATCAACTTCAATTTGATCTGGCAATGTAAATTAATATAGCGTAATTTTAAAAAGTATTTTTATTTTTTATTGAGTAAAAATAACAGCTTATTATAACTCATGAATAAATAATAATAAACTTTAGTACCACCATGCTTTATTAAGTTTCATGAGAAAATGTGGTTTCTGCACCTGACCCCGCTTTTCTTTCAAAAACGTTCCAACGTCCAAGCGCCCGTTAAGTAGATGTAGAACTCGCTGGGCAAAAGGGCCTCGCATTTTCGTTTTGCACTGGACCTGGCAAATTATGCAACCTGCCCTGTCGTCAACTACTGTTAGACTGACATTAAATATTATTCATGAGCAGGCACACAAAAATTCAAAAGCATTTTATGTACACCAATCTACTTTTCTACTTACGTAAAATAATTTACATTGTCCGTCACTAACCGATTTCTTAATTTTTTAGCTTGCCCTTTGTGGAAAAAAAAAAAAAAGGTACGTGTTTATGCTATCACTTTATCTGTCCGTCAGTCCGTCTGTGGACAGCGTATCTCTGAAACGTTTTGTCCGATTTGAAAAATTCGTTTTGCATTAAGAAGTCTGAAATGTGAGAACGACGATCCTTCCATATTGCGGTTTTTCCCCGATGCACAACTTTGTAAAAAAAAAAAAAAAACGTAAACATCAAAGCAGATGCTACTAAATTCAAAATACATTTTATTTCGTATAATGGTTTATAAATACCCGATCGAAAAATTTATTTCTTCCCTTCGATACTATTTATAACGAAGACTATTTCGGCTACTGTTTCTCGCTAAGGGGCGTAACATTAAGGTGCGATTTTCCAGATATCTCCGCTTCTAAAAGTCCAATAAAAAAATTCCTTTTGCATCGAACAGAACTCTAACCGGGAGGAAAAGTTCGGCATATAATTTATAAATTTTAAGAACAATTTATTCACTAGGAGGCGTAAGTTTATATTTATGCTTCTGATGTGTTTGCAGCAATATCTGGGCATCTGAAAACTCGTTTGAAAAAATTATTTTGTGATAAGATACAGCTCACTACGAAAGACCTTTTGAGAATGCCTTCTATAAAATGATGAAAATTTTTTCCGCTATATAGAGGGCATATTAGTATACCTGACTTCTTTCTATATCTCTGATTTATTAATCCTATTTGAAAAATTCTTTCTTTGTTGTAGATAGTTTCTGGTGCGCATTGTTTTCCCTTATAACTTCGATTTTTTCTTAACGCACAAGTTTGCCACTAGAGGGCATAAGTTCACGTTTCCTTTTACAGCATATTTAAAGCAATATCTACGTGTATGAAAGCCCGATTTAAAAAATCTTTTTCGATCAGATGCTGCTAACTATGGAAACGTTTAGTTTGCATTTCCTGCCCCAAATAATATAACAAATATTTAATCTGCTGTTCTTGATATCTGCTTCTTAAAGTCCCACTTAAAACATTCTTTTAACACCGGATATCATTCACCACATGGAACAGTTTGTATACGCTCGTGGTTTTTTTTCAATTCACAGTTCTGGAGCGCTAGGTGGTGCTGGAGAATAATTATGTTTGCAACCTATAGCTACGTTTCTAAAATTCTTATTGAAAATTTTCATTTTGTACTCTATGTTACCCGCTGCAGTAAAGATGGGGAATATTATTGCCTTTCAATTACACACATTTTCCCCGCTAGGTGGCATAAATGTCAAAACTTTCTTTCTTCCTTCCTTTCTCTGCTTCCAAGAGACGTATTTGAAAAATTGTTTTTCCTAAGCACAGCTTTTGCTATGAAGAATACTTTTTACATATTTTCTACTTTTCCATTATTCAAAATTCTGCTACCAGAGGGCGTCGGTGTATACTTCTAAGAGTTAATTCGATTCTCAGAATCCCTTAGAAAAATGCGTTTTTGTATAATACTCTTCATTACGTATTATACAAAAACGCATTTTTCCATTTTCTTAAACCATTTTCTTCTTTAAGATTCTGGATTTTTTGATTTTCTAAAAATCTGCTTGAAATATATTTCTCGTGTCGGAAAGGATTTAAAAGGCGTGCTCGTTACAACTGAAAATTTGATGTCATTTTTCTTGTTTTTTTATTTTTTATTTTCACGAAAAATCGAGATAAGATAATGTAGGTAAGATATAAGGTAGAATTAGGCTTTAATGCCGAGCATATTGTCAGTCATGCTTAATAGGGTAACGGATAATCGTATACATTGCTTTTATGCATAAAAACGTAAAACAAAATCTGGTGACGAATATTTAAAGACCCTATTTTATCGAATAATAAATATCCCTGCATAATCGCATAAATTGTTTACATAATAAGCAGAATATCTTTTCCCACAAATGCTATTCTAACATGTTTCCTGTTCTTTATTACTAATTTCTGCTAATAAATCTGATTGGGTAGTTTTGGAAAATTTAAGCCACCTAATCAAGGACACCGCATCGGTACCCCAGTGACACAAGCAGGGCCGTAACTAGGGTATATTATTACTGACTTCTTAATACAAAACAAATTTTTCAAATCGGACTGATACGCTATCTACCAACAAGTAATTGGACACCCCTGCGATCTACGATATCTACGGTCCTGATACACGTCACGGCGCCGCCGCCGTTAAATATCGAGTGGGAAACAACAACACAACCAGTCGCATGCAAGATGCCACGCAGTTCGGTGCTCTCTGATCTCGAGAAAGGTGTAATCGTCGGGTATCACAGAAATGGCCGATCCATACGTGACATATCCAGCGAGTTGAAGTACACAAAATCGACAGTGGCTTACGTGATTGGCAAGTGGAAGATGAGAGGTGAATGTCGGAATGTGCCCCGACCCGGCAGACCCACAAAACTGGGAGTTAGAGACCGACGGGTGCTGGCCAGAGAAATTCGGAAGAACCGCACGAAATCGATGGGCCACATCTGCGAGGAGTTTCAACAGGCATCCGGAGGTGTTCTTTCGATGAATACCATCCGTAAGGAAGCCCATCTGCTCGGTTATCACGGACGTTCTGCCGCCCACAAGCCTTTGATCACCAAGTGCGATAACGCTGCTCGGCTAACGTGGTGCAAAGAACGTCGACAGAGGACCGTTGAATAGTGGAAACAGGTTCTCTGGAGCGACGAACTAAGGTTCACCCTCTACCGTTCGGATGGCAGGGTCTGGGTTTGGCGTCTGCCTGGAGAACGCCTCCTGCCGGAATGTATTGTACCGACTGTGAAGTTCGGCGGCGGTGGAATTATGCTATGGGGGTGTTTCTCTTGATGTGGCACGGGACCCTTGGTCGCAATTCCTGGTAGACTCAACGCCGAGACCTACTGCACCATTTTGGATGACCATGCGCTTCCTACGTTGTGGCAGTTTTACGGGGTGGACCCATGTTACTTTCAGGATGGTAATGCCATCTGTCATGTTGCGAGGTCCACCATGGCCTGGTATGGTGACAATGGGGATAATCGAATAGACTGGCCTGCGCAGAGCCCGGAGCTAAACCCTATCGAGCACCTCTGGGACGAATTGGAGCGTCAATGGGAACCCCCCCCCCACACACACACACCCGTCCTAAATCGGTGAAGGAACTGACTTGTCTTCTTCAAGCCGAGTGGAAGAAAATACCGCTAGCCGTCGTAGAACGCCTGGTTGAGAGTATGCCCCGGAGGACCGCAGCCGTAATCGCCGCTCGTGGAGGCTCCACCAACTATTGAAGGTGAATAAACTTTGTTTTCCTTTGCTATCACAGGTGTCCAATTACTTGTTGGTAGATAATGTAGTTGCAGAGATATGGTGTCCGCAGTCGGACAAAGTGACAACAGAAGAACGTGCCTTTTATACACAAGGCATGATAAAAAATGAAGAAATCGGGTGAGTGATGAAAAATATGAATTATTTTACGTACTAGAAAAGTGGATTGGTATTATGCAAATGCTTCTGAATTTTTATGTACCTGCTTATGAATAATATTTAAAATCAGTCTAACAGTAGTTGATTACATATACAGTGCCTGATTTACGGTAGGGCATCCAAGGCAAGTGTACAGGACCCCAAAACATAGTTACACTAGTATATTACTTGGTTTGCATCAAACTGATTCGTAATGTTCATTCACTGAAAAAATAGTGAAAATGGTTATTTCAGAACTGTAGGTTGAAACACATGGAAATTACAATTATAATTTCCACAAATAAATAGAACGCCGCCTCGGGTGGTCTAAACGATGGCTTCTGACCATTCATCCGAGATGGGTCCGGGTTCGAACTCCGGTGAGACATGTTTGTTGTGTTTATCTTATGGCACTGGCTCTATCCCTTCCCTGGAACCAGTGGCCCTAAATTAGGGACGGGCGACTGCTTACCGAGTTGCTCACGGTGGTCGTTAACCCACTTCACCCCGAAAAAAAAGTAAAAATAACCGGTCCCAGCATATAAATTCAGGGTGCAACCAGTTACAGTCGCTTTTCAATGGAAAGAGACGTGGCCTAACACTTTATACCTGCCGGAGCAGGTAACACTTCCGAGAAATAGCGAGAAAAAAAATAAAAAATAAATAAAAGACGGCGTGGAATACTCTATCTTAACCGCATCCGCTGATACGGAGCCATTGATCCCATAGGGGGAACGGAGTTATGTTCCTGCGGGAAATAACCATGAAAGAAAGTGAAAGTACGAAAACAATATAGCCACAGGAAAAGAAACTGTCTCCAATACATGAGGAATTAAATTTCGACTCTGGATCCTACTATGAATTTGTGACTTATTAAATATTTTATTCCAATATTTTATTAAGAACCTTTTCTATAAACTATTGCTTTTAATGCTATCCAGTTTTTAAAAGTTTTATTTACACCATATTTCCTGTTTTCAAATTTTAGAACTCTTCGAAAACCGCACTTTATTGCTAATTTTATCTGCTCCGAATTTCGGTATTTCTGATTAAATTACATTACATTTCTATTCTTCCACAGACTATATTTTGTAATTGCCATTATATAATGAATTGCATTACTTTTTAAATCACTATATTTTAAAGGTGCATGATATAAGATTTGTTTACAGTCAAAACCCTCCTTTAAATTTAAGTAATTCTTTAACCATGTCCAAATATTTTTTTGCAAAATCACACTCAACAAAAATGTGTTCAGTGTTCTCCAAGAGACCACAATGTTTACAATACGGATTATTTGACAGATGTATTTTATGTAACCATTTACGATTAGGAATAACGTAGTGTGAAATTTTAAAATTTAGATCGCGGATGTGAGTACTTAATTTAATCTGTTGTTGCTTCCAAATGGAATTTATAAATGGATAATGACTTCTAATTTTGTTTGATTTTTTAAATTTAAAGCTTCAGAGATATCTCTTAATTTATCGTCATGAGTAATATTTTTCCAGGAAACATATTTCATTTATTTTTCCCCATAGCTTACGAAGATCAATATTCCTAACTTTCTTTATTTGTTACAATATCTATTTTTTTCATTCCCAGAGCATGAATTCACGACCCTGGAATGACCATTCTGACACGGCAACCGCCCTCCCTGCCCTCCTGATAGCTGGGGCCCTGCTCTTGTGGTATCTCTACTTGATTGTAAAACATGACCTAAAACCATCTGTAAGCTTTAAGCTGGTATATTAGTTACGTTAATTCGCATAATACGATTCCGAGGGCAATTGAACAAATGATGCGATTTTTTTAATCTGCTACAATCACTCTCGTAAACGAAAGAATTAACTGGTCCAGAACTTTAGGCAGTTCAGCCAAAGCGGATGTCTTTGAAGATTTCCTGTGAAAGCGAGATTCATTCCTGAAGAAAGTGCAATCTTCATTTCAGTCATCAGGGTTTTTATTGTAAGCCGTCACACTGTGACTCTATTCCTCAAGGACCTCACACGATTCATGGAGAGCAGTAACGCGGGAATCATTATCCCGTTAAAGGACACTGTTAAGGTGGCTTCAGAGCCGCGGCTTTAACCCTTGAACACTAACAATTCCCTCCTGCCTGGTGAATTAGAGGGAAATGAACTGTGTTATGTCCATGAAGGGGTTTTCTGGACGTCTCAATTCCGCAAGACCTTTTCACTACTTTCACAAGGAAGGGCCGTACAGGAATTTTACACCAGACTGACTTCCATTAAAAGGGCGACCCGGGTTTCTGTGAAGAATCCTCCGGACAACAAGGGAATGGGAAAGAACAGTCGATAATTCGACCAGTAAAGCGAATAATGAAAGGGCGGAGGCAGAAGGGTGGTGTGAAAGAATCCCAGAGGGAGGCCCGAGGGCGACGTGCTACAAACTCTGCAAAGTGGCAGAAACGTCATTTTCCCTGGTCGTTCTTGCTGTGTTTAATGCTGAAACGCACCTGTCTTTCAACCGCTGTCGGTGTTGGAAACGATACTATCTAGATGGAGGAAAACCTTTGACTTTTACACTGACCACACGCAGGACTTCACACTTTCACCGGTTTCGTCAGCTTCCAATCTTTTTTTTTTTTTTTTTTTCATGTTCGATATAAGATACCATCTAGGAGGTGGAAATCCTTTGACAGTACAAGGACCACACGCGGAGCTTCTTCACAGGGACGCACCTAGGGCATCTGCCGCCCGTGTGCAAGCCGAAATTTGTTGCCCGATTATAAGAGAATATGTTTCAATTCTTATTCATTTTTACATGAAATAAATATCTTTAGCAACATTATTTTCTATTTCCCGTAAATTAAGAGTTTTCATAAAACTCAATCGCCTCATATAAAACTGAATGGGAAAAAGTATATATATATATCATCATCATCATCATCATTGTCAACCATTATCAATCCACTGCTGGACGAAGGTCTCCCCAAGTTTCCTCCACAACGGTGTGCCTTGTGCCAGTCTCCTCCATGTCACTCCCGCATACTTTCGAATTTCATCCACCCATCTTCCATGTGGTCTTCTTCTGGGTCTTTTCCGGTCCCTTGGAATCCAATCTAAAATTTCGGCTATCCATCGATGGTCTGTCCTTCTGGCAGTATGTCCAGCCCATTGCCATTTCAGGGATTTAACTCTGATCATGATGTCTTCCACTCTTGTCATTTTTCGGATCCACGAGTTCCTCTTCTTATCTCTCCTGGTTACACCAAGCATGCACCTCTCCATGCTACTTTGAGTTGTCTGCAGCCTTTGTATGTCTCTTTTAGTTAAGGTCCATGTCTCCCCACCATACGTAAGCACTGGAAGGATGCGTTGATCAAACACTTTTCTTTTAAGACATAATGGCATATTGCTCATAAAAATTATGCTGTTTCTTCCAAAAGCTCTCCAGGCAAGTTTTGTACGCCGATTAATTTCTTCATCAATGTGACCCTCACTTGATATCTGCTGTCCAAGATAAACGTACGTGTCTGTTATCTCCAGCTTTTCCCCATCAATCGATAAATCTTCATTTCTTGTAAAAGCATTGAACATCACTTTTGTCTTCTGAAAGTTCATTTTTAATCCCACTTCTTTACTCTTGTCAGCAACTTCCTGGATTATACTCTGCAGTTCTGATGGGGTAGTTGCAAAAATGACTATGCCACCAGCAAAACGAAGGTGGGTTAGATAATCTCCATTAATCTTTATCCCTTTGTTTTCCCAGTTCAGCGATTGAAAGACATTTTCCAGTGTGGCTTTTAAGAGCTTTGGAGATATGGTGTCACCTTGTCTCACTCCTATTCCAATTTTTATGTGTTGTATTTTCAAATAGCCGAATCTTTGCACTTGCATTTTCATTGATGTTAATAAAAATATTAATGTACGCATCTCCGATACCACAGGATTTCAGGGCCATTATAAGTGCTGAGGGTTTCACCGAATCAAAGGCTTTTTCATAATCGATAAAAGCCATGCACAATGGAAGTTCATATTCCCTCGCTCTTTCAATTAGTTCTCTCAATATGTGGATATGATCTATTGTACTGTAGCCACTCCTGAATCCAGCTTGTTCTCTCGGTTGAGCCATGTCCAGTGTCACTTTTAAGCGGTGTGAAAGAACTTTAGTGAAGATTTTATAAACCACTGATAGGAGGCTGATAGGTCTGTAGTTCCTGAGATCCTCAATGTCACCTTTTTTGTGTAGCAAGATCATTGTAGCGTTGTTCCAATCCTCAGGAATCTTCTCTTCATTAAGGCATCGAGTGAAAATTTGGGCGAGTACTGTTTCGATTTATCCACTTGCTTCTTGTATGATGTCCACAATAATTCCATTTTCTCCTGGAGCTTTTCCCCGCTTCATGTTCTTGATTGCATGTGCAACTTCTGCTGGGAGGACTGGAAGAACTCTGGTACTGGTTCCTTTCATGTTGTCTGAAGTACATGTATCATCCCTTTCATATAATTTGGAGTAGAAATCTTTCACTCTTGTCGAAATTTCGCCTCTATTTTTTGTTACAGAACCGTCTTCTTTTCTCAGAGCCATAATCTGTTTTCTTCCCTTACCGAGATGTCCCTTTGCTATCTTTAGGCTTTGGTTGTTTTCAATTGCTTTCCTTACTAGTTCACAGTTGAATTTCCTTACGTCTTCAGTGATACTTTTTCGTACTGTCTTGCATAGCTCTATATATTCCACTTTCGAAGTCACATCTTCTTTAGTTGTCCTCATCTTTCTTCTTTTTTGCATCAACATTTTGGTTTTTCCTGATAATTTGTTCACATGCAACTTGTTCTTAGACCCAGCTAATTTTGTTGCTGTTTCCATAAGAGCTTTGGTTACTTTTCTGTTAACTTCAGAGATGTCCACTTCTTCCGATGTTAGGCCTTCTAAAGCAGAGAATCTGTTCTTCAGTTCCAACTTGAAGGTAGTATGGTGTTTTTTAAGGTTGGTTATGTCAATAGATTTTGTTTGTCTTATGAGCTTGCCACGTTGAAGTTTAGTGTTGAGGTGCATCTTACATCTCACCAATCTATGGTCACTACCTGTGTTGAACTTGTTTAGCACACTGCAGTCTTCTATGACGAATTTTTTGTTACACATAATAAAATCAATTTCACTTGTCGTCCCATTTGGATGTCTCCATGTCCATTTCCTGTGTAGTTTTTTCTTGAAAAAGGAGTTGAAGATGAAAAACCCTTCTGCCTCTGCAAACTCAGCGAGAGTATTTCCACGCTGGTTTCTTTTGCCGTGACCGAATTAACCTACTGAAGTTTCATTCTGTTGCCGTTGCCCTATTTTTGCATTGAAATCTCCCATAATTATCTTTAAGTGCTGCTTACCTTTATTATTTAGATGACGAATTTCCTCATAAAATTCTTCAATTTCTTCTTCAAGATGACTTGTGGTGGGTGCATAAGTTTGAATAATCTGAGCCTGGTATCTACCGCGCTCGGCCGTCTACGTGCTGCACCAAGATTTTTGATTCGTCAGACCAAGCCACTTTCTTTCAATCATCCACTTTCCAATCTCGATGATCTTAGGCCCATTTCGTGCGTTGTTGGCGATGACGTGCAGTGAGCTTAGGGACTCGGCTGGATCTTCGGGTACGCAGGCCCATGTGCAAAAGGCTGCGATGAACTGTGTGCTGTGACGCATTGCTCTGATCACCACTGTTGTAGCTGCAGGTGATTTGTCGCACTCTGGCCCTGCGGTCGCTGTGAACAATGCGCGACAATCTCCTCTCCCCTTTAGCATCAAATGAGCTGCGGACGACAGTTCGTCGTCGTTTGGTCATCTGTACACCACCTTTGATACGTACCTACTACAACGGCACGTGAACAACCCCACTAGCAGCGCCGTTTCCGGAATCGTAGTTCCAAGACGCCGGTCCATCACAATTATTTGCCCTTTATCAAACTCCGATAAATCGGCAGCTTTTCCCATTCTGACTCCGAACACTCTACTAACAGAAAGTCGGTCCAAGGGTTGTATATATTCTGCTCTGTGAACTTCACCTGCGCCACCGTTCAGTCTCCAGGCGCGTTCATTTCTCTAGGCTGGGTGTGGTCATAATGATGATGATCATATGTAGAGAATTTTAGGAAGAGAGTGTCTGACCCCAGGTCTTAAACAACCCTTAGAAATAGGAAGCTAGGAGATTTGATCTAGAGCGCCCGATAGGAAAGTGACACGGAAGCGAATTAGAAAGGGGGAGGAAGACGCCCTTATTTATTACCGGGGGCCAGTACCCGGGGTCCGACGGTTTAACATGCCCATCCGACGCACGGCGGATATTTAGTGGATCGAGCGTTCGTACCTGCCTGGGATCGAACCTGAGGCCCTTCCCGTGGCAGTCACGAACGTTGCCCACTCGGCCACCCGCGGCCTTATGTGGTCATAATGTAGTGCTCATCGGTTTTTATACGTATAACTATAGCGGCATGCTTTCTGGGCCAGTGGCGTCTCTGAAAAACTCTGGAAATATCTTCGAGGCCCTTTTGCGAAAATCTATTAGCTTTTAATTGCTGAGAGTATGAAATTCCATGTTATTTTAAGAAAGTTTTTAATAATTCAAATTCTTTGGACCATACATATACTTTTCGTAAAACCAAAATTATTGCACACTACAGCTTGTAATACAAACGCATAGTTTTAATTAAAGTGATCGCCCTGGTTTTATACAATGTACTACATAACGCTTTCGCCAAAGTTAATCATATGCAAACTTTTTTCTCTTACGCAACTAAGGCCATCATCCTCTTGGAAATGCTTCACGAACACACACATGAAACACGTAACTGCTGCCTGACAGTGTTTAAGGACGTTTTTCGATTTATACGGAAATGTAGGACATAAGTAAGCAAATAAGAAAGTAACAATTAAGAACTGTGGTGCTCGCACGCCCACGCACACACAAACACACACACAAAACTTCTTAAGTTATTTGCTGTTGAACATTGGCGCACTCACGGAGGGAGCTTTGGGGGCTTATGCTCCCTCCAAGGAGATTAAGAACGACGTACGTCGCAAATTAAACATTCAAAAATATTATTTTACATGTTCAAAAAATTACATAGTGTCTGACATAGTGTTTTCTATTACATAGTACCTTCTTTTCAAAGCCCCAAAGAGATTAAGAGCGACGTACATTACAAATTAAACATTCAAAAATAGTATTTTACATGTTCAAAAAATTACATAGTGTCTGACATAGTGTTTTCTATTATATAGTATCTTCTTTTCAAAGCCCCAAAGAGATTAAGAGCGACGTACATTACAAATTAAACATTCAAAAATATTATTTTGCATGTTCAAAAAATTACATAGTGTCTGACATAGTGTCTGACATAGTGTTTTCTATTACATAGTATCTTCTTCTCAAAGCCCCAAAGAGATTAAGAGCGACATACATTACAAATTAAACATTCAAAAATATTATTTTGCATGTTCAAAAAATTACATAGTGTCTGACATAGTGTTTTCTATTACATAGTATCATCTTCTCAAAGCCCCAAAGAGATTAAGAGCGACGTACATTACAAATTAAACATTCAAAAATATTATTTTGCATGTTCAAAAAATTACATAGTGTATGACATAGTGTTTTCTATTACATAGTATCTTCTTCTCAAAGCCCCAAAGAGATTAAGAGCGACGTATATTACAAATTAAACATTCAAAAATAGTATTTTACATGTTCAAAAAATTACATAGTGTCTGACATAGTGTTTTCTATTACATAGTATCTTCTTCTCAAAGCCCCAAAGAGATTAAGAGCGACGTACATTACAAATTAAACATTCAAAAATATTATTTTGCATGTTCAAAAAATTACATAGTGTCTGACATAGTGTTTTCTATTACATAGTATCTTCTTCTCAAAGCCCCAAAGAGATTAAGAGTGACGTACATTACAAATTAAACATTCAAAAATAGTATTTTACATGTTCAAAAAATTACATAGTGTCTGACATAGTGTTTTCTATTACATAGTATCTTCTTCTCAAAGCCCCAAAGAGATTAAGAGCGACGTACATTACAAATTAAACATTCAAAAATAGTATTTTACATGTTCAAAAAATTACATAGTGTCTGACATAGTGTTTTCTATTACATAGTATCTTCTTCTCAAAGCCCCAAAGAGATTAAGAGTGACGTACATTACAAATTAAACATTCAAAAATAGTTTCATAAGGATCCTGTGAAGTTCAGGTTCATAGCTAGTGGAGTAAGGAGTCATAAAAAGAAAATAGATCTTGCTTTTGAAGATGTCTTAAAGAAGGTTTTGAAACACATTAGAAACTGTACTAACTTGATGTACAGAGATTTTTGGATAATTAACAATAATGCAGAAGTAATTTCTACTATACTCAAAGTTTGTCCCCTAGATATTAATAGTTATGATTTTGAAAACCTATATACTAATCTGCCTTTATCAGATATAATCACTACCTTTAAAGAGCTGTATGCAGAATTTAAACTTAACCAATTTGTTAATGTAGGAACTTGGAACTCTTATCTCAATTGCTGCATAAAAAATAACCATATCCTATATAATAATACTCTCTATAAGCAAGTGAACGGTATTCCCATGGGAACATCAACGTCCACGAATATCGCTAATCTATTCCTGTTCTTTAAGGAATATAAATTCATTAAAAATCACCCCACCTGCTCAGATAACTACCTTTACACTTTTAGATATATTGATGATCTGCTGTGTATCAATAATTCAGAAGTTATAGAGAGTGATTTTGATAATATCTATCCTAGCTCTCTTAACTTATGTAAAACCAACCACAGTAATCAGGAACTTGAGTTCCTAGACTTAAGCATTAAGCTCAACAGAGGTAACCCATCTATTAGCCTCTTTGATAAAAGAGTTAATTTTCCTTTCAAAGTAATTAAATATCTACACTGGAATAATAACATATCAACCAAAGTAATTGAGAATGTACTAATTTCTCAGGTCCTAAGAATTTCAAGAATTTGCAGCAACAATTTGGACTTCAATTACCACATTAATATACTATTAGATAGTTTTCTAGAGAACGAAATTCCTTCTTCTTTCATCAAAAGAACTTTAAGAAAAATTATTCTGAATAATAGAGTAAGGTTGGCAGATCTGCTTTAATTTTCTACACAGTTAATAATATGATTCTGACCAATCAAAGCCGTAATAAGGAAGTTGGCTAGAGGATGCCTATTAACCACCTAAAGGAACCTTAGTGCTATGGATATGAAGGTCCTATTAAAACAAAAAATTAAATAATATAAACAAAATCACAAAAAAGCTTAAAAATCTGTTTATAAAAGAAAATAAAAACAAATAAAAAAGAAAACTAGTTATTCATCACTAGGATAGCTATACTAAAAATAGTAAAACCAACATTAAAATTAATAAGATTCTGATTAATCTATAGAAGCTCACTAAGGTGATTTAATACATGCAAAGATTATTAAATACAGTACTCGTGTATTTTATAATATTTCTCATGTATTCTGGAGAGTTAATTCTGCTCTTTCTGATCATACAGATCCACAGTCTTAAGTTTATATATTTTTTTCTCCGGTTAAAATCTCCGCGAGTTGGTTTCTTTCTGTATGAGGAGGCCATCAGCCCCACCCACACTGCCCCCCAGCGACTAGGGAGTGGCGGAAGAGGTCAGCCATGTTTTACTCTTGTGAGGAGAAAGTTTCGTCGCACAAGAGGTAAGCTCTCTTCCTTGTATTTGGGTTTTAGGTTTTATAAGTTCAATGTTTGTACTTCATGTACTTTTTCTCTGTTGATTTTTTGCTTTTCAGCTTTTAGGCACTGGCTTGTCTGTTAACATTTTTGCGGGTTTTAACTCTTTCTTTTCTTTGTAACTTTGCGCGTCTTTTGGGGAACCTAGGAACAGCAGATGGCTAAGCTTGTTCCTTTTCTTTGCACTGTATTTTCAAAGTAGTTAAGTACTTAATAACTAATTAATTATGCACTTAAAGCACTGCTGAAATACTTTGTACATATTGCAACTAACTGTTTAAGTCATATAACTTTCACAAAGTTTTCTTTAGTTAATTATTGTCTTTAACTTATTCTCATTTTCGTGCTGTCATACGTTGTAGAGTAGGGGGTTTTAGACTCAAGTTTTCTTTCAAAAATCTGTTTTTTAAAAATTAATATTTCCTTTTTTAATTGCAATGAAAAAATTTGGATTTCTTTTGCATTGTTTTTCAGGTTTAAATTCTCTCTCAAACGAACTTGGCATTTCGTTATAGCTGAAAATTATTTCTAATTATTATGTCACTCTCACAGCTTGAGTTCTCTTTAATCTTCTTCTCTCTGTTTAATAGTAACAGATGAAGAGCATGGGTCGGGCCAGGAAGGTTCATGGATGCAAGCGAAATTGTTAACTAGTGCTAGGTCATACAACTCTGCGGAGGACATGACATATATATATTTTTTAAAACAATTTTAGGTGGGAATGTTACTTGCATCTATGGGCTTGCAGAAACCCATTTCCAACTAGGTCTTTGTGGAAGTGAGAAAATGCAGAGTTTTTGCTGGTCCTTGATAAAGCCAAGGCTCAGTATTCTCGACACCTTCTACATTCAGTTGTTTTATTCTATTTTTTTATCTTTTCTCCTTTTACTCACACAGGTAGATACATAACCTTTTCTATGTTGTACTTGGTGTGAGTCAAAATTATATATGTATTTTTTTGCTTAGGTATCTTCTTAATAGAAATATATATATATATATATATATATATACAATGATCCTGCTATATAAGAAAGGTGACATTGAGGATCTCGGAAACTACAGACCTATCAGCCTCCTATCAGTAGTTTATAAAATCTTCACTAAAGTTCTTTCACACCGCTTGAAGGTAGCACTAGACATGGCTCAACCGAGAGAGCAAGCTAGATTCAGGAGTGGCTACAGCACAATAGATCATATCCACGTGCTGAGAGAACTAATTGAAAGAGCGAGGGAATATGAACTTCCATTGTGCATGGCTTTTATCCATTATGAAAAAGCCTTTGATTCGGTGAAACCATCAGCAGTTACAATGGCTCTGAAAACCTGCAGTATTGAAGATGCATACATTAATATTATTAATAACATCTATGAAAATGCAAGTGCAAAGATTAGGCTGTTTGAAAATACAACACACGTAAAAATTGGAAAGGGAGTGAGACAAGGTGACACCATATCTCCGAAGCTCTTTAATGCCACATTGGAGGGTATTTTTCAGTCGCTGAGCTGGGAAAACAAGGGGATAAAGATTAATGGAGATTATATAACCCACCTTCGTTTTGCTGATGACGTAGTCATTTTTGCAACTACCCCATCAGAGCTGCAGAGTATGATCCAGGAACTTGCTGACAAGAGTAAAGAAGTGGGATTAAAAATGAACTTTCAGAAGACAAAAGTGATGTTCAATGCTTTTACAAGAAATGAAGATTTATCGATTGATGGAGATAACAGACACGTACGTTTATCTTGGACAGCAGATATCAAGTGAGGGTCACATTGATGAAGAAATTAATCGGCGTACAAAACTTGCCTGGAGAGCTTTTGGAAGAAACAGCATAATTTTCAAGAGCAATATGCCATTATGTCTTAAAAGAAAAGTGTTTGATCAATGCATCCTTCCAGTGCTTACGTATGGTGCAGAGACGTGGACCTTAACTAAAAGAGACATACAAAGGCTGCAGACAACTCAAAGTAGCATGGAGAGGTGCATGCTTGGTGTAACCAGGAGAGATAAGAAGAGGAACTCGTGGATCCGAAAAATGACAAGAGTGGAAGACATCATGATCAGAGTTAAATCCCTGAAATGGCAATGGGCTGGACATACTGCCAGAAGGACAGACCATCGATGGACAGCCGAAATTTTAGATTGGATTCCAAGGGACCGGAAAAGACCCAGAAGAAGACCACATGGAAGATGGGTGGATGAAATTCGAAAGTATGCAGGGGTGACATGGAGGAGACTGGCACAAGACAGACCGTTGTGGAGGAAACTTGGGGAGACCTTCGTCCAGCAGTGGATTGATAATGGTTGACAATGATGATGATGATGATATATAT
Organism: Macrothele yani; assembly: GCA_039090855.1. Classification (NCBI taxonomy): domain Eukaryota; kingdom Metazoa; phylum Arthropoda; class Arachnida; order Araneae; family Macrothelidae; genus Macrothele; species Macrothele yani. The sequence continues at coordinate 37,968,216 of CM077004.1, forward strand.
ATATATATATTTATTATTATTATTTTTTTTTTTTTTATTACTATTTTTTTACTTGAGGTTTTTTTCATTTTCTAATTTTTCTTTTTAGTATGTTTTGGATGCAGCTTTTTGGAGTGTAGTTTATACTCGAGTTTGGTCTTTTCTTGGACTGCTTATTTCTAAAAAGTTTTTCCTAGTTGGTTTGCTCAGAATTTGTATGTTTTGGCCCAAGTGGAGTTCTAAGGACGATGAAAGGATTGGAGGTCAGCTCAGATATTTTAAGTCCTCCCGCTCGGTTAGGCTAGCACCCTTTCCCGTAGTGTATGAACTCGCTGGCAAAGGTAATCTAAAGTTATGAAATGACAAACGTTGTTTGACATGTAAATCTGCAGATCCTAACCTGTATTCTTCTGTTGAGGATAATTGCTCCAACAAGTTTTGCAAAGCCTACAATACCATCTATAAGCTCACCTGTACTGTCTGCAACCTTAGCTATATTGGCCAAAGTAAAAATCCTCTTCATCTTAGGATTAATGGTCACAGGTCTCTAGTAAACAAGTTCTCTAATTCAGGAGTGAACCCCTCCACAAACGCCAACCAGTACTCTACCTTTGAATTAGAGCATTTCCATACTCATGGTTTTGACAAAGTGAAAATAGAGGTACTACATATTATCCCTGACCTCTATGCTCGGCTAGAAACTGAATCCCTTGAAATTTTGCAGCATCAGTCTCTTTATCCCTATGGCCTTAATTCCACTCTATCTGACAATAAGCATAATCAGCATAAATTTTCAATTCGTGAACTCTTCTTTCTTGTTAATAATAAGAGCTGCTCTAGAGGTAATAGAGGACAGAGGTTATTTCGCACATCAAGCAAAGTTGATTTTGCTAACTTGCTAAAAACTCTGGAAAGCTTTAAAACTGGCACTAATTTTGTTAAAAATACTTACAAAATTCTCAAGTCCTTCAAGCACTCTGTCCTTAAATGTTTTTTCAAATTCTGGAATGAAACTGCTGACCATGTTGATAAGCATGTTTTTGCTTTGGTTCTGGACATTCTTAAACATATTCTTAAAGATAAAATTTCTCTTAAAGAATTTTCCAGTAATTTTGTTACCATCAGGTTCCTAAATAAAGCCTACGATAATCTCAATGTAAGGAAGCTGTTCTACAATAATGCAATTTTTTTTCCCATCCACAGGCACCAGTCTATTGTAAGTTTTAAATATGTTAAGACCTTAGGGTCAATCGTTAAAAACTACAAACTTAACTCTTCGAGCTACATTCCTGTAATTACTACTTGTTCTTGTGATGAACATAAAGAAACAGTTCACTATGATAAGAATTACAACCATATTATCACCGGAAACTTGAGTTTTGTTGAAAATGAAAAGCTTAGGAATTTATTAGAGTATGGCTCTAAATTCAGACCTTCCTTCACAATTTCCAAAGAAAGGATTCTTGAGAGCTTCACTCAAGATGTAAATAAGTACATCGTAAAAACCAGTTTAACGTACAATCAGCCTATTGAGGCCTTCACAGAATGGAAATATAATATAATCAATAGCTTCACCGGTGAGTTGGCAGGTCTGGACTTTTGCTTCGACAGAAATCTCTTTTTCTCTGGAGAAGCTAAAAGGTCACTCTCCAAACTACAAGACCAATTTATTTTTACCACTACGGATAAAGCTAGCAATAATTTTGCAATTATCTGTAAGAAGTTCTATTTTGAATTGTTAACTATGGAACTCAATAATATAGTAACATACGAGCCCGTAAGTTATTCTACCAAGCAGTTAGAAAATCGGTTTAAGGCATTCTTCAAGAAACTTAAAATTCCGCAAACTAGAAGATATGGGCCTGAATTTCCATTTCTTTTTGCAACGGTTAAGTTTCATAAGGATCCTGTGAAGTTCAGGTTCATAGCTAGTGGAGTAAGGAGTCATAAAAAGAAAATAGATCTTGCTTTTGAAGATGTCTTAAAGAAGGTTTTGAAACACATTAGAAACTGTTCTAACTTGATGTACAGAGATTTTTGGATAATTAATAATAATGCAGAAGTAATTTCTACTATACTCAAAGTTTGTCCCCTAGATATTAATAGTTATGATTTTGAAAACCTATATACTAATCTGCCTCTATCAGATATAATCACTACCTTTAAAGAGCTGTATGCAGAATTTAAACTTAACCAATTTGTTGATGTAGGAACTTGGAACTCTTATCTCAATTGCTGCATAAAAAATAACCATATCTTATATAATAATACTCTCTATAAGCAAGTGAACGGTATTCCAATGGGAACATCAACGTCCACGAATATCGCTAATCTATTCCTGTTCTTTAAGGAATATAAATTCATTAAAAATCACCCCACCTGCTCAGATAACTACCTTTACACTTTTAGATATATTGATGATCTGCTGTGTATCAATAATTCCGAAGTTATAGAGAGTGATTTTGATAATATCTATCCTAGCTCTCTTAACTTATGTAAAACCAACCACAGTAATCAGGAACTTGAGTTCCTAGACTTAAGCATTAAGCTCAACAGAGGTAACCCATCTATTAGCCTCTTTGATAAAAGAGCTAATTTTCCTTTCAAAGTAATTAAATATCTACACTGGAATAATAACATTTCAACCAAAGTAATTGAGAATGTACTAATTTCTCAGGTCCTAAGAATTTCAAGAATTTGCAGCAACAATTTGGACTTCAATTACCACATTAATATACTATTAGAAAGTTTTCTAGAGAACGAAATTCCTTCTTCTTTCATCAAAAGAACTTTAAGAAAAATTATTCTGAATAATAGAGTAAGGTTGGCAGATCTGCTTTAATTTTCTACACAGTTAATAATATGATTCTGACCAATCAAAGCCGTAAGGAAGTTGGCTAGAGGATGCCTATTAACTACCTAAAGGAACCTTAGTGCTATGGATATGACGGTCCTATTAAAACAAAAAAATTAAATAATATAAACAAAATCACAAAAAAAGCTTAAAAATCTGTTTATAAAAGAAAATAAAAACAAATAAAAAAGAAAACTAGTTATTCATCACTAGGATAGCTATACTAAAAATAGTAAAACCAACATTAAAATTAATAAGATTCTGATTAATCTATAGAAGCTCACTAAGGTGATTTAATACATGCAAAGATTATTAAATAAACTGCTCGTGTATTTTATAATATTTCTCATGTATTCTGGAGAGTTAATTCTGCTCATTCTGATCATACAGATCCACAGTCTTAAGTTTATATTTTTTTCTCTGGTTAAAATCTCCGCGCGTTGGTTTCTTGCTGTATGAGGAGGCCATCAGCCCCACCCTCACTGCCCCCCAGCGTCTAGGGAGTGGCGGAAGAGGTCAGCCATGTTCTCCTCTTGTGAGGAGAAAAGTTTTTGTAACACAAGAGGTAAGCTCTCTTCCTTGTTTTTGGGCTCTAGGTTTTATAAGTTCAATGTTAGTACTTCATGTACCTTTTCTCTGTATTTTTAGCTTTTCAGCTTTTAAGCATTGGTTTGTCTGTTAACATTTATGCGGGTTTTAACTCTTACTTTTCTTTGTAACTTTGAGCGTCTTTTGTGGTACCTAGGAACAGAAGATGGCTAAGCTTGTTCCTTTTCTATGCGCTGTCTATGCGCTGTTTTTTCAAAGTAGTTAAGTTCTTAATAACTAATTAATTATGCACTTAAAGCACTGCTGAAATACTTTGTACATATTGCAACTAACTGTTTAAGGTATATAACTTTCACAAAGTTTTCTTTAGTTAATTATTATCTTTAACTTATTCTCGTTTTCGTGCTGTCATAAGTTGTAGAGTAGGGGGTTTTAGACTCAAGTTTTCTTTCAAAAATCTGTTCGTTATAAATTAACATTTCCTTTTTTAATTGCAATGTAAAATTTGTTTTTCAGGTTTAAATTCTCTCTCAAACGAACTTGGAATTTCGTTATAGCTGAAAATCATTTCTATTTATTATGTCACTCTCACAGCTTGAGTTCTCTTTAATCTTCTTCTCTCTGTTTAATAGTAACAGATGAAGAGCATGGGTCGGGCCATGAAGGTTAATGGATGCAAGCGAAATTGTTAACTAGTGCTAGGTCATGCTACTCTACGGAGGACATGACTTATATATATATATTTTAAACTATTTTAGGTGGGAATGTTACTTGCATCTATGGCCTTGCCGAAACCCATTTCCAACTAGGTCTTTGTGGAAGTGAGAAAATGCAGAGTTTTTGCTGGTCCTTGATAAAGCCAAGGCTCAGTATTCTCGACACCTTCTACATTCAGTTGTTTTATTTTATTTTTTTCTTTTCTCCTTTTACTCACACAGGTAGATACATAACCTTTTCTATGTTGTACTAGGTGTGAGTCAAAATTATATTTGTATATTTTTTTTTTGCTTAGGTATCTTTATAGAATATATATATATATATATATATATATATATATATATAATTTTAACTACTATATTTATATATATAAAAGTAATTACTATATATCTAGCACAGGGGCGCATTTAGAGGAGGCATTGCACCCCCCCCCCCCGAAAATGTTTCATAATTTCTTTTTTTGGTTAAAAGGCGACTTACATTAGAAAAAAATGCCTTAATTTTATAAAAAAATGTATCAACTTACATTAAACAAAAATGCTTAAATTTTTCATTAACTGTAATCTTCTTCCAGATGGTAGATTTCAAAAACTTCCTTTCTTCGTCCTCCCGTCCCGAGGAAAAATTCTATATATATTCCTGACATAGTAGAGGGGAACATTTCAGGAATAACAAAATTTTTTCAGCTAAAGGAGGGGCTTGAAAATTTTTATCTATTAAAATGCATTCAACGTCAAGAGATCCTGAATCACGATTCCCAGACAATTAGGCATGATTAGTCTACTTATTATATTTTGAAGAATATCATGCGTCGTAATACACTTTTTAATAAAATAAACTATAACTAGTACCATTTGAACAAATATTTAAAAAAATATATAATTGCAGAAATATTTGTACCATAAAAAGAAACGAAACTTCCTTATTCATCATAGCCTGAATTTATACAAATTTGGTTCGGTAACCTAAAATGTCTCGGGGGGGGGGGGCGAATGGTCATTTCCGGGAGGGCTTCGCCCCCTGGATGTATGCCTGAAAGAAACACTGCGTACATCACAACAGTATATAAACTATAGGCGTACACTATGTATATGTACACACATTGTGTACGTATACTATATACATGTATATACAGCCCCCTCCAACAAGAGTTCCTGGGTGCGCCACTGTTCTTGAATATAAAAAATAGATTTAACATCATGCCACAATGTTTTGCACGTCGTATGAAGTCCTGGAGAAAAACATCTTTTAGTTTATTATATTTTGAAGGAAGTGCAGTTATGTGCAAACAAACACGACTGTAATACATAACTAACTTCTTATCCTCATTGGTGAAAAAATTGCATTCATTGAACTGACGTTTCATTCACATTATCTTGTTGATATATATGTATTGGAACTACTGCCATGGCTGGAAAAAGGGGCCTCAAGTTTTCTGTTTTTATAAACTGAGAACTTGAGGCTCCCTTTTTCAGCTGTTTTCCCGTCTTTCAGTTTTTATGAACTTAAACCGCGAAAATGATTTCTCAATATTTTACTTATTTATTGAAGAAAAAATTGCTTTTCTTTTCAATATTTCATTCAAAGTTGCCGTCGAAATTCCCGGCTATTTCCTTAAACAGCACAGCCTCATGAGAAATTTTAGCTAAAAATTTTGTAAAATCTTTCTGCTGAGGCTAGAGGCCCTCTTAGGGCCCCTCCGCGATGCAGCTGTTGCTAGGGCTATCAGTACGCCACTGCCCTGGGCCCGAGGCTATGTCCTTATTAAACCCCCTTAATCCGGCTCTGCTTACAGTGTAATAGGCTTGCAGTTTCACTGCTAATCAAGCAAAATACAGAACTCAGGAAGCGGATTTCTTTACACGGAATAATTTTAAAACTTGAGCGATTCGCAAAGTAGAAAGATTGTTTGACAGGACTCTGATGAGATGAGAAACTGCGGAGACAGTCCAATTAATCAATCCGTCAGTCATCAAACAATGGTCTAAAAAAGAAACAACAACACTATAATTACGACCGAACTATCGGGCATAACCCTTAAAGACGAGGCCTATGAGAAGCTCTCGAGTCAACATTCGCTTTCTCGTTCTGAAACTTCTGAGAAATGCTTAAAAGACGTTGCGTGTCACCGGCCGGCAAGCAAAGCGCGCGAACCCCCAACCGGTGGCGACCTGGGAAATTACACCTTAGTCGGACATTGTTAGTCTGTTCGTGGCTAGCTGTTTAAAGAGAATGACGCGACGCTGGCCTCTTGGCACCCGTTCCTTGAAACTCTGAAGAGACAGGAGTTTTAAAAAGGTAGCTATTTTAGTCGGGGATCCTATCAACCGAAACACTCCCACCGAATCAGGAGATAACAGCTGGTGTCATCCGCTGAGCACTCAATCATTGAGTAGTTAGGGGCTTACCCGTCACTGAGTTGGATACATGACATCGATTTAAAGAGGGCACGCAACTGATGATAGCTATCATGACTTCCGAAAAGTAAAGAATAAAAACCCTGAGAAGAAATTTCGTCGTCCTTTGACTAACACTAGGTAAAGTTTTACGCGAGTTTCTGCGAACAAAATTTACTGTTCCTATTAACAATAGGTATACCTGTGATACGAGTTCCTGGGATAAAGATTCGCTGTCCTTTGAACAACACTAAGTGCCTTTATATACTGTATATATGAGGGCACTTTGTGTTGTTCAAAGGACAGCGAATCGTTTTCAATCTGTTCAAATATATATAATACATCCCAAGCTCTTTAATGCCCATTGCAAAATGTCTTGCAATCAATAAACTAGGAAAACAAAGGTATAAAGATTAATGGAGTTTACTTAACCTGCCCTTCATTTTGCTGATGACATAGTCATCTTTGCAACTACCCCTTCAGAGCTGCAGAGTATGATCCAAGAACTTTCTGACAAGAGTAAAGAAGTGGGATTAAAAAAAGCTTGAGACAATCGATACCAACATTTATCTTGGGCAGCAGATATCAAGTGAAGGTCGCATTGATGAAGAAATTAATCGACGCATAAAACTTGGATGAAGAGCTTTTGGAAGAAACAATAAGATTTTTAAAAACAGTATGCCATTATGTCTTAAAAGAAAAGTGTTTAATCAATGCATCCTGACAGTGCTTACGTATGGAGCAGAAACATGGTCCTTAACTAAAAAAGACATACAAAGACTGCAGACAACTAAAAGAATCATGGAGAGATGCATGCTTGGTGTAACCAGGAAAGATAAGAAGAGGAACTTGTGGATAAGGAAAATGACAGGAGTGGACATTAGGACCAGACTGATATCACTGAAATGGCAATGGGTTGGACATGTTACCAGGAGAACGGACCACCGATGGACAACCGAAAATTTAGTCTGGATTCCGAGGGATAGGAAAAGACCCAGAAGAAGACCCCATGGGAGATGGATGGATGAAATTCGAAATCATGCTGGAGTGACATGGAGGACGCAGGCTAAAGACAGACAATTGTGGAAGAAACTTGGGGAGACCTTCATCCAGCAGTGGATTGATAATGGTTGATGATGATAATGATATATATATATATATATATATATATATATATATATATATATATATATATATATATATATATATATATATATACACACACTGCTGGCCACCCAAAATGCAACACCAAGAAGGACACGAGATAGCAAAGCCAGATTTACTGGACACATAACAACAGATACAAAGATGAAACGATTGAGCTTACAGGCCCGTGCGACTTGCGGAACACGCAGACATCAATAGTTCGTGTGGCCCCCATGGCTGGCAATAACGGCCGCTATACGCCGCGGCATCGAACGAAAGAGGCTTTGGATGTGGGCTTGGGGCATGTCGGTCCAGGCTGCTTCCACACGTTGCCACAGTTCATCAGACGTAGCCGCGGGTGGTGCTTGCCGGGCCACTCGGTTGCCGATCAGCGACCAGACGTGTTCGATGGGCGACATATCGGGAGAACCGGCGGGCCACGGCAGCAGTGCCACCTGGTGGGCCGTGAAAAATTGTTGCATGGTGCGTGCCACGTGCGGGCGCGCATTGTCCTGTTGAAACGTGGCCGCTGGCAGTTCCTGCAGGTAAGGGGGGACTACAGGCTTCAAAACGTCGGAGATGTAGCGGTGGCTGTTGAATGTACCGGCGATGCGCACCAGAGGGGTGCGGGTGTCATATCCAATTGCGCCCCAAACCATAACGGTAGGCGACGGACCCGTATGGCGATGCATAATGAAGGCGCCATACAGTCTCTTGCCACGGTGCCGCCACACGCGGATCCGACCAACGTGGGGTTGCAGGCAGAAACGGGATTCGTCGGAGTAGACAATGTCGTGCCCTTCCGTAGTCCAGGCGCGGCGTTCAACGGCCCAGTGCCGCCGCACTCGACGGTGGTGTAACGTCAATGGTAATCGGAGCAATGGGCGCCGTGCGACAAGTCCCCGCTCCTTCAGACGACATCGAACCGTGCTGACAGAGGCTGTTGCGCAACGCACCATAATTCCTGCGCTAACGTTCGTGATGTGGCTGTTAAAGCCGTCAATGCCCGCCGCACAACATGCCGGTCCTCTGGTTCAGTGGTGTGCCGCGGCTGCGGTAATCGCTCACGTCGGTCCGTCCGTCCCTCCTGCACCCACAGAATCCATACACGCTTCACTGTGGCTGGATGTCGTCCCACACGGGCGCCGATGTCTCGGTATGATAAACCGCTGTCGCGATAAGCCACTATTCGTCCTCTGTCGAACTCCGAAGCGTACTGGAATGACTGCCGTATTCTGCGACGAGGCATCAGGAAGCTTCCCACGCACAGGTCCGGCAGCACAACACACTTCCACTACTTACACCCCGCCTTCTGTGCACCTTTCTCATAGTGCTTCTCGGTGGAGTGCCGGGCGCATTTGCATATGCCCTGCAATGCTAATTGTTTCCATGTCCTCTCACGGGCGACGCATGCTGCGAATTTCAGGCCAATCGGATGCTTCCTGCTTGGTGTTGCATTTTGGGTGGCCAGCAGTGTATATATATGTTCTTGTTTATGGGTCAAAGACGTTGACCTTAACTGAAAAAGATATACAAAGGCTGCAGGCAACTCAAAGAGGCATGGAGAGATGCATGCTTCATATAACCAAGAAAGATGGGAAAAGAAACTCATGGATTAGGAAAACGACAGGACTTGAGGACATCGTGATGAAAGTAAACATACTCAAGTAGCAATTGGCTTAATATATTTCTGGAACTGACCACCGTTGGACAATTGAAATACTAGACTTGGTACCGAGGAAGAGGAAAAGACCCAAATGGAGAGCACGTGTAAGACGGGTATAAAAAATTCAGACGCATGCCGAAATGATGTGAAAGAGAATTGTTCAAAACAAGGAGACGTGGAAAATAATTGGGGAGACCTTCACCCAGCAGTGAATTGGAAATGGTTGATGAGCTTCACATTCACTAAGTGTTCCTGAAAACAAAAATTCTGTGCCCCTTGACTAAAAACAGGTGCTCGCATGAGTAACACCGAGAATGCGTTCCTGGGAGTAAAAAAAAAAATCTTGTCCTTTGTCTATTATCAGGGCAAGAACAAAATGCTTTGTCTTTTGACAAACACAAAGCGTGCGTCTCTGAAAGCAAAAATTGTAGTCTTGTGTCCAACACCAGGTAGTCCTGCAGAAAACAAAAACTGTAGTCCTCTGAATAATAATATGACGTAGTCCTGTAGAAACCAAAAATTGTACTCCTGGGACTAACACCAGGTAGTCCTGTAGAAAATAAAAGTTGTAATTTTGTAGAAAACAAAAGTTGTAATTCTGTAGAAAACAAAAGTTAAAGTCCTATAACAAACACCTGGTAGGCATTTAGAAAACAAAAATGATTGTCCAGTGACTAACACTAGGTAGTTCTTTGGAAATCAAAAATTATAGATTTGTGTCTAACACCAGTTAGTCCTGTGGAAAACAAAAATTTGTAGTTTTCTGAATAACACCAGATGTTCCGGTGGAAAACAAAAAATTGTAGTCCTGTGACTAACACCAGGTAGACTTTCAAAAAAAAAAATGGATAGTCCCGTGACTAACTAATACCAAATAGTCCTGTAGAAAACAAAAGTTATAGTTTTGTGACTTACACCAAGTAGACCTTTAGAAAACAAAAATTGTGATCCCGTCACTAACACTAGGTAGTCCTGTAGTAAACAAAAATTGTTGTCTTGTGTTTAACAACAGTAAAAAACAAAAGTTGAAGTCATATGACTAACACCAGGTAGTTCAGAAAAAAAAAACTAAAATTGTAGTCTTGAGTCAAACAGAAAAAGAAATTCGAAATCATGCCGGAGTGACATGAAAAGAACAGTTCGAGAAGGAGTTGTGGGGGGGGATTTGAGAAACCCTTATCAAACAGCGCACATTTACAATGGTTAATGATGATGTTATGTATGTGTATAGATACATAATTCTTTTGCTAGAGGGTTTGAAAGGACATTTTAAGAGGGTTTTAAAGTTCATATTAAAGATGATATCTCCCACTTCGTAAAAAGTTCTTTTTGAGTTAATAGTGTCCTTCATGACGAATATTTTGATGCATTTTCTACCTTCAGTTATAGACAGCTTTCAGACCACGTGGCGGACAGGAAGGTTTTAAATACATTTTTCTGTTTGCTGCAGTACCTCGCCTACTATCCTATCCTCAAAGTCCGCTTTTTTTTTTTTTTTTCGTGGAATACCTTTCATTATAAAGAAACGTTTTTGTGCTTTTCCCACTTTTCGTATGCTCACTAAGCTAACCCCCCCCTCCAGTTTGCTATAAGCAAAACCATTATTTTTCAACTCTTTCGGTGTAAATGCTGTAATACTATAATATTTTGTTAAAATGCACTGTGAGGGAAAAAAAAAAATGCCTGAAATGTCTCAATTGTACTAGATTTACACCTTCTGTAAAACGTTGTGCTCGTCGCACCGATGTTTTCAATCTAATATTTTTCCTTTGAGAAATATTTATTTGATTAGTCATTGTTCAGCTTGTAACCTAATAAAATAATTTATTTGTTGTACATTTTGATAAAAGGTGAGATCATTTTTTATTTTCACTTAATCGTGGTTGCCAATTTTTGTTTTTTTACTTTTGTTTTCAGGGCTCAAGCCCCTTTTCGTTCTTCTCCTCTTTCTCTGGTTAAGGAAGTAAGATCGCTGGAGAAAGAAAGTGAGAATCGACATCTCAATCCGGAAATGGGTAAGCAAATGAGCAACACACTGTAAAACCTTGTGTATTTGAAGTAACACAGAGGATTATCCTAAGCGGCCTAACGAATAATCATGTGACTTCCACTGAAAAAGTCAAACCCTTGAAGTGCGAGTTTGTTCATCTGTTTATGTATCACATGATCATCCGCTTGAACAAGGCTGATATTCTCTAAGAGGATTTCTTAACTCAAGTGCAAATTCCTCTCTCCGCAAATAGCAGAATTTATTTATTAGCATAAGAATCGGGATTATGCCTAGGAATATTACTACAAAAAGACTTGGAGCGAGGTGGAGGACCCCCCCCCCCACCAGTATGAACCCCCAAGGAGCGTGTGTGTGTAAACACTATTTAGACGGAACCTATCACACAGACAAAGTAAGGGGGTGTCTATTACAGTATAACTTTAGATTCTCAGCCATGCACGTAATTCCATCGGACAAGGGCTTTGTCCGATGGTAAACTATCTAGGGGTGGAGGGGAGTGAGACTTTTCTGACATCACGACCTCGAATCGACTCATAGGAGAAAGAAAAAAAAAATGTCTAACCACTGAGGGGGCGGGTGAAACCACGTGCTGGACAGAAGCACGATTGGAATGCACCCACCTGTGGAAACTATTGTGAAGCGAATGTTGACTGTTGTGGGGTCGGGAGCGGGGGGATTAAACGGGGACAGAGAATACGGGAAATAAGTGAGCTAACTCCATAAGTGCACAGTGAACAGAGGCCAAGTGAGGACAGGCGTTTTTCAGATCGCAGTAGCACAGGTGGGTCCGCGCGGGGAGACACAAAAACATCTTTCGTTATATATAGGAGACTATTATGCCGATTGGGAGGTATATTCAAGGGAGTGAATGTGGGACACGTTACGAGTTCTAAAGGCGCATCCCACGAACGTTGAAGGATTGCGATTCGATGGACTAAATCCTGTTTTATCCGGATTCCTACGGGCAAGAGATGTCGGTGAGATTTCACCCACGGATTCCAAAACTGTTGTTTTGTCTGACCTTTAGAAGGAAAAGGAATTTAAAGCTGCCAATGCATATTTCACGATTTTTTTTTTTTTTTTTGAGTATTGTAGATTTAACTAGTAAATGGGAGACAGAAATGTCTGCTTACTGGTCCGGCGCTACAAAAAGACGTTCAGTGTGAGCGCAGCATTGGAAAAATGGGATTATGGGGAAAGCAGAAAGCGAACGAAGTGGACACCCAAACCAAGCTACTAGACTGTAATCCACTGTTAGTCTACTAAGTTAGAATACACTTGATGGAGCCACGGAAGCATATTTCCAAAAGCAGATAAATGGCAGAATTCTGATAATACGCGTTACTAATTAAACCTAGGTCTCGAGAGACCTCTCGTAATTTAATATTGGGGGTGCTGAAAACAATTGGGGAGGGTGGGGCGGATGATAGGAAATTTTTCGAAGGCTGAAAAGTGTTACCGTAAAATTTTGGTTTTAAACCAAGGATTAAATATTTAAAAAACTTTAAAAAAAGGGAGAAATAGTGAATTTTTCATAGTTAAGAATGATTCAAACCGGGAGTATTTTTACCAAAATTACACACGGTTACCTTTTTTTTTTTTTTTTTTTTTAACCTTTGATCTCTTACTGCAAAATGCTTCCCTAAGCTAGGCAAAATCAACTAAGTAATAACATGAGTTAATGAAACAGCAGATATTGATACTTTCACAAAGTTTGTGCATGCTGGAATGATTCAGAAATGCATCTACATTGTTAACAATGAGAAACTAACAGGAAGACGTTTTGTGGTTGCAATGACTGATTTTAAACATATGTATTAAACAAGTAAAACTAAAAAGAGACATTTTGCTGCGTACTGCTATCAGCTCAGAACTGGGGGCGGGGCGTAAGTTTCGTATGGGGGTAGCAAAAACTTTAAAGTGCTTGGCAGAAATTTGGCCAAAAATTCTGTTCATGTAGGTTTTCCCCAATCCTAATGATATTATCTCCAGTAATAAAAGGTCTTCAGGTACGTACTGTTTATTTACTGGAAACATTTTTGAAACATAGTGCATGTAATACTGGGGCAGATTCCTGTTGGAAGACGTAAGGCCTCACTTACATCTTCCAACAGGACTCAAGAAAATTTGTGGAACTCAGCAATCTCCTTTGTGATTCTTCCGGCGCTGTGAGCTGACAACAAAGATGATTTTCAAATTCTTCTGTGACAGTGTTATCAATGATTTACATGGGAAGAAAACAAACTGAACTTTCAAACTACGGTTTCTTTTCCAGGTTAAATAGTCTTTAAAATATAAATATCTAAAATCATTCCACATTTACCATGATAACCCTGTATACAGGGTGTCCCATAAAGATGTAATCAAATTTCAAATAATCATAACAGTTTTAATATAAATGATTTTAATACACAACTTGTGTTAATTGGCAGAACAGATCATGAAGGTTTATAGACATTCGGCATAGGCACCATTTGCCACCCGAACAATGTCACAACGGTATCCCAGTTGTAACGATGTTCGTTCGAGGATGTCCGTATTAACTTTCTGCATTGCGTGTGTAATCCTTCTTTGTGTCTGCAATAGAGGTGCTGTAAACCTCACCCTTGATGAATCCCCATAAAAGAAGTCACTGGGTGTTATGTCTGGGGGCGTGGGGGCCATGCAATGGGACCACCACGCCCAACCCATTGATTGCGAAATTTGGTATATCCAGAGAACTCCTCACAATCAACGCCCAATGAGGTGGCGCCCCATCTTGTTGGAAAATCACCGGTTCCAATTTTATCCAACTGGGTATACACAAACAGCTCAATCATGTTCAGGTAATCGTTAACTCTCACGGTCGCCTCCCGAGAGAAAAAGGGTCCAATAACACGGTCGACCATTATGCCACACCAAACATTCACTTTGGGGCTAGCATGTTCATCTTCCATTATGCAATGTGGGTGTTCAGTTCCCCAAATTCTCACATTCTGCTTATTAATCTTTCCAGAAACACGGAAAGTGCACTCATCCGAGAAACAGATTTGTCTCGGGAAAGATTCAGCACTTGCAAGGTTCTGCAACATCTCTTCAGCACACTGTTTGCGTTTCATTTGATCATCTGGGGTCACGTGATGGGTTATCTGCAGTTTATACGGTTGCATTTCCAATCTCTGACGTAACACTCTGTGCAATGCATGACGACTTGGGGGTGGCCAGCCGTCGTGCTGCTTGACTTTCGAGGTCTACATGTGAATGTTTGTCTCACAACCTCATACCTTTCTAGAACCAGCGATGATCGTCCAGGGCTTTTCTCTGTAAGGACGCTACGAGTTTCCTTGAATGACTTGTACCACTTTCTAATGCCGTTACGTGTGGGCAGTTTGCTCCCATATTTTGTTCTGAAATTTAGTCGAACCTCTTTCGAATCGTGTCACAATGAACCACTCCACATGTAACGTACCAGGAGATGTGACGTACCTGCCAGAAGGACGCACACGACATAAAGGCAGATAGGAATCAGAATAAAACGTCAGCGTAGCTCAATTGGTAGAGTGACTTATTCCGGAATGAGGGGATCCGGGTTCGAATCCTGGCGTGGACAGAAATGACGGAGAAATTTACTTCGTTATACACAATCTATTCTTTTGCCGCAGAATCCATTGAGTACACTCCTAGAAAACTTATTCCTTAAAACCTGCAACAAACAGAATGCTGATATTAGTTTTGTATCTAAAGTTATCATTATTTGAAATTGGTTACACCCTTTTGGGACACCCTGTATATAAGGCTTTTGCCAATGAACCGATTCCATGGACCCCCATTCTTAAAGAATTTCTGGCTACTCTATTGCCTGTCTGTGCTATACACCTTAAAATGGAGAGGTGTTGAGGGTTTTTTTTTTTTCAAGAGGGTGTCTGAGGAGATTTGGCAAGTTGTTTTTGGTGTTGGTGGTGACGCGGGGAGGGGGTGTTTATAAATCCTTGTAGGGGCCCGACAAAAGGGTTTGCTTTGGAGAATGGGGTGGCTGCTCTCGTCTTAGAAAAAAAAAATGTGAGTGGGAGAGAGGAGGAGAGAGAGAGAGAGAGAGAGAGAGAGAGAGAGAGAGAGAGAGAGAGAGAGAGAGAGAGAGAGAGAGAGGGGGGGGGACAGAAAGGCAATTTACTTGCTTTTTTCTTCCTTATTTACATGGGTCAGCAGGGTTGCACAGCTTTAGAAAATTATCTCCATCAAAATAATCACATTAAATAATTAAATAACAAGATACAAGCAGCTGCTGTAAAATCCATGGCTGTGAATTACCAGATTCCCGAGAAAATGCACTTATTATATTTTATTTTGGGGTTTAACAGCCACCCGAATCAACTCTTACGGTTATAAGCAGTCGCTCGACCTTAATTTAGGGACACTGGCTCCAGTGATGGGAAACAGCCAGTGCCGTAAGACAAAAGCGCCATCTGGAACTCGGACCAGGTCTGAGCTCACGACCAATCAGAAACTCACGTCTATGACCACTCCACCACTGCACTATTACTTTTTTTTTATTCTATAGATCTCAATAAAATCTTTCAAAACAAGTTTTTGCTACTTTTATTCGAATCGCTAAGTTAATTTTAGCATTTTCCAGTTTGAATCACCCTTAACAACGCGCCCAACCTCTTTGAAGTTTTTGTTTATATTTCCGTAACGCATCATTACCGCTGCTCGCAAAAGGAGCTTTTGTTTTTGTTTTTATGTGATTTTCAATCAGACGTTTACGCAAATACGTATTACATTCAACGATTTCTCCTGTCGCCCCGGTGGCGCAGTGGTCTAAGCGATGGCCCCTGATCATTCGTCCGAAAGGAGTCCGGGTTCGAATTCCGGTGAGGCATGGATGTTGTGTTTGTCTTACGGCACTGGATCTTTCCCTTCCGTAGAACCAGTTACCCTAAATTAGGGACGGGCGACTGCTTGAGTTGCTCGCGGTGGTCGTTAAACCTCCAATAATAATAATAATAATAATAAAAAAAGATTTCTCCTTCACAAAATTTATAAAATTCTAATACTTCGTTACAATATTCCGCATATTTTCATAGCTATTAAAACAGTAAGATTGGCAACATCTCGTGGAGAATATGAGAAGCAATCGCGGGAACTTTCAGAAGTTACGGGATTACTTCAGGAGGGGCTTCACCAGGGGGGGGGGGAATGGCACATTTCTCCGATTTTTTTTATGATAATTAACAGTTTTCTGAATTACCTATGAGAAGCACTGATTTTCCTAACATAGTGGAACCGGGGCCGATTTTCCTAACATAGTGGAATTACCTATAAGAAGCACTGATCTTCTTAACATAGTGGAATTACCTATAAGAAGCACTGATTTTCCTAACATAGTGGAACCGGGGCCGCGGATGGTTTAGTGGTTTCGAGTACCAGGGGTTTCTCCGTGGGTTCATGACTCCCACGGAGAAACCTCAGGTTCAATCCCAGTCAGATACGAACGCTCGAACCACTAAATATCCGCCGTGCGTCAGATGGGCACGTTAAGCCGTCGGACCCCGGGTACTTGCCCCCCCCCCCGGTTATAAATAACGGCGTCTTCCTCTCCCTTTCTACCTCACTTCCGTGTGACTTCCCTATCGGGCACTCTAGCCCAAATCTCCTAGCTTCCTACTTGTAAGGGTTGTTTAAGACCTAGGGTCAGATACTCCCTTCCTAAAATTCTCTACATATGATCTGATTTGATCTGAATACAGCGGAACCACGGTTATACGTTTTTCTCGGGGGCGGTCTCACAAAACTCATAAAAGAAACTTCAAAATGTAATATACTATTGAAAATTTTTGAATACCTCTTAAAAGAAAAAGGGGAGAGGTACTCATTATTTTAGATTACGCTCATTTATAATGCAAGATATACATACATGCATACATATTTGGTTGGAAAGAATGTAATGTCCAATGATGAAGTACACGAAGTCAAAGCCACGGCGCACATTGGCCGATGAGATTGCGCTTCACACCGGCATGACATCAGCATGTAGGGTGGTGGCTTACGCAAAACAAATAATATAATTACACTGGAAATATAGAGATATGACTGTTTGATGTGGCACGAATTCGCCTTGTAGTAAAGTGATCTGAAGAAATGATACCTGTTGTCTGCACACTCTAAACAAATTTCTGAAATTCGCGAACCATTTTTCGTCATTCCTTCCTTGAATTAACGAAGCATATTTCTGATGCAACCTTTTCCGTGAAATGACGGAAATAAACCTGAATATCACGGATTTTCCGTACGGCAGGAAAATTCTGAATTTTCAGAAACCTTTCCGCAATTTCCTTCATATATTAACGGAAAAACTCCATTCTCAGTTTTTCGTATGACGAGCAATATCCGGTAATAAGAGCAATTAGGGGGAATACTTGTGATTTGATTAAGGTCGATCCACCTAAAATCTTTGCCTTGTATTTCCAATGGAAAAACTTCTGTAGCCATTTTCATAACAATTAATGCGTTACCAAGGATGAAAATTTGAACATCTATAAAAATAACATCATATTATAGCTTAGTATACTTAATATTTTCTAAAATTTAACCATAATTAAGCAATAGAACATTTGTTTGTCTACTGACGTCATTAATGTACAGGTCGCGCCATCTCTTTTCTGGTCTCAACACCACCAAAAGAAAACTTATTGATTTTTAATATAATTATGGTAAAGTTTTAGAAAATATTAAGTATACTAGGCTATAATATGAAGTTATTTTTATCGATGTTCAAATGTTTATCCTTGGGAGCCCATTAATTGTGAAGAAAATGGCTACAGAAGTTTGCCCATTGAAAATACAAGGCAAAGATTTTAGGTTGATACACCTTAACCGTTAAATTTCAATTGTCTGTCGAAGGATCAGTTTTTGAAGTTCTGTAGCGAGATCAGATATTGTAGATAGTATATCGCATGAATTTTGGTTATTGTGGCACAGGATATTTCTTCTGCTCTTCCCCATTTTGTGTACCAGTTATTATATATTGTGTTACTGTAAGAAACCAGGTTCTTAAATCATTGTACAGGTGATTGTACGATATTCATGTATCAGTCTGTTGATCGCTTAAGACAAAAGCTGTTATAGCTATCAAGAGTAAAATTTTATATTTAGAAGTTTAGTGAAAATAGTACTATAAAACAGCACATTTCACTGTTTCTTAAAGATAATTGAAGGTCATTGTTAGGAAAATAATTTTATCGCGGGAAGAAAAGGCAAAATTCGCGTGGAGGTCGCGGGGTAAATCGTAAAATTTCATGAAAAGTTCGCGGCCCAAAATTTACACTGACTTTTCCAAAAAAAGTTTACCAGTTACGAAGTAGTAATACAAAGAACGTAATTAAATAATTATAAATAATTAAATAAGAATTATATATTTTTTAAATTGATACATTTTTAAACCATTCAAATTCTGGTAATGTAACATGGTTGATGAGATCAATATTTCCACTTAAGTGGAGGGCGTTTTGATGCATTATATTGTACATAGCCAGATTTTCTTCTTTAATACAGTGTCAATTGTCCTGAAACACGTTTTTAAATTTAGAAAAGGAAAGTTCGGTATCGACACTGTCTGTGGGTTCTAACAGACACTCCTCTTCGAACCAGAGATGGAAACGGGTCTCGGATCAGCGGGTCGACAATTTCTTGCGGGTCAAACGGGTCGGGTCAAGCTGTTCCTGACCAGATTTCGACCCGATTTTATTTCCGTTTTGTTTTTGAAAAGAAAAAAATATTCCAAAGAACCCTTCGGAGCTCACTGAAATAATACTTCACAGCTACAGAGTATAATTCAGGAACTTGCTGAGAAGGTAAAGAAATGGGATTAAAAATGAACTTTCAGAAGACAAAACTGAAGTACAATGCTTTTATAAGGAATGAGGATTTACCAATTGATGGGGAAAGCTGGAGATAGCCAATTCCTACATTTATCTTGGGCAGCAGATATCAAGCGAGGGTCACATTGATGAAGAAATTAATTAGCGCAAAAAACTTGGTTGCGGAACTTTTAGAAGAAACAGTACAATTTTTAAGAACAATGTGCCATTTTGTCTTAAGACACAAAAGTGTTCAATCAATGCATCCTTCTAGTGCTTACTTACGGAGCAGAGACGTAGACCTTAACTAAAAAAGACATGCAAAGACTGCAGACAACTGAAAGAAGCATAGAGAAATACATGCTTGGTGTAACCAAGAAAGATAAGAAGAGGAACTTGTGGATAAGGCAAATCACAAGAGTAGAAGACATCACGATCAGAGTAAAATCCCTGAAACTGCAACGGGCTGGACATGTTGCCAGGAGAAGGGATCACCGATGAAGAACCGAAATTTTAGACTGGATACCAAGGGACAGGAAAAGAGCCCCCCCCCAAAATAATCAGTGGGAGATGGATGGATGGAAGAGATTGGCCCAAAACAGTCTGTTGTTGAAGAAGCTTGGGGAGACTTTCATCCAGCAGTGAATTGATAATGATTGATGATGATATATTCAAAATTATAGTTCAAAGCAGATTTGTCCGGGTCATGTCCGGACCGGGTCCAATTATGTGACCACCGGGTCCGGGTCGTTTCCGTGTCCCAAATTTTTAACCCGTTTCCAACTCTGCCTTGAACATGGGAATGTCGCTAACAACAAACGAATATTCTTCGTCGTCTAAAAGGTCCAAGGACTCAAATTGATCGGAATCAAACACAAACATCCTACACATGCTTTGAAAAAATTTGCGGCTAGCTGAAAAAAAACATACTTTTTATCTTCAAAAAAATAATGCTTAATTTTTCTATAACAAGTGTATGGAGCTATATGTTTGCAGCGACGTGATCGCAATCTTGACTCTTGTTAAGAAGATTGTTGGTAATGTCCTACACTTTATTATATATTTTGTGCGCGGAAATTAGCTGTTTTT
Organism: Macrothele yani; assembly: GCA_039090855.1. NCBI lineage: Eukaryota > Metazoa > Arthropoda > Arachnida > Araneae > Macrothelidae > Macrothele > Macrothele yani. The sequence goes on from CM077004.1 coordinate 37,988,458, forward strand.
CAAATAAAATGACTGAAATATAAATGCTTCGGGTTTACTTTTAAATCTCTATCTTGACAATACCCAATGATTTTTTCCAGAACACAATTACTACTGTTGTCTTTTTCTTTTTCAAAAAACTCTGCGTAGTCTTCTAAATGTTTACAGTGAAAACGCACGGCCTCAAGCCAACTATTCCACCTAGTCTGCAGCACAGGTACTTGTGGTAAGCAAGGTATTTTGTACTCCTCTACCTAAAATAGTCGAAAATGACCGTTACAGAAGGGATAATGTGTGAAGGCACGTTAAACAGCAACTACTAAAGAGTTAACATTTTAAAATTCATTCTGCCGAATTTCGCCCAAAAGATTTAAAGATGCGCATTGCAGGTTGTGACGTACCTGCCAGCAGGACGCACACGACATAAAGGCAGATAGGAATCAGAACAAAAGTCTGCGTAGCTCAGTTGGTAGAGCGACTTGTTCCGGAATAAGCGGCCTCGGGTTCGAATCCCGGCGTAGACCAAAGATGACGGAGAAATTTACTTCGTTATAAGGTGACGTGAACACAATTAAAAAAATATGGCTTTCAGTCTCTTTCCCTATGCTCTGGACATGTAAGATACTTTGCCTGTCAAAAAAGCGGTTATATTCGCAAAAGGTATTTCATATTTTTAAAGCACTGAAATATTACCTCGCTGACTGCTTTAAAATTTACGGATTCCAAAGTGATGCACTCGAGTAAGATTCCATTCAAAGAGGTTTCAGCATGCGAAATTATAAATACACCACACAGTGAATACTCAAGAGACCAATATGGCGTATTAAATCTGTTTATTTTTGTGGCGTAGTAAGCACAAACACTCGCCGAGCTTTTGCACTCCACTGGGACGCTTTTTCAAGGCAACGGTAGAAGTAAGGGAATTCGAACTCGTAAGGAACAAAGATGATTTTTGAAAATAACGTGAATGACATCCCGAGCATATTACACGTATTTTTATCACGCAATTATACGGTGAGTCGCGACGTGTTTCTATCTTTTAATATCGCACGCCAAGCTCTTGGTATTTCAGTAGAAATTATATCATTGCACGCTAGTTTGCTGGGTAGGATTTCGACTGTTTCCCTGATGGGCATCTCTTTAAAGTTCGTGTATGGAGCAATTCTTCTAATACTATTCCACAGAGGAGCGGCCGATGAATGCATGACTTCTCTGGCGAGAGCTGTATTCTGCATGTCCTAGTTGACACTTCGGACGTGCTCTTTACATATAGTGTCCAAGGAATGCTTTGTTATTCCGACATATATCTTTTCCGTGTTGTCAGGATATAACAACGGTATAGCGTACACACCTGCCTTTTCTTTTTCACACTGTCTCTCCTTGCAGCTTGATACTATATGTGATAATGGGGTCGGGGACTTCATTGCTATCAATATGATGTATTTACGTAATAAATACTTTAACCAATATTATAACACAAAATCATAAAAATAGAAAGTGAAATAATGAACTGCAAGGCAAGCTAGGCAAGAAAAAGTAACAAAAGCAAAAAGGACCGCAAGAAAAAAGTGCAAGGCAAGCTCCGCACGAAAAAGCAAGAAAAGCAAAAAGCTCTGCAAGAAAAAGCAAAAAAGCTCCGAAAAGCAAAAGCTCCGCAAGAAATAGAAAAGCTCAAAAAGCTCCGCAAGAAAAGCAAAAGCTCCGCAAAAAAGCAAAAGCTCAAAAAGCTCCGCACGAAAAAGCAAAAAATCTCCGCAAGAAAAGCAAAAGCTCCAAAAGCTCCGCAAAAAAAAAAAAAGCCCAAAAGCTCCGCAAGAAAAAGAAAAAAGCTCCGCAAGAAAAGTGTAAGGCAACTTCTATCGTTAAAAGAATGAGAGCATTTCGTTTTTCAAATATCAACCGTTTGCAAAAAAAAAAAAAAAAAAAAAAAAAAAGTGAGAAAGAAAATAAGCATGGTAGAGTTCATAGTTAAATAGCATAACGACATTGCCAGTCCTAAACCGAAAAAAGTGTGAAAAGAAGTTTTCATCTAAGATAAAAAAATACAAATAACTTAAGCAGAAAAAGATATGTAAGTCGTGTTCTTACGAAAACAACTTACCGGCAAGCAAGAGTAAGATTCTGTCAGAAATAAGGGTTAGATTCGGTCGGAATTAAAGAGATATCAAATAAACACTTACAATTTTTGTCGTTCTTTTGATCCTTTTCGCCATTCATTTCACACGCACCACTAAACCCCAGAAATCGGGGCCGCAGGTGGCCTAGTGGGCAACGTTCGTTACTGCCAAGGAAAGGACCTCAGGTTCGATCTCAGGCGGGTACGAACGCTCGATCCACTAAATATCCGCCTTACGTCAGATGGGCACGTTAAGCCGTCGGATCCCGGGTACTTCTCCTTCCCCCGGTAATAAATAAGGGTGTCTTCCTCCCCCTTTCTACTTCGCTTACGTGTCACTTTCCTATCTGGCACTCTAGCCCAAATCTCATAGCTTCCTATTTGTAAGGGTTGTTTAAGACCTGGGGTCAGACACTCCCTTCCTAAAATCCTGTACATAGGATCTGAATTGATCTGAAATCCAAGAGATCACTTAAATGGCCATCATACTCAACGATGAAAAAATACCCTCAGGATAAATTTCTTGGAAAACTTTCAAGAGATCTTTGTTTAGCAATAAACGACTGCTGCAGAGGATGATATATTTTTCATTTCTTCACCTGTTATACTTTTCCACACTGTACGCATGCAGGCGCGGACTGGGGCGCCGGGACACCGGAAAAATTGCCGGTAAGCCGAGGTTTTTTGAGCAGGCAAGCCCCATGTTAAACAATTGAAAAAATTAAATTGCTTTGTACTTCGCCAGGCTTGTAAAGCAAAATAAGTTATGCTGAAAGCGTTAAAGCTTAATGTCCACGTATGGAACATTTTTGGGTTGATTAATGCATATATGAATGTAACGGATCTGCATCTGATTGATTGCTTTTCTGGTAGTGGCACGAATTCTTAAAATTGCGGGTTTGAAAAGTCTGTTTCAAATGCAGAAAGAATGTTGTTTTTTTCATTCTCAAGTAATTAAAATAAACATTAATTTTTCATTCTTGAATTTCTGTCATTTCGTAATCCACGGCGCTATGTGTGTTTATCTGTCAGCATCTGACTTCACAAATCATTGGGGATGGGCTCAGCAACTGAGACGTCTCCATCTGGTGGGGCTTAACGGCACAAGCTATTTAATCATAGCTAATAAATTCAAAAGGGCGGGAAAAATGGTGAAAATCTTTAAAATACGTGGAGACAATGTAAATAGAGAAAGTTATCCCACTTTCGACGTTTTTCTTTAATTAACACACAGCAACCGAAAAATTGTATAAATGTATTTCGACACCGCTGGGAGCAAGCGGTGTCCAAATACAATTTTTCGGCTGCTGTGTGTTAATTAAAGAAACACGTGGAAAGAGCGGTGACTTTGCCTATTTATTTTATTTAGATTCTTTAAAAATCGTGGCTCTCAAAATATTCGCTTCCAGGGCCGTTTATAGTCCGCCACTGTACATGTGTATTTTGTTCTCCAACATGCAATACAAAATTCCATTATTACTATGTAATGTAAATTTTCGCTTTTCCTACTGGAAATTCTCAACGTTTTCCCAATTTTTACTGCATACACACACACGCTTCCAGGAGCTCTACAGAAATAAATTAGCAATCAGAATTAGTGTTATCCCGAAAAGTTCTGTAGCACCTTCCAAGAACAGAAAGGGCAGGGTCCAATTTTTAGGGGAGGACAAATGCCCCCTCTTCTATACGGGCGCCTAATAATAATAACGCCGGAGAATTTGTCATTTTCATGTAGGACTTCCGTCCACAGGTAGTAGAGTTTAAGTCCCAGCCACCTACAGTGAGATCGCCTTTGGGGCAGGACACAGAAACGGAAGGAATGAGAGCAAGTCTAGCGACTTTTGACAGAACAGTTTGTAGTGAGATTAGAGTACAGTAGATGGCGCCACCGTACAAGTACGATATTGCACATAGATGGGTGAGAGAATTTCAGGGAGGACATAGGAAAGGATACCCATTTAACCAGTGGGTCCAGCCTGGGGGCCGTCACTTTACTTGCTCGTCCGATGCACGGCGGATATTCAGCGATTGTTAGTAAATCACAATATCTCTGAAAGCCTGGGCTGATCTGAAAGATCAGCCCAGGCTTGAACCTGGGGACCCAGCATCGATAGTCTGAAACACTAACCACTAAGCCATCCGCGCCTATGTGTACTTCCGATTATTATCGGCTCTTCGGGTGGTTAAACGTATCAACGCGCTTTGTTTACGCAAGGCCTGCGCACACCCACCACCACGTTGCAAAGAAAGTAGCTCCACTGCTGAGTAAAGACAACTCTTATTATTTCATAAAATGCATGAAATGGATAATACTCGCAAATCGATTCATGAGGAGCAGAACAGAAATTCCTAGCCAGAAAAAAAAAAATAACTGAAGACATTTAGTGCACAGATGATTTATTACTTGTTCCTGAATGGTTTCTTCTATTTTCCTGAATCTTTTTTTCTTTTTTTTTCATTTTGTTTACCGATTACTTTGATTAAATCCTGAAAAGGATATGAAGCTGCATTCGGCACGTACGTCTAAACATCATGAGCCAATTAATGTCCCGACGTAGAAGTAAGCATCCTCATAGCTTTAGCTTATATTTCCTTTAATGATTGTAAGTAGTTACAAAATACTCAAATTATATAAAGGAAATAATTTTTCAATTGATATCTATTTGACTCTTTGCGTATTTCTTAATTTCATAAATCTGCCCAAGCACTTCTCATTAAAAACCAGACAAAATCTTTTGAGTTATGCTAAGTAGAATATAGAAACCATTCATTTCCAAGAAAAGAATATCAATTAGAATAGTAAATATCTTTCTTTGTCATCATCATGACAATCATCAGCATAGGGATATTTTCGAGATCCTATCAGCGAGATAATAACCATTACTAGGAGTTCAAACAGCGTTTTGGCATTGTATGTTAGGGAGACTCTTTCACTGATTGTTTTTTCTGCTTCTTAGCCAGCTGGCACCCACTGCAGGGTATAGGCCTCCCCGTCTTTTCCAACTTCCTGGATACTTAGCCTCAGTCCACCATTTAACACCTCTAAATTTCTGAAGGTCATCTCTCCATCTTTCTCTCTGATACCCCCTCGTCTCTTTCCATTTCTCCATTGCCATTCAGTCTTCCAACATGTCCAACCCATCTCCACTTTGATTCTTTTGTTATTTTCATAATAATAGTTACTATGATTCTTTCTCTGATAAGTTCATTTCTAACTCTGTCTCTTCTTGTTATTCCGAACGTTCTTCTCTCTAACTTTCTTACCGATACTCTTATTTTTTCACATTGTAGTTCTGTGATACTCCACGTTTCACTTCCATAAGTAAATACGGAGTTAATACAGGCATTGAAGATTTTTCTTTTTAAACACAATGGAAGATCGCCGGTTAAACAATCTTTAAGTCTCCAAAAGGCTCTATTGCCTTGGATAATTTTTCTATTGATTTTCCTTTCTTGTCTTCCTTCAAAACTGATTACTAGAGCGCGTACTAATTTATTATTTAATAATATTAACTTGACCTGCCTTAGGATCTGGAATGGGTTGCCGCTTCGAATCAAGACGATGACACAATTTTCGGTATTCAAAAGAGAACTAAAGACTTTCAAAGTTAATGGTTGATTACCGTTTGGTTATATCATCATCATCATCATTGTCAACCATTATCAATCCACTGCTGGACGAAGGTCTCCCCAAGTTTCCTCCACAACGGTCTGTCCTGTGCCAGTCTCCTCCATGTCACCCCTGCATACTTTCGAATTTCATCCACCCATCTCCCATGTGGTCTTCTTCTGGGTCTTTTCCTGTCCCTTGGAATCCAATCTAAAATTTCAGCTGTCCATCGATGATCTGTCCTTCTGGCAGTATGTCCAGCCCATTGCCATTTCAGGGATTTAACTCTGATCACGATGTCTTCCACTCTTGTCATTTTTCGGATCCACGAGTTCCTCTTCTTATCTCTCCTGGTTACACCAAGCATGCACCTCTCCATGCTACTTTGAGTTGTCTGCAGCCTTTGTATGTCTCTTTTAGTTAAGGTCCACGTCTCCGCACCATACGTAAGCACTGGAAGGATGCATTGATCAAACACTTTTCTTTTAAGACATAATGGCATATTGCTCTTGAAAATTATGCTGTTTCTTCCAAAAGCTCTCCAGGCAAGTTTTGTACGCCGATTAATTTCTTCATCAATGTGACCCTCACTTGATATCTGCTGTCCAAGATAAACGTACGTGTCTGTTATCTCCAGCTTTTCTCCATCAATCGATAAATCTTCATTTCTTGTAAAAGCATTGAGCATCACTTTTGTCTTCTGAAAGTTCATTTTTAATCCCACTTCTTTACTCTTGTCAGCAAGTTCCTGGATCATACTCTGCAGCTCTGATGGGGTAGTTGCAAAAATGACTACGTCATCAGCAAAACGAAGGTGGGTTAGATAATCTCCATTAATCTTTATCCCCTTGTTTTCCCAGCTCAGTGACTGAAAAACACCCTCCAATGTGGCATTAAAGAGCTTCGGAGATATGGTGTCACCTTGTCTCACTCCCTTTCCAATTTTTACGTATGTTGTATTTTCAAACAGCCTAATCTTTGCACTTGCATTTTCATAGATGTTATTAATAATATTAATGTATGCATCTTCAATACCGCAGGTTTTCAGAGCCATTGTAACTGCTGATGGTTTCACCGAATCAAAGGCTTTTTCATAATCGATAAAAGCCATGCACAATGGAAGTTCATATTCCCTCGCTCTTTCAATTAGTTCTCTCAGCACGTGGATATGATCTATTGTGCTGTAGCCACTCCTGAATCCAGCTTGTTCTCTCGGTTGAGCCATGTCCAGTGTTACCTTCAAGCGGTGTGAAAGAACTTTAGTGAAGATTTTATAAACTACTGATAGGAGGCTGATAGGTCTGTAGTTTCCGAGATCCTCAATGTCACCTTTCTTATGTAGCAGGATCATTGTAGCGGTGTTCCAATCCTCAGGAATCTTTCCTTCATTAAGGCATCGAGTGAAAATTTGGGCGAGTACTGTTTCGATTTCTCCACTTGCTTCTTGTATGATGTCTACAGTAATTCCATCTTCTCCTGGAGTTTTTCCTCGCTTCATGTTCTTGATTGCATGTGCAACTTCTGCTGGAAGGACTGGAGGAACTCTGGTACTGGTATGTTTCATGATGTCTGGAGTGCATATATCATCCCTTTCATATAATTTGGAGTAGAAATCTTTCACTCTTGTCAAAATTTCGCCTCTATTTCTTGTTACAGAACCATCTTCTTTTCTCAGTGCCATAATCTGTTTTCTTCCCTTACTGAGATGTCCCTTTGCTATCTTTAGGCTTTGGTTGTTTTCAATTGCTTTCCTCACTAGTTCACAGTTGAATTTCCTTACGTCTTCAGTGATACTTTTTCTTACTGTCTTGCATAGCTCTATATATTCCACTTTGGAAGTCACATCTTCTTTAGTTGTCCTCATCTCTCTTCTTTTTTGCATCAACATTTTGGTTTTTCCTGATAATTTGTTCACATGCAACTTGTTCTTAGACCCAGCTAATTTTGTTGCTGTTTCCATAAGAGCTTTGGTTACTTTTCTGTTAACTTCAGAGATGTCCACTTCTTCCGATGTTAGGCCTTCTAAAGCAGAGAACCTGTTCTTCAGTTCTAACTTGAAGGTATTATGGTGTTTTTTAAGGTTGGTTATGTCAATAGATTTTGTTTGTCCTATGAGCTTGCCACGTTCAAGTTTAGTGTTGAGGTGCATCTTACATCTCACCAATCTATGGTTATATATTACGTATTATTACTTTAATTTACTGCATGATGATTAAATTGTTCTTTGGCTTGACTATTTAGAGTCTTTTTTTGGGGGAGGGAGGGGGAGACTAAGGATGCTCGTCAGGCTATTGTTAGCCTTTTTCCCTGGTTCCCCTGCCACAATCACAATGCATCGCACTGATTTGTTTTTAAGAACCTGTTGTAGTGCTTCAATTTACTTAAACTAAAACTAAAAACAAAATTATTCATATTATCATACGTGTTTTTGTATTTCCTATTACTTCATTTATACTTTTCAATATATGTACAATATTTGTATTTGTATGTTTGATGTCTTATGTGTTTGTATTAGTTGTATTATCGTTCATATTTTTGCATTTATGTGCTGCATTAATTCTTTTCTTTTTACATATATCTACTATATTTCTTTTGTGTTTGCATATGGTGCGATTTGTAATTGGTCCATATTTTTTGGTACAGAAATTGTATCTGTGATTTGATTGTGTGGTGAACGGTGTAGTGTGGCAAAAAAATTGAAATTAAAAAAATAAAAATAATAAATGTGTTCATCTACTTTTCGATTTCTTTTCCTTGTATCAAAATCTTTTCTGTATCCTTTTCTGTATTGTTTTATTGAATTCATTTGAAACTAATGTACCCAGACTGCATAATTAGTTTATTGCCTTCATGGAGACACAGCGTCTTTTTTTCAATGCAAGTGGTACACCGGAAGGAATTCAATGCAAGTGGTACACCGGAAGGAATTCAATGCAAGTGGTACATCGAAAGGAATTCAATGCAAGTGGTACATCGGAAGGAATTCAATGCAAGTGGTACACCGGAAGGAATTCAATGCAAGTGGTACACCGGAAGGAATTCAATGCAAGTGGTACATCGAAAGGAATTCAATGCAAGTGGTACATCGGAAGGAATTCAATGCAAGTGGTACACCGGAAGGAATTCAATGCAAGTGGTACACAGGAAGGAATAAGAGCAGTCGGACACAGAGGTCGAGAGCCGTTTAAGGAGAGCTGGGAAATAGGAACGGGGCTCCAGAGATGGAAAGCGGGAGTGAATGAAAATGAAACAGAGAAGAAATAGGCAGAAAGTTCAGATGGAAGTAGAATATAAAGTAATAGAAAAAAAAGAAATAAGTACAGAAACACTGTGTAGCTGAAACCAATTCCAAGACAACCAGCATAATGAGCTTTAGCTGATAGTAAGTTCTTCGAAACTTCAATTTTTCCCATTATTCCTTCGTGTTATGTGGGTTATCTCTTAAAATGTACTAAGAGTTGCTATTAGGCAGTGATTTCGAAACAAAGCGGAGGAAGAACAAGCTAGTAAAATCATGCAATGCATTAATTATGATACGCTTTCCAACATACCAGAAATCATTACTCAAGTTATTATTCAAATTATGAGGATAATGGCTGTAAAATAAATCTCGCTCCTATGACCTGACCTTTGACCCCATCCAAATGATATTCAACAGAACCGGTAAAGTATACTTCCGAAACAACATGATAAAGTTTTGTCCCAACCGAAGCATTTTTACCTAAGTTATAACGCAGAAGGGTGGTGGAATGGATCCCGCTCCTATGTCGTGACCTTTGACCCATTTCCTGCATTTTCAATGGGATTCGTCCCCAGGTGGTCCCTTACCACATACTAAAATGTCATCGAAATCGAACCATTTTTACGCAAGTTTTGACGCATAAGGGCAATGAAATTTATCCCGCTCCTATGTCCTGACCTTTGACCCCATTTTGCCCATTTTAAATAGAGTTCCTCCCCAGGTGGTCCCTTACCACATACTAAAATTTCATTGAAATCGCACCATTTTTACGCAAGTTATGACGCATATGGGTGGTAGAATGGATACTACTCCTATGTCGTGACCTTTGACCCCATTTCACCCATTTTCAATAGGGTTCGTCCTGAGGTGGTCAAGTACTACATACTAAAATTTCATCGAAATCGAACCATTTTTATGTGAGTTATCGTGCGGACGGACAGGCGGACAAAGCTGGAGCATATACGCTTCTTCAGCCTACGGTTGGAAAGCGTAAATAAAAACCAAGCAACAGGTAATTGTAACAATTATTTGAAAAACAGACAAAATGCCGTTTTACACATATCGGTCACTAAATCATAAACGTTTATTCAATACCGAGTTGGATCTCCTTTAGTCCAAATACAGCACGTATGCGGTTTGGCATAGATTCCACAAGGTATTGGAGTGCATCTACGTCTACAACATATTAGGCGTTCACCAGACAATTCTTTAACTAGCTCTGATTTGACCGGAAGATGACTTTGCTCTCGGATCTGTTCCTTTTAACATGTCCCATACATTCTCAATGGGGTTTAGATCCGGGCTTCGTCGTGGCCAGGGAAGATGTTCGAAGTCGCTGCCATGATCGATGAACTACTGATGAACAGATATTTCGCGATGGACAGTAGCATTGTCGTCCACAAAACAGCCGCCGCCTGCTGGATGAAAAGTCAACTTTGCAGGATGGACTTGATCGGCAACAATGTTTAGATAATCCTTGAAGGACACCTGAATACCCAGTAATATCAAGAGACCCTTCCATACAAGCAGGTCGTGTCCCGCACCATGACACAACCTAAATAACCTTCAGTTGTGTTTACAAGACAAATTGGGTACATTGCTTCACGGAACTTTTCCGCCATACTCTCTGCCTACCGTCGGTAAAAAACAAGGTGTACCGCGACTGTTTGGAAGACTTTTCCCAGTCTTTCGGCGTCCAGTCACAGTGCTCCTGACAGTACTGTAGACGAACTTTCCGGTTCTTCGCAAAAATAATTGGATTCCGTATACGCATGCGACTGCCAATAGCGATACGCACAGTTCGCTGAGATATGCACCGTAAAATATTATCTGAAATTCAAGCGCCACTTTCCGTCATTTCTTTCTTGAATTAACGAAGCATATTTCTGATACAACTCTTTCCGTGAAATGACGGAAGCCAACCTGAATTTCAAGGATTTTTCGTACCACGGGAAAATTCTGAATTTCCAGAAACCTTTCCGCAGTTTCTTTCTTATAATGACGGCAAATAACCGTTTTAGAGATGAGTTAATGAAAATTTCTGAATTTTCCATTAGCTCATCACAAAATTCTTGAAAATGTTGTGTCATTTCAGACAAGCGACCGACATACAGAGAGAAGGAAACGTCTTCCCCCTTTTTTTCAAGGAAAGAACTTTTTAGACAGAAACAATGCTCAAATGAGGTAAACGGTTATTATTCATAAGTACCAAAATAATCATTCGTTCGTTCCGAAAATTTCAGACAAAATTTTCGTTCCAAAAGTTTCAGAGTGGGCCAATCCGCCCCTGTTTAACACCGATGCAAACGTAAAGAGTAGCACAGCCGTAGCGTGAATAGTTTTTTTGAAGGGGGGGGGGGCACAAGTAAGTGTAAACAAAAATTTTTCTTGGGGAAGGGAGAGAAGGAAACGTCTCCCCCTTTTTTCAAGGAAATAACCTTTCAGACAGAAACAATGCTCAAATCTGGTTAACGGTTATTTCTCATAAGTACCAAAATAATCATTCGTTCGTTCCGAAAATTTCAGACAAAATGTTCGTTCCAAAAATTTCAGACAAAAATTTCAGAGTGGGCCAATCCGCCCCTGTTTAACACCGATGCAAACGTAAAGAGTAGCATAGCCGTAGAGTGACCAAAAATTGGAAAGGGGAGGGGGGGGCAGCACAAATAAGTGCAAACTATTTTTTTTCTTGGGGAAGGGAGTTCTCGGATATAGTTTCTTCGAAAATGCTCTTGTTCAATTGCCATCAGTGCCATAACTTAGGTTTTTTTACATGGCTAATATATCCAAAGCTACGAGGTGTGCGAGGCTTGCACTGATTCATTCTAATGAGGCCGAAAAACATTTTTGTCTTTCAAAGCACCTCATGCAGTTACCTGATGATGAAAACCATCAGCAGATGACTGCATGCTATTGTGCATAGAATGACTGCTGTAAAGCAGTCATAGCAATGCTCGCTATTGCGTAGCGTTGTTTCCTTGGCTGTATATCACACTTTATAACATTTAAAAGTCGAACCACTAGTTATTACTTTTTCGATTTTTTAAGTTCGGGGGCACTTTTCCCCCTGTGCCCCCTGACGCTACGCCTATGAAGGTAGTAGCATCATCATTGCCGTTTAAAGTTAATTATTAAATTAACTTCAAACGTTGAAGTAATGACAGCTTGAAGTGGGAATAAGTAGTCAATGGAGCAACTTGATCCTGTTTACTAAAGCTGGGAATCTATTGTGTCTCAATACGATTGGCCGGTTTAATTCAGTTCATTGGCTCCACTGCGGTGAGCTAATCCCGGAGTGTTGTCATCCATCACAAGACACAAGATTTCACGCTTTTATAAAATACTGTGCTAATTTACACTTCCTGACAAGCATAAAGTCCTTTTTGTTTTCTAATATTATTATTGTCTATTTTTTATTTTACTACGGCACGCGATAAACCAGTATGGTCATCAGTTAATTAGATGGTTCCTTGACCTTCGCAATTGGTTGGCGCAAGTAGCTCTCCCGAAGGTCAAGTTAACAAACAAACATGAACATTCCTTCATCTTCGGAAGACATGTAAACAACCCTCGAGGGGCGACCGTTCGATTTGCATATCAGATAAGGTCGAAGATGAGTTAGATGAATTACTCCCGGTTACGATTTACAATGAAGGGTGGGGCAGGTTGTCAAACTGGAGTGCAGCACGACATGATCCAACCAAGTCATGAAATGAACCCTAAGACAATGCCCCCTTTTTTCTTTTATTATGAATCTTGTATCCAAAGGACAAAAGTCGAAGTAACAGTAACACAAAAGACGATGCCTTTGGAACATTTATGTATTAACTGTTGCACGCGAAATTCAAGAAAATGGTGGAACTACCTCCTCCAGCTACAGGCAGAATGCTGCATCCTTTACTCGTAGCATGTTTGAAGGCCATTTCTCATTTCCATCGTCACTCCCGCGTGCTTTTCTAAAGCACTGGGGGCGCAATAGGTGAATAATTCTAGTCTCGTATAGCTAACGGTGAGAAGCAAATAGGCACGAGAATCTTAACGAAGTTACTCATCGCTATGCGCTACTCATTATCGCACTGAGCACACGTTGCTTCAATTAACAACACAGAATACTTCCGATTAGTGATGTAGTACGGTAGCGTCTAATTTAAATTTTTTGTGTAGGGGCATATGCTTCCAACACATCATCATCATCATTATTGTCAACCATTATCAATCCACTGCTGGACGAAGATCTCCCCAAGCCTCTTCCACAACGGTCTGTCTTTTGCCAGTCTCCTCCATGTTACACCCGCATACTTTCGAATTTCATCCACCCATCTCCCATGTGGTCTTCTTCTGGGTATTTTCCTGTCCCTTGGAATCCAATCTAAAATTTCGGCTGTTCACCGATGGTCTGTCCTTCTGGCAGTATGTCCAGCCCATTGCTATTTCAGGGATTTAACTCTGATCGTGATGTCTTCCACTCTTGCCATTTTTCAGATCCACGACTTCCTCTTCTTATCTCTCCTGGTTACACCAAGCATGCACCTCTCCATGCTACTTTAAGTTGTCTGCAGCCTTTGTATGTTTCTTTTAGTTAAAGTCCACGTCTCTGCACCATACGTAAGCACTGGAAGGATGCATTGATTAAACACTTTTCTTTTAAGACATGAAAATATATACGGCATTAAAACATGAAATATATAGTGTCTTAAGACATGAAAATATATAAGTTTTATACGCCGATCATCAATTAATCGGCGTATAAAACTTGCCTGGAGAGCTTTTGGAAGAAAGCATAATTTTCAAGAGCAATATTCCATTATGTCTTAAAAGAAAAGTGTTTGATCAATGCATCCTTCCAGTGCTTATACTCAAGCAATATCGGACTTTTACCGTATACACATATACACTGCAACGGCCGTTCCATAAAAACTGATAGTAAAATCACACAGAATGAAAAAATATAGGTACAGCAAAATACATCTTATTCTTTCTCAAAGTATCTTCCCTCGGATGATATGCAACGGTCCCATCGTTCAGTCCACTTTTCAAAGCATGTGGAGAAGGCATCTTGTGGAAGCTGCTACAGCAACCCATGAAGTCTTGAATAACGTCAGCATTTGTGTTGAATGTTGTGCCATGTAACTTCTCCTTCAATGTTGGAAACATCCGGAAATCGCACGGAACGAGGTCAGGACTGTAGGCAGGCTGTGGCATGATTTTAATACTGCATTTCGTAAGAAACTGTTGAAAACAAGCAGCCACATGTTGGCGGGCGTTATCATGGTGTAGGGTCCACTTGCCCTCCAGTTCCTGTCGTTTAATCGATATGTGTCATCACGGACGCTTCAAGACTTAAATGTAATACTCAGCATAGACAGTAATTTGTGGAGGAACGGCATGCGGGTAGACTATGCCTTCATGAACAAAGCAAATTTTCATCATCACCTTTCCAGCTGATTTGGTTTGGCGGACTTTTTCCGGAGGAGGCTAGCCTGTGTGTTTCCAGACACTCGCTGCACGCTTCGTGAGGGGGTCGAAATAGTGGGCCCATGTTTCATCGGCAGTTATTACTGTGTTTAGAAAGTTTGGATCCTTAGCAGTCATTTCTTTCCACTTATGACACACTTGAACTCTGGCTAACAATTGTTCTTTCGTCAGGTGATGAGGCACTCATCTAGAGCACACACGATGCAGTAGTAATTTGTCGCGTAGAATGCGGAATGCAGACGTTTTTTTAAATATTAGTTGACGCCACTATGTCGTCACACGCCATTTGTCGATTTTCTTGCAGGGTTGCCCAATCAGTGTTAACTATACGCTCCGTAACAACACTTTCAGGTCGACCAGGCCTAGAAGCGAGTTTTGCCGACAAACGCTCTTTTTTGAAAACATGGTGCCATCTAAAAATTGTTGACTCGCCCAAACATTTATCCTTGTAAGCTTTTTTCATTAAATCAAATTTCTGGAGCCGTTTTTTCCAAACGATAATAAAATTTTATCGCACAACGAATTTCACTTTTTACCTCTGAATCACTCACCTCCGTAGCTGTATTACGAAGTGCAGACATACCTTAAACAACTGCGCAATGACAAAACCAGTATCGTCTGCCACGGTTAATAGCTGTTGTCATAAATACTTCTTTAATTCAGTTAGTCGTCTGTGTGGTTAGTTTCTCCATTCGCGACGCACTACAGAGGTAAAGCACGTGTCAAGACGACAAATATGCAGCGATACATTCCTTCCGTGTAGCTAAGTTGGGAGAGCAACTTGCTCCCGAGTGAGGGGGCGCAAATTCGATCCCATTACTGACAAATTTCTGTTTTCACAATTTTTACAAAAAAATAAAAATCGAGAGTCTCTTGTTTCCTCTTTGACGTTGAAGATTGTAACTCGTAACCCTCGAATTTACGGAAAATTGCCGTTTCTTCAATAGGTGCATTTGATGTACTATAAGACTGACCGATTGTGTTTAAAGTTTGCATGGGTTCTGACTGAGATGATACGCTTTCGTTTCCATCCTCTTCATCAACCTGATCTTCTTCTGAGCTTCCTTTTTCTGAATCCATGATTTCTGTATCAGCTGATTCTCCAAATAACGCTTAATTCATTAGCTTTAAGCATTTATCATCGATCCACTAACAGGAATTTGGCTCGATTATGGCAAAGCCACGTAAACAATAATCAAATAAATGTGCAGGCTCATAGATGTCAAAGAGAAATCTGTAACGGTAACATACTTGAACGTAAATCGGGAGCTCCGGGTACGATTCCCGTTCCAGTACGACGTAATTTTCAAGTTTTCTGAAACATATCTGTATTTTTGCCACGTAAACAATGCTTCCTCCAAATCCCTATGTTTACCGCTTCGTAACTTAATGGATTTCGACGGTGCGTTATTGTGCAAAGCCGCCTCCTTGATCTCCTCTTTGTTCTTTAATATTGTAAACAGCGTTGATAATGCAAGACCAAATTTTCTTGCGATCTCATTTTTCAACTTCAAACTTTTCTCATATTCATACAAAGCTTTTAAATTTGTTTCCAAAGTCAAACCTTTTCTTTTATTCTCTATTTAAAGAAAGAAAACACACGACGTACACACGTAAAAAAAAAATTCCGACTTTCCACCGTTGTGGAAACGAGTGGAAGAAAGGGGAGGGCAGCATCCAAAGAGTCAATCAGACTAACCACTGGTGGCTCATCTCTGTGTGTAGCTGTATGCGTTTATCCCCTCACCACTTCCTGGAATTTCAGGGAAAGAATTGGTTGGAAATCTTTGAAAGAAGAAAGATTAGCCATAAAAGCCTCTCGTTACAGCGGGAGCTCCTTAGATTTACAACTCCTAATACACGAAGTTCTTATCTTTAACATTAACAAATTGACGGTGCATTTTGAATATCTCGTAACACCGGGATTCTCGCTATAAGCCGTACTAATAATATTGAACTTTTACTGTATTTCTTTTCTAATTCTAATTTCTCTTGATCGTTTTTTTTTATTGGGGATCTAGCGACCATCGTGAGTAACTGGGTGGGCTATAAGTAGTCATCTGTCCCTAATTTAGGGCCACTGGTTCCAGGGAAGGGATAGAGATAGCGCTGTGAGACAAACACAACATCCATGCTTCACCGGGATTCTAATCCATCTCGGACGAATGGTCAGAAGCCATCGCTTAGACACCTGCGCCACCGGGGCGACGATCGAGAATTACACTCACGGACAATGAAATTTACGCACCTAGAAGAAAACATGCTACAACCGCGAAACTTTGCAAATAGCTAGAGTGCGTGTCGGTATGCAAATGATCCACGTTTGGTGCGAGTGTGCATGACCCCACACCCTGTGGGGGCGCTGCAAGCACGAACCGGCAAACTTATAAACTGACTTGTAGTCGATGCCCCATGAAAGCGAAAAGCACCGGCCAAAGCAAGCAAGAATACAGAATAGCACGAATGCCGGGTAGACGACGGAGACGTCGATTTACGCAGCTTACGGACTTCTAAAGAGGCCTGATCATCGGGCTGAAAACCGCAGGGTGGTCGGCGCGCCGTATAGCCCGCCACGTGGATCGTTCTGACCATGCAGTCCGACTATGTTGGGAGCCGTGGACACGTGACGGCACTGCCACACGGCGGAGCGGCTCCGGATGTACCAGGAGCACCGCCGGTAGAGAGGATCGACGGATCATGCGCCAGGCACGAACGGATCGTACGGGGACCCGATCCACTATACAGGCAGATGTAGCGACTCCTGTGTGCCCACGAACCATTTCCCGATGCCTCGCGGAAGCGAATCTGTGATCCCAGTGCCCCTTACGTATGCTGCCAATAACACCGTAACATGGCCGGCTCCGTGTGCAGTGGTGCCAAGCCAGAGCGATGTGGAACGCCACAGAATGGCGACGTGTGGTGTTTAGCGATGAGTGTTGCTTCGTTTTGGGAACAGATGATCATCGTGTCCGGGTGTGGAGATCCCCGAGTCAACGGCACAATCTCAACCTTGCTATCGAGCGCCACACCTCCCCCACTGCAGGTGTTATGGCCTGGAGAGCCATTGCCTACGATAGCCAATCAGCTGTAGTAGTGGTACGTGGATCATTGACGGGCCAGCGACATATGGATGAAATCCTACGGCCCCGTATGCTCCCATACCTGTCCGGGATTACAGATGCGCTATACCAACGGGATAATGCCCGTTCGCACACGGCTTGGGTTGCCCAGGATTGCCTACGTTTTGTACAGACACTTCCATGGCCTTCCCGCTCCCCCTATCGAGTATGTGCCGGACCAGTTGAAACGCCGGCTGCCGCCGTGCAGCACTATCCGGGATTTGGAGTACACGTCCTACACGCGTGGGCCAGTCTGCCGCAGGACAACATCAGGCCTCTGTTTACCTCCATGCCGGACCGTATTGCAGCATGTATCGGCGCAACAGGTGGTGCTGCTACGAGCTATTGAAGATGACCGGATTGCGTACCACAGATCCCTCTGTAATTGTCCTGCAGGTCTGTTTTTGCTATCATGTGTATCATTCATCTGTATCATTACGTCCATAAAATTTAAGTTCAATCCGATGCTTCCTTCTTGGTGCGTAAATTTCCTTGTCCGTAAATGTATATTGTTTTATGAGTAAAAATTTCAGTGTTTTAATTCATGTGTTTCTTATCTGCATGAAAAGGATGAAGGTACCTTATCGGAATTATACATTGCTTTTCATTACACTTTTGATTTGGCATTATTAGTATTTTGAAAACTGTTATGACAGAGGTCGTGTGTGTATGTGTGTGTTGTTGCTACAAAAGAAAGTGATTATGCTATAAAATCAACAAATATTGAAGACTCGTGTGACATTAATCACCGAAACGATGAAAGTTTTCCGTCTATAGCACGATTTCATGATTAAAAGATGAGAAATATATACAATTAAAACCATGAGCACTTTCGAGGCAGCGGCTGTCTCTTCTTCAGATGTAATAAATAGAGACACATTTAATCTATATACACTGCTGGCCACCAAAAATGCAACACCAAGAAGTACACGAGATAGCAAAGCCAGATTTACTGGACACATAACAGCAGATACAAAGATGAAACGATTGAGCTTACAGGCCAGTGCGACTTGCGGAACACGCAGACATCAATAGTTCGTGTGGTCCCCATGGCTGGCAATAACGGAAGCTACACGCCGCGGCATCGAACGAAAGAGGCTTTGGATGCAGGCTTGGGTATGTCGGTTCAGGCTGCTTCCACGCGTTGCCACAGTTCATCAGGCGTAGCCTCGGGTGGAGCTTGCCGGACCACTCGGTTGCCGATCAGCCACCAGACGTGTTCGGTGGGCGACATATCGGGAGAACAGGAGGCCCACGGCAGCAGCGACACCTGGTGGGCCGTGAAGAATTGTTGCACGACGCGTGCCACGTGCGGGCACACATTGTCCTTTTGAAACATGGCCGCTGGCAGGTCCTGCAGGTAAGGGAGGACTACAGGCTCCAAAACGTCGGAGATGTAGCGGTGGCTGTTGAGTGTACGGGCGATGCTTACCAGAGGGGTGCGGGTGTCATATCCAATTGCGCTCCAAACCATAACGCCACGCGATGGACCGGTATGGCGATGCATAATGCAGGCGTCATACAGTCTCTCGCCGCGGTGCTACCACACGCGGATCCGACCATCGTGATGTTGCAGGCAGAAGCGGGATTCGTCGGAGAAGACAATATCTTGCCCTTCCGTAGACCAAGTGCTGCGTTTAACGACCCACTGCCGCTGCACTCGCCGGTGGTGTAACGTCAATGGTAATCGGAGAAATGGGTGCCGTGCAACAAGTCCCCGCTCCTGCACACGACGTCGAACAGTACGTGCTGACACAGGTTTTTGCGCAGCACACAATAATTCCTGCGCTAACGTTCATGATGTGGCGGTGCAAGCCGTCAATGCCCGCCGCACAATATGCCGGTCCTCTTGTTCGGTGGTGTGCCGCGGCTGCCGCAATCGCTCACGTTGGTCCGTTCGTCCCTCCTACACCCACCGAATCCATACTCGCCCCACTCTGGCTGGATGTCGTCCCACACGGGCGCCGATGTCTCGGTACGATAAACCGCTGTCGCAATAAACCACTATTCGTCCTCTATCGAAATCCGAAACGTGCTGGAATGACTGCCGTATTCTGCGACGAGGCATAAGGAAGCTTCCCACGCACAGGTCAGGCAGCACAACACACTTCCACTACTTACACCCCGCCTTCTGTGCACCCTTCTAATAGTGCTTCTTGGTGGCGTGCCGGGCGCACATGATTTGCATATGCCCTGCAATGCTAATCGTTTGCATGTCCTCTCGCGGGCGACGCATGCTGCGAATTTCAGGACAATCGGATCCTTTCTTCTTGGTGTTGCATTTTGAGTGGCCAGCAGTGTATAATATAGATCATTGCATTGTGGGAAGCATGGTAAGCTATTAGCCAATAGTAAGCTACATGCGCCAAAATGTTGCGTATACTATTGGCCCAATGGTCTGTCAAAAGTTGTATTAATTGATGCTTTGCCATGGTAAAATGAAAAGCACCATTCAAATATTTTAGAATACAGCAATTATGTGTAACACTTTCCGAATGGATGCAACGAACAGAATATTAAAATTTTCCAAACTTTTTGTTGTTGTTGGAAGTTTAACGACGTGAGCAACTCAATGGGCTATAAGCAGTCGGCCGCACCTAATTTAGAGTCACTGGTTCCAGGGAAAGGACAGAATCAGTGCAGTAAGACAAACACAACATCCATGCCTCATCGGGATTCGAACCCCGGACCCCATTCGGATTTTCCAAAGATACTTTTCCCAGGAATATTTCAGGAAGCAACGGTTCTGGCTGCATTATCCACGTTCCACTTCATCTCTTCAGTCTTTGTGGATGTACAGAAAGTTTTCAGATTTGAGCAAAGTGCTTTCCGTTTCTGTTTTCTCAAATCGGAGTTTAGAAGCAGAGATATCGGGAAAAACGTAATTTACTTTACCCCCGTAGCGGAAATCTATGCGTAACTTGAAAAAGTGACTCTACCTAAAATCTAAAATGGTCTTCGACATAAATGGAATCGAAAGGTAAAAAAAAAACTAAAAAAAAACCAAACTCAATCGGATGTTTGGAAACAAATATATGGAACAAAATATATTTTTAATTCGTTATCATCTGCATTTACACCCTCTAGCGGCAAAATTGCGCATCGTAAAAAAAACCAAAAAAAAAAAAAAAAAACGAAGTATAGGATCACCATTCGCAAATTTCAAGCATCCCAATGAAAAAAAATTCAAATCGGAATAATAGTTGCAGAGATATGGTGTTCACAGACGGACTGACAGACCGGTGATGTAAGAACGATCTTTTTTTTTTTACCAAAGACGGGCTAAAAAGGTAATGGGGACTGATAATCGAATATATAGAGATATGTAAATGAAAGATTGAGCTGAATAGCAATAGTAAGTAAAAAAACAGAGCGGAAAACATTAGTACTCCCATTTGTCTGGCATATTTTTTCGACTTCCGATTTTGCACCATTAAATTTTATATGGTGCTTATTCCATTCATATACACGGCAAAGTTTAACATGTGAATAGACTAAGTCATCGCTCTTTCCACATTTTTCTTTAATTAACGCACAGCAACCGAAAAATTGTATCTGGACATCGCTGGGAGGGGTGTCCAGACACAATTTTTCGCTTACTGTGTGTTAACTAAAGAAAAACGTGGAAAGAGTGATGACTTTGCCTATTCGCATTGTCTCCGCACGTATTTGGAAGATTTTCACTACCACTCTTGTCCTTTGCATTTATAGGCCATAATTAAATAGCTTGTGCTGTTAAGCCCCACCAGATGGAGACATCTCAGTTGCTGAGCCCAGCCCTACGGATTTGTGATGTCAGGTGTGGACAGATAAACACACATAGCGCTGCAGATTGTTGGCACCATAGCGTAAGGCGAACGCACTCGGCTAGTTATCGAGAGATCTGGGATTCGTTCCCAGCGGTGTCCAGATACAATTTTTCGGTTGCTGTGGGTTAATTAAAGAAAATCGGGAAAAGAGCGATGACTTTGTCTATTCACATTGTCTCCACGTATTTGGAAGATTTTCACAAAGTTTAACATCTTGAACTTGGATATTAGGCCTGAAACCCATATAAAGCATAAGAAGAGAGCCTTGCATCGAGTATAACAACGCACAATTCTCATAATATCAAGCTGCTATAAAGAATCGGAAAAAACAACAACATACATACACAAACAAACAAGAAAAAATTGGAGCATGCTGCTCCCAGTGACCAAGAAATTAGAAACGCGGCCGCCTATTCAGTTGTCTAAGTTTAGTCCTCGTTTAGCTTTCAGATGAGCCACGTGCGAGGTGTCTATATTTACGGGGTCTACCTTTTCTGGAACAACTGGCCCCTAAATTGGCTACGAGTGACTCCTTTTAACTTTCAATGATCATTAAACCTCGGGACATGGTATAGGTTAGTAGATAGCTAATAGCTGCAAAAGATGCTCATCACGTTTTATTTAATTAACAAAAATAACACAACGGAATTAACGGAAAAAGAAGTAAATGATTAAAATAAAGTAAATACCCTACCCCAAGGTGAAGTGTACGCGATTTAATGGGGTAGCGAGAAAGTAAAGAAAAAAACTACAATTGGTGTTTTCATAAATAAACTCTAATGTCACGTCATGATGTCACGTAATTGTGATGGAGTGACCAATGTTCACCAAAGCCGTCAATTTTCAAGTTTTTCTATTCTTTCCATTTTTTTTTACTAACTTACGTGAGTGAACTGAACGACACGATTCATTATAAAGCGATTTATAATTCGTCAACGAAAAATGTTATAAAAATGCAGATTTCATCAAGGGTTTGGCCTTATGACTTATTTATTCTCATTTAAAACCATCACTTCATGAAACCTCACGAAGAACAGAAAGTTAGAGGGAAAACCATGTACGAGAATCTGAGTTGAACGAAAAGTCTGAAGTACGATTATGACCTCGTGTGCTTTGAGGAACGGACGTATTTAGTAATGTGTTACAAGGTTAAAAATGCAGCATCAATGTGTTCTAGGCAACATTAATGCTAACTTCGGGGCAAACATCACACACGGTCGAGTCACATCATTGTGACCACCAGCTAATATCCAGAGTGACCGCCCTGCGCAGCGCGGACAGCAGCTAGATGGGCTGTGACTGACTCAATATAATAAGGTGCTGGAAGGTATTCACAGTATGTGGAGCCATGCTGACTGCAGTGTATCTGACAGTTGCTGGAGCGTGCGTGGTGGAAGATCTATACAGCGAACAACACGATCGAGGTGGTGCCACAGACGCTCAATTGGGTTTAAGTCTGTGGAATTAGGGGGCCAGGGAAGTACTTTGAAGTATTCATCATGCTCTTCCAACCACTCTCGGACATTTCTAGTTCTGTGCCACGTCGCATTGTCGTGCTGGAGGATCCCATCCGCCACACGGAAGACAATCAGCATGTATGGGTGTACGTGGTCTGCAAGGATGGATTCATAACGAATTCGGTCCATAGTGCCTTCCCCAGGTATGAGTGGACCCAGAGAATGCCACGAAAACATTCCCCAGACCATAACGCTAACCCCACCAGCTTGTGTTTTTCCAGAAATGGTTGAAGAGTGTTTGTCCTCCGATGTTTTTCGACTTATAAGCCGACGTCCATTCGTTCGATGAAGCAGAAAACGTGACTCATCGGAGAAGGCAATCCTTTGCCAATCAGCGGAGGTCCAATTCCGATACTGCCGAGCAAATGTAAGCATTTTCTGTGGATGCACCTTCGTTAACATTGGTGCAGTGACCATCCGTCTGCATCGGAGCCTCATACGCATCAGGGTTCGTTGAACTGTCGTTTTAGACACACTTTCAGTAGCCCTCTGGTTCACTCGGTCAGTGAGTTGCTCCACTGTATCGTGTCGATCGACTCTCGCGCACCTCCAAAGCCGACAAGCCGACATTCACCTCTTACATCACGTGGTGCTCCGCAGTTTCCACGTAGCTTATTCGCAATGGTGCCATTTCTCCAATCACGATACACTTTAAGCACAGCAGCATGCGAACAGTTCACAAACTGCGTTGTTTGAGAAATACTTCCACCCTTGGCCCGAAAACCGATAATCATCAATTTTTGCAAATCTGATAAATCGCTCCTTTTATCCATGACAGCAACGAGTGATATGCTTTCAGATTGCCTACAGCACACCTTATATAGCCTCCAAGCTAGCTTACGACATGTGTCTTGTTTCATTGGCTACGCGCCGTGAACGTCAAAAGAAGGAGGTGGCCACAATATTGTGACTTGACTGTGTATATAGTGTTGTATTACAAGATTAAAAATGCAGCATCAATGCGTTCTGAGCAACATTAATGCTAACTTCGGGACATACATCATATATTTGTTCTTCCTTTTCATCTTGGAAAGCTTAAGTAAGTCTGTCTCAATTCACCAGCGTCACCGCTCATCTGTTCTTTGGTGTCATAAACGATGACCATCTGCTTGCTTTCTGCCAAAAGTACTGCGCAGTTGTTAAAGTAATTCAAACGAAACGGGCGTTCATTAGAGAACTAAATTTTTTTTCATGTTGAATTATTAAGATGGAACAAAGGGCTGTTATTAAATTTAACGCAAAACTTGGTAAAAATGCCTCGGAAACGTACCAAATGATGAAACAAGTTTACGGTGAGTTTTGTTTAAGTAGATCAAATGTTTTCCTGTGGCACAAACTTTTTTTGGACGGAAGAGATACGCAAGAAGGTGATAAGCATACCGGAAGACCAAGTTCATCTATAGGACACCTGAGATTATTGAAAAAGTGCGGGATTTCGTGGCAAACAATCGATGAGCGTCACTAAGAATGATGGAAGAGTCTTTAAACATCAACAAAGAAACGATTCGAACCACCCTGCATGAAGATTTGGGCAAAACAAAAGTCTGTGCTAAATTTGTTCCACACACGTTAACCAATGAACAAAAATCAAGGAGAAGTGCCCATTGCAGAGACATCATTTCAGCAGCTGAAAATGATCCAAACTTCTTAAAATCGATTGTTACTGGCGATGAAACATGATGTTTTCAATATCATCTTAAAACAAAGCGACAAAGTGCGGAATGGAAGTCAAAAAACTCGCCACAAGCCAAAAAAACAAGAAAAGTTCCATCGAAAATCAAAACAATGCTCATTACATTCTTCAAAAATAAGGGTATTATCCACAAAGAATTTGTTTCAAGTGGACAAACAATCACTGGTGAGTTTTATTTAAATGTTTTGAGGCGTTTGATGAGTAGAATTCGTCGCATTCGTCCAGAATATCGAGATGAAAACAGTTGGTGTTTGTTGCACGATAATACACCCAGTCACACCTCACTTCTTGTTCGTAGATTTTTGGCAAAAAATAACGTCTGTGTGTTGAATCATCCACCGTATTCGCCTGATTTAGCACCCCGCGACTTTTTTATTCCCAAAACTTAAAATGACGTTAAAAGGGTGTGTGCGTGTGTTTTTAATGATATTTCGACCATACAAACAGCTTCAACGCGTGCTTTAGAGGCAATTCCGCAAAGTGAACTGGAACAGGCATTCGAATCATTATCAAATCGCTGTAACAAGTGTATTGAAGCCGGAGGGTCTTATTTTGAATAACAATTCAAAACAAATTATAATTTCTTGTTTCTATTTCATTTTACAGACCCAGTCTTAAAAATTCTTTGACGCACTGTGTATATCTTATTTTGAAAACAGCCTGGAATTTCTCTTGATTTTAATGCTGTGCTACACATAACAAATTTAAACTATTACATTTTTTCTAGAAATAAAATTTGTTGTGTAATAAATCAAAAAGAATCAGAGGGTAGAATACAAAGAGAAAAAAGTCGGATGAGTATACGAGTACATTTTTCTGAAACACATGTTACAGAATATATATATAAACGGCGCGCGCGCGCGCACACACACACACACACACACACATGATCCAGGAACTTGCTGAAAAGAGCAAAGGTGTGGGATTAAAAACAAACTTTCAGAAAACAAAATTTATGTTCAATGCTTTTACTAGAAATGGAGATTTAACGATTGACTGGGAAATCTAGAGGTAACCGATACATACTCGTACATGTACCTTGGGCAACAGATGTCAAGAGAGGACCACATGATGAAGAAATTAATCTGCGTAAAAAACTTATTTGAAGAGCATTTGGAAGAAATAGTGCAATTTTCAAGAGCAATGAATCATTATGTCTTAAAGAAAAGTGCTTAATCAATGCATCCTCCCAGTTCATACGTGCGGAGCAGAGATATGGACCTTAAATAATAAAAACATGCAGAGGCTGAAAAGCAACTAAAAGAGGCATGGAGAGATACAGACTTGGTGTAACCAGAAAAAATAAGAAGAGGATCTCGTGGAGCAGGGAAATGACAAGAGTGGACGACATCATGATCAGAGTAAAATCTCTGAAATGGCAGTGTCCTGGACATATTGCTGGAAGAACTGACCACCGATGGACAACTGGAATTTTAGACTGGATACGAAGGCACAGAAAAAGACCCAGAAGAAGGTCGCGTGGGAGATGGATGGATGAAATTCGAAAGAATGCCGGAGCGACACCGAAAAGATTGGCTCAAGTCAGACAGTTATGGAATAAACATGGAGAGACCTTTATCAAGCAGTGTACTGGTAATGGTCGACACTGAAGATGATACATATATATATACACTGAAATGCCAAATAAACCGGCACAACACTCTAATACACGCGTTGGTCCTCCTCGTGATCGGATAGCGGCAGCAACGCGACAGGGCATGAACTCCACGAGTTCTCTGTTGTACTGCCGAGACAATGCACACACACACCATGCTTCTTGATGAGCGTTTCATTCGTAATATTCCCTGGTGGACGATTCCTGACATTATCGGCACGTTGAACAGCATCCCAAATGTGCCCGATGGAGTTTAACCCTTTAAGCGGCCGATGTCTTTGAATCAAATGAAGCACACACTTTTCTGCGCTTCCCAAACAGAAATTGTTCACATAGCTGCTTGATTCTATGAAAGCTACGAAAAAACAATTCTTTACCTTTCCCATATCAGCAGTACCGAAACTCAAAATAAAAAGTGACGTCAGTAGTACCAACTTGTCGCTAGTGATGAGATCTCGCTTCAGTATAGCAACAAATAAATGAAACGGGGAAAACTTTATTGCGACATTGAAACATTTTGACAAAAATAAAAACTATTTTGGGAGACTGCACTTCCTGCAGAACGACCAAATACTGCTGGAGGAAGAACAAGGCCTGAACTTTCTTGAAAGTAATGTCCATGATTGTAGAGGAAAAATGATTCACAGATAAGGAATTCTAAAGCTTCCAAATAACGTAGTGGGAAAAAAGTTTAGGGTGGTATTTGCTCATATTGTAACAGAAAGTGTTTTGGGTGACTACACTTCTTGCAGCTCGACTATAAAACAGCAAGAGGTGGAACAGCGGCTGACAGAATGATGTACGTGAGAAAAAGATTTACAGAGCTGTCATTGTCTGACTGCCCGAAAGATAATGAAGACAATCAGTGGGTTGCTAGTTGTAAGTAAAATGAAGTATTATTTTATGAATAGCCTCAAGATAGTTTCAAGTCGTTTGCATGTACTATCTCCAATTATGGAAACAATATTCTACGGCACGTACTTTTTTTTTTTTTTTTTTTTTTTCATGGCTACAACGAAATTTTAGTTATTAGACCTTGTAGTTATGCACCGCCAAGACACGAAAATAATTCAAATTCTGCAACATGGACGAGCTGTAGCCACCGAAATTTCAGAATTCAATTGTCTACTCTGGCTAATCAGATTCTGCGTGGAGCCATTTCTCATCTGCAGTCAGTTGTTCATCCCGAAGAACACAGGCTGTTGTGTTGTTTGATCAAGGCGACTCATCTGTTTGTGTCAAAATTCAAGTGACAGGGGCAAAATGGAGAGAGAGGGGCATTACTTTCTGAACTTTCGCCGTTTGTTCCGAGGTCCCACTCCAAGCGGAAGACAGTCTGCGAATACCAATAGGCGCAGAAACCAAGACAATGAGCGTGTTTTTTTGGGAGTCTCGTGCTCAAAGATACGAGTTCGTTTCGAGAGACGAAGACAGATATTTTATTGATGAGCCTTCACAGATGACGTTCGATAGTCATCGGAGAATTGAAATTGCGCGGGGATATCTTAATTAAGAGAACTTTCAGGGTTCAGTGTGGTTCATACGGATCACCGCTCCGGAGAATCAAACGAACAAGAAAATAATCAACTTCGACGGAAATTGCAAAACTTTTTTTTTTTTTTTTTGGTTATTATTATTATTAGTGTGCTCCCCTAGGTTATGAGGAGCAATGAAGCCCTCCTGTCAATCACCCCCACCCCACCCCATTTCTTCCCATACCCTTCCCTCCCCACTGGGAAGGAGCCTTAAAAAGTCTAGAGGGAAAGCATCACGCGGGGGGTGGGTTTGCGACAAAGCAGTGTCCGCAATTAGCCGTGTATACGTGTGGCGAGACGTGTTCGTGACGCAATTAATAGCAAAGAGGTTTCCTTGATGAGTATCTTGGCGATGGCCAACGCTGGAGAGAATCTTTCCCAGAATGCCAAGCTTGGAGCAACGTAGGATATCGTCTCTCAGCGTATTCAAAATACCTGCACTCCAATCATTACAATTTTTTTAATTATACTAGCTGAATTGCCCGGCGTTGCTCGGGAGAAATTGGTGATAATTCACTATCTAAATTTTGTACAAATCAAATGAAAACGATTAATTTTTTACGGAATGAATCGTACCTAACACCGTATTTCATTTCTTCATTGAATTTGAATTTTATTCTAAGTAGAGTCCTTAAAGCACACAGTATTTTTAGTTTCTCCATTTGAGTTCTGTTGTTTACTTACTTCAGTTCCGATGCTGAATTGTGTTGCAGTTCTTCACTGAAAGCACTTGTCACAAAAAAGAAAATCAATTCTTGCACTTATCACAACAAAAAGTATTAAATTCGAATTCAAAGTAAAAAATTGAACTTTTTACGAAAATTTTGTATGGGGGACCCTTGGCTCCGGGCTCAGACTCCTTCCAAAAACCATCTACGGTCTAAGTTAGAGTACCATGAGATATTATACCAAATTTGGTGGCTCTAAATTGAAAACTGTAGATTTGCACAGCGAACAAACAAACAAACAATAAATTCGAATTCAAAATAAAAAAGGAAAAAATTGAACTTTTTACGAAAATTTTGTATGGGGGGTCCTTTGACCCCGGGCTGCGACCTCCTCCAAAAACCATCTACGGTCTAAGTTAGAGTACTGTGAGATATTATACCAAATTTGGTGGCTCTAAATTGAAAACTGTAGAATTGCATAGCGGATAAACAAACAAACATTCAACTTTATATATTAGATGAGTGCTTAAATTTACATATTAAGTTCATAAAGGCAATAATGACTAGGCGTGAGCTAAAAGCTATGGATTTCCGGCTATTTTTTATTCTATTTTATTTTTATTTCCGAATGGGAAAGTTATGAGTTAGAGGCATTCAGAAACTTCTGCTTTGTCTGGAGCGTTTTATTTGATTGAAATTAGGACTGACGCATTCTCTTTGAATAAATCACATGCTGGGCAATTCTATGTCCACGCCCTTTACAAGTTTTTATATATTGAGAAGTGTAAAAGAGCGTAAGTTTGTTTTAAAAAAAAACTGGTGCACAAACTAAGGAAGTTTCAGCAGAGTACATTTAAATTGACAGGGGGCCCGGGGGCTCGACAGTATTTTGGGCCCCCAGGATTAGTGGCACATCAAAGATTTCACTATGGGTGGATGAATAAAATTACCCACGAGAAAACATTCTCAAAATATGATGAGGAAGCCATTAGAATAGTAGTGGCAAGAAAATGTGAAAATCCATGGTTGAAAAATGGATGCCAGTTCAGTTCTGCTTCAATCTCAACCCCACTCCCCACCCCCGGCTTTCAGGGTTCAGCTTGTTGAAATTATATCGAAGTAGTGGGCATAATAATATGATCCAATTATCATGATTCAGACGAATTCTTAATGTATGAAAATGTTCCCCAATTACAGATGCGTACAAAAAACATCTGTAATGCTTTCAATGATTTGAGGATGGACTGGATGGGGGGCGACTATACTTTTTGCAGAATCCTCCTAAAAGAAGTGGAGAGAAATAAAAAAAAAATCACAAGGCAGTTTCTTATAGTTTTCGTTGTGCTATCTCCAAAAAAAAAAAAAAAAAAAAACTTTAGAACTCTGTCAATTGTTCAAGCGCTTTGCATAATTCTGGGGCACCTTGAAAATGCTGGGTCGGGGCTGCAGCCCCCCTGCCCCCCTCTTAAATGGGTTCTGAATTCCAGGCAAGGCCATAGTATCAGGGCCGTCAGCGAAGGCTCAGCTTCCCCTGTGTGTGAAATACTCAACTAACGTAGTAATATAATTAGCACATGTAGTATTTGAAAAAAAGGCTGAACGAAGAAAACTTTCAATACCACACTTAAAGCGCTACATGTTGATCGAATTGAGAGGACAAGCCCGTGAATCAGCTGATTCAATATAATATCTACCGCCATCAATATGGATATTAGAAGTTTTAGTGTTTTTATTGAAGCTTATTTGAGACACAGCAAAACAGTTT
This sequence comes from Macrothele yani, assembly GCA_039090855.1. Classification (NCBI taxonomy): domain Eukaryota; kingdom Metazoa; phylum Arthropoda; class Arachnida; order Araneae; family Macrothelidae; genus Macrothele; species Macrothele yani. Next base: position 38,018,600 of record CM077004.1, read on the forward strand.
GTAGATCAATTTGTCTCTCTAACTTCTATGATGAACTGTTCCAATCGTAAGCAGATGTTTCCCTGTTGCTGAGCGAATCCCTACCGATTTGTGATGTCAAATGCGGACAGAAAAACACACATAGCGCCGTGGATTGTTGGCCACCGTGGTGTAAGGCTAACGCGCTCGGCTAGATGTCGAGAGATCCGGGATTCAATTCCTCGGCGGTGATCGAATAACAATTTTTTGGTTGCTGTGTGTTGCTGAAACGTGGAAAGAGCGATGTCTTTGTTTATTCATATTTCAATTACTCATTTTTTAAATGCTTTTGCATTCAGCGGGGTTGCGAAAATCTTACTCAGTGCAGTGTCAGGCTAACGTAAACTAAGCCACAACTGCGACAGGACCTATTCCTAAAGGAGGGAAATTTTATCACTTCAGGTTGTAACTAGCAAAAATAGCTCATCAGCAGCTGGACTTTAGTTGCTGTCCTCTCCTTGTCTAAAGTGGTATTTCGACGGGTGTCAGGTGTAGCTTTATCTGACACCCGTCGAAGTACGGAAAACTGCTACAAAGAAACATTTACGAGGTAAGAACACATAGCCATCTGCTCTCACACTGTCACATGCCTCTTCCCACTTGTGCCATGACGTGCACCAGTTCGGAAACATATACAACAGATCAGCAGCCCCTTAGTGGTTTTTGTCCCTCCTGTCTCCTTCTTATAGTCAGCATTTACCCTTTTTGGTTAATTTCATAGCCTGAATGAAAACTAAGCAACTGAAAGTTCATTGTCAAGGTGAGGTGTATATACACTGAAGAGCAATTGAATTAGAGATACCTGTCTAGTAACGTGTAGCACCACCTTTCGTCTTGATGACGGCGGCGATTCGTCTCGGCATGGACTCGACAAGACACCGGAAGCGTTGGGAAGCCATACGGATCCACGACCCCTTAACAAGCTCCCACAGTTCACGAAGATTTGATGGAGTGGGGGTCAGAACCTCGAACATCTCTCTCGATGACTTCCCAGATGTGCTCGATGAGACTGAGGTCAGGTGACCTAGCTGGCCAAGGAAGCGAGGTCACGTCGGTGGAGTGTTCATCCAACCATTCGGATACAATTCGGGAGCTGCACTGTGTTCTTGCATGATGAGGTCACCAGTGGGATGTTGAAGACGCACAAACGGGAGCAAATGGTCGTCCAGGATATCCCGGTAACGTTGACCTGTGAGGGACGATGTCACACGTACTAGGGGTCCCATTTCAGTTCACGTAAACAGTCCCCAGACGAGAATACCACCCCCACCAGCTTGAAAGTACCCTGCTGGCAAGAAGGATCCATCGCTTCATGTGGTTTGCGCCGTACTCGTATTCTGCCATCAGCATGTACCAACGTTAATCTCGAATCATCAGTCCAGGCAGCATTTTCCCACATGTCTAGGGTCCAGTGGCGATGTTCCCGCGCCCATGCTAATCTTTGCACCCTGTGATGTGCGGTCAGCAGTGGTACCCTTGTGGGACGATGGCTGTACCCCATAGCGAGGAGATGATTCTGGATGGTGTGGCTGCTTACAAGTTTTTGTGCACCAGCGTTAATTTTCCGAGTGATGTCTTGCACTGTGGCCCGTCTATCCACTGCTGCATTGTGATCTAGCCGACGATGACCCCGATCATCCACACGCTGTTGTCCACGGCAGTTGGCCCTTGCAAGGATGGTTTTACCGGATTTGATGTACTCACGGTACACCCGTGACACAGTGGCTCGTGAAAATCCCAGTGCCTGCACGACTTCCGAGTTGTAGCGACCCATTCGTCGGGGCCCGACAATTTGCCCACGATCAAATGCGCTTAGATCCTTCGTCTTACCCATACTGCGTCCGACTCTTACTGATTCCCGTCGCATTACTCCTTATATTGTCGGATAGTTGCATACGTCATGTCGTTTCCGTTACAGGGCCACCCACAGCGCCACATTTGCATAACGCCAGCTGTCTCTAATTCAATTGCTCTTCAGTGTAGAAGGCTTTGCGATAGAAGACTATATGCCAGAAAATCTAGTGTCTGTGTTTTCCTTATCCGTGACCTCAAAAGAGCTGGATTTGCATACAGTGAGCAACATCGCAATTTGATACACGTACCTTTCGCAGATGAGTCAGTACGTCTGGAGAGAAGTAGACGTCCGAATTCATTCGATTCCAATTTAATTAAAAGGAAGATGTTTTGGAGGTGAAGGGGTAATGTTCTGTGATCAGGTATCACGATTAGAGGTCTGCACGGGCCTAATTTGGTGAGCTCGGCCGGGCCCAAGCCCGTGCATTTAAGGCCCAGTCCAGCCCGGCCCGGCTCTTTTCAAATATCAGACACTCGGCCCAGGCCCGTCAATTGCAGCTCTTATTTAAACCCTGCCAGGCCCGGCCCGTAATGTACCATTTGGTATTATTTTGTCTTTCTAATGTATTTTATTATTAAATAATGAAATGAGATATTATTGAAAATATTTAGTTGAATGTAAGCCTAAAAGTATTAACTAAACTTTGACAATTACCGAAAAATATAACCTTTAAAAAGAGAAAAAAGGAAGACTAAGCGCGTTCAGAATCTCCCTTTCTTTGAACTAGTAAATTGTAACACCACAAAAGTTAATCCCTATACAGATTAGGGATAGGAGAAAAATTCCATGTCGTCCCACTCATTCATTCACACACACACCACTGCGGACATCCTCCGTCCCCCACTTTACACAACACACACACTCGCTCGGGGTTGAATCTGTTTTGTTGTCAAATAGTCCCAAAATGGTTTTACCATCTTAATACCTACAGATTGGTAAAAACACTGTGAGTGCCTCTAGGAACAGTTAGGTAAACAGTTAATAGGAACACCAGGAAATCGGGGAACACGACTTTTTTCTTTCTTTACCATTGCGATAAAAATAATGGGTCGACTTGACCCAGCCCGGCCCGGTCGTAAGTGTCTGGAAAGAAACCCGGCCCGGCCCGGCCCGTTGCTTTGTTCTCTAAACTAAAAAAGGCCCGACCCGGCCCGTGCAGACCTGTAATCACGATTGATGGTCATTGGTCATAGCGTCGTACCTCTCGCAGACCTCTAATCACGATTGATGGTTATTGGTCATACCTCTAGCTGACCTCTAATCACGATTGATGGTCATTGGTCATACCTCTCGCTGACCTCTAATCACGATATATGGTCATTGGTGATACCTCTCGCTGACCTCTAATCACGATTGATGGTCTTTGGTCATACCTCTCGCAGATCTCTAATCACGATTGATGGTCATTGGTCATACCTCTCGCAGATCTCTAATCACGATTGATGGTCATTGGTCATGCCTCTTTAACTGTCTTCGACAGCGGAATTTTGTAAAGCATCGCACTTCCAAGTTCGTTCAAGATGTTTTAATCAGAGTAGAATATTAATAATCTTACTTCAGAGTTCCTTAAAGATGCTTTGACTGATTAATATAGTTGCGCTTAATAGTGATTTTCTTGTCACAGTGACAACAGTGACAGTTCCATGGAATCAACGGTAACTTTAAACGCTGACAAAATCACCAATTACGACAGGGATGACGCAGTTGTAACTGGATGGCGAGTCACCGTCTTACCAGTATCAGTGACAAAATCACTGTTAACGACGGGAGTGACGGAGCAGTAACGGAGCGGCGAGACGAACTTTTGTAAGAAAGCTTTTGCTTTCAAATATTACGCCGCCCCGGTGGCGCAGTGGTCTAAGTGATGGCCTCTGATCATTCGTCCGTAAGGGGTCCGGGTTCGAATCCCGGTGAGGCATGGTTGTTGTGTTTGTCTTACGGCACTGGCTCTCTCCCTTCCCTGGAACCAGTGACCCTAAATTAAGGACGGGCGACTGCTTATAGCCCATTGAGTTGCTCACGGTGGTCGTTAAACCTCCAATAAAAAAAATATTACAATAAGCAAAATTTTCATCAATGATGGTGAAATAATAAAACATTGCACTGTGTTTTCTACGCTTAGCGTCAGACACTATATTATGTTGAATAATAAATTGCACTAACACTTTATTATCGTTCACATCCATTCCTAAAGGCTCCTCGTGAAGAGAAGGACGAATAATCGGTTTCTTCTGAAGACAGCTGGCATCACTAGCGACCTCTGTGACGTTTCAACAGAAACGACATGGCACCCTTGGACTCCAAGCATTGCTCGGACACGGCTAACGGTGACATTCTTATCAGTGTCTTTGGAATTGCTATACTTTTTATCACTGGTCGTAACGGTGACAGTGATTTTCCAGTAACGGTGACAAAGTAACAGTTACGTGATTTCAAACCCATCTCTACTAATTAAGTTGAACTGGCATCCTACTCTTCAAGGTCCTTTGATAAATCATTTAAAGAAGTGATTAAATACTCCTCAAGTCCTTCAACAGGTTTTAGTGGCCAGTACAAATTTCCTTCACGATGCTTTCTTCAATCAACTTTGCATTCGTGTTATTAATCACCTGCTATTTTGAGAGCTCCCATGCGTGCCTAAGGATAGGGTGAATCGCACCTCCGAAATTCTGAGCTACTGGTTTCAGAGAAGGGACAGAGCCAGTATTGTAGCCATCACGCATGCCTAACCCGGATACTCGAACTGGACATAATTTAGACGGTTAGTCAGAAGCCCGCGCTTCTGACCACTGAGACACCAGACAGGCAATCGGTTTTTAAGGTAGTCATCATATTTCCTACTTCCATGAGTACAGTGAAGGACAGTGGGCAAGAATAAACAAGCTGTGTAACCAGCGTGCCTGTTTCTTCCTCAGGATGCTTGGAGAATAACTTGTTTTCGTGATTATTCTAAATGATATACCGAAGAATATCAACAATTTCAAATTACCGTAAATGACCTTACATGAGGAAATCTGACTCCTTGAATGTCTAGGACTAGATTCGAAGTCCTGGATGTTGTGTTTGTTCCTGCGGCACAGGTATTCTGTTTACTCTGGAACCAGTGGCTCTAAATTAGGGACATATGACTCCTTCTATCCTCCGATGCTGATGAGGAAACATTAAACTAAAATGTGATAGAAAAGAAAACTAATCCCAATTACTGGGTTCTGTAGGGCATACACAATACATACTTAACAGAATTAAGCACAGTTAATTTTCTGTATTGTTTCTATTCAAATATTTGTTGTTTCTGTTCTCATATTTCCTACATTTGTATCTATTCCCATACTTTCTTTCTCCAATCCACATTATGTTGATATGCGTCAGACTTTGAGTAAGGACATATTTCAGGTTCGTTGAGTGAAGAGCAGGTTTTGTGTTTAGTTGTTTGCAGATTCTGTATATACAGCCCTACGACTGTAGAAAAGGTTCTACAACAGTGAACAAACTTGTACAACAGCATTGGAACTAAGCGGTTTAGAATTCTGAAGAGCTAATTTAACATCAAACAGAACTCATCGCTCTTTCCACGTTTATAAGTGAGTCACGGGAAAATTCTCATTGGCCGCCACCGGGAATCGAACCCAGGGTCTTCCAGTTACGCGCCGGACATGCTTCCACTGCACCACAGCGGCCTCAAATATCTCCAGACTAACATACACTAACTACCAATCCACTTGGCAGGTTGCTTCTTGGAGCCCCGCACAATACTGTGGATTCACCAAAGATGGTAAGCAGCAACTGAACAAATACCTAGAAGGCGAATGAATAATTAATACAGGCATTTGACGTGGGCTAGGAACATCAAACGGAAGACCCTGGGTTCGATTCCCGGTGGCGGCCAATGAGAATTTTTCCGTGACTTACTTATAAACGTGGAAAGAGCTACGACTTCTGTTTGATGTTCCTAGTCCACGTCAAATGTCTGTGTTAGTTATTCATTCGAGCTAATTTAATTTACGGGAATCGAGCTACTAGGTCGGCGTTCTCACTATTTCCCGCTTAGCGGTTATTTTATTAACTTTACAACTGATCGAAATATCAATGTGCTTCTACACATATCTCGCGCTGTGTTCCCTGCTCCGTCACCTACTCCCTACTGTTCGGAGCATTTCTCTCTCTCTCTCTCTCTCTCTCTCGCTCGCTCTTTCTCACTCCCTTGCTTCCCCCTCTCTCCCCTTCCCTCCTCCTCTCTCTCCGCCCTCCTTCCCTCCCTGCCTTCTTCGCTCTCTCTTTCTTTCTTTCTCCCCCTCCCCTTCTCTCTCTCCTCCCTCCACCCCCTACCTTCCTCCCTCTCTCTTTCTTTCTCTCTTCCACCCTCCCTCCTTATCTCTCTCTCTCTCTCTTTCTCTCTCGCCATAACGTCAAAAGAGAAAGCGAGCGAATTTTTAGACGATCCAACTCGGCCTGAAATCCCATATTTTATTTTCACATTCACTCAACTTTTTGATTCAACCTCGTAGTCAGATTTGTTTGAGCTAATGGACGCGAAACAGCCACTGAAATAACAAAAGATTCGAATAAGGGACAATGCCAATGCGCATCCAGGCACACCGTGTACTTCACAGACCTGTCCGTATACCATGTCTTCATAGAACGTCTGCAGTGGGCACGGCAGCAAACCGAGTGAACCCTAAATGGTTAGTTAGAAAACAATAATGTGCCTGGAAATCGCGTTTTCAACGACCCCATGACGACAGTATCATGAGGATTTGGACACAACAGCATGAGATAACGTTCCAAATTTAATGACCACGACACCCCAGGCTGGGCCAGGCAGTAGAATGGCCCCTTAATTCGGGTGATGCCACGCCTGAAAACTGAAGCGTGTTTACATATTTTTGGGGACGATGTCTGTCCAACAGTGGTCATTCACTTTCCATCGTGCTGAAGGAAAACAGCGCAAGATACCGCGATACAGGAATGGTTTCACGAATACAACGAAGACTTTCCTCCCCGTTCCACTGGCCGTCTGTACCCAGATCTCAATCCCATTGAGGATTTGTGAGATAAAGAAGAACGGGGCACCAGACATCTGGATTCTCTACCATCCAATCCGCGTGAACTGGAAGATACGCATACACCCGCCAATGAATTAGAAACCTTCATGCAGATGTACGAAAACGCCACCCACGCAGCGGATATGAAGCATACGTTATCTCGGCAAACATTTAAGACGGCTGCTCGTCGTTAATCATCAGTAGTATCGATCACATGAGAAAAACAAAGGATCTTTCGGAGTTCAGTAAAGGGCTTATTGTGGGAGCATATCTGGCTGGAGAGACGATTTTGGAAACTTACTGGTTTCTTAAAAGGTGAGATTATATACAGGGGGTGGACAACGAAACAGAAACACCTGCGCAAATAGCACCCCACGTGTCACGTCGCTGTAAACGCTACCTGGTGGCCAGCTTGCATCTATTTCGCAGTTGATCAACCAGAGCGGAGTGTGAAAGTTGCATTAGCAGAGCAGTAGCACAGTTGGACTTCAAAAAGTGCGATCCACACAACATGATAATGGAAGACATATCCGAGTTTCAAAGAGGACAGATTGTTGGTACGCGTCTCGCTGGTGCATCTCTGTCCAGGACAGCAAGTCTTTGTGGTGTATCGCGAACCATGGATCCAGGGTCATGTCGGCATACCGGAAATGGGGAAGAGCCACATCCAATAGGAGTAACTGTCGAGGTAAGAGGAAGCTGTCTGACAGGGACGTCCGGGTGCTAACACGGATGGTACCCAAAAAACATAAAACCACGGCTGCCCAACTCACCGCAGAGTTTAATACGCACCGCGACTCACCTGTTTCTATCAAAACTGTTCGTCAAGAGCTTCACTGGGTTAATATTCACGGTCCTGTTGCTATCGCCAAACCCTGGATCTCCAGTGTGAATGCCATACGTAATGTGTATTGTTCTCCGATTCTCCGACGAGTCGTCCTTCACTGTCTTTCCCACAACCGGGAGAGCTTACGTGTGGAGACATCCCTCACAGGCTTACTACCCGGACTGTTTATTGCCCACAGTGCAGCACGGAGGTTGATCGATGATCGTTTGGGCCGCAAAATCATGGTAGTCTATCGGCCCACTGATTGTTCTTGAGGGGCACATCACCGCCAACGACTACTGGATAATTCTGGAGGACCAGGTGCACCCATTGGTTAAACCATTGTACCATGACGGTGGTGCCATGTATCAGGATGGTAACGCACCGATACACAGAGCCAAACTGATGGAAGAATGGTTTGGTACTGAGTATGAAAGTGAGGTTAAACATCCGTCACGGCCCGTACAGTTACGTGACTTGAACATTATTGAGCCACTCTGGGGTGTTCTGGAGGAGTGAGTGAGGAGACGATTTCCTCCACCAGTATCACGTCGTGAACTAGCCACTTTTTTGCAAGAACAATGGCTTCAAATCCCTCTGGCCACTGTACAGGACTTGTATCCATTCTTCCCACAACGGATTGCAATTGTATTGGCCTCCAAAGGAAGCCGTACACCGTGCTAATGAATTGTTGTGTCCTACAACTATGTGTTTCACTTTCGTTGTCCACCCCCTGAGTCTTTAATCGGTGGAAAAATAGCCCACACGGCTTGTCTAAGAGACGTAACTGTGGCGCGACGACATTCTGTCAGAAATGAGATCACCGTCGTCTGAGAAGGCTTGTACGTAGAAACAAGACTTCTAGTCTAAGAGACGTAACTGTGGCGCGACGACATTCTGTTAGGGACGAGATCGCCGTCGTCTGAGAAGGCTTGTGCGTAGAAACAGGACTTTCAGTGTGCAGTAATCAACCGAAGCATTCAATGAAAGATGTCTTTTGTTCCCGCCATATATCCCAGCGAACTTGCACGAGGAATTGAAGAGGATCGGTATTGACAGTTGCATGCCTATACGGACACCACTGATTTCTGCGAAGAACCGGAAAGTTCATCTACAGTGGTGTCAGGAACACCGTGACTAGATACTGGAAGAGGGAAAAAAAGTCATGTGGTCAGACGAGTCGCGGTACATCTGGTTCTGTACTGACGGCAGGCAGACAGTTTGGCGGAAGCCCCGTGAAGCAATGGACACAGCTAGGCTTGTAAACACAATTCAAAGTTCTGGAGGTAATGTCATAGCGTGGGGTGCGTTCTTCTGGTACGGAACGGGTGCTCTGATATAGCTGGAAGGTCGGGTGTCCTCCGATGAGGGCCGCGGGTGGCCTAGTGGACAACGTTCGTGATTGCCACGGAAAGGACCTCAGGTTCGATGCCAGGCAGGTACGAACGCTCGATCCACTAAATATCCGCCGTGCGTCGGATGGGCACGTTGAGCCGTCGGACCCCGGGTACTGGTCCCTCGGTAGTAAAAAAGGGCGTCTTCTACCTCGCTTTTTTGTGACTTTCCTATCGGGCACTCTAGCCCAAATCTCCTAGCTTCCTATTTTTAAGGGTTGTTTAAGACCTGGAGTCAAACACTCCCTTCCTAAGATCCTGTACATGTGATCATTTGTCCTCCGATGATTTTCTGAACATTGGTGCCGCATTCAAATGTGTCCTACAATGCTGACTTTTTTCCCAGCAGGTGACGGCTGGTTCATGGACAACGATGCTACTTTCCATCGCTCAATATATGTTTAGCAATGGTTTAGTGAGCATGATAGCGTCTTCCTTCATCTTCAATTGCCACCACAAAGTTCGGATCCGAATCCCACTAAGAATGTATGGGAAAATGTTAGAAAAAACAGATCCGGGAGCAAACTCCTTTACCGTCAAACCTGAGCCAGTTAACGGACTGTCTGGTTGACTTCTGGTATGCTGTATAGACGTAGATACACCCGAACACCTTGTGGAATGTATGCCAAACCGCATGCGTGCTGAAATTCGGGCTAAAGGAAGTCCAACCTGGTATTAAATAAAAGTATCTAATTCATTGGCCGGTATGTGTACTATTCGCCATACGTGAGCCACTGTTTCACCAGAAGGTTAAGAAAAACAACAACGAAAGAGCTCAGTTGGAAACACTGATGAGGCTAAGTGCTGCTGTTCCGAATATGGTTCTAATAAATTGTCTAATCAGCGTATACAGTTCCCGTTCAGAAGGGGGCCAGAAGCTCTGACCTTACATACTTACACAACTTCGTCTAACACTCTTTCGATTCGCTTTCCTTCCACATATATAATAAATACAATTCACTCCAACAAGAACAGAAAAAGAATTTCGCGTTACTGTAATTTTCTCACAGATTTTGTTTTTCGTCTGTCCTATTCCGAGGCGCCCAGATTAGAAAACAGCAAAATGCTTATGCACAGGTAGAACTCCTAGTTGTTATCAATTCAACTTATTTTCAGCTACCGCAGTTAGTCAGCGTTCTTTCTTGTTGTTTATTGCTGCCCGAGTAAAATAACAAAAGGAGTCGATTGCTGAGGTCAAGACCATTAGAATGTCATATGCCGAAACATGATTAGCGGTGTTCCAGATCATTGAAGCTCATTAACGTGGACCTATTTCACTCGAATGATTGCAAATGTTGCAATGGTCCCATGGTTGCAAGAGAGTTACAAAATGCCGTGGCTCTTTACAACAGTTCTCTAAAACGGAAGAACCAAATGTATGTATCAATTGCAATTTGACAAACTTTTGCTTCATTCATTTTTTTCCAACACGGTTTGTATTATAAAAGTAGGTGTCGTGCGCGAAGAGACTGTGCGCCAAGCGACCGTGCGCCAAGCGTTATATTTTATCGTGGACGAAACGACCCTGCTAAAAATCGAATCATTTTACTTATATATATATATACAAATCGTAGTAAAATTATTTACATCTAATTAATTAATTATTTACATCAAGTTTTTTATACTAAATACAAGTTCTTAATTTCATTTTATACATTACACAAATCCTAGTCAAATTATTTACATCTAATTAATTAAGTACTGACATCTTCTGAACTTTGTAGCTTTTGTCCTTAGTCCAACTTGGTAACATAGCTTAATGCTTTCAGGCATTTTTTAAGGTCTTTAGAATTTCCAAATTCGACGTATGATGTACAAACAACAATTAAAAGAATTAGGAGAACTTGGTCCAAAAAGGAAGAAAATGTATATACAAGTAGACGAACGCATTCGCAACATCATTTATATAAAGACACATTTTGTAGCTTTTGTCCTTAGTCCAACTTGGTAACATAGCTTAATGCTTTCAGGCATTTTTTAAGGTCTTTAGAATTTCCAAATTCGACATGTGATGCACAAACAACAATTAAAAGAATTAGGAGAACTTAGTCCTAAAAGGAAGAAAATGTATATACAAGTAGACGAACGCATTCGCAATATCATGGCGGAATTTGGAAATTCTAAAGACCTTAAAAAACACCTGAAAGCATTAAAGCTATATTATCAAGTTGGGCTAAGTTCAAAAGCTACAATTTTCAGAAGATGTAAGTACTTAATTAATTAGATGTAAATAATTTGACTACATATATATAATGATATTAAAAACTTGTATTTCGTATAAAAAACTTGATGTAAGGAATTAATTAATTACTTGTAAATAATTTGACTAGGATTAGTATATATATATGTTACCGTTAAAGTGAATAATTCAGTTATTTCGTAGAATACCTAGTTATTTTATGAAATAACTGATCAAGTTAGTTAAAGTGTGTAATAAATTAATAATTCCACACTTTAACTAATTATTCTATGAAATAAGTAGGTATTCTATAAATTAACTAATGATAGACAGTTAAAGTGTAAAGTAAACAATTTGACTGAATTATACAGCATACAAAATGTTATTTATATAAAGACACAATAAAATCATTTGTTACAACAGGTATTACTAAAATGGCATTTGGAATTGCATAGAACATTATTCCTAAAACAAATACATTTTTTGTTGACATACTGTGTTTTACATGAACATTTTTTTAAATCCCCGGCCGGTACCTAAACTTTGAGCTGTAGCAACCGACCGGAGCGATTTCTCTATATCCGGCACTTCTTCGATCTGAATTAGTTTTTGTTCACAGACGCTGAACTGGGATCGGAAATATAGCTGTTTTATGCGGCCGTTTCTTGTTCTCAATTGAAAAAATCTTTCTTCGGTTATTTTCATGATAACAGCTAAAATAGATCTGGCGTCACCCCTTCCTCTATCAACTGCAGGTACTGGGATACGGACTGTAAGCCCCACAGAGCCTTCAGAATGAGATTTATCTGACATTAATTTCATCTTCTTAGCTTGAATTTCTAAACATTCTTTAGAGTTTTTTTCTTTCCCTCTGAACATTCAGTTTATTAAAACACAATTTGCAGATCTTCGGTACAACTTATTTCCGAAAAATTTATAAATAACAAAATGAAACATAAAAGTTAGTATCATTATTATTATTATTATATAACACTTTATAGTGGGTTGAAAATGGTGTGCTATTTCTAACCAGTGGTTCTCACTTTACAGCCTTTTGAACTTGGGATTTATTTACTCGGTTATTTTACACTTTAACGGGGTGTAGATCGTTATTCTATGAAATAACTAGTTAAACCATAGAATACAAGTGAGTTTTACGCTTTAGCTGACTTGATCAGTTATTTCATGAAATAACTAGGTATTCTATAAAATAACGGATTTCATACTTTGACGATAACATATATACATAAGTAAAATGATTCGATTAGCAGGGCCGCTTCGTCACGATGGAATATAACAGGGTCGCTTCGCGCACGATTTCCCACAGGGTCGCTTGGCGCACGATTTTCCACAGGGTCGCTTGGCGCACGATTTTCCACAGGGTCGCTTGGCGCACTGTCGCTTCCCGCACATAATCATAAAAATGCATGTAATCCCTCCTTATTTTTCCCTTAATTTTTATTTCATAATAAATAAAAAAAAATGTTTAGAAATCAGGTAGCTTTATAAGACGAATTGAGGAAAGTGTATGGGCAAACAAATGGCTTTTTTAAGGAGAGATACACTATAGTGACAAAAGTCACCGGACCTTCAAATGCAAATTAACGGATCAGCTGCGTTGTTAAGATGCCCGATACAGCTGCAAACGATATAAAAACAAGCCTGCAACTGACCGCGATCATATCGCACTGTGAGGTTGAGTGAAAATGTCGCGGCGGGAGAGAACTGACTTTCAGAAAGGAAAGATTGTTGGGTGTTATATTAGTGGGTTGTCCATAAGAGAAACCGAGAGATGTTTAAACATACCTAAGTCAACGGTTTTGGATGTACTGAATAAGTGGAAGACACATGGCGTGCCTGAAGCAGCGAAACGTACAGGCAGACCAAAGAAAATCAGTGATAGGGACGTCAAAGCCTCAGGAGAGTCGTTACAGTTAATCGACGCACAAGACTTCAGTGCACAGGTGAGTAAAAATGCTGGAACCTCGGTATGTACACGTACCATTCGCAGAGAACCGAATTTCATGGGTTACCGTAATCGTGCGGCTGCTCATAAGCCTTTCATCTCCACTCGGAATGCTACTCGTCGTTTAGCATGGTATAAAGAACATTTATTGTGGATCGTAGGTCAAAGGAAACGGGTCCTATGGACTGATGAATCCAGATACACGATCCATGAGTCTGATGGCCGTGTGTGGGTATGGCGGCAGCCGGAGGGACGCAATTTACCACAGTGTACTGTTCCTACTGTCAAGTTTGGAGCTGGCAGTGTACACGTGTGGGGGTGTTTTTCGTGATATGGTCCCGGTCCATTGGTTATCACAGATAAACCTGTTAAACAGCACGTCTACCTCGATATTCTGGACAATTATGCCCTACCAACTCTGTGGCAATACTGTGGAACTGATCCTTGTTCGTACCAGCACTATAATGCATCGAGGTATAAAGCAAGGACTGTCACGGCGTGGTTTGACAATGATTCCGTATCGTGTGTGGACTGGCCAACACAGAGCCTGGTGTTAATCCCATAGAGCACGTATGGGTTGAATTAGAGCGCCGCATAAGAAGTTTGGAACCAAGGCCTGCTACTAAGCAACAGTTAGCGGCAACATTGTGTACCGAATGGAAGCGCATATCTATCACTGTGTTCCAAAACCTTGTCGAAAGCATGTCTTGAAGGGTCAGTGCATGCATTAAGGCCAAAGGTGGTTTCAGAATCGCTTTAATGTAACAAAATAGAGGAGACGGGCAACATGGAATCGTCTCAAAGGAAAAAAAGAACAGGGATGATACAAACTGATAAAAACGATTATATGTACATTGAATGAGTAATGACAAATTTACAACGTGATGCAAACAGAGCAATGCTTGAGGAAGAATAAAATGATCACAGGTGGGGCACCGCAGTGCGAAAGAACATCAAAAAGTTAATGCAGAGTTTTAACTCACCGTGAGATGTAACGGACTTGGTGTAGCACCGAACCACGAGGTCACTGGTGACCACGTAGCATAGAAGGAGCTTTCACGGCATGTGGAGATGGCAGACGGATACTCCTGCTGGTCCACCGTACACAGAGTAACGGAACGCATGGTGAAAGGTGAAGTCCCAAGTGCGCCATCTATGAAAAAGTGTCGAGGAGTGGCAGTTCGTCTCTTGCAGAAGGAGTAAGTCGGTCCCAAGAGGCGAGAGATCTTCCAGAACGAGAGCGTCAGCGAGGGGTTTAGAAAACCCCCTACAATTCAGAGTGGCGACCTTGAATGGGTAAGTCCGACGTTGGATGAAGGGCAGCTATGGCAGCTTTCTGGAATGTGTCGAGGCGATTAATGATATCACGACACCACAAGACGTAGTCGGGTTGCTTGGCATTATGCCGGAGGAATTTGAGGATGGAGGTTACTTGGTCGAAGACCTCGGGAAGAACTGCTTCAAACTGCTGTAAAAAGATGAGAGAAGCCTCCCGATTTGTTTTATGAGTGAGAAACTCGTAAAGATCTTCAACGGAGACAGGTTCTGAAGGAAGAGAGGCATTGGTAAGCAGAGTCGATGAATCTTCAAACGTCGGCAGAGGACCCTTGGACTTTGAAGAGGAAGAGATAGAACATGACAGGGGTGACTTGGAACCCTGTCATGTTCTAGAATAAGTCACCTTCGGAGAAGGTGACTTATTCTTTTTCCTTCGGGACTCGGTACTGGTAGTATAGCGATGTTTGCCGTGGATCGAAGACATTTGAGATGTGGGATCAGAGGGAAAGGTCCACCTCATCGCCGGGAGCTTAAAGTGCCGAAGGTGAATGAAGCTTGAAGATCAGCCGTGATGTCCTCTGATGGAGAGAGAACACGGGAAGGCAAGGAGGAGTTAAGCGGAAGAAAATCCGACAGAGTAGAGAAAGCAACATCTGAAGACGCGTGTTGATCGAAGGCTTTAATAAGATTTTCGGCAGAACTGGGTCCAGGAGGTGCAGACGCAGGAGGAGGCATGGCAGCAGAAACGGAGGAAGAGGTAGAATGCTGCCTTGGAGCTCCAGAAGTCAGTGGCTCTGCATGGGGGCAATGAGCCTGCTGATGACCGTAAGCCTTGCAGCGTGAGCAATGAGCAGAGGTGAGGAGCTCAATCCGGCTGCGCTTGTTACCGCAACGAGCATCGAGGAACCGTGGAAACTTTATGAGATACTCTTCCGACGGGAAGATGATGCGAGCAGTTCTACGGAAGCCACAGATACGTTTATCATCGGCGTCAGAGGGGGAAGAGGAGAGAGTCTTCACTGGGCCGACTTCTCTGCCGAATCGACTAAGTGCAGCACACAGCATATCATCAGAGATCTCCGAGGGTACCGGATGTAGAGAGACCAGAACAGGACGCTGGGCAATGGATTCGGCTAAGAGATGACGATCGCCAATTGATAGGCGCCGAGACAAGACAAGCTCGGCATATTCTTTCTTCGAAAAAATAAATAATCACAGTTCGTGGCTTTCGGGTGAGGTGGGTGGTGGCACCAGAAGGAAGCATCTTCTTGAGAGCGGAGCTGTACTGCTTCAAAGGAGTGTTGGGCAGCGCATCAAAACAAACCCCCAATTCAAGGGTCGAATGAAGACGTTGACCAGCAGGAGAGTTCTCGGGAGTGTCTAATAAGATGGTGTCACCGTTGAGAGTAACGTATGAATCCATAAGGGGCAGACGAGACGAGGAGGAAGCCGGTGGAATACCAGAGGCAGCAGCAGAATACGTGCGTGTAGAAGCGCTTCCTGTGGAAGCCATTGACGCAGCATGAGACAACGTACTGGAAGCAGAGGCAGTAGAAACTGTAGAGGGCAGATTAACGACTCCATCAGAGACATCCATGAATTCATCATCGTCAGCAGAGACCAGGGACGTCACATTCACGTTCTCAATGGCAGAGTCGGAGACCTGAGCAGAACACGTGAAAATGACAGGAGGAAAATTAAGAGGCTCTCCACTAGCAAGCGAAGATGATTGATCGGCTGCGTCTGTCGTCGAAGAGGCGACGCGAGGAGCTGCAGCGAAGCGGGCGGGAACAGCGCCCTCATCGGCAGATGACATAATCAATGGCAAGGGTTAACGAAGAAAAACGACCAGCTCGGTGTGTAAATTAAAACAGTGATAATGAAAAAAAATGAACACTCACCCACTCGTGAGGAATTTTAAACGAAAGCACAGACCTTTAACTTCGGCACACACACAGAAGAACAATGATGGGACACACAAAACACGTACGTGAAGCACTCAAACACGGAGCTCGTGAAGACACGTGTAGGCCAAAGGTGGACTGACACCGTACTAATGTATGCCAATAAATGCTCTGTTGTGTTTCTCTTCTAGGTGTCCGATGACTTTTGTCAATATAGTGAATTTTTAAACAGCAGTTCCATAACACTTTCTTTTTTATTAATGAACCTAAAATTTCGAACTACGATGCTTGGAGTGCAATTGCCGAGATGTGACGTGCTACAGAGCTGAAACTAATGTCAAGACGGCGAAGCTTCAGCGACAAATCCCGCCGATGTAGCTTAATTGGTAAATCATTCCGCCCTGGAGCACAGGGATGCGGTTTCGATCCTCCTCACCGGCAAAAGTGTTTTTGATATTGGCGCCCGAACGTGAAAATGGATCTGCCGGTCGTTAGGTTGTTCGAAAAATGTGTGATGTTCCTTTCACACATCGTCTGGAATTAATGAGAATTCCTTCTTTGCTTGGAAAAATGTGTGATGTTCCTTCCACAGATCGTCTGGAATTAATGAGAATTCCTTCTTCGCTTGGAAAAATGTGTGATGTTCCTTCCACACATCCTCTGGTATTAATGAGAATTCCTTCTTCGCTTGGAAAAATGTGTGATGTTTCTTCCACACATTTTATGGAATTAATGAGAATTCCTTCTTCGCTTGGAAAAATGTGTGATGTTCCTTCCACACATTGTATGGAATTAATGAGAATTCGTGCTTCGCTTGGAAAAATGTGTGATGTTCCTTCCACACATCGTCTGGAATTAATGAGAATTCCTTCTTCGCTTGGAAAAATGTGTGATGTTCCTTCCACACATCGTCTGGAATTAATGAGAATTCCTTCTTCGCTTGGAAAAATGTGTGATGTTCCTTCCACACATCATATGAAATTATTAAGAGTTCCTTCTTCGCTTGGAAATATGTGTGATGTTCCTTCACACATCCTCTGGTATTAATGAGAATTCCTTCTTCGCTTGGAAAAATGTGTGATGTTTCTTCCACACATTTTATGGAATTAATGAGAATTCCTTCTTCGCTTGGAAAAATGTGTGATGTTCCTTCCACACATTGTATGGAATTAATGAGAATTCGTGCTTCGCTTGGAAAAATGTGTGATGTTCCTTCCACACATCGTCTGGAATTAATGAGAATTCCTTCTTCGCTTGGAAAAATGTGTGATGTTCCTTCCACACATTGTATGGAATTAATGAGAATTCCTTCTTCGCTTGGAAAAATGTGTGATGTTCCTTCCACACATCATATGGAATGAATGAGAATTCCTTCTTCGCTTGGAAAAATGTATGACACTTCTTCCATCGGCTGGAATTAGTGAGAATTTCTTGTTCTACGGAGAGTTACTTCGAGCACGGTTTGCGGTGCTCCCGAAACCAGCGATTTCCTGCCCCCGCCTTTCTCAAGGAAGGGGGGGTTGGGATATTTATGTGCCTTACTACAGATGTTAAGAACATGTCAAGACGGCAAAGTTGCAGCAATAATTTCCGCCAGCATAGCTTAATAGATCAAGCATTCGGCTCCAGAGCAGAAGGGTGCGGATCAGGCTCTGCTATTGGCAAATTCGTGTTTTCACAGAGGAGACCTAAAATAGGATTGGTGGAGCCTCTTTTTTTCTTTTTTTTTTAAGCTTGTGCTACTTAGTTTGCCGAAAACAAAATTTTAACTTAACTTGAGAAAAATTCTTCAAGTTAGATTTGGATTTTTGAGAAAAGTAGTCAAATAGCTGTGTTTACTTAAAACATACACTGAAGCAGCAAATTATTAGGAAAACCTACCTAATAACAGGTTTTGCCGCCGCTGGCCGCCAAAACTCCAAGCCTTGCGACATAGCCATTATCCTGCTGGAAATAGCTCTCACCATCGAGAAACACTATGCACACGCACGGGCGTGCTTGGTGCGCAATGATATTAAGATACCTGGCATCCAAATGCTTTTTCAGAGGTATTAAGGAACCCAATCCCCGTCATGAAAATAGGGTATAACGTAACCCTCTTTCGTGGGGGTTCATTTCATATGAAATGCACAATATGACAATGCCGCGGAGGTGATGATACAATCATAACAATGTTCGCGTCGGTTGTAGTTAGTGTGTGACTTGAGGAAGCGGCAAGTGATCTCATTACTCGCACAATGCTTAGTGTTGTAGATTGACAAGGGCACGGAGGAGGAGAGACAGAAGTCCAACTCTCGTGTTTAAGACAGCGCCCCAGTCGTCGGAAATGAAACTACGATAGCGTCTGTCACATGATACGGTAGCGGTGGCTATATAAGTAGTACCGCGGAAAGAGCTGTAAACTTTTACGCCGCGGATGGCCTAGTGGTGAACGTTCGTGACTGTCACGGAGGAACCTCAGGTTCGAATCCGGGCAGGTACAAACGCTCGAAACACCGTGCGTCGGGAGGGCACATTAAGCCGTCAGACACCGGGTACTCCCCCCCCCTGGTAATAAGTAAGGGCGTCTTCCTCCCCCTATCTACCTCGCTTCCGTGTCACTTTCCTATCGGGCACTCTAGCCCAAATCTCCTAGCTTCCTATTTCTAAGGGTTGTTTAAGACCTGGGTCAGACACACCCTTCCTAAAATCCTCTACATAGGATCGGATCAGATCAGAGTTGTAAACTCTTGAAAAAAAAAAGAAAAAAAAAGGCAGGCGGTTACGGTTTGGACGTTTCAGTTCCATGTCCGTCCACTGGCGCGCTGTTCTATTGACATCTTCGGGGCCAAATTGTTGCCATGAGTCTCTATGGATGAGTCTCGTGCTCTGTGGACGAAGGTTAGAAATTGCCCATGCAGACGCCTCAGGTACTGTGACACGTGAAGATCAACGGCCGTACATCAAGATTGAAACTTTGCGTGGTAAAAATCAAACATTAATTCACAGTGCTTTGTGTGAGGTTTGTGATTATGAAACAGTAGACCAGAGTACATTTTCCTACTGGGCTACTCGCTTTCGTGAAGGATGTTTACGCAAAAACAACGACCCGAAATCTGGGAAGCCGAAAATGGCAACGGATGAGTGAAGTGTGAAACTTGTAGCGGATTGTGTGGAACAAGACCGTCGAGTAATATGCGAGGAAACTGCAGAGGCAACAGGAATTTTAAGCAACATCATATTCCGACGAAGGATTGGCAGAAAAGAAAAATTTCGGCCACATAGGAAACTCATGATTTGATTGCTGCACACAAACAGACTCGTGTTTGTTTGTTTGTTTGATTGGAGGTTTAACGACCACCGTGAGCAACTCAATGGGCTATAAGCAGTCGCCCGTCCCTAATTTAGGGTCACTGGTTCCAGGGAAGGGAGAGAGCCAGTGCCGTAAGACAAACACAACATCCATGCCTGACCGGGATTCGAACCCGGACCCCTTACGGACGAATGATCAGAGGTCAACGCCTTAGACCACTGCGCCACCGGGGCGGCTAAACAGACTCGTGTGGTCAGTACAACATTTCAGCAAAGATTTGTCGTTGAAGGTGACACCTTCCCGTTACGAATTCTTGCCATTGATGCAAAATGGGTTAGAGACTTTGAATGTGAGTTGAAATCGCCGTCGAGTGAGTGTAGGAGTCCATGCACCCCATAACCCCCCCCCCCCAAAACCGACGGACGCAATCGAAAGTCAAGCAAATTATGATCTCTGCGTATGATCACCTTGACGTCATCATGACATATAGAGTATGTACCGTGTGGAACAAGTATCATAGCAGCCTATTACCATGACTTCCTGCAAAACTTGTGCAGAAAAATGCACAGAAACCGACCTGACATGCTCAGAGATGGACCTCTCATTTTGCACGACAATGCAAGATCAGACATGAGAAAGGTGGTGACAGCTTTTCTGGAGAAGTACATGTGGGCAGTGTTACCTCACGCACATTATAGCCTCGACATGAGTCCACCAGACTTTGACTTGTTCCCCAAGCTCAAACAATTCGTGCGTGGACAGCAATTTTCCTCCCTGGAGGAACTTTCTGCAACAGTTACCCAGCGTGTCTGACAGCTGAGCAAAAGAGGGGGACCTGACTGGAATTGTGGACCTTCCAAAACGTTGGGACACCGTCATTCAGAAGCAGCGTGACTACATACAAGGATTTTAGAGAAATATCGCCTAAGACACTTTCGGCATGTATAAAAAAATATTACGTGTTTTTTTTTATTGGAGGTTTAACGACCACCGTGAGCAACTCAATGGGCTATAAGCAGTCGCCCGTCCTTAATTTAGAGCCACTGACTTCAGGAAAGGGAGAGAGCCAGTGTCGTAAGATAAAAACAACATCCACGCCTCGCCGGGATTCAAACCCGGACCCATCTCAGACGAGTGTTCATAAGCCAGCGTTTAGACCACTGCGCCGCTTGGGGAGTAGTGGGAGTATTGTTTTATATGTGTGCATTACGTACAGGTGGAAAAAATGCATAAACACCCCAGGGGGTGATTATTTGGGTCAATTCAAGCATAAATTGTTCTCTGACATTTTTCGATATAGGGCTTAGTTTTCCAGATATAAGCCCCCAAAGGTACGTGACGTCACGTCCGGAATCACCTGTTTTTGAGGCTTCAAGCACAACCTGAGTGTCATACAGGAAAGCACGTGGCGCATGCCTGATTCTGCAAGCTCAGTACCTCAGCAGTCTTCACGACTGATTTACATATCGCAGTGCTCTCCGAGGCCGTACGTCATGCAACAGGGCGACCAATTCCGTTCGTCTCGACAATTGCGGAAACAGGCTGGGCGACTGTTGTTGTACTGCGATTGCAGCATCGGGCATCCGGCACGCGCTTCCCTGCGTAACACTCGGACTGTGCTTGAAGCCTCAGAAACAGGTGATTCCGGACGTGACGTCATGCACTTTTGAGGGCTTATATCTAGAAAAATAAGCCGTAAATCTCAAAATGTCAGAGAACATTTCATGCTCGAATTGATCCAAGGCCCAGGGGTGTTTATGCGGTCGTTTCTTTCCACCCTGTATAAAATGTCTTATGTAATACAGAAAATGCTTCAATTTTTATTAAATAAGTTGTTACACTATCGAACATTTTCAGTTTAATAAATGCAGTGTTCTTATACCCTGCATTGAAGAATCAACTCCGATTGTTCTTGTTTTTTAATTCGCAAAAGACATGAAATCCTAAATTTGCATCATTTGTTATTAATATTGGTTTTGTGGAAAGCTAACCCCAAACCCTGTTCGCTTTTAGAAACTATGGCAGCACAATATTTTATTTTCATTTTAAAATATGATATTGATACTTGCTTTTAATGTGCCTGACTTCGGGGTGTTCTGGAAAAATGCAACTAGGTAAGGAAATCAAAAGGAATTTACTTATATTTCTTTATTCAGAGTCTGTGCTAGCACACGGCAAAGAGGACAGTTTGTAGGGATTAAAGAACTGCACGATTCCTCTAACAACAAGTTTTAAAGCCATTTCTACAAGTGAGGAAGAAGAGAGTAAGAAATTATTCGCTGACATAATGGGCAGTTTAAATTTCTTTCCGCTGTGGCGGTAGGCTCTTTTCTTCTCTGCAGGTGCATGACGTCATTCAATAGCGAAGGTAAAGTATGTCTGTTAAGATTCACCGCACCGACAGAGAGCGGAGTTGTTAAGTAAAAAAAAAAAAAAAGAAAGAAAAGAAAGTTTCTTACTCCTCGACGGCGCATCCGATCTTGTCTCACACATTTTCCCCTTGTAAGCGACAGGCATGTGTAAAGTTGTCGCATCGTGACCTTTGACCTTGTCGCCATCCTTTACGCCTCCTAGCTGACACTTCTGACACACTGCTTTTACGATAAGAATACTTCGTCATTAAAAAAAAAAGAAGAAGAAGCTCGCAACGTTCCAGGGTTACTGATCAACTATGCCCCTAATGTCGTTTTAACAGGTCGTCTTGAATTTATTCACTCACAGGCCATTCAGATTCTCGCGCAAGGAGTCAAGAACGATTTAGTTGCGTTGGTGGTTTGTGCAAGAGGGAATTTTTTTTATCTTCTCTAATGTATATATTTCTTATTCTTATTGGCTGTTCCAGGTACAAAAATCTATTTTTTTTTTTTTTGCAGCGAGCTTCTTTTAATGAAATGCATTCCTTTGTGAACGAATCACAACAAGAGCCAACTGATGTATGCCGCGTCAAACTCACCTATGCTTTCATAACCTACTTTTTCTTCTATTTTTTTATTATTTTTTTATATGCTTCGAGAAAGACGTAAGCGCGAGAGACATCTTTCTTTCTAACGGCGCGCAAAATGCGTTGAGAAAACTCTCGGAAACCAGCTGTCTCGTGCTCAATGGGACAGCTGTTTTCCGAGCTGTTTTAAGGAGTGGCGACAACTTAAAGCACACGTATCTACATTTTTATAAACCTGTACAAAATAACTGTGACAACGTAGTGAGCGCAGAAATGTCTAAAATGTTGTAAGCTTTGGAGTTCAATCAGTTCATGGTTCCTGAAAGAAAAACCAGAAGACAGACATCATACCAACATACAAATCAAATACCATCATTTTACCTCCCAAAGAGAGTGGGGTATGCGATCAGCGATTGTCTGTATCGATGGCGTATTTTCTTAGCGGATTCCACCTGAAGCTACTTTGCTTGCAGTGGAGATGCGTGCCTTGTAAACGACAACCTTGTGCAACTAGATGGGTTATAAGCATTCGACTGTCCATAATTAGGGTCATGGTTCTAGAGAAAAGAGAGCCAGTGCCGTAAGACAAACACAATATTCATGTCTCACCGAGATTCGAACCCAGACCATCTCAGACGAATGGTCAGAAGCCAGCACTTAGACCACTGCGCCACCAGTGTGCCGAAATGGATTCACTTATTGTTTTTTGCAGAGGGTGGCGATCATACAACCCTACGTTCAGGAAGGAGTTTACTTGATTCACTTCATCCCCGGTAGCACAGTAATGTCGAATCGACGTCAATTTTTCGTTACTTGGTCGATATTACGTCGAAGAATAGTTTTTGACGTAAAATCGATGAGACGGAGCGTCAAGAAAAACCATTACATTGGATTTCAGTATACATGTAGTCGGTTTTACGCAGTTTATCCCTTTAGTTCCATTAAGTCGAATAATAATCGATGTTTTTTATGCGATCTGCGCGCTTGCGCCTTTTGTAAGACGAGATTCTTACCTGTCTCCTTTTTCGCCGGTAAGTTAAAAGTTTTTTTTTTGTTTTGTTTCTATTTTGCTTAAGTATGCTTATAAATAGGGATAGGCCTAGCGCGATACTGACAGATCACCAAAAATTCTGTGAAATTTTTGAGAATTATGTGCCTTTTCGAATGCGTCCGAAAAGACTTGGATGTTGAAAAAAATATATATATATATGATCTTTTAATCATAGACAGCGTCGTAGAATCGTACTACAAATACGAATACATTCTACGTTTTATACCGCGATTAAAAGTTTAGAATTTCGTGTTTCAACATCTAAATTGTAGAGTAAACGTAGATTCGACATTACAATAGTACTAGAACAGATAACTAAACTGCGTAATATCAACGTATAGAATCGACGTCTACACTACGTAGCAACGATGTATATGTTTATCTCGAAAGGTCGAATGTTCGTCTACTGTTGACTTGATATCGACTTAATAGTTTTAAAATTCGATGTCGAAAAAACGTAGCAAAAGTGGACATTGATATCTACATTCGACGTTTCCTTTCGACCAAAAATCGATCAAAAATTAGACGTCGAATCCATGTAATGTGCTACCGCGGATGTGGGTGGTTTTGTGGTTCATTTCTGCTGTATTCCCGGCCATACTGGGATCCGGAAAGAAGAGCATGCTGCTGCTTCTATTTCTGTTTTCTCTTTCGCGGTCACGGTCTTTGCACTGTATCAGCGGGATTTTCATTTTATCAAGGATCCTCGTTAAACGTAAGTAGTGGGCTTTGTGGGTTCATCTAGCATGAAACAAACGGCATCATATCAAACCGACACACGGACCTTGTCATCGCCAAACCTCCGATAATAACACGCGCAACGTCCAACTTTTCTTTAAGCCCACCCTTAAGCTCCCCCCCCCCCCAAATCAAAAAGAAAAACCATTTAAGTTCTTAGAACAGATGGCGAGAGCGACCACCTAAGTAAGATGTGGATTTTTCTAATTCACAGAAATTGATATACAAAATGATTTTTTTCTTAAATTTATTTGTACTGTTCTGTGAAATGGAGGGAGTTCTCTCAGCGAATGTCTTAGAGAATAGTAGAAAAACAACATTTTTGCAATTACTGTTTAAAAAGGTTATATACAAGGTCTTCCCGGAAAGTAATGAGACTCATTCAATAACAGACGTTTAATTAAAGTTATACTTACATAACATTAAAATTCCTCGAAATAAGATCCTTGAACATCAATACACCTCTGCCAGCGATTCTGCCAGGCCGCTTAGCTTACCTGGAAGCCAGGAACAGGGATCGCTTTCAAAGAACTCGTCGCGGCAGTTTGCACGTTTGTAACAGTTCCAAAATGGTGTCCTTTCAGGCTGGATTTGAGCCGGGGAAACAAAAAGAAGTCAAGCGAGGGCCAAGTCCAGGCTGTAGGGAGGTTGGGGAAGCGTTGCCACGTTGTCTTTCGCCAGAAACTCTCTCACTCTCAGCGACCCACGGCTCGGCGAATTATCGTGGTGAAGAACCCAAGTGTTGGTGATCTTTGGGCGGACTCTCGCAACTCTGCTCTTCAGCCGTTGAAGCACTTCCACGTAAAATGCAGCGTTGACCGTTTGTCCGGGTGGTACGAGCTCCTTATGGACAACACCTTTACAGTCAAAGAAGACAATGAGCATCGATTTCATTTTCGATTTGCCCATTCGATCCTTCTTTGATCGAGGAGACTCGGGAGTGTGCCACTCTGAGCTGTGTCTTTTCGTCTCCGAATCGTAAAGACCCACGTTTCATCACCTGTTATCACTTTCTCTAAAAAACCAGGTTCACTCCTCACACGGTCCCCAAGTTCACGAGAAATCGGCACGCGGTTGTTCCTCTGTTCAACGGTCAAAACTTTAGGAACCAATTTAGCGCAAACTTTCCGCATCTGCAATTCTTGTGTGAGGATTTCATGCACAATGGATTTCACGAGTCCCACGTGCTCTGCTTCCAATCTAACACTCAGACGTCGGTCAGAGTCCAAAACCGCTTTCACCTTTTCCACATTGTCCGAAGTGTGAGACGTTGAAGGGCACCCTGGGCGTAGCTCATCCTCGACGCTCTCTCTTCCCTCTGTGTGCGTTTTGTGCCACCGAAACACTTGTGCTTTTCATAAAACAACCTACCGGTAGGCTTTCTGTATCATAGCAAGCTTCTCGGTCACGGAATTTTCAAGCTGAACACAAAACTTTACCGCGTATCGCTGTTCGACACTCTTCTGCATTTTGATCGTTATGCGGACGCTCACACAGCTGTCCATTTCGCAAGCGATCCTCTCTGTAAAAGCTCAGAGCCAACTGACAAGACATCGATCGTTTACCTAACATACCCCGCCACCGTCACGCCCGGAGACTCCGCCCTCCGGTCCTTCTGTTTGACCCAGGAAAAGTGGTCTGATTACTTTCTTGACAAACCTTGTACATATATTCTTTGTCAGCTTACAAATTGAAATTCATAAACAGTCTGATGACAGCAAATATTTAAAAAATAAATAAATTAAGTAAGCTAAAATTGTTAAGAAACAGTATCTTGTTCAAGTCCATGAGGGTTCATATCCATAGTTCCCAATATTATATACATTGAAAAACTACATGCAGTGTGTACATGAGAATTTTTCTTTTTTTCACTGGGGATAACATCATCAGCGTAGAGTAAAATCTACATGAACAGAATGTTTTGGCAAAATTTCTGCCAAGCCCTTCGAAACCCGTACGATACTTAGTCACCTTCCCATTTACGTTTATATATTTAAAATTTCATGTTGATTTCGTAAAAAAATTTAGATTAGTTCGACAGTTTTCCTTATCAAGTAATTTGAATGACACTAATTAATAATCTACTTGGCAGAAAGTCCCAGTAATCAGAAAGTAGCGAACACTGGCTTAAATTTGGTTTCACCCCTCCCCCTCCCCCGTCATGCAATTTATTTCGTTATTTCGGAACTCAGACATTTCGGGATAAACAACAGCGATCGGTATGTTAAAAAAGCACACATCTGTAGGTCAGAGTATCTAGCTGATGAATTTATCGGGAAAAGCAGTTCGAATACAAAAACTGGCATATTATAAATTTAGAAAATTTGGCCGCCATGTCATATCTTGCAAAATCCGTTGAATTCAATAATTGAAATCTGGGTATTTCGGAATATCGGCAGGCAAAGTTTGCAGCTTAATATGCATTGATGACAAATAAACAGGCTTTTGTAAAGTCACTGTGGGAGTTTGCTCCCGCACTTCCGCATACACGCGGCCACATGCACGAGCGCACGCGCACACCCACTTACCCACACACACGCACACACACACATTTCGCATTGAGAACCTAGAACTAGGTTCTCATTCACTAGCAAAAATTAGCTTCTAACATTTGTTTACTGTTTAACAATTTAAATAGCTCCTGCACCGATATTTAGATTTGAAGCAAACTGCATAAATATGAAGCGTTACTGGAAGTTCCACAAACAAATAAAAAATAAATGAAAAATAAAATAAAAATTTGAAACTTCACTCACCTATTTAACGTAACTTCCTTCGGCTTGGCATTAAAACGATTTCTGAAACCGAAAGGAAAGAAATTTAAAAACACAACTGAATTATTACTAGAATTTTACACAGTTTAAATTAAAAAAAATCTGTGTAAGATAATCATGCAAATTATCATCAACATTCCCACACTTTAATAGCTGTTCTGGATTCACGGTTAGTAAACCCAAGGTATATAAAGAACTACGCTAGTTTGGTCTGAAAAAATTTGTCTTCATGCAGGATTAAAAACAAAACATTTCGGCTTTAAAAATGAAGATCAGCTCGTAAATTAATAAATTATTTCTTATAATACCTGAACGTACTATTATCAAATAAATGAAAAACGTAGAGAGAAAAAAGTATTATGTTTGCTTTACAATCGAAAGATGGTTTCCTCCACTTTCACACATTTTAAGACCTCTCTCATTCAAATTTTTAATTGAAATGGTACATCCTCTCCTTTCTTCAGCACAGTGACTCCAACCAGAATTCCAACTGAATTGAAACAACGAGCTTCAAAACGTTAAAATGAAATTTTGTGTTCACGCTATGTGTTTTGTAGTGTTAATTTAGCTTTTCCTAAGAAGTAGGAGAAACAAATACACTGGTCACAAAAAGTTAGGGATATTGCAATTTCGAAGGGAAAACGCGGTGATATGGAAATTTGCCAACTACTGTAAATCGTTTATCAGCGTAGGTAGTCACGTAGTATGTAAATAAGCATCATGACAACACAGCACGTGACGAGCGAGCTCCGATAAAGGCAGCCTGCCAGAAATGGAAAACGAGTCGGGCCGCGGGCAGCCTAGTGGTCAACGTTCGTGACTGCCACGGAGAGGACCTCAGGTTCGATCCCAAGCAGGTACGAACGCTCGAACCACTAAATATCCGCCGTGAGTCAAATGGGCACGTTAAGCCGTCGGGTCCCGGGTACTGGCCACTCCCGGTAATAAATTAGAGCCCCTTTCTACCTCACTTCCATGTCACTTTCCTATCGGGCACTCTAGCCCAAATCTCCTAGCTTCCTATTTCTAAGGGTTGTCTAAAACCTGGGATCAGACACTCCCTTCCTAAAATCCTCTACATATGATCTGATCTGATCTGGAAAACGAGTCATCTCACCGCTTGGTCTAGCAGTTTGCTGAATGTATTGCTTTTAGTGTGGGAATAACTTGAAATGATGTCCAGATGACGCTTAAGCAATTGACAACGGAAATCGGGTTGTACAGTGGCGTATCTTGGGTCCAAGACCCAGGCTATCTCACCCGTCCCCCCGCCCCCGTATTGTTTTTTTTTTTTTAAACTGCTAAGTTTATTTTTCAGCTGTTAAGTAATAGAACTTTTTTTAATTTAAGGTACATGCTATTGGTGCCATAAGACCAAATAATTATGCGGACTTTTAACACTTATTTGTAAATTAACTCCATTTTTCTTCTGAATACTTTATTTGTACATGCACTCCCTTCCTCTTTCCTTTTGTGTGAACTTGAGTGTTACGTTTTCATAAAACGTTTCTTCCGAGTACTTTATCATATTTAAAAAAAATATTTTTCTCTGTTGAGAAAGCAACCAAGTTGCTGAAGTAAACATGTCCTTTGTGGCCCAAAGACATGTCTTGATTCTTTTTAATGCAGAAAAACTTCTTTCGGCAATTACAGTTGTTGATGGAAACTGTATCCCGTTTTCTCGATGATAGTGCAACCAGTCACCGTGCCTGGAGCATGCTTCAGGAGCTGGAAAATCGTAGGATTCAATCATTACAGCTGCCTCCGATGCCTCCTGACCTTAATCCTATTAATAACACTTAGGACGCTGTAGAGCGACGTCTGGATAACCACGTTCCATACCCCAGTACGCTGGCAGATCTCCGTAACGTATTGTCTGTAATATATGACGAACTGCACCAGACATTCTTCAATAATGCCATTCATGCGTGCCTCGTATGTGTCAAGACTTTCTTCGACACAGAGGTAGTGTTACCGGGTACTGAAATCCAGAGGTACGGACATTCTCCGAATTTACCATTCTGTCAATATTGCAGTGTTACTTTGTTCTGTGCAGAAATTGCACAATAAATTGTTTTTGTAAATGCACTCTTTATCGTTCGTGTTACGAAGCCTCACTGATGATATTTCAAAGCGTGTTACTTGAGTCAGATACAGTGCCTGAGCATCGCAGGAGCATGCGGGGCACGTGCCCAGGGCCCCCAAATTTGCAATTTTTATAATAATGTTATGTTATAAATTTCTTTTTGTTGAAAGTTCCATTTTGATTGGACGAACTATCAAGAGGACTAATAAAATTGCTAAGCACCCATCTTAACTAACTCAGTGAGAAATTTTAAACACTTCAGATTGTGAGCTCCTCTTTCTATCTATTGCTACCACGTCCACTATCGTAAAATGCGACACGTTGATTGGCGCAGTATCCTAAAGTCCGTGGATGACGCTTTCAGCCTGCAGCCGCACGGATGGAAATATTTGCCGAGGAAAATGGCAACACATTTATAAAGCAAACACATGTTTATAGCATGTGGTTGTACCATGAAACTTTTTCGACTTGGTTGTAGCGAAGCTCTCAATTTTACGTTTTTGTTAGTGTTAGCATGTGGTAATATTTTGAAGTGAGATAATAATTTTTAAAATTTTGTAGTTTTTATCAGAATTTTATATGATATCGTATTTGTTTAAAGTGTAATACCGTACTTTTTAAGTGATGTCTCAACGAACGTATCTGTCCGGTTCTGCTAAAAGAAAATTAAAGACTACAAAAGAAGAATCTACCAAAAAAAAC
Source organism: Macrothele yani (assembly GCA_039090855.1). Taxonomy (NCBI): domain Eukaryota; kingdom Metazoa; phylum Arthropoda; class Arachnida; order Araneae; family Macrothelidae; genus Macrothele; species Macrothele yani. The sequence continues at coordinate 38,048,646 of CM077004.1, forward strand.
TTGCAGGATTGCTGTTAAAGTATTCTGTTACAGTCAGTCAAAAACCCGATATTTCTGAGAATAAAATAATTATTTCTTGTGCACCAAGTAATAATGAACATTGTAAAGTTTTTGATGCATCAGCGAAGAAATCCAAAGACTGATCCATTCTTGAATTTTTTTTTTTTCAAGGAAAGAGGATTTTGCCATTAAATATGAATTGTGAGAACAATCACCAAATAAAACGGTATTTTAATGGTGGAATTAGATGGAGATGCAACATATCTTCATGTCGCAGCAGAAGAAGTTTTCGTAGCGGAACATGGTTTGAGAACTGTCGATTGCCTTTAATAAAATAACCCCGAAAATTTGATTTGTGAACCATATTTGGCAATTTATCACTTGCGCTCGGCTAACAGAAAAGTAGCGTTTATTTTTAATAAATACTGTTATGCGTACTAAGGAGTAAGTCTGGATTTTTAATTCATTATACCTAGTATATTGTTATTAAAACTCTCTCACTTTTGTTTGCATATGGTTTTGAAACATTTCCCTTAAAGCTTCATACATATGCGTGTCTTTCTGTGACAAAGTAAAAATATGATGTGAGGAGGGGTTCCATGTAGACTTCTGGCTAGGGCCGCGAGTTATCATGATCGGACCCTGATCAGATATACTGTATACATCCCTCATTCCATGCACTTCCACGATTTCCGTTTAATTCTGTGATACACTGTTCACAAAAAGTTAAGTATATTGCATGGAATGAGGAATGTATATATCTGATTCAAGTAACATTCATTGAAATAACATCAGTGAGGCTACGTAACACGAACGGTAAAGAGTGCATTTACAAAAACAATTTATTGTGCAATTTCTGCACAGAACAAAGTAGCACTGCAATATTGACAGAATGGTAAATTCGGAGAATGCCCGTACCTCTGGATTTCAGTACCCGGTAACACCACCTCTGTGTCGAAAAAGTCTTGACACATACGAGGCACACATGAATGACATTATTGATGAATGTCTCATTCCATGCAATATCCTTAACTTTTAGTGACCAGTGTATCACATAATTAAACGGAAGTCGTGGAAGTGCAACACGAACTGAGCGCGTTCATTAATCATAGCTGATATCAACGGGCCAGTCTGTACGGGACGGTCTACAAGTTGAAAGTCTTAAATCTGGATGTACCGAGCTGTACATTGAAAGCCTTAAACGGACTGGGCTATAAGTTAAAAATCTTTAACTGCCCACGTCGGGTTATAAGTTCGTAGTGTGAAATTGGCTTTGTGGGGCTATATGTTTTAGTCTGAGCCGGCTAGGTATGTATTTGACCTTAAACATGCGAAGTGTGGGCCAGGCAGGAATTTCCAAATTAAGGCCAGTTCATATTTCTACCAAGACATCTGCAAAAATGTCATTCATATTCTTTTATTTTTACAGAATATAACAAAGACCAGAGATAAGTGTTGATCTTCGTCACTGGGTATGCAGCTCAGTTTTTCACAGAAATTGGGTCCATATTTAGGAATTATTTTCAAGTATATGGAAGCTCACATCAACTTGAAATTTCTTTTTGATTGAAACATCACAATGTGAGGAACTTTTAAGAAACAGTACACTTTTAAAAATTTTGTGGAAGGTAGCGCCAAAAAGTGGTACTACGCCAGCTGCACCACTTTCTGAGAAAAGATATACCATTGTGTGGTGAAAAAAAACAACAACATAGTACATCTTTACACCAATGTGGTGCACCACATTATAGTACAAGGTTGCACAATATTATGCTGCAAGGTTGCACCATGTTGATGGTTTTGCTAGGACTACACACATGGTGTATCTTTTCAGCTACTGTAGTAACATTTTTTTTTTGGCGCAATCTACCACAAAATTTTTAACAGTGTAATCAAATACTTACATAAATATTTGATCATCTGCAAAAAAGGTAAGGAACAAAAAGAGTTCGTTGTTTTCTTAGACTTAAAACGAATTAACAAAGTGTAAAACAATGTTGTGAAAGTATACTGGGTCAACACAGCAAAAAATATAACAATGCGCTGGAAATGACTTTCTTCAATGCAACAATAAAATCCATCGAACGGCTTTCTTGAATACAGTATTAAACTCCCTCACGGGAATATTTGAGGAGGGAGTGCAAAGGAGCCCCTCACCTGAAAGTATTTCTTTTTTGTTAGAATGCTACTTACATTAGAAAAAATGCTTTAATTTAATAAAATGCATAAATTTGCATTAGAAAAAATGCTTTAATTTAATAAAATGCGTAAATTTGCATTAGAAAATAATACTTTTTTTTACTATTTTTCATTAACATTTATTTTGTCCAGATGGATTTCTAAAACTTTCATTGTTTGTCCCTTCCTTCCAGAAAAAATAAATTTACATACGTCTCTGAATTCCATCGAATGACTTCCTTGAATACAGTGATAAATGCTACAATAATTTATAAACTCACACTTCCAGCTTAAAAAATGATCAAAAAGCAAAAGAATATTCTTAAACGACAGAAAGAAGACCAAGACAAGCAGCATAATTTCTTCTACCGAGAAGTAGGAGGTTAGCGCGCATGCGCCAGCAAATTATTCAATCCACAGCCACTCGTTGAGTTGTGGCAAGTTATGCGTAGGTTTCTGCTGTAGGAGCAGTGCGTGGTCGGTGCGCGTGCGTTAGTAAGAAGCAATGTACAGTAGTACCTTCGGCATACCTACGGTGGCAACAGGTGCAGAAAACGACAAGCTGAGTGAGAAGCAAAACGGAGCAACGTGCACGATGGGTAGGATATATACTATTGGGAACTGAAATTTTGAGAAGACGAAGATTGTAATGCAGTATAAATTAATAGATATGAACAGAAGAAGTACAGAAAGATATTTAAGAAATCGTCAAATTCTTTTCTAAATGAAATTGGGCATGCAGTTTTTACCTTAGTAGTAGAAAAGGACGGATTCTGGCTAAAACCGGAGCCATAGACTTAACATTAGGCTCCTTCTGGAGCAGGTGGAGCCAGCTGGAGCAAGCTGCAGCCGAGCAAACGGAGGGGGCGTGGTCAGTAGCAGCCTCCAATTCCCCGCTGCAATTTTTCCCCCTCGACCGAAGTGTGTGCTTATCTCCGAAGATAGTAGTATTTATTGGACTTTGTCGAATTTTGGGGGGAAATCAATGAAGGTTTATTCCTTTTTTTTTAATTTAATGAAGGTTTATTCATTATTTATTTTCCCCTCTCTCGACCCCATCCCCTTAGGGTTATTGTTATGTAAAACGTTTTTTCCCTCGTAATTTGTTGATGTATTTTTTTTCAATTAATTTTCATGAATTCCTCATGTGTCTTCCCTAATGAAAATTATGTAGGGTAAGTATTATTTCTCTTTTATTTTTTTCGAATGATACGGTCATGTCCTCATCTCAAGAAATGTTATTATCTTATTTTTGTTCATAAATGTTTGATTTTGAGGGATGGCAACGCCCGAGTGGGAAAGGGGTTGGATATAGGGGATGGCAACTCGATGTGCTACCCCCTAGCGGTGCTTCTTGGAACTTTCGATGGATCTTTGTTTTTGAGGGATGGCAACGACAGAGTGTGGAAAGGGGGTGGATATAGGGGGTGTCAACTTGATGTGCTGCTCCCTAGCGGTGCTTCTTGGAACTTTCGATTGATCTTTGATTTTGAGGGATGGCAACGCCCGAGTGGGAAAGGGGTTGGATATAGGGGGATGTCAACTCGATGTGCTGCCCCCTAGCGGTGCTTCTTGGAACTTTCGATTGATCTTTGATTTTGAGGGATGGCAACGCCCGAGTGGGAAAGGGGTTGGATATAGGGGGATGTCAACTCGATGTGCTGCCCCCTAGCGGTGCTTCTTGGAACTTTCGATTGATCTTTGATTTTGAGGGATGGCAACGCCCGAGTGGGAAAGGGGTTGGATATAGGGGGATGTCAACTCGATGTGCTGCCCCCTAGCGGTGCTTCTTGGAACTTTCGATTGATCTTTGATTTTGAGGGATGGCAACGCCCGAGTGGGAAAGGGGTTGGATATAGGGGGATGCCAACTCGATGTACTACCCCCTAGCGATGCTTCTTGGAACTTTCGATGGATCTTTGATTTTGGGGGATGGCAACGACCGAGTGGGGAAATTGCACTGCGTAGGTGTTAGATATGATGATGCTTCTTGGAACTTTATTATTTCGATGGATCTTTGATTTTTGAGGGATGGCAACGACTGAGTGGGGTCCGTTGGGAATTTTTGCATTTATTCCTGTGGTTTGCAAGCAAGATTTCCCCTCTTCAATACTATTTTTCCCCCGGAGGAAATTTTTAACGTAACGATGCTGGAGAATTTTCTTTCCAAGGGAATAAAAATGCTCCTAAGGTCTTAGCGAGGTTCTAACTCACGATGATTTGGTTTCCAAAAATAGTCAGGGGGTCAAATGGTTTTCGTGTACTACGTATTCCCTATATATATATATTTTTAAATTACTTTTACGTTATTTCTTCATGTGTTTTTATATATTTTTCGTATGTTTTGAGGGAGTTTTTTCGTGTAGATGTAATGAATTTTCTGGGGAACTTTTCTTTTTCCTCCATTCAATTCTATTTCAGACCATGAGACGAGGAAATGCTTCTTTAGAAATTATTTCGTTCTTGTTCGCAGTAATTACTGGACATAGACTTCATGTTAATTCTGAGTCTTTCACCCCTGCAATAATATTTTCTCGTAATTTTTTCGTATGTTCAAGAACTCTACAGATCTTTCCCAGTTAAAATTCTGCTCAAACAATATTTTCGGTCTTTATTTCCTTATAGCTTCCCAATTTCCGATATTTTTCTTCCTCTATCTTTGAAATTTCATTAAACTTCTCAATAGGTCAGGATTCTTTTTTTTTCTTGGACAAACTTATGAGTCCTTTTATTTACACTATCTTTTTTTTTCCATTTCATTTCAGCAAACGATTATTTTAGATGCAACAAATCGTCAGATTTTGGTTTCCTTATATAGCATATTTTCCCACTTGCTTAAAAATATTCCTCAAAACTTGCATGTATGTCAAATATACATTTTTTTTTATTCTTTCGTAGTTAGCCATACTTTTCGTGGACTGCCTCGACAGGAAAGCATTCAATGTCAAGACATACAATCTAAAACCTTTTTCTTTCAATAAAATTTGTATTCTTTGGGCTGAATATTTTTCCGTCTCGTCCGAAAAAACATTCATTCTAGAGGCAAAGCGACTAATTCCGTTCTTCCCATAAACATTATTTTTTTATTTATTTGATATTCAGAGTTGTATACATTTACTATCCAAAAAAGAGATATATTTAATGTAAAGGTATATTCTTCCAAGCTGGGGAAATATATGTATATATTAGTTCATTTCCAGTTAAAGGAAATGCATCTTTATATTTCAATATGAAAAAAGAAGCCCTATAAGTGAAAGCTCAACCTAAAGACGGATAGATTGTTCCCACTCTCTCTACTCTATGACATTTCTTTACTGAATGAACCATGGCCTTTTTTTTTTCATGAACTGCTTTAAAATCTTCGTTCTCACTTTACTATTGTCAGATTCCATGTCCCTTCAGTTCTTTACTTATTCAATTTTAATTTATTAAGAGAGTAGAACTCTTTTAGGCTTTTGAACTCTTTTAGGCTTTCTATTGTCAGATTCCATGTCCCTCCAGTTCTTTACTTATTCAATTTTAATTTATTAAGAGAGTAGAACTCTTTTAGGCTTTCGAAGTACTTTCAAGTCTTTCATTACGAAAATTTTCACTGTCATGAAAGAAGCCATAATCGAGATGATTTACTATCGTTTCAATGAAAGTGTTTACGCATTCTTTGCTATGATGTCAGATTTCATTTTCTTGTACTTCGAACAGAAATGAGTTTGAATCATTCGTCGAGAAAACATTTTTCATATATATATATATATATTTTGCCTCCGAATCAAACGAACTCAAAAAATAAGAGACGCACTTTAATATTTTTTTTCCTCTTATGAGAGGAATACGGGAATATGATACCAAAATTAAAGAATATAGAATATCGACTTTCCTCTCAACACCTTTCATCTACGTTTTTTTTATTTTTTTATTTTCAATAAGCTGTTTCTATATTTTTACAACTGAATAGAATTATTTATTGAAAAGTTCTAACTAAGACGAAAAAATGGTTTTGTTGATTTCCTAAGAGGATGATTTTGGAAATTTTCGTTTTCTGGTAATTGTAAAAATCTCATAGAATAACATGGGAAAACTAGCATGCATAAAAGACTGTTTTGGATCGAGTAAATTGAAAGAATTTTACAAAGTTCATTTCAGAAAAGTACATTCCTTCCTAGTGTCAAAACGAATCACTTCGTTTTTTCTAAGATACACTTTGGAATCTTATAAAAGTGCATAGGGTCAAAAACGATTTTGATGATTTTACTAAGATGACAGATTTCGGATTTCTTATGATAGAAAATACAGTGAATTTCCCATTGAATAACATGGGAAACTGCAGAAATTTAAGAAGTACGTTTTCGTTCAAGTAAAATATTTTAAAAGTCTTTTTCGAATCAGTTGAAAACAGACAGGGTGTGTTTCTGAACAGCTCATTATTTCCCAAGATCAAAACGAATCACTTCGTTTTCTTTTTTTTTTTTTTTTCCTAATGTGCGTTTCTGAAAGAAGTAAAAATAGTTTAGCTAGAAAATTGGAAAGATATTTTTATGAATCCTAGACTGGTTATTTTCGTATAGCTAGAGGGGTCTTCAGTGAGAGCACTTATTCTCTTTACAAACTAAGAGAATGAAGTGTAGCCAGTTTGAAAAAAATTCAAACTCCCCTAAATTTAGCCTTTTGTCCTGGTTTCTGACTCAATACTGTAAAGCATTGCTCTCAGACCAGTTGAATTCCTGGCCCTTAATGAAATACATTAAGCCTTTCCCTTAAAAATAAGCAATCTCTTCTTCAATACCAGATCCCCAATAAATTTCTTTAAGAGTTATTCATTCCCACTTTTACTTTTAAAAACTTAAAATTCATTATTATTTAACTCATTACAAAAAATGAAACTCATTCATACAGAAAAAATATAAATGAATAAAAATAAATAAAGTAGTCCTAAAAAGGACTGTTTTCTGGGTCCCCTTCATACAGCTGCTCCATGATCGGTATAAGGAATTTTTTTACCTGCTGATATCTCAGCACATTGACTTCACAGTCTCTAGCAAGTTCTTTACAATTATACTTTCCAAGAACGCTTTGGACGGGACATGGTGTCCAGTGACTGCAACAAAAGATTCTGCTAGAATCTTGGGGTTAAGCAATGCAACGGCATCATCGAAATACTTTTGCCACTTGGATTCGGGGGTGGCATATGCACAGCTGTGGGCCGTGATGTTTGCGAATATGCGATTTGGGGGTTGGTGGCACTCCATACAATAATATAAGTTATTGACATGTTCCTGAAGGCGATCCTTACCATGTCAGCAAGCATGATGAAAAACTCTTCATCTGAGATGGAAGCAACAGGGGAAGAAATCCTTGGATGGTGCAAAACAGCCTTTCTAAAGACAGGTCCAAATAGTAGTTGAGTAATGCTGTCCCATATTTTTCCACATTGATCAATAAGAGTTCCAAATTGTTGACAAGTCAGCTTTATCGGAACAGGATTCAATCGACGAAAACCATGAATTCTGGGGAAAGCACTTCTAACGTATAACTGCCAGAAGCATCTAAGAGGGAAGGACAGCAGGAAACGATAAGTTCACGATTAATCAAGATGCCACAATTCATGCCTTGAATCCAGTGTGATTTTCCCATGAATTTTCGGAACGTTGAAGCTGACATTGTTATTCCATTCTTAGAAGGGTAGAAAGATTCCCCATCTTTCCTATAACTTCGAATATGAACTCGGACCGTGTTGTTAAAATCGCATACTTTTGCAAACGTGTTTTCACCTAAATAAAAATGATGAGGTGCAAGATTTTTCATAGAAATTCTTGGGAGGATAACTTCTCCACACGATTTGGGCTTTAAAGGAACGGACTCACATACCTTCTTAGCGAGAGTAGCAGAAATTTCACCACTTTGCTTCATCGTGGAAATGGAATCGGTAGCGCTCAAAGCAACAGACAAAAAAGAAGTGACTCGTTTGAAGACTAAAGACAAACTGAAGGAACAGCTCTTATTCTAAGTCAAAACTGAGAAGAGGTTGGAGTTCGTCACTTGTTTACTGCTTGAGAGGGAAAGAGCAGAGTCATGGGGTAAAGAACACTCGGTTATCTTCTTTCTAAAAGTCAAATTCAATCTAATGTTTGGAGCATTCTTTTGTCGAGGCAGACCATGACTCCAATACGAATTAGTTGGTGGCAGGATCTGTAGTAAAGTTCCAGATCTCAAAGATAAGGAAACTGGTTTAAACCCGTTTCGCTTGAAAACAAGAGTCTCTTTCCTGTCCGAGAGATACTGATGTAATACAAGACAAAGGATCTAATTCAGCTTCGTCATCATGGTGATCACCGATTTGGTTATCACCATTTCTTATAAAAGTGCATGGGGATCAAAAAACGATTTTGATGATTTTACTAAGATGACAGATTTCGGATTTCTTATGATAGAAAATACAGTGAATTTCCCATTGAATAACATGGGAAACTACGAAATTTAAGAAGCACGTTTTCGTTCAAGTAAAATATTTAAAAAGGTAATCAGTTGAAAACAGACAGGGTGTGTTTCTGAACAGATCATTATTTCCTAAAATCAAAACGAGTCACTTCGTTTTTTCCTAACGTACGTTTCTGAAAGAAGTAAAAATAGTTTAGCTAGAAAATTGGAAAGAATTTTTTATGAATTCTAGACTGTTTATTTTTTATAACTAGAGAGGTCGTCAGTGAGAGCACTTATTCTCTTTACAAACTAAGAGAATGAAGTGTAGTCAGTTTGAAAAAAAATTTCAAACTCCCCTAAATTTAGTCTTTTGTCCTGGTTTCGACTCAATACTGTAAAGCATTGCTCTCAGACCAGTTGAATTCCTGGCCCTTAATGAAATACATTAAGCCTTTCCCTTAAAAATAAGCAATCTCTTCTTCAATACCAGATCCCCAATAAATTTCTTTAAGAGTTATTCATTCATCCTTTTCTTTTAAAACTTGAAATTCGTTATTATTTAACTCCTTATAAAAATGAAACACATTCACACTTTTACTTTAAAAAACTTGAAATAACTTCATACAAAAATGAAACCCATTCCCTTTTTTACTTTTAAAATTATAGAAAAAATAGATGATACAGAACATAGGTTCACTTTCTCATTCACACTCATGCATACAGAAAACAAAAATTAAATAGTGCTATTTGAGCTGCATGGAGGTGTCAAGATAGGTGGGAAAAACCTCCATCTATCATTCAATTGGACTAAAACTGTTGAAGGATGTGAGCTATTCTCACTAGCTCCTCCATGCAAGCTGTCTGACTCGAGGTTGGCCATCCCAGTCGATGATTTTATTTCAATAATTTCAACTTCGGAATCTGAATACCAAGTAAGATCAATAATTTCCGGATCTTCAGAAGTTAAGTCAACAACCTCCGGTTCTTGGGTAGAGTCTTCCACAACCCAGAAGTTTTCCCACTGTGAGGGGGGAGGAAGAGACCTAATCCACTGATTAACGTAGAAATCGTCTCTAGATTCCTGGAGGAGAGAAAAAAAAATATATAAAATATATATATATATATATATATATAAGAAATAAAAAAAATAAAACCCTACATCCTAGATAAAGCAAAAAGAAAAATTAAAAATATTCTTACCGAGTCGAAGTCCAGGGAGGTGTAGGGGAATTATTCCCTTTCAACATCTGTGATTCTAATAGCATGCGTTACTTCAAAGAAAACTTCGAGAAGCTGCGGAAATCTGATATCTCTCTTGCTACTCTTATACTAGCAGAAGGATTGATAAGGAGGGATCATGTGATAACATACACGGAATAGATTGGTCTTTGAGGTCAACTTAAATCGACAGATCGCTCTATTTTATAAACTTTCCATTGTACAGGAAATAACATCTTTCTCAAACACCATAGTTCATGGGACCTTCTAAGGAGGTAAAAATATTCTAACGCGTATCTAATCAATGTTCAGTATACTTAAGACCAAGCGTAAATGGAATCGATAGCACTCTTCCTCCCTGAAGGAAATGACGTCTGCATACATCTCAAAATCCTTTGTTCCCTAAGTCAAACGCATGGAGGGAAAATCAAGTAATCTTATCTGTATTCCTTCGTTGAAAGTGTATGTTTGTTTAGAAAAGATACAAAACATTTCCTTTCTCAAGTTAAATTCGAATCAGCATTACACTTTCAACGAAGGAATACAGATAAGATTACTTGATTTTCCCTCCATGCGTTTGACTTAGGGAACAAAGGATTTTGAGATGTATGCAGACGTCATTTCCTTCAGGGAGGAAGAGTGCTATCGATTCCATTTACGCTTGGTCTTAAGTATACTGAACATTGATTAGATACGCGTTAGAATATTTTTACCTCCTTAGAAGGTCCCATGAACTATGGTGTTTGAGAAAGATGTTATTTCCTGTACAATGGAAAGTTTATAAAATAGAGCGATCTGTCGATTTAATTTGACCTCAAAGACCAATCTATTCCGTGTATGTTATCACATGATCCCTCCTTATCAATCCTTCTGCTAGTATAAAAGTAGCAAGAGAGATATCAGATTTCCGCAGCTTCTCGAAGTTTTCTTTGAAGTAACGCATGCTATTAGAATCACAGATGTTGAAAGGGAATAATTCCCCTACACCTCCCCTGGACTTCGACTCGGTAAGAATATTTTTAATTTTTCTTTTTGCTTTATCTAGGATGTAGGGTTTTTTTTTTTATTTCTTATTATATATATATATATATATATATATATATATTTTATATATTTTTTCTCTCCTCCAGGAATCTAGAGACGATTTCTACGTTAATCAGTGGATTAGGTCTCTTCCTCCCCTCACAGTGGGAAATCTTCTGGGTTGTGGAAGACTCTACCCAAGAACCGGAGGTTGTTGACTTAACTTCTGAAGATCCGGAAATTATTGATCATACTTGGGATTCAGATTCCGAAGTTGAAATTATTGATCTTACTTGGTATTCAGATTCCGAAGTTGAAATTATTGAAATAAAATCATCGACTGGGATGGCCAACCTCGAGTCAGACAGCTTGCATGGAGGAGCTAGTGAGAATAGCTCACATCCTTCAACAGTTTTAGTCCAATTGAATGATAGATGGAGGTTTTTCCCACCTATCTTGACACCTCCATGCAGCTCAAATAGCACTATTTAATTTTGTTTTCTGTATGCATGAGTGTGAATGAGAAAGTGAACCTATGTTCTGTATCATCTATTTTTTCTATAATTTTAAAAGTAAAAAAGGGAATGGGTTTCATTTTTGTATGAAGTTATTTCAAGTTTTTTAAAGTAAAAGTGTGAATGTGTTTCATTTTTATAAGGAGTTAAATAATAACGAATTTCAAGTTTTAAAAGAAAAAGGATGAATGAATAACTCTTAAAGAAATTTATTGGGGATCTGGTATTGAAGAAGAGATTGCTTATTTTTAAGGGAAAGGCTTAATGTATTTCATTAAGGGCCAGGAATTCAACTGGTCTGAGAGCAATGCTTTACAGTATTGAGTCGAAACCAGGACAAAAGACTAAATTTAGGGGAGTTTGAATTTTTTTTTCAAACTGACTACACTTCATTCTCTTAGTTTGTAAAGAGAATAAGTGCTCTCACTGACGACCTCTCTAGTTATAAAAAAATAAACAGTCTAGAATTCATAAAAATTCTTTCCAATTTTCTAGCTAAACTATTTTTACTTCTTTCAGAAACGTACGTTAGGAAAAAACGAAGTGACTCGTTTTGATTTTAGGAAATAATGATCTGTTCAGAAACACACCCTGTCTGTTTTCAACTGATTACCTTTTTAAATATTTTACTTGAACGAAAACGTGCTTCTTAAATTTCGTAGTTTCCCATGTTATTCAATGGGAAATTCACTGTATTTTCTATCATAAGAAATCCGAAATCTGTCATCTTAGTAAAATCATCAAAATCGTTTTTTGATCCCCATGCACTTTTATAAGAAATGGTGATAACCAAATCGGTGATCACCATGATGACGAAGCTGAATTAGATCCTTTGTCTTGTATTACATCAGTATCTCTCGGACAGGAAAGAGACTCTTGTTTTCAAGCGAAACGGGTTTAAACCAGTTTCCTTATCTTTGAGATCTGGAACTTTACTACAGATCCTGCCACCAACTAATTCGTATTGGAGTCATGGTCTGCCTCGACAAAAGAATGCTCCAAACATTAGATTGAATTTGACTTTTAGAAAGAAGATAACCGAGTGTTCTTTACCCCATGACTCTGCTCTTTCCCTCTCAAGCAGTAAACAAGTGACGAACTCCAACCTCTTCTCAGTTTTGACTTAGAATAAGAGCTGTTCCTTCAGTTTGTCTTTAGTCTTCAAACGAGTCACTTCTTTTTTGTCTGTTGCTTTGAGCGCTACCGATTCCATTTCCACGATGAAGCAAAGTGGTGAAATTTCTGCTACTCTCGCTAAGAAGGTATGTGAGTCCGTTCCTTTAAAGCCCAAATCGTGTGGAGAAGTTATCCTCCCAAGAATTTCTATGAAAAATCTTGCACCTCATCATTTTTATTTAGGTGAAAACACGTTTGCAAAAGTATGCGATTTTAACAACACGGTCCGAGTTCATATTCGAAGTTATAGGAAAGATGGGAATCTTTCTACCCTTCTAAGAATGGAATAACAATGTCAGCTTCAACGTTCCGAAAATTCATGGGAAAATCACACTGGATTCAAGGCATGAATTGTGGCATCTTGATTAATCGTGAACTTATCGTTTCCTGCTGTCCTTCCCTCTTAGATGCTTCTGGCAGTTATACGTTAGAAGTGCTTTCCCAGAATTCATGGTTTTCGTCGATTGAATCCTGTTCCGATAAAGCTGACTTTGTCAACAATTTGGAACTCTTATTGATCAATGTGGAAAAATATGGGACAGCATTACTCAACTACTATTTGGACCTGTCTTTAGAAAGGCTGTTTTGCACCATCCAAGGATTTCTTCCTGTTGCTTCCATCTCAGATGAAGAGTTTTTCATCATGCTTGCTGACATGGTAAGGGATCGCCTTCAGGAACATGTCAATAACTTATATTATTGTATGGAGTGCCACCAACCCCAAATCGCATATTCGCAAACATCACGGCCCACAGCTGTGCATATGCCACCCCCGAATCCAAGTGGCAAAAGTATTTCGATGATGCCGTTGCATTGCTTAACCCCAAGATTCTAGCAGAATCTTTTGTTGCAATCACTGGACACCATGTCCCGTCCAAAGCGTTCTTGGAAAGTATAATTGTAAAGAACTTGCTAGAGACTGTGAAGTCAATGTGCTGAGATATCAGCAGGTAAAAAAAAATTCCTTATACCGATCATGGAGCAGCTGTATGAAGGGGACCCAGAAAAACAGTCCTTTTTAGGACTACTTTATTTATTTTTATTCATTTATATTTTTTCTGTATGAATGAGTTTCATTTTTTGTAATGAGTTAAATAATAATGAATTTTAAGTTTTTAAAAGTAAAAGTGGGAATGAATAACTCTTAAAGAAATTTATTGGGGATCTGGTATTGAAGAAGAGATTGCTTATTTTTAAGGGAAAGGCTTAATGTATTTCATTAAGGGCCAGGAATTCAACTGGTCTGAGAGCAATGCTTTACAGTATTGAGTCGAAACCAGGACAAAAGGCTAAATTTAGGGGAGTTTGAATTTTTTTTTCAAACTGGCTACACTTCATTCTCTTAGTTTGTAAAGAGAATAAGTGCTCTCACTGAAGACCCTCTAGCTATACGAAAATAACCAGTCTAGGATTCATAAAAATATCTTTCCAATTTTCTAGCTAAACTATTTTTACTTCTTTCAGAAACGCACATTAGGAAAAAAAAAAAAAAAAAAGAAAACGAAGTGATTCGTTTTGATCTTGGAAATAATGAGCTGTTCAGAAACACACCCTGTCTGTTTTCAACTGATTCGAAAAAAGACTTTTAAAATATTTTACTTGAACGAAAACGTACTTCTTAAATTTCGCAGTTTCCCATGTTATTCAATGGGAAATTCACTGTATTTTCTATCATAAGAAATCCGAAATCTGTCATCTTAGTAAAATCATCAAAATCGTTTTTGACCCTATGCACTTTTATAAGATTCCAAAGTGTATCTTAGAAAAAACGAAGTGATTCGTTTTGACACTAGGAAGGAATGTACTTTTCTGAAATGAACTTTGTAAAATTCTTTCAATTTACTCGATCCAAAACAGTCTTTTATGCATGCTAGTTTTCCCATGTTATTCTATGAGATTTTTACAATTACCAGAAAACGAAAATTTCCAAAATCATCCTCTTAGGAAATCAACAAAACCATTTTTCGTCTTACTTAGAACTTTTCAATAAATAATTCTATTCAGTTGTAAAAATATAGAAACAGCTTATTGAAAATAAAAAAAACAAAAAAAACGTAGATGAAAGGTGTTGAGAGGAAAGTCGATATTCTATATTCTTTAATTTTGGTATCATATTCCCGTATTCCTCTCATAAGAGGAAAAAAATATTAAAGTGCGTCTCTCATTTTTGAGTTCGTTTGATTCGGAGGCAAAATATATATATATATATATATATGAAAAATGTTTTCTCGACGAATGATTCAAACTCATTTCTGTTCGAAGTACAAGAAAATGAAATCTGACATCATAGCAATGAATGCGTAAACACTTTCATTGAAACGATAGTAAATCATCTCGATTATGGCTTCTTTCACGACAGTGAAAATTTTCGTAATGAAAGACTTGAAAGTACTTCGAAAGCCTAAAAGAGTTCTACTCTCTTAATAAATTAAAATTGAATAAGTAAAGAACTGGAGGGACATGGAATCTGACAATAGAAAGCCTAAAAGAGTTCAAAAGCCTAAAAGAGTTCTACTCTCTTAATAAATTAAAATTGAATAAGTAAAGAACTGAAGGGACATGGAATCTGACAATAGTAAAGTGAGAACGAAGATTTTAAAGCAGTTCATGAAAAAAAAAAAGGCCATGGTTCATTCAGTAAAGAAATGTCATAGAGTAGAGAGAGTGGGAACAATCTATCCGTCTTTAGGTTGAGCTTTCACTTATAGGGCGTCTTTTTTCATATTGAAATATAAAGATGCATTTTCTTTAACTGGAAATGAACTAATATATACATATATTTCCCCAGCTTGGAAGAATATACCTTTACATTAAATATATCTCTTTTTTGGATAGTAAATGTATACAACTCTGAATATCAAATAAATAAAAAAATAATGTTTATGGGAAGAACGGAATTAGTCGCTTTGCCTCTAGAATGAATGTTTTTTCGGACGAGACGGAAAAATATTCAGCCCAAAGAATACAAATTTTATTGAAAGAAAAAGGTTTTAGATTGTATGTCTTGACATTGAATGCTTTCCTGTCGAGGCAGTCCACGAAAAGTATGGCTAACTACGAAAGAATAAAAAAAATGTATATTTGACATACATGCAAGTTTTTGAGGAATATTTTTTAAGCAAGTGGGAAAATATGCTATATAAGGAAACCAAAATCTGACGATTTGTTGCATCTAAAATAATCGTTTGCTGAAATGAAATGGAAAAAAAAGATAGTGTAAATAAAAGGACTCATAAGTTTGTCCAAGAAAAAAAAGAATCCTGACCTATTGAGAAGTTTAATGAAATTTCAAAGATAGAGGAAGAAAAATATCGGAAATTGGGAAGCTATAAGGAAATAAAGACCGAAAATATTGTTTGAGCAGAATTTTTAACTGGGAAAGATCTGTAGAGTTCTTGAACATACGAAAAAATTACGAGAAAATATTATTGCAGGGGTGAAAGACTCAGAATTAACATGAAGTCTATGTCCAGTAATTACTGCGAACAAGAACGAAATAATTTCTAAAGAAGCATTTCCTCGTCTCATGGTCTGAAATAAAATTGAATGGAGGAAAAAGAAAAGTTCCCCAGAAAATTCATTACATCTACACGAAAAAACTCCCTCAAAACATACGAAAAATATATAAAAACACATGAAGAAATAACGTAAAAGTAATTTAAAAATATATATATATAGGGAATACGTAGTACACGAAAACCATTTGACCCCCTGACTATTTTTGGAAACCAAATCATCGTGAGTTAGAACCTCGCTAAGACCTTAGGAGCATTTTTATTCCCTTGGAAAGAAAATTCTCCAGCATCGTTACGTAAAAATTTCCTCCGGGGGAAAAATAGTATTGAAGAGGGGGAAATCTTGCTAGCAAACCACAGGAATAAATGCAAAAATTCCCAACGGACCCCACTCAGTCGTTGCCATCCCTCAAAATCAAAGATCCATCGAAATAATAAAGTTCCAAGAAGCATCATCATATCTAACACCTACGCAGTGCCCTTTCCCCACTCGGTCGTTGCCATCCCCCAAAATCAAAGATCCATCGAAAGTTCCAAGAAGCATCGCTAGGGGGTAGTACATCGAGTTGGCATCCCCCTATATCCAACCCCTTTCCCACTCGAGCGTTGCCATCCCTCAAAATCAAAGATCAATCAAAAGTTCCAAGAAGCACCGCTAGGGGGCAGCACATCGAGTTGACATCCCCCTATATCCAACCCCTTTCCCACTCGGGCGTTGCCATCCCTCAAAATCAAAGATCAATCGAAAGTTCCAAGAAGCACCGCTAGGGGGCAGCACATCGAGTTGACATCCCCCTATATCCAACCCCTTTCCCACTCGGGCGTTGCCATTCCTCAAAATCAAAGATCAATCGGAAGTTCCAAGAAGCACCGCTAGGGGGCAGCACATCGAGTTGACATCCCCCTATATCCAACCCCTTTCCCACTCGGGCGTTGCCATCCCTCAAAATCAAAGATCAATCGAAAGTTCCAAGAAGCACCGCTAGGGGGCAGCACATCGAGTTGACATCCCCCTATATCCAACCCCTTTCCCACTCGGGCGTTGCCATCCCTCAAAATCAAAGATCCATCGAAAGTTCCAAGAAGCACCGCTAGGGGGCAACACATCGAGTTGCCATCCCCCTATATCCAACCCCTTTTCCACTCGGGCGTTGCCATCCCTCAAAATCAAAGATCAATCGAAAGTTCCAAGAAGCACCGCTAGGGGGCAACACATCGAGTTGCCATCCCCCTATATCCAACCCCTTTCCCACTCGGGCGTTGCCATCCCTCAAAATCAAACATTTATGAACAAAAATAAGATATCATAATAACATTTCTTGAGATGAGGACATGACCGTATTATTCGAGAAAAAAAAGAGAAATGATTAATTAATACTTACCCTACATAATTTTCATTAGGGAAGACACATGAGGAATTCATGAAAATTAATTGAAAAAAATACATCAACAAAGTACGAGGGAAAAAACGTTTTACATAACAATAACCTAAGGGGATGGGGTCGAGAGAGGGGAAAATAAATAATGAATAAACCTTCATTAAATTAAAAAAAAAGGAATAAACCTTCATTGATTTCCCCCCAAAATTCGACAAAGTCCAATAAATACTACTATCTTCGGAGATAAGCACACACTTCGGTCGAGGGGGAAAAATTGCAGCGGGGAATAGGAGGCTGCTACTGACCACGCCCCCTCCGTTTGCTCGGCTGCAGCTTGCTCCAGCTGGCTCCACCTGCTCCAGAAGGAGCCTAATGTTAAGTCTATGGGCTCCCGTTTTAGCCAGAATCGGTCATTTTCTACTACTTACCTTGCATACCAGCAATGGACGACACTAATAAATACTTTTATAATCAAGGAATTACACACATCTGGAATATATACGTATTCATGCCACTGAAGTTAGCACGTACCAAGTTGAAAAGTGCACTGAGTAAATTTTGTTTTGAACAGACAATTCAATTAAGATTTGAATAAAGTCGATGTGCTGACTTTAGCAAACAATCAATACTAAAGGAATAAGATAATTTCTTATAAAAAAAATGTGCATGTTCGCATTATTACTGTCATCAATCTTTCTGTATTCGCAGTAGGATGAAGGTCTCCCCAGGTCTGTTTCACAACTCTCTATCTGGAGAAATTTGGTTCCACGTCACTCCATTACGCTTTTGAATTTCATCTACACATCGTCAAGGTCGTGGACTTCAAGGTCTTTTCTTGTCCGTTGGTATCCAGTCTTATAGTATTTCAGTTGTCCAGGGGTGGTCAGTTCATCCAGCAAGATATGTCCAGCCCATTACACTTGAGTTACTTTAAAATGATCATGTCTTCCACTCTTGTCATTTTCTTGATATATGAGTTCCTTTTCCTCTTTTTCTCCGTTACACAAAGCATGTATCTTTCAATGCTTCTTTGAATCGCCCGCAGCTTCTGTATTTCTTTTTTACGCTTTCCAACCGTAGGTTGAAGAAGCGTATATGCTCCAGCTTTGTCCGTCCGTCCGTCCGCACGATAACTGGCGTAAAAATGGTTCGATTTCGATGAAATTTTAGTATGTGCTAGGGGACCACCTGGGGACGAACCCTGTTGAAAATGGGACAAATGGGGTCAAAGGTCACGAAGTAGTAGCGGGATCCTTCCATTGCCCTTATGCGTCATAACTTGCGTAAATATGGTTCGATTTCAATGAAATTTTACTATGTGGTAGGGGACCGCCTGGGAACAAATCTTATTTAAAATGGGTGAAGTGGGGTCAAAGGTCAGGACATAAAAGCGGGATGCATTCCGTTGCCCTTATGAGTCATAACGTGCGTAAAAATGGTTCGATTTCGATGAAATTTAGGTAGGGGACCACCTGAGGACGAACCCTATTGAATGTGGACGAAATGGGGTCAAAGGTCAGGATATAGGATTGCGATCCATTCCATCGCTCTTTTCCCATATTATTAAGATGGACGTCAAGTAATTTTGCTTCCTATACTTCCAATGGAAAAAACTTTTTTACACATTTCCTTCACAATTAATGTGTTCCCAAGGATGAAAATTTGAACATCGATTAAAATAACTTCATATTATAACTTGGAATACTTAATATTTTCTAAAACATAACCATAATTATATTAAAAATCAATAACTTTTCCTTTGGTGGTGCTGAAACCAAAAAAAGATGGCGCGACCTGTACTTTGATGACGTCAGTAGACAAATAAATGTTGGACTGCATAATTATGGTAATGTTTTAGAAAATATTAAGTATTCCAAGTTATAAAATGAAGCTATTTTAATCGATGTCCAAATTTTCATCCTTGTGAACGCATTAATTTTCCAGAAAAAAAGATGACGCGACCTGTATTTTCATGACGTCAGCAGACAAAAAAATGTTGGATTGCATAATTATGGTTATGTTTTAGAAAATATTAAGTATTTCAAGTTATGAAATGAAGATATGTTAATCGATGTCCAAATTTTCATCCTTTTGAACGCATTAATTTTCCAGAAAAAAGATGACGCGACCTGTATTTTCATGACGTCAGCAGACAAAAAAATGTTGGATTGCATAATTATGGTTATGTTTTAGAAAATATTAAGTATTTCAAGTTATAAAATGAAGATACGTTAATCGATGTTCAAATTTTCATCCTTGGGAACGCATTAATTGGGAAGAAAATGTGTACAGAAATTTTTCCATTCGAGTACAGGAAGCAAAATTACTTGACGTTCATCTTAAAGGAGCAATTCTTGTATGTATGTAAATTTTATTTTGAAAATGGCTCTAAGGATTTTGATGAAAGTCGTTAACCTACCATTTTCTGTTACTAGAAATCGATTTAGCTTGATCTCGACTTTAAGAAAATTTGTTTAGTGGGTTAAATAACCACCCCGAATTACCAAGTTTGTAGTGTGGTGTCATGGCGTCGCCGCATTAGATGTTGGCGCGCGGTCATGCCATCTATGTCATTACGTCACGCGTTGTTTGTGGATCCTATTAAAGTTTTATGACGTTACATCTTGCTAGCAGATGGTCGCAATTCCCATCTGCCTCATTACGTCACGCGTTATGTGCGCATGTTCTTCCGCACGATAACTTGCGTAAAAATCGTTCGATTTCGATGAAATTTTAGTATGCGGTAGGGGAACACCTGGGAAAGGAACCCTATTGAAAGTGAACGAAATGGGGTCAAAGGTCAAGACAAAAGAGCGGGATCCATTCCACTGCTCTTATGCGTCATAACTAACGTAAAAAAGGTTCGATTTCGATTAAATTTCAGTATGTGGTAGGAAAACACCTGGGGACAAACCCTATTGAAAATTGGCGAAATGGGGGTCAAAGGTCAGGACATAGGAGCGGAATCACTTCCATCGCCATTATGAGTCATAATTTACGTAAAAATGTTTCGATTTGGATGAAATGTTGGTATGTTGTAGGGACCTGTCTGGGGACGAATCCTATTGATAATGGGTGAAATGGGGTTAAAGGTTAGGGCACAGGAGCGGGATCTATTCCACAACGCTTATGCATCATAACTTACGTAAAATTGCTTCGATTGCGACAAAACTTTATCATGTTATTTCGAAGATATACTGAACCAGTTCTTTTGAATATCATCCAAATGGATCAAAGGTCAGGGCACAGGGATGAGATTTATTCCACAGCTATTTTCCTCATAACTTGAGTAATAGCTTGAGTAATGATTTCTAGTATATTGGAAAGCGTATCATAATCAATGCATTGCATGATTTTACTAACTTGTTTAGTTAAGGTCCATATTATTGATCCATAAGTAACCCCCTTTCCAAGTAAAAAGCTGTACACAATTCTGCTACTGACCAGGCTCTCGTCGATACGTACATATACTCTGTAGATACCTTAGAGGCGATCCAACCCGTAGTTGTCAACGAAGCGTCATTCTCCACGTCTTCGACATATTCATGTCGAAAAGAGTTTTTTCTCTAACACGTCAAAAAAGCCTTTCTACTTCTCTAAACTCCAGCCAATCAATTGAAAAAAAAAAAAAAAAGAAGAAGCTGAAGTCTACAGCCTCGTTCCTCTAAAAAAGAATAATGTGGCAATTTACTCCCAGCTCCGTTTGCAGCACTATAAACTGGAAACTCTTAAGTCCATTTGGAACGCTCTTGCTTTCCACAGCCGTAGATCGCCTAAAATAAGAAACAAATTCGTAGCAATAAAAATCGTTGCCGGGGATAAAAAAAAAAAAAAGCCACACAAAGGATTCGTTAAATGCTAAGTCCACGGAGAAACGACTCACTCCTACGTAATAACGGAAATTCAATAGACCGTAAAAAACAAAACTCCAACAAAATTATTGAAACTAAAATTCAACTATCAACTAACACTATTACATCGCCTAGCAGTAAAACTTCGCAGCTGAAGGCCAAAAAATGCATGGAAAGGTTTCTGCAGAACTCCGCCAGCTGTGGAATCCAAAAAAGGATTCTTCCAGTTCGACTTTAAGAAAGGTAGATACCGTTCGGAGTATAACGTTCACGCCACCCAGTGGCAAAAGTATGTTTCAGGCAATTCGACCATGCATGAGTTATTAAAACAGAAATTCGATAGTGTATGAATCATCGCACAAATTCGATAGTGTATGAATCATCGCACAAATTCGATAGTGTATGAATCATGACAGAAATTCGATAGTGCATGAATCATCACAGAAATTCGATACTGTATGTATTATTACAGAAATTCTTCTTAGCCTGTTGACACCCACTGTAGGGTATAAGCCTTCCCCAATCTTTTCCAACTTCCACGGTCCTTACCTTCAGTCCACCATTTAGAACCTCTAAGTCTCTGAAGGTTAACTCTCCATCTTCTTCTCTGGCGCCCTCTTCGTCTCCTTCCATATCTCGGTTGCCATTCTGTTATTAATCGTGTCTATCTTTCATTTTTCAGCCTTCCACCATGTCCAGCCCATCTCCTCTTTGATTATTTTATTATCTTTATAATCTACTACTCTTGTTCTTTCTCTTATAATTTCATTTCTAACTCTATCTCTTCTTGTTATTCCTAACATTCTTCTCTCTAACTTTCTTACCGATACTATTATTTTTTCACACTGTCGCTCTGTGATACTCCATGTTTCCTTTTCATAAGTAAACACGGGGATAACAAATGCATTGAAGATTTCTTTTTTTAAATACAATGGAAAATCACCGGTTAAATAGGCTTTCAGTATCCAAAAAGGCTTTATTACCATCATCATCAGATAAATTCGATAATGCATTAAACTTTGTTAGTGTAATCCATTTGCGTATGAATGTTCACTACTGAAATTCCCCTGTGCTTGAATCGTGACAGCCATAAACTAGACAGTACAAGGGTGATAGTACATGAATCGAGAAGGGAATTCGATTGTACATGTAATCTCACCATCATCATCATCTAAAAAAATTCAATAAAGCATGAATCATGATTACTGAAATTCGATGATGATAATAATCACCAATGATTTGACAGTACGTGAATGATCACAACAAAAATTCGGTAGCCCATGAATGATCATCATTATAAAAATTCGATATTGTATGAGCCATCACAGTTAAAAAATCGATACGGAATTAATTATCATCATCACAGAAAATTGATAATGCATGAAATAACTACTGAAATTCAGTACTGTATAAAGCATCGCTATAGGAATTCAATAGTCCATAAATTACCATCGCCACACAAATTCGATAATTCTTGAATCATGATAGACATTAATTCGATAATACATGAATGATCATCACAGAAACTTGATGGTGCACGAATCAACGGAATTCGATACTATATTTCATCGAAACAGAAATTTAATAATGTATGCATCATGATTACTGAAATTCGTTAATGTATTAATTATCATCATCAGATAAATTGGGCTGTGGTGAATAATCACCACAGAGATTCAATAGTACTTGAATCATAAAGCAATTAGATAGTCTATGAATCATCATAGCGAGAAATCTGACATCATGGTCAGAATTGTTATCCGGTCGATCCAGAGGTGAGCGGATAATAATTTTTCGGTTGCTATGTGTTGATAAAACGTGGAAAGAGCGGTGCTTTTGTTTATACACTGACGCCATGTATTTGGAGGATTTTCACTCTGAATCATCACATAAATTTGATAGTGCATGAATCATCAGGTAATTATTCGATAGGGCAAGAATCACTATAAACCCAAATTCGACACTGCATGAATCATCGTAGCCGTAGTTAACCCTCATGAATCATCGTAGCCATTGTTAACCCTAGCCGATGATAAACTAATTTTACGAATTCAACTAACATATGAAGCGATATTGAGCTCACAAGTTGACAAACAGACAGACTGTAGTATTCTTCAGCCCCGTTATGGGCTAAATGTTGTAAAAATGCTTTGCTATTCATCTTCAGTCTTAAAATAGTCTGCCTATCAGCCTATTTCCCTCTGCAGTGTAGACACCATGATATACTTCTGAACAAATGCTCCTACATGATGTCATATCACTCGACATTAAAAAAAATATCCTTCAAATCATCCTTTGTTTTCGCCATTTTCAGCAACGTCCGTTAAAAGGGAAATGTCTTCAGACAGGTTCGCGCCAGAAAGCAACGAATTACAGATCAATGAAAATGAGTGACCGATGTTGAGTATCACCATAAGAATAGCAATATACGTTAAAGCGTATTTTCTAATGCGTTGTGCTACTGTTATCGGCAGATGTTTATCGTTTCATGATAGTGAATGGATGAAACGGGGATAGGTGAGATCTACAAAGTCTGCCCGGTAAAAGATTAACTACTTAAGTCGGTTAGTCAATGGGACTTACAGCTCATGGGAATTCAGGGAGATGCAGTACGTAACAATTGTTTGACGGAAAAGAAGGGTTCTTACGTTTTGATCATCGTTCGGAGCCCAACGTACGCATTCTGTCCTCGTCCCGAAGCCAGGGCGGCTTCGGACAGAATTCTCTCTCTCTCTCTCTCGGAGGACCGGCTGGATATAGCCGGAGAATTTATTTTGCTGTCTCCTGGCCGCGGAGCGCGGGAGAGAACAATTGTGCTCGTGATAAGGAGCGATCTAAGTTTGTGGTGTTAATAAAGAACGACAGCGCGGAAAAGGAATCAGTGGAAGTTTCTTCATTCGCTGGTGCAGCGAGAAGCACCGAGCCCAATTAACTGTGCTTGGTACATACATTAAACTGTATTTTTAAATTTACAAAAATGGAGTCTTGACTCTTATTGTACCGTGTAGGTCCTACTTCAATGAAACAGGTTCAGTTCCTCAGAAACATTTACGAAAAAGAGGAACTAACGGCATCCTAACTCTAAAGGAACGAACCGAATAAAAATTTGATGACACTCGCTAGATCCCAATGCTACTCCAGATTTGTGCAAAAGTAACAAAAGGTGAAAAGCTGTGTCACGGACAAAGTAGTAAATTTATTATGAGCATGTACTTTTTTCCGTTTTTCAAAAGACATTCCTGAAAGAAAGAAAATCAAATACAAGTTTAATTACAGCTTAGGAGGAAGCAAAAGAGATAATGAGAAAGACCAAGAAACGCAGGCTTGTAAAGCATCTAGTGATGTTACTCGTTCGTAGGTTACATACCGAAACGAAATTACCTTCCATTTGCACATTGCAATATGAATTTCTCGTCTTTAGAGACTACAGAGTTGTTTTTAAAAGTGGCGTACTTACTTAATGGCTTTTATCCATCCATTAGTAATCACAATAACTCCGTTTTTAGAAATGGAATTAACCAAATTCTTCCTGAATCATATCGAGATGATTCTTTCGTAGATTTAACATTTTTCAACTTTTTAGTAGCTATTTGATTCCAGGATATTGGGTAATGACGTAAATCTGACTATTTTTCCACCAAACCACCTGCTTCGAAGTTTCGGGGTAGAGTCGTATTTTTCTTTCAAAAACAGCTCTTTCATTGCAGAAAGCGCTTTGGGTAACAGCGGAATTTTCTTTCGTTCACCATCATTACTTACAACATGAATGTTCAGAGACCATATTAGATGGTTTTTTGAACCACTAACTCATGACACATCCTTTTGGGAATTCTATTTGTGTATCATTTCCCCCTTATTATGAGGTTCGTCAAAGCTTCAACACACAGAATTCTTCAGAACCTTTGAATAATACCTTAGCATTTTGCTCCGTGGCTTAAAACCTGACCAGTGTTTTTATGTCCCGTCATTTGCGAAAGGAAATTGGCTCCAGTCCTGGCCTTGAGCTTCCACTTAGCCTTTCAAATAGAAGTCCCCTTAGAAACGCTAACTTCATTTTAACAAGATGTTATGTACCGTATCTAATGGATGGGTCTCACATCCAGAGAAAATATTTTAGAATAACGCAAATTAATATTATTTCCTTGATTTGAGTATTTTGTCAGTCATGCGAGATGTATCGTTGGCACTGGTAAGTAATAAAACGCCAGTCTCTAGTTTTCTCTCATTTTAGGAGGAAAATACAGAGCATGTCAAATAAGAATGCTAAAAATAATTATATATGCAGAAATAGTTCAACCATTTCATATATCTATCTACAAATACATATTTTTGTCCTGTTCCATTAATACATAATTCGTATACAATCAGACTTAACGTTAACAAAAGTACACTGCTTTACCACTTTGCTAACACAACTTGTATATACAACTGTCGTTCCATAAAAACTGAGAGTAAAATCACACAAAAATGAAGAAATATAGGTAGAGCAAAATATATGTTATTTTTTCTCAAAGTATCTTCCCTCGGATGGTATGCAACGGTCCCATCGTTCAATCCACTTTTCAAAGCATGTGGAGAAGGCATTTTGTGGAAGCTGCTTTAGCAACCTCTGTACAACCCGAATAACGTCAGCATCTGTGTTGAATGTTGCGCCACAGAACGTGTCCTTCATTGTTGGAAACAACTAGAAATCTCACGGGGCGAGGTCAGGTGTATGCGAGCGTTATCATGGTGAAGGGTCCACTTGCCCACCAGTTCCGATCGCTTAATCGATATGTGTGTCGTCGCGAACGTTTCAAGACTGAAATGTAAAACTCATCATTGATAGTAATTTGGGGAAGAACGGCATACCGGTAAACTACACATTTATGATCACAGAAAAATATCATCATCACCTTCCCAGCTGATTTGGTTTGGAGGACTTTTTTTTTTTTTTTTTTTTGAGGAGGCAGCCTGTGTGTTTCCAGACATTTGTTGCGCGCTTCGTGAGAAGGTCGAAATAGTGGACCCATGTTTCATCGGCAGTTATTACTGTGTTTAGAAAATCTGGATCTTTTGCAATCATTTGTTTCCACTAATGACACTCCTGAACTCTGGCTAACAATTGTTCTCGCGTCAGGTGATGAGGCACCCATCTAGAACACACGCGATGCAGCAGTAATTTGTCGCGTAGAATGCGGAATGCAGACGCTTTGGAAATATTAGTTGCCCCCGCTATGTCTTCACACGTCATTCGTCAATCTTCTTGCAGGATTGATTGCCCAAACAGCGTAATCAATACGCTCCGTAACAACATTTTTGAAGCTTGCGATCCCTAACCCCAGACAACGGCATTCAGCAGACTAGAAAATTTTTGAATCGAAATCTTAGAGTGAAAGATACAACTGCAAACAGAAATGTCGACTTACGCCACCTACCGTCAGAGCTGTGGATTGTGAAAAACTCGAAAAAATTCCCCGAAATGGATGGTATCGTATACAAAAAGAATTTTTGAAATCAAATTTTTTGAAGGAGAGGAATCGTGAAAAATAAAATTTAACGTTTACGTACATAGCGCGCAAATTGTAAATTGTTTTGGGATGGATATATAAGCAAAATGTTTTTCATCATGTACCTGATTATTATTTTTTTTTCGATAGATGTTTTAGACGCGCGTATACGGCAGCTGATATGGCGTCAACATAAATATTCACTTACGCCCTCTAGTAGAAAAACTGTGCGTTAAAAAATTCGAAATTATATGAAAAACATTCTTTCCTATATGAACATCATTTCTTGCAAAAGAAATTTTCAAAATCGGACTTTTAGAAGCGCAGATAACAGAAAATATATTTTATTTGTATACATATATATACACTCCCTAGCGGGAGAACTGTGCATTTATTTGGATAGGAAACATACGAAAAATTTCTCGTTGTGAATGGTGTTGGATCAGAACAGAATGTTTTCAATTGGGACTTTAGAAGCAGAGATACGGCTGTATATACATTGCAAACAGAAACATACACTTACGCCCTCTGGTGTTAAAATTGTGCTATACGAGAAACTAGAAATTTTATGCAGCGCCTTCTTCGCTATGAGCGACATGCATTTCAGATCAGATCATATGAAGAGGATTTTTAGGAAGGGAGTGTCTGACCCCAGGTCTTAAGCAACCCTTAGAAATAGGAAGCTAGGAAATTTAGGCTAGAGTGCCCGATAGGAAAGTGACACGGAAGCGAGGTAGAAAGGGGGAGGAAGACGCCCTTATTTATTACCGGGGTGACCAGTACCCGGGACCCGACGGCTTAACGTGCCCATCCGACGCACGGCGGATATTTAGTGGATCGAGCGTTCGTACCTGCCTGGGATAAAACCCGAGGTCTTCTCCGAGGCAGTCCCAAACGTTGACCACTAGGCCACCCGCGGCCCATCGACATGCATACCCTGTAACAGAAAAACTAAATAATTTGAAAATGAAACTGTTAGCAAAATGATCTTCGTGATAAAAGGTATTGAAGAAAAAGAGAATTGTTCCTATCGGACGTTTAAAAGTAATAAAAATGGATTAAAACATATTTTGAGTTCTTATAGCATCTTCATTTACGCCCACTAGCGACGAAGTTATACATCGGAGAAAGGCCAAAAGGTAAGAACAACCGTTCTTGTAGGATTCGCAATGCAAATGGAGTTGTTCAGATTGGACCAATAGTTGCAGAGATATGGTGTCCATAGACAGTCAGTAGAGTAAAATGCTAGCATAAGCACGTACTTGTTTTAAGTGTCACGGTCTGATATTTTCGAAGGTCAAGGCTCGAGTCTTCGACAAGGCAAAGGTGGTGTGTATGTCCTACAACACTGGCTCTTTCCTCTTCCTGTAACCTGATGCCCCAAAATTAGGGATGAGCGACTGCTTATAACACAGAGAAGAGACAAAGGTTCAATTCTTATTTTCTTTTTTACCAGCGCCGCAATGGTCGAACAGGAAACTATGTTAGCGTCTGTCACGTGATACGGCACCAGTCGCTATATAACTGGTAGCATAGCCGAGAGAGTTGCAAACAGAGTCGCGGGTGGCCTAGTGGTCAACGTTCGTGACTGCCACGGAGAATACCGTTCGTGACTGCCACGGAGAATATATGAACGCTCGAACCACTGAATATTCGCCGTGCGTCGGATGGGTACGTTAAGCCGTCGGGCCCCGGGTACTGACCCCCCCCTCCTCCGGTAATAAATAAAGGCGTCTTCCTCTCCATTACTACCTCGCTTCCGTGTCACTTTTCTATCGGGCACTCTAGCCCAAATCTCCTAGCTTCCTATTTCTAAGAATTGTTCAAGATTTGGGGACAGATACTCCCTTCCTAAAATCCTCTACATATGACCTAATCTGAGAGTTGTAAACTCATGGGGGAACCAAAAAAAGGTAGACCTTCACGGCTACGGTTACGACACTTTACTTCCATGTCCGTCAACCGGCGCGCTGTTCTTTCAGGTTTTCGGTATCAAACTGTTTCCATTAGTCTCTATGAAAGATTTACTTCTGGGTCTCTTACTCTGTGGCTTATGGCTCTTTATGTTGCTCACGGTGGTCGTTAAGGTATTCAAATACCCTGAATAAAAAAATTAAATGCTATTTAAAAGAACGTTAACCACGTATATCATATTCATATGTGTTGTTGGAAACAATTTATGAAGTGAAAAACATAATTAAACACATTAATTAATAATTTATTAATTTCATGTTAATTAATGACCTTATTGGAAACAAGATATCTGATTTTCAAATCATCAGAAAACAAAAATGTTAGTGACAAACCAGAGCTCTTTTATATTTCTAGGGATTGTACTAGAATCATAGGGTTCATACGTATAGTTGGTTGTTTACAGTAAAATCAATGTGTGCGTATTGCAAAATATCATTTTTTCGCTACAATTGTTAATTTTAATGAGCCCTACAATAACTTATTATCATTCAAACTGGCAGATTTTAGTCCATTCTCTTAGGACATTCCTTACCTTTCTAAATCATTTCACATTTCGAAATTTGGTCAGTTGTAACCAAAGTTATGATGTTTGCCGTTCATCCTCATATAGAAAAAATGAAGTGCTCAAACACAGATGTACAGATTTTATCCCGTAAGTAAAATTAGTTTTTAGCCCGTCAGAGACTTGAACTGGAATAGGAACCAGCACTAGAAAGCCCCAGTAGCATAGCTGGATCCTTCTTTATTCACATTTGCGCAGTGTTTTTTCAGCCCTCTGAGCCTCTTTCGCTTCTGCTTTACACAGTCCCCACTTTATCGTTGACTCGCTGTTGTACGTTGTACGTCTCTATTCGTCACCTCTTTCATCATATATTTCCCTGGTTTTAGGCCCAATCTTTTAATAATTTCTAACTCTACTTTTGCCCCAGCATTGAAATAGCATACAACATCATAAACAGAGTTTGAAAGTGCCCATTCCCACAAATGTCTCCTTCGGACAACGTCTCCAAATTAGGCAATGGAAACTCTCGTTGTTGTTCCCAGTGTTACCATGGAGACACTTGCTGAGCAGTCCCGTGATGGTTAGTCTCTCATAAATAGGTTTGACTAAGTACATGATGTACCAAAGTACCAAACGATGCACGTGAAATAACAATCAAATAGATTTAAATCCACTTCCTCCGTAGACAAGGGTTCATAAAAAAGAATATAACTCGAAAAGTATTTCGAATCTGTGAAAAACAATTACAGATCCTGAAAGTAGAAAAAAAAAAGCGGGGAATAAAATAAGTCCATACATTTTTTTTCGTACTTTTGACCATTTTAGGGTATGTGAATATCTTAAGTCCCGAAAAAAAAATATTCTCTTAGGCTGAATATCTTCTGAAACACGCACAGCACACGCCACGAAGATGGTACAAGCAATGTTTGAAAATGGTTGCGCTCACTAATTTATACATGCATTTGATAAGCATGAAGTTTACCCTTATCGCCATATCTTCTTTTAACCTTTTAAATGCCGCACTATGTTAACTGTGAGTTTCAAACTTTTTGTGCAGTTTATTTTTGTTTTCATACCAATGTGTGCTGTGTAATTGCGGGATAACGTGGGCTCTCACGGCAAGACTCGAGCTCTGAGCAGCAAGCAAGGAGGATTGGGAAGGGTACAGTGTACCCTTCCCAATCCTCCTTGCTCCACTTCCCAAATCCTCCTTGCTCCACTGTACCCTTCCCAATCCTCCTTGCTTGCTGCTGTAATATTTTATGTAATCTGCAGGTCCAAGGTGACCCTTCTATTTTATGGCATGGCATTTAATTATTCCTTCGGCTAAATGATGCTTTCATCTTGAACCACAGTGAAAATGACAGTAGGCAGCAGTAGTCATTCTCATTCTTTAAAAACAAATAATTATAGATAAGTACGATATAAATATAATCCCTTAATGAAAAGTACTAGTATATGTATACCCACATATGCATGCATACATATACATGTATAAAGATTACTTGAAACATTTTGTTTAAACTTGTGCCCGTTCCCCTCAACTTATGGGACAAGTCTATGCCCATGGTACAAGCTGTTCGAGGATAAAATGTGGCGTTCAGGGAGAAAATATTTAACGAGAATTAACGAAATATACATAAGAAAACAGAAACTCAAAAGTAAGTTTAAATAGAGGTATACGTCATAGAAAACAATATTCGAAAAAAAAATTATGAGCCAATTTCATAATTTGTGACGTTTCCACTGAAAATTCAAAGTATTACTCACCTAAAAAGTACGCCTAATATCAGTCTATCAGAAATTAGAACTAATTTTTACTAATATTTGTTTTTCGGGGTTTGACGACTATTATGAGCAATTTTAAGAGTTTATAAGCACTCGTTCACTCCTAATTTATAGGACCACTGGGTCAACGAGCCAGCACCGTAAGACCAGCATACCACCATGCCTTATTGGGACTCGAACCAGAGCCCATATCAGACAAATGGTCAGAAGCGTACACCTCGCTGACTACTCGGAAACCGGGGCGGCTCACTGAGATCAGAAATACTCCGGAAGTCTCTAAGGTAGAGGTAGTTTTAACCGTTAGTGCGAGAAAGGATAACACGATGAAGTTTACTACTCGCTTGAGAACAAAAAGTGCGGCAGGAATTCAGAAGCCATGCCGGCGTAATTACGCAGTTTTGTTATGGAAAATTATCCAGTACAGAGGCTAACAACTATTTCCTCCCTCCTATTTTTTTTCTTTAATTCTTTATAGCTGACATAAGAATTTCATTGTACCTATTAGGTTCTTGGCATCTTGGTGCCTAAAAACAGCTAGGACCGGAGCAAAAGGAGAAACAAAAAAAAAATGGAATTCAATTGACTGAGTTCGCGCCTTTGGTTGTTGATGCGCACAGGTGAGTTTCCATGGTCGTAAAATCCAGCCATAAATCAGACAGTAGAAGCAAGTTACCTTTTGTACGGCTAAAGGGTAAGACCATTTTAACGGAACCAAACGATGGGTTTGACTCCCTTCTATCTGTCTGAGGTTTTGAAGAAACTTTACGATGGATCTTAATGGGTAATGGCAACTGCTTATGTCTTTTTATTCCGGTCCTGTTTGACTTCTAACGAGCGTTCTCACTGTTTTGTAATTCTTCGATGAAAGTTAAGATGATGCCGCTTTTGTTAAAATAATGGCTTCTTTTGTTTAGCAGAGGGAATACTGCGAGGAAATAAAGAAAGAAATACAGTGATGAACCTGCTCCAGGGTTAAGAATTTTATGAGCATCTTTATTTTTTTTTCCCGTGCCCATTGTTCTTGAGTATTTATACTAAGTTGAAAACAAGATTTCAACAATGTTTTGCCTGTTCACTAATGTCCGACGTTCAAGGGAACATTTCCTTGAAAAATAAAACAAAACAAAATAGTCGTCTTTCTTTGACTTGCGCGCATAATTTCATCAGCATGAGTAATTATTTTAAAACACTAAGGTAATAATACTTCAAAAATGAAACTAAAACGATTATGACATTCGTATTTTAGCACATCTTTTGACACACATAAAAAGGACGTGCTTGTTCGCAAATTATTAACATGTCCGTTTGTCGATCCATCTATAGACACAACGTATCTCCGACAGAGGGACTAAAAAAAAAATTGTGTTCCGGGAAAATGTGTGAAAAGAACCATAGTTATCAATATTGCATATAAGTTTTGCATGTTTACGTGGTGTTCGCCAATATGTTTAGTGTAATGCGTCATCCAAAATTGAAATAAAGAGACGACTAGAAAATCTTTAGATTATAAAAAAGCTGTTGATTGCACATATCTTAAAATACTTTCAGAATGCATACTCCAAAAATAACCAATGATATTTCAACGTTTGAAAATCGAACATAAAAAAATGTTTTTGAGCAGTTGATAAAGCACTGATAAAGATATAAATGTTTTTGAATTAATTTTTCTTCTTCTTCCAACGCTTTTTACAGCCAACAGAGGCTATAGGTTTCCCCATCTCTTTACAAATGTTCCTGTCTTGCAATTCCTGCAATTTTGTTTATATCATCCATCCATCTTCCTCTCTGGTCTTCCCGCTTTTCTCTTTCCTTTGTATAGACTCCATCCTGTTACTATTTTAATCCATCTATTATTTTCCATTGTTGCTATATGGCCAGCCCATTTCCATTTTAAACTGAGTATCTTTTCACCTGTGCAAAATTTTTGTTCTGGATTTCTGGATCTTATATCTGTATACCTTATTTCATCTTGAAGTCTTATATTTAGTACATATCTTTCCATTTTACGTTGTGTTTTTTGCAATTTGTTCAAGATTTTTTCTTGATAGGCTAGGTTTCAGCGCCATATGTCATAATAGGTCTTATAGATTGATTGAAAAGTTTTGCTCTGTTTTCCGGCTTTATTTTACTACACTATAGAACATATATTTGCGCTGAATTCGAGATTTTTTTCAAACAGTGCTTATATTTCAACGGATAATTCGAAGACGCTCTTTGACGAAGCTTGAAGATAGTCAGAAGATTTGCTTATCGCTTTGTCTGTCTGTCCGTCCGTCTGTGGACACAATGCTGCTGCTTCTTGGAATGCATAGCAATCGTGCATCTTCCAGTTCAGGAATTTTCCGTGTGGAAACAGCGATATAGATTTTGCTCCCATCATGCTTTTTCCTTTAACACAGGAATCACCCAATGTGTTTAATATATTTTAAGCAGTAGCCTACCAGATACTGTGAAGTTACGTAGGCTGATTAGTAAATAATTTTCAATGACCTTTGGCTGAAAATAAGGGATATTTAAATCGGTGTCTCTCTACGTCATTATACTTTTCTCACTAGAAGGCGTTGTTTGTCACAGGAGTTTGAATAAAAAGGCAACGTGCTGGAGAACAGATTCAAGGGAAAATGACGACCCGCCTAGAAACATGGCCTCACTTGGAGGTACGCGAGCGATGATTATTTCTATGGCAACGAAAAACGCCGGATGCGCAGATCCATCGTGAACAGCAGGAAGTCCGTGGGTGTGTATTCGGAACCTATCAGAATGGCGTTTAAAATTTGCAGACGGGTACAATGCATTGAGTGATGAGAAACGCGGCGACAGCACTTTAACGTTAACAACAGACAACAACGTGGCACGCGTGGAGGCTGGTAGAGTTTTCGGTACATCGCTTCACGTCGTTCAAAGTAATCACCGAGTGGGACTATGTTTCTAGGAGGATAATCATTTTAATTTGAATCTGTTCCATATTCTCTATCAAAGGTACTATCTTACGTGGACTTATCCACGAATTCACCTGTTCAAAACACGCCTCTACACGGAGGTAACGCCAGGAGAGAGAGAGAGAGAGAGAGAGAGAGAGAGAGAGAGAGAGAGAGAGAGAGAGAGAGAGAGAGAGAGAGAGAGAGAGAGAGCTTAACGGCAGAACACCGATTCTGCGTAAGGGTTGTGTTCCCTAAAAGCGACAGTGTTACAACCTTAACCACCTGAGTTACAAATAACTCTCGGGTCAGACGAAATTCGAAGTAACATGAGATCGTAACGAGCGACTCCTAATAGGACAGAGGATAGACAGGTCAGAGCTGTAGGAGTGTCAGATGGAAAGTGCGAGTCAACAAAGCTTTCAATACCAGACTATGAAATCACAAAGAGCGCTTCCACGAATAAACGATCTTATTTGTAACCGGGCGTCTAGTTACCCGCGTCCGATGGCTTAACAGGTTTACGCACGTTATCCGACGCACGGGATGTTCAGTGGTTCAGAACAACACAACTTACCTGAGATGTACCCCGCAACCAACTAGTCAGAAGGCGATTGCTCTAACCCCTAGTCTACCCATGTAATGACGTTGGGAAACAGCGATTTACCTAAGATCGTCGGAAGTAATTTACTGATCAGCCTTCGTCCATATCATGTCTTTTCTTCTCTTTCTTGTTCTTCTTTCTCTTACTCTTCCTCCTCGTCTTCACATAATAGGTATTATAAAGAAGCGCTGGAGTGACGTAAGATCTTTTCATCACACCTATTCTCTACTTATAATGGTAATAAGATTGTGACACGATTGTGACGACAATCTTTTCACTCTTTTACCTCGAAGGATAGCCGGTAGACGCGAATTCGATTCCCGCTCCAGAACGACGAAATTTTCAAGTTATGGTCTTGTGTTAGGCGCTGTTTGGCCAAACATGGCCCTTACGCCATAAAAATCAATCAACCAACCAACCAACCAACCAACCAACCAACCAACCATTATTTCACTTATTATAATTAAGAACTTTTTCCATATGCAAAACATGGCATGAACAACAATATTTTGCATTATTTTAAGTCAAACGTGAGATCACAAGAAGGACAAAAGAAGATAAAAATAAAAGAAAAGTAGAATAGAAAAGTTTTGCTAGGATGTAGAAGAATTGGGGACTGAAGCAGAATTTTGAACTTCGAATCAGAATTTTGAACTTCGAAAGCAGAATTCTGAATTTCGAATGTTAATTCCACAGTCGGCCTTCTAGATTTATTAGGTATCCTCCAATTATTTTCTTTTTTTTTTTCAAAAGCATTGAAAAAAATGAATTGGCAAACAAAGTAAAAACATGAGTTAAATTTTCTTTATTGGAATGACGTAACAGGACCTCAAAAAGAATAAGAATGTCATGCTGAGTAACAAATTTTACATGTCATTGAAATCAGGGACAAAATTTATTTATTTTTACATGACACACTTCTTAACAGAGCATGTGAAATCTATGACAGGCAGACATAAACTATTGAGCAGAACACGGTAGCAGATACTGTGTGCCCTTATAATTTAGACACAAAAATTTATTCCTTATTTTGTTTTTACATGCATCTATTTTACAATGTTTAAAACCTATCAGCCGGAGAAACTTTTTTTATTCTCGCATCCTACGAACGGTTTGGCTGGAAATTTCAGTTGATTCCTAGTGGTTTGCTAGGACCCACTGTTCTCAAACTTCGGCAAAAATGACAATTGGCCACAAGTAGCGGTTTCGGCACGCGCTGTTATTTTCCCCTAGAAAAAAAGAAGAGGTTGCTGTATAGACTCTCGCAATCCTGTTATCCAATCTGGGATCAGTGAAGCATTAAAACGAATTTCCACTCACTCGGTAGCACAATGGGATTTCTCGCAAGTTTTTTTCCTTTTTTTCTTTTTTTTTTCTTTCTTCCTACTCCTCCCCTCCCCGTCTCCTTATTTTGGAGATCGCCGGGCGTAGTGGTGAGAGGGGCCATGCACAGCTCAGTTGTTTCTGGAGTGGATACTGGGATCTGTTCTTTGTTAAGGAGGTCTTTTTGTGGCCTCAGTGACTAACTAAGGACTTACTTTGGATTCATTACTGAATGATGGGTTCTTTCAAACATGTGGCTGAGAAATGGGCAGTGGAAGTACCAGGCCAACACAAGAACGCCAGATTTTTCGATAGCGGTTGAAGTACTTTATAGAGAAATAAAGAAAAGTTGTGCAGGAAAACTCCATCGCAGTTTCCTTTTTTACTTTTTTTGTACCCACCTACGTCTTATACACGGTCCACAGAAATTACGGTCTTTAAAACTACTAGAACTCCATGTAGTATCCAATATTCTTCATAAAGGAATAATTAGAATTTTTGATTAAAAATTTTCATGCAAAATTTTGCAAAGAAAAGTTGTGTATATCCGAGATACGACTTTAAATAAGTTTAATACAGCACAGACGCGTGTTAATGAGAGAATCTTGTACATTCTTGCACGTGGTTGTGCTGCGTCATGAGGAACATAACAATGAGAGATATTAGAAACATCGTGCGATGAGCCACAAATAAGGAAAAGATATGTGGGCCATATCTTTTCCTTATTTGTGGCTTATTTATAGATAATGTGTGAAACATAATGGCGAGGTACAATATGTGGAACACACTGATGAAGGATAGCACTAGGATCATAATAATGAACAAATTAAAAAATAATAATGAAATACAATATATCAGACACAGTGGTGGTGGGGGGGGGGGATATGTAGGACATAATGATGAAGGATAGACAACATGAGAGACAAAATGATGAAAGCCAATATTCCAGACATAATGGTGGGTGACTATATATGGCACATAATGATGAGGAACATACATTACGTCAGATACAATTGTGGAGAGCAATATATGGGACACAGTGATGAGGCACAGTATGTGGGATATAATGATGAGGGGCAATATACCAGACATAAAGATGGGGAACAATCTATAGGACATAATGATGAGTGACAAATAAGAAAAATAATGGTGATGGACGGTATGCGAGACATGATGGTAAGGGAAATATATGAGACATAATGATGAGGGATAATGAGGAATATGATTAGTGGTAGACAACAAGGGAGACATAATGATGAAAAAATAATAAGTCAGACATAATGGTGGGGGACAATATATGGGACATAATGATGAGGCACAATACGTTTTAACATAATGATGAGATGAGGGACAATATACCAGATATGATGGTGGCGAACAATGTATGGGACAATGGTGAGGGACAATACATAGGGCATAATGAAAAAAGGACAATACACAGGGTATAATGATGAGAGACAAAAAAATGATGTAGAACGATATTCCAGACATAACGAAGGGAACAATATATGGGACATAATGATGAGGGTCATACATTACCTCAGACATATAGGTAGGGAGCAACATATGGGACATAATAATGTGGAATAATACCTAGAGTGAGGGATAAATATAAAAAACGTAATGACGAAAGACAATATGTCCGACATAATGGTACGGACATATATGGGTCATAATGAAGGATAATGAAGAACCTGACGAGTCATAGACAACACGAGGGACATACTGATGAAGATCTATGTTAGGGATATAATGGTGAGAGACATTTGAGGAATACAATGGTGAGGGACAATTAAGGAACAAATGATGGGGGACAATTAAGGAACATAAAGGTGAAGGACAATATGCCAGACGCAATGGAGAAAGACAATACACGGGATATAACGTTGAGGGATAATACGTGGGGCATAATGAAGGATGATGAAGAACTTGACCAGTAATAGACAACGTGAGAGACATAATGATGAAGGACAATGCTAGGGACAAAATGGTGAGGGACAATTAAGGAACAAAATGATGAGGAACAAAGGAACATAATGGTGAAGGAAAATTCCCAGACACAATGGTGGACGACAACATATGGGATATATTTATTAAGGATAATACGTGTGGAATAATGATGAGGGATAATGAAGAAACGAGTGATAGACAACATGAGAGACATAAGGATGAAGGATACTGTTAGGGACATAATGGTGAGAGAAGATTGAGGAATATAATGATTAGGGACAATTACGAAACACAATGGTGTGAGACAAATAGGTAACATAATGGTGAAGGACAATATGCCAGACACAATCGTGGAAGACAATATATGGGATACAATGATGAGGGATAATGAGGAGCATGATGAGTGAAAGACAACGTGAGAGACATAATGATGAAGGACAATGAGAAACATGATGAGTGACAACATGAGAGACATAATGATGAAGGACAATGAGGAACATGATGAGTGACAACATGAGAGACATAGTGATGACTTTTAATATGTAGGACATAATGCTAAGGGATAGTCGGAAAAGGTACGAAGAATATCAAGATGAAGGGCAATATGAGAAACATAATGGTGTGGCATTATATGAGAAATATAATGTTGTGAGACAATATGAGAGACAATTATTTGAGATAATATGAGCAAATGAATGAATTCGGAAAAAGAAATGTAGAAACTAGTAATAGCCTACTTTCAAAAACTATTTGTGAGAAGATTGAAGGTTTTCATTTATCGTCGAATGTGGTCCCAGACCTGCTAGACAAAGGTCAGTTTCGATAATCGCGATGGTGGTAAAAAAGTATCGGGGTTATGTAGAAAGTATATCTATTTTCTATGGGGAAGAGTATTATTAACCCCTAACAATAACTTCTTCACAAAAAGCTGCTATCTGTCAGCTTTTGGTCTGAATATTCATGGAATATAAACAGCTTAACTTGGTTAAGAGCATTGTTTCATAAAAAAATCTACTTTGTGAAAGGCAGTCCTCTTCTAAGTTATGCGATATGAATCAACATTTGACTGAAAACCCTGCGTTTGACCTATTATAGGGTATTGAACACACGTTTAGGTAACCTATGGAAATCAACCTCAAAACTTAATGATCTGTAGAACAGGGTAGTTCTCCAGGCTAAGAACACGGTCCTCGCGTACACTTATCTCCATAGGTTAAGAAAGTAGGGCATAAATCCAAATATTTCAATGAAATTTATGATACATAGGACTTAATCAAACTTTCTACGGATATATAATTTGACATAAGGCGTCAAAATTCTGTAAAATGTAAAACTAGGTGTACTTTGATCGCGATAAATGTTGCAAGCATGTAAATGTCCAATTTAGACATTAGTATCTTGTCACAGCGCTGCGGGTTAAATTTGGAATTTTATTTAAACAGCAGTTCGTCACCATTAAAAATTTGGAATTTTATTTAAACAGCAGTTCGTCACCATTAAATGTTTGCTGGTTCGATCAGCTCTACGGAGTGTAAGGACAAGTTCCACGAAATTGAGAAAATAAAGTTTTAGGAATCTTTAAACATTTTTTATTTAGTAATTCCTTTGATTGCTTTCAGATATGTTAGTATATGAGCTCATTTTCTATTGACGTTCTTCCATCCGTCCATCCACTCCTCATCCAATCGCAGTCATCCTCTCTAGCAAATTTCCTCTCCACCGACGAACTTCCTTTTCCTTATACACCCAGAGACGACTTTAGATCTTTTGGGTACTAGGCGCTAAAATATTCAATGGGCCCCTTGCCCCTTGTGACGTATATTCTAAATTAACTTTCCTTTTTAGTTTCTTTCTCTATGTAAATCTTGAGTTTATTCTCAGTTATATTTCACTCTTAACGTAATATCTTTTCTCTCAAACGAATGCTGTTGGCAACATAATTGAGGTTGAATGAACGTGACGTATGCCTGATATAAGATAAGAACGAGAGATAAGAACGACGACTAAACTGTTGTAAGCGAGCTTTGCTAGAGAGCGTTGTGTTAAGAGCTGTGTGGTGTGAGAGAGTTTAATGCGAAGTACTATGTGATGTTATGATTTGGGGATGGAAGTGTTACATCCTGAATAAAGCATCTTTTCCGTAAGTTTGACTTCTGTTGTTTACATGTTTCGTCTGGCCGTTAAGGTTTAATTTAGGAACTATTTTATCTTATGGTTATGTTTTTAAAATAACGTAGAAGTTATTTTAAAAACATACCTTCTTTATTTTTATGTCATACCTTCCTTATCGCCTTAGAATTTTCATCCGTCAGATTAGCGAAAAAAAAAAAAAAAAAAAAAAAAAGAAAGAAAAAAAATAGTGTCGAAATTTTTTTTTACGCTTTTTAAAAATTCCCTTCTATCTTCCTATTATTAGAACGTTTTGGAAGAAACAGTGCTAGTGTAATCAATTTGTCTGCCCGTGCACATAAAACTTTTTGTTTTTAGAGATATTTCAAAAATTATTGTTGCTGCTGATATTGTGTTCTGCACTTTAAATACCGCTAAGGGCTGTTCAGTAAAAATTCAAAAAATTAAAGTTCTGTTGTGAAGAAACTATTCAACTTAAAGGAAAAATATATTTTTGTGCCTCTCAGATTAGGCTTAATTGTTTATGCTCAAATATTTAAATTTTCCAATTAGTTCATTAATTTCCTGCTGAAGACCGAAAAATTTGGTTTTCACAGATTTTTCAAAAATTATTTTTGCGAGTGATTGGACATGAAGATTCGTTAAAATTTTCCCATTTTAAATTTCACTACTAGTTCACAAATTTCCTGCTAGGAGTTCTCAAAGTGGAAATTTCGTAAATTTTCGCTTTGCGCTACGAAGAGACTATTTCAGTTACAGCAAAAGTTCTTTTTGGGTTTGATACGTTAGACAAAACTGATTACTTTAACATCATTTCAGTTTTAATTATCTTGGCAAATTTAACGCTAAGGGCGCTGAAAATGAAATTTCGTACATCGCGTGTAAATTGTCATAGAATTTCATAAAATTGGAATGCATTTCAATTATAAAACGTGTTCTTTCCATTGCTTCAACTTTGGAAAATCATCTTGTTTTTTTCATTTTGAGCAAATCAGTAGGAAATGATTTGCTCAAAATGGTATCAAGCAAAAATAAAATACTTGAAGACACTGGCAATCCGAAAAGTTCTCCTCTTAGAAAACACGGGTAAAATGCAATTTATGCACAGTGCTTCACTTGAAAAAGGTGGGTGACTTTTCGTGGATGAGTTTTGGCATAGACGAATGCCATGCACCGAGAAAGGTGGACGGTAAGAATTTTATCAGTCACTGCAGGAAAGCGAGAATGCAAAGATTTTCTTGAAAGCATTTTCTTATTATTTTCATCGGAAAACTAAAGTCTGCATTTTTTGTTTCGGTCTGTGAAAACCAAAACAATACTGGCAATCCAATTGTACGTTTTCGGGACCCCTTAAGCTCTGGGGCACTAGGCGAGCGCCTAGTGCGCCTAATTGGAATCCACCACTGTATATACCATCTCATTTTCCAAGCCCCGGGGGTACACTCCAATACCAACACGAAAGTCAAAGATCCGCACCCCTGGAAAACAATATTGTTACACGGCACTAGCAGTGTTCCTGCCGAGTCTGCCGGTAACGGTGCTTGAGACCTGAAGTACAATTTAGTTGGCCGCGGCACCAGGTGAGAATCTCAGATGCACTGCTGCACTCAAAGACTCACACCAGAACATAAAAAATGAAAAGTTGAAGAATGACCCGAAGCATAAGGCTTGGGTGAATCCACCTTGTGAACAAAATAACAACAACAAATAAAAAATAAAATAATCTAAAAAAAAATGATACTTTGGGATCAGAGTTGTGATGAGGTTCACCCGCAATCACCAATTCGTGACTGAGTGTAGTGGTCCGGATCTTACTCCGGTACATTCAAACCCCAACCAGCCAGAACAACACTCACTTTCGCAAATAACACATGATTCTCAAATACACAACACAACATTTAATAACGTTCTGCGAGATTTAAACAGATACGGCGCTCTCTAGGCGCATAGACAATTGCCCCTCATATGTGGGCAGCATACGGTGTCACACTTTACTGTCGGATGACGCAGCCGACTGAGTCTCCACCGGACTATCTGAACAAGAGATACTACTCGTTTACACACTAAATAGAGCTGCAGGTGATATTTATATACAATTGCTTAGAGAATGAAAAAAAAATTATATGCAAACGATCACATTAAAAATACTCGCGACACAAAATACACAAGCACGTTAATTTGCGGTATACGATTATTGGTGCGAAATACTGCCAAAGTTAATTAACTAAATCTAATAAGCATGCACATGCAGATCCCTTCCCCGCTCGCTTTGGCCCTGAACCAAAGTTAAAAGAAACTGTCCCGCCCAGCGGAATTTGTGGCCACATCCTCTCCTTATTCATGTAAAAAATAATCAGGAATGGGCCCTGTAAGAAATTGAAATCTGTATGTGCAGGTATTTCCTCTGAGGTTCAGTCACTCAGCATTACTGCATCTATGTCCATGCAGCTTTGGGTGTCGGGATGGCACAAGTTCGCTGATGTGCGAAGAAAGAAAAAGGAAATATTCATCTACTTACAGTTTCGTGACTTTGCTGTGCAAATC
Organism: Macrothele yani; assembly: GCA_039090855.1. Lineage (NCBI taxonomy): Eukaryota > Metazoa > Arthropoda > Arachnida > Araneae > Macrothelidae > Macrothele > Macrothele yani. The sequence continues at coordinate 38,091,137 of CM077004.1, forward strand.
CGTTGTGCATCACATAATATCACACGACAAAAAAAAAACACGCACACACACACAGACACTTGCACCATGTGGCAGCACCGATGATTTAACACTTCACTTTGACGCTTGATGTAAATGAAGCACACAATTAAAATGGTAATATCACGCCGCACTTTGTTGCAATGATTAGAGTGCACACTGATCTATTCTCGTGACGATTTGAAGGTGGCCGTTAAGAAAAATAGGCCCTCTCACATCTGCTGTTGCGGTTTCCAAGATTGATTTTCTGTGTTCCTGGGAAATGATTTCTGTTGTCGTGAAGAAATGATTCTGACCAACTGTTTGGAGAGTGGGACACATTCAATTCCGCTGCTGCTATAGTAGATTCCGTCCGTCGCTACCTTCCGTCCTTTTTGACCGTTCATTCCCAATTCAGTCAGTTCCTTTCCGTTAGCATAACATCTACCCTGCCTGAGTACGCAGTTCAAATATGCCTCTCGCAGGTTTTGTTTCCATTTTTTTTTCGAGTTGCGACCGCCAGCCCTGAGATTAATTTTCTCGGCCGAGCGAAATCAGACGTGCTTTTACCTTAAGCGTATATCAGCAACTGCTGACCGAAAACAACGCTCGAATCCACCCCTATTCTTTTCAGCGATTCTAAACTCTTAATTGCCCATTGTCCCTCGCATGCGTCAGTCAAAGTATCTTTCTCGCTGACAGAGTTATGTGTCTGCTGAGGGTCTCTTGGCCCACCCACTGAAGTAAACATACGGACCACAGCGTTAAGCTACAAGCGGAAAGAAGAAAAGAAAGAAAAGTGAAAAACCACTTCGAACATTGCTGCTTCCATCCGCATTCGAAAGCACATTTCCCTCGTTCGTTTTGCAGCCCCTCTAAGACACTTGAGATAGGAATTTTTATGTTTCACTTCAGGGCTATGTGTGAGGTCTAGCAATTCAAAATGGCAAAAATATTGCGTTTCTTGCCTTCAAAAGCATTGGAGCGACTTCCCAATTATCCCGCAATTTTGTTAATTAATTTAGAGAGCAGCCGAAAGAAAAAACAACGTAAATGAGAAATAAATAAAAAAAAACTGAACTGTAAAAGAACATGTGAGCCTGCCGAACTGTGATTCCTAGCTGCCTCATACCAAACGCGACATGGCGGACAAATTTTAGAGTTTTCTTCAGGTTTTAGGATGGGGGGGGTGTCCACTGTAACATTCCATCCCCCATGAAAGAAAAAGGGATGACTGGATGAAGTTTATTCATCCAATCATTCTATTTTTTTTTAACTGTAAACACTCAACCCTTTCCCTCCGTCGCAAGGCACCTAATTCCGGACTTAAGTGCCCTGAGAGCGGAAGGAAAGTTTAAGGATTTCATCACACGTTCATTGCTACCCGTCGAGATAGGCGGAAAGAAAATTTAAATATGAGGCATAGCTTCGAGAATCCGCGAGTTCCCACAGATCTCTCACGTTCGATGCTCCTACACCCGCTTTTATCTGCGCTCGATGCCAAATTCTTGCGTTCCACTGTCTTCGAGTTCCTTCTCAACATCGTAGATAATCGTGGTGTCACAGTCTTCCTGGGGATCCACTATAATCTCGACTGCTCCCCGTCTGTCAGTGTGTGGCATGGTGTTACTCGCCCTTAACACCCGCCCGTAATCATCCCTTGGTCTCAGCGACGCCCGCGAAATGATTGGAGGACTTTTGACCTGGCTTCCCTGCACTCGTAAGGGATCCACAATCATGCGGGTTTGCGCTGCAAAGGGTTCGGTTTCTGAGGAGGCGGAATTGCTGCGGAGGGCGTTGGGTCGCCCGACTGTAGCATCCACATTGGGCTCTCCCATTCATCATCTTCATACAATTCTGCATCTTCGGACTCCCATGTGGTTCGTGCGAGGTGCTGTGACTCGGGTTCATCTCCCGCATCCCGAACTGTTTCCTGGAAATGCCACGTGTCGAATACCCTTCTCTGTGGGGCTTTAAAGATCCTATCAACATGGGTTAGGCGAGGACGCCTCATATCGTTCACCGGCACAATTTTGAAGTTAACTGGTGAAGTCTTTTCCACCACTCTAAAGGGTCCTATGGACGGTTTCATCAGCTTGCGCGATCTTGCCTTGGACGCCGAAGGGTCGTGTTGATAAACAAGATCACCCACCTTGATTTGCTTATCTACTGCCGTCCGTGCCCGATAGTCCCTTGAGTTCTGAGCTGCCTCTTCAAGGTTATCGCGAACAATTCTGAATGCTTCCTGCATTCGCATAACCAAGCTCTCTGCATCATTCGGGTGCTCAGAGTAGCTCCAAGGGATTTCCTCGCTCAGCAAATGCCCAGGCATATTCAAGTCCCTTCCAAACATGAGGAAATTGGGAGTTTCCTAGTAGCGCTGTGAGTGGCCGCTCTGTACGCCATAGCTACAAAATCTGTAAACTTATCCCAATCTTTCCCAGTCGGAGAACAGTAAAGCGCTAAGGAGTGCATCACTGTACGGATACTTCGTTCCGCTTGTCCGTCAGTCTCCGGATGCCTCGGGCTCGTATTCAGTTTCTTAATGCCTAATCTTCTGTAGAGTTCGGACATTAATTCTGACAAAAAGTTCGTTCCTCTGTCAGTCAACAAAGTGAGGTACACCATGTCTCGCTATAACGTGCGTCGAGAATTTTTCAGCTACTTCTTTGGCTGTTTGAGATTTTAAGGATTAGCTCAATATACTTGGTAAAAGAGTCGGTGACTACCAATAGGTACTTGTTCCCGTTCTCTGTCGTGGGAAGAGGTCCTGCGATGTCCATGGAAATTTTGGACAACGGAACTGGCACTATTTCCGGGGTAATTAAACCCGCCTTTTGGTTTCTCTTGTAGCCCCGGCGTTTTAAACACTCCTCACAACTGGCAGTGTAATTTTTTACATCAGCAAACATATTGAGCCAAAAATATTTGAGTCTAATTCGCCCCAATGTCTTCTCAAACCCTAAGTGTCCTGCGCTTATACCATCATGCTCAGCTCTCATTACATCAGACTTTAGAGAGTCAGGCACCACCAACTGTTCAGTAACAAGTGTGCGTGGACTGTTTTTGGCTGGCAAGGAAAAATGATATAGCAGGTCGTCACGCATGAAGTAGGTATCTGTGATTTTATCAACAGCAGAGTAGTCACGCCCCTCGATGCAATCGATTACTTCGACCAAATTCGGGTCTGCCCGTTGTGCAGCCTTTATGGCCTCAGCATCAAATGTAGGGCCTGGAGCCGCATCACTTGCTACCACTGCTGCAATATGCCTCGACAACACATCCGCGTTTGTATTCTTCTTCCCTGGGCGATACATTACATCAAAATCATATTCGATAGACTGAGATTCCACCTAACAAGCCTAGAGTTGGGAGTCTTTTGCGTCATCAGCCACTTTAAGGGTCTGTGATCAGTTATAACTGTAAACTGCCTACCCACTAAATATTCCCGCCAATGCGTGATGGATGCAACGATTGCCAAAGCCTCTTGCTCAGTTGCACTGTAATTTTGTTCTGCGGGGTTAAATTTTCTGCTGAAGAATGCAATAGGATGTCTGACGCCCTCTTCGTCCTCCTGCTCGAGTATACCCGCAATAGCCAATTTGGATGCATCTGTGGTCACGAAGAATCTTTTCGAGAAATCTGGGTAAGCCAACAGCGGCTCACTTATGAGCGCCCTCCTCAATTGCTGGAAGGACTCCTCACACTGCTCATCCCAGATAAATTTTACATTTCTCCTGGTGAGATTTGTCAAAGGTTGGGCAATGGATGCAAAATTTTTGATATGGCGCCTGTAGTAGCCCGCCATTCCCAAAAAGGCTCGGACGTGCTTAACAGTGCGTGGGGATGGAAAATCCCGTACGGCCTCCACGTTTTCAGGGTTTGGCCTTACTCCTTGACCATCCAGAAGGTGCCCAAGATATAACCTCCTTGGTCGCAAACTCACATTTACTTGGCTTAATTTTAAGCTTGTGCCTTCTTAAGCGTTGGAAAATTAACTCCAATTTCTCCAAGTGTTCATTTAAGGTCTTAGATGCACACAAAATATCGTCCACGTACACTAGAATGCCATCATCACGCTTGTCCAAAAACAATGAGTCTAGAGCTCTTTCAAAAGTTGCAGGACTATTGCACAATCCAAACGGGAGACGGTTCCACTCGAAATGGCCAAATTCGCAGGAAAAAGCAGTTTTGTGCTTGTCTTGTTCCCTGATTTTGATTTGATGATACCCTGCCAAAAGGTCTATTTTCGAAAAAATTCGGCATCCATGCAAAAGAGATAGGGTCTGTTGTATTCTGGGGACTGGGTAACTGTCTTTTCTGGTTATCTGATTCAATTTTCTAAAGTCACAACAGAAACGATATGAATTGTCCCGTTTTCGAATGAGGACAATTGGGGAGCTATATGGACTATCCGACTTAGAAATAATTCCAGCATCCAGTAATTCATTCACTTGATCTTTTAATTCAGGTCTAAGAGCATGCGGAACATTGTATGGGCGAAGCTTAAAGGGTTTGTCATCTGTTAGATGAATTTCATGTTCAGCGAGGTCGGTGCCCTGCAAATCTATGGGATCCCGTGCAAAGACATCGGAATATGTCATCAGTAATTCCAAAATGCTCCAATTTAAAATCACCGGCAGACACAGGCAAAGTACTGCGCTGCGTTACACCTATTTCCCGTGAATTCTGAGTGATTTCCACAGGTTCTACTTGAAATAGCTTAGTATGTTTGTTTAACCAAATAGGGGAACTACTAGTGTTTGCTACTTTTACATCATATAAACCACTTGATGCGACATTATTAACAGACCGTGCCAAAAGTAATCCATCTTTGCGTGCACGTGGATGCGGTTCAAACAAGACAGTCTGTACTCTCATACGAAGCGGTGTTCCCAACTTTACTTGAAGGAACATTTCTGCGTTGGGAGGGACACAAGTTTTCTGCGCCAGGGAGGCAACAGTCACCCCTCCTCAAGCATATCGTCCGCGTCCCTCTCTTTCTGCGGAGAGCACTGCGTGGGTGGGGGTCGGGAAACAACAGCTGATTCGAATGGGCAGAGAAGGTTAAGTGATGTGTTCGCATCGCATCAATTCCTAACAATGCTGAGTAATTTTCACTCAGCGGGTATTTTGACACATGGGCTTTGAGTAAAATATTTCTTCCTTTGATTCGCAGGTTTACGTTGTAACATCCTAAGGTTGGAATGATTTCCCCTGTGATGCTTTTTATCCTTAAATCTGAATTAATGGGAGTCAATTTCCTGCGACCTTTCAATCTTAAATAAGCATCTTTCGCCAAAAGAGTTACCGATGATCCCGTGTCGACTAATAACTTAATTTTGTCACCTTCGAGATCTGCGTTAATAATCGGCAAATTGTCCCCACTTTGAATAGAAACATAACGCACCTGAGAGGATTTAAACTCTGACTGGGCCGAGATACCTCTTACAAATCGACCCTTATTTAGTTTAAAGACTTATTCTTGGAATCTGGTTTCTGTGTACCAAATTTTCCTGATACCTCGTAATGAGAATCTCTTCCACTTCCTCTGCTATATACCTGTTTGGGTATTGTCTCCGTCCTATTTGACCCATCCAAATTGGGGCACAACCGGATCACGTGGCCTTCTAATCCACACCCAAAGCACACAATTCTACTTTTGCTGCGCCGTGTTTGTTGCGATCCACAATTCTCCTCGAGTGAATCATTTCGATTACCGAAACCCCGGCGATCATCTGGCCTTGTTTCCTTCCATCTAGCTCGTTCCGCCCCGAAGAGCTGGGGGTTAGATCGCTGAAATGTCTCTCTATTTCTCTCATTCCCTTCCGATTTCCTGTCTTCTCTTCCCTGAGAATTCCCGACTAACTGCCTTACCGTATTCTCCGTGGCTTCCAAACGCGACAACATCTGTTGCAAGGTGCGGGCCAGCATTACCGACTGCTCGTCCCCTCTGCCTCCTTCCACCGTATTCACCAAAGTTTTTCTACCCATGAGTGCTAAATTCTCCTCCTCTTGAATTGCGATGAGAACTGCAGCATCCAAAGTTTCCGGGCATTTTGTTAGTACCCAACGCCTAATCGATTCAGATAACCCTGAAATAAATTGGCACATCGCTTCTTGATCCCTGTGCTTCCTTGTCTCTTCGGACATATCCGACTTATGACCATGATATTTCGTAGCTGCGCTCTTAAGACGTGTTGCGTACTGCCGAACGTCTTGTCCTGGCAATTGCACACAATTCATAAACTGCTTCATTCGCGTTACCAATGGCTCTTCGGCTTGGAAGCGATCAATGACAAGCCGTTTAAAATTTACATATTCGGTTTCAGCCCTCAGCTCATCGCTATCAGATAGAAATTCAGCAGCTCTCTCCCGAAATTTAGATTTTGCAATCGCGAGTTTAGTTTGCTCACACCATCTACTAACCATCGCTACACTTTCGACATCCTGAAAAAAGTGTTTAGCACGATACAGCGGATCAGTGCCTGTAAATAGCCTCAACATGTTTATGCATCCCGCTATTTGCTCACCGTAAACCATAGGTGCGGCTAAAGCTGTTTGTCTCAGCTGTGATGTACCCGCTGTACTTGTAACAGGTGTACTCTCTTCCGGAACAATTGCAGCCCCAGTGCTCACATGTTCTCCGTCAGAGTGACCATCAGAATCATCTGAATCCACGTGACTCGCAGATGACAATTTCTTCGTGTTAGCCATTTTGTTTTTCTTACCCACTAAAATTATGGCAGTTCTTAGAAAACAGCTTAAGGCTTACTTAATGCTAAATTATACAAAATTCGCACCGAACAAAACTAAATAAAAATAGTAATGGCAGTCAATTCGCACTTATTTTACGAACATGAGTGTTGTTCCGCTAGCTGCAAAATATAGGTATCGATCCTGGGACAACGGCACCATTAATGTTACACGGCACTAGCAGTGTTCCTGCCGAGTCTGCCGGTAACGGTGCTTGAGACCTGAAGTACAATTTAGTTGGCCGCGGCACCAGGTGAGAATCTCAGATACACTGCTGCACTCAAAGATTCACACCAGAACATAAAAAATGAAAAGTTGAAGAATGACCCGAAGCATAAGGCTTGGGTGAATCCACCTTGTGAACAAAATAACAACAAAAAATAAAAAATAAAATAATCTAAAAAAAATGATACTTTGGGATCAGAGTTGTGATGAGGTTCACCCGCAATCACCAATTCGTGACTGAGTGTAGTGGTCCGGATCTTACTCCGGTACATTCAATCCCCAACCAGCCAGAACAACACTCACTTTCGCAAATAACACATGATTCTCAAATACACAACACAACATTTAATAACGTTCTGCGAGATTTAAACAGATACGGCGCTCTCTAGGCGCATAGACAATTGCCCTCATATGTGGGCAGCATACGGTGTCACACTTTACTGTCGGATGACGCAGCCGACTGAGTCTCCACCGGACTATCTGAACAAGAGATACTACTCGTTTACACACTAAATAGAGCTGCAGGTGATATTTATATACAATTGCTTAGAGAATGAAAAAAAAATTATATGCAAACGATCACATTAAAAATACTCGCGACACAAAATACACAAGCACGTTAATTTGCGGTATACGATTATTGGTGCGAAATACTGCCAAAGTTAATTAACTAAATCTAATAAGCATGCACATGCAGATCCCTTCCCCGCTCGCTTTGGCCCTGAACCAAAGTTAAAAGAAACTGTCCCGCCCAGCGGAATTTGTGGCCACATCCTCTCCCTTATTCATGTAAAAAATAATCAGGAATGGGCCCTGTAAGAAATTGAAATCTGTATGTGCAGGTATTTCCTCTGAGGTTCAGTCACTCAGCATTACTGCATCTATGTCCATGCAGCTTTGGGTGTCGGGATGGCACAAGTTCGCTGATGTGCGAAGAAAGAAAAAGGAAATATTCATCTACTTACAGTTTCGTGACTTTGCTGTGCAAATCCGTTGTGCATCACATAATATCACACGACAAAAAAAAACACGCACACACACACAGACACTTGCACCATGTGGCAGCACCGATGATTTAACACTTCACTTTGACGCTTGATGTAAATGAAGCACACAATTAAAATGGTAATATCACGCCGCACTTTGTTGCAATGATTAGAGTGCACACTGATCTATTCTCGTGACGATTTGAAGGTGGCCGTTAAGAAAAATAGGCCCTCTCACATCTGCTGTTGCGGTTTCCAAGATTGATTTTCTGTGTTCCTGGGAAATGATTTCTGTTGTCGTGAAGAAATGATTCTGACCAACTGTTTGGAGAGTGGGACACATTCAATTCCGCTGCTGCTATAGTAGATTCCGTCCGTCGCTACCTTCCGTCCTTTTTGACCGTTCATTCCCAATTCAGTCAGTTCCTTTCCGTTAGCATAACATCTACCCTGCCTGAGTACGCAGTTCAAATATGCCTCTCGCAGGTTTTGTTTCCATTTTTTTTTTCGAGTTGCGACCGCCAGCCCTGAGATTAATTTTCTCGGCCGAGCGAAATCAGACGTGCTTTTACCTTAAGCGTATATCAGCAACTGCTGACCGAAAACAACGCTCGAATCCACCCCCTATTCTTTTCAGCGATTCTAAACTCTTAATTGCCCATTGTCCCTCGCATGCGTCAGTCAAAGTATCTTTCTCGCTGACAGAGTTATGTGTCTGCTGAGGGTCTCTTTGCCCACCCACTGAAGTAAACATACGGACCACAGCGTTAAGCTACAAGCGGAAAGAAGAAAAGAAAGAAAAGTGAAAAACCACTTCGAACATTGCTGCTTCCATCCGCATTCGAAAGCACATTTCCCTCGTTCGTTTTGCAGCCCCTCTAAGACACTTGAGATAGGAATTTTTATGTTTCACTTCAGGGCTATGTGTGAGGTCTAGCAATTCAAAATGGCAAAAATATTGCGTTTCTTGCCTTCAAAAGCATTGGAGCGACTTCCCAATTATCCCGCAATTTTGTTAATTAATTTAGAGAACAGCCGAAAGAAAAAACAACGTAAATGAGAAATAAATAAAAAAAAACTGAACTGTAAAAGAACATGTGAGCCTGCCGAACTGTGATTCCTAGCTGCCTCATACCAAACGCGACATGGCGGACAAATTTTAGAGTTTTCTCCAGGTTTTAGGATGGGGGGGGTGTCCACTGTAACAATATCCTTCACTCATCATGCGAAACTGCTGTCAATGCAGATGTCGAAGAAAGTTGCTGTGGTCGGGATGTGGTTCGGAATACATTGCTGAAGAGAAAGTTGCTGTGGTCGGGATGTGGTTCGGTATACATTGCTAAAGAGAAAGTTGCCGTGGTCGGGATGTGGTTCGGTATACATTGCTAAAGAGAAAGTTGCTGTGGTCGGGATGTGGTTCGGTATACATTGCTGAAGAGAACGTTGCTGTGGTCGGGATGTGGTTCGGTATACATTGCTGAAGAGAAAGTTGCTGTGGTCGGGATGTGGTTCGGTATACATTGCTGAAGAGAAAGTTGCTGTGGTCGGGATGTGGTTCGGTATACATTGCTGAAGAGAAAGTTGCCGTAGTCGGGATGTGGTTCGGTATACATTGCTAAAGAGAAAGTTGCTGTGGTCGGGATGTGGTTCGGTATACATTGCTGAAGAGAAAGTTGCTGTGGTCGGGATGTGGTTCGGTATACATTGCTAAAGAGAAAGTTGCTGTGGTCGGGATGTGGTATGAAACAACACTGTTGAGGCTCGGACTTGAATCGGCCAGTCTAACATTTCGATCCTGTATTTCACAAACCAATCATGTACACATCATGCACAGAGGCATGCGGCACGGTTGCGCCGACACAAACATCTGTAAGCACCGAACTACTGCAACAGTGCAGGGAACCAGGAGTTGTTAAATGTTTTTTATCCGAACTTCTGCTTGTTTTTTTAAATTTCTTTGTGGGAATTCAACAATCCTACTATATAAATGTGAAGATTTGAACTTACATAGAAATTGATGACATTTATACGCATTAGTTCATTTCGATGTTCTAAACAAGTGCCTTTGCGTGATGAGGAAAACCAAATTTAAGAAGGTTTAAATGTTACTAACACCTACAAAACTGCAACGCGTCGTGCAAAGTATCTTATAATATGCATTGATTGTTATAGTGAATTAAATAGTGTGCTTGTGTGCTGGAATTCCAGCTCTTTCGAGTACCGATGCATTTTTAGTTGCACCAGATCAACTGGTAAGAAGTGGTTTTCGGTCTCGTCCTTGACACCGCGTCAAATTTAATAATAAAGCATTTTAAATATGATTTTCTGCCCGGTATTCAAAAGTATCATAACTGACAATTCAATACAGAGACTCCCTTCTCAACACGCTCAGATCCCATGGCCTTCAGACATTAATACAGATCTGTGTCTGGTTTAAGAACACAATTCTCATTGATGTCGGCTCTGGACTCAACGTCTCGGACGAATCTCAGAGCACAGTCCAATACGAGTACGTATTCTAAACAACATTTCTGCAATAATTTAGTACGACTTCAGTTAGTGTCACCGTTCGCACCAGGGCGTCCCTGACCATACGAAAATTCCCGTTTCAACATTCTTGTTGAAAAGCTTTGATTCAGGGATCGGAATCAACAAGCTGAAAGCGGCAGATGCAGCGCAACCACGGAACAGACCTCTAAGTACCTCTTCGTCTTCTCCGCTGATAGTCAGTCAATCACGACGAGCGCTACAGCACTTATGCAGCCACCTGCCTCCCCCGCCCTCCAGCACTTCTATGTTGGCGACCGAAACCAGTAAATGCTCTCTCTTCTCTCTCTCTCTTTCTCTCTCTCTCTTTCTCCGTTCAAGAACTCTTGGCGAGCCCTCGAAGAATTAGCCGACCACCGGGTGGCATACTTGAAGCTCGTTGCTCTCTCTCCCTTCTGAAATCGATATCTACCGATCACGGAACAGTGGCTTCCCTTCCAACCAGCTCAAAGCATCATCCATATCTCGATGGTCCTTTCATCACGGGGAATGCTACTTTCCAGTTGTTTGGTTACTGTGATCCCAAAACCTCAGTACCTTTCTGATGCAAACATGTCCATTTCTCGGACAAAAAAATAAAATAAAAATATAAAAATAGAAATAGGAGGAGGTAGAAGAGAGACAGAGAACCACAGAATTTCTGGATCAACAATTCCTGCTCATCAAAATTTATATGCTAGTATTTTTCTCCTTTCTTCGTCATGAAAACCAGTTTTCACGCTCGATTCTGATTTTATTTGGAAAATATATTACGGCAAATTTTTAAGATTCCAAATTACTAGGGATAAATATAAAAATTCCTTTCTAGAAGTATAAACAAAATAAAAATGGCATTGGTGAGAAAAGCTGAAAATAAAAGACGAATCGTACTCAGTTAATGCAAAACACACGCAACATTGCACAATGTCTTTCATTCGTTGAATTGGGAAGACGAGGGGCTAGGTAGTAATGGAAATAGTTTAATCCCCCTTCGTTTAGCTGCCGACGTAGTTATATTTGGGAACACTGCCTCAGAGCTGCAGAGTATGATCCAGAAACGCGCTAATGGAGTTAAAATGAACAAAATTAATGCACAGCACTTTTACAAGAACTGAAAATTCAGAGGTTGATGGGGTAATCTGGAAGTAAGCCATCGCTTTACCTTGGAAAACAGATATTGAGCGAGGGTCACGTCGAAAAAGTAGTTAATAGATATTAAGCCAGAGCCATATCGAAAAAGGAATGAAGAGATATTAAGCGACGGCCACATCGAAAAAGGAATTAATAGATATCAAGCGAGGGCCACATCGAAAAAAGAATAGCTATTCAGCGAGGGCCACGTCGAAAAAAGAATTAATAGATATTAATCAAGGGCCACATCGAAAAAAATTAATATATATTAAGCAAGGGCCACATCGAAAAAAATTAATATATATTAAGCAAGGGCCTCATCGAAAAAGAGATTAATAGATGTTAAGCGAGGGCCACATCGACACAGGAATTAATCGAAAAAAGATATTAAGCGAGGGCCATATCGAAAAAGAAATGAATAGATATTAAGCGATGGCCACATCGGAAAAGGAATAGCTATTAAGCAAGGGCTACATCGAAAAAATAATTAATAGATATTCAGCAAGGGCCAAATCGAAAAATAATTAATAGATATTAAGCAAGGGCCACATCGAAAAAAGAATGACTAGATATTAAGCAAGGGCCACATCGAACAAGAGATTTATAGATGTTAAGCGAGGGCCACATCGAAACAGGAATTATTAGGTATTAAGCGAGGGCCACATCGAAACAGGAAAGATAATAAGCGAGGACCACATCGAAAAAAGATAATTAAGCGAGGACCATATCGAAAAAGGAATGAATAGATATTAAGCGATGGCCACATCAAAAAAGAAATTAACAGCTATTAAGCAGGGCCGCATCGAAAAAAGAATTAATAGATATTAAGCGAGGGCCATATCGAAAAAGAAATGAATAGATATTAAGCGATGGCCACATCGGAAAAGGAATAGCTATTAAGCGAGGGCCACATCGAACAAATAATTAATAGATATTAAGCGAAGGCCACATCGAAAAAGGAATGACTAGATATTAAGCAAGGGCCACATCGAAAAAGAGATTTATAGATGTTAAGCGAGGGCCACATCAAAACAGGAATTAATAGCTATTAAGCGAGGGCCACATCGAAGAAAGATAATAAGCGAGGACCACATCGAAAAATGATATTAAGCGAGGGCCATATCGAAATATGAATGAATAGATATTAAGCGATGGCCACATCAAAAAAGAAATTAACAGCTATTAAGAAGGGCCGCATCGAAAAAAGAATTAATAGATATTAAGCGAAGGCCACATCAAAAAAGGAATGAATAGATATTAAGCAAGGGCCACATCGAAAAGAGATTAATAGATGTTAAGCGAGGGCCACATCAAAACAGGAATTAATAGCTATTAAGCGAGGGCCGCATCGAAAAGGGAATTAATAGATATTAATCGAGGACCACATCAAAAAAGGAATGGATATTGAGCAAGGGACACGTCAAAAAAGAGATTAACAGATGTTAAGCGAGGGCCACATCGAAAAAGGAACAAATAGTTGCATAAAACTTGGTTGCAGTGCATTTAGAAGAAACAGCACGATTTTCAAGAGCTATTTAGTATTTTGCGTCTTATAAGCAAAGTGTTAAACAAATGCATCTTTTTACTTCTTACTTTTAAGGGTCAGAGACATGGACCTGAACTAAAAAAGAAATTCAGAGGTTGCAGTCAAATGAAAGCAGCATGGTGAGGTGCATGCTTGGTGAAACCAGGAAAGGTAGGAAAAGAACTCATGGATTAGGAAAATGACATGAGTTGATGACGTCATAATCAAAGTAAAAACTTTGAAGAGGCAACGGCTGGTCATATTGCTAGAAGTACTGGTCACCTGAAATGTTAGACTGGATACAAAGGGAAAGGAAAAGACACAGAAACAGATAACGTGGGAGATGGGTTTATGAAATTCGAAAGCATTCTGGGGTGATATGGAATAGAATTGCTCAAAACAGAAAGTTGTGGAAGAGACTTGGGGAGACCTTCATGCAGAAGTGGATTAAGAATGGTTGATGATGACGATTAGCTCTACAACTGATGCAATTACCCTGACAGGGTAAAATGGAAGTAAGTTCCTTCAATCACAGAGAAATTAATTGAAAATTACGGAAACCAAGAAAAAGAGCAATGATTACTTAAATCCCAGGCTGTTTTGGGAAAATTAAGTGATATACAGTATTAGGAAATAAAATTTACGTTTCTCCTGAAAAAGACAGACTTTCTGTCAAATCATACTTCCCAACAAGGATATCAAATGCAATACAATTCAAGGCGCAAGTGCAACATAATAATCTAAAGAATAATACCAGGTACAAAAAATATGCTTTCAACATAGAAAAAGCAACACGGTGAAATATTTTACATAGACACATAGAAATCGCAGCCGCGGTAACCTGCGATCAAAATTTCCCAAAGTTTTTCAGCGATCGGTGAAGTGGACGCTTGCTGCGCGGGTTCCAAAGATGGAGAACATACGGGCTCATACTTGCGTCACAGTAAGATCGACGTTTTAGGTCGAGTGTGTTTTTCGAAAACGCTCCAAAAATATGTCGCGGACACAAAAACGGGGCACCTGTGTTTCATTGACTACCATAGATTGGCGAACCATCGCAGTTACGCTAGAGCTGAGTCTCGGTTTACGAGCAATTTCCGCTCGGGTGCGGAACACAATGTGAGCTCAACACAACTTTGTGGGACACACTATACAGCAGAGCATCGAATGACAGGACCCGAAAGAAGTAGACCAAGATAACGAACCACATCACGTGAAGATATGCTATTCCGTAGAGATGCTGTTTGTCAATCATTGATAACAGTATAGCAGCGTCACAGTATGACGGATACACCCAACGATACGAAAAAGTTTGAATAACGTGGCACCGCCGGCGAGACGCCCAATCCAGAATCTACCATTGCTCTCACATCACAGGGAGAGGGCCAGTAAAGGTGCAGAATGACACAACACTAGAGCAGTGTTTCTCAAAGTATGGTCCACGGGAAATTTCAGAAGAAAAATTAATGAAGAATGTGAGGAATCTCTTCCCTTAAACTTTCAGTGCATACTCGATACGAATATCCACAGAAATCAGATAGAGCATTAACATCTTCCGTTCCCGATTACTTACAACTGTGAGTTTGGATTTTCGAATTTAGTTGAAATTAAGAAAGAAAAGAAGTAGATTAGATGTGGAAGCTGTTCTACTACTTAAACTGTCAGCCGTCCAACCAGATATAGATAGCTTGGTAAAAGATCGCAAGCAACAGCATCGCTCTCACAGATGCTCAGTTATTATTTTTGTTATTAATTACTGAATCTTTATATGTGGACTTTCAGAAAAGTATTAAAATCAAAAAAGAAAATCAAAGTAAAATTGTCCATATCACATTTTGCATATGATATAACTTGAATTGTACGGATAAATTTTTTGATTTGCCTCATGGGCGAAGCTGGAATATAGGTTGGGGGAGGGGGTTCGATTTTAGGAGAAATTTTAAGTAATTTTCCATAAATATTACCTGTTACAAATCTTACTTTTTGACGTTTCAAGGAGGGTTTGAACCCCCAAAACTTCGTGCCCTAGCTACGCCCATGCTGGGACTACATTACCCATTATTTAATTAAGCAAATGATTACTTTATTTTTTGTTATACAACTGACAAAATAAAAATCATAGTTCACCAAACTCTTACTTCCTTTCTTTATCAAATATAGGTACTCTAAAAATTACTTTGTTTCTGATACAGTTGTCAACCGACCGGTATTTTAATCACGTGGTCGGATTTTTTTGCGATTTTCTGGGTAAGGTCGGTACCAACTGCTTACCGGCCGTTTTTGGGGACGGTATTATTTTCAAGTAAAAAAAAAAACAGCTAAAAATTTGCTGAAAAAAGCTAAAAATTTACCAAAAGAAACTAAAATTAATAAATCGAGCTATATCTACGTATAAGCCCGCCTATAAATCACGTAAATCGAGGGAAACATTGGTTGTGTGTTTTCTTCTTGAAGCGGGGGGATGGGGGGATTTGTCATGACTCACCGGCCAATGAGGGTGTCCAGTAGGTCCTATTATTAACTACGGTAAGTAACCTTAGTTTCGCCCCCCGGTGGCGCAGTGATCTAAGCGATGGCTTATGATCACTCGTCCGAGTTGGGTTCGGGTTCGAATCCCGGTGAGGCATGGGCGTTGGGTTTGTCTTACGGCGTTGGCTCTCTCCCTTTCCTGGAACCAGTGGCCCTAAATTAGATACGGGCGACTGCTTGTAGCCCATTGAGTTGCTTACGTGGTCGTTAAACCTCCAATTAAAAAAAACCAACAACCTTAGTTTCACAGACAATAAGTTTTCAAATTTCAAATTTCTCTTAGGGAACTTAACCCAGACTCCACTCCTCCCACCTCCTCTTGGTAGTCCGCGATAACTAAAGAAATGATTAAAGTGGGTCATGAGCGACCAAAGTTTGAGAAACACTGCACTAGACTATATTTCTCACGAACGAGTCTAGATTGTGTTTCGATGTACCAGATGACCGCAACGACATACGCAGGCCGTACAGCGTCTCAACATGGTGCACTGGTGTGGGATGGAATATATATATATATGACAGCAGAACATCACTTGTCCATATTCCTGGCGCTATGATAGACAGACATAATAAATTGTGGCTTTTAATTTCCGCCACGCCGGAAACGTTCCCGCGGAGTGAGAATGGTCGTCATTACATTGTTCGTGTTACAAGGAACTGTCCCTAGCAAGTGAACATTCTCTCATAACCGCCGAACTCACCCATCTAGTGTGTAAGACTTTATGAGTCTCGACCACCGCGGGTTTCCTCAGATAGTTTACCTCCACCCGCATTGAGTGCTCATTTTTTTAAATTTGGAATGCCATACCTCAGATCACCATGGATGATCTCATTGATGGCATGCCTTGTCGTCTTTAATCTTGTATAGCTGCTTGAGGTGGTTCAACTCCGTGCTGAACAATCCTGAATAAAAGCAGGCATACTAGCTTCTCACATTTCATGTTATGATCATTTACGCAACGTTGCCCGCGCTTTGCGTTCAGCAATTTTCGGGATCGTAAATCAACTTCTGCTAACTGATTCAAAATTTCGAAAAATTCGCGGTTTCCATGTTAAGTAGTGTACTGTAACCTGGGCATCAATGTTTGTCAGAAGTGAAGTTATGTACCATTTCAAGGACAGTGTGAATGGTAATCTACTTCCTTCTCATTCCCACTAATCGCTTCTTTTAACTGGAAAGTTTCAGTCATATGGTTACCGAAAAAGTGAGACCAAAATTTCACCGATAAAAATACGAAAGAATTGCGGAGAGGTTTCTGAAAATTCAGAATTTTCCTGGCTACGAAAAATCGGTGAAATTCAGGTTTTCTCCTCCATTTTACGGAGAAAGTTGCATCATGAATAGGCTTCGTTAATTCACGAAGGAATCACAGAAAATGGTTCCTGCATTTCAGAAAATATTTTACAGTGTTAAATGATACATGTATTTATGCTCACCAAGTTCAGTACGAACTATTGAAGAGACATAATTGAGCAAGGTAAGCACATTTGATCTCATTACTGCAACTATAAATCTAATTAAAGTATTACAAAGTGTTTGGTATAGTTCCATTTTTCAAATACAACTTGGTGCTTTTCGAAATCTAATTCTACCTAAATTTAGTAACATCCATGACATTAACTGACCCAGTAGAAAATGAAGTTTTTAGAAGAATTTCAGATTTTTAATGAAAATTATCATCCTTAGTGTATTTGAGAACCATTTAGAGTATATCACAATACGATAAAAACGAGGTTTGTACCGAATGTAACGCAAAAGTGGGCAGAACATTTTTATTAACTGACAGAGGTCGTTCAAATTGCACATGTTGGTAGAGTAACTCTTTCTCTATACAAAGGTACTACTCAACATAGTCTCCATCACAAGCGATGCATTTGCGCCATCGTTAAACCCAACTCTCGAATCCTCTTTGGAAAATTTCAGGTGAGGTATGTTTTACTCACTTCTTCACAACCACTTACAGTACCTTGTCTGTGTCATCAAATCTTTGTCTCCGGAGACTTTCTTTCATTGAACTGAACAGACGGGAGTCGGAGAGTGCCAGATTTAGGCTGTACGGCGGATGTGGACCACCGACCAGCCTAATTTACTGATCACCTGATTTATTGCCAAGCATGTGTGTGGTATCGCATTGTCATGGCAAATGTAGTTCCTTTTCAGATTCTTGTTCGGTATCTTCCTCCTTATGGTTTCTCTAAGCTTCTTTAGTGTCTCAATGTACCGTTCGCTGGTCACGGTACTGCCATGTTCCCAGAAAATCAAGAATGACACCTCTGTCATCCCAAAAAACAGTCACCATGACTTTCTGTGCTGATCGCTGGCTCTTGAACTTCTTAGGCGTTGGTGAAGAGGTGTGACGCCATTCCATAGATTGATTCTTCGCTTCCGGATCGTAAAGATGCGCCCACGTTTCATCCCCTGTCACCAGATCGAAAAAAAAAAGTGTCTTCGTTGGCTTCGAATGCTTCCAGCGGACCAGAGCAGACTTCCACTATTCACTCTCTCAAATCGAGTGTCACTTGCCGAGGCACTTACTTTGCACAAACTTTCCGATACCTTAAGTCTTCCACCATCTTCTGTATGGCATTGTGACCACAGTCCAGTTGTGCAACAAGCTCACGGATTGTGACTCGTCTCTCGGCGCGAATCATTTCATCCACTCGTTGACGATTCGTGTCAGTGGTCGCAGATGATGGTCTCCCTCTGCGTTGTTTATCTTCAATGCTGGTTTCCCCTTCTTTAAACTCCTTCATCCATCTGTGCGCATTGCTCTTGTCAGTGGTGTCACTTCCGTAAACATTCTTTAGTCTTCTGTGGATGTCAGACAGCATGCATTCTTCCTTCTTCAAGAACTCAATGACGGCACGTTGCTTCTGCTTGGAATCCATTATTTACCTGCAATGAAGAAGAAGAAGGGTTGCTATTGAGGAAGAGTTACTCTACTAACATGTGCAATTTGAATGACCTCTGTTAGTTAATAAAAAAGTTATGCCCACTTTTGCATTACTTCGGTACTACCCTCGTACTTGTTTAACACTAATTTACATTAATACGCAAACGTAACCAATATTTACCCAGCACGAAGACTTAACACGCTGAACTTTGGGTTCAGGATTTAGTAATAATGAAACTAGGATTTAGAAATATGTAATTATTTTTTATGCATGAAAGGAGCTTCTAATCTGAAAGAGGTACAGAATGACGATGATTACAAGAACTTCTTTTAAAGCAGAAGCGAAGCGAATTTTGAATGTTTTAAGAAGGGAAAAGAAATATATGTGTGTTGCAGAATGCGACATCTTCAATCCAAAGAAAGATGACGAACCTCAGTCATAACAGTCATTTTAACCTTAACCACTATCCGTTGAAATTTGTTATACGATTGAGGTCGATTATTGTGTCAACCTTCGATAACTAACATTAAATGCATTCTTATATACAGCAAAACGTTTCCTGAAATTCATGAACCATTTTCAGTGATTTCTTTTGTGAATTAAAAACGCATATTCCTAATTCAAACTTTCCCCGTGAAATAATGGAAAACCCCTGAATTTCACGTATTTTTCATATGTGCATGAATTGAGACAAATTAATCTTCCTCTGGTTAATAATGTAAAATTTACGTTTTAAAGAAGTGTTATCGGAAAAACCTGAATTTTGAGGGAAATATTACCGTGAAAATCCTGTTCTCATTTTTTCCGTTACCACATGACGGAGAATTACTGGTAATAAGAACGATGCCCGAGGAAACTTGATTTTAAAGAGGTTTGATTAACTTTTAAATTTCAATACAACAGTTTTGCTGAATAATTTGTCATTCACATGATCGGAAATTATAATTAGAAGGTGCTGTTTAAACGCTTTTGGAGGCAACACTCATGTCCTCTTCTGTTAGCGGCCATGGTTTTATTAGGCTCTGCAGCCGTAGAGCGTATATTGTCGGTATTATATCACATGATGTTATGGTTATAGTAGCAACGAATGTTCTCCCTCTCCCTCCAGTTGGGTCTGCTATTTTACACTGTGTTACCGTACTGTAAAATACCGGGTACTTTGTAAGATACCGGGTATTTGAAGTGTCATACACGTTATTGAGTGTAGGATGCCTACCTATCAGTCACTCAACTACTATAGATATTATGACAAAATTTTATAATTAGCAGTTTTGTGGAGTAATAAAATGAAGGACATTTTACCTTTTCTTTAACACAATTGAAAGTCATTGTCAGTTTAAAAAAATCTCGAATTCAAAAACATCATCCTGCTTTGGGAAACCATGATGAAAAACCATGGAATTAATAATAAGCCCTCTTACAGGAAAAAAAAATAACATTACAGATATTTTCAGTAATATAAGCTCCTACAGAAAATAAAATCACTAATTTACCCGTATTCTTAGGGAAAACCATTTTCCCCCCGCGTGACTCTGTCAGCCTCTGTTTTGACCTTAAACTCGATCATGTGGGAAGCGTTTTGCTAGTTTATCAGTAACGCTTTGTAATCAAGGACGTGAATTCGATCCTGATTATTGGCGAGAAAGAATTTCTCTGACTTCGTAAAGAAAATCTCAGGCAAGAGATTGACTTTTTGTATATAGAGACTGAAAAAGTCAAAATCTAAGTTTTGGGAAAGTCGGTGAACTATCTGTAAAAAACGGAATTGTCTTAACTGAAATGTTTGCATAAAAATTGAAAAACCAGCTTACATTTCTATAATAAAACAGAATGAGAGACAACGGAAAATCTATCAAATTATTGAATGTTTCTGTTATCAGAAGCTTATAAAAACCGAAATGTCGTTAAGAATCGCAGAACCTACTTGCAACTTTGCTGCACGATGTTATTTTCAGAAATTTTCTGTGAAGCCACACCATTCATGTTTCACAACGTTTTTTTTTTTTCTGTACAATAATTGAATGTTCAGTTAACTTTCTAATAAATGTAGAACTGAATATATGTTTAAGAGCTCGTTCTGAATCCTAAGGGAGTGAATTTGCTCTCCCAATTCAATGTTCCTGTTCTGCCCCCCCCCCTTCCATCATGTTAAACATTTAACCAAAGCGGATTATTGTGCGCCAAATAACCAATGAACATAACGCATGCTGTGTTGGAAAAGAGCCAGCCAGCTCTCTACCATCTTTTTACGCGCGAGCACACACACAAACATAAACACACTCTCAGTATCTCTCTATCTTTCCCCCTGTCTCTGCTTCTTTGTTATTTTCTCTGCCTACTCTCCTTGAACTATTTCCTTTCGATGATACCCACTTTTCTTTCAGAATTCTTTTTTGTTACATTTTACATCGATTTTACTGGTTCTCGAGCTAATGTCCCATTGGTCTATTCATACATATTTCCTTCAAGCAGTTATCATTTTGTTGAACACATGAATGCTACTGTTGAAGGGCGAGAAATTAAAATATACGGTGTTGTGTGGTGAGATAATAACCAATAGTTATCAACTTTATATGCTTCTTTGTATAACAGCAGGTGAATCATTCATTTAAAAATTAGAACGAAACGCAACAAAAAAAGGAGTGTATGCCTTTAATACGGATTATATTTTCTTCGCACAATCAAAAGTCCTTCGTCGTGAAGTAAAAATAGAAAGCATCACACCGTTTCTTTTGGAACTGATTTAAATAAAAAGAAAAAAACTGAACCAATACAAAGCTTTATTAGATTGTTTAACGCTTAATATCTTGTACACAGGAAGTAATGAGTCAGAAAGAAAAAGAACAAAGAGAGAAAGCACTCACTTTTTGCCTTCACGATTGTTCTGCTAGAACAACAAACAGCACACGAGCACACCTGCACATCTTAAAGCAGAACAGTAGCTCTTTCTTTGCCGCAATGCGACAAATCCTATTTATGAGAAATCACGTGATCGGACTGCGTCGCCAGCCCCAGTCTTGGTTTTTCACCATCTGCTTGGAGCGCGATAAACGATTGCGCAATTTTTATGTCACAGTTTTGCAAATTTTGGAGTGTGTTTTTAAATTAATTATTCTACTCACCAATGGCTAAGCGTACTGGCAAATCTTTATTTCCGTGCGACACTAGCTATTACTCCTGAAAAGGAATTCTGAGCTTTATGATCTCTGAGAAAAAAGAAAGCAGTATAATGAGTATAATATTTATTTCAATTGCATGTGTGCCCATCATTACCACCGGCATCGAAGCAAGATGCTACAGAAGTATCATAGCCAGTGATGCCCAGATTGGATGCGTTTATCACGGACAGCATACATCCGGGGCCGTCTTCACTGGGAATCGTCCACGGATTCTACGAAAAACCCCAGAAGAACCTCACACTAGATGGCCGACAGACAGGTGTTCGAACCCTCATTGGATAATCCCGCCTCCCACACGACTCGCTAGCCAACCGCGCTATTACAGTGGGTAACAAGGACAGTAGATTTTGAAAACGTAATATTTAGTATGTAATGGTGTTTAGAATCAAGGAGGAATTTCTTCTTAACTTGCAGTCTTATTTTCTTTACTTTTAGCACGTCTTTTGAAAAAAAAAGGTACGTACTTATGATATAACTACGTCTGTCCGCCCGTCTGTGAGTACCATATAACTACAACTATTAGTCCGATTTGAAAAATCCTTTTTGCAGTTGAAAGCCTGAATTGTAAATCCATACGTTTTGGACTTTTTCGGAGGCATAATCTCCGAGCTAGGAGTTGTAAATGCACATGCTATAAAATTCTAAATATATTTTTCTCTATACACAATTGCTTCAAAAAAACCAAAGCAAGAAAAAGAAGATTCAAAAAATTACTTTACCACGAAGTCCATTTTTGTACAGCTTCTATTTGAAATAGCGCATGGTGTCACCGCTAGAGGGCGTGCATGTATATTGCACTTCCTCAGAAATCTCTGCTTCTAAAAAATTGTATTATTATTATTTTTTCGTTGGATAGAGGTCACAGCGATAAATATTTAAATATTTTCCATACATTTTACACTATTTTGAGATAAAATATTTTGCCACCAGAGGGCACAAGTGCATATTACTGTTTTTAACATGTCCGTATCTTCGCTTTTAAAAAACGGAAAGCATCTATAATAATGTTTAATGCTTCCTAGTTACGTTAATGTAAATACAGTGGAACCTCGGTTATGTGTTTTGCAGTTATACGTTTCGCACTCTTTTAAGTAATTGTGCGTTAGTCCCGATATTTTACTGTAGTTTGTAACGCTTTTTCAGTTCGGTTATACGTAATTCGTTTATACGCCTTTACGTTAACTTTTTAATTTTGAATAATCAAAAACCTTGATTTTTGACTTTTTTTTTAATAATGAAAAATCTTGTTCTTTGTTCTTTTTTATATGTAACTCGGTATGCTATAACTTTGAGAGAATCAAGACAGCACGTACACGCCATTTAAAAATTGATAAATCTTTAAGATTTAACTTTGTAGCTCCACCATTTCGTAGAGTAGTACAATAGCATCCTAGATGTATCATCAATTTCCATTATTCCGGTCTGAAATGGATGCATCTCGAAAACGAAAAAAAAAAAAAAAAAGAAAGAAAAAAGCGTTTAATTCATGAGTTGTATATTGAAGCAATGTTCTCAGATTCTTAGTTGCGAAGATTTCACTAGATCTGGAATCAAGATTCTGATAGATAGCTGTCGAAGGAGAAGTTTGGTTTTCAGAAGTTTTATGATTTTTGCAATGCGATAAATATATTACAATTTGATTTTTTTTTCTTTCGTAGCCAAATCTACTTCAAATGCGCCATTAAGGAATACCTTATAATCCTTCAAAGCATTAATTTTACAATAGTATTTAATATTTTGAAATTCCTTTTATGCGTTTTTTAAGTCCATCCCCTCTATAGAAAAACACATAAACGAAGTTCCACTGCATCTTAATGCTATAAAGTACGTCATATGCAATGAGTAAATTAGGGATTTTCAACACCAAAACAATAACAAAAATATATGTATAAATCCGTGTTTTATCGGTGTAGCAAAAACAATATAGTCTTCCGCAAGCTTTCCCCGTCAACGGACGGCTTCATCAGGCGGATACGACAGAAACAGAATCAAACTAAAGTAGACAAATTCGCATACACATAATTAAATAAATATGATATGTAGAACACCACGCTCGCGCATGCCAAACACGTGGGAAAACAAATGAAATGTTATGTTACAACATATGATCAAAAACGTAATAAAACATTAATGCATATTGAATCATTGCATACTGCTTACGCCAAGAAGATGCCTCCAAGCCACAGGGAGCTCAGTTGAAACTTCTGTGTTGCGTACATCATGGCGTATCAATATTTCAATAGTTTCTCTAATAGCCGCTGTTCTGGAATCCTTGTAAGGAGCAATTTTGCGAATGTTCTGCCATTGCGGTTGCGCTCCCTGTACAGCTATACTTCTCGGGCAAGCGCTGTGGTGCGCTTATTAAGCTTTACATCTCTTTTATGTTCCGCCATTCTCACACTGAAAGACCTTTTTGTGAGTCGCACATAATGCGCAGTGGAGGAGTCCGGGTACTGCAGTGGAACGCTATAGATACCAGCCAAGGTTCTTTAATTGATACCAGCTTCCGTAAGGCTTGTGGTGTCATTTCTTTCGGTGCTGAGGATGGCCGCCATTGATTTAGGTGATTTCAAACCTACTCCCAGACGTCTCTTTCGAAGAAGGTTCTTGATGAAATATGAAATTCTCCGTATGCAGGGAATAGCACCAATAAATTTCAATGCTTTCCTTTTCTGTGCCTTAATTCTATTGCTTGCCGCTGTTTTCGCTATGACGCCACTCTGGAAGTGTCAAATCCTCCAGCTCTAGCGAGATCTTTCAGAGCCCTAACTTCTGCTTCATAGTTTTTGATGGGGGAAGCTTGCGGAAGACTATATTGTTTTTCCTACACCAATAAAACACGGATTTATATTTGTTTGTTATGTCATATACAATTGGGAAACGAATTTCCCCGAAGAAATAATTCTTCATAAATACATGGTGGGCATTGTAATGCCTACCATGTATTTATTTTTCTGAAGGAAGTGGTTACATGGAATACAGTGAAAATATCCTAATAATAGGATTACAATGCCTATCATGTATTTATGAAGAATTACTTCTTCGGTGAAATTAGTTTTCCAATCGTATATGACGTACTTTCATCACTGGAATTTGTGACCTACATTCGACCCGGTATTAGAAAAGGTCGTGTGATGGGGCAGGAATAGCTCCGACTAGCGCAAATCCGAAGGTTCTCAGATATCTACGTTTAAAATGGAATTTCCTTGCCCTGGGTAGTGTAATGACTAGCATGCTCGACCGGAAATCGGGAGGTACGGGTTCTATTCCCGCTCTAGGACGATGAAAATTTTCAAGTTTTCTGAAGGAAGTAGTTACATGGAATACAGTGAAAATATACCAATAATACCAATGGCTACCATGTATTTATGAAGAATTATTTATTCGGGGAAATTTATTTCCCTATTATATATGATCCATTGCATCTGTAATGATGATATCTCCGCTTCTAAAAGTAGGATTTAAAAAAATTCGGTTTCCTACAGCAATATTTTTCACGTATATGGCAAATTTTACATCACACAGTTTCTCCACCAGGGAGTGTAAGTAATCATTTCTTTTTGTAACATGCCTAGAACCACATCTTCATTTCTAAAAACCTTATTTGAAAAATCCCCTTTGTCTTGGATATTTTCCTTTATGAGAAATGTTTTGTGCACAATTTGTGCTTTTTCGTAGCACGCATTTCCGTTGCTAACGGCTGAAAGTAACTATTTCTATTGTGTAGAAACCCGATCATTATTATTTCATTTCATTTCATTTCATTTATTGTATTTTAGTTGTTACAAAAGTAATACACAATAGCATGATGCATATAAGAAATAATATATAGTGGTAACAACAGGGAATGAGGAGGAAAAAGGCCATATAGGCCTGACTAGCCCTCTTCTCCCAAAGTAACAAGAGTATCTTTAACAAACAAAACGACAAACTGGCACGCAATTGAAGAGCGGATGAAAGTATAATAACGATTTTCAACAATATTATTGCACTATATAGCTTTAGTTAATAAATAACACTTTAGTTTTTTCTTAAATAACGTAATATAATTAAGGAATGTAAGATCACAGAGCAACGAATTCCACAATGTAGGACCTGCGTAAATGATATGTGTTCTAAAACTCTCTGCTGTATAGGGAACATAGGAAGTAATGATTTTTTATTTCTGGTATAATGAGAATGACTATGTGTGTTAAGTAGAATTAGGTCCTGATACAAATTATTCTTAATTCTGTTGAACATCAATTTTCCTCAGTTGTAGTTATGTAATTGCTGTATTGATAAAATATAGAAATCATTGGATTTAAGCCTTTAATGAAGAAACGTACTAGAATAATGATTATTTGATAATTTAAGTTCTAACAGCCTAATAAAGTTGTTCTGAAGTAACTGCAATCTGTTAACATTACCCCAGACCGAGATGCAATAATTAAGAAGAGTCTGAATTAATGTTTTATACATGTATAAATTAACAGTGTACGCAGTGATCATTATAATATAGAATATTACGAGATTAAATGCTCGAAAAAAGCTTTGAAGGTTTTGTTTTGCCATAGCCGGTCCGGGAATGAAAAAAGGTTGGTAACCATTGCTATAGCCTACTAAGGTGCTCATGGTGGGCGTTAAACATTCAACCAAAAAAAAAAAAAAAAAAAAAAGGTGGGTGGGGGTGGGGGATATTTCTTCGATGTGAAGTATTATCTACACCGGTTATACAATCGATTGGGGATACTGCTGTTTCGAAGGGAAACGGTAGGGATATGCAAATTTAGCGACTACTGGAGATAGGTTATCAGCGTGGGTAGCTATGTCATATATGTGAATTAACATCATGACAATGAGAGCCCAGCACGTGGAGTGCGGGCTCCGATAAAAGCACCCTGCGAGAAATGGAAAACTGGTCATTTCACCATTTGGTCTAGAAGTTTGTCGAATGTATTGCCTTCTGTGTGAGATAAATCTGAAATGATATCCAGACGACTTTCAAGCATTGACAACAGAAACAGGGCTGTTGGCATGTTACAAACAGGTCTACGGCAGATCGATGTAGCTGCTGCGTTAGGAGTTCCGCAAAGTGTAGTAAGTGGGCCACACACAAGATTTCTACGGCATGGAAATGTCGCAGATCGACCCAGGAATGGTCGCCCGAGGATAACAACCAGGGGCAAGATCGCAACCCGACTCACTAAGTGCTCGGAGAAGGCGTAGTAACACCAGTAGCCAACTCCGGGAATCACTTCGAGCTGTTTCTGGTGTCACAGAATGTACTCAAACGGTACGAAACAGTCTTTACGAGCAAGGAGACCGCTGTGATGTATAGCGTTAACATCAGCTCACCGTTGTCAAAGAAACACCTGTGTCCAACAGTAAATGTCATGGAATACAGAATGACACCATGTACTTTTCACAGACAAATCCCGTTTTACTCTTTATCCTGATACTCGACGAGGGCATGTGTGGAGGAGATCCGGTACATGAATGCGGCCACACTATGGGCAGTCCGTCCACCCTTACCAGCGGCAGTCAGTTCTGCTCTGGGCAGGAGTATGTTTTAATGGCCGTACTTCCTTGTATGTTTGTCAAGGTAATATGAAAACTTCATTGTACCGAAACGAGAACATTGTGCCTATTGTGACACTGTTTCACGTTGATATTGGACATGTATTCCGTTTTCTCGATTACAGTTGTGACGTATATTCTAAAATAACTTCCATTTTTTGTACCTTTTCCTATGTAAATTTGAATTTGTTCTCCTTTACACTTTCCTAACTTAACATGATATCTTCTCTCTCACAAGAATCAGGTTGGCAACACATTTAAGGTAAGAGAAAGTGACGTATGAATGTGATAAGAACGATAGATAACAAGTTAATAAAATCATGCAATGCATTGATTATAATACGCTTTCCAACATATCAGAGATCATTACTCAAGTTATGAGGATAATGGCTGTTGAATAAATGTCGCTCCTGCGTCCTTACCTTTGACCCCATTTCAACGATATTAAACAGAACTGGTTCAGTATATTTCTGAAATAACATGATAACATTTTGTCGCAATCGAAGCATTTTTACGTAAGTTATCAATGCATAAGGGTTATCGAATAGATCCCGCTCCTGTGTCCTAACCTTTGACCCCATTTCGCCCATTTTCAATAGGATCTGTCCTCAAGCAGGCCCCTACAACATACTAACATTTCATCCAAATCCAAGCATTTTTATGTACGTTATGACGCATAATGGCGATAGAAGTGATTCCGCTCTAATATCCTGCCCTTTAACCCCATTTCGCTCATTTTTAATAGGGTTTGTTCCCAGGTAGTCCCCTACCACATACTAAAATTTCATCGATATTGAACCTTTTTTACGTTTGTTATGACGCATAAGAACAGTGGAATGGATCCCGTGCCTATATCCTGACTTTTGACCCCATTTCGTTCACTTTCAATTGGGTTCCTTCCCAGGTGGTCTCCTACCACATACTAAAATTTCATCGAAATCGAAAGATTGTTACGCGAGTTATCGTGCGGACGGGCATACGCACACAACGCATGACGTAATGATGCAGATGGGAATCGCGACCATCTGCTCGCAAGAGTGTGACGTCATAAAACTTTAATAGGATCCACACACAACGCGTGACGTAATGAGAGAGATGGCGTGACAGCTCGCCAACATTCTCAAACGCGAGATTGTGACGTCATAAGATTTCGAAGCATGGGTAACATTAATGGGACGACGCCATGACACTAATAAACGTTATAATTCGGAGTGGTTATTTAACCCACCAAACGAATTTTCCTAAAGTTGAGATAAAGCTAAATCGATTTCTAGTACCAGAAAACGGTAGGTTAACAACCTTCATCAAAATCCTTACAGCTGTTTTCAAAAATTTTTTTACATACATACAAGAAGTGCTCCTTTAATATTATGGGATAAGGGCGATGAAATGGATCCCGATCCTATGTACTGACCTTTGACCCCATTTCTTCCATTTTCAATAGGGTTCGTCCCCAGGTGGTTCCCTACGACATACTACAATTTCATCGAAATCGAACCATATTTACGCAAGTTATGACACATAGGAGCAATGGAATGCATCCCGCTCCTATGTCCTGACCTTTAACCTCACTTCACCCATTTTGAATAGGGTTCCTTCCCAGGTGGTCCCCTACCACATATAAAAATTTCATCGACGTCGAACCATATTTACGCAAGTTATGACTCATAAGGACAATGGAATGGATCCCGCTCCTATGTCGTGACCTTTGACCCCATTTCATCCATATTCAATAGGGTTCGTCCTCAGGTGGTCCCCTACCACATACTAAAATGTCATCGAAATCGAACTATTTTTACACGAGTTATCGTGCCGAAAGACAGACGGACGGACGGACGGACAGACAGACCAACAGACGGACGGACAAAGCTGGAGCATATACGCTTCTTCAACCTACGGTTGGAAAGCGTAAAAAAAGACGATACCGCAGTTGCTCAGAGGATGTGTGTATGTGGAGATGTCCGACTTGTATTATGCTAGATGTTATACAGTATGTGGCTATATTGTGGAGTACATCAATCATCTACTGTGCTGAACTAATAAAAAGATTATCGTAAGTCTAACTTCTGGGTATGTTTCGTCTGGCCGTAAAAACTTATTCAGGAACTATTGCATTGTACTAGTATTCTTATTTAGTTCAACATTCCTTAGTCATGGTTTTAGACATAGAGTAACACTAATCTTGCTTACGAAAAAGGATTACGTTATACAGTGCAACCAGTCACCGTGCCTGGAGGAGCTGGAAAATCTTGGGATTGAATCGGTACAGTAGCCTCCGAGTTCTCCCGATCTTCATCCTATTGAAAACGTTTAGGGTGCTATACAGCGACGTCTGGATAATAACGTTTCTACCTAAGTACACTCGCAGACCTCCGTAAAGTGTTGCCTGCAATATGGGACGAGCTTCCTAACAGACACTCATCAATAATGTCATTGCAAGTATGCCTCGTAGATTCTTCGACACAGAGATGGTGTTACAGGGGATTGGTGGATTGTGTCGACGAAATCAGGCCGGAAATTTTAGCCTTCTGGTCCACTACAGAAACACACGTACCCACAGGGGAACACCTCATAAATACGACAAATGAAAAAAATTCTGTTAACTCTTGGATGAAAGAGAACAGTTGAAATGCGCATTGTAAAACTAATTAAGTCGTGAACAAATTTTGACAACAATTTAAGGATGAAAGGATTTCAAAAATACTATCATGACTGAATGTAGGATATCAAACAATGCTCAAAACGTGGTGTTGTACAAGATAATTATATTTATTTGGTCACTGATCATCTACTGAGCAACGGTATTGGTACCACCTCCTTGAATAGGCGCCTTTTTAAAGTCTACCCATTTTACAAATTTAGAAGCTGAGAATCCGTTTATTGGTGTAAATATGACATGAATAGTAAGTCAGATAATATCAGAAAACGTGTGAAAATCCGCGTCTCCCGGAGTCCCGAGTATACTAACCACAGCACCACAAACAAACGGATTCACACTTTCCAAATTTGTATTGTACAATGGTGTAATCCCGTATTTCATTCATTGATCTACCCATGACTCATGAACTACGTTTTGATCCATGAACCAGTACGGCTAAATCGTTCTTTCTTTCTTTTAAGATGAATGGGGGGTCGGATTTCGAAACATCTCTTGCGGAGAATCGCGTTGTGTTCTATGTCTGTCTAATCGTGGATAAGGGAGTGGGGATGATTTGCCATCAAAATTGTTACTACCGCCTACTTCAAGATTACGAAAGGAGGGTATACCCTTCGGCTCCAAGTCCAACGACCTAGGCGTTAGTTTAATG
This sequence comes from Macrothele yani, assembly GCA_039090855.1. NCBI lineage: Eukaryota > Metazoa > Arthropoda > Arachnida > Araneae > Macrothelidae > Macrothele > Macrothele yani. The sequence goes on from CM077004.1 coordinate 38,121,753, forward strand.
TATTAATAACAGCGTGCTTGGTCCGCTTGCAAATTTTTCACTGAAGTAGAGAGAATTTTGTTTTGTTATTTTCGAGAAACACCCATCATATATGTATATAGACAGATGGAAACGCCAAATTTTTTAAGACAATAATCTTTTAGACAGATAATATAAAGCTCAAACAAAGTTCGCGGTTCTTATTCCTTAGTACCAAAATAACTATTCGTTCTTTCCAAACAATCCAGAAGATACGAGAAAGAGGGCCATTTCTCGAGCGGTGCACTGGGAAATCGAGCGGCTCTGGTGTCCCGTTGGGCCAATCCTGTTATCTGGTACTGAAATTCAGAAGTACGGACATGTCCTAATTTACCATTTTGTTTATAAAGCAATGCTACTTTGTTGTGCGCAGAAATTGCACAATAAATTGGTTTTTGTAAATGCACTCTTTATCGCTCGTGTTACGTAGGCTCACTGATGTTATTTCAATGTGTGTTACTTGAGTCAGATACATACGTCGTTCATTTCATGCAATATCCCTAATTTTTTGTTAACAGTGTAGTTAAACCGGCACTCCTCGAAGTGCGTTTAGGAAAGTTTGAGAAACACGAACGTCATTGAATCGAGAGATGGAAAAGGGTCACGGGTCATAGGGTTGACAATTTCTAGAGGGTCAAACGGTTCGAGTCAAAGTGTTCCTGACCCGATCCGACCTGGTTTTATTTCTGAAAAGCAAAAAAAAGAAAAAAAAAAAAAGAAAAAAAATGTTTTCGAAGAAAAATGCACAGTGTGAAATTTTGTTCTCGATACTGGCGCCCGCGGACTGAAAAATGATTTGTCACGCAATATGAAGGAAGTGTGTCCTCAGAAGGAAACGTGCCCCTTCCTTTTGAGGGGCAATGATGAAAACAACATCCTCATCGTGGAAACATTCAACTCATCAGTAAACCTGTGAGAATTGGTGCTGCTGTGAAACATATTCACAAGCTAGACATGTTATAAAAAACAGCAAAAGCTGAAATTAAACGTGCAACAAGATGCTTAATTAAAAAAATTGACTGCATCGCCATGAAAATTAGGTGGAACAGCCTTAACATTGTTTCAGAGGGACTTTTTTTTCTCGCAGATGAGTTTGAAAATATGTGTTAGGTTATGTTTCACAAATAAAATAAATAAAATGAAATACACTGAGAAAAACGTTTTGTTAATTCAGCAAAAAAATTGTTGAATCAACCAAAACATTTTGTCGATATGCAGTTAAATTAATAAATGTATTTTGCTGAAAATTATTGTTGATTTAACAAAATTTATTGTTATCATGGCAAATGGTTTTTTTCATTTAACAAAATGCCTAGGTCGATTTTTGGGAATTTGTTTGATCCAACAATATATATTTTTATCGTGATAAAACGTTTAGTTGAATTAACAAAATACAGCCAACGAAATAATTTTGTGTTGCCAATAAAACAATTCAATGGAGTTTGGCTAAAGCAACAAAATAAATCGACAAAACAGCTCAACAAAACTATTTTGTTGTTTCAAACAAACATTTTTTCTCAGTGTACTTCCTTTAAGTAAGTGAGTAAATTATACGTTTCTATAATACATTTGTTTGATTTCCATGTAACCTAACATACCCACTGCGGAGAGACTTTCCGAACACCCTGTAAATACCTGTATATTATAGTTTAAAGCAGATTAGTCAGGGTCGGGTCAAATTATGTCACGTCCGGGTCCAAAATTTTAGACCCGTTTCCAATTCTATTTGAATCCACCTTTTTTTTTCTTTAAATTCCTAATCATACAAATTTCGAAAATGACAATCCGATTTTTGGTGTAAATATGATCATGAACTCCTTTTTCAAGAAAAAGCCGCAAAGGAAATGGACATGGAGGCATCCCAATGGATGGACAAGTGAAATTTAATTTATTATGTGTAACAAGAAATTTGTCATGGAAGACTGCAGTGTGCTGAACAAGTTCAACACAGGTAGTGACCATAGAATGGTAAGATGTAAGATGCACCTCAATGCTAAACTCGAGCGTGGCAAGCTCATAAAACAAACAAAGTGTATTGACGTGACCAACCTTAAAAAACATCATAATACATTCAAATTGGAACTGAGGAACAGATTCTCTGCTCTAGAAGGTTTAACATCAGAAGAATTGGATATCTCTGAAGTTAACCGAAGAGTAACCATAGCTCTTATCGAAACAGCAAAAAGATTAGCTGAGTCTAAGAACAAGTTGCATGAACAAATTATCAGGAAAAACCAAACTGTTGATTCAAAAAAGAAGAGAGATGAGGACAACTAAAGAAGATGTGACTTCCAAAGTGGAATATACTGTATAGAGCTATGCAAGAAAGTACGAAAAAGTATCACTGAAGACGTAAAGAAATTCAACTGTGAACTAGTGAGGAAAGCAAGTGAAAACAACCAAAGCCTAAAGATAGCAAAGGGACATCTCAGTAAGGGAAGAAAACAGATTATGGCACTGAGAAAAGAAGATGGTTCTGTAGCAAAAAAATAGAGATGAAATTTTGACAAGAGTGAAAGATTTCTACTCCAAATTATATGAAAGGGGTGATACAGACATCGTGAAAGGTACCAGTACCAGAGTTCTTCCAGTCCTCCCAGCAGAAGTTGCACATGCAATCAAGAACATGAAGCCGGGAAAAGCTCTAGGAGAAGATGGAATTACTGTAGACATCATACAAGAAGCAAGTGGAGAAATCAAAACAGTACTCGCCCAAATTTTCACTCGATGCTTTAATGAAAGGAAGATTCCTGAGGATTGGAACAATGCTACAATGATCCTGCTACATTAAAAAGGCAACATATAGGATCTCAGGAACTACAGACCTATCAGCCTCCTATAAGTGGTTTATAAAATCTTCACTGAAGTTCTTTCACACCGCTTGAAGGAAACACTGGACATGGCTCAACCGTGAGAACAAGCTGGATTCAGGAGTGTCTACAGCACTATAGATCATACCCACGACTGAGAGAACTAATTGAAAGAGCGAGGGAATATGAGCTTCCATTGTGTATGGCTTTTATCGATTATGAAAAAGCCTTTGATTCAGTGAAACCATCAGCAGTTACAATGGCTTTGAAATCCTGCAGTGTTGAAGATGCATACATTAATATTGTTAATATTATTAATAATATCTATGAAAATGCAAGTGCAAAGTTTCGGCTGTTTGAGAATACAGCACACATAAACATTGGCAAGGGAGTGAGGCAAGGTGACACCATATCTCCGAATCTCTTTAATGCCACATTGGAAAATGTCTTTCAATCACTGAACTGGCAAAACAAAGGGATAAAGATTAATGGGGGTTATATAACTCACCTACGTTTTGCTGATGACGTAGTCATTTTTGCAACTACCCCATCAGAGCTGCAGAGTACGATCCAGGAACTTGCCGACAAGAGTAAAGAAGTGGGATTAAAAATGAACTTTCAGAAGACAAAAGTGATGTTCAATGCTTTTACAAGAAATGAAGATTTAGCGATTCATGGAAAAAAGCTCGAGACAACCGATTCCTACATTTTTCTTGGACAGCAGATATCAAGTGAGGGTGACATTGATGAAGAAATTAATCGGCGTATAAAACTTGCCTGTAGAGCTTTTGGAAGAAACAGTATAATTTTCAAGAGCAATATGCCATCATGTCTTAAAAGAAAAGTGTTTGATCAATGCATCCTTCCAGTGCTTACGTATGGTGCAGAGACGTGGACCTTAACTAAAAGAGACATACAAAGGCTGCAGACAACTCAAGCAAGCATGGAGAGGTGCACGCTTGGTGTAACCAGGAGAGATAAGAAGAGGAACTCGTGGATCAGGAAAATGACAACAGTGGAAGACATCATGATCAGAGTAAAATCCCTGAAATGGCAATGGGCTGGACATACTGCCAGAAGGACAGGCCATCGATGGACAGTCGAAATTTTAGATTGGATTCCAAGGGACAGGAAAAGACCCAGAAGAAGACCGCATGGAAGATAGGTGGATGAAATTCGAAAGTATGCGGGAGTAACACGGAGGAGACCGGCACAAGACAGACCGTTGTGGAAGAGGCTTGGAGAGACCTTCGTTCAGCAGTATATTGATAATGGTTGACAATGATGATAATGATGACAAGGATGGTAAGTCAGATAATATCCGAAAACTTGAAAATTTCGTCGTCCTGGAGCTGGAATCGAACCCGTGTCTCGCAGATAGCGCCCTGGTATGCTAACCACTACACTAAATTTCCGATTAATTTGAATATAACCATCACAGGATTCGCTAGTCGAAGCAACCGGTATTAATGTTTAGCAAATCTGGCGGTTAAGAATCCTATCCCGTGATCATGCTATTAATTCTTTCTCCTGAATAAATAAATAAATAAATAAAATAAAACCTTTTTTTCTTACAAATCTATGCGTTGAAAGGAAAGCTAATTAGCGAATTCAGGGCGTTTGCAGAACAGCTGCCTACTTTTGTTGTATTAACGCCGTTGTATCCCCGTCGGCTCAGTGTTCCCATTCAGGGCATTCTACGATAACTTACACACTGGATTTAATTTGTTAGACAGTGTATGCCACTGTGTCAGCGGGTGGTCATTTGCGGTCAATTCCTAAATTACAAAGGGTCCTAGTCACCCAGTATGTCTACTGTATCAGACTGCAATTCAAATGTAAATGATACGCTGATCATCCTCCGGTGTTTATCCCTATGAGTTGCTGAACGAGCCCCCTACCACCCACTCTTTCAATACCCAAACGTTCAATGCCGACACCCTCTCCGGAACAAAGCGTAGCGATGGCTTCTATCATCGCACTGTATTCCACGCTATCTATCGTTCTAGACTCCCCTCCCCCCATACTGAACATCGAGGCGGGAGCATCCCATCATTCTTCTCTACTATTTTCTTTACGTTGTTTTAATTTTCGGATGGTTCTTGGGGGGTTTGAGTCCTAACAATAAGCTTGGGGACGTTTTGGGTGACAGAAGGGCAGGCAGGGGGTCAAAGAAAGAACCATCTGCTGTCACTTTAGGTCACGTGCCTGCCGTTCACTATTTCGGAGCTACAGTTGTTTGGATCGAAAGCATCACTCTACTTCCGATCTGATTGCAGAGGTCATCTTTAATAACGGTCACTCACGAAATTATGCATCTGTCGGTGTCAATCCTTAATCCTGAAAATTTCAACTGATTACATTTATGTGCATTTCTTTAGTAGTGTTAAGGACTGAAAATAAAGGAAGTCCTAAATAGATTCGATGATATATAAATCACAAGTTAGTGTCAAGGACTGAAAACACAGTCATTTGCAAAACTTTAAGCCCACTTGTCAATTTATTGAAAATTAAGGTTTTCACAGAAACAACTAGTGAGAGATATTTGAAAAAATGACACCACAGATGAATATTTACATTCTTTAGAATACAAAAAGACAGAAATCAGTACTTTGTGTGGCCACCTTTGTTTTTTATAACGGACAGAATACGATGTTGCATACTTTCAATGAGGGATGTAGTCACTTGAAAGGTCTTTCACCACACGTACTTTATCGCGTCAATATAAGCTTGGGAATTTGATGGCTGTTTTTCTGCTATCTTGTCTTTTAAAATGGTCCACAAATTTTCGATGGCGTTAGGTCGGGACCAGTACTGGGCCAGTCAAGCGCAGTTCTGCTTTCCGTCTGTAGGTAGTACTTTACTGGCTTTGTTCTGTGGCATGGAGCACCATCATGCATAAAGATTGTGCATCTGTGCACTTGCATATGAGTTAACAGCTTCTCACGTAACATTTCCACATAAAAAGGGCCAGTCATGGTAGTGGCTGTCGGCAAAAAGGATAATGAAACAGTACCGGATCCTCACCCCATATCATCTAACTAGGCAGATGTCTCACGGTGCTAACGGTGTATTTTTCATCACATCTTTTGCCTTTTGGTCGTCAAACATGTGCTTCACGTGATTCATCGGTAAAAAGAACTAGGCTCTAATTTTCAGCAGTCTACGATTGAGGACGTTTCGCAAGCTGGAGTCTCTTCTTTATAGGTTAGTCTAGGTTTATGTGCAGGTTAATAAGACTTTAACACAAAATCTTTGCTAAGACGTCGGGAAACAGTGCTGATACTAATATCAGACCCTTTTGAACGTTGAAAGGCCTTGATTTTCTTGCACGAACTCCTCGGAGAACACATAACTATATTCGTTTTATGGTATTGTCATCACGTGAGGTTGTTTTCCTTGGACGTCCACTTCCCTTTCGGTCGCTAAATTCACCTGTATCTCGATATTTCATGATCGTTTTATGAATAGCAGTCTTGCTTGCTTACATTCACCTTTCTGTTTATGTCACGCTTGGAGTATCCTTCAAGAGATAAAGTCACTATCTTTGCCTTCTGAGTAGCACTTAATGACGCTTTCCCCCTAATTTTTTGCCATACAGAAAATACGTACAAAATATCTCAGCATGAAAACCGGAAACTAACTGATGCTCCCACGCTTCCACCAACTGTAGGATGATGCAACACCGACAGGAAGTTGAGTAATACAGACTGTAGCTGACGTAATCGGCAAAAATCTCCTAATACCAATAGGCATGGCCTTAAACTTTTGCAAATGACTGTAAAGGAAGTCCTAAATACATTCGATGATATATAAATCACAAGTTCGACTAATTTCGGCACAGTAAATTGTAAAAAAAGAAGTGGTGTGAATTTACGGAAAATTTCTGAAAATAACGTGCAGCAAAGTTGCTGGTAACTGGTTGTCTTTTAACGGAATTTTCGTTTTTAAAAGTGCTCGTTTACGCTTTCCAACTGTAAGTTGAAGAACCGTATATGCTCCAGCTTTGTCCGTCTTTCCGCCAACCTGTCTGTCCGTCCGCACAATAACTCACGTAAAAATGGTTCGATTTTGATGAAATTTTAGTATGTGGTGGGGGACCACCTGGGAACGAACCCTATTGAAAATGGGAAAAATAGGGTCAAAGGTCAAGGCACAGGACCGAGATTTATTCCACAGCCATTATTTTCATAACTTGAGTAAGGATTTCTGGAATGTTGGAAAGCGTATGTTAATCAATGCATTGCATGAATTTACTAACTTGTTTTTTTTTTTTAACTTGCGTACTGTCACAGATTTTCCGTAGTCAGTAATTCCGTTTATTTCAGAAAAGTCCGTTTCAAGTTTTTCCGTATTTAGACAGAAATTTCGCAAAATCCAACAGGCTGAATAAATCAGCCCTTACGCAAGAGAATCCTTTAGCACCGGGAGTGAGGATCGAGCCCGGATCCTTTAGGTTGAAGCCGTGCGTCTTAACCACTGAGCCATAAAGTCACTGGAATCAGACTCTCGTTCAAAGTAAAATTTAACTGCGCGATGGTGATTTTTTTTTCTAGTAATGCGGGTGATTTAGTACTTTTATTTTCTATTGGAGCTCGTTATTTTTTTCTGTACGTTTCCAATAATAGATTTTCCATAGTCAGTAATTCCGTTTATTTCAGAAAAGTCCGTTCCAAGTTTTTCCGTATTTAGACAGAAATTTCGCAAAATCCAACACGTAAAATTTCGCAAAATCCAATATTACAAAGTACGCATTTTTATCATCGTGATTTTTCGAAGCAACACAATGATGTGGAGTTCGAGATCTTTTTTTCAACTGACAATAACTTTCAGTTATCTTTAAGAGAAAGAGCAAGTACTGTTTTATTATATTATTTCACAAAACTTCTTAATATAAAATTTACTCTTGACAGCTATATAGCTTTTGTCTCACAGACTGATACATAGACATCGTACAATTAACTATGAAATAAATTAAGTACCCAATTTCTTACGGTAATACAATATATAATAGCTGGTGCACAAAATGGGAGAAAGGAGAAAAATATCCTGTGACACAGAAACAGAAATTCATGCGATATACTATCCACAATATCCGATCTCGCTACAGAACCTCAAAATCAAACACTTCGACAGACTATGTGGAAATGTAACAGTTAATCAACCCCCCCCCCCCCCCCCAAGAGTAATCCCGTGAATCTCTCCTATTACCGAAAATTTCTCGTCATATGGATACAGGAAAAGTGAGAACGGAGTTTTTCCGTTAATATAAGAAAACAATTGCGGAATGGTTTCTGAAAATTCAGAACTTTCCGTTAACACCACTTGAAAACAGAACTTTACCGTCAATATAAGAAAGAAATTGCGGAAAGGTTTCTCAAAATTCAGAATTTTTCTGGCGTACAAAAAATCCGTGAAATTCAGAGTTCTCTCCGGCATTTCACGGGAAAAGTATCAGAAACATGCTTCGTTAATTCACAAAAGAAATCACGGAAAGTCTCTCGCGAGTTCAGAATTTTTTTTCATAGTGTGTAAGTTACAAGCTCGTCCAGCATTCGACACTGCACCAGCCATATCTTTTCGTCAATCTTCCGACTCTGTACAAATGAAAAGTTCTTTCGCAGGGCCAGATTAAAGCCTTAGTTCGCCCCTAGGATAAGACATCTGAGTGCGCCCCAAAGAAAGTATGACGGAAAATCATTATGAAGTCCGTTAAAACACGAAACTGTAGCAATATGCTTGTGATAATTAATGCGTAGTGCATTCTTCAAACTAATACATGTAATTACTTGCAGCGTTTTCATAGAAAAAGTCACTGTATTTTCCACTGTTCTCACAAAAACTTGAGTTAAAAGCTTAAGATTCCTAGATTTCGTCTTGAAATTTTTAATAACTTAGCATTGTGTACTTTTCTTAGTGCATCTTTTTTGTTATGCAATGTGTAGTCACAGGGGATTTCGCCCATTAACGGCTCCAAGTGTAAGCAGGGGGCTGCTGGTGGATGCTAGTGAAAAAGTCGAAACTGTCGGCCCACCCCGCTGTACACAGCGACATGAAACGTTTATTCAGAGTGAGTTGCTGCCTTGAAATCTGCTCCTCTTCTATAGCGTCTGTTTACGAAAAAGTATAAATACACTGAAGAGCAATTGAATTAGAGATACCTGTCTAGTAACGTGCAGCACCAGCTTTCGCCCTGATGACGGCGGCGATTCGTCTCGGCATGGACTCAACAAGACACCAGAAGCGTTGGGAAGCCATACGGATCCACGACCGTTGAACAAGCTCCCACAGTTCACGAAGATTTGATGGAAGGGGGGGGGGGTAGGAGCCTCGAACATCTCTCTCGATGGCATCCCAGATGTGATCGATGGGATTGAGGTTAGGTGACCTAACTGGCCAAGGAATTGAGGTCACGTCGGTGGAGTGTTCATCCAACCATTCGGATACAATTCGAGAGCGATGGCACGGTGCATTGTCTTGTTGCAGGATGAGGTACCCAGTGGGATGTTGAAGACGCACAAACGGAAGCAAATGGTTGTCCAGGATATCCCGGTAACGTTGACGTGTGAGGGACGATGTCACACGTACCAGGTGTCCCATTTCAGTCCACGTAAACAGTCCCCAGACGAGAATGCCACCCCCACCAGCTTGAAGAGTACCCTGCTAGCAAGAAGGATTCGTCGCTTCATGTGGTTTGCGCAGTAGTAGTATCATGCCATCCGCATGTACCAATGTGAATCCCGACTCATCAGTCCAGGCAACATTTTTCCACATGTCTAGGGCCCAGTGGCGATGTTCCCGCGCCCATACTAATCTTTGCACCCTGTGATGTGCGGTCAGCAGCGGTACCCTCGTGGGACGATGGCTTCTGTACCCCATAGCGAGGAGATGGTTCTGGATGGTGTGGCTGCTTACACGTTTTTGTGCACCAGCGTTAAATTGCCGAGTGATTTCTTGCACTGTGACCCGTCTATCCGCTGTTACAACGCGAGCTACTCGTCGATGACCCCGCTCATCCACACGCTGTTGTCCACGGCAGTTGGCCCATGCAGGGATGGTTTTACCGGATTCGATGTACTCATGGTGCACCCGTGACACAGTGGTTCATGAAAATCCCAGTGCCAGCACGACTTCCGATGTAGAAGGACCCATTCGTTGGGCCCCGTCAATTTGCCCATGATCAAATGCGCTTAGATCCTTTATCTTACCCATACTGCGTCCGACTCTTACTGATTCCCGTCGCATCACTCCGTATATTGTTGGATCGCTGCATACGTCTTGTCGTTTCAGTTTACAGGGCCGCCCACAGCGCCAGCTGTCTCTAATTCAATTGCTCTTCGGTGTAATACGAGACAAAACTAAAACTATTTCACTTCTTCTCGAGTATAAATATTTAAGCTGTGTATTATTTCTGGAGTAAAGGCATACCTTCTTGGGGGCCCTTGGTAATGATGGACCTCTAGGCAGTAGCCTCGTAAGACCCCCCCCTCTCGTCTTAATCCGGCCCTGTTGTTTCGTCCAATTTTCAACATTACATTTATAACAAGTTCGTTCAATTTTCGACACTGCATTAATAACAAGTTCGTCAACTTTCGACACTAGTTACGTCATCATTTCACCCAACTTCAACGCTATGTTATTACTCACAAGTTCTTTCGACACACTACAATCACCAGTTGCTCCAGATTTCGATCCTATATCGCTAATCACAAATTCCTCCACTTTCAGATTTTATGAATCACAAATTCTTTCAACTTACAACGCTATCACAAGTCAATCCAAGTTTCACTGTATATATAGCGAAGTGGAAACACATTACTAGCTATTAACAATTAATAATTCATATGCTCGTAGAAGAGTAAGTCTCATTTGTGTCTAATCAGGCCCGGCTTTAGTTTTTCCGCGGCCCTAGTCAGCCCCTCACAGCATTTTTGGCTGAAAAACATGCATGGCTCTTAATCGTTAAAATATCAAGTTTCATTGAGATTTGAATGATACAGCGTTTTCTTAATGACAGGAAATTAAAATTTATTGAATAAAATGAACTAAAATAAAGGTTTATTTATAATCCAAGCTCCTGCGAATGCTGCTTACAGATGCTTATCTGCAAATGCTATTGTATATTGTTTTCGTTATTTGGATTGCATAAAACTTATACAGTCCTCTTTTATAAGGAACATTTTTAGATTTTTTTTTACATTTAAGTTAGTCAAACGATCTGCTGTAGCCTGGAATCAAAAGTATGAGAACTGTAATTCGGTTAAATTAGTAAATCTGAGACCTTCTGCTTTTCACTCAACCCAGGATATTTTTATTTGAGATATTTTTGGTTATACATTCTCCATTTGTTGTTGCCTTTTTATTTGTAAAACCGGCGGAAAAGATGCAAACCTTCTGTATGACACTTTGTTTTTGTGCCGTTACAAGCCCCATTCCGGTTCTATAATTAAGTCTAATCGTTGAAAATATGTAACGAAGGAATATATAAGGAAAGTTGCACTTTCAATTAGTCTATTACTTGCTTAAACTTATAGTGCAAGTTGTCACAGTTTCAATTTTTTACTTATAGTGCAAGTTACCCCGGACTGGTCTTAGTAAATTATTACTTAAAAATTTCTGTCCTGTCACTGCTTATTCCGTTTCCTATGTATTCGCTCTCTCGTACCTATTCAAAATCTACGAAGCTTTCATTCTTTCGCGTTGGTTTTCTCGGAGACCGTCCTCTTCCACCAGACATCCGCCTCAAACTCTTATGTCTATCCTACTCTTTTGCTGGCGTGATCCCCTCTTCCCGGGACCTTCGTCATTCTTTCCCGCATTTCTCTGATGCTTCCAAGAGCAATAAACTCATTTTGCCGTCTCGGTGTGCTTTTAGGATCACAATGTACTAATCGCTGCGTAGGCCCGTAAATCGCAAAACGATTAAACACTTTGTCAACATACTAAGTTCAGTTTCCATGGGAAACGCTGCTGCTTTACATCGCTACTAATGACCGTTGGCGACCCGACAGATAACGTCTTCGAAGATTTCCATGCTCACTGACAAAGAAAGACACACTTTTGAAAATTCCCTACTTGGAAATGAATTAATTCTAAAATCTTATGAAACCCCCGTAACTCTTCACTGCAAAGCAGAAATAAGGGAAAAAGCTGTTTTCATATAGCTTCATTTAACAGCTATCCTAAAAATAAATAAATAAAATGGGAGAAAAAAGTGAAAGGGGTTATTTCGATTGTTAATCTCTTTTTATTGACTTCATTTATTTCTTTTTTTTTTGAAAGACAATACAGAGAAACAAGTGCATGATGGTGAAAAATTAACTCATGATTAAAAGCTACAGCCCCAAGAAATGGCGATCCCAGCTGGCTTATGCTTAAGTTCAACCCTGTGTCTGGTCTAGCCGATGGGAAAATATTCTTGTTTGCGTGACATGTGTTTTCATTTTGAAGTAATTTGATTTCTTCCGAATGTCTTTTGATGGCGAACGTTCCTTGGATTCGAGAGGAGATGTTAGGAAAAGTGAGAAATGTTTTTCAAAGGATTATTAATAATTTTCAAATGACAAGTCATATTATATAAAAAATCAATAATTTTTACTTTACTTTAGAGCATGAATCACTCCTTTATAAAGCAAATGAGCAAACGATGGAGAGAAAAAAACAAACAAAAAACAGCATGAGAATGCTCCACTGTTACTTATTTTGTATGAAACACACCTGTGAATTCATAATTCTCGATCGTTAGCAGATTTAAGAAACGTACCCAGAGGCTCATGCCGTTCGTCAGTAAATTGTTGTTCAGCAGAAAAGGAAAAGTAAAAAAAAAACAAAAAAGCAGGAAAAAAACTGTAGAGCCACCACCTACTTCCTCTGAAAGAAAAAATGCGATATTAACAAACAGTCTAGAAAAGTTAAATGCATACATTTCTATGCATCCCCGGCGACCCTCGCGTTCAAATCAAAAGGAAAACCGCAACCGTTTGCACATAGATGATTCCGATATTCCATTCCTCTGCTTGCTGATAGCACAGGAGCGGGAGGGAGGTAACAGGGATACCTGGGAGGATAAAGCATTTAAGGAGCAAGTTACAGAAGTTCCCCTGTGGTCTATTCCCTCCCTGTTTCACTCGCCCCTTCTTCCCCTAGCGAGACCTTCAGTGCCGGTGTTTGAACCTGAGGTCGGCCGTCTCTCGTCACGGCATGTTACATAGCTTTCCCCTTAGTCTAAAGCTTAGGCATTCGACCATGCGCGTAAATTTAGTTACCTTGTCACTATTGAGTGAAAGAAAAAGACTCCGTGCAATAAAAGGAGAGTAGAGAAGAAGGGAGGGAATAACAGGGCGGTTGGAAAACGGTGGTGGCAGTCATTTAGGGGAATTCTCCAAGCGCCAAGTCAAATGATTAATTAGAATCTAACGAGTCACTGGGGGTCCTTACCGCAACCACGAAGATTTGCTGTCCGAAGACTGACGGCATTCTACAAAGCAAGCAAAAAAAGAAAAAGAAAGAAAGAGTGTTCAAGTACTTATCACTTATTCGCAATGTTGTTACTATTTCAATACCATGTAAACAGAAGTTCACAATACCGTACTGCCGCCTTTTTGTAATGTATTTCATTTCAGCGTACACTGTCTTTTTCTTCCGCTATTTACTTCCCTATAGGACAACAAAAGAAGATCTGACTTCCAAAGTGGAATATATACAGCTATGCAAGACTGTACGATTACTGAAGACGTAAGAAAATTCAACTGTGAAATAGTGAAGAAAGCAATTGAAAACAACCAAAGCCTAAAGATAGCAAAGGGACATCTCAGTAAAGGAAGAAAACAGATTAAGGCACTTAGAAAAGAAGATGATTCTGTAACAAGAAATAGAGGGGAAATTTTGACAAGAGTGAAAGATTTTTACTCCAAATTATATGAAAGGGATGATACATGTACTCCAGACATCATGAAAGGTACCAGTACCAGAGTTCTTCCAGTCCTCCCAGCAGAAGTTGCACATGCAATCAAGAACATGAAGCGGGAAAAGCTCCAGGAGAAGATGGAATTACTGTAGACATCATACAAGAAGCAAGTGGAGAAATTGAATCAGTACTCGCCCAAGTTTTCACTCGATACCTTAATGAAGGGAAGATTCCTGAGGATTGGAACAATGCTACAATGATCCTGCTACATAAAAAAGGTGACATTGAGGATCTCAGGAACTACAGACCTATCAGCCTCCTATCAGTGGTTTATAAAATCTTCACTAAAGTTCTTTCACACCGCTTAAAGGTGACACTGGACATGGCTCAACCGAGAGAACAAGCTGGATTCAGGAGTGGCTACAGCACAATAGATCATATCCACGTACTGAGAGAACTAATTGAAAGAGTGAGGGAATATGAACTTCCATTGTGCATGGCTTTTATCGATTATGAAAAGGCCTTTGATTCAGTGAAACCATCATCAGTTACAATGACTTTGAAATCCCGCGATATTGAAGATGCATACATTAATACTATTAATAACATCTATGAAAATGCAAGTGCAAAGGTTCCGTTATTTGAGGATACAACACACATAAAAATTGGAAAGAGAGTGAAACAAAATGACACCATATCTCCCAAACTGTTTAATGCAACATTGCAAAATGTCTTTCAGTCACTAAATTGGGAAAGCAAAGGGATAAATATTAATTGAGATTATTTAACTCACCTTCGTATTGCTGATAAATGCATTCTTTCAGTGCTTAGTTAGGAACGCAGCAGAGACGTGGACCTTAACTAAAAAAATATACAAAGACTGCAGACAACTAAAAGAAGCATGGAGAGATGCATGCTTGGTGTGACCAACAAAGATAAGAGAAACCCGTGGATAAGGAAAATTACAAGAGCTGAAAACAACATGATCAGAGTAAAATCCTTGAAATGGCAATGGGGTGGACATGTTGCCAGAAGAACGGACCACCGATAGACAACCGAAATTTTAGACTCAATTCTAAGAGACAGAAAAAGACCCAGAAGAAGACCAAATGAGAGATGGATGGATGAAATTTGAAAGCATGCCGGAGTGACATGGAAGAGAAAAGCTCAAGATAGACAGTTGTGAAAGAAACTTGGGAAGACCTTCATCGAGCAGTGGATTGATAATGGTTGACAATGATGATGATATGTACATATGTATGCGTGTAACGTTCATGTATACAAATTTATAACATCTGTTTATGTGCTTTCCAGTATATTTATACCTGTGCATGTACACACACACACACACACACGCAAATACACTTGGCGTCGGGTATATTTACCATAGCCGGTGGCACAACTCTAAAAGGAGAAGAAAAGTTGTTTCCACAGGTGAACGACGGGTGCATCGTCTTGTACAGGCTAATCGGAACAGAACAGTTTCTCAGTTGATGGTCCGAAGGAATATAGGTCAACTGGAAACAATACCCTGCGAGACTATGCGTCGCGCTCTGGCACGAATGGACCGCGACAGCAGACGTACTCTATACCAGTGTTTCCCAACCGCGCGTCAACGGACCGGTACCTGTCCGCGAGGAACGAGTGAATTTATTTATTTTTCTTTTGAATCGAAATGGAGTCAAAGTAAGAGGATATCAAGATCTAAATTTTTGGAACACCTGTGGCGGAAGATTAAAGGAAGCTTGGATAGCTAATCTCTTCACAAAAGATCTGAACTCCTGCAGGCTAACTCCCCCAAGAAAAGGAAAGTATTGTTGAACTCCCTTCTGATGCCAGTCTAGTATCGGTATTCAGACCCAAATTTCTGACTCAGTTTTGGGGTATTATGGGAAAAGAACATCTAAGTCTCATCGTCAAAGCTCTAAAATTATTGGTAACTTTTTCGACCACGTATTTATTACGAGAAAACCTGATCAGCAATTTCGGCAATCGAAACATGGCACAGGAACATAATAGGCACTGCGGTTTGCAGAAACGACGCTGGAACTACGGCTCGAGAAGATTATCGCGAAGCAGCAGCAACAGATGTCGCATTAACCCCAGAAAAATGATATTAATAGTAAGGAGAATATTGTAGTATATTGATTATGGATTGCACTCATTAAAAATCCGATGGGGCCGAAGTGGATTCGCCCGCGGTGTTTCAACGTAGAACTACGTATGCCCTGTCTTGTGTCTATGATAATAAGGTCGTAAATAAAACATTTAGTGGGTGTTGGTAAAGTTGTTTATTTATTTTGTCGGTGGCATTACATGTGTAGGTTGGAATCATCGTTAGAATCTCTATCCGCAATGCTTATGTTATTATTTGCAGTTGCTGCTGTGCCTGAAGTCGATGTTGCTGAGCTTAAAGTCGATGTGCTGTGAGTTATAGCAAACAGTGGTCGATGGTACGAGAAGTAAGAGACATAGTTGACTATACGGAACAGTTGTATGCGGAGTGTGAATATCGCATCAATAGTCGTGCTGCCGAGCGTTGTGCGTTGAGGAGGATCAGTTGCTAGGTTCATCTGGAACTCTTAGTGCATAAACTTGAGAAACCAATGGTTGTCCGATTTGCAGATGTCTATATTGAGATCTCCGGTAAGAATGATCGGCAGGTCCCACAAACGTAACTCGTCGAAGCCCCTGAACATCTGTGCAAACTTGTGTGTGTGTAACAAGCCAACATTAACTGCAGACCAAAATCAGTGTTCAATCACCTTTAGTTCAGAAGTATTGAAAACGAAAACTAAAGGTACACTCGCGGTGAAGATCACAAAAATGAATATCCACTTCGGCTCGCTCTCGCGAAATGCCATTGATCTGCCAGCCCCACCACTTATGATATTGTCACTAAATGTCATCTAAGCGCTATCAAACGATATTAGCGTCGTTTCCACGCCCCCTAACCCCGGAGTTATTGCGAGTTGAAATCGGTCGCACAATTATGTCGCACCCACCGCTAATCTGTAACGTACCATAAGACATAGTTCTACTTCAAAAATATTAACAGATTAAATGATATTAGCTGTAAGTAGGTGACATGGAATGGTCTGGTACATAAATTATGGATTGCACGCAGGGATCATTATAATATAAAATATTACGATTTTGTCGAAATGTTTAAACTTTTTCATGTTGTCTTCCCAGTAAGTGCTATTTGACACGCCGTGGAAAGATCGCAGACTTCTCAAAAACGATATCTTTGAGCATTACAAGGTTTTAAAATATATATAATTAAAAGGTTATTAAAATATTATAAGTTCCTTTTACAAAATTCGTATGTTTCACATACCTTTCATATGGGAACTAAGCACTTATGATGTCTTCTCTCCTGTGTAACATATCGTAAATCTTCACACGCGGGGTTCGTATTCAGAAGAAATCTTGAAGAGAGCATCTTTGTGTTCATCAAGAGTCCCTTTTGCAACATTTCGGGAATTTATGAAATAAGCTTAAAAAACATCCGGTATGTATGTACATGACTAGAAATTGGAATGCCTGAAATAATCGGGAAGCAATGTCTTTAAGTCACAAATAAACAAAGGCGTCTTTAAGAAACGTAAAGACTTAGTCTCAATGATAGGATTAAAAGACAGAAGCAAGTATTCTATTCCACACACGTGTCCATTGGCCGCTAATGAAGGAAATGCTGACCTTCGAAACTTCCGATGCATTTCGGCAAAGTGTGCGTTACCATCCTCAGGAAGAGAAATGGCGGCTGTGTTCCTTTGTGTTCATGTAGGATCTGCTGCATCGAACTGGTAATCTCTTCGTTGTCGAAAATGAGAGACTCATGAATAAGGAGAATGACAAGAGTGAAAGACATCGATGATATTGGGAGAACTTCATCCAGCAGTGGATTGATAATTCATCCAGCAGTGGATCAACCATTATCAATCCACTGCTGGATGAAGGTCTCCCCAAGTTTCTTCCAGAACGGTCTATCTTGCGTCAGTCTCTTCCACGCCATTCCCGCATACTTTCGAATTCCATTCACCCATCTCCCATGTGGTCTTCGTCTGCCTTTTCCTGTCTCTTGGAAATCCAGTCTAGAATTTCGGTTGTCCATCGGTGGTCCATTCTTCTGGCAACATATGCAGCCCATTACCATTTCAGGAATTTTATTTTGATCACGATGACTTTCACTCTTGTCATTCTCCTTATCCATGAGTTCCTCTTCTTATCTCTCCTGGTTACACCAAGCATGCATCTCTCCTGGCTTCTTTAAGTTGATTCGTACAGCTATATTTATTCGATTTCAAAGGTTTGTTGGTTCCCCTCCCTATGTGCCACCCCTGCATACCTGCTGGAATCGCTAACGCCTGGGCCGGTATTCGGAGCACCAGGCCACTTCTTCCCCCCCCGACTGCACCACTGGGAGTAGCCAACGTCACACTTGGAGCCTAGACCAGTGGAAGAATGTTCTTTTCACAGATGAGTCGCAGTTCATCTTAAGTGTTGATTCACGTAATATTCTCATAGAACCATGAGCCCGCAACAGAACATGAACTCTAACATCAGAGATAGGGACTACTTTGATGGTTGTGGTGTGATGGTCTATGGGCAGGAATCATTACGTATATGCGCACAGGCCTGAGCATCTCTTAAAGTCGCTCTGCTACTGCCTTGAGGTGCAGAGACGAGGTTATGAACCCATATGTCAAGCCATTCAGGGGAATCGTCGATCCATATTCCTATGGACGATAATGCCAACCTCATCAATCTCATTTGGTTTACGATTTTCTCGAACAGGAAGATATTCACCAAAGAAAGTGGTCACCCAGATACTCTGACCTCAATCCCATTGAGCATGTATGAGATGCTCCAGACCAACGTTTCCCGAACTAGACTGGATCCCGAGGGACAGGAAAAGACCCAGAAGAAGACCCCGTGGAAGATGGAAGGATGAAATTCGAAAGTATGCTGGAGTGACATGGAGGAGACAGGCCAAAGGCAGACAATTGTGGAAGACATTTGGGGAGACCTTCATCCAGCAGTGGATTGATAATGGTTGTTGTTGATGATGATGATATGGCTTTTATGTACTATATCTCAGGGCAGTATACACAGTCTTTTTGTATATTTTTTCAGTTTATTATTAACTGTCCTTTTCTGCTATTTTGGTGTTCATCACACACGGACTTTTCCTATCTATAAGTTAAGCAAGTAATACACCTCCATTGTAATTATAAAACCTATATAATAGGCCACGCCTGTCCCTAACGCTCTGACGTCATTTAGTACTTGCAGCGCCATCTGTTTTTATCCGGTGGCAGAAATCGGAACTAAGCTCACCGCTATCGCACGATACGTAAAATCAAGAAGAAATATCAGAAAATAAAATGAAGTTAGTAAGACAAACGACTTCATCGGTGGCAACACGCACGTACTCGTACAACTGTCTAATAGGTTTCTGTCATAGAAATATTGAATGGGCATATTACGAATTTTTTTTTTTTTTTTGTGGTGATCTATTTTATAGACTGCCCATTAATTCAACCGTTTATTATAGTTACGTATAGGTATTTTATGATTCGTGTTATAAAAATTTTCGTCACAGCTTTTTTCCCCCGTGTATGGCAAGGGCTATGAGCTAGTTTGAAAATATTAGGTGTACAAATAAGTTTTAAAGCATTTTAAGAAAAAGCAACATGTAATTTGAGAGAAAACAACAATACCTTTATGAATCAAAATATGGGCCGTCATTATCTATCACCTTCCGCCATCGGTATAGGGCAGCTGACGGATTCCAGCCATGAATAACACTTCGTCGTGTAACGCGATCAAGTCGTCAACCCATCATTGCACTTCGTCACACGCTCGGAACTGTACAGCAGACAAACCACGTTGCATCGATCGGAACAAATGATAGTCTGAAGGGGCTATGTCGGGACTATATGCCGGTTGCTCCAAAACTTTCCAGCCAAGCGTCAATAATGTTTCCTTGACCGATTTCGCGACGTGCGGCCATGCAGTAATTTCACGGGCGCAATCTTTTGCCTGTGAATGGACGTTTCCGACAGTTTCCTGGTTTAATCGCAGCAACTGTTGCTTGTAGCGATCAGCAGTAACAGTTTGACCCTGTTCCAATAGTTAATAATAGAGCACACCCTTAATATCCCTCAAGATGCACAGCAGAACTTTCTTGGAATGAATATTGCATTTCGGTGTCGAAGTTGTTGCTTCACCGGGGTCTATGCAGTTTTTTTTTTTTTTTTTTTTTGCGTTTGGGATTGTCGGACCGTATCCACTTTTCATCATCCGTAACGATTTTTCACAGGAAATACTTTCTGTGTTGTTTATTCAACAGATTCAAACTCTTCAAGACACGCTCATCCTTGTTCCTCTGGCTCAGGTCATGTGGCGCCCATTTTTTCCTTTTGAATCTTTACCATTGCGCGTAAACGATTGGAAATGGTTTGTTGAGTTACCCCCAGTTGTTCAGCTAGTTTTTTTGCGTTTGAGACGAATCTTCGTCAGCAATGCTTGCAGTTCCTCATGTGCAATCTTTTTGCAGAGCGCCGCTACGTTCTCGATCGCTAATATCAAAATCACCCGCTTTAAACAGAAAACTCACACGTGCTTTTCGATACAATATTCTCCCTCAGAACAGAACAGATCGATGCACATGCTTTTGCAGCACTTTTTTCCATGATGAAGTTCGTAACGAATGCAGTGTCAAATAAATGCAGTATCGCTATAGCCATCTTTCACCTACCGATGTGTAAGTGCGTTTGACTGTTGGGCAAACTTCTGTGTCAAATTTTATAATGTAGACCAGTTACGGTCACATGACAATAACGCGGGGGAATGTCGGATATATAAATTAGCGGTATACGTAACACACACAAAAAAAAAAAAAAAAAAAACGCTTTAAAACTTATTTGTGCGCCTAATAATTCCTTTTGCCTGAAAACGACTCGCATCGACGTGAGCTTATTTGTATTTGAAGAGCATTTGAATCTAAAAAACAATTGTTTTTTTTTTGTAAAATTATATTTTAAAAATAATTTTAGAAAACAGTAGCAGAAATAATTAACATCAGTTTTTTTGTAAATTTGCATAGAACAATAAATAAAAAAACGGTAGCAAAAATAATTAAATTAAAAAATACTTCCTCCACACCCTTATGTCCATTAAAGTTAGGTAGGACATGAAAGTTTGTCGTTGTAAATTTTGGTCGCGGCTCTGAAACGTTTATGAAGCACTGCTCTAGGCAGGTACACTGGACCTCGCCAGCCCCCTGATGAGACACTTCAAGAACTTAAAACAGCTCTTGTTGATGAGTTATCATTAATCTCTCAAAACCACATCAATACTCTCATAAACAGCATGAAGAGTCGTTGCTTAATTGAGTTTCATGGATGTCAGGGGTGATTATACTTCTTGTTAAAATACTACATGTCTTAAGCAAAAAACTTGAAATATTGTTCCGTATACTGCTCTTTTGTGTAGATTACAAGAATATGACATTAGCACATGGAAATTATACTACTATGATTTTTTTCTGCGTGAGTTACATGAGTAATGTGATAATAAACTTCTTTACCGAATTTCATTGATATTTTTCATATATACTTCGAGTTTATGCACAACAGCCGTTCGATTAAAACTGAGAGTAAACTCACACAAAATGAAGAAATATAGGTACAGCAAAATATATGTTATTTTTTCTCGGATGACATGCAACGGTCCCTTCGCTCAATCCACTTTTCAAAGCATGTAGCGAAGACATTTTGTAGAAGTTGCTTTAGTGACTACTGTACAGCTTGAATAACGTCAGCATCTGTGTTGAATATTGCGCCACTGAACTTCTCCTTCATTGTTCGAAACAATCAGAAGTCGCATGGTGTAAGATCAGGACTGCAGGCAGGCTATGGCATGATTTCAATACCAAATTTTGTAAGAAACTATTGAACACAAGCAGTTACATGTAGGCGAATGTTATCATGGTTTGGTGTTCACTTGCCCATCGGTTCCTGTCGCTTAATCAATATGTGTCTTCGCAAACGCTTCAAGACTGAAATGTAATACTCAGCATTGAGTGTAATTTGTGGAGGGAATGGCATGCTGATAGACTACAGCTTTACGGTCAAAGAAAACTATCATCATCACCTTCCCGGCTGATTTGGTTTGGCGGACATGTTTCGGAGGAGGCGAGCCTGTGTGTTTCCGCACACTCGTCGCGCGCTTCGTGAGGTGGTAGAAATAGTGAACCCATGTTTCATCGGCAGTTATTACTGTGTTTAGAAAGTTTGGATCCTTTGCAAACCTTTTTTCCACTCATGACACATCTAAACTCTGGCTAACAATTGTTCTCTTGTCAGGTGATGAGGTACCCATCTGGAACACACACAATGCAGCAGTAATTTGTCGCGCAGAATGCGGAATGCCGACATTTCTGAAATATTAGTTGACGCCGCTGTATTCACATATCATTTGTCGATTTTCTTGCAGGATTGCACAGACAGTGTTAACAATACGCCCCGTAACAACACTTTCATGTTGACCAGGCTTTGGAGCGTGTTCTTCCGACAAACGCCCTTTTTTGAAATCATGGTGCTATCTAAAAATCGTTGACTCACCCAAACTTTTATCTTTGTAAGCCTTTTTCATTAAATCAACTGTTTCTAAAGCCGTTTTACCCAAACGGTAGCAAAATTTTATCGCACAACGGACTTCTTTTTTTTTTTTTTTTTTTTTTTTTTTTTTTTTTTTTTTTTTTTTTTTTTAGTTTTAACGACCACCGTGAGCAACTCAATGGGCTATAAGCAGTCGCCCGTCCCTAATTTAGAGTCACTGGTTCCAGGGAAGGGAGAGAGCCAGTGCCGTAAGACAAACACAACATCCATGCCTGACCGGGATTCGAACCCGGACCCCTTCCGACGAATGACCAGAGGCCAACGCCTTAGACCACTGCGCCACCGGGGCGGCCACAACGGACTTCACTCCTTAACTCTGAATCACTCACCTCTATAGCTGTATGGCGAAATGCAGACGTACTTAAACAACTGCGCAATAACAAAACCAGAATCGTCTGCAACGGCTAATAACTTTTGCCATAGATACTTAATTCAGTTAATCGTTTGCGTGGTAATTCTTCCCCTTTGCACTATTGCCAATTCAAAAAAAAAAAATTCTCAGTTTTTATGGAACGTCCTTTGTATGAATTTATAAATTTTCTTTTAATTTTGAGCACTAGTGTGGAAACACCGGCAGAGATCAGGCAAGGATTAAAAAACAGAGTGCATAGCATGTAAGGCGTGAGATGTTAGACTTCTACCAACGCTGGGTCTGTTCAATACTGCTTGCTACATGCTTGCTACATCCTTGAGATGTGTTAACTTCTTCTGTTTGTCAAGTTGTTACCATTGTGTTTATCAGCACTGTGTAGTGTGTATGAGTCCACTTGAGAGGACAGTCAATAAAAGATTTCGACAGGAGAACTTGTGAGATTTTTCTTTGCAATTACTTCCAGTTTGCTTCTTAGCATTACGAGCCCTAGTGCTTAATTGCAACCTCACAGAGGGCAGATGCAAAGAAAATGGACAATCTGCATAATCATACATCGAAAATGGCAGCTTTGTTTGACGGCAGTTATTTGTGTGAGAAGTAATTTTCACCCGTGAAGTAAGTTAATTAAATCGAAAGGCAGATCTACTCAATTTTGAAGCCTCATTGTAACATTACAGCTGGCACTGATAAACTAACAGAACTTGAGAAAGTTTTTCAATAAACATGCGTAATTTTATTCTTATTCTTATGAAACAACTGACGAAAATCTATGTCCATCACATATAATCATTTGGCATATCTCTTAAGAAAAAGAATGTGCTGCCATTATGTCCGTCTTTCTTTCTGGATACCATAATTTTGTACTTATTAAATTGATCTGAAAAATTCATGTTGCATTGCAGACTTGAACTGCGAATATTATCATCTTTACATTCTGGTCTTTGCTCGTTACATAAATTTGCCGTTACAGGGCGTAATTGCTGATGCAATTGAATTTAAAATCTGTTTTATTCGATATTATTGCTTCTAAAAATCCAATTGAGCAATTGATTTTCTTTCGATATTTTTAATACGATCGTTTTGCGTAGAATTTCTTCTTCAAATAATGTACAGATTTCCCACTTGAGGGGGTAAATCTATATCGCATTATATCTCTGCTTCTAAAAGTCATATTTCAAAAATTATTTTTGCGCCAGACGGAGTTTATGGTGAGGAAAATTTTGCATACCTTACCATAACTCTATTAGGCAAAACTGACGAAAAGAGTAATTGACAAAAAATATATGACACCTAATTTTTCTTAAACAACAATTTTGCCAATTATGCAAATTTCTGTTCTCAAAATACTTCCAGCTTCTTTTTTTTCCTTTTTTTGGTTGGAGGTTTAACCACCACCGTGAGCAACTCAGTGGGCTATAAGCAATCGCCCTTCCCTAATTTAGGGTCTCTAGTTCTAGGGAAGGGAGAGAGCCAGTGCCGTAAAACAAACACAACATCCATGCATCACCGGGATTCGAACCCAGACCAATCTCAGAAGAATGGTCAGAAGCCAGCGCTTAGACCACTGCGCAAACGAGGCGGCATTTCGATATCTATGCTTCTAAAAGCCCAATTGAAGAAATTGTTTTTTAGTCAAGTACTTGATACAGAAAACGCTTTGCAAACATTTTCTGAACAAAATGATGCCCAGTTTTTTTAGGGGCGTAAACGTCCTCTATATCTCTGCTTCATTTTCCTCGACATCTCTACTTCTAAAAGCCTTTTTTGGGAAATTCTTTCTGAATCGGGTAGCGATCCTGGTGAAAAACATTTTGTTTATAAATTTTAACTTTAATAATGCACAAACATTCAATTAGAGGACGTAAGCGCAAATTCTATTTACAGTATACACTATATTGACAAAAGTCACCAGACACCCATTCAAAAGCAAATGAACGGATCCACAGCGTTGTTAAGGTGCGCGGTACAGCGGCAAGCGGTATGAAAACAAGTCTGCAGCTGACCGCAATCATACTGCTCTGTGAGGTTGAGCGAATACGTCGCGGCTGGAGAGAACTGATTTTGAGAAAGGAAAGATTGTTGGGTGTTATATTAGTGGGTTGTCCATAATAGAAACCGTGAGGCGTTTAAACATACCCAAGTCAACTGTTTTGGATGTACTGACTTAAAAGTAATAGCGATGTTGCTTGGTTTGCAGGGTGGATACAAAAAATACTGCTGTTTCCTCTGCAAAAGGGAATCACTAGGTCATCAAACAGTGGCCAACTCGTGAAAATCCAACTCCTGACGAAAAGAATGTGAAAGTTATTCCATTAAAAATGCTCAACATTAAACTGGGGTTAAAGAAGATATTAGTAAAAGCTCTGAAAAGGAATGAGGCTGCGTTTCAGTATTTTTTTTTTTTTTTTTTAGTGGAGGTTTAACGACCACCGTGAGCAACTCAATGGGCTATAAGCGGTCGCCCGTCCCTAATTTAGGGTCACTGGTTCCAGGGAAGGGAGAGAGCCAGTGCCGTAAGACAAACACAACATCCATGCCTGACCGGGATTCGAACCCGGACCCCTTACGGACGAATGATCAGAGGCCGACGCCTTAGACCACTGCGCCACCGGGGCGGCTTTCAGTATTTGCAACAGAGCTTTCCTAAACTGAGCAAGGCTAAGCTGAAGGATGGGATATTCAGTGGTCCTGACATGAGAAACTAATGCAAGACACTGAAATTGAATTGGCTGCATGGACATCTTTCAAACAGGTGACACAACAGTTTTTAGGCAATATAAAGATACCGGCTTACAAAATATTGTGTCCACAACGGTGATGGCTTACCACGACATGGGATGCAATATGCCCCTGAAGACTGAGAAAATTTCGGACTTTTGTTTTAATCGTGTGAAATTATGAGACTTTCCCTCTCACTGTAATCGTCTGTAGGACATGGGCACAGCAATGCACTCTGTAAATATGTAATAATTATAAAACAGCGATTCGTGGATTTGCAGTTCCGTTTCATGATTCTGCAAGTCAGAAAGCCGCCCCGATGGCGAAGTGGTCAGAGGCGTGGGATTCTGACTGACCGCCCGAGCTGGCTCGAACCTTGGATGAGGCATGAGTGGTGCATTTGTCATAATACGACGGCGCTCTACCACCCCTCTCTGGAACCAGTGCCACCAAATTAGAGACTTACTGTTGCTTTGTGAAATTCACAATTTTGTAAGCGCCTCCTCGTTCTGGAGCCAGTTGTTCTTACCGACTAAACTACACCGACGGTGTAAATCGCTGCAGATTTGTCGTCTTGACACGTCCTTCATCTCTGTAGTAAGTTACATCATCTCCCTCTTAATTTTTTTAAGCGAAGAAGGAATTTTCATTAATTCCAGGCTATGTATGGAACAAGCATCACGCATTTTTCGAAGAATCCAACGGCCAGTAGAGCCATTTTCCACAATCTGGCGCCAATGTAAAATGTCCAACTTTGTCGGTGACGGAGATAGAACTGCGCCTCCTCGCCTCGGAGCCGTTTGTTCTAACCGACCAGACTACGCCGACGGAATGTATCGCAGAAGATTTTTCGTCTTGACACATGTGTTTCACCTCTGTAGTACGTCACAGCTTGCGACTCTTAGATTTGCTCATGGCAGTGGCTACACCTGGAAACGTTAAAAAAAAAAAAAAAAAAAAGCTAGAACTCAATGTCAAGGAATTCTTTCTTTTGATATTCCATCGTTTCGCATTCAAAAACGATGTGTACACGTTTTGAGAAAGTATTGTTATGGCCCCTCCTAGGGTGTATGGGACTCGAAGCAAGTATTTTTTGCCGGGCCCCTGTCTACATAAACGATTGATTAAAAAATGCATTGCAAAATTCATGGACCCGTATGAGTCTATCGATGAACATCTAGAAATATCGATAAAGATCTGCCCTGTCGATGAAGATCTAGAATAGTGGGTAGAGAAGAGGTACTAACGTATTTGTTTATTGTCCACATGAGTACTCTCTTGAACGTTTTATGTGATCTTCTTCCATGTTGCCCATGATCTTTCCAGGAATTTAAATAACAGCCACGACCGCTGGTATCTTGCACTCGACAATGAAACAAATGTCGAAAAGGAGGGCTTTTCCACTTGTTTTCGGAATCCCAACGGAAAACTTGTCGATCTAATTGACAGCAAGCTTTATTGCAATGTATCACATTGAGACGAGCGCCATGATGTGAAATATGCCGGTGGTAATGCTGAAATCCGGATTGCAAAACACAGCAGTTCTTCTATATACGAGATTATGCATATTTGGGTGTGGCCTCCCCGGTGGCGTAGTGGTCTAAGCGATGGCTGCTGATCATTCATCCACGATAGGTTCGGGTTCGAATTCCGGTGAGGCATGGATGTTGTGTTTGTCTTATGGCGCTGGCTCTCATCCTTCCCTGGAATCAGTGGCCCTACATTAGGGACGGGCAACTGCGTATAGTCCACTGAGTTGCTCACGGTAGTCGTTAAAACTACAATCTAAAAAAAAAATAAAAAAAATTGGATGTCTTATTAATAGACCAGCGGACAGAAGATAAAAATTGGTATTTAAAATTTATAAATTATCATAACTTTATTCTAAAAAAAAATATTATTTTTGTTGTCTTGATTTGAGCAAAACCCTAACCTTGCAGTAATCTAGATCTTCACATGATGTACGTTCTATTGACAGTAATGCCAAATTAGATAACTTGAGTCATTTTTTTTTGTTTTTTTTTCAGTTGGAAGTTTAACGACGACAGCGAGCAACTCAGTGGGCTAAGCAGTCACCCGTCCCTAATTTAGAGCCAATGGTTCCAGGGAACGGAGAGAGCCGGCGCCGTAAGACAAACACAACATCCATGACTCTTCGGGATTCGAACTCGGACTCATCTCGGACGAATGTTCAAAAGTCAGCGCTAAGACTACTAAGACCGGGATGGCCATTTTGGTTTTAAGATAGTTTTTATTAATTTCAATGAAGCAAAATTTCGCTCAGCTTAGGAAGTAGTAACTGGAATTGTCAATAAAATTCTTAAAGCAATACTGAAATTTGGGAATGGATCAGTACAAAAAAGAACATACGAGAAACTGGGGGCTATCGGAAACCAGAAATATCCCGTCTCAGCCAGGAAAATTGTCTGGCTTAATTTTGGTGTATTCAGATGTTCCCATATCCCAAATAATATATTCTATACAAATAAGGCAACATTCCCAAGATATATATATAAAATAAACAACATATCCATACACTAAGATAACAAAAAATTAAGATAAAAATGAAATATGCATAATAAAACAAAATAATGATGAATGACGTTTGCGCAAGTCTCTCATTATTATTTTATTTTATTATGCATATTTCATTTTTATCTTAATGTTTTGTGCCTATGATGAGCATAGTCCTCTAAAGCCTGGGGCCCGCTTCCCCAGATCTAAAGAGTGTTTCAAACTGGATATCTGCTGGCGATGTTTTCATAAATTTCTTCTATTTTTTAATTTTTATTTACATATTAATTATTTTTTTTTTGTTTCAAATAAAGAATTTATAGTCAA
Organism: Macrothele yani; assembly: GCA_039090855.1. Taxonomy (NCBI): domain Eukaryota; kingdom Metazoa; phylum Arthropoda; class Arachnida; order Araneae; family Macrothelidae; genus Macrothele; species Macrothele yani. The sequence goes on from CM077004.1 coordinate 38,150,109, forward strand.
TGAAAAAGAAAATCATCAACAGAAATCACTATGAGAAAAAACAACGAAACAAAAAACAGAAAAAAATGCAACTTTAAGAAAGAAGTAAAAATAGAAGCTTTGCGATAGCGGAATTTCTGAAAATCATTCTACACGAGAAACAGAAATTATACTTTCTCGCCTACTGAACTAATTGTGTTAGATGAGCCATTAACATCAGTTTCTGTAATTTATGTCGGAAAAAAAAAATGCGTGGTTTCTTATGCTGTTAAATAGGGATGCATTACCAAACATTTTCGCCAACAGATGGCACCAGAGTTTCATAAAATTCATATTTCTTCATCAGGAATGGCAACGGAGCGAGAAGTAAAAAAAAAAAAAAAAAATCACTTTTCATTTTCACCTGCGGGTCAGAGAGAGGCGTAAATTAAGACAGTTGTGCCATTAGAAGTTCATGTGCTCTAACGAGCAGCTATTCGAAGAGCTGGCGATATAAATAACATGTCGTGCGAGGAAAATGTTGCATTTTTGTGCCATTATCTTCATAGGTTGTAAATTTCCGTTTCTTTTCCCCTCTCATTCTCTTTTCTTAACTTCTTTCTGTCTCTCATATTCTACAGACATCTTTTTTTCTTCTCCGCGAGTATCTACCGTTGACGCTGAGATCTACGTATAAAAACTGCCGTAATTCTTTTTATGAAGGAATGGCATAATGAGCCGGTTTCAGAATACTAATAGAGCTGTTGAAGGCGGGGGGAGGCATTCATTCATTGATTCATTTTTCTTTTTTTCGTGAATGAATGAGACTGACACTAACGATCATTTTTTCTTCGTCAATAATTTCTTATCCTAGAACACTGCGATTGTGTAGAACATAACACAGTGAATGAAAAGCAACCAAATTTACTCAAAACTAAAGCCTTCTTCAAAGAAAATGCTAACGATCGTCTCAGCAACTTTTTTTTTTTTTTTTTTGTAGAATAAACTATGGATTTCTTGACTTTGTACGTTTCTAAGAAACGGAGAAGTTTAGAATGTATTCTGAAAAATTATTACCAAGAAGAAAAAGGCCTGTACGCTTGCTTCTTACACGTGAGAAAGGAACTGCATCCTCTGTATCTGTTTTTTTTTTACATGAGAAATATGAAAGATCTAATGGATCAAATTCCTAGAATCAATATCTCAAATCGAATCTTCTACAACCAATACTTAAGAATTATAATTTGAGGCTCTGCTTAAGATTAGCATAAACCAATTCGTAATTAATCCTACAGCCAGGTTTTGGGGTCTTTTTTGCTTGAGGGCAACAAGGATATTTGCCTTAGGCAAGCGAGCCAAACTACTGAGTGAAAAAATGAACCTAACGTTTCCGCACCATGCCAAAAGAAAACTTTCCCGCTCCCATATTTTCCATCTGTCACTCCTTATTTAGTAGCAACTTTTGAACAGAAAAGGTTAGGGGCAGACGAACAGTGCGAGGTGCGGCTGGGTATCTTCCATCTAACGCTAATTTCTCCCCTTTAAATTAGGTGAGACAGCAAAAAGACTTTTTTCACCGACTCTGTTTTTTCAGGTACACAACGACTGTGTTTTCAGATTTTCGTACAACATTTTAGAACAATGAAATTTCTGTGTGAATTTAAAATTAAAATTTCCTGTTCAACTAGCCTCAGAGAAAAGGGAAAATTTTTTATATGAGCCCAGCACAAAGTAATTTTCTGTGTTTTTATGGTGATCCGAACCAGTCCGATTCATCTTTCTTTCGTGTTTTTTTTTTATTGTTTCTGGGTTCAACGACTTCTGTGGTCGGCTCTAAGGGCTATATGCGGGCATCCGTCTCTAATTTAGGGCCACTGGTTCCAGGAAACGAAGAAATCCAGCGTCGTATTACAAGGGCCTCACCCATGGCTTTTCTGGGGTTCGAACGCAGACCAATAATTGAGAATCTCATGAAAGAAATACGGGATTACGCCATACAATACAAATTTTGAAGAAGACAATCCGATTTTTGGCGTAAATGTGACAAGGATGGTAAGTCAGATATGGTAAGTCTTGCTTCGATTAGCGAATCTTGCTTCGATTAGCGAATCCTGTGATGGTTATATTCAAATTGATCGGAAACTTGAAACTTGGTCGTTCTGGGTGGTGTAGTGGTTAGCATACCCGGGCGTTTTCTGTGAGACGCGGGTTCGAGTCCCGCTCCAGGACGATGAAATTTTTGAAGTTTTCGAATATTATCTGACTTACCATCCTTGTCACATTTACGCCAAAAATCGGATTGTCATCTTCAAAATTTGTAATTGAGAATCTGCCTGGAAATATGCAAGGTATGTATGCTGGCACTAGAGCGTTTGTACGAGCGTTTGGTGTTTTATCGAAACTGGTTTCTATTAGTGCAGGAGTCAGATACGTCTGTGGAATGTCCCCATGGCTGTTTAATATAATTATGGATGCATGTATGTGTGATGCCGAAAGATACAATGCTGGTTTACGTCTAGACAGAGGCGTAACTAGGCATTTCTAAGCCCGGGGTAAAACTCAGAATATTGCGCCCCATCTGTCTTTTTACCTGATTATATATATAATCATCATCATCATCATCATCGATTATCAATCCACTGCTGGATGAAAGTCTCCCCAAGTTTCTTCCACAACTGTCTGCCTAGTGCGTTTCCTCCATATGACTCCCACAAACTTTCGCATTTCATTCACCCACCACCAATGTGGTCTTTTTTTGGGGGTCTTTTCTTCTCCCTCGGAATCCAGTCTAGAATTCCAGTTTTCCATCGGTTGTCCGTTCTTCCGGCAACATGTTCAGCCCATTGCCATTTCCGGGATTTTACTCTGGTCATGATCAGAAATGGAAACGGGTCACTGGTCAAAGGGTCAACGGGTCGACAATTTCTTGCGGGTCCAACGGGTCGGGTCAAGGTGTTCCTGATCCAATTTTGACACGGTTTTATTCCCGTTTTTGTTTTTGAAAAGAGAAAAATATATTACAAAGAAAAATGAGCGTTGTGGAATTCTGTAGTCGATACTGGTGCCCATGAAGTGAATAATGATTTGCCATGCAAAAATATTGTCGTCTCTTTCTTAAAACAACAAAGATTTCCACCGACCGAAGTCAGATACACCGACACCATATCGTAAAAAGATACTTCCTTTGCGTTCTTTTACAGTGCGATTGTCCACGGCAAAGTACAGGCAAACGCCTGTACAGTACACTGAATGACTAAGAGTTATTTTTTACGTCGCATCTTTTACAATGAGCATTCAGAGATTTTCGATTGATGTGCAAACATCCCGTTCCCATGACATGCCATGTCGAAATTAACTCCTTATTTGTTAATATGGTTGGATTTAATATTAAGAAGGTTGAGAAAGGCGTCGAGGCCAACAAATACGTGCTTGTTGAAAACCACAAGGAGAAGAGTGAATGCTGGAAATTGTTTCGTCTCATTAAGAAACCGGTGAATAATTCGGTGTTGTTTAGTCTTGCTTGTTGTTCAAAATGTGGAAAGTGTATAATTACAAAAAAAGATGTCGACGGTGTAATAAAAGATATGGAACCAAAAATCTAACGGACCATATGGTCTTGCTTGTTGTTCAAAATGTGGAAAGTGTATTTTATGCGCACCTCCATCAAACCGTGGAAAGAGTGAACAATCTAAATACATTTAAAAAAATACATTTGTAATGTATTCCATGGTCACGGTCATAGTCAGCTATTACTTCTGGGTTCGCAAAATAGTAGCACTAAAAATGGCACTAAAATTTAGCATGTAACCAAATTTTATTGTAAAATTAAAAGGATTTTACTTATTAAATATCAAGCAGTTATTGGGATGAATATATATATTACGTTTATATGTATGTATATTGTATATATATAAATTGAGTTTCGAATTTACAGTTCAAAGCAGATTTGTCCGGGTCAGTTACAGGTCCGGGACGAGTCCAATTACTGGGAGGCCATAGAAAATTATGGGACGTCCGGGTCGGGTCCGGTTCCGAAATTTTTGACCCGTTTCCAACTCCAGTCATGATATCTTCCACTTTTGACATTTTCCTTATCCCAGTTCCTCTTCTTATTCTCCTAATTATACCAAGCATGCATTTCTCGTGCTTCTTTCAGTTGCTTGCAGTCTTTGTATGTCTTTTTTAGTTAAGGTCCACGTCTCTGCTCCGTACGTAAGCACTCGAAGGATGCATTGATTAAACACTTTCCTTTTAAGACACATATTGCTCTAAAAAAATTGTACTGTTTCTTCCAAAAGCTCTCCAACCAAGTTTTATACGTTGATTAATTTCTTCATTAATGTGACCTTTGCTTGATATCTGCTATCCAAGGTAAATGTAAATATCGGTTATTTCCATCAATCGATAAATATTCATTTCCTGTAAAAATAATGTACATCATATATACACTATATTGACAAAAATCACCGGACACCTAGGAGAGAAACACAAAATAGCATTTATTGACATACATTAGTACGGAGTCGGTCCACTTTTGGCCTTAATGCATGCACTGACACTTCGAGACATGTTTTCGACAAGGTTTTGGAACACAGAGATAGGTATGCGCTTCTATTCAGTACATAATGCTGCCTGTAACTGTTACTTAGTAGTAGGCCTTGGTTCCAAACTACCGAGGCCGTGCGAACGAATTGGCCCTCTCTGTATCCCCCTTCTCAAAGCAGCAGGCTTCTGGAGAAGAGAGCAATTTTGCACCTCCTTCCTTTAGAGAGCTCACATTGCTTGCACATACATCTTATCAAAGTGTTACTATTCCTGGCAAATTGATACCTCCGCTGGCTACAGACTCCGTCAAGATTCAAGCATGCCTTACTTCAGTTGTATGGTCAAAGCATCACTGGGTCAGCTCCTCTAACACTCCAGCCTCTCACCTTCACAGGGAGGAATTGGTCTTCCTGCAGTAGATCTCGTTTACCGTGCTGCACGGCTTCACTGGTTCTTTCATGTGCAAAATAGCTCCAACCGAGATACCTGCACAGTACGTAATGTTCTTGTCTCATCGAAAAATCTTTTAGTAACGTTCGCCGTCTTTCTTCGAATGGATGGTTTCCCAGCATTACGACAAAGCCTCCCAGCCGTTTACTGGGAGGCCTTAGAAATCCTGAGGTCCCTCCCATTACAGAGAGCACCCCCACTCCTCCACTACGGAGATACTAAATGAACCACTCTATTACTCATGAGCTGTTCATCCCTCTGACCGACCATTCTTTGCCTCTCCAGAATGGATGCGTGCAGAGCATTATTACTGTACAAAACCTTGTGAACCTCAACCTTACTTGGAAAGACTTCGCTCGCCTATCTACTCATCTTCATGATTCCGTTCCCCCGGACACTTTACACGTCGATAAAATCGTCGATTATCCGTTTATACCCATCTCTGGCCTCTGCTGAAAGAGTTCTACAGGTTGCAGCAGCACCGCGACTTTTCCCGTTCTTTATGCACCTCCGTATGAAATATTTTACGCTTGAGGCATGCCCACAGAAGATTTTGAGTGAAATGCTTCACACTTGTGCACCTCAGCAACCAATGCCTATCCCTACTGTGCCGTCTGCCTCTTTGACAGCTGTTTGGTCTGCTGCACACCCTCTCCTTGCTGCACCTCATGAGAAGAATGTTCATTGGCTGTTTCTACATCGCCGTCTCCCCGTTCCTCAATTATTACACCGAATGACTCTTGTTATTTCTCCACAATGTGCCTACTGTGACGTCCCAGCAGACATTGAACATGTCTATTGGTTTTGTCCTGTCTTGCTACCTGTGTTAAATCTCATGTTCCATATTGCACACCATCTTTGCCCAGGAAATCTGAGTGCTGTCTCATATTTTACTCTACTTCAAGATATTCTTCCTGCTTCTCCTCTCCCATCAGTGTGTGTTTATATTTTCGCGCTTGCAAAAATAGTAATTTACTCCCATCAACTGACGCATCAGGAAAACTCTACTGTACCTACTCTTACAGCGGCAAGCGAGAAGCTTGTCCATCACTTCACAGCTGGACTAAAGTTCCGTCTACAGTCAGCCCATGAACACGCTGTCAATGCAGAAACTCTTCCCAACTTCTACAAACTCTGGAGACCACACCTTAGCTGGTTCCAGATTGATGGCCTAAGAGTTTCAGTTACAGTTTGAACTATTATGAATACTATATCCTTTTATTGACACTTACATCGTTATTTAACCTGTTTAATTTCCCCTTCTATATCTTACTCTCATGAAATGTCATCATCATCATCATTGTCAACCATTATCAATCCACTGCTGGACGAAGGTCTCCCCAAGTTTCCTCCACAACGGTCTGTCTTGTGCCAGTCTCCTCCATGTCACTCCCGCATATTTACGAATTTCATCCACCCATCTCCCATGTGGTCTTTTTCTGGGTCTTTTCCTGTCCCTTGGAATCCAATCTAAAATTTCGGCTGTCCATCTATGGTCTGTCCTTCTGGCAGTATGTCCAGCCCATTGCCATTTCAGGGATTTAACTCTGATCATGATGTCTTCCACTCTCGTCATTTTTCGGATCCACGAGTTCCTCTTCTTATCTCTCCTGGTTATACCAAGCATGCACCTCTCCATGCTTCTTTGAGTTGTCTGCAGCCTTTGTATGTCTCTTTTAGTTAAGGTCCACGTCTCTGCACCATACGTAAGCACTGGAAGGATGCATTGATCAAACACTTTTCTTTTAAGACATAATGGCATATTGCTCTTGAAAATTATGCTGTTTCTTCCAAAAGCTCTCCAGGCAAGTTTTGTACGCCGATTAATTTCTTCATCAATGTGACCCTCACTTGATATCTGCTGTCCAAGATAAACATACGTATCTGTTATCTCCAGTTTTTCTCCATCAATCGATAAATCTTCATTTCTTGTAAAAGCATTGAACATCACTTTTGTCTTCTGAAAGTTCATTTTTAATCCTACTTCTTTACTCTTGTCAGCAAGTTCCTGGATCATACTCTGCAGCTCTGATGGGGTAGTTGCAAAAATGACTACGTCATCAGCAAAACGAAGGTGGGTTAGATAATCTCCATTAATCTTTATCCCTTTGTTTTCCCAGTTCAGTGATTGAAAGACATTTTCCAATGTGGCATTAAAGAGCTTCGGAGATATGGTGTCACCTTGTCTCACTCCCTTTCCAATTTTTATGTGTGTTGTATTTTCAAACAGCCGAATCTTTGCACTTGCATTTTCATAGATGTTATTAATAATATTAATGTATGCATCTTCAATACCGCAGGATTTCAGAGCCGTGGTAACTGCTGATGGTTTCACCGAATCAAAGGCTTTTTCATAATCGATAAAAGCCATGCACAATGGAAGTTCATATTCCCTCGCTCTTTCAATTAGTTCTCTCAGTACGTGGATATGATCTATTGTGCTGTAGCCACTCCTGAATCCAGCTTGTTCTCTCGGTTGAGCCATGTCCAGTGTTACCTTCAAGCGGTGTGAAAGAACTTTAGTGAAGATTTTATAAACCACTGATAGGAGGCTGATAGGTCTGTAGTTCCTGAGATCCTCAATGTCACCTTTTTTATGTAGCAGGATCATTGTAGCATTGTTCCAATCCTCAGGAATCTTCCCTTCATTAAGGCATCGAGTGAAAATTTGGGCGAGTACTGTTTCAATTTCTCCACTTGCTTCTTGTATGATGTCTATAGTAATTCCATCTTCTCCTGGAGCTTTCCCCCGCTTCATGTTCTTGATTGCATGAGCAACTTCTGCTGGGAGGACTGGAAGAACTCTGGTACCTTTCATGATGTCTGGAGTACATGTATCATCCCTTTCATATAGTTTGGAGTAGAAATCTTTCACTCTTGTCAAAATTTCGCCTCTATTTCTTGTTATAGAACCATCTTCTTTCTCAGAGCCATAATCTGTTTTCTTCCCTTACTGAGATGTCCCTTTGCTATCTTTAGGCTTTGGTTGTTTTCAATTGCTTTCCTCACTAGCTCACAGTTGAATTTCCTTACGTCTTCAGTGATACTTTTTCGTGCTGTCTTGCATAGCTCTATATATTCCACTTTGGAAGTCACATCTTCTTTAGTTGTCCTCATCTCTCTTCTTTTTGCATCAACATTTTGGTTTTTCCTGATAATTTGTTTACATGCAACTTGTTCTTAGACCCAGCTAATTTTGTTGCTGTTTCCATAAGAGCTTTGGTTGCTTTTCTGTTAACTTCAGAAATATCCACTTCTTCCGATGTTAGGCCTTCTAAAGCAGAGAATCTGTTCTTCAGTTCCAACTTGAAAGTATTATGGTGTTTTTTAAGGTTGGTTATGTCAATACATTTTGTTTGTCTTATGAGCTTGCCACGTTCCAGTTTAGTGTTGAGGTGCATCTTACATCTCACCAATCTATGGTCACTACCTGTGTTGAACTTGTTTAGTACACTGCAGTCTTCGATGACGAATTTTTTGTTACACATAATAAAATCAATTTCACTTGTCGTCCCAATTGGATGTCTCCATGTCCATTTCCTGTGTGGCTTTTTCTTGAAAAAAGGAATTCAAGATGAAAAATCCTTCTGCCTCTGCAAACTCAACGAGAGTATTTCCACGCTGGTTTCTGTTGCCGTGACCGAATTTACCTACTGAAGTTTCATTCTGTTGCCGTTGCCCTATTTTTGCATTGAAATCTCCCATAATTATCTTCAAGTGCTGCTTACCTTTATTATTTAGATGACGAATTTCCTCATAAAATTCTTCAATTTCTTCTTCAGGATGACTTGTGGTGGGTGCATAAGTTTGAATAATCTGAGCCTGGTATCTTCTCGATAGTTGGATAACGAGTCGTGCAGCTCTGTCAGAGGAACTTTCAACTTCTACCACTTTATCCTTCAGTTTCTTGTTTATTATAAATCCAACACCACTAGTTCTGCCAGTATCTGTCCCACGATAATAGAAGAGATGTCCACTTTTCAGTTCAATGAGATCTTCTCCTTTTCTCCTTACCTCACTCAGCCCGACGATGTCCCACTTGATCCTTTGTAGTTCCTCTTCCAATTCAAGAAGCCTTGAATCAGAAGATAGGGAGCGTCCGTTGTAGGTAGCCAAGGTCAGCATCAAATGGCAGCCTAGTCCGGTCCTCCGGGGATTCTTAGCACCCTCTGCCTTCATGTCGCACTGGCCGCTGCCTTGGCCAGGTACATTCCAGCTGCCGGAGACTGAGGGCCAAGATTTAAGTTGTAGAGTCATTTTGGAGGTGTTTGGCCATAACTCACCACGCTGGCCAAGCGGGTTGGTGAGTGTGGGATAGCATTTCCTCTGATCCCGATGGTATAGTTATACCGCTATTTGCGGTCGTCAGAGCCCCTTTAGTGGGAACAGGATGCACCACGAGAAGGCGGGGTTGACATTTGTCAAGGAGAGGCTGTGATGTTACGCATCACCTGACCTTACATCCCTCATGAAATGTATATAGTTTTATTTCTTTGCCTACTTGTTCTGGCGCTCATTTGTACATAATCATTTCATGACTCTCATTCTCATTCTGTACTCCGAGTGTTTAATAAATGCATATTTAAACCTTAGCACCCTCTGCCTTCATGTCTCACTGGCCGCTGCCTTGGCCAGGTACATTCTAGCTGCCGGAGACTGAGGGCCAAGATTTAAGTTGTGGAGTCATTTTGAAGGGGTTTGGCCATAACTCATTACGCTGGCCAAGCGGGTTTGTGAGTGTGGGATAGCATTTCCTCTAATCCCGATGGTATAGTTATATCGCTCTCTCTCTATAAATACATATAGACGAGTATTAGTAATTTAAAAGTTGTATATGTACTGTATACAGCTATTAAATTAGTATTGCATATGAGCCATACATATGGTTATCTCCAGCTTTTCTCCATCAATCGATAAATATTAATTTCTTCTAAAAGCATTGTATATCATATATATATATATATACAGTATGAATACACTGTATATACACTGCTGGCCACCCAAAATGCAACACCAAGAAGGACACGAGATAGCAACGCCAGATTTACTGGACACATAACAACAGATACAAAAATGAAATGATAGAGCTTACAGGCCCGTGCGACTTGCGGAACACGCAGACATCAATAATTCGTGTGGCCACCATGGCTAGCAATAACGGCCGCTACACGCCGCGGCATCGAGCGAAAGAGGCTTTGGATGTGTAGTTGGGGTATGTCGGTCCAGGCTGCTTCCACACGTTTCCACAGTTCATCAGGCGTAGCCGCGGGTAGTGCTTGCCGGGCCACTCTGTTGCCGATCAGCGACCAGACGTGTTCGATGGGCGACATATCGGGAGAACAGGTGGGCCACTGCAGCAGTGACACCTGGTGTGGGCCGTGAAGAATTGTTGCACGATGCGTGCCACGTGCGTGCGCGCATTGTCCTGTTGAAACGTGGCCGCTGGCAGGTTCTGCAGATAAGGAAGGACTACAGGCCCCAAAACGTTAGAGATGTAGCGGTGGATGTTGAGTGTACCGGCGATACGTACCACAGGGGTGTGGGTGCCATATCCAATTGCGCCCCAAACCATAACGCCAGGCAACGGACCGGTATGGCGATGCATAATGCAGGCGTCATACAGTCTCTCGCCGCGGTGCCGCCACACGCGGATCCGACCATCGTGGTGTTGCAGGCAGAAGCGGGATTCGTCGGAGAAGACAATGTCGTGCCATTCCGTAGTCCAGGTGCTGCGTTCAACGGCCCACTGCCGCCGCACTCGCCGGTGGTGTAACGTCAATAGTAATCGGTGCAATGGGCGCTGTGCGACAAGTCCCCGCTCCTGCAGACGACGTCGAACGGTATGTGCTGACACAGGTTGTTGCGCAACTCACCCTAATTCTTGCGCTAACGTTCGTGATGTGGCGGTTAAAGCCGTCAATGCCCGCAGCACAACATGCCGGTCCTCTCGCTCAGTGGAGTGCCGCGGCTGCGGCAATCGCTCACGTCGGTCCGTCCGTCCCTCCTGCACCCACAGAATCCATACACGCTTCACTGTGGCTGGATGTCGTCCCACACGGGCGCCGATGTCTCGGTACGATAAACCGCTGTCGCGATAAGCCACTATTCGTCCTCTGTCGAACTCCGAAACGTGCTCGAATGATTGCCGTATTATGCGACGAGGCATCAGGGAGCTTCCCACGCACAGGTCTGGTAGAACAACACACTTTCACTACTTACACCCCGCCTTCTGTGCACCCTTCTTATAGTGCTTCTCGGTGGCGTGCCGGGTGCACATGATTTGCATATGTCCTGCAATGCTAATCGTTTGCATGTCCTCTCGCGGCCTGAAATTCGCATGCTGCGAATTTCAGGCCAATCGGATGCTTCCTTCTTGGTGTTGCATTTTGGGGGCCACCAGTGTATACACAGATGAGCCATTACATTATGACATTAATAATGATAATATAAATTAATAATATTTAATGGTATATAATATATAAATCTAATATCATAATGTGTTTATACAGGGAGAGAAAGAATTATCATATTATATTAGCAGTAACATAACTATTAGATTACTAATATACACTATCTACCAACAAGTAATTGGACACCCCTGCAATCGACGATATCTGCGGTCCTGATACACGTCACGACGGCCGCCGTTAAATATCGTGTGGGAAACAACAACGCAACCAGTCGCATGCAAGATGCCACGCAGTTCGGAGCTCTCTGATTTCGAGAAAGGTGTAATCGTCAGGTATCACAGAAATGGCCGATCCATACGTGATATATCCAGCGAGTTGAAGTACCCAAAATCGACAGTGGCCTACGTGATTGGCAAGTGGAAGATGAGAGGTGAATGTCGGAATGTGCCCCGACCCGGCAGACCCACAAAACTGGGAGTTAGAGACCGACGGGTGCTGGCCAGAGAAATTCGGAAGAACCGCACCAAATTGCTGGGCTGCATCCGCGAGGAATTTCAACAGGCATCCGGGAGTGTTCTTTCGATGAATACCATCCGTAAGGAAGCCCATCTATTCGGTTATCATGGACGTGCTGCCGCCCACAAGCCTTTGATCACCAAGTCCAATTACGCTGCTCGGCTAACGTGGTGCAAAAACGTCGACAGTTGAACAGTGGAAACAGGTTCTCTGGAGCGACCAATCAAGGTTCATCCTCTACCATTCGGATGGCAGGGACTGGATTTGGCGTCAGCCTGGAGAACGCCTCCTGCCGGAACGCATTGTGCCAACTGTGAAGTTCGGCGGCGGTGGAATTATGCTATGGGAGTGTTTCTCCTGGTATGGCACGGGACCCTTGGTCACAATTCCTGGTAGACTAAACGCCGAGACCTACTGCACCATTTTGGATGACCATGCGCTTCCTACGTTGTGGCAGTTTTACGGGATGGACCCATGTTACTTTCAGGATGACAATGCCACCTGTCATGTTGCAAGGTCCACCATGGCTTGGTATGGTGACAATGGGGTTAATCGAATGGACTGGCCTGCGCAGAGCCCGGACCTTAACCCTATCGAACACCTCTGGGACGAGTTTTAGCGTCGACCTAAGGGGTGCCCCACCGTCCGAAATCGGTGAAGGAACTGACCTGTCTTCTCCAAGCCGAGTGGAAGAAGATACCGCTAGCCGTCGTATAACGCCTGGTTGAGAGCATGCCCCGGAGGGTCGCAGCTGTAATCGCCGCTCGTGGAAGCTCCACTAACTATTGAAGGGGAATAAACTTTGTTTTCCTTTGCTATCACAGGTGTCCAATTACTTGTTGGTAGATAGTGTATATATACATAGGGAGAGAAAGATAATTATTGGGCTGCTAATGGCCTAGTGGTCGACGTTCGTGACTGCCACGGAGAAGACCTCGGGTTCGATCCCATGCAGGTATGAACCACTAAATATCCGCCGTTCGTCGGATAGGCACGTTAAACCATCGGGCCCCGTCTACTGGCACCCCGGTAATAAATAAGGTAGTCTTCCTTCCCCTTTCTACCTCGCTTCCGTGTCACTTTCCTATGGGACACTCTACCCAATATCTCCTAGCTTCCTATTTCTAAGGGCTGTTTAAGACCTGGGGTCAGACACTCCCTTCCTAAAATCCTCTACATATGACATGATCTGATCTGAAAGATAGTTATCATATTATATTAGCAGTAATATCGAGCAGTGTAGTACACTTGTGTCGACAAAACAAAATTAACTTCATACCCATATGTCCCAATGTTTTTTCTACGCGGGAGGCACAATCGAACTATGACTGTTTGTGCAGCTTTTCGCAAAAGCACCACAGTTTGGACCTTTGGTTCCACATCAAACGGACCGAATTTTGCTGGTGGTAGGGATTCGCAGCCACAGAAATAATCGAATAGTCCCCCAGAGAATCTTCAACCGCAGGCCCCACTGTTGTCGATCAAGGCCGTAGTTCTTCAGTTCGACAGATCATAAAACTGTTTTTTTCAATGTAAAAAACTGGAATCCTCTGAATATTTTCAGGAAAAAATTAGTATCTTAAGTGTATCAGAAACTGGTGTAAATGTTACAGGCCAATTTTAATTAGATTGCAAGCAATGATTGTTGTGCCCTCTCTTGAAATATGCTCGGGGCAGTAGCCCCGCCCCCGTCTGCCCCTCTCTAGTTACGCCTCTGTTACTAGGTAATTCCTGTATGTTTTCTAAAATAATCCTGTTTGCAGAGATCAAATGGAAAATCCACAGTACGTGTGTTATCTCAAACGTAACGACTTTTTTTTTTTTTTAATTCAAACAGAGTATAAATAAATGAAAAATCGAAATTATTGTTTTCGAGCGAGGAATGGTTAATTCTGAATCGAAGATCAGTCTGAATGGTTAAGAATTTAACCAGGTGGATAAGTTTGTATATTCTGGAAGCATGTTTGATGGAGAAAACAGATCCGATGGTAAAATTAGCTTTGAAAGTCATGCCTTATAATATTTTCATGTGAAATTATAATGAAAGTCGCTTTAATTGTTATATTAATTTGAACTGCACACCAATGTCTTGAACTATTTCATGAACTTTAACTTCAACGCTGTTATGTTAGGTTGACTCTAAAACACAACAGGATTATAAATTACTGTTTTTGTGAAAATTCCAACACCATGAAGGAATGATGGTGATCACGTGAAACTTACAGGATATGCAGAGCAGGGTAGGACATGCAAATAATTAGAAGTGAAGAGTTATTGCGCATGTCTGGGCCCGACAGTTCCCTCTGAACAGTTGAGTGAGGGATATAAAGAGAGGGCTGTTTAGGATACACACCAGTAGTGCATCGCGGACAGCAAGTTGTAAAAGGATCTTCAGGATCCAATAATGCCTCGGCAACGACGAAGGGCGCAATATCACCATACGATAGAGTTTGAACGGGGAGGAATGATTTGCCTGAGTGAAGGTGCATTTTCGCACCACGACATTGCGGCTCGGACAGGACGGAACGCCATGACAGTGATGCTCATGTGGCGGCGGCGGCGGCGGCGGACTGAGGAAAACCAGGTGTATCGGCAATCCGGCAGTAGAACGAGAAATGTGACGACACCGCGGGATGACCGACACCTCGTCCTCATGGCAGTGACGAACCTTTCCGCGTGTTAGCACAACAGTGGAGCACTGCAACAGGTGTAGCATTGTCTGCCACCACAGTTCGGCGCCATCTGTTGCACAGGTTGCTCGCATCTCTTTGCGGCGGATTCCTTTGACCCTGAACCATGGACGCCTCAGGTTGGAATGGGGTTTTCAATACAGACAATCGTGCTGATTGGCAACATGTTGTGTTTTCGGAAGGGGGCCCGATTCTATCTGGACTAGCATGATGGTCGCATACGCATTAGACGGTATTGTGGTGAGCGCCTTCTTCCAGCATGCATTGTCGAGCGTCATACGGGCCGAACGTCAAATGTGACTGGTGTGGGGTGCCATGGGGTACCATTTGCGATCTCGACTGCTACTACTTGAAGGCAATCTAAACAGCGACCGCTACATCATTAAAGTTGTACAAGGCAGAAGTCATACCCTTCTTTCAGAGTAATGTTCAGGCCCTCTTCGCAGCACAACAGATACTGCTTCTTCCCTGACCTGTACGTTCGCCAGACATGTCGCCTATTGGACATGTCTGGGATATGTTCACTCGGCAATTGGCCCATCAAAATCCTCCAGCAATCAGTACCAATGATCTGTGGATTCGCATACATGCCGCCTGCCAAGCAATTACCCAGGACACCATCCAACGCCTTTTCGATTCAGTACCACGCCGTATAGAAGCTGTTATTGCAGCTCGCGGAGGCTTCAGAAGATACCGATTTTTTCAGGTAA
Source organism: Macrothele yani (assembly GCA_039090855.1). NCBI lineage: Eukaryota > Metazoa > Arthropoda > Arachnida > Araneae > Macrothelidae > Macrothele > Macrothele yani. The sequence goes on from CM077004.1 coordinate 38,165,388, forward strand.
AAATTGTTGTATTGATCTGAAAATTAAATCACTTATGTACAGTCATATCAGTAATATTTGGTTTAAATTTCATTCGAATCGCATGGTTCTTTCTTGGTGTTGCAATTTTCAGAAACAGTAGTGTATTAATAACTCGTTAGTCTTACCGTACTGTAACCTCCGTTGAACCGAATAACTTAAAACCTAATAACTGAAAAGTTCTTAACTAGACATATAATCAGCTTCAATATGTTACCAAAAGTCGGCAAGGAAATAGATGTTTTACGTTAATATTCCAATCCTTTATTACAATGGCACGTCATCGAGTAAGTACATAATATAGAGCTTACAAACCAACTGATTCAGTCGACATTCAAGGAAACTTCTCCTCTGAATACTTTAGTAACATTGCGTAAAGAGCCTAGTCTGATACACTGGTTAATAACAAACTACCTGAGGTAAGATTAGTTCCCGATAACTAAAGTAACACTGTCTCTCGAAGACTCAAAACATTCGTTCTTATTCTGGCTTTGGACTACGCAATTGCACTTTGACCTGTCATCAGGGTTGCCAAACACAAATTTCAGAGTGAAAACGCTTAAGAAGGATAAACCAAATTTGCATAAGAGGGCTGTCTCATGAATATTTATCCAGTAGGGGAGGACTATCTCATGAATATTGATCCAGTAGGTGAGGCCTATCTCTTGAATATTTATCCAGTAGGTGAGGGCTATCTCGTGAATATTGATCCAGTAGGTGAGGGCTATCTAATTAATATTGATCCAGTAGGTGAGGGCTATCTCATGAATTTTATCCAGTAGGTGAGGGCTGTCTCATGAATATTTATCAAGTAGGTGAGGGCTATCTCATGAATATTGATCCAGTAGGTGAGGGCTATCTTATGAATATTTATCCAGTAGGTGAGGGATATCTCTTGAATATTTATCCAGTAGGTGAGGGCTATCTCATGAATATTGATCCAGTAGGTGAGGGCTATCTTATGAATATTTATCCAGTAGGTGAGGGATATCTCTTGAATATTTATCCAGTAGGTGAGGGCTATCTCATGAATATTTATCCAGTAGGTGAGGGCTATCACAGATATTACAGAAAGGTCAGGTGTCCTCCAAGAATTACCTGAACATTGCTGCCGATCAAGTTTATCTTGCATTGCTGACTTTTTATCCAGTAGGTGAGGGCTATCTCTTGAATATTTATCCAGTAGGTGAGGACTATCTCATGAATATTTATCCAGTAGGTGAGGGCTATCTCATAAATATTTATCCAGTAGGTGAGGGCTGTCTCATGAATATTTATCCAGTAGGTGAGGGCTATCTCATGAATATTTACCCAGTAGGTGAGGCCTATCTCTTGAATATTTATCCAGTAGGTGAGGGCTATCTCATGAACGACCTGCTACTGTACATAGTAGCAAATTTGTTCACCAGTGGTTCAGTGAGTATGACAGTGACTTCTATTATCTTCCCTGGCCACCACAAAATCGAGCCTAAAACTCATTTTGAATGTACTTATGTAAAATGTTAGAAAAACAGATCCTGGAGCAAAGTACTCTTCCGTCAAAGGAAGAGTACTTCTAGTTAAAGGACTGTCTGGTGAACGCCTGGTATTCTGTAGACGTAGATGCACTACAACACCTTGTGGAATCTATGCCAAATCGCATACGAGCTGTAATTCGGGCTAAAGGAGGACCAACCTGGTACTGAATAACAGTTTCCAATTCAGTGGTGGGTATGTGTATATGATCACGTGCTCTTTCTAAAATGTAGAGTTCTTTTATATAAAGACATAAGAACACGAATTTTTAAACCGCTACAGGTAAAAACAATATTTAGAAGCTAAATTAGATTATACAAGATGAGGCGCGACACTTGGAACCAGCTGCCTAATAGAGCTGAGCCCGAGGGCCCGAAGTAGAGCCCGGGTCCGAATCCGGTTCAGGCTGTACAATATTTGCTACGGTTCGGGTTCGGGCAGGCTCGGGCCCTTAGAGAGAGGGAGAGCGAGAGATTTTTTTATATAAAAATGGGATTTTATATGATTTAGTAAATGAGACACTTTATAGTTGGTAAAGGGAATTCTTCGGCAACTGATTCTGGTTGGGGAGCGGGCATTCGAGATGGCTATTTATTCCGGGCTTGGGTAGAAAATGCCATAGGCCGCGCTTTAGTGTGTTTCTGCAGAGAAGGAAAAGCTTTTCAAAAACTACAGATATTGGATAGTTAATAGCTAACCGACGATAATTTACCTCCTATATCCACACAGTAGCACTCTGCTAATTCTATTTAGCAACGTACATATTGCAGCGCATTACGGCGCGATAATATTAGCATTATTTGAGCAACATACAATTGCAGCACCGCCAGATCATTTCGGATGTCCGGCCGCCGGAAGCACTTCAGGTGGAAACGGACCGACAAAGAAAATCGAACAATTACACTATAAAATAGATAGAGGTCCCTTCCCCACTCCCCATTTGAGAAATACATTGGTTAATTGCAGGAGGAGGAGAAAGCGGAAGTGTGGAAAAGGAGATGTTTTTTATTAATGGTTGAACAGGCTAACCAGTTTTCGGGTTCGTTCGGTCTCGGGCTCGATTTTGCAATATAAAATTCGGACTCTGGTGTGCTCGGGTTCCGAAAATTGAGTGCGAACTAAGCTCTGCTGCCTACACAGACACTTAAATGGATGATAGATTATGACCAAGGAGAAAACCAAGAAGAAAGTTGGGAAGATGATAATCAAAAGCGCTTGGAAGAATAGGGTGTTCTAGACTATTACAGGAAGGAAGTGCTGGGTAAAATACGGTGAAAGAAGATGGTGCTTAAAGGCTAAAATGGCTGATAAAGTAGATAAACGAAAGTCAGATGGTAACTTTTGATAGACTAAACTCATTTCTGAGTCTAAGTATACGCATACATCACTTTGAGAGACTGAAAACTATGATGCGAGAGTTACAGATGTAACAGTTTCCCGGATTTGACGCTTCTACCTGTCGACCTCTTAAGTAACGCAAAATCGAGATTTTACTGTACGACAAACACAAAATCAGGTCGCACAGATTTAAACCGTCTTATCTGCCTAATACGATGAGGCAATGCGATTAGAGTTCAGAAAGACCCAAAATGTTTATTTAATAGTGCGGAAAATACGCGTTATGTATGCATGAAAATCAGAGTACGTGTTGTGCGAAATAACACGTCTTCTCATTTTCATGCGTATTATGATTTAATGTGGTAGACATGGTATTTGGTCGTTAGAGCATTTTTTTGATTATATGTAAGCCTGTTACTTGAAATTATTTGAACGCTCTTCACATCCATTTCCAAGAACAGATGTTACCGAACTTGTTCTACCTAAAAATAAATTAATAAAAGATATGTTTTCAGCACGAATTTTAACTGCGGAGAAGATCAACCCACATGTTTTTGTTTCTTTAATCTTTAAATAGTCTTTGTATACTACTTGTTTTAGAATTTTTTTTAAATGTATGAATAAAAAGTAAAATATGATCTAGTGAGTGGAGAGGGAGAGAGAGACGAGCTGGGGAAAATGGAGGAATGCTACTTTGCATGACTGAAATGTAAGCTTCGTGACGTTCAATGGCATTTTGAATTACTCTTCGTACGTGTTCGAAAAGCTTTTGCTCAAAAGACACGCTTGAAATATCATAAAAATACTAGAATAATAGGAATCGAATTTACAATCACAACATTTTATTTGGCCAATTTGCATTCAAACTACATTCGGATCTTTCTTCTTCCACCGTTTTATAACAGTGTTTCGGTGCTTAAGACTGCAAACGTTGTTGTACGAGAATTTAAACGACACAAAAAAGTGGCTGGTAATTTTTGTTTGGAAGCGATGGAACTGTTTGAAGAAGACAAAACTCCTGTTTTCTTATCTTCCTTTTATAATTTTACTTAAAATAAAAAAACGAAATAAACGGAATAAAACATGTAATGACTCTTGCAATCCCTCACTTGATTTCAATACACACACAAGCACACACACTAAAAGAAATGAAAACAAAAAGCAGCATGGGAACATCAACTCGTTATTATGGTACATCCTTTGACATACATGTGCCCATAAAAAGATTTACTTGCTAACATTACCGTGTTTTTCCTTAAATATGGTACTTCAGATATTGAAATTCACATTAAAATGTTTATTTGCTAATGTTATCGTGCTTTCCCCAAATATGGTACCTTTGCTTCTGAAATCCACATTAAAAAGTTTACTTGCTAATGTTACCTTGTTCTTCGCCATATATGTTCCTTAGCTTCTGAAAATCATATTAAAAAGTTAACTTGCGAATGTTACATATTTTCCTTTGTTTACTTGCTACTTTTTTCTGTTACCGTATTTTCCCCAAATATGGTACTTTAGCTTCTGAAATTCACATTAAAAAGTTTATTTACTAGTGTTACCGTGTTTTTCACCAAATATGGTACTTTAGCTTCTGAAGTTCACATTAAAAGTTTACTTGCTAATGTTATCGTGCTTTCTACAAATATGGTACCTTAGCTTCCTAAATTTACATTAAAAAGTTTACTTGCTAATGTTACCATGTTTTCACCAAATATGGTACCTTAGCTTCTGAAATTTACATTAAAACCAAGCTACTATAAACTATAAATTATAGTCGAGTATATTAACGTGCTGTGAACTAAATATAGGAACATTCCACTTAAATAATGCTAATCTGCAACTCTTTGCACGTTTTGTTATAGGAATTCACTATGTAGAGATCACAGTGTCACCCTATGACATCAAGTTATGTTTCAGCTTAACAGTCACTATGTTCGGTTTTCGTTTATTATAATACTTTCACATTAAAAGTTTACATGTAGTAATTCAAATTAAAAGTTTAATTGCTAATGCTACCGTGTTTTCCCTAAATACGGCGCCTCAGCTTCTAAAATTCACACTAAAAAGTTTACTTGCTAATGTAACCTTGTTCTTCGCCATATATGTTCCTTAGCTTCTGAAATTCACATTAAAAAGTTAACTTGCGAATGTTACCGTATTTTCCCCAAATATGGTACTTTAGCTTCTGAAATTCACATTAAAATGCTTATTTGCTAATGCTACTGTGCTTTTTTCTCAAATACGGTACTTTAGCTTCTGAGATTCACATTAAAATGTTTATTTGCTAATGCTACTGTGCTTTTTTCTCAAATACGGTACTTTAGCTTCTGAGATTCACATTAAAATGTTTATTTGCTAATGCTACTGTGCTTTTTTCTCAAATACGGTACTTTAGCTTCTGAGATTCACATTAAAATGTTTATTTGCTAATGCTACTGTGCTTTTTTCTCAAATACGGTACTTTAGCTTCTGAGATTCACATTAAAATGTTTATTTGCTAATGCTACTGTGCTTTTTCTCAAATACGGTACTTTAGCTTCTGAGATTCACATTAAAATGTTTATTTGCTAATGCTACTGTGCTTTTTTCTCAAATACGGTACTTTAGCTTCTGAGATTCACATTAAAATGTTTATTTGCTAATGCTACTGTGCTTTTTTCTCAAATACGGTACTTTAGCTTCTGAGATTCACATTAAAATGTTTATTTGCTAATGCTACTGTGCTTTTTTCTCAAATACGGTACTTTAGCTTCTGAGATTCACATTAAAATGTTTATTTGCTAATGCTACTGTGCTTTTTTCTCTAATACGGTACTTTAAATTCTGAAATTTACATTGCAAGCATTTTCTGTCTTGTCTTTTCTTTGCTAGAATCCTTCGTAAACTTCCGCTTTCTCATGAAAAAAACAACAACTTTGCATCCTACTCCCCAATTTTCCTTATTACGTAGGCTTCCAATTTCATAGTATTCATTCACTTATATTAATTCATTTAGCAAAATTTGTCTTTCCCTTGCATTATTTTTTTGCATCGCATGTTGTTGCTCTCCCTGGGAAAAAATTGCTGTATCATATAATTTACTTATTTTTCATGTTAATTTTTTTGTCTCATGTACTTCCTCTTTTTCTTGTAAAAGTTTTTTTTTTGCTTCCTATGCTTTTGTTCTCACTTGTTAAAATTGTTTGTATCGCATGACGAACATTTTATTATTTAACATAGGATATTTTTCGAATTATAATGATATCCTAACCTTAAAAGCGCGCAAACTAAATGTAAATTTTCACATTTCGCGCAACACGGGTGAAAAAAAACACACATTTTATTGTCTGAGTGAATTTGGCTCCTCATTAAGAATATATATGTTTACTGATTGCTTGGGTCCAAAACAAGTTCTCATGGCAAATTCATCAACTGGGGAACACAATTCTCGAAATAACCTTATTCTTTGAGTCATGTAAGAACGTCGAAAGGGTATTAATTTTTTTTTTTTTTGGTGTCTGTCTGCGCTGCCATTTCTCACACCACGTAACATATAGTGACTTAAGTGTTTTGCGACTCACAGATATAAAAAATGAGGCTCTAAGAGATGCAATAAATAAACTTTGTCTGGTGAAGCTTCACAGTCCCTACTGCACATAGAAAGTTGAAGACAACACGCACGAAGAAGTGGGAAAAAGTATTAAACATGAAACAAAATAAATTATAATCGGATAGAATACGCCTAAATCAATAACAGTAAAAAGTTGAAATCCGTTTTTAATGGCGTAGAATACAAACCACAGCGTAAAAGCAAGCTTTTGCCACTCACGGGTGGCTCCTTCAGGCAGCATGTCTACATTTAGCTTCGCAGCCCGAAGAAGCCACCCATGAGCGGCGAAAGTTTGCTTTTACGCTTAGTTTGCATCCTGCGCCATTAAAACGGATTTCAACCATTTAATGCTATGAAACAAAATTTTAATTCAGTTGTAATAACGACAACTGTAAACCTGATTAACCTTACAAACTTGAAGCGAAAAACAATGCACAAACTGTTAAGTTTATTTCACCAGTGTGTTTTGATAAAGTATGAACAGGAGTTCATAAATTCATAAATACGCTCCCCCCCTCCCGTATTTATGAACTCCCGTTCATTTCAGCACAGCCAAGTATGGACTCCCGTTCATACTTGGTTGTGTTGAACTGAATTGCACGTATCCCCCGCTTTTCGAATGCTCGCTTTACACCACTTCGCATTTACGAGAGATACCTGTTTTCGCTAACCGAAAGTAACGCCAAGAGAATTTTCGCTTTTAAGAAAAAAGGCGAAAGGCGTAAATGCCGTTCAGTGTTTATTTTGCAGCGAGCCGTTATAGAGGCAGCACACACCCCGAGCAGCGAGAGTGTTCCTGCCAAGCTCCTTTCCCGGGAAGTACACTCAGTATCAAGCCGCCATAGCTTTGAACTGATAAAACACGATAGGTGTGGATAACAACCAACACCTAGTTTATTGAGTAATAAGGAAAGTACGATAAATACATCCATACTGAATTAAAACAACATGACATGTGTTACAATAAACTGTATGCAACTGACATTAAAGGTACAATATTTTCCGCAGAACAACCCTTCAAGGCGAATACAGTATGAAAGTTACCAAGGGTACAATAACACAAAACGCTGCAAACTCTAAGGCGACCATTTGTCGCACCGTAGAATTAGCAACACATGACACTATAATACCGCAACAAAACAATTAATCAAGATACCAACGAAGTACACCCGCCAAAATAAAAAACCATATATAATCAAGACGTGCGTTAACCATGTACTGTAACTTACTTTTTCTAGTAACATAAAAATGAAAACACACATATGAAACAAAATGACACCTCTAAACATGGAAAAGGATAATATGCAAAAATAATGGAAGTTCCACAAAAAGGAAAGGATAAATTCCATGAACAAAAAAGGACATACAGGAAATTACAACAGGGACGCTTCATTAGAACTCCAATTAATGAAGCCCAAAACAAAACTAATTAACATTAGATTAGTATTCTCTAAGAAAATTAACCCTATGTAACAGGATTCACCATGTATCCATGACAACTCTTCAAAATGAAAACAATACTCAGTGTACATTACAACACAGGCGTTAAGGTTTGAACTGTAGCAGTGAGTATCTGTATTTTAACTCGATTTATTTTCGTGCATCCGTTAGCGAGTGGTGACCTGTGCTAAGGTATCAGAAAAGCCTCAGAGCGTCCGTACGGTTGTTGCGCTTAGCGTAAAACTGGACGTAATTAAGCGTTTCGATCGTGGTGAACGAAATAAAGACATTGTGCTTGCGTTGAACTTGTCGTCCACTATTGGTACTATATATTTACACGCAGAGAGAAAGAACCTCGAAAGCGGGGCCGCGAATGGCCTAGTGGTCAACGTTCGTGACTGTTACGGAGATCTCGGGTTCGATCCCAGGCAGGTACGAACGCTCGAACCACTAAATATCCGCCATGCGTCGGATGGGCATTTTAAGCTGTCGGGCCTTGGGTACTAGCCCCCAATAATAAATAAGGGCGTCTTTCAAAGCCGCTTCCGTGTCACTTTCCTATCGGGAACTCTGGCCGAAATCTCCTAGCTTCCTATTTCTAAGGGTAGTTTAAGACCTGGGGTCAGACAGTCCCTTCCTATAATCCTCTATATATGATCTGATCTGAAACTTGAAAGCTGCCGAAGTTACTATTGGTTCTACTACCTAGTTGTAAAGTGATTTATTTTATTCTGCATCGAGTAATGAATAAAATGTGTATTTATCATATCATTCCTGCTTTTACTATATGTTAGTTATATTTTAGGTTTTTAGGTTTTATTTGGTATGACATGATAGACTATTTTTGGTGGGTCTAGGAATGTTCAAAATATTTACCATATAAATTAATGGTAATTGCTTCTTCGTTTTATGCGATTTCGGCTTACCAAAGGTTTCATAGGAAGGCTCTACTTTCGGATAGCGGGGTAAACCTGTACCTGATTATGGAGTATACTCGATGCATACGCCTTGATGAAATAAATTTTGAACTTATTACTTCCACTAAAATTGAAACGATCCACGCTCATTTCTAGCTCTTACTCAACATAGCCCCGATCCAGCGAGAGCCGTCACATAATTTTGTTTTGGTTCGTTCCTTAGTAGTATCACGAACGCGAAAAAAAATAGAATTCAGGCCCTTTTTTGACAATAACAAAGACAAACAGCTTATTTCACCAAAACTATGTGGCTTGAGACCTCTCAAAGGGCAAGTCAATGGAATGCTTCATTGACTTCGTTCCCGTCCGTGCTACCTACACTACACCCGAACTTCATGTTTTCTTTCGTAAACCTCCGCTGCAGCTATGCGATGTAATCCCCATCGCTCTCCGGAAACAAATCGTTTCGTTCGCTCTCTAGTTTTCACGACCCAGCCTCTCTCGTCAAAACTAAGGTCCCATCTCTCTTGCTTCCACTTCAAAACTGTCTTTCCTTATAACCTTCAGAAAATTTCCAGTGTCCCAATTAATCAGCTTAAATCCTTACCTCCTTTGGGCTACCTACAAACACTGGTAAGCTTGCATTTCTCTTGTTAACGCACCCTTGAGATGATCCCATTGCCACACAAGACAGGTACAATACACTTCAAATAGCTTTGTACTAAGCCGATTGTAATTCGGCTAATTTTGTGTACCTGACAGCAACAGCCTTAAACATGCTGATTTCGTCAGCTCTGCCCGAAAATGGGGCGAACAAAGAAATTCCACGTGGAAATGTACATAGGCATACATTTTTTTTTTCTTTTTGTTTTAGATTGAAGGTTTAACAACCACCGTGAGCAACTCAATGGCTATAGCAGTAGCCCATCATTGATTTAGGACCACTGGTTCCAGGGAACGGGGACAGCAAGTGCCGTAAGACGAACACAACATCCATGCTTCACCGGGATCGAACCCGATGAAGCATGGATGTTGAAATGACTATTCGCGAACAAATAGTCATAAGCCAACGCTTAGACTACAGCGCCATTGGGGCGGCTATTTTTGTTTACGACCTGGGGGCTAGCGCATCTTACAAATATGGTAATGGAAGCAAATATGGTAACGCCAAAATCCTCGTTCGTTTAAATACGAGGGTTGTAGCGACTTTTTTCCCCGTTTGGGTTCGATATTTAAGAGTGATTGCAGCTCGTTGCTGATGTCACGAAGGAATTGCATCTCACAGAAAGTATTAAAAGCAATTGCGGTATTAAATCTATTTATTACTATCTAATTCTTGTTATTGGTTTGTCCTGGAATTATCTCGACTATTGAATTACTTATGGTTACTTTACCTTTCCACTTTCGTAGCGAGGGAAGCAGCAATGCAGACCCTCCGCTACGGGGAAGATGTTTCCTTCCTAGGACACCAGTATCGGTCGTCCGAGGTGGAACTTCTGAGAATGGACTGGACTTGCCACCCAGCCAACGAGCTTTGTCTGAGTTGGGATAAAGCCCCCCCCCACACACACACACACGCACACAGGTCAGGGGAAGGAACTGTACACGGACGGTTCTAAAATAGGAAGTAGTGTCGGCGCAGGTTTCTGCGTGATCTCGGATGGAAACGAGATGCACGCGGAGCGAATGAAACTATCGCCCAATTCCTCTGTGTTCCAAGCAGAGTTATTGGCGATCAGAGAAGCACTGCGTTGGGCGCTTGCTATGAACGGTGAAGGGGCCTATAGCATACACTCTGACAGCCAAGCGGCCCTGAAAGCGCTTGGCCAATTCGGGAGTAAGACTCCCACTTGTCAGAGAGATAAAAGTGCTATACAAGTCAATGGAGAATAGGAGGGTTACCTTCCACTGGATCCGAAGTCATGTCGGTACAGTTGGAAATGAACGCGCAGACCAGCTAGCGAAGGAAGCTACTGGTAAAGATGACATAGATTTTCAGATGCGAACGCCGCTGCAAAGTGTGCGGACGCAACTGAAATCAGCCACATTGGTGGAGTGGCAGCAGAGATGGGATGAAGGGGATACGGGCAGAAGGACATACCGTATCTTCCCCCGAATCTCGATAAGGCGCATTGAGAGTAATGGCTTCCTCAACCAAGTACTAACCGGGCACGGAGTGTCGCCGGAGTACTTCCGCAGATTTGCGGTTAGGGAGCGAGTGTGCATGTGTGGTGCCCAGACCGCAGATGTCGCTCACATGATTCTAGAATGTGCTTCTCTGGCAGGGAAGAGAGCAACATTAGTGCCAGAACTGGCAAAGACGAGGGACCTCTCGATCCTGCTCGCGTACCCAAGAGCGCGACAGGGGCTCCTCGAGATGGTCAAGTACCTCAAAGAGGAACAGGCGGTCTACCTAATAGAGGGATGACCGAAGAAGAAAGAAGAGGGATGAAGAAAGAAGAAAAGAAGAGGGAGGAAGAATTGAAGAGAAACCGATGACTCGAGCCCAGAGTCATCACCACAGAACCGACCCTAGTCCTGTGGCAATGTAAATAATGTAAATATTTTCATATTTCTTAGTGTGAGAGGGCCCATTGAGCAAAGGACTTGTTTCCTACGCGGAGATGGGTTCCTCAGTGTAAATAAATGTGTCTGTACTCTGTTTTGAATAAAGGGCAGTCGCCCCAAACAGTTCGCGCCAGCAATTATTCTCCCAGTCAGGGGTAGAGAAAAAATTTCTTTTCTAGCCCCTGCCCAAATGGCACGCACACCCGGGTCATGATGGAGAGGTGGGAAGTGCCGGCAAACGGGGGTAGCATCGCACTGCAGGTCCACGGGCCGATCCTGTCTGGATGGGGGAATGTCGGATCCAGGCAGGATTACTCGCAACGCCGTCACCAAAAATCTTTTGAGAGAGTTCTTCTAACCCTGTGGAGTCCGCATTTGGACGGTACAGGATAATGGTCATCAGCTAGTCGTTACCTTTCCACTTGACCGGCGGATCGGATAATCCCCGGGGAGCAAGCAGGCGATAATTGACATTGGTTTGAAAGTGTTGTTAGAAGCTAGCGCAAGAGGCACGAACAGGTTCGCGTGCAAAGCGCGCATGCGCCCACAAAGTTTGTTAGAAAACGAAAGCTCTTTTCAGAGCTACTTGCTCCAACCGATCCACGCTCTGCCCCGTCGTCGTCGGGCCAGTCCCTCCATTCAGTATGAATGGACCAAGTGCAGAGAATAGTGAGCAGACACCATCATGCTCGGGTCTTTAGACCCATTCTCCGGGGGATAGAGACCCGAAGAACGGTGAGAGTACAGGCACGGAGGAATTTCTTAGGCTGTTCCACGAGCTTAACACGCTGATGAACAGCCCGACTACTAGAATTTCACACAACGTGAGAGGGTTGTTACGATCCGTTCCAGACCAGATGCTCAGCTTTGTAACAAAGCAGTCGCTGCAATTAGAAAACCTCAAAGGGCAACTACTGGAAAGAGAACGGAGTGCGCCAGTCGATGAGAAGCCGACCTATGCTAAGGTTGCCAGGAGAAGGCAAGCTCCCGCTGCACCGAAGAAAGTTAAGCCGACACACCCAGTGATCATCCATCCGAAGATTGCGGGCAAAACTTCGGAGGAGGTGAACGACATGGCGAAAGAAGTGATTGACCCATGGAGCATGGAGATTGGAATTAAAGGTGTAAAAAAAGTGGCCAACGGAGGGGTTCTGATCGAATGCACCAAGGCGGAAAGGGTGAAGGCATTTGAGGACACATTTCAGGAAAATCCGCAACTGAGTGAGACGTTTGTATTAAAAAAGCCAGCGAGGAGACTTCCCAGAGTGATAGTCTATGGAATTGACTCCTCCGATTAACAACAGATTGTTGATGGGATAGCGATGCAGAAAGTGATCCAGGATCATGACAGCTGCAGATTACTCTTCCCGATCAAAGGGAAGTCGGGGAAGAAACACTGGGTGTTTGAGTTCGCACCAGCGGACTTTCGAACTCTAGTGAAGAAAGGGAAAGTCAACCTCGGCTGGCATATTTACTCCTGCAAAGAATGCTTGCGGGAAACCCGTTGCTTCAAATGCAACGGGTTTGGTCATCATCGTGAGAAGTGCAAAGCAGCGTCTGAAACCTGCGCCCGGTGTGGCCAGGAGGGACACAGGCAGCAGACCTGCAAAAACGAAGCGAATTGCCCCAACTGCCGAAGGGCAAACGAGAAGTTCCGCCTCAAGCTCGACACCGACCACTCCAGTACAGATCCAGACTGCCCTAGTCTGAAGAGGGAACACGAGAGAATCCGTTCCAGGACGAATTATGGCTGAAGAACAAGCCACGAAGAAAAAGGATAAGACTGCGATCCCAAGAAGAATTGTAAGACGTTGAATGTGCGTCCAACGTGCTTGTGTTTCAGCAATTCGAGAGTTTCTTTAATGCGAATGTGTGTGTGTACCTATGTATTGTGTTTGAAATAAAAAGGCTTCGGCTCAAAAAGTTCGAGTGGCGAATCAATCTCCCAGAGGTCCCTCAATAGACACACGGTCCATCGTGTGCGACCTTCCCAGTTCGCACCACCCGTCGGTGTGTCCGAATCTGCGGCTCTTAGACGGGGATTGCTAACGTAACGCTCACCGACGGTGAACGTGAATAAAGAGGCCTATCTATCCTTCCAGAGTCCGCAACAGGACGGAGCAAGCAGATGACTCAGTATTACCTTTCCACTTGTCTCATCTACATGCTCTACCTTATTTCTCTTCTCTTTCATTTTCTCATGACTCACGCTTCCCATTTCGGAAGCCATCCTCCTTAACCTCGTTCCCAATTCGCTACCCGATTCCATTTCTCTGTTCAAAACTCTGTCCTTCTTGTCCAACCGCTCTAATTATCCACTTCAACAATCTTTTCCCCCACGTTTCTCTGAAGCCTCGAAAGGCAAAAAACTCATTATGCCGTTTGTTAGCGCTAATCTATTACAGTGCACTAATCGCTGCGTGGGCCTGCAAAACCATAAAATAGTACTCAGAATCCACATACTGAGTTTTTACAAGACCTACTAATTTTTATTGCCGGCCGGTGAAAGATAACATCCTACAGGCGCCGTTGAAGTTTACTCCGAAAGATCCTTTGTTTTTTCCATTGTGATCAACACTACTCACGAATACTAACAAGCAGCTGCCTTAAGTAGTTGCTTAGATCACGTGGTAACGCACGTGACCACATATCTTTCTGCGTAAGTAGCGTTTACGTATATCTGCATAAAGGTTTGTAATTCAGTGGCCGGCGTGTGTAGATACTCCAGATACTGCACAGTTTGATCCGCTTACGGAAGTGTTACTATGGATACAATCACGTGAAATGAGAAAAAAAGTTGTTATTAAATCTTTCATCCGACAAAATAGTAACTAAAGTTAAAGTAATTTACATGTTCAGCAGTTGACATCCAAATTGCAATCGGGGTGAAAATATTTTGTGATATTTGTACTGCATTCTTTAATTAATCTAAAAATAAAGTTTATGCTTTACTGTACCCTTCTTTGAAGATGAATAAAACTAATACAATGCATGTTAAATGTATTAATACTGCTGCTACGTACGGACTAGCAAAAATGTGTAGATGCAATCCAGCAAGTTTTGATAAAGTTTATTTTCCATTATTCTACCGTTGGTCATCACGGTTATTTGTCTTAAGTTTTGAATATCATCCGTAAAAAGACAGAGAATTATTATCTTCACAATCATTATTTAAGCCAACCATGAGAGAAAATCCTATTTAACAGACTGAGAAATGGGTATTTAAAGAATGTAGTGATCAACAAGAACTGAACTGAAGCACTTCAGTTCCACGCAGATGCCTTAAAAAAAAAAAAAAAATTCTTGTGAGCTGCTGCCAGTTGTCGAATAGGCAATGTTGTGTGAAGCCATAAAACGCTTCATTAACTTGAAAAAAAATTTCGCAATGGATTATTAAATTCAACTTTATAAGACTGAAAGATTTCTTGCCGACCCCTTTTCCTGACTTAATTGAAAATCTTATTCTTTTGGCTGTTAGGAAGCTGAAGTATTGCCTCGAAGGCAATATATTATTATAATTTATTTTTCGAATAAAATATGTGTTCGTTTAAATACGAGGGTTGTAGCGAAAGTAATGCAAAAGTGGGCATAACTTTTTATTAACTGACAGAGGTCGTTCAAATTGCACATGTTGGTATACAAAGGTACTACTCAACATAGTCTCCATCACAAGCGATGCATTTGCGCCATCGTTGAACCCAAATCTGGAATACTCTTTGAAAAAATTGAGGTGTGGTCTGTTGTACCCACTTCTTCACAGCCACTTTCACCTCATCTGTGTCATCAAATCGTTGTCCCCGGAGACTGTTCTTCATTGGACTGAACAATTGGAAGTCGGAGGGTGCCAGATCTGGGCTGTGCGGTGGATGGGCCTAATTTTCTGATCACCTGATTTGTTGCCAAAGATGTGTGTGGTCTCGCATTGTCATTGTGTATACGAATACTTTTCAGATTCTTGTTCGGTCTCTTAATTCTCATGGCTTCTCTAAACTTCTTGAATGTCTCAATGTACCGCTCACTGGTCACGGTAGGGTCACGTTCGAGAAAACCAAGGTGAATGACACCCCTGCCATCCCAAAAAACATTCACCATGATTTTCTGTGCTGATCGCCGGTTCTTGAACTTCTTAGTCCTTGGTGAAGAGGTGTGACGCCATTCCATGGATTGATTCTTCGTTTTGTGGATTCGTAATAATACGTTCACGTTACTTTCACCAGATCGAAAAGAAAAACGTGTCTTCATTGGCTTCAAACGCTTCCACCGGATCAGAGCGGACTTCCACCGTTCACTCCTTCAAATCGGGTGGCAACTGCTGAGGTATCCACTTTGCACACACTTCCGAAAGGGGTCTGAGTTCGAATACCGGTGGGGCATGGATGTTGTGTTTGTCTTACATACACTGGCTCTCTTCCTTCTCTGGAACCAGTGGCTCTAAATCAGGGACGGGCGACTGCTTATAGCCCATTTGTGTTGCTCACGGTGGTCGTTACATCTCCAATAAAAAAAAAAAAGAAATTCAAACAGGCCCATAAATTCACAGACGCCTTCATTCTTCTGTGAATTTCACTTAGCGGCGTTTTCTTCGCTTTCAAAACTGACTTATAGACCTCTGAGCAACATTGGACGATCGATCTCGTACGAGAGAACAATAAAATTAATCCAGCTTCTGTAACAGACAAGCTGCAATACCGTTGCGTAGCCTTTAAATCGCCTATGCACTAGCGCACCCATCGACAAAATTAGGAAGTGTAAACGCACTCCAGTAAAAGAGTTTCATTACTTATTGAACAACCCCTATACACTATACCAACAAGTAATTGGACACCTGTGATAGTAAAGGAAAACAAAGTTTATTCACCTTCAATAGTTGGTGGAGCCTCCACCAGCGGCGATTACAGCTGCGACCCTCCGGGGCATACTCTCAACCAGGCATTGTACGACGGCTAGCGGTATTTTCTTCCACTCGGCTTGGTGAAGACAGGTCAGTTCCTTCACCGATTTCCGACGGTGGGGCACCCCTTAAGTCGACGCTCCAACTCGTCCCAGAGGTGCTGGATAGGGTTAAGGGCCGGGCTCTGCGCAGGCCAGTCCATTTGATTAACCCCATTGTCACCATACCAAGCCATGGTGGACCTCGCAACATAACAGGTGGCATTGTCATCCTGAAAGTAACATGGGTCAACCCCGTAAAACTGCCACAACGTAGGAAGCGCATGGTCATCCAAAATGGTGCAGTAGGTCTCGGCGTTGAGTCTACCAGGAATTGCGACCAAGGGTCCCGTGCCACACCAGGAGAAACACCCCCATAGCATAATTCCACGGCCGCCGAACTTCACAGTTGGCACAATATATTCCGGCAGGAAGCGTTCCCCAGGCAGACGCCAAACCCACACCCTGCCATCCGAACGGTAGAGTGTGAACCTTGATTCGTCGCTCCAGAGAACCTGTTTCCACTGTTCAACGGTCCACTGTCGACGCTCTTTGCACCAGGTTAGCCGAGCAGCGCTCTTGTACTTGGTGATCAAAGGTTTGTGAGCGGCAGCACGTCCATGATAACCGAGCAGATGGGCTTCCTTACGGATGGTATTCATCGAAAAAACACTCCCGGATGCCTGTTGAAACTCCTCTCGGATGTGGCACATCGATTTGGTGCGGTTCTGCCGAATTTCTCTGGCCAGCACCCGTCGGTCTCTAACTCCCAGTTTTGTGGGTCTGCCAGTTTTTTTTTTTAGGGGCACATTCCGACAGTCACTTCTCATCTTCCACTTGCCAATCACGTAGGCCACTGTCGATTTTGGGTACTTCAACTCGCTGGATATGTCACGTATGGATCGGCCATTTCTGTGATACCCGACGATTACACCTTTCTCGAAATCAGAGAGCTCCGAACTGCGTGGCATCTTGCATGCGACTGGTTGCGTTGTTGTTTCCCACACGTTATGTAACGGCGGCGGCCGTGACGTGTATCAGAATTGTAGATATCGTCGATTGCAGAGGTGTCCAATTATTTGTTGGTTGATAGTGCATATACAAATGAAAACTCTAAGGAAGGGGAAGGTACGGGGGAGTCAGGCCCACAAAATACCATAGATGTGAAGACCTAGTTCGGGCGATCAGTTTCCCTAGTGAGATTCTGCAACTTAGCTGTCCTTTCGGTTTCAGAAACACATAGAAGATCCTTACTGCTACAAGACTCCGAAAGAATGGGCAATGTGGTTGCAGCTCAGGCCTGAGAGGAACAGACAAAGCTTTAATTAAGATCAATAGTGGTGATGTCTCCTCTCTCTGGGGACAAGGAAATCCTCGCCAGCTTCCAATGTGCAGGAAAAATGTGAAAGAAAGGGAAGGTTAGCTATGCACCTGCTTTAAGGGTGATTTTCCCCTTTTTTTTTTTATTTGATTGGAGGTTTAACGACCACCGTGAGCAATTCAGTGGGCTATAAGCAGTCGTCCGTCCCTAATTTAGGGCCACTGGTTCCAGGGAAGGGAGAGACCCAGCGCCGTAAGACAAAAACAACATCCATGCCTCGCCGTGATTCGAACGCGGATCTATCTCGAACGAATGATCGGAATACATCGCTTAGACCACTGTGCCACCGGGGCGGCTAATTTACCTTTAAGTATTATGAAGTGAAAAAAAAAAAAAAAAAAAAGCATTTCTTCAACATTGAATCGAATGCTAAGGGAAATATTATTTACAGGGATATCGAGGCCTCTGCCCATCCAGAGGCCTCGATATCCCTGTAAATAATACCGCGAGAGCTATCGGGCCTCCATTAAGCTGTTGCTCCAGACTCGAACACGGACCTTTAAACTGTTGGTAGAACCCCGCCGTCCGACTTCGTTTTCATATCCTGTGTGTTCTTACGCAAGTAAACCGTTGCCACTTACTTGCAGTTTTTTTTTTTTCATGAGTATTTTCTCCCGAATCTAATAGATATTTAAAGGGGAACGGGGTACAAAGTTGAAATTTTCATCTTGGATGACTGTTATTATCTGCATTACGTAAGCTTACCCGGGGGATATTACCATATGTGTGCCTGAACGAGTTACGTAAAAGAAAGTGCAGTAAATAAACTTCATGTTTACAGCACTTTCGTAAAAACAACAACAACAAAAAACACGTGTTTATAGCCTACCTATGTCTAACCGTCTATGGATACCATCTTTTTGCACTTATTAGCTCTATTTGAAAACCTATTTTTGTATTCGGAATCCTGAACTGTGAAAATGGCCGCCCCGGTGGCCTAGTGGTCTCTTCTGTCATTCGTCCGAGATGATTCGAATCCCGGTGAGGTATGAATGTTTGCCTGTCTTACAGCACTGGCTGTCTTCCTTCCCTAGAGCCAGTGTCTCTAAATTAGGGACGGACGACTGCTTATAGCCAATCGAGTTGCTCACGGTGGTCGTTAACACCCCCCCCCCCCCCATTCGCCCCAAACTGTGAAAATTATGATCCTCGTCTTTCGATTAGAGGTCTGCACGAGCAGAGTCGGACTTTTTTTAGTTTGGAGAAAAAAGAAACTGGCTGGGCTGGGCCAAGTTGACCCATTCTTTGTATTACAATGCTAAAGAAAGAAAAAAGTCGTGTTTCCCCTTTTCCTGATCTATTTAACTATTTTGCTGGCTTTACTTGCTTCCATGAAATAGTCCAGGGCGTAATCACAGAAGCCCACTCTCAGTGTTTTTACCATCTGTAGCTATTAAGATTGTAAACCAACTTTGGGGCTTGTTGACAACAAAAACATACCAAGCGCGCGGGCGCGCACGCGTGTATATGTGTGTGTGCGAGAGAGAGAGAGAGGGACGACATCGATTATTTCTCCTATCTCTAATCTGCATAGGGTTTGACTTTTTGACTTTTGTAGTGTTACTGCCTGATAGTTCAATTTGAACGCTCCTTAATCTTTTTTATCTGTCTTTAAAGGTTATATTCTTCGATAATTGCCAAGTTTTAATTCATATTTTTAGGCTTACATTCAACTGAATATTTTCAGTAATACCTGATTTCATTATTTAATTTTTACGACTTGTGAGAGAGAGTTTATGTATATTTTGACAATTTAGCACACATAACACCCTTTTTTACGCTTTGCAACCGTAGGTTGTAGAAGCGTATATGCTCCAGCTTTGTCTGTCTGTCTCTCCGTCCGCACGATAACTCGCATAAAAATGGTTCGATTTCGATGAAATTTTAGTATGTAGTAGGCGACCACCGGGGGATGACCCCTATTTAAAATGGGCGAAATGGAGTCAAAGGTCAGGACATAAGAGCGGGATCCATTTCATGGCCCTTATGCGTCATAACTCCCGTAAAAATGGTTCGATTTCGATGAAATTTTAGTATGTGGTAGGGGACCATCTGGAAACGAAACCTGTTGAAAATGGGCGAAATGAGGTCAAATGTCAGAACATAGGAGCGGGATCCATTCCATTGCCCTTATGCGTCATAACTTAAGTAAAAATGCTTCGGTTGCGACAAAAGTTTATCATGTTGCTACGGAGGTATACTTAACCAATTCTGTTGAATATCATCAAAATGGGATCAAAGGTCAGAACACACGAGCGAGATTTTTTCCACAGCCATTGTCCTCATAACTTGAGTAATGATTTCTGGTATGATGGAAACCGTATAATAATCAATACATTGCATGATTTTACTAACTTGTCTTACATTTTCTAGTTGATAATGGGAATTCTTCAGCAACTGGGTCTGGGTGGGGAATGGGTGGACTCGGAAGGGATCTTTATTCTGGACTTGGGTAAAAAAAAATGTCATAGGCCACGTATTAGAGAATTTCTGTGGAGAAGGAAAAGCTCCTTCAAGAACTATAGATATTAGATAGTACATAGCACGTGGACCAAATTTTGCCCCTACCTCCACGCCGCAGCTCCCTGCTAATTCTATTCAGTAACGTATGTAGATTGCAGCGCCGCCCTATCATTCCGTGTGTCCCGTCGCACGAAACATTTCAGGAAGAACCAAACGGTAAAAAAAATCGTGCAACTATACCATAGAAACAGATAGAGGACCCTTCCCATCTATCCAGTTGAGAAAGACCCCGGTTAATTGCAGGGTGGGGAGTTAGTGAAATTCTAGAAGAGGAAATTATTTTTATTGATGCCTAATAGTGGCGTATCTTGGGTTCGAGACCTGGGCTATCTCACCCGTATCCCCACCCATAGTACTGTTTATTTAAAAATTGCAAAGTTTAATTTTTAATTGTTAAGTAATAGAAGTAAATTTTTTTTCTAAATTTTAGCTACATGCTAACATACCAAATAATTATGAGGATTAGGATTTCAACACTTATTTGTGCATGAATTTCATTCCTCTTCTGAATACTTTATTTATACATGAACTCCATTCTTCTTTCCTTTTGTGTGAACTTGAGTGTTACGTTTTCATAAAAAGTTTATTCTTAGTACTTTTTCATATTTAAAAAGAATGTTTTTCTATATTGACAAATCAGCCAAGTTGCTCGAATTTACATGCCCTTGTGGGGCTCTAAGACATATCTTGATTCTTTTTAATAGAGAAAACTTCTTCCGATAGTTGCAGTTGTTGATGGAAAGTTTAATATTAGGTGTTCTAATTTGTACACCTCACTAAACACTATGTCTAATTTATTCAACTTCATGTAAAAAGTTATGTCTCTTACTGGGTTTTTTTTTCGTCAAGGGAATAAAACACTTTCAGTTCAGTTTTTAGTCGAGCTGCATCAAAATTTGAAGCATAGAGTATTTCATGTTCTGACTGCAGATATTCAGGGAAGCTTTCACAAAAATTAAAAAAACAGTTCGAATCCAACAAAGCCACGAATTTAAGATATAATATCACTGATTTCAGGAACTACAGACATATCAGCCTCCTATAAGTGGTTTATAAAATCTTCACTACAGTTCTTTCACACCGTTTGAAAGTAACACTGGACACGGCTCAACCGAGAGAACAAGCTGGATTCAGGAGTGGCTACAGCACAATAGATCATATCCATGTACTGAGAGAACTAATTGAAACAGCAAGGGAATATGAACTTCCATTGTGCATGGCTTTTATCGTTTATAAAAGAGCCTTTGATTCGGTGAAACCATCAGCAGTTACAATGGCTCTGAAATCCTGCGGTATTGAAGATGCATACATTAATATTATTAATAACATCTATGAAAATTTAAGTGCAAAGATTCGGCTGTTTGAAAATACAATACACATAAAAATTGGAAAAGGAGTGAGACAAGGAGACACCATACCTCCGAAGCTCTTTAATGCCACATTGGAAAATGTCTTTCAATCACTGAACTCGGAAAACAAAGGAATAAAGATTAATGGAGATTATCTAACCCACCTTCGTTTTGCTGATGATGTAGTTATTTTTGCAACTACCCCATCAGAGCTGCAGAGTATGATCCAGGAACTTGCTGACAAGAGTAAAGAAGTGGGATGTAAAATGAACTTTCAGAAGACAAAAGTGATGTTCAATGCTTTTACAAGAAATGAAGATTTATCGATTGATGGAGAAAAGCTGGAGATAACAGACACGTACGTTTATCTTGGAATGCAGATATCAAGTGAGGGTCACATTGATGAAGAAATTAATCGGCGTACAAAACTTGCCTGGAAAGCTTTTGGAAGGAACAGCGTAATTTTCAAGAGCAATATGCCATTATGTCTTAAAAGAAAAGTGTTTGATCAATGCATCGTTCCAGTGCTTACGTATGGTGCAGAGACGTGGACCTTAACCTTTTAGTTAAGACATACAAAGGCTGCAGACTACTCAAAGTAGCATGGAGAGGTGCATGCTTTGTGTAACCAGGAGAGATAAGAAGTGGAACTCGTGGATCCGAAAAATGACAAGAGTGGAAGACATCATGATCAGAATAAAATCCCTGAAGTGGCAATGGGCTGGACATACTGCCAGAAGGACAGACCATCGATGGACACCCGAAATTTTAGATTGGATTCCAAGGGACAGGAAAAGACCCAGAGGAAGACCACATGGGAGATGGGTGAATGAAATTCGAAAGTATGCGGGAGTGACATGGAGGAGACTGCACTGTAAAAAATTGCTGTGAATTCTCAGGGTTTCAACTGTATTAAAACGGTTTACAGACCGTAAGCACGCCAACGGGCGATGAACCGTAAATTTTCGGTAGATAAACAACATGTTCACGGTGTTTAAACTGTTTTAACCATTGCGGTATAATACCTGTTTTTTTACGTGCTGTCGAATGGCAACGGGCTGGTCGCGGACGCCATGTTGGTACGAAGCGATGGAGGTCTCTCTATACACAAAATAAGGATTCTATGTTACTAAATAAGCACAGCAGCATTTATTTTCGGTAAGTATTTTTTTGTTTTGTGTAAGTCACAGTGCATTATGATGAGAATGTTAGTATTAAGTGGTTTTGGTAACAATTGAAACAAGTTTGATGTTTTATTTCATGTATGAGTTGCTCACGGTGGTCGTTAAACCTCCACTCAAAAAAAAAAAAAAAAATATTTCATGTATTTCGTTCAAATTATTTGTTAGGCCGAACAAGTTCAGTAAACGAATGCAGTTGCTAACTAATTTTCCTCGCTTGTCCTGTGACTAGGTGACAACTAGTTTTGGAGAACGAGGTACAAATTGTATAATGGTCAATTTTACCCAGACCACGTGGGTGCCAGGAAATTTTTATTTAGCATTCGCAAGTGCTAAAAATTCTAACACTATGCTCCTGCTTCCTTCCTTTTTTTTTTTTTTCAGTGCCAGACAGCGTTTTTTGGAATCTGGGCTACTGAATATTTTGTGGCCCCTATTTCTGGTCACAAGTGCTTGTAAAATACGAATGTCCTATTGACTATACGATAGATATGTACATATGTTGGATACCTATTTCCTTTATATATGTAAAGGCTTTGTAAAATACATCTTATGTGTTTGCAGACATAAGGAAATGTATTATTTTTAATATTTATTCCTAAAGAAATGCAAACATTGAATCAAGTATAGATAACAAAAATTTGAAATGAATGCACAAAAACAGAAGTTCACACATAGTTCAGGAGTTTGTCTTTAAAATGTCTGTTTAAAGATGCTGAAACATTTTTCTGCAAACTAACACATTGAAGAAATCTCATGTGAGCAGTGTGTATACCTCATCTGTGGTAAGATAGAAATTTATCAGAACCAATCAATTTCTTAAAAATTAGTTGAAATATATCAATACACAGGTATTTGTGTAGTAATAACTGCCAGTGTTTTCTGTAAAATTATAAAAAAATGACAGAAATATCACTCAACTCATGCCCAACGCACAACTCGAGGCGCGTCGCGTAAACTTAATAGCAGTACCAATATCTGTTTGTTTTATTTATAAAATGAGTACCCCAAAAGGTGTATTTCAATGCAAACACAATTGCACGTAGAAAGTTTTACAAACAGGTCACTTATGCTAGGCAGTAATTACATTAGAACTGCTTCGTGAGCTAAGAAAAACCCCTCAAAAAAATCACTTCAGGTGTACTGTGCAAGAAATAAACATTGCTAGTATACCCCAAAATCTTAAGTGTCCACATATCTTACAAAAAATTTTATACTAAAGAAAATTCAAACATTGAATCAAGTGTAGACAACATAAATGAAAAATGAATGCACAAAAACAAAAGTTTGCCGCCCCGGTTGTGCAGTGGTCTAAGCGATGACCTCTGATCATTCGTTCGAAAGAGGTCTATCGAATCCCGGTGAGGCATGGATGCTGTGTTTGTCTTACGGCACTGGCTCTCTCCCTTCCCTGGAACCAGTGACCCTAAATTAGGGACGGGCGACCGCTTATAGCCCATTGAGTTGCTCACGGTGGTCGTTAAACCTCCAATAAGGCCGCCCCGGTGGCTAGTGGTCTAGCGATGGCCTCTGATCATTCGTCCGGAAGGGGTCCGGGTTCGAATGACGGCGAGGCATGGATATTGTGTTTGTCTTACAGCACTGGCTCTTTCCCTTCCCTGGAACCAGTGACCCTAAATTAGGGACGGGCGACCGCTTATAGCCCATTGAGTTGCTCACGGTGGTCGTTAAACCTCCAATAAGGCCGCCCCGGTGGCTAGTGGTCTAAGCGATGGCCTCTGATCATTCGTCCGGAAGGGGTCCGGGTTCGAATGACGGCGAGGCATGGATATTGTGTTTGTCTTACAGCACTGGCTCTTTCCCTTCCCTGGAACCAGTGACCCTAAATTAGGGACGGGCGACCGCTTATAGCCCATTGAGTTGCTCACAGTGGTCGTTAAACCTCCAATAAGGCCGCCCCGGTGGCGCAGTGGTCTAAGCAATGGCCTCTGATCATTCGTCCGGAAGGTGTCCGGGTTCGAATGACGGCGAGTCATGGATATTGTGTTTGTCTTACAGCACTGGCTCTTTCCCTTCCCTGGAACCAGTGACCCTAAATTAGCGACGGGCGACTGCTTATAGCCCATTGAGTTGCTCACGGTGGTCGTTAAACGTCCAATCAAAAAAAAAAAACCTCCAATAAAAAAAAAAAAAATTCAGGCGTTCGTCTTTAAAATGTCTTTTTTGCTTTGAGGTTTGTGAAGAAGTGCACAACATCGTCAAACTAACTGCTGAGCAATATCATGCTCTAATGACATGATAGCAAGACTGTTAAGCCTTTGTTGAAGCATTGTCAATCACAAGTTATTTTTTACCAAGTGTAGTTTTAATACAGTGAATGTACATTTGGGAAAATATCATGTATATATATATATGTGTGTGTGTTTTGCAATGTCTTGACAAGAACATTTTTTTTTTTTTTGTGCAGTAGCTACATTCACACTTGATAAAGTCATAGAACTGTGAAATTTTACTATGTAAAGATTCATCTAAATCCTCACTGTAAAAATCTAAACAGTTATTTAGAGAAATTTAGTTGACAGTTAACTAAGAACTGAAATGGAAATTGAATTTTTTTTATAAGCTAACAGACATTTGTTATCCAACTGATCAATAATCACATTAAATGTTTCTACTTCACATTTTTTCTGTCCTTGAAGAATAGTTTCATTACGGTTATTGCCATGTGCATATTTTTTAATTGTGATTAGACAAAACTTCCAGAAGATTTTTCACTTAATGTTTTATCTATTTCTTCATATTTTTCAAAATTATTTCTTTCATTGGCAATGAAATGGGATAATGACAGAAGGTTACGTCCAGTTAACAAATCTAGTGATGGCTTTTGTAATTTAGTATCAACTTTATCACATCTTTCTAAAATGCATCATAACTTGCGTAATTATGGTTCGATTTCAGTGAAATTTTAGTATGTGTTAGGGGACCACTGGGGACGAACCCTATTGGAAATGGGGTCAAAGGTCACAACATAGGAGCAGGATGCATTCCATTGCCATTATGCGTCATAACTTGCGTAAATATGGTTCGATTTCGATGAAATTTTAGTATGTCATAGGGGATCACCTGGGGACGAACCCTATTGAAAATGGGTGCCAAAGAGCACACATGAAAATAGATTCAAATTTATGAGAGAAACTTGAAGAAAAAACATCCAATCTCTGTAGGTAGAAGAAAAGATTTAGGATTTCTAGACAATGGAAGTCCTAAATTTAATATGAATAATGCAAATTATTTCTTCAATTTGCGCTTTTCGGAACTTTTTTACCCACACAAAGTTTTCAGTCCTCAGTAAAACAGGTGTGGGCTCTACTAGTTTTGTTGGGGACCAAAAAGTTCCAAATACTCCAACCTCCTTTAGCCCACCAAACACCCCTGCTCTGACAACTGGTTTTGGAGAACGAGGCACAAGTCGTGGAATGATCAATTTCACCTGCAGACCACATGGGCGCCAGAAAATTATTTAGCTAGCACTGTTACAATTGTAGGTGATTTAACAAGAATTCTGACACCATACTCCTGCCTCCTATATCTTTCCTGTCCCAGCTGCTAATCATTCATCAACTTAATCCATTAAGAATTTCATTTGCTGATTTTTGTGTTCAAATTTGTGCTTTCATCCTAATTTCTTTACATAGTCTGTGACGGGTTTAAAATTTATTACATGCCAGGATGCATAATAATATTTTTTAATCGCCGGGATGCGGCCCAACTTCAAACACTTTATTTCTATGGGTGGTCAAATTTTATTTCTGTAAAAACACATAAGTTGTTAATCAGAGTTAAAGTTGATGCCATTGTTTTCCAGCCAATAGCTATCTCAAATAGCCTGGCAAATCCCTCTTTTTTTCCAGGTAGAGTTGCCATTATGTTCCAAGCTTAAATCTAAGAAATTCCTTAGTCAAACTCTGCATTAGCACCAATGCTAAACATCATTGTTACCCCCCCCCCCCCCCGTTAGCTTAAAATACACTGCTCAAAACTATTGGGAGATATCGTGGTTTAGATATGAACTACTGACATCAACTGTTTGTATGCTAAGAGAAATTGAAGGAAAGTTATTACAATGAAACTTTTGCATACTTCCAAACACCTCAGTATGCAAAATTGATTGTGGGACGTTAAAAAGGGTATGTTTCTGTCAACGAATGAAAAGTGAATTGTATCTTATGATCGTTTAGTCCAGGATAAAAATGACTCGTGCTTTGAATGTGATGTCCGAACAGGATTTACCCGAATCTGTAGCCTGAGGGCTATCGGTCACTTAGAAGCTGGTCAAACCCAATCGCAAGTAGCGGACGCCGTTGGAGTGTCTCGAAGCATGATTTCCAGATTTTGGAATTGGTTTTCAGATACCAAAAATTTAAGGCAAAGACCAGGGCAAGGTCACAGGAAAGCAACGTCAAGAAATGAGGATCGTTTTTTATCACTGACTGCCAGGAGAAACCGGAGTATGAGCGCCCCTCTTCTGCAATGCAAGCTCCATACGGCTACTGACACAAATGTTTCGACTCAAACTGTTCGCACCCGACTACACAGTGTTGGTCTGTATGCTCGACAACCTATGGTATGTGTTTCTTTAACCGCATGCCACCGTGCTGCCTGCAGATTTTGAGCACATGACCCTGCTGATTAGAGAAGAAATTAATGGAGCAACGTTCTCTTCTCAGACGTGTCTTGCTTTACTGTACATCCTGATTATTTTGAGGGAACAAGGTATTTGTAACAACCAGAGGTAGAAAAATATTCTGAAATCTGGTGGCCAGCTAAATTTTTTAGTGGCCAGACATTGAACCTGCGGGGAGGAGGGGGCTATATATAATGTCAAAGTCGTACACTTCTGTCCAAAAATGTTCTGCCCTCAGCCCTGGCAAAAAAAAAAAAAAAAGGTACTCGTTTTTTGTTTTGTTTTTCATCTGGGGCTCGCAAATTCCTGAATTATCATAATTTTCATCGTTTATCCTCAGACCCTGGAAATCGCACTTTTTTTTTTATTTTCGTATAATCTGTGCCGGCGTATAATTCACAGATTGTGACATTCAGAAGAAAAAGAAAAAAATAGCCATATGATCTTGTATATCACAAATGTTGATCCAGAAGCGGAATTTTCGACAGAAAAGTTAGGCACATAAAGACCCCGGAGTCCGAAGAAATGAAACAAAGACTTTGGTCAAACTGGCAAAGGACAAACTAAAATACAAGGCACAGTGTACACGAGATTCAGAACATAGAACTTTGAAATGAAGCGTGCATGTTTAGGTTCCTGCAGCAAGCACTGTGCATACATTTTTATTGGCCAATTGATGAGGAGAGGGCACAAGCACAGTCAGCATTTTGTCTTTCCCGACAATACAAAGACAAAATAACTGCCGCCGCCCCTTCCTACAGCTTTCCCGGTCTTTCATTATGACATCCCTTTTCCGTCCTCTTCACTTCGTGCAAATCCTAGACTGAAATTTTTTTCCGAGAGAGTTCCTTTTCCAATTATATAGCCCCTCTCCAGCACAATTACCCTGCAGATTATTTTTCAAATTGAACGGCAGCAAAAACTTTTTTATTTTATTTTTTTTAAATCGTTTATTCGTGGCTTATACAATGCAAATTGCCGTACATGTTTTTCAGTGAGAAATTTACCTTTATTTTCATTTTTACGATATGATCATAAATATGCCTTTGTACATTTGTCTCCCCAAAAATTATTAAATTTAAATTTACTAATTGTTTTGGCCATATTTTTCTTTTTGCATAGCATACTAAGTGTATGTAGTTCCTATTCCAACCTCTAAAGTTTTCTGTCACTCAGTTTTAATACAAAACTACGATATTCCCTATTCCCTAATTGTTTTTAGCTGTATATATATAGTAATAAAGTCAACCACAGATAAATTGTAATCCTAATACAGAACCCAAAATAACATCCTGAATTCCTGATAAGATAATTTTTTTCCAAAGACCAAACCTCCCCCCCCCCCCCCCGCCGCATTAAAAATGGCAAAATCCAATAAAAAAATTTGCAGCGTGTTAGTGAAAACACCAAATATAAATATAATCATCTGGTAATTTCTAAACCTTACTTTACCATGGACTTCAATCAAGATGGCTGATGCCATATTTGATATATCTCAAGGGGCCTCTCTGTCCCTCATTGTCAGTTTGTCACTATAAATGAATTGAAACAAATCTCCGAGAATGTACATCATGAAAGGGTGAATCCGTGAAAATTTTAATCACAATGTAACATTCAGGCCTCTTGTGTCGCCATTCTGATTGAATATCAGCAATGAAGTCACATCACCAGTGAAGCATTATCTCCATCAGTGCTATAAATAAATGAGGCTGGAGACAAGTTTCTAGAAATGAAAATCTTATTTTTTGAAAAACTGGAAAAATAAGAGGTACATACAAGTACCGGATTTATTTAAAAATAGAAAGTAGTCATGACTACTCTTTTTTGTGCAAAGTACATCACAACTTGCATTTCCTTTGACATCTTGGAGTCGAATTTTTCATGATTACAATACTTTCTCATGCTAATGTATGAAAAAGAAAAAGTCTTTTTCACATAAAAAAAAATAACTAGGAACTCTCATAAAATTGCAGGTCCTGTTAATGTGGTGCTCCACAGAGCTGCACACATAAAATCTTTACTGTTTCTACCGGTTTTCAAAATCTTTTGGATTCAAAAGTCTTAGTTTCTTATTTCCTTCTCAACAAATGAAATTCTTGTTTTTATTCTGTTGCATTTATTTGCTACAAAAATGTATATATACAGGGTGTCCGAGAATTATTGGACACATAACAAAATTATATAAAACAAAACATTAAACAGACAGAAATAAACTGACTGTATTAACTTACAATGTAACTGCACAAGTTAATAAATTTCGATGTGAGATCCCTTGGTTGCTCGTAGTACGTCTAAGCGATACTCAATTTCATGCCATGTATTGGCAAGCATCTGAGGAGTTATGGAATTAAATAGCAGCTGTGATACGCTACTTTAGTTCCTGCAAATCAGTACAAGGCGTCTTATAGACACGATCCTAATCCCACATGAAATAATCCAATGAAGTTAGATCTGGAGAGCAAGGAGGCCACAGAATGGGACCACCACGGCCAATCTATCTGTTAGGGAAAAGGCTCATTTAGGCACTTATGTATACATGTTGACCAATGCGCAGTCGTACCGTCTTGTTGGAAAATGACATCATATCTTTTGATCTGGGTATAGCGAAAGTTTCTATCGTATCCAAGTAAATGTCATCATTTGTTTTTTTTTGCAGAAGGAAGGGCCAATCACTTGTCTTTTTGATAGGGTGCACCACACGTTAACTTTTGGCGAATCGCGTTCCAGTTCACTACCCCATATCCTACAGTGACAATTCACAATACATGAAATGTGGATTCATCACTGAAAATGACAGTACTGAGAAAGTTTTCGTTGTTTTTCACTCAATTTAGCATAACCACAGCGAAATCGTTTCGCTGAGTGTGATCATTTACATGCATCTTTTTCACTATTTGGATTTTATAAGCGTAAAACTTTAATTTCTTGTGCAAGATATCGTGAACTGTCGATTTCGGAATGCACAGTTCTCTGCTTGCTTTACGAACGGATTTCCTGGAGCTTCGTCGGAAACTTCCATTAACTTGGTCAACCGTCTCACCGCTGATGCTAGGCCAACCGGCTCCTCCACGAGGTTCCACATTGCCAGAACTGTTTTATCCATTGCTTAATTGAATTCATTGATGGAGGATTATTATTGAGTATCCAATATTTCTGGGACACCCTGTATATTGCTTAAGACAACAGTGCTGACAATTACGGAGGATCATACTCTAAACGGTATCGTCTTTTAACTTTAATGACAGACTTTAATTTCGCAAGCCATAACACACACATCACCTTGTGCTGTACGGATGACATTACTACCGATTGCGCATTTCTCATACATTCCTCATCAGGCCACACCTAGTGCCATCTATCGGATTCTGGGAATAACAATTCTGCAAAACAAAAATATAGAAACCGTGTTTGTAATACGTGACATAGAAAAACGGACAATGCTCAGTTGTTTTTTTTACATAATTTTGTAATGTATCCAATATTTCTGGGACACCCTGTATATTGCTTAAGACAACAGTGCTGACAATTACGGAGGATCTTTTTGCGGACATATTTTTTGTATTGTAAATAATTTTGGTAATGAATCTTTGTTCTGCATGCTAAATTGGTTGAATTTTTAAAAAATATGTAAAAGAATTTGGTTTCAGATGAATCAAAGCCTTTGGCAATAAGTGTCAGTTATTGTTTATTTTTGACACATGAAATTTTACATTCAATACATAAAGTGATTCCTTCTGTTTTTCTTAGGAATATCTCATATTATAAAACATTTTGCATAAAAGTGCATTCTTAATACTTAACATCATGTATGAGTGCGTCAATTGCAACTATGTTTCTTTATCTTTAAAGAAATATGTTCACCACATGAGCATTCATAGAAATGTAAATAATTTTAGATTTCAGTGTGGGGTGCGTGGTTGCTCCAAGGCATTTGGCTCTTACTATGGCTTTAATACTCATGTCTCGCGATACCACCGTGGATTGCGTGGTTTACAACTTTGCAATTCAGAAGTGGATTTAAAGTAACCAAAGATTGTGTCATAAGGCATTTAATAGAGTTTCTGATTTAATATCGCACATTAAGTCACATCTAACCTCCGGGGGCTTTATTAGATGCTGTTTTAAGGGGTGTGCCAAAACATTTAAAGTCAGATCTTCATTTTCATCCCATTTATCTAGATATCATCTGAATCACAGTACAAAATTCCTATCTCCACAGTTTCTTAATTCTGAGCCAGTTGCCCTGACCTTGAGAGTTGACAGTACTGTGGAACTAGTCACTTCTGATGTAAGTGAACAACTTAATCAGTCAGACAGCCATATCTCTGAAGAACTCACACTGAAAAATATTGCTCTTTTTTGCTTGCTTTTGGAATCAAAATGCCTAATCCCATGTAAAACAATACAGTTGATAACAGAAGAGATAAATTATTTACTGATTCAGGAGGATTCCTTTTTCACACAGAGTTTCACTGCTAAATTGAGTGAATTAGTAAATATATCTGAAGATGAAAAAAAAAATTGTAAAATATGTCCATGACTCAAAGTTTTTAAAATCTACATTCGATACTGAATCGGGACTTCTTAAATCTATCTATTTAAGACAACAATATTTTTAAAAAAGCATGAAATTTGTCAAACCCATTGAAATTTGCATGGGTCGTGATGAGGTAAATTGCTTGCGTTACTGCCACTACATTCCAATTAAAAAAAAAACTTGTTAATCTGCTCCACGATAAGTCTGTAAAGGATCAAGTAGATCATCCACTGAAAAATGAAGTAGCAGATCGAATGAGTGATTTTAGTGACGGTAGCGTGTTTCAGCAATGCCAAGCAGACGGATCAATAAAAATCCTTCAGCTTATCCTTTTTCAGGATGTGTTTGAGGTTGTTAACCCGTTAGGTTCTTCACGAAATAAACATAAAATTCTCGGATTTTATTTCACATTAGGAAACATATACCCTCAGTATAGGTCATCAGTTCACCAAATGCAGCTTCTTTTACTGTGCTGTGAAAAAGATTTAAAATTGTTTGGCCAAAAAGTAGTATTTAGGCAATTGATTGGTGACCTTAAAGAAATTGAGAATGGATTTAATGTGGATGGTGTATGTTATGTAGGGAGGGTTTTTTTGTATTACTGCTGACAATTTAGGAGCACATTTTATTGGTGGATTTAACCAGAATTTCTCAACTTCAGAATATATGTGCCGTTATTGTCTAATGCAAAGAGATACTTGGAAGAGTATCCATATTTGAGTGCTTCATCACGAACTGTTGAAAATTATGATGCATCTGCTTTGCAATTAGCCATGGGTAGCCAAGGAATCATTTCCCCCGTCTCTGTTCAATGAGTTGCAGTACTTTCATGTTTGTCTTCCTGGGCTCCCTCCTTGTGTTGGTCATGACTTGTTTGAAGGGGTTTGTGACTATGATTTGTCACTTTACCTAAATTATTTTGTTCAGAAAGGCTGGCTTACGTATACTTTATTAAATGATCTAATACGTGGCTTTTCATTTTTTGAGCATGATGCTTCTTGCAGGCCTGCTGTGTTTCACCCAAAAAGCAAAAGGTTAAATGGCAGTGCTTGTCAGAACTGGGCCTTACTTCACTTTTGCCAATCCTTCTGTACTCTAAGATAGATACTGATGATTCTGTATGGAATCTACGTAGTTGTTACACTCAGAGAAATTGTGGAATTTGCCTGTGCACCTAGCATAAGTCATTCACAAATTGCATATTTCAAAATCATAATTGAAGAGTACTTGGAGGGAAGGAAGGTTGCTTTTGCAGATGTGCCTCTTCGACCAAAGCACCACTTCCTTCTGCACTATCCTGAGTTAACGATGAAATTTGGACCATTTATTCGTCTTTGGACATTGCGCTTTGAGAGTAAACATTCATATTTCAAAAGAGTTGCCCGAAGATGTCAGAACTTCAAAAACCTCACTGATACACTGTCAAACAAACATAAGTTATTGCAAGCTTATCTTCTAAATGGCTCACTTTTTGCTGAAAGGGTTCGGTTTGAAGACAGTCAAACTTTCATTATCGAGTTGTACTCCATTCAAATACAAAGGGCAATAAAAGAATCAGAATATCAACCTCTGCACATTTCAAACAAAGTGAAAATTTTTGGTACTCCCTATACTGTAGGCCAGTTTTTGAACGTAAAGAACAAAGATAATGATTGTGTCTTTGGAGAAATACTGTTCATATTAGAAGATAAAAACAAGGAAATATTTTTTATTGTTAATGTGTGGGAGGGTCGTTGGTGCTCAGATAGTGGTTTGCACATTTGTAAAAGTACACACAGAGTTTTGTGTGTGAATGACAAATAATTAGGTGATTTCTACCCTTTATCATGCTACAGTTGTGGTAATAAAAAAGTTATTGCTTTGAAACATAAGTTTTTTAATGGTTTAGCAACAGCAATAGAGCACTAGATAATGCATATTTTATCAGCTATTTGTACACTGCCATTATTGCTACTGACACAGCTAGCTGAATATTGGTTCCAGGAGTGCAAAATGGTCAGTAGAAGTAAATTATTTTCATCTTGTTCAGTAATTTTTTTTTTTTAATTAGTCAGTAAAGTTCTCCCATGGGGCATTTAAATTCCTAAAAGACAGTGAGAAATGCTGCTGTGGATATGTATGGAAGAATCTTTATCTAAAAATTATGATTCAATTCACAAGTGAAAAATTGGAAGGTCTCTTGTAATGAAGAGGAAGGAAACACACCTGGTTCCCTTCCTAGCCCAAAGATAGATAGTTATGGATGCATCAACTGGGCACCTAACTGGCCTCACAATGAGACTACAGAGTCCCTTCAGTTTAAAAAAACCCAGCTCACTGAGGGAGATGAAAAACTAATTGAGCTAATCAGTGACACCTTGTACTTACAGCGCCTTGACATAAATAGTGGAACAAGCCTGGTGAAATTAGTTGAAGACTGGCCACAGTTGTTT
Organism: Macrothele yani; assembly: GCA_039090855.1. NCBI lineage: Eukaryota > Metazoa > Arthropoda > Arachnida > Araneae > Macrothelidae > Macrothele > Macrothele yani. The sequence continues at coordinate 38,199,750 of CM077004.1, forward strand.
TCGGGTGTTGGCCTTTTGCAACACTTTCGATTACTAACAGGCATTGATATATACAGCCAATTCTGCAAGTCAGTTGAAGATCGAAAGGCCGAACTTTTGACTTATTTTCGTGCTCAGAAAAAGACAAATTTACTGCAGCTATTTGCAGAAGCCGGTGTGTGAAATGGCAATCAAGTCATTTTGCTAATTGCAGCAGTTGCTGCATATTTTGATGAAGATGTAAAATTTCTTCTGGCAGTTTCTGAGGTAATTTTGAATTTATTCTATTGATTTCTTTAAACTTTATAAATCATAATGATCATTGCAATTACAACCAACATAATTGTATGAAATTTTAGCTTTTTTACAGAGAAACCAAATATTTGGAATATTTTCTTTAGTAGAGAAATGTAGTGTAAATTTTATAATTGATGATCAGTATATCTCTTAATATTGGCATTACCCTCATATCTACTTGAATATTGTGATTTCAATAATTTGGATATTGTCAGCTGGTATACTATCACTATGTTTTAACAACCATTTCATTGATAATCGGCTACACATCAAATGATACTGTTGTATAAGTATGAAGATCTACTAGCAGATTTTCAATAGTTTAATGTGCTATATCAGTAAGATGGGTCATTTGAGGGGGTGGGGGAGTGCGTCTCAAAAAAAGTTTTGAAAGGGTGAAACAGTCTGTAGTACACTTATCTATTATTTTTCAAACATTGACCTACTTACACCAAATATATGAATTTCTGCTAACATCTATTTTTTTGAAGAGTGCCCCACATCTATTTGGATATTACTTTTACAGATGTCTGGTGTGGATTTTTTTATGGACCTACGGATAAAATATGTTGGTCCACAGTTGTTGTTTTTTAACTCTCTTGTAGACTTAAGTGGGTTTCCATTTACATGTGTGCACGTTGTGGAGATTTCCAACAAATTTGTTGCCCACCCTTTCATCTACAGATATCTCCCACCTTTATTTTGGGAAATACTGACCCTTGGATGCAGGAGTAACAGAAGGTGCCTTTGCGGGTAAGAAGTGGATCTAAAATTAAAATCTGACCTTTTGTTATCTGTGATCACAGATCATAATTTTTTGCCTACAACCGTGTTCTCTTCATAAGAGTTACTGGAGGTGTTTTTGGCATAAATTAGCTTATTCAATGCAAATGGCCTTGAGCGTGGGTGGTGTAATTCAGGGAGCAGGATCATGGAAAGCCTTACCTGATTCGTTTGCAAATTCAGCCAACATAGAAGGCAACACGCAGCATTTTTTAATGTTAAATTATGCGTTTTCTTGGCCGTTACAGTTTTATCACTAGTAAAAGGAAGTTAAAAAAAATATCAGCTAGCTTAACTTTCTGATTGCTGGTATTCTGATCTAATGTTGGCAAAGGGATAAAGATATGGGAAGCTGTAGAGTGAAGGGCTGGGTACAACACAATATTCTTTGGCTGATAAGTCATATTAATGTTTTTAATTTACAAATAATTGGCAAAAATATTAATTTCTCCCAAGTTTTGAAGGTTTATCATGGCAAACGCAAGGGTGAGGGTGCAGCCACCTATACTATATATATATAAACAGTCTAGATGGAATAATATGCGCAAAATGAGCCTGCTTCACCCCCCCCCCCCCAAGCTACATCAGTCCTCAACATGCTGTATGTTTTAATGTTGGTTCCTTTTCTTATTTGTAGAATTTTAGAGCATCACTAAAATGAAGTGCAACAGTATTTTATCAGTATCTTGATTTTGTGATTCAAAAGTAATTGATTTTTTTTTTCAGGTGCTCAATCCTCACTGTCCTCCTAATGAAGCAGTAACATCTCCATTTCTAGCTGTAAAAGGTAACACTATGATTTCCCTCTTGAATATTTTGAATTTTATTCAAACTGCGTATGGTTTTATCATACCATAAAATTTTGTTTTCTTAGAATATGATGACACCACACGTCATATTCAGGGTATTGGCAAACATGCACTTTCAGTTTGTATGTTAAGGGAAATGCACAGTGGCCTAAAAAGCCTCATCTGCAATAACCCACGTTTTCTATATCATAGTTTAGCAATTATTGTACATTTTCATACTGTCGTGTATTAGAAGAATAAACTGTCTTTTAATGGCATTAACTCATAAATTTTGAAGTAAATTACCTGCACTATTTTTAAATGTTTTGATTGCTGTGGTGAATAGCTATGTACCTTCCCCTTTGTAGAGAGGTGAGAACAATTATGTAGACATAAAGCTTGTTAAATGAGTTTTCTTTTCCCTGTGCATCAACCTTTAAGTCGTTGCTTTCGCAAGGGAAACCAGCTATGAAAGCTGGTGTTGACTTTACCACTGTGGTACATCCGAGTTTCAACTTCCAATCTTTGTTCCTCTTTTGGGCGGAGGATTAACTTGGAACAGACTATTGACTAAGATTAACTAGTCCAGTAGTTTGCTGCTAAGGAAAAGGGATTGCAAATAAAAGGTATTCATGATGAAAAAGTAAAGGAACTATAAAGTTGTTAAATACATGAATTTCCGTCAATATAGGCTAATACATTGTTATTCTCTAAAATTTTCTGGAAGAACTAGCAAATGTTCCTAATTTTCTATTGGAACTCCTTACATATGTAAAGAAATTAAGAAAATGTTTTGTGTAAGATCGTGATTTTTATTTCTAAGATTTTTTTTTTTTTTTTTTTCATTTTCTGCCAACAATAAATTATTGATATGAAGATCTCCTTTGTGCTGATTCATAAAAGTGGAGTGTTTGGCAATCAGTGACATATTGAAAAAGTTCTGCACGATTTTAACCTTTATATCTTATTGTGGGTCTATATTTCAGTGTATTCTGTCCATTTGTTGCATGTGGGGAAAATCGGAAGGGCAACTCTCGATATTTGCTTCGGAGTGTGCTTCCGCATAGAGAAAACATGTGGAAGCACACTTCCAAACTATCTAATGTTTTGTCCTTTGAGTGTATGTACTGTGTGTGTGAGAGAGATGTGCTGTTAAAATAGATACCTTTCTAGTAACCATGCTGAGCCACCTGTCTTAATAATGCATACATTTTTTTCACCTTTTGGCTGAATTCAGCCTTTTTTAACATTGTTTTGGTTATTTTTTATATTGTTACAAAACTGAAGTTGTTCTTTTTTTTTGGCGGGGGGGGGGGGGGGGTTAGTTACCCTGTTATAAAAGCAATTGAACTGTGTACGTACAACTTGAAACCAAAGAGAACTAATTTTTGTTTTCTTTAAAGAAAAAGTTTTTCTGAATCATCCTCTTTCCTACTATTGTATTACAGTATTAATTTATTGCACTTTTCTGAAAATCAGGCTCTTATAAGAATCACTTCAAAATTTTTAGTAATTTGGACTTCTTGATGCTGCTATATAGCTCTCTGAAAACATCAATAAACTTTTTTTTATTCTGACAATGTGTGACTGCTCAACCTACTGAAAATGTGATTTTGATTTTTCTGCTACAGTCCTGTGGCAGTGTCATTGTTGGACTTATTATTATAAGGTTGTCTGATATAATAATTCCCCAAGAAGCATTTTCAGTGTGTCTTGCCAAATCTGATGTTGCACTGGTTATTTAATTGCTCTAACAAAGTTCCAACAGCCTGTGAGACACCACAGTGTGACTTGGTCAGGAAAAAAGTTAATTTTTTTGTAGTTGTAATTAATAAAATTATTTTATATTGGCTTATACAGGATGATTGCATATTCTGATGTGCTTAGTAATTATAATGTTCAATGCTTTTTTTTCCCTCGCATCGCTAAAAAATTCAGCCTTTATTTTTTCATTGGTCAGTCTCGTGTCTGTTTCATGCGGCAAAATGCCGAACATTTTCAAAGCTTGTGAAAATATTCTTCAAGTATTGCCAGCCATACCACCTCCAAAATTGTCCAAATTTTGCTCAGGTTCATGGCCAAATGGACCCGTGCATTTTCAAAGCTTGAAAATGCACGGATCTTTAGAGAAATAAAAAGCTGCAGTTCTAAGAATGGCATACTTCTTCACTTATCATTGTTTGCTGAATGTTTCTGCTTTGAAAGTTTGTGCCATGCTTTTGTTAAAATTCTGCCTAACCAATTGTTAGTATCATATTTGGTTTTCACACTCTTAACAGTACAATGTTTTGATTTTTTAAGTATTTGCTTTATTTCACTTGTATGTATATTGTCCTCTGCATTTTTTTTATAATACTGTATTTTTTTAATTATTGTATTCTTACATTTATGCAAGTAAAAATGTCATATCCAAACATGCCAACCTTCAAAATCTGAAAATCGGGAGATTATTACAGCTCGTAAAATCACATGAGCTCTATTTTTATCGATATTTTCCAGAAGTATTATTGGTCCACTAAAAGTTCTGGAGAACAAAACAAAAATAAAACTAAAAGCAATACCCATTTTATTGCATTGTTAGTTTTTGTATTGTAAATGTATACACCCCAGATATTTTTTTTCCTAACTTAGATAAAGATCATGTAATCTCGGTGCCCATTACGTATAGTTATTGGGGGGTGGGGGTGGGGGTGCAGTTTAAAAACATTCAAGCTCTTCGTATTCCTAAGGGTTGTGGTCTGTTTTTGGTTTTGGAAATTACACTCTTCATTACGCTCCTCCCTTCCACGGATCATCCAACTCCCTACTGAAATAGGTTTTTTGGGTACGTAGATTCTGCAAGATAATAAAAACGTAAAATGGCCCGCGTGCTATAGTCTTCTTTAGGTTGTGCGCGACGGCAAAAACAACAAAAAGCATCGTACTAACATCGCCTTTCGTTACAAGGCAAGGCCAAATTTTGTCGTTAAGTGAATTCGCCGGATTTCTTGAGGCGAAGGGTTGAAAGACTGAACTGCAAGAAGGCAGGGCAGCTGCCATCTGTCAATTAATTATGGACCCTCCCCGGCATTCCTACTGCCAGAGCGGGTCAGCTCTTTGCTGAAGGTGTCATATGACAATCGGGCTAGGGGAAAAATTTTTAAAGCAAATTTTTTTGGTCGGAAGCTAGCGCTTAGACCGCTGCGCCACCTGGGAAGCTTTCTTTTTTGCAGATAGGAGGAGAGGACAAATACAAAACTGATGACTGCAGTTGTCGCCTTGCTTTGACGCAGAAAGAGAAAATTATTTCACAGGCAATTCAAAATCATGGTGGTGGTTGATGGAATGCTGACCATCCTAATGGCTAATTCTCGGTGAAAATCAGGAGAATTTGACATTCATCCGGAGAGTTGACACATCTGCATACCCCATATGAACTGAATTCAACCTGATATGATTTTAAATTTCCATGCCTGAGCACTCTCAGGCAGTAATTTTTGCAAAGTTATTGCTATTATCATGGGTGAAAGAGTTCCGCCTTTTTGGAAGTCATTTGGGAGTTCCCAAGATCGGCAGTTAATAAATGGGTAGTGAATTAATTATTTTGCAGATGGTTGGTTGGGTTTGACTTAACCAGCCACTTCGGAGATTTATAAAAATGAAAAGTTTTTTTTTACATGTCCATGATTTGACCCTTTTTCCCCCCACTACTTAAGTCTATCTTATTTTGTTCTGAAGTTGTTGGAAGCGAGCCCTGCTTCTGAGTGAGTGTTAGCATTATTAAAGTTACAAGCAAAAATCTTAACTAAATTTGATGACAGTAATACAAAGATCCTGATGTCTAACAGGATAGGGGTATCTTGGTTACACCATTTTATAACTGCTGTTTGATGCAGTACAAAAGTTAAAACTGCATAATTACCATTGTTAAATTTGTTAATTTTACATAAAATTTTAGGAATTTAATATATATATATATTATTTTTTTAGGTTCCTCTGTTCTAAACCCAGAGAACTTCATGTTAATAATTGACAGAATGTGTGTCAATAGTGTGCAAAATCCAATAAAAGCAGTGTGCATGCTGTTTTCTGCCTATTTTGTGTTTAATATTCACTACCCCTTTGAGGCAAAAGTGACATTGGAATTTTTGCAAAGGTTAGTATAGGAACTTTTGGATAAAACTTTGATTTTATTGAAGTTTTTTTTCTCTCCAATGTTAACAAAGTGTATAAAATATATTTTTTACATCTATAATTGTGTATGTATTGCATGATATACAAAAATAGTGACATGTCCTTTATTGAGAATATAAACCTATTTTTTTTAAACAAAGTATAATACTAAAATAATTTTGGTCTTTTCATCTGTTCTAACCCTAAGCCTCCACTTTACCGAGGAAAATAAGTAGTCTCTCTCTTTCTTGAGGACTGGGTGTAAAAATAAATTGTGTCCACCTATTTACTAGAAGGGGTCTGCTGCTTTTCCTGGATTTTTGCAGTTGGTATCAGTCTCAGAATATAGACGTGCATGCGTATGCCATGCACGGATAGTTTCCAAATTATTAGCAGCTTTTGCAGATAGTTTTTGCTTGTAGATTTAAAAATGTTATTTACAGCAATTAAAACACTTAAGGCTTTACTCAGATTAATATATTTACTTCTATCTCAACGAGAAATTTTCACATCTTCTGATAGGGACTTCTTTTGGTTTTACAGACTTTTCTGGCCTCTTGATTTTATCAAAGCCTGTTCTCAATATATAGGAACTGTAACAAAAGTTTCATTTACACAGAAAGACTATAAATTATATTGCCAGGTTCCTCTTGCAGTTGCTAGTTATGCAATTAAAGTCTTTTCCTTATGTATTTTATAAGTCTACTATTTTTGAATTAAGTTGAAAATGCTATTTATAATTTTTGAAAGTTCATTAACGGAACTGCTTTTCTAGATATAAAAACTTTAATTAGTCTTGTTTTTATGAGGTTCATAGTGTTCTGGCCTTAAGGTCCATTTTACACACATTTCTGCGCATTCAGTCTTGATATACTTTTGTCCTCTCTAGAATCTGTAATGTTCTAATAATTATTTATTGTCATATTAATTTTTCTTTAAATTATCTTATTCTATTGTTATGATTCATGGGTTTTCAGCAAGTTTTCTGTTTCAATGGTTGTGTATGCAGATACATTTAATTTTTATACAACTCTGCTAGGTATTAGGAATCTGCTCAGTCCATGAAGGCATCAGTCTTTTATTTTTCCATGAAGGCATCAGTCTTTTATTTTCAGTTGCCCTCTAGTAATTCCACCTGCCTTGTTAATTTTCAGACCTGGCCATTGTGACAATTTTTTTTGGTGGTCTTCATTTTCTTGAGTTGACTGCAAATTTTTACCACTACACTTGCCAAATATTATGAACATTGTATTGTATAACCAGTATTCTTATTGTGGGATAAAAATAGTATTCAAATTGATCAAATCTTTTCCATTATTGATGGTCTTCAGGATTTCTCACTACACAAATAATTTAGTTTTTGTAATAATTTAAAATCAAACTAGTAGTGTGCTGTAAAGATACATATTATTTTTGTATATATATTGTTACTTTTTTAGAAGCCAGAATTTTTATGATGTATTTCATTGTGTTAATTTCTCACTTTAATCACAGGTGCTTTGTGGGTATAAATCCTGTATGTGGATCAAAGGAAGAAAGGGAAGAAGCTTTATTCTGAAGTCAATCCAAAAATTGCAAAGTTATGGCACAAAGTAAAAGACCACAACAGTTGGCTAAAAGATATCAGACAATAAGTGGCACATAATAAAAAAAAAAACATTGTCTATGATATTAGTTGATCTGTATATATATTGTTACACCAATTAAGTTTGTTGTTTTTTTTAATAAAAAAAAATGCAATCCAGTTGATTCGGTACTTTTCCTGTGTATCTAAGCTTCAATTATATATCAGTATTTTGGTAATGGTAGTCCTAAATCTATGAAACAATAAATTACTTTTTGCCTGAGCACATTGGAAAATATCTGTTGGTAATTTGTTTCTAGTTCTCTGCATATGCAACATTTATTTTTTTTAATACTACTGATTCCCCGGTGTCTTCAAGCCAACTGCTATACACCATTATCTCTGTAGTTTTGACATCTGTTTGTTATACTTGCAAACAACGTGCACTTTGGCTTTCTGACTCCTTCCAATTTAAACACCTACAGTGAACTGCAATTGTCACACCAGAAGTTGTAGGGACAAAAATGAAAAATGTGTTACTTTGTGCTGTCATGTAGAAATTAACTGTTTTTAGTAGTCCTTTGGAAAAATCCGAGGAAGCTGTAACAATTTGCTCATCTAGATTTTCAATGGCATAAATATTTTGCACAGGACTTACAAGTTAAGTCATTCACCCCAGTGATCTACGTCAGTAAAACTGCATAATGCATATTGTTTCTTAGATGAAAATGATTCGACAGTACTCATTATAAGCAAGTTTGGTGGTATTTGTATTTTGACCATTACGGTAGACTAAGAGTGGCATTCTAGGGTTGACCACATTTTTGAAATCTTTACATAAATGTACACTGATCAGCCACAACATTAAAACTACCTTTTCGTGACTGTATTCCCTAGTGGAGATGGCACCTTTCAACAAGACTTGAAATAAAGGATGTAATCCATGTCACACTGCAAAGAAAGTTCAGCAATGGTTCCAAGAACATAACTGGAATTCCCTTTAATGCCATAGGCCCCAAATTCACTGGACATGAATCCTATTGAGCATTTGTGGTTTCAGTTGGAGGAAGGGGTATGAGCAGCATCACCCGCATAATTTGCAGGAAGTGTGGGATCTGTTGCAGTCATGATACCAAGAGATGGCTACCAACATCTCATTGAATCTGTCTCATCAGGTGAAGACACATTGTATTAGGTAGGTGGTTTTAATGTTTTGGCTGATTGATGTATATATTATACGGTATTTTTGAGAGTTTTACGAATTATGAAAACAAAAGCTCAAACACATTATAGATCGTGAAAAACACATGCAATTTTCCAAACATTTTTGTAAAAAAAAAACTGCACCATATTTATTTAATGGGCTTTGCCGTGTTTTTCTTAAAACTGCGGTTCAAGTCCGCCCCAAAAATTGGCTGAAGCCCTAATTAGACCAAAAAAACATATTAAGAAAAGGTCATTAAACCAAATCTAAAAAACAGTGGCTAAACATTTTTGAAAAAAAAAACAACTTTGCACCGTGTTTATTTAACAGGCTTTGCCATGTTTTTTCTTTCAAATATGGTTTATCTACTGTATGAAATTTACAGTTGCTCTACTGTGTTAGGCCACATTTTCTGGTAGTTTGACCGTTTTTTATTTCCCGGTCATTAGACCGTTAATGAACATTACAGTATGGTACTGTAAAATTACAGCACTGTAAAGAAAACGGTCTTTACACCGTATTTATTTAACAGGCTTTGCCATGTTTTTCTTTCAAATACGGTTTATCTACCGTATTAAATTTACGGTTGATCTACTGTGTTAGGCCACATTTTCTGGTAGTTTGACCGTTTTTTATTTCCCGGTCATTAGACCGTTAATGAACATATCGGTACGGTACTGTACAATTACGGTTTATTGACCGGCCACTCAGCTGCCGGTGTATCTACCGTAATTTGACCATGAAATTTTTTACAGTGTGGCACAAGACAGAACGTTGTGGAGGAAACTTGGGGAGACCTTCATCCAGCAGTGGATTGATAATGGTTGACAATGATGATGATGATGATGATGATCACTGATTTTAATTCATTGATACTTCACACAAACTGAAACAACTGTCACGAAACGCGTGCTGTTACAGGCGGGAGTATGCGAACGAATGAGGTAGTCTAAATCTTCTCTTTTCTGAGCGAACCGTTGCCCAAGGCATTCCCTCCACCCGTTCATTCTTGTTGTTATGGAAACGCTAGCAGGTGATCGCATCGAAGGTCTTCGAATCAGAAAAGCGAAGACTCTGGAAGAGCTACATGCGTTATGCCGTTGGTCTTGGCTCGCCAGACTGAGTCAAAGAAGCGAATAAGCACGTTGTTTTTTCGCAGCGAAAGCATCAACATATCTTAATGCCGTTGATAATTAACTTTTATTTGTTTATATTTAATTGACTTTTATTTGTGCATTCTAATATAATTTTATTATCTAGCCTCGAATATACGCCACTGGTGCCTAAATTGGTTAGTTATAGTTTTTGGGCTCGTTTGAGGCCGAGCTCTATTTTGCAATATAAAATTAGGTCTCGGACTAACATTCACATTCTTCGACCTAGGTTCTTAAATATGAGCCCGCACTCAGCACTGGTGAGCGCCTACTCGTAAAAAATTATATTTCTGCATTGAATATACTCTGAAAGTTTATTCAAAACAAATTTTATTTCGTATCATATAATACGCTTAAAATCATTAACTTTATGCTAGACTAGCTTTACTAGCCGGCTTTGCCCGCGATTTAGGCTTATTAATTTCATATTCCCTTATATGTCACTGAAAAAATCGGGAAAAACATTAATACTTGCAAGAAAGAAAAACGCTGATTTCACAAATTCGGTCATTACAAATTATTTATTCATAGTGTTATTATTTCAGCAATTGGCCGTACATTGCTGTCACAAATAATTTTTGAGAATTAAAGCAACGAAACGTACAGAATGTATGGAATCTGTAGAATCAAACGGAACAAAAGCGTTACGAATTATTTAACACGCATCCAGGAGACACAGCATTGGAACACTGACTGAACGAAATTCGTTAACAATTCGTTATCGACGATCAAATGCATCACGTGCTTTCAGTTTAAGACGTCTTTGAGGGGCGAATCTCTGGGATAAAAATGTTAAAAACGCATCTTTGCAAATACTTTATGAAACTGACTGAAATTTTAATGAACACCATAAATCGTTAATAAGAACATGACCTCCAAATTTCGCCTGAATCGGTAAATAACTTTTTAAATTAGCCGTCAAGATTTTATTAACCGTTTCTGCCTATATGTTTCTGTTTACCGATGAATTAAAATTTCCATGCCTATTTTTAAAAGTTTTGACCTGATTCCGGTGATATTTTGAGGGACTCCTCTTATTACCAATTCATGGTGTTGATAAAAATTTCAGCCCGTTTCTTTAAGATTTCGCAAAGTTCGTTTTTGCATTTTTTTATGCACAGTTCTCAAAGAATAGAAACACCTGTAGATGTGCCGCGGCGATGAATGCAGTCACGTGCTTTCAGGTAACGATGACGTTGCAAACGACGCTTACTTTATTGATTAGCTTATTAATTTATTCATAACTCGCGAACGGAACAACGTGGAGATCTTAAAATAGTTGACCTAGCAAATTCCAGTACTAATAAGCTATGCAAATTTCACGATGCCACAGTTCGGCGTTCGAGAGTTTTTACTGCCTCAGACAGTCATTTTGTGTTTTATACAGTATATAATATTAGAAATGCAAAAGGGAGTAAATATTATGAATCAGTGCCGGAAGTAGAAATAAACAGGAAATGCATCGCCACCGCGGTGACGAGTGGTCCGAGGCGTTGACTTCTGACCATTCGTCAGAAGATAACCCCGTTTCGAGCCCCTGGTAGTGCGTTTGCTTGAAACGGTGGCCACAAATCACACAAATCAGGGACGGGCCCAGGGCGCTCATATGAGTAATTTTAGGGGGTGGGGGCTAAGAAAAACTCTTACCTCCTTCAAGGTTGTCAAACATTTTAGTAAATGTACAAGATACTAAAATACAAGAAAAATAATTGATACAATCAATCATTAATATGTTATTATTTTTAAAAATGCTTTAAAAAAATAAAAAAAGTTTCGTCTATTTTAGTGTTTTAAATTCATCAAAAATTTGTCTATACCAACTGCCCTCCCCCTTTTGGGCGCCCTTGGACTGGCCACTGTATATGGCCTCATATAGTTGCTAGTCTTGGTCTTTCAACCCCGAAATATAAACAAGAGTAAAAATGTATATAAAATTGGAAGGAAATTTTCTAAAAGAATATATTTCCACAATATAAAATTACTTGCCGTGACGCATTTCCAACATTAGTTTCAACATCATTCCAATATTTTCGGCGCTTCATTAGACTTACGCCCGGGAGCAACTGCCACTCTCTATTCTCCCGTTGGCACGGCTCTGGCTGACACATAAATTACATTTTTCTCGATATCTCCTAGGAGTCTTATTTGAAAACTTATATTTGTAACGGATGGCGTTTATAATAAACATATTTTGTCTATAATTTCAATATTTTCGTTACGAGCAATTTTGCCTATAGAGGGCGTAAGTGCATACTTACGTTTACAGTACATTCGCAGCGGTATCTGAGCTTCCCAAAACCCGATTGAAATAATTCTTGTTTTGATCAGATACTTCTCACTAAGAAAAGCATTTCGTGCATGCATATCTTGCAGAATTAAATCATGGCGGATGCTCTCCAATGAGTGCTCAATTTGCTTTTCTTCATTAAAAAGCTACATACTGCGTTGTAAACTTACGAACTTATCTTCCTTTACAATTCTTTCATGTATAGAGCCCATAAAACACAAATCAAATGGAATTCGTAGTTATGTGGTTTGACCTTTGCCCCTTCTACAAAAAAAAAAAAAAAAAAGAAATGGCGTTTTGTGGTTCTCTCCCCGCAAAAATTCGTACACAGTTTTTGATGCAATGTTTCTTTCCCGACAGCTGTAAAGTAAATCCCATTCATAAAATTTCGATGCAAGGGAAATAGGCAACGGCGCGTCATTTTCAAAACCATTGTTGAAATCTAATCCTGCGTTATGCTGTCCCTTGAATTGATGCAACAATAGTTAATTTCATTGTTACTGAACAATATATTTTACCAAACTACAGCCGAACTTTATTTCATCACGTTTTACATAAACGTAATAATATCTCACTGCAGTCTGCGCATATTACGAGAACTTGATGGTAAATGTGATAAAATCCATTACAAAAATGCATTTTTGATGTTGTGAAAACGGTGCCTCCTGGCGAAATTTGGCTTTCTCTCGACTCCCCGCCCCCTCTCCATACACTTACGAGGAGTTATCTGCTGCTGATGAGAGTTTTAAAATGATGAATAATACGAGGATGGGGTGTAACCTGCAAACGTCCAAGACGAAAAGTTAACAATCCCACACTCACTTGCGATTCAACTTTTCTTTCATCAAACAGAAGTCAACGCTCTTTCCACGTTTATAAGTGAGTCACGGAAAAATTCTCATTGTCCGCCACCGGGAATCGAACCCAGGGTCTTCCAGTTACGCACCGGACATGCTTCGCTTTCACTGCTGCCTCGAATTCATCCATAATAACAAACACTAACTGCCAAACCACATGACAGGTTGCTTCTTGGAGCCCCGCACAATACTGGGGATTCAAAAAGATGGTAAACAGCAACTGAACAAAGAACTAGGAGGCGAATTAATAATTAATACATACAACTGACGTGGATTAGGAACATCAAACAGAAGTCATCGCTCTTTCCACGTTTATAAGTGAGTGACGGAAAAATTCTCATTGGTCGCCACCGGGAATCGAACCCAGGGTCTTCCAGTTACGCCCCGGACATTCTTACACTGTACCATAGCGGCCTCGAATTCACGCAGACTCTTAAACGCTTATAAACGTGGAAAGAGCGATGACTTCTGTTTGATGTTCCTAATCCACGTCAATTGTATGTATTAATTATTCATTCGCCTCCTAGTTATTTATTCAGTAGCTGTTTACCGTCTTTGGTGAATCCCCAGCATTGTGCGGGGCCCCAAGAAGCAACCTGTCATGTGGTTTGGCAGTTAGCGTTTGTGAGTCTGGATGAATTCGAGGCCACTGTGGTGCAGTGGAAGCATGTCCGGCGCGTAACTGGAAGACCCTGGGTTCGATTCCCGGTGGCTGCCAATGAGAATTTTTCCGTGACTCCCTTATAAACGTGGAAAGAGCGATGACTTCTGTTTGATGTTCCTAGTCCACGTCAATTGTATGTATTAAGCTTTCCTTTCTATCTTGAGGTCTGATTTCAGCTTGCGCATGCGCAGATGGACTTTCGTTGCTACATCAGCTTTTATCGGCGTCAGGGTCGTTTCTTACGATCGTCTAAATATGAGTAATATATAATAAAAATGATAAAAACAAATGTTTTTGAAAAACTAACAATAGGAAGTTATTGCCGCCGCCATAGTATAACAAATATTTACTTTTATGACTCACATCTGCTTTCGTGGTTTTACGACAGTAACATTCTTTAATCCACCTACTTAAGCACCACTCAATGTCAGGAATTAGTGAACCTTATTGTTTGTTGTTATGATTTAATTCCACTTAGTATATACCGGACTGTGGCTCAGTGTGGTCGTGAGTGAATCGAATAAATGCAAAGTGCTGTACATCAATAAATGTATTGTGACGTAGTACAGAGGTGAAAACATGTGTCAAGACGACAAATCTGCAGCGAGACATTATGTCCGCGTAGCTCAGTTGGCAGAGCGCCTAACTCCGGAGTCGCGGACCCGGATTCAATGCCAGTCGCGGACAAACTTGTGTTTTCCCATTGGCGCCCGATTGTGGAAAATGGATCCACTGGCCGTTGGGTTCTTAGAAAAATGTGTGATGTTTGCTCCACACATTGTTTGGAATTAATGGAAAATTCCTACATCGCTTCAAAGACTAAAAAAAAAAGTAAGTTAAGGAGATAATGTGACGTACTACAGAGGTGAGAACATGTGTCAAGACAACAAATCTGCAGGGAGATATTATGTGTGCGTAGCTCAGTTGGAAGAGCGACTTACTCCGGAGTGAGGGGACTCGGATTCGATGCCGCCGGTGACAAACTTGTGTTTGCACAGTATACTCTCGAATTACTAGTTTTATTTTACACCCATAAATATCTTGGCATGTGAAAAATGCATAGCATAAATTATGTACAAGCGTAGTACCCTCTCGATTTCTTTTTTACAGTTTGCTAAGGATAGTCCGACTTGCACTAATGTATTCAGAACATTGACTGTAAGCTTACTTCGCGAATGTGTGAAACCCTCAATACAATAAAGCGAATGACTTAATGCATATTTCCGTCGTGAGCACACGAATCGACACTACGTAATTTGTTTAGACCGCCTACGCGCACCCCCCCTCCCAACTCCCGATTTTGTTCTGTTCAGATCCTAGATGCTCTATTTTGGGCAATGCCACAACACGTCGACATGAATGAAACAGCAAATGGGATCTTTTTTTTTTTTTATATATAAAAGGAATGTGTTAGGAAAGATAACAGGTAACACAGGAGGATAAATCTATTTCCGTTAGATGAGGTCATGGAGAAGCGTCCTGCCATTGAGAAAACTGCTCCTCTGTGGTTCAATTCCGCTGTCATCTGCATACAATGCCAACTGTCGTCTAAGTCTCGTCTCATGAAACGAGCATCGCTCTTCCCACGCTCCAACGACATTCCACGAAGTCAGATGGGGAGGGTGGACCACCCACTTTTCAACATTCTCAGCTTATTCGCTGCGTATCTACTTCGTGTTGGTAACACTTACGCAGCTGGCCGCCTGGCAAAGACGGAAAAAATGATTATCTCCGTTTTGATCGAATATACGCTAAGAAAAAGCAGAGAAAGAAATGACCTCTCAGTTATCGACTGTCCTAAGAAACAATTGCCCATGTCCTCCTGACATGACTGAAACACTTACAAAACAGTGGAAGATCCTGCAGGCGCAGCGTCACCCACGGCCGTCCTACGGACAAAAGACGACGACGTTCTGTTGTTGACTTAGCAACGGAGACACACAATCGAAACATTTAATCGTTTCTGTTGCATAAAGTTTGCAACTTTGCAGTTTCATTGTACGATATCTCGGATGTTATCTCCAGAAAACCCATTTACTGAACGAGAAATGCAGCTGCAATGAAGCAAGCTTTAGCCCAATTGAAGAGCAATAGAGCACAGAAATTGATTCAGGAAGCAACGCCTCGACAAGGGAGCCTCCTACGCAGTCATGTCATCACATCATTCGGTGCACTAATCCTTCAAAATATCTGCAGATATGTCACAGAACGACATCATGCTTTTCGTATTCTACCTATTATTTTTCTCTTTTATTTTTTTAGCGATTTTCCTTATATTTGTCATTTTTTTCCCTTCATCGTTAATATTTTTTGTTTGATCAAAAAACGGTCAACAAAAATACTTCTTAGCTGTTTCACTTTACGACGCCAGAACCTGTTTCGTTCGAAGAGATTATTTCTACAAAACATGGTTGATGTTTGAAGCCAGTTATATTGAAGATAAGCAATTTCCTTACATAATTTTGGGTCCTATCCTAGAGAGGTGAATGTGACGGCGGATGTTCTTGATCTCTATATTCCTTGGAACTTCTCACCCCAAATTTGGAATACAATTCTGGCTTGATAGAGAAATAAACACCCTCACCTATCGAAAGCCTCTGTGCTGTACAATGGAGTACCTTACTAAGAGAGGATCAACTTGTATAATAAATCTATCAAAATGGCTATGATTTAGTGGTAGAACTGAATTCGCCCTGTGATACGTCATTTGCCGTATCTGTATTAGAGGTTCACAGCTACGACAAATTTACCAAACGGATTCTGACTTCACAGGATTGAACACCGAGTACCCAGTAGATGTTCTCCTGTTCACCACTTGTGGATACGTTCTGTAGCTACGGCCATAGCCGAATATTACACTGCCGGACAATTGCTAAGGACGGATGACAATAGCAACGATAGCAACCATAAAATGCAAGGCAGGAAAATGTGGAAATTAGCATAAGTGCGGGATACAGTAAGACGTGTTGTGCGTATGCAAATTTTGGATTGCCGAACTTGTTCGTGACGTCATAGCGCTGATAAGAGATATAAAGGGTTTGACGCGTATTGACCGTTGTTGTTCAAACGCAAAGTTGAAAGGGAAAGAATCAATTAACGAACTTGCAAGTTTCAGTATGTCTTCCCGACATCACCTAGATGATTTTACGCATGGTCGTATTATTGGCAAGATTGAAGAAGGGCGAAAAATAACAGATGTTGCCAGGGAGTTCGACGTCAGCCACAGTGTTGTTTCAAGGCTTTGGAAATCATTTCAAACAAATGGAGAGTGTAGAAAACGTCACGGGGGAGGTCGTGTTCGCAGTACGACACGTGCAGAAGATCGGTACATAGTGCTATCAACAAAAAGACACCAGCGCAGCACAGCTAGTGAGGTAGCAAATCAGTTTATGGCTGCTACTGGCAAGCGGATCTCCCGAAAAACTGTCGCCAGACGTTCGCATGAAGGAGGACTATACGCCCGCCGTCCTGTTGTGTGCATCCCATTGTCCAGACGTCACCGTACCACCCGTTTGAAATGGTGCCATCAGCATCGCAATTGGACTGATAACGACTGGTCTGCTGTCCTCTTCTCGGATGAGAGTAGATACAGTCTATCGTCTGATTGTCGACGACAACTGATCTGGCGTAATAGTGGTACTGCATATTGTCCAGCAAACATACAGGAAAGGGACCGATATCCAACATGTAGTGTCATGGTATGGGCTGGCATCATGATCAATGGCCGTACGTCCTTCTATGTACTTCCAACTGGGACTATGACTGGCCAACGATACATTAATGATGTTCTGCTACCTCATGTTCGCATGTTCCGTGGTGCTGTCGGTGATAGATTCATTTTCATGGACGACAACGCAACATGTCATCGAACAGTCGCTGTCCAGGAGTGTCTTGAGAGCGAGGATATTCAACGCCTCGTATGGCCAGCACGTTCTCCAGATCTGAATCCCATTGAAAATGTGTGGGATGCTTTGGGGAGGAGTCTTGCTGGTCTCCAATGCCCTCCAATAAACAAGGACACCCTCATCCGTGCACTGACAGAGGAATGGGATAAATTACCCCAATAGCTGCTTGATAATGTTGTGCAAAGCATGACACCACGTGTGGAATCTTGCATCGCCCTCCATGGTGGCCATATCCCGTATTGACATCTTACGCCGGAACGCCTGCGGACGGTAATTGCATTTTTTTCACGTTTACGTATTTTGCACAAAATGGCCTGTTTGTCCCTTGAACACGTTCCAAAGCCTTCTGGATTTCAGAGCACAATAAATTGTCTTTCTTGTAATGTCCTGGCATTCGGACATTATTTTATTTCACTTGGCATCCAACCACACTTACTTTTTTATGCGCAATATAGCCGTTTATGATCCGTCCTTAGCAATTGTCCAGCAGTGTATATATATAATGTATTTATATAAAAACAACCAGTTCTTCGTAGATACGCCTCTGTGCTGGGCCATGGAATTGCACGTATATGAAAATCAGAATCCCAAGTAGATGTATCACAATTGTTCACCGCTTGTAGCTTACCTGTGAAGTATCATAGTATAGGCATACGGTAAATCTACCATATGAATTCTGAATTGACGAGAGTTGAACCGCACAGTTTCTCTTAAATGCATCCATCATATTAATTCTGACATGACGGAAGTTGATTTTCCAGTTTATCATAGATAAGCCCACCATACAGATTCTGAATTGACAAGGGTTCAACCTCAGTTTCTCTTAAATGCTACCAACATATTGATTTTGACATGATGGACGTTAATTTTCCCCTTTCGCATAGATACGCTCACCATATAGATTCTGATTTGACGAGAGTTGAATCCCCAGTTCGCGTATGCACGCCTATCATATAGATACTAACTTGACCGGGGTTAATTTCCCACTTTTCCACAGATACGATACGCCCACCACATAGATTCTGACTTGACGAAAGTTGAGTCTCCAGTTCCCCGTATATACGCCTACCATATGAATACTACCTTGACCGGAGATGATTTCCCAGTTTTCCATAGATAAGCTCACCATATGGATTCTGACCTGACGGGTGTTGAGACTTCAGTTTTCCACAGATTATGTCCATCATATAGATTTTGACTTGACGATAGTAGAGACTCCAGTTTTCCGTATATGCGCGTACGTCCAACATATGAATATAAACATGTCTGTAATTGATTTCCAAGTTTCTTACAGATGCGCCCACCATATTGGTTTTGAATTGACGGAAGTTGAATCTTGAATTTCCTATAGATATGTCCATCATGTTGCTTCTGACTTGTCAGGAGTTGAGCTTTCCCATAAATACGCCCACCATATGAATTCTGCCTTGATGAGAGTTGATTCCCTATAGTTTACCACAGATACTCCCTCCATATGAATTCAGAGGGCTCAACCCCCTCTCTGTTTTTGTGGAGGTACAGCCTCAGTTGCCCCGTAGATAAGTCCCTGTGTACAGCCGTAGAATTCCCGAAATGAGAAATCTGATTAGTGCCGTAAATCTATCAAATGGATTCTGAATTTATTACGTGGAATTTTCCGTGTGTTGTGGATTACTTACAACATTGCTCCGTGGATTATCTGTTAAATTTCCACAGCATTATTATTTTCAGAACACAAGAACACGCCCAGAACATTTTTTCGATGGAAGAATGCGACGAGATTATTTTCAAACTCAAGAATATATTCAGAACACTTTGGGGGAACAATAACACGATCGCAGCTCTTCTTTCATCCATTTATTTACGCTTTCCAACCGTACGTTGAAGAAGCGTATATGCTCAAGCTTTGTCCGTCTGTCCGCACGATAACTCGCGTAAAAATGGTTCGATTTCGATGAAATTTTAGTATGTGGTAGGGGACCACATGGGGACGAACCCTATTGAAAATGGGCGAAATGAGGTCAAAGGCCAGGACATATAGCAGCGGGATTCATTCCATCGCCCTTATGCGTCATAACTTACCTAAAACTGCTTCGATTGAGACAAAACTTTATCATGTTGTTCCGGAAGTATACTTAACCGGCTCTGTTGAATATCCTCGAAATGGGGTTAAAGGTCAGGTCACAGGAGCGAGATTTATTCCACAGCCACTAGCCTCATAACTTGAGTAATAACTTGAGTAAGGATTCCAGGTATGTTGGAAAGTATATCATTATCAATGCATTGCATGATTTTACTAACTTGTTTTATTTTAATAAATACTGTTCATGTAGTTATTCATTTTTCTATAATAGCATTTCTAAAGTAAGTTATGAGACACTGTTAAGGGAATTACCCACCTGACTATGTTGTATTCAGAACCAACACACTATATTGAACAACTAGCACTCTAATGACAGTAGAGTTGTTCAATACAGAGTGCTGGTACCTTGGATGTCACCACACGTCGCGCCCAGAGTGTTCGTTATCTATTTATTTATATATACTCGTAGATTGTTCAATTTATGCCATATCATTCATACCATATCCTACCCCCCCCCCCCCTCAATTCTGACATAGTTTCTTGTATCATTCTCAGCGTTATATGACGTATATTCTAATTTAACTTTAGTTTTTAGTTTATTTCCCTATGTAAAACTTAAGTTCGTTCTCTTTAAGCGTTTCAACCTGAACGTTATATTTTTTCACTCACTGAATGTTATTTGGCAACAGTTTTGAAGTCAGGTCTGAATGACGTGTGAATGATTTGACAAGATAAGAAAGTTGTATATAAAATGTAGAGCGAGCAGCGTTAAAAGTGGGTAGATTAGTGCAGGCTTGCTTTGTGTGCTATACCTTCGTCAAGACTACCTATACATGTTTAAACAAAGACATCGCTCTTTCCACGTTTTAGCAACACATCACAACCGAAAAATTGTTATTCAGTCACTGCTGGGGATCGGAATCCCAGATCTCTCGATATCTAGCCGAGCGCGTTAGCCTTACACCACGGTGGCCAACAATCCACGGCGCTATGTGTGCTTTTCTGTCAGCATCTGACATCATGAATCCGTAAGATGGGTTCAGCTACTGAGACGTCTCCATCTGGTGGGCGCTAACGACACTGGCTATGTATTAATTATAACAGTTAAATCCAAAGGGCGAGTTCCAAAGTGAAAATCCTCCAAATACGTGGCGTCAGTGAACAAACAAAGACATCGTTCTTTCAACGTTTTATCAACACATAGCAACCGAAAAATTGTTATCCTGTTACCGCTGGGGATCTGAATCCCAGATCTCTCGATATCTAGCCGAGCGCGTGTCGAGAGATCTGGGATTCGGATCCCCAGTAGTGGCCGAATAACAATTTTTCGGTTGCTATGTGTTGGTAAAACGTGGAAAAAGCGATGTATTTGTTTATTCACTGACGCCACGTATTTGGAGGATTTTAAGCTATACATGTTCTTGATGAAGTTACATTGGTAGTGAGACACTTTGAGCCACACGTTTACAGAGCTCCCGTTGGTTACCTATTATTAATATTGATAAACTATCCAAGTGATGTGTCATAGAGACCAATAACGACTATTTCTGTCTGTTAGTAAGACTACTCTCTCCCGGCCGTTAGAAAACCTAATATTTCTCATTGCGTAATTAAGGATTTGGGGCAAGTTATCAGGAGCACAACGCTAAAAAGTTCCAGTGTTGCAAATACACGACAACTAATGTTTTAAAGGTACAGATTTCCAAACCCACATCATAAGTACAAATACACACCAAGTGATCACTGAATTATAACCGACCCTATCGAAAATGGATGCCGCCAGTTTACAGCGCGCTTCCCGAGAGAGCGGGATTAGTAGCCCGACGTAGCATATACAAGGTGTGAGTGGAGCAGTAGGTAGTAAAGTTCGGAGCGTGATGGGTAAACGGAAGGATTTATCGGACTTTGAGAAAGGACAGATTGTGGGAGCTCGAAGAGCTGGTGCCTCGACTTCCCAAACGGCTGAACTGGTCGGTTGTTCTCGAACCGCAGTAGTTAAAGTTCAGGTCTGGCGTGAAAATGGTCAAAGCCTCCTAGGTGGTGCAGTGGTCTAAGCGCTGGCTTATGATCCTTCGTTCGTGAAGGGTTCGAGTTCGAATCCCGGTAAGGCATGGATGTTGTGTTTGTCTTACGGCACTGGCTCTCTCCCTTCCCTGGAACCAGTTACCCTAAATTAGGGACGGGCGACTGCTTATAGGCCATTGACGTAAGCACGTCACCTGGCGATCAACCATAAATTTTAGGTAGATAGACTACATGTTCACGGTGTTTAAATTGTTACTGTATTTTAACCTTGACAATCTGGCAACGTTCTTGTTAAAGTGGTTATATACCTGTTTTTTCTTGTACAATCAGTCGACCGGCAACACCTCTATGGGCAACACGTTTTTATTTTCCTGTCAGTAGACATTTATTCCCCGTCATTAGACATGTTAATGAACATTACGGCATTAGACGTTTTTATTTCCCATTAGACATGTTAATGAACATAACATGTATTATTATTCATTTGTCATGAACGTTATGGTCATTAGACGGTTTTATTTCCCGGTTATTAGACATGTTAATGAACATTACCGTATGGTACTGTAAAATTACAGTTTATTAACTGGCCACTCAGCTTCCGGTTGATCTACCGTAATTGACCTTGCAATTTTTTACAGTGTACTGGCAACAGAATATAGAACCTATATCCAATAAGTTCCAGGATTGACCCCATAACTGACGAAACAATAGAGGGATAAAAATACAGGGTGTCCGAGATTTATTGGACACATTACAAAATTATATAAAATAAAACATTAAACAGATAAAAAGAAACTGACTGTACTAACTTACAATGTAACTACACAAGTTAATAAATTTCGATGTGAGATCCCTTGGTTGCTCATAGTACGTCCAAGCGATACTCGATTTCATGCCATCTATTGGCAAGCATCTCAGGAATTATGAAATTAATAGCAGCTGTGATACGCTGCTTCAGTTCCTGCAATTCAGTACAAGGCGTCTGATAGACACGATCCTTCACATAACTCCACATGAAATAATCCAATGGAGTTAGATCTGGAGAGCGAGGAGGCCACGGAATGGGACCACCTCGTCCAATCCATCTGTTGGGGAAATGTTCATTTAGGCACTTACGTACACACGTTGATCAATGCGGAGGCGAGCCGTCTTGTTGGAAAACGACGTTGTCATATGTCATATAATACGACGTTATCATATCTTAACCATACTCCAAACGGTACTTTTTTTTTCAATGACAGACTTTAATTCCGCAAGCTATAACACACACATCGCCTTCTGCTGTACAGATGACATGACTACTGATTGCGCATTTCTCATACATTTCTCATCAGGCCACACCTAGTGCCATCTATCGGATTCTGGGAATAACAATTCTGCAAAACAAAAATACAGAAACCGTGTTAGTAATACGTGACATAGAAAAACAGACAAAGCTCAAAGTTTTTTTGTATATAACTTTGTAATGTGTCCAATAATTCTCGGACACCCTGTATATCTTGTGCACGCCATAAGTTCTTCGCCAATCATATAACAGCTGGAAATCGGTTTATACCGGTACCGACGGGCACTAAGGGAGTCGTAGCAACTGTTCGCATCCCCATTTCATTTTAGAAAAAGGAAGAGCAGAAAGTAAACATCCGTTTTTGCTGGAAACTTGGTAAATCAGCTACTGAAATTTACAGACGGTAAAAAGAAGAGCATAGAAACACAGAATGGTATGCACGGTTTCGTATAAGGCGGGAATCCTTTGATGATGATCTGAGATCTGGAAGTCCCTCCAGTGAGCGAACAGCGGAAAAAATCGAAGAGGTGAGGAATCAATTAAAGAAAGACCGCCGAATTGCAGCGAGACTTTTGGTCGAGTCGAGTCGGTGGGCATCAGTAAGTTCATCTGTCGTGAGATTCTACGTGAGGATTTGGGAAAACGAAAACTTAATGCCAGATTGATACCCTGCATTCGGAATGATGACAAAAAGGAGGCTTGTTCATCGATCTGTTCCGATATGCTGTGGGCACTGCAGCTGCGGAAATATTGCAGGAAATGAAACATGGTACCCTCAGTATGATCGACAAACTAAGTGACAAAGCGCTGAATGAAGTATCATGCAGACATTACATGTCTCTAAGCATGCAGTGACAACAAACTTGCGGACATGCCGGAAGGTGCCTTCCAGAACTGTTTTCATGATCTACAGAAACCCTTGGAAGCCGTGCGTTGATTCAGAGGGGGAGGGAAGGGGGGGGTATTTTGAATGTGACCAGGATTAATTGTGAATATCGTGCTTTTTATATTCTTTATTGGGAAAATCTGGATTACAAGAACATAATTCATGATTTTGCTTAAATGAAGACAAGAATAGAATGTACTTGTAAAATATAAAATGACATATGAAACTCATAAATTATCACTGCATTTATTATCACTGCATAAATTATCCCATGCCATACATGGTTGAAAAAGTTGTGATTGAAATTTTTTTCTTATCATATAACACGAATCGTAATAAAATGCATAACTGTAATAAACGGTTGAAATATTAATGGGCAGTGTATAAGATGGGTCACCAACAAAAACATTTTCGTAATATTTCCATTAATTTTTAATTTTTCCAACTACTCGTATACGAATTTAACGGCGACGTTCTTCAGAAGCTTCATGCAAGTTTAACGGTAACTTAAATCTTTTTGAAGATGACAATCCGATTTTTGGTGTAAATATGACAAAGATGTTAGGTTAGATAATGTCCGAAAACTTGAAAATTTCATCGTCCTGGAGCGGGACTTGAACCCGCATCTCCCAGATAGCACCCGGGTATGCTAACCACTACACCACCGAGAACGACCAAGTCTCAAGTTTCCGATTAATTTTGAATATATTTTTTTTTTATTTGGGGTTTAACGACCACCGTGAGCAACTCAGTGGGCTATAAGCAGTCGCCCGTCCCTAATTTAGGGTCCCTGGTTCCAGGGAAGGGAGAGAGCCAGTGCCGTAAGACAAACACAACATCCATGCCTCACCGGGATTCGAACCCGGACCCCTTTTGGACGAATGATCAGAGGCCATCGCTTAGAGCACTGCGCCACCGGGACGGCATTGTCATTTTCAAAATTTGTATTACATGGTGTGATCCCGAATTTATCTCAAGATTAAATATTAATTTTTTTTTTTAATTGGAGGTTTAACGACCACCGTGAGCAACTCAATGGGCTATAAGCAGCCGCCCGTCCCTAATTTAAGGTCACTGATTCCAGGGAAGGAAGAGAGCCAGTGCCGCAAGACAAACACGACATCCATGCCTCAGCGGAATTCAAACCCGGACCCCTTTCGGACAAATGATCAGAGGCCTATAACTTAAATCTACCATGTACCGTGTGACCATTGGGTAGTAGTAGCATTGCAGCAATTCCTGCCCATGCCTAAATTGAAGCATGCGACACTGGTCCATAAATGCCTTTCCAGTATCGCCCGGACCATCTATAAAATTGCATTGCTTTTTTGTGCGTTATTCTCGTGCATAACATGAAATATTTCATTAATAATCAAATGTTGTTCATTAATCGCTTGTTGTATCATTGACGTAGTTGATAGCGGAGGGCTTAGTTCCAAGTCCGACCACCGCAGAAACGCAAATGGCGCTGCAAGTACTGACGCGTGAACAATCACCAGAATAACGAACGGCGGATTGTACGAAGACAATGCCATGGTAACATAAAAAAAAAAAAAATACTTATGACAATAAAAACTAGCGATGACATCTGTGGGACAATAACTTTCATTTAAAAAAAAAATATGAAAATCGCTCCAGTGGGTGGCGCTGGCGGATTGTAGAAAGAAACGTTCTTTGTGTTTTAAGTATATAGGTGGCAGCTGCTCTATGAACGGAACATCCAAACACAGGCAATCTTGTATATAAAAGAAAGGCGTTGTTTTGTAATCCGGATTTTGGCCTGAACTCCCCAATATTTCATATCTATACGTTTGTCTCAATGTGTTACATTGCAATAGGAGTAGCAAGCAATAAAACGAAAGCAAGTGAAAAAGCCCTCTTTTCGGCATTCATTTCATTGTCGAGCGCTGTGGAAGATGCCTGTGGTCACGGCTATTATATAAATCCTCAGGGAGAGCATTTTCAACATTGAGAGAGATTAGAAAAGAAGTGATTACGGCCTAAACGAGTTCAAGAGAGCACTGATTGGACACTGAAGCGATGAAAGATTTCCGTCTTTAGCACGATTTAATATGATTAAAAGATGAGAAATATATACAATTAAAAAAAACATGAGCACTTTCGAGGCAGCGGCTGCCTCTTCTTCAGATGTAACAAATAGATACACATTTAATCTATATATAATATAGATCATTGCATTGTGGGAAGCATGGTAAGTTAGCCAATAGTAATCTACATGCGTCAGAAATGTTGCGTATACTGTTGGCCCAATGGTCTGAAGAAGAAAAACATGGAAATATATAATAGAAATAAATGGTGTAGGGTGAACATTCAATTTTAAGTTTGTATTACAATTTATAATTTACATTTTTAATAAGGGATTTCCAAACGTTATGTAACTCATAGGGGGCATGTTCATTACAACATTGCTCACCGGAGGCCTCTATATACACACTTTCAGCAATTAAAAGATCACCAGGTTTACTAGGAGTATTAATTATTCTTACATTGCTCCAGTCGGGATTAAGGTCATCTTGTGTAACAGATTTGGCTAGTGATGTACAATTCATGCCAGTTTTAATATTGTATTTGTGTTCTTACAATATTAAAACAGGCATGTATTGTACATCACTAGCCAAATCTGTTACACAAGATGACCTTAATCCCGACTGGAGCAATGTAAGAATAATTCCCTTCAGACTATCAAAAAAAAAAATAATAAAAAAAAATAATAATAAAATAAGTAAAAATCTATTTCTCATATTCAGCATAGCTCATTTGATGAGAAATTGGATTGCCAACTCCGTATTGTGTTTGATATGTTCTCGTGACATGTGATAAATGTTTAAAACAAATATCAAAAATAAAAATACAGAAATGTACAGTCTCTAGCGCCTTTATTTATCTACGTATCTTTGCGCTTCTTGTTCTTTGTTTGAGTAATCACGATAATATCTCATATTTTTTATGAACGTTTGGAAATAAAATCTCGCTGGATATTTTTATAAAATCACAGGCTGAATCCTGTTTTTTTTTTAAATATCATTATTCAGCAAAGGAATATTTAGGTTACCTTGCTAATTTACTGATGAGCAATTGCAATTGCGTTTTAAAATATATGTTGAAACTCGTAGTTTATCTTTTCGCTCGTTTTTTTTTTTAATTTTCTTTCTGACAATAGAAGAGATGTGCTCCTGCCACCCCCAATAATTTGATGAAGTCGGCGCCCGTGGTGTGCGTGTGTGCGCGTGTTCTGGTTTAACGACCACAATAAGCAACTCAAACGACCACAAACAATTGCCCGTCAGTTGTCGAATAATTCTATTTACCAATAGGAGGTGTAATAAAAGTATCGTATGTTAAATCATACAAAAAATTACAGTTTACAAAAAAGAAGAAAAACAATAATCACCGCCCAGCCCGTCACAGCACTGATAACAGCCTCTTGTTCTTAGTTTAGGGCCACCGGTTCCAGGGAGATCCCAGTTTGGACGAACAATAAGAAGCCAGCACTTCTGATCTCGGCCACCGGAGAGCATTTTCCCCTCTCTCTTTCTTTCTTATCAACACGAAGAAGATTACATCACAGTATGCATATATAGAAAGCAATTCTGAAAAGTTCAAAATGCATCGTTATAATGTCGACCTGCATGTAAAGGCATTTCGCGAATAATTAGCAAAGGAATACAGAAATGCTAAAAAGTACTAATATCCGTTTCGGCTTTTGTTCATTTTGTGACCTTGTCTCTAGTAAGGCAATTCTTTTAGAATAACAAAAATAGAAGCGTTTTCTCAATAGAATATGTTCCGATAAAGAAAAAAGTGTTAGGAAAATAGAGAACAGAGAGAGGAAGAGAAAATATCTCTCTATGTCTGAAGTATTGGTCCACTGACACATATTAGTACTTTAGAGCAAGGCTTTAGCGTACTTTCACGATTTTCAGTAGCAACAAAAATCCACTGAGCGTTGTCACCGACGACAAAGATCACAAAGGTGCTCATTTTGTCTCCAAAAGACCCAATCAAAAACCACTGAATACTTTGTCACTTCCCTTGTTGTCGCACACAAGCTGAAAAGCCTGCGCTGCCTGAAATATCATTTCACTCGTAAAACTAATATTTGAATAAGGAACATCAAAAGATATATATCTCACTGTGCGAAACAACGCGGGAGAGCCAATCTGGTGGGGGGCATTTTCGTTGAGTTTGAAAGACCAGAAAAGAGAGAGGAGGAGCTATTCTGCCCTCTTGGCACATACGGACCTCCCATGTAACATAGAACGCTGATATGTTTGCATTTCTCCGCAGTGCAAATAAACAGTTCCTTTCAGGCTTTCTGGGCTTTCTGTTGCTGTAGCTCCCTTGCATAGCTGAGCTCCTGTCACACGTGGATCAAATGGGCCACAGCGGAACAACAATTCCAGCCAGGCCGCCATTACAGAAGGGTGTCACTGTCTCGCTGCCAACACCATCCGCCCACCCACCCTGTGGTCATCAAACAATGCCCTTCGCCTTCATAAATTAAACATGTCTTATCATTTTTCACCTGCCAGTTTCTGGCTCGTCGTCGGATCTAATTGAATCCGCTAATGCTGTGGTTTCAGCAGGTAGATTCATTTTTCATTGGCTAATGAAGTGATGACACTTTCCCATTTTAGACATTAAAAAAAGAAAAAAAAAGAAAAAAAAGAGGAGAGAGAATAAAAGTCTAAGAGGGAACAAACCCCATCGAACTTGCTGGCGCATTTCTCCGAAGTGCAAATAAACAGTTTCTTTCAACCCCCTTGGCTTTTTCACACACACGGGCGCGCGAACGTGCACACACCACGGCATTCGTGTATTTAGTAAACACTACACTTCCGCGTTTTACGAAATAAAGGGGTTTTACCGTAAATAAATACGCTTTCATTAATAAACTACCACATCAGGTAGCCACAATGATATGTATATGGATTCTTCAAGCAGTGGCGCTCATATGAGTAATTTTAGGGGGGGGGGGGGCTAAGAAAAATCCTTACCTCCTTCAAGGCTGTCAAACATTTTAGTAAATGTACAAGATACTAAAATACAACAAAAATAATTGATACAATCAATCATTAATATCTTATTATTTTTAAAAATGCTTTAAAAATACGTTTCGTCTACTTTATTGGTTAAATTTATCAAAAATTTGGCTATAAAAGGAGGCTCACCTTCTGAGCGGGACGTTCGACTATATAAAAAAAAAATCCAGAAAATTGACAGCATCATTTTATTGACTTGAGTGTTCTTAGTCCGAATCTTGATCCAACTGCATGTTAGATGTCTTCAAGAACCTGACCCAGTCCGAAAAAAAAACAACAACTGTGAATGATTGAGTGATGTTCTGAGGAATATACAGTAGTGGCCAAAATTGTGGAAACCTTTCGGAAAAACAGCATTTTTGAGATTTGATGGCTCATAACACAATTTTTTTTGCAGTAATGCCATAAAATTATATATCAATGGAGCTCGAGACCCCCCGTTATGGGCACCCTTGTCTTCAAGTAAACTTCAGGTATATCGAAATTCGTCCCCGCACATTTAGTTCCTATGTTTGTTTCCCGTTATATTGTGAGCTACTACGAAAAGGAGAGTAAGAGTAATCAACTGACAGAGGCGGATTGGGTCGATGAAATCAGGAAAAGAATTTCAATCTTGTGGTCCACTACAGAAACACACTTAACCACAGGGAAACACCACATAAATTATCTCATGGAAAAAATTATGTTAACTCCTGGATGAAATAGAATTGTTTATCTGTAACAACCTGATAGATACAAACAAGAAAACCTTCGTTTCGTGTGTAGCAACCTAACAGATACAAACTGGAAAACCTTTGTTTCACCTGTAACAGTCTAATAGCTGTATATTAGGTGTACAAATTAGTTTTAAAGCGTTTTAAGACAAATCAACATTTTAATTTGAGAGAAAACAACAATACCTTTACGAATAAAAAAATACGCCGTCATTATCTATCACTTTCCGCCATTGATCGGGCAGCTGACGGATTCCAGATTTGAAAAATACTTCGTCGTGTGAAGCGATGAAGTCGTCAACCCATTTTTGCACTTCGTAACATGTCCGGAACCGTACAGCAGACAAACCATGTTGCATCGATCGGAACAAATGATAGTCTGAAGGAGCTATGTCGGGACTGTACGCCGGGTGCTCCAAAACTTCACAGCCAAGCGTCAATACCGTTTCTTTGACAGATTTCGTGACATGCGGCCTAGTGTTGTCATGCAGTAATTTAATGGACGCAATCCTTTGCCTGTGAATGGACGTTTCCGACAGATATCCTGATTCAATCGCAGCAGCTGTTGCTTGTAGCGATCAGCAGTAACAGTTTGACCCTGTTCCAATAGTTAATAATAGAGCACACCCTTAATATCCCACAAGATGCACAGCAGAACTTTCTTGGAATGATTATTGCGTTTCGGTGTCGAAGTCGTTGCTTTACCAGGGTCTACCCAGTGTTTTTTGCGTTTGAGATTGTCGTACCATATCCACTTTTCACCACCCGTAACGATTTTCCACAGGAAAGACTTTCTGTGTTGTTTATTCAACAGATTCAAACACTTCATGACATGACCACCCTTGTTCCTCTGGATCATGTCATGTGGCACCCATTTTCCTTTCTTCTGATTCTTTCCCATTGCGTGTAAACGATTGGAAATGGTTTGTTGAGTTACCCCCAGTTGTTCAGCTAGTTCTTTTTGCGTTTGAGACGAATCTTCATCCAGCAATGCTTGCAGTTCCTTATGTGCAACCTTCTGCCGGGCGTCGCTACCTTCTCGATCGCTAACGTCAAAATCACTTGTTTTAAACGGTCTAAACCAAACCTCACACGTGCTTTTCGATACAATATTCTCCCCCAGAACAGAACAGATCGATGCACATGATTTTGTAGCACTTGTTCCTTGATGAAATTCGTAACGAATGCAGTATCGCTTGCCATCTTTCACGTACCGATGTGCAAGTGCGTTTGACTGTTGGACAAACTTCTGTGTCGCATTTTATAGTCGGGACCAGTTACGATCACATGACAACAACACGGGGGAATGTCGGATATGTAAATTAGCGGTATACGTAACACAAAAAACGCTTTAAAACTTAGTAGTATACCTAACACAAAGTGGAAAACCTTCATTTCGAGTTTGCGTGTCTGGCAAACCAAAATTTCTAAGATGCCCACCAATGGGATTCAGTTATGCTGCCTCGTACTCTAAACCTGACTGAGATTCCCAGGTAACCTTCAGTAGGGATTAAAGAATAGAGTATAAATCGAAAGACGGATTAAGTGTCTAGAGTACTCCGTTTCTTTCCTTCAAACAGAGCAGAAGCCATGTATCTAAATTCAAGAAGTCCTGAAAGCCCATGCTGTTGACGACCACCAATTTCTACACATTCAAAATATAAACGCACAAACAAACAAGTATAAACTGAATAGGTTAGACTTCATACGGTTAAATCGAATCTAAGAAAAGACATTTTATTCCGAATAGCTTTCTGAAAACTGGTTTGAGTTATAAGCTCATGATTCCAGAAACGTCCTTTAAAAATCCATCAAAAATCCTTTCGCAAGGTCGTGAACGCCTTCAGAGCGTGCTTAGAGGGTTTATGTTATTTGCTTTTTGCCACCCATTCTGGTTAAACCAAAATATGTCAAGAGCGCATTATGAAAGCTTCGACAGAAACATACGAACAAATTGTCCTTCAAGATGAGCCGGCATTATATCGAAAAAAACTCTTGTCATGTGGCAAAATCGGAATAAATGGGGAGGCTCCAAAAAGATCACAGAGGATTTTCTTGTAATCCTAGGAAATCCCACGGTAATCCTATTAAGCCCATCTGAAAAGTAAACTGAGTATTGAACACGCTCACAGACGTAAGGGAAGTTGAATTGAGTTGGAAGCTAACACTTTTCTTTTTCTTTGGAGTGTTCGCTAATGATCAAAATATTTTTTTCTTTGCCTTTCTAGACTCACCACACCTCATGAAAAGACCAGAAAAACACATTTAATCAGAATTAAAAGGAGTACATATTTGAAGTTAGGAGCTCTGTTTTAAATGTGAGAAGTCGTTAACCCAACTTTTTTATTATTTACTTTTATTATCAGTGTTTATGCAAAGAATTAAAACCCTAATATAAAAATTTCTTTACGTATGATGCGAAATGTTAATATGATGCGAAGTTGTTAACATGCCACATTGTTTTCTAACAACATATTTTTCACTAGCAAGACTTAGAAATACGAAACTGTTTCGTATTAAATAAAATTATTTATTTTTCAATAAAGTAAACTTTTTAATTAAATCAGAATTGCCTATTTTTAGAAAAAGTGAGGAAATATTTTTTTCATATTTTATTCTTTCTTATAAATATAAACTACTTAGAAGATAAGAAAAAGGCTGAAAATAATTTATTTTTGTTATTGGTAAAAGACAAAAACGTTGCAATTGCGAAATGCTTATAAAAAAGTTAATTTATTTTCTTATTATGGGCGAATAAATACTTTCAATAAAAGGAGAAATCCTTTAGTATAAGAAAGATATACACTGAAGTGCCAGAAAAACTGGTACAAACGAGCTTATGCAAAATACATAGAAACGTCACCTATGCGCGTACTCCGTTCAATCCGCCAGTACGTATATAAAGCAATAGACATCCTTGCCAGCTGTCAGAGATCGTCATTCATTCCATTTTCAGTCTGGCGCTGGCCTCCGTGGTATACAGACGTGTTTTTTGATCTGCTCAATTTTTTTGTCAAGCTTCGGATCGGTAACTATATTTTTTATTAGCTACATCACTTCAGTAGGGCTGCCTATTAGAGCGTATTTACCCTTGGCAAGTGGTTTCTTTTCAAATGCTTACAAACTTTCTTAAATCTTATCTTTTTCCTTTCACCTGCTAACTGTGCAGACACAGTCCTCAGTTAGTATTCACACTATCAAAAACTAGATTGAGTATTTTCAGTAACTTTCCTCTCAGATGCTCTTTGTTCGTTTTTCCTCTTCCCTTTGTGCTGGGCAGACACAGTCCGCATCTGATTTATTTATCCAAGCATCCAATTATCTATCTATTACTGGGCAGACACTGTCCCCAGTACTTGGAGTATTAAAAAGGAATTGTACTTATACAGAGACTCCGTTGCGAAAAAAGTTTTGAAATAAAAAAGGGTCCTTTTCAGAGCCGTTGTCAGTAAAAATTTGTTCAAGAAGGTTGCTTTTCGTACTTATTTAGCGACACCGTTGAGAAAAATTATAAAATAAAAAAAGGCCCTTTTAAGGGCCGGGCTTAGAATTATTTTTTTTCAAAAAGGATACCAATCGTACAATTTTGCTTTAAAACAACTCTCTTAGTGATAAATCAGTTAGTAGAAAATTTATGTTTTTCCCTTGTTTGATTTATAAAATACAGCTAATAACATCACAGTTGAAAAAAATAACATTACACTATTCATAACATCAATCAGATACAAATAATAAAAAAATTATTTACACATATTAATCTAAGCAAGAAGTAATTTATACTTCACAATTAATACTGTGATAGCTAAAAGACAAGGTAAATCAAGCACTCTTCTTCACACGTGTGAATAAAATTTTTTTACCTAACTAAATAATTACACTTCTTCTTCACACCTGTGAATAAAATCTCTTTTTATTGAAATTTCTGAAACTTTCTCAAAACAAATATTAAGCATATAAACACACGTAGAATTATTATTCATTGTGGGGAAACAAATATTACTGACTTAAGTGCATTTTTTAAGTACTTATGGTGAAATTCCAAGATTAAAATGTGACAATGTCTCTGGACCAATCATAATGCACAATTAAGAACTTTGCCCAATTGGGAAAAAAACATCACTCTGATTGGACGTTTGTTTGTTTTTGACAGCAGAGTGACATTTTTTCACTGAAACTTATAATACTTGCTTAGGAGATTTCAAAGTATTATAGCAGAGAGTAAAAACTGTTATCTGCAATTCAACAGCACGTATTCATTAATAAGTTACATTTAGCTAACTTGCAATAATATAATAACATTACTTGGAAAAATAAAATATATCGATTAACATTTCAGTCAAGCAATAACATTACACCTTTCATAACATCAATCAGACACAAGTAATAGAATTCTTTTTTACACATATGAATCTAAGTAAGAAGTAAATCATATTTCACAACCATTTTTTGTGACAGCTAAAAGTCAGGGTAAATCAAGTACTCTTCACATGTGCGAATAAAAACTTTTTTACCTAACTAAAAGATTGCACTTCTTCACACGTGTGAATAAAATCTTTTTTTATTGAAGGTTTTTCGAAACTTTTTCAAAACAAATATTAAGCGTACAAACACACGTAGAATTTTTTATTCATTATGGGGAAACCAATATTACTGATCTAAGTACATTTTTTGAGTACTTATGGTGAAATTTCAAAATTAAAAAGTGGCAATGTATCTGGACTAATTATAATTCACGATTAAGAACTTTGACCAATTGGAAAAAAACAGCACTCTGATTGGAAGTTCATTTGTTTTTGCCAGCAGAGCAACTTTTATCGCTGAAACTTATGAAAATTGCTTAGCAGATTTCAAATTACTATAACAGAGTATAAATTGATATCTGCAATTTAACAGCACATATTCATTAATAAGTTACATTTAGCTAACTTGCAACAATATAATAACACTACTTGGAAAATAAAATATATCGGATAACTTTTCTGTAAAACAATAACATTACACTAAACGATTACACTTCTTCACACGTGTGAATAAAATCGCTCTTATTATTGAAAAGTTTTGAAAGGATGCTAATCATACCAGCTGATTAATAATAATATATCTGTCACAAAGAGATTAAAATAAATAAATTCCTCTGTTGTAGGAAGAATTTTAAAAACAGAAAGATACAAAATTCTCACAAGCGTGAACATATTAATTTTTCACAAGTGTGAAGAAAATGTGAGAACCAACAGCTGGTACGAGCTCTGGTATGTCTCAAGTTATTTTAGACAAGTAAAAATATACTGAAGACTACGATGCAATCAAGTCACAATATTACATTGAGAAAGATATTGAAAAGCAACACCAATCTAGAACAGAAACCATGGAAAGGGATAAATTAGGAAAGAAGCTACTCTCTGGAGCAACACTTACAAAAAACCTTAAAAAATGCATTCTCCAAAAGATACCATGAAGCTCGCAGACTAAGAAGTGGACATACATTTAATGATCCATCACTCACTAAAGGCCAAAGTTGTAAAGAACCCAGACTTCTGATGGAAAGCCGTGATCTCAAACTGCATAGGACAGTCAAAGTTCATAAGAACACACAACGTAAAACCATTGTAAGCATTGACAAAAAATAAAATTATGCGACTTCCATTCAAAGCTCAGAGCTCATACTCCTCTAAATGTTCCACTGGGGATTCTTCAAACCAAAAGCAGACTGTAAAGAACAGAAAAGCAACGAAATGCTCCAAATATTTTGATAAAACGATGACAACTCCTACTGATGTCATCATCATCATAATCATTGTCGACCATTATCAATCCACTGCTGGACGAAGGTCTCCCCAAGTTTCCTCCACAACGGTCTGTCTTGTGCCAGTCTCCTCCATGTCACCCCTGCATACTTTCGAATTTCATCCACCCATCTCCCATGTGGTCTTCTTCTGGGTCTTTTCCTGTCCCTTGGAATCCAATCTAAAATTTCGGCTGTCCATCGATGATCTGTCCTTCTGGCAGTATGTCCAGCCCATTGCCATTTCAGGGATTTAACTCTGATCATGATGTCTTCCACTCTTGTCATTTTTCGGATCCACGAGTTCCTCTTCTTATCTCTCCTGGTTACACCAAGCATGCACCTCTCCATGCTACTTTGAGTTGTCTGCAGCCTTTGTATGTCTCTTTTAGTTAAGGTCCACGTCTCTGCACCATACGTAAGCACTGGAAGGATGCATTGATCAAACACTTTTCTTTTAAGACATAATGGCATATTGCTCTTGAAAATTATGCTGTTTCTTCCAAAAGCTCTCCAGGCAAGTTTTGTACGCTGATTAATTTCTTCATCAATGTGACCCTCACTTGATATCTGCTGTCCAAGATAAACATACGTGTCTGTTATCTCCAGCTTTTCTCCATCAATCGATAAATCTTCATTTCTTGTAAAAGCATTGAACATCACTTTTGTCTTCTGAAAGTTCATTTTTAATCCCACTTCTTTACTCTCGTCAGCAAGTTCCTGGATCATACTCTGCAGCTCTGATGGGGTAGTTGCAAAAATGACTACGTCATCAGCAAAACGAAGGTGGGTTAGATAATCTCCATTAATCTTTATCCCCTTGTTTTCCCAGCTCAGCGACTGAAAAACACCCTCCAATGTGGCATTAAAGAGCTTCGGAGATATGGTGTCACCTTGTCTCACTCCCTTTCCAATTTTTACGTGTGTTGTATTTTCAAACAGCCTAATCTTTGCACTTGCATTTTCATAGATGTTATTAATAATATTAATGTATGCATCTTCAATACCGCAGGTTTTCAGAGCCATTGTAACTGCTGATGGTTTCACCGAATCAAAGGCTTTTTCATAATCGATAAAAGCCATGCACAATGGAAGCTCATATTCCCTCGCTCTTTCAATTAGTTCTCTCAGCACGTGGATATGATCTATTGTGTTGTAGCCACTCCTGAATCCAGCTTGTTCTCTCGGTTGAGCCATGTCCAGTGTTACCTTCAAGCGGTGTGAAAGAACTTTAGTGAAGATTTTATAAACTACTGATAGGAGGCTGATAGGTCTGTAGTTTCCGAGATCCTCAATGTCACCTTTCTTATGTAGCAGGATCATTGTAGCGGTGTTCCAATCCTCAGGAATCTTTCCTTCATTAAGGCATCGAGTGAAAATTTGGGCGAGTACTGTTTCGATTTCTCCACTTGCTTCTTGTATGATGACTACAGTAATTCCATCTTCTCCTGGAGCTTTTCCTCGCTTCATGTTCTTGATTGCATGTGCAACTTCTGCTGGAAGGACTGGAGGAACTCTGGTACTGGTATCTTTCATGATGTCTGGAGTGCATATATCATCCCTTTCATATAATTTGGAGTAGAAATCTTTCACTCTTGTCAAAATTTCGCCTCTATTTCTTGTTACAGAACCATCTTCTTTTCTCAGTGCCATAATCTGTTTTCTTCCCTTACTGAGATGTCCCTTTGCTATCTTTAGGCTTTGGTTGTTTTCAATTGCTTTCCTCACTAGTTCACAGTTGAATTTTCTTACGTCTTCAGTGATACCTTTTCTTAATGTCTTGCATAGCTCTATATATTCCACTTTGGAAGTCACATCTTCTTTAGTTGTCCTCATCTCTCTTCTTTTTTGCATCAACATTTTGGTTTTTCCTGATAATTTGTTCACATGCAACTTGTTCTTAGACCCAGCTAATTTTGTTGCTGTTTCCATAAGAGCTTTGGTTACTTTTCTGTTAACTTCAGAGATGTCCACTTCTTCCGATGTTAGGCCTTCTAAAGCAGAGAACCTGTTCTTCAGTTCTAACTTGAAGGTATTATGGTGTTTTTTAAGGTTGGTTATGTCAATAGATTTTGTTTGTCTTATGAGCTTGCCACGTTCAAGTTTAGTGTTGAGGTGCATCTTACATCTCACCAATCTATGGTCACTACCTGTGTTGAACTTGTTCAGCACACTGCAGTCTTCTATGACGAATTTTTTGTTACACATAATAAAATCAATTTCACTTGTCGTCCCATTTGGATGTCTCCATATCCATTTCCTGTGTGGCTTTTTCTTGAAAAAGGAGTTCAAGATGAAAAACCCTTCTGCCTCTGCAAACTCAACGAGAGTATTTCCACGCTGGTTTCTGTTGCCGTGACCGAATTTACCTACTGAAGTTTCATTCTGTTGCCGTTGCCCTATTTTTGCATTGAAATCTCCCATAATTATTTTCAAGTGCTGCTTACCTTTATTATTTAGATGACAAATTTCCTCATAAAATTCTTCAATTTCTTCTTCAGGATGACTTGTGGTGGGTGCATAAGTTTGAATAATCTGAGCCTGGTATCTTTTCGAGAGTTGGATAACAAGTCGTGCAGCTCTGTCAGAGGAACTTTCAACTTCTACAACTTTATCCTTCAGTTTCTTGTTTATTATAAATCCAACACCACTAGTTCTGCCAGTATCTGTCCCACGATAGTAGAAGAGATGTCCACTTTTCAGTTCGATGAGATCTTCTCCTTTTCTCCTTACCTCACTTAGCCCCACGATGTCCCACTTGATCCTTTGTAGTTCCTCTTCCAATTCAAGAAGCCTTGAATCAGAAGATAGGGAGCGTCCATTGTAAGTAGCCAAGGTCAGCATCAGATGGCAGCCTAGTCCGGTCCTCCGGGGATTCTTAGCACCCTCTGCCTTCATGTCGCACTGGCCGCTGCCTTGGCCAGGTACATTCCAGCTGCCGGAGACTGAGGGCCAAGATTTAAGTTGTGGAATCATTTTGGAGGGGTTTGGCCATAACTCACCACGCTGGCCAAGCGGGTTGGTGAGTGTGGGATAGAATTTCCTCTAATCCCGATGGTATAGTTATACCGCTATTGGCGGTCGTCAGAGCCCCTTTAGTGGGAACAGGATGCACCACGAGAAGGCGGGGTTGACATTTGTCAAGGAGAGGCTGTGATGTTACGTATTTCCTAATAAATTGCCAGTTCAAATCAAGTTAACTTAGCTACTTAGAATACCGCTCAAGAAGAGGATAAACCGAAGGAGTAAGCAAACAGCTACAAATGCTTACATTGCCAGGAAACTAGGAAAGACACCGGATACTTTAGACAAGGAAGACATACTGGATAATCTTGATCCAAAAGAAACCAAGAATCAAGTTGGCAAAAATAATAAAACTATGACCACAGCCAGCTCCAAACAGCAACCCACTAACAACCGTAAAAACGATAAACGTAGGAAAATTGCTGAAATTTGACATACAGCACAGAAAGTCAACATAAAATCTGCAAAATACACTAAAACTAATAAAGAAAATAGTATCAATATACTTTTCTGGAATGCCCATGGTATCCTCAGATAACAGAGAATTCATAACGTAATAGAATATACGAATACAGACATAGCTCTTATAAATGAGACATGGCTAACCACAGATTGCTTTCTCAAAGCACTGATCATACAAGCTATCCCCCTAGACAACAACTTCCTGCAAATGATCTCATGGAGAAAAAGAACAACGCATGTGAACTAGTAAACAAACTAACTATAAAGCATGCTGATTTTCATGCTGAAATTAGTGAACAATTTGAAGAGATGAAGAAAAGACAAACAGAAATAATTAAAAATACAATTAAGTTGGCAATCTCCAAAGAAAACTTTAGAAGCAGCTTTGAACGGAAATTTGATGACATTTTGGATAATGAAGTTATTGAAACACCAAAACGAAGAGTCAAATATATAATTCAAGAGATACCACTATCAACAACAACTGCAGACATCTCTAAGCACTTTTGTAAAACTAAATTGCAAGTGTCATACATTGAAAGATTATATTGGTATAACAGTGATAGACCCAGAACACGCATGACTTTTTATTTCTATGAAAAAGAAATCCCTAAACTTATGATCATTAACAATAAAGAATTGAAATTTCCTCTAAATTTAAGTAATCAGAAAAAGAAGAACTAGCGAATGTATATCACTTTTTGTTTCCACAAACACCGTAAATAAGTACAATTTGGTCAAGTTTAATAAAATAAATCAATGTGAGTAAGACGGCAAACAATAGGCAAAACTGTAGGCAAACAGTTTTTCAACACTTATCACCTGGATCTATTATTATGAAAATTTTTGAATTTCCCCCGCTGAGAAGAACTAAATTTCAAACTACCTTATCCCCCTATTAATTCATTCAATTCAATAACCCGGCCAGGACCACCTAATCTAATATTGGCCGAATGATTGCTCTTAGCATAGCTTGCTTCATCACTTAGCATTCCGCTCTAGCGATGCATACACTCTCTCCTCTCTCTTCACCTCCTTTTCATTCTGACTTTTCTTATGAGGCTCCTGCTCCTTCCTCTTTTCTAAAGGCGGTTGGACCTACGGCGTCACGTCTTTTTCCCGACTGAGAAAGCTGTTGCCTAGCCTACATGCAGTCGACTTTTCTTTGGTTAGGGGCAAGATACGTCAACCGTAAAACAGGTTCTGAACGGTTGGAGTTGCCCCAATGTTTGAACCTTCGGTTCGTGTTCTTGTGTATTCGAATCGATCAGCTGTCAGAGCTGTTTACGGCATGAGAATGACAAGTAATAACGATTTAAGCGATTTTCAACGCGGTGTCATAGTTGGCGCTCGTGAGGTAGAAACGATGTTCAGATTTTCACGGACGACCATTGCAAGGGTGTACCGTGACTACAAGAATTCCGGCTAAACCTCCAACCTACGATACCAGTGTGGCCGTAAAAAGACATTGTATGAACTTGGCCATCGTCGGCTGTCAAGAATCGTTTCACGCGATAGTCGTGCAACACTCTCGTAGGTATCGTCGGAATTCAATGCTGGAGCCTCAACAAGCATCAGCGTTCGGACTGTGCAACGTACCCTGCACGATATGGGCTTT
Organism: Macrothele yani; assembly: GCA_039090855.1. NCBI lineage: Eukaryota > Metazoa > Arthropoda > Arachnida > Araneae > Macrothelidae > Macrothele > Macrothele yani. The sequence goes on from CM077004.1 coordinate 38,240,304, forward strand.
GGGAGCCAACGCTCAACTCGAGTCCCCTTGATGGGTGCATGACACAGACCTATGCGCCTCACTTGGGCACGGCAACGCCGCCACTGGACACTTGATGACTGGAAACAAGTAGCCTGGTCTGACGAGTAGCGTTTCCAACTGTATCGGGCAAATGGAAGGATTCGTGTATGGCGCAAACCCCATTAAGCCATGGATCCCGGCTGTCAACAGGAAATGTGCCGGCTGGTGGAGGGTCCGTAATGGTATGGGGTGTGTTTAGCTGGACTTCACTGGGACCCCTGGTACGTCTGCAAACGTATGTGATCAGCCAACGCTATGTGCGCATCTTTTCTGACGAGGTACACCCGTTCATGTCCTGCATTCATTCTGATGGGTTGGGCCTGTTCCAACAGAACAATGCACCTCCACACAAGTGTCGGGACGCCACATTATGGTTAGAGGAGCTTTCATCTGAGTTTGGGGTGTTGCCATTCTCACCCAAGTCCCCAGATCTGAACGTGATAGAACACATTTAGGATGCCATGCAACGCGCTATCGAACACAGGAATCCGAGACCTCGGAATACATCCGAATTGTGGAACGCTCTGCAGGAAGTATGGTGTGCATTGCCTACAGCATATTTCCAGAAGCTAGTGGAGTCCATGCTCCGTCGTATTTCTGCAGTCCTGCGCTCCCGTGGGGGACCTATCAAGTATTAGACTGGTGTACCAGATTTTCTGGCACTTCAATGTATATCACGAATGCCTTTATTATTTTTTAATGTTGCCTAATATATTAATACTAAGAAATAATAACATACACTGAGTGATCACTGAGTTATGACCACCTACCTAATACTTCGTAGGTTCACCTTTCGCCCTCACTGCAGCAGCTATCCGACGTGGCATCGATTATATAAGATGTCGGAAGAAGTTGGGAGGTATGTCATGCGGCCATCAATGCAGATATCAAAGTGATTGGTGTATCTAGACTCTTGATATGCCGTTCCATAGTGCCCCATAAGTGCTCTATGGGATAGATATCACGGAGTCCGGAGGCCAGTCGATATGCTGGAAGTCTGAACTGTGTTCTTCAAATCAATTCTTACACTACATTGGACCTGTGGCTCGGCACATCATCATCTTGGAAGCTAGTACGGAGAACTGGCAACAAGAAAACTGGCCACCGGAGAACTGGCAACAGGAGAACTGGCCACTGGAGAACTGGCAACAGGAGAACTGGCCACCGGAGAACTGGCAACAGGAAAACTGGCTACATTGTAATTTCAGTGGAACAAAATTTTTCTAACTAAATAAATATCGTGTGAATATATTTCCCACTACCTGATCAACTATTGTTCACAAAACATTTTTTTTTAATATTTCACTTTCAATAAGAAATTTAAACATTTCCATGATTTTCCGGCCAAAGACAAAGCGGAGAACTGGCACCCCGAGAACTAGCACACAGAGAACCGGCCACCAGAGAACTGGTCACCGAGTGAACCGGTCTCCGGTGAACTAGCCACCGGAGAACTGGCCACAAAAAATTTAAGGGGAGGGATAAAAATTGCGTTTTTGACCGCTTCGTGTCCAAGTCCCCACAGGTTGGTTATCTGAGTCACAAAGTTTCCGTAATTTCGTGTGCCCTTGATGACGATATTTAAAGTAATTCTTTATACAAAATGTTTATAATCTACAACTCAACAAAACAATTTCAGGGTTTAGAAAATACAGCTCCACAAATTCTCTGCGGGCATCTGCAAACGCAGCAAACGTAATGGTGGGAAGGGGAGTTTAACACCAAAAATACAAAATATAAAAAGTTTCTGGTCCGATCGGGAGATTTTCGGTATTTACAAACTAAAACTCAACAAATTATCAGCGGGCATGTGCTAATACAGGAAACCTGTCTGGGGGAGGGGGGGTTAGTACAAAAAATATAAAATATAAGAAATTCTGGTCTGATCGGGAAATTCACAACTCAACAAATTCTCTCGGCGCATTAGCTGACACAGGATGCCTGTCCTGGGGGGGGGGGGTCGAAGAAAATATAAATTACAGAGAATTTCTGTTACGATCGGGAGACTTTCAGCGTTTACAAACTACAGCTCTACATCTGTACATTCTATATGTTTACATTATCCCCGCCCTTCCAAAGACAGGTTTCCTACGGTAACAGATACCGACAGACGTTTTGTTGAGTTGGAGTGTAAAAACGCTGAAAGTCTCCCGATCGGACCAGAAAACCTTTATATTTCATATTTTTGGTATAAAGCCTAGCCACCCATCTTCCCCCAACAAGTCTCCTGCGTTAACACATGTCCGAAGAGAATTTGTTGAGCTGTATTTGTAAACGCTGAAAATCTCCCGATCTGATCCGAAATTCTTTATATTTTATACGTTTAGTATTAACCCCCCCCCCCCCCCCCCACACACACACATACTAGGTTAGCTGTGTTTGTACATGCCTGCCGAGAATTTGTGGGGCTGTAGTTTATTAACGCTGAAATTCTTTTGTTGAGTTGTAGATCATAAACTTTTTTTTATAAAGAATTACATTAAAAATCACAATTAAGAAAATACGAAATTACGGAAACTTTATGTGGCTCAGTTAACCAAATTGTGGAGACGGGGCCACGCAATGGTCAAGAACGCAATTGTTATATGCCTCCTTAAAATTTTTGTTGCCAGTTGTCAGGTAGCCACTCCTCCGGTGGCCAGTTCTCCTACACCCTTTGGAAAACACCGTCGCGATTCTGAAAAAAGTGCAACATTGCTGAGTGTACAGAGTTAGCAAGCACTTCATGACAGTGGGCACTAGTCATACTTTGTTCCACATGCACCAGGGGACCAAATTTCTACCAGGTAAACATGCCCCACACCATATAACCGTCTCCGCCGGCTTGCACTATGATGACCACGCAGGATGGATTGAGTATCTCATGTTGTTTGTGCCAAATACGTACACAGCCATTCACGGAGTCAAGTGGAAAACGCTACTCGTCAGACCAGTACATTTTTTTCTAGACATCTGACGTCCAACTTGTAAAATCTTTGCACCAGGCGAGACTTTTGCGCCGATGAACCGTATTTAGGAAAGGATGTAAGATCAGATCAGATCAGATCATATGTAGAGGACTTTCGGAAGAGAGTGTCTGACCCCAAGTCTTAAACGACCCTTAGAAATAGGTAGCTAGGAGATTTGGGCTAGAGGGCCCGATAGGAAAGTCACACGGAAGCGAGGTAGAAAGGGGAATGAAGACGTCCTTATTTATTACCAGAGGGAGCTGCATTAGATCAGATCATATGTAGAGGATTTTAGGAAGGGAGTGTCTGACCCCAGGTCTTAAACAACCCTTAGAAATACGAAACTAGGAGATTTGTGCTAGAGTGCCAGATAGGAAAGTGACGCGGAATCGAGGTAGAAAGGGGAAGGAAGACTCTCGTATTTATTACCGGGCTTAGCTGCATTAGATCAGATCAGATCATATGTAGAGGATTTTAGGAAGGGAGTGTCTGACCGCAGGTCTTAAACAACCCTTAGAAATACGAAGCTAGGACATTTGGGCTAGAGTGCCCGGTAGGAAAGTCACATGGAAGCGAGGTAGAAAGAGGAAGGAAGACGACCTTATTTATTACCGGGGATAGATCAGATCATATGTGGAGGATTTTAGAAAGGGAGTGTGTGACCCCAGGTCTTAAACAAGCCTTAGAAATAGGTAGCTAGGAGATTTGGGCTAGAATGCCCGATAAAGTAACACGGAAGCGAGGTAGAAAGGGGAAGGAGGACGCCCTTATTAATTATCGGGGGGCCAGTGCCCGCGAGCCCATTATTTGGAAAATTCTGAATTTCTGAAATTTCAGAATTTTCCGTTAACACCTCTTAAAAATGGCAATTCACAGTCAATATACGAAAGGAAGTGCAGAAAGGTTTCTGAAAATTCAAAATTTTTCCGGCGTACGAAAAATCCGCGAATTCATGGTTTTCCGCCCCTTTCATTTTACGGAAAAGATGGTGCCAGAAATATGCTTCGTTAATCCACGAAAAAGAGTCACGGAAAACGACTCATGATTTTCAAAAAATGTTTTACTGTGTAGACGACTTGGCAACAAAAAAAGCTCCCGAAATCTGGCTTGCATTAGTTCAGAGATACATTCAGGACTTTAACGACGAGAGAATTTTTGTGCTCGGTCAGGTTTTCCCTCCGGACAGATAAGTGTCCCAATTGATTTTCAGCTTCCGACATTTTTTTTTTTATTATATATTTTTGTATTTTCTTTTTGAAATGAACTTTTAAAGTGCAGAGTCGCGGTTAACAAGAGCCTGACTGTCCTGTTGGAGAGTCTCTTAATCAGCAAGCGGACATTCAGCAATAGAATTAGTTGTTAAGTTGGCGGGGGGAACAGCCTCCTGAGAGTCCTCCTTCTCCACTAATGAGACACACTTGATTGATTATGGCTCCGTGAAATGACGCCGCTACAAGCGCACATCATGTCGTGATAGTCCATTTGCAACATCCGACAAATCGAGCACGCAGAGACAAAGCACAAATCGGAGGAAATGATTAATATCACCTCGATCTTCATTAAACAGGGGGAAGGGGAAACTTCCTTGGCGAGATCCAGGCATTTGCGACTTTACTTTTAATTCGCCCTACAAACGCACTGAATACCTAATTGCGAAATTTTAAGAATACCGTAAATATATAATTAAACTTCAGGCGAATATATCTCTCTTATGAAATCTTATCCGATAGTTTTAAAAGAGTCTGAACTCTTTTGTCTCGTATTAGATTATATCTTCAATGAAGAACAAGACTACTAAAGAAATCTCCTGATGTTTTTTAACGCTTTGTTATTATGTTGCTACTGGTTGGCAAGTAATTGCTAAAGGAGTTATGCTGCGATATTAATCACATGGTGAAAACAAATGGTGACATACTTGTGTACAACACATCGTGGTCATTTAACTCCAATATCAGTTCTAAGAAGGCAATAAAAACATGTTATTAGCGCTCTGATGGTAACGTAAGGTCAGTAACCTTTCGGAGCTACTGTGCTGCATTTGACATTTGAGTTAAAATAAGCCGGCAGTAAAAGGTAGGATCTAAAGAATAATGGGAGGTTTCCGAGAACACTGTTAAAAATAACGAATTATAAGCATACATGACAGTAAAAGTTTCCTCAATTAAAAAACTGCGAAAAAATCATATAGAAAAATAAAAAAATGTATTTAAAAATGTATAACCATACCTGCATTCAGAGAACGATAGGCAGAAATTTAGGTGAAAAATATTACGTGGAAACACGAATAACGCAGGTGAAACTCCCATTTAAAGAGAATGGAAGCACTCCCGAAAAGAAAAATCATTTAAGGGGTGGAAAATTGTTTTTCGCCCGTTTAGCCCCGGAGTGAAGAATGAGAATTCACTAGTCCCAACTTAATATTGTTTTAGTACCAAACAAATTAGGAAAAAGCATAGCTATAAATTTAGTAATGGCGGCTATATAAACTATGATGTGCAAATGAAACACTCTTCACCCGCTCTACCAATAGAGTCAGCCCACACATAACTACAGGGACGCTTTTTTCTCCTAAGTCCCACCATTGGCGTATATTCGAGGCTAGCTAGGCTGGCTGCGAAGCCCAGAGAATGCACAAGTAAAAATCAATTAAATATGCACAAATAAAAGTCAGTTATCAACGGTATTAAGATATGTCGATGCTTTCGCTGCGAAAAAAACACGTGCGGATTCACTTCTTTGACTCAGTCTGGCGAACGAAGACCAACGGCGTAACATTATCAAACAGCTCAGAGTCTTCGCTGTTCTGATTCGAAGGCCTTCCATACGATCGCCTGCCAGCGTTTCCATGACAACATGAATGAGCTGGTGGAGGGCAATGGCCCATTGCTTTAAGCAACGGTTCGCTCAGAAAAGAGAAGACTTAAACTACCTCAGTCAGTCGCATGCTCCCACCTATAATAGCACGTGCTTCGCGAGAGTTGTTTCAGTTTGTGTGAAGTGTCAATGAATTCAAATCAGTGATCTTAAATTCGTGGCTTTGTTGGATTCGAACTGTTTTGATAAATTTTGTGAAAGCTTCCCTGAACATCTACTGTCAGAACTTAAAAAACACTATGCTTCACATTTTGATACAGCTCGACTAAGAAATGAACTGAAGTTGTCTCATTCCCTTGATGAATACAAAAACAAATTAGTAAGAGGTTTTTACATGAAGTTGAATAATAAATTGGACATAGTGTTTAGTGAGGTGTACAAACTGGCAGACCTAATATTAAAGTTTCCATCAACAACTTCAACTGCCGAAAGAAGGTTTTCTGCATTAAAAAGAATCACGATATGTCTTAGAGCCACACAAGGACATGTACACTTGAGAAACTTGGCTGTTTTGTCAATAGAGAAAATATGAAAAAGTACTCGGAAGAAACTTTTTATGAAAACGTAATTATTTGCAATATAATGTTAACAATAGCATGTACCTAAAATTTAGAAAAAAGTTACTTCTATTACTTAGCAATTAAAAGTTAAACTTCGCAATTAAAACAAGTTTGTAAAATCATGCAATGCATTGATTATAATACGCTTTCCAACATACCAGAAATCATTACTCAAGTTATCACGCAAGTTATGAGAATAATGGCTGTGGAATAAATCTCGGTCCTGTGCCCTGACCTTTGATCCCATTTCGATAATATTCAACAGAACCGGTTCGGTATACCTCCGAAATAACATGATAAAGTTTTGTCGCAATCGAAGCATTTTTACGTAAGTTGTGATGCATAAGGGCTATGGAATAGATCCCGCTCCTGTGTCCTAACCTTTGACCCCATTTCGCCCATTTTCAATAGGGTTTGTTCCCAGGCAGGCCCCTACAACATACTAACATTTCATCCAAATCGAAGCATTTTTACGTAAGTTATGACGTATAATGGCGATGAAAGTGATTCCGCTCCTATGTCCTGACCTTTGACCTCCATTTCGTCCATTTTCAGTAGGGTTTGTCGTCAGGTAGTCCCCTACCCCATACTGAAATTTCATCGAAATCGAACCTTTTTTACGTTAGTTACGACGCATAAGAGCACTGGAATGGATCCCGCTCCTATGTACTGACCTTTGATCCCATTTCGTTCACTTTAAGTAGGGTTCCTTCCCAGGTGATCCCCTACCAGATACTAAAATTTCACCGAAATCGAATGATTGTTACGCGAGTTATCGTGCGGACGGACATACGCATACAACGCGTAACGTAATGAGGCAGATGGGAATCGCGACCATCTGCTCGCAAGAGTGTAACGTCATAAAACTTTAATAGGATCCACACAAAACGCGTGACGTAATGAGACAGATGGCGTGACCGCGCGCCAACATTCTCAAACGCGTGATTGTGACGTCATAAGATTTTTAAGCATTAATGGAACGACGCCATGACACTAAAAACGTTATGATTCGGGGTGGTTATTTAACTCACTAAACGAATTCTCCTGAAGTCGAGATCAAGCTAAATCGATTTCTAGTACCAGAAAACGGTAGGTTAACGACTTACATCAAAATTCTTAGAGCCGTTTTCAAAATAAAATGCACATACATACATACAAGAATTGCTACTTTAAGGTGGACGTCAAGTAATTTTGCTTCCTATATTTCCAATGGAAAAACTTCTGTTCACATTTTCTTCACAATTAATGCGTTCCCAAGGATGAAAATTTGAACATCGATTAAAATAGCTTCATTTCATAACTTGGAATACTTAATATTTTCTAAACCATAACCGTAATAATATTTTCTAAACCATAACCGTAATAATATTTCTAAACCATAACCGTAATAATATTTTCTAAACCATAACCGTAATTATGCAATCCAACATTTATTTGTCCACTGACGTCATCAAAGTACAGGTCGCGCCATCTTTTTTCTGGTTTCAACACCACCAAAGGAAACGTTATTGTTTTTTAATATAATTATGCTTATGTTTTAGAAAATGTTAAGTATTCCAAGTTATAGTATGAAGTTATTTTAATCCATGCTCAAATTTCTATCCTTGGGAACACACTAATTGTGAAGGAAATGTGTACAAAAGGTTTTCCATTGGAAATATAGGAAGCAAAATTACTTGACGTCCACCTTAACAGTGTTAGATAAGGGCGATGGAATGGATCCCGATCCTATGTCCTGACCTTTGACTCCATTTGTTCCATTTTCAAAAGGGTTTCTCTCCAGGTGGTCCCCTACCACATACTAAAATTTCATCGAAATCATACCATTTTTAACCACTTTATGACGCATAAGGGCAATGGAATGCATCCCGCTCCTATGTCCTGACCTTTGATTCCACTTCACCCATTTTCAATAGGGTTTGTCCCCAGGTGGTCTCCTACCACATACTAAAATTTCATTGAAATTGAACCATATTTACGCAAGTTATGACGCATAAGGGCAATTGAATGAATCCCGCTCTTGTGCCGTGACCTTTGACCCCACTTCACCCGTTTTCAATAGGGTTCGTCCCCAGGTTGTCCCCTACCACATACTAAAATTTCATCGAAATGGAACCATTTTTACGTGAGTTATCCTGCCGACAGACAGACAGACGGACGGACGGACGGAAAAACTGGAGCATATACGTTTCTTCAACCTACGGTTGGAAAGCGTAAAAAAACAGTACTGGGATGGGAGGGGGAAGGGGGTAGGGGCGATGACAGGTGAGATGGCCCAGGTCTCAGACCCAAGATACGTCACTGGTCCCCACCTTCCCATTATATTTGTACATTTGTACCCCACATCACAGCACGTGCCGTTTCTGAAATAAAAATGTTAGGTAGCAAAACGCGTAAAATTCAACAGCTGTATTTATACCATATTTAAAAAAAAAAAATGCTGCAGTTCGAACATAAAAACCGATGGTCCCGGTTGTCAAAATAGCCGTTTTGTCGGCCCTTGCATTTACGAAGAAAATACATCACTTCAAAAAAATTATTTCTCGATTTCCGTCAATATGCACTAGTGATCACTTAAATATGACCACCCCTATCAAAAGTGGATGCGGCCAGTTGACCACGTGATTTCCGTGAGGGCGCGATTAGTCGATCGACGTAGCATATATAAGGTGTTAGTGGAGCAGTAAGTACTAAAATTCTGAGCGTGATGGGAAAATGAAAGGATTTATCAGACTTTGATAAAGGACAGATGTGGGAACTCCGAGATCTGGTGCCTCAATATCCCAACTGGTGAGTTGTTCTCAAGTCGCCGTTGTTAAAGTGTAACAGGCCTGCCGTGAAAATGGTCGAACAACGACGCAGAAGCAAACTGCATGGGAGAGTGAAAGGTCGATGTGAGACGTGGAGCTCCGGGTTCGACGACTCGTACAATCCAACAGACGCAGCACAGTTCAACAGTTGACTACCCAAAAAAACAGGGGTCAGCCCGGAACAGTATCTGTCATAAACATGCGTCGCACGTGTGGGCTATAACAAACAGACTACCTCGACGACATCCTCGCCTAAACACTATTCATCGGCGCAAGAGACTCGCCAGTTGCAAAGATCATACAAGTTTGACGTCGGATGACTGGGAAAAAATGTGCTGGTTTGACGAGTCGTGTTCTTACTTCACTCCGTGGATGTTCGTGTAACGTATTTGGCGCAAATGACTTGAGGCATTCGTTCGATTATTCATGGTCTCCACAGTGCAAGCCGGTGAAGACGATTATATGGTGTGGGGCATGTTTTCCTTGCATCCCTGGTGCATGTGGAAAAACGTATGACTGGTGCCCACTATCGTGAATTGATTGCTGACACTGTACACCCAGCATTGTCGCACTTTTTCCCGAATCGCGGCGGGGTCCACCAAGATGACAGTGCGCCAAGCCAGAGGTCCAATGTTGTGCAGGAAAAGCCATGAGGAAAACAGTTCAGACTTCCAGCATTTTGATTGGACTCCGAACTTCCCCGATATCAGTCCCACACAGCACTTGTGGGACACTATGCAACGGCATATCACGTGTCTGGATACACCAATCACCGCCATACCTGCACTGCACACAGCTTGGTGCCGCCCCGATGGCGCAGTGGTCTAAGCGATGACCTCTGATCATTAAGGTCACTGGAAGTCAGGAACGTTCTCGCAACACATTCAATGACAACTGGTGTAGACGCGATGGCCCTATTCCTTGGCTAGCAAACTCCCCGGATCTCACTCCTCCCCCCATTTCTTCGCGTCGGGGTTTGTGAAATACACTATATTGATAAAAGTCACCGGATACATAGAAGAGAAACATAACATAGCATTTATTGACATACATTAGTACCATGTCGGTCCACCGTTGGCCTTAATGCATGCACTGACCCTTCGAGTCATGCTTTCGACAAGGTTTTGGAACAAAGCGATAGGTATGCGCTTCCATTCAGTACATAATGCTGCCGCTAACTGTTGCTTAGTAGTAGGCCTTGGTTCCAAACTTCTTATGCGGCTCTTTAATTCATCCCTTAGGTGCTCTATGGGATTAAAATCAGGGCTCTGTGCTAGCCAGTCCCCGCACGATACGAAATTATCGTCAAACCACGCCGTAACAGTCCTTGTTTTATGGCTCGGTGCATCATCCTGCTAGTACCAACAAGGCTCTGTTCCATAGAATTGCCATAGAGTTGGTAGGGCATAATTGTCCAGAATATCGAGGTAGACGTGCTGGTTAACAGGTTTGTCCACGATCATCAATGGGCCGGGACCATACCACGAAAAACACCAACACATGAGTACACTGCCAGCTCCAAACTTGACCGTAGGAACAGTACACTGTGGTAAATAGCGTTCTTCCGGCTGCCGCCATACCCACACACGGCCATCAGACTGATGGATGGTGTATCTGGATTCATCAGTCCATAGGACCCGTTTGCATCGATCTACGGTCCACGATAAAGGTTCTTTACACCATGCTAAACGACGAGTAGCGTTCCGAGTGGAGATGAAAGGCTTATGAGCAGCCGCACGACCACGGTAACCCATGGAATGAAATAGTCTGCGAATGGTACGTGTACATACCGAGGTTTCAGTATGTTTACTCACCTATACACTGAGGTCTTGTGCAGTACTCCATCGATTAGCTGTAACAACTCTCCTGAGGATCCGACGTCCTCTATCACTGATTTTCTTTGGTCTGCTGGTACCTTATGCTGCTTCAGGCATGCCATGTGTCTTTTACTTATTCAGTACATCCAAAACAGTTGACTCCGGTATGTTTAAACGCCTCTCGGTTTCTCTTATGGACATCCCACTAATATAACACCCAACAATCTTTCCTTTCTCAAAGCCAGTTCTCTCCCGCCGCGACATTTTCACTCAACCTGACAGTGCGATATGATCGGGGTCAGCGGCACGCTTGTTTTTATACCGTTTGCAGCTGTACTGCGCAGCGGATCCGTTCATTTGCTTTTGAACGGGGTGTCCGGTGACTTTTGTCAATATAGTGTACATCGTCTACGCACAACGACCTCCAAGCCTGGGTGATCTGAAGGTGCAAAGTTCTGCAGCGTTTGTACAAATCACTCCGCAGATGTTAGAAAACACGTGGCAAGAATTGAGAATCCGGTATGAACTCCGCTGAATCTGTAAAGTGGGGTCATGTAGAGGGCTGGACAAACTCTCATCCATAAAGGAAATTTCTGGCAAATATTGGCTTATTATATCTGTTACAAGCCATACCACCACATTTTTAAATTATCCCTTTTCAAACGGATCACGTATATCCACAGCAGAATCAGTGGCTTAGTTGGAAGTTTTTAGGTCAGCCTTCATAATGTCTTTCGAGTCCTGTACATAAACAAACACACACTTTTTCCTTCTTTTGATTCAGGGTTTGACAACACGTTGTGAACAACTCGATGGACTATAAGCAGTCGCCCCTAGAGGTTTGCACGGGCCGTGTCGGGTCTTTTTTAGCACGTCTTTTGTAAAAAAAGATCGTACTTATGTTATCGGTTTGTCCGTCCGTCCGTCCGTCTGTACCCACGAAATCTCTGCAACTATTAGTCCGATTTGAGAAACTCTTTTTGCATTGGGAATCTTGAAATATACGAATGATGATCCTTCATTTCGTTTATTTTTTACGATGTGCAATTTTGCCGCTTGAGGGCGTAAATGCAGATGATGTCGAATTCAAAAATACGTTTTATTCCACATATTTGCTTCTAAACATCGGATTGAAAAAAATCTTTTATCTTCCGATTCCATTTATGTCGAAGAGTATTTTAGATATAGTTACATTTTCAAATTACTCATAGATTTTCCGCTAGGGGGCGTAAAAGTAAATTACATTTTTCATGATAACTCTTCTTCTAAAACTCCGATTTGAAATTTTTTTCTTCAGCGGATACACCTCCTGATAGAAAATCGTTTGCATATAATTTCTGATTTTTGATAAAGCATACTTTGGCCACCAGGGGCGTAAGTGTTAATTTTTGCTTCTGATGTATTTGCAGAAAAATATGAGCTTCTAAAATCTCGATAAACGTCGTTTTTTGACCGATACTACTCATGTCCACAAACCTTTTAGAAACATTTTCTTCTTAAAATAGTGCATGGTTTCTACGCCAGGGGCGTAGATGTACATCTTATTTTTGTCAATATCTCTACTTCTAGGAGTCCGATTTGAAAAATTCCTTTTTTGTTGGATAATGTTTTCCTTGTGACATGTTTTTCATATAAATTCAAAATTTTCAAGTAATTCATATACTTTCCACTAGGTGGCGTAAATGTAAATTGCGTTTCCCTCTATATCTCTGCTTCTAAATCTCCGATTTGACAAATTCTTTCTGCGCCGGATACAGCTCCTGATGGGAAATTGTTTGCACATAATTTCTAATTTTTGTAAAAAATGGTTAGACCACCAGGTGGAGTAAGTCTTGATTTCCGCTTCTGATGTATTTGCAGCAAAATATGAGCTTTTAAAATCTCGATTGAAAAAAAGTCGTTTGTTGACCGATACTACTCATGTCAACAAACCTTTTAGGAAAATGTTCTTGAAATAGTGCATGGTTTCTACGCCAGTGGGGCGTAGATGTATATCTTATTTTTGTCAATATCTCTACTTCTAAGAGTCCGATTTGAAAAATTCCTTCTTTGTTGGATAGTGTTTCCGATGCGAAATGTTTTTCCTATAAATTCAAAATTTACAAGTAAATAATAGGCTTTCCGCTAGGGGCACAAAGGTAAATTGCTTTTTCTGCGTTATTTCTGCTCCTAAACCTACGACTTGAAAAATTCTTCCTGTATCGCATACCAGACCTGATGGAAAATATTTTTCACATAATTTCTAATGTTTGGTAAAGAATGGTTTAGCCTCCAGGGATCATAAGTGTTAATTTCTGCTTCTGATGTATTTATAACAAAATCTGGGCTCCTGAAAACTCGACTAATTTTTTTACTTGGACCGATACCGCTTATATGGATAAACGTTTTGGTGATACTTTCTTCCTAAAATAATGCATGGTTTTCCCACCAGGAGACGTAAAGTCAGATCTTATTTTTGTCGATATCTCTGCTTCTAAGAGTTCGTAAGCTCACGATTCCGTTTACAGCAATATCTGAGGGATTAAAAACCCGATTGAAAAACTTCTTTCTTCCGTCAGATACTATTGTTTTCCATAACGGCTCCATTGACTTTGAATAGCTTTGATAAATTTAATTTGCGTCAGAACGGATTCAAAAGACGTGATTATCACACCCGAAAATACGGTGTCATCTTTCTTGCTTAGTTAAGAGAACAAAGTAACGGGCCGGGCCAAGTCGACCCTTTTTTTTTATCGCAATGGTAAAGAAAAAAAAAATCGTGGTCCCCGATTTCCTGGTCTGTTTAACTGTTGAACTCCATAAGTGTTTCATGCTTGCGTTGTAGATTGGGTAAACTACTGGCGTCTCTACCTTGTAATATCGTGTTGAGACGGTACCTTGTAATATCGTGTTGAGACGGTACCTTGTAATATCGTGTTGAGACGGTACCTTGTAATATCGTGTTGAGAAGGTACCTTGTAATATCGTGTTGAGAGGGCAGTAGTTCACCCAATCTTCCTGTTTAACTGTTTTTCTGGCTTTACTTACTTCCACGAAATAGCCCAGGACGTAATCAGAAAAGCAAGGAGAGGCACTCACAGTGTTTTTACCAATCTGTTAGTATTAAGATGGTAAAACCATTTTGGGGCTTGTTGGCAACAAAAAGATTCCACCCCGAGCAAGTGAGTGTGATGTGTAGAGTGGGGAACGAGGAGTGTCTGCAGTGGAGTGGGGTGTGTATGTCTGTGTTTGTATGAGAGAGTGGGACGACATCGATTTTTTTTCCTATCCCTAATCTGTATAGGAATTGACTTTTGTAGTATTACAATTTACTAGTTCAGAGAAATAAAGATTCTGAACGCGCTTAATCTTTTTTTCTCTCTCTTTAAAACGTTGTATTTTTCGATAATTTTCGAAGTTTAGTTAATATTTTTAGGCTTACATTCAACTAAATATTTTCAATAATATCTCATTTTATAATTTAATTTTCTTATTTTAATAAAATACAATAAAAAGACAAAATAATACCAAATGGCACCTCATGGGCCGGGCCGGGCCTAAATAAGAACTGCAATTGACCGGCCCGAACCGGGATGGGCCGAGTATCTAATATTTGAAACGGGCTGAGCCTTTAACGTGCGGGCTTGGGACGGGCCGGTCTCACCAAATTAGGCCCGTGCCGACCTCTAGTCGCCCGTGCTTAATTTAGTGATACTGGTTCCACAGAAGGGAGAGAGCTAGTGCCGTAAGACAAATGCAACATCCGTCCTCACCAGGATTCGAATTCGGTCCCATCTCGGGCGAATGCTCAGAAGACAGCGCTTAGACCACTGAACAACAGGGGCAGCATTCCAACTTTGCCCTAGATATCATATTTACATTTATAAGTAGACGGACGGGGTAGAGTATTTTGGATACCCCTGTATAGACCAGACCCGTCTTGGACGAATGGTCAGAAGACAGCGCTTAGACCACTATACCACCGGGGGGGGGGCTTCCAAGAATTGTCTCCGCTCAAAAAAAAAAAAAAAAAAGGAAAATATGACTTTACATTATTTCGTTCCCCCTCGCAAGGAAAACCATCATTTTCGTGCCTCTTACCGCAAAGGAAAACATAAGTTTACACTTATTTGTACCCTACCAAAAATTGTTGATCATGCTACGTCTATAGGAAGAAGAATACGTAGATTAGGGAAATGACATGATTTGATGAAATCATGATCAGGGTGAAGACACTCAAGTAGCAATTTGCTAGAAAAACTGCCCAGCGTTGGACAACTGAAATACTAGATTGGATAACAATGGATAGGAAAGGACCTAGAAAGAAACAATCCAGGGGAGAGGGTTCCATTTTAGGTGAGGGTGAATGAAATTCGAAAAGGCTGGAGTAACTTGGAAGAAACTGGAGAGGATGGATGAAATTCGATCTCAGGCTGGAGTAATTTGGAAGAGTATCGGTCAAGATAGAAAGCTGTGGAAAAGACTTGGGGGAGAATTTTATCAAGCAAGGGGATTGATAATCTCTATCTATCTATCTATCTATCTATCTATCTATCTATCTATATCTATCTATCTATCCATCTATCACAGACAAGGTGACACCATATCTCCAAAACTCTGTATGCAAAATGTCTTTCAATCATTGAACTGGGAAACCAAAGTGATAAAGATTAACGGAGATTATTTAACTCACTATCGGTTGGCTGATGACGTCATTTTTGCAACTACCCCTACACAGCTGCAAAGTATGAACTAGGTATTTGCTAACAAGAATGAAGAAGTAGGCTCAAAATGAACTCTCAGAAGACAAAACTGATGTAACAATGCTTTTACAAGAAAAGAAGATTTATTGATTGCTTATGAAAGCGGGAGATAACCGATACCTACACTTACCTTGGACAGCAGATATCAAGCGAAGTTCAGATTGAGGAAGAAATTAATCGGCGTGTAAAACTTAGCTGGAGAGCTTTTCGAAGAAACAGTGCAATTTTTAAGAGCTATATGCCATTATGTCTTAAAAGAAAAGTGTTTAATCAATTCATCCTTTCAGTTCTTATATGTGGAGCAGAGACATTAACTAAAAAGACGAACAAAGACTGCAAACAACTGAAAGAAGCATAGAGAGATGCATGCTTGGTATAACCAGGAAAGATAAGAGAAACTCGTGGGTAAGGAAAATGACAAGAGTGGAAGACATCATAATCAGAGTAAAATTACTGAAATGGCAATGGGCTGGACATATTGCCAGAAGGACGACCATCGATGACAACCGAAATTTTTAGCTGGAATCCAAGTGACAGGAAGAGACCCAGAAGAAGACCACATGGGAGATGGGTGGATGGAATTCGAAAGTATTTGGAAGTGACGTGGTGGAGATTGGATCAAGACAGACCATTGTGGTAGAAACTTGGGGAGACCTTCATCCAGCAGTGGATGGATTGATAATGGTTGACGATCACACACACACACACACACACACACACACACACACACACACACACACACACACACAGCAAAACTTTCGATTTGCCTTCGAACATTCGTTCCAAAGAAAAGTATATTAAGTTTAATAAACCATCGCAAAGTTTTCTTTGAGGTCAATTTCCTTTTTTTAATTTCTTTTTAAGAATATGCATGTTTATTATCGCGAACACATGCCTCGGAGCTTTTGCATGAGTAGAGGTAATACATCAGACATGAAAGATTGACAATTTAATGCAAATTTAACGGTGACAGTTTTATTGTTTGTATCTCAGCATGTGCTAGAAACTAGTCTTCAGTGATCGCAAATTACTGTGAATGTGACTGAAAGAAGCCTTGAGGATGCTCTTATCTTATTTCGATGTATACTACGAATTTTTTTTTGTTTCTGTTTTGATTTTATTTTCCTTTACCAGCCAATACCAAGATAAATCAACCGCAAAAAATAATGAACCGCGATTACTTGAGTGATCGATCAATCTCTTTGCTGATCTATTAAAGAATGACACCCCTGAATTGACGATTCTTGCCTTCAGGCTCGGCGAAACGCATGTTTTTGAGCACCGAACAAATCTCCAGCTACACAGTAGGCCCCTCACTGGATGCGTTTAATTTGAGGGCAGAAAGAAATCATATTCGAGATTAATTTTTGGACTATCACATTACATGAGCTTTTTCTGCTGGGCTATAATCACCAAATAGAGGCGAAGGCTGTATGAATGACGTTTAAAGCGTGTTCATTGGCTCTGGTTTGGAACTGCCTGAAGTGTTTATACATGCAGTATCAGCATACTAGCTGCTATGCCCGAATTCCAGCAAAGTATAAAAGAAGACAGGGGGGAAATCAGAATGGGCATTATCTCAGCGTTATAGTTTCTATACACTGAGTGGCCAAATTATTTTGATCACCTGCATTGTTGGACCACCTTTCCCCCTTAATACTGCATGAATTCATCTTGGTATAGATTCCATTAAATGTCGGTAAGTAGCTTGGTGTATATGAGCCCAAATGTGATGAACTGCACCCTCCGGCTTTTGAAGATTTAATGGTACCTGATCCAGCTGTCTGAGGACGTTTTTACCTTCATCTAACAAATATTCCATTGGATTGAGATCCGGTGATTGAAGAAGTCAATATAACAGGGAAAAGTCTCGGTGGTGCTCCTCAAACCATTCGCGTACAATCTGAGCACTATGACATGGAGCATTGTCTTGCTGGTATTATCCGTATCCATTACGATAAAGCATTAACTTAAGTGGATGGACTTGGTCGGCAACAATATTAAAAAAAAATTGGCAGTCAGACGTTGCTCCATACGAATCAAAGTACCCAATCACTCCTACGAAAACATGCCTCATATTATAACGTTGCCTCCGCCAGCTTTAATTGTAGTGACTGATGCGAGATTAATCCACGCTTACGTGTTTCTGTCTCCATGCAATCACCATTACATCTGCGTGTTGTAGTTGAAAACGTGTTTCTCGGACCACATTATCCTTTTCCACTCATTTGCTGTCCAATTCTTGTGCTTCTGAGCGAACTTGAGGCGTTTCTTCTTGTTCACTGCAGATAGCAATGGCTTACGAACAAACGCCTGCTTCTGCAGCCTATACGATGTAACATGCTGCGAGCTGTAGGTTGAGAGACCATCGGACTTGGTCCCTGATTCAGATTATCTGTGATCCGAAGAAGTGTTGGCCGTCTGTTGTACTGAACAGTGAACAAGTCTGCCTACTCTCCGCTCAGCTCGAGCATCCAGTAGCCGTTAACAACCACGTGCCTTGCGCTCAGGTCCGGCTTTTTGAACGATGGTCCACTCTCTGTAAATTTTAACAACTGCAGCCCTCGAGCATTTCACAAGTGGTCCCTGATTCAGGTTATTTGTGATCTGAAGAAGTGTTGGCCGTCTGCTAGACTGAACAAGTCTGCATACTCTCCGCTCGGCTCGAGCATTCAGTAGCCGTTGACAACCACGTGCTTTGCGCTCAGACCCGGCTTTTTGAATTATGGTTCACTCTCTGTAAATTTTAAAAAGTGCCGCCCTCGAACATGTCACAAGTGTAGCCGTTTTGCTAATGCTCGCACCAATGCTTCGAGCACCCACAATCATTCCACGTTCAAAGTCCGTTTTGCTAATGCTTGCACCAATGCTTCGAGCTCCCACGACCATCCCTCGTTCAAAGTCCATTTCGCTAATTGTCGCACCAATGCTTCGAGCACCCACGATCGTTCCACGTTCAAAGTCCGTTTTGCTAATGCTCGAACCAATGCTTCGAGCTCCCACGATCATTCCACGTTGGAAGTCCGTTTTGCTAATGCTCGAACCAATGCTTCGAGCTCCCACGATCATTCCACGTTCAAAGTCCGCTTTTTCTCAGTGCTTCGAGCACCTACGATCATTCCACGTTCAAAGTCTGTTTTACTAATGCTCGCACAAATGCTTCGAACACCCACGATCATTCCACGTTAAAAGTCCGTCAGATCTCGTCTTTTACCCATATTCCTTTCGCAATGCACTACATTAGACACTTCATGCCTTCAGCGTTCCCTTTGATACACCGATTCAGACATCTTGCTTCAGCAGCATCAACGGGGTAGCTACTTTGCGTAAAATGATTTGGTGGCCATACTAATTTGGCAACACAGTGTATACATGTATATATTATATTATATTATATTTCTGATAGAAGAAGTGTTGATATTGAAAGCCAGATAATGCAGAATCAATTTTCTTAAACACGTTTGTGCCTTTCGCACTCGTCCCCTGACTTACATGGTGAGTTTTCAGACAAATGCCTGCTATCACGTCGGATTTACTGCAAGCTGACTTACCCAATCTATAAGCGCATGTGTTCGTCCTCGCTTACTCAAGGAATTAGAATTTGCAGGTTATATCGAATATAGAAACGACAACAGAAAATAAAATTGTCTTTGTTTTTATCCTTTTTATTATTGTTCTCATTTATGAACTCGTTCGATTTTGGTCAACTCTAAATCTTGCAACCCCCCCAATTTTGGCGCCCTAGGCTACCGCCTGGTTCACCTAGTGGTTGAACCAGCACTGTATGTATATCAAAAACATGTACAGAGTTCATAGAAAGCTTCATCCGGCATTACCAGAATTCAAAAGCAAATGTGCAGTGAATTCCACGAAAAATAAAATGTATATATTATCTTAGGTCAGTGCCTGTGTAAACAGCCCTGAGCGGTGTGTATTTTTCGTGGTCGAATCAGATGACATTTCTAATCTGATGTGCAGTTGCAGAGTCAGATGACAGAGCTTGATAATATCGGTTGTGCAATTGCATGCTGCACAAAAGCAACCATCCCTCATTCTTTACTGCATTCCATCAAAGGCTAAGAAAAACTCCCCATGGAATCGAACCTAGATGTCCCCTCAGGAGAGGTTAATCACCGTGTGATTCAGAAGCATGTAATCTCTAAATGCTACAAGTTGATGAGAATTGATTCCCAATAGGATTTCTGTTTAAGATCTCATTTTAATATAACAATCAATCAACATCTGCGAAAAAGATTATTAACTGGAAAGCTGTTCTGTATTCTGCACGGGCACGTCTAAGAGAAAATTAAAAGATGGGATGATACGACCGTTTAGGATGTCAAATACGACTTAACCGGAAACGCATCCCCTTCCCCACGAAGGTGCAAAGCGCAAAGGTGATATTAAACCATCAGTCACAAGGATGGGGAATTTCCAGCTCCGGAAACGAGATCATTGGATTTGATTTTCTTGAATAATAATCTTATCATTTTGTTTATATTGTAATTGATGTTTCCAATCAGGAAAAAATGACAGTGTAATCAACAGATACATTCGAAGTCGCATTTGATTTGTAAAAGATTCAATGTTAAAAAGTAATGAATATCGCGTTACAATTAAAGAATCGAGAACAAAACTATCGCAAGGATTTCGAAAATGAAAAATAATCAAAATAAATAAAAAATGTGGTGCATGCGTTACATATTTGTCTGTCCTTTCTGTCTGCGAACCAGGTCCGTAGCAAGCTTTTCTTATCTGGGAGGGCGAGACCTGAAATTACGTCCCTTCGAGTTCCACTCAAATATTGGGTGTGTGCAAAAGTTCTACCCGTTTTTGTAATAGATGCGACTTGCGATCCGAGTAGTTACGTCAGAAAAGACGCTGCGATGCCGAATTTTCGGCCAATAAAGCGTGAAGCAGTAGAACATATAGAGGCACTAGGTTTGTCCGAGTAAGTCATTCGTAACGGAAACCACGGACGGTGTAACATGGCATGCGGTAAGGAGTACATTAGACATTGTTTACTGTACGAGTTCTACAAAGGCAGTAATGCAGCCACAGCTTGCCGCAACATCTGTCAAGTGTATGGGGAGGATGCAGCTGATGATAGCATATGTCGCCGTTGCTTTCGGAAATTCCGGGATGAAGACAGAAGCTGTAAGGATCAATCGCGACCTGGACGTCCATCCGCGCTTTCTGACAAGGATGTGGACAAAGTCATAACAAAATGACCCACATCCAACCGTTCAGGAATTAGCGGAAACCTTGTCGGTACCCAAAACAACAGTCGAAAGACAGATGCATGCGCTTGGGTTCATCACCAAGTTCGATAACTGGGTTCCGCACCAGCTTTCTGCAAAGCAACGAGAGGAGAGAATCCGTACCTGTGTTTGTTTGCTTTCTCGTCACAGAAATGAACCGTTTTGGGGACGAATTGTAACGGGTGATGAGAAATGGGTACTGTACCGTAATGTAAAGCGTCGACGGACTGTGTGCCAAAGTGCAGAGTCTGCTCCATCAACCTCAAATCGAGAAATGCATTCCAAAAAGGCTTTGTTGAGTGCTTGGTGGGATGTCCAGGAAATAATCCACTGGGAGGCGTTGGAACCTAACCGAACGATAAATGCTGACCTCTGCTGCAAACAGTTGGACAGATTGCGAGAACAACTAACTTCGAAGCGGCCAGCACTCGTCAATCGCAAAGGCTTGATCCTTCATCATGATAACTCCAGACCGCATGCTGCTTTAATCACTCGGCAAAAATTACTGGACTTTAGTTGGGAAGTGTTACCTCACCCGGAGTATTCCCCTGACCTGGCACCTATGGACTGCTACCTTTTCCGATCGTTACAGAACGCCTTCGCACTTCAAACCTTCGGTGATGTAGACGATGTGAAAACGGCATTACATGACTTTTTTTACTCTAAAACACAGAAGTTTTTCCGGCGTGGGATTCACCTACTCATAGACAGATAACAAAAGGTCATACAGAATGATGACAATTATGTGAAATCTGAAAAGGTACGTTATTTGTTCTGTTCTCCTCCTTTCTTTGTAGCCTACAGAAACCAGTAGAACTTATGCACACACCCAATAATACGTGGTTTTTAGTTCCTCACACACAACCGTTATAGGAAAGTATTATGATCGTCCAAAAATCGCACTTCAGGTTTTTGTCATTGTTTTATAACAAATGTAAAAACGAGGTAAATACCAAAAGAACCACAGGCTGCAAATACCAAGTAAAGCGCAAACGTTATGCGAACGCCGACAACATAACACTGCACAAAAATGCAGAACGAAACACAAACCAACGCAGAACGAATGAGTATCGGATAGTAAATGTTAATAGGAAGAAGCTTTGGTGGTAGGGCTTGGAAAACTTCAGTTCAAGGTTAAACGCTCATAGAACTTTGTGCGATAGAGCACAAATGACTAATTACTGTAGCTTTTCATCCCAATGATATGTTCGGAAAGGTCATGGAGGTTAGGCACATCAGCATATTATTTTCTATACCTCTATTCAATGTATTGTAAAATTCCCTTCATGGTTATGAGATGCTCACAGCTCATAGTGTATGTTACTCTGTAACCTGTTTAACTGCATCGAATACTGTATGAGGATAAGTACACTGTACAAAATTGCAGTGAATACTCAGTGTTTCACCCGGATTAAGACGATTTGCAGATCGTAAGCACGCCACCTGGCGGTCAACCATAACTTTTCGGTAGATAAACTACATATTCACGGTGTTTAAACTGTTTGAACTGTTAATGTATTTTAACCTTGACAATCTGGCAATGTCCTTCTTAAAGTGGTTATATTACCTGTTTTTTCATGTGCAATCTATCGACTGGCAACACCTATGTGGGCAACACGTTTTTATTTCCCGGCCAGTAGACATATTATTTATTTCCCGTCATTAGACACATTAATGAACATTACGGCATTAAACGTTTTTATTTCCCCTTAAACGTGTTAATGAACATTACATGTGTTATTATTTATTTGTCATTAGACATGTGAATGAACATTATGGTCATTAGACGTTTATATTTCCCGGCCATTAGATCTGTTAATGAACATTACGGTATGGTACTGTAAAATTACGGATTATTGACTGGCCACTCAGCTGCCGGTGTATCTACTGTAACTTGACCCTGCAATTTTTTACAGTGTAAAGTCTTTAAAAAGAAAATACTGAAGGGTGTAGCTTTCTTTTTTAGTTACAATTTCTATTTTTTTACATCTCCCAGAGCATCAATTTACGCCCCTGGAAGGACTATCCTGGGAAGGAAAGCGCCCTCCCTGCCCTCCTGGTAGCTACGGCTCTGCTGTGAACGTATTACCGCTCCTAGAATCAGTCACTTCTTTCCATGAAACAAGTGACTGAGACATCTCTTAGTCACTCTGGCATAGACCATGACCCAAGGCGCATGATGGGGAAGGTATAGTCCATGCCAGAGGGACTATACTTTCCTCATCATGCGCCTTGGATCATGCAGCAGAGAATACGAGGGGATGCTGAAAAGTTCTTGGCCTAACCCACTTCCTGTAATTGTAGCATTCTTCCGTCATATCTCAGTCACATCTTTCCATGAAACAAGTGACTGAGACATCTCTTAGTCCCTCTGGCATGGACCGTGGAACTACATCTCTCTTACCTCATGTATCACTCACTTCTTTCCATGAATCAAGTGACTGAGATATCTCTTAGTCCCTCTGGCATAGACCATGACCCAAGGCTCATGATGGGGAAGGTATAGTCCATGCCAGAGGTACTATACCTTCCTCATGATGCGCCTTGGATCATGCAGCAGGGAATACGAGAGAATGCTGAAAAGTTCTGGGCCTAACCCACTTCCTGTAATTGTAGCATTCTTCCGTCATGTCTCAGTCACATCTTTCCATGAAACAAGTGACTGAGACATCTCTTGGTCCCTCTGGCATCAACCGTGGAACTGCATCTCTCTTCCCTCATGTCTCAGTCACTTCTTTCCATGAATCAAGTGACTGAGACATCTCTTAGCCCCTCTGGCATGGACCGTGGAACTACATCTCTCTTCCCTCATGTATCACTCACATCTTTCCATGAAACAAGTGACTGAGACATGTCTTAGTCCCTCTGGCATGGACCGTGGAACTACATATCTCTTCCCTCATGCATCACTCACTTCTTTCCATGAATCAAGTGACTGAGACATCTCTTAGTCACTTTGGCATAGACCATGACCCAAGACGCCTGATGGGGAAGGTATAGTCCATGCCAGAGGGACAATACTTTCCTCATCATGCGCCTTGGATCATACAGCAGGGAATACGAGAGAATGCTGAAAAGTTATGGGCCTAACCCACTTCCTGTAATTGTAGCATTCTTCCGTCATGTCTCAGTCACATCCTTCCATGAAACAAGTGACTGAGACATCTCTTGGTCCCTCTGGCATCAACCGTGGAACTGCATCTCTCTTCCCTCATGTCTCAGTCACTTCTTTCCATGAATCAAGTGACTGAGACATCTCTTAGCCCCTCTGGCATGGACCGTGGAACTACATCTCTCTTCCCTCATGTATCACTCACATCTTTCCATGAAACAAGTGACTGAGACATGTCTTAGTCCCTCTGACATGGACCGTGGAACTACATATCTCTTCCCTCATGCATCACTCACTTCTTTCCATGAATCAAGTGACTGAGACATCTCTTAGTCACTTTGGCATAGACCATGACCCAAGACGCCTGATGGGGAAGGTATAGTCCATGCCAGAGGGACAATACTTTCCTCATCATGCGCCTTGGATCATACAGCAGGGAATACGAGAGAATGCTGAAAAGTTATGGGCCTAACCCACTTCCTGTAATTGTAGCATTCTTCCGTCATGTCTCAGTCACATCCTTCCATGAAACAAGTGACTGAGACATCTCTTAGTCCCTCTGGCATGGACCGTGGAACTACATCTCTCTTCCCTCATGTATCACTCACATCTTTCCATGAAACAAGTGATTAAGACATCTCTTAGTCCCTCTGGAATGGACCGTGGAACTACATCTCTCATCCCTCATGTATAACTCACATCTTTCCATGAAACAAGTGACTGAGACATCTCTTAGTCCCTCTGGCATGGACCGTGGAACTACATCTCTCTTCCCTCATGTATCACTCACTTCTTTCCATGAATCAAGTGACTGAGACATCTCTTAGTCACTCTGGCATAGACCATGACCCAAGGCGCATGATGGGGAAGGTATAGTCCATGCCAAGTGGGACTATACTTTCCTCATCATGCGCCTTGGATCATGCAGCAGAGAATACGAGGGGATGCTGAAAAGTTCTGGGCCTAACCCATTTCCTGTAATTGTAGCATTATTTTGTCATTGCAGCTCGAAGTAGTGTTCTTTTGTATTGTAAAGTGCCAATTTTTTAGACTAATAGCTCTTTTTTATTGCAGATGTTTGACGTCCTGAACTGAATCATGTCAATGCAAAGTGTTGAGTTTTTGAATGTAGAACTCCGGGCTGTGACGAAATTTCTGTTCCTGCAGAAGAAAACTGCAAAGGGAATCTACGACTGTATGACGCAAAAATTAAGTTACAAGTGTCCTACATATTTCACTGTGAAGAAATTGACCGCCAACTTTCAGCGTGGAGACTTTGAGACCGAAGATGCAACAAGATCTGGGAGGTCTTAAACAGTGACAACATCCGAAATTGTTGATAGTGTTCAAGACTTGATTTTGTCAAATCGGCGAATCTCGGCTAAAACAATAGCGGAGACACTGGAGATATCCAGGGAACGTGTTGGGTTCATAATTCATGAGCACTTGGATATGCAGAAGATGTCAGCGAAGTGGGTTCCCAAACGTTTCAATGCCGATGAGAAACGAAAACGAGTGGACGCTCCTAAATCGGTTTTGCAGCATTTTGAGCGATCTGGTGATCATTTTTCGCAGCATTTTGAGCGATCTGGTGATCATTTTTCGCAGCATTTTGAGCGATCTGGTGATCATTTTTCGCAGCATTTTGAGCGATCTGGTGATCATTTTTCGCAGCATTTTGAGTGATCTGGTGATAATTTTTTGCAGCGACTTGTCACTGTTGATGAAACGTGGTTACGCCACTACGATCCAGAGACGAAACAACAGTCCCTGCAGTGGCGGCACTCGGGTTCTCCACGGCCAAAGAAATTCAAGACTCAAAGGTCTGCAGGAAAGATCATGGCAACGGTTTTTGGAATTCAGAAGGCGTTTTACTGACTGACTAGAAATGCCAAATACTATTCCAACTTGCTGTGCCGATTAAAGGAGGCATTGAAGGAAAAAAAGGCGAGGAAAACTGCGAAAGATGTTTTTTTTTATGCAGGACAATGTGCCGGCTTAAAAGGCAGGCAAGACAATGGATGTTTTGAGGGATCTGATGTTTAAGTGCATAGACCATCCACCCTACTCACCAGACCTTGTTCCATCGGATTATTTCCTGTTCCCTAACCTTTAAAAAAAGTTTTAAAGGGAAACAGTTTTCGAATGATTCAGAGGTGATATCAGCAGCAGAGCAGTATTTGAATGATCAGACTTCAGAATTTTTTTGGAAGGGTTAAAGAAACTCCAAAAACATGCCAAGTGTGTTGAACTTCAGGGTGAATATGTGGAACAGTTTTTAAGTTTCATGGCTCTAGCCCATTTCCTTCTTGGTGAGGCCGAGAACTTATCAGCATTCCCTCGTATAGGACTAGAGGGGATATCTTCTCCGTACCGTTGAGATGAGAAGGGGAAAGGAATCGTTTTGCAGCAAATTTCGTAAAACCCGGCCGTTTTGTGAACATCGCTGTTCGGAAAGTGCAGAAAATTTTGGGCACTATATGGCTCACGTACTTCGGCCGCTTAAAGGGTTAAGAGAGAAGAAGAAACGCATTTCAGGGATATTTCGCTTAAGCATTACACATACGCGCTAAGACAGTAAAGGCTAAAGCGATTTTCCGGATCGCATCTCAATAATAAGCTTATATACTCATTCCACAGCATACGTAATTTAGTTCCATGCTATGGCAAAAACATTTCTGAATGCTGTAATTTACTTAGGTACGAAATTTTTGTACATGAGAAAAGAAAAAGACCCTCTAGTTTATCTCCGTGCGATGACATTCCCCTTTGGCTCCGGCAGCGCATGCGTTTTTAAGAACATATTAACCTTTTAGGTTGACTTAACGGAGTCTTAAAGAAGATTTAGTTTGAACCAGGTACTATAAACCAAGTCATATTACGATATGGAATCTTCTTTCCTCAGTTTCCATGTGTAATTTCTTTTGCTTCCTGTTCCTTAAGAAAAGTATGCGTATAAGCCCTCCACGTTTTTTAATTCCTGGTGATTGTAGGGTGTTAGGGCAACAGGAATTCGTAGTTTCACGGCTAGCGCTTGAAAATATACACACGGGAAATCTAAGGGGAACAAGTGTTAAAGATCAAATGCATTCCATAACTCAAATACATTCAAATACAGGTATGGAAAACGTGCTAGGGATCGCCCCAAAATCCGATTACCCAGTGGCATAATCGGATTCTGTCACTACCTCGAATTTGTTTATACATTGGCGCGTAAAAGAAGAAAAAGAAAGCTAGTGATCTCAAGAGGCGGTTCTCCCCATTCGTAGTTATACACTATGAATAATAATCAAATTTCTAATGGTTTTTGCTACGCAGTGAGCGCTAAAGGTTTCGTTGGTGTCTAGACCGTGATTACGCTGGAAAAATCGGGGTGGGATGGAGAATGCGGATGAACCCGAAACCGTGGAGAAAATAAACGTTCCTCGCTCTCAAGTTCATCGTTTATGCGAAGTGCTACATTCAAGGTAGAACAATTTTCGGGAGAATCAATATAATTACAGAAAACGCTGGAGCAGGTACACACTTGTGGTATGGGAACTCCTAAAAGCCCATTGCAAGAAAAGAGCAAATGAACCGAACTATCTAGACCAACCTTTTTTTTTTTTATTCTTCTCTGGTTCCATTTTTTAAAATAATATTCTTACAGATGACTGCACCGGATTCAATATGCGTACCCTAGTGTTTAACAGGTAGTAATTTGTGAATGTCAGGAGCTGTTTTTTTCTATGCTTTGTTAACCACCGAACATCTGTTTCAGTATTAAACTTCTTAACACATAAACACTTTTCGCTTTCAGGAGGGGAGCGCGCGGGGGGGGGAGATCCAGAGAGGTCGTTTTTTGATTTATTTCACTTGGAAGAATCCGAGGACAAAGACTTTAGAAAAGGTTCGGGATTTTTCTTTACGCCATTTCTAACCTCCCTTTCCGCACCCGAAGGATTAGGGTTGTTAGTTCGTCGCGATTTAGTCTGGGTATTTGTGCCATCAAGTTTTGCATAAGCAAGTCTATTAACTCTTGCATATTTAAAAGATCTTCACCCTTTTTAGCCAGTTTTTTTTTTGTTTTTTTTTTTACAAAATATCTCATTTTAGGGAGTTCAATGGAATGGAAGAAATTAAATATTCAGTATAGTTCAGCAGTGGGCATTTCCTGCATCCAAACTGAATAACTAAATTTTTTAAAGAAATTTAAGCAAATATCGGAGGACATCATCTGTTCAAGAACAGATATGACAATCATATAACCAGTAAACTTAGAAAATAAAATCAGCGAAAATGCAAAATGTTTTATAAATTTTAAAACACATATATACTCTGAAGAGCAATTGAATTAGAGACAGCTGGTGTTATGCAAATGTGGCGCTGTGAGCGGCCCTGTAAACGGAAACGACATGATGTATGCATAGATCCAACAATATAAGGAGTGATGCGACGGGAATCAGTAAGAGTCGGACGCGGTATGGGTAAGACGAAGGATCTAAGCGCATTTGATCGTGGGCAAACTGTCGGGGCCCGACGAATGGGGTCACTCCATCTCGGAAGTTGTGCAGGTACTGGGATTTTCACGAGCCACTGTGTCACGGGTGCACCGTGAGTACATCGAATCCGGTAAAACCATCTCTGCAAGAGCCAACTGCCGTGGACAACAGCGTGCGGATGAGTGGGGTCATCGTCGGCTAGCTCGCATTGTAACAGCGGATAGACGGGCCACAGTGCAAGAAATCACTGGGCAATTTAACGCTGGTGCACAAAAACGTGTAAACAGCCACAACATCCAGAACCATCTTCTCGCTATGGGGTACAGAAGCCATCGTCCCACGAGGGTACCGCTACTGACCGCACATCACAAGGTGCAAAGATTAGCATGGGCGCAGGAACATCGCCACTGGACCCTAGACATGTGGGAAAATGTTGCCTGGACTGATGAGTCGAGATTCACGTTGGTGCATGCGGATGGCAGGATACGAGTACGGCGCAAACCACATGAAGCGATGGATCCTTCTTGCCGGCAGGGTATTCTTCAAGCTGGTGGGGGTGGCATTCTCGTCTGGGGACTGTTTACGTGGACTGAAATGGGACCCCTGGTACGTGTGACATCGTCTCTCACTGGTCAACGCTACCGGGATATCCTGGACGACCATTTGCTCTCGTTTGTGCGTCTTCAACATCCAACTGGGGACCTCATCCTGCAACAAGACAATGCACCGTGCCATCGCTCCCGAATTGTATCCGAATGGTTGGATGAACACTCCACCGACGTGACCTCGCTTCCTTGGCCAGCTAGGTCACCTGACCTCAATCCCATGGAGCACATCTGGGATGTCATCGAGAGAGATGTTCGAGGTTCTGACCCCTCTCCATCAAATCTTCGTGAACTGTGGGAGCTTGCTCAGGGGTCGTGGATCCGTATGGCTTCCCAACGCTTCCGGTGTCTTGCCGAGTCCATGCCGGGACGAATCACCGCCGTCATCAGGGCGAAAGGTAGTGCTACACGTTACTAGACAGGTATCTCTAATTCAATTGCTCTTTCTCTGATTGGAGTTTTAACGACCACCGTGAGCAACTCAATGGGCTATAAGCAGTCGCCCGTCCCTAATTTAGGGTCACTGGTTCCAGGGAAGGGAGAGAGCCAGTGCCGTAAGACAAACACAACATCCATGCCTGACCGGGATTCGAACCCGGACCCCTTACGGACGAATGATCAGAGGCCAGCGCCTTAGACCACTGCGCCACCGGGGCGGCTCAATTGCTCTTCAGTGTACATCACACAGAAATAATACAACCAGAATTATTCATTACCTCTGGGCTGTTTAAATTATCTGCAGGTTTCGTGCACGTTGATGTTCATCGGGTCACGCTATGAATGCTGAACTTATTTGAATTGTACCAAAAGGCTCCTAAACTGTGCCCATGTCACGTTGCCAGATTTCCACAAACTCTGTCTATTGCCATTTTCGTAATATCGGGAAATTAAAAAAAATTTGAATGAAAGACTCATTGAATGTTTTTCTTTTTTTTTTTTGATTGGAGGTTTAACGATCACCGTGAGCAACTCAATGGGCTATAAGCAGTCGCCCGTTCTTAATTTAGGGTCACTGGTTCCAGGGAAGGGAGAGAGTCAGTGCCGTAAGACAAACTCAACATCCATGCCTAACCGGGATTCGAACACGGACTCCTTTCGGACGAATGATCAGAGGCCATTGCTTAGACCACTACGCCACCATAGAAATTAATCCAAATCAGTCTATCATTCAAGTACCCCTCCCCCCTCTCCCAATCCAGCACTTGTTCACCATCTCATTTTAGATTTTGGTCTGTATCCACTTGTTTGAATGTGTTGGGACAATGTACTATTTTGATTCCTGTTCTCAGTTGCTGCAAGATGTCTTTGTTTCAAAACTCTGGAAGTCTGTCCAATATACACAATATTACATTCTAAGAAAATGCTGTAAATGACCTACCTCTCTTGGCATATCTATGTCTTCTTTGATGAATGAATCCAATCTGTTGGTCAATATTGAAATCTCGTTAGTGGCTCAATTTACAATTCTGGCTTGAGTGGGTTTCAGAAATTTATTGATACTATTAACAACATCGGTAATGTAGCCGCCTTAGCACGATTGTTATATCCAGTGAATTAAAATAAATATGATACACTTTAAAATTTCCAATTTAAAAAGTTTAATTTAAGATATCATTCATAAAAAGCATTAGATATTTCGGACCCTCTCAGGGTCCATCATCAGATGCGGGCACAATGAACTGGATCATCGTGAGTGAAGTAATAAACGGATATAGGGTTTAGTAGAAAGTCAACTGTCAAGACGCATACGCCGTTTTAGACACTTGATCAAATCCGATGTAAAGGATTTTAAGAAAGGAGTGTCTGACCCTAGGTCTTAAACAACCCTTAGAAATAGAAAGCTAAGAGATTTGGGCTGGAGTGCCCGATAGGAAAGTGACACGGAAGCGAGGCAGAAAGGGGTAGGAATACGTCCTTATTTATAACCGGGGAGCCAGTACCAGGGGTCCAACGGCTTAACGTCCCCATTCGACGCAAGGCTGATATTCAGCGGTTCGAGCCTGTTGAGATCAAACCCGAGGTCTTCTCCGTGGCAGTAGGCAAATTGCAAGGCGTAGGGGGGGTAGCGCCAGCCTCACCACTCTTATTGATATTACTTGGGAGATGACAAGAAATATTTTAAAACAGATTTTTGGAAGTGTTCGTCTCCTTCACCCTCAGCAAATTTCATTTCTGTTGAAAAAAACGATGAAATTGGGATAAATGTTTAGCTTTAGATCACAATCTACACGATCGAGTCACATTTTGACCACCAGCTAATATCCAGAGTAACCGTCGTGTGCAGCGCGGACAGCAGCTAGACGGGCTGGGGGTGACTGAATAAGGTGCTTGAAGATGTTCACAGGTATGTGGCGCCATGCTGACTGCATGCAGTGCATCTGACAGCTGCTGAAGGGTGTGTGGTGGAGGATCCATAGAGCGAACCACACAATCGAGGTGCTTCCATAGATGCTCGATTGGGTTTAAGTCTGGGGAATAAGGGGGCCAACGAAGTACTTTGAAGTCTTCATCGCGCTCTTCCAACCACATTCGGACATTTCTAGCTGTGTGACATATTGCATTGTCGTGATGGAAGATCCCATCCTCCCCAGGGAAGACAATCAGCATGTATGGGTGTACGTGGTCTGCAAGGATAGATTCATATGGAATTCGGTCCGTAGTGCCTAGCACAGGTATGAGTGGACCCAGAGAATGCCACGAAAACATTCCCTAGACCATAACGCTGTCGATAATAAAACAAGGTTTTCGTGCCATAAAGACTACTCAGGGTAAGAAACTTGCTGTTAATGCACGATGTTCAAACTTGCTGAATGGTTCCAGTTATAGGCAAACTTTAAAAACTAAAAACACACACAAGTTAAAATATATTTACATGGTTAAAATGACGTGTGTACTTTCGTGCTCGCTACGAGCACATCGCATCAGATTGAGAAAAATATACATTTTTTACCCTGACACGTGAAAGAAGTGATATCAAATATGTTGGATCGATGACTGACGTCCCTCATGTGAATGGTAATTTATTGAACATCTGTGACAGTCACGGTGTCGGTATTGGGTTAAAAACATCGAACATTTATTCCTTGATTAAAAATGATCGGGACCGTGTTGAATTGTTGGACAAATGTAGCATCTATTCCATTACTATGAAATCTGTCGATCCTCAAAACAAGGACCTTATATATATCGATTCAACCCTACGGAGACTGCGAACAAGAATTAAGGAACACCAATATAGTGTAAAAAATGGCTCGTCGTCGACTGATTTAGCCAGGTTTTCTTCAGCTGGTACACATTACTCATCTTGGACAGACGTTTCCATTCTATCTACCACTAACAACGAGGGAAACAGTGCTCTTTACAGAGAGTCTGCACATTTTGCATCGAGTGAGCACTTGTTGCAATGATGAAGTACCCAGCTATTTTTTTTTTTTTTGATTGGAGGTTTAACGACCACCGTGAGCAACTCAATGGGCTCTAAGCAGTCGCCCGTCCCTAATTTAGGGTCACTGCTTCCAGGGAAGGGAGAGAGCCAGTGCCGTAAGACAAACACAACATCCATGCCTCACCGGGATTCGAACCCGGACCCCTTTCGGACGAATGATCAGAGGCCAACGCCTTAGACCACTGCGCCACCGGGGCGGCCCAGCTATATTTCCCAGGCCTGGAAAACTTTACTGTCCTCGATTCCTGTTTCTACCTCTTACATCGCAGACCCTGCCCATCATTAATGGAACTCTATAGGCCTCTATTTTCTCATATTACGTTAAGCAAGTAAACGTTCCTGAATTTCTTTCCTCATTGAGAACGTTTGGCAACGGCACCCATATATAAATGTGTTTCTGGAACTTCAACTTGATCTTTCATCTGATGTAGCGAGCACGAAAGTACTCACGTCGTTTTAACCATGTAAATATATATTTAACTTGTGTGTGTTTTTAGTTATTAAAGTTTGCCTATAACTGGAGCCATTCAGCAAGTTTGAACATCGTGCATTAACAGCAAGTTTCTTACCCTGAGCATAACGCTGTCCCCATCCGTTCGATGAAGCAGAAAACGTGACTCATTGGAGAAGGCAATCCTTTGCCAATCAACGGAGGTCCGATTCCGATGCTGCCGTGCAAATGTAAGCCTTTTCTGCCGATGCACCTTCGTTAGCATTGGTGCAGTGACCATCCATCTGCATCAGAGTCCCATACGCAGCAGGGTTCGCTGAATTGTCGTTTTAGATACACTTACGGTAGACCCCTGGTACATTCTGCCAGTGAGTTGTTCCACTGTAGCTTGTCGATTACGCCTCTTCGCAGCCGACGTTCACCTCTAACATCCATGGCACGTTGTCCCCCGCAGTTTCCACGTGGCGTATTCACAATGGTGCCATTTCTCCAATCACGATACACTTTAACCACAGCAGCACGCGAACAGTTCACAAACTGCGCTGTTTCAGAAATACTGCCACGCTTGTTCTTAAAGCCGATAATCATCCCTTTTTGCAAATCTGATAAATCGCTCCTTTTATAAATGACAGCGACAAGTGATATGTTTTCAGGGTGCCTACAGCACACCTTATATACCCTCCAAGCCAGCTCACGACACGTGTCTTCTTTCGTGACTAAGCGTTGTTGACGTCAAAAGTAGAAAGTGGTCACAATAATGTGACTCGACTGTGTATAAATGAACCTTTGTTAAGAAATAAATGATCAGTTTTGATTCCCTAACAGACGGAGTTTCTGATTCCCTAATACAGCTGCACTAGATATTGTGTTCCAGATGTCCAGCTCAATCTCAGAATTGACTGATTTTTTCTAATACAAATTTTAAAAAGAATGTTTAAAGATGAAAAACCTTTATGATAAAATTTTGAAATTCATGATTTTATGGTTCGCAATCAATTTGCTTCCCTACGAGACCTGCCCGTTGGAAATTTTTAACGAAATCTTCCACTTCCAGAATTCCACGTCTTTTCATCTGGCTTAATCATTCGAGCGACCCTACGCAAAGATTGACCTAACATGTGAATCGTAGATCCAAAATGTAAATACTCAGAAGTAATTATGTGGAATAAAATGCCTTCTGAATTCGCTAGCATCGGCATTTACGCTCTCTAGCTGAGAAGTTATGCATCGGAAAAACCGGAAAGCAAGAATAATTTTTTTTTCACATTTTAAGTTTTTCGATGCAAAAGAGAATTTTTCAAAACAAACGGATAATTGCACAGATATAGGCCATGTATGGACAAAGTGATAATATAGGAAGGTACTATTTTTCACAAAAGTTGGGCTAATAAAAATGACACTGTTTCTCACTGATGAATTAAGATAGAGATAAAGGTTAATACAACATAAACTTAACCCCTCTGGACATTTTCATTGAATATAAAATATGTAAATGTTTTTATGGATTAAAATACAAATTGTTCATAACGAGCATATAAATGAGAAAAATGGTAATTTTAGGAGATTTTTAAACTCTTAATTTTTGAGTGGAGAGCAGAATCAGAACAGGAAAAAAAAAAAAAGGTATTTAGTAATTAAAATAAATTTTATTGCTTTTTTTTCAGAATTTTTAATTAAACAGTTCATGATTCCCCCAAATAGGAACAATGGCAGCTGAAAGATTAAGTAATGCATTATTCATTGGATCGAAATTTATTTTTATTATGGACTTAATTATTTATCTATCCTAATGAAATAATAAAACTTGCAAAACAGATGTAAAAATTAAACATAAAGGTAATAGTTATTTACCATTAGATATAAATGTATGCTTCTTAAAAGTGACAAATATTGTAATATTATAAAACAGAAATGAGATTAAATTTAAGAACATGTTAGGAAGGGACGTCATTCTCTTGTGGAAAAATTAAAACACCTTTCTAGGAATGGAAAGCATGAGAACGACATACAGGAACTCTCCCCATGGAAGGTGAGATTGTGCAGAATAGAGAATATTGTTTTAACTGAAATCATCATCATCATTGTCAACCATTATCAATCCACTGCTGGACGAACGTCTCCCCAAGTTTCTTCCACAACGGTCTGTCTTGTGCCAGTCTCCTCCATGTTACTCCCGCATACTTTCAAATTTTATCCACCCACCTCCCATGTGATCTTCTTCTGGATCTTTTCCTGTCCCTTGGAATAGAGTCTAAAATTTCGGCTGTCCATCGATGGTCCGTCCTTCTTCTGGCAGTATGTCCAGCCCATTGCCATTTCAGGGATTTTACTCTGATCATGACGTCTTCTACTCTTGTCATTTTTCTGATCCACGAGTTCCTCTTCTTATCTCTCCTGGTTACACCAAGCATGCATCTCTCCATGCTACTTTGAGTTGTCTGCATATGTAAGAACTGGAATGATGCACTGATCAAACACTTTTCTTTTAAGACATAATGGCATATTGCTCTTGAAAATTATACTGTTTCTTCCAAAAGCTCTCTATGCAAGTTTTAGACGCCGATTTATTTCTTCATCAATGTGACCCTCACTTGATATCTGCTGTCCAAGATAAATGTAGGTATTGGTTATCTCCAGCTTTCCCCCATCAATCGATAAATCTCCATTTCTTTTAAAAGCATTGTACATCACTTTTGTTTTCTGAATGTGGAGTCAATTTGGAGGGGTTTGGCCATAACTTAATCTCCACGCTGGCCAAACGGGTTGGTGAGAGTGGGGGTAGCATTTCCTCTAATCCCGATGGTATAGTTATACTGCTATTGGCGGTCGTCAGAGCTTAGTGGGAACAGGATGCACCACGAGAAGGCGGGGTTGACATTTGTCAAAAAGAGGCTGTTAATGTTTTGCGTCACCTGACCTTACAATACATTGCCAAAAATGGAGAGTAATATTCTCAATTTTTCACAGTGTACTTCAGTAAAGTAAATAATGTGGACTGTGAAAATTAAACTAACATAAAGTCAACTTTTAACTAAATCAGACTGTGAAAAATAAAGTATTATTTTAACTGAAGTAGAAGGTGAAAAATTGAGAATGTTACATTAACTAAAGTAGACTGCGAAAAGCTCTAAAGCAGAAAATGAGATTCCCTACGTTTCTCTCTCTTTCCCTACCCAACTTAACGTTTCTAGGCTGGTAAACGAAAAATTAAACTTATGTAATACACCACGTCTATCCCTAATGCTCTGACATCATTCAGTACTTGCAGCGCCATCGGCTTTTATCCAGTGAATGAAATCGGAACTAAGCTCACCGCTATGGCACGATACGTAAAACCAAGGAGAAATACCGGAAAATAAAATAAAGTTAGTAAGACAAATGACTTCATCTGTGGCAACACGCACGTGCTCAAACAATGGTATGCGACGTTTGTTCTGTTACGTATGTGTTATGTCGCGTTTTATTTCATTTTCTCTGCATTTCACAAAAAAATTCATAAAAAGGAATAAAATTTCAGAGACATTTCATAAAAAGGAATAAAATTGCAGTCATTTCATAAAAAGCAGTCAGCTTTATTATAAATATAAGACTCTGCTTTATATAAATATAACCGTTATTATAAATATAACCCAGATCTCTTTAAAACGAGTCCCCGGATGGTCTAGTGCTCAACGTTCGTGACTGCCACGGAGAA
The DNA here is from genome assembly GCA_039090855.1 of Macrothele yani. Classification (NCBI taxonomy): domain Eukaryota; kingdom Metazoa; phylum Arthropoda; class Arachnida; order Araneae; family Macrothelidae; genus Macrothele; species Macrothele yani. The sequence continues at coordinate 38,277,164 of CM077004.1, forward strand.
ACCTCAGGTTCGATCCCAGGCAGGTACGAACGCTCGAACAGCTAAAATCCGCCGTGCGTCGGATGGGCACGTTAAGCCGTCGGACCCCGGGTACTGGGCCCCCGGTAATTAATAAGGGCGTCTTCCTTCTCCTTTCGGTATTATTGTAGCACGTATCCACCTTCGAGAAATTGTTTCCCCTTCAGTGTAGCACGTATCCACCTATAAAAAACTTATCCCCGTCATTAAATCACGTATCTACCTGTGTAAATAAATAACATACTATACCTTATAGCCTTGAAAACGGGTTTTTTAAACCCGTAGACCTAATGTTTCATTTTTTTTTTTTACATCTGAACATTGAGCTGCAAGAGCCTGTGCCTGGTTCCCAGGCTATTAGAGCAATAGTACCTCCAACACCAAACGGTCAACCACCAGCAAAATTTCATTGACCCCATAACTGGTGTCCACACTCAAAACATTGAAACCAACTGGGGTCACGTGAAAACAAAAATTTTGAGAAACATGCGTGGCACCCGTGGTGTCTTGCTTCCTGGACATTTGGCCGAATACTGGAGGAAAACTGTGCATGAGCAGGCACCATTTAATAGTATTGTAGCTGAAATAGTTCGATAATTTCCTTTAGTGTGAAAGTTAATGTACGTATGAGTATTTTATTTTCATTGTATTACCCCCCCCCCCCAAAAAAAAAATTGAAAAAATTAAAAATTAAAAAACAAAAAACAATTTCACCAAAAATACAAAAATGTTATATAAGAAGTTCAAAAGTAGTTCTTTTTACAGATGGATACGTTCTACACCGAAGGGAATAGTTTTTTTTTACAGGTGGATACGTGCTACACTGATGGGGAAACAATTTCTCTCAGGTGGAAATTCTCTCTACACTAATACCTCCCCTTTATACCTTGCTTCCGTGTGACTTTCCTATCATGCACCCTAGCCCAAATCTCCCCGCTTCCTATTTCTAAGGGTTGTTTAAGACCTGAGGTCATACACTCCCTTCCTAAAATGGGCCGAGGGTGGCCTAGTGGGCAACGTTCATGATTGCCACGGAAAAGACCTCAGGTTCGATCCCAGCAATTACGAACGCTCGATCCACTAAATATCCGCCGTGCGTCGGATGGGCACGTTAAGCCGTCGGACTCCGGGCACAGACTTTCCCTGGTAATTAATAAGGGCGTCTTCCTTCCCCTTTCTACTTTACTTCCGTGTCACTTTCCTATCGGGCACTCTATCCCAAATCTCCTAGCTTCCTATTTCTAAAGGTTGTTTGAGATCTGAGGTCAGACACTCCCTTCCTAAAATCTTCTACATATCATCTGATATTCAAAACGCTCTAACCTACAATAAAATTTGAAATTTTGCGATGTCAAAGTGAGCAAAATCGCATCTAAAAACATTTTCACCTCTTACATGAATGAGTTTTTACTGTAGTTCCTTACAGAAATCCGGCATCTATTTGATATGTTTTCCATCTGCTTCGATTAAAAATTTCACTCATCCCTAAGTCGGGCAACACTTCCATATATGAATATTTATTTAAACCTTAAAAAGCAGCCGTTCTAAGAGGGCTGCAGGCTAGTTTCCAGAGATAATTATTTTACAACAATTTCTTTCACGGCTGGGAAACTCAAAGAATTTAAATTGCAATAATAGATAATAGATGCTTAATTATACATGTAACAATTTATTTCAACCGTAAAAGGCTAATTCAGCACATTTTCCGTATTTTTATGTATTTCAGACAAAATTCTTAGCTTGATCTTAATAGTTTAGACCCAATGGGGGAAAGAAAGAGAGAAAAAAAGAAAATAGATAGAAAACGCGCACATCCCAAGATCGTCTACTACTGGTGTTCATGTAATTTCAGCCAATTCTTTTTCCATTTCTGGGGTCTAAATTTTATAAAAAAGAAAAGAAGGTAAAGAAGAAAGGAGGAAGAGAAAAACAGACTACTAAGGTATCTGTAACTAGGGCGTAGTACGCCGCGTTATTAGCATTTCCCTGTATTTCGAAACGGCCATTCATTATTCATCACGAGGTCAAACACAGATGATAGAATTAAATGAAGACTTGACAGAACACCGGAAAAATGAAACAGTTATTTTCAATTATCATATTTATTACTAGTATCCCCTTTCATTCCAATGAAAAAAACATGTGCCCCGTGTCAAAACAGTAATTAGTAAAATGAAATAAACATTAAAACACAGGACACTCGTAGAATCATAACCATGTTTTGTGCTTTTGTATTCTAGCGATCTCTCTCCTCTGTTTTTCAGAAGAACCCCATTTTTCAACCTTCACTGCTCATTTCCGTTGCCGCCGTCAATTGGATGGACAGCAGGTGATAATAAGGTTTCGAAGAGAACCTGGGTGAGAAAGATTGATGAATAGAACCAGTGCTCCTGTTCTAACTCTTCCTCCTAATATCCATTAGGAAAAACATCGTGCTGGATAAGGGTAATAATCTCCATGTAGCGTATATAACATTTTTTATTCGTACAAAGTTTAATAACTAGAAAAAAAAACAATAAATAGCAATGGGACAACATTTCTATAATAAGCATGTGTTTTAACCTAAAACACACACACATACACACACACACACACACTTAGAAGTTTTAAAGGTTGAGAGCAATAAAATGTTTCCGAATCGTGTAAAACCTTCTATAAAGTTCCTTAGCAGCAAAGGTAATCTATTCACGTGTCTTTCCAATTGTGCTGTATGTGTACGTACATCAGGGGCGGATTGTTCCACCGGGACACCGGGACATTGCCCGGTGGACCAATCGAGAAATGGCCCACTTTCCCGTATCTCTTTTTTTTTTAATTTTTGATTGGAGGTTTAACGACAACCTTGAGCAACTCATTGGGCTATAAGCAGTCGCCCGTCCCTAATTTAGGGCCACTGGCTCCAGGGAAGGTAGAGAGCCAAACACTTCATCCATGCCTGACCGGGATTCGAACACGGACCCATCTCAGATGAATGATCAGAAGCCATCGCTTAGACCACTGTGCTACCGGTGCGGCCGTATCTCCTTTGTCTGGATTGTTTGGATAGAACGAATAGTTATTTTGGTACTTATGAATAAGAAATTGTTACTTCATTTGAGCTTTATGTTATGTGCTTAAAATGCTATTGTCTTAGAAAAAAGATTGGCATTTCCTTCTATCGATATGTGTGTTGGGTGTTATATTGGTCGAATTGCTCTAAAATGACAAAGCAAAAATTTCTCTACTTCAGTAAAAACTTTCCCACCAGAACATGCACGCTGTTGTAAATAAATGAAGGTAACTGTTATAAATAATTAAGGTTGGAGCCAAAGGGACATTGGTAGGTCCTACCTTCTCTTTGAAATCTTGAAGAAGGCACTAGTAAATATTTTGATGGTCCATCATCTCCACACCCTTATCCACATACTGACACAGAACACAAAGCGATTCTCCGGCAGAGATGTTCGGATATCCGTTACATTCAGTCATATGAGGGTTTTTTTTTAATTCTTTCTTAAATCGCTATTAAAATTCGTTCACGACTGAATTAGTATTTCAATGCATATTTCAGCGCTTCTCCTTCATCCAGGAGTTAATAGAATTTCCTTGATGAGGATATTTAAGTTCTTCCCCTGTGGGTACGTGTGTCTCTGTAGTGGGCCACAAGATTAAAATTCCCGGCCTGGCTTCGTCGACCCAATCCGCCCCTGACGTATATCCCTGTCTTACAGCTGGGAAATTCGGAATGAAAATTGAAAGATGCTCATAAAATTGGGCTAGATTAAAAAAAAAATTCCAGCCTAATTGTATTTACATTTTTATTTTTAATTTAAATGTACGACCTCCTGATTTAACAGAGGTATTTCATTTCATTTTCTACATTGTTTTGGGTGCAAAATTTATCCCCAATGAGATTGCGAAAACGCAGATGCACATTAACTCCTATTATCTGTTTAAGAAAGAGTGCAAAAAATATCTTCTTATCCGCTTCGGGAAAATTGCAAAAAACTTTGTATTTACCTTAGTTGTGCAATTTTAAGCAAAATAAAAAACATTTACATGTTATAATTCTATAGATCGATTATTTATGCTAAATAAAAATTTTCAGTCAGTACTGAAATTTCCATTTAGCACCGTTTGGTGCAATGCAAAGATGTAAAGCGGTTAAACCTATTCATATAATCATGGGCGTATCCAGGAGGAGGGGAAAGGGTGGTTTCTCGGGTCCGGAACTCCTTTGAGGTGGACCGAGTACAAATTTAAAGCGATATATTAGGTTGGTGCGAATGAAATGTCCTGCGCGAACGAGCAGTGGAGACAGGCCCCCACCACAGCGGAATGGAACCACCCACAGGTGTTGTGGGTATTACATCACAGAGTAACTGTAAATAGCTGGCACGTGTGGGAAGAACAAGGTTCGTGCCGCGGGTGGCGTAGTGGTCAACGTTCGTGACTGCCACGGAGAAGATCTCGGGTTCGATCGCAGGCAAGTACGAACGCTCGACCCACTAAATATCCACCGTGCGTCGGATGGGCACGTTAAGCCGTCGGGCCCCGGGTACTGGCCCCCAAGTAATATATAAGGGCGTCTTCCTCCCACTTTCTGCCTCGCTTCCGTGTCACTTTCCTATCGGTCACTCTAGCCCAAATCTACTAGCTTCCTATTTATAAGGGTTGTTTAAGACCACGAGTCAGACACTCCCATCCTAAAATCCTCTACGTATGATCTGATCTGAAGAACAAGGTTCACGCGGGGTTTGTATGAACGTAACGTGGCTTGCAAAGGAAACATGCAGACGCCGGATTTGAGAGTCATCTTCCTGCATGAATTTGAACTGGGCCATTCTGCAGGAATTGCCGCTCAAAACGTTAACAAAGCGTTTGGGGAGAATACAGCCAACGAACGAACCATTCGGCAAAATGTTTGCGAAGTTTCGAAGCGGAGATCCGGACCTGCAAAGCGAAGAACATGGTCACCGACTTGTTGCTGTTTCTGACGATGTTCTGTTACGTGTGGTTGAAGTGGACCCCGAAAAACGTGTCGTGAGATAGCGGCAGAGGTAGGTGTCCACCACACGACAGTTGTTCGGCGTCTGGCTGCGCTAGGTAAGGTCAAAAAACTGAACATGTAGCTTCCGCATGAGTTGACAACTGCCAACAAGACTAGCCGTTTGGAAGTCTGCACGCCGCTGCTTGCCAGGAATAAATAGGAACCTCTACTGCATCGAATCGTCACCTGCGACGAGAAGTGGATCCTTTATAATAATCGGAAACGATCGTCGTGCAGAATGGTTTAGCATGGCACAGCCTGCGGGACGGCATCCTATTCTAAACTACCTCTACACACCAAGACGATGATGCTCCTTGTCTGGTCATCCACAGCCGGGATAATTCATCGGAATTTCTTGGCAAGAGGCCAAACCATCACTGCAGAATATTATTGTGCTGAATTACACCAGATGCATCGGAAATTGCTGCAGGAACAACCGGCTTTGGTCAACAGACATGGTGTTCTTCTGCTCCAGGACAACATCCGACATCAGCTCAACGAACGATGCTGATACTAAGTGCCTTGAGCTAAGAAGCACTTCCTCATCCTGTCTATTCTCCGGACTTGTCTCAGACAGACTATCATCTGTTTCGTCCCCTAGATCACTTCCTGTCCGGAAAACAGTTCACGGCAGACAACGACTTTCAACGTGCAATTGATGACTTTTTCGGGTCCCAGCCACAAGACTTTTTTCGTTCCGGGATCATGGCCTTGCCGGACAGATGGCAACTACGTGTCGATGCCGAGGGCGATTATTTTGTCTTGGTAAGTTGTCCTACTTTTCCGTTCTCGCCGTTCACGTGTGCTGATCCTTTACAGGACATTTCATTCGCCCCAACCCAGTACATGTATATGTGTATATTAAAAAAGGTTTTCCCTTAGTAATGTATTTTTTTTTCATTTTTTGATTTCTTAAAGATTTTGGGTTTACTCTCCCTTGGAGAATTTTTTTTCGGGAGGCTTTCCCTGATAAACCAAATCCATGGACCCCTACACCCCTCATTCTTAAGAAATTTGTGGCTATGCCACCGCATGTAATATCAAACCTGCTTACCTGTTCGAAACAGATCTTGCAAAATGTATAAATTCATGTAACCTATCATAAGCCGGAAATCAAATTTGTCTTGCGTACGGAGCAGCTGCTTTTAAAACTTAAATTTCACAGTTCATAAGTAAATTTGTCGACACGGCCGGTAAAGTTCGGATAATTGAAATTACATGGATTTAAAAAAAACCCAGAAAATATCCGTTGTTTTTCCTAAGTTGTTTTATTCCAATTAAGTTAAATTTCTTAATTTCATTTTTTTTTTTCTAGACTGAAATTTCTAATTCCAACATTTGTGAATTTCCCAGTGGAGGCCCATAGCTGGAAATGGGAAGATGTCAGGTTAAAAACGCACTAGAAATGTATATATTTCTATGTATGCATGTATTATTTCTGCAATACTTCAAAAGCCTGATGAACTTTTAAGATAGATTTTCAAAGCGACGCAATCATAATATCAATAGACAATAATAAATCATACTGTAAGGAACGTTCAAAAAGTTTCGATTCGAGGTCGCTGGAAGACCGCGTATGACGTAAACGTTGACCAAAGTCAGGCTATATAAAGTTTTTTTTTTTTTTTTTGATTGGATTTTTAACGACCACCGTGAGCAACTCAATGGGCTCTAAGCAGTCGCCCGTCCCTAATTTAGGGTCACTGGTTCCAGGGAAGGGAGAGAGCCAGTGCCGTAAGACAAACACAACATCCATGCCTCACCGGGATTCGAACCCGGACCCCGTTCGGACGAATGATCAGAGGCCATCGCTTAGACCACTGCGCCACCGGGGCGGCTATATAAAGGTTATAGAGCAAAAATAGCAACGTCTCTCACAATAAAATGTTTATTATAAAGTAACATTTATTGATATTTTTTTATTTTTTCATTTATTTTTGTTATATAAATGTTTTCATAATAAATATTTTATTGAGAGAAACGTTGCTACTTTTATTCTATAACAACACCGCAAGTTTAGTAGTCATAAATTATATTTATATAACGTGGGTATAAAGGTTAGTAATCTGTGAGGGTAACAGTCAAATTGTGGCGTAGTTCTGTGTTTGTTGAACATATCGTACACATTTGAAAGATGTGAACCCGTTTATTGGTGTAAATATGACATGGATGTTAAGTCAGATAATATCCGAAAACTTGAAAATTTCGTCGTTCTGAAGCTCGAATCGAACCCGCGTCTTGCGAATAGCGCCCGAGTATGCTAATCACCCAAAACGACCAAGTTTCCGATTAATTTGAATATAACCATCACAAAATTTACCAGTCGAAACAAGCGGAATTCATATCCTCTTTAGACCTGCGATGAAGTTAAACACTTGATTTTTTAAAACAGGTTTGAAAATTGGTGTTTACTGCATTGTAAAATGAAAAAAAAAAAGAAAATCTTTAATTTTTCATGGAAAGGAGGGAAGGGATACGGGGATTGTATCACATGTGATGCATCAGGACGGAGATGCTGTAATTGTAATATTTAAGAATTCGAAAATTACTGGTTTAATTAATTGATTTTCAAGTTATATTATGCAATATTATGATACATCATAATTTATTCTTCATGGAACAATTTGAAAGAATTTGTGGAGCCATTGAGACACACGAACACCTTACAGTCTGAACACCGTACTGTATTTAATTCACTGCACTTTGAATTTCAGCATCTCCTTCTGTGGGCGCTGTCTCCAGTCATCGCAGGCATGTGTCTTACATGCTTATTTCGTGCTCAATCATGTGGCATAGATGTAGGAATAATCCTACGTTTAGGAAGTGCATTACCTTCTGTGGGCGCTGTCTCCAGTCATCTCAGGCATGTGTCTTACATGCTTATTTCGTGCTCAATCATGTGATATTAGGAATAATCCTACGTTTAGGAAGTGCATCTCCTTCTGTGGGCGCTGTCTCCAGTCATCTCAGGCATGTGTCTTACATGCTTATTTCGTGCTCAATCATGTGACATTAGGAATAATCCTACGTTTAGGAAGTGCATCTCCTTCTGTGGGCGCTGTCTCCAGTCATCTCAGGCATGTGTCTTACATGCTTATTTCGTGCTCAATGATGTGGCATTAGGAATAATCCTACGTTTAGGAAGTGGTTTGTTATCATCTGAGGATTCGTCAGAAAAAATGAATAATATTATTACAAGTGAAAATTTCAAGTAATGATGTTGACATAAGTAACGTGATTTAACATAATTACTTGAAATTTTCTATTAAATTACATTTATTAAATATTACATAGATTGTAGAAAATATTTAGTAAATATAAGTGTAAACACCCGCTAAAAATAACTCATAATTTTTTTCCAACAGGATTGGAAACCATTGTATCACCAGTGATACAAAAATGTTTAAGAAGTTACTACTACCTAATATGTTGACGAAATTAAACTAATTTACTTTAAATAACTAACTTATACTTCCCAAAATGAAATGTATATACTTAAATAGATATTACTTTTTTAATTAAGTAGTTATAAAACACTTACCAGGACAATGTGAAGACATCGTGCTTTGTGTTTTTCTCACAAGACGTGGCTACAAGTCATGAAAGTTGACTTGTGCTGCCATTTATTGACGATAAGAGAAAATTTAGCAAAGTGTTTTACATAGTTTCACATGTGATACAACCGGTTCTGGAAGATTTTCCGCCATTGGGAATTTAAAAAAAATTGTGAAACCATTGTATCACATGTGATACACGAGAACCGAGGAGGTTATATAGCGAATCTAGAGGTTTAGAATGAATACCGGTTGCTTCGACTAGCGAATTCTGTGATGGTTATATTCAAATTAATCGGAAACTTGAAACTTTGTCGTTCTGGGTGGTGTAATGGTTATCATACTCGAGCGCTACCCGGGAGACTCTGATTCGATTCGCACTTCAGGACGACGAAATTCTCAAGTTTTGGGGTATTATCTGACTTAACATCCATGTCATATTTAAAACAAATAAAAGGATTCACATCTTCCAAATTTGTATTGTACAGTGGTGCAATCCCGTATTTCATTCATTGATATGGCGCACATACTTGTATTGATGGCGCCATTGTTACCGAGGGCAGAGGTCTGCACGGGCCGGGCCGGACTTTTTCCGAAACACTTACGACCGGGCAGGGCCTAGTCGACGCATTCTTTTTATCGTAATGGTATAGAAAGAAAAAAAGTGGTGTTCCTCGATTTTCTGGTCTGTTTAACCGTTTTGCTGGCTTTACTTACTTCCATGACATAGCCCAAGTCGTAATCACAAAAGCAACGAGAGGCACGCACAGTGTTTTTACGATCTGTAGTTATTAACATGGTAAAACCACTTTGGAACTTGTTGACAACAAAAAGATTCGACCCCGAGCGAGTGTGTGTCTTGTGTGGAGTAAGGGACAGGGGGGTGTCTGCAGTGATGTGGGGTGCCCGTGTGTATGTTGCTTTGAGAGAGTGGGACATCAATTGTTTCTCCTATCCCTAATCTGTATGAGGATTGACTTTTGTAGTGTTACCACTTACTAGTTCACAGAAAGGGAGATTTTGAACGCGCTCAGTCCTTTTTTTTTTTTTTTTTTTTTTTTGTCTCTCTTTAAGGTAATATTCCTCGATAATTGTTAAAGTTTAGTTAATATTTTTAGGCTTACGTTAAACTAAATATTTTCAATAATATTTCAATATTTGATTTGCACAATTTCATAAAATGCATTAGAAAGACAAAATAATACCAAATGGCACATCACGGGCCTGACCGGGCCTAAATAAGAGCTGCAATTGACGGGCCCGGGCCGGATTAGACCGAGTGTCTAATATTTGAAGCGGGTCGGACCGTGCTGGGTCTTAAACAAACGGGCCTGGGCCGGAACGGGCTCACCAAATAAGGCCAGTGCAGATCTCTGCCGTTAGACGACTAAAGTAGATCAACGAGCTGTTAATCTGTTTCTGTCTACCGAAGGAAAGAAGCCTGCAGAAATTCATCTCAGAATGGTGGCTTTGTATAGTGATGCGTGCTTGTCTAAGACCTCTGCTGTGGAATGGCGTCAAAAATTCCGTGATGGTCTCGGTACGACACACGATCTGCAGCGGTCTGGGCGTCCCTTCACAAATCGCACGAAATGAGGTAAGTCCACTTCCAATTTCGTTGCAATATCTTCATTGGAGTTAAAATTAATAAAGAAATTCTGAGTTCGGTAGCGAGTGGGACACCCTATACTACGCTATAAACGTTTTTCAATAATATATCATAGTAACAATATACTTATCTACACTGAAGAGCAATTGAATTAGAGACAGCTGGCGTTATGCAAATGCGACGTTGCAGGCAGCCCTGTAAACGGAAACGACATGACGTATGCAGCGATCCGACGGGAATCAGTAAGAGTCGGACGCAAAATGGGTAAGACGAAGGATCTAAGCGCATTTGATCGTGGGCAAATTGTCGGAGTACGAAGAATGGGTCACTCCATGTCAGAATTCGTGCAGGCACTGGGATTTTCACCAGCCACTGTGTCACGGGTGCACCGTGAGTACATCTAATCCGGTAAAACCATCCCTGCAAGGGCCAATTGCCGTGGACAACAGCGTGTGGATGAGCGGGGTCATCGTCGGCTAGCTCGCATTGTAACAGCGGATAGACGGACCACAGTGCAAGAAATCACTCGGCGATTTAACGCTGGTGCACAAATACGTGTAAGCAGCCGCACCATCCAGAATCATCTCCTCGCTATGGGGTACAGAAGCCATCGACCCACGTGGGTACCGCTGCTGACCGCACATCACAGGGGGCAAAGATTACCATGGGCGCGAGAACATCGCCATTGGACCCTAGACATGAGGAAAAATGTTGCCTGGACTGATGAGTCGAGATTCACGTTCGTACATGCGCATGGCAGGATACGAATACGGCGCAAACCACATGAGGCGATGGATCCTTCTTGCCAGCAGGGTACTCTTCAAGCTGGTGGGGGTGGCATTCTCGTCTGGGGACTGATTACGTGGACTGAAATGAGACCCCTAGTACGCGTGGCATCGTCCCTCGCAGGTCAACGTTACCGGGATATCCTGGACGACCATTTGCTCCCATTTGTACATCTTCAACATCCCACTGGGGACCTCATCCTGCAACAAGACAATGCAGCTCTCGAATTGCATCCGAATGGTTGGACGAACACTCCACCGACGTGACTTCGCTTCCTTTGCCAGCCAGGTCACCTGACCTCAACCCCATCGAGCACATCTGGGATGCCATCGAGAGAGATGTTCGAGGCTCTACCCCCTCCATCAAATCTTCGTGAACTGTGAGAGCTTGTTCAGAGGTCGTGGATCTGTATGGCTTCCCAAAGCTTCCGGTGTCTTGTCGAGTCCATGCCGAGACGAATCGCCGCCGTCATCAGGGCGAAAGGTGGTGCTATACATGTTACTAGACAAGTATCTCTAATTCAATTGTTCTTCAGTGTATATCTATGTATTTATGAGTGAATATATATATATTTCTTATCATGAGCAAAATCTACGGGTTATGAGCAGTCACCCAGTTCTAATTTGGGACCACTGATTCCAGGGAAGGGAGAGAGCGTGAGCCAGAAGACAGGCGCATCCCCCATGCCTCATCTGGAACTCGGGCGTATCTTGGGCGAATGGCCAGAAACCTGCACTTAAGCCAGTTTCTTTTCTTTCTTTGGTTGGATGTTTAACGGCCACCGTGAGCAACTCGATGGAAAGAATATGAGCGGCTAGATATGCAAAATTTAGACGAAGTAAGAAAGAAAACAAAAATAAGTATCGAACTCATCTCCTCCTCGGGGAGACCAGACCCTGCTGTTTCAACTCAGAATCCCCTCTTCCCAGCTCTGTCACTTCCTAGACTTCTCTCTCTCTCTCTCTCTCTCTCTCTCTCTTTCTTTCTTTCTCTCTCTCTCTCTCTCTCTCTCTTCCTTCCTCTCTGACCCCTGTGCAGAGTTGGAAAATGGAGTAAATTAGAAAAAGCATAGGAAAGAAAAACAAGTATCGAACTCATCTCCTCCTCGGGGAGATCAGACCTCGTTGCTTCTCCTCAGAATTACCTCTTCCCAGCATTGCCCCTTCCCAGACTTATCTCTTTCTCTTCCTCTCTGACCCCTGTGCAGAGTTGGAAATGGGTAAAACATTTTGGACCCTGACCAGACCTGGACAAATCTGCTTTGAACTATAATATGCACAGTCGAGTCACATTATTGTGACCACCTCCTACTATTGTCGTCAACAGCACGTAGGCAATGAAAGATGGCACGTGTCGTGAGGTGGCTTGGAGGATATATAAGGTGTGCTGTAGGCATCTTGAAAACATATCACTCGTTGCTGTCGGGGATAAAATGAGCGATTTATCAGATTTGCAAAAAGGGATGATTAACGGCTTTCGGGACAAGGGTGGCAGTATTTCTGAAACAGCTCAGTTTGTGAACTGTTCGCGTGCTGATGTGGTTAAACTGTATCGTGATTGGAGAAATGGCGCCATTGCGAATAAGCGACGTCAAAACTATGGAGCATCACGTGCTATTGATGGGAGGGGTGAACGTCGGCTGCGAAGGTGCGTGAGGGCCGATCGATAGGCGACAGGGGAGCAACTCACAGGCCGAATGAACCAGGGAGCTACTGGAAGTGTGTCTAAAACGACAGTTCAGAGAACCCTGCTGCGTATGAGGCTCCGATGCAGAAGGATGGTCACTGCACCTATGCTACCGAACGTGCTTCGGCAGAAAAGGCTTTCATTTGCACGTCAGTTTCAGAATTGGACCTTCGCTGATTGGCAAAGGATTGTCTTCTCCGATGAGTCACGTTTTCTGCTTCATCGAACGGATGAACTTTGGCGTATCAGGCGAGAAACATCGGAGAACAAACCCTCTTCAACCTTTGCTGGGAGAACAAAAGCTGGTGGGGCCAGCTTTATGGTCTGGGGAATGTTTTCGTGGCAGTCACTCATACCTGTAAAAGGCACTATGGACCGAATTCGTTATGAATCCATCCTTGGAGACCACGTACACCCATACATACTGATTGTCTTCCCTGTGGCGGATGAGATCTTCCCGCACGACAATGCCACGTGTCACACAGCTAGAAATGTTCGAGAGTGGTTGTAAAAGCACGATGAAGACTTTAAAGTACTTTCCCGGCCCCCTAATTCCCCAGACTTAATCCCAATTGAGCATCTGTGGTACCACTTCGATCGTGTTGTTCGCTCCATGGATTCTCCACCAAGCACCATCCGGCAGCTGTCAGATGCACTGCAGTCAGCATGGCTCCACATAGCTGTGAACATCTTTCAGCACCTTACTGAGTCACTCAAAGCTCGTCTAGCTGCTGTCCGCAATGCACACGGTGGTTACTCTGGATATTAGCTGGTGGTCACAATAATGTGACTCGAACGTGTATATGCAAGGCGTTCAAAGAGTCTATGCGCAGTGGGTATCTTAGGGTATACGGAAATCAAACAAATGTATTATTCTTTTTCTTCTTTCTCTATCCCGTAAAGACGATTATGGGCCTTTGAGGGTTTCTGGCAAATTAATGCAGCCGGCTTGCCATTCCTATGCTGTATGTGGGTAAGGGGTAAAGTGCGTCAGGGTCCGACTTCACAGGGAACCATCTACGTATTCGTGAACCCGAGCCCAGGGAGTCAGCGGAAAATCCCGGAAAAACCGCTGATTAGATGGCCGGCAGGACGGGGATAAATGTATTATACGAACGTATAATTTACTCACTTACTTAGAGGAAGTATTGAAACTTCCGTACATCATTTGCAAAACATAACTGATGAAAGAAACACGGGGTTACGCCATATAATACAAATTTTGAAGATGCCAATCCGATTTTTGGCGCAAATGTGACTAGGATGGTAAGTCATATAATATCCGAAGACTTGAAAATTTTGATCGTCCTGGAGCGGGACTCGAACCCGCGTCTCCAAGAAAACGCCCGGGTATGCTAACCACTACACATACCCCGGCGTTTTCTGGGAGACGCGGGTTCGAGTCCCGCTCCAGGACGATGAAAATTTTCAAGTCTTCGGATATTATATGACTTACCATCCTTGTCACATTTGCGCCAAAAATCGGATTGTCATTCTTCAAAATTTGTAAAACGTAACTGTTTTACACATGTTTTCAAACACATCTGCGAGAGTCAAAGAGTGCCTGCGCAGTAATGTAAAGGATGTTCCACCTGATTTTGATGGCGATGCAGTCAAATTTTTGGAATTAAGCAAATTGTTGTATGCTTAATTTCAGTTTCACGGTAACACCAATTTTCACAAGTTTATGATGAGTTGAAAGTTTCCGAAATGCTAATGTGGTTTTCATCATTGCCCCTTAGAAGGAAGGGACACTTTTCCTTCTGAGGACACTGCTTTATATTGAATAGCAAATCATTTTTCAGTCCGCGAGCACCAGTATCGAGCACAAAATTCCACAGTGCGCATTTTTCTTTCAGAATTTTTTTTTTTTTTTTGCCTTTTCAGAAATAAAACACATATAAACCGGGTCGACATCGGGTCAGGAACACATTGACCCGACAGAAATTGTCGACCCGCTGACCCGTTTTCCATTTTTCATCTCTGCCCCTGTGTCTGGGATTTCTTAAGCGTGGCTCCTGTGTTTCTCAGCTTCTTACCTACCTCCCCCATTTAAAGGGGAGAGTGTTTCCATCTCTGTAACTTGTTAAGCAGTCTAAAATCGCCAATGATTGCAGCGTATGCCAATAAAACGATTTACGCACTTGAGGCTTTCTGATACAGCTCTTGAATGCAAAGAACGATTCCTTGGGAAACACATTTCCACAAACTCTCATCTTCGATGCCGCCCTAGACAGCTTCTTCGAACTAGTTCTTCGACAGCGTCTTTGAACTGCTATAAAATTCCTTGCTTTGAAATGAAGTAATACTAGAACCTATTAAAATCTCCTAAATCCCCGTAACAATTGACCAAGTCTTCGAAAAATTCAATTTCTCTTGATCAAGACAGAAAGGTGTGAAAAAAACTTGGGGAAACCTTCGTCCAGCAGTGGATTTATAATTGTTGATGATGATATAAATTTGGAAGCACATGCCCACACGTAAAAAATCGGAGTTAGGCGCTACTGTGTGTTTTTTACGCTTTCGAGCCGTAGATTGAAGATGCGTATATGCTCCAGCTTTGTCCGTCTGTCTGTCCATCCGCAGGATAACTCTCGTAAAAATGGTTAGATTTCGATGAAATTTTAGTATATGGTAGGGGACATCCTGGGAACGAACCCTATTGAAAATGGTTGAAATGGAGTCAAACGTCAGGACATAGGAGCGGGACCCATTCCATTGCCCTTATGCATCATAGCTTACGTAAACATGTTTCGATTGCGAAAAAACTTTATCATGTTCTTCCGGAAGTTTAACAGGTTCTTTTGAATATCATCGAAATGTGGTCAAAGGTCAGGACACAGGGGCGATATTTATTCCACAGCCATTATCCTCATAACTTGAGTAAAAATGCTTCTATTGCGACAAAACTTTAGTATGTTGTTTCGGAGGTACACTGAACCAATTCTGTTTAATATCATCGAAATGGTGTCAAAGGTCAGGGCACAGGGGGCGAGATGTATTTCACAGATATTTTCTCTTTTTTATTGGAGGTATAACGGCCTTCGTGAGCAACTCAAATGACTATAAGCAGTCGATCGTCCCTAATTTAGGGTTACTGGTTCCAGGGAGGGGAAAGAGCAGTGCCGTAAGACAAACACACCATCCATGCCTCACCGGGATACGAACCCGGACTCTTTCAGACGAATGATCAGAGGCCATCACTGTGCCACCGGGACGGCCAGCACCCATTTATTATCCTTATAACTTGAGTAATTATATCTGGTATGTTGGAAAGCGTATCATAATCAATGCATTGCATGATTTTACTAACTTGTTATGTTTTGATTCTATTACATATTATCAATTGGATTTGCAAGGCTTTCTATTAAATACCTTCGTAGTTTGCAAAATGTTATCAATTTTGCTTTCAAAGTATTTTAGGAAAACATAATATCGTCAAAAATGTCTAGTATGTTTTGTCACGAAAACGTATAAGTTGTTTCAGCTAATAAAAGACAATTCAGCTCTGTTTTCCGGACTTTTAACGTCTGGCTCTTTCTGGGAAATTCGAAAAGGAAAACTACTGGCGTCCAACGGCCCTGATATATATATATATATATATATTTTTTTTGTTTCTCCGTCAGCAATTTACTCTTACGTGGAATTACGAAACTCATCATTCACTGAGGAGCCGCCATTGTTGATCCACTGACACATCCGGAAGCTTCTTCATAAAAACTGCTTGAAAAGGTGAGGCAAAGTCATATGTCATGGAACTTGGTCATCTGTGAGAAATAAACAGCGATTTTGTTTGATATCGTTTTTTTATCATTATCAGTAAATTGATCAACGCACAACGTGCCCGTTTCATAGAACCATAAGTCACTAGATAAAACAGGAATAGCTACCTGAAATGTGCTCATTGTTATTCGATGGTGTGCTAGGTATTCTGCGATGTTTGAAATAACTAATCATTTTTCTCTTCAACTATCAGATATCATAACCGAGCATCAACGTCTAGAGGAGAGTGAAAAAAAAAACTTCGAAAAAAGTTTTTTTTTTTTTTCGTATTGCGATTGAGTGACGCAATTTCCCATTACGGAAATCAGATCGCGTATCGCTAACATTGTCTCGAGATCGTTTGATTCTATTACGTAATTCATCTGCTTCCCATGATCACATTCAAAGATTAATGATATCTACCGGTTGCTGGGCACTTCTTATTTGTTTGTTTTTTCCCTTTTTCTTTTACCCACCCAGAACGGCAAATGCATTATTCATACACAGTGCCTCGTGTGCTGCATCCACATTGAGAGTCTGCCTGCCTGCCGGCCAAACTTATTTATCCTAACAACTTATGTATCACTTTTGGACAGACCTTTAAGAGAGCAAGAAGGCTGTGAAGATGATTTCAGAATCATGTTTCTCAGTCTCTGGGTTCCAAAACACGTCGGAAAAGCAATTCAAGCAAGATGATATTTGTTACAATCGAGATTGTTAGAAATCCTGTACGTACACAAATTGTATAACATAAAACCAGATTGGTCTGTATTTCTTAAAATTCAGCCGCATCAATAAAAGTTTCGGAAGTCGGTTTTACGACTTATTTGTGCAGTTTATCAGATATGTATTTTAAAGAAAGCGTGCCCCAGAATTTTGCATAGGTTTCCGCTTTCTGTTTTCTTGCATAGTAATTAATATGTTAGACTAGCGGAGGTACCCGGCGTTGCCCGGGCTTAACAAAAAAACAAAACACATGAATCAGCATCTTTTTTTTTTTTTTTGATTGGAGGTTTAACGACCACCGTGAGCAACTCAAAGGGCTATAAGCAGTCGCCCGTCCCTAATTTAGGGTCACTGGTTCCAGGGAAGGGAGAGAGCCAGTGCCGTAAGACAAACACAACATCCATGCATCACCGGGATTCGAACCCGGATCCTTTTCGGACGAATGATCACAGGCCATCGCTTAGACCACTGCGCCACCGATGTGGCGAATCAGCATCTGAGCCATTGTTTTCCAACCATTTTTCTTGGATTTTGGATTGATTTGTGCAGTAGATTTTTGCACTTTTTGGAAGCATTCTAGAATTCACGCTGTTGAGAGATCCTCTGCATCTCATGATAATTTCACTTTCTTGGATTTTGGATTGATTTTCCCAATATATAGATTTTCGGTTTTTCTAGAGCATTCTGGAATTTACGCTGTTGAAAGGGTCTCAGTTTCTCATAAAAATTTCACTTTTTTTGGATTTTGGATTGCGTTGCTCAATACACAGATTTTCGCTTTTTCGGGAGCATTTTGGAAATCACGCTGCTGAGGGTCTCAGTTTCTCATAATAATTTCAGTTTCTTGGATTTTGGTTTGATTTGTCCAATAGATTTTCGCTCTTTTGGTTGAAGTTAAAATCACATAAAAAGCGTAGAAGTTTATAATAATTAACTGAAATTCATTTGGTTGTTAGACAAATCCCATTTGTTTTTTCATTAGAGAAATTATATCAAAAACATAATATTTTAAAATTAACTGGCGCTTTCGATAGGGTTCAGATCTGGACTGAGTGCTGGCCATTCCGTTACGGTCACATGATGAGTGTTAAACCAGCTTTTTGTTGACGCAGACCGATGGATAGAGGCATTGTCTTGCTGGAACAGACAATCAACACCCGCTAGAGTTTCGGCAAACGGTAGAAGGTGGCTGCTGAGCATGTCCTGATACGTTTCGGAGTTTTACCTGCCTTGCAGAAAAGCAATATCCGTTGTCCCATTGAACGCAAAAGCTCCCCAGACCATCACAGATCCCCCTCATTTCTGTCTGCTAAAGGAGGTGCGTGTCTCGCGTCGTAAATCATGCCAATAGCAGTTCCAACCGTCAGGGCCGTCCAGGTTGAACTTTTTCTCATCGGATAAAAACAGTTGGGACCCACTCGTCCGTCCAGTGCATGTGGCTGCTTGCCCATATCAATCTAGCTTCCTTGGGGCGCCGCGTGAGGTGTGGCAGACGGCGCATGTTACGGAGCACAATGTTGCGACTTTCCTTGATTCGTCGACCAACAGTCCGAGAAACTTGACGCAGTGATAATCTTTGGGATGAAACTAAAAGCATGATGGCACGATCATTTCGTTTGGTTGTTATTCGAGGCCTTCCAGGCCGTTTTCTGGCAGTTAACGCACCGCGTTTCGATAAAGTCTTATAAATGACTGCCCTTCTCCTCCCCATGGCTTTACAAATTTTCGCTGCAGGCAATACATTTGCTCTCAGTCTCCAAATCTTCTGCACCTCCTCACCAGAAAATTGACTGTTGCGTGGCATTTCGGCAAATGAATGTCTGACGGCAGGTCCGCTGTCTTTTGTAAGCTGGACCGAATTACGGCCCATGCGCGTGCGTACAACATGCTAATTTGTATATTCATTTGCATGTGGCTACTTTACATGGTTGTCTTTATATTTATGAGACACTTAAAAGTACACTATTTCACTTTGTGGTGTTCTTTTCACACAATCCGGTCATCCCGACGGATCGAAATTTTGTTGTAGGGTTATGTCTAATTAGGTACCACTTCAGCTTCCTACCTATATTCGCACTGCGTTCACAACGCAAAGCAGACTGTCTCTATATTTATGCGACGCACTTTATGTAAGGTATATGCACGATCGTATCAGAATAATATGACCTACCCCCAGAATTACAGTGTACCCGCCCAGGCGTCCCAGAGGGCACGTGACAAGGTCGACCACATGAAAATGTAAGAGGCCGGCCAGAACAGATGAGCCATAGTGCGTGACGGGCGCACAATGGGCAAAGGTAGTGATTTAATGGACGTTCAAAAAAGAAATGATCATCGGCTACCGCGCCAAGTGTGGAAGCATCTCAAATACAGCATATTTCGTGGGCTGTTCGTGAGGTGCTGTAGTAAGGGTGTATGTACCAAGAATGTACCGCTGGCACACCGAGTACCTCGTGACGTCATAACTGTGGAGCCTCAAAGGCTATCGACCGCAGAAGAGGACGTCGCTTCCATCGACAAATAAAGAGCAATCGACGCGCAACAGTGAAACAACTGACCACCCAAATGAACACTGGGGCACTCAGGTACGTGCCCCCGATAACAGTTGAGCGAATCTGTTACGCATGGGTCTCCGGAGTTGACGCTACGTCAAGGCGCACATGTTAACGCAGGTCCATTAGCAACGACGCCTGCAGTTCGCATGGGACTACCGTCATTGGACAGTGGAAGAGCGGGGAAAGGTTGCCTTCTCCGACGAATCGCGGTTTGTACTCCACAGAAGTGATGGGTGGTGGCGGATACGGCGTCAGGCACACGAGTACCAAAACATGGACACGCTTGACGGTCAATTACACGCTGGCGGTGGTAATGTGCATGTCTGGGAGATGTTTTATTGGTATGACCTGAGACCGCAGGTACCACTGGATGGGTCCCTGAACGCCAAGGTTTAACTGTCCATCCTCGCTGACTACATGCATCCCTTCATTTTGGAGGTTTACCCTGGTGGTGATGGTGTCTACCAACAGAACAATGCGTCATGCAACTCTCTAAGGGGTGCGTGTCTAGTTACAGGAACACGACAGCGATATCTCCGTTCTCCCTTGGCCGGCGAAATCGCCCGACATGAATCCCATAAAGCACTTGTGGGACTATTTCGATCGACAGGTTCGACGTGCCGACCCGTAACCGCATCATCTCCGGGACCTCTGTGCTCTGCTGCAGTACGTCTGGGCACGTGTGTCTCGGGCATCCTTCCAGGGCATCATTTTTTTTTTAAATTGGAGGTTTAACGATCACCGTGGGCAAGTCAGTGGGATATAAGCAGTCGCCCGTCCCTAATTTATGGTCACTGGTTCCAGGGAAGGGAGAGAGCCAGTGCCGTAAGACAAACACAACATCCATGCCTCACCGGGATTCGAACCCGGACCCGTCAGGGACGAATGATCAGAGGCCATCGCTCAGGCCACTGCGCCATGCCGTCTCGGCGATAAGGGATATATATATATATATATATATATATATATATATATATATATATATATATATGGGATGTAAGGTCAGGTGATGCGTAACATCACAGCCTCTCCTTGACAAATGTCAACCCCGCCTTCTCGTGGTGCATCCTGTTCCCACTAAAGGGGCTCTGACGACCGCCCATAGCGGTATAACTATACCATCGGGATTAGAGGAAATTCTATCCCACACTCACCAACCCGCTTGGCCAGCGTGGTGAGTTATGGCCAAACACCTCCAAAATGATTCCACAACTTAAATCTTGGCCCTCAGTCTCCGGCAGCTGGAATGTACCTGGCCAAGGCAGCGGCCAGTGCGACATGAAGGCAGAGGGTGCTAAGAATCCCCGGAGGACCGGACTAGGCTGCCATCTGATGCTGACCTTGGCTACTTACAATGGACGCTCCCTATCTTCTGAATCAAGGCTTCTTGAATTGGAAGAGGAACTACAAAGGATCAAGTGGGACATCGTGGGGTTAAGTGAGGTAAGGAGAAAAGGAGAAGATCTCATCGAACTGAAAAGTGGACATCTCTTCTACTATCGTGGGACAGATACTGGCAGAACTAGTGGTGTTGGATTTATAATAAACAAGAAACTGAAGGATAAAGTTGTAGAAGTTGAAAGTTCCTCTGACAGAGCTGCACGACTTGTTATCCAACTCTCGAAAAGATACCAGGCTCAGATTATTCAAACTTATGCACCCACCACAAGTCATCCTGAAGAAGAAATTGAAGAATTTTATGAGGAAATTTGTCATCTAAATAATAAAGGTAAGCAGCACTTGAAAATAATTATGGGAGATTTCAATGCAAAAATAGGGCAACAGCAACAGAATGAAACTTCAGTAGGTAAATTCGGTCATGGCAACAGAAACCAGCGTGGAAATACTCTCGTTGAGTTTGCAGAGGCAGAAGGGTTTTTCATCTTGAACTCCTTCTTCAAGAAAAAGCCACACAGGAAATGGACATGGAGACATCCAAATGGGACGACAAGTGAAATTGATTTTATTATGTGTAACAAAAAATTCGTCATAGAAGACTGCAGTGTGCTAAACAAGTTCAACACAGGTAGTGACCATAGATTGGTGAGATGTAAGATGCACCTCAACACTAAACTTGAACATGGCAAGCTCATAAGACAAACAAAATCTATTGACATAACCAACCTTAAAAAACACCATAATACCTTCAAGTTAGAACTGAAGAACAGGTTCTCTGCTTTAGAAGGCCTAACATCGGAAGAAGTGGACATCTCTGAAGTTAACAGAAAAGTAACCAAAGCTCTTATGGAAACAGCAACAAAATTAGCTGGGTCTAAGGACAAGTTGCATGTAAATAAATTATCAGGAAAAACGAAAATGTTGATGCAAAAAAGAAGAGAGATGAGGACAACTAAAGAAGATGTGACTTCCAAAGTGGAATATATAGAGCTATGCAAGACAGTAAGAAAAAGTATCACTGAAGACGTAAGGAAATTCAACTGTGAACTAGTGAGGAAAGCAATTGAAAACAACCAAAGCCTAAAGATAGCAAAGGGACATCTCAGTAAGGGAAGAAAACAGATTATGGCACTGAGAAAAGAAGATGGTTCTGTAACAAGAAATAGAGGCGAAATTTTGACAAGAGTGAAAGATTTCTACTCCAAATTATATGAAAGGGATGATATATGCACTCCAGACATCATGAAAGATACCAGTACCAGAGTTCCTCCAGTCCTTCCAGCAGAAGTTGCACATGCAATCAAGAACATGAAGCGAGGAAAAGCTCCAGGAGAAGATGGAATTACTGTAGACATCATACAAGAAGCAAGTGGAGAAATCGAAACAGTACTCGCCCAAATTTTCACTCGATGCCTTAATGAAGGAAAGATTCCTGAGGATTGGAACACCGCTACAATGATCCTGCTACATAAGAAAGGTGACATTGAGGATCTCGGAAACTACAGACCTATCAGCCTCCTATCAGTAGTTTATAAAATCTTCACTAAAGTTCTTTCACACCGCTTGAAGGTAACACTGGACATGGCTCAACCGAGAGAACAAGCTGGATTCAGGAGTGGCTACAGCACAATAGATCATATCCACGTGCTGAGAGAACTAATTGAAAGAGCGAGGGAATATGAACTTCCAGTGTGCATGGCTTTTATCGATTATGAAAAAGCCTTTGATTCGGTGAAACCATCAGCAGTTACAATGGCTCTGAAAACCTGCGGTATTGAAGATGCATACATTAATATTATTAATAACATCTATGAAAATGCAAGTGCAAAGATTAGGCTGTTTGAAAATACAACACACGTAAAAATTGTAAAGGGAGTGAGACAAGGTGACACCATATCTCCGAAGCTCTTTAATGCCACATTGGAGGGTGTTTTTCAGTCGCTGAGCTGGGAAAACAAGGGGATAAAGATTAATGGAGATTATCTAACCCACCTTCGTTTTGCTGATGACGTAGTCATTTTTGCAACTACCCCATCAGAGCTGCAGAGTATGATCCAGGAACTTGCTGACAAGAGTAAAGAAGTGGGATTAAAAATGAACTTTCAGAAGACAAAAGTGATGTTCAATGCTTTTACAAGAAATGAAGATTTATCGATTGATGGAGAAAAGCTGGAGATAACAGACACGTACGTTTATCTTGGACAGCAGATATCAAGTGAGGGTCACATTGATGAAGAAATTAATCGGCGTACAAAACTTGCCTGGAGAGCTTTTGGAAGAAACAGCATAGTTTTCAAGAGCAATATGCCATTATGTCTTAAAAGAAAAGTGTTTGATCAATGCATCCTTCCAGTGCTTACGTATGGTGCAGAGACGTGGACCTTAACTAAAAGAGACATACAAAGGCTGCAGACAACTCAAATAAGCATGGAGAGGTGCATGCTTGGTGTAACCAGGAGAGATAAGAAGAGGAACTCGTGGATCCGAAAAATGACAAGAGTGGAAGACATCATCATCAGAGTTAAATCCCTGAAATGGCAATGGGCTGGACATACTGCCAGAAGGACAGATCATCGATGGACAGCCGAAATTTTAGATTGGATTCCAAGGGACAGGAAAAGACCCAGAAGAAGACCACATGGGAGATGGGTGGATGAAATTCGAAAGTATGCAGGGGTGACATGGAGGAGACTGGCACAAGACAGACCGTTGTGGAGGAAACTTGGGGAGACCTTCGTCCAGCAGTGGATTGATAGTGGTTGACAATGATGATGATGATGATATATATATATATATACGTCTAATTTAAAATAAGAACCATACAAAGTCGCTATTCATCTAAAAACTTTAATACCAGTCGGAACAGCGATTACTATTGTCGCAGCAGTAAAATAAGCACGAGTGTCTATTCACTCTCCTACTCCTAAGTCATTCCTTAAAAAGATAATTGTTTCTCTTATTATATTAATAGAAGGGGGAGCAGTATATATATATATATATATATATATATATATATATATATATATATATATATATATATATATATCATCATCATTGTCAACCATTATCAATCCACTGCTGGACGAAGGTCTCCCCAAGTTTCCTCCACAACGGTCTGTCTTGTGCCAGTCTCCTCCATGTCACTCCCGCATACTTTCGAATTTCATCCACCCATCTTCCATGTGGTCTTCTTCTGGGTCTTTTCCTGTCCCTTGGATATAATATATATATATACTTTCTTTAGCCATAATAGTAATGACATCGACCTAACATCATGATGGGCAGAATTTCACCGCGATAATCATTTTACACCGGCGTGGTATGTACAGATTAGTAAAACAAAATGGCACAAGTGAATTAATGATATAGGAGTACCGCAAGGTCCAATTCTGGGACCATTACTTTTTTCAATTCATATTAAAGACATTTTTACTATTGAACCTAAGGAGGACTTCATTTTATTTGCGGATGATGCCACAGTTATGACTACAGGTACAGATATAAATGAGGCAAATATAAAAGGAAATGAATTTATTGAACAATTGATGGAATGGCTTGATATAAAATTTTCTGTATTTAAATATTAAAAAAACAACTTAAATTATGATTTTTCGAAAGGGAGATAGGCAGATTGTTGAGCCATCATCTACTTTTGTGGGAAATTTTACCCTTGAAATAGTCAATAATATTAAATATTTGGGAATAATGTTTGAGGATTATTTAAAATGGAATAGTAATATAAAAATATTGTAAATAAAATTTCAGGGCATTGGATTTAGTTACGAGAATTTCAAATAATTTAACAATTAAAACATTAAAAATGCTGTATTACAGTCTGATTTATCCCTGTTTGAGATATTGTTTATTATTATGGGGTCAAACTATTGATACTAAGACTAATTTTTATAAATTAAAATCATTACAAAATAACATGGCCAAAATTTTAAATAATTTTAAGGGAATTAATTTTAATATGGGGTTACTGATCTATAGATGGCATCCCCTGCAGGAAACAATGCCTGAGTCATTGGATGGACTTGGTCTTCCAAAATTGTTTCATACGCCCTTCCAGTCATCGGTCTTTTCATGGTGATAATGAGACCTGTTGAAAACCACGATATGACCACCCAGAGCATGGCAGAACCACCACCATGCTGCACTGTTGGGAGCAGACAGCCTGGGTTGTACGCTTCTGACGGTGTTCTCCACACGTGAATACGTGCTATGGTGGGAAATAGTGTGAATACTGATTCATCCGATCACATTACACGCTTCCATGCATCGGGAATCCACGTTGTATCTTCCTGGCACCACTGCAGTCCCCGTTGTGCATTCAGCCGGGTCACAAGAGGTTTTGCAATAGCAGCTCTGCAATGAATATCCTGTTTATGCAGTTCCCTGCGCACTGTTTTCGTTGATATTGGAGTCTGGAGATGCAGATTGTGCTCCGCACTAATTTTCGGCGCCGTGGTCTTTTTATTACGGGTAACAATCCTCTTTAATGCTCTCCTGTCGCTATCAGTCAGGGTCGTTTTCCGGCTGCTCTTGTGTTTAGTAGACGAGATTTTGCCACGAACACGGTATGCTGACATGACGCTAGGCACAGTAACTCTCGATACCTCCACTACCCTGGAGACTGTTGTCACGGAGGCACCAACTAGCCGGCCACCAACAATTAGCCCCTCTTTGGAAGAGCGTTAGGTCGCTCATTTCGTCGTAACCTCAAAGAAATTTTGCAACAAGACACTTTAAATGCACTTACACAGGACCTTGAGGTTCTACACAAAGTTATTACAACGAAAAAATGGCGGATACCTTTGAGTATTGCGACGTACGCAACTGCATTAAAAGTCACGTCTCTGAGCGTGGTGTTCACATTATTCTGTCCAATAGAGATGAGCTCGGGCCCGGCTCGGGCTCAGAATCAATTAACTACCGAAAAACCCGGGCCCGGGCTCGGAATTACACGTCTTGAATTTCATTACTGTAATTAATTCAACACGTGTAATTCCTAGCCCGGGCTCGGAATTACACTTGTTGAATTTCATTGTGGATTTGTTACCATGGTGGAAGGATTTCAAATTTCCTAAGCTAGCTGCTATTGCAAGACAAATTTTGTTTAGCAAGACTTGCATTGTCCAAAGCTATGGCCCAAGCAAGGATTAGTTTAAGGAGGTCTGGTATCGAAAAACTGGGGAAAAATCACATTCCCGTTTTTTGTATTTTATTAAAAATCAAGATTGGGCCATATCTTTGGCCAGTGTATAATGCATAAATGCAAGCCTCGATAAGCAAAATTTTCCAAGAATCCTGGCCCAGGCTCCTAAAATTGAGCCCGAACTCATCTCTACTGTCCAGCCCTGCATATCTACGACATTTATCTCATTCTTCATAGATTTTGACATCCGGGTGATTATACACCTGTGCGCTTCATCATCGAACATTTGGGGAAAGATTATTACAATATAAGTAATGAATCTTGCACAGCGAAATGAGAGCCGTCATTTACAAAGGTTCGTAACCATCTGCCTGCAAAGTGGTCGATTCCTCTTCATTACCGAGCTTTGTTTTTGAAGTAGAAAACCAATGATACCCACTGTTGACTTATTGCATTGCTCAAAACCACGTGCTTTTAAGGAAAGAAGCCACAGAGAAAAATTGGCAGTAATCCAAAGGAGCGAGGTCCGTATTATACGGTGGGTAAAAAACAGTGTTTAAGTTGCTGCTCCTATCTTCGCCATATCCCGCTATAGTGGAGATGAGACGATGGCATCGGGATGTGGCTAAAATACGAGCAGCAACTTAAACAGTGTTCCCCATTAACCGTGTAACACTGTTAATGGATTTTTTGACCTCACATTCGGGTTCGATATTTTCGCTTAATTGCAGCTCGTTTTACGTGAAAATATACAACAAAGAGAGGGATGGGAAACATTACATTGCAGTGCGTTTCAATGAACTTATTGTTATCTAAAGCTTATTGACGGCTGGTCCTGGAATGATCTTAGCTCAGTATTTTTTTGAATGATTACTTTTATTTCAACTTCAGCTATATCGATAAGCTGTTACTCCCTCGTCATACGCATGCCTTCAAGAAAGGCACTCTGACGCCGTTGAAAAGCAGTAAACCCTTTACGTAGTCGCGGAACGTCCTCTTCTGCTTGCTGTTGGCTGAAGGCAGTATTTTATTGTACCAATTTTGACCTTTTTTCCAAGGTCAAGATTGGTACAATTAAATACTAAACGTTTACTGAATAAAGGCTCTCCAACGTACAATAGCCGATCGCTTTGGGAACTGAAAACATCTTGAAGTGGGTTTGCCGAAGTTTCCCATGGTGACTGTTACGATGATGGCGACAAAAAAGAGATCTACTGCTCAAATTTTCCTATTCTTGGAAACGAAGTATTTTTTAAATCACCGTAGCAATGCGGACCTCTCTCCTTTAGACTACAGCCAATTTTTCTCAGTAGCTTATCGAAAAAGTAAAAAAGATATAAAATAATTAAGCATTGAATCGCCAACGAGAGATGCTGAAAATGTAACAATACTTCTATGGTTAAATGAAAAATTGCTTTAGTATTGGATTGTCGGAAAAGTCATGACGTATTTTAGCCATGTTTTGCGAAGGTCATTTATTGATAGAAAGAAGAAAGATCAATCAATGATATAAAGTTCCCTTTGTTCGATAACCTTTTGCCATCTTTCAGTGAGCTGCAGAATGCCTCGTTCATAAAAGGACCTGCCTTTCGTGGCGAAAAACTATACAAGGTGCTGATTTACAGTCTCATCTGAATTGAACGTTATACCACACAAGGACTGTTGAAGAGAGCGAAACAAGTGGAAGTCTGACAGCGCAAGGTCAGGCGAGTATGCTGGGTGTGGCAACATATCCCACCCAAGATCCAATAATTTTTGGCGGGTGATCAAACTTGTGTGTGGTCTCGCGTTGTCGTGATGGAACACACCTTTACGATGAACGAGCTCTGGACAAGTCTGGATGATGGATTTGTTTAAACTGTCCAATTGCCGACAGTACACATTCGAATTGATTGTTTGGTTCCGTAGTAGGAGCTCGAAAAATACGACACCTTTAAAATCCCACCACACTGAGACCAGAACCTTCCGCTGATGAATGTCTGCTTTGGATGTCGTTTGAGGGGAAGCAGCAAGTCGGGACCAAGACCATTTGCGCAGCACATTGTTGTACACAATCCACTTTTCGTTATCACTCGCTTCAAAATAGTATCGTTTTCCTCCCGTTTAATGAGCATATCGCAGATGTTTATACGCGCCGTCAATTGAGCTTCTTTGAGTTCATGAGGAACCCACACATCGAGCTTGCTTACGTATCCCAGCTTCTTCAGGTAGTCGTGAACGCTTGAATGATGGATGTGCAATGTGTCTGCAATCTCTCGTGTCGTGTAACGTGGGTTTGACTCGATCAATGCCTTGATTTGGTAGTCATCAACCTGGGTTGGCCTCCCGGACCGTGGAACATCGTTGAGGTCAAAATCAACACAGGGAATTTTACGAACCACCGCTGGCACTGACGTTTTTGTAGAGCATTATCAACGTACACTTTACGCAACTTTTCACAAGCTTGACGCGCGGTCTTCCTTTACAGAAGTAAAACAGTAAAATATGGCGAAAATGCACAATTTGGTCTTCCATCTTCAACTTGATGTCAAATCTCCGCAAATCAAACAAATCGCTCACTATTCCTTTTAGACTGCAGCTAGAACTGGCACCTGTCGAATGCCATAGCAATAGCAGAGCTGCGCATGCCTCTAGTACTTCCAAAACCGCCCAACCGCCATCGGGTGCCAAAATACGTCATGACTTTTCCGACACCCCAATAGTTGAAGAAATTGGCGTTTCTTTTAAACCTCTGTAAAAAAATAATTTCCTCCCTCTGGCTATCACATATTTTGAGTTCGCGTAGCATTGCAGTTAGTAATAGAGATGAAGAACGATCGCATAGTTTTAGATGAACCCTTCTAAGAAAATGTATGCGTTCAGTCTCTTTATATATGAATCAATAGAGCAGGCGTTTTCCTTAAGCAAAATTAAAGTTTAAAATCCGTATTTGCTTTTATTCACTGCTGCCTTTCTTGTGCAGTACAGTTGTCTTCACGGTAGGATAGGCTGTCGGAGTGCAGCTTTTGGACTTCAAAAAAGAACCGCTTAAGGAAAAGTTCTTGCTCCATTGATTGATATTGCATAAAGAGATCTTAAGAACCAGAATTGTTTTTTTTTAGCAAACATGGCTTTCAAAAACGCTAGTCTCTTATCATCATTCTGTGAAAACATTTATACGGGTCACAAAACTTCACGGACACAGACTGCGTAGACATCGATTTTCTGCATTAGTTTCACTTAGAAAGCGGAGCAGAAATTGTTTTTTCGCTGATTGAAATAGTAAGAATACTCTGTTAGGAAAGTGTGCATTTCATCAGGAAAATTCTTTAACAAATGTGAACCACACTCTTTTTCTCTTTTACAAATGAAGTCCTCAGATGAGAAAAAGAGAAACAGAACTATAAGTATATGGAGGAGGATTATTGATATGCTCAAAATAAATCATAAGCGGATGAAAATAGGTTACAATAATGGCCAAAGGAATTATAAGTGCTTGGAAATGGATTACAATGATGGTCAGCGGAATCATAAGTGTCTAAAAGTAGGTTGCAACAATGCTCATAGAAATTAAATGGTTTGGAGTGGGTTACAGTGATTTTCTCAACGAAATTATAAGTAGCTGGAAGTGGGTTACAATAGTGGTTAAAGGAATTAAGTGGCTTGAAGTGGGTTACAGTGATAATCAACGGAATTATAAGTGGCTACACGTGAGTTTCAATAATGGTCAAAGGACTTATAAATAAATGGCTGAAAGAAGGTTATAATAAACATCAATGGAATCATGCATGGTTGGAAGTGGGTTACGATGACAGCCAACGGAATTATAAGGGCTGGAAGTGGGTTACAATAATGGTCAAACGAATTACTCGTATAAGTGACTGGAGTGAATTAAAATGATGGTCAGGGGAATCTTATGTTAATGTCTAAAAGTAGGTTGCAACAATTTTCAAAGGAATTACGTAGTTTGAAGTGGGTTACAGTGATTTTCTCAACGAAATTTTAAGTAGCTGGAAGTGGGTTACAATAGTGGTTAAAGGATATAAGGGGCTTGAAGTGGGTTACAGTGATAATCAACGGAATTATAAGTGGCTACACCTGAGTTTCAATAATGGTCAAAGGACTTATAAATAAATGGCTGAAGGAAGGTTATAATAAACATCAATGGAATCATACATGGTTGGAAGTGGGTTTCGATGACAGCCAACGGAATTATAAGGGCTGGAAGTGGGTTACAATAATGGTCAAACGAATTACTCGTATAAGTGACTGGAAGTGAATTACAATGATGGTCAGGGGAATCGTAAGTGTCAAAAAGTAGGTTACAACAATGGTCAAAGAAATTAAGTGGTTTGAAGTGGGTTACAGTGATTTTCTCAACGAAATTATAAGTAGCTGGAAGTGGGTTACAATAGTGGTTAAAGGAATTAAGGGGCTTGAAGTGGGTTACAGTGATAATCAACGGAATTATAAGTGGCTACACGTGAGTTTCAATAATGGTCAAAGGACTTATAAATATATGGCTGAAAGAAGGTTATAATAAACATCAATGGAATCATACATGGTTGGACGTGGGTTACGATGACAGCCAACGGATATATAACTACTGGAAGTAGGTTAAAATAATGGTCAAACGAATTACTCGTATAAGTGACTGGAAGTGAATTACAATGATGGTCAGGGGAATCTTAAGTTAATGTCTAAAAGTAGGTTACAACAATGGTCAAAGGAATTAAGTGGTTTGAAGTGGGTTACAGTGATTTTCTCAACGAAATTATAAGTAGCTGGAAGTGGGTTACAATAGTGGTCAAAGGAATTAAGTGGCTCAAAGTGGGTTACAGTGATAATCAACGGAATTATAAGTGTCTAGAAGTGGGTTACAATAATGGTCAAAGGACTTATAAATGGCTGAAAGTAGGTTACAATAACTGTCAATGGAATTGTAATTGGTCGGAAGTGGGTTACGATGACAGCAAAAGAAATTATAAGGACTGGAAGTGGGTTAA
This sequence comes from Macrothele yani, assembly GCA_039090855.1. NCBI lineage: Eukaryota > Metazoa > Arthropoda > Arachnida > Araneae > Macrothelidae > Macrothele > Macrothele yani. The sequence goes on from CM077004.1 coordinate 38,308,430, forward strand.
AATAATTGTATGTATATTTGCCTATGCAATTATCACGAAAGTTGCGGAGTCTGCAATGCAAATGCAAAAATAAATTAATTCAATATTTAAAATAAAAGGATTTTGACCTCAAAAAGCCTTTTATCAATAGATGATAACAAAAGCTAGAATTCTGTTGTAGCTAGAAATCCAAATACAAAAGATGTGACATAGTTGCGCAAACTACAGTATATCTACGATATGTATTGTATTTTATTAAAACCAAAAATGCAAATAGTCCATTTAATTTTATACACTGGTGTGCAAAATTTAAGGACGAAGAGGATAAATTAGCATAACATCGGAACGAGCAGGCAGAACGGACCGAAAGACCACTCAGGATATATACTAAGGTCCGGTACGGTAGGGCATGCGCATATATACAGCATGACGTAGGGGGGGGGTCGGAAAGGGTATAAATCACACGGGCGGTGTACGCTCAGTAATTCGGTGAAAGCTATTGCACGGTGTACATCGGTTTGAACGACGTCGAGTTGCTGCCACCTTGTGATATGGCCAACAGGCAATCCAGTGGACGACATCTGGATGACTTTACCCGAGGTCGCGTCATTGGGAAGTTGGAAGAAGGTTGAAGTGTGACTAGTGTGGCCGAGGAGTTCGGGATCGCTCACAGCATCGTTTCACGAGCTTGGAGATCATTTCAAACGACAGGAACAGCTGTCCGAGAATTTAGCAGTGGTCGTCCACGAGCAATCACGGCGGCAGATGACCGGTATATTGTCCTACAGGCGAGAAGAGACAGACGGCAGACAGCGGGAGAAATCGCAAGGCACATGCAACAGACAACTGGACGTCCGTTATCACGTTTTACCGTGGCCAGGAGGCTGCACGAAGGTGGTCTATTTGCACGACGACCTGTACGGTGTGTGCCATTAACGCCTGCTCATCGGAGACGGCGGTTTCTGTGGTGCCAGGAACACAAGAACTGGACACATCAGCAATGGGGTCGAGTTCTCTTTACGGATGAGAGCCGATTTAGTCTGATGTGCAATTCTGGACTATACACATCTGGAAAGAGCAGGGAACACGCAATCACACCTCCAACATCATCAAAAGGGACCGGTTTGGAGGTAGCGGAGTTCTCGTTTGTGGAGGTATCATGCTTGGTAGCTGTACTGACCTCCACATGTTCCAAGGAGGTTCAGTCACTGGTGTCCGCTATTGTACCGAGGTTCTCCTGTCTCACGTGCGTCAGTTTAGAGGTAATGTGGGTCCTGAGTTCCTCTTCATGGACAACAACGCTACACCTCATCGTACAGTGGCTGTCGCAGAGCTGTTGTAGAGTGAAGATATTCAACGCATGGATTGGCCCGCAAGGTCCCGAGACCTAAATCCAATCGAACACGTGTGGGACCTTCTCGGGAGACGCTTGGCAGCGCGTCACCAGCCGCCAGCAACGATTCCGCAGCTGCGATTGGCGCTACAAGAGGAATGGGCCGCGATGCCTCAACAGCTCCTTGACAATCTCGTCCTCAGCATGGACATACGTTGTAAATCCTGCAACGCCGTCAGGGAGGATCATACCCCGTACTAAAGACTGAATTTTTCTTGGCAGCCGCCTGTCACATGGACGTTTCTGTCTTCTGTCCAGTTGTGCTCGAAGTTACCTTTTCAATAAAGTGCCTTTGCATCCTTTGGATTCCTTGTTTGGACGGTTTTGCTCACTTGTCCCATATTCTTACATCTTGGGGATCTTATGGTATGATTTGAGTCAATGTGGAGCACTTCTGCACGACGTTACATTCGAAAAACCGTCTCGTCCTTAATTTTTGCGCGCCAGTGTATTTGAATTTACAAAAAGTAAAATACATAATTTAGCAAGTGTAACGTATTCAAACGAAAAAGTGAGTAACGTAATGCTATAAATTTTCCAATCTGCATTACATTTTGTTAAAATTTTTTTACCGACAACATAACCAAATTGCTAGAGGAGAAAAATGACCTGATTAAACCCTGGTGAGGAAAGAGTTGACATGCTAGCTCTCTAATTCAGTCTTCGTTGAAAACCGCGGTCTTTCTGAAGCAGTACATATCATTTGTTGCCAATTCTGGGTAGCATTAAGGTTGTCACAAGATGCAAATTCAACACGGCGATATATCTATCTTTATATAGTGTCTCAGAAGTGTGTATTCATAGAAAAAGAATAATGAGGAAAACGTTTTACCTTACTTTATTAAATGCTCAAATTTATCGCCATTAACTTTCATGCATAAATAATTTTTTCACGTAGGCCTCTCGGAATATTTCTGAAGACTCTGACTTAAGATCATGCATTCCGATTGTTTTCCCTACAGTTGTTCCATACTTTTTGATTTGGGAAAATAAACTACGGATTCCAAGTGTACAAACAGAAAGAAATCTAATGGCAGTAGGTCAAGATTACGTGGGAGCCATTCTAACAGACCACGGGATCCAATCCGTCTCGAAGTTATATTTTCATTCAACGAGTTTTGTGTGCTGGAGCTCCATCTTGTTGAAAGTACAAATTTCTCAATTTTAGAAAACGCATATCATCACTGATAAACATTGTGTGGTAGGTTGCACCAAAAAGTGGTGCTACACCAGCTGCACCACTTTCTGAGAAAAGATACATCATCGTGTGGTGCAAACAAAACCCGAAAGCATGGTGAAACCTTGCGCCATAACGTGGTGCAAAGTTGCACCATTTTGTTGGGTTTTGTTTGCACAAAACAATCGTATATCTTTTCTCAGAAAGTGGTGCAGCTGGTGTAGCACCAGTTTCCGGTGCAACCTATCACAACATTTTTAACAGTGATCCAGCGTTCCACACTCCGATTCCCAAACCATTTTGACTATAAGCTTCGTCAGTTCAATAAGGATTTTCTTAGCTCCAATTTAGAAAATTAAAACGGTCGACTCTTCCGGTTAAACGGAATAAGGCTTTGTTACTGAAGATGACGTTATCTAACATTGTGGTTTCATATAAGGTCTGGGTATTATTCGCTCACAAAGTTCTATTCATCTGTCGACATCCTCACCACTTAGGATTTGGACAAACTTAACCGTATATGGATAGGATTTCCTTTCCCTAAATATTCTCGTCTCACCTAATATGCACCTAATATATTAATAAATATTTTATTCTTGACTAATTTCGCTTAATTATCTTGGCGGGTTCCTCGTCCCAACTGAAAAAATGCTTTCAGGATAAGTTTAATCAGTAGAGAAACGCGAGGACGATCATTACGAAGTTTATCGGCAACGGTACCAAGTCAGCTTAAATCGTTACAACAGTGCACCTACGAATCGATGAGTTAGTGGATTTGGGCTTCCCATGGCAATTTTCATGGAGTAACTGACATGCTTTTATCTGGCTTTTTGTCGAAGCATGCAGCAACACAATTTCTGCTTTTCTCCATTGGCATGGAGATCCATGGGGAAATTTGTTTCCAGGAAATACACATACACACGGGCCATAAAAAATACGAACCTTTATTTAACATCGAGTAGCGCTTTGGTGAATGACAACAAGTATGAGCCGTGGCATGGATTCCTTGGGTTGTTTGAGTTAGTTTTGCTGCAAAGACAGACATCCTTTTAACATGATACACTGGAGAGCAATTGAATGAGAGACAGCTGGCGTTATGCAAATGTGGCGCTGTGGGCGGCCCTGTAAACGGAAACGACATGACGTATGCAGCGATCCGACAATATTAGGAGTGATGCGACGGGAATCAGTAAGAGTCGGACGCAGTTTGGGTAAGACGAAGGATTTAAGCGCATTTGATCGTGGGCAAATTGCCGGGGCCCGACGAATGGGTGACTCCATCTCGGAAGTCGTGCAGGCATTGGGATTTTCACGAGCCACTGTGTCACGGGTGCACCGTGAGTACATCGAATCCGGTAAAACCATCCCTGCAAGGTCCAACTGCCGTGGGCAACAGCGTGTGGATGAGCGGGGTCATAGTCGGTTAGCTCGCATTGTAACAGCGGATAGACGGACCACAGTGCAAGAAATCACTCGGCCATTTAATGCCGGTGCACAAAAACGTGCAAGCAGCCACACCATCCAGAACCATCTCTTCGCTATGGGGTACAGAAGCCATCGTCCCAGGAGGGTACCACTGCTGACCACACATCACTGGTTGCAAAGATTAACATGGGCGCGGGAACATTGCCACTGGACCCTAGACATGTGTAAAAATGTTGCCTGGACTGATGAGTCGAGATTCACGTTGGTACATGCGGAGGGCAGGATACGAGTACGGCGCAAACTACATGAAGCGATGGATCCTTCTTGCCAGCACGGTACTCTTCAGGCTGGTGGGGTTGGCATTCTAGTCTAGGGACTGTTTACGTGGACTGAAATTGAGCTCCTGGTACGTGTGACATCGTTCCTCACAGGTCAACGTTACCGGGATATCCTGGACGACCATTTGCTCCCATTTGTGCCTCTTCAACATCCCACTGGGGACCTCATCCTGAAATAAGACAATGCACCGTGCCATCGCTCCAGAATTGTATCCGAATGGTTGGATGAACACTCCACCGACGTGATCTCGCTTCCTTGGCCGGCTAGGTCACCTGACCTCAGTCTCATCGAGCACATCTGGGAAGTCATCGAGAGAGATGTTCGAGGCTCTGACCCCATTCCATCAAATCTTCGTGAACTGTGGGAACTTGTTCAGGGGTCGTGGATCCGTATGGCTTCCCAACGCTTCCGGTGTATTGCCGAGTCCATGCCGAGACGAATCGCCCCCGTCATCAGGACGAAAGGTGCTGCTACACGTTGCTAGACAGGTTTCTTTAATTCAATTGCTCTTCTGTGTATTTGTCAACTCTGTCAGTTTTGACGGAAGAGGATATCGACAGCGTATCTTGATGGGTTCCTCATCCCACGTTTCCCACAAGTCCTGCACAATTTCAACAGAATTTAGCTCAGAGGACTGTGAAAGCCAGGGAAGATCACGTGACTCTTTCTTGTGCTCATTAATCCGTCGTCGGTTGAGCTTTGAGCATTTCTCTCCCGCTTAGCATAAAATTTATTTGGAAATGACACTGGGTGAACACCGGCGTTGTAGCTGACTTTTAGAATCTTCTCAACAATCTGTTCTCAGTTCCGATCAGGACTGGTGCGTCTTCGACTTTCAAACAGTGTTATCTTTCCTCCCGTGAGCTTCTTGTGTACATTTCTCACATCAAGGGACCGTTGGCGTTTGGGTCACGTGAGAGTTTTTCTCATCAAGCGACCACTGGCGTTTGTGTTTTTTATTTTTATAAATAACACGATGATGCGAGTGGGTGTTTCGTCTAATTTGATTTGTAAGTTTTGGTTTATTAGCAGAGAATTTTGAACACCTGTGCACTTTTGAACAAAAATGATGGGTAGTGTGAGAAAAACCCTCACGCATGACCACTGGCCTTGTTCAACGTGTAGCGACCAATGACTGGTTACACAATTGTTTCCTGACTCTGCCACTCGGTGGTGTTACATTGGCGTTCATAAAGGTAGCATCACTTGCAGGAAAGGAATACAACATTTCTGGGTGCATGTGATCAGCTACAACACTTAGGTATTCTCTGGATTACCTTCCACGGGCATCAGGGGACCCAGTGCGTAACAACAAAACATCCCCAACAGCATGATGGCACCTCCCGATGCTTGGATTTTGTTCCGCCGGGTCCATCCCTTCCTGAGGTTCTCTCCACGTTCTCCGCCGACATCAGCGAAAAAACTATATATGTATAGTGCGATTAATCTGATCCCTTCACTTTCTTCCAGTTTTGTAATGCATTCTTGACCCCACCATACGTGAAGTTTTCTGTTTTTTCTTTCCTTTGCAAGTGGCTTCCTAACGGACAAACGGCTTTCAACTCATTATGCATAAATCGCCTCGAAATGGGCTGCTCCTGGCTTTGTTGAATTCAGCAGTTGGTTCCTGCATAATATAATCCTCCTTAGATCACTCTAGTTGTCCGGCCACACTGATGCCTTTCCGGATATGAAGATACATTTTTTTTTTTTGATTGGAGGTTTAACGACCACCGTGAGCAACTCAATGGGCTATAAGCAGTCGCCCGTCCCTAATTTAGGGTCACTGGTTCCAGGGAAGGGCGAGAGCCATTGCCGTAAGACAAACACAACATCCATGCCTGACCGGGATTCGAACCCGGACCCCTTACGGACGAATGATCACAGGCCAGCGCCTTAGACCACTGCGCCACTGGGGCGGCCATTTATTTTCCGGTCTCTAGACACCTTTAGAAGGGTTGTTTTTGAGAAACCAGTAGTTTCGTTTGCTTTTTATAATTGTGGCTCCAGTTAGACATTTTTCGAATTCCGACAGATCCGGGGCTTTTTTTCCTTGCATGAGGTACTGCGGCCGAATGGTCTGTACACTCTGAATAAAGGACAAAGCATAACGTCATGAGCCTACGTGACTGTTATATTTGCATACATTGCCGTTAATTGTCTTTGTGTGACGTATGAATCAAATGGGCAATGATGCAGCGGCGTAGTTCAGTTGGGAGTGCAACCTCTCGGGAGTGTATCAAGTCTGGGAAATCTGAAATCTGGGTAGAATCAAACCTGGACCTTGAATGATTCGAAGAAGTGCGTCTGGTGCGATGAATCTCGTTTTCTGTTGCACCACGTGGGCGGCCTGGTACGTGTGTGCTATTTACCTGGGAAAGTGTTGGCATGCACCACCGTGGGGCGAAAACAAGCCGGTGAAGGAAGTTTAAAGCTTTGGGCAATATTCTGCTGGGAAACCCTGGGTGCAGTCATTGATGTTCAAGAAACTATGACGTTTACCACATACCTAAACATCATTGCAGACCAAGTACATAATTTCGTGGCAACGTGTAACGTATACTCTATATTCACTTTCCTTTTGATTTTACTATCTCTGGTTATTTTATTTTACTATGTAAATTATCTTCCTACTGAACGAAATATTATTTCACCCGCTGAATGAGATCTGGCAATGAGTGTAAGTCATGACGTGGTGGTAGCTCGTATATAGGCGCGTTCATCGAGAAGTGTGTGTTGTGTTGTTGCGTTGGAGTTGAGGGTGGTTGGTGTTGTTGGTGGTGTGGTGTGTTGCGTTGCGTTGCAGTGTGTTGTTATGTAGTAGTGATATATGAGTGCCTTAGTTGACCAGGAGTCATCATAATAAACAAGTTGTTCTGTAAGTTCAGTCTTTTTCAATTCTTAGTTTTGTCAGACCTCTGTCTGGCTGTTAGGTTTATTACTTTGATTACTTAATATAAATAACCAGCGTTGAGACTTTGTTTAAGTTCATAATTAACGAGTAACAACACCCTTTTGGGAATTCATTATTTTGAAGCGTAGAGCATTATTCATTCATAATAATTAGCTTAGCAAAAAGATAAACAAGGCTAATTCATTATAAACGGTATTCCCTCTAGTAGTGCCTTTTTCTAGCACGATGATGCAAAATGCACCACTGCTCGGACTGCTCGAGGATGGTTCGTGGAACATGAGAAAGACTTCCAGATATTTCCCTGCCATCCAAATTTCCCAGACATCAATCTCATCAAGCATTTGTGGTTTGTGTTGGAGAAGTAAATTCAATCTGTGGCGGCTCAACCACGTAACTCACAAGAGTTAAAAGATCTGCCGGTAACATGTTGACACTAGATATAACAGAACAGCTTTAGAAATCTGGTGGCTTCCATGCCTCGTCTGGTAAGAGCTGTTTTGACGGCAGTGCAGGACCAGCATTATACACTCACTGACAATGAAGTTTGGGCTGCAAGAAGGAAGCATCAGATTCAACTGAAATTTTATGGAAGTAATGATACAGATGAATGATACACAGGATGGCAAAAACAGGGCTGCAGAGCAATTACAGAGGGATCTGCGGCACGCAGTCCGGTCATCTTCAATAGCGTGTCGCACCGCTTCGTGCGGCAATACATGCTGAAATACGGTCCGCCATGGAGGCGAACAGACGCCTCATGTTGTCCTGCGGCAGACTGGCCCACTCGTGTTGGAGCTCAAAATACCGGATAGTGTGGCACAGCGGCAGCAGGCGTTCCAACTGGTCCCACACGTGCTCGATAGGGGACATGTCCAGGGAGCAGGCAGGCCATGTAAGTGTCTGGACATGACGTAGGCAACCCTGGTCAACCCGAGCCGCGTGCGGGCGGGCATTATCCTGCTGGTATAGCGCAGCTGGAATCCCGGCCAGGAATGGGAGCACATGGGACAGTAGGATCTCATCCACATACCGTTGGCCCGTCAATGATCCACGTACCACTATTAGAGTTGATCGGCTGTGGTAGGCAATAGCACCCCGGACCATAATTGCCTGCAGTATGGGAGGTGTGGCGCTCGATAGCAAGGTTGGGATTGTGCCGTTGACCCGGGGACCTTCACATCCGGATGCGATGATCATCTGTTACCAAAACGAAGCGGCACTCATCGCCAAACACCACACATTGCCAATCTGTGGCGTTCCACGTCGCTCTGGCCTGGCACTACTGCACACGGAGCAGGCGATGTTCCGGTGTTAATGGCAGAAAAAAATATTGTTAAGGATTTACTTATTAATATATAAAATATTTTATTCATGTTATAAACGATTACGTACTGATTGTGAAGTTGTAGAAATCTACGAAAACGTACTGATTTGCACACCTCTACATTAGTATGAACTCCACAAGAAACGTAACCTTTACGTTATACAGGATGATCACAATTAAAGAGGAGGTGGCGCAGTGGTCTAAGCAATGGTTTCTGATCATTTGTCCGAGAGGGGTCCGGGTTCGAATCCCGGTGAGGCATGGATGTTGTCTTTGTCGTACGGCACTGGCTCTGTCCCTTCCCTGGAGCCAGTGGCCTTAAATTAAGGACGGGCGACTGCTTATAGCCCAATGAGTTGCTCATGGTGGTCGTTAAAACCCGAATAAAAAAAAATGGGAGCACCAACCATTCGTGCAATAACGATTTGGCCTTTGGTAAACTCTAATATTGCCTTAGTTTTCCACCATTACGCCAATAACTTCGTTCTGAACTTAAACACAAACTTCTTGTACACTCTTTTGTATACAAGCAACAGTGTCTTGTTACGCCAGTATCGGGTGTAAATCATTTTTCGTAGGGATGGCCATAATTCAACGAACTCTCGGTGTATGTCACAATGCCTAGTCCTATTTGCTCCATCTCTCTTTCCGCGCCTGAACCTTTCCAAGTCCTTTTTCACACCCGCAAGAGAAGTTCTTAGAAGTAATTTGTCCGTAAATTTCATTACTGATTTCAGTCTAGTGAAGTTTGCTTTGGCTTTTCTACTGTGATTGATACCTTTGCTCTTGTCCATGTGTCGTTTTGGTACTTATCAGTCTACTGTCGTTTCCAGGATTTCCTGTCTAACATCATTTATCTAAAACCATTACTCATGGTTACTAACACTAGCCGCATTTTATCCGCGGTCATTATTCACCATCTTTGTTTTTATTAAACATGATATTTCTGTCATTAGCCATCACTAATTGTGTTTCCATCGTCATGTAATCTCATCATTCATTATATTAGTATTTCAGTGATTACCTTAATGTCGAAGGAGCGTTTCTGTAACATTGCATATAACCTACGAATAATACAGTGACTTGTCACAGAGCTTTAAAATGGAAATAAATAAAATTAAATTAAAAATTAGTTTCGAACTCACTACACGTCTTTCGCTACGCTGCGGTGGAGTGATTGTGACTTGTCTGATGAAAAATGCTTCCTGTTGTTGTGAATTGCCTATGCAAATCACGAATATCTTTCCGCCAGGAGAGAACTAGTTTATTATGTGTCATTCTGACGTTACGTTAGGTTACTCTTCAGTTATCTATGCTGCACACAATGCCTTTTATAGGATCTGTCATTTCAGTTGCTGATTACGAAGTGCACGGCGTCGACGTTTGTGGACAAACAAGCACCTCTTTCTCTCAACAATAATAGTAGAAACTTAAACGGTAAATAAATGAAAAAACACATATTTTGCAACCCTAAACGCACTTTGCTTTGCTACATTCCTTTGATAAAACTCTTAAGAACTTAAAATTATTAAGGTTAGTCGGAAATATTCCGTACGTAAAAGAATTTCAGGATACCGAACGGTTTTTTTAGTGATTCATTATAAAGAACGCCTATGAAAATATGCAAAGATTTGACTGATTGAGGAAATAGCACGCATAAAAATTGAAAAAACGGAGATAAGGTGAAACATTTTTTCAAAGTCTTCAATACCACATTGAATCATTGAACTGTGAAAACATGAGGATGAATATTAATGAAGATTATTTCACTTATTTTCGTTTTGATGAAAACAGGAATTTTTGAAAGTTCCCTGTCAGAGATACAGGGTATGATTCAGAAACTCGCTGACGAGAGTAAAAAAAGTGGGATTAAAAATTAACTTTCAGAATGCAAAAATTGATGTACAATGCTTTTACAACAGCATAAGGTTTAGAGGTTGTTGCGACCATTAAAAGTAACTGAAGTCTACATCTATCATGAACAACAAATATACCAAACGGGGACCACATACAAGAAATTAATAGGTGTGTAAAATTTTATGGAGCACATATGGAAGAAACAGCACACTTTTCAAGGGAAATTTACCATTTTGTGTTTAATCAATGCATCCGTCTAGTTCTTACCTTCGCGTCACAGACATGGACCCTAACTGAAAAAGATATTCACAGGCTGCAAATTACTGAAAGAAATATGGAGAAGTGTGTATGCTTGTTCAGGAAAGATAGTAAAGGAACGCATGGATTAAGGAAATGACAAGAGTTTGCGACATCATGATCAAAATAAAGTACCATCAAGTGGCAATGGATAAGACATATTATTAGAACAGACCATTGTTGGATAACTGAAATTCTAGACTGGGTACAAAGAGACATGGAAATACTCAGAAGATCACGTGAGAGATGGCTAGATGAAGTTTGAAAGCTTTCTGGAGTGACTTATAAACGACTGGCTCAAGACAGAAAGCTGTAGAAGTGGCTTCGGGAGAACTTCAGGACCTTTCCTGTTATCTGCCCGCCACTGTTTGCTTTTGTTCATTGTTACATAAAATGACACTGTTTGACTTCCGAATAAGAACGCTTTCAAGCAGTTTCCGATTTTGAGTGTATCGTTCCGCTTTGCTTACATGAAACCTGATCACACCCAACATGAGAGAAAGTAGTTCACGGTAAATCATATGGGATTTTTTTTTATTGGTATATAAAATGACACTGTAAGTAACAAAAACCTACATATTAACTTTTTAATAAAATTTAAACTGTTTAAATACTATATAAAAGAAAAAAATCATACAGTATAAGAAAAATAAAAATAGCTATAAATTAGGTACCAATATCTTTCTGGAGGGCAATACGCTACGATATCTTTCATAATTTCTAAAAATGGATCGTCATTAATTTTCAATCTTTTTTCGCTTCATAAATTCACACGAATCAAACGTGCTCCTATGAGTGCCCCAACGAGTTTTATTTTTAAATTTAGCGCAGGCAAACGGTTAAAAGAACATTCCTTCCGAATGACCACACATAATTCGAAAGCGCAGACAAACCGTCAAAAGAACGTGATTACTGTCTATATAGGTGGTACGCATAGATAAGCACGTGACCACAGCGCATCTGCTACCGAGGGCTCTGAGTTCTACTTTCGAAATGGGGAACTACTTGAAAGCGTTCGTATTCGGAAGTCAAATAGTGGAGGTCAGATAACAGGAAAGGTCCGAACTTCATCCAGCAGTGGATTGATAACAGGGAATGGTGATGATGATGGTGGTGGTACACCATTAAGCTGCGTTTCAGAGATTATCTCCTCAAACGATGACAGTCTATTAAACATTTCATTTATTGTTGGAGAACCAAATACATGTGTTAACAAGGTTTTGTTAACTTTCATAGTCTTGCATGGTTGAAGATAATAAAATAAGAATAATAATAGCTATAAACAATAATTTTCATACAATCCTCTTAGATCTCTTAAAACACTGTTTTGCTTACTGCAGAAGATTGTGCTCAACTTTGCAGTTCTTCCTCCCTGTTCTTCCCTATCCCGCGTACGTCGAGAAAAATCTCCATTCTCCTGGCCAGCTTAAGATTTTCCTCCCAACACCTAAGGAGTTTCCTCGCCTGGTATTCCTGCCTTCAATTCCTCGAGTCGACTGTCCTTGCTACCCCCTTGTTTCCACGCAAACTGACCCCGTTTCTTCCACAAAACCCCTGGGAAAACGCCGGCATCGGCTTAACAAAACTTCAAGGTAGAAATTAAGAGGGCTTGGGCTTTCAGTCGACTGCTTTGAAATTAAGATGGCAAGAGATCAAATGAGCTGGACAATACCGATGCGTCAACAAAATACGAAGGCCCAGACCCTAAGATGTGACAAACTGGCGTCTCTATATAAACCGTGTTTCCGATGTTTCATAACGGGGTGCCGAAGCAAAATTTTCTCACGCATCGTGGAAACAAAGGAAATGGAGCTCTAAAGCCAAATAAAAGTTACGAAATGAGATTTAATATCTTTGCCTAAAATTATAGTATTAAATCTCCGTAACACATGCACTTACACTGACCTCAGCACACAAAACTTCATGCATTCATCCATAGAGTGCTTCACGCATGCTCTTTCGTACTTATATTTTTCAGATATTTCTTATCCTTAATTAAAAATAATTTTCGTGTGTGTGTGTGAGAATCCCCTCGCTGAGTTCTTCAACTCAATTTTTAAGATGGCCACCTGAAAATGTTTATTTCCTTCTTGCTTACAACAGCTTGTTTCACGCTACACATCTGCAAAAATTGTTTCCACGTATGATCAGAGCAATTCTTGCCACAAGCTTCCCGAAGAAACGCATCTCATCTGCACACGGCCAATTTCTGTGTGATATTTCTATGTTACTCGGTTTTCATGCAATAAATCTGAGTAGAAACAATCACATCGTCACGCACGGCCTTTCTGAACATTTTTTTTTCATCACTTCTTTGGTACATTTCGAAAGAATGCATGATTTTCAAATAAAATTCACTAACTTACTCATTTCATCGCGTAATCTGTTGTTTCCTCTTACAAATGCGCCTTCTAAATACAAAACATATTCACCTTGTCCGGTTGTTTTCCATTCATCCCGATCAGTGGTGGACACAATTTCTTCAAGTCCAAAAAGAAATCCACGGGACTAAAAAAAAAACACACACACAAAAAAAAACTGTCCTTTTATACACTGGCGGAAAGTTAAAAAAGATCACCAAGAAGGAGACGTCTGATACCAACGAAATTTATACAGCATAATAACGAAATACAGAGGATAACGTGATCAAAACATTATGGCAAAATACAGCTGTATTTGCTGGTTAACTGAAAAATAACATTTCCATGTAATATAGTTAGTACGAGGTTGAACCGCCATGAACTGCGTCACACTGTGCAATTCTGGCATGGAGTCTGTCGTACATTTCAAAATTGTCTTTATTCTTCAAATAAAAATAGCATTTCTATGTACATGACAGTAGAATTCTGCCAATAAATACAGTGATATATACAACAACTGGAAAGTTCCAGTGAAACGTAAAACAAAATATTGTAAAATCATAAAATTATTTTCGCCCCGAAGGGCGATGGAGAGGCAGACAATAAAGCACGAGCGATGCAAATGAAAATGTATACTACAGTATTGTAGACAAGGAAAGACATGATGCTATACTATTCACAAATTCCAATTAAGTATTACTACCATACTCAAGATTAAATATGCACAAGGTACTAATTCACATAAAAGACCATGGGTGAGAAGGAACTAACAGGTGCAACAGTATTTAGAAATATGACAGAAATGGTAGAAACAATTAAGCACAAATACTTATTATATGCACAGAATTATGCAGTGACAAGAGAGAAATACGCTAAACGGACCCAGGAGGGCAACTTTACAAAAAAAAAACAGAAATCGAACAAGAATGCAATTCATAAGTGTCATATCATATGTACAGAACAATACAGTGACAAAAAAAGAAAGCCGCTAAGCATACCCAGAAGGGCAGCTTCTCATAAAACAGAAATGTAACAGTGATGCTTCACTCAAAATTTACATCATATGTACAGAAGTATTCAGTGACAAGGGGAGAATCGCTAAAAGTGCTCAGAAGAGCATCTTCTTACATTAAATTATATACACAGGGACAATAAAATTTCAAAATATATTCAACATAATGTAGGGGACATTGCGTGTGCAGTAAACTGTGCAGAAGAAAGAATTATATACAACATAAAATACAACAAAATCGAAGAGATCATGGGAAACATGGTGAGCTATCTCCAATAGCACATATAACAGAATAATCACAAATAGCGAATCATGTGGGTGAAAAAGGAGACTCCACCTAGGAGCCTCATACCACCAAAAGTAATACGTAAAATCATGAGTTGTGACAGTGAATGTGGGCGACAACAAAAATCACACCTATAAGTTGAGATGTAGCTGCAAATTGTGGATATGGAACCACCCAGCCGATTGGGCCCAGGTGGATTGAAAAACGTTATCGGTGTTTGTTGAGGCAGCACGAGAGTGCTCCATTCGGAGACGAGTGGTTAACCGTGCTAGGAAGCGTCTCCGAATGATAGCACTTGCCTCCTGAGGAGGCGGAGTAAGAGCAGGGAGGCGTTGTTCAAGATGGAAAGCATATACAGTGAACTTCACAAGAAGAAAAATGTAACGGCACACAAGAGGCAAGTGAGTAGGTGGATGCTTAGTTTGGAGTAGCCAAGCATATGCAGAAATGGTAACGATCGAGCACAAATTCGATCAGCAAGACGAAATGCTGTGTTTAGGACTGGCAGGAGTACGGGGCAGAAGAGGTATTGATGTTGGACGTCGCTGACTTCAGGGCAAAAGGAACAATGTGGAGAGGTGAGAAGGGTCATGCGAAATAGTACTGATGGGGCGGGGAGACGAAGGTGAAGAAATTGCCAATGGACATTGAGTTCAAGAGGGGAGGAAAGGGGAGAGGTAGAGGCTGTCCAGATGGCGGGGAGAAGAGAAGGAGAAGCAGAATGAACAGAAAGTGGAAGTGCGGGAGGGGAAAGAAGGAGCCAGTAAAGAGAAGAGGAGGAGATAGAAGTAACTAGAACCGGGGAGCTACGAATGAGGAGAAAGAACGGTAGAGAAAGAGGGGCGGAGGGGACCGAGAAGAGACCATCAGGGGAAGCGAGGAGTGGAAAGAGGCTCCAAAGTGCTGTGCGAAGGAGAAGATATTCGTTAGCAAGAGTAATGGTTGGAGATAGAAACAGGGAAGAAAGAGGTCTCCAGGTTAGATCAGAAGTTACGAGAGAACGGACAGTTATCACACCAGAGCGGATCCAATGAGGAAAGTAAAAGTAAGGGAGGTTAGGAGGGTGAATAAGAGAAGAGAAGAAGAGAGGTTCATCTAGAAGATCAAGAGTTGAAGAAGGAAATGAACGGAGAAGAGGAAGCGAACGAAAGAGAGAAAGGCCCTCTCGCAGGACAGAAGGGAGGTGGGACGGAAGAAGAGAGTATGAATCCATCTTCAGAAACAGTAAGAAGGTGAAAGATGGGTCACGAGAAGAAGCAAGAACATTCAAGGTAGCGGTAAGGGACGGAACAGTTGAAGTGGCAAGGCGAATGAAATGAATAATGCGATGTGTTTTATAAAGGACTGCTGGATCAGGAAGCTGGATGCCACCTAATGAGGCTGGTAGATGAAGCGCGGCAGGTTTAACCCAGTGATGTGAAGTCCAGATGACGGAAGTTGAGAGGCGAGTGATGGTCATCATTTGTGACACGGGAACAACCGTCGACATCCAAGAGTATTCGCATAGGGAGATAAGTTGTCGACGAACAATGGCTGCTCGTTGACGGAACGATGTGAAAGGGCGGGCCTTACTCCAGTAGGCAGCAGCCCGTTGTATCCGGGGAAGAAGAGCAGTCCAGGTGGCAGATGCAGAAGCCAAGGGCAAACCGACATACGCACCGAGGATCTTCTGTGTAGTGGCTGTCCACTGCGCACCCCAAGGAGCATCGGTGCGGACAGCCCATGCCCCGCACCACAAGCCAGTACTTTTAGTGGCATTCAGCGCAGCTCCAGATATTGCAACATATTGTTGATATACAGAATACAGGCGATCAAATTGAGATTCATCCCGGACACAAAAGGTCACATCATCAGCATAGGCGGTGAAAATTATCCGATGATGACGAGTACTAGCCACTGTCGGCGGTAGGACATCCAGGAGTGATCTTTGGGCTGCTAACAGGAAAGGCTCAAAAGCGAGAGCGAATAGCTGGCCGGAGAGCGGACATCCTTGTCGGATGCCTCGCCTAAACGGAATTGGAGCGGTTAGAAATGTGGCCGCTCGAACATGGAAACTGGCGCCCTGATAAAGGGCCAAGAGAGCGGAAGAAAAGGCAGCAGGAAAGCCAAATCGTGAAAGGACAGCAGAGAGATAAAAGTGAGACACGTTATCAAAAGCGGACTTTTGATCCAGATTGAGAAAGGCAAGAGGTTCATCAAAAGAGCGAGCGAGGAAGTGAAGATGAAGGAGAAGAGAAACGTTAGTGGAAATAGTCCGACCAGGCACAGTGTATGTCTGGTCAGGAGAAATAACGAAAGAGAGAACAGAATTAAGGCGACGGGATAAGAGTTTTGTATAGAACTTATAGTCAGTGTTTAGGATGGAGATAGGGCGCCAGTTTCCCAGATCCAAGAGGTCACCCTTCTTAGGAAGGAGGATGATGTGTGCCAAAGTAAAGTCGGGCGGTAACGCAGGAGAGGAAAAAGCAGACGAGAAACACGCAGACAGAAAAGGCAGAAGGCACGGTAGAAAAGCACGGTAAAAGGACAGAGGAAGGCCGTCAGGTCCAGGAGCAGCATGAGGATTGAGAGTAGCGAACGCCTCATGGAGTTCGTGAAGAGAGAAAGGGGAAAGTAAAGAAGTAGATAAAGTAGAGGGGACCTGAGGAAGAGAGGAGAGAAGAGGAGAAGCTAATGAGAATGAAGACTGCGTTACTGCACTGTACTTGGCGGTGAAATACTGTTTAGTGAAAGTGCATAGCTTCGATGGGTTCGAAGTGATGGAACCATCCTGGAGGCGAAGATGACGCAAAGATGTAGCAGAGCGATGTTGAGATTCCAAGGCGGTTAAGTAATCGTGAGAATCAGCTGTAGGGGAGAGATGCAAGAAATGCATCCTGCAGGCTGCATCGGATGCGCGAGGAAGAAGCACGGCGTGAAGATCTGCCAGATAGCCGGGGTATTGCGGATCATCAAGAGAGAGCATCGACAATAGAGCACGTAGATTCGCAATTTTCATATCGCTCTCATTCCGAGAGGCATGGGAGAAGCGCCGTACAAAAAGGACCAAGTCGTGTTTGACACTGAGCCACAGTTGCATCGCGTCTGACGTAGTATCAAGAAGGGGCTGACGACTACGGAGGAACTCACGCACAGCAACACAAAATTGTTGATCATCCAGGAGCGAGTCCGGAAAAGTCCATACTCGTCGAGTCCGGGAAGGTGAAACACACACCGACAGACTGACAATACTGTGGTCTGAAGCGGCGGAAGGATGATGGGCAGCAGCTGCGATCGACGGGAGAAGAGCAGTCGAAACATAAAATTTATCCAGCCGTGCTGCCGTAGTGCTGCCATGGATGGAAGAGCGCCAGGTAAAAGAGATTTCCGACGGGTGTAGATGCCGGAACGCATCAACCAATTGAAAATCATCAACTAGCTGAGAAATCTGTAATACACGTTGCCTGCGGTATTCGCCAACGGTTGAATTGCGGTCAAGGGCCGGCAACAACGTACAATTGAAATCTCCGCCGATGAGAATATATTCAGACGGTGGGATGCATGACAGCTCTGTACGGAGTGTGGAGAGAAGATCAGGTAACAGACGCTCATCACAGGGGACATATATGTTAAAAACATGATAGGTCACGTTTTCAATGCAAAAGACAACGACCTGGAGGTTGTCCACATATAATGCACGAATCACTGGCGTCGTTATCAGAGGGAGTAATCGGTGATGGATCCCAATTGCAAGGCCACCATTCCGTCCAACTCGATAAGCATGGTGAAAATCGTAGGGCCAAGCCCGCCAACGAGAGAACAAAGTGGTAGCAGAGCAATTGGTCTCTTGGAGCAAGAGAAGATCTGCGTGTAGAGGCGCCAAGTCCTCATACACTAGGGCATTTCTAGGAGAAGCAGAGAACCCTCTGCAGTTAAGTGTGACCACCTGGAATCGGTAGGTAATTCCCAGGTCGACACGCACGTGCACTGGAATCTGTTATTTTCTTCGCTTGCTTCTTCATTCTGTCAACACTAAATTTGAGATCGGGATAGGAAAGCACAAGATTTCGAAACACAGATGTCACACTAGAAACTTGGGTTAGAACAGTAGGAAGATCAAGCATATGACGTGCAACAAACTGATTAAAGAATCTAGGATGTTTATGAGAGCATAATACTTCATATATTTCATGAAGAGAAAGCGGACCTACCGGTATATCCGCCCTCGCTTCAGCTAGGTATCGGAGAAAAGAATCTAGGGAAAGCACTGGGGGTGGAGTCTTAGCACCTGGAATCACAGCAGGATGTCGACTTATTCGTGGCGAAGTACGTCGTTGAGAGGAGGAGCGGGAAGATGAGTCAACAGAACGACCTCTTGCAGCACCGGTGCCAGGAGGGAGCGGAGACTGCGGAGCACTCCAGGACTCCCGTTGAGCAGGCTTGCTGGTAGTTGTAGGGTCAGAGTCATTGCCAGAATAGTCACTAGCAGTAGGGCAGTCCATGTCAGTAATTGTACTTGGGGTGTCTTCATCCGACGGAGGATGAAGGTCAGCAGTCAGGTCAGCTGGAGCTGCAAGGAACGTGGGCGGAGCAGTCGGCACCAGAGGAGGAAAGTCCACTGTCAATAATTGTGGGACAGGACCCCGTGGAGAAGAGTCCGATGGTAGAGCAGGTTGATGAAGTTCTGAAGACACCTCCTTAGAAGCGGCAGGGGCTGAGAAAACAGGGTCGTCACGAGTGGCTTTTGGTCCCGAAGACTGAGGTACAGCAGGGCGGCGGAAGCACTCACTTCGTTGATGGCCATACGCCTTACAAGTCTGACAATGAAAGGAGGTCAAAACGTCGATGCGTCGTATCTGGTCTCCGCATTTTACAGTGAAGAGAGTAGGAAAAGTCTTGATATGTTCATCCGAAGAGAATACTACTCGTGCAACTCGTCGGGCACTTTCAATTGAACGATCACCCTCGTCCTTTGGAGCAGCGGAGTGTGTGGTAATGTTACCCACAACACGACCGGATTGCATAAGAAAAGCACAAAGCATAGCATCTGTGACTTCAGGATGTACTGGGTACATCGAGACCGTTACTGGTCTTTGGGCGACAGGCTCAGGAAATAATTGGTGATCACCAACAATCAGCCCAGTCTGTAAAACTGAGGTAGCATCTGCCGCATGAAAGAAATAAACAACGACACTCGGCCCTCTGCGCGACATATGACGTATCGCTGACGGAGAGAACTTTTGTTTCAGAGCAGTAGAGTACATTTTGAGTGGTGTGTCTGGCAGCGCCTCAAAGCACACACCCAACTCAGTAGCCGTGGTGAAAGAAGTACCTGCTGGAGAATCCACTGGAATTTCGAGCACAACCTCATTACCAGAGCGACGGACATGAGGTTTTAAAGCTGCGGCTTCCGCTCGCAGGGAATTAGACTTGGGCTGAAGCCTCTGGGAAGTTACCGCTGAAGAATAGGAGCGAGGAGCAGTAGAAGTTGAAGGCAGAGGAGCAGTAGAAGTGGAGGTTGAAGGCAGAGGAGCACCGCCATCCATAGTGTCCATGACGTCTTCTGTCACTATATGAGAAGCAGCTGGGGCAAAAGCTGTAATAGTGACGTCAGGGGAGGAAAACGATACGCCGCCAACGGTTGACGTCGACCCGGAGGGCAACGTGACAACGCCACCGCTGGGCAAAGTGCCGAGATTTATTGATTTATTTATTGATTGGAGGTTTAACGACCACCGTGAGCAACTCAATGGGCTATAAGCAGTCGCCCGGTCCCTCATTTAGGGTCACTGGTTCCAGGGAAGGGAGAGAACCAGTGCCGTAAGAGAAACACAACATCCATGCCTCACCGGGATTCGAACCCGAACCCCGTTCGGACGAATGATCAGCGGCCATCGCTTAGACCACTGCGCCACCGGGGCGGCAGTGCCGAGATCACCGGAAGTGATGTCAGGGTTGACAACACCACCGGATGACGCCATTTTAATGGCGCCGAGATAACTAGGCTTCTACCAGCTCGGTAGGAATTATAAACACGACGATAAGAAACAAAAAAAGGCACTCACCACTTCGGGAGATGTCCGAAACGAATCACCAAACCTTTATAGTGGAGGTAAGCACAAACTCAGTAATCCTAGTAGCCTAAATACTTGTTATTCAAACAAAACTCACGGAGCTCAATTTCCGTAAGATCTACAGTTTTCAATTCAGAACCGATGTTGGATGTAAGTTTGGGGTATTGAGTTCCAAGCATCCTCAACCTGGACGTGTAAATCGGGGATGGTCGTGGCTGGCCGTGGAAGCCGGATAAGTCGTTGTCCCATAATATCCCACACGTGCTCAATGGGGGGCAAATCCGGTGAACGTGCAGGCCATGGAAGTGGTCTCACAACCTGAAGTGCATGTTGCGTTGCACGTGCCGTGTGTGGGCGTGCGTTACCTTGCTGGAAAACACCACGATGGACCGACCTTACAAATGGCACAACAACGGGCTGAATGATGTTGTTGATGTAGGAGGTGCTGTTTAACGTACCCGGTACAAACACTAGTTGTGTACGGGAGCGATAGCTGATCGCTCCCCACACCAGGAGACCAGGTGTAGGCCCTGTGTGTCGCTGGCGGATGCAAGAAGGGTGGAGACGCTCCCCTGTGCGTCTGCGAACACGCATACGGGCATCGGAGGCTCCCAAGCAGAATCTGCTTTCATCGGTGAACACAACAGATTGCCATTGCGTTTTCCAGTGCAGACGTTGGCGACACCACTGCAGCCATTCCTGACGGTGGGCTGGAGTCAGAGGTACACATGCCAGAGGCACACGTGCACGTAGTCCTGCATCCAGTAGATTGTTGCGGATTGTTCGCACAGTCACCTCAGGTGCAACGGCAGCTTGGATTTGCGTCGCAGTGGATGTTCTGCTTGACAACACCGCTCTTCTTATGCGTCGATCGGTCCGCTCATCAGTCCGTCTGTGACTCCCGGTTCCACGTCTTCTCGTGTGGGAATGTTCCTCGGACAATCTACGCCACCATCGTACCACTACCGATACTTCCCGTCCAATTCGCTCCGCAATACGACGGTACGACCACCCTGCCTCGCGGAGTCCGACTAGACGACCTCGCTCAAAGTCCGATAACTGCTGAAATCGTACACGTCTTCCATGTCCAGGCATTGCAGATTCTTCAGGGTCTTCGCACTTGTCCGTACGCCGACGACTGATTACATTCATTTCGCCGTACTCCTTAAATACCACCGACGATAATTTGCATATTATGCCGTGCTGTGGCATAAGCGCTCACCGGTTGGTCCCGAAATTAACATCACACCTACGTAAACTCGACCCCATCAACATATGTAAATTTCATGATCGTCCGCCAATTCCTTCTTGGTGTTCTTTTTTCACTTTCCGCCAGTGTATATACAGGGTTACAAGGAAAGTCCTTGATCAGGCCAATATCTCACGAACTATGGCAGTTAGCGATTTACTTCTTCTGCAGTTGTATAGGGAACCCTCTATAGCGCACAATATAACACCATGAGGGATTCCCTAATACGTACATCATTCCACTGAGTAGAAACAAAAACATTTTCTCTCTCCTTTCTTTGGTTTGTCATCAATGGTTGTAGGGTTATAGTCCATTTAGTAGGTAATTAGTTAGAAGATATTAGTATCAATAATCTACCCCCACCCCGAAGGACCACTGGAATACCAAGGCTAAGGTGAACGAATAGATTCGCTGTCTAAGAAGTGGGCCGAACGCGACTAGCCCACTTCTTGAATATATTCGTTCGAGGTGAATATTGGAAATTTTCTTCAATTCATACGCTTAAGCAACAAATAGAAATTCACAATATGGTCCTCTGAATTTCCGCTTTTATTCCTCGGAGAGGATTCCATTTAAGTACACTCGTAAATTTCGAAAATCCTGATCTACGATGAATTCACTTTTTGGTGATTTCGCGTTCGATGGTTTTGCATTCAAGGATTTGACCTATACCGATTTATTTCTTGTGCAGTTGAATAAGAAACCTTCTATGGCGCACACAATAACACCACGAAGGATCCCCGCTCCCCCTATTTTTTGGGGTGTTCAGGGGGTTATCAGGCCCACCTTTGCATATAGCACAAAAAAGTCAATTACAAACTTGTTCAGCGAGGCAAAAGTAGTGCATACTTGTTTTCGTCAAAAAACAAAAGATGGAAGGGAACTCTCCAAATGCGAAAAAAGTGGAAAGCTACCTGAGTCGCTGGGTCCGAAGCATATTTGCTTGGATTTCAAACGTGCTTTCTGCTTCGTAGTCAGAATACAAAAATTATATGCGTGGTCGGTATGCCTACACTTCGTGAACCAGTGAAGGGAAGTTGGAAGCTTTGCCACGTACGCAAGTCAATTAGATGTGCATACAATTTTCTTACTGGATGAGAGTTTCGCCACTTTATGCTATTTCTCCTTGTCTCGGTGTATTTTTTACTGTATTGGACATCAAAGTCTGATATTGAATATGTCAAGGAACTGCATTTTATTTCAGAACAAGAACTGTTGATAAGGTTGCAGAAAAACTTTTCCTTTGTGCTTTCATTTACTTAGAACTTACCAGTTTAGAAAAGTTCTAATTAATAAATTGTTTAAATACGCTGTCGTTGCTTCCAGATGTTGTGAGTTTCTTGGGGTCACATTTTCGGTCCCCTTCCATCTTTGGTTATGGGACAAAAACATTTATGTACTATTTTTGTCTTGCTGAACAAGCTTGTAATTAATTTTTTACAATATCTGCAAAGAGGGACGCAATAGCCCCCTCAATCCCCCGAAAAAGGGGGCGAGACTATGCCTACCACTTCATGCCTTGGGCCATAGAGCAGAGAATAAGGAACTAAAAGGGAACGCTTATCACCACTGACAGGTTTATGGCCGATACTGCTCAGATACGAGGGGCATTCTGGCCGTAACTTTCGTAAAACCCCTGCCGCTGTATGAACATTCCTGTTTGGGCATAGCAGAAGATTTTCGGTATCAGTTGCTTCAGCAATATCGGCGGCTTAAAGAGTTATAATAATATTCATGAACAGATTCTACATCATCATCATCATCATCAATAGCAGATTTACTGAAACGAGGATCATCAGCCTTATGTGAAACACTTCAACTACACTCATGGACAATGAAATTTGCGCACCACGAAGGAAGCATCAGATTGAACTGAAATCTTATGGACGTAATAGATACAGATGGATAATACACATGATGGAAAAAACAGAGCTGCGCGCCAATTACAGAGGGATCTGTGGCACGCAACACGGTCATTTTCAACAGCGCGTCGCACAGCCCCGTTCAGCGATACATGCTGCAATACGGTCCGGCATGGAGGCGAACATACGCCTGATATTGTCCTGCGGCGGACTGGCCCACGTTGCTAAAAAAGAACCCGGACATTTCCATTGTTCGTGCTGATAAGACTGCTCAAGCCATCATTTTGAACATATCTGACTATCATAAAAAAATGATGACTGCCATTTCGAACATTCCCACCAGTGTATGTAAGAATGATCCTACTCAAGCTACCATTGTCGCCCTCCGCAAGCTAAAAACTTTGGATTCCTTCCCTGTTTACCTTGTATCATATTTGCACCCTCCTTTAGGTCCTAGAGTGCCCGAGCTTTCCGGGCAAGTCAAATTACACAAAGAATGCTTCCTTGTACGCCCTTTGGTGTCTTCCCGCTCCAGCCCCACCAGGTCTCTCGCGGGCGCTTTGACTAAATTGCTCGCCCCGTTGACCACCTCACCTCTGTTTTCAATTTCCAGCTCTGTTCA
Source organism: Macrothele yani (assembly GCA_039090855.1). Classification (NCBI taxonomy): domain Eukaryota; kingdom Metazoa; phylum Arthropoda; class Arachnida; order Araneae; family Macrothelidae; genus Macrothele; species Macrothele yani. Next base: position 38,332,579 of record CM077004.1, read on the forward strand.
AGCGTTAACCCATATCAAGTCTTTGCCCCCAATCACTTTTCCCTTTGTTATGATATCTCTCGACGTGACTTTACTATTTCCCAGCGTTCCCGTTTTGGAGGTCCACAAGATTATTGAATCAAAGCTCACCACTCTCGGTTCATACACTCCCACCGAAATCCAGGGCATTCCGTGCGCGCTTCGGCTCGTACAGTCTAGGTCATATTTTAGGTTTAACAACCTCATATATCGTAAACTAGTGGGTACGCCGATGGGGTCCCCATTGTTCCCAGCCCCCGGCGAAATTTTGTTGCAGACCCTGGAAGAGGACGTCCTAAATTTAGCTCCAGTAAAGCCCTTGCTGTATCGCCGATACTTTGACGATATCTTGCTTTTTTGGACTGCCTCCTTTTCACAATTCAATAGTTTTGTTGATTGCCTTTCAGCCAAAATATTCGTCCATTTCCTTCACTGTTGAACATGAAAAAGATTTCTCTTTACCCTTTTTGGATTTCCTGCTTCGACGGAACGCCGATACCAATGCACTAACGTACTCAGTATTTGTTGATCCCCTTCAGTTCATCTCACCGAAATAGCCAGAATATTTCGCCTTTGCATTTTCTGATCCGAAGAGCCGTGACCCATTCTTCGTCAACACAACTTCGTCATGCTGAATTCTGCAGGATCAGACAACTGGCTGCCCTGTATGGTTATTCCTCTTTGGAGGTTAACAGGCTATTTAACCGTTTATTGACTCTTCGTGGTTTAACCTTAGTTAGGGAACGCAGTTCTACTAGGTATGTCATTTCTTTACAGTACATCCCATGTGTTAACAATGTTTTGAAGAATATCTGTAAAAAACAGGGAGTTGGTTTTGGTGTTAAGGCCAACAATATTTTGTCTATTATCAAAGCCGACAGGGATACTACGCCTTTGGGATCCTGTTATGGGGTGTATTCCATTCCTCTTAAGGCCCTTGAACCAGGCAAAAGCGATTTGATTTATGTGGGCTCTACATCCCGCAATCTTGGTTGCAGGATTACTGGGCATAAGTATAACGTGAATTCGTGTTCTGCTACTACAGCTTTGTCAAGATTATGCCTAAGCGGCACTCATTTTCCGCTTTGGAATGAGGCCAAGATCCTTTGTGCACCTAGACTTAAATCGTGTTTGTTGTTTGCGGAGAGCCTTATGATACATAAATTCAAACTCATATGCTGTAATGATGATTACCCTTCGGTAATCCCCCTCCCCTGGAAGGGTTTGGTGGAAGAAAGGGAGTGACAATCCGAACATTGATTATCATTAGGGTCAACTTCTTTTAATTTTGTGTCACCGTTTGTGGATCTTTGAAAAAATTCATTGGTCGGTCTATTCCACACACCGCTTACGTCACGCTGTGTTTTGTTTTGTATGTATACTTGTGGGTTTCTCGCCCTTGCGTCATATGTAATTACGTCAGAAGACGAATTGGTGGCCAATTCGAAAGATCTAATGTTCATTGTGTGTTTTTAACTTACGTGCTTTTAACTAGTAAAGATTTTATCGTGCATAAGACGGCCTTTTTGTCTAATTGATTAATTGATTGTCTAATTGGCCCACACGTGTTGGACGGTGTGGTCCAAATGCCGGATAGGGCGGCACGGCGGCAGTTGGTGTTTCAACTGGTCCCACACATGCTCGATAGGGGACATGTCCGCAGAGCGGGCAGGCCACGGAAGTGTCTGGACATGACGTAGGCAGTTCTGGGCAACCCGAGCCGGGATTCCAGGTGCGCTGCTGGTACAGCGCACCTGGAATCCCGGCCAGAAATGGGAGCACATGGGGCCGTAGGAACTCATCCACATACCGCTGGCCCGTCAATGATTCACATACCACTACTAGAGCTGATCGGCTATCGTAGGCAATGGCTCCCCGGACCATAATGCCTGCAGTGGGGGAGATGTGACGCTCGATAGCGAGGTTGGGACTTTGCCGTTGACCCGAGGACCTCCACACCCGTACACGATGGTCATCTGTCCCTGAAACGAAGCGGCACTCATTGCTAAACACCACACGTCGCCAGTCTGTGGCGTTCCACATTACTCTGGTCTGGCACCACTACACAGCCAATGTTCCGGTGTTAATGGCAGCACACGTAAGAAGCGCTAGCATCGCAGATTCGCTTCCGCGATGCATCGGGAAATGGTTCGTGGGCACACAAGAGCTGCTACATCTGCCTATATAGTGTATCGGGTCCCCGTGGGATCCGTTCTTGCCTGGCGCAAGATTCGCCGATCTACTCTACCGGTGGTCCTCCTGGTTCGTCCGTAGCCGCTCCGCCATGCGGCAGTGCCGTCACGTGTCAACTGCTCCCAACACAATTGGACAGTATGGTCAGAACGATCCACGTGGTGGGCTATACGGCGCGCCGACCACCCTTCTATTTTCAGCCCGATGATCAGGCCTCTTTCAAAGTCCGTACGTTGCGTAAATCGAGGCCTCTGGTGTCTACGCGGCATTCTTGTCACTCTATACTCTTGCTTGCGTTGGCCGGTGCTTTTCGCTTTCATGGGGCATCGACTACAAGCCGGTTTATAAGGCTGCCGGTTCGTTCTTGTAGCGCCACCACAGGGTGTGCCGTCATGCGCAATCCCACCAAACGTGGATGATTTGTATACAGCACGCACTCTAGCTATTTGGAAAGTTTCGCGGTTGTAGCATGTTTTCTTCTAGGTGCGCAACTTTCATTGTCCGTGAGTGTATGTCAAAGTCTTCGATTTCTTCAAATGCCGGCTCTTCAGTGCTGATCTATAAAAATTCAGTTCATGATATACTACATAGAGAATTCTTTTGGGTGGATGGGAGAGAGGTGACGATGAATAGGAGCTTTTGAATTCCACCGGAACAAAATAAAAGTTGATGAAAAGTAGAAGACAAAATCAAAGCATTTTTTCTAATGTAAATTGATACATCGGAAAAATATGCTTTAATTTGATAAAAATGCATCAATTTACATTAGAACAAAAATGCTTTTATGCGATAAAAATGCATCCCCTTATATTGAAAAAAAAATGCTTTAATGTGATGAAATGCATCAACTTGCATTAGAAAAAAGTGCTTTAAATTGATAAAAATCATCAACTTACATTAGAAAAAATGCTTTAAACTGATAAAAATTCTTGAACTTGCTCTAGAAAAAATTCTGACAAAAATGTATGTACTTACATATTAGAAAACTGTGCTTTAATTTGATAAAAATGCAAGTTCATACATTTTTATCAAATCAAAGCATTTCTCTAGAGCAGGTTGATGCATTTTTATTTTTTCCAAAATAGATTTTCAGAAAAATCTATTTGGAAAAATAAAAATGCATCAACTTGCTCTAGAAATTTTTTATTTAGAAAACGTCCTTTAAACTGATAAAAATTCTTCAACTTGCTCTAGAAAAAATTCTGACAAAAATGTATGAACTTACATTAGAAAAAATGTGCTTTAATTTGATAAAAATGCAAGTTCATACATTTTTATCAAATCAAAGCATTTCTCTAGAGCAAGTTGATGCATTCTTATCAGTTTAAAGCATTTTTTCTAATGTAAGTTGACGGATATTTTTTCTAATGTCAATTTAAAGCATTTTTTTCTAATGCAGGTTGATGAATTTTTATCATATTAAAGCATTTTTTTTCTAATGTAAGGTCGTGTATCTTTATAACATTAAAACATTTTTTTCGATTGTAAATTGATGCATTTTTACAAATTAAAGCATTTTTTCCTAAGGTCGCATTTTAATAAAAAACATTAAAAAAATGAAACACTTACGGGACAGAGGCAAGGTCTCTTGGGAAATAAATTGCATTTCTTACTGAAATTTTAATATCAGTTCTATTGTGCTCAGCAATGTTTGCTACGAGTTTTTTAATCTGAAACATATATACAAATGGCATCCTGAAAGAATTGCCTCGTCCCTCATAAGATTTTTATTTGTAGCAGCAAAAATGTGAAACTTGGTGGCAAAATACTTGGACACATTGTTAATAATGCTAGCGTATTCAAAGTATTGTCTCTTTTTATACATTTCCGACATCTTTGAACCCATTGGCAAAACCTGTTTTGGAAAAATTCCTGAGGCTGTCTTTTCACCCATGAGTTTACAGCCAGTTTAACGTCTGTCACATCGTCGAAACATTCCCCACGAAGGGTGTTTTTCATACATACATATCACTAAGCTGTTCTCTGAGATTCAGAGGTTAGCTCCAAAAAGAAATACAAACTTCCAGATATTTTTACTTATTGTTGTCGTATCAAACTTCTCCATTTACAGCGATCTTGACATACAACTCGTGCTTCACTAATATCCATTACACGCCGTACACAAGATCTTTTATACTTCATACTCATAATCTTTTTCTCATGCAGACACTCCTGAATCTGATCCACCCATGTCTTCCTTGGCCTTCCTCTGCCTTTCCTTCCCGCCACTTGGGCTGAAAAGATTTTCTTAGTAAGCATTTCATCACCCATTCTTTCAACATGGCCAAACCACCGAAGCATATTGGTCTCCACTTTGCTAACAACATTTTGCTTCCCATCACACAGCTGCAATACATCTTCATTTCTCACACAATCATATCGTGTCTTGCCACAAACCGAAGGGTGTTTTTCAAAGGGACAAATAGGAGAAAGTCTGAGGGAGACAAATCAGGACTGTAGTGGGGTTGGGGCATCACCGTCCACCCCTTTTTGGCAATAGCCTGTGAAGTCTCCATTGATGTGTGGAGACGTGCATTATCATGGTGTAAAACAACACTCACTATGAAGTAGAATGTCACGTCTTTTCCTTCTGAAATCTTCCTTTAGCTTCTTCAGCGTTTTCCCATAGTGAGCACTGTTTATTGTTGCGACTCCTGGATCGTGACACGACGATCAGCTGTGATGATTTCTTTCACTTGTTGCCTGTTCGTATTTGTCACTGCAGTTGCAGGTCTTCCACTTCGTTGTTTCTCCGACACTGAACTTTCTCCCTCTCTAAACATCTTCATCCGTCTTCTGACATTACTGATATCGATTGTGGCAGCTCCATACACCGCCAGGAGTCTTCTGTGGATTTCTGGAGCCCCACATCCCTCTTGTTCCAGGAATTCAATTACGGCTCGCTGCTTTTCTCTATCATTCATGATCTTTATTTCTGATTCTGAAAAAAAAAAAAAAAATTCCCACATTGGTAACATATCATAATACATGTCAGTGCAGTTTCATTAAAGTCACTTCAAAATTTCAAAATTTATTAAGCAGCAGGCATTACTTTCAGGATGCCCCTTGTACATAAAAGCAAAGCGAAAAAAATGGAGAAAATGCCAGTGTTTCCGTCCGCGAATTGTTTGACAACTTCTAAATGACCTAGAAATCTGAAAATTCGTATGCTGATTGATCTTAACTTTCGTCTGCCTAGAAAAGTCCGGAAACCAAAAAATCAAAATGGCTGCTTTGAAACATTGTCTGCTTGAATTTTTTGCGAATTGTTCGACCAAATCTAAATGACCTAGGGATCTGAAAATTGGCATGCTGGTAGTTCTAAAAGTCCGAATACCTTGAGAAGTCTGAGAAGCATAATAAAAATAAAAATGGCGGCTTTCTAATATTACCTGCTTGAATTTTTCTACCACTTCTGCACCAAAAAATGTCTGAAAACCAAAAATTCAAAAGGTTGGCTTAGCTTTATTCTTCAAAATGCTGACAGGTTCAAAGATAATTATGGAAGAAACGTTAAAATTCAGTAAAAATTCTTTGAAATTTTGATTTTAAATTAAGGGGCGCCAAAGCCTGCTATCGTTTTTTTGTTAAACCATATGCATTGACGTCACGACCCTGTTTTAAATCGTAAAACAGTAACGGATCTTAAATTACTTTGCTGTCCCTTAATTAATTTTTCCATTCTTTAATTTTATGTTGAAAAAATGATTTTATAGATTCACCGCTCGGAGAACGGGCAAGACTGCTAGTATTTTATAACGCTCTCTGAAATCTTTAATATTCCAGCATCAAGAGTCTGCAAGTGCCCCGTAACATTAAGAAGTAGAAATACCAACTTAACATTAAAGAGTTCGGTTGTTTTGCTGCACGAGCATTGTCTATACAAGTTAGCAAAATCATGCAATGCGTGGATTATGATACGTTTCCCGACATACCAGAAATCATTACTCAAGTTATGAGGGTAATTTCTGTGGAATAAATCTCTCTCCTGTGCCCTGACGATTGACCCCATGTCGATGATATTACACAGAATTGGTTTAGTATACCTCCGGAACAACATACTAAAGTTTTGTCTCAATCGAACTTTTTCTACTCAAGTTATGACGCATAAGGGCAATGGAATCGATCCCTGTCATATGTCCTGACCTTTGATCCCATTTCGCCCATTTTCAATAGGGTTCGTCCCCAGGTGGTCCCCTACCACATACTAAAATTTCATCGAAATCGAACCATTTTTACGCGACTTATCGTTCAGACGGGTAGACAGACAGAGAGACGGACGAAGCTGGAGCATATACGCTTCTTCAACCTACGGTTGGAAAGCGTAAAAAAGAATAACCTTTCTTCTTTGGCATTTCATGTTGAAGTTGAAATTTTCCAGGTAGGACTAAAATTCCTTGTTTTTCATCCATGAATTGTTATTAAATCTATAGTTTGCGCCAAGTTCAGGAAAAAATTATTTTGAACAATGTAGTTAGTGAATCGGAGTTGTACTTTGGAAGTGAATATTTGAAAATTATTTCATAGTTTTGAGAGGCAGTTTAACGAGTGTTCTCCAGTGTAAGAAACACCAAAGTGTCCGTAGAATATCCTGCCTGATGGCTGTGAGCGAGGTCGCAGTTTAAAATGAAAAATTTTCGCCTAGCAGAATATAATAAGATTTTTAGCCTGTGAGGAGTATGTAGAAGGTGGGGGTGGGGGGTAGGGGCTTGAAGAGGTCAGCTTGACGAAGTTTGGCTGTGCTGTAGATGTCTTGTATGCATCCATACAAATTATACTGTTTCTTAAAAAAGTAAAACAAAACAATAAAAAAAAAACATTTAATGATATAGTGTACGTCCATATTTCCTAAGATGTTTTTTTTTTACGCTTCCCAACCGTAGGTTGAAGAAGCGTATATTTTCCAGCTTTGTCCGTCTGTCCGTACGATGACTCGCGTAAAAATGGTTCGATTTCGATGAATTTTTAGTATGTGGTAGAGGACCACCTGGGGTTGAACCCTATTGAAAATGGATGAAATGGGATCAAAGGTCAGGGCATAGGAGCGGAAACCATTCCATTGCCCTTATGCCTCATGACTTGCGTAAAAATTTTTCGATTTCGATGAAATTTTAGTATGTGGTAGTGTATCATCTGTACAGACCCTATTGAAAATGGACGAAATGGGGTCAAAGGTCAGGCAGGACATAAGAGCGGGTTTTATTCCATTGCCTTTATGCGTCATAACTGGCGTAAAAATAGTTCAATTTAAATGAAATTTTAGTATGTAGTAGGGGACCACCTGGAGATTGAAAGTGGGCGAAATGGGGTCAAAGGTCAGGTCAGGAGTGGAATCCATTCCATTGCCTAATGCATCATAACTTACGTAAAAATGCTTCGATTGCGACAAAACTTTAGTATGTTATTCCTGAGGTATACTGAACCGGTTCTGTTGAATATCATAGAAATGGGGTCAAAGGTCAGGACACAGGAGCGAGATTTAATCCACAGCCATTATCCTCATAACTTGAGGAATGATTTCTGGTATGTTGGAAAGCGTATCATAATCAATGCATTGCATGATTTTACTAATTTGTTGTATTGTGAGCCTAGTCGGGCTCCGAAATCAACCTCCGAATACCGGACAAATGTCGAAGTCCAACTGTGTTAGCTATTCAGATGGTTAACTGTATTTTTTTTTCTTTTATCCACGATAAGAAAAAAGTCTAAAATTTCAGATGAAATTAATATGGGGGGGGGGGCTTGACCATCACCCTGAGCAGCTCAGCAATTCTGAGGAATGTAAGCAGTCTTCCGTTCATAATTTAGGGTCATTGATTTTAGGAAATGAAGAGTCAGCGTAATAACATAGGCCCTCTACCCATGTCTCATTCGAGATTCGAACCCTGTTCCTGCTGGTACGGTTTCAGATGAAATTAATATGGGGGGGGGGGTTGACCATCACCCTGAGCAGCTCAGCAATTCTGAGGAATGTAAGCAGTCTTCCGTTCATAATTTAGGGTCATTGATTTTAGGAAATGAAGAGTCAGCGTAATAACATAGGCCCTCTACCCATGTCTCATTCGAGATTCGAACCCTGTTCCTGCTGGTACGGTCAGAAATTTACGCCTCTGACCACACACACACTCGGCCACCGGTACGGGAGGAAAATTAATTAGTCCTAATGCTTTTGAGAAGTTCTTATCGTGGACGTCGAAAGTTGATGTATTTTTGGCTGACAATTTTCATCAATAAAACTCAAATTTTTAATGTCAAATCAGAATTTATTGATCGCATCTATCGCATTCCCTAATCAATTAAGTATAAAAGAAGAAACCTTTGGCTAATTTTTTTGTTGATTAGATTCAATTTCAAGAAAAAGTTATTGATATCGAGTAAGATCTATTAACGGCACCTCAGATATATGGCTATCTGAAGTAGAATATTATTTAAAATTTTCATTAATGAAATTTCGTTCTAGATATGAAATCTGCTCTAATAACTTTATTGTTGCAATACAAATTTTCATTGTTTTGTTTACAAGACTTAATATGTAAACACGTTACATGAAATGTCTAAGGTGCTGTTTGCATTCTTGGGAAAGGTTATGCACTCCCAGCACCGGGTGTCAGCAAAATCTTAAACCCTGATCTTATTTGCGGCACAGCGATTTCTTATCTCCCTGTGACAAAATATTCAAATTTAGGGAGAGCTGGAGGGTAGAACCTGCAAGGGATCCGTATTAGGTTCTGTACAAACTGCACTTCATGTATTTCAATAGCAGTCGAACATTAAACGGAGGGTTGTGGTACTTAAACTGAAGTTCTATGCACCAGATCGAGTTTATTAGCTTCAAACCGAATATATTAAATTTCCGTCTGAGATATCTGGTAATCAGCAGCAGTCCCAAACAGGAATGATAAAAAAAAAAAAAATCATTAAGAAGTTCTAAATATCATATTTCACCTATCAAATAAATCTCAGGTATTTGATTATCGGTTTAATGTTTTGAAGAACACTAATGTTGCTGACGTTTTGTACGTCAGGTTAATAATTTCGTCACATGAACTTTATTATTAATTGAGAATAGAAAAGCAGAACTTTACCGGAACTTTTAATTTAAAATTAAATTCAAAATACCAGATTTAACATTACAACCATTATATATACTTGACTCCGACAAAATGTTAAAACAGAACTTCATAAATAAATAAAATAATTAATTTAGCTGATTATCATGTTAAGCCTATTAAATAGGTCTGATTGAAATCTGAAAAGACTGAATAATTATCAGGAATTATAATCAAATTTTGAATGTCAGATCAAATCTATTAACGCTTCTCGGATAAAGAAAGAATAAAGTAAATAATTTAGCTGATTATCATATTGGGACCATTAATTAGATCTGACTGAAATTTGAAAACACTTAAGAAGTTTCTAAAGCTTTCATGAATTAAAACCAGATTTTTAAATACCAGATTAAATCTACTAATTCTTCTCAGATAATAAATAAGTAAAATAATTAATTTAGCTGATTATCATATTAAATCTATTAATTCTTCTCAGATATCTAATTTTTCGTCAACTATCAAAGGGATATTTTTTTTAGCTATATGTTAGACTAAATTCATTATTTCCACCCTCCGATTCTGATTAATTACTAAAGAAACAATGATTGACGAAAAATGTTAATACATTAAGTTCTAACGAATTGCTCAACCGACATGTTTGCTGTCATGTTGAAAGCATTTCTCGTTCCACATAAGTTATAACCGTTTCGTTTTTCCTCCAGTCTCAGGGGCTCGTTCATTAATAAGTTGATTAACGTTTACTAAATAGCATATACGCGATTGGTCACAACCGCGAATGAATAACCGCTGAACTAATTCCCCTGATGTCAACCATAGCAAACTATTTTAATCATTACTATTACGTGATCAGAACGAATGATTGCGATCTTTTAAGGAAAGTGAGGGCACTTCGTTTGCATTTCTCTGATGAAAAGCGAAAGAAAAAGTTCATTAATATTTTGATCATGGCGATTTCCAAACGACTTACTTGGAAATATTTCCACGTTGATATTGGCTCAACGTTAAGGTCGTCTCAACTCATTTGTAAACAAAGAGCAATTTGTTTCTGAAGCTCTACGCTAAAGTTTAAAACTTAGGGCCCGTCAGTTTTCCTCGTTGTGTTTCCTCATGCGTGCACCATCTTCCTGCTGAGATCCCGCGACTGTAACCTTAAGGGGTCTAAGACCGTTGAAAGCAATTCATCATAATGCATTTCTGTTTTGTTTTACCTGCCGTGTGATTTACATCTCAAGACTTCATGACTTGATCCACGTCCAACCACTAATTTGCGATTTAAAATAAAGAGAATTTATCATTTGTCACGTTTTAATCCATATTCCATTTCAACCCATTCAGTTCACATCTGTGTTCTATTATTCCTTTCATGCGGCACCTAAAACATCGCCACACGAGGAAAAAAAGGAGTGTTTGAGTTTCCTAGATTCGACATTAGAAAAGTTATGGCACATAAAAAAAAAAAAAAAAATGACGCATTATTTTTTCCTGCTTATCGGAGGAATTTCTAGCTTTGCTACAGAGGATCTTTCTTTTTGTTTGTTTAAGGGGGGGCCTCAAGGGAAAATAATAATAAAAAAAAACCTCTTATACCTGCAATATTTTTTCGTTCCATGCATGCGTTTTTACAGACTCTGGTCTTCAAAATTTCAAAATTTTCAGTGCAAAAAGTCCTTAGCTAATGCTGTATACAGGGTGCATCTATAGTCTTTCCCTGATTGCGATAAATCGTATAAAATGAATAGACTTAGTTAGGCGTACGCGGTTTCTTGCATTGATTGGGTCATATTCTCAAGTTTTTTTCGTTGTACTTTTGGAACAATAGGTGGCGCTGCACGCCTGCAGCGTAGTTTGTTGTTGAAAGCGTCAGGCGGCAAAATGGCGTATATGCAGGAGAAGGCTAATTGTGTTCTCTGGTTTCATGAAACCCAATCTGCAATTTCAGTGCAGCGGAAGTTTAGGCGTGAGTATGATAGAGCTCCGCCTGATGCGAAGAGCATTAGGAACTACGTATTATCAAAAGTTCAAACAGATGGACAGTGTCGGTGACCGTGCAAGAAGTGGAAGACCTTCTATTAGTGACGAAACTGTGGACACCGTGCGTGATGCATTTGTACGAAGCCCGAGGAAATCAATTCGTCATGCCTGTAGTGAACTGGGAATACCTATGATGACAGTGCCCCACATTTCAAGCAAGCGGCTTCGTGTTTTTGCATACATATTGCAAATTTTTCAAGCCATGGAGCTTAATAATGTGCCCAGACGTGTGACATTCGCTATGATTATTCTTAAACGAATAGATGAAGATAATGATTACCTAAAGCGGATTTGTTTTTCAGACGAATCAACTTTTCATACCTCAGACAAAGTGAACACGCATAATGCCCGTATCTGGGGTTCAGAGAATTCATATGTGGTTTTGGAGAAACAGAGGGATAACCCTAAAATCAAAATTCCCTAACAGATGGATAGGCAGAGATGATCACATACCCTGGCCACGAAGATTCAAAGACGTTACACCCCTTGACTTCTTTTTATGGGGCTACATTAATGATCAGTTTATGTAACACCAGTTGTAGATATCAACACTTTGAAGGGAAGAATAACTGAAACGTTTGTGGCCACCACAGATGACATGTTGAAGCAGACATGGAAAGAGACAGAGTACCGACTGGATGTACTCCGTGTAACAAAAGAAGGCCCCGTTGATGTATACTGATGATACAGAAAAAAACCCTCTGGATTTCAGGTAGGCTATATTGAAAACCCGTATGTCTCTAACAAGCGTGGCTCATTTTATACGATTTATTGTAATCAGGGAAAGACTTTAGAAACACCCTGTATATGCTTGGTGTGATTTCGAAACATTTGCCTGAATGTTTTTTTTTTTAATTTAATATAAATTTATCTCAGCCTGTGACAAATTGCAATACCTTCCAAATAAGATAAATTGAATTAATTATATCACATTATACATATTATATTATATTATATTATACACTCACGGACAATGAAATTTCACCAAGAAGGAAGCATCGGACTGAAATAAAATTTTTTGAACGCAATGATACGGATGAATGATGCACATGATGGCAAAAACAGAGCTGCAGGACAATTACAGAGGGATATGTGGTACGCAGTCCGGTCATCTTCAATAGCACGTCGCACCGCCTCGTGCACCAATACATGATACAATACGGTCCGGTCCGGTATGGAGACGAACAAACTCCTGATATTGTCCTTCGTCAGACTGGTTCACACGTTTTGGACGGTGTGCTTCGAATCCCGGATAGTGCGGCACGGTGGCAGCCGGCGTTTCAACTGGTCCCACACATCCTCGATAGGGGAAATGTTTGGGGAGTGGGCCGATGGAAGTGTCTGGACATGACGTAGGCAGTCCTGGGCAATCCGAGCCGTGCGCGGGCGGGTATTATCCTGCTGGTATAGTGCACCTGGAATCCCGGTCAGGAATGGGAGCACATGGGGCAGTAGGATCTCATCCACATACCGCTGGCCCGTCAATAATCCACGTACCACTACTAGAGCTGATCGGCTATCGTAGGCAATGGCCGCTCAGACCGTAATGCCTACAAAGGCGGAGGTGTGGTGCTCGATAGCAAGGTTGGGATTATGCCTTTGACCCGGAGACCTCCACACCCGGACACGATGATCATCTGTCCCCAAAACGAAGCGACACTCATCGCTAAACACCAGACGTCGCCAGTCTGTGGCGTTCCACATCACTTTGGCCTGGCACCACTGCACACGGAGCCGGCGATGTTCCGGTGTTAATGGCAGCACACGTAAGAGACGCTCAGATAGCAGATTTGCTTCCGCGAGACATCGGAAAATGGTCCGTGGGCTCACAGGATCCGTTACATTGGACTGTATGATGGACCGGGTCCCCGTGGGATCCGTTCGTGCCTGGCACACGCTCCGTCGATCTCTCTACCTATGGCCCTCCTGGTCCATACAGAGCCGCTCCGCCGTGTGGCAGTGCCGTCACGTGTCCACTGTTCCCAACACAATCGGACGGTGTGGTCAGAACGATCCAAGTGGTGGGCTATACGGCGCACCGACCACCTCGTGATTTTCAACCCGATGATCGGGCCTCTCTCAAAATCCGTAAGTTGCGTAAATTGACGTCTCTGGCGTCTACCCGGCACTCTTGTCACTCTGTACTCTTGCTTCCGTCGGCCGGTGCTTTTAGCTTTCATGGGGCATCGACTACACGCCGGTTCGTGCTTGCAGCGCCACCACAGAGTGTGCGGTCATGCGCACTCGCACCAAACGTGGATCATTTGCATACCAGCATGCACTCTATAGCTATTTGCAAAGTTTTGCGGTTGTAGCTTGTTTTCTTCTAGGTGAGCACATTCCATTGTCCGTGAGTGTATTATATTATATTATATTATATTATATTATATTATATTATATTATATTATATTATTATATATTTTCAAAAGTATTCGGACAGTACAATGTGTTTGGACAAATGACGTCTTTTTCGTAATTAGTTGTTAGTCGGTCCACCTTTTGCATGCATGGCAGCGGCAACACGTCGAGGCATACTATCAACTAATTCACGGTAGGACCCGACACGAATGGGTGGCTATTCGTCCTGCAAAGCTACTGCCAGAGTGGAGAGCGAAAACAGTCGTTGTGTGAGATTTCGTATACATCGATCCAGTTCATCCGAGAGGTTTTCTATGCGATTATGATCAGGACTCTGAGCAGGCCAGTCTAACAATTCCACCTCGTTTTCATGAAACCAGTCCTGCACTCGCCGTGCAGTGTTGAGGGAGCTCGATCGTGTTGGAAGAGACAACGGTCATTTCCATAATACTGCCACGTTGTTTGGTAGGAAAAAATTACATAGAATGTGGAGGTACACTTCAGAGTTCATGGTTTGTGGTATAATAACTAATTGCACGAGTTCCATCCTCGAAAAACAACTCCATACCATGATGGAGCCTCTGCCGAACTTAACAGTTGGAAGAACACAATGCGACGAAAATCGTTCGCCGGGCTGTAGCCAAATCCCAACGCGCCCATCAGATTGGGACAGTGAAAACCGTGACTCGCACACACACACAAACAACAGCTTTCCAGTCACACTAAGTCCAGGAACGACTGGAGACACACCATTCCAAACTGTGCTCTGCCTTCACGGTAGTGATGTGTGGTTCGTACGCTGCCGCTGTACCATAATAACCCTCTCTGCGCAACTCTCTGCAGATAGTTATGGTACCAACCGAGCCATTACAAGAATTTCCTACTTCAGCAGTGATGAAAACTGCAGAGGAAGAATGGGATTTCTTACCATCTCTTTTCTGTCAGTTTGTGCAGCCTTCATGAATGTTTTTCTTTTTTCACTGTAGTTGCACCATCCTGTTTCCATCTATCTCTTTAGGACATCAGTTACAATCGATTTTGGTGTGCTCAGTTTAGCTGCAGTGCTCCGTATGGAAACGTTACTCAAATGACAACCTACGACTAGCCCACGCTTAAACTCGGAAAGTTCACATCCAAGCGTCATATACGCTTCAAAGTTACTGATAACAAGACAAAACATCTGAGCTGTAGATATGTACCTCCCCACTCACAGCGCACATTCCTGCGCAACCGTTCTTTACACTTATGCAAATATTTGGTAGTGTCCGAATACCTTTGATAATATAGTGTATCTATTCCGACGAATGTTTTTTTTTTTAAATCGCAGCTAGGGTATGTATTAGTTCAAGATTTTATTTATTTGCGCTCAAAATAATTTTGAAGACCAGAACCAACTGCTTTTGAGAAAATCTGTATAGAAGGTACGAAGAAATTATCAGGAATGGATTGACCATCGGGTCATTTCCCTGTAAACTACTCCAGAAATGGCCGAATTTCTTGTTTTCTTTTGTCTGGATATTTTGAAACTGACGAATAATTATTCTTGTACTTATGAATAATAATCATTAACTTCGTTTGAGCTTTATTTCTCTCCGAAATTTTATTTCCTTAAAAAAAAAATACAGGTAAGCTCAGTTCTGATTGAGCCGTCAGTTTGGAGCTTAGGACTACGACTTCCAGATCGGAGAGTTGAAATGAGCTAGTCGAGTATGGTTGCAAAGCGTTCATTTAATTTGTTATAGCCAACACGGGTCTACGATATGAAAAGTAGCTTACATAATTTTTACAAATAATGCTGGATACATTGCGAACACAAAGCAGATCGATACACGAATCACTCAACGTGATGCTCTGCTTTCTTGGGGTTCTTATATTCCTCATCACTTGCTCTTGTCTCTCGTTTTGATTTTCTCCACTTTCGCTTGCGTTCATTCTGCGAATTCCGCGGCGTTGTCGAAAATATTGACCCGTTCACACGAAAACAATTTTCAAAATTTTTAGTTTAAACCACTGCGTTATGTTCTTTATATATTTGAATAGATCTCGTCGAGAGCTTTAAAACGATACCACACACAGTCGTTTTGCACTTTGCACTCACAGTTTTCCAGAAAAAACGTAATATTGTCAAAAGTGTTCACCGGTTCACAAGGAAATAATTTTTTAAATGTTCAATTCAAACCACTGCTAAGTGTTCTTCGTATATTTAAATAGATATCGTCGAGAGCTTTATAACGATACTAGGCACAGTCGTGTTGCGCTCACGGTGGTTGCCGAGATACACTGAGTCAAACGCGGCGGCACCCCAGAAATATTGTATCATCTCCCCCGCGCACAGGGAGCGAGGGGAGCGTCGCGCGCACCATATATCGCGCAGTACGCGAATTGGACTCCATGCTGTTTACAAATATGCTAACGCGATTAGTGCGCGGCATGTATTTTTAACGCTATAATGATTTCAGTTGGGACATATTTTTGTCACAGGCGGTCGGCCGTAAGTCGCCCAATACTATCCGGGGAATTAGACGCAGTCGTACGTCACACACACACAAAAGCGTTTCCTTGTATGCTGGGATTTTTCTATGAAATGACGTGGCAAAATTCCAGTACCGCGAGATCGAGCATGCTCTTGTTAGTTAGTCTAAATCTAATATGATATGCATAGGTTACTGGACTTGAACCCAGGGTCATTGGTATGCCCTACCTTCCTTTTCTAATCTTGAAGGAGTCTATAATAACCATTGTGAGACCTATTTCCCACTGTTTTACCCACAGACTGACGCCAAGTACAAAGCGATTCTTTGACAGAGATATTCTGAAATCCCGTGTTGCACCTAAATTTATGTTAAAGGAAATAATGATTCACCAGTACTGATTCATAGGTCAGAAAAATGGGTGGATTAAAAAAAAAAAAAAAAAAAGCTTCAACTGCAAGTGGAGATACCAATAGCATTGCGCAGTAGAGGATCGTTGACCAAAATTTAACAAAACATTTCGTAGGAAAACTGCTATGTGGCATGGGCACACACATCTCAATTTTCGGAATGACCTTCATGGTGATTTAGCTAGAAATAAGGTCTTCAAAAGACTCATTTTTATTTATTTATTTTTAGCAAAACCAAATATCTAAAAGCAAAATAATTATCTGGAATTTTAAAAATCCGTTTATGGTTGAATGTAACGTTGTTTTAACGCTACATTCAATCACGAATGGATGGTAAATTCAATCTGGTGATGATTCCTCAGTAAAATAAAACATTTCAAATGAGATTTTTAGAATAACTGGTAGTTACAAATGTAATGTTACGCCTTCTAACGGAAAGTAAGGCTTCTAAAATGCCTAAATTTAGGTAGATAATGGTGACGAAACTGTTTTTCCAAAAGCTTTTTTCCGAATCTGGCCCTGCAGGATATAAGACATTGCCAAGAATAAAAGGATTTCTGTCATCTAGCAAAAAAATGTTTTCGATTGGAAAGGATACAAATACAGTGAACCTTTGGTTGTATAATTGCATCCATTAGATGTGCATAAATAAATTTTTCAAATAAGGATTTCTGAAAGCTAGACATAGTGAGAATTTATCAAACAGGGCGTGCATGAAAAATCAAATTCTATTCATACAGAGGATGTTCCCACATTTTCAGAATGTCTGTGATGAGAAATTACAGGAAATAAAAGAAGTTCAAAGAATTGAAACCAGCAGCAGAGTGTTAGATGAACGCGAAAGAAACATCTGCTGCAGTTAAATATCGTCTGCTAAGAAAACTGTTCCCGTAAACAAGCTGTGGATAGAAGGTTATGTTTTGGCTCTTTACGAAGAGAAATATTCGCATTCTGTAATTAAAAAACGCTGTGAAAATTATGGAATTAGCATTTCTAAATGTAAAATAAGTATTATTAATAATATAAGGAAAAATCGTAAAGTATTGCTTTTAACAGGGAAAAAAACACCAAACAATATCGAAAAAAAAAAAAAAAAAAAAAAAAGGTACGTACTTTTACGATTATTTCAAAAGTAAGGCCTCTGGTCTTAAAAGAAAATCCACAGATACCAAAAGCAATCGACAAAAATATCTGTATCAACTGTAAACAAAGTAATAAAAACAGATTTGAATCTGGAAAAAAAAAAAAAAAATTCACCGCCTTTTCCTAGGTACGACCGCAAAACACAGTGTAGACTTCTGTATGAAAATCATTTAGCCGGCGACAGATGAAAATTTATTGTGGCTATTGATGAAGCATGGATCTACCTAAACGACTGTAACAAAGAAATGTCGGTTTAATATCGCAAAACAGCAGAAAAAAATTTAGAAACTTGGTTCCAAGAATAAAAAGAAAATTTCCGTAAAGGATTCATGATTATTGCTGGTTTCTCGTACAACGGGAAATTAAAGTTTAAAAAAAGTTGAGAAGAATGTTAAAATCAATTCTATATCTGTTACCAAAATGTTTTGACTCCTATATTTAAAGAGAAAATACCATTCCTTTATCCGCAGAGCCTTCAAAGAGAACTCAATCGAGTTACTGGTCACACATCCAGATTTACCACTTTATTTCTTGAAAAAATGAAAAAAGAGACGGGTATCAAGTCCTTTTTCTCATATTCCTTTAAAGTTCCCTAATGTGTCACCAATGGACTATTGTGCCTTCGGACTGCTAAATGGAGCGCTCAGACTCAAACGAGAGACGGGTATCAAGTCTATACCTTTTGCACATATTCCTTCAAAGTCCCCTGATGTGTCACCAATGGACTATTGTGCCTTCGGACTGCTAAATGGAGCGCTCAGACTCAAACGAGAGACGGGTATCAAGTCTATACCTTTTGCACATATTCCTTCAAAGTCCCCTGATGTGTCACCAATGGACTATTGTGACTTCGGATTGCTAAAAAGAGCGCTCAGACCTAAAAAAGAAACGGTATCAAGTCTATACCTTTTGCTCATATTCCCAAAAAATTCTCTAATGCGTCACCAATGGACTATTGTGCCTTCGGACTGCTAAATAGAGCTCTCAGACCTAAAAAAGAGACGAGTATCAAGTCTATACCTTTTGCTCATATTCCTTTAAAGTCCCCTGATGTGTCACCAATGGACTATTGTGCCTTTGGACTGCTAAATGGAGCGCTTTCTAAAAGCAGACCTAAAACAATGATTGGACTATGGAAACAGTGGAAGAGGAGAGGAATAAAATACCACTACCAGTTTTAAGAAATACCCTGTTACCTCGGATATCTAGATGTAGGTTTATAAGTCCAGAGAAAGGGCTATCAGATAGAACTATTATGAAAGAAATAATTATATTTCAAACATTAATTATATTACTGGGAAATTGTTCTAAAAATGTGTGAATATCCATCTGTAGACCTAGCTTTCGAATGGTGTAGATTTATCTCAGTGTGACTTCCAGGGCTACAAATATTTTGTTTGTGTGCCGAAGAAATGAGTTACTTACATCAGATCATGTGAGGAATGAAGATGTGTTGCAGTTGTGTAATGTGAAGCAAAATATTGTTAGCAAGGCGGAGACTAATATTCTTAGGTGGTTTGGTCATCTTGAAAGAATGAGTGATGAGATGCTTACTAAGAAAACATTTTCGGCCCAAGTGGCAGGAAAGAAAGGCAGAGGAAGGCCAAGGAAGTCATGGCAGGATCAGATTCTGGAGTGCCTTAATGAGAAAAAGATTATGAGTATAAAGTATAGAAGGTCTTGTGTATGTTGTGTGATTGGAAGAAACAGCATAATTTTCAAGAGCAATATGCCATTACGTCTTAAAAGAAATGTGTTTGATCAATGCATCCTTCCAGTGCTTACGTATGGTGCAGAGACATGGACCTTAACTAAAAGAGACATACAAAGGCTGCATACAACTCAAAGTAGCATGGAGAGGTGCATGCTTGGTGTAACCAGGAGAGATAAGAAGAGGAACTCGTGGATCCGATAAATGACAAGAGTGGAAGACATCATGATCAGAGTTAAATCCCTGAAATGGCAATGGGCTGGACATACTGCCAGAAGGACAGACCATCGATGGACAGCCGAAATTTTAGATTGGATTCCAAGGGACAGGAAAAGACCCAGAAGAAGACCACATGGGAGATGGGTGGGTGAAATTCGAAAGTATGCGGGAGTGACATGGCGGAGACTGGCACAAGACAGACCGTTGTGGAAGAAACTTGGGGAGACCTTCGTCCAGCAGTGGATTGATAATGGTTGACAATGATGATGATATATATATATATATATAATATTTTTTTTTTCTGTTCAGGTGCCATGTCTTTAGATGAAAATAGGCGATTCATCATTTTGAACTGCTCAGAGTAAGGGTGACTACGATAATGTGATTTTTCGTTGCCTTTCTCATGAAGATGCAGGGGACAACTGTAGGAGAATGACGCAATACATGCAGGGCAGATTTCAGGAACACATACCAGTTACATTCACTGATATCCTGGAAGACAGCGAACTTGGATAGTCAGCAGAGGAATTACAGCCCGCAACGTTTATCTTACCCAGAGCAACGAGGCAAGGGATTAGCCAACTGCGTCACGCCTATGGCAAATAAGATGTATCATATATATATATATATATATATATATATATATTTACATTTTAATCAATTACTGGAAAAAGCAGTTTCTTTTTACTGATTCTGTATGATATACCCGCGGAGACTGCTGGTAGCGCACGAAAAACTTTTGTGCTAAATATTCGGCCCCTCTGTAATTTAAGAATCAGCGGCTTCTCAAAATGCTCGCCCTGATTTCGATTTCCGAATCAAAGTTGTTCCCTATTTAAGAACTCTTTTTGCCCATTATCTGTATCTAGCAGTAGGTATTAGTCCCCGACGATTCTTTTTGCCCTTCATGCATGTGGGAGCAGTGATGACGTAGGAAAGACACTGCGAGGGAGGAGCGCTCTATTAAAAAAACTGGAAAGGGAAGTAGTGTTCCTCTACATAAAATAGGAGTGAACAAATATATATTTATATAACTAAAAATATAGAAAATAACAATTGTACTGCTGGACAGTATGGAGGAAATAGATTTCGTTTCTCTGATTTTGCAGTTGTCGGATCTTTTTCATTATTCAAATCTTTTTGAGATTTCTTGTGTCAAATCTTTTTCAAATTTCGCTTTCTGACGGATCGTTACAAGAAATGCTTATGCTCGATTACTTAACCTTCGTATCATCTCCTAGTCAACGCTAAGGCGTGAATTGAATTAACTGTTTGCTGCTGGCTAACTGTATTATACAGAACTTCAAGATGACAGTGTTGTGATCAAGGAGGTTAGAAGTAGGAGGAGGTGGCAACAGCACCTCTACCTGTGCTTCTGGCGTGACGTCACTTTTTATCAGCTGACTATATGTATGATTGGAGGTTTAACTACCACCGTGAGCAACTCAATGGGCTATAAGCAGTCGCCCGTCCCTAATTTAGGGCCACTGGTTCCAGGGAAGGGAGAGAGCCAGTGCCGTAAGACAAACATAACATCCATGCCTCACCGGGATTCGAACCCGGACCCCGTTCGGACGAATGATCAGAGGCCATCGCTTAGACCACTGCGCCACCAGGGCGGCTCAGCTGACTACGCCAATGCGCCCAACCTGAGAATCTTCTGTATATCTCTCTGGGGGAAATCGCGATTTTGAACGGGTTTTTCGGACCCTTACTCTACCCATACAGGCATGAAAAAAATTGAGGCTGAAATTTTCATTCACATAATAAAAAATTTCCAGAAAAAAAAAACAGGAAAATATGTGTTGGTATTTCTTTAAAAAATTGAACAAAATAATGATTTTTTCGGCGGAAGTGCATAGTGCGCATGGTTACTTGCATACTGCACATGTCCAAGTAACCATGTTTAAAATATAACCAAAAGCCTATGTTAAGAAATAAGTAGTCCGAAATATTCCTTCTTTCCATCCTTGGTTTGCATGCGCGAAGCAAAACTGCTTAAGCCACAGGAAGTGACGTCACGTTCCCGAACTGTCGCAGCGCAGACTCCCACCACCTCAGAGAAAGGACAGAAACAAGCTGATCTGTTTTAGCTTCACTCAAAACGGGTCCCTTCACCTCCTCTTCTTCTAACACCCTTGGTTGTGATAGCTAACATGCATGACGAGATAAAAAAAAAAAGCATTAATTCTAAATGTTTTCAAGATAGTGTGTTTTTCTGTCCTGACTAGAGACTTTGTGTTACTAACGTATAAGGATGCACTGTCTACCGGGTGATCCAAAAGTCTTGCACATTTTGAAAACGTAATAACTCGCGGAGTTTTGAGAGTAGGGCAACGCGGTTTGCGTAGAAATGATCAGAATGACATCGGGTTTTTTATAAAATCATATACATTTTTGCTCATTTTACTTATGTTTTTCATCTCCAAATGGCGCCATAGGCGAACAGGTCTGGGTTAGTGGGTATAAAAGCAGCAGCTAGGAAGCAACCACAAGTCTTGAGCCGCGGATGGCTTAGTAGTTAGCGAGTCAGACTATCAATGCAAGGTCCCCAGGTTCGAACGTGGGCTGATCTTTCAGAGATGGTGTGATTTATTAACAATCGCTGAATATCCGCCGCGCATCGGACGAACACGTTAAGTGACGGCCCCCAGGCTGGACCTACTGGTTAAATGGGTATCCTTTCCTATGCCCCCCTGAAATTATCTCACCCCTCTGTGTGCAACATCGTACTTGTACGGTGGCGCCATCTATTGTACTCTAATCTCACTACAAACTGTTCTGTCAAAGTCGCTAGACTTGCTCTCATTCCTTCTGTTTCTGTATCCTGCCCAAAAGGCGATCTCGCTGTAGGTGGCTGGGACCTAAACTCTACTCACTGTGGACGGAAGTCCTACAAGAAAATGACAAATACTGTGTGTAAGTTTCTTGTTGTGCAACCACAAGTCACAGCGGTCCGTGTCAGTATGCTGTCATTACCGGTCAAAGCGCTCCTGGTGAAATTGTTCTATTGCAACGCTGAATGTGCGAGTGATGCGTTGAGAGCCTACCGGTCACTGAAAGGTGATCGTAGTGGGAAAGGACAGATGGCAAACGGTGAAAAAATTCGAGGAAACGGGATCTTTGGCAGCACGTTCACGAAGCGGTAGACCACGAACACGTGCTGCTGCAGCAGAGACGATTACGCAGGAAATGAATGTGATTGTAATGTCGAAGACTTCCGCGTCATTCCTTCGAAACCGTTTCAGTGACAGGTGCACGTTATGCTAAAATGTTACGAACGGACGTTATCCCTAGCTTGGAAAAGCGGGATGCAGTGAATCTGTGCACATTTATGCAGGATGGAGCACCACCCCACATCACACGTTCCGTTAAGCAACTGCTGCAAGAGACGTTTGGCGCAAATCGTGTTTTTAGCCGACACTTTTCGAAGGCCTGGACTCCTCAGTCACCAGACCTGACACCCTGCGATTTCTGGCTCTGGGGTTACCTAAAATCACAAGTGTACAGATGTCGCTCCACTTCATTGGCCATGCTGAAAGATACCATTCTACGCCATGTAGCAGCTATACCACCGGGCATGCTCTTGAATGCCGTCCATGGGGTTTTCTCTCGTCTGCAGGCAGTGCTGGAACAGGACGGCCATCACATTGAACACCTGGTACAATGAGGTGTCTAACCTAATACAATCAGGTGTTTTATTTTTCTCGACACTTCCAACCTGTGGTTGCTGTGACATCTGGCGATGAAAAATGTAAGTAAAATGAGTAAAAATTTATGTGATTTCATAAAAAAAACCCGATGTCATTTTGATCATTTCTACGCAAACCGCGTTGCCCTATTCGCAAAACTTAGGGAGTTATTACGTTTTCAAAATGTGCAAGACTTTTGGATCATTTGCCATCAGTACACATCAAAGAAATGAAACAATCGTGGATATAGACCAGGGGTGGCAACTTTGAGAAACCAAATGTACCTTAAGCTATCATTCCCTAATGTGATCTACCATGGCTTATCGTAGTGTTATAAGCATATTTAAATAGAAATAAGGCTATATCAAGAGAGTTTTTTAGTGAGTGTAGTTTTATAAGTTTGGAAACAAATAAAAAAAAATATTAAAATCATTTTTTTTTATTTCTGAAACACTATTTTTCAAATAGATTATATAATTTTACTTATAGATTCTTTATTTACATTATTTAATTCCTAGACGTTGATGCGTGGTACTGCATGTCCTCACAAAGTTTAAAATAATAAGGCATGTATTCAGTGAGGCACAGTCGGAGACACGCTTTCTAAATGAGCATCAGTCAGGCAGCTCCTGTATTTCGACTTCATTATTTTCATTTCTGAAAAAGCTGCTTCACAGAGACATGTGGATCTAAAGAAAGCAGTCAGCCGCTAACAACAGATCTCAAGCAGGGATATTTCTTCATCTGACATCAGAGTCCAAAGAGACCGAACGGTGGCGCAGATGAAGTTCACAGCGCAGTATATATACAACCCGAGGACCGGCTTTCGGTTAGTAGAGTGTTCGGAGTCAGAATGGGAAAAGCTTCAGATTTATCGAAGTTTGAAAAAGGACAAATTGTGATGGCATGGCGCCTCGGAACTACGATCTCGGAAACGGCGCGGCTTGTGGGTTGCTCGCGTACCGTTGTAGTGAGTACGCATCAAAACTGGTGCACAGATGTCCAAAGGCCAAGCCGTCGTACAGCTGTGTGTCATCCGCAGCTCACTGATGCCAGAGGGGAGGGGAGCGGAGACTGTTGCGCACTGTTCACAGCGACCGCAAGGCCCCAGTGTGACAAATCACCCGCAGCTACAGCATTGGTGATCAGGACAATGTGTCACAGCACACAGTTCATCGCAGCCTTCTGCGCATGGGCCTCCGTAGCCGAAGACGAAACCGAGTCCCCATGCTCACTGCACGTCATCGCCAACAACGCATGAAATGGGCCCAAGATCGTCGAGATTGGACCGTGGATGATTGGAAGAAAATGGTCTTGTCTAACGCATTGAGATTCCTGGTGCAACACGTAGACGGTCGAGCGCGAATACGCCGATCATCAACGGAGGCTGTAGCACCTGGATGCACTGTTGTGTGGGGGAATACACCGACGACGGCGGTATTAGGCTGTGGGCGATGTTTTCTTTGGACACTTTAGTATCCCAATAGCACAATCCCTGACAGTTGTCAGGTATCTGAACATCGTTACGGATCAAGTTCACCCATTCATGGCAACTGTGTTCCCTGCTGGTGATGGCCATTACCAACAGGATAATGCGCCATGCCACACTGCCAGAATCGTCAAGGAGTGGTTCGAGGAACATGCTGGTGACTTTCTGTTAATGTCCTGGCCTCCAAATTCACCTGACATGAACCCAATCGAACATTTTTGGTTCGACTTGGAAAAGCGTGTTCGCGCTAAATCACACCACCCCGAAATGTATACTGTTGACGTTATGGTACCAGGTACCCCATGATAACTATCGCCACCCATCGATTAGATGCTTAGCCGAGTGGCTGCTGTTTTGCGGGCTAAAGGGGGTGCTACAACTTATTAGGTAGATAGTCATAATGTAATAGCTCATCGGTGTATGTCTGATTGAAGTTTCGCAATTTCTGATTCTAAATCGGAAGAATCGAAGAGAAAAGTAGAGGAAATATTTGATGAAACTTCCTCGATATCACATTCGCCAAAAGTGTATGCCATAAAGCTTAAAATGGAATAAAAGTTTTTCCTCGTCTGCCAAATTCTGTTATCAGAGCTTATGCATCAGTGATGATAATTTTTATGCACAAAACAAATAAGAATATTGACAGATTGGCGTTCCTGTAAGTGTAGACGTTGCGATTGACGACTCGCAGAGCGGGAGATAACAACATGTCTCATGCGACAGACTGCAGATGCGCGATGACCTTGCGCAGCGGTGAGGGTTCGGGAGGAGAGTCTGACCGATTGATTCTATCATCTGGGTGTTGTCAGTTCTTATGGAACAACATACGTCAGCGCGATAAAACAAACGACCGACCGCTTGACCACCCCTGATACAGGCAGTAATGTACCTTTTTTCGGTAGAGGGGGGGAGTTAACGACCCCCGTGAGCAACTGAATGGCTAAAGGACAGTTGCCCGTCCCTAATTTGGGGCCACTAGTTCTAGGAAGAAGCAAATGCCATAATCCAAACACACCACCCATGCCTAACCCGGTATTCGAATCCTGTCCCATCTCGGTCGAAAAGTAGAAGGCTTCGTGCCACTTGACAATGTATCTTGTAAGGTTGTAACTAAGCACGTAAGCTAGAAAGTATACTGAAGATACTAGCAAAGAATCTACAGTCCTAATCTTTTATTGGCTGTCTTGTCGAGTAGACCAGCATACTAGAGCTGAGACGGGCTGAGCCCGAACCTGAAAGCCCGAAGCAGAGCCCTGGACCGAATCGGGTTCGGGTTTTAGAATATTTACTGCGGTTCGGGCTCGGGCTTTTAGAGAGAGGGAGCGCAAGATAATTTTTTTTATATATAAATGGGATTTTATATGATTTAGCAAATGAGACACTTTATAGTTGGTAAAGGGAATTCTTCGGCAACTGGTTCTGATTGGGGAGCACGCATTCCAGATGGCTATTTATTCTGGGCTAGGGTAGAAGATGACACAGGCCGCGCATTAGTGTGTTTCTGCAGAGAAGCTTTTTCAAGAACTATAGATATTGGATACTTGATAGCTTGCCGACGATACTTTACCCACTATCTCCATGCAGCAGCTCCTGCTAATTCTATTTAGCAACGTACATATTTCAGCGCATTATGGCGCTATACTATTAGCATTAGTTGAGCAACATACAATTGCAGCACCGCATAATCATTTTGGATAGCCGGCCTGCCGAAACACTCAGATGGAAACGAACGGTCAAAGAAAATCGTACAGTTAAACTGTAAAAATAGATAGAGGTCCCTTCCCCACTCCCTATTTGAGAAATACATTGGCTAATTGCAGGAGGAGGAGAGAATAGAAGTGTGGAAAAGAAGATGTTTTTTTATTAATGGTTGAACAGGTTAGCCAGTTTTCGGTCTCGTTCGGGCCCGGGCTCTATCTTTCAATATAAAATTCGGGCTCGGGTGGACTCGGGCTGATATACCACGGGCTCGGGCTCCAAAACTTGAGCCCGAACTCAGCTCTACCGTACACCACTCTGATAAACACAACGACGCAAACAGTTTATGAAACTGCAACTATTGTTTACAAGAAACAGAATGATGATGTTACTGGAAGCAATATCGAAAACACCTAGCCTAATAATATAACGCCTCACACCTCAGAGATCTTGCATGTTTTTTTCTTGTCTGATCTATGATTGACTGCCAGTATTTCCACATGTAAACGAAAATTGAAAGTTAAGATATGACGTTAAGTACAGAAAGTAAAACGAAAAAGAGAGAGATAACCAAAATTTGCATAAGATACAGCAAACAAAAAAGTAAAGCTAAAATAGATAATATACATTACAATCCTAATGGCGATGCTGCGCAGCCCGAAGATGTATGCGCACATCACATTTGGGTTTGTGGGTAGTTCGAAATGGCGATTGGGTTGAAACATTGGTCACGGGGGTGGAAAGTTCAATTTTTGCGGGCAAAAGTTAGTTTGGGCGTTTGATATCCATCGACAGCTAATTGAAGTGCATGGAGAAGAACATGTAGGTTGCATCAATGTGCTGCTGAATAGTGCAGAAAGTTTGCGATTGGTGAGGATACTGAAACCAACAGCAATCGCAGTGGGAGTTCAAGAAGCCATGCAATGAAATGGTCGCAATACGAATTGAAGAAATTATTTAAGAAGACAAAACGATTCAGCGAAGACTGCCTTTGGGAAATTTCTTTATGAAAACCTTTGAATATCCACTTCAGAATATATGGCTAGGTTTGACACTTGACAAGTTTACGTTTTCCACGGCAAAATATGAACATCCAACTTTTGTGAAAAGAGTAACAGCCACAAATTTTCGATTGTTTTAGGAGATACTTGATTTGAAGTTGCACAACCAGTTGGTGGTTCTTTTCTTTTTTTACTTAATTTTTATTTCCAGATAAGAATGGAATAACTTTGTTACATTACGGGTCAGTATTTAAGGAGCAGATCACTGGTCTTCGTCACACTTTTGAAGCATGTGCTGGCAGCGTTCAAGCCAGTGGTGTTTCCGGTCTTTTGTTAGAGAAAGCCATATCCATCTAGAAATCAACTTCCTGTGCTTCAAATGCTCAGAGGTAATCATGTTCATAATAGATGAATGAATGTCAAGATAGAGCTCTGTTTCTCAAAGACAAAGTCTCAATGCCAGTCTCGAAGTTTTTAATTATTTCGCATTTTTTTTTTTTATAAGTACGACAGAAAAAAAAATGACATTTGTGGTTTAATTTTAATATCAAGAGTGGGCAACACACGCACGTACACACTCAGTCCCTCTAGAATGAGATGAGAAAGCTGCATAGCTCAAAATCCGCTTGAAAAATATTAGCCCAAAAAAGAACAGTGTGCACAACTGATTATGGACTACAGAACATATAGTAATCAAGTTTTTATATTTTTTCCAATTTTAAAAAGTTACATAGCTCAGAATTACATTTAAATTGTCAAGGGAAAAGAGGAAAATGTAACGAATTTTGAAGTTTCAACGTTGTAGATGAATGAGTTGAGAAAGCTATTATTGCAGCATTTCCTCAGCTGGGCAAAAAGTGGGTGTTGGATGACCACTCCTTTTTTCAGTGCCACGTGAAAATGCCTGCTGACTATTTCTGTTTTTGCTCAGATTGACCATACTTATTATTAGTCATTCACCTTCTCTGCCATGTACTAGAAAATTTTGACCTCTTGTACGATCACCATTTATATTCCTCCCACATTTAATATCAGTATTTCATTCTCTCTGTTATGCACTAACAAATCTCTCTTAACCCAATGAACTTATAATCTCTATTTTTTTAATATTAGTTTTTCACCCCCTCTGTTATGCACTAACAAATGTGGCTCAGCTCTTGAACTGATATATATATATATTTTCTGTTGAGAGTTTAACGATTACCGTGAGCAACTCAGTGGGCTATAAGCAGTCGCCCGTCCCTAAGTTACGGTCAATGGTTCCAGGGAAGAGAGAGAGCCAGTGCCGTAAGACAAATACAACATCCATGCCGCACCACAATTCGAACCAGGACCCACTTGGACGAGTAATAATAAGCCAGTGCTAGGACCACTGCCCCACCGGGGCGACTATCTCTGTTTTTAGCACGTCGTAAAAAAAGATCGTGCTTCTGTTATCGGTATGTCCGTCCGTCTGTACCCACGATATCTCTGCAACTATCAGTCCGATTTGAAAAATTCTTTTTGCATTGGGAAGCTTGAAATATGCAAATGATGATCCTTTGTTTCATTTTTTTTACGATGTACAATTTCGCCGGTAGAGGGCGTAAATGCAGATCATGTCGAATTCAAAAATATGTTTTACTCCACATATTTGCTTCTAAGCATCCGATTGAATTTTTTTTAATCTTTCGATTCCATTTAGGTCGAAGAGTATTTTAGATATAGTTACTTTTTCAAATTACGCATAGATTTTCCGCTAGGGGCGTAAAGGTAAATTACATTTTTCCCGATAATTCTTCTTCTAAAACTCCGATTTGAAAAAAAATTTCTTCAGTGGATACATCTCTGATGGAAAATCTTTTGCATATAATTTCTAATTTTTGGTAAAGAATACTTTGGCCACCAGGGGGCGTAAGTTTTAAATTTTGCTTCTGATGTATTCGCCATAAAATCGGAGCTTCTAAAATACCGATTGAAAAAATTATTTCGTGGACTGATGCCACTCACATCGATAAACCTTTTCGGAATATTTTCTTCTTATAATATTCCACAGTTTCTCCGCCAGGGGCGTAGATTAACATCTTATTTTTGTCAATATCTCTACTTCTAGGAGCCCGATTTGAATAATTCCTTCTTTGTTGGATAGTGTTTTCCGTGTGAAATGTTTTTCATTTAATTTCAAAATTTTCAAGTAATTCATAGACTTTCCGCTAGGGGGCGTAGCGGTAAATGGCGTTTCCCCCTATATCTCTGCTTCTAAATCTCCGATTTGAAAAATTCTTTCTGCACCGGATACAGCTCCTGATGGGAAATCGTTTGCACATAATTTCTAATTTTTGTAAAAAAAAAATAGTTTGGCCACCAGGGGGCGTAAATCTTAATTTCCGCTTCTGTTGTATTTGCAGCAAAATATGAGCTTCTAAATTCTCGATTGAAAAAAACGTCGTTTGTTGAGCAATACTACTCATGTCGACAAACCTTTTAGAGACATTTTCTTCTTAAAATAGTGCATGGTTTTTACGCCAGGGGCGTAGATGTATATCTTATTTTTGTCAATATCTCTACTTCTAGGAGTCCGATTTGAAAAATTCCTTCTTTGTTGGATAGTGTTTCCGATGCGAAATGTTTTTCTTATAAATTCAAAATTTTCAAGTAAATCATAGACTTTCCGCTAGGGGGCACAAAGGTAAATTGCGTTTTCTGCGTTATTTCTGCTCCTCAAGCTCTGATTTGAAAAATTCTTCCTGTATCGCATACAAGACCTGATGGAAAATATTTTTCACATAATTTCTAATGTTTGGTAAAGAATGGTTTAGCCACCAGGGGTCATAAGTGTTAGTTTCTGCTTCTGAAGTATTTGTTGCAAAATCTGGGCTCCTGAAAACTCGACTAATTTTTTTTTCTTCGACCGATACCGCTTATATGGAAAAACCTTTTGAGAATACTTTCTTCCTAAATTAATGCATGGTTTTCCCACCAGGGGACGTAAAATCACATCTTATTTTTGTCAATATCTCTGTTTCTAAGAGTTCGTAAGCTCACGATTCCGTTTACAGCAATATCTGAGGGATTAAAAACCCGATTGAAAATTTTCTTTCTTTCGTCAGATCTATTGTTTTCCATACCAGTTCCATTGACTTTGAATAGCTTTGATAAATTTAATTTGCGTCAGAACGGATTCAAAAGAAGTGATTATTACACCCGAAAATTCGGTGTCATCTTTCTTGTTAACATTCATTATTAATCGTTCACCTTCTCTGTTATGTACTAACAAATCATGTTCACCTTTTGAACTAACAATCATTTCTGTTTTTACCTTATTAGTTGTTCACCTCCTCTATTATGTTCTAATAAGTCCTGTTCACCTCTTGTAATGACTATAGTCTTTTTTTTTTTTTGTATCACATTTATTATTAGTTGTTCACCTTCTCTATTACGCACTAACAAACCTTGTCGACTTCTTGAAATGTCAATCGTGTCCGTTCTTACTAAATTTATTGTTAGACATTCTCCTTTTCTATCATGGGCTAACACTATGAAATTGAGAAAGCACAAAAATATTTCTAAGGCGCCTTTTTTCACAAATCTACTGGTGTTTATATCGCGAATATCCCGATGGCTGACCTTCTGTCTTTCTTTAAGACGAGCTCTCTACAATTGAGAAGGAAAGCTCTCCAACTTAAGTTTCTGTACGGTGTCATCAGTAGAGAGATAGCTGATATTCAAATTGTAAACCTATTAAATTTCCGTGTGTCACGATCACCAAGGAGAAAATGTAGTATTCGCAGCGCCATTCTGCAGAACTGATGTTGGAAAAAACCGCTGTTATGCAAAACGTATAGACTTTCCAACTCACTTGAAGAATGTCCGGATGTTTTCAATGTAAGTTATGATTTTTTTCGTAAAACATGTTTTGCAAGATTGCAATTACGATGGTTTTACCGAAAGTAATGCAAAAGTGGGCATAACGTTTTTATTAACTGATAGAGTTCGTTCAAATTGCACATGTTGATAGAGTAATTCTTCTTCTATAGTAACCCTTCTTCTTCATTGCAGATAAATAATGGATTCCAAGCAGAAGCAACGTGCCGTCATTGAGTTCTTGACGAAGGAACATCCACGGAAGGCTACATAATGTTTACGGAAATGACACCATTGACAGAAGCAATGTGCACAGATGGATAAAGAAGTTTAAAGAAGGGGAAACGACAATTTAAGACAAACCACGCAGTGGGAGTCCATCATCTGCGACCACTGACACGAATCGTCAGCGAGTGGATGAACTGATTCGCGCGGAGAGACGAGTCACAATCCGTGAGCTTGTTGCACAACTGAACTGTGGTCACAATGTCGTACAGGAGATATTGGAAGATTTAGGTTATCGGAAAAGGAGTGCAAAGTGGGTACACCTTGGCAGTTGACACCCGATTTGAAGAAGAGAAGGGCGGAAGTCTGCTCTGATCTGCTGGAAGCGTTTTAAGCCAATGAAGACACTTTGTTTTTTATCTGGTGACAAAGGACGCAACGTGGACGTATCTTTACGATCCGAAACGAAGAATCAATACATGGAATGGCGGCACACCTCTTTGCCAAAGCCTAAGAAGTTCAAGAGACAGCGATCAAGAAGAAGTCATGGAGTCTGTTTTTGGGATGACAGGGGTGTCATTCTCCTCGATTTTCTGGAACGTGGCCGTACCGTAACCAGCCAACGGTACATTGAGACAATGAAAAGGATCCACATTCACCATGACAATGCGAGACCACACACATCTTTGACAACAAATCAGGCGATCGGCAAATTAGGCTCGTCGCTGGTTTCCCCATCCTCCGTACAGCCTAGATCTGGCGCCCTCTGACTTCCACGTGTTCAGTCCAACGAAGGAAAGTCTTCGGGAACAACGATTTGATGACACTGACGAGGTGAAAGTGGCTGTAAAGAAGTGGATACATCAGTCCACACCTGAATTTTTTAAAAATAGGATTCGAGAGTTTTGTTCAACAATGGCGCAAATGCATCGCTCGTGATGGAGACTATGTTGAGTAGTACCTTAGTATACAGAAAGAGTTACTCTATCAAAATGTGCAATTTGAACGACCTGTCAGTTAATAAAAAAGTTATGCCCACTTTTGCATTATTTTCGGTGCAACCCTAGTATTAATTTTAATGTACTATAATATGATGCTGACGCACAATGATGATATAGCAATTCCTGTAACTAGATCTACCGTCTACAACTAAATAATAAATAAATAATAATAAATAGCAATAAATACTTTTGCTCAGCTCTTGAACTGAAAATCTCATCTGTGCTTTTTTGCATTTCTTACTGTCACTTCACCTTTTTTTCATGGACTAACAAATCTTGCTCAGGTCTTGAACGGACATTCTTGTCTGTAGTTACCACATTTATTATTAGAACAATTTCTTCATATTCAATTTTTTTCTACTTCAATTGATTCTGATGCAATGGCTAAATCATCAGGAAATGTGTTTCTCCGCGTATCCGTGCTTCTAGAAAATATCGATGCTTCCAGGTGCCATATCAAGCTCACTGAATTTTTTTTTCGCCAGACTTACACCTGTGTTTCGTTATGCAGGTTATAAATAAAATATTGAAACTGCATGTATGTATTACAGACACCGGACAAAAAAATTAGCAACCTCCATAAATTTAATTTTTAATACTTAGTTAAATAATCCATGGGCAGAATTCACAACATCAATTCTTGCTGGAAGATATTCAACAAGATGACTTAAATAACTTGAGTCAATTTTTGACCATTCCAAAAACAGTTTGTCTCGCAGTTCGTTGAGATCCCTGGGATGCTGAAGTTTGGTTTTTACACTTCGTTGGTCCTATAAATTGTCGAGTAAATTTAATATGGTGATTTAGCTGGATAGTCTATGTGTCTCAAAGTGGTATCATGCTCTTCACACAAATCCACAATGGGTTTAGCTCTATGAATCCTACGGTTGTCATCCTGGTAAATCGGAGAAGTTACTTGATGAAAATTCTGCAAATGTTGTGCAAAAGCAAACACATGATGGTCTAAAATGTCTCTGTAAGCATGCTGATTCATTGTATTCTTCACCTCTACTAGTGGGCCTAATTCACAACCATTAAACAACCCCACAGCATTACAGACCCACCTCCTTTGGCAAGAAATCTTTGAACACACTCAGGATTGAATGTTTCTTTAGAACTTCTATTGACCCTACGCTTTGCGTCATTTTCTATAGGCAAAAGTTTGGATTCATCTGGCCATATGGCAGCGTTCCACCGATCAACAGTTTATGTCCTGTGAGCTTTGCCTAAGCCTATCGAGATTTCTTGTGAGCTGAAGTTAACATTCGTTTCACTCTTGCAATTCTACTCCAGATATTCTCCGGTGGAAATCAGTACGCAATATACGCTCAAACATAGACGTGTGAAGTCTATTATTAACAGATTGGAGGAGTTCCTGCCGTGTTTGAAATCTGTTTTTGTTCACCAGGCGAGAAATTCTACCCCGGTCACGACTTGTGTTTAGTCCCACAGTTTTATCTTTTATTTTCATCCGAGTTTGACTTACACCGATCTTTACAAACATGTAGAATTGTTTTTATACTAACACCTGCAAATTCAGCAACTTTCTTGATGCTGTGTCCTTTTGATCGGCCAAAAGCAATGACACCCTTTTGCTAGTCACTTACAGCTGCCTTTCGACCCATTAATTTTAATTTATCAAAATTAGAGCTGAAAATTTTGTCTGTAGAGAGAAATAACGCTTATTTTATTATTACATAATTCAGAAATATTTATATAAAAGTATAATTATAACCTCAGAAATATATTATATTAAACAATTGCATATATTGCTGCAGGTGACTAATTTTTTGTCCGGTGTCTTTACAAATAATTTATGCACTCCTCTATTGTAAAGAATGATAAGGTATGTAGATCTCTACCACCTATTTGTCAATACGTGTATAATCCTTCGAATTTTAAAAACGGAGATTTTATATAGGAAGAACCAATTTCAAAGCCTTCTAAGAATTCGCAATAATTCGATATTTCAATACACACCACTAACTTGCAATTAGATCAATATATTAAAGAAATTCAAACTAAATTAATTGATGTTTATATCAATCCAGAGAGTATGGAAATGTGCTTTAAAAACTGATGGAAACACTGTTCATGATTTTCCTGCACTAAAAAGATACTTCGCGATAACAGCAAAAATGTGGCAGCGCTAGCAAAATTTAGTAGTAAAAATATGCACAGAAAATAGTCATGCTATGTGTACTAACTGGATTTTGCAACAGCAGCCAGGTTTTTTGTTAACGTAGCAAACAATTTTTGCTGCCTTATATTTAAGTTTGTGTGGCAAGTAGTTCTTGCTGTCCAAGAAATATTTTTGGTTTGTGTGGCAAGCAGTTCTTGCTGCCCTAGCAAGATTTCTGGTTTGTGTGGCCAGCAGTTGTTGCTACCACAGCAAGTATTCTGGTTTGTGTGGCCAGCAGTTCTTGCTGTCCTAGCAAGAATTCTGGTTTGCGTGGCCAGTAGTTCTTGCTGCCCAAGCAGGATTTTTAGTTTGCGTGGCCAATAGTTCTTGATACACAAGCAAGATTCCTGGTTTGTGTGGCCAGCAGTTCTTGCTGCCCTAGGAAGAATTCTGGTTTGTATGGCCAGTAGGTCTTGCTGCCCAATCAGGATTTTTAGTTTGCGTGGCTAATAGTTCTTGATACCCAAGCAAGATTTCTGGTTTGCGTGGCAAACAGTTTTTGCTGCCCAAGCAAGATTTCTGGTTTGCATGGTCAGCATTTCTTGCTGCCCAAGCAAGATTTCTGGTTTGTGTGCCCAGTAGTTCTTGTTGTCCAAGAAAGATTTTTGGTTTGTGTGGCCAGTAGTTCTTGCTGCCCTAGCAAGGATTCTGGTTTGTGTGGCCAGTAGTTCTTGCTGCCCTAGCAAGAATTCAGGTTTGTGTGGCCAGTAGTTCTTGATGCCCAAGCAGGATTTTAGTTTGCGTGGCCAATAGTTCTTGATACCCAAACAAGATTTTTGGTTTGTGTGGCCAGCAGTTCTTGCTGCCATAGGAAAAAAATCTGGTTTGTGTGGCCAGTAGTTCTTGATGCCCAAGCAAGATTTCTGGTTTGCGTGGCAAACAGTTTTTGCTGCCCAAGCAAGATGATTTCTGGTATGCATGGTCAGCATTTCTTGCTGCCCAAGCGAGATTTCTGGTTGGGGTGGTAAGCATTTCTTGCTGCCGTAGCAAAAGTTCTGCTGTATCCAGCCCACAAAATAGTTTTCTACAGGCAATTTTCCAGCAAATAAACGTTACTACATCAGCAAAGACAATTAGCTGCTTAAAATAAATAAATAAATATTAAAAATAAAATAAAGTGCTTTACGAGATTATCAAAATCTCGAAGTACCTCATTTCAATGAAACACGAAATATGTACAAACATTTTGAAAATTCATTATACATATCATATTTATTTAAACAGGAGCACATACGGTTAAGAATTGTGTTGCAGGTTTCACCAAATAGTGGTGCTACACCACGCTACTTTTGGGGAAAGGGTAAACCCTTATGTGATGCATGAAACACATAGATGTGGTGCAATCGATGCAACTTGTTCTATGCAGGTTGGATACATACCGTGGTGCATAATTGCATCATATTTTTGAGTATTCCATGCATCAAAAATATTTTACCTTTGCTCGAAAAGTGGTGCAGCTGGTGTAGCACCAATTTTTGGTGCAATCTACTGCGAAATTTTCAACAGTGTAATGCAATGCAAGGGGAAATTTTCATGTTTCCAAAATTCTTATAGTTCTTAAGGTCGGTTTTTGCGCGGTCCTCAATTTTTTACTGACTTTTAACTGCAAGACTACGTAGGAGAGAGGAGTCGGCGAACGGGCTTATACGGTATTTTCGACAATGAAATCTTACTTGATTGGAGCGTGATATGTATATATATATATATATATATATATAAACTGTCTGGTTACTGGAATGGCTTTTGACGATCTGATAGGGGCCTCATGTTGGCTAGCGTAACGCCATGTATTTGCAAACAGAGAAATCGGAGAAGTGTCATAGTCATCGGGCGAAACGCAAAACAGTTCATATTCGTCGGGGTAGAAAAAAAAGGGGGGACGAGTTTGCAGCCCATGATAGGGACAACGAAGCCTACCCGTCACCATCTTCCTTCCCTCCCCACAATTTCTTCATTTTTGCCCTCACTGAAAGAGCGACAGAGCAACGCTAGAAGGTAAAGGGGGTGGGAAGGGATGTTCATTACGTATTCTGTGGATGTTCAGTCATTAACCACACTAGGTTGGCTTCATGATCATCGGTGGACAGCAGTTTCTCTTCGTCTGACAACTTCCCGGAAGAGAGCACTGGCTCCGGTGTAAAGCTGTGGACGATATATAATTAGTGTTTACGAGCTTATGCAAGTGGAACATTTGAAAGCGATTTGAAACCACAACAAAAGCACTCAACATAGAAGGTCTCGGTAATAAGAGACGGGTGGAAAGCGACACTTTTTCGTTTTTTTGTTTCTTTTACCATTATGGTCATAATAAACTGTGGATTTCGAGAAAACACGTGCCAGGTTCTCAGGATGTGTGTGAATGCATGTATAAATGCATGCATGTGAGATGTAGATACACCTGAACGTCGCGAACGGAAGAAAGGATATATGCATACAAAATATCCATTATGGTTACATACTCATATATCCATTTTTTGTATTTATGTTTCTTAAATGTGTTAACATATGAACATGTTGATTACTTTAATCAACCTCTGCAGGAAACCAGCATGAGGTCAACTGCTGTGCTAGTTGGTAACTTCTTACGAAATAGTCTGGAATTCTAGACGTATTTGTTTTTTACACTGCCTACAAAGCATGTCTGCCGCCAGTGTGTGGCGATGACTTGGTGGTGGCGCAGTGGTTTCAGCGATGGCTTCTGATCATTCTTTCAAAACGGGTCCGGGTTCGGATCCCAGTGAGGAATCGATGTTGTGTTTGTCTTACGGCACTGGCTGTCTCCCTTCCCTGGAACCAGTGGCCCTAAAGTAATGACGGGAGACTGCTTATAGCCCATTGAGTTGTTCACGGTGTTCATTAAACCTCCAACCCCCTCCCCTCTTGGGGGGGGAGATCTCTGATTGTTAAATATAGATACCATTAAAATGGAATTATGCCTTCCGGGTGGCGTAGTGGTATAAGCGCCAGCTTCTGACCTTTCGTCCGAGACGAGTCCGGGTTCGATTCCCGGTGAGGCATGGATGTTATGTTTGAATTACGGCACTATCTCTCTCCCTTTCCTGGAACCAATGGCCCCAAATTAGGGACGGGCGACTGCCTATATCCTGAGTTGTTCACGGTTATCGTTAAGAAGGCCGCGGGTGGCCTAGTGGGCAACGTTCGTGACTGCCACGGAAAGGGCCTCTGGTTCGATCCCAGGCAGGTACGAACGCTCGATCCACTAAATATCCGCCGTGCGTCGGATGGGCACGTTAAGCCGTCGGACCCCGGGTACTGGCCCCCGGTAATACATAAGGGCGTCTTTCTCCCCCTTTCTACTTCGCTTCCGTGCCACTTTCCTATCGGGCGCTCTAGCCCAAGTCTCCTAGTTTCCTGTTTCTAAGGGTTGTTTAAGACCTGGGGTCAGACACTCCATTCCTAAAATCCTCTACATATGATCTGATATGGTTATCGTTAAACCTCCACCCAAAAAAAAAAAAAAAAAAGGAATTACAAGGGAACCCGCTTATAATAAGGAGCTCGGAACCGACGGAAACCATCCCTAAATCCGTTTTGGGGTGAAATATCTCACTAGTTAAAAACATGCGTACGTGATGCAGGGTGTCCTACTGGCTACTTTACTCAAGATTTTATAAATAACATCGTGAACAATTACTGCAATTGAATGATATTAGGTTACAGCAGTAGAAATGGGCCGTAGCGCAGTGGAACCCCGTTTAGTGAGCAAATCCCTACGTTCCTGGAGCGATGCAACACCAAAAAAAAGGGGGCATTTAATTTGAATAAAGCATTTCGCAATGCATTATGCATTTTAATTAATGACGCCACCTAGTATGAATTGTTCGTCTCTAAATAAAAAAAAACAGCTCGGACTTCAGCTAAATGTATTTCATTTTGAAGTTTAATAACGAAATTTCTTTATATGATTTTATATCTACTGAGAATGGGTTTGTCTACATTAAATTTTTATGGCATTCACTTGTACATTGAGTTCCGGCAGCAAAAAATTCCCATTTCCACTACTGGGTAAAATATACCTTGATCCCTTGAAAACAGAACCACATCATAAGAGATATTGAAAGTGTGCGCACTGGGCATCGAGACAAGTTTGAACACGAGACTATATATCGGAAAGTTCGCTCCAGTTTCTCCGGCGTAATCGTACCACTGCCTCGTAGATGTTGTTCTTCAATGTCTCATAGGTTCTCGGCTTGTTTTGAAACGCCACTGATTTGAGATACCCTCAGAGAAAGAAATCAGGGGGTGTTAGGTCAGGAGATCGAGGTGGCCACATTCCTTAAGAAATCACGTGATCTCCAAAGAATGACCCAATTACAGCCATACTCACATGACATGTATGGCTGACAATGTGATATATGGTTAAGAAGGTTAAGAAGCTGACTGAATTCCAGCTTCTTAACCAGCTGCAGAATACACGGTTTACTTGGTGCTGTCCGACATCCGAATTTCATACGAAATTCACTCTAACGCTTCTTTATCGACTTACTCTCCTAATAAATAATGACAATGAACACACACTCGGCTATGGTTAACCGGGAGGACATCGTTTAACGCATACATACGATCAGCCTCGTGACAGACAAATAACTGAAATAACCCCGGGGAGTCGCGAAGTTGACATGCGCGACGTCCTAGGTCACAACGAGAGCGTCAACAGGCACTGAAGAACATCTGCGAGGCAGTGGCAGCGATTGTGCCGGTGCAACTGGCGCGAACTTTCCGAAATATGGAGTCTCATGTTCAAGCCTGTCTTGAAGCACAGGACGGATACTTTCAACATCTCTTATTATACGGTTCTTTTTTCCATGGATGAAGGTATGTTCTTACCAAATATCATTCAGTTGCTGTAATTATTCACAATGTTATTAATAAAAACTTGGGTAAGGTAGCGAGTGGGTCACCCTGTATTAAGATAGAAGTTTATATTATATATCCCAAACAACTGGATATACTTGAAAGATTTAATTAACTACAGTAGTACAAATCAAAATAAAATAAGCACTAACATGAATACATTAGCAGCGAATCATTATCATGTGAAAAAAAAATTAAAAAAAAAGAATATGTTCTCTGTTTTGATTTATATTTATTTTCCCTTATCTTTGACTGGAGAGCATTTGGAAGAAACAGTACACATTTTGAAGAGCATTTATTATGTCCTAGAAAAAAGTCTGACATGGACTTTAATTAAAAGAGGTATACTAGGGCCATACAGAAAGTAAGCACCGTTTAAAGATAAAGAAAAAATGCATTGGTAACTACACTGTAAAAAATAAGTGGTGCGAATTCACGGAAAATTTATGAAAATAACGTGCAGCAAAGTTTCCTGTAAGTCTGTCTTTATCAAAATATTTTTTTAAAACTGCCCGTTTTTTTTTAATTTTCATAGTTTCATAAATTCTCCGGTCAGTAATTCCGTTTATTTCAGAAAAGCCCATTTCACGTTTTTCCGTATTTAGAGAGAATTTTGCAAAATCTAAGGCACTGAATTTCTCACTCTCTTACGTCAGAGAATCCTTCCGTGCCGGTGGCGGGGATCGAACCAAAGTCGTCGTTTAATTGGGTCTATACAAACCACTGAGACAGAAATTCCTAGTAACCGCACTTACGTTCTGTTATTATTGGTTTATTGGTTAGGGCTATACAAACCACTGAGACAGAAATTCCTAGTAACCGCACTAACGTTCGAGGTAAAACTAATGCGCAACAATGAATTTCCTTTTTTTTTTTTTTTTTTTTCTTCCCTCATTAATGCGAGTGATTTGGTCATTTCATTTTCCTTGTTCAAGTTTATGTTTTCAATAAGTTTCTGATATTTTTTTCCCTGTAGGAGGACTCATCATAAATTAAGTTTTTTTTTCTCAACGTGTCATTTCGAAGCAACAGATTGCTTTTGAATTTGAGATTTTTTTTTAACTGACAATTGTCTTTAAGAAATGGTTGAAAAGGTACCATTTTATACCACTATTTCACAAAACTTATAAATGTAAAATTTACTCTTTATAGCTATAACAGCTTTATTTTTAAAAAAATTCCAGACTTACACATACATGAAGTGCCAGAAAAACTGGTATACCAGTCTAAAACTTGGTAGGTCCCCCACGGGAGCGCAGGACTGCAGAAATACGACGGAGCATGGACTCCACTAGCTTCTGGAAATATGCTGTAGGCAATGCACACCATACTTCCTATAGAGCGTTCCAGAATTCGGGTGTATTCCGAGGTCTCGGATTCCTGTGATCGATTGCACGTTGCATGGAATCCCAAATGTGTTCTATCACGTTCAGATTTGGGGACTAGGGTGGGAATGGCAACACCCCAAACTCAGATGAATGCTCCTCTAACCATAATGTGGCGTCCCGACACTTGTGTAGAGGTGCATTGTCCTGTTGGAACAGGCCCAACCCATCAGCATGAATGCAGGATCATTACCCCATACCATTACGGACCCCCCACCAGCCGGTACAGTTCCCTGTTGACAGGCGGGATCCATGACTTCCTGGGGTTTGCGCCACGCACGAATCCTTCCATCTGCCCGATGCAGTTGGAAACGCGACTCGTCAAACCAGGCTACTTATTTCCAGTCATCAAGTGTCCAGTGGCGGTGTTGCCGTGCCCAAACGAGGCGCATAGCTCTGTGGCGTGCACCCATCAAGGGGACTCGAGTTGGGCGTCGGCTCCCAAATCCCATATCGTGCAGGGTACGTTGCACAGTCCGGACGCTGATGCTTGTTGAGGCTCCAGCATTGAATTCCAATGATACCTGTGAGAGTGTTGCACGCCCATCGCATGAAACGATTCTTGACAGCCAACGATGGTCACGTTCACCCAATGTCTTTTTACAGCCACACTGGTATCGTAGGTTGGAGGTTTTGCCGGAATTCTTGTAGTCCCGGTACACCCTTGCAATGGTCGTCCGTGAAAATCCGAACTTCGTTTCTACCTCCGAAATACTATGGCCCATCTCACGAGCGTCAACTATATGACACCGCGTTGAAAATCTCTAAATCGTTATTACTTGTCATTCTCATGCCAAAAACAGCTCTGACAGCTGGCAAGGATGTCTATCGCTTTATATACGCACTGGCGGACGCAACCGAGTACGTGCATAGGTAACGTTGCTATGTATTTTGCATAAGCTCGTCTGTGCCAGTTTTTCTTGCACTTCAGTGTATATAGGCATCGTACAATTCCCGGTACAATAATTTAAATACCCGGTTTCTAATGATAACACAATACATAACAGCTGGTGCACAAAATGCGGGAGAGAAGAAATTTCCTGTGCCACAAGAACCAAAATTCATGCAATATGCTATGTCCACAATATACGATCTCGCTACAGAACTTCAAAATCAGTTCCTTTGACAGACGATTTAAATTTAACTGTTAATTAAACCTCAAGTATTCCCGCGAATCTCTCCAATTACAGGAATGTTTTCGTCTTATGAGAGGGAAAAGTGAAAACGGAGTTTTTCCGTTAATATACGAAAGAAAGTGTGGAACCGTTCACACATTTTAAAAACGTCAGTTTACCGTCAATATAAGAAAGGATTTGCGGAAAAGTTTTTGAAAATTCAAAATTTTCCTGGCGTACGAAAAATCCGTGAAGTTCAGGTTCCTTTCCGTCATTTCACGGAAAAGGTATCAGAGATACGCTTCGTTAATTCACGAAAAGAATTACTGAAAGTGGCTCGTGAATTTCAGATTTTTTTTTACAATGTAATTTTTAATGTGCGATGAATTTTACGCACTTCAGTGGGCTTTTCAATATCTTCCCGGTGGATGATATTGAAAGGCATTGTCATATCGTGGCAGGGTCATATCGTGGCAGGGGCAAATTTATGGGATCCCGCATGTCGCAATCGCAAAGGGCCCCGCGTCCCGGAGGGCACCCGATTCACTGTGAAAAGAGAAGTAAACCAAGGAGGAAATAAAGAAAACGTAAAAACGAGGGAAAAGTTATATTGGTGAATACAATATTTTGCGGATTCATAGAAAAACGCTCGTGGTTCAAAATTCATACAGTGTTTGTCGTCTGTTCTCTACTTAAGACCTGTAAAGTTGGCTATCCTGCTTGACAAGCGGGTAAAAATTTTGTTTACTGTAGAGTAATTTCAT
The DNA here is from genome assembly GCA_039090855.1 of Macrothele yani. Classification (NCBI taxonomy): domain Eukaryota; kingdom Metazoa; phylum Arthropoda; class Arachnida; order Araneae; family Macrothelidae; genus Macrothele; species Macrothele yani. Next base: position 38,375,473 of record CM077004.1, read on the forward strand.
TTGTGCGTGGTGGAGACACTGGCCGCTGGTAATGTCACAACATAACCTAAAATATCGTCTGTAATCTGTATTTCTGTGTCGCCATTTGATCTCCACGTCGTGGTATTTATTATACAGTGTCACTTAATATTGCAATTATTAACACCTAATCGTGCCCTTAAAATCGGTATCGTTACAGCTGTTGTTTCTGTTTCGTTTACATAAAGTTTATGTTCAAAAAGTAGGAACGGTACACCAAATTATACTCAAAATAGTATAACTATACTAAAAATCCGAAAATTCTTGGCGTAAAATAGAAATAAAAGTTTCCAAGCTTTCGCACATCAACCAGATGGCTTTCTCAAGGAAGTACCTTCCTTGAGAAAGCCATCTGGTTGATGTGCGAAAGCTTGGAAACTTTTATTTCTATTTTACGCCAAGAATTTTCGGATTTTTAGTATAGTTATACTATTTTGAGTGAAAGTTTATGTTACTGATTCTCCTGAAAATGAAGCCAGTGAAACGAAGTTTTGAGTTAGATTATGAAAAGCGGAAGAAGAAAAGAGAAAGACGAACGTCTGCAAAAGCAAAAGGATAGTTTATTAGTATTTCTACAGAAGCCTCTGTAGGGTCATACTGATGAGCGAACAGAGCAAAAGCCTCCGGATTCATGTGCTTCGAAAGAAAATGTGTAACTGAAACCCACAAAGGACACACACCGCACCATTAAAGTTTAGACGACAACGATGGTAATGGCTAGTTTAATAATTTAATATCTTGACTCCAGCTACTGAGATTTACACAATCTACCAACAAGTAATTGGACACCTGTGATAGCAAAGGAAAACGAAGTTTATTTACCTTCAATAGTTGGTAGAGCCTCCACGAGCGGCGATTACAGCTGCGACCCTCCGGGGCATACTCTCAACCAGGCGTTGTACGACGGCTATCGGTATTTTCTTCCACTCGGCTTGGAGAAGATAGGTCAGTTCCTTCACCGATTTCGGACGGTGGGGGCACCGCTTAAGTCGACGCTACAACTTGTCCCAGAGGTGCTCGATTGGGTTAAGGTCCGGGCTCTGCGCAAGGTGCATTCGATTGACCCCATTGTCACCATACCAAGCCATGGTTGACCTCGAAACATGACAGGCGGCATTGTCATCCTGAAAGTAACATGGGTCCACCCCGTAAAACTGCCACAACGTAGGAAGCGCATGGTTATCCAAAATGGTGCAGTAGGTCTCGGCGTTGAGTCTACCAAGAATTACGACCAAGGGTCCCGTGCCATACCAGGAGAAATACCCCCATAGCATAATTCCACCGCCGCCGAACTTCACAGTTGGCACAATACATTCCCGTAGAAGGCGTTATCCAGGCAGACGCCAAATCCAGACCCTGCCATCCGAACGGTAGAAAGTGAACCTTGATTCGTCACTCCAGAGAACCTATTTCCACTGTTCAACGGTCCACTGTCGACGTTATTTGCACCACGTTATCCAAGCAGCGCTATTGGACTTGGTGATCAAAGGCTTCTGGGCCGCAGCACGTCCATGATAACCGAGCAGATGGGCTTTCTCACGGATGGTATTCATCGAAAGAACACTCCCGGATGCCTGTTGAAACTCCTTGCGGATGTGGCCCATTGAATTGGTGCGGTTCTTCCGAATTTCTCTGGCCAGCACCCGTCGGTCTCTAACTCCCAGTTTTGTGGTTCTGCCGGGTCGGGGCACATTCCGACAGTCACCTCTTATTTCCCACTTGCCAATCACGTAGGCTACTATCGATTTTGGGTACTTCAACTCGCTGGATATGTCACGTATGGATCGGCCATTTCTGTGATACCCGACGGTTACACCTTTCTCGAAATCAGAGAGCTCCGAACTGCGTGGCATCTTGCATGCGACTGGTTGCGTTGTTGTTTGCCACACGATATTTAACGGCGGCGGCCGTTACGTGTATCAGGACCGCAGATATCGTCGATTGCAGGGGCGTCCAATTTCTTGTTGGTAGATAGTGTATATGAGAAACCATCCCATTTGTCACTGAACGATTTTAATTGTTAGCCCTCAGAGCTAGAACAAATAATCAAGAGGAAGAGCGTAGGCCTACTTGTTCAATGAATTCATGCTAGCCTACTGCTATAGCTTTATAGCCTTTTCACCCCACCCCTGATATGATAGATATAACTTTATTAGAAGCAAACCAGAAGATAAAGGAGTACTAAAAAATCTGAGGAAAGTATTTTTTGATTCTAGGAAAACGTATTTCAAGAGCATAAATGAAAATCACTTTAATATGTTGAAGACAAATGGAACAAAAGAAAAAGAAACTTGTTAATTTCTTCTGACACTTCTAAGTCTGTTTTCTGCTATGTGTGTAATCTTTTCTCCCGGCCATAAACAATCACATAGGATCTTGTTGATGGATTTTCTGATTGGTCCCGCACTAAAAAAAAGTTTTAAGAAATCATGAAATCTCAAAGTCTCACTTGACATCCATGGTCAATATGCTTACAAGGAGTAAATTATTCTTGAGAGTTGATTCTCAACTAATAACTGAGATTGAAAAAGAGAAAGGCTATTGGAGACTACTCCTATATTGAGTAGTGGCCACTGCGAAACTACTTGCAAGACTCAGACGTCACAGAGAAATTGAATGCTCTGAAAATGTAAATAAGGGTAATTTTTTAACTTGTATGGAGTATCTTGCAGAGTTTGATGACTTCCTAAAAGATCATTTTGAAAAGTATGAGCACTGCGGTTCAGGCAGAACAATCTATTTGTCTCACCAAACATGATGAGATATTAAGTGTAATGGCGGAAAAACTTGAGAAATTTTTTTGTGAGAAGGTTAACAATTCACAGTACATTTCAACTATCGCCGATTCTACTCCTGACGTAAGTCATGTGGACCAACTGACTTTTGTTTTGAGGTATGCAAAAGCTGACTATTGAGCACGATTTTTTGGTTTATTGCCCATAAAATCTCACAAAGCGGAGCATTTGAAAGATACTGTCGGGAAAAAGATTTCAGATCCAGGGCTAGATATAAAAAACTGTAGAGGCCAATGCTATGACAATGCCTTGAACATGTCAATCGTATATGCTAGCCTTCAAGCAAAAATAATTGAAAGAAGCCCCACAGCTTTTTATGTGCAGTACTCAAGCCATTCTTTGAATTTAGTAGGCAATAATGCTTCTGAATGCTGCAGATATGTTGAAACTTTCTTTGATTTTGTTCAAAAAGAATACACTTTTTTTCGGCTTCTACTTATCGTTGGCAAATATTTAAATCCGACCTTCAACCACATAAACACATTGTCAAACAGTTGAGTGATATTCGATGGTCACCAAGAGCTGATGCTGTATCAACCTTACGAGGAGCTTATAGTGAGATTAGAAAAGCATTAATGAAACTTTTGAGTATGAAACTGAAAAGCCTTTAGCCAAAACAAAGGCAAAATCTGTGGCAAAAAAGTTTGACAAATATGAAACTGCTTTCATGACTGTCTTGTGGGACCGGCTATTGCAACGAACCGACAAAGTCAGCAAATCCTTGCAGAAAGAAGATGGAAATATGTAGATGCCAGTAGATCTATTTCAGCTTCTGAAACTCTTCTTGGATGACGAACGTAACGACAATTCTGGCATTGATATGAAAACTTTGACTTTGTCTACATCTGTGGAGCAACCAGACAATGATGAGGGTTACCAAAGAAGAATAAAAAAAGAAAGAGATTTGCTGATGAAAGTAAAGACAATGAAGTTCATCTGGAGGGGAAAGAAAAAATTCGAGTGGAGATATTGAATGCTATCTGTGACAACCTCGTAGCTGAGTTGGAGAAAAGAAAAGCTAGGATATATATATTCGACCTATTCAAAGGAGTTTTTGCTGATGAACATGACCATTCTACGAATTGTGATCTCAGCAATGTTTCCACGGTATATTCAAATGACATAGATAGAAAACTGTTTTGTCATGAACTGCAGCACTTCCGTCGTTTTGTGAATCTCATGGATCATGATCAATTATCAGTCTGGAAGGAAGGTAGCTACAAACTGCTTGTGGACAGTGACTGTTTGAAAAAGACATTTCCAAATGTGAAAACCATTCTTAAAATATTTCTTATTTTACCAATATCTAATGCAAGTGGTGAAAGATCATTTAGTGTACTACAAAGAGTTAAAAACTATCTACGATCAACACTGTCTCAAGAGCACTTGAATAGTTTTTTCAATATTGTACATAGAGAGTAATGTGCTGAATCATGTCAATTATAATGAAGTCATACACACTTTTGCTGCAATTAAAGCCAGGAGGAATTTTTTATAAACATTATGTTGTGTTTGTAAGTAAATGAAATAGTGTTTCTCTTTGTTTCAATATAAAATAATAATATAATTATTCGATGATCACGTAATTAATTATGGTCGATTTAAAAATTGTAGTAAATATACCCGGAACCCGGATGTTTCTCAAAACGAGGGGCCCCCAAAAGGTTCAGTGAGACGGGCTCCCTAAAGCAGAAATCCGCCCCTATATTGTGGCACAAGTTTCTTGATAACCTTCTCGTGGAAGTCTGTCCCGTGGGTTCTAAATACCTTAATCTACTTTCAACTTATTTCCCGTGGATGTTAAGGCATTTGGCATATCGTACCACAAGTTTCTGGATACCCTCCTCACAGAAGTCTGCCGCCTGGGTTCTACATGCTTTAATATACTTTTCAACATATTCCCCGTGGATGTTAAGGCATTTGTCATATCGCGGCACAGGTTTCTGGACACCCTCCTCATAGAAGTCTGCCCCCAGGGTTCTACATACCTTAATCTACTTTTCAACATACTCCCCGAGGATGTTAAGGCATTTGTCATATCGCGGCACAGGTTTCTGGACACCCTCCTCATAGAAGTCTGCCCCCATGGTTCTACATACCTTAATCTACTTTTCAACATACTCCCCGAGGATGTTAAGGCATTTGTCATATAGCGCCACAAGTTTCTGGATACCCTCCTCATAGAAGTCTGCCGCCTGGGTTCTACATGCTTTAATATATTTTTCAACATATTCCCCGTGGATGTTAAGGCATTTGTCATATCGTGGCACAGGTTTCTGGATACCCTACTCATAGAAGCCTGCCCCCTGGGTTCTACATACCTTAATCTACTTTTCAACATTCTCCCCGAGGATGTTAAGGTATTTGTCATATAGCGATACAAGTTTCTGGATACGCTCCTCATAGAAGAGGACAACGTGGGAGATTGGTATGATGGACTGGATACCAGGAAAGAAAAAGACCTAGAAGAATACAACGTGGTAGATTGGTCGATACATGCTGGAGTGACATGGAGGATAATCGAAAGAAGACAGACACTTGTGGAAGAGACTTGCAGAGACCCTCATCCAGCAGCGGACTTATACTGGTGATTGATTATGATGAATTAGTACGAGCAATTTATGCCGTTGAAAATGCAAAACATTTCATGGAGTTTCGTTCTCGAGAAAAACTGCCAGAGAAATGCTATCTAAATACAGCAGTATTTCCAGTGCTTATGTTTTTCTTTTTTTTTTTTTTACTGAAAATTTAACGATTACCGTGAGCAACTCAATGGGCTATAAGCCGTCGCCCGCCCCTAATTTAGGGCCACTGATTCCAGGGAAAGGAGAGAGCCAGTGCCTTAAGACAAACACAACATCCATGCCTCACCGGGATCCGATCCCGGACCCCTCTCGGACGAATGATCAGAAGCCATCGCTCAGACAACTGCGCCACCGGGGTGGTAAAAAAATCATCATCTCAATTTCTAAATGACTTATCAAAACATGAAAGACGGGGGTAGAAGAGAGTTAAAAGGGGTATCCTATTGGAAAGTACTATGTGGGAAAACGTTTAATTGGGACTTGAATTCGAAATTTTCACTGTTCGTTACGAGTCTTCCTCAAACGATTTTAGCAATGAACACAAAGAATGACACCGACTGCTCGAGTGCAAAGATCGTATCTTTTGGGAAAGGTCTGCATCATAAAATACTGTAAATACAAACAACTATAACGAAGTAAATTTCTCAGTCATCTTTGTCCACGCCGGGGTTGAACCCGGGTCCCCTCATTCCGGAATAAGTCACTCTACCAATTGAGCTACGCGGACGTTCGTTCTGACTGCTATCTGCCTTTATGTCGTGTGCGTCCTGCTAGATAGGCACGTCAATCTCCCTCCCCCGAAAGAGGACCGGGGGCATGGCCCACGGGTCAGCCGTGACCATGAGTCGTTGCAGGCAGCCATCCGCTGTAAAACGTGCACCTGAGATCTCCCAGTAAATCTGGTGTGTGGAATGCAACGCCACACACATTTATTTTTGAAGGAGTGGAGAAAAGATTCTCCTATTTTTCCTCTCTCGCGGTGTGGAAAGAACATCACACCATTGCGAGATTTTGAACGGCCAGGTCATCCGGAAAGTTCGGGCGCCATTATAACGAAGTAAATTTCTCAGTCCTTTTTGTCCACGCCGGTGCTCTAACCCGGGTCCCCTCATTCCGGAATAAGTCACTCTACCAATTGAGCTACGCGGACGTTCGTTGTCGCTGCTATCTGCCTTTTTATGTCGTGTGCGTCCTGCTGGCAGATATGTCACACAACTTTTGGTGAGTTTACAGCCACCAGATACAAAAATAATGTTTTTCAGGTCGTATGTTTCCAATATTACTGTTACACCGCCTGGGAGGGAAATATTACTCTCACACCACCTGGGGGAATTAACAGAAGATATTTTCCTTTACTCCTCCGGTTATCAACTCAGAAAATAAGTTTCTGAACCTGACTTTCAGAAGAGGAGAAAGACGTTTATGCCAGCTAGCTGGGAAATTGTGCATCAAAAAAAGAAGCAAAGAGAATATTCTAGGATCATCACGGTTTTAGCTGTTAAACACAAAAAGGAATTTCGTAATGCTACCAGTAGATTCCGCAGAAATGTAAAGAGCCGGGCGGACGAACAAGTGATACCCTAAATGTTCTTTCTTTTAATTTTTGAAATACAAACACTGGCCAAAAAATGCGAACCTTTCTTTAGTATCAAGTAGGGCCACCTTTGTTGCGAATGGGAGTAAAAATTCGACGTGGCATGGATTCTGTGAGATGCTTGAGCTCGTTTTGGTTCAAAGATAGACATTCCTGCTCCAAAATATCGCCGAATTCTGTTAGCATTGACTCCAGAGGATATAGACGCCGAGCAGCTCTTTCCATTGTGTCTCACACATTTTCGATTGGATTGAGATAGGGAGACTGTGGAGGCTAAGGAAGATAACGAGAGTCCTCGTGCTCATCAAACCATTTTTGCATTGTCACCCGAAAAGACACGACTGTTTTCTAACAGCCCTGCGTAAAGATGCCACCACATGCACGGTAAAAGTATAAGATTGCAGGGTGCGCTCGATCATTTTACCATCCACTCGTAGCACAGTACTCTGTCCATACCAACAAAACATCCCACATAACACAGTGCCACCTCCAGATGCTTAGATTATGCTCACAAGACTTACCGGCTCCATCGTTTCATAAGATTTTCATCACACTATCCTGATCATCACTGCAAAACACTGTATAGCGTGATTTCTCTGACCAAATCACTTCCTTTAATTGCTCTACTGTCCAGTCATGGCATTCTCGGCACAACTGTAAGAAATTTGTCTGTTTTTTTTTTTTTCTTCTGAAGCAGATGGCTTTTCAAAATGGGAAGACGTCTTCCAAGAGCCAATTTCGTAAACTTGCTACATATGATGTGGGCCGAAACGGGCTGACTTTGGCCTTAGTTTAATTCAGCAGTCAGTTGCTGAAACTGGAAGAATGTACAATCCTCTTCACGGCACGACGGTCACGCACTTTAAGTCTAGATTTTTAGCCACATTTAGGCTTTCTGGATACATAACCGTCCGTCGTCTTCCAGTAGCTAAATACTTTTAAAATGGTTACTTTTGAGAAACGAGTAATTTCTTTTGTTTTTTTAATAGCAGCTCCCACTGAACGTGCACCTACGATTGGACCGTTTTTCGAAATACGAAAGGTACTGCGTGTTTCCAATGTTTACGTGAGTCAGATAATGTGTAAGCTCTTTATAAAAAGTACACCGTAAAAAATAAGTGGTGTGAATTCACGGAAAACTCCTGAAAGTAACGTGCAGCAAAGTTGCCAGTAGGTGTCCGTCTTTTAACGAAATTTTCGGGTGTGAAATTTCCCATTTCTTTTAACCTCCGTATTTTGACAGATGGTATATAAAATTAAATTTTTAATTTTTTTTTTTTACAGTAGACGAGGCGGAACGTCCTCACATCTATTGCCATTTACAACTGTTACGTTACCATCTTAATTGTGTGTGTGTGGCTGTCTTATCTTTAAACGTTTATACATTTTTGTCCAGTGTGTGAATATTCAAGACGTGCTAAACATTAAAGTAAAAAAAAATGGTAAAAGAAAGAACGATAACATATAAAATCGAGATTTGTGTTCTGTTGGCTAATTTGTTGCTAATCTAATTGTTCTATTTAATTCATAAAATCAAAAAGTAATCATTGTCAAGGCAGTCTAGCGAACCCCTAGATATAAAATTTACTCTTGAAGCTTATTGAAAGCTACATATATAATAGCTTTTGTATTAAAGAATCCACAGACTGATACATATAGGCATCATACAATCACCTGTACAATAATTTAAGTACCCGGTTTCTTACGGTAACACAACATACGTAGTTCGATCAAAAAGTTCAACCGCCCCGGTGGTGCAGTGGTCTAAGCGATGGCCTCTGATCATTCGTCCGAAAGGGGTCCGGGTTTGAATCCCGGTGAGGCATGGATGTTGTGCTTGTCTTACGGCACTGGCTCTCTCCCTTCCCTGGAGACAGTGACCCTAAATTAGGGACGGGCGACTGCTTATAGCCCATTGTGTTGCTCATGGTGGTCGTTAAACCTCAAAATAAAAAAAAAATAAAAAAGTTCCGAGACTAAGAGCGTAGCGCGCCAACAGATGGCAAAACGCGGATGCGCGAGCAGCGGTCGAAGGCAGTGACTTCAACGGGTGTGTTGAATGGCGTCGTTCTGTGAACATCGCGAGCTGTGCTACCCGATGTTTGGTGACAACATGCAGAACTCAGCTGCGATTTTGTCATAGACTGCAAACTAGCGAACGAACATCAAATTCTGCGTCAAACTCGGCAAATCGGGAACGGAGACGCATGAAATGTTGCGGCAGGCTTATAGCAATGAAGCAATAAGTCGTTCGAGGTGTTTTGAATGGCACTCGCCCTTTAAAAGTGGCAGAACGGCACTTGAAGACGACGAGAGGTCAGGGCTACCCTCCACGAGCCAGACCCCGAAAATGTGGACACAATTAGGGAACTGGTGCATGAGGATCGTCGGAGAAACATTCAAGACATTGCTACCATCGTCAATGTGTCATACGGAACAGTGCAAGAAATTCTGACGTCGGTTTTGAACATGCACCGCAATGCTGCAAAGTTTGTGCCAAAGATTCTGAACCCCGAACAGAAGGCGCTCCGTGGCGAACTCGGTCAAAATCTTCGTCAGCAAGGGCTGAATGAACTAACGTTCTTGTCGCGGGTCATCACTGGGGACGAGACTTGGGTCTACGGTTACGACCCGGAGACCAGACAACAATCGTCGCAGTGGAAGAGCCCGTCACCTCCACGACCGAAGAAGGCTCGATAGGTCCGGAGCGCAACCAAAAGCATGCTCATCGCTTTCTTCGACATTCGTGGGGTTGTATACCGTGAATTCGATCCCCAGGGCCAGACGGTCACTGCGCTTATTTACTACGATGTTCTTCGGCGTCTTAGGGAGGACATTCGCCGCAAACGACCTGCAATGTGCAGCAGGGGCAATTTCTTGCTCCATCACGACAATGTAGAAGCTCATGAATTAAGCGTTAGCAACACGCCAGCTTTGCAGCCGCAACAGCATGGCTGCCCTTACTCATCCGCCTTACTCGCCGGATTTGGCACTCTGGGACTTTTTTCTGTTCCCAAAGATGAAGCTAAAGCTCAAGGGTCGCAGTTTTGAAACGGTGGACGAGATCCAGCGCGAATCGCAGACGATGCTTGACACAATTCGCGAACAGGACTCCCAGAAACGCTGGCAGCGGTGTATCGCTGCCCAAGGAGACTACTTTGAGAGAGATCATGGCCAGACTTAAGTATCGTAAATACTTTGTTGTATATCGGCCTAGTTTTGGAACTTTTTGACCAGACCTCGTAGAATAGCTGGTGCACAAAATGGGGGAGAGGGGAAGGAATATCCGGTGCCACAATAACCAAAATTTCATTCGATATGATATTCACAATATCCGATATCGATACAGAACTTTAAAATCAGATCCTTCGACATACTGTTGAAATATAACAATTAATAAAACCTTGAGTGTTCCCGTGAATCACTCCTATTACGGGAAAATTTCCCGTATATGGATAAGGAAAAAGTGAGAACAGATATTTTCCGTTATACACTGAGTGGCCACTTCATTATTACCACCCCCTCGGTACTTCGTTGGGCCACCTTCTGCCTTTAATACTGCGTCGATTCTTCGTGGCATCGACTCCACGAGATGTTGATAGGTGGTTTGTGGAATCTGAGACCATGCTTGATGAATAGCACTTTCCAGGAGTGTGAGATTGCAGGGTTGTGAATCCAGCTGTCTGACGGCTCGTTCAACTTCATCCCACAAATTCTCAATGGTGTTGAGATCTGGAGATTGTGGGGGCCACCTAAGCAAAGTAAACTCACCGGCATGTTCCTGAAACCAATCCTGTACAATACGAGCACTATGGCAGGACGCATTATCTTGTTGAAAGTAGCCATCGCCATTGGGATAAACCATCCACATGACAGGATGCACTTGGTCCGCAACGATGTTTAGATATGATGTGCCAGTCAGACGTTGACCAACACGAATTAAAGGGCCCAAAGCATGCCAGAAATATATTCCCCAAACCATAACGTTGCCTCCACCAGCATGAAGGGTTGTAGCGACGCATTTGGGGGTCCATGCTTTCGTGCTGTTTCCGCCAAATTCTCATTCGGCCATCGGCATGGTGCAACTGAAAACGTGATTCATCGGAGCACATAATTTGTTTCCAATTATCGACTGTCCAATCCTTGTGCTCCTATGTGAACTGGAGACGTTTTTTCTTGTTAACTGCAGGCAGCAAAGGTGTTCGAACAGGCCTTCGACTGCCATATCTCATCCGATGTAGTGTACGGCGAACAGTGCATGCAGAGATCATTTGAGGAGATCTTTCATTAAGATGGTCTGTAATTTGCTGCACTGTTGCCCTTCTGTTGTCTGTTACCAGTCTGGACACTCTCCGTTCCGTCCGAGCAGTCACTAGTCGATGACGACCCCACGTTGCACGTAGAGACCCAGTTTTTTGGCTGACAGACCAGTCTTTAAACACTTTAATAACAGCTGCTCAGGAACATTTCACGAATGCGGCGGTTTCGGTGAAACTCGCTCCATGGCTCCGAGCTCCTATAATCATCATACGTTGAAAGTCCATCAAATCGCATTTTTTACCCATCTCGTCACCCGAAAATCACCTCTACTACTGTCACAAGCACTAAGCTTTCCCTTTTTATACTAGCCTTGGCCTCTGGCGGCAACAGCGTGCAGCCATAGCTTATTTGCTTAAAACTGTCAGGTGGTCATAATAAAGTGGCCACTCAGTGTATACGAAGGGAATTACTGAAACGTTTTTGAAAATTCATAATTTTCCGTTAACACGTCTGAAAAATGACAATTTACCGTCATCATAAGAAAAAAGTTGCTGAAAGATTTCTGAAAATTCAGAATTTTCCTGACGTACAACAAATGCATGAAATTCAGGTTTCTTTCGTTAATTTCACGGTAAAGAACCGAAAATGTGTCTCATTAATTCGCAAAAGAAATCACGGAAAGTGTCTCATGAATTTCAGAATATTTTTTACAGTAGACAAGGCGGAATATCATCACGTGTATTGGCGTTTACGAATGATATATTACGCGTACTAAACAAGTTAAGAAAAATTGGTCAAAGAAAGAACGATAAAATGTAAAATCGAGATTTTTTCTGTTGACCAATTTGTTGCAAATCTAATTGTTCTATTTCACTCATAAAATCAAAAGGAATCATTGTCAAGGCAGTCAAGCGAGGTGGTAAACATTATTGGGGAAACAGGGAAAATTTTGCACTTATACAATAAATGTGTAAACCTTTAGGTTCTCAAGCTTATGAAGGGTTGCTCGTTCCGAAGGATGCAACACGTGGAAGAGGAAAGGAGAGAGTAACCTCTTTAAGTTCAATGAAAATGTAGATCTGAGGTTATTACAGTTCGTCACGGCTGTTAACCGATATGATAAAAGTGATGGAATTACTAAGCGGAAAATTTCATTTCCAGGAAAAAGCACTCAGAGTGGTCCTGTGATTCTCACCGAAAAGAAGAATGCAAAATATTTGACTTCCAGGTGTATGCATATATCAAAGATAGTAACACGAATTTTATTATTCAGTAAAAGTGATGAAAGGGCAGGAAAATGATAAAATAGTAAGACTGCAACAAAGTACTGCAAGTGATGAAAGAAAAAGACAGAGGTGACCATTCAGGTGTAGAAAGAACAACGGAAGCAAAGCGATAACAGTACTAGTGATGAAAGGTTGGAAACGGGTCAAATATTTTGAACCCGGACCCGACCCGGACGTCACATAATTGGACGCGACCGACCTGGGCTTGACCCAGACAAATATGCTTTGAGCTATAAATTCGAATATATCATCATAATCATTGTCAATCATTAGCAATTCACTGCTGGATGGAGTTCTCCGCACGTTTCTTCCACAACGGACCGTCTTCGGCCAGTCTCCTCCATCCACCCTTCTCCCATGTGTCTTTCTTCTGAGTCTTTTCCTGCCCCTTGGAATCCAGTCTAAAATTCTGGTTGTTCATCGGAGGTCCGTTCTCCTGGCAGCATGTCCTGCCTATTGCCATTTCAGAGATTTTACTCTGATCGTGATGTCTTCCAGTGTTGTTATTTTCCGTATCCACGAGCTCCCCTTTTTATCTTTCTTGGTTACACCAAGCATGCATCTCTTCATGCTTCTTTCACTTGTCTGCAGTCTTTCTATATCTTTTTAAGTTAAGGTGTTCCGTACGTAAGTAATGGAAGGATGTATTGATTAAACACTTTTCTTTTAAGACATAATGGCATATTGCTCTTAAAAACTATACTGTTTCGAAATAGTAATACTATATACTAGTGATCCGATTTATTGGCGTAAGAAGTAGACATATAAGTGTTTCCAAGCTTTCGCACATCAACCAGTCGGCTTTTTCAAGGAAGTTAGCAGTTTTTGTCTAACTTCCTTGAAAAAGCCATCTGGTTGATGTACGAAAGCTTGGCAACGCTTATATGTCTACTTTTTACGCCAATAAATCGGATCACTAGTACAGTGTTACTATTTCGTACATAATTGGTGTACTGTTCCTCGTTATCAATCTGTACTGTTTCTTCCAAAAGCTCTCCAACCAACTTTTATACGCCAATTAATTTCTTAATCAGTGTGATCCTCGCTTAATACCTGCTGCCCAAGGTAAATGTAGGAGTTGGTTATTTCCAGCTTTTCCCCCTTCAACTCATAACTCTTCATTCCTTGTAAAAGCATTGTACATCAGTTTTGTCTTCTGAAAGTTCATTTTAATCCCATTTCTTTACCCTTCTCAGCAAGTTCCTAGATCATACTCTGCAGCTCTGAAGTATTATTTGAAAGACTTCAGAAGGGTTCTTTGAAATATCCCTTTTTTATTCAAAAATAAAACCGGATTGGAATATAATACATCTCTGCCCTCCTCAGTTGTTCGACGGGCGCTAAGGAGGGCAGAGGTGTATTATACTGCACAAACTTGTGTTTTACCTCTTTATAATTATGTAACACACGTAAATCTCCTGGTTCTTTGAGACTGAAATGTGCATAGATGAGTTCAGCTTTCCTTGTTGGATGTTTGTTTTCATTGTCATCTTCAGAATTGGAATCAGTATAAGAAAAATCCTCTTTGACTTGGCGACTGGTAGAAGGAGCATCCATGAGATGTCGCTGCGATTTAATTTCTTTTGACAATTCATTTATGAGCAATGTTTTCATTTTGATATAATATGAATTAGGAATACAAGATTGCCATTTAAGTTGGTTGAACTTAGGGTGATATAAAGTTGCTATTTCAGCCTTTTCCGCCTGGGGAGATGACAGTGTGAAGTATTCCTTAAACCTTCGTCCTAGACCTTCCAAATAAGCTTCAGCTAATGGTTGGCAATACGTGAGGTCTCCAGTCAATAAGGTTTGTAATTTGTGGCTTAATGATAACAAAGTTGAAAGTAGGATGCCAAAATACATGTCATTTTCACCTTGGAGGATGTCTAGCACCTCGGCGATGTGTTTAGTACATTTAACATATTCTTCCATATAACTAAAGTCTTGATCTCTCAGCACACTCTTTAAGCCCAATGCTTTATGCAACGTATCTGACTTGTCTTTTATGCGTAGAATTTGTTTCATACCATCGTATAAATTATTCCACCGTGTTACATCAGGTCTGCTAAGTGTGTGATCTAAAATAGCTTGAATAATTTCTGCAGATTTCGGGAGATTTGCAGCTCGCCACAAGGTATTACACGTTTTCATCACTTGTTGATGCCTTTTGAAAAGATCGGTATTGCGGTCTTCTAGTACTTTATGAGTATCTGTAGTTGCACATAAACTGCGTTTATGTGACGCACATCTGAAATGCAAGGGTAACCATTTTCCAAGATGTATACGTGTAGCCGACAAATGCTCTTCGTCATCCTCACTAGGTGAGGTCGAGACAGCGTCCGTATCCTAATCGGAACTACCTGAACTGTTTTCCAAGTTAAAATCCACATCATCCTTAACAATGCTTGCCGCTTGAATCCCGAATACTTCAAATGCTTTAACGAAATTGCTTCCATTGTCAGCAATTGCAGCCTCTACTTTAGAAGAATCCAATTCAAACGTTTTGTATATCTGCAGAAGCATTGCATATATTCCATCATTACTATGCGTTACTTTAAATCTTTGACAAGTTAAAGGTCTGGAAACTCTTTGTAATATCTGTGACTCAATCCAGTGTACCATCACACCCAAGAAACTTCTGTGTCGTCCTGACCAGATATCTACTGTTGTGCAAATGAATTCGGTGTTTTCTAACTCTTGTTTTATGTTTGTCACTTGTTCCTAATAATAATCAGAAAGTCTGCGGCCAAGTGATCTGCTACTCATTATTTTCAAATGTTTGGAATCACCATTCAGCTTTTCGATTATTTTGTGCAACTAGAACTTCTCAATGCATCTAAGGGATATCGTGGAATCCACAAAATATGTAAGTACATCCCTGTCGAACTCTTCTTGCGAATAATATTTTCTTTCGAATGCTTTATGACGTGATTCCCCTGATGTGCTAGTGGTTCGTCGTGGTTTCTTCACTTCTTTCAAATACTCATGGTACTCTTCTACATAACCGGCTCCGTGTTTCCTCTTCAAATGCGTGGTAAAATTTGAAGTACACTTTCTAGATCCTTTTACTTTGATGTTACATTTGGTACACTTTGCTACAACTTTATCTCCACTACATTTATTCTCCACTATTTAAAAAATAAATCGACAATCTAATATACTTACAGCTTCTGTGATATCAGCTATTGATCCCGTGCGGCTGCCACTGGTTGACAGATTGCTACAATCCATTGCCGAAATACTCATTTCGTCCATCTCCAGTGCAGTATTCTCGTCCATTACATACGTTTCACTGTCCAAAATAATTACAATACTATAGCCACAAGCACACATTAGCACTACACTCACAGTTCAGCAACTCAGAGTGTACTGCCGAATATTACAGAAATTTGCGAACTCTTGACATTTTTGCCGTACTTCTCAAGTGTTGTTGTCCATTACTTGTCCGATGCGAACACTGGACTATAGGAAAGTCCTTAAACAGGGAAATAACTTTTGAACGCAAAATGCTAGGTTGTGGAAGTAGTGTGTACATATATACTAAAGTGACTATGTTCTATCAAATGAGACCGATTGCAGCACCCCTAAAGGCGAATTTTGGAAGTTAGCGATCCTATCGCGAGAATCAAGAGAGATAGCGAAAAAAAATTAATAGCAAACGTGTAGAGCGTGGAATGGATCTTCGAGTCAACACATGGCAGTGTAGTGGTGCACTGGATCAAATATAACGTAGTGCGTGGACTGAATCTTCGAGTCTACACATGGCTAGTTATTCCAACGAGGAGTACTGCGAGATGGTTATGTTGTACGGGGAATGCGGTCGTCGGGCAAGAGGGGCAGCACGCCAATATGCTTTACGTTTCCCTAATCGTTCTCATCCGACTGCGGCTACTATCATCAATGTCGTTCGCCGGCTGAGAGAAACCGGGAGCATTACAAGTCGTTCCCGTTCAGGTAGGCCGGCACTTGCAGGTGTGCACGTGCAGCCAGTGGGCGTCTTGGTCTATGCGCTAGCCCACCCACACTGCAGTACGAGAGACATCAGTGCGACGTGTGGCCTTACATTTGGTCGTGTATGGCAAATTTTGCGTGAATTCCGAGCTCACGCGTACAGTGCAACACTAACGCAAGGGTTGCTGCCAGGAGACTATCACAGACGTTATGACTGGTGCAACTTCGTGATGAACACACTGGATGAACAGCCGGATTTTTTGAATAAAATTTTGTGGACGGACGAGGCGAAATTCGATCGCAGTGGGGCCTTAAACCGACACAACGTGAACTATTGGGCACTTGAAAACCCATCATGGCAACAAGAAGTTCGTCATCAGGTGAGGTGGTCCCTCAATGTCTGGTGCGGTATTTGGAACACTCGCCTCATAGAACCTGGGTTCTACGATGGAACCTTAACGGGACGAAGATGCCTGGAGCTATTGTGAACAGTACCTGATTTCCTAGATGACTTGCCGTTAATCCATCTGCGTTCTGTGTAGTTTCAGCATGGCGGCGCCCTACCACATCAGCTGGCGTCAGTGCGAAGCTTTTTGTCGGACACTTTCGGGCACAGGATCATCGGTTATGGAGGTAATGTGGAGTGGCCACCGATGTCACCTGACCTAACTCCATTGGACTTCTTCTTGTGGGGTTACTTAAAGGACCAGGTGTTCAGCTTGACACCCCGCGATGTTAACGATCTACAAACCCGTATTATCCAAGCAAGCAGTAACGTAACACCTGAAATGCTGTAGAACGTCCAACAAGAAGTTCTAGTTCGAATACAGATGTGTATTGCCGCCGATGGTGGACACATCGCGAATGCTTAAGTATTAGTACTGATATTTTGTATTTCTAGAACATTATTTTGGGCTTTTCTTCTTCATAATGTCCTACTGCTGTATGAATTTCCTACTACTTTACTGTACAGTACATAATTAATTGTACCTTGCTGACACGTACATGTATTAGTAAATTTGCATCACCTTATAATGTCCCACTTCTGCACGCGATGAATGACGTATTTATGCCGGTAATCGGATACCGAGAGATCTGCATTACCGGACTTCTATTGGAGTTTTTGGTGAATGTAGGGCGTTATTTCATACTAAATCGGTGACACACGTTTGTTTTTGACTTTTTTTCGCTATCTCTCTTGGTTCTCGCGATAGGATCGCAAACTTCCAAAATTCGCCTCTATGGGTGCTGCAATAGATCTCATTTGATAGAACATAGTCACTTTACTATATGTACACACTACTTCTACAATCCTAGCATCTTGCGTTCAAAAGTTATTTCCCTGTTTAAGGACTTTCCTACACACCCTGTACATTTCACGACAGGACCTAAACATTCTGGAATATTCTTGATTTACATAAAGCTCTCCAACTTCCCAATGCGCGATCATTCTGGGACATTCTACAAACGTCTAACCCATTCTTGCAGCTTCTAGAACATTCTACACGACACTTCGGTCTCTGCTATGTTACATGGCCGACTTTTCTAGACATAGTTTTTGGCACACGTACATTTCTATAAACTATTAGTATGTAATTATTATTTGCAAATTGTGCAATTTCATTACCAAATAATTCCTTTGCGTTTGAATGGCATTATAAAATAATTGAATTATATCCTCTTCATTGTAATGCATTACAGATTAATTCCATTACCTTGTGCAAACCACACTTGGGATTACTTGTTACTGCATTACTTGTAATGCATTACACGTTAATTGTAATCTGTACTTCCATTACTTTGTGATGCATTCCTGCCCAACTCTTTAAATGAGGAGACCCGAGTAATACACCTACGCCTCAACAATGGATATGACTGGAATACAAGACTAGCCCAAAACGTTGGGCAAATCTTGTATTCCAGTCATCTCTATGTCTGGGAAAATCTTGTATTCCTGACTGGAATACAAGACTTGCTCAAACGTTAGGCGGCTGTCATAAAGAAACGTGGAGATTACTTCGAAGGCCTGTAAAGGTATGTTGTGAAATAAATTCGTTTCTCTTTAAGAGGTAACCCACAGTGTGCAAACATTTGGAAATGACCCTCGTATTACATATACTTACTTACCTAGCTTAGCAGAAATATACACTTATACCTCCTAGGGATAAAACTCTGAAACCTACACCGCAAAAATGCATGGAAAAGTTTTGCTCATACTGCTTCAGCTGTCGAATGAAACACAAGATTCCTTCCACATTTAAAAGCATTGCGATTGTGCAAAATGCAAACTTAATTTTAAGCCACCGATCGGGAAAACTGGGCATTGCAAATACACTATCTACCAACAAGTAATTGGACAACCCTGCAATCGACGATATATGCGGTCCTGATACACGTCACGGCCGCCGCCGTTAAATATCGTGAGGGAAACAACAATGCAACCAGTCGCATGCAAGATGTCACGCAGTTCTGAGCTCTCTGATTTCAAGAAGGGTGTAATCGTTGGGTATCACAGAAATGGCCGATCCATACGTGACATATCCAGCGAGTTGAAGTATCCAAAATTGACAGTGGCTTACGTGATTGGCAAGTGGAAGATGAGAGGTGACTTTCGGAATGTGCCCGACCCAGCAAGCCCACAAAACTGGGAGTTAGAGACCGACGGGTGCTGGCCAGAGAAATTCGGAAGAACCGCACCAAATCGATGGGCCACATCCGCGAGGAGTTTTAACAGGCATCCGGGAGTGTTCTTTCGATGAATACCATCCGTAGGGAAGCATCTGTTCGGTTATCATGGGAGTGCTGCCGCCCACAAGTCATTGATCACCAAGTTCAATAGCGCTGCTCGGTTAACGTGGTGCAAAGAACGTCGACAGTGGACCGTTGAACAGTGGAAACAGGTTCTCTGGAGCGACGAATCAAGGTTCACCCTCTACCGTTCGGATGGCAGGGTCTGGGTTTGGCGTCTGCCTGGAGAGTGCCTCCTGCCGGAATGTATTGTGCCAACTTTGAAGTTCGGCGGCGGTGGAATTATGCTATGGGAGTGTTTCTCCTGGTATGGCACGGGACCCTTGGTCGCAATTCTTGGTAGACTCAACGCCGAGACCTACTGCACCATTTTGGATGACCATGCGCTTCCTACGTTGTGGCAGTTTTACTGGGTGGACCCATGTTACTTTCAGGATGACAATGCCACTGCCATGTTGCGAGGTCCACCATGACTTGGTATGGTGACAATGGGGTTAATCAAATGGACTGGCCTGCGCAGAGCCCGGACCTTAACCCTATCAAGCACCTCTGGGACGAGTTGGAGCGTCGACTTAAGGGGTGCCCCCACCGTCCGAAATCGGTGAAGGAACTGACCTGTCTTCTCCAAGCTGAGTGGAAGAAAATAATGCTAGCCGTTGTACAACGCCTGGTTGAGAATATGCCCCGGAGAGTCGCAGCTGTAATCGCCGCTCGTGGAGGCTCCACCAACTATTGAAGTTGAATAAACTTCGCTTTCCTTTGCTATCACAGGTGTCCAATTACTTGTTGGTAGATAGTGTATTTGAAACTGCGTGAAGTCTCATAGGTAGCGCTATCTGACGCAAAAAGTACGCTTCACGTTGGATTTATAGATCTGGAGTTTAAAAAGATAGGCTAAAAGTTAAACTCTTATCCTTTTCGTGGTGAACATGACGTAATATGGTTCCGAAATGGTAAAGTAAAAGAAAAGTAGTTTACCGAACGGAATGATCCTTGTAAAATCCCGTTCACCAACGTGGTCCGTACTAAAACTCAAACTGATGAATAAAACTGTTCGGACCACTATAAATTCTGTTTAAGTTTTGGATGAATGTACAGCCTAATTTATAACCACAGTATTTGAAGGATAACGTTTCTCCAAGATTCTTTTTTAAATTTCGTGAAGAAAATAAAATCTTATAAGTTGCGTATAAAAGAAAGTTGATGTTTTTATTTATTTCTGAAGAAAGGCAGAAACGCATATAAGTTTGCGTTCAGCACAGCGGTATGCTTTCTTAAAGAATTGCTTCATAACAGGACAACGGTTTAAGTTAACGTTCTTTTAGTTTCCTAATAGTTACCAGTTCATTGCCGAAATTTACGATGAAAAGTTGCTTTCTGGAGCGGAAATCAGGCCGCGAAACCTTTAGCCGGAACGCATTTGAAATGTTTCTTTAGCCTCGTCAGTGGGGTAGACATACCTGCGAGGCTTTTTCATTCATTCAAATAAAATCAAGACGCAAGAGAGCCGACTATGGAAGGTCAAAGTTAATCTTTCCTAGCCAATAATTTCGCGTGAGAGAGAGAGAGAGAGAGACGGGGGGGGGGGGCAGCGACCATCGAATATTTTTCGTCCTGTGTGTGAGTAAAATGCGTTGTGCGATAACATTTTTTTTTTTTTTTGGTTGGAGGTTTAACGACCACCGTGAGCAACTCAATGGGCTATAAGCAGACGCCGATAACATTTTGCATTCGTTTGGGTAAAACGACTCCAGAAACAGTTGATTTAATGAAAGAAGTTTACAAAGATAAATGTTTGGGTGAGTAAATGATTTTTAGATGGCACCACGATTTCAAAAAAGGGCGTTTGTCGGCAGAACTGTCCTACTGGTCGACCTGAAAGTGCTGTTACGGAGCGTACTGCCAAAACTATTTGAGCGATCCTGAAAGAACAACAACGAATGACGTATGAAGACATAGCGGCGTCAACTAATGTTTCAGAAACGTCGGCATTCCGCATTCTACGCGACAAATTACTCCTGCATCGTGTGTGTTTCTGATGGGTACCTCATCACCTGACGAGAGAACAATTGTTAGCCAAACTTTAGGTGTGTCATGAGTGGAAGAAAATGATTGAAAAGAATCAAAACTTTCTAAACACAGTAATAACTGCCGATGAAACATGGGTCCACTATTTCGACCCCCTCACGAAACGCACAACGAGTGTCTGGAAGCACACAGGCTCGCCTCCTCCGAAAAAACTCCGCCAAACCAAATCAGCTGGGAAGGTGATGATGATGATAGTTTTCTTTGATCATAAAGGTGTAGTCTATCAGCATGCCGTTCCTCCACAAATTACTGTGAATGTTTTGTTTTGTTTTGTTTTTTCTATTGGAGGTATAACGACCACCGTGAGCAACTGAATGGGCTATAGGCAGTCGCTCGTTCTTCATTTAGGGTCACTGGTTCCAGGGAAGGGAGGGAGCCAGTGCCGTAAGACAAACACAACATCCATGCCTCACCGGGACCCCTTTTGGACGAATGATCAGAGGCCATCGCTTAGACCACTGCGCCACCAATGCACTGTCAATGTTGAGTATTATATTTCAGTCTTGAAGCGTCTGCGATTACACGTATCGATTAAACAACCGGAACTGGTGAGCAAGCGAACCCTACACCATGATAACGCCCTCATACACGTGGCTGTTTGTGTTCAACAGTTTCTTACGAAATACAGTATTGAAATCATGCCACAGCTTGCATACAGTCCTGATCTCGCCCCGTGCGATTTCTGATTGTTTCCAACAATGAAGGAGAAGTTCCGTGGCGCAACATTCAACACAGATGCTGACGTTATTCAAGCTGTACAGGGGTCGCTGAAGCAGCTTCCACAAAATGCCTTCACCACATACTTTGAAAAGTGGATTAGACGATGGGACTGTTGCATATCGTCCGAGGAAAAATACTTTTAGAAAGAAAAACATATTTTGCTGTACCTATATTTTTTCATTTTCTGTGATTTTACTCTCAGTTTTTATGGAACGGCCGTTGTATATACAGGACTTTCAAAAAATCTCTCCTCAGTGGGTATTTTAGGTTATATGGAAAGCAAACAAATGTTTTATGGGAACGTATAATTTACTCACTTACGTAAAAGGGAAGTATTGAAATTGTCGACCTGGTTTGCAAGACATAACCTACCTATTTTACACGCTTTCCTCTGCGAGAGTCAGAAAGTCCCTCCGCAGGAAAGTTAAGGCTGTTCCACTTAATTTTGATGGCGCTACCGTCAAAATTTTTGAATTAAGTAACTTGTATGTTTAATTTCAGTTTTTGCTGTTTTCTTGATAGCATATCAAGCATCAGAATATGTTTCACAGCAACACCAATTTTCACAAGCTTATGATGAGTTAAAATATTCCAAAATGTGGATATTGTTTTCATCATTGCTCTCAGAAGGAAGTCCTTTCGTTTTGCATGACAAATTTTTCAGTCCGCGGGCACGAGTATCGAGCACAAAATTCCACAGTGCGCATTTTCCTATGAAAAATGTTTTTTTTTTTGTTTTTATTTTTTGCTTTTCGAAAATAAAACGGAAATAAAACCGGGTCGTAATCTGGTCAGGAATACTTTGTCCCGACCCGTTTGACCCGCAAAAATTGTCGACCCGTTGACCCGAGACCCGTTTCCATCTCTGCTGTACACCCCATCGAATTTCGTCCGCTGTGGAGATGCTACGCTTTACTGTCAAATGCGGCGATTGAGGTATTCGGACATCCGCGTACGTGCACCAGTCCCCTTACGGAGACGCAGGTTACCTTTCTCCAACCACTGTCGCCACATTTGGCAGATAGTTAGTGCATCCCGATGCGTTTCCGCCGCGATGTGATGCAGGAACTAACCAGCCGTATGTAGCTCTGTGATAAAGTCTCTGGTGAAGGTGTCCATGTGATGATGGGACTTCTTATGACGTCACCCAGGCATTTTCACTCTTTACACGTGCTTTCGCCACCGAGATCAATCCTATGTAATAGTCCACATGCCCAAGTGAGGATAATCAGACTTGGCTCTGCAGATCAGATCAGATCATATGTAGAGGATTGTAGGAAGGGAGTGTCTGACCACAGGTCTTAAACAACCCTTAGAAATAGAAAGCTAGGAGATTTGGGCTAGAAGACTTTATAGGAAAGTGACACGGAAGCGAGGTAGAAAGGGAGAGAAAGACGCCCTTATTACCGGGGTCCGACGTTTTGACGTGCCCATCCAACGCACGACGGATATTTAGCGGTCCGAGCGTTCGTACCTGCCTGGGATCGAACCCGGGGTCTTCTCCGTGGCAGTCACGAAAGTTGACCACTAGGCTATAGCCGCAGCACGACTTAGCTCTGCAAAGCCGTCTTGCCTTTATCTCCCTCACCCATCACGTGATTGGTTCACAACTGCAATGGTTTTCATAACCCAACTGTTGACATATGCCCATCAATTTGCATGGCCCTCCGATATATATCAGGGTTGTGTGTTCCAAAAACAACAATTGAAAATGCTTTTATAAAGAAAAAAAAATGCGTACATTAATTATCATGGAAATACTCATCATTTTTCGAAATACTGTCCGCTGAATCGAATGCGAGTGCCCCAATGTTCCTCCCACTTTTTGAAGTCTTCTGGAATTCTTCTGAAATGGTGTTGAAACACCTCTGCGCGGCTGTAATAAGTTTTTATCAGTCTCAAATAGTAGTCTCTGTACTGTAAACTACAATTTGACTGTAAACTTTGATGACTGACAGAATACTTGTGAAATATCAATGTAAAATCATATAAAGAGTGCATATAACACCTATAACTCCGTCATAAGATAATATGGCACCTTCTTGTACCTCTTTTGTAATATTTGAAAAGCCACAGCCAGGGTAAAAAATTAATTGTTTAATAAACTTTATGGCACTGGGAGATAACGCAGGACGTGCTGGGCCACATGCTATATATTTAAATTCACTCCAGATGTAAACGTGCATAGAGCTTGTTCTACAGCAATACATACTAGTAAATGCTGATAATAAGTATATTGCAGCACGTTCATTAATAGTGACACTTGAACATGTCATAACATGTAACTTAGCAGTCTCCTTAATATGGTTTTAAAATCGGGAAGAACCATAAGTCACATGGTGACAAAACTAGAACTAAATGCAGGTTCGGACATCAACTTAATATTCATTTTCTCCAAATAAGAAACAACAGAACTGGCCATGTGTAGCCTTACATTATCGTGATGTAACACACAATTGTTTTGCAAGTGTGGTCGTTTTGTTGTCACATGCTTCTGCAGATTTTGTAGCACTATTTTCTTGTAGTCGGCATTTATGGTAGTTTTTTACGCTTTCCAAACGTAGTTAGAAAGAGCGTATATGCTCCAGCTTTGTCAGCCTGTCTGTCCGCACGATAACTCGCGTAAAAATGGTTCGATTTCGATGAAATTTTATTATATGGTAGAGTTCAACCTGGGGACGAACCCTATTAAAAATGGACGAAATGGGGTCAAAGGTCAGGACATAGGAGCGGGATCCATTCCATCGCTCTTATGCGTCATAACTTACGTAAATATGCTTCGATTCTGATAAAGCTTCAGTACGTTGTTCCGGAGGTGAACTGAACCGGTTCTGTTGAATATCATCAAAATGGGGTCAAATGTCAGGGTACAGGAGCGATATTTTTTCCACAGCCTCGTAACTTGACTAAAAATGCTTCTTTGCAACAAAACTTCAGTATGTTGGTCCGGAGGTATACTGAACCGGTTCTGTTGAATGTCATCAAAATTGGGGTCAAAGGTCAGGGCACAGGAGTGAGGTTTATTCCACAGCCATTATCCTTATAACTTGAATAAAAATGCTTCTATTGCGACAAAACTTTATCATGTTATTCCGGAGGTATACTGAACCGGTTTTGTTGAATATCATCGAAATGGGGTCAAAGGTCAGGGAACAGAAACGGGAACCATTCCATCGCCTTTATGAGTCAAAACTTAGGTAAAAATGCTTCGATTGCGACAAAACTTTAGTATGTTGTTCCGGAGGTATACTGAACCGGTTCTGTTGAATATCACTGAAATTGGGTCAAAGGTCAGGGCACAGGAATGGGAATTCATTCCATCACCCTTATGCGTTATAACTTACGTAAAAATTATTCGATCGAGACAAAACTTTATCATGTTTTTCCGGAAGTACACTTTACCGGTTCTGTTGAATATAATCGAAATGGGGTCAAAGGTCAGGGCACAGGAGCGAGATTTATTCCACAGCCATTATCCTCATACCTTGAGTAATAACTTGAGTAAGGATTTCTGGTATGTTGGAAAGCGTATCATAATCAATGCATTGCATGATTTTACTACATTGTTGGAGGAACAATGTGTAGATAGATCATACCTTGGCAATCAAAGAATGTAAACAACATGATCTTTCCCGCTGATCTTGATTGACAAACTTTTTTTTATTTAGGCGACAACGGCGATTTCCAAACCCAGCTTTCTCCGTTGGTGTATGGATCAAAATAGTGTAGGCTAGTTTCTTCGCCTGTAATGACCAGTTTCACGACTTCTGGATCTTCGTTTACCATTTGCTTTAATTGTTGACAAACCTCAACTCGACGATGCATTTATTCCTTTGTCAAGAAATGGGGAAACCAAGTTGAACGAACTCGTTCGTTTGTTCATATAATAACACCTATTGTATTGATGTTTACCTCTGTAATACTCGTTGAGGGTCTTCCCTTCCATATCGATTAAAGCAGCTGACTCACAACCATCCGTAAATTCTGTATGCCATCTGTATTTGGTTGATTTTCCTATACATTCTTCATTACAAGCCTCTTGTATAAGACGGAAAGTATCCCCGACAGGCTTCTTAAGTCGACAGCAAAATTTAGTGGTGCATCTTTGTTCCTCTTTTGCATCCATTTTTTCGAAAAATCACAGTGCGGAAACACTTGTTAGGGACAGGTTGCACCAAAAAGTGGTGCTACACCAACTGCACCACTTTCTGAGAAAAGATGCACCATTATGTGGTGCAAACAAATCCTAACAATATGGTGCAACCTTTCATCACTTTATGGGGTAAGGTTGCACCAGAATATGGTGTATGGTTGCACCATAAAATGGTGCAGTCTTACACCATCAAATGTAAGGATGCACCATTTTATAGTGCAACCTTACTCCATAATATGTTGTAAAGTTGCACCACTTGTTGGTGTAGCTTTCCCAAAATGTTGTGCAGCTGGTGTAGTTCCACTTATTGGTGCAACACAACACCTAAATTATATGTAGTCTTTTTACTTCACAGCTTTATGGATAAAATATTTTGAAAACATGGTTTCTGTGTACAGTTCCAAAAAGTTTGTGTTTCATCCATTTAGGAATAAAACGTTCCTTTTTTTTTTTTTTTTTTTTTCCAAATTTTTTTTCGCATATTCGGAAAATTTTAATCTTCATTGCTTATGTCAGCACATATAGTCTCAATTTCAAGATCAATAGCCTTGGCCAATTAAGGCCACAATTTGAGCTTGTTATACTACATTAGAAGCTACTTCTATGCGAGCAACCTCCTCAGAAAACTAAAATTATATTGTCCTACACGTGGCTAGGCACACACGTATGTAACATCAGAAAGTTCAACGTGAGAACGATTATGTCAAGAGCACCAGATATATATGTGCTACAAAAATTATTTTCATCACTTACCTTATTAACTTGAGTGAACACTGCTTTAAAATTTTCCAAACTCGGACTCACTGTGACGACAAACCCAGCATGGCGGCAGAACACAACATCTGCCTCCTTCGGATAACTTGATGACGGAAGACCCATGCGCCGTTTCTTTCACTGCCCCAAAATGTGGTGCAAGGTAACGCCGTTCCAGCTGCATTTGGTAATTTGCACTAAAACTTGGTGCAAGTCAAACGTTTTCAAGCACCAATTTATGGAGCAAGTGTGAAAATCGCATCTTGTAATCCGAATTTGTTTGCGTAGAATAAAAATCAGTTTTTCAAGCTTTCGCTCATCAACCAGATGGCTTTTTCAAGGAAAATAGACAGATACTGTAATCTGAATAATAGAACACTTCAGGCGTTCTGTTATTCAGATTGAAATTTCTGTCTGTCTTCCTTGAGAAAGCCACCTGGTTGATGTGCGAAAGCTTGGAAACTGATTTTTATTCTACGCAAACAAATTCGGATTACTAGTATAGTTATACTATTTTTTACACTTGTTATGGGGTTCAGGAAACAACACTTATTAAACTGCGCACTACCGACGACGCAAGCGTGATAAACAGGTGTTGCCGGTTGCTATGGTTACTACAAAGACTACCGTTGTTTCGAGACTCATGCCAAAGTTGAACGCAGTATTGCACATTTTTTATAAAAAGAAAAAAAACGTTCTCACTTGTTTTGGGACAAACTATGTTCTTCCTGATGTTGCATTTTCTAGGTCAAGTTGTGTAAGTTTCCTTTTATTCTTCCCTTCTTTTTGTGTATGACATTTTCCAAAATGCATGAGTTGAAAAGTTTCTAAACAAAAAGAATGCTTTCTCACGCAATTAAATCCATCATGCAAGCTTTAATTTACTTAAAGTTGCACTTTTCACGATACCCCAATTCAAGCCAGTAGGAATTTTCATTCTCCGAAATCCACTTTATGAGACTTTCCCTTGATTTCTTTCCAAAAAAATTAATAAATGATTTATTAATTTTTTTCCCTTGATTTCTTTCCAAAAAAATTAATAAATGACAAGAAAAATAAAATGTTTTTTGTCGTACTGTAGCATTATCCATTTGATAGGTAAGCAGCATAACTTGATTGACACCATCGTATATAGTGTTTTAAATATTCATTAAATGTGTTAAGGGCTTAAAACAGTTATTAAAATATAAAATTAAAAAAAAATACAGGTACGTGCGCGCGTGTTATATCTTGAACCTTAACTATTATTTTTTACTATTTCTTTTTCACTTAGGCTCTGTGAGTAAGCACGTTTATCTCCCCATATTTTCTTTAACCGTTTGAAAATTAAATCACTTTGGATATTTTCACGAAAATCGTGAGGCGAATTTTTTTTTTTTTTTTTGTAATATTGGTATTCAGCAAGAATATTCGCTTTTTTTGTTCATTTGCGTATGAAAAATTTTAATCGCGTTTCAAGTTTTAAAGTATAGGTCGCATCTCGTAGTTTGCCTTAGCTTTTGTATTAATTTTCTTCTTGACAACACAACAGAGGTGATAGATAACCTCTCCCACTCTAATCTCTTTAAACCTGCTACCCCTCCATTCCCCTAATAATTTGGCACCGTCCCCCTCTGCAGGAGGTTGCGTCTTCCGAGAAATCCTTGCGTATTACTACCCTTTGAATATTAGGCAGTTCGTGTTCTACACACTTAGTGGAAATTTATCGAAGACATTCCACTTGCATGATAACGTTGAATACAATTATTTACATCGTTAACTGGTTTTATTCCGTAGGAAACAAGTATTTACGCATTAAGTTGTATTTACCTTCCATAAATGTTTCACTACATGAAATGTTTATTTCGTTAATAGCCTGTCGGAACTTCTGCTATCTTTGAGATCACGCTGGCCATCATAAAATTGACGTACGGAGGGTTTTAAATAAAT
This sequence comes from Macrothele yani, assembly GCA_039090855.1. NCBI lineage: Eukaryota > Metazoa > Arthropoda > Arachnida > Araneae > Macrothelidae > Macrothele > Macrothele yani. The sequence goes on from CM077004.1 coordinate 38,404,353, forward strand.
TGTAAGCCTTTGTAAGAAGCAATAACTCCTAGCTGTTGACAATTCTTGTCCATATTTCATTACCTTTTGTCAGTAGTATAATAATGAAAGGAACTGTATGTTGTAAGAAGACTGTGTTCGTTTACTATAAGCCCTGTTCAGGTTATATGTTTATGCCTAATTGCAGCTCGTTGCATAGTTCAGAAAGTTGCCACTTCAATAAATTTATTATTCTCTTAAACTTATTCTGCAGGTTGTCCTAAAATTATCTTACTAAATTATTACTTGAATCTCTCAGTTCTTCCGATACTTATTCTATTTCCTAATTATTCGCTCTTTCATGTTTGCTCCAGTTCTATGTTTTTCATTCTCTTGCGGTATCCTTGCCCGGAGACCCTAAAAGTCTACCTTCTCAGACCATCACTTCGCGATCTTTTTTTGTCCAATTCCTTTTTTTAGACCACTGCATCCGAGCTTCTCTCGACCCCCTAGCTCGTAGGGGAGAGCGTCTCTCCAACGCCTCCTGAGCAATAAACTAATTTAACAGTCTCGATGCACTTTATCGGATCAGAATGTACTAAAAACTGCGTAGGCCAATATCACCATAAAAAGCACTTAACGTTTTCTGAACAGGCTCTTCAATACAAAAAGCGACTGCATAAGAACTATTTTACAACTGTTGCTAATTACCGTATTTGGTTCGTTCCTTTTTGGCCAGGAAGATGTAATAGTCTGTCTCTCTCTCTCTAGATGTATCTGAAAACACCAACGTTGTTCCTCAAACAAAACCAGGCGTGCAGAATTGGAGTTCAGACTTCATTTTTCATAAATTTAATAGAAAATTTTAACGGGTTTTCCAAACACGTTTAATCCGACTTCTGTGTTTATCGTTCTGGTCATTGGATGACTGAATTTCCGCAGATCTCTCTGTCACCATCCGTTAGTAACACTAAGGACTTTGACTGCTCTTCAGTGAGATTTAAAACTGCCTTCCACAGCGCCCATAAGCGAAGCCTGAGAAAGAAAAAAGAACGAGAGAGAGAGAATCTTTCTTGGTATTGAGATAGTCTTTATAGGTATTGAGTCTTTCTGCACGTCCGCCCTCAACGATGATCAAAACGCAACTTCTCCTGTGTTGCCATACAATGCTCTTATACCTTTCTGAAGTCCCTGGATCATTTAATCTTCCCTTGAGCAAAGGTGTTAAGTAAATCCTTTATACCGTGTTTTATTGATGATTCGAATGTTCCTGATTTCTTCATTTACCGACGCTGAGCGATCAACATCTGCCGTCATATCAGTAGAATACATTACAAAATATACATTAGCGTACATCGTTATTCTAATTGTGAACACACTGTTCACCTGTTTACATAACGGCTAATCTTTTGTTGTTTGGCGACAACCTGGCTAGAGAGGACGCTTATCAAAAGGCTTCTACTGCAAATGACGCACACAAAGAAACATCAAGAGCGAACGTAAATATTAAAACATATTTGTAATATTTAGTCCTGAAAGCGATGTCATAATCCTATATAGGACATGATAATATCTTTATTTTCAAGGTCTAACGCAGATGCAACGGAAATGGGACAACCGCACAGCAGTTACCAAAGAAGATTCATTGACAAGTAACGATACAATGCTCTACAATGCAAACTCAAATACACTTACGAACCATAAATAACATTAGGACCACCAACCAAAGAGCGTGTTGGGCAGCCTTTTGTCCCGATAACTACCTAACAAAGATTGGGCTGGGACTCTTCTTGCCCAGGTAATGATCAAGCAAATAGAGTTTGGGGAAACCTTATTTTCAGATAACTACCAACCAAAAGGCGTATTGGACTGCTTCTTGTTCCGATAACCGCAAAATCAAAAGAGAGCTTTTTTGGCCACCTTATACCCCTATAACTACTAACCAAAGAGGCTGTTGGGCAGCCACTTTTTCCAACAACCACTAACCAAAGAGCGTGTTGGGCCGAATCTTATCTCGTTATTGGCTTACACCCGACACGGTATAGACTCCGCTAGCCTGCAGAAGGTTCCTCAAGTATTCTGTACTATATAGACAGAATGACGTCCCCGAGTTTGGCCGCAGAGCCAGGCACTGGTGTGGAGTCGCACAGCATTCCTCAAATATTCAATGAGATTCAAGTAAAAGGATTTTGGCTGTCACAGAAGCGCACACGAAATGCTCTTTTAGCACGTCTTCTGAAAAAAAAAATAGTTGAGTTCTAAAAGTATCATTATGTCTGTCAGCCTGTGGACACCATATCAGTATGTCCGTCAGCCTGTGGACACCATATCACTATGTCCGTCAGCTTGTGGACACCATATCAGTATGTCCGCCAACCTGTGGACACCATATCACTATGTCCGTCAGCCTGTGGACACCATTTCCTTCAGCCTGTGGGCACCATTTCCTTCAGCCTGTGGACACCATATTACTATGTCCGTCAGCCAGTGGACACCATTTCCTTCAGCCTGTGGACACCATATCGCTATGTCCGTCAGCCAGTGGACACCATATAACTATGTCCGTCAGCCAGTGGACACCATATCACTATGTCCGCCAGCCTGTGGACACCATTTTCTTCACCCTGTGGACACCATATCACTATGTCCGTCAGCCAGTGGACATCATATCACTATGTCCGTCAGCCTGTGGACACCATGTCACTATGTCCGTCAGCCTGTGGACACCATTTCCTTCAACCTGTGGACACCATATTACTATGCCCGTCAGCCAGTGGACACCATATCACTATGTCCGTCAGCCTGTGGACACCATATCACTATGTCCGTCAGCCTGTGGACACCATATCACTATGTCCGTCAACCTGTGGACAAAATATCACTATGTCCGTCAACCTGTGGACACCATATCACTATGTCCGTCAGCCTGTGGACACCATATCACTATGTCCGTCAGTCTGTGGACACCATATCACTATGTCCGTCAGCCTATGGACACTATATCACTATGTCCGTCAGCCAGTGGACACCATATCACTATGTCCGTCAGCCAGTGGACACCATATCACTATGTCCGTCAGCCTGTGGACACCATATAACTATGTCCGTCAGCCAGTGGACACCATATCACTATGTCCGTCAGCCAGTGCACACCATATCACTATGTCCGTCAGCCTGTGGACACCATATCACTATATTCGTCAGTCTGTGGACACCATATCACTATGTCCGTCAGGCAGTGAACACCATATCACTATGTCCGTCAGCCAGTGCACACCATATCACTATGTCCGTCAGCCTGTGGACACCATATCACTATGTCCGTCAGCCTGTGGACACCATATCACTATGTCCGTCAGCCTTTGGACACCATATCACTATGTCCGTCAGCCTGTGGACACCATTTCCTTCAGCCTGTGGACACCATATTACTATGTCCGTCAGGTAGTGGACACCATATCACTATGTCCGTCAGCCTGTGGACACCATATCACTATGTCCGTCAGCCTGTGGACACCATATCACTATGTCCGTCAACCTGTGGACACCATATCACTATGTCCGTCAGCCTATGGACACTATATCACTATGTCCGTCAGCCAGTGGAAACCATATCACTATGTCCGTCAGCCTGTGGACACCATTTCCTTCAGCCTGTGGACACCATTTTCTTCACAATGTGGACACCATATCACTATGTCCGTCAGCCAGTGGAAACCATATCACTATGTCCGTCAGCCTGTGGACACCATTTCCTTCAGCCTGTGGACACCATTTTCTTCACAATGTGGACACCATATCACTATGTCCGTCAGCCAGTGGACATCATATCACTATGTCCGTCAGCCTGTGGACACCATGTCACTATGTCCGTCAGCCTGTGGACACCATTTCCTTCAACCTGTGGACACCATATTACTATGCCCGTCAGCCAGTGGACACCATATCACTATGTCCGTCAGCCTGTGGACACCATATCACTATGTCCGTCAGCCTGTGGACACCATATCACTATGTCCGTCAACCTGTGGACAAAATATCACTATGTCCGTCAACCTGTGGACACCATATCACTATGTCCGTCAGCCTGTGGACACCATATCACTATGTCCGTCAGTCTGTGGACACCATATCACTATGTCCGTCAGCCTATGGACACTATATCACTATGTCCGTCAGCCAGTGGACACCATATCACTATGTCCGTTAGCCAGTGGACACCATATCACTATGTCCGTCAGCCTGTGGACACCATATAACTATGTCCGTCAGCCAGTGGACACCATATCACTATGTCCGTCAGCCAGTGCACACCATATCACTATGTCCGTCAGCCTGTGGACACCATATCACTATATTCGTCAGTCTGTGGACACCATATCACTATGTCCGTCAGGCAGTGAACACCATATCACTATGTCCGTCAGCCAGTGCACACCATATCACTATGTCCGTCAGCCTGTGGACACCATATCACTATGTCCGTCAGCCTGTGGACACCATATCACTATGTCCGTCAGCCTTTGGACACCATATCACTATGTCCGTCAGCCTGTGGACACCATTTCCTTCAGCCTGTGGACACCATATTACTATGTCCGTCAGGTAGTGGACACCATATCACTATGTCCGTCAGCCTGTGGACACCATATCACTATGTCCGTCAGCCTGTGGACACCATATCACTATGTCCGTCAACCTGTGGACACCATATCACTATGTCCGTCAGCCTATGGACACTATATCACTATGTCCGTCAGCCAGTGGAAACCATATCACTATGTCCGTCAGCCTGTGGACACCATTTCCTTCAGCCTGTGGACACCATTTTCTTCACAATGTGGACACCATATCACTATGTCCGTCAGCCAGTGGACACCATATCACTATGTCCGCCAGCCTGTGGACACCATTTTCTTCACCCTGTGGACACCATATCACTATGTCCGTCAGCCAGTGGACATCATATCACTATGTCCGTCAGCCTGTGGACACCATGTCACTATGTCCGTCAGCCTGTGGACACCATTTCCTTCAACCTGTGGACACCATATTACTATGCCCGTCAGCCAGTGGACACCATATCACTATGTCCGTCAGCCTGTGGACACCATATCACTATGTCCGTCAGCCTGTGGACACCATATCACTATGTCCGTCAACCTGTGGACAAAATATCACTATGTCCGTCAACCTGTGGACACCATATCACTATGTCCGTCAGCCTGTGGACACCATATCACTATGTCCGTCAGTCTGTGGACACCATATCACTATGTCCGTCAGCCTATGGACACTATATCACTATGTCCGTCAGCCAGTGGACACCATATCACTATGTCCGTCAGCCAGTGGACACCATATCACTATGTCCGTCAGCCTGTGGACACCATATAACTATGTCCGTCAGCCAGTGGACACCATATCACTATGTCCGTCAGCCAGTGCACACCATATCACTATGTCCGTCAGCCTGTGGACACCATATCACTATATTCGTCAGTCTGTGGACACCATATCACTATGTCCGTCAGGCAGTGGACACCATATCACTATGTCCGTCAGCCAGTGCACACCATATCACTATGTCCGTCAGCCTGTGGACACCATATCACTATGTCCGTCAGCCTGTGGACACCATATCACTATGTCCGTCAGCCTTTGGACACCATATCACTATGTCCGTCAGCCTGTGGACACCATTTCCTTCAGCCTGTGGACACCATATTACTATGTCCGTCAGCCAGTGGACACCATATCACTATGTCCGTCAGCCTGTGGACACCATATCACTATGTCCGTCAGCCTGTGGACACCATATCACTATGTCCGTCAACCTGTGGACACCATATCACTATGTCCGTCAGCCTATGGACACTATATCACTATGTCCGTCAGCCAGTGGAAACCATATCACTATGTCCGTCAGCCTGTGGACACCATTTCCTTCAGCCTGTGGACACCATATCACTATGTCCGTCAGCCAGTGGACACCATATCACTATGTCCGTCAGCCTGTGGACACCATATCACTATGTTTGTCAGCCTGCGGACACCATATCACTATGTCCGTCAGCCTGTGGACACCATATCACTATGTCCGTCAACCTGTGGACACCATATCACTATGTTCGTCAGCCAGTGGACACCATATCACTATGTCCGTCAGCCTGTGGACACCATATCACTATGTCCGTCAGCCTGTGGACACCATATCACTATGTCCTTCAGCCTGTGAACCCCATATCACAATGTCCGTCAGCCAGTGGACACCATATCACTATGTCCATCAACCTGCGGACCCCATATCACTATGTCCGTCAACCTGCGGACTCCACATCACTATGTCCATCAGCCTGTGGACACCATACCTCTGCAAGTGATATCAAAAATTCCTTTTGCAGTCGAAAGCCTGAACTGTGAAGACTGCAATCCATAGGTTTTGGTCATTTTCCGATGCATACCCCATTCTCTAGGTGGTGCCATTTTCCCCTTTGTTTTTGATTGAAGGTTTAACGACCACCGTGAGCAACTTAATTGGTTATATAAGCAGTCGCCCCTGCCTAATTTAGGGCCACTGGTTCCAGGGAAGGGAGAGTGCCAGTGCCGTAAGACAAACACAACGTCCATGCCACGTCAGGATTCGAACCCGGACCCTTCTCGGAGAAATGGTCATAAGGTGGCGTAAATGTACATGCCAAATTCAAAATATATTTTAATCTATACAGTTGTTTAAAAATAATCGATGCGAAAAATTATTTTTACTTTCCAATACCTTTTAGTACGAAGGCCATTTTACGTAGTTTCTATTTGAAATAATGCATGGTATCGCCGCTTGGCAACATAAATAAATATCGTAGTTTTACCAAAATTTCTGCTTCTAAAAATCCGATATAAACATTTTCGTTTAGAGTTAAATCTCATAACAATGAGTATTTTGCATGCGTTATACAAAATTTCGGGACAACATGCTATGCCACTAGGGAGCGTCAGTGCATATCTCTGCTTTTGACATGCTTGCAACTTTATCTTCGTTTCTAAAAATCAAATTGAAAAAAATATTTTTCGGCCAGACCTCCCACACTCAGCGGGGAAATGTTTAGTTTTCTCACTAGGGGTGTTAATATAAATCTCTGAAATAATGATATCTCGAAATCAAAGGCACGAACTAAAAAAATTCTTTTTGCTCCTCGTAAATTTCGTAGCGAGGAATATTTTTCACATATTTGCCAATTTCTGTACCCCACAGTTTTGAAATGTAACTGTTTATTTCTATTTGTACTAGAAACTGTATCTTCGTTTCTGAGAACCCGATTTGAAAAATTCACTTCTTGGATATCTTCCGTTATGAATAAAGTTTTGTGCGCAAAATTTTTAAGCCATTACTTAGTAAAAGCCAATGCATACGTACCAGGAAGAGGGCTTCTTTTGTTTATGAAACTTCTTCAAGCTAGTTAGTTACGTAAGATTTATTTTGTTTTGTTTGTTTAATTATACTTGTACTGTATTCTCGTCCCGCTGTTAGAGTGAACTACAAAGCCACATAAGAGCTCAGAAGTATGTCAAGTAAATACCCATCTTGTTACGTTATGTTTATTTTCTGTTGTTTGTTTAATTATATCTATACTGTATCCTCATTTCGTTATTAGGATGAACTGCAGAGCCACATAAGGGCTCAGAAGTATGTGAAGTAAGCATTCATCTTGTCAGGGTCAACCGCAGAGCCACGTCAAAACTCAACTATAAGTCAAATCTATTTTTCACTTGGTTAGGGTGAAACAGGGGCAGGTCTCCCACGGAGTCGAAATCGCTGGTTCCAGTGATCATTTGGAACCGGGTACAAACTTTTCTGAGTTAGAAATGAGATAGTATTGGAAACCTTTTTTTACACTTTTCTGAGACAAATTTAGAAATGTACTCATAAGAGAAAGAACAGGAATAATAGATATTATAAAAATAATAAAAGAATCAAAGTGGAGATGGGCTGGACATACTGGAAGACTGAAAGATGGACACGATTAATAACAGAATGGCAACCGAGAGATGGAGAGAGACTAAGGGTTCGCCAGAGAACAAGATGGAGAGATGACCTTCAGATACTTAGAGGTGCTAAATGGTGGACTGATACTAAGGATAGAGGAAGTTGGAAAAGACTGGGGAGGCCTATATTGTACGGTGGGTACCAACGGGCTGAGAAGAAGACGAAATTTTCTTATTTTATTTTGCTTGCGAAGAAAGCAGAAGGTGAACGGGATCAACAGGTTTTTCCTTTCCTTTTATTACATTAGAAGACAAATTTGAAACCGCAAATTCGAATTGGGAACTTCCCAGTCTTGTTCTGAAGCTGCTCGAAAATTAACTCAAATTGAAGGCAGAAGTTCTTGTACGAAGCTTTCAGAATGATTTATTTATTTATTTTTACCATTCTTAGCTGTTACATGAAATATTTCTACAATTAATGCCATTATTGACATATTAATATGGGAATACTGAAACAGCACGGATAATCAATTAAAAGGTCTACATAGTGACCTGACTTAGCCTTGAAACCCCGAAGTCATAGTCAAATAGAGCCCAGCGTTTGACAGATCATGAAAAAGAAAATCGAAGTATCAGAATGAAACAGGCAATGTTCGTTTTAGAATATTCACCCACCCTATTCGGGCTTGTGTTTACCCCCCCCCCTTTTTTTAAAATAATAATAAGATTATTAGTGCGAAAGTAAGTAGCTTTTTAGTTTCTTTTTAAGTAAATTATAATTGTTAATTATAGTTATTTCAGAAGGTAAATGATTCCAATAGTGTGGGCCCTGATGATTTATGCTTTGCTTAAATCAATTCAGTTTTTGGCTTACATGTTTTAATAAGAGTCTTTTTTCTGGTATCGTATTTATGCGTAACACTATGGATATCAATGCCGCTCAATTTGTGCGATGAAACCGTGAGCTTAAAAAATGTTTCTTGCGTTGTGCTTGAAGCAAAGACTGAAGGAAACTGGACCTTTGAAACTACAAAATTCAAAATGCAAAACGCATTTGGAACCAGTTTTCACGAATGTTTTCTCTCATTGCACTTCATCTTTTTCTTTGCTGAAGTTTAGTACAATTTGTTATCATTAATAGCTAGCTAATTGTATAAAAAAAAAAAAGAGGTAGCATTTTTCCGCCTTCGATTTTCTGTTACAGCTATAGCTTTAAATGAAATAAATCTCATCTTCTAATGCGTAAGTCATCCTTGGTAGAGTCTGTGAAGCAGAGTTTCAGAAGTTCGAGTTTTCCGCTTCATGTAAGAAATCTGCATCTCAAATGCTTTAAGTTTCTGTCAATTGCTTCAAAATTGCATCGCTTACACCAGTAAGCAGCCACTGGGAAAATTATTGAGAATGTAATCCTCAGTGTTTTGTCTAGATGTGTAGATTCCTATCTTTCCGCAAATTAGCTTAATCATGAAAAAACACAAGTAGTGCCTTATCTCCCGTCTGCATCAACTTGGAAACAACGGATTTAACAGGTATCTTATTCTAAATTGAAACACTTCAGCACCTTCAATTCCTTGTTTTATTTTTAAGAGATTCCACAGCATTTCTCGTTACCATAACACTTTGGTGCTTCATAAATTCACTTGCTACTAAAAAACTGCTTAAGATTTCTTTCACATTTCTTTCGGCACAGTAGATGAAGTTGTACCAGCGTCATATCTAAGGCTGTCGATCTTCCTTTCAAGTTTCTGACACAGTTGTCAGCATCTTCCATTGCCTGATGTTTGACATCTTAAGCTTCGAAGCTCATAACATGTGATGATAGATGCGCATGAGAGTCTAAACTGCACGAAAAAAAAAAAAAAGAAAGGATTTTTTTACCAATTTTCCAATCATATCTACACACAGTGTGTGTGTACGGGCAATTTTAACATTTTGGCGAGTTGTTAAACGTCACATTAAAAAAAAAAGTTTGCTTCTTCCTTAAAATTAATACATGCGAAACAAATAAATGCTTTCAACATATGGCAAACATATAATTTTAAAGATACGCTCTATTGCTTGCATTAACGTCTACAAAATGCTTCTTCGCGAAGAACTATATATATACAGGGTTATTACGAATGAAATAAATAGTTTCAACATTATAAAATCAAAACTATTTAAGATATTGGCACTCACGTTGCTTCGTTTTGTAAGGAAGCTCTTAAAGCTTGTTACAGCAACTTATAGATGTTTGATGTATGCTCCCTTAGTCATACGGCACATCTCAATGCGGTAGTCGAATTCTTGTTGCTAAACACGTGTTAACATGTCTTCATCAACCCTAGTAATAGCTGGTATGATACGTTGTTTTAGATCATCTAAATTAATAGATAGGGGAGATCGAGGACTGTCTTTGAGATAGCCCCATAAAAATCACACGGTGTTAGATCCGGACTTTTGGTGGCCAACATGTGAGTGACAAGTTGTTACTTGTTGCGCAGCCAATCCAGCGTTGTGGAAGATATTCATCGAGGTAATTTCTAATTTTCCGATGCCAGTGGGGTGGTGCTATGATGCTGTTGGAAAATGAAGTTGTCACTGTCTTCGTGCGATTGAGGCATCAACCAAATAATTAGCATACCGAGATAAGAACTTCCCGTTACAGTGGGGGTTTTTTTTGGAGAAAAGGGGGTCATACATATTTTTTTATGGGATGTAGTACAGAACACAGTAACCTTTAGGGAATGCTGCACATGCTCCACTGTTACTCTAGGATTTTCAGTCCCCCATATGCGAATGTTAGGTTTGTTGACTTTTCCACTTATGTGGAATGTCGATTCGTCGCTGAGAGTTAGGCGCACACTAAAACCATCTTCTTCAATACGCTCCAGCATTTCTGTGCAGAAATTGCGATGTGCAGTTCTGTCATTATCACTTAGACATAGCAGTAACTGCAGTTTGGGGAGAGTCATTTTCAGCAGCATCCTCAAAATTTTCAAAACAGTCAGTTGTGGAATTTGTAACTCCCAATCCGCCATCTTTGTGGATTTTCTTGGGCTGCGTTGCTAAGTGACACGAAGACGCTCCACTTGTTCTTCAGATACACGTGGTCGCCATGGACTTATTTTTTCGCAAATATCCTGTGCCAGTCGTAGATCGATTGTCTATTCGGCGGTGATTTCTTGAAACATGTTCTACAGCGCCGTTGCACAACAAAAAAAGAATTCGTTTTGCTTAATTCAAGCACATACAACACCTTCTCCACAGCATTTGCGGCCATTTTGCCTTACTGGTTACGTGGCGGTGAAAACGTACGATCTTTTAGTGACGCCATCTATATAATAAAATTGTCACTATTGGTGATAGAACGGTTAATCGTGAGTGTCAATATCTTGCATAGTTTTGGTTTTATAAAATGTTGAAACTGTTTCATTCTTTGGTTTTATAAAATGTTGAAACCCTTTCATTTTTTTGTTTTATAAAATGTTGAAACCATTTTTTTTGTTGGATTTATAAAATGTTGAAACCATTTCATTTTTTGGTTTTATAAAATGTTGAAACCATTTCATTTTTTGGATTTATAAAATGTTGAAACAATTTCATTTTTTGGTTTTATAAAATATTGAAACCATTTCATTTTTTGGTTTTATAAAATGTTGAAACCATTTCATTTTTTGGTTTTATAAAATGTTGAAACAATTTCCGTTTTTGGATTTATAAAATGTTGAAACCATTTCATTTTTGGTTTTATAAAATGTTGAAACCATTTCATTTTTTGGTTTTATAAAATGTTGAAACCATTTCATTTGTAATAACGCTATCTACGTATATTAATTCGTTTCATTTTCCGTATGAAATCTCTTGCATTTTATAAAGTTTTACCATCGGGCATGAAGACTTTAATTTTATCTTTAAAATTCTCTTCCGTTCTATACCTAGCATAATTTTCAACTTAAAAAATAAATAAATCCCATTTCGAAGTGTCATATTATTTAAATTGAAAAATTAGTGAATCGCAATTGATCAGCATCTGTGCTATGCGTCTAAATAGCACCTAAGAATGTCTATAAGCCTGATAAGAAAATTTCACATTTTTTCTGAAGGTTTAACAAGGATTAAGTTTTACATCGAGAATTTTTCGTGTTCCTTTTCAGAAGAATGATCAGAAGCCATCGCCTCAGACCACTCTGCTACCTGGGCAGCAATATTTCTCTTTTTTATTTTAAATTTGCCATTTTGTTCGATGCCATGATTTTTTGGTGCTCCTTAGTTTGGCCCGGCAGTGATTCATAATGCACGATGTTTTCTTGCTGTTCAATCTAGATTAAACAATCTAGATTATTAGCCATCGATCTTCCAGGAGCTCATCATTCTTAGCAAAAATTGGTGAGAACAAGGACTGGCCCACGAATTCTACTGGTTATCTCAGTAACTGGCTTCCTACGAGAGTTGCATACCAGTCAGTGTTAACTAGAACGAAAAAGTAAAGGCCGAGAACATTCTTGGCACACTGCGCTTTTGGTAATACATATTCTGCTGCCTTCAGTAACATCTGTAATAAACAAGAACAAAGAGTTCGGAATATGGAATGAAAAAGATGAAAGAGAATACATCTACGATACAGAGAGGAAGAATATGTAGTACTTACGTAGTAAACCAGGAGGAGGAAGAGAACAATATGTACACAAATGCATATGTATATGTCATATATAGAGTAAGACAGCGAAAAGGCAAGAGAGAGGGAAAAGTATAGTAAAAAAGATAAAATTATACGTGCATGAACGTACAGAGAAAAAAGCTCAAGAAAAAGGTAGGGAATAGTAGCCAGAGAAAGTCTGGAAGCGAGGGAAGAAGAAAGAGAAAATATAAGTCGGCAAAGAGAAAGAGATAAGTAGCAGAAGAAATTGACACAGCTGGAGAAAGAGAGGGGAAGAAAGAGAAACAGAGCGAGAGGCAGAAGAGATATACGGTTAGGGAAACAGACAAAGGAAGGGAATGAACGATATAGACCGACGTTGAAATAGAAATAGAAACGGAGAAAGACAGCAAAACTGAGAAAATACAGAGTCTAAAAATAGACAGAGAAAGAGAGAAACTGGGGCAGGTAAAGAGACAAAAGGAAGGACAGAAAATGACCAAAACAGAAAGAAAGCTAGAAAAACAGAAATGAAAGAAGGGAAATAAATAAATATGAAATAAAATAAAGAAGGGGCCGGGAGAAACAGAAAAAGTGACGGAAATGGAATAGAAACAAAGAGAAAGAACAAAAGATATAAGAGAGCAGAAACAGCATGAAAGGTAGACAGGTAGACAGACTGATAGAAAAAGAGGGGAAAAATAAATCATAGGAAAAAAGAAAAATATAGGAACAAATGGACAGATGAGTAAGCAGAAAACGATAGACAGAGAAAGGCAAAGGAAAGAATGACCAAAGAAGAGACGGAGAAATAGAAACAGTACTCGCCTAAATTTTCACTCGATGCCTTAATGAAGGAAAGATTCCTGAGGATTGGAACACCGCTACAATGATCCTGCTACATAAGAAAGGTGACATTGAGGATCTTGGAAACTACAGACCTATCAGCCTCCTATCAGTAGTTTATAAAATCTTCACTAAAGTTCTTTCACACCGCTTGAAGGCAACACTGGACATGGCTCAACCGAGAGAACAAGCTGGATTCAGGAGTGGCTACAGCACAATAGATCATATCCATGTGCTGAGAGAACTAATTGAAAGAGCGAGGGAATATGAACTTCCATTGTGCATGGCTTTTATCGATTATGAAAAAGCCTTTGATTCAGTGAAACCATCAGCAGTTACAATGGCTCTGAAAACCTGCGGTATTGAAGATGCATACATTAATATTATTAATAACATCTATGAAAATGCAAGTGCAAAGATTAGGCTGTTTGAAAATACAACACACATAAAAATTGGAAAGGGAGTGAGACAAGGTGACACCATATCTCCGAAGCTCTTTAATGCCACATTGGAGGGTGTTTTTCAGTCGCTGAGCTGGGAAAACAAGGGGATAAAGATTAATGGAGATTATCTAACCCACCTTCGTTTTGCTGATGACGTAGTCATTTTTGCAACTACCCCATCAGAGCTGCAGAGTATGATCCAGGAACTTGCTGACAAGAGTAAAGAAGTGGGATTAAAAATGAACTTTCAGAAGACAAAAGTGATGTTCAATGCTTTTACAAGAAATGAAGACTTATCGATTGATGGAGAAAAGCTGGAGATAACAGACACGTACGTTTATCTTGGACAGCAGATATCTAGTGAGGGTCACATTGATAAAGAAATTAATCGGCGTACAAAACTTGCCTGGAGAGCTTTTGGAAGAAACAGCATAATTTTCAAGAGCAATATGCCATTATGTCTTAAAAGAAAAGTTTTTGATCAATGCATCCTTCCAGTGCTTACGTATGGTGCAGAGACGTGGACCTTAACTAAAAGAGACATACAAAGGCTGCAGACAACTCAAAGAAGCATGGAGAGGTGCATACTTGGTGTAACCAGGAGAGATAAGAAGAGGAACTCGTGGATCCGAAAAATGACAAGAGTGGAAGACATCATGATCAGAGTTAAATCCCTGAAATGGCAATGGGCTGGACATACTGCCAGAAGGACAGATCATCGATGGACAGCCGAAATTTTAGATTGGATCCCAAGGGACAGGAAAAGACCCAGAAGAAGACCACATGGGAGATGGGTGGATGAAATTCGAAAGTATGCAGGGGTGACATGGAGGAGACTGGCACAAGACAGACCGTTGTGGAGGAAACTTGGGGAGACCTTCGTCCAGCAGTGGATTGATAATGGTTGACAATGATGATGATGATGATAGAGAGCGAGATGTTAAGTAAGGGAGAAGATAGAAGGATGATAGAAAGAGCTAAAGAAAAAAGGAATGGAGAATAAAAGAAAGGTAAATAGAGACAGACAGGCAGAGAAGGGGGACAGAGCGAAGACAATAGAAAGAAAAGTACTGAAGTAGGAAAAGAAGCACGGTGAGAGATACATGGCTTTAGAATAAGATACAGCAAAAGGAAAATGAAGACCGGAGAAGATAAGGACCAAGAAACAGGCATGGAAAAGAGAGAGAGATAGAGTGTTTAAAATCGTGACAAACTAAGAGAGATAAACAGCAAAAATGAAAAAAAAAAAATGACAGAGAAAGCGCGCGTCTGTGTGACAACTGCCATCATACGGTTTAAGTATTCTATCTATAAATATATGATGATTAATTTGGAGCAAACTTGCTTTATTTTCTTTGTTGGACTCTAAATAACATAGAATTTGTTTTAGTTAATTGAAAATGCAAACACTAAGCACGGAATCTCAAAACAAAATTCACGTAGTCATATTTAGGGCATAGCAATCTTTGGCTATCCGCATTAACAATCTGCGAATTTTAGAGATAAACAAGAGTATGTGAAAATAAGAATAATTTGCGTGAAGACAGTACTTAATATGGATGGAAACTTAAATATTCTCGCAAGATTTTCCAACCGAAGTTACATTAAAAGCTAGAAAAATTTTCATTAAGCATACATTTTTCACTGCCATTCATTTAATGGTAGCCAGCGCATGTATGCACTCATTGTCCACATTGTCGGACGACGTCAATTCCACGGTAATTACAGACCGGTATCAGATATCTTTGTACGCGTGTGAACGAACTGTCAGAGAATTTTCACCTGGATCGTTTTTGCTTTGCTGCTTTCAAAATCACAAGCGTCAGGAGCTAAAATTCAGTGGAAATTTCCGCCACTGAGCAAAAAGAAAAAAACGTGAAGAAGCAAATACTGAACGGAAATATGATTTAATCCGGTGAGAATGGAGGGTGTGGGTGCTTTTATTTAATAGCTGAGCCCTGATCAGAATAAGAAATAGCGACGTTTTGGAAAATAAAAAAATAACAAAGAAAAAAAGTAACGTAAAGGAAATAAGAACGATGGGGACAGAGACCATCCGAGCGTGGAAGGCGGAGAGGTTTGAAACCCCACGTCCGCAACTCACTTGCTCCCCGACTAAATTCAAGATGCAAAAAAATGCAGCAAGCGCTTGGTCAGCTACGTACAACTAAGTAGTCCCTAATCCGCCGAAAGATGTCGGAAATAAAGAAATATCTTCCCCCATTTTCACAATTCTTCACAGGTCTTGAAATGTTCGCGTGCCATGCTTCCAAGGATTACGCCTCATTCTAATGGCAGCAAAACCGAAATAGCAAGAGGAAGAAGGTCGTTGCCCACAAACCCAAGTTCAAAGATTTGACACTCGCCAAAGTTTAAGCTCCAAATATGTTTGAAAACGACAGCTCCCACTCGGTTGCGAGAGAAATTCAAATTTTGTGAATATATTTCCAGCTTCACGAGTATTTTAAGCAATCATTCGGGCCTAATTAGAAACGACGCGCTGCGTTCGTACGCGTAATAAAACAATGCGTAGTTTTTGCCTTGGCGGCAGCTTAAAATTAGCAAGCCTGAAAATTATGAAAATTTTCATCGAAACGATAGTAAGTTGTCCAAATCATAACAGTGCATACCAAAATAAACCCCTCAAAAAAAAAAAAAAAAAAAAAAAAAAAAGGATAAATAAAAGGCCCTGTGGCCACTGGGTAAACATTTATTTATTTTTTTTTTTTTTTTTTTTACCTTATACCATTTATTATTTATTTTAGTTTTTATTCTAGTGGAGGAAGGTTTTGACAGATATGTATTCATGTCAAAGAGTTACTTGCCGAGAAAAATAAAATTTAGTAGCAGATTACAGCAATCTGTTTGGAAAGATCAATAGATTAAGGAGAAAAAAATAACTGTTAAGAAGCAACGCGGTGGACCGTCGCCGCTTCGTATCTACAGAACTCATGAATTTTCAGTGGCGTGTAAAAAGCTGATACGTCGATCAGCTATCAGTGGAAACATAATAAATTTGAGAGGGGGGGCACACACACACACACACACACACACACACAAGCACACCCACACACTTGCGTGTATGTTCGTTAATCTATGATATTCACAGTCAAAATGATCTCCATTTTTGATGAAACATAATTTTCAAAATATTTTTTTAAACCTTAAAAATTTGCGAGGTGGAATTCCTGACAATACTCTCAGCACAAAATATTTGGACAAAGCGAAAAATTTATAGGTCGCAGAAATTTATGTATTTTGCGCAAACATGGTACAATTCGCTTTAGAAACTTCTTGTGAGTGTTAAAAACAGAATGAATGATAATTTACGAGTATGAAATAAATGAATGAATGATTTTCAAATTACATGCTATGATGAGGTAACTCGCATAAAAAAGTGTTTTTAAGATTTAACTCGTGTATAACATAATTGAAATGCATTCAAAAGGAATATTCCTCAAAACTACTCATTTATAGTACTCCTTCCCATCTCCTCGAGGTTTTCTCATCACGGTAAAATCGGCGTAAAAATGCTCATTCTTTAAACTCACTTTTTTATTTTCGTATGATATAACGTCTGCTTCCATTTATGTCAAGACATTCTTGGCCATCAGTCTTTTAGACAACTCGTTATATTTCTTTACTAGGACGTTTAGCCACAACGGCAGTTGTTCTCAAGCTGATTCTTTGATGACATCAGTCGTAATTTCTACTACGTGTTTTATTCTGTTAGTAGAGTCTAATTTATAAACGTGAGTAGTGTTTGTGAATTTTATTCCGCTAGTTCAAGTTACTAGTTATTTACGATGTTTTGAGACTGAACTATTTAGCAGCCATTATTATTTGTGAATATTTTATTTAGCGACAAAGGAAAGCCTTGTCTCAAAGAAACTAGTTTACTGATAAATAATGCAATTGTGATATAGTTTATAGGAAACTGGTAATTACAATCCGTTATTTATCGAATCGAATCGAAGAATTCCTAAAAAGGTCCAGAGTCCACTCACCTACAGCGCGCTGCACCTTTGGGAGGGAGTAAAAAGAAAAAAGAAAAATATTTAGAAGCGGGAACAGGGTGCCCTGACAGTAAAGTAAAAAATAGTATAGTGCGGAAAAAATTAGATTTAAAGAGATATGCGGTTTCCCGTTAAGTGAGAAAGTTGTAAGCCGCCCTTCATACTTACATGTACAGCAGCCAATCACAAATAGCAACACCAAACAGAGGGAAGAGTAGAAAGGGTCAAGAAAAATGAGTGAGCATGTAAAAAAAAAAAAAAAAGAAGCAGTGAAAGCACAGAAACGGAACACAGGAGAGTACCCAGTTCTTACTATTTTTTAGCTCGAAAAAAGTTCCTTGCAAAATTTAAAAATTATCTAAATTACTTCTGTTGTCTTTGCTCACGTAAGTTTAATCGAAAGGCACTCTTGATTACGCGAGCGCGTGCGCGCACACACGAACGCTATATTGATAAAAGTCACCGGACACCCGTTCAGAAGCAAATGAACGGATTCCCTGCGTTATTAAGATGAGCGGTACAGCTGCAAACGGTATAAAAACAAGACTGCAGCGGACCGCGATCATATCGCACTGTGAGGTTGACTGAAAATCTCACGGCGGGAGAGAACTGACTTTGAGAAAGGAAAGATTGTCGGGTGTCATATTAGTGGATTGTCCATAAGAGAAACCGAGAGGCGTTTAAACATAACCAAGTCAACTGTTTTGGATGTACTGAATAAGTGGAAGACACATATCGTGCCTGAAGCAGCAAAACGAAGGAGCAGACCAAAGAAAATCAGTGATAGAGGACGTCGAAGACTCAGGAGAGTCGTTACAGCTAATCGACGGAGTACTGCACAAGACCTCAGTGTACAGGTGAGTAAAAATGCTGGAACCTCGGTATGTACACGTACCATTCGCAGAGAACTTCATTCCAAGGGTTACCGTGGTTGTGCGGCTGCTCATAAGCCTTTCAATTCCACTCGGAATGCTACTCGTCGTTTAGCATGGTGTAAAGGACATTTATCGTGGACCGTAGATCAATGGAAACGGGTCCTATGGACTGATGAATCCAGATACACGGTCCATCGGTCTAGAACGCTATTCACCACAGGGTACTGATCCTACGGTCAAGTTTGGAGCTGGCAGTGTACTCGTGATGGGGTGTTTTTCGTGGGATGGTCCCGGCCCATTGGTTATCGTGGACAAACCTGTTAACTAGCACATCAACCTCGATATTCTGGACAATTATGCCCTACCAACTCTATGGCAATACTATGGAACCGAGCCTTGTTGGTACTAGCAGGATAATGCCCCGAGCCATAAAGCAAGGACTGGTACGGCGTGGTTTGACGATAATTCCGTATCGTGTGTGTGGACTGGCCAGCACAGAGCCCTGATCGTAATCCCATAGAGCACCCATGAGATGAATTAGAGCGCCGCATAGGAAGTTTGGAACCAAGGCCTTATGCTAAGCAGCAGTTAGCGGCAGCATTGTGTACTAAATGGAAGTGCATACCTATCGCTGTGTTCCAAAACCATATCGAAAGCCTGTCTCGAAGGGTCAGTGCATGCATTAAGGATAAAGGTGGACCGACACCGTACTAATATATGTCAATAAAGTCTATGTTGTGTTTCTCTTCTAGGTGTCCGGTGACTTTTGTCTATATAGTGCATATACACAACGCCGAGCTTTCACGCATCGCCCGGAGGGATTTTCCAAGGCTTTCAACTTAATTACACGATAAACAGTGCAGAACAAACCGAACGGAAATTCGTTAACGTATTCGCCTTTTTGAAAATATTCGTTTGATGTAAAGCATACGCAATCGCGTTCAGTTTGGTGATTTATTTTTTCTGTGTTTGGGGTGTTTAACGACCACCGTGAGCAACTCAATGGGCTGTAAGCAGTCGCCCGTCCCTAATTTAGGGCCACGAAATGAAAATAGAGAGAGAGAGAGCAGTACCGTAAAACATACAACATCCATGCCTCACCGGGATTCGAACCCAGACCTACTCAGACGAATGATTACAATCCAGGACTTACATCATAGCACCACCCGGGTAGTCGCTTGAGTTTGCCCCATTTGTCATAGACAACGGTTTACAGAATAATGTAATATTACACGGAATAAGATACTTATCTAAGGATACGCCATACAGATGGCAGCTCGTACAATACGTTTTCATTGCGAACACCTGGTCTCGTCAAGATTTCTATGATCTCCCTGATTGCAGCTTCTTTTTTGGGTGGTATATCAGGTTTAGCATGTCGAATCCTTATAAACAGGGGTGTCTGCATTGAACAATACCTCTCTAGCAAGGGCAGCAGCATGTCTCGTCATTTCCGTCCCTACCATGCTCTTTTTTTCTGGTCCTGATGATCGGTTGGTCATTCCTATACATATATGAAGCTTTACGATTGCATCTTGGTAATGTAGAGGCGTGGCGTAGATCCCCACTTAGTCGCCAGTGTCGTATTTTATTCTGCTACTTGCTAAGTGTTCCACTAGCTTTAGAAGACCTAATTCCAACATCGTAAACATTTCGATGCAAATTCTTGAAGTGGTAGGAAAACCCTGGTGCTTAGAGTATTTTTTGTTTTTGATTGGAGGTTTAACGACCACCGTGAGCAACTCAATGAGCTATAAGCAGTCGCCCGTCTCTAATTTAGGGTCACTGGTTCCAGGGAAGGGTGAGAGCCAGTGCCGTAAGACAAACACAACATCCATGCCTCACCGGGATTCGAACCCGGACCATTTTCGGACGAATGATCAGAGGCCATCGCCTTAGACCACTGCGCCACCGGGGCGGCGCTTAGAGTATGGCTCCTACGAATCTGAACTTTTCTTTATTTTGCACTGTTCCTTATGTTTTAATAGTGCATTTTACTTGCTTTAATACACGACTACTAGAGGAACTATGTCATTCCTCTAGATTACCAATATGGAACCGTAAAGCTTCATATGTATATCATGGAATGACCAAGCGATCAATCTCGACCAGAATATAAGAGCATGATAGAGACGTAAAAGACGAAAGACCTACTACTGCCATTGCTAGAGGTCTTGATCAATGTAGCCACTATTGTTTGGAAAGGGTTCAATAAGCTAAACCAGATATACCACCCCAAAAGAAGCTGCTATCAGGAATATCACAGAAATCTTGACGATACCAGGTATTTGCAATGAAAACGTATCGTACGAGTTGCCATCTGTATGGCGTGTCTTTAGAAAAAGTATTATATTTAGTGAAGTATTTCATTATTATATAAACCGCGGTCCATGGCACAAGGGGCAAACTGAAAGCGATGGCGCATGCTTTATTAAACGAATATTTCCACAAAGATGAATATGTAAATGAATTTCCATTCTAATTGTCCTGCATTGCTTATCGTGTAAATAATTTGATGGCCTTGAAAAAGTCGTCCTGTCGACCGTTCGAAAGCTGGGCTTTATGCATTTATGTTTATCTACACCAGTAAATAACGAATTAAAACTACTAGTTTCTTATAGATTTCATTTAAGTAATGTTTTCTTTCGCTTGAGTGATATAACTTGTTTGAAATGGAAAAGTAACTGATTAACATGATTTTACGCAAACTTTTTGTTTCCTTCTGTACTTCCTCGCCAGAGTGCTGAGGTCTGTTATTCAAATTAATATTCTCCAGTTATTGCTTTGATTTCTTTCTTGTTCTCCATTATTTTCCCACCTCAGTCTATTTTCTGGGGGGGGTCCTTCCTACTCCCTCACACCTCATTTTTTAATTTGATTATTTCCCTCTCTTATTTAGATGTATGTATGTCCTATCCATGTCAGAAGACTTTCTTTTAATTTTTTAAATACAAACTCTTCTTTTTATATCATGTTTTCCAAGTGATATTTATTCCCCATCGTAATCTTCAGTGTTTTCCTGGTTAGCATTTCTGAAAAATATAAAGGAACAGATCTTTAGAACTCTCCTGCATATATTTGATGTCATCTTTATAAGACATCACTTTTTGCCACATATTATCCCCATTATAATTTTCTCTTGATCCATCACGCTCTCATTCGCTTCCCCAACTGCTCTTTCGTAGCTGCGCATCTTTTGTAAGATTGAGCCCAATATAGTTTTACTTTAAAAGCTAAGCTGAAACATAGCCGTACTTTAAAAGCTAAGCTAAGCCGCCCCGGTAGCGCATTGGTCTAAGCGATGGCTTCCGATCATTCGCCCGAAAGGGGTCCGGGTTCGAATCTCGGTGAAGCATGGATGTTGTGTTTGTCTTACGGCACTGGCTCTCTCCCTTCGCTGGAACCAGTGGCCCTAAATTAGGGACGGGCGGCTACTTATGGCCCACTGAGTTGCTCACGGTGGTCGTTAAACCTCCAATTTAAAAAAAAAAAAACTAAGCTAAAACATAGCTTTACTTTATACAGGGTGATTCATAAAGAAGTATACAGTTTCTTTTTTTTTTTTTTTTTTTTTTTTTTGATTAGAGGTTTAACGACCACCGTGAGCAACTCAATGGGCTATAAGCAGTCTCCTGTCCCTAATTTAGGGTCAATGGTTCCAGGGAAGGGAGAAAGCCAGTGCCGTAAGACAAACACAACATCCATGCCCGACCGGGATTCGAACCCGGACCCCTTACGGACGAATGATCAGAGACCAGCGCCTTAGACCACTGCGCCACCGGGGCGGCGTATACAGTTTCAACGCTCTATAAAACAAGAATAATGTAAGGTATTTTATGTTACCTGTAACAAAATTGTAGGGGAATGTTTCAAGTTTTTTTAGAGACAGTTACAGATGTTCTATGTGTGCACCCTTAGTCACACGACACACATCGAGCCGGTAATCCATTTCCGCCCAACGCGTATTATACATTATACCTGAATCAAGTGCAGTGATAGTGGCTGTGATACGCTGTTTCATCTCCGCTAGATCAACAGGAAGGGGATTGGCGAATACCTTGCCCTTTACGTACCCCCACAGGAAAAAGTCACAAGGTGTTAAATCATGACTTCTGGGTGGCCACTGAGTCAGGGGCATGTTGTATTCCGCTGTTCGTCCAATCCATCGGTGAGGAAGATGTTCATCGACTGACTAGCACGTGACATGCGCGATATCGCCGACGTCACTTCCCTCTGTAGCGGGACACAAACTTTATGAGTATATTTACCTAACGGTTCGCAGTTGTGGTCCGTGTCTTCAACGGTTACTGTTTTACAGCATCTGGAAACTGTATACTTCTTTATGAACCACCCTGTATAACTTAAATTGAACTCAATATTAGCTTTACTTTAAAAGCTAAGCTGAAATATAGCTATATTTAATATAACTTAAATTGAACCCAATATTAGCTTTACTTTAAACGCTAAGCTAAAACATAGCTTTACTTTAAAAGCTATACTGAAATATAGCTTTATTTAATATAACTCAAATTGAACCCAATATTAGCTTTACTTTAAAAGCTAAGCTAAAACATAGCTTTACTTTAAAAAGCTAAGCTGAAATATAGCTTTACTTAATATAACTTAAATTGAACCCAATATTAGCTTTACTTTAAAAGCTCAGCTAAAACATAGCTTTAGTTTAAAAGCTAAGCTGAAATATAGCTTTACTTAATATAACTTAAATTGAACCCAATAATATTTGCTTTACTTTAAAAGCTAAGCTAAATCATAGCTTTACTTTAAAAGCTAAGATGAAATATAGCTTTACTTAATATAACTTAGATTGAGCCCAATGTTGCTTTATTTTGGAATAAAACCGTTTTATTTCTAAATAATGCTCAGTTATCGCTTCACGACTTACTACTGTCCTAAGCCGTATTTAGTGTTTTACAAAGGGAGTAACAGTACTAATGTTATTTCATGTTTGTTCATGGGTAATAAAAACACGTTGAAACCTCTGTAAGGGAATGGTAGGAAATAAAATGCACAGAACGGAAAAATGCAGTTCACCTTTTCAATTAGTTAAACAAACATTACGTATTCCCTTGCACAAACCCGACACTGACACATTAGAAAAACAGATAAAAATTTGACTAGGTTGATGACTTAGAGACGGAGATGAAAGACAATGAGGTAATGATAAAAAGGAACGTCGTGATTGATAATAGCTATTTAATTTACAATGACTACTTAATTATACTAATTATTTGCTACTGATATTGTAACAAAATGTCGGATACAGATTGTAAAAAGACAGTTCAGCGAGATAACACGGGAAGAAGGAAAAACATGATTCATATTAATTAAATGAGTTCAAAGATTCTTCAGTTGAAAGTCTCAAATAATTTGCGAGCTACTGCGAATGTCGCGGACTGTGGATATCTTTCGTTCAGATACATATCTGGAGTTAATTAAACACGCAAGCGCAAAAGTGTCTTTTTAAACTTTTACCTACTACGTTTCGCATTGATTTGGGTCAATTTCAAAAGCAGCTTTTTCGTTAAGTAACTGTAAAAATATAAAATTTTGAATGGTAAGTCCGGTGATCTTCCGAAGAAAGAAAAAAAAAGTGTTCCGTGTAATTTTGATGGGGAGTTTCTTGGGCAGCTGGTAAAATAAGCAAAGTTGACCCAGCCGAAGTGCATACTTGATTATCAAATGGATCTTCTTGATTTTTCTAGCAAAAAGGAAGAAACCAAAAAACTGAACAACGTTGGGTCGTTGATATATGGGATCCACCATTTCTGGTTTCTGCATTTCGTTGAAATCGTAATAAAAGATTGTGAACAGTATGTTTTCAGGCTGTAAAGCTCAGAAGTGGAATCAAAACTTTGTGGATATGAGACGTGGACCTTAACTAAAAGAGACATACAAAGACTGCAGACAACTCAAAGCAGCATGGAGAGATCCATGCTTGGTGTAACCAGGAGAGATAAGAAGAGGAACTCGTGGATCAGAAAAATGGCAAGAGTGGAAGACATCATGATCAGAGTAAAATCCCTGAAATGGCAATGGGCTGGACATATTGCCAGAAGGATAGATAATCGATGGACAACCGAAATTTTAGACTGGATTCCAAGGGACAGGAAAAGACCCAGAAGAAGACCACATGTTAGATGGGTGGATGAAATTCGAAAGTATGCGGGAGTGACATGGAGGAGACTGGCACAAGACAGACTGTTGTGGAAAAAACTTGAAGAGACCTTCGTCCAGCAGTGGATTGATAATGGATGATGATGATGATGATGATATTCATAAAGTTCTAAAATGTAATTATAAACTATCCAGTAAGACTAAGAACTAAAATATAGTTATAAACTATCCAGTAAGACTGATGACCCAACCAGTACCGCCACCAGATGGCTCAACAGGGATTACTGGGACTCGTTTAGAATATGAAGATTGAAGGCGTTACGGGAGTAATACCGCCCGAGAAGCCCAGACACACAACTCGCCTAGAACTTGCCAGACAACCGACAAGCCGTGCCCCATCCCGCGAGTTAGTGCCGGGAGTGGAATTTCCACCAGTGGAACAAAAGGAAAATCGTCCCATTAGTAGAACAAAAGAAAGCAGCCGGTGGCTTCATAAGTTACGTGAAAAAGTAAATCTATATATCTCAGTGCAAATATATAAATTTTAATGACATATGTGGCTTTAGATTTATGTAATTTATATTTTGTTCTAAATAGTATTTATGTATGGAACAGTATATGTATGGTATTTAGTCCTGTTACTGTAATTTATGAAAGTAGGAAGGCGTGTGTAAACATTTTCTAATATCTCCAGTGGCTTCCAGTTCATTAAGACAACTATTAATTCCATCGTCCAACTTGACACTTGCTTCGTAGTTTCTAAATTCAAGAAAGTTCCTCTGTATATAAAGTCGCTTTTTCTGCTCCCTTTTTAAAGCACTTGATCAGCTGTAAGATAGTTGGATGACTTTTATTCAAAACAGTGGTCAACTTTCTGTGCCATCCTTCAACGACATTATACACTATCTACCAACAAGTAATTGGACACCCCTGCAATCGACGATATCTGCGGTCCTGATACACGTCACGGCCGCCGCCGTTTAATATCATGTGGGAAACAACAACGCAAATAGTCGCATGCAAGATGCCACGCAGTTCGGAGCTCTCTGATTTCGAGAAAGGTGTAATCGTCGGGTATCACAGAAATGGCCAATTCATACGTGACATATCCAGCGAGTTGAAGTACCCAAAATCGACAGTGGCCTACGTGATTGGCAAGTGGAAGATGAGAGGTGACTGTCGGAATGTGTCCCGACTCGGCAGACCCACAAAACTGGGAGTTAGACACCAACGGGTGCTGTCCAGAGAAATTCGAAAGAACCGCACCAAAACGATGGGCCACATCCGCAAGGAGTTTCAACTGGCATTCGGGAGTGTTCTTTCGATTAATACCATCCGTAAGGAAGCCCATCTGTTTGATTATCATGGACGTGCTGCAACCCACAAGCCTTTGATCACCAAGTCCAATAGCGCTGCTCGGCTAACGTGGTGCACAGAACTTCGACAGTGGACCGTTGAACAGTGGAAACAGATTCTCTGGAGCGACGAATCAAGGTTCACCCTCTACCGTTCTGATGGCAGGGTCTAGGTTTAGCGTCTACCTGGAGAACACTTCCTGCCGGAATGTATTGGGCCAACTGTGAAGTTCGGCGGCGGTGGAATTATGCTATGGGGGTGTTTCTCCTGGTACGGCACGGGACCCTTGGTCGCAATTCCTGGTAGACTCGACGCCGAGACCTACTGCACCATTTTGGATAATCATGCGCTTCGTATGTTGTGGCAGTTTTGCGGTGTGGACCCATGTTACTTTCAGGATGACAGTGCCACCTGTCATGCTGCGAAGTCCACCATGGCTTGGTATGGTGACAATGGGTTTAATCGAATGGACTGGCCTGCGCAGAGCCCGGACCTTAAACCTATCGAGCACCTCTGGGACGAGTTGGAGCGTCGACTTAAGCGGTGCCCCCACCGTCCGAAATCGGTGAAGGAACTGACCTGTCTTCTCCAAGCCGAGTGGAAGAAAATACCGCTAGCCGTCGTAAGACGCCTGGTTGAGAGCATGCCCCGGAGGGTCGCAGCTGTAATCGCCGCTCGTGGAGGCTCCACCAATTATTGAAGGTGAATAAACTTCGTTTTCTTTTGCTATCACAGGTGTCCAATTACTTGTTGGTAGATAGCGTATATCCGATGTCGTCTCTTGTAACAGTTCCACCTACTTATCGCACAGTACCTAGCTTCCTCAGCTCCACTAATGGAACGATTTCTCCTCTGTTCCACTTGTGGGAATCTCCCTATGAGGGCAGGAAGGCCGAAGTGAGACATATCCTGGGAGATATACTCGCCCTGCTGAACTTTTCTTGGAACCGGACCAGTCCTTTATTAATTCAAAAGTACAGATATTTTTTATACACTTACATCGAAGTTACTATCTAGATCATGAAAACACTTTATTAGACTGTTCCGCATTCAAAAAATGAGTGATTATATTTATACTGAATGATGGTTATGAATAATTATACTGATTCCCATTTAAACCTTTTCCTTTTTCATTTCGTGGAGCCGGTGTTGAGGCACCCATCCTCAACATCCGTTCTCTCGCTGCTGGGTCTATCTACTTCTACTGGTGACGAGAAAAGATCATCTTTCCCATCAGTGATCTCCCGAACCATTTAAGCCATCCCGTCTCTGGCTCTTGCGGACTGTATTAGGTGGGAGATATTCTTCATTTTTGCGATTCTGGGAATGGGAATCGTTCGCAGCTCTTCTAAAGAGTGAGTCTAGAATCAACCCAGGTAGCAATTAACGTAGGCCGAACACTGAGCCACCGTCTTTTAGGAATAGAACACGGTGGTTCACTGTTGGGCCTACGTTAAATTGCAAGGCTGTGCTGCCTGAGAAGTGAGCCATAACCGTGTTATGGACTCCGCAGCGACATGCTCTCTCCCTAATTGCGTATCTGCTAAAGTCGTTATCATTATGAAAGTATTCCGGAAATCATGCAGATCAGATCATATATAGAAGATTTTAGGAAGGGAATGTCTGAATGCCAACCGCCAACTCTTAGAAACAGGAAGCTAGGAGATTTGGGCTAGAGTGTCCGATAGGAAAGTAACGCGTAAGTGAGGTAGAAAGGGAGAGGAAGACGCTCTTATTTATAACCGGGGAAGCTAGTACCCGGAGCCCGACAGTTTAACGTGTCCATCCGACGCACGGCGGATATTTAGCTGTTCGAGCGTCCGTAGTTGCCTGTGATCGAACCTGAGATTTCTCCGTGGCAGTCATGAACGCGGACCACTAGGCCATCCGCGGCCCCAGTATTCCGGAGAGCTGCCATATTCGGTTAATATTTGATTAAGGCAAACCAATTCCTCTCCCTTCACCCTTTAACGACCAGAGACCTGTCACTGGTGGGAAGTGTTCTCTTCTAGTCCTTCTTTTTCTGCTCCGTAACTCAACACATCACAGGGAATCTATGATCCAAAACATGGTCGCCATGACCCAAGAAACGATGCTAGTCCATCTGACACAAACATCATGCCACTGGGTAGAAACAATTTACGCAAACATGTTCTCATTCTTTTCCCACGTTTCCCACCATTATTATAACTCTTTAGCATATGAACAGTCAGAAAGAGTTAGTGTTAATAATCCGGCTGAATTACCAGTTTAAATAACAAAGCTAACGAAAAAGCAACGATTTTTGGTGCTCAGGTTCACATTCCAACCACGTTCAGCCCACATTTAGACAGCGAACAAATTCATTCAAGCTGATTTCAGCCCATTTTGTCAACCCGAGTTAATTCGTTCCAGCCGGTTCTTCAGTGCTCTACGGGTACTGCTGTACGAAACACCTGCTTGTTGTGCCAATTTTCTAGCAGATTTCTTTTTTTTTTGGGACTTTTAGTGATGCGAACGGAAATATCCTCCACCTTTTCCTCTGTTTACACTCGCTGCCTACCGCTTTTCGAAGCATCTCTCACTGATCCGGTTTACGAAACTTTTCAGTTAACTGCCTCACTGCATTGCGATGGGGTAATTCAGTATCGGGTAATTGTTCTCTGTACTTACGCTTCACTTCGTCCGTATATTCACCTCCACTACGGAACACATGTTCAATCAGTTACACTTGATCGTTAAGCGACCACACCATGTTCAACCGGCCACTGTGACACCTCACTAATGACTGATTCAATCAGGGCCACACGCTGGAAAGACCGGCTGCGTCGTTCAAGGTCAGACGGCAGGATTTTCCACTCACAATATTGCATGTAAGTGCGCGGTAATTACACTTTATATATTTCTTATCATTATTTCTTATCACAGTGCGTCAGGTGCACAGGAACTTTTGGCTTACCCTATAGATGCTTCTTCCACACAGAGTGTTTTTGTAAAACCTGTGTCAAACATATACATTATTTAAAAAGTAAGAGAAACGAACCTCGAGATTTTACATTTTGCTTTCCTGGGACGTTTATAAGAATATTATAATCATTATCAATGTACAAAAAGATTTCACAGATTTAAAAAAAAGAAAACAAGGATAACTTTTTTGGCTAACAATTACTCCTTTAGAAATTTCTCTGAAGGATCGAATGGCAACAAGAACCACGATAGCTTTTCTGCACCACAGTCTCTCAGTTTGAATAATAATAAGCAGAGTAGAAATAATAGAGAACAAACTTTCATCAAAACACTATTATAATAGACGACCGAGTAACTGAGATTCTATACATCAAGAGTGGCGTTAAATATTACCTAATCCAAGGCTACAACTCCACCATATTACAAGTACCAACCAGAACCGATTCTAGAAAATCAAAATTACATAATGTACTAAGACAAACCTATAATGAATTAACTTTATTTACTTTCCGCTAAGCTAATTATTATGAATGATTCTCTTCCTACCAGCTAGCTAATGATATACTAGCACTAAGCTTCAAAATAATGAATTCAAAAGGGTGTTGTTACTAGTTAATTACGAACTTTAACAAAGTCTCAACGCTGGTTATTTATAGTAAGCAATGAATGTTATAAACCTAACAGCCAGACAGAGGTCTGACAAAAACTATGAATTGAGAAAGACTGAACTTACTGAAAACTTCTTTATTTGAATGACTCTTGGTCAACTAAGGCACTCATAACTCTTGTACACAATAATGAATAATCTTTCCTCCTCATAACAACACACAAGCTCACCTCATAACAACACACAACGCTCAAAGTCTCGATGAACGCGCCTATATACTAGCTACCACCACGTCATGACTTACACTCATTGCCAGATCACATTCAGCGGGTGAAATAATATTTCGTTCAGTAAGAAGATAATTTACATAGTAAAATAAAATAACCAGAGATAGTAAAATCAAAAGGAAAGTGAATATAGAGTATACGTTACAAAACCTATAATGAATAAAGCTTTTAACTGCTAATTGCTAAGCTAATTATCGTGAATATAGCTTCCTTCAATTATAATGTAATGAATTCAGCTTCTTCTAAGCTAACGCTTCTTCTAATGGTTGTTGTGTTATTAATTATGGATAAACTTTCCTGCTAGTAGTGTAGTAATAATAATAATCAAGCTTATAACTGGTAGTAATGTTGTAGTAGTAATTAAGATGAATAAAGTCTTATGCTGGTTGTTACTAATAACACTAAATGAAATAAACCTAACAGCCAGACAGAGGTCTGACAGTACTATGAACTGAGAAAGACGTACTTACGACAACAATCTTTTATTTGGTCAACTTCTCGCTCTCACATAAACGAACTCTCTTTATACAGCACCAGCTTTCTGACACATAAACCACAGCTCACTTCGTACAACAACAAACGCTCTCTCTATACAACAACAAACGCTCTCTCTATACAACAACAAACGCTCTCCTTCACAAAAACCAACGCTATCTTCCTCATAAACAAACGCTCTCCTTAGGTATCGTTGAACGCGCCTATTTATACTGACTACCACCACGTCATGACTTACAATCATTGCCAGATCTCATTCAGCGGGTGAAATAACATCTCGTTCAGTAAGAAGATAATTTACATAGGAAAATAAAATAACCAGAGATAGTAAAAATCAAAAGGAAAGTGAATATAGAGTATACGTTACAAACCTATCATTACAGAAAAGACCAATCGACCTGATATTGTAATTGTAGATAATAAAACTGCAGACGCAACTAATAGATGTAGCATTTACAGAAAACATTCAAAGGACAGTGAGAAAATCTCGAAATATGAGATCCTGCTATTGGAAATCCAAAGAATCTGGAAACAGAGTACAATCGTATCACTTTTTATTTCGGTAACACCGCAGTGGTCTAAAATAACTTTTAAAAAAGTCAACGTGTTAGGGATTTCCAGAGAGACGTCTCCACCAACTCCAAAATGCAGTCATTCTGCAAATCTGCCATATCACAAGAAATATCCTGGATTTAAAGGCTTCAAATGAATACTTCCGCCTTCGCTCGCCGGATCTGGCAGAGAAATTCGACAATAACAATAGTAATATTAATGCGTACAAGTAATGAGAATGTGTTGCAGCGAAATCGTGGAATAAGGTGATTCCAAATCACTGCATAGCACTTAAGGAAATTATGAACAGTTAGACAGCTGTCCATAAGAACGTCTCCATGAGCAAATCTGAGGGTTATAATAAAGCAGTCCTCGATCCAAATTTAGTGCCACTGGTCCCAGGGAAGGAAGGGAGAGGCAATGCCGCTAGACAAACACTACACCCATGTCTAATCCCAGAGTCAAATCGGAGCCTAGATCTTAAAATTAGTCAGGCACCAGCGGCGCCTCTTACCATTCGACCACCGGTACAGATGCTAGTATTTCTCATTTTCCAGCCTTGCTAATTTTTCTTTTCTGTTAGATTGTTAATGATTCTGCTGTTCTGTACGTCATTGTTTTTACCTGTGGCCATAGGCGCCAACTGGGCCGCCATATTTAGACCTTACGGTAAAAGAAAAACAATGTATATCATCACCATCATTGTCAACCATTATCAATCCATTGCTGGACGAAGGTCTCTCCAAGCATCATCCACAACGGTCTGTCTTGTGCCAGTCTCCTCCATGTTACTCCCGTATACTTTCGAATTTCATCCACCCATCTCCCATGTGGTCTTCTTTTGGGTCTTTTCCTGTCCCTTGGAATCCAGTCTAAAATTTCAGCAATCCATCGATGGTCTGTCTTTCTGGCAATTGCCATTTCAGGGATTTTACCTTGATCATGATGACTTCCACTCTTGTCATTTTTCTGATCCACGAGTTCCTCTTCTTATCTCTCCTGGTTACACCAAGCATGGATCTCTCCATGCTGCTTTGAGTTGTCTGCAGTCTTTGTATGTCTCTTTTAGTTAAGTTCCACGTCTCTGCACCATATGTAAGCACTGGAAGGATTCATTGATCAAACACTTTTCTTTTAAGACATAATGGAATATTGCTCTTGAAAATTATACTGTTTCTTTCCTAAAGCTCTCCAGGAAAGTTTCATACGCCGATAAATTTCTTCATCAATCTGACCCTCACTTGATATCTGCTGTCCAAGATAAATGTAGGTATTGGTTATCTCCAGCTTTTCCCCATCAATCGGTAAGTCTCCATTTTTTGTAAAAGCATTGTACATCACTTTTGTCTTCTGAAAATTCATTTTTAACCCCACTTCTTGACTCTTGTCAGCAAGTTCCTGGACCATACTCTGCAGCTCTGATGGGGTAGTTGCAAAAATGACTACGCCATCAGCAAAACGAAGGTGAGTTAGATAGCATTAATCTTTATCCCTCTTTTTTCCCAGTTCAGTGATTGAAAGACATTTTCCAACGTGGCATTAAAGAGTTTGGGAGATATAGTGTCACCTAGTCTCACTCACTTTCTAATTTTTATTGGAGCTGTATTCTCAAATAGCCGAATCTTTGCACTTGCATTTTCATATATGTTATTAATAATATTAATGTATGCATCTTCAATATATACTGTATATCATCATCATCATCATCATCATTGTCAACCATTATCAATCCACTGCTGGACGAAGGTCTCCCAAGTTTCCTCCACAACGGTCTGTCTTGTGCCAGTCTCCTCCATGTCACCCCTGCATACTTTCGAATTTCATCCACCCATCTCCCATGTGGTCTTCTTCTGGGTCTTTTCCTGTCCCTTGGAATCCAATTTTAATATCCTAGTAGAAGAAACCCAAGTTGTAGACTAAAACGGCAAAGTTTGTTTACTACTCTGACTACTTCGAAAAAATCTATCGAGCCAAACACTGCTTTTGATGCACCCGCTTCTCGGCTTTCAAATTTAAGTCTCGCCCCTTTGGGCTGATACCTCTGCCTCAGTTCACTTTTGCAAATTGCAGTTGAATAATCGATACAGTCTAATCAAATATGTTATCAATAGTCTGGTACAGAAACTCTAAATTCATTGTGTACGTTAATGCACTGAAGTTCGCCTACGGTAAGATTTTTTGGTTGCTGCTTTTTATATGCATACGCTTTTTCTTTCTTTCTTTAAGTCTGCATCTAATTTATTACTATTTGGTCCTTCCGATTACAAGAATTCTTGAAGTGCAATTCTGGAAAGTATGTTTCAGCTACAACAAAAACACTTCAATTTGAAAATAAATAGATAAAAATAGTTTTCACATTTTCAATTTCTCTCATTTTATAAATATGCATTGAAATTCTTAAAGAGATTTTTCGTAATTATAGTACTAATGTAGATAAGTCTCGGAAAAGAAATTAATTTTTGGCGCATTTTGGATTTCCGTTCGCACCGAAAGCGAAGAAACTGTTACAAATTCTGAATTCAGTTATCGCAGTAAAATTCATAAAAACGGAATAAAATCTTCGACAGTTTCTTTTAAAGAAAATACATTGTTGCTCCTCCGCAACGGAAGTACATTTGTTCTTACATTTAATAGTACTAGGAATCTGCATCCAGGAAAATAAGTAATATGCTGTTACTCATTGCCTCAATTCAAAAAATTGCAGCGATTCGCAAACTTGTGTTGAAAAAATGTTTAAACTATATACGGTTATGCTGACGTACCGTTTCTTTTAGAGATCGGACACCGATAGTTTTCGCCAAAAACGGGCCACACAAAATAGCTTCCAGGGCCATTTATGAGTCGTCCGTCCGTCACTGTTTGACCAGTAAATGTAAGGTGTAAACTCTGCGAGAAACATAAAAGATAATTTGTGTTACTTCTACGTACTATATGTAACTTAAAAATACGGTAAACTGATACAATAATTGCACTTGTTTAAAGTCCCACATCCATGTAATTGTTGCACACATTTATTTGGGCACCCCGATTCATGAAATTGCTGAGTTTCCACGTGCAAAGTAATTACAGCACATATGGTAGTCCTAATAATCCAGTGAGCACTTCACAAGATTTAGTCTCATAGTTTGAAAACAGCTCGCGGCATTAATATTGTGTGACTTAAATAAATTTTTCAAAGTCATACAACTTCTGCTTCTCGTAGATATAAGAATGCTGTTACCAAATTTAATACTGTGTGTGTGTGTGTGTGTGTCGATGAACATCTAAAATGTTGTTCAAAACTACGAGGTAGAATCCAAAAGTTTCCGGTCTGGGTTCTTAAGTTCATAAATAGTAATAGTTACAAACCTTAAGCACATTCTCTTTCAAAATAAGACCCTCTTATAACAACACACTTCTGCCAGCGACTGTAGAAACACTTCTGGAACCCATTATTTGCAGTGTTCTTTAGCACAACGATGCGTTTCGCTTCAAATATTTTTCAGCACAACAATCCGTTTTTCGCTTCTGCGCTCGAAAACAGAAGACCCTGAAGTCGAAATGATAGAGTTACAAAGCTGAAGCATATCCTCTTTGCAAATTAAGATTCTCTTGCAACAATACACTTCTGCCAGCGGCTGTAGAGCTCGTCGAAGCACTTCTGGAACTCATTCCGTGCAATGTTCTTCAGCACAACCAGCTATGCGCTTTCCGCTTCTGTGCTCGAAAACAGACGACCCTGAAGTCGAAGTGATAGAGTTACAAAGCTGAAGCACATCCTTTTGCAAATTAAGACCCTCTTGCAGCAATACACTTTTGCCAGCGGCTGTAGAGCTCGTCCAAGCACTTCTGGAACTCATTCTTTGCAATGTTCTTCAGCACAACCAGCGATGCGTTTTCCGCTTCTGCGCTCAAAAACAGACGACCCTGAAGTCGAAGTGTCAGCTCAGGGAAGAGGTGTAAGTCGCAGGGGGCGAGGTCAGGTGAGTACGATGGGCGGATGAGTGTAGGAGAACAACGGTTTTTGTTTTGGCGAGAAACTCACGAACGAGGAGTGACCTGTGTGGTTGTGCATTGTCGTGCAACAGCACCCACGATTGTTCGCCTCACCGTTGAGGCTTCTTCTTGCGAATCGACTCACGTAGACGTCGATTGATGTCCAGGTAGAGCTCCTTGTTGAGAATGCGCCGTTCAGGGATAAATTAAAGATGAACAATATCCTCGATGTCGAAGAAGACCTCTAGCATTATCTGCCTTTGCTGCGATCTCGGCGGAATTTCTGCTTGCTTGGAGACCATGACGATTTCTACGTAGCTAATGCCCGCTTAGTCTGCGGGTCAAAGAGGAAGCACCATTTTTCATCCCCTATTATGATTCTTCTAAGAAATTGTGAGCCTTGGTCGGCGGCGGCTACGAGATCGCCCACCATTTCAGTTCGTATGGCCAACTGATCTTCAGTTAACATGCGTGGGACGATGTGTTGACGCACCCGGTGCATCTTCTGATCTGTTAGTATCCGTTGACACGTAGTCTCCGATATCACAGCAGTCTCTGCTATTTGCTCGATCGTCTGTTGTCTGTTGGCGCGTACGATGGCGGCAACCTTCGAAATATTTTCAGTCGTGTAAGCTATCGCTGGCAGCCCGCTTCGTTCGTCGTCTTCGATATCCAATCTGCCTTCTATGAAGCGTCGATACCAATCTAATGTTCGTGACCGCTACCGGTTGCTTTCGTCATTAACGTGCTACAACATCTCGTAAGTTTCTGTGGGACTTTTGTCCAAACGAACGCAAAACTTAATGTTAACGCGCTGCTCCAAAAACGACATTTTTTCGTCAATCGCCGAACACTGGGTAAGTTGCTCACAATACCCGGATGTACCGCAGCGAGCGCCTGACGTAGACGGACGAGATTACACCATGCAACTGATGAAAATTGTGGCGTGTGTCGAAGCTTTCATTACGACGGCAGCGCCACTTAGAAATTTTCATACTGCTAATCCATGTCTTTTGGTTCTTCTGTGTAAAACTTACACGTGAATGCAGAATGTTCCAGAAGGTGAATATACACTGCTGGCCACCCAAAATGCAACACCAAGAAGGAAGCATCCGATTGGCCTGAAATTCGCAGCATGCGTCGCCCGCGAGAGGACATGCAAACGATTAGCATTGAAGGGCATATGCAAATCATGAGCGCCCAGGCACGGCACCGAGAAGCACTATAAAAAGGGTGCACAGAAGGCGGGGTGTAAGTGATGGAAGTGTGTTGTGCTGCCGGACCTGTGCGTGGGAAGCTTCTTGATGCCTCATCGCAGAATACGGCAGTCATTCCAGCACGTTTCGGAGTTCGACAGAGGACGAATAGTGGCTAATCGCGACAGCGGTTTATTGTACCGAGACATCGGCGCCCGTGTGGGACGACATCCAGCCAGTGAGGCGAGTACGGATTCGATGGGTGCAGGAGGGACGGACGGACCGACGTGAGCGATTTCCGCAGCCGTGGTACACCACCGAACGAGAGGACCGGCAGGTTGTGCGGCGGGCATAGACGGCTCGCACCGCCACATTACGAACGTTAGCGCAAGAATTAGGGTGTGTTGCGCAACAACCTGTGTCAGCACGTACCGTTCGACGTCGTCTGTAGGAGCAGGCACTTGTCGCACGGCGCCCATTACTCCGATTACCATTGTGTTACACCACCGGCGAGTGCGGCGGCAGTGGGCCGTGAAACGCAGCACCTGGACTACGGAATGACACGACATTGTCTTCTCCGACGAATCCCGCTTTTGCCTGCAACACCACGATGGTCGGATCCGCGTGTGGCGGCACCGCGGCGAGAAACTGTATGACGCTTGCATTATGCATCGCCATACCGGTTCGACGCCTGGCGTAATGGTTTGGGACGCAATTGAATATGACACCCGCCCCCTTCTGGTACGCATCGCCGGTACACTCAACAGCCACCGCTGCATCTCCGACGCTTTGGAGCCTGTAGTCCTCCCTTACCTGCAGGACCTGCCAACGGCCACGTTTCAACAGGACAATGCGCGCCTGCACGTGGCACGCATCGTCCAACAATTCTTCACGGCCCACCAAGTATCAATGCTGCCGTGGCCCGCCTGTTCTCCCGATATGTCGCCCATCGAACACGTCTGGTCGCTGATCGGCAACCGAATGGCGAGGCAAGCACCACCCGCGGCTACGCCTGATGAACTGTGGCAACGTGTGGAAGCAGCCTAGACCGACGTACCCCAACCCCACATACAAAGCCTCTTTTGTTCGACGCCGCGGCGTGTAGCGGCCGTTATTGCCAGCCATAGAGGCCACACGAACTATTAATGTCTGCGTGTTCCGCAAGTCGCACGGGCCTGTAAGCTCAATCGTTTCATCTTTGTATTTGTTGTTATGTGTCCAGTAAATCTGGCTTTGCTATCTCGTGCCCTTCTTGGTGTTGCATTTTGGGTCTCCTGGAGTGTAGTATCCGGCTTTAAAATAATTTTTTTCAATCGGACCTTTAGAAGCAGAGGTATCGAGAAAAACAGATTAGGAAATTTGCACCCCCTAGAGGAGAAATTGTGTATTATTTTGAGCAGGAAATGCCCATAAAGAGTTTTCGTAGTTAGAAGCATCTGACCGAAAAAAGATTTTTTCATTTGGGATTTGAGACGCGCTGATATTGCCGCAAACAGGCTACATACCGGATTCCGGAATTCCTGCCGTCTAGTGGCAAATTTGTGAGTTATAAAAAAATTGAAATCAAACACAAAACATGCCGCACCAGAAATGCTGTCCTACAAAGAAATAATTTGTAAAATCTAGCTGTAAAAGCAGATATATCGAAAAAAATACGATACATATCTACGTCCCCTAGCGAAAAAAAAAGTGCATTTGTTTTAAGCAGAAAATATGAGCAAAAGATTTTCCTTTGTGAGCGGTATATGATAGCAAAGGCATTTTTTCAACCGAGTTTTCAGAAGCGCAGATATTACTGCAAATACATCGGAGACATACACTTACGCTCCCTGGTGGCAAAACAGTATTTTGCAAAAAAAAAAAAAAAAAAAAAAAAAAAAATAGATAAAATATGCAGGACGTTTCCCACCCGGAACTCTACCCGTCACGAAACTGATTTTTCAAAGCAAACTTTTAGAAGCAGAGATACCGTTGTAATCGTAATTCACCTTTACGGTCCTGTATCCGAAAAATTATGCATTACCTGAAATCAAGAAACCTTACCCACAACAATATTTGTTATATGTAGTATCGAAGGGAAAAAATAATATTTTAAGCCGCCCTGGTGGCTTAAAATATTATTTTTTACGATTGGTCCAGGTTCGAATCCCGGCTAGGCATGGATGTTTGTGTTTCTTACGGCACTGGCTCTCTCCCTTGCTGGAACTAGTAGCCCTAAATCAGGGACGGGCAACTGCTTGTAGCCCACTGAGTTGCTCACGGTGGTCGTTAAAACCCCAATAAAAAAAATCGGGTATCTCGAAGCAATGACACGGAATACAATGAACTTTTGGATTCGACAGCATCTGCATCTATGTCCTCTACCGGTAAAATTATTCATCGAAATAAAAAAACCAAAAAAAAAAAAAAAGAAAAAACCAAGAGCAAAAGGTCTTAGTTCTCACTTTACTTTTCGAGCTTCTCAACGCAAAAGAATATTTTTCACATTGGACTAATAGTTGCCGAGATATGGTGTCCATAAACAGACGTACAAAGATAGTGAGTGATATCGTAAGCACCAACTTTTTTTTTATACAAGAGTCGTACTAAAAATGTGGAAGGCTTTTTTTTTTCACAAAAAACTTTCTTCAGAATACTTAGGCAATTGTCTGACACTTTCCTCGTGAACTTGTACGACATTAATCATATTCTATGAGTAGACTAAAATCTTTACTTAAAAATGGCAAAAATCTTGTTCAAAAAAACCTTACCATAAGCATTGCATGTGCAATGTGCTGTTTAATCTTTTGATAGCCTTTAATATTCTTTAGTTTTTGTGTTATTATTATTATCATTATTTTTGTCATTGTTTTGAAGAACGCTCTCTATGTCTCGTTCGATGCTTAAATTTCCTTGTTTTTAGTCTGCCTTTCTATACAGGGACTTCACAAACATGCATCTTTCCATATAGGATGGGCCTAGCGGGTATCATTAGTACAGGGCCCCGAAATTGGTGCGATCAGTGGCGCACTTATCGGAAATGGCCCAGGGTCCCTGGCCCTCTCCATGAGGTATAACTTGGTCCTTCGTTCTTTGTTGTCGGCTGCTTATTTTTTTTAATTAACTTGTACATGTTTTCAAATATATATTTTGCGAATAATTGAAAAAGCCCTGGGAGATATTTTTATCGTTTCTCAATATTTGGGGAATGTTTTGTCGGGCTATTTTCATTTTGTCGTTGTTGTTGGGGGTTTAATGACAACCTTGAGCAACTCGATAGGCTGTAAGCAGTCGCCCATTTCTAATTAAGTTACTCTGTGTACCAAGGAGCTGCGTTACGGGGAGGGGGGACAGGCAATTCACGAGAATAGCACCTACTATAACTTGCACCTCAACATACTGAAACTTGCATTTTTTCTAAGAAAATTAACGGTACGATTGCACAAGGAAACCCCGCACTCCAAGACTTTATCTGCTGCACCAAAACCTTTTTTTTTTTTTTCTCTCCGAGAAAGCTAGGGGTGTCGAATCATTACGCATTTATCAGAAATGTTTTGACCGAGGTATTTTTATTTTTTGTTTTTAGGGCTTTTAGGACCATCATGAGCAACTCGATAGGGTA
This sequence comes from Macrothele yani, assembly GCA_039090855.1. Lineage (NCBI taxonomy): Eukaryota > Metazoa > Arthropoda > Arachnida > Araneae > Macrothelidae > Macrothele > Macrothele yani. The sequence continues at coordinate 38,444,239 of CM077004.1, forward strand.
TAAGCAGTCGCCCGTTCCTAATTAAGGAACACTAGTTTCAAGAGAGAGAGAGAGGGAGAGGGAGAGAGGGAGAGAGGGAGAGAGAGACCTTTTTGTTTTTAGAGCTTTAACGATCATCCTGAGCAACTCGATAGGGTATAAGCAGTCGCCCGTTCCTAATTAAGGATCCCTGGTTTCAGGGGGGAGAGAGAGCGAGAGCTTTTCGTTTTTAGGGCTTTAACGACCATCCTGAGCAATTCGATAGGGTGTAAGCAATCGCCCATACTTAATTAAGGACCACTGGTTTCAGGGGAGGGAGGAAGGTGTGTGTGTGTGAGAGAGAGAGAGAGAGAGAGAGAGAGAGAGAGAGAGAGAGAGAGAGAGAGAGAGAGAGAGAGAGAGAGACACCTTTTTGTTTTTAGGGCTTTAACGACCATCATGAGCAACTCGATAGGGTATAAGCAGTCGCCCGTTCCTAATTAAGGCACACTGGTTTCAAGAGAGAGAGACAGAGAGAGAGAGAGAGAGAGAGAGAGAGAGAGACCTTTTTGTTTTTAGAGCTTTAATGATCATCCTGAGCAATTCGATAGGGTATAAGCAGTCGCCCGTTCCTAATTAAGGACCACTGGCTTCAGGGGGAAGGAGGGAGGGGAGAGAGAGAGAGAGAGAGAGAGAGAGAGAGAGAGAGAGAGAGAGATCTTTTTTGTTTTTAGGGCTTTAACGACCATCTTGAGCAGCTCGATAGGGTATAAGCTGTCGCCCGTTCGTAATTAAGGATCACTGGTTTCAGGGGAGAGAGAGCTTTTCGTTTTTAGGGCTTTAACGATCATCCTGAGCAACTCGATAGGGTGTAAGCAGTCACCCATTATTAATTAAGGACCACTGGTTTCAGGGGAGGTAGGGGGGGGGGGTGTGAGAGAGAGAGACCTTTTTGTTTTTAGGGCTTTAACGACCATTCTGAGGAACTCGATAGGGTTTAAGCAGTCGCACTTTCCAAATTACGGACAACTGTTTTCAGGGGAGAGGGAGGGAGGGAGGGAGAGAGTGCCGTAAGACAAAAACAACATCCATGCCTCACCAGGATTCGAACCCGGACCCATCTCGGGCGAACGGGTATTTTCATCTTCAATATTTTTTATTACTCCCATAAAGATATCCTTGGTGTGCCAATGGGTGCTACGACCCTGATTTCGAAAAAATACAGCTGCGAAACTTCAAAAAAAAAAAAAAAAGAATTTCGGTATTGCTTTTATCTTCGAGTAGTTCCGTAACCATTTTCCGTGAGCAAGACACGGAACATGTTTAGTTAGATTTTTGAAATTTGATGGGCAGGCTGAGAAGAGAGCTGCGTTACGCTTTGCACTGTAGATTGACAACGCTGAGAAGGCCAAGGCCAGTTGGCATCCAACGGGGAATTTCGGTCAGTCATTTCTGTCACGCCGTGGGTGTCTAGAGGCTTGTCCACGTCCTCCATTGGTGATCGGTGAGCCGAATCTCACATGCACCGATGCAACAGCTCCACCGGAAACGATGATGCCGATGATAAAAAACGATCTTTATCAGTCACCTAATATTTAATACGACGACATTTCTGTGAATTTGGAGTGGACTGAACTCATTTTTAAGATTGTCTCAAGTCCGAATATTTTAATCATTCATACCTGTCGGATTTTAATCAATTGATTAGTTTAGTTTTCTTAGAAATTTCAGAATAGTAGCAAGAAAAAAGCTTCAAACAAATCCAGTGGGGAAAACTTCAACGCGCAATTGAATACACAATAGATAGATTTTCCTAGTATGTATCGATATTTCAACTGCATTCAAATGTCGGAAGAGGCTTAGATACACACGATGTGATGTTTTTACTTCTCCATTTTGAAAAGAAATTAGGGGATTAAGCTAAGCTATCAGTATCGGCCTAGAAAATTTATCATTTTGAATGTTAGAAGAGGCATTGGATTGAGAAAAGTATGAGATAAAATAAGGACCGGTAGAATAAGTTGCTTTCGGACTTGTCACCAATTCGAAAAAATATTGGATGATGTACAATCTAGAATCTCTTCTGCGAATTTTAACTGCATGATGCGTTCATGACTTATTCTAAGTATCGAATTTGTTTCTTCTCTTTATTTATGCATTTCAAAATAAAATACCAGCGAAATATGAGAAAACTAAAGCGGCATATTTTGTTTTTATTGATTTGTGGTAATAATACACAAGACTTCCTGTAATACTGAAGCTGGGTAAAGTTGAACTTACAGAAAACGAAACTAATGCACAAAGCTTTTACAAGAACTGGAAGTTTAAAGGCTGGTGGTACAAATTTAAAAGTAAACGGTTCCTACACTTACTTTGAGCAAAAACAATAGGCGTATAAAACTTGGTTGGAGGGCATTTGAAGGGACAGTTCAACTGTCAAGAGCAACATACCATTATGTCTTAAAACAACATTGTTTAATCACTGCATCCTTCCAGTTCATACTTTTAGATCAGAAACGTAGATTTTAACTAAAAAAAGGCATACAGAGACTGAGGATAAGGGAAAGTATCATGAGCAGATGCATTCTTGGTGTATCCATGGAAGATAGGAAGTGAAACTCGTCGATTAGGGTAATGACAAGAGTTGATGACATCATGATCAAAGTAAGATCCCTGAAGTGGTTGGTTGGTTGGTTAGTTAGTGGATTTTAGTGGCGCAAGGGCCAGGTTTGGCCAAAGAGCGCCAGACAAAGAACGATCAGTCACAGATTTTGAAAAGCGTGGAAAATGAGTAAGAGCAGACAGGCTTGGGAAAAGTTGAAAAAGAGTATGATGAAAGCAGGGAAGACAAGGTAGTTAATCAGATTTATAAAAAAAATTACTAACGGAGAAGGACGAACAGTCACTCTCCTCCCCCCCACACTCCTCTGCAATGCTGGCAGAGGGCGGGGACGAACTGTCACTTTCCTCCCCCCATGTTCCTCTGCAATGCTGGTTGAGGCTGGGGACGAACTGTCACTCTCCTCCCCCCCATGGTCCTCTATAATGTTGGGTGAGGGTGGGGACCTCGCAGAGGCCGAGACAGTTTCAATGTTGGTCACGCGGACCGCGACAGTTGGATGGACACTGCACACCTTTGCGGATTGAGGGCCGGGTCTTCCGCACGTGCAGGCTGTCTGCGGGGAACCGGAAGAGGCGGGCGTCTTCAAAAGAGAAGGCGCAGACTCAGCTGGTCGAATAAGCTGGAGCTCGGTGAAATCCACCTGTGTCGCTTGTTCAGCTGTAGATCGCTTGGCAAGTGCGGCGAGAGCTACAGGGCGCGGAACAAAAGGCTGCACGGGTTGTGGCTGAGACTGAACAACTGCGGCAAAAGTACGCTGTCGGTTGTTGGGAATACCCAACTTGGCCTTGGCAGCAGGGTACGAGAGGCCCTCCAGGGTCTTGAGGCGCTGGATCGCCTTCTCGTCGTTCCACTTCGAACAGGACCTGGCATAAGCAGCGTGGGAGTCACCACAGTTTACACAGCAGGGCTCTGAAGTGCATCCAGTCCCTTCGTGGTCTCGGGATCCACAATTGGCGCACCTCGCAACACTGTTACAGGACCGCTGGGAATGTCCATACCTCTGGCACTTAAAACAGCGTAGAGGATTTGGTATATAAGGACGAACTGCACATAACAAGTAACCAGCCTTTATTTCAGTAGGTACCTTCGGGCTGTTAAAAGTCAAAATAACATTTCGTGATTTGATCAGCGCGCCATCGCGCCTGAAAGTCATGCGTCTGGCAGCTATGACACCCTGATCAGCAAGTTCACACACAAGTTCATCTTCATCGCAGACCAACAAGTCGGGCTCAGAAATGACTCCCTTGGAGGTGTTGAGATACGGATGTGCCGTCACTTGAACTGGAATATCCTGAAGTCTGGTCAACTGCAGAAGAGATGTGCTCTGAGAGAGAGTGCAAGTTTCCACAAGCAGGTCTCCAGAGCGTAGCTTCTTCACTGACTTCAAAGAGCCAGCAACACCCGCAAGTGCCTTCGAGATGAAAAAGGGAGACTTTGAGGAAAGTTTCAACATCTGGTCAGTAGAAGAAAGGACGAGAAAAGTAGCGTGAGGTATCGAATCTGCAAGTGTAATGCGACGTCTCTGAGCTGACGGCTCAACACCAGGATCTAAAGATACGTCGCGGTGATGTCGTTTTTCAACGAAAGTTCTCTTCAGTGTGTTATGTGTGGGAGGTGGTTGAGGCAAATTTGGCGCCTGATCAATCACCATATCCCGTTTTTTGTTAAATTTTGAGGAGGGTTTATGTTTCCCCATGGGAGTAAGAAAGAATTCATCTGCAACGTACTCCGCCCACAATCGAGCCCAACAGGGGAGAACTGGAGGTCCGCAAGCCAAACACATGACGCAAGACACAGTTCTAGAGCTTAGTTGCAAATATAGTCCGTTGGCTGTGATCACACGCACTCGGCGGACACTTCGGCCTCCAGGTACCGTCATGCCAACGCCTTTGGCATGATCCCACAGCCCCCGGGCTCACCCTGCCGTGCAATACGACAAAAAGCCGCTAAAGCCCTGCACACAACTTGGTACAAGACTTCTGACCAGAGGTGGGTTAGGCTCTAGCCTCCCGTTTACAGCGAAGCCGGGGTCGAAGAGGAGTGTTGGTACACAGGAGGCACTTAACCGGTCTCCTGCGACCTCAGCCGCCAGACATCCCATTTCCGCCTCACGGGTCTCCGCACGCGGCAAACATGCAGGTAGGTCTAGCACCCAAACCAGCTAAAAGGAAAAAAAAAGAAATCCAAAGAAGACAAATCCTGGCAGGGAACCTAAACAGAATCTCAGCAACCTACGAACTGAGCGGTTAATATAAATCAGTTAGTGGTGGAGGGTAACAAAACCACAAGACCGGGGTGTTAGTACATAACGTGGTAGAGATTAGGTAGAGAACACAACACGGGCAACTAGCCAGTGGAGAAAATAAAGGAAAACGAAAAAGCGAGACACAAGACCAGCTAGGGATCGTGGGGCCGCAACTCCCCAACAGCTGGATGAACAGCCGTCCCTGCAAACACCAAAACAAAAAACAAGCGGTGGCATGACATCAGATGTTGACCAGTCACAAGGTCAGCTCGGGCCGCGGGGGCGCCGCTCCCCAAATAACTGGAAAACCAGTTATCCCCGTGCGGGGATCCCTGAAGTGGCAATGGGTTGCCCATATTTTTAGAGGAACGATTACCTATGGGCGACCGAAATATTAGACTGGATACCAAGGGACAGAAAAAGGCACAGAAGAACCACCTGTGGAAGATAGATGGATGTGTTCGAAAGCTTACCGGAATAACATAGAAGAGACTGGCTCAAGACAGAAAGCCGTGGAAGAAACTTGGGGAAACCTTCATAGAACCCTGCACTGATAACACTGTATAACACAAAAATTGTTTATGTTTTTTTTAATGTTTCTCATATATTTCAGAAGCACTGATTCGAACGGTGGTCTTAGTTTTTTGTATCATCAAAACCTTTTTAGTTCTATTAAAGTTTGGGATTTTATTAAGACACTGTCCTTTGCCCTTGTTACAGGGTAAACATGGCCACTACAACAACTTGTATGCTCTCCTCGGACTCTTTCTATTAAGTCTGTGGGTGTTATAGTGGTACTAAGCAAGTCAAGCACAAACTTACCACACGGACTACGTTTTCCATTGCATATCAAGCTTGCTTCGGAATAACTGTGGGAGACCAAGACAAGGTTTAAATATCGCATTTTTGCTGTGGTAGTTGCAGGTCAACTTTGGAAGGTTGGCTTCGTGGTGCAAATAAAGCAATGACATTTGCCATTTCTAGAATTTGGCGGGAACCAAGAGTCATTTTGATGACTGTTTTTTTTTTTTTTGTATGGTGGATATTTCCTAGTACAAGAAGCCTACAGACCGGAATTCCATTGCACATCCCAACATACCATCATCTGCAATACCAGTTCCACGTTGCGATGAACTTACCATTTCACAATCACCAAAAACTGTGAAGACAGTAGAGGAAGATATCCAATCTGATGGTGATTGTGAGGACGACAAAGATATGAACTTCCAAGGTGTATCTTGCAATACTCATCCACATTTTCCAAATCAACAAGAGCTTGATGATTTAATAAGCTAACAAAATCAAATGCAGAACTTTCGCTTCTCGTTTGAAAGAGTGAAACTTATTGGATTCCGGATGCAAATCGACCACGTACAGGAAAAGTCATGAAACATATGCACAATATTATGCACAAATTGTAGTGACTGATGCTCTTCGCCATAGCTTTGATATAAACGGGCTCTTTGAAAACATTAGCATTCCTCACATACCCGTAGAGTGGAAGCTCTTTACAGACAGTTCGGTAAGAAGTCTGAAGCCAGTGCTATTGCACAATGGAAATATATATACCTTTCAATTCCAGTAGCACATTTCATGAACATGAAAGAAGACTACACTACTGTCAATCTTCGAGAAAAACTCGAATATCATGAATGCAACTGGGATGTCTGTGCAGATTATAAGATAATTGAGTTCCTTTTAGGGCTGCAACCTGGCTATTTATAAAGTGTCCATGTTTCCTTTGATTGTGGGACAGCAGAGCAGTCAGCGAAAATTACAAAACAAAATACTGGCCACCGAGAGTTGAGTAGCAAACTGGTACACATACTATCATAAACAACGCCCTCGTTCTAGTAGAGAAAACCATATTACCACAGCTGCATATCAAGTTGAGACTGGCGAAGCAGTTTATGAAAGCATTGAATCCTAATGGACAAACATTGAAGTTCATTCGCTCAATATTCCCAAATATCTCGGATGACGATGTAGAAGGTGATATATTTGTGGGGCCACGGATAAAGGCAGTGCTGACCTCGGAAGAACGAGAGAGCAAAATGACTGATGTTGAAGTGGATGCCTGGCAGTTATTCCATCTTGTGACTTAATTTCTTGGAAATAGGAAGCACCAACTATAAGCAGCTTGAAGAGAATTTAGTAGACAACTGTAGAAGAATGGGTTGTCGAATCTCAGTGAAACTTCATTACTTGCACTCACATCTCGATTTTTTCAGAGAAAACTTGGGAGCAGTGAGTGATTAACATGGTGAGAGGTTTCATCACGACATGCAAAATATGGAAAAGAGATATCAATTAAGATGGGATGAAGCCATGACGGGATATTACATCTGAAATTATAATCAAGATCTACATCTGAAATTTGGTGCGTCGTGCTAGTAGAGTTCATAAGGCGCAGGGGTTTTCCAAAGTTACTTTTCGGAGAAGGTATACTTCCTGTCTTTCATTATTATTGCCTAATGCATAGTAACACACGTCGTACATTACACAACTGCACAGACTTTTGAGTACCGTTAATTGCGGCTAAACTATTGATGCTATGCCAAAAACCGCGGCAATTTTGAAACACTCACGCCAAATTAATAAAGAAGCATCAAAATAATCAGATAAACACGTAATTTGTCAGATTTCGTTACACAGTATAGAGGTTCATTGTGACCATGATAGTGTTGATGTACACTCACGGACAATGAAATTTGTGCACCTAAAACAAAACATGCTACAACCGCGAAACTTTGCAAATAGGTAGAATGCGTACTGGTATGCAAATGATCAACATTTGGTGCGAGTGTGCATCCCCTGTAGTGGCGCTGCAAGCACGAACGGCAGCCTTATAAACCGGCGTGTAGTCGATGCCCCATGAAAGCGAAAAACACCGGCCGACGCAAGCAAGAGTACAAAGTAGCAAGAATGCCGAGTTGACGCCAGAGACGTCGATTTACGCAACTTACGGACTTCGAAAGAATCCTGAAAATCGGGCAGAAAACAGGAGAGTTATCGGCGCGCCGTATAGCCCGCCAGGAGGATCGTTCTGAACATACCGTCCGACTGTGTTAGGAGCAGTAGACACGTGACTGCACTACCACACGCCGAAGCGGCTCCGGACAGACCAGGAGGACCACCAGTAGAGAGAATCAGCGGATCGTGCGCCAGGCACGAACGGATCCCACGGAGATCCGGTCCACTATACAGCCAGAGATGTAGCGGCTCCTGTGTGCCTACGAACCATTTCTCGTCGCCTCGTGGAAGCGAATCTGCAATTCCAGCGCCCCTTACGTGTGCTGCCCTTAACACCAGAACATCGCCGGCTCCGTGTGCAGTGGTGCCAGGCCAGACTGACGTGGAACGCCACAGACTGGCGACGTGTGGTAGTGTTTAGGGGTGAATGCCAATTCGGTTTTGGGACAGCCGATTATCGCGTCCGGGTGTGGAGGTCTCCGGGTCAACGGCACAATCCTGACCTCACTATCGAGCGCCACACCTCCGCAACGGCAGGTATTATGGTTTGGGGAGCCATTGCTTATGACAGATGATCAGCTTTAGTAGTAGTACGTGGATCATTGACGAGCCAGCGGTATGAGGATGAGATCCTACAGTCCCATGTGCTCCCATTTCTGGCCGTGATTCCAGGTCCGCTATACGAGCAGGATAATGCCTGCACGCATACGGCTCGGGTTGCTCAGGACTGCCTACGTCATGTCCGGACACTTCCGTGGCCTGTCCGCTCCCCGAACATGTCCCCTATCGAGCATGTGTGGGAACAGTTGAAACGCCAGCTGCCACCGTGCCACACTATCCGGGATTCGGAGCACACCGTCCAACATGTGTGGGCCAGTCTGCCGCAGGACAACATCAGGCGTCTGTTCGCCTCCATGCCGGACCGTATTGCAGCATGTATCGCCGCACGAGGCGGTGCGACGCGCTATTGAAGATGACCGGACTGCGTGCCACAGATTCCTATGTAATTGTCCTGCAGCTCTGTTTTTGCCATCATGTGTATCATTCATCTGTATCATTACGTCTATAAAATTTCAGTTCAATTCGATGCTTCCTTCTTGGTGGCCAAATTTCATTGTCCGTGAGTGTATATGTGCTTACTTCAATACAGAAATTTTGTACATGTGTGTGTGTGTACAGTTCAGTATAGAATGACAGTACGTTCATACATGTGTGTGTAAAAGAGTAAATCATGTAGAAACAAAGATTGATAGGTAAGAAGATGTATAACTCGGTCAGAAATGGGTGTTCCCAAACCCCAGGGGCTGATTTCCTGGGTAAATTCAAGCAAATAATACTTTCTGGTATTTCTTTTTTTACAATTTCTTTCTTCCTCCACTATTTCTGACATCGTGGGTTGCACGGGGCTCAGCGGTCACTATGAGCTAAAGGTTAAAAGTGTGTATTTCTGATTGCAGCTGTGTTATCGCTTTTAAAAATCGCAATTAAAAAATCACTGTTTTGCTGTACGCTACTCGATACAGTAAAGACTGACTATTGACCTCTTTAAATATTGCACAGTTTTCTTGCTAGAAACCTGTATGTAAAAAGTTTATCTCTGCTTCTAAAACTGTTCTTTGAAAAATTATGTTTTCCCGTGGCATAACTTCCGCTACAAATAATATTTCGCTCGCATTTACTACTTCTTATAATTTGCAGCTCTTCCACCAGGGAGCGTCAGGATATATGTGTTTGAAAAAATTATCTAATCTAAAAACCCTTCTGAGAAATAATTTCTTAGTGGAGGACACTCTTCACTGTGAACAATACTTTTATCCATTTTCTTCTTCCAATATGCACAGCTTTCCGGCTAAGGAGTGGAAAGTTGCATCACGTTTATCCAAATATCTCTGCTTCTAATTTTTCAATTTTAAAAGTTCCATTTGCTTTGGGTACCTTCCACGATGAAAAGCATTTTACGCGTAATTTTTTGATTATTGATATCACACATTTCTGCCCTTAGTGTGTGTAAGTGGATGTTTCCACTTGTGAATATTTTACGGATTCCAAGATTCCTGTTTTAAAAATTCTTTGTTATAAATAGCACCATTAAATACAAAGAACAGTGCGCATCTTGAGTGTTTAGAAAATTTTCCCAGTTTTTCCACTAGGAGCTTTTTCTTTTCTAAAAACCGGCTTTGAAAAATCATTTCCGTGTGAAAAAGGAGTCAAAACACGTACCCACTACACCACTAAACGTGAGAGTTTGGTGTCCATTTTCCTTGTCTTGCATTTCTTTTATAAAAATATCTTTTGATTAGTTGAAGCGTGGAAGATGTCGAAAAACCAATGATAAAGAATGATCACTCATTTTGAAAATATTTTTTAATTTTTATGAGATAAAGTACTGAAAAATCTTGAAATAAATTCACAGTTTATCAAGCATATTTCGGTAGATCCCTATATATTGCCTTTTGCCTTGTTCTTTCCTATTAAACTTTAGCCACTGTACATAGTGTGATGTGACTTGCATTTCTCAAACCACCGACCCTACAATTATTCTTTATTTTCTTTTTCAGTGCCAAGTGCTATTAATAATTCATGTCAATGGAAATGGGAGGAATAGAACATGTACATGACTGACAGATATCAATTCTTTACTTGCTGAAAAATTGACAACTAAAATAAGAGCCAAGACTGCGTTTCATATTTAAGCAAATGTAGAATCCCGCACGAAGAGGAAACGTTCAATGTTGATGCAAGGAAAAAAATGACAAAAGGTGAGATAAGTAATTATAGCTCATTCAAGTCGAGTATATATTTGCACCATATTTACAAGTTCCATATAAGCCACGGGATGTCACAAGAATTGCTTTGAAGCATTCTAGATAAATACAAGTTAGCTGCTGAAGAGTTTTGCACAATCTTGCATATTTGCAAGCCATATTTAAAAACCATTGCACCTCTGAGAGCAAAACACTTTTCAGCAATCAGTTTTACGCTTTCAAGTGACATTTAATTAATGGAATTAAAATGCTCATTTCACACTTTCCAAAAAAGAAAAAAAATCACATTTATCATACACTGGTGTGCAAAAATTAAGGACGAAGAGGAAAAATTAGCATAACAGCGGAACGAGCAGGCAGAACGGACCGAAAGACCACTCAGGAGATAGACTAGGGTCCGGTACGGTAGGGCATGCGCATATATGCAGCATGACGTGGGGGGGGAGTGTCGGAGGAGTATAACGCACACGGGCGTTGTACGCTCAGCAATTCGGTGAAAGCTATTGCACGGTGCACATCGGTTTCAACGACGTCGAGTTTCTGCCACCGTGTGATATGACCAACAGGCAATCCAGTAGACGACATCTGGATGACTTTATCCGAGGTCGCGTCATTGGGAAGTTGGAAGAAGGTCAAAGTGTGACTAGTTTGGCCGAGGAGTTCGGGATTGCTTACAGCATCGCTTCACGAGCTTGGAGAGCATTTCAAACGACAGGAACAACTGTCCGAGAGTTTAGCAGTGGTCGTCTACGAGCAACCACAGCGGCGGGCGACTGGTATATTGTCCTACAGGCGAGAAGAGACAGACGGCAGACAGCGGGAGAAATCGCAAGGCACATGCAACAGACAACTGAACGTCCGTTATCGCGTTTTGCCGTGGCCAGGAAGCTGCACAAAGGTGGTCTATTTGCACGACGACCAGTACGGTGTGTGCCATTAACGCCTGCTCATCGGAGACGGCGGTTTCTGTGGTGCCAGGAACACAAGAACTGGGCACATCAGCAATGGGGTCGAGTTCTCTTTACGGATGAGAGCGATTTAGTCTGACGAGCGATTCTGGACGTATACACATCTGGAGAGAGCAGAGAACACGCAATCACACCTCCAACATCATCGAAATGGACCGGTTTGGAGGTGGCAGAGTTCTCGTTTGTGGCGGTACCATGCTTGGTAGCCGTACTGACCTCCACATGTTCGAAGGAGGTTCAGTCACTGGTGTCCGCTATTGTACCGAGGTTCTCCTGCCTCACGTGCGTCTGTTTAGAGGTGCTGTGTGTCCTGAGTTCCTCTTCATGGACGACAACGCTACACCTCATCGTACAGTGGCTGTCGTAGATCTGTTGGAGAGTGAAGATATTCAACGCATGGATTGGCCCGCAAGGTCCCCGGACCTAAATCCAATCGAACACGTGTGGGACCTTCTCGGTAGACGCTTGGCAGCACGTCACCAGCCGCCAGCAACGATTCCGCAGCTGCGATTGGCGCTACAAGAGGAATGGGCAGCGATGCCTCAACAGCTCCTTGACAACCTCGTCCTCAGCATGGACAGACGTTGTAAATCCTGCAACGCAGCCAGTGGTGATAATATCCTTTACTAAAGACTGGATTTTTCTTGGCAACCGCCTGTCACATGGACGTTTCTGTCTTCTTTCCAGTTGTGTTCGAAACTACCTTTTCAATAAAGTGCCTTCGTATCCTTTGGATTCCTTGTTTGGACGGTTTTGCTCACTTGTCTCACATTCTTACATCTTGGGGATCTTATGGTATGATTTGAGTCGATGTTTAGCACTTCTGCACTACGTTACATTCGAAAAACCGTCTCGTCCTTAATTTTTGCATGCCAGTGTATTTTTTTTTTTTTTTTTTTTTTGATTGGAGGTTTAACGACCACCGTGAGCAACTCAATGGGCTATAAGCAGTCGCCCGTCCCTAATTTAGGGTCACTGGTTCCAGGGAAGGGAGAGAGCCAGTGCCGTAAGACAAACACAACATCCATGCCTGACCGGGATTCGAACCCGGACCCCTTACGGACGAATGGTCAGAGGCCAGCGCCTTAGACCACTGCGCCACCGGGGCGGCCCAGTGTATTTAGAACGGAGATGAAATAATAATTTCTATGCAGTAGTAAATTGCATAAATAAAAACGGTCCTAAATAGTACGGGAGTTAAATGTATGATATCCTGATATTTTTTTCCGTCGAAGCCTTTTTGAAATCATGAGGATCATTATCAATAAATAATTATCAACCTACTGTTTGATGAGGAACCATTCCCATCTTGCAACAATATTTTTTGTCAAAGCCTTTTCGAAATCATGAGATTTATTATCAATAATTATCAACCTACTGCTTAAGGAGGAACCATTCGCATCCTGGAAAAGTAGTTTTTGTCCAAGCTTTTTTGAAATCATGATCATCAACGATTATCAACCTACTACAGGGTGATTCAAAAGTCCCCGAACTTTATATTTCAAAACGTATTTGCTGTAAACCCATAAAATATATCCGAGTATTGCTGCTTGTGGCTGTTGTGTGTGACCTTGGGGAAGGATCTTCGCCACGTGACACTACGCTTACGCGGGCGCTGGCAAGCTGTAACGTTCAGTCAGCCATGAGTCTCACGCAAGAACAGAGAGTCGCTTTGTCAGAAGTTTATTTTGCGGAAAAATCTTACCAACGTTGCATCCAGATCTTTCAAAGGAAGTTTCCTGATGCTCCTATACCAGGGAACACAACTGTGTATGACCATGTGAACAGGTTTCGCGAGACAGGCAGTGTTCTTTTTTTTTTTTTTTTTTTTTGTGAGGTTTAACGACCACCGTGAGCAACTCAATGGGCTATAAGCAGTCACCCGTCCCTAATTTAGGGTCACTGGTTCCAGGGAAGGGAGAGAGCCAGTGCCGTAAGACAAACACAACATCCATGCCTCACCGGGATTCGAACCCGGATCCCTTTCGGACGAATGATCACAAGCCATCGCCTTAGACCACTGCGCAGGCAGTGTTCAGAATAAGCCTAAAACCGTCCGTCCGTCCGTGGTGACGACCACGTTTCTTGAGAAAATTCACGTTTCCCTGCAGCGTTCTTCCAGGAAGTCACTTCGGCGGCTGTCTCAAGAGTCATCGTATTCAGTCTGTCAGAGGGCTACTAAACGTCTAAAGCTACGGCCGTACAGAATTCGGGTAGTGCAAGAGCTACGTCCTTTGGACTCGGAAAAGCTCATTGCCTGCTGCCAAAGGTTTAAGAGTCTCACGCGCAACAATGTGACTAACCAGCTTAACAACACTTTTTTCAGTAACGAGCCCTGGTTTCATTTGAATGGATACGTCAATAGCCAAAACACTCGCATATGGGTAGCGGAGAATCCACACGCATTGCATGAAGTTGGACTTCACTGTCAGAAAGTTGGAGTGTGGTACGCCATGTTTAGACGGCGAATTGTAGGACCATTTTTTTCGACACAACTGTAAATTCCGCTGTGTATGCAGACATCATCCATCAATTTCTAGCGATGCTGGAAGAACACGAACGTTACTATTGGTTTCAACAAGATGGAGCAACGTGCCACACATCAAACGACACAATGGAGATGCTCCGTGAGTTCTTCCACGATCGATTAATCTAGAAAAACCTTTGGCCGCCTTGCTCACCAGACTTGAGTCCTCCAGACTTTTATTTGTGGTGCTATCTGAAAGACACAGTTTACCACAACAACTCTAAGACGGTACAGGACCTGCGGAACAACATCATTACAGCCGTGAGAGACATACCAGCCAACACGCTGAAAATAGTGTCCGCCAACATGTGTCATCGTGTGAATTTGTGTCTTCAACAGAATGATGAACAATTCCAGCATCTATTGTATAGTGGTTTTCATTTCCTGTAAAGTATGGGTGCCAATATACCAGCAAGTAAAAATAGTTATACATCACAATATTCGTGGTAGAAATATTTGTATTCAGCTTTCGGTGACTTTTGAATCATCCTCTATTTGATGAAGTTCTTTCCAAGTCTCTTGTACAGCTCTCTGCCTTGAGCAGTTCTCTTCCGAATAATTCTTGCATGCTGCCAAATTTAATTCACGCATTTTCAATGGACATTTCCCGTCCCTTGACATGTCCAATCTAGTGTTTTAATTGCCCGACTATGATAAGATTTTCTAGCTTTATGTTCAGCCCATCGGCATTTGTGAGTGCTTTACTCTGATCATGATGCCATCCACTCTTATCCTTGTTTGCTGACTAACGACTTGCTTTCTGTATCTTTCTTACTTATATGAGGCATGCATCTGTCAGTGCTTCTTTGAGTTGTCGATTGTCTCTATATTTCTTTTTTAAGTTAAGGTCCATAATGCCTCTGATCCGTTAAGTAAGAACTAGAAGGAGCATTGATTAAATACTTTTCTTCTAAGGCATAGTGTTAAATTGCTTTTGAAAATTATGCTGTTTCTTCGAAACGCACTCCAACAAAGTGTTATACACCTGCTAATTTCTCCTTTGATGTGGCCCTCGCATGATATCTGTTATCCAATTTAGATGAAGGCATCAGTTAATCTTTTTTGGTTGAAAGTTTAACGACCACTGTGATTAACCCCATGGGGTACAAGCAGTCATCAGTCCCTGATATAGGGCAACTGGTTCCAGGGAAGAGACAGAGCCATTGCCTTAAGACAAATACAACATCCATGCCTCACCGGGATTTGAACCCGGAACCATCTCGGACAAATAGTCATAAGCCAGCGCTTTGACCACTACGCCACCTGGGCAAGGCAATTCTAAATTTGCCACATCAACATCTAATTCTTTATATGCTTGTAAGAGTACCGTACACTTTCTTAACGAAGAGCTTGGGGATATGCTGTCACCTTGTTTCACTCCCTTTCCAATTTTTGTACACGCTGTATCCTTGAAATAGCTTCTATGGCATATGTTTTCCAGTTATCCACGTAACATGCATTTTAGAAAAAATTAAAATAATTTTCGATTAGTGGATGACACTATTTTTGTTTAAAAAAAATCATGCAGTGGAATTTTGCATCAGACAAAATCTTACTTTTTGAACAACAATAGGAATAATTTTAATGAGTAATACTGCAGTTATAATCCCCATTATTGTTTTTCTTCACTGGAGACAGACAGAAATGTTAATGCAGTGAATTTCTTGTGTGAACAACACACAACGCATTAAAGTGTTTTGATTTTCTGATGTGCCAAGTTTGCAAATGAGCGGCCTTTGAAAACCATGAAGATGCGTTTTGTTAAAAAATATTGCGAATGCGACAACCGTTGAAGACATGCCAGCACTTGTTATCTTAGCGTTCTTGTCTGTTTTATTTACGAACTGGTTAATTTAGAACTTCTATACTTGAATGTTTCCTCATACACAGACTTTAACATGTTCTATATAAGGGCAGACATTGATATTATTGCTAAAATATGTGAAAGTTCAGAGGTTCTATTATTTGAGGACAGATCATGTAGAAAAATTGGAAAGGGGGATGAGAAAATGTGACACCATATCTCCCAACCTCTTCAGTGCCATGTTACAATTGTCTTTTAATCATTGAACTGAGAAGACAAGAAGATAAATATTAATTGAGATTATTTAATTCATCTTCGTTCTGCTGACGAAATAGTCATTTCGGTAAGTACTTCCCTCAGGGCTGCAAGGTATAATCCAGGAAGTTGCTGAAAAAAATACAGAAGTGGTCTTGAAAACGAACTGTTAGAAAACAAAACTGATGCACAAGGCTTGAAATTGAAGAATTAGAGATTAATGGGGTAAATTTAGGAATAACCGATGCTTACGTTTACCTTGGACAGCAGGTATCAAGCAAGGGCCTCGTCGAAGAAGAAATTAATCGGCGTATAAAGCTTGGTTGGACAGCATTTGGAAGAAACAATACAATTTTGAAGCGCAGTTCACCATTATGTATTGAAAGAAAAGTTTTTAGTCAATTCATACTTCCAGTTCTTACATATGGATCAGAGACACGCAGCCTAACTAAAAAGGGCATCCAAATGCTGTATACTATTGAAAAAAGTATGAAGTGAAGAGATGCATCCTTGGTGTAACCAGAAAAAATAGGAAATGGAAATGAGTTTTTGACATCATGATGAAAAAGTAAAGATCCCCAACTGGCAATAAGCTGAAAATGTTGCTAAAAACCCTGACCACCGTTGGAGAACTGAAATACTCGGCTGGATAGCAAGAGACAGGAAAAATCGTAAAGGATGATTACATGGTATATGAGTAGCTGCAACTTAGAAGCATTCTGTAATGAGACATGGAGGGTTTCTCAAGACAGTTCCTGTGGAAAGACAGACTTTGGGAGAACTTCGTCCACCAATGGATTGAAAACGGTTGATGCAGGCGAGGTACCAATCAATATTTATTGTATTGTTCTGTTTTCTGGGAGAGTAATTACAATGTCAGTCCGATCAGGGCCGTAGATAGGATGAAAGCTGCGATTATCATGCTGCCGGTCGTCATTATTATGGCTCTTGTATAAAACGAACTTACGCTACAGTAATGCACTACTCCAATCTAGGCGAATGTGAAAATATTTCGCATTGCCTCTTCCAAAGCTCCACCACTTGGAAGCTTAAAAGTAATTCCTCTGTAGTTACACGGTCATATCAGAATAATCTGACCACCCCCGAAATCACAGTGTACCCACCCAAGAACATCTCATAGTGCATGTGACAGGGCGACCCCACGGGGATATAAGCGGCCACCTAGGACAGATGAGCCATAGTGCGTAACGTAAACACAATCGGCAGAGGTAGTGATTTGACGGACGTTCGAAAGGGAATGATCATCGGCTACCGTGCCAATGGTGGAAGCATCGCAGGAACAGCAGACATCATGGCCTGTTCGCGAGGTGCTGTAGTACCAAGAATGTACCGCTGGCACACCGAGTACCTCGTGACGTCATAACTGTGGTGCCCCAAACGCCATCGACTCCATAGGAGAACGTCGCCTTCGTCAACTGGTAAAAGACAATCGACGTGCAACAGCGCAGCAATTGACCACACAAATGAACGCTGGGGAACCCAGGTACGTGTCCTCGATAACAGTAGGGCGAACCCTATTACTCATGGGTCTCCGGAGTCAACGCTGCGTCAAGGCGCCCATGTTAGCTCACGTCCATCAGCAATGACGCCTGCAGTTCGCACGGATAGTGGAAGAGTGAAAAAAAGGTTGCCTTCTCAGACGAATCAATCGAGGTTTCCACTCCACAGAAGTGACAGGCGGTGGCGAATACTGCGTGTGACACACCACAACCAACACTTGGATTCGCTTGTCGGTCAAGTATAAGCCGGCGGTGGCAGTCTGCATGTCTAGGGGATGTTTTCCATGTATGACCTCGGACCTCTGGTACCACTGGATAGGTCCCTGAACGCCAATGGCTACCTATCCATCCTCGATACCACCTGAATCTCTTCATGTTGGACGTTTACCCTGGTGGTGATGGTATCTACCCACACAACAATGCGCCGTGTCACATCGCTAATGGGGTGCGTGACTGGTTCCAGGAACACGACAGCGATGTCTCCGTTCTCCCCTGGCCGGCGAAATTTCCCGACTTCAATCCCATAGAGCACTTGTGGGACTATTTCGATCGACAGGTTCGACGTGCCGACCCACAACCATGTCATCTCCGCGACCTCCGTGCTCTGCTGCAGTCCGAATGGGTACACGTGTGCCTCGGGCAACCTTCCAGGGCCTCATTGCGTCCATGCCACGCCGTCTCGCCGCTGTCATCCGGGCCAAGGGTGGTTATTCCTATTATTAAGTAGATGGTCATATTATTCTGATACAACTGTGTATTCATCGTTTGTGCTGTATTATTTCGATTTTCTGTTTTCTAAAAAAATGTAATGGACGACAAAATAAGGGAAAACATTTATGCTTATAATAAAATACAAAACCATTTTCATAAACCAACAAAAATCAAAGATAAAATAATTAACAACAACGTGTGCTTTCCTGGGGGGGGGTTGCAATGCGGCTGAGCCTCCTCTAGTTTCCTAATAGCTACGGCCATGAGATGGATCGTTGTCATTTACAAGGGCGTCTTTGTGCAGCGCATTATCATCTATATCAAACTCTGGTTTTGTTACTTGTGACAGGGTCAAGAGAAACCTTGGATAATATCGAAATTCACGCCCAATTATTTACACAGAAGTGGGAGAAAGATTTCACATAAAACTTGAAAACAACAGAAGCGCGCGACAGATAACTCTGATAATGAAACACGGCGAGAACCAGAGGTATTCAAATATAAAAAAAGTGAAAAACGAAAATGCAGAGACCGACACACCGTGGAAAGAAATAAACAACAGATACTACAGGTGATAACTGGGTGGAAACCTTGAGTGTGTGTTTATGACCGAGAAAAAAAAAAGATATGAAGAGATGGGAGTCAAAAAGCTTTTGATTTAAGTAACTGGATAAAGAACTCACGAAACCGTGGGAAATGAAGAATGATGGGAGGAGTTTTCATCCAGCTGTGGATTGAAGGGGATGATTTTAATGATAAAGTCTGTCTTAACGTCTGAAATCATTATATTCTAAATTTCTGTTGCTCTTTCCCCTTTTTCTGTTCAAGATGCATTGACATCGGCCTATTATCCTGAGGTTCTTGTGAATTCATCGTGCTCCAGCTCTGAATTATATGTCGAGTGATTATAAAATAAGAATCTCTATTCTCGGGTGTCTGGAAAAGCCAGAAAGAGAGATATCGCGACGAAACTTGGTAGGTAGCTCTAAATTAGTCCAGACTTGCGCTGGTAGCGAAATAATGGCGCTGCTGACGCAATAAAAGAACAAACATGTGCATGAGTTTACTGTTTATTGGCAGCACAAACGTTTCAGGGGAAAATCGGCTCAATATGTAGTCATCACAAGAGATGGCATGCTGCAAACGAAGAACGGCATATGACGTAGCTGATATCATCATGTCGCGGTCGATGTTGACCACTTCACGTCTGACACTGGTTTTCAGATTTGAGAGAGAGAGAAAGAGAAAGAGAGAGCGTTTTCTGTCCTGATAAACGCTTTCAGGTAACCTCAAAGGCAGAAATCACAAGGATTATGGTTCCGCGAGCGAGCTGGCGAAGACTGAAAACCCTGGAGCAATTATGCGTTCTCTGCCGAATGTTCGACTGCGCAATTCCTCTGTCACTGCCAGAGCCGGATTAAGGCCTTCGTGGTTCCTCAGGCTAACACATGTCAGTGAGCTACCTAGGCTAAAACATCTGAGTGGGCCCCTAAAGAACTTATGACGGACAATCATTACTGAAGTCCATTAAACCACGAAACTCTAGCCACATGATTGTGATAATTAATACCTAGTGCAATCTTAAAACTAATATTTTACCTGCAGAATTTTCATAAAAAGTCACTTTTTGTTTTTTGATTGAAGGTTTAACGATCACCGTGAGCAACTTAGTGAGCTATAAGCAGTCGCTCTTCCCTAAGTTAGGGCCACTAGTTGCTGGGAACGGAGAGAGCCAGTGCTGTAAGACAAGCACAACTGCATACTTCACCGATATTCGAACCCAGATGAGCCATCGCTTATAAACACCGTATTTTCCACTGTACTGTTTGTTCTCACAAGAACACGAGTTCAAATCTTAAGATTCCTAGATTTTGTCTTGGAATTTTTAATAACTTAGGACTGTATACTTTTCTTGGAGCATATTTTTTGTTATCCAATATGACGTCATAGTGGATTTCGCCCATTAACGGTTCCAAGTGCAAACAGTGGATGGTAGTGAAAAAATCTGAAACTGTCTTACCGGCCCAGCTGTACTCAGCGACATGGAACGCTTACCCTTGGTGAGTCACTGCTTTGAAATCTGTTCGTCTTCTAGCCACTGTTTGTGATCGAGTGGAAATCATACGAGACAAAACAAACTAATATAAACAAACTCTCTCTATATAAATACAGGCGTTGGACAGAATGATGTGAATACCACGCCCAGAGACGTCACTTTTAATGCAGCTGCGTACATCGCAATACGCAAGTTATCCACCACTTGTTTAGAGCTTGAAGATCCTGTTTAAGCGCATTTAAAGTGTCTTGTTGCAAAATTTCTTTCCGACTGACGACGAAATGACCAATCTAACTGACTTCGGAAGAGGGCCAATTGTTAGTGGCGGGCTAGTTGGCGTCTCCGTGACAACAGTCGGCAGGGTAGTGGGGGTATCGGGAACTGCTGTGTCTAGGGTCATGACAGCATACCGTGTTCGTGGTGAAACCTCGTCTGCTAAACAAAACAGCAGCCGGAAAACGACCCTGACTGATAGAGACGGGTCTGGTACGATTCGTCCAACGACGATTGGTCCAATGCCGATTCGTCCAAAGGTACGATTCGTCCAATAGTACGATTGGTCCAATGCCGATTCGTCCAATGGACGATTGGTCCAATTCCGTCCTATCTGTCCGAAGTGCTACTCGTGCTATAAACGTCTCATCTGTTCTGATTCTATCTCCCATGTTATACGAAAGTACCGGTAGTCCAAAGAATGTAAAATAATGTTACATTTCATACGTAATATTGTGGTTACAGATTTTTTTTTTTTTTTTTTTTTTTTTGGAATCGCGTTTTTTTGTTGTTGTTATACTGTCCTTGCTGCCGTATGAAGTTACTGATGTACGAGCCGTTCAATCAACTTCAATGTTTCTCTTTTGCATGAAATAATAAAAAATACTAGTTTTCCGTTTCTGTTTGTAGAATGCAGTGGGGTTCCGCCTACTGCCCAGTGGAAACAACTGGTCGGGGTATGGACAGAGGCCTTTTCAACAGTTTTTATTCCAGCGATGTCATATTCATAACGTTTACATATCAAATCAAGTTAATAATATTGCGCTTTTACTTAAACACGAAATATTGATTCATAGGCCATAGGCCTAGGCCTTTTTAACAGTTTATATTCTACCGATGTCATATTTACAACATTTACATATTAAATCAAGTTAATAATATTGCGCTTTTACTTAAGCACGAAATATTAATTCATAGACCCTAGGTCTAGGCCTTTTCAACAGTTTTTATTCCAGCGATGTCATATTCATAACGTTTACATAACAAATCAAGTTATTAATATTGAGCTTTTACTTAGGCACGAAATATTAATTCATAGGCTCTAGGCTTAGGCCTTTTTAGGACTTTTTATTCTACCGATGTCATATTCATAACGTTTACATATTAAATCAAGTTAATAATATTGCGCTTTCACTTAAACACGAAATATTAATTCATAGGCCTGCTGCCTAAGTGCCTTGCAAAGACCTCAGAAATGATACGATGAGTGCCTTTTATAAAGTTTTATAAAATGTTTACAAATACCAAATATCTAGGTTGTAACTTAAAATCTTCTAAAAAGGCCCGCAACCTAGGTGCCTGTTAGATAGCTGAGAAATGATACGATGAGTGCCTTTTAATAGGTTTTATAAAATGTTTAAAAATACCAATCATCTAGGTTTTAACTTAAAATCTTCTAGAAAGGTCCGCAGATTAGGTGCCTTGTATAGACCTGGGAAATGATTCGATGAGTGCCTTTTATAAGGTTTTATAGAATGTTTACAAATACCAAATATCTAGGTTGTAACTCAAAATCTTCTAAAAAGGCCCGCGGCCTAGGTGCTTTGCAAACAGCTGAGAAATGCTCCATTGAGTGCCTTTTACCAGGTTTAGGTAAAATTTTTACAATTACCAAATATACGGAAATTTTCTTTCAAAAGGATATAAAGAGGAGAATAATTTAAATTATTATTCCTTTTTGGAAAATAAAAAAGTTTACCGTTGGTCAGATGATACCATTGGACGAATCAGCGTTGGACCAATCGTACCATTGGACGAATCGGCATTGGATCAATCGTACCATTGGACGAATCGGGCATTGGACGAATCGGACATTGGACCAATCGTCCCTTTGGACGAATCGGCATTGGACCAATCGTCCCTTTGGACGAATCGGCATTGGACCAATCGTCCCTTTGGACGAATCGGCATTGGACCAATCGTCGTTGGACGAATCGTCCGGGACCGGATAGAGACAGGAGAGCATTAAAGAGGATTGTTACCCGTAAGAAGTCGAAAATTAGTGCGGATCTCAATCTGCATCTCCAGACCCCAGTATCAACGGAAACAGTGCACAGGAAACTGCATAAACAAGATGTTCATGGCAGAGCTGCTATCGCAAAACCTATGGCGACCAGGGTGAATGCACAACTGTGACTGCAGTGGTGCCAGGAGCATACAACGGGGACTTCCGATGCATGGAAGCGAGTAATGTGGTCGCATGAATCCACAT
The DNA here is from genome assembly GCA_039090855.1 of Macrothele yani. Classification (NCBI taxonomy): domain Eukaryota; kingdom Metazoa; phylum Arthropoda; class Arachnida; order Araneae; family Macrothelidae; genus Macrothele; species Macrothele yani. Next base: position 38,467,129 of record CM077004.1, read on the forward strand.
TCACACTATTTCCCAACACAGGACGTGTTTACATGTGAAGAACATCGTTAGGAGCGTACAACACAGACTGTCTGCTCTCAACAGTGCAGCATGGTGGTGGTTCGTTCATGCTCTGAGCGGTCATATCGTGGTTTTCAGCAGGTACTCTGATCACCTTAAAAGGTCGGATGACTGGCAGGGCGTATAAAATCATTTTGGCCGACCAAGTCCATCCAATGGCTCAGGCATTGTTTCCTGCAGGGGATGCCATCTATCAAGATGATAACGCCCCAATTCACAGAGTTCGGAATGTCCAATCATGGCTTGAGGAATATGAGGATGAACTTTCACACCTTTATTTTCCTCCCTAATCACCAGACTTAAACAACATCGAGAAACTGTGGTCTGTGTTGGAAAACGCAGTAAGATCCCGTTATCCTCCTCCTGCATCTTTCAAGGACATGAAGCAGTTTCTGCATGAAGAATAGTGTGACATACCACTAACTACCATGCAGGATTTGTGTACTTCCATTCCAATGAAGGTTCAGGCGGTTTTGAATGCCAAAGGTGGTCCCACACCTTACTAGGTACACATTATTCCATCCAACCCCTGTATATACGCAATGTATTTTTTTCGGTGTAGCGGCATGACTCCTGGGCCCTTGGTAACGGTGCGCCCCCCCCTCTCCTTCCTAAATCTGGCTCTGGTCACTGCTGTGTGAGAGAGTGCGTTCCAGCTTGTCCTGTCGGCCCCAGCAAAAGCTTTCACATTTTCGAAACCTGGCGGACGTCCTCTTTCGGACACTGCTGTACTAAATTATCTCTTCAAACTTCGGTATCATCCTCAACATCACGGGTGTAAGAAGGAGTCCTGTCTGTAATCCTTTGATTCGCCTAGATTGGCGTAGTGCATTACTGTAGCGTGCGTTCGTTTTATACAAGAGCCATAATAATGACGACCGGCAGCATGATAATCGCAGCTTTCATCCTTCCCAATGCAAAATTTGCAAGTGAATATTTCTTGGAAAAGCAGTGATGGTTCTGCTGTGCATCGCAGGCAATCTCTGGTGATGGCCAGCACATTCAGCAGATTTTGTCATTTTATCCTGAAACATTTGTACTCTCAGTAAACAGTTAATTTACTCACGTGCGTCTGTTCTTTTCTTGCGTCTGAAGCTCCACTATTCTTCTAGCGGTGCAATTTTAAACTAATATTTCTCCCCAGCTAAATCGTTTTGCCACGCCCTCAATACGCTACCTAACAAGTATCGTCGCAATACCTTCCTTTTCGTTTTTCTAGAGACCCTAGAATAGGCATGCTTATGTTGTAATCACTCTACAAATCAGACAGAAAATATGCCTTTGTCAACACGTATTTTGTAAAAAAGATCGTGCTTATGTTACCGGTTTGTCCGTCCGTCAGTCCGTCCGTGAACACCATATCTCTGCAACTATTATTCCGATTTAAAAAATTCATTTTGCATTGGGAAGCTTGAAATGTGCGAATGATGATCCTTTATTTAGTTGTTGTTTTTTACGACGAACAATTTCGCCGCTAGAGGGCGTAAATGCAGATGATATCGCATTCAAAATACATTTTATTCCATATATTTGCTTTTAAACATTCGATTGAATTTTTTTTTACCTTTCGATTTCATTTATATCAAAGATTATTTTAGGTACAGTCACTTTTTCAAGTTACGCATAGATTTTCCGCTAGGGAGGCGTCAAAGTAAATTGCGTTTTCCCCGATATCTCTGCTTCTAAAATTCCGATATGAAAAATTCTTTCTGAAGGGGTACAGCTCCTGTTGGGAAACTTTTGGCATATAATTTCTAATTTTTGGTGAAAAAAATGGTTTCGTCACCAGGGAGCTAAGTGTTATTCGATTTGAAAAATTCCTTCTTTGTTGGATAGTTTTCAGTGGGAAATGTTTATTATATAATTTCAAAATTTTCAAGTAATTTATAGACTTTCCGCTAGGAAGAGTTATGGTAAATTGAGTTTCCACGGATATCCCTACTTCTAAAATTCGGATTTGAAACATTTTTCCTGTATCGCATACAGCTCCTGATGGGGAATATTTTGCATATAATTTTTAATATTTGGTAAAGAATGGTTTGGCCACCAGGACACATAAGCGTTAATTTCTGCTTTTGATGTATTTTGCAAAATCTGAGCTCCTGAAGACTCGATTGAAAATCTTTTTTCGTGGACCGATACCATTCACATCGAATAACTTTTTGAGAATACTTTCTTCTTAAAATAATGCATTTTCCCCCTCCAGGGGCGTACATGAATAGCTTATATTTGTCGATAGCTCTGCTTTTAAGAGATCGATTCGAAAAATTCTTTCTTTGTTGGAGAGCGTTTCCGCTGCGAAATGTTTCTCTTATAATTTCAAATTTTTCTTAACGCACAAGTCTTCCACCAGAGGTCGTAAGTTCACGTTTTCGTTTAGAGCAATATCTGCGGGATTAGAATTCCGATTGAAAAACTTCTTTCTTCGGTCAGATACTATTGTTTTTCATACCGGTTCCATTCTTTTTGATAAATTTAATTTGTGTCAGAACGAATTCAAAAGACATGTTCATCACAACAGAAAATTCGTGTAATCTTTCTTGTGTTTACGGATTAATTGCTCTATTTACATTAATGATATCTCAGCTTCAAAATTGTCCGACTGCAAAATTTCTATCGGATAGATGACGTAAACTGAAGATCACAGATATAACCATCCTTCCGTTCATTTGCCAGTCTGTCTGTCTTCAGAAATGATATCTCTTGTCAAAGTTTTTTTTTTTTTTTTTTTTTGATTGGAGGTTTAACGACCACCGTGAGCAACTTATTGGGCTATAAGCAGTCGCCCGTCCCTAATTTAGGGTCACTGGTTCCAGGGAAGGGAGAGAGCCAGTGCCCTAAGACAAACACAACATCCATGCCTGACCGGGATTCGAACCCAGACCCCTTACGGACGAATGATCAGAGACCAGGAAAAGTTTTTTTTGTTTTTTTTTTGTGGATAAAAAGATTTTGATATATTTTTTCTTTCCGTTTACCCATCATTCAGTGAGTTTGTCTCTCTGCAGGAACGCTATTTCTCCCCTCCGAGGAGTGGTCAGAAGCGCTGAGTTTTGACTAATCGTCAGAGCTGGGTTTGAATTTCTGCCTTGGTTGTGGCATAGGTGATGTATTTGTCCTCCTGAGATTTTTTGATTTTTTTATTGGAGATCTAACGACTATAAGCAGTGGGCTATAAGCAATCGCCCATCCCTAATTTAGGGTCACTGGTTCCAGGGAAGGGAGAAAGCCAGTGCCGTAAGACAAACACAACATCCATGCTTCACCAGGATTCGAACCCGGACCCATCTCAGACGAATGATCAGATGCCATCGCTTAGACCACTGCGATAGTTTTGTCCCTTTCCTGGAACCACTGGTCCCAAATTGGGAAATAATGACTCCTTATGATATCAAACTTTCGTAGAGGTAATCCCGAAACGATTGAAAAAAGAATCAACTTTAAAAAGTTTTATTGAAGAAATTCCTGCTCTGACTGTTAGAGAAAATGTATGCACATAAGATTTGAGACCCATTTAGCCCTTCACTTATTGGTCACTTTGTTTACAAAAGCGATATATCCACTTCTGAAATGCCGGTTGAAGAGATTCTGGGAGAGGAAAGTCCGTGCACAACATTCAAACATCTCTTCTTCCACTTATCCTTTAGTCAGTCTGTATATCTTTCAGTTTCCTCTACATAACTCCAAAGGAGTTTCCCCAGTCCGACTTTTAGAAGTCGACATAAATTTCCTGCAGACAGACAAGATGAACGGAAGTACGCCGCCACGGTGCCCGAGTGGTAGGCTTCTAACCTAATTCTTTCTTAGACAGCATATAGCTTTAAATGCTCACAGTGGTCGTTAAACCCTGAAACGGGCAGAACTGCATGCAGTATATGTCTCAAATCTTGTGCACATGACAATGAATGAATTTGTGTGAATATACATTTTGAAGTACAGGCATCGTTCTTTCAGAGACTAGGAAGCGTAGATATCGTCTGTTCGCCATCTAGGAGACGGAATTGTATTTTCAAATACGATTCCGTCTCCTAGATGGAGAACAGACGATATCTTCTTTTGCATCAAATACCCGTCTCTTTGACAAACATCTGCTACTAATAGCTAACAGCTTTCAGCTTGGATGCATAAATATTTATTTCTGTTTGTGTTCCCATGGCTCGCGCCGACCTTTGCAAAGTATGACGGCGCCTTTTGACAGAAGGTGCATTTTACTTTAACATTTTCTCTTCTTTCATAATCTACGCTCATTACGCATGAAAATTGGGTCGTATGTCACTTCCCTATTGACTGTTCTGTGTTAGTACTGCCTCTGTGGCCGAGGCGATGGCTTCTGCCCATTCCCCCGAAACGTACTCGGGTTCGTATCCTAAGTGAGGCATGAATGGTGTTTTTGTCTCATGGAGGGAGTTCTGTCTCCTTTCCTGAAACCAGTGGAGTTGAATTTGGTGCCTGCCACTGCTTATAGCCCTAAAAGTTGCCCATGGTAATCGCTAAACCTCGAAGCCAAGATGATATTGCGTGTCAAATCCAAGATGGTCTCCTGGGCATATTCCAACTGAAGCAGGAACCTCGAGAGTAATAAATGATTTACAACACAAGCTAACTTCGTGAAGGTGAGAAACTCACGCTGCCCTGGATAAATGCTCTGCAATGGAATGAAATTGCCTGGATTCGAGCCTCGATGTCGCTGAACAGTCGCCACGCTTTGGATGCCATATCAAGCAAGTTGTCCTTGGGAATGAGCTTCCTGTCGGAAATAAAGCCGCATAGGCTTATGTCTTCACCTTACACATTTTGCTATCACAGGCCATGCTTCTGAACTGTGCATTAATTAATAAAAAATTGGTGTTAGTTACTATTGATTCAGTTATAGATAGAAAATCACTTACTACGTACAGCTTGACCCACTATCTCTTATAATTTCACGCCTCGGATGGGCAATGCCCTCACAACTGTTTTGATACCATATGCAAATCCTTCTGCATGTGACATTACAGGATCGTGAACATCCCTTGCCGCCGAATGGGAATAAATAAACGTCAATAAACGGATATTTTTTTCTTCCCTTAGGGATTTAGGCTTCCATTAGGATTCTTAGCTGGGAATACCCCAGACCAAGTGGCTAGCCCAATGCTGGAGGAAGGGTAAAAAATTGGGTAAAAGGGGTGCAGGGCCGATTTCTGGGGACTCATCCACCAGAGCTGAGACGAGCTGAGCCCGAGCCTGAAAGCCCGAAGCAGAGCCCGAGCCTGAAAGCCCGAAGTAGAGCCCGGGCCCAAATCGAGCTCGGGATGTAGAATATTTACTGCGGTCGGACTCGGGCTCTTAGAAAGAGGGAGAGCGATATATATATCTTTTTTTATATGTAAATGTGATTTTATATGACTTAGTAAATGAGACACTTTATAGTTGGTAAAGGAAATTCTTCGGCAAATAGTTGTGGTTGTGAAGCTATTTATTCCGGGCTTGGGTAGAAAATGCCAAAGGCCGCGCATTTGTGTTTTTCTGCAGATAATAAAAAGCTTTTTCAAGAATTATAGATATTGGATACTTGATAGCATGCCTATAGAATAATTTACCCTCTATCTCCACGCAGTAGCTCTTTGCTAATTCTATTTAGCAACGTACATACTGCAGCCCATTATGGTGCGATACAATGAAAAAACGTTTTGTTACTTCAACAAAAATTTTGTTGAATTAACAAAAAATTTTGTCGATATAAAGTCAAAAATTTTTTTCGCTGAATTTACAAAATTATTTTGTTGAATTTGCAAAATTATTTTGTTGAAAATTATTGTTGATTTAATAACATTTATTGTTATCACGACAAAACGTTTTGTACATTTAACAAAATAATTACGTCGATTTTTGGGAGTTTGTTTGATCCAACAAAACACATTGTTATCATGACAAAATGTTTTGTTGGATCAAAGAAATTCCCAAAATCGACCTAATAATTTTGTTAAATGAACAAAACGTTTCGTCGTGATAACAATAAATTTTGTTAAATCAACAATAATTTTCAACAAAATAATTTTGCAAATTCAACAAAAAATTTTGTTGACTATATATCGACAAAATGTTTTGTTGGATTAAGAAAACGTTTTTCTCTGTGTAATATTAGCATTATTTGAGCAACACACAATTGCAGCACCGCCCAGTTATTTTGGATGTCCGGCAGCCCGAAGCACTTCAGGTGGAAACGAACGGTCAAAGAAAACCATGCAGTTACACTGTAAAAATAGATAGAGGTTCCTTCCCCACTCCCTATTTGAGAAATGCATTAGTTAATTGCAGGAGGAGGAGGAGGAGGAGAGAGAGTAGAAGTGTGGAAAAGAGATTTTTTATTAATGGTTGAACAGGTTAGCCAGTTTTCGGGCTTGTTCGGGCCCGTGCTGTATCTTGCAATATAAAATTCGGGCTCAGAAAATTGAGCCCGAGCTCAGCTCTATCATCTACGCAGTCACGTTACAGTGATGAAAAAGCCCCGAACTGGATGTGCGGCAATGGGGAATCAAACACACAACAGTCGCCTACAACAAAGACACGAGGCCTCCGATCACACAAATGCGCCACAGCTGTGTGGTTATACATTTGTATAGATCTTATAAATACATCTATGGTCCAATCATCTTATAATGATTTATCTGCATGCAGGTCCAGGTAACAATTGACTTCCGTTTTCTAAATTTAGAGCACTGAAGCGGAATACTCATGAGTTCTGGCGACGGAAATTTGTTGTTACCTGGATTCCGTTGTAGAAAATTCAGTGCAAGAATATTCCACTCCCTCTCACCGAAATTACTCACCTACTGTCTTAAGTTGTCCCTTAGATAAGTGCTATCTATCATGTACGTGGAGATCAGCATTTTCAAAGATTGCTTCAAGACATTCCATTGAGATATTATTTTTATTTATATACCTTTTGTGTAAATTATGGGAATGAGAGGAAAATTTACATTTTTATTCAGACATCAGACAGGACTCCAAATTGAAATTTAGATCACCTTTGTAGTGTAGAAATTTATTAGTATATATTAAATGTTGAAACTTTCCATGTATTTGGGTAGTTTAAAACTGAGTGCCGCATTTTGGTTGTCTTGTTTTTTATTTTGTTGTTGTTGTTTTTTCAGATATTAGGGCGGACTTAGTTTCAAGATTGAGTGCTCAGGTACCCTTGTTGTCATGAAAAGATTAATTTTTGTAGACATCGCAATCGAAGCATTTTTAGTCAAGTTTTGAGGATAATGGCTGTGGAATAAATCTTGCTCCTGAGTCCTGACCTTTGACCCCATTTCTATTTTATTAAACAGAATTGATTCAGTATATCTCCGGAACAACATGCTAAAGTTTTTGTCGCAATCGAAGCATTTTTAGGTTAGTTATGACGCATAAGTGCAATGGGATGGATCCCGCTCATATGACCTGAACTTTGACCCCATTTCGCCAATTTTCAATAGGGTTCGTCCTCGGGTGATCCCCTGCCAGATACTAAAATTTCATCGAAATCGAACCATGTTTACGCCAGTTCTGATGCATAAGGGCAATGGAATGGATTCCGCTCCTATGTCTTGACCTTTGACTCCATTTCGCCTATTTTCAATAGAGTTCCTTCCCAGGTTGTCCCCTACCACATACTAAAGTTTCATCGAAATCGAACCATTTTTACGCGAGTTATCGTACGGACAGGGAGACAGACAGAGGGACAAAGCTGGAGCATATACGCTTCTTCAACCTACGGTTGGAAAGCGTAAAAAAGAAAAAGGCGAATATCACCTACAACTTTTGAACACGCCAGCATAGATACTGTGAGTCCTAAGCCCAGATAAAGTGTGAAAGAAGGTTAAAATCGTTCAAAATATGGGTCACAGTGACAGTGTTGTTCAGGGATAATAAGTGAGCCAGTGCCGTAAGCGAAACACAACATGCCTCGACGAGGTTCGAACCCATCTCGGACGAATGGTCAGAAGCCAGCACTAGACTACTCCACCACCGGAGCAGCACGAAGTTTTCCAACGCCCTACGTCGAAATCATCTTATTGTTATGTTCACTAATGGCACTCTTTCGTTTCGGGCTATATCTATTTTCATTCTGCATTTCTGCGGCGTGCTATGTCGTCGGCATTCACATACACTGGCGGTAAGTGAAAAAAGAACACCAAGAAGGAATTGGCGGACGATCATGAAATTTACATATGTTAATGGGTCGAGTTTAACGTAGGTGTGGTGTTAATTTCGGAACCAACCGGTGAGCGCTTACGCCACAGCACGGCATAATATGCAAATTATCGTCGGTGGTATTTAAGGAGTACGGCGAAGTGAATGTAATCAGTCGTCGGCGTACGGACACGTGCGAAGACCCTGAAGAAGCTGCAATGCCTGGACATGCTGGACATGGAAGACGTGAAATGTTTCAGCAGTTATCGGACTTTGAGCGAGGTCGACTAGTCGGACTCCGCGAGGCCGGGTTGTCGTATCGTCGTATTGCGGAGCGAATTGGACGGGAAGTATCGGTGGTGTTACGATGGTGGCATAGATGGTCCGAGGAACATTCCCACACGAGAAGACGTGGAACCGGGAGTCACAGACGGACTGATGAGCGGACCGATCGACGCATAAGAAGAGCGGCGCTGTCAAGCAGAACATCTACTGCGACGCAAATCCGAGCTGCCGTTGCACCTGAGGTGACTGTGCGAACAATCCTCAACCGTCTGCTGGATGCAGGACTACGTGCACGTATACCTCTGGCATGTGTACCTCCGACTCCAGCCCACTGTCAGGAACGGCTGCAGTGGTGTCGCCAACGTCTGCACTGGAGAACGCAATGGCGATCTGTCATGTTCAGCGATGAAAGCAGATTCTGCTTGGGAGCCTCTGATGGCCGTATGCGTGTTCGCAGACGCACAGGGGAGCGTTTCCACCCTTCTTGCATCCGCCAGCGACACACAGGGCCTACACCTGGTCTGCTGGTGTGGGGAGCGATCAGCTATCGCTCCCGTACACAACTAGTGTTTGTACCGGGTACGTTAAACAGCTCCTCCTACATCAACAACATCATTCAGCCTGTTGTTGTGCCATTTGTAAGGTCGGTCCATCGTGGTGTTTTCCAGCAAGATAACGCACGCCCACACACGGCACGTGCAACGCAACATGCACTTCAGGGTGTGAGACAATTTCCATGGGCTGCACGTTCACCGGATTTGTCCCCCATTGAGCACGTGTGGGATTTTATGGGACAACGACTTATCCGGTCTCCACGGCCAGCCACGACCATCCCCGATTTACGCTTCCAGGTTGAGGATGCATGGAACTCAATACCCCAAACTCACATCCAACATCTGTACGACAGACTCCATGCCAGAATTGCCCAGTGTGACGATGTTCATGGCGGTTCAACCTCGTACTAACCATGCTACATAGAAATGTTATTTTTCAGTTTATCAGCAGATACAGCTGTATTTTGCCATAATGTCTTGATCACGTTATCCTCTGTATTCCGTTATTATGCTGTATAAATTTCGTTGGTATCAGACGTCTCCTTCTTGGTGTTCTTTTTTCACTTTCCGCCAGTGTAATTTTTACGTGTTACTTGATATTACAGCAACTGGCTCTAGGATATTTACCTAGTTTTCACATCTCTAGCAAAATAATGACATAAACCGGAAGAGCGACTTTTGAAATATCATAATACTTTCCTACAACAGAGGTATGAAAAAGAAGAAAATACAGGGAGGCTCAGTTCTGATTGAGCCGTAGATTTGGAACGTACGACTTGCAGATCAGAGAGTTGAAATGAGCTAGTTGAGTAGGATTTCAAAATGTTTAACACGTACAAGTGACGTGGATTAGGAACAACAAAGAAGTCATCGCTCTTTCCACGTTTATAAGAGAGTCACGGAAAAATTCTTATTGGCCGCCACCGGAAATCGAACCCAGGTCTTCCAGTTACGCGCCGGACATGCTTCCACTGCACCACAGCGGCCTCAAATTCATCCGAACTCACAAATAGTATGTATTAATTATTCATTCGCCTCCTAGTTATTTGTTCAGTTGTTGCTTACCATTTTTAGTGAATCCCCAGTATTGTGCGGGACCAAAAAGCAACCTGCCAAGTGGCTTGGCACTTAGTCGTATGTGAGTCTGGAGGAATTCGTGGCCGCTGTGGTGCAGTGGTAGAAAGTCCGGCGCGTAACTGGAGGACCCTGGGTTCGATTCCCGGTGGCGGCCAATGAGAATTTTTCCGTGACTCATAAACGTGGAAAGAGCGATAACTTCTGTTTGATCAAAACATTTATTTAATTAGTTATAGCCAACACAGGTCTATGATATGAAAAGTAGCTTACATAAGTTTTGCAAATAATGCTGGATACATTGCAAACACAAAGCAGATCGATACACGAATTACCCAACGTGGTGCTCTGTCTTCTTAGGCTTCTTATATTCCTCATAACTTGTTCTTGCCTCTCATTTTGATTTTCTCGACTTTCGCTTGCGTTCATTCTGCGAATTCCGCGGTGTTGGGGAAAATGTTAACCCGTTCACACGAAAATAATTTTAAAAATTTAAGTTTAAACCACTGCGATATGTTTTTAATATACTTTGATAGATCTCGTCGAGAGCTTTAAAACGATACCACACACAGTGGTTTTGCACTCACGGTTGTCCAGATAAACCGCGATATTGTCAAAAGTGTTCACCGGTTCACAAGAAAACAATTTTTTAAATGTTCAGTTCAAACCACTGCGAAATGTTTTTCGTATATTTGAATAGATCTCGTCAAGAGCTTTAAAACGACTCCACGCACAGACGTGTTGCGCTCACGGTCGCCGAGATAGACTGAGTCAAATGCGGCGGCACACCCAGAAATATTGCATCACCTCCCCAGCGCACAGGGAGCGAGGGGAGAGTCGCGCGCACGATGTATTGCGCAGTACGCGAATTGGACTTCATGCTGTTTACGAATATGCTAACATGATTAGTGTGCTATACGTATTTTTAACGCTATAATGATTTCAAGTGGGGCCTATTTTTGTCATAGGCGGTGGGCCGTAAGTCGCCCCATACTATCCGCGAAGTTAGACGTAATCCTACGTCAAGAAGTGGTCTTTAGATGGAAGTGGGGAACGTTTGAACTCGAAGGAGTGTAATTTCAAGTCCCCAGATAAGAAAAGCTTACTCAGGCCCTGTGTTTAGGTATTTTTAATTTCTCGAGCCTGCGGAACTCTCAGAATAGTTCTGACCACAATGCCGATGAAATTAAAATAGAAAATACTCGAACAGTAGGATTTTCCGGAAAGGAAGAACAGGTGATTTAATTCTAAGCTTACTCATCATTCTTGAATAAAAAAATACAACGACACAATTTAAGCTCTTGTGTAAGTTACATAGATAATCCCGAGATATTTTACCCTGTGAGACCTGACAGGCTTTGGGAACAATCGCAAAACATGGGATTCTAAGTGCGTATAATTGAATTAATCTAACATCTGTATCATGATCAGAAAGCCACTGTACGAACAAATGTCGCGAATACAGATTGTTTCAAAACTGGAAGGAGCGTTTGTCAAGGCTTTGTTTTATCATCACATCTCTTCAAGTTTGCATGCTGATGATGTCATGTGTCATGCATTGTGAGATGCTGACAACAGCATCAAAATAGAAGGAAGTAAGATAAATAGGCTTAGATATGCTGATGACATAAATTTAATTTGCTCTTTCGAAAGAGATATGGAAGAAACGTTAAGAAGATAAATTTAATTTGCTGTTCCAAAAGAGATATGAAAGAAAAAAGAAAGATTAGAAGAATAAAGCCCAGGAAACTAAAGAATTTGGCTACTTGGGATGAAGCATTAGCAAAAGTGACGACTGTTCTAAAACAAAGAGCTATTATAAGAAACCGCTTCTGTACTCTCCTTCAAGCTGAGGAAAGATGTAATCTCTTCAAAAAATAATCTGAGGGTTATCAATTCAATTATTATTATTTTTTTTTTTTTTTGAGTGATTGTGTGAAGTATGCAGCCATGCTAAAACGGTGATAATTCGGAAATCGGTTCGCTTAAGATGAGGCGTTGCAGAACAGTGCTATAGATTTCATTTTTAGAGTTAAAAATGAATAAGTTGGTGACAATCTCAGAGGCCTATTTTTAAATCGTCAGCAAAGTGATATATGGGTGTTTCCATTTATTAGTTCGTTCGGGAAGTACACGAAAACATTCCATGATGTGCATTTCGGAAACCCCAACTGGCAACACAGGTGATGCCCGGCAGTTGCGAACACTGTAAAAATTACACCTAGTAGTTGCATACTCTGTAAAAATTAAGTATGCCCGGCAGTTGCGCACACTAAAAATTAAGTATGACTTGCAGTTGTGTACACTGTAGAAATTAAATGTCTGACAGTTGCATACACTGTAAAGATGAAATATGCGTGGCAGTTGCGCACACTAGAAATTAAGTATGCCGGAAGTTCCGCACACTAAAAATTAAGTATGAGTGGCAGTTGCATACACTGTAAAAATTAAGTGTCTGACAGTTGCATACACTGTAAAAATGAAGTATGCGCGGCAGTTGCGCACACTTAAAACTAAGTGTGCCTGGCAGTTGCGCACACTGTAAAAATTAAGTATGCCTTCAGTTGCGTACACTGTTAAAATTAAGCGTGCATGGCAGTTGCGTACACTGTTGTTGCGTACACTGTAAGAATTAAATATGCCTAGTAGTTGCGTACACTGTAAAAATGAAATATTCCTAGCAGTTGTGCACACTGAATATTAAGTGTTGTGAATTCACGGAAACTTCTTAAAAATAGCATGCAAAGTTGCTAGTAGGTGTCTGTCACTTAACGAAATTTCCGTATGTAAAATTCCTCCCTGTTTTTTTAACTTCCGTATTTTTACCGATTTTCCGTAATCAGCAATTCCGTGTATTTCAGAAAAGTCTGTTTTGTGGTTTTCCTCATTTATACAGAAATTTCGCAATCCCCCTGAATTTTTCACCCCTTAGGCCCGTTTCACACACGCGGATTTTTTCTGCCGAAGCAATAAAACCGTCCCGCACTGCAGTTTTTGGCTAACTATCACACAAGCTGTTTCATTGCTAGAACGGAGGGGAAAATGCCTGAAGGATGAGAGGGAACTATCGGTGATGCTTTGTTCAACTGCACTTTGTTCCCCACTCCATTATCACAGGGCGGATTGTTTTATTCACTAGCGGACAATCGGCTGGCTGCCTGTGTTAACATCTTGCCTTACAGCTACGTTTCTTTAATTTGGACGGTATTTTCGCAGTCCGGTTTGTAGCGAACGGCTACCGCGTCGGAATTTCTATCATTTCCGCGCGTCTGAAAGTCTCGGCGTAATTCTATAGTTCGCTTTAAAACGAGCGGTAAGACAGCCGGGAGATTTATTGCTTCGACAGAAAAACTCCGCTTGTGTGAATCGGGCCTTATAGCAGCGAATCCTTTCGCACCGGCGGGATTCCTTCAGAGGTTGTTTATTTTAGCTCACCAGAATCTGAGCCAGAAAGACTCAGAAGTCAGTCGTTCAAGGTAAAACTTTAATTGCGCAATGATTTTTTTTTTTTTTTTTTTTGGTCATTAAAGAGGACGTCAAGTAATTTTGCTTCCTATACTTCCAATGGTAAAACTTCTGTACACATTTTCTTCACAATTAATGCGTTCTCAAGGATGAAAATTTGAACATCGATTAAAATAGCTTCATTTTATAACTTGGAATACTTACTATTTTCTAAAACATAACCATAATTATGCAATCCAACATTTGTTTGTCTACTGACGTCCAGGTCACGCTATCTTTTTTCTGGTTTCAACACCACCAAAGTAAAAGTTATTTTTAATATAATTATGGTTATGTTTTGGAAAAAAAAAATAAGAATTCCAAGTTATAATATGAAGTTTTTCTAATCGATGTTCAAATTTCATCCTTGGGAACACACTAATTGTGAAGGAAATGTGTACAAAAATTTTTCCATTGGAAGTATAGGAAGCAAAATTACTTGACGTCCACCTTAATGCGAGTGAATTAGTCACTTTATTTTCTGTTGGGGCTTATAATTTTTGAAATAGATTTGTAATAGTTTTATTTTTTCTGTTGAAGGACTTATCCCAAGTTAAGCATTTTTTCATCGTGATTTTTCGAAGCAATAGAATGCTTTGGAACTTAAGATCTTTTTAAACTGACAATGACTCTCAATTGTCTTTAAGAGGAGGTGAAATGTACAGTTTTGAGGTGAAATGTACAGTTTTGAGGTGAAATATACAGTTTTATAGTATTTTTTCACAAATCTCCTAGGTATACAATTTACTAGCGATAGCTATAATACCTTTTGTCTTAAGAACTTAACAGACTAATGCACATACAGCCTACAATCACCTGTACCATAATCTAAGTACCTGGTTTCTTACGGTAACACAATATACAATAAATGGAGCAAACAATGAGGGATAGGGAAGGAATATTCTGTGGCAAAAACCCAAAATTTCATGCGATATGCTATCCACAATATCCGATCTCGCTGAAGAACTTTAAAATCGAATCCTTTGACAGACGATTGAAATTTAAAAGTTAGTCAAACCCCAAGTATTCCAGCGAACCAGAAATATATCCTGCTTGAAAACACCTTAGACAGAACCGTGTCATCCATGAATAGGTGAGTAAAACCTGCAATCATTCTGCACGTACAAAACTGGAGATTTACTTTGTCATCTGTATTCTTATCGTACAACGCAATTTTATTTGTGTTTATGTTCGAAGGTTTAACGATCACTCTAAGCAACTCGATGGAAAAAAAGCAATCACCCAACCCTAATTTATGGTCACTGGTTCCAGCAAAGGGAGCGAGCCAGTGCCGTAAGACAAACACAACCCCCACGATTCATCGGGATTCGAAAATCTCTGAAGATTGGTCAGAAGTCTGTCCTTAGATCACTGAGACACCGGGGCGGTCAACGCAATTTGATAGGACAAGTGTTACCATACAGTGTGACGTACGCTCTAATTTGATTTTTTTTATTAGTCCCTGTCCTCTCATGCAAATTTGGGATTATTTTCTTTAAGTGTTTTCATTTCAGCGGAACGCCACATTTTTCGCTCCCGATTACTTTGTTTTTGGTAACATGACAACAGCTCAAAGTGAAATTACGTAGTCGAAATCGAGATTTAAGGACGGTTGTTTAGGAAGGTATCAGTGCTCTCCCTTTTTTAGGATCTCACTTTCATTGGGAGACCCGCATTGCTTTTATACTGGCACTTATGGTTTTTTTTTTTTTCAGTTTTTATTTTTTTTTTTTTAATGAAGTTTTAGCAACCACCGTGAGCAACTCAATGGGCTATAAGCAGTCGCCCGTCCCTAATTTAGGGTCACTGGTTCCAGGGAAGGGAGAGAGCCAGTGCCGTAAGACAAACACAACATCCATGCCTGACCGGGATTCGAACCCGGACCCCTTACGGACGAATGATCAGAGGCCAGCGCCTTAGACCACTGCGCCACCGGGGAGGCGCGGGATTTTATTCTATTATTATCATTTGTGGTGCACTTCTGGACGCTGGTCCAGTCGTGCCTTACTGATAGGTTACGTTTTTTTACTCATCTTTATTGATGTACCAATGTAGAGTTTCTCGTTATGTCCGTCCTGTATGTAATTTTTTTATCGAAATTTTAACGACCACCGTGAGCAACTCAATGGGCTATAAGCAGTCGCCCGTCCCTAATTTAGGGCCATTGGTTCCAGGGAAGGAAGAGAGCCAGTGCCGTAAGACAAACAAAACATCCACGCCTCACTGGGATTCGAACCCGGACACTTCACGGACGAATGGTCATAAGCCATCGCTTAGACCACTGCACCACCAGGGCGGCCGTGAATGCAATCTCATTTATCAGTTATTTTACTGTATGTAGCACATTACCGTTTACTTATTATTGCTTGTCTTGCTTTTGTGATGCACTTGCCTGTCCAGATGTAGTCATTGCCAGGGTCGTTTCATGTCTATGTTTGTGTTTGTGTTCACATGAGTGCTCTTGGGGCATGTCGTGCAGTTAATTTACTATGGTATTTTCTCTTGCTCTCTTTTGTGTTGCCTCCTGTTTTGATTCTTATGCTGTATGCAATATTGTCTGTCTGATCGTAACTAGCCTGCTTTCTCTGCACTTTGTTGCCTGACCCAGCTTTTTTGGTCCTAATGTGCACACTTTTGTTTTTCATACATTTTTTCACCTGTGCATGAATATTTTACGTTTCATCTATTTGTACATTTTCTTGTTTGTTTTAATAAACTAGGTGTGCACTTGAACACCTACTGCTGCATGTTTACCTCAAAGCCGATGGACTATACGGAACGACCCACGCTGAGGCACATAGCTACTTCGGCTTGACAATGGCTGTCATCAAGCCTTCTAATGGCTTTCCCTCTTAAGTTTCCCCCTTAATGCTATTCAGAAGCGAAATGCCAAGACGCTTTCAACTGCCATCTTTTAAATTAGAGCTGATTTGGATATTTAGACGCACTTTTTGTTAATTTACTTGCACATGTTATTCATTGCCAGGTTAAAATTCCTTTATTACGTTGGGTTCATCCACTATCAATGTGAATGTTTTACGAAAACTTCAAATTTCATATTGTCCTTAATTTATGGAAACCAGTATACTAATCGGAGTATATTTTATTTCTTTCACATGCAGTCCTGCAAGACAAGTCTGTTTCATGTACGTTAAAAATACCTCAAGCTACATAACTGTTTTTGAAAGTATAAGGACCCCGTACAACTTTCAGCGAGTCCTCTGGTTCGTTTCTGCTGTTATGTCCTTTTTTTTATTGGGGGTTTAACGACCACCATGAGCAACTCAGTGGGCTTTAAGCAGTCCCCGTCCCTAATTTCGGGCTACTGGTTCCAGGTAACGGAGAGAGCCAGGGCCGTAAGACAAACACAACATCCATGCCTCACCGAACCCGGACCCTTCACGGACGAATGGTCATAACCAGCGCTTAGACTACTGCGCAAACGGGCCAGCGCTGTTATGTCCCACATTGCATTCATTAAGTCTTTCATTACGCATGCCATTCATTAATCAACTAAGATTTGTGAATAACCATAATTCTGAACTCGTAAATGCATGCATTGATAAATCAACAACTTTACTCCAGGACAAACGTCCTGATTAATATACATCGGCGTATATACAGGGTGTCCGAAAAATAACTCTGCGCTGAAAGTAACACTTACCAAACTGAACTGGTTCCTACAGAAGGTGGGAGAAATGGGCCCCACCGACGTTCAGACATGTCTGCACACGATTCTGCATGTTGGTGAAGACCTTTCTCGGGGTATGTGGTGTGAGTTGTTGGATATGGGTCGTTATCGCAGTCCGTAGCTCTTGATGTTTATGCGGATTACCTGCGTACGCCTTCCTCTTCAGTGATCCCCACAAAAAAAAAAGTCAGGCGGTATCAGATACGGTGACCGGGCAGGGCACAGTTCCCAGGAGATTATGCGATTTCCGAAGAATTCATTAAAAAAGCTGTACTGATGTGCCAGGAGTGCGAGCAGTTGACCTGTCTTTCTGGAAACATCCTTCTTTGATTTCCCGTTCCGTGAGTTCGGATATGAATGGTTGGATAACCTGGGCACGGTACCTTTCTGAGTTAATGGTTTCGCTGAAGAAAATGGGCCTAAGAACGCGCGTACGAGACACCAAACACCGGCATTCTGCTTGTGAAGAGGCACTTCCTTATATTCGTGGAGATTTTCAGTACCCAACAGGCAAGTAAGTGTTCTGGCTGTTGATGTACCCGGACAGGTGGAACCATGCCTCATCTGTAAAGGAAGTCACGTCCAGGATGTCCTCACCTTCTTCAGACAGGAACTCTTGGAACCACCAGCAGTACCGAAAACGAGTCACGTGGTCTGTTTTTTTCAGCTGATGCACGACGGACACTTTGCACGGGTGGAAACGCAACTTTCTTTTCAGAATATCGTGGACTGTACTCTTTGGCACATTAGTTTGTTGTGATCGCTGCCTCACGGACTTGTGTGGACTACTCTGTATCCTGTCCTGAATATCCTGTACGGTCTCGTCTGTCGGGGGGGGGGGGCATCCAGAAGACTGCCAGTTTCCTGAAACCTTCGCCATAAGCTGACGCACCGCATTACGGTGGGGGACGTCTGCATCACGAAATTTCCATGCAAACTGTTTTTGCACTTCGTCCGTGTACTTGTCATCATGGCGAAGGATATGTTTCACCAAAACCATTTACTGTTCAACCGTTAAAACGATTGTCCTTGTGCCGAGAGGAGTGATCTATCAAGACGTCTGCCTCCGTCGACCAAGCTCTCAGGAATGGACTTCGCTCGGAATCACATCTGAGCGCGCCTCGGGGTGGGGAGACATGAATTTTAGCAGACACAGAGCACTTCCACGAGGCGAATCACTTCTGTAATTCCAATAAAAATTTCTTTATTATTATATTATTGCAATTCGTACATTCAGTGCATAGTCATTATTCGGACACCCTGTACATTCACCGCGATAATACTGACCTTAGGTATATAAAACGCAAGCGGAATTTGACACTGATATTTGTGGATAAAAAGTGCATCTTGCATTGAGAAAAAGGTTTTGTTAATTCAGCAAAAAAATTATTGAATCAACCGAAACATTTTATCGAGATGCAGTCAACAAAAATGTTTGTTGAATTTACAAATGTATTTTGCTGAAAATTATTGTTGATTCAACAAAATTTATTGTTATCATGACAAAACGTTTTGTTTATTTAACAAAATGCCTAGGTCGATTTTTGGGAATATGTTTGATCCAACAATATGTGTTGTTATCGTGATAAAACGTTTAGTTGAATTAACAAAGTATAGCCAACGAAATAATATTGTGTTGCCAACAAAACTATCCCGATTGAGTTTGGCTAAAGCAACAAAATAAATCGACAAAACAGCTCAACAAAGCTGTTTTGTTGTTTCAAACAAACTTTTTTCTTCGTGATATGTATTCCGAAAAATACGTTACTTTATCAGTATTTCGAAAGGAATTAATTTAATATTAAAGCTTGTTAAACTCTACGAGAAGAAAGCAAGATTTCCTTAAAAATTTATTGCTGAAAAACTGGAGGCATTAACCTGTTATGGACGTGGATTAAACAGACACGGAAAAACTATTAAACAAGATATGAAGGAAATCATGTATCTTCGGTAAAAAAATATTCTGAATTTACTTCCCCTATGCTCAAAGAATCTTTTAAAGCCTTCGTGCCGTTGTGCATACAAGCCAGGAAAATTTCTTCGTGATACATTTTATATGCAGTTTTATAAATTAGGTAACAAAAGGAAGCATAAAATTATCCGGATGAGAAATTGCACGAAATACATAAATGAACACTTCAATTAAAGACGTGCTCATGTTGGAGATCTTAATCGTCGCATCGATTGCATCGAAATCAGTTTCTTTGGTTAAAACAAGGACACATAATTGCGCTGTCAGTTTTCGTTGAATTTTTATGAAGGATTTGTCAGGATCGCGAAAGAAATGGACCACCTTCTTCAAGAGCAACGTGATAAGATTTCCCACCGAGATGTCGGCTTTTTTCTTTCCTAGTTCCCCGAAATATTACTTTAATTTCTCTATTACCAATTCACCCAAGCGTGAAATATTTAACCAAAGGTCTTATGGTTTTCCCGTGGTGTGGAACGAAAGCGATCCGTCCTGCAAGATCATGTTAACGTTTTCCCTTCGCGCCTTGTCTGTAATGTAGTCGTTTATATGCTGGGACCGTCCTGCAGTCTTTCCACAGGCAAATATCCCGCACAAGTTATTTGCTTGACGTCCTCAGTTGACATGATACACTCCCTCTGATTTAGAAAATTATCTCTTGATTTCGCCCGACAAAGGGTTTAACTGTGGAAATTCTATTTGAACGGAAATGAGCTTTCAATGAAATATACAAGTATTATGGGTCACCTTTTGATTTCCGGTCGTTTTGCTTGGTCATTGTGATGCTTGATAAAAAGGTCCCTATTTCTCAATTAACTGACTCCCATAAATTATGTCTGCAGCGTGTTACATGTATAATACCGCAATATTTCACCTTGAACAGATTGACACCCCGATAGACATCAATCTGTATAATCAAGCGCGATCAAGTCGTACGTCATTCGGATGACAGAGTTCTGTGTGACTGAAATGAAAGAGTGTCATTACTTGCTGGGTTTGTTACAGATGAGGAAAAAAAAACAAATTATTCTTTGTTCTTTACAGCACGTAGTGTCATTTGTTAACGAGATGTCTACAATAGCAGTTTCATAGGTGAGATGAGTGCTACAATGAATGAAAAGTAAGTAGAGTTACGCTTGTTTCCACACCTTGGATAGAAAATTGGCAACTATGTTACAGGACAGCTACTCAAGATCTAAGAGGAAGGTGTACAAGCCATGCTCCTGATCACACTTGTCAATATTGGAAAGGTAGAATACGAGGGGATACTGATAAGTTCTCGGCCTCACCAAAAAGTAAATGGGCTAGAGCACATACTATTCCGCGAATTCACCCCGAAATTCAACACACTTTGCACAGCGTTTCTGGAATTTCTTTAACCCTTCCAACAAAAATCCTTAAGTTGACAAGTGTCATCAGGGATACTGATGACACTTGTTAACATTGGAAAGGTAGAATACGAGGGGATAATGATAAGTTTTCGGCATCACCGAGAAGGAAATGGGCTAGAGCCTTGAAATTTACAGACTATTCCACGAATTCACCCCGAAATTCAACACACTTGGCACAGCGTTTCTGGAATTTCTTTAACCCTTCCAACAAAAATCCTTAAGTTGACAAGTGTCATCAGGGATACTGATGACACTTGTTAACATTGGAAAGGTAGAATACGAGGGGATAATGATAAGTTTTCGGCATCACCGAGAAGGAAATGGGCTAGAGCCTTGAAATTTACAGACTATTCCACGAATTCACCCCGAAATTCAACACACTTGGCACAGCGTTTCTGGAATTTCTTTAACCCTTCCAACAAAAATCCTTAAGTTGACAAGTGTCATCAGGGATACTGATGACACTTGTTAACATTGGAAAGGTAGAATACGAGGGGATAATGATAAGTTCTCGGCATCACCGAGAAGGAAATGGGCTAGAGCCTTGAAATTTACAGACTATTCCACGAATTCACCCCGAAATTCAACACACTTGGCACAGCGTTTCTGGAATTTCTTTAACCCTTCCAACAAAAATCCTTAAGTTGACAAGTGTCATCAGGGATACTGATGACACTTGTTAACATTGGAAAGGTAGAATACGAGGGGATAATGATAAGTTTTCGGCATCACCGAGAAGGAAATGGGCTAGAGCCTTGAAATTTACAGACTATTCCACGAATTCACCCCGAAATTCAACACACTTGGCACAGCGTTTCTGGAGTTTCTTTAACCCTTTCAACAAAACTCCTTAAGTCTGATCACTCAAATACTGCTCTGCTGCTAATTTCACCTCCGAATCATTCGAAAAATGCCTCCTTTTCAAACTTTTTTAAAGGTTTGGGAGCAGGAAATAGTCTGATGGAGTAAGGTCTAATGAGTAGGGTGGATGGTCTATGCACTTAAACCCGAGATCCCTCAAAACATCCATTATCTTGCCAGCCTTGTGAGCCAGTGCATTGTGCTACAGAAAGAGAACACCTTTCCGCAGTTTTCCTCGTTTTCCCCTTCAACGCCCCCTCTAATCGGCACAGCAAGTTGGAATAGTATTCAGCATTTATTGTTTGGCCCTTCTGGAGATAGTCAGTAAAACGCCTTCCAAATCCCACAAAACCGTTGCCATGACCTTTCTTGCAGTCCTTTGAGTCTTGAATTTCTTTGGCCGTGGAGAACCGCCACTGCAGGGACAGTTGTTTCGTCTCTGGATCGTAGTGATGCAACCACGTTTCATCAACAGTGACAAGTCGCTGCAAAAAATATCACCAAATCGCTGATGAAAATCCGATTTGGAAGCGTCCAGTGGTTTTCGTTTCTCATCGGCGTTGAAACATTTGGGAACCCACTTCGCTGACACCTTCTGCATATCCAATTGCTCATGAATTATGAACCCAACACGTATTCTGGATATTTCCATTGTCTCAGCTATTATTTTAGCCGAGATTCGCCGTTTTAACAAAATCAAGTCTTGAACACGATCAACAACTTTGGGTGTTGCCACTGTTGAAAGCCTCCCAGATCTTGCTTCATCTTCGGCCTCATAGTCTCCACGGTGAAAGTTGGCACACCATTTCTTCACAGTGAAATATGAAGGGCACTTGTCATTTAATGTTTGCGTCATACACTCGTAGAATTCCTTTGTAGTTTTCTTCTGCAGGAAGAGAAATTTCACGGCAGCCCGGAGTTCCACATTCGAAAATTCAACTCTTTGCATTGATATGATTCAGTTCAGGACGTCAAAAAAAAAAAAAAAAAAAAAGAGCTATTAGTCTAAGAATTGGCACTTTGCAATACAAAAGAACAATCTTTCGAGCTGCAGTGACAAAATAATGCTACAATCACAGAAAGTAAGTTAGGCCGAGAACTTTTCAGCATCCCCTCGTATATTGGAGTCCTGGTTGCGAGATTCATTTTCAACAGAACTTGGAAAAGCTGTTACGTTCAGTACCACATCAGTCAGATCACTAATTCTTCATAAAATGTGAAGTACGATTTTGTCTTAGCATGGAAACTTTAGAAAATACAACATGATCATATAATATTCTAAGGTATAAAGAGTGTACAGTAACTATACACTCATTTTTTTTTCATTTTAGAAACTGTGAGTTCATTCGCATTAATGCATACAGGCAGAACGTGAGATATGCAAAAAATACCACTAAGAATAAAGGACACAATGCACACGTAGGAGTTTCCACACGATAGAACAATGAACGCGCCCACGCGGGGCATGTTTAATGAAAAACAAAGAATGTCAACAAAACCAAGCAAGAAAATAACATACGTAGGGAAAAGAAAAATGATAGAATCATAAATATGAACAAGTGTGATAAATAGAAAAGTGTTATGGGTCACAGTATACCACGATATTGACAAAACGTTAAAAACATCAGAGAAAGTATCTGCGAAAACTAAAAATGCACTGTACGACATGAAGTAACAGTAAACGTGCTGTAGAGAGTGACGCATAACAAACGACAGCAGATATACAGGCATATAACAAATTAAAATTACACAGAATGTAGTGGGAAGGACCCTAACCCAGAACTGCATCGAAAAAAGCAACTCTAGAGTCAGGAGTAGGTGTCCATGGAGGACACCAATAGCCGCAAAATCTACGAACACCAACAGGGACGCTTTAAGAACCGCTGAGGCTTCCGGTGCATTGTGGCACCAGGACTTCCCCTTCTTCCTCCTCCTTTCCGTACTGCTCACTCACATATATTATTCAGTTTTATCATCTCAAATCTAAAAATATTGCCAGGTATATCTTTTCCTTTTCATCTCAAGAAAATATAATTAAAAATTTATTGTAGTGCATTTTAGGCAATACATTTCCAACCCAACTAAAACTGAGATGGGACGCAAACATCGAGATTGTTTCTCCGGCTGTCCCTGTGTAAATCAATTCTGTACAAATTGGAATTTCTGTCTTCTGGAATCAATGGGTGTGAGTGGATAATATAGACCGGTCATAAATAAAAAGGTCCGATTTTCTAAATAAAAAGCAACGACAATATAGTAGCAATGTACACCGATGTGCCATTACATTATGACAACCTACCTAATGAGCTGTAGGACCCCTTTTTAGCACGTCTTTTGTAAAAAAAAGATCGTGCTTCTGTTATCGGTTTGTCCGTCCGTCCGTCTGTACCCACGATATCTCTGCAACTATTAGTCCGATTTGAAAAATTCTTTTTGCATTCGAAAGCTTGAAATATGCAAATGATTATCCTTTATTTCGGTTTTTTTACGATGTACAATTTTGCCGCTAGAGGGCGTAAATTCAGATGATGTCGAATTCAAAAATACGTTTTATTCCCCATATTTGCTTCTAAACATCCGATTGAAAAAAAAAAAATCTTTTGATTCCATTTATGTCGAAGAGTATTTTAGATATAGTTACTTTTTCAAATTACGCATAGATTTTCCGCTAGGGGGCGTAAAAATAAATTACATTTTTCCCGATAACTCTTTTTCTAAAACTCCGATTTGAAATTTTTTTTCTTCGGCGGATACATTTTCATGTAATTTCATATTTTTTTGCATGTAATTTCATATTTTTGGTAAAGAATACTTTGGCCACCAGGGGGCGTAAGTGTTAATTTTTGCTTCTGATGTATTAGCAGCAAAATATGAGCTTCTAAAATATCGATTGAAAATTTTCTTTCTTGGACTGATGCCACTCACATCGATAAACCTTTTCGGAATATTTTCTTCTTAAAATATTGCACAGTTTCTCCGCCAGGGGCGTAGATGCACATCTTATTTTTGTCAATAACTCTACTTCTAGGAGTCCGATTTGAAAAATTCCTTCTTTGTTCGATAGTGTTTTCCGTGTGACATGTTTTGCATATAATTTCAAAATTTTCAAGTAATTCATAGACTTTCCGCTAGGGGGCGTAGCGGTAAATTGCGTTTCCCCTATATCTCTGCTTCTAAATCTCCGATTTGAAAAATTCTTTCTGCGCCGCATACAGCTCCTGGTGGGAAATCGTTTGCACATAATTTCTAATTTTTGTAAGAAATGGTTTGGCCACCAGGTGGCGTAAGTCTTAATTTTCGCTTCTGTTGTATTTGCAGCAAAATATGAGCTTGTAAAATCTCGATTGAACAAAAAGTCATTTGTTAACCGATACTACTCATGTCGACAAACCTTTTAGGAAAATTTTCTTCTTGAAAAAATGCATGGTTTCTACGCCAGGGAGCGTAGATGTATATCTTATTTTTGTCAATATCTCTACTTCTAAGAGTACGATTTGGAAAATTCTTTGTTGGATAGTGCTTCCGATGCGAAATGTTTTTCCTATAAATTCAAAATTTTCAAGTACATCATAGACTTTCCGCTAGGGGGCACAAAGGTAAATTGCGTTTTCTGCGTTATTTCTGCTCCTAAAGCTCTGATTTGAAAAATTCTTCCTGTATCGCATACCAGACCTGATGGAAAATATTTCACATAATTTCTAATGTTTGGTAAAAATGGTTTGGCCACCAGGGGTCATAAGTGTTAATTTCTGCTTCTGAAGTATTTGTTGCAAAATTTGGGCTCCTGAAAACTCGACTAATTTTTTTTTTCTTGGACCGATACTGCTTATATGGATAAACCTTTTGAGAATACTTTCTTCCTAAATTAATGCATGGTTTTCCCACCAGGGGACGTAAAGTCACATCTTATTTTTGTCGATATCTCTGTTTCTAAGAGTTCGTAAGCTCACGATTCCGTTTACAGCAATATCTGAGGGATTAAAAACCCCATTGAAAAACTTCTTTCTTCCGTCAGATACTATTGTTTTCCATACCGGTTTCATTGACTTTGAATAGCTTTGGTAAATTTAATTTGCGTCAGAACGGAATCAAAAGACGTGCTTATTACACCCGAAAATTCGGTGTCATCTTTCTTGTTTCTTTTTTTTTATTGGGGGTTTAACGATTGCCGTGAGCAACTCAGTGGGCTATAAGCATTCGTCCGTCCCTAATTTAGGATCACTGGTTCCAGACAAGGAAAAAGAAACCGTGCCTTAAGACAAACACAACATCCATGCCTCACCGGGATTCGAACCCGGAACCATCTCGGACGAGTAATCAGAAGCCATCGCTTAGACCACTGCACCACCGGAGTGGCGGATCCCCTTTAGCCAGCAAATCAGCGGCCACTCGGCGAGGCATCGATTCGATGTGTTGACGATAGGTATCCTCAGGGATCTGGTACCATAATGTCGACAGCAGGTCCTCCATTTCCAGTACATTTCGTGGTGGTGGTGATTTAGCGCGAACCCGCATTTTTCAAATCGAACCACAAATGTTCCATTGGGTTCATGTCAGGTGAATTTGGAAGCCAGGGCATTAACAGAAAGTCTCCAGAATGTTCCTCGAACCACACCTTGACGAATCGGGCAGTGTAGCATGGTGCATTATCCTGTTGGCAATGGCTATCACCAGCAGACAGCACATTTGCCATGAATGGGTGAACTTGATCTGCAACGATGTTCAGATACCTGAAAGCTGTCAGGGATCGTGCTGTTGGGATAATAGGGACTAAAATATCCCAAGAAATATCCCAAGAAAATATTGCCCACAGCATAACACCGACGCCTCCAGCCTGTTTCCGCCCAAAAGTGCATCTAGATGCCATAGACTCCGTTGGTAATCGATGTATCCGTGCTCGGCCTTCTACGTGATGCACCAGGAATCTTGATTCGTCAGACCAGGCGACTTTATTCCAATCATTCACGATTCAATCTCGATGATCTTGAGCCCATTTCATACGTCGTTCGCGATGACGTGCAGTGAGCATGAGGACCCTGCTTGGTTTTCGGCTACTCAGGACCATACGCAGAAGGCTGCGATGAACTGTGTGCTGTGATACATTGCCCTGACCACCAATGTTGTAGCTGCGGGTGATTTGTCGCACTGTGTCCCTGCGGTCACTGTGAACAATGCGCGACAGTCTTCGCTCCCCTCTGTCATCAATGAGCTGCGGACCACACACGGCTCGACGACGGTTCGTCGTTTGGCTATCTGTGCACCACTTCTCATACGTACTCACTACAGCGGCGCGTGAACAACCCACAAGCCGCACCGTTTAAGAGATTGTAGTTACGAGGCTCCGTGCCCTCATAATTTGTCCTTTATCAAACTCCAATAAATTGGCAACTTTTCCCATTCTGACTCCGAACACTCTACTAACTGAAAGCCGGTCCTCGGGTTGTATATGTACTACTCTGTGAACTTCACCTGCGCCACCGTTCGGTCTCCAGGCGTGCTCATTTCTCTAGGCTCGGGGTGGTAATAATGTAATGGCTAATCGGTGAACTGTTATTCAGCAGGGAAGGAAGTACGAGAGAGAGAGAGAGAGAGAGAGAGAGAGAGAGAGAGAGAGAGAGAGAGACCCCATCATCTACAACCATCCTTTTACCTCCAACAACCAGCCCTTCCCCCATTTCTTTTGCTTGCTTGAATATAGAGTATGAGGTCCCTCCTGAAGCTGAGTTTATTGCACTAAACGTCTTTGGACAATTTCCAGAACAGGAATCAAAGCAAGAGTACCTTCTGGGGAAACAAAATAGAGCACGACGGATACAGATGCAAATTGTTAACAGTCTGTCTGGTTCGCCCACCGTCTCACCCTCCCATCCCTTCGTAAACAGAGAGAACAGATTGGCTGCATGATTCAGCAAATTTTAAAAGGGAAATAGAAATAACGCTGTCTTCAGTGTGAGTCGGAGTGGAAAAATGGCGTTACACAGGCATCTTTGGTAACACAGTCAAAACGGTGACGGAGGTTCCCCCACAGCTTGAGGTCCCCGAGACAGAAAAACGGCTGTTCTCCAGTCTGTGACGTTGCGCGGTCTGATTTGCCTAGAGGCGGTACACATGCACCTATGACGCCAAAATGCTAATCATTTCTGCGAAATTGGCATATCCTGTAAAAATAAAAGTCGTAGCTCGACTTCTTTCAGGTGTTCTGTTTTTTATGGACCTGAGTGTACACTTTTTGTACGGTAGTAGAAGCGATTCATCTTCTCCATTAATTTTCAGTTGCGATTATTGTTTAGCAAATATTCTTAACAGAGTGGAACATTTGCTGAAGATGGAAATTCGGAATACAGTTAGCGTCAAAAAATGCTTAAAAACGTGATTGATCTGAAACATGCATGAATGATTTCCATCAAGGCATAAAAAAATGCTCCAAACAGAAGTATATTGAAGAGTTCAAAAAGTTAACGTGGAGGCACTCCCATGAATTATTCAGATTGCCCAGATGTGTCACGAAGCTACAGATGATGAAACCGGAGAGAATAAAAATTGATAAAACCTGACCTGTTTAAAAATGAAGGCAGAAAGGTAATAATCTTGTTAAATCTAGTGGTCGACGATTTTGATCTAGACGAAGTGAAGTAGACTCACCTAAATCAAGTGGGCCAAACAATTAAAACAGAGCAATGGACACTTTGCAATGGAACGCTATCGAATGATAAGTACTATTATAGTGAATCATATCAACTTATCCATGATTTCATGAAGTTTTTATTATAATAATATTTCAGGTCAGGGGCGTATTTAGAGCCTCATTGCCACGCCTCCAGAAAGTGCTTCATTTTTTTCTTTTTGAAAATGTGACTTACGATAGAAAAATGCTTTAATTTAATAAAAATGCATCAACTTACGTTAGAAAATAATGCTTTAATTTTTTCTTCTAATTTTCATAAACTTTCATTTTGTCCTGTTCGATTTCAGAAACTTCCATTTTCTGCCTCCCCGAATTTTTTTTTAAATACGCCCTTGTTTCAGTTATACACTTCGATACTAATTCGGTGTCATTCCATTGTTGACTAGATGAGGTAATTAACAATGTTTGCACTCCTAAAAGTAAAACGATTTTTCACGCAGATTTCGCTTATCGACTCCTTCTGGTGTTGTCTTCAATGCGGTTTCCTGGGTCTTTCATACATCAGTGAATGTCTGGGATGTTCATTCACATGTGAACTTACGTTGGGACTTGCATGTTGATCACTTGGCGGCTGGTCTGAGATCTCGCATCGGTGTAATAGCTAGAATCTTGAGTTTTTTGCAGGTTAGGATAAAGTTGGCCTTGTACTGTATTATTCATTTACTTATCCATTATTCTCTTGCTGTATTTTGCCTTGGGGGCTAAACAACGAGGAGTAATGTTTACAGAATTTATGCTCTTCAAAAAACATTTATTCGCTTCATTAATTTATCGATTGATGTTAAAATTCTTTTTGTTCGTTATCACTTACTATCTATCGATAAATTACATAATTTCAGACTTTTGCTATTTTTGCATTAAAGAGTTTATGCAAATAGGTATTCTAATATAATAACATTGTATCATTTTTTCTCATCTTTACGATACTCGAAGATACAGTAAGTTTGTGATCCCTAGAGCACACACAAATTTGTTGTTTAATAATATTTCGCAACCTGCTCTCTTTTGTGTAACGAGCTGCCGTTACATATTAGATCTATAATAAACTACACTGTTTTTAAAAGAGTGTTGAGGGGTTTCTTGTTGTTTGGTTAAATAATGTTTTGATAACACAGTAATGTTTATTTTTAGACAGTCGGAAGTTACATTGAATTTGAAGATGTTCGACTTGGCATATTATCCGTTGGGGTTCAGGGGTTCGTCAAGCTAAATAATTTAGCCTTCTTCCATGGCCATTTGCTATACTGTTTCATACGCTTTTGTGTTGTATATAAATCGTGCATCTGATTGTACCTGTATTTATATTATTGTGAGTATTTGCTGACTTTAATAGATTCTTCCCCTTTATTATGATTGTGGTACAAACGAACCCATTATGTCGCGGATGGCTTAGTGGTCAGCAAGTCAGACTATCATTGCAAGGTCCTTAGGTTCGAACCTGGGCTGATTTTTCGGAGATGGTGTGATTTACTAACAATCGCTGAATATCCGCCGTACATCGGACGGGCACGTCGGCCCCCAGGCTGGACCCACTGGTTAAATTAGTATCCTTTCCTATGCCCCCCCCCCTGAAATTCTCTCACCCTTTTATGTGCAACATAGTACTTGTACGGTGGCGCCATCTACTGTACTCTAACCTCATTACAAACTGTTCTGTCAAAGTCGCTAGACTTGCTCTCATTCCTTCTGTTTCTATGTTCTGCCCAAAAGGCGATCTCGCTGTAGGTGGCTGGGACCTAAACTCCACTCACTGTGGACGGAAGTCCTACAAGAAAATGACAAAAACGAACCCATTATTTTTATTGTATTTTACTTATAGGTAAATCGTATCATTTATTTATTTTTTAATTTCCTTCACTAATAGGTGTCGTAAAAGACTTGGATGTCTTGATGTATTCACATTATGTTTTGGACACTTTCCGGTTTGTATTGTTATGGTGTTTGATGTATTTAATGCTGTTTGGTGTGGTGTAGCAAAAAATTACAATAAATTCAATTCAATTATTTTTAAAGTGAAAAAGTAAAATTCTCAATGTTTAAACGATATTTAAAAGCCGTAAAAGTTAAAAATGCTTAAACAACTTTTTTTTACAATTAAAAGAAAGACAAGATCTTCCGTTGCCGCGTCGGCTACATCCTCAGGTCTGCACAGTCAAGAGTACAAGAGTCCTACAATTATATGTACATAACCCAAGTGTTCAAAAGGCAAGGTAGTTGCCAGATTACATAGCAGCGTGTACTCACCCAAATCTGCATATTTCCCCGTTCTCCGGTTAGGGCGGTGCTGGTAAACTCAGAATAAGTCTTTTCCAAACATTGTGAAGGCAAAAAGGTGTTTCCTCGTTACATCTTCCTTCACCGTACTAGGCGATCCACAATGACTTCATAAATAATAAAGTCTGACGAGACATTAAAGGTACCACAATAGTTGAGCAGTCCCAATCCGGAAAATGTTGTCCCAATCTCAAAGTTCTTGTTAATGCGGTGGAAATATTAGGGTTTCTAGTTGATTATTCATGTTTTTGTACACGTATAATCAGATTTCTAGCGGTAGATCCCATATACATCAGTTTCCTCATCTACGGGTACAGTAGGACGTAGAAGAATGGTATATAGGAATTGGATCACGGTCTTTGTGAACTAAATTGAATAAGTTAAATGTCCGGACACCAAAATTTAAGTCGAGACCTGTGTATAATCCCTTAAGTAGGTTGACGAGCTCAGGATGGTAACCGATGGAGCCAATGTCCTATCATGGCTCAATGTGGTTGCAAGTCTCCTGTATTGCCTTTTAAGTAAGGAAAGGATAACATGTTCAGGGTAATCATGTTGAAAAGTAATTTGAAAAATCCTAATCAGTTCCTGTTTGCGTAACTTAACGGAAGAAGAATGAGTGAAAGCCCTGTTTAGTAAAAACCTTGGGGCAGCAAGCTTGTAACTCAGAGGGATGGGGGGCTTAATGAGGTCCCCGCTCTCACCAGTTGTGGCATAAATATTCATGCAGTTTTTAGAGAACACTGTACTTGCAATGGTACCCTTAACTCCACTTTTATTACTGCGTTATGTAGATGATATATTGATTTTCTGGCCGTACGGTCTCGACCAACTGCAGCAACTTACGCAGCTGTTCTCCTCTCAATACCCGTCTGTTAAATTAACTCTGGAGGTGGAGGAATCAGGCTCGCTCCCTTATTTGGATTTTTTACTCAGTCATAATCAAGAGACTTGTAATCTTCAGTTCTCATTATACCGTAAACCATGATCGGACCCTTGTATTATTCCTTTCGATTCCTCCCTCCCTTTGAGTTACAAGCTTGCTACCCCCAGGTTTTTACTAAACAGGGCTTTCACTCATTCTTCTAAGTTACGCAAACAAGAACTAATTAGGATTTTTCAAATTACTTCTCAACATGATTACCCTGAACATGTTATCCTTTCCTTACTTAAAAGGCAATACAGGAGACTTGCAACCACATTGAGCCATGATAGGACATTGGCTCCATCGATTACCATCCTGAGCTCGTCAACCTACTTAAAGGATTATACAGAGGTGTCGACCTAAATTTTGGTGTCCGGACATTTAACCTATTCAATTTAGTTCACAAAAACCGTGACCCAATTCCCTTACAGTCACGTGCAGGTATATATATATATATATATATATACCATTCTTCTACGTCCTATTCTACCCGGAGTGAGGGAACTGATGTATGTGGGATCTACCGCTAGAAATCTGATTGTAAGTGTACAAAAACATGAATAATCAACTAGAAACCCTAATATTTCCACCGCATTAACAAGAATTTTGAGATTGGGACATTTTCCGGATTGGGACTGCTCAACTATTGTGGTGTCTTCAATGTCTCGTCAGACTTTATTATTTATGAAGTCGTTGTGGATCGCCTACTACGGAGAAGGAAGTTGTAACGAAGAAACACCTTTTTGCCTTCACAATGTTTGGAAAAGATTTATCCGGAGTTTACCAGCACCGTCCTAACCGGAGACCGGGGAAGTATGCAGATTTGGGTGAGTACACGCTGCTTTGTAAACTGGCAACTACCTTGCCTTTTGAACACTTGGGTCATATAAAATTGTGGGACTCTTGTACTCTTGACTGTGCAGACCTGAGGATGTGGCCGATGCGGCTACGAAAGATCTTGTATTTCTTTCCATTGTAAATAAAGTTGTTTGAGCATTTTTAACTTTTACGGCTTTTAAGAATCGTGTAAATATTGAGAACTTTACTTTTTCACTTTGGAAGCGTTAACACGAATTTTCGATGTATGTCAATTATTTTTAGGGAAAGGAGGAGGTTGCTGACTGGCCTGCGTTACTTTTCCGCCTCCGATTTGCCATTGTGGCCATGTAATGGTCATTCTCCTGGCTCACACAGTGTGGATCACCTCAAGAAAAACATCTGGCACCAATTATGTGGCTTCTGAACGCTGACCACGGCAGCGATATAGTGGTACTCCAAGTTCTCTGGCTAATTTGGTCTCAGTCCGGCCTTCCTCGAGCTTGCCGATAATTGGGCTGCGGATAAAATCATCCATGCCGTGTCTTCAAGACATCCTTTTGTTACCTCAGACAAGCACTTTCTCCCACCGTCGCTGCAATATACAGTGAGATCATAGGAATTACCTCATCTTAGGGATCCGACAACTTCTCGTAAGATTTACACCCACGGGGGTAGGGTTTGAACGCATCTACTTGTGTCCCATAGGACTTTTGTGCTCCTTATAAGTAGCGAAGTTATATAAGAGCAAATCAAGATCTTCGAAGGAAGCGGGTCAGGAAAGTAGGAGGGCCATATGGAAAGTACAAGCCGACACAGTTGGGAGTGCCAGAATATGACGTCAAAACGAGCGCTGACGGGGAACAGCAGAGGGAAAGGAGAATATGCCTGGGGCCGTGCCCATTATACGCGCGACGGGTGTTCAGAGCAATTCAACCTCCTGGGATCGATTCCGTGACCGTCTGGTTGTCGAAGGACGGTTGCTCTAATCACTACCCAGCAAAAACACAAGTGTTGGGAAACTACTGGCCACTAGCTGGCAGTGATGGGTCACTGATGGTTGAAATCTGCAGCTGACGGCACGGCAGCGGTCCGTTGGTGGCAGCGCCATCTGTTGGAAGCCATTGATGGCCCTGCAGCATCGCAGTGAATTGCGGGACACCAAGCAAGTGCCACTAGTGGCCCATAGCTGCCAAGCCCAACACAAGGTGGAAGCAACGGGAATGCGCATGCGCATAAGCAACACGTGCTGTGTCTCTTGTGGTACCAGTTAGTTGAAGACGACGTTATAGCCGTCGTGTTATTTTAGTGGATTTTAAGAAAAAAGTCATATGTAGAAAGACGAATTAATTTCCTATTGAAATGCCACGTCGACAAAGATTACCGTCGGAAGAAAAATATATAAATAATTATTAATGGACTGTAAGAAATAGTCAATTACTCTCGTGTATTTATAGAAACTCATTTCGTATCAAAATTCCTGCACTAACACATAAAGAATCGGGAATACAGACAGCCGTGAAATACACCCACTCCATTCCCATGAATAACAAGAAATAATTTCTGTGTAATCTTTCGTTTTAACATACACTGAAACCACTTTGAGAAAAAGTCCTGGGAAAACATTTAAAAAACGTTATGTTTGAAAAAAAAAATAAGAATTATACACGTTCAAAATTTATCAATTATTTGGGGAAAAAAATCAAAGAAAAAAAGAAACGCTATGTGGATATAATGTACTCATCCATGGGTTGAATACAGAAGACTGGAGGAAATCGCTGTTAAGAATAACCAGAAGTAAAATAAAATACGTATCTTTCCTCTTTGAAAATGTAACAGAGTGTGACATGAACGGGTAAATATATTAATTAAACAATCGCCTTTGAAGACCACAAGGACAGCACAAAGCTTTGGAAAGTGCCTTTAAGTTGGAACACTAGTTGAAAATGAGTGAAGTTTCCTTAAGGTAAATAAAAACAATCGTTACGTTGAAGAAATAAATTAATGAATTACATGAAACAGACATTTATGAAAAATACCTCACAATATTGTAAAATTGAGAACAGAACCGTTAGTTTCACAACGCGCTGGAAAGAGGCTCAGCTTCAAGCAAAGAGTCGTGTGTGGCAAATCAGTGTAGTCGGCAGAGAGCTCGCTTCGTACATAAAATGTTCTTGGTTCGTTTCCAGCCAGATTCAAACAGGTGTTTTTCAGGACCTGTTGAGAAAATTTCCCCAGCGCGGTACCGTCATGCAGAAGTTTCGTAAGGTAAAAACAAAAACAAATAGCAGTTGTGGCCTTGGGAACCTGCGGTTATCCTTTTTTTATGGCTACTATGGGAAATTGGTGGACAAGATTCAGCAGGCCCTCGGTTACGTCACGTGATTGCCGACTGCCAATGCCGGGAAACTAGCGGACCACATTAGGTTAGCCATCATTTATGGCACGTGCTTGCAGGGCCGCTGAAGGGCCACTTGTAGCAGCCACTGCCTGTGATGGATAACTGATGGCCCTGTTCTGGCATATGACAACCGATGGCGTGCCAACTGTTGGCCAGCTGCTGGCCTGAAATGCTGGCCCATGCGGTGGCCGTCGGGACATTTTATTTACTGTTGGGCGGCGGCAACATATTTCTGGGCCACTGCTGGCGCTGCTGACTGCAAGTGCTGGCTTAAGTGCTGGCCCAGTAACACTGATTTTGTTGGGTAGGTTACTCTCTGCTCAAATATGAGGGAAACTTGTCCTCTTGATTATATACACCCTCAGCAGCTTTCACGTGTTCACAGCAAATATTCATAGCGGCTGAGTATCATGGAATGTCTTCATACGCCAAAGCGCACTTGTATGCGATAGCAAGCTTTTTTTTTAAATCTCACGAAGCTCTGTAGTCGTCATAGTTCTGGACAGCAGTGTAGTATTCACAACCACAACGAACAAAGAATGCAATTGGACATTCAATCAATTCCAATCTTACGTAAAAGTACCGGAAAAGTGGTTAGATGTTACTTCTGGTACTACGATCTGGCATTCAATTTCGGCTTCGACATAGACAGAAGTACAAATATTTTCCCTGGGCACTTTATTGGGCACATTCTCCTTCTTTACTTATACACTGGTGTGCAAAAATTAAGGACGAAGAGGCCGCCCCGGTGGCGCAGTGGTCTAAGCGATGGCCTCTGATCATTCGTCTAGAAGGGGTCCGGGTTCGAATCCCGGTGAGGCATGGATGTTGTGTTTGTCTTACGGCACTGGCTCTCTCCCTTCCCTGGAACCAGTTACCCTAAATTAGGGACGGGCGACTGCTTATAACCCATTGAGTTGCTCACGGTGGTCGTTAAACCTCCAATCCAAAAAAAAAAAAAAAAAAAAAAAAAAAAGGACGAAGAGGAAAAATTAGCATAACAGCGGTACGAGCCGGCAGAACGGACCGAAATACCACTCAGGAGATAGACTAGGGTCCGGTATGGTAGGGCATGCGCATATATGCAGCATGACGTGGGGGGGGGGAGTGTCGGAAGGGTATAAACCACACGGGCAGTGTACGCTCAGCAATTCGGTGAAAGCTATTGCACGGTGTACATCGGTTTGAACGACGTCGAGTTGCTGCCACCGTGTGATATGGCCAACAGGCAATCCAGTAGACGACATCTGGATGATTTTACCCGAGGTCGTGTCGTTGGGAAGTTGGAAGAAGGTTTAAGTGCGACTAGTGTGGCCGAGGAGTTCGGGATCGCTCACAGCATCGTTTCACGAGCTTGGAGAGCATTTCAGACGACAGGAACAGCTGTCCGACAGTTTAGCAGTGGTCGTCCACGAGCAACCACGGCCACGGACGACCAGTATATTGTCCTACAGGCGAGAAGAGACAGACGGCAGACAGCGGAAGAAATCGCAAGGCACATGCAACAGACAACTGGACGTCCGTTATCTCGTTTTACCGTAGCCAGTAGGCTGCACAAAGGTGGTCTATTTGCACGACGAACAGTACGGTGTGTGCCATTAACGCCTTCTCATCGGAGACGGTGGTTTCTGTGGTGCCAGGAACACAAGAACTGGACACATCAGCAATGGGGTCGAGTTCTCATTACGTATGGGAGCCAATTTAGTCTGACGAGCGATTCAGGACGTATACACATCTGGAGAGAGCAGGGAACACGCAATCACACCTCCAATATCATCGAAAGGGACCGGTTTGGAGGTGGCAGAGTTCTCGTTTGGGGAAGTATCATGCTTGGTAGCCGTACCGACCTCCACATCTTCCAAGGAGGTTCAGTCACTGGTGTCCACTATTGTAACGAGGTTCTCCTGCCTCACGTGCGTCTGTTTAAAGGTGCTGTGGGTCCTGAGTTCCTCTTCATGTACGAAAACGCTACACCTCATCGTACAATGGCTGTCGCAGAGCTGTTGGAGAGTGAAGATATTCAACGCATGGATTGGCCCGCAAGGTCCCCGGACCTAAATCCAATTGAGCACGTGTGAGATCTTCTCGGGAGATGCTTGGCTGCACGTCACCAGCCACCAGCAACGATTCAGCAGCTGCGATTGGCGCTACAAGAGGAATGGGCCGCGATGCCTCAACAGCTCCTTGACAACCTCGTCTTCAACATGGACAGACGTTGTAAATCCTGAAACGCAGTCAGGGGTGATGATATCCCCTACTAAAGACTGGATTTTTTGTTGGCAGCCGCCTGTCACATGGACGTTTCTGTCTTCTGTCCAGTTGTGCTCGAAGCTACCTTTTCAATAAAGTGCCTTTGTATCCTTTGGATTCCTTGTTTGGACGGTTTTGCTCACTTGTCCCATATTCTTTCATCTTGGAGATCTTATGGTATGATTTGAGTCGATGTGGAGCATTTCTGCAGAACGTTACATTCAAAAAACGGTCTCTTCCTTAATTTTTGCACGCCAGTGTATAAAGAGACATTTACAGATATATGTCTCAGAATAATATAGCTGTATGTGAGAACCGTAATTAACCAATGTTACACCGAAAAATCTGCGTAATACGTTTAAACTAAACTCCCTCTTTTGTTGTCTATAAATTGCAAAACTGAATTTAAACCACTCTATATCTCATAAGATCTTCTACTAAATTGGTGGTCATTTTGTTTCTTTTAAAGTTTCATCCAAAATCGAGCAAACATTTTCTACGCTGAAAAAATTGAGCAGAAAAATGTTAGCTCTCGTGTTTTTCAGTTCAATAAATACGTGATATTCTGTTTAGCATTTTGAATACTTTTTGTTGAAGTTTGTTCCAAAAACAGTTATTTATTAAGTTACACTGAGTGTCCGAAATACATAATGTAAAGGTATAGTTATGGAGTTTTCACTTTCTTAACCGGAATTTTAAATGGTTAACTTATTAATTAAATAATTGGCTACTGTTCTTAAATAGTTTCGTTGCACATAAATCACATTTCTTAAACAAATAACCGAATGGCCAGATACAAAGGATCAGCAAGCCTACGTTATTCTCCCAATTTATTCTGTACGCACTTGTACTTCAATCAGTGGCGCGCCGTGAACAATATGTGAAGGCATGCAAAAATTAAAAAAAACAAAGACAAAAAACCTCATTTGTAGTGGAATTCCATCCAGCGATTTCTTTATTTTTCTGTTACTTTGTCTTAAAATATAGGCTTCGACATCAAAATCTTCAGTAGAACTTTTTTAATTGTTATTAATTGTTTTCTTTTAGAAAATGTCTTGTCTTTACATATATTGCGTGAAAAGGTTTTTATTCGCACAATTAAATGGCGCAAAGCGTAAGTTCCCTCAAGCATATATCCAAACCAATTTTGTGCGAAGCTTTGAACGATTTGCAGATTGTCTTACTGCTTAATCCAGGGGAAGAGTAAAAAGCGCTTACTTCACTTTTTTACTTAATGAAATCAAAACGAGTGGGGTGTGTTTTTAAGTGAATTCCGGCTCACTTCTGGAAACCAGATGCTTTTCGTATCACAATTCTTTGAATCCATATAGGATAGTTATGG
This sequence comes from Macrothele yani, assembly GCA_039090855.1. NCBI lineage: Eukaryota > Metazoa > Arthropoda > Arachnida > Araneae > Macrothelidae > Macrothele > Macrothele yani. Next base: position 38,505,368 of record CM077004.1, read on the forward strand.
AGGGATGATTATGGTTTGGGAACTGCCAGGCGGAAAGATATTACCTTCTGGAGTCCACATTCGTTGAAAAAGCCGTCTGGTTGATGTGCCAAAGCTTGGGACCTTTGATCTTTGTTTTATGCCAATAAATACGTATAACTAGTATAGTTTTACTGTTTTAAATCTGAATTTTGATAATTTTTGAGTTTTAATTTTTTTATTCTTTAAGAAATTGTAAAGAGTTTCTAACAGTTTCGTTACAAAACATTAAACACGGCCAACAAGACAGCTTGGGAGATTGGAAACACTACAAATCTTGTCCGTTTGATAAATAGAAGCGTCGAAATATTAATTAGTTTGTATGCTTAACCAGCATACTCAACGATGATTTTAAGCGACCCAAATTTGAGGTTGGCGTTTCATTGCTTACACATTCGGATTTTTCTGTAGAACTTAGGGAAACAAAAGACTTATTAATTTTGCATCATCAATTTCCTTATTCCCCTTTTGCATTTTTCTTAAATTATCTTGACGCATCTCAGTGCTTCAGAAAGGCAAGGAATGTACAAAAAAGTAGCCGTACAATTTTCCAACCGCATAAGAAAGGATCCCTCTGAAATTGCGCACTATACAGCAGGTATTCACCGTCAAAAGAAAACGAGCTTTAAATTGGTGGAAAAACACTCTCTTTCGCATTTCGACATGTTTTTCACTGGCAGTTAACGAAGTCTCCAAACCAAGCGGAAATAAACAACGGGGACCGAAGGAACGAGCTCCGGTTCTCTGATTGGTTGATTGCCCAAGCCCTGAATGCAAGCCCGATTTCGCATCCTTTCTCTTCTTTCTCTCTCTCTCTCTCTCTTCAAACACTTTCTCTTCTCTAATTGTTTATCTTCTCTCTTTCCTAACCCTTTCTCTTCTCTCTTTTCTAACTGTTTCTCTTCTCCCTTCAAACTCTTACTCTTCTCTCTTTTCTAACTCTTTCTCTAACTCTATCTTCTAATTATTTCTCTTCTCTCATCTAAATTATTTTCTTCTCTCTTTTCTAACTCTTTACTTTCTCTCATCACTTTCTCTTCTCTCTCTTCTAACTCTTTCCCTTTTCTCTCTTCCAATCCTTTCGCTTCTCTCTGTCTTCTAAATATTTTCTCCTATCTCTTCTAATCGGTTTGATTCTCTCTCTCTCTCTCTCTCTCTCTCTCTCTCTCTCTCTCTCTCTTCTAATTCTCTCTCTTTTCTCTCTCTTCTAATTCTCTCTCTTTTCTCTCTCTTCTAATTCTTTCTCTTCTCTCTCTCTTCTAATTCTTTCTCTTTTTTCTCCCTTCTAATTCTTTCTCTTCTCCCTCTTTTAACTGTTTCTGTTTTCACCTTTTCTTTCTCTTCTCTGTGTTCTCTCCTTCTCTTTCTTTTATGTCTCTTCTCTTTCTTTTCTCCTTTCTCTCAATCTTCTTTTTCTCTTCTTTTCCTCTTTTCAGTCTTCTAACCCTTTCTCTTCTCTCTCTCTCTCTCTCTCTCTCGACTGTTTTTGCATTCAATGTTTCCATTTTTTGTATTGTTCTGACTCACTGTCAGTGCTGCCAATTATAAAAGCTATTTGGAGAAGTAATGTGTCGTTCAGCGAGAAAACGTAAACAAATTTACATAAAAAAACAGAAACCCAAATGAAGGTTAATTAGATGTAGAAGTCTCGTAATCTTAAAAAAATGACCAAGCAGTGTATTCCCGATACTGTTCTTCTTCAAGCAAAAGATCAGGAGAGATTATTAACCACTATCATAATAATCAGAAGTGGAATTTGACCCCTACGCCGGAAGCAGTGAGACTCATCTTGACTACCCAGAAAAATCAACAAGCCTATAACTGCTTTCGGCAAAATAAAACATACAGAATTTCAGTTTCTGTTGAAGTGAAGAAAAAGGAAGGAGTAGCTAACAGTGTGAGGTGAGATCAAGAATGTCGCCTTTCAGAGAAAGGATGTGAAAATCAGATTTCTGCGTACGATGTCTTGAACGCAGCACTGAAAAGATTCCTAAATTTACCCTCTCTCTCTGTACATGAAGGGTAATTGCACTAGTGTGTCATTGTTGTCAAGGTTTCCGATGCAATCGCCATTGTATATCAGTCCCACAGGTGTAGCGGACTTTCAATGAGTGCAGTTGACATATTGCATTTGTCTCCTTCTTTGTGCTAACGTCAAACAGCACAAATTAAATCGCACTCCTACCATTGTTGTTCGCCGCTGCGGAGCCAATCTAACGAAACACCATGCGTCTAATTCTCGCAATAAATTACGCCCAAAAGGAAGAATTGTTTTTTCAGCTTATTATTTATTTGTCTTCTGCTTTCGTCTTCCTCTTGAGCAATTGCTTTATCATCCTTTACAGTGCTATTACGATAGCATTTACGAACTCCTTTGCTTTCGACCGTACAAGCCGAGACTACCTCACGCGAAGTGTTTTGATAGATACTATCATCTCAGAGTATCACAATGCTTGAAGGGAGGCCAGTGGGAGCAGAATTTGCTCTTTTTGTTTTTCCCTGAACAATTATTCTGAGATCTGGATTGATTTATTCATTGGAGTTTTCACGTGAATACAATTTCATGCCTGGAGCAAAGACCTTTTTAAACAGCACTCGTATTAAGAGATTTACGCTGAACAAAAGATAACTTTCTTATGTAAATTGCGGATTTGATTGCTGATATCGACAGAACATTGTAATAGAAAGCCATGAGATAAGAATAACATATTAGCCAAAAGATGATTGATCAGTTCCGATAATCATGTCATCTAAATTGTGACCCCTCGACCTTTCCTTTCATTTTTTAACCCAACGTACTCTCTGACATGTTTTGAAATCCCATGTTTACAAATTCGAAGAACGATTTACCATTCTAATTTTTCAGGGATATGTTTATGACAAATTAATAAAAATGAACTGCACACCAACTATGCATACTTAAGATAGTATAACTATACTCTTAATATGAATTTCTTGGTGTAGGATAGAAATCAAAGTTTCCAAGCTTTCGCACATCAACCAGATGACTTTTTCAAGCAAAATAGACAGCAAACTGCCAAAGCCATCTGGTTGATGTGCGAAAACTTGGAAGCTTTGATTTCTATCCTACATCAAGAAATTCGGATTACTAGTATCGTTATACTATTTTAAATATGTTAATGGATTTTTTTAGTACAAATTTTGAAGATGCCAATTCGTCTTTTGGTGTAAATATGACAAGGATGGTAAGTCAGATAATATCCGAAAACTTGAAAATTTTGTCGTCCTGGAGCGGGAATCTAACTCGCGTCTCCCAGATAGCGCCCGGGTATGCTAACCACTACATCACCCAGAATGACCAAGTCTCAAGTTTCCGATTAATTTGAATATAACCATCACAGCGAATCTGGAGGTTAAGAATCCGATCCCGTGATTGTCCGGAGGAACAGATGAATCATGAATGGAATACGAGATTACACCAAACAATACAAATTTTGAAGTTGACAAACCGTTTTATGGTGGAAATATTTTCAAGCTTTCGGATGATATCTGACTTACCATCCTTGTCATATTTATACACCAAAAAACGGATTATCATCTTCAAATTTTGTATTGTATGGTGTAATCCCGTATTCCATTCATGTTTTTTTAATGTTAGACTGGCTGCTTGTTGATCCCAATATTTTTAAATCACCTCTAATTTAAGCAATTAATGAAATAACTCCACAGAGAGGGCTAAAAATTACATCCGTAATATCTTCCCTTTTCTAGCTGCTTGCGTTTTCTTATAGCTGTTAATATCGATAAAATACATTTCTTGCTCGCCGTGACATATTCACCAATATATTACGATAGAACTTACTTTAGTTCATGCGATAGAACTTACTTAGCGTTAGTCTCTCCAAATGGTTTAACACAGGAGCAACTCCCTCTCATTTCATATTTCCTCGAAGTTACGTCAATTTTTGGCTTCGATCCAAAACTTCTGTATTTTTCGCGTATGCATAGTATAGAAAAATTTCGTGGATTAACCTCTGCTTGGAAGCACACGGGTGGCACGCGAAATTTTAATTTCTTGCTTACAAGAACACCGCCACCACCTGCGCCACTGGGCCACCAGAACGGCCAGCGCAATTTGAATTCCGTGGATAAACCCCTGCTTGCAAGCACGCCGCCATCTGGACCACCAGTCCACCAGGGCTGCCAGTGCAATTTGAATTCCGTGGATAAACCCCTGCTTGCAAGCACACCGTCACCACCTGGGCCACCAGCCACCAGAGCTGCCCGTGCATTTTGAATTCTGTGGATAAACTCCTGCTTGCAAGCAAACCGCCACCTGGGCCACTAGGACCGCCAGCGTAATTTGAATTCCGTGGATAAACCCCTGCTTGCAAGCACACCGCCACCTGGACCACCAGGCCAACAGGGCGACACGTGCAGTTTGAATTCCGTGGATAAACTCCTGCTTGCAAGCAAACCGCCACCTGGGCCACTAGGACTGCCAGCGTAATTTGAATTCCGTGGATAAACCCCTGCTTGCAAGCACAGCGTCACCACCTGGGCCACCAGGGCTGCCCGTGCATTTTGAATTCGGTGGATAAAACTCCTGCTTGCAAGCAAACCGCCACCTGGGCCACTAGAACCGCCAGCGTAATTTGAATTCCGTGGATAAACCCCTGCTTGCAAGCACACCGCCACCTGGAGCACCAGGCCAACAGGGTGACCCGTGCAATTTGAATTCCGTGGATAAACCCCTGCTTGAAAGCACACCGTCACCACCTGGGCCACCAGGGCTGCCCGTGCATTTTGAATTCTGTGGATAAACTCCTGCTTGCAAGCAAACCGCCACCTGGGCCACTAGAACCGCCAGCGTAATTTGAATTCCGTGGATAAACCCCTGCTTGCAAGCATACCGACACCACCTGGGCCACCAGCCACCAGGACTGCCCGTGCATTTTGAATTCGGTGGATAAAACTCCTGCTTGCAAGCAAACCGCCACCTGGGCAACTAGGACCGCCAGCGTAATTTGAATTCCGTGGATAAACCCCTGATTGCAAGCACACCGCCACCTGGACCACCAGGCCAACAGGGCGACCCGTGCAATTTGAATTCCGTGGATAAACCCCTGCTTGCAAGCATACCGTCACCACCTGGGCCACCAGGGCTGCCCGTGCATTTTGAATTCTGTGGATAAACTCCTGCTTGCAAGCAAACCACCACCTGGGCCACTAGAACCGCCAGCGTAATTTGAATTCCGTGGATAAACCCCTGCTTGCAAGCATACCGTCACCACCTGGGCCACCAGCCACCAGGACTGCCCGTGCATTTTGAATTCGGTGGATAAAACTCCTGCTTGCAAGCAAACCGCCACCTGGGCAACTAGGACCGCCAGCGTAATTTGAATTCCGTGGATAAACCCCTGCTTGCAAGCATACCGTCACCACCTGGGCCACCAGCCACCAGGGCTGCCCGTGCGTTTTGAATTCCGTTGATAAACCCCTGATTGCAAGCACACCACCACCTGGGCTACTGGCCCAGAGCCTGAAAGCGCACCTAAATTTGTGTTACTGGAGTGGGTAGTTTCTGATACACAATGGAAGAAGGGTTAAAAAGTTTCTAGCTTCTTGTAGAAGTAATGTTCGAATGTTGTGAAAACCCATTTATTTTTTACGTAGTCCCTTCAGCCAACACACTTTCTGGTGCGATCATTTTGATTTTGTAACCAGCTCAAATAAAATTCGCAGGATTTTGACTCAAACTGTTTGTTTACTGCATCTACTACTGTAGAATTTTGATCCTCACAAGTCATTTTTTGAGATTTGAGAATAAGAAATAGCTTGATTAAGCTAAATCCGGTATCTAGGGTGGTGATGTAATATCTTGAACTGACAGATTATTCAAAACAGTCAGAATTGTGTACTGAATTGCCTGTAGCGTACTGGTCTCCATGTAACATCTCCTCAGAAAGCTTGAAAATTACATCGCCCTGGAGCGGAAATCGAACCCGAAACACTTGATTTCCGTTCAAGAATGCTATCCGCTGCATTTTCAAAATTTCTGAGGAGATGTTACATGGTGACCAATGAACTATAGGCAATTCAGTATAAAATTCTGATTGCTTTGAACATTCTAGTAAATTCCCCATGTATTTCTGAGGAATGTTTCATCCTTAATTTCTATATCATAGTTTGGAAGTGTTGCCTGTCACAAAGGCTGTGTGCGATAGCTCATTGTCTTGATGGAAGATGATCTCTTTAGCCAATTTCCCGTGCTTCTAGAACTTCAATTCCTTACAAACGATATGTTCCCCGGTTCATTGTTTTGATGGAAGATGACTCATTTTGGACAATTTTCCGCGCTTTTTAAGCTTCAATTCCTCGCGGAAAAGTCTCGGTAGTTTAGAAGAATGCTGTGTATAGATAGTGACATCTAGTTACAGGAAATCAACCATGATAATTTCTTTTACGTTCCATAAGACCGATGCTTTTATTTCCAAAGCCGACTTCTGCGCTCGAAACCATTTAAAAGGGAAGAAAGGGCATGTTTCCACAGTTTCGATTGTTCATTTGGTTCAGGGTCGATGTGATTGCACCCTATATTTAATGCATAGTGACATACTACCCTCAAAACTGAGCTTCATCATCTTCAAAATGCTGAAGTATTTCATTTCCGCGTTTGATCCACATTCAGTGTGCTTTAGAGAACTACCTCGAAGAAATCTTCATTCCTTAAACATTCACCACAATATCGTGAGCTCGCTGAAATGTTGAATCCTGTCTCAGTGCGCTTTAATGATATTCTGCGGTCACGCATGAGCAGGTTGTTAAGAACTAAGTGGTGTGAATTCACAGAAAATTCCTGAAAATAGCGTGTAGTCAAGTTACCTGTAGGTGTCAGTCTTTTAACGAAATTTCCGTTTTTTACGCTTTCTAACCGTAGGTTGAAGAAGCGTATATGCTCCAGCTTTGTCCGTCCGTCTGTCTGTCTGTCTTTTCGCACGATAACTCGCGTAAAAATGGTTAGATTTCGATGAAATTCCAGTATGTGGTAGGGGCCCACCTGCGGACGAACCCTATTGAACATGGGCGAAACGGGGTCACAGGTTAGGATATAGGAGCGGGATCCATTCCATCGCCCTTATGCGTCATAACTTACGTAAAAATGCTTCGATTGCGACAAAACTTTATGTTGTTCCGGAGGTATACTGAACCGGTTCTGTTGAATATCATCGAAATGAGGTCAAAGGTCAAGACACAGAAGCGAGATTTATTCTACAGCCATTATCCTTATAACTTAACTAAAAATGTTTCTATTGCGACAAAACTTCAGTATGTTGTTCCGGAGGTATACGGAACCGATTCTGTGTAATATAATCGAAATGGGGTCAAAGGTCAGGGCACAAGAGCGAGATTTATTCTACAGCCATTATCCTCATAACTTGAGTAAAAATGTTTCTAGTGCGACAAAACCTTAGAATGTTCTTCCGGAGACATAGTGAACCAATTGTTTTTTCAATATCATCGAAATGGGGTCAAAGGTCAGGACACAAGGGCGAGATTTATTCCACAGCCATTATCCTAATAACTTGAGTAAAAATGTTTCTATTGCAACAAATCTTTAGTATGTTGTTCCGGAGGTATACTAAACCAATTTTGTTCAATATAATCGAAATGGGGTCAAAGATCAGGACACAAGAACGCGATTTATTGCACAGCCAGTATCCTCATAACTTGACTAAAAAGTTTCTACTGCGACAAAACTTTGGTATGTTGTTCCGGACGTATACGGAACCAATTCTGTTTAATATGATCGAAATGGGGTCAAAGGTCAGGGCACAGGAACGAGATTTATTCTACAGCCATTATCCGCATGCCTTGAGTAATGATTTCTGATATGTTGGAAAGCGTATCATAATCAACGCATTGCATGATTTTACTAACTTGCTAAAAGTTTCCGTGTCTTTAAACTTTTGTAGTTTGACAGATCTTTCGTAGTCAGCAATTCCGTTTATTTCAGAAAAGTTCGTTTTGGATTTTTCCGTATACATACAGAAATTTCGTAAAATCGAAGACCCTGGAAATTCCAGCCATTACACTAGAGAATCCTTTCCCTTCTTTCCCTGGTGTAATTCAATGCGAAGTAGTTTGTGTTGGCTTAATAAAGACAACGCTTCTTAACAATTGAGCCAGATAGACTTAGCAGTCACAGTCACGTTCAAAGTAGAACTCTAATTGCGTGATGATGAAACGTTTGTGTCATTAATGGCAGGGGAGTAGTAATTTTATTTTGTGTTAGTGCTTATTATTATTTTTTTGAATAGGTTGCAATGATTTAATTTTTTTTGTAGCAGGACTCGTAGGACACAAATTAAGATTGTTTTTTTACATCGTGATTTTTGGAAGCAACATATTGCTTTGTGACGTACTACAGAGGTGAAAATATATGCCAAGACAAATCTGCAGTGAGACATTCTGTCCGCGTAGCTCAGTTGGGAGAGCGACTTACTCCGGAGTGAGGATTCGATGCCGTCATGAACGAACTTGTGTTTTCACAGCTTTGGAACTTGAGATCTTTCTAAACTGACCACGATTTTCAGTTATCTTTAAGAAAAGGTGAAATGTACTGTTTCACATATTATCTTACAAAACTTCCAACTGTAAAATTAATTCTTGATAGCTATAATAGCTTTCTCTTAAGAGATCCACAGACTGATGTATAGGCATCCTACAATCATCTGTGCAATAATTTAAGTACCCGGATATTTATGGTAACACAATATACAATAATTGGGGAACAAAATGGAGGAGAGAGAGAGAAAGGAATATTTGGTGCTGCAATTACCAAAATTTTACGCGATATGCTATCAGCAATATCCGATCTAACTACAGAATTTCAAAATCAGATCCCTTCACAGACGATTGAAATTTAACAGTTAATCAAACTTCAAGTATTCCCGCGAATCGCTCCTATTGCCAGAAAATTTTGGTCATGTGGATACGGGAAACGTGAGAACAAAAATTTTTTCTGTTAGTATACGAAAGGGATTACACAAATGTTTCTGAAAATTCAGAATTTTCGGTTAATACATCTTAGAAGCGGCAATTTACCGTCAATATAGGAATGAAATTGGGGATAAGTTTCAGAAAATTCAAAATTTTCGTGACGTAAGAAAAAAACCGTGAAATTCAAGTTTCTTTCTGTCATTTCACGGAGAAGGTTGTATCAAGAACATGTTAAATTCACGAAAGGAATCACGAAAAGTGGTTCGTTAATTTCAGAATTATTTTTACAGTGTAGCATCGACATTTGCAGGTGCCGAAGCAATAATAGGTCTTTCACTGTAGGGTGTATCTTCAGCTCTATCTCTTCCATACCTAAATTCTCCAACCTAGTTTTTTACGCTTCCCAACCGTAGGCTGAACAAACGTACGTGCCCCAGCTTTGTCCGTCTGTCTATTAGTCTGTCTGTCCGCACGATAACTCGCGTAAAAATGGTTCGATTTCGATGAAATTTTAATATGTGGTAGGGGACCACCTGGGGACGAACCCTATTGAAAATGTGCGAAATGATGTCAAAGGTCAGGAGATAGGAGCGGGATCCATTCCATCTCCCTTATGCGTCATAACTTATGTATAAATGTTTGGATTGCGACAAAACTTTAACATGTTGTTCCGGAGGTATACTGAACCGGTTCTGTTGAATATCACCGAAATGGGATCAAAGGTCAGGGCACAGAAGCGAGATTTATTCCACAGCCATTATCCTCATAACTTGAGCAACAACTTGAATAATGATTTCTGGTATGTTGGAAAGCGTATCATAATCAATGCATTGCATGATTTTACTAACTTGTTGCGTATGATGGACAAGATTCCTCTAACGTTTGCTACATGTTCCCCTAATTTCTTTTGATGACCTTCTCTTTAAATGGTGGTATTCACTGACTGCACAGTTCTTGATTCTCTCAAATACCGCAATCTACATTCACGCTCCTCACTTCAACTAATTCTGTAAAGGGAAAGAAAATATCAGATCGTTAGGAAAACAGTGGCCGATTTGCTAAGGTGCCTCATTCAACTCGCCAACAATGCTTGCAGACCAATTCGCTCTCAGCGCCATTCGTATGTGTTGAAGAGCGACTCGGACGCCACATACACGCCACAATCAATTGAGCTGCAGTCGTTGCTATTCGTGTGAGAGTGATCTGTACAACATGTCAGGAACGAGTGAGTTGTGATTCTACTTCACGAGTTCAAATTGGAACATAATGCAGTATAAACCTACCTCAATGTAATTCTGGATTTCCGGCGAGTTAAAATTGGGTCATAATGCGGTATCATCATCATCATTGTCAACCATTATCAATCCACTGCTGGACGAAGGTCTCCCCAAGTTTCCTCCACAACGGTCTGTCTTGTGCCAGTCTCCTCCATGTCACCCCTGCATACTTTCGAATTTCATCCACCCATCTCCCATGTGGTCTTCTTCTGGGTCTTTTCCTGTCCCTTGGAATCCAATCTAAAATTTCGGCTGTCCATCGATGATCTGTCCTTCTGGCAGTATGTCCAGCCCATTGCCATTTCAGGGATTTAACTTTGATCATGATGTCTTCCACTCTTGTCATTTTTCGGATCCACGAGTTCCTCTTCTTATCTCTCCTGGTTACACCAAGCATGCACCTCTCCACGCTTCTTTGAGTTGTCTGCAGCCTTTGTATGTCTCTTTTAGTTAAGGTCCACGTCTCTGCACCATACGTAAGCACTGGAAGGATGCATTGATCAAACACTTTTCTTTTAAGACATAATGGCATATTGCTCTTGAAAATTATGCTGTTTCTTCCAAAAGCTCTCCAGGCAAGTTTTGTACGCCGATTAATTTCTTCATCAACGTGACCCTCACTTGATATCTGTTGTCCAAGATAAACGTACGTGTCTGTTATCTCCAGCTTTTCTCCATCAATCGATAAATCTTCATTTCTTGTAAAAGCATTGAACATCACTTTTGTCTTCTGAAAGTTCATTTTTAATCCCACTTCTTTACTCTTGTCAGCAAGTTCCTGGATCATACTCTGCAGCTCTGATGGGGTAGTTGCAAAAATGACTACGTCATCAGCAAATGCGGTATAAACCTACCTAAATGTGGTCGAAGCATGTGGCGAAGAGACAACACCTGAACGTACTGTTAATCGGTGGTTTGAAACGTTTCGTTCCGGTGACACGAGACTAAAAGATGAGAAGGGCCGAGGAGACGACATTCGGTCATTGATAACAACGCTCATAAGGCAAACGTAGAGGCAAATCGTCGCGCCACAGTCAGAGAACTCGCTAAACAGTACAATGTGTCAGTGTCAACCATTTCCTAACATCTCTACCATGAAATTGGTAAGATTTTAGAAGCTCGATACGTGGGCCCCACGCGAAATGACGGAGTATCAAAGACAACAACGGTTTGAGATGAGCAGTAACCTTCTGCTTCGCAACGAGAAGGGGCTCCCTACTTGATCGCATTGTAACCTGTGATGAAACGTATGTGCTATACGACAACCGTAAGCGATCTGAACAGTGGCTGAACCATGCTGAACCACCGAAACAACATGCTAAACCAAGGTTGATGCCAAAAAAAAAGGTTTTGTTGGCAGTGTGGTGGACTGTTCACGGTGTCATGCACGACAGGTTCTTGAATGCTGGTTAAAGCAAATCCTCAGTCACATACTGTGAAGAAATTGACCGAATGCACCAAAAGTTTTGTTCGAAACAGCCATCTTTGGTGAACAGGAAGGATCTTATTTTCCTCCATGATAAAGCGAGACCACACGTGTGACGAAACAGAATTAGGTATAGGTAGCTGTTTTCGTGCACAATGTAAAATTGATCCATGATAAAAATCTGTCGCTGCATGATCTCTAAAAACTTGCAAAAGATGAAACACTTTGTACACATAAAAGATTTAATACATTAAATTTAATTAATTATTTTTAATTGTATGGTTTTAAAGTATTAAATATTTTATCTTTACAAAGATATTTCATTACTGCTCGGCAGTCATTTGCGGTGAAATATGTGGTGTTTTGCATCATTGTCACTTCAGACCTGCAAAAACAAATGAAATAATCATTCTACAATTATGACATTTGGTCAGACGCATACATAAAAATCAATTTTGATATGACAAAAGTATTATCAGTCTTAGAGTATGAGAAATGGGAAAAGCCAAATATTTACCAGCACCCCTAACCCGGTAGCACAGAAATGTCGAAACGACGTCGTTTTTTGGTTACCATGTTGATATTACGTCGAGACCTAATTTTCGACGTAAATTCGATAAGACGGAACGTCAAAAAAAAAAAAAAAAAAAAAAAAATCATTGCGTTGAATTTCAGTATACATGTGGACGGTTTAACGCAATTTATCCCTTTAGTTCCATTAGGTTGAATAATCAAATTTTTTTATGCGATCTGTAAGCATCACGCGCATGCGCCTTTGCAACCATTACGCCAAACAAACTTTTTGGATGGTGGGGTGTTGGTCGGTTGTATCATTTCTGTTGTAAGACGAGATTCTTACCTGTCTCCTTTTTCGCCGGTAAGTTAAAAGTTTTTTTTGTTTTTTTTTTCTTAAAAATGTTTATAAAAAGTTGAGTCTCGTTCCTTTAAGTAGAATTACTTTTTAAGATGTATAATTTATACGTACGCATATCCCAATTAGGATTGACCTAGCGCGATGTTGACAGATCACCAAAAATTCTGTGAAATTTGTGAGAATTATGTGTCTTTTCGAATGCGTCCGAAAAGACTTGGATGTTGAAACAATAAAAACAATCATAGGGTCTTTTAATCGTAGACAGCGTCGTAGAATCGTACTACAAATACGAATACATTCTACGTTTTATGCCACGATTAAAAGTTTAGAATTTCATGTTTCAACATCTAAATTGGCCGCCCCGGTGGCGCAGTGGTCTAAGGCGCTGGCCTCTGATCATTCGTCCGTAAGGGGTCCGGGTTCGAATCCCGGTCAGGCATGGATGTTGTGTTTGTCTTATGGCACTGGCTTTCTCCCTTCCCTGGAACCAGTGACCCTAAATTAGGGACGGGCGACTGCTAGTAGCCCATTGAGTTGCTCACGGTAGTCGTTAAACGTCCAATAAAAAAAAAAAACATCTAAATTGTAGAGTAAATGCAGATTCGATATTACAGCTGTATTAGAATCGATGACTTAACTGCGTAATATCAACGTAGAATCGACGTCTACACTACGTAGCAACTATGTATATGTTTCTCTTGAAAGGTCGAATATTCGTCTACTGTTGATTTGGTATCACTTAATAGGTTTAAAATTCGACGTCGAAAAGACGTAACAAAATTGGACAAGGATATTTATATTCGATGTTTCATATCAACCAAAAATCGATCAAAAATTCGCCGTCGAATCGATGTAATGTGCTACCGGGGTACGTATTGCGACGATATGATGAATCTGGATCGTAAATAATAGTTGATTAAATTTGCAGTACATATTCTTAATCGAGGAATCCATATGGTTATTTAGCACTAAAGGGCACTTGTCCTTTTTTAAAATTCATCACATGTTTCTTCCCCATGACATCAGTATTTCAGTGTCGTAATGGCGATTACCACAAAAGCTTTTATTGCCGTATGTAGTGATCACAGGACATACGCGTCCAAAATATCAGGACAAGGCAATCGTGATCAGAAAATCAAATAAGCGTAAATCAACTCAAACGAAAAATTACTCATTTCGCCTTAAAAGTGGAGCGTTTTCGGAATGAAAACTGACAGAAAGGGGACTCCATGACTGCTAAATTAGTCATGAGACGATATTTTCTGTACATTTCATTTGAAAATCCGGTCTGTGGAAATTCCAGCTCTCACGTTGACTGCACACAGCTTCTAATCAACGTTTCAACTAATCTTGTTGTTTTTAGGAATCAAAAAAGTTCAATGCGCGGCTATCACAAAAGCGACTTTACGGCAAAAAAAGATTTAGGGGAATTGTTTTTCGGTTTTCCGCTAATGGATAAATTCCGAAGAATTATTCTGACGACTTGCGCAGCATGAATATCAGTAATCATCTTAACGTAACATTTCTGTACATTTTTATTTGTTATTCACAAAGTAGATAAAATAAGCAGCCCGACTGCTAATTCATACAATAGTTAAAATAATATTTGAAGTATAAAAATAATTTATTTTTATTTTTAATAGTCATCACTCCCGCGCCAATGTATGTGGGACAGAGGAAGTGTGTGCGTGCATGTGTGTGGGCGTGTGCGTACGCGTATTGTATAGGAAATTTAAGAAAACCTCTTTTTAAATTTGTTGAATTCATCACTCTGGAGTTTTTGTATTGAAATAACACCATGAATTCTCAAATCAAATTCATTGAGCCAGAAACGTAGAGGTAACAGACCGAATTGTTATCTGGAAGTCTACTTATGTGTCGTTATTGAAATAAATTCAACGTATTAGGATATTCAAATTCGTGGATAGACAGGTGAGTATTTTTTAGAATTTAATTTAAGGCTCTCCAGAACTATTAAAAGCTAGGAAGAATCACCCACCCTATATTCAGAGTAGCGGACTCCAGTGAAGGTAGAGAAGCAGAACTGAAACGATAAACACAGTATCCATATCTCACCTGCAACACGAAGCTAGAAAGAATCACACGCCCGATATTCAGAGATGCGAGCTACAATGCAGGTAAAGAAGTAGAACAGAAACGATGAACACAGTATCCATATCTCACCTGCAACTCGAAGCTAGAATATCAAAAGCTAGAAAGAATCACCCTTCCGATATTCAGAGTTGCGAGCTACAATGAAGGTAAAGAAGTAGAACTGAAAAACACAGTCTCCATTTTTCATTTAATTTCATTTATTTTAGTTGTCACAAACAGAGAATACATATTTAGTGAAGATAGTGATTGACAAATTAAGCAAGAGCAAGGACTTGTAAGAGGAAAAAGGCCGAATAGGCCTGACTAGCCCTCTTCTCCCGAAATAGAGCAAGAAAAAGTTCAAATAGGCATGGCACTAATCGACGGCCCTGAGAGACAGTTTTCATTGTTAACTCAAATTTGCCACTCAAGCAGATGGAGCTGATATCATTCAATATTGTGACTTATACTTCATTCTAATAAATAATTATTATAAAAAAGACATTCATATATTCTTTTACACAGTATACGAAATCATATGGAATGCATATTCTTTCGTATATAAAAGAATACATTTGGCATTTAATATATTGACATTGCATATTCTTTTATACGCTGCTGGCCACCCAAAATGCAACACCAAGAAGCACACGAGATAGCAAAGCCAGATTTACTGGACACATATCAACAGATACAAAGATGAAACGATTGAGCTTACAGGCCCGTGCGACTTGCGGAACACGCAGACATCAATAGTTCATGTGGCCCCCATGGCTGGCAATAACGGCCGCTACTCGCCGCGGC
The DNA here is from genome assembly GCA_039090855.1 of Macrothele yani. NCBI lineage: Eukaryota > Metazoa > Arthropoda > Arachnida > Araneae > Macrothelidae > Macrothele > Macrothele yani. Next base: position 38,520,825 of record CM077004.1, read on the forward strand.
ATCGAATGAAAGAAGCTTTGGATATGGGCTTGGGGTATGTCAGTCCAGAATGCTTCCACACGTTTCCACAGTTCATCAGGCGTAGCCGCGGGTGGTGCTTGCCAGGCCACTCGGTTGCCGATCAACGACCAGACGTGTTCGATGGGCGACATATCGGGAGAACAGCCGGGCCACGGCAGCAATGACGCCTGGTGGGCTGTGAAGAATTCTTGCACGATGCATGCCACGTGCGGGCGCACATTGTCCTGTTGAAACGTGGCCGCTGGCAGGTCTAGAAGGTAAGGGAGTACTACAGGCTACAAAACGTCGGAGATGTAACGGTGGCTGTTGAGTGTACCGGCGATGCGTACCAGAGAGGTGCGGGTGTCATATCCAATTGCGCCCGAAACCATAACGCCAGGCGACGGACCGGTATGGCGATGCATAATGCAGGCGTCATACAGTCTTTCGCCGCAGTGCCGTCACACGCGGATCCGACCAGCGTGGTGTTGCAGGCAGAAGCGGGATTCGTCGGAGAAGACAATGTCTTGCCATTCCGTAGTCCAGGTGCGGCGTTCAACGGCCCACTGCCGCCGCACTCGCCGGTGGTATAACGCCAATGGTAATTGGAGCAATGGTGCCGTGCGACAAGTGCCCGCTCATGCAGACGACGTCGAACGGTACGTGCTGACACAGGTTGTTGCTCAACACACCCTAATTCCTACGCTAACGTTCGTGATGTGGCGGTGCGAGCCATCAATGCCCGCCGCAAAATATGTCGGTCCTCTTGTTTGGCGGTGTACCGAGGCTGTGGGAATCGCTCACGTCGGTCCGTCCGTCGCTCCTGCACCCACCGAATCCATACTCGCCTCACTGTGGGTGTATGTCGTCCCACACGGGCGCCGATGTCTCGGTACGATAAATCGCTGTCGCGATAAGCCACTATTCGTCCTCTGTTGAACTCCGAAACGTGCTGGAATGACTGCCGTATTCTGCGACGAGGCATCAGGAAGCTTCCTACGCACAGATCTGGCAGCACAACACACTTCCACTACTTACAGCCCGCCTTCTGTGCGCCCTTGTTATAGTGATTCTCGGTGTCGTGCTGGGCGCACATGATTTGCATATGCCTTGCAAGGCTAATCGTTTGCATGTCCTCTCGCGGGCGACGCATGCTGCGAATTTCAGGCCAATCGGATGCTTCTTCTTGGTGTTGCATTTTGGGTGGCCAGCAGTCTATATGAAAGAATATGGAATGCAGAAATACATACAATACTGCATTGTAATAAATAATTATTTATTACAATGAAATATGTATGTGTTCCTGCATTCCACATCCTTTCGTTCATGATACTTATGACGTTGTTTAGATCATTTGAACCACGTAACGCTGTATCATATATTATTATACCTTGTGTCTATATCATGTCACGTAACATATTTTATTTAAACGTATTCCCTTTCTTCTTTTCTTCATATATCTGACGATGGATTCTAGGAAAACTTGAAAGTTCTTATACCTCAAACTACAATGGTGTGCAAAAATTAAGGACGAAGAGGAGAAATTAGCATAACAGCGGAACGAGCAGGCAGAACGGACCGAAAGACCACTCAGGAGATACACTAGGGTCCGGTAAGGTAGGGCATACGCATATATGCAGCATAACGTAGTGAAGGGGAGTGTCGGAAGGGCATAAATACACGGGCGGTGTACGCTCAGCAATTCGGTGAAAGCTATTGCACGGTGTACATCGGTTTGAACGATGTTGAGTTGCTGCTACCGTGTGATATGGCCAACAGGCAATCCAGTAGACGACATCTGGGTGACTTTACCCGAGGTCGTGTCGTTGGGAAATTGGAAGTAGGTTGAAGTGTGACTAGTGTGGCCGAGGAGTTCGGGTCGCTCACAACATCATTTCACGAGCTTGGAGAGCATTTTAAACGACAGGAACAGCTGTCCGAGAGTTTAGCAGTGTTCATCCACGAGCAACCACGGCGGCGGACGACCGGTATATTGTCCTACAGGCGAGAAGAGACAGACGGCAGACAGCGGGAGAAATCGCAAGGCACATGCAACAGACAACTGGACGTCTGTTATCGCGTTTTACCGTAGCCAGGAGGCTGCACAAAGGTGGTCTATTTGCACGACGACCAGTACGGTGTGTGCCATTAACGCCTGCTCATCGGAGACGGCGGTTTCTGTGGTGCCAGGAACACAAGAACTGGACACATCAGCAATGGAGTCGAGTTCTCTTAACGGATGAGAGCCGATTTAGTCTGGCGAGCGATTCTGGACATATACACATCTGGAGAGGGCAGGGAACACGCAATCACACCTCCAACATCATCGAAAGGAACCGGTTTGGAGGTGGCGGGGTTCTCGTTTGGGGCGGTATCATGCTTGGTAGCCGTACTGACCTCCACATCTTCTAAGGAGGTTCAGTCACTGGTGTCCGCTATTGTACCGAAGTTTTCCTGCCTCACGTGTGTCTGCTAAGAGGTGCTGTGCGTCCTGAGTTCCTCTTCATGGACGACAACGCTACACCTCGTCGTACAGTGGCTGTCGCAGAGCTGTTGGAGAGTGAAGATATTCAACGCATGGATTGGCCCGCAAGGTCCCCGGACCAAAATCCAATCGAACGCGTGTGGGAACTTCTTGGGAGACGCTTGGCAGCACGTCACCAGCCGCCAGCAGCGATTCCGCAGCGGCGATTGGCGCTACAAAAGGAATGAGCGGCGATGCCTCAACAGCTCCTTGACAACCTCGTCCTCAGCATGGACAGACGTTGTAAATCCTGCAACGCAGTCAGTGGTGATCATATTCTCTAATAAAGACTGTATTTTTCTTGGCAGCCGCCTGTCACATGGACGTTTCTCTCTTCTGTCCAGTTGTGCTCGAAGCTACCTTTTCAATAAAGTGCCTTTGTATCCTTTGAATTCCTGGTTTGGACGGTTTTGCTCACTTGTCCCATATTCTTACATCTTGGGGATCTTATGGTATGATATGAGTCGATGTTGAGCACTTCTGCACGACGTTACATTCGAAAAACCGTCTCGTCCTTAATTTTTGCACGCCAGTGAATATGACATACTCATGCACCATATGCAAGTTTACCTTGTGCCTTCGTGTTTTACCATCGCTTTCTCACAGTTTTTACGACACACTCAAAACAAATTTAATTGAAAACCGACTAAAAATCTACGTTAAAAATATGGATACAATGAAATTAGACAGCCGGTTGGGATAATAAGGAAAATCCTCTGTTCGTTTGAGCCTTCACCTTTTGTACACATATGTCCTATGTTCCTCGAATTCCCAGCAATCACTCATTTAGTCACGAAGAAGGAAAAAGTATCCTCAACTACGTTCTGGCATAAACTTTGGAAGATATTTGTCCCGTAGTGAATGGTTATATCAAGGGAGGGGTACCTGTGGCCTGTTAAGTGAATACAAAGTTTCCAGAACAAATCCTTTTAAATTTAATATGTTTTTGTTCGTCTTTTATTGTCTTTATTTTAATCTTAAACTGACCATATTTAAAATACCAAAGAGTAAAAGAAGATTCAAGGAAATAATCTTCAAAAGGAAATTTCGGATGAACGTTTTACCCAGTTAGCAAAGGTCATTGATGAGCACGAGGATCCATACGAATCATTTGAAGAATACGCAGCTGTTATAGACCTATTAATTGGATACAATGAAAGGTCCACTGACTTTGAGAATCATGACGTCACACTCAAATTAGCATTTCAACCTCGCCTAGTTGATGTGTCCGTGGCTCTTAAAGAACTGCAGATGGAATTGATTGAACTCTCAGGAGATGACATTTTAAAGGCCTTATTTGACTTTAAAAAATTATCCAATTAAAATATGGAAAAATGCAATAGAATACCAACGCCCTTGGCAACATGCACGAAAAATTATTTCTTGCTTTTCAACCACTTATTGCTGCGAATCTACATTCTCCTACCTAACCCAAATCAAGGCACCGTTAAGGTCACAAATGACGGACACCCATCTAGAGGAGCAGTTAAAAGTGCGGACCTCCATGTTGCAACCAAATATTCGAAATGCTTTCCAACAAAAAGCAGTCACGACAAAGCCATTAAAAGATTAGTTAACTTTAGAATTAACCTTTTTTTTTTAATTTTTTGAAGTTAAGTACATGGCAGTTAGATTTTTACATAATAATGTACATTTTGAAGTGCATATAATTTAAGTTTCTTGAATACGGCCTTGTTACAACTAACTTAATGCGGCCTTCCAACATGAAAAGGTTCTCCACTTTGGGTTATGTTATATTTTTCACTCATTCGCCTTTCATGCTTTTCATACTGTAAGTACCGCATATACTCGCGTATAAGCCTTCGACCATACAGTATATACTAATGGACTGCGCACTGGCAATAGGTGCATCAGAGCCGCCGTGGTCCCACCATAAGAGGGTATCAGATCACGTGACATTAGTCAGAAATGGTCGCATGCCTTTTAATTCCAACGTTTTCCTATGAGCTGATAAGTCATTTTGAAATATTAGGAATGAGAAATTCTGTAGATTTATACTGTGGGTTTTAGGAATATTGTATGTAAGGATATACTCGTTGAGAAAACTACATTAATCAAACTTTTATTGAAATAGTTTAGAAGTAATTAGATCGAAAAGTGGTCGCAAGCTTCGTATGTGTTCTAACGCGAATTCGTTTGCTTGTACTCGAAATCCCGTGTAAAAATGGTGTTATGTTACTAATTTACGCTGCAGAACTTCAGTATTTTAAGGGCATTATGTGAAAACTCCTCACATATAGTAAAAACTTTTCAGGTAAGTTTACTTATGCGATATACACTGAAGAGCAATTGAATTAGAGACAGCTGGCGTTATGCAAATGTGGTGCTGTGGGCGGCCCTGTAAACGGAAACGACATGACGTATGCAGCGATCCGACAATATAAGGAGTGATGCGACGGGATTCAGTAAGCATCTGACGCAGTATGGGTAAGACGAATGATCTAAGCGCATTTGTTCGTGGGCAAATTGTCGGGGCCCGACGAATGGGCCACTCCATCTCGGAAGTCGTGCACGCGCTGGGAGTTTCACGAACCACTGTGTCACGGGTGCACCGTGAGTACATCGAATCCGGTAAAACCATTCATGCAAGGGCTAATTGCCGTGGACAACAGCGTGTGGATGAGAGGGGTCATCGTCGGCTAGATCGCATTGTAACAGTGGATAGACGGGCCACAGTGCAAGAAATCACTCGGCAATTTAACGCTGCTACACAAAAACGTGTAAGCAGCCACAACATCCAGAACCATCTCTTCGCTATGGGGTACAGAAGCCATCGTCCCACGAGGGTACCGCTGCTGATCGCATATCACAGGGTGCAAAGATTAGCATGGGCGCGGGAACATCGCCACGGGACCCTAGACATGTGGGAAAATGTTTCCTGGACTGATGAGTCGAGATTCACGTTGGTACATGCGAATGGCAGGATATGAGTACCGCGCAAACCACATGAAGCGATGGATCTTTCTTGTCAGCAGGGTACTATTCAAGCTGATGGGGTGGCATTCTCTTCTGGGGATTGTTTACGTGGACTGAAATAGGACCACTGGTACGTGTGACATCGTCCCTCGCAGGTCAACGTTACCGGGATATTCTGGACGACCATTTGCTCCCATTTGTGCGTCTTCAACATCCCACTGGGGACCTCATCCTGCAACAAGACAATGCACCATGCCATCGCTCCCGAATTGTATCCGAATGGTTGGATGAACACTCCACCGAAGTGACCTCGTTTCCTTGGGCAGCTAGGTCACCTGACCTCAATGCCATTGAGTACATCTGGGATGCCATCGAGAGAGATGTTCGAGGCTCTGACCCCCTCCATCAAATCTTCGTGAACTGTGGGAGCTTGTTCAAGGGTCGTGGATCCGTATGGCTTCCCAACGCTTCCGGTGTCTTGTCGAGTCCATGCCGAGACGAATCGCCGCTGTCATCAGGGCGAAAGGTGGTGCTACACGTTACTAGACAGGTATCTCTAATTCAATTGCTTTTCAGGGTATACATGCACACATCGGGTTGTTTACATTTCGTTATTTATAATGTGATGAACATTTGAGAAGGATTTAGAACATGCATTCCGGGTTTTTTTTTAAGTTACTATATTTCGTGTCAATTGCCACAACTTTGTGGTTAATTAATTGAACCTTTGTGACTATTTCTTCCTCACCGTAATAACTATTGGAAATATGAAAAACAGGCCCAAAAAGTGGAATGGTTGCACTTGCTATTCTAATGAAAACTTATGCAAACTTTGAATCGCTGTATACCAAACCTACAAGTTTTCTGATGAACTAAAAACATTATACTTACTGAAACCGTGTTGTGCCAAATGCTATACTTGTTAAGTAAACGCCTTTCGTCTTTCAGAAAACTGTTAAAGCAGAAATCATAAAGTAAAACACAAAATTCATGCTATAAATATTATACATAAAAAACAAACTATCCGGTGTCTAACACCTGTTGGCCGCCTTAGAAAAAAAGGCGTTTAGCCTTAAATTTTAAGATGACGACACCGAAGTGCTATAGTGAAGTTATTATTAAGCATCCAAAGAATCTATTTACGTATTTAATTCGTTTCTTATACACATGAAAAGTTATAGAACTTTCTTTACTAAATCGCTCAAAGCAACCATAAGCACAGCATGTGTGACCCATCTTTTTGACACATGTCACGTGATTTCGTGGCTTTCGATGTTGGAGCCAGAGATTTTGATGCCATGCGCAGTCTACCAGTATATATGATCGAAGGTATAAGTCGATCTCTTTGTACTGTAAGTACCGCATATACTCGCGTATAAGCCGATCTCTTTGTATTGTAAGTACCGCATATACTCGCGTATAAGTCGATCTCTTTGTACTGTAAGTACCGCATATACTCGCGTATAAGTCGATCTCTTTGTACTGTAAGTACCGCATATACTCGCGTATAAGCTGATCTCTTTGTACTGTAAGTACCGCATATACTCGCGTATAAGCCGATCTCTTTGTACTGTAAGTACCGCATATACTCGCGTATAAGCCGATCTCTTTGTACTGTAAGTACCGCATATACTCACGTATAAGCCGATCTATTTGTACTGTAAGTACCGCATATACTCACGTATAAGCCGATCTCTTTGTATTGTAAGTACCGCATATACTCGCGTATGAGCCGATCTCTTTGTACTGTAAGTACCGCATATACTCACGTATAAGCCGATCTATTTGTACTGTAAGTACCGCATATACTCACGTATAAGCCGATCTCTTTGTATTGTAAGTACCGCATATACTCGCGTATAAGCCGATCTATTTGTACTGTAAGTACCGCATATACTCACGTATAAGCCGATCTCTTTGTATTGTAAGTACCGCATATACTCGCGTATAAGCCGATCTCTTTGTACTGTAAGTACCGCATATACTCACGTATAAGCCGACCTATTTGTACTGTAAGTACCGCATATACTCACGTATAAGCCGATCTATTTGTACTGTAAGTACCGCATATACTCGCGTATAAGCCGATCTCTTTGTACTGTAAGTACCGCATATACTCACGTATAAGCCGATCTATTTGTACTGTAAGTACCGCATATACTCACGTATAAGCCGATCTATTTGTACTGTAAGTACCGCATATACTCACGTATAAGCCGATCTCTTTGTATTGTAAGTACCGCATATACTCGCGTATAAGCCGATCTCTTTGTACTGTAAGTACCGCATATACTCGCGTATAAGCCGATCTCTTTGTACTGTAAGTACCGCATATACTCGCGTATAAGTCGATCTCTTTGTACTGTAAGTACCGCATATACTCGCGTATAAGCTGATCTCTTTGTACTGTAAGTACCGCATATACTCGCGTATAAGCTGATCTCTTTGTACTGTAAGTACCGCATATACTCGCGTATAAGCCGATCTCTTTGTACTGTAAGTACCCCATATACTCGCGTATAAGCCGATCTCTTTGTACTGTAAGTACCGCATATACTCACGTATAAGCCGATCTATTTGTACTGTAAGTACCGCATATACTCACGTATAAGCCGATCTCTTTGTATTGTAAGTACCGCATATACTCGCGTATGAGCCGATCTCTTTGTACTGTAAGTACCGCATATACTCACGTATAAGACGATCTTGTGTACAAGCCGACCCTCCTGCTTCGAGACCTACAAATCTGTGAAAAACTTTGACCCTCATATAAGCCAACGTGAAATTTCAAGAGCTTCGAAAAGATATTTATTGACATGAATTATGCAAATTTCTGAGATTATCTTCTGTAAAAACCTTCGAAGTCCGATTCACTATCGTAGATTTCAAATAACTTCAGAAACATCTATGGCGTTACTTATGCAGAATTTTTTGAGAGACTTTGTTACCATTAATGGTAAAAATGCATCCCACGGTTACTTCACTCAAGGCTAAGTCGACTTTTCCTTCAAATTTTACGAGCTTTCGTAAAGCACTGTATCTTTGCTGTTAGATAGCGGGAATGGATTTCGCCAGCGCATTGAGGAAGACAGAGATGGAAACGGGTAACGGGTTAAACGGGTCGATAATTTCTTGCGGGTCCACCGGGTCGGGTTAAAGTGTTCCTGACCCGATTTTGACCCGGTTTTATTCCCGTTTTATTTTTGAAAAGAAAAAAATATATTCCAAAAAAAAAAAAAAAATGTGCGTTGTGGAATTCTGTAGTCGATACTGGTGCCCACGGAGTTAATAATGATTTGCCATGCAAAAGTATTGTCGTCTCTTTCTTAAAGCAACGAAGATTTCCACCGACCGACTTCAGACACACCGACACTATATCGTAAAAAGATACTTCCTTTGCGTTCTTTTACAGTGCGATTGTCCTGGGCAAGGCACAGGCAAATGCCATTCGCCTGCGTCTCAGCTGATTCACTCTCTCCTTGCAAAGTTCACTGTATGACTAAGAATTTCTTTTCACATCGCATCTTTTACATTGAGCATTCAGACGTTTCCGATGGATATGCTAACATCCCCTTCCCATGACATGTCATGTCGAAATTAACTCCTTATTTGTTAATATGGATGGATTCAATATTAAGGAGGTTGAGAAAGGCGTCGAGGCCAACAAATACGTGCTTGTTGAAAACCACAAGGGGAAGAGTGAATGCAGGAAATTATTTCGTCTCATTAACGATGAATAACTCGGTGTTGTTTGGTTTTGCTTGTGGCTCAAAATGTGGAAAGTGTATAATTACAAACAAAGATGTCGACGGTATAATAAAAGATTATGGAACCAAAAATTTAACGGACCATATGAAAGTATGCGCACCTCCATCAAAGCGTGGAAAGAGTGAACAATCTAAATACATTAAAAAAACATACATTTGTGTAATCGTAAATAATTATTCCCATTTGTAATATACTCCATGGTCACGGTCATAGTCAGCCATATATATCATCATCATCATCATCATTGTCAACCATTATCAATCCACTGCTGGACGAAAGTCTCCCAAAGTTTCCTCCACAACGGTCTGTCTTGTGCCAGTCTCCTCCATGTCACTCCCGCATATTTACGAATTTCATCCACCCATCTCCCATGTGGTCTTTTTCTGGGTCTTTTCCTGTCCCTTGGAATCCAATCTAAAATTTCGGCTGTCCATCTATGGTCTGCCCTTCTGGCAGTATGTCCAGCCCATTGCCATTTCAGGGATTTAACTCTGATCATGATGTCTTCCACTCTCGTCATTTCTCGGATCCACGAGTTCCTCTTCTTATCTCTCCTGGTTATACCAAGCATGCACCTCTCCATGCTTCTTTGAGTTGTCTGCAGCTTTTGTATGTCTCTTTTAGTTAAGGTCCACGTCTCTGCACCATACGTAAGCACTGGAAGGATGCATTGATCAAACACTTTTCTTTTAAGACATAATGGCATATTGCTCTTGAAAATTATGCTGTTTCTTCCAAAAGCTCTCCAGGCAAGTTTTGTACGCCGATTAATTTCTTCATCAATGTGACCCTCACTTGATATCTGCTGTCCAAGATAAACATACGTATCTGTTATCTCCAGTTTTTCTCCATCAATCGCTAAATCTTCATTTCTTGTAAAAGCATTGAACATCACTTTTGTCTTCTGAAAGTTCATTTTTAATCCCACTTCTTTACTCTTGTCAGCAAGTTCCTGGATCATACTCTGCAGCTCTGATGGGGTAGTTGCAAAAATGACTACGTCATCAGCAAAACGAAGGTGGGTTAGATAATCTCCATTAATCTTTATCCCTTTGTTTTCCCAGTTCAGTGATTGAAAGACATTTTCCAATGTGGCATTAAAGAGCTTCGGAGATATGGTGTCACCTTGTCTCACTCCCTTTCCAATTTTTATGTGTGTTGTATTTTCAAACAGCCGAATCTTTGCACTTGCATTTTCATAGATGTTATTAATAATATTAATGTATGCATCTTCAATACCGCAGGATTTCAGAGCCGTGGTAACTGCTGATGGTTTCACCAAATCAAAGGCTTTTTCATAATCGATAAAAGCCATGCACAATGGAAGTTCATATTCCCTCGCTCTTTCAATTAGTTCTCTCAGTACGTGGATATGATCTATTGTGCTGTAGCCACTCCTGAATCCAGCTTGTTCTCTCGGTTGAGCCATGTCCAGTGTTACCTTCAAGCGGTGTGAAAGAACTTTAGTGAAGATTTTATAAACCACTGATAGGAGGCTGATAGGTCTGTAGTTCCTGAGATCCTCAATGTCACCTTTTTTATGTAGCAGGATCATTGTAGCATTGTTCCAATCCTCAGGAATCTTCCCTTCATTAAGGCATCGAGTGAAAATTTGGGCGAGTACTGTTTCAATTTCTCCACTTGCTTCTTGTATGATGTCTATAGTAATTCCATCTTCTCCTGGAGCTTTCCCCCGCTTCATGTTCTTGATTGCATGAGCAACTTCTGCTGGGAGGACTGGAAGAACTCTGGTACCTTTCATGATGTCTGGAGTACATGTATCATCCCTTTCATATAATTTGGAGTAGAAATCTTTCACTCTTGTCAAAATTTCGCCTCTATTTCTTGTTATAGAACCATCTTCTTTTCTCAGAGCCATAATCTGTTTTCTTCCCTTACTGAGATGTCCCTTTGCTATCTTTAGGCTTTGGTTGTTTTCAATTGCTTTCCTCACTAGCTCACAGTTGAATTTCCTTACGTCTTCAGTGATACTTTTTCGTGCTGTCTTGCATAGCTCTATATATTCCACTTTGGAAGTCACATCTTCTTTAGTTGTCCTCATCTCTCTTCTTTTTTGCATCAACATTATGGTTTTTCCTGATAATTTGTTTACATGCAACTTGTTCTTAGACCCAGCTAATTTTGTTGCTGTTTCCATAAGAGCTTTGGTTACTTTTCTGTTAACTTCCGAAATATCCACTTCTTCCGATGTTAGGCCTTCTAAAGCAGAGAATCTGTTCTTCAGTTCCAACTTGAAAGTATTATGGTGTTTTTTAAGGTTGGTTATGTCAATACATTTTGTTTGTCTTATGAGCTTGCCACGTTCCAGTTTAGTGTTGAGGTGCATCTTACATCTCACCAATCTATGGTCACTACCTGTGTTGAACTTGTTTAGCACACTGCAGTCTTCGATGACGAATTTTTTGTTACACATAATAAAATCAATTTCACTTGTCGTCCCAATTGGATGTCTCCATGTCCATTTCCTGTGTGGCTTTTTCTTGAAAAAGGAATTCAAGATGAAAAATCCTTCTGCCTCTGCAAACTCAACGAGAGTATTTCCACGCTGGTTTCTGTTGCCGTGACCGAATTTACCTACTGAAGTTTCATTCTGTTGCCGGTGCCCTATTTTTGCATTGAAATCTCCCATAATTATCTTCAAGTGCTGCTTACCTTTATTATTTAGATGACGAATTTCCTCATAAAATTCTTCAATTTCTTCTTCAGGATGACTTGTGGTGGGTGCATAAGTTTGAATAATCTGAGCCTGGTATCTTCTCGATAGTTGGATAACGAGTCGTGCAGCTCTGTCCGAGGAACTTTCAACTTCTGCCACTTTATCCTTTAGTTTCTTGTTTATTATAAATCCAACACCACTAGTTCTGCCAGTATCTGTCCCACGATAATAGAAGAGATGTCCACTTTTCAGTTCAATGAGATCTTCTCCCTTTCTCCTTACCTCACTCAGCCCGACGATGTCCCACTTGATCCTTTGTAGTTCCTCTTCCAATTCAAGAAGCCTTGAATCAGAAGATAGGGAGCGTCCGTTGTAGGTAGCCAAGGTCAGCATCAAATGGCAGCCTAGTCCGGTCCTCCGGGGATTCTTAGCACCCTCTGCCTTCACGTCGCACTGGCCGCTGCCTTGGCCAGGTACATTCCAGCTGCCGGAGACTGAGGGCCAAGATTTAAGTTGTAGAGTCATTTTGGAGGTGTTTGGCCATAACTCACCACGCTGGCCAAGCGGGTTGGTGAGTGTGGGATAGCATTTCCTCTGATCCCGATGGTATAGTTATACCGCTATTTGCGGTCGTCAGAGCCCCTTTAGTGGGAACAGGATGCACCACGAGAAGGCGGGGTTGACATTTGTCAAGGAGAGGCTGTGATGTTACGCATCACCTGACCTTACATCCCATATATATATATATATATATCATCATCATCATCATCATTGTCAACCATTATCAATCCACTGCTGGACGAAGGTCTCCCCAAGTTTCCTCCACAACGGTCTGTCTTGTGCCAGTCTCCTCCATGTCACTCCCGCATATTTACGAATTTCATCCACCCATCTCCCATGTGGTCTTTTTCTGGGTCTTTTCCTGTCCCTTGGAATCCAATCTAATATATATATATATATATATATATATATATATCATAGTCAGCCATATATATATATATATATATATGTATATATATATTACGTTTATATGTATATACAAATTGAGTTTCGAATTTATAGTTCAAAGCAGATTTTTCCAGGTCAGTTACTGGTACAGATCGAGTCGGGTGGGGTCCGGGTCCGAAATTTTTGTCCCGTTTCCAACTCTGGAGGAAGACACACATGCCCATGCTTGCCGTAAAAACCCAGTGCCTGATTGGCTGTGGCACGCTCCAACAGGCAAGCGATTTACGTGGTGTCTGACTCACTGGGTGTCCAGTTTGAAAGACGGTGTCACGCGATTGTATACGGGAAGTAATGAGATATCCTATTCCACGTTCGGAAGCAAAAAAAAAAAAAAAAAAATTATGGTCTCAACTTTAAACAGGATTAGGTTTTTCGCTTATCATATTTGCGGCATTTATTCCCGTAGGAATCTTACTGAGTGAAAAAATATTTCATAACTTTTATTTATTCATTTATTTATTTATTTATTTATTTGGAAGTACTTTCGAAGAACGCGCGGAAAGTCGCGGTCGAAAACGGATTTATTTACGTTTTTGACACGTGATCTAAAACATAAACAAATCGTTCAGTAAATTCTGGGGAAGAATTCACTGAAGTCTAGCCCTATTTTTTACTGACCCGCATATAAGCCAACCCCCAACTTTGAAACCAGAATTTCTTCTAAAAACTTTCGGCTCATATGCGAGTATATACGGTATGTCCGCTGTGCTTCAATATTCAATACAAAAATCATATATTATTATTTTCTACTGTAACTTTCCACTACTACTATAAATTTCCAACATTCTCCCTGTTTCTACTGCATACATATCCAGAAGTTCAACAATAAAATCAGTAATCAAAATTTGTGGTACCTACCAAGAACAGAAATGCCATATTCAAATTTGAAGGGGGGGGGGCAAGGCCAACCCTACCCCCTCCACGGGCGCTCGTGGATGTGCTGTAAGTCGATAAATCTGAAAGAGGTCGGGATGGACTGTTAGTCGATAAATCTGAAAGAGGTCTAGATGAACTGTAAGTCGGTAAATCTGAAAAACGTCGGGATGGACTGTAAGACGGTAAATTTGAAATGGGCCTGGCTTCTCAAATTAAAGCCCGTTGAGATCTCTATTAAGAGCAACCCAGTCTGTTTCATAGCTACACAGTTAATTTTTTTTAGATAGGTTGCACTACAAAGCGGTGCTACACTAGCTGCACCACTTTCTGAGAAAAGATACAGCGTTATGTGGTGCAAACAAAGCACAACAGGGGCAATTTTGCACTACGGTAAGGTGCAAAGTGACGTAATCTACATGAAATGTTTAGAAGCGTGGCTAACGAAAACACAACAACGTTGTGCAAATTTGCTCCGCGTTATGGTGCAGGGTCGCACCATGTTGTTGGATTTTGTTTGCACCACACTGTGATGTATCTTTTTGCAGAAAGTGGTGCAGCTTTTGTAGCACCACTTTTTGGCGTAACCTACCACAAAATTTTTAACAGTGAGAGAACACGAAACTCTCTAGAAAATAGTATTCCTATACAGGGTGTCTCAAAAATAAACGGCAAACCTGCAGGAATGAGTTCCTCATAGGTAGAGAAGAAAAAACGTTTATGTCAACATAGGTCCGGAAATACTTGGTTTCCGAGTTATGAAGGTCTATCTATGACACTTAACTGTTCACATTACCGGACTTAGGTCTATGTTGGTTTCCCAGTTATTCGCCGGAATGTTTTATCTCCTGCAGGTGAATTATTTCCTCACAAGGTACTGACAGAATTTGGTAGTTTTCCTCTCCGACCATGTACTCAATCAAATCAGGAGCAAGCGGACATGCACTTTATGCACGGTTTGGCGGATGGCAATGCTCTGAAGGCTAGTTGTTTGTACCACGAAAGGTTCCCAGGACAGAGATGTCCAAACAGGAAGCCGCCCCGGTGGCGCAGTGGTCTAAGCGATGGCCTCTGATCATTCGTCCGAACGGGGTCCGGGTTCGAATCCCGGTGAGGCATGGATGTTGTGTTTGTCTTACGGTGCTTGTTTTCCTGAAACCAGTGGCCCTAAATTAGGGACGGGCGACTGCTTATAGCCCATTGAGTTGCTCACGGTGGTCGTTAAAGCTCCCATCAAAAAAATCAAACAGGAAAACGTTTGAAAGTATATCCATCGCCGCCTTTGTGAACATGGGACTTTTACATTTCGTGCTGCCGACAGAGAACGACCAAGATCTACGACTCCTGAAGTAGAGGCGGAGATTTTGGATGTTGTGCATGCGCCTCCTGAAAACAGAACACGCAGATTAGCAATGCAATTGCTTTCTCATCGTTCGACTATTTTGAGAGTGTTGCGAGAACAACCCCTGTATCCGTGCCATCTGCAACGGGTACAGGCCTTGTCACCAGCAGATTACCCTGGGCGAGTAATGTTCTGCCAGTAGTTCTTGCAGCATTGTGGTACAACTCCTAACTTTCCTGCCTTAGTGATATTCACCGATGAAGCACGCGACGGAATCTTAAACTTTCACAATTAGCATGCGTGGGCCGAGAAAAACCCACATGTAATTATTCTATCACGTCGCCAACAGCTGGTCAGCGCCGCCCCGGTGGCGCAGTGGTCTAAGGCGTTGGCCTCTGATCATTCGTCCGTAAGGGGTCCGGGTTCGAATCCCGGTCAGGCATGGATGTTGTGTTTGTCTTACGGCACTGGCTCTCTCCCTTCCCTGGAGCCAGTGACCCTAAATTAGGGACGGGCGACTGCTTATAGCCCATTGAGTTGCTCACGGTGGTCGTTACACCTCCAATCAAAAAAAAAAAAAAAAAAAAAAAAAACAGCTGGTCAGCCTAAACATCTGGGCGGGTGCTTTTGGTGATAAGTTATTTGAGCCCCATGCACTTCCCAACAAACTAACGGGGCGGGAATACCACACCTTTCTGGAAAACAGCATGCCTGATTTCTTGGACGACACGCGACTGATCATTCGTCAACAAGCACACTTTACACACTATGGCGCCCCCGCACACTTTAGCCCCCTACCTCGCAATTACTTGAATCGAAGGTTTCCTAGTCGTTGGATAGGAAGAGGTGGACCAACTGCTGGCCTCCACGCTCACCAGATTTAAACACTGTAGATTTCTTCTTGTGGGAATATTTAAAATCATTGGTGACTCCAGTAGCAGATGTGGAAACTCTTCGCAGTCGAATAGTAGCAGGTTGCGAAACAATACGACACATGCCAGGAATTTGGCAGCGTGTTCGCGAGTCCATGAGACATCGATGTGAGGCCTGTATTGAGACAGTAGGTGGACATTTTGAACAATTACTAGAAGGTAATGTGAACAGATAAGTGTCATAGACAGACCTTCATAACTCAGAAACCAAGCGTTTCTGGACCTATGTTGACAAACTTTTTTTCTTATCTACCTATGAGGAACTCATTCCTGCAGTTTTGCCGTGTATTTTTGAGACACCCTGTATAGTAATCCGAATTTATTGGGTTCGCATAAAAATCACTTTTCCAAGATTTCGCACATAAATTAGATGGCTTTTTCAAGGAAGGTAGGCAGAAACTGCAACTTGAATAGTAGAACTCTTTAACAATTTGAATGCGGTGACTTCACTTGACAATAAATACGACGTAATATTCATTTAAAGGCACGAGGCATCACGTTGGTTCTGCGCACTGCATTCTGGTAGGAAGAAGGTTGGTAATGATCTCCAAGGTTTCTCGAATGGCTGTACATTTAGAGGTAGAGTAGGTAGCTAATTTCCTTATACCATCCCATATAGGAGTAGCGGACTTGAATTTGACTTCTCTAGATAGGGCTGTGGTTACTTTACCGTATTTTTTATGCTCGTGGACTTTGATTCTAAATGAACGCTTGGTCATTCCAATGTAGTATCGCCTGGAGCCGTCCAAATATTGTAGAGGGATCGCATAAACACCAGCCTCGCTGGAAAGATGGGGTTTGTCAGTATTTCGAAACCCTCTTTTGTTTATTTTAACAATAAATAAATAAAATAAGCAGAAGAAAATAATATTATTTGCATATCTTTTCTCAAGCCATCTTTTGCTGTTTTATTATTACAAATAAATAATAAAACAGCAAGCAGATGGCTTGAGAAAATATGTGCAAATAATTTATGCGATTATCTGAGAAGTCCATTCGATTAAACAGGGATTTTTCACATTAGCCTTACCGAGGCAGTTTCGTTCCTCAGAGTTTTATGCAGAAAATCGAGATACTCTTGCTATACTTCGATATTCAATTTACAAAAGTTGAATGTATTCCATTTACACGGATCTATTATATACGTTTTATACGAATTTGAAATAGTGCAAAATAGAAGGCACTAGCAAAGTCTTACTTAATGCTTAAAATTTTAAAAAATGAGAATCCGAAAAAATTGGGGGAGGGGGGATGTCATTAAGAATCGCACGCATAATTTCTAAGCTGAAATTGTAAACTGTGTTTACGCTATTACCACCAGAGACATTGGAGAGACATTGAGACTGGCAAACGTAATGCTTTGTGCTGAAACGACGGAGACCAATTGAATGTGCAGCGCCATCTATGAATGGGAGGTAGTTGGCTGTGAATGGATTCCTATTGGAAAGTAAGAATGATTGACTCAATTCATAATACACTGCAGAAATTTCGTTGATAGAGTGTTGACGTACGACCGGAGAACTCTCTAGATCAAATTGTAATTACCAAGTGCTCATATCAGAGAAAAAACGAACAAGACTGTACTCGGGGCAAGGCTAACCGGACTATGGAGTTAAGGCTACGGAGTGCGTACTTCCGCTGTATAATATGTTCCAGTTGAAAAACTTGTGTCCTAGAAAGGACATGGACATAGATATGTTCTTAACGTTGTACGTAGCTACATTATAAAAATAAAGATCCCAGTTTTGGTAGCGTTCCTTAAAAATAAAAATATTCGCATTTTTGTGACTCAATTGTGTTTTGATTAAGAGAGGCTATACGGTGATAGGCTATACGAGGCTATACGATGAGGCTATACGGAGGATAGTTACTGCGAGGGGGAAGGGAGAATTGTTTTAGCTTGAGGGTAAGTGGGGAGATAATTGCTTGGTGATTAAACTTACTCTTTCATTCGTGGCTACCGTTTTAAAATACTCACTCAGAAATCGTTTGTCTGCTGGTCAGCAAGGTTGAGGAGGTTTGGGGGGTTGAGGGGTGACATCGTGATGGAACGCGGAAAGTTTCCTTTTTGTCTTGCCTTAAGTCACCCTTAAGGAGAAGGGCCCGCGCCACATGGCACCCCATTAGTGCTCGCAGAAATACTGATGCACAAGAGATATCTTGTCGGTGAATCGGTCTCATTGCATTAACAGTGTAATCCGGTTAGCTTTGTCCCGAGTACAGCAAGCAGGAAAATACGAGGTTATGTCGTGTCCGGCCATATATACACAGAGCAATGAAATGGAAAAAAAAAAAAACTACTAAACAGGAAAATTTCGCGTCACATACACTTAAATCATAAAGATGTATCAAAATCTTAAAGATTTAGAACTAAAATACTAGCGGAAACACGTCATCACACTAGTTACTCCCTACAATGGCTGCTTGGTATATATGCCGGAAGTAGCATACTCTTTGCCAGTATATTCTCCTTCAATTTCTTTGATTACCACTTGGTGATACTATTTTAGTTTAGCTGCTAAGCACAAATGTTTGTCAAATTTTGTTCATCTTTTGTTAGTACGTATCGTGTGAAACACGGTGATGTATGTGTGTTGGCACTTCAGGTTTTTGGTAAATATCGCGCTGTTATTTAAAATTTGCTATTATTAGAATTTTTTGTATGCTGTAGCAATTCCATCCAAGCATTCATTAGAGCTAATGGAAATGCTGGGTGGAATCGGGCCCGAAAACAATAACTTTGAAGCAGAAATCGGATCTTATATAAAAACTCCATGAAGGAAACTAAGTGACTGTCATGATACGACTTACTGTTAATTTAGGAGAGAATGTTCTCTGTGAAATGCTAGAGATAACGTTAAGAAATTATAAACCAACATTAAAGCAGGCACACCTTTAAGTTGAAAAATTCGTTAGATAACTGGGCAAGAGAAATACGAAAATTGAAAAATAAAGTATTGTATTTTTATTTCACTGTATGTCTTACTTTTTATTTTACTCATTTATTTACTACTTTTGAAAAAAACACAAGTTTGTCCGCACCCCATTCACTCCGGAGTAAGTTGCTCTCCCAACTAAGCTACGCGGACGGAATGTATCGCTGCAGATTTGTCGTCTTGACACGTGCTTTACCTCTGTAGTACCTCACATCATCTCCCTCTTATTATTTTTTTTTATTTGAAGCGAATTATGAATTTTTCATTAATTCCCGACGATGTGTGGAACAAACATCACACATTTTTCGAAGAACCCAACGGCCAGTAGATCCATTTTTACGTTCGGGCGTCAATGTAAAAACACAAATACGTCCCTGACAAAGATCGAATCCGCGGCCTCTCACACCGGAGTAACTTGCTCTCCCAACTAAGCTACACCGACGGAACGCATCGCTGCAGATTTGGCGTCTTGACACGTGCTTTACCTCTGTAGTACGTCACACTTTCAGGCATTAAGATGGTTCCACCTAAAATCTCTGCCTTATGTTTCCAATGGTAAAACTTCTTAAAATATTTTCTTCGCAGTTAATGTATTCCCAAGGATAAAAATTTGCAGATCGATAAAACTAACTTTAAGTTATAGCATGGGATACTTAATACTTGCTGAAACACAACCATAATTATATTAAAAATAAATCATTTGTTTTTGAGTAATATTCAGATCTGTTAATAGATGGCGCGACCTGTACATTGATGACGTCAGTAGACAAACAAATGTTGGATTGCTTAGCTATGGTTATGGTTTAGCAAGCATTAAGCATCCCATGCTGTAACTTAAAGTTAGTTTTATCGATCTGCAAATTTTCATCCATGGGAATGCATTAATTGCGAAGAAAATATGTAAAGAAGTTTTACCATTGGAAACATAGGGAAGAGATTTTAAGTGGAACCACCTTAAATAAAAAAATACTTTCATTAGATTATCTTTTAATGTTTATTTATCGTGCTTAAAAGCGTGTCAGAAAAAAGGAAAACATCTTCCTTACAAAGGTTTTAGAAATATCTGCTCCGAGTAAAAAAAAAAAAACAACGCCCCCCTCTACTTTATATTTATTCCTATGGGAAAATTAGTCGTGGACTATGCGAGGTCTTGAGGACATTCTGCATATAAGATGACATAGACTTAATGCTTATCAATCAAAGCCCAATTACTTATCAAAAACATCCTATAATTTGTCTTTCGCATGGCAGTAGTTTTGGATTACACGATATATGGATGATAAGATACACATTTGACCAAAGACTGGGCTGAAATTTTCGTTGTCTTTTAAGACAGGAAGTTAACAGCAATATAAAATGTAATCGAGGGGTTTCTACAGCATAACGCTACTGGTAGTCCAAGTCGTGACTTAGACAATGGAAACATTAACTTATACCACGTACTGAATCAATTTCAATGGTGGATTTGCCAAAACGCCTACATTGGTTAGAAACGCCTTCCTTCCTGCTATCAGCTCCGGTGCGCATCTGCATTCCCAACCCCTTTCCTACTTTACAGAAAACAAAGGTCATTAAGACCACAATGGCCATTACCTTAATGACCCCCTGATTTTTGCTGCTGCAGGAAATGCGCCATTTTCATTCAGTCCAATGCAAATATGTACTTTCCTGTGTGTGGGTATGCGTATGCCCGATTTCAGGGTCTAATGTATCTGTGCGATAGGGTTTCTTTCTTTACAAAATTGAGCTTGCCAGGCAATTAGGCCTTTTTATGCTGAGTCCACAAAACTCACGCTTCTCTGATTCCAGTTTTGTGATAACATGTGTTGGATCCTGCCGAAAGTAGTCTTGCGAAGATCCACTCAATACGGATATGTCAACGATCGAAACACAGCTGCACATGTAATTTTCGAACGTACGCAACACATTTTCGTAGCTGCGACATGTAGTTATGAATGTTGCCCACAGCAAAAATATACACACATTAGAATTTTCCGTTACAGTAGGAATATACACACATTTAGAATTTTCCATTAACCATCTTAAAAACGGCAATTTATCGTCGGTATACGAAAGAAATTGCAAGATAGTCCACACTCTCTCCAACTTCTGTCTCTATCAAACTACGATGAAAATTCAATGTTACTAAACATCTTAGTAATATATACCCCCAAAAATATATACACGCATTTATTAAAATGTGTGTGTGTGTGTGTGTGTGTGTGTCATCCTCATCATTGTCAGCCATTATCAATCCACTGCTGGACAAAGGTCTCCCCAAGTTTCTTCCACAACGGTCTGTCTTGTGCCAGTCTCCTCCGTGTTACTCCCTCACACTTTCGAATTTCATCCACCCATCTCCCATGTAGTCTTCTTCTGGGTCTTTTCCTGCCCCTTGGAATCCAGTCTAAAATTTCGGCTGTCCATCGATGGTCTGTCCTGGCAATATATCCAGCCCATTGCCATTTCAGGGATTTAACTCTGATCATGATGTCTTACACTCTTGTCATTTTTCTGATCCACGAGTTCCTCTTCTTATCTCTCCTGGTTACACCAAACATGCACCTCTCCATGCTGCTTTGAGTTGTCTGCAGTCTTTGTATGTCTCTTTTAGTTAAGGTCCACGTCTCTGCACCATACGTAAGCACTGGAAAGAAGCATTGATCAAACACTTTTCTTTTAAGACATAATGGCATATTGCTCTTGAAAATTATACAATTTCTTCCACCAAAAGCTCTCTAGGCGAGTTTTATACGCCGATTTATTTCTTCATCAATCTGACCCTAACTTGATATCTGCTGTCCAAGATAAATGTAGGGTATTTGGTTATCTCCAGCTTTTCCCCATCAATCGATAAATCTTCATGTTTTGTAAAAGCATTGTACATCACTTTTGTCTTCTGAAAGTTCATTTTTAATCCCACTTCTTTACTCTTGTCAGCAAGTTCCTGGATCATGCTCTGCAGCTCTGATGTGGTAGTTGCAAAAATGACTACGTCATCAGCAAAACAAAGGTGAGTTAGATAATCTCCATTAATCTTTATCCCTTTGTTTTCCCAGTTCAGTGATTGAAAGACATTTTCCAGTGTGGCATTAAAGAGTTTGGGAGATACAGTGTCACTTTGTCTCACCCCTTTCCAATTTTTATGGGTGCTGTATTCTCAAATAGCCGAATCTTTGCACTTGCATTTTCATAGATGTTATATAATATTAATGTATGCATCTTCAATACCGCAGGACTTCAAAGCCATTCTAACTGCTCATGGTTTCACCAAACAAATGCCTTTAAAGCCATGCATAATGGAAGTTCATACTCCCTTGCTCTTTCAATTAGTTCTCTCAGTATGTGGATATGATCTATAGTGCTGCAGCCACTCCTGAATACAGCTTGTTCTCTCCGTTGAGCCATGTTCAGTGTCACCTTCAAGCGGTGTGAAAGAACTTTAGTGAAGATTTTATAAACCACTGATAGGAGGCTGATAGGTCTGTAGTTCCTGAAATCCTCAATGTCACCTTTTTTATGTAGCAGGATCATTGTGGTATTGTTCCAATTCTCAGGAATCTTCCCTTCATTAAGGCATCGAGTGAAAACTTGGGCGAGTATTGTTTTAAATGCTCCACTTGCTTCTTGTATGATGTCTACGGTAATTCCATCTTCTCCTGGAGCTTTTCCTCGTTTCGTGTCCTTGATTGCATGTGCAATTTCTGCTGGGAGGACTGGAAGAACTCTGGTACTGATACCTTTCGTAATGTCTGGAATACATGTATCATCTCTTTCATATAGTTTTAAATAGAAATCTTACACCTTTGTCAAAATTTCACCTCTATTTCTTGTTACAGAACCATCTTTTCTCAGAGCCATAATCTGTTTTCTTTCCTTATTCAGATGTCATTTTGCTCTCTTCAAACTTTGGTTGTTTTCAATTGCTTTCTTCACTAGTTCACAGTTGAATTTCCTTACATCTTCAGTAATAGTTTTACGTACCGTCTTGCATCGCTCTAAATATTCCCCTTTGGAAGTCACATCTCTTTTAGTTGTCCTCATCTCTCTTCTTTTTTGCATCAGAATTTTGGTTTTTCCTGATAATTTGTTCGTATGCAACTTGTTCTTAGTACCAGCTACTTTTGTTGCTGTTTCCATTAGAGCCTTGGTTAGTTTTCTGTTAACTTCAGAGATGTCCACTTCTTCCGACGTTAGACCTTCTAGAGCAGAGAATCTGTTCCTCAGTTCCAATTTGAAGGTATTATGATGTTTTTTGAGGTTGGGCATGTCAATACACTTTGTTTGTTTTATGAGCTTGCCACGCTCGAGTTTAGCGTTGAGATGCATCTTACCTCGTACCATTCTATGGTCGCTACCTGTGCTGAACTTGTTTAGCATAATGCAGTTTTCCATCACAAATTTCTTGTTAAACATAATAAAGTAAATTTCACTTGTCAATCCATTGGGATGCCTCCATGTCCATTTCCTTTGCAGCTTTATGTCCACTTTTCAGTTCAATGATATCTTCTCCTTCTCTCACTTAGCCTAACGATGTCCCACTTGATCCTTTGTAGTTCTTCCAATTCAAGGAGCCTTGAATCAGAAGATAGGGAGCGTCCCTTATACGTGGCCAAGATCAGCATCAGATGGCAGCCTAGTCCGGTCCTCCGAGGATTCTTAGCACCTTCTGCCTTCATGTCGCACTGGCTGCTGCCTTGGCCAGATACATTAATGTAGGAGCTTGGAACTCTTATCTCAATTGCTGCATAAAAAATAACCATATCTTATATAATAATACTCTCTATAAGCAAGTGAACGGTATTCCCATGGGAACATCAACCTCCACGAATATCGCTAATCTATTCCTGTTCTTTAAGGAATATAAATTCATTAAAAATCACCCCACCTGCTCAGATAACTACCTTTACACATTTAGATATATTGATGATCTGCTGTGTATCAATAATTCAGAAGTTATAGAGAGTGATTTTGATAATATCTATCCTAGCTCTCTTAACTTATGTAAAACCAACCACAGTAATCAGGAACTTGAGTTCCTAGACTTAAGCATTAAGCTCAACAGAGGTGACCCATCTATTAGCCTCTTTGATAAAAGAGTTAATTTTCCTTTCAAAGTAATTAAATATCTACACTGGAATAATAACATATCAACCAAAGTAATTGAGAATGTACTAATTTCTCAGGTCCTAAGAATTTCAAGAATTTGCAGCAGCAATTTGGACTTCAATTACCACATTAATATACTATTAGATAGTTTTCTAGAGAACGAAATTCCTTCTTCTTTCATCAAAAGAACTTTAAGAAAAATTATTCTGAACAATAGAGTAAGGTTGGCAGATCTGCTTTAATTTTCTACACAGTTAATAATATGATTCTGACCAATCAAAGCCGTAAGGAAGTTGGCTAGAGGATGCCTATTAACTACTAAAAAGAACCTTAGTGCTATGGATATGAAGGTCCTATTAAAACAAAAAATTAAATAATATAGACAAAATCACAAAAAAGCTTAAAAATCTGTTTATAAAAGAAAATAAAAACAAATAAAAAAGAAAACTAGTTATTCATCACTAGGATAGCTATACTAAAAATAGTAAAACTAACATTAAAATTAAGAAGATTCTGAATAATCTATAGAAGCTCACTAAGGTGATTTAATACATGCAAAGATTATTAAATACACCACTTGTGTATTTTATAATATTTCTCATGTATTCTGGAGAGTTGATTCTGCTCTTTCTGATCATACAGATCCACAGTCTTAAGTATATATATTTTTTTCTCTGGTTAAAATCTCCGCGAGTTGGTTTCTTTCAGTATGAGGAGGCCATCAGCCCCACCCACACTGCCCCCCAGCGACTAGGGAGTGGCAGAAGTGTTAGGACGTTTGGGGAAGTGGTCAGCCATGTTTTTCTCTTGTGTGGAGAAAGTTTAGTTGCATAAGAGGTAAGCTCTCTTCCTTGTCTTTGGGTTTTAGGTTTTATAAGTTCAATGTTTGTACTTCTTGTACTTTTTTTCTCTGTTGTTTTTTGCTTTTCAGCTTTTAGGCACTGGCTTGTCTGTTAACATTTTTGCGGGTTTTAACTCTTTCTTTTCTTGGTAACTTTGGGCGTCTTGTAGGATACTTAGGCCCAGCAGATGGCTAAGCATAGTTCCTTTTCTTTGCGCTGTATTTTCAAAGTAGTTAAGTTCTTAATAACTACTTAATTATGCACTTAAAGCACTGCTGAAATACTTTGTACATATTGCAACTAATTGTTTAAGTCATATAACTTTCACAAAGCTTTTCTTTAGTTAATTATTGTCTTTAATTTATTCTCGTTTTTGTGTTGTCAGAAGTTGTAGAGTAGGGGGTTTTAGAATCAAGTTTTCTTTCAAAAATCTGAGTTTTAAAAAATTAATATTTCCTTTTTTAATTGCAATGTAAAAATTTGGATTTCTTTTGCATTGCTTTTCAGGTTTAAATTCTCTCTCAGGCGAACTTGGCATTTCGTTATAGCTGAAAATTATTTCTAATTATTATGTCACTCTCACAGCTTGAGTTCTCTTTAATCTTCTTCTCTCTGTTTAATAGTAACAGATGAAGAGCATGGGTCGGGCCAGGAAGGTTATGGATGCAAGCGAAATTGTTAACCAGTGCTAGGTCATACAACTCTGCGGAGGTCATGACATATATATATTTTTTAAAACAATTTTTGGTGGGCTTGTTACTTGCATCTATGGCCTTGCAGAAACCCATTTCCAACTAGGTCTTTGTGGAAGTGAGAAAATGCAGAGTTTTTGCTGGTCCTTGATAAAGCCAAGACTCAGTATTCTCGACACTTTCTACATTCAGTTGTTTTATTTTATTTTTTTATCTTTTCTCCTTTTACTCACACCGGTAGATACATAACCTTTTCTATGTTGTACTTGGTACGAGTCAAAAAAAAAAAATATTTTTTTTTTTTTGCTTAGGTCTCTTCTTAATAGAATGTGAATTCTGAATTTTCAAAACTGCTGCGTTGCGCGTTTTGATCTTCAGGTTATTTTGCAACTTTCGTTTTAAATTCTAACGTTTTTCCTTAGTTTTCAGTTTTGCTCTTCAGTATACATATATATATATATATATATATATATATATATATATATATATATATATATATATATATATATATATATACTGTATATGTATAAATCAGTTATACTGACAATTTTCGAATTTGATCCAGCAGACTTATCTGGTTGCTATAACTTTGTTTATTATCACTGTAAAAGCTAAGTGGTGTGAATGCACGGAAAATTTCTGAAAATTTCGTGCAGCAAAGATGCCAGTAGGTGTCCGTCTTTTTCAGAAATTTCCGTTTTCAAAAGTGCCCGTTTATTTTAACCGGTATTTTCACAGATTTCCAGTAGCCAGAAATTCCGTTTACTTAAAAACAAAATGGATTTCAGGCTTTTCAGTATTTAAACTGAAATTCCGCAAAGTCGACGACCCTGCATTTTTTAGCCCTTAAACCAGATAATCATTCAGCTGCAGTGAGGATCAAACCCCCGTCGTTTGCATTGGTTCTACAGCTAACGCACGCCTTCAAACACTGAGCCACAAACGCTCGGAAATCCGAATCACGTACATTGGAAAACAAACTGCGCGACGATGATTTTTTTTTTCATTTTTTGTCATTAATGCGAGTGATTTAGTCATTTTATTATCTGCTGGAGCTTGTTTTTTTTTTTTTTTTCTGAATACATCTGTAATTTATTTATTTTTTGTGTAGGAGGACTTTTCACAAATTAAGCATTTTTCATCGTGATTTTCCGAAGCAGCAAAATGCTTTGCAACTTGATTTTTTTGAACTCACAATCGCTTTTAGTTATCTTTAAAAAAGGTGAAATGTATTTTTTTATAGTATTAATATTATTTCACAAAAAAAAAAAAAAACCCTCCTCAATATAAAATTTACTCTTGATAGCTGTATAAATAGCTTTTGTCTCAAGTTTCCCAAAGACTGATACATAGACATCGTATAACCAACTGTACAATAAGTACCCGGTTTCTTACAGTAACGCCATATACAGGATGTCCATAAAGTCTTTCCTACATTACAAAATTTAATATAAAAAAATCTATGTAAGTTAAAATAAAATGGTTGGCAACATAACATAGCAGCACTCAAAGTTTTTTTTATTTTCTGTTCTTTAGGAGCGCTACTGCTGAATAAAAGGAGCATTTTATCGATAATGGCTTCCATGCAAGAAAAAGCCGCGTGCGTATTGTGGTTCCATGAGACCAAATAGGCGGTTACTGTCCAGCGTGGGATCAAATAGGCGGCTACTGTCCACCACCGGACCAAAAAAAAAAAAAAAAAAAAAAAAGAAAAGCTTAAAAGCTTGGAATGAAAAGTCTAAAGTGACGGGTACTGTTGGAGATCTTCCCCGAGCGGGTCGACAACCAGTTACACAAGAGACAGCTACAGCTATTCAGAAGACATTTCCACGAAGCTCCAGGAAATCCATTCATCGTGCTTCACTGGAAACTGGAATTCCCCATGCCGCGTTTCACAAGATTTTACACAAACGTCTTCATCTGTATGCTTATAAGGTACAGATCGCTCAAGCTCATCAGCCTGATGACCGGCCTAGCTGTTCTACATTTGCGACGGAGATGTTGCAACGCATAGCTCATGAGAGTGATTATCTGCACCGTGTCTGTTTCTCTGTTGAAGCCACATTCCACGTCTCTGGTACAGTAATTAGGCACAATGTGCGAATCTGGGGATCAGAAAAATCCTCATTGTGTCATCGCACAACAGAGGGCTAGTCCGAAAATGAACGTATGGTGCAGCCTGATGTTTGACAGAATCATCGGAGTCTTCTTTTTTACAGAGCCCACGGTAACATGTAACGTGTACCTGGACATGCTGGAACTTTTTGTAGCCCCTCAATTGCATACATTCCAACCTTCGGTTATTTTCCAACAAGACGGTGCCCACCACATTGGTCAATAATGGTTCCTTAGTTCCTGAATGACACATTTCCGGCGACGGTCCCATGATATGGCCACCTCGATCGCCAGACCAAACATGGCGTGAAATCGAATATCACTTAGATATCCTTCAGGCCGCAAATGGCGGCCATGTGTGTACTGACACTGGAAAAGAAACTTTACTTGCGAACCATCATTGTCGTGCAATCTTGTACCTGTAATACATTTTTTATATTAATTTTTGTAATGTAGGAAAGATTTTATGGGCACCCTGAATAAAAAAACAACTGGTGCACAAAACAGGGAAGAGGAGAAAAAATATCCTGTGCTACAATAAGCAAAATTCAAGCGATATGCTACTCTGTAAAAAATAAGTAGTGTGACTGTAAAACATAAGTGGTCACGGAACATTTCTGAAAATAACGTGAACAAAGTTGCCGGTAGGTATCCGTCTTTTTCAGAAATTTCCGTTTTTAAAAGTGCCCGTTTATTTTAACTTCCGTATTTTCACTGACTTTCCGCAGACCGAAATCGCGTTTATTTCAAAAAAGTCAATTTCAGGTTTTTCCGTATTTGAACTGATATTCCGGAAAATCGACGACCCTGTACTTTTCAGCCCTTACTCCACACATTCCTTCCGCTCAGGTCAGGATCGAATCCCCGACGGTGTAGCTGGTTCAGATCAGATCGTATGTAAAGGATTTTAGGAAGGGAGTGTCTGACCCCAGGTCTTAAACAACCCTTAGAAATAGGAAGCTAGGAGATTTGGACTAGAGTGCCCAATAGGAAATTCACACGGAAGCGGGATAGAAAGTGGAAGAAAGATGCCCTTATTTATTACTGGGGGACCAAAGACTGATATACAGACCCGGTGTTCGATGGCTTAACGTGCCTATCCGACGCACGGCGGATATTTAGTGGTTCGAGCGTTCGTACCTGCCTGGGATCGAACCTTGAGGTTTCTCCGTGGCAGTCGCGAACGCTGACCACTAGGCCATCCGAGGACCGGTTGACAACAGGAAACTCGCGCCTTTAACCATTGATCCAGAAACGCTCGGCAATCCGACTTAGGCACATCGTAAAACGAATTCCGCGACGATGAAATTTTTTTTTTTTTTGTCATTAATGCGAGTGATTTAGTCATTTTATTTTCTGTTGGTGCTCATTATTTTTCTGAATAGGTTTGTAATATTTTTTTATTTTTTTCTGTGGGTGGACTTTTCACAAAGTAAGCATTTTCCATCCTGATTTTTCGAAGCAATAAAATGCTTTGCAACTCGATTTTTTTAAGCTGACAATGACTTTCAGTTATCTTTAAAAAAGGTGAAATGTACTTTTTTTTTATAGTATTATTTCACAAAAAGAAGAAAAAAATGCTAAATATAAAATTTACTCTTGATAGCTATAATAGCTTTTCAAAGACTGATATACAGACATTGTATAATCATCTGTACAATAAGTACCCGGTTTTCTTACAGTAACACAATATATAATAAATAGCTAGTGCACCAAATAAGGGAAAGGAGAAGAAATGTCTTGGTGCCACAATAAACAAAATCTATGCGATATGCTATCCACAATATCCGATCTCGCTACGGAACATCAAAATTCGACTCGACAGACGACTGAAATTTAAAAATTAATCAAACCTCAAGTATTCTCACAAATCGTTCCTATTACCGGCAATTTCTCGTCATACGGATAGGGGAATAGTGAGAACGGATATTTTCCGTTAATATACGAAAGGAATTGCGGAAAGGTTGCTGAAAATTCAAAATTTCCCGTTAACACATCTCTAAAACAGTAATTTACCGTCAATATAAGAAAGAAACTGCGGAAAAGTTTCTGAAAATTTAGAATTTTCTCGTGGTACAAAAAAATCCGTGAACTTCAGGTTTTTTTCCGTCATTTCAGGGAATTGTATCACAAATATGCTTCGCTAATTTACGAAAGAAATGACGGAAAGTTTCCCGTGAATTTCAGAAAAGTTTTCACAGTGTATCCACAATTTCCGATCTCGCTATGGAACTTCAAAATTCGACAGATGATCGAAATTTAAAAGTTAATCAAACCTCAAGGATTCTCAGCAATCGCTCCTATTACAGGTAATTTCTCGCCATACGGATACAGAAAAAGTGAGAACGGAATTTTCCCGTTAATATACGAAAGAAACAGCGGAAAGGTTTCTGAAAATTCAGAATTTTCCGTTAACAGATCTTTAAAACGGTAATTTACAGTCTCTAAGGTGACGGGGTCGGGCCACACTAATTACACTGCTGGCCACCCAAAATGCAACACCAAGAAAGGCACAAGATAGCAAAGCCAGATTTACTGGGCACATAACAACAGATACAAAGATGAAACGATTGAGCTTATAGGCCCGTTCGACTTGCGGAACACGCAGACATCAATAGTTCGTGTGGCATCCATGGCTGGCAATAATGGCTGCTACACGCCGCGGCATCGAACGAAAGAGGCTTTGGATGTGGGCTTTGGGTATGTCGGTACAGGCTGCTTCCACACGTTGCCACAGTTCATCAGGCGCAGCCGCGGGTGGTATTTGCCGGGCCACTTGGTTGCCGATCAGCGACCAGACGTTTCGATGGGCGACATATCGCGAGAACATGTGGGCCACGGCAGCAGTGACACCGGGTGGGCCGTGAAGAATTGTTGCACACGTGCCTCGTGCGGGCGCGCATTGTCCTGTTGAAACGTGGCCTCTGGCAAGTCCGGTAGGTAAGGGAGGACAACAGGCTCCAAAACGTCGGAGATGTAGCGGTGGCTGTTGGGTGTACCGGCGATGCGTACCAAAAGGGTGCGGGTGTCATATCCAATTGCGCCCCAAACCATAACGCCAGGCGGCGGACCGGTATGGCGATGCATAATGCAGGGGCCATACAGTCTCTTGCCACGGTGCAGCCACACGCGGATCCGACCAACGTGGTGATGCAGGCAGAAGCGGGATTCGTCGGAGAAGACAATGTCGTGCCATTCCGTAGTCCAAGTGCGGCGTTCAACGGCCCATTGCCGCCGCACTCGCCGGTGGTGTAACGTAAATGGTAATTGAAAAAATGGGCGCCGTGCGACAAGTCCCCGCTCCGGAAAACGACGTCGAACGGTACGTGCTGACACAGGTTGTTACTCAACACACCCTAATTCCTGCGCTAACGTATGTGATGTGGCGGTGCGAGCCGTCAGTGCCCGCCACACAAAATGCTGGTCCTCTCGTTCGGTGGTGTGCCACGGATGCGTCAATCGCTCACGTCGGTCCGTCCGTCCCTCCTGCACCCACCGAATCCGTACTCGCCTCACTGGCTGGATGTCGTCCCACACGGGCGCCGATGTCTCGGTACGATAAACCGCTGTCGTGATAAGCCACTATTCGTCCTCTGCAGAACTCCGAAGCATGCTGAAATGACTGCCGTATTCTACGACGAGGCATCAGGCAGCTTCCCACGCACAGGTCCGGCAACACAACACACTTCCTCTACTTACACCCCGCCTTCTGTGCACCCTTCTTATAGTGCTTCTCGATGGCGTGCCGGGCGCACATGATTTGCATATGCTAATCGTTTACATGTCCTCTCGTGGGCAACGCATGCTGCGAATTTTAGGTCAATCGGATGCTTCCTTCTTGGTGTTGCATTTTGGGTGGGCAGTGTATTTCCATGTAGTAATATTTTCTGTAATTATTTCTGATTTCAAAGGCAATGTAATGTAAATTCAAACGCACATGTTGGCACGTGGTACGTTTCCTTTGTATGACGAATTGTGTAACACCGAGCGAAGCACGTGACTAGCAAGATCCTTTGACCGCGACCGGGAATGATGTATAGGTCAAAAGTCACCACTTCCGGTGAACGGCTAACTCCACACCAATAGGATTTCCAGAGGCAGAAAGGGAGGAAGGAAATTAAGGATATAAAAGGAAGCGACACGTTCGCTAGGAAGGCCCACGGGTGGCCTAGTGGGCAACGTTCGTGACTGCCACGGAAAGGACCTCAGGTTCGATCCCCAGGCAGGTACGAACGCTCGATCCACTAAATATCCGCCGTGCGTCGGATGGGCGCATTCAGCCGTCGGACCCCGGGTACTGTCCCTCCGGTAATAAATAAGGGCGTCTTCCTCCGCCTTTCTACTTCGCTTCCGTGTCACTTTCCTATCGGGCACTCTAGTCCAAATCTCCTAGCTTCCTATTTCTAAGGGTTGTTTAAGACCTGGGGTCAGACACTCTCTTCCTAAAATCCTCAACATATATAAAAAAACCAAAAAAAAAACCCGGGGTCCGACCGCTAAACGTGCCTATCCGACGCACGGCGGATATTTAGTGGTTCGAACGTTCGTACCTGCCTGGGATCGAACCTGAGATTCCTCCGTGGCAAGTAGGGGATTCACTCAGGCTATCTGTACATATATAAAACTGAAATCCCTCACTGACTCATCACCGAATGTCAGAAACTAATGAACTTAGAACTTTCAGATTTGGCAGGAAGGTTCCTTTTACAACATAGAGGTGCACTAAGAAAAGATTTTTTCCTACGATAACTTTAAGTGGGTCGAAATGGGTTTTTTAAATAACCCAGCTTTGATAACGCTAGGACGTTTTGCAATGATCGAGCTATTGTTGCCCATCAACGGAAGCCCCGCCCTAAGTTTTGAATGACTTGAGTTGACCTGCTCAGTATATAAGTATTTTGTTCTAAATTTATTTGTTCTGAGTTTATTTAACAAAAAGCCTTAAAAATAACTTAAAAAGCGCTATATCATAATATGCTTTGCATTTAAACATTATCGTTTAACATATCGAATGTCAAGGGTTTTTTTTTTATTTGTTCTAAATTTATTTACACACACACACAAAAAAAAAAAAAAAGAACGTTTAAAAATATCACGTAAAAAGCTGTATATATCATAATATGCTTTGCATTTAAACATTTATATTATCGTTTGACATATCGAATGTCAAGTTTTTTTTTAGTCAAAATCAAATTACCACCAACATTCGTTTTCACCGAAGCAACGGTCACGTCATATAAGTGTATTTTTTTTAGTCAAAATCAAATTACCAACATTCGTTTCACCGAAGCAAAGGTGACGCCATATAAGTGGTAAAGTGACTGCAATAAATATACGGGTAGATTTTCATAGTAATTGAAATTTAAAAAAAAAAAAAAGGTTTCCGCCTTGATATACACTGACGGAAAAAAATCCCAACACCAAGAAATGGTTGTGTTAGATAAACGACAGTTGGTAGGCGGTGAGAGTACATCTGTAAGATGACGTCTATGCAAATTTCGCGCTCGGTGCATAAATATGGTGCTAGTAGTGCCCCTCGGAACAGGCAAAGCAGGTTTGTTGTAAATACGCGCTGTAACGTTCGTGAGCGTTAGTTATCGTTGAGATTCGACGTAGTGTGTTGATGTTAGTCAAGAATGCCTTTAAGAAGACGAAGAATCCATTATCAACAGCTCACGGAGTTTGAACGAGGTCGTGTAATGGGGCTACGAGAAGGTGGATTTTCGTTCCGCAATATTGCAGAACGACTTGGCAGGCAGGAATGTAGCCACTGTGCATGATTGTTGGCAGCGGTGGTCAAGGGAAGGTACTGCCTGAAGAAGACCGGGTTCCGTCCGGCCACGTGACACTACTTATAGGGAAGACCGCCGTGTACGGCGTATGGCCGTGGCTCATCGTACCGCGTCTGCGGCAGCAATTCGAGCTGCAGTTGCCACCACAGTTACACAACGAACTGTTACAAATCGGTTACTTGAAGGAAAGCTCCGAGCCAGACGCCCTGTAGCGTGCATTCCACTTACTCCAAACCACTGCCGTTTGCGACGTCAGTGGTGTCAAGCTAGAGCTCATTGGAGGACGGAGTGGAGATCTGTTGTGTTTTCTGATGAAAGCCGGTTCTGCCTGGGTGCCAGTGATGGCCGTGTGTTGGTTAGAAGGAGGCCAGGTGAGCGCCTGCAACCAACCTGTCTGCAGCCGAGACACACTGGACCTACACCTGGAGTTATGGTCTGGGGAGCAATTTCCTTTGACAGCAGGAGCACTCTCGTGGTTATCCCGCGCACCCTGACGGCAACCTGTTGTGCTGCCATTCATGAACAGCATTCCAAGGGGTGTTTTCCAACAGGATAACGCTCGCCCGCATACCTCTGTTGTAACACAACATGCTCTACAGAGTGTCGACATGTTGTCGTGGCCTGCTAGATCACCAGATCTTTCACCAATCGAGCACGTATGGGACATCATTGGACGACAACTCCAGTGTCACCCCCAACCAGCATTAACCGTCCCTGTATTGGCCAACCAAGTGCAACAGGCATGGAACTCCATCCTACAAACTGACATCCAGCACCTGTACGACACAATGCATGAACGTTTGCGTGCTTGCATTCAAAATTCTGGTGGTTACACCGGTTATTAATGTACCAGATTTCACATTTAAAATGGCTCTTATCACGCTTACATTTAGCTGTGATCTTGAAACCTTAATCGATTAAATATGTTACCTATACAAATGTAGAGGGATGAAATGGCGGCAATACAACTATTTTTTCGTGGTGTTGGGATTTTTTTCGTCAGTGTATTAGCGATGGCAACATAATTTTGCTCACGCTTACAAAAACATCTGATTTACTAGCTTTTAAATGTACAGTTTCGAACGAAATTGTTTATCAGCAAGGTTCTTTTTACATTTATGCTGAAAGTAACAACGTATTTTGTTCTATTTTCTATTATTATTTTGTTCTGTTGTCTATTAACATTTTAACGATGAAAGTGAAGAGTAACGACGCACTTTGATTTGTTTCGAGTAGGCTTGAAGTTTTAAATTTACAATTATGAGCGAAATTGCTTATGTGTCGTCTGGCAGAATAAGTCATGCAGACATCTGCTTTCCAAAAGAGCGAAAAAATATGCAGTGCATGGCCATTACAACTGTCGCAATATGTTATGGTGTATTTCAAGGCGGAAACTTTTTTTTTTTTTTTTTCAAATTTCAATTGCAATGAAAATCTACCAGAATAGACTGCAGATCAAAGTGCGTCGTTAGTCTTCACTTTCATCGTTAAAATGTTAATAGACAACAGAACAAAATAATAATAGGAAACAGAACAAAATACGTTGTTACTTTCAGCATCGCAATGTCATTGAGGCCAACATACTTATTGGCTGCGCACATGTGGAATCTGTATTTATTCCACGTTTACCTCTTATTCCATCTTATTACCCATTAGAATTCAAGAGACTGCGGATTTCTTCGAAGGTTTGCTTTGCTATGACGATCATTAAATCACAAGGACAGTCCTTAAAAATATTTGGTATCGACTTAAGAGAAAACTGTTCTCTCATGGCCAGTTTTACGTAGCGTGCTCAAGAGTTAGTTCTCCTAGCAGTTTGGTAATACTGGCGGATGATTCCAGAACAGCCAACGTAGTCTACAAAGAAGCACTCACATAAGTCAATATATTTCTTTTTATTTTTCCATTCGTTCATCGCTATAAACACGTTTAGTTACAAATGACAACATTCCACATCTTATAAGGATGCAAAAATTCATGCTATAAACATTATGTATTTGAATCCATTTTATTACCGATATGATATAGTAAAGTTATAGAACAAACCAATCAAGTGTTTTATTAGTATATTAATTTATGGTACAAATTATATTATGGTATGTTATGAAATCGTGTATTATGGAAATATTTTTAATACCACCACGTTCGAAGAACGGGTATTTAGCTAGTATATACTGAAGAGCAACTGAATTAGAGACAGCGGGCGTTATGCAAAGTGGCGCTGTGGGCGTCCCTGTAAACGGAAACGACATGACGTATGCAGCGATCCGACAATATAAGGAGTGATGCGACGGGAATCAGTAAGAGTCGGGCACAGTATGGGTAAGACGAAGGACCTATGCGCATTTTATCGTGGGCAAATTGTCGGGACCCAACGAATGGGTCACTCCATCTCCGAAGTCGTGCAGGGACTGGGATTTTCACGAGCCACTGTGTCACGGGTGCACCGTGAGTACATCGAATCCGGTAAAACCATCCCTGCAAGGGCCAACTGCCGTGGACAACAACGTGTGGATGAGGTGGATCATTGTCGGCTAGCTCGCATTGTAACAGCGGATAGACTGCCCACAGTACAAGAAATCACTCAGCAATTTAACGCTGGTGCACAAAAACGTGTAAGCAGCCACACCATTCAGAACCATCTCCTCGCTATGGGGTACAGAAGCCATCGTCCCACGAAGGTACCGCTGCTGACCGCACATCACAGGGTGCAAAGATTAGCATGGGCGCGGGAACATCGCCACTGGACCCTAGACATGTGGGAAAATGTTGCCTGGACTGATGAGTCGAGATTCACGTTGGTACATGCGGATGGCAGGATACGAGTACGGCGCAAACCTCATGAAGTGATGCATCCTTCTTGCCAGCAGGGTACTCTTTAAGCTGGTGGGGGGTGGCATTCTCGTCTGGTGACTGTTTACGTGGACTGAAATGGGACCCCTGGTACGTGTGACATCGTCACTCACGGGTCAACGTTACCGGGATATCCCGGACGACCATTTGCTCTCGTTTGTGCGCCTTCAACATCCCACTGGGGACCTCATCCTGCAACAAGACAATGCACCGTGCCATCGCTCCCGAATTGTATCCGAATGGTCAGATGAACAGTCCACCGACGTGACCTCGCTTCCTTGGCCAGCTACGTCACTTGACCTCAATCCAATCGAGCACATCTGGCATGCTATCGAGAGAGATATTCGAGGATCTTACCCCTCTCCATCATATCTGCGTGAACTGTGAGAGCTTGTTCAGGGGTCGTGGATCCGTATGGCTTCCCAACGCTTCTGGTGTCTTGTCGAGTCCACGCCGAGACGAATCGCCGCCGTCATCAGGGCGAAAGATGGTGCTACACGTTACTAGACAGGTATCTCTAATTCAATTGCTCTTCAGTGTCAAATGTAACCCCATAACGAAAAATAAATGAAATGAAAATAATAAATCAGTCAATTAACAACAACAACAAAAAATAATTCTTTAAGCAATTTGTGTATGATTACATTCATCTGCAATTTTATGCATACATTTTTTAAAATATTTTGTCCGTTTCTGCACTTATAATTTAAGCTGTTAATTGATTTCTTAATTTATTTATTTACTGTTCTCTTCATTTACAAAAAAATGTTTAAATTTATTTATTCGTTTTTTTTTTAATTTTCCAATTATTCATCCCTTCTTTTAAGCTACTCTCACTTGGCATTCATTTCTTCCTTATTAACATTTATTCTTCTCTCGCGAAAAGATTTTAATAGGCCAACTAACTGATTTTACTTATCTCTCGTTTTGCACATTAAGTTTTCAAATTCTAACTTCGCACTGCAATTGTTTTTTCTGGGCATAGAAAAACATCTTAATCTTCTTAAAACGCTAAAAATTTATTGATGGGATTACCCGATACTGTCTGCGTGTGAAACTTCAGAGCTCA
Source organism: Macrothele yani (assembly GCA_039090855.1). NCBI lineage: Eukaryota > Metazoa > Arthropoda > Arachnida > Araneae > Macrothelidae > Macrothele > Macrothele yani. Next base: position 38,558,294 of record CM077004.1, read on the forward strand.
AACTGACGATCCGAATAAAGCTATCTAAGGTTAAAGGAACATTTTTAGAACAGTTGACAAAATCCTGATCAAGCATAACAAAAGCGTCATTTAGATTTCAATAAACAAAAATGTCTTTCAAACACCATACTTCAGTTTTTAGGTCGCCTCATTACGCATGTCACTTAGCTTTAAAAAGTCGTTTACTATTATTAAAATAATATACTTCGAAGTTAAAGAATGAATAATCGCAAATTTCCTCAGTCCCAAAACAGAATACTTACACGAATAAATGAAATGGGACGGTGCCACTGAATGATGTTGAATACGAAAGTCAGAAATGGAGCTCTTACTTGTTTTTCAGTATTAAGTGCATATTTTCGAAAAGGTGACTGACAAAGTGACCCGCGAAATCATTTGTCAAGTTTTTCCCAACTTGTCTATGTTCAGTACCGCACCATTAACATTCAGTTTACAGCTCGCAGATATTTGGTCATCGAAGCGTAATAACGCTGCCCGATTTATATACTTTCTTTTTTCCAAGCGGATGTTACAAAAGAGAATTCATGCTTCCTGTTTTTGTCTGACTAAGAAAACATAATTTTTGGACTTATGATCCTTAAAACAGACGTAAAAAGACAAACTACACCTTGAGACCACACCGGATATGTTCCTTTCTTTTTATATCTGCCTCCCAAAGCCAAATAAGATGTCTCAGAATAGTGAAAGTTATTTCTGAGCAGAGACGGAGCAAGCTTTACTTATCTTGGTGGGAAGGGAGCAGATTTAGAAATGGGTAAAAAAATTGGACCCGGAAGACACATAATTGGACCCGGACGACACATAATTGGACCCGGACGACACATAATTGGACTCGGACGACACATAATTGGACCCAGACGACACATAATTGGACCCAGACGACACATAATTGGACCCGGACGACACATAATTGGACTCGGACGACACATAATTGGACCCAGACGACACATAATTGGACCCAGACGACACATAATTGGACCCGGACGACACATAATTGGACTCGGACGACACATAATTGGACCCGGACGGCACATAATTGGACCCAGACGACACATAATTGGACCCGGACGACACATAATTGGACTCGGACGACACATAATTGGACCCAGACGACACATAATTGGACCCGACCCAAACAAATCTGCTTTAAACTATATATTCGAAACTCAATTTATAATTATACATAACCGTACTATATACATAGTGATTGTAAACTCCTTCAACAAAACAACAGGGGTGGTAGTACACATCAAGAAGAACAATATTTGCAATGGAACCTAGGGCCGCATTCCACTTCTAGTGCCAGAAAAGAGCACGTTCGAAAAAGTCCAGCAGGCACACGGAATTCCAACCAGTGCATGAGAAGCACAAGATTCAAATCAGGTGCACTGAACACGTGCGTAGACGATGAGGAGCAAACATTTAAAAACGCAGCCTAACCCGTTCAGCGATATTACCGTGCGAACATCACATGAGAATTGATGTATACGTCTGACTGGCGCAGTGTATTGCGTGTTCTTGGAGCAAGTGCTTCCCGGTCTGTTGCAGGATGTTCCGTTCTCCACACATGTAGTTTATGCATGATGGGGCCCCAGCACACTTTACCGCCCAAGTCCGATATACTTCCCAAATGCGACATAACCTGGGCGGTGGATTGGACGCGGTGGACCTGTGGCTTGGCCTCTACGCTCCCCGGAACTTAATCCACTGGACTTCTTCTTCTGGGTACACATGAAAGCATTGGTGTACGAGACACCTGTGAACTCCCTGGAAGATCTTCGCAGCTTAAGAGGACGTGGTGGGCTCGACTTTTCACCTTAAATGGAATTTGGTGGCATAGGGTGGGGTGGACTTACCCCCTTTTTTTTTTTTATCTTTGTTTATGAATTACAAGTTAACAAAGACAGCAGAGGTGACGATGATTGCTCAATACTCTCTCTCTCTCTCTCTCTCTCTCTCTCTCTCTCTCACACACACACACAATTCAAGCTACCAGGTTTATGAGTCTTACCCTTGAAATTCGTGGTCTGAACTCTAGTAGAACTAATGTTGATGTTTTTGCCCGTGTCGTTATACGAAGCCAAATAATCAGTAAAAGCTACTTGAAACTTTTCGTGAATAGATATTTCACAGCCTCTTCTTTCGAAATATTTTGAGCTTGTTAACAGTGAGCATGATATGTGAAAACCCAAAGTGTTCTTGTTCCCTGTTCTCTTAATGTCACTCCAGAACTATCATCTTTCTTAAGGTTACTGAAAATTGAACGACACTAGAAATCTACCCACCAGAACACACTGCCAATTGCTGTTCAATAGAGGGCGTTTCTTTCATCAATGTTAAGTGTCACTTTGTTTGAAGATCTCTAGAAAAGGTTTAAAAACTTCTAGGGTTTCCATGAAATGCATGTGAGTGAGTATTCGCATCTTTTAGGCTTCACTACTTTGCTTCTTTTTTTTTTTTCTTTTTTTTAATTGGTGTAGTAAAAATTTAACTCAGCGCATGAAGGTTCGCCACGAGTTTCCCGTGAATCGGGAAGTTTTTTCGCTTCTAACTGTCGGTGAATTGGCAGGGTGTAATGTAGTGATAGGCCTGTCTGGCCAGTATTATGGCAAGTCTGGAACGGATGTTACCTTGGACTTCGGGGCGTATGTTAAGCTACAATCGCCATTTTTGCGAAATGCATTGACTTAACCCAAAATGGAAACGGAACTTAATGACGAGAATTAGTGAACATAAGTATAATGTAAAGACAGCCTCCACATCCACTGCCCTTTCAAGACTCACCATTGATGGATCATACCTACCCCTATGGAAAAATTCATCTATGCTTGCAACACCTCAAAATAAAGCTCTCTTACAATTTATCGAAAGTCTAAATATCTATCATTATGGTTCAGTATCTTGCAATGACAATATTCCTTTATACATTCCAACCCCTGGAAATCCCTACTTTGCAAGTTTCCTCAAGATCACATGAAGAACTCTCCATCCAATATTAACTCTCAACAGAAGGGATAGACTGACGTCATATGATGACGTACGTTATCTCCTACGTCATCATTCATCAAGTAAATATAATCTCATTACTCTCCATCTGTAATATAGTAAACATCCTCAGATGTTTACTATATTACAAATGGGTTCGAAATGGGTTCATATGTAGTTTAAACTTTTTGGTATTAAACTAATTGTTAACTTGTGTAAGATTTAGAAGTTCAAGGTTTTAAAATCGTGTAAAGATGGTGAGAGTTCTATTCGTTCTACATTACAACACGAAAAACATATTATTCTTCACATATCCTATCCAGTAATATTTTTATTTTCTTATGGTCTTTAGTAAATTCCTTTCTTCTTCAACTCTTTGCAACAATTTATCATTGGTAATTTTTTGAATGCACTTTATTTTTCCCATTCTTCTGCATAACCACATTTCGAATGCCTCCAGCATTTTAGCTTCTTTCTTCCCAATTGTCCACGTTTCCTCCCTGTATAAAGTTATACTCCAAATATGGCACTTAATAAGACTCTTCTTTAAATTTTCATTTATTTTATTAATAAAAAATTTTTCTTGTTTATAAAATGCATATTTTCCTTTATTAATTCTTGCTTTTATTTCCATGTCACATTTTTCATTTCCTTGGATTTATACTACCTTAATGAGGCATCAATGTCCAGTCTCGCTACAGAACTTCAAAATTAGGTCCGCCAGCAGTCGATTGGAATTCAATAATTAATTGAACCTCAAGTATTCCCTCGAACTGCTCTTATTACAGGAATTGTTCCGTCATATGGATATTGAAAAAGTGAGAAATGATTTTTTTTAATATACGAAAGGAGTTACGGAAAAATTCCCTGATTTTTTTTTTTTTAACACCTCTTAAAAATAAAAAAAAATCTCGAACAGGAGTATTTCTGACAATTTACGTGTGAAAAATAATTAAACTCAGTTTTTTTTAACTTTATTACGTATGTTATCGCGTAAGAAACCGGGTACTTAATTTATTGTACAGGCTGTATAATGTCTATGTATCAGTCTGCGGAATTTAAGACAAAACGGGTATCGTTCACTTGATCGAGAAAGATCATTTGACCAAAAATCAGTTCGCCGAAAATTACTTGATCGAAAGGTACATTTCGCCGAAGGGTCACTTGACCGAAAACTTCATTTCACCGAAAGGTCACTTCACCTAAAAGTTCATCTCGTCGAAAGGTCATTTGATCGAAAAGTTCATTTCACCGAAGAATTACTTCACCAAAAAATTCATTATAGGTCTATCGAAAATCATTTCACCAAATGGTCAGTTTATCGAAAACTTAGAATTTTGATGTTAGAAATCTGTTGGAGTGTGGTGCGGGTTTTTGAAACACTGGACACCTAAACGTTATGGGATTTCATAAAAAGTGCTTTTAATTTCTATGAAACACCTTTCCATAAGTAGGCTTTTCGAAATACAACATTAATTATAAGGCCTATATCTGGTTCTTTTTATCAAATTTTAATCCTCCGAGCTCATGTTCATAAGGGTTACATAGCAAGTCAAGTAAATAATGTTCCATCTTTTACTCAGCCACAAAATATAAATATTTTGACCGTAGGCCTAGATACAGGCCATTTTAACAGATTTTAACCCTACTCATATTCATAAGCGTTGCATAATATTTAAAGCAAAATATGTTGCACTTTTGCTCAAACTTAAAACATTAATTTTAAGGCCTTAGACCTAGATCTGGGAATTTTTATTGTTCATAAGGTTTTTATGTAAACCTTATGAACATGAGCACGCACGATTAAAGTTTTCTAAAAAGACCTAAGCCGAGGCCTAGGGAATTAAAATTGATTCTTTTTGTCTGAATAAATGTGCAACATTATTAACTTGACTTTTTTCGTAAACCTTATGAACATGAGCACGCACGATTAAAATTTGCTAAAAAGGTCCAAGCTGAGGCATAGGGACTTAAAATGAATTATTTTTGTCTTAAAACTAAATCTTTGCGCTCTTTGGGACACGGAGAAATCAAAACTGCAATTTGAGTATGATCCCCTAACGTTTCGGTCGTCTGTCTTCCGAACTGGTACCATTCAACAGATCCTGTAATGAAATCCAAAGTTTTCGATAAACTGACCCTTCGGTGAAATGACCTTTCGATGAAATGAACTTTTAGGTAAAGAGACCTCTCGGTGAAATGAACTTTTCGATCAAGTGACCATTCGGTGAAATGTACCTTTCGATCAAGTGACTTTTCGGTGAAATGTGCCTTTCGATCAAGTGACTTTTCTGTGAAATGTACCTTTCGATCAAGTGACCTTTCGGTGAAATGAACGTTTCGATCAAGTGATCTTTCGGTGAAACAATATTTTCGGTGAAGTGATTTTCGGTCAAGTGACCCTTCGGTGAAGTAAACATCGGCTATCAACAGTAAATTCTATATTTAGGGGTTTTGAGAAAGACTACTATGGAAGAGTACATTTTACCTTTTCTTATACATAATTGAAAGCCATTGTCAGTTAAAAAAAATATCGAGTTCTAGAATATTCTGTTGCTTCAAAAAACTTGATGAAAACAAATGTAATTTTTGATAAGTCTTACTATAGAAGAAGTTAAATTATTATAAACCTACTCAGGAAAATAATAGGCTCCTTCAGAAAAAAACAAAACGACTAACTAGCATTGATAGCGGAAAACATTTCACCATCGCGCAATTAAATCCGCCTCATTTATCCCAGAAGTGAAAGATTATTTCATTTCGTTCGTCAGGAAAAAAATCTCTGCAAAAAGTGCTGCAAAAGCCAAAACTGAGGTTTTGGGAGAAATTTTTTGAAAAAAAAAACCCCGGGAAAACCCGAAATTGGATTTTATGAAATAAACGTATCACAACCAAAAAAATCTTTTAAAATACTGAAGTTTGAAACGGAAACTTTTCAAAACGGAAATTTCGTTAAAATTTGGACACCTATCGGAAACTTTGCTGCACGTTATTTTCATGACATTTTCCGTGTATTTACACCATTTAGTTTTTTACCATGTTGATATGCGGGAAAAAGCTGCGCAGGATATACTACATCCTTACCTGTACCTGTCATACTTCAGAAAAGAAAAAAAAAGTCCTCACCACGCCTCATAAATTAGAAAATAAATACCTCATGCATCAGGTTGAAGTAAATGTATTCTTTTCCTAGTGTTTTTCCACCGCTCCTTTGTGTCTCCCTAATGGGATTTGTAGAAGAGTATGCTCGATTTCCAATTGCAGACACACACCTCAAGAAAGCATTAAAACGTGCTACGCCAATAAAACTGCGTTATTAATATCGCTTTCGTCTCCGTGCTCACCTATCGGATACGAGAATCGGGTGCGTAATCGCTTGGTAAACAATTTCAAACGCTGTTTGTAAAGTCGTAAAACGCCGGATTGTCTTCGTCTGCACGTGACTAATTGGAAGAGAATTTTACGGCAGCTGTCATCCAAGAGAAGAGATATTTTCTCTCTGAGGAAGAAGAAAAAAACCATAAAATCTAAACATAGTTCAAGTGTAGAATTTATATATACCAGTGGACCAGTCAGAAAGTCATAAATCTTTTGCCGGTAAAGATGCAAGTCGCTCATTGAAAAACATGCTTGGCCTCACTAAGCTTTCCGCAGGGAATTTCAGATGGTGTTCGCCATAGCCGCATCATTACTCTCGTCCAAGAAATAAAACAAAGTTTGTAAACAATACACTTTGACAAGGACGGTGCTAGCGTGACTGAAGAAGCGCAGCAGAAAGAAGGCAAGTTGCAGTATCAGGGCCCATCATGTTATTTGAAGGAAATTGAGAAATGGGACACAGAAACAAGTTAGCAAAATCATGCAATGCATTGATTATTATGATACGCTTTCCAACATAACAGAAATCGCGCGCAGACAAACCCTCCTCCCTACCGTGACTATTGATTCGTTCAGTTATACCTCCACAACAACATACTAAAGTTTTGTCGCAGTAGAAGCATTTTTACTCAAGTTATGAGGATAATGGCTGTGGAATAAATCTCGCTCCTGTGCCCTGACCTTTGACTCCATTTCCATAATATTCAACAGAACCGGTTCAGTATACCTACGAAAGCACATGATAAAGTTTTGTCGCAATCGAAGCATTTTTACGTAAGTTATGACGCATAAGGGCGATGAAATGAATTCTACTCTTATGTTCTGACGTTTGAACCCATTTTGCCCATTTTCAATAGGATTTGTCACCATGTTGTCCCCTACCACATACTAAAATTTCATCGAAATCGAACGATTTTTACGAGAGTTATCGTGCAGACAGACGGATAAAGCTGGAGCATATACGCTTCTTCAACCAACGCTTGGAAAGCGTAAACAAAAAACAAGTTAGTAAAATCATGCAGTGCATAGATTATGGTACGCTTTCTAATATACCAGAAATCATTACTCAAGTTATGAGGATAATGGCTGTAGAATAAATCTCGCTCCTGTGCTTTTAGCTTTAATCCAATTTCGACGATATTAAACAGAATTGGTTCAGTATACCTCCGAAACAGCATACTAAAGTTTTGTAGCAATGGAAGCATTTGTAGTCAAATTATGAGGATAATGGCTGTGGAATAAATAGCGCTCCTGTGCTTTGACCTTTGACCCCATTTCGATGATATTCAACAGAACCGGTTTAGTGTACTTCCGGAACAACATACTAAAGTTTTGTCGCAATCGTAGCATTTTTAAGTAAGTTATGACGCATAAGGACCATGAAATGGATCCCACTCCTATGTCCTGACCTTTGACCCCATTTTGCCCATTTTCAATAGGGTTCTTCCCCAGGTTGTCCTCTGCAGCATACTAAAATTTCATCGAACCTTTCGTACGCGAGTTATCATGCGGACGGACTGACAGACAGACAGACGGACAAAGCTGAAGCATATACGCTTCTTCACAATACGATTGGAAAGCTTAAAAAGGCGTATGAGAAAATAAAATCCGCTTTTGTAAACGCAAACCCTGTGACAAGATTAAATCAGATCTCCGCAGAAGGAGTGGCTAATACTGAGCAGAATTATTATTTGAATAAGTTCGTAACAAACTGGGTAACACAGTTAACTAAACGAAAGCTGGACTAATTCGTATTCTATAACAACAATAAAACATAATGTGTGTGTGTGTGTGTGTGTGTGTGTGTGTGTGTGTGTGTGTGTGTGTGTGTGTGACTAGTTAATTTAAGCTCAAATTTTAAAGCCCGGCCGAGCCTGAATTTTATATTGTAAGCTAGAGCCCGGGCCCGAACGTGTCCGAAAACTATGACTAATTTGTTCAGGTATTGATAAAAATAATTTTCTCTTCTAGACTCCCACTAACTCCACACCCTACAATTAGCTGGTGTCTTACTCAACTGGGAAGTAAGAAAGGGACGACTATGTGTTTCTATAGTATACATTTGCACGATTTACGACATTTTTTTTTTCTTTTTTTTTTTTTTTTTTTTTCACAGTTCATCTCTTCCTGAAATGTTTCTGAAGACCGGGCGGCGCTGTAAACTTTGTACGATACTAAATAGAATTATCAGGGAGCTACCGCGTGGAGGTAGTAAGCCAAATTTCGTCCGCGTGTATCTATTATCTAGTATCTATAGTTCTTAAAATAGCCTTTCCTTCTCCTTAGAAATACACTGAAGGGCAATTGAATTAGAAACAACTGGCGTTATGCAAATGTGGCGCTGTGGACGGCCCTGTAAACGGAAACGACATGACGTATGCAGCGATCCGACAATATAAAGAGTGATGCCACGGGAATCAGTAAGAGTCGGACGCAGTATGGGTAAGACGATGGATCTAAGCTCATTTGATCGTGGGCAAATTGTCGGGGCCCGACGAATGGGTTACTCCATCTCGGAAGTCGTGCAGGCACTGGGATTTTCACGAGCCACTGTGTCACGGGTGCACCGTGAGTACATCGAATCCGGTAAAACCATCCCTGCAAGGGCCAACTGCCGTGGACAACAGCGTGTGGATGAGCCGGGTCATCGTCGGCTAGATCGCATTGTAACAGCCGATAGACGGGCTCATGTGCAAGAAATCACTCGGCAATTTAACGCTAGTGCACAAAAACGTGTAAGCAGCCACACCATCCAGAACCATCTCCTCGCTATGAAGTACAGAAGCCATCGTCCCACGAGGGTACCGCTGCTGACCACACATCACAGGGTGCAAAGATTAGCATGGGCGCGGGAACATCGCCACTAGACCCTAGACATGTGGGAAAATGTTGCCTGGACTGATGAGTCGAGATTCACGTTGGTGCATGCGGATGGCAGGATACGAGTACGGCGCAAACCACATGAAGTGATGCATCCTTCTTGCCAGCAGGGTACTCTTCAAGCTGGTGGGGGTGGCATTCTTGTCTGGGAACTGTTTACGTGGACTGAAACGGGACCCCTGGTACGTGTGACATCGTCCCTCACAGGTCAATGTTACCGGGATATCCTGGACGACCATTTGCTCCCGTTTGTGCGTCTTCAACATCCCACTGGGGACCTCATCCTGCAACAAGACAATGCACCGTGCCATCGCTCCCGAATTGTATCCGAATGGTTGGATGAACACTCCACCGACGTGACCTCGCTTCCTTGGACAGCTAGGTCACCTGACCTCAATCCCATCGAGCACATCTGGGATGCCATCGAGAGAGATGTTCGAGGCTCTTACCCCCCCCCCCCTCCATCAAATCTTCGTGAACTGTGGGAGCTTGTTCAACGGTCGTGGATCCGTATGGCTTCCCAACGCTTCTGGTGTCTTGTTGAGTCCATGCCGAGACGAATCGCCGCCGTCATCAGGGCGAAAGGTGGTGCTACACGTTACCAGACAGGTATCTTTAATTCAATTGCTCTTCAGTGTACACTAATACATATGTAGCCTAAAATATTTTTTTGCCTAAGCCAGGGAAAAAATAGCCCTCCCGATTCCCCACTCCTCTATCAGCTACATTTGCCGAAGAATTATTTTTATCAACTAGAAAGTGCCGTATGCTTAGTTATACAGCATTACAACATTACGTCTTAAAAAAAAAATCTCTCCCTTTTTCTGAGCCTGAACTTTAATAAATATTATACAGCTCCGAACCCGGTATCAGCACTGGTGTGGCCGTGAGCGTGTGTGATAATCCATGAGGAAATCGTAGTAAGCACTTCAAATTTTGGCAGCTTGTAGAGAGATGAGTTCGGGCTCAATTTTAGGAGCCCGGGCCCGCCCGGTTCAAAAGGCCTAGGGCCATGCCTGCTTTCTTTGATTACATGTGTTTGCTGAGCCGAGGCCCGCCCAGGCCCGGATTCTTGGAAAATTTTGCTTATCAAGGCGTGCATTTATGCATTATACACTGGCCAAAGATATGGCTCAAGCAAGGATTAGTTTAAAAATCATTAGTTTAAAAAGTTTAGTTCAGTTAATCCACTTCACAATATTAATATGATTTTAGAAATACTACGCATAAAGCCAAATGTTCTAAAATGCGGATTTGAAAATAAATAAATAATCAACGTGCCCTTCGACCGTATCAGGGGAATCAGTAATTTTGGTAAAAGTTGAAGAAAAGAAAATCGCTTAGAAACAAAAAAATCCATTCGTTATTTCATTTTGATTTCTAAATTTACTTTTATTTTGAATAAATTGCATTATAAAACGTACAATGCCGTACAAACAGTAGTAAGTGTTTGAAATTTTGACTCTAGAAAACTAATCTTTGCAATATAATTTACATATATGCCAATTGGTAAAGGCAGTTTAGAGTGATGTGGTAGAATATAATGAAACGGATGTAGGAAACTTTCCAAAATTAAAAAAAACAAGTTTGTAAAATCATGCAATGCATAGATTATAATACGCTTTCCAACATACCAGAAATTATTACTCAAGTTATCACTCAAGTTATGAGAATAATGGCTGTGGAATAAATCTCGGTCCTGTGCCCTGATCCTTGATCCCATATCGATGATATTCAACAGAACCGGTTCGGTATACCTCCGAAATAACATGATAAAGTTTTGTCGCAATCGAAGCATTTTTACGTAAGTTATGATGCATAAGAGCTATGGGATAGATCCCGTTCCTGTGTCCTGACCTTTGACCCCATTTTGCCCATTTTAAATAGGGTTTGTGGCCAGGCAGGCCCCTACAACATACTAACATTTCATCCAAATCGAAGCATTTTTACGTAAGTTAGGACGCATAATGGCAATGGCAGTGATTCCGTTCCTATGTCCTGACCTTTGACCCCTTTTCCAATAGGGTGTGTGTCCAAGTGGTCCCCTACTACATACTAAACTTTCATCGAAATCGAATCTTTTTACGTTAGTTATGACGCATAACAGCGGTGGAATGGATCCCACTCCTATGTCCTGACCTTTGACCCCATTTCGTTCACTTTAAATAAGGTTCCTTCCCAGGTGATACCCTACCAAATACTAAAATTTCATCGAAATCGAACGATTGTTACGCGAGTTATCGTGCGGACGGACATACGCACACAACGCGTGAGGTAATGAGGCAAATGGGAATCGCGACCATCTGCTCGCAAGATTATGACGTCATAAAACTTTAATAGGATCCACACACAACGCGTGACGTAATGAGACAGATGGCGTGACCGCGCGCCAACATTCTCAAACGCGAGATTGTGACGTCATAAGATTTCTAAGCATTGGAAACATTAATAGAACGACGCCATGACACTAAAAACGTTATACTTCGGGGTAGTTATTTAACCCACTAAACGAATTCTCCTAAAGTCGAGATCAAGCTAAATCGATTTCTAGTACCAGGAAACGGTAGGTTAACGACTTTCATCAAAATTCTTAGAGCCGTTTTCAAAATAAAATGTACATACATACATACAAGAATTGCTACTTTAAGGTGGACGTCAAGTAATTTTGCTTCCTATACTTCCAATGGAAAAACTTCTGTACACATTTTCTTCACAATTAATGCGTTCCCAAGAATGAAAATTTGAACATCGATCAAAATAGCTTCATTTCATAACTTGGAATACTTAATATTTCCTAAATCATAACCGTAATAATATTTTCTAAACCATAACCGTAAATATGCAATCCAACATTTATTTGTCCACTGACGTCATCAAAGTACAGGTCGCGCCATCTTTTTTCTCGTTTCAACACCACCAAAGGAAACGTTATTGTTTTTTAATATAATTTTGCTTATGTTTTAGAAAATGTTAAGTATTGCAAGTTATAGTATAAAGTTATTTTAATCGATGTTCAAATTTCCATCCTTGGTAACACACTAATTGTGAAGGAAATGTGTGCAAAAGGTTTTCCATTGGAAATATAGGAAGCAAAATTACTTGACGCCCACCTTAATAGTGTGGGATAAGGGCGATGGAATGGATCCTGATCCTATGTCCTGACCTTTGACTCGATTTGTCCCATTTTCAATAGGGTTTTTCTCCATGTGGTTCCCTACCACATATTAAAATTTCATCGAAATCGAACCATTTTTACGCACCTTATGACGCATAAGGGCAATGAAATGCGTCCCGCTCCTATGTCCGGACCCTTGACTCCACTTCACCCATTTTCAATAGGGTTCGTCCCCAGATGGTTCCCTATCACATACGAAAATTTCATTGAAATCTAACCATATTTACGCAAGTTATGACGCATAAGGGCAATTGAATGGCTCCCGCTCTTATGGCGTGACCTTTGACCCCACTTCACCCATTTTCAATAGGGTTCGTCCCCTGGTGGTCCCCTACCACATACTAAAATTTAAAATTCAGGCACGCCATGTGTCTTCCACTTATTCAGTACATCCGAAACATTTGACTTGGGTGTGTTTATAAACGCCTCTCGGTTTGTCTTATGGACAACCCACTAATATAACACCCAACAATCTTTCCTTTCTCAAAGTCAGCGCTCTCCCGCCGTGACATTTTCACTCAACCTCACAGTGCGGTATGATCGCGGTCAGCTGTAGGCTTGTTTTTATATCGTTTGCAGCTGCACCGCACATGTTAAGAACGCAGCGGATCCGTTCATTAGCTTTTGAAGGGGTGTCCGGTGATTTTTGTCAAATGCGTATATGTCGTTGAATCCTGAATATATATCAGGATGAAAAGAACGTATGATATCGGTTTGTGTAAAGTCTAAATAGGAGGTAGTGGTAAGGGTGTGTTATACTGTTTGCAGGCAACAGTGGTGAATATGGGGGTGGCTTTAAATGATCTCATAGCAACATACTAAATCAAGAGAGACGCATGAGGAGGAAATGATGCCAGAGGTATTGGTCGTTCCCCATCTTCTGCTCGTCTCGGGTGTTCATGGAGGTCGAGGCGATAAGCTCCTTTGCAAAGATCGTTAATCATGAACTTTTGTCGCCCGTTTGCGAGGTACAGCTTTCAAACGAAAATCCAGGGAGTAAGGTATTCCTTGCGCACTAACCACACACACTGCAGAGACGTCCCCCGACGTGCTACGGTTTTCAGACCGCTTTTTATGAAAACTGCCCGTCTCTTTGTTGTAGTTAACGCGTAATTTTCCTGATGTCGCGTGCTATGTTATGTAATGCACGAGATTGTTTGCGTGTTTTAAACGCACGTACTGTTTCAAATCAACGCCAGCGCGGCAGAAAAATTTACAGCGACGAGGAAGGCAGACGCACCAATTATTTATGTTATGTTTACATTTTTACAGTTAGGTTTACGAGCCATTTTTGTTAGTTAATGAGTTGCGTTCGAATAGATTTATTATTAAATGTTTATGCCTTAAAAGTGCCTTTCTTGAGTATTTATTCACAGGGAATGTAAGTTAAGATTACAACATTTTGGCGACGAGGATAGAATATCGAACGTTAACTCTTCTCCTGGAAATAATTTGAAGTGTGGACCTGAGCCACTGTACAACATGGCAACTTTCGGAGTTATAGGTGAGTATGACTCCAATACAAAACCCTTTAGCCAATATGTGGAACGATTTGAACAGTACTTTATTGCAAATGACATTACCGATGATCGTCGAAGCGGGCTCTGTTTCTAGTTGTAGTAGCTCTGTCCACATGCGGTCTATTTAAAGACCTTACAGCTCCTGACATTCCTACGTCAAAGTCGTTAGTGGATCTAGTGTCAATTTTAAAGCGCATTTCAATCCTATTCCCTCGAAAATCCAGGAATGCTACAGATTTAACTGTAGAGTGGGAAGTCCTGGCGGTTCTGTTGCTGTTTTTACTGAAAAACTGCTCCGAATGGCAAAGTTTTGTGACTTCGCAGAAACATTGGACACTGTGTTAAGAGATAGAATGATGTGTGGCATCGCTGATGAAGCCATTCGGAAGAAACTCCTGTCGGAACAAAGATTAACATTGGCAAGTGCCACTGAATTTGCATTTTCTATTGAAGCTGCCATTCGAAATTCAGCAGAATTGAAGCCAGCTTCAACGGCCGTTACCGATGTGTTCTATGTACACCTAGGTCGCAGGCAAAATAAATCTCGAAAACCTGCTAAACCAGTGGTCTTCAGAGTTGTCTACGAAGCCTCAGCCAAGAGAAATCTTTAAGACTAACTTATCTGTTCGTTCAAAGCGTCATGTTATCCTTGCGAAAAAGGACGCCAACAGCAGAGTTACCGTTTCATAAACGCTGCGTGCCAGTCAATGGAAAGCTTGGCCATGTCGCCAAGGCTTGTAAATCTAGAACCAACGTCAGAGAAAGAACGAAATGTTCCTAGAAAAATGCCTTCAAGATTAACCAGTTGCAAAGAACCATTCGTGACGTGGAAAGCACTGTTACGAATTACTCGCATTTCGTAATTCTTAATGTGAAGGATCTTGGTGAAGCATCGCCGCCAATGAGATTCATTTGCAACATATAATAGAAAGACAGTTTATAGAAATGGAAGTCGACACGGATGCTCCGTTCTCTATAATAACTGCTGGTACATATGGAAAATTTGTGTTCCCGCTTTTACGGAAGACGGATGTCAAACTTCAATCTTTTAGCAAACTTTTACCAAACATCGAATTGATGTTTTGGAAGTGTTGTAAGTAAATGTCTCTGTAAACGCGACACAGAGATATCTTCCCTTGTTGGTAGTTAAGCAAGGTACAGTCAACATTGCAGGGAGGAACTGGATTTCACAGCTACCTATCATGTCGGTGTGTTTGGCATCGCAGGGAGTAATTACTCCTTCCGTTGCTGTAATCCATACCCTACCTGTGAGCACGTCATCAGAAGTGACTGTTTCTTCTGCTTTCGTCATCAGAAATGACTGTTTCTTCTATTTTAGACAACCATAAACAGCTTTTCTTCCCTGGCTTAGAATGGATAAATGGAATACAAGTGATCCCGTGGAGCCGGTGTTAAAAAGAGACGGTCAAGTTCGTCTTTGGGAAGACCTTAAGCTTACTGTAAACTAAAGAAACGCAGCTGAAGCAGTATCTTCTTCCGAAAATCGAAGACTTATTTGCTCAATTGACGGGTGGAGTTAGTTTTACTAAACTGAATCTTAAGGACGCCTATTGTCAACTAGAATTAGATACAGGATCTCGGAGTCTTGTGGTGATCAATACGCACCAAGGATTATTCTGCTATTCTAACTTGGCTTTTGGAGTAGCCTCAGCTGCCGCCATGTTTCAAAGAGAAGTAAATAAACTGTTACGTGGACAACGTGGTGCCTCGTGTTATTTAGATGACCTGCTTGTGACAGGTAAAAACAACTTACAGCATTTGAATAATTTAGACAAAGTACTTAGTAGACTTTAAGATGCAGGTGCAAAGTTGCACCCTGCCAAATGTGAATTCCTGAAACCTTCAGGTGAATATCTGGGTCATCGTATTGACTGGGATGATCTACATCCAGTAAAATCCAAACTTGAAGCGATAGAGAAAGTTCCTGCTCTTTCAAACATTGATCTCAACTCCGTTCTTGTGTTGACGTATTATTCAAAGTTTTTACCTTCCACTGCTACACTACTCGTATTAGCACCATATAGGAACATGATCAGCCATGAAAATCTTCAACAAAAGAAGAAAACGTTTTCCTCAAGGCCAAACAAGTTCAAAGAAATTATTCTATGCTCATGCATTTCGATAACGATAAAGAAGTTATCTTGGCGTGTTGCGCAAGTCCTTATGGTCTAGGTGCTGTTTAATTGAACCACATTGGCAGAACTAAACGCCCGATAGCTTTTTCTTCTCGTGCACTGAAAAAAGCAGAGACGAATTACAGCCAAATAGAAAAGGAGGCTTCGGCTCTTGTTTTTGCAGTGATCCACTTCAGAAATTATCTTCTGGGTTAGAAATTCACGCTTGTGACATACCACCGCCCATTAGTGAACTGGCGACGTGTGACACAGCTAGAAATGTCCGAGAGTGGTTGGAAGAGCACGATGAAGATTTCAAAGTACTTCCCTGGCCTCCTAATTCCCCAGACTTAAACACAATTGAGCATCTGTGGGACCAACTCGATCATTTTGTTCGCTCCATAGATCCTCCACCACGAACTTTCCAGTACCTGTAAGATGCACTGTATGATTCCACATACCTATGAACACCTTCCAGCACCTTCCTTAATCACTTCCAGCTCGTCTGGTTGCTGTCCGTGCTGCACACGGCGGTTAATCTGGACATTAGCTGGTGGTCACAATAGTGTGACTCGACCGTGTGTATATATACAGGGTGCATAGGAAAGTCCCTTTAGCCTGGAATAACTTGCGAACGGAGAGAGGTACAGTTATGCAAGTGAGATAACAGTATAGTAAAGCGACTACGCCAGATCGAATGCAACCAGCGCCTCTAGTGGCGAAATGCGGAAGTTAGCCATTGCAAATCGAAAATGAAAAGAGATAGAGCAAAATTTCCAAACACGAAGTTGTAGAGCATCAAATAATTAGTACAAAGCGACATTTGTTTTACACGGATAAGATAAATTGTTGCCAGAATACCCAAAAATGTCCGAAATCGATGTGCGACGATTCGAATATGCATATTCACATTTCGCAAATGTAGCCGTATGCAAATGCAGATTGTGACATTGTACCGTACCTACGATATAAAAACCAGTAGCAGAATGTACCCTGATCAAAAGTTTAGGTCTACGTACGCTGTGTGAGAATGGCAACCTTGGATTTCTGGGGTTACGTAAGAAATCAGGTGTATGTAACAGTGCCTACAAGTCTGCTGGATCTACGTCGTCGTGTTACAGATGCTTGCAATAGTGTGACACCTTCCATGCTGAGGAATGTGCATGCAGAGTTACTTTCACGAATGCAAATGTGCATCGTGGGCAATGGCGAACTCTTCGAACATTCTCGACATTAATTTTTTATTACTGTGTGCCAATTTGCCGTTTTTGTTTTGTCTGACTTCATCAAACTGTATTGACATAAGTACGCATTTATGCAATAAATTGTGTGTATTTGCTCATACCTATGCGTGTTACCTTCGAACGTTCACACAAAAGGTCGCGCATCGATTTCGGACATTTTAGGGTATTCAGGCGACAATTTACCTTATCCGTGTAAAACAAATGTTTTGTACTAATTAATTGATGCTCTACAACTTTGTCATTGAAAATTTTCCTCTATCTCTTTTCGTTTTCGATTTGCAATGGCTAACTTCCACATTTCTCCACTAAGGGCGCTGCTATTGGTTGCATTCGATCGGGCGTAGTCGCTTTACTATACCGTTATCTCACTTGCATAACTGTACCTTTCTCCGTTCGCAAGTTACTCCAGGCTAAAGGGACTTTCCTATTCACCCTGTGTATATATATATGTACACTATATTGACAAAAGTCACCGGACACCCTTCAAAAGCAAATGAAAGGATTCTCTGCGTTGTTAAGATGTGCGATACAGCTGTACACGGTAAAAAAACAAGACTGCAGCTGACCGCGATCATATCGCACTGTGAGATTGAGTGAAAATGTCGCGGCGGGAGATAACTGACTTTGAGAAAGGAAAGATTGTTGGGTGTTATATTAGTAGGTTGCACATGAGAGAAACCGAGAGGCGTTTATAAACACACCCAAGTCAAATATTTTGGATGTACTGAATAAGTGGAAGACACATGGCATGCCTGAAGCAGCAAAACGTACCGGCAGACCAAATAAAATCAGTCATTGAGGACGTCGAAGCCTCAGGAGAGTCGTTACAGCTAATCGACGGAGTACTGCACGAGACCTCAGTGTGCAGGTCAGTAAAAATGCTGGAACCTCTGGGTGTACACGTACCATTCGCAGAGAACTTCATTTCATGGGTTACTGTGGTCGCGCCGCTGCTCATAAGCCTTTCATCTCCACTCAGAATGCTACTCGTCATTTAGCATGGTGTAAAGAACATTTATCGTGAACCGTATATCAATGGAAACAGGTCCTATGGACTGATGAATCCAGATACACGATCGATCCATCTGATGGCCGTGTGTGGGTATGACGGCAGCCGGGGGAACGCTATTTACCACAGTTTACTGTTCCTACGATTAAGTTTGGAGCTGACAGTGTACTCGTATGCGGGTGTTTTGCGAGGTACTGTTCCAGCCCGTTGGTGATCGTGGACAAACTTGTTAACAAGCACGTCTACCTCGATATTCTGGACAATTATGCCCTAACAACTCTGTGGCAATACTATGGAACCGAGCCTTGTTGGTACCAGCAGGATAGTGCACTGAGTCATAAAGCAAGGACTGTTACGGCGTGGATTGACGATAATTCCGTATCGTGTGTGAACTGGCCAGCACAGAACCCTGATCTTAATCTTATAGTGCACCTATGAGATAAATTAGAACGCCGCATAAGAAGTTTGGAAACAAGGCCTACTACTAAGCAGCAGTTAGCGGCAGCATTATGTTCTGAATGGAAGCGCATAATTATCGCTGTGTTCCAAAACCTTGTAGAAATCATGTCTCGAAGGGTCAGTGCATGCATTAAGGCCAAAGGGGACCGACGACGTACTAATGTATGTCAATAAATATTATGTTCTGTTTCTCTTGTAGCTGTCCGGTGACTTTCGCCAATATAGTGTATATACTTTCACCACCTATGGAAAAATTGTACATAACTCAAATGTGTGCAGGGTTATTCATAATCAATGGAACCGGTCAAAATAAAAAAATCAACCGAATTTCTAGAATCGATAAAACGTCAAGAAAGAGAAATACATAACTACTTACCCCCACTAGCTGCTAAAAAGTACGTTACAAAAATTAAGAATGATGCGCAAAAAGTTCCTCATAGCAAAAAAAAAAGGTATCAGGTACTCGGGGATTCTTACAATTCGAAGAACATTTAAAAAGGAAAAAATGATATAAATTTATGCCACCTAGCAAAAAAGGTTTGTGTTGAAGAATATCCTACCAAAAAATAAATTTCCTAACGGGCTCTTAGAATCGAATTAACTCTTTCAAATAGAAATATACGTTGATGCCCCCTGGCGAAAGAATTTTGAATAATATAAAAGCAGGAAATATGCTAAAAGTTCTTCATAGCAATAGTTTTCCTAAGGAAAAATAATTTTTCAAATACGTCTCCTGGAAATGGAGATAGCGCGAAGGTTTTGACATTTACTCCCACTAGCGGGAAACTTTACATTATTTAAAAGGAATAATATTCCGAATCGTTACTGTAGCGAGCGGCGTACAGTACGAAATTTTTTTCAATAGAGTATTGAGAAGCGGAGATACGTTTGCAAACAGAAGCACACACTAACACCACCAAGCGTCAGAACTGTGAACTACAATCATTCCACGAGTGCATATCAAGTGTTCCATGTGGTAATGGTATCAGCTGTTAAAATAATTTTTTAAATCGAACTTTTAGAAGCACAGATATCGAGAAAAACGAATGAAATATTTGAGCCCCCTAGCGGGGAAATTGTGAATGATTTTGAGCAGGAAATTCCCACAAGTTATTTTCGTAGTTAGACCGGAACAGGATTTTTTTTAATCGGGGTGTTTTGCTGCAAATATGCTGTAAATGATATCGTGAGGTTACGCTACCTAGTGGGAAACGTGTGCGGAGAGAAAATTTTGAGATTATAAGAAGAAATTTTTCAAAACGGACTTTTA
Source organism: Macrothele yani (assembly GCA_039090855.1). Classification (NCBI taxonomy): domain Eukaryota; kingdom Metazoa; phylum Arthropoda; class Arachnida; order Araneae; family Macrothelidae; genus Macrothele; species Macrothele yani. Next base: position 38,578,370 of record CM077004.1, read on the forward strand.
GAAGCAGAGATATCGAGAAAAATAAGATATATATAATAAGATATACCCCTTTGGCGGAAAAACCATACACTATTTATTTTAAGCAAAAAATATTCTCAAAAGATTTTTTGTGGTTTACGGTATCTGATCGCAAAAGAATTTTTCAGTCCAGTTTTCAATTGCTCAAATATTGTGGCAAATGCATCAGAAATGAAAATATACGCTTACGTGCCCTAGTAGAAAAATCCTTCTTTATAACAAAATTTGAAATTATGTGCAAAACATTTCCCACCAAGAGCTCCATCCGATGCTAAATAAATTTTTCAAGTCTGATTTTTAGAACCGCTGATATCTGGGAAATGGCAATTTAATGATGCGCCCGCCTAGTGAAAAAAATATTCATTACTTCAAAAAGAAATTGTACCCAGAATAGTGTTCATTACGAATGGTATTAAAAGAAGAAAGAATTGTTTCAGTCGGATACTTAAAAGCAGTGATATGAAATAAAATGCATTTTGAATCCCATAGCATCTGTATTTAAATCGGACTAATAGTTGCAGAGATATGGGAGCAAAAGGCGGACCGAAGCGCAAATTGGACATACACATTTACATTTTTTTTTTTACAAAAGAAGTTTTAAAAACTATTATATCCATCAAGACAAATTTAATGGTTAAGAGTTTTGTGATACCGTTATGGGGAAGAAATAGCGGAACTTACAACTGCCTTTGTTAATAAAAAAAAAAATAAAAAAATAAACGACTCGTAACTTTCACAGGGATTGTCACTGAAGCACAGACATGGCACATGTTTAATTGAATTTCATGCTACATGCGGTATGAAATCTGCTGTCTCATATCATCAGATTACACCACTCACAGTTCCCCGAAAGATCCCGAACGTGGATGAAATCCATTAGCATGTCTGGTAAAACCAGCTTTTTCAACGCCATTTTACTCGTACGGTAAGTCTTTTGATTGTATCTTAAAATGGACTTAATAGAGGGAAATGTTTTAAGGAGGAAGTTGTGGACTCATATTGAATATCGAATGAAAGAACAAATTTCTCATTACATTCCAAACAAATCTGCCAGAAATAATACCCAGATCTCTGAGCTCAGTTGTAATCAAATATGAAGTAATACATATCATTACTGTTAAAATGTATGAATTTTGCATTTAAGCTTCGTAATTATTACTTGTAGATGAAATACTTCGAGTTCGGGCGGAAACATGCTGTTAAAGCGTTGAACAACGGATATATACCTCACTGTATGCTTTTTTTTTTTTTTTTTGAAGCAAACCGAAAAAAAAAAAAAAAAAAAAAATGCTAACTTAAGGGCCCTGCAGCATCGCGCCTCGGGCCTGGGCTTTCCTGTAAATTCTCCCACGTTGAGATATCTCCAAACAAGAATAATTAATTTTCCTGACATTTTCTTGACTTCTGAGGAAAAACATATATGTCAAAAAAAAAAAAAAAAAAAGTTCATAAAATTGGATTCCTCACTTAACCGAATCTTAACTTCCACAGCTTTAGTCCAGTCCAGTTGGGAATTTTTAATTCTGAGCTACATATTTCATCCGTTATTATATTACTTGTTCTCCTCGATGAAGCTTACGTGACAATATGAAACACGAGGCTATTTAATTTTGCTATTATACTAGAAAAAGAGGGGTTCTTTGAGATATGTTTTTTAATTATATATTCGACCTTTAATTAGAGATTTTTTAAAAAGTCGGATTCAGATATTCAGGCAGAATAACGAGCAAAAAAAAAAAAAATATTCCAACAGTATGAAATAAATTTAACAACAAAAAAAAAAAAAAAACAAAAAAAATTAAAGTCCTTGATGCAATTAGCTCATACGATTAAATATCCCCAAGTGATGCACTCTGTATGATATGATGATTTACGAAGTCATGCCCTCGGTAAGATTAACTACGCACCGGATTATGTCTATACAATAAAAGCACGTAAAAATATTTTTATTTTCGCCACCAGCGCTTTCGAAACTTTTACAAGGCTTCATCATCACGTGTAATATTTGAAAAGATACAAATCTTTTCAAATATGCACTACGCAATACTCAAATGACTCCTTGAGGTTATAACGGCAAGTAATATAACCTGCTCGTAACCATCATGTAAGGTGTATTACTTGCCGTCATAACCTCATGGGGTCATTTGAGTATTGTGTATTTGAAAGGATTTGTGTCTTATATTACACCTGATGATAAAACTTGTAAAAATTTTCGAAAGCGCTAGTGTATGATGTAAAATTTTCAAAAGCGCTAGTGTATTTTAGCGAAAATTAAAATATTTTAACGTGACTAGACGGTATAAACTTTTATTCTACAGCTCACGTGATTTTATTTTTTAAACTGATATATCAACTGGAGCTCGTGCTTAACAGAGTCAGATTCAATTGGATCCAGGCTTTACATCAAAAACAATAAGACGCCGAATTTTATGCTTTCTTCTGAAATATAGTAAATATTCTGAGAAATATATAGAAGAAAAAAAAACGGCACTTTCGCAGATTTACACCTACGTGTTTACTGATTCTATAATTCCTCGGGTAATAATTCCTCTAAATCTTAACAGCTAAATGCTCCTAGGAGTCGACAATGCTTATAACCCGTTTCATTTTAACAGAATGCATTCGAATGCTTCTAAATGAAAGATAGAGTTGACACAGTGATTAAGTCAATCGAGGAAACATTAATGAGTACTGCGCTAGGTTCAAGGTCCCCGTTGCCTTCGGTTTCCCATCTGAACTCAACCGTACGTTTTCATCCGGCGTCTAATCGTTCTCCGAGGGACACGGATATCGAAAAATATGCGATTAAGAATGAAAATAAGAAAGAAAAAAAAAGTGAGAGGCCGTCGGCACTTCTAGGTAACTGTTATCACTTTACTGAAAACAAAACTTCTTTTTTACTTTTATCATTAATAGACTGTCTTTCTTTTTTGTTCATGATTGTTTCATAGAGGGAGAGTGGAAGTGATTTCTCGGAGTAGCAGAGGACGGCTCCTCTGATCTGCAAACACAGAGGTATTATGATCGCCACGGGCGATAACTAAATAGCACCAACATTATGTAGTCTGCTCAACGTGTGCATGTGAGTGGGGAATTGTCCGGTATCAGGGTGATGGTGGCGTTGGACATGCTCCACGACTGATTCCCAGTCTGGATGCCTCGAGGTGGCAACGACCTAACCTTCTGTCCCATTGTTGTTCCTGGAAGAAGGACACTTCCACGGTACGTCATGCCGTCCCCCTCATAGAGTCGCATTCTCGAACTCTGAGCATAACTTGGGCTTTTTATTTGCACTCTTTTCTTCTTCTTTCTTTTTTTTTTAATATCATCCATTGCCCATTTCTACCTGTCGTGGATGCTGTTAGTGGTGTCACAGAAGACATAAAAAGGCCTGATTTGTGACAAGTTATATGTCTTGAAAACATACTTGCAAGATAACTTACGAGAAGGAGCGCTTGTCAAGAAAATATCCACGACGGCGCCAGGTATTTTCTTTTTTCTTTTTAATTAACATTTACTGAGACACTGCGATTCTTCAAATCACATTGTAAAAACTCGATTTGGGTCAGCTGGCAGTTGCGACTCATGCAGGCCTACAAATCTGAAGGGGGAGGGAGGGGATAATATAAAGCTAAGCGTCGTATAGGAGAATATGATATATGGTTTGAGAAAAAAAATTAGCTGCATTTGTACCCAAAAGGACAAAAAACGTCCATGTGAGATTGCTCCCAGTGGCATTAATATAAATAAATGCAAAGACATATACACAGAGGAGTCATATTATTGTGTAACCACCTCCTACTTTTGATGCCAACAGCGCGTAGCTAATGAAAGAAGGCACGCGTCGTGAACTGGCTTGGAGTGTATAAAAAGTGTGCTGTAGGCATTCTGAAAACATATCACTCGTTGTTGTCACAGAGAAGAGGAGCGATTTATCAGAATTGCAAAAAGGGGTGATTATAAGCTTTCGGGCCAAGGGTGGCAGTATTTCTGAAACAGTGCATTTTGTGAACTGTTCGCGTGCTGCTGCTGTGGTTAAAGTGTATCGTGATTGGAGAAATGGCGCCATTGCGAATAAGCGACGTGCAAACTGTTGAGCACCACGTGCCATTGATGTGAGAGGTGAACATCGGCTGCGATGGTGCTTGAGGGCCGATTGACACGCTGCAGTGGAACGGGCCGCGGGTGGCCTAGTGGGCAACGTTCGTGACTGCCACGGAAAGGACCTCAGGTTCGATCCCAGGCAGGTACGAACGCTCGATCCACTAAATATCCGCCGTGCGTCGGATGGGCACGTTAAGCCGTCGGACCCCGGGTACTGGCCCCCGGTAATAAATAAGGGCGTCTTCCTCCCCCTTTCTACTTCGCTTCCGTGTCACTTTCCTATCGGGCACTCTAGCCCAAATCTCCCAGCTTCCTATTTCTAAGGGTTGTTTAAGACCTTGGGTCAGACACTCCCTTCCTAAAAATCCTCTACATATGATCACAATGATCACGCTGCCGTGGAGCAACTCACTGGCTGAATAAACTGGGAAGCTACCGGAAGTGCGTCTAAAACGACAGTTCAGCGAACCCTGCTGCGTATTGGGCTCCAATACAGATGGATGGTTACTACACCTATGCTAACGAAGGTGCATCGGCAGAAAAGGCTTACATTTACACGGCAGTATCGGAATTGGACCTACGCTGATTGGGAAAGGGTTGCTTTCTCCGATGAGTTACATTTTCTGCTTCATCGAACGGATGCACGTTGTCGTATTAGGCGAGAAACATCGGAGAATAAACACCCTTCATCTACTGCTGAAGGAACACAAGCTGGTGGGGGCAACGTTATTGTCTGGGGAATGTTTTCGTGGCATTCCCTCGGTCCACTAATACCTGTGGAAGGCACTATGGACCGAATTCGTTATGAATTTATCCTTGCAGACCACGTACATCCATACATGCCGATTATCTTCCCTAGGGCATATGGGATTTTTCAGTACAACAATGCGACATGTCACACAGCTAGAAATGTCCGAGAGTGGTTGGAAGAGCACGATGAAGACTTCAAAGTACTTCCCTGACCCCCCAATCCCCCAGACTTAAACCCAATTCAGCATCCGTGGGACCGCCTTGATCGTGTTGTTCGCTTTATGGATCCTCCACCACGCAACCTTCAGCAGCTGTCAGATGCACTGCAGTCAGCATGGCTCCACATACCTGTGAACATCTTCCAGCACCTTATTGAGTCACTCCCAGCCCGTCTAGCTGCTGTTCGCGCTGCTCACTGTGGTTACTCTGGATATTAGCTGGTGGTCACAATAATGTGACTCAACCGTGTATGAGACGGGATTCCAAGGGACAGGAAAAGACCCTGAAGAAGACCACGTAGGGAATGGTTGGATGAAATTCGAAAGCATGCGACATGGAGGAGACTGGCTCAGGACAGTCAGTTATGGAAGAAACTTGGGGAGACCTTCATTTAGCAGTGGATTGAAAATATTTGACAATGATGATGATATATATCATCAACCATTCTGAATATAATGCTGAGCGAAGATCTCCATAAATGTCTCTCACAACTCTGTCTGAAGTAACTCTCTTCCATGTGACTACAGTATTCTTTCGAATTGCATGCCCACACCCCTTCTCCCAAGCGGTTTTTTCCCTGTTCCTTTATGTTTAATCTAATTATTCAGTTGTCCGACGATGGTCAGTTTTTCTAGTAATATTTTCTACTCACCGCCATCTGTGGATCATTACTTCGATCGTGATGCCATTCACTTTTGTCATTTTCCTGATGCATGAACTCCTTTTCATTTCTTTCTAGGTTACCAAAAGCATACGTCTCTCCAGGCTTTCTTTGAGTTGTCCGCAGCCTTGATATGTCTTTTTTAGTTAAGGTTCATGACTCCAATCCATAAGTAAGAATCGGAAGGAATCTTTGATTAAAAACCTTAAAAATACACGATATTGACAAAAGTCACCGGACATCCCTTCAAAAGCAAATGAACGGATTCGCTGTTTTGTTAAGATGCGCGGTACAGCTGCAAATGGTATAAAAACAAGCCTGCAGCTGATCGCAATCATATCGCAAGCGAGGTTGAGTGAAAATGTCGCGGAATGAGAGAACTGACTTTGAGAAAGTAAATATTGTTGGGTGTTATATTAGTGGGTTGTCCATAAGAGAAACCGAGAGGTGTTTAGACATACTCAAGTCAACTGTTTTGGATGTACTGAATAAGTGGAAGACATATGGCGTGCTGAAGCAGCAAAACTTACCAGCAGACAAAAGAAAATCAGTGATAGAGGACGTCAAAGCCTCAGAAGAGTCGTTACAGCTAATGGACGGAGTACTGCAGTGTACAGGTGAGTAAAAATGCTGGAACCTCGGTATGTATGTACACGTACCATTCGCAGAGAACTTCATTCCATGAGTTCCCGTTCCCGAGAAGCTGTTCATAAGCCTTTCAGCTCCACTCGGAATGCTACTCGTCGTTTAGCATGGTGTAAAGAATATTTATCGTGGACCGTAGATCAATGGAAATGGGTCCTATGGGCTGATGAATCCAGATGCACGATCTATCATTCAGATTGCCGTGTATGGGTATGGCGGTAGCCGGGGGTACGCTATTTACCACAGTGTACTGTTCCTACCCTCAAGTTTGGAGCTGGTAGTGTACTCGTGTAAGGGTATTTTTATTGTGGTATGGTCACGGCCAGTTAGTTATCGTGGACAAACCTGTTAACTAGCACGTCTACCTCGATATTCTGGACAATTATGCCCTACCAACTCTGTGGCAATACTATGGAACGGAGCCCTGTTGGTACCAGCAGGATAACGCACCGAACCATAAAGCAAGGACTGTTACGGCGTAATTTGACGATAATTCCGTATCGTGTGTGGACTGGGCAGCCCAGAGCCCTGATCTTAAACCCTTAGAGCACCTATGGGATGAATTAGAACTCCACAAAGGAAGTTTGGAACCAAGGCCTACTACTAAGCAACAGTTAGTGGCGGCATTATGTACTGAATTGAAGCGCTTACCTACCGTTGTGTTCCAAAACCTTGTTGAAAGCATGTCTCGAAGGCTCAGTGCATGTATATTAAGGCCAAAGGTGGACCGACATCGTACTAATGTATGTCAGTAAATGCTATGTTGTGTTTCTCTTCTAGGTGTCCGGTGACTTTTGTCAATACAGTGTATAAAGATATATCGTTCTTGAATACTCTACTGTTTCTCCTTTAGCTTTGAACAGATCTATGAATGCTAAAAGGAAGGGAGGAGGCTATCGGTAGTACTGCAGCCCCTGAAATACGCAAGTTGCCCTCTACTTACTTTTTCAAAATCGCAAAATCGAATGTAAAGTACAAGGTGTCTCACTCGCTACCGAACACGGCATTTCTTTAATACTATTAACACCGATGAAGATATTGCAACGAAATTTGAAGTGGACTTTCTTCCTTTTGTGCGAAATGTGATGGCATCACAACATGTGCTGGAAGGGGCCACCATTTGCGTCCAGATAGCATTGAACCTGAATTTCTTCGGTGATGTTTGCTTTCAAGGCATCTATGGTTCGCAGTTTCTTTTGGTAAACTCTCCCTTTTAGATATCCCCATAAAAAGTAATCAAGAGGCATCAGATCGGACGATCGCGGTGGCCATAGACCCTTCGAAATGACGCGGTCGCCGAAAAGGATAGAATTTCGGCCATACTGGTGTGATGTCGCTCCATTGTGCTGGTAATATCTAAGTGAGAGTTTCTCGTCGTCCAATTGATTTACAAAGGTTTTGAAGATTCCCGCCGTCCCGATGATGCAATAGTCTAAGCGATGGCTTCTGATCATTCATCCGAGATGGGTCCGGGTTCGAATCCCGGTGAGACATGGATGTTGTGTTTGTCTTACGACGATGGCTTTCTCCCTTCCATGGAGCCGGTGGCCCTAAATTAGGGATGGGTGACTGCTTATAGCCCACTGAGTTGCTCATGGTGGTCGTTAAACCTCCAATAAAAAAAAGAAAGAAAGAAAGATTTCCATATAAGCAGCTGTTGTTATGGTTGTATCGAAGAAGATGGGACCAATTATGTGGCGCCGGGTCATCCCACACCAAACACCAATTTTCTGTGAACGAAAGGGTTCTTCATGTATTGTGTTGGTAGTTTCACTGGCCCAAATACGGGAATTTTGAGAATTGACGTATCCGGATAGGTGAAGCCACTCCTCCTCCGAGAACCACGTACATCCCAGAATGCCCGGATTTTCCTGAAGAAATGTCTGAAACCATCGACAGTATGTCACTCGTGTCACGTGGTCAGGCTCTTTCAGTTCGTGGACCACGGAGATACGGTACGCATGAAACTTCGCATTTTTCACAGCACGTTGACAAGAGCTTTGGGACAACCCTGTTTCCTGTGGCAGTCGGCGTAGTGACCTCCTGGGAGACGCAAGTAATAGTTTCCTTGGACATTTGTGGACGACCTCCTGCATGGGCGTCTAATAAAGTTCTTCTTGGTTTACAATTTCTTCAACAATGCCCAAATGGTGGACTTGCTCAGCGGATGGCTGCCTGCAAACCTCTCCAGGAATTGCTGTTGACAAGACCTAATCGATTCTGTTTTTCAATAAGTGCGAACAATAAACACTCGCTCCTCCAGAGTATACCGATACATTTTCACACGTACGCGTACAGCCTCGAGCACGAGCACTCACTATCAATAACAGTATTGCGTAGACACGCTCAGCGAAATGTCATAAAGCAGCAGAGAGGCGCGTCCGGCTGGCAGGCAGACTGCTCACCAGTGGCGCCACACTTAGGAATGTGTCTGCAATTAAGGAGCACTCCGGCTGGCTGGCGGACAACGCCGGGTTCAATGCTGTCTGGACGCAAATGGTGACCACTTCCAGCACATGTTGTGGTGTCATCACGTTTAGCACGAAATGAGGTAAGTGCGCTTCAAATTCCTTTGCAATATCTTCATTGATATTAATATTATTAAAGAAATGCCGGGTTCGGTAACGAGTGGGACACCCTGTAGAAGCATGTTATAAAGCTAACAGATAGTTGAGTTTTGAGGTCCCGTAGGTAGATATGGAAGATAACACTCAACCTCATAGAACTCGGGTACTGGACAACATGCTTCAAGAGGAGAGAATCGAAAGTATGGAGGGGCCAGTATGTTCCCCTAATTTGATTTCAACTGAGCATTCCTGGGGCACACTTGAAAAACTCATTGCAGCTCGACCAGCACCTACGTTGAATCTTCGTGAACTGCAGACTGCCCTCATTGAAAGTGGGAAGGATACCCCCCCCCACCCCCACCCTCCATACCTCCTCGAAAACCTGATCAATTCGATGCCACAGTGGTGTGCAACGGTCTTAGCGGTTCGAAGGGAACACACACCAAGTTTATACTCAGCACTTTTCCTTTTAAAGAGCAAAAATTTCCCTTTTTTTCCCCCTTTCTTTTCCTGAAAACAGAAAGATGTGGTATACTTATAAATTTCTTTTCCTTTCTTCTTTTCCCCCACATGAGAAAAGACATGTATTTCGTTTAATTCAATGATCAAAACTGAGATTTATTTTGTATACTGTTAAAAAATCATATTTTATTGCAAAAGTTTAAGCAAAGTATGAACGTCCTTCTGTGATATGGCCAATCGTGACTTATCTATACGGTACGTCCCCAAATATTTGTCATACAATCATACACCTGATACGAGAAATTACTCAGACTTTAGCGTTACTTTTAACGAAAATTAAAATCGAAACCATGTTTCTTTTTGTTTTTGTTTTTATTTATATGAAACAAAATATAGAAAGAAAATTATTACTTCTTCTTCTTCTTCTTAGCCTGTTGAAACCCACTCCAGGTTATAGACTTCCCCGTCTTTTCCTACTTCCTCGATTCTTAGCCTCAGTTTAGCAGTTCTAAATTTCTGAAGGTCATCTTTCCATCTTATTTTCTGGCGCTCCTTAGTCTCTTTCCGTCTCTCGGTTGCTATTCTGTTATTGATCGTGTCTATCTTTCAGTCTTTCAACATGTCCAGCCCAACTCCACTTTGATTCTTTTGTTATTTTTATAATATCTATTATTGCTGTATTGTCTCATTTCTAACTCTGTCTCTTCTTGTTATTCCTAACATTCTTCTCTCTAACTTTCTTACCAATACTCTTATTTTTTCACAATGTCGCTCTGTGATACTCCATGTTTCACTTCCGTAAGTAAATACGGGGATAATACATGCCCTGAATTTTTTTCTTTTTAGAAACAATGGAAGATCGCCGGTTAAATACTCTTTTAAGTTAGTCCTGTTAAATAGTATATCTATGACACACATTCAACATTTCATTTTGCAACTTGTAAGTAAGTAAAATCATTACTTACATTTTGCAAAATGAAATGCTGAATGTGTTGATTAGATACCTGAATACAATGAATTCTGATGTACAATTCCAAATAATTAATGCGGGAAATAAACATAACAAAAACACAAGAAGCCGCCCAGGTAGCGCATTGGCCTCTGATCATCCGACCAAAACGGGTCTGGGTTCAAATCCCGTGACGCATAGATGTTGTGTTTGTCTTACGGCACTGGCTCTCTCCCTTCCCTGGAACCAGTGAACCTAAATTAGGGACGGGTGACTGTTTATATAGCCCATTGAGTTGCTCACGTTGGTCGTTAAACCTCCAATTAAAAAAAATAAAAAAATAACAAGAAAGATGACACCGAATTTTCGGGTGTAATAAGCACGTCTTTTGAATCCGTTCTGACGCAAATTAAATTTATCAAAGCCATTCAAAGTCAATAGAGCCGGTATGGAAAACAACAGATCTGACGAAAGAAAGAAGATTTTCAATCGGGTTTTTAATCCCTCAGATATTGCTGTAAACGGATTCGTGAGCTTACGAACTCTTAGAAACAGAGATATCGACAAAAATCAGATGTGATTTTACGTCCCCTGGAGGGAAAACCATGCATTTAATTTAGGAAGAAAGGATTCTCAAAAGGTTTTTCCAAATAAGCGGTATCGGTCGAAGAAAAAGAAATTAGTCGAGTTTTCAGGAGCCCAGATTTTGCAAGAAATACTTCAGAAGCAGAAATTAACACTTATGACCCCTGGTGGCTAAACCGTTCTTTACCAAACGTTAGAAATTATGTGAAAAATATTTTCCATCAGGTCTTGTATGCGATACAGGAAGAATTTTTCAAATCAGAGCTTTAGGAGCCGAAATAACGCAGAAAACGCAATTTACCTTTGTGCCCCCTAGCGGAAAGTCTATGATTTACTTGAAAATTTTGAATTTATAGGAAAAACATTTCGCATCGGAAACACTATCCAACAAAGAAGGAATTTTTCAAATCGTACTCTTTAAAGTAGAGATATTGACAAAAATAAGATGCACATCTACGCCCCCTGGCGTAAAAACCATGCATTTTTTCAAGAAGAACATTTTCCTAAAAAGTTTGTCGACACGAGTAGTATCGGTCAACAAACGACTTTTTTCAATCGAGAATTTAGAAGCTCATATTTTGTTGCAAATACAACAGAAGCGGAAATTAAGATTTACGCCTCCTGTTGGCCAAACTATTTTTTTACAAAAATTAGAAAATATGTGCAAACGATTTCTCATCAGGAGCTGAATGCGGTGCAGAAAGAAGTTTTCAAATCGGAGATTTAGAAACAGAGATATAGGGGAAACGCAATTTACCTTTACGCCCCCTAGCGGAAAGTCTATGAATTACTTGAAAATTTTGAAATTATATGAACCGCATGTCACACTAGAAACATTATCCAAGAAAGAAGGAATTTTTCAAATCGGACTCCTAGAAGTAGAGATATTGACAAAAATAAGATATACATCTGCGCAACCTGGCGTAGAAACCATGCACTATTTTAAGAAGAAAATGTTTCCAAAAGGTTTGTCGACATGAGTAGTATCGGTCAACAAACGACGTTTTTTTCAATCGAGAATTTAGAAGCTCATATTTTGCTGCAAATGCAAAAGAAGCGGAAATTAAGATTTACGCCCCCTGGTGGCCAAACTATTTTTTTACAAAAATTAGAAATTACGTGCAAACGATTTCCCACCAGGAGCTGTATCCGGTGCTGAAAGAATTTTTCAAATCGGAGATTTAGAAGCAGAGATATAGGGGTAAACGCAATTTACTGCTACGCCCCCTAGCGGAAAGTCTATGAATTACTTGAAAATTTTGAAATGATATGAAAAACATGTCACACGGAAAACGCTATCCAACAAGGAAGGAATCTTTCAAATCGGACTCCTAGAAGTAGAGATATTAACAAAAATATGATGTACATCTACGTTCCCTGGCGGAGAAACTGTGGAATATTTTAAGAAGAAAATATTCCGAAAAGGTTTATCGATGTGAGTGGCATCAGTCCACGGGAGAATTTTTTAATCGATATTTTAGAAGCTCCGATTTTATGGAAAATACAGCAGAAGCAAAAATTAACACTTACGCCCCCTGGTGGCCAAAGTATTCTTTACCAAAAATTTTGAAATTATATGCAAAAGATGTTCCACCAGGAGATGTTTCCGCTGAAGAAAAAACTTTTCAAATCAAAGTTTTAGAAGAAGAGTTATCGGGGAAAATGTAATTTACTTTTACGCCCCCTAGCGGAAAATCTATGCGTAATTTGAAAAAGTAACTATATCTAAAATACTCTTCGACATAAATGGAATCGAAAGATAAAAAATAAAATTCAATCGGATGTTTAGAAGCAAATATGTGGAATAAAACGTATTTTTGAATTTGACATCATCTGCATTTACGCCCTCTACCGGCGAAATTGTACGTCGTAAAAAAAACGAAATAAAGGATCATCATTTGCATATTTTAAGCTTCCCAATGCAAAAAGAATTTTTCAAATCGGACTGATAGTTGCAGAGATAGCGTGGGTACAGACGGACGGACTGACAAACCGATAACAGAAGCACGATCTTTTTTTACAAAGACGTGCTAAAAAACACAAGAACATCAAAAATCTTGAGAGTTGAAAAAGAAAAATACCGTCTGTCTCGTTCGTGGCAGAGTGTTAGAGTGAGAAATGAACATAAATTAATGGTAGGTAAGAGACTGAGGGGGAAGATTGGAGATACAATTAACACAATAAAAATGGGGACGTTCGCTGACACTTTGTCGGCAATTTCTTTTCTCACATCTGTAGATTTTCGGTGTTTCCTGAACATTTATTTCCGGATCCTGGGCTCCCCAAAATACAGCGCTTATCTATTTAACCATATGGGTGGTACGGGACTGACGCTGTACATTGCCTACTGTGTACTTGCAATTTGCTTATGGCAGTTTCAAAGGTAATAAGTGTGAGCCCTAGCTGGTGTACCTGCTTCTCTTCTTTCCATTGGCTGATCCAAGATTATTTCCACCCTTCTCAGTAGTCGATGTTCCATCACCAGCTTGCTTTCCCACTCCCAGACCGGCATTAAGATAAATCATGTGTATTACTTACCAAATTTAAGCAGCTCTCGACCTCCGTTGCCTTGCCCTCAGGCAAAACATATGCAGCAAAATGATTCAACTCAGGCAAGAAGCTCCTGTGCCCTGAAAATAAATCTCGCTCCTGTGCCCTGTAAAACCATGCAATGCATTGATTATGATACGCTTTACAACAAACCAGAAATCATTTCTCAAGTTATGAGGATAACGGCTGTGGAATAAATATCGCTCCTGTGCCCTGACCTTTGACCCCATGCCGATGATATTCAGCAGAACCAGTTCAGTATACATCCGAAACAACATACTAAAGTTTTGTCGCAATAGAAGCATTTTTACGCAAGTTATGATGCATAAGGGCCATGGAATGGATCCCCTCCTATGTTCTGACATTTGACCCCATTTCGTCCATTTTCAATACGGTTCGTTCCCAGGTGTTCCTCTACCACATACTAAAATTTCGTCGAAATCCAACCATTTTTACGTTAGTTATCGTGCGGACAGATGGACGGACGGACGGACAGACAGACGTAGGTTGAAGAAGCGCATATGGAGCATATACGCTTCTTCAACCTACGGTTGGAAAGCGTTAAAACGTATGACTTCAGAAACCACAAAATCTGCTTCAATGAAGTTATATTGCAACAGTTACAATTAGGGTGTGAGACTTTTAATTGACTTACAGTTAAAGTTTTTACATCTCTTGAACGAAAATGTCCCTTTTTCCCCCACTGAGAAGGCCCGAATTTGATAAAATTTCCCTAAAAGGGAAAATTTTCTCTGAAAGTGGAAGCCCTGCCACTAGAGGTCAGTTACCACCTTCAAAAAATCATTTTTTCTTGTTGTATAGGCATGCATATTGCTGTATTTCATGCCCGTCATGTGCATTAAATGAAAATATTACAAAACAAGAAAGATGACATCCAATTTTCGGGTGTAATAAACACGTCTTTTGAATCCGTTCTGACGCAAATTAAATTTATCAAAGCTATTCAAAGTCGATGGAACCGGTATGGAAAACAATAGTATCTGATGGAAGAAAGAAGTTTTTCAATCGGGTTTTTAATCCCTCAGATATTGTTGTAAACGGAATCGTGAGCTTACGCCTTCTGGTTGCAGACTTGTGCGTTAAGAACAGAGATTTAGAAACAGAGATATCGACAAAAATAAGATGTGACTTTACGTCCCCTGGTGGGAAAACCATGCATTATTGTAGGAAGAAAGTATTCTCAAAAGGTTTTTCCATATGAGCGGTATCGTTCCAAGATAAAAAAATTTAGTCGAGTTTTCAGGAGCCCAGATTTTGCTACAAATACATCAGAAGCAGAAATTAACACTTATGCCCCCTGGTGGCCAAACCATTCTTTACCAAACATTAGAAATTATGTGAAAAATATTTTCCATCAAGTCTTGTATGCGAAACAGGAAGAATTTTTCAAATCGGAGTTTTAGAAGCAGAAATAACTCAAAAAACGCAATTTACCTTTGTGCCCCCTAGCGGAAAGTTAATGATTTACTTGAAAATTTTGAATTTTTAGGAAAAACATTTCGCTTCGTAAACACTATCCAACAAGAAGAAATTTTTTAAATCGGACTCCTAGAAGTAGATATATCTTATTTTAAGAAGAAAATGTTCCTAAAAAGTTTGTCGACATGAGTAGTATCGGTCTACAAACAACGTTTTCTTCAATCGAGATTTTAGAAGCTCATATATTACTGCAAATACATCAGAAGCGGAAATTAAGACTTACGCCACCTGGTGGCCAAACCATTTTTTACAAAAATTTGAAATTATGTGCAAAGGATTTCCCATCAGAAGCTATATCCGGTACAGAAAGAATTTTTCAAATCGGAGATTTAGAAGCAGAGATATAGGAAGGGAGGACAATTAACCTTTACGCCCCTAGCGGAAGGTCTATAAATTACTTGAAAATTTTCAAATTACATGAAACATGTCTCACTGGAAACACTATCCAACAATGAAGGAATTTTTCAAATCGGACTCCTAGAAGTAGAGATATTGACAAAAATAAGATATGCATCTATGCCACCTGGCCTACAAACCATGCATTATTTTAAGAAGAAAATGTTACTAAAAGGTTTGTCGACATGAGTAGACAAACCTTTTTAGATGTCGAGTTTTTAGAAGCTCATATATTACTGCAAATACATCAGAAGCGGAAACTAAGACTTACGCCACCTGGTGGCCACACCATTTTTTACAAAAAAATTAAATTATGTGCAAACGATTTCCCATCTGCAGCTGTATCCAGTATAGAAAGAAGTTTCAAATCAGAGATTTAGAAGCAGAGATATAGGGGTAAACGCAATTTACCTCTATGCCCCCTAGCGGAAAGTCTATGAATTACTTGAAAATTTTGAAATTATATGAGAAACATGTCACACAGAAAACACTATCCAACGAAGAAGAAATTTTTCAAATCGGACTCCTAGAAGTAGAGATATTGACGAAAATAGGATATACATCTACGTTCCGTAGTGGAGAAACTGTGGAATATTTTAAGAAGAAAATATTCCGAAAAGGTTTACCGATGTGAGTGGCATCAGTTCACGAAATAATTTTTTCAATCGATATTTTAAAAGCTCAGATTTTATGGCAAATACATCAGAAACAAAAATTTACACTTATGCCCCCTGGTGGCCAAAGCATTATTTACCAAAAATTTCGAAATTATATACAAAAGAAATTCCATCAGGAGGTGTATCCGCTGAAGAAAACATTTTTCAAATCTGAGTTTTAGAAGAAGAATTATCGGGAAAAATAATTTACTTTTACGCCCCCTAGCTGAAAATCTGTGCGTAATTTAAAAAAGTAACTACATCTAAAATACTCTTCGATATAAATTGAATCGAAAGATAAAAGAATTTTTTCAATCGGATGATTAGAAGCAAATATGTGGAATAAAACGTATTTTTGAATTCGACATCATCTGCATTTACGCCCCCTAACGGCGAAATTGTACATCGTAAAAAGGAACGAAATAAAGGATCATCATTCGCATATTTCAAGCTTCCCACAATGCAGGAAGAATTTTTCAAATCTGACTAATAGTTGCAGAGATATCATGGGGACGGACGGACGGACGGACGGACAAACCGGTAACATAAGCACGAGCTTTTTTTACAAAAGACGTGCTAAAAAATAGCTAATTGTACTCTTTCTTACACATATTACTGAATATACTACTCCGCATGGGTCTCCTGAGTCGACGCTGCGTCAAGGCGCCCATGTTAACCATGGTCCATCTGCAACGACGCCTGCAGTTCGCATGGGACTACAGTCATTGGACAGTAGAAGAGTGGGAAAAGGTTGCCTTCTCCGACGAATCGAGGTTTCTACTCCACAGAAGGGACGAGCGGTGGTAGATACGGCGTCAGGCACACGAGAACCAACAGCCGAACACGGTTGTCTGTAAAGTACAGGCCAGTGGGGCACTGTGCATGTCTGGGGATGTTTTTCTGGTGTGAACTGCACGGGTCCGCTGGTGCCACTGGATGGGTCTGTGAATGCAAAGGCTACCTTTTTATCCTCGCTAACCAGATGCATCCCTTCACGTTTACCCTGCTGGTGATGGTGTCTACGAACAGGACAATACGCCCTGCTATGGCGCTAAGGTGGTGCGTGACTGGTTCCAAGAACACCACAGCGATGCCTCCATTCTCCCTTGTCCGTTGAAATCGCTCGACCTCGATCCCATAGAGCACTTGTGAGACTATTGAGATCGACAAGTTCGACGCGTCGACCCACAACCACGTCATCTCCGGAGACCTCCGTGCTCTTCGACAATCCGAATGGGCACGTGTGCCTCGGGCCTCCATCGAGAGCCTCATTGCGTCTATGCCACGCCGTCCGGGCCAAAGGTGGTTATTCCCATTATTTGGTAGGTGGTCATATTATTCTGATACGACAATACATATACTTACGGTCGCTCTATCCATTGAGTTGTCAGGTGATAACTGACATGGTACCTATAGAACCAGTTTTGGGATCAGGCAGTAGCCTGAACATTCCTCATCGCAGTTTTTCGATGACCTGAAAGTCTATCGGTCATATTCCCATAGGTTTGTTGAGAGTCGGATTCAATTATTGCCAATATTTCTTCATCACAAGCTCCCGAATGGTGTCCAGAATGGGGCTTATCTTCAAACGTCCTGTCACACCCAAACGAAACTCACGAACCAATCTCGGTATGCCGGTTTACTTACAGCGTTCGTCCCGTATACAGCGCATATGTCCCTATGTGCCTCGGTGGCCGTACTTTTTTTTTTTTTTTATCGAACGCAAAAAGCAAAGGTTACGAATATCTCTCTCTCTCTCTCTCTCTCTCTCTCTCTCTGTGTGTGTGTGTGTGTGTGTGTTACAAAAACTTGCTTCTCCGAAGAATTGAATGTTGCGCATTAAGTGAGTTGGAACTCAGATCAATTCAAAAATCCTCAAGTATTTTATGATATTTTTGGGTGCAGCTGCGTGTGCCCTGAGCTGTCTTTGCGACACATGCAGAAGGTAGGAGTGTGTGTGTGGGGGGGGGGCTAATGCGAAAGTGAGTATATGGGTTGGCATAGTTGCGGTTGCCAGACAGAAAAATGCGGACTGATATGGTGGTGGAATACCGGGCGATGTCACAGCAGGAGGTACACTTTGAGAAATAATTACATGCCCTTGCTTTTAGCTGGGGATCCGATGCTCCGGGGCCGCCGGCTTGGCGTACTCTCCGAAGCATGGCGGTTCTTTGGTCGTTTAAGAGTGGGTCAGACTGGGATCGGACCTTCAATCAACTGTGAGGGGCTGCCGACTGGTGGGATATCGGGGAACTAAATAAGTTGTGATTGTCAAAACTGGTGTTTTTACCTCATCGAAGTTCCAGCCTCTATAACTGCCTGGTGCTGCCACCTACTCCATGTTTTGTAAGCCTAATACAAAACTTTCCAGACAGTTTTAGAAGACGAGACTTAAACACTTACTCAATATTTATAATAACTTCTTAAGTGCCGCCGTGTAAAATCCCTGGGCTACCTTTCCAAAAACCATGAAATTGCTGCTGATTATTGTTGCTTATCTGGCTTTTTATTTATTTTTTGTGAAGGAGTGGTTTAAGAACATTAATATGTTGCCTGCACGCATTATTAAACCGTGCATTCGGAGGGAGAATTTCAATCCCGAAGTATGTGACAAAAGTCTTTCCCCTGTCTTTTCTCTCACAGCTCAGCGAGTAATTTTATTCTCAGTGAGAAGAGAGGAAAGCGACGGAACGCGTGACAACGTGCCGAGCCCTTGTGGAATATAACAGAGGTTATCAGAAGTCGTGAACTGAATATTTTACAAGGTGTCTGAGACCTTTGTCGTTTGATTTCATTTAGAAAATTAAAAGAGGTTACTCTTGTGCAGGTAACCCAGTGGAGAGAATAATACGTAGATAAATGATTCTCAGAACTGTTTACTGCAAGAAAAAAAAAGAAGAAAATAAAAAAAGAAGAAAGGAAAAAAAGAAAGAAAAGATCGAAATGAGAGCTATTCTTTGCCCATTACAATCACTGAGTCACTGACAAATTTTATTTGAAATGCGTTATTGGTAGGAACATTTTTACCATACACCTTTCCTCGCAATCCTACAGTTTAAAATTCCTATACTGTTTGTTCTAGATGTGTCTGTAACGTTGATGTTATTTAACCCATTTTTTTTCAACATTTTAGATACTCTATGAGATAGAGCCAAATATTGCGACCCTGTCCGTACCAGTCATGCTAAAATGAATTTCGGTATATTCGAAACGATTTTTTCATTACCATTAATGATCTTATTCCCTTTTTTTTTTTTTTAAATCGGGCATTTGTTTAAATCAAACCCTTTTTTTATTACGTTCGAAATCAATTGGCTGCTTACGCATGCGCGGTATCAACGAAGTTTTGTTTCTAATATGCAGGCGGCTTTGAAGTTTAGTAAAACGTGTTTAATAATTAGCTTTTCTTAAAAAGTATTTTAAGTGATTTTATTGATTTTTTTTTAATTTTACTGGCTACTTCTTGTACGCGACCGAGCTGCTTACTCATTTATCACTGAGTCTGGCAGCGAAATGCTCTATATATTAAGGTTGTCAACGTATTCTGCTTAAAAATTCAATTCCATTAGCAGAATGTTTTTGAAATAAGTGGCACTGTTGCTCTTTAACATTAAGGTGAACAAACCCTCCATTTCATAATGCACCAATCATGTTTCACATGCTTCGGTAACTATTACTTACTTCAATTTAAACTGTGCAAGATTTTTACTTTTAGTGAGAAAACCACTGCTTTTTTTATCAGGGAGCCCGTTACCTTCCGTCAGCACCTAAAAAGCCAGGATAAATTGTTTAATTTCCATCTGAAATGAAAAATAAGAGTTGACGTAAGTTTTGTTCTTCTGTAATCTCGTCTTGTTTTTGTTTTTGTTTTTTTTATGGAAGGTTTAACGACCACGGTGAGAAAATCAATGGGCATGGGCTATAAGCAGTCACCCATCCCTAATTTAGGACCACTGGTTCCAGGGAAGGGAGACACCCTTTGTCCACCAGCTGTTTTGTCTTCTAAATGATATTGAGGGTGGCCAGAACATCGCTAATGACTTTGCAGATTTTTTCCGTTCTGCCTTCGTTACAGAGAATTCTTTTCCCCCACCAACCTGATATTTTCCCTGTAACTAACGAAAGTCAGTACGAACAGCTTGACGTTCTTTGCATTGACCACTTCACTGAGAATGAGATCCTACACGCTATCAAAAAACTGGAAGGGAAGTAGAGATGTTGGCCCTGATATGATTCCTTCGTACATAGTCAAAGGATGTGATCAGACGCTTAGTAAGCGGCTGCTTCATATTTATAATCTCATTGTCATTACTGAAATTTCCCCTCCAGATGTGAAAAAAGCGAAAATTATTCCTATTTTTTTAAAAAGGCAGCCGAGACTCTATTGAGAATTATCGGCCAATTATTTCTGTCTTAGCGAAAATAGTTGAGTCTTATTTTTTCTAAGGTATACGATCACTCTAAACGTGTCCTGAGCTCTGCACAGCATGGTTTTGTGAAGAAACGCTCAACGCTTACCAACCTATTCGACATCACAGAGGACATTTCTTCATCTACTGACAGAGGATCATAAGTTGATGTTATTTACACTGCCTTTGCTAAAGCTTTTGACAAAGTTCATCATGGCATTTTACTCAAGAAATTGAACTGTCTTGGCCTCAATGATAACCTCATGTCCTTGTTTAAGTCCTATCTTTTCAACCGATCCCAGTCTGTTATTAATAACAACCATGTTTCTGATCCCTGTGTTGCCACATCTGGAATACCCCAAGGCTCTAATTTAGGATCACTCCTGTTTTCCATATACATTAATGACCTTCCTTTTTGCATTGATGTCTCTTTTCTCTTGTTTGCTGATGATCTCAAACTTTATCGCACTGTACAGACTCCTGATGACTGTCTTACTCTTCAAACTGGCCGTCAATAACCTGCTTCAGTGGTGCACGTTAAACCATCTCCACCTCAACATCTCCAAGTGTCATGTCGTTTTCTTTTCGCGGAAAAGAAACCCATTTATTTTTTACTACAAAGCTGGCGACTATTCTCTTAGCCGGGCAAACGAAGCGCATGACTTGGGAGTCACGTTTGATTCGAACTTGGACTTTAAAGGTCATATCAAAAGAATTGTACGTACAGCGTACAGAAATCTTGGATTTATCATGCGACATTCCAAGCATTTCTCGAATACTCACACACTTATTCGCATTTTTGAAACTACGGTCAGATCTTCACTGGAATATGCGGGGATCATTTGGAGCCCTAGTCCCGTAACTCTAATAAATGAAATCGAGAAAGTTAAAAAAAAAAAAAATTCTTAGACATCTTTTCTACAAATCGACTAGTGCTTACATAGCGGACACCCCGACGGCTGACCTAACATTCTTCAAGATGACCTCTCTGCAATCGAGAAGGAAGTCTCTCCAACTCAAGTTCCTGTACAGCATCATCATTGGAGAAATTGATGATACTCAAATTGTAAACCAATTAAGTTTCCGTGTCCCATGTTTATCGAGGACAAAAAGTGAACTATCTGCAGTGTCATTTAGCAGAACTGATGCTGAAAAAATTATCCGTTATGTAAAATGTCCGGATGTTTTAATGTAAGTAATCATTTTTTTCATAAAGCATGTTTCAACAGACTGTAAATATCACTTGATAATTATCACTGCAAATATACCTATAGCAATTCCTGTAACTAGATATACCATCAGTAGGGATGTGCTTAAAAATAAATAAATAAATAATTTTTCATCGGCCCCCGAAAAAATATTCTGTATACAGACCTGATATATAGTAATACTTCTAATATTTCAAGAACAAACTGTTTTCATCTAAACGAGGGCCGGGGGGGGGGGACTGTTGGTTTCTGCAGGCTTGACGTTTTTACCTATTAAAATGGATTCAACACCCCTGATCCTGAATCGCGATTCCCTGACTATGAGGTATATATATATATTCTACTTATATTTTGAAGAATGGCATGCGTCTACACAGAGTAATGGCATACACTTTTTAGGAAAATAAACTATAATACTTCAACAAATATTAAAAAAAAAATGTATAGTTGGATAAATATTTGTAGCATCAAAAGAAATGAAACTCTCTTTTTCGTTAGAGCCTGAAGATATTAACGTTTGGCTGTGTAACATAAAATGCCTCCGGGGAAGCGAATCGTCGCTTTCGGGAGACATGAAAGCGACGATTCGCTTCTTCTTTTTTTTTTTTTTTTAATTGGAGGTTTAACGACTACCGTGAGCAACTCAATGGGCTATAAGCAGTCCCCCGTCCCTAATTTAGGGTCACTGGTTCCAGGGAAGGGAGAGAGCCAGTGCCGTAAGACAAACACAACATCTATGCCTCACCGGGATTCGAACCCGGACCCCTTTCAGACGAATGATCAGAAGCCTTCGCTTAGACCACTGCGCCACCGGGTCAGCCGATTCGCTTCTCGGAGGCATTTTATGTTACAGTGTGGTGTATGGCTTGAGGGAGTCCCGTCATATCGAAGACGTGATTGAAACAACGTAATCATTCAACGAATGACGCTACAGTGAAAGGTATGTTCTACCAAAGTGAAAATCCTCCAAATACGTGGCGTGGCGTCAGTGAATAAACAAAGACATGTGCTACCAATTCGTTTTTTTTTTTTTTTTTTGTCCCAATTCGTTTAAATTCGTTCCAATTCGTTTATCCCCCCCCCCCGAGTCGTATCAATTCGTTTGTATGTTCACCCAAATCGTTTTTGCTGTATCATATTTCCTTTTTGTAGGAACTACAGTATTTTTAATGATTTTAGAGAAAAGTTTTTATATATTGAGATTTTAAAGTTAGCAATGAGTTTCCTCCTTATGCCATACACAGAGACCTGGAGACAACATGCAGAAAGTTTTATCACAGAATGTTTTTCGTCAAAAATGACATTTCAGTATGTTATTGGAAACTTAGAATATCATCTAGGTGAAGCTCACATACTTGGGTTATCACTAAGGATATCTAAAAAGTATTTCTATGTTCAAGATTTTTTTGTAAGTTCCACGTGTTAGTGACCGCGAAATGAAGGTATATTCTCTCACGCGTTTTAAAGATGGCTGCCAGTGGCTGCGTTCTGCAGGTGTCCGTCAAATGAAAGTCTCGAATGCATTGTTTCTATTGGGGATAACATCCGTGCCAAACAAAACTGTCCTCTTTGGTAGATAACCGCGGAATGCGAGTTACCGTGTGAAATCCAAATTTTGTCGGTGGTGGGACTGGAATTCCCATCCTTCTGCTCCGGTGTCGAATTCTTTCCTAATTAAGTTACGCCAACAAGGGCTTTTCATTGCTGCTTGCCGTCTTGTTAGCATGTGCTTCATCTCTATAGTACCGTCACATACCCCCCACCACCGCCACGAAAGCGGGAGCACAAATTTGTTGCAGGTTTCGGGTCAGCGGCAAATCATGCTTGAAGTAACTATCTATAGAAGAAAGAATTCTGACTAATTCCAGACGATGTGTAGAAAAAGCATTACACATTTTCGAAGCGAAGAACGAATTTTCATTAATTTCAGACGATGTGTGGAAGAAATACCCCACTTTTTGTTTATTTTTTCCCCGAAGAATCTAACGTCCAGTAGATCCATTTTTATGTTCGGGCTCCGATGTTGAATTCAAATTACTCTCTCTCTCTGGCGGGACTCGAACCCACATCCCATGTAGCACAGCCTTACAATTTAACGTAGGCGCAACACTGAGCCACCGTCTCCTATTCCTAAAAGACGGTGGATCAGTGTTGGACCTATGTTAACTTATAAGGCTATGCTACCTGGGATCCGAATGCTTTCCCGAAGCTTGTTGCTTCAATTTTGCCGTTTTGATATGTGCGTCACCTCTGTAGTACGTCACAACCGCCAACACAGGTTTCACTGAACTGGAGTTCAGTGTCGGTGACTCTCTTATCAAAAAGGTAAGTAACTTTTTTGCCCACGGTGTACAGCATTTGAAGTCAGAAAATAAAGTAAATCTTAACAAGAAATGTACTCGAAAAATAAGAAGGGGGCGGAAAAAAAATTCCGTTCACCTGAAGTTTGATAAATAAAATATATTATTTTGAAATTCACAGTAAATACTTGAGAAATTTTAAATGAAATTCTGAAAACAAAGTGTATTTATACAAAGTTAATTATTTACCATCATGATTACTCTAATAGGAGAATCAGCTTCATTGGAGGGCCGAATCATTTACGTCGAGTACGGAAAACTGGCCACATCGAAATTTCAGTGCCATAAAATTGTTCTGAATAAACAAATATCGTGTGGCTATATTTCCTACTACTTGAGCAACTATTGTTCACAAAACATTTTTTTTTTTTTAAGATATTTCATTTTCAATAAGAAATTTAGACATTTCCATGATTTTTGGGCCAAAGACAAAGCGGAAAACCCGGAGAACTGATCACGCGGAGAACTGGCCACAAAAATTTTAAGGGGCCGTATAAAAATTGCGTTTTTGACCGCTTCCCGGCCACGTCCGCCCAGGTTGTTTATCTGAGTAACAAAGTTTCCGTAATTTCGTATTTTCTTAATTGCGATATTTAACATAATTCTTTATAAAAAAAATTATAATCTACAACTCAACAAAAGAATTTCAAGGTTTATAAATAACAGCTCTACAAATTCTTTATATACTATATTTTAGGCGTTCAGCCTCCCCGCCCTCCCAAAGACAGGTTTCATGCGGTAGCAGATGCCCGCAGATGTTTTGTTCAGTTGTAGTTTGTAACTGCTGAAAATCACCCGATCAAACCAGAAATTCTTTACATTTTATGCTTACCGCAGTAACCTTCTTCCCCCCCCCCCGAGATTACCTGGTCGGACGTGCCCGCAGGGAATTTGTTGAGTTGTGTTTGCAAACGCCGAAAATCTCCTGATCGGACCAGAAGTTCCACAAATTTTATATTTTTGGTATTAAGTCCGCCCCCACCCCCCGATAGGTTTGCTGCGTTTGCACATACCCGCAGAGAATTTGTTGAGCTGTAGGTTTTAAACAGCTAAATTCTTTTGTTTAGTTGTAGACTACAGATATATTTTACAAATAATTACATTAAATATCGCTATTAAGAAAATACAAAATTACAGAAACTCTTTGTGATTCAGATAACCAACCTCTGGAGACGTGGCCACGAAGCGGGCGAAAACGCAATTTTTATACGGCCCCTTAAAATTTTTGTGGCCAGTTCTCCTACACCCCGCCACGTTGGACCAACTGGAACTTTTATCAGAGAATTACGAAATAATTTTCTTCTCTTTCTGTCATCAATTATTTACATTCCTCGCAATAAGCGTGTACTTACTTTCACCAGCAGCTAAAAAATATGTTACGAAGCTTAACAAATGGCGCACAAAACGTTTCTCATAGCAGAAGGAAGTATCAGAGACAAAGAAATTTTCAAATCGAAATGTTGAAAGAACAAATATAAAAGGAAACAAAACACAACTCTACCCTTTCTAGCGGAAGAATTTTGAATGACGGAAATGTTGAAAATAGGCGAAAAGTATTCCTCCTGGCAAAAGCTATGCTAAGGAAAAAGAACTCAAATACGTATCTGGGAAGCAGGGATAGCGAGAAAAAGATTTTGAATTTTACGCTTTCTAGCGGGAAATTTGTGCATTATTTAAAGACGATAATGCTCCACATCTCTATTGTAGCAAATGGCATACAGCCAAAAAAAAAAAAAAGATCTTAATAGGGTTCTCAGAAGCGGAGGTACAGCTGCAAACAGAAGCACGCAAACACCACCAAGTAACAGAACTGTGAACTTCAAAACTCCTCAAATACAAATTTAAAGTGTTCCACAAGGTAAATGGTATGCGGTGCTAAAATAATTTTTTAAATCGCACTTTTATAAATGAATAAGCGAAGATATTAAGAAAAACATATTAAATACTTGCGCCTCCTAGCTGCGAAATTAGGCATTATTTTGGGAATAAAATACACACAACGAGTTTTCATAATTAGTACACTGGTGTGCAAAAATTAAGGACGAAGAGGAGAAATTAGCATAACAGCGGAACGAGCAGGCAGAACGGACCGAAAGACCACTCAGGAGATAGACTAGGGTCTGGTACGGTAGGGCATGCGCATATATGCAGCATGACGTAGTGTCGGAAGGGTATAAAGCACACGGGCGGTGTACGCTCAGCAATTCGGTGAAAGCTATTGCACGTTGTACATCGGTTTCAACGACGTCGAGTTGCTGCCAACGTGTGATATGGCCAACAGGCAATCCAGTAGACTACATCTGGATGACTTTACCCGAGGTCGCGTCATTGGGAAGTTGAAAGAAGGTCGAAGTGTGACAAGTGTGGCCGAGGAGTTTGGGATCGCTCACAGCATCGTTTCACGAGCTTGGAGAGCATTTCAAACGACAAGAACAGCTGTCTGAGAGTTTAGCAGTGGTCGCCCACGAGCAACCACGGCGACGGAAGAGCGGTATATTGTCCTGCAGGCGAGAAGAAACAGACGGCAGACAGCGGGAGAAATCGCAAGGCACATGCAACTGGGCGTCCGTTATCGCGTTTTACCGTGACCAGGAGGCTATACAAAGGTGGTCCATTTGCACGACGACCAGTACGGTGTGTGCCATTAACGCCTGCTCATCGGAGACTGTGGTTTCTGTGGTGCCAGAAACACAAGAACTGTACACATTAGCGATGGGGTCGAGTTTTCTTTACGGATGAGAGCTGATTTAGTCTGACGAGCGATTCTGGGCGTATACACATCTGGAGAGAGCAGGGAACACGCAATCACACCTCCAACATCATCAAACGGGACCTGCTTGGAGGTGGCGGAGTTCTCGTTTAGGGCGGTATCATGCTTGGCAGCCGTACCGACCTCCACATCTTCCAAGGAAGTTCAGTCACTGGTGTACGCTATTGTACCGAGGTTCTCCTGCCTCACGTGCGTCTGTTTAGAGGTGCTGTGGGTCCTGAGTTCTTCTTCATGGACGACAACGCTACACCTCATCGTACAGTGGCTGCCACAGAGATGTTGGAGAGTGAAGATATTCAACGCATGGATTGGCCTGCAAGGTTCCCGGACCTAAATCCAATCGAACACGTGTGGGACCTTCTCGGGAGACGCTTGGCAGCACGTCACCAGCCGCCAGCAACGATTGCGCAGCTGCGATTGGCGCTACAAGAGAAATGGGCCACGATGCCTCAACAGCTCCTTGACAACCTCGTCCTCAGGATGGACAGACGTTGTAAATCCTTCAATGCAGTAAGGGGTGATCATATCCCCTACCAAAGACTGGATTTTTCTTAGCAGCCGCCTGTCGCATGGACGTTTCTGTCTTCTGTCCAGTTGTGCCCGAAACTACCTTTTCAATAAAGTGCCTTTGTATCATCCGTTGGATTCCTTGTTTGGACGGTTTTGCTCACTTGTCCCATATTCTTACATCTTGGGGATCTTATGGTATGATTTGAGTCGATGTGGAGCACTTCTGCTCGACGTTACATTGGAAAAACCGTCTCTTCCTAAATTTTTGCAAGCCAGTGTAGTATCTGACCGATTTTTTTCCAATCGGGTTTTCAGTCCCGCAGATATTGCTGTATAGACGGATATTACTGTAATTGCGCCCATTTTGTGGCCCACTTGGGCGTTAAGTAAATTTTTAAATCATGTAAGAAACATTTCTGACCGGAAACGCTGTCCAACAAAGAAAAACTTCTAACAGTCAGATTTCTCAAATCGGACTCTCAGAAGCAGAGATATCGACAAGAATCGGTCAACGAAAGAAATTTTTCAATCGAGTCTTCAGAAGCTCGGATCTTGCTGCAGATACATCAAAAGCAGAAATAAACGCTTACGCCCCCTTATGGCCCAGCCATTCCTTACCAAAATTAGGATCCAAGCTTCAATGAGAATTTTTTCCGTGACTCACATATATAAACGTGGAAAGAGCGATGACTTTTGTTTGATGTTTCTAATCCACGATAATTGTCTCTATTAATTATTAATTCGCCTTTTAGTTATTTGTTCAGTTGCTGTTTACCATCTTTGGTGAATCCCCAACATTGTGCGGGGCTCTAAAAAGAAACCCGCCAAGTGGCTTCGCAGTTTGTTGTATGTGAGTCTGGAGGAATTCAAGGCCGCTGTGGTGCAGTGGAAGCATGTCCGGCGCGTTACAGGAAGACCCTGGGTTCGATTCCTGGTGGCGGCCAATGAGAATCTTTCCGTGACTCACTTATAAACGCGGAAAGAGCGATGACTTCTGTTTGATGAAAAATTAGGAATACTATGCAGAAAAATTTCCATCCGAAGCTGTATCCAACGCAGGAAGAATTCTTCAAATTTAATTTTTAGAAGCATAGATATCGGGGGAAATGCAATTTGACTTTAAGCTCTTTATAACGGGAAATCTATGCATTGCTTTAAAAAACACTCCCAAAATAGTCTTCGATATAAATAACACCGAAAGGTAAAATAATTTTTTCAATCGGTATTTAGAAGCAAATATATGGAATGAAATGTATTTTGAATTCGATATCTTCTGCATTTACGCATTCTAGTGGCGAAGTTTTTCATCGGAAAAAAACCGGAATATGAGGATCATCATTCTAACATTTCGAGCTATCCAATAAAAAAAGCAAATCAAATCGGACTAATAGTTACAGAAATGTGGTGTCCACAGATAGACGGACGAACAAAGTGATAACATAAGCATGATCAAATTTTGAAGATGACAATCCCTTTTTTGGTGTAAATATGACAAGGATGGTAAGTCAGATAAAATCGGAAAACTTATACAATAAAACAAGTTTGTAAAATCATGCAATGGATTGATTATAATACGCTTTCCAACATAATAGAAATCATTACTCATGTTATCACTCAAGTTATGAGAATAATGGCTGAGGAATATATCTCAGTCCTATGCCCTGACCCTTGATCCCATATCGATGATATTCAACAGAACCGGTTCAGTATACCTCCGAAATAACATGATAACGTTTTGTCGCAATCGAAGCAATTTTACGTAAGTTATGATGCATAAGGGCTATGGAATAGATCCCGCTGCTGTGTCCTAACCTTTGACCCCATTTCGCCCATTTTTAATAGAATTCGTCCACAGGTAGGCCCCTACAGCATACTAACATTTCATCCAAATCGAAGCATTTTTACATAAGTTATGACGCATAATAGAGATGGAAGTAATTCCGCTCCTATGTCCTGAACTTTGACTCCATTTCCAATAGGGTTTGTGGCCAGGTGGTCCCCTACCACATACTAAAATTTCATCGAAATCGAACCTTTTTCACGTTAGTTATGACGCATAAAAGCAGTGGAATAGATCCCGCTTCTATGTACTGACCTTTCACCCCATTTCGTTCACTTTAAATAAGGTTCCTTCCCAGATGATACCCTACAAATACTAAAATTTCATCGAAATCGAACGATTGTTACGCGAGTTATCATGCGGACGGACATACGCACACAACGCGTGACGTAAAGCAGATGGGAATCTTGCCCATATGCTCGCAAGAGTATGACGTCATAAAACTTTATTAGGATCCAAACACAACGCGTGACGTAATGAGACAGATGGCGTGACCGCGCGCCAACATTCTCAAACGCAAGATTGTGACGTCATAAGATTTCTAAGCATTGGAAGCATTAATGGAACGACGACATGACACTAAAAACGTTATGATTCGGGGTGGTTATTTAACCCACAAAACGAATTCTCCTAAAGTCAAGATCAAGCTAAACGATTTCTAGTACCAGAAAGCGGTAGGTTAACGACTTTCATCAAAATGTTTAGAGCCGTTTTCAAAATAAAATGTACATACATACATACATACATACATACATACATACATACAAGAACTGCTACTTTAAGGTGGACGTCAAGTAATTTTGCTTCCTATACTTCCAGTGGAAAAACTTCTGTACACATTTTCTTGACAATTAATGCGTTCCCAAAAATGAAAATTTAAACATCGATTAAAATAGCTTCATTTCATAACTTGGAATACTTAATATTTTCTAAACCATAACCGTAATAATATTTTCTCAGCCATAACCGTAATTATGCAATCCAACATTTATTTGTCCATTGACGTCATCAAAGTACAGGTCACGCCATCTTTTTTCTGGTTTCAACACCACCAAAGTAAACGTTATTGTTTTTTAATATAATTATGCTTATGTTTTAGAAAATGTTAAGTATTCCAAGTTATAGTATGAAGTTATTTTAATCGATGTTCAAATTTCCATCCTTGGGAACACACTAATTGTGAAGGAAATCTGTACAAAAGGCTTTCCATTGGAAATATAGGAAGCAAAATTACTTGATGTCCACCTTAGTGTGGGATAAGGGCGATGGAATGGATCCCGATCCTATGTCCTGACCTTTGACTCCATTTGCCAAATTTTCAATAGGGTTCCTCTCCAGGAGGTCCCCTACCACATACTAAAATTTCATCGAAATCGAACCATTTTTACACACCTTATGACGCTTAAGGACAATGGAATGCATCCCGCTCCCATGTCCTGACCTTTGACTCCACTTCACCCATTTTCATTAGGGTTCGTCCCCAGGTGGTCCCCTACCACATACTAAAATTCCATTGAAATCGAACCATATTTACGCAAGTTATGACGCATAAGAGCAATTGAATGGATCCCGCTCTTATGGCGTGACCTTTGACCCCACTTCACCCATTTTCAATAGGGTTCGTCCCCTGGTGGTCCCCTACGACATACTAAAATTTCATCGAAATCGAACCATTTTTACGTGAGTTATCGTGCCGACAGACGGCCGGACGGAAAAAGCTGGAGCATATACGCTTCTTCAACCTACGTTTGGAAAGCATAAAAAAAGGCAAATCAAATCCGACTAATAGTTACAGAAATATGGTGTCCACAGATAGACGGACGAACAAAGTGATAGCATAATCATGATCAAATTTTGAAGATGACAATCCGTTTTTTTTTTGGTGTAAATATGACAAGGATGGTAAGTCAGATAAAATCGGAAAACTTGAAAATTTCGTCGTCCTTGAGCGTGAATCGAACCCGCGCCTCCCAGATAGCGCCCGGGTATGCTACCCACTACACCACCCAGAAAGTCCAAGTCTGAAGTTTCCGATTAATTTAATTTGAATATATTGTCATATTTACACCAAAATAAGTTAGTAAAAACATGCAATGCATTGATTATGATACGCTTTCTAGCATACCAGAAATCATTACTCAAGTTATGAGGATAATAACTGTAGAATAAATCTCGCTCCATGCCCTGACCTTTGACCTCATTTCGCCCATTTTCAACAAGGTTTGTCCCCAGGTGGTTCTCCACCACATTCTAAAATTTTATCGAAATCGAACCATTTTTATGCACGTTAGCACGCATAAGGGCAATGGAATGGATCCCGCTCTTATGACCTCACCTTAGACCCCATTTCACCCATTTTCAACAGGGTTCTTTCCCAGGTGGTCCTCTACCACAGACTAACATTTCATCGAAATCGAGCCATTTTTACGCAAGTTATGACGCATAAGGGCAATGGAATGGATCCTGCTCCTATGTCGTGACCTTTAACTCCATTTCGCCCATTTTCAATAGGGTTCGCCCCCAGTGGTCCCCTACCATATTACTGAAATTTCATTGCAATCGAACAATTTTTACGTGACTTATCGTGTGAACAGGCAGACCGACAAAGCTGGGGCATATACGCTTCTTCAACCTACGGTTGGAAAGTGTAAAAACGGAATATCATCTTCAAAATTTGTATTGTATGGTGTAATCCCGTATTCCATTCATGATCAGCATGATCTTTTTTTACAAAAGTCGTGTAAAAATGAAAAGAAGATATGTGCAGGAAAAACTTCCCCAGTGAATCATTTTTCGTCTTTTCTTTAAGCAAGCAGTTAGCGTTAATTAACTGTTAGTTCTTTACTCGAAATTCAACCTCATGTCTCACTTAAATTCCAGTGTCATTAACCCCCTCGGCGTCAAGGAAGTTCAGCAAATGCGAGTATATGACGTTTAGTGTCACCTTTATCATTAAAAAGGACAAAGACACCGCATCTAAACTCTACCTCTACAATTTTGATTCCACCAAAGGTTTCTGAGCCACTAGATACGTTAATCGGTCTAATTAAATCGTCAATATTCAGAAGACTAAAAGCAGATCATCGAATGCAACCTTGCATAACAACGGCCTGTGAATATAATTTAAAGAGGGCGGGATTTTCCAGATGAAGGAAACACTTGAGAGTCCTAACTTACCAAAAAATGATTCAAAACAGATCTCAAATTGTCTTCAACTGCTTATACCGATCACAATTTCCCGGAAAACGTTCATTTTGTACGAAATTTTTAAATAAATTATGCGCTTTATTTTTTTTACACTCATGAATAACAGCCGATAAATACTTAAGAAGTCGTGTACAGCATAAACTTACTGAACGTTGTTGCTGTTATTATTGCCTTTTTCGTACATGCATGCGCATGTGCGAAATATTCACTCCGGCTACAAGTTATTAAAAAAAGAAATACGTGTTAGGTGTTCTGAATAAAAAAGCTACATTCTAAAAAATAAGAGGTGTGAATTCACAGAAATTACTGCAAATAACGAGCAGAAAAGTTGCCGGTAGGTATCCGTGATTTTCAGAAATTTCCGTTTTTAAAAGTGCCCGTTTATTTTAACTTCCATATTTTCACAAATTTTTCCGTAGTCAAAAATTCCGTTTATTTCAGAAAAGTCCATTTCAGGTTTTTTCGTATTTAAATTGAAATTCCGCAAAATCGACGACCCTGCATTTTTCAGCCCTTGCACCGGATAATCCTTCCGCTGCAGTCAGGATCGAACCCCCATCTTTTGGGTTGGTTCAACAGGTAACGAGCGCGCTTAACCACTGAGCCACAAACGCTCGGAAATCCTAATCACATGCATCGTAAAATAAATTGCGCGACGAAAATTTTTTTTTTGGTGTTGTTGTTATTCATGCAAATGATTTAGTAATTTTATTTTCTGTTGGAGCTTGTTATTTTTCTTAAAAGGTTTATAATAATTTTTTTCTCTGTATGAATTTTTACAAATTACGTATTTTTCATCGCAATTTTTCGAAGCAACAAAATGCTTTACAACTTTAATTTTTTAAACTGGCAATGACTTTCACTTATCTTTAAAAAAAGTGAAATGGTGTGCAAAAATTAAGAACGAAGAGGATAAATTAGCATAACAGCGGAACGAGCAGGCAGAACGGACCAAAAGACCGCTCAGGATATAGACTAGGGTCCGGTACGGTAAGGCATGCGCATATATGCAGCATACCGTAGGGGGGTGGGGGAGTGTTGGAAGGGCATAAAGCACACGAGCGGTGTACGCTCAGCAATTCAGTGAAAGCTATTGCACGGTGTACATCGGTTTGAACGACGTCAAGTTGCTGCAACCGTGTGGTATGGCCAACAGGCAATCCAATAGACGACATCAGGCTGACTTTACCCGAGGTCGCGTCATTGGGAAGTTGGAAGTAGGTTGAAGTATGACTAGTGTGGCCGAGGAGTTCGGGATAGCTCACAGCATCGTTTCACGAGCTTGGAGAGCATTTCAAACGACAGGAACAGCTGTCCGAGAGTTTAGCAGTTGTCGTCCACGAGCAATCACGGCCGCGGACGACCGGTATATTGTCCTACAGGCGAGAAGAGGCAGACGGCAGACAGCGGGAGAAATCGCAAGGCGCATGCAACAGACAACTGGACGTCCGTTATCGCGTTTTACCGTGATCAGGAGGCTACACAAAGGTGGTCTATTTGCACTACGACCAGTACGGTGTGTGCCATTAACGCCTGCTCATCGGAGACTGCGGTTTCTGTGGTGCCAGAAACACAAGAACTGGACACATCAGCGATGGGGTCGAGTTTTCTTTACGGATGAGAGCTGATTTAGTCTGACGAGCGATTCTGGGCGTATACATATCTGGAGAGAGCAGGGAACACGCAATCACACCTCCAACATCATCGAAAGGGACCGGTTTGGAGGTGGCGGAGTTCTCGTTCGGGGCGGTATCATGCTTGGTAGCCGTACTGAGCTCCACATCTTCCAAGGAGGCCAAGTCACTGGTGTACGCTATTGTACCGAGGTTCTCCTGCCTCACGTGTGTCTGCTTAGAGGTGTTGTGGGCTCTGAGTTCCTCTTCGTGGACGACAACGCTACACCTCATCGTACAGTGGTTGTCGCAGAGCTGTTGGAGAGTGAAGATATTCAACGCATGGATTGGCCCGCAAGGTCCCCGGACCTAAATCCAATCGAACACGTGTGACACCTTCTCGGGAGAGGCTTGGCAGCACGTCACCACAGCCGCCAGCAACGATTTCGCAGCTGCGATTGGCGCTACAAGAGGATTGGGCAGCGATGCCTCAACAACTCCTTGAGAACCTCGTCCTCAACATGGACAGACGTAAATCCTGCAACGTAGTCAGGGGTGATCATATCACCTACTAAAGACTGAATTTTTCTTGGCAGCCGCCTGTCACATGGACGTTTTTGTCTTCTGTCCAGTTGTCCTCGAAGCTACCTTTTCAATAAAGTGCCTTTGCATCCTTTGGATTCCTTGTTTGGACGGTTTTGCTCACTTGTCACATATTCTTATATCTTGATTATGGTATGATTTGAGTCGATGTGGAGCACTTCTGCACGACGTTGCATTCGAAAAACCGTCTCGTCCTTAATTTTTGCACGCCAGTGTATAATAAATTGTTGCCGCACAAAATAGGGGAGAGGAGAAGACATACTATGTGCCACAATAAACAAAATTCATGCGATATGCTATCCACAATATTTGGTCTTCGCTAAAATACATGAGCGAGATCGATCATAATATCCGATCCACCTCTGTTTAACTCTGTTAATTGACAGAAAACATATCCCTGAGCTGAAGCATGGTTTTGCTTTTTTCTTTCTCGAGGATTTTTCTGCATTAATCCTTTGCTTTTAGCAATGTCTCGACTTCGAAGAAATCTAAAAAAGCTGATTAGTTGTGTCTTCTTCCTTTTTGAGTTCTCCAATATGGTTGACGGTTCTTCCATCATCCCCGAAGAATGATGTGAAGAGCAACTGAGCTGATATGGGTCTTGGATTACGCTCCATTCTAATTCAAAAGCTGAATGTCACGTTTAAGTGTCATGCCCAGAAAATGGGGGAGTTTTGTGCCTGGGGCGGCATGTAGTGTGGAGTGAAGAGGATTTCAAGCAGGCGTTGAAAAGCTTCACTCTTGATTCACTCCACGCTAAATGCCGCCCCAGGCCGTAGGTCACGCCCAGGCACAAAATTCTCCTATTTGCTGGCGGGACACTCAAACGTGACATTTAAAAGTACGTGTCTGTGGCCACCTTAAAGACAAGCAATCTGGATGGCTTTTTGAGCAATGACTAAAACTCTCCTATTTGCTGGCGGGACACTCAAACGTGACATTCAAAAGTACGTGTCTGTGGCCACCTTCAAGACAAGCACTCTGGATGGCTTTTTGAGCAATGACTAAAACTCTCCTATTTGCTGGCGGGACACTCAAACGTGACATTCAAAAGTACGTGTCTGTGGCCACCTTCAAGACAAGCACTCTGGATGGCTTTTTGAGCAATGACTAAAATTTTCCTATTTGCTGGTGGCACACTCAAACGTGACATTTAAAAGTACGTGTCTGTGGCCACCTTAAGGACGAACACTCTGGGTGGCTTTTTGAGCAATGACTAAAATTTTCCTATTTGCTGGCGGGACACTCAAACGTGACATTTAAAAGTACGTGTCTGTGGCCAGCTTCAAGACTAGCACTCTAGATGGCTTTTTGAACAAGGACTAAAATTCTCCTATCTGCTGGTGGGAAACTCAAACGGGACATTCAAAAGTACGTGTCTGTGGCCACCTTAAGGACGAACACTCTGGGTGGCTTTTTGAGCAATGACTAAAATTCTCCTATTTGCTGGCGGGACACTCAAACGTGACATTCAAATGTACGTGTCTGTGGCCACTTTCAAGACAAGCACTCTGGATGGCTTTTTGAGCAATGACTAAAATTCTATTTGCTGGCGGGACACTCAAACGTGACATTCAAAAGTACGTGTCTGTGGCCACCTTCAAGACAAGCACTCTGGATGGCTTTTTGAGCAATGACTAAAATTTTCCTATTTGCTGGTGGTACACTCAAACGTGACATTTAAAAGTACGTGTCTGTGGCCACCTTCAAGACTAGCACTCTAGATGGCTTTTTGAACAATGACTAAAATTCTCCTATTTGCTGGTGGGAAACTCAAACGGGACATTCAAAAGTACGTGTCTGTGGCCACCTTAAGGACGAACACTCTGGGTGGCTTTTTGAGCAATGACTAAAATTCTCCTATTTGCTGGCGGGACACTCACACGTGACATTCAAAAGTACGTGTCTGTGGCCACCTTCAAGACAAGCACTGTGGATAGCTTTTTGAGCAATGACTAAAATTCTCCTATTTGCTGGCGGGACACTCAAACGTGACATTCAAAAGTACGTGTCTGTGGCCACCTTCAAGACAAGCACTCTGGATGGCTTTTTGAGCAATGACTAAAATTCTCCTATTTGCTGGTGGGAAACTCAAACGTGACATTCAAAAGTACGTGTCTGTGGCCACCTTAAGGACAAACACTCTGGGTGGCTTTTTGAGCAATGACTAATATCACTTTACCGTAAGAACGGAGCTTGATTGTCTGAATGGAACAGACTGGATTTTCAGAAAAAGTTTGTTACCCGTAATTTTGTTGGGTCTTCACAGAAGGGCCAGAATACTTCTGATCGAAAGGAGATGTAGAGAAAAACACCATGTACACTATTATACTTTTTGTGAAAATTCCAACACCATGAAGGACTGCTGGTATCAGTTTGAAACGTACAGGATATATACGACGGGTAAGGACATGCAAACAATTTAAATGTCAGTGAAAGTGAACATGCGGTATCGGAGCAGCGCCCTCTTAACTGTCCAGTCTTGGGTAGAAAGAGCCTTGGGCTCCAAGTGGGCAACGTCCGTGACTGCCGCAGAAAGGGCCTCAGATTCGATCCCAGGCAGGTATGAAAGCTTGATCCACTAAATATCCGCCGTGCGTCGGATGGGCACGTTTAGCCGCCGGACCCCAGGTACTGGCCTCCCGGTAATAAATAAGGGCGTCTGTCTTCCTCTCCCTTTCTACCTCGCTTCCGTGTCACTTTCCTATCGGGCACTCTAGCCCAAATCTCCTAGCTTCCTGTTTCTAAGGGTTGTTTAAGACCTGGGGTCAGACACTCCCTTCCTAAAATCCTCTACATATGATCATTTGATGTTGAAGTCAGTGAAGAGCCGAAAGGGTGTTTCTTGTGTCTCACTATGCACCGTCATTGAAGAAGGTCGCATCATGAACACCTGACGGACTTTGGACGAGGAAGGATAGTTGGGATGAGAGAAGCTGGATTTTTGCTGCCGGAAAAATTGCCATTTTGTACGAGACGAAACGCCAGTGGAGTAAGTGGACATATGAAGTTCGGACGCACAGAAATCCGAGAAATGGACCGCAAAATCGCACGACTGTACGGGATGACAGACTAATGCATGGCAGTGACCGATCGCACAGCGACACGTTAGCGCAGCAGTGGAGCTCTGTCACAGGTCAGGCTTTGTCCATCAGCACATTTCAATGTCGTCTGCTTAACAGAGGACTGGTCGTTAGCATCTCATTGCTGAGCATTCCTTTGAACCTCAACCACAAACGCTTCGGGCTACAATCGGGTCTCAAACCCAGACAATGTCGCACTGATTGGCAACAAGTCGTGTTTTCTGACGAGTCATGTTTCATCTTGATGCACGATGATGGTCGCATACGTGTTCGAAGACATCGTGGGGAAGGGCACCTTGTTGCCTTCCTTTTTGCAGTGTCATACCAGCCTAACGCCAAGCGTCATGGTTTAGGGTGCTATTGGGTTCAATTCGCGATCTCGCCTGACGCGAATTGAGGAAATCCTTAACAGCCAGTGACACATCGTAGATGTTTTAGAGGCAGAGGTGATACCCTTCCTTCAGGGTTATCCTGGCGTTATTCCAGTAGGACAACGCTCTGGCACATGTGACCAGAAATGTCCAAGACCTCTTTCATGAACGGCAGATACCGCTTCTTCTCTAGCATGCAGGTTCGCCTGATATGTTCCCAATCGAAGATATTTGGGACATGGTAGCTAAGCGACTGTCACCACAATGTGACAGTCGCTTTGCTCCGCTAGTCACCACAAATGAACTCTGGTCGCTTATAGAAGCAGCCTGGCACTCTATTCCCCAGGACCATATCAAAAACCTCTTCCATTCAATGCCACGACGTGTAGAAGCTGTTATTGCTGCTCCAAGTGCCTTCACACCAGCGGCGCATATTCGAGGCTA
Source organism: Macrothele yani (assembly GCA_039090855.1). Classification (NCBI taxonomy): domain Eukaryota; kingdom Metazoa; phylum Arthropoda; class Arachnida; order Araneae; family Macrothelidae; genus Macrothele; species Macrothele yani. The sequence continues at coordinate 38,616,850 of CM077004.1, forward strand.
GCTACTGTAGGTTAGCTGCAAAGCCCAGAGAATGCACAAATAAAAGTCAGTTAAATATACACAAATAAAAGTCAGTTATCAACGGTATTAAGATATGTCGATGCTTTCGCTGAGAAAAACAACAACACGTGCGGATTCGCTTCTTTGATTCAGTCTGGCGAGCAAAGGCCAACGGCATAACGCAAGTAGCTCTTTCAGAGTCTTCGCTGTTCTGGTTAAAAAACCTTCGATACGATCGCCTGCTAGCTTTTCCATGACAACATGAATGAGCGTATGAAGGGGAATGGATGCGCAACGGTTCGCCCAGAAAAGAGAAGACTTGGACTACCTCAGTCACTCGCATGCTCCCACCTGTAGCAGCACGCATTTCGCGAGAGTTATTTCAGTTTGTGTGAAGTGTCAATTAATTAAAAGCAGTGATATTATATCTTAAATTTGTGGCTTTGTTGGGTTCGAACTGTTTTTAACAAATTTTGTGAAAGCTTCCCTGAACATCTTTTGTAAAAACTTAAAGAACTCTATGCTTCAAGTTTTGATACAGCTCGATTAAAAAAATGAACTGAAGGTGTTTTATTCACTTGATGAATATTAAAACCAATCAGAAAGAGACATTACTTGTTACATAAAGTTGAGTAAATTGGACAAAGTGTTTAGTGAGGCGTACAAATTAGCAGACCTACTGTTCTAAAGTTTCCATCAACAACTGCAGCTGCCGAAAGAAGTTTTTCTGCATTTAAAAGAATCAAGATATATCTTAGAGCCACGCAAGGACACGTAGGCCTACATTCGAGCAACTTGGTTGATTTGTTAATAGAGAAAAACATTCTTTTTTAATATGAAAAACTAGTCGGAAGAAAATTTTTTTGAAAACGTAACACTCAAGTTCACACAAAAGGAAGAGTTCATGTACAAAGAGAGTATTCAAATCCTAATCCTGATAATTATTTGGTATCATGTTAGCAATAGCATGCATCTAAAATAAGTTACATCTATTACTTAACAATTAAAAATTAAATTTCGCAAAAAAAAAAAAAAAAACAGTACTGGGGGGGGGGAGAAAGAAGAGATAGCCCACGTCTCTCGGACCCAAGATATGCCACTGCTTCACACGATACTGAGTTTTTGAAGCGAAAAAATGCTGTACTGCTCTAGAAATGTAATCATTTATTTTCTGTAACATGAGGAACGCGATTTTTTTCTTGGTGTTTCCATTTTCAAAAACAGTTTATATGAAAAAATTAGTGGGACATGCGCGAAGGACAGTTCTATAATGGAAGCCTCTGACAGATACTGAGGTATGATATTCTTCATTTGAATATCATACCTCAGTATCTGTCAGAGGCTTCCATATAACCTATTGAGAATGAAAAATCTGAGTACTACTGACTGAATTTTCTGTGAAAATGTAGCCAAGATTAGACCTTCGCAGGAGAATTATTGTTCTTGCATGAATTTTAAACACAAGCCCCCAGAAACAGTATCAACATTGTAAGTCTTTCCTATAAGACAGCGGCAGCTTTTGCATGCGCACTTCGTCTGAGAATGACACAAGAATTGAATTTTGCTGTTCTTCCACGTGATTGTTACGACGGAAAGAAAAAAGCCAATTATGGGCGCAAATGAAAAACTTGTTAAATAGACATTAGATGTGTTTTTGTTTAGAGAATATAAATTTATAACGAGGAACAGTACACCAATTAAGTATAGTAAATAGTAACGCTGTTCAATTGTTAAGCGTTCTATTTTTCAGTTTCTGCCTAACTTCCTTGAAAAAGCCATCTGGTTGATGTGCGAAAGCTTGGAAACGCTTATGTGTCTACTTCCTACGCCAATAAATCGGATCAGTAGTACAGCGTTACTATTTATTAGAGAATATATTTTCAACCTCTGTTAAGTAGTAGCGCAAGAGCAACAACAGAAGGAAGGACGAATTATATGTTTTCAACAATACTTTTTTTTTCCGAGACAGAACAATTTTTGATATTAATTACTGTTTCGTAGTGTAGCACCTTATTCGAAATAATTGAAATTGTTGTCTTTTTTTTTCTTCACTCTTTAATATAGCATCAGATTGTGACTAATTTATCGCCGACCTGTTTTGTTTTTTCTCGCAGTCATGTGTTCATGAATGAAGACTATGAACAGGAAATGCTGATTTTAATCAGGCTAGATAACTTCTCTTTGCGGTAGTGTATAAAATAAATTACTTCTTAAAGATCATTTGCAAGATTCCTCCTCCCATGGTATGACGTGCTGGTTCTTCTCCTCTCTCTCTAATCAACGACATCAATTATCATCTGTCTTTCTGCATACGACAATTTTCACGTCAAAAACGGATAAACCAGCGCGGTCTGTCATTGCACAGAAGAAGCGCTGACTGCTAATGACACCATCATTAGAACTCGCACAATGGTGACGCGTTTGCAACAAACAGAAAACTATTAAGTGCGAACAAAATCGCGTCAACATTTCATTGATTGCCAGTCACAGCAGCCGTCACAAGCTCGTACTTTGGCACCTCTGACAAGCGGTTTGCATTCTGCTTTCACAGGAGGAAAACAATTCTGTCTAGACGATTGAAAAGGTAGACAAGGGATCCATCTCTTGAAGCTCTAACCTGCGAGAGATATCATCCCCAAACGCAGAGAACGAGAAACAAATTTGTATCTTTTTCATGACCACGGGGCACGGGCCCCGAAATGAAACTGTTCTTTTCTTTTAGTTCATTTCTTCCCTCCCTTATCCTGAACTCACCTGTAAGGTGAGGTGGAAACAAAAGTGGTGGAGAAATCTTCCCAACCGGAACATTTGGTTGTACCAATTGTCGCACTAACTGCCCCCTCGCGTGTAAACACATCCATGAAATCACGCCAACTCCAAGTGCTGGGGAATGGTTGTATGCGAAAGATTTCTATCTCTTGAGCCATTTTACTCTTTCCTCCCTGTTCCCTCCCGCGATTCGGTCACCAGCAATTGTTTAAAGCGCTTCCATACCCTCTTTCTGCTCCCCGTGTTGCATTTGTTTTTTGTTTTCTCCATATGGCCACCACTTTTTAATTCTCCCATCATCACTTCTATTGATGATCGTTCTCGAATAATAATGATAAACATTTTATGCGTTTCTCCTGTCCATGATTATAGTACTTTAAACCTGCGAATAACAGCAGAAAAAGGAAAGAAGTGTGAAATTTGGGAACTCCAGTGCCGCAAAGCGTTAGGGCGTGTATTTCAATTGTTAAGCAGCACATAAGGATATACTTTTCGCGGTGACAACTACTCTCAGAAATTCATGGTTTACTTCTCAGAAAGAAAACACTGCTACTTTATTAATACGAGAAAGATCCGTGTTCAAGATAACAACTCGTTAAATCGAATTATATACACCGTGTAAGCAAAATTATTCGTACATCACATGTGCAAGTAAACCTGCACTTGCGAAACCAGACGCGCGGATGTTTTAGGGGCAGAATATACGAAGTGCGATCAAAAATATCCGAGACTAGGTACGTAGCGCGCCAACAGATGACAGTACGCGGATGCGCGAGTAGCGCTCGAGGGAAGTGACCTTCATGAGTCATTGTACCGAGTGGCGTCGTTTTGTGACCATCGGGATCTGTGCTACACCATATTTGGTGACCACGTGCAGAACACAGCTGCGATTTCGGTATGGACTGCAAACTAGAGCAGCGAGCGAACATCAAATGCTGCGTCAAACTCGGCAAATCGGGAACGGAGACGCGTGAAATGTTGCGGCAAGCTTATGGCAATGAAGCAATGAGTTGTGTGAGATGTTTTGAGAGGCACTCGCGCTTCAAGAGCGGCGCTGGAAGACGATGAGAAGTCAAGACGCCTGTACACGAGCAAACCCTCCGAAAATGTGGACAAAATTAGGGAACTGGTGCATGAGGATCATTGGAGAACCATTCAAGGCAGTGCTACCATCGTCAATGTGTCATACGGAACAGTGCAATAAATTCTGACGTCGGTTTTGAACATACACCGTATTGCTGCAAAGTTTGTGCCAAAGGTTCTGAACCGCGAACAGAAGGTGCTCCGTGTCGAGCTATGCGAAGATCTTTGTCAGCAGGTGGTGAATGAACCAACGTTCCCGCAAAAAAGTTAGAGTTGGTCGGCTCAGAATCCTGACTGGAACCCTATAGATAACATCTAGGTCGAATTGCATCGTAGGATGCGTGGAGTAAGAGATGTCCCAACAAACAAAGCTGAATTTCTTACTCTGATCATATCGGCGAATATTTACAAGAAATTGTTGGGGAGAGTTTCAAGAAGACTAAGTCCGCCAAAGGTTTAAGCATACAATTCTAAATGTATGCAAATAAAGATTATTTGTAGACATGCAAGTGTCCGGATGTTAATAGTAGGGCAACGCAGTTGAGGATCTGATGATCTACAACTGACTCAAACATTTTGGTGGAAGTGGATACCATCATCACTGATCTGAAGCTTTCAGTTACTGATCTTTCTGATGCACCAGATTAACCAGATTTTCCCCGGAGAGCAGAAAAAAAATGTTGGTTACCAAAGGCTTACTGCAAAAAATTCAGCGTGCAATAGGAAAGCTCTGCAAGCAGACTTAATGAAGTATTGCATCAAAGCAAAGAGTCTTATTTGACATCTGATCAACGACATCTTCGATTTCACGCAGTCTGATTGTACGCATGTAAAGCACATCAAAAGTGAAAAATCTAAGAGATAGTTTGAAGCCTGATTTTACAACACGAAAAACTATTTCCAGAAAGGTAGTGAAAGTTTCAGTTACGGTGTTCAGGCCAGTAAAGGAAACAACAGATCAGAATAAGTCATAATTTATGAGGTGTCGTAAGATTTCCCTTAATCCTTGAATAAGCCCGAAGAAATTGCTTAAGTCTGTTCCAAGGCTGTTCTGTTTTTCAAGAATTAGAATGTATATCTAATATTCTAATTATTCTTGCTGGTACCACATCAGGTTGCGGAGTATATCCAGAAATTTGCAGAGGTAAAGAAGTGGAATTAAAGACGAACTTACAGGAAACAAAAATGATGTACAATGCTCTTACAAGAACTGAAAATTTAGAGATTCATGGGACTAATTTAGAAGTGACTGATGACTACATCTATATTGGACCACATACAAAGCGACGGTCACATCGAACAAGAAATTAATAATAGTAAAACTTCGCTGGAGGGCATTCGGAAAAACTGCAATTTTCAAGAGCAATATTCCGCTATGTGTTAAAAGCAAAGTGTGTAACCAAATATGACTTATGGATCAGAAACATAGACCTTAAATAAAGGCGGCATATAGATGCTGTTAATAACTCGAAGGAGCATGGGGAGATGTATCCTCATTGTCACCAAGAAAAATAGGAAAAGGACCTCGTGGATAAGGATAATGCAAAGAGTAGATGACATCAACTCAAGACCCTCAAGGTGGCAATGAGCTGAACATACTGCTAGTAGAAATGAACACCGTTGGAAAACTGAAATACTAGACACCAAGAAAAAACACCCAAAAGAACACGTGGGAAATTGTTATACGAAATACAAAAAGCATGCCGTTGTAACGTGGAGGAGAATTGCTTAAGACAGAGAATTCTGGAATGGACTTGGAGAGATTTTGGTCCGCATTATCGTTGTTGATAATTATGATCCAATATACAGTATAAAGTTGAATGTTTGTTTTTCTTTGTTGGTCCGCCATGAAAATGTACAGTTTTCAATTTAAACCACCAAATTTGGTATACTGTCTCATAGTACTCTAACTTAGACCATAGATGGTTTTTGGAAGGGATCGGAGCCCGAGGTCAAGGGGGCCCCATACAAAATTTTCGTAAAAATTTCATTTTTTACTTTTTTTTTATTTTGAATTCGAAATTAATACTTTTTGTTGTGATAAGTGCAAGAATTTAATTTTTTGTAACAAGGTGCTTTTCAATGAAGAACTGCAATACAAATCAGCATCGGAAATGAAGATAAGTAAACAAAAAAAAAATCAAACGGAAAGACTAAAAATGCTCTGTGGCTAAAGGTTCTACAGAAAATAAATTCAAATTCAATATATAAATTGAATGTTTGTTTTTCTTTGTTTGTCCGCCATGTAAATCTACAGTTTTCAACTTAGAATTCAATGAAGAAATGAAATACCATATTAGGTACGGTTCATGCCGTAAAAAAATTGTTTTCATTTTATTTGTACAAAATTTAGTGAATTATAACCAAATTCTCCCGAGCAACGCCGGGCAATTCAGCTAGTTTCCCACATTCATTACGAGAAAGGCATGTTTAGTACGAGTAAATGGGCAGATTGTAATACATTGCTTGTTAGGGATAAAACTTATTAATACATTCATTATATCACACATTATTTTGTTATGTTACATATTGCGACAAAATGAGCCAAATGAATAATATATTATGCATTTCAGTACAATTTCTTGGTAGTTGTCCTGGATAGCGGAAGAGGATACTTTTCTAATACACTGTAAAAAGCATTTTATGATGCCGAATTGAATTTAATAAAAGCAGAGTTCAATTTAAAAAAAAAGCATGAATCTGTTAGTGTAAGTGGAACAGCACTTAAAAGAATATATTGAACACGTGTGTGTGTGTGTGTGTGTGTGTGTGTGTAATCCATTTCTCTTGGCGGAATATAGGGAATACATTTCTTATGCAGTGAAAAAAGCATTTTATGATGCCGAATTAAATCTAATAAAAGCAGAGTTTATTGTTAAGAAGAAAAGTATATCTGTTAGTGTATGTGGAACAGCACTTAAAAGAATACATTGAACATGCGTGTAGGGGGAGTGGGGAGTGTAATCCATTTCTGTTGGAGGTGTTTAAAAAGTGATACAAATACATAATCTGTTTTCATTTCACTATTTCTTTCATGTCCACACATACAACGGATAGAGATATCACTTGTATTTGCCATACAGAGAGAAAGAATCTTGAAAGTGGCCGAAATTACTATCGGTTCTGCTAGTAGCAAAGTGGTCTTTTTTAGTCGGCATCCAGTAAGGGATGAAATCGAAAGGCCATTGCTTGAGTGGATTGATAAGTGTATAAAGCATGTGTAAAAACACAATTTTGTCCGTGACAGGGATCGAACTCACGCCCCCTCACTCCGGAGTAAGTTGCTCTTCCAACTAAGCTACATGGACGGAATGTATAGCTGCAGATTTGTCGTCTTGACACGTGCTTTACCTCTGTAGTACGTCACACGTGATGATCCGTTAAGTTATCTTATGCACCACGGAACACAACATTCGGGTTTGGGAACACTTAAAAAAAATTTCCATATAAATTAATGATAATTACGCCATTTCGGCTTGCGAAAGATTTCATAGAAACACTCTAATTTCGGATAGCGGGGGAAACTGTAACTGTATGTAGTTTTGAAAGAAGATTCTCGGTTTTAACTACAAAAAATTCAACAGTTCTAAATTTTCTAAAGTTTACCCAATTTTTAAGTTACAGTTTCAACCAGGAATTTTAAATTGGATTGGCTGCTTAAAACCATATTCATAATGGAAATTTTCAACCTTCAAATAATTTGCTTTCATCCAAACCTCCACTCCTAATTTTTCAACACCCCACAAAAAAAATTTCAATAGCCATCCAATTTGAAATTCCTGGTTAAAACTCTGACTTGGAGACAAAGAAAAAAAAAAAAAAAAAAAAACTCAGGACTCCAACACTCTGAAAAGATTTAAAGAGCTTTGATATTCTCCAGGTGTGCACAAGAGATAAGGGGGATTAGTTAACATCGCCTAAAATGCCGTTATAAGAAGCGCAATCTGGTAATAATTGAAGTCATGGCTATTTGTAGAATATATAACTGATTATGGAGTTTACTTAGGAATTAAAATTGTTTTTAATGGTCAATGGTCCAACTCCGGAAGACTTATTAACTTGAAAAATCACCTACAACAAAGGATTGTTTGAAAAACTATGGAGTATTAGTAAAAAAATTAAAATTATACTAGCTCTAGGCTTGGTAAATAAAATCAGCAACTACCTGCCAAAATGATTAGGGGTATGCAAAAGTTACCGCCGTTTTAAGAAGAAAGGAACAATCAGGAAGCCAGTACACATTTATTCAACGAAGTATTGGCAGTTAGCGTCAGCGACCTCTTGCCAATTTTCAGGCAACAAATGACTGCCCCTGTGATAGAAGGAATCTGGTTTTGAGCTGAAGAACGCAGTGGCGAGATTTTCCACCTCTGGAACTGTGGCGAACTGCCGTTGGGCTAGGGCATGTTGTATAGAGCTAAACAGATGAAAGTCAGAGGGTGCAATGTCCGGGGAGTAAGCCTGCTGCGGTAAAACCTTCCAGTGTAACTGTTCAAGGGTTGATTTCGCAGAGGCCCCGACATGTGGTCTGGCATTATCGTGTAACGGGATGACTGGGCTGCTTCCTTGACCTGTCCATGGGCGTTTCTGCTCGATTACGAGGTTGAGTTTCATCAACTGATTGCTATATCGTTGTGCAGTTACTGTTTCACCCGATCTCAACAGTTCGAAGTACAGCACTCTATGCATATCCCATCACACACACAACAGCACCATTTTCCCGTGGACATCCTGTTTTGCAGTGGCTTTTGATCTCTGGCCTGGGTCTACTCGGAATCGCTTACGTACGGGGTTGTCGCAATAGACCAATTTTTCATCCCTGGTGACAACCTTCCACAAGAAATTCTTCTCTTGAAACCTCTTCAGGAACGATATGCAGATGCCCAATCGTTGACCAATATTACGCTCCGTTAAAGTATGCGGAACTCTCTTACCAATCTTCTGGATCTTCCCTAAGGACTGCAGACGTCGTATAACCGTCGATTGAGTCACTTTCAAACATTTCGCCAGTTGCGTGGTCGATTGTGTGGCATCCTCTTGCAACACCGATTCCAGCTCCTCGTCTGCGAGTTCCTGTGGTGTATCTGCAAGTGGCTTGTCTTCCAAGCTTAGATTACCTTTCTTAAACTTGGCAAACCATTCTCGATACGTCCGCTCCCCCATACGCCTGACATATTGTACCGTATGCTTCACTCGCACTTTTCCCTAAATTAAACATGAATAACAAACAGTGCCGCAAATGAACTTTATCGACCGCCAGGCTTGGCTTCATGTACGAACTGACAGCACGTGTCGCCGGCCGGTTCGGCCCTTACAGCGCCTGCTAGCGGTGGCGGCGGAAACTTTTGCATACCCCTAATAAAACAGAAAGAAACTAATATCTTATTACAACAAGTAGTAGTCTAAAATGTCAAATGCGAATGTGGTCTCAGTTATGTGGGAGAAACAGGCAGACAGCTTAAGTCCAGACTGGCACAGCATAAAATAGCTATTAGAAATATGACTAACAAGACTGGACTGGACAGACATGTTCAAGCTACTGGAAATTAAATTCTTTGGGACTCAGTAGAAGTTTTATCCCACCAGCAGCACTTCTTCAAGAGAAATTCTTGGAAAGTCTAGAAATAGAGAAAAGAAGAGGCACAACATTAAAGGATTTTAAAGGTTGGAGCTTCACCCAAGGTTGGGAACACTTACAATAGTGTAGTCCTGATGAAGGGTATGGGTTCTGGCCGAAAATTTGACCATTAGAAAACAATTTTTATTCCTAAGTAAACCCCATAATCAGTTATACATATTCTAATGTAAGAAGCGCAATTTTGCCACTTTCAGGAAAAATAATTTTAAAAGCATTCAAGATTAACTTTTCATCTTTGTATTCTGAAATTTTCTGAATAAAAAAGTTCGCAAAGAATAATAGAACTGTAGATTAGTGACATGTACTTCCTTATCAGAATGCACGTAGAGAACGGGTGTAAACTATGAAATTTAAGCATCAAAACTCGACTCGTCATCCTTAATGCATTGTGAAGTCGAAAATCTACCAACCGCAGTAAAACCGTATGAAATTTTTGAATCACTGTCACGTAGCCTAAGACTAATTTCGGTTTTATATTCTGCTCTTTGAATTCTTGGAGTCTCTGTTCCACATCTTGGTGGAATTCTGTCAGAAATTGAGAACGCTATCCTGTACGCCATTACTTAATTGCGATTCTTGGTATTGTGCCAGAGTCTCCTAAGATATTTGCCTTACGTCGTGCAGAAATCAGATCACGTATAGCTTACGACTAATCTTGATTTTCCGTGCGCTGCTGAAGACTTCCGCTGTGTTGACATGCATCATGACGGAACTGGATACTATTTTTTAAACTATGTCACGTAACCTATGAAGGGTTTGGATTCTCACTACTGGAATACATGATGTATCAGTACATTATTGCCTTGAAACTATATCCGGCTATGAAATGGTAGTACGTAACCTGCAACTTATATGGGCCGTCAAACTGCCGAATAGTTCCGGTTCCAGAGTCTCGTGCCTAACAGCTAATTTCGAATACCGGATGTGACGTGCTACAGGATGATTCACTCTGGACTGAACCAGAGATGGAAGCGGGTCACGGGTCAACGGGTCGACAATTTCTTGCGGGTCTAACGGGTCGGGTCAATATGTTCCTGACCTTATTTTGACCCGGTTTTATTCCCGTTTTAAAGAGAAAATATATATTCCAAAGAAAAATGCGCGTTGTGGAATTCTGTAGTCAATACTGGTGCCCACGGAGTTAATAATTATGTGCCATGCAAAAATATTGTCTCTTTCTTAAAGTAACGAAGATTTCCACCAAACGACGTCAGACAACACACCGACTTCATATCGTAAAAAGATCCTTCCTTTGCGTTCTTTTACAGTGAGATTGTCCAGGGCAAGGTACAGGCAAACGCCATTCACCTGCTTCTCAGCTGATTCACTCTCTCCGTGCGAAGTTCACTGTATGACTAAGAGTTAATTTTCACATTTAGCATTCAAAGATTTTCGATTGATGTGCTAACAACCCGTTCCTATGACATGCCATGTCGAAATTAACTCCTTATTTGTTAATATGGATGGATTTAATATTAAGGAGGTTGAGAAAGGCGTCGAGGCCAACAAATTCGTGCTTGTTGAAAACCGCAAGAGGAAGAGTGAATGCTAGAAATTGTTTCGTCTCATTAAGGAACCGGTGAATAATTCTGTGTTGTTTGGTCTTGCTTGTGGTTCAAAATGTGGAAAGTGTATAATTACAAAGAAAGATGTCGACGGTGTAATAAAAGATTATGGAACCAAAAATCTAACGGACAATATGAAAGTATGCGCACCTCCATCAAAGGGTGGAAAGAGTGAACAATCTAAATTCATTTTAAAAAATACATTTCTGTAATCGTAAATAATGATTCCCATTTGTAATACATTCCACGGTCACGGTCATAGTCAGCCATTGCTTCTGGATTACGTAAAATAGTGGCACTAAAAATCGCACTACAATTTAACAAGCAACCAAATTTTATTATTAAACAAGTTAGTAAAATCATGCAATGCATTGATTATGATACGCTTTCCAACATACCAGTTTTTTTTTTTTTTTTTTTTTGATTGGAGGTTTAACGACCACCGTGAGCAACTCAATGGGCTATAAGCAGTCGCCCGTCCCTAATTTAGGGTCACTGGTTCCAGGGAAGGGAGAGAGCCAGTGCCGTAAGACAAACACAACATCCATGCCTCACCGGGATTCGAACCCGGACCCCTTACGGACGAATGATCAGAGGCCAGCGCCTTACCAGAAATTATTACTCAAGTTATGTGGATAATGGCTGTGGAATAAATCTCGCTCCTGTGTCCTGATCTTTGACCCCATTTCGATGATATTCAACAGAACCGGTTCACTATAACTCCGGGACAACATGATAAAGTTTTGTTGCAATAGAAGCAGTTTTACGCAAGTTATGAGAATAATGGCTGTGGAATAAATCTGGCTTTTGTGCAATGTCTTTTGACACCATTTCGTTGATATTCAACAGAACCGGCTCACTATACCTCCGGAACAACATGATAAAGTTTTGTCGCAATCTAAGCATTTTAGGTAAGTTATGATGCACAAGGGCAATGGAATGGATCCAGCTCCTATGTCCTGACCTTTGACCTTATTTCACCCATTTACAATAGGGTTTGTCCCCGAGTGATTCCCTATCACATACTAGAATTTCATAGAAATCGAACAATTTTTACGCAAGTTATGACGCATAAGAACAATGGAATGGATCCCGCTCCTATGTCCTGACCTTTGACCCTGTTTCACCCATTTTCAATAGGGTTCGTCCCCAGATGGTCCCCTACCAAATACTAAAATTTCGTCGAAATCGAACCAACCTACGGTTGGAAAGCGTAAAAAAGGATTTCAGTTATTAAATACTAAGCAGTTATTGGGATGAATATATATATTACGTTTATATATATATATTGAGTTTCGAATCTATAGTTCAAAGCAGATTTGTTCGGGTCAGTTACGGGTCCGGATCTGAATGTTTTGACCCGTTTCCAACTCTGGACGGAACACTTATTTGTTTTAATTAACTCACGATTGCAAAGGTATATTTCAATGGAATTAATGTAAAACGTACCTTGATCCATGACAAAACGGAATGTCTCACAGAAGATGCTGGAATTGCCCACCGCCAGTGCCCAGGCACATATTCACCCGACGCTCCATATTGGAGAATGTGCGATGTAGCGTAGCAACGTCGGTGGCAACAATTTCACGTGTGATGTTGTCTTTCAGTTCCTCAATCGACCTAGGCTTGTTGGCATAATCCTTGCTTTTTTAAAGTCTCCAGAGAAATAAATCTGGGGGTGTCAGGGCGGGAGACGTAGGGGGCGACAGCTCTTTGGAGAAAATCCTGTCCTGGAAAATGCTGCGAGTTTCTGCCATGCTCCTATTGGATGTGTGGTACGTTGAACCGTCCTGTTGAAAGTAACCATCTGCAAGTTCCTGATCATCCAGCTGGTTCACAAACTCATTAAAGATTTCCAAATATCGGTCGATATTCACCGTGTCTTTAAAAAAAGATTGGTCTAATGATGTGGCGTCGGGACACCAGACACCGATTTTTACTAGATGTAACGGCTCTTCATACGTGGTGTGGGGATTATCACTGGCCCACACTTGTGTATTTTGCGAGTTTACGTAGCCGGATAAATGGAACCATGCTTCGTCAGTAAACCATGTTATGTCTAACAGAGCGGGGTTTTCTCCTTGCGTAAACTGTTTGCGGAGACACGCTATTCCCCCACCACTAGCTGATAGATGGCGCGTCAGTGCGGCGCCATCCAACTGCCGGGGAGATATTTTATTCACAGGTAATGCATGTCGACTGCTTCTTCATGGAATAAAGAACCGCTCCGTTCGGGTTTCACACTCATCGTATATTCCCCATCTCAAATATTCGACATAATAAGTGTTCAGTCACCAGTGAATCGCCTTTTGTTGCTCGGTAGTATTTCTTTGCCTTTCCTGGACCCAGTTATTCTGAATTATTGATACGTGATTCCTCCGAGAGTTCGATGTTCAAAAGCAAAAACCATGTACTGCTAAGTCGTGGTACGAATCTCGACATGGATGTTACGCTTGTCTTTCATGGAACCAGTGGCTCAAAGTTAGATGAAGCCTCTCGTCTCAACCAACAATTTCTCGTAGGATTTATAGGATTTACACCCACTGGAAAAGTTTAGACGCAACTGCGTATGTTCAATGGGACTTTTGTACTGCGCATTAGAATCGAAGTTACATTAGGTTGAACCTATATACTCCGAGTTAACTCCGCTAGGAAAAAGTAAACCCTAACGTTTACGGGGTAGATTAAAAAGCAACAGAATTATTGCTTGGAATCCATTTTTGTTTGTTCAAGAGTTTATCGGACAATATTGCAATATAAAATATTTTTTTTGAAGTCAGAACGTTTTCAGAAATAGATTTTGTATGAGAAGTTACTTAGTCAAAGGCCTCGCACTTTCGGCCGCTGACTGTTCAGCTGCAAAATGTACGTAACTTGAAGAGGAGGTGGAAGAGTTCTCCCAAATTTTGCAACACAGAGACACTAACTTCCGGTGTTCCGATGTTAATGGACTGCACTGCGTGAGCATAGCAGTGATTAATTTAACTCTCTTAGATGACTGAAGATGTAAATTCGGTTCCCCCAGCAATCAAGAAACTCATCCTCAACCTAAGAGATGTCACCACGAAAACTTTGGGATCAACTTGATCCTTTATTATAAAAAATAAACAGAATTACAGAAAACAATTCAACAAACTGACAAAATAGAACTAAAACATGAACAACTTACTACAACTCCTCCTCTCAAGACCCGTACCAAGGATATTTGTAAATGGGTTTTAACAATAACAAAACTTATAACACATGACAAAACCACAGAATTCATGCCAAGACAATCAGTCACAAAGTAAGCACAGAACAAAACAAAACAAATCAGTAAAATTCGCAACACAGAGACATTAAATTGGCTATCGGGAAAACAAAAGAGAGTGTACTTAAGCAGCAGTAGGGGAAGAATTTCTTCTGAGTTCTGACTCTTACAACACCGCAATTCTATTTTAGCCCCACTGAAACGTATTTCTGTATACGGCTCTATCAATTCCTTGTGGTGTTAAGATTAAATTCAATGCTCAGCGTAGTTTTGCCTGGGTGTGTGTGTGGGGATTGGAGAGTGATTGTGTGAAAGAAAGGACACAACCGGGGTGTATGCAACGCTGACTGACACCGTTCATGACCGTGATCAGGCTTTCCCAGCTTTTCCAACAGTACACTCTTAGGGGATTTCGAGCAAAGAATCTCAGAGAATAAACAGTTGAAGGAAATTAGAGTGTCAGATTAAAAGTACGAGTCGATATAGTTGGCGAGTGCCATACTGTGACGTCACAACCAGCACTCCCACGGAGAGAGAACAAAGGCAGGGTGAAGGAATAAATGACTTTACTTTTAACTGGGGGTCCAAAACCCCGGGAGGGACGGCTTTGTGCACTGCTTAACGTGCTTAGTGTGCTTATCCGACTCAAGGCGAGTATTTAGTTGTTCAGAAGAACGCAACCTACTGCATGTATAAAAAGTAAGTGGTATGAATTCATGGAAAATTCCTGAAACTGCATGCAGGAAAGTCGGCGGTAGGTCTATGACTTTATACGAAATTTCAATTTTGAGAAGATCCCGTTTCTAATAACGAAAGCATCGATTGATAACAAGGAACAGTACACCAATTATGTAGAAAATAGTAACATTATACTAGTGATCCGATTTATTGGCGTAGGGATATATACATAAACACCGTTTCCAAGCTTTCGCACACCAACCAGATGGCTTTTTCAAGGAAAATAGAAACTGCGAACTGAATAATGAAACGCTTTAACAATTTGAAAGCGGGAACTTGACTTGACAATAAATAGACACGACGTTATATTCATTTAAAGATACGAGGTATCATGGTAGGTAGGAGGCGTTACTTGAAGTACTGGTTCCAAATACGTGGCATCTCGAGTGAGACGCTATCATTGCAAGTATCGCTGTTGGTAATGATCTCCAAGGTTTTCCGAATATCTGTACATTCAGGGGTATAGAGTAGGTAGCTAATTTATTTATATCATCCCACATAGGAGTAGCGGACTTGAATTTGACTTCTCTGGATAGTGCCGTGGCTACTTTACCGTGTTTTGTGTCCCTTTTATGTTCGTTGACTCTGATTCCAAACAAATGCTTGGTCATTCCAATGCAGTATCATTTAGAGCCGTCAGGATACTGTAGGGGGATCGCATAAACACCTGATTCGCTGGAGAGAGGTGGTTTTTCAGTATTTCTCTTTAGAATAGTATACATAAAGATGCAGGAGAGCTGATGCCGTATATACGTATATGGAAAGCTTTCAAAATATCAAGTTTGGTGGTTGAATCTGGCTTGCAAATCGTTTTGCTTCTTCAAAAAGAAATTTATGGTCCTTTTCGTGTTTCTTTTCGTGTTACGTAAAGCTTCAAAAATGTCAAGGAAAGCTTCCAAAATATCAAGTTTGCTGGTTGAATCTGGCTTGTCAATTAGTTTTGCTTCTTCAAAGAGAAATTTATGGTCCTTTTTCGTAACAGTGTTTAGCCATCGATGATTTTTTTATGTAGGTCTTGTGCTCCTCCAATTCCATGTGAATTCTCCACAAGTTTTTGTCTTCAACATAGTCCTTTGATCCTAAAATGTTCATTTTGTTTACGGGTTTAAAATTTACTTTAAAATTTAGAGAATTTTTGAAATTTTGAAAGCAATGTCACGGAAAAATGGAATAATGGCAAAATTGTCTCGCAATGAGCGCATCACAGGAGTTAACGTAGAGGTAGGCTTCCGTTTCCGGAATTTTGTTAGAGCGTTGTCTATTATGGAAGGGTTGTATCCTCGCTGTACTGCAATACGTTTAAAGAAATAAAGTTCTTTTTCCAAACTGTCTTTATCTGAACATATACGTATCGCGCGATATACGCAACTGTAAAAGGCGCTGAGTTTTTGTTGCCAAGTTTTGTTGACTAGTTTTTGTTGACTTGGTATGTGGAGGTGGGGAAACAGCGAAAGGCTTCCGATAAATTGTGGATGCGAGAGATTCATTTGAGCGAGTAACCAGGACCTCAAGGAATGGTAGGCATCCGTTATTTTCAGTTTCCTAGCTCAATTGAATGTGAAGATCAGTGAAATTTATAAGTTTGACTAATTCCGGAATTTCAGAATTTTTTCCTTTATTTTATTTTATATTTTTTTTACAATTCGAATATTTACGTGCCATTGGTCCTGATGAAGCTAGGTCAATACCCAGCGAAGCCATGGTCGACTTGAAAAAATAAATATTTGTGACAAACCACGTCGTATTCTCTTAATACGTATAATTGTCACAAGACTATAGTCTTTGAGATCAATAGGGCAAAGGTTCCCTGGAAATTCAGGATTTTCCTTTAAGGTGGACGTCTAGTGATTTTGCTTCCTATACTTCCAATGGGCAAACTTCTGTACACATTTTCTTCACAATTAATGCATTTCATCGGATTTCAAGAAATACAGGGTGATTCATAAAGAAATATATAGTTTCATTGTTCTTGTTTTAACAAGAACAATGTAAGATATTTTATGTTGCCTGTAACAGAATTGTAGGGGAATGTTTCAAGTTTTTTTAGAGACAGTCACAGATGTTCTATGTGTGCACAGTTAGTCACACGATACGCATCGAGCCGGTAATTCATTTCCGCCCAAACGCGAGGTAAGATATTTGAATCAAGTGCTGTGATAGTGGCTGTGATACGCTGTTTCAGCTCCACTAGATCAACAGGAAGGGGAGGGGCGAATACCTTGTCCTTTACGTACCCCCACAGGAAAAAGTCACAAGGTGTTAAGTCAGGACTTCTGGGTGGCTATTGGGTCAGTGGCATATTGTAGTTCGCGGCTCGTCCAATCCATCGGACAAACGCTGCCATTTTGACTGACTAGTCACGTGATGCACGCGCTGTCGCCTACGTCACTTCTCTCAGTAGCGGGACACAAAACTTTATGAGTACATCTACCTATCGGTTCGCAATTGTGGTCCGTGTCTTCAACTGTTACGGTTTTACAGCATCTGGAAACTGTATACTTCTTTATGAATCACCCTGTATTTTGCAATGCACTGGGATCGTTCCCGCTGCCACCTGGTCGGAAAGTGGTTGCTCTAAACATTAGGTAACTCGCGGCCCTTCTAAATCAAACGAATGGCTCCTTATTGGCTTAAACACTCACAGCTACTGGTGCGTACTTGATTTAATGTCCCTACTGACATGAGGATCATGCTAGATATTTCTTACTATGTATGAAAAAAAAAATAAAAAAATAACAATTTTATTATTATTATTATCATCATATTTAATTTTCTCATCTCTAGCAATGGTATCTTTAACATGGTCCACTTGTCGGTACGGACATGAAGTCAAGTAAAGACAGTCACTCAGGTTTAAAAATCATCGTACGATGTGGCACCTATGGAGAATTACTGCTTTTGGAATTTTAGGCCTTAGGTTTTGTAGACCTAAAGCATAAAGCCGAGTTATAAGAGTCTGAGGACTTATACCAATTACAGAGATAATCAGTGGACGTAAGTGAACTGATTTCAGCTTCCACATCTGTTTAATCTCTGCAGCCAGTTCCACATACATGTGCATTTTCGTTGCATAAGTATTCTGAATATTACGGTCCAACGGTACCGATATGTCGATAAGGAGTGCTTCCTTCTGCCTTTTGTCATACATCACTATGTCTGGACGATTGGCAGAGATGGTTACGTCAGTTTTAATCTCACGGTCCCAATATAATTTGTATTGTTTAATATCTAGTACCTCGGTGGGTTGATATTTATAGTATGGTACTTCTGACACTGATAGTTTTGTATCGTGAGCTAATTGGTGATGTATCATCTTAGCAAAAATATTATGTCTCTACATATAATCAACGTTTGCTAGCGTGGTGCATCCTCCGCAGATGTGTTCAATGGTCTCATTGTACATACCACATCTTCTACATTTGTCACTTTGCAGATCCTCCTTTAAAACGTATTTTCTGTAATTTTTGGTTGCAATCACTTTGTCTTGAATAGCCATCATAAACCTAATAGTCTCTCCCTATAATTTTTCTCGCTTCAACCACTGATTTGAGGCTTTCTTGTCAACTTCTGGCCTGTCTAATTGGTTTGGATAAGCCCCATGAAGTTCGTTTTGCTTCCATTTTCGAATCTGGTCTTCCGTAGACGATTCTTCTATTTTAGCATCTGGTTTACATAACATTAGTAGAGTGCTCTCTTTGTCTGCAGCACATATGACATCAAACATATTATTTTCATTACATTTAGAGTGAAAGTATTTCCACAGTGAGCAAGTTTGTGCATCGTGAATGCGTTTTGTATCAAGAATGCCTAATTCTCCTTTTTGTGGAACCGTGATGCCTTCTACGGCTGCCTTTAGGTGTCTCATTGAATGTTGGGTCATACTTAATCTAACAGCTTTGTAAAATTCTTCAAGATCTGTTGTCGACCCTCTGTTAATACCAAAAGAATAAGTTAGAACCGGGATAACAAAGGTACTAATTGCTTTCACCTTATTAGCTGTGTTTAGGTATGTCTTTAGAATTATTTTAAGTCGATGCTGGAACTTATCTTTAATATTATTCTTAATTTTATTGTGTTTAATGCCACGTGCTTGTAAAAATTCTGTATCCATTTTCTGAATTCAAATCTTCAATTATTTCATTGTTGTCTAAAGAGAAAACTTCAGATTTAACCAGAACTCCTTTTTCTAAAAGCACCATTTTACTTTTGTCCAAGCCAAAGTTCATATAATTTATTTATTTATTTATCTTTGATTGGAGGTTTAACGACCACCGTGAGCAACGCAGTGGGCTATAAGCAGTCGTCCGTCCCTAATTTAGGGCCACTGGTTCCAAGGAAGAGAGAGAGCCAGTGCCGTAAGACAAACACAACATCCATGACTCACCGGGATTCGAATCCTGACGCCTGTCGGACGAACGATAGCTTAGGCCTCATATAAATTGATTTGCTAAATGTGACAGTAATCTGTGGAAGCTTATTTAATTGTGTTTTGGAATTGCTGTATATCTTCAGGTGATCCATATAGAAGAAATTATTATTGATTGCATGACTTTGTGTTCTAGTCTCGTTTATAATGAATCCATATTTCGTCCTGCCTTATTAATATTGTTATAAACATTTGAGTAGCAATTCGAATGCTTTCTTTTCACGCTAATTTCACGAGTTGCATTCCTGTCAACAAAACAACACAACCCCTTTTGAGTTGCAGCAGTTTCCAAAAAGAATCGGTGACTCTTGATTCTTACACACAGTTGCTTCTCTGTAGGTGTGGACCGGAAAAGACAATGGCAGTGGCTCTACTTTCCGGAATGAAAAAACAAAGAAAGGAATAAATACATAAATAAAAGCAGTAATCAAAAGAATAAAAAAGAATCAAATCAAAGAACAAAGAATGCAAAGCCGGGGTTGCGATTACGGTGCCAATTAAAACCTATTTAAGGTATATTTAGGAAAGATCAACGAGACAGTAGTTGCGTTTCAACTGAGGATGGATTAGTTTTAGGCCGTTGGTTTGATTTATCACAAGTTCGGAGGCTTTTGTGTTCAGCACTGGGGTGGGGTTGTCCGTGGCTCGTAAGCTAGAAGATGCTGGGAGAACTGACGGTTTAATGATAGGCTGCCTGACACTATTCAGCCGTTGTCAGTTTCTGAAGAGGCCGTGCGGTGGCGGCGTCAGGGAAGGCAGGTCAGAGGCAGGGTTTTTAACCTTACGGGTGTCACTGGAGTGGGATACCTGATCACGTTATCCCTCACTTTAGATTAATGATGGTTTGACGAGGCACCTTAAACGCCAGTGTAAATAAACGGCCACTTTGTATTCTTCAACTGAATTGCGTAATTCTATGAACTCCGCGGTAATTGATGCTTTTTTTTTTTTTCGATCCTTGAAAACCCTCTTTCGATGCGCTTCTGATGAGGGGGGTAACAAGTGGTTAAGACAGCTGCCCGATGACGACGGTGAGGCATCAGTTAAGCACCTGAGCACGCGTGTGAGCCTAGGTCTCTTTACAAATGCTCCACAACCATAATGTACCGTTCTTCATTATGGCGCACACATGGGAGTTGTTGGAATTCACGAACGCCGCCCCGGTGGCGCAGTAGTCTAAGGCGTTGGCCTCTGATCATTCGTCCGTAAGGGGTCCGGGTTCGAATCCCGGTCAGGCATGGATGTTGTGTTTGTCTTACGGCACTGGCTCTCTCCCTTCCCTGGAACCAGTGACCCTAAATTAGGGACGGGCGACTGCTTATAGCCCATTGAGTTGCTCACGGTGGTCGTTAAACCTCCAATCAAAAAAAAAAAAAAAAAAAAAAAAGAATTCACGAACTCGGTGACAGTAGTCTGAGGCGCTAGCTCTGACCCTAAATTAGGGACGAACAACTGCTTATCCCTAAGAGTTGCTCATGGTTGTCGTTAAACTCTTAAACAAAACCAAAAATTGAGCTGTTCTTGTGGTCATAGGAGATCAAGCAGAGAACTGAGCGCTTTTACGTTCTTAAATAATTCTATAAACGGTGCTGGTGGTATTAAAGAGCAAATATTTTTAAGGGGGATGGGGTTCATGACCCCCATGGGCATGTAAAACTATAAGGACTTTCCCTTTCCTGATTTAAAGCTACTGGTCCCAGGGAAGGATGACGAACCAGAACTGGAAGGACAAATGCAACGGCACAACATTCATGTCTTGCACCAAGATTCGAATCTTGACCCAGTAGCGGAGGAGTCAGAAGATTGCAGGTTTCTTGTAAATAGTCTGAGCGATGTCAGTCAGATCCCAAGTCCCGGAGTAGGTATCGATGGTGTGCCTGTCGTCTTTTACGGAGGAATGGGGGACAGGGTTTAACGACCACCATTTGTTTAACTCAAAAGGCTTTTGGCATTCGTCCGTCCCTATTGTAAGGCCACTGGTTCCAGGGAAGAGACAGTGACAGCAGGTTTCTTGTAAATCATCTGAGAGATGGGCGAGATCCCTAGTCCCGGAGCAGGTATCGTTGATGTGCTTGTCTTTTTTTTTTACGGGAGGATGGGGGACAGAGTTTAAAGACCACCATGTGTGTAACTCAAAAGGCCTTAAGCATTCGTCCGTCCCTAATGTAGGGCCACTGGTTCCAGGGAAGGGACAGTACCAGCGTCCTAAAATACACTGCTCATGCTTCATCCGGATATCGAACATGAGCCCAACTCGGACGACTAATAAGAATTCTAGGCCTCTGACCATTTTGCCACCGGACCGGGGACGCTGGCACTCCCTCTTTCCTGCAAGCAATGGACTCAAATTAGGAACGGGAGGCTGCTTATATTCTGTAATCTTCGTGGTGGTCGATAAACCCTCCCCCCCCCCAAAGAAAAAGACGCTGTACAATATTCAAAGATAAGGAAATAATGATGCAGTTCCCTAAAATACAACACAACTTCATTTGTTGTTCTTTCTATACAAAAATATTCCACCGAGCTTGATGTCACAAATCAATATTTCTCTAACTTATAGAACTCCAAAAGTTAATTTAATAATGCAGCCACTGGATACACTGCTATTCCCGTTAAATGAGAGGGAAAATACAGGGGAGTACCTGAAAAACTCGTAGCCCCCCGCAAAAAAATGATCTTCGAAGCCCTTTTGCAAAAATCTATTTCTTTTCAGTTACTAAAATTTTTAAATTTGATATTACACTAGGTTTTACAGTCGTTCTGTAATTCAAATTCTTTGGAACCTATATGTATTTTTCGTAAAAACAAAATTGTTACACTTTATTGCGTGCTACACAGATGTATACGCTGTAATCTAAATGATTTGTCCAAGTTTCATACCAATACAAAGTATTACAAAACACTTACGCCAAAGTTATTCACATGCAAACTTTATTCTTTTAGAGAACTAAGGCCAGACTCTTCGAAACGCCTCACGATCACACACATAAAAACACGTAAAGGCCAACCGTGGGATTTGTCTACTGTTCTTTTCTGGTTCATACGAAAATACAGAACATAAGTAAGCAAATAAAAAAAAAAGTAAGAATTAAGAATTATGGCGCAAAACGACTTAAAATTTCTTACATTATTTGCTCTTGAACATAAAAAAAAAAAAATGTACTTCACATAGCGTTACGATGTTGTGCCCATGGTCAAAGTCTTTCCTGTTTAAAAAAAAAAAGGACATAGGTCTCTGCATATTTCGTTCCCGCGAAGAACGCCAATACATTCTGACGGATGCGCAGTTATACGCAAACAAGTGCAATATATAACCGCCTTATCCTCATTGATATAAAAATTCCTGGCCGCGGATGGCCTAGTGGTCAACTTTCGTAACTGCCATGGGGGAATCTCAAGCTCGATCCCAGGCAGGTACGAAAGCTGGCACCCCGGTAATAAATAAGGGCCGTCTTCCTCCCCCTTTCTACCTCGCTTCCGTGTCTCTTTCCTATGGGGCACTTTAGCTCAAATCTCCTAGCTTCCTATTTCTGAGGGTTGTTTAAGACCTCGGGTCAGACACTCCCTTCTTAAAATACTCTACATATGATCTGATCTGATACAAAAATTTTATTTATTCAACTGATATTTCATTCAGAATCTCTTGTTAATATATATGTATAGGAACTATTACTATAGAAGTGAAAAGGGGCCTCAAGTCCTCTGGGATAGCGGCTTCCTCGTCACCCAGTTTTTATAAACTAAAGAGAAAATGATTTCGTGAAGATTTTATTTATTTCCTAAACAAAAACAAAAATTGATTTTTTGTAATACTTTATTTAAAGCTGCCGTCAAAAATTTCTGGGTATTTTTGCGGGAAATTCGAATTAAACTTCCCGCAAAAATTTTGAAAAATCCTTCTGTTGAGGGTAGAGGTTTTGTCGGTAGTGAGCCCCCCCCCCCAAAAAAAAAACTACGGGATTTTCGGGGGAGAGCTACTAGTACGTCCATAGAGAAATACCCTGGTCGTCCAGTGATTAAGTTTTTTTATGGTTTGTTTTGAGAGGGGGGAGGGTTACGAACCCCTTATGTACTACGACTATTACGAGACACCCGTTCCTAATTTAGGTCCACTTCTTCAAGGATACAGAGAGACAGTGCCGAATAACAGACACCACGCCGTGCCTCATCTACTACTCGAATTCAAGTGGAGTAGAGTGCGAAATTCTATCTTATGAAACCGAAATTTTAACTAAAAATCCACATCTTTCTGCTCCGGAGCCGGATGCTTTCCCAATTAAGTGACTCCGGAAATGGCCTTTGAATGCTACTTGCCGTCTGGACACACCTCCTCCAAGGTTGGTACGTCACAATAATCTCGTTCTGCTCGGTCTGGACGCAAAACCCGGAGATTGTGCTCGTTCTGCCGCGCTGGTTCGCTCTTCTTCATGTAATCAGGGAATCTGAATTAGGAAGGGGGAGACTTCTTATCAGGGGAGTAGCAATTAAAAAAATGTGGGGGCTGGGGAGGGAGCCTCAAGTAGTTTCATACCCAAACACAGAGGCAATTAAGTTTTCTCCTTTCTTCGTGGTTGCTGTTCAGTTTGCCGTTTGTCTGGTGGTCAGCAAGGTTGAGGAGGTATGGCGGTTGAAGGGTGGCATCATGACGGAACGCGGAAAATTTCCTTCTGTCTTGCCTTAAGATTCCCTTAAGAAGAAGGGTCCCCGCCACATGGCAACCCATTAGTGCGCGGAGAAATACTTATACACAAGAAACATCTTGTCGGTGAATTGGTTTCACAGCATTAACAGTGTAATCAGGTTAGCTTTGCCTCGAGTATAGGGCTCTTGTTGGAGCTTTTTTTTTTTGATTGGAGGTTTAACGACCACCGTGAGCAACTGAATGGGCTATAAGCAGTCGCCCGTCCCTAATTTAGGGTCACTGGTTCCAGGGAAGGGAGAGAGCCAGTGCCGTAAGACAAACCCAACATCCATGCCTCACCGGGATTCGAACCCAGACCCAGTTCGGACGAATGATCAGAGGCCATCGCTTAGACCACTGCGTCACCGGGGCGGCTCTTGTAGGAGCTGTCTGCTGATGTTGGCAGTGTACGTGCGGGTGTTGTCTTGTTGAAACTGGGCATCAGGGATACCACGGAGGTTCAGCAACAAAACAGGTTACAACACCTCATCGACGTATCGTCGTGCTGTTATTGCACCCACCACGCGTGCGAGCGGTGAACGGCTGTTGAAACTGATAGCGTCTCAAATCACGACACGAGACTGATGGGCCGTATTATATGCTCACTGATAACAGCAAGATCAGCCGGGTTATTACGACTCTCAATCGGCGATCGTCGGCACGAAGACAGAAGCTTGACTCGTCGATGAATGCAACATGGTGCCATTCGTCCCACCAAGGACGTGCGGTACGTTCATCACCACTCCAACCTTGCGCGACGATATAATGCGGTCAGTAGCAGTCATTGCAATGGCTGGCCAGGGAGACACCTGCCTCGATTAATCGGACATTATTGGTACAGGGATGCCTGTAGCTGCCTGTATACCTTTTGTTTTTACTTATTTATTTTATTTAGTTGTCGCATCCAAATACATAGCATAGTTATATTGTCGTGACAATTATTGTTGAAACAACTTGGAAGAAAGAGGGAAAAGTTTATTAGGCCTGACATATCCCTCTTCTCCCTAAAGAGAAAGTTACAAAAACATTTAACATAAGACAAACCAGCTTGCGACCACATTTAAATATACACTATCTACCAACAAGTAATTGGACACCTCTGCAATCGACGATATCTGCGGTCCTGATACACGTCACTGCCGCCGCCGTTAAATATCGTGTGGGAAACAACAACGCAACCAGTCGCGTGCAAGATGCCAGGCAGTTCTGAGCTCTCTGATTTCGAGAAGGGTGTAATCGTCAGGTATCACAAAAATGGCCGATCCATACGTGATATATCCAGCGAGTTGAAGTACCCAAAATCGACAGTGGCCTACGTGATTGGTAAGTGGAAGATGAAAGGTGACTGTCGGAATGTGGCCCGACCCGGCAGACCCACAAAACTGGGAGTTAGAGAACAATATGTGCTGGCCAGAGAAATTCGGAAGAACCGCACCAAATCGATGGGCCACATGCGCGAGTAGTTTCAACAAGCATTCGGGAGTGTTCTTTTGAGGAATACCATCTGTAAGGAGGCCCATCTGCTCGGTTATCATGGACGTGCTGCCGTCCACAAGCCTTTGATCACCAAGTTCAATAGCGCTGCTCGGCTAACGTGGTGCAAAGAACGTCGACAGTGGACCGTTGAACAGTGGAAACAGGTTCTCTGGAGCGTCGAATCAAGGTTCACCCTCTACCGTTCGGATGGCAGAGTCTGGGTTTGGTGTCTGCCTGGAGAACGCCTCCTGCCGGAATGTATTGTGCCAACTGTGAAGTTCGGTGGCGGTGGAATTATGCTATGGGGGTGTTTCTCCTGGTATGGCACGGGACCCTTGGTCGCAATTCCTGGTAGACTCAACGCCGAGACCTACTGCACCATTTTGGATGACCAAGCGCTTCCTACGTTGTGGCAGTTTTACGGGGTGGACCCATGTTACTTTCAGGATGAAAATGCCACCTGTCATGTTGCGAGGTCCACCATGGCTTGGTATGGTGACAATGGGGTAATCGAATGGACTGGCCTGCGCACAGTCCGGACCTTAACCCTATCGATCACCTCTGGGACGAGTTGGAGCGTCGACTTAAGGGGTTCCCCCGCCGTCCGAAATCGGTGAAGGAACTGACCTATCTTCTCCAAGCCGAGTGGAAGAAAATACAGCTAGCCGTCGTACAACGCCTGGTTGAGAGTATTCCCCTGAGGGTCGCAGCTGTAATCGTCGCTCGTATAGTCTCCACCAACTATTGAAGGTGAATAAACTTAGTTTTCCTTTGCTATCACAGGTGTCCAATTACTTGTTGGTAGATAGTGTATAGAAAGAAGTAATGTTACTTACTCCTCCCCCATCTCCCACCCCTCCGTAGTCCGCCTCCCCACGATTCACCCCCCCCCCCTCTATTTTTCTCCGTGCCAGAACAGTCAAATGGCAATAGTTTACGGTGTTATATTATAAAAAGTGAGGCAACATTCACAAGTTCTCCATCTATTTCCAACATTACACTAATTTGATCTGTGAGTTAGTTTCGATTCAGAATGATACCATCCCTGGTCTAGACAACTCAACCGGAGATAATAGATTATTGGTATAAAATTTCATAACGTGTTGTTTGACATTTTTTGTGTTTTCCACCAAAATTATTGTTAGTTTAGATTTTTCCCATAATATATAGTTTTAGTTTTTTTCTTGAATAGGTCGATATTATTTATAGATCTATAGGTCAACAGGATCAGCCAAACCATTGCAGCGCATGATGTCAAAAATACACATGAAATGCGGATATTTATGGAATGAAGATAAATAAAAATAAGACGTAACTAATGGTAATACTGTAGGGAAGGATCCAAAACAGGCTTTCCTTAAAATTGAAGGACAATGCATCGAACATGTTAAATCATTCCGCTATTTGGGTCAAATGATTACTGAAAATGCGAGACGTGAAAAGGAAATTAGAATGAGACTGGGGATGGCAAAAACGGCTTTTAGAGAGAATCAAAGACTACTAACCGCCAAAAATACAGATCTAAAACTGAGGAAGAGAATTTTAAAGGCATATGTTGGACCAGTAGCTCTCGACGGTTCTGAGACATGGACATTGACCAAGAGGGAAGTGAATAGGTTGGAGGCATTTGAGATGTGGTGCTATAAAAGAATGGAAAAAATAAACTGGCTCGATAGAAAGGCTAATGAGGTGGACCTGGAGAGAGTGAGAGAACCCAGGAATCTGATCAACATGTTAAAAAGAAGAAAAATGTTATGGATGGGACACACATTGCGCCATGGAGGCCCGATTCTGAAAGTTTTGGAAGGTAAAATCCAAGGCAAGAGAGGAAGAGGACGACCAAGGAATGGTTTTGTGACACAATTACTCCAAGACACTAATACTAGGACATACTATGACTTGAAAAGAACGGCTGAGAATAGAGAGGAATGGAGAGACAGAGTACATCTACTGAACAACCAGTCCTTGGACTGAGTAACCAAGAAGAAGAAGAGGTCAACAGACACAATTGGCGATAATTTACGGTGTTATGGTGTTACTTCGTCAAATGTCTTCCTCTGGGAATTGTGTGCTGCGAGGCTTGCCGTCGAATGCGGTGCAACATTTTTGGTTCATGTAGGTAATAGAATACGAACACAAAGAACAATGAGACTTACGCAGATCAAAATTACATTTTTTCTCTTTTTTTTTTTTAATCGAATCATTATTACCACACGAATAAAATTACGTCTGACTTAAATATTGATTAAAGTGAAACAAAAGATTACAAACATCTTACAGTTGTTGTAACGACACTCCCTCCTTTCTATCTCCTACTCATCATAGTCCCGATCCAGCGAGAGCCCTTCTAGCTCTTACTTATCCTAGTTCCCATCCAGCGAGAGCATTTCTAGTTCTTACTCATCATAGTCCCGATTCAGCGAGAGCCTTTCTAGCTCTTACTTATCCTAGTTCCCATCCAGCGAGAGCATTCTAGTTCTTACTCATCATAGTCCCGATTCAGCGAGAGCCTTTCTAGCTCTTACTTATCCTAGTTCCCATCCAGCGAGAGCATTTCTAGTTCTTACTCATCATAGTCCCGATTCAGCGAGAGCCTTTCTAGCTCTTACTTATCCTAGTTCCCATCCAGCGAGAGCATTTCTAGTTCTTACTCATCATAGTCCCGATCCAGCGTGAGCCGTCACATAATTTTGTTTTGGTTCGTTCCCAAAATCAGAATCACGCACATCGAAGAAAAATATAATTCATTTGAAAAATAAAACTTTAGTTCGTTAAAACGATGTGGCGTGGGACTTCTCTAGGATTTGTAAATGGAATGCTTGAAGAATTGAGTTACCGCCTGTGCTATCGACACTAGAACCGAACTTCGTGTCTCCCGTCAACCGTCGCTGCTACTACGCGACCGACCCAACGTATCTCCTCTTCTGTCTCGCTTCTACAACCAAAGTAATGTGTCCGTTCTTCCTTAAAATATCCGAAAAAAACTTTACTTATAAGATTTCTTATTTAATCTCCCGTGGGGCTAACTGCCACGCCATTAGACTTTTGTTGTAACCTTAACCTGCCCTTTAGAAAATCTCCACGCCATGCAAGACAAGTACAATACACTAAGCCTATTGTAATTCGACTAGTCGCGTGAGAATATGCATAGGGATACATATTTACAAATACACTGGCGGAAAGTGAAAAAAGAACACCAAGAAGGACACGTTTGATACCAACGAAATGTATACAGCATAATAACGGAATACAGAGGATAACGTGATCAAAACATTATGGCAAAATACAGATGTATTTGCTGGTAAACTGAAAAATAACATTTCCATATAACATGGTTAGTACGAGGTTGAACCGCCATGAACAGCGTCACACTGTGCAATTCTGGCATGGAGTCTGTCGTACAGATGTTGGATGTAAGTTTGGGGTATTGAGTTCTAAGCATCCTCAACCTGGACGCGTAAATCGGGGATGGTCGTGGCTGGCCGTGGAGACAGGATAAGTGGTTGTCCCATAAAATCCCACACGTATTCAATGGGGGACAAATCTGGTGAACGTGCAGGCCATGAAAGTTGTATCACACCCTGCAGTGCATGTTGCGTTGCACGTGCCGCGTGTGGGCCTGTGTTATCTTGCTGGAAAACACCACGATGGACCGACCTTACAAATGGCACAACATTTGTAAGGTCGGTCCATAACGACCTTACAAATGTTGTGCCCGGTACAAACACTAGTTGTGTACGGGAGTGATAGCTGATCGCTCCCTACACCAGGAGACCAGGTGTAGGCTCTGTGTGTCACTGGCGGATGCAAGAAGGGTGGAGACGCTCCCCTGTGCGTCTGCGAACATGCATACGGCCATCGGATGCTCCCAAGCAGAATCTGCTTTCATCGCTGAATACGACAGATCGCTATTTCGTTCTCCAGTGCAGACGTTGGCGACACCACTGCAGCCGTTCCTGACGGTGGGCTGGAGTCAGAGGTACACATGCCAGAGGCACACGTGCACGTAGTCCTGCATCCAGTAGACGGTTGCGGATTGTTCGCACAGTCACCTCAGGTGCAACGGGAGCTCGGATTTGCGTCGCAGTGGATGTTCTGCTTGACAACGCCGCTCTTCTTATGCGTCGATCGGTCCGCTCATCAGTCCGTCTGTGACTCCCAGTTCCACGTCTTCTCGTGTGGGAATGTTCCTCGGACCATCTACGCCACCATAGTACCACCACCGATACCTCCCGTCCAATTCGCTCCGCAATAGGACGATACGACCACCCGGCCTCGCGGAGTCCGACTATACGACCTCGCTCAAAGTCCGATAACTGGTGAAATCGTACACGTCTTCCATGTCCAGGCATTGCAGCTTCTTCAGGGTCTTCGCACGTGTCCGTACGCCGACGACTGATTACATTCACTTCGCCGTACTCCTTAAATACCACCGACGATAATTTGCATATTATGCCGTGCTGTGGCGTAAGCGCTCACCGGTTGGTCCCGAAATTAACATCACACCTACGTAAACTCGACCCCATTAACATATGTAAATTTCATGATCGTCCGCCAATTCCTTCTTGGTGTTCTTTTTTCACTTTCCGCCAGTGTATATTTCGACATGGGGCTAGCGAATCTTACATTTGTTAAATGAACCCTCTTGTGTTTTTGAAAATACCACATTCCCCCTGTATTTATCTCTATGATTGATACATAAAATAGCTTCCACGATTTGTGTATTTTCAGTTTTATTTCATTGTTTTTAAATGACTGCCGTACGTAAAGCAAAAATGCTTCTAGCCAAGAGAGCAAAAGAACAGCTGAGCTTGCTTAATTTGTAAGGACGTTTCCTGGGTATCTGTTGCATTTGTACATACACTCACTGTCAAAAAAAAAAAAAAAAAAAGAAATAGTTGCACCGAGAAGGACGTGTTGGATGGCAATGCTATTCGGTAGGAAAGTAAATGTTACCAGGAACAATAAATGATTAAACATTGAGCAATGTTTATTGAGCTACAAGCCAATAAGTAGTGTCTCTCAGTATGGCGTCGGGACGCCATGTTTGTTCACACAGCATGCCAGACGTCTCGGCAGGGAGTTGAACAGGTTCCTAATTGTGTCCTGCGATAAGCCATCCCATGCAGCTTGAATGGTCTCACGCAGTTCCAGCAGATTGTGCGGTAGAGGTGAAGTGTGGAAAGCGTGTCCTATAGCATCCTACACATTTTCAATCGGCGATAGGTCTCGCCATGCGGCTGGCCATGGAAGAATGTCGGTGCCTTGAAGGCAAGCTCTCGAGACAGCAGCAGAACGCGGACGAGCGTTGTACTGTTTGAAAATCGCACCGGAGTGAGCGTTCAGAAATGGTAGGGCCACTGGTTGCAGGGCCTCATTAACGTAACGTTGGGCTGTCAAAGTGCCTGTAATAAACACCAAAGGGGATCTGGCATTGTAGGCAATTGCACCCCACACCATGACACCAGGTCTTCTGGACGTGTGACGCTCGACAACAAACCATTCATCTTGGCGCTGACCACGGTGCCTCCAAACACGGATTCGGCGATCGCCTCCTCCAAGACAAAGCGGGACTAGTCACAGAAGATTACCCACTGCCATTCTGCGTGGCTCTATGACAGTCTGGCACGACACCATTGCAGTCTTTGGCGACGATGCCAATGATGTTAAGGGCAGTCGTAACGGTCTGCGTGTGTGTAGACTTACGCCGTGCAGCCATCAGCCAATGGTGCTGGCACTAATCGGACGATGCATGGAGGGCACCACTGCTCGCTGAATATCCGCAATCGTGGCTCCACGCATATCGGACAACCCGTTGGTCGTCTGTCTGTCTCCCTCCCTCCCTCTCTCTCTCTCTCTCTCTCTCTCTCTCTCTCTGTGGTTCGTCTAGGTCTCCCAGACCCTTCCTGTAGCTGCTGCGTGCCTTGTTTTACCCATTGCCGCCAACAGCGGTTTATGGTGATATCCGCACTACTGGTATGGCGCGCAATACGGCGATAAGACCATCCAGCTTCCCTGAGCCCGACGACGCTGCCTCTTTCTCGATCTCCTCCAACTGCTCGAATTGCTTCCGAACTTTTCTCCGAGACATACTTCACTTGCAAAGGATGCAACCAACACAACAGCACGAATCAGAATGGCAAGCACGCGCAACGGGACAACCTTATATAGCCGGTCAGGCACAGCGCTACGACCCCTACTTGCTTGCGTCCCATGCGCGGCCAAGGGTGATGCTTGAATCATTTGCATGTCTGAAGATGTTAAACCTACCCACTAAGTTTCATTCCTGTCGGTTGCTTCCTTCTATTTCTTTTTTTTTTTTTTTTTTTTTTTTTTTTGACGATGAGTGTATTTGTATTACCTTTGACATGGTGGATTATAGGGACAAACTTTTTAACTGATTAAATACTTCCTACACTGAATATCAGAAAAACATTCGGCATTTTTTATAGTATGGTGACATTTTTTCTTCGCTTAGAGCAGTTGTTTTGACACAAAATAAAACCGTGTATGAAAATGACAGGATGACGCACCCCAGAGCCCCCTGCATGACATCCTTTGTCGTTCCTGACCAGTTCCCCATATGAGAGTGAGAGATCTAGTGAAGGATGTGTCTTTCCATATTGCCTTTTCCTCCTGTGCCTTCTATTGGGATCGTTAACGGTTGTAAAACGGCGAGACGAAATTTTAGACGGAGAAAAGATCCCGTTCTGCCTTGAGCCACAAACGGGGGAAAGTTTATCTGATACAACAGAGAGGTATACCTTTTAAGGGTTTCATTATTATTTATTGGGTGAATCAAAGGTTACAGGATAAGGAAAAATAGGCAATATTTGTGTCTCAAAGGATATTTACAAACAAAGAATAAAATCACAATTTTTACATATGTACAGCTATTTACAAAGGAGACGTAATAATATGCCGAAAGAAAAATTACAGAATTCTGTTATATTGTACGGAGGATAAGAGAACAAGAATATGCAGAAGACATTAGAACACTAATTACAACAAAGATTTCTTTGAATGATGACAATCTCTTAGATTAGGAGTTGAATGGTGGTGGAAGGTTCAGTGAACCATCTGGTAAAAGGTGATCATGTATGAAGAAATGTCACATGATGGGTGGATTCTGGAAGGGGAAGATATGTCAGTCGAAGTCGGGAAATGAGGCGGTTTCTGAATTGGCTAAGGGGAATTCACTTGAGTGTCATCAGAGCTAGTCAAAGGTGCGTAAATCTGTGGAACAATTGATCCCGCTCATACACTCTTGAGTATTAATTCGATTTCAGCAGTTTCAACGTATTCCATCGATATGGACCCTTTTTTCCCAGCAAATTTTTAAGTAAACGTTGGACCCCGTGAATTCCTAAGAACAAACTAAAATTTCGACGGAATTGAAGGCTTTTGTACTGTATTTATGCGTATCATCATGGTTAAGTTTGGAAGAACATATACGAAACTAGATGAAAATTTCCAGAAGAAAGTGACAAATTTCCGGGAAAAGCGCGTAACAATAATAATTTTTTTTTTTAAAGCGTTCCAAGAATTGCTTTTTCTTAGTTTTCAAAATAGTTACACATACACAATGTGCGTTCAAAAAGTTTCCAGATTGGCCGCAACTGCCGTTATTAACAAGTACAGGAGTCTATCGAGTTTGAGGCAGGAAGGAAGGAAGATTAAAGAAGGGAAGATACTGAGGCATCAAAGGAAAAGAAAGATTGAGTTAGGGAGGGAAAGAGTAAGCTATTGTGCGAAGGGGAAATCAGACTGAAGCAGGAAGGGCGGGAGAAAGAAAGGAATAAGCCGCACTTTTTAGCAAGCAAAAGAACCATTTGGAAGCTGTTTGTGTTCATTATGCTGATATGCATAATTTACAAAACTTTCGGTTTCAGTAATGACATCATTTTTTAAGCTACAGACATTAATCTCACATCTGTAATCCCCCATGCTCACAATACGATAAGAATCTTCCCTTAAACTGGTATGCTTCAGAGTCCAGATAAATATGGCTGTGGTTCCTGTAATAATGTCTCTGTAATTTCTCTTCAAGGCAATGTCTCTTCCCCCCCCCCCATAATGTTACTGAAATTTGAATATGCCTTCCCACACCCGAACAAAGGATTATACTTAACTTCAGATACACTGGAACCCTTAAAAAACGAAAATCGAAATTAGCTGCTCAGTGCATTTCGCTTTTTTTTTAACTTCAAGCTTCGCTTGGCACTTGAGTTCAATTACGAAAACAACTTAGTAGACGATTTTAATTTTTTTTTCTGTGCCGCACTTCATAGATTTTTGACTGCACGTGTTCATAACTTTTGCAGATCTGTTGAAGCATCTCACTGAACATCCACGTTTCTTAAATTCTGAATTAGTTTTAACTTCGTGTTTTCTCTTTTATCCCTTTAATTTAGATGTATGTAAATAATTCATTCGATATTAAACACATCGTACACATAGCTTATGCACGGAAAGCCATTTTGTGAAAACAAGTTAGGTGCAGTTAGTTTGAAACACGCAATGTGATACAGGGCAAGTGAGCGTATGATAGCTGGGCGAACGAACCGCATGAACAATGAAGCCATTTTGTGAAAACAAGTTAGGTGCAGTTTGTTTGAAACAGGGCAAGTGAGCGTATGATAGCTGGGCGAACGAACCACATGAACAATGAAGGCATTTTGTGAAAACAAGTTAGGTGCAGTTTGTTTGAAACAGGGCAAGTGAGCGTATGATAGCTGGGCGAACGAACCACATGAACAATGAAGCCATTTTGTGAAAACAAGTTAGGTGCAGTTTGTTTGAAACAGGGCAAGTGAGCGTATGATAGCTGGGCGAACGAACCACATGAACAATGAAGGCATTTTGTGAAAACAAGTTAGGTGCAGTTTGTTTGAAACAGGGCAAGTGAGCGTATGATAGCTGGGCGAACGAACCACATGAACAATGAAGCCATTTTGTGAAAACAAGTTAGGTGCAGTTTGTTTGAAACAGGGCAAGTGAGCGTATGATAGCTGGGCGAACGAACCACATGAACAATGAAGCCATTTTGTGAAAACAAGTTAGGTGCAGTTTGTTTGAAACAGGGCAAGTGAGCGTATGATAGCTGGGCGAACGAACCACATGAACAATGAAGCCATTTTGTGAAAACAAGTTAGGTGCAGTTTGTTTGAAACACGCAATTTCATACAGGGCGTATAATAGTTGGGCGAAAAACAAGTTAGGTGCAGTTTGTTTGAAACACGCAATTTGATACAGGGCAAGTGAGCGTATGATAGCTGGGCGAACGAACCACATGAACAATGAAGCCATTTTGTGAAAACAAGTTAGGTGCAGTTTGTTTGAAACAGGGCAAGTGAGCGTATGATAGCTGGGCGAACGAACCACATGAACAATGAAGCCATTTTGTGAAAACAAGTTAGGTGCAGTTTGTTTCAAACACGCAATTTCATACAGGGCGTATAATAGTTGGGCGAAAAACAAGTTAGGTGCAGTTTGTTTGAAACACGCAATTTGATACAGGGCAAGTGAGCGTATGATAGCTGAGCGAACGAACCACATGAACAATGAAGCCATTTTGTGACAACAAGTTAGGTGCAGTTTGTTTGAAACAGGGCAAGTGAGCGTATGATAGCTGGGCGAACGAACCACATGAACAATGAAGCCATTTTGTGAAAACAAGTTAGGTGCAGTTTGTTTGAAACAGGGCAAGTGAGCGTATGATAGCTGGGCGAACGAACCACATGAACAATGAAGGCATTTTGTGAAAACAAGTTAGGTGCAGTTTGTTTGAAACAGGGCAAGTGAGCGTATGATAGCTGGGCGAACGAACCACATGAACAATGAAGCCATTTTGTGAAAACAAGTTAGGTGCAGTTTGTTTGAAACACGCAATTTCATACAGGGCGTATAATAGTTGGGCGAAAAACAAGTTAGGTGCAGTTTGTTTGAAACACGCAATTTGATACAGGGCAAGTGAGCGTATGATAGCTGGGCGAACGAACCACATGAACAATGAAGCCATTTTGTGAAAACAAGTTAGGTGCAGTTTGTTTGAAACAGGGCAAGTGAGCGTATGATAGCTGGGCGAACGAACCACGTGAACAATGAAGCCATTTTGTGAAAACAAGTTAGGTGCAGTTTGTTTGAAACACGCAATTTCATACAGGGCGTATAATAGTTGGGCGAAAAACAAGTTAGGTGCAGTTTGTTTGAAACACGCAATTTGATACAGGGCAAGTGAGCGTATGATAGCTGGGCGAACGAACCACATGAACAATGAAGCCATTTTGTAGAAAACAAGTTAGGTGCAGTTTGTTTGAAACAGGGCAAGTGAGCGTATGATAGCTGGGCGAACGAACCACATGAACAATGAAGCCATTTTGTGAAAACAAGTTAGGTGCAGTTTGTTTGAAACAGGGCAAGTGAGCGTATGATAGCTGGGCGAACGAACCACATGAACAATGAAGCCATTTTGTGAAAACAAGTTAGGTGCAGTTTGTTTGAAACACGCAATTTCATACAGGGCGTATAATAGTTGGGCGAAAAACAAGTTAGGTGCAGTTTGTTTGAAACACGCAATTTGATACAGGGCAAGTGAGCGTATGATAGCTGGGCGAACGAACCACATGAACAATGAAGCCATTTTGTGAAAACAAGTTAGGTGCAGTTTGTTTGAAACACGCAATTTGATACAGGGCAAGTGAGCGTATGATAGCTGAGCGAACGAACCACATGAACAATGAAGCCATTTTGTGACAACAAGTTAGGTGCAGTTTGTTTGAAACAGGGCAAGTGAGCGTATGATAGCTGGGCGAACGAACCACATGAACAATGAAGCCATTTTGTGAAAACAAGTTAGGTGCAGTTTGTTTGAAACAGGGCAAGTGAGCGTATGATAGCTGGGCGAACGAACCACATGAACAATGAAGGCATTTTGTGAAAACAAGTTAGGTGCAGTTTGTTTGAAACAGGGCAAGTGAGCGTATGATAGCTGGGCGAACGAACCACATGAACAATGAAGCCATTTTGTGAAAACAAGTTAGGTGCAGTTTGTTTGAAACAGGGCAAGTGAGCGTATGATAGCTGGGCGAACGAACCACATGAACAATGAAGCCATTTTGTGAAAACAAGTTAGGTGCAGTTTGTTTGAAACAGGGCAAGTGAGCGTATGATAGCTGGGCGAACGAACCACATGAACAATGAAGCCATTTTGTGAAAACAAGTTAGGTGCAGTTTGTTTGAAACACGCAATTTCATACAGGGCGTATAATAGTTGGGCGAAAAACAAGTTAGGTGCAGTTTGTTTGAAACGCAATTTGATACAGGGCAAGTGAGCGTATGATAGCTGGGCGAACGAACCACATGAACAATGAAGCCATTTTGTGAAAACAAGTTAGGTGCAGTTTGTTTGAAACAGGGCAAGTGAGCGTATGATAGCTGGGCGAACGAACCACATGAACAATGAAGCCATTTTGTGAAAACAAGTTAGGTGCAGTTTGTTTCAAACACGCAATTTCATACAGGGCGTATAATAGTTGGGCGAAAAACAAGTTAGGTGCAGTTTGTTTGAAACACGCAATTTGATACAGGGCAAGTGAGCGTATGATAGCTGGGCGAACGAACCACATGAACAATGAAGCCATTTTGTGAAAACAAGTTAGGTGCAGTTTGTTTGAAACACGCAATTTGATACAGGGCAAGTGAGCGTATGATAGCTGAGCGAACGAACCACATGAACAATGAAGCCATTTTGTGACAACAAGTTAGGTGCAGTTTGTTTGAAACAGGGCAAGTGAGCGTATGATAGCTGGGCGAACGAACCACATGAACAATGAAGCCATTTTGTGAAAACAAGTTAGGTGCAGTTTGTTTGAAACACGCAATTTCATACAGGGCGTATAATAGTTGGGCGAAAAACAAGTTAGGTGCAATTTGTTTGAAACACGCAA
Source organism: Macrothele yani (assembly GCA_039090855.1). NCBI lineage: Eukaryota > Metazoa > Arthropoda > Arachnida > Araneae > Macrothelidae > Macrothele > Macrothele yani. The sequence goes on from CM077004.1 coordinate 38,654,424, forward strand.
TTTGATACAGGGCAAGTGAGCGTATGATAGCTGGGCGAAAAACAAGTTAGGTGCAGTTTGTTTGAAACACGCAATTTGATACAGGGCAAGTGAGCGTATGATAGCTGGGCGAAAAACAAGTTAGGTGCAGTTTGTTTGAAACACGCAATTTGATACAGGGCAAGTGAGCGTATGATAGGTGGGCGAACGAACCACATGAACAATGAAGCTATTTTGTGAAAACAAGTTAGGTGCAGTTTGTTTGAAACACGCAATTTGATACAGGGCAAGTGAGCGTATGATAGCTGGGCGAACGAACCACATGAACAATGAAATACGTCTGATGTACCGAAAGTATATAACGACTGTTAGATATTAATGTATGTATGATGAAGAATAGAAGGTATCAGTTGCACACAAAAATACACATGTGCACCACACGTGCCAAGGGGGTAAATTTAAGGATTCTAGGGATAATTTTAACAATTTTAAAAATAAACTTTTGTCGAACGAGATATGCATAAAAAAAGCAGGTTAGGATGTAGAAAAAATAAAAAAATGTTATTTTTGAACAAAATCCGTTACTCTGATATATATTTTTTCATCACATATTCCGCCCCATCACACCCCCTCGCCAGAAAACAGAAAAGACAGGAAAGCTGTACTTTAAAGCTTACGTGAGTGATAAGAATCGGGTGCACGTGTTTCTTAGAAACGAAAAGGATCAGTTTGTTATATAGTATTTTGTCTCGATTGTAGTCTAAACAAGAGCCCCACTGCTTGTCTGTTTGTTAGCTTCTTTCCCCCAAGGATTAAAAAAAAACAACATACAACGACCTTCTAATACAGGCCCTGTGCATAAGACCCGTAGGAATTTCTAACAAACTGTGACTGGATCTTTTTAGGGGTGTCAAAGTGAATAAAAAATTTTTGGGTAGACATCAGAAATATGGTTAGTTGTTTTTTTTAATGCAGCCATATTGTATTTTATCATTGAATAAGGTGTATCGTGCTAGAATTACTTTTCTATCCACTTATTGTTTAAATCTAAGTTAAATCTGATTACACCGTCGGATTTCACATTAATTTCGTAACAATTCTGGATTTATTAGCTATAATTTAATAGCTTGTGCCGTTAAGCCCCACCAGATGGAGACGTCTCAGTTGCTGAGCCCATCTCTACGGATTTGTGAAGTCAAATGCTGACAGATAAACTGAGATAGTGCCGTGGATTGTTGGCCACCGTAGCATAAGGCGAACGCACTCGGCTAGTTGTCGAGCGATCGGAGATTCGATCCCAGCGGTGTCCGGATAACATTGTTTTTGGTTGTTGTGTGTTAGTTAAAGAAAAACGTGGAAAGAGCGAATACTTTGTCCACTCACATTGTCTCCACGTATTTGGAAGATTTTCCCAAAGTCTCCAGCGATTGTTTTCTCGACATTGTGGAAGCAAAGCAAGTAAACAGAAATCTTCGAAACAGTTATGGTACTATCCGTTGTTATTACCTGAAGGGCTCCCACTTTGCAGCTTTTCCTCGATGTTTTTTTTATATAAACTTATTCTCCCGCTTTCACACATTTCTCGTGTCGACTATCTGCTTACCACAGAAGTCAGATACCCTCCTCTGCCAGCACTCGGTAAGTGATGTTTGTTCTAGGTTTGTAACTGTGAGTTGTTATCATTTATTCATGGAAAAGATGATACGAAAGACTTAAGAAGATACAATATGCATATCATGATCGTTCATAAATAAATTGAGAAGACATCCGACATTAAAATTCTCTGAGAAAAAATAAAGGGTTAAAAGGTGAACGTCAAGTAATTTTGCTTCCTATACTTCCAATGGAAAAACTTCTGTACACATTTTCTGGACAATTAATGCATTCCCAAGGATGAAAATTTTAACATCGATTAAAATAGCTTCATTTTATAACTTGGAATACTTAATATTTTCTAAAACATAACCATAATTAGGCTATATTAAAAATCAGTAACTTTTCCTTTGGTGGTGCTGAGACCAGAAAAAAGGTGGCGCGACCTGTACTTTGATGACGTCAGTAGACAAACAAATGTTGGATTGCATAATTATGGTTATGATTTTTAAAAATATTAAGTCATAAAATGAAGCTATTTTAATCGACGTTCAATTTTTCATCCTTGAGAACGCATTAATTGTGAAGAAAATGTGTACAAGAGATTTTTCATTTGGAAGTATAGGAAGCAAAATTATTTGATGTCCACCTTAAAATGCGTGGAAACGCCCAAAGATTCATAAAAATCATTTCGCCACCCTGGTTTTGCTCTTATTTCTTTACTAGCAAGAAACAGCTGTTGAAAGATGGCTGCGTTATTGACAAAATGGCCACACAAGGACGAGCGAAGTAAAGGAATAGGCGTTTGCTTTGTGCGAAGCGTAATCCGTTTGCTTTGTGCGAAGCGTAATCCGTTTGCTTTGTGCAAAGTGCGTTACTCCAGTGGAAATCCATCGCCAGTTGGTAAAAGTGTAGATCAAAGACGTAATGTCTCCGAAACAGGTGTCTGGAAATGGTGCAAGGACTTTCCGAAGATTAAGACTCGTGTTGATGACAGTCCTCGACATGGACGCCAATGTCGAGGTGACTCAGGCGGATGATCTCATTCGTGACAACAGACTGATTTCAGTGAGAGAACACGCCAGCGAGCTTTAAATATCAGTGGACAATATCCACAGTGTTGTGCGAAACCAAACGGCATTATTGGAAATTTTGCGTGCGGTGGATGCCTAAGAATCTCATAGTAGAACATAAGGCAAGACGAATGGACCTATACGTCACACATCTGATAGGCTATAATCAGCCAGATCTGTACATCTTGCTGCTGATTGTTACGGGAGATGACAGTTGGGTACACCCAATTGCCATCCCGATTTTCATCATAGAAGGAAGAAGAGCATCCATCACGTTGAAGAATACGTCATCTCAACTTGCAGAACAAATCAGTCAAGATGTCGTCATGCAGACGAAAAATCATGGCAACTGCCCTTTGGGGCTGTCACGGTGTGCTCCTAATAAATTTCAGAAACAATGTTGCTCCATATCATCCGCTGGAAAGGACCTGGGCTATTGAGAAGAGGTGTTATATTTATTGTTGCACGATAATGTCAGACATACGACCCAACGCATGGCTGAGTGCTTCGGCGAAATGGTTGGGAAGTTTGTGAGCATACAACCTACAGCTCCGATCTCGCACCCTACGATTTCCATCTGTTTGGCCATCTCGAGAAACATTTGACCCAAGAGTATTTTACACAGGTGCAGATGTGAGGCAGGAGGTAACAGCGCGACTGCACCAATAGGACCTCTATTTCTTCTCTGCTGGCATTCCCACCTTACCATCACTAGGGGACATTTGTTTAAATCGCTATGGAGACGTTTATTAAAAATGAAAGAGCATAGGCAGTTACTCTTGTGCACTGTGTACTACGTTTAACTTATGAACGCTTTTCCAAAAATAACGTTATTAGAAATACGAGTTGACATTAATTCAGCGAATTTATTGACACCAACCACTCACTGCTCATTGTGCACACCCTAAAGAAGTAAAAGAAAATACGGCGTTTAATTATTTATAAATCTATGTATTCCCCTAAGGTTCGACAAAATAGAACGAATATTCGTGACATAACGTTTTTCGGTTTCTAAGATGTTGAAACAACTTTGATCATGTGATGTCATGTATGATTTTTTTATTTTTATTTTGGTGTTTAACGACTATCGTGAGCAACTCGATGGGCTATAAGCAGTCACTCGTCCCTAATTTAGGTGCCAATGGTTCCAGGGAAGGGAGAGGGCCAATGCCTAAATACAAACACAACATTCATGCCTGACAGGATTCGAACCCGGACCCACCTCGGACGAAGATGCGTTACTAGCTATGGTGTCCCTTAACATGAGGTTCCATTGTTCGGAGAGCTCCGCTAATAAAGGTTTCACTATATATATATATATATATATATATATACGGGACGTAAGGTCAGGTGATGCGTAACATCACAGCCTCTCCTTCACAAATGTCAACCCCGCCTCCTCATGGTGCATCCTGTTCCCACTAAAGGGACTCTGACGACCGCCAATAGCGGTATAACTATACCATCGGGATTAGAGGAAATGCTATCCCACACTCACCAACCCGCTTGGCCAGCGTGGTGAGTTATGGCCAAACCCCTCCAAAATGATTCCACAACTTAAATCTCAGTCTCCGGCAGCTGGAATGTACCTGGCCAAGGCAGCGGATAGTGCGACATGAAGGCAGAGGGTGCTAAGAATCCCCGGAGGACCGGACTAGGCTGCCGTCTGATGCTGACCTTGGCTACGTATAATGGACGCTCCCTATCTTCTGATTCAAGGCTTCTTGAATTGGAAGAGGAACTACAAAGGATCAAGTGGGACATCGTGGGGCTAAGTGAGGTAAGGAGAAAATGAGATCTCATCGAACTGAAAAGTGGACATCTCTTCTACTATCGTGGGACAGATACTGGCAGAACTAGTGGTGTTGGATTTATAATAAACAAGAAACTGAAGGATAAAGTTGTAGAAGTTGAAAGTTCCTCTGACAGAGCTGCACGACTTGTTATCCAACTCTCGAAAATATACCAGGCTCAGATTATTCAAACTTATGCACCCACCACAAGTCATCCTGAAGAAGAAATTGAAGAATTTTATGAGGAAATTTGTCATCTAAATAATAAAGGAAAGCAGCACTTGAAAATAATTATGGGAGATTTCAATGCACAAATAGGGCAACGGCAACAGAATGAAACTTCAGTAGGTAAATTCGGTCACGGCAACAGAAACCAGCGTGGAAATACTCTCGTTGAGTTTGCAGAGGCAGAAGGGTTTTTCATCTTGAACTCCTTCTTCAAGAAAAAGCCACACAGGAAATGGACATGGAGACATCCAAATGGGACGACAAGTGAAATTGATTTTATTATGTGTAACAAAAAATTCGTCATAGAAGACTGCAGTGTGTTAAACAAGTTCAACACAGGTAGTGACCATAGATTGGTGAGATGTAAGATGCACCTCAACACTAAACTTGAACGTGGCAAGCTCATAAGACAAACAAAATCTATTGACATAACCAACCTTAAAAAACACCATAATACCTTCAAGTTGGAACTGAAGAACAGGTTCTCTGCTTTAGAAGGCCTAACATCGGAAGAAGTGGACATCTCTGAAGTTAACAGAAAAGTAACCAAAGCTCTTATGGAAACAGCAACAACATTAGCTGGGTCTAAGAACAAGTTGCATGTAAATAAATTATCAGGAAAAACGAAAATGTTGATGCAAAAAAGAAGAGAGATGAGGATAACTAAAGAAGATGTGACTTCCAAAGTGGAATATATAGAGCTATGCAAGACAGTACGAAAACGTATCACTGAAGACGTAAGAAAATTCAACTGTGAACTAGTGAGGAAAGCAATTGAAAACAACCAAAGCCTAAAGATAGCAAAGGGACATCTCAGTAAGGGAAGAAAACAGATTATGGCACTGAGAAAAGAAGATGGTTCTGTAACAAGAAATAGAGGCGAAATTTTGACAAGAGTGAAAGATTTCTACTCCAAATTATATGAAAGGGATGATACATGCACTCCAGACATCATGAAAGCTACCAGTACCAGAGTTCCTCCAGTCCTTCCAGCAGAAGTTGCACATGCAATCAAGAACATGAAGCGGGGAAAAGCTCCAGGAGAAGATGGAATTACTGTAGACATCATACAAGAAGCAAGTGGAGAAATCGAAACAGTACTCGCCCAAATTTTCACTCGATGTCTTAATGAAGGAAAGATTCCTGAGGATTGGAACACCGCTACAATGATCCTGCTACATAAGAAAGGTGACATTGAGGATCTCGGAAACTACAGACCTATCAGCCTCCTATCAGTAGTTTATAAAATCTTCACTAAAGTTCTTTCACACCGCTTGAAGGTAACACTGGACATGGCTCAACCGAGAGAACAAGCTGGATTCAGGAGTGGCTACAGCACAATAGATCATATCCATGTACTGAGAGAACTAATTGAAAGAGCGAGGGAATATGAACTTCCATTGTGCATGGCTTTTATCGATTATGAAAAAGCCTTTGATTCGGTGAAACCATCAGCAGTTACAATGGCTCTGAAAACCTGCGGTATTGAAGATGCATACATTAATATTATTAATAACATCTATGAAAATGCAAGTGCAAAGATTCGGCTGTTTGAAAATACAACACACGTAAAAATTGGAAAGGGAGTGAGACAAGGTGACACCATATCTCCGAAGCTCTTTAATGCCACATTGGAGGGTGTTTTTCAGTCGCTGAGCTGGGAAAACAAGGGGATAAAGATTAATGGAGATTATCTAACCCACCTTCGTTTTGCTGATGACGTAGCCATTTTTGCAACTACCCCATCAGAGCTGCAGAGTATGATCCAAGAACTTGCTGACAAGAGTAAAGAAGTGGGATTAAAAATAAACTTTCAGAAGACAAAAGTGATGTTCAATGCTTTTACGAGAAATGAAGATTTATCGATTGATGGAGAAAAGCTGGAGATAACAGACACGTACGTTTATCTTGGACAGCAGATATCCAGTGAGGGTCACATTGATGAAGAAATTAATCGGCGTACAAAACTTGCCTGGAGAGCTTTTGGAAGAAACAGCATAATTTTCAAGAGCAATATGCCATTATGTCTTAAAAGAAAAGTGTTTGATCAATGCATCCTTCCAGTGCTTACGTATGGTTCAGAGACGTGGACCTTAACTAAAAGAGACATACAAAGGCTGCAGACAACTCAAAGAAGCATGGAGAGGTGCATACTTGGTGTAACCAGGAGAGATAAGAAGAGGAACTCGTGGATCCGAAAAATGACAAGAGTGGAAGACATCATGATCAGAGTTAAATCCCTGAAATGGCAATGGGCTGGACATACTGCCAGAAGGACAGATCATCGATGGACAGCCGAAATTTTAGATTGGATTCCAAGGGACAGGAAAAGACCCAGAAGAAGACCACATGGGAGATGGGTGGATGAAATTCGAAAGTATGCAGGGGTGACATGGAGGAGACTGGCACAAGACAGACCGTTGTGGAGGAAACTTGGGGAGACCTTCGTCCAGCAGTGGATTGATAATGGTTGACGATGATGATGATGATATGTATATATATACACACACTGAAGAGCAATTGAATTAGATATACCTGTCTAGTAACGTGTAGCACCACCTTTCGCCCTAATGACGGCGGCGATTTGTCTCGGCATGGACTCGAAAAGACACCGGAAGCGTTGGGAAGCCATACGGATCCACGATCAATGAACAAGCTCCCACACTTCAAGATTTGATGCAGGGGTGTCAGAGCCTAGAACATCTCTCTCGATGGCATCCCAGATGTGCTCGATGGGATTGAGGTCAAGTGACCTAGCTGGCCAAGGAAGCTAGGTCATGTCGGTGGAGTGTTCATCCGACCATTCGGATACAATTCTGGAGCGATGGCACGGTGCATTGTCTTGTTGCAGGATGAGGTCCCCAGTGGGATGTTGAAGGCGCACAAACGAGAGCAAATGGTCGTCCAGGATATCCCGGTAACGTTGACCTGTGAGGGACGATGTCACACGTACCAGGGGTCCCATTTCAGTCCACGTAAACAGTCTCCAGACGAGAATGCCACCCCCACCAGCTTAAAGAGTACCCTGCTGGCAAGAAGGATCCACCGCTTCATGTGGTTTGCGCCGTACTCGTATCCTGCCATCCGCATGTACCAACGTGAATCTGGACTCATCAGTACTGGCAACGTTTTTCCACATGCCTAGGGTCCAGTGGCGATGTTTCCGCGCCTATGCTAATCTTTGCACCCTGTGATGTGCGGTCAGCAGAGGTACCTATGTGGGACGACCCCAGAGGAGAACGTGACTCCCGTCGACTGGTAACGGGCAATCGACGCGCAACTGTGCAGCACTTGACCATGCAAATGAAGGCTGGGGCACCCAGGTACGTGTCCTCGGTAACAATTAAGCGCACCCTGTTAGCCATGGGTCTCCTGAGTTGAAGCTGCGTCAAGGCTCCCATGTTAACTCAGGTCCATCGGCAACGACCACTGCAGTTCGCATGAGACTCCCGTCATTGGACAATGGAAAGGTAAAAAAGGTTACCTTCTCCGACTAATCGAGGTTTCTACTGTACAGAAGTGAAGGGCGGTGCCGGATACGACGTCAGAAACACGAGGACCAACATCCGGACAAGCTTGTCGCTCATTTACAGCTCGGCAGTGGTAGTGTGCATGCCTGGGGGATGTTTTGCTGGTATGACCTGGGACCGCTTTTACCACCGGATGGGTCACTGAACGCCGATGGCTACCTGTCCATCCTCGCTGACCACATACATCCCTTCATGTTGGATATTGTCCTGTTATAGACACTGTTGTAGACACCATTACCACCAGGTGATAGTGTCTACCAAGAGGACAATGCGCCCTGCCATGTCGCAAAGAGGTTGCGTGACTGATTCCAGGAACACGACAGCGGTGTCTCTCTTCTCCCTTGGCCGGCGAAATCATCCAACCTCAATCCCATACAGCACTTGTGGGATTATTTTGGATGGACAGGTTCAGCGTACCGACCTACAACCACGCCATCTCCATGACCTCCAACCTCTGCTGCAGTCCGAATTGCTGCTGTCATCCGGTCCAAGGGTGCCATGGGTGCTTATTCCAGTTATTAGGTAGGTGGTCATATTATTCTGATACGACCATGCATTGCCTTTGTCTTCATTTCAGCCCTAACCTTTCTGTGTTTGTGAGAAAGACTTCTCCAAAATCTTCACCCACATGACTGACGAGGATATCTTACTGTAAAACAATATCCTTGAACAAACATGGAATGCGAAATCATGACTGGAATACGGAATTACACCATACAATACAAATTTTGAAGATGACAATACGTTTTGTAATGCAAATATGACAAGGATGGTAAGTCAGATAACATCCGTTAACTTGAAAATTGCGTTGTCCTGGAGAGGAAATCGAACCCGCGTCGCCCAGATAGCGCCCGGGTATGCTAAAACTACACCACCCAAAACGACCAAGTCTCAAGTTTCCGATTAATTTGAATATAATTATCACAGGATTCGCTACTCAACGCAACCGGTGTTCATGTTTAGCGAATCTGTAGGTTTGGAATCCCATCCCGTAATTGGTGGTGTAGTGGTTAGCATACCCGGGCGCTATCTGGCTGACGAGGGTTCCATTCCTACTCCAGGACGAAGAAATTTTCAAGTTTTCGGATGTTATCTGACTTACCATCCCCGTCATATTTACAGCAAAAAACGGATTGCCATCTTCAAAATTTGTATCGACTGCGAAGTTGTCTTCATGTCTTTTTAAGAAATTAATTTAGCTTTTTCTGTCTTATTATTCTACTAATTTTGTGGCTTATTCCAAGATGATAAGATTCTCAAAAGTAGGTGATGCTCTAATAGAGACAACATTGAATCATAAGCATGTTGGTCCACTACGTTCGAGTTCTGACTTCACATGAATGAACTTCATTGATTTAGACAAAATTTTGGCATTTATTTGAAAACCTAAAATCTATTATGACTTTCAATAGCGAATACATTTGCTGTTCAGACAATGCGTAGGCATGAGTAAATTTTTTTAATTTGACATGGATATGTCTAAATATGCGCAAGATGGAATGAAAATTCACGAAATTAAAATTATTTTGTGTTCAATGGATTACCTTCGCGACGTTCTGAACGCCTTGCCTACCGGGAGAACGAAAAGGTTAAAGTGGGGAAATAACTAGGTCTAAGTAAAACTTTTCAGCTTTTTATCTTCGAATAGATGTCCTACTTACGCAATCAGGTCGCACTTAGTCATCATCGAAATAGGCATGCTCTCTGCATATCCTTCGGCCGTCCGCTACGCTGCTTATCCACCACGCTACAATCGCCATTTCTGAATTTCACGAAACACTCACGACACAGGCTTGCAACTACAGCTTTCTCGCGATGTGCCGAACAAATCCACTTTCGAGCTTCTGCAACGGTTTCCTGAGATTGAACATGTGACGAAAAAGATTAATCGGTGACGAAAATGCACCTTGTTGTTCGTCATATCCTAGCTCAGCTAATCGCATGTGTTGTCGTTCGATGCAATGTTGCCAGCTTACCCCAACAGCACGAAATTCTGACAAAAAAATTCAACCATTTCATTGTTACAGCTGGCTACGTGGACCTTTGTGCATATACCTCATAAAATTGTCTATTGGAGGAACTTCAAAAAAATAAATGAAATTAAAATAGCCTTTTGTTCTATAGATTAAGTTCTACGTTCTAAACGCCCAGAGCCTGAGGAGAGCAGAATGAATTTCTGTCCTTTAGTGGGCAAGTTAAAAATTTCTATTGTGCTGGAGGACTTCTAAAAAAATAAATCTTGGAGAATCAAAGGGGGTGGGGTGGGGGGACAAAAGAAAAAAGGTTTTGATAAAGGAAGCAATGTTCTTGCCACCAAGCTAATTACACCAGCAAGTTGAACCGCTGCCTAGGCCTTGTAATAAAATACAACAGAGCAGACAGCTCATCAAGGAATAATCGTTGGTAAAGACATCTTGTTTCCTAGACGAGCCTTTCAAAGAAACAGAGTCATAACATTTCCATTTTATCGATGCTGGGAGAACAATCTAACGAAGATGCGCCTTTGAAACACGTAACGCCGACAGATTTATGGGTAGCTCGTGCTTATCTCCACCCCAATACCTGTCACACGACCCCTTCGCGGGAACGCTCAACGGGAGTGAAAGTTGGACACACATCTAGTATCATCATATCCTTCTTTGTTTTCTGCCGGGCTCCCTTGGCTTGGCCTGATGATTTATACGAACCTTCGGCCCTTTGTAGTGCTGTACATACAACACACACACACAGAACAGAACATGCACCTTAACAAATGTACTCCATGCTCTTTTTAGGTAAGAATTTATGATTAAATCACAACGCGTATCTGCAACTCCCATCTCACTTCTAATTGATTCGGTCCGAAGGGCATGCATTAATTAGCTCATATACATGTTTTACTTTATGCGTTGGCGCATATTACCATGGAAACCCGTTAACTCGGCGTTACTGCTCAGTTTCTAAAATGCTTCGATGCGTTGAGTTAGGTGGTAGATTCAAACTGCAGGGATGCGTTCCCCCCATAAGGGGCGCTGCCTTTAAGGGAACGCACCCACATGGAGCCACAGAGGAATGCTACATCCATTTTTTTTTCTCCTATTAAAATCTGGTCAATAAACTAAAAGGTCATGTAAATAAATAAATGCTTTTTTTTTTTTATTGGAGGTTTGACGACCACCGTGAGCAACTCAATGGGCTATAAGCAGTCGCCCGTCCCTAATTTAGGGTCACTGGTTCCAGGGAAGGGAGAGAGCCAGTGCCGTAAGACAAACACAACATCCATGCCTGACCGGGATTCGAACCCGGACCCCTTACGGACGAATGATCAGAGGCCAGCGCCTTAGACCACTGCGCCACCGGGGCGGCAAATGCTTTTCAGTTACGTATTTTAGTTTTTTTTTTTTTTTTTTTTATTGGAGGCTTTTTTTTCTTTTTTATTGGAGGTTTAACGACCACCATGAGCAACTCAATGGGCTATAAGCAGTCGCCCGTCCCTAATTTAGGATCACTGGTTCCAGGGAAAGGAGAGAGCCAGTGCTGTAAGACAAACACAACATCCATGCCTGACCGGGATTCGAACCCGAACCCCGTTCGGACGAATGATCAGAGGCCAGCGCCTTCGACCACTGCGCCACCGGGGTGGCATCTTAGTTTCCATACATAAATAAAATATATATATATATATAGAAAGTATAGATAAATACACGCCGCCCTGCTATGTTTACTTTTACCAGATTCCAACCGAAACAGGCTACTACACCGTGAAGTATAAATATAGTGAAACCTCTGTTGTACCTTTCTCTTCCGGAGATGCCCTTAAAAAACGTACAAATATTAAAAACGTATTAAAGAAAGTTCAAAATAATAAATACCATTGTAAAATTTTGAATGCTTCCGAAACAAAAAACAGGAGGGGGATGCACTCATAATTTTAGTTTACGCTGATTTACAATGAAGACATACATACATACGTACATACACACACTGAAAGGACAAATTATTACGTACACTCCGGTGAAAATACACAAAGCAGCAGGACAGCAGCAAATCGCGGTGTGCAGGAAAAACCGGTTGGGGTTATAAATAGAGTAGGTCGGTACGCACAGGAATACGGAGCCGCGGATGGCTTAGTGGTTAGCGAGTCAGACTATCAATGCAAGGTCCTCAGGTTCGATCCTGGGCTGATCTTTCAGAGATGGTGTGGTTTACTAACAGTCGCTGAATATCCGCCGTGCATCGGACGAGCACGTTAAGTGACAGCCTCCAGGTTGGACCCACTGGTTAAATGGGTATCCTTTCCTATGCTCCCCCACCTGAAATTCTCTCACCCCTCTATGTGCAACATCGTACTTGTACGGTGGCGCCATTTACTGTACTCTAATCTCACTCAAACTGTTCTGTCAAAGTCGCTAGACTTGCTCTCATTCCTTCCATTTCTGTGTCTCTACTTACTGTGGACGGAAGTCCTACAAGAAAATGACAAATACAGTGTTAAGTTCAAGCACAGGAATACGTTCCGTCAAGTGCGAAGGCCCATCGAAACTGGAGCCCGAATGATTGGAAATGCGTCATATGGTCTGACAAATCCTGTTCCGTTTCACACTGTATCGCACCGATGGCAGGCAGCGTGTGTGGCGTAAACCACACAAAGCTATGGACAGCGCATGCCTAGTTGGGGTACTACAAGCCGGTGGAGGCGGTGTAACTGTTTGGGCAGCTTTCACGTGGTCCGGCCTAGGTTCTTTGGTGCCACTTGAGTCTTTCCTCACTGATTTCAGCTATATGCAGCTCCTGACCGACCATCTCTACCCTTTCATTACGTGCCTCTGTCCGAACCAAGTTCCAATCTTTCAATAGGACAACGGTCCGCCCCATCGGTCCCGGCTAGCGATCGACTGGCTCCAGGATCATAGCAGTGAGCTTACCACACTTGCATACTCCCCTCGCTCACTGGACATGAACCCCATAGAGAGCTTATGGGACATATTGGAACGAACTGTTCGTGATCAACCATCCCCACTTACATCTCTGCCTGCTGTACGCTGTACGCCAAGCACTCTTAGATTGTTGGCCAGCGATACTTGAGTCTGAGTTTCGGGACCTCACTGCGTCCGTACCACGACGTTCCGATGCTGTCCTGCGTGCAAAAGTTGTGCCACACGCTATTAGGTGAGTGTACGTAGTAATATGTAATTTCAGTGTATATACATACAGGAGTTGTCTAATATAATGGAAACACTTTGAAACAATAGGTGTTACGCATTTAATATGGTGTGGCAGCACCCTTGACATCTAAAACTGTTTGAATCCTCCTTGGAATGGACGCATACAAGTCCTGGATGGTGGTAAGTGGTATGTTGTACCATTCTTCCTGCAGAAACTGCTCCAATTCCTTGACAGACGCCGGGGGAGGATAACGGTTTAAGAGGGGCTCAATGATGTTTAAGTCAGGTGATTGTTTCAGGCCAGGGAAAGTGTGCAACTTCATCTTTATGTTCCTCAAACCATGATCGAACAGTTCGACTTCTGTGAATCGGGGTATCATCATCTTGAAAGGTGCAATCCCCTGACGGAAACAATGTCTGCACCATTGAATGCACATTGTCGGCCAAAAGAGTGACATAGTCACCGCTAGTGATCCGTCCGTGTAAGATGACAATGGGACCTGCTGCAAACCACGAGATCATGGCCCAAACCATTACGGAACCGCCCCCATGCTTCACTGTAGGAAGGAGACAGTCTGGGTTGTAGGCTTTTGCGGGAGTTCTCCACACGTAAACCCGTCCTGTGTTAGAAAATAAAGAGAAACACGATTCATCGGAAAACAAGACATGTTTCCAGTGATCCGCAGTCCACGTTTTATGTTCTTGGCACCACTGTAGTCTCCGTTTCATATTCACCTGTGGCACCATGGGGGTTTTGCAATCGCAGCTCTGCCGTAAATATTGTGCTTATATAATTCCCTTCGCACGGTAAGGGTCGACACTCGGTTTTTGAGATGTGCATTAAGCTCAGCAGTCACTTTCGTCGCCGTGGTGCTCCTTCTTGCGGTCACAATCCTCTATAATGTCCTCCTGTTTCTCGCAGTGAGTTTGGTTTTCCTTCCACAGTTGTGTCTCGCAGATGAGTTGGGCCGTGAACATTGTAGCTGTCATGACCTTCGACACGGTAACTCTCGATACCTTGAATACCTGTGCCATTGTGGTTACTGACGCACCAACCAGACGGGCTCCTACAATCTGCCCTCTTTGGAACTCCGACAGGTCACTCATTGTGCCTTCAGCTGGAACGAAATTATGCAAATACCGATTTACAATGCAATCACACAGACCCTTGAGACTATAAGCAACACTTTATTACAAAATTTTTTTTAGCTATGTGTCCGTTTTGCTCAAAAAAAACCCCATACAACCAAAGTTACTGTCTTCAGCGAGGTGTTTCCATTATTTTGGACAACCCCATGTACATACATACATGAATATATTGTTTGCTACATTCAGCCTATATCTATTTTGGCTTTTGTATTAATTGTTTTTATTCTAATTTCATCATAAAAACTGGCTTAAGGAATTCTGTACCATTTCATATTTTCAATATAGGAGAGAAATACCTAACGTTTGAAATACTAGGTATTAAATCAAAGTATGATTTTGTTTCATATTCAATATCCCTATTACATACATATCCTTTATTTATAAGCATCGCTCTTCTGAAAAGAAGTTCGTCCACTATTTGATTTAGCATTGGTGCTGGGTAAATAAATCGCTCACTATCTTTTCTTGTTTCAATTTTTTTCGATTCTGAGAAAAAGCGAACAGTTAACGGTATGTACTGAATCTTTAATTGCATGATCTATTTCATGGCTGACTAAAAAAAAAAAAAAGAAAAGAAAAGAACGCTGTCTCAATTCTCTCAAAGTTGTAACATTCCTGGTGACATATCAACGAAACAAAGAACCGTGTATTTTTCATAATCTGAAATTCAAAATTTAACATATAATCGCAAAAGAAGTGTAACTGAATTAAGTATAATCGAATTGGAAAAGCAATAAAAGCTGTAGTAAAATTTCGTGACTAGCGGGGAATTACGTATCAAAGTGAAAAACGTATAATCGGAATATATATTTTTTTCTTTTTTTTTTGGATTGGAGGTTTAAAGACCACCGAGAGCAACTAAATGGGCTATAAGCAGTCGCCTTTGCCGCCCCGGTGGCGCAGTGGTCTAAGGCGCTGGCCTCTGATCATTCGTCCGTAAAGGGTCCGGGTTCGAATCCCGGTGAGGCATGGATGTTGTGTTTGTCTTACGGCACTGGCTCTCTCCCTTCCCTGGAACCAGTGACCGTAAATTAGGGACGGGTGACTGCTTATAGCCCATTGAGTTGCTCACGGTGGTCGTTAAACCTTCAATCAAAAAAAAATAATAATAATAATAAGCAGTCGCCCGTCCCTAATTTAGGGTCACTGGTTCCAGGGAAGGGGGAGAGCCACTGCCGTAAGACAAACACAACATCCATGCCTCACCGGGATTCGAACCAGGACCCCGTTCGGACGAATGATCAGAGGCCATCGCTTAGACCACTGCGCCACCGGGGCGGCATCGGAATATATAATCATTTGCAAAGGTTTAAGACTAGATGTTGGTATTAGGAGATTTCTCCCGATTGCGTTAGCTACTGTCTGTATTACTCAACTTCCTGTTTGGTGTTGCGTCAGCCTACAGTGGTAGCTGTTGATAGAGTTGGGGGAAGTGTACGAACGTCAGTTGGCTTCTGGTTTTCATGCTCAGAAGTTTTATACGTATTTTCTATATAGCGAAAAATGGGCAAAAAAACGTCATTAAGTGTTACTCAAAGGGCGCAAATACTGACTTTATATCATGAAGGCTACTCCGAACGTGACAAAAGAAGAAAAGGTGAATGAGAGCAAGACTGCTATTCATAATACGATCATGAAATACACTGCTGGCCACCCAAAATGCAACACCAAGAAGGAAGCATCCGATTGGCCCGAAATTCGCAGCACGCGTCGCCCGCGAGAGTACATGCAAACGATTAGCATTTCAGGGCATATACAAATCATGTGCGCCCAGCACGCCACCGGGAAGCACTATAAGAAGGGTGCACAGAAATCGGGATGTAAGTAGAGGAAGTGTGTTGTGATGCCAGACCTGTGCGTGGGAAGCTTCCTGATGCCTCGTCGCAGAATACGGCAGTCATTCCAGCACGTTTCGGAGTTCGACAGAGGACGAATAGTGGCTTTTCGCGACAGCGGTTTATCGTACCGAGACATCACCGCCCGTGTGAGAAGACATCCAGCCACAGTGAGGCGAGTAGGGATTCGTTGGGTGCAGGAGGGTAGGACGGACCGACGTGAGCGATTGCCGCAGCCGCGGCACACCACCAAACGAGAGGACCGGCATGTCGTGCGGCGGGCATTGACGGCTCGCACCGTCACATCACGAACGTTAGCGCAGGAATTAGAGTGTGTTGCGCAACAACCTGTGCCAGCACGTACCGTTCGACGTCGTTTGCAGGAGCGGGGACTTGTCGCCCATTACTCCGATTACCATTGACGTTACACCACCGGCGAGTGCGGCGGCAGTGGGCCGTTGAACGCCGCACCTGGACTACGGAATGGCACGACATTGTCTTCTCCGACGAAACCCGCTTCTGCCTGCAACACCACGATGGCCACATCAGAAGCGGAAATTAAGACTTACGCCACCTGGTGGCCAAACCATTTTTTACAAAAATTAGAAATTATGTGCATTGAATTTCCCGTCAGGAGCTGTATCCGGTGCTGAAATTTTTTTCAAATCGGAGATTTAGAAGCAGAGATATAAGGGGAAAGCCATTTACCTTCACGCCATCTAGCGGAACATCTATGAATTAATGAAACAGTTTGAAATCATATGAAAAACATGTCACACTGGAAACAATATCCAACAAAGAAGGAATTTTTCAAATCGGACTCCTAGAAGTAGAGATATTGACAAAAATAATATATTTATCTACGCCCCCTGGTGGAGAAACTGAAATATTTTAAAAAGAAAATATTCTGAAAATGTTTATCAATGTGAGTGGCATCAGTCTACGAAATAATTTTTTCAATCGATATTTTAGAAGCTCAGATTTTATGGCAAATACATCAGAAGCAAAAGTTAACACTTACGCCCCCTGGTGGCCAAAGTATTCTTTATCAAAAATTTGAAATTATATGCAAACGAGTTTCCACCAGGGGTGTATCCGCTGAAGAAAACATTTTTAAAATAGAGTTTTAGAAGAAGAGTTATCGGGAAAATGTAATTTACTTTTACGCTCCCTAGCGGTAAATCTATGCGTAATTTGAAAAAGTAACTATATATAAAATACTCTTCGATATAAATGGAATCGAAAGAAAGAATTTTTTTCAATCGGATGTTTAGAAGCAAATATGTGGAATAAAACGTATTTTTGAAATCGACATCATCTGCATTTACGCCCTCTAGCGGTGAAATTGTACATCGTAAAAAGAAACGAAATAAAGGATCATCATTCGCATATTTTAAGCTTCTCAATGCAGAAAGAATTTTTCAAATCGGACTAATAGTTGCAGAGATATCGTGGGTACAGACGGACGGACAAACCGGTAACATAAGCACTATCGTTTTTTACGAAAGACGTGCTAAAAATATCTGGTAGTTTGTATTTCTTTTTGGAGCTAACCTCTGAATCTCAGAGAACAGCTTAGTGATATATTTGTATATACTCACAGTGTGCAGAACTTTTGAAATGACCCTCGTATTCACCTGAACATCTTATAAGTTTGAGAAAAGTTTTGCTTGGAAGCATCAATAATAACACTTACGAGATAGCTTTGCACCCCTTAAGCATCACTTTTGCGAATAAGTTGTTACTGAAGTGTTAAAGTAAATAGTATTAATGATGAGAAGATTGATATCGGCATTTTTATTTCGTGTATTTCAATGAACTGGAATGTATTACTGTTCCCCGAAACTTCAGCTGAAGGAAAATTATTTTCTTGAGAAGAGAGAACACGTGAAGGTATACTTTAATAGGTATGCATCTTATGTTAATGAAATTCAGCAACTCAGAAATGAAGGAGAGATTGGTGTGAAAATCAGCTGCAGTTGCAAAGTCACGGTTTATGCAAATAATGACGGTTCCAAGAAACGCACGAGACGTCCTCGGGGTATAAGAAACGACGAGAACGACTAGCGTAGATATAATACGTATTTGTAGTGGCTTCATTCATAGAACCTCGCCACACATGCTAATGGGGAATAAAAACGCACATTGTAAAAAATAAGTGGTGTGAATTCATGGAAAATTCCTGAAAATAGCATGCAGCAAAGTTACCGTACAATATAAGGTGCGTCGCATAAATATAGAGACAGTCTACTTTGCGCCGTGAAAGCAATGCGAATATAGGTAGGAAGCTGAAGTGGTACCTAATTAGACATAACCCTACAACAAACGTTTCGATCCATCGAGATGACCGGATTGTGGGAGAAGAACACCAGAAAAGTGAAATAGTGTAATTCTAGGTGTCTCATAAATATAAAGACAACTATGTAAAGTAGCCACATGCAAATGATATGTACAAATTAGCAGGTTGTACGCACGCGCATGGGCCGTAATTCGGTCCAGCCTACAAAAGACAGCGGACCTGCCGTCAGACATTCATTTGCCGAAGTGCCACACAACAGTCAACTTTCTGGTGAGGAGGTGCAGAAGATTTGGAGACAGAGTAAATGGATTGCCTGTAGCGAAAATTTGTAAAGCCATGGGGAGGAGTAGGACAGTCATTTATAAGACTTTATTAAAACGCGGTGCGTTAACTTCCAGCAAGCGGCCTGGAAGGCCTCGAATAGCAACCAAACGAGATGATCGTGACATCATGCGTTTAGTTTCATCCAAAAGGTTATCACTACGTCACGTTTCTCGGAATGTTGGTGTCACCGTATCAAAGGACATATAGTTCATCGACGAATCAAGGAAAGTCGCAACACTGTGCTCCGTAAAATGTGCCGTCCGCCACACCTCAAGCGGCGCCACAAGGAAGCTAGATTGTTATGGGCAAGCAGCCACATGCACTGGACGGACGAGTGGATCACAACTATTTTCTTTGATGAGAAAAAGTTCAAACTGGACGGCCCTGACGGTTGGAACTGCTATTGGCATGATTTACGACGCGAGCCACGCACCTTCTTCAGCAGACAGAAAGGAGGGGGATCTGTGATGGTCTAAGGAACTTTTGTGTTCAATGGGACAATGCATATCGCTTTCCTGCAAGGCAGGTAAAACTCCGAAACGTATCAGGACATACTCAGCAGCCACCTTCTACCGTTTGCCGAAACTCTAGCGGGTGTTGATTATCTGTTCCAGCAAGACAATGCCTCTATCCATCGGTCTGCATCAACGAAAAGCTGGTTTAACACTCATCATGTGACCGTAATGGATTGTCCAGCACTCAATCCAGATCTGAACCCTATCGAGAACCTCTGAGGTATCCTCACTCGTGATGTGTATGCGAATGGACGGCAGTTCTCAAGTGTGGTGGCATTGAAAGAGCAGATTGAACGAAGCTGGTACGCACTCCGTCCAGAACACTTACATCACTTGGTGGATAGCATGCCCAATCGGGTTTTCAGTGTTATTCGGAACAACGGTTCCACTATTCGTACCGGAGGTGCTCATAACTCGTAAGTCTTCATATTTTTGAGACAGCGTACTTCTTTTTTTTTTCTTGTACTTGGCGTTGGAATTGTTATGTTTCCATCAAACTATTGTGCAGCTGCGTGTCGTATGCTATTTTTGCTATAAATATGAGGTGTACATTTCAGCTCGTTGTTGTTTCTTTTTTATTCGAGAATTTCTTCTGTCTGTATATTTATGCGACGCGCTATACATTAAGTGGTGTACACAATGGGGGAGAAGGCTGAAGGATAATCCAGTGCAGCAATAAATAAAATGTCATGCAATATATCACCCACAATATCCGATCTCGCTACAGAACTTCAAAATCAGTTCCTCCGATAGACGATTGAAATTTACCAGTTAACGAAACATCAAGTGTTCCCGCGAATTGCTCCTTTTGCCGGAAAACGTGAGAACAGAATTTTTCCGTTAATACGAAAGGAACCGTGGAAAGGTTTACTAACTGGGTTAGTAGATTTATTTTTCATCAGCGGAGGATTTCTGGCAAAAGAAAGGAAGCGAGAAGTTCTTGCTGCCCAATACAACAGTTTTTTCGAGTTTATCAAGATTTCTGGCTTGCTTGGTAAGCAATTCTATTTTCCAGTAGCAGCAGTTTTGCTGGTTCTAGCGCAGCAGATTTTCTGTCACGTATAATTTTTCTATCAAATAAAGGTGCTACTTCAGCAAAGATCGTTATTTGTTGTTGTTTATTTATTACCAGTGCAATTTAAAACAACTACATTCATTTAGATCAAACCTAATACCATGTAGCACGGTTAAGTACCTTTCCTGTGTTCTGGCGATTAAGCGATTACTTTTCAGCTGGAAGTTATCAAAATCATGTAAGGTATGTGAAGTCTCTCATTTCAGTGAAACATAAAATACATACGGACATAGGCTTAATCATTTTCAGAAATTATCAATACAATACATACTGCAACAAATATTCAAATTTGTTCGAAAACCTGATTTCGGTGAAACGTGAAATACGCAGGTAATTTCAAAAGTTTTGCACACTGCGCAGGCGCTGCCCATAGAATGACGCAATCGCTCCAATCGTTGCGCCAGTTGTTAGTCAGACTTCAGTATACACAGCTGTGTCTACCTTTGCTTGCTAACTTGTTCTTGTTCCTAAAACTTCACCTTAGAAATGAAGGAAGAACGTGAGCCAGGTCAGATATCGCGTATAGCGACCAGCGATCCTACATTAAAATTGAAACTTTGCGAGGAAAATCCCCTACCGAAATTAAAAACACTTTGTGTGACGTTTGTGGGGTTAGTGTAATGGATCTTAGCACAGTGTCACGGTGGACTTCTCGTTTCCTCCAAGGTCGGGAAAGCATCGACGACGACCCGAGGAGCAGCAAGCCAACAGATGCAACGGACGACACTTCTGTGGTTAACGTCAACGGCATTTTGGAGGAAAATCGACGGAAAACATGTGAAGAGATTGCATATGAAGCAAACATGTCTATCACTTCGGTTTTCAGAATCCTAAATGAAACATTACAGAAGAGAAAAGTGGCTGCCAAATGGGTTCCGCATAATCTGAGCGAAGAGCAGCAAGCAGTTTGCAAAGCGATCGGAGTAGAATTGCTTCAGCGGTACGAAACAGAAGCCAAGCAGTTTTTGGACAGAATCGCTGCTATAGAGGAAACCTGGATATGAGATTTTGAACCAGAACTGAAATCTCAGTTCGCTCAGTGGAATATCCAGAATCACCTCACCAGAAAAAATTCCGCCTCTAACAATCGAAGGTTAAGCTGAAGATGATTATGGCCTATAACAAGGTTTAAGTTATAGTGATAGTTACAGTGGTCCCTTGGGACCACTGTAACAACGGAATACTACAGAAGGTTTCAGCAAAATGCTTTGCGCCCAAAGATTCACCAGAGAAGGCCCGACATGCTCAAAGATGGTGTCATCATTTTGCACGAAACGCGATGTTGCTCGTACAGGACGTGACATTCTGGAAAAGTATGGATGGGTATTGCTTCCCCAAGCGCCATACAGTCCTGACATGAGCCCACCAGACTATGACTTGTTCCTAAAACTGAAGAAGCCACTCCACGGGAAACGATTCAGTATGATTCAGGATGTTCCTAATGAGGTGACACGAGTAATCCGACGCCTCAACAATGGAGGTCTATGACATGTTCCTAAAACTGAAGATACCACTCCACGGGAAACGATTCAGTACGATTCAGGATGTTTCTAATGAGGTGACCCGAGTAATCCGACGCCTCAACAATGGAGGTCTATGACTTGTTCCCAAAACTGAAGAAGACACTCCGCGGGAAACGATTCAGTACGATTCAGGATGTTTTTAATGAGGTGACACGAGTAACCCGACGCCTCAACAATGGAGGTCTGACTTGTTCCCAAAACTGAAGATGCCACTCCACAGGAAACGATTCAGGATGTTTCTAATGAGTTGACCCGAGTAATCCGACGCCTCAACAATAGAGGTCTATGACTTATTCCCAAAATTGAAGATGCCACTCCACGGGAAACGATTCAGTAGGCTTCAGGATGTTTCTAATGAGGTGACCCGAGTAATCCGACGCCTCAACAATGGAGGTCTATGACTTGTTCCCAAAACTGAAGAAGACACTCCGCGGGAAACGATTCAGTACGATTCAGGATGTTTTTAATGAGGTGACACGAGTAACCCGACGCCTCAACAATGGAGGTCTGACTTGTTCCCAAAACTGAAGATGCCACTCCACAGGAAACGATTCAGGATGTTTCTAATGAGTTGACCCGAGTAATCCGACGCCTCAACAATAGAGGTCTATGACTTATTCCCAAAATTGAAGATGCCACTCCACGGGAAACGATTCAGTAGGCTTCAGGATGTTTCTAATGAGGTGACCCGAGTAATCCGACGCCTCAACAATGGAGGTCTATGACTTGTTCCCAAAACTGAAGAATAACTCCGCGGGAAACGCTTCAGTACGATTCAGGATGTTTTTAATGAGGTGACACGAGTAATCCGACGCCTCAACAATGGAGGTCTGACTTGTTCCCAAAGCTGAAGATGCCACTCCACGGGAAACGATTCAGTACGATTTAGGATGTTTCTAATGAGGTCCGCGGGAAACGATTCAGGATCTTTCTAATGAGGTGACCCGAGTATTCCGACGTCTCAACAATGGAGGTGTCCTGACTGTGATACAAGACTTGCCCAAACGTTGGGCTGCTGCCATAAAGAAACATGGAGATTACTTCGAAGGCCTGTAAAGGTATGTTGTGAAATAAATTCGTTTTTTGGAAGATAACCTACAGTGTGCCAAACTTTTAAAATGACCCTCGTATCCCTCGTATGTACAGACATAAGTTTAATTATTTTCAGCAACTCCTAACAAGATATTGGAACAAACATTCGAATTTGCTTCAAAAACTCCGCACAGAATGTATTTCCACTTACCTAGCTTCAAATCTCTAAATAATCTTATTTGGAAAGTCCCAGCTCTGTGCTGCTTTTTAACTCGACATATCTGTTGCATTTGAAAACTCCATAATTACTCTAATATGAAGATACAGAACACACAGAAACAAACCCCAGCGTAACCGACAACTTCAATATAGATGCTGCGGTGGCCTGACGTTGCACGTGGCAAATGTCAAAGTCCTACGTTCGGTGATAATTATATGGTCTTACAATTATCCCCGAACAACACTGCCACTGTGACCCATATTTTGAATGATTTTAACTTTCCTCCACACTTTATCCAGGCTTAGGACTGGCAGCATCTATGCTGGCGTGTTTAAAAGCTGTAGATGTGCGTATTTTTTTTTTTCATTTATTATTATTAATTTCTTTTTTTTTTGTTGTTGTTGGCGATACTTGCGGTTTTGTATTTTTTCAAAATTTACTCCAATTTACTGATCATTCACTATTTTAAAATTTACTCTAATTTACTCATCGTTCACTTTTTCAAAATTTACTCTAATTTACTTTAGTTAGTAATATAAGCTAAAGACTTCAAACACTACAACAACAGTAAGTAAAAATATCGGGTGGTTTGTATTTCTTTTTCGGGATAACCTCTGAATCTCGGAGAACAGCTTGGCGATTGATGATGATGATGACTTCTAACACTTCTTTACATCTTGCGTATTTTCGTAATGTCGCAGAGTTCTAGAGATTTTATAATCCAGTCAAGAAACTGGAATGCCAAATTGAATAATAGATCAATTAACTGAATAAATACACTATATTGACAAAAGTCACCAGACACCTGGAAGAGAAACACAACATAACATTTATTGACATACATTAGTACGGTGTGGGTCTATCTTTTGCATTAATGCATGCACCTACCCTTCGAGACATGCTTTCGACAAGGTTTTGGATCACAGCGATAGGTATGTGCTTCCATTCAGTACATAATGCTGCCGCTAACTGTTGCTTAGTTGTAGGCCTTGGTTCCAAATTATTTATGCGGTGCTCTAATTCATCACATAGGTGCTCCATGGGATTACGATCAGGGCTCTATGCTGGCCAGTCCACACACGATACGGAATTATCATCAAACCACGCCGCAACAGTTCAGGCGTGGTGCATTATCCTGTACCAACGAGGCTCGGTTCCATAGTAATGCCACAGAACTGGTAGGGCATAACTGTCCAGAATATCGAGGTAGATGTGCTAGTTAAAAGGTTTGTCCACGATAACCAATGGGCCGGGACCATACCACAACCCCCCCCCCCCCACACACACACACACACACGAGTACACTGCCAGCTCCAAACTTCAGCGTAAGGACAGTACACTGTGGTAAATAGCGTTCCCCCGCCGGTAGCCACACCCACACACGGCCATCAGACCGATGAATCCTGTATTTGGATTCATTAGTCCATAAGACCTGTTTCTATTGATCTACGGTCCACGATAAATGTTCTTTACACCATGCTAAACGACGAGTAGCATCTTGCGTGGAGATGAAAGGCTTATGAGCAGTCGCACGACCAGGGTAACCCAAGTTCTCTGCGAATGGTACGTGTACATACAGAGGTTCCAACATTTTTACTCACCTGTACACTTAGGTCTTGTGCAGTATTCCGTCGATTAGCTGTAACCACTCTCCTGAGGCTTCCACGTCCTCTATCACTGATTTTCTTTGGTCTGCAGGTACGGTTTGCTGCTTCAGGCACACCATCATGTGTCTTCCACTTATTCAGTACATTCAAAATAGTTGACTTGGGTATGTTTAAACGCCTCTCCGTTTCTCTTATGGACAGCACACTAATATAGCACCCAACAATCTTTTCTTTCTCAAAGTCAGTTCTCTCCCATCGCGACATTTTCACTGAACCTCACAGTGCAATATGATCGTGGTCAGCTGCAGGCTTGTTTTTATACCGTTTGAGCTGTACCGTGCATCTTAGCAAAGCAGCGGATCCGTTCATATGCTTTTGAACGGGTGTTCGGTGACTTTTGTCAATATAGTGTGCATAAAGGTTAATAATAATAATAATATAAAAGTATATCAAACGGTTCGCCGATCCAGTTTGATGTGCTTTTTAGATCATCTCTTTCCTTCAAGATTAAGGTCTCTTCGATTCATAAGAAAGTCAAAGTGATTAGATTCTTCTTTTAAGCTTTGAATGAGGGTCTTGATTTTAAGATGTAATCTACTCATTAAGGTGGTTCCACCTAAAATCTCTGCCTTATGTTTCCAACAGTGAAACTTCTTTACATATTTTCTGTATTTATAAGGATGAAAATTTGCACATCGGTAAAACTAACTGTAAGTTACATTATGAGATACTTAATACTTGCTAAAGTATAACCATAATTATATTAAAACACAAAAATTTTTCTTTGAGTAATGTTCAGGCCTATTAATACATGTAGATGGCGCAACCTGTAGATTGATGACGTCAGTAGACAAACAAATGCTGGCTTGCTTAGTTATGGCTATGTATTAGCAAGTATTAAGTATCCCATGCTATAACTTAGAGTTAGTTTCACCGATATGCAAATTTTCATCCTTGGAAATACATTAATTGCGAAGAAAATATGTAGAGAAGTTTTACCATTGGAAACATAAGGCAGAGATTTTAGGTGGAACCACCTTAAGGTGTTAAACTTATTATTCCAGCCTTCTACCGCATTATTGGTTCTGTGTTGTGGATCATGACAGTTCCTAGTTTTTTTGTTTTTGTTTTTTTATTGGAGGTTTAACGACCACCGTGAGCAACTCAATGGGTTATAAGCAGTCGCCCGTCCCTAATTTAGGGTCACTGGTTCCAGGGAAGGAAGAGAGCCAGTGCCGTAAGACAAACACAACATCCATGCCTGACCGGGATTCGAACCCGGACCCCTTACGGACGAATGATCAGAGGCCAACGCCTTAGACCACTGCGCCACCGGGGCGGCCCAGTTCCTAGTTGTAAAGACAGAATTTTCTAGTCATGCATTCACAAAATAATCGTAAAATTCCTGCAGCTTTAGTTTCTCTGCGACATTATGAAAGTACCCAAAATGTAAAGAAGTGTTCGAAGTCTTTAGCTTATATTGCTAAATTAGAGTAAATTTTGAAAAAGTGAATTTCAGTGAAGATTATGTTACAAGAGAAAAAGAAAATCTCAAACCTTCCTTACATAAATCCCGATATTCACTTTCATACCATCGATATGACTATGAATAGTATATAACACTGTATAGAAAGCTAAAAAGTAACAAATTGAAGATCTAACTGAAGTGACAGAATAAGCCGTCTTTGCACAATTCCCAGGTAAAACCACTCATTAATATTAAAAAATAATTTAAAGAAACACTCATTAAAAAGGGATGAGATCTTTCAGTGACCGCGTCGGTCTCTTCATCAGGTCGTACACACTGAGCAATGGGAATGAAAAGCTGGATGACTTAAATACAAAATGAACATGTCCTGATACAAGTGCACTACGTATGTCAAAGAATCAAATTTATATGAGTGGACGCACCAATTAAAGTTCTGAACAACTTGAAGTTATGGTTCCGGCTTCAGAAGAAATTTCTAGGGAAAAGATATCTGAACAGTTGTGTCGTCATTGCAACATTTTGGTCCATACTTTTAAATCCATAAGCTGTCAGAAAATAGAGTAGCAAAGCGTGTTGTTGGAGCCAACAGAATAATACTAAGGTTCCATAGTGGCTTGTAATTACCTTCCGAGCATAAGCTGGATAATGAGGTAGCAGAATAATTTGTCTTTAAATTGCATTTGTGTTCATAGATTCGGCATTTTTCATGGAGATCTAACACAAAGATTCTGAAATGTTGGTAACAACAATCACTAAAATATATACAGTTAGTAATTAACTCTACAATGGATACTTTAGCCCTACAATTATTATTATTATTTTTTTTTTGATTGGAGGTTTAACGACCGCCGTGAGCAACTCAATGGGCTATAAGCAGTCGCCCGTCCCTAATTTAGGGTCACTGGTTCCAGGGAAGGGAGAGAACCAGTGCCGTAAGACAAACACAACATCCATGCCTCACCGGGACTCGAACCCGGACCCCGTTCGTACGAATGATCAGAGGCCATCGCTTAGACCACTGCGCCACCGGGGCGGCACAATTATTTTTCATGTAAATAAAACTAAATAAAATATTACTTATTTGTATAAAAAATATATATTTCAGTGGAGTATCTGCTGTCCAAGACCTGGGTCATCTCCCCCCCCCAATACTGTTTTTTTTAAATTGCGTAGTTTAATTTTTAATTGTTAAGTAATAGAAGTAACTTTTTTACAAATTTTAGGTACATGCCATTGCTAACAGGATACCATATCATTATGAGGATTAGGATTTGAACACTTATTTGTACATGAACTATATTCTTCTTTTGAATACTTTATTTGTACAGGAACTGCATTCTGCTTTCCTTTGGTGTTAACTTGAGTGTTACGTTTTCATAAAATGTTTCTTTCGAGTACTTTTTCATACATATTTAAAAAGAATGTTTTTCTCTATTGACAAAACAGTCAAGTTGCTCGAATATACATGTCCTTGTGTGGCTCTAAGATATATCTTGATTCTTTTTAATGCTGGAAAACTTCTTTCGGTAGTTGCAGTTGTTGATGGAAAGTTTAATATGAGGTCTGCTAATTTGTACACCTCACTAAAAAACACTATGTCCAGTTTATTCAACTTTATGCAACACGTAATGTCTCTTACTGATTTTATTTTGCATTCATCAAGGGAATAAAAACACCTTCAGTTCATTTAATAGTAGAGCTGTATGAAAATTGGAAGCATAGAGTTCTTTAAGCTCTGACAGTAGATGTTCAGGGAAGCTTTCACAAAATTTATCAAAACAGTTTGAATCCAACAAAGCCACAAATTTAAAATACAATATCGCTGATTTTAATTCACTGACACTTCACACAAACTGAAACAACTCTCGCGAAACACGTGCTCTCGTGGGCAGGAGTATGCGAGTGACTGAGATAGTCTAAGTCTTCTCTTTTTAGAGCGAACCGTTGCCCAAGGCAATGGTCCATTCCCCTCCACCTGCTGATTCATGTTGTCATGGAAACCCTAGCAGGAGATCGTATGGAACGTTTTCGAATCAGAACAGCGAAGACTCTGGAAGAACTGCTTGCGTTATGCCGTTGATCTTCGCTCGCCAGACTGAGTCAAAGAAGCGAATCCGCACGCGTTTTTTTTCACAGCGAAAGCATCGACATATCTTAATACTGTTGATAATTGACTTTTATTTGTGTATATTTAATTCACTTTTATTTGTGCATTCTCTGGGCATCGCAGCTAGCCTAGAATATACGCCACTGATACATTTATACTAATAATTCAAAATAACAACATCTAAGAGGCGTACGTAATATATAGGCGTACGTAATATAATATAATAATATAATATATAGGCGTACGTAATATAGTAGAAATCGTAATAAAACACGGCAAATTTTGGGGTGGGCTCGGGCCCCATGGGTCCATATAAGTTAGCGCCCATGGCTATATTCTGTCCTTAATTTCCTTCTGCTGCCTTCCATATCCACCAGTCGTCATTAAAAGGTTAAAGAAGGAAGCAAACGCGGAAATAACCGCTAACCGCTATCAATTTATCATAGAAGTCAAAAAGGGAGCCCGCTAAATTGAATCTTGTTGCACGTGTCGGCGAGCCCTAATTCCAAGCAAGGTTTATTGGCGAAGAAAGGGTAATCCTGTGATTAAAGATTTGGTTTCGCGGATTTCATGGACCGCTGTGGCTTCCTCAATAACAAAAGTCCTGGCCTTTCGAACCTTGCGAAACGACGACAGATCGATGTTCTGTAACGCCATTTATTTCTCATCTGCCACTCATTTGCTGTTGCCACACATGACCGACCGAATGAAGAAGGATTACGAAGGAAAAAGAAAACGTATACGTATATATCACTGACGACATCATAGTCTGGCGAATGAATTTACGATGAGCGGTACTTCTAGGAAAGCTATATCTTAAAAGAAGAAGCCTTCTATCGAGCCATTTCATCTGCTGCATTATGCAGTTTTGAAGGACCCAGATACAATCAGCGACTACTGGAAAAATGTCACTTGTTGGTTCCATAACTTAAGCTTTTCGCATCTGGTAAGAGCGCCCTCTATCGGCGACATTATCTCCTGTCGTTGGGTGTGTGTGCACCACGGGGTAGCAGGTAAGGTCATCCACAAGAGAGATAATGCGAAAGGCGACTTCCTAAGAAATCGGAGCTTTGCTGTCAGATGATTTCCCAGAAAATGTGTCACATTTAATTGGTCTTTATTTCGGCCCAGTGATTTCTGATGAAGAGAACGCAAGAGGAGCTACGCGCCATTTAAAAGAAACTTCTAGAACAGAAAAGCGAACGATAAATTGTATTATTTCGAACTACGCTGAACAGAAAACCTCCTGCTGTTCTTGATATGCTTGTGTTCCTAAGATGTCATAAACGGACGAGCTGAGATACAGTTCGTGTATATTTGCATGCATGAGTGGCTGCGTAATTGAGGCTGGATTTACATGTGTACGCGCATTTGACCATTTATCTGTCGCGAAGGCATTGATGTCTACCATTAATTTTGCCTGAGGGTAATACGCATTTACAGCTGGCTGAATATGGAAAGTAGTGCGTCTGTTGTAGTGCACTCAAATATCTGTCTATGCATTTTGGGACCACCTCCAAGAGACAAAGGTAGAAATTCAAAATCATATGAAGTTAAATTCGCCATCGAAAATCAGTCGTTTTCCCATTGAAAAGAAAAAAAGGCGCAAAACAGAGCAATTTGTGGTCAATTCTGGCTTAACAATAGGGCAGTTTTACCACTAACTCGAGCCGTATATGCCAAATTACATGAAACATTTAAAGCAAATCTTTCCGAATTTCGTTTGTCACTGGATAATCTTTTAAAAGTTGATATAAATTCTAGCAATAACTTATAGTTGGAAACTCTTACAAGATTTATGCAAACGCAGAAACATTTCAAACCATTGCTCTGAGAGAGAGAGAGAGATGCAGAAAGCCTTTGTTGTAAAAGAAAGAAAAAAAGGAAGCAAATTTAATTTTTTAGGAGTTCACGGAATATCCCTGTCCAAAGTACGGATTTAAGCTATACGTGCCAAATTGCAAATAAACAGTCGTCACATTATTGTGACCACCTCCTACTTTTGACGTCAACAGCGCGTAGCCAATGAAAGAAGGCACGTGTCGTGAGCTGGCTTGGAGGTTATATAAGGTGTGCTGTAGGCATTCTGAAGACATATAGGGCTGCGAGTGGCCTAGTGGTCAGCGTTCGTTACTGCCATAGGGATGACCTCAGGTTCGATCCCAGCAGGTACGAACGTTCAAACCCCTAAATACCTGCCGTGCGTCGGATGGGTACGTTAAGCCGTCGGACCCCGGGTACTGGCTCCCCGGTAATAAATATGGGCGTCTTCCTCCCCCTTTCTACTTCGCTTCCGTGTTACTTTCCTATCGGGCACTCTAGCCCAAATCTCCTAGCTTCCTATTTCTAAGGGTTGTTCAAGACCTGGGGTCAGACACTCCCTTCCTAAAATCCTCTACATATGATCTGATCTGAAGACATATCATTCGCTGCTGTCATGGATAAAAGGAGCGATTTATCAGATTTGCAGAAAGGGGTGATTATCGGCTTTCGGGCCAAGGGTGACAGTATTTTTGAAACAGCGCAGTTGTGAACTGTTCGCGTGCCGCTGTGGATAAAGTGTATCGTGATTGGAGAAATGGCACCATTGCGAATAAGCGACGTAAAAACTGCGGAGCACCACGTGCCATTGATGAGAGTGCTGAACATCGGCCTCGAAGGTGCTTGAGGGCCGATCAACACGCTACAGTAGAGGAGCTCACTGGCCGAATGAACCAGGGGGGTACCGTAAGCGTGTCTAAAACGACAGTTAAGCGAACCCTGCTGTGTATGGAGCTCCGATGCAGACCGATGGCCACTACACCTAACGAAGGTGCATCGGCAGAAAAGGCTTACATTTGCACGGCAGTATCGGAATTGGACCTCCGCTGATTGACAATGGATTGCCTTCTCCGATGAGTCACGTTTTCTGCTTTGTCGAACAGATGAACATTGGCGTATAAGGTGGGAAACATTAAAACAAACACTCTTCAACCATTGCTGGAAGAACACACGCTAGTGAGGGCAGCGTTATGGTCAGGTGAATGTTTTCGTGGCATTCTCTGGATCCACTCATACCTGTGGAAGGCACTATGGACCCAATTCGTTATGAATCCATCCTTGCAGACCACGTACACTCATACATGCTGATTGTCTTCCCTGGGGTGGATAGGATCTTCCAGCACGACAATATGACGTGTTACACAGCTAGAAATGTCCGCGAGTGGTTGGAAGAGCATGATAAAGACTTCAAAGTGCTTCCATGGCCCCCTGATTCCCCAGACTTAAACCCAATTGAGTATCTGTGGGACTACCTCAGTCGTGTCGTTCGACCTATGGATCCACCACCACGCACCCTCCAGCAGCTGTCAGATGCACTGCATTCAGCATGGCTCCTCATACCTGTGAACACCTTCCAGCACCTTATTGAGTGACTCCCATCCCGTCTAGCTGCTGTCCGCGCTGCACACGGCGGTTACTCTGGATATTAGCTGGCGGTTACAATAATGTGACTTGACAGTGTATAAACAAACGAACAAATAAATACAAAAACGTGTTTGGGTTTCTTACTGCTTTTTATGACATCTTTTTTCATTTGCGATTTTTTTATTGGGGGTTTAACGACCACCGTGTACAACTCGATGGGCTATAAGCAGTCGCCCCTTCCTAATTTAGTGCCACTGGCTCCAGGAAAGGGAGAGAACTTGAGACGTAAAACAATCACAACATCCATGCCTCACCAGGATTCGAACCCCCAACCATCTCGGACGAACGTTCAGATGCCAGCGCTTAAACCACCTCGCCAGCAGGGCGGCTGCCAATATTCAACTGTATGCCAAAAAAAAAAAAAAAAAAAAAAAAAAAAAATGTATGCTTTTACGTTCATTTTATTGCGACACAATATTTTCGAATATACATTTTCAAATTCCCTTATACGCATTTTGTACAGTACATCTCCCATTCCAAGAGCAGGAGCAGTAAAGCTTTTTATGGCGCAGTGGTCCAACACCTTCTTCTGAACTTTCATCCGAGTGGTCTCATGCCCCGTCCCTCATAGGGCATGCGCAGTGTGTTTGTCTTACGGCACTGGCTGTCTCCGTCCTTTGGAAGCAGAGGTCCTAAATTCCACATTATGGACGGGTCACTGCTTATAGCCTATTAAGTAGTAGCACACGATAGTCGATAACACCACTCTCGGAGACGTGACTTTTAATGCAGATGCGTACGTCGCTATACGCTAACGTATCAACCACTTTTTGGTTGTAAAGCTTTCTTTAGAACCTTAAGGTCCTGCTTAAGTGCCTTTAAAGTGTCTTGTTGCAAAATTTCTTTCAAGGTGACGACGAAATGAGCGACATAACGGACATCGAAAGGGGGCTAATTGTTGGTGGCCAGCTAGTTGGTACCTCCGTGACAATAGTCGCCACGGCAGTGAGGATATCGAGAGCTAATGTGTCTAGCGTCATGACAGCACACAGTGTTCGTGGTAAAACCTCGTTTGCGAAACACAAGAATGGCAGGAAAACAACCCTGACTTATAAAGACAGGAGAGCATTAAAGAGAATTGTTACCTTTAATAAGAAAACGGCGCCGAAAATTAGTGCGGGGCTCAATCTGCAACTCCAGATCCCAGTATCAACAAAAACAGTGCGTAGGGAACTGCATAAACAGGATATTCATGGCAGAACTGCTATTGCAAAACCTCTCGTGACACTGGGTGAATGCACAATGGCGACGGAAGTGGTGCCAGGAGCATACAACGTGGACTGCCAATGCATGGAAGAGTCTAATGTGGTTGGATGAATCCACATTCACACTATTCCCCACCGCAGGACGTGTTTACGTGTGCGGAACACCGTTAGAAGCGTACAATCCAGGCTGTCTGCTCTCAACAGTGCAGCACAGTGGTGGTTCCGTCATGATCTGGGCAGTCATATCGTGCCTTTGAGCAGGTCCTCTGATCACATTGAAAGTAGTCCATCCAATGGCTTAGGTATGGTCTGCTGTAGGGGATGCCATCTATCAAGATGCCAACGCCCCAATTCACGCAGCTCGGAATGTCCAATCATGGTTTGAGAGACATCAGGAAAAACTTTCACACCTTCCTTGGCCTCCCCAATCACCAGACTTAAACATCATCGAGCCACTGTGGTCTCTGTTGGAAAACAATATAAGATCCTGTTATCCTCCTCTTGCATCTCTCAAGGACCTGGAGCAGTTTCTGCATGAAGAATGGCGTAACATCCCACTAACCACCATCCAGGATTTGTATGCGTCCCTTCCAAGGAGGATTCGGGTGGCTTTGAATGCCATAGGTGGTCCCACACCCTATTATGTACGTAAAACCTTCTTTTCCTAGGTGTTCACATTATTCTGTCTAACCCGTGTAGCTTAGGTATCCGCACAACGTTCCGGATGTTCGCCTAGTCGTAGTAATCTCGGCTCCAACGTAGGAAGGAAAGGCAGAGGAAGGCCAAGGAAGACATGGGTGTATCAGATTCAGGAATGTCTGCATGAGAAAAAGATTATGAGTATGAGGTATAAAATATCTTGTGTACGGCGTGTGGATATCAGTGAAGCCCGCGTTGTATGTCAAGATCGCTGTAAATGGAGAAGTTTGATACGACAACAGTAAGTAAAAATACCTTGTAGTTTGTACTTTTTGGAGCTAACTTCTGAATCTCAGAGAACAGCTTAATGAATGTATGTATGTATGGTATTGCATCTTAAATTTGTGGCTTTGTTGGATTCGAACTGTGTTGATAAATTTTGTGAAAGTTTCATTGAACATTTACTGTCAGAACTTAAAGAACTCTATGCTTCAAATTTTAATACAGCTGGACTAAAAAATGAACTGAAGGTGCTTATTCCTTTGATGAATACAAAAAGAAATCAGTAAGAGACATTGCTTGTAACATAAAGATGAATAAATTGTTGGACATTGTGTTTAGTGAACTGTACAAATCAGCAGACCTAATATTAAAGTTTCCATCAACAACTTAAACTGCCGAAAGAAGTTTTTCTGTATTAAAAAGAATCAAGAAATATCTTAGGGCCACACAAGGACATGCACATTTGATCAACTTGGCTGTTTTGTCAACAGAGAAAAACATTCTTTTTAAATATGAAAAAGTACTCGTAAGAAACATTTTATGAAAAAGTAACACTCAAGTCCACAGAAAAGAAAAGGAGAATGGAGTTCACGTACAAATACACTGAAGAGCAATTGAATTACAGACAGCTGGCGTTATGCAAATGTGGCGCTGTGGGCGGCCCTATAAAGGGAAACGGCATGACGTATGCCGCGATCCTACAATATAAGGAGTGATGCGACAGGAATCAGTAAGAGTCGGACGCAGTATGGGTAAGACGAAGGATCTAAGCGCATTTGATCGTGGGCAAATTGTCGGGGCCCGACGAATGGGTCACTCCATCTCGGAAGTCGTGCAGGCACTGGGATTCTTACGAGCCACTGTGTCACGGGTGCACCATGAGTATATCGAATCCGGTAAAACCATCCCTGCAAGGGCCAACTACCGTGGACAACAGCGTGTGGATGAGTGGGGTCATCGTCGGCTAGCTCGCATTGTAACAGAGGATAGACGAGTCACAGTGCAAGAAATCACTCAGCAATTTAACGCTGGTGCACAAAAACGTGTAAGCAGTCACACCTTCCAGAACCATCTCCTCGCTATGGAGTACAGAAGCCATCGTCCCACGAGGGTACCGCTGCTGACCGCTCATCACAGGGTGCAAAGATTAGCATGGTTGCGGGAACATCACCACTGGACCCTAGATATGTGGAAAATTGTTGCCTGGACTGATGAGTTGAGATTCACGTTGGTACATGCGCATGGCAGGATACGAATACTGCGCAAACCACATGAAGCGATGGATCCTTCTTGCCAGCAGGGTTCTCTTCAAGGTGGTGGGGGGTGGAATTCTCGTCTGGGGACTGTTTACGTGGACTGAAATGAGACCCCCCCTGATACGTGTGACATCGTACCTCACAGGTCAACGTTACCGGGATATCCTGGACGACCATTTTCTCCCGTTTGTGCGTCTTCAACATCCCACTGGGGACCTCTTCCTGCAACTAGACAATGCACCGTGCTATCGCTCCCGAATTGTATCCGAATGGTTGGATGAACACTCCATCGACATGACCTCGCTTCCTGGGATTGATGAACACTCCACCGACGTGACCTCGCTCGATGGGTGCCATCGAGAGAGATGTTCGAAGTTCTGACCCCCCTCCATCAAATCTTCGTGAACTGTGGGAGCTTGTTCAGGGGTCGTGAATCCGTATGGATTCCCAACGCTTCCGGTGTCTTGTCGAGTCCATGCCGAGACGAATCGCCGCCGTCATCAGGACGAAATATGGTGCTACACGTTACTAGACAGGTATCTCTAATTCAATTGCTCTTCAGTGTAAAGTATTCAGAAGAAAAATGGAGTTCATGTTCAAACAAGTGTTCAAATCTTAATCCTTATAATTATTTGTATCGTGTTAGCAATAGCATGTACCTAAAATTTAGGAAAAAGTTACTTCTATTACTTAATAATTGAAAAGCCCTGGTCTCGGACCCGAGATACGCCACTGCTGTCCTCTCATTGTAAATTCTAAGAACGTCAGCCACGAGCTGTACAAAAGAACTTTTTGTAGCTGCTAATTTTATTAAAGAATATCATTTCAGGAACATGAGCTATGAAGTTCATTAACACAGCTCGTTCTATGGCCATCAGCCACGATGGAAACTTAAGAGTATTATTCTAGAAACATCAGCTGAGAGTTTCATGGGAGGACAGTGTTAGATCACCACCAGCGAAGTTGATGAAGAATTTCCTGGAGATGGCAGTTTATTAAGTACACTTATCTAACCTTGTCATGTAAATGTCTCGTGCCAACACGTAAGACGGAACATGAACTCTTTGTGCGGTATAAGTCAGACAGACCAGCTCGTCGAGCTTTAGTCATCGTTCCACTGATGGTCGGAATGTGGGGGGGGGAAACAAGCTATATGAGCTACTTTTTCGTGGCGTGATAGTTGGCACCAGGCATGTCGGCTTGAGCATCTCCTCAACGGCCTTTCTCCTGAGCTTTCCACGCACAATTGTAGCAAGGGATTACCGTGAATGGTGCATCACGCAAAAAACTTCCAGCAATTGGTTTCTCACACAAAATTGTAGCTAGGGGTTAGAGTGAATGGTGCATCATGTAAAATACTTCCAGCAATGGGCCTTTCACGCACAATTGCAGCAAGCGATTACCGCGAATGGTGCATCACGCAAAAGACTTCCAGCAATGGGCTTTTCACGCACAATCGTAGCAAGGGATTAACGTGAATTGTGCGCCACCAAAAGACTTTCAGCAATTGGCTTTTCACGCTCAATTGTAGCAAGGGATTGCCGCAAATGGCGCGTCATGCAAAAAACTTCTAGAAAGTGGCCATCCTTTAGACAAACACTGAGGTGGATCTGAGGGGTCAAAGAACCATACCGACAAAATCGTGGACTTTTGTTGTTCATTTGCGATATGATCCAGTGAGGAGTGTGTTCAGAAATGGCTTCGGTCCACCAATGTTGAATTCTGCAGTAATTTGTCAGGCTGTGAATGGTCAGCTTGCTTGCAAAACTTTCGCCAGTCTCCTTTGACCTCTCTGATCTACAAGCTGTTTTCGTCCAGAGGATCGCCGTTGTTGGACTTTTTCTTGCGTGGACACCGTTTATGGTAAACCCTAGCTACACATGTGCGTGAAAAGCCCAGGAATACGGCCGTTCGGGGATATACTTGAACTGACAATTGAAATGGCAACTACCATGTCACGCTGAAAGTCTCTCACATCCAAACCCTCACTCGAACGACAACTGATACCAGTCGAGCTGTTTTGCTTGTCTCATACGGCACATCGCAACTTATATAAATATTCCAGCAACATCTGCCAGGTATTATGATAAAGGACAGTATCACAGAAACATTAGCTGCGAATTTCATTAGATAACTTTATTCTAGGGATATCAGTCGAAAATTTTGTTGAACAACTTTAGTTTAAGAGTATTAGCCATGAAGTGCGTTAAGCAGCATTACTTTAGAAACATCAGCGGCGAGTTTTGTTAAACAACATCATTCTTCAAAGTTAACTAAAGTTGTTCAACAAACAGAAGTGACTGTAAGAACATCCCTTCTGCGAATTTCATTAAACTATACTTCATCTTCGAAAAATTAGCGGCTGAGATGTTATCGTTCAAAGAACGACAGTTGCACAGTTATTAAAAATCGTCATTCAGAATGCACATTCACTGAAGTACAGCACATCATTCTAGAAAAATAGCCCGTTTTGTTGCTCATGGTGGTCGTTAAACCTCCACTTAAAAATAAAAAAATAAAACACCAGCTTTCCCACACTTTAAGGACCGTCGCTTGTGGTTATAGGTTTCACGCAAAGTGGTACCTGCTTCATTGACAAGGGCATCTCCAGATATCTTATTCTAACCTTCTTGGTTAAGCCGTCTAGAAAACAGAAGACCATGGCATTAGAAAGATGAGTTCTCTCCGTTTGTGACGTCACTACATGTTACACGGACTGATACGTCGGTGTAGGTGTTTGACGTCACACATGACAGCATTGAAAACCAATCGGAAGCCTTGATTTCCGCGAAACGTCACTAAAAGAGGGAATTCATATCTCTAAAGCCATGGCCATGCGTCTTCTAGACGGCTTTGGTTAAGCACTGTTATAAGAATGACAACAACAAATCAGACAACGTTGAAACAATTCGGCTTTACAATAAAATTAGCAACTTTTTCTAATAAAATGTTTATTATACATCGACTACAGTTTCGCAGAGCGTTTGGCTCCGCATCCTCAGGACGAAATGAGGATGCCGAGCCAAAAGCTCTGCGAAACTATAGTCGATATATAATAAACATTTTATTGTGAGAAAAGTTTCTAATTTTATCCTATTTTAACACTGCAAGCTTAGTAGTCATAAATTATATACAATTCGGCATTTCTAAGCTCCGAGAATTAAGCACAGACGAAGCTTCCCAGAGGAATGCGAAAGCTCGGCATATGTTGAGTGCTGTACATACGCCATTAAAGTCAATTTTTAGACTTATGTGAGTCGTATGTAATAATATGCAAATTGTGTAGAATACTTGGAAATCGCATCTATTAGTTCATTGTCTACTCAAGTCCCCGAATTCAAATTGTTGAAGCGTTTAATTATTCAGACTGCAGTTTCCTGTCTACCTTCCTTGAAAAAAAGCTATCTGGTTCATGCACGAAAACTTGGAAACATTTACCTGGGTAGTTTTATTTTTACGTCAATAAATCGGATTACTAATATAGTTCTTCTGTCTTATGTATACTTGGTGTACAGTTCCTCGTTATTAATTAGTCGAAGAACAGCAATCTGTTCTAAGCACCATGTCAAAGTTTATTAAAAACCATTGTTGTAGGAAGGTCATCTGCGAAGTTAAAGTATTTCTATTGGAACAATCCGCTGCAAAATCTATTGAAGAATATCATTCTAGAAAATCAGCCACCAAGTTTGTTTTGTTTTTTAAAGGTATCATTCTAAGAACACTTCGAACGTTCTTAAAAACCAATTTCGAATCCGTATTTTATTACTCTCTTTATTTTCTATACAAATAGCGTGCTTTCCCATTTTGCCGGGCAAGTGAAGATGTTGACAGAGATGCAATATCATTTACTTCCGAGAAAAGTCTTGTTTATTACTGATTTCCACTGTCAACTTGCGAATGTCTTCACAATCAGACAAAATAAAAAACAGCTACTTAAAAAAAAAAGCGAACTATGTCTGTGAAAGAAGTTACTCTAACAAGGTGTCCTGCACTCCTCAGAATACACATCTGTTTTTCTGACGTATTGATCGTAACTCTGTCAGAAGTGTCTCGTGCAGTCATTCTTGCGTCTCCTGCTTCATTTACATGCTGCTATTAAAGGGGAGGACTGTGGGAGGGTCGAGCCTTCAACAATCCTTCACCTCAAGTGCGCATTTTGTCAACCATCGGAAGGATCGCTTAGCAAGTCCGACTGAGCAAAATGATCCTTAGTCATGCAACTGCACTAGAAACAAGAAAATTGAAGGTGGAGGAGGCTGGCCACTGAACGAAAATGACGAGTCACGCCATACATAGTCGCACGCTCGACATTTCCCAGAGTTAAAAGAGCATGTTTCTCCTCGGGGGTCGAAGGTCGGATTTCTTCCTTCATTTCGTACTCTGCATTATGCCACCACCTGATGCTCTACACGACGTTACATGCCGTCATTATCTACACGAATGGGATAATTTGCTCATAACTATTTTCTGTTGGAGGCATATTTTTGGAGCAGTCAGCGGAACCATGGTAATCTACGAGTAGGTGTAAAAATGTTTCCACGTGGAAATAGTTCTTTTATATGAGGTGTTTGCCAAACGCCGTGAAATAAAATTCAGCAGTAGGCGTTTTCAGCGGGAAAGATGACACTGAATTTATAAATTATTTTCATTTTTAAAGTGCAACTTTACCTCCGCTTCTTTGAAGCGAGCATCACTTTGACATATCAAACAATTAAACACCGCTGGCATGCAGAAATATGAGTTAAGGGGGAGAACCATCGTCTAATAAAAAAAAATATATATCGAAACAGAATGTATACTAAATGCAGAAAAACATTCGTGCGAGTCATTTGTGGACAATGACTCGCATGAGAGTATTAACTATTACATAGGCTCCACTCGTCGGAAACTGTGCCTCAGGCTGCAGGAACATATATATAGTTTAAAAGCAAGCCATATCTGTACAGCCCTTACCAAGTGCATTGATTCAGAAGATTTAATCCCTGATTGGGACAATGCCAAAATTTTGATTACCCCAGCCTCTACACACATGCTACTGGTGACTGAGAGTTTGTTCATTTCCGCTTTCAAACGAAGTTGCTGTAATGATAATTGCCCTTGGGATCTACCTGATATTTGGAGACGTCTTTTGTCTACAAGTGTTGGACAATCTACAGAACTATCTTCCTTTTTTAGACTTTAATACTTAATGTTGCAGTTATAATCATGTTTACGATTTGTGATGTGGTGTCGCTCTGATCGTGGTTTAACCGCCGGGACAGATGGCGCGTACGTCGCAAAATTATGTTACGTCGATTGCAGTTATGACGCACTTCAGATATTTATACTGAACGGTTTGGGAGATCCGATCACACCTGATGATGGGGCGACTGTCGCTCTGAAAGTGCTAGTGTGTTTTAGAGTATTTTAATTGTACATATATTTCATATTTTAAGATCATTAAAATCGCGTGAAGACGGTATTCATCCTAACAGAATGTGTATATTAGTCATTCATAACGATTTTATTTTGCATGCTCGCATTGAATCTTCCCATGCAACGATCCTGCGCTAGTCAATGAAATTCATTAAAACGAAAAAGGTTTGAGTCTGCGGACCCTATATTCAAGCACTCCGCCTGCTAAGCCCAATGATTTTCAGTTTGTTGTTAGGACACACACACTTATTGAGAGCTCCTATTTAACACCTCATCATGACTTATAAAACATTTATTAACGAACCATAAGGTATGTGTATAATACGCTGAACTGCAAAAAGTCATGGGATGCATACATAGTATCGTGTAGGACCTCCACTAGCCCGGCGAAGTGCAACAATTCGACGTGGCATCGATTCCACAAGGGCCGGAAGACTTCTGGAGAGAGCTTCAACAATATTTTATTTGGAGCAAACATGGACAGGAAGATACAGATGGTCTGTGCTTAACAGTTACCAAAAGATAAACAAGTGGATGACCTATTTACAATGACAATGAGATATTTACATTATGTGGATGCACTATATACAATGTAAGCAGATTCATAACACTGACAATACTGGACTGATGGGTTGACTTACTCTATGTACAACATATGTTCGCAATGTGCATCAGCAGAGTGCCATCTCTAATAGGTGAACACCAGTACAAGGTATAACTATAAATTTTACAGTGCAAAAACAAACATGTATATTTTGAGCAATCTTGAAAAAAAAGAAGAAAAGAGAAGAAAAGAGCAGAAGGTTTATACTTTTCAGTATCTGAAAAATAAGCGAATAAATGATCTATCCACAATGATGGTGTGAACTCTATACAAATTGAATGCAATATCTCTCTTGTGAAACGCTGTCAAATTACAAAAAGAACTATTACTTAGGCTTAAACAAGTGCCTCAATCACAGTGCTATAGATCAACTTGTAATGAACAACAACATATGTACACAAGATGCAACGGCATAGGGAAGACACTAATAAGGAATTACAATTCCATGGTACAACTGTAAATTTCACAGTGCAAAGAGTAAAGTATATTAGTACAAACAGAACTTGCGTTTTACAGAAAATTTATACTTCGAGTACAATACAAATAATGAAAATATGAAACTGACTCTTTGTACAGCAAATATGCAACACAGCGCAGAACATTATCTAATAGACTGATTATTTCCTATTAGGCACATTTGACATGAGAAAAACCACACTGTGTAACATTAACATATAATTGAAATACTATCAAAGCGTTTGCTCCGCACCATGAGCATAAAACTTAAGACATGTAATCGTGACCCAACATGCGAAATGTGCCAAACATAAATTTTACAGTGCAATTAGGAAAGTACATTAGTATATACAAAACTGAGCTTTTGGCATAGCAACTATACTTCAGGTACAGTACAAATAACCGAATGATGAACAATTACCCCCTGCACTACAAAAGTGCTAAACCTTGCAGAACATGGTGTAATCGACTGATCATATCCCTTTATGTACATGCAACATGATCAGAAACCACACTGTGCAAAATCAATAAGACAATTTAAACACTATCAAACAGCTGCTTAGCACCGTGAGCAAAAACCATATATTATAAAGCCCGGCAGACATAAGGAAAGTGCCGAAAAAAAAAAAAAAAAAACTTTAAACTTATTTTAAGTGCCTGTGGGTGAGCTTATTTTAAGTGCCACAAGAGGTGAGCCGTCCCGTTGGCGCAGTGGTCTAAGCGCTGGCTTCTGCCTGATCAGTCGCATTTTTTCGAGCTCCTGCCAGTATTAGAAGTTTCGTATGAAGTTTGTGTTTTTTTTTGTTTTTTTTGCGTTTGTTCTTTGACAGTTCGTGTGTTGTTATTACCTGAGTTCCTTCCTCGCACGTTGTGAGGCGTACAAGCTGTACGTGCTTATTTTTTCGTTTTTCTCCTGTTTTTGAGTGTTGCCAGCTGCAACGCTCGAGCCGTGAGGTTTAGTAGCCGGGCTGGCTACTACCTCCACCAGCATGAGTGCCATATACCCGTCTATATCTCCTTCCTCTGCGCTTTCTTCGTCGTCTGTATCTTCCGTGACCACCATGAATGGTGTTCAGTCAAATAGTGTTGTGGTTTCGTCGCCAACTGTACCGCTGGTTACAAATGTGCCAGAGGCTGGGTCAGAGGTACCCAGCTCTTCTATTCCTGTGTCTCGTTCGTTCGCCGCGGCTGTGAGTGCGACTTCTACTTTACAAAGTGCTTCTGTGTCTTCGCGACCAGAGTTTACACGTGTTGCTTCCGCTTTAAGGATAACATTACCACTCGACTCTCCTCAAGGTAAGGAACTTTCTCGTCTGCCTTACTTTTAAGTGTCTTTGTTCCTGCTCTGTGCGACACCCCCTCCCCCAATATTTAAATGCTATTTCTAAAGTTGTACCCGGAGAAAGCATTGTGTCTATTATCCGCTTGGGAGGGGGTGTTGTCGTGCACTTCACTCATCAACAGGCGGTGGACAAAATCCTGGCTTTTGGCTTGGACATTGGTTCCGTACATCTCCAACCAGTTGCAGCAGCTCAAAGACCAGTGACTGTCACCTTGTCTCCAGTACCCACAGCTGTGCTTGACTCGGTATTAATTGATGCCCTTAACACCATGGGGCGAGTGGTTGGTACCACAAAGTACCTCCCAGCTGCTGCTCGCGACTCACCCCTGAAACATGTTCAGGGCGGTCGTCGTCAATACCGAGTCATATTTCCAACCCCACAAGCAATAGTTAACCGGCCAACCACCCTGGAACTCATAACTGAAACCCGGACCTACATTTTCAATCTGTTTGCTGGCGTCCAGTGCTTCCGATGCAAGGGTGAAGGTCACCTTGCATCGGCATGCCCACATTCCACAGCTGCTACTGTTCCAACTCAATCACTTGATGCTGCTGTTCCAGCGGAGACTCTGCCCACCGCTCCGGATTCTGCCCCCACCCTCCCCACTCAATCTGTTCCAGCTGCCGTTCCTGGTTCCACCTCTGTCGTATCACCTCCAGTGGTCCGTGTTGCTTCGGCATCCACTGACCTGCAGGAATTTCCACCGTTGCCAGCGTCTGAAGGGGCCTCCACCCCCAAGGTTCAGCGGACCAAGAGGCAAAACTCCCCTGGCTCAGCGAACAGTCGTGCGAGTTCCTCGGACCGCCAGAAATCCAGGAAGACGGCTACATCA
The DNA here is from genome assembly GCA_039090855.1 of Macrothele yani. Lineage (NCBI taxonomy): Eukaryota > Metazoa > Arthropoda > Arachnida > Araneae > Macrothelidae > Macrothele > Macrothele yani. Next base: position 38,698,436 of record CM077004.1, read on the forward strand.
TCGTCACCTTCACCTGGACCGGCTCCTGTTACTTCTTCAGTTTCCATCTACAACCGTTTTACCTGTTTGCCGAACGATGATTCCATGGACGTTACCGATCCCGATTCTGAAGAAACTTTATTTGCTGAATCTGATGACGACTCTCCTGCCCCCTCTCTGGTTGACATCACCTCTATGTTTGCTGACATTGAGGTGCCCTTAACTCCCCTCTCATTCACAGATCTGTATGCCTTGATTGCTCGCCCCAGACGGGCGAAATTGATTACCCTCCCTTGTATAGCGAGTAAACTCTCTCACCTTCCGGAGATGCTAACCCAACTGACGTTCCTGCATGAGTTCTTATTAAATGTTGATCTGCCATCCGGGACAGAGCAGTACGCTCGCCGGTTGGCGTATTTACTTAAAGTTTTGATGGCAGAACTGGAAGGTTGGATGCAGCCGCCCCAGTGATGCCTTCCCTAAATGTGCTCTGCTTTAACTGTAGAGGCCTTGCGTCTTCAGCCGCGAATGCTTTGGTCTTCGAGGACGTTCGTTTCCTGAGGACAGATATCCTCCTCTTCCAGGAGACGAACTGTTCCTTGGCGACAGGGTATTCCTGCTGGAGACGCTGGCCCTACGCTTTTTATCACAACTACCGGACGCACATAGGGTCCGGTACAGCGATTGCATTCCGTACTCGGTTTCATTCTCTTCTTTCAGATATCGTTGAGTCACAGAGTCTGCTGGGCTCCTTTCAAGGTATCTCTTTTAGTTGTCGTTTTCATGTTTTCAATTTGCATATGCCACAATCATCGGTTGATGCTGATGCTCTTCTTTCGCATTTGATTTCCCTTCTTTCCCAAATTCCTCCTTCTGAAATCGTTCTTATAGGTGGTGACTTCAACTGCACTCTCCAACCGGGTCTTGACCGTGATGGTTCCGGGGAGAGTCGCCTTAACCTTTCCTCCCAACTGTCTCAACTAGTTAGTAATTTTTGTCTCATTGACGCATTTCGTACCATCCACCCTCTGTCCCGTGAATTCACATGGTTTCCTCCGGCCGCCTTAGCGCATGCTGCGGCTCGTCTCGACCGGTTTTATGTTTCTAGTTTCCTCCACTCCTCCCTTGTTGAAGTAACCCATCATCCTTCTGTTTCCTCCGACCATCGTCCTGTTCTTCTGGAAATATTTTTGTCCTCTTTCTCTGTCCCCCCTCCCCGGTTTGGTCTCTCGATGATTTTCTCCTTTCCGATCCCACTTTTCAGGCCGAAATTCGTTCGATTATTTCTTCATCCATTTCTGAACTTCCTCTCACGGTTGACCCAGCAGCTTTGTGGCTTTCCACCAAACTTTCTATACTATCGTTTGCACGTCAGTTCTCTTTTTCGTCCCGTTTTCACCGCTTTCATGATTTAACTACTCTTCACCGTAAACTACAGTTCCTTTCTCCTTTAGATCCATCGTTTGCAGCTCTTCAATCACAACTTCATAGTATTCTATCTTCCTTTGCTTCTTCGTCTCTTACCGGGTTAAAGTTTTCCAAGTTACATTTTCATGATGACCCGTTTCAACACCTTCGACATCTTGAATCCCACCGTACTCTGAGTTCCAACATTTCTTTTCTCTCGCTTCCAGATGGCTCAACTGTTTCTGATCCAGTGCAGATCTGTGATCGAACTTTTCAGTACTTCACTGATCGGTTTCGATTGCGGGTCCTGCCTCCTGCAGAGAATTCTCCATTATTATCACATCTTCCTCAGGTCCCGTCTTTTTTTCCCCTCCTTGGTTTCACCGATCTCTCCCTCGGAGGTTCGTTTTGCCATTTCTAGTCTCAATGACCGCTCCGCCCCTGGGGCTGACGGTCTTCCACTTTCTTTTTATAAAACCTTTCTTCCTGCTCTGCTTCCTCTTCTCGTTGCTTGTTTCAACTCGATCTTTTTCTTCTTCGACTTTCGTTTCTTCTGACTTTGCTTTTGCTCTTCTCCGCCTAATTCCTAAAACTGGTAATCTTGGTCTTCTATCTAACTGGCGCCCCATCTCGATTCTTAACACCGACTATAAGATTTTTGCAAAAATTCTGGCCCTTCGCCTTAACCCTGTTCTACAATTTATTATTCATCCTGACCAAGCTTATACGATCCCTTCCCGCACGATTGCAACTAACATCACTACCATCCGTGATTTACACTCTCTTGCTTCCCGTCTTTCTGAACCTCTCGCTATTTTTAACCTAGATCAGAAACAAGCATTCGATTCTGTCCATCATTCTTATCTTTTCTCTGTTCTTCGTCACTTTGGCTTTCCTTCCCTTTTCTGTCAGGCACTTTCCAATCTTTATTCCCATTCTTCCTTTCGTGTTCGGACCTCTTCTTTTATGACGGCTGCTATTCCTTTTGCAAGCGGTATCCGGCAGGGTTGTCCCCTGTCGGGACAACTGTTTGCCCTCACGTTTGAACCACTTCTTATTTCCCTTCGATCTCGTTTGCTGGCAGGCATTACGCGTGGTGTGGCCTCCACACGGCACCATCGCGTGGTTTTGTCGGCCTATGCGGACGACCTTACTCTTTTTTTACGTTCCCAACAGGCTTTCGGTGTTGTTTTGTCTACCTATACTGAGTATGCTTCAATTTCAGGTGCGGCCCTTAATACCTCTAAATCTGTTGGCTTGTGGGCTGGCTCGTGGTCGTCCCGCGGTGACCACCCTTGGGGTGCCCGGTGGTCGACCACGGTCATCAAACTTCTTGGAGTGTTCATCGGGAACCCGGTGGCGGTTGCTGCCGCCACTTGGTCCCCTTTGGTGCAGGACATGAATCGACGCCTTTCCCCTTTTCGCCGTTTGAAACCGTTTCTTTCTTTTTTTAGCAGGTCGCATCTTCTTTCCGCTTTTCTTCTTCCGGCCCTTTCTCATACTTGGTTTGCTCATTTCCCTCCTCCCCTCTTTCTTCGTCACGTTCAATGTCTTTTTACAGATTTTATATGGGATGTCGTACATTGGGTTCATCGATCCACGCTTGTTCTTCCGGTTTCTTTTGGTGGTCTTTCCCTTCCGGATTTGTCCCTTAAATCGAACGCTTTCCATCTCCAACATTTTTTGAGGATTTTTTCCTTCCTTGCGGTTCTTCGATTACTATAATTGACACTTTGCTCTTTCCATGAAGTCCTTTTCTTTCTCTGGCTACTTTTATCCGCATGGACCTCTTTCCACTCATTCCCAATCACTTTCCCGCTACTTACCGTACCGTTTTCTCCCTGTGGCACTCCTTATGTCCAGTCCGCCTCCCCCCGCTTCGACTAACGATCTCCTAGCGGAACCGCTTTTCTTCCTCTGCCCTTCGTTCTCCAAATTCTCAGTACCTGAACTTCTCCACTTGGTTTGCAAGTGGCGTCGTTCAGGTTTCTCAACTTTTTGATTCTTCTCTTCACTGGAAATCTTTTGATCGCATTTCCCCTCTGTTACTTGATACCCCTCAGCATCGTGCACAGTTCTGCCTTATTCAATCCTGTCTTATTCGTCTTTATCCTTTACTTGTCAATTCTATTGGCCTCATTCCGTCTTCCGCCCCGTCGCTCAGTCTTCCCTTTCTTCTCTACTTAAACGATTCTCCATTTTTACCCCATCAAGTTACAGCCAAGCTCCTTTATTCGCATTTTCTTACCAATTTCACAGCTCCATTAGCAATCCCTTCTGTTTCAGTTACAGATCTTCCAGATACGTGGAGTGATCCATCGACTTCCCTGGCTTCCCCGAAAGCCAGGGACATTCATTGGCAGCACCTACACCGTCGGTTGCTCACTCCGCGTACCCTTCATCGTTTTCGTCATTTGGCTTCCCCGCTTTGCTTCTTTTGTTCTACACTTGGTGATGTGTCACATTCCTATGATTCTTGTCTGGTGTTGCAGCCCTTGTTTTCGATTATGTTTTCCCTTCTTTCCAAAGTTTGCCCTTGTCCTCATACAATGTTCCATTTTTATTTCCTCAGACGCCATTCTTCCCCTGTAGATGTCCACAGTTCTGTTTGTGCATTCATCATTCTCCAAGCGAAGTTGACGATTTATTTGTTTTACCACTCAAGCGTGGATCGAGCTTCTCTCCGGCGTTATCATCCGGCCAGGGTGTTTTTGTGCAGGAGGTACCGATCATCCATCAGATCGGTCCTCCAACTTGAGTATGACATGGCGCGGGTTCGGCAGGATGTGCCTGCCTTTTTCTCTCTCTGGTCTCCATATTTGTCATGGTTTCATGTTTCTGCAGGCATTATTGCTCTCCTCCCGTAGCCAGAGTTTATTATATTTTTTTTTATTGGTGTTTGTTTTGTTTAGTGCTTAACTTTTGTACATACCCTAGATCTGTGTCAGTGGGTTAGTGTCTCCTTTAATTTATCTTCTTGTTGCTTTCCGTGCACACACATTCCCGTTAATTTGTTGTCGGTAGCGTTTACTGACTTTTTCTTTTCTTTTATTTTATTTTTCGTCGGCCTCAAGCCGTTGGTCGACAAACTTTTTTGTGTGCCGGCTAAGCGTTTTGGTATTTTCTGTTTATTTTTTACTGTTACCAAGGTGTTTTATGTTGTTTTGTTGATGTTGATTGCACTTTTGCTGTGGCGTGCACATTGTCTGTTGTGTTTTTGTTTTGTTTTTTGTTGCTCTTGTGTCGGCTTTTTTTCTAGTTTGCTTTTGGTGTCGTTCACCTATTTTATATTTATTACTCGTCGGTTTCACACAGTTTACTGTCGCACGGTTTTGTGTTTAATGTTGTGGTTGTTTTTATTTTTTTTGTTTTAATTTTTTTTCTTACTGAACGGGTACTGCTGGCGTGTGGTACCGAAGGGTTTTTTTTTTTTTTTGTGTGTTGGTTCTGAACCTTACCGACGTGTTTCTTGTTTTTGTCTTGTGTAGTTAGTGTTTATTTTTGTGGTTAGTGCAGTGCATACAGTGCGTATTCGCTGTTTCAACCCGAATTTATTTGGTGGTGATGCTTGTATGCAAGTTTAACCCCTGTGTTCTTTTTCACAAAGTTTTCATGGTGTTATTTGTGTATTGTGTATTCTTTATTGTGTTCATGGTGGTTTTTGTGTATTGTGCATTGTGTGTTGTTTTCTTGGTGTTATTTGAATATTGTGCTTTGTGTGTTGTGTTAATGGTAAGGGGTGTTAGTTTCTAGTGGTTGTTTCTTTCTCTGTGTTACTGTCGGTCTTAGTGACCGAGATACGCTTTTAATGTAAATTTTTGTTGTTCGTCGGCTTACAGCCATTTGTCAACGCATTTCTCCGAACTCCCAGGAGTTGTTTTTTTCCGGCTGCAGCTTGTTGTCGGACCGTGAGTTTTTTTCCCCTTTACAGTTTTGACAAACTCGGCTGACTTTTCTTTACCGCCTTGCTTCATTAGTGGTCTGTCCTGTATGTATTGTTTGTTGTGCAACTGTTTTCTTGCCGTGTGTTATTCTTCAACTTGCTCTGATGTCGTCTGCTTCTTCCTGTAGAGTACTCTCTGTTTATTGCGATATTGATTGTGTGGAGTTTTATTGTTGTTACCGGTGAGTTATTGTGAAATTTTTTTTCCCGGTGAAAATTTGTGTTTGTATCTTGTCTTTTTTGTTAATAAATGCTCTTTTGAAGTTCTGATCATTCGTCCAAGATGGGTCCGGATTCGAATTCCGGTAAGGCATGGATGTTGTATTTGTCTTACGGCACTGGCTGTCTCCCTTCCCTGGAACCAGTGACCCTAAATTAGGGACGGGCGACTGCTTATAGCCCATTGAGTTGCTCACGGTGGTAGTTAAACAATAAAAAAAAAAAAAACTTCTGCAGTGTTGTTAAGCAATGCCGTCTGAATAGCCGCCTACAGTTCTCTGGCATTTGTAGGTGCAAGATCTTGGGCGCGAATGGACCTTTCCACCATTTCCCATACGTGCTCTATTGGGTTCATGTCGGACGAACGTGGGTGGCCACACCATCCGTCGAAACTGTTCAGAATTGGTTCGAGGAGCATTCTGGACAACTTCGGCCCCATGGCATGGTGCATTGTCCGCCTGGAAAATCCCATCGTTGTTGGGCTACAGGATGTCCATGAAGAGATGCAAATGGTCACTCAGCAGAGCAACAAAGCGATTACCGGTAAATGGCGTGTTTACGAGGACCCAAACCGTGCTACGAAAAGACACTGCACACATGTATGGAACCACCACCAGCTTGCGCAATGCCTTGTTTACACCTTGGGTCCATGGCCTCATGGAGTCTGCGCCACATCCGAACCCTACGATCAGCTCGTAAGAACTGGTAGCGTGACACATCGGACTACGCAACATGTTGTCAGTCTTCCATGGTCCAATTACCGTATTCATGTGCACAGGTGAGGTGCTGTAACCGATGTCGTGGTGTTAAAAAAGGCACTCTGTTGGGTCTTCTGCTCCCATACCCCAAAGGATGCCGAATTACGCTGCACTGACCCGATGGGTATGTCTCTGGTACCTCCTGCATGGAATGTGGATGTTATTTGAGCCAGTATCGCTTGCCTGTTAGCATGGACAATCCTGGTCAGACGCCGCTTGTCACGGTCATTTAGAACCCGTGGTCGACCACTGCGATGTCCATGGTGGGTGGTAATGCCTTCCATGAGGTATTCTCCGTACACATGTGAAACCGTAGGTCGAGGATCCGTCTGGCTCCCACTAGCCTGCTTCGTTCAAACTCCGATAATTCACGTCGCCTTGCCATAATCCTACTGGAGGTTGTTCTACCTGACTCACGAGATTACACTTCGCAACTGATAAAAATCGTAGTGTGTAGAAGACTTTATACTACGGCAGCGCCACTTAAAAAATGACATACTGCTATCCCATCACTTTTGGCCACATATTCTCAGTTTGTGTCTTACAACCCACTGATCGGAAAAAAAAAAGACATGCTCTCTATATGCAACCTCCGTGTGCTTTCACTCTCTTCCGCGACCCTCTTCGTCTGGTCTCGCCTGCCCAACAGTTCCTTAACTCTGCCTTTTTGGTACCACCTTCATGTATATGGAACACTAACCGAACATATCCATACCAGTGGAAGACAATTTTCTTGAAAAGTTCGTTAACTCTGCCTTTTTGGTACCACCTTCATATATATGAAACACTAACCGAACATATCCATACCAGTGGAAGACAACTTTCTTGAAAAGTTCGTTAACTCTGCATTTTTGGTACCACCTTCATGTATATGGAACACTAACCGAACATATCCATACCAGTGAAAGACAACTTTCTTGAAAAGTTCGTTAACTCTGCCTTTTTGGTACCACCTTCATGTATATGGAACGCTAACCGAACATATCCATACCAGTGGAAGACAATTTTCTTGAAAAGTTCCTTAACTCTGCCTTTTTGGTACCACCTTCATATATATGAAACACTAACCGAACATATCCATACCAGTGGAAGACAACTTTCTTGAAAAGTTCGTTAACTCTGCCTTTTTGGTACCACCTTCATATATATGAAACACTAACCGAACATATCCATACCAGTGGAAGACAACTTTCTTGAAAAGTTCGTTAACTCTGCCTTTTTGGTACCACCTTCATGTATATGGAACGCTAACCGAACATATCCATACCAGTGGAAGACAACTTTCTTGAAAAGTTCGTTAACTCTGCCTTTTTGGTACCACCTTCATGTATATGGAACACTAACCGAACATATCCATACCAGTGGAAGACAACTTTCTTGAAAAGTTCGTTAACTCTGCCTTTTTGGTACCACCTTCATGTATATGGAACACTAACCGAACATATCCATACCAGTGGAAGACAATTTTCTTGAAAAGTTCGTTAACTCTGCCTTTTTGGTACCACCTTCATATATATGAAACACTAACCGAACATATCCATACCAGTGGAAGACAACTTTCTTGAAAAGTTCGTTAACTCTGCCTTTTGGTACCACCTTCATGTATATGGAACACTAACCGAACATATCCATACCAGTGGAAGACAATTTTCTTGAAAAGTTCGTTAACTCTGCCTTTTTGGTACCACCTTCATATATATGAAACACTAACCGAACATATCCATACCAGTGGAAGACAACTTTCTTGAAAAGTTCGTTAACTCTGCCTTTTTGGTACCACCTTCATGTATATGAAACACTAACCGAACATATCCATACCAGTGGAAGACAACTTTCTTGAAAAGTTCGTTAACTCTGCCTTTTTGGTACCACCTTCATGTATATGGAACGCTAACCGAACATATCCATACCAGTGGAAGACAATTTTCTTGAAAAGTTCGTTAACTCTGCCTTTTTGGTACCACCTTCATATATATGAAACACTAACCGAACATATCCATACCAGTGGAAGACAATTTTCTTGAAAAGTTCGTTAACTCTGCCTTTTTGGTACCACCTTCATGTATATGGAACACTAACCGAACATATCCATACCAGTGGAAGACAATTTTCTTGAAAAGTTCGTTAACTCTGCCTTTTTGGTACCACCTTCATATATATGAAACACTAACCGAACATATCCATACCAGTGGAAGACAACTTTCTTGAAAAGTTCGTTAACTCTGCCTTTTTGGTACCACCTTCATGTATATGGAACACTAACCGAACATATCCATACCAGTGGAAGACAATTTTCTTGAAAAGTTCGTTAACTCTGCCTTTTTGGTACCACCTTCATATATATGAAACACTAACCGAACATATCCATACCAGTGGAAGACAACTTTCTTGAAAAGTTCGTTAACTCTGCCTTTTTGGTACCACCTTCATGTATATGAAACACTAACCGAACATATCCATACCAGTGGAAGACAACTTTCTTGAAAAGTTCGTTAACTCTGCCTTTTTGGTACCACCTTCATGTATATGGAACGCTAACCGAACATATCCATACCAGTGGAAGACAATTTTCTTGAAAAGTTCGTTAACTCTGCCTTTTTGGTACCACCTTCATATATATGAAACACTAACCGAACATATCCATACCAGTGGAAGACAATTTTCTTGAAAAGTTCGTTAACTCTGCCTTTTTGGTACCACCTTCATGTATATGGAACACTAACCGAACATATCCATACCAGTGGAAGACAACTTTCTTGAAAAGTTCGTTAACTCTGCCTTTTTGGTACCACCTTCATATATATGAAACACTAACCGAACATATCCATACCAGTGGAAGACAACTTTCTTGAAAAGTTCGTTAACTCTGCCTTTTTGGTACCACCTTCATGTATATGGAACACTTACCGAACATATCCATACCAGTGGAAGACAACTTTCTTGAAAAGTTCGTTAAGTCTGCCTTTTTGGTACCACCTTCATGTATATGGAACACTAACCGAACATATCCATACCAGTGGAAGACAACTTTCTTGAAAAGTTCGTTAACTCTGCCTTTTTGGTACCACCTTCATGTATATGGAACGCTAACCAAACACATTCAACACTTTAAATATTCCTTCTAAAAATGCAGGATCTAAAAAAAAAACGTCTTTATTTACAATTTTAAAATTATGGTAGATAAAAGCTCTGGTGAGCACTTCCACGACCATTATGGCCGCATCGTCAAGCCACTTACTAAGCAATGGGAGCACACTGCAACGTTGCATGTCATGCTATGTCATAAACAGCCAAATGATACTAGGGAGAGGGAATGGAGCAAAATGACGGACCACAGCCCGTGAAGATTATCTTTTCCGCAGAGGAGTTATTCTGTACTTATTCACAACTGCGACAGTGCTGAAGAACGATTTGCGAGCTTTTATGAGTGTGGAGACGTCCATCCAAATGATGACACGATGTTTACAGGACGTGGGACAATGGGCGAGACTCAGGTCCATATTCCATGGATATGGGAGCTCACCCGTAAGGCGCCATTCTTATTAACGACAGCCGCCATACAAGGTCCCTATACGGTTTTCGTGTAATTCCGATACGTCAGCTGAATAACGCTTGTCCACATTCCTCGCACTGTGACGGCATTATTAAACCTGGCATATAGTCTTTCTTTATCACCACGCTGGGAACGCTCGTGCAGAAATACAATGCCCATCCGCACACTATTCGTGTTACAAAGGAGTCTCTCCAAGGTTTGGACATTCTTTCACGGCCTCTCAATTCACCGTGCTTCTCGCCCTTCGAGTATATGTGGGACATGATGGGGTCATCACATTCGACGGCGTCAGTGTCAGAGGACCTATAACAGCTGCTAGACCCAGTTAATGGCTACTTGGTATGCCATATGCCAACAGGCTACTTGGTATGCCACATGCCAACACACCACTAATGATCTGACCGACTACATGCTTCGTCATCTCCTATGAACTTGTTTAACTGCTCGAGGAGGACCATCTCCTTACACTTTCGCACATTTCATTTTTTGATCGCTTGTGTGTCTTCAGCAGCCCTTTGTGTCCTGTAATTTTCGTTTGGGCCGCGGATGGCCTAGTGGTCAACGTTCGTGACTGCCACGGAGGAACCTCAAGCTCGATCCTGGGCAGGTACGAACACTCGAACCACTAAATATCCGCCGTGAGTCGGATGGGCGCGTTAAGCCGTCAGACCCCGGGTACTGCCCCCCTCCCAGTAATAAATAAAGGCGTCTTCCTCTCTCTTTCTACCTTGCTTTGTGTCCCTTCTCTATCTGGCATCTAGCCCAAATCTCCTAGCTTCCTATTTCTAAGGGTTCTTTAAGACCTGGGGTCAGACACTCCCTTCCTAAAATCCTCTACATATGATCTGATCTGTAATTTTCGTGGCCACACACACTAAATTCTTCTCAGTGTTGGAATTATTATTATATATGTTGAGCAGTTGTGGGTGCATTAATATACAATGCGGGTTCAAGGTTTTATTTTGGACTTTTTATTGTAATTCTCCATGTTCTGTACCGATTGCGACATAACCCTAACGGTAAACATGTATGAGCCTCCCCTTCACACCGCTTGTGGTTTCGTCAACGCGGTGGTTTTGAAATGCATTGAGGGAAGCATGGAGTCTGTAGAGGTGTTAGTGAATGTTTAACAGTCTTGTGTTATTAAATTTCTTGTGAAAAAGAATGTGAAACCAGCTGAAAAAATAAAAGTAATCGCACAGATGTGTGTCGCTACTTGTAATGCTGTTGCATGACAATGCTATGTTACACAGGGCTCACGTGACAACGAGAGCTCTGGATTCAATATGAGCTGGGAAATTCTGAGCCATTCACCTATAGTCCTGACTTTTCTCCAAATAATTTCCACCATTTTCGATCTTAAGTATTTTAGAGGGTAGAAATGCACTACAGATGAACAACTGCAGAAATGTGTCATACAGTGGCTATGACAGCAACCCAAGTCCTTCTCTACATGGCTAGAATGCAGAAACTTCCACAGAGATAGGGCAAGGGTGTTTATGTTAAGGGGCCGCCCCTGTGACCCAAACGCCGGCTTCTGAATATACCTCCGAGTGAGCCCGGGTTCGAATCCCGATGAAGCATGGGTGATGTGTTTGTCTTATGGCTCAGGGACGTCGCTAGACTTCGAAATCGGGATGGGCGAAGGGTGGGCAAGCATTACTTTTTGGTGGGGCAAGCTTTACAGCAACGTTTTTTGGTTTTTTTACGAAACACTGAAAGAAAAAATTTTTAATGTTTTCATTTTATTTTAATTAAAGGTTAAATGACCACCGTGATCAACTCAGTGGGCTATAAGCAGTCGCTCGTCCTTAATTTAAGGTCACTGGCTCCCGGGAAGCGAGAGAGCCCTTGCCGTAAGACAAACACAAGATCCGTGCCTCACCGGGATTCAAACCCAGACTCTTCTCTGACGAATGGTCATAAGCCAGTGCTTAGACCACAGCGACACCTGGCGGTTTCTATGCTTTTCACTACCGGCTACAAAATAATTCGTGCAATTCCGACCCCCATTACCTGGACATACATGGACCTAACTAGTTACGCTACAGGTGTAAGATACAAGTGTTGGTGGAATGTCGCCTTCAACTTTTTGCTTGCTCTGGATGCATTGTCTTAAATTTCTTTTTAAAATTTTCCATTTTTGCTTACGAAAATAGTACCGTCTTTGAACAATTTATTTTAAAAAAATGTCGTTTTTGTTTGTCTAAATCAATTTTAACGTTGTTCCCAGCAGACACAATACCTCACCCCTCCTTAACTTCCTTCCTTCCAGCCAGAGACTTTGCCTTGCACTCCTTTCATACAAGCAGTCAGCCACTTTCTGCACTTTCACTTTCCAGGGGCAGTCTTATGAACACTAGTGCAGGTTTAGACTACACTTTTCGTGTTGTAATCCCCTATTTTGTAAAGAAAACAAACAGAGAAATTAGTAGTGACCCCTCTCAGTGAATTCCTATGCACCCTCCGCATTAGCCCCCTGGCCACACAAACATGAAAAAAGAGGCTGGAACTAAGGAATTGGAAGAGCGGAGCACAACTGAACTACGGTGCTATTATGATAACCTTTTTTGGAGACGTAAACAACGCACTTAATATGGGGAAATACATAAGGTTATATGAAATAAAACACAAGACTTATTGCAAAGTCCAGATTATATTTTAAAGTTAAATATATTGAAAAATGGCACACTTTGAACTGGGTGGGCGAGACAAATATCATGAGCCCACCCTCGCACTCTCTTGGGAACGTCCCTGCTTTTCTGTTCTTTAGAACCAGTGGCGTTAAATTAGGAACGAGTGTCTGTTTATTACTGTGGTTGTTAGCCCCCACACCCTAATAATAATGTTAAGGGACAGTACCTAGGAAAGGGCTCAGAGTTAGGCAGTGTATTCCATTATGGTTCACCTGTCAAGATAGTATCTCAATCGCCAGCTGAAAATCGACAGCCACGCAGGCCTGCCGATTTTGTTTCGTGTTTTAAAGTTTGATTTGTTAAAAATTCATACACATCTCTACACGGCAACTCTAAAGTTAGAGGTCATCCTATAGTAATGCACCTACCCTACTTGTTCTTGGAACATCGATGAATAAAGAAAGGAAGGAAGACAGTTTAATATCGATATGCTTAAGCAGAGGAATCTGAGTTTATCTCAATATAACTCAAATTACTTTTTTTTTTTGTCTGACTTAGAGCGTCCTTTCAAAACATAAATTAATAAAAAATAACATTAAATTATATTGCCAAAATAAAATCTCTTTTTTAGTGTGATGATGAAGCTTAATTGAGTACAAAGCAAATTTGTTCCACCCTTGATTCCCAAGCTTCCAAAAACCATAAAAGTCCATGCGGTGTTCTTCCAGCGATGAACATTTCGCTTTGTTTATCGATAAGAAATCGACTTGTTAATCGATGGAATATCTATACTTGCTCTCCCATTTTTTGTTATTTTTTTCTTCGGACTGCCGAGAAGTGTGAGAAAAACAGACTAGCTGTCACAGGTGTTTTGAATTGTGGCCAAGACGTTAGCGCACGTAATCTGAAAATCTAACAAATGGAGGGTATTTTGAAGTACAGTAAAGATACGATTCCGCGAAAGGCGGAAAACATTCCGATATCGCGAATTTTTGATGGATGCGAAGGGGATTAAACGCCACTCTGTGTACAACGTCGTCGTAGTTGCCGTTTCACTGAGAAGCCGCAACACTGCATTTTCGCCGCGGCTTTTTCTTATCTCGAAAGCATTATTTCCTGTCAGCACTAGCCATCGTGTTCTGAGAACAACCATTTTTATTACCCCATTCCTGTGTGTCCCCGCCTTTATCGGACCTCCAAGTCTTCTCACGCAGTGATTGTTTGGGTACAGAATGCGACAACTGCTAACATAACAATCAAGAAAAAAATAAAAAATGAAAGCCGAACCTTGATTGAAAAGTTTTGGTCGCTTTTGATCGGCGTCACAGCGAAGTGGCAGTTTTTAGTATTCCCTGGGTGTTCTCGGATTCAATCGATTCCAAAGCGAGGCAGCCCCAAACGGACCCTCCGCCGTGACCCTAAACAAACAATCACGATCAGACCAACTAGTAGGCTTGTAATTGACCAATTACTAGGCTCTGTGTTCCATGTCGCCCGTGGGGAGAGAAATACGATTATAAAGGGTGGGCAAAGAGTTAGATAGGGTGGGAAGAGATCAGTGTGTATCGCTTTTTTGACTTCATATTGAGACTTGCAAAGAGCTTGATGTCTGTATCTGAATCTTTTGAGAAGATTATTAAATAAAGTCGTTTGTATATCGCAGAACTTTTTCGATCCCTTTCTATTTTCTCTTCATCCACCCCCTTACGACAAAGATAATTACAAAGTATCGAGCTTAAGTCTTTCGAAAAAATATCGATATCCAAATTCATCGTTTCCTTTACCAGCAGTACTTAAGATTCGCATTGGATTTTCTGGTTCTTTCCAACCAAATTGCTCTCTATCTCTCTCTCTGTAGCAAGTAGGCCATATATTACTCAAATTTGTTTTACTGTGTAACTGAACGTGTAAGTTCAAACAGTTATCAATGGCTATTTATTAAAACATAAATCATGCACAATGCACATTCTAGGAGCCAGTTATAAACATTTATAGCTTAGTATAAATTCCTTTATTTATTGGGCAATATATGTTATATACAAGTCGCGCCAGACTTTAGCTCTCCACTGGGAGGCTTTTATAGCGAGGAAGACAGCCTGAGAATTATTACATGTTATTTGTCATGCAATTATGCACTATGTTAAGAAGTTTTCTTCCCTTAGTAAATGCACACCAGATCACTGGTAGTTTCACAGAGACAGCATCATTACATAACCAAGCTTGCTGGAGAGGATTTCAAGGTGGCTTCCTTATGTATGCCGCTTTAAAGTCCTGGCTTGGTTTAATTTCATGTATTGTGGGGGAAGCCAACTTATCAGAACAATCGTTGTTCGCAGGTTTCTGTCATTGGAGCAGGGAAGCAAATAAATAAGTACTTTAACAAATTTAATGTTATGACAGGTGATTTCTTTCACACGTATCTTTATTCATCAGATCGAGGGGAAAAGGAGAAATATTGGAATATTAGTTGGTCTGATTGAATAGTAAATACTTCCAGCGGTTTGATAGATATCTCGGGCGACTTCCTCAATGTAATTCCCGCTAAAATATCTTTCTACCTCAATCCGTGTAGAAGCGTTTCTTCCTGCCTTGTCTGAGCAAAACCCTTCTCTCTTCTCCCCTCAAAATCTCCAACGAGACTCTCTCCGTTTATGACTGCTACGACCAAATCCCTTTACGATCTGTACTCCAGAAAAAAACTCTTGACGTAAGAAGTTGTACTGTTAATTGCTTGCTCAGATTGTCCCTGGCGGGCTCTCTGTGACGGAGAGTCGTCGTCGAACGACGAAGGGGGGGGGGGGGGTCCTTTTGTTCGACGTCTCTATAACTGTCGTTGGCGCCAAAAATAACCGAAGTTACAATTTAAATAAAATTTAAATATTTCCACATAACAAAAGCTCGTAGAAGAAGCAACTCTTTTTTAATCCTGTTAAATTGAGGAGCTTGTGAGCTGCTCATGCTTTTCGTGAGAAGCGCCACATTCAGCGTATCTTCTTAGACACTTCTTTTGTATTCTTTAAATCTGGTGGTCAAGTATCGCTTCGTCATTCTAATACATAACGTATTTGTGTTGTCAGGGTGTAATAACGTTTTAATGTACACCCATATAGCAAAATTTTGAAGAGAGTTTTACCCAAAACTATATGAAAAGGATGATATACTGTACATCTATTACAGGCCTTAAGAAATATAAAGGCACCGAAGTCCCTCTAGTCCACCCGGCGAACGTTGCCCTTATGACATTGTACCAGAAGCCAGTGGATAAACTGAAAATGCCCTTCGCCATGTTTTCCCTAGATGCCTAAATGAAGGGAAGATTCCGGATGACTGGAACAATGTTATTGTGGTTCTGCTACACAAAAAGTGGACACTAAAGATCTCGAGGACTACAAACCCATCAGCCTCCTATCAGTTGTTTACAAAATCTTCACTAAGGGACTGTCAAATTGCCTGAAAAAAACACTGGACATGGCTCAGCCAAACAAGATGGATGAAGAAGTAGCTACAGCACTA
Source organism: Macrothele yani (assembly GCA_039090855.1). Classification (NCBI taxonomy): domain Eukaryota; kingdom Metazoa; phylum Arthropoda; class Arachnida; order Araneae; family Macrothelidae; genus Macrothele; species Macrothele yani. The sequence continues at coordinate 38,714,444 of CM077004.1, forward strand.
TAGATCATATCTGTGTACTGAGAGAACTGGTTGAAATGGCGAATAATTATAAACCTATACTTCGTATGGCTTTTATTGATTATGAAAAGGATTTTGATTCCCTTGAAACCATCAGTATTTTAAATGTCTTTGAAACCATACGGTGTTGAAGATACACATAAAACATTAGTAACAACATCTGTAATAAGAAAGATACACCGAATTATCGGGTGTAATAAGCACGTCTTTTGAAGCCGTTCTGACGCAAATTAAATTTATCAAAGCTATTCAAAGTCAAGAAAGAAGTTTTTCAATCGGGTTTTTAATCCCTCAGATATTACTGTAAACGGAATCGTGAGCTTACGCACTCTGGTTGCAGACTTGTGCATTAAGAAAAACATGAATTTATATGAGAAACATTTCGCACCGGAAACGCTCTCCAACACAGAAATAATTTTTCAAATCGGACTCTTAGAAACAGAGATATTGACAAAAAATAAGATGTGACTTTACGTCCTCTGGTGGGGAAAACCATGCATTATTTTAGTAAGAAAGTATTCTCAAAAAGTTTTTCGATGTGGGCGGTATCGGCCCAAGAAAAAAATTTAAGTCGAATTTTCAGGAGCTCAGATTTTTCTGCAAATACATCAGAAGCAGAAATTAACACATGCCCCCTGGTGGCCAAACCATTCTTTACCAAATATTAGAAATTTTATGAAAAACATTTGTCATCAGCAGCTGTATGCGATACAGGAAGAATTTTTGAAATCTGAGTTTTAGAGGCAGAAATAACGCAGAAAACGCAATTTACCTTTGTGCCCCTAGCGAAAAGTCTATGAATTACTTGAAAATTTTGAAATTATATGAAAAACATGTCACACTGGAAACACTATCCAACAAAAAAGGAGTTTTTCAAATCGGACCCCTAGAGGTAGAGATATTGACAAAAATAAGATACATCTACGATCCCTGGCGGAGAAACTGTGGAATATTTTAAGAAGAAAATATTCCGAAAAGGTTTATCGATGTAAGTGGCATCAGTCCACGAAAGAATTTTTTCAATCGATATTTTAGAAGCTCAGATTTCATGGCAAATACATCAGAAGCAAAAATTAACTCTTACGCCCCCTGGTGGCCAAAGTATTCTTTACCAAAAATTAGAAATTATATGCAAAACATTTTCTATCAGGAGGTGTATCCGCTGAAGAATTTTTTTTTACAAATTGGAGTTTTAGAAGAAGAGTTATCGGGGAGAATGCAATTTACTTTTACGCCCTCTAGCGGAAAATCTATGCGTAGTTTGAAAAAGTAACTATATCTAAAATACTCTTCGATATAAATGGAATCGAAGGATAAAAATTGTTTTTCAGTCGGATGTTTAGAAGCAAATATGTGGAATAAAACGTATTTTTTGAATTCGACATCATCTGCATTACGCCCTCTAACGGCAAAATTGTACATCGTAAAAAAAAAAAAAACGAAATAAAGGATCATCATTCGCATATTTCAAGCTTCCGAATGCAAATATAATTTTTCAAATCGGACTAATAGTTGCAGAGATATCGTGGGTACAGACGGACGGACAAACCAGTAACATAAGCACGATCTTTTTTTTACAAAAGACGTGCTAAAAATACAAGTACAAGAGCTCAGCTGTTCGAGGATACTGCACTCATAAAAATTGGGAACGTAGTGAGAAAAGGACACACCATATCCCTGAAACTCTTTAACGCAACTTTGCGGAATGTCTTTCAATCGTTGAACTGGGATGGACAAGAGATAAAGATTAATGGATGTTATTTAACTCACATTGGTTTTGCTGACGACATAGTCAATTTGCAAGTACACCCTCAGAAAGCTAGAGTGTATGATCCGGGAACTTTCTGGCTAGAGAAAGGAAGAGGGCTTGAACAATGAACTGATTGATGCACTGTGCTTTTACAAAAACTCAAGGTTTGGAACTTGATGGAGAAAATGTAGAAGTAATCGATGTCTACATTTATCTAGGTTAACATATACCAAGCGAGGGCCCACATAAAAGAAATGAGTAAGCGCACATTACTCAGAAGATGATCACGGAGAAGCACATAAAACTGGGTTGGACAGCTTTTGGAAGAAACAGTGCAATTTTCAAGAGCAATTTACCACTTTGTCTTAAAAGAAAAGTGTTTAATCAGTAAATCCTTCCTGTTCTTACTAATATTGACATAGACATGGGCTTTAACTAAGAAACATTTAGAGGCTACAAACAACTCAGAGATACATGGAGGGATGCATGCTTGGCCAGGCCGCCAACGGTGACCGATAACTCTGGTACAGTTGGCAAATTTTGAGCGAAGCTATCGCAAAATCTAAGCTCATTAAGGCATCGATTAAAACAAATTCTGAAAAACGAACGCGTAAAATTTATGACTTCCAGAACAAAAGCACGAAACATTCTAAAAAAGAAATGCCTAAAATTTTTCATGAACTACTTTCGTTCGCGCCTTCATGTTGGATGCGATCAGATTGCATGTAAACACAGCGGAAAGACACACTCAGATCGGGAACCACGTTTTTCATTTTGTATCGCGAAAGACAGACACATACATAAACTTTTTATTATTATTTTAGATTAAGCAAGTGTTGAGCTAACAGACGGAATCTTTCCATTTCTTCGTTTTTCAGTTCAAACGATTTTTTTAAATTAATTTTAGTGAGCCGACTTTCGTGAAATGGTTCAAGTAAAAGGCCATCTACACTGCTGGCCACCCAAATTGCAACTCCAAGAAGGACACGAGATAGCAAAGCCAGATTTACTGGACACATGATAACAGATACAAAGGTGAAACGATTGAGCTTAGAGGCCCGTGCGACTTGCGGAACACGCAGACATCAATAGTTCGTGTGGCCCCCATGGCTGGCAATAGCGGCCACTACACGCCGCGGCATCGAACGAAAGAGGCTTTGGATGTGGGCTTGGGGTATGTCGGTCCAGGCTGCTTCCACACGTTGCCACAGTTCATCAGGCGTAGCCACGGGTGGTGCTTTCCGGACCACTCGGTTGTCGATCAGCGACCAGACGTGTTCGATGGGCGACATATCGGGAGAACATGCGGGCCACGGCAGCACTGACGCCTGATGGGCCGTGAAGAATTGTTGCACGGTGCGTGCCACGTGCGGGCGTGCGTTGTCCAGCTGAAACGTGGCCAGTGGCAGGTCCTGCAGGAAAGGGAGGACTACAGGCTCCAAATAGAAACAAGAAATTATAATTTTTTTTGGTTTGTTATTCAAAATAAGTCCCTCCGGCTTCGATACACTTGTTACAGCGATTTAATAATGAGTTAATGCCTGTTCCAGTTCACTTTGCGGAATTGCCTCCAAAGCACGCGTCGAAGCTGTTTGTATGATCGAAATATCATCAAAATAACACCCTTTTAACGTCATTTTAAGTTTTGGGAATAAAAAGTATATATACATCATGCCGTAGGCGGGTGGGGGCGGGGTGTGTGTGTGTCGGAAGGGTATGAAGCTCACGGGCGGTGTACACTCGGCAATTCGGTGAAAGCTATTGCACGGTGTACATCGGCTTGAACGACGTCGAGTTGCTGCCACCTATTGATATGGCCAACAGGCAATCCAGTAGACGACAGCTGGATGACTTTACCCGAGGTCGCGTCATTGGGAAGTTGAAAGAAGGTCGAAGTGTGACTAGTGTGGTCGAGGAGTTCAGGATCGCTCACAGCATCGTTTCCCGAGCTTGGAGCGCATTTCAAACGACAGAAACAGCTGTCCGAGAGTTTAGCAGTGGTCGTCCACGAGCAACCACAGCGGCGGACGACCGGTATATTGTCCTACAGGAGAGAAGAGACAGACGGCAGACAGCGGGAGAAATCACAAGGCACATGCAACAGACAACTGGACGTCCGTTATCGCGTTTTACCGTGGCCAGGAGACTGCACAAAGGTGGCCTATTTGCACGACGACCAGTACGGTGTGTGCCATTAACGCCAGCTCATCGGAGACGGCGGTTTCTGTGGTGCCAGGAACACAAGAACTGGACACATCAGCAATGGGGTCGAGTTCTCTTTACGGAAGAGAGCCGATTTAGTCTGACGAGCGATTCTGGACGTATGCACATCTGGAGAGAGCAAGTGGCGCAGGGGTCTAAGCGATGACCTCTGATCATTGGTCCCAAAGGGGTCCGGGTTTGAATCCCGGTGAGGCATGGATGCTGTTTGTCTTTCGGCACTGGCTCTCTCCCTTCCCTGGAACCAGTGGCCCTAAATTAGGGACGGGCAACTGCTTATAGCCCAATTGAGTTCCTCACGGTGGTTGTTAAGCCTCCAATAAAAAAAAACATAATCGAAAAAGAACGGTTTGGAGGTGGCGGATTTCTGCTTTGAGGCAGTATCATGCTTGGGAGCCGTACTGACCTCCACATCTTCCAACGAGGTTCAGTCGCTGGTGTCCGCTATTGTACCGAGGTTCACCTGCCTCACATGCGTCTGTTTAGAGATGCTGTGGGTCCTGAGTTCCTCTTCATGGACGACAACGCTACACCTCATCGTACAGTGGCTGTCGCAGAGCTGTTGGAGAGTGATATCCATGCGCTGAATAGCTTCAGCGCATGGATTGTCCCGCAAGGTCCCCGGACCTAAATCCAATCGAACACGTGTGGGACCTTCTTGGGAGACGCTTGGCAGCACGTCACCAGCCGCCAGCAACGATTCCGCAGCTGCGATTGGTCCTACAAGAGGAATGAGCAGCGATGCCTCAACAGCTTCTTGACAACCTCGTCCTCAGCATATACAGACGTTGTAAATCCTGCAATGCAGTCAGGGTGATCATATCTCCTACTGAAGACTGGATTTTTCTTGGCAGCCGCCTGTCACATGAGTGTTTCTGTCTTCTGTCCAATTGTCCTACCTTTTCAATAAAGTGCCTTTGTATCCTTTGGATTCCTTGTTTGGACAGTTTTGCTCACTTGTCCCATATTCTTACATCTTGGGGATCTTATGGTATGATTTGGGTCGATGTGGAGCACTTCTGCACGACGTTACATTCGAAAAACCGTCTTGTCCTTAATTTTTGCACGGCAGTGTATTTATATACATTTATCGTATTACACCATGCATTTATTTGCGTCGCTCTCACGACCATCCTGAGCCTGTGTAGGCAAATTGCGGGGGAGCCACGGGTGGTCTCCAACCCCATATGTAAATTGCGGCTATAACCTAAGTGAAGGGTAGATGACAATGGCTTAGGATTTTCCCACAACTTCATAGGTAAATTGCGGCTATAACCTAAGGGAATGGTAGATGACAGTGGCTTAGGATTTTCCCACAACTCCTTAGGTAAATTGCGGCTATAACCTAAGGGAAGGGTAGATGACAGTGGCTTAGGATTTTCCCACAACTCCATAGGTAAATTGCGTCTATCACCTAAGGGAAGGGTAGATGACAGTGGCTTAGGATTTTCGCACAACTCCATAGGTAAATTGCGGATCTAAATTAAGGGATGGGTAGATGACAGCAGGGGTTTTCAGAGGCAAGGGCTAGTCCGTCCCTTTTAAGGAACTGAATGCCGACTCGTGTCTGAAAGGGTGGGTGGAAAACGGGTAGGCCACTTGTTTCAACGTCATCGCGCTGGCCTGCTCCCTGAGCTTCGTTTGTCAACTTCCCTACAAGACCTAATTTTTCTCTGCTATGGTTTTGCACGCGCGCGCCTTTTCTTGGTTTATATATAGCATTTGTTTCACGTTGTGTTTTAGTTAAGTTGCACACTCAGTGTTGATTTTTAATTCAGTTTTTTTTTTTTTAACGAAATGTCATGTGCTGAAATACGCATATAAACACAAAAGGACAAAACAGCATAATTCCACCGCCGCCGAACTTCACAGTTGGCACAATACATTCCAGCAGGAGGCGTTCCCCAGGCAGACTCCAAACCCAGATAATGCCATCCGAACGGTAGAGGGTGAACCTTGATTCGTCACTCCAGAGAATCTGTTTCCACTGTTCAACGGTCCACTGTCGACGTTCTTTGCACCACATTAGCCGAGCAGCGCTATTGGACTTGGTGATCAAAGGCTTGTGGGCGGCAGCACGTCCATGATAACAGAGCAGATGGGCTTCCTTACGGATTCTATTCATCAAAAGAACACTCCCGGATGCCTGTCGAAACTCCTCGCAGATGTGGCCCATCGGTTTGGTGCGGTTCTTCCGAATTTCTCTGGCCAGCACCCGTCGGTCCCTAACTTCCAGTTTTGTGGGTCTGTCGGGTCGGGGCACATTCCGACAGTCACCTCTCATCTTCCACTTGCCCATCACGTAGGCCACTGTCGATTTTGGGTACTTCAACTCGCTGGATATGTCACGTATGGATCGGCCATTTCTGCGATACCCGACGATTACACCTTTCTCGAAATCAGAGAGCTCCGAACTGCGTGGCATCTTGCATGCGACTGGTTGCGTTGTTGTTTCCCACACGATATTTAACGGCGGCGGCCACGACGTGTATCAGGATCGCAGATATCGTCGATTGCAAGGGTGTCCAATTACTTGTTGGTAGATACTGTATAATGGAAGGTATAGCATTTTGCTTCTGCGTTAAAAAAATCGTCTCACAAAACGAAGACTATCTTTTTAAATAATGAGGTGGCGAAGTTCACGGAATAAAAGAAAAGATTCTATCCGTCACCGGATTGATTGATTAATTAATTACAGCTGAAACTGACAAGCAGAGCTCTAAAATGAGAATCTGAAATGGGACAGGTTATTTCTTTAAAGATTGAAATCAAATTCCGTTTTAATTTGGTTGGCTATAGCGACTAAAACACGTGGATTTTTTTTTCCCCGGGCAAGCATTTACATAAACAGAGTTTAATCCTAAAATCTAACTTTCGGAAAAGAAAGACAAATATCAAACAAAAACAAAAAACGATGTAGTGAACATACAGTATCTCGGTTACAAACAAGTCCGAAGTTGGTAACCTACGTTTTTCAGTACTCTTTGAAATTTTCATTAATGTAATTTATCCTAGCTAACGGATGTTTACATTCAAAATCCATGTTCCCAAGATACCTGGATATTCATTCTTCTATTTCAAAAATGCATTTTTTATTCCAATATAGAATTTGCTTTGTGGACGTCTCGCGGGCTATTAAAAAACGCTCCACGATCCAGAGGTTGGAGACCCGCGCTCTAGAGAATGCTTTACGTTATTTGCAATAAGTGACGAGAATCTGAAAAGTGTCTGGCAGGGCCGTAAACTGGGAATTCTGAGTCCTCTTGCCATCCCCTAAAGTCTAGGGGCAAGGCCGTGCTTTCCAAATTAAGGCCTTTGCAGACATTTTAGTTCATAGTCGAAGGAGACTATTCAGTGTCACCCTCAAGGAACATTTTTTCCCCTTCTCGATATTTATTCAGTTATTTTTAATATCGGTAATTTTTTTATCTGGATACACACTGAGTTAGCTTTGCATTATGATCACCTATCTAATAACGCGTTGGTCCGCCTTTCTGCGTAATCACTGCTTTCTGACGCCCTATCTACAAGGTGTCGAACATCCTCCATGCGTAGCTTGACCCATGTTCGCTGCAGCACCTCCGTCAGTTCATGCTCATTCCGTAGGGGAGGATCAGTTCTCACATCCCGTTCTAGAATATTCCACAAGTATTCAGTTGGGTTACAGTTGGAGAGGATTGGGAGCCGAGGCAATGTGGCGAATTTGTTGTTGTGTTACAACCACAACTCCGTAGTTGAAACGATGCGTTGTCTATTTAAAAGATGGCCGAGTGGTCCGGATAAACCTCCTACAGATATGGATGAAAATGGTCGGCTAGCAGGTCCCTGTCCAGATATAAATGGAGATAGCCGACTAACAGGTCCCTGTCCAGATATGGATGGAGATGGTCTGCTAACAGGTCCCTGTCCAGATATGGATGGAGATGGTCGGCTAGCAGGTCCCTGTCCAGATACGGATGGAGATGGTCGGCTAGCAGGTCCCTGTCCAGATACGGATGGAGATGGTCGGCTAGCAGATCCCTGTCCAGATACGGATGGAGATGGTCGGCTAGCAGATCCCTGTCCAGATACGGATGGAGATGGTCGACTAGCAGATCCCTGTCCAGATACGGATGGAGATGGTCGGCTAGCAGATCCCTGTCCAGATACGGATGGAGATGGTCGGCTAGCAGATCCCTGTCCAGATACGGATGGAGATGGTCGGATAGCAGATCCCTGTCCAGATACGGATGGAGATGGTCGGCTAACAGATCCCTGTCCAAATATGGATGGAGATGGTCAGCTAACAGGTCCCTGTCCAAATATGGATGGAGATGGTCAGCTAACAGGTCCCTGTCCAGATACGGATAGAGATGGTCGGCTAACAGATCCCTGTCCAAATATGGATGGAGATGGTCGGCTAACAGATCCCTGTCCAAATATGGATGGAGATGATCGGCTAACAGATCCCTGTCCAAATACGGATGGAAATGGTCGGCTAACAGATCCCTGTCAAGATATGGATGGAGATGGTCGGCTAACAGGTCCCTATGTAGATATGGATAGAGTCGGCTAACAGGTCCCTATCCAGATATGGATAGAGATGGTCGGCTAACAGATCCCTGTCAAGATATGGATGGAGATGGTCGGCTAACAGGTCCCTATGTAGATATGGATAGAGTCGGCTAACAGGTCCCTATCCAGATATGGATAGAGATGGTCGGCTAACAGGTCCCTGTCCAGATATGGATAGACATGGTCGGCTAACAGGTCCCTGTCCAGATATGGATAGACATGGTCGGCTAACAGGTCCCTGTCCAGATATGGATAGACATGGTCGGCTAACAGGTCCCTGTCCAGATATGGATAGACATGGTCGGCTAACAGGTCCCTGTCCAGATATGGATAGACATGGTCGGCTAACAGGTCCCTGTCCAGATATGGATAGACATGGTCGGCTAACAGGTCCCTGTCCAGATATGGATAGACATGGTCGGCTAACAGGTCCCTGTCCAGATATGGATAGACATGGTCGGCTAACAGGTCCCTGTCCAGATATGGATAGACATGGTCGGCTAACAGGTCCCTGTCCAGATATGGATAGACATGGTCGGCTAACAGGTCCCTGCCCGGATATGGATCGAGATGGTCGGCTAACAGGTCCATGTCCAGATATGGATCGAGATGGTCGGCTAACAGGTCCATGTCCAGATATGGATCGAGATGGTCGGCTAACAGGTCCCTGTCCAGATATGGATCGAGATGGTCGGCTAACAGGTCCCTGTCCAGATATGGATCGAGATGGTCGGCTAACAGGTCCCTGTCCAGATATGGATCGAGATGGTCGGCTAACAGGTCCCTGTCCAGATATGGATCGAGATGGTCGGCTAACAGGTCCCTGTCCAGATATGGATCGAGATGGTCGGCTAACAGGTCCCTATGTAGATATGGATGGAAATGGTCGGCTAGCAGGTCCCTGTCCAGATATGAATGGAAATGGTCGGCTGGAAGATCCCTGTCCAGATATAGATGGAGATTGTTGGGTAACAAGTCCCTGTCGGGTCCACCATTCAGTGTTTGTGGGACGATAACCAACGGGCCTAGGGCTAGCCAGGAAAAAGTTCCCCAGACCGAAACCCCACTTCCACCGGCCTGCTGAACCCCAACTGTGTAACCAGGGGATAGGGTTTCATGCTGTTTATGCCAATGCGAACCCGATCATCAGCATAGTGCAGCAGGAAACGTGACTCATTAGATTGCTATATACATTGACTAGCAGTTTTGTTCGCCATCCGAACGGTGAATCTATAATTTTTAGCACATAAAATTAAGGAAAGGGAAAGTAAAAAGGGAAAGAAAAGTTATAATCTGTAACTGTTTTACGATTTAGAACAGGTTCGTGACGTAAATGCATATGGTTGGACGTACAACGGAGCAGGCTTTGCCGCCCCTTAATTTTTAATTAAAATTTCTTGGAATTTTTACAGCACTTCAACGTTTTTGGCATATTTCTCTTTAAACCTATCAGCATATTGAACAGTAAAGCTAAGCCTCCGTTTTGATTTTTGGGACTTTGACTTTTCTAGGGGTAAATCCAAGCAGACAATATTCCAAACCCGCCATTTTGAGGCTTTTTTTGGCTTTCGGACTTTCCTAGGTATGCAGACTTTTTAAGGCCGATAAGCATGCCAATTTACATATCTCTAAATCATTTAGAAGTGGTCGAACAATTCGCGAAACGTTCAAGCAGACATTGTTCCAAAGCCGCCATTTGAATTTTTTTTTTGTCTTCTGACTTTTCTAGGTATCCGGACCTTAAGGCTGATCAGCATACCAATTTTCATATATATATATATATATATATATACAGCAGATATCAAGTGAGTGTCACATTGATGAAGAAATTAATCCGCGTATAAAACTTGCCTGGAGAGCTTTTGGAAGAAACAGCATAATTTTCAAGAGCAATGCCATTATGTCTTAAAAGAAAAGTGCTTGATCAATACATCCTTTCAGTGCTTACGTATGGTGCAGAGACGTGGACCTTAACTAAAAGAGACATGCAAAGGCTGCAGACAATTCGAAGAAGCTTGGAAATGTGCATGCTTGGCGTAACCAGGAGAGATAAGAAGAGAAACTCGTGGATCCAAAAAATGACAAGAGTGGAAGACATCACGATCAGAGTTAAATCACTGAAATGGCAATGGGCTGGACATACTGCCAGAAGAACAGACCATCGATGGACAGTCTAAATTTTAGATTGGATTCCAAGGGACAGGAAAAGACCCAGAAGAAGACCATATAGGAGATGGGTGGATGAAATTCGAAAGTATGCGGGAGTAACATGGAGGAGACTGGCACAAGACAGACCGTTGTGGAAGAGGCTTGAGGAGGCCTTCGTCCAGCAGTGGTTGATAATGTTAGACAATGATGATGATATGGGATGCAAGGTCAGCTAATGAGCAACATATCCTATCCTCTCCTTCACAAATGTCAACCCCGCCTTCTTGTGGTGCATCTTGTTCCAAAACTAAAGGGGCTCGGACGACCGACGAATAGCGTATGACTATTCCACCGGAATTAGAGGAATTACTATCCCACACTCACCAGCCCGCTTGGCCAGCGTGGCGTGTTCAGTTATGGCAAATTCCTCCCCCCCCCCCCCCCCCAAAGATGCTAACACAATTTTAAACTTGGCCTCCAGTCTCCGGCAGCTGGAATGTACCTGGCCAAGGCATAGGGTGCTAAGAATCACCACCGGAGGACCGGACTATGCTGCTGTCTGATGCTGACCTTGATTACGCTCAGTGGACGTTCCCTATCTTCTGATTCAAGGATCCTTGAATTGGAGGAGGAACTCTAAAAGATCAACTGGGACATTGTGGGGATAAGGGACTTGAGAAGAAGAGAAGATCTCATTGAACTGAAAAGTGGACATCTCTTCTACTATCGTGGGGCAGATACTGGCAGAACTGGTGGTGTTGGATTTATAATAAACAAAAGACTGAAGGACAATATTCTAGAAGTTGAAAATTTGAAAATTCCTCGAACAGGGCTGCGCGACTCATTATCCAACTCTAAGTGTATGTATATATATAAAAAATTAAAACTGAGGAATTTATGTAAATGTTAACTGGCTGCAACTTTACTGTATGGTAATAACAACGAACTAATATTTAAAAATAGAAAAAAAGGTATATATTATATTTTATTATGGGGTGTCTAAACAAATTTGGGGAAGTGTTGAGGGGTGTTGTATATGTATGAAAACCCGTCCCGACGTAATTTTCAAAAACGTTTTCAGTCTTGAGGCCTTATTTCTTGATTACGATGCAATTTCCGAAAACAAGTTTTTAGTCTTGTGGCTTTTCTTCCCCCGTATTTCTTCTCGAACATTTTCAGACACTCTCCTATCAGATTCGATCTCTAATAAGTAGCAAATTGCCGATAAAAAGTATAAATTCGCTAATTTGAAAAAAAAACATTATCTAATGCTGCTTGCTCATTTTCTAAAGGCTTCATTTTATTTTATTGTGTCGCTTCGATTCAGTCGCACTTTTCCTTTCTGGAAATTATAATGATTCTTTGTTGCGAAAAGAATCGACAAAAGAATTTCCCCCGTTCTTCAGAGAAAATACGTCTCAGACATTTGCCTAATGATTCAAAATGTGATTTAGAAGATTAAAACACCAGCTTTCTTTCATGTTTCCTCCTTATTGAAAAAACAATGTTCTCTTCTCCTGGCACTCCAATGGGGTTCAGTCAATTTCGGAGAATCATGTCTCTGGAAAAGTAGCCTATCAAGTGCATAATAATATCTTTGATTTGATGGAAATACCTTCGCTCTTTGATTTTTTGTGAGGTGGTTTTTCATTTCATGAAGACAATACGATGTTATTAGCGAAGCATTTTAAAACTATATTGCGACTGTATATAGCTCATCGAGTCCTTCACGGTGGTCGTTAAACCCCCAAACAAAACAAAACAAAAATTAAATTGTTTGAATGAGATATGAAATTAAAGTCCTCAAGGAATAATTTGATTCCGTGATTTGATGCGCCTATATGGCATGATAAGATGAGATAACGGGGGCATGGACTATATATAAAGACAGTATTTTTTTCATTTGAACAATGGAATTGTTTTATCATTTAGGTTTCTAAATTCCTAGAAAAGTTAAAAATGCTAGACGTTTGAATAACACCTTAAAAGTATCAATTTATGTTAATATTAATTTTCAAGCACACTAACACACATGTTTATCAATATCGCCAACCATTGTCAATCCATAGGTCTTCCCAAGTTTCTTCTACAACTGTATGTCTTGAACAAGTCTACTCCAAGTCCTCCTACATGCTTTCGAATTTCTTCCATTCATCTTGTCCGTGGTTTTCTTCTGGGCATTTTTCTGTCCCTTGGTATCCAATTTAGTATGCCAGTTGCCCAACGCTGGTCAGTTTTTCTAGCAATATATCCAGCTCATTGCCACTTGATGGTTTTCATTCTGATCACGATGTCATCAACTCTTGTCATTTCCTTAATCCATGAATTCCATTTCTCTTATTTCCTTGTTGAGCGGAGCTCCCTTTTACGAGACTCGAGACAATTCGTTGTCCGGGCATAGGTACAAGATGATACATCCGATCGCCGTGATTTTTTGCATGCGATTGGACATCGTCCATGGTCAGGTTTTGAAACCTTCAGATTCCCGAAATTCCGTGTCATTGAGGAATAATCGTCCAAAAACTTGCATATTTAGGGGTTTTTCCGGGTATTGAGAAGGGGTCGTTTGTTACCTATCTCCTCCAAAGATCTTCAGCCGATCACGGTGATACTTGCCACAGAGAAAGGGAAGGACATAGTAGTGACATAATGAGGGACATGGGGCTGGTATCATGGTTATTGGTCGTGTCGTATAAAAATGACCATTAAAAAACTGACCGACTTTAATATTTATTAAAAAAATCCGCTCTCTATACGAGACTCGGGACAATTAGTGGTTCGGGCATAGCTACGAAAGGACTCATCCGATCACCGTGATTTTTGGCATGCTATTGGGCATTGTCCATGGTCAGGTTTTGACGAATTTCGATCCCCGAATTTCCGTGTCATTGAGGAATTTCAATAAAAACTACACTGCTGGCCACCCAAAATGCAACACCAAGAAGGAAGCATCCGATTTGCCTGAAATTCGCAGCATGCGTCGCCTGCGAGAGGACATGCAAACGATTAGCATTGCAGTGCATATGCAAATCATGTGCGCCCGGCATGCCACCGAGAAGCACTATAAGAAGGGTGCAAAGAAGGCGAGGTGGAAGTGTGTTGTGCTGCCGGACCTGTGCGTGGGAAGCTTCCTGATTCCTCGTCGAAGAATACGGCAGTCATTCCAGCACGTTTCGGAGTTCGACAGAAGACGAATAGCGGTTTATCGTACCGAAACATCCGCGCCCGTGTGGGAAGACATCCAGCCACAGTGGGGCGAGTATGGATTCGGTGGGTGCAGGAGGGACAGACGGACCGACCGACGTGAGCGATAGCCGCAGCCGCGGCACACCACCGAACAAGAGGACCGGCATGTTGTGTGGCGGGCATTGACTGCTCGCACCGCCACATCACGGACGTTAGTGCAGGAATTAGGGTTTGTAGCGCAACAACCTGCGTCAGCACGTTCGACGTCATCTGCAGGAGCGGGGATTTGTCGCACGGCGCCCATTGCTCCGATTACCAACGGCGAGTGCGGCGGCAGTGGGCCGTTGAACGCCGCACCCTGGACTACGGAAAGGCACGACATTGTCTTCTCCGACGAATCCCGCTTCTGCCTGCAACACCACGATGGTCGGATCCACGTGTGGCGGCATCGCGGCGAGAGACTGTAGGACGCCGGCGTTATGCATCGCCATACCGGTCCGTTGCCTGGCGTTATGGTTTGGGGCGCAATTGGATATGACACCCGCACCCTTCTGGTACGCATCGCCGGTACACTCAACAGCCACCGCTACATCTCCCACATTACATTTTACAGACCCAGTCTTAAAAATTATTTGCCGCACTGTGTATATCTTATGCATGCCATATAAGAGTAACTATTTTATTGCTCTTCCATTTTAGGTGAACGGAGAAAAACTTTTACGAGAGCGTGCAAAAAGGAGGTGCGTAATAAGTTATGCATGCACGATTCGAAACAGAGGAAAGACACACTTCAGAAGATAAGCGAGAGGTTAATATACAATTTTATGGTGCGAGCCTTCTCCATACCAAATTAAGGTCCATTCACTTGTGCAGCGGACACGTATTCTTAAATCACCATCATTGAGAAAAGGAAAAATTACACAATGCATTTGCACAAAGTCCAAAATGCATGCAAATTAAGATCCTTGTAAGGTATTATATTTAGTTGTGATGCAGCCGCTTTTAAATGCCTCAGTAACTCTTCAACAGAGCGTGCGCGCTAAGTTATCGGTGGGCTAAAAGACGACCTGGTAATCGCCATGGATAAAATTGGTGGGTTTAGGGAAAGAGGATGGAAAATTAGTTTCTCACAGAAGGATCAAGTTGTTCTTACAAAGCACAAAGCCAGATAGCTAACACTCAAAAAGAAATATTCGTTTCCTAACACTTAGAACGACCAAGCTACCATAAATCAGCAATAGCATCCTAAATATTCTTTCGGGAGAGCCATTAGGTACATTTCCGTTACCTAACTACGACAAGACATTATGGTACACATTGACAGTTCATAAACCTTAATATATGAAAAATATTTTACTCTAAAACGCGATGGTTCATTGTGATTCCTGAAACCCTGAAAAAAAAAAAAATAATAATAAGGGGTGTGAATTCACGGAAAATTCCTAAAAAAAAAAAAGAAACTTGTAGCAAACTTGGCTGTAGGTGTCAGTCTTTTAACGAAATTTCAGTTTTGAAAAGTTTATTTCTAATTACAGAAACTTCAGTATTTTGATAACTTTTTTCCGTTGCCACTAACTATATATTTTTTCCAGTAAATTCAGTTCTATGTTATTTCGCTTTTAAAAAATTCCCTGCATTCCCCAAAATCTCAATTTAGATTTACAGTTCTTTTAGCACGTTCTGTCCCCCCCCCCACCCACCTTATGTACGAAGTGAAATAATCCTTCCAGATTTTTTTTTTGGTTGACATCGAGCCCGGTACGACTTGTACCCCAGCGGGGAGCGCTACCTACTGAGCTAGAAAGACACCACTTGATCACGTTCAAGGTAAAAATGAAGAGTAGTCTAAACGCGCGATCTATTCGTCCGAGATTGGTCCGGGTTAGAATCCCAGTGAAGCATGGATGTTGTGTTTGTCTTACGGCGCTGGTTCTTTCCCTTTCCTGGAACCGGTGGCCCTAAATTAGGGACGGGCGTTTTTTTTTTTTTATTAGAAGTGTAACGACCACCGTGAGCAACTCAATGAGCTATAAGCAGTCGCCCGTCCTTAATTTAGGGTCACTGGCTCCAGGGAAGGGAGAGAGCCAGTGCTGTAAGACAAACATAACATTCATGCCTCACCGGCATTCGCACCCCTTTTGGACGAATAATCAGAAGCCATCGCTTACACCACTGCTCTTCCGGGACTGCTGGGCAACTGTTTGTAGCCCATTCAGTTGCTCACGGTGGTCGTTAAACCCACACACACACACACAAAATCAAATTATTTTCGCTTTCACTGCGGGCTAAGCATTTTATTTTGTATGAGAGCTTGTTTCTCTGAAAAGGATTATAATAATTTGATTTTTTTCTGTGCGAAGATTTATCACAAATTACATTAGTTTTACACAGCAGCTGAATGTTTTGGAACCCGCGATATATATATTTTTTTAAACTGACAATGAATGACTCAATTATGTTTAACAAAAGGTGGAGTGTACTAGTTCATAGTATAGTTTTACAAAACTCCTAAATATAAAATTTAAAATAATTTTTTTCCTGTAAGAGGACATATTACACTTTATTCATCAGGATTTTTAAAGCAATATATAATATCTGGTGCACAAAATCAGGGACAGGAGAAGAAATGTCTTGTTCCACAACAACCAAACGTCATGCGATATTCTATCCAGAATACCCGATCTCGCTACAAAGCTTCAAAGTCGGTACCGCCGCCCCGGTGGCGCAGTGGTCTAAGGCGTTGGCCTCTGATCATTCGTCCGTAAGGGGTCCGGGTTCGAATCCCGGTCAGGCATGGATGTTGTGTTTGTCTTACGGCACTGGCTCTCTCCCTTCCCTGGAACCAGTGACCCTAAATTAGGGACGGGCGACTGCTTATAGCCCATTGAGTTGCTCACGGTGGTCGTTAAACCTCCAATCAAAAAAAAAAAAAAAGTCGGTACCTTTGACAGACGATTGAAGTTTAACAGTTAATCAAACCCAGAATATTCCCGCGAATCTCTTATCACCTGAAATGTTTCGTCCTATGGATACGGAAAAAGGAGTTCTTCCGTTAATATATGAAAGGAATTGTCGAATGGTTTATGAAACTTCAGAGTTTTCCTGGTGTACGAAAAGTTTGTGAAATTCAGGTTTCTTTCAGCCTTTTCACGGAAACGGTACGAGAAATATGCTTCGTTAATGCGGGAAAGGAAACATGGGAAGTGTCTCTGGAATTTTAGGAAAAAATTCACATTGGGTTGTTTTGGAGAATGCACCCCAAATGAAAAAAATATATAAGATTGAAAGACAAATAGTTTCTTTCCGAAAGCGGCAAGAGTATCGAAGGAAGGAGAATTCACGCTAGTCTTATACTGAAGTACCAAGCGTCATGGGATACGTACTCAGTATCGTGTAGGACCTCCTCTAGCCCCACGAGATGCAGCAACTCGACGTGGCATCGATTCCACAAGTGGCCAGAAAACTTTTGGAGAGATGTTGAGCCATGCCGTCTGAATTGCTGCCTAGAGTTTCCTGGTATTTGTAAGTGCAGGATTTTGGGTGCGAATGGACCTTCCACCACGTCCCATAAGTGCTCTATCGAGTTCATGTCGGGCAAACGTGGTGGCCACACCATCTAACTATCCACAAATGTTCTTCAAACTAATTTTCGACAGCTTGGGCCCTGATGACGTGGTGCACTGTTCGCCTGAAAAATTCCATCATTGTTGGAGTCCATGAAGGGCTGCACATGATCACCCAGCAGAGCAACAAAGCGACTACCGGTTAATGAAGTGTTTAAGAGGACCATACAAACCAAACCGTGCCACGTAAGGACATGCCACAGATGCATCGAATCACCACCAGCTTGTACAGTGCCTTGTTGACAGCTTGGGTCCATGGTCTCATGTTGTCTGCACCACACCCGAACCCTACCATCAGCTCGTAACAACTAGTAGTATGACTCATCTGACCACGCCACATGTTGCCAGTCTTCCAGGGATCAATTACTGTGTCCACAAGCCCAGGTGAGGCACTGTGTCCGATGTCGTGGTGTTAACAAAAGACACTCTGGTGGGTCTTCTGCTCCCGTACCCCATGGACGCTGAATCACGCTTCACTGTCTGATAGATGCGTCTCTGGCACCTCCTGTATTGAATGTGGTTATTATTTAAGCCAGTGTCGCTTGTGTGTCAGCATGGACAATCCCGGTCAGACGCCGCTGATCACGGTCATTCAGCACCCGTGGTCGGCCACTGCGCTGTCCACTGTGGGTGGTAATGCCTTCCGTGAGGTATTCTGGGTACACACGTGACACCGTGGATTGAGGAATGTTCGCACAACTTCGGAACTTGAATGTCCCATCCGTCTGGCTCCCACTACCATGCCTCGCCCAATCTCTCATAATTCGCGTCTGCCTGCCATAATCCTAATGGGAGTTATTCAACCTGACTCAAGATTACACCTCGCAAATAAAATTCGTGGCATGCGAGCCTTTATACGACTGCAGCGGTAGTTAAAAATTTGCATACTGCTATACGATTACTTTTGGCACTCCAGCGTGTTTTTCCTGTGTGACTACTGAGTAGGATATCCGAGCGAAATTTATTTTTTTTATTCGAGGTTTAACGACCACCGTGAGCAACTCAATGGGCTATAAGCAGTCGCCCGTCCCTAATTTAGGGTCACTGGTTCCAGGGTAGGAGAGAGCCAGTGCTGTAAGACAAACATCCATGCCTGACCGGGATTCGAACCCGGACCCCTTACGGACGAATGATCAGAGGCCAGCGCCTTAGACCACTGCGCCACCGGGGCGGCAACCGAGCGAAATAACTAAAGCTTCCAAAGTTGCCATAAGTGTTCTTGACTTGTCAGTGCACATATGTTGATCGGGAAACAATCAGTGTGCTGTGGTCCACGTTCGTGGTTGCAGCTGAGGAAACTCAGATTCGATCCCAGGCTGGAGCGAACGTTCCAACCACTAAATATAGTCTGTGCGTCGGATAGGTATGTTAAGCCACCGGACCCCTGGTACTGCCGCCCCCCTCCCCGGTTATAAATAAGTGAGTCTTCCTCCCTACCTCGCTTCCGTGTCACTTTTCTATCGGGCACTCTAGCCCAAATCTCCTACCTTCCTATTTCTAAGAGTTGTTTAAAACTTGGGGCCAGACACTCTAAAAACCTCTACATATGATCTTAGTTCTGGCGGCTTTTCAAAATCAGTGGTGAATGCCACCCACTGGGTTTAACAGGTGTCGCGAGGGGGGGCTGCTATATGTTAACATACAACAGCTGCCTCTCCAGATATGTCACGGAGATTTTAATTGTTTCTAGCGGGCGGAAGTATCATTTGTAAGACAAGTCCTTAATGAACGGAATTACACTAAAGCACCGTTTATATGCTTCTTAGTAAAAGGAATTATAGCAAAGCGCCGTTTATACGTTTGTGTATAAAACGGTGTAAACACCATTTATAAGTTGTTTTTTACGTTACACGTTTATAGTTTTCTTTCCTCCAAATGGCATAAGAAAAGCTTGTCATTGTTTACTAAATTCGTGTTTTACAAATAAATTTATTAAAATTTTAACTGAATAATTGCAGCGAAACATTTTTATAATTAAATTATAGCACGAGAAAAGAGGGACGAAATTATTGAATTTTGCATTCGAGGTTTTGCAATTTGTAATGATGAATACAGTCGAACCCACTTAGTGTTTTGAGTACTTCTTGGATTGACATCACGATGATTAAGTGTTCCGGATCTTCTCCATTACATAATTGGAGAGTTTCGGATGATTACACAGCGAGTAACCATCAATTTATTTGTTTTGAACTTCATATTGATCATGTGATTAATAGGAGAGATGTGCCACTTTACTCGTCGGGGTCATTGAATTGGATTCAATTTAAGGACCAGATTGCCAAATTGCTGGACGAAAAACGAAGCTGTGAAAAACTAAGATCTGAGTTCGCCTGCGTCCTTGGACAAATACATCAACTATTGAATACATCCATTCAGATGATTTGTGAGAAAACAATGGTTAGCAGACCATCTAATAGTAAAAAAAGAATAACTTGATGGAACGGTGATCTTAGGAGAATGAGAACCAGATTTGGTATCTTGCGTAGAAGATATCAAAGAGCTAAGAAAATGCGATGGATCGACAGATTCTTGAGATAGAATATAAAAAAGTTTCTGCTTCTTAAATAAATTACGTAATCGAAAAAGCTATTTTGGAACGATTTGTGAGGTAACATTGTACCTAACAAGGCTTTTGGTAAAACCTATGCCATAGAACGAGATAGAGTGTGACTGAAGGTTAAAATATCTTCAATCTTGAGACAAAATGGCACATATACTGAAACAATGGACGAGGCTTTGAATTACTGGAGTACCATCGCTCTGCTTCGGAGGATTCGTTGGATCAAGATTACATTCGGGGGATTTGCTGGGTTGCCCCAGACAGTGAGAATGACCCATTGTTTACAGTTTAAGAGATTTAATGTCTTGGGATGTTGTAATCAGGATACTGCTCCGGGTATCGATGGTATTGAGGTTAATGTTACTAAGGTTTTCCGCACAAATCCTAAGAAATTTCTCTATTCTGAACAGCTATTTGAAGATGGGTATTTTTCCTGAAATTTGGAAACTGGCAAAAGTGATATTTTTCAATATAAGCCTGCAGAGATAAACTGAATCCGGCATCCTATAGTTTCATTTGCTTGCCTGTTTGGGGAAGTTGTTGAAAAAGATAAGGAATCATCTGCTTTATTTCCTGGACGAGAGGAGATTGTTTAGTGAATTTCAGTATGGAATTCTGCTGGGACGTGATTCCACACAGGCTATATCTAATATTAAAAGAATAGTAAAGCCTAACAGAATGGCTGGAATGCATACTGTTGTAATATCATTGGATGTAGCACATGCTGTATACATTTCAAGAGTTAAAATGCCCGAGAAATATTTTGTGGTATCAGGAATTTCTTATTCCGGGTGGTGGAATACCATTCCCCGGAGAGAGTTATTCGAGAATATGATAAAGGTTGCCAGAGGGCTCAGTGTCTAGGCCAGTTTATTGGAATATAATTGCGAATTATGCATTGGCTCCTGCATTTGAAGATTGAGTTCGTGTTCAAGCATACGCCGATTATTTAGTCATTCTGGTTTCGGCTCCGTGACGTCCATCTATTGAAGAAAAGACCAGCAGAGCTTTGGCCTGCTTTCTATAATGGGCTCGATATGAAATTGAGTTTTCCCAATGAAAAAACTAGAATGTTGATTTTTCCTAAAACAGGTTTAATGAAAAAAAAAACCCATGTGCCATTTCGGAAGTGTTTCTATTAGAAGAGTGAAAACCCTTAATTACCTTAGAGTAATTTTAGAAATTTAATAAGTCTAGAAAAATTTCTAAGTAGTAAGGTGATGGGTTTGGCGAATCAAATAATCTCCATTTTTTGAGTAATTCCAGTAAATCGCATGATCTATAGAAGAGTTGAAATAATTGTTTATGCTGCAGATGCCTGGAGGAGGGATACTGTTCGACTTAGAAGTTGATTCAAATACAACAAATTGACTTATTGGGTATTTCTGGATGTTTTTGGACAACTTCCATAGCTGCTCTTTAAGTAATAACTGAATGTGAGCTCTTGGACCTAGTGATTGAGAGTGAGGCGGGATTGTTTCGTGTGCGATGAGAATTTTCAGCCGGTGAAAATTTTTTTTTTTAGTGACTTTCGAGATGAGTTCACATGAGAATCAACTGCGACGAACTAAGATTAATCAGACTTTGAAATTATTTAAAATGGGATTGTGTGACACCAACTGGATACGGATATGAAATTTTTACTGATGGCTCCAAGTTGAATTATCATGTGAGAGCTGGATTGTGTGCCTTTCTTGATGGAAGACATGTTACATCGATGTGCTTTCGTTTAACAGACATGTTACATCGATGTGCTTTCGTTTAACAGACATGTCCAGTTGTACACGGTTTTTCAAGCAGAATTATTGGCAATTATAAGAGCTCTAATGGATCAATGCAAAAAGGTGGATGGCCAGCGTGTTGACATTTATGTGGATAGTCAAGCAGTCCTGAAGTGTTTGGCTAAATTTAATAATGGTGATACCATGGTACAAAGGACGAACCAGTTGATCCGTGATAACATGGTGAATGCGTTTTTTCCATTAGATTAATAGTCTTGCCGAAAATCGTGGCAATGAGCTTGCTGATGACCTTGCTAAAAGTGGAACTAGGAAACCAGTGGTGTTTATGGAGATTCCGGAAAGTTTTGGAAATAATAGAATACGCGTTTATGAATATGATATTAAATGGCAGGAACGATGGACACATGGTGGCACTGGTCGAGTGACTTACGGGTATCTTCCGGTGGTTAAAACCAAACTATTCCTTTCTGATATACTCCTAAGTCAATTTTTTGACTGAGCATGGCATAACTCCAGCCTATTTTAATCGTTTTAACATTAAACACTGCACCCGTTTTTGTGAATCTTAATGCATCGAACAGATTAGATTGCGGTGTAGTGAAAGGGATTAAGTGTCAATCTTGCTGCAATGCAGTTACCATATGTAAATCAGCCTTTTCATACTTGGACGAAGAGACACCCTGCTGCAATTTCTTACATGATTGGGAGACTTTTGGAGGAGAAAACTAATCTTTTCCACAGAGATTGTTCTATTGGCCTTGATGTTACAGGGGAGTCTGAGAAGGAATGAGGAACCTTCCTTTTGAATTGTTTATTTTATTTGAAATGTTTGAAATTATGTAATTTTAGTGAAATGGATTAATGATTCGACAAATCAATGGTTTGCAGAAGTTCGGATTTAATTTATCTCTGATTTTAAAATATTGATTATATAACATTGTTTGATTTTTAGCTTAATTTATAACATTTATTAATTTTTTTTATGCGAAGTCAGTTGGTTTGGGAATTGGAAAATGGGAAAATGACTAAATTTTTTTTTTTTTGTACAAATTTTGGATCCCCCCTTCCCCGTCTGTCAAGTGCTTTGGCATTCTGAACGCATCTGGCAGATTTTTTTTTACTGGTGGAAGTTTCGAACTTTAATATCGAAATGCCACCTATATCATACCCTCACCAGAGGAATCAATTTTGTGTTTCGCACGTGTTAAACTTGTTTCATTTGTGTCCTTGTTCGTTGTAATGTTATGTTGTGGTGCGTATTTCTTTTTCACAAAGAGGTGAATCGTTTCGTTTAAAAAGCATCTATGTATGCCGTGCAATAATATTAGTTACTACAGACAAGGTTCGGGCCAATGTTGGCAGGTATGGCTTAGACCACTGCGCTACCTGGACTGCATAAACGAAGTTCAAATGTATATAGATTTAACCGCACTGTCTGACCTTTCGTAAACTTTTTAACCACGGAACCACCGTAATTAAAAACTACCTTAACCACAGTAATATTTGGTTAACAGTTTCATTGTTCAGCAAGGTCGTAAACCTTTGTCAGCACAAAAGCCAGGCAAAAGGAAGGGATAAATATTTTGGGCCCATTGCTCTGTTGGAAATCACGGAGTGGAATGAATTTCCGCGTGGGATGGTTGTTCGAGCATTAGATACAGTGTGGAACAGGTCACTGGGTGTGCTAGCACAGAGGCTGATGCTCACTGATAAAATATTAATCCTCAGAGCCATTATGACGCGAAGAATGAAAATTCGAAATTCCATGTGAGGTCTCTGCAACAGATAGGGCTTAGAATGAATGCAACCGTGTCACGTGACGTGGAAGATACTTCCCAGTACTTCCTTACTATTTTTTGATATGACGATCAATAACCCATTCCGTTTGTTTGCCAATGATTCAACCGAAAAAATTTCCGTCATTTCATCGCTTTGGGGGGGGGGGGAGATAAAGGAACAGACCAACATCCTGAAAAGGTGAAAAACAAAAAAACAAGTTTTCATTTTACAACATTTTCCACAAAAATACGTAAAGCTCTTAGTCAGCCCTGGTTTTCACGAATTCAAAATACCTCGTTTTAAAAATGTGGCAGGATTTATCTTATTCAAAACTTAATAGCTACCTTGTAAATCTTTGTTCAAGTCTCATTTGTGATTACAAAAGAATGTTATGAGCGAGAGCAGCACTGAATAATTCATTACAATAAGTAACAGTAATAAGTGTCCTTTATTACAATCTTTATTACACTACAAAACTTTCAGAAAATGATCCACAAATCTTATATTAAATCAAGATTTTTCGGAAAATGATCCACAAATCTATTACATTCCCATTATCATTAATTACAAAAATAATTCATTATCACAAGAAACAGTAATTAACACTGTCATGTTACTCATTTTTCAAAAATGTTACTGCTACTCTGGGTAAATATTCACTCACACTTCTAATAGTTATAATTATGGATTAATAACTGCTGCCTTTTATATGAAAAGTTGTTTCTATTTAATTTGTCATTTTAACTAAAAATGAAGCACTCGATCCATCTTAAGTCATGGGTGAATTTATACCCACAGCAGAAAAATATGGTTAAACAAAAAGCATGCCATTACTAGCAACAAACAGTCAGTTTTTGCAAACAAATTTCCATCACAGAAAGCGACACTGAAATTTATTAAAAGCGAGGGTTTCAACTTTTATTAGAACTCACAATATCAAAATTTATTTCGTTTTGGCAATAAACCATAATCATCATGCACGATACGAATAAAATAATTTCCCATTGCTCTTTAATTACATATTTGACTGTAAAATAGTAAATGTTAAAATAATAGTTTTGAACAATGCTATAAGCTGTTCCGATTTTGTGATCCATTTTACACATTTTTATATATAACACTTTATATAACATTTACACACCGTTTTTACATAACATTTACTTCCATAAATAAAATTTTATAGAATTAATATTACTATAAGATATTTCGATGATCTGTTTCAATGCTGACAGCTAGATTCCTTCCAAACATCATTCACTCTGCAACGGGAACACTACTGTATTGTTAGATTGTGTATATTACGTTTATATGAAAAATGAGAGCATTTGATAGTTCCCCCTAGAAAAATACAGAATTTGTGAAAGTAGTGATTGGCAGCGACAATTTATAGAGAGTTCGAGAAGTTTCTGTATGTAATGATACTTTCAGATTCGACAAACCTGTATTTACATTTTAATCATGTTTGAGTAGGATGTGAAAACCCGCGCGTGTGTTAAGGAAATATCACTGGCGTGGAGCAAAACACGGAAAGACTAAAGCGCATAGTCTTCTGTAGCTCGTAACAGTACAATTTGGATATTCGGTAATTGGGATTTAGAATCTTTGACCCAAAAGTCCTTCAATGGTTGGCTACAAATAAAAGGAAATTAACAGCATATAATTGATGTCCCATAGTAATGGTTAAAGAATTTCGGAGCTTCCCACTATGGGTGAAACATCGCTCATAACAGAGGAACCTCTTAATAGATTCAGTTTTACGTTTTTCACTTTTACACATAATCCTGTGTTTATCCCCAATAGTTTACAAGAAAAACTAAAAAAAAAAAACCAGCATGGAAAGATACACACTGGATATAACCAAGAAAGATAGAAAAAGAAACTCTTGCATGAAGAAAATCATAAGATTGGGTGAAATAAAGGCCGGATTAAGACATCTGAGTAGACTACCAAGGCTAAGACATCTCAGTAGACTACCAAGGCTAAGACATCTCAGTAGACTACCAAGGCTAAGACATCTCAGTAGACTACCAAGGCTAAGACATCTGAGTGCCGCTACGCACCCTTCCCCGAAGAAGGGACGGAAAATCATTATGAAGTCCGTTAAAACACGAAACTGCAGCGTTATGATTGTGCACAGGTGTAACTAGGGAGGAGTAGGGGCGGCTGTCCCAGGCGCAGCTCAAGGGGCACGAAACTCTGCAATCTGATTAAAACGAACTTTTCCACCAGTTTCTGGTAGTTTTTAAGCACCATATTTGGCCATTTGTGCATTTACAGAATTTACGCGTAATATGATTCACCAGTTTCTGTAGCCTTGGCACCTTAAAATTCGCATTTGTTCTTCAGAATGCTTAAGGGATGTTAGTTGCTTACATTTAAAAATGAAGGGGGCCGGTTGTATAGTCCTACCAACCGCAAAAGAACCACGGCTTTCGTAGACAACAATGGGGCCTGCGGTTTCTCTTTACTTTGGTACATTGCAAGATGTTCAAATTGTTAAAGATTCTCTGGGGCTATTCGATAATAACTGGCTGTAAGCCTCGACTGCCAGTTGCATTCTGCTAGTTTGATGTTGTACCGGAGGTCTGAACTCCGAAGCAGTTAGGACTTGAAGAATACCATGCCAGAGATGCCCGGGACATGTAAATTATTGGCCTCGACAGCTGTAAAAAAAAAAAACTCATAGTTGCCCGGTCCGGACAACAAAATTTAAAAATAAAGTTTGGAATATAATTTCTTGCTACAGAGAAAAAAAGGCAGTCGTCGCATGTCGTATTTCAATTTCACTGCTAATCACCGGAAGTTGAATTATTGCTACTGAGTTCCAAGGACAGAAGAATACCAATTCTTTAATTATATTGTGCTCTTGGTCCAGAAATTGGAACTAAATGTTGTTAGTCGACAACGGGATACATGCCTCTGATGGAACTAGCCTCCGGTGTTTAGTGACAAAAAAAAAAAAAAAAAGAACTTAAACGACAGCAACATGGCAGAATTATTAAATTTTTTCAAACACTAGTCGTATCATTTCATACCAATTTCAGCATCTTAGAACTTGAGATACACGCTTTAGTGCATTACACATTTTGAATACAGACCCTTAAAACTTAAATACAGAACATTTAAAAAGATCACATTTTTTAACTTAAGAAAAATGAGGGTTCTGATTTGCTATCTTAAAAAGATATTTTTCTGGGCATCCAACCTTTACTACTTGGGCAGGTAATTTTTGCACATACCCAGCTAGGCATGTAACTTTTCAGATATTTTCCAAGCCGTGGTTAGCAAAAATTACAAACAGCATTAGTTTGATATTCAATTTTGACGAGATATTAAATTAGTAATATATTTACATAAGCGCGAAATGCAGATGGGGCAACCATAAAACATTGCTCCCCGGGCGCAGAAATGCCTAGTTACGCCTCTGCGATTGTGAAAATTAATACGTAGTACAATGTTTAAACTAATAATTACCCGCAGAATTTTCATAAATTCTATTTTCCACTGTTCTCACAAAAACATGAGTTAAAAGCTTAAGTTTCCTAGATTTCATCTTGGAATTTTTATTAAATTAGTATTGTATGCTTTTCTTGGTGCACATTTGTTTTTTTATGCAATGTGAAGTCACAGTAGATTTCGCTCTTTAACGGTTCCAAGTGCATACAGGAAGGAGTGGGTGGGTGGGTGCGTGGTAGTGAAGCAGCTGAAACTGTCTCGCAGAGCCCGCTATGCACAGCGACATAACACGTACTCGTAGGAGTCCCTTCCTTGATATCTGTTAGTCTACCAGCCGCGATATGTGGAGTGGAAATCATGCGAGACAAGAACTTTTTTTTTTTTAAAAAACAGTTGTATATGTCTCCTGGGAACTTTGCAGTGGTGGGTCCCCATTAGACCCCCCCCCCCCTTAATTCGGCCGTGGATGACGACATAGGCAAAGTCCAGACCTCAAGTGGCAATGAGCTGGACATACAAGAACAGACTACTAGATAAGAATCCTCGTGCAGGAAGACATCCGATCCACGCAAGACTGTCTAATACACGATTAAAATTCCACAATGCTAAAAGTACAAAGTTTAAAAAGGTTTATTTACAAGATTAGAGATTAAAAATTGCACAGATCTTCCCGACCAGCTACTGGTCCATCTTCAGTGCACTGAGTCTTATACAGGGCCATTATCTGTAAAAGTTAAATCAACTACTAAGAGATCTATTCTGCTCACAGAGAGCTCGTTTATTTATAACTTTGGACTTAATTGTTGTAATGATGATTACCCATGTACTATCCCTAATGCATGGAAACTACTAACTGGGGAGAGGTGTGTGTTGACACTCCGATCCCGTTCCGCCGAACATGACCTAAGCTTAGCCATTGCATTGTCTGACCTTGATAAGTCTTTCCTTTTTTTATTGGATGTTTAACGCCCACCATGAGCAACTGGTTCCAGGGAAGGGAGAGCCAGTGCCGTAAGAAAACATCCATGCCTCACCGGGATTCGAATCCGCACCCCTCTCGGACGAATGAACAGAAGCCGACCCTCAGACCATTGCGCCACCGGGGCGGCCATATTTGTTTCAGCACTGACGCGTCACAACTTCATGAGTAACTTTTTATAGATACTGGGCCTGTTTAAGGACCAGTAGCTGGTCGGAAAGATCTTTTACAATTTTTAAAATCTTATCTTGTACATAAATCTTTTAAACTTGGTGCTGTTAGCATTGTGGAGTTTTAATCTTTTATTATACAGCAGTATTGTGTAGATCGGAACTGATTCTCATTGGACAACTGCAATACTAGACTGGATACCAGGAGAGAAACTACCCAGAAGACGATCACGTGGAAAAAATGGGGGAATGAAATTCAAAAATAGATTTGCTAAAGACAGTTGGGTGAGGTGGATTCAGAATTTTTAATTATCAGTACTTGCCTATTCAGGTAATTGCATTTAAGCTGTTTAGCCTTGCAGAATACTGGAAAGAAACTGTACAAATCAGTGCTGTAGTCGTAAAATCAGCATAGGCAAATCCTAAAAATCAGGAGGTTATACTACATGGATTAAAAAGGCACGGTACCCTCGTGGGGAGGGGGGGGGTACCGTGTCTTTTAATAATTATGATCTCACTTACCGATATGAATAAAGCATCTCTCTCCTGTCAATTATGGCATGTTGAAGAGCATGCACAAGATTTTTATTCAAATATATCCCATAAAGCATGAGCCACCCCCCACCCGGTGCCGCAGTGGTCTAAACGATGGCCTCTGATCATTCGTCCGAAAGGGGTCCGGGTAAGATTCCTGGTGAGGCATGGATGTCGTATTTGTCTTACGGCACTGGCTTTCTCCCTTCCCTTGAACCAATGACCGTAGATTAGGGACAGGCGACTGCTTATAGCCCACTGAGTTGCTCACGGTGGTCGTTAAACCTCCAATAAAAAAAGCCTGCAATATAAGTTATTACTAGCACTGTTCTTCTCTAGAAAAACTTTATCAGTTGCTGAACGATGATTCATCAACCAAGATCTTACATTTTTTTAATTAAATCGTTCAAAGGGCGGTCCATTTGAATTTATGAAAATCTGATTAGATACACTGGAGATTAACAAAGATGCTCTGAGATCGGTTATAATGTTGTTCATTAAACTAAATCTTCGATCGCATTCAGCTGTCGAACAAGGCAGAGTTCAAATAGTTCTTAAGAGGGGTTTTAAGTTTTCTGGTAAAAATTGGACGCTTTCAATATATTCTCTCAGTCTCTGAATAGCTTGCATTTCATCAACATTAAAACATCTACAGATTCACCTTGTTTTTAGTTCTCCATAGCGCACGTAGTCTGTTTTAATATTTATATCTTCAAGGTGTACATTTTCACTGTTTGAATCTGAACAGTCTTTATTTCATCCTGTCAACCGTGCTTTGATAAAGTGGTTTGGTTAATAGGTACAATTTTTTTTTTTGTAAGGAATCTATGGGATATTTTAAAATAATTCCTCGTTCACTGCTAACGCTAAACTAGTCTCCCCCCCCCCAAGAATTTTCTCCTAAGCTCTCGAATTCTTATGGTTCTTTTTATTAGAGATTGAATTTCTGTTGATAATATGGACATTAAAGGTATACGCTATTCTGTCAAAAAAAAAAAAGCAGAGGGTATACCGCGGTATACTCTCCACTACAGCCCTGGTACAAATGGTTTCGATGTTTTGTAAAAAAAAAGTTCGTAATATCAATATATTGTAGAAAAAGCAATCTGAAAAAATACTACAGGTGAAACAAATTTGAAATTGTCCGAATCCTTTTTGACCTTCCTATTTTGTAAGTCTTGTTCAGAGTTCATTTTGGTCACCTCACTGGCAAGTTTCCTGGCCTGGAATAGCGAATCAGAACGCGATCGAAAATAAAGATCAAGAAAGCAATAAATTTTAATGAAAATTAGGGACAGAAAAAAATTAAAAGATTCTAAATTTCCACACACAGAATATTTGGTAAAGCGCATTATTCAGGGTTAAAAGCCTGGCTCTCCAAAGTATGGTTACGGGTTTTTATACATATAATCACACAATTACTGCGGCTGATTCACTTTGAAGTTTGGCATGATTTGGTACAACTTAGGAATGAAATAATGGGATTTTCAAGATGAAATGCCATTGCATTTCTTGCAGCACTATGTTCTCAATTGCATAATCGGCTCTAATAAATGATTTTAATTGCTCTTGTTTTAGTTTCCAGGGTGAGGTAAAAGCCTCTCCCATATTGACATGTACTGCTATAAAGGGACTTCCTTGGAACTAGCGGCCTAAAAGTAGACTAAAGATAAAAAGCCACTTATATTTTTTATTGGGGTTTAAGGACCACCGTGAGCAATTCAATGGGCTATAAGCACTCGCCAGTCCCTAATTTAGGGTCCCCAGGGAAGGGAGACTAGTGCCGTAAGACAAAAGTCTCCATGCCTCACCGGTATTCGAACCCGGGCCCTTCAGGAACGAATGGTCATAAGCCAGCGCTTGGACTACTGCGCCACCTGGGTGGCGCCTCTTACCTAAAACAATTCCATGTCTCATTAAAACCTAAAGCCATATTCAGGAGATTAGTCAGGAGCCCACCGCTCTGACCGTTATAGTCTATTAGAGCGGGTTTCTTTCCTTAAAAGAGTGCTACTCTTCAGCTTTTTATAAGTCACATCATTTATTGCACTGCTACCTGTGCTATGCCTTACACGAAGCGCTTATTGATTCCTCAAATGTCTTTGCCGTCCCCCCTGGATCTTTGCGAGTCTCATTTGCAATGCTACTCTCGAGCCTCTTAGCTTAAAAATGTTAACACCTGCGAAGCTCGCTTATTATTTTGCAGAACTCATTAGTCTTTCTGTATACATCCGACGATTGATTGTTTCTGTTCTGCCGACAGCAGGATTTTGCATTTCTTTTAGGCAGGAAGCTAAACGAAACATTGAATAACCATCAGGGCGGTTCCTCATATTTTCATGTAAATTTCAGCATGGGAGCTATTTGCATGCCAACAAATGACATCGGAAACAATTTGACGTGAAAACAAAACCTACTTAAATGCGATACTCCCTGAATTTATTATCACATCTCCACAATTTTCCCCATCTTGAACAAGTTATTTACTTTCAAAGAAGCTGCTTATATATTAATATGTGGGCAGTACGTACCATGTATATCAAGCTAACCACGAGCTGTAAAATGAACGAAAGCTGCTCCTGCTGCTAACGCACTTTGAAGCAGTCACCTCCCCCCCCCCCCCATCCTTAGCATTTGTACGTACACTTCATGTTTATATAAATGATGTACCAAAGTTATTGCATGAAGCTCTAATTATCTTCTTCATTTCCAGGATCTCAGATTATGTTTAAGCATTTTGCTAAAGAATTAAAAAACATTCCAGTTTGAAAACTGGCTTGCGCTGTTATTTTCTTATACACTGAGTGGCCACTTTATTATGACCACCCCTCTCAGTACTTCGTTGGGCCACCTTTTACCTTTAACACTGCGTCGATTCTTTGTGGCATGGACTCCACGAGATGTTGAGGTGGTTTGTATGATATGATACCATGCTTGATGAACAGCACTTTCCAGGAGTGAGAGATTGCAGGGTTGTTGATCCAGCTGTCTGATGGCTCGTTCAACTTCATCCCACAAATTCTTAATGTGGTTGCGATCTAGAGATTGTGGGGGCCGCCTAAGCAAAGTAAACTCACCGGCATGTTCCTGAAACCAATCCTGTACAATACGAGTACTATGGCAGGACGCATTATCTTGTTGAAAGTAGCCATCGCCATTGGGATATACCATCCACATGACATGATGCACTTGGTCCGCAACGATATTTAGATATGATGTGCCAGTCAGACGTTGATCAACACGAATCAGAGGGCCCAAAGCATGCCAGGGAAACATTCCCCAAACCATAACGTTGCCTCCACCAGCTTGAAGGGTTGTAGCAATGCATTTGGGGTCCATGGTTTCGTGCTGTTTCCGCCAAATTCTCACTCTGCCATCGGCATGGTGCAACTGAAAACGTGATTCATCGGACCACACAATTTGTTTCCAATTATCGACAGTCTAATCCTTGTGCTCCTGTGCGAACTGGAGAAGTTCTCTTGTTAACTGCAGACAGCAAAGGTGTTCGAACAGGCCTTCGGCTGCCATATCGCATCCGATGCAGTGTACGGCGAACAGTGCCTGCAGAGATCATTTGAGGGGATCCTTGATTAAGTTGGTCTGTAATTTACCGAACTGTTGCCCTTCTGTTGTCTGTTACCAGTCTGGACATTCTCCGGTCCGCCTGAGAAGTCACTTAGTCGATGAGGACCACACGTTGCACGTAGAGACCCAGTTTTTTTTTTTTTTTTGGCTGACAGTCCAGTCTTTAAACACTTTAGCAACAGCTGCTCCGGAATATTTCACGAATGCGGCGGTTTCGGTGATACTCGCTCCATGGCGCCGAGCTCCTACAATCATCCCACGTTGAAAGTCCGTCAAATCGCATTTTTTACCCTTCTCGTCACCCAAAAATCACTTCTACTGTCGCAAGCACTAAGCTTTCCCTTTTAATACTAGCCTCGCCCTCTGGCGGCAACAGCATGCAGCCATAGCTCATTTGCTTAAAACTGTCAGGTGGTCATAATGAAATAGAATTTGACTTTTTGAAAAGAAAAACAGGTAGGCTCAGTTCTGATTGAGCAGTCAGTTTGGAATGTAGGACTACGACCTGCACATCGGAGAGTTGAAATGAGAGAGTTCGAGATTGGCCGGGTACGGGTTCGATCGGCATTTTAAAATTTTTCTTTGGCGGCGGCTACCTTTAGACGTTTTAGATACCCTAGTTGGTTGGGCTGCAGTCTTCTTGGGCTTCTTACACTCCTTAATTCCTGACCCTCGCTTTGATTTTCTTTACTTTTGGTGGCGTTCGTCCTGCGAATTCCGCGGCATTGTCGAAAATGTTAACCCGTTCACACGAAAACTATTTAAATTTTTTTTAGTTTAAACCACTGCGATATGTTTGGTTATACCTCAAGAGCTTTAAAACGATACCACGCAGTCGTTTTGCGCTCATGGTTGTCCAGAGAAACTGCGATATTATCAAAAGTGTTCACAAGAAAACAATTTTTAAAGTGTTCAGTTAAACCACTGCGAAATGTTCTTTATATTTTGAATAGATCTGGTAGAGAGCTTTAAAACGATACCACGCAGTCGTGTTGCGCTCACGGTTGCCGAGAAACAGTCAAACGCGGAGGCACACTCAAATATTGCATAATTTCCTCCGCGCACAGGGGGGGGGCTCCCATGATGTAATATTGCGCAATACGCGAATTGGACTAAATGCTGTTTACGAATACGCTAACACGATTAGTGTGAGTCACGTATTTTTAACGCTATAATGATTTCAATTGGGACCTATTTTTGGTCACGGGCAGTAGGCCGTAGGTTGCCCCGTACTATCCGTGGAGTTAGACGTAGTCCTACGTCAAATCTGTTTACACAGAGAGATTCCCAAGTAAATTTCAAGACATTTTATTCAGATTCTTTTTTAAACTGAAATTTTTAGTTTTTTCCGTTTTCCATCGCCACCGCGCTACTCACATCCAATTGAAACAGAGCATATGTTTCTCCTATGATTGTACGAGTGACGAAGATCAGAGTTAAATGGAAGGCACGGAAGTGCAACATGAATCAGGTGCGTTGATTAATTATACCTGAAAGTAACGGGTCGTGCTATAAGTCAGCAATTTGGAATGAGTCTGGAACCTACAGTGTTGCACGTTGGAACTAAGAACTGGCCGTGCTACAAGATGAAATTCTTGAATGCGCAGGCAACGTACCATGCTATGAAAGTTTCAGTTTACAGCGGGAACGACGGAGAGACTATGAGCTGAAGTCTGGACAGCGTAGGGAACCTACCAGGCGTTGAATGTTCGGGTTTAGAGCCAGCTGTGCTATGTGTTGAATGTCTTGAAACCGTGGGAAACGTACCGGAACGTAAACGTTCGGATTTTGAGCGATTGGGGCTACTAGTTAAAAGTTTCATACGAGCAGGAAACTTGCCAGATCTCGAACGTGCGTGTTTAGAGCGAACGGGGCTGCGAGTTGAAGATCTGGAACACGCGGAAGTTCCAGGCCTTAAACGTTTGGGTTTAGAGCGGGTGATGCAGGGCAGTGAGTTCAAAGTCTGGAACGGGCGGGTAACGCAGAGTTAATGGGTTCATCCTAGCTGTTTTAGAAGGATACTGCACCCTGCCTGCTTTTTAATAAGAAAATCCTACCTTGCCTGCCCTCAAGCCCTTTAACGGTCAATTTGAAAGATTCAGACGCTGGGCTATAGGGTTCTCGACGAGGGTTTGTTTAAACCTCATGATTAGGTACACGTTGAAGACCTCCTTTTGCTTTGGTCACATGTGGATTTACTTCAATTTGCCAAGGTTATGTCTAAGCATTTGCCTCATTAAAATTAACCTTGGAACTTGAGGATCTATTCCATTCCTAGATTTTTAGGAAAGGGATCTATTCCATTCCTAGATTTTCTTTCCGTGAGAAGGGTTTTAATGTGACTAATTTGTCTGTTTACAGGAAACCTACGTTCACCCCCGTATTTATTCCTCAGGCTTCTGCCACTATGGTAACCACAAGCTGGCAGCCTCAAGATACTTGGTTCGCAGAACCTTTACAAATTAGTCTCAGTTTTCGACGTGAGGAACTTGCTGTGGTTCTATATTGCTGTGGGACATGTTTTTTCACGTTTAACTTTTTTAGGTTGGTACAATGATACAAGCGAAGGACTTCAACCTTATTACGTGATCACGTTTCGTTGGTGCCATTTACTTTGTTCCACCTATTGTTCGTATTCTAAAGAACTTTGGCAAGAAATATGGTTTGGACTTAGGTGTTCGTACTCGGAACATTTTACATTGAGTCGGAGAGACAGTTCATCCCATGAATAGACATGGGATTGTATTTTATACCTTTAGAGTAACTCAATAACAGAGCCTGACAAGATGTATATAGGATATACACTACGGACTCTTGGCGTCAGGTTATCTGAACCTACTCTATTCGTTCTGGCATAACCTATACTGCGCTCGCCAGGATGAGGCCCAGGGGAGTTACACCCCGAAAGGGGATTAAGCCAAGGTATACTCGCCTCAGCTATTAATAATCTACAATATGTTAAGACCGAACTAGTGTAATACTAGTGAATTTCGGTCTTTCCACTCTGACTCTTGTTATAGTTACCTCGATAGATCTTGCCTTTTATTATCTTAACTTGTGCAATTTTTTAGCTGTAAATAAATTTAATTTTTTAACTGGCAAAGCTAAAATGCATTAGTTTGTATGATGCTCAGACAGCTCTTTTTGTATAACTTAGTGTACTTTAGGACGAATTCAGCGATACTTGCTTGAAAGAGGCACGTGAGTAGTAGGGGGGGTTTCCGGCGCATGCTTAGTTTTTAGGCGGTGGCAACACTTTGGGTCACGTGGTAAGAAGAAACCGTCATGATCTGGGAGGGACGTCACATGTGGGCGTGGTCCTTTTTTCTGCATGACGTCACCTACCACGTTCTTCTCGTCAAAGCAACTTTTAATTCTCAGATTATCTTTTTTTGTCCGCCATTTTTTATTTTGAAAAAATCGAATGAATTTATTTTCGACAAAGCAATGAATACATGTGGAACTGGGTAGATACGAACCCGGGCCGTTCATGTGGAAGTCAAATGCTCTACCAATTCGGCCACCAAATCGTTGGTAGGGTTGGTCGAAAGGATTAAGACATGTGGTTGCGTATGGGGGAAGACTGCCTGAGGGGATTTGCAGTTGGCCGTCTTACGATGAATACAGGAAGGAGGGCGTATGACTCACTCAAACAAGTACGGACAAGATTTTTACAAACACACGTGGTTCACCACAATGACGGAGGATGATTGCAGCGCCATCTGTTGGTCGTTTTAGGAATGAGCACATGAGGAGGGCGTATGAATCATGCTAACAAATATGTACATGTTTTGCACATGAACGAACTTGCATTTTGAACTTACTGTTTTCTTAGTGGCCATTTTATGACGTGGGAGGAGGAGTCTCTTGTCTTATTGGTTGACGAGAGCACTCGATAGGAACCTGAACTCTATATTCTTCACTTCCGTGTCGGATCCTTAGTGCTTAGGACGTCTCTCTTTGCTATTGGTGACCTGAGTGGATACTTCCCACTAAGATTTCATCATTTACAAGTCTTCAGGACCATTTAAGTCAATCAGGTAAATGATAATATTTTTACTTTTTCCAAATGGTGCAAATTTTTTCCTACATTTGCAAAAATATTCTCTGTCGAAACACATGTTTATTTGTCCGAATAGAATTAATACTTGTGATTATGATTTCTTTTTTTCACTGAAATTTTAACGTTTTACGAAAAATAATCTGAAAGACATGAATTTAGTTTTTCAATTAGAAATTTTAATTCTTTTTATCTCTCCGTTGCCTAATTAACCATTCTAACTTACAATATTCTGTTTGATAGGAAATTAATGAGCAGAAGTGCTGTACTTAGCGATAAAAAGATTTTTTGGAAAGAAATTACTATTCGTTTGTTTTTATTTTTATTTTATTTGGAAATAACGGAAGTGTCAGAGAAATATTCATTTTTTGTTCAGTCAGACTAGTGACGTTTTTTCGAAACATAATTTTTTCTTTGTTGGGCGACAGAACATAGGAAACCTGTTAACGTTTACTTTTTAAGATAAGAAATTAAAGCTTTGTTCAAGTTATTAGTTTATTTGTTCAAACTTTTCTGTATACAAATTTTTTTTTACGTTAGCTATAATCAACTGTGATAAAATTAATTTACCTACGATATTTTTTTTACGGAAATATGCTTCGGCTTGTAGGGATTACGATTTTACAAAAACTTGCTCTTTTTTCCCTCAACTACTTTATACACCGTGTTTGAATTGAATTTATTAATGATTATATTTCGTACCTTTGACCTGTAGGGAAAAAATCTAAGCTGCATTTTTTTATTTTATATATCACAATGATATTTCAAAATGAAAAAAAAAATTCAACTTTCATATTCGTAGTTTTAGAGTTATTTTTTTAAACTAAATATATTTTCCAAACCATAATTTTTATTTTTGATATTTTATCAGAAGGATATTTGAAAGATTTTTTAAAATTACACTTCCCGCAAATAAGTTTTACCTTAAAGTAAAAAAAAAATCTAAAATGTTGACTTGTTTTTAGAGTTTTCATCAAAGTGATTTTCGAAAGCAAAAAAAAAAAAAAAAACACTTCCTGTTTATTTAACTTCCTTTTGCGTAATTTTTGAACTAAATTTTAAACTAAATAGATTTTCTGTAAATAACTCAGCACTGAATGTAAAAAAAATTCTAAACCGTAATTTGTTTTTTGGTTATGCATTGGTACGATTTTTTGAAAGGGATAATTCTTCAACTCCTTATGAGTAATTTCTTCACTTAATTTTTTAAACTTAAATATTTTTAGCAAATCACTTTGACCTACACGTAAACATTTTTTTAACCTCGTTTTTGCTTTTGAGTATCACTGTGCTCCAGTGAAATTTTGAAAAAAGTGAATGAAAGTCATATGTTATTTTGAATTGATACTATTTCGCATGAAGTGAATGTTCTTACACTGGCAATTAATTGTATTTAAGGCTTACAAAGGGTACACAACGCCGAATTTATTGTTTTTTCACAGAAGAGTACAGCTATGGGTAAAAACTGCCAGAGACCGGTCAATGAAGACATGTTTCCGGATCATTCCCAGGTTAGAATTTTTTAATCACTTACTAATTCTGAAAAAAAAAACTTGCACATAAGCTATTTACCATTCCATTAGTCATATATAGCATTTTCGCGTATGTGAATTAGGATGTGTAACATTTTCATTAATATATCTGTCTCCTACTCTTTATTTGTTTACATAGTTCCCTTACATGGACGAAGATGAGATCATATTCGCCGAAAATCCTTTTCCTGAAGACCTGATTGAAGTTCTAGACCCATCACTGTTTCCTTATGTGGATGAAGCAGAGCTAATCTTCGCAGAAATTTCTATGCCTAACCAGGTTGGCGAAGGCCTCACTGAAGGGCTCGAAAACCAACAGCTTGATCACTCACGCGACGATGATCTAGCTGAGCCAGGCCCTAGTGGACTGCAACCACCACAGAATGCAAACGCAAGGGTGATTACTTTATATTTTTACCTTATTGTTTAGAATATGATATATACCCGTACGTGTAATAATAGGATTTTGTTTATTCAAAACATTTTTTTTTTATCTTTACAGAAACGGTTTCTAGATGATGAAGGTCCTGAAAAGGACGACAGACTATCTGATGAAGGTCCTGAAGAGGACGACACACTACGCTATATCCTGGTTGAAAAACATCGAAGGATGAACAAAAAATTCAATGCCCAGGAAAGTACATTTGAAGCTCGTGTTTCTGGAACTAATAATTCTTGCTGGGGTGACTTTCTTCTTAATATTATGGCTCAACTCAACAGGTTAATATCTGAATTAATTAGTCAGACAACTGCGGGACTGAACTCAAATGATTTAATCCGATTTTGTTTTTTCTCGCAGTGGCTAGATAAACCAATCAGCACCTGTTTGATGAAAGTCTCTGATGTTTCAGTGGAAGCCATCTTAGCAAAAATCATGCAAGTCCTTCAAAGCAAAGATGAGATACCACTGGATGAGACTTTTAAGGTACCTAGTTATTGTTTTTATTGTCTCTTTTACAGATGATTAAACATATCACTCTTCTTTTTTTAACTACTGCCACTTTAGGCTTTTTTACGAATATGACTTTTCAGTTGCTGCTGGTAATAATCCATACGTATATTTAATTCTCATATCCGTGTACTCACTTACTTTTCACATGTTAGCGCCAAGCATTTTTATTCATTGAATCTAGTAAATGTTACTTTGAAAAAAAAAACTATATTTTTGATGGTTATTTTTAATGTTGTTTCAGGTAGATATTATTACTCTTCGTTTGCCGAGAGGTGATGGTCGAACTAATAAATCTGTGGTCAACATAAAGGTAGATCGCAAAAGAAAACAATCCATCTTTGCTATTCCCGAAGGTCTCTGCTGTGCAAGAGCCATTGTCTTAGGCAAAGCTATTTTGGAGTGCCACCCCAGTCTGAAAGCAATCAAAGATGGAAGAAGGGACCTTCAACGATTTTTGGCTCAAGAACTTCACGAAAAGTCTGGAGTTCCAATGGGACCTTGTGGTTTTTCTGAAATCACACAGTTTGAGCGGTATCTGGATGTACAAGTCTTCGTAGTATCAGCTGAAAATTTCGACAAGGTGAGTTATGTTATTTTTTGAAGTAATCACGGGGAAATAATTTTATGATGGATTTGAGTTATGGAGTACTTTCAGCTTCCTGAGGTTTTGCTCTAAAGTGTTCACCAGTTAACGTTGGTTTACAAAAATTAGTTTCAACCAAGATGAAATTTTTTCCGAATACGATTATTTCTCATTTTACTATTAGAGTTTATATTGATTTAATTTACAAATTAATTTCCTAAAAAAATGTTGCATCTTACTAGGTTGTTTACAAGGGACTTCCCAGGCAGAAGAAAATTTTCCTGTGGCTGCATGGAGGGCATTACGATTTGATAAAGTCGATGACTGGATTTTGGGGGCATAGCTATTTTTGTGATGCATGTGACAAGAGTTTTAACGAAAAACAGAAACACAGTTGTGATTCATATTGTGGAGTGTGTTATTCCACCAGTTGCTCTTCAACACTATCAGGCCGAACCTGTAGTTTTTGCAACAGGTATTGTCGATCATTGAACTGCTATGAAAGGCACAGATCAGTCATGGATAAACAACAACTGTCACCTTGTGATCGGCTTTATGAATGCCTGTCTTGCCACAAATTGTTAGAGAGGAAGAAACGTCATCCGAATTTTCATCAATGCGGGGAGGTAGAGTGTGTATCGTGCAAGAAATATGTGATTGCAAATGAACATCGATGTTATTTACAGCGCAAAGCTGTTCAAAAACCCATTGACAAATACATTTTCTTCGATTTTGAATGCGACCAAGATAGCGGTGAGCATGTGGTAAATTTGGCAATTGCTCAAGATTTTCTTGGTCGTGAATCCATATTTCAAGGATACGATGCACTGGACCGTTTTTGCGAGTTCCTCTTCTCCTCCAAGCACCATGGATATACAGCCATTGCTCATAACATGAAGGGTTATGACGGGCAGTTTGTCTTAGGATACCTTCTCAAACAAGGAATGAAACCCCATGTTATTCCAAACGGGTCAATGATAATGTTAATAGAAGTGCCACCCCTCAAGATCCGTGTCATCGACTCTTACAATTTTCTACCGATGGCTCTCTCAAGATTGCCGAAAACTTTTGGGATGGAGGAGTTAAAGAAGGGATACTTCCCCCACCTCTTCAACATAAGGTAGGTAAAATCAGATTTTTTCTTTGTCTTGGAAACTTACTTAACGTAAAAATAAAAAAGAAATTCTAATATGTTGTGGGAAAAAAAGGATGTGATATAACATATTTTTGCGGGAAAAAAATTTCTGAAAAGAAAAAGCAATAGTATTTAACTTTTTCTTAGAAAAAAAACAAAAACATTTTTTCTGCATAAGTACATAAAAATCGTTGCATACTTATTTAAAACCAATATTATTTGCGGAAATCAAATTTTATCATTTTGTGCAAGTAATATGTAACGAAAGTATATTGGTATCTATTATTTTTATGCAATTTGTTTTTCAGAGGTAATCAAGACTATGTGGGTGCCTTACCTGATCGTTATTTTTATTGCCCAGACTCCATGTCTCCTGAAGGTCGAGAAACTTTTTTAGCGTGGTATGAGGAACGAAAAAAACATCCTTTCGATTTCAGGAAAGAAATTGTCGAATATTGCAGGTAAATTTTACAATTTAAGATTAAACGTGTATATAATGCTTCTTTCTTCCAATGTTTTTTATTTGATCAGGGTCATTGGTTATAGCAGTGTCTTAGTGTGATTTTGTTTATTTCAGATCTGATGTTGACATACTGCAGAAGGTGTTGCATCGATTTCCGAAAGGAGTTTCTCCAAGTGAACAATGCAGATCCCTTTCTGTACACCACCATTGCCTCAGCGTGCATGGCTACCTACAGGGCTAACCACATACCAGAAAAATCCATAGCCCTTGTTCCTGCTAGAGGTTATATTCGCAGGGTGAACCATAGTCAATCTAGTATTGAATGGCTATCATTCACTGCTCATTCTGAGAATGTAACCATCGATCATGCTCTTACTGGGAAGGGAGAGCGGTTAGTCCTTGGGTGCTATGTTGATGGATACTGTCCTGAGACCAACACCGTCTATGAATTCCAGGGTTGTTTTCATCACGGATGCAAGAAGTGTTTCGACCCAGAGACTGTGAACCCTTTGTCCAACATTCCAATGTGGGCGTTGTACAAGAAAGCTCAAGAAAAAAGCAAAAATTCATAGATGCTGGATATAGATATGTAGAGTTATGGGAGCATGAATTCAACGACATGAAGAGATCCAATGACAGTTTGAAAGAATTCCTGGAAGCTCATCCAGTGATATCACGACTGAATCCAAGAGATGCTTTTTTTCGGTGGAAGAACCAATGCTTCACGTTTGTACTACGAAAGACAAGCAAAATACGTAGATTTCACCAGCCTATACCCTTGGGTGAACAAATACTGTGAATATCCCCTGGGTCACCCTGAAATAATAACGGACAATTTCTGCGCTCTTGAGTCATATTTTGGTCTAATAAAGTGTAAAATTCTCCCTCCCCGCAGTCTTTTTCACCCTGTGCTACCTTACCGGTCCAAAGGAAAATTAACATTTCCTCTGTGTGCCACGTGTACTGACCTCCGTCTGAGTGAGTCATGTACTCACACTGATGAAGAAAGATCTTTAATTGGTACTTGGGTGACAGAAGAAGTAAAAAAGGCATTGAATGTTGGATATGAAGTCTTGGACACTTACGAAGTGTATAATTTTCGGCAGAGGTCAACTGAGTTGTTTAAATCATACATCAACACATTTTTAAAACTAAAACAAGAGGCATCTGGATGGCCAACGACCTGCATATCAGATGACCTAAAACATCAGTATGTGGAAGAATACAAAGTTCATGAAGGATTCACACTGGATCCATCTAACATCAGCTTCAGCCCTGGGAAGAGACAGGTGGCTAAGTTATGTCTCAACAGTTTCTGGGGGCGATGGGGAATGCAGGAAAACAAGCCTCAGCTGTCCTACTTTGCAGAATTGAAAGAGTTCAACAAAATGTTATTGGATGAGTCC
This sequence comes from Macrothele yani, assembly GCA_039090855.1. Lineage (NCBI taxonomy): Eukaryota > Metazoa > Arthropoda > Arachnida > Araneae > Macrothelidae > Macrothele > Macrothele yani. The sequence continues at coordinate 38,756,879 of CM077004.1, forward strand.
ATAGAGGTAAGTGCTATTATTTTACGAATTCGTTTTCATAACAACGCATTGTAATGAATATCTCTGGTCATTGAAGAATATTAATGCTTTTTCACTAATTTCCGTTTCACTTTCCCCCCCTTTTTTAAGGTAAAGGACATGTATTTACCGACAGAAGAAGTTGCAGCTCTCCACTGGTGTTATAAAACAGAATTTTCCCCACAGACAGACAAGACCAACATCTTCGTGGCAGCGTTTACAACAGCTCATGCCCGTCTGAAGCTTTATTCATGGTTAGAAAAACTAGGTGAAGCCGTGCTGTATTACGACACTGACTCCATAATATACGCTTCTGATGAGTTGAATGATCCGCCGACTGGTCCTCATCTGGGAGATTTCACAGATGAACTAGGAGGTGAAACCATCAGAACTTTTGCATCTGGTTAGTATTTCCTCTCACGTAGTTTTTGCTTTCATTGTTTTTACAGCCATATATATTTTTATTTTTTGTGTGGTTCTTTTACAAGCACGTTTCGAATGTGTGGGTGAGAGAGAGAGACACACAGAGGGAATGAATGAATATTTTTTTAAGCATGTGCATTTGATAAAGTTTCCTCATTGTCTTTTCTTTTCAACTCTTAGGAGGCCCTAAAAATTATGCTTACCATACCAGTGTAGGGAGCACTGTGTGTAAAATTCGTGGATTCTCTCTCAATTACAAGTCATCTTTGTTTCTCAACTTCGAAACTATAAGAACATTTGTGAACCGGATGATTGGTCCACTAGAAAATGAAGAAGAAAGTTGTGTAGTGTTGCACAATACAAAAATTACACGAGATGCTAAAAAACGAAAAATTTTGACAGTTCTTGAAAAGAAAAAATACAGATTAGTATATGACAAAAGGGTCATAAAGAATGATTTTATAACATACCCATATGGATATTAAATGGGTATGCTTTATGTAATTATTTAAATCAGAATAAATAATGTCTATTTTCTCTTTACGTGTTGTGTTTTTTTCTCTAGAATTAATTTACATGATACTGAATTTTAGTTTGAAACATGTTTTATTTAATAGGAAATCCACTGAATACATTTTTTTGGTTTTGACAGAGATTGACCAACTTGCAATTTTTCTTTTTTAACAAGAAAATGTTTATTTTTTACATATTTCGATGGTAAATTGACTTCTTTAATAGCGTGAATAAATTCAAGAGCTGCAGGAATGGGTCTTTGCAATTTTTTATTTCTCAGTAAATTGTCCACGAGATCAACAATGTTTGAGTTGGGAAGAACTTTGTCTTTATACACGAATTCTCCATTAGAAGTCCATGAAATAATTTTTGAATTTTTTTTTGAAAACGTCTAAAATATTATGAGCATATCTCCTTAAATTTTTAGGTACAGTCTGTAACACCAGATCTTCAACATCACTATCTTTTGTTGGTGAAACATCAGTTTTAACTTTTTCAGGAGGTCCCCTTACATCAGCCGATACATCCAAGAGTTCTTCAGATGAATGATCTTTCGTTGAAGAGTTTGTCATAGGTGGATTTAAGAGGGGCACTTGGATTCTTTTATTAAGCACTTGATTATATAATTTAATTTTAACATCGGCAGGTTCTTTACTCAGTAAGATTTTCTTCATTTCTTTATCGAGGTCAGATAAAACTTCGTTCGTAGGCACATGTCTTGAAACTCTCCTCCGGGACGAGCACCATTTTTCTGGCGTATTCCATCTTATTTGTTTAACAGAGTTGTTAAAACACTCAGAGCTGCAGGTATTAGCACACCTAAGAATCCACCTTTCTGAACCAAAATTCTTCTTTTCTTGAACAAGGGAAATTTTTTATCAGCTAACTTCCGTAGCGTGTGTTTATGTCCACGCAATTTTCCCTTCTGATGAGGTGAAAGGGGGACATTGCCTTTTAAAGTGTTCAAAGCACATTCACATATGGCTTTGATTCCACTATTTGGCAGTTTCCTTAAAAAATCTTTCAAGTGTTTTTTAGGACAAATCTTAATCAGACGCAGCTGCTGAATGTGTTGCTCCGATAATGCCATGACGAAGAATAACGAACTTTATAACACACTAAAGCTTTTAACCACTCCGCGTATGTGACTGCTATATGGAGAGCACAATGGTTTTTATCAGTTCGATGATGAACTTGACACCGCACTTGGACATCAAGGAGGTATGTCACATTAAGACAACACAGAGCATCTAAGTCGTAAAAGATGATACCTGTTAACTTTTCCAAGTACTTGCATTTACTTAGTCCTTTGGCACAGAAAATATCAGTTTCAGTACAAAAGGAGCGGAAAAACTGTAAAAAGACATTGTACTCTTCGTTTCCGCTAACCCATGGAATGTGATGTATATTTCTAGCCGTCCAAAGGCACTGAGCGTTTTCCCTTGGATGCAGTTCGTAGAAGGGAGAACGGTGGCAAAGGAGAAACATGAGATACTTACCCCGTCTGCAAACAACCTGCAGCGAGCTCTTTCATTACGAATTCTCCATTGTGAAGGAGAAATCTTTCTACGTCGACGACGACCGTCTTCATGGTAAATGAGGTGTTAATGCCGTGGTTGATAAACATATCGAGTTTCTCCCGGCAGTATATTGGTGCGCAAGCGCATTTCTTCCGGGGTGTTCGGTTTGAGGTCTATCATTAAGTAGCTGAATGGACATTTCGTAGCATCCAGATACACCTCTTGAAAAATTTCACTTTGTTAGGGTACAGCTGTCTTCCTAAATGAGTGATTTGATTCACATCTCTACGTGACTTAAACAAAAACAAATAATGAGCATTAAGGGAAATTTCTCTCATTTCTTTGCCTTTATGGAAAATATTTTGGGTAATGAAAATAACGGATACATTATAGTGATGACTACCCCTTGTAAATAAATGGGTTAGCTTTTTATCATTCCCACATTCTGCCATCAAATCATCTATAATAAAAAGCGTGTTTCCTTTCAAATAATCCTTGAAATTTGTAGGGATACCGTCGACAAAAGTAACATCAGGTATTTCATCATATAATGTTTGATGAACGCCGTAGAACCAAACCACGTGTTGCGGTGATGGGTAGATAACTTCCACTTGATGTTGTAGCAAACGTTTCACAAAGTGAGTTTTTCCACAACCCGTGGGACCCGCTATCAGAGCTGTGAAAGGATGATGTAGCTTAGGCACTTCCATATTGACAACTAAATGAAATAACAGGAGTCGACACAATTTAAAGACATGACGCATAAAATAGTGGTAAATCAATTTTTATTATTCATATTCTAAATTTTGGTACAATTCCAAATTTTTTTTTAACAAAATGATAAACACGTACATCGTTTGTTTCACTTTTATAATTAAATTTGTTTACAATGGAATATAAGCTTTTTTCGCGACATCTAGAATATAAGTAAAAAATACAAAATTGGCCACACACAGCCGTAAATGAACTTTGGAGAGGTACATCATTAAAATTCACATAGGTAAACTTGGAAACGAATCGGAAAATAGGTCCGTCAAAATATTCTGGGGGTGTCCATAGGAATCTAAAAATTCCACAGTTATCGGATTTGGCATAAACATGGCCAGCCAGTGTTTCCCGGGACTCCCATACTGATCGGTATTCACAATGAGGCAGGCTGGGAATTTGGAAATTCTCCTAGGAAGTCTGTTGCAGGCAAACACACCGACGAAGGAACGACGCGTCACATGATCTTGCTTTAGAATCCTCGTAATTTGCACGCTGTTCATTCCTTTTAATTAGCAAAATCACAAAGAATGCTTCTGGACTTGGAAATTTCGATAATATTCTGGAACTCGGCGTAAATCAGCACAGAAATGGTTTTTGACAAAGCTTTTCTAAATTTGATTTCCACTCTTAAATTTCCTTGCTGGATCAAGTTCATATGTCCACCATCACATAAATCGGGACTAAGATCAAAAGCATACAGCGTGTAACCCTTGAAAAATTCTTCACGGTCGATGAAAATTCCTCTGTCTTGCCCCAATTTCTCTGTTCCTTGAAATAGGCTATGGTAAGAACGAACTGTATTTCCCGTTTTGAAGTTGGGTTCTAGCGGTTTATGGGGAACGGGTTGACCGTCGACGTACACGGCGATAAAGTTTACGTCATAATGCTTGAACTCGAAGGGGTTTGACTCATATGTACCATTAAAGGCATCGTTGTCCACACAGCCGATGACCAATCTCTTTGGCATTTGTCCAAGGAATACGTTGTCTTGCACGAAGGACATGCTTCCTTGAGAGACGGAATACACTTTGCATAACACACGATCAATGGGGTACTTGGCAGGAGATTTTTCTAAAGCTTTAGCATGACCGATTGAAACACCTGGACTGACTTTTACTTTCCTCACAAAAATCGAAGCATGTTCAATCATGACTCTATAACTGGGCGACTCAGATTACGAAACGAGGCAGAAATCAGGTTTGCTTCGAATCAGTTTGATTTTCACGTCCACCAAATTCAGTAACAGTTTGTTTTGATAAAACAAGTCACAGTGCAAGGTTCCAATCATGTCCAACGTCTTGCTGTCTTTTATAAGTTCGTAGCGTTGATATAATCCTTTATTCGTTGCAGCACTCGTGGGGTTAACTTCGTTCAGATGCCCAGCCGTATCCTTATAAAAACATTCGCAAGACAAGTAGGTTTTCTTTGCTTCTTCTCCATAATTCAGTAGAGTTTCAATATAAGCTCTGTACGGATATGTGTTGCTTGACGACGAAATCACTCTTTCGTTTAAACTGACGTCGACTTGAGAAAACAGAGAATGAAGGAAGCAGTTGATCGGACCAACAGGCTCTTTGTCGGGCAGAACGGAATTGTCGGATTTCACGATTTTTACTTTCACGTATAGCTGAGACGAAGATAAGTCCATGTATTCTTCACCACTCCCAGAAATATTGAATTCCAAAGGGCCTCCATCCCTAATGTTGGCTAAAGGATGGTATTCAACCCATTGTCCTTTTTCTATGCTCGTTTGCGTAGGCGGTAAAGCAAATAAATCCAGTTCCGACTTTAAACATACGGATGAATGACTGAATGAGAGCCATGGTTCAGAGATCAAAAATGTCATGTGTTGCCCTCTTGGCTTTCTTTGAAGAAATGATGTGTTTCTTTGCCTTTCTCTTCCTTTTAACGCTTCCACCCAACATTTTCTTCACTTTGTTAGCGGCTTTGTCGCTGAGTAGTTGTCCTGCTTCTTTAGCTCGTTGTTTGGCTGCTGTCTTCACGTCCTTGCCTTGGATTATGTCATTGGCGAGATCCACACCCGTGCGTAGAACTTGTTTTCCAAGAGTTTTAGCGCCTTGCTTGAATAACGGCACAGCAGCTCTAAATAACGACCTAAACAATCCTCCAAGTCCGTAACCTTTCTGTAGTGGTACACCTTGGTAGTAAGATAAACCTTTTCCAGTTTGAGTTACGTAATAATCCTCGAAGGATTTCGTACAACAATGGTACCGCTCGTACATGATCACAGATGCTTGAGACGAAAATGAAGTTTCACGATCGCTCTCCCGCGTTCAAATGGCACTAATTGGCCTGTGTGATTCCTTATAACGATTTCGATGGTTTGGAAACTTTTTCTTGCGAGAGGCAAATAATGAGGGCGGTCGTACAAAGCGCTTGCCAAGTCTCCATCTTCTCCGGTCACTTTAACAATACGAAGGAGAGGTGCATACATGTCTCCCACGGGCTGAGGTTCTACAATATCGCTGTATACGTATAATAGGGAAAGCGACGAGTTGAGGTCGGCTACAAAATTTCCATGAATCGTGAGATCACTCCCTTCTGTTGCTGAATATAATCCGGGTTGGAAACCTAGAATTTCAGCAATTCCGGGGTATAACTCCAGTTGAGTACCACTCATTAAAGCTGTTTTGACACGTCTCGTTGTTTTATTGTAATACATGGTAATTTTTTTCGTCCAGTGATGAGACATGGCTTTCACTACGTCGCTCACAGAATCATAATATCCTGCAGGGATTTTTCCCGCTTTCAACTGACCTGAACCAACATCGTAAGCAAAGGAATTCGAGTTAACATTCACATTGAACCAGGAATGGGGGTAGATGAGTTCGACGAGTCCCACTTCCCAGTCTCCATTCAGTTCGATAGGTGAAGGAAGACGAGTAATGAAATGGGATATTTTATTGTCAGAAAAGTAACCTAGGGAGCTGTCGCTGGGTAACGTTAAATAGAAACTCATCTTTCATACTGAACGTCTGAGGTAAGTACTTGAACTTTTATATGCTCACTAAATCGTTCGATGGTATCCATGAATTAAACTTATCCGGGTAGCCTCTAAATTTAACAAAATATTCATATTTGTTTTTCCGTTTCCGTTTCTTCAGAACCATTTCGATTGGGAAGTGGTCATTTTTCTTAACTTTTTGCAGTTCTTCGGCGTAAAAGGTGCCACCAATGTCTTCTCCCAGTAAATCTTTAACTTTATACACTGGAGGTGATCTAGCGATGCGCCGGGAAACATTAAATACCTCCTCTGACCAATTCGTTTCATACCCCTTTTCGAACTGTAATTTGGTTTTAGATAACCTTACAGTATCACCTATATCGAATTTATAAACTGGCTGAGTTTCAGTTATGTCGCCATATAAGTTATTCCACACAACCTTTTGGTTTTCTAGATTGACATTCACTGGTTCCATCTTAATACTTCGATGATACGTTGCATTGTAACTATGCATCAATTTCTGTAAGATGTTAATATATGTGTACGTGTTTCGACTTGTAAAGTACTTCCACATTTTTGCTTTTAGAGTTCGATTAAACCTTTCTATTACACTCGCTTTTGTCTCATTACTGGTAGTAAAGAAATGGACGTCGTTTTGCTTCAAGAAATTCTGAAATTCTTGATTTTTAAATTCAGAACCTTGGTCAGTTTGCAGGTTTAATGGTTTGCGTTCTTTAAATATCTTCTGGAACACTTTGATCATGGATGACCCAGTCTTTTGCAACATAGGAACACACCATGCATATTTTGAAAATACGTCAATGCATGTTAATAAATATTTATATCCGTTATTATGTTGTTTCAGATTGGTCAAGTCAACTAAATCAGCCTGCCACTGTTCATCGATTCCCCCCACAATGACTCGATTTCTCTGAAATTGTCTTCTCGCAGGTTTATGAAGGGTGTAAGGTTTCTCCCCCTCAGCCATTCCTCGATCTCTGTTTTCTTTATTTTTCCGTTTACAGCACGGTACAAAGCATTTACTCCACCAAAACTTCCGGGCTGACCTGGATCTAGATAAGTCTTTTTCAAGAGGTCGTGATTCTCCATTACAACAACTGATTTCAATACTTTCAACGGAAACATTAAAACTCATGCTTACAGTAAAATGCACATAGCACAAATGACACAAATGGGTACTTACATGTGATTTTATTGATACATAGGGTCTTCCAAAATGTACAGATTTTTAGCACTTTCTAATACATCGCAAATATTTAAGTGATTAAAAAATTCAAATAAGTGTTTTTCGACATGAAAAATGAGTCGTTCACAAATTCATGGCCAATCCATTTTAGATCCAACTTGGCTACAGCTTTATTGAACAATGCATACACTTTACCTTTTCGAGTTGAAAATTCGCAGGCATGTCCTAATCCATAGCGATCTTCAATTTTGCACATAAGACAGTCAATCAGTCCATCGATGGTTGAAGTAATGTTTTTTTTAACACAAGCCTCAGCGTCTTTTTTAACACAAATTCGCCATCTACGGACTCAACACTGCTATGTCCAGTTTTTTCAGCCTCGTCGAAAACGATCTTCTGAAAGGACGGTCCAAACATTAGTTGGTGAATGCTTGTCCTAATATCACTATATTCATTGAGTTTTTCCCATTGGTCTTCAGTCAGGGGTATCCGGTTACGATATGCTGATAGGAATCCGTTGTTCACACCAATGCATTGAATATGCAGATGATTCACGTTGTTTTCTTTGTACGTTGTCAGAAACAGTTGCTTGATAATGCAGTGAGTCAAGTCTGAGTCAGCGGGATTGATGAACAACATCGTTTCAACGAAGTGTTCCCACAGATACGGCGTCATCACCAGTCCCCGTGTAGTCGGGTAAAAATGCAAGTTATCGCATTTGTACACACGAAGATGCACTTTGACACGGTCTTTAAAATCGGTAACAGCAAACACATCAGCTCCGAGATGGAAGTGATGATTAGGTATGTTACTCAAGGTAAAGCCCTTAGAGGAGTTTTTGTTTGAAGAGGATGCCACACTTTCTACAGAATTCATTTTTCCAGAAATATCGTCGTTACTACGCTTCATAATGGATAGACACAACAGACGGAGTAGAGAGGTCTTAAGCGCTAAGAATCCTACAACGAAGTGAAGAATATCCAGTTCAGGTTCCTATCGTGTGCTTTCGTCAACCAATAAGACAAGAGACTCCTCCTCCCACGTCATAAAATGGCCACTAAGAAAACAGTAAGTTCAAAATGCAAGTTCGTTCATGTGCAAAACATGTACATATTTGTTAGCATGATTCATACGCCCTCCTCATGTGCTCATTCCTAAAACGACCAACAGATGGCGCTGCAATCATCCTCCGTCATTGTGGTGAACCACGTGTGTTTGTAAAAATCTTGTCCGTACTTGTTTGAGTGAGTCATACGCCCTCCTTCCTGTATTCATCGTAAGACGGCCAACTGCAAATCCCCTCAGGCAGTCTTCCCCCATACGCAACCACATGTCTTAATCCTTTCGACCAACCCTACCAACGATTTGGTGGCCGAATTGGTAGAGCATTTGACTTCCACATGAACGGCCCGGGTTCGTATCTACCCAGTTCCACATGTATTCATTGCTTTGTCGAAAATAAATTCATTCGATTTTTTCAAAATAAAAAATGGCGGACAAAAAAAGATAATCTGAGAATTAAAAGTTGCTTTGACGAGAAGAACGTGGTAGGTGACGTCATGCAGAAAAAAGGACCACGCCCACATGTGACGTCCCTCCCAGATCATGACGGTTTCTTCTTACCACGTGACTTAAAGTGTTGCCACCGCCTAAAAACTAAGCATGCGCCGGAACCCCCCCCCCCCTACTACTCACGTGCATTTGATTTGCACGAAGCCATTTCTTGATTGTTAGAAAGCCAGTCTTATTACAAATCTTGTTATCCTAGAAAATTGAGTTAAGACGGAGTTGCGACGTAGAGAGAACGAAGTTGAAAGTTCATGTGTGCGCGAGTTAAAGGATGTGCGCCTAAGACTGCTTGTTTATATTTCATTCTCTTGAAAAAAAGAAAGTCTGTATTTATCCTAATTTCATTAAATATTATTACATTAAGTTAGTCCTTCATAATACAAAAGCAATCCCCTCTTCAACAAAACCCACCAACGCCCTTCCTACATATAAGAGGTCCATAATACAAAAGCAATCCCCTCTTCAACAAAACCCACCAACGCCCTTCCTACATATAAGAGGTCCGATCAAAATGTTCCGAGATTAGGCCGATATACAACAAAGTACTTACGTTATTTAAGTCTGGCTATGATCTCCCTCAAAGAAGTCTGCCTGGGCAGCAATACACACTGCCAGTGTTTTTGCCAGTGTCTGAACGCTCCCTGGAAGTCCTGTTCGCGAATCGTGTTAAGCAGTCTGCGATTCACGCTGGATCTCGTCCAATGTTTCAAAACTGCGACCCTTGAGCTTCAGTTTCGTGAACAGAAAGAAGTCGCCCGGGGGAGGGGATCCTGCGAGTAAGGCGGGTGAGGAAGGGTAGTCATGCTGTTGCGGCTGCAAAACTGGCGTGTTGCTAACGCTCTGTATGCTGCTGCATTGTCGTGGAGCAGGAAATCGCCTCTGCGCCGCATTTCAGGTAGTTTGCGGCGAATGTCGTCCCTAAGACACAGCAGTTAAACAGGGCGGTGGCGTCTTGCCTTGCGGAACGAATTCACGGTACGCAAAGCCACGAATGTCTAAGAACATGACTAGCATACACGAAAGAACACGAATGTCAAAAAAACACATGACATTCTTTTCTGGGTTCAGAATCTTTGGCACAATCTTTGCTGTAATGCATTGCATGTTCAAAACCGACGTCAGAATTTCTTGCACTGTTCCGTATGACACATTGATTATGGTAGCAATATCTTTAATGGTTCCCAACGATCCTCATGCACCAGTTCTCCTTAATGTTGTCGACATTTTAAGAGTTTCGCTCGTGGACGGTCGCCCTGACCTCTCGTAATCTTCCAGTGCTGTTCTGCAGCTCTTTAAGCGCGAGTGCCATTCAAAACAACTCGCACTACTAATTTGCCATAAGCCTGCCGCAACATTTCATGCATTTCCGTTCCCAATTGGCAGAGTTTGACGCAGAATTTGATGTTCGCTCGCTGCTCTAGTTTGCAGTCATTCCGGAATTCCCGCTGTGTTCTGCACGTGGTCACCAAATATCTAGTAGCACAGCTCCCGATGTTCCTCTCGGCACAATGATTCATGAAGGTCACTGCCTTCGACCACTGTTCGCCCATCCGCGTGTTGTCCTCTGTTGGCGCGCTACGTACCTAGTCTGAAATTTTTGATCGCACTATAACGTACGTTTTAATACCCAGTGAATTACTGTGACTTTTCCGGTGAATTAACGCTGCTTGAGAGATCTTGTTTTTGTAAGGTTGATGAACTGTATGTTATAATGCAATTTAAAAGTTAACTTTTTTTTTCCTCTATAACAAGTACACTGCCCTTTAGTCCTAAGATGAACCCCGAGAAACGTACCAGACTTTAACATTCGGGTTTAGAGAGGGTGAAGCGGGGCTATAAGTTAAAAGTTGTGACGTCTACTCTAATTTACTTTCCTTTTTAGTTTCTTTCTCAGTAAATTTGAGTTAATTCTCTGTAGAGTTTTTCAAACTTAACGTGATATCTTCTCTCTCGCAAGAGTATGGTTGGCAATACCTTTGAGAACGGAACGTATGACGTGTCCGATGAGAACTGAACGTTATATAACGTTTGAGCAGAAGCAAAACTGTGGAGATTGATGTTATAATGCTAACTGTGGAAGAGGCGTTTATTAAAGTTGTCTATTTAAAGGCTGTTTATTGGCAACCTAAATGAACTATATGTCAGTGACGTAACTAGCACAAAGTGCGCCTCCCGCAAGATTTACTTTAGCGCCCCTAAGCGCAGTAATTTTACCAGCATTTTAAGCACGAGGAATGATGTATTTTTCGCGGTGTGTGGTGGATGGTTGGAGTCAGGAAGAGTGTCTGGAAATTTAATGCCGATACCTAGAGCTCTGTAATTTTCACTTTAATAGATGTAACAATACATGTAATTGCTTTGTACAAAACTAAAATAAATCACTAAGAAATCACCCTCTTGTACATCGCAGATCTGCGGCTGCTGTGAATAAACACGTTGGCGCCTTTCGTGTACGTAATCCTAGGTGCCCATTTCCCGACACCCTCCATGGGGAATCCTCATGTGGACTCGCGCTTTTCCTCAGCAGCGCAGAGAGATAATCGATTGGAGAGAGATCGTATTACAACCCGGAGCCAAAGGGCGTCAATCTGTAGGGCATCCAGTACTTTAAACGTGAAGCTTGACATTTATTTAGGCAAAGCTAAATGTACCTTAAAAGAAAATATGAACCTTCGGTCGATTGTATTTGGGTGTATTCGAATTTTTTAAAAAACTAACTGAAAGCTGCGGTACGCCCCTTGGTTACCTGCGGGGATGGTAGTTACGCCACTGCTATAGGGGGCACTGTGCACACAAACTGCTTTTAGTATGGATAACGTCGCACGTGTTTCCGTAACGTCGTAACTAAGAATGGTTGGTTTAATACTCAATCCTTGAAATAATGAAATGTGTGGACGCTACAAAACAATTCACGAAGCATCAAAGAAGTTATTCTTAACGCAGGTCATAATTTCATGTGGAATTAAGATAAAAGAAATCTATAGTTTCGCATTGCATTCAATCCACCGCAATAACATAGTCTCCGCCTCATTCGATCAACGGTGTTTTAGACAAACAAATTTCTGTAGTCTTGAGTGCTCTTGTAAAGCAGGCAGAACAGGAACGTGTAAGCACTGTAATAGTAATGCTTTAGTGTAACAGGTAATTTTAACATTTTCAGATAATTGAAATAGTAAATACAGACAAGGGTGACATTTCGTGTAACTTGACGTTTCCCAGGACCGCAGAGATTGAATAATATATATCAGCACAATTGGCAAGGATTCCACCGATTAACGTTTAGTTCTGATTTTTTTTTTTTTTTTTTTTTTTTTTTTTTTTTAATTGAAGGTTTAACGACCACCGTGAGCAACTCATAAAGCAGTCGCCCGTCCCTAATTTAGAACCACTGGGCCATAAGCAGTTGCCCGTCCCTAATTTAGAACCACTTGCCCGTAAAGCAGTCGCCCGTCCCTAATTTAGAATCACTGGGCCATAAGCAGTCGCCCGTCCCTAATTTAGAATCACTGGGCCGTAAGCAGTCTCCCGTCCCTAATTTAGAATCATTGGGCCATAAGCAGTCGCCCGTCCCTAATTTAGAATCACTGGGCCATAAGCAGTCGCCCGTCCCTAATTTAGAATCACTGCCCGTCCCAAGTTTAGAATCACTGGTTCCAGGGAAGAGAGCCAGTGCCGTAAGACAAACATCCATGCCTCAACGGGATTTGAACCCGGACCCTTCTAGTACGAATGGCCATAAGCCAGCGCTTAAACCACCGTGTCACCGGGACGGCCTGAAGTTTACTACTAATCTGATACGTTTAACGTTAAGTAGCCTGTTCTACTTTAATATTACCGTTTCATGGATCTGTTGAAAGAATAAAGAAATCAATCTGTAAAAAAATTTCCTGAAGTTTTCTTGGAAGACTCTTTAATGACTTCACTTACAGTGAAACAGAACTGATTTAAGTAGTGTTCAGTCAGCCATAATTCCACGAACATTACATAATTGGCGGCCGAACATTGATTTGGAAAAATTTTTTAACTTGCTATATATAATTCAATATAATGCAGGCTCAATTTGCCTACTCATTCGATCGAGCCTGTCGTACTTCATTTTCCGAGTCTCTTGATTGTAGGCACATTTGAGACCTGTGGTTCTGACTTTTCAGATTCAGACTGATTATTTCATCACTATTGTACCCGGCAGATCAACCTCGATTTCTCAAGTCACTCTTAATTGAACCGTAGAGAGTGAGCTCAGAAGTGGACATGCCTAAACCCCAGTTACTGCAACAAAACGAAGCAAAGTTTTGTATAATTATGTGCCCATGAAGGATCTATTGTCTTTAACCCTAGATTGCTACTGACACGTCCCCGCTATGTATCTGGTACATATATCGGTGTACCACACGAGCGCCAATACGTCCCTCCCCCTCCTCTCAGAGAGGTGCATTAATCGGTCAATGCGTGCGCAGACGGCAGGGAGATCAAAGGTTTACGTGAGGAGAGTGAACTTCGTTTGCAACAGCCGATGCGTTTTGGCAAGGTAACCATAGTGCAGTATATAGAAACTGACAAGTCTGAGGCGTACCGTTAGTAAATTGTTGCCTATTCGCCTACTCTTTTCAAACCGTATTGGTAGTGTAATGGGAAGTGTTGAAATACGCCTGAAGAACTTAGTAGGAACAGAAGCCAAACTCTTTGGTAGGAAAGTTTTGTATTTTCTGTTTTGAACTGAAATATGGCTAAACAATTTAATGAGGCTGGTTTTATGCCTCCGCACACATCCACAATCACCAAATCATGGCTTGAGGAATATTCCAAGGATTACCGACATTAATATAGGAATACATAAATTATATTATTGACATTAATATGCTTGCAGATCAGAAGCTGACTGTTGTTGGCACAATAATGAAAAAGGATTTGCCAAAAGAATTTACTGATAAAGTTCCAAGAACCAGCAGTAGCTTCTATGTTTCGATTTACGGATAAACTGCTGTGTCATGCAAAATGTGACAAACTAGTCATTCTTTTGTCAATGCATCATGACTCTACGGTCGATTCAAGAACTAAAGTACCTGACATAATTGCTGTTTAGAATGGAACAAAAAAAGGTAGAAGTGGACTCGTTCGACCGAATGTGTAATAACATGAACTGTGGCCGGAAGACTTTTTCAATATGGTGAATATTGTTTGCATTAAATCTACATTGTGTGCCCACAGAGGTAAAAGCAACACTTATCAAGGTTGCATTTCATGCCTGAACTTCACAAACAGCTCTGTAAGCAAGGGCAAAATGAACGGCTGGTGACCATATCACGACTCAAACTTTTCATTGCTAAAGACTTAAGTGGAAGGAGAAGCTTCTGGCTCTGCAGCGATGACTAAAAAGCAATTGGGGCCCCAAGAAAATATTCCCGTTTTTGTAGCTACAAAAAGGAAAAGAATGACAAAATCCAATTGCACATGTGGGAAGGCCATCTGCGACGAACACACAGTAAAGAAGTACCCGGACTTCTCCCTTTAGTGTGTACACTACGTTGCAACAACGTATCGCTAGTAAAACGTGCCCATAGGAGTAACTAACTGTAGCGTTTTTAGGGTTAATGGTGCAAGGGAGGTCATTAAGATTTCGAGAGGACATAAAAATCATTGACCTTTATAATATCCCCGAAGATTGTCAAATCCAAATCGCCGGAACGTGTATGAAAGATGCAGCAAAAACACTGTACCGGCAATTGAGAAACTTAAATCAAGGAACTTCTGATGCTAAATTTCGTGCTGACCTTTTGGAGGCATTTCCATACGGATTAAAGCAGGCATAAGCTCAAAGGCTGTTTCCCAGAAGTCAGAGCTACAGACAGTCCTGTTTCATTTGCCCTGGACACAGTTTGGTTATATAGATTGTGGGATCCACATTAGTCAGATGCTGATATTCTGAACACCCTTCTACAACAGCTCAACCCTTTTTTACAGCATTTCATTGAGATCGGGAAGCCTCGTATTGTTTTATGAATGGCTCAAAATTATTAGTCTATGAAGAGCGTCATGAGTCTTCAACCTCAGCGTCCTGTGCCACAGTTGTCTCCTAATGGACAACATTAATACCAGCAGACACCGCAGCATAGAAACCAACAAGTATTGCCTGTCCAATGCTATGTTCCCCTCACCTACGTAGGGCATCTCAGCAACAAGCTTTTCACCGAGATTCCGCTCCTATGAATATTCAGTATCCTCGGGATAGTAATAATTACCAGAGAAAACAGTATTTTGCTGATCCCTATACAGATAATCAGCGTACAGCGTCGTTATAGAAATGATTAAACACTCACTGTGCGTAATCAGCAGTATAGTTCAACTCATGCTAATAATACCAGATTTCAACAGGGCTCTCGACAAGCCGCAGGAAATTACAATAAGCAAAATGCTTTAAACTATCTTCAGAGGTAGGAGAGAGGTCGTAGCTACCTCCCATGGTTTCACAAACAGACCTTTAATTTGTTTTATTGACAATCCGAGTTCCACAACTACCTGATGTATTTACTCAATTTAGGCCATATCGTTACTACAAAAATAGATTGTGGATCTGATATTTCAGCTCTAAACACAATTTTTTCTTGTTCTGCTTTTCCGAATGTTAGTATTGAGCCCGCCACGCAAAGTTCTCGGGGGGGGGCAAATAACTTTTCAGTAGCAGGAGATCTTACATTGCCCGATCAATTGGGGGAAAGTAAACTAATGCATATATTTTTTATTGCTCAATGACCTGCCACTAAATTGCCTCCTAGGTGTAGACCTTTATCAAGAACTGTCAATTAACACTCAATTTTGAGCACAGCTTAAATCCCATGCCTGAACAGACTATGGACTTTGCTGAAGAACTTGATCTTACATCTACTCTTCGTAGCAAAAGACAATCTTCGGAGAAAAAATGTCAACTTTCCTAGCTGTTACGAAAACGACTTTTCTTATTCTCAGAGCAACCAGGTTTTACACAAGTAGTGTTTCACACCATCGATACCAATGCAGCTAGGCCTGTTGCTTCAAAGCCGTATCTACGTGCACAACATCGCAAAGATTAAATGAGAAAACAAATTGACTGAATTTTGCAAGCAGGTATTATGAAAGAATTCAACAGTGCGGGATCAGCACCTGCTTTTCTCGTATTAAAAAAATTGCTATCGATTCGTGGCAGATTACAAGAAATTAAATAATGTCACAAAAAGTATCGATTACCCTTTGCCTGTCATTGACATTTTACAAAACTTGTCATCCACCAAGTGGCGTTCTAGTCTGGATTTAGTCAGTGGCTATTGGCAAGTTGCTGTACATCCCGACTAAGGATAAAACTGAGTTTGTTACCCCTTTGGAGCATACGGATTTCTTCGAATGCCTTTTGGACTTGCATATGCGCCTGCCACTTTTCAGCGCTTAATGGATAAAGTATTGAGACCTGTGCCCAACGTTCACGTGTATTTCGATGATATAATTACCAGTCACTTTCGAGCAACATTTGGCTTTTCTTGATAAAGTATTTGATTTGTTGCATACTGCACGGCTCACATTGAAACCCAGCAAATGTCCATTTGGACGGGACGAGCTAATTTAGGACTAAAAACCAGCAACTACAATGATTCATAGGACGGTTAAATCAAGCCTATCGCTGAGTTTTTACGACCTAAAAATGCCGAAGAGTTATCACCATTTTGGGGTATGACTGGCTGGTACCAGCAGTAACCTTGTAATTAAGTCCTGTGTGCACATGCGCAGCAATGTCTAAAATATTTTGTTCGAGATTTAAAAACTTGTTGCCAACAAAGCACATGCACGTTGGCATTCAGGGTCTCACGAGGCTGAAGACATTGACCGTACTCCTGGGAGGGGTTTTTTGCCATAGAGTATAATGTTCGACGATAACTAGATGTCTAGTCACACGATACTTCTCCCAACCTGCATTGAGTGCTACACTCTTTTCTTTTACAAGGACTCATTTCTAAGCAGCCTCCTCCAGCGTTTTCAAGAATAGGAGCTTCTTCGCCTACAGCTCATTTCTTCGAATCCTTCACAATAGTCGATTTGTGTACATAGAGGTTCTATTTCGTCTACTATTTCGGCATATCCTCCAAGCCATGCCGAAATTGCATCTCACTGCCAGGTCCCTTTTCAAACTAGTTAGGAAAGTGTTAAACGAACTCGTGCCATTTGAAAATCTACGGACAGTATAAATTCTGCTGATAAATGTCTAGCGTCTAAGTCCTGTTAGTGACTATATTCTCACATTGCCAGTGAGGTGCTCAACCGTCAGCCTACAACGGCGTCGAGACGATCTGCTTCCCCGACAACTTCGATGGGGCCGAATCGTCGATCACCGCCTCGTCATAAGAAGCCATTATACCCTCCTGAATTCAGTCCCTGGAGTTTGTGGACAGGTAGGACGTCATAAGGGCCTACAGAAACTAATCTTCCCAGACAACGAAAGCGACCGGACTTTTCCACATCGGACCCGACGCCTAGCAAAAGGACCCGCAGTTCCAGCAGCATCTGATAAAGTGTCCTTACCCTCCTCTTCAGAATTTGCAGCTTTCCCCCAAGAACAGTCCAGAGCCAGGAGTTCAGCCAAAGAACAGTCCAGACGACTGTTGTACCTGACCAACGAGTTTGATCCAGACCTCCTGACCAGGTGAGCTCTCAACATCTTAAACGTCGGGCAACAAATGCGTTGTCTCCCCATGGGCCAACAACAAATATTTACCTCAATCTTCTACTCCAATGGAGTCTAAAGTGTTCTTGCATATACATTTCTTGTACACGCAATGTTACATCGTAGTAAAAATTCTCAGTTTTACTTTTATTGTGGCACCACACTTTGTGTTTATCCAATACTCATGAACTGAACTTTTACTCAACAAATCAGAAAATTCTTCAGACTGTCCTGCTGATTGTTTTTATATTTTGGTGCGCGTGACTATGTTCGTGGCACTTTTAACACTATTACAATATTTATAATTGCCTGTTTTTTTTTTTAACTGAGTTCATATTTGTCCTACTTAATGCACAGATTGTATTGGCGTAAAGGTTTGTTGCTATCTTGCCAGTAACCAGTATAAATTTCTTTCCTACACGAATTTCATATCAACCATTAGCTCCATGATGATATATCAATATGTATATTCTCGAATCCCAGGGTAGGGTTTTCCATTATCCTGTCAAAAAGTAAACGTGCGAATGCATGGGATAAGTAGAAGACTGGTGACAATTTCTTGTACCGCCTAATTAAGAAAAGGTACGACAGGATAAATACGCATCTTTTAAGAACGGAAAGTTAACGGACAGCAACCCCACTCACCAGAGAGGAGCCGCAGGCACGGACATCGCGGCACTTCTCAACCACTTTATGCTCTCAACATGGGGGAAGTTGAGCCTAGTCTGATTTTGACCAGGAGATCGTCGCCAATGAACTTAGGACCAAGCATGATCTTTATTTAAAACTGAAAATAATAAATGCCCAAAAGGCTCATCAATACGAAACAATTATCAAAATTATCTAAATCTTGAAAACTTTACAAATCTATTCCTACACATATGGAATATATATTTCATTAGCTACAAGCCAGAATACATTACAAAACAAGGTACCTATGCAATAATCAACATTTGCGTTGCAGTCATACGAAAGAAATATTCTTTTCACGCACTTCAAAGAAACTTTCAAGAGAATCACACAATACCCGAAAGATTCCTTTCTTACAAATTAGCACAAATGAATGCACAATTTAAACTATGAGATAAGTAGAAGTCTGCACTGAACGCCAAGTGTTTAAGGTTTTGTTGCTGTTCTATAATTAACCTTTATTAGACACGGGTTTTTTTTTTCCGCAAAAAGCAATTTAAATTTGATCCAATCCTCTAAAGAAATGTTTGTCTAAGAAGCCCAATAAGAAAAGTTCCAAAAATCACCATATATGACGTTGATGGAGACTTAACTGAATCACAGGTTGAAAATAGTGCCATAGAACAAAAATCAAGATCTTATAAATTGAAGTTAAAGTTCCTTATTGGGAAGGCTAGTATGATACTGGGTAGCGGAAGTTAAGGTGAATTGTTTTAGAACTCTCCAAAAGGATAAGTTGATCTCAAAATGTACTTCATTCTATAAAAGAATTTATTAAGGAAGTTCGATATGGACATCGTATAACCATCTGTACAATAAATACCCGATTTATATAGTAACACAATACATATAAATAGCTGCGGCACAAAATAGGGGAAGAAATACGCTGTGCCACAAACGAAATTCGTGCGACATTCTATCCACAATATTCGATCTCGCTACGGAACTTCAAAATTCGACAGACGATTGAAATTTAAAAGTTAATCAAACCTCAAGTATTCTCGCCAATCGCTTCTATTACCAGTAATTTCTCGTCATACGGATGAAGTGAGAACTGAGTTTTTACGTTAATATACGAAAGGAATTGTGGGAAGGTTTCTGAGAATTAATAATTCTCCCGTGGTACGAAAAATTCGTGAAAGTCAGGTTTCTTTGAGTCATTTCACGGAAAATTTATCAGAAATATGCTTCGTTAATTCACAAAAAAAAAAACGACTGGAAGAGGCTAGTGAATTTCATAAGAAAATTTTAGAGTAAGAAGGCATGAATTTTTTTTTTTTTTTAGGCTTGTTTTTGCAAAGCAACTTAATGCCTTGGAACTTTATCTTTTCTTAAACTGACAATGACCTTCAATTACCTTTAGGAAAATGTGAAATGTTTTCCTTAGTATTTCACAAAAACTTCTAAATATAAAGTTTTACTCTTGATAGCTATAATAGATTTTATCGTAAGGACGACTACAAGACTGATAAATTATCAAGAGTAACTTTTTTTTTTTTTTATATACTAGCTGCAATAGCTTTTCTCTGAAGAATTAAGTACCCAGTTTATTACGATAACACAAAACATAATTGCTGGTGCACAAAATATTGAAGAAATATGTGCTACAATAATAAAAATGTATGCGATATGTTCTCAACAATATCTGATCCCGCTACAGAACTTCAAAACCAGATCCGCAGAAGATTGAAATTAACATTTAATTTAACCAAATATTCCCGCGAATCCCTCTTATTACAATAATTTTTTTTGTCACATGGATACGAAGAAAGTGTTAATTAAGTTTTTTCGTTGATATACTAAAGAAATTGCGGAAAAGTTTCTGAAAACTCAGAATTTTCCGCTATGACATCTTAAAAACAGCAATTTTCCCTCAATACGATGAAAGGAACTGCGGAAAGGTTTCTGAAAATTCAGAACTTTCCTCGCTTACAAAAAATTCGTGAAATTCAGATTACGTTATTTCATAGAAAAGGTATCAAATATGCTTTGTTAACTCATAAAAAGAATTACGGAAGGTGACTAGTGAACTTCAGAAAGTTTCCAGTGTAGCTGTAAGTCAGTCTGCATTTTTGCAGCACTTTTTTCTTTTTAATGTAGAGGATTTTAGGGAGTGTCTGACCCCAGGTCTTAAACAACCCTTAGAAATAGGAAACTAGGAGATTTGGGCTAGAGCGCCCCTATAGGAAAGTGACGCGGAAGCGAAGTAGAAAAGGGGAGGAAGACGCCCTTATTACCAGGGGAGGGTCAGTACCTGGGGTCCGACGGCTTAACGGGCCCATCCAACGCACGGCGGGTATTTAGCGGATCGAGCGTTCGTACCTTGCTGGGATCGAACCTGAGGCCCTTCCCGTGGAAGTCACGAACGTTGCCCACTCGGCCACCCGCGGCCTCTTGCAGTACTTAAAATTACATGAAAATAAATAAGACTCCACTTTTAGAACTATATACCGTGAAATACGACGTAACTACCGTTTTGTAAATGCATGCAAACACTAGAGTTCTACAGATTAAACTCTTCCGTATATAACTAACAATTACGACTGTCCCTTTAAGTTCGATCAGATCATATGTACAGGAATTTTGGTAGTGTCTGATCCCAGGTCTTAAACAACCCTTAAAAATAGGAAGCTAGGAGATTGGGGCTAGAGTGTCCGATAGGAAAGTTACACGGAAGAGAGGTGGAAACTGGGAGGAAGACTAGTTATTACGGGGGTGGGAGCGGGTACCCTGTGTCAGACGGCTTAACGTGCCCATCCGACGTACGGCGGATATTTAGTGATTCGAGCGTTCGTACCTGCCCGGGATCAACCCGAGTTTCCTCCGTGGCAGTCATGAATGTTTACCACTAGGCCATTCGCGGCCGGAACCTTTAAGTTTGATACAATATTTGAAGTTTTAGGAAGGGAGTGTTTGACCCCAGGTCTAAAACTAACCTTAGAAATAGGAAGCTAGGAGACCTGAGTAAGTGAACCCTATAGAAAAGAAATGAGTGAAAGGAGAGGGGTGACATCATTTGGGGGTGCCAAGCACCGCACATCACAGAGAACCATACCTCCACCCGGCCGCAGACGTCACCGGGTGAATGAAAACTAACCGCAACCAAATCCAAAAATATATAACTTTTATATAACGCCTGAAAAAGGCCAACTCTCAGAGATAACATCGCCACCACATCTTAAGAGGTAATATGCTCGGCGGGAAAGTTAACATTCAGGAGCAAAACACATTGAAAAGACTACGGCAGTGAAGCTTTTCTTTGATCCAGAGGTTTTTTTTCGATCTGACGACTATTTGCTTAGCAGTTTTTTTCTAGCACGTCTTTTGTAAAAAAAATCGTGCTTATGTTATCAGTTCGTCCGTCAGTCACTACCCACGATATATCTGCAACTATTAGTCAGATTTGAAAAATTATTTTTGCATTGGGAAGCTTGGAATATGTGAATGATGATCCATCATTCGTTTTTACGATGTACAATTTCGCCGCTAGAAGGCGTAAATGCAGATGTCGAATTGAAAAATACGTTTTAATCCCCATATTTGCTTCTAAACATCAGATTGAGAAAATTTTGTCTTTAGATTCCATTTATGTCTAAGTATTTCAGATATAGTTACTTTTTCAAAGTACGCATAAATTTTCCGCTAGGGGGCGTAAAAGTACATTACATTTTTCCCGATAACTTCTAAAACTCAGATTTGAAAAATCTTTCTTCAGCGGATACACCTCCTGATGGAAGATCTTTTGCAGATTTCAAATTTTTGGTAAAAATATTTCGGCCACCAGGGGGCGTAAGTGTTAATTTTTGCTTCTGATATTTACCATAAACTGAGCTAAAATATAGATTGAAATTTTTTTTTTCCGTGGACTGATGCCACTCATAGATAAACCTTTTCGGAATATTTTCTTCTTAAAATAACCCACAGTTTCTCCCCCAGCGGGATTAGATAGATATATTGACGAAAATAAGATATACACGTCTAGAAGTCCGATTCGTGACATGTTTTTCGTATAATTTCAAAATTTAAGTAATTCATATTTTCCGCTAGGGGGCGTAGAGGTAAATTGAGTTTTCCCCCTATCTCCGCTTCTAAATCTCAGTTTTAAAAAAATTAAATTCTTTCTGCATCGGATACAGCTTCTGATGGGAAATAGTTTGCACATTTCTAATTTTTGTGAAAAATGGTTTGGCCACCAGGGGGCGTAAATCTTAATTTCCGCTTCTGATGTATTTGCAGCAAAATATGAGCTAAAATCTCGATTGAAAAAGTCATTTGTTGACCGATACTACTCGTAGTCTCACCCCCCTCCCCGTAGAAACCATACATCATTTCAAGAAGAAAATGTTCCTAAAAGGTTTGTCGACATCTTATTTTTGTCAATATCTCTACTTCTAGGAGCCCGATTTGGAAAAACCTTTGCTGGATGGTGTTTCCGATACGAAATGTTTTTCCTAAAAATTCAAAATTTAAGTAAATCGTAGACTTATTTGCTTGGGGGGGGGGGGCACACAAAGGAAAATTTCGTTTTCTACGTCATTTCTGCTTCTAAAACTCAGATTTGAAAAATTCTTGCTATATTGCATACAAGACCTGATGGAAAATATTTTTCACAATTTCTAATGTTTACTAAAGAATGGTTTGGCCACCAGGGGCATAAGTGTTAATTTCTGCTTCTGATCTATTTGTAGCAAAATCTAGGCTTTTTCTTGGATAGATACCGCTCATATGGAAAATCCTTTTGAGAATACTTTCTTCCTAAAATAATGCATGGTTTTCCCACCAGGGGACGTAAAAAGTCACATCTTATTTTTGTCGGCATCTGTTTCTAAATGTCTGATTTGAAAAATTATTTGTGTTGGAGAGTTTCCGGTGCGAAATGTTTCTCATATAAATTCATGTTTTTCTTCACGCACAAGTCTGTAACCAGAGGGCGTAAGCACACGATTCCGTTTACAGCAATATCAGAGGGATTAAAAACCCGATTGAAAAACATTCTTCCATCAGATACTATTGTTTTCCATAGCGGTTCCATTGACTTTGAATAGCTTTGATAAATTTAATTTGCGTCAGAACGGATTCAAAAGACGTGCTTACGACACCCAACAATTCGGTGTCATCTTTCTTGTTGCTGTTTTTTGATATCCCACCCATCCCTTATTTTGGTCAGAAATACATGCAATAACATTAGTATTACTATTTAAATTAAATTTTAGCAATTATAGTTAGGCTTAAGGATTCCTACAAAATGCAGACATTTCCTAATATTTGGCATTAATGAAAAATTTTCTGAAATACCGAAGAACAAACAAAAGCCTTAACTAACCCGATTGGCGTAACAAAATTAACATATCAGATTTGCGAAGTTATGCTGCCGAGAAGATAATCACGTGCTCTGAGTAGCTTGGCTGACTTATTTACCCAAAGAATTGAAGTCAACAGAAGTACGCATGCGCAGTCTGCTTCGGCATCAGCCTGCATGGCTTCTGTGCACTGCATTTTAACTCTTAAGATATGGCGGCGCTAGTTACGACCCGCCGATCTCTAACTTCTCAGATATTCTTTGTCCAAATGCCGGAGCAGTATAATCCATTCTCACATCTCGATGCAAACCTGAAAAAGAAGGGGGTGGTCTGTCCAACACACATTGTTCACATACATTGTCAAGGGGAGTCAACTATAGAAGCCTTAATTCTGAGATACCTAAGGAAGTCGCTGATATTGTAATAAACCGCGTCCCTAACAAGTCTATTAGGGTGGGCTTCGGCTTTCTTTAACTTCTTGGCGAATCTGGTCTAAGTTTGATCAGATCATGTGTCGAGGATTTTAGGAAGGAAGTGTCTGATCCCAGGTCTTAAACAACCGTTAGAAACAGGAAGCTAGGAGATTTGGGCTAGTGACTGATAGGAAAGTGTCACGGAAGCGGGGAGGAAGACTCCCTTATTACCCGGGGGGGGGGTAGTAGTCGGGGTCCGACGGCTTAACGTGCCCATACGACACACGGCGGGTATTTAGTGGTTCGAGCGTTCGTACCTGCCCATGATCGAACTTTAGGTTATCTCCATTGCAGTCACGAACGCTGACCACTAGGCCACCAGCGGCCGCATCTCAACGTTTGAACATGATCATATGTAGAGGATGTGACACGGAAGCGAAGTAGAAAGATGCCCTTATTTATTACCGGGGGGAGGCAGTACCCGGGGTCCGACGGCTTAACGTGCCCATCCGACGCACGGTGGGTATTTAGTGGATTGAGCGTTCATGCCTGCCAGGGATCGAACCTGAGGCCCTTCCCGTGGCAGTCACGAACGTTGCCCACTCGGTCATCCGCGGCATCAACGTTTGACATAAACGGGTTAGACTATATTACGGTAGCTTTCTAAGAAATTACTGATGTTTGTAAACTTATTCCTGCTCACAAACCGTAACATGAAATTCTTACGTTGAGGAGAAATTAAATTTTTTTTTCTCGTAACACAGAAGTTTGTACAAAAGATTATTTGCTTTATCAGTGGAAAATTGTTTTCGTATGCAAGAAAAGAAAAAGGGGGTTCTGTTATAGTTATGGATTCATGGCTCGATAATGTGCAGTTCGACACAATTACATTTTTAATTCTTTTCCGCGAATTCTTTCTCTCGCAGTTCACTGGAGGAAGACATGCTTCGTTCGGCAACAGTCGTGTTTTGGAAAGAGGACATCAAAACATATTGTCAAGCATTTCCATTGAATTTCTTTCCTTCATATCTCTGCAGCTGAATCATCCAATATTATTATGCTCGACTTACTATGGTGCGAAAATGATGCAACGCGTGAAAACAATGGCATCTGCCAAAGCACAAGATGGCTTTCTCTTCGCACAAAGACCTGCTTGCCTGGAATGATAATTTGATTCCAACGCACAATTGCGAAAAAAAATATTTAAAGAGGGGAGGGGAGAGCGGCAAAGCTCTCAAAATTTTAATGAACTGTATGTTTCGAAACATAGATGTCACGTCTTCATTTAAAAAGTAGCAGAACTTTAGAAAGTGCAGATGAACAGGAATTATGTAACATTGACCGAAGGATGATTTATTTCAACAGAGTAATCGTGAACAGATTAAATAGCAACAATGCATCAGAAAACACGTTTACGAAAGTGTCATACCCCAAGCTTGATGTCCCAGTTTTGTTGAATCACTTTTGTTTAAGCTTCAGCGTTGTTTTTCTCCTCAGTGTTACGTTGAAGTACTTGGAGTTTCAGTAACAAGCACTATACGTACAACATTAGAAGTACCATACATTAAAAAAATCTGCGCTTTGTCTCGCTGCATAAATATTCATAATCAGCAGACTTCAGAAATAAAACTTACGTTTCAGAGGGGGGAGAAAGGAATTACTTTCCCTAGTTATTTATTACTGAATATTCATACGATAACAAAAAAAAAGCTAAGTTATATTTCACTACAGTAAAGAAAATTAGAATATGCTTTTGAATCCACTTTTAGAGTCTAAAGGTAATTCAATAACAACTTCAGCATAGAACGAAAGGGTTCTTCATCAACACTATCTGTTGCCAATTTTGAAGATGACGATCAGTTTCTTTGTGTAAATGACAAGGATGGCAAGTCAGATAATATCCCAAAAACTTAAATTTTGGTCATCCGGGAGCGGGAATCGAACCGCGTCTCCAAGATAGCGCCCGGGTATGCTAAGCACTACACCACCCAGAACGATCAAGTCTCAAATTCAGATAAATTTGAATATAACCATTACAGGATTCGCTAGTCGAAGCAACCGGCATTCATGTTTAGCGAATCTAGAAATTAAGAACTTAAGTTTTCGGATATTATCTGACTTACCATCCTTTTCATATTTACACCAAAAAACGGATTGTCATCTTCAAAATTTGTATTGTATGGTGTAATCCCGTATTCCATTCATGACTATCTTACCACTTTATGGTATTTTATGCTTTTGAAGTTCTTTAAACTGTCTTAAACTGACACCATAACTCCCAAACTCTTCAATGCCAAATTGCAAAGTATCTTAATCATTGAACTGGGGAAGCAAGATTAATGGAGATTTAACTCACCTTCATTTTGCTAATGACGTAATCCTTTTTGCATTCAGAGCTGCAGAGTATGATCCAGGAACTTGCTAACAAAAGTCAAGAAGTGAGATTAAAAATAATCTTTCAAAAAACAAAACTGATGCACAATGCTTTTTCAAAAATGAAGATTTTGCGATTGATGGGGAAAGGCTAGAGTTAACATACCTACATTTATCTTGGACGACAAATATCAAGCAAAGATCACATTGATGAAGAAATTAATCGACGCATAAAATTTTGTTGTAGAGCTTCTGGAAGAAACTACAAGTTTCAGAGCAAAACGCCATTATGTCTTAAGAGAAGTGTTTAGTCAATACATCCTTCTAGTGCTTACGTACAGTGCAGGGACGTGGACCTTAACTAAAAATACATACAAAGACTGCAGAGAACTGAAAGAAGCTTTGATATGTCTAGACACAGGCTAGAATTTTAGCTATAAGTGCTCCGTAAGTCCAAGAAGTTAGTGGCAAAATAAAAACTGGCTGGTAAATGAAATCTTCATGGCCAAAAATAAAAAAAAAAATAAAAAACATAAAAGAAGCCACTCACTGCACAGGATAAAAATCATTTTGTAAAGCTTCCCCCACTGGATTTACTCGTTCCCAAAACATCGATGGTACTGGCGGATATGTTAGATGTATCAGTGAAAACCGATGTTTTTGCTAATAAGCCGAAGAATTCGTACTTCATTTACAGCTGTTAACGGGCATGTCGGTGGGCAAAGTCGCCTCTCCATATAACTGATTACTCACCAATTCAAATCTAGTAATCAATGATATTTGTTAAAACGCTCAATGAATCGGTGGAAACCTATTTTTTTTTTATTTTTTTTTGATGTAGCGGTTCCCGTAGCATCGAGGAAAAGCTATTTCACCGACGAAACATCGATCAAAACAGCCAATTCAAGGCATACAAAAGATATTCCCTTCCTCTTTACAAAAGGCATGCAACAAGAATTTAATTTACTTCGCGCAGAAAATATTCTTTACCTGTTTCAAATATCTGTCATGAAGCCTCAATTGTTTTATAGATGCATCTGCAACATCGAGGTTTAAGCTCTTTAGTTCTACATGTAACATGACAAATGCTAAGCCATTTTCTTAGAAATTGCATGCTTCAAGAAAAACACGCTACTTTTCAAATTTTAAATTTTGGTCCAAAATTTTAATGAATTTTATATTTTCTTGACATTTCTATAAATATGTATATTTCATATATTACATTTAAGATAATTTACAGTTATTTTTTAAGAAAATAGATATTGCAAGTTCAAAACGAATTTTCGAAACCTTTTTTGCAGAAGAATGAAGAAATATGACAACTCCTTTAATTTTGAATATACGCTCAGATTGAGGTTATTCTAAGGTGATTCAAAATAGTCACTGTCGCTTGGAAAACTCTCACTGCAATTAGTTTTCAAAAAAATCTTAAAAATTCAGCGCCGTAGCAAAAAGCACGTCAGCAAATACTGAGGAACATGCCGCCAATAAAGTTAGTCCTTAGCTAATACGAGTTTGGAAATAGATGTGGAAGTTTCGTAATTCGGAGTTTCGGGATTGTGTCTGTTAGGGGAGAAAAATGTTACTGGTTTCTAGTAAAACCAAATTTCGTTCTCCTGCGCGGCGAAAGTCCGCAAGAGAAATAAGCACGCCGTTGTCACGTGACCGCATGTTGGGACGAGTTGCGCGTTATTGCACTTTGAACGAAGCTCGAAAACTTGATATTCTACAGTGTCACGTTTTATAATTCATCCACTGACCCATAGTCCTATGTGAACAGCCGTGCTTCAATTGTAGCAGGAAAAGTATTTGCTAAAATTAGCCTTCCTCTAGTCACGCGGCGAAAATGCGTGGGCAGCTTATAGCGCTAAAGAGAACTTATTCACGATATGATTCTTACTGTATATTGTTTTCCAGTGATATTGCTGTTTGACGGTGGGGTTCATGGAGACTTCAAAACTATGATTACTAAATGGATATCATCCATGCCATTACTTACCGTCTGATTCGGGAACTACTCTGGTCAAAATAGAGGGACTATCATTCAGACAGCAACACTTTTAGCACAACACGCTCGGCCCGACGAATCTGCCGCATGGCACTAGAAGGGTTTGGCAACGTCGAAGTTTAAACATAACAAGTTTTATTGGTAGAGATGTTAAAAAAAAAATCTAGGTTGTTTTTGCCATCCCTAGTTAGGACTGGTTTTACGTCCATATTATACTATTGTAAATTGGAACTAAAAATGAAAATTGGTCAAACACTGGCGACCACTGAAATAAATTTAATCGCCAAAGTTTTCAATTGATATCCATCTAGCGACTGCTAATCAGCACATAAAGAGATGCATGCTTATTGTAACCAGGAAAGATAAGACTAAGAACTCGTGGATAAGGAAAATGACAACAGTGAAAGATATCACGTTCAGAGTAAAATCCTTGAAATGGCAGTGGACTGGGTATATTGCCAAAAGAACGGACCACCAATGGACAACCGAAATTCTTGACTGGATTCCAAGGGACAAGAAATGTCCAGAAGGCTACATGGGGAAGGGGGATTGGTAAATTAAATTCGAAAGCATACGGGAGTGACATTGAGACTGGCGCAAAACAGACCGTTGTGGAAAAGACTTTGGGAGACCTTCATCCAGTAGTTAATTGTTAATGGTTGACAATGATTCAAAAAGATATATTCGAGCATAAGACGTTACCTAAACAGTTTCTTGAGGGGACCGTTGATTTAGAGGCACATAATGGAAATATTTCTGTACTAATGGCAGTAGCGCCATGTTGCCGCCAATCCAGATACTTTTTGAACTTCGTATATGTAACTATTTTGAAAACTAAGAAAAAAGAATGCTTGGAGCGCTTCAAAATGTTTCTTGGTTACGCGCTTTTCCCCGAAATTTGCCATTTTCATCTGGTTTCAGATATGTTCTTAACTTACGCATAAACTCACAAAAACCTTTAATTCTATCAAGATTTTAGTTTGTTCTTAAGGACCCCGTGGGGGGGGGGGGCAACTTTTATGCAAAAAGAATAGTCCATGTCGAAGGAGTATCGAAAATTGATGAAATCTCAATACGCAGCGCTCATAAGACGGATCAATTCATCCATAGATTTGTACACCGCTAAATGCTATAAGAGATGCAGCCAAGTGAGTTACCCTTGAAATGCATACATCCCTTTTCTAGCAGTAGTTTCCCCCGTTTTATGGCCGCAACATAAGATATAGCTGGAAACACTAATCGGGACAGTCTGAAATTTTGTCTCCATTTTACAGCCATTAATGACTCCAATATAAGGCACAACAGGGAAAAATCGTAACAGGAATGAACCATCGTGTTACTCATGGAGGTAGTTAGACAGTATAGGAGCAACTCTATGGTTCCCGAGTTGCTCCTACTGTTGTAGGAGCCAGTCTGGTTAGTGCGTCGGTAACCAGTGGCACAGGTAATATGGGTATCGGGAGGAATCTAAGGCCACGACAGCATACAATGTTCACGGCATAACATCTGCGATACAACTGTGGAAGGAAAACCAAACTCACTGCGAGAAACAGGAGGACATTAAATAGGATTGTGACCGCAAGGAGGAAGACCACGGCGACGAAAGTGACTGCCGAGCTTAATTGCACGTCTCCAAAACCCAGTGTCGACCCATACCGTGCGAAGGGGATTGCACAAGCACAATATTTACGGCAGATCTGAGATTGCAAAATCCCTGGTGTCACAGGTGAATATGAAACGTACCACAGTAATGCCAGGAACATAAAACGTGGACTGCGGATCAATGGAAACACGTCTTGTTTTCAGATGAATCAAGTTTCTCACTATTCCCCACCACAGGACGGGTTTACGTGCGTAGAACCCCCGCAGAAGCCTACAACCCAGACTGTCTCCTTAGAATGAAGTATGGGGGCAGTTCTGTAATGGTTTGGGCCACGATCTCGTAGTTTGCAGCAGGTCCCATTATCACCTTACACTGTCGGATCACTAGTTGTGACTGTCACCTTTTTCGGCAGACCATGTGCATTCAATGGCGCAGACATTGTTTCAGTCAGGGAATTGCACCTTTCAAGATGATAATGCCCGATTAACATAAGTCTAACTGTTCAATCATGGTTTGAAAAACACGATGAAGTTACACACCTTCCCTGGCCTGCACAATCACCGGATTTCAGCATCATTGAGCCCTGTGGTCTGTGTTGGAAAACAGAATGCGATCCCGTTATCCTTCCCGACGTCTGTCAAGGAATTGAAGTAGTTTCAGCAGCAAGAATTACAACACACCACCATCCGGGACTTGTATGCGTCCATTCCAAAGAGGATTCAAGCAGTTTTAAATGTCTCCCACACCATATTAGGTGCGTAACACTTATTGTTTCAAGGTGTTTCCATTATTTTGGACAACCCCTGTCTTACACGATAAATTGTAATGACCGCTCCCCATGCAACTATGCTTCTACGAGAGGTTCTATTACTTTTTTTTTTTTTTTTGATTTATTTCAACGTGATCCAATTATGAATTCCTTAAAATTCTGTGTATTTTAAACCTACTTACACTCCAGTCTTAAATTCTCTACTCTTATGTACACCCTTGGAGGTATAAAATGGCAGTTTTGCATTTTATGATACACCGTACCTTTACGCATTCTTCCAGTACTTTATGATTTAGACTCAACATACTTGTGTTCGGCTAGTCTTACGCCTAGTGTACGCAGGGTAGATCCTATATGCACCTGGTCTGCATCTGCTGGACTTCATAGGAATGCAATAAATACCATGTTTGTTGCAGGTACCCACTGTATCACAATATTTTCTAATCAAATAGATTAGTGGTCCCCTTCCCGAAGTTCGTATTTCCTGCAAATATTCAAAATAGGGATGATAAAAGGATGAAAAATCCACGGAACCCACAAAGTGTATTTGAGTAGTCTCACGCTGCAAGCCTGAGAATGCCATACGTAATACAGTATCTTACGTGTCGAATTACATACATTCTCGGGAGTATCCATGAACGAGGGCACTATTTTCTAGTCTAGTACTAGATTCTTCCAGTACTTAGTAGGTTCTCCATGGATTTTCACCCTTTTATCATGGAAAACAGAATGCGATGCAGGAAATATGAACTTTCAGAAGGGGACCACTAGTATCTTCTTGATTAGAAAAGATTGTGATACAGTGTGTGCCTGTAACAAACATCGTATTATTGCATTCCTATGAAGTCCAACATATCGGCAGATGCAGACCATGTGTACATACGAACTGCGTACACAAGCATGTTAAATCTAAATCGTAGACTATCCTCTCCCGACTTGCAAGCCGTGGAACTCATACGCCTATGACAAAGGAATTTTGTTCAATTATAAATCTGTCACTATGACCATGTGTTATAGTGTAAATATACTTTTATCGAATAATGTGTTACAATATTACACGTGATGTACATATCTACCAACAAGTAAGTACACACTCTTGCAATCGACGATATCTGCGGTTCTGATACACTTAACGGCCGCCGCCGTTAAATATCGTGTGGGAAACAACAACGCAACTAGTCGCATGCAAGATGACACGCAGTTGGGAGCTCTCCGATTTCGAGAAAGGTGTAATCGTCGGGTATCACAGAAATGGCAGATCCATGCGTGACATATCCAGCGAGTTAAAGTACCCAAAATCGACAGTGGCCTACGTGATTCGCAAGTGGAAGATGAGGTGACTGTCGGAATGTGCCCCGACCCGGCAGACCCACAAAACTGGGAGTTAGGGACCGACGGGTGCTGGCCAGAGAAATTCGGAAGAACCGCACCAAATCGATGGGCCACATCCGCGAGGAGTTTCAACAGGCATCCGAGAGTGTTCTTTCGATGAATACCATTCGTAAGGAAGCCCATCTGCTCTGTTATCATGGACGTGCTACCGCCCACAAGCCTTTGATCACCAAGTCCAATAGCGCTGCTCGGCTAACTTGATGCAAAGAACGTCGACAGTGGACCGTTGACCAGTGGAAGCAGGTTCTCTGGAGTGACGAATGAAGGCTCATTACCGTTCGGATGGCAGGGTCTGGGTTCTTTACCGTTCGGATGGCAGGGTCTGGGTTTGGAGTCTGCCTGGAGAATGCCTCCTTCTGGAATGTATTGTGCCAACTGTGAAGTTCGGCGGCTGTGGAATTATGCTATTGGGGTGTTTCTCCTGGTATGGCACGGGACCCTTGGTCGCAATTCCTGGTAGACTCAACGCAGAGACCTACTGCCCTATTTTGGATGACCATGCGCTTCCTACGTTGTGGCAGTTGTGCGGGGTGGACACCCATGTTAATTTCAGGATGACAATGCCACCTGTTATGTTGCGAGGTCCACCATGGCTTGTTATGGTGACAATGGAGTCAATCGAATGGACTGCCCTGCGCAGAGCCCCGACCTTAACCCTATCGAGCACCTCTGGGACGAGTTGGAGCGTCGACTTAAGGGGTGCCCTCACAGTCCGAAATGGGTGAAGAAACTGACCTGTCTTCTCAAAGCCGAGTGGAAGAAAATACCGCTAGCCGTCGTACAACGCCTGGTTGAGAGTATGCCCCGGAGGGTCGCAGCTGTAATCGCCGCTCGTGGAGTCTCCACCAACTATTGAAGGTGAATAAACTTAGTTTTCCTTTGCTATCACAGGTGTCCAATTACTTGTTGGTAGATAGTGTATAAAAAATAACTAGTGGAAGAACAGAAGAAAAATTTATGCAAAAGCAGTAAAATTTGTGTTTTCAAAGTATATGTGGATTAAATCTTACCAGGCTCAGATCCATGAACTCTGCCAAGTGCAGAGGTGATTTATGAGCTTGACAAAAAAAAAAAATTACACAAGATTTGCCTATCAATACCTTGGATTCACTGAACACACAAACAAGTAATAAAGGTGACTCAAAAATTTTAGTTGTAAAAACTGACTAGCAGTTACATTTATCTGATCAGGCTTTTCGCCTGATCAGAATTTTGTTGAAAATTTTACAGATTTTTGTTTCTTTTGCTTTATTTCCACAAAGCACCCAGGAATGCCAAAAATGAGTTTTAGAGTCCAATTTCAATTTTTGTTGGGTGTATATTTCAGATTGATTATACAATTTTCTGATTTGCCTGGTATTCAAAATTGTAGTATTTCGATTTGTAATTTATTTATTAAAATTTCAGTGTTATTCAATTATTTGTTTAGTAAGAAAAATGTGTTCTACACTTGATATTTCCCTTTTTAGGTACTTTCACAAAACATCATGCACAACACAAAAGAATGATACACTTTGGCCAAAAATAAAATGAGCACCGAGGTTTCTTTCTCAGCGTGTAATGCATTACACCGGCCTCTGAAGTTTTTCCTATATTATTTGTATCCTTTCAATTATGTTTCTTTATTCTCTCCCTCCCCTTTTCGATTCCTCTTAAAATTTACTTGCATTTAGTGGTTTTTACCACCATGTTTTCTTAATACTTTCCTCTATGAACAAGGACACAAAAAAAAATTTGTTAAGCAAACGGTATGACACTCAGCAGCTACAGCTTAAGAAAATTTTTTTCAACAAAAAAATCCACTTTAGAGTAAGTTTCAATAGTTGTATCCTATTATTTTTTTCTTTCAGTTAAGGCAGCAACTTTTTTTTTTTTTTTTTGGTTTTTCAAGAAGCGATAGAGTCTGGTGGACACACGTCGACAAAATAAATGGTATATCTACAAAATTACCTTTATTTTCCCTGCTTGGTTAATTTCGGCGTCATCGTGTTTGTGACCAATGCTACGTTTTTCAGAGAAGGCTCATAAGTCGTGTGTTGAGGAATACAATTCGCACGGCGGTTTCATTTTACGCATCCAGGTTTTTTTCTTTTCTTTTAGTGACTTCGAATGGGATAGAGATAAGCAACGGCCAGGCATAGAGATTTGTCTGGGGAAGACATCTGAGTACTCAAGCGTCTAGAGAGGCCTCTATTTTCTTTTTCACTTCAAGATGTCTGCAACAATGGCTTCAACTGGGGGGTCGTCATCGTGGGTGTTCGCCCTCCGGACGGGGAATAAGATGGCTAGGAATCACAAGCGTACGATCGTCCACCATCTGGTCAAGGCATTGGAGACTATCGCTTGGCAATGAAATTTGCTGCTACTATTTTCGCAGGTCAGCGGGTGCAGACCTTAGTCGAACACGAAGCAAGTAAGAGTTACCCTCTGAAAACAGAAGAGCAAGTTAGGGAAGAGAAATCTCCCCTTAGCTCAAACTTTTCAAAGCTCTAGCGCGCATGCGCCAAAAAGGATGCTATGGCTTTCAACTACGCTATTGGCTGGAAGTTCTCATATGTTCTCTAACTTGGGGAAGGTGTTCACGAGGGGTGTGGTGGGGGATAAAGAACTTGTTAGTCATCCATGGCTCTTGACCATGATTTTGCAAAAATTCTTGTAATTCCACCTGCTATGCCCTGGAGATTCTATTTTATTCCAGTTTTGCAAGGTGACCTTTTCCAAAGAAATTTCTGGGCTTACAGGAAGCGAAATTCTTATCTCTGCTTTTGGAGACTCCCTTGTCTAGTGAAAAAAAAAACTAAATTGTGCAAATCCCGGGGATCCTTAATATTCACAAGAAATTTTACATCATGAACAATTAATATTTCTCGAAACTCAATACAAAAATTTTCACATTTCATTTACAGATTGCTGAATAAGAAATTTCAGAATTCCGGGGGAAAAAATTATTTCCTTAAAAAAAATTCTACTGACAGTGCACGATTCTATACCAAATTTTGTTGTGTCTTGCTAGCACACCTGAACTGTTGTACCAATAAATGCTTCATCACACACTATTTAATCTCAGTCATAATGTAAGCTTAATTTAATTAATAATGCACGAGTTCAGTTTACGATTCCAATGTTCATAATTTACTACATAATATATATATATAAATTTAAGTATTAAAATGAAGTGAATAATTTATTTCGCACATGTTCTAGTTTCACTCATAGACTAAAAGTAATTTTAAGCCATTTATATGTGTTCAAATTCTTTCTAGCTCTCGTTCCAAAGACAGACATATTAGTACACGTACAAAAACTATAACTACACAATTTCCACTAAAATCCGTGAACGAATGTTTAAGTGGGGGGAATGCTTTTCATGTTGTTCAGTTCGCCTCAAAGAATGAAACTCAGAAAAAGATTAATGCGATGAAAAATTTAAATAATCATTCTTGGAGACAAGAATAAGTGATTTTTTTTTTTTCGCTTAGTGGTACCAAAGACTGTGCCCTAATCTTCGACACCACTAATAGAAAAACAAAACATCAACACATCACCTAAGTGGAATGAAGCAATCTATTTTGACCTCCACTACCAATAAGAGCTTTGCTTTGTTTACTGAGAGTATATCCGCAAATTCGGACAAGTGCTGTAATGATGACACGCCATGTTGTATTTCCCAACCCTTTGAGGTTGAGAACACTGCAATCGATCCCCATGGCTCTCGTTCTATTCTCAGTCCACCCTCGCCAATTGAATAAACTATTCCACCCAGGCACTCGTTCATCGATTCTGCGCTGTTTAAAGCTCTTACGTCATGAACAGTTTACTAGATATATGCTTTGGCTGTATGTATTCATCTGTTGTATTAAATCCTTAAGATGGGTTTGTAGCCAATCCGAAAGATCATGATATTTTAAACTTTTAACTTGTGCGGCATTTTACTTGTAAACAAATCTTAACTTTGTGCAATTGATGCTTTTCAAGATATTATCGTACAGACTGCGCAAGCGAGAAGCGATCCCAAGAGAACGGTAGTGCGACAGCATAGTGACAGCAGGCTCACGAGCACAAGAATCCTTTATGAGCGGAAGAGTAAGATCAACTGGCAAAAGAAAACCAGGCGACTGAAGGTCCTGCGTAGGAGGAGAGTCCTAAGTAACTGGCATCGTCGACCATGGAGCAACAGGCGCGGGGGCAGTCGAGCAGGTGACACCAGACCTCTCATCTGCAGCAGACACATGAGCTGATAAGAGGTGTGGACAGCGGGAACGAACGTACCAGTGCTCTTACACTGAAAACAATTAAGGGTTGTAACCACATCAATACGAAAAGCCTGACCTCAAAGAACTAAGTGGAGGGAAGTACGGCAGTTTAAGAGAGCATCTTTTTTTTTTTGATTAGAGGTTTAACGACCACCGTGAGCAACTCAATGGGCTATAAGCAGTCGCCCGTCCCTAATTTAGGGTCACTGGATCCAGGAAAGGGAGAGAACCAGTGCCGTAAGACAAACACAACATCCATGCCTCACCGGGATTCGAACGCGCACCCCTTTCGGACGAATGATCAGAGGCCATCGCTTAGACCACTGCGCCACCGGGTCGGCAAGAGAGCATCTTCAGACTATAATACCAGGCGTGCCTCACGACGCAGCCCAAAAATCCCGCTGTCCTCTTCACGTAACATTAATCCCATCTGAACACTTAGATAACGTTTTAGAACGGGAATCTAACCCTCATTTTTCCGATTGCCGTTCGACCATGCTATCCGTTACACCAACCAGAACGACAGAGTCCCAAGTATCTCAGAGTTAAGTACGTATTAGAACATTCAGAGTTTCGCTAGTCGAAGCAAATTCTGCTTCCTCGTAGCACTACGTAAATCTCTAGTC
Source organism: Macrothele yani (assembly GCA_039090855.1). NCBI lineage: Eukaryota > Metazoa > Arthropoda > Arachnida > Araneae > Macrothelidae > Macrothele > Macrothele yani. Next base: position 38,793,975 of record CM077004.1, read on the forward strand.
TGTCAGGAAAATTCTTTGGAAGAAACGCTCTTCAAAATGCGTGAAGATGCGCGATTGATCTATACTTCGCAAACGTTTGGATGCCGCCCCGGTGGCGCAGTGGTCTAAGCGATGGCCTCTGATCATTCGTCCGAAAGGAGTCCGGGTTCGAATCCCGTTGAGGAATGAATGTGTTTGTCTTACGCCATTGGCTCTCTCCCTTCCCTGGAACCAGTGAACATAAATTAGGGACGGGAGACTGCTTATAGCCCATTGAGTTGCTCACGGTGGTAGTTAAACCTTCAATTAAAAAAACCGTTTGGATATATTTCCCCTTGGTAATGAAGTGAAAGTGACCTGTTATCGACACGAAAAACCGCTTGGTCGCCGAATTTTCAATTTCAGACAAACCGCAGCTAACCTCAGTACTTCTCATGATAAAGAAAATCACAATTGTCAATGTCATTCCAACAGATTAAAAAAATTTCGATCTTCACCATGAACATATTACCGGTGACCTAGGTATAGTGCCTTTTCAGGAGTTACTTACCCTTATGTCTTTGGGCACCAAGTGCAGGTTGTCACCTCGTTTAAATATAAAAGTCCATTTCACGTAGTAATCTTCTGCAATATGTACTCAAACTTTCCTATGAGTTCGGTCTGCCTCTCGAATCCTTCAACGAGTGGTTGGATGGTATGTTTGTGACATTCGTCACGAGCTTGTTAAACTGACACGCTGTAAGGTTTGAACTCAGCAACCACAACCTACCATTCATTAATTCACAAATTCGTTCACTCCAAAAGTTATTCACCGTTTCCCCAGTAGATAAAACTAATAATTTTGCCATTATCTGCAAACAGTTTTTAACAAAGTCTTCTATTGCAGGAGATTAATACTATGGATACATACACCACAGCTTCTTAAAACCGTGAAGATGTTAAGAAAATAATTGCTCTACATAAACTGATTAAGCGCACCGTCTCTAACAAATTTTCTTTTTGTTTATGCCATTCCAAAGTTCGATAAGAAACAAGTTTTTCTGTTTATAATCAGTGGACGCAACTGCTACAATAGTAAAATTGATGGAGTTGCTTCAAAAGGTACTTAGCAGTGCTTCGTAAAGTAGATCAGACCTGGATCATTGGGAACAATGACAGTTTTAGAAGCGTTGAACTCAACCACTGTCTCATCTGTTTATACCTACGATTTTAAAAACCTATTCACTTCGATTTCATAGAAGGGTTTATGGCAGGTAGCCTTAAATTTATACACTAAGCTTGAGTCCGAAGTTACAGAACAATTTTGGCATTTTTTTTAGTAGACTTCTGAATCTCTATTCTAAAAAAAAAACTGCCGCTGTTTTAGAAATTTCGCGACACTCTTGCTTTCCTAGCTCGCAACACAAAACGTATTGAACACAAAAATATGAAATTTACATCGTTTGTAGAGAATTGTTTGGAGAACACGCTGAAATAAACAGTTTCTCGATTCTAGCGAAACTTCATGAGCTATTTTATTTGAAATTAAGGTAAACAAAAAAAAAAGGCGGGGGGGGGGGGCAATTAGGTCGCGTTCGGACACACAAATAGCAACAGAACCACGAAACTTTGTAGGCTTGTAGTGCCATGACCGAATGTTTGCACCTAGTCTCCCTTTTTTTAAATTTTGATTTAGTTTAAGAGAGGTTAAATTTCACAAAATTCTGTATTTCGCGATGGGATCCGTTTAAAAAAACTGATATGGCAAACTATAAATTATAACGCATTGCAATTTTTACAGCAAAAACTTACAACTATCGTCCATTTTATAAAAAAAAAAATAGTTATTTTCTGATTTTTAAGCATTTTTTAAAGACTCAAAGGAAAGAAACGAACGGTTGTCTGTCTTCACGATAACCACAGAGGAACGTTCTGGTCCCGTCACCTGCTGCCATGGAGACTCAGAATTTGTTATGCATATGTTTTGTTGGTAAAGCCATCTCAGTTGTTTAAGGCGGATGTCAAGTAAATTTGCTTCCTATACTTCCAATGGAAAAAACTTCTGTATACATTTTCTTCACAATGCGTTCCCAAGGATTAAAATTTGAACATCGATTAAAAGCTTCATTTTATAACTTGGAATACTTAATATCTTCTAAAACATAACCACAATTATGCAATCCAACATTTGTCTACTGACGTCATCAAAGTACAGGACGCGCCATTTTTTCTGGTTCCAACACCAAAGGAAAAGTTTGATTTTATATAATTATGGTTATGTTTTAGAAAATAATAAGTATTCCAAGTTATAATATGAAGTTATTTTAATCGATGTTCAAATTTTCATCCTTGGGAACACAATAATTGTGAAGGAAATGTGTACAAAAGTTTCCATTGGAAGTATAGTGTTGGCTTAATTTATTTTAAGTATTGTGGTAGACGCCAACTTATCAGAAGAATCGTTAGGAAGCAAAATTACTTTTACGTCCACCTTAACGGTTTAGCATAACTGTTTACGGAAATTCTTTTTGGACCGCTTTTGTTTTCTTGGTAAATTTAGTAATTGCCCCAAGTTCAAACGACAGAAGTCCGACCTTCTAAAAATTAACGACAGTAAAAAAAAAACTTTAATTTCGGAATAACAAGCCTTATTTGCTTAGACATGCAATAAAATTTGAAATTTATGAGTTTTCCAGTTTTTATTTCATGTGATATACTTTGAGATCGGGCTGCAGGACCCGAGCGCTACTCTGGAAACGAGCGTACCGGGTCTAGAGGCGCAGCCCCTAGTAAATAATTTTTATTACCGTGGGCGGTAAGTCCAAACTCGTGGTATTCCAATGGGTAGTCTTCTCAACTATAGCCTAGTCAACTTTATCTGTACTATTTTGAAGATTGATTTACTGCTGCTTGCCCTTTGCCTGGTTTCGCTCTGAGGTATGTTGAAGACATTGTCATTAACATTCCTGACGTTTTGCGATGGGCTACTACTTGTATCCTGGGGACCTTACCTTACAAAAAGCAATGGCTAGTCTACTTGCGTTTCGTACCTCGACTGGCAGGTGTACAAGGGGGAGATGTTTTGAATCTTTACGATAAAAGAAATTCTTTTGATTTCGGTGTTCAATGGGCCGCGGGTGGCCTAGCGGGCAACGTTCGTAACTGCCACGGAAAGGACCTCAGGTTCGATCCCAGACTTGTACGAACGCTCGATCCACTAAATATCCGCCGTGGTCAGTTGGGTACGTTAAGCCGTCGGACCCCGGGTACTGGCCCCCCGTTAATAAGGGAGTCTTCCTCTTTTTACTTCGCTTTCGTGTCACTTTCCTATCTGGCACTCTAGCCCAAATCTCCTAGCTTCCTATTTTCTAAGGGTTGTTGAAGACCTAGGGTCAGACACTCTAAAATACTCTACATATGATCATATGTAGAGTATTTTAGGGAGTGTCTGACCCTAATGGTCTAACTGACGACTCAAAGGTCAAGCCAATTTCGGACTTCCCGAGGCCTAAGTCGGCAAAAGAATTTTCTAGATTTCTAGGCATGACCGTGTGGTACCAACAGTTCGTTCCGGGGTACGCTACTTTATGCGAACCTTTATTTGCCTTGAAACGAAAATATAAACACTGTTTGGTCCACGGAGGCAGAGACTGCCTTTAATGCTCTTAAACATGCCTTGCTTTCGCCACCTGTGTTAGCCTTTCCTAACCATGCAGAAATGTTTAATATCTTTACCGATGCATCAGGTGTTTGTCTAGGAGGTGTTCTATCTCAACGAGGGCATCCTATTGCACATGCCTCTCGAATTTTCAACAAAGCAGAACGTAATTACTCTGCTACTGAACGAGAATGCTTAGCTATTTTATTTGCTGTCACCAAATTAAATGCTATCTCAATCATTTAATTGTCAATGTCATTACGGATCATTCGGCCCTACAATATTTAACCACTGCAAAGAATGTCTCTAAGATTGTTAAAATGGACACTTCGATTTCAGGAATATAATGTTCGAATTCAGTATCGTCCTGGTAAATCAAACCAACTGCCTGACTCATTGTCCGGTCAGTTCTGGTGGCCAGGCGGATACTGAACCTCCCTATTTCTCATTTCGGAAATCACTTCAAGGGAGCAAATAATTTCTGAACTGCCGAATGATCCAGATTTTGGGGAAATTTATAGTTTTACTCGCTGGTTGTTCTGCTCCTAGTGAACCTTCTTTAGCGGGTCGTAGTCAAAATTATGAGATCATCGATGGTATTTTGTATTATACAAAATTTGTGAACTCGAGAGCTGAGTACCTCCATGCGATACCTCAGTCTCTCCGCAGGGCCTTACTCCACGAGTTCCATGATGTTCCTCTTGCTGGCCACTTAGGCATACAAAAAACTTGCACTAAACTTCGAGACGTAGATTACTAGCCGGGCATGTACAATAGCACACTTGCATACATTCGCTCATGTTAGTACTGTCAAAAGTACAATTATGATAATAAACGACCGGCCAGTCACCTTATTTGTAGTTCAAGTAATTATGTTTTTGAAACAGTATAGATTTATTGAGCCCTTATCCATTATCAACTAAAACTAAGTCTCGTTATATTTTAGTTGTTACAGATAATTTTTCAAAATGGGTGGAAGCATTCCCTATTAAAGCAGCTGCGGCTGATGTAATATGAGATACTTTAATACATAATGTTTTTTCTCGTTTTGGCTGTCCGCGTACCGTAGTCTCGGACCACGGGGTTCAGTTCATTTCGGAGTTATTTGAGTGAATGTGCGAGAGGCTTCAAAAATCAAACAAATTTATAAGTCCATATCACCCTCAAGCCAATCCGGCTGAGCGTGTAAATAGAACCTTCCTAAAGATTATCTCAACCTTCATTGGCAATAATCATGGGCGAAGCAAAACATTTCAACGTGTTCGTGCCAACGCTCTTCGCTCATCATTTCATGAATCAACGCGGCTTACGCCCGCTGAACTTTTTCTAGTGCGCAAAATCCGCACCCCTTTGGTTGATTTCACCGATAATGCCAGTTAAATTCTCAAAGACCAACGCCTGAATCTGTAAAACTACTTGCGCAAAAAGCACGGGCTGCTATCAGTCGAGCTCAATTAAGCCAAGCTAGGTACTATAATGCGAAACTGAGTGAACCAGATCTCGTAGTTGGAGATCTGGTCTCCGCACCACATCATCGGGAGTTTTGACGTGGTGACGCTTTATCAGTCAGTACCTGTCGACGAGGCAGTAGACACTTTAAAACAAGCACTTGCCGATTCTTCAATGTTTTCACGGGACTCACTACTGGGTATATCCTATGCGATTGATGTGGTGACTGAATCAATTTTTTTCTGTTTTAATAACATAATTTACAAGCAGTCCAATGGTGTTGCCATGGGCTCACCGTTATCGGCTGTACTAGCAGAGGCCATCCTCAGGCCGCTGGAATCAAAAAATTCTAAATGAAGCTAAGCTCGCTCCTCTTATATGGCCGAGATACGCCGACGATGTATTTTTTGTCTGGCAGCATGGAGCTGATGAACTGAACGCTTTGTTCGCTTTTATTAATTCCCTCCACCGGAACATATGTTTCACCATGGAGTGTGAGGACAACGGCAGTCTCCCGTTTTTGGAAGTCCTGATCAAGAAATCTAGTTCTGGATCCCACCAAACCAAGGTTTATTAAAAGTCAACATATGTCCCGAATGTAATACTGCCCACCTCTATGGGACCAGTTACGCACAAATTAGCCATTTTCAGACATAGGGCTAAACGTGCCTTTATTATCTCCTCTGACACTGAATCCAGACTTGAAGTCCACAACCTAAGAGATCTGGCCTCTTCCTCCGGCTACAGTGTGCAAGTGATCGAGGACATTATCAAGAACGCCGACGCTGTCCTTCTCCAACCCGGGTAGCCGCCATACCATGCCTTCGCTGCAATATATTGGGGCTTGCCCTTATGTACCAGGCCTGACCCACTTCTTGCAGAACACCTTAAAGAAACTCTGGCTTAGCTTTGGAATACGCTCACAGAGATCGATATCACGCCACCTGCTATCATCCTGGAACACCCATACCTCTGACTGATGCGGGAGTGTACTCCATAGCATTGGAATACATGGATGGTACCACCAAGCACTACATCGGAATGGCAAAACGCTCTTTTGCTCTTCGACTAATCGAACACAAACGGGACGTCTCGCACGGAAGATTGACAACCGCCTTATCCAGGGAAGTGGTTACCCAATTCGCCATCCCAAAATGGGACCAGATAGCTTCCCCAAGTATGGCGCACATTTCTTCACGCTTAGCACGTTTCTGTTGACATCTCTCGTTGACGCATGCTCCCGACGCAACATATCACGTTCTCAAATTCTATTAATTTTATTTAAAAAAAAATTCTATTCTTTGTTCTTTTGTCTTGCCTAACCACGAACAAGTCTGAAGAAGGCACTCGTTGGTGTTTAAAGCTTACGCTTTATTCATAACATTTGTACGTCAATAAACGAATATCTTATTTCCTTTGCATACTGATTCTATTATTAACCTTTGTGTGCTTGACACTCGTTGTGTTTGGTGTTGAATTTTTTCTGCAAGTGCAGTTTTTTTTTTCAACTAAATTTACACCATGTTACAATGTTCGACTATTCAATTAACTTAGTTTGAATGTTGTTCTTCCCTGAAAAGTTATCAGGAGTGGACGAATGTGTAAATTAACTTCGTTAAAAATGTAGTTTTTTCCTGCCATACGCAGTTTTTTTTTTTACTACTATGCTACTTCTTATATGTATAGTGAGGAGAGTTCTCCGCACATATTGTGACAAAATATTTATCACGACTTATGATACGGAAATTTGATGTACAAAAAGTCTTTTCTATGAATGTTCGTGATATTGAACGATTCATGTCTAGAGACTGTACTGATAAAGTTAGCTACAGCAACTGATCAACAAATCTCTTCATCCATTTTGTAAGTTCTTATCTGAAAGAGATGAATGATCAAATTGTTTGAAAGGATACCTCTACAAAATTAATAGGTTCTTGGCGCAAAAAAAATACGAGGGAGATGATGTGACGTATATTCTAAATTAATACGAGGGAGATTATGTGACGTATATTCTAAATTAACTTTCCTTTTTCGTTTCTTTCCCAATGTAAATCTTTAGTGTATTCTCAGTTATACTTCACTCTTAACGTAATATCTTTTCTCTCAAACGAATACTGTTTGCAACATAATTGAGGTTGAATGAACGTGACGTATGCCTGAGATAAGATAAGAACGAGAGATAAAACGACGTGTAAGCTGCTGCTTGGTGAGCGATGCTAAAGAGAGCGTTGCTTGGAGAAGTGTTGCAAGTTGAGCGTTGTGTTAAGAGCTGTGTGGAGAGTTTAATGCGAAGTACTATGTAATGTGATTTGTTATGGAAGTGCTACATCCTGAATAAAGCATTTTTCCGTAAGTTTGACTTCTGTTTACATGTTTCGTCTGGCCGTTAAGGTTTAATTTAGGAACTATTTCATCTTATGGTTATGTTTTTAAAATAACGTAGAAGTACGAAAGGACTTCTACGTCATAGTTGCCATAGCGACCCGAACAGTAAAATGTTACATGTGGCAAACCTGAAGTTGGGAACCGTTACGTCGACTGCCATTGAAGGCCAGCCATTGCAGCGCTTGTCTGGCTAGGTGCCAAAGTCATGCGAACTGAGGTCACTAATCGACCACTAGCCTGTGACGTGCCTTCCCCACAGAACGCACACGACCTAAAGGCAGATAGCACGAACGTCTGCGTAGCTCAGTTGGTAGAACTTGTTCCTGAATAAGTGGATTCAGGTTCGATCCCTGGCGTGGACCAAAAATGACAAATTTACTTCGTTATAATGGCACCCGAACTTCTCGGATGACCCGACCGTTAAAGATCTCGCAATGGTGCGATGTTCTTTCCACACAGAGACAAAAGGAATCCCTTCTTTAGCGCTTCAAAAAAATAAATGTTTGTGATGTTGCATTCCACACCAGATTGACTGGGAATTCTCAAGTGCACGTTCTACAGCGGATCGCTGCCTGCAACGATTCATGGTCACGGCTGACCCGTGGACCATGCCCCGGCCCTCTTTCGGGGGGTGACTTGCCTGCCCCGCAGGACGCACACGACAAAGGCAGATACCAGCGAGAACGAACGTCTGCGTAGCTCAGTTGGTAGAACTTGTTCCGGAATAAGTGGACTCTCGTTCGATCCCGGCGTGGACCAAAGATGACAAATTTACTTCGTTATAAGCCTTTAGGTGCTGCATCCAGTCTCTTTCTGGGTGCTGACGATAGATCAGTGTCTGCCAACACCCTGGTAAACTGAAGGATCCCAGTTTCATTCGCGACCGCCAGTCATGTTAGCATCGTGGTGCTACTGCGCATGACAGCAGGTCACCGCTTGTCCGCATCAGGGCACACTGACAGCTGCACGATACAATAGGTTATGCAGCCCATTTTGATACCGTTCCAGAATAGCCCCACATCAAATTTTCCAGCAATATAACGCCCATGTACAAACCGATCGGGTGTCCAGACAACGTTCGTAACATGTTCGAACACTGCCATAGCCAGAAATATCGCCCGATTTAGGCAGAATCGAAAACTTGTGGGATCACATTGTACGTTGTCTGCAGTGGAATCTGCCTGCACGCGATCTGGATGAATTATCGAGCATTTCCATGCCGTATTGGTGCATGTACTGCCGTTCTCTGCGGTGCAGCCACTTACTGAGACGTACCCATTTGTACTGAGTTATCTGACACTATACGTGGCTGAAAATAACATCAAGGTAAATTCTTATGTACTCCTATTTGCATGCTCAATTTCACTGCTCCATCGGCAATCCTGGGTGGGGTCCTTTCAATCTCAAACAGTGCATATTTTCCACAGAAATCTGGCCTGGGTATTATGAACGTCAGAGGCCGAAGCTACAATGGCAGCAACATGTCCGGAAAGTATTCTGGTGTTCAAGTGCGCATTCAGGAAATAGATCTACTAGAGGAATACGTACCATGTTCTGTTCACACTTTAAATTTAGTTGGAGTGAATAGCATGGGTGGTTTTCGCAGAAGTACTTTCACATTTTTGCAAAATTTAGTGTGTTTTTTCTGCATCAACTCACTGTTGAAACATACTTCAGGAGAAAGTCCAGGCTGCACCATATGGAAATCAATCACTTGCAATGAAGAGTCAGTTACCAGACTGTGTGTAGATGCTGCAACTACAAGATCCGTGAATCAAAATTAGTCAAACAGAAAATTTTGTATTTTTTTTGACAGAAAATGTATTTGATTCTCCACAAACGAGATCAAGCGAAAATTACTGAAGAAAATGCAGACGATGTAAATATCAATCAGCACAGTAGGTTGAGACAATATTTCAGGATATTAAGCTGTTCAAATCAAATTCTTGCCAGAATCCAAAATGAAATATTTCTGATGTACCTAGAATTTTCCAGTGTTTAGTTAAATAAGTTCACTTCAAGGCGAAATTTTGAAGTCTATGAAGAAAGCCGAGACGCTAATGTTTGAAAATGTGCAATACCATGGTCACGATTCCTGAAGAAAGCGCCGAAGAAGAAGTACCTACGTGAATGTAACAGCGAAAATATAGAACCGAGTGCAAAGGGTCTATTGGGTTACAGCGAAAGAAATGTCCGGTGCGAACGAGCACTGGAGACAGGCTCCCCCACCACAGCGAAATGGAACCACCCATTGGTGTTGTGAGTATCAAAGAAGCCCCGAAAAGCAATTGTCCTTACAGTGATGTCACAGCCCCCACGAACCGCAAGTATAGTCATTTTCTTGTAGGACTTCCGTCCACAGTGGGTAGATTTTTAGGTCCTAGCCACCTACAGCGAGTTAGCCTTTTGGGCAGGACACAGAAACCGGAAGGAATGAGAGCAAGTCTAGCGACTTTGACAAAACAGTTTGTAGTGAGATTAGAGGACAGTAGATGGCGCCACCGTACAAGTACGATGTTGCACATAGAGGGGAGATAATTTCAGGGGGTCATAGGAAAGGATACCCATTTAAAAAGTGGGTCCAGCCTGAGGGCAGTCACTTATCGTGCTCGTCCGATACACGGCGAATATTCAGTGATTGTTAGCAAATCACACCACCTCCACAAATCAGCCCAGGGTCGAACCTTAGGACCTTGCACTGGTAGTCTGAATTGCCAACCACTCAGGCATTCGCGGCTGCTGTTGCGAGTATCATGTCACAGAGTTACTATAAATAGCTAGCACGTGTGAAGACCAAGGTTCAGGCGTTGTTTGGAGATAACGTGGCTTGCATTTGAGAGTAGTATTCCTGTATGAATTTAAACTGGGCCATTCTGCAGGAATTACCGCTCGAAACGTTAACAAAGCGTATGGGGAGACTACAGCCAACGAACGTTAACCATTTGGCGATGGTTTCTGAAGTTTCGAAGCGGAGATACGGACCTGCAAAACGAAACACTTGGTCACGATTGCTGTTTCTGACTGTTCTGTTAAGTGCAGTTGAAGCGGACCCCCGAAAAACTTGTGAGATAGCGGCAGAGGTAGATTCCCACCACACGACAGTTGTTCGGTGTCTGACTGCGCTCGGTAAGGTAAAAAGCTGGACATTTGGCTGCCACATAAGTTGACAACTACCAACAATACTAGGCGTTTGGAAGTCTGAACGTAGATGCTTGCCAGGAATAAACAGGAATCTACTGCAGGGAATAGTCACCTGCGACGAAAAATGAGTCATTATGATAATCTGAAACTATCTGCACAATGGTTAAGCAAGCAAGGCACAGCCTGCTGGACGGCATCCAATGCCACCCCTACACACCAAGAAGATTCTCCTTAGCCAGGATATTTCATCGGAGTTCCTTGGCAAGAGAACAACGCTGCGGAACGTTATTGTGCTGAATTACACCAGACTCACCAGAAACTGCTGTAGAAAAACCCGGCTTTGGTCAACAGACATTCTGCTCCAGGACAACATCGGCCCTTATGTCGCACAACAAACGATGCTGACACTGTGCCTTTGACTCAACCTGCTATTCCCCGGACTTGTTTCTGACAGACTCATCCGTTTCGTCGCGTGGATCACTTCCTGTCTGTGAAACAGGACACGACATACATCGAGGTTCAAGGTACAGTTGAGTCTTGTGACTTCTTCGGGTCCAAGACACAAACTTGTTCCGGGATCATGGCCTTGCCGGGCAGATGGCAACTATGCGTCGATGCAGAGGGGGATTATTTTGCCTAGGTAAGTTGTCCCACTTATCCGTTCTCGCCGTCCACGTGTGCTGGTCCGTTGCTGGGCATTTCATTAGCACCAACCCAATATTTAGAACTCAGGTTCATTATGTGCTTTAGTCACTTAGCTTTCAAGCAGAATAAGTGCATATGAAATTAGAAAATTTCAATTTTTCAAAGAACTCAAGATCAGAGTCTTTTGAAAGCAAAAGCATTGCAGGCATACTATAACAATGACCTTTAAGGATCAGTTTGCCGACGAGTTTTTCAATTCTCAAATGATGGAACAGTGCACCATTCCCCAGTTTCTGCAAACTTTCCAAAGTACACAACTTAGAAGTCACATTTACGAACACTAATACTGCATTTAAAATTCTCATGACATTACCAATTTTAAATTGTACAAGTGAGATCCTTTTCTTTGCTGAAAAAGACTGAAATCTCTTACGATCAACCATGTGGCAAACTAGACTGACATTAGCTCAGCTTTCTCTGGACAGTGACATGACGCAATCTTTTGATACTCTGATGTCGAAGAAAAATATTTAACCCTGCTGTTTCATCCTCAAATGAGTTAATTTTTTTTATTCATTCCTAAAAATAAGTCAAAATATATAGTGTCCAAGCAGTACTTCACATCAGTTTTGTCCGATAATGGACAATACTTTCATGCCATGTGCTTAGATTTTAGAAAAATCTAACCGGTAGTAGGTGCTAACCTCACCCTTTTCGGATTTTATTTTTTTAATTCAAACTCGTTCCTATAGACAGAATTTTATATTTTGCAGTTTTGATATATTGATGTGATTAGATTTGCGCAAAATTGGGAAGCCGGAAGTGGTAGTTGCTATAGCGCTTTTCCTTTCAATTTTTCATGCAGTTTTCACTTCAGTTTGAGGAAGTACAGTGGAGGCAACCATATATTTTTTTTAGTGGGATGCATTGTCCTCATGTTTCAGACACAAGAATCAGTAAAAGTTTAGGATTCTGAAAAACTGGCTTCTGGAACAACAGGACCCACAATATTCACTGAAATAAAGATGCCCATCCATTTTGTCCTAGATAAATACACTATCCACCAACAAGTAATTGGACACCCCTGCAATCGACGATATCTGCGGTCCTGATACAAGTCACGGCCGCCGCCGTTAAATATCGTGTGGGAAACAACACAACCAGTCGCATGCAAGATGCCACGCAGTTCGGAGCTCTGATTTCGAGAAAGGTGTAACCGTCGGGTATCACAGAAATGGCCGCTCCATACTTGACATATCCAACGAGTTCAAGTACCCAAAATCAACAGTTCCTTACGTGATTAGCAAGTGGAAGATTAGTAGACTGAATGAGCCCCGACCCGGCAGACCCACAAAACTGGAAGTTAGAGACCGACGGGTGCTGGCCAAAGAAATTCGGAAGAACCGCAACAAATCGATAAGCCACATCCGCGAGGAGTTTAAACAGGCGTCCGAGAGTGTTCTTTCGATGAATACCATCCGTAAGGAAGCCCATCTGCTCGTTTATCATGGACGTGCTGCCGCCCACAAGCCTTTGATCACCAAGTCCAATAGCGCTGCTCGGCTAACGTGGTGCAAAGAACGTAGACAGTTGATCAGTGAAAACAGGTTCTCTGGAGCGACGAATCAAGGATCACCCTCTACCGTTCGGATGGCAGGGTCTGGGTTTGGCGTCTGCCTTGAGAACGCCTCCTGCCGGAATGTATTGTGCCAACTGTGAAGTTCGGCGGCGGTGGAATTATGCTATGGAGGTGTTTCTCCTGGGATGGCACAGGACCCTTGGTCGCAATTCCTGGTATACTCAACGCAGAGACATACTGCACCATTTTGGATGACCATGCGCTTCCTACGTTGTGGCAGTTTTACAGGGTGGACCCATGTTACTTTCAGGATGACAATGCCACCTGTCATGTTGCGAAGTCCACCATGGCTTCGTATGCTGACAATAGGGTTAATCGAATGGATTGGCCCTGTCGAGCACCTCTGGGACGAGTTGGAGTGTCGACTTAAGGGGTGCCCCCACCGTCCGAAATCGGTGAAGGAACTGACTTGTCTTCTCCAAGCAGAGTGGAGGAAAATACCGCTAGCCGTCGTACAACGCCTGGTTGTGAGTATACCCGGAGGGTCGCAGCTGTAAACGCCGCTCGTGGAGGCTGCACCAACTATTGAAGGTGAATAAACTTAGTTTTCCTTTGCTATCACAGTTGTCCAATTACTTGTTGGTAGATAGTGTAGTTATACTAAGAATCTATGACTAAAAATCCCTGGGGACGTTTAACATCACGAACTGATAAGCCAGTTGTCCCCACACAGCTAATTTAGTCGAAAGATAGTCTGGGTGTAAATGTTTTGTGCCCAGGAACCATGATGCAGTAAATCAGGTCTGGTTTTGAATGCCACTTTTCATATGATATTGCCAAAACGCTACCACCACAAATAGAGCAGAAACTTTATATTGACCCCTTGCAATTAAATATGGGTCAGGGACCTATTAGATATGATTACCAACCAGGCTTAAAGTTTATTTTTGATGCCGGGAAATAAAGCTATGAAAATCAGAGACAGCTGCAGCAGTTTAAAGCCCTGTTGTTTCAGAAGCCAGTCTCTCAGAATCAATCCCGATTTTTCCGCCTGTTTTTGGAAATATCAGAAACCTGTCCTTGACAGAATGAGTATTTGGTTTTTTTGGAACGAGTGTAAGTATGAGATCCGACCATAATCCTTTGTAGTACCTGACCGATAGATGACTACAGAGACCGAAGTTTCCGACGTGGGCATTAGCTTTGCAACGATACGGTGTTAGTGTTTCGCATACGGCAGGCAAGTTATATTGTAATTCAGGTAGCCTTACCTGGTTACTTACGAACAATATAATTGTGCAGAAAGAATAAAGGTACTTGCTTGCATGTAAATATTAACTGGGAGTGACATTACTCCGAAGTGTGTATATGGAGAAAAATTGAAATTTCAAAGTAATACTTGTGTATACACATGCGAGTGTATATATACCGATGAAGCCCTACATTATGATCACACCCAATGGAAACGAGCGCACCAGGAGGCCAAACGGTGGCGCAAGTGAAGCTCATAGAACAGTATGCAACCCAAAGATCTCCTTTCGGTTAGTAGTGGTATGTGTCAGAACGGGAAAAGCTGCCCATCTATCGGAATTTCATAAACTACAAGTTGTAATGGCACAGCGTGCCAGAAATACGATCTCTGCAATGGCGTGGCTTGTCCACGTGCCGCTGTAGTGAATATGTACCAGAAGAAGTACACAGTTGGCCAAATGACGAACAGTCGTCCTGCCGTGACACACGCAGCTCATTGATGCCAGAGGGGAACGGAGACTGTCGCGCATCTTTCACAGCGACCGCAGGGCCACAGTGCGGCAAATCACCCAGAGCTACAACAGTGGTGATCAGGGCAATGTGCCATGACATACAGTTCATCGCAGCGTTCTGCGTACGGGCCTGCATAGCCGGAGGCCCAGAAGTGTCATTCTCACTACAAGTCATCGCCAACATCGCATGAAATGGACCCAAGATCGAGATTGCCCCCCCCCCCCCACGGATAATTGGAAGAAAGTGGCCTGGTCTGTTGAATGAAGATGCCTGGTGAATCACGCAGATGGTCGAATGCGGATACGCAGATTACCAACTGATTCTATGGAACCTGGACGCACTGTTGAAAGGAAACATTCCGGCGGCTGCGGTGTTATGCTGTGGGAGATATTTTCTTGGGACAATTTCGGCCCCATTCTCCCAATAGCAAAATCCCTGACAGCAGTCAGGTATCTGAACATCATTGTGGATCAAGTTCGCCCATTCATGACAACTGTGTTCCTTGCTGGGGATTGCTTTTACAAACAATGTTCAGTGCCACACTGCCGAAATTGTCAATGAACATTATGATTCTGACAATGCAGTGGCCTACAAATTCACCTGAGATTAACACAATCTAACATTTTTAGTTCGACTTGGGAAGGCAGGTTCGTGCTAAAGGCAGCCCCCCCCGCAATGTACGGGAACTGGAAGATCCGCTGTTGACACTATGGTACCAGGAGTGCAGTCAAGGCCTGGCACCACCAGGCTACTGTTTTTTTTTACCTGACTGAATTTGTCTTTTTGAAATTAATTCAATCGTCGCCCATCGGAATCTACATATATTTTTTTCCTTCATTTTTTTTTTCATGGTGGCTATGCACAATTCCGTAGATCTTTTGTTTACCGAAAGCACCTCAAACAGCCAGTGAAGTTGGTACCAGACAGTCCGCACAAAGAAAGGAATCAGTCTGAGACAAAGGATTAGGCGACCTACCACCCCACATCTTGCAGTCACGGAGAACATCACACGTAGAACAGACGATGTCAGACGGGGGTTAAATCCCTAAAGAGATCACCTTGTCGTTTTGAGTAAAGGCTATGGGGAACGAAAGAAAGCATTTGCTTTGAAATTGTGATACTACCGCTCTTACAGTTTATGGCAGTACGTTAAATGCCCTTTTACTTTGCATGTGGTGGGATCTCATCTGGTGCCCACCCCATTCTATATAATCAGATGATCCGAGATTTCTTAAGTGGAAGTTGATGCTGTACAACTTCCCTCACACCATTAACCTAAGCGGTCGTGTGAGAGGAGCCGCTTTTCCTATGCCAAATGCCATGGGCAACAACTTTCCCTACTGAGACTAACTGCAAATTCATCCAGCTGGGTACCATTCCATTTGCGGCGACATTTGAAGTTTTAAATGTATCCTCCCAATGAGTGGAAAAGAGGGAGAAGGACTTATTTTCTAAATTATGTCATCTTTGAATTGGTTGTGGGACGAGTAATTAAAGTCTTGACAGGCAGCTTGTGATTCGCAGTAGCTGTTTTTATTTTGCTCGCCTACGAGTTCTTTTCCCCTTCATTCATATATTTTTGTACTTTAGAATTTAAGCAACTTAAGTTCTTCTGGGTATTTTTGTTCTTCAACTTGTGGTAACCGGCAATGAAGAGAACAGGCGTTTATCCTCCAAAAAGCTTAAAACACAAGCAAAGTAAAATAGTTTTTTTTTTTATTGCAAAAAGTGAAACCTCATCAAAATCGAATGCAGTTTTGGAGAGTAGCCGAGGATACCCAAGCTATCGATAATTTAGCAACTGTGCATAATGATTTTGATGTTAGTGATGAAGCTGAGCGTATGGAAACCTTTCCTGATTTATATCATCAGTGGGTTGAAAGAAAGCTGAAACATCCTTGGCCAGATAGTAACGACTGATGCTGGGGATGCATTTTCTGTTCTAAGGTTAAGTCCCTAGGGCCCAATAAATCTCAGGGTCTATATTAATTCTGAGTGGAGTAACTTCAAAATATATAATGGGGACACGAAGGAAATGTTGAAATCGCTTAGAAACAGAATTAGCCTCCATGGTGTGCAACAGTAAAATCAAAAAGAAACTGATGCTAGAGTATATATCTCTTGTTATTTTATTTTCCTATGCAAATTATCTTTTCACTTAACGAGATGTTTCTCCCGCTGAATTATGTGGCAACGAGTGTAAGTCATGACGTGGTGGTATGCAATATATATATCATTGTCAACCATTATCAATCCACTGCTGGACGAAGGTCTCCAAGTTTTCTCCACAACGGTCTGTCTTGTGCCAGTCTTCTCCATGTCACCCCTGCATACTTTCGAATTTCATCCACCCATCTTCCATGTGGTCTTCTCGGTCTTTTCCTGTCCCTCTGAATCCAATCTAAAATTTCGGCTGTCCATCGATGATCTGCCCTTCTGGCAGTATGTCCAGCCCATTGCCATTTCAGGGATTTAACTCTGATCATGATGTCTTCCACTCTTGTCATTTTTCGGATCCACGAGTTCCTCTTCTTATCTCTCCTGGTTACACCAAGTATGCCCCTCTCCATGCTTCTTTGAGTTGTCTGCAGCCTTTGTATGTCTCTTTTAGTTAAAGTCCACGTCTCTGCACCATACGTAAGCACTGGAAGGATGTATTGTTCAAACACTTTTCTTTTAAGACATAATGGCATATTGCTCTTGAAAATTATGTTGTTTCTTCCAAAAGCTCTCCAGGCAAGTTTTGTACGCCGATTAATTTCTTCATCAATGTGACCCTCACTTGATATCTGCTGTCCAAGATAAACGTACGTGTCTGTTATCTCCAGCTTTTCTCCATCAATCGATAAATCTTCATTTCTTGTAAAAGCATTGAACATCACTTTTGTCTTCTGAAAGTTCATTTTTAATCCCACTTCTTTACTCTTGTCAGCAAGTTCCTGGATCATACTCTGCAGTTCTGATGGGG
The DNA here is from genome assembly GCA_039090855.1 of Macrothele yani. Taxonomy (NCBI): domain Eukaryota; kingdom Metazoa; phylum Arthropoda; class Arachnida; order Araneae; family Macrothelidae; genus Macrothele; species Macrothele yani. The sequence goes on from CM077004.1 coordinate 38,811,522, forward strand.
TAGTTGCAAAAATGACTACGTCATCAGCAAAACGAAGGTGGGTTAGATAATCTCCATTAATCTTTATCCCCTTGTTTTCCCAGCTCAGCGACTGAAAAACACCCTCCAATGTGGCATTAAAGAGCTTCGGAGATATGGTGTCACCTTGTCTCACTCCCTTTCCAATTTTTACGTGTGTTGTATTTTCAAACAGCCGAATCTTTGCACTTGCATTTTCATAGATGTTAATAATATTAATGTATGCATCTTCAATACCGCTGGTTTTCAGAGCCATTGTAACTGCTGATGGTTTCACCGAATCAAAGGCTTTTTCATAATCGATAAAAGCCATGCACAATGGAAGTTCATATTCCCTCGCTCTTTCAATTAGTTCTCTCAGCACATGGATATGATCTATTGTGCTGTAGCCACTCCTGAATCCAGCTTGTTCTCTCGGTTGAGCCATGTCCAGTGTTACCTTCAAGCGGTGTGAAAGAACTTTAGTGAAGATTTTATAAACTACTGATAGGAGGCTGATAGGTCTGTAGTTTCCGAGATCCTCAATGTCACCTTTCTTATGTAGCAGGATCATTGTAGCGGTGTTCCAATCCTCAGGAATCTTTCCTTCATTAAGGCATCGAGTGAAAATTTGGGCGAGTACTGTTTCGATTTCTCCACTTGCTTCTTGTATGATGTCTACAGTAATTCCATCTTCTCCTGGAGCTTTTCCCAGCTTCATGTTCTTGATTGCATGTGCAACTTCTGCTGGAAGGACTGGAGGAACTCTGGTACTGGTATATTTCATGATGTCTGGAGTGCATGTATCATCCCTTTCATATAATTTGGAGTAGAAATCTTTCACTCTTGTCAAAATTTCGCCTCTATTTCTTGTTACAGAACCATCTTTTCTCAGTGACATAATCTGTTTTCTTCCCTTACTGAGATGTCCCTTTGCTATCTTTAGGCTTTGGTTGTTTTCAATTGCTTTCTTCACTAGTTCACAGTTGAATTATCTTACGTCTTCAGTGATACTTTTTCTTACTGTCTTGCATAGCTCTATATATTCCACTTTGGAAGTCGCATCTTTTGTTGTCCTCATCTCTTCTTTTTGCATCAACATTTTCGTTTTTCCTGATAATTTGTTTACATGCAACTTGTTCTTAGACCCAGCTAATTTTGTTGCTGTTTCCATAAGAGCTTTGGTTACTTTTCTGTTAATTTCAGAGATGTCCACTTCTTCCGATGTTAGGCCTTCTAAAGCAGAGAACCTGTTCTTCAGTTCCAACTTGAAGGTATTATGATGTTTTTTAAGGTTGGTTATGTCAATAGATTGTTTGTTTTATGAACTTGCCACATTCAAGTTTAGTGTTGAGGTGCATCTTACATCTCACCAATCTATGGTCACTAGTTGTGTTGAACTTGTTTAGCACACTGCAGTCTTCTATGACGAATTTTTTGTTACACATAATAAAATCAATTTCACTTGTCGTCCCATTTGGATGTCTCCATGTCCATTTCCTGTGTGGCTTTTTCTTGAAAACGGAGTTCATGATGAAAAACCCTTCTGCCTCTGCAAACTCTACGAGAGTATTTCCACGCTGGTTTCTGTTGCTGTGACCGAATTTACCTACTGAAGTTTCATTCTGTTGCCGTTGCTCTATTTTTGCATTGAAATCTCCCATAATTATTTTCAAGTGCTGCTTACCTTTATTATTTAGATGACAAATTTCCTCATAAAATTCTTCAATTTCTTCTTCAGGATGACTTGTGGTGGGTGCATAAGTTTGAATAATCTGGGCCTGGTATCTTTTCGAGAGTTGGATAACAAGTGTGCAGCTCTGTCAGAGGAACTTTCAACTTCTACAACTTTATCCTTCAGTTTCTTGTTTATTATAAATCCAACACCACTAGTTCTGCCAGTATCTGTCCCACGATAGTAGAAGAGATGTCCACTTTTCAGTTCAATGAGATCTTTTCTCCTTACCTCACTTAGCCCCACGATGTCCCACTTGATCCTTTGTAGTTCCTCTTCCAATTCAAGAAGTCTTGAATCAGAAGATAGGGAGCGTCCATTATATGTAGCCAAGGTCAGCATCAGATGGCAGTTTAGTCCGGTCCTCCGGGGATTCTTAGCACCCTCTGCCTTCATGTCGCACTGGCCGCTGCCTTGGCCAGGTACATTCCAGCTGCCGGAGACTGAGGGCCAAGATTTAAGTTGTGGAATCATTTTGGAGGGGTTTGGCCATAACTCACCACGCTGGCCAAGCGGGTTTGTGAGTGTGGGATAGAATTTCCTCTAATCCCGATGGTATAGTTATACCGCTATTGGCGGTCGTCAGAGCCCCTTTAGTGGGAACAGGATGCACCACGAGAAGGCGGGGTTGACATTTGTCAAGGAGAGGCTGTGATGTGTATATATAGGCGCGCTCAAGTATACGGAGGAGCTTCGTTTTATATGTGATAGGTTCTTCCTGATTATTGATATGCGATTCTACGAAAGTTCGGGCTATCAGTAGTTGTGTTATTTTGGAGTGTGTATTTGAGTAATACCAGGAGCTCCCCAATAAAAGGTTAAAAGTGAGTACGTTTACTTAGTTCATTTTATTGTCAGACCTCTTCTGGCCGTTAAGTCTATTTCATTAAGTGTTTACGTTAAGATCAGGGTATATTGTGTTTACCGCTCTAATAAGGAGCCTTCAAGGTACTAATGTACTAAAACCGAAGTTATATTACTGATATTCAAGATAATGAGGAACGCTGAGTAAAAATAAATTCCATATTCTTGGAATTTATTGCACGTGCGTGTCTTACCTAAACAAACTCTAGCACTTTGAAGTTTAAGCACACTTTAGCTACGTCAAGTAACTTTAATAAACCCTAACGTGACTTAACGTAAGCTTTCCTGCACTACACCTCCAGCCGGAGAATTTTATTCATTATAGGTGGGTCAGATTCGCACAAAAAGCTGAAGAAATTATAAAATCAGCTAATAAAACTCAATTGTAAAACATTACGTAGCATCAGGTTAATAAGTAACACGAAACAACTTCAAAAATATTTAATACTGCCTACTACATAGCAAAAAATTCTCGGCCTATGACCGATCACTCGGAGCTGATTCAGCTTCAGAAACAAAAAAAATGGTGTGAACGTTGGTGTGACCTTGCATTCTCAAAACACCTGTTCAGAAATTGAGCATATCGCCAGTGAATTTAAGAAGAAACTATGAAATAAACTTGTCGGGGAAAATGCCAAAATTTCTTTACTAATCGATGAATCAACTCAGTAAGAAATCCACCTAATAGTTTATATCAGAACACATCTCAACGATGAAGATACAACCATTTTTCTTGATCTGGTTTAACTTTAAGATCAAAAAGCCTCCACAACAGGAGCATCACTGCCTAGTATTTAAAATCTTATGGACTGGATGAACACTATCTCCAAAACAATTTATTATGCTTCGCAAGTGATGGAGCTAGTGTTATGCTGGGTGTGAAGTCTGGAGTTGCTAAGTTAAAGGAAAAATTCTCAAACATTTTGATTTGGCACTTTTGGAACCATCGGTTAGAACTTGCCGTCAGTGACGCATTGCGTGACCAAAATTCTTATCACTTCCAAGTTTTCATTGAGGAGATATAGTCTTTATCATCAAATAACTGCCGGGAATTGGAAGCTCTCGGTTATGAGCTAGTCATTCAGTTAAAGATTGGCCGCATTTTCGATGCTAGGTGGATTTCAAGTAGCTTCCCAACTGTGCAAGCTGTATGGAAATCGTACCCTGCTCTAGCAGCACACTAAGCAGGCATCAATTGATTCATCTATAGAACAGGAAGTGAAAAGTCAAAGTACTGTGGCCTACTACTAAACAGACTAAAAAAACCACTGGTTGTAAAGATTTAGTCCTTTTTCATGACGTTTTAGAAAAAAAATTGCTTGTCTGAACAGTTACAGGAAAGAAACCAACACATCACGTGCTGATAAGCTTATTTGAAGATCAGTCTTTGTGCTAAAGTCAATGGACAACCCAGACAATGCTTCAGAAGAATGAGAGGAAGCTCTTCAAAAAGACAACTTCAAGGGAGTCCACCTTTACCCCAACAGAAAGCTAAAAGAAACTGAAAAGGGCAATTTTTAACCAGCATAATCAACAGGTTAGAGAACCGATGCCATACTAAATGTTCCAATGTAAAGCAAACAGGAAAATATACCAATAAAGAAAATTACGATCAATTAATGAGAGACAAATTTGTTAGTGCGAATTTTTATTACTAAGTATACTTCTAGTAAGGGGAAACAAAGTAAAATCATGCAATGCATTGATTATAATACGCTTTCTAGCATGCCAAAGACCATAGCAAGATGCCTATTTTTGAGGGTGGCATACTATGGTTCACTTTATAGATCATATTTCTGTTCCTGTTATTTCTATCATAAAGAGCTACCACCCATGCGCCTTTTATAATTAAAAATTCCAATCAAGTCATAGTTTTCAAGAAAATCATTAAGCAAAAGTAGATCTTTCACAAATGGCACGCATGTGCACTTCCCGCAAGTGCTAATAACCATTTTCTACAGACTGACGTCAATGTTGGTTAGGAACACTAAAATTTAGACGTAATAGAGGCATTTTTTTCGCAAGCAATCACGCAGAAGGTCGAGAAATAAATCGTAGACCTGTACCTTGACCATTAACCCCATTTCAACAGGTTTCGTGCCCAGGTTATTCCAAACATTAAAATTTTATCGAAATCATACGATATTTACGCGAGTTATCATGCAGACTGATAGCCAAAAAGGACAGCGGGACACATAAGTTTCCTCAAATACGGTTCGAAAGCGTAAAAAAACTGCATGGTCATTGTATAATAGTTTAAAAATTATACATTTAAAATTGGCAAACTGCAAAAAATATGATAGTTTATATTTAGACAATATTAATTATGGTCAGTTATATTTCGGCTAATAAACGGAAATTACAGCTGTAGTTCACTAAACCGCCGCACAGGAAAATTGCCATACATTTTTCAGCAAATTCGAAACCTGCCACACATAGAAAACTGCCACATGTTTTCATTAAGGAGCCGGGCACAAATTGCTGTTCCTCCGAGGAACACTTAATGTGAGACAGTTTTCCAGTGGGGGCAGCTTTCCAAGTTTCCGAATTATGCGTGACTGTTTTCCAAGGTTCCTAACGACGGTTTAGCGAAACTGGCCTCAAGTTCAAGGGAGGGGGGCGGGTAGAGATTACAGTTTCTTGGCCTATATTGAGAACTGAATCGGGAACTCTAAACAAATTTCGAGTAAACGTTCTATGTAAGCCAAGCAAGAATTGTACTTTAAACAAATAAATTGCCGTAACTTAGTACATTTCTTAAAACTACAGTGTTCGACGAAACAACGGAATTACAGCATGAGTCATGCTGTGTTCAGAAAAGGACGATAAGGTGGGATTTTTTTTAATAATGCTACATACACTTACTTACGCACTAAATATTTCTTCCATAGCATGTCAAGTTTGTAATATTTTTCTTTTACTTAATTCATAGGCCCTACACCATGGCCTTTTTAACAGCTTTTAATCCGCAGTCATATTCGTAACGTTTACGTTCAAATCAAGTTAATAGCATTGCGCTTTTACTTAGACATTAAACATTAAAGCCCTAGGCCTTTAACAGTTTTTATTCTACCAATTTCATATTCACAGCGTTTATACGTAAAATCAAGTTAATATTAGTTCTAACTTAGGCACGAAATATTAATTCAGAGTCCCTAAGTCTGGTCTTAGAAAAAATTTTATAAGCGCAACATATTAACTTTAGTTTATAGGTAAACGCTGTGAATATGAGATTGGTAGATTAAAAACCTAAAAAGGCCTAGGCCAAGGGCCTGTGACTTAATTCTTGTCTAAGTAAGAGGGCAACATTAACTTTATTTCTTGGAAAACTGCCAGGCACCCCAAGATAATTATCACCAACTAATCGAATCGGTGCCTCGCTAAATGGCGGCTATTTTGAGAGGTGGTCCTACGGCTTATTAGGCACGTAGTAATAACGAATTTGCTCATAGATGTATATAGTTAGAATCAAGGGGGGGGGGGGTCGTTAACATCACAAACGGGTGTTGAGCCAGATCTCAACACAGCGACTATCATTTGGTAGATGAAGAATAACGAGGGGGGGGTTTACCCAGGGACTCGCATGTAATAAATTTTGCCAAGGTTCTAACTGTCACTTTACACATGGTATTGCCATACCGCCACCACATTTAGAGCAGATATTTTGATATCACAATTTCAGTTAATTTGTCTGGGAATATGCAAAAAAGGCATGCCCATATTGACACCTTGAAATAAATGGGTCCGGGACCTATTACGTATGTTACCAACCAGGCTCAAAGTTCATTGTTGATGCCTGGACACCCAGCTATAAAAATTAAAAGTTCCAGCTGCGGCAGTTCAAAGTCCCTCAGTTCCAGAACCCAGTGTTTCATAATCCCAAACTTGATTTTTTAATTTTGGCCAGTTTTCCAGAAACCTGGTTTGATGGACAGAATAAGCTAATTTGTGAAGAGGGTAAATATAAGGTCCGCGCACAATCCTTTGCCGTACCTGCCCGACCGGATGCCCTCAGTGACTGACGTTGCAGTGGCGGACGTAGCTTTGCAGTAATATAGTATTTCGCACAGGGAATGCAAGTTACTATATTGTAATGCAGATAAGGTCCACACTGCCAAAACATACTGTTTAGTCAGTGTGCATACTATATACCCTCCCAGGGCATAGTGCAACCACACCATCTGATGACGGGTCCACAGTGGACTTTAAAGTGCTCATGCTTTAATGTATATATCATTTTACACGATTTTAAAAAATTACGGTTAATGACGGCAAACTGTTTTTAATAAAAAGATACAATTAAAAATATGACTCAAGGGTATTACCAAATTTTGAGAAGCATACTTAATTACTCTCGGATGAACGTCATCCGGACCCGCTCCCTTTGATGAATCTAGATTAGTCAGAACCGACATAATATAATCTGAAACAGGATGAAAATAATAAGGTAATTTCTGGTGCGACAGGAATCCAGAATGCCCAGTTGAATGTGGTATATCAGTCAATAATTTTGCATGTAATTCAATAAAATACATATTAAACAAATTTACAATCTGATCCAAGTCAGTAACTCTAGTGCCCATGTGATCAATCTGTATGGGATCCCCTGAACCCTTGACAACTCATTGTTTTCAAATATTAGCTACTGCAGTAAAGTTTGCCAGACTTATAAAATAATTTTTCTTTGCACGTTTCAACTTAGAGTTGAACTAGTTTCTATATCTACGAAAATTTAATAAATCTGAAGCATTTCTTGAACGCAAGAATATTTTAAATCTATTTTTCCTATGTAAACATCAATAAATTCTGAGTAAACCAAGGCTTTCTGCAACGAGGCATGCGCCTTAAGGTCCCAAAAGGAAATATTGAATCATAAAAGCTCCAAAAAGTCCCCCAAAGAACATCAAAAGCACGAATCGGATCAGTAAGTTGTAAAACAGGGGACCAATCAACGCCAGATAGGGAGAGATCAAAAGACCTCAAACTCTTTTCCATAAGAACGCAATCGAATAGCTGGACAATTCAAGGAATTTAATCTCCCATTACGTCCAGACAAACAAAATATAGGCAGATTATCACTTATATGGTATGACAGTACACCAGAACAATAATCATAATAGTTTGTAATACATAAATCCAATAGGTGGTACTTTTAATTCTTGTAGGAATAGTTATTGCATTAACGAACCCAGACGAGGTAATCACAAAATGATTGTGAAGCATCGTTTGAGGCAGACGTCAATATTGAAATCACAGAGACAATAATGCGTCTTTCCCGCAAGATTCATCTCGTCCAAATAACCCGAGAAAAAGCCAACGAAAGCACCCCGGTTACCATTAGGAGGACGATATACCGTACTTATAATACAATGTTGCGTTTCAATAGTAAGCATTTCAAAGTTATTTACAGTTTTGTATTTATCACATGATGAAACAAAATCCCCGACAGCAGTCAGGGATTTGAACATCGTTGTGGACCAAGTTCCCCATTCGTGGCAATTGTGTTTCCTGCTGATGATTACCAACAAAGTGTTAAATGCCACACTGTCAGAATCATTGAACATGCTGGTGATTTCCTGTTAATACCCTGGCCTCCAAACTGACAGATTAACCCAATCAAACATTTGTGGTACAACTAGGAAGAGCAAGTTTGTGCTAAAGGCCGTTCCCCTTCCCCGAAATGTACGGGAGCTGGAAGATCCGCTTTTGACCTTATGCTACCAGACAATCCAGGATACCTATCACCAACTAATCGAATAGATGCCTCGCTAACTGGCCGCTATTTTGAGAATTAAAAAGTGGTCCTACAACTTGTTAAGCAGGAGGCCATAATGCAATGGCTCATAGGTTTATAAGTTTTACTTAGAATCTATGGGGGTCGTTATCACAAACTGATGAGCCAGTTGTCTCAACGCGGCGACTATGCCACACTGCCAGAACCAGAGATTCGCATGTAGTACATTGGACCCTGGTTCAAACTGCCGATTTTCACATGTTATTACCATACCACCACATTTAAGAGCAGATGCCCGATATCAGTTTCAGCTCATTGGTTTGGGAATATGCAAATAAGGCATATCCATATTCACCTTGCAATTAAATATGGGTCAGGGACCTATTACGGATATTACCAACCAGACTAGAAGTTCATTGTTGATGCCTGGAAACCCAGCTATAAAACACAAGTTCCAGCTGCGGCAGTTCAAAGTCGTTTAGTTCCAGAACCCAGTGTTTCATAATCCCAAACCTGATTTTTTTTTTTTATGCCTGTTTTCCAGAGTACCAGAAACTCTGTTTGGTGGACAGAATAAACATCGAATTTGTGACAAGGGTAAATGTAAGGTCCGAGCACTATCATTTGACCGACGAATGACGAATGCCCTCAGGGACCGAAGTTGATGTGACGGGCGTAACTTTGCAGCGATAAGTTATTATTTCGCATAGGAAATTCAAGTTACTATATTGCAATGCAGATAATGTCCGACAATAATGACCCCCTTGCAATTAAATATGGGTCAGGAACCTGTTAGGGATATTACCAGCCAGGCTAGAAGTTCATGCCTGGAAATCCAGCTGTGAACATCAGAGGTCCAGCTGCAGCAGTTCAAAGTCCTGTTGTTCCAAACACCAGTCTTTCAAAATTAGAAACCTGAAATTTTTTTTTTATTTTTTCGCTTGGATTCCAGAGTATCAGAAATCTGGTTTAATCGACAGAATGAGCATTGAATTTTTGTGACTAAGGTAAATTCAAGGTCCGAGCACAATCCTTTGTCGTAACTGACTGATGCTTTCAGGGACTAAAGTTGCAGAGGCGGCCATAGCTTTGCAGCGATATGATTATTTCGCATACGGCAGGTAAGTTACATACATGTAGTTCAGGTAGTCTTACCTGTTTCCTTACAAACAATAGTACTTGTTCAGTGTGAAGGTACTTGCTTGCATGTAAGTATTAACTGGGAGTGGCATTACTCCGACGTGTATGTATTGGAAGAAATATTGTTCTAAATAAAGAGTAATATGGGTGTATATACACTGATGAGGCACTATATTACTCCCACACCCATTCTGTGGAAATGAGCGGGTCTGGAGACTGAAGGGTGGCGCAAGTGAATATCACAGAACATATATAACCCAAGGATCGGCTTTCGGTTAGTTGTCAGAATGGGAAAGCTGTCCATTTATCAGAATTTCATAAAGGACAAATTGCGATGGCATTGCGCCCCAGAACTACGATATCTGAAACTGCGTGGTTTGTTCACGTGCCACTGTAGTAAATATGTATCAAAAGAAGGGCACAGATGGCCAAACGACGAACAGTCTTCCTGCCGTGTCCCCCGTAGCTCATTGATGCCACGCGGTAGCGGAAAAACACGCCTTTTTTCACAGCGACCGCAGCGCCACACTGCGACAAATCCCTAAGAGCTACAACAGCGGTGATCATGGCAATGTGCCATGGCACACAGTTCATTGCAGCCTTCTGCGTACGGGCCTGCATAGTCGAAGCCCCAGACAGATCGCCATGCTCACTGCAAATCATCGTAAACAACGCATGAAATGGGCCCAAGATTGAACCATGGATAATTTGAAGAAAGGGGGGCCTGGTTTGCCGAATCAAGATGCCTGGTGCATCACGTACCCGGCCAAGCGCGGATACGCAGATTACCAACGGGAGTCTATGGCACCTGGACGCACTGTTGAACGGAAACATGCCGGATGTTGCGCTGTGGGCAACGTTTCCTTGGAACAATTTCAGTCCCATTCTTTAAATAGCAAAATCCCTGCCAGCAGTCATGTATCTGAAATTGTTGCGGACCAAGTTCACCCATTCATGGCAATTGTGTTTCCTGCTGATGACTACCAACAAAATAATGTTCAATGCCTCACTGCCAGATTCGTCAAGGAACATGCTGGTGATTTTTTATTAATGCCCTGGCCTCCAAATTGGCCTGAGATGAACACAATCTAACATTTGTGGTTCAACTTGGAAAAGCGGGTTCGTGCTAAATGCAGTCCTCCCTTCCCCGAAATGTACGGGAACTGGAAGATCAGCTGTTGACCTTATGGTACCAGACACCCCAGGATATTATCATTAATCGAAAAGATGCCTCGCCAACTGGCCGCTATTTTGAGAGTTAGAAGTGATTCAACTTGTTAGTCAGGTGGTCATAATGCAATGGCTCATAGGTGTATAAAATACCCAGGGATTAGCATGTGGTAAATTTGGCCCTGGTTCAAACTGTCGATTTTTACATATCATTGTCATACCGCCACCCAGGGGCGACGGGAATTAAGTTCGTTGACCGGGCCCGAAATTTCGAATCGTGGTGCACCCTCTACCTTCCCGTAACAAGCAGATGAAAATCAATGCCTAAGGAGCTTTGTCGGGAATTAGGACCACCTAAGCACTTACCTAAAGGAACTTTCTAAGGCACACCACAACAATCGCACATATGCCAAATAAAAAAAACAAAATTTTGGCTGAAATTATTGACCGGGCTCGGGCTTTGATTGCCCGGGCGGTTCCGCCGCCACCACCATATTTTGAGCAGATACCAGTTTCCGCTCATTGGTCTGAAAATATGTAAATACGGCATGCCCATATTGACACCATGGAATTAAATATCTGTGAGGGACCTATTACGTATGTTACCAACCAGGCTAAGTTAATTGTTGAGGCCTCGAAATTCAGCTATGACAATCAGGAGTCCAACTGTAGCAGTTAAGTCCCTTAGTTCCAGAACCCAGTCTCTCAAAATCCCAAACCTGATTTTTTTTTGCCTGTTTTCAAGAGAACCAGAAACACCTTTGATTGACAGAATGAGCATTGAATTTTTGTGACTAGGATAAATTTAAGGTCCAACCACAATCCTTAATCGTAACTGACTGATGCCTTCAGGGACTAAATTTGCAGAGGCGGCCATAGCTTTGCAGCGATATGATATTATTTCGTATAGGGCGGGTAAGTTACATGTAGTTCAGGTAGCCTTACCTGTTTCCTTACGAACAATAGTACTTGTTCAGTGTGAAGGTACTTGCTTGCATGTAAGTATTAACTGGGAGTGACATTACTCAAAAGTATGTATATCGAGAAATATTGAAGTTCTAAATGAAGAGTAATATCGGTGTATATACATGCAAGTGTATATACACCGACTAGGAACTACATTATGACCACACCCAAACTATGGAAATGAGCGTGCCTGGAGGCCAAACGGTGGCGCAAGGGAATCACACAGAATATACTCTGCTGGCCACCCAAAATGCAACACCAAGAAGGAAGCATCCGATTGGCCTGAAATTCGCAGCATCGTCACCCGCGAGAGGACATGCAAACGATTAGCATTGCAGGGCATATGCTAATCATGTGCGCCCGACACGCCACCAAGAAGCACTATAAGAAGGGTGCATAGAAGGCAGGGTGTAAGTAGTGTAAGTGTATTGTGCTGCCGGACCTGTGCGTGGAAAGCTTCCTGATGCCTCGTCGCAGAATACGGCAGTCGGTTATCGCGGCAGCGGTTTATCGTACCGAGACATCCAGTTAAGTGAGGCGAGTATGGATTGGGTAGGTACAGGAGGGACCGATGTGAGCGATTGCCGCAGCCGCGGTACACCACCGAACGAGAGGACCGGCATGTTGTGCGACGGGCATTGACGCCTCGCACCGCCACATTACGAACGTTAGCGCAGGAATTAGGTTGTGTTGCGCCACAACCGTGCAGCACGTACCGTTCGACGTCGTCTGCAGGAGCGGGGACTTTTAGCACGGCGCCCATTGCTCCGATTACCATTGACGTTACACCACCAGCGAGTGCGGCGACAGTGGGCCGTTGAACGCCGCACCTGGATTACAGAATGTCAAGCTTCTCCGACGAATCCCGCTTCTGCCTGCAACACCACGATGGTCGGATCCGCGTGTGGAGGGACCGCGGCGAAAGACTGACGCCTGAATTATGCATCGGCATACCCGTCCGTCGCCTGGCGTTATGGTTTGGGGCGCAATTGGATATGACACCCGCACTCCTCTGGTAAGCATCACCAGTACACTTAACAGCCACCGCCACGTCTCCGACGTTTTGGAGCCAGTAGTCCTCCCTTACCTGCAGGACCTGCCAGCGGCCATGTTTCAACAGGACAATGCGCGCCCGCACGTGGCACGCATCGTGCAACAATTCTTCACGGCTCACCAGGTGTCGCTGCTGCCTTGGCCCGCCTGTTCTCTCGATATGTCGCTCATCGAACCCGTCTGGTCGCTGATCGGCAACAGAGTGGCCCGGCAAGCACTTCCCGCGGCCACGCCTGATTAACTGCGGCAACGTGTGGAAGCAGCCTGAACAGACATACCCAAAGCCTGCATCCAAAGCCACTTTCGTTCAATGCCGCGGCGTGTAGCGGCCGTTATTGCCAGCCATGATAGCCACACGAACTATTGATGTGTCTGCGTGTTCCGCAAGTCGCACAGGCCTGTAAGCTCAATCGTTTCATCTTTGTATCTGTTGTGTCCATTAAATCTGGCTTTGCTATCTCGTGTCCTTGGTGCTGCATTTCTGGTGGCCAGCAGTGTATATATACAACCCAAGGATCGGCTTTCGGTTAGTAGCGTTAGTTGGCAGAATCGGAAAAGCTGCCCATTTATCAGAATTTCACAAAGGACAAATTATGATGGCACTGCACCCCAGAACTACGATCTCTGAAACGGCGCGTCTTGTTCACGTGCCGCTGTAATGAATATGTATCAAAAGTAGTGCACAGGTTACCAAACGACGAACAGTCTTCCTGCCGTGTCACCCGCAGCTCATCGATGCCAGAGGGGAGCGGAGACTAGCACATTTTTCACAGCAACCGCAAGGACAGTGAGACAAATCGCCCACAGCTATACAACAGTGGTGATCAGGGCAATCTTCCATGCCACACAGTTCATCGCAACCTTCTGGGGACGGGCCTGCATAGCTGAAGGCTCAGACTGGTCCCCATGCTCACAGTAAGTCAACGCCAACAACGCATGAAATGGGCCCAAGATTGAGATTGCACCATGGGTAATTTGGAAAAAGGGGGCCCGGTCTGACGAATCAAGACGTCTATTTCATCACGTAGACGGCCGAGAGCAGAAACGCTGATTACCAATAGAGTCTATGGCACCTGGACGCACTGTTGTACGGAAACCTGCCGGATGCTGCAATGTTTCCTTGGGACAATTTCAGTCCCAGTCTTTTAATAGCAAAATTCCTGACAGCAGTCAGGTTATCTGAACATCGTTGCAAACAAAGTTCATCCATTCATGGCAATTGTGTTTCCTGCTGATGATTACCAACAAAATATTCAATGCCACACTGCGAGATTCGTCAAGGAACATGCTGGTGATCTTTTGTTAATGCCCTGGCCACCAAATTGACCTGTGATGAAATCAATCGAACATTTGTGGTTCCAGTTGGAAAAGGTTCGTGCTAAATACCGCCCCCTTCCCCGAAATGTACGGGAACTGGAAGATCCGCTGTTGACCTTATGGTACCAGACACCCCAGGATACCTACCACCAATTCAAATAGATGCCTCGCCAAGGAACCGCTATTTTGAGAGTTAAGTGATCCAACTTGTTAGTGAGGTGGTCATAATGCAATGGCTCATAGGTGTATAAATAGTTAGAATCTATGAGGGTCGCCATAGATTCAAACTGCAATGTTATGAACTTGTCTCAATTAAACGACTATAATTTGGTAGATGTAAAATAACGAAGGGAGGGAGCGGATTTTTTTTACCAAGGGACTCGTGTAGTAACTTGGGCCCGGGTTGTAACTGTCGCTTTTCACATGACATTGCCATACTGCCACATTTAGAGAAGATACCAGATATTAGTTTCAGCTCATTGGTCTGGGAATATGCAAATAAGTCATGCCCATGTTTACACATTGCAATTAAATATGGGTCAGGGACCATTAGGTATGTTACAAACTAGGTTCAAAGTTCATTGTCGATGCCTGGAAATCGAGGCATGAACATCAGAGGCTCAGCTGCAGCAGTTCGAAGTCCCTTAGTTCCAGAATCCAGTGTTTCTTTATCCCAAACCTGAAATTTTTCTTGTTATGCCTGTTTTCCAGAGTACCAGAAACCTGGTTTGGTGGACAGAATGAGCATTGAAATTGTGACTAGGGTAAATGTAAGGTCCGAGCAAAATCATTTTTACCTGACCGACGGATACCCCCAGGGACCAAAGTTGCGGTGCGAGCGTAGCTTTACAGCGATATTATAGCATTTGGCATAGGAAATGCTAGCTACTATATTGTAATGCATATAAAGTCTGACTATAATGACCCCCTTGCAATTAAATATCGGTCAGTGACCTGTTAGGTATGTTACTAACCAGGGTCAAAGTTCATTGCTGATGCCTGTAAAATCCAGCTTTAAAAACCAGAGGCCGAGCTGCAGCAGTTCAAAGTCTTGTTGTTTCAGAAGTCCAGGACCAGAAGCCAGTCTTTCAGAATCAAACCTGATTTTTCAGTCTGTTTACTGAAATCTCAGAAACTTGTCTTGGACAGAATGAGCATTAGGTTTTTGGAACGAGCGTGAGCATAATGTCAGACCATAATCGGTCGTATCTGACCAATGGATGCCCTCAGAGACCGAAGTTGCGAAGATTGGCATTAGCTTTCCAACGATATATGAATATTTCGTATAGGGGCAGGCAACTTACGTTGTAATACAGGTAACTGCTTACACGATCACTCACGGATAATACTTGTGCAGGGCAAAGGTGCTTGCTTGCATGTGTATATTAACTGGAAGTGACGTTACTCCGAAGTGTGTGAATATGGAGAAAAATTGAAATTTTAAAGAGCAATGGGAGATGTAAGTGTCTATATGCAGAGAGCGAAACTTTTAAATTAATAATACTGCGATATGTATAATGATTAACCAAGTAATACTGTATTTTCAGTTTCGCATTTTAAGGATCTTAAAGTTGAAGTCATGAAAAAACCTCACGATAGTATCAAAATGTTAAACATGTATAATGGAACATCATGGAAATTTTCTCCTTTGGGTGACCAACGAGCTCCAATGTTAAAGGGGAGTCAAGGATGGTATAACAATTGAGATAGGAAAGGTTTATTTTCGGTGAATCTTCAAGGTTGTGAAGGCTTGGCGAAGCCTGAGGCAAGGATGTTTTATGCCAGGAAAAAATCTCTTCAGACCCAAAAAATTCCCTTTTTACCATCGAAATTCCCTGCAACTCCAAACTACCAAATGAAAGAAAAAGCTTCAGAAATATAGGCATTGCATATCACACAGATTTATTACTTCCCCGGTTGGCTCTAATTTTCAGTTGTTTTTTCCCCTACTTTAAAAAATACGTTTTTACAGCTATGGGGTAGCTGCACAAGTCACTCACATAAGACTGGGTAAACAAACTACCCCCTTTCCATACCACGGTTGTGACGTTCCTGCACCGCAGAATGCTCATGAAATAAAGGCAGATAATAGTGAGCTCACATGCCAGTGTAGTCCAGTAGATAGCTCTCGGAGCAGAGAGTTGGGGTTTCGAATCCCCTCCCTTGGCATAAAAACGCTGGAGAAATTTACTTAGTCATATTGGCACCCGAATTTCAACGATGACCTGGCTGATAGTTCCTCGCAATGGTGTGATGTTCTTTCCACACACAAGTCAGGAAAATTTAGAATCCCTTCTCAGTGTTTTGAAAAATAAATCTGTGTGAGGTTACCTTCCACACACCAAAAATTGTCTGGGATTTCTCAAATGCACGTTCTTCATGGGATGAACGCCTACAGCGACACATGGTCCCGGTTGACCAGTGGGCCATGCCCCGGTCCTCTTTCGAGGGGGAAATGAGACTTGCCTGCCTCGCAGGACGCACATACCAGAGTAGTATAATGGATAGCACTGAGCTTCGGAGCCGAGAGTTCGAATCTCTCCCCTGGCATAAAAATGGAGAAATTTACTTCGTCATACGGCATTTCTGCAGTTTTCAACACTACGTCGATCCCTGTCTTGTTTTATGTATCTTTCTTTTCTTGATTGCTATTTTAAACTCAACGTCAACATGGATATGCTCAGATACCACACAGCGCCTTTAATTTTTACAGGATGGGGGGAGGGAAGTCAAAGTTTAAATAAATTTATCTACTTACAGAAAATCTGGAAACTCGAGCTAATAAGTTTGTGGTATATGGACGAATCAAGACTGGAAACGCCATCTTGGAAAATAACTCCGGGCATCTATAACAACTCCTGCACTCAGACTTTTCATAGACAGCTACACAGCCTATTCAGCACTTATTCTATCTCGCTAGAGGCCAGACAGAGTCTGTGCTTTCTATCTTTTCTTTACAGACACCCAGATCCATAGGAAATTACTGGAGCCATCTGTTAATGCTTAGTTGCTTACTTCTGGGACAGTTACGGTCAAATTGTCTTCACGCACGTGAAGAGATTTCTTGAAATTTGAGTTTTCCGACTTTCTGCAAAATTCCCGAGTTTCCATGTTTTATCTCTAGGATTCCCTGAAACAGGGAAATGATCATATGTAGAGGATTTTAGGAAGGGAGTTTTCTGACCCCAAGTCTTAAACAACCCTTAGGAACAGGAAGCTAGGAGATTTGGGCTAGAGTGCCAGATAGGAAAGTAACACGGAAGCGAAGTAGAAAGGAGGAGGAGGAGGAAGACTCCCTTATTTGTTACCGGAGGGCCAGTGCCCGGGGTCAGACAATTTAACGTGCCCATCCGACGCACGGCGGACATTTAGTGGATCGAGCGTTCGTACCTGCCTGGGATCGAACCTGAGGTTCTTTTCCTGGCAGTCACTGACGTTGCCCACTAGGCCACCCGCGGCCCCCTGAAACAGGGAAAACTTCCTGCATGGAACATTACTGGCCGGGGGGGGGGGGGCAGGAGTTCGTAGGAAGGTGGTAGAAACAAAGCCGGGAGATTAAGTCAGGACACTGGAATGCTAAGATGAATAAGGACGCTCCTCGTTTGGTCACTAACTGAAAAGTTGAATAAACATTTAAATGCGCTGTTGTGCATATTTTTAGGATTGCTTAGTAATGTTCTTGTAAAATAGAAACTGCACCTTATTTACGCAAAGTAATGGATAATTCAAACGTAAAGCACGGATGATTAACATATAGCCACAAATACGGTATCAAGCAGCGAAAGATCGGCATGCTCTTTCCTGTCCGGCCATAATATATTTTTTTCGGAAAGGTGAGTCATGCTAAATAGTCCCCCCCCCCCCCCCAGGTACTTAAGTTCCTTCTGTTTATTAAGGTGTTTTTTTTTCTTATGTTTAATTTTTCCGGAGGGTTGCAGACTTGCGTAGTGCTAAATATTTGTTTTGGAAACTTACAAATGACTTCACCGTGGCTTTCAGAGCAGTTACTTTTACTCGGACACGAAATTTTAATTATACTTCTTTAATCCTTTAACTGTTTTTAATCTGTTAATCTCATAAGGTTTACATAAAAAATTAATATTCCGCTTTCTCTTAAGCACCAAATATTAATAGGCCTTAGATGTGAGCCTGTTATGCATTAAGTAACAAGTTAGTAAAAATCATGCAATGCATTGATTATGATACGCTTTCCAACATACCAGTAATCATTACTCAAGTTACTCAACTTATGAGGATAATTGGCTGTACAATAAATCTCGCTTCTATGCCCTGACTTTTTTTTTTTTTTGGTTGGAGGTTTAACGACCACCGTGAGCAACTCAACGGGCTATAAGCAGTCGCCCGTCCCTAATTTAGGGTCACTGGTTCCAGGGAAGGGAGAGAGCCAGTGCCGTAAGACATACACAACATCCATGCCTCACCGGGATTCGAACCCGGACCCCGTTCGGACGAATGATCAGAGGCCATCGCTTAGACCACTGTGCCACCGGGGCGGCGCCCTGACCTTTGACCCCATTTCGATATTAAACAGAACCGGTTAAGTATAACTTCCGGAACATGGTAAAGTTTGTCTCAATCGAAGTATTTTTACATAAGTTATAATGGATAACTGATGGAATGGACCCCGCTCCTATGTCCTGCCCTTTGATCTCATTTCGTACATTTTCAATAGGTTTAGTCCCCACGTGGTACCCTACCACATACTAAAGTTTCGTCGAAATCGAACTATTTTTACGCGAGTTATCGCGCGGACGCACAAACTTTGAGCATATACGCTTCAAAGTACGGTTCTGAGCAGAAACAAGTGTTGGGAAACTGGTGGCCACCAGCTGGTAGTGATTGGTCACTGTCTGAAATCTGCCGCTCACGGCCCGGTAGCGGTCCGCTGGTATCAGCGCCATCAGTTTGCAGCCATGATGGCCCTGCAGAATCTCCGTGAATTGCGGACCTCCAAGCAAGTGCCACTAGTAGCCCGTAGCTGGCAACCGATGCAACCCCAACACCAGGTGGAAGCAACGGGACTGTACATGCGCAGAAGCAACTCGTGCTGTGTCTCGTGGTACCAGCTAGTTGAAGACGACGCTATCACCATTGTGTTATTTTAGTGGATGTTAAGAAAAAGCCATATGTAGAGGCGAATTAATTTCCTAATGAAATGCCACGTCGACGAAGATATCGGATTAAGCCATGAAATACACCCACTTCATTTCCATGAATAACAAGAAATAATTTGTGTAATATTTAGTTTTAACATACACTAAGCCGCCTGAAAAGTCTTGGAAAAACATTAAAAAACGTTGGAAAAAAAGAATTATACGAGTACAGAACTTATCAATTATTTGAAAAAAAAAAAGCAACGCTATGTGGATATAATGTACTCATCCATGGGTTGAATACACAAGACTGGAGGAGCTTACTTCTAAAAATAAGGAAAATAAAATCTTTCCTGTTTAAAAAAATGTAGCTTTAGACAGCGGAAAGCAAAGATACGTTAAAGTGTAACGGAATGAGACATGAACGGGTAAATATATTAATTCATACGGCATACAAATCACCGTCTATGTACGATATTTAATGAAAAAGATATTTACAAATAAAATATCCCACTAACACTTTCGGGGTAACAATCACCCCATCATCAAGTAGACGAGGTCCCAGGAAGCAATATTATGTTGGACCAACCGTGGGCTTTCAATGGTCGGCCCAGCGACGAGGCGACTCTGCGGCCAACAATTGGATATGTGTAGGTTAAACGGTTGGACCCACATTGGAAAACTGTTGCGAACAGTTTTCCAATGTGATCATGAGTTGTTGGTAAACCATGGTTTGTCATTTGTTGGACAACCATCGGACAACCGTTAAGTCGTCATTTGTTCATAAATGGTTGGTCATGTGTGGTTGGAAAAACCGTTGGCCAATCTTCGTTAAACAACCAACCTTCGCCCAACGCAAAAATATCATTGGGCCAACCGTTGGCCAATGTCAGTGTGCTACTTGTGGTAATGCATTACTTACATGGATTTATGTAGAAGTGCAGCGATGCACTATGGGTGTAGGTCTCAAGCATCACATGTTACAGCTGTTACCAACACAAACTTGCAAGTAGTGTAAATTTCACATGGTAATACGGGAATTTTGTTATATTGAAGTCACTGAAATTCGCATTTTGTTGATTTTTTGTTTATTATTAAAACTTAACGTTCAAATTAACGACACTGTTTCCAGATTTTTAAAATGTCCACAAGTGTATTATCGTAACAACATCTGTACCCAAAGTCTTTGATGTACAAGCTTTCAACAAGGTGTAGCGAGTGTCCATACGCTGGAGTGTCCAGTAATCTGATTTTCGCCAAGTCTGGTTGTAGTGCTCCATTTAAGACATTCCTATATAATGCCGTATTTTTGCGGTTGGTTCGGATATCGTACTTTTGTTCCTGGACACTGATACCCAAGCTTCGTGAAAATCTTCATAGTTGCTAACGTGTTCGCCTGTTGAAGGGTCCAGCAGGGGAATGCTGTAGACTCCATTTGCTCATGATGTCAGTTGTTTACAGATCTTTTCTAACGTATGAGATTCTTTGATCGGGTATCAAACTAGGTTATGTTTTGAGCATATGCGTGATAGTGCGTTAGTGATATGCGGGTGCTGATCTGATGCTCCCACAAACAGTTTGTTAGGCTCTGGGTCTTGCTTCAGACTTATGGTTCTTTCATTTAAAATTCTGATATACAATCTGTTTACCAATAATGTCCTTGGATATCCATGCTTGTCTGCTAACTTGAAGATGAACTGAATCTCAGACTGTAAATGACTATCGTTTGAAGAATGTGAGAAGGCTCTTCTAATGAGAAAGTTAATAGCAGATAATTTGTGGGTTGGGGTGTGAAGAATTGAACGGGATAAGACTATTACAATCAGTTGGCTTGCGATAAACAGAGAAAGACAGTGAATTAGTACCTGGATCAGAAAAAAAAAAGAACGATAATCCAGGAAAGGCAGTGAAAAATTAGACTAATTCTATAGTGAACCCGATAGTGGGAAATACTGACGAAAGTGCGTCGGCGAATTGATTTAAATCATCTTTTGAGTGAGGCCAAAACAAAAGGATGTCGTCGACGTACCTAAGGTATAAACTGGGAACTAAAGGGAATTCGATAAGAACTTGTTTTCAACGTATTGTAGCAGAATCTCTGCTAACACTGCGGAAAGTGGGGAGCCCATGGTCGAACCCTCAGTTTGCATGTAAATCTTACGGAATTTTAAGTACGAACGCCGTTTAACTAAACGAAGCGCGCTCATAATGGTAGAAATTTCCGGGGTAGGAAAGTGGATTTTAGCAAGTTTTGCCTCAATAATATGCTTGAGACCTACACCCACAGTGCACTCAAATCCAGCCAAGTAATGCATTACCTGTTTCACCTGATTGAGTGAATGTTATCCGAAAATGCTAGTGCGGTATTTTAATTTTAAATATCTTTCGCTTTATTAAATATCGTATATAGACGGTGATGCTTTGTTTTGTATATTGATTCAACAATCGCCTTTCAAGACAAGGACAGCACGAAACTATGGAAAGAGTCTAAGTTTGTACATTCGTTGAAAAAGAGGTAAGTTCCTGTCAGGTAAAAAAAAATCGTTACGGTGAAAAGGATGAGTGTGAAACTGACATTTATGAAAGATACCTCGCAATATTGTAAAATTAAAAAGAACCATTGTTACACATTACGCAGGAAAGACTCCAGCTTCGAGTAAACATGCTCGTGCGTGGCAAATCAGTCCCGTTGGTACAGCGCCTGTTTCCCACGCAGACAGTTCTTGGTTCGTTTCCACCCAGATCTGTCCAAATTGCCCTTTTTCAGGACCTGTTAAAAAAATTCCCCAGCGCAGTGCTGTAATGCAGAAGTTTTGTAAGGCGAAAAGTAATAGCTTTGGAAAACTGCGGTTATTATTATTTTTTTTTTAGGTACTACTAGGAAATTTGCAAACAAAATTCGGCAAGCCATCAGTTACGTCACGTGATTGCCAGCTGCCACTGCCTGGGGAAACTAGCGGACCACATCCCACACAGCACAAAATACTGTACTTCGTATATGCTACAGGTACGTAACACAGACTTTTCAGATACGTTGCGCAATGTAACAGTAATGTTTCAGAAACCTTACTGTTACATCAAAATGTCTGCAAACGTTGCAT
Organism: Macrothele yani; assembly: GCA_039090855.1. Classification (NCBI taxonomy): domain Eukaryota; kingdom Metazoa; phylum Arthropoda; class Arachnida; order Araneae; family Macrothelidae; genus Macrothele; species Macrothele yani. Next base: position 38,833,713 of record CM077004.1, read on the forward strand.
AACTTGCAAACATAACTGATACACGTTACAGTGAAAGGTATTTGTAACTTCAAGGTACCAACTTCATGTTACTGTTACGTGTTTGAAAGATTTTAACTTCGTTACATTACTGTTACGTGCTAATAGGGGGTTTCTGTAAAAAGGAACCCGTCCACGTGCTGCCTCAAGGACGCACGTGGTAGATTCCTGCTCAATCATGACGTCAGTCGCAGCCATTGTTTTTCTACGTGATCTTCCAGACTTTTTTGTCCGCCATTTTCTTTTTGTTCAAAAAGAACATTGTGTGCCACGTGGCCCTACCGAACATGTTTTGCTCGCCTGTTTTTTTTTAACCTCCGCACATTGTCTCAGTGATATCTTTTGTACGCCTTTGTTCCACCCTCAATCAGGAAATTTCACGGTGTGACGTCACGACGCTAGGGAAATTTTATTTAAGGAAATACAAATTCTCGAAGTCACGCCAGGTTCGAACCCCTGTCCAGCGGGTTTCTAGGCAGATGCATTATCCCACTAGACCATTGAAGCATGGGCGTGAGGACGCCTCGCTATTACAGCGTTCTGTAGGAACTAACGAGAAGGCCAGTGCTTTGCGAATACGTTGTTTAATAGAAATGCATTAATAATTTTATTTTTCTGTAGGATGACTTCAATTTCTTTGATTAATCAACGAAATATACCTTTTAATGTATATCGTACCCCTATTTTATTTTATTTTTTTCTACCTTTACCAACTAACTACTTTTATAGAGACTTTTCTGATTCAAAATCAACAAACGTACTAAGATATTATACACTGGCGTGCAAAACTTAAGGACGGACACTAGTGTACACTAACTAGCTAACTCCGGGTACGGAAAATTGGCCACCGCAGAACTGGACACATTGGAATTTAAGTGCAATTAAATTGTTCTGCATAAACACATTTCGTGTGGCTATATTCTCCGCTACTTCAGCAACTATTGTTCATAATTTTTTGTTTAATATTTCATTTTCAGTAAGAAATTTACACGTTTCCATGATTTTTGGGCCAAGGAGGAGAACTGCCCACCGGAGAAGAGCTCACAAAAATTTCAAGGGGCCGTATTAAAATTGCGTTCTGAACTACTCCGTGGCTACGTTTCCCGAGATTGGTTATCTGACACATTTCCGGAATTTCGTATTTAACATATTTTTCAAGTTTTATGAACTACAGCTAAAATTCTCTGCGGATATGTGCAAACGCAGGAAACTTATAGGGGGGAGGGGTTGTGCTTGAAGCCTAAAATATAAAATAAAGAATTTCTGGTCCGATCGGGATATTTTCAGCGTTTACAAGCTACAACTCAAAGTATCTGAAGGCATGTGCCTACCCAGGAAACCTGTCCGGGAGGGAGGGGAGAATATCAAAAGTGTAAAATATAAAGAATTTATCGTCCGATCGGGATATTTTCAGCATTTTCAACCAGAAATACTTTTATATTTAGGAAAAATTTCTTGAACAAAATTGTTACTTTATTGCGTTTAACATAAATGCACACGTTGTAATTAAATTTATTGCCCTTGTTTTGTACACCAATACAAACTGTTACAAAGCACGCCAAAATTAGTCATATGCAAATTTTATTCTTTCTGAAAACAAAGGCCAGCCACTTTAAAATCACAATCAAAACACGTAACCTTTCCAATGACTTTCTCCAAAGTGAAAAATATGACCTTTTCCAATTTGCACGGAAGTACAGAACGTAAGTAAATAAGTAACAATTAAGAGTTGTGGTACAAAATTACTTAAATTGGTCTTTAATATAAATAATTACTCAACATAAGGTTACAATACAAATTTTGAAGATTAATATTTTTGGTGTAAATATGACATGGATGGTAAGTCAGGTAATATCCAAAATCTTTACTCCGGTTCAATTTTCGCTCCAGGACGACGAAATTTTGAAGTTTTCGAATATTACCAGACATACCATTCATGCTACTTACACCCCCCCCCAAAAAACGGATTCACATCTTCAAAATTTGTATTGTACGGTGTAATCCCGTATTTCATTCATAAGGGTACAATGCTTTGCGTATAGTTGAAGCTCTCGATTGTTAAAAAGAAAAAACTTTTTTCGACCTTCCCTTTACTGAGAACACCTTTTAGCTCATTCTGAAGGATGCTTAGTTGTGCGCGAACAATTAAGTGCAGTATACACTCACGGACAATGAAATTTGCGCACCATAGAAGGAAGCATCGAATTGAACCGGAGTTTTATGGACGTAGCTTAGTTAAAGTTGATTCCGCTGCAATGCGCCTCACTAAAAAGAACTGCCTTAGGGCGTAGTTACTGTTCCTCAATGAACCATGCACGTGTTCCTTGGAACAATGAACCTCTTGCCATTTTGGCAACAAATTAAGATATTCTTTTAGTGCTAGTTAACGTTATGTAGTTCCGCAAAGAAAATGTTGACTAATTTTGGAGATTGCTTTGTTGAGATTTTTTCGTGAAAGTAAGAAAAACTTTCAACCAGTGTAGGAAAAGTGGCCACCCGGAGGAGGACCAAACATTAATGGGCGTGCAAAAATTAAGTTTTCGACCTCTTCGTAGCCACGACCCCAGAGGTTGATTATCTGAATCACGAAGTTCCTCATTCCGTATTTTTTTCTTAATTGCGATTTTCTATTTAGTTTTTCAGAAGAAATGTTTATAATCTACAAATCAAAAAATACTGTATAAACTAAACCTCAAATTATCTGCGGGCATGAGCAAACGCAGGAAACTTGTCCCGGAGGGGGCTTAATATCAAAAATTAAAAAATTTCTGTTCCGATCTAGATATTTTCAGCGTTTGCAAAGTATAACTCCATAAATTATGAGGGCACGTCCAAATCAGTAGAACTTGGGGATGGGGGTGGACTTAAGACCGAAAATATAAAACAAGAGAATCTTAGACCAATCGGTAGGTTGTGTTTACCAACTACAAATTCTATGCGTTCATGTGCTAACGGGAGAATCACCGAAGCAGGATTTAGGGAAGGAAATTTAGTTTGAAAGGAGCAGGGAAGAAAAAATAAGCTAAGGACAATCTTTCCTGCCATTAGGTAAAGAGAAAAATTAATACTTTTAAGAGATCTAGAAGGATTGCAAAAATTATTTATAGCTAGTTTATTGTCTTCAAAAACGCAAGACTTAGCAAATTAAGCAAACAACTTAACACCTGCAAAGGGGTCGGACTTTATAACAAAAATATAAAGAATTTATCATAATCTTGAGATTCAGCTTTTACAAACGCAACTCAAATTCTCTGCAGGCGCAGGAAATATTCCTGATTACCTGAGGGTACGTACAAACGCAGAAAACCTGTCGGGGTTTGGAGCGGGGGGGATTTTTTCCAACCCAATATTATTTTGTAAAAGCTAGAAGTCCCCCCCTTCCCCCGACAGGTTTTCTGCGTTAGCACATATCTTCAGGTAATTTTCTTGGCTGTTTGTAAATGCTTGAAAAAACACGATTGGGCTACAAATTGTTTTAATTATTTTTTCGCTGTTTAAAAATCAGGAACACTTTTACTCAGCGCAGTTTCATGGCTCTAAAAAAGTGAATGTGCCCAGTTGTGCCTGTGCCAAGTGTCCTAAACTCGGGATACACACTTCAATATGGCGGGGATATTTGTGGCTTCATTATAAATTGGAAACTTTTTCCAGGCTATTTTTATTTTACCGTTCATAGTGAAATCCTTATTGTGTCGCTAATACTGGTGCTTCATTATAATTTCGGAACTTTTTCGCCTGGCTATTTTTATAATTCCGCTCATAGTGAAATCCTTGTTGTTTCACTAATACTGGGGCCTTAAAATACTGTACACCGCCCTCCCCCTCCTTAAATGGGCTCTCACAGCAGAGAGAATATTCAGACCAGTTTTGTGGATTGCAAAGTTGAAGTTCAGATATTCGTGAAATTAGGAGAAAAACATGTTTCTAACAGAAGTAAACTTGCAATTTTTTTTTCTCTTTCCGAGAAGAAAGCATTTTTTCCGTGGGAGTTTGCATTATTTCATATATTCTGTGAAACTAAAATCCAAGAGCCTTAAAAACAGGAGAATACGCAGTGAAATTTCAGTGATCTGTTGAACTTCGGAGTTTAATACCAATCTACCTCAGAGAATGAACGCCATATACCCATTAAGGAAACAAAAGCAGTTGTTTTCCATCTTTCGACGTACTCCCCGTCTCCTTTTGTGTCTTTGCACTGTGTTATCCGGAGAACTGCCAAACAAGCAGGTGGACAACAAGATCTCACCCCGATATAGGGCATGTTAACACCTCTTTGAAGAAACCGAGCAATGTTAGCACGTCATGATCACCTTGCTACGTTCACAAGATGGTATGAAACAGCACCCTGGGTATGAAACGGTCAGTCTTCCGCCCACACAGGCAGAGCTTCTCTGGGTGCCTGCGGGCGATAAGGAGGGGAGAACCACATTCCAAGATTGCGGCCAGGTTGGCGAGGGGAGATAGAATTCACCTACCTGGGGGTGAGTCTTCAGTAGCCACAATACTAAATGCATTCTAATGAGGGAACAGAAACAAGGTAGGAAAGCAACAAGGACACTTAGGGGTCGGTCCTTTTTGTGAGCTGAAAGTAGACATTATGGGTAAATAATCCTTCTCTCAAAGCAAAGGTCAAAGACATGGCACGTGTCTCTAATGCACTACATAGCATGGCAACAATTTGTCTCTTAATGCAAGTACCGCGCCCAAACAAATTAATGTACTCATTTCTTTTAGGGAAAGGATGTAAAAAGGTACATTTCTTTCATATATATATATTTCCGGATATAAATTTTTGCCATTAGAGGATAAACATGAATAGAAATAGGAAAGGGAATAGGGTGTTGGAGAACTGGCCACAAATTTTAAGGGGCCGTATAAAAATTGCGTTTTCGACCGCTTCGCAACATGTCCCCAGAAGTTATGAGTTAAAGTTTCCGTAATTTCGTGCTTTCTTAATTGCGATATTTAATTCTTCATAAATGTTTATAATCTACAGCTCAACAAAATTTCATTGTATATAATCTGCAGCTCAAATTCTCTGCGGGCATGTGCAAACTCAGTAAACCTGTCCGGGGAGGGGGTGCAATACCAAAAATATTAAATAATTTCTGGTCCGATAGATTTTCTGCGTTTGGAAACTCAAAACCTGTCGGGAAGGACTTAATACAGAAAAAATATAATCTGTAGCCCAATCGGTGGATTTTTGGCGTTTACAGTTTGCAACTCAAATTATCTGACTGCACATGTAAACGCTGAAAGCCTGTGGGGTATTAAGTCTCCCTCTAGACCCCCTCCCCCGGGTTGGAAATGTCTAAGTTTCTTATTGAAAATGAGATGCTATCATGTGGGTAAAGCAATTATGACTATGTAGGTGGGCGGTCTTAAAATTGTCCTGGGCTATTTTGTGAATTGGGTTCGGACGTCACCTTATCTTATTCCCTTCAGGTACGAAGAATTGTCCACATTGCAATTTCAGTGCTATAAAATTGTTTTGAATAAACAAATATTGTGTTGCCATATTTCCCACTACTTAAGCAACTATTGTTGACAACCTTTTTAATATCTGGTTGGTATGAAGAAAGCCCACTGAAAAAATTACCACTTTTTGAAAAATTGCGAGCTGTTTGTCCTTGTGTTTAATAGGAACAAGGTGGTTTTTTTTTTAATTTCACGAAAAAACATTAAGTTTGCAAACTATTGAGAACATTTCCTCTTTTCAACAACGTTACCTATCATCCCAAGCATGGCATGCTTTGGGCTACTGATGGGAGGGGGCAGCAAAATGCAGGGTCCAATTAAAAATATTTAATAATATTATAAGCGCTGGAGATGTCATGCGATTCACACGGTATTATACACTCACGATTGCCAACCCTTATGAAACCATTGGTGAATGGGAGTGTCACCAGTTTCTTCCACAACTCTTGAGCCAGTCTCCTCCATAGAACTTAGTGTTTTCGAATTTCATACACCGATCTCCCACGTGGTTTTCTGGGACTTTCTGTCCAGTCTAATATTACAGTTGTCCATACATTGTCTGTTCTAGCAACATATCTAGCTCATTGCCACTTCGTTGTATTCGCATTTCTTTTTCTCATACTTAAGAGCACATACGAACCATGCAAAACAGAAACTGATTAGAAATCAATGTTATTGCAGTTTTGTGGCGGCTAACAGTCCTGAAATTTAAATGTAGTATAATATGCTGTTTTAGCAATTTAATTCAAATACCACTAAGAAATTTTTTTGATCATTTCGCTAACTTTCAACAGAGCCTAATACCATCAATTTAATGTAAAAATACTATACGAAAACACCATCCGCAGTTTAATAGAACGTTATATGAAAATACCTTCCTCAGTTTAATAGAACGTTATATGAAAATACCTTCCTCAGTTTAATACAATATGAAAAATTCGTATTTAGTTTAATAGAACCCCAGATAACAGCCTTTCAATTTAACGTAAGGCCAACATTGAGACAGGCCTATTCATAAACTTTGGCTCTGTATTGGGCCTACGTTAAATTGCAAGGCTATGCTACGTGGCACAATACTATACGAAAATAACACCTCAGTTTAATAGAATATTTGATATACTATATTTTGATGAAGTATATCAACTTTATTTTTTTCGTATAGTACATAAACTGAAAAATAAAGCTATTGAGCTCCAATGTGGCATTTTAATAAATATATTTGGGTAGAACGTACTTCAGTTTCTGTACTTACCTAGTCCAGTATATAATACAATTCCATTTTAAGCTATCATCTAAAACCATCTGAATTGATAGTTTAAAATCGTGCAAGTGAAGGTTGCACGACACAAGGTACGTTCTAGAACAAATTTGTGATGTGTTAATTAGCAAGTGTTCGCAATGAATATCAGCTGTTATTGAAAATTATCTGCACAAGTATATTTCAATACTTTAAAATTGAAAATATCGGGAATGCTTTGAAGATTTGGGGGGGGTAAAACAGAACTCCCTGGGTCAGAATTGTTTGCCTTTGAGCTGCGTACCGAACTTCAAATCACAAGAGATTATTAAAAGATTAGCCAAACTTAATGATCCCTCTATCCTAATCAGCAGGTTCTCGAAGGTTGTATAATGTTACCTACTTAAGATTATAGGATTATAATATATATCCTGTATCCAAAACACTCAATTGCAATATTGACATTGTTCGAATGTCTGTTCGCTCCAGATTGATTTTATTTTTCAGTAATGAAAAGTATTTCAACTTTTACTTATTGGAAATAGCTTTTGACTTTCAAAGTGCGCTGTTTGTTCCAGAGAAGTGTTGGGAGATTTTAAGATAGTTAACAGAAAGGTATGAACAGGGGATCCCTAAGAGGATTATACCTCTTGTAAAGTAGCACACCCCATACTTCCCTCCTCTTTATTTCGGGGAATTAACCTGCTGTCCCATAAGGTCACCTGACAGGCACGTGGGTGTCCAGATGGCTTTGCTCTCCAGCAGTCGCACAGGTCAATTGAAACTGCACTCTGAGAACCTACCTGCTTCTTCAGGATATCAGATGCAGAGTCTTGGGATCTACAACCCTACGATTGGTTATACCTCGTATCACGGTAAGTCCAAATTTCTACAAATATTTTTCGTTGTTTTATTACGGGCAGCTACTTTCCTGTTCTAAATGTGCACCTAGGATAGTTAGCATTATTGCTGAGTACAGTACATAATCTTTATAAAATAACCTTACTCACGTGAGTTCAAAATCTAACGGCTTATAAACACCCAATGTTTCAAAGTTATCGGTTACAAGGATCTGATGATTCTAACCTAGACGAAGCTTCCCAATGGAGCGCAAAAGCTCGGAAATTGGCTTTATAGGCCATTTAAGAGATATTAAACTGACGACTCATTAAAATACAACGCAGTTTGTCACTTTTTTCTCTTCAAGTAGACCATTTTTCGCTGGGTATTGACCTAGCTTCGTCAGGACGAATTGTACGTAAATATTCAAATTGTATATGGTATCATAAATGGTGTTAACAGTCACTGGTTTTGGTTAGTTGCTTCCAAGCGTTTGAGAGAAATGGGGTGGATGCTATATATGAGTCATGTTATAATAGTTATAATTTAACTAAATGTTCAAAAAAGCACTGAAGACTAACTATATTAAAAATCTCTTGCTGTTTAAATATAAGGCATAAACTTGATATCAGCTTGCCCGATAAATCCCCCCAATCCGTAGTAATAAGTTTAAAAAAGAATATCCATTCGCGCTTTCACATGAGTTTGATTCATGCAACTGCTTTTTTTTTTTCTCTGCTTTGATCAAATTTATGATCAGCACATGTTAGTGGTTCAGCATTTTTGTTTTGTCTATTTAAGTTTAACGACTAAGATGAATTCTCAGGTCTATTAACAGGGCCTGATTTACTGGAGGCAAAGTACATTTAGAGGAGAGGGGAGGCTGCATCCGCGGGTGCCGCATTTTCAAGTGGCCTCAAAATTATGAACGATGCTTGAAGAAACTGCCTTATGAAAGTTTTTCTATTTCTTTCTGCTTTTTCAAGAGGACTCAGAAAAATATACAGCCCCACCCCACTCCAATCTTTCGAAAGCATTTGGTTTTTTTCAACACATCTGTTATTGGAGAAATTTTCATACATTAAGTTATTTGGGTCATAGTTTTGTCCACTACTTTGATATAATTTCAACAAGCTGAAACCTGAAGGGGGAGGGGGTTAAGCAGAGCTGAACGGGTGTCCATTTTTTAACCATGCACGTTTATATTTTCTTACTAACACAGATTTGTCCATGAACCATGAGTTACTTCAACATGGCGGGTATATTTTTATCACTTCCTTATATTTGAGAATGTTTCCTCAGTGGTATTCTTATTCAACCACTCGGTGAAAACTTACATGTACCACTACTGGGGCTCCAAAACACTGTCTAAACCCCGGGTTCCCAAAATATAATTAAGTATTACTTGCTTTGCAAACTGATTCGCAATGTTAATCCACTGAAAAAAGTTAGTTTCAGAACTGTACGTTGAACACATGGAAATGACAATTATGATTTCCACAAATAAAGTGAACATGTTATTGGCGTAGGAAAGGGGGGGGCTCAGGGAGATACTTCAGCATGGCCGGTATATTTTTATAGCTTCCTTATATTTGGGAATGTTTCCTCCTTGGTATTTATTCAACCACTCAGTGAAAACCTACATGTACCACTAGTGGGGCCCCAAAACTCTGTCTAGCCCCCGGGTTCCCAAAATATAATTATCTATTCCTTGCTTTGCATCAAACTGATTTGCAATGTTAATCCACGGAAAAACGTTAATTGTAGTTTCAGAACTGTACGTTGAACACATGGAAATGACAATAAGATTTCCACAAATAAAGTGAACATGTTATTGGCGTAGGAAAGAAAGGGGGGGGGCTCAGGGAGATACTTCAGCATGGCCGGTATATTTTTATAGCTTCCTTATATTTGGGAATGTTTCCTCCTTGGTTTTATTCAACCACTCAGTGAAAACCTACATGTACCACTAGTGGGGCCCCAAAACTGTCTAGCCCCCGGGTTCCCAAACTATAATTATCTATTCCTTGCTTTGCATCAAACTGATTTGCAATGTTAATCCACGGAAAAACGTTAATTGTAGTTTCAGAACTGTACGTTGAACACATGGAAATGACAATAAGATTTCCACAAATAAAGTGAACATGTTATTGGCGTAGGAAAGGGGGGGGGCTCAGGGAGATACTTCAGCATGGCCGGTATATTTTTATAGCTTCCTTATATTTGGGAATGTTTCCTCCTTGGTTTTATTCAACCACTCAGTGAAAACCTACATGTACCACTAGTGGGGCCCCAAAACTGTCTAGCCCCCGGGTTCCCAAACTATAATTATCTATTCCTTGCTTTGCATCAAACTGATTTGCAATGTTAATCCACGGAAAAACGTTAATTGTAGTTTCAGAACTGTACGTTGAACACATGGAAATGACAATTAAGATTTCCACAAATAAAGTGAACATGTTATTGGCGTAGGAAAGTGGGGGGGCTCAGGGAGATACTTCAGCATGGCCGGTATATTTTTATAGCTTCCTTATATTTGGGAATGTTTCCTCCTTGGTTTTATTCAACCACTCAGTGAAAACCTACATGTACCACTAGTGGGGCCCCAAAACTCTGTCTAGCCCCCGGGTTCCCAAAATATAATTATCTATTCCTTGCTTTGCATCAAACTGATTTGCAATGTTAATCCACGGAAAAACGTTAATTGTAGTTTCAGAACTGTACGTTGAACACATGGAAATGACAATTAAGATTTCCACAAATAAAGTAAACATGTTATTGGCGTAGGAAAGGGGGGGGGGCTCAGGGAGATACTTCAGCATGGCTGGTATATTTTTATGTCTTCCTTATATTTATATTTGGGAATGTTTCATCCTTGGTATTCTTATTCAACCACTCAGTGAAAACCTACATGTACCACTAGTGGGGCCCCAAAACTCTGTCTAGCCCCCGGGTTCCCAAAATATAATTATCTATTCCTTGCTTTGCATCAAACTGATTTGCAATGTTAATCCACGGAAAAACGTTAATTGTAGTTTCAGAACTGTACGTTGAACACATGGAAATGACAATTAAGATTTCCACAAATAAAGTGAACATGTTATTGGCGTAGGAAAGTGGGGGGCTCAGGGAGATACTTCAGCATGGCCGGTATATTTTTATAGCTTCCTTATATTTGGGAATGTTTCCTCCTTGGTTTTATTCAACCACTCAGTGAAAACCTACATGTACCACTAGTGGGGCCCCAAAACTCTGTCTAGCCCCCGGGTTCCCAAAATATAATTATCTATTCCTTGCTTTGCATCAAACTGATTTGCAATGTTAATCCACGGAAAAACGTTAATTGTAGTTTCAGAACTGTACGTTGAACACATGGAAATGACAATTAAGATTTCCACAAATAAAGTGAACATGTTATTGGCGTAGGAAAGTGTGTGTGTGGGGGGGGCTCAGGGAGATACTTCAGCATGGCCGGTATATTTTTATAGCTTCCTTATATTTGGGAATGTTTCCTCCTTGGTTTTATTCAACCACTGAGTGAAAACCTACATGTACCACTAGTGGGGCCCCAAAACTGTCTAGCCCCGGGTTCCCAAACTATAATTATCTATTCCTTGCTTTGCATCAAACTGATTTGCAATGTTAATCCACGGAAAAACGTTAATTGTAGTTTCAGAACTGTACGTTGAACACATGGAAATGACAATAAGATTTCCACAAATAAAGTGAACATGTTATTGGCGTAGGAAAGTGGGGGGGGGGGGGCTCAGGGAGATACTTCAGCATGGCTGGTATATTTTTATGTCTTCCTTATATTTATATTTGGGAATGTTTCCTCCTTGGTTTTATTCAACCACTCAGTGAAAACCTACATGTACCACTAGTGGGGCCCCAAAACTCTGTCTAGCCCCCGGGTTCCCAAAATATAATTATCTATTCCTTGCTTTGCATCAAACTGATTTGCAATGTTAATCCACGGAAAAACGTTAATTGTAGTTTCAGAACTGTACGTTGAACACATGGAAATGACAATTAAGATTTCCACAAATAAAGTGAACATGTTATTGGCGTAGGAAAGGGGGGGGGGGGCTCAGGGAGATACTTCAGCATGGCCGGTATATTTTTATAGCTTCCTTATATTTGGGAATGTTTCCTCCTTGGTTTTATTCAACCACTCAGTGAAAACCTACATGTACCACTAGTGGGGCCCCAAAACTCTGTCTAGCCCCCGGGTTCCCAAAATATAATTATCTATTCCTTGCTTTGCATCAAACTGATTTGCAATGTTAATCCACGGAAAAACGTTAATTGTAGTTTCAGAACTGTACGTTGAACACATGGAAATGACAATTAAGATTTCCACAAATAAAGTGAACATGTTATTGGCGTAGGAAAGTGGGGGGGCTCAGGGAGATACTTCAGCATGGCCGGTATATTTTTATAGCTTCCTTATATTTGGGAATGTTTCCTCCTTGGTTTTATTCAACCACTCAGTGAAAACCTACATGTACCACTAGTGGGGCCCCAAAACTCTGTCTAGCCCCCGGGTTCCCAAAATATAATTATCTATTCCTTGCTTTGCATCAAACTGATTTGCAATGTTAATCCACGGAAAAACGTTAATTGTAGTTTCAGAACTGTACGTTGAACACATGGAAATGACAATTAAGATTTCCACAAATAAAGTGAACATGTTATTGGCGTAGGAAAGTCGGGGGGGGGGGGGAGCTCAGGGAGATACTTCAGCATGGCCGGTATATTTTTATAGCTTCCTTATATTTGGGAATGTTTCCTCCTTGGTTTTATTCAACCACTCAGTGAAAACCTACATGTACCACTAGTGGGGCCCCAAAACTCTGTCTAGCCCCCGGGTTCCCAAAATATAATTATCTATTCCTTGCTTTGCATCAAACTGATTTGCAATGTTAATCCACGGAAAAACGTTAATTGTAGTTTCAGAACTGTACGTTGAACACATGGAAATGACAATTAAGATTTCCACAAATAAAGTGAACATGTTATTGGCGTAGGAAAGGGGGGGGGGCTCAGGGAGATACTTCAGCATGGCCGGTATATTTTTATAGCTTCCTTATATTTGGGAATGTTTCCTCCTTGGTTTTATTCAACCACTCAGTGAAAACCTACATGTACCACTAGTGGGGCCCCAAAACTGTCTAGCCCCCGGGTTCCCAAACTATAATTATCTATTCCTTGCTTTGCATCAAACTGATTTGCAATGTTAATCCACGGAAAAACGTTAATTGTAGTTTCAGAACTGTACGTTGAACACATGGAAATGACAATTAAGATTTCCACAAATAAAGTGAACATGTTATTGGCGTAGGAAAGTGGGGGGCTCAGGGAGATACTTCAGCATGGCCGGTATATTTTTATAGCTTCCTTATATTTGGGAATGTTTCCTCCTTGGTTTTATTCAACCACTCAGTGAAAACCTACATGTACCACTAGTGGGGCCCCAAAACTCTGTCTAGCCCCCGGGTTCCCAAACTATAATTATCTATTCCTTGCTTTGCATCAAACTGATTTGCAATGTTAATCCACGGAAAAACGTTAATTGTAGTTTCAGAACTGTACGTTGAACACATGGAAATGACAATTAAGATTTCCACAAATAAAGTGAACATGTTATTGGCGTAGGAAAGTGGGGGGAGCTCAGGGAGATACTTCAGCATGGCCGGTATATTTTTATAGCTTCCTTATATTTGGGAATGTTTCCTCCTTGGTTTTATTCAACCACTCAGTGAAAACCTACATGTACCACTAGTGGGGCCCCAAAACTCTGTCTAGCCCCGGGTTCCCAAAATATAATTATCTATTCCTTGCTTTGCATCAAACTGATTTGCAATGTTAATCCACGGAAAAACGTTAATTGTAGTTTCAGAACTGTACGTTGAACACATGGAAATGACAATTAAGATTTCCACAAATAAAGTAAACATGTTATTGGCGTAGGAAAGGGGGGGGGCTCAGGGAGATACTTCAGCATGGCCGGTGTATTTTTATAGCTTCCTTATACTTGGGAATGTTTCCTCCTTGGTTTTATTCAACCACTCAGTGAAAACCTACATGTACCACTAGTGGGGCCCCAAAACTCTGTCTAGCCCCCGGGTTCCCAAAATATAATTATCTATTCCTTGCTTTGCATCAAACTGATTTGCAATGTTAATCCACGGAAAAACGTTAATTGTAGTTTCAGAACTGTACGTTGAACACATGGAAATGACAATTAAGATTTCCACAAATAAAGTAAACATGTTATTGGCGTAGGAAAGGGGGGGCTCAGGGAGATACTTCAGCATGGCTGGTATATTTTTATGTCTTCCTTATATTTATATTTGGGAATGTTTCATCCTTGGTTTTATTCAACCACTCAGTGAAAACCTACATGTACCACTAGTGGGGCCCCAAAACTCTGTCTAGCCCCGGGTTCCCAAAATATAATTATCTATTCCTTGCTTTGCATCAAACTGATTTGCAATGTTAATCCACGGAAAAACGTTAATTGTAGTTTCAGAACTGTACGTTGAACACATGGAAATGACAATTAAGATTTCCACAAATAAAGTGAACATGTTATTGGCGTAGGAAAGGGGGGGGGGGCTCAGGGAGATACTTCAGCATGGCCGGTGTATTTTTATAGCTTCCTTATACTTGGGAATGTTTCCTCCTTGGTTTTATTCAACCACTCAGTGAAAACCTACATGTACCACTAGTGGGGCCCCAAAACTCTGTCTAGCCCCCGGGTTCCCAAAATATAATTATCTATTCCTTGCTTTGCATCAAACTGATTTGCAATGTTAATCCACGGAAAAACGTTAATTGTAGTTTCAGAACTGTACGTTGAACACATGGAAATGACAATTAAGATTTCCACAAATAAAGTAAACATGTTATTGGCGTAGGAAAGTGGGGGGGGCTCAGGGAGATACTTCAGCATGGCCGGTATATTTTTATAGCTTCCTTATATTTGGGAATGTTTCCTCCTTGGTTTTATTCAACCACTCAGTGAAAACCTACATGTACCACTAGTGGGGCCCCAAAACTCTGTCTAGCCCCCGGGTTCCCAAAATATAATTATCTATTCCTTGCTTTGCATCAAACTGATTTGCAATGTTAATCCACGGAAAAACGTTAATTGTAGTTTCAGAACTGTACGTTGAACACATGGAAATGACAATAAGATTTCCACAAATAAAGTAAACATGTTATTGGCGTAGGAAAGGGGGGGGGGGGGCTCAGGGAGATACTTCAGCATGGCCGGTGTATTTTTATAGCTTCCTTATACTTGGGAATGTTTCCTCCTTGGTTTTATTCAACCACTCAGTGAAAACCTACATGTACCACTAGTGGGGCCCCAAAACTCTGTCTAGCCCCGGGTTCCCAAAATATAATTATCTATTCCTTGCTTTGCATCAAACTGATTTGCAATGTTAATCCACGGAAAAACGTTAATTGTAGTTTCAGAACTGTACGTTGAACACATGGAAATGACAATAAGATTTCCACAAATAAAGTGAACATGTTATTGGCGTAGGAAAGTGGGGGGGGGGGCTCAGGGAGATACTTCAGCATGGCTGGTATATTTTTATGTCTTCCTTATATTTATATTTGGGAATGTTTCATCCTTGGTTTTATTCAACCACTCAGTGAAAACCTACATGTACCACTAGTGGGGCCCCAAAACTCTGTCTAGCCCCCGGGTTCCCAAAATATAATTATCTATTCCTTGCTTTGCATCAAACTGATTTGCAATGTTAATCCACGGAAAAACGTTAATTGTAGTTTCAGAACTGTACGTTGAACACATGGAAATGACAATAAGATTTCCACAAATAAAGTAAACATGTTATTGGCGTAGGAAAGGGGGGGGTTGCTCAGGGAGATACTTCAGCATGGCTGGTATATTTTTATGTCTTCCTTATATTTATATTTGGGAATGTTTCATCCTTGGTTTTATTCAACCACTCAGTGAAAACCTACATGTACCACTAGTGGGGCCCCAAAACTCTGTCTAGCCCCCGGGTTCCCAAAATATAATTATCTATTCCTTGCTTTGCATCAAACTGATTTGCAATGTTAATCCACGGAAAAACGTTAATTGTAGTTTCAGAACTGTACGTTGAACACATGGAAATGACAATAAGATTTCCACAAATAAAGTAAACATGTTATTGGCGTAGGAAAGGGGGGGGGCTCAGGGAGATACTTCAGCATGGCCGGTGTATTTTTATAGCTTCCTTATACTTGGGAATGTTTCCTCCTTGGTTTTATTCAACCACTCAGTGAAAACCTACATGTACCACTAGTGGGGCCCCAAAACTCTGTCTAGCCCCCGGGTTCCCAAAATATAATTATCTATTCCTTGCTTTGCATCAAACTGATTTGCAATGTTAATCCACGGAAAAACGTTAATTGTAGTTTCAGAACTGTACGTTGAACACATGGAAATGACAATAAGATTTCCACAAATAAAGTGAACATGTTATTGGCGTAGGAAAGTGGGGGGCTCAGGGAGATACTTCAGCATGGCCGGTATATTTTTATAGCTTCCTTATATTTGGGAATGTTTCCTCCTTGGTTTTATTCAACCACTCAGTGAAAACCTACATGTACCACTAGTGGGGCCCCAAAACTCTGTCTAGCCCCGGGTTCCCAAAATATAATTATCTATTCCTTGCTTTGCATCAAACTGATTTGCAATGTTAATCCACGGAAAAACGTTAATTGTAGTTTCAGAACTGTACGTTGAACACATGGAAATGACAATAAGATTTCCACAAATAAAGTAAACATGTTATTGGCGTAGGAAAGGGGGGGGGGTTGCTCAGGGAGATACTTCAGCATGGCTGGTATATTTTTATGTCTTCCTTATATTTATATTTGGGAATGTTTCATCCTTGGTTTTATTCAACCACTCAGTGAAAACCTACATGTACCACTAGTGGGGCCCCAAAACTCTGTCTAGCCCCCGGGTTCCCAAAATATAATTATCTATTCCTTGCTTTGCATCAAACTGATTTGCAATGTTAATCCACGGAAAAACGTTAATTGTAGTTTCAGAACTGTACGTTGAACACATGGAAATGACAATAAGATTTCCACAAATAAAGTGAACATGTTATTGGCGTAGGAAAGTGGGGGGCTCAGGGAGATACTTCAGCATGGCCGGTATATTTTTATAGCTTCCTTATATTTGGGAATGTTTCCTCCTTGGTTTTATTCAACCACTCAGTGAAAACCTACATGTACCACTAGTGGGGCCCCAAAACTCTGTCTAGCCCCCGGGTTCCCAAAATATAATTATCTATTCCTTGCTTTGCATCAAACTGATTTGCAATGTTAATCCACGGAAAAACGTTAATTGTAGTTTCAGAACTGTACGTTGAACACATGGAAATGACAATAAGATTTCCACAAATAAAGTGAACATGTTATTGGCGTAGGAAAGGGGGGCTCAGGGAGATACTTCAGCATGGCCGGTATATTTTTATAGCTTCCTTATATTTGGGAATGTTTCCTCCTTGGTTTTATTCAACCACTCAGTGAAAACCTACATGTACCACTAGTGGGGCCCCAAAACTCTGTCTAGCCCCCGGGTTCCCAAAATATAATTATCTATTCCTTGCTTTGCATCAAACTGATTTGCAATGTTAATCCACGGAAAAACGTTAATTGTAGTTTCAGAACTGTACGTTGAACACATGGAAATGACAATAAGATTTCCACAAATAAAGTGAACATGTTATTGGCGTAGGAAAGGGGGGGCTCAGGGAGATACTTCAGCATGGCCGGTATATTTTTATAGCTTCCTTATATTTGGGAATGTTTCCTCCTTGGTTTTATTCAACCACTCAGTGAAAACCTACATGTACCACTAGTGGGGCCCCAAAACTGTCTAGCCCCGGGTTCCCAAACTATAATTATCTATTCCTTGCTTTGCATCAAACTGATTTGCAATGTTAATCCACGGAAAAACGTTAATTGTAGTTTCAGAACTGTACGTTGAACACATGGAAATGACAATAAGATTTCCACAAATAAAGTGAACATGTTATTGGCGTAGGAAAGTGGGGGCTCAGGGAGATACTTCAGCATGGCCGGTATATTTTTATAGCTTCCTTATATTTGGGAATGTTTCCTCCTTGGTTTTATTCAACCACTCAGTGAAAACCTACATGTACCACTAGTGGGGCCCCAAAACTCTGTCTAGCCCCCGGGTTCCCAAAATATAATTATCTATTCCTTGCTTTGCATCAAACTGATTTGCAATGTTAATCCACGGAAAAACGTTAATTGTAGTTTCAGAACTGTACGTTGAACACATGGAAATGACAATAAGATTTCCACAAATAAAGTAAACATGTTATTGGCGTAGGAAAGGGGGGCTCAGGGAGATACTTCAGCATGGCTGGTATATTTTTATGTCTTCCTTATATTTATATTTGGGAATGTTTCATCCTTGGTTTTATTCAACCACTCAGTGAAAACCTACATGTACCACTAGTGGGGCCCCAAAACTCTGTCTAGCCCCCGGGTTCCCAAAATATAATTATCTATTCCTTGCTTTGCATCAAACTGATTTGCAATGTTAATCCACGGAAAAACGTTAATTGTAGTTTCAGAACTGTACGTTGAACACATGGAAATGACAATAAGATTTCCACAAATAAAGTGAACATGTTATTGGCGTAGGAAAGTGGGGGGGGGCTCAGGGAGATACTTCAGCATGGCTGGTATATTTTTATGTCTTCCTTATATTTATATTTGGGAATGTTTCATCCTTGGTTTTATTCAACCACTCAGTGAAAACCTACATGTACCACTAGTGGGGCCCCAAAACTCTGTCTAGCCCCGGGTTCCCAAAATATAATTATCTATTCCTTGCTTTGCATCAAACTGATTTGCAATGTTAATCCACGGAAAAACGTTAATTGTAGTTTCAGAACTGTACGTTGAACACATGGAAATGACAATAAGATTTCCACAAATAAAGTAAACATGTTATTGGCGTAGGAAAGGGGGGCTCAGGGAGATACTTCAGCATGGCCGGTGTATTTTTATAGCTTCCTTATACTTGGGAATGTTTCCTCCTTGGTTTTATTCAACCACTCAGTGAAAACCTACATGTACCACTAGTGGGGCCCCAAAACTCTGTCTAGCCCCCGGGTTCCCAAAATATAATTATCTATTCCTTGCTTTGCATCAAACTGATTTGCAATGTTAATCCACGGAAAAACGTTAATTGTAGTTTCAGAACTGTACGTTGAACACATGGAAATGACAATAAGATTTCCACAAATAAAGTAAACATGTTATTGGCGTAGGAAAGGGGGGGGGGGCTCAGGGAGATACTTCAGCATGGCTGGTATATTTTTATGTCTTCCTTATATTTATATTTGGGAATGTTTCATCCTTGGTTTTATTCAACCACTCAGTGAAAACCTACATGTACCACTAGTGGGGCCCCAAAACTCTGTCTAGCCCCGGGTTCCCAAAATATAATTATCTATTCCTTGCTTTGCATCAAACTGATTTGCAATGTTAATCCACGGAAAAACGTTAATTGTAGTTTCAGAACTGTACGTTGAACACATGGAAATGACAATAAGATTTCCACAAATAAAGTAAACATGTTATTGGCGTAGGAAAGGGGGGGGGGGCTCAGGGAGATACTTCAGCATGGCCGGTGTATTTTTATAGCTTCCTTATACTTGGGAATGTTTCCTCCTTGGTTTTATTCAACCACTCAGTGAAAACCTACATGTACCACTAGTGGGGCCCCAAAACTCTGTCTAGCCCCCGGGTTCCCAAAATATAATTATCTATTCCTTGCTTTGCATCAAACTGATTTGCAATGTTAATCCACGGAAAAACGTTAATTGTAGTTTCAGAACTGTACGTTGAACACATGGAAATGACAATAAGATTTCCACAAATAAAGTAAACATGTTATTGGCGTAGGAAAGGGGGGGGCTCAGGGAGATACTTCAGCATGGCTGGTATATTTTTATGTCTTCCTTATATTTATATTTGGGAATGTTTCATCCTTGGTTTTATTCAACCACTCAGTGAAAACCTACATGTACCACTAGTGGGGCCCCAAAACTCTGTCTAGCCCCCGGGTTCCCAAAATATAATTATCTATTCCTTGCTTTGCATCAAACTGATTTGCAATGTTAATCCACGGAAAAAAGTTAATTGTAGTTTCAGAACTGTACGTTGAACACATGGAAATGACAATAAGATTTCCACAAATAAAGTAAACATGTTATTGGCGTAGGAAAGGGGGGGGGGGGGGCTCAGGGAGATACTTCAGCATGGCCGGTATATTTTTATAGCTTCCTTATATTTGGGAATGTTTCCTCCTTGGTTTTATTCAACCACTCAGTGAAAACCTACATGTACCACTAGTGGGGCCCCAAAACTCTGTCTAGCCCCCGGGTTCCCAAAATATAATTATCTATTCCTTGCTTTGCATCAAACTGATTTGCAATGTTAATCCACGGAAAAAGTTAATTGTAGTTTCAGAACTGTACGTTGAACACATGGAAATGACAATAAGATTTCCACAAATAAAGTAAACATGTTATTGGCGTAGGAAAGGGGGGGCTCAGGGAGATACTTCAGCATGGCCGGTATATTTTTATAGCTTCCTTATATTTGGGAATGTTTCCTCCTTGGTTTTATTCAACCACTCAGTGAAAACCTACATGTACCACTAGTGGGGCCCCAAAACTCTGTCTAGCCCCCGGGTTCCCAAAATATAATTATCTATTCCTTGCTTTGCATCAAACTGATTTGCAATGTTAATCCACGGAAAAAAGTTAATTGTAGTTTCAGAACTGTACGTTGAACACATGGAAATGACAATAAGATTTCCACAAATAAAGTGAACATGTTATTGGCGTAGGAAAGTGGGGGGGGGGGCCTCAGGGAGATACTTCAGCATGGCTGGTATATTTTTATGTCTTCCTTATATTTATATTTGGGAATGTTTCCTCCTTGGTTTTATTCAACCACTCAGTGAAAACCTACATGTACCACTAGTGGGGCCCCAAAACTCTGTCTAGCCCCCGGGTTCCCAAAATATAATTATCTATTCCTTGCTTTGCATCAAACTGATTTGCAATGTTAATCCACGGAAAAAAGTTAATTGTAGTTTCAGAACTGTACGTTGAACACATGGAAATGACAATAAGATTTCCACAAATAAAGTGAACATGTTATTGGCGTAGGAAAGTGGGGGGGGGGGGGCCTCAGGGAGATACTTCAGCATGGCTGGTATATTTTTATGTCTTCCTTATATTTATATTTGGGAATGTTTCCTCCTTGGTTTTATTCAACCACTCAGTGAAAACCTACATGTACCACTAGTGGGGCCCCAAAACTCTGTCTAGCCCCGGGTTCCCAAAATATAATTATCTATTCCTTGCTTTGCATCAAACTGATTTGCAATGTTAATCCACGGAAAAAAAGTTAATTGTAGTTTCAGAACTGTACGTTGAACACATGGAAATGACAATAAGATTTCCACAAATAAAGTAAACATGTTATTGGCGTAGGAAAGGGGGGGGGGCTCAGGGAGATACTTCAGCATGGCTGGTATATTTTTATGTCTTCCTTATATTTATATTTGGGAATGTTTCCTCCTTGGTTTTATTCAACCACTCAGTGAAAACCTACATGTACCACTAGTGGGGCCCCAAAACTCTGTCTAGCCCCCGGGTTCCCAAAATATAATTATCTATTCCTTGCTTTGCATCAAACTGATTTGCAATGTTAATCCACGGAAAAAAGTTAATTGTAGTTTCAGAACTGTACGTTGAACACATGGAAATGACAATAAGATTTCCACAAATAAAGTGAACATGTTATTGGCGTAGGAAAGTGGGGGGGGGGGCCTCAGGGAGATACTTCAGCATGGCTGGTATATTTTTATGTCTTCCTTATATTTATATTTGGGAATGTTTCCTCCTTGGTTTTATTCAACCACTCAGTGAAAACCTACATGTACCACTAGTGGGGCCCCAAAACTCTGTCTAGCCCCCGGGTTCCCAAAATATAATTATCTATTCCTTGCTTTGCATCAAACTGATTTGCAATGTTAATCCACGGAAAAAAGTTAATTGTAGTTTCAGAACTGTACGTTGAACACATGGAAATGACAATAAGATTTCCACAAATAAAGTAAACATGTTATTGGCGTAGGAAAGGGGGGGGCTCAGGGAGATACTTCAGCATGGCCGGTATATTTTTATAGCTTCCTTATATTTGGGAATGTTTCCTCCTTGGTTTTATTCAACCACTCAGTGAAAACCTACATGTACCACTAGTGGGGCCCCAAAACTCTGTCTAGCCCCCGGGTTCCCAAAATATAATTATCTATTCCTTGCTTTGCATCAAACTGATTTGCAATGTTAATCCACGGAAAAAAGTTAATTGTAGTTTCAGAACTGTACGTTGAACACATGGAAATGACAATAAGATTTCCACAAATAAAGTGAACATGTTATTGGCGTAGGAAAGTGGGGGGCCTCAGGGAGATACTTCAGCATGGCTGGTATATTTTTATGTCTTCCTTATATTTATATTTGGGAATGTTTCCTCCTTGGTTTTATTCAACCACTCAGTGAAAACCTACATGTACCACTAGTGGGGCCCCAAAACTCTGTCTAGCCCCGGGTTCCCAAAATATAATTATCTATTCCTTGCTTTGCATCAAACTGATTTGCAATGTTAATCCACGGAAAAAAGTTAATTGTAGTTTCAGAACTGTACGTTGAACACATGGAAATGACAATAAGATTTCCACAAATAAAGTGAACATGTTATTGGCGTAGGAAAGTGGGGGGGGGGGGGGGGGCCTCAGGGAGATACTTCAGCATGGCTGGTATATTTTTATGTCTTCCTTATATTTATATTTGGGAATGTTTCCTCCTTGGTTTTATTCAACCACTCAGTGAAAACCTACATGTACCACTAGTGGGGCCCCAAAACTCTGTCTAGCCCCCGGGTTCCCAAAATATAATTATCTATTCCTTGCTTTGCATCAAACTGATTTGCAATGTTAATCCACGGAAAAAAGTTAATTGTAGTTTCAGAACTGTACGTTGAACACATGGAAATGACAATAAGATTTCCACAAATAAAGTAAACATGTTATTGGCGTAGGAAAGGGGGGGGCTCAGGGAGATACTTCAGCATGGCTGGTATATTTTTATGTCTTCCTTATATTTATATTTGGGAATGTTTCCTCCTTGGTTTTATTCAACCACTCAGTGAAAACCTACATGTACCACTAGTGGGGCCCCAAAACTCTGTCTAGCCCCGGGTTCCCAAAATATAATTATCTATTCCTTGCTTTGCATCAAACTGATTTGCAATGTTAATCCACGGAAAAAAGTTAATTGTAGTTTCAGAACTGTACGTTGAACACATGGAAATGACAATAAGATTTCCACAAATAAAGTGAACATGTTATTGGCGTAGGAAAGTGGGGGGGGGGGGCCTCAGGGAGATACTTCAGCATGGCTGGTATATTTTTATGTCTTCCTTATATTTATATTTGGGAATGTTTCCTCCTTGGTTTTATTCAACCACTCAGTGAAAACCTACATGTACCACTAGTGGGGCCCCAAAACTCTGTCTAGCCCCCGGGTTCCCAAAATATAATTATCTATTCCTTGCTTTGCATCAAACTGATTTGCAATGTTAATCCACGGAAAAAAGTTAATTGTAGTTTCAGAACTGTACGTTGAACACATGGAAATGACAATAAGATTTCCACAAATAAAGTAAACATGTTATTGGCGTAGGAAAGGGGGGGGGGGCTCAGGGAGATACTTCAGCATGGCCGGTATATTTTTATAGCTTCCTTATATTTGGGAATGTTTCCTCCTTGGTTTTATTCAACCACTCAGTGAAAACCTACATGTACCACTAGTGGGGCCCCAAAACTCTGTCTAGCCCCCGGGTTCCCAAAATATAATTATCTATTCCTTGCTTTGCATCAAACTGATTTGCAATGTTAATCCACGGAAAAAAGTTAATTGTAGTTTCAGAACTGTACGTTGAACACATGGAAATGACAATAAGATTTCCACAAATAAAGTGAACATGTTATTGGCGTAGGAAAGTGGGGGGGGGCCTCAGGGAGATACTTCAGCATGGCTGGTATATTTTTATGTCTTCCTTATATTTATATTTGGGAATGTTTCCTCCTTGGTTTTATTCAACCACTCAGTGAAAACCTACATGTACCACTAGTGGGGCCCCAAAACTCTGTCTAGCCCCGGGTTCCCAAAATATAATTATCTATTCCTTGCTTTGCATCAAACTGATTTGCAATGTTAATCCACGGAAAAAAGTTAATTGTAGTTTCAGAACTGTACGTTGAACACATGGAAATGACAATAAGATTTCCACAAATAAAGTGAACATGTTATTGGCGTAGGAAAGTGGGGGGGGGGCCTCAGGGAGATACTTCAGCATGGCTGGTATATTTTTATGTCTTCCTTATATTTATATTTGGGAATGTTTCCTCCTTGGTTTTATTCAACCACTCAGTGAAAACCTACATGTACCACTAGTGGGGCCCCAAAACTCTGTCTAGCCCCCGGGTTCCCCAAAATATAATTATCTATTCCTTGCTTTGCATCAAACTGATTTGCAATGTTAATCCACGGAAAAAGTTAATTGTAGTTTCAGAACTGTACGTTGAACACATGGAAATGACAATAAGATTTCCACAAATAAAGTAAACATGTTATTGGCGTAGGAAAGGGGGGGGGCTCAGGGAGATACTTCAGCATGGCTGGTATATTTTTATGTCTTCCTTATATTTATATTTGGGAATGTTTCCTCCTTGGTTTTATTCAACCACTCAGTGAAAACCTACATGTACCACTAGTGGGGCCCCAAAACTCTGTCTAGCCCCCGGGTTCCCAAAATATAATTATCTATTCCTTGCTTTGCATCAAACTGATTTGCAATGTTAATCCACGGAAAAAGTTAATTGTAGTTTCAGAACTGTACGTTGAACACATGGAAATGACAATAAGATTTCCACAAATAAAGTGAACATGTTATTGGCGTAGGAAAGTGGGGGGGGGGCCTCAGGGAGATACTTCAGCATGGCTGGTATATTTTTATGTCTTCCTTATATTTATATTTGGGAATGTTTCCTCCTTGGTTTTATTCAACCACTCAGTGAAAACCTACATGTACCACTAGTGGGGCCCCAAAACTCTGTCTAGCCCCGGGTTCCCAAAATATAATTATCTATTCCTTGCTTTGCATCAAACTGATTTGCAATGTTAATCCACGGAAAAAAGTTAATTGTAGTTTCAGAACTGTACGTTGAACACATGGAAATGACAATTAAGATTTCCACAAATAAAGTAAACATGTTATTGGCGTAGGAAAGGGGGGGGGCTCAGGGAGATACTTCAGCATGGCCGGTATATTTTTATAGCTTCCTTATATTTGGGAATGTTTCCTCCTTGGTTTTATTCAACCACTCAGTGAAAACCTACATGTACCACTAGTGGGGCCCCAAAACTCTGTCTAGTCCCCGGGTTCCCAAAATATAATTATCTATTCCTTGCTTTGCATCAAACTGATTTGCAATGTTAATCCACGGAAAAAAGTTAATTGTAGTTTCAGAACTGTACGTTGAACACATGGAAATGACAATTAAGATTTCCACAAATAAAGTGAACATGTTATTGGCGTAGGAAAGTGGGGGGGGGGGCCTCAGGGAGATACTTCAGCATGGCTGGTATATTTTTATGTCTTCCTTATATTTATATTTGGGAATGTTTCCTCCTTGGTTTTATTCAACCACTCAGTGAAAACCTACATGTACCACTAGTGGGGCCCCAAAACTCTGTCTAGCCCCCGGGTTCCCAAAATATAATTATCTATTCCTTGCTTTGCATCAAACTGATTTGCAATGTTAATCCACGGAAAAAAGTTAATTGTAGTTTCAGAACTGTACGTTGAACACATGGAAATGACAATTAAGATTTCCACAAATAAAGTGAACATGTTATTGGCGTAGGAAAGTGTGTGTGTGGGGGGGGGGGGCCTCAGGGAGATACTTCAGCATGGCTGGTATATTTTTATGTCTTCCTTATATTTATATTTGGGAATGTTTCCTCCTTGGTTTTATTCAACCACTCAGTGAAAACCTACATGTACCACTAGTGGGGCCCCAAAACTCTGTCTAGCCCCCGGGTTCCCAAAATATAATTATCTATTCCTTGCTTTGCATCAAACTGATTTGCAATGTTAATCCACGGAAAAACGTTAATTGTAGTTTCAGAACTGTACGTTGAACACATGGAAATGACAATTAAGATTTCCACAAATAAAGTGAACATGTTATTGGCGTAGGAAAGGGGGGGGCCTCAGGGAGATACTTCAGCATGGCTGGTATATTTTTATGTCTTCCTTATATTTATATTTGGGAATGTTTCCTCCTTGGTTTTATTCAACCACTCAGTGAAAACCTACATGTACCACTAGTGGGGCCCCAAAACTCTGTCTAGCCCCGGGTTCCCAAAATATAATTATCTATTCCTTGCTTTGCATCAAACTGATTTGCAATGTTAATCCACGGAAAAACGTTAATTGTAGTTTCAGAACTGTACGTTGAACACATGGAAATGACAATTAAGATTTCCACAAATAAAGTAAACATGTTATTGGCGTAGGAAAGGGGGGGGGCTCAGGGAGATACTTCAGCATGGCTGGTATATTTTTATGTCTTCCTTATATTTATATTTGGGAATGTTTCATCCTTGGTTTTATTCAACCACTCAGTGAAAACCTACATGTACCACTAGTGGGGCCCCAAAACTCTGTCTAGCCCCCGGGTTCCCAAAATATAATTATCTATTCCTTGCTTTGCATCAAACTGATTTGCAATGTTAATCCACGGAAAAAAGTTAATTGTAGTTTCAGAACTGTACGTTGAACACATGGAAATGACAATTAAGATTTCCACAAATAAAGTGAACATGTTATTGGCGTAGGAAAGTGGGGGGGGGGGCTCAGGGAGATACTTCAGCATGGCTGGTATATTTTTATGTCTTCCTTATATTTATATTTGGGAATGTTTCCTCCTTGGTTTTATTCAACCACTCAGTGAAAACCTACATGTACCACTAGTGGGGCCCCAAAACTCTGTCTAGCCCCCGGGTTCCCAAAATATAATTATCTATTCCTTGCTTTGCATCAAACTGATTTGCAATGTTAATCCACGGAAAAAAGTTAATTGTAGTTTCAGAACTGTACGTTGAACACATGGAAATGACAATTAAGATTTCCACAAATAAAGTAAACATGTTATTGGCGTAGGAAAGGGGGGCTCAGGGAGATACTTCAGCATGGCCGGTATATTTTTATAGCTTCCTTATATTTGGGAATGTTTCCTCCTTGGTTTTATTCAACCACTCAGTGAAAACCTACATGTACCACTAGTGGGGCCCCAAAACTCTGTCTAGCCCCCGGGTTCCCAAAATATAATTATCTATTCCTTGCTTTGCATCAAACTGATTTGCAATGTTAATATACGGAAAAACGTTAATTGTAGTTTCAGAACTGTACGTTGAACACATGGAAATGACAATTAAGATTTCCACAAATAAAGTAAACATGTTATTGGCGTAGGAAAGTCGGGGGGGGCTCAGGGAGATACTTCAGCATGGCCGGTGTATTTTTATAGCTTCCTTATACTTGGGAATGTTTCCTCCTTGGTTTTATTCAACCACTCAGTGAAAACCTACATGTACCACTAGTGGGGCCCCAAAACTCTGTCTAGCCCCGGGTTCCCAAAATATAATTATCTATTCCTTGCTTTGCATCAAACTGATTTGCAATGTTAATCCACGGAAAAAAGTTAATTGTAGTTTCAGAACTGTACGTTGAACACATGGAAATGACAATTAAGATTTCCACAAATAAAGTGAACATGTTATTGGCGTAGGAAAGTGGGGGGGGGGGCTCAGGGAGATACTTCAGCATGGCTGGTATATTTTTATGTCTTCCTTATATTTATATTTGGGAATGTTTCCTCCTTGGTTTTATTCAACCACTCAGTGAAAACCTACATGTACCACTAGTGGGGCCCCAAAACTCTGTCTAGCCCCGGGTTCCCAAAATATAATTATCTATTCCTTGCTTTGCATCAAACTGATTTGCAATGTTAATCCACGGAAAAACGTTAATTGTAGTTTCAGAACTGTACGTTGAACACATGGAAATGACAATTAAGATTTCCACAAATAAAGTAAACATGTTATTGGCGTAGGAAAGTGGGGGGGCTCAGGGAGATACTTCAGCATGGCCGGTATATTTTTATAGCTTCCTTATATTTGGGAATGTTTCCTCCTTGGTTTTATTCAACCACTCAGTGAAAACCTACATGTACCACTAGTGGGGCCCCAAAACTCTGTCTAGTCCCCGGGTTCCCAAAATATAATTATCTATTCCTTGCTTTGCATCAAACTGATTTGCAATGTTAATCCACGGAAAAACGTTAATTGTAGTTTCAGAACTGTACGTTGAACACATGGAAATGACAATAAGATTTCCACAAATAAAGTAAACATGTTATTGGCGTAGGAAAGGGGGGGGGGGCTCAGGGAGATACTTCAGCATGGCCGGTGTATTTTTATAGCTTCCTTATACTTGGGAATGTTTCCTCCTTGGTTTTATTCAACCACTCAGTGAAAACCTACATGTACCACTAGTGGGGCCCCAAAACTCTGTCTAGCCCCCGGGTTCCCAAAATATAATTATCTATTCCTTGCTTTGCATCAAACTGATTTGCAATGTTAATCCACGGAAAAAAGTTAATTGTAGTTTCAGAACTGTACGTTGAACACATGGAAATGACAATTAAGATTTCCACAAATAAAGTGAACATGTTATTGGCGTAGGAAAGTGGGGGGGCTCAGGGAGATACTTCAGCATGGCTGGTATATTTTTATGTCTTCCTTATATTTATATTTGGGAATGTTTCCTCCTTGGTTTTATTCAACCACTCAGTGAAAACCTACATGTACCACTAGTGGGGCCCCAAAACTCTGTCTAGCCCCCGGGTTCCCAAAATATAATTATCTATTCCTTGCTTTGCATCAAACTGATTTGCAATGTTAATCCACGGAAAAACGTTAATTGTAGTTTCAGAACTGTACGTTGAACACATGGAAATGACAATTAAGATTTCCACAAATAAAGTAAACATGTTATTGGCGTAGGAAAGTGGGGGGGCTCAGGGAGATACTTCAGCATGGCCGGTGTATTTTTATAGCTTCCTTATACTTGGGAATGTTTCCTCCTTGGTTTTATTCAACCACTCAGTGAAAACCTACATGTACCACTAGTGGGGCCCCAAAACTCTGTCTAGCCCCCGGGTTCCCAAAATATAATTATCTATTCCTTGCTTTGCATCAAACTGATTTGCAATGTTAATCCACGGAAAAACGTTAATTGTAGTTTCAGAACTGTACGTTGAACACATGGAAATGACAATTAAGATTTCCACAAATAAAGTGAACATGTTATTGGCGTAGGAAAGTGGGGGGGGGCTCAGGGAGATACTTCAGCATGGCTGGTATATTTTTATGTCTTCCTTATATTTATATTTGGGAATGTTTCCTCCTTGGTTTTATTCAACCACTCAGTGAAAACCTACATGTACCACTAGTGGGGCCCCAAAACTCTGTCTAGCCCCCGGGTTCCCAAAATATAATTATCTATTCCTTGCTTTGCATCAAACTGATTTGCAATGTTAATCCACGGAAAAACGTTAATTGTAGTTTCAGAACTGTACGTTGAACACATGGAAATTGACAATTATGATTTCCACAAATAAAGTGAACACCATGCTATTGGCAACATGGCTCAAAGGCAGTAACCCATGTTTTAACTTTGAAACCTGATTAAACGATGTTTTCAGTTAAATATGGAGAATATTGCATTTTGTGCTGTATTACGCAACAACGCTGAAAACGTGCAGTCTAAAAAAAAAATATATAAAATTAACCAGGCAAAAATACTCGTCTGCAATGAGCAATTTATTTAACTAAAATGATATCAAATGGACAGATTTTAAGAAATGGGGTTTGAGTTAATGTCATTCAAAATTGAGCTTTTTGGAACTTCCGCATAACTTAAAATTAAATTTTATTGACTAAATGCATCCCAGGTTTAAAATAAAATTTGCTGTAAAACTACCATTGAGGAACTTCAGAATGCGATCCTTACCGGAAAAATAATTTAGTGGGGAAATTTTTTTTTGCGAAAATGGAAAAAAAAATTTGCATTTATGTTTTTTTCCTTATTAATACGGTCAGTCAAGCTTATTCAAACTACGCCAAGTTAAAATTTAATTCAATAGCTACAAAATAAAAAAATAAGTGAATAGATTAAATAGTTTTGAAGCAGCGCTCGTTTTAAAATACAGCATTTTCCCCCATTCTTCAAAGATCGCTAGATTTTAGCCAAACTTCAAAACTCTAGGTGGAGAAAATTTTTTTTTTTAGGAAAACCCTTTCCGGATATTTGACGTCTCCAATAGTTGTAACTAGTGTAATTTTTTGGAACAAATCTAAAATGGTCACCTTACACATTTTGGTACTGTCTGCCTGAATTGAGATCTAATGACTAACTGGAAGACTGGGTTCTATTCCCGGTAGCGGCCGAAGAGAATTTTTCCGTGACTCACTTATAAAAAAAAAAACATTGAAAGAACGATGACTTCTATTTGATGTTATGACTTGTTTTTCCATTAAAAGTGACAACTATCAATTAAGTGCTGCAAGTTTGTTTTCTTTTCTTCCATTATGGAAGAGGAGAGGCGATGGGGTGAACACAAAGTAAAAACAAAAACAAAGGGAGAGAACAGGTGTTAATAAGTCTCGCGACGCTTCAGGTCACTCCGTTTAATTTAGAGTTTATTTTTTTGATACCCAACACAAAAATCTCATTGAACATACGTATTTGAGTCTTAACCATCCCTATGATATGAACTTTGAGAAATTTCTCGGTAAGTGCAATCGGTTGGGTTGCTATGTTAGGACTACGGAGGCCACAGGCAGAGATTTTAGGGAGTACCTTACCCCAGGTCTTAAACTCTGGAAGTAGGAAGCTATAAGATTTGGGTTAGGGTGTCCGTAAGAGAAGTCACGAAAACTAGGTAGGAAGGAAGACTCCCTAACCGGGAGGGCCTAGTACCTGTAGTCTGACTGCTTAAGGTGCCCATTCGACGCACGGCGGATATTTAGTTGCTAGAGACGTTCACGGGGCATTCATGAACGTTGACTACTAGGCCATTCGCGGCTCGAAATTTAGATATAAACCGAAGGCAATTTGTATGAAGTATAAGCCAAGTATGGTAGCCAAATGAGCAATCTTTCTCCACTGAGTAGTATGACTCACCGCTGATTTTTGTTGACATCGTCGCACTAGTGTTTCTCAGTGATGGGTTTTTTTTGGGAGGAGGGGGATATTTAACTAAAATCTGTACAGCATTTCTTAAAAATATGTATTTGAAAATATTTCAATTCCTTCTAAACAGACAAAACTAATTCTCATGGAGTGAGTATTTCAGGAATATTTTTCTCTTGCATTTTACTTTGTACTCATATCTCACGGTGTAACGCAATTTTCAGTTAAAAAATAGTGATTTCCGCTGGCGCAACCGCTTTCCATATGCACTTTTCCTTAAAATTTGTATTTTAGCTCTTATTTCTGCAAGATTCCAATTTTTGAGCCAGTTAGTTTACTGAAAATAGTTTCTGTATCATCGGTAACTTTAAAAATAGCCAATTATCAATTTAACGCTCATTGGAGTTGTTTAAAATTTAAAGACATCCCAGAAGAAACAAAAGAAAGCTTAATAAATAGTGAAGTCATATTTCTTAGAACATTTTCCATTAAATCTTAGTGAAAAAAATTGTAACGAAAAATATTAAGATACTCTGCAAAGTAATTCTCTTTCATGCGAGGACTTATTTTGCTACCCTTTTGCAGCATTATTATTTCCGCAATTAAGTAGGTACGCTAGCTTTCAAGGATCTTTCAGAGATGCATCTAGTTTCAAGTTTTCTTACGGATTAGTTTTTAAACAGTTCCTCTATTCGGTTTCATGATCATAGCAGGCCCGTGGCCAGACAGAAGTATAGGAAAGGGCGGCGGCGGCTTATGATGATTGAGGTCGGGCAAAAGATATGAGGGGTTGAGCACTGGTCTGTAGTGTGAGTAGCTCATACAGTATCTACCAACAAGTAATTGGACATCTGTGATAGCAAAGAAAAACTAAGTTTATTCACCTTCAATAGTTGGAGCCTCCACGAGCGGCGATTACAGCTGCGACTCTCCGGGGTCGCAGCTGTAATCGCAACCAGGCGTTGTACGACGGCTAGCGATATTTTTTTAGCTGTAATACTCAACCAGGCGTTGTACGACGGCTAGCGATATTTTTTTAGCTGTAATACTCAACCAGGCGTTGTACGACGGCTAGCGATATTTTCTTCCACTCTGCTTGGAGAGGACAGGTCAGTTCTTTTCACCGATTTCGGACGGTGGGGGCCACCCCTTAAGTCGAAGATCCAACTCGTCCCAGAGGTGCTCGATAGGGTTAAGGTCCGGGCTCTGCGCAGGGCAGTCCATTCGATTAACCCCATTGGCACCATACCAAGCCATGGTGAACCTCGCAACATGACAAGTGGCATTGTCATCCTGAAAGTAACATGGGTCCACCCCGTAAAACTGCCACAACGTAGGAAGCGCGTGGTCATCCAAAATGGTGCAGTAGGTCTCGGCGTTGAGTCTACCAGGAATTGCGACCAAGGGTCCTGTGCCATAACAGGAGAAACACCCCATAACATAATTCCACAGCCGCCGAATTTCACAGTTGTCACAATACATTCCGGCAGGAGGCGTTCTCCAGGCAGACGCCAAACCCAGATCTTGCCATCCCAACGGTAGAGAGTGAACCTTGATTCGTCGCTCCAGAGAACTTGTTTCCACTGTTCAACGGCCCACTGTCGACGTTCTTTGCACCACGTTAGCCTAGTAGCGCTATTGGACTTTGTGATCAAAGGCTTGGGGGTGGCAGCAAGTCCATGATAACAGAGCAGATGGGCTTCCTTACGGATGGTATTCATCGAAAGAACGCTCCCGGATGCCTGTTTAAACTCCTCGCGGATGTGGCCCATTGATTTGGTGCGGTTATTCCGAATTTCTCTGGCCAGCACCCGTCGGTATCTAACTACCGACAGCAAGATTTAAAATTGAATTCACATGTTGACTAACTTTCCAATAAGATCTCAAGAAATATAGGGGTTATTAGTAGTGCAGTGGCCAATTTAACCCCAAAATTGATTTTATTATACTACACTTTAATTCAATCTCACCTAATCTATTGTATATCTGTTTGGGGATCGACTACTTTATACAATATGAAAGAACTTAAGTCGTTACAAAATAGATTCATAAGACTACAATTTAAACTACAAAATACTCAATTTTCAAATAGTTTTTCATGCTAGACTCAGCCCAAACGATTTTAATATACTAACTATTCAACAATTGCATATCTATAGGTAAACTAATGTTTGAGAATTAACAATGGTTATTACCAAGATTTAATTACAATAAATACTCAGTCATGATTATTCCACGAGACAAAACATTAATCCCTATGTTTCCACTAACAGAACAATTTAGATCATTTGTTAATTATACTAGTCTTGCATTATGGTATACATTTTCTACTGATATTGTATCACTTAATATTTAAAGGAAAACTCAGGCATTTCTTACTGACCAAAAGCTTATGAAGTATTATTACCTTTATTAATTGATTTTACCACCCTAGCTGTGTTTGATATTGTGTGGACTTGTTTGTTTGAATTTTTTTTTATTTTCGTGAAAATTTTGATGCTTTGGGAGAAGAGTGCACGTCAGGCCTATCAGGCCTTTTCCCTCCTTATTCCCCGTTACAAAAATATATTATTTGTGTTATATATTTATGATTATGTAATACCATGTCTGTAACAACTAAAATGCAATAAATGAAGTGAACTCCCAGTTTTGCGAGTCTGCCGGTTCGGGGCACATTCCGACAGTCACCTCATCTTCCACTTGCCAATCACGTAGGCCACTGTCGATTTTTGGGTACTTCAACTCGCTGGATATGTCACGTATGGATCGGCCATTTCTGTGATACCCGACGATTACATCTTTCTCGAAATCAGACAACTCCGAACAGCGTGGCATCTTGCTTGCGACTGGTTGCGTTGTTTCCCACAAGATATTTAACGGCGGCGGCCGTGGCGTGTATCAGGACCGCAGATATCGTCGATTGCAGGGGTGTCTAATTACTTGTTGGTAGATAATGTACAAGAGATTCTTCCGCAAATTCGCGGAATTCCGCTTTTTCTAGTAGTCATTTGGGTCATTCTAGAGATCGATACAGAACTGAAGATAATTTCGGGGGGGGGTCGTTTTCCGTCATGGGGACGGAACCTCGTTTTTTAAAACTTGCGAAAACGGAAGTGAAACGCAGTGAAGGTTTTTCCCGTAATCTTAATTTTTTTACTTACGATATTGCCTGTTCAGTATTGTTAAGTATCATTTTAGTGCATAAATGTTTGTATTTCATCATGGAATTGTAGGCAACGATTTCCGAAAACTGAAGTTAAGGAAGGCGCGAAGACTTTTCTCTAGTGTTTTCAGGTAAGAGTTTTTTTCTGTGGATTCGAAGAATTCCGCCATTTCCGTTATCATTTTGGGTATTCTTGAGATCAATGCACAACTGAACGGCAATTTCTTTTTTTTGGGTGAGGGAAATAGTGTGGGAGGGGGATTAGTTTTCTGTTAGAGGACGGGATTCCACCTGTCGAAACTTTTGAAAACTGAAGTTAGGAGGAGCGAAGGTTTTTCCCGTAATTTTTTTCTTCACTAAGTTTTCAATATCCAATGTTTTTAAAATGTTACTATGTTTGCACTGAAGCTTGATAAGGGAGAGGAAATTTTCCAACAACGGAAGTTAGGAAGTTTGAAAATCGATGCATGGTGTTAGAGTATTTGTATTCTGGAAGTTACACCATTTATTTAAAGTACGAAAAGCTTTGATATCATGCATTCATGGTCCTCAGGCTGAAAGTTATTTCAGCATGATGGCTAAATTGTCATCTGAGGGAATAAAAGGAAAAGAATGAGAAAAAAAAGTGATTAAGAAATGGGAAGGGAATGATATCAGTAGAAAGGTAAATTAAACAAAGATTGCAGTGCAGCGTCAACAAAAGACATTTGTCCATTGAACTTGCTGAGAAGAAAGCAACACAAGAGGATGATGTTCTAACAAGTACAATAAGAAGAAAAAAACTGTGCGCTAAATATCTACATAAATTAGTGAAAAATTCCATCTTGCCCATGCTGTGTTATGTTCACACTTTCTTGTCGCATGTTTTGATTTTTCATCCGGTTAAAAAGTTCAGCTTTTTTTTTTTGTTCCTTGATCGGTCTCGTGCATGGAGTAGCTAGGACGGGCAAAAGGAAACGCATATTGGGCGCCGCCGGCCACTTCCCTGACTACCCCCGTGGTTATTGTAACTCCAGCCACGGGCGGCCATAGTTCAGTTTTCATGAGGAGACAAATTGTAACTACGAATGACATGTACAAATACAATATGCAAATTTTTCTGTGCCTTCAAGTTATCTAACCGTTTTACCACATTCTCGACAAATTTAGTTTGATTCTAGAAGACCCAAATCTACATGAAAGATAAATGAGATTAGACTGCATTTTAGGACAATATAGACATTTCTATGTCGTTGGTTTGGTCCTTTCAGCCACTTACGTCACATGCGCCACGGAACTCCATAGAATTCAATGTCATCAAAAACGAAAAATACATTCAAGAATTTCTGGAGGAAATTTCGCGAGATTTCAGTCGAGAGCTGGTGCAGAAGACTAATTTTTCATTTTTTCGCCTTCCATACTTATGCTCAACATAGGTGGGGAAATTCCATTACACCTACTGTAAATTTCTGCCTTTCCATCATTTTTACTATTTTTACAGCATATATTCCGAAGTTCTACAGAAAAATTAATCATAATTAGTGTTAACGTGAAAATCTCTAGTACCTTCCAAGAACATGGACGACGTGGTCTGAATTCCAAGAGAGGGTAAATGCCTCATCTTGCCGCCCCCCCCTTATGCGCAGCTTGAGTTCTAGCATATAACACGCTTTTCTTTCACATAAAGATGTCGTCCAAATCAGCAATTTTACTTCGTGCCTCACTTGGTTTTATCTTATTGTTAATACTGTTTTTCGAAAGACGAAGTATATCCATCTAAGAATGATCATTTTGGTGATTATTCCTTACACCAGCGTTTCTTGAAACTTGGGTCGCGAGCAGATTTTCGGTGGGTAGCAAAGTTTCCGAAACATGAAAATTTTGTAGTTTGAAAAGAGAAAATTTTACACTTGAACGCACCCGGCTAGTTAGAGATCTGGAGTGCGATCCCAGCGGTGTCAGGAGAGCAATTTTTCGGCTGCTGTGTGTTTAAAGAAAACGTGGAAAGAGCGACGACTTTGAATATTCACATTGTCTCCACGTATTTCGAAGATTTTCACTATCACCCTCGCCCTTTGGATTTATTAGTTATAATTAAATAGCTTGTGTCGTTAAGTCCCACCAGATGAAGACATCTTAGTTGCTGAGCCCATCCCAACGGATTTGTGAAGTCAGATGCTGACAGATAAACATACATAGCGCCGTGGATTGTTGACACCGTAGCGTAAGACTAACGCAATCTAGATATGAGGTAAAATCCCAGCGGTGTCCGAATAAGAATCTTTTGGTTGCCGTATTTAAAAATCTCCGAAAGAGTGATAACTATTCACATAGTCTCCACGTATTTGGAATATTCACTATTTCGTCGCTTATAAAAAGGTACAAGATTTCCTCCTTTATGACAACAGGATTGACCGCTGTTTAACGACACATGAAGCAAAGGCAGCACCGATCTTCCCAATGCAACGTTCACTTGGAGGGTGAAAGGGGAAATAGCCACAATTCTTGTGTTTTCCTCGTAAGTTACAACCCCTTTCTATTACTTCTTTACTCTTCTCTGCAATAGTCACCTATAAATCCATTTGATACAAATTCGTTATCCCCATCCATTCTTTCTACCCATTTGTAGGCCGTGCCCGCTGACATTTTGGAGACTAGCTGCGAAGCCCAGAGAATGTACAAATTAGTCAATTATCAACGATGTTAAGGTAAGTCGATGCTTTCCCTGCAAAAAAGACATGTGCGGATTCGCTTCTTTTGACTAAGAGAATCAGTCCGGCGAGCAAAGACCAACTGGGCTGCTAGTGGAGGTAATAGTGACGTAACCAGCTCTACCAGTCTTCGCTGTGTGAGTCTAAGACTTTCCATGCTATCGCCGGCTAGCGTTTTCATGGCATGGAGCGGGTCAAAGAATATTTAACTGAGAAGTTAAGGCTCGGCGAGACTTAACTAGCTCAGAGATATCGTAAGATACAATGCACAGAATCCAACATACAGGCTGATGCCGGAGCAGACCCGCTTTGCTGTGTATGCGAATTTCTGTTTATTCAATTCTGGGAAAGAACAGTCAGCCGAGGCAGAGCTAATCACAGCAAGTGATTACCTACTCTGTAGCATAATCACTTCACATATCGGATATGTTAGTTTTCTTGCGCTAATCTGGCTAGTTAAGGCTTTTGTTTGCTCTTCAGGTTTTCAGAAACATTTTCCGAAATGCCATACACTAGGAAATAACTGCATTTAGTACGGAATTTTTGGGGGTCGCGGGTGGCCTAGTGGTCAGCGTTCGTGACTGCCATGGAGATAACCTCAGGTTCGATCCTGGGCAGGTACGAACGTTCAAACCACTAAATACCCGCCGTGAGTAGGATGGGCACGTTAAGCCGTCGGACCCAGGGTACTGGCCTCCGGTAATAAATAAGGGAGTCTCCCTTTCTACCTCGCTTCCGTGTCACTTTCCTATCTGGCACTCTAGCCCAAATCTCCTAGCTTCTTATTTGTAAGGGTTGTTTAAGACCTGGGTTCAGACACTCCCTAAAATCCTCTACATGATCTGTTTTACGGATTTTTAGGCCTAACTAGAATATTTTCTAAAATTTAGTATTAATTGCTGTTTCATATTTGTTTCACCAAACTAAGGAACGGGCGGGATATCAAAGAAATAGCAAGAAAAAAACTGCTCTAAGCAAATAGTAATCGGGTCGAAGGAAACCATCGTGAACCAAAGAAAAGCTCCACTGCCGCAGTTCCCTCCTAACGCTTTTGCTCCCGATTGTTTGCTTCCCGGCAGAGCACATAAGCTCCCAGGATGTTGGTGGCGCTGTTATCACCAGTTTCACGCTATCTCAACGAAAGTTTACGTTCTTCACGCGAGACTATTCTTTGGGGCAGTTGCTTTGGATAACGGTTCGCTGAGAAAAGAGAAGACTGACTCTGGACTACCATTAGCTCGCATGCTCCTACAGCAACAGGTTGTGTTTCGCGGGAGTTTTCAGTTGTGTGAAGTGTCCACGAATTTAGGTGGATTTTAATTTATTGCTTTGTTGGATTCAAACCGTTGATAAATTTCGTTAAAACTTTCCTGAACACCTACTGCGAGAACTTAAAGAACCCTATGCTTCAAATTTGTATACACTTAGACTCAAAAATGAGCTGAATGTTTTATTCGTTTGATGAATACGAAAAAGAATTGGTAAGAGACACTACTTGTTGTAGACAATTTAATACATTTGACATTAGTGAGGTGTACAAATTAGCAGACCCAATATTAAAGTTTCCAGAAACAACTGCAACTACCGAAAGAAATTTTTCTGCATTAAAGAATCAAGACTACCCGAGAGCCATACAAGGACATGTACACTTGAGCAAATGCTGTTTTGTCAATAGAGAAACTTTAAATATGAAAAAGTACTCGGGAGAAAATATGAAAACTAACAAATTTACACAAAAGGAAAGAATATAGTTAATGTACAAATAACTTAAAATCCTAATCCTCGTAATTATTTGGTACTACGTTAGCAAAATGAGCCTGTACCGAAAATTTAGAAAAGTTATTTGTTGCATAGCGGAAAAATAAACTTCGCAATAAAAAAAACTACTGGTGGCGGGGAGGAGGGAGATAGCAGAGGTCTCGAACCCAAGATACGCCAGTTTCCTACTCTACCGACGCGATATTCTTGGACATAGCCCCTTGAAGTGGGTGGCAGATATTTTTCACAACTCGCTTGTTGAGAATTTTATATATTCCATCCCCATAGCTTTTCTATCAACATTCTTCCACTAGCGCACAAGGAATTTCTATTCCTCCATTACACGATAGCGCGCAGCTGGTTTTGTAGGCTTCGTTTAAACATGGAATGTTATTAAATTTGGTAACTTCGCTAGCTAAAACTAATAATTTTTGCTTCTCTCGTTAAATCCAGGTATTTCGTTAAGTTTTGTTTGTTAAAAACGATCGAACGCTGCTGTATATAAAAACAGCTTTTTTGAAAAGCCAAAATAAATTTCAACTGTAGTAAACATTTTAAAGAGTTATGCAAAATTATATATACAGCGACAAATTAAAAAAAGTGGAAAATAGCTAATTTAAAAAATACCCTCTCCCCTAGTGTCCATTAAAGCTAAAGTAAGCACTGCTCTATACGACTTTAACTGATTAGCAGTACTGTATAGTATTACTAGTGTGAGAGCGAAAGTACTGGTCACATGCCGTGGCCCCGCCTCCTACTTATGACTAAACGTCCACGTTATAGGTGCTCCTCACATACTCCGGAAAACTCCCTAAACTATTCGGGCGAATAAACTAAGCCTTTTCCCACTTTGTTATGAAATCTGATTCAGGAAGGCGGATCGAAACAGCTGAACGAATAAAATAATCACAACTAAGATAAGGATCTCGAGAGGATTTATCAACATAACACGAACATTTATTAAGTAATCAGTTAGGTTCTGACGACGGTGGATCAATCTTCCTCTAGCATCGGTTTTCACTAAGGCTTAGATCTGACATTCGTCTAGACATTAAATCCAGGAGAATCTCTTCCGAAGAAAAGTATCTAGTTCCTAGCTTTCGGCGTGGCCGTTCCAGAGAGAATCTACCTACTATTAGGTAGATCTGTATCTGAGAATACTATGATTAGCCTAACTCTTGCTTCCCTGTCGTTACGAATTCAATCTTGTCAGTACTAAGATTTTGATTTGCTATTTGAGCAATATCTATGACGCAAGCGGGATTCCCTGACTGGGATCTGTACCGCTGCAACCAACAGCCCCATCTCTCCAAAGATAGTGCGCTGGCTAACCTCCTCCTGAGCCTCAGTCAGACCTCCGTATAACGGAAGCGTCCGTCTGCTCACCCCCCCCCCCAAAAAAAAAAAAGGAAAACGCTTCGCGTCCCCTTACTACTCTCTCCGCTAGACAAAAGCTGACTAACCAGTGTTACCAGACTCTGGATGCTGAATTTTCCACAGAAATGCTCAAAATATCCCATATTTCCCACACGAAACTTCACAATTTCCCATATTTTTCCCCCCACGCTATACAAAAACGTGCACATAATACTTAAGAAATTGTTACGGTTTTACAAACTATAAAATAACATACCAAAAAACAGAACATTTGACTATAAATTCACATTGATTCCTTTTATTACATACTGGTGATAATAAATTTAGTACAGATTCTTGCTGTTATGCAAGTTTAAATGTTTTTCTCCCACCTTACAAGAAGTACATGTCATGTCATGTCATTACTTTGGAAACCTGATGTCTTTGCAAGTGTGCTGAGATTTGGGAAAGCTATTGCACCCTCTAAGTTCTTGTGTTTTGAAATTTCGTGTCACATCACATCCAGATCTAAATTTGCTAGATCATTTTTCTGAGAGTCACTAAAATAATTAGTGACAGTTCTCCATTCAATTGCTAAAGCAATTAAAATCGAATTTTCCAAAATGCTCGGCCAATTGTTTAAGTTCACTGAATTCCAGTCTTTCACCATTTATACCAAGAGCTAGCTTAGGTTCCAAGAACTGCATTCCTTTGAATACGTCGCTATTCAAGGGAAGGTGCTTTTGCATTTTACTTACAACCGTAATATAAAATTCCAAACATTTCATCCTGACTTGAGGCACAACATTTTTGCAGTCTTTAGGTAAATTTAGCAAATGACACATTCCAGGCCTAAATATACTTCATTTAGTTGCTTCTGGTTTGAAGGATGATGAGCTTTAACGTTATCAACCTGGCAGAGTGTCTAATGCTTCAAAAAATTTTGGGCACCATTTTTTTTATAATTAGTAAAAAGTTCATGAATCAAAAATTTTTTTGACTGAAATAATGCATTGAAACTATTAAATAAATTCAACATATTTTAGGAAAAGTAAATATTCTTTTGTGTACTCATTCTTTAACTCAAAAGAATCTGCTCAGCATATTTAAATTTGTCTTCAAAAACAGCAAGTTGAAAATAATGTTGAAGAACATCCCAGTTTTCCAACAGTCTTACCACACATGCATGATGTACAAGCCATCTCGTTCCAGATAGTTTCAGTATTTTATGCTGCTCAACATGAATAAAACCCTAAATTCTTGTAGTACTGCACAGCGTTTTGCACTGCCAGATATATACTGCCATGATGCTACACCTCTAATTCTTCACAAGATCTTGGAAGTTTCTCACAGGATTTACTAGCAAAAAGTGCTGTGCATAATGGCATATGCACCTTAGAATGACAATGGCTGGAATTCGAGTTTTTAATCTGCTAACTAAAGAATTGTGAGCTCCAATCATCACTGATGCATTGTCACATGCTACACCAACAATATTACTCAAAGGAATAAGTTTATCATTCAGACATTTTTCAAACGCTTCAAAGAGTTTTTCTGAAGAACAGTCTTTCGCATCCAGTGAAAGAAGTTCAAGTAACACTGTTATAACTACCATTATGAGGCGAAACGTATCTCACTAATATGCACATGTTCTTTCCATCTGCTAAATAAGTACTTTCATCAAGTAAAAGCGAAAAATTAACAGTTCTTAGTACCTGTACAGTCTTCAGTTTGAACTTTTGCCAGGACATTTTTTACAATATTAGTGCACTTCGTACGTCCTAAAGAAAAATCATTTGCGATCTTCGAGTCGGAAAAGACATCTTTCAATAAAGGAACCAAATGATCCGCTGCTTGTAGGGCTACATTATGCTCTGCGAAAAAAACGGCCAATTTAATATCTGCCTCTTTTACTCTATCCAGACGAGGCAATGATGTAAGCTTGGCTGAAAAATTTGGTTTGTGGAATATTTGCTATGACTCGTTTCTTTTGTGTTCGGAACAATAAGCATGCTTTTTCAAATCACTTTTCCCACAAATTAGAGTTGCACAACATGCTCTACAATAGGCTTTAGTATTATATCCGTCAACAGGCATTAGCCAACCCTTTGAATATATCCATTTCCATCCAGGAACTTGGAAAAACTTTGGAGCAATGCCGTCGTTCTTCGCCATGTAACTGATCTTGCGCTTTTCTTTTTAACATTTCAGATCAATTAAATTTTATTTAAGTCTTAGAACAGAGAAAACTTTCACTTGCTGATAAAAATTACTTACGTTCTTAGATGATCAGATAACAGAACTTGCAAAAAGAAACAGATAATGGAAACGTGGTCATCCCTCACGGTAAGAAGAGTAACTGAAATCGATTAGGGTACGGTTTTAAAATCTAAATCAAATGTTTAACATGTAAACCTGTTGCCAACTTCCCATGAGAGACTGAAGGTTAAAAAGAACTTCCAAAATTTTAGCAACCAGTTTTTCCCACGAAAGGGCCTATTTTTTCAAAATTTTCCCTTTTTCCCACGTTAAGTCAGAACAGCCAGATTTTCCCACGATCTGGCAACACTGAGACTAACAGGTTACTCCTAGGAGACCTGCTCTCCTGGCCTCCGCACTACGCATTCGCGAAGCCCCCGGTGCTGACCTGCTGATGTGGCGCTCTTCTCCTGCCACGCGTACCTCCTTTGACTTCCCGCGCAGACTAATCCCTGGCGTCGACGAAACATACTTAACTGATTGGTTTTAATCCCCTCCCTTTTTTGTCTGCGGTCAGTCAGATCTATCCATTAGGAAGGACGCCCTTTGAGAAAGTAATCCTACCGCCGCAGTACATTCTTACAATATACATTGTTATACCTACACAAAGGTGGATCGCTGGTTTTCCAGACTTTTAGGCGTCTGTGCAACGCTGACAATGCACAGCGAAGGACGCGGTATCATTGAAAATGTTATCAGTTCGTTGGAAAGGCCTCCCCATTTCTAAGGCGTGAGAAAACTTAGGTTCTTCGTGGCTCTCGACATCAGAGAAAGTGTTCTCGAACCTTCTGTCTCCTTCTTGGACTTTGTACTGTTTTACTTTTCATTGTGAAAAAGTAAATGTTTCAGTTCATTATATTTTAACATAATATGTCCGTTCTTACAACTAGAAAAGCCGTAACTATCATTAAACTAGATGTTGCACCGCTTCCCAAGCAAGGCAAAATCAGTAAGCACTGCTTTATACAATTTGTCAGACCAGGTAGCAGTGCTATGTAGTATTACTGGGAAGGCCCATAAGCTATAGAAACTTTTCGTTCCAAAACACGTGCAACGGAATCTGGTCACCAACGAAAGCAGACACCATTTCCTTCCACTGTGTTTTACTGCTATTTCTGGCGGTCAACGGTTTCTTTCAAAGTCTCTTGACGGGTGTGTC
Source organism: Macrothele yani (assembly GCA_039090855.1). Classification (NCBI taxonomy): domain Eukaryota; kingdom Metazoa; phylum Arthropoda; class Arachnida; order Araneae; family Macrothelidae; genus Macrothele; species Macrothele yani. The sequence continues at coordinate 38,877,149 of CM077004.1, forward strand.
CTTTGCAACGAAAGTGTTTCCCACTTGCTATATGGGTAGACACGACAGATTTTCTTGTGAAATAGAAAACTTCTAATCAGTACTTGCACCACAGATTAGATTTCAATTGAAGTCTAGTTTTTTGAAACTTTGGAAGAAGAGATCTAGCTGTAACAGTCAGTGTCTTCCCATTTTCGGCGGATTCGTAAATTAACTAAACTTTAACACCCCCACCGGAAAAAAAAAAAAAGAGTGCTTATGCGCTGCCTTCAGATGGCAGACTGGCGCGGCTGCGAGAGAACTCGCAAGTTTCGCCTTTGGCACCTGAACTGCGTCACCTCAGGTTCCCAGCTCACACCTACAACCTATGCAGTGAAACCTTCAACGCCGCACAGCTATGCTCGCTACCGCAGCCTCGCACCGTCGGTCGCGTTGTCATCAGCGCACACCTCAATTTTATCAAATAAACTTTGAACGCCAGATATTCCCTTAGGAAAATTTAGCTGATGCACTTTGGAGCGAAAAACCGTTTGCAATGCAAATGGAGGAAAAATTTATGGCATTTCGTGCATATTGATGGCAGATTTTGCATTTCATGCAAAATGGGTACCCAGGTTTAAGCACTTTCTTAGCACAGTTTGTATAAGCATCTTATTTTAATCCGTAGAGGGATGAACTTTTTGTAGTGTTACCGCTTGCTTGGTTTGAGAAAAACAGAATAAACGCTTTTTTTTAAATTCTACTTTCGGACCGTGTTGTGGCGGAAATCTCAACCACTTTAAAGTTATTATCATTGATAGCCATAGGTAAACCTGAAAAGGAAATTTTGAATTTCGACTAAAATTTAACTTTGGGAGATGGGTAGATGCATTTTGAAACAACCAAAAATTTAGATTTATAAGAGGAAACTGAGATGTCATTTGTTATAGCACACATAAGTTTTCATTGATGATATTGTTTATGTGAATACTGAACATGTTTTTTCTGGTTTTTCACACCTGAGGAATAACTACAGCACTGTGTTTTTGGTACATGTGTAACATATGTGTCAACTCAAAGAGACCGTATTTATGAACTCGTGTTTGTAAGCATGAAAAAAGAAAATATCAGACCGTAATTATTTTACTTATTAGGACATTATCATTATTTACACAACACCCAAGGGACTTCCTAGCCAACGTCAGAGCGTTGGGTGATGAGTGCCATTGCTCAGAAATTTAGAAGACATTAAGAAACTGAATTGCCACTTCTTACCAAAAATTTGGTTTTTTGAAAGGCTAATGCCTATATTTCTAAAACAATAACAATATGGTATCAAAAAAGAATATTAGAACAAAACTGTACTGATAGTGTTTCGAGATCACAACCTTTTTCTTATGTCATAACAATTCTTTGTTGATACATTTTTGCCTGTTTTTGTAGATTTGGTTTCACATGCCTCCCATTTTCAGGATTTTTGAATCCATTACTAAACATCATGAGTGAGTTTCATGATTTTTAGTTTATTATTCTGAAGAAATTTTTTTTCTGAACACTATTTAAATATTTGGAAAAATTTTTTTCTGAACTATAACACTATTTAAATAATACGGTCAGCTACAGCTTCTCCATTTCCAGAGGCCTCGCTCTTAATTTTTTTTTCCAGCAAATTTATACCCCCTATCCAAAAAAAACTTAACCAAATTATGATGATACAAGCCAATAAAAAAACAACTTACATACGTAAATCAAGGGAGACATCCATCGTTGTGTCCAGTTGTTTCTTATTGTTATTATTAGCACAGTCCATACAGTCAGCTCGCAGGGAGTGTTTTCTGTCTGGAAGCTGGTTTTCACCCAAAATTTTGGCCGGCCTGTCGGTTTCGCTGGTGGTTCAGCCAGCTGTCGTTAGGTCGACATTTCTGTGCGAGATTGTATTTGACGACAACGCTCCTCCGCCTTTTCTTCAATATCGCGAGTTCCAATAGTAAAAACATGCAGCGCGGCATTAGGGTTATGGTGCTCCTCCACGAACCTATTCTGGCATGGGCACTCCGGAGGACTTCAGCTCATCAGCATTCTGGTGAGAACGTTTTGGCAGCATGCTCTGAGAATGCATCATCATTCTAGCGAGAATGTTTTGGCAGCATGCTCGGAGAATGCATCATCATTCTAGCATTCTGGTGAGAATCTTAGCAGCAATTTTGCAAGTTTCTGGCAAATTGTAGTTCCCAAGGTGGCGGGAAAACCCCTAACCACAATTTGACTTTTGGAGCCCTTCTGAGCCATTTTTTCCTAACTCAACAGCCAGCCACCTCTTTTTCCTCCTCCCTCTAGCAGTTCATTTTTGCAGACTTCTCTCGAAAATCAAAATGGACGCGCAGAACTCCTCTCCTTCCATAGGTCAAGCGGCCAATCGCATCAGGCCGGGTGGACGCCTGCCATCAAATTGGCTGCTTCCAGCCAAGAACACGTGAAATGCACGTGTTAGACACCTGAATGCTTCGCAAGGGTCCACATTTCGTAAACAACCTCAAATTTTGGCGCGAGTGACTGCTGCTTCCCACATTCAACAGGCCACCATCTCCCCTTTCATAGGGCTTTACACTGGTATCTCTTTCCTAATCCCCTTCTCAGCTAGTGAGATTTTCCAGACCACGGGGGAAAGAATGTTGGTTACTCCTGGTGGTCTTTTCTAGGAAAGAAAATCTCCAAAAGGGTCGAAAGAATTTGCTGCTTTAATCCCCTTTTCTGGAAAACCCCGAGCAATGACTGCTATCTGTTAAAGGAGAGACTGCAGCTGGCTTACAAAATGTTTTAGCATGTTACTTCATATACTGAACAAAGCAATACAAAATATTCTTTTTTTTTTCATAATATATATATATATATATTTTTTTTTTTTTTATTATGAGCATACCCCAGGTTATTCTCATGAATGTTGCGACATCGCACCTTTTGGTACTGCGTCGTATAAATGCTACATTTTGTTCATGCACGTAGAGGAAAAAAATTATTTACACTGCTCTTACTTTAATTCTGCTGAGTATGTTTTTCCTTTCCTCCTGCTGGGCTGAGTAATACCAAAAACAAAAAGGAACAGCATTGTGACTGCCAGTTCACACTATATACATTTTTCTTTCGTGAAAAAAAACTAACACCTTTCTTTCAGGCCCCCACAGAACAAAGGGGGAAAAAAAAGATATGAGAAATTTCTTTAACTTTTTCTTGACTTTCTCTCTCTGGATCCAAAGATTGAACCCAGGGGAGGTGAAATCTAAAGTTATGAAAAGTTTAACAGCAAATCACTCCAGGGAAGAATTGTCACCCTTTCCTGAACTGATCGCTATTACCCCTTCGATTAATTTTTTTTTTCTTTCAAGAAAATCGTGGATAATGTTGATGAAAATCTGAAAACATTGATCAGGTGTCTACAGGTTTTCAGCAACATATCAACCGCTGGGGCGCTCTTCGGCCAAGCCTAGCCCTTTCGCCACTAAAATCAATTAACTAACTAACCAAGGAAGGAAATCAAGCTTTATATATGGGTTTAACGACCACCAAGAGCAACTCAATGGGCTATAAGCAGTCGCCAGTGTCTAATTTAAGGCCACTGGTTCCAGAGAAGGGAGAGGACCAGCACCGTAAGACATCCGTGCCTCACTGGTATTAGATACATCCGGACTCATCTCGGACGAGTGATCAGAAGCAGCAAAGCGAGTTCATAGCAAAGAATATCTAATGCTTAAAGAAGATCAACTCTCATAGAAATAACGTAAAACAGGCGGCAACAGCGCCGCTACATCTTAAGAGATATGCTCTGCGAGAAAGTTAACATTCAGGAGCAAAACATGTTAGGGGGACTACAGCAGCGAAGCTTTTCTTTGATCCACGATGGTTTCCTTCGATTTGATGACTATTTGCATAGAGTAGTTTTTTTTTTTGTTGCTTCCGTTTTCCGATATTCCGCCCATCTCTTATTTTGGCGAGAGAAATATGCAGTAACTTTAATATTACTATTTAAATTAAATTTTAGCAAATGTTACAGTTAGGCCTAAGGATCCGTACAAAATGCAGACATTCCCTAGTATTTGGCATTACTGAAAATGTTTCTGAAAAACTGAACAAACAAAAGTCTTAACTAACCCAGATTGGCGTAACAAAACTAACATATCCGATTTGCGAAGTGATTATGCTACCGAGAAGGTAACAATCACGTGCTGTGAGTAGCTCTGCTGACTGTTCTTTACCCAAAGAATTGAAGTCAAAGATTGAAGCTAACAGAAATACGCAGTCTGCTCCTGTATCAGCCTGTATATGTTGGCTTCTGTGCACTGCATTTTTTTCCTTGAAGATATGGTGGGGCTTGTTGCGTCTAGCTGAGCTTAACTTCTCGTTAGATATCTTTGTACATAGTAATCGTAGGAACTCCAATGGAGATAGTGGATCCCGAAACCTCAGCGCCATCTGGCGGTGGGGGCAAACCACCATGGTCATATGACAGTCCTAAACCAGCAGGAACAGATTACAGATCTTTGATTAGAAGTGCACGTTTTGCATGCGATCAGGTGAATTTGAAGTGCACGTTTTGCATTCATTGGTGAAGAAACGTTGTCATTTTGAGGATTGTTCAATTGCAGAAGAGTACAAATTAAGCCTTTTTCGATTTCCAAAGCGAAAAATCAGCAAGCGTTCCTTTGGTATTTATTTCTTTTGTAATAGTTACTTGTCATTGTTAAACGCACAGGGAGCTTGTGTGAAGCTGATAGTATGGAATCCAAGTTGAATACTATGAGCTTATTTCGAAAAGCGAAGGTTGCTGAAGAAGTTGTCTGCAACAGGAACTAAACATTTTTCAGGAATCAAAAAGAATAAATCAATAATAATAATTTTAATACACGTGACTAGTTCCGGCTCGGAAAGCATGTGCTCCCACAATGCATCGCGGGCATTCTATTTTACCCCCTGGCCGCTGCTTCAATTGGCGCTGCAAACTGAGAATTCTTGAATCTCGAGGCTGGTTTTTAATTCCTTCGGTACTCGCTTTGAGAAGCAACCACTGAGCCACCGGTGCGTCAAAGGAAGATTATGAACGCGCTTGGTCTCTTTCAATGTTATATTCTTCGATAATTGCGAAATTTTAGTTATTTTTTGGCTTACATTCAACTAAACATTTTCATTTAATTTTCATGATTTAAAATACAATAGAAAGACAAAACAAAACGTCACATCGCGGGCCGGTCCTAAATAAAGCTGCAATTGACGGGCAGGGCCAGTTCAAAAAATTCGGACATCATCCGTTTACATGGCGAACTGCCAGCAATAGTATTCGGAAAGCCCGGGGGGGGATTAGTGGGCAACTTTAGCGACTGCCACGGAAAAGACCTCAGGTTCGATCCCAGGCAGGTACGAACGCTCGTTCCACTAAATATCCGCCGTGCGTCGGATGGGCACCTTAAGCCGTCTGACCCCGAGTACTGGCCCCTGGTAATAAATAAGAGCGTCTTCCTCCTTTCTACTTCGATTCCGTGTCACTTTCCTATCGAGCGCTCTAGCCAAATCTCCTGGTTTCCTATTTCTAAGGGTTTAAGACCTGGGGTCAGACACTCCCTTCATAAAATCCTCTACATATGATCATTACGAGCAATAGTGTTCGGAAACAAACACGAGAAGGGGCTAATTCTCCTGCTATAGAATTAGTTTCCAGGAATAGAGTAGGGAATATATACAAAGTAGATCACTGCCGTCTGAACACGATATTATAAAATAAAAACTTTAATGTAAAAACGCCATGGTTAAAACATTTACATTTAAAACTACACTAGCACTTTCAAATCCGCATCGCATTCATCAGGTGTGAAACTGATTTGAACGGTGGGTTATATACATCAATAAGAGGATGTGACGTTATGTCGAAGGGCATGCGCACAAATGACGAGTCAATATCTCAGTTCGTAAGTAAGAATACCAATGCAGTCAGTTAGGGTCCAAATTATTTGAGTCACATTGGAATAAATGTTTCCAGGGCGTTAGTACTACACACTGAAAGTAGTCGTTGCAACACTTCTGTTGGTTGCCAAAAATATGTAGACTTCCAGTAAAAAGTGTTCGATTTTTTTTGGCAATGGGGAAGTATTTTTGTTTCGTCCCATATGGGTTGAAACACTTAGTTACGAATTAGGTGCGACATTGTTGTGCAAGTAGATCAGTTTTTTATATTGTATTTATGTTCAGTTATGCGAATCTTCAGATTGCGGGTCGTCGAGCCTATATACATCAGGTCTTGCTTCCAGTGTTAGATTGCTTTCAATGGGATTCCGTAGACACCATGTTTATCCACGCCGTGGATTTGGTCACTGTCTTTTTTGACCATAGACCAGATGTTGCGCCTCTTTACCCCAAAGTTCGGGCCGTACGGTCTGCATATATTTTTCGAGATATGTTATTGGAGAAATATAAGGCAAAGACCCTACATAGCGTTTTGATGGGTAGTCATTTCTGATTAAGGTACAAGACATACTCCTGAATTTTTTGGAGTGCCTCTTCTACGAGAGAGTGGGGGTAGCCAAAGGTGACTGCAGAGTTTTTTTGCCTTTTTTTGTAGCAATTTCACTATAGTATGAGTCAAGAGTTGAATGTTATTTGGTCCAGTTTAACATAAAGCGAATCGAAGATAGTTTTTGACTGGGGGGATGGGAAGAGGTTGCCGGTGTAGAGTGGCTTAAGAGCTTTCGGAAAACAGGTAATAACAGTGTGGTTGATGGGATCACGCCTTAGCAAAATGTCCAGAAAGGGGAGAGTCAGGTCGCTCTCGAATTCAGTAGTGAAGTTTATAGTGGGATTTCTTGAAACCAAAGAATCTGACAGACTGCAGGTTCTCGAAAGAGGAGGGTCAGAAAACCAACATAACGTCGACATAACGCATATATCATCATCATTGTCAACCATTGTCAATGCACTACTGGACGAATGTTTCTCCAAGCCTCTTCCACAATGGTCTGTCTTGTGCCAGTCTCCTCCATGTTACTCCCGCATACATTTGAATTTCATCCACCAATCTTCCATGTGGCCTAGGTCTTTTCCTGTCCCTTGGAATCCAATCTAAAATTTCTACTGTCCATCGATGGTCTGTCCTCCTGGCAGTATGTCCAGCCCATTGCCATTTCAGGCATTTAACTCTGATCATGTCTTCCACTCTTGTCATTTTTCGGATCCACGAGTTCTGATCTATCCTGGTTACACCAAGCATGCAGCTCTCCATGCTGCTTTGAGTTGTTTGCAGCCTTTGCACGTCTATCTTAATTAAGGTCCACGTCTCTTCACCATACATAAGCACTGGAAGGATGCATTGATCAAACACTTTTCTTTTAAGATATAATGGCACATTGCTCTTGAAAATTATTATGTTTCTTCCAAAAGCTCTCCAGGCAAGTTTTGTAAGCCGATTAATTTCATCAATGTGACTCTCACTTGATATCTGCAGTCCAAGATAAATGTAGGTATCTGTTATTTCCAGCTTTTCTCCATCAATCGATAAATCTTCATTTCTTGTAAAAGCATTGAACATCACTTTTGTCTTCTGAAAGTTCATTTTTAATCCCACTTCTTTACTCTTGTCAGCAAGTTCCTGGATCATACTCTGATGAGGTAGTTGCAAAAATGACTACGTCATCAGCAGTTTGAATTTTGTTTGCAAGATGCTTCATGCTGAACGTCTATTTTATTTCGTTATACCAATAAAGCGATTTTGAAAAGCAAAACGACGGTGGGTTAGATAATCTCCATTAATCTTTATCATTTTGTTTTTCCAGTTCAGTGATTTGAAAAACTTTTTCCAATGTCGCATTAAAGAGCTTGGGGGATATGGTGCCACTTTGTCTCACTCCCTTTCCAATTTTTATATGTGTTGTATTTTCAAACAGCCGAATCTTTGCACTTGCATTTTCATAGATGTTATTAATATTAATGTATGCATCTTCAATACCGCAGGATTTCAAAGCTATTGTAACTGCTGATGGTTTCACCGAATCAAAGGCCATTTCATAATCGATAAATGCCATGCAGAATGGAAGTTCATATTCCCTCGCTCTTTCAATTAGTTCTCTCAGTACGTGGATGTGATCTATAGTGCTGTAGCCAGGTACATTTCGCCAGCCCCCCCCCCCCCCCCCCCGGCAAATTCAAAATTCAACAGTGCCATTCGTTTGTGCTGGTTTGTGCCGCAAACCGTGTCGTTTGTGTCATAGCATAGTTCTTGAGATATTCAAAATATAAATTGGGGGGCTGGAGAAATTGTCAGCCCTCACCCCGGCAAATTCAAAATTCAACAATGCCATTAGTATGTGCTGGTTTGTGCCGCAAACCGTGTCGTTTGTGCTAGCTTAGTTTTTGAGATATTCAAAATTTAAGTTGGGAGGGGGGGTGCTCAGCCCCACACGCCTGCAAATTCAAAATTCAACAGTGCCATTCGTTTGCTTTAAGTTTGTGCCGCAAACCGTGTAGTTTGTGCTAGCTTAGTTTTTGAGATATTCAAAATTTAAGTTAGGCGGGGGGGTTGCTCAGCCCCACACGCCGGCAAATTCAAAATTCAACAGTGCCATTAGTTGGCTTTACGTTCGTGCTAGCTTAGTTTTAGAGATATTAAGTACCTAAATTTTGTTGTCAACCATTTCCTCAGCCCCGCCCTCCCCTCCCCACTCGCAAATTAAAAAATTTTGCATAGCCATTCGTTTGTGCTGGTTTGTGCCGGAAACCCTGTTGTTTGTGCTAGCTTAGCTTCAGAGTTATTAAATACCCAAGTTTCGGTGTGGACCATTTCTCCAGCCTGTTTTAAATATAACAAATTTGGGGGTTGGGGGAATGCCCCCTCCCATAAATTTAAAATTCAACACAGCTATTCGTTTGTGCCACAAAACGTGTCGTTTGTGGTAGCTTAGTCTTAGAGATATATCTGCGAACAAGCCTTTCTTGAATAACAAACAGATCAGGATTCTACAGTGAGCATGAGGTCATAAATGATGCACTGTGGATCAATGGCATTAGATCTGGAGTGACGAAAGAATTTAATTCATAACAAAAGGACATTTGTACGTATGACGCTGACAACATGATCCGAACGCTACTGTACCTACATTCAAACAGTAAAGCATGCTACTGCCGTTATGATGTGGGGTTGCATCTCAGCTCGTGGAGTGGGTAGACTGCGCAACATTGAAGGTAACATGAATGCTGCCCATTATATACAAGTTCTGGAGAGGGACAATGCTTCCTTCATCTGTTAAAACGTTTCCAAATAGTGATATCTTTCAGGACGACAACGTGCCCTGCCATCGGACACTAGTAGTGGACAGGTGGTTGGTTTCTAAAACTGTCGGGAGGTTGCATGTCCTACACAATAGCCGAATCTTTAATCCGATCGAATACTTTGGATGAAACTGAAACAGGTGAGTGCGAGAAATCCTACAAATTAAGTAAAGTTACTTGAAGGTATGATTTCATGTTGGTACCATCTAACATCAAAGGATGAACTTTAACACCTTTTGAGTAGTATGCCCAGGAGATTTGTCTTAGCAATTAAAAACAAAGGCAACCCCAATAATTATTAGACAATTTTATGTATGTGTACATACAAACAATTTACTAATAATAATAATAATAATAATAATAATAATTATGCATAAAAATTATGGATACATTATGTATGTGTACATACAGAGAAGTATGTCTTTAAACATATTTGACATTCGTTGACTAAATGAACAGGTTTAACGAGTTCTATTTTTTTTTTATTTCTCGTAACTTAAACAGTTTGTACTTAACCAGAAAAAAATAAATTTATGTTAGCTTTACAATTTCTTCTGTCTTCTCATCCGCTTCATGTACAACAATGCAGATATGTTAGATCTGTAAAACGTTTTGAATTCCTTACGAAATTATTTTTAAAATGATGTACAGCGTTCGGTGGCGCAGTGGTCTAAGCGATGGCTTCTGATCATTCGTCCGAAAGGGGTCCGGGTTTGAATCCCGTCAGGAATGGATGTTGTGTTTGTCTTACGGCACTGGCTCTCTCCCTTCCCTGGAAACAGTGGCCTTAAATTAGGGACGGGCGACTACTTATAGCCCATTGAGTTGCTCACGGTGGTCGTTAAACCTTCAATCAAAAAAAATCAGAAATATATGCAAACTATGTTCCATCATACCCGCTGCAGAAAGAATTTTTCAAATCCGAATTTCAGGAGCAAAGATATCGGAAAAAATGCAATTTACCTTTACGCCTTAATTTGTAAATCTATAAACAACTTGAAAAAATGACTATACCTAAAATAGTACTAGACAAATGGAAACAAAAGATAAAAGAAATTTTTCAATCAGATGTTTAGAAGCAAATATATTGAATAAAATTTATTTCGAATTCGGCATCAATTGCCATTCCTGCGTTGTTTACACATGAGAATGTGTAAACAACGCAGGAATGGCAAAGCCCTGGGGAACATCAGCAGATCACAATTTACGTAGCTTTGTACTTCATTATATAAATACTCACGTAGCTTTCTACTTCATTATATAAATACTCACTAGTGTTCTCCCTAGAGCCTTTTTACTGGGTGGCCCCCCCAGCTAATTTTCTCTGCCGCTCAGCTAAATTTCTTTAATGAATGTTTTCACAACACACAATAGTAAGAGTGGAAAACTTACTCCCACATACACCATAAATATGGGTGAAAACGACTGAAATCTGGGTTGAACATGATTTATCAGTAAGTATTTAATAAAGTACAATCATGTTAAGCAAAACAACATCCTTTCTTTTCTTTTTTGATGGAGGAAGGGTCGTTTAAAGTACCATCCAGCTAAAATTTCTTGCCACCCAGCTGTAAAAAAGCTCTAGGGAGAATACTACTCACGTACCTTTGTACTTCATTATACAATGAACTCACGTACCTTTGTACTTCATTATACAAGTACTCACGTACCTTTGTACTTCATTATACAAGTACTCACGTACCTTTGTACTTCATTATACAAGTACTCACGTACCTTTGTACTTCATTATACAAGTACTCACGTACCTTTGTACATTATACAAGTACTCACGTACCTTTGTACATTATACAAGTACTCACGTACCTTTGTACATTATACAAGTACTCACGTACCTTTGTACATTATACAAGTACTCACGTACCTTTGTACATTATACAAGTACTCACGTACCTTTGTACATTATACAAGTACTCACGTACCTTTGTACATTATACAAGTACTCACGTACCTTTGTACATTATACAAGTACTCACGTACCTTTGTACATTATACAAGTACTCACGTACCTTTGTACATTATACAAGTACTCACGTACCTTTGTACATTATACAAGTACTCACGTACCTTTGTACATTATACAAGTACTCACGTACCTTTGTACATTATATAAATACTTTATTCGCGTACAGATCATCGATGGACAGCCGAAATTTTAGATTGGATTCCAAGGGACAGGAAAAGACCCAGAAGAAGACCACATGGGAGATGGCTGGATGAAATTCGAAAGTATGCAGGGGTGACATGGAGGAGGCTGGCACAAGACAGACCGTTGTGGAGGAAACTTGGAGAGACCTTCGTCCAGCAGTGGATTGATAATGGTTGACAATGATGATGATTCGCGTATTGCACTTATTTTTAAAGAAAGCAAAATTGGGACGCTACAAGAGAATGATGGATAACTTAACTTCCTGATGTTAAATCAGTACGAACATCTGGGCCAATAGTTCTCTACCACACGGACAAAGGACTTTTTGGTGTCACAGGGCCAGAGAAGTTTTTATTTTAAGATAAAAATTTTGAAGAAAATTATCTAAAAAAAGAAGCGAAGGTGGAGTCGTAATTACGCTGAATAAAACGTTTCTCACTGGGTAAGGGACAGTGAAATGCTAAGTGCTTATTAAAAACTTCCTGGCAGTTAATTTTCAAAAATATGTCGAGGTTTCTGCTAAATGTATACATAACCCTCGGCTTTGGAAAATAGTACTAGAGGGAAATCTTTGTGCAAGTAGTAAATGTTTTTCCAGCGAGAGTAGTCCATCGTAAGTCTATCTTTTATCTTAGCTATATTTTATTAACAATTACAGTTATTCAGAAGGCATGCAAAAGGAATCAATAGAAGCTAAGTGATTTACATATCCCCAAAACTAAAGTTACATTGCACCCAGTAAACTACGACGAGAAACAAAGCTAAGCAATATTATGTAGAATTGCCATGGGCATTTTTGCATATTTTACAGATTTGGGCATTTCTTCAGAGTTCATTTTTGTGTGGATGTTTGTTCTGTATACATTTCTTAAAGTTTTGCAAGGAGCAGGTAAATAGCTATTCATTTTTAATTTTATCAATATTCTCTTTAAATTCTATAGCTTGTGAAGTGAGCAACTGAAGTTTCTTTTGTGCAAAAATCAAACCAAGTGGAAATTTCTTTGTGCAGGAGAAAGGGGCAAGCATGGTTAGTGCTAATTGCAGAACTGATTTCTTTTTCAAGAAATCAGTGTTTATTACTTTCAAATTTTTTTTTTTTTTCCTTTTTTGGCTACGAAAGGTTTTTCTAAAATGATCTACCAATAAGCATTAATTTTATTTTCGTTTTGCAGCCCCTTCAAACAGTGTGCTGATGCTCAGACTAGGAGCTTAAGCGGGAACAGCTAACACCATGCATTCTTATAGATTAAATTCAGTTTACTGCATATTAATCAAAGGCTGAACCTGTAAAAATATAAAACTTCGTATCTGGGACAGGAATTTTAGATGGGAAGTATGTAAAGCAAAGTATTAGTCATCGAATGGTTTTTCTAGATTTTTTTGCTGCGTGATTATAAATGTGCAGAAAACATATCTTAATGCTTTTATTTATCTTTCAGGCTGTTCATAAACAGTAAAGTGGAAACCACCGTTATGTACTTTTATCATTTGTTTCCACTGCACAAACTAATTTTGTTTTCATAGAAAGGACTTATTGACATTCAAGAGGGTAGGGGCCCGCTCATTGCTTTTTCCGGGGTCTCGTAAATTAATGGTTGGTTACTGGTCAACAGTGACCATTACCAAATCTTACGCATCATTATTTCCAGCTACACCTTTGCCGCAACCTTGGAGTAACTGTTTGAAATTACCTTTTGCTACAAGTGTTTAGATTTCATTCATTTCCAAGCAAGGAACTTTCAGCACCGAGTCTTTATACGCCAACGTGGGAATATTAAAAAGATATCTGTCAGAACGACAATAAGAATTAGTAGATGGTACTACGTGGACTTTGTTGTTTTATTGGCCTACGCGGCAACCATGTGAATTGTGATCCGAAAAACAGACTATTAAATGAGTATTGCTCAAGGGGAGTAAAGTCGCGAGATTGTCTGAGAACAATTTTTCGGGTCTCCGAGAAGTTCAGCGTAAGAGACTGAAAAGTTACAAATATTACCACGCCAAACTCAGTTTGGGATTGAGGGCATAAATTTTGTTCATTAGTTTCGATCGACTAAAGTGGCAACAATGACATTGGGTTTCCTAGTACGAGTACAGGCGACCCAGTCTCATCGTTGGAACCTGTAAGCTTTGTGTTTCATATGAGCTAGTACGAGGTTGTTGCAAGAACTCATATGCCGCAAAGTTTAAAAACTAACCTTTCAGTATCATGCTTTGAATCGTGGCATCTTCCAAGAAAGAAGCTTTACTTTAAAAAAGAAACCAAAACCCGACACTCGTACACGTTGTCTAAACAAACAATTTATTTTAACATATTTCTTAATTTCTGCACAAATTAGTGGTGGGACCAGATTAAGTTATATTAAAACATCGCTACGAAATGTTAAGGTTTAACCTAAGATTTATAGAAATAGAAACGTTCCTAGCAAACCAACTAGTACGATGTGAGCAATAATATTTCATTTCTAAATTTCAACGATTACTCAGCATGCAAGGGATTGAAATATTTGGACGATGTCTTACCCTAAAATCTTCTGTTCAACACCGATCCGAAGGTTGATGGAGCTCCTTCATAGGCAGTTTCTTGTTCATGAGGGTTGATCGAGCTCCATGGGCAGTTTCTTCTTGTTCATGAGGGTTGATGGAGATCCTTCATGGGCAGTTTCTTCTTGTTCATGAGGGTTGATGGAGATCCTTCATGGGCAGTTTCTTCTTGTTCATGAGGGTTGATGGAGATCCTTCATGGGCAGTTTCTTCTTGTTCATGAGGGTTGATGGAGATCCTTCATGGGCAGTTTCTTCTTGTTCATGAGGGTTGATGGAGATCCTTCATGGGCAGTTTCTTGTTCATGAGGGTTGATGGAGATCCTTCATGGGCAGTTTCTTCTTGTTCATGAGGGTTGATGGAGATCCTTCATGGGCAGTTTCTTCTTGTTCATGAGGGTTGATGGAGATCCTTCATGGGCAGTTTCTTCTTGTTCATGAGGGTTGATGGAGATCCTTCATGGGCAGTTTCTTCTTGTTCATGAGGGTTAATGGAGATCCTTCATGGGCAGTTTCTTCTTGTTCATGAGGGTTAATGGAGATCCTTCATGGGCAGTTTCTTCTTGTTCATGAGGGTTAATGGAGATCCTTCATGGGCAGTTTCTTCTTGCTCATGAGGGTTGATGGAGCTCCTTCACGGGCAGTTTCTTCTAGTTCATGAGGGTTGATGGAGCTCCTTCATGGGCAGTTTCTTCTTGTGTCCGCGATCTATCTTGATGCTGGTATCCTCAGTTGACAGAACGCAGCCCGCGAGCCCTTGACAATGGTTTAACTTCTAGACTTTACTTTGTATCTTTCACTACCTTCCAATGGCACCTAACCTGCTACGAAATTTGTGGTTCCGACTTTGACTCACGTACGGCCAAGCAAGTCTGCCAACCGACAATCCACAACAACCCTGCCAACGCACGAACCCTGATTTCTACATGTTTTCGCGTTTTATTTTAGCTTCGCTTTCCTCGTGCTACTAAGCGTGTTCACCCCTCTTGGAGCAGTCACCCGCACCTTTATTGGTTTCTGCCCGCCCGCCCCCTCGCTCGTCAGTGGTCTGTAATCCCTTGGATGTTAACCAGTGGCGGCTATTTTGAGCAGATGTTCTCCTGCCCAGCTGCTGGGCTAAGCCCTTTAAAAATTTATTTGGCCCTTAACTGTCACCCTGTTTCGGAGTTTTATTTTATCGGACCATTCGAGAAACACTTTTTAAATCGAAGTATGCTCGAAGACACTTGTGCCCAACTGATTATGTTCCCCGACCACAAAGCCTGGATGACAGTTATCACATAAGCTTTACCTTCTTACCAGATTTAGGATTCTTCCTTGGACTTTTGCGCAGTATAGTCACCACTGGTCTATTTGTTAGCTAAGGCTGCATTATGTAATCCGCAGTGCTGGTTCATCGCAAATGTCTGGCAATTAAAAATACCTTTCACTTCGTTTTGAAAATTTTGCACCTGACCACCGTTTGGATCTCCTTCCCACGCGAAGGGGGGGGACCAGCGAATCCTTATGCGGCCTGGGTCGGGATGATACTTCCTGCACCCAATTAGGAATTACTCTAAATAAATGATTATGTTAATTAGGTAATTAAATCCCGAATTTGGATATTTCTTTACCAAAAGCAATGTGCCTGAAATTAGGATTTTCGCGGCAATACTTAGAATTGGAATAAATACGAAAGAGCGAATAATTAGGAAACAGAATAAGCACCGAGAGATTCAAGTAATTAAGAGTTTTAGGCCAACCTTCAATAATAAATTGAAACTTTCTCAACTATTACTTTGCTGTATATTTTCCGCAGTGAGCTGCAATTCGGCTTAAAACATTAACCCGAAAAGGGGGGGGGTTGAGGAACAAACAGCCCTCTTACCGAGGAAGTTATGCTCTTAAATTATTCTGCTTAATTTACGTGCATACAAAATGCACATAAATTAAATGCACATAAATTAAGCAGAATAGCTCAGAACTGCACATATTCATGGAGAATTGCATTATTGGAACAGATCAGATGTAGAGGATTTTAGGGAGTGTGACCCCAAGTCTTAAACAACCATTAGAAATAGGAAGCTAGATTTGGACTAGAGTGCCCGATAGAAAAGTGACACGGAAGCGAGGTACACTAGGGGAGGAAGACGCCCTTATTTATTACCGAGGCCAGCACCTGTGGTCAGACAGCTTTTCCATCCGACGCATATTTAGTGGTTCGAGCGTTGACACCACTAGACCATCCGCGGCCCCCTGCAAACGTTTTTGTAATAAGCTTCCTCGTTTCCAGTTCTATAGTAATATCTAATACGGGTGAACTTCGGAATTAAATTCCGTATTTTTCTGTTGAAAAGTAAACGTAGTAACAAAACCTAATTCTCTAATATACGTTAATTTAATGATGGTGATAAATGAGCGTTTAGTTGTGCTCCTTCAAGGGTCTCAAAAAGCGATAAGGAATTCTGAACTTTATCTACAGAACGGCGGGCAACCCCAGGCATGAATTTAAAAGGCGGATTACTGGTGTGTTGGGGGCAAAGTGAGCAGTCGGGAGGAGGTGAGAAAATTCCGCAAGGTAGTCTAGTTCTCGGTTTAAGTGCAGCTGAATTGCACACCAGTGTTAAGGTCTTCATTTAGCTTTATCCTCCAATGGATGTTTACCACTCCAGTGACGAGGTGATCATTGGAGATCACACCCTTCGGTGCTGATAACCCGGTTGGCTAAAGCCAGTAGACCGACGAGTGTCGTCAGGGGGATTCTTGTAATCCCATTGGTTAACGTAAGATCAGAGTGGGAGGAGCCTGCAACTGTGAGGGAGAAGCCTTCTCGAGCGTACAATCAATCTGGTCTGGAGCTCCGCGCAAGTACGTCTGCGACCGGGGCTGTAATCACATCTCCTTCGAACGTGGCACAGTTTACGACAAGTCGGCTTCTCTACGGGTATCATGTTCGATCTTGGCCTTCGCTGACAAAGTGGATTAATATTTCTCGCTGTCTGCGGTGTGAATCCGTGAAAAGTGCTTCCTCCTCTCGCATAACTGTTTCGACGACTTGGTTCTCACATTTCAACTTTGTGAATCAGATTTTTTTTTTTTTTTTAAATACAGTCAGGTACCATATTTTCAGATTGGATAGACTACACAGCCGGCAAGCTGACTCTACTGGGAGAAATTGCTAATTTCACCAAACTGTTACAGGAACAAGGTAAAACTATTTTCCACAATTACAATTTATTGTGTCACTATACACTCACTGCGTATCTTTCAGTAGCTGTTCGAGATTTGTAATAAATACGCAGATTCCACTGAATTTAACCAGTAGTAGGATTTCTTTGGTTCATTCTATTAAACTCTTGTCTCAGTTCAGTTATTACGAGATTTACATTTCTCTACGGTTAAGAAAATCATTAGAATACACTTGAATTGGTTCAACTAATTTTACGTGTGCGGAACAGTTAATGCAGACTAAGTCTTAGAATTCAGCATGTGTTTAAAAACGTGTGCAAAAACAGTTTTCCTGAACACGGAAAGGTACTTTCTCCTGATTACAGCTGCGCTCAAGTGGCTGAAAACATTTCATTAACTTCCCTCAGCAAAAGAAGTCAACCACAAACTTATTTGTGCTTTGCAGCCTACAATCCTGACTCAAAAAAATCTTAGTGCTACTCTACAGTTCCTTCAATAGTTTGTAAACAACCTAAGTGAAGCTTTTAGACTTGCTTCACGTTGAGGACTTCCGGGATTCACGAGTCTTAACAAGAGCTGATTGTACGTGTTGAAGACAGCCCTGACAGACTACGTTGTCCACTAATTTATCCTAATGAAGCCAGAATTGCCCGTGATGAAAGGGGAAGTTCTTAGAGTATCCAAAGTAAACAATTCTAAATTTGCAACACTTAAGTCATCCATGTAACATCTCTCAAAGCAAATTGTCCTCCTGGACGGGAATCCAACCCCCATCTACTGATTTCTGCTCTAGGATGCTAACCGTTACACTGCCGAGGACAGTGAAGTTCCAAGCAGCTGAGACTAAAGAAACCTTAGCTTAAGAATCTCAACATCCTTCAGATTTGCGCTAGTCGAAGCATTTAGTATACTCGAACGGAAATGGAGTGCGGGTTCGATTCCAGCACCAGGGCGATGAAATTTAAATTTTATTAGGTATTAGACAAATTTAGAACTTATAGTCTGCTTACTTTGAATATTTTATCGGTTTCCCATGTGTTTTGAGGAAATTTCCTCCGTTGATTGGAAAAGTTCTTGCTAAATTATGTCAAGCATTGAAATTGGCAGTAGCATAAGCCTCTTAGCACATATGTTTTGAAAAATCTACTCTAAAACTGAGGGATATACTATTACAATTAGATGCATGAGAAGCTTATTTTCAAATTGTAATATCACTTCCAGTAAAACCCAGCAATCGGCCATCTTTGGGAATCTGAAGATTTGGAATCAGTTTTGCAATAAGCAGTATCTGCCATCTCATACAAACAGAAGAATCGCACGGGAGTTGGAAGTAATTTCTTCCTGAAAAGGTAAACTATCCAGATTTCAGGTGTTCAGTAAGTTGGAAACTGTTAGCAATATTTCAAAGTACGATTCAGGAAGTGATACCAATCCGAATTATACCGATGCAGTGGCGTGCCCAAGGGGGTATTAACCCCTGAAATTTGGAACTTTTCGGTATTTCAGAAGCGCAATTTTAAGAGGGCAAAGTTTTGTTAGTACTTGAAACTGCTTTTATGTCTCATGGCAACAATTAGACGTTTTTTTTCTCCATGAAGAAAAGGAATCTACAAGGACCGGAAAGTTCCATTTCAATGAAAAGCCAATACATGGGTATACCGAGGGTTTCTATGGCGACGAGGCTGTGCTAACTGAGTTTCACGACTTGTTTCAGATAACTAAAGCACGCTGAAATACCAGGAATCGCATCAAAACCAACGCTGTAACAAACACTGAAGACTATTACAAGATTTAAATTTATGTACTATTTTTAAACATGTTTGTGCTTTGGAAAATGGATTTCTCTCTCAAATCTGTCTCATCAGGATTCCAAGCACTTTTCGCAACTTGTTTTCTGCCCAGATAAACAGCAAATAAATGTAAGTCATAAGAAAAGAAATAATTTCTAGCAATATTTGAATATTTGTGCGGATGTTGTACACATCTTAAAAATGCACTCTTACAGTTGCATAATAATGTAACCCTACCCCCGAAAAAGGTTTCTGGGCACGCCACTGTACCGATGAAGTCATGAATATTTCTATTCATCAATGCAAATATTACACAAAACGAAATACTAATGCATAATTTAATGCAAATATTTACGCACAACTGAATACTTAGTAATTCCCATCGTTTATTTAACAGTACTCTTCATACTTTAAGCAGCAGTCTGCTAATCATCCAAGCGTAAAATAACAATTTAAGTAAAAAGTGAACCATTTGTCAATGAAGCGATCATTGATTTTAGAAAAGTTTAGAACACTTTCCTATGGCTTCACAGATTGTTCTAAGATAATCAGTAGTTGTAAATTTTATGATCTATAACAATTTTTTTTAAATTGAGACTAAATGTAACAAAAAGTAGCACTGCGGTTTAGCTTTTAAGAGATTTCTTGTGCTTTTATCTAGAGCTTTTTCCAGGCATGAGCCACATGACCTTCAAGGACCAAGGTATTTTAGAATGATATCTGGTGATATTTGGCAACTTTTTTCACCTCTGACATAGTTTGAATTAAATTACAAGTTTTTCGTTGTTTCTTATGCAAGTCTTACTGCTCTGCAGTTTCAGAATGTAGGAATTACACAACTTATCGATCAGAAATGTACTGTCGTCCCTCCCCGCTTCCTCGTTAAAATGCCACGATCCTTAAATTCGTTAACAATGTAGAAATTTCATGGCTTCGGAATTAAAGGTCATTAAGACTGATGCCTTTCCAAGTAATGCTACTTGTCTGCCTCAGGTTTAAATACAAAAGATTGTAATGCTTTTCTTTCTGCGCCGACTTAAAAATCAGTGGCCCTAATTCAGGGTAGAAGAATATTCTATCCCTAAATTAGGGCCACGACGTTATGGCTATGGGGGTGAGGAGCAGGACCGGATTAAGGGATGTATGTAGGGGCCAATTTATAGACCCCTATAAATCCGGTACTGTGGTCTATTTGGCCCAGGAGGAGGTTTATAAAGTAGTTTTACTTTGTCTCGTATGATTTCCACTTTGCCAGAAACAAAGGCTGGAAGAGGGACAGATTCCAATCAAGGTAGTGACTCATCAAGGGTAAAGGTTCCGTGTCACTATGTACAGTGGGGGTGGCGAGACAGTTGTGTTTTTCACTACGATCCGCCCCCCACACCTCCCAATTAGCACCTCGATCCGCTAATAGTTAACGTCCCCTGTGACTTCACATTGTATTTAACAAAAAGATGAACTGAGAAAGGTATGCAATGATACATTAGAAAATACATTACAAAATTTAAGAACCTTAAGCTTTTAACTCTTATTAGAGCAATGAAAAATTCAGCGAATTATGAAGACTAGATTTGTTTAAAGAGTGAACTACGTATTAGTTATCACGAGCATATTACTAGTTTCGTCTTAACGGACTCCCCGTTATGAATTCTTTGGGAGCCCACTCAGATGGGGCCGAAATGAACTTATAACGAGGACTAAAAGAATTATCACCTTGGGGCCCAGACAAATGTCTTGGCCAGTAAAGCCTTAATCCGGCCCTGGGGAGTGGTAAATAAACCCAGAAAAAGTTTACTGCGCGGCATTCCTCCAAATGCATTTTTTTTTACAACTACGTTTATTAGAGTTTAACCACCATGGAGCAACTCAAAGGAATATAAGCAGCTACCAGTCCCTAATTTAGGGCCACGGAGGAAACAGCCTGCGTCAGCAGGGACTCTTGGGCCCAACCCGGGAGTGGTCTAGCGCTTCATGCCACTTGACCATCGGGGAGGCCCAACACTTCGGGTTTGCTTAAAGATAAAGTTTCATACATACACTACAAAAATTAGTTATATTAAAGTATGGTAAGAGAATGTACATACCTTAAAACTTTAAAATTCAGGGCTGTCTCTCGAAAACATTTGAACAAACAAATAACTCACCGGGGCTGCTAGGGTTAGTGAACTTCCAGTTCTTATTTGGGATTGGCTAACCGAATGTTCCTCTTATCCTACATATTGACAGATTATCACACCAATTTATTGCGAGTAATCAACCATTATTAATAGCCTGCTGATTGAGGGTCTTAGCAAATCTCTCCCACAACTGTCTTGAACCAGTCTCCTTAGCATGATTTCTAATTTTATCGACTTATCTCCCACCTAGCCTTCCCACCCAGTCTAGTATTTCGGTTGTCCAACTAGTCAGTACCTTTAGCAGTATGTCCAAGCTCTTTACCACACGAGGGTCTTTAATCATGACGTCATCAACTCATTTTCCTGATCCATACAACAGGGTGTCGACTGGTTATGAAAATCTGGAATTCAGAAAAGGGTCATGGAAAAAGTCACGAATTTTGCTTTGGGGTCATGAATTTTTTTAACTCATTTTCTGGTGACTAATTCTCCATGCACATTTACCACACAAGACTTAAGTGTGGTTACCATCTAATGATCCAATTATTAAAAAACTTCTGCACTCTTCCACAAAGAGCAAAAACCGTTTAGCACAGGAATTTGTACAAAAGTTTGAGATAAATTTAAATTATGCTGCTTATCATTTTTCAGGTATATATATATAGAGATGTTAAATTTTATGAAACCTGGTTATCATTTCAACTTATTTTAAGCACGGTCGAAGTATCTTGAGTCAGTTTTTGTTACTAGCAGGAGGGCAGCACGCAGTTTTTATGTAGAAATAAGGTGGGGAGAGTGTCCCTTGCTTTAACATATGCTTACTGTGTGCGCGCATATACACAGTTTAACATTTCAACATTGCATCAGTTTTTTTTTTTTTTGTTACTAACAGAAGGGTAGAGGGAACCTTTTATGTAGAAAGAAGAGGGGTAGAGTTCCTCTAATTTCACTTATTGTACACGTGTGTACCACTGCTTTGGATGGGCTATATATAATACAGAGAGTGAGGGGTAGATTTTTAAAAATGTTCAGGAAAATTGTTCATGAAATTGCATTTCCCAAATTTGGTAGGCACCCTGTACAAGAGTTTCTCTTGTCCTGGTGACATTAAACATCACTTCTCCATACTTTTAAGTCGGCAGCCGCTGAATGTATTTTTGTAGCTAAGGTTAGACTCTGGTCCGTATGCGAGTATTATTGACACTAAATTGATGTTGCCATTTTAATTTTTTTTGTTAAGTACATAGATAGTAAAAGGGTTCGTGAGGACGAAAGCTTCCCTCCCCCGGTAGTTCTTACAGCACCAGTTATTCCTAAATTTGAGTATCCTCCCAACCTAAATTAGGACGGTCTTACTTCTCCTGGACTAAGATCTAAATGGGAACCATTAAGCAACTCAACGATGTACCCGGTTTTCCAAGATATCACGGGAATTTCTGAAAAATTGTACTATTCGACGTTTCTCTAAGATTTTATCTTAAGTTAGTAAGAATTCAACTGGCAGAAAAGCTACTGTACTACGCACTTTGGTTTACCTTTCAATGATCAGTCTAACGTATATATAAATAATGGAAATTCTCAAACCAACAATCATTTCTGCATACATCTAATACAATATATTTGAAGTTTAGCTTGGTACCATTTCATTTGTAATTCAGGACCGCTGTTCAAGTTCCCTAAGTATATCCTATTCTTACGGGCATCGTAGACATAATTTTGTAGTCTTTAAAGGGTGTTTAAACAGACTGAAACGATTAGAGAAAAAATGGAATTTCATTTGAACGTTTAGAGCAGGTGTTAACCTATGGGGCGTGACCCAAATTTGGGTCGCCGAGGCTTCAGCGATAGGTGGCCACACTGAACAATTTTTATTTGAGATTTATTTTATAAAAAGGTTAAACTTCCAGTTATTCATACTTGTTTCAACGCTATTCATACCTTCCCCCTATACAGATAACCCTAACCTCCAGAAACTGGTTGCACCACTGGTTTGCCACTATATAGTTCCCCCACCCCACACTTGTTGGTTGCACCACTGGTTTGCCTGTAATCTCAAACAAAATTGTTACACTACGTAATAACTAAATACTACACTTATATTACAGTGCATTTTTAATTTCAAATCTTGTTGATTTTGAGTCTTGGCCAAAAAAGATTAAGAACCCTTGCTTTAGAGCAGAAGCATGGGAACTGTTTCTCCTTGGATATTTTAGGAAATTTAGCAAAAAGGTTTTCCTCCTAGAAAATGAACAGGTGAACTTTTAAATTCTAATTCGTGCCCACCCTCTTTCGTGCCAAGAAGTTTCTCTGGAGATAGTCGTTCAATGTTTTAATTTAAGTGTTAGAGAGGGATGCGTTTTTTTATATATATAAGGAGAAAATAGTAACATTCTTAATCAAGTAGTGAAACGCTAAGTATTCCAAGTATTTTTTTTTTTTTTTTGCGTATGTAAAAAAAAAAAAAGACCAGCTAACGTAGGCTACAAATAAAGTTTCTTTGCTTTGAGGAATACCACCTAAATTTTTCGTCGATACTTTATTCTTGAGGATTTAGTTTTGGAAGACCATGAGAAATTCATTGAACTGTAAACAGCTGCCCTTTTAGTTTAGGGCCACTGGTTCCAAGGAACAGAAATTTATCGTCGTGAGACATACCACCTACGCTTCCTCAGAGACTAAACCAGCCAATCTAGGCGTGTGGTCAAAAGCCAGCGCTTCTGACCACTGCCACCGGGTGACTCGAGAATCAGTAATCTATAGCCACCGATATCAGGAAAAGGAAAGACAGACGGAAGGACGTACACGTCGTACAACCTTGAATTCGAACCCAGACAGTTTTAGAAGTTAATGCCCGTGCTGAACACAACTGAATGGCATATTGGGATATATGACTTGTGGTTCGCGCTCGGTGAGTGGCAACATCTACGGCTAGAGCTATCACATTTTCTTAACATGCATTTCATGTTATATTATCACAAGAGTTTCTCAGTGTTTCTGTAGAAGATGGCTGTTTTATAACACGCAAAACTTAGCGTTTCACTACCAGATTTGTGTGTCAGACTTGGAAAAGTTCATCTGGTTGATAAAAGGAAGCTTGGTAATAAGTTCAGTTTACAATAAAACAAGTTTGATGCTCAGTTTGATTTATATTTTAGGTTACTTAGTTTTAGAAGCCCGTAGGTCAGTTTTGATCCAAATCGCAATAAGTATACAGATTAAGATTGCTAAAAACATAGACAAACTGAACAAAAATCGAAGCTATAAAAGTACAGTAATAAAATGAGATGGAGAAAACAATATGCAGACATGTCTCACCCACAGTGGCGGACTGGGTCTAAAAATATTGGTTGCCAGGAGACAAAAGGGGGCCAACCCACAACTATAAGGCTATCATTGATTTTTTTTTCATAAGAAATTTCCTCAAAAAATACATGTGATAAAAGGTACAAGTTTTCGCGAAATTTTTATTTTTAATAATTACGGTGTTCATATATTGAACATATTGCTGGCAGTAAAATATACAGTATAGTGAAACTCCAATAATTATTGCATACCATAATAATATTGGAACTTCTATTAAATTTTCAAGTTACTGAAAGGTCCTTAACATTGTGTTTTAAATCTATCAATTTTGAGTTTTGGTAATCTATGGCTGACGTTGACTGATAGGAAAGATATGTTCTACATATTAAAAATATGTAGAACTCTTGAGATACTTCTACTGTTCTCGTCCGCTCCTTGCTTTTAGTATCCCCTACCGAATGGTGACCTTGAAAGAGCCACGATCGAGAAGTGTTTTGTAGGACCAAACTGGATTAGAGAAGGCCCAACAATTAATAATGACGTTATTGCTGTGATTGAAACAGAAAACCTAACTGAAGTTATTCTGAAATTCCTCTCATTACAAAGTATCACATTCTCTAGAAGATACAGCAATGATTTGCACATATTGTCTAATGTTTAAGGAGGCCCACTTGCCATCGGGCAACCCGACACCTTGGCCAGTCCGCCACTGTTCACACATGATAGTACTGTTGTATAAATCTTGCATGGTTTAAAATAGAATGGCCCAACCAAAGACCTCCAGCCGTACATGGCTATAAATAAGACAAAAATAGGCAATTGCTAATGTGGCAAATGGAATTCTATGCGCAGTAAGTGCAGACAGGCAAGATAGCGTCAACAGTTAGGCACCCGAACGTAATTTCACTGCGGTTTCTGGGGAAACTGGACATCCAGTGGCCATGCTCAAGTCTTAAGCGGTGGAATTTGTTCAACCCTTATATGCTCCCCAAAGATGCAAGACTTACGACGCGTTTCCTGGGAGCTTTCTTCGGAATTTTGGGTTTGTCAGATAGCAAAGTAATCTCGTTGGTACTTTGGAGCGGCTGTTCGAAAAAAGTCAGTGGGGTTAATGTGCGGTGTCTGCTCAAGAGTTATGTTCAAGCTATAAGTCATTTCAAAGTGAAGCTTTACTCTTCCTGGAGTGAATAGAGCTACCTGAGAAATGTATACAGTAAAAATAAAGAATTAAGAGCGAGTTTAAGTAAAATATTACCTGGTAATATATAGCTAAATTGTAGTCACAACTTGCAAGAATAGAGTTCTTGGTCTTTTTGAATTTGTGGCTGCCCGGCATGTAAAAAATGAAGCTTGCCACTAGTTTAAAGAAAGGTTTTAAGTTCGAATACGTAAAAACAGGAACATTATGTACTTACGGACTGATGTTGTAGCTAGTTTTCAGAGTAATATACTGTTCCTAGAATTTGCCATTTAAACAGTTCTAACACTTTCTCGAATAAGCAGAATTTTTTTTTTGCAGCTGCTGTAATCTAGTTTGAATCGAGGGAACGCAGAAATCACATGGCAAAAGAAACAGGTGGAAGATGTGACAAAACAGTACTTTATGTTGGATCAGTGGAAGGTCAGCACAGTATTTGGTCTTTCAGTATTAACGAGAAACCGCTTCCTTAATCTTCATACTTCAAGACCACGGCGATGAATGTCCATAGCAAATTGTGCAGAATACCTTTGCGGTATTGCTGGTTGATAAACTGTACCTCGGGTGCAATATTCCTCCACTTCAGCAATAGTTTAAAAGAATTTACTTTCTTGCAAATATGACGGCAAAAGAACTGATTCAACATTGTGTTCAGTTTTCAAGAACATCACAAACTTGAAGGAATGCCCTTGTGTGAGAGTTTTCAGCACAAATCTGGAATCCAGTTTTCTTTTGCCCAGATGTTAAATCAGCAGAATCTTGTTTCACTGTTTACTCAGCTAACACACTGGAACATCGGTATGAAGATTTTCTTGCAAACTTGGACGGCGACGCCAAATATTTTCATGGGTCCGTGTTGTAGAAGACTGGCCAGACTTGGCGTCATCTTCCACTGTACTCTCTCTATTCTGAGACTTCATTATATCTCAATATAAAGTAAATATAGCTTTGCCCTGTTTCATCACTAAAGCGGTAATATCATTCAAACTGCTTTGTAAACCTCTCATTACATGCTCTGGGTCACAGTTTGTAGCAAAACTTATCGTGCACTCTTACCTCATTCAGCGAATCACGTGTCTACCGTAAACCTAATGCGCAGGTGTTCACGAACATCTGACGTCATCCACCTTACTGCCTTGACAGACATGGACAAGTCCATTTGTGAACGTGGGTATGGAAATAGTTGTCTTATTTTTGTGTTGTGTAAAATACTGGAATTCCCCACAAAGCCCTGAAGGTTTGTCTGTCTGTATTCAATGCGTATGTATATTTTTTAGAAATTAGTTGCTCATATTTTTTTTTTTTTTTTTTTTTGGTTGGAGGTTTAACGACCACCGTGAGCAACTCAATGGGCTACAAGCAGTCGCCCGTCCCTAATTTAGGGTCACTGGCTCCAGGGAAGGGAGAGAGCCAGCGCCGTAAGACAAACACAACATCCATGCCTCACCGAGATTCGAACCCGAACCCCTTTCGGACGAATGATCAGAGGCCATCGCTTAGACCACTGCGCCACCGGGGCGGCTGCTCATATACTGCATTCCTATATTTCAGAAATAGGTTGTGTGTATATATAACTCAACACGTAGAGTTGGGAAGGTGTTTTTTGTTAACTCAACGGAAAAAACGAAAGCAATCACTTCGGTTTTCAAAACTATTCCGTCGCCCCGGTGGTCTAAGCGATGGCTTATAACCATTCGTCCGAGAGGAACCCGGGTTCGAATCCCGGTGAGGCATGGATGTTGTGTTTGTCTTACAGCACTGGCTCTCCTCCCTTCATTGGAACCAGTGGCCCTAAATTAGGGACGGGCGACTGCTTATAGCCCATTGAGTTGCTCACAGTGGTCATTAAACTTTCAATAAGAAAAAAAAAAAACTACTACTCCAGCAGGGAGTTTTCACTTAACTCGCGGAAGAAGTCATTTAACGCTTTTGAATGAAATATATCCCGGTGGCGCAGTGGTCTAAGCGATGTCTTCTGATCATTCGTCCCAAAGGGGTTTGGGTTCGAGTCCCGGTGAGGCATGGATTTTGTGTTTGTCTTACGGAACTGGCTCTCTCCCTTGCCTGGAACCAGTGGTCTTAAATTAAATACGGGCGACTGCTTATTGCGCACTGAGTTGCTCACGGTGGTCGTTAAACCTCCAATCAAAAAAACAAAAATGCAAGGCTGCTTTTTACATGTGGTAATTTGGTATAGCAAGGCATGCGCAGCAGGAAATTAGTAATCAGTGTTGCACTGGCAGGCATAACAGAACAGATTCCATGGACTAGAGAATTTTTAGTGGGAAGTTCGATGTTCATTTTAAAACAAAAACAATTTTTTTTTTCATTATCTACTAGTCCTCGTTATAGGATGGTACCCTTTCTGAACGTGCCTTCAACAGATATGTGTGAGTTTCTATTAATGCTTCAAACTTAAGTTTATGTACTTTAATATTATGGCACAATGAAGACAGTCATCCTGGTGCCCGAGTGGTCTGAGGCGCAGGCTTGTGACCATTCGTCCGAGATAGGTCTGGGTTCGAATTCCAGTAACGCATGGATGTTGTGTTTGTTTACGGCACTGGCTCTCTCCTTTCCCTCGAACCAGTGGCCCTAAATTAGCGACGGACGACATCGAGTTGTTCACGGTGGTTGTTAAACCCCCAATCAAAAAATAGGAAAACATTCAATTTCGACATGCTGAGAGAAATAATTGAACGATCTGGAGCGCGAGCTACGGATTTCCATACTTCTGGGCCCAAGCTCAGGACAAGACATGGGTGTTGTCTTCCCAGAGCTGATTCTCGCACCTCGTGGAGGCAGTGGATCTAAATTAGAAATGTGTGACTCTTTATAGCCGTCGCCCGGTTCACGAGTGGTCAGAGGCGCTGGTTCTTCCCTTCTCATGGAAACAGTGGACCTAATTAGGAAAAGTAACTCATTATAGGAGCTGCCCCAGTGGCCGAATGGTCTGATATTCTAGCTTCTGACAATTTCTCTAATGAAGGCCATCTATGTGATCTACTAGTGATTAGTGCGTGTTGCGGTGCTCCTGTTGTGCTTTGGTGCATATTGTTGGTCATATTTTTGCAATTTGACTTACGTCTCCTGTGAGATACCTGCGCGAACTGGGAATAGATAAATGTTGAACTTTCCAGGAAACTGCGCGATTGTGTATACTGTATAGTTTCTACTCGAGTTGGATTATTTGGTTTCAATATTATTTTATCTCTTCCCTGCTGATGATGCTACAAAAATGGAAGTGTTTCCAGTTGAATGGCATGTTACGGTGACTCATACGACAAAGGAAATTCAAAACCCCTTTCATTATGCTGAACTCGAGAAAAAGTATCTGATTTGCCTTTGAACTAGTCTGTACTAGTGTATGAGGAATCTTCATAGAGAAGCTAGTGTAGTCTATCCCCCCCCCCCGTGACCGCCCAGTATTAAACCGGATTTCTCTTGGGGGTAATCTTTCAAAAGTTGGACACACCAGAGTTTGAAGAAAATTGCCAACGACTTTGTTCTGTTTTTTTTTATATGTTCCATTAGTAACCGAAGCGGCTGCCCCGGTGACGCAGTGGTCTAAGCGATGGCCTCTGATCATTCGTCCGAAGAGGTCCGGGTTCGAATCCCGGTGAGGCATGAATATTTTGTTTGTCTTTTGGCACTGGCTCTCTCCCTTCCCTGGAACCAGTGACCCTAAATTAGGGACGGGCGACTGCTTATAACCCATTGAGTTGCTCAAGATGGTCGTTAAACCAACAATCAAAAAAAAAAAAAAAACCGAAGTGAATAAATTTTAGCCATTACAAAATGGTCTTATATTGCGCTGACACTCGTTCCCGATAACAAGAATTATTTTAACACTTTGTGAAAACCACTCGGCGTTTTTATATTTCCTGCCCTCACCACCTTGGGCTTAGGGTCGACTGCTGCGGACGCCGAATTTACGGTTATCGTTTAGAAGCGAATCGTACCAAATGCTTCTGCACCGATTAGTGGAGATTCAAAAAACTTATTTCCAGGACTTTGTGTTTATAACTCTGCATAAACTGCCCATTTTAAATTCAGGATGGCGAATGACTAAAATCAACGGAACCACATGTCAGGGCCAGAGTTGGAAACGGGTCAAAAAGTTGGGACCCGACCCGAACAAATATCTCATAATATATACAGGGTGTTCAAAAAATTCCTCCGCAATGGGTATCTTATGTTATATGGGAATCAAAAATGTATTATGGGAACGTATAATTTACTCACAGACTTACAGGAAGTATTGAAACTGTTGTCCTTCATTTGTAAGACATAACCTACCTGTTTTACACATGTTCTCAGACATCTACGAGAGTCAAAAAGTCCTTCCAAAATGTTAAGGCTGTTTCACCTAATTTTGATGGTGCTACAGTCCAAAATTTTTTGAATTAAGTAACTTGTATGTTTAATATCAGTTTTTGCTGTTTTCTTGATAGCATATCGAACTTCAGAATGTTTCACAGCAACACCAATTCTCACAAGTTTATTGATGAGTCGAAAGTTTCCAAAATGTGGATGTTTTCATCATTGCCCCTCAGAAGAAAGGGAAAGTATTGCTTCTGAGGTAACTCTTCCTTCATATTTCATGACAAATCATTTTTTAGTCCACGGGTATCAGTATTGAACACAACATTCCACAGTGCGCGTTTTCCTTGGAATTTTTTTGTCTTATTTTTTTTTATTTTTTTCAAAAATAAAACAATCTGGTCAGGAACCAGTTGATCCGACCCATTTGACCCAAGAGAAATTGTCGACCCGTGACCGGTTTCCATCTCTGGTCATCGAATCTATTGGGCAAGAGTTCCGATACTGAGAGTAAGATTCAGTGCAAATTAAAACTCAGTTTTCTTATCGCTACAAAACTAATTTTTCCGGAACACCATTGGGGAAAATATACAATCATCAGAACGAACGAAAAGCTTCGATGAATCGCTTCAAATTCTAGTGTGCCGCCCCGGTGGCGCAGTGGTCTAAGGCGCTTGCCTCTGATCATTCGTCCGTAAGGGGTCCGGGTTCGAATCCCGGTGAGGCATGGATGTTGTGTTTGTCTTACGGCACTGGCTCTCTCCCTTCCCTGGAACCAGTGACCCTAAATTAGGGACGGGCGACTGCTTATAGCCCATTGAGTTGCTCACGGTGGTCGTTAAACCTCCAATCAAAAAAAAAAAAAAAAAAAAAAAATTCTAGTGCGTCTACCCCTCCCCCTAGCCACTCGGTGTAGAAATGATACTGCTGCTGATTCTAGTGGTTTCTAAATACAAACTGGGTGACTTTGAGGAGAGCGTGGCTTCTTTCTGGAAGTGTACTCGTGACTCAAAGTACAGTACTACTCCTTTGAAAAAATCATACTAACGTACAATCGTCAAAATGAACGGAACTCGTCGGTGTCCCCCAGTGTGTCCACCCCCCCCCCCCCGGCAATTCGGTGTAGAAATGATACTGCTGTTGAATCTAGTGATGCTTCTAAATAGGAACGAACTGGGTAACTTTGAAGAGAGAGTGGCTTTTTTCTGGAAGAGTGCATTCGTGAATTCAAAGTTCAGTACTATTCTTTTGAAAAAATCGTACCGTAATCATACTAATATACAATCGTCAAAATGAAAGGAACTCATCGGGGAATCCCTTCAAACTCCAGTGTCTACCCCTCCCCCCACCCCGGCCACTCGGTGTAAAATGATACTGCTGTTGAATCCAGTGATGCTTCTAAATACGAACTGGGTGACTTTGAGGAGAGTGTGGCTTCTTTCTGAAAGTGTGCATTAAAATTTTTTGAAGTAGGTTGCACCGCTTTTGAGGAAAGAGGAAACCGTTGTGTGTTGCATGGAGTGTAATAGCTGCAACTTAACACCATTCAGGTTGGATAAGATAACATGATACGATATTCCATCATATTTTTATGGGTTTTACGCAGCGATTTATTTACCTTTGACCCGAAAGTGGTGTAGCACCACTCTTTGGTGCAATGTACCACAAAATTTGCTAACAGTATGGTGATATGTGAAATTTGAAATACGCCATTCGGACAAAGTTTTTATGATGATGTATTTGTTAGTGTTCTCGCCTGTACGCCAAGGGAAAACTTTTGGAAGGTAACTGGGTGACCCCCTCCTCCGGTGATATTTCTTAAACATTCCAGAGCGGTGGTTATTGAAGTAATAGTGTGGCTGCAAACTAGCGTGAATACATTTCTTACTTGGAACTGGTGTGAATATATTTTTAGAAAATCAAAATGCAAGTGGTTTTTCATTGCAAAGACCGTTCGGTGACTAATTCTAGAACATGTGAGCCAATTTTTTTTCTAAAAGTAATGTCAAATCAAAAGTAGTTCACATCAGGAATGTCTTTTTTTTTTTTTTTTTACATTTCTCAACAGGATTTTAAAAAACCCGGGCATTTTTGACAAAGCCCAGCCCGGGTAGGTTTTATTGGGTTTTCGGTTTTTTTACAGTTTAACATGGTTCTTCAATATTTAAGCATTGATAGGCAAGGTATATAACTTGCATATCAATAATATACATATGCCAAATATATAGAACATACATATGTACCAATAAACCCACCTTGGAGTGGGGGGAGGTGGGTTCTTTAAAAACTGTTTCTCAACACCATGTCAGTATGCAGCTGCGAGTGAATACAAATTTCAGCTCCCCCGCCCCATGTCTCGTCGGCTTCTGACCTTTCGTCCGTGTGATTCCGGGCTCGAGTTTCAGTTGAGGCATGGGTATAGTGTGGGTCTTACGATACTCACTCTCTCCCTTTCCTGGAACCAAGTGGCTCTAAATCAAGAACTGACGACTGCTTATATCCCATATAGTTTCTCACGGTGGCTCTTAAACCTACAAGAAAAAAAAAAAATCTTAAATGATTTTTCTATGCCCGGAGTCGTGAGTCATCTAATCACTTCAAGATTAAATTTAAGTTACTATAACGAAACTCTTCTATCTGAGCAAATTGGTTAATGTAGTTCCCGTCTCGCGTGACGAATTCTTCCTCCTAGACTTCAATTCTCACGCGAATTGTTAAACAAATGTTATTCCAGTGGATTTCCGGTTGTCGCTCCCACTGTCTGGTTCTAGTATGTCACTTTTCCCCCATACATGCGGCTCTTATGTCATGTTTAATTTCTAAGCAAACAAAAGAAGCTAAATGACTTGGACACTGTGTTAGTCTATAGATGTGTATGTCTGTACGTAAGTAACCATCAGAAGAGTGGTACTCCAGCTGCCTCTTAAGTGTCGGAGCACACTACACAACTAACCCGAAGCGGTGTATGAAACAATATATTTTTTAGCGGGGTTTTACTCTGACTAATTGAGCTCGACTTATTTACAATTTTCATTCGACTGAGAAATACGTTGCAACGAAAGCGACTGAAATTTTCTACGTTTATCTCGCCCCCCCCCCCCAAGGCTTTGTTTCTCCCTCAGACGCTGTCCTGATATTATCTGAGTTGTGTAACTAATATGGCAATTATTTTTTCTACCTACTATTTGTACATATTTTCGCTTCATTCCGCGGGCTCATTCCTGCAGGTGTCCGAGACCAGAGAGGTTCAAAACCCTTCCTCTTTACTCTACTACTTCCGGATCACTTGTCCCTTGCCTTCTTTCTATATCTCTTAAAGTTGCACCTTGCCTAGTCAGTTCTTTGTTCTGACACTACCGCCTGCGCTTCCCTTGCTCTGAAGAAAATAGTTACTGACGCCGGTGAAGTTGCAGATTTGCCTACTGTCTGGTTTATTGTCTCTTTTGTTGGCCACCAAGCTTGGAGGTGCTGTTAAATATTGCTCCTGCAATAAGTCTTGGCAGAAGTGCAATCCTGAAAAAAGTAGTGGCATGGCGGTCCGGAGACCGGTCTAGGCGATATGAACTCAAGCAGGTGTGCAGGGAACTGCACCTAATAAATATATATATATCATCGTCAACCATTATTAATCCACTGCTGGACGAAGGTCTCCCCAAGTTTCTTCCACAACGGCCTGTCTTGTGCCAGTCTCCTCCATGTTACTCCCGCACACTTTCGAATTTCATCCATCCGTCTCCCATGTGGTCTTCTTCTGTGTCTTTTCCTGTCGCTTGGAATCCAGTCTAAAATTTTGGCTGTCTATCGATGGTCTGTCCTTCTGGCAATATGTCCAGCTCATTGCTATTTCAGGGATTTTATTCTGGTCTTGATGTCGTCCACTCTTGTCATTTTTCGTATCCACGAGTTCCTCTTCTTATCTCTCCTGGTTACACCAAGCAAGCACCTCTCCGTGCTTCTTTGAGTTGTCTGCAGCCTTTGTATGTCTCTTTTAGTTAAGGTCCACGTCTCTGCACCATACGTAAGCTCTGGAAGGATGCATTGATTAAACACTTTTCTTTTAAGACATAATGACATACAGCTCTTAAAAATTGTACTGTTTCTTCCAAAAGCACTCCAGGCAAGTTTTATACGCCAATTAATTTCTTCATCAATGTGACCCTAACTTGATATCTGCTGTCCAAGATAAATGTAGGTATCGGTTATTTCCAGCTTTTCCCCATCAATCGATAAATCTTCATTTCTTGTAAAAGCCTTGTACATCACTTTTGCCTTCTGAGAGTTCATTTTTAATCCCACTTCTTTACTCTTGTCAGCAAGCTCATGGATCGTACTCTGCAGCTCTGATGGGGTAGTTGCAAAAATGACTACGGCATTACTGGAAGGGTGAGTTAGTTGGGGCAGCAGTCCTACCGCAATTTGAAATTTCAAAAAACTTTGCAATACTCTATTATTAGAAACACAGAAATCGACTTTGATCGAGGGGGGACAAGCACCTTCTTCCTCCAAGTTCTCTGACTAAAATTTAGCCTCTCACAAAAGTCACTCAATATACCAACATAAAAATTATGGGCTATTTTTCATTATGCTCCACAGAGCCTGGAGAGTGACAGTTGTAATTTCCGGCAATTAGCCGAAACAAAACTGACCATAAGTAAATTTCCGTCGAAATATAAACGATGTTTTTTGTAGTTTGCAAATTTTAGGTGTAAAAGTTTTAAACTATTGTACAGGGCCCAATGCACTTTTGTTTACGCTATCCAACAGTAGTTGAATTAGCGTATATGCTCCAGCTTTGTCCGTCCGTTTGTCTGTCCATCTGCAAGACAACTCTAGTAAATATCGTACGATTTTGATGAAATTTTAGTATGTTGTTTGGAACAACCTGGGCACGAAAACTATTCAAATGGTCGAAATGGGGGTTAAAAGTCGGGACACAGGTGCAGCGTTTATTTCCCAAACTTCTGCGTTATTGTTTGCGTAAAAATGCATCGATTGCGACAAAATTTTAGTATGTTGTTCCAACCACCCAACATTGGGAGGGGGCGGCGATTGAAACAATAAGTTTTTTTTTTGTTTTTTTTTTAACTATCTAGTTAGGCAAAAAGTAGCCTGGAGCCTTCAGGCTTTGAAAAAAGTGATCAGGCAGCGCCAGGCCCCGTCAGACCTCGACTGCACCCCTGAGTCTTAGTTGTAAATACTCTGTTGATCTACGTTTGATGCTCTAACTGCTGCCTAATGGTCTCTAGTGAGTATTTTGCATTAAATAAGTTTCCGACTGCCTTATGAACTATATTTACAGATTGTTTCTCTTCATCTTTCAACTGTTTACAAATTACCGATAAAATTCTACTATTAGTCTAAAGTGTTCCCCTAACATGTTGGCGACACAAATCCACCCATTGAACTAGAATATTAACCGCCCCGGTGGCGCAGTGGTCTAAGGCGTTGGCCTCTGGTCATTCGTTCGAAAGGGGTCCGGGTTCGAATCCCGGTGAGGCATGGATGTTGTGTTTGTCTTACGGCACTGGCTCTCTCCCTTCCCTGGAACCAGTGACCCCAAATTAGGGACGGGCGACTGCTTATAGCCCATTGGGCCGCCCCGGTGGCGCAGTGGTCTAAGGCGTTGGCCTCTGATCATTCGTCCGAAGGGGTCCGGGTTCGAATCCCGGTGAGGCATGGATGTTGTGTTTGTCTTACGGCACTGGCTCTCTCCCTTCCCTGGAACCAGTGACCCCAAATTAGGGACGGGCGACTGCTTATAGCCCATTGGGCCGCCCCGGTGGCGCAGTGGTCTAAGGCGTTGGCCTCTGATCATTCGTCCGAAGGGGTCCGGGTTCGAATCCCGGTGAGGCATGGATGTTGTGTTTGTCTTACGGCACTGGCTCTCTCCTTTCCCTGGAACCAGTGACCCTAAATTAGGGACGGGCGACTGCTTATAGCCCATTGAGTTGCTCACGGTGGTCGTTAAACCTCCAATCAAAAAAAAAAAAAAAAAAAAAGAAACTAGAATATTACCGAAATCTATCTCTACAGGTATCAGAAGTACACATTTTTATTGGTAGTTTTATCCAGAATGAAAGATCATAAAATGTATGTTGCAAAATAAATTTTTGGCCACCTTCGCTATGTTCGGCCCCGAGAGTATTACGAACATCCAAATATTAATAAGAGACTCAGCATGCTGCAGTGAAGGTATTTGAATTAACCTGAATCCTAATATTTGCGACCAAAGCGAGTATAGGAGAAGCATTGCCACCTCTGTGAAAGACTAGTCTCATAGTGAGTGAACACGCCGTCGCGCGGCCAAGTGACAAAATGGACTAAAAAATGAATCCCATAATCTAACGCACTTTCTGCTCACGGTTCTGAATATCATTCAGAAATTTTTCAATAGCTTTCGCACATTACGCATTTGTGCGTTCAAGTCCACTGGGGTGGCCGATGCCCAGCCCCCGGGCTCACAGAGCGGCAAATTATTACGTCGGAGTTTGAAACAAAAGGTCACGATACGTGATCTACACATACTTCTTAAGCATGCACCGGTGCGGCGCGCAGTAGTCTAAGCGCTGTCTTATGACCATTCGTCCGAGAAGGGTCCGGGTTCGAATCCCGTGAGGCATGGATGTTGTGTTTGTCTTACGGCACTGGCTCTCTCCCTTCCCTGGAACCAGTGACCCTAAATTAGGGACGGGCGACTACTTATAGCCCACGACGGTCGTTAAACCTTCAATCAAAAAAAAAAAATCGTGCACCGAATAATTATAACAAAAAACAATTATATGGGAGTAGTTCTGTTAAATTTAGAAAAATCTAGCGAGAAAAGGAATTTAATTTAATCTACTGCTTATTCTACTCATTAAACTTTCTTGTAATGCAACATTACTAGTAACTTAATAAGAATTAATGTACAAAAGTCAAGCTTCTTAATTGTTATATTACCTGACTATTTTTCCCGGCAAATTTAGGGGTCACCCCCACCTTCGAAAAATGCTGTGTGCCCCCTCCCCCTACGGTTGGGAAATTTCTAGGTGCGCTAGTGGTGCGTTAAATATTACAAGAAACCCAATTTCTAAACACTGATTCTGCAGTACAAGTATCAGTTTGCCATTTAACCGCTGCAAGTGAATGACGCAAAGATTTGACGTTTGCACTGAGTGATTACGTTTATTTCGTTTGCTTGCTTTGTTTTCCGCTTAGATTCTATTACAGTAAAACTCTAAATTGAAAAAACGATTTATACTGAAATGGCCTAAAATTCGTATTTTTTTACCCTGAAAACGCCCACTGCACTCATGCATGAAGATCAACCGAGAGTTTTACAATCTTGAACTAGAAATATTGCAGGATACAAAAATCGGTGAATATTTTTAAAATGTCTTTTGACATAAATATTCTAGCTAAAATTATACTCTAAATGATAAAGTCGAAAAACTGATCTTTTTCTATTGCACTGCACTAGTGGAAGTCGTAAAATGTTTCAGTCGTATTCCTATCATGTATTACTCCAAAGGGATCGTCCGTAACCTGTGTTGGAATAGCAAGGGTTTAAAATCAATCATGCGGATTCTGGTATCTTAATCTTACAATCTCAGACATTAACTCTCTATAGCATCCCAGGGTCAAACCTGCTAAAGTCGTTGTTTTCGCTGAACACGGAGTGCAGTTGTTACAGAAATATGGTCACAGAAGCGATTTGTTACAGAAATATGATCGCAAAGGCCTTCTCCCGCGACTCGATCACGACGGCTTTTGTTCCTTTTTGAAGCCATTAGTTTCAGTTTCGTAGCTACGCATGCATTTTAAAGAGCGGCAACTTAACTGCCCTGCGGTTTTGATCGACTGTTAGTGACGTTCCGCTTTCGCGTTTTGCAGCATTTCTGTTTTTATAACCCAAATATTTGAAAGTTCCAACAATT
Organism: Macrothele yani; assembly: GCA_039090855.1. Taxonomy (NCBI): domain Eukaryota; kingdom Metazoa; phylum Arthropoda; class Arachnida; order Araneae; family Macrothelidae; genus Macrothele; species Macrothele yani. The sequence goes on from CM077004.1 coordinate 38,914,935, forward strand.
TACCTACAGCACGTCCAAGGAGACTGCAAATAAGGAAAACCTAACAGACTGTGTCGTTTATCATCCTCCAGTTAAAAGTGCATACGAATTTAAAAGCCTGCTATATAATTTTCTTATTCCGTTCTAAACGTGCTTAAACCTTCGGGCAATGTTGGTTTTTTGGATACTTTAAAAAAAAAAGTACGTATTTTAAACTTGAAATGAGTGAGACTTTGATGAACATCACTGTTTATGTTACCAAGAGTTTGGAATGTCAATATTAATAAATTTTATCGATGATGAGAGAACTGTCTTGCGAAGTTTAATTCTAGTAAAATCCCTTTCCACACCAAAGGTCAAATTTTTCTTCTGATTATTTTTTTTTATCAGGTAACCCTTTGTAGAAAAGTACCCTTTCTATTATTCAGTGATGCACTCAGGAATTCATATATATACCATCATCCATTATCAATCCACTGCTGGATGAAGGCCTCCCCAAGTCTCTTCCACAATTGTCTGTCTTGAGCCTGTCTCCTCCATGTCACTCCACCCAACTTTTGAATTTCATCCATCGACCAGTTAGTTTTTGACACTCGAAGGTTGCGCGCCAATCGAAATTTCCGCTGAAGACGAATTCTGTGTTCATCATTATGCCCAGAAAACAAAAGGGAATCCATGGAATATCGTCACCCAGGCTCTCCGAGCGTAAAGAAGTTCAAAAGGGTTCCTTCAGCGCAGAGAATCAAGCTCACCGTTTTTTGGCATGCAAGGGACGTGATTTACACGGAATTTCTGCCTAAGGGATCCAAGATTAATTCCAATAGGTATTGTGAAACCTTACGAGCACTCAAGCAACGCATCCAAAGAATCAGGCTTGAAAAAAGCTTTTATATTTTTTTATTTTGCACGAACGATGGAAAAAGTGACAAGCCAGAAATTCACACCTGTTCCACTCTCCCTCCTTAGAGCCCAGATTTGGCACCGTCCGACTTTTGGGTGTTTCCAAAATTGAAAGATATGTTGGAAGATTAACATTTTTCAAGCGAGCCACAAGCTTTCTTAATGGATGGAATAAAAAATTGGATGGCGCGTTCGGCAAAATGTGTAGCCGTAAATGGTGACTGTTGAAAAATAAAAAAAAAATTGTAACAGTAAATGGTGACTATGTTAAAAAATAAGGTTGTTGAGAAATGAATTTACTTCATTTTGATACCACTTTCATTATTTTATTTTGTCGGAAATTTATTTTCTATGATTGGAGACCTTACTTGTCAATCAACCCTCGTATTTTTTATACAGGCCTATGGAAAGAAGTTATCACTATTGATATTGAAGACTCAGCTGCATTAAAAAACAAGAAAGATGACACCGAATTTTCGGGAGTAATAAGCACGTCTTTTTTTCAAAGTCAATGGAACTGGCATGGGAAACAATAGTATCTGACGGAAGAAAGAAGTTTTTCAATCGGGTTTTTAATCCCTCAGATATTGCTGTAAACGGAATAGTGAACTTACGCCCTCTGGTTGCAGACTTGTGCGTTAAGAAAAACATGAATTTATATGAGAAACGTTTCGCATCGGAAACGCTCTCCAACACAGAATTTTTCAAATCGGACTCGTAGAAACAGATATCGACAAAAATAAGATGTGAATTTACGTCCCCTGGTGGGAAAACAGTGCATTATTTTAGCAAGTATTTATTCTCAAAAGTTCTTCCATATTAGCGGTATCAGTCCAAGAAAAAAAAAATTTAGTCGAGTTTTCAGGAGCCCAGATTTTGTTACGAATACATCAGAAGCAGAAATTAACACTTATGCCTCCTGGTGGCCAAACTATTCTTTACCAAACATTAGAAATTATATGAAAAATATTTTCCATTCGGTGGTGTACGCGATACAGGAAGAATTTTTCAAATCGGAGTTTTTGAAGCAGAAAACGAAATTTACCTTTGTGCCCCCTAGCGGAAAGTCTATGATTTACTTGAAAATTTTGAATTTATAGGAAACACATGTCACACTGAAAACATCATCCAACAAAGAAGGAATTTTTCAAATCGGACACCTAGAAGTAGAGAGATTGACAAAAATAAGATGTACATCTACGCCCCCTGGCGGAGAAACTATGGAATATTTTAAGAAGAAAATCTTCCGAAAAAGTTTAATGATGTGAGTGGCATCAGTCCACGAAAGAAAGTTTTCAATCGATATTTTAGCTAAGATTTTATTGCAAATACATCAGAAGCAAAAATTAACACTTACGCCCCCTGGTGGCCAAAGTATTCTTCACCAAAAATTTGAAATTATCACCAAAAGATTTTTCATCAGGAGGTGTATTCGCTGAAAAAAAAAAATTCAAATCTGAGTTTTAGAAGAAGAATTATTGGGAAAAATGTAATTTACTTTTACGCCCCCTGGCGAGAAATCTATGCGTAATTTCAAAAAGTTACTGTATCTAAAATACTCTTCGACATAAATGGAATCGAAAGGTAAAATAATTTTTTCAATCGGATGTTTGAAAAGCAAATATGTGGAATAAAACGCATTTTTGAATTCGACATCATCTGCATTTACGCCCTCTAGCGACGAAATTGTACATCGTAAAAAAAAAACGAAATAAGAGATCATCAGTCGCATATTTTAAGCTTCCCAATGCAAAAAGAATTTTTTAAATCGGACTAATAGTTGCAGAGATATCCTGTCTACAGACAGACGGACGGACAAACCGATAACATAAGCACGATCTTTTTTACAAAAGACTTGCTAAAAACTGGGCTTAAACTGTACGGAGCCAATTAAAAAGTACGTGAACTGATAAAACTGCATCCATGTTTCTGACATTAAGCATATGGAAATTTAAATGAATGAAATCATTCTCAAATTCTGTCCCAAAATCTGATTGAAAGAACGTTCCCTTATTCGAATGATCAGAGGTACGAACTTCTTGCTAATCGTGCGATCAGGGCTAGAGTAAAAGTCTCTGATTAAGTAACTGGTAACCAATGGTGCGCGTTTGGTCTGTAGCGGTGGATATGTCGTTGTCCTAGTGCCGGTGCAACGAACTTAAGAACCGGCGGCTCCTTACAGCATCGGATGCCCGAGGGGGACATTTAAGCACTAAAAAAAAAAGGTTGGGTGGGGGAGAGGGTCATGCAGGGAACTCATTGCCCATAAAAATTCAACACATGTAAGAACGGCGAGACTGTACAGGGTATCCGAAAATAATAGCAAGAAGTATTAAACAAACTACTACAGATTTTTGTCAGCGTTTTGTAAACGTAAAGCAAAAATTACATTTCTTTGTCAAATTTCGATATGGTTTTACTTGCTGATGATCCTCCAACGTCTTTCACGTTGACACCCTTGCAGCTGTTTTAAATGTGATAGACCGCGTATACACACCGTTACGTTAAAGCAGCTTTTCTCTGCAAAGTGCTTTAAATTTTCCGTCACGTTAAAGCAGCTTTTCTCTGCAAGTGCTTTAAATTTTCTGCACACCATCGACTTAGATTCTGCAAATTACAATCCACGACGAACGTTTTCATCCGTTGATGACATACAGTTTAGTTTCTCTCGTTAAGCGTGATAATGGAACTTCTGAATACACAACATCCAGTGTTGACGAAGAAAAACAATTACTTAATCTTTCTGAGCGTGATGTTGTAAGGAGATTGTAAATTCAGGCAAAAGTTCTTGTTTAATAAATTTCTGAAACAGTTCTCATAATTTCAGAATATCTCATGTAACAAAGGTTTTATATTAAATCAAAATGAAAAATTCCTTTTCTGGAAAATATGGAATCCGAGATATCTTCTTCCTGTTTAATAATAATCCATGCCATATTTCGATGCTTCAGAAAGGTTATATATACTGCAAACTGTCTTCAGTGCATCTGATTCCAGCGAAATTGTTTTTCTATTTTGGAGGTTTAACGAAAATAGTGAGCCATTCAAGGAGGGGTAATAAGTCGTACGTCCCTGGTTTAGAGCTGGGTTGGCGCAGTGGTCTAAGCGATGGCCTCTGATCATTCGTCCGAAAGGGGTCCGGGTTCGAATCCCAGGCAGGTACGAACGCTCGAACCACTAAATATTCGCCGTGCATCGGATGGGCATGTTAAGCCGCCGGACCCGGGGTACTGGACCCTCCCGGTTATAAATAAGGGCGTCTTCCTCCCTCTTTCTACCTCGCTTACGTGTGATTTTCTTGTCGGACACTCTAGCCCAAATCTCCTAGCTTCTACTTCTAAGGGCTGTTTAAAACCTGGGATCAGACACTCCCTTCCTAAAATCCTCTACATATGATCTGATCTTTCAGAGCTACTGTATCGAGAAAAGGGAGAGCCAATGCCGTAATACAAATGCCCAGATGCATGCCTCACCGGGAAATCGAACCCGGACGTATCACAGATGAATGGTCTGAAGCCAGCGCTTAGACCACTGGGACGGCAATCACTTCTTTAAAACATCTGATTGCGTGATCATTCCATGTGCATACTGAGTAGGTAATAACAACGTAACCTTACCATGAACAACCGTTTCTGGAAGTTTAATTGCAAATTACAATAAACAGTCTGGTCACGTGTTTTACAGGGGCTAATTTATTCCCTGGCCTACAGAGTCCAACTCTTTAGTTCTCATTTTTTGAAGTGTGGAGACAATCTATCGGACAAAAAGTACTGTTTCATGTTTGTTTTCTCAAAAATAGGGGCTTTCGATTTTCATGTAGGCTGAGTTTCTTGTCTAAGTCTGACTTTGTTTTCTTTTTTTAATAATATGCAGTTTTACTCGCTTAGATTAGGGGTTCTCCACGAGGGGTATGTGCAAGGACGCCGCCAATGGGGTGTGAAGTTGGGCTCGAACCCACCCTGAAAGTTGTCTTGCCCACCTTGCCGTCCACCCAGTTCAAGACGTGCCATATTTTAGTTTTTTTTTTTTACTTTAAAATATAATCTGGAATTTCTCAAGGAATGATTCAAGTGTTTTTCGTCCTGTAGCCGTACGTGTTTCCCCCTAGAAAATGCGTTTATCCTTCTCCATAGAAATGCTTTCAACATAGCATCCGCAGGGCCACGAGAATTCAATTCTCCACTCGTCCAAATCCTCAATTTAAGCCTTTTTTCAAGTTGGTATGATCAGGAGCGAATGAAGAGGGTGAATTGGAATTCACTTAGGTCATAAGTAATTTATCTGCTGTTTGTTTGTGCTACTGCGTAGGGGATTCCAACACGGAAAATACAGACTAAAGCTATACCAGCGCTCTTGAGGCTGCCCTAGGTCAATGGGAGAGCAGGACGAGACTGACGACTGCTTTGGAAAAGATGAGTGCAAGACAAGGTTCTAGTACAAGTGTGAGGCATAGACAGTTCTGTGCAGAACACAAGTGCGTGAGTAAATCCAGGTATTTCTTATCCCCCCAACCCCTCCTCCCCCTAGAAACTCCCTACAATATATAGTCGAAACAATTACAACATACCATGTATTACATACCCCCCCCCCCCTCCGCTTACATCCCCCTCTTTCAATTTATGCAAGATATTGCACTAATACTTTTGCAGCCTGTAGAAAAAGCAAAACAAATTCTTTCTTTCAGTGTTTTAATAAAGTTGCTATCTGACTTTCACCAGCTAAAATAATACTCGCCCATCCTAATTTCAGAGTCTAGCGACGTCCCTGGGTATGTGGTAAAACTTTTGGGAATACGCCGTGAGAGTTGCACAAGGGGAAGTGAGAGAGACAACGAGATTTCTTTTTCGCAGTTGAATGAGCGTACGCCACAGATCGAGAGGCCATAAATCATGTGGTCAAATAGTGTCGTATCGCTCTTTGTGTTAATCGATGTATGTAATTTATGAATACAAAATTTAATGTATATATATGTATATATATATATATAGCCGCATCCATATTTGTGCTTCTACCGTGCGTTACCTGGTACTTTGGAATTTCAGTTTCATCCACATTAAAAATGACATTTCTCCCGGCTGAATATTTTCTCAAGCACGTACATTCCTAACATGTAATACCACTTCTTTCTGATACCTCACCAAAGAAGTTCCAAACTTTCTCCTCCAGATATCACAAAATGTCACAACATGCTAAAAAGGAGTAACTGCTGGAGAGCAAGTTTCTGATCGCTTTAAAGATCCATATTTCAAAAAAAACGGCAGTTGAGAAATTGCACGTGAGATGCATCTTTCTCCACCAGAACGCCGTATTATAACCCAATCTACGTTTTCATCTTGAATACCTCGCACAATTTGATAAGTTAAGCGAGTTGCCTGCCAGTTCATGATGCCACCCGTTTGAAGACAATCAATAAAACATGGAGATCATCCATCACGTTCCCAGCAGAACTGACATTCGTAATGTTCAAGACGGCGGTGAAATTGGATGTCGCTATTGTTTTTCTCCGTCTCAGGGCCAAAAAGGTGAACTCATATTTTATTTAAAGTTACCAAACGACAGAAAAATCAGATATTCTGAGGAAAATGGTTCAACAGTGTGGTCTAAATCATCATCGTTTCACCTGGCTGGACATAAGCACTCCCAAAGACTACTTCTAGACAATGCAGTTCCATTAAATTAATGGTGAGTGATCGCCGCGGTTTTGTGTCCTTCTCAGCCACTGTTATACGCTGCTCTATTATTAGTATCTGGACACCTGAATGCCTATTAATATTTTTTTATTTGCAGAAAAGTCAATATCGTGTGCTAAAATCTTTCGCTCTTACGACGGGCTCCAGTTTCATTTGAATTACTGTCCATTTTTTGTAAATACCTGCTTTTTATGTCTTGTCGTTCGACCTTCAAACTAGTAGTGGGTTGAGGTTAGAGCAACCGCCTTTCGATAAGATGGTCGCTTGCTTGATCTCAGGTTGGCTGTTTCTCTGAACCATAAAATATCCGCCGTGCGTCGGATATGCACGTTAAGACCTCAGATCCGTGGTATTACACTCCAGCTACAAATAAGGTCATCTGTTTCTTTCCCCCCTCTCTCTCTCTCTCTCTCTCTCTCTCTCTCTCTCTCTGGAAGTGAGCTACTCGACTTCCACTTTTAAAACGACACTCATACCTTACAGCTGTTTTATATGAGCCCCGGATTCAGTGTAATGTAACATGTTTCTGCTGCGCAGCACAAAAGTTCCACGAGCATATAAGTAATTGCGTCTAAACCTTCCCCGTGGTTGTTAACCCTACATGAATCTGGCCATGTTCAAAGTTCAAAGCAGTGGTTAGTTCAGCTTCGTTTGTCGTAATTTTGAAGGATAAAGAACTAAATGAGAAAGCAGTGTTTTCCCAACTATTGAGCATCCATGAAGTTTTAAATGAGACATATGTAGCCTCAACTAATAAAAATGGATTGATTTGCGTTTTTACAGCTTTAGATGCTCATGCGGGGAGTTGTCCTTCCCAAAAATGAATTTGCGGCCATGAGTGACCATTACCAAATGTTACGCATCACTATTTCCGGCTAGACCTTTGCCGCAGACTTGGAGTAGAGGTTTAAAAGTTACCCTTTTGTTAGAAGGGTTTAGGAGATTTTACAAGATTTTAGAATTAATTAATTTCCAAGTAGGGAACTTTCAGCGGCGAGTCTTTCATTGTCAGTCTCCGTAGCGGTGGTCAGCATGAGAATATTCGAAGATGTTATCTGTCAGACGGCAATAAGAATTGGTTTGTGACTTTCCAACTGTAGCATGGTAAGGGGAATGAAATTTCGTGTGTAGCAAACCCCTCGCTGGGTATGGAGTTCGCTTAAAAGACTCAACTATGCGCTATATGACACAAGCATAGCACATCGAGGAACACTTGTATTCAGCTGCATTGATCAGAAACATATATGCCACTGTAGAACGGTAGGTCATATACAGTAGTTAGCAATTATAACTGTAGAACGAAAGTTTGCGTGAATTTGAGGCTTTCCGGGAAGCATATGAAAAGTTATCAAAGCTGTCGAAGGAAGAGTGGAGTAGTCAGACATTTCCCTTCTACAGCGCAGGATTTTTAACATTTAGTTTAGCTGACAGGGTTCGAATCCCGGAGTAAGACTAGTTTAAACCGGCGCCGATTCTTTCCCTTCTATTGCTAGCTTAATAACTCCAACTGAGATATAGACTATTATATGTTCATGTAAGTTGTAGAACAGAAAATATAAAGGGGCGTTGATATCCAGTGCTGTTAACCTGTTGGGGCTCTCCGAAAATCGGTAGCAGGAGGCTTCTCTAAAATTTGTGGTGAAACGAAGGAAAATATCTCATAGCAAAGGTTTGGTAAATATGATATCATGAAATAGTCAGCGGAGAGTAAAGTTTTACAGTCATTTTGAAAATACATTCTTAGAATTTTAACGAAGCTAATAAATATATACCAAATTCTAGTGCCGTCTCATTGCCGGAATTAATATTGGTGGGCCATAGTGACAGAAAATATTTGGAAATTACGTCATGAAACACGATATCATATACCTGTGTGTGTGTGTGTGTGTGTGTGTGTGTGTGTGTGTGTAAATAACGTATCTATTTCTAGAAGTAGAAAAATTTTGTTTCACGCAATTGCAACTCTTAAGATTTTTTTTTCTAAGTTTAAGGACCGCCATCAGGAACTATTATACAGTATCAACGAGCAGCAGCCGTTTCCGAATTGGGGGCCACTGGTACCATGAAAGGGACAGAGACAGCACCATCAAACACACCACCCATCCACATTAGGAACTCTAACTCTAACTCGGGCTCGTCTTGGACGAATGGTCAGAAGCCAGATACTCAGACCACTCTTCCGCCGGGGAGACTTAGCCAAGATATTCCATGCATCTGCGGATACGAAAAAGTTTCCGTAACTTGGCATTAGCGTGTATGTTATTCCCAATACCTCCCCTTCTAGAAGTAAAATTAACTTTTGCCTCTGTTTCCTCTCTTCAGATCGAAACAGTTTCAATAGTCGCCGATTAAAAAACATGATGTACCTATGTTACGTATAATGTGTACGCATTTAGGATTCATATCGAAGAGGGTCTCAGGACAAAGCATTGTGGAATAGACTTGGGGAGACCTTCATCCAGCAGTGGATTGATAATGGTTGATAATATTATGTGTGTGTTAAGTTAAAAAGCATGGAAGAGTTTAAATTCCGGATATTCATAAAATTCATGAAATTAGTTAATTTTAAAATGGTTTGCAATCAAATCAAGTTAAAATCGTGAGCTGATTAGTTCTTCACTTCCAAAAATGTCTCACAATTTTCCTTCTCTTTTAGAATATTTAGTTGCAAATAAAAAATCTGATTAAGTACTTTCTTCCTTAAAAAAAAAAAATCGCCCGTTTTGAAATACGTGGATATCGGGTTTCTGAGAATCGGCATTAAAAGTAATTTACTTTTGTTGTCCAAAGAGCTCTTAACCTTGGTTCTCATCGTCCAGGTTTTCGTTTTTTGTTGTTTTTCCAAGCTTTTATGAAAATTCGGAATTAAGTTCAATTCCTCCTGCTGATAGATTTTATTGATCTACAAATATCATTCAGACGATCAAAGAATAACAATGCTCGACTGTAGGAATTAGTCACCTGTCCAACCAAGCATAGAGAGGATAATATTCAGTTTAAACAAAGCCGAAGAAAACAATCTTGCCTCTGGTGAAACTGATCCGTTTTGGGCTTCCGGATTTCAAATAACAATGAAGTTATGATTCTAAATTTCTGCACTTCAGGCAATTTCTCTTGTTTATGCCTTATACTACAGTGGAGGACAGTTACTGAAACGAAAGAAAAGAGAAGAGGGACAAAAAGACCTATCAATATAGAAATTTCTTCCTGATGATGATTCATAAATTTCTGACTATATTACTTCTCGTTTGATATTTAGCTGTGAACGTATGAAAGTAAATTTCGTGAAAATGGTGAAACGTGAAAAGGCAGGCTTTAAAAAAGTAAATGTCAAAATTGAGTAAAGGTATTTTGAAGGTACTTTTTATTATCTGAATAAGAAATTTTATCTACTGTTGTTTTTCTTGGAAATGTTTGCACTCGTGCTCCAGTGAAACAAAATATGATAGCTGAATTATTTGTTTGTGAAAACGTCACCAAAACTTGGCCAGAAGTAGTTTGCATTTTATTTTCCAGGATGGTGTCCTAATAGATTCAGCTGAACCATCCTGATTTCTTTTCAGTGCTATGTGGTGCGCTAAAGCTATTATCGGCTCTTTTCGTTCACTCGATAAAATTTTCTGCGGTTTTACCTGTAGTTACAGTGGCAATTATTTCTTGTTGCTCTTAGCGTAGTGACTGTGATTACATTAGTTTGAAACGCAAAGACAGTTATGACGCAAGTAAAAGTGTTTCAATTCCGAATACAGCTCTGCCAGAAATATCCTTTTTGGAATCTATAGCCACTAGTTTAACTTAGGATTTACTTCATCGATCTTTAGTGCAAGTTATTTTTATAAAACATTTCTAACATATCGTGACTTGTATCCTAAAAAAATGACATGTTATGGTTTAGTCTATTCATTACAATCTGGTTTTGATGTCTCGTCTTCTAGAAGCTGTATCTGAAAATTGTTTTCATTTAAAGAACAGTAGAACCCGTTAATAACGCGGAGTTCGGGACTAACAGAAATCCTTGTTAATCTCGTCTTCTAGAATCTGTATCTAGCCTCGTTAATCTCATCTTCTAGGAGCTGCATCTGGATTTTTTTTTTATTTCTACCTAGTTTCAAGTACAGTAGAATCCGCTTATAACGTGGAACCAACGGAAATCCTTGTAAATCTCTACTTCTAGGAGCTGTATCTGGAAACGTTTCTTTTTTTCGTTTCAAGTGCAGCAATAACTATGAGGATATTTCTACGATTGAAAGAGAAGACCTATACAACTGGGATAATTATAGAGTTCGTCTGCGAAAATCCCCTTTCACATTCGCTAGAAGACACAGCGCAATGGTTTGTAGAGCTCACTTAAGCTGTAAAATTTGCTTAGGCTTTTCTTTTCCCTGAAGTTGTAGTTATTCTCTAACACTAGAAATCCTGTCTCTCAAGGGGTGAAAGTAAGACGGGAATGGCGTTCCTTTAAGAAACTGGTAAGGGAAACGACGTTCCCCTAAATAAAATAATTTTGAACAAAAGTACATAGAAATTTGAAAAAAGAATTAAACAAATGTGCTGTTGAACTGTACGAAGGAATTCGGGCTTGCAAATTACGAATAGAATTCACAGGTATAAATCTATGAATTTATTCGTAATTTATGCAAGATTTTTGTTTGAAAATTTTCTATCTGATTTTGCAGTTTTCAGAGCTTCTGAACCAAAACAATAAATTTGCCCTTCGGACTCTTAGCTACACTCGTAGACAGTGATGTAGTGCAAATTGAAAAATACAGGAACGCACTGCGCTTTTACGTCTTCAATACCTTTTCCTTCTTACCTTCCCATTCCGCCTCTCCCCTTATACATATAAGGAAGTATGCTGATAGGTCGAAATCAGACTTCCGGATTTACAGTTTAGGCTTTCAAAGAACAAGATTTCACCATTTGGTAAGAAAATACTGAAATATTGGAGCCTTTGGTGTTATTTTCGGGTGCAGAAACTGAAATCAGCCCTATATTATCGAGTTACACGTCGTTGGAAGCAGAAACTAATTTAGAAGCAGAAACTATTGGAAGCAGAAACTAATTTAGAAGCAGAAACTAATTTAGAAGCAGAAACTAATTTGAAGCAGAAACTAATTTGAAGCAGAAACTATTTAGAAGCAGAAACTAATTTGAAGCAGAAACTATTTAGAAGCCGGAAACTAATTCAGAAAGAAACTAATTTAGAAAGAAACTTAACTAATTTAGCAGAAACTAATTTAGATACTATTTAGAAGCAGAAACTATTGGAAACTATTTAGAAGCAGAAACTAATTTAAAAGCAGAAACTATTGGAAGCAGAAACTATTGGAAGCAGAAACTATTGGAAGCAGAAACTATTTGGAAGCAGAAACTATTTAGAAGCAGAAACTATTTAGAAGCCGGAAACTAATTCAGAAAGAAACTAACTAATTTAGCAGAAACTAATTTAGATACTATTTAGAAACAGAAACTATTGGAAACTATTTAGAAGCAGAAACTAATTTAAAAGCAGAAACTATTGGAAGCAGAAACTATTGGAAGCAGAAAATATTCAGAAGCAGAAACTAATTGAGAAAGAAACTAACTAATTTAGCAGAAACTAATTCAGAAACTAATTAGAAGCAGAAACTATTGGAAGCAGAAACTAATTTAGAAGCAGAAACTATTTAAAAGCAGAAACTATTTAGAAGCCGGAAACTAATTCAGAAAGAAACTAATTTAGAAAGAAACTAATTTAGAAAGAAACTAACTAATTTAGCAGAAACTAATTTAGAAAGAAACTAACTAATTTAGCAGAAACTAATTTAGATACTATTTAGAAGCAGAAACTATTGGAAACTATTTAGAAGCAGAAACTAATTTAAAAGCAGAAACTATTGGAAGCAGAAACTATTCAGAAGCAGAAACTAATTTAGAAAGAAACTAACTAATTTAGCAGAAACTAACTAATTTAGAAGAAACTAACTAATTTAGAAGAAACTATTTAGAAGCAGAAACTATTGGAAGCAGAAACTATTGGAAGTAGAAACTAATTTGAAGCAGAAACTATTTGGAAGCAGAAACTAATTTAGAGTGCAATGCTGGAAGCCATTTATTACTTGGGAGTCTTAGTTCTGGAAATATTTCGAGGGGGCAGTTTGGACATTGCACGGACAATTCTATATTCCGCCTGAAAACGTGCGGCAGAACTGCCTGGAGATTTACTGCTTTGACGGATTTTTTCCGCCTGTGTGAAACGGGCCTAAAGCGGGAGAGAGAGAGAGAAAATAATCTGTGCTTCCAGCGTAATTAAGGAGCACTCCAAACTGGACTAAATCCACTGAGACTCACAAATAGACTCCTTAAACACGACTAAATTAAATTCCCAGTTACAAAAATTTCCCCATTGCAATATCCCCACTTCAGTGTTCTTAATAACAGCAGAAAAAGGAGCTTCAAGGGACTGCTAAGTAAGAATGGATATAGAGAGTAACTCTACCTTCAAACAAATATGGGGCATTAATTCCACTAACGTTCCAGTCTTTTTTTTTTTTTTTTCTGTTGCATTTCTTTACTGGAAAAGAATCATAAAAGATTAGCATTTTACAAATTATGCTGTATAATAAGGTGTACTGGAACGCGTGCCAGCTAGTTAAAAAAAAAAAAAAAAAGAACCGACACGTCGTTCCGGTTCGTCCCCACTGCACCACTGCATGCAGAGCACGCTCGCATTCGACTGTTTTGATTTCGTATCGTCCTGTACGTTGTCCCGCGGGAAGGAATCTTGAGCTAGTAGCAGTGCTGCTACATGCGAGATATAGAATACCGAAATCAAATTCATTCATAGTGACAGTTCGGTACATGGCAGCTGTACTAGGCCACACTGACTTCTGGGGAAGACGGCATCCTATTCGTCCGAAACGGGTTCGAATCCCGGTGAGGCATGGATTTGTTTGTTTTACTATAACTGTCCCTTCTCTGGAACCGGTGGCCATGGGCATGACGTCCATACGCGACCGGGATTGAAATGGTAGCAAATGCGACCGGCAGGGGCGAAGAGGAGTGGGGAAGAAAGGGAGGCAGGGTGGGGAGATTAGGTGTTGACTACCTGGAGTCGTCCAACGGTAAATGCTACCGGCTTAGCGCAGAGGTGTGGGAAAGAAAGAAAGGTCAGATGGAAAGTCGGTTCAGCCATAACCCTCTTATAGCTATAAGGGGGGGGGGTTCAGCGCCGAGCAGATCACATTTGTAGTTTGTTATACGATATCCAGAGATTCGCACTGAAACATGCAGAAGTTAGAAATAAGCTTATTTTGTAAATACAAGCAATGCAATAATTATTACTTTCGCTAAAAAGACTATTAAACAGGAAATGACATACGCCTAATTTTAGGTTTGGGGCACGTGGATATTTTTTGCAAACGGTGAGCCGCAAAAAATCTGCTTCCAGTGCTATTTATGGATCGCCAGTCCGATACTGAGCGTTCGTATGAAGATTTGAAATTTACAACAGCTATTTCTGCAGAATTTTTAGGAATAATTCCGGATACGTGAACAATAATCTGAGGAATTAAGCGTAATACACGAAGGTATGAAATGTTTTTGGGGAATATTTTCTACATTTTCTAATCAACTGTTATTATGTGGTTGTAATAAAGTCAGAGCATAAATAAGCAATTCATAAAAATGACAAATGAATCAAAGCCATATTATTTTCTAATTTTTGGAGATCTAAAATTCATGTGGGAGAAACCGCCCTGTGAGTCCCTAGACACGCGTTCAAAACACTGAAAGTTCTGTCGCGTTCAGACTGAAGTACGTATTTTGTTTGGTACAAAGCAACTTCTTTTACTGTACAGGGAAACGCATTTCCGTAGTTCGCGTGGTGGTCACAAATATTACCAGTTTCGTCAGCAGCTTACCCCCCTCATCTGACCTCCCTTCTTTCTTTCCCTACCCTTCTGCATTAAGCCAGTCGCATTTACTACCATTTCAACCCCGGTCGCATTTACGACTGCTTCACCATGGTCGACCAATATGGGGGGGGGGGCGGCATTTGGCTCTCTCCTGGAAAGTGGATCATGTCTTTTTGGTTCTTGGAAGGTACTACAGATATTTTCGCGATAATACTAATTCTGATTTCCAATATTTCTGTAGAACTCTTGGATGCGTTTGCATGCAGTAAAAAAATGGGGAATAACGTTAGGAAATTCCGTCAGAAAGAGTGGAAATTTAAAATTGAAAGCAATGAAACTTTCCATTTCACGTTGAAGTACAGCGTACATACGTACAGTATGATAAAGTATGAAAGGTGAAGAAATGAAGTCTCTAGAACACCTATTCACCGATGGACAAAGATTCCCGAAATTATTCCCAGAAATTTGCCTTGAGGGTATTTTTTTTTTTTTGTTGAACAATTCAGTGATCTCTGGGGTTCGTGACACATGGGAGACCCAAGTGGGCAAAAATATTAGCAAAATGACAGACATTTCCTTGTCCTAACACGCTGTCTAATTTATCTATCTTTTTACGATGTGTTTTGGTCCTCAGTTAAATTTATGTGTTAGGAAGGTGGTGAAAACAGTTAGATAACAAGAAGGCACAGTGGAAATTTGCATATGGTGTTTCTGTATGTTATTCGTAGGTACAATTTCTGTTTGCCCCCTCCTGTGAACTAAGATATGGGCCCCTTTTCCAGTGGCCCTAAATTAGAGACGGGGACTGCTTTCAGCCCATTGAGTGCTCGCGGTGGTCGGTTAAACCTCCAATTAAAAAACAAAAACAAAAAAACCCTGCTCTCACCTCATCATATGGCCACTTCGGAGCAATCTTCATTTCACCACTACGGTGTGTGTATAATACATGTCTCAATTTTTCACACTAAGCTTACATACTGTATATGCGCATTCGTCATGATATTAGTGTTTAGGAGAGCTTTCTGAAAAACATTCATTCACAAAGATGTAAATATTACCAAGATTTTCCACTTTTTCTTTGTCGTAGAAACGTGTGTGACACAGTTAAAAATATATATATATATATATATTCTGTCTGGCAGCGTAAAATCCTTTTGCCATTGTACATTATAGAACGATATGATTGTAGGGTTTGGGAAAAGTTCTGCATGTATCAACTGATCTCTAAAACATGCTCTTTATAAAGAGGAGTTCTTCTGAAAAGCTTTTAATTTCAGTCTCGCCAGAAGACATTCACCGCCCCTGTTGTAGAATGGCCAATGGTGAGAGCTGCTGACAAACAATCTAAGCAGGACCTACGCTCGCGTCCTTGATGACCGTACGTTTGTCCGACGGAGCTGGTTCTGTCCCTTCTTTGGAGGCAGTGGCCTTAGATCAGGACAGGCGGCTCCTTATAGACTAGATTACCACGAGGGATCGTTTAACCCAGAAAGAATAAAACAAAAATGTTAGGTAATGTGAGTGTGTGTGTGTTGTTCATATTTCTTCTGCCGTTCAAATCTTCATTTGGGAGAAACTCATTAATAGCAGGTGGATTTTTAAAGTAAGGAATTCAAAACGTAGAGGAACGGCGAAGCGTTAATCTTAGCTCCCAACCTTCACTCTTGATATCGTTATCGTCCAACAGTGTGTTCATTATAACAGTCGCCGTCTTGGCGAAACATGTCTTTTCAAAATACAAGAGCATGCTCATTTGGAACTGAGGTTTTGTCATTCTTACGGAAGGTTATGAACTAGAGTCCCCCCCCCACCCCTACACTATTCTTTTGAAAAACGTGCTCATTCTGCTGCTCGGAAATGAGAGTTAATTAGCATTCTCAACCGAAATTTCAAATTTGATTGTAACGCATTAAGACACGTGGTCATTTTACACTGTGGTTCAGTGGCGTTCCTTTTTATTCACATTCCTCCATATTGTCTTCATTCTTATGTTTCACTTTTCATACGTACACGTAGTTCACTCTTACTTCAGGCTCCCGACGCCCAACACACAATATTAACTTGAAATTTCCTCTGGCTATGTTTTCAAAAAATTTTAGAAAGCTATCTTATTGTTAACATAAACGACAAATGCCCGCTGATGCTCGTATATCGATATTAATGACTCAATTGCGGTTTTTCTTTCGCCTGCAGCAGAGGAAATGTGAGGGAAATAGGGGGAAGTATTTTCCATAATTGCGAGCATTATCTCGCAGATTACCTGTAAGCTTACCGAACTTTTATGGAAAAGTAGGACATGTGTGCGTTTTTCCTACGACTATTTCTATCTTGTTTGTTCGATGTTTGAGGGAGGTCTTTATTCGTTCAACATACATCATACGTAGAGTTCAGAGCAAGCGATGTAAATTGTTTTACATCTTATGCGTTATAAAGCGTTGCACGCGCATTTCCGCTCGTGTTTCGCTTACAAGCGCAAACGAAACACGAGTGGAAATATTTTGACACAAAATACTTTTCTTGTAACAACTGCTCCTCTTAACCCTTTAAGCGGATGATCTTCCTGAATCAAATGGTGCCCAAATTTTTCAGCGCCCCATAAACAGAGATGTTCGTAAAGCGGCAGGGTTTTGTGAAAGCTACGGCAGAGTCATTCCTACGATTCTTGACTCCCACTACAAAACATTCCTGTGGCGGAACCATAGCTTTCCACGTCTCATCTGAGTAGTGTGGACAGTAAACCTGGTAATGGTGATAAGAGCTTGTTTCTAGCTCTCCATTCTCGACTGCATAACCTAAGGCATGATAGGGTAGAGCTAGTCCCCCTGACAAGAAACATCACGCCACTGGATAGAAATAAATAACTCGGCCTCTTTAATTTTTTTTGGGGGGTGGGGTGGGGTGGGGGGGTTCTTCTACATTGTTATAGACCTTTTGGAAAATCATCAGTCAGGAAGGAGTAGTGTCCAAAATCCCCTTACATGATCACTTCCAATAGCAAGACTTAGAGAAAAGCAAGACGTTCTGATGCGCTGGTCACTCGTCCCACCGGCGGTTGGCCCACTTCTCAGATAGCGAATACTAGTACATTCGTTCGAGCGGATTTCAGCCCATTTTGCTAACCTCGAGTTAATTCGTTCGAGCCGGTTAAAGGGGTAAGCAAGAAGCTGTCTTTCCTAAAAAAGCCCTGAAAGTAGCTCACATTTATACGATCCGCATGACGCTGAGCTAGTCTAGAGTGCAAATGAGCTAGTCTAAATGCGATGTATTTTTCTGTAAAAAATATTTGTAACAGGCTTTCACGAAATTTGGGATTCCTCGTAGACAAATGTTTGACTCAAAGCTGTCAGTTTTTATGGAAGACCTTTGCTTAACACAGTTTTTCAAAACTTTACTTGGAGCAAAAATAACCTGTCCATGGAGTGAAAGATGAGATAGCCTTTTCACCGAAAATATATATCGTGAAATATTCAAAGCAAACAATTTAAATTCTGAACTTTCTTGTAAAGTTCAGAATATATAATAATTCTCAACTTTTCTTGTTTGCTTTGAATAATCGATTTCCTATGTATTATGAAGAATATTTCCTCCTTCAAGATATCTCGTGGTTTTTCAGCATTTTTGTGCCCTAATGTGTCGTGGACCTTTCCACAAACCCTGAGTGTGTGCCACTGTAACACGAGGCAGAGCAAAAAGAAACTTCCTGCTCATTCTTCTATCAGCGACTTCTCTCTCAGGAGAAAGGAGTAGTTCTTAGTGCCCTCAAACTATCGAACTTTCCCTCATACACGCAGTAAAAATCCTCCAGCTTATAGTCTCTCTAACGCACATGGCAGACTGACAATGACGTTGCAAAAACGCAAATACTTGTGTTTTCTAGAAACGTGGCCGCAACTAAGATTTTAATTCTTTAATGTACCCACACACAACGACAACGTTTAGAAAAACTATGTACTTTTTAAATCCAAGCTGGAATTCGAGCTTTTAGACTGGAGCTATACATGCAGCGGAAGAACACACATTCACAGTACCTTCCACTCCATAATCAGGTCAGCCTTGCCGCAACTATAGGTTAGATTTCCACTCTATTTTTATTGATCTGCAATTGTTTGGTTTTGCTCTTTAAATCAGCAATTGCTGAAAACTCAGATTCGCTCAAATAAATAAATGGCGAATAAAAATTACAATTCTCATAGTTTTTCTTATTGCATGCTTCTGCAAAGAGAGAGAAAATAAAAAAAAATTGAGATTTTGACCTTAAAGTACCAGAGCAAGCAAGCAAGCCACAGTATTTGTCATTTTCTTGTAGGACTTCCGTCCACAGTGAGTAGAGTTTAGGTCCCAGCCACCTACAGCGAGATCGCCTTTTGGGCAGGACACAGAAACGGAAGGAATGAGAGCAAGTCTAGCGACTTTGACAGAACAGTTTTGTAGTGAGATTAGAGTACAGAAGATGGCGCCACCGTACAAGTACGATATTGCGCATAGAGGGGTGAGAGAATTTCAGGGGGGCGGCATAGGAAAGGATACCGATTTAACCAGTGGGTCCAGCCTGGGGGCCGTCACTAAACGTGCTCATCCAATGCACAGCGGATATTCAGCGATTTTTAGTAAATCACACTATCTCTGAGAGATCAGCCCAGGTTCGAACCTGAGGACCCTGCATCGATAGTCTGACTCGCTAAGCACTAAGCCATCCGCGGCTCTTAAAGTATCAGAGTACGTCCTTTCAGCAATAAATGGATTTTAACGCGCATATTTGTTTTCCATACGCGTAATACTAATTGTTATCGTCAATCTTTAAAGTGACTTTAATGGAAATATACAAATAGCCTTCAACAAAATTTGGGCCACGACTTAAGGCAGGCAGGTCCCTTGCTCGTCGTTGTTCGGGAGTTAAGTTAAGCCTTTGCTTTCGGGACTTGAACTCCTCGTCATAAACGAACCTAACTTCCTTTCCGTGAACTTGGAAGGAGAGTTAGCCAGCTTTGTTACTTAGTGTTTGAGCAAGTTTATACTTATCAAAAACACATCTTTGATTTTTGCCGCAGAAATGGGTAGCTTAAATATACAGTCGAATCTCTTAAACTGCCCCTCCTTAAACCGCAACTCTCACTTTTCGCCTGCTGTAACCCTGGAACGGATTTTCCTGAAAATCTGAACGTTGAAACATTTCCTTCGATGAACAGCCACCTCGATTTCCACCAACCACCCATACGTAATAAAAGCACCAAATGCTTACAAAGAGTGCTAAACGCCCTTTTCAAACTACCATCTGCACGGAAAACCAGTAAAGAATTACATCGAATGTACCCTTCCTTCGTCATTCAAAGAGGTTAATTGTTAAATTTCTAAAGTCAAAATCAGACATTTTCATTTGCGAGTACGAATAAGGAAAAAATATTAATCAAATTAGCAATGTATTGCAAATCATTTTAGATACTTCTTCGAGAAATGTATTACCAAGCGGACAGGGGTATAGCTTAAAAAATCAAGCGGACAGGGGTATAGCTTAAAAAATCAAGCGGGTGGACTAGGAAAAACCATGTAAAAAATGGCAAACATAAGCTGGAGCAAGCCTTAGTATTATGGATAGAACAAATGAACGCCAAACATAGTGTCATTACAGATGAAATTACGTATTCTGGTAAAGACTCTGCAATATGGAGTTCTGGAAAATTTTAATTGTTGCTTTTATCTCAAACACACATTTGCCGCAGACGGATATCGAACTAGCATCCTTCTGCTCCGGAGCTGAATGTTTTCCCAATCAAGCTGTACCGACTGAATTTATTGCTGCAACTTTGCCGTCTTGGCACGTGTTTCACCTCTGTAGTACGTTACACTTTATATAAAGTGTTTCACTACTAATCAATCCAATCTTTAATATAAAGAAGGCAGCTTTAAAATGAATGCGAATTGATACAAAGTGCTCGTGAATGATGGATGTTGTCCAGAAAATTCGTTAACAGCTGTCGAAATATATATATATCATCATCATTGTCAACCATTATCAATCACTGCTGGACGAAGGTCTCCCCAAGTTTTTTCCACAACGATCTGTCTTGTGCCAGTCTCCTCCAGGTTACTCCCGCATAATTTCGAATTTCATCCACCCATCTCCCATGTGGTCTTCTTCTGGGTCTTTTCCTGTCTCTTGGAATCCATTCTAAAATTTCGACTGTCCATCGATGGTCTGTCCTTCTGGCAGTATATCCAGCCCATTGCCATTTCAGGGATTTAACTCTAATCATGATGTCTTCCACTCTTGTCATTTTTCGGATCCACGAATTCCTCTTCTTATCTCTCCTGGTTACGCCAATCATGCACCTCTCCATGCCTTTTTGAGTTGTCTGCAGCCTTTGTATGTCTCTTTTAATTAAGGTCCGCGTCTCTGCACCATACGTAAGCACTGGAAGGATGCATTGATCAAACACTTTTCTTTTAAGACATAATGGCATATTGCTCTTGAAAATTATGCTGTTTCTTCCAAAAGCTCTCCACGCAAGTTTTGTACTCCGATTAGTTTCTTCATCAATGTGACCCTCACTTGATATCTGCTGTCCAAGATAAACGTACGTGTCTGTTATCTCCAGCTTTTCTCCATCAATCGATAAATCTTCATTTCTTGTAAAAGCATTGAACATCACTTTCGTCTTCTGAAAGTTCATTTTTAATCCCACTTCATTACTCTTGTCAGCAAGTTCCTGGATCATACGCTGCAGCTCTTATGGGGTAGTTGCAAAAATGACTACGTCATCAGCAAACCGATGGTGGGTTAGATAATCTCCATTAATCTTTATCCCTTTGTTTTTATATATATAAGCATTTTCACGAGAATATAATCTGACCGATACAGAAGTTTTCCTTCTAGCCCCATCTTGCATGACCGGTATTCCACTTGCACAGAAATTGTGTGATGGCGCTTTGTGTTGATGTAAGAAGAAAAAAAATTATGAATCTCAAAATCAAGTGATTTGTTTTACTTCTGCTTATGCTTTCTCATTCAAAACATACTATCATAGAAAGAAATCATATATTTTTACCCCGAAATTCTGTCACTTTGCTTACTTCAGTCACAGCATTGGCTTGCGGATAAGTAAGAGGAGGGGAATAAATAAATTAATTTCTAGAAGCTTCTCAGTATATATAAATTAAAAGGAAAGCGTGGATTAAATATTCTACGCCTCCGCGATGGCGCAGTAGTCTAAGCGTTGGCTTCCGATCATTCGTTAGAGTTAGGTCAGGTTTCGAAACCCGGTGAGGCATGGATTTTCTTTGTCTAACTTCACTGGCTTTCTCCCTTCCCTGGAACCAGTGGTCCTAAATTAGGGACGGGTGGCCGGTTACAGCCCATCTAGTTGCTTACGGAGGTCATTAACCCCGCCCCACCCTTCCCCTTCCAACCAAAAATAAATAAATGTTTCGCTCATTTCAAGGAAGCCAAAAGAACTTTTTTTTTTTTTTTAAATTTCGGATGATTTACAAGTGCAAAAAATCGAGTGTTTTTATGAAGAATGGCTATGCTGAAAATTCTTTTCACGTTGAAAAGAGGAAATTTTTTCCTTGTGTGGAGGAAATTTTTACCTTGTGTCCTCCCCCTCCCCCCTTCCTCTTTCTTTTAACTTCTCTATTCCTGAATCTCGCATACTGTGATAATGCAAACTGCCTGTAAAGCGGACCGTTAAATTACGATTATTATTCACCTTTCGCTTCTGGAGTTAAACATTTGAAAATTCAATATTTCATTAAAGTTCCAACTGATATGAAAAACTAGACACTTTTGATAACCATTTCCTTTTTTTTTTTTTTTTCGTGTGGATGTTTAAGGATCACCATGAGGAACTTTTAGGGCTATAAGCAGTCGCCCGTCCCTAATTTAGGGTCACTGTTCCCGGAAAGGGAGAGGGAGCCAATGCCATGAGACAAATACACCAACCACACCTCATCCGGAACTAGAACCCCAGCCCAGGTCGAAAGACTAGCCAAAAACCTACTCCTCTGACCACTGCCACCAGGAGGGAACCACATTTTTTTGGGTCGTTTTGACTTAAAACCTGATGATCAGAAACACAGAGCTTCTACGTGTATTTTAATTTTAGCTACCTTTAGAAAGTTCGTCTAGACATGACATTAGAAAGATGAGTTCCCTCCGTTTGTGACTTCACAATCATATGACACGGACTGTTACGTCAGTGTCGTATTTGGACGTCACACAGGATAGCGTTGGAAACCAATCGGAAGCCTTTATTTCCGCATGACGTCACTGAAAGTGGGAACTAATCTAATGTCATGGGCTTGTGTTTTCTGGACAGCCTCACTTTTAATGAGTGCAGACGTCACGCATGAATAATGTGCATGTTAATTGCGATTTTCGGAATTGATTATTTGTTTATTATGACGGTTATGATTATTTGTTATTATGACAATATGTTTAGCAATCTATATTTTAATGCAAAACAGATTCAAATCCATCTGCCATTTGCTCTGCATTAAAGTAGTTGTAAGTGCTTTTCATTATTCTGAATGTAGTTTTGAAAGATAAAGAACTGAATGAGAAAGCAGTTTTTCCCTGCTATTTTTTTTTTTTTTTTTATTGGAGGTTTAACGACCACCGTGAGCAACTCAATGGGCTATAAGCAGTCGCCCGTCCCTAATTTAGGGTCACTGGTTCCAGGGAAGGGAGAGAGCCAGTGCCGTAAGACAAACACAACATCCATGCCTCACCGGGATTCGAACCCGGACCCCTTACGAACGAATGATCAGAGGGCAGCGCCTTAGACCACTGCGCCACCGGGGCGGCTCCCTGCTATTGAACAGCCATTGAAGTTTTAAATGGAATATATCTGACGGCAACTTATAAAATGGGATTGATTTGCATATTTATTTTCTTAATTTAACTCTATTGGGCTTCGTTAGATTTTAACCAAGAAACCATGGAATTTTTTTTATGGAGCCGGAAGGAACTTAAAATCTTGTTGCCTATTGATAATGGTGATCTGGAGCCACTGGAACTCTGCTCTAGGTGGGGTTTGTTAACTAACGGTAGGAGCCTGGTCGAAGTTTGGATCCCGGATGAAGCATACGGGTAACTCCATATACTCTAAGAAGCTCACAGGCAGTAGTACAGCCAAGAAAACAAATAATAAAGAAAAGTCTGCTCATTTTTTTTAAATCACATGTGGAATGGAAAGTCATTTTTCAACGTACCCACTGATTTTTTCTTGAAATGTGCTCCTCAGCCAGTTTTTTGTCTGCTTGTCTTCATAAGACAAACTTTTTCTTTGCACCTCATTTGCATCCAGGTGCTTTCACCTATGATTTCGCATTAGTAGCCGCCCTTACAATACAGGGGTGTAAGAGGAGGCATTTGCCCTCCCATGGAAATCTGAAAATGCCCTTTCTTCGCATAATGGGGTGTAAGAGAGGGGGGGGTATAGAATGAGGAACTTGCTCTCCCATGAAAATCTGAAAATGCCCTTTCTGCCCATATAGGGAAGAGGGGGGGTAAAAAGAGGAACTTGCTCCTATGAAAATCTGAAAATGCCCTTTCTGCCCATATAGGGAGGGGGGGGATGTATAAAAAAAGAGGAACTTGCTCTCCCAAGAAAATTTTAAAAGGCCCTTTCTGTCCGTAAGAGGAGGAAGGCACTTGCTCTCCCATAGAAATCTGAAAATGCCCATATGGGTGGGGTGGGGGTAAGAGGAGGCGTTGCACTCCCATATACATCTGAAAACGCCTTTCCTTTTCTTAGAATGTACTGCAGAGATTTTCGTGATAGCACTCATTTTGATTGCTAATATTTTTATTGAACTTCTGGATGCCTGCGTACGCAGTAATTTGCAGCAGAAAAAGCGGAATTTTACAGTGGAAGGTAATGAAATTTTCCATTGCATGTTGGAGTACAGCGTACATACGTACAATATGAGAAAGTATGAAAGGCGAAGTGATGAAAAATAGGTCGTCCTCTGCTGAACAAAGATATCCCGAAGTTTTTTTTTTCCAAAATTTTGTATTATGAGTATTTTTTTTTCTTTTCTCGATGACCGATTGAGTGGTTACAAGAGACCAAAAGGAGAAAGGCTCAATAGAACAATAAATACATTTCCTCATTGTACCAATAAACTGTCAAATTCAATTTATCCATCTCTTTTATGCAGTTTTTTTGGGTCTTCTGGTTTTCGGTTAGATTAATGCGCTGATAGTGTGGTAAAAATAGTTACGTAACGAGAAGGCGCAGTAGAAATTTGAAGATGGTGTTTGTATATGCCATTCGTATAGTAAAGATTTCTGTCCCCTTTTTGAAAGCTAAGCTATGGGAGTCCATGTTCGCATTTGTTGTCAGATTAACCCTTTGTCCTTTATTCACGTAATATGTTCTGTGTTTCTTATACTTTTCTCCTTTCTCAATATCTCAGACAACAAATTTTAGCAGGAAACACTCATTGTAAGAAAACAAACGAAACGAAGCCGAAAACCAAAGTTTCTTATGGATTTAAATGGAAGTAACATAACAAACCACTCTCATATTTTATTTTATTTTTTGAAAAAAACCACAGCAGTCAGATTTTTCTGTACTTACAGAGGTGCGCTGTTTCCTAGATATATTCGTCCATCATCGTGTTAGCTCATTTAAAAGAATGGGATGGAAAAAAAGGAAGCAAAACAAAAACTACTGCGAACGTTTGAAAAAATTAGTAACAGAATTTATCAATACTCTCTGCTTCAAAATCGGAAATAGTATTGATAGATTTCATTAAACGGTGAGTGAACGCACTTTGAGAACTGTATACTCTTGAATTTTTGATGGTAGGGTCACTTTTTCGGCAAAAATAAAAGGGGTGTGTGTACAGTACAAATAAGTACGTTCAGGAATTAACCCTTTTCTGAAAATTTATGCATCGTGACCTATCTCTCTGAGTGACTCATTTAGATCAAACGTATTCGAGTTTATTAGTCCCATCTCAGAAGGCGAATCGGTGACTGAATGGTCAGAGGAGCGGGCTTTTGGATTATTGTCAGAGTTGGGCTTCAGATCCATTCCGGGAAAAGGCATGGCTGGCTCTGAATCTTTCCTGGAACCCGTGGCTTCAAATTAAGGAGTGACTGCATACAGCTTTAAAAGCTTACGATGAACGTTAACCATACCCCCCCCCACATCACAGTCGGAGCAAGCTCCTCTTCTTACATGACGGGGCGAAACATGAAATCACGCCATTTCGAGTTCAAACATTTCCACTCAAACAATACGCAGTTCTTACTTTCTGATAGCTCCGTTATAGGAAATATAATCGTTAAAAAATGGCGTTAAAAAAGAAATGCCGAAGTGTATAACTTTTTTTTTTTTCAGTTACAATTTCCAGTGAATTTATTCACGCGTTGAGCGCTTCAAATTTTTACGCCCCTCAGAGCATGAATTTGTCTCTAGCGTTACAATTCTGGGAGGGCACTCTCCTTCTTCAGGTAGCTGCGGCCCTGGTGTTAATATTTGTTTGTCTTTGAACTAGATGCTCTAGCTTTTGGGTTGGTATCAAATACTGTATTTCGCCCTGAATAAGATCATCCAGAAAAGGAAAATTGGTTTGAGTGTTACTGTCGGAAGGGAGATTCCACATCTAATTCTTTCCTATGATCCTGAGAACGCAAGGAGATTGATTGACCACAGTTCATCTTGGACATCACCACCGGTGACCCTGAACTATTCACGGAACCGCGTGATAGATGCGATTTCCTTCTGAGCGGGTAATTTCGAGAGACACTTTAAAGGTTTCTAATTATAAATTCAACTCCTTTATGAACAGAGATGTGCTTTTTATGGGTGCATTGTCTCGAAATGATTTTCTGTGAACAATGACTTCCACAAGTTGTCTTGCATGTTTTAACCAGGGTGGTGACATCTCTTGTAACTTCCGTGGTGCCTGTCACCGCGATGTCACGCATTTGCGTGTGTGCTGGAAGGGACATCGTTTTGACGCAATCATCTCCCCTTCTGGAAGTCCTCTTTTACCACCCCTTACCTCACGGACATCCCCCCCTTTTCCCAACCACCCCACCCGCTATTAACGTTGCATCGGATTCGAACGGCCTTCTACACCGGTGCTTAAGAAGCCAATTCTTCTTTCGATATTAAGAGAACGACAATCAGTTGTCCCTCTTCAATCTGCTCGCGATCGGGCATCCATCTTGTTTTCTGGTATTCAATTGTGCTTGTTCTTGGGTTCAGTGCTCCTCGCGACAATTACGGATCATTCGGTTTACAAGCGCGGAAATCAGTCGAGCCCGGATTTTTATATACAATGAAATACATCAGCGACCATGTGGACAGCTCCGGACTGGAGTTTTGTTCTGTTTTTATTGTGGTGTCCATTGAGTAGAACAATGATGCTAATGCGGGAATCTTCGACGCTCCCGCAACCTTCGATAGCTTGCTTGTTTTGCTTCCCGCAAACGGTTCTCACGGGCAAGAAGTCAACAGGCTTGTCCTACCATAGTCTCCAACCGTGACATTTTGGAAAGCCGAACGAAAGAGTCTTGTTCAAAATGGCGAAGATTAAATCTCTGTGCAGTTGCGTATGGTGGTAAGAGTTAAATGAATTTTCTCTCGCTGGATGAAAAAAATCTGAGATAAATATATATAGGCATCTTTTATTGCTCTTAAGGGGCCGCGGATGGCCCAGTGGGCAACGTTCGTGACTGTCACGGAAAGGACCTCAGGTCCACTAAATATCCGCCGTGCGTCGGATGGGCACGTTAATCCGTCGGACCCCGGGTACTGCCCCCACCCCCGGTAATAAATAAGGGCGTCTTCCTCTCCCTTTCTACTTCGCTTCCATGTCACTTTCCTATCGGGCACTCTAG
Source organism: Macrothele yani (assembly GCA_039090855.1). NCBI lineage: Eukaryota > Metazoa > Arthropoda > Arachnida > Araneae > Macrothelidae > Macrothele > Macrothele yani. The sequence goes on from CM077004.1 coordinate 38,942,255, forward strand.
CCCAAATCTCCTAGCTTCCTATTTCTAAGGGTTGTTTAAGACCTAGGGTCAGACACTCCCTTCCTAAAATCATCTACATATGGTCATATATATCGCTCTTAAGTCTCCAAATAAAACCAGAAGCGAAAATTTGGGTTTGCCAAATTTAGAGGTCTGTCGTCGAAGACATACAGAGGCAGTTAACCCCGGGCGCCTGTCTATGGGGAGTCAAGTTTTTTTTTTCCGTTTGGGGAGTTTAGCGACCACGGCAAGCAACTCGATGTGCTATAAGAAGTCGCCCGTTCCTGATTTAGGGTCATTGGTTCCAGGTAAGGAAGAGAGCCAGAGTCGAAAGACTAACACAACACCCATGATTCACCGGGATCCGAGCGGCCCCGGTGGCTTGGTGTTCTAAGCGATGGCTTCTGATCATTCGTCGGAGATAGGTCCGGGTTCGAATACCGGTGAGGCATGGATGTTGTTTGTCTTACGGCGCTGGCTCTCTCCCTTCCCAGGAACCATTGGCTGTAAATTAGGGACGGGCGACTGCTTATAGCCCACTGAGTTGCTCACGGTGGTCGTTAAAATTCCAATAAAAAAACAACCGGGATCCGAAACTGGACCCATCTCTGAGGAATGAACAGAAGTCAACCCTTAGACCACTGTGCCACGGGAGGGGCGGCGTAGGAAAGGTTGAAATGCTGCTGCTGAAATTGGAATTAAGCCACGGCATATGAGCCTACAATACGGAAACATTCTTTTCACATGTGGAAATTTTCCTTGCAATCAGATATTCTCTCTCTCCCCTCCTCTTTCACTTTGGGGCTTACCGAACACAATGAGCAACTCTAAGAGCTACATAACTCTTAATTTCGGATCACTTGCTCGAGAGAAGGGAAAAAGCCAGCACCATCAGACAAATGAACCACTCATGCCTCACTCGCGTCTTGAACCCAGAGCCGCCGCCCCGGTGGCGCAGTGGTCTAAGCGATGGCTTCTGATCGTTCGTCCGAAAGGGGTCCGGGTTCGAATCCTGGTGAGGCATGGATGTTGTGTTTTTCTTACGGCACTGGCTCTCTCTCTTCCCTGGAACCAGTAACCCTAAATTAGGTACGGGCGACTGCATATAGCCCATTGAGTTGCTCACGATGGTCGTTAAACCTCCAATAAAAAAAAAAATAAAAAAAAATAAACAGACCAGTCTTGGTCGAATGGTCACAGACCAGCGCCTCAAACCATTCGATCACCAGGGCGATGAAAAGTTTTCTATTTAGTTTTTAGTTTGCCATTTTGTTAGGTGCTGTGCGTTTTGTGCTCTTTGATTCGCCCCGGCATTGATTCATCACATGTACGCTTTTTTGGCTATCTTATCTAGGTAAAAGTTAATGCATTTACGCGTATTATGAAACTAAATTTGCTTTCTGAATAAACTCTCAGAATATAGAAGCAGAAAAAAGTTTTCTTGTGTTGGTGCTTACCGATACTCCAGTCACTTCCCGAAACCACTTTCCCAATAGTCTGAGTTGTTGCTTTCCAAGAGGTGCATATTTGTCTTGTCCGCCTTTCTCAAGATTATTCTGAGTTTCCCTTTCGGTTTTAGTACATATGAGGTTAACGTCATAATGAAAAGTGAATTTAGAAAAATCTTCAGAGTTCTGGAAAATATATATTTCACGATTTTTTTAGTCACTAAGATATTTCCCATACCGCATGAATACTGCTCATTGCTTTCTACAGCAGGAGTTTTCAACGTTTTTGAATTTGTCGACTCTCATGTTCTGAAACTAACACGGATTCTAACAAAGTTCACATACATATATCAAGCCGTGCGGTGGAATTTTTTCCCCATTTCAACCATTTGTAATTTTCTAACAGCCATTTTTAATATTACGTGGCTGATAGTATTCCCCAACAAATAAAAAACCAAGACACCACAAAATTTCTATTACAATTCGTGAATTTGGTGATCTACAGCGCAAACCTTGAATTATGTATGTACTAAACTTTATAAGCAGTAATTTAACACATGTAATATACGTACTTCCAAACAAAATTTTCAGCGTTGAAAATCTAGACGCCCAAATTACTAGAGAGTAGAACTTTTCAATTTTTTTTTTTCTGCCTTTTTCTGCTGGATTAAAACGAAACTATCGGCCATCCCGGTGGCGTAGGGATCTAAAGGTTAGCTTCCGATCATTCGTCGGACATGTGCTGTGACTCTATCGGAATGTCAATGATGGGCAAGGGTTTGAATCCTGGTAAGTAATGGATGCTGCGTTTGTCTTACGACGCTGGCTTTCTCCCTTCCCTGGAACTAGTGATCCTAAATTAGGGACGGATGACTATATATAAAAAAACAAAGAAAAAAATGCTGGCTCACAAAATGGGTGACTTTTAACAATCTCATATTCCTTACATGTTCTCCCGTCCCTGTAATGCTGACTACTCATTAAATGAAAATAATAAAACTTGGTTTATGCTTGAAAGGTGATTTTCGTAGAACCCGTATATTTTAAGACATTTTATTCAGATTTTTTAAAGAAAAGTGTTTAACAATTGCCAGCGTCGCTAGCACTCATACCTGTTCCCATTAAATCGAAGCATTGATCTCCGAAACGTTGAAATGAAGTTCCATTTCCTCTCAGTGATGGATGATTTTCTGCTTGTATTGGTTCTTTTAGAGGTTGTGAAACAGATAACGTGGAAATTTGTAACGGACCTCAAGTATTTCTCTAGATACAGCCATCTTTTTCTATTCTTAAAGTCAGCATAGTGCTTTAGTCGTTTCTTCATTTTCATAGTTCTATTAGTTGCCATAAAGATCTGGCATTCTCATTTCTCATTCTTAACCTTTATTTCCTTACCGCTCGTCACCAAAAGCCCAGATATCACGTGATATGCTTTGCTGGAGCTTCGTGTTTGCCCATATCTGCGCTCTATAAAGCATATTGCTTTCCCTAATGGCTTCAGAAACTTTTTTCAATTCTTTTTCCCCCGCAGTGATGCGTTTACTCCAAAAAACTGGATTTAGCATTCCAGTTAAACTCTTCTCTTCCATGATTCTTCGGTTTCTTTACCTAATAATCCGTTTGTTCGTACGATGGATCCCAAATATTCAAATTTATCCATTGTGTTACAATTTTTTTAAGGTTTTGGTATACTCCTCAGCATGCGGATTTCAACTAAAAAAATCTCGTAAAATATTTCCAGTATCCTAGCTGTTTGTGAAGCTCACGCTGAAGTATTTTTCATGGCTGCTGCAGCTCTAACTCCAAACAATCCTTACATGCCCTTTTTTACTGATGAGCCACTGTCGTAGACGCCAACTTCTCAAAAGCCAATGGGTGTCCAAATTTGGGCATGTGAAATCCAGTGAGTGCTCGAGCTGTAGGTAAATTCTTTTGTATTTGATTTCAGGACATAAAAATCCAATGGATATTGGTGATCTTTACGTACGTGCACACACATACAGAAATCTACAGTGGAACTTTCTGTTATACACCAATTAGCATACGATATAATCGGTTTTAAATACTTAGACTGATTTTAATTCAATACGCTCTTAATTTTCCTTGTACACACTTTGTAATTATACCTGTCTTAGTTTGCCCCATGAAAAATATGTAATCGACGTGCTATATATATACACTATATTGAAAAATGTCACCGGACACCCCTTCAAAAGCAAATGAACGGATCTGCTGCGTTGTTAAGATGCGCGGTACAGTTGCAAACGGTATAAAAACAAGCCTGCAGCAGACCGAGATCATATCGCACTGTGAGGTTGAGTGAAAATGTCGCGATGGGAGAGTTCTGACTTTCAGAAAGGAAAGATTATTCGGTATTATATTAGTGGGTTTCCATAATAGAAACCAAGAGGCATTTAAACATACCTAAGTCAACTGTTTTGGATGTACTGAAAAGAAATGGAAGTCGCATTACGTGGCGGAAGCAGTAAAACGTACCGGCAGACCAAAGAAAATCGGTGATAGAGGACGACGAAGTCTCAGGAGAGTCGTTAAAGGTAATCGACGGAGTACTGCACAAGACTGCAGTGTGCAGGTGAGTAAAAATGCTCGAACCTCGTTATATACACGTATCATTCGCAGAGAACTTCATTCCATGGGTCACCGTGGTTGTGCGGCTGCTCATAAACCTTTCATCTCCACTCTGAATGCTACTCGTCGTTTAGCATGGTGTAAAGAGCATTTATCGTGGACCGTAGATCAATGGAAACTGGCTCTATGGACTGACGAATCCAGATACACGATCCATCAGTCTATTGGCCGTGTGTGGGTATGGTGGCAGCCGGAGGAACGCTATTTACCACAGTGTACTGTTCCTACGGTCAAGTTTGGAGCTGGCAGTGTACTCGTGTAGGGGTGTTTTTCGTGGTATGGTCCCGGCCTATTAGTTATCGTGGACAAACCAGCTAACCAGCACATTATTCTGGACTACTAACTCTGTGGCAATACTGTGGAACCGATCCTTGTTGGTACCAGCCGGATAATGCACCGAGCTATAAAACAAGGACAGTTACGGCGTGGTTTGACGATAATTCCGTATCGTGCGTGGACTGGCCAACACAGAGCCCTGATCTTAATCCCATAAAGCACCTATGGGATGAATTAGAGCGCCGAATAAGAAGTTTGGAACCAAGGCCTACTACTAAGCAACAGTTAGCGGCAGCGTTTTGTAAGAAATTTAATCGCAAACCTATCGCTTTGTTCCAAAACCTTGTCAAAAGCAAGTCTCGAAGGGTCAGTGCATGCATTAAGGCAAAAGGTGGATCGAGACCGTACTAATGTATGTCAATAAATGCTATATTGTGTTTCTCTTTTAGGTGTCCGGTGATTTTTGTCAATATAGTGTATATGTATAAAGGGGTTACCGGCGTGGCATAGATGCATACATTTTACGGATACTTTCCTGAGGTATAGCATGCCAGGGGTGTCTAAACCCAAACATGTTCGACCTTGATCGAGCTGGGTGTCAGGCGTGAGACGGCCGTGCCGTATGTGAGCGGGCATTACTCTGTTGAAAAATTTCTCTGTGATGATGGGACAGGAACCCTGGCATGCTATACCTAGCAACACAACAGGTCGTGGAATGTCGTCGATGTACCGTTGAGCCGTGAGAGTTGAGCCGGAAGCTTACCAAGGGTGTCCGGCTATCGTAGGAAATGGCTCAAGACAGTCTTGCACACTGGAAATGACTCGAGACGGTCATTTCCGGTGTGCGAGCCGTGTGCCGCGCTGGCCGGCTCGTTTCCAAACACGTATGCTCTGGTCGTGGACGCCAAGTGCAAACTATGACTGATCACTGAAGACAACAGAACCCCAATGGATATTAGTCCACGTTGACACCACCGCAAGCGGTTCCGGCGATACTCGCTGGACAGTCGTTTGCGGTGGAGTGACCTTCTCTATTGTATTCTCGGTGCCGCAAGTCGTCTGGCAATGGTCTGGATGGTTGAGCGATAAATTCTGCTCTGTTCGTACGACTCACACAATCGCTAGATGCTCGCGTTTTGTCGTTGCACTCGGCTGTCCACTGCCAGCGTATCTCTGGATTGTGACCTCCTCGACCCATCGGCGCCAACATGGCTAGCGATATGGTGGCGTGACTCTCTCTCATCCGGATTATGCATTCTCTCTCAAACTCACTCGATTGCTCATGTTATGCACGAATCCGACGTCGAGGTATCCTCACAGTCCGTGGAGGTTTATGCAAACGCAATCCGCTCTCACAATTATCCCAGCGTGTGAGCTTTGAAGTACTTGCATGCAGTAAGACCATTAACACTACATAGGACCGAGACTTGGCCAACGACAAAAGCTTGGCAGAAAAAACTAAATGCTGTTGAAATGAAAATGTTGATGTGGATGTTTCGTGTTACCAAAATGGACAGAATTTTGAATGAGAGGTCAAACGACAAACACCACCTTCTGTAACGCCTCCTGGAGTCCTGTAACCGCATTTTCTCCGATATTCTCGTGCGGGTGCATAACGACTGGATCAAGCGCTTTCATATCTGTTTTCAGCAAAAGGGACGGCACATCAAATAGCTGCGCATCACAGGGTACTTTAGAGGCTATTTAAACTTTCTGTGTTGATAACTTGTGAACCACAACACATGTCAAATCTGATTACGGCAATCAATTTCTGAGAAAAATTCTGGTCTTGTTTGATATGCAACTTTGACCCCTTACCATTTAAAAAATTTGACCTCGAAACAATATGGAGTATTTTGAGATGGCGGCCATGTTCTGGAAATAGCATAAAAGGTAAGCCCCCTCACATATTCTTTGCTGGCGTATTCATTTCATTTTCCCTCCCGTTTCTGAAATGCAAGGGTGTCCTGCGACTTTTGACTCACCTGACATATACAGGGTGCCCAGTAAAGTCCTTTCTCAGCCCCGTAACTTTCGAACGCCGACAGCTATAGCCATAAAAACGGTGTCTAGGTATAGTAAAGTGGCTATGCGCTATTTGATGAGACCGCTTACAGCGCCTCCTAGCAGCAAAGTCAGGAGTTAGTGTGCCGATCTCAAAAACTATACGAGATACGGGAAAATAGTCAATTACAAAGTTGTAGATAAGCATCGATTTAGTACGAAAAGACACCTTGCTTACATGAATGCCAAGAATAGAACGCTTACAACGCTCGTTTGTTTGTTCGTGATGCCGAACAGTGTTACGTCACGGCACGCGTCAGAAAGGAGCAATTAGTAGTCACTAGGCACATTTACCGTCGGTGCTCAATGTGCTCTCCGTCAGCCACAATACACATTTGGACTTTAGATTGAATCTCACGCTGCACATTTTGCGGCATGTCAGGTGACAAGCTGGAAGCATCAGTCATACGGCGTCGAAAGTCCTGCAACGTTGTCGGAGGGGTCTAATACACCTGCTCTTTGAGGTAGCCCCAAAGGAAGAAGTCCAATAGGGTGAGGTCCAGTGAGCCTGTAGGCTACTGCACGCAACCAATATAGCCGGTGATTTGTTGCTCGTATGTCTTGACCAGGTACCTTCTTACGTTTCCTGGCTGGTGCGGAGGGGCGCCGTCATGTTGGAACCAAACATTCCGCAGTTGAGTCAGGCAGGGCTTTGCGGAAGGCGATATTACATACTTTCTGACGCGTTTCGTGACGTAACAGTGTTCGACATCGCGAACAAACAAACGAGCGTTGTACGTGTTTTATTCTTAGCATTCAGCTCTTTGCATAACGTGATATATATATATATATATATATGAGGATTTGTCGACAAATGAGGATTTGTCGATTGATGGAGAAAGACTGGAGATAACAGATACGTATGTTTATCTTGGACAGCGGATATCAAGTGAGGGTCACATTGATGAAGAAATTAATCGGCGTACAGGACTTGCCTGGAGAGCTTTTGGAGGAGGCAGCATGATTTTCAGGAGCGATATGCCGTTATGTCTTAGGGGAAAAGTGTTTGATCAATGCATCCTTCCGGTGCTTACGTGTGGTGCAGAGACGTGGACCTTGACTAAGGGAGACATACAGGGGCTGCAGACAACTCAAGGAGGCATGGAGAGGTGCATGCTTGGTATAACCAGGAGAGATAGGAAGAGGAACTCGTGGATCCGAAAAATGACGAGAGTGGAAGACATCATGATCAGAGTTAAATCCCTGAAATGGCAATGGGCTGGACATACTGCCAGAAGGACAGACCATAGATGGACAGCCGAAATTTTAGATTGGATTCCAAGGGACAGGAAAAGACCCAGAAAAAGACCACATGGGAGATGGGTGGATGAAATTCGTAAATATGCGGGAGTGACATGGAGGAGACTGGCACAAGACAGACCGTTGTGGAGGAAACTTGGGGAGACCTTCGTCCAGCAGTGGATTGATAATGGTTGACAATGATATATTTTCTATAAAGAAGATACCTAAGCAAAAAAATACATATATAATTTTGACTCACACCTAGTACAACATAGAAAAGGTTATGTATCTACCTGTGTGAGTAAAAGGAGAAAAGATAAAAAAATAAAATAAAACAACTGAATGTAGAAGGTGTCGAGAATACTGAACCTTGGCTTTATCAAGGACCAGCAAAAACTCTGCATTTTCTCACTTCCACAAAGACCTAGTTGGAAATGGGTTTCTGCAAGGCCATAGATGCAAGTAACATTCCCACCTAAAATAGTTTAAAAAATATATATATAAGTCATGTCCTCCGTAGAGTAGCATGACCTAGCACTAGTTAACAATTTCGCTTGCATCCATAAACCTTCCTGGCCCGACCCATGCTCTTCATCTGTTACTATTAAACAGAGAGAAGAAGATTAAAGAGAACTCAAGCTGTGAGAGTGACATAATAATTAGAAATGATTTTCAGCTATAACGAAATTCCAAGTTCGTTTGAGAGAGAATTTAAACCTGAAAAACAATGCAAAAGAAATCCAAATTTTACATTGCAATTAAAAAAGGAAATGTTAAATTATAACGAACAGATTTTTGAAAGAAAACTTGAGTCTAAAACCCCCTACTCTACAACTTATGACAGCACGAAAATGAGAATAAGTTAAAGATAATAATTAACTAAAGAAAACTTTGTGAAAGTTATATACCTTAAACAGTTAGTTGCAATATGTACAAAGTATTTCAGCAGTGCTTTAAGTGCATAATTAATTAGTTATTAAGAACTTAACTACATTGAAAAAACAGCGCATAGACAGCGCATAGAAAAGGAACAAGCTTAGCCATCTTCTGTTCCTAGGTACCCCAAAAGACGCTCAAAGTTACAAAGAAAAGTAAGAGTTAAAACCCGCAAAAATGTTAACAGACAAACCAATGCTTAAAAGCTGAAAAGCTAAAAAACGACAGAGAAAAGGTACATGAAGTACAAACATTGAACTTATAAAACCTAGCACCCAAAAACAAGGAAGATAGCGTACCTCTTGTGTGACAAAAACTTTTCTCTTCACAAGAGAAGAACATGGCTGACCTCTTCCGCCACTCCCTAGACGCTGGGGGCAGTGAGGGTGGGGCTGATGGCCTCCTCATACAGCAAGAAACCAACGCGCGGAGATTTTAACCAGAGAAAAAAATATATAAACTTAAGACTGTGGATCTGTATGATCAGAAAGAGCAGAATTAACTCTCCAGAATACATGAGAAATATTATAAAATACACGAGCAGTTTATTTAATAATCTTTGCATGTATTAAATCACCTTAGTGAGCTTCTATAGATTAATCAGAATCTTATTAATTTTAATGTTGGTTTTACTATTTTTAGTATAGCTATCCTAGTGATGAATAACTAGTTTTCTTTTTTATTTGTTTTTATTTTCTTTTATAAACAGATTTTTAAGCTTTTTTTGAGCTTTTTTTTGTCTTATAAACAGATTTTTAAGCTTTTTTTGTGAACTGCTGCGTTGCGCGTTTTGATTTTCAGGTTATTTTGCACCCTTCGTTTTAAATTCTAAAATTATATATATATATATATATATATATTACAATGAGGTGGTCTTTCAGGCAGTGTTGTTGGCTAGCCCGAAACCTGCGATTTCGTGCCCCCAATCTTCCTCAAGGCGGGTGACGGGGGATGATGTAACGCACTATGTAATATGAGTAGGTTCTGAGGTCACGCGTGAGTCAAATCGACAGTTAAACAGCGGTAGACCTGTCGGTGTGGTTCTACTGAGAAAACATCCACCTCTGAAAGGAAGACGTGGCTTTGAATTCCATCACCGACAAAAAGTTTGTATGTTATAATCCCATGTCAGAACATACGACGTTGCACAAATTCAGCTCTTTGTATAACGTGATCTGTAGTTCCAAATTTTATTAAAATGGATGTAAGAAAGCCGAATAATTACTTGTATAAATTTAATAGCATTTAAACACTTTGTGTTTTACCCGAAATCGGATGAAAATATCCGTACTGCAGAATTGTACTTAAAGCTTCCATAGTTTTATTTTAATAAATAATGCTCTCTTTTGACGCTTTAGATTACTTACGTCACGTTCAATTTGACATTTTTATAACCACAATGCGGGAGCTCCTAATCGAGAGAGCATTGAGTATATGTAACATGACAGAGTGAGTAACATATCTGTAAGTTCTGGGGGAGTATCTTATTATGGGGGTTATTTTCCAGTGTAACTCAATTTTTAGGTAATTCATGGAAGAGATCTATGCTTTCTACAGAGACATATGCATTATTGTATGCATTACTGCTTTCTGAACAACCATCTGTGAGTGCTCAGTGCTGCGTGTTCTTCCCACTGTCCCGGGGAGCCCTTAACTGCATCTTTAACCCAATAAAAACTTATGTGAAAAACAATTGCGAATGTCAGTGGTCTGCTTTGACATGCTTTATTTTTCAGACTTCCTCAGTTTCTCTTTGCCGTTTTGAGCAACACAGTAAAGATTTTTCAACGCTTCGCAATTCCCGTAACCGGAAATTTGGTTAGTTACAAACAGTCCACCATGCAGTTTTCTATCAAAATCAAGAAAAATGGCAGTTCAGTCGTTATAAACGACTTCGTTACAAACTTTACGCATAAAATTTTGTGCGAGGAGCGTAACACCTTTCTTAGCACGTCTTTTGTAAAACAAGATCGTCGTGCTTACGTTACCGGTTTGTCAGTCAGTCCGTCCGTCTGTACCCACGATATCTCTGCAACTATTAGTCCGATTTGAAAAATTCTTTTTGCATTGGGAAGCTTGAAATATGCGAATGATACTTCATTTCGTTTTTTACGATGTACAATTTCACCGCTACAGGGCGTAAATGCAGATGTCGAATTCAAAAATACGTTTTATTCCACATATTCGCTTCTAAACATCCGATTGAAAAAAATAATTTTGTCTTTCGACTCCCTTTATGTCGAAGAGTATTTTAGATGTAGTTACTTTTTAAAATTACGCATAGATTTTCCGCTAGGGGGCGTAAAAGTAAATTACATTTTTCCCGATAACTCTTCTTCTAAAACTCCGATTTGAAAAAATATTCCTGTATCACAAAGACCTAAAGAAAAATATTTTTCAAAGAAAAATATTTCTAATGTTTGGTAAAGAATGGCTTGGCGACCAGGGGGCATAAGTGTTGATTTCTGCTTCTGATGTATTTGTAGCAAAATCTGGGCTCCTGAAAACTCGACGAAAATGTTTTTTTCTTGGACTGATACCGCTCATATGCAAAAACCTTTTGAGAAGAACTTCTTCCTAAAATAATGCATGATTTTCCCACCAGAGGACGTAAAGTTACATCTTATTTTTGTCGATATCTCTGTTTCTAAGAGTACGATTTAAAAAATTATTTCTGTGTTGGAGAGCGCTTCCGGTGTGAAATATTTCTCATATAAACTCATGTTTTTCTTAACGCACAAGTCTGCAACCAGAGGGCGTAAGCTCACGATTCCGTTTACAGCAATATCTGAGGGATTAAAAACCCGATTGAAAAACTTCTTTCTTCCGTCAGAAACTATTGTTTTCCATACTGGTTCCATTGACTTTGAATAGCTTTGATAAATTTAATTTGCGTCAGAACGGATTCAAAAGACGTGCTTATGTATCACACCCGAAAATTCGGTGTCATCTTTCTTGTTTAATTGTCTTATCTCTCAGCCATCTTTTTGAAGAACAGTGTTTCTTCGACGCTTAGAGAGCTGAATCCACTTTCGAAAGGTTTGCTGCTGCAGGTTTCCACGTGACGGATGAACTCCTATAGGTCGTAGGTTCCTATCCTCACTTTCAGGTGAATTTTGAAGAAATGCGTGTTAGGATGACTATAGGTGTGCTCTTTGAATGTCTAAAAGTAGTTACCAATTGAGGTGGAAAATTTGTTAGAATTTATGTTTCATTTATTAGCATTTATTGTGATTGTAACTCCGCATAACGGTAGAAGTTATGTTTCTGCCACGGAATATTGAATTGTCATTTCTTAGGTACGTTGTTGTTGCTTCTGTCGAATTCATGTATTCAAAATAAATCAAATTAAGATCGGAAATATTTTTTTAATGCGTCTACTTCATAAATATTTACGATGACTATATTTTACGTTCTATCACATTTGCGAAAGTGGTGCCCTCCACCGTTTTGTAATTCGCGAACTTGCCGCTTAATTATCACCACATTTGGCTGTAGATCGTATGCGCTGTAGTTTCTGGTGAAGTACTTACTCTTTTTTCTCCGTACCAAAGGCCTACGAAATTTGAGAATATTTTAAGAGGTTGAACTGTTTTTTAATGCACGAATGATTTGTGGGTAAACAGCAGAACTATCTTAAAACATTCAGGAAACATCCCGCACTATAAATTTTGTTTTCGGATTTCCTACGATTGTTCTACTCTTTATATTAGATCATTTATGTTTTAAAAAGTTAATGTAAATCACTCTTCCTCATTTTAAATTCACTGGATTCTAGTTTATTATGTCACTTTCTTGTGTATACGTACGAGACTAGAATCTTTAAAATAAATGACGACCAACTTGAGTTCATGTTTGCATAAATCGGCTGCTATCGTCGATAAAATCTTTAAGCCCCTAATATTTTCCTTCAGTGATTATTACAATGTTAAATGCAATAATTCCGGTGCAAAATGAACAAATTGCTGGGATTCAAGTTGAATAAATGAAACCACGAGAAGGAAAACTGAGAAATATGAAAGGAAACGCAGCATGTCAACCATAGAACTGCAAAGGATTCAATTCAGGAAATTAATTAATGGGTTGGTGGTCTTACAAGACCGTGCTCTGATGGGTTGTAATGGACGATTTTCCCTCCTTTTTAAAATCATCGGGCGGAATTGAAAAGTTCCAATCTCTTAAAGTGCTTGCCGGTGCTATCCGTTTTGAGTGTGTAAACTGATTATTATTATTTTTATTTATTTTTTATTTTTCATTTGTCTTACTTTTCAATTTACTACAACCAAATTCCTTTCCGGTAAACCTTGACTTCTAAAATCGATTGAGATAACGCATTCTGTGATTCGTCAAACTTTTTTTTTTTAACTGCAACAATTTAAACGATGAAAAATTGCTTGCTTCTAATTCTAAGCGCATATGACGTAGTGAATTTCTTTTAATACTTCCCAAAATACTCTTCTGGGCTCACGTGAATAAAACAACAACAACAAAATTCTGCATTTATGTCTTAGTGACACCGCTACGAAGTAATAGTGCTATGAAATCGCCAGTCGCAAATATACCCACAAATTTGAAAGACAAAAAAGAAAACATTAAATTGTTGCAAATTTTGAAGATGACAATCGGGTTTTTTTGTGTGTGTGTGTGTGTGTAAATATGACAAGGATCGTAAGTCAGATAATATCCGAAAAATTGAAAATTTCGTCGTCCTAGAGCGGGAATCGAATCCGCGTCTCCCAGAGAGCGTCCGGATACGTTAACCACTACACCACCCAGAACGACCAAGTCTCAAGTTTCCGATTAATTTGAATATAACCGATCACGGGATAGGATTCTTAACCTCCAGATTCGCTAAACATGAATGCCGGTTGCTTCGACTAGCGAATCCTGTGATGGTTATATTCAAATTTATCGGAAACTTGAGACTTGGTTGTTCTGAGTGGTGCATACCCGGGCGCTATCTGGGAGACGCGGGTTCGATTCCCGCTCCAGGACGACGAAATTTTCAAGTTTTCGGATATTATCTGACTTACCATCCTGGTCATATTTACACACACAAAAAAAAAAAAAAAAAAAAAACCAACTGATTGTCATCTTCAAAATTTGTATTGTATGGTGTAATCTCGTGTTCCATTCATGATCAAGTTGTTACTTATATGCACATGAATTTCCTATTAAAAATTTCATCACACTAGTTTCATGAACATTGTTTTGGATACGAAATATTTACACATTAACAAATTTGCTTTTCATTCTTTGATCTAGAAGACTTAAACTAAAGCCTATATAAAACAAGATTTCAGAAGATCTACAACCCAAAGAGGAAGAAAGAAAAAAATAAAATAAAAGTATAGTCAACTCTGCTTATAGTTAACCTCTGCGGACTCTCATATTTCGTTCACTATGTCCGAGGTTCACTGAAACCGAAGTGTCTTCCCTTAACCTGAATTGAGTGGAATGGTGAGGAAGAAAATAAAATATGTACATATGTATCTAAAAAATATTTTTCAGTACGTAGAGTATATTTATTAAATTAAGTAAAGAAAAGTAATTTTACATTATCTTAATTAACATGAAAATAATTCGTTATGTGCTGCTGCTTGCTGCAAACAGTTTTAATAAATATTTCCTCTGCCCTTTTCTGGAGTCTGTGTTTTTGGTACACTTGATTCTACATTTTCCATACATCACAGGAACTTTAGCACAGTCCTGAAACACTCGAACATGTCTTTCACTGTTGGAAAACGCTCTTCATTATCGTCATCTTCAGATTCGTTTTGTTCCGAGTTGGAACCGCTTTTCCCAGCTTTGACAACTGTTTCATCCGGAATTTCATTCGTTAAAACTTCACAGTCAGCATCGATAAAATCTTCAGCTTCAGTGCAATTCGCACCGATATGCTGAAGCGCAGGTCCTTGAGAGTCTCATCATCATCATCATCATCCTCTTTGAATGCCACACGTCCAGTAGCCAAACCAGACCTCCGAAACATTTCCGTATAGTGACCGTTGACACACTCCTCCACACTTTTGTTTCCAAAACGTACAGCATTCAGAACATTTATTGATGAGTTCTGCTTTGATTCCATGGCTTGGATTAAATGAAGCGTTACTTCCCTTCTGTAATAGGTTTTAAAGCTGCGAATGACACCTTGCTCCATGGATCGGAGGACTGATGTGGTGTTGGCATAGAAGAACACCAGCTTGATGTTGCTGAGGTTTTTAATCCTATCTTCGTCCTTCACACTTAAGGAGTAATAAGCCTACAATATTGTGCTCAACATATTCTTTCAAGTTTTTACAAGAAGGTTTGTTTTGAAATAAATTACAATTTCATATTACAAGTACCTTCTCTTCTTTGAAGTTTTATTTTTTAGGTTCACTATAAACGAAAATTTTAATGTACATTTCCAATGTTGCTGCTCGGGAACAACGATTTAGATTCACTGTAGATGAATGTTAACTATAACAGAGTTCAATATATTCAGAGTTGACTGTATATATTATACGAATAACTTTTCCGACTTTTCGAGGTTTACTTCGCTAGACGACGATGATTAAAAAATACATCTACAGGGCTCGTAGGGATTTGAACTCGGGACCTCTTGCACCCTAAGATAGAACCATACCCCTAGACCAACGAGATCGTCAACCCTACACTTTTTTTTAAGAGGAACAAGCAAACCAAAAGATTACAAAGTGCGAAAAAAAAATCACTTCAACATTCTAGAGTTCAGTATTTCAGCTGGATGGGAGCAAGGGTATATGGAATGTTAGTGATGAGAAGGGGGAGAGATTATAAAATTTCTGCTGAAAAATCTGAATAAAATGTTTCGTAAAACATTCGCAAAGAATCATCTTTCGCTCAAATTTAACTTCATTTTATTCTTTAATTTAAATCAATGGTAGGGAGCGATACGAAACAATTGATGTTAAATTTTTCACAAATCAGTCTTCATTTAGTGCGCCGATCTTTGTCTTTATCCACCAACAAAATGCGAAATATTCTAACCTTGTCTCCCGGCTCAACAAGAACATTTGACTGATATATATATATATATATATATATAAATTAATCGGCGTACAAAACTTGCCTGGAGAGCTTTTGGAAGAAACAGCATAATTTTCAAGAGCAATATGCCATTATGTCTTAAAAGAAAAGTGTTTGATCAATGCATCCTTCCAGTGCTTACGTATGGTGCAGAGACGTGGACCTTAACTAAAAGAGACATACAAAGGCTGCAGACAACTCAAAGAAGCATGGAGAGGTGCATGCTTGGTGTAACCAGGAGAGATAAGAAGAGGAACTCGTGGATCCGAAAAATGACAAGAGTGGAAGACATCATGATCAGAGTTAAATCCCTGAAATGGCAATGGGCTGGACATACTGCCAGAAGGACAGATCATCGATGGACAGCCGAAATTTTAGATTGGATTCCAAGGGACAGGAAAAGACCCAGAAGAAGACCACATGGGAGATGGGTGGATGAAATTCGAAAGTATGCAGGGGTGACATGGAGGAGACTGGCACAAGACAGACCGTTGTGGAGGAAACTTGGGGAGACCTTCGTCCAGCAGTGGATTGATAATGGTTGACAATGATGATGATGATGATGATATATATATATATATATATATATATATATATATATATATATTCTATAAAGAAGATACCTAAGCAAAAAAATACATATATAATTTTGACTCACACCTAGTACAACATAGAAAAGGTTATGTATCTACCTGTGTGAGTAAAAGGAGAAAAGATAAAAAAAAAAAAATAAAACTGAATGTAGAAGGTGTCGAGAATACTGAGCCTTGGCTTTATCAAGGACCAGCAAAAACTCTGCATTTTCTCACTTCCACAAAGACCTAGTTGGAAATGGGTTTCTGCAAGGCCATAGATGCAAGTAACATTCCCACCTAAAATAGTTTAAAAAATATATATATAAGTCATGTCCTCCGTAGAGTAGCATGACCTAGCACTAGTTAACAATTTCGCTTGCATCCATTAACCTTCATGGCCCGACCCATGCTCTTCATCTGTTACTATTAGACAGAGAGAAGAAGATTAAAGAGAACTCAAGCTGTGAGAGTGACATAATAATTAGAAATGATTTTCAGCTATAACGAAATTCCAAGTTCGTTTGAGAGAGAATTTAAACCTGAAAAACAATGCAAAAGAAATCCAAATTTTACATTGCAATTAAAAAAGGAAATGTTAATTTATAACGAACAGATTTTTGAAAGAAAACTTGAGTCTAAAACCCCCTACTCTACAACTTATGATAGCACGAAAACGAGAATAAGTTAAAGATAATAATTAACTAAAGAAAACTTTGTGAAAGTTATATACCTTAAACAGTTAGTTGCAATATGTACAAAGTATTTCAGCAGTGCTTTAAGTGCATAATTAATTAGTTATTAAGAACTTAACTAGTTTGAAAAAACAGCGCATAGACAGCTCATAGAAAAGGAACAAGCTTAGCCATCTTCTGTTCCTAGGTACCCCAAAAGGCGCTCAAAGTTACAAAGAAAAGTAAGAGTTAAAACCCGCAAAAATGTTAACAGACAAACCAATGCTTAAAAGCTGAAAAGCTAAAAAACGACAGAGGAAAGGGTACATGAAGTACAAACATTGAACTTATAAAACCTAGAACCCCAAAACAAGGAAGAGAGCTTACCTCTTGTGTGACAAAAACTTTTCTCCTCACAAGAGAAGAACATGGCTGACCTGTTCCGCCACTCCCTAGACGCTGGGGGGCAGTGAGGGTGGGGCTGATGGCCTCCTCATACAGCAAGAAACCAACGCGCGGAGATTTTAACCAGAGAAAAAAATATATAAACTTAAGACTGTGGATCTGAATGATCAGAAAGAGCAGAATTAACTCTCCAGAATACATGAGAAATATTATAAAATACACGAGCAGTTTATTTAATAATCTTTGCATGTATTAAATCACCTTAGTGAGCCTTCTATAGATTAATCAGAATCTTATTAATTTTAATGTTGGTTTTACTATTTTTAGTATAGCTATCCTAGTGATGAATAACTAGTTTTCTTTTTTATTTGTTTTTATTTTCTTTTATAAACAGATTTTTAAGCTTTTTTTGTGATTTTGTTTATATTATTTAATTTTTTGTTTTAATAGGACCGTCATATCCATAGCACTAAGGTTCCTTTAGGTAGTTAATAGGCATCCTCTAGCCAACTTCCTTACGGCTTTGATTGGTCAGAATCATATTATTAACTGTGTAGAAAATTAAAGCAGATCTGCCAACCTTACTCTATTATTCAGAATAATTTTTCTTAAAGTTCTTTTGATGAAAGAAGAAGGAATTTCGTTCTCTAGAAAACTTTCTAATAGTATATTAATGTGGTAATTGAAGTCCAAATTGTTGCTGCAAATTCTTGAAATTCTTAGGACCTGAGAAATTAGTACATTCTCAATTACTTTGGTTGAAATGTTATTATTCCAGTGTAGATATTTAATTACTTTGAAAGGAAAATTAACTCTTTTATCAAAGAGGCTAATAGATGGGTTACCTCTGTTGAGCTTAATGCTTAAGTCTAGGAACTCAAGTTCCTGATTACTGTGGTTGGTTTTACATAAGTTAAGAGAGCTAGGATAGATATTATCAAAATCACTCTCTATAACTTCTGAATTATTGATACACAGCAGATCATCAATATATCTAAAAGTGTAAAGGTAGTTATCTGAGCAGGTGGGGTGATTTTTAATGAATTTATATTCCTTAAAGAACAGGAATAAGATTAGCGATATTCGTGGACGTTGATGTTCCCATTGGAATACCGTTCACTTGTTTATAGAGAGTATTATTATATAAGATATGGTTATTTTTTATGCAGCAATTGAGATAAGAGTTCCAAGTTCCTACATCAACAAATTGGTTAAGTTTAAATTCTGCATACAGCTCTTTAAAGGTAGTTATTATATCTGATAGAGGCAGATTAGTATATAGGTTTTCAAAATCATAACTATTAATATCTAGGGGACAAACTTTGAGTATAGTAGAAATTACTTCTGCATTATTATTAATTATCCAAAAATCTCTGTACATCAAGTTAGAACAGTTTCTAATGTGTTTC
The DNA here is from genome assembly GCA_039090855.1 of Macrothele yani. Lineage (NCBI taxonomy): Eukaryota > Metazoa > Arthropoda > Arachnida > Araneae > Macrothelidae > Macrothele > Macrothele yani. Next base: position 38,960,980 of record CM077004.1, read on the forward strand.
AAAACCTTCTTTAAGACATCTTCAAAAGCAAGATCTATTTTCTTTTTGTGACTCCTTACTCCACTAGCTATGAACCTGAACTTCACAGGATCCTTATGAAACTTAACCGTTGCAAAAAGAAATGGAAATTCAGGCTCATATCTTCTAGTTTGTGGAATTTTAAGTTTCTTGAAGAATGCCTTAAACCGATTTTCTAACTGCTTGGTAGAATAACTTACGGGCTCGTATGTTACTCTATTATTGAGTTCCATAGTTAACAATTCAAAATAGAACTTCTTACAGATAATTGCAAAATTATTGCTAGCTTTATCCGTAGTGGTAAAAATAAATTGGTCTTGTAGTTTGGAGAGTGACCTTTTAGCTTCTCCAGAGAAAAAGAGATTTCTGTCGAAACAAAAGTCCAGACCTGCCAACTCACCGGTGAAGCTATTGATTATATTATATTTCCATTCTGCGAAGGCCTCAATAGGCTGATTGTACGTTAAACTGGTTTTTACGATGTACTTATTTACATCTTGAGTGAAGCTCTCAAGAATCCTTTCTTTGGAAATTGTGAAGGAAGGTCTGAATTTAGAGCCATACTCTAATAAATTCCTAAGCTTTTCATTTTCAACAAAACTCAAGTTTCCGGTGATAATATGGTTGTAATTCTTATCATAGTGAACTGTTTCTTTATGTTCATCACAAGAACAAGTAGTAATTACAGGAATGTAGCTCGAAGAGTTAAGTTTGTAGTTTTTAACTATTGACCCTAAGGTCTTAACATATTTAAAACTTACAATAGACTGGTGCCTGTGGATGGGAAAAAAATTGCATTATTGTAGAACAGCTTCCTTACATTGAGATTATCGTAGGCTTTATTTAGGAACCTGATGGTAACAAAATTACTGGAAAATTCTTTAAGAGAAATTTTATCTTTAAGAATATGTTTAAGAATGTCCAGAACCAAAGCAAAAACATGCTTATCAACATGGTCAGCAGTTTCATTCCAGAATTTGAAAAAACATTTAAGGACAGAGTGCTTGAAGGACTTGAGAATTTTGTAAGTATTTTTAAAAAAATTAGTGCCAGTTTTAAAGCTTTCCAGAGTTTTTAGCAAGTTAGCAAAATCAACTTTGCTTGATGTGCGAAATAACCTCTGTCCTCTATTACCTCTAGAGCAGCTCTTATTATTAACAAGAAAGAAGAGTTCACGAATTGAAAATTTATGCTGATTATGCTTATTGTCAGATAGAGTGGAATTAAGGCCATAGGGATAAAGAGACTGATGCTGCAAAATTTCAAGGGATTCAGTTTCTAGCCGAGCATAGAGGTCAGGGATAATATGTAGTACCTCTATTTTCACTTTGTCAAAACCATGAGTATGGAAATGCTCTAATTCAAAGGTAGAGTACTGGTTGGCGTTTGTGGAGGGGTTCGCTCCTGAATTAGAGAACTTGTTTACTAGAGACCTGTGACCATTAATCCTAAGATGCAGAGGATTTTTACTTTGGCCAATATAGCTAAGGTTGCAGCAACAAGTTTTGCAAAGCCTACAATGGTATCTGTAGGCTTTGCAAAACTTGTACTGTCTGCAACCTTAGCTATATTGGCCAAAGTAAAAATCCTCTGCATCTTAGGATTAATGGTCACAGGTCTCTAGTAAACAAGTTCTCTAATTCAGGAGCGAACCCCTCCACAAACGCCAACCAGTACTCTACCTTTGAATTAGAGCATTTCCATACTCATGGTTTTGACAAAGTGAAAATAGAGGTACTACATATTATCCCTGACCTCTATGCTCGGCTAGAAACTGAATCCCTTGAAATTTTGCAGCATCAGTCTCTTTATCCCTATGGCCTTAATTCCACTCTATCTGACAATAAGCATAATCAGCATAAATTTTCAATTCGTGAACTCTTCTTTCTTGTTAATAATAAGAGCTGCTCTAGAGGTAATAGAGGACAGAGGTTATTTCGCACATCAAGCAAAGTTGATTTTGCTAACTTGCTAAAAACTCTGGAAAGCTTTAAAACTGGCACTAATTTTTTTAAAAATACTTACAAAATTCTCAAGTCCTTCAAGCACTCTGTCCTTAAATGTTTTTTCAAATTCTGGAATGAAACTGCTGACCATGTTGATAAGCATGTTTTTGCTTTGGTTCTGGACATTCTTAAACATATTCTTAAAGATAAAATTTCTCTTAAAGAATTTTCCAGTAATTTTGTTACCATCAGGTTCCTAAATAAAGCCTACGATAATCTCAATGTAAGGAAGCTGTTCTACAATAATGCAATTTTTTTTCCCATCCACAGGCACCAGTCTATTGTAAGTTTTAAATATGTTAAGACCTTAGGGTCAATAGTTAAAAACTACAAACTTAACTCTTCGAGCTACATTCCTGTAATTACTACTTGTTCTTGTGATGAACATAAAGAAACAGTTCACTATGATAAGAATTACAACCATATTATCACCGGAAACTTGAGTTTTGTTGAAAATGAAAAGCTTAGGAATTTATTAGAGTATGGCTCTAAATTCAGACCTTCCTTCACAATTTCCAAAGAAAGGATTCTTGAGAGCTTCACTCAAGATGTAAATAAGTACATCGTAAAAACCAGTTTAACGTACAATCAGCCTATTGAGGCCTTCGCAGAATGGAAATATAATATAATCAATAGCTTCACCGGTGAGTTGGCAGGTCTGGACTTTGTTTCGACAGAAATCTCTTTTTCTCTGGAGAAGCTAAAAGGTCACTCTCCAAACTACAAGACCAATTTATTTTTACCACTACGGATAAAGCTAGCAATAATTTTGCAATTATCTGTAAGAAGTTCTATTTTGAATTGTTAACTATGGAACTCAATAATAGAGTAACATACGAGCCCGTAAGTTATTCTACCAAGCAGTTAGAAAATCGGTTTAAGGCATTCTTCAAGAAACTTAAAATTCCACAAACTAGAAGATATGAGCCTGAATTTCCATTTCTTTTGCAACGGTTAAGTTTCATAAGGATCCTGTGAAGTTCAGGTTCATAGCTAGTGGAGTAAGGAGTCACAAAAAGAAAATAGATCTTGCTTTTGAAGATGTCTTAAAGAAGGTTTTGAAACACATTAGAAACTGTTCTAACTTGATGTACAGAGATTTTTGGATAATTAATAATAATGCAGAAGTAATTTCTACTATACTCAAAGTTTGTCCCCTAGATATTAATAGTTATGATTTTGAAAACCTATATACTAATCTGCCTCTATCAGATATAATAACTACCTTTAAAGAGCTGTATGCAGAATTTAAACTTAACCAATTTGTTGATGTAGGAACTTGGAACTCTTATCTCAATTGCTGCATAAAAAATAACCATATCTTATATAATAATACTCTCTATAAACAAGTGAACGGTATTCCAATGGGAACATCAACGTCCACGAATATCGCTAATCTTATTCCTGTTCTTTAAGGAATATAAATTCATTAAAAATCACCCCACCTGCTCAGATAACTACCTTTACACTTTTAGATATATTGATGATCTGCTGTGTATCAATAATTCAGAAGTTATAGAGAGTGATTTTGATAATATCTATCCTAGCTCTCTTAACTTATGTAAAACCAACCACAGTAATCAGGAACTTGAGTTCCTAGACTTAAGCATTAAGCTCAACAGAGGTAACCCATCTATTAGCCTCTTTGATAAAAGAGTTAATTTTCCTTTCAAAGTAATTAAATATCTACACTGGAATAATAACATTTCAACCAAAGTAATTGAGAATGTACTAATTTCTCAGGTCCTAAGAATTTCAAGAATTTGCAGCAACAATTTGGACTTCAATTACCACATTAATATACTATTAGAAAGTTTTCTAGAGAACGAAATTCCTTCTTCTTTCATCAAAAGAACTTTAAGAAAAATTATTCTGAATAATAGAGTAAGGTTGGCAGATCTGCTTTAATTTTCTACACAGTTAATAATATGATTCTGACCAATCAAAGCCGTAAGGAAGTTGGCTAGAGGATGCCTATTAACTACCTAAAGGAACCTTAGTGCTATGGATATGACGGTCCTATTAAAACAAAAAATTAAATAATATAAACAAAATCACAAAAAAAGCTTAAAAATCTGTTTATAAAAGAAAATAAAAACAAATAAAAAAGAAAACTAGTTATTCATCACTAGGATAGCTATACTAAAAATAGTAAAACCAACATTAAAATTAATAAGATTCTGATTAATCTATAGAAGCTCACTAAGGTGATTTAATACATGCAAAGATTATTAAATAAACTGCTCGTGTATTTTATAATATTTCTCATGTATTCTGGAGAGTTAATTCTGCTCTTTCTGATCATTCAGATCCACAGTCTTAAGTTTATATATTTTTTTCTCTGGTTAAAATCTCCGCGCGTTGGTTTCTTGCTGTATGAGGAGGCCATCAGCCCCACCCTCACTGCCCCCAGCGTCTAGGGAGTGGCGGAAGAGGTCAGCCATGTTCTTCTCTTGTGAGGAGAAAAGTTTTTGTCACACAAGAGGTAAGCTCTCTTCCTTGTTTTGGGGTTCTAGGTTTTATAAGTTCAATGTTTGTACTTCATGTACCCTTTCCTCTGTCGTTTTTTAGCTTTTCAGCTTTTAAGCATTGGTTTGTCTGTTAACATTTTTGCGGGTTTTAACTCTTACTTTTCTTTGTAACTTTGAGCGCCTTTTGGGGTACCTAGGAACAGAAGATGGCTAAGCTTGTTCCTTTTCTATGCGCTGTCTATGCGCTGTTTTTTCAAACTAGTTAAGTTCTTAATAACTAATTAATTATGCACTTAAAGCACTGCTGAAATACTTTGTATATATTGCAACTAACTGTTTAAGGTATATAACTTTCACAAAGTTTTCTTTAGTTAATTATTATCTTTAACTTATTCTCGTTTTCGTGCTGTCATAAGTTGTAGAGTAGGGGGTTTTAGACTCAAGTTTTCTTTCAAAAATCTGTTCGTTATAAATTAACATTTCCTTATTTAATTGCAATGTAAAATTTGGATTTCTTTTGCATTGTTTTTCAGGTTTAAATTCTCTCTCAAACGAACTTGGAATTTCGTTATAGCTGAAAATCATTTCTAATTATTATGTCACTCTCACAGCTTGAGTTCTCTTTAATCTTCTTCTCTCTGTCTAATAGTAACAGATGAAGAGCATGGGTCGGGCCATGAAGGTTAATGGATGCAAGCGAAATTGTTAACTAGTGCTAGGTCATGCTACTCTACGGAGGACATGACTTATATATATATATATTTTTTAAACTATTTTAGGTGGGAATGTTACTTGCATCTATGGCCTTGCAGAAACCCATTTCCAACTAGGTCTTTGTGGAAGTGAGAAAATGCAGAGTTTTTGCTGGTCCTTGATAAAGCCAAGGCTCAGTATTCTCGACACCTTCTACATTCAGTTTTATTTTTTTTTATCTTTTCTCCTTTTACTCACACAGGTAGATACATAACCTTTTCTATGTTGTACTAGGTGTGAGTCAAAATTATATATGTATTTTTTTGCTTAGGTATCTTCTTTATAGAATGTGAATTCTGAATTTTCAAAACTGCTGCGTTGCGCGTTTTGATTTTCAGGTTATTTTGCACCCTTCGTTTTAAATTCTAAAATTTTTTCCTTAGTCTTCAGTTTTGCTCTTAAGTATATATATATATATATATATATATATATATATATATATATATATGGGATGTAAGGTCAGGTGATGCGTAACATCACAGCCTCTACTTGACAAATGTCAACCCCGCCTTCTCATGGTACATCCTGTTCCCACTAAAGGGGCTCTGACGACCGCCAATAGCGGTATAACTATACCATCGGGATTAGAGGAAATTCTATCCCACACTCACCAACCCGCTTGGCCAGCGTGGTGAGTTATGGCCAAACCCCTCCAAAATGATTCCACAACTTAAATCTTGGCCCTCAGTCTCCGGCAGCTGGAATGTACCTGGCCAAAGCAGCGACCAGTGCGACATGAAGGCAGAGGGTGCTAAGAATCCCCGGAGGACCGGACTAGGCTGCCATCTGATGCTGACCTTGGCTACGTACAACGGACGCTCCCTATCTTCTGATTCAAGGCTTCTTGAATTGGAAGAGGAACTACAAAGGATCAAGTGGGACATCGTGGGGCTAAGTGAGGTAAGGAGAAAAGGAGAAGATCTCATCGAACTGAAAAGTGGACATCTCTTCTACTATCGTGGGACAGATACTGGCAGAACTAGTGGTGTTGGATTTATAATAAACAAGAAACTGAAGGATAAAGTTGTAGAAGTTGAAAGTTCCTCTGACAGAGCTGCACGACTTGTTATCCAACTCTCGAAAACATACCAGGCTCAGATTATTCAAACTTATGCACCCACCACAAGTCATCCTGAAGAAGAAATTGAAGAATTTTATGAGGAAATTTGTCATCTAAATAATAAAAGTAAGCAGCACTTGAAAATAATTATGGGAGATTTCAATGCAAAAATAGGGCAACGGCAACAGAATGAAACTTCAGTAGGTAAATTCGGTCACGGCAACAGAAACCAGCGTGGAAATACTCTCGTTGAGTTTGCAGAGGCAGAAGGGTTTTTCATCTTGAACTCCTTCTTCAAGAAAAAGCCACACAGGAAATGGACATGGAGACATCCAAATGGGACGACAAGTGAAATTGATTTTATTATGTGTAACAAAAAATTCGTCATAGAAGACTGCAGTGTGCTAAACAAGTTCAACACAGGTAGTGACCATAGATTGGTGAGATGTAAGATGCACCTCAACACCAAACTTGAACGTGGCAAGCTCATAAGACAAACAAAATCTATTGACATAACCAACCTTAAAAAACACCATAATACCTTCAAGTTGGAACTGAAGAACAGGTTCTCTGCTTTAGAAGGCCTAACATCAGAAGAAGTGGATATTTCGGAAGTTAACAGAAAAGTAACCAAAGCTCTTATGGAAACAGCAACAAAATTAGCTGGGTCTAAGAACAAGTTGCATGTAAACAAATTATCAGGAAAAACGAAAATGTTGATGCAAAAAAGAAGAGAGATGAGGACAACTAAAGAAGATGTTACTTCCAAAGTGGAATATATAGAGCTATGCAAGACAGTAAGAAAAAGTATCACTGAAGACGTAAGAAAATTCAACTGTGAACTAGTGAGGAAAGCAATTGAAAACAACCAAAGCCTAAAGATAGCAAAGGGACATCTCAGTAAGGGAAGAAAACAGATTATGGCACTGAGAAAAGAAGATGGTTCTGTAACAAGAAATAGAGGCGAAATTTTGACAAGAGTCAAAGATTTCTACTCCAAATTATATAAAAGGGATGATACATGCACTCCAGACATCATGAAAGATACCAGTACCAGAGTTCCTCCAGTCCTTCCAGCAGAAGTTGCACATGCAATCAAGAACATGAAGCGGGGAAAAGCTCCAGGAGAAGATGGAATTACTGTAGACATCATACAAGAAGCAAGTGGAGATATTGAAACAGTACTCGCCCAAATTTTCACTCGATGCCTTAATGAAGGAAAGATTCCTGAGGATTGGAACACCGCTACAATGATCCTGCTACATAAGAAAGGTGACATTGAGGATCTCGGAAACTACAGACCTATCAGCCTCCTATCAGTAGTTTATAAAATCTTCACTAAAGTTCTTTCACACCGCTTGAAGGTAACACTGGACATGGCTCAACCGAGAGAACAAGCTGGATTCAGGAGTGGCTACAGCACAATAGATCATATCCACGTACTGAGAGAACTAATTGAAAGAGCGAGGGAATATGAACTTCCATTGTGCATGGCTTTTATCGATTATGAAAAAGCCTTTGATTCGGTGAAACCATCAGCAGTTACAATGGCTCTGAAAACCTGCGGTATTGAAGATGCATACATTAATATTATTAATAACATCTATGAAAATGCAAGTGCAAAGATTCGGCTGTTTGAAAATACAACACACATAAAAATTGGAAAGGGAGTGAGACAAGGTGACACCATATCTCCGAAGCTCTTTAATGCCACATTGGAGGGTGTTTTTCAGTCGCTGAGCTGGGAAAACAAAGGGATAAAGATTAATGGAGATTATCTACCCCACCTTCGTTTTGCTGATGACGTAGTCATTTTTGCAACTACCCCATCAGAGCTGCAGAGTATGATCCAGGAACTTGCTGACAAGAGTAAAGAAGTGGGATTAAAAATGAACTTTCAGAAGACAAAAGTGATGTTCAATGCTTTTACAAGAAATGAAGATTTATCGATTGATGGAGAAAAGCTGGAGATAACAGACACGTACGTTTATCTTGGACAGCAGATATCAAGTGAGGGTCACATTGATGAAGAAATTAATCGGCGTAAAAAACTTGCATGGAGAGCTTTTGGAAGAAACAGCATGATTTTCAAGAGCAATATGGCATTATGTCTTAAAAGAAAAGTGTTTGATCAATGCATCCTTCCAGTGCTTACGTATGGTGCAGAGACGTGGACCTTAACTAAAAGAGATATACAAAGACTGCAGACAACTCAAAGAAACATGGAGAGGTGCATGCTGGGTGTAACCAGGAGAGATAAGAAGAGGAACACGTGGATCCGAAAAATGACAAGAGTGGAAGACATCATGATCAGAGTTAAATCCCTGAAATGGCAATGGGCTGGACATACTGCCAGCCCATTGCCATTTCAGGGAACCATTATCAATCCACTGCTGGACGAAGGTCTCCCCAAGTTTCCTCCACAACGGTCTGTCTTGTGCCAGTCTCCTCCATGTCACCCCTGCATACTTTCGAATTTCATCCACCCATCTTCCACGTGGTCTTCTTCTGGGTCTTTTCCTGTCCCTTGGAATCCAATCTAAAATTTCGGCTGTCCATCGGTGGTCTGTTCTTCTGGCAGTATGTCCAGCCCATTGCCATTTCAGGGATTTAACTCTGATCATGATGTCTTCCACTCTTGTCATTTTTCGGATCCACGTGTTCCTCTTCTTATCTCTCCTGGTTACACCAAGCATGCACCTCTCCATGCTGATTTGAGTTGTTTGCAGCCTTTGTATGTCTCGTTTAGCTAAGGTCCACGTCTCTGCACCATACGTAAGCACTGGAAGGATGCATTGATCAAACACTTTTCTTTTAAGACATAATGGCATATTGCTCTTGAAAATCATGCTGTTTCTTCCAAAAGCTCTCCAGGCAAGTTTTGTACGCCGATTAATTTCTTCACCAATGTGACCCTCACTTGATATCTGCTGTCCAAGATAAACGTACGTGTCTGTTATCTCCAGCTTTTCTCCATCAATGGATAAATCTTCGTTTCTTGTAAAAGCATTGTACATCACTTTTGTCTTCTGAAAGTTCATTTTTAATCCCACTTCTTTACTCTTGTCAGCAAGTTCCTGGATCATACTCTGTAGCTCTGATGGGGTAGTTGCAAAAATGACTATGTCATCAGCAAAACGAAGGTGGGTTAGATAATCTCCATTAATCTTTATCCCTTTGTTTTCCCAGTTCAGTGATTGAAAGACATTTTCCAATGTGGCATTAAAGAGCTTCGGAGATATGGTGTCACCTTGTCTCACTCCTTTTCCAATTTTTATGTGTGTTGTATTTTCAAACAGCCGAATCTTTGCACTTGTATTTTCATAGATGTTATTAATAATATTAATGTATGCATCTTCAATACCGCAGGATTTCAGAGCCATTGCAACTGCTGATGGTTTCACCGAATCAAAGGCTTTTTCATAATCGATAAAAGCCATGCACAATGGAAGCTCATATTCCCTCGCTCTTTCAATTAGTTCTCTCAGTACGTGGATACGATCTATTGTGCTGTAGCCACTCCTGAATTAAGCTTGTTCTCTCGGTTGAGCCATGTCCAGTGTCACCTTCAAGCGGTGTGAAAGAACTTTAGTGAAGATTTTATAAACCACTGATAGGAGGCTGATAGGTCTGTAGTTTCCGAGATCCTCAATGTCACCTTTCTTATGTAGCAGGATCATTGTAGCGTTGTTCCAATCCTCCGGAATTTCCCTTCATTAAGGCATCGAGTGAAAATTTGGGCGAGTACTGTTTCGATTTCTCCACTTGCTTCTTGTATGATGTCTACAGTAATTCCATCTTCTCCTGGAGCTTTTCCCCGCTTCATGCTCTTGATTGCATGTGCAACTTCTGCTGGAAGGACTGGAAGAACTCTGGCACTGGTACGTTTCATGATGTCTGGAGTACATGTAACATCCCTTTCATATAATTTGGAGTAGAAATCTTTCACTCTTGTCAAAATTTCGCCTCTATTTCTTGTTACAGAACCATCTTTTCTCAGTGCCATAATCTGTTTTTTCCCCTTACTGAGATGTCCCTTTGCTATCTTTTGGCTTTGGTTGTTTTCAATTGCTTTCCTTACTAGTTCACAGTTGAATTTCCTTACGTCTTCAGAGATAATTTTTCGTACTGTCTTGCATAGCTCTACATATTCCACTTTGGAAGTCACATCTTCTTTAGTTGTCCTCATCACTCTTCTTTTTTGCATCAACATTTTGGTTTTTCCTGATAATTTGTTCACATGCAATTTGTTCTTAGACCCAGCTAATTTTGTTGCTGTTTCCATAAGAGCTTTGGTTACTTTTCTGTTAACTTCAGAAATATCCACTTCTTCCGATGTTAGGCCTTCTAAAGCAGAGAATCTGTTCTTCAGTTCCAATTTGAAGGTATTATGGTGTTTTTTAAGGTTGGTTATGTCAATACATTTTGTTTGCCTTATGAGCTTGCTACGTTCGAGTTTAGTGCTGAGGTGCATCTTACATCTCACCAATCTATGGTCACTGCCTGTGTTGAACTTGTTTAGCACACTGCAGTCTTCTATGACGAATTTTTTGTTACACATAATAAAATCAATTTCACTTGTCGTCCCATTTGGATGTCTCCATGTCCATTTCCTGTGTGGCTTTTTCTTGAAAAAGGAGTTCAAGATGAAAAACCTTTCTGTCACTGCAAACTCTACGAGAGTATTTCCACGCTGGTTTCTGCTGCCGTGACCGAATTTACCTACTGAAGTTTCATTCTGTTGCCGTTGCCCTATTTTTGCATTGAAATCTCCCATAATTATCTTCAAGTGCTGCTTACCTTTATTATTTAGATCACGAATTTCCTCATAAAATTCTTCAATTTCTTCTTCAGCATGACTTGTGGTGGGTGCATAAGTTTGAATAATCTGAGCCTGGTATCTTCTCGAGAGTTGGATAACGAGTCGTGCAGCGCTGTCAGAGGAACTTTCAACTTCTACAACTTTATCCTTCAGTTTCTTGTTTATTATAAATCCAACACCATTAGTTCTGCCAGTATCTGTCCCACGATAGTAAAAGAGATGTCCAATATATATATATTTACATAAAGAAAAAAATCCAGGTACATTCCGATCGTTACCAAACACTGCCATATATGCTTAATGGGCAAATTTAAATAATTGATTTAGCTTGCACAAATAGACGAATCGTCAATGGGAATACCAGAAGAAAATCGTAGAAGGGAATGAAGTCATTGGAATACTGAAACTAGTTCTTTGGAGTAAAAATGTTTTTGGAAAACCAAACACTTTACGGAGTAAGACATTGAATCAAAAAGCGTCAACAATCCAACGGAACTTAATAATCTCGTATTGCATCATGGGATATATTTTCGGTGGCGGCGGACTAGCAATGATTTGTTTACATCCTTTTTTCCATTGCTTAACGAGGAATACGTTGCAGGGGTTCAGGAAAATCGCGATTTTTCACATATTCATTAACGACATACCTAACTTTTGCTCATCGCACGGTTGTGTTAACAAGTCTTGTCACCTAAAATGTATAAAAGAAAAGACAACATTTTAGAAGTTTCCTCTGAAAAGGCCGGTAGTAAAGGAATGGCTGAGTTATATGGAACGTGGCGATTTCCATCCCAATGTGCAGTACCGAATATATTCTGACCACTTTGAGGAAGATTTTTAATATTATGACACTATGAGTCGAAGGCAGTTAAAACCTGATAGTCTAGCTTCGAATTTTAATTAAAAAAAAAAAAAAAAAAAAAAAAAAAAAAAGACTGAGGAAACTTACTTTGCATATTTGGATCGGAAAGTAACGAATTAAATCCAACGCTCTTTTCCCAAAGACCAAAACATAATTTTTCTTTTATTTGACGTTACACATTCATTCAAGAAGATTCCCTAGTGTGTGACAATAGGAAGTTTTTTGGTGTTGTTTCTTAACCCCAGTTTGTCTCCATATTACGTATTTGTCTGGGCCTTCTAAATATCTCGTTTTTGCAAAAAAAAAAAAAAAAAAAAAAAAAAGGCAACCTCCGAGGTTTACGTTTCAGATGTTTCGCCAATGCTTGACAATAAGAACGTGAAAATTATAAAATACCATTGTGAGAAATGCGTCGTTAAAAAGTTCACAATGACTACCGGTCAACCGGTCATGTTGTCCTACATCTTTTTCAAATAATCACCGAACACAAAATGTTTTGCTATATTCTTGCAACTTTGTTTTATTCTTTTTAAGAAATTAATTTCTCGTTCATCGCCCCCCTCTATCTCTATCAATTCGTTGGCATACTTAAAGACGTTAAAATAAAAAAAAACAAAAACCGGCCAATAGTGAGGGGTAATCAAATAGCGACAGCATTAAATCAGCAACCATGTTTGGCTGTAGAAATTCACTTCTGACGTCACATGTATAAGGTTTATTAGTCGGAAGAGGCCAAGAAGAATAGAATGGTAAAATCTAGAAATTTCAAAGCTTTTAATGCAAGTACATAAAAAATTTATTAAAATTGTCGGAAAGTAATTAAAATTATAAGAACGTGCTAAACATTAGTGTAAATTTCGGAGGACTGGCCTGTACCCGAATGTTCTAATCCAGGCCTATTGACTTCATCTATGATTAATGAACAAGCTCGGTTAGTTTGGCACTGCCGTGTCCCTTTTCACTCCGTGGTCCCTTTCGCCCGTAAACCTTCTTACCGATAATTAATGTGAAATGAAAACGAAATGTCATTTCTACGTTTCAGAATTAAGTTGGATGGAAACAGGGGAATGGAAATGCAATCCTGGTTTCCGTACACGATACCTCTGAATGGCAAAAGGGGTATATAATGGGGTATATATATATATATATATATGGTGATAGGGAAGAGAGACTGTGCCGTCTCAGTGGCATAGTAATCTAAGCGCTGGTTTCTGACCGTGCGTCCAACAGCGGTTCGGGTTTTAATCCCGGTGATGCACGGATGTTGCATCACCGGGATGCGGGTGGCCTAGTGGTCAGCGTTCTTGACTGCCATGGAGATGACCTCAAGTTCGATCCTGTGCAGGTATGAACGTTCGAACCACTAAATACCCGCCGTGCGTCGGATGGGCACGTTAAGACGTCGGACCCCGGGTACTGGCCCCCCAGTAATAAATAAGGGCGTCTTTCTCCCCTTTCTACCTCGCTTCCGTGTGACTTTCCTATCGGGCACTCTAGCCCGAATCTCCTAGCTTCCTATTTCTAAGGGTTGTTTAAGACCTGGGGTCAGACACTCCCTTCCTAAAATCCTCTACATATACGATACGATACGATGTTGCGTTTGTCTTCCGGCACTGGCTCCCTCCCTTTCCTGGAACCAGTGGCCCTAAATTAAGGATGGACGATTGCTTATAGTCCATCGAGCTGCTCACTTTAGTCCCCCAACTAAAAATACAAAAATAAAGTCTAACGTTTCTGTTACAAAATCTAAATTAAATGTTTCTTAAAATACATGAATGAGCAAATGAGCTTCTTTGAGCGTGAATTAAATTTCAATTTTTTCTTTTACGAAACCAACGGTTTCAATTTACTTGCTAATTTCAATCAATATGGGGCACGTAATATCTGGAACAACTGATCATGTAACCACTTAATTCCCACTTTACCAGCCGATATGTTTTTTTTTCTTTTACCCAGCACCAATTTTGCTAAATTTCCTGGCGTAGATCTGTGCCGAGCCCTTACAAGTGTAAAGATTGTCTGAAATGATTTTGACTGGGTTTCTGTGGGGCGATATGTGAAAACTGCCAAAGAACTAATGCAAAGAAAGAGAATTGGAGACTAATTTGATGATTTTATTTCCTGTTTTGGGGTTACGGATAACCGTATACCTTAAAAATAACCAGAAAAATAAATAAATTAGGAGGTTCAACTAACACGATGCGTTTTTGTAGTAGAAGTCGTTAAATTAGTTTGTTTTTAATTTTTGCTATATATATTGTAAGTTATTTTAATCTGAACTCATTTAGGACCATCTGTAGGTTAATGATAAGCGGCGAATATAGATCAGATCATATATAGAGGATTTTAGGGAGTGTCTGACCCCAGGTCTTAAACAACCCTTACAAATAGGAAGCTAAGAGATTTGGGCTAGAGTGCCCGATAGGAAAGTGACACGGAAGCGAGGTAGAAAGGGGAGGAAGACGCCCTTATTTATTACCGGGGGGCAATACCCGGGGTACGACGGCTTAACGTGCCTATCCGGCGCACGGCGGGTATTTACTGGTTCAAACGTTCGTACCTAACCAGGATCGAACCAGACGCGGTGAACATAGATCAGATCATATGTAGAGGATTTTAGAAAGGGAGTGTCTGACCCCAGGTCTTAAACAATCCTTAGAAATAGGAAACTAGGAGATTTGGGCTAGAGTGCGCGACAGGAAAGTGACACGGAAGCAAGGTAGAAAGGGGGAGGAAGACGCTCTTATTTATTACCGTGGGGGGCAGTACCCGGGGTCTGACGGCTTAACGTGCCCATCCGACGCACGGCGGGTACTTAGTGGTTCGAACATTCGTACCTGCCCAGGATCGAACCTGAGGTTATCTCCATGGCAGTCACGAACGCTGACCACTAGGCCACCAGCTGCCCAACTCAGTGAATATAGATGATGATGATCATATGTAGAGGATTTTAGGAAGGGAGTGTCTGATCCCAGGTCTTTAACAACCTTTAGAAATAGGAAGCTAGGAGATATGGGCTAGTGTGCCCGATAGGAAAGTAACACGGAAGCGAGGTAGAAAGGGGGAGGAAGACGCCCTTATTTATTACCGGGGGGCCAGTACCCGGGGTCCGACGGCTTAACGTGCCCATCCGACGCACGGCGGATATTTAGTGGATCGAGCGTTCGTACCTGCCTAGGATCAAACCAGAGGTTCTTCCCGTGACAGTCACGAACGTTGCCCACTAGGCCATCCGTGACCCGCGGTAAATATAGACTGCTCAGATTTCAGTTCATATAGAGCTTTTCCAACATTTTACTGTTCTTTATTATATTCGTCTCTTAACAATATGCTTGCCTGTATAAATACAACGCTAAAGCATTTATGTTAACTCCATTCTGCGTTTGCCAATATTCGTTTTGACAAAACTTTCTCACTTAACATGAATACATCACGCCTGGTTAAAATCTATTTGCCGGAACAACCAACGAGTTGCCAAAAGGAAACGCCAAACATTAACTAATTACGAGAGAGATTTATGGTCAAATCAATTTATCCCACCAGAGTTTTGGTCAGGTTTCTATTTGTCATTTTATGTCTTAGCTAATGGTTTTTTAAACGGACTCTTCGCAACCGATCAAGGACTTCGATGGGTAAAAAAAAAAAAAAAAAAAAATGCCCAGTCCATCGCCTTCAGTCAATGACAAGATTAACGACCTGAATCTTCATTGTTAACAGAAGACAGAAGTCCCAGTTCAAACAACCTCACCGTGATTACACGGAACGAGAATATCCCCCCTTCCTCGATCCCTTTTTCTTTTTTTTTTTTTTTTCAGAGGCACGCAAATTCGGTGTTCAGGCAAAATGGCCGTGTCGACTGCAAGTATAGGAAAAGGGGGACTACACAAGGTGCTCTGCCAAAACAAACCCCCGGATAAATTATTAGTTCTGAGAACGATTACCGATTTCCGGAAACTTCAATTGCAGTCGATTATCATCGAACACTGAAGAAGACGAAAGGATGATGGGAAGAATGACGTAACGTGCGGTCTTTGTCTATTTGGGAAAGTGACCCACGATTATAACACGATTTCGGCAATCTAGCAGCAATTATCGCAATTTAGTGGTCCGCGTTCAGGTTATAAATCTTTTATGCATTTGGGACTACGTCCAAAGAGATGTCTTAAACAGCCAGAAGGTCACGACCTCCAGATCATCTTTTCAAAAAATTTGAATGAACTCCTAGCACCGCTTCCTGTAAAGGATTGAGGAATGAAGATAAGTAAACACTTCTGTGTAAGAACCAATGGGTCATTAGTTCTTGGATGATTAGCGTCCAAGCTGAAAATATTGCTGATCCATCTTTCGGGTTATTGTGCGTTTTCGAAGTATTGTACTTGGAAATTCTTTGTTTTATTGCGCTTACTCTTTTTGCGACGTTTACCTTTATTTAACCTCAATTTAACCGTCCTTTGGAGCGTCTGACCTCTTGTGTTAATTTAGTTTCTTCTTGTTAAAGGTTTTCTGACTAAAAGATGCATCACTTCCGCGAATTTTTTTACAATTTTGGATCACTGACAGTGGATCGAGCACAGAGCCCATTTAAGACATTTAAAAGTGGGCTAGGGGAGCTGCAGCCCCGGGCCCCGCATTTGCAAGGGACCCCTGAATTATGCGGAATGCTTGAAGAACTGACGAGTTCTGCAGTTTTTTTTTTTTTTTTGCAGATAGCACGGTGAAAATTATGAAAAATTGCCTTGTGCAAACTTTTCTATTTCTTTACACTATTTTAGGAAGAATCCGCAAAAAGTATTGTGGCCCCAGTCCGTCCTCAAATTTTTCGAAAGCATTACAGATGTTGTTTTTCTGTACCCATCTGTAACTGCAGAAAGTTTTCACACATTAACAAATCGTTTCAATCGTGATATTTG
The DNA here is from genome assembly GCA_039090855.1 of Macrothele yani. Taxonomy (NCBI): domain Eukaryota; kingdom Metazoa; phylum Arthropoda; class Arachnida; order Araneae; family Macrothelidae; genus Macrothele; species Macrothele yani. The sequence goes on from CM077004.1 coordinate 38,977,882, forward strand.
GATCATATTATTTTGTACACTACTTGGATATAATTTCAACAAGCTAAGTCAGGGGAGGGGAGAGGGGTTAAAGCAGACCTGATTTGGTGTCTATTTTTTTAACCATGCATTTTTACTCTACTTTTTACCTCACTGAATCGGATTTTCTTTTAATTTATTAAATCGTCGCCCATCGAAATGGACAATTTTAACACAAATAATCTTAACCGATTTCTTTCTCTTTCTTCTTTATTTTCTCTCTCTCTCTCTCTCTCTCTCTCTCTCTCTCTCTCTCTCTCTCTCTCTCTCGTCAACCCCCTCCCCCACCCACGCATACCTGCTGAAGTCGATATCCCTGGGCCCATCTTCAGTGCATCAGGCCACTACTTTTTTCAGGACTGAACCACTGCTGGGGCACCAAAATACTGTCCAGCCCCCTCCCCCTGTCTTCTTAAATGCGCTCTGATCGAGCAGTATGTATTGTAAAAACTGAATATAGAGAGATAAAGCGCAGAGGCAGAAACGCATGTTACTCAGAGCGAGGGTTAAGCAAGATAACTGTGTGGAGTTGTCGAAAGATGCACTTATATTATCAAAAGTTTTCGGAAACTACCAAATATTTCCATACACGTAAAGGACGGTTGCGCAGGAAGGTGCGCTGTGAGTGTGGAGGTAGGTGTACAGAGCTGAGATGTTCTGTAGTGTTATCAGTAACTTTAAAGAGGATATGTCACGTGGACGTAAACTTCCAGAGTTCCAGCGTGGGCAGGTCATAGGATGTCATTCGAGTAACGTTTCCATTCGATCCATTGCATCTATACTGAATAAACTAAAATCTACTGTAAGTGATATCCTGAAGAGATGGAAGCAGGACGGAGCTACTACAGAAGAAAAAAATAATTGAGGATAGCCGCTCAAACTGATGGAACGTGACAGAAGAGCCTCGGTAAGAAATGTTAAGAAATCTAACTCTTCCTCTGCCGCTTCCATCGCTGCTGAAGCAGGAAATGCTTGTAATGGCTCGGCTAGTACCATACGTAACCGCAGAGAGTTGTACAGTGTGGGTTACTATGGCATAGCAGCGGTACACAAGCCACACATCACTACCGTGAATGCGAAGTGACGTTTGGAGTGTTGTTTCCCGTCGTTCCTGGACTGTGGGCGACTGTGTTACATTTCGAACCTGAGTTACTGCGGAAGCCAGAACAAAAGCCAAGGTCATGCGGTTCGCCCCCTTCCTTCTAGGCAAGCCGAGCTCATTCCAATCTCATATGCAACCCCCTCCGAACACCCCTGGGACCTGACCTGGCGGAGTTGCACCGCCTCGAGGAGTGGGGTACAGGTAACGCGGTAAACGAGAATGTTGTTCGAAAATTTATATTAAATATTTTTGCATCCAACAACTGGAAAGCAGTTCTCTGAAGTGATGAGTCACGTTTTTCACTCTTCCAAACTGCTGGGAGTGTTTGGATTTGACGACAGCCCGGCGAACGATTTTCGTCGGACTGTGTTCTAGCTCTTTCAAGTTCGGCGAAGACTCCATCCTGGTATGAAGTTGTCTTTCGTGGATGGGAGTCAGCCCGTTGGTTGTTATACCACAAACTATGAACTCTGAAGTGTATCTTGATGTTTTGCCCTGCCATGTGACAGTATTATGGAAATACCGTTGCCTCTTCCAACGCGATCGAGAACCACACGACGTGTGCAGGTCTAGTTTTTGAGGTGGAATTGTTTGGAAAATGAGGTGGCATTGTTAGATCGGCCAGCTCAGAGCCCTGATCTTAAACCCATAGAATACCTCTGGGATGAACTGGAGCGATGGATACGAAATTCATCACAACGACATTCTTCGCTCTCCTCTGGCAGTAGCTTTGCAGGACGAATTGCGAGCCATTCCTGTTGAGACCCACCAGAAATTGTTTAATAGTATGCCTCGACATGTTGCTGCTGTCATACAAAAAACAGGTGGAGCAACAAGTTATTAATCGCGATAATAAAACCATTTGTCCCAAAACATTGTTGTGTCCGAATACTTTTGATAATGTAGTATGTACACCACGATCTGCACAGAAAACAAGTAAAGAAGGCTATCGCATGTACCTAGTACCTTCCGTTTGCCATTCAAAGAAGTTAATTGTCAAAGTCCAAATAAAATGAAAAAAATTTAATTTGTGAGTACGTACGAGGAAAAAAATCGTTTATCAAGCCATTGATATATCTATTGCATATAATTTTCATGCTTATTCGAGAAATGTAGGAGATATCAAAAATACAAAAAGCAAGTGGATGGGTTTGGGGAAAACAGCTTCCATTACACTCAGTAAGGAAATAAGACATGGCAAACATAAGTTGGTACAATGGATAGAACAAATGAACGCCAAAAATGGGGTCATTCCAGATGAAACTACTTTTTCGGGAAAAGGCTTAGTAATTTTCTGCGAAGTCCAACATTTTTTTAGCAACCCTCATCATTCAAATCCTATTTAATTGTTATCTTGCTCTCTTCATAGTAATTTTGCCCACCTTCCAGAGTCCAAAATCATTTCATGCAATCTTCTCTCTTTTATCCCATTAACGTATCCATATAGATACCATCTCAAAAGATTCTTCTCAATAACTTTAAATAAATGGTTTTGTAAGTATTTGAACTCCATCATTTTTCTTATTCCCTAGTTCTCAGATCTTATGTATTCTGGTTTGCACTCCAAAGTTCCCTTTCACTGATATTAATTTTTGTGACAAACGTGATATATATATCATCATCATCATCATCATTGTCAACCATTATCAATCCACTGCTGGACGAAGGTCTCCCCAAGTTTCCTCCACAACGGTCTGTCTTGTGCCAGTCTCCTCCATGTCACCCCTGCATACTTTCGAATTTCATCCACCCATTTCCCATGTGGTCTTTTTCTGGGTCTTTTCCTGTCCCTTGGAATCCAATCTAAAATTTCGGCTGTCCATCAATAGTCTGTCCTTCTGGCAGTATGTCCAGCCCATTGCCATTTCAGGGATTTAACTCTGATCATGATGTCTTCCACTCTTGTCATTTTTCGGATCCACGAGTTCCTTTTCTTATCTCTCCTGGTTACACCAAGCATGCACCTCTTCATGCTGCTTTGAGTTGTCTGCAGTCTTTGTATATCTCTTTTAGTTAAGGTCCACGTCTCTGCACCATACGTAAGCACTGGAAGGGTGCATTGATCAAACACTTTTCTTTTAAGACATAATGGCATATTGCTCTTGAAAATTATGCTGTTTCTTCCAAAAGCTCTCCAGGCAAGTTTTGTACGCCGATTAATTTCTTCATCAATGTGACCCTCACTTGATATCTGCTGTCCAAGATAAATGTACGTGTCTGTTATCTCCAGCTTTTCTCCATCAATCAATAAATCTTCATTTCTTGTAAAAGCATTGAACATCACTTTTGTCTTCTGAAAGTTCATTTTTAATCCCACTTCTTTACTCTTGTCAGCAAGTTCCTGGATCATACTCTGCAGCTCTGATGGGGTAGTTGCAAAAATTACTACGTCATCAGCAAAACGAAGGTGGGTTAGATAATCTCCATTAATCTTTATCCCTTTGTTTTCCCAGCTCAGCGACTGAAAAACACCCTGCAATGTGGCATTAAAGAGCTTCGGAGATATGGTGTCACCTTGTCTCACTCCCTTTCCAATTTTTATGTGTGTTGTATTTTCAAACAGCCGAATCTTTGCACTTGCATTTTCATAGATGTTATTAATAATATTAATGTATGCATCTTCAATACCGCAGGTTTTCATAGCCATTGTAACTGCTGATGGTTTCACCGAATCAAAGGCTTTTTCATAATCGATAAAAGCCATGCACAATGGAAGTTCATATTCCCTCGCTCTTTCAATTAGTTCTCTCAGTACGTGGATATGATCTATTGTGCTGTAGCCACTCCTGAATCCAGCTTGTTCTCTCGGTTGAGCCATGTCCAGTGTTACCTTCAAGCGGTGTGAAAGAACTTTAGTGAAGATTTTATAAACTACTGATAGAAGGCTGATAGGTCTGTAGTTTCCGAGATCCTCAATGTCACCTTTCTTATGTAGCAGGATCATTGTAGCGGTGTTCCAATCCTCAGGAATCTTTCCTTCATTAAGGCATCGAGTGAAAATTTGGGCGAGTACTGTTTCAATTTCTCCACTTGCTTCCTGTATGATGTCTACAGTAATTCCATCTTCTCCTGGAGCTTTTCCCCGCTTCATGTTCTTGATTGCATGTGCAACTTCTGCTGGAAGGACTGGAGGAACTCTGGTACTGGTATCTTTCATGATGTCTGGAGTGCATGTATCATCCCTTTCATATAATTTGGAGTAGAAATCTTTCACTCTTGTCAAAATTTCGCCTCTATTTCTTGTTACAGAACCATCTTCTTTTCTCAGTGCCATAATCTGTTTTCTTCCCTTACTGAGATGTCCCTTTGCTATCTTTAGGCTTTGGTTGTTTTCAATTGCTTTCCTCACTAGTTCACAGTTGAATTTTCTTACGTCTTCAGTGATACTTTTTCTTACTGTCTTGCATAGCTCTATATATTCCACTTTGGAAGTCACATCTTCTTTAGTTGTCCTCATCTCTCTTCTTTTTGCATCAACATTTTCGTTTTTCCTGATAATTTGTTTACATGCAACTTGTTCTTAGACCCAGCTAATTTTGTTGCTGTTTCCATAAGAGCTTTGGTTACGCTATAGAATCCTTTCGGGCCTATACTGAGGGTTCGGACTGCCGTAGCTTGGTTTAAAATCGTGCTTCTTAACCACTTAACCAGAATATTTTCGGAATGGCACTCACGTTCAAGTTAAATCGCGATGATGAATTTTTTCTTAAATGGTAAAATTAATAGCGTGATGGATTTTTTCTTCAGTGATTCGAGTTATTTAATCACTTTGTTTTCTGTTGAAACTTATTTTATATTGTTTTAATACGTTTGTAAATTTATTTGCTTTATGTAGAAGCACTTATCGCAAATTAAGTATTTTCTGTTTTTTAGTGTTTTTTTCAAAGCAAAAAATTTTCTGAAAATTCAGAATTTTCCTGGCGAAAAAAATCCATGAGATTCAGATTTCTTTTCGTCATTTCACGGAAAAAGTATCAGAAATAAGCTTCGTTAATTCCCGAAAGAAATCACGGCGTGTGAATTTCAGAAATTATTTTTACAGTTCAGTGGGAGCAAGTGCTAGAGACATTTTTTAAAGACGTATGTAAAACTAAATAAATATTTTGAATGCCTCATATAACCAAATAAATTTACTTTGGTAAACGAAGCTATATATTCTTAAGAAAAAATAAAAAGACTGGAGAAAATACATATTCTGGCTCTTAGGAAACAAATTAGTGAAAGTACTGTATCCAGGGTTGAACCTGAGAATGGATATTTTCGTATGAAACTGCATAGAGAGCAGTGGGAAAAAGGCGACTCAGTGCCAAAATAATACACTAATATCTTTATGTACTTGTCATGTACTTGGAAGAACTGCCATTGGACTTTAATTACTGTGTAGAAACGCTGGAATATTCAAGCGTATCTATTGACGGTTGGAAGATTCTGCTTTCACATCTTTCCTGATTGAATAGATTTCCTGCAACACGAAAAACCATGCATTCAGATACAGAAACGGTCAGAGTTCGTAACGAAGGAGTATATTACAAATACTACGACCCGTAACAGTGACAAGATATTCGAAGCTCTTAAATCTGAAAAAAAAAAAAAAAGATAAACGTTGCAGAAAACTCTTAAAATTCTTTGAGATTGATAACGGCACGGATCATTTTCAGAAGCACGCACGCGCACATACACACACACACAAAAAAAAACAATGTCCGACTTCAGTGATTTAAATCAAATTCTTTCTGAAATTTAGAGGGAGACAAAGAGAGCGCTTCCCTCCTTAATATATCAACATTTTGTTTCACTTTATTTTTGTAAAATGTTTTTCACTAAAGACAAAAATAGCAAGCATACATGGATGTAGTGAAATTCCGGACATCTTTATTCTTCGTTTGAGCATTAACAGTTTTGTGTATGAATCATTACGAAAAAGGCATGAACACAAAGATTTAATATAAAACACAGGGAGACACGCCTAGGCCTGCGACGTCATAAATTCCTCTGCCGCAGTTTTCGTTTGAAATCTGAGGTAGAAGAGTTACTTGAATGATATACAAATAGCACACCGTTTCTAGTCCCTTTCAGATTCTGTGTGCTCTGTACTTAACGTTCACAAAATAATTTTTTGGAAAGTTTCGGTTTAGTTTATTCACAAAATATATTTTTGGAAAGTATCGGTTTGGTTTTCTGTCTGACAAATTATGAAAGTTCAAGAAAAAATTCTATAACATTTAAAAAATTTTAAAGTTCCACGACGGAATGAGTGAAACTGACGGTCTTTTACAAATCTCAAACTCAGGAGTGTTTTAAAATCAATACAGAATAATAATAATCAAATAAATTTTTTTCCAGTTTCGTGAGCGAGAAAATATTAAAAAAAAAGAAGTTCTTTGGCATATTTAGCATAGGAAAGCGCAAAATTCGACATGAGGCGACAAAGACGATACCTGAAGTGACAGAACTTTTGAAGTACGTCCACAATACCTCTGGCCTCAACCTCGGCAGGGGCCTCCGCTGATATCCTTAAAAAAATTCTGTTAGAAAAATTTATCTAAAATATTCTGAAATCGTCAGCATCTCTGTCACTTAAAGATATGAATATATCGTATTATAAGCTAAAAGTTGTGTACTAACGAAATCATTTTTTAACTAAAAATATATTTAAATACTCCTGAATATAATTTTCTGTTGTATTTTTAATTTCAAAAATAATTTTAAGTTAAAAGCGATTGATTTGGGTAATCTGGCTATGTAAAATAAATAAATTCGCAAGTGATAGACAAGCCTCTATAGTTAGGTAAAGCAGAATGTGCTTTAACAAAAATAAAAGTAATTGTGATTTTGTAGCGATGATAAAGGCATACAATGATTTTCTTCTGATAACACTAACTCCCTACCCTCAACAAAGATAACTTTATTTCACTAAAAATAACTGATTGCAAAATAACTCATAGCAAACGTTTTCTGAGTGAGATCTCAATTCAGCGTTAGCCCCGGGGCATAGCATAACACAATCCAGTCTTGGGCTTAAATGTCAGGAATGAGCATCCTTCTTTACAAAGTTTCTAAAGCCTTCTTTTAAAATTAACGAACATTTCATCTTGGCTTTTCCGAAGTCTAAATTTCCATTTCGTGTGTGTTCTGTTTATTAGAAATACTTTTTAAGAACATGTTTCATTTTCCCAATTTGAGTGCTAAAATGTGCCGCCCTGCTGGTGGTGCAGCGGTGTAACCGAGGGCTTATGATCAGTCGTCCGAAAAGGGCCAGGGTTCGAATCCCGTGAGGTATGGATGTTGTGTTGGTCTTACGGCGCTGGCTCTCTCCCTTCTCTGGAACCAGTGGCCCTAAATTAGTGAAGGACGACTGCTTATAGCCCGTTGGGTTGCTCACGGTAGTCGCTAAACCTCCAATCAAAAAAAAAAAAAAAGCGCTAAAATTTACCGTTCTTCAGGCTCAGTAACACGGTTGAGGCCAAATATTCTATTGAATCGTACAGCTGCATCCCGAGGTCAAGTCCTTCAAGATGATATTACAGCAAGTAGTGACGCAAAAGAAGAAAAATCGCTGATCGGTAAACCTAGATTGGGCATGTTTTTGCCATTATTGCCGGTTGTCGACAAAAAGACAGCTAAGTTTCGTTGTGATATCTTGATGTCCCGACTGTATACAAAGGACTAATTGAATTTAAGGCAGGCGGAATGGTCATGTCTCAATGATAAGAAACAATAAATAAGTGAAGAACGTAACAAAACAGCGTCGGAGTGAAAGATCTCTAGTAAGCTCAAATTGAATCTGACAGGGCGAGATCATTTTGCCGGAAGGCTTACGATAATCTTGAAGTACATGATTGGAGGAAGTTGGAGGCGGTCTCGGCAGCATGTGTGCACCGCACCCTCCCTCTCCCACCAACTACCATGATAAAGTAATAATACAATGTCCTGTCAGCACTGTTTGTGAGGACGTCTTGTCTTGGCGCGTCTCAGAACAGCGACGAATTATTGAATTTCGTGAAAAGGATTACGAAGCCACGCATTATGTTTTCAATTTTCCGTGGCATCATTCCTCATGGATTGATTGATTGTAAGTCACGTTTCTGACCTCTTACTGGTCAGGTCTTGGGTTTGAACCTATTCACAATGAATAAAATTTCACCACCCTATCGGATTCAATCGGAGCTTACTTAAAGATACGTACGATTCTCTCAGCGGTAGAATTGTTTCGTCGCTGAATCTTGAGTCGTGCCAGGATGTTTGTATAGCGTCTTCTCCTCCTCTGCAGCGAGAACTAGGTGCCCATAGGGAGCAGAAAAGCTAATGCATAAAAAACTAAATTATTTCATTTAGTGTGCTTTACTTTTATAATTCTAACTACCTAACAAATATTAGCTGGGAAAACATTTTTAATAACTTAAAAAAATCGTGGGGAAAAGAGTGGCAGTTGTGTGTGTTGTCGAAAGCTTCCGATTTATGAAAGATCATACGGTTTGCATACATTGGTTGTCAGGCTCGTCTTCCAGCGATATTTTGGGGAAATGCCGGTTTCTCTTTGGTTTAAGGGCGTTGCCTAAGTAACACTATTTATATATTTACTTGTGAGAATCGTTCTGTTCTCCTGGAGGTTTTACTCAAAATAGTTATTTGCTCATATTATTTTCCTTAACTGGTCGATTACAAATTATTATCATATGATCAAAAAATCTTTTACACCCCTGTGATGTATATACATACGTTTATTCCCCCACCCCCTCCTCTCTTTAAAGTTCTTTTTGAGATTTTCTCATAAATCGCGTTACTTTATAACATAAAAACCTCATTCCGGTGGTGGACGTTCAACCCAAAACTTTGTACTCCGGAGCTACTGTTCTTTCAACCGAACTAAGTCGGAAAGCTTATCTCTTCAACTTTACCGATATGGCTCACACTCACTGCAGTAGTACGTCATGTCAGGTTGTACCACCCCGGTGGCGTAGTGGTGGAAGCGCTGGCTTCTGGCCATTCGTCTGAGATTTGTCCGGGTTCGGATCTCGGTGAGACATGGATGTTGTGTTTGTCTTACGGCATTGGCTCTCTCCCTTCCCTGGATCCAGTCGCCCTAAATTAGGGACGAGAGACTTATAGGCTATTAAGTCGCACACGGTTATCTTTAAACCCCAATCAGACAAGGCACGCAGTAAGTTCCATTGCCCCCCCCCCTCCCCGTGAGAATGGTTGGGCATGAATTTTTTAGCCGACAACTATGCTCGAAGAACCATCCCACTGTAAAAGAATTGATTTTATTACTTACAGGAGTTGTGTGAAAGACTCATCACACAAACTTTTCAAAGCTAACGGTCAGGAGGTTCACTTTCGTTCAGACGCCAATATACGACCTTTTGTCGATAATGGGATTTGACCCAAGTATTCCTATACTCCGGAGCAACTTTTCTCCCAACTAAACTACTCCGGTAGGCTTATCACTGCAACGTTATCGACATGACTCGTACGTCGCCGCCGTAGTATATCATTTACGTCATATAACGTAGTACGTTACAACTTCTTGGTTAACAATTTTCTCACTGAATGGAGCATTGCTTCCGCGAACAGCTTGTGCGTTTCGGCAACTCTGAAAGTAAGTCAGAACAAATAAAAAGTCGACGTTGAATGCTAAGAGTGTGAAGAGATTTGTGGAGACGAAAGAGATTAAAATCCCTTTGAATCAACGAAAATGTGATTTCTATATGATCGAGATCTATCTTAATACAAGGTGTATTTTCTGTTAGTAGATAAATTACAACATGACGATTATATTGAGTGGAAAATAGAGGAACATACGTCATACTTCTGAAATATCTAAGAAAATAAAATAATAACGGCGTTGCCGTTATTATTTTTATTTTCTTAGATAATTTCGAAGTATGACGTTATGTGTGTTCAAATTCAAAGTTAGCTAAGAACTTTAAATACCTAAAACACCATTGAACCTTCAGAAAAATGTTAAATACTCTAACTACTGCTTTAAAATGTAGGCTCTACACACCGTAACTGCTTAATTATGGCTGACTCTTCGGCATTGTGCTGCTAAAGTAGTTGTTCGAGTAGCCAGATAGGTTGTTTACTTTTCTTGAACAATCTGAAATTTTTGCTCCTATGCCCCCCCCCCCTCGGTTGAATGGTCAGATGCCCGACCCGAAAGTCTATTGAGGAAGCTTTTCGAGTGGTTAAGGTGTAACAGTGGTAATTGCACCTTCGAACTCTTCAATTCTTTGATTTAATGAAATAACGATACAAGAAATAAAGAGACAACAGTATTGTGACTCCGTCTAATCATCTGAGCTATTCATGCAGCATGCCACCCTGGTGGCGCAGTGGTGTAAGCGCTGGCTAACGATCATTCGTCCGAGATGGGTCCGGGTTTAAATCCCAGTGAGACATGAATGTTGTGTTTGTCTTACGGCACGGAATTTTTGCCTTCCCTGGAACCAGTGACCCTAAATTAGGGACGGGCGATTGCTTATAATCCATTGAGTAGCTCACGGTGGTCGTTAAACCCCCAACTAAAAAAAAAAAAATCGTGTGTCATCCGAACTCAAGCCCTGGTGACAAATGGATTGTACGTTTTGTGTTTGTCATGATATGTCAGCTTGTAGAATAATTTTTTTTTAAATTTCCAGGATTAGTTAAACCATAAATTTAAAATAATCCTCATATTTTTAGGCAATTTGATGAAACCGTCGTGTGAGATTCAATTGTTTTTAAATTCATATATTTGAGGCAAAAATTCTCGAACAGCGCATTTTTTTTTCTCCCTAAATTTGACCACAAAAGTTTCGTTGATAAGCATTCCTTTTGTTTTTACCGAAGACTTGACTTTGTTGGAGGGAAGGTTTTTTTTTCGCTGGGATGGGCAACTTGGGGAAAATCCAAATCTTACAAAAGTTTGACATCCCATGTTTAAGTTGTAATCACTTGTATTACTCTTCCCTCTCCCAAAACTCATAGTGTTACATTTATTGTTTTAATGAATTCAGATTCATCGCACAATACTTTTAACGAAATTAAATGAAATTCGAAGAAAAAATACTACTACTGCTACTGAAATCTCTCCCTTTGCATTTTAGTTATTTGATACCGTTTGGTAAATTGCGATGTTTCATGATTTTATTAGTATATAAGTTTTTTTGTTTCTGTTCTTTGAATATCGCTCTTCAGGCTCTTTTGCTTCATATAATTGATTTGTCACTTCATGTTATTTTACGTCATCTTGTGCTTTTTTCTTCATTACACATTCACTCCCCGGTGGCAGAGTAGTCAGAGTCGTAGGTTTCTGGCTAGTTGATTGAGATGGGAACCACGTTTGAGTTTCTTATCAGTTATGGTTAGTATGCTTGGCTTACCGCTCTGGCTATTTCCTTCCCTGGTACCAGCGTCCTTAAGTTAAGGACGGCTGATTATATAGCCCTTATAGTTGCCCATTATTATCCTTAAACATCAATGGATTACCCCTCCCCCCAATATATTAGTCACTCTACTTTCCACATAACCTTTATTCTTTCTAATTATAATCGTTTCATGGCAGGGAAATTTCGTATTGTGGACGTACTTCAAAAGTTCTGTCACTTCAGGTATCGTCTTTGTCGCCTCATGTCGAATTTTGCGCTTTCCTATGCTAAATATGCCAAAGAACTTCTTTTTTTTAATATTTTCTCGCTCACGAAACTGGAAAAAAATTTATTTGATTATTATTATTCTGTATTGATTTTAAAACACTCCTGAGTTTGAGATTTGTAAAAGACCGTCAGTTTCACTCATTCCGTCGTGGAACTTTAAAATTTTTTAAATGTTATAGAATTTTTTCTTGAACTTTCATAATTTGTCAGACAGAAAACCAAACCGATACTTTCCAAAAATATATTTTGTGAATAAACTAAACCGAAACTTTCCAAAAAATTATTTTGTGAACGTTAAGTACAGAGCACACAGAATCTGAAAGGGACTAGAAACGGTGTGCTATTTGTATATCATTCAAGTAACTCTTCTACCTCAGATTTCAAACGAAAACTGCGGCAGAGGAATTTATGACGTCGCAGGCCTAGGCGTGTCTCCCTGTGTTTTATATTAAATCTTTGTGTTCATGCCTTTTTCGTAATGATTCATACACAAAACTGTTAATGCTCAAACGAAGAATAAAGATGTCCGGAATTTCACTACATCCATGTATGCTTGCTATTTTTGTCTTTAGTGAAAAACATTTTACAAAAATAAAGTGAAACAAAATGTTGATATATTAAGGAGGGAAGCGCTCTCTTTGTCTCCCTCTAAATTTCAGAAAGAATTTGATTTAAATCACTGAAGTCGGACATTGTTTTTTTTTTGTGTGTGTGTGTATGTGCGCGTGCGTGCTTCTGAAAATGATCCGTGCCGTTATCAATCTCAAAGAATTTTAAGAGTTTTCTGCAACGTTTATCTTTTTTTTTTTTCAGATTTAAGAGCTTCGAATATCTTGTCACTGTTACGGGTCGTAGTATTTGTAATATACTCCTTCGTTACGAACTCTGACCGTTTCTGTATCTGAATGCATGGTTTTTCGTGTTGCAGGAAATCTATTCAATCAGGAAAGATGTGAAAGCAGAATCTTCCAACCGTCAATAGATACGCTTGAATATTCCAGCGTTTCTACACAGTAATTAAAGTCCAATGGCAGTTCTTCCAAGTACATGACAAGTACATAAAGATATTAGTGTATTATTTTGGCACTGAGTCGCCTTTTTCCCACTGCTCTCTATGCAGTTTCATACGAAAATATCCATTCTCAGGTTCAACCCTGGATACAGTACTTTCACTAATTTGTTTCCTAAGAGCCAGAATATGTATTTTCTCCAGTCTTTTTATTTTTTCTTAAGAATATATAGCTTCGTTTACCAAAGTAAATTTATTTGGTTATATGAGGCATTCAAAATATTTATTTAGTTTTACATACGTCTTTAAAAAATGTCTCTAGCACTTGCTCCCACTGAACTGTAAAAATAATTTCTGAAATTCACACGCCGTGATTTCTTTCGGGAATTAACGAAGCTTATTTCTGATACTTTTTCCGTGAAATGACGAAAAGAAATCTGAATCTCATGGATTTTTTCGCCAGGAAAATTCTGAATTTTCAGAAAATTTTTTGCTTTGAAAAAAACACTAAAAAACAGAAAATACTTAATTTGCGATAAGTGCTTCTACATAAAGCAAATAAATTTACAAACGTATTAAAACAATATAAAATAAGTTTCAACAGAAAACAAAGTGACTAAATAACTCGAATCACTGAAGAAAAAATCCATCACGCTATTAATTTTACCATTTAAGAAAAAAATTCATCATCGCGATTTAACTTGAACGTGAGTGCCATTCCGAAAATATTCTGGTTAAGTGGTTAAGAAGCACGATTTTAAACCAAGCTACGGCAGTCCGAACCCTCAGTATAGGCCCGAAAGGATTCTATAGCGTAAGGACTGAAAGCCGCCCCGGGGGTGCAGTGTCTAAGCGATGGCCTCTGATCATTCATCCGAAAGGTGTCCGGATTCAAATCCCAGTGAGGCATGGATGTTGTGTTTGTCTTACGTCACTGGCTCTCTCCCTTCCCTGGAGCCAGTGGCCCATAAATTAGGGACGGGCGACTGCTTATAGCCCATTGAGTTGCTCACGGTGGTCGTTAAACCTCCAATAAAAAAATAAATAAAAAAAGAACTGAAAAATAAAGAGTTTCCGATCTGCGGAATTTCTGCATAAATAACTAAAAACGTGAAACGGACTTCTGAAATAAACTGAATCACTGACTACGGAAAATCTGTAAAAATGCGGAAATTAAAAGAACAAAACAAAAACAAAGAAACGAACTTTTAAAAACGGAAAGTGAATTCATTTTCCGTGAATTCACACCACTTATTTTTTTAATGTATTTTGCTTCTAAAAGATATTAATTATATCTAGTGTATTAGAATTAATTTTATAACTGAACATTTTGGGATTATTATTATTATTTAAATTCCTGTCAGGAACGCTGTAATTTAGAAATCAGTAAAATTGGACTAATTTTGTCACTTTTTTAATTTCGTGCTTTAAAGACTACCATGTGCAACACTTAATGATATAAGGAGTCGTCGGCCGTCTCTTATTTAGGGTCATTTGTTAGAAGAAGGATGAACAGCCACGCCACTCGTGTCTCATCCGGTACTCTAATCCCGCGCATCTCGTGCAAATGGCCAGAAGCCAGCGCCTCAGACGACCCTTCCACCTGGGCGGATGTCCGATGTGTCTTCAGTTCAATTCAATTCAGTTTATTTAGCTGTTATATTAAAACAAAACACACAAAGTAATATAACAACAGTGTAAGGAAGTGTAACAGCAAGGGAGATCTGGGAAAAGGCGCACAAGTGTCCTGACAATGCCCTGATCTCCTTACACAAATGTAAGCAAGACAGAGTTACACCTGACAGCATGGCTCACAACATTTAAAGATACTAGTAGAAATTAGTATTGGTAAAATTATTCCCTCTCCCCCTTTTTCTCAACTCTCCTCCCAACTTTCCCCACTTCTCTATCACCTTGCCCACCTAGTCCCGCTTTCCCATTATATCCCTTTGACCTTTTTGTCCCTTCTTCTCCCCCCCCTTTTTATATACTCTTGGTAGTAGCAGAATGCAAAGTTTTTTTTTTTTTTAATAGATTTAAATTATTTATTACTGTAAGATCATGAGGTAGAGAATTCCAAAATTGAGGCCCAGTATAACTTAGAGACTGTTTAAGATACTGGGCCCTGCGAAAAATTGGTCTTTGTTGAGATCCACCTCTAGTACATAGTCATCGGTAGGTAATAAAATTTCAGTTAATGCATCAGTTTTTATTCTCCTGTACATGGCTTTTCCAAAGTTATGTTTATATAATTGTTTTGGTGTTCATATGTTATATAATCACTGTCAACCACTATCAACCCACTGCTAGATGAAGGCCTCCCCAAGTTTCTTCCACAACGGTCTGTTTTATGCCAGTCTCCTCCATGTTACTTCCGCATACTTTCGAATTTCGTCCACCCATCTCCCATGTGGTCTTCTCCTGTCCCTTGGAACCCAATCTAAAATTTCGGTTGTCCATCGGGGGTCTGTCCTTCTGGCAAAAATGCCCAGCCCGTTGCCATTTCAGGGATTTTACTCTGATCGTGATGCCTTCCACTCTTGTCATTTTTCTGATCCTCGAGTTCCTCTTCTTATCTCTCCTGGTTACACCAAGCATGCACAGCTCCATGCATCTTTGAGTTGTCTGCCGTCTTTGTATGTCTTTTTTAGTTAAGGTCCACGTCTCTGCACCATAAGTAAGCACTGGAAGGATGCATTGATCAAACACTTTTCTTTTAAGACATAAGGTCATATTGCTCTTGAAAATTATACTTTCTTCCGAAAGCTCTCCAGGCTAATTTTACCCCCCGATTAATTTCTTCATTAATGTGACCCTCACTTGATATCTGCTGTCCAAGGTATTTATTATCTCCAGCTTTTCTCTATCAATCGAAAAATCTTCATTTCTTGTAAAAACATTGCACATCACTTTTGTTTTCTGAAAGTTCATTTTTAATCCCACTTCTTTACTCTTGTCAGCAAGTTCCTGGAGCATACTCTGCCGCTCTGACGGGGTAGTTGTTAAAATGCTACGTCATCAGCAAAACGAAGGCGCTTCAGATTAATTCGCATTGCTGTCGTACATTTGTGTTCGGACAAATGAATTAAAATTTTTAGAAAGTGTGGGGAAGTGAAACTGGGTTAAATGGAACTCAGGAATACTTTATTTCTGAACACAAATTACCAGACAGAAAATTAAAAAAAAATACAGATCGACAATCAGATAGCAAGCATGTTGTACTACTTGCTAAAGGGAGAAACACTTTTCTCATAAGGAATATCTTGGCTCATCGTACATTGAATGTACACACACACACCGGTCATTTTACTAGGTACGCTCTCTAATTAAACTTCTTGAGCGCAACTCTTGGAATCCGTTATGTTTAAAATTAAGAAAAAAAAAAAAAAAGTTTTGTAAAGAATGAGGTGCAAACAAATCTAACTTAATGCAATCTATTCAAAACTATTCGCATTTCTGTATTTTTCTGCATTTTAATATAATTTACGAACAAATTCGATGAGGAGGAAAAGTGATTCAGTTAATTTAAATTCGTGTGCCTTTGGAATGTGACAATTGATGAATTTCAAATATTTTCTGCAGATGTTTTCCTGGTTCAACACTCCGAGAGCACAGTCCTTAAGTGCAACTGTTTTATTAATTACGTCTCATAAGTGTTCGTCTCTCTGGACTTATTCTGACGGTATCTAACAAAGAAGTCAGGTGGGTGTTCATAGTCAAGGTTGCAAAGCATCTGATTGCGTGCGCTAACGGACACAGACCATCCTACAATTTGAATGCAAATCATGTATTTCCATTTGCTACAAGGCTGTGGTTTTCATATAGTATTTCTTTGTGAGACTTTCCGTGCATGTTTTTAATAGCTTCTATGAATATTGGAAATTCAGCAACGTCATTTACTTTAAATTAGGAATACTGGTCCTACAGAACAGAGACGAGGGAAGATTAACGTCAATTTCCCGCTACAAATTCAGATTATTGAAGAAAACTCACGAACTCTAGTTCACAAAAAAAGGGATAGAAACTTATTTTTACACAACAGAGATAACGGGATTGCCGTGTCGCCCACTATTTAGTCAGTTTTGATATTTCAAAATTAAATAACTAGTTTCTCTGCCTCCCACGTGAATCAGGAGGAGACCCAGAAGCTTATTTTGGGGAGGGGCGGGTGTGCTTCGGTCTGAAAAAAAAAAAAAAAAGATTGATAGGAATTATGGAAGAAACGCACCCACAAAATGGCAGCGTTGCCCTCTCTCTCTCTGGAATTGCACGACCTTTCAAAAACTTTTTCCATAAAAAAAGCAAAAACAAAAAAACGAGCTAAACTCTTAAAACGATGCCTGCATTGAGAGAAAACGAGCTCCGTGCTCTTTAAATATTAAGTCCAGATAGAATATTTCAAAATAAATTTGTGCCCAGACGGCTTAATTTAATAGAAAAATTCCTCCAACTTAAATAGTCTAATCATTCTGAAGGGATATGACTGGTAATTCCTTTTCAAAATATTCTCTTATTCTTTCGAAATGCAGGATTTCCACTCGAAAATCTGCGCATTTTTATTAAAATTTTGCAAAAAATAAATACAATGTTACGATCTTGGCCATTTATAAAGGTAGTCTCTTTTGTGTGTGTGGAAGGGGGGGGGCGCTACAGTTGCTTCCTACTGGATCCGATACTGAAGTGAATTAGAAATAATTTCATGTTTTTTTTTTTTTTTTTTTTGTTGCCTGAGCTGTTTTAATGGCAAACTCGACTACGAAAAAGAAAGAGGGCCGCACCTGTGGCACAGTGGTCTAAGCGCTGGCTTTCTGCCAATCGCGAGGGTTCGGGTTCGAATCCCGGTGAGGCATGTATTGCATATTGTTTTTGTATTACGGCACAACACTGTAAACAAATTTCTGAAATTCATGAACCACTTTCCGTCATTTCTTTCGTGAACTAACGAAACATATATCTGATACCTTTTCCGTGAAATGACAAAGAAACTTGAATTTCGCGGATTTTTCGTACCAGGGGAAAATTCTAAATTTCAGGAACCTTTCCGCAGTTTTTTCCTCATATTGACGGTAAATTACCGTTTTAGAGATGTGTTAACGGAAAATTCTGAATTTTCAGAAACCTTTCCGCAATTCCTTTCGTATATTAACGGAAAAATTACGTTCCCGCCTTTTCTTTATCCGTATAACGATAAAGACCGGTAATAGGAGCGATTGGTGAGAATACTTGAGGTTTGATTAACTTTTAAATTTCAATCGTCTGTCGAACTTGGAAGTTCCGTAGCGAGATCGGATATTGTAGATAGCATATCGTATCAATTTTATTTTATTGTGGCACAGGATATTTCTCCTCCTCCCTAATTTGAACACCAGATAATATAATTGTATATTGCGTTACTGTAAGAAACCTGGTACTTAATTATTGTACAGATGATTATACTATGTATATGTATTAGTATTTGGACGACTTAAGGCAAAAGTTTGCTATTATAGCTATCAAGAGTAAATTTTATATTTAGGAGGCTTTTTTTGTGAAATAATACTATAAAAAATACATTTCACCTTTTTCTAAAGATAACTGAAAGTCATTATCAGTTAACAAAAATCAAGTTGCAAAGAATGTTATTATTGCTTTGAAAAATCACGATGAAAAATGCTTAATTTGTGAAAAGTCCTCCTACAGAAAAAAATATTACAATCCTATTCAGTAAAATAATAAGCTCCAAAACAAAATAAGATGGGTAAATGACTCGTATTAATGACAAAAATAAAAAAATCATTGTCGCGCAATTTGCTTTACGATGTACGTGATTCTGAATCCCGAGCGTTTGTGGCTCAGTGGTTAAAGAGGTGCGTTACCTGCTGAGCCAACCCAAACGACGGGGGATAGATCCTGACTGACTGCACCCTAGCTGTTATTTGGGGTAAGGGCTGAAAAATGAAGGGTCGTCAGTTTTGCGGAATTTCAGTTTAAATACTGGAAAACCTGAAATGTTTTTTTCTGAAATAAACGGAATTTCTGACTACACAAAATTTGTGAAAATACGGAAGTTAAAATAAACGGGCACTTTTAAAAACGGAAATTTCTGAAAAATACTGACACCTACCGGCAACTTTGCTGCACGTTATTTTCAGAAATTTTTCGTTAATTCACACCACTTATTTTTTTACAGTGTAGCTCTCTCTCCCTTCCCTGGAAGCAGTGGCCCTAAATTAGGTGCGGGCGTCGGCTTTATAGCACATTGAGTTGCTCATGGTGATCGTTAAACCTCCAGGCAAAACAAAAAAGAAAGAAGCGGCTAGCGCAAATCCATTTAGGCTTCATTTGTCAGATCAGGTATTTCAGATATCAACAGTTAATTGGCTTCAGTAGTTCATAATCGAATTTCAGTATTTGAAGTTTCTCAAGCTGATAGCTTATTACGTATTAGGCTTTCAGTTCGAAATGAAGAGCGGTGGATGGTACAAAGGAAGGGACGGAAATGTGAGAATTCAGGTTCGATTCCCGCTCCAGACCAATAAAGTGTTCGAAGTTTTCTGAAAATATAGTCTTAAGTTAATGAATGTATCTCCATGCTACAAAATAACGATCTCCTGGCTGTCGTGTAAGAATCTGGTGACGCAGTGCTCTAATTGTTGGCATCTGCCCGTTCGTCCGAGATCAGTCTGGGTTCGAATTCCGGTGAGGTATGGATGTTGTGTTTGCCTTACGGCACTGGTTCCCTCCTTTTCCTGAAACCAATTGCCCTAAATTAGGGACGGGAGACTTCTTACAGGCCATCGATTTGCTCAAGGTGGTCGTTAACCCCCACCCCTCCCCCCAAAAAATATGGCACTCTTTAGCCTCTCTCCAGCCGGACGATTGTAAATAGGTAGTAAAGTTAAACAGAAAGCCGTACGTGCTGATAAAATAAAAAAGTAAAATAAGGATTATTATTTCACAAGTACACCTTTTAAGAGTTCGGCAACTGCGAATGCATATAAAATAGTAATATACCGAAATGGTGACATTTCTCATCCCGAAGAATCACGTGCGTATCACAGCTGTCTTGCATTTGTCCAAAGTAGCGAACGGTTGTCTCGAAAGAAGATCGGAGGTGTCATTCGATTCTTGTGAGTTAAAAAAAAAAAAGTTTCTCCGGTTGATATCAAAAGACAGCTTATGCAGAAAGTGCAACTTCAGCAAACTGCTGAAATGATGTGCTGCTGGTACGAATGCTGCAACCAACGACATTAGTTAGCACTGGGCACCCAAGCAACAGTGCGAATGAAGAAACGAAATCTGGCCATCAGTGGGCTTTTACTCTTCCCACTGTTGCATCTTCTGAAAATACGTTGCTTCACCACACGTTAACTAGTGAAAATTTTCCCTTCTCCAGCAACATGGTGAAACAACTTCACTCTGGAGGAATAAAAAAAGCTCTGTAAGAAGAGGTGACTGATTGTTTTCGGTGGCTATGCTGAGAATCAGTTCGTTTTGTACTTCCTATTCAGAACTGTTACCTTCTTTTTTAAATTAGCTTGTGCGTTTCACTGCTCATGAATCTGATATGGGCGTTCAGTTGTATTTACAAAGCCCGTTAGTTTTTAATTAACTATTTTTCTTAAATTTGGTATGCATTTTGAGCAGCAGTTTTCATATTTCATAAAGGTGTTCAATTTCTCTTTCAGATCTCAATCTGTTTCAGCCGAATCCAGATGTTATGACCCCTAGAGGCGGAGTGCCTGGCGGCGGAGGCAGTGTTAGCTGCGGCGGCGTCGGAGGAGGAGGCGGCGCGGCTGCCAACGTGTTCTACCGGTCGCAGATGATGCACGGAGATATGCCCCTGCAGCACCAGGTGGTGGCTTCCTACGGCGGGAGCCCCGTCGTAGGCCCTCCGGGTCCATCTCCCGCAGCAATGTCACCATACTTCAGATCAGGTGGATATTCCCTCAACGGCATGGATATAAACCGAAGTTTTGCACCTGTTCCCACAGGACCTGGAGTTGATATGAACCGTAAGTTAAAAATCATTCTAGTTTGATCGTATTACAACTTTAAATAAATGCACCTCTTGTGTATTTTTATGATAAAACGACAACTTCTAAATGAAAAAAACGATAAATTATCACCTTTTTAGTACTAAATCCTAAATGTTGGAAGGTTGGAAAACCTTCCAAAATTTAGGATTTAGCACTAAACATTTTGGAGGGTTAGTGATATAATCCTCCACCCCCAGCAAAAAAAACACGGGGGCAGTTTGTACGCAGGGGTGAAACATCACCTTTGACCCCTCAAATTTCATTTTTAATTATGCCTGTAATCGGAAATCGGATAAATATATATTTTTTTTTTTTCGTTTTCTGCCATTTTTAAGGTCCCTTCTGATTAGACTAAATATCATTTTCTATTTCGATTGTTAACCATCTCGAACTCTGAATTTTTTAACGGCCATTCCTGAGACGCGGGTTAAACTCTTTGTTTGTCCAGTTTGAGTGGGGGAAGTTTCACGAAGTACCAGCCTTAAATAAACAGTTATCCTGAAATTCGTGAAAGGTATTGTGTTTTTATGAAAAGAGCAGGAATGTTTTCTATTCCATTTAAGTATAAGTCTCACTTTAAAATAATAAAAGAAAAAGAAGGAGTGGGGAAGAAAGGAATGAGATATGAGATAAGAATTGGTGTATAAGGCAAGTGTTTTAGTTCTTGTGAAATTCATAATAATATGGTGTCCAAATCAGTACAGTTTTACGTCGTTTATAATATCAGTAGAAAAGGTTTCATATTGAAAATCCATCTATTATAGATATTATCACCATTGTCAGCCATTATCAATCCATTGCTGGATGAAGGTCTCCCCAAGTTTGCTCCCCAACGGTCTGTCTTGTGCCAGTCTCCTCTATATTACTCCCGCATACTTTCGAATTTCACCCGCCCATGTGGTCTTCTTCTGGGTCTTTTCCTGTCCTTTGGAATCCAGTCTAGAATTTCGGTTGTCCATCGATGGTATGTCCTTCTGGCAATATGTCCAACCCATTGCCATTTTAGTGATTTTACTCTGATCACGATGTCTTCCACTCTTGTCATTTTTCTGATCCATGAGTTCCTCTTCTTCTCCCTCCTGGTTACATAAAACATGCACCTCTCCAGACTTCTTTGAGTTGTCTGCAGTCTTTGTAGGATATAAAACTCAAATTTCTCAAATAGGTAGGATATAAAACTCAAATTTTATATTAATTTATATTTTATCGATATAATCGTATTATCTGTAGCGTGTTCTCTAATGGTGCCATCACGACTTGTTTTACAACAGCACAATACGTTTTTATAATCTGAGTAAAAAAATACTTATCCCGATTTCTTGCTCCCATTGCCAATAATTAGCTCCGACAACCCCCCCCCCTACCTCTGCCTACCCTCACAAGTACGGAAAGCATTTGTTGCTGTTATTTTGTGTATCCAAAGTTTTGTAATTTGGTGGAGAACTCTCATTAATTACACATTCGTAATATCGATGTAATTATTTAAAAGTAAAATCAATTGTTTTAATGAAAATGTATCATAACCGCAAATATTTTTTTAAGAAATTCGAGACAATTTCATTAATATGAGGTATTTTTTAAGTGTTCTATCAATAAAATGGTGTTAAAGCAGATCAGTGAGAATGGGGCTTTCAACCTTCTCACATTATAAGAGACAATTTACGTTCATGTCCCAATTCCTTTATCACACACACATAACAAACTCAGAATTAACGAACAGCACATTTGATGGACTTAATTAAAATTCCTAAAAAGTGATCCCTGATAGTTCTCTCTCCTTCCTGGAACCACTGCTTCAAAATTATGGGTAGGTGATAGCTTATGTAGCCTCCAAAGTTGCTCACGGTAATCTTAAAACATCGGAGAGAAAAAAATGGTCAACTAACATGAAACATCAGAATTTTCCGAAAAAAATCATGATTTTTTCTCGCGTGAACATAATAATAATACTGTGTTCAGTGATAATTTTTCAGATCCTTTAATCAGAAAAAGGTCATGCGCATACAAATTTTAGGAGCGGACACAAGTTCAGAAATGAAAATCATAAAATTTGGAGCACTTTTTTTGTTTAGGTTTTCTTTTGTAAGCTCTGTCTTTGGTTAAAGATCAGTCGTTTTTATTTCATTCAATCATCTTTGTCTGGGTCTTTCACTTTTTTAGTCCGGCGTTTTCATTTTCTGCTGGACCATTTATTTGGGCAGGTCCCCAATGGGTTTGTTGATTTTCACATTCATTTTTTTTTTTCGTGTGTGTGTGCTACTCGCATTAATGAGTATTCTGTTTTATTGTGTTTTAGTCTGTTGTGTTATCCAAGAATTTACCAGATCGGTTCGGAAAACAAGTTAGTAAAATCATGCAATGCATTGATTATAATACGCTTTTCAACATACCAGAAATCGTTACTCGAGTTATGAGGATAATGGCTGTGGAATAAATCTCGCTCCTGTGTCCTGACCTTTGAACCCATTTCGATGATATTCAACAGAACCGGTTCATTGTACCTCTGGAACAACATGATAAAGTTTTGTCGTAATCGAAACATTTTTTACGTAAGTTATGACGCATAAGTGGAATGGATTCCGCTCTTATGTCCTGGCCTTTGACCCCATTTTGTACATTTTCAATAGAATTTGTCCCCAGGTGGTCCCCTACCACATACTAAAATTTCATCGAAATCGAACCATTTTTACTCAAGTTATGAACTATAAGAGCAATGAAATTGATCCCGCTCCTATGTCCTGACCGTTAACCCAATTTCACCCATTTTCAACAGGGTTCGTCCCCAGGTGGTCCCGTACCACATACTAAAATTTCATCGAAATCGAACTATTTTTACGCGAGTTATCGTGCGGGCAGACAGACGGACAAAGCTGGAGCATGTACGCTTCTCCAACCTACGGTTGGAAAGCGTAAAAAAAAAAAAAGCCGATTTTGAGGGCAAAAGTGAAGGAGACATACCCCTTCACAATCTGTTTTTATGCGAAATAGGCGCTTTTCATTTGTACAGCTTTATTTTGTAAACTCTTTAGAAAATGATAGAAACCTTCCCCCATTTTTGAAATTCGACACAAATACAGAGTCTGAAATACATGATTACACCCGATATAAGATTTCTCGCAACCTTCCAGCACATAATTCTTGTTATGCTGACTTATTTTATACACGTTTTATCAGCGCTGAATGCGATTTAAATGAGAGAGAAAAAAAATAAAAAAAATAAAAGCGTGCGTAAATCCCATCTTTAATTAACACAAAGCAACCGAAATTTTTTTATTCGGACACCGCTGGGATCATACCACAGATCTCTCGATAACTAGCCGTGTGCGTTTGCCTTCCACTACGGTGTCCAACAATCCAGGGCGCTATGTGTGTTTATCCGTCAGCATCTGACTTCACAAATACGTAGGGATGGGCTTAGCAACTGAGACGTCTCCATCTGGTGGGGCTTAACGGCACAAGCTAATAAATTATAGCTAATAAATCCAAAGGGCGAGGGTGATAGTGAAAATCTTCCAAATACGTGGAGACAATGTGAAGTCATCGCTCTTTCTACGCGAAGACTAACCGAGTGCGTTCGACTTGCGCTACGGTAGCCAACAGTTCACGGCGTTCGAGAGATCTGGGGTACGATCCCAGCGGTATCCGGATAACAATTTTTCGGTTGCTGTGTGTTAAAGGGAAACTTAGAAAGAGCCATGACTTTGAATATTCACATTGTCTCCACGTATTTGGAAGATTTTCACTATCACTCTCTCAAATTCATGCACTGTGGTTAAAATAAGAGATGCATGAATTCATGTCTTTAAGCTTTCATTGGCTAAATTCGCGACTACCGTGTCTTACATAAATCCCTCTGAAAATTCCTGTGATTTCCTTATAAATGGCTCATAACATGAAATCATTTTTTAACTTCAAAAATGAACGTCCATTAATATTTTTTTTTTCAAAGCGGTTGCGTTATCATTAAATATACGGAATAATAGAACCTTGTAAATGCTTTCACTTTTAGTGAAACGCAGCTAGAGTGAAAGAAAGGAATGGGGTGCGAAAGAGAATCGTAAAAACAAAAACTAAACACTTTCTTTTCAGGCGAAGCAAAAAAAGTACTCTTTTGTTATTCTAGTCATACTGCTGTCCTTGTCATCTAAAAACCGAAATAATATTTTACGATCTAGGCGGGCGACGTCTAGTGAGAAGGCCATCGTCTGCTTGGCCAACAGGTTAGGGTTGTCTTAGAAGCCGTCGCTATGCACGTGTAATTTCTTTTCTTGTAACTGTGTCCTATTGCTCTACTGAAAGTATGAATAAAGACGAGTGCATTTCAATTACCGGTTTTGAAAGTCTAAGCATATGTTTTCTTGAAGCAGAAAGTCCCAATGCGATTTATTCTGCGGTTGAGGGAATAAATAAAAAACTAAATAACTCCCTAACAGAACTTTACCATTTTTTCTGAATATATGTTGTTCAATTTTTATCGAAATTCCATCGAAAACAGACAAAAAGTTTAGCGAAATTTTTTCTCTCTCAAAATAATACCTGCATTTCTATAACAAAATGCGGAAAAATAAAATAAAAACAATTTTGTACCAGATTCTATCCAATGACTTTTTGAAGGTGGAGAGAGTTTTGGGACGTTGGTTAACGAAGGTTATAAGGAGGCGCCCGTTCATAACTTAGGACCGCCGACTTCAGGAAAGGGGAGAAACAGCTCCTAAGGACAAACACAGTATGCCCATATCTGGTCGGGGACTCGAACCTGCACGCAACTGGGAATATTTGGCGATTCGGCTACCGGAGTAGTTGTCAAATACTATCTGGGCTACTAAAAATAGTATTAAAACATTGTAAGTGAAGCGAAAGGTTTCTGTCTCACATATATATACACACACTGCCGCGGTGGCTGAGTGGTCTGAGGCGCGGTCTTCAGATCAGGGGCCATAAACGGGACCCGGGTTTGAGTCCTCGATGAGGCATTAGCGTTGTGCCGGGGAAAAGAAACAAACATACAGGACACGCTCATACGCACCGAACACTTGATTCGGCTTACCCTCACTCAGGGCCTGCTCAATGTTTACGCCTAGATCCAAAATGCCATTTTGGTGCCCCATTGTGAACTTTTTGCTGCAGAAAATCACCCACTGTTTTCGAATTTAACATACTCGCATGCACATTTGGCTCTTCTGCTCGATTCCACTGGTGAAGATTTAGAGACAAGGAGTTTTAGCATCTTTCAAGTACTTAGTGACACAAACTGTCACGAGGTAAAGGGTGATTTCATTAACGTTCGAAAATATGGGATAGGGACTTTCTACCCCCCCCCCGTAAAATTGTTGGGTGCACTCAACTAGCCGGGTCTGTACTCAGTGATTCCAGAAGAGATAAAAAATACTCAAGAAATTTATTATTGTGCTCTACATTTTTTTTAGGGGAGAAAGAAAAAGAAAGGTACGCTCAGTTCTGATTGAGCCGTCAACTTGTAACACAAGACCACGACTTGCAGATCGGAGAGTTGAAATGAGCTGTTCGTGCATGGTTTCAAAGCGTTTATTTAATTTTTTAGAGCTGACACAGGTTTATGATATGAAAAGTAGCTTATATTTTTTACAAATAATGCTGGATACATTGCGAACACGAAGAAGATCGATACACGAATTACCCAGGGTGATGCTCTGTCTTCTTGGGCCTCTTACATTCCTCATCACTTGCTCTCGCCTCGCCTTTTTTTTTTTTTTTTTTTTTTAATCTCCACTTTTGCTTGCGTTCATTCTGCAAATTCCGTGGTATTGTCGAATAAATCTCGCCGAGAGACTTAAAACGATACCACTCACAGTCGTTTTGCACGCACGGTTGTCCAGATAAACCGCGATATTGTCAAAAGTGTTCACCGATTCACAAGAAAACAATTTTTCAACTGTTCAGTTCAAATCACTGCGAAATGTTCTTCGCATATTTGAATAGATCTTGTCGAGAGCTTTAAAACGATACCGCTCACAGTTGCCAAAATAGACTGAATCAAACGCGGCGGCACCCCCAGAAATACTGCATCATCTTCCCCGCGCACGGGGAGTGTCGCGTCCACGATGTATTGTGCAGTACGCGAATTGGACTCCAATGCTGTTTACGAATATTCTAACACGATTAGTGTGCTCCACGCATTTTTAACACTGTAATGATTTCAACTTGGACCTATTTTTGTCACAGGCGGTAGGCTTTAAGTCGTCCTATACTATCAGCGGAGTTAGTGTCCTACGTAAAAAAAAAAAAAAAAAATGTGATTCTCTAAATTTTTAGACAGCGAAATTCTGTCTTATTATTAACTGTAGCTCCAAATAGCTGCTTCCTTTGTTTGATGGGGAAATACGACATGCAGCGGGGTAGAAGGCGGGCTTCAGAAAAATAAACACTGTGTTTCGTTTTCTGAGAAAAAGGAAGATTTAAAACGAAAAGAAGATGCGTTGGATTATGCGACAATGCAAGATAACCTTGCGCGCCAAAGAGAGGATGGGGGGGCAGGATAAATTGGTCAGTGCTACTTTCGAGTAAAAACCACTCCTTGTTCTCGGTTATAAAACGAAATAAGGGTATAGGAGCCCCAGAAATATTGTTTTCCACACACACAGGTATTCAATCAACATTTAGAATTTTGCAAGAGTTGCGTTGTCAAAGACGCTCCCATAGAGATCAGAAGACTCCCCGATGTCTTGTTTACATACAGGCTTGAGCCGGCCATGCCATCACATTATTTCTATGAAAATCAAGATTCACAGGTGGTGTAATTGCTAAATTAATAACCGCATGTAAAACTTGTAAGAAGGGACGAACCAAGAAAAACCTTCGTAAAGCACTCAAATTTATCATCTTTAATTTATCTCTCATTTATGTTTTTGTTTATCTCGAAAAATTAAGTACGCTACATCAGTTCTCTATCAGATGTCCTATTCCTAAATATGATGAAAATGGGACATTCATTGCCTGTTTGAATGAAATACACCTCCAAACTTGGGTGGGTAACTTTTTCCTGGAATATTTTTCTGAATTTAAGAGTACGTTACCCTCGAGCAATTGCCGTAGAACTTTTCAGTTGCCGCAATGTTGCAATTTGACAACTGATACCATATTTCTACGCTTCAAGTACGTTAAGTTCAGGACGTGTTCAGTATATTCTTTCTTGCAAAATTTTATTTAATGTAATCCTGAATATAAAGGCTCGTTTCTACAGAAATAGCGTGTACTTTAGCATACTGTATCACTCTTTCCTTCGGCGCTCTTTGGCCAAATATGAATAGCCTTTGCGCCATAAAAATCGGCCAACCAACCTCTTTCCTTCAATCTCTCTTCTTTTTCATTGCTTTCCCCCCCCCCCTCTCCATCCATTGTGAATTTGCGTGGAAAAGAAACGGATTTTCTGATTTGCCTACTGCGGATTTAAAATTTTTGCCGTCCCTTAACGCATGACAAAGCTAAGAAAGAAATCAATTGATTTCGTTTAACTCGATTTGATAGAAAACCGAAAATGATGCACATCTTTGCATCTGCAAAAGCCATAAAAACATTTAATTGGTTAAGATTTTATAAACTGATTCATTAAAACAATCTTAATCCTATTGTGGTTAAAAATAACCCAGTACTTCCAGCCAATTTAAACGTTTTTTTTTGTTTGTTTTTTTACTTCCTTTTTCAGAAACAATACGGTCTCTCGTGCTTACTGAGAAATGAAAAGTAAGATAACATTTAACGCTATTCCCAGTGTAGCCCATAAAATACAATAGCTGTTTGTTCTCCAAAAAAGACTGTTTATCACAAAGTATTCAATTTTTTTGTCGTTTGCCATGTGCATTTAGAATTTCGCAGGCGATAGGATTTTATTTCTGTTTCAAAATCGCTTATAAAATCTCTTTGATACAACACTGAATGCGGTCACTTAAGCAATTACTATTTTTATTCATTTTCGTGTGATTTCTACGTGAGATGGGGGGCGAACTAGGAAGAAGAATCTTATAGTTACACCAAAGACTAAAAGTGGTTTCAAATCACTGTTACCAAAATTAAGTACCTAATATGTCGAACTGACATCTCATATCTTTCTAAGTTCTGATGGCTTAATCTGCTACTCAACATTAATCAGCCGTTGGTGCAGTCGACGCTGCATTCGTTTTCAAGTATACTGCGCAGGAGAAAAGAAAATACAAAGTCCAAACACTTTTCACGCCCCAATCCGTTACATGTAAGCGCTAAATATCACTGCACTGCTTTCAACCGAACTGTGCCGCCCCGGTGGCGCAGTGGTCTAAGGCGCTGGCCTCTGATCATTCGTCCGTAAGGGGTCCGGGTTCGAATCCCGGTCGAGCATGGATGTTGTTTGTCTTACGGCACTGGCTCTCTCCCTTCCCTGGAACCAGTGACCCTAAATTAGGGACGGGTGACTGCTTATATGCTCACGGTGGTCGTTAAAAAACCTCCAATCAAAAAAAAAAAAAAAATAATCAACCGAACTGTAAAAATTTATGAGGTATTAAGTTCCGAATAAGAGGTCGAATCACAATTGTATCAAATTTTCAAAGAGAAGAAATGGACTCTGGAAATACATATTTGATTATAACTCAATCCATTCGTAATTCATATTTTAATGTGTGTGAGTTTATGGTTTCCTTCTCAGCTGGTCTTCAACTTAAAATTTCACACTTTGTGCTATAATTCGCACTGTGTTCATCATCTCTTGTTCAATCTGTATACTATACATCGTTTTTCTCAGGTCCAATTAGTTATTGAAGCACTTTCTTTCCATGTCACTAGAGGGTTGACAAAAAAATAAATTCACCACGGTGATCATTCCGTCAACGCACCTGTAGGAAACTCAAAAACCATGAGTATAAAGAGTAAATATAGCAAATTGGTAACACTGAGCATCCGGAAGACGCACATGCTTTGTGGAGAGGAGATTTGAGCAATCTCTGCCTCGCAAAACAAGCATTACTTAACACATAGGTCGAATTTTGGAGATAAGCAACTGGAAGCTGAAGTTAGAAAAGTAAGTCCTAGTTTCCATGAATTAAGTAAACACAAAAATTGCGATAACTCAAAAACTACAGGATGAAATTTGGTGAAAACCTGTATAATATTGTATGTTAGAAAAAGACCCTAAAACATTTCGTGAGAAACTTTTCATTGGGACAAAAATGACCACATACAGAACCAGGTGAAGAATAGAGTTCAAAATGAAATAATAGCCAAAGTACCTCAACTGGGAGTGTGATCACCTTTCACAACGATGTATCTAGGAGCTCTCTAAGTAACAATGATTCTTTTTCCTGCAATGCTTGTCTAAAACAGGACACCGACACACACGTTTGAGTGTCTCGCCAGCAAATGGAGTTTTGTGCCTGAGGAGACATGTAGCGTGGAGTGAAGAGGATTTCAGGCAGGCGTTGAAGAGCTTCACTCCACGCTAAATGCCGCCTCAGGCACAAAACTCCGCCCCTTGATGACGTGACACTCAGACGTGTCGTTCAAACGTGTGTGTCTGTGGCCTGCTTAAGCCCCTCTCAACCTTGGGGAGGGGTACAGGGGTGAAAGATTTCCGCCTTTTTGGAAGTCAACTGGGTAGTTCCAGAGATCAATGCAGAAATGCAATAAAACAAATTAAATCAATTTAAATATGGGATTGACATTACTGGCTTTGATGTAAGCACACTGACTAAAATAAAATTCCTATTCGTTCCAAAAGAAATGTTAGACAATTTTATGGCTTTTTATATATGTATGCATATATATGGTGCTTAGGGTAGCTAATAAATGCTGAAAGGTTAATTATTTTAGCATATTCCTATGTGTGAAAAGTTCAGCCTTCTTCTGCTATGACCACTTTCATGCGTGGGGGTAGTAACAAGTCACCCTGTAGTATCCAGACAGGCTCGATCGCATTAGGGTCGGGAGACCTGGCTGGCCAATCCATACGGACAATGGTCTCCTTGTGAAGACATTGTTCTACCAGCCTTACTCGGAGGGGAACCTGCGTTATCTCCCTGTATGAGAAATGTATCTCTTATGACACCTGCATAAGGGCAAACACAGGGGTCCAGAACATCATCTCTATAACGTTAAGCATTCCTGGCTCCTCTTGGAAGCATACAGAGGTCTGCGTCGGAACTCTTTTTTGACAGCGGGGGCAAGATATCGGAGAACTAAATATTTCACCCTGGCATAAAATTTATCGTACTACTGTAAAAGAAGACGTACTGACTTCATTACGAAAATTTCCTGAAATTTTTTTTTTCGATTAAACATTGATGTATTAAAAAAACACTTTGCATATCCACATAGTAGTTTCTTAATGTAAACTAACTGTACACATGAACGGCATTAAACTATATATCTTGGTACTTTTGGATTGGTACGAATTCCATAGGAATTGTAACCGTAGACGCTATAATTATACATTGAAGGAACTTATATCTCATTCTTCAATTAACTTACATTTCCCTATTTATGTTTACTCACTGTTTTTAGAGGAAGACTAATCTTTTGCACCTAATGAGACAAAACATTGCTGGTCTTCTAATGAACCAGCCCTCTGGACTGTTTAATAAGACATTTACCTCCGGACATTTCAAAACATTGCTGGTCTTCTAATGAACCAGCCCTCTGGACTGTTTAATAAGACATTTTCTTTCAAGACATTTACCTCTGGACATTTCAAAACATTGCTGGTCTTCTAATGAACCAGCCCTCTGGACATTTCAAAACATTGCTGGTCTTCTAATGAACCAGCCCTCTGGACTGTTTAATAAGACATTTACCTCTGGACATTTCAAAACATTGCTGGTCTTCTAATGAACCAGCCCTCTGGACATTTCAAAACATTGCTGGTCTTCTAATGAACCAGCCCTCTGGACTGTTTATTTACCTCTGGACATTTCAAAACATTCCTGGTCTTCTAGTGAACCAGCCCTCTGGACTGTATAATAAGACATTTACCTCTGGACATTTCAAAACATTGCTGGTCTTCTAATGAACCAGCCCTCTGGACTGTTTAATAAGACATTTACCTCTGGACATTTCAAAACATTGCTGGTTTTCTAATGAACCAGCCCTCTGGACTGTTTAATAAGACATTTACCTGTGGACATTTCTTGGCTTCTCAGGAGTGACTCACATTAAAAAAAGTATTCAGATTTCTAGATAGTTCATGGTAAAAAAATGAAGAGCAATACTCAATTTTTATCAAAATGAACTTAACCCCCCCCCCTCCGTAATGTTTGAGATCTCCAATCACGAACATATGTAATTTGAAAAAGAAGAAAACTGAGGGGGCAAATGGGATGTTTTGCCCCCACACTCATTTTTGTGCGTGGGCCACTGCCCCCTCGGTTCCGACGCCGCTGGTCTGCGTGAACCAAAAAAAAAAAAAAAAAAAAAAAAAATGCCATCCCATACCAGCACGCTACCACCAACTTTAGTGTCCCTTTCACGGGTCCTAGTAGAATTATAGCGTGTCTCTCGTTCTCTTCAGATCACAGAACGCCTGAAATAGTTCTACAAAGCAAATCTGGTACTGACCCCCATTGGTTTTCAGTAGAATTGTCCTGATGTCTTGCCGAATTCAAATGTTCCCCCCAGTGGCGATGGTAAGGGGTACGCAAAGAGCTGATCATCTAACGTGTAAATACCTTGGTGAAGCCTTCTGTTACGGATATTTAATACTAGAATTTATAGCAAAGATATTAAATCTCATTTCGCAACTTTTATTCCGCTTTAGTGCTCCATTTCCTTTGTTTCCACGATGCGTGAGAAAATTTTGCTTGTTCACCCCGCTATGAAACATCGGAAACACGATTTATTTAGAGACGCCATTTTGTCGCTTTTTAGGGTCTGCGCCTTTGTATGTTGTAGACGCATTAGAATTGTCCAGCACATTTGATCTTTGCCTTCTTCATTTCAAAGCAGCCGACTAAAAACGGCAAGCCCTCTTAATTTCTACCATGAAGCATTTTTCCCATTGGTTTTGTGGAAGTAAAGAGGTGAGTTTGCGTGGAACAAAGGGGGAGTTGAGACAGTCGACCCAGAAAATTGAAAGCTAGCAGTCGCTAGGAGGAGGCGAGGAATGGTCTCAGATGTTAGGAAGCAAGGCTTGAGCTCACCGGGGAATGGAAGTTTTCTCCGCAAGGGCAGAAAGGAGACGAAAGAAATGACTAAGCAGGATTGAGGGAGAGGAATTTTTAGTTTCAGAGGAACAGGCAGTAAGAATTACTAAGCTCAGGACAGCCTTTCTGCGATTAAGTAAAGAAAATAATAAAGTACTTTTAAGAGATCTAAAAGGATTGCAAAAATTTACTTATTTTTATTATCTTCAACAGCACAAGACTATAAAAGTTAATATGAAAAGCCTAACACTTCTTCGCGAAGTGGAAGCAAATACCACTGATCCTGCCACAGCAAAGACAGTTATCGCAGCTGTGTCAGGGTTGTCGTCCTGTTTCTCCGTGCAGGTAATCGGAGATATGTCATCTACGGATCGGATGTTGTAGTCCTAGACATTTCTTCGCTGTACCTTTTAGGAAGCCGACTGCGTATTTTGAAATTGTTTCCGTCCGTCTATGAACCACAGAAGTACTCGCACGCAGTCATCTCTCAACTACATCTCTAGTCTTCCGATCGCTCTCCATCTCAGTTCTGCTGTTTAATGATGTCTCGCAGACATAACAAAAAATCTGTTATCTCAGAATCCTTTTTTTTTTTACTCATATGACTCACACCTTCGCAACAACCCCCTTTTGTGCTGCAGCTCATTTGCATACAATACTCCGCATTTCACTTCATTTCATATAACCAAGTTTCGTGCGTTTCCAACTCTTCTTTCACAAATAATCTCAATTCTTCTGTTTTCATTTCATTTATGGATACCTGTGTATATTATAAATGCTGATAGAGTTAATTGAAGCTAAGAAACAATAGATATGAGTATCAGCACGTTAAGTTTATGAATGGGTGACGATTGCGTAAAATTATTCTTGGATGAATCGCCGTGGAAAGAAGAAAAAATGTCTTAACGCTGCACTCGAGTGATCGGAAACATAGTTTTCTGAGTAATGGACCGAGCTGTACCCGGGTTCGAGTCCTGAATGATGCATGAGTGATGATTTTGTCTTTCTGCAATGGCTTTCTCTGGAGCCAATGATGGCCGCCGCCTCGGTGACGCAGACCATTCGTCCGAGAAGGGTCCGGGTTCAAATCCCGGTGATGCGTGGAAGTGTATTTATCTTGGGACACTGGTTCACTCCCTTATACTGGGAGCCAGTGACCCTAAATTAGGACGGGCGACTGCGTATAGCACATTGAGTTGCTCACGGTAATCGTTTAAAATTTGAATCTAAAAAAAAAGAAAAAAAAGCCCTAAATTAAATTAGGAACACTAGTATACACACAAAGAGAAAACCAAACAGCCATCCTGGTGCCGAAGAAGTGCAAAGTCTTGGCTTCGAATGATTTATCCGAGATGGGACGGCGAGCGACTGATTGTAGTCCATTAGCTTGCTCAGGGTAGTCGTTAACTTCCTCCCCCCCCCCAAGTAAAAAACATCTGAATGCGATGAATCTGAATCGCCAAATTTCGCTGCCACGCACCATTTTTACAGCATCAAAATGCATTTTTGTAATGGCTTTTATCACATTTAGCATCAGGTTCTTGTAATTTACGCATATTTCAATGATATATTGTTACGTTTGTGTAAAACGTGGTGAAATAATGTTCTGTGATCGTTCAGTAAATTTTATTGTTGAGTAGCATTTTAATTAACTATTGTTGCATCACTTCATGATACAGCATTCAAAATTTATATTTCAACAATGGTTTTGACTACATCCGTTACCCATTTTCGTTGCATCAAAATTTGCTACTTGGCATTTGCTACTGCTTTCGGGAAAGATGCATAGCTCCAAAACCCATATGCTATGAAAAATAATAATAATCCCACTGAGGTACTAGATAATAAACAATACAAATTACATTGGGGGCAGAGAGATTAAAAATAACCATTTTTGCCAATCGTTCAGACATAGGACATAGTGTTATATGATAAAAGGCAGAAGGAAACAGTCATTATCGACATATCGGTACCGTTGGACCGTGATATTCAGAATACCTATTCAACAAAAATCAACAAATATATGGAACTTGCTGCGGAGATTAAACAGATGTGGAAGCTGAGAACAGTTCACATACGTCCACTGATTATCTCTGCAACTGGTATAAGTCCTCAGACTCTTATAACTCAGTTTGATGGTTTGGTCTACAACACCAAAAGCCCAGAATCCAAGAAGTAATTCTTGATACGTGCCACATCGTACGACGATTTTAAACCATGAGTGACTATGTCTTTATATCCGTAGTGACAAGTGGACCATGCTACAAATGCCATTGCTGTAGATGAGAAAATTAAATAAAATATAATTGTAGGGGTGGAAGCTGATTATGTTAATTAATGCTTATCGGCCAAACAATCCTGGCTTCCAGCGCTGTTGAAAATTCCCCATAACAGGAAGAAAAAATATTTGTAAGGTTCTTTTTGTCTTTAAACTGTCTATCAACGAAAAACTGAAGACAGCCCGGCGTTCTTGCTCTCCCAGTTTTACTAGAAATGATCTGCTATTCGGGAGAGGGGAAGTAAAAATAATGGCAAGACATTCAAAGCATGAATTCAATCTCAGGCTTCTTGAAAACTTAACAAAAATGTTTAATCAAAGATAATCGATCTGGCATTATCTTTGATTTTTTTAATCAAAGATAATCGATCGTTCCGTGACCCGAGCTCCTGCAAGTTGCAGTTCCTCGAAAAAATGGCCAGAGTCTCTATTCATTAAAGAATACTCTTTCCTCCAAATGAATTTTTGCCAGTTCTTTTCCTATCACCAATGTGAAAGGCTTTAATGGTCGGAACCTTTCGTTCACCTCACTCTTCTTTTGTTCGGAAGCTATGCCTCGTGTTCTGTCCCCGAACAGGTGTCCTCTTAGATCGCTTTCTCCGTACGTCGTTACAGACAGTCGGTGTCTCCGTCCGGCTCTTCCAACCACGATCGTTCTCCTGTGCCCTAGCTGGCACGTCCTATGACCAACTTTCTTTTTCCGTACTGACCCCCTAGCACCTTCCACAATCCGCTCCCGACACTCACTCTCTCCTCTTCCCAACTCCTTCTGTCCTGAAGTTTTCCCCTAGTACCTTCTCCTCGCTTCCTGATTGGCTCCTGCGTTCTTTGCCAGAGGCGCTCACTCTCTTTCCGAGTCGGAGCACGCGGCGAACAGGCGACCCGCCTGCCTCTCTGTTCCATCCTACACTTTCCTCCTTGACCTGTGAATTCCGGCGCTGACCTTGCGCTCCCCATCTGCCCCGCAGCTTGCATTCTCCCGGCCAGGAACAATAGCGGTGCCTCCGTGAATACATCGGAATGTTGCCTGTCTAGTACATTTACACGTTTAACATCCGTTCTAAGTAATACACATGAAAATAGTTGATCTAAAATGTTCATGTCTTGTAAGATCAATGTGATTAAATGCCCATCACACAATTTAAAGATGTGTATAATTTCTAGCCCCTACAATAATAATAATAATAATAATAATAATAAAGAAAAGAAAAATAACCTTAGATCACATGACCCCTTATGGGAAAAGCTTCCATAATTTTCAGGTGTCTCTTCCATTGTGTCATGAATAAAGTTCAATTCTTTATGGTTCTCCTTCTAAAAGCAAGCGGTCTTCCTTTTCTAATATAAAGCTGCAAGGTGGAAGGCACGCGTCCCAGGAACGGCTGAGAATAGCTTACCTTTCTCTTCCACACCCAAGTTGTTACTTCAGCCCTGAAGGCCAGACTGCGTTCGACGTTGGAAGGCATTATGTCTGCCGATGGAGCTCAATGGGCGAATAATTAGTACTTTAACAGCTGTGGTAAATGCTCCTAATGACTTCTTCAGAGGCAACGGTTGCTTGAATCTACCGCCCTCCTTTCCACGTTTGTCGATTACAAATTCCGAGCACTGATGAGGTTGTTATTCAAACTCGTGGCCGAGCTCGGACAAGCGTGACGAATCCCAATTTTTTAGGTTCCATGCGCACACCTTAGGACGATTACACTCTTAAATAGCCTGCTAAATCGACTGAGGTGTCAATTCTGGGATCTGAACTTCCTAAATATTTCGATTTACTTCCTTCACGGTTAGGAAATAAAAGAATCTAAGATTTTTCGCGCAATTCGCGTGACCTCCCTTTTTTGACACAAAGTCCATTAAACTGCAAAAAATCTGGTTTTATCTTGCATTTCATTCATTTAATAAATTAAATGAAACCATTGCTGAAGACGATGGATGTGGTGAATAATTTATTTGTTTGCCGAGATAATGCCAACTGTGGCATATTAGTCAGTTCGTAGGTACAAATTTGCAACTGAGGTTCAGATCTTGTTACAGAAGGATGCCAATGCAGGGAACAACAAGCATGCGTTCGGATTTAAACTATATTTGTCGTACCAATTTCCAGGAATTGTGACCTAAGTAGCTTAACTCTATATGAAAAGCCTAGTAAAACACATAGAGCTACGAGCTATAGTGCTGTAGTAGACATAGAGCCACGAGCTATAGTTTTGTAGCAGACATACAACTACGAGCTATAGTGCTGTAGTAGACATACAGCCACGAGCTATAGTGCTGTAGTAGACATACAGCCACGAGCTATAGTGCTGTAGTAGACATACTGCCACGAGCTATAGTGCTGTAGTAGACATACAGCCACGAGCTATAGTGCTGTAGTAGACATACTGCCACGAGCTATAGTGCTGTAGTAGACATACAGCCACGAGCTATAGTGCTGTAGTAGACATACAGCCACGAGCTATAGTGCTGTAGTAGACATACAGCCACGAGCTATAGTGCTGTAGTAGACATACAGCCACGAGCTATAGTGCTGTAGTAGACATACAGCCACGAGCTATAGTGCTTAGATTCTGACTTTGTATCTCGTTACTGCAGTTGTTGCCTGGTGCAACGCAAAAATCTAGCCCATCTTATACGTGTGACGTTATAGAGGGCCGTAAAGTTGTAGGACAGAAATGCAAGAATTCAATTTATTCAATTTACACAAGCTAAATAGCTCCAAGATGCATGAGCTAAATGAATTTCTCTCAGCCAGGAAGGAAATATTAATTTCTGTAAGGAGGAGAAGGACTCTTAAAATCAATTTACATTCCTTTTCTGATCCCTCGCCTTTTCCGATAAGAGAGTGAGTGACAGAGAGAGGCAAAGTGTGTGACTGACTGACTGACTGACTGAGTGAGTGAGTGGGAATATGTCTGCGTGTGAATAAGCCAGTGTGACTGCTGTAGAGGTCTGCACGGGCCTTAATTTGGAAAGCCCGGCCCAAGCCCGCACGTCCAAGGCCCAGCCCGTTTGAAATTTTTTAATTAAAACCCGGTCTGGTGCGGGCCGGCCCGGCCCGTAAAATTTTAACAATTACCAAAACACGAATTTGACACCTGATGCACTCGGTCATTCGACTCCTGAAGAGTTTTCGTTTTCTTAATTGCTACACCTATTCTATTACAATGAACGTTAATTCAGAATATTTCTGAGACTGTGTATTAGTCACGTGACTTACGAGCAGAGGGGGGCTTGTATACTCAAAAATATTGCATTAAAAGGACAATATCCATGCCTTCAAATTTTCTGGATTTTCAAATTATCATTCTCTACCACCAGACCCGGAAATATCCTTCGGGATAAGGAGGGGAGGGGAATTAATTCGAAAAGTACGAAATATCCAGAATTATGAGTCCGATCGTTCTACTGGGAGAAGATTCTATGGCTTTATAAACTGCATCTATCTCTACTGGCATATCATATCGTTGGAAACAATACGTCTCTCGTGTGTGTGTGTGGGGGGGCACTTCAAAAAGTTTTTGCATTCAGTGCACTGCACAACGTTTTCCGGCCGACTAGTTTCAGAACGGGACAGTAATTTAAAATATTTCCAAATATTGCTTTTCCCCTTTACGTTGCCTACAAACATATTCTCTGGAAGTGACTTTTTCGCGAAAATCTTTCGCTCTCTTAAACTAAACTCCATAATAAGTATGGAAGAGTATTTATCAGCAACACTGAACTGAGCATATGATAAGGGAAAACAACGACAGACTGCCCAGCTAATCAGTGTCACAGAAGTTTTGAAAACGGCTGCCTGAGAGTACAAATGGGGAAAATACGGCACAGATTTATACACAGACCATTTCTCCCGTGCCATTTAAGACAACTTAAAAGCTTTTCACACATCTATAGAACAAAGTGCCGCCGACCAGAACAGTAAAAAAAATAGTCTGCGAGCTGGTGGCTTGGTTTAGAAAAGAAGTTAGAGAGAGAGAGAGAAGGGACCACATTCACATTAAAAAACTAAGGGAGCTGACTCACTCCAACTGTTTTGTAGGAGGGGAGGATATCGTAAAACTTTTATTTTTTCCATCAGCGGAAATTATTCAATCTTATCATGTTGCGAGTTTTCCAAACGAGAAAGGCACAGTACAGCGACTGTTTTTCACATTACAAAAAAAAAAAAAAAACCACCTGCTCGGCCAGTGTCTGTCTTACATTAAATATTGAAGGCCCGAGCCCGCGCGGACCTCTAGTCTGCTGTTTGAGAGAGCAAAATGCGTGTATGAAGAATGAAAAGTCCGACAGAATACTGTGTGGGGTGGGAGGGTGTCTAATGGAGAGGAGTGAGTGTTTGAAAAAAGTGTGCATGTAAGCGAGAAAAAGAAAGTATATGTCTGAAAGAGGCAAGACTGTGAAAGAAAGAGTGTATTGTAAAGGAGAGGGAGAGAAACGGGATATATAAGGGGGAGAGGTAATTTATGAGTAAAAGAGTGAAATTTGGGGTGCGTGTTTCATAGGGAACAACAGACAGAGAATGATTAGGGGAGAGAGGATGTATGTAAGGCAATATGTTTTCGCAGGAGTGTGACAATGTGTCTGTCGTGGAAGAATGAGCAGAATGCGTGTATGAAAAATGGAAAGCGTGTTTGAAAAACAGGGTGTGTGTGAGAGAGAGAGAGAGAAATGTGTGTAAGAGTGAGTACGAATGAGAGATACTGTATGTGTCTGTGTCTAATGGGAAGAGGAGAGACTGTTTGAAAAAGAGACCGTATATGTATAAGCGAGAAAAACAAAAAAGCGTGTGTCTGAAAGAGGCAAGACCGCATGAAAGAAAGTGTATTGTAAAGGAGAGGGAGAGAAAGCGTATATGTGTAAGGGAAGAGGAAGGAAACTATGTGCAAAAAAGAACGTACGTTCGTATGCGTGGGGAGAGTCTTTTTCAGTCTCTCCTCTTCATTCCGCGCATGGGAGAGAGACAGACATAGACACATTGCAGAATCGAATAAAAAGGTTAGTTATTCCTATAATTAACCCTCTCCTTTTCTCGAAAAGTAGCAAGCTATTTCTTATTATTGGGAGTTTTAAGGGCCACAATGCAGGGCCATCAGCACTGGCCCATCCCTAATTTAGGGCCCCTATTGCAGGAAGGGAGATTATCAGCGCCACAGGACGAACATACCACCCATGCGTCATCCTGAACTCGAACTTTGAGGGGAAAATATGATTAAAGAATGAGAGTTTATCTTCTGAAACTCTGGCTGAAGTTTTCCGGCAAAAAAGAACCACTGAAACTCGAACTTGTACTTACATAACATTTCTTTCACCGCGAATTTTTCCACGTCTTGGTTTCCATCTTGGCAAATGGATTTGTGACAGTTTCTCATATGCAGTTTTAATTAAATGTGGCTTCTACTCGTTGACTGATAGGTAAAATTATTCTGGTCCGGAGTTTTGGAACTCTTTGCCTGTAGAATTAATATCTATTAGTAATTTCAATTTGTTTAAAAATCAATTAAAACACTACTTACTTAACAACTGACATCCATTTATTAGTACAAGATGGGAGGTTGATTGACAGGGATAATTCGAAAGAGGGGGAATGCGAGGGACTTACCAGGTGAAAATTCAATGACCAAGGGACAAGGGACAAGGGATCTATACAATGAGGATTGGGGGGGGGGGGGCAACTCATGTTTTTCATTACTTTACTATTTTTCCCTTTATGATGTTTATTCAATATTATGATTAGAAGTTTGATTTGATATTTGTTTCCTTTTTTGACTCTGTTGCTGCTATACGTATATATATATCAATGTTCTTGTCTTGACTTAAACCTTGGGAGATCAAGGCTGGTCAGGTCTCCTCGAGGCCTTTTCCTTGATCTTCCCTGCTGTTATATTTATGTTTATGCTTAACTATTCAGAATTATTAATTTTAATATGTAACAGCAAGATCAATAAATGAAATGAAAAAAAAATGAAAGCTAGTCTTTTCATGATTCTGATTTCTGCAGTGATCAGTCTTCCATAGAAATCTATTTTAATGATATTCATTCCTTTAAAGTTCTATAGCCAAATGCATCGGAGAGAAATTCTAGCTGAATGTTTTTCCTTTGCAAAGGATGCATAAGATCGCAGAAAACCATTTTTTCGAGGGCTCTGAAATCTAGATTTCAGGTTAGGGGTAACTGCACAACAACTCAGTCATCAGGAGACAAAGAAATGTTTAGATTCTGCTTTTGTGTTGTACGAGTGTGTCAAACGGAAACTTCCAAATATAAATGAGGTACGCTAATAGAAAAAAATATGTGGAAAAAATTATCATTGTCATTATAATTATTATACAAAAGAAATTTCACAGTCAAAGGAAGGAAGTGCCATATCTTTGACTGGCAATTGCAAGGAAGACCAGTTCAATTTCTCTCCAAGACCGAAAAAAATCATCAAAAGTCTTATTAAAATACATGCTATTCCAAGCAGCGCTCCCAGGCCTGAGTGCTCCTCACTACACGTGATAGGGCATTGCATCTGGCGCACAAAAACATATTTTAGATATTTTTGAAGGATTTTTTTTTAAAGTCTACTTTCTTCCATTTGTATAAGTCCTACTTTTGTTAACTTATGAAGCTTTAACTGGAGTTGCAACATCAACTAGCCAAATATTTTTCTTTTCGTAGTTATGTGTGACAAATTGTGTTCAAGATGATAATCTGTTAGAATTTTTAAATCGAATAAGCCCCTCCTGTGTCTGAATGGTCACAACCGCGGGTTTCTTGCTAATCATCGTATTGGGTCCGAGATCTAGTCCCGGCTACGACATAGGGGTCATCATTTCCGTCCCACGACGCTGGTTCTTACCCTTCCCTGGAACCAGTTTCATAAAATCATTGGCTGGAGATTCCTTTTTTTTTTTTTTTTTTTCCGTTATGTGCTCCTGAGTGATCATTAAAATTGTAAACTAAGCAAATGAATAAATAAAGGCATATCATGGTTTTATTTTACCATTTTCTGACATCTATTTTACCTAGTGTTTCCCGTTTTGCAGCACCTGGGGAATTGGGTTGTACAGTAATTGACAATATTATTGACTAGCTGTAAAGGCAATTAGTCTTACTCCAAAGATCTAAGAATAGACAGAGTATCTTAAAATCTATGGACTTCCAACTCTGCAAGTAATAGGATGTTACATCTAGGACACCAAAACCATCGTTCAGGTGTTTCTCAAGCTTATTATTTTTTATTATTGCCTAAACAATAGCGCAAAATATGGAACTCGTAGTCTCTACCATTAACGAGATCACGAAATCTTGGCAACATATAAAAGTCATCGGCCTTATCCTCTGGCGAACATCTTCTAAACGCAGTATCTTGCAGTTTAATTGTCCTAATCTAATTCAGTATCTTATCTACTGAATCTAAAGGCTTCCATAAACTTCATGCAAGCACTAAACCTGTCATCGCGGAAATCGCAAAAATTCGGAAAAGTCAATCTGATGCATTTATACTGATCGCGAATTACAAACACACAGTTCTCTAGTGAATAATCGTTGTTTCAGATCTTCACGTTCAAGTATAATATTCTCACTACAAGGGTGCAAGAGCTTTCATCCGTTCTCCTTCGCTTATTCAGCGCATGCCCTTATCGCTAACTTATTATTTTCATCCCCCGTGGCGAACTGATTTCGGCCGAAGCAACTTTACTGTTCGTTCCCCCTATCGATGACGATGATAGCATTTTAATCAAGTTGCGAATCGATGGCATCTTCGGCCCACGTGAAAAGAGGACTTTCAGTGCCGGTGGAAGGAGCTTTGAGATTGCGCCGAAACCTTGTCGAACACACTTAATTGCAGTGTTGCGTTCCGTGGGCTCGACCATTGTTTGCAGTGACGAGCTGGAAAAATGACTGCTACACTATCAACCCATCCATATATTAAATAAAAAACAAAGGTGAAGGAGACAGTCAAGGTGTAGCGAAGTCCACGGGCCATTGCGGCTAATTGCCCGGGGTCACCCTCCCCGTGATATGCTTCGGGAAATTAAATGTTCCGCCTCGCTGCTTGACGAATATATCATTGATGTGACGTCGATGCATTTCCCCTAGGCTGTTTTCTTCACCCCACGAGATGAATTTTTTCTCCCTGTACCTACCTTGACGGCAGCTTCGGAATGTGTTTCTGATAGGTTAGATGACGTTTCGGTAAACGAGTTAGTTTCTGATAGGTTAGACTGAGATTCTAGGGAAAATGCATTAGGCAAATGACTTTTTATTCTCATCAGTATTTTAAGATGTCTTCTAGGCAAAAATGACAGTATGATTTTAGAGGTATTTTTTCACGCCTCGTTGCCCAATCTGTCAGAGTTAAGTGGAATTTAGTCAAGGCTAAGTTCCTCTGTCAGTTTCCGTCGAAATACGAGCTGCCATTTTAGACAGCACTTCGCGACGACCATGATTCACGATAACATGAACCTCAAAAGTCTTTTAACAGTACAAAATCACGACTGAGCATGCCAATCTTGCACATTCATTTAGATTCTGAGCATCACCTTTATTTTCTTTAAGGCTATGCTATGGAATTTCTCCAAACTCTAATTACTGGTTTCCTTCGTATTTCCTGTAAAAGGAAAGTAAATCCGACTTGTGAACCAAAAATTCCAAAAAAAGTCGAATATATGTACACAGAGCTTTTTCCGTAAAGGAAAAGGTGCCGAGTATAATGCTGCAGTTTCAAAAAAATTCGTGATGTATCAAGAAGTACAGAAGCACTGGGCATCTGTGCTAACTCGGACACTTGCCCATTGTGCAGTTAAAAGACGCTCCTCTTATTTGAGGAATTTTCCCCCCGATATTTTCATACGTTTATATACATTCTATCTGGGGAACTAACAACAATGGATTCCACCACCACCAAAGGACAGAATGTAACGACAGGACAAGCAGGATTTGTTCGGAAAGTGGGCGGCCGCCCTATCTCACATTCTTAGTGCAAGTATGTATTATACATATACGTTGTGACGTGCCTACCCCGCAGGTCGCACATGAGATAAAGGCAGATAGCAGTAAGAGCACACGTCCTCGTAGCTTAGTTGGGAGAGCGACTTATTCCGGAATGAGGGTAACCGCGGGTTCGATGCCCGGCGTGGACAAAAATGACGGAGAAATTTACTTCGTTATATTGGCGCCCGAACTTCAAGAATGACCTGGCCGTTAAAGTTCTCGCAATGGTGTGATGTTCTTTCCACACCGCGCGACAGGAAAAATAAGAGAATCCCTTCTTCAGCGCTTCGAACAAATAAATGTGTGTGATGTTAACGTTCCACACACCAAATTAACTGGGATTTCTCCAATTGAAAAAACACGCCGGCATCGGCTAATACAAAATGGACGTTCCCCTAGAAAAACACGC
Source organism: Macrothele yani (assembly GCA_039090855.1). NCBI lineage: Eukaryota > Metazoa > Arthropoda > Arachnida > Araneae > Macrothelidae > Macrothele > Macrothele yani. Next base: position 39,022,476 of record CM077004.1, read on the forward strand.
CGGCATCGGCTAATACAAAATGGACGTTCCCCTAGAAAAACACGCCGGCATCGGCTAATACAAAATGGACGTTCCCCTAGAAAAACACGACGGCATCGGCTAATACAAAATGGACGTTCTTTAGCGGATGACTGCTTACAGCGACACAATGCCCCGGCTGACCCGTGGACCATGCCCCCCCCCCCCGGCCCTCTTTCGGAGGGGGAGATATGATGTGCCTGCACCGCAGGACGCACATGAGATAAAGGCAGATAGCAGCGAGATCATACGTCCGCGTAGCTCAGTTCGGAGAGCGATTTATTCCGGAATGAGGGAACCCGGGTTCGATGCCCGGCGTTGAAACTGGGGGAGACCTTCATCCCTGCTGGATGAAGGTCTCCCAAGTTTCTTGAAACAACGGGCTGTTTTGCGCCAGTCTCCGACGTGCTTTCCAAATTTTATCCACTAATCTTCTACACGGTCTTCTTCTGTGTCTTTTCCCGTTCCTTGGAATCCTGTATAACATTTCAGTTGTCCACGATGTCATCAACTTCCGAAAGTTTCCTGATCCACGAATTCCTCTTCCTATCCTCCTGGTTATGCCAAGCATGCACCTGTTAGGTGGTTATGTTAACTTTCAAAGTCTTGCGTGTTTGAAGACAATAATATAACTATAAGCAACAATATTTTCGCAATCGTTTTAAAACTTTTGTAAAGCAGTTTATTCTTTTCTTTACTTAATTCCAGAAGGTTGTGCTCAGCTTTTCCTATCATTCGTTCCCGCTCCTCTCAAAACCCACATTTTCTTGCATGAATCCTCTTGCGGTCATTTCCTCGCGGTGCGGAGAATACCTGCATTCTCCCCGGTCAGCTGAAGACGTGCTTCCCCAACACGTCAGGCCTCTCCTGACCTCGTGCTTCTGCGACCCGTTCGCTATCAAATCCTAGAAGTGACTGCCCCCCCCATTGTTTCCATTAAGCTCACCCCTTTGCCTCCACAAAGCCCCTCGGCTCCCAAGCCCCTAGAAAAACACGCCGGCATCGGCTAATACAAAACATCAAGGTAAAAATTAAGAGTGCTTGCACTTTCGGTCGGCTGCTTTGAAATAAAGAAGGCAAAGGATCAAACGAGCACGAAAATACTAATCCGTTTACAAAATACAAAAGCTCAGACCCTAAAATGAGACAAACTGACGTCTTTAAATAAACCGTGTCTCCGATGTTTCATTGAGGAGTGACACAGCGAAATTTCTCTCACGCTTCGTGGAAACAAAGGAAAAGGAACACAAAAGCGAAATAAAAGTTGCTAAATGAGATTTAATATCTATACCTAAAATTTTAGTATTAAATCTCCGTAACACACCTCTCCATGCTTCTTCCAATAGTTTGCAGCCTCTGGGTGCTTTTTTTTTTTTTTTAGCTAAGGTCCATGTCTCTGCTCCATAAATAAGAATGAAAGAAGCATGAAATGATCAAATATTTCCACCCTCTATGGATACTTGTTACCGATCACTTTCTACGCCTTTTTTCGCGCCATCGGGAAAAACCTCTTCTCCCCGTAGTTAAGAACGTTGCGTCCTCGAACAAAGCCCCTTGACTTCCTTCACGACGGACCCCTCCTATCTCCCCAAGTTGAGTCCCTTTTTCCTTTCCTCACCGTGCCCCCAGGCGAAAGGTGACCCTAGCCTTACAACACACACAGCCACACTCTACTCTCACGGATTAAAAGGCAGCGTCCCAAGACAGAAGTCTCAAAACTGGGAATACTCGCTCCCCGTATACTCTTCGGTTACCTTTGAACGTACATGCCGAAAAGTGTTAATTGCATTTGACAATACAAAAAATGCAAAGCCAAGACTTGAAATGATTTTAAGATGCGACAGCTTGGCGCCCTCTGAAAATCCCTACTTCCTGACAACGTGAAAAAGGTGCAACATTCACAGGCTTGTAAAACCAAGAAAAATGCAGCACGAAGCGAAAGAAATGTTACGATGAGATTTTTGCCTAAAATTCTTGTATTAACCCTTTGAACCCTTATAGGCCTGTACGCCGGCCTGAATAAGCAACGTACAGAACCAAATGGTCGGTTTACCGGCCTCTATATCTACGTCATTACTCTACGGCCCGGTACAACGGGCCGTGAATGAAAGGGTACAGGGATAGTTAAAATGATAGGGTAGGGTAGGAGGATAGTTTGGGGGTAGGGATAGTGAATGAAAGGGTAGGGGGAGCTTTAGGGTTCAAAGGGTTAACTCTTCGAAACAATGGTATACAGTAGATTCCGGTTAATTGAACCATTGGTTAATCGGGGCAGCCCATTTTATTTGGGACAATTTTTGAACAACATCGCAAATTAGCTCTTTGAGATAAAGCTTCGCATAATTGGGACAGACACTTAATTGGGCCAAAGTGTTCTAGTCCCTATATGTCCCAATTAGCCGGAATCTACTGAGTTGCTTTGAAAATTGTACTATTTCTTCCAAATGTTCTCCAACCAAGTTTTTTTTATGGCGATTAATTTCTTCATCCATATTACCCTCGCTTGATATATGTTGCCCCGGGTAAATGTAGATATCGGTTACCTCTAGATTTTCCCTATCAATCGCTAAATTTTCAGTTCTTGAAAAGTCATCGTACCCAGGAGCGTAGCAAGCTTTTCTTATCTGGGAGGGCGCGACTTGAAATTACGCCCTTTCGAGTTCCACTTAAATAATACGTGGTTTTTTACTCTCTCACACATCGCCGTTATAGAGAAGTATTATGATCGTTCAAAAATCGCACTTCAGGTTTTTGACATAATTTTATAGAAAATGTAAAAAACTAGGTAAACACCTAAGAACCACAAGTCGTAAATACAAAGTAAAGCGTAAACGTTATGCGAACGCCGACAACACAGCACTCGGTGGAAATGTAAAACGAAAAACAAACCAGAGTAGAACGAATGAATATCAGAGAGTAAATATAATAATAGAAAAAAGCTTTAGGTGGTAGGGTTGGAAAAATTCCATTCAAGGTTAAACACTCAGAGAACTTTCTGCGATAGAGCACAAATAATTAATTACCTCTTCATCTGAACGCCATGTTCAGAAAGGTCATGGAGGTTATAGGCATATCAGCATATTGTTTTCTATTCCTCCATTTACTGTTTTGGAAATTCCTTTCGTGGATATGAGGTCTTCAGACCTCATAGTGTATGCTACTGTACCCTGGTTAACCACGGGTGACTAAGTAGAGCCTTTAAAAAGAAAATACTGAAGGATGTTACTTTCCTTATTAGCTACCCCCCCCCCCCAAAGCATGAATATACGCCCTTGGAAAGATCATTCTGGGAGGGCAACCACTCCCGGTAGCTACGACCCCGATCGTACATCAATTTTGTTTTCTGTGACTATATTTTTAAGCTCACTTCAGTCTTCTCAGCAAGTTTCTGGACCATTCTCCGTAGCTCGAAGGGAGTATTTGCAAAAATGGCTGTCTCGGCAAACCGACGATGGATTGAATAATCTCCTTTAATTTTAGTCTCTTGTTTTTCCAGTTCGGGGATTGAAAAACATTCTGCAATGTGTCATGGAAGAGCTCATTAAAAACGGTATGAAGGTTTTTAATGAACAGCACATTTGGTGGAGAGACATTATATTTAAGACTGTTTGGAATATTTGAATGCACTGAAAGAAGAGCCAGACCATTCACGGCTGTCCAGTTTTTTCTCCTAAAATTACAGTGTAAAAGTTTTTTCGTAATAGGTTGCTCCAAGACTTAGTGCTACACCAGCTGCACCGCTTCCTTAGAAAAGATACAACAAGATACAACATGAAGCGAAGTAGGAATTTTTCATTAATTCCAAACAATGTGTGGAACAAACGTCACACATTTTTCGAAGAACCCAACGGCCAGTGGATCCATTTTCCATAATCGGGTGCCAATGTGAAAACACAAGTTTGTCCACTAAGGACATCAAATCCGTGTCCCCTCACTCCGGAGTAAGTCGCTCTCCCAACTAAGTTACGCGGGCAGGATGTTTCGCTGCAGATTTGTCGTATTGTCTTTTCTAAGAAAGTGGTGCAGCTAGTGTAGCACCACTTTTTGGTGCAACCTACCACGAAATGTTTAAGTGTAATTTGACGCTCATCATCTTCCAAAAAGACCATTAATTTGCTTTTGTAGCCTCCGAATATTTTCGTAGAATGCCTGTTCACAGGCAAAAAGTGCTATAATAACTTCGGAGTAATTTTTTCATCTTCTATTTCTAACACCACAAAATTTATACATTACTGTTGTATAAATCACAGTTTTTAAAAACAAATACTCTAAGTGGTGCTGTAAATTAAGTTTTTCTGGCGATACTTTACAGTCCCTACTGCACGGAGTTCGCTGGGCTCTTGCACAAGAAACAGAAAGACGAGAAGTTAACATACATAAAATATGTAATTATCAAAGAAAAAATGTTGAACGTCTAACACAATGTATTTTCGAATTCAGTAAATTGAGTATATTACGATACGCGCTCAACTGTAAGATACACAGATAATCTTATTAATCTTGTAGACTTAAGAAGAAAATTCTCAAACGGTATATAATCATGTAAAAAGTACGAACCTGAAATGTGAGCCGCGGATGGCTTAGTGGTTAGCGAGTCAGACTGTCAATGCAAGGTCCTCAGGTTCGAACCTGGGCTGATCTTTCAGAGATGGTGTGATTTACTAACAATCGCTGAATATCCGCTGTGCATCGGACGAGCACGTTAAGTGACGGCCCCCAGGCTGGACCCACTGGTTAAATGGGTATCCTTTCCTATGCTCCCCATGAAATTCTCTCACCCCTCTATGTGCAACATCGTACTTGTACGGTGGCGCCATCTACTGTCTCTCTCACTACAAACTGTTCTGTCAAAGTTGCTAGACTTGCTCTCATTCCTTCCGTTTCTGTGTCGTGCCCAAAAGGCGATCTCGCTGTAGGTGGCTGGGACCTAAACTCTACTCACTGTGGACGGAAGTCCTACAAGAAAATGACAAATTGAATACAATACCGAACATGAAATGTCTGTATGAAAACAAAAAATAAATTTCGGGAAGGATCCGACGCGACGGCCTTGGCTTGAGCGGAGATAAGTGTAAAAGTAGAATATTCACTAGACAGGACGTGGATGCAATTTTCCAGGAACAATAAAATTTCGGGCTCCGAACTCACGCAAAGCTTTACAACTAAAAAACCAGGGCCAAGGTGAGCATGCTTTCTACTGGGATATTCTACTTTTCACATTATCTCCGTTTCTAAATATCCGATCCAATAAATTTATTTTTCGCTATTTAGCTTCAGCTGTGAGGAATATTTTGCGTATATTTTTTCATGTCAGTTTTGCCGTGGGGTTGGATGCTGATACTTACACTATCACACTCGTAAAAACCCGACTGAAAAAGATTTTTCGATGAGATACTACTGATTACGAAAAATAATGCATGTTTTTGACTCAAGATATTGCAGTTTTATTGCAAGGCACGTAAACCTACATTCTATTTCCCATTCTATCCCAATGCCTAAAACCCGAAATTGAAACATTTTTTTTATCGACTATCTTTCCGTGCGGGGAATATTTTGCGCATGTTGTCTAGTTTCTCATGGTGCGGTTTTTCTACTTGCCTACACAGCTTTAAAAAAAAAAAAATTGGTATTTTTAAATTTGTCAATAACCGTAATTTTGACATCAGCTAACTGCATTAGTGAGGGCAATTTAATTAACATGTCGAAAAACTAAAATGCAAGGAGATGTCTGGACATGTTTTTAGTGTTAGTTCGTATGAATATTTGAGATAACTAGATACTTTAAGGAATAGAAGCAACAGAATGAAACTCGTAAAATTTTGTTGTAAGAGGAGAAAGGACCAACAGGGAATGATCACACTATAAAATTTCTAGGAAGTTTTATATTATAGTCGTTCTCTGTATATGATTAGAATCTTCTCCTTTTATTTGAATTTTATTAGTTTTTATCTCTTGTTTTCGCATTGAATTAAGAAAAGAAAAATAATCATTTTTTGACTAAATTATTTAAGCGTTAACTAGTAAAACATATAAACTGCTAATTTTGCATAAACTTGTTGTACAAACACCTTACATAAGAGTTCTTGGTTTCAATAACACAATGGTTTTTTTTTTATTAAATTTTCTAAGAAAACTTCGATGCGAAATCAAAATATCTTACTTCTTTACTTGCTACTTGTATCTATGGCTGCGAACATATACCGGGGTATCTTTTTTTTTTTCGTTCCAATGAAAAAAAAAACCCGAATCACACCACCCCGCCGCCCCCCTTTTTTGTCCAAAAGGAAAGAAAAGAAAAGCGTCAGGAATACACTATTTAAAAAAAAATAGTTTACAATCGATGAAGCTCCGGTGGTGCTGATCAAATTTATTAGTAAAAGTTCTTGTTCATTTAGCCAAGGAGTCACTAAACTACGGCCCCCGGAAAGCCGTGATCTGGCCCGCGGTAAATATGTGGACATATGTGATAAGTTTGTTTTTGATGTTGAGCACTGTGTCACAAATATTAATTTTTTGAAACATGTTTTTGTGCTTTTCACAAGCGTGAGAAACCATTCCAGCTATTGCAGGACCTATTTTAGTTTTACGGTTGATGATGCAGAGGGGAATTTACAGTGGGAACTGTTATATTTGCAATATAACAATAATGATAATAATAATTTGAAGTTATTGTTTAAACAAAAAAAATAATTCTAGGCAAAAAAGAATGAATCAAACCTTTTATTGTCTTTTGCCTAGAAATAGTTTTACAAATCTGAAAAGTTTTACTAGGAAAATGCTTTGTGTTTGGTAATACTTGTGAACAAGCTTCTTTCAGAATTAAATATGTAAAATTAAAGCTTCGTTCACGTGTGACCGGCAGTCAATTGTCAGACTTTTAAAAAATTGGGTTGTCCAACCTGTAAACAAATATCAAAAATGTAGCTAAATCATTCCAGAAACAGTACAGCTTTTCTCATTGATTTTTTTTTCAGTTTTGAATGTCATGAAGTAAACTTACTAAAGACTAAACTTTAGTCTTTAGTAAGCTTAGTTTTGTATCTGTTTTAGATGTGTATTTGTATCTGTTTTAGAATATTTAGTTGAAAAAACTTTCATGTTAAATTACAGATCATCCAAAATTAGTTTGATCTTGACAAATATTAGTTCACTGAAAATTTACGGTATCTGCATTGATTGATGTTTGGTTTACCAATTTTTGTTTAATCCGGCCCCCTGAGCTTTAGCCGATTTCCTGTTTGGCCCTTCTCTGCATTTGTTTGGTGACCCCTGATTTAGCCAATTCTGAATCATACACTAGAATATTCTTCAGATGCTCTGTTCGAAATTGAAATTTGGATAAGTTTCCCTGTGCTTTTTGCCCAGTTTCAGCAGGACGAATGGCGCATCAATAAATATTCAGCTGGCTGTGATATTATCAACGATGCTGACAGTCAAGAATTTTCTTCAGTTGTTTGCACGCGATTGATAGAAATGGATTGGGTGCCATGACGTTGACAAATTATGAAGAATTTTGATATACATATATGGCTTCCAAAGTATCAAGCTCGGTGGTTTTGTCCATAATCTTAGCTTCTTCAAATATCAATCTGGGATCATCTTCATGGCAAGATTTAGTTGTCGACGATGTATATATACATAGTTCACAATTCCGTATAGGCCTTGTGCTTCTTCAAACGACAAGGTAAGGCCCATGTTCACATGGGTTTTGATAATTTCCCCACGAATCTGTCATCACCCTGGTCTTTTGATCCAAAAAACAAAACAAAACAAACTCACTCGTTTTCTTCATAGGTTTAGTAATGATCTTGAAATTTAATTTTGAGAATTTTTTAAAGCAATGTTACGGAAAAACAGCAAACCCCTCTCGTAATAGGTGCAATAGAAGTCAGTGGAGACTGGCTTCGATTTTTCAAATTTTTTAGGAGCCTTGTCTGTGATGGAAGGAATGTATCCTCTTTGTTCTCCGATACTTTTGAGTTCTTATTCTCCGACACTTTTGAGAACTTTGCATGTGGAATACAAATATAGTATAATTCATAAAATAATGTTGTTGTTTTTTTTCGCAATTTTGTCTTAAGCAAATCAAGTAGCAAAATTAATGTAAGTACATTGCCGTCTATGCACGATAAAATAGTTTAAAAATCTTTAATGTAAAAACACCTTAGTCATAAAAGCATTCACATAAAAGGCACACTAGAATCTTTCAGATCCGCAACGGATCCATCCTCAGGTGTAAGTCCGATGGTTAGATCAGCAGGATATATACACAGTGGGATGAGATACACAAATAACGTAGGATGTAATGAAGGCATGCGCACTGCAGAGACATAAAAGTTCAAACAGGCGAGTGTGTTATTATTCAAAGTTTATAAAAATGTTTTTAGAAGCTGCTATTTGTAGCAAAAATCTCCAGGGATTATGAATGAAACTTGGGTAATCGTCGTTACAGCATTGGTGGCGATGAGCGAAAATCTGCAGACTCTCAGTAAGTAGGGTTAGATGCTTAGATTTGAGAGTGGTGAGAATTTTGGTTTTTTTTCCCCACAATGGTTGAAAAGGTTCGTTAAGGAGTAAACGTGACATTGCTGTATTGGAAGAACAAGTTTTTATATTATATTTGTGTTCTTTAAGGCGAGTACTCAGATTGCGAGTTGTTGAACCGATATAAGAGTAAGTCCTTCGTTCCAGGTTCGATAGCTTTGAGAGGTATTGCATAGATTCCATGTTTGTCTGATAGCTGTACGGGATCTCTGTCTTTTTTGATGATGGAGTAAATATTGCGTGTTTTTATTCCAAAATTAAGATCAAAAGGTTTACAAATATTTTTCAGATTGTTTATAACAATCGGGATATAAGGTACAGATCCCACGTAGCAAACGTTTCTTAATGTTAATTAAGGTGCTGGTGGTACGGTCTTGAATTTTTTTGTAGGATCCTATTGACAGTATGTGGTGTATATCCAAAGGCTGTAGTAAGGTCCCTGATTTTTTTCAAGTTCAGCATTGTATAGCTCGAGGGTTGAAGAGTGTGTTTTTGTACGATTTAACATAAAACGAAGTGAGGAAAGTTTTTAAGATATGGGGGGAGAAGATGCTTCAGGGATCATAGAGAATGAAGCAGTAGGTTTTCGATATACTGAAGTGATAATATTGTAGTTATTAGCTTCAAGTCTAATCAAAATATCGAGAAAAGGTCATGTTAGATCAGATTCATGTTAAATGGTAAAATTTATAGAAGGGAATTTAGACGACATAGTATCAATGAAAGCATTCAGATCAATAATAGATGAAGACCAAAATAATAAGATATCATCAACGTAACGAATGTAGAATAATGGTTTGGTGCAGAAGTTTGAAAGAACATCGTTTTCAAGGTGCTGCATTAGTATTTCTGAAAGAATTGGGGAGAGTGGGGATCCCATGGGGGCTCCGTCGGTTTGTCGGTAAATGGTCTCATTAAAACGAAAGAATGATCTATTATAGACAAGACGAAGTGCACATAGAATAGCTTGTATTTCAGAATCGGAGTATAAAGCTGCCTGCATTTTGTCGACTATGAGGTTATGGAAAAAAAACATAAACATATAACCTTTAAAAGCATTTTTATAAACTTTGAATAATAACACACCCACCTGTTTGAACTTTTATGTCTCTGTAGTGCGCATGCCTTCATTACATCCTACGTCATTTGTGTATCTCATCCCACTGTGTATATATCCTGCGGATCTAACCATCAGACTTACACCTGTGGATGGATCCGTTGCGGATCTGAAAGATTCTAGTGTGCCTTTTATGTGAATGCTTTTATGACTAAGGTGTTTTTACATTAAAGATTTTTAAACTATTTTATCGTGCATAGACGGCAATGTACTTACATTAATTTTCAACCTCCTGCACGAAGTGTTTTTACGGACTCAAATCAAGTAGCGTTCTTATATATTGTACAGAGTGATCCGTTTGAGTAGTGATAATTTAAAATGCTACGGTATGGCTTTAGCAAATAGAATATCTCAATATTTGGCAGAAATTACCTTTATGAAAGAGATTTTGTTTAGGCTTCTACATGACCCCTTTGCCGACTCGGCAGAGTTCATACCGGGTGCTCAATTCTTGCCACGTGTTTTTTAACATCTCTGGAGTGATTAGAGCACACGTTGCAGAAATTTTCACCTTCAAGTCATCCAAGCTTTGAGGTCGTTGTGCGTAGATGGTGTTCTTCATAAACCCCACACACAAAGGAATCGGGGGGTGTGAGATCCGAGGAGGTTTGCAGGCCAAGGAATAGGACCATCACGGCCACATCAGTTGTCACTGAATGTGTTGTTGAGGAAGTTCCTGACTTCCAGTGGTACCAAGAATGTCAGACGTCGTTATTCAGTTGTTGTACCAAGATCTGTAGCATATCCAGGTATGGTCCGGATCGTACCGTGTCCTCACAGAAAAAAAGGACCGCAATAGCTGGTGACAGTTCTCCCCGCACCACACATTTACAACAAAGCACTGACTACAGCGCATGAAATTCCCATCTTTTCTTGGACTTCCGGCAGAATTTGACCTCCGTACTGTAGCGTTCGCCCAAATAACTCCGCAGATGTTAGAAAACACGTATTAAGAATTGAGCACTTGGCATGAACTCTGCCGAGTCCGCAAAGGGGGTCATGTAGAGACCTAGACAAACTCCCATTCATAAAGACAATTCCTGCCAAATAGTGACTTATTATATCTGTTACAAGCCATACCACAGCATTTTTAAATTATCCCTACCCAAACGGACTCCCCTCTATATTAGTAATTTCTTATCTAGTGATACTTTTTTTTTCGTATACATAATGCGATCGCTTCTGATAAATTAGCAAGGTATTAGGTTGGTGCGAATGAAATGTCCGGCAAAGAACCAGCATACGGGGACGGCGAGAACGGAAAAGTAGTGCAACTTACCTAGGCAAAATAATCCCTCTCGGCATCGACACATAGTTGCCATCTGTCCGGCAAAGCCATGATCCCGGAACAAAAGAAGTCTTGTGGCTGGGACCCGAAGAAGTCATCAACTGCACGTTGAACCTCGTGGTCTGTCGGGAACTGTTTCCCGGACAGGAAGTAATCCAGGCGACGAAACAGATGATAGTCTGTCGGAGACAAATCCAGGGAATAGGCAAGAAACTCCGATGAATTATCCCAGCTGTGGACCACCAGACAAGGAGCATCATCTTCTTGGTGTGTAGGGGTGGCTTAGGATGCCGTCCAGCAGGCTGTGCCTTGCTTAACCATTGTGCATATCGTTTCCGATTATCACAAAGGACCCACTTCTCGTCGCAGGTGACAATTCGTTGCAGTAGATGTTCCTGCTTATTCTTGGCAAGCAGCGACGTGCAGACTTCCAAACGCCTGGTCTTGTTGGCAGTTGTCAACTCATGCGGCAGGCACATGTCCAGCTTTTTTACCCTACCCAGCGTGCCAGACGCCGAAAAACTGTCGCGTGGTGGACACCTACCTCTGCCGCTATCTTACGACACGTTTTTCGGGGGTCAGCCTGAACCACAAGAAACAGAACATCGTCGGAAACAGCAACAGGTTGGTGACCACGTGCTTCGTTTTGCAGGTCCGTATTTCCGCTTCCAAACTTTACAAACCATCGCCGAATGGTTCATCCGTTGACTGTATTCCCTCGAAACGCTTTGTTAATGTTTTCAGCGGCAATTCTTGCAGAATGGCCCAGTTTATATTCATACAGGAAGATGACTCTCAGATCCGGGGTCTGCATGTTTCCCTTGCAAGCCACGTTATGTCCAAACGAACCACGCCTGAACCTTGTTCTTCACACACGTGCTAGCTATTTATAGTAACTCTGTGACGTAATATCCGCAACACCTGTGGGTGACCCCATTCCGTTGTGACGGGTGCCAGTCTCCACTGCTCGTTCGTGCCGGACATTTCATTCGCACAAACCCATTCTAGCAATAATTTCTGCTGCTATTCATTAAACCAGGGTGATGTTTTTGCCATCCTTTATATTCATATGTTCACGGGTTCACAGCAACGCGAGTTAGCGTCTAATTCTTTAAAGATCCCCCTGTCCTAATTTAGCCACTGCTTCCAGTTGAGGGAAAGAACCGGCGCCATAGGATAAGCATACAGCACGTGACTCATCTAGGTAGTAACCTGGACCCAGTTCGCACGACTAGACTGCAGTTCTCACAATTTTACCGCGGGGGATGCGTAATATGAGTTAAAATTATCGTTTATGAATATCATTATGTGTTACCAACCTCAACCTTCATAAATGTGCATCATAAAAGACGCATAAAATAATTAATTGTTTTATAATACCTGATTCCACGGCCTGGGCTGGAATCGACCACGGTCATGCTTCTTTACTTTTCATCAAGGGGAAAATCTCGAATGGGTCACGCTTCTTACCCTTTCAACAAATCTAAATCTCGGACGAGTAATGCTCCTTTCTCTTCCAGCAAATCTGTCTTGGACAAGACTGGATTCTTCCCTTTCAGCAAACCTATACCAAACATGTTCCTTTTCCTTTCAGAAAATCTATGTCTTGGACGAGATATGCTTCGTTCACTTTCAGTAAATCTAAATCTCGGGGCAGACGTGCTTTTTCCTCTTTCAGCTAATCTACATTCAGGACGAGAAAAGTTTCTTTGCCTTTCAGCAAACCTATATCAGACATGCTTCTTTTCCTTTCAGCAAATCTGTCTCGGACAAGACATTCTTAATTCCCTTTCAGCAAATCTAAATCTCGGACGAGACATGCTTCCTTTACTTTTAGTAAATCTAAATCTCGGACGAGACATGCTTCCTTTACTTTCAGCAAATCTAAATCACGGAGGAGACAGGCTTCTTTCCATTTCAGTTAATCTAATTCTCGAACGAGACATGTTTTTTTTTTCCTTTCAGCAAATCTATGTCAGACATGCGTAAATATGTCTCTGACAATACATACTTCTTTTCAGCAAATCTAAATCTCGAATGAGACATACTTTTTTCAGCAAATCTAAATCTCGAATGAGACATACTTTTTTTTCAGCAAATCAATTTCTCGTACAAGATATGATTTTTTCCCTGTCAGCATATCTGTGTTTCGGACGAGACACGCTTCTTTCCTTTTCAGCAAATCTAAATCTCGAATGAGACACCTTTTTTTTTCAGCAAATCAATTTCTCGTACAAGATATGCTTTTTTCCCTTTCAGCAAATCTGTGTTTCGGACGAGACATGCTTCTTTCCTTTTCAGCAAATCCAGGCCTCTGACGAGACATACCTGCCTCACTGAGAAGACATACCTTTTTCCCGAGATTCAGCAACCCTAAATTAGGGATGGGCCAGTAGCTTAACTTTTTGTTGCTGTCAGAAGCTGTAAATCAGTCTTTTTTTATAATGTTTAATTTTTTCTCACGGAGATAAAGTTCTAGGGCAATAGCTTCAAATGATTTTTTCGCCGGAGATTTCTCCCTTTCCCAAAGATGAGAGTCTACCATTCGAATAAACTAATTAGAGATTAATGTGTACGACACATCAGACGGACATCAATCGTTCAACAATCATATCACGGAGTGCGTTCCTCTTTGCAGCCCGGGGCCACCGTATTAAAAGCAATCCAGTAAACGTGTCTATTAAGTGAATTTTATCTCGAACACCGCCTGTGTAAAAGGAAACAATCTAATTGAATGAAGTAGGCCCAACCCCTTCGATTTAAGCCTTTGATACTGCGACGATAATTCGATAATAATCCTGGGCTTGGTCCACATCCGGCAGATGCACGTCAGGGATCCTTCAGCAGCGCTACTTTCCCGGGATCCCCCTGCCGCATCAACTTACCTCCGATTGCCTCCTCATCCCCGGGTTCTTCTTTCTGTCTTCTTGTTTTCACCAACCCTTTGTTTGTTTCTCCAAGTATCTTCAGCCGAAGAAGAATGACCGACAATTATTTGATACACTATTGTCCTTCCAGCAAGACGTAAGCCCTCTGACACTGAGCCCTTCATACGTCCCTGACGAAAGACAGTGGGAAGCGTTTCTCTCATTCAGAGCTGATGCTCTCGGGCTTTGTTTCTGTGAATGTCTTCATACACTATATATGCGAGAGGAATACGTAACGTTACTTCCTATTTTCCCAGAACACGTGGCTACTTTATAAAAATGACGTCGTAAAATCGATAGGAAACATGTTTTACCGTTTAACAGAGTCCTCACTATCGGATTTTAATATGTTCTTTGATATTTTGAGCAATTTTCTGATCATTTTAATTTGTGACCGAGGTTGGGTAGCGTGAAATGAATCCCATTGGTACAAAACTTCAGAAGCCGTTCCTGTACTGAAGTACAGGAACGACTCTTAAGGTACAATGAGTTCGTTTCTGTACAGGAACGAACTTATTGTACTTTCAACGTAGTACTTGGATTAGTTTTGATACTTTGATCAGAAATTCAAGACTTATCGGTAAAACTCTCTCTCTCTCTCTCTCTCTCTCTCTCTCTCTCTCTCTCTCTCTCTCTCTCTCTCTCTCTCTCTCTCTCTCTCTCTCTCTCTCACTGATCCAGGAATATATACCTTTTTCGTACATATTCCTGGATCAGTGGATATATTTCGATTATAAAATGCTGACCTTTTAATCGATAACGCGGAAAAGAATTTTTTCAGCGAAAAATTAATTTTGTTACCTGAACATGTACATTATTCCTTTGATGTATTTCTTGAGAATTTGATTTATTTCTTGATGCATGGAATAAAATTTATTGGTAGAATGCAATGATAAAATTTTTTGAGAGAGAGAGAACGACACGCATTCATGCTTAAAAGATCATGTTCTACGGATTTCGGAGAATTTTAATTTGTTCTTTGATGTATTTTGATTAAAATGCTACCATTTTAATCGATAACATGAAAAGGGAAAAATTTTAGCACGAAATCTATGTTTTTTTAGTCGAACAAGTTCATTATTCCTTAGACATATTTCTCGAAGATTTTGATTTATTTCTTGATACACGAGTAAAATCTATTCGGGTAGAATAGTAACATTTTCTCTGAGTAAAAAAAAAAAAAATTGACACATACTCATGCCCAATGGATCGTATTTTACTTACTTGTATTTCAGAGATTTTGATTTAATCTTTATTTAGATTGAGATTTTTCAATTTGATTGAAAGAACGAAAAAGGAAATCTCTTTGATAAAATAAAAAAAGTAAACTTTTTAGTAAATGAATACATATTTGGGCTCTATATGTCTTTACGCAGGATTTCGTTTTGTTCCTAAACGCCTATATCAAAATTTAACGGGTTAATCGATTAATAACCATCTCTGGATAAATACACTGCCGTGCAAAAATTAAGGACGTGACTGTTTTTCGAATGTAACGTCGTGCAGAAGTGCTCCACATCGACTCAAATCATACCATAAGATCCCCAAGATGTAAGAATATGGGACAAGTGAGCAAAACCGTCCAAACAAGGAATCCAAAGGATACAAAGGCACTTTATTGAAAAGGTAACTTCGAGCACAAGTGGACAGAAGACAGAAACGTCCATATGGCAGGCGGCTGCCCAGAAAAATCCAGTCTTTAGTAGGAGATATGATCACCCCTGACTGCGTTGCAGGATTTACAACGTCTGTCCATGCTGAGGACGAGGTTGTCAAGGAGCTGTTGAGGCATCGCTGCCGATTCCTCTTGTAGCGCCAACCGCAGCTGCGGAATCGTTTCTGGCGACTGGTGACGTGCTGCCAAGCGTCTCCCTAGAAGGTCCCACACGTGTTCGATTGGATTTAGGTCCGGGGACCTTTCGGGCCAATCCATGCGTTGAATATCTTCTCTCTCCAACAGCTCTGCGACAGCCACTGTACGATGAGGTGTAGCGTTGTCGTCCATGAAGAGGAACTCAGGACCCACAGCACCTCTAAACAGATGCACGTGAGGCAGGAGAATCTCGGTACAATATCGGACAGCAGTGACTGAACCTCCTTGGAAGATGTGGAGGTTAGTACGGCTACCAAGCATGATACCGCCCCAAACGAGAACTCCGCCACCTCCAAACCGGTCCCTTTCGATGATGTTGGAGGTGTGATTGCGTGTTTCCTGCTCTCTCCACATGTGTATACGTTCAGAATCGCTCGTCAGACTAAATCGGCTCTCATCCGTAAAGAGAACTCGACTCCATTGCTGATGTGTCCAGTTCTTGTGTTCTTGACACCACAGAAACCGCCGTTTCCGATGAGCAGGCGTTAATGGCACACACCGTACTGGTCGTCGTGCAAATAGACCACCTTTGTGCAGCCTCCTGGCCACGGTAAAACGCGATAACGGACGTCCAGTTGTCTGTTGCACGTGCCTTGCGATTTCTCCCGCTGTCTGCCGCCTGTCCTTTCTCGCCTGTGAGACAAGGCCGCCGTGTTTGCTCTTGGACGACCACTGCTAAACTCTCATACACCTGTTCCTGCCGTTTGAAATGCTCTCCAAGCTCGTGAAACGATGTTGTGAGCGAACCTGAACTCCTCGGCCACACTAGTCACACTTCGACCTTCTTTCAACTTCCCAATGACGCGACCTCGGGTAAAGTCATCCAGAAGTCGTCTACTGGATTGCCTGTTGCCTATATCACACGGTGGCAGCAACTCGACGTCGTTCAAACCGATGTACACCATGCAATAGCTTTCGCCGTATTGCTGAGCGTACACCGCCCGTGTGCTTTAATACCCTTCCGACCCCCCCCCCCCGTCATGCTGCATATCTGCTCATGCCCTACCGTACCGGACCCTAGTGTATCTCCTGAGTGGTTTTTCGGTCCGTTCTGCCTGCTCGTTCCGCTGTTATGCTAATTTCTCCTCTTCGTCCTCAATTTTTGCACAGCAGTGTTATAATCATTTGCAATAATTTAAGACCACCTGTCAATTAATTGGAACTTAAGTTTTTCAAAGAAACAACTAACTATTAGTCAAAGATATTTGAAAAACCTATACCACAGATGAATACTTATACTCTTTATAACACAAAAAAAACTGAAATCAGTACTTCGTGTGGCCACCTTTGTTTTTTATAACGGACAGAATACAATGTGGCATACTCTCAATGAGGGATTTGCACTACTCACTTGAAATGTCTTAGCACTACACGTACTTTTTCGCGTCAATCAAAGCATGGGAATTTGATGGCTGTTTTTCTGCTACCTTGTCTTCGTCCACAAATTTTCCATGGGTATATTTTCTGCTACCACAAATTTTCGATGGGGATAAGGCCGAGACTATTACCGGGCCAGTCAAGCACAGTTATGTTTTCCTTCTGCAGACCTTTACTGTCTTTGATCTGTGGCATGGAGCACAATCATGTATAAAGATTGTGCATCTGTGAACTTGCACATGAGTTAACAGCTTCTCACGTAATATTTCCACATAAAAAGGACCAGTCGTGGTAATGCTTGCCTGTCGGCAAAAAGAATAATGAAACAGTACCGAATGATGACATAGCACCCCATATAATCTGATCAGGAGGATGACTCGCGGTGCTAACGGCATATTTTTTCGTCAAACCTTTTGCGTTTTGGCCGTCGAACATGTGCTTCACGTAATTCAAATTAATACACAGTTGATTCATCGCGGAAAAAAATAAAAAAAAACTTTGCTCCAATTTTGAGCAGTCCACGATTGATGACGCTTCGCAAACTGGAGTCTCTTCTTTTTCATGACAGAGGATAGTCTAGGTTTATGTACAGGCTTATAAGATTTTAATCCAGAATCTTTGCTAAGACGTCGGGAAACAGTGCTGATACAAATATCAGACCCTTTTGAATGCAGAAAGACCTATATTTTCTTGCACAAACTCCTCTGAGAAAGCATAACTATTCTCCTCATGGTATTGTCATCTCGTGGCGTTGTTTCCCTTGGACGTCCACTTCACTTTCGGTCGCTAAATTTATCTGTATCTCGATATTTCATGATCGTCTTATGAATTGCAGTCTTGCTCACATTCACCTTTCTGCTTATGTTACATTCGGAGTATCCTTCATGATATAAAGTCACTATTTGTGCCCTCTCAGTAACACTTAATGACGCCTTTTTTTGCCCATTTTTCCCTATGTAGTACAAAACCTCTCAGCATGTAAACCAGAAGCAAACTGACGCTTCCCTCAAGTCTATCAACAGGAAATGGAGTAATACAGACAGTAGCTGATGCAATCTACATAAATCTCTTAATGCCAACAGGTGTCCCTAAACTTTTGTAAATAACTGTAAAGGAACGTTATCATACACTATAAAAAATATTGTGGGAGGTTGCACCAAAAAGGGTTGCTACCCCATATGCACCACTTTCTGAGAACAGACGTACCACTGTGTAATGCAAACAAAACCCAACAAGATGGTTCAACTTTGCACCACGATATGGTACAAGGTTGCTCCGTGTTATTGGGTTTACTTTTAATCACACAGTGATGTTTTTTTCTCAGAAAGTGGTGCAGCTGGGGTAGCACCATTTTGTGGTGCAACTTACTACAAAAATTTTAACAGTGTAGTAATGAGAGATCACAAGATAGTATCGTGAGCAAATTTCTGCAACATCTAAATTAATTCGTCGAGCATCCCTCAATATTGCGTTTTTAGGTATTAAATAGCTGAATTTTCGGAATATAGTAAAACCTCCGAAAAATGGTCACTGCTTCGACCGGGAGAGAGTGACCGTTGTTCGGAGGTTAGGCTTAAGTTAACATTGCTAATCCACTGTGTTTCTGTAAAAGCAAGAATAAATATGTGAAACATGCACAGTAAAAAAAAACGTTGCAGTGCTTTCTTCAAATGCTGAACAAAACTGAGTATAATAATGGAATAATTCGTGGTGTTAGAGGATCTTAAGAAAACTGTGTCTGGTGTTAAACAGCCTTTAGAAATAGCAAGCTAATAAGATTAGGGTTAAAGCACGATACAGGAAAGAAAAATGTCTGGTGGTAAAACAAAACTGCACAGCCCGCGTGCCGTAAAGCAGGAACAGAGCCCACAGTGTTCAAACCAGGAGACATCGCCCCCAACGGGCAAAATCCCACGCCCTAGCAACCATTCCCACAGCCACCATGGGCAATTCGAAACATACATGGAATTTGAAGCTCGCTTCATATAAAAATATATTTTTAACTCCTTTCTTTTCACGTAACCATACCACTGTTCCAGCGGTAATCCAACCCACTATGCCTTTAGCAATAAATATTCTTTGTCCCTTGTGGCGTGCTTGCCCAGCAGGACGCACACGACATAAATGCCCGGCCCTCTTTCGGGGGGGGGGGGGGGTGACGTGCCTGCCCAGCAGGACGCACACAACGTAAAGGCAGATAGCAGCGATAATGAACGTCCTCGTAGCTCAATTGGTAGAGCGACTTATTCCGGAACGAGGGGGACCCGGGTTCGAGCCCCGGCGTGGACAAAATGACTGAGAAATTTACTTCGTTATACCCTATCTTATCCTCTTACTGAAGTACCGAACAAACTACTGAAAATCCGATGGACATTGTGTCCGTTAGATCTACGTCACGGCAGACTGGGGTGTCCGTTGGCCGCTGTTGAGAGGTTTCGTTGTTCGGAGGTTATCGCTAATGTTAATCCCAAGGAAGTTGTTCTGTGCTAACCAAAATTTACCGTTGCACGAAGGTTAGCGTTGTTTGGAGGTTTCACTGTATTTTAATTCTGGCTATGTCTAGCTACGGGCACACAATTTAGAATGTACACGACTTTATTTTGCGTCACATTTAGTTTTTATAAAATTATTTGTTGATTTATGAAAAGCTTATGGCTTGCAGCTGTCACTTTTACAACTTAGAGAAATCCGGGTGGGAATCGTGAAACCATCCTCTTTCCCCACTTAGTTTTTTTTTTTTTTTTTTTCTAGTTTATTCCATGTTATAATTTCCTTTTACATTTTTCTTCTTTTTACGATTCACTTTGCTATTCATTTCCTCCGCTTCAACAACAGTGCAAGGTAAGTGATTTTTTTTAAATCCTCGTGTCGTGCACGCACGCGACTCTGCTTAAATTCAGAAAGATATTTTTTTCCCCCTGTCGTTTAAACAAAAATTACAGTTTGAAATAGGTAATTTTATTTGGAATTATAGGATTTCCTTTACTACATACCAACACGTTAATTTTCTTAGCAATTAATTTGTGTCTTGAATTATTACCTACCTACCTTAGTCTTCTCCGATTTTGGAAGATTATTTCGCACAGAGAAGCGGTTACTAGCTTCACTATATGATAAAATAATTAGAAAACTTTTGCGTAGCATTTTGGGTAAACATGCGATTGAGATATAGTGACAGTTTTGTTCACGTATGCTTTTAAAATTATCTGAAGACAATAAAAAAAAAATGTATAAGCAACATCAGTGTTGGTAATGACGCGCTTCTGTGCTATAGAACTGTGCGATGTCTTTTTAAATTATTCGTGTTAAACTGCCCTCCGGCAATTAAATTTAACAATCCGCGTAAAGAGCACAAATGTAGCAGTTTACAATTTGTACTTTTGAAGGACACTTGTTATGAAGTTCCATTTTACAAAGGAAGGATTTTTCATAGGCATACAATCAAACCCGAAGCAAATTGTCAAAACTGCGCACTTCAATATTATGTTAAGTGAATTTTAGTGATTTTTTTTTTTTTAGTTTTTTTGTTATCTCTCGCATTACCAAAAAGTCCGGAAATTCTGAAGTATTTCTTTCATTGATACAAGAACTGTTTCCTTTTTCTTGTTTTTTTTTTCTCTTTAATCTCACTTGAACTAAATCTAGTCAACAAGATCAAATGTGTGCATTTTTAATTCATACAAATGAAGATTTTTTTATTTTGGATTTTCTCTTTGGCTTTAGTCAAGATCATGAACACTTTGCATCTCCCCTTCATTGATTTGAGAACAGTTGTAAGATAAAAAAAAAATATTCAGTTCCTCTAAATTTTGCTAAAGTTGAACAGTCTGTAAGACCAAAAATATTGACTGATTCGCGCATGTGTTGCAGAGATTTTAAATTCATTCGTTTCCAAGAAATATGAATTTAACCTGTGGGTTTCTTTGTCAGCATTAGTTTTCTTCGACAGCATCTTCAAGGAGCTAATCGGCGCTGAGGCAACTGTCATCAGTAGTGTTGTAAGACGTCATTCCCAAGCAATCTAACTTAGTGCGTTGCATACATGAGATTCTTCCGCGAATTCGCGGAAGTAAGTTTTTTCTTCAAGAAATTCTGGGAGTATTAGGGAGGGGAGGGGGAGTCGTTTCTTCGTTAGGGAACGATATTTCACCTTTCAAAACTTTCGAAAACGGTAGTTAAATGGAGTGAAGATTTTCCCGCAATCGAATTTCCTTTTCTGGCGATGCTCCTTCCGTCCAGTATTGTTCTTAAATACAATTTTACTTCACAATTATTTGTATTTCAGCTTGAAAACGGAGGAAATTTTTCCGAACAGGAAGTTAGACGGCGCAAAATTATCCCTGTAATCGTCTGGCATGAGATTCTTCCATTTGTGTGGTTCTCGGGATCGATGCGTAAATGAACATTAATTAGGGGGGTCTGTCAGAGGACGGAATTACGACTTTTGAAATCGGAAGTTATACGGAGAGATTCTCCTGCAATCGTGTTTTTTCTTTCTTGCAATATCCTTTTGCTCAGTATTGTTGTTAGATATCAATTTATTGCATAAATATTTGTATTTCAGCTTGAAAATGGATGAAAAGTTTCCAAAAACGAAAGTCAGACGGAGCAAAGATTTCGCCAGCATCCTGTGTTGTTAAATATTAGTAATTTTCTATTTTGAATACAGTTATATACTCCAGTTTAATATTTACATAAATGAATTAACGTGAACAATTCTCCCTTGTCTTGCTTGCGCTGCATTTTATTCACACTCTTTTGCATGCATTCTGATTTTTATCAGGTTCAAAAGTTCAGCTTTTTTATTTCCTCGACAGTCTCATGTATGCCGTTGGCAAAGTATTTTTTTTTTTGATTGGAGGTTTAACGACCACCGTGAGCAACTCAATGGGCCATAAGCAGTCGCCCGTCCCTAATTTAGGGTCACTGTATTCCAGGGAAGGGAGAGAGCCAGTGCCGTAAGACAAACACAACATCCATGCCTGACGGGATTCGAACCCGGACCCCTTACGGACGAATGATCAGAGGCCAGCGCCTTAGACCAATGCGCCACCGGGGCGGCAAAAGTATTTTCTTGCTTGCGTATTGTAATCGGAAGAGCCAATCGGACGGCGTAGTGTGTTGATTCTCTCTTTTGTGTCACAGGAAAACACGGCTTGAACGAAACTAGGTACAGGGCGTAAGTTCAAAACTAGTATAACGAAGTAAATTTCTCCGTCATTTTTGTCCACGCCGGGGCTCGAACCCGGGTCCCTGGTCGGGCGTCAATATAGCGTAAAAGTCTTTTCTACTTTTACGTCTTTTTAACACATCAACATAGTAAGAAATAATTCCTAAATGAAAGAAACCTTAACGGCCAGACGAAACATGTAAACAACAGAAGTCGACTTACGGAAAAGATGCTTTATTCAAAAATTAGGAAACACATCGTAGCATAGCCTATTGCACTACACTCTCCACACACCACACAACGCTCTTTTCAATAATCAGTTTACAATCCAACGCTCTCAAGCAATAGATCAGTCGTCGTTTTTATTTATTGTTCTTATCAAAACTCAGACATACGTCACGTTCATTCAACCTCAATTGTGTTGCCAAACTTATTCATTTGAAAGAAAGATATCACGTTAAGAGTGAAGAATAACAGAATAAACTCAAGATTTACGTAGGGAAAGAAACTAAAAAGGAAACTAAATTCAGAATAAACGTCACACTAGACTTTGTAAATCTAGGCTTCCATCTTTAAAAAATATTTTTTTCGTGGATGTTATTAAAGGTGAAGTCTGATTATATATAAATATTATCCCAGTTCGATTTATCTCCATTGCAGTTTTGCCACGAAAAACGCCGCTTCCAAAATTGCGAAACTTCCCATAGACAGACCATCACGAAGTTTCCATTATTCTGTTTACTACCAGCCACGTTTTCTATTTCCTACACAACACAGACTCCATTCTAAATACGTTTCATAATGATGATGCGTTGCCTTGTGCATCGAATTCATCTCTGTCGGGTTTCACCACCTATCCTAGATCTGTTCCCTCGTTAAGCAATCAGATGAGTCGCGATCTTTATTGCCCCAGCATTTCCGCCTTCACCATCGACTGATTAATAACAGGATTTCTCATGAGGGGTATTCAAGACATCTGAATGCCATTGTTCGGTGCACGGGGATTAATTCTTAGCGTTTACAATTCAAAAGTTGTACAATCGGAGGACCGTGGAGTATTATGTATACTTTCGATGCAAATGTGGTCTTTCTTTCTTTCTCTCCTTTCGCTTCATTGTTTGACGTCATGTGTTTGTATACACTTGGCGTTCAGATGCCAATTCATGCAGATGCAAAGGCCTCTTAAATTATGACCGCCTGATGGACTATCATGGGCTTGGCATATTCCTGACTTTCATCTTCTGCGGTGGCTTCTGCCACTCCTTTGCCTTTACGACATGAATGTCTTGCATCTCATTTTTTTTTTTTTTTTATCCGGTGCAGATGCAATTTGCAACGGACAGCACGGACACGGCGTGTACTGTCTTATTTTTCCTTTACTTTTTTCAACCCCTCTTTGTGCTCTTTTGAGGTTTCTGATCACGTATACGTCCGGCAGACAGACTTGTGAATACAGACACCTAATCCAATCAAATCCCTCTTCTGCATGCAACATCGCGTCCGTGAGATTGTTAAACGATGTCTCTATACACGACGACGAAATTCTCAATCAGAGGTATGGCAGATACAAGTAATGCTTCTTTGATTCAGACGACATGCAGAAACGGGCCTATGAGCGAAAGTTTTTAATACAGTTCAACTGAGAGCCACCCCATCACAACGTTGGGGTCAAAACAATAGATTTAGCGGTGGCGTGGAGTTTACTGTCGAAGAGGGGCGAGCGACTGAACCGCGGGCACAATCCTAACATTTACTATAAAACTAATCTGTGAGAGAAAATGGGAAAAGTAAGATCGATGCTGTAACGTTCGATGCAACATACAGCGCATTATATTACCTCATTTGCGATACTTTTGGAGATAGTGATAAAATATTTTTAACAGCTTTTTTTTTTTTTTTTACGAACGAAGAGGGGGCGGGCAGTGGAACCGGGGGCGTAACCCAACATTGACTATAAAACCAATCTCTGAAAGAAAATGGGAAAAATAGGATCGATGTTGCAAAGATACTAAGGTAAAAAGTAGGATCGATGTTGTGAAGATACTAAGGTAAAAAGTAGGATCGATGTTGTAAAGATACTAAGGTTAAAAGTAGGATCGATGCTGTAAAGATACTAAGGTAAAAAGTAGGATCGATGTTGTGAAGATACTAAGGTAAAAAGTAGGATCGATGTTGTAAAGATACTAAGGTAAAAAGTAGGATTGATGCTGTAAAGATACTAAGGTAAAAAGTAGGATCGATGCTGTAAGGTTCAATGAAACCTACAGTGCATTATATTATCTCAATTGCGATACTTCTAGAGATAATGATAAAAAAAATTGCAGATTGCTTTTTTTTTACTGTGAAAACTGAAATAATATAAATTTATATGTTCCATAGTGATTTTGTCAGATATTTAGAAATAATTATAAATGTAAAAATCTAAAGTAATTATACCGAGCATAATGGAAATGTAGATTTCAGCTTTTAACATTTTGCATATTTTGTTTTACCTCATTTTTGATGTTAGTATGATTATTTCGTATTTGCTTTAATAATATTTTTTAAAAAGGAATACTAAATTTGTTTAACATCTTCACCCGCTGTTCGGTAAGCTTGAATGGAAGAATCAAACAAGACAGCTTCGTTAGCATTCCCGACAACTCTGTAATACTTCCACCCCCTCTTCCTGCCCATAAATTCCGCTGCTCGTCCCTCTTTGCAGAATCCACGGATTCGATTCAACAGCCAACAAACATTGCAAAGAGATTTTATTCTCCATCATCGATGTATTATCTTTCCCTGTTTTTTTAAAAACAGCATGTTTTTGTTGTTGGATTTGCTTTCGTCTGTTGGTCTAAATTTTCACATTAAATTTTCTGTTGGTGTCATTGTTTTACTCTATTCCCATTTAATGGAAGTTTGTTGAACTAAACGGGAAACATACGAAACCAAAGGAAAAACTTAAATATTACCATTCTCATTTATTCTTACCTATGATTTATGACGCTGCAATTCTACCAAATTTCTTTAATTTTGATTTAAAATTTACAGTGAAACCTGTTTTTTTTTTGTACGATACTAACAAGGTTATTAAAACGTTAATTTTACTATTTTAAATATCTCCAACTAAAGAAAGTGAAAATTAGGGTGCACGTGGTTAAGTTATTTCGCTATTTGGATGGTTCTCTTGGCTCCAATGAGCAGAGAGATTGGGGTAGCCCATTTTGAGCACGTCTTTTGCAAAAAAAGATATCGTGCTGATATTATCACTTTGTCCGTCCGTAGTCACCATATCTCTGAAATTATTTGCCCGATTTGAGAAATTCTTTTTTGCATTGGGAAATTGAAATATGAGTGGTGATCTTTGTATTCCGCTTGTTCTTCAGTGCACAACTTCGCTGCTAGAGGGCGTAAATGCTGATGATATAAAGTTCAAAACAAAAGGGTCATTCAAATGAAAACGAACCAAAGGGCGAATGAGAAAGATATTGTGACTTACCTTAAAAATAATCTCCGTGGTTATTCACGTTCTGATCTCATTGTGACACTAGACCTTTTGATTCTCCTTGCGTAGCAGGCAGTGGGTTGCTGGCGGAACCATTTCCGAACAGTGTCCTGCACCTCCTTGTCTGAGTAAAATCTGTGACCCCGCAGATTCTTCTTCAGCTCCCCGAAGATGTGAAAGTCACAGGGGGACATGTGGGCTGGATGGTGGAGTATTTTCCACCTGAATTTAGAAAGGTAATCCTCGACGAGTTTCGCAGCGTGGGGGCGGGCGTTGTCATGAAGAAGAATTGACTCCTGCAGTGAGCAGCCCGGGCCATTTGTACTTCAGTGATGTTTGCAGAGATTTGAGTGCGTCCACATACCGGGCTGCGTTTCCGCCGGCGAGAAACTCGAACAGGGGGTCCTTGCTGCGTTTCCAGTGTTTCCGATGGCTAGAAACTCGATCAACAGCGGGTCCTTGCTGCGTTTCCGGTGTTTGCGCTGGCTAGAAACTCGATCAACAGCGGGTCCTTGCTGCATTTCCGGTGGCGAGAAACTCCCTCAACAGGGGCCCTAGTGGTCGAAAAAGATCAACGTGGCCTTTCGTGCACTTGTTTACATTGCCTTTGACTTATTTGTCTTTTGCTGAGGTTAACATGCTCTTTGTCTTTTGCTCTGAGGTTCACAATGAAAGCACCACGTTTCATCTCCCACAATGATTCTGTCTGTAATGACCATCGCTCCTTTCTACCTCTTTCTCAACATAGTCGCGATCCAGCGAGAACGGTCACATAATTTTGTTTTGGTTCGTTCCGTAGTAGAATCGCGCACTAGAAGAAAAACAGAATTCAGGCCCTTTTTTAACTATAACAAAAACAGTTTATTTCACTAAAGCTATGTGGCATGGGACCTTACGAAGGATAAGTTAATGGGATGTTTCATTGACTTAGTCTCAGTCTGTCCTGTCGACACTAGACCCGAACTTCCGTGTTTTCCGTAAACCGGACAGGTACAATACACTTCAAATACACTCACGGACAATGAAACTTGCGCACCCAGAAGAAAACATGCTACAACCACGAAGTTTTTGCAAATAACTAGAGTGCGTGCTGTTATGCAAATGATCCGTGTTTGGTGTGAGTGCGCATGACTGCACACCCTGTGTTGGCGCTGTGCAAGCATGAGCCGGCAGACTTATAAGCCAGCGTGTAGTCGATGCCCCATAAAAACGAAAAGCACCGACCGACGCAAACAAGAGTACAGAGTGACAAGAATGCCTGATAAATGCCAGAGACGTCGATCTACGCAACTTGCGGACTTTGAGAGATGCCTGATCGTCGGGCTGTAAACCTCAGCGTGGTCGGCACGCCGTTTAGCCCGCCACATGGATCGTTCTCATCATACCGTCCGACTGTCTTGGGAGTAGTGGACGCGTGACGGCATTGCCACACGGCGGAGCGGCTCCGGACGGACCAGGAGGATCACCTGTAGAGAGGATTGACGGATCGTGTGCCAGACACGAACGGAACCCACGGGGACCCAGTTCACTATACAGGATGATGTACCCGCTCTTGTGTGCCCACGAACCAATTCCCGACGCCTCGCGGAAGCGAATCTGCGATCCCAACGCCTTTTACGTGTGCTGCCATTAACACCGGAACATCGCCGGCTCCTTGTGGGGTGGTACCAGGCCAGAGCGTCGTGGAACGTCTCAGACTGGTGACGTGTGGTGTTTAGCGATGAGTGTCGCTTCTTTTTGGGAGCAGATGATCATCTTGTCTGGGTGTGGAGGTCCCGGGGTCCATGGCACAATCCCAATCTCACTATCGAGCGCCACACCTCCCCCACTGAAGGCATCATGGTCTGGGGAGCCATTGCCTACGATAGCCGATCAGCTCTAGTAGTGGTACGTGGATCATTGACGGACTAGCGGTATATGGATCAGATTCCATGTGCTCCCATTCCTTACCGGGATTCCAGGTGCGCTATACCAGCAGGAAGATGCCCGCTCGCACACGGCTCGGGTTGTCCAGGATTGCCTGCATCATGTCCAGACACTTCCATGGCCTTCCCGCTCCATGGTCATGTCCCTTGTCGATCATGTGTGGGACCAGTTGAAATGCCAGCTGGCGGCGTGCAGCACTATTCGAGATTTAGAGCACACCATGCAACACGTGTGGGCCAGTCTGCCGCAGGACAGTACCAGGCGTCTGTTCGCATCCATGCCGGACCGTATTGTAGCATGTATCGCCACACGAGACTGTGCGACGCGCTATTGAAAATGACCGGACTGCGTGCCCCAGATCCCTCTGTAATTGTTTTTGCCATCATGTGTATCATTCATCTATATCATTACGTCCATAAAATTTCAGTTCAATCCGATGCTTCCTTCTTAATGCGCAAATTTCATTGTCCATGGGTGTACTTAGGTACTAAGCAGATTGCAATGTGGATAATCGCGTGTATCTGACAGCAACGGCCTTAAACATGCTGATTTCTTCTGCTCTGTCAAAAAATGGCGTGAACAAAGAAATACCACGTGGGAATGAATATCTACATACATTACAAGGAAGATGTGAATCCGTTTATTGATGTAAATATGACATGGATGATAAGTCAGAAAATATCTGATAACTTGAAAAATTCGTCGCCCTAAATAGGGAACCGAACCTGCGTCTCCTGGATAGCGCCCGAGTATGCCTAACTACAACACCGCCCAGAAGGACCAAGTTTCAAGTTTCCGATTAATTTGAATATAACCATCACAGGATTCACTAGTCGAAGCAACAGACATTCAAATATAGCTAATCTGGAGATTCGAAATTGATTCCCGTAATTGCCCGGGGGCGCAGAATATCATTCTTTCTTTGTTGGAGAGCGCTTCTGGTGAAAAATGTTTCTCGTGTAATTTCAAAAACCTGGGGGTTATAAAATCTTCACAGTGGTTTATAAAATCTTCACTAAAGGGCTTTCACACCGCTTGAAGGTAACACTGGACATGGCTCAACCGAGAGAACAAGCTGGATTCAGGAGTGGCTACAACACTATAGAACATATCCACGTACTAAGAGAACTAATTGAAAGAGCGAGGGAATATGAACTTCCATTGTGCATGGCTTTTATCGATTATGAAAAGGCCTTCGATTCCGTGAAACCATCAGCAGTAACAATGGCTTTGAAATCCTGCGGTGTTGAAGATGCATACATTAGCATTATTAATAACATCTATGAAAATGCAAGTGCAAAGGTTCGGATATTTGAGGATACAGCACAAATAAGAATTGGAAAGGGAGTGAGACAAGGTGACACCATATCTCCCAAGGTTTTTAATGCCACATTGCGAAATGTCTTTCAGTCATTGAACTGGAAAAAGAAAGGGATAAAGATTAATGGAGATTACTTAACTCATCTTCGTTTTGCTGATGACGTAGTCATCTTTGCAACTACCCCTTTAGAGCTGCAGAGTATGATCCAAGAACTTGCTGACAAGAGTAAAGAAGTGGGATTAAAAATGAACTTTCAGAAGACAAAAGTGATGTACAATGCTTTTACAAGAAACGAAGATTTATCGATTGATGGAGAAAATCTTGAAACAACAGATTCCTACATTTATCTTGGGCAGCAAATATCAAGTGAGGGTCACATTGATGAAGAAATTAATCGGCGTATAAAACTTGGATGGAGAGCTTTTGGAAGAAACGGTACAATTTTTAAGAGCAGTATGCCATTATGTCTCAAAAGAAAAATGTTTAATCAATGCATCCTGCCAGTGCTTACGTATGGAGCAGAGACATGGACCTTAACTAAAAAAGACATACAAAGATTGCAGACAACTCAAAGTAGCATGGAAAGATGCATGCTTGGTGTAATCAGGAAAGATAAGTAGAGGAACTTGTGGATAAGGAAAATGACAGGAGTGGACGACATCATGGCTAGAGTGAAATCACTGAAATGGCAATGGGCTGGACATGTTACCAGAAAAGCGGACCACCGATGGATAACCGAAATTTTAGACTGGATTCCGAGGGACAGGAAAAGACCCAGAAGAAGACCCCATGGGAGATGGATGGATGAAATTCGAAAGTTTGCTGGAGTGACCTGCAGGAGACAGGCCCAAGACAGGCAATTGTGGAAGAAATTTGGGGAGACCTTCATCCAGCAGTGGATTGATAATGGTTGATGATATTTGAACATATGTCTCTTAATCATTCGTATGGATGGCTTTTACAAGGCCAATAGTAACGGATAGCTCATACATTTTAATTATGTAAAAGTTTATAAAATAAATGTCAGTAGCATATATATATCAGTTGTCATCCATTAGACTGAATACAGTTCAATGTTCATAAATGTCCTTAGCTACTCAAGAGCAACGTGTAAAGAGTTTTCATATAAGCATACACACTTCTTATTAAGGTGTATATTATTATTATATTTGACTTGAACCTTTTTGCTTTTCATGAAACTTAGTGATCTAGCAATCTTAATAGAGAAACTAATCAATACATAATTTCAGCTTACTACATACAATACTTCGGTAGTTATAGGACTTGGAAATTTATAAAAAAGTATTTTTGTATCTATCATGCGCATGCCTCTCATAAATGACAATAACTAGACCTATTGGTCAACAGAGCTCACACTGTACTCATTTGAAAGTTTGTTACTGTACATGAGCTTTCTTTTAAGATATCACAATCACATGACCATCTTTGGGCACTTCAGGAGTTGACCTTAATCTCTCAAAACAAACCCCATTAACGTTTTTTAAATAAAGCAGAGGGAGGGAGTCTCTGAGAAATAAGAAAATTACATAAGAAATAAAAAAAACATGCCTTTTTTTAATCCTGTAAAAAGCTAGATTTTTTACATGCCGGATCAGGCATGTGGGGGAAAAATACATGCCCAGACAGAATTTTTTCATGCACCGGTCATGTTGGGCAATATAATTTTCGAGCCCTGGTTTACAACGAGTCTGCTTCATTTTTCCTAACGTTTGGACCATTCTAAGTTTTTACCGCCCTACTGTCAGAATGGTCAGGGGCGCTAGCTTCTGGCTAATTGCCCGAGTTAGGCTCGTGTTCGAGTCCTTGATGAAGGATGGGTGTGTTTGTCTTTCGGCTCTGGCTCTGTATTCTCTCTTTCTGGATCCAGTTGCCCCAGAATTAGAGACTAACTCTGTATGGTTCATGGGAAGGGGGCGCAGTGGTCTGAGCGATGGCTTCTGATCATTCGTCTGAAAGGGGTGCGGGTTCGAATCTCTGTGAGGCATGGATATTGCGTTTCTTACAGCACTGGCTCTCTCCCTTCCCTGGAACCAGTGATCCTAAATTAGAGACGGGCGGCTGCTTATAGCCCATTGAGTTGCTCACGGGGGTCGTTAAACATTCAATTCAATCCAATCCATGGAAAGGGAGCTTTATATTCCGAAACAAGAAAAAAAGGGGGGGGGGGGGTAGGGGTTAGTCTTAAAACTTGATCCTGGGCACTTAGGAACAAAATTTTTAAATCTTTCTCTGGGAGTATTCTAAGCAAGTAAATTTTGTTTTTGAAAAAAATAAATAATTGAAAGTTGTTTCTTGAACTCAACAGGAGAAGGAGAAAGAGTTGAATAGAAAAAAATCGACCTTTTTTTGACCCCCACCCCTTTGCGTGAGCCAGTGAACCCACCCGGTTCGTGATTCATTGAAATAGTGCATAAATGAATAAATTTGCTACCTTTTTTTTAAGACAAGCACGGTGTCGTGCAGCTGTCATACTATGGGGTGAAGGTGATTTAAAAACAATGGCATCAAAAGTCTCTAGTGCTTGTTATCGCCTTTTTTTAAGGCGATGGCTGAGTTCCGATGGGTCATTCCAACTGTCCGGCAGTCATGTATGTTACTTCTCAACATCCCACGACAAATGATTTTAAACACTGTGTCCTGTTGATGTCCCACCAAAGCGTTTGCATGTTGTCACGGTATCTGGTTCCTTCGGGGTCCCATTTACGAAGAGCACATTGCCGGCACGTCATCAAGGGGTCACACGCAAAACGGCCTTCCGATTCCACTCTGGTTACTAGGAAATCTTGTCATTTCAGCGCCATTGTCACCGCTGTCGCTTCTTGAAATGAACTATCGATTCTCGGAGTTCACACTGTTAAGAACTCCCGACATCCATCACATTAGATCAAGTTGATATTAAACTCTTTCTTAAAAATTCATAAAAGCAGTGAACAGCCATCCATCATGTCAGTTTGATCTGATATTAAAGCGCTTTTGAATATTATCTACGACTAGCAACAGTAGGAGTGTTTGTTGTTTTGCGATTGTTGTGTGTAGTTGTGGGAAGTCGTCATCTTCGTGGGTCTTCTTTCTGTGCCTTTCCGGTGGCCGAGTGGTCCGAAGCGCAAGTTTCGGATCTGTCGTCTTAGATTAGACGAGGTTAGAGGCTCTGATGAGGCATTGCAGGAGTAACGCCAGCAATTCAGAATTGGGGAGGCTATTAAGGGGCTAAGTATCTTACAAGGGGGCAGAAAATTTTCCAAAAAATTCCGTTCTTACAAATTTTACCCGATGTTGACTATGTTATCCTTAAAAAAATTAGATTTTCAGCAACAGACTGTACATGGTATTTACTCAATGTATGTCCATATTTCTAGGAACAGTGAAACGAACCTTTATTGCGTTTAACAAGTTACTATTTCTTCACAATTTTATTTGATATTCTGTCATAAGGCTGTATTATGAATCTTAGTTTGTAATCTGACAAGGCCGCTCCGGTGGCGCAGTGGTCTAAGCGATGGCCTCTGATCATTCGTCAGTAAGGGGTCCGGGTTCGAATCCTGGTGAGGCATGGATGTTGTGCTTGTCTTACGGCATTGGCTCTCTCCCTTCCCTAGAACCAGTGACCCTAAATTAGGGACGGGCGACTGCTTATAGCCCATTGAGTTGCTCACGGTGATCGTTAAACCTCCAATCAAAAAAAAAAAAAAAAAAAAAAAAAAAAATCTGACAAGGATATACTGTGTGTGTGTGTGTGTGTGTGTGTATGTATATATTCCTGTATTTCTAGAAACCATGGAACGCTCTCACACTCTTAGACATTTGTTCAGAGGACTCTTTCTATTTCACAGAACAGTAGAACACTAAATTTTACAAAGAATTCCTGTTATACAAAGGACATCCTGAAAGTAATGCCTCGTCACTCATAATATTTTTATTTGTAGCAGCCAAAATGTGAAACTTAGTGGGAAAATACTTGGACATATTGCTAATAATGCTAGCCTATTCAAAGTATTGTGCATCACTTTCTACACATTTCCATCATCTTTGAACCCATTGGTAAAATCCATTTTGGAAAAATTCCTGAGGTTGTCGTTTCACCCATGCGTTCACAGCCAGTTTAACGTCTGTCACATCGTCGAAACGTTCCCCACGAAGGGTGTTTTTCAAAGGGGCAAATAGGAAAGTCTGAAGGAGCCAAATTAGGACTGTAGGGTGGCTGGGGCATCACCGTCCACCGCATTTTGGTAATAGCCTGTGAAGTCTCCATTGAGGTGTGGGGGTGTGAGTTATCATGGAGTAAAACAACCCTATGAAATGGGATGGGATGTCATGTCATGTCCTTTCCTTCTGATGGCTTCCTTCAGCTACTTCAATATCTGCACATAGTGAGCACTGTTTATTGTTAGAACTCCTGGATGGTGACACGACCATCACCTGTGATGTGGTCTTTCACTCGTTGCCTGTTGGCATCTGTCCCTAAAGTTGCTGGTCTTCCACTCCGTTGTTTGTCCGACACTGAACTTTCTTACTCTCGAAATCTCTTCATCCATCTTCGGATATTACTGATATCGATTGTGGCAGCTCCATACACCAGCAGAAGTCTTCTGTAGATTTCTGGAGCCTCACACACCTCTTTTTCCAGGAATTCAATTACGGCTCGCTGATTTTCTCTGTCATTCATGATCTTTATTTCCGATTCTGAAGAAAAATTGTTCTCGCATTGGAAACATATCATCATAGTACATGTCAGTGCAGTTTCATTTAAAATCACTTCAAAATTTCAAAAGTTATTAAGGAGGAGGCATTACTTTCACGATGCCCTTTTACAAGAACATTTCTGCGAATTCCCCAATTCACATACGTTTTTCCAAGCTTCCTAAAATCTTAGATTGTTGCACTGACCATGTGCTCTAACTGCTTTATTTTTTTGGGGGCGGGGAGGCTAAAAGGTGGGCCCTAAGAAAAGTTGTAACCCTCCCGTAGCGTATCCCCTGAGGCAATCTTAACTATTAATTGTTAAGATTGTAGTATAATAGCTAAATTACGAATGTTTGTAATAACAACTACGTTATTGCCCTTATGTTAAATTTGTTTTCGTGTAAAACACTAACTCACAGCTTGTTAGGTTTACATTAACATCAGCTATTAGTTTCACTGTAGTACTCTTGCGGCTTATTGCCATATGACTTAGAGCTCCTTTTTCGTTGGACCCTGATAGCTTCATTCTTCGTGAAGCTGAAAATCTTAATTATATAAGAAATAGCTAATTAGGTATTCAAGAAAAATAACGTGGGAAATAGAACCATATGTCAGTACTTACAAAGTTAATTTCTCTATTGGCTCCAGTCAAATCGTATGTCACTTTTGGACACTTTACGCAATCAAACGATAACTTGTTCTCAACAATTATTAAAGTAGCACAGTCATCTCAACTCTTTAACAATCACCAGTGTACGATTCAGCGCTCGCTTTTCAACAATCGTGAGTATCAAAAAGTTATACTTATTAATAGAACTTCCAAAACGTACTATACCCGAAAGCATCGTCAAAAGCACAGTGATACTGATGCATTCAAACAGCAGCTTTGATTTCTACCTTGTGCATACTTGACTTCTCACAGGGTTGCCAAACTTAAATTCATCGAGAGAGAAAATGATGTAGCGTTAAGATTAGAAAAATGTTTAAGAATAAACCAAATTTACGTAAGAAAACAGGAACTCGAAAGGAAGGTTAAATTAGAGTTTATCACTGCTCTTCGTTCATTTGATGTCACCTTCACAGCCATGACCATTCTGTCTTTTAAGTTTCTGGTGGATTGTAGTGAAGCGACAAATAAACATATTTTGAGAACGAAATTGTAAATCTTTTATTGCCATCATTTCGGCTCTAGTAATAGTTGTAAACACAGCGTGTTTAATGTTTTTTGTTGTTTTCTCTACAGATAATTTACTTTTCTCTCTGTTTATGTGTACAATCTTCTCTCAATTCGTGTGCAAATACTATCTCTGTGCCGGCAACGGGTAATTTGGTGACTTTTCATTTACTGATGTCAAAGCAGTAAAATGCATAAAGAATCAGCCCCCCCCCCGAGAAAAGACTACATATTTAAGCTACATTTACGTAATTTTTGAAATATACATGCATACGTGTTACACTTGATATTTCAGTAAAACTAACTGGTTGAAATTG
This sequence comes from Macrothele yani, assembly GCA_039090855.1. Taxonomy (NCBI): domain Eukaryota; kingdom Metazoa; phylum Arthropoda; class Arachnida; order Araneae; family Macrothelidae; genus Macrothele; species Macrothele yani. The sequence goes on from CM077004.1 coordinate 39,057,716, forward strand.
TGTCACGCACTTCCGTTTCTCCGTAGTTTGATAATTCACAGTTTTTAAAGTTCAGCACTTTTCGAATGTCTTGTTACGTTAGCTTCTAACACATCTGCTCAAAGTAATATTTTATAAAAACATTGGTAGTATTATAGAAGTCACTGCGCTCGATTTAAGAGTGCTGGATCATAACACCAGAATAATAACGCCCAACTGCAAAGGGAAAACAAAGAAAAACTGATAACAAGTGCTGAAATTTCTGCACTAAACCCCACTTGACTTTTTTTTCTTTCTAACTCGTCAGATCCCCCGACTTTAATCCCATCGAATATGTGCTGTACACAATGCAGTACTGTATTCGCCGGTCCACATCTGTGCCTCGAGACGTCATTTTGTCCACATGACACAGAATAAGAGGACACTTTCTGCTTTCTAGTGGAGTCGATGCCATGCGTTCCTTGAGGGTATTTAAAAGACAAATGTGCACAGCGGATGTCGAAATTCTAAACTATGAGAACGATATTTTAACCAAGTAAAAGAAAGAAAAATGCCAAGTAAAAGAAAGAAAAAGTCGAATGATGAATCTAACCTCAAAAATAGAAGTGTCAGCTTGATGTATGCAAATAAGGGTCAAGCTGTTCAGAAGGAAAGGGGAACTTCTTGGAATTTTACCTTTCATTTTATCATTAAATCCTGTACGCCAAAAGGCAGAAAACTATGGCTCAAGAGAGGTGACTGGTCGTGACGTATTATCCGCTGTTCACATATCTTTTAAAGGTATTCTTCGTCGTTGTACCGTTATATATCAGTCTCCTGAAATGTATCCGCGATTTTAAACAATGGCCATATGTACATATGCCTTTTTTTTTTTTTTTTTTTTTTTTTAACACGGTTTTTGAATAAGTGCGGGCTTATATTATCACCATGTCAATCCGTCTGTAGACATCATATCTTTGCAACCATTAGTCCAGTATGAAAAATTACTTCAAAAGCCGAAGGAAGAGAACGATGGTATATATATTTTGGTCTCTTTCACTTACATAACCTTGACACTTGGAAGAATGCAAAGGCACGTACTGTTAGTATTTTTACTCTATACAGTTGCCTCAAAAAAAAAAAATAATAATAACAATATATATATATATATATAGTAACCTTTTCACCTTCTTATTCGTTCTTATTACGAAGGCAGTTTTATGTCGAGTTTCTATTTGAAATAGTGCATACTGTAACCACTGGCGACATAAATTTCTGATGTATTTTCCTCAAAGCCTATGCTTCGAAATAGATAGAAATCTCGTAAATGTTGCTTCACTTTTCATATTACAACACCTTAAACTATCGTCAATTGGACTGTTCTGGCACGGAGAGAGGGTGCATGTGAATAGTGGGAGGCAGACTACAGAGGGGTAGGAGAATGGGGAGGAGCAACTAACATTAATTCTTTCTATATATTTAAATGTCGTCGCATGCTGGTTTGTCTTTTGTTAAATGTTTTTTGTAACTTTCCCTTCAGTGAGAAGGGGGCTATGTCAAGCCTAATGGCCATTTCCCCTCTTTCTTCCAAGTTGTTTCAACAATCACTAATTGTCACGACAGTATAGTTATGCTATGCATTTGGATGCGACAACTAAATAAAATAATTAAAAAATAAATACATTCGCAAGCATGTCGTAGTGCCATGGAGATTTCGGAGGGATCTTCATCCAACAGTCGATAGGTAAGCGTTGATGATGGTACCGGGTGTCTCACTGGGTAGTGACAACTTTCCTGTGGAATAAATCGTTAAAGAATAACGAGATGGTGCTATAAGTCCGAGACGTTGATCAGTAGGTGACAGGTATTTGTGAGGAAGTAGTGGGACGGTGGACACGTGATTTCGGATATGCAACTATATACCACGGAAGACAGAGTTTTCTTGGTGAAAAATTGGTACGTGGAGGGCTGAAACTCCACAAAGGTGTTACGCAAGTGAGGTAGAGCGTTTAAGAATCGTCATAAGCCATCCCGTGCGTACCTGACGAAATTGGTAGCAAAATATAAGTTACCGCTGCCGGAGTTACCACAGTTACCGCTGCCGCCTGCAATGACCTTTTGAAGAATCTTTTTTTTATCCCCGCTGCAGTCCAGATGGATTCACAACCGCACGTTTCAACAGGACAGAGCACTGCTACACTCCAAAAATGCTGTTCTTGATTTGCTTCACCAGCAGTACGCCCCACGGGTCATCGCCAGACGATTCCCTCAACGTTTTTCAGCCGATCTCTCTTGGCCTTAGCACAGCCCCTATTTAACGTCGCTCGACTTCTTCTTGTGGGGTTTTCTGAAAGATCGGGTGCACCAAGACAACCCGCGAACACTGCCTGACCTCCGACGTGCCATCCAACAGAAAATTGCACGGTTTTCCCGTCGGTATTGCAGCACTTCCAAGCATGTATTCGCCACGTTGTGACAGTGGTTGGTCATCATGTGGAACATGTCATCCATTGATTACCTTTTGCTTACTCTTACTCCTGTAAATGTCTTTTTTCCTTTTCCAATAAAGTAAGTTAACTTTATTGACTTTTTTTTTGTCACCACCCAGTGAAACACCCGGTATATTGTAACCTATTCAATATACGGCGCTCAGCACTGCTTGCATCTTAAATTATGACTAGATTTTCTGTATAGGAGACTTAAATGTACCTTATTTTTTCTGATGATTTTTGTTTTGTCTAAAACTCTGCTTCTAAATAGTTTTTTTTGTGTATTTACTTTTTAATAACGTAGAAAAGCGCACACAGGTATATTTCATGCAACTGAGGTTCAAATCTTGTTTCCTGACGCTAAACATTATTCTCAAAGCTTGCTTTTGGTTTCGCTTTAATATTCTAAGATAAAATGTTTCCACTTGCATAACCAAGCATAAATTTTTGCATTGGAAATTTCTTAAGTTGGGACATGCGTGCCGATTAACAAGTGTGAAGATACGAGGTTTGTGACGCTCCCTACTTATCTTATTGGTTGTCGTCATCAGCATTTTGCTCCATTTAATGGACGATTAAGCTAATCCCTAGTATTAAAAGCAATTTTTCCTGTAAAACCTTGTTTTTATGTGGAGCCGCGTCACCAGACACGGACTTTTCCTCGACAGGAATGCAACAACCCGGAGTAAATGATTGATCATTTATACATAAATGATAAGTGGGTGGAGAGGCGTTTGAAATCGTGCTCCGAATGCATTAATAACGAATGCGCGGCGTTTGTGGCGACATAAACAAAATTAGGAAATTGACATCAGCTCGGTTGGTGTCTTTTTATTCTTCGTATATGGCCCATCGTCGTCGTTCAATGAAATGTAAAGTTCCGAATAAAGCTGGGTTTAAATTATGTTATTTAGCTTGGAAAGAATTGCCTTCCAGCTATCTGGAGGAAGACAAGTTAAAGGGTAAATCGTTGCGGGTGGATCTAAATTAATCACGAGTTGAATGAAAATTTATTTGAGCGCCATTGTTTCAGTCAAAATATCAATAGTTTTGGATTTAAGTGAAATAGAAAACTCCATCAAATACACAGTTAGTACCTTTGCTTATCAGCATGAATACAAATTAGGAATTACTCATCTAAACTTGGGTTACTGCTAGAAGGCGTCTGCTCTGATCGCGTTATTATTTACCTAAACTTGGGTTTACTGTTAGAAGGCGTCTGTGCTGATCGCGTTATTATTCATTTGAACTTGGGTTACCGCTAAAAGGCGTCTGTCCTGATCGCGTTATTATTAACCTAAACTTGGGTTACCGCTACAAGGCGTCTGTGCTGATCGTTTTATTATTCACCTAAACTTGGGTTACTGCTAGAAAGCGTCTGTGCTGATCGCGTTATTATTTACCTAAACTTGGTTTACTGGAAGGTCTCTGCTGATCACGTTATTATTCATTTCAACTTGGGTTACCGCTACAAGGCGCCTGTCCTGATCGCGGTATTATTAATTTAAACTTGGGTTACCGCTACAAGGCGTCTGTGCTGATCGTGTTATTATTCACCTAAACTTGGGTTACTGCTAGAAGGCGTCTGCGCTGATCGCGTTATTATTCACCTATACTTTGGTTTCTGCTAGAAGGCGTCTGTGCTGATCGCGTTATTATTCACCTATACTTTGGTTTCTGCTAGAAGGCGTCTGTGCTGATCGCGTTATTATTCACCTATACTTTGGTTTCTGCTAGAAGGCGTCTGTGCTGATCGCGTTATTATTTACGTAAACTTGGGTTACTGTTAGAAGGCATCTGTGCTAATCGCGTTATTATTTACCTAAACTTGTGTTACTGTTAGAAGGCATCTGTGCTGATCGCGTTTTTATTCATTTGAACTTGGGTTACCGCTACAAGGCGTCTGTCCTGATCGCGTTATTATTAACCTAAACTTGGGTTACCGCTACAAGGCGCCTGTCCTGATCGCGTTATTATTAATTTAAACTTGGGTTACCGCTACAAGGCGTCTGTGCTGATCGTGTTATTATTCACCTAAACTTGGGTTACCGCTACAAGGCGTCTGTGCTGATCGTGTTATTATTCACCTAAACTTGGGTTACTGTTAGAAGGCATCTGTGCTGATCGCGTTTTTATTCGTTTGAACTTGGGTTACCGCTACAAGGCGTCTGTCCTGATCGCGTTATTATTAACCTAAACTTGGGTTACCGCTTCAAGGCGTCTGTGCTGATCGTGCTATTATTCACCTAAACTTGGGTTACTGCTAGAAGGCGTCTGCGCTGATCGCGTTATTATTCACCTATACTTTGGTTTCTGCTGGAAGGCGTCTGTGCTGATCGCGTTATTATTTACCTAAACTTGGTTTACTGTTTGAAGGCATCTGTGCTGATCGCGTTATTATTCATTTGAACTTGGGTTACCGCTACAAGGCGCCTGTCCTGATCGCGTTATTATTAATTTAAACTTGGGTTACCGCTACAAAGCGTCTGTGCTGATCGTGTTATTATTCACCTAAACTTGGGTTACTGCTAGAAGGCGTCTGCGCTGATCGCGTTATTATTTACCTAAACTAGGGTTACTGTTAGAAGGCATCTGTGCTGATCGCGTTTTTATTCATTTGAACTTGGGTTACCGCTACATGGCGTCTGTCCTGATCGCGTTACTATTAACCTAAACTTTGGTTTCTGCTAGAAGGCGTCTGGGCTGATCGCGTTATTATTTACCTAAACTTGGTTTACTGGAAGGTGTCTCTGCTGATCGCGTTATTATTCATTTGAACTTGGGTTACCGCTACAAGGCGTCTGTCCTGATCGCGTTTTTATTAACCTAAACTTTGGTTTCTGCTAGAAGCGTCTGGGCTGATCGCGTTATTATTTACCTAAACTTGGGTTACCGCTACAAGGCGTCTCTCCTGATCGCGTTATTATTAACCTAAACTTGGGTTACCGCTACAAGGCGTCTGTGCTGATCGTTTTATTATTCACCTAAACTTGGGTTACTGCTAGAAGGCGTCTGCGCTGATCGCGTTATTATTCATTTGAACTTGGGTTACCACTACAAGGTGTCTGTCCTGATCGCGTTATTATTAACCTAAACTTGGGTTACCGCTACAAGGCGTCGGTGCGCATCGCGATATTATTCACCTAAGCCCGGGTTAGGCATTTCTACCTTCGTCAATGTGTCATACGGAACAGTGCAAGAAATTCTGACGTCGGTTTTGAACATGCACCGCCTTGCTGCAAAGTTTATGCCAAAGATTCTGAACCACGAACAGAAGGCGCTCAGTATCGAACTCTGTCAGGATCTTCGTTAGCAGGTGGTGAATGAACCAATGTTCCTTTCGCGGGTCATCAATTGGGACGAGACTTGGGTCTACGGTTACGACCAGGAGAACAAACAAAATAGTCGTCACAGTGAAAAGAGCTCGGCATCTCTACGACTGAAGAAGGCCCAACAAGTCCGGAGCGCAACCAAAAGCATGATCATCGTGTTTTTCGACATTCGTGGGATTGTGCACCGTGAATTCGTCTCCCAGGGCCAGACAGCCACCGCCTCTTTTTTACTGCGATGTTCTGCGGGTTCTTAGCGAGGGCATTCGCCGCAAACGAAGAACACGATGAGCATGCTGAAAATGGCGCAGGGGAGAATTCGTGCTCCATCACGACAATGCAGCAGCTCACAGAGCGTTAGCAACACGCCAGTTTTGGAGCCAGAACAGCACGACTGCCCTTCACCACCCACCTTACTCGCCGGATTTGACCCCTGCGACTTTTCTGTTCCCGATGGTGAAGCTCAAGGGTCGCCATTTTGAAACCGTGGACGAGATCCAGCGCAAATCGCAGACTGTGCGAACAGGACTTCCAGGGAGCGTCCCAACAGTGGCAAAAACGCTGGCAGCGGCGTATCGCTGCCCAAGGAGGCTACTTTGAGGAGATCATAGCCAGACTTAAGTAACGTAAGGACTTTTGTTGTATATCGGCCTAGTCTCGGAACTTTTTGATCGGCCCTCGTAAATCTATAAACCATTTTTTTTCTCACTCATTGCGCATAATTTTCGTCTACATCTGCTGCTCAGGAACAAATAATTAGAATTTGCACCTTGGCATATTCTTCATTTTTATTCAACCTGTTAATAATTCTGTTTATATCACCCTACATCGGACACATGACACCTCCACTCAAAGCATAGAGATATGGAGACAAAATTACACGCAGCTTAAAACGAATTATTTTCCCAATTCTGAAACATTATTCCTCCACCGCACCAATTCATTTAGTTGCTCAGTTATCGTACTGAGTAAGTTAAATTCAGTTTGCATGCTTCAGGAACTCCAAGTTTACCACAAATTAACATGTTTTACATAGTCAAAATTCTCTGAAAAATCGATAAATAGAACATTGATTTCTTTGCTTTCCAGTAAGTTGCAATTTGAAATCTGAAAACTTTTCCACTTCTGAAACCCTTTCACTGCCACCCCGGTGGTGCAGTGGTCTAAGCGCTAACTTTTGATCATACGTCCGTGAAGGGCCTGGGTTTGAATCCCGGTGAGGCATGGATGTTGTGTTTGTCTTACGGCACTGGTTCTCTCCCTTCCTTGGAACCAGTGACCCTAAATTAGGGACGGGCGACTGTTTATAGATCATTGTGTTACTCACGGTGGTCGTTAAACCCCCAATTAAAAAATAACAACAACCTCGCAGATTTTTTTACCACTTCCGCTTTTCGAAATAACTCCGCAAACTGTGTTGGTTGGAACGTGTAATTAACTTACCTATAATAAAACAGCACACAAACTATTGAGTTCTAAAAAACAGAATCTCTTTCAATCAGATAATCATTTTAAGAAAGATCCGCCAGTTGTCTTGATCGAATTTTGTTATGCTGGGTTACTTTTTCGTACACACAGAGACAACTCTTCAAAATCATCCTCCTTGAGATATCTTTGGAATTACTGACAGTTTTCAAGTTAATAATTTAATTTGAATATTATCATCCGTTGAAAACTAACTGTTTAATCATGTGAAAGTTTTTTGACAGAAGCTTTGTCTTGGTAAGACAAAACACTTCTGTCGATGCACTTGTAAGAATCTAAAATGATCTCATATGTTAAAATCGTTTAAACAAAGTTTGATCTTTACCAAGTTTACTAAACATTTTACTTGAACTTTCACTGTCAGATTGTGCAGTTTTGGTCATTGATAACTTTCGTCATACGTCTCTGAAACGGGCGTTTCGAGTGCTATATAAAGTAAATAGAGGTCTGCACGGGGCTAATTTGGTTAGCACGGCCCAAGCGCGTACACTTAAGGCCCAGCCCGACCTGGCCCGTTTCAAATACCTGACATTCGGCCCAGGCCCGTCAATTGCAGCTCTTATTTAGGCCCGCCTCTTCCCGTGATGTGCCATTTGATATTATTTTGTCTTTCTATTGTATTTTATTAAAATGTGAAAATTAAATAATGAAATGAAATATTATTGAAAATATTTAGTTGAATGTAAGCTTAAAAATATTAACTAATCTTTGACAATTATCGAAAAATATAACCTTTAAAAAGAGAGAAAAGGGAAGATTAAGCGCGTTCAGAATCTTCCGTTCTCTGAACTAGTAAGCTGAAACACTACAAAAAATCAGCCCCTGTAGAAGGGGGATTAGAGATAGGAGAAAAAATCGATGTCGTCCCGCTCTCTCATACAAACACACACAGACCCGTACCCCACTCTACACAACACACACACACACACACTATCTCGGGGTTGAATCTTTTTGCTGTCAACAAGCCCCCACAATGGTTTTATCATCTTAATACCTATAGATTGGTAAAAACACTGCAAGTGCCTCTCCTTGCTTTTCTGATTACGCCCTGGGCTATGTCATGGAAGTAAATAAAGTCGGCGAAACAATTAAACACACAAGGAAATTGGGGAACACGACTTTTTTCTTTCTTTACCATCGCGATAAAAAGAACAGGTCGACTTGGCCCGGTCCGTTGCTTTGTTCTCTAAATTAAAAAGAAGCCCGACCCTGCCCACGGCCCGTACAGACCTCTAAAAGTACAGTGTCCGTAAGAAATTGTGCACTGAAAGTAACACCATACTAACTGGTTCCTACAGGAGGTATTTTAAATGTACCACACCGACGTCCAGACATGTTTGCGCACGCTTTTGCATTTTGGTGAAGACATTTCTTAGGGTATGTGGTGTGATTTGTTGCATGTGGGGCGTTATTGTAGCCTGTTGCTCTTGACGAATATGCGGATTACCTGCCTACACCTTCCCCTTCAGTGTTCCCCGGACAGGTGGAACCATGCCTCATCTGTAAACAAAGTCACGTCCAGAATGTCCTCATTTTCTTCAAACGGGAACTCTTGGAACCACCTGCAGTACCGAACACGGGTCACGTGGTCTGTTTCTTTCAGCTGATGCACGTCAGACACTTTGTACGAGTGGAAACGCAACTTCTTTTTTTTTTTTTTTGATTGGAGGTTTAACGACCACCGTGAGCAACTCAATGGGCTATAAGCAGTAGCCCGTCCCTAATTTAGGGTCACTGGTTCCAGGGAAGGGAGAGAGACAGTACCGTAAGACAAACACAACATCCATGCCTCACCGGGATTCGAACCCGGACCCCTTACGGACGAATGATCAGAGGCCAGCGCCTTAGAACACTGCTCCACCCGGGCGGCAAACGCAACTTCCTTTTCAGAATGTCGTGGGCTACTCTTTGGCACATTAGCTTGTTGTGACAGCCGCTTCACGGATTTATGTGGACTCCTCCTTATCCTGTCCTGAATATCCTGTACGGTCTCTTCTGCCGTGGATGGCTTACCGTGGCGGGGAGCATCCAGAACACTGCCAGTTTCACGAAACTTTGCCATGAGCTGACATACCGCATTACTGTTGGGGGGACGGCTGCATCACGAAATTTCCTAGCGAATTGTTTTTCCATATCGCCCGTGTACTTGTCATGGCGCGCCAGAAATACTCTGTTCAACCGTCAACACCAATGTCCTTGTGCCTCGACAAGTCTGCCTCCAACGACCAAGCTCTCGGGAATGACCTTCGCCGCAAGGAATGACAGCTGCGTGCGCCTCTGGATGGGGAGACATGAAAGTTAACAGAAACATAGCACCCCTCTCTCTCTCTCTCTCTCTCTCTCTCTCTCTCTCTCTCTCTCTCTCTCTGGCGGATCACTTCTACTGTTAATCTTTCTCTGATGGTTCTGTGTCTGACGCTCTTTGGCCAAACCTATCCCCTGCGCCATTAAAATCAACTAACTAACCACTTCTACTGTAATTCCATTAAAAATGTGCTTATTTGTACGTTACTGCAATTCGTACATTCAGTGCACAGTCATTATTCGGACACCCTGTATCAGTTCTCATGTTCAAGATGCTATTTGCCTCCCCGGTAGCGCAATGGTCTAAGTGATGGCATCTGATCATTCTGTTACACGGCACTAGCAGTGTTCCTGCCTAGTCTGCCGGTAACGGTGCTTGAGACCTGAAGTACAATTTAGTTGGCCACGGCACCAGGTGAGAATCTCAGGTGCACTGCTGCACTCAAAGATTCACACCAGAACATAAAAAATGAAAAGTTGAAGAATGACCCGAAGCATAAGGCTTGGGTGAATCCACCTTGTGAACAAAATAACAACAACAAATAAACAATAAAATAATCTAAAAAAAATGATACTTTGGGATCAGAGTTGTGATGAGGTTCACCCGCAATCACCAATTCGTGACTGAGTGTAGTGGTCCGGATCTTACTCCGGTACATTCAATCCCCAACCAGCCAGTACAACACTCACTTTCGCAAATAACACATGATTCTCAAATACACAACACAACATTTAATAACGTTCTGCGAGATTTAAACAGATCCGGCGCTCTCTAGGCGCATAGACAATTGCCCCTCATATGTGGGCAGCATACGGTGTCACACTTTACTGTCGGATAACGCAGCCGACTGAGTCTTAACCGGACTATCTGAACAAGAGATACTACTCGTTTACACACTAAATAGAGCTGCAGGTGATATTCATATACAATTGCTTAGAGAATGAAAAAAAATTATATGCAAACGATCACATTAAAAATACTCGCGACACAAAATACACAAGCACGTTAATTTGCGGTATAAGATTATAGGTGCGAAATACTGCCAAAGTTAATTAACTAAATCTAATAAGCATGCACATGCAGAACCCTGCCCCGCTGACGTTGGTCCTGAACCAAAGTTAAAAGAAACTGTCCCGCCCAGCGGAATTTGTGGCCACACCCTCTCCCTTATTCATGTAAAAAAAAGTAATCAGGAAATGGGCCCTGTAAGAAATTGAAATCTGTATGTGCAGGTATTTCCTCTGAGGTTCAGTCACTCAGCATTACTGCATCTATGTCCATGCAGCTTTGGGTGTCGGGATGGCACAAGTTCGCAGATGTGCAAAGAAGAAAGAAAAAGGAAATATTCATCTACTTACAGTTACGTGACTTTGCTGTGCAAATCCGTTGTGCATCACATAATATCACACGACAAAAAAACACACACACACAGACACTTGCACCATGTGGCAGCACCGATGATTCAACACTTCACTTTGACGCTTGATGTAAATGAAGCACACAATTAAAAATGGTAATATCACGCCGCACTTTGTTGCAATGATTAGAGTGCACACTGATCTATTCTCGTGACGATTTGAAGGTGGGCGTTAAGCAAAATAGGCCCTCTCACATCTGATGTTGCGGTTTCCAAGATTAATTTTCTCGGCCGAGCGAAATCAGACGTGCTTTTACCTTAAGCGTATATCGGCAACTCAACATTTCACCTGTATATTTGTTAGGTATCGAAGCCACCGCTCTTACGCTCATATTTTTCTTTCGACATGTTTTTATCCCGTCGCACTTACACGTAGTGGCTTCGCTGCTTACGCGACCACACACACGCACACATGGGGCCTCGCTTCGCCCCGTAAGACAAGCGCATCTCTTCACTTCCTCCACAGTAGGGGATGAATGGGGGTGACGATTCCACACTGCAGTGGTTGGCATCCGAACCCGACTTTTGCTTGGCTTCGCTTCTCATTGGAATGACCACTGTCCACTCGCAGACTTCTTAATTCCCCTGTAACTTGGCTTTCATTAGGCCAAACAGTCGCTGAGTTCCATTACGCTCCAGCCTAGAAATTTCTGCTTTATCCCGCGGATTTAGGCATTCTGCTGTTTTTATGGCAAACTGGCATCTCCAGCTGCCTCGAGTTGTCTCCATTTCTTACCAAATGCGGGGAGGTTTGCTGCTTCATTTTTCCCAATTCATTTTTTGCAGATCCAAGGCATCCAGCCTTTCACATCGGAGAGCGCACAGACAACTGACTTTCTTCCTTATGTTCATGCCAAGTGCGAACTCTTATTTTTCTGCACGGACCACACAGAGAGCAATTGTTCTCGAAAATGCCCCAAACAATCGACTAATTTACGATTATTCGCTAAACCTTTTGTCCCCATCTTCATTCATTTACTCAAGTGGCTCATTCGATACGTATTCCTCTTTCCCTTTCCGTGTTGCATAGGCTGCCCGTCAGCTGCGCCCTGATATTTATGACCTAACAGAGCTATTCTGAGACCACCCAGCCAGAGAGAGAATTCTTCGCCTCTTTTTCTTTCCAAACCCCCAGATAAAACTTTATCTGCTGTTTACACTTTTAAACTCCAATCAAGCCTCGAACAATTAATACTTAATTAATTTCACACATCAACCACGCCCATTAATTACTAAATTAATGGCGGGGTGGGTCGTAACATCGGCCCCTCCTCAAGAAATCTAGAAGTCCTCTTCTGGGCCTATCGCTTTGCTCTTATCAATTTCCAGAGCAACCATTGAGTGCTACATTTTCCCACAGGTAGAAACAATTTAAAATGGCAAAAATATTGCGTTGCATGCCTTCAAGAGCATTGGAGCGACTTCCCAATTATCCCGCAATTTTGTTAATTAATTTAGAGAACATCCGAAAGAAAAAACAACGTAAATGAGAAATAAATAAAAAAAAACTGAACTGTAAAAGAACATGTGAGCCTGCCGAACTGTGATTCCTAGCTACCTCATACCATACGCGACATGGCGGACAAATTTTAGAGTTTTCTTCAGGTTTTAGGATGGGGGGGGGGGGGGGGGTGTCCACTGTAACAATTCGTCCGAAAGGGTTTGAATCCCGATATTGTGTTTGTCTTACGGCACTGGCTCTCTCCCTTCGTTGGAACCAGTGGCCCTAAATTAGGGACGAGCGACTGCTTATAGCCCATGGAGTTGCTCACGGTGGTCGGTAAACCTCCAACCAAAAAAAAAAAAAAAAAAAAGCTTATTCTTTCTTATAACATGACTCATCTTGATTTCATTTCTCACTTCCCGCTCCTCCCTCCCTTCCATTGTTTCAAGTGGGGAAAAAAATGTCATCTCTTGAGGTTTTGCTCAAAAATGAGTAAATCTCCTTATATTCTGAAAATAGGATTTCGTCTTTCAGTTTTCAAAATACATAATTTGTTTTCTTTTCTACAAAATACTTCCGCAACACTCGTCTAGGAACAAAATTTTAGATGCACGGACTATCTTGTCTTTTTAGTCAACACTATATCCAGCAGCGCCGTAAGTAGCCACTCTCAAAAAGAAATGAAATGATCTTTTTCCAGTTATGTTTTAATAAAAAGAAAGTGAAGGGTATATGCGTTGTATACAAATTAGCAAAAACCGTTCTTTCATGTTTTTCGAAATGTTTTTTCTGCTGCATTCAGTTTCGTTTTTTTCAACATCAAGAGATGGAAATGTAAAAAGTTTCCCAATTCCTGACATTGAGCTGTAGTTAGGTGGATTAATGAATGTTATTGCCGTAAAATCAATGAAAGAAGATATGTGAATCATAAAAGTAAATGTTGATTAAACTATGGCCGCGGCAATAGTAAGTATTTCGATTATTTTTCGAAAACTATTTAACACGTTATTCAGATTTTCAAAAACTATTTATCATGTTATTCAGATTTTCAAAAACTATTTATCATGTTATTCAGATCTTCAAAAAATACTTATCATGTTATTCAGATTTAGACGAACATAAGAAACGACTCTGGCAATGATGAAATGTGATGTAGCTACGAAAGGCCATATGCGCATGCGCAAGCAAAAATATGATGTCAAGATAGAAAGAAAAGATGAATCGCACGTGCGTTAATGAGAGAGATTGGTAACTTTTGGTCTTGGATATCTACAGCTTACGCTGCATCGTGTTAAATAGCAGGTAACACACACACCCTTAGGGATTCAAGAGAATGCCAAATTTCGCGATCACGCGATGCACCGTTTTCATAGCATTAAAAATGCATTTTTGTAATGGCTTTTATCACTTTAGCAGAAGGTTCTCGTAATTTACGCAGATTGCAATGATATATCGTTGCGTTTATGTAAAACGCGATGAAATAATGTTCGGGGATAGTTTAGTAAAATATATTGTTGAGTAACAAAGAAATTAACTATTTTTGCGCCACTTCATGAGACAACATTTGAAAATCAGACAATGGTTTTAAATACTTCCGTTACATGAATAGAATTTACTTTAATGCTGTCGGAAAATGTGCATAGAATCAAAAAATGAAATTATAAATAAAATGAAAATATGAACGGTGTTTCTGAATTTTCAACATGAAAATAAATTCTACCATAAAATTATAGCTTTTCTAAATATCACGGTTAGTCCAACTTTCTTCAAATAAATGAACGTAATGAGTACGAATGTTGATATTTTTGTTCATTTTGTAAACTATCTACTTGATATTGGGTGTGCGCGCGTGTGTGTTTTGGAGTGGAATAAAACGAAACCGCGCCAAAAAAAAAAACAAAAAAAAAACATTTGAAGTGGATATTCAATGCAGATTCTCAGCTAAACAAGCCTAATCCCTTTCGATATGTAATCGATTAATGTGTGATCGATATCAACATTTTAAATGGTTGAATCTGGCATTTTATTCTGCGGAACGAATATGCGTTTTGTGTGCAGTTGTCCATGCTACCTGCCCTCTCGATGTGTGGTCATGCGCACAAGTTTCGCAATCGATTAAACGTCAGTGTAGTAGGAGGAAAGCTTCCGATAAATTCAAAAGCGATTCGCTTAGTGGTGGGGAGCGAGATAGAGACGTCGCTGACATCAACTCCACCGTTGGATATGGCAGACGCGTTCCACGGTTGCGGCCGACTTCCATCGGCGGCGGCGCAGATGGTTGTTTCGACCAATACCCTTTTTCCAAAGCACACAGCCCAGAAAAACGTCACCAGAATTCATAATTAGTCACCAGAGGGAAACGCGCCCACGCACAGCGTCAGCAGATGTAAAGTCATGGTTCCCAACTTTTGACGACTGTTTCCAGAAATAGTTGAAAGCGGAAGCTCTCTGTATTGCAAGAGTTATTTGCTTATGACGACAAATTAAGTAAATTCGCCGATGTTTCTTCACCTCCTCCTTTTTCCCTTAATGAATGTTTAATGAAAGAACTGCGCATGCTCATCGTAAAGACCGCAAGCAGTGAACGAGAAATCCTTCAATATTAGTTTTGTTTTGAAGCTTGAATATCGATTTAAAATCGTGGAAATTTATATTCCGGAGGATTCTGCTTCCGGGTTTGATTAAATAAATATCCGAGAGAATGAAAGATTTCCCCTATTTTGAGGATGATGCAGACTTAACCCAGAGCTGGAATATTGAAACATCTTTCTGTTGAAATAAAAGGCGTAGATTTCTGACTATCGTTCGAGCTGAGTCTGGGTTCAAGATGCTATGTTTGTCTTTCAGCGCTAGCTCTTTTACTTCCCTGGAACCAGTGTCCCCAAATTAACAAATGGTGACCGCTTTGTCGTTAAACCCCGTTAAAAAAAGAAGAAATTGAGATCGGTACGCTGTATGGCCGTATTATTACGTACACGTGCTATGTCTATTAAACATTTTCTAAATCTGAAATTTTTTTGAAACTGTACTGAAGGGTACTTAGGGCGTATCACACTTTCACGGAATAGAATGCGCAGAATGACATGTGCGCTGAAATACTTCATCAGTTAGTAAATTTCGAAAGCATGGAGCATCAAATTCTTATGACCAGTTTCTTTGAGATAAGTAACCCCCCCCTCCACACACATACACACTAATTTCAGAACAAATGTCTATCCACGTCTTGAATTATTAGGGACAACGATTTTACTGTTCTTTCCCATTCCCCATCCCCCTACAAAAAGAAGAAAAATACTTGAAAAGAATTTGTTTTAATGAGCTTTTGTGTTGGTGCCACATGTAGCTGAATAGTGTGTGGTGGTGTAAATTTTTGGATATTGACCTTTTGTTCGAGTCCCGGATGAGATATCTGGGGGGGGTTGTCAGGCGGGACAGTGGCCCTTCCCTGGAGCCAGTTACCCTAAATCAGGGACGGGCGGCTGATTAGCCTTCTGAGATTTTCATGGTGGTCATTAAACCCAGAATAGCCACCCCGGTGGCGCAGTGGTCTAAGCCATGGCCTCTGACCATTCGTCCGAAAGAGGTCCAGGTTCGAATCCCGGTGAGGCATGGATGTTGTTTGCCTTACTGCACTGGCTTTTTCCCTTCCCTGGAACCAGTGACCCTAAATTAGGGATGGGCTACTGCTTATAGCCCATTGAATTGCTCACGGTGGTCGGTTATACCTCCAATCTAAAAAAAAAAAAAAAAAAAAAGAAGAAACCCCATAATAATTATTAAAAAAAAAATCTTAAACGCTTTTAAGTATTCATTGAATTTTTAAAGCCGGTGATTAATGATTCCATCTCAAGAAAAAATTATTTTGAGCGGGAGGGGGATCTTAAAGATTCCACGATGTGGTACTGTTTCCTACAAGACATCGCACTTCAAAGTTCATGTTCTTCTAATCTTCAGCTACACTTTTCAAATTAACTACAGCGATTGCATTGTGGAACAAGGCTTCATTTTTCGTGTAGCACCTGCGAAAGAAACAAAACAGATGAAAAATAAGGGAAGGCTGGGAATGAATAACGTATCTTTGTGTCTTTCATTATTTGTGTTAACAGCTGCAGTTCATAGGACAAAAAGGCAAGATGTTCTCGTAGAACTTTCCAGACTTTTGCATGTGATTTTTTTTTCTGGGACTGTAGAGAAGATTTTTAATGCACCCAGTGGTTGTTGCACCCGCAGCCAGCTGTGCTTTATTATACTTTGGTTTACACAGAGGTATCCCGGTTTCTTCAAATTTTATGTACTGTATTTTTTGATGAAGTGGCTACCTGGTTATTCTTCCTCTGTGTGTGTGTGTTTTTTTAATACGAATCATGACGTGAAAGTTCACAAAGCACTTTCATGCCAAGTTGGACTGTCAGATAGTTTAAAAATTGTAGTCTGGTCAACGAGTACCTGTGAAAGAATTTTCCTGTTTTTCTTTCTTCGTAAAGCTGGATTTGTTTTCGCTGAATTCCTGATTTTTTTTCAAAAATCGGGAAGATTATCTTGAGTTATGAGCATGCTCATTACATTCAAAACGCTGTATCGTCACTCTTGGTTTACGAAGTCGTCGAATGGCCGTTAAAATAGTTTGCAAATTCTGACGGTTAAGATAAAAATCAGTTATGCCCTTTGAAGTTGTGACATATATTGCCCAAGGGTTTCACTTTGCTATTACCATTACATACGTTAGGTCTGGGAAAAACCACAATGTCGCAAGAAAATGCCAACACGGAACATAATCTTGAAGATAGTCCGCGCGTAGGAAGTTTCACTCTAGAAATCAAGAAAAATTTTGTTTATCGTCCGGTGAAAATGTCTTCGGATAATCCAGAAGTTACCAAAGAAATGACATGAAGGAACAAATGCAGAACACGCTCCGATATCAGTGACGGATTACTATGTTTTCACGCACTGTGGCACACAAACGCAGAAAAGTAGCCCGGATCTAATTCCTTCGACAAGAAAGTGCCTTTTGCAGAAATTCGCATAAAAGTAATAATAGCGTTTTATTTTGGTTTTTAAGCATACGCAACGCAGGGAGTTCTGTTTTGTAAAAGATACGGGGGAGAGACTTTACGATGTTCCACTTGAACGGCAAGAAAGGAATCTCATGTGAATTGTCTTGGAACGCGTGTCATTATTATCATAACCACCAGTAATGCGAGAGTTGCTTTTGAATCTGACATGAGCTCATTACATAGTCGGATGTTTTCTTTTTTCTATTTCCTCCGAATTTTCACTAAATGAGAGACTACTTTTCCAAATGCAGAAGAGGAACCAAAGAAAATGGAATAGTCTGGTATATGGCTTGGGGGCTGGAACATGTTTGTTGTATTCCACTACTTATATCCATGCTTATTTCCATGAGAAAGATGCCGACCCTATGGGATTCTTAATGTGCGTAGATGCCACCCCGGTGGCGCAGTTTTCTAAGCGATGGCTTCTGATCATTCGTCCGAGAAGGGCCCGGGTTTGAATCCTGTGAGGCATGGATGTTGTGTTTGTCTTACGGTACTGGCTCTCTCCCTTCCCTGGAACCAGTGACCCTGAATTAGGGACGGGCGACTACTTACAGCCCATTGAGTTGCTCACGGTGGTCGTTAAACCTCCAATAAAAAAAAAAAAAAAAAACTTTTTCTGTACAGGTACGAAAGAGGTAATCACACTTTCCAATAAATGTTTACAGTCCTTAGACGAGAATGCCGAAAGACTAATAAATGTTTTGTCTTTAAACCAACATACATCCCCTGAGTATCTCTTTATTTATTTTTTATTCAACAGTGTAACTTTTTGATCCGCCTTCGTATTAAGGCAGGGTGTCTACTGTTCATGAAAGTCACGAATTTAGAAAAAGCTCATGGAAGTCAAGAGAAAGTCACGAATTTTGCTTTGGGTTCAAAAAATCTCTTTTTATTTTTAGTAATCGTTCATTTTCTGACAAAAATCTTAAGTAATTCTCTGTGCACTGGCCACACAAGTCGCAATTGCAGCCCCGGTGGCGCAGTGGTCTAAGCGATGGCCTCTGATTATTCGTCTGAACGGGGTCCGGGTTCGTATCCCGGTGAGGCATGGATGTTGTGTTTGTCATACGGCACTGGCTCTCTCCCTTCCCTGGAACCAGTGACCCTAAATTAGGGACGGGCGACTGCTTATAGCCCATTGAGTTGCTCACGGTGGTCGTTAAACCTCCAATAAAAAAAAAAAAAAAGTCGCAATTCATCTAACGATTTAAGTGTCCAAAAAAAGGGGGGGTCCTTTCTCTCCACCACCACAAAGAAAACTGATAGAGCAAAAAATGTCTTAGCATAAGAATACATGTACATAATGTTGTTTACAAAATTTTCATTTCAGATCAATTTAGCAATTTTAATTGTTACTTATGGAGTCAAGACTTTTTTCAGGCATAAATGATTAAAGCGGCGCGTAATGAATACTTGTGAAAAAATGCTGAGTATTTCAAATTACTTTTAAGCGCGCTCAAAGTAAGATGAGTAGATTTTTGTTACAAGCAGAACAGCAGGGGGCATAGTGCTTCTCCTCTTTAATGTGTGCGTGTGTGTGAGTGTGTGTGTTCTGAATTCTTCAAAAAGTGGTCATGAACATTTCTTATTGGTGATGAAATTGTGTTTCCCAAATTTGTTAGACGCCCTGTAAGGAAATACGTTACGCACAGATATTTTATTTTTCGAGTCGACTAAGGTTTTGCTGGGCTTTTGCTGGGCTTTGGCTCAACTTCTTCCGGATGAATGACACGTTAGTATTAAAATTACTAGCCTGCAGCCTGTCCTAGGACGGCTCCTTTTTTGCGCTTTCCAACCGAAGGTTGACGAAGCGTATATGCTCCAGCTTTGTCCGTCCGTCCGTCCGCAAGATAACTCGCGTAAAAATGGTTCGATTTCTATGAAATTTTAGTATGTCGTAGGGGACCACCTGGGGACGAACCCTATTGAAAATGGTCGAAATGGGGTCAAAGGTCAGGACATGGGATCGGAATCCATTCCATCGCCCTTATGCGTTATAGCTTAAATAAAAATGCTTCGATTGAGACAAAACTTTATCATGCTGTTCCGGAAGTGTACTTTGCTGGTTCTGTTGAATATCATCGAAATGTGGTCAAAGGTTAGGTCATAGGAGCGAGATTTATTCTACAGCCATTATCCTCACAACTTGAGTAATGATTTCTGGTATGTTGGAAAGCGTATCATAATCAATGCATTGCATAATTTTACTAACTTCTTAAGCTTTAAATAAATATTCATATATAGGGTATTTCCTGAGGATTGGAACAATGCTACAATGATCCTGCGACATAAAAAAGGTAACATCGAGGATCGCAGCAACTATATACCTATCAGCCTCCTATCAGTGGTTTATAAAATCTTCACTAAAGTTCTTTCACACCGCTTGAAGGTAACACTGGACATAGCTCAACCGAAGGAACAAGCTGGATTCAGGAGTGGCTACAATACTATAGATCATATCCACGTACTGAGAGAACTAACTGAAGGAGCGAGGGAATATGAACTTCCATTGTGCATGACTTTTATCGATTATGAAAAAGCCTTTGATTCAGTGAAACCATCAGCAGTTACAATGGCTTTGAAATCCTGCGCTATTGAAGACGCATACATTATTATTAATAACATCTATGAAAATGCAAGTGCAAAGATTCGGCTGTTTGAGAATGCAGCACACATAAAAGTTGGAAAGAGAGTGAGACAAGGTGACACCATATCTCCCAAGCTCTTTAATGCCACATTGGAAAATGTCTTTCAGACACTGAACTGGGAAAACAAAGGGATAAAGATTAATGGAGATTATCTAACCCACCTTCGTTTTGCTGATGACGTAGTCATTTTTGCAACTACCCGATCAGAGCTGCAGAGTATGATCCAGGAACTTGCTGACAAGAGTAAAGAAGAGGGATTAAGAATGAACTTTCAGAATACAAAAGTGGTGTACCATGCTTTTAGAAGAAACGAAGATTTATCGATTGATGGGGAAAAGCTGGAGATAACAGATGCGTGCGTTTATCTTGGACAGCAGATATCAAGTGAGGGTCACATTGCTGAAGAAATTAATCGGCTTACAAAACTTACCTGGAGAGCTTTTGGAAGAAACAGTATGATTTTCAAGAACAATATACCATTATGTCTTAAAAGAAAAGTGTTTGATCAATGCATCCTTCCAGTGCTTACATATGGTGCAGAGACGCGGACCTTAACTAAAAGATACATACAAATGCTGTAGACAACTAAAAGAATCGTGGAGAGGTGCATGTTTCGTGTAACCAGGGGAGAAAAGAAGATTAACTCGTGGATCAGAAAAATGACAAGAGTGGAAGACATCATGATAAAAGTAAAATCCCTGAAATGGCAATGGGCTGGACATACTGTCAGAAGAACAGATCATCGATGGACAGTCGAAATTTTAGATTGGATTCCAAGGGACAGGAAGAGACCCAGGAGAAGACCCCCATGGGAGATGAGCGGATGAAATTCGAAAGTATGGGGGAGTAACATGGAGTAGACTGGCACAAGACAGACCGTTGTGGAAGAGGCTTGGAGAGACCTTCGTTCAGCAGTGGATTGAAAATGGTTGACAATGATGATGATATAGGGGATGTTGCTCGACCTAGCAAGGAGTAAAATTTTTAATTAAAGTAGATTTTTTTTTTTTTTTGATTGGAGGTTTAACGACCACCGTGAGCAACTCAATGGGCTATAAGCAGTCGCCCGTCCCTAATTTAGGGTCACTGATTCCAGGGAAGTTAGAAAGCCAGTGCAGTAAGACAAACACAACATCCATGCCTGACCGGGATTCGAACCCGGACCCCTTACGGACGAATGATCAGAGGCCAGCGCCTTAGACCACTGCGCCACCCGGCTAAAGTAGATTAAAAACATATCAAATCGACGCCGGATTTCTGTAAGGAAATATAGTAAAAACTCATTCGTGTAAGAGCTGAAAATGTTTCTGAACACGATTTTGCTCACATTGACGTCCCAAAATTTCAGTTTTTATTGTAGGTTAGAACGTTTTCAAATAGACCTGGGTATTTATATTTATAATAACGCTGATTCATTTTTATGAAATGACTCTGCAATGCAAAGAAAATGAAATAGAATATGACCTAACACCTGCGTAACAGAACAAACGTCGCTGACAGTTGTTCGAGCACGTGCATGTTGCCACAGATGAAGTCGTTTGTCATACTAAGTTTATTTTATTGTTCGGTATTTCTCCTTGATTTTACGTATCGTGCGATAGCGGTGAGTTTAGTTCCTATTTCGACCACCGGAGAAAAGGGGATGGCGCTGCAAATACTGAATGGCGTCAGAGCGTTATGGACAGACGCAGCTTGTTATATAAGTTTTTATATGTTCAAGTAAATATTAGCTGAGCCTGATTCCACTGAAACCTTGGTCGATTCAAAAAATATAATATTTGTAAGCAGCGTTGTATTCCCATAATAAATATATCTCATGCGATGTAATTATTGAACCAGTTGCATGTAGAAACGTGCAACAGGAATTTGGAACTTTACAATACATACAACGTAAAATCCGTGGTGTAACGTATCCACCTCAAGATACGTGGTTGCGAGGGGGCCCCTTCAGCCTATATAAGCCTAAAGGCTTTTTTTTTTTCTCATAAAAATTTTACATATTCTTCCTAAATCCTTCTATAAACAATACACTGGGGGCAGGGTGGATATTTTTCTTTAATACAAATAGCGTTAAACTCGTTTTGACCTTTCTACTGGCGCCGAGTGTAGGGATGTTTACCAGCTAGTTTTCTCGCTTTGTCTAATAAATGACGCAACAGTAACTAAAAATTAAGAAACACTATTTATATATATTAAGATAATACAACGTATGCCACAAATATTTATTTTCTCAAGCCGACTATGGTTTCGCTGGGTGTTGACCTAGCTTCATCAGGACGAATGGCACGTAAATATTCAAATCGTATATGACATCATAAATGGTGTTTACAGTCACGTGTTTTGGTTAGATGCTTCCACGTGCGTGATAGAAATATGGTGGATGCCATGTCATTAACAAGTCGCGAAGACTTCTGATATATATGGAAAGCTTCAAAAATATAAAGTTTGGTGGTTGAATCTGGCTTGTAAATTAGTTTTGCTTCTTCAAAGAGAAATTTGTGGTCCTTTTCCGTAACAGTGTTTAGCCATCGATGACTTCTTTAGGTCATAGTTCCGAATGTAGGTCTTGTGCTCCTTCAATCGAAAACGCAAGGCTCTACGGGTCAGTTCTCTATATACGAAGCGCCACATTCACATGTAATTTGATAAATTCCCCAGGAGTTTTTGTCTTTAACATAGTCCTTTGATCCTAAAAAGCTAATTTTGTATATGGGACAGACCCGTAGGTAGAGCCATGCGTTTTCGATTGAAGGAGCACAAGACCGACATTCCGAGTTGTGACCTAAAGAAGTCATCGATGGATGGCCTCTGATCATTCGTCCGAAAAGGGTCCGGGCTCGAATCGCCCGGTGAGGAATGGATGTTGTGTTTGTCTTACGGCACTGGCTGTCTCTCCCTTCCCTGGAACAGGTGACCTTAAATTAGGGACGGCGACTGCTTATAGCCCATTGAGTGGCTCACGATGGTCGTTAGACCTCCAATCATTAAAAAAAAAAAAAAAAAAAAAAGTCATCGATGGCTTCTGCATGATGCTTATGTCATAATCACCTGCTCCGATCTCTGTCGAAAGCATTCCGTGGCAGAACGTCCAACAATGATGTTGATCTCCAAAATTTCCTTGATGATTTCTTCGCAGCAAAACCTGCACGTTGTTTCAAGATTGGCATTGCAGACCTATCCAGACGTTGGAACACCATCGTAAACAATGGGAGGGGGGTACATAGTTGATTGATTCCGTTTTTCCTTTTGATGTAATACATTCCTGTAGTGCAGTGAAAAAAACGTCATTAACTTATGTATCAACCCAACAAAAAGTCCTAAATCAACAACTGCAACTTAAATTTCATGAAACTTTTCGAGTCGATGTAGCTGTAATACCGGATGTAGTGATTAAGTAAATTAATTTATGCGGAGATATGCGTCGTAAAATTTTATTTCATTGGTGTAAATAGAACGTGCAGAAGATCCACTTTCTACCTAACAGAATATCAGTTCGCTCGATAGGATGTAGCAGAACCAAGTTCTGTTTCTTCTTTTCTTTTTCCGGATTTCATTTGCGTGACTTATTGAATTACTTCTGAAATCGCAGTTTATGGGATTAGAAGATGAGAGCGTGGATGCTACGCCGCATGTCATAGGTGTAAGCGCTTCGTTTGATTAAATTATCGACCATGTCGAACACGGACCCGCATTAAATCGAAGGTTTCGCTCCTCCAGATTTCGAAATCCGCCCTGCAAGAAACACGGCCCGGGTGAAAAGAAACACGAACAAAAACAGGGAGGTCTTAGCCAGATTAGTTCGTCCTGACAGGCATGCGTTTAACTTCTTTTACACGGACCGTCGGTTACTTGAACTAAATTGCACAAATCCAGGGATCAGGAGAAATCAGATCACCGACTGCAAGACACCGATTTGAAAAGAGCCAGCCGCGATTCCCATCAAACTAGAGTATTTGTATCTGGCTTCAGAATCTTTCACCCCTTGAGCAACTTCACTCAAGCTCGTGGAGGAAATTCGGAAACCAAAATTTCTTCGCAGTTTTCTACCTCCCCCCTCATGTTAGCCAGCTTCTTTGCTAGAATGGAACGCGATCTGAAATCCTAATAAGAGCTACGAGTGTCTCCGCTCTTCGAAGTTGGTAATTCTTCGCTTGTTTTGCCATGAAGTGTTCCCGAGAAGTTCTTTTCCTTTTCTTTAGTTGTGGCGACGTGACACTCATCTTAAACACTTTCAGCAATTTTACCAGGAAATGCTCAAAATTCAACTCCCCGTGTCAGTCACAGGTTGTTCCTTACCATTTCACATCGTCACTGATGCAAAAAAGAACACCCACCCACCCGGTTGCCGCGGTTTTTTTCTTCGCTTCTGCAGCGTTGATACAGTGGGTTTCGAGCGCAAATATGCGACCAGTGTGTGCGCTCTAAGAGTAACTGTTCGATTGTGGAGCAGTGACCTATGAAACTTTACGTAAAGGTAACTAAATCTTAAATATGCTGGCTAACCACAACTGAACACCAGGTCCTCAACCTTTCCCCCGACGCAAAGTCTTCATGCAAAGTTAGTCGTATGCAAGACCTTTTGAACACCACCCCTTGTCTTTCTACTTATCGGATTAACCCTTATGGTCTGACACATGTAGGAAGTACAGAGCTTAGAATAATCCTTCCGTTTGCCCCATACCCCTCCTCCCAAAACAAAAAAGGAATAATAAAAAAGTCCGTCACAGTTTTTGAACTTTAGAGAAAAAAGAAGGTAATCGTACAGATTGATTTTTGTTCATATTGGAACACGAAATTTTATTCGCTCTGTTGAAAAGCAGTTATCAAACATTATATTCACAAGACTATTTGGATTAACGGTAACTAAATTTAAAGTCAAAATTCAGACACTTTTTTTTTTAAATAGTTCTTATAGAAACAATCATAAAAAGAAAGCGAAATAGTTGTTGGGATTTTAGTTTCAACTTACTAAAGAATAAATCATTGAAGTTTCACTAATGAAGTTGTAAGAAGCATTTTAAAATGAAAGCAGCGATAGAGAACTAGAAGGAAAGAAAAAAAAAAGTTTGAAAAATGACTTTGCACAGAACAGCAATTATTTCAAAAAGTTTGTTTTGTCGTAATCTCTGATAAGGGGAAATTCAACAGCAGTTACAATGAAGATCAGATCATATGTAGAGGATTTTAGGAAGGGAATGTCTGGCCCCCAGGTCTTAAATAACCCTTAAAAATAGGAAGCTAAGATTTGGGCTAGAGTGCCCGATATGAAAGTGACACGGAAACGAGGTAGAAAGGGGGAGGAAGACTCCCTTTTTATTACCAAGGGGGGCAGTACACGGGGCTTAACGTGCCCATCCGACGCACGGCGGGTATTTAGTGGTTCGAACGTTCGAACCTGGGGTTATCTCCATGGCAGTCACGAACGCTGACCACTATGCCATCCGCGGCCCAGTTACAATAAAGACTACTCACCTTTCTTCATAGTTAGGGAGGTTTTACTGACATTTCAAGCACGTTATCAAAGGCTTGTGTTTCGACCTGCGGGTCTGCTTTTTTCGGGGGGAGGGATTGGAGGTTTAACGACCACCGTGAGCAACTCAGTGGGCTATAAGCAGTCGCCCGTCCCTAATTTAGGGTCACTGGTACCAGAGAAGGGAGAGAGCCAGTGCCGTAAGACAAAAACAACATCCATGCCTCACCGGGATTCGAACCCGGACCCATCTTGGACGAATGATCAGAGACCATCGCTTAGACCACTGCGCCACCGTGACTGCGTCCGTTTCTTCATCCGATAGGTCCATTCAATGAATACTGCGCTCCTGAGCAATTATGCTGGTGATGTAAATTACCAGTTCGATATCCATTACGATATCATTATTATTGTGCCTTGAAGAACAACCCATATACTAACACTAACTTCAAAAAAGTTTTATCAGTCAGCATCTGACTACACAAATCCGGCGTAAAGTGAACACACTCGGCTAGTTATCGAGAGTTCTGGGGTTCGATCCCATCGGTGTCGGATGAACAATTTTTCAGTTGCTGTGCGTTGTGTATAATAACGTGGACAGAGCGATGTCATAATCTATTTGCATTATCTCCACGTCTTTCTAATTTATTCACCATTTCATTCGCCCGTTGGATTTATCGGCTGTAATTTCGTAGCTTGCACCGTTGAATGCCACCAGGTGGCGACACATCTATTGCTGAACACATCTATATGGATTTGTGTAGTTAGATGCTGACTGGTAAACCACGCATAGCGCTGTGAATTGTTGGCACTGTGGAGTAAAGCGAACACACTCGGCTAGTTATCGAGAGTTCTGGGGTTCGATCCCAGCGGTGTCGGATGAACAAATTTTCAGTTGCTGTGAGTTGTTTATAATAACGTGGATAGAGCGATGTCATCGTCTATTTGCAGTATTTCCATGTCTAATTTATTCACTATATGAGCATTATCACGCACCTGCGTCAATTTGGGAAGGTGCACAAGAGGGCAATTCGGGTACCCCATTAACTCACGGGTGACAGGAAATGGGTCCTGCATGACAATGTCAGCCCCCGGAGACAATGGTTGGACTCAAAACAGAAGCCTATGGGGACCCTCAAAGCCTGCTATTATCTACGTAAAATCTTGCTGTCTGTTTCGTAGGATATGCGGGATGTCGTGTCTTTTGAGCTGCTGCCGGACAACACGACTATCAGTGACGAGGTGTACTTCCGTCAGCTCGACGGTCTGCACGCATCGCTCACGTCGAAACGACCAGTACTGCTGAAACGCAAGGGCATCTTCCTACAAGATGGAGCGAGACCTCACACAGCAGGGGTGACCTGTCACAAAATCAGGGACCTGGATTGGGAGCTGCAGCCGCACCCAGCCTGTTCCCCGGACATTTCCCCCCCCCCCCCAAGCGACTACCACCTTTTCTGGACGTTGCAGCATTTGCTGGACGGACAGCGGTTCACCAACCGGGACGATGTCGAACGCGCGTTTACTCGCTTCATTGCGTCCAAGCCCCCACAATTCTACAAGGATTGTATCCAATAACTTCCGAGACGATGGCGACTTCATTTTGAACTGATTTATACTTGTATATACGGTAATTAGCACAATTCTGTTGCATTGTTCGTTCGTGACTGCCACGGAGAAGACCTGAGGTTCGATCCCAAGCAGATACGAACGCTCGAAACACTAAATATCCGCCGTGCGTTAATTGGGCACGTTAAGCCGTCTGGTCACGAGGTTGACTGTATTTATGATCATGTTCATATGTAGAAGATTTTAGGAAGGGAGTGTGTAACCCCAGGTCTTAAACAACCCTTAGAAACAGGAAACTAGGAGATTTGGGCTGGAGCGCCCGACAGGAAAGTGACACGAAAGCGAAGTAGAAAGTGGGAGGAAGACGCCCTTATTTATTACCGGGGGCCAGTACCCGGGGTCCGACGGCTTTAAGGTTCCCATCCGACGCACGGCAGGTATTTAGTGGATCGAGCGTTCGTACCTGCCTGGGATCAAACTTCGGGCCCTTCCCGTGGCAGTCACGAACGTTGTCCACTCGGCCACCCGCGGCCCCATTCTGGTCACGGGGACTGGCCCCCGGTAATAAATAGGACGTCTTCCTCCCCTTTCTACCTCGTTTCCGTGTCACTTTTCTATCTGGCACTCTAGCCCAAATCTCCTAGCTTCCTATTTCTAAGGGTTGTTTAAGACCTGGGGTCAGACACTCCTTCCTATAATCCTCTACATATGATCTATCTGTTGCCTTGAATTTGCAGGCATTACGTTCTTTCCAACCCAATAGGTAGCTGATAATTTTTTACCCAACGATTCATTTCTTACCACAAAAAATAAAACAGACATATTGTTAATTATCAATCGAAGATAAAAAGATTTTGTGCATTACTTAGAATAAATCAATACGCTTTAAGAATGGAACGCTGTCTTAATTTTTTTCTTAAATTTAACGAGAAATCCAAAGAGGAACTCTGCCAAGTGCTTCTGACAGTAAACATGTTGTTAGTCAAAAGAAAAATTCATTTGATTTATTAACTATTTTTTCTGAGATTTCTTGGATGGAATTTTTTTTTTTTTTTTTATAAAAACAGCACCTCAGCATAAAAACTCCAAATTTTTTCGAAAAACTTGTCTTGGTGCCCATTGTTTTCCAAGAAAAAATGTTAACAAGCTAGAACTTCTATTTTTAAGTTTATAATATTATCTCGTCATTTCTGGCAAATGTCTCCATTTTATGTTTAAAATATTTGCACGCCTCTTCCTCTAACAGCTTCCTGAAATTCATGTGTTTTGCTTCTAAAGATTTGAACCAAAGGCTCCATATCTTGTAGTGATTGTATTTTCAAAGGCAGGAATGAAACCATCTTAGGGAACTGTCAGGTAAAATATTCAAACAGCTGCAATGCTTGTTTTATCGTCCAGTAGCATGAAAATTAAACTCTGCATGACTGGCAACATAGATGTTAAGTATGCTCTGCGTGTCCCCTTACGACAGGAAACGAGGAAACTGATATGTCACATGGCAGATCGGTATGGTGGGAAAGCTGGACAAAAGAGAACCGCGATGGACAAGATTGATTTCTCTTTTGTTGCTCATGATACCTGCTGTCCATATCTTTGATTGTGACCGCCAGTGGTGAAATTGTCAAACCACAGGACGATGTGCCTGTTACCACAATCTTCTGCCTTTAGCGCCATCTGCCGGGGGAATCAGGTATTCAACAGGAGAACCTCATGATTAGCATACACGACGAGTTGTTGCAACATTTGACATGACAGTGACAGGCAAGCTGAATTGAATTACCAATTTCGCCTGATTATGGAATCATTAACGTAGTCTCTCGGCGCGTAATGCCATCATCCCACGCTTAAACCTTCGTACTCGCGTTTCTTTCGGAACGTCATCTGATTTCTTCTATTTTTGTTATGTTTTTCTTTGTTTCCAAATAATTTAACTGTCATGACACGTCGATAATAAGTTCTTAATGTTTTGGAATTTTACAGATGCTAAAGGGACTCTAAGATCAGTTTTGTTTTATGGGGTTTAAAGTGGCTCAGGGTTCAATAAACTATGAGCAAAGAAAATGATGCCGCCCGGTGGCGTAGTGGTCTAAGCGATGGCCTCTGATCATTCGTCCGAACGGGGTCCGGGTTCGAATCCCGGTGAGGCATGGATGTTGTGTTTGTCTTACGGCACTGGCTCTCTCCCTTCCCTGGAACCAGTGACCCTAAATTAGGGACGGGCGACTGCTTATGGCCCATTGAGTTGCTCACGGTGGTCGTTAAATCTCCAATAAAAAAAAAAAAAAAAAAAACCTTTTAATTTAAAGATAGCTTTTTGATAGTTTATCTCGATGACAGTGATCATTCATTCGCCTCCCCGGTGGTCTAAGCGATGGCCTCTGATCATTCGTCCGAAAGGGATCCGGGTTCGAATCCCGGTGAGGCATGGATGTTGTGTTTGTCTTACGGCACTGGCTCTCTCCCTTTCCTGGAACCAGTGACCCTAAATTAGGGACGGACGACTGCTTATAGCCCACTGAGTTGCTCACGGTGGTCGTTAAACTTCCAACCAAAAAAAAAAAAAAAAAGTGATCATTTGACTACAACCTTTAACAGAAAAAAGTTCGTGCGTGTGAGCAGTGGCACCTAATTCATTGGGGTAGGGGGCACATGTCCTCACAGGTCAAAGGCTGTGTGGGCATTGCCCCACTCAGTGCCAGTATCAGGCTATTTTGCACACCAGGAAAGGCTAAGTACTAGCGTCTCCACCTCCAGTTCCCAATTTCAACTTATCACTAAGTTTTAATTATAAAAATAAAAAACATATTTAGAATAAATAAGTAAACAATTTATGGAAACGTTTCATAAGATTATATAATCAAATTATATTCCACAGCACTGTTATGGCATTTAGCTTAAAATAAAAATTGACAGCTGCGGTTTTTTTTTTTTTTTTTTGCATTGGTTAAAAATTTAATTTGTATAAAACTCTGCCCCTCAAAGGTCAGTACTGCGCCCCTTTGAAGTCTGCGCTCTAGGCGGCTGCCTAGTTGTCCTACTGGTAGCACCGGCCCTGCCCTTACTGGTTCCGTAAGCCACATGATCTTTGTAAGCATCAGTTTGTAAGTTGATGTATTTTACTATTTCTTATGCTTGCACCAAACGGAACATCAACATTTTTTGGGAATTTTCCTGATGCTACCAAACATCATTTTATTCTATGTAGACATTCTCAGCCGTGAATCTAGAACATAAAGACGCTCTCTTGTCTCTTCCACTCATCACTACGTCGTATCTATCAGTATGTCCTTATCTATCCCCTAACAATCCACGTGAATTATCGGTTTCCTTCACTTTCGAATACATATATATCCTTTTCCTGACTTGACTGACTCCCAGGGAATTCTAAGAGAAATAAACTTTTGGAAATTCTGACGTGACATCCAGTTCAGATGGCATAACGAGAAATATCCATCAATTTACATAAATACTGTAAATAGAAACTGATAATTAAATAGATATGTCACAAGGAGGTCTTCTACACTGTTAAAAATTGGTACTTAGAAATAAGCAAAATGTACTCGTTTTTGAGTACATTCTGGGCTTATAATAGCTCCGAGTACTTGTGTCTCATTTTTGGAAAAGACACGCACTCATTTTTGAGGACGTACAGGGAATCAATTGTGAGTATATCTGGTATTTCTAATTTAAAATATATGTACTAAAAAAATCCATATATTTCAAATATATGTGCTCTAACTTCATTCAGTTTCTGATGCCCTTTCGGGCAGGGCATACAAACTGAAGGAAGTTAGAGCGAATCTAGCAGGATAGTTTGTAAGGGAGAGCACACTAGATGGCGCCACCGTACAAGTGTATAATTTTGCCCATAGAAGGCAAGATAAATTAGGGGGGGGTGCTTGTGAATGAACACCTTTATATGTAACCGGGGGCCGTCACTTAACGTGCTCATCCGATATTCAGCGATTGTTAAGAAATTCACACCGCAACGGAGAGCCCCCAGGTTCAAGCCAGCAGGTTAGGTTTGAACCTGGGTTCCCTCCATCAGTAGTCTGAATCTCTAACCATCAGTAAGCCACCCGCGGTTTGATTTCAAATTTGGAATAAGTATACTACATACAAACTCATTTATTCATGGAATCAACTGGAAGTATATTATTTGATGGCACATCTGGGATCATTGATGTACTCGTTGTCACAGGCTGGGCAAATGGACCGCACAGTTTTCTGACAAATATAGTGATGAAGCGACAATATAATATTTATGAGATTGACACAAATATAGTCAGTGACTTTGTTGCACTAATTATTTATGTGTGTCAGTTTACACATTTATTAAACAATTTCTCTTGAAATCTTCTAAAATGAAGAAATGCGATATTATATTTATTGACGCAGTTATTTATATAAGTACGTATGGTTACTTCTATTTGAGCACGTTATGTATTCGTTTACAATACGACTGTGCTTAAAAAAAAAACTAGTAGGTTCAGGTTCTCATTTTTAAGTAGATTTTTTTAAGTGTATAAGGAAGTACTTCCTATATGAATTGGAATGCCTCATACTAATCATTTCTGTATAGCTATCTGCTATTGGCTGCACCAAAATGACAAAATTAGTGGAAAGCAATTTGTTACTTGATAATTTTTGTCCTTATGGGATCTTTTCAACTGTACATAAGCCTTACGAACATGTACTTTTTCTGGAAAGAAGAGCAGCACTTGAGGTTAATACCAGAACTGAGTTCGGGCTCAATTTTAAGAGCCAAAGTCCGTCTGACCCCAAAGTATGTTAACCCGAGCCCAAATTTTATACTGCAAGATAGAGGTCAGGCCCGAACGAGCCCGAAAACTGTTATTAACCTGTTTAAGCATTAAAAAAAAAAAAAAAAAAATCATCTCCTCTTCCAGATTTCCCCTCTTCCCTCCCCGTACAATTAACCGATGAATTTCTCAATTGCGGAGTGGGGAAGTGATGTCAATCAAATTCTATAGTTTCTTTGACCATTATTTCTCCCTGAAATGTTTAAGGGTGCCGCGCATCAGGAAAAAGTAGAAGAGGCAACAATCTATGTCTTACGTTGCTCCAGCAGGGTTCTGCACCGTTCGTCTGCCTACTATCTATAGTTCTTAAAGAAACAACCTTCGTAGAAATTCAGTAACTCATGGCCTATGGTCCTTGCTACCTAGCAAGCAAGGAATGTATAGCCTTGCCGAGTTCCCACTCCCCATCTAGACCCAGTTGCCGAAGAATTCTGTTTAACAACTAAAGTGTAAAAAAAGTCTCGTGTGCTAAATCATAGAAAATCACATTTAAAAAAAAAAAAAGGAATAAAATTTTATCCCTCTCTGAGTCCGAACTCCAGTAAGTATTATCAGCCCGAGCACGGTTCGCGCCCGGGCTCGACATCGGGCTTTCGGGTTCGCGGCTCGGCCTGTCTCAGCACTGGTTAATAATACCATTCTGCGCTAATACTTAGTCTCAGCACTGGTCCACTCTGCGCTAATACCACTCTGCGCTAATACTTAGTCTCAGCACTGGTTAATAATACTCTGCGCTAATACTTAGTCTCAGCACTGGTTAATACCACTCTGCGCTAATACTTAGTCTCAACACTGGTTAATACCACTCTGCGCTAATACTTAGTCTCAGAGTGCTGCGTTGTTCGCTTTCACATAACTTTTACGTTTTACTTGATATTTATCATATTACCGTTGGATTTAGTATTTACTTAGTTTTCACATTTCTAGTAAGTTTGTCAAAAACAGGAAATGCAACTTTTGAGCAATCACAATACCTTGTAACGGAGAAATGCGAAAGCAAGATCTGTGTACTACTCGAGTGAAATTTTTGCTTTCGAAGCCGCGTAATTTCAACCCCCCTAAGAGAAGCTTACTCTGGCTGTGTTTTTAACGGTGTAGTAGTAGTCTCATAATTTTGGGGTGTTGAGCACATATTTTTCTTGATTCACCTCTTTGGCCTAGGTTAGTTTACTTTCATCTCCTTGCGTTGATTTTGTGGTCCTAAATTAGAGTTTGTCGACTCCCTAGGCGTAGATTTTCGCATGGAATGCTGTATATGAAAAACGAATAAAAAATACTTCTCATTTTTTCTTTTCCTAGATTTAAAAGGAACAGGGGCGCGCTGGTACCTTTTTAACACAACATAGTTGCTAGAAATTTTTAAATACGCCTTAACGATTGTTTGGCCTTGCTATGCACATAATCAACTTGTGATCAAAAACTGCCTATAAGTGCATTTCATTCCGTGGAAGAGAAAAAAGACGGGGAAGACTTGTTATTGATTCCGATGCAGCATTACGATAAATTCCGGTCCACTAAGTTAATAGCCGAAGCTTTCTTTCTTATTTGTTTTCTTTCTTTTTAAGTATTCTCAACAGTGCTTCGAATTCCGTTAAGCTGTTGTCAGTGAGCTTTATTGTAAGTTACTCCGAGCAGGGTGAGAACATATTCCTTATCGCTACAAAACGCGCTAAATGAAGTAATCTCTTTCTAATATGCCCATTTCACTATTGAGTGGACCTCTTCGGCAGAACCTGCAAGTTTGTCGAATTCGAAAAATAAGATTGAGGCGGGTGTAGGTCGGATTACGTTGTCACTTGCATTCCATACACATGACTGATGACTGTAACGCAGACATGGCTCAGCAATTTCAACTGGCCCATGACTTTTTTTTATTTCTTTGTTTGTCTTGAAAAAAAAAAATGTCACCGAGGGCAATCTAAGGACAGATTCCTGCGATTTTTTTTTTTTTTTTTTTTGTCTCTCGCGTTAAGGCCATCTTTCTGAAGCCGCGTGATATTTCAGAAAAACTTTCCATACAGAGCATTAATGAATGTTTGAAACAAATATTACTTTGGAATTTTTATGAATGTGTCTTATATTTTAAAGGTGGGGTCTAATTATAATTTCTATGTCTAGTCCGTTCAACTAAAGTAGAACCACATAGCTCATTGACGTCAATAAGACTCGTGGCTCGTCTTTAGTTGAATGGACTGTAAGTTGGATGTTCAATAAGTTCCAAGCCTAATAATATTAGTGTACCTACCAGAGATGGAAACAGGTCGAAAATTTTGGACCCGGATGTCACATAATTGGACCCGACCTGGACAAATATGCTTTGAACTATGAAATATATACATAGATATAGTCTTATATTTTATGTATTATATATATATATATATATATATATATATCATCATCATCATCATCATTGTCAACCATTATCAATCCACTGCTGGACGAAGGTCTCCCCAAGTTTCCTCCACAACGGTCTGTCTTGTGCCAGTCTCCTCCATGTCACCCCTGCATACTTTCGAATTTCATCCACCCATCTCCTATGTGGTCTTCTTCTGGGTCTTTTCCTGTCCCTTGGAATCCAATCTAAAATTTCGGCTGTCCATCGATGATCTGTCCTTCTGGCAGTATGTCCAGCCCATTGCCATTTCAGGGATTTAACTCTGATCATGATGTCTTCCACTCTTGTCATTTTTCGGATCCACGAGTTTCCTCTTCTTATCTCTCCTGGTTACACCAAGCATGCACCTCTCCATGCTTCTTTGAGTTGTCTGCAGCCTTTGTATGTCTCTTTTAGTTAAGGTCCACGTCTCTGCACCATACGTAAGCACTGGAAGGATGCATTGATCAAACACTTTTCTTTAAGACATAATGGCATATTGCTCTTGAAAATTATGCTGTTTCTTCCAAAAGCTCTCCAGGCAAGTTTTGTACGCCGATTAATTTCTTCATCAATGTGACCCTCACTTGATATCTGCTGTCCAAGATAAACGTACGTGTCTGTTATCTCCAGCTTTTCTCCATCAATCGATAAATCTTCATTTCTTGTAAAAGCATTGAACATCACTTTTGTCTTCTGAAAGTTCATTTTTAATCCCACTTCTTTACTCTTGTCAGCAAGTTCCTGGATCATACTCTGCAGCTCTGATGGGGTAGTTGCAAAAATGGCTACGTCATCAGCAAAACGAAGGTGGGTTAGATAATCTCCATTAATCTTTATCCCCTTGTTTTCCCAGCTCAGCGACTGAAAAACACCCTCCAATGTGGCATTAAAGAGCTTCGGAGATATGGTGTCACCTTGTCTCACTCCCTTTCCAATTTTTACGTGTGTTGTATTTTCAAACAGCCTAATCTTTGCACTTGCATTTTCATAGATGTTATTAATAATATTAATGTATGCATCTTCAATACCGCAGGTTTTCAGAGCCATTGTAACTGCTGATGGTTTCACCGAATCAAAGGCTTTTTCATAATCTATAAAAGCCATGCACAATGGAAGTTCATATTCCCTCGCTCTTTCAATTAGTTCTCTCAGCACGTGGATATGATCTATTGTGCTGTAGCCACTCCTGAATCCAGCTTGTTCTCTCGGTTGAGCCATGTCTAGTGCTACCTTCAAGCGGTGTGAAAGAACTTTAGTGAAGATTTTATAAACTACTGATAGGAGGCTGATAGGTCTGTAGTTTCCGAGATCCTCAATGTCACCTTTCTTATGTAGCAGGATCATTGTAGCGGTGTTCCAATCCTCAGGAATCTTTCCTTCATTAAGGCATCGAGTGAAAATTTGGGCGAGTACTGTTTCGATTTCTCCACTTGCTTCTTGTATGATGTCTACAGTAATTCCATCTTCTCCTGGAGCTTTTCCTCGCTTCATGTTCTTGATTGCATGTGCAACTTCTGCTGGAAGGACTGGAGGAACTCTGGTACTGGTATCTTTCATGATGTCTGGAGTGCATATATCATCCCTTTCATATAATTTGGAGTAGAAATCTTTCACTCTTGTCAAAATTTCGCCTCTATTTCTTGTTACAGAACCATCTTCTTTTCTCAGTGCCATAATCTGTTTTCTTCCTTTACTGAGATGTCCCTTTGCTATCTTTAGGCTTTGGTTGTTTTCAATTGCTTTCCTCACTAGTTCACAGTTGAATTTCCTTACGTCTTCAGTGATACTTTTTCTTACTGTCTTGCATAGCTCTATATATTCCACTTTGGAAGTCACATCTTCTTTAGTTGTTCTCATCTCTCTTCTTTTTGCATCAACATTTTGGTTTTTCCTGATAATTTGTTCACATGCAACTTGTTCTTAGACCCAGCTAATTTTGTTGCTGTTTCCATAAGAGCTTTGGTTACGTTTCTGTTAACTTCAGAGATGTCCACTTCTTCCGATGTTAGGCCTTCTAAAGCAGAGAACCTGTTCTTCAGTTCTAACTTGAAGGTATTATGGTGTTTTTTAAGGTTGGTTATGTCAATAGATTTTGTTTGTCTTATGAGCTTGCCACGTTCAACTTTAGTGTTGAGGTGCATCTTACATCTCACCAATCTATGGTCACTACCTGTGTTGAACTTGTTTAGCACACTGCAGTCTTCTATGACGAATTTTTTGTTACACATAATAAAATCAATTTCACTTGTCGTCCCATTTGGATGTCTCCATGTCCATTTCCTGTGTGGCTTTTTCTTGAAGAAGGAGTTCAAGATGAAAAACCCTTCTGCCTCTGCAAACTCAACGAGAGTATTTCCACGCTGGTTTCTGTTGCCATGACCGAATTTACCTACTGAAGTTTCATTCTGTTGCCGTTGCCCTATTTTTGCATTGAAATCTCCCATAATTATTTTCAAGTGCTGCTTACCTTTATTATTTAGATGACAAATTTCCTCATAAAATTCTTCAATTTCTTCTTCAGGATGACTTGTGGTGGGTGCATAAGTTTGAATAATCTGAGCCTGGTATCTTTTCGAGAGTTGGATAACAAGTCGTGCAGCTCTGTCAGAGGAACTTTCAACTTCTACAACTTTATCCTTCAGTTTCTTGTTTATTATAAATCCAACACCACTAGTTCTGCCAGTATCTGTCCCACGATAGTAAAAGAGATGTCCACTTTTCAGTTCGATGAGATCTTCTCCTTTTCTCCTTACCTCACTTAGCCCCACGATGTCCCACTTGATCCTTTGTAGTTCCTCTTCCAATTCAAGAAGCCTTGAATCAGAAGATAGGGAGCGTCCATTGTAAGTAGCCAAGGTCAGCATCAGATGGCAGCCTAGTCCGGTCCTCTCGGGGATTCTTAGCACCCTCTGCCTTCATGTCGCACTGGCCGCTGCCTTGGCCAGGTACATTCCAGCTGCCGGAGACTGAGGGCCAAGATTTAAGTTGTGGAATCATTTTGGAGGGTTTGGCCATAACTCACCACGCTGGCCAAGCGGGTTGGTGAGTGTGGGATAGAATTTCCTCTGATCCCGATGGTATAGTTATACCGCTATGGGCGGTCGTCAGAGCCCCTTTAGTGGGAACAGGATGCACCACGAGAAGGCGGGGTTGACATTTGTCAAGGAGAGGCTGTGATGTTACGCATCACCTGACCTTACATCCCATATATATATATATATAATATATATTGTCTTATATTTTATTTATATACATATAGGACATGTATACATACATACATACATACATACATACATACAGGGTGTTCAAAATGTCTCTCCACTGAGGGTATCTTAAGTTATATGGGAATCAAATGAATGTGTTATAGGAACATATAATTTACTCACTTACAAGACGTGTTGAAACTGTCGACCTTCACTTTCAAGACATAACCTAACTGCTTTACACATGTTTTTAAACACATCTGCTAGAGTCAAAAAGTCCCTCCGCAGTAATGTTAAGGCTGTTCCACCTATTTTTGATGGCGTTAATTCAAAAGACAAAATTTTTGAATTAAGCAACTTGTTGTAGATTTAATTTCAGTTTTTGATGTTTTCTTGATAACGTATCAAGCTTCAGAATATATTTTACAGCAACACCAATTTTTGCAAGTTTATGATGAGTTGAAAGTTTCCAAAATAAGGATATTTACATCATTGCCCTCTCAGAAAGTAGGAACACTTTTCATTCTATGGACACTCTTCCTTCATATTGCATGACAAGTCGCTTTTCAGTCCACGGGCACCAGTATCGAGCAAACATTCCGCAGTGTGCATTTTTCTTTCAAAAAACAAAAACAATATTTGCTTTTTAAAAATAAAACCGAAGTAAAACCGGGATGAAATCAGGTTAGGAACACATTGACCCGCTAGAAATTGTATACCCGTGACCCGTTTTCATCTCTGATACCTACACTCCTTATGTTCTGGAAATATTGTATTCTCGCTTTAAGTCACTTGTTCCACCTGTGCTAGTGCTTTATCATACTAAGTCGGTTATGCCCTCATAACTGGGCCTCGTCGCACAGGGGTCAACAACGCTCGTTTATGTTTTCTCGTACTGCTAGATGCGGGTTCGAAACCAGAAAAAGATTTGGGTGTGGAGTTTGTCCACCACTAGCAATAAACCCCGAAAACAGTTGTGGCTTCCTTGGCGTCTCTGAAACGTGCTCCACTGTTTTAAAACCGACAAAAAAATAGTGCACTGTCTACATAAATTCTGTGCACGCAAGACGGTACGCGAAAATAATTGTCTCCTCTTTTTATTAATTTCAAAGCTTCGCACTTCAGGGAGTGAACGCTAGTAGTAGTTACTCCTACCACAGTGAGTGGCGCTGCGATCGGAAACCTGAGCCAAAGAATATCTAACGAGAAGTTAAGACTCTGCGATACGTACCTAACGCTGCCATATCTTAAGATTTAAAATGCAGTGCACAGAAGCCAACATATAGGCTGATGCCGGAGAAGACTGCGCATGCGTATTTCTGTTGACTTCAATTCTTTGGGTAAAGAACAGTCAGCCGAGCTACTCACAGCACGTGATTGTTACCTTCTCGGCAGCATAATCACTTCGCAAATCGGATATGTTAGTTTTGTTACGCCAATCAGGTTAGTTAAGGCTTTTGTTTGTTCTTCAGTTTTTCAGAAACATTTTCAGTAATGCCAAATACTAGGGAATGTCTGCATTTTGAACGGATCCTTAGACCTAACTATAATTGCTGCAATTTAATTTAAATAGTAATGCTAATGTTGTTGCATATTTTTCTCACCAAATTAAGGGATGGGCGGGATATCAGAAAACAGCAACAACAAAAAAACTGCTCTAAGCAAATAGTCATCAGATCGAAGGAAACCATCGTGGATCAAAGAAAAGCTTCACTGCCGTAGTCCCCCTAACGTGTTTTGCTCCTGATTGTTAACTTTCCAGCAGAGCATATTACCTCTTAAGATGTGGTGGCGCTGTTGCTCCCTGTTTTACGTTATCTCTATGAGAGTTTTTGTCTGAGCACCGCTCATAGGAGTGCAAAATGGCGGGTGTGGTGGATGTACGTGTGAAGCAGAGAGAGTGGCGACTTTGAATTCCTTACCGCAGAGGACGTGAGCCAGATCGAAATTCACATGCATCTAAAAAGTGTGTATGGTCACGACTGTTGACATCAGCACAATTGGATTTGGGGTCACACAATTTAAGTGGTGAAACTAATGTCCGAAAAAAGCCCCGAAGTGTTCGGGCCGTGACAGCAGACAAGAAGAAAGCCGGATTAATTTGCTGATTGAAGAAAACCGTCTCATCCCAATACGTGAATTCTGCAAAGAAGTTTATATCAAAATGGTTGATAACACGGTGGGTCGCAAATCGCGATGATGCTGAAAGATGCTCGGAAAGTTACGGAAATTCTCGAGCGCTACTAGAAGACGAACACATTTGTGGTGCGCATAATCACAGGTGATTAGACTTGGGTCCATCATTGAGACGCTGAAACGAAAAGACAGTCGATGGCAATATCAGATTACTGCTTGCAAAGAAATTGAAAAGACCGTAAGTAAAAAAATGGCAACCGTCTTGAAAGATAGCGATTGGCTCCTGTTTATGAACTTCATGGCGAAAGGCATTTGCTAAGTTCTAAATGGTTTGGGGAAAAATTACAGAAATAGCAAAAACGCCTATACAGTGTGCTTTTTGCCGTCTGGAGGGAAGGAAGCCGTGTCTTTAGAGAGAAAGATAAGTTCCCTACTTTAGTAACGTCACGTGAAAACCAAGGCTTCTGATTGGTTTTCAACGACATGGCGCGTAACGTCAAGCACGACACTGACGTACATGGACATGTAACTAAATGGTGATGTCACAAAAGGAGGGGCCTCATTTCTATCGTCATGGCCTTCCCTAATCTAGGCGGCCTTGGTTTGCCACACCAGAAATATGAATTAGGCCCTTCATGGTAACACCAGACACACTAGTTTCAGAGCGTAGGAAGCAATTGCATCACATGACTGTTTTCCATGCTTCTCATAACCAGATCTGGTATCCTCTGACTACCAATTGTTTGCTCTCTAAACTATTCATTCCAAAAACAGAATATTGCTGAGTACAACGAGATGAAGCATGGTGGTGTTCGTAAGGAGCTCCGCATAAGCAAGGAAGTTTGCAGGCCTGACATTCAGCATTTGGTTGGACAAAATGCATGGGAAATGAAGACTATGTGGAAAAATATAACATGTGCTAAAACATTCAAGAGTAATTTACGTAAATGGCGCGGTTATTGAAAATAAATTTTGAAGTATGTTATTCCCAAAATATTTCCCTTAGAGTCAGAAATAAAACTAAAGAATGAGGTAAGCTGTTCGGAACATAGGCAGGCAGAGCACATTTAAGGAGACAGGGAACCCGGGGGCTGGACAGTATTTTGGGGCCCCAGTATCGGTGGCACATTTAGGATTTCATTATGGGTGGATGAATAAAAATACCTAAGAGAAAAACATTCCCAAAATATGATGAGGAAGACATAAAAATATCCGCGTCGTATTGATGTGTGTATCCAATGATTCACTAACGAATCGGTGTTAGCAAGAAAATGTAAAAGGGCATGGTTGAAAAATGGATACCAGTTCAGTTCTGCTTTGATCTCCCCACTCAAGGTTCGGTTCAGCTTGTTGAAATTATATCGAAGCAGTGGGCAAAAAATTATGATCAAAATATCAGGATTCAAACGAATTTCTAATGTATGAAAATTTCCCTAATTATAGATGTGTACGAAAAAACTTCTGCAATGCTTTCAAAAGATTTCAGGATGGACTGGGAGCGATTATATTTTTTTGCCGAGTCTCCACAAAACAAACGGAAGAAATAGAAATTTTGAAGATGACAATCCGATTTTTGACGTAAATGTGACAAGGATGGCAAGTCAGATAATATCCGAAAACTTGAAAATTTTCATCGTCCTGGAGCGGGACTCGAAATTGCGTCTCCCAGAAAACGCCCGGCTTTTCCAGGCAAACACGGGATATGATTCTTAACCTCCAGATTCGCTAAACATGAATGCCGGTTGCTTCGACTAGCGAATTCTGTGATGGTTATATTCAAATTGATCGGAAGCTTGAAACTAGGTCGTTCTGGATGGTGTAGTGGATAGCATACCCGGGCGTTTTCTGGGAGACGCGGGTTTGAGTCCCGCTCCAGGACGATGAAAATCTTCAAATTTTCGGATATTATCTGACTTACCATCCTTGTCACATTTACGCCAAAAATCGGATTGCCATCTTCAAAATTTGTATTATATGGCGTAATCCCGTATTTCTTTCAAGAAATAGAATTTTTCTTTGTCACAAGACAGTTTCATATAGTTTTTGTTCTGCTATCTGCAAAAAAAAAAAAGTCCTTAACTCGGTCAATTCTTCAAGCATCTTACATAATTCTGGGGCCCTTTGAAAATGCGTGGCCCGGAGCTGCAGCCCTCTTAAATGGTCTCTGTCGGCAGATTGTCATAAATAGGGTGCCCTTACAACATGTTCTCCTTCAGGAAATGAAAGGTAAGAAGATGCCCAATGCAATATCAGCCCTACTGCATTTGAGCTTTGAAGCCACATCCACTGTCCCCCTCATTTCTGCATTTGAGCTTTGAAGCCACTTCCACTGTTCCCCGCTTTTCTGCATTTGAACTTTGAAGCCACTTCCACTGTTACCCGCTTTTCTCTTCCTTAATATCAGCTTTGTGTTCTCTTGATAGCTAGAGCTGACCATCAAGATTGCTCAAAAAATACAGCCGTTTTCATCTGAAGGAGATATTCTTTGGCATCGGAGGCATGAACTCTTTCGTGAGCTTTCACGCGCTTATTTACTACAAACATTAAACACGCATACCGTACTTAGCAGAAAACCATACTGTCTGCAAACAAAATTCTAAGAACTAGATACACTCCAAGGACCACCCACCATTTACAATCACCTGAAGGGTGGTGGCGGAGAGAGAAAAACAATTTCGTTTTTGACATTTTTAAACTCGCTGCCTTTTGGCACTCTGTCTAGAACTTCTTAAACAAGATTTTTCTATAAGTTCTTCCTGTTGGTGGCGTTAAAATGTAGATATGTATATTCTCTTGTACGTTTCAAAAATGGCTGCACTTTGCCCGCATCCTCCAGATGAGAAATAAAGATCTGTTATGCATTGTTTCTATTGGTGAAGAAATAAAGATCTGTTATGTATTGTTTCTATCCGTGACACACAAAACTGCCCGCTTTTGCAGGTGACCCACAGAATGCGAGAGATCACCAACACAGGTTCACTGTGCTTGCAAAATTTCAAAAAACAAAACAAAACGAGTAAAAATACATGAAATATCGAAACGGCCAGACCCTACGATCTGCGGGAATATATCTCGTAGCAAAATGACTTCCAATTTACCTCCAGAGAAACTAAATTTCAAGTCGAAGGTTAAAAAAATCTATTGTGCAAATTATTTTACTCTTTCACAGGATTAGTCTTAAGTGCTGGCACGCCATAATGAATTAAGTTGCTCTTCTTATGACCGAAGCTTCACAGGAGGAAGCATATTTTTAAGTGCTGGCACACTATAATGAATTAAGTTGCGCTTCGTATGACCGAAGCTTCAAACTATCTCACAAATTTTTGCTTTGGGTGTATGTTTCCTGTCACGAATTTTGTGTATCCTCAATTCTCGATTTTCCTTTTTGGTACGTACTGTGTATTATTTTGACACAGGGGAAGGGGGTATTTTTACGCCTGATGTGCAAAATGGCTCGTGACAAAGTCTAAAGAAAGATGCGAAATGATGACAATTGCAGCCGGGTCAGTGTGATATTCAGTGGATACGGTGAAGTGAGTTTTTGATCATGCGTCTGAAAAGATGTTTTTGGAGATAACGCAGTGTTCCTTACAAGAAAGCTCTCGGGAATAATTCGTGGTAATGTATCAAAACATAAATGAAGCGTGAAAACTTTTTGATATCTGCTATTTGGCTCGTT
Organism: Macrothele yani; assembly: GCA_039090855.1. Taxonomy (NCBI): domain Eukaryota; kingdom Metazoa; phylum Arthropoda; class Arachnida; order Araneae; family Macrothelidae; genus Macrothele; species Macrothele yani. The sequence continues at coordinate 39,101,105 of CM077004.1, forward strand.
CCAGCAGGATATCATATTCAAAAGGAACAATTCTAGGACTGTTGACTGTGAAACATTATACAAGTGCATTCATTCGATTCAGGAATGTTATCAAACATCTGTTTCATTCAGAGAAATTTAGGACCACAATTTGGGCTGACACAAGCGGCAGGGAAGTAAGTTTTTTTTTCTTCAAGTCTGCTGAATTGGTGAATTCCCGGTTAAAAGTAAAATATGGTAACACCGCATTTTGATAAATTGACGTCTAAGTAAGGGCCAGCAGCCAAAAAATTAAAGCTATGCAAGCATGAAGTAATTTCCTAATTTGCGTGTGAGTGGGAGGGAGAGTATTAATAGACACTCCTTCCAGTGAAAGAGAAAGCCAGTGCCGTAAGACAGGCACACAATTCGAACCCGGATCCATCTCGTGTGAATGATTAGAAACCTACACTTCGTACCACTGGGTCACCGGGACAGCTTTTCCAGCTTCCATTTCTACCCGGATGGCTTTTTCAGTTTTATCGATGAAATATTTCTGGAAGAAATCTGCCACAGAACCCAACAAAACTGCCCTGGGGGCGCAGTGGTCTAAGCGCTGGCTTCGGACCAATTCGTCCCATATGGGCCCGCGTGCGAATCTCGCGAGGAATGGATGTTGTATTTTTCTTACCGCACTGGCGCTATACCTTCCCTGGAACCAGTGGTCCTAAACTAGGGATGAGCGATTGCTTGTAACCTAATCCTCCCAAAACAAGCAATTCACAGTAGTTTCGAAATATATTTGAAACTCCTGTAAATTGCTTGTTTATATTATTTAATTGCTTTTCAATAATATAAAAAAAGCAATTTGCAGGAGTTTCAAAATTACGCCAGTTTCGGTGGCTTTGGCAAATTCGCATTTCTTTCTCAAAATGTTCAGGGAATGTTATTTGCTCACATCCGGTAGTGAAAGCGCGGTTGTATAGTCCGTCCAACTGAAGAAGAACGGCCTTCATTGACTACAATCGGTCCTTCGGTTTTTCTTTTGCTGGACGAAATACACGTACACGCTGCAAAGTATGGAGGTCTTTCACATTGTTGAAGATCCCTTGGGGGCTATTCGATCCATTACTGGGGCTGCAACCCAGTAGTGTTCGAATAGCTCCCAAGAAACATGTTGTATTTGTCTTACGGCGCTGTCCCTTCCCTGGAGCCAGTAGCCCTGAATTAGGGACAGGCGATTGCTTATAGTTCATCGAGTTGCTCAGGGTGTTTGTTACCTCCGCGTCCTCCTCCCCAAAAATACTGCTCCTAATTAAGGTTAGGGGTGGCATACCTGTGGGACACGAAAAGTTTTTTCGGCACGCAGAGCCACCCTGATTCTTTAAACCACACCCATAATAAATAAAAGATTTTCATTGCTGGCAAATTAAGCGGATGTTACTAAGGGATATTTTCGAAGCCCTCCAGCGAGACAGTGAGATGATGACAGCATCATTTGCCTAATGGAGAGCGAAAGAATTCTCTTTGGCCGTAATTCAAAGGGACATTTGTTGACGAGCGAAGAGCGGAAGATTCAACGACCACGATATACCTGATCAACTTTTTCTCCGGACGAGAAGGAAGGGGCAATCTACCGTTTAACCTCCTCCTTTTTAAGCACCGATGAAAGCAGGGAAAAAATGTTCACAGGAGACCTCTCACGCCGACTTTGCGCCCGATGGGCGGTTACGACAAAATGACTCCGTATGGCACTTTTGAAATCCTCATAGACCCAGTGTACATGTCAATAAATAGTGGAAGTGTGCACATCAATAAATACCCTCGCCGTGGCAGTGTACATCATGGGCAACGTAAGTAAACGCTTGGCATTAACTGAACTCTGCTTATGTTTTCCTTCTGTTGTTTGTGAGTGAAACGTAGATAAATAATTAATGATACTCTGTAGCTCAAAATTACCTATTTGCACGCAAGATAATTTTTTTTTTTTTAGATTACCGTCAAAATTTGGGCTCACGCTTTTTGCAGTTTTAGTGAGAAAGCTGTCTGACGCAAAATAAAATTTTGTCCTTTTAGTGAGAATGCTATCTGACTCAAAAGAGAATTGTACCTCTGGTAAAAGCTACTTGTATCTGATGCAAAGAAAATTTTGTTCTTCTAATGAAAGTCATCTGACGCAAAGGAGAATTTCGTCCTTTTAGTGAAAGCTATCTGACGCAAAAGAGAACTCTCTCCAGTGAAAGCTACTTGTATCTGACGCAAAGGAGAACTCTCTCTAGTGAAAGCTACTTGTATCTGACGCAAAAGAGAACTCTCTCTAGTGAAAGCTACTTGTATCTGACGCAAAAGAGAATTTCGTCCTTCTAATGAAATCTATCTGACGCAAAAGAAAATTTCGTCCTTCTAATGAAATCTATCTGACGCAAAAGAGAATTTCGTCCTTCTTATGAAATCTATCTGACGCAAAAGAGAATTTCGTCCTTCTAATGAAATCCATCTGACGCAAAAGAGAATTTCGTCCTTCTAATGAAATCTATCTGACGCAAAAGAAAATTTCGTCCTTCTAATGAAATCTATCTGACGCAAAAGAAAATTTCGTCCTTCTAATGAAATCTATCTGGCTCAAAAGAAAATTTCGTCCTTCTAATGAAATCTATCTGGCTCAAAAGAGAATTTCGTCCTTCTATTCAAAGCTATCTGGCTCAAAAGAGAATTTCGTCCTTCTATTAAAAGCTATCTGACTCAAAAGAGAATTTCGTCCTTCTATTAAAAGCTATCTGACGCAAAAGAAAATTTCGTCCTTCTATTGAAAGCTATCTGGCTCAAAAGAGAATTTCGTCCTTCTATTAAAAGCTATCTGGCTCAAAAGAGAATTTCGTCCTTCTATTAAAAGCTATCTGGCTCAAAAGAGAATTTCGTCCTTCTATTAAAAGCTATCTGGCTCAAAAGAGAACTTTATTTCTCTATTTAAAACTATCTGACCCAAAAAGAATTTTCCTAACATTATTAGTAGAAGCAAATGGCAGGGGAAACACAATGTACATTTTCTGCACTTTAGAAGGAATTTGAACATTATTTGAAGCAGGAAATGTACCTAAAATGTTTAATATGGTGAATAGTATCCTGTGGAGAAAGAAAATGTACAAAGAGGAATATAAACTTATGCCCATCCTGAAAAAAACGGAAAATATGTGCAAAGTATTCGTTATATTAGAAGTTATTAAGCAAAGTATTTCAAATCTGACTCTTCGGAATGAAAGTGGTAAAGATAGAGGATATAGATTTACCCTTCCTAACGATAAATATCTGTTTATTGAAGTCTTAAACGTACGTAAAACCTTCGCTTCAATGAAAGGTATATAAAAATATATATCATCCATTCTCAGTCACTGCCGTATGAAGGTGTCCCCAAACCTCTTCCAAAGCTCTGTATCCTGAGCCATTCTTTTCCATGCGACTCCCACACGCTTTCGAATTCAATTAATCCATCTGTTCTTATGGTTTTTTTCCTGTCCGTTTGAATCCATTATAGTATTTGAGTTGTCCAACGGTAGTCAATTCTTGAAATATGTTCATCAGCTCAGTGCCATTTTTAGGGATTTTACTTTGATGTCATCAACTGTTGTCATTTTCCTGATCCATGGGTTCCTCTTCCTATCTTTCCTGGTCACACCAATCGTGCACCGTATCATGCGTCTCTGAGTAGTCTGCATCCTCTGTATGTCTGTTTTAGTTCATATCCATGCCTGTGATCCATAACTAAGAACTGGAAGGACGCACTTATTTAATTCGTATAAGACATAATAGTAAATTGCTCTTGAAAATTGTACTGCTTCTTAAAAATGCAACTGCAGCGAAGTATTATTCGCATTATTTTTTCTTCGATACGGCACTCGCTTGAAAACTGTTGCTCAAGCTAGATGTATGCATTGATTACTTTTAACTCTTTCCTTTCCTTCCCATTAGCCTCTAAGTCTTTAGTTCTTGTATTTTATAAGTTAATCTTTAGTCTCATTTCTAGTCTTCTTGACAAATTCCGGTATCATACTCTGACGGGTTACTTACAAGAATGACTGACGGCAGCAGTTCGAAGGTGTGTTCAACAACAAAATTATATATATATCATCATCATCATCATCATTGTCAACCATTATCAATCCACTGCTGGACGAAGGTCTCCCCAAGTTTCCTCCACAACGGTCTGACTTGTGCCAGTCTCCTCCATGTCACCCCTGCATACTTTCGAATTTCATCCACCCATCTCCCATGTGGTCTTCTTCTGGGTCTTTTCCTGTCCTTGGAATCCAATCTAAAATTTCGGCTGTCCATCGATGATCTGTCCTTCTGGCAGTATGTCCAGCCCATTGCCATTTCAGGGATTTAACTCTGATCATGATGTCTTCCACTCTTGTCATTTTTCGGATCCACGAGTTCCTCTTCTTATCTCTCCTGGTTACACCAAGCATGCACCTCTCCATGCTTCTTTGAGTTGTCTGCAGCCTTTGTATGTCTCTTTTAGTTAAGGTCCACGTCTCTGCACCATACGTAAGCACTGGAAGGATGCATTGATCAAACACTTTTCTTTTAAGACATAATGGCATATTGCTCTTGAAAATTATGCTGTTTCTTCCAAAAGCTCTCCAGGCAAGTTTTGTACGCCGATTAATTTCTTCATCAATGTGACCCTCACTTGATATCTGCTGTCCAAGATAAACGTACGTGTCTGTTATCTCCAGCTTTTCTCCATCAATCGATAAATCTTCATTTCTTGTAAAAGCATTGAACATCACTTTTGTCTTCTGAAAGTTCATTTTTAATCCCACTTCTTTACTCTTGTCAGCAAGTTCCTGGATCATACTCTGCAGCTCTGATGGGGTAGTTGCAAAAATGACTACGTCATCAGCAAAACGAAGGTGGGTTAGATAATCTCCATTAATCTTTATCCCCTTGTTTTCCCAGCTCAGGGACTGAAAAACACCCTCCAATGTGGCATTAAAGAGCTTCGGAGATATGGTGTCACCTTGTCTCACTCCCTTTCCAATTTTTACGTGTGTTGTATTTTCAAACAGCCGAATCTTTGCACTTGCATTTTCATAGATGTTATTAATAATATTAATGTATGCATCTTCAATACCGCAGGTTTTCAGAGCCATTGTAACTGCTGATGGTTTCACCGAATCAAAGGCTTTTTCATAATCGATAAAAGCCATGCACAATGGAAGTTCATATTCCCTCGCTCTTTCAATTAGTTCTCTCAGCACGTGGATATGATCTATTGTGCTGTAGCCACTCCTGAATCCAGCTTGTTCTCTCGGTTGAGCCATGTCCAGTGTTACCTTCAAGCGGTGTGAAAGAACTTTAGTGAAGATTTTATAAACTACTGATAGGAGGCTGATAGGTCTGTAGTTTCCGAGATCCTCAATGTCACCTTTCTTATGTAGCAGGATCATTGTAGCGGTGTTCCAATCCTCAGGAATCTTTCCTTCATTAAGGCATCGAGTGAAAATTTGGGCGAGTACTGTTTCGATTTCTCCACTTGCTTCTTGTATGATGTCTACAGTAATTCCATCTTCTCCTGGAGCTTTTCCTCGCTTCATGTTCTTGATTGCATGTGCAACTTCTGCTGGAAGGACTGGAGGAACTCTGGTACTGGTATCTTTCATGATGTCTGGAGTGCATATATCATCTTTTTCATATAATTTGGAGTAGAAATCTTTCACTCTTGTCAAAATTTCGCCTCTATTTCTTGTTACAGAACCATCTTCTTTTCTCAGTGCCATAATCTGTTTTCTTCCCATACTGAGATGTCCCTTTGCTATCTTTAGGCTTTGGTTGTTTTCAATTGCTTTCCTCACTAGTTCACAGTTGAATTTCCTTACGTCTTCAGTGATACTTTTTCTTACTGTCTTGCATAGCTCTATATATTCCACTTTGGAAGTCACATCTTCTTTAGTTGTCCTCATCTCTCTTCTTTTTTGCATCAACATTTTGGTTTTTCCTGATAATTTGTTCACATGCAACTTGTTCTTAGACCCAGCTAATTTTGTTGCTGTTTCCATAAGAGCTTTGGTTACTTTTCTGTTAACTTCAGAGATGTCCACTTCTTCCGATGTTAGGCCTTCTAAAGCAGAGAACCTGTTCTTCAGTTCTAACTTGAAGGTATTATGGTGTTTTTTAAGGTTGGTTATGTCAATAGATTTTGTTTGTCTTATGAGCTTGCCACGTTCAAGTTTAGTGTTGAGGTGCATCTTACATCTCACCAATCTATGGTCACTACCTGTGTTGAACTTGTTTAGCACACTGCAGTCTTCTATGACGAATTTTTTGTTACACATAATAAAATCAATTTCACTTGTCGTCCCATTTGGATGTCTCCATGTCCATTTCCTGTGTGGCTTTTTCTTGAAGAAGAGTTCAAGATGAAAAACCCTTCTGCCTCTGCAAACTCAACGAGAGTATTTCCACGCTGGTTTCTGTTGCCATGACCGAATTTACCTACTGAAGTTTCATTCTGTTGCCGTTGCCCTATTTTTGCATTGAAATCTCCCATAATTATTTTCAAGTGCTGCTTACCTTTATTATTTAGATGACAAATTTCCTCATAAAATTCTTCAATTTCTTCTTCAGGATGACTTGTGGTGGGTGCATAAGTTTGAATAATCTGAGCCTGGTATCTTTTCGAGAGTTGGATAACAAGTCGTGCAGCTCTGTCAGAGGAACTTTCAACTTCTACAACTTTATCCTTCAGTTTCTTGTTTATTATAAATCCAACACCACTAGTTCTGCCAGTATCTGTCCCACGATAGTAGAAGAGATGTCCACTTTTCAGTTCGATGAGATCTTCTCCTTTTCTCCTTACCTCACTTAGCCCCACGATGTCCCACTTGATCCTTTGTAGTTCCTCTTCCAATTCAAGAAGCCTTGATTCAGAAGATAGGGAGCGTCCATTGTAAGTAGCCAAGGTCAGCATCAGATGGCAGCCTAGTCCGGTCCTCCGGGGATTCTTAGCACCCTCTGCCTTCATGTCGCACTGGCCGCTGCCTTGGCCAGGTACATTCCAGCTGCCGGAGACTGAGGGCCAAGATTTAAGTTGTGGAATCATTTTGGAGGGTTTGGCCATAACTCACCACGCTGGCCAAGCGGGTTGGTGAGTGTGGGATAGAATTTCCTCTAATCCCGATGGTATAGTTATACCGCTATGGGCGGTCGTCAGAGCCCCTTTAGTGGGAACAGGATGCACCACGAGAAGGCGGGGTTGACATTTGTCAAGGAGAGGCTGTGATGTTACGCATCACCTGACCTTACATCCCATATATATATATATATATATATATATATATATATATATATATATATATATATATATATATGTTATATATACTATTTTTTTTAAATCTGAGTTTTAGAAAGTGATGTGGAATAAAATAGCTTTCAAGATAAATGGTAAGTAATATGCCCTTAAGCATTTTTAATGCATCCGGAAAAAAGAACAAAACAACGCATTAGCTGACGTTCGTGTATACGGCAGAAAAAGAATTTTTTAAACCCGACTGCGTACAGAGAGATGGTGCCCATATGCAAGCGGGCACTCTTAAAATGATAAGGATATGGTATAGTCTATAATAGTGTATGTCACTGTTTAATATGTATTTACCCAAGAAGATATTTTCATTTCATGTTTAGTGATACAAATAAAAAAAATGTGTTAATAAAAAATATAGACTTGCGGGTTTTGTACCAGAGACGTGCTTGAAATAAAAACACTGATATCTTCGATCTGAAAGAATCTTTTGAACATTTCCAGCAAAGGTGGATATTTTGTCGATGGAGTTTATGCAGGCACATGTAGATAGGTCCCAGACCCGTCGAGAAGCTTCATCTTGGAGGGGAGTCTTGGTGCTCAACTACAAACTAACGTCTTCCACAAAATACAGACTTAAGTTGTAGTGTTTTTTTTTTCTTTTTTTTTATTGCTGTTTGTTAGTTTCACTCGCGAATAATTCCTCCATGCCAAAACGCAAACACAATTAAGTACAAAATATGAAAAACAAGAGAGTGGAAGAGAATGAACTCTCTTGAAATATAAAAAAGTAAATCACATTCTCTGAATTTACTTGATTATGATTGAGTTGCAGGTTCCTTAATGCTATACAAACTATTTAATTTTTTAGTTTACTCTTCTGGTCCCGTTCAGTGTATCCGCGCAACATCATCGAGAAGTTATTGATGTCATGTTTTGGCTCTTTCTATTCCTCTTCTTTGGTTTCACTCTTTTTTCATTTGTAATCACATATTCTTCTTCGTTGGTGCTCTTCTTATCGTAATCAGCAACCAGACTCCTCCGTACCTCACTCAAATACTAAGAGCCTTCACATTCACGCCGCCAGCATACTATCTTCACCCAAACACACGCATGAATCGTAAACCCACTCCCAAAGCAATGAATCAGAAGAACTCGACAGCTCTCTCTCTCTGTCTCGTAAGGGTTTCCCTTTAACACTCTTTTTCCAACGTTTCCCTTTCGCAACACTTCTTTACAGGCAATTAACTACAGGTATTTAGTAGTACTCAGCATCAGTGGCGGGGTTTTAGCTTTCTGCGCAACTGTGCATCCACATTTTTTTTTTTTTTTTTTAACATTCTTTTATATTTTAAAGAAAGGGGGCATTTCTCTCTTTCTTAACATTTAATTTAACACTAACAAGCCCTTTACTTCTGTGGTTGGGAATCATTGGCGCAGCTTTTCGTATCTATTCACTCCGAGAAGTAATTTTTTCTTAGTTATCCATCGTTCGTGTTTTATGTAAGATCTCAATTTTGCTTTTTAAAAAAAATCAGTACACGAATAAATAAGGCACTAATACTTATAATTAAATATAAGAAAGCGTAGTAATGTTTATAAAGCACCGATAATAAAAAGTTCGAAGAATTTACAACGTCTGTCTTGCAGAGGAGAGGCTTGCTTGCATTGCAGGGGGGGGGGGCCCTGCTAGCTACGGCACTGAGTTTATGAATTGCTGATTTTATCCGTGCCGAAAAACCTAGTTATACAAGTAGCTTATGACGAACCGTGGCGCCTAATCGGGCGAATCGCCAGACACAACAGATTTCCACATCATACATGATTTCCGTGAACAATGTTAACTCACTCCTGAAGTGGAGCGCATGTTTGCATAAGTCTCGTAATAACAAATACAGAAATATTCCTCCTACGATGGGCGATTCAGTGAGTGAAGAATGGGTCTGGGAAAACTACCAGTAACTATAACTGACAGCATCGAGGTGTTAGTGGATTATCGTCAGCAAGAGAATTTTAAGAGTGGTGTAGAAGTGAAGTTAGCATGCAAAAATAAGCGTGCTTTTTTTGGTCAAGGTGTCTGGCGTTACACATAAAGAGAATTAAACAATGCCGAGTTTTGTCCTATGTACACGGGCAAATAATTTTTCTTGTCACCATTTTTTGACAGTTTGAGTATTTCGAAATTTGAAAATGTGAATAGTAACGTGTGGGTGTGACCTCACATCAGAATAGCAAAGAAATGTGCAATTTTTATAATTTCCGTCCGTGTAGAAATCTTGTATATGAGAGCAATTTGCCGAAACAGGTCAATTAGCACTCGAGCCTTCCAGAGCGCGGTCAGTTGTGTTTGTTTTATACAATCCGGGATGAATTCCTTGGTTTACTGGCAGATCCGGTCATGGCACTTCCGTTCATTGAAAAATTTAGCGTCACTTCCGTGCAAGTATAATGTTAATTACACATCGTATTTGAGATCTTCTACAGCCCTACCCTTTTTGTGTCAGTTGCGTACAAAAAGGAATTTAACTCTCTTGTACTTAGAAGATACCTATGGGACCCTCTTTGACCTTGCTCCCTTTACGTGAAATTAAAACATAGGCTCTATTTCAATTCCAAAATACTTATCTTTGTACGAAATGATTCGAATTATTTAAAATAGCATTAAAAAATACGCGAATTAATGAATTTTGGTTCAAACATAGTATGCCGCCCCGGTGGCGCAATGGTCTAAGCGATGGCCTCTGATCATTCGTCCGAACGGGGTCCGGGTTCGAATCCCGGTGAGGCATGGATGTTGTGTTTGTCTTACGGCACTGGTTCTCTCCTTCCCTGGAACCAGTGACCCTAAATTAGGGACGGGCGACTGCTTATAGCCCATTGAGTTGCTCACGGTGGTCGTTAAACCTCCAATCAAAAAAAAAAAAACATAGTATAGGCCTATTTATCCACATTAGGCGTAACTGAACTACGGTTTCGGCTACATCTGGTTTGCATGTATTATCTGCAACATTCAGAACACTCTGGACGATTGTCTTCACTGAGCCTCTGCTCTCCAGTTTTCTGTTCTTTCTTTTACGCATATCCAGCTCACCACGTTGGTATTGGCGTGTTTTTATTAAGTTGGCGGTATCGGAAATCTTTGAAAAAAACACGAGGCTTTCATTTCAAAGTTGCAGACAACATAATAAGATCCAATGGCGTAGCTAGAAATGTTTTAAGGGGTGGGTCCATGGATTTGGTTCATTGATGAAAACCTCATATATACATATATATTGCTTTAAATTGGTACTCAATCCCCCTCAAGGGAAAAGGTCTGGACTCGAGGACCACCCCGCTTGGCTACGCCTATGATAAGATCCATTTTCTTTAAAATTCCCAGGCTCAACAAGAGCAGCGTGCAACAGAATTCCAAAAAAACAAATTAAGAAAGTAATGACACTCACCTTTTGAACGGAAGAAAGACACGATCAAGTTTGTTACTGTTGTCTTTGACTCGATGATTCGATGTCAAAGACACCTGAAAACAGTTTTTTAGGCAATTGTAACGTGCTGAAAGGAATTTAACATTTGCAAGTAAATTAATGTATAAAATACACATATCCTCACTCACTCTAAACAAAATTAAAGGCACGATCAGTTTGTTTCCCTATTTCCTTGCGAAAAAATTCGGGGGGCGCAGCTGAGGAATGCTTGTTTGTATGGATCTAACACAAAAATTTTATTGTACGGATGTGCCACAACACCAAATTCCTTCCATCAACCAGCGACCCTAAATCAGGGACTTGAAACTACAGCAAACCCTTACATAACGAAGTTGAAGAGAGTCAAAAGCATTCGGTATATGCGAACTTCGTAACAAGCAGAAATATAACAAGTCTATTTTTGGCATATTACATTATATCAGGTTAAAAGTAGACAATAATCAACTGTTTATCAGTTAATCGAAGGTAAATAATACTTATTAATTAAAAATTATAGCTAGCAAAGTAGTATGAGTGATATACACAATAAGCAAAATATGTAACGAATGTAAAAATTAGAGCAACTGCCCAAAATTGGAAAATTCACATGTTCATGTTACGACGGATATATGAGCCGATTCTGTCTTGCTTTGTGCTCATCATGATCGTTGTTTGAAACGTTTTTCAACTTCCTCGGACGCTGTGGTTAAGATGTTTCTAGATGCTAAATAAACACTAAGGTTTGCTAAACAGAGATGCAGTGATTGAAAAGTGGCGAAGGGAGAGAGGGGGGTATAGTAAAAAAGCAACTAAAACACTCCAGTCTACATGAGAACTGACCTAAAAGGGTTACCTTGGAACTGAGAGGTAACCACGGGGTGCACGGTCAACAGTTGGTAATTCCTTGTTTTCCAGGGAAAGAAACTTGTTAATACGCCCGTCTTTGCAGAAGCAATACTTCGCCCAATTCAGCAGAATATACACTGAAGAGCAATTGAATAAGAGATACCTGCCTAGTAACGTGTGGCACCACCTTTCGCCCTGATGACGGCGGCGATTCGTCTGGGCATGGACTCGACAAGACACCGGAAGCGTTGGGAAGTCATACGGATCCACGACCCCTGAAGAGGCTCCCACAGTTCACGAAGATTTGATGGAGGAGAGAGGGGGGATGTCAGAGCCTCGAACGTCTCTCTCGATGGCATCCCAGATGTTCTCGATGGGATTAAGATCAGGTGACCTAGCTGGCCAAGGAAGCGACGTCACGTCCGTGGAGTGTTCATCCAACCATTCGGATACAATTCGGGATCGATGGCACGGTGCACTGTCTTGTTGCAGGATGAGATCTCCAGTGGGATGTTGAAGACGCACAAACGGGAGCAAATGGTCATCCAGGATATCCCGGTAACGTTGACCTGTGAGGGACGATGTCACACGTACCAGGGGTCCTATTTCAGTCCACATAAACAGTCCCCAGACGAGAATGCCATCCCCACCAGCTTGAAGAGTACCCCTCTGGCAAGAAGGATCCTTCGCTACACGTAGTTTCCACAGTACTCGTATCCTGCCGTCCGCATGTACCAACGGGAATCTCGACTAATCAGTCCAGGCAACATTTTCCACATGTCCTGTGTTCAGTGGCGATGTTCCCGCGACCATGCTAATCTTTGCACCCTGTGTTGTGCGGTTAGCAGCCGTACCCTCGTGGGACGCTGGCTTTTGTACACTATAGCGAGGAGATTGTTCTGGATGGTGTGGCTGCTTACACGCTTTTGTGCACCAGCGTTAAATTGCCGAGTGATTTCTTGCACTGTGGCCCGTCTATCCGCTGTTTCAATGCGAGCTAACCGACGATGACCCCGCTCATCCACACCCTGTTTTCCACGGCAGTTGGCCCCTTGCAGGGATGGTTTTACCGGATTCGATGTACTCACGGTGCCCCCGTGACACAGTGACTGGTGAAAATCCCAGTGCCTGCACGACTTCCGAGTTGGAGTGACCGATTCGTCGGGCCCCGACAATTTGCCCACGATCAAATGCGCTGAGATCCTTCGTCTTACCCATACTGCGTCCGACTCTTACTGATTCCCGTGGCATCACTCTTTATATTGTCGGATCGCTGTATGCGACATGTCGTTTCCGTTTACAGGGCCGCCCATGCCACAGCGCCACATTTGCATAACGCCAGCTGTCTCTAATTCAATTGCTCTTCAGTGCATTCTCCAGCGTCACCTCACGGCCTGCAACATGTTTGCGTTATGCGGACGACATACTTTTCGTGTGGTCTCACGGAAAAGAGGCTATTTCAATTTTCCTCGATAAACTCGATGATATACTGTACATCCCACGATCAATTTCACGATGGAGCTTGAACACAACCATGCTTTACCTTATCTGGATGTTTTATTGAGCAAATTGCCTGACAACCGCCTCGGTACAAAAGTCTACTTTTTACCTACATCCGTCTTCACCTGATGTTCCGCAGAATACAAAACAGCCATCTTCCGTTCTCGAATTAGAAGAGCCTTCGTCGTCTCCTCCGATACCCATTATTCTAGACAACACGAAATTGAAAGCGTCATCAAGTTGGCCACTGATGCAGGATATTCATTGAATCAGATACATAACTTTATCCGAAATGCCAGGGTCAAATATTCTAATCTTCCTCTGCCGCAGCTTCGTAATTTAGGCTCAATTCTTTACAAACTCAAAAACGCCCTTGCAAGAAGATGAACTATGGTGTCGGCATAAGTCTCCTGCATCTTTATATACTATGGTAAAGAGAAATACTGGAAAACCACCTCTTTCCAGCGAAGCAGGTGTTTAAGCGATTTCTCGACACTAACCTGACGGCTCTAAACGGATACTACATTGGAATCACCAAGCGTTCGTTTAGAATCGGAGTCAACGAACATAAAATGGACACAAAATATGGTAAAGTAACCACGGCCCTATCCACAGAAGTTAAATCAAGTCTGCTGCTCCTATGTGGGATGGTACAAAGAAATTAGTTACTTACTCTACCTTTAAATGTACAGCCATTCGGGAAACCTTGGAGATCATTACCAACAGTGATACTTGCAATGATAGCGTCTCACTCGATTTGCCAAGAATTTGGAGCCAGTTCTTCAAGTAACGTCTTCCTCCCACCAGGATACCGCGTACACAACCAATGTGATACTTCGTATTTTTAAATTAATATAACGTTGTATTTATTTATTGTCAAGTTAAGTCACCGCGTTCAAATTGTTAAAGCGTTCTATTGTTCAGTTTGCAGTTTCTGTCTTAACTTCCTTGAAAAAGCCATCTGGTTGATGTGCGAAAGCTTGGAAACATTTATATATTCCTACGCCAATAAATCGGATTACTGGTATAGTTTTCCTATTTCCTACATAATTGGCCACTGATGCAGGATATTCTTTGAATCAGATACATAACTTTATCCAAAAAGCCAGGGTCAAATATTCTAATCCCTCAAATATTCTAATACTCGTGATTAATTTGTTAATACTACTTATTTTGTTTGCTGATAACTCTGCTGAACTTCGATATATGCGGTTTATCCAAAAATTGTTTGTAATATGAGGTTAAAATAACAAGGGAGAATATTACCAAGCTCAGGTGAACTATAAAAACTTCCACTTTATGAGGAACTTCGTATTATGCGAGCTCGTTATAGGTGGATTCGACTGTACATCTGATCTTAACCCCAAAAGTGTAGCAAAAAAAAAAAAAAAAGAAAAGTAAAAAAATGCCCAATGTATTTCACTCGTTGTGACATTCTGGGAATGCAGTATCTATTTACCTTTTTATTTTGTCGTAGTTTGTGACGTCAGTTCTTTTCCGCTGTTCCAGAACTCAGAATTTAACTCCATGTTTAGATTGCCATGAAAAATTTGTCTTTGGCACCTCCCGAAAAAAAAAAAAAAACCTCGTATAAGTTTCATTTTTTGAAATGTCTACAAAATTCTATGAGAAATGAAAAAAAAATGTTGGCAAAAACATTTTGGTTTACTTTACGTTTGTAATAAAAATGTGGTATTTTTTTCTTTTCGTCAGTAAAATAGACCCCCCCCCCCCCGGCAATTTCGACAGCTCTCGTTTGAATAATAATATATACTAGAATCATTGCAGAACCTGACGCCATGTTTAGACTGCAGTAACAGCAGGTTCGCGAAAAAAAAAACAAAAAACCCTCCAAAAAAAGGAAAATAAAAAAAACCTCCGAAAAAAAAAAAAAACTCGTACCTGTATAAATTTCATTTTTTGAAATGTTTACAAAACCCCATGAGAAATGAAAAAAAAAATGTTGACAAAAAACATTGATTTACTTTAGTAATAAAAATGTGGTATTTTTTTCTTTTTGCCAGTAAATTAGAAAAAAAAAAAAACAAGAAGGAAAGACTTCGACAGCTTTCGTTTGAATAGGGCCGCGGGTGGCCTAGTGGGCAACGTTCGTGACTTCCGCGGAAAGGACCTCAGGTTCGATCCCAGGCAGGAACGAACGCTCGATCCACTAAATATCCGCCGTGCGTCAGATGGGCACGTTAGGCCGGCGGACCCTGGGTACTGGCCCCCGGTAATAAATAAGGGCGTCTTCCTCCCCCTTTCTACTTCGCTTCCGTGTCACTTTCCTATCGGGCAATGTAGCCTAAATCTCCTAGCTTTATATTTCTAAGGGTTGTTTAAGACCTGGGGTCAGACAATCTCTTCCTAAAATCCTCTACATATGATCATTTGACCATTAAAAAAAAAAAAAAAAAATTCGATCATTTGACCATCTAAAAAAAAAAAAATTCGTTTGAATAATAATATATATAAGAATCGTTGCAGAACTTGACACCATGTTTAGATTGCTGCAACAGCAGGTTTAGCGTTGCCACCTCTCGATTTAAAAAACAAACTCGTTGAAGTTTTATTTTTTTGAAATATCAACATAATTTTATGTGAATGAAAAAAAAAGTTGGCAAAAATATTTAGATTTACCTGACTTATGTAATATAAATGTGGTATTTTTTCTTTTCGTCAGTAAAAAAAAAAAGAACCGCTCGACTTCGACAGCTCTTATTTGGATAATAATATATACCAGAATCCTAATCTCAGCAATAATAACGTTTTTTTTAATCCCAAGAACTATTACTGAGTTATGAAAAAGGAGAAATAAATAATGACAAGTGTGCGTCTGAGGCTCTCCAATTTGATATCTTATTCGTCCAGAGAGTGAGCACGCCGCTGTCCACGGATCCGAAATTTATTCGAGCCATTACACCCCTCAGTCATCCTAGTTGCTGTTTCTTTGTCCGCTTAGCATCCCCGCCGTTAAAGATTTACTGCCTTTTACCGATGCAATCACGCGAATATCTGTGGCGTTTCTGCAAAAGTTTCTTAGCACGCAACAGCTGCGTCTCCCGGGCCTTTGTTTGCATACGACAGTGCACGCAAAATGAAAACAAGTATCGTTTCTTATGCTGCTGATGACCCCGAATTCGTTCTGACATTGTCATTATTCTGAGAGACCATCTTTCTGTGCAAAAGCTTTGCCTCTGATATTTTCCATTAGCTGTAGGACACTCCTTGAACACGAATCATTTCCGGTTGTTCCATAGGTAAAAATGCAGAACATATTTCCTGCACTTTGCCAAAAAACAACTTTAAATTGAATGATGTTTAATGTCGTGTACCACTAAAGTATCTAGTTAAGTTACCCTAATTTCGGAGCAACTGTTTTTGCACATATTTTATTTTATTTTAGTTTAGATCTCCCCTTATTTCTTAGTCATCCTTTGATCCCATATCTTTCGACGTAGGACTACGTCTGACTCCGTGGATAGTATGGGGCGACTTACGGCCGACCACCAGTGAAAAAAACAGGTCCCAATTGAAATCATTATAGCGTTAAAAATACGTGCCGCACACTAATCGTGTTAGCATATTCGTAAACAGCATGGAATCCAATTCGCGTACTGCGCAAAGCATCGTGCGCGCGACGCAGATGACGCAATATTTTTCGCAAAACATCTGTGCGCAGGACAGGTGATGCAATATTTTTGGGTGTGTGTCGCCGCGTTTGCCTTAGTCTATCTCGGCAACCGTGAGCGCAGCACGACAGTGCGTGGCTTCGTTTTAAAGCTCTCGACGAGATCTATTCAAATATACCAAGAACATTTCACAGTGGTGTTTTAACTGAACATTTAAAAAAATTTTTTCTTGTTAACCGGTGAAGAACACTTTTGACAATATCGCGGTTTATCTGGATAACCGTGAGTGCAAAATGACTGTGTGTGGTATTGTTTTAAAGCTCTCGACGAGATCTATTCAATAATATAAGGAATACATCGCGGTGGTTTAAACTGAAATTTAAAAAGAATGTTTTCGTGTTAGCTGGTTAACATTTTCGACAATGCTGAGGAATTTGCAAAATGAACGCAAGCGAAAGTGGAGAAAATCAAAACGAGAGGCAACAGCAAGTGATGAGGAATGCAAGAAGCCCAGTAAGACTGCAGCTCAACGAACTAGAGAGTATCGAGAACCATTTCAAAATTTAGCTCATTTCAACTCTTCGATCTGCAAGTCGTAGTCCTACGTTCCAAACTAACTGTTCAATCAGAACTGATCCTACCTGGGTATTTTTGGATTAATAGAATCCAAACTATCTATTCCACCAGGCGTGATCACAACAGCATTTCAATGTCCCGTACTCCTTTCGATCTAGTACAGTTTCTTTAGATTAAAACTATCTACCGAAGCTGGGGTGAATACGAGTACAACCGGATTTACTCCGAATCTTGTGCAGTTTCTTTTCATTAAAAGAATCCAAATTATCTGCTAAAGCAAGGATGAACACAGCAGGACTTTAATAAACCTAACTCATCCGTCGAGGTAGATGAGTGGTCAGAGGTGCTAACCTCCTGCTAGTCTTATCTGGAGAATGGGTTCGAGTTTCAGATAAGGCATGTGACGTACTACAGAAGTAAAGCACGTGTTAAGGTTACAAATATGCAGTGATACATTCTGTCCGCGTAGCTTAGTTGGGAAAGCATCTTACTCCGGTGAGGGGACGTGAGTTCGATCCCCGTCACAGAAAAACTCCTGGTACGGATAAGTGTGCTTGTCTTTGTCCCGGGAACTAGTGGGCTCCACTTAGGGACGAGTGATTTGCATATAGGTCAGAGTTGTTTATAGTGATCGTTGAACCCTCTAAACAAAAGCGAACAAGATTTTGGGATCCGGTGCAGATTCTGATAAAAATAATTGAACTCGTCTACTTCAACAAGCAATGAACGCGCAACAGGACTTAAGTGCACCTTACTACTTTTGCCGTGTTGCTCTGTATACCACCCGTTGCAGACAAATTCCGGTTCAGCCGCTTATGTCAAAACGCAGATGGATCTCACTCTTAAAGAAAATTATCATATTAGGCCTGCCACTCGCAGTGTGATTTTAAGAAAATTTGGATGCGAATTATGGCTGAGACATGGGTGGTTAGTGTTTTTTATACTTTTATTTTTTTTCCATTGCTGGAAGGCGACATCCTACTTTTACTCTCAATTATCCTAGCCATAGGCGTATCTACGGTATTTCTGCGCATGGGGCAAACAACAAAATATTGCCGTCACACCCCAGTATTGTCTCTATGTATGAACGAGAGACAATTAAATTGTGACCGTTTGAACAACTTTTACCAACTGCTTCCCGATTCGGACCCTCGGTACTAAGTTATATCAATCGAATGCAGCTGGTAGTTGTGGGTCTCAACCCCAGTAATGATCGAATAGCCCCCAAGGAATCTTCAACAATATGAACGACATCCTTACCTTGTAGCGAACATGTAGTCCATCCACAGAAGAAAAACCGCGATATCCATTGTATTCGATAAAGGCCGTGGTTCTTTAGTTGGACGGTCTATATATATACACAACAACACTTTCACTGCCGAATATGAGCAAATAACATTCTCCGAACATTTTGAGAAAGAAATGCGAATTTGCCAAAGCCACCGAAACTGGAGAAATATATAAAGAAAATTCTGGAAATTGCTTGTTTGAGGAGATTTGATGACCGCCATGCGCAATTTGATAGGCTATAAGCAATCACCTGTCCCTAATTTAGGGCCAATTGTTCCAGGGAAGGGAGAGAGCCGAACGAATGATCAGAAACCCGCGCTTAGACCATTGCGGCACTTTGGTAAATTGACAGATTACAAAGTATGTAGCGAAAAACTTGCACCAGAAACTGATGCAATAGACTGATATCAAACTTTAATCACATTGTTAGCCGTGATTTTTGCGCGCTCTCTTGAGCTGCGCCCGGGTCAGCCACCCCATCTGCAGCGTCCTAGTTATTCCTCTGAGTATAAAATTCTTAACTATTTTTATTGCTTATAAAAAAAGAATGGGAAGAAGTGAACACACATCTTTTACAATTTAATAACAAAATGAGCATTGAGGAATGTGTGTGTGAGTGTGTGTGTGTGTGTGTGTGTGTGTGTGTGTGTGTGTGTGTGTGTGTGTGTGTGTGTGTGTGTGTGTGTGTTTTCTCATACAAATGACTAATTTTGTTTGGTTTGGTTTAATTTAAATTTCTTGAAGCATTTATTGTTGTTACAATAGTGGTATCAAATATATAAAATTTGAATATTTGTTTGTTTGGTCCGCTATGCAAATTTACAGTTTTCAATTTAAAATCACCAAATTTGGTATACTATCTCATGGAACTCTAACTCAGACCGTGGACGGTTTTTTGGAAGGAGTCTGAGCCCGGGTACAAGGGAACCCTATATAAAATTTTCGTAAAAATTTCCATTTTTTACTTTTTTGTTTTGAATTCGAATTGAATACTTTTTGTTGCGATAAGTGCAAGAATGATTTTTTTTTTTTAACGAATGCTTTCCAGTGAAGAACTGCAGCACAATTCAGCATCGGAACTGAAGTAAGTAAACAACAAAAAATCAAACTAAAAGCACTGTATGCATAAAAACACTACAGAGTGTAAAATTCAAATTCAATGAAGAAATGAAATACAGTATTAGGTACGGTTCATGCCGTAAAAAATTAATCGTTTTCATTTGATCTGTACAAAATTTAGAGAGTGAATTATCACCAAATTCTCCGGAGCAACGCCGGGAAATTCAGCTAGTAAAGTAATAAAATATTTGGAACTGCTTCCTTTCAAAGAGGACTGATCACGTCTCTAAAAAAAAAAAAAAAAAAAATTAAAATAAAGCTCAGTCATTTTTCTCATGCGATGACGAAATGGAGTTAGATTTTCGGAAGGAAGCCGTGGCGAATACATAACGAGGCTCACTCTGAATCCATTCCGCGCATCTGTTTTGAATAGATAGCGATCATGATTTCGCCAAGTTTCTTCTTGCTGTATCAGTTTCCTTACTGGTCAAATGAACTCTTATCGGAGGCTAAATTGAAATTCGCAGGTGCTCATTAAGTCCATTACAACTAGCTAAGGACAATGGTCATAACAAGATTGGTGCAGACAACAGATTCACTTGCTTAAAATTCGTCACGTGTCTCTTGGAAAAAGGCCATTGTAAAGAAAGAGTTAGGCTGCTGCGTTTTCGGATTCATATCATGCAGCCATCTCATTACAATCGTCAGACGCTCAACAGGCAGTTCCACAGACCCCTCAGAGTAACACTTGAAGCTTGTGGTTAGTGAAGAACCGTCAGTCACACTTAACTTCTCTCTGTCTTGGCTTCTTTTTTGTTTAATTATGCGGTTCAGATATTACCAGCCCACCCCTCTTCAAACACCCCCATTCTTCGTGTCATTGCGAGGCTCGGAGAGGGAAATGTGTGTGTGTGTGTTTGGTGGCACAACACAAGTGTGCGCCGCCGTAATAAAAGAAATCGCCGATTTCCGCAGAAGTCAGAGGAAGTTGGCGGCCGGCGGTGGTGGGCTTATAGATGCTGATAACAGCAGCTGGCTATTATGTCTACCTCATTCCGCCAGATATGATTACAAGAGCGATGTGCATGGTGCATTACAAACAGGGGTGTGCAACACCAGAGGGGTCCCCTCACGTACAGCCGTTTGTTTTCTCTTCACAGGAAGAGGTAGCTGCAGAGAGTGACACTGTGGGATGACGGAACTCCGCAAACTCCGCACCTGTAAATCTACAACACTGATTTGATTGGACTCTTTCAAGCTAAAACGCGCGCCATATTTCCAGTCCGGTCTGTCGCATACAGTGACGATGCCACCATACAGAGCTGGAGGAGGAGGGGGGGGGGCAAAGGGCTGTGTTTCATTGGGGAGGATATACGATTTGATAAAAATTTTAAAGCAATATGCCATTAAAAGAAAAGTGTTTAATCAATGCATCCTTCCAGTACTTACATACGGAGCAGAGACGTGGAACTTGTTTGCAGTCTTTGTATGTCTTTTAGTTAATCAAAGAACCATGAAGAGATTCATGCTTGGTGTAACCAGTATAGATAAGAAGAGTACCTCCTGGATAAGGAATATGACAAGAGGGGACGACATCATGATTAGAGTTAAAATTACTGAAATGGGATGGGCACATTGCCAGAAGGACAGACACCCACCGATGGACAAACGAAATTTTAGACTGGAATCCAAGGAACTGGAAAAGACCCAGAAGACCACATGGGAGATGGTTGGATGAAATTTGAAAGCATGCGAGAGTGACGTAGAGGAGACTGGCTCAAGACGGAGGGTTGTGGGACAATCTTGGGGAGAGCTTCATTCAGCAGTGGATTGATAATATTTGACAATGAGGAAGATGATATATAACAACCCGAATACTCAAAATATTCAAAAGGAATGCGAAATTTGTTTTGTTGCTTCATGCTTTAGTGTTTTAATTAGCATTTCATTACTGATTACTTTTTTATTAATTGGAGTAATTCTAAATAGACGAACTGTCCGAGGGTGGGGCATGCAAAGAAAATAGTTTTTCTTCAAATGCTGCTCTGTCATTTGGGACGTAACCTCTAATTTAACCTTTCTTTTGAAATTTTGCTTTCTTATGTAAATTCGGGTTCTCTTCGTTAAACATTTTGTAACTTAACGTCACAAGGTTCCTCTCGAAGAATTTGAAGTTGGCATCATGAGAGCAGGGCAATCAACGTAAATAAATAGTTCCGAGATAAGAGCTCAGTAGGTAGACAGAGAAGGAGTCTTATAAGAGCAAATTATATTCGGTCAGATTCTTCTTGCATGAGCAATGTTTATCAGAGCAGATTATTATTCAAAGAATAACTACCTCGTATATTGTGAGACATCATTGATTGAAATCTATTCAGCGTATTACGTTACGAAAAGCTTGTTGATTATGGACTACTGACATGCTAAGGTACGAATAAAGTAAATTTCTGTAAGTAAAGTTCTTTTGCCATTGAACTTCGGTCGTTATATTGAAAGTGATATTCAAAGTCTTAAGTTTTCAGCAACGATACGAACAACCGAGAATAACCCGGGTATCAAAGTGAAACTAAATCACTAAGCTTTAAGTGAAATTAACGTGATGTCTAACTCCACAAAACCATTTAAAAAATCTTATTCTATCCATTTTATATTATTCCAAATGTTCAGCGTAATAATATTTATCTGTAAAACAATAAAAAATGCAATTCATATCTTTTTAGTGTGAATGATACGCCGTTTACTCTAATCACTATATACACAAACCACGCTGTCAAACCACGATTAAAAAACTTAAAAGTGTTGCGGAAAAAAAGCTGACATTTATTTACACGCTAAAAAACACAGGTAAGTTAAGAACAACAGATGTCAAGATCTTTCAGGTTTTACTGTGATCCCATCCTGAGGCCCAATGCACAAATGAAGACAAGCACGAAGACATAGATTCACATATCACCTATAATACATTGCACACTTGGGTGTTAAGGGTTGCAATTAATGAAAGAGAAACTCACTTATACAGAATATACACTGAAGAGCAATTGAATTAAAGATACCTGTCTAGTAACGTGTAGCACCACATTTCGTCCTGATGACGGCGGCGATTCGTCTCGGCATGGACTTGACAAGACACCGGAAGCGTTGGGAAGCCATACGGATCCACGACCCCTGAACAAGCTCCCACAGTTCACGAAGATTTGATGGAGGAGGGTCAGAGCCTCGAACATCTCTCTCGATGGCTTCCCAGATGTTCTCGATGGGATTGAGGTCATGTGACCTAACTGGCCAAGGAAGCGAGGTCACGTCGGTGGAGTGTTCATCCAACCATTCGGATACAATTCGGGAGCGATGGCACGGTGCGTTGTCTTGTTGCAGGATGAGGTCCCCAGTCGGATGTTGAAGACGCACAATCGGGAGCAAATGGTCGTCCAAGATATCCCGGTAACGTTTACCTGTGAGGGACGATGTCACACGTACCCGGGGTCCCATTTCAGTCCACGTAAACAGTCCCCAGACGGGAATGCCACCCCCACTAACTTGAAGAGTACCCTGCTGGCAAGAAAGATCTATCGCTTCATGTGGCTTGCGCCGTACTCGTATCCTGCCATCTGCATGTACCAATGTGAATCTCGACTCATCAGTCCAGGCAACATTTTTCCACATGTATAGGGTCCAGTGGCGATGTTCTCGCGCCCATGCTAATCTTTGCACCCTGTGATGTGCGGTCAGCATCGGTACCCTCGTGGAACGATGGCTTCTGTACCCCATAGCGAGGAGATGGTTCTGGATGGTGCGGCTGCTTACACGTTTTTGTGCACCAGCGTTAAATTGCAGAGCGATTTCTTGCCCTGCGGCCCGTCTATCCGCTGTTACAATGCGAACTAGCCGACGATGACCCCGCTCATCCACACACTGTTGTCCACGGCAGTTGGCCCTTGCAGGTATGGTTTTACCGGATTCGATGTACTCACGGTGCACCCGTGACACAGTGCCTCGTGAAAATCCCAGTGCCTGCACGACTTCCGAGATGGAGTGACCCATTCGTCGGGCCCCGACAATTTGCCCACGATCAAATGCGCTTAGATCCTACGTCTTACCCATACTGTGTCCGACCCTTACTGATTCCCGTCGCATCACTCCTTATATTGTCGGATCTGTGCATACGTCATGTCGTTTCCGTTTACAGGGCCACCCACAACGCCACATTTGCATAACGCCAGCTGTCTCTAATTAAACTATTCTTCAGTGTAGTTACGAACCACTACACATTTGGCACGTCATTACCATCCCTGCCGAACTTCTCCCTCATAAGTGAACGCCACGGAGCTGGAGTGAGCACTGGGTAGTCCTCGTTGCAACAAATTGATGAGTGTCTGTAAATATATAGGCTCTCTGCAAAAAGCAAGGTAGCATTATTTGGAGCAGACATAACTTCGGACTGTTCCCAATTGGTTATGGGTGCTATGTGAATCTGTATGTCTCCGTGCTTGTCTTCATTTGTGCATTCGACCTGAAGATGGAATCACAGTGAACCCTGAAGTATCTTGCCATCCTGTGGAACACCAGTGGGTTAGAGCTATACTGAAGTCACCTTCAAGCATTTCGTTTTTCCTACGAAGTAAATCAACGATATTAGATTATTGAAAAACGCATTGGAAATAATATTGTGCAGATAGTTCCCAAGTGAGTTTCTGTCAACATTGAGATCTTTGTGCTATTTGCCACTTCGAGTAGTGTGTCGTACACAAATAAATGTGTAGGCCTAGTCGTTAGAATTGAGTTCGAAGTTATGACTTGAAAGAAATACTTAAAACAAGAAGCGGCTAGGTAGATCTAATTTGTTAAATTTTGGATTAATACCAAATTTGTTATCTTTTGCTACGTATGATATTCTTTATTCCCTCAAGAACTGATGGTGAAATTCTTTCTATATGAACTTTTGTCATCAATTACATAGGTATATTTTAGGTTGAAAAGCGCGATAACATTAAATATAGTAAAACTAAACTCCTCAGCCAAAATTTCACTGTTAAGGTGGACGTCAAGTAATTTTGCTTCCTATACTTCGAATGAAAAAACTTTTGCACACATTTCCTTCACAATTAGTGTGTTCCCAAGGATGAAAATTTGAACATCGATTAAAATAACTTCATATTATAACTTGGAATACTTAATATTTTCTAAAACATAACCATAATTATATTAAAAATCAATAACTTTTCCTTTGGTGGTGTTGAAACCAGAAAAAAAGATGGCGCGACCTGTACTTTGATGACGTCAGTAGACAAACAAATGTTGGATTGTACAATTATGGTTATGTTTTAGAAAATATTAAGTATTCCAAGTTATAAAATGAAGCTATTTTAATCGATGTTCAAATTTTCATCCTTGGGAACGCATTAATTGTGAAGAAAATGTGTACAGAAGTTTTTTCATTGGAAGTATAGGAACCAAAATTACTTGACGTCCTCCTTAAGCGTTTTAAAACTTGGGACGTCCCTGTCTCGCAGGATTCACATCAGATAAAGGCAGATAGCAGTGAGAGCACATGCCAGTGTAGTATAGTGGATAGCACTCTGAGCTCCGAAACCGAGAGTTGGTGTTCGAATCCCGCCATTGGCATAAAAATGATGGAGAAATTAACTTCGTCATAGACTGTTTCAAGATTTCACCGTCAAGGCATTTCATCCTTGTTAGTTCGTTGTCTGTATCGATTTATAAACGATTAATCAACGTAGGCAACAGTGTACGGAAAATCTATCGCGTCCTTAGTTATACACAGGTCGAAAAGACAATTGTACTTGATTTTGACATTTCTGTCCCTCAGCCTGTGTGCAAAAGCGATATGTTTATTTAAGTTATATTCTTCGTATGTACTGTCTGTCAGAAAATGTCCAATACCCAAATGATGAAACTGTTTTTACGTCAAACTGAAGATAGCCGATAGTTTTGAGTGTTTTATAACTGTAAGACAGATCTTGCACCAGACATAGAATTTCTTCAGTGTGAACTTTCAGAATAGGAGATATCTCTCTAGACATACAGATGGAAAAATAGATATATACAAATTTTGTGCAAGTGAATTTTTCCAAGAAATTTTTCAGCTTGATATTCTGAAACAGAGAAACCATTTTTGCAGAAAACAGGACAAACACCACCAAGACCTCATGGGTTCGCCTACCAGAAGAGTTTCTTGTTTAAAGCTGGAAACACGATGATTAATTCTACTAGATAGACTGCTTTTGTTAGGTTCGGAAAACTTTCATAGGAATTTTTCCAAATTCAGTTTTGGCTTCTGGTATAGTTGGATGTTAAGTAGTGAGCTCAAGCCATGTTCAACTCTACTGATTTATTTATAGTTTTAAATTTGTCCAACGTAAGTAATGTAATAAATGACATTTACTTATAAGTTTAACTGATGTTTTATTTGCTTTCTTTCCCAGCAGCTCAGGTTCCCCCACAAGGAAACAGAGGAGGGAGCGGACAACTTTTAACCGATCACAACTCGATGAATTAGAGCGAGCTTTTAGTAGAAATCAATATCCTGATATTTTCATGAGAGAAGAAATAGCAGCAAAAATCAAGTTACCCGAATCTAGGGTTCAAGTGAGTAATTTGCATATTTTTAATTCTCTGAAACTTAATACCAAAGTCAATGCACAGCGTGTTTATGACGAGTACCGCTATCACGAAATTCAATAGCATTTTAATGGATGTAGATACAGTTTGTATCAAGTGAAACAACTTAAAACCGTTATTAATTTGAAAAAAATATATATAAAATAAAAAAACATCTTCATGTTCGTAATTGGTATCCTAAATATTTTATTCGTGTTTTATCATTGCTAACGCTGCCACGGCTACTAACGAGAGTAGGGAAGAAGCGGGTGACCTTGAGCCACCGATTTAAATGTAATAGACTTATAGACGTTTCTGGAAAATTATGTACGTTACTGACATAGCGTTAACTGTTTCAAGAGGGTTCCTCCCCCTTTCTACTTCGCTTCAGTGTCACTTTCCTATATGGCACTCTAGCCCAAATTTTCTAACTTCCTATTTCTAAGGGCTGTTTCAGACCTGTGGTCAGATACTGTTATATGGAAACATTCAAAATATATTTAAATCGCAACTTTTGTCATTTTGTGGGCCAACGACAGCAGTGAGAAATTTCCTCCCCAGTCAGAAAGGCGCAAAGCGCAGATCCATTTCGGAGAAAGGCCAATCCCTCGCTGGACCCCACCCACGGACAAAAGGATAGCCCCATTCTTTCCTCAGCTGTCGGCAAAATCTCTAGCCCACGGGTACAAAAGGACCAAGCAATTAAGAATTTCTTCTTACGTCAAAGACAGAGCGTGTAAGGGAATGGAACAGAGAGGAAACGTCTTCACGGCAATCTCGACGAAAAAGTAGGGACGGCTTTTGCTCTAAGGCAGAGCAGGAAGACGACGAAGTAGAAAGAGATTTTCACGCGGGCTGGTAACCACATAAGATAGGAACAGATTTGGCGGGAAAAGCGTAGAGAAGGCCATCCTTAACATCCAACTCCCGCTGGAAGTATTTACTGTCTTATCTGACCAACTATTATTCCAATATTTCCACTTCCCCCCATCTGATGAATAAAGATATGTGCAAAAGGAAACCTCTGGAATAATGTTAAATTTTTAACTACTTGTTTATTTGCTTCCCTGCTCCAACGACAGGAACCTGCAAACGATTCTTCTGATAAGTTGGCGTCTACTACAATATTTGAAATAAATCAAGCCAACAATACTCCCTTCCTAAAATCCTCAACATATGATCTGGTCTGCTTCAAGAGAAGGATATTTTAAGCCGCCTAGATTAACCAATTTAAAATAGTCTTTATCATTTATTACGTGTTTCTTTACATCATAAGTTCTATGGAGAAACAAGATATAATGCCCTTCCACGACTTCAGCCAGTTCGAAGAATGCGCAGGAGGTAAGGGGAGAGCCCTCAGAAGGGACGGTGGTCGTAACGTAGCAGCAGTCCCCACCACAGATGCATAGGCCTTAATTATCTCGTTGGGCACGGGTGAAGATGTTATTAAAAACTCATGTTCTTTGGGTGTCATAAGAGACGAAAAAAGCGCGCATGTCACGCTCGCAGTTCAGTTACCATACCTGTGTGTTTTTTCGAACACAAAGGGATAGTCCATCATGAATTCATTGAACAGGGATAAACGGTCAACCAGCAATGCCATTTAGAGGTGTTGAAAAGGTTACTTGATTCTGTCCGAAGGAAAAGAGCTGAACTCTGGCCTGACAATGCCCTAAGCCATGATGCGCTCAGTGTTGGCGACTATCTGGCACGAAATCTTTTACCTAATTGGATCATCCCCCCTGTTCATCTGATTTAGTTCCTTGCGATTTCTAGCTTTTCCCGAAAATAAAAAGTGCCATGAAATGACGAAAGATTTTAGCCGTTTCTGACATCCAGCGTAACGTGACAAAGGAGCAAAAGAGTATTCCAGAAATAGAGTTCCAGGTATGTTTCCAGCAATGGCAACAGCGTCTAACTGAATATATAGCTGCAGAAGGGGATTACTTCGAAGGTGGTAATAGCCTCCAGTGCAAAGGTATTCACACCTTTTTTCCCTACAGGTGCGTTCCGGGAATTAAATTGTCACACCCCGTGTGTTCCTTACCGCACCATGATTATTTTATTTTAAACATTCGCCATACAGTGATAGGTAATTTTTGTTTCGGCAAGCCTTACAAAGTACAGTAACATATCAGCTAAAGTAGTCATTTTGATTGGCAGAAAAGAGCAGCTCTTTCAGTGTAACCTACAATAGCTGAAATATGAAAAATCATTTTAAAAAGAAGTGGAGATTTTGGGCTTTTTTTCCGCAAACTGTACGACAAATGCGTTTTTACATACTAAAAAACTGTTGACAACCTGTGTTTTGAGTCATATATTGCACGGTGACTTACAATGCCTTAAGGTGGATCCACCTAAAATCTTTGCCTTGTATTTCCAACGGGCAAACTTCTGTAGCCATTTTCTTTACAATTAATGCGTTCCCAAGGATGAAAATTTGAACATCGATCAAAATAACTTCGTATTATAGCCTAGTATACTTAATATTTTCTATGGTTGAACCATGATTATATGAAAAATCAATAACTTTTCCTCTTGTGGTGTTGAGACCAAAAAATAGATGGCGCCACATCTGCTCGTGGCTTCATAAATGCTATTACGTTGCATTTTTTTCAATAATTTAATTAATTTTCGGAATGGAATCAAAATTTGAGTGTATCCATGAGACAGTCTGGAATGTTTAGAATGATTTGAGTCAATTGCTCTGATAATAATTTAGATAAAAATGTTAACAGAATTGTAGATGCTGATTTTTAATTCCGAAATAAACCAGCAAGCTCACTCTGCAACATTTTCAGCTAAATTAATGTTAGAATATTTAATCTAAAAGGCTCGAATCATTTATAAAAAAAAATAATGAAATTATTAAAAAAAAAAAGCGAAGTGATAGCAATTTTGTGAGTTACATGTAGATGTGGCGCGATCTATTTTCTAGTCTCAACACCGCCCAAGGAAAAGTTATTGATTTTTAAGAATTATGATTAAGTTTAGAAAACATTAAGTATACTATGCTATAATATGAAGTTATTTTTATCGATGTTCAAATTTTCATCCTTGGGAACGCCATTAATTGTGAAGAAAATTTTTTTGGCTACGGAAATTTTCCCATTGGAAATACAAGGCAAAGATTTTACGTCGATCCTCTTTAAAATGAAAAAAGATTTATATTCGAGCCATATGTTTAATTATTAGTACAAAATATAAAATGGTTTCCATAACATTTGAATGATAAATTATTTTCGTTGTAATTTGATTTTACATGCTTTGTATTTCTAATATGCTTTCATCCAAATTACTTCCCGTATTATGAGTTAACCGCTGATTTTTTTTTTCTTTATTTTCGTTACACAAATTTCTTTGTCTTTGAGCTTTGTTTTTCCTCATAACAGCCATCTATGTGAATTTCCTTGCTCACCTTTTATTTTCGGCTTTTTCTTTTCTTCACAAACAGTACTTTTCTTCATCTACGGTGATTTTCTAGCCTAGTAGCAGAATCATCTGAATACTCTTTAAGAATTCCTACACACAGTCTTACCCACATCACTAAGGGATGGTATCTTTTTCACGATACCCACATCACTAAGGATGGTATCTTTTTCACGATATATCCGCAATAACTCCTGGGCCAATTGTGGAAGATATTTTGCTAAGGAATGAATTGCGTTACTATTGGTTCTCGAACACACATATACAAGCGGCGACACTACGCAATTTTTTATTTATTTATTTATTTTTTTGGCCGCGGGTGGCCAACGTTCGTGACTGCCACGGAAAGGGCCTCAGGTACGAACGCTCGACCCACTAAAATATCCGCCGTGCGTCGGATGGGCACGTTAATCCGTCGGACCCCGGGTACTGGTCCCCCGGTAATAAATAAGGGAGTCTTCCTCCCCCTTTCTACTTCGTTTCCGTGTCACTTTCCTATCGGGCGCTCTAGCTCAAATCTCTTAGTTTCCTATTTCTAAGGGTTGTTTAAGATCTGGGGTCAGACACTCCCTTCCTAAAATCCTCTACGTTTGATCATTTAAAATGTTTTTTTTTTTAAGTTATTACTGCACTGCCATTTTTGCTTTAATCAATTATGTGTGACTCTATAGGAAGTATGATAACCTTAAGAAC
Source organism: Macrothele yani (assembly GCA_039090855.1). Classification (NCBI taxonomy): domain Eukaryota; kingdom Metazoa; phylum Arthropoda; class Arachnida; order Araneae; family Macrothelidae; genus Macrothele; species Macrothele yani. The sequence continues at coordinate 39,131,464 of CM077004.1, forward strand.
ATACTCCTGGACGGTATCATCATCTGTTTTACATCCTATATTATTTTTGCGTACCAAAGTGCCTTTACTTTTTGATATGCTATTATACTAACAAGAAGCGGATGATCTTTTTGCGTTATGCGGAGGAATCAAGCAGTGGAGAAACTGGGAGGAAGTGGTGTTCCACAAAAGAGAGAATAGTTGGAAACAAAATTTTGTAGGAATGAAAATGCACTGTTGGACTCTTCGCAAAGACATAAAATTCGTCTCTCTGATATTTCAGTTTTCAGAGCTTTTCCGCTGTGACAAAATTTGTCCTTTAAAATAGCATCTGTAAAATGAATGCTTTTAACCGTTTGGTAATTCGTATAATTTACATTACGTCACATGGGGGCTTGGGGAATTTTGAATTTCTAACAGTATTAGTTGCGGGCTGGCTGGCTTCACAATGCAAATCTTGAACTGCTGACAGTTTTATTTTCTTGCGGCAAAAAGGATTCGGATAAAAATTAGAAATTGTGGTTAAAAAAACGTTAATTCGAAATACTTTCAAAACGGAATATTTTTTATGCTGTGTTTAGGTGGTAAATGCTTTCAGCTGAATTGGAAATTTAATATATTTTTCTTTATACGTATTCCTACACATAAAATAAGCACTGGGTGTGCTGTGCATATGTATCCATCTAAAAAAGTCACGCTAACTTTACCCCCCCCCCAAAAAAAAAACCAGTTAGTTCATCTACAGGGATCCAGGAATTTTTAAGGAGGGGGGGCATTAACATATTGTCAATTATTCTCAAACCTCTGCTGGTCGAAGGTCTAAACCCAAGTCTTTCAGAACTGTCTCCAGCAATGATCTTTTATGCCACCCTAGCATATCAAATTTCATCCACCCATCTCCCACGTGGTCATCTGGCCTTTTCCCTGTCACTTGGTATCCACTCTACTCCACCGGTGATCACTAGTTCTGACAATATGTCCAGCCATTACCATTTTAAGATCTTTACTTGTATCATAATGTCATCCACCTTGTCATTTTCCTAGTTATGTATTTATTTTCCTGCGTTTATTGGATACACTAGGAATGCATGTGTCCACGATTCTCTCAGTTGTCAACAGCCTCTGCATGTCTTTCGAAATTACGGTTCATATCTCTGTTTCATGAGTTAGAACTGGAAGGATATGTTGATTAAACACTTTTCTTTTAAGACGTAAATTTTTTTGAAAATTCTGTTTCTTTCAAAATGTGTAATGCTTCTTCCACACATTTCTGGAATTAATGGGAATTCCTTCTTCTACAGCATAGTTTGCGGCGGATTCGGAAAGCTATTATTCTGTCTCAACCCTTTCTCGGGGCGGGGGGGGGGGATTATATGTGACGTACCTATATCAAAGATGACGCACATGTCAAGACGGCAAGTAGCAATGATAAACCCTTGTCGGCGTAGCTTAATATAGAAAACATTCGGCTCCTGAGAAAAGAATGTGTGTGTGGGTTCAAGTCCTACCACCGACCAATATGAGCTTTCAAAATTGTATTATATTTCTGCTAAAAGAATAAATGAGTACAAAAGGAAGTATGCAATAAAAATGTCAGTGAGGGTACTGTATTCTAGCCGGAGTGACGCAGTTACTTTATCTTACAAATCTTTTTCTCTTGGAAGTGCTGTTGGACTCTTGCTAAAATAATGTGATTTCTTTTCCTCTGTATATATTAATGCCAGCTGGACTTGTCAGTTACCACTTAACGAATTTGTCGTGAGCGACCAGCAGCGCTAGGTCGAACGGTCCCGTACGCCTGGGGGCATACAGACGCTCCCGAAGTGAGAAGAACTGGATTGGCCTTGGGAGATTAGTGCGTTAGACCAGGGGTTAGACGCCGGCCTGAGAACCCGTTTCAGGGCAGGCAGGGAGAATTGTATCGAGTAATGGCAACATGTAACTAAAGAGCTGTTGCTACATACAGTATATGGCGATGTATCTCGATCAGGACGTTGGTCCTGTAATAGAGTTGTTCATTTACCTATGCGTTTATTTATGTGTGGAGAAAGATGATTGCTAACAATTCTTAGTTGATTAAGGCCGTTTGGTAATGAAATACTTATCGAATGAGGTGGCGCTGGGACAGAATGAACCACCCCGGCGGACTAGCAATCCCTAGGTCCACTACAAGTGCAATAATTGGAATAGGTGCTTTATTTTACCATGCATTAAGACTGTTCTCTTCTTCTTTTCAGGTATGGTTCAAAAACCGTAGAGCGAAGTGGCGTCAAAGACAAGACAAGGATAGTAAAGGTGTCCCTACTACTGGAACGAAGACTCGCTCAAAGAAATCAAAGAGTCCACCTATCACTTCTGTGGCACCGTCTAGCACGCCTAACAACGCTGACCATCCACTATGCAGACCTTCATCAGAGCACACTTCACCATCATCAAATGATTCGACATCTCCGCCGTTGGTGGCGCTCTCAGCATCAACCAACGACACTAGTTCTGTGTGGACGCCTGCGATTAGTCCTTCAGCTCCAACGGATTACAACTCTTTGATGAGCAATAGCTGTATGCAGAGGCCGACACCCACCGTCTCCAACCCGTATCACCAGTACGCCCCTGCACCCTATACTCCGAACGGCTTCCACCAGAATATGTACAATCATACCTACTACGACAATATGTCACTCAATTACTACGGCCCACCACCTATAGCTCACGCACCACCCCTAGCTCACACTCCAATGAATTACAACACAACGATGACCAGTCATTCGCATCTGACAATGGCCCAACATCCTACAGCACCATCGACAACGACTGCTTCAAATGATTTGAGCTTTAATGGCAGTTATGTGAGAAACGACGCCACAGACACTACCGTTGATAGGAGCGGAGCCTTCAAATTTCACAGTTTGTAGCGAATTACCGGTAAAGATTAAAGTAAATTATAACTCACTAGGGGAAAAACAACAAAGAAACTGCCTAATGTGAAGGACAAGAAACTGTTTTTTTCTACAGCTGTATTTGTTCCTTGGACTAGTGAAACAACGCAGCTCTGAATTTCATATAGATATATATTTGATATTGACCTGTGTAAATTTGAAAGATATATCAGTAAACATGTGTCATCGAAAATATATATTCTTTTAAAATACTTTGAAGCTGAAACAGAGTGTTCAGCTAGCGCGTGAAGTAAAACTACTTCTGTGTGTGTGTGTATATAACTTGAAAGGTGTTTTATGATGCAGATCTCCTATGTAAAATCAAAATCTATAGTATAACATGACTTTCAGGTCTTATAATAATGCTTTTCATTTGGCTTTCTGAATATGTCATATACCAGAGGAAAATGTCTAGGTGGAGCTGTGTCTTACCATGTGTCTCATAAATTGAACCTTGAATTTCTGATTTCGACGGAAGTTGGCTACTTTGCCTGTTAACAACCAACTAATTGTGTCACTAATTTTTTATGAAGTTTTTCTCAAATTTCCTTGACTTTTATTATTCTATACGCCAATCTGTAAAATCAACTACACAAAATAGCTGTAAGCATGTTCTGACCTATCTCAAAACGTGCTAAACCGATCTTATTTTTGTCTGTTTAGAATTCATTTTCTTACAACTGGTTATATATGAAATTTAAAAAATGACAAATTATTTCATTCAGGTACTTTTGCCTGAGAGATTTCTCGTCTTTCTGCTTGAACGAGGTCCGATCAAAAAGTTCAGAGACTAGGCCGATATACAACAAAGTACTTATTACTTAATTCTGGCTATGATCTCCCTCAAAGTAGTCTCCTTGGGCAGCGATACACCGCTGCCAGCGTTTTTGCCACTGTTGGAACGCTCCCTGAAAGTCCTGTTCGCGAATCGTGTCAAGCACCGTCTGCGATTCGCGCTGGATCTCGTCCACGGTTTCAAAACTGCGACGCTTGAGCTTCATCTTCGGTAACAGAAAGAAGTCGCAGGGGGCCGAATCTTACGAGTAAGGCGGGTGAGGAAGGGTAGTCATGCTATTGCGGCTGCAAAACTGGCGTGTTGCTAAAGCTCTGTGAACTGCTGCATTGTCGTGATGGAGCAGGAAATCGCCCCTGTGCCACATTTCAGGTCGTTTGCGGCGACTGTCCTCCCTAAGACGCCGCCTTTTTTTTTTTTTTTTTCGCAGTAAAAAAAAAAAAAAAAAAGGCGGTGACTGTCTGGTCCTGGGGGACGATATCACGGTGCACTACCCCACGAATGTCGAAGAACACGATCAGCATGCTTTTGCTTGCGCTACGGACCTGTTGGACCTTCTTCGGTCGTGGAGATGCTGGGCTCTTCCACTGCGACTACTGTTGTTTGGTCTTCGAGTCGTAACCGTAGACCAAAGTCTTGTCCCCCGACTTGGTTCATTCACTACTTGCTGACGAAGATCTCGACAGAGTTCGACACGGAGCGCCTTCTGTTTGGGGTTCAGAATCTTTGGCACAAACTTTGCATCAATGCGGTGCATGTTCAAAACCGATGTCAGAATTTCTTGCACTGTTCCGTATGACACACTGACGATGGTAGCAATGTCTTGAATGGTTCTCCGACGATCCTCATGCACCAATTCCCTAATTTTGTCCACATTTTCGGGGGTTTTGTTCGTGGACGGTCTCCCTGACCTCTCGCCGTCTTCCAGTACCTTTCTGCCGCTCTTGAAGCGCGAGTGTCACTCAAAACACCTCGCACGACTTATTGCTTCATTGCCATAAGCTTGCCGCAACATTTCATGCGTTTCCGTTCCAGATTTGCCGAGTTTGACGCAGAATTTGACGTTCGCTCGCTGCTCTAGTTTGCAGTCCATACCGAAATCGCAGCTGTGTTTTGCACGTGGTCACCAAATATTGTGTAGCACAGCTCCCGATGTTCACAGAACGACGCCACTCCGCACACTAACTCATGAAGGTCACTTCCCACGACCGCTGCTCGCGTACTGCTATCTGTTGGCGCGCTATGCACCTAATCTCGGAACTTTTTGATAACACTACGTATAAGCAAGATTTGTTTTTAAAACTTTTCATGTTAATAGGGAAATATTCATCTTATGTTTGTAACGGGTAGTATGTTTCAGGAACCTTAAACTGAAAGTTTTGTCATTTTATTAGTATATTATTTTACTGGTTTGCCACACAGTTTCATTAATTGTTGGCAAAATGGCGGATTTTATTGAAAAACAAATGAAATTTCCAAGAAATACGTTTTTTTTAAAATTTATTGATTTTATGTGAAAATAACTTAAATGTTTCATTACGATGATAACGTTTAAATGTTTTTACATTAAATAATTTACACTGTGTCTTTTATTGCATTCAGCAATCTATACATGACGTCTTAACGCCATCGTTTGATTTTTAAATAAGTGTAAATTTTGCTTTTACGTAATACACGGTTTTCGCAATAATGTAGTTCATATGAAATGAGGTTTCGCTTGAGTAAGGGATTGCCAATCGGTAGTAAAAAATAGATTACATTTGTTGATGGCGGATGTAATGGACATGTAATTCACAGAGCAAGTACGTACTAACAAGTAGACATTTCGTACTTCTCATGCGGAACACTGCGGCGGGCGCAGGGTTCGAAGCACCTACTACAGACATATAGCTCTAACGTATTCAAAATCTTTTTGGGACACATCCACAGATATTCCATTACAGTATAACTGAATTTTTGGCTGACTATATATAAAGATCGTATTGTATAAATTATTTGAACAATATTTTAAGTTTTTTTAAATAACATTTATTGACAGACTGATAAAACTCTTATAAACTTATAAGATACGTTAACGTAATTACAATCGAATGACTGTTAAGAAGTACCTAGGGATTTGGAACTTATGCGAAAACTTTTGATCAGGGTGTAAAATTTTTCGAGTACTATTTATCTCTAACCGCTTTCTTCATATTTGAAATTAGAAAGAAACAATTGATTGTATCCTAATAGGTGGGTGGCATTTAGAAGAATCGTGCACTTCATGCTAAGTTTTTGAAATTTGGCAAAGTGTTAGGTACTTTTATAAGGTTTTAGGAAATGATCGCAAGCAATTTGTATGTGACCTCTGGTGGCCTGTTTGCTATAAATCCAATATGGCAGCCACAGGTATAAGTCCTTGCCATGGCTTGGCTCCTATTAGCCACAAAACGTTGGGTAACACCACTTTCTCTATGTTTCTTGATGTGAGGAATCCATTTTTGAGGTCAGTTTAGTGTTTTAGGATCATTTTCAAGATTAGCATACAATAATAATAAAATGCGCCCTTCGAAGGGATTTTTACATATGCAACATTTATTGTCATTTACAATATTGTGTTGAAGCAAAAAACATGTTGTATGAGTAATTTTTTAAAATGAAGCCTTATAATACAATTCAATGACATTAATAACAGCTTTGAAACAGTATACAAATTATATCATGTGTACGTAGCATTGTTTGTGCCGCCTGCTTGACAGTTGCATAATGGACTGCAGCGAATTTCAGCTCGATAACACTTGCAGTTGCCCTTGTATGAGATCAAGCAGCCACAATTAAGTAGCAATGAAAAGACATGGCTGGCATCCGGCAGATCCGTCCAGTATGGTGTCCATATTTTGGTTCTGTTATTCCATTCCCAACCCCATTCGCTAGAATCGGGGATATCAGGCGCTTTGGACAGGGACTGCTTCCAAATGAATCCAGTAGTGAGCAGCGCCCACTTTGCATGCTGGGACGACGGTATAGATTCAAGAGACTTCAGGCCGTGGGTAAACATCAACTTCCTTGCTTCATTAACTGAGTGTGCGCCACAGTTTTTGCTGTACATCAAAACTGTAATGCGCTGCAGATGGCGCATGTTTTGTGACTCTAGCATGAAGCTGGTCGAATTATTTGTCACCTTAATGAAGGTGTCAGTTACCTCAGGATAAGCAGCCCATGCACTCCAGGCTGTCTTTTTACCTATTCCAAACATCGATGACGTTACATCACACCCAGGAATGCATTGAAGAAAAGTATGGCTTCACAGCGTTTGAGGTCCCAGGTGTTGACAGATGCGATGAATTGGAATCTCTCTCAATGTCTTTCCCGATCCATATTTCTGACACATTCAACGTATTGAGATGATAGATGGCCTGAATCACCACGTCGGTGTCCAATGCCCTGAGATACGCCTTACTGTGTCCCTGGTCAGCAGCATGTTGCAAGCGGAGCATCATTCTAGTGTCAGCTCCTTGCTGGCATGGAGACATGTTTGATAAGTTAGTCGGTCTGTTGCTAAGCATGAGGTTAGCCTTTGTAGTGAACAGATGATACTTAGCACCAGTGGTAAGTTCTGTAAATTGCTCGCTGAGGAGGTCAAACAGCTCATCTTTGTTGTGAGAGTTTGTTTAGAATTTCTGCCATTCCGATCCTTTGGGTATAGGCGGTTTTGCCGACACTCTAGTTTGACACCCTGTAGTATCACCTCTCTTGACCCGAGTTTGTGATTTGAGGCTGGCATGATCATATCTGTCCCACACTGCGTCTTCTCTCATGGTGTTACACGTCATCAGGCTTTCTATAAATGGCAGCAGGTGCATATGCATATATTCCCCGAAAACAGTGGCATGCTGTGGTTTGATAATCTGAATGACTGCCGCTATATCCAGCACCAGCACTGATGCCTCCTTGGCTGCTTGAGAGCGTCCAGAATCAGGCATACCAGGCAAGCAACCAAGAAGAGCTGATTTAGTTCCTGACATTAGTTTTCCCTGATTAGGTAATGATGGAGGCTCACGTTGGTTCTCGTGTCTGAAGAAGTCATCTATGTCGGTCTGCGGTCGTGCTTGCAGGAATAAAAATAGCTTAGTGATGAGCGCTGCATTTGTCTTGACTGTTCGCAACTTATTGGACCCCTTCTTAAGATCAGCAGGTGGCCGGTTGCTGAACGTGTATAGGTTGACCCTTGGAATGACTTCCGAGAGGGGTTTTGCACCGTTTTTAATTCTGTCTCTCACAAACTCCGTAAACATGGTTTCCCCAATCGTCTTGGCGTCCCTCAGGCATCTGGTAATCTCAGGATCCATGACCTCACCAATATCTAATGTCACGAGCTCGGTACCTTCCTCTTTGAGCGGATTGATAATTGTTCCCTCCTGTACAAGTTGAATGGCTTTGAGGTGCTGAAGATACATTTTCTGTTCGGCAGCTGAAGATTTTGGGTGCTCTAAATGTACTCGGTACGATAAATGTAGCGAAATATTTTAAAATTCATCTATTACCTTCAACACCTCAGGTTTGGAAAGTTCAATAACGTCCTTCTCTTCTTTCTGAACATACAGACCATTTGGCTCCACTATCCGCCTTTAGGAATTTGATGCTGTGTTCGTGGCTCTGATCAAGTGCCATGAGAGAGAACTTCTCACTTCGTTGAACGACAAACTGCCCTTTCATGAATGCTTCATGGACACTTGGATGGATATCCTGTAGACGTGCCATGTCATTCAAAAAATTGGCTTCCAGCGTACATAGTTCGTGCGGACGAAGGCGAAGAACCATGGGCACAGTTCTTCGCAAGAACTGAGTCAGTAACCAATCACCCACTTGCTGACCTCTAACAAAACGACAATTCAGCGGGAGATAGTCTCTAACAAAACGACAATTCAGCGGGAGATAGTCTCTAACAGTTATCCAGTAAAGCACGGTTGGTGCTTGGGCAGTGAGTGACTTCTCCCACACCTCCATGGAGATTCCTGAGGCTCAGATATCTATTGACAGTACTCTTTGTACGCCTGAACTTGAAGGATGTACAGCCATGCAAGGGTAAGGTGGTAAGCATACCGAGTACGCGTGACATGATTGCCACCTAGGAGGGGAGTTGCGATGCCAGACGTGAATACTTTTGCTTGGGGAAATATCTGGTCCCACCCCGATCCGGCTAACATCTTCCCCACACATTTTTGGGAAGCCATCTCAACATGTAGAAAACCCATAAAGCACACCATCTTTTATTCGCCAACCTCATCTGGATATACAGACTGACAATTTTTCTGCAAGGCGTAGAGGTGGCAGTCTCCCACAATCACTGGGATCTGACCGGGATTTACAAATTCTGTAGCCTTCATAGCAATACGCATTGAATGTTTCTGCATGGCCATGGATGATGACTTCTCGTAGAGGATAGGAAAGATTCCAACAGTCGCCCTTGGTCTGATATCTTTTGAATGTTGCTCATGAGAGAAGAACCCGGAATATGTCACTGGAGTTTGTTGCAACTGTCCACCATTGTCCATCAGCACCATATGCACATGCTGTAACCATGCTTCTTCGACCGTCCATATTTGCAGATTTTTGTCAATACCTGGAGTAATCGATGCATTATCATTCGCCGAAATCATGATGTCACCAACATATTCATCAACGAAATGTGCAGTCGCATAGTCGTCAGGAAGCCGGACAGTGCTGTATTCAGGAAGGTTCAGGCTGAGAGGTGGAGGTTCCTCCCCCATGTTGTCATGGGTGAGGTGACTGGTCAGTGATAGGGCAGTTCCATGAAGTTCATAACGACCCGACTCGTCAATGTTGTTCACCGCACTTTCGCAAAGACTTTCCTCTTGACGTTTGTAGGCACCACGACTCCATCTTCAGCCCACCGCTTAGAGACAGCTTGGGGAAACGTCTTTCTAACTTCCATGACACGATCATATAAAACCGAAATGCCCAGAGAATGGAATGTTACAATATTTACTTCATGTCGGTCGTTGGCACGAAGCTTCAAACCCATGTAAAGAGGAAAGGGGGTTTCTCTCTCCTTTCGTTGATACAGAGTGACCGCTTTACTAGACTGTTTTGCAGCGTTGCTACACATTAGATGAGAAATGGTGCAAGCCACTCTGAGTCTGGCACTTATGTTGGCCTGACTATCTCTTACATTTTCTGCTATGGAACTTGGCCCTTCCCGCATGACATCTATAAGGGTCAAAGGAATCTTGGCGATAGGTTCACTAAGACAACTTGCGTTAAATGACCAATTGAAAGGCATTTGCTGGGGAAGGATGCATTTACGCATTAAAAGAGCAACGTCCACAATTTTCTCAGCCTCATCTTCTGTAAGCTGTAGGCGAGCAATTTCAGCCAAAGCTGCGCCAATTCTTTTTTCTTGTGGGAAATATAAACCTCTTTGCCATCCTGGAACGCGGACCAGTCAGATCCTAGTTTCTTTAGTAGGTGTTCCTTGAACCTGGTAAGATGAACTTTCGTACCTAGCCAATCAGATCCCAGTGTTTCGAGACGGTTATCATACCATCTTCTCAATTGAGATAGCTTATGAGGAGAGTTGTTAAACTTAACTAAAGCTAAGAGCTGGGCAATTATCAAGGGATCGTAAGTTTGCTGTTCGAAAGCGCTTCTTGACGACTTTGTTCTGACTGCAGGGGCTTCAGATTTCAGCTTCATATAGCACGATGGGTGATAATGAATATCTGCAGCCACTGCATCTTCTGCGTTGAGTGCGGTACTGAGCCAGGCATGCACCACCCAATTTTGAGATTCCGTTGCCCATTGGAACAGATTTTTGCCGCAGATAGCACTTCTCGCACGATATATAGGTCCATCACCATCCGCTGCGTACTTTTCACAGCAGACACACTGCGGTTTTTGACGATCGAGGGTTGCATTAAAACTTAATCGCGTTTTTTTGTTTGGGGGGCTAACTGCAGCTTCTGCAATCGCTGCATTATCCATTTCTCTCTTTTTCACTTGTCGCTGTAGCATACCAGAGCGAAAAAGTGACCGACATCCATTATGATATGTTGCCTTATTTTTCTTCAGTGTGTTCGCAATCCCTGAGCCATCGTCTGAAAGCTCAAAGTTCACGTCAAGCGGTATAGGTACATCATTGTCGACAAAGTTTTTCAGATCTACTTCTAGGGAATCATATGCTTTGTGATGACACTCTTTGTTATATGGACATCGCAAGTCTTTTCCAGATTCTTGCTGGCATAAGCAACACAATGCCCAATTAGTCATTATCCTGTTAACGCTAGTATTTCCGAAACTCATGTTGACAGAAGACACTCGTTATGGTTTTCGGAAGTCACATTCAGCATCTAAACAGGAAAAATACATATGTACACTGAAGAGCAATTGAATTAGAGGTACCTGTCTAGTAACGCCTATCACCATCTTTCGCCCTGATGACGGCGGCGATTCGTCTCGGCATGGACTCGACAAGACACCGGAAGCGTTGGGAAGCCATACCGATCCACGACCCCTGAACAAGCTCCCACAGTTCACGAAGATTTGATGGAGAGGGGTCAGAGCCTCGAACATCTCTCTCGATAGCATCTCAGATGTGCTCGATGGGATTAAGGTTAAGTGACTTAGCTGGCCAAGAAAGCGAGGTCACGTCGGTGGAGTGTTCATCCAACCCTTCGGATACAATTCGTGAGCGATGGCAAGGTGCATTGTCTTGTTGCAGGATGAGGTCCCCAGTGGGATGTTGAAGACGCACAATCGGGAGCAAATGGTCGTCCAAGATATCCCGGTAACGTTGACCTGTGAGGGACGATGTCACACGTACCCGGGGTGCCATTTCAGTCCACGTAAGCAGTCCCCAGACGAGAACGCCACCCCCACCAGCTTGAAGAGTTACCCTGCTGGCAAGAAGGATCCATCGCTTCATGTGGTTTCCACAGTACTCGTATCCTGCCATCCGCATGTATCAACGTGAATCTCGACTCATCAGTCCAGGCAACATTTTTTTGATTGATTGAAGGTTTATCGACCACCGTGAGCAACTCAATGGGCTATAATCAGTCGCCCGTCCCTAATTTAGGGTCACTGGTTCCAGGGAAGGGAGAGAGCTAGTGCTGTAAGACAAACACAACATCCATGCGTCACCGGGATTCGAACCCGGACCCCTTTCGGACGAATTATCAGAGGCCATCGCTTAGACCACTGCGCCACCGGGGCGGCCCAGGCAACATTTACCCACATGTCTAAGGTCCAGTGGAGATGTTCCCGCGCCCATGCTAATCTTTGCACTCTGTGATGTGCGGTCAGCAGCGATACCATCGTGGGACGATGGCTTCTGTACCCCATAGCGAGGAGATGGTTCTGGATGGTGTGGCTGCTTACACGTTTTTGTGCACCAGCGTTAAATTACCGAGTGGTTTCTTGCACTGTGGCCCGTCTATCCGCTGTTAAAATGCAAGCTAGCCGACGATGACCCCTCTCATCCACACGCTGTTATCCACGGCAGTTGGCCTTTGCAGGGATGGTTTTAACGGATTCCATGTACTCACGGTGCACCCGTGACACAGTGGCTCGTGAAAATTCCAGTGCCTGCACGACTTCCGAGATGGAGTGACCCATTCGTCGGGCCCCGACAATATGCCCACGATCAAATGCGCTTAGATCCTTTGTCTTACGCATACTGCGTCCGACTCTTACTAATTCCCGTCGCATCACTCCTTATATTATCGGATCGTTGCATACGTCATGTCGTTTCCGTTTATAGGGCCGCCCACAGCGTCACATTTGCATAACGCCAGCTGTCTCTAATTCAATTGCTCTTTAGTGTATAAGTTTCATGGTAGAGTACATTTTTAAAGTCACTGATCAAACATTGTACTATACTATTACAGCCAAGTCGTAAACCCCTTGTGCGCTAATCGATATTTTGATTAAAGATGGCGCATTTAAGTAACTAATAATCTTAAAAATGATCCTAAAACACTAAATTGACCTCGAAAATGGATTTCTCTCATCAAGAAACCTAGGAAAAGCGGTGTTACACAATGTTTTGTGGCTAATAGGAGCTAAGCCATGACAAGGACTTATACCTGTGGCGGCCATATTGGATTTATGGCAAACAGGCCACCACAGGTCACCCACAAATTGCTTGCGATTATTTCCTAAAACCTTATAACCGTACCTAACACTTCGCCAAATTTCAAAAACTTAGCACGAAGTGCAACATTCTTCTAAATTCTTATCTATTACTACCCAGCTATAAGTAATCTCTAAATGTGCAAAAATTAGTTACTCAAAATGAAGTCGAAATGAGTCAAAAGCTTGTATAAATTTTTTAACCTGTTTTCATTCTAAAATTCTCAATATTTGCAAATAAATCCGGACGAGATTAAACAAAATTGTAAAACTTTTTGATAATGCAATAATATTACTAAAAATTTCATAGGGCTCCAAATTAAACGCGACAAATTTCGAAGTTTTTGCATATATCAATCGTGGTAGAATTCTTATTGCACGGATACATGCGCAGTAGCGACAACATCAAAATGACCAAAGGCACATTTCTGACTCATTCTGAAATTAAGTTAGACTGCCACGTAAAACACTGAATTTTTATTTTGTGACCTAATGCCCAGCATAGGTTCAAATTGCTGTCTATTGTTGTGTTTTATTTGTAACCCAGCTTATGTCTAAGTACTACACAAAAACCGGGTGCATCTTCTGACACGGGAAATTGTCCAACAGTTATGCTAGAAAAGTTGATAGTGTGTTCTTCGTACCGAACTACAATCGTTGCCAAAAGTCCTGCACCAATAAACTGAAAGTCAAATTTTCGATGTTTGAAGTTAACTTGTACAGCTTAATGATAAAGTCAGGAATACATATTATACATCGTTTTAAAGGAAATTTTATGCTGAATTCAAACATTTTTACAGAATGTTATTACCAGTAATAGAAGTGAAGTTACCAGCAAAAGTACAGCGTCTAGTCATAAAAAGCAACTAATAGTGAAATTTGTGAAATTAGTGTAAAATGCGTTTAACGTAAAATTACTGTACAGTACATTATTGACACTTGCAGGACACTTGAAATAACTGACCAACAAGCAAAATACACTTTAATATTGAATTGGATAACCACGGTTTCTTAGTAACAAAGTGAACCTTCTTGGCATGGAACTAATGAGCTCCTCTAGTTGCCCATTGGTCATAACATTGTGCCATACGGCCCTTACAAACTCAATTAAAGTATTTAATTTCGAAAAAGTGTAAAAGTGCCATACGGCCCTTACAGAGTCAGTCTTTAATTGAAATCTGTAAGGGCCGTATGGCACCGTGTTATCACCAATGGGCAACTAGAGAAGCTCATTAGTTCCATGCCAAGAAGGTGTTACTAAGAAACCGTGGCTATCCAATTCAATATTAAAGCGTATTTTAATACAGACATTTAACGTGGACCAGGAACATCAAACAAAGATCTTCGCTCTTTCCACGTTTATAAGTGAGTCACGGGAAAATTCTCATTGGCCGCCACCGGGAGTCGAACCCAGGGTCTTCCAGTTATATTGTGCGGGGCTCCAAGAAGCAGCCTGCCAAATTGGCTTGGCAGTTAGCTTGTGTGAGTCCGGAGGAATTCGAGGCCGCTGTGGTGTAGCGGAAGCATATCCGGCGCATAACTGGAATACCCTGGGTTCGACTCCCGGTGGCGGCCAATGAGAATTTTTCCGTGACTCACTTATAAACGTGGAAAGAGCGAAGATCTTTGTTTGATGTACGCGTATTTTGCTTGTTGGTCAGTTATTTCAAGTGTCAATAATGTACTGTACAGTAATTTTACGTTAAATGCATTGTACACTAATTTCACTATTTGTTGTTTTTATGACTAGACGCTGTACTTTTGCTTGTAACTGCACTTCTATTACGTGTAATAACATTCTGTAAAAATATTTGAATTCAGCATAAAATTTCGTTTAAAATGATGTACAAATACGTATTCCTGACTTTATCATTACGCTGAACAAGTTGACTTCAAGCATCAAAACTTTGACTTTCGGTATACCGGCGCAGGACTTTTGGCCACTGTATATGTATTTTGGAATTCGTGTTATAAAATTTCAGTCGCAGCTTTTTAAAAATTTAAAAAATTTCAGTCGCCGGCTATGATCTCTTTAGGAATAATAAATGGCCGCCCCGGTGGCGCAGTGGTCTAAGGCGTTGGCCTCTGATCATTCGTCCGTAAGGGGTCCGGGTTCGAATCCCGGTCAGGCATGGATGTTGTGTTTGTCTTACGGCACTGGCTCTCTCCCTTCCCTGGAACCAGTGACCCTAAATTAGGGACGGGCGACTGCTTATAGCCCATTGAGTTGCTCACGGTGGTCGTTAAACCTCCAATACAAAAAAAAAAAAAATAAATAAATAAATAATAATCAATGAAAAAAATGCGAGCGTTTATCATAAACAATATACTAAAGAAATGTCTCTTCTACCTGCGGTATCTCCTGTCTGAAAAAAACAATGACAGCGGCGTTTTATTCTAGACTCTGGAGGGTGTTTTAACCCTTAAAATTCCCTCCTGGTTGGTCGTGTCGTGGAAGTTACTTACCTTTTCAGTTTTCTTCTCTGTGACTGGGTCGTAAAAGTTACCGGACCTTTCACAATACTTTTCTCGTTACCAGAGCGTTAATCGAACTTTCGAGAGAAACGATGAAAATCCTCCAAATACGTGGAGACAATGTAAATAGACAAAGATATCGTTCTTTCCGCGTTTTTTTCCTAAATTAACACATAGCAACCGAAAAATTGTATTTTGACAGCGCTGGGATCGCACCCCAGATCTCTCGATAACTAGCCGAGTGCGTTCGCCTTACGCTACGGTGCCAACAATCCAGGGCGCTACGTGTGTTTATCTGTCAGCATCTGACTTCAGAAATCCGCAGGGATGGGCTCAGCAACTGAGACGCCTCCATCTGGTGGGGATGACTTTGTCTATTTACATTGTCTCCACGCATTTGGAAGATTTTCAACATTTCTCTCGCTTTGGATTTAGTAGCTGCAATTAGCTTGAGCCGTTAATCCCTACCATATGGAGGCTTCTCAGTTGCTGACCCCATCCCTGCGGATTTGTGAAGTCAGATGCTGAGAAAGAAACACACAAAGCGCCGTGGATTGCTGGCACCGCAGCGTAAAGCGAACGCACTCGGTTAGCTATATAGAAATCTGGGACTCGATCCCAGCGATGTCAAGATACAATTTTTCGGTTGCTGTTTGTTAATTAAAGAAAAACGTGGAAAGTGCGATGACTTTGTCTATTTAAATCGAACTTTCTTGACAGACTTGTATTAACCAGGTCTTGTTGAGAATAAGTACAGATTAATCCAAATAAGAAACTTTAAAAGAGTGAATGAGAAATATTAGCATTGAGGGATCACTGTAAGAAATGTGTCTGAGTAGACGCAGCCGTGTTTCGTACAGTTGAAACAAGGTAGGAAGATGAGAAATACAAGTGAAGCATTGTAAGGAAAGTGTGTTAGCGTGAAACTGAAGAAAATAGCAAGAACGGCCAAATGCAAGAAACTTAGATGAAACAATTTCGGGAAATCTTGAAGTTTGAATTTAAATAGGCTTGAACGGAAACAGCTTATAGCAAACGTGAGCATATTTTTTGTCAAACGCGATGGTTCCATTTCCTTTAGGCCTATGATTACACTTCACTTGTGAATGTAAGCAAAGCTCCACACAAATAATGCATATCACACAACGTAACACATATGACTGGCACATAAATAAACGAAAAAAATAAATATAACTATTTTCTTTTACGTGCAATTGCTTACGAAAAGAAAATTTGTCACTATAAAATGAAAAGTACTTTTGCGGAGGCATAATTTCAAGGGAGTAAATGCGTAAAAAGGATTTTCTTTGGAAACAGTGTTAGCTAGAATAACACGATAGAAGATACACTTGAAAGCTGCAGATAACCTCTCAGGAAATGAAAATATCAGAATATTGGTTTCTACAGAAGCTCGCCGTTGTCGTTTGAATTGTGATCGATTCAGTTTTAATTTCCAGTGCATTTGTATCTTTCTGATCCAATAGGTTTCCGCAAAAGCGTTTGGCATTTTATTTTTTTCCCCAAACCTGTAATTTTAGAAAACTTTACTTTTTTGCAGGGTATGTCTTATGTGTTTAATGCCGGGAAAGCATTTTCCGTCTCTTTGTATATTCTGTTGATAACGAAATAGTTTGTAGAAGATGTGTATGAGATTTCATTTCAGATTATAGAATGCAATGTTAGTCTTCGAAGAAAGAAAGACTGTAAATACTTTCACTAAGAAATAAAACATGTGAATAATATTACATCAGTTTCAAATTTCTGTGTAATTATATATTTCTTTTTAAATATCGAGAGTACATTTTGTTTCAAATTTGCATTTTATTTCTTACGTCCTAAAAATTCTTCACTTCCTGTAAGTTGAAGATTGCACTATATACAGTAAGTAACTTCATTCTCCAAGGAGTAATCTCACAAATGCGATTCTGCGGAATTAAATGACAGTAGAGCGTTGCATCAACTTCAATCGAAAATTTCAAATATTGCATTCTGTAATGTTTTAATGTCTTAAGCTTTGTCTTTTGCAGATCGTTTTGTTGAAGCAATAGGTGAATAAATGATCAACTGTGACACTTAAATGACAACTAACAGATGCGACGTACTGTAGTATTTTGAAGCCCATGTCAAGACGGCAAAGTGTTACGGAGATTTTATACTAGGTTTTAGGATATGATATTAATTCTCATTTCACAACTTTTATTTCGTTTCGTGCTCCTTTTCCTTTTTTTCCACGAAGCGTGAGAGAAATTTTGCTGTGTCACTCCTCCATTAAACATCGGAAGCACGGTTCATTTAGAGCCGCCACTTTATCTCATTTCCGAGTCTACACCTTTATATGTTGCAAGATGATTAGTTTTGTCGTGCTCTTTGATCCTTTTACATTCTTTATTTACGCTTTCCAACCGTAGGTTGAAGAAGCGTATATGCTCCAGCTTTGTCTGTCTGTCTGTCCGTCCGTCTGTCGGCACGATGACTCACGTAAAAATGGTTCGATTTCGATGAAATTTTAGTATGTGGTAGGGGACCACCTAGGGACGAACCCTATTGAAAATGGACGAAATGGGGTCAAAGGTCACGGCATAGGAGCGGGATCCATTCTATTGCCCTTATGCGTCATAACTTGCGTAAATATGGTTCGATGTCGATGAAATTTTAGTATATTGTAATGGACCACCAGGGAATGACCTCTATTGAAAATGGGTGAAGTGGGGTCAAAGGTCAGGACATAGGAGAGGGATGCATTTCCATTGCCCTTATGCGTCATAACGTGCGTAAAAATGTTTTGATTTCGATAAATTTTAGTATGTGGTAGGGGACCACCTGGGGATGAACCCTATTGAAAATGGACGAAATGGGGTCAAAGGTCAGGACATAGGATCGGGATCCATTGCATCGCCCTTATCCCATACTATTAAAGGAGCAATTCTTGTATGTATGCAATTTTTTTTTTTTTAAATGGCTCTAAGGATTTTGATGAAAGTCGTTAACCTACCGTTTTCTGGTACTAGAAATCGATTTAGCTTGATCGCGATTTTAGGAAAATTCGTTTAGTGGGTTACATAACCACCCCGAATCACCACGTTTTTACTGTCATTGCATAGTCCCATTAATGTTGCCCATGCTTAGAAATCTTATGAGGTCACAATCTCGTGCTTGTGATGTTGGCGCGCGGTCACGCCATCTGTCTCATCCTATTATCGTTTTATGACGTCACACTCTTTCGAGCAGATGGTCGCGATTCCCATCTGCCTCATTACGTCACGCGCTGTGTGCGTATGTCCGGCCTCACGATAACTCGCGTAAAATTCTTTTGATTTCGATGAACTTTTAGTATGTGGAAGGGGATAACCTGGGAAGGAACCCTGTTGAAAGTGAACGAAGTGGGGTCCATTCCACTGCTCATGCGTCATAACTAACGTAAAAACGGTTCGATTTCGATTAAATTTTAGTATATGGTAAGGAACCACCTGGGGACAAGCCCTATTGAAAATGGGTGAAATGGGGTCATAGGTCAGGACATAGGAGCGGAATCACTTCCATCGCCATTATGCGTCATAACTTATGTAACAAATCTTCGATTTGAATGAAATGTTAGTATGTTGTAGGGGCCTGACTATAAAATGGGCGAAATGGGGTCAACGAATGCTATTGAAAATGGGCGAAATGGGTCAAAGGTTAGGACACAGGAGCTAAATCTATTCCATAGCCCTTATGCATCATAACTTACGTAAAAATGCTTCCATTGCGACAATCCTTTATCATGTTATTTCGGAGGTACACTGAACCGGTTCTGTTGAATATTATCGAAATGGGATCAAAGGTCAGGGCCGCCCCGGTGGCGCAGTGGTCTAAGCGATGGCCTCTGATCATTCGTCGGTAAGGGGTCCGGGTTCGAATCCCGGTGAGGCATGGATGTTGTGTTTGTCTTACGGCACTGGCTCTCTCCCTTCCCTGGAACCAGTGACCCTAAATTAGGGACGGGCGACTGCTTATAGCCCATTGAGTTGCTCACGGTGGTCGTTAAACCTTCAATCAATCAATCGATCAAAGGTCAGGGCACAGGACCGAGATTTTTTCCACAGCCGTTATCCTCAGAATTTGAGTAATGATTTCTGGTATGTTGGAAAGAGTATCATAATCAATGCATTGCATGATTCTACTAACTTATTTCAAAGCAGCCGACTGAAAGCGCAAACCCTCTTAGCTTTTACCTTGATGCTTTGTATTAGCCGATGCCGGCGTGTTTCTCACAGGAACTTGGAAGCCGATGGGTTTTGTTGAGTCAACGGAGTAACGAGGCGAAAGCAAAAGGGGAGGGGGCGAAGAGAGTCACTTCTAGGATTTGAAAGCGAACGGCGGTAGGGGCAGGAAAGGCCTGAGGTGTTAGAGGAGGTCTTAAGCTGACCGGCGAGAGGAGGGTGCTTCACCAGCGGGAGAGAAAGAGACGAGGGAAATAACCAAAGCACGTTTTAGGGAAGGAAATCTGAGTTTGACACGAGAGGGAATTAATGATAGAAAAAGCTGAGCACAACTTCTGCACTTAAGTAAAAAGAAAAAATAAACTCCATGATAAGAGATTAAAAAAGGATTGTAAAAAAATTATTAGTTATTACTATTAGTTATTTTATTGTCTTCTATTACGCAAGCTTTGCAAGATAACCAATATGCGATAAATTCGGTCGGTGCAGCTCAATCGGGATAGCATTCGGCTACGAATGTGGAATTTGATGTTTTTTTATCTGGGTCTCGTTATATTGGCTCCCAATCGTGGAAATAGATCTGCTACTTTGAAAAGTGTGTGATGTTTCTTTCACACATAGACTGGAAGTAATGAGAATTAGTTCTTCGATTCAAAAATACACTGCCGGAAAGTGAAAAAGAACACCAAGAAGGAATTGGCGGACGATCATGAAATTTACATATGGTAATGGGGTCGAGTATACGTAGGTGTGATAATAATTTCGGGACCAACCGGTGAGCACTTACGCCGCAGCACGGCATAATATGCAAATTATCGTCGGTGGTATTTAAGGTGTACGGCGAAGTGAATGTAATCAGTCGTCGGCGTACGGACGCGTGCGAAGACCCTGAAGAAGCTGAAATGCCTGGGCATGGAAGACGTGTACGATTTCAGCAGTTATCGGACTTTGAGCGAGGTCGTCTAGTCGGACTCCGCAAGGCCGGGTGGTCGTATCGTCGCATTGCGGAGAGAATTGGACGGAAAGTATCGGTGGTGGTACTATGGTGGCGTAGATGGTCCGAGGAACATTCCCACACGAGAAGACGTGGAACCGGGAGTCACAGACGGACTGATGAGCGGACCGATCGACGCATAAGAAGAGCGGCGTTGTCAAGCAGAACATCCACTGCGACGCAAATCCGAGCTGCCGTTGCACCTGAGGTGACTGTGCGGACAATCCGCAACCGTCTACTGGATGCAGGACTACGTGCACGTGTGCCTCTGGCATGTGTACCTCTGACTCCGGCCCACTGTCAGGAACGGCTGCAGTGGTGTCGCCAACGTCTGCACTGGAGAACGCAATGGCGTTCTGTCGTGTTCAGTGATGAAAGCAGATTCTGCTTGGGAGCATCCGATGGCCGTATGCGTGTTCGCAGACGCACAGGGGAGTGTCTCCACCATTTTTGCATCCGCCAGCTACACACATGGCCTACACCTGGTCTCCTGGTGTGGGGAGCGATCAGCTGTCACTCCCATACACAACTGGTGTTTGTACCGGGTACGTTAAACAGCACCTCTTATATCAACAACATCATTCAGCCCGTTGTTTTGCCATTCGTAAGGTCGGTCCATCGTGGTGTTTTCCAGCAAGATAACGCACGCCCACACACGGCACGTGCAACGCAACATGCACTTCAGGGTGTGATACAACTTCCATGGCCTGCACGTTAACCGGATTTGTCCCCCATTGAGCACGTGTGGGATTTTATGGGACAACGACTTATCTGGTCTACACGGCCAGCCACGACCATCCCCGATTTACTCGTCCAGGTTGAGGATGCTTGGAACTCAATACCGCAAACTTACATCCAACATCTGTACGACAGACTCAATGCCAAAATTGCACAGTGTGACGCAGTTCATGTCGGTTCAACCTCGTACTAACCATGTTACATGGAAATGTATGTTATTTTTCAGTTTACCAGCAAATACATCTGTATTTTGCCATAATGTTTTGATCACGTTATCCTCTGTATTCCGTTATTATGCTGTATAAGTTTCGTTGGTATGAGACGTCTCCTCCTTGCTGTTCTTTTTTCACTTTCCGCCAGTGTATGTGATGCTTCTTCTACACCTTTTCTGGAATTAGGGAGAATTCTTCCTCTTACAGAGAGTTACTTCAAGCCTGGCTTACAGCAGACTCGAAATCTCAAATTCCGTGCACCCGTCCTTCTTCGGGGATGGGTGGTGGTGGTGGTGGTGGGGGATATATGTGACGTACTACAGAGGTGAAGCACATGTCAAGACGGCAAGTTGCAATGATAAATTCCGTCAATGAAGCATTCCGTTCTGGAGCAGAAGGATGCTGATCGAGCTCCGTCACTGAAAAATTTCTGTTACGTTATACGGTCACAGAGACTAAAAACAGCAGGAAATAGAATTAAATATCATCCAAAGAACTGCCTTTTCGGCTTTCTGGTTGTTGACCTACAAATCCACTTTGTGGAATCGCGACGCAGTTCAGTCACGAATACATTTTTTCTTTGAACTCATAGTCATTTGCAAAAGTTTAGGACCACCTTTCATTTTATTGAAAATTCAGATTTTCAAAGAAACAACTAATTACTAGTTAGAGTTATTTGAAAAAATGACACCACAGATGAATACTTTCTTTTTTTTAGAACACAAAATGACCGAAATCAGTACTTTGTGTGGCCACCTTTGCTTTTCATAACGGACAGAATACGATGTGGTATACTCTCAATGAGGGATTTGCAGTAGTCACTTGAAATGTCTTTGCTCCATACGTTCTTCGTCGCGTCAATCAAAGCTTAGGAATTTGATGGCTGTTTTTTTGCTACCTTGTCTTTTAAAATGATCCACAAATTTTCGATGGGGTTAAGGTCGGGACTAGTATCGGGTTAGTCAAGCACAGTTCCTTTTTTCCTCTATAGGTAGTCCTCAACTGTCTTTGATTTGTGGCATGGAGCACCATCTTGCATGAAGATTGTGCATCTGTGCGCTTGCATATGAGTTAAGTTTCTCACGTAACAATTCCACATAAAAAGGACCATTCATGGTAGTGCCTGTCAGCAAAAAGAATAATGAAGCAATACTGGATGCTGACATAGCACCCCATATCATCTGACTAGGAGGATGGCTAACGGTGTATTTTTCATCAAACCTATTATTGCCTTTAGGTCGTCGAACGAGTGTTTCAAGTAATTCATCGGAAAAAACAACTGGGCCCCGATTTTCAGCAGTCTACGATTGATGACGCTTCGCAAACTGGAGAGACTTCTATTTCATGACAGAGATTAGTCTAGGTTTATGTGAAGGTTTATAAGACTGTAATTCAAAATCTTTGTTAAGACATCGGGAAGCAGTGCTGATACTAACATCAGACCCTTTTTAAAGTAGAAAGGCCTTGATTTTCTTGCACGAACTCCTCGAAGAACTATTTGCCTTCTGGTGTTGTCGTCACGTGCGGTTGTTTTCCTTGGACGTCCACTTCTCTTTCGGTCGCTAAATTCACCTGTATCTCGATATTTCATGATCGTATTATGAATAGCAGTCTTGCTCACATTCACCTTTCTGTTAATGTCACATTCGGAGTATCCTTCATGATATACACCATTTGTTCCCTCTGAGCAACACTTAATGTCACTTTTTTGCCCGTTTTTCGCTATGTAGAAAATACCTAAAAAACCTCTCAGAATGAAAACCAGAAGTAAACTGACGCTCGCACGCTTCCCCCAACTCTATCAACAGATGCCGCTGTAGGATGATGCAACATCGACAGGAAGTTAAGTAATACAGACAGTAGCTGACGCAATCGGCAGAAATCTAATACCAACATGTGATCTTAAACTTTTGCAAATGACTGTATACACTGAGTGGCCACTTTATTATGACCACCTGACAGTTTTAAGCAAATGAGCTATGGCTACACGCTGTTGCCACCAGAGGGCGAGGCTAGTATAAAAAGGGAAAGCTTAGTGCTTGCGACAGTAGAAAAGTGATTTTTGGATGACGAGATTGGTAAAAATTGCGATTTGACGGACTTTCAACGTGAGATGATTGTAGGAGCTCGGCGCGATGGAGCGAGTATCGCCGAAACCGTCGCATTCGTGAAATGTTCCAGGGCAGCTGTTGTTAAAGTGTTTAAAGACTGGACTGTCAGCCAAAAAACAGGGTCTCTACGTGCAACGTTTGGTCGTCATCGACTAGTGACTGCTCGGGCGGAACGGAGAGTGCCCAGACTGGTAACAGACATCAGAAGGGCAACAGTGCAGCAAATTACAGACTATCTTAATCAAGGATCCCCTCAAATGATCCTTGCACGCACTGTTCGCCGTACACTGCATTGGATGGGATATGGCAGCCGAAGGCCTGTTCGAATACTTTCCTGTCTGCAGTTAACAAGAGAAAACGTCTCCAGTTCGCACAGGAGCACACGGATTGGACAGTCGATAATTGGAAACAAATTATGTGGTCCGATGAATCACATTTTCAGTTGCACCATGCCGATGGCCGAGTTTGAATTCGGCGGAAACAGCACGAAAGAATGGACCACAAATACATTGCTACAATCCTTCAAGCTGGTAGAGGCAACGTTATGGTTTGGGGAATGTATTCCTGGCATGCTTTGGGCCCTTTAATTCGTGTTGATCAACGTCTGACTGACACATCATTTCTAAACATCGTTGCGAACCAAGTGCATCCTGTCATGTGGATGGTATATCCCAATGGCGATGGCTACTTTCAACAAGACAAGGCGTTCTGCCATAGTGCTCGTATTGTACAGGATTGGTTTCAGGAACATGGCTGTGAGTTTACTTTGCTTAGGTGGCCCCCACAATCTCCAGATCTCAACCCCATTGATAATTTGTGGGATGTAGTTAAACGAGCCATCAGACAGCTGGATCCACAACTCTGCAATCTCTCACTCCTGGAAAGTGGTATTCATCAATCATGGTCTCAGATTCCATAAACCAGCTATCAACATCTCGTGGAGTCCATGCTACGAAGAATCAACGGAGCATTAAAGGCAAAAGGTGGCTCAACGAAGTACTGAGGAGGTGGTCATAATAAAGTGGCCACTCAGAGTATAAAACAATCTGGCACAGAGAATCACATAATCAACGTAGATAACTCAGTTACCGTACAGATCATCAATATAATACGGTGTCTAAATTTCAAGCAGTGTATAGTCGTATGTTCATACTACACACACTTTCACACTGCGTGCATTTTTTATTTATTTACTTCTGACTCACTGTCTGCCGTTCCCAAGAAGTGTAAAGTAATTCGACGAATCTGACCATCGAGATTACATTAGGTGGAGATACCACTGGTTCTGCCGCCATAGGTCACAGCTAATCTTTGGAGTGACGTCACATACAGGCAAAAACAAACCAAATTATACAGTTGGTAAAACACAGAGCTTTTACAATTGATAAAGATTATTAAACCCATCGTTTTAAACAAAGACATCGCGCTTTTGACGTTTTATCACAACGCAGCAACAGAAAAATTGTTATCCGGTCACCGCCGGGGATCCGAATCCCAGATTTCTCGATATTTAGCCCAGCGCGTTAGCCTTACGCTACGGTGGCCAACAATCAACGACCCTATGTGCGTTTTTCCATCAGTTATTTGTCTATACGCCGCGAAGCTTTTCTTCCATTCGTTTCAACGCAGCTTTTTGCCTGCGCAGTGCCTGGATATGATGTCACCTTTAGTACTGGCGGTGACTTATGGCGGCCAGCGCTGCGTGGATAGAAGTGGTGACTCCACCTAATACACTGGTGTGAAAAAATTAAAGACGAAGAGGAGAAATTAGCATAACAGCGGAACCAGCAGGCAGAACGGACCGAAAACCAATCAGGAGATAGACGAGGCTCCGGTACGGTAGGGCATGCGCATATATGCAGCATGACGTAGGGGTGGGGGGGTGGGGGGGTAGTGTCGGAAGGGTATAAAGCACACGGGTGGTGTACGCTCAGCAATTCGGTGAAAGCTATTGCACGGTGTACATCGGTTTGAACGACGTCGAGTTGCGGCCACCGTGTTATATGGCGAACAGGCAACCCAGTAGACGACATCTGGATGACTTTACCCGAGGTCGCCTCATTGGGATGTTGGAAGAAGGTCGAAGTGTGACTAGTGTGGCCGAGGAGTTCGGGATCGTTCACAGCATCGTTTCACGAGCTTGGAGAGCATTTCAAATGACAGGAACAGCTGTCCGAGAATTTAGCAGTGGTCGTCCATGAGCAACCACAGCGGCGGAAGACAGGTATATTGTCCAACAGGCGAGAAGAGACAGACGGCAGACAGCGGGAGAAATCGCAAGGCACATGCAACAGACACATGCAACGTCCGTTATCGCGTTTTACCGTGGCCAGGAGGCTGCACAAAAGTGGTCTATTTGCACGACGACCAGTACGGTGTGGGCCATTAACGCCTGCTCGTCGGAGACGGCGGTTTCTGTGGTGCCAGGAACAGGATTCTGGACGTATACATAAAAATTAAGGACGAGACGGTTTTTCGAATGTAACGTCGTGCAGAAGTACTCCACATCGACTCAAATCTTACCAGAAGATCCCCAAGATGTAACAATATGGACAAGTCAGCAAAACCGTTCAAACAAGGAATCCAAAGGATACAAAGGCACTTTATTGAAAAGGTAGCTTCGAGCACAACTGGACAGAAGACAGAAACGTCCATGTGACAGGCGGCTGCCAAGAAAATTCCAGTCTTTAGTAGGGGATATCCCCTGACTGCGTTGCAGGATTTATAAATTCTGTCCATGCTGAGGACGAGGTTGTCAAGGAGTTGTTGAGGCATCGCGGCCCATTCCTCTCGTAGCGCCAATCGCAGCTGCGGAATCGTTGCTGGCGGCTGGTGAAGTGCTGCCAAGCGTCTCCCGAGAAAGTCCCACACGTATTCGATTGGATTTAGGTCCGAGGACCTTATG
The DNA here is from genome assembly GCA_039090855.1 of Macrothele yani. Lineage (NCBI taxonomy): Eukaryota > Metazoa > Arthropoda > Arachnida > Araneae > Macrothelidae > Macrothele > Macrothele yani. The sequence goes on from CM077004.1 coordinate 39,157,938, forward strand.
GGACAATCCATGCGTTGAATATCTTCACTCTCCAACAGCTCTGCGACAGCCACTGTACGACGAGGTGTAGCGTTTTCGTCCATGAAGAGGAACTCAGGACCCACAGCACCTCTAAACAGGTGCACGTGAGGCAGGAGAATCTCGGTACAATAGCGGACACCAGTGACTGAACCTCCTTGAAAGATGTGGAGGTCAGTACGGCTACCAAGCATGATACCGCCCCAAACGAGAACTCCGCCACATCCAAATCGGTCCCTTTCGATGATGTTGGAGGTGTGATTGCGTGTTCCCTGCTCTCTCCAGATGTGCATACGTCCAGAATCGCTCGTCAGACTAAATCGGCTCTCATCCGTAAAGAGAACTCGACCGCATTGCTGATGTGTCCATTTATTGTGCTCCTGGCACCACAGAAACCACCATCTCAGATGAGCAGGCGTTAATGGCACACACCGTACTGGTCGTCGTGCAAATAGACCACTTTTGTGCAGCCTCCTGGCCACGGTAAAACGCGATAACGGACGTCCAGTTCTCTGTTGCATGTGCCTTACGATTTCTCCCGCTGTCTGCCGTCCGTCTCTTCTCGCCTGTAGGACAATATACCGGTCGTCCGCCGCCGTGATTGCTCGTGGACGAGAACTGCTAAACTCTCGGACAGCTGTTTCTGTTGTTTGAAATGCTCTCCCAGCTCGTGAAACGATGCTGTGAGCGATCCCGAACTCATCGGCCACACTAGTCACACTTCGACCTTATTCCAACTTCCCAATGACGGGACCTCGGGTAAAGTCATCCAGATGTCGTCTACTGGATTGCCTGTTCGCCATATCACACGGTGGCAGCAACTCGACGTCGTTCAAACCGATGTACACCGTGCAATAGCTTTCACCGAATTGCTTAGCGTACACCGCACGTGTGCTTTGTACCCTTCCGACACTCTCTCCCCACCCCCTACGTCATGCAGCGTATATGCGCATGTCCTGCCGTACCGGACCCTAGTGTATCTCCTGAGTGGTCTTTCGGTCTGTTCTGCCTGCTCGTTCCTCTGTTATGCTAATTTCTCCTCTTCGTCCTTAATTTTTGCACACCAGTGTATGAGAATTATATAAACCTTGTTGTTTCTTGTTATAATTTAATCAAACTTAGAATGTACTGGACTGTGGGGCTGTGTGGTCGTGAGTGACGCTGATACATGCAATGTGTTGTGCGTATATGAATGTATGCTGTTGAATCACTTGTTTACGCTTTCCAACCGTTGGTTGAAGAAGCGTATATGCTCCAGCTTTGTCCGTCCGTCCGTCTGTCCGCACGATAACTGGCGTAAAAATCGTTCGATATCCGTGAAATTTTAGTATGTGGTAGGGGACCACCGGGGACGAACCCTGTTGAAAATGGGACAAATGGGGTCAAAGGTCACGACGTAGGAGCGGGATCATTCCATTGCCCTTATGCGACATAACTTTCGTAAATATGGTTCGATTTCAATGAAAGTTTACTATGTGGTAGGAGATCACGAGGAGACGAACCATGTTCAAAATGGGTGAAGTGGGGTCAAAGGTCAGGACATAAGATCGAGATGCATTCCATTGCCCTTATGCGTCATAACGTGCGTAAAAATAGATCGATTTCGATGAAATTTCAGTATGTAGTAGGGGACCACCTGGGGACGAACCCTATTGAAAATGGACAAAATGTGGTCAAAGGTCAGGACATAGGATTGCGATCCATTCCATTGCCCTTATCCCATATCATTAAGGTGGACGTCAAGTAATTTTTCTTCCTATACTTCCAATGGAAAAACTTTTGTAAACATTTCCTTCACAATTAATGTGTTCCCAAGGATGAAAATTTGAACATCGATTAAAATAACTTCATATTACAACTTGGAAAACTTAATATTTTCTAAAACATAACCATAATTATATTAAAAATCAATCACTTTTCCTTTGGTGGTGTTGAAACCAGAGAAAAGATGGCGCGACCTGTACTTTGATGACGTCAGCGGACAAAAAAATGTTGGATTGCATAATTACGGTTATGGTTTAGAAAATATTAAGTATTCCAAGTTATGAAATGAAGCTATTTTAATCGATGTTCAAATTTTCATCCTTGTGAAAGCATTAATTGTCCAGAAAAAAGATGGCGCGACCTGTATTTTCATGACGTCATTAGACAAACAAATGTTGAATTGCATAAATATGGTTATGTTTTATAAAATATTAAGTATTGCAAGTTATAAAATGAAGCTATTTTAATCGATGTTCAAATTTTCATCCTTGTGAACGCATTAATTGTCCAGAAAAAAGATGGCGCGACCTGTATTTTCATGACGTCAGTAGACAAACAAATGTTGAATTGCATAAATATGGTTATGTTTTAGAAAATATTAAGTATTGCAAGTTATAAAATGAAGATATTTTAATCGATGTTCAAATTTTCATCCTTGGGAACGCATTAATTGTGAAGAAAATGTGTACAGAAGTTTTTCCATTGGAAGTATAGGAAGCAAAATTACTTGACGTCCACCTTAAAGTAGCAATTCTTGTATGTATGTATGTACATTTTATTTTGAAAACGGCTCTAAGAATTTTGATGAAAGTCGTTAACCTACCGTTTTCCGGTACTAGAAATCGATTTAGCTTGATCTCGACTTTAGGAGAATTCGTTTAGTGGGTTAAATAACCACTCCGAATTATAACGTTTTTAGTGATGGCGTTGTTCCATTAATGTTACCAATGCTTAGAAATCTTATGACGTCATAATCTCGCCTTTGAGAATGTTGGCGCGCGGTCACGCCATCTGTCTCATTACGTCACGCATTGTGTGTGGATCTTATTAAAGTTTTATGACGTCACACTTGCGGCAAGCAGATGGTCGCGATTCCCATCTGCCTCATTACGTCACGCGTTGTGTGCGTATGTCGGTCCGCAGGATAACTCGCGTAACAATCGTTCGATTTCGATTAAATTTTAGTATCTGGTAGGGGATCACCTGGGAAGGAATCCTATTTAAAGTGAACGAAATGGGGTCAAAGGTCAGTACATAGGAGCGGGATTCATTCCACTGCTGTTATGCGTCATAACTAACCTAAAAAAGGTTCGATTTCGATGAACTTTTAGTATATGGTAGGGGACCACCTGGCGACAAACCTTATTGAAAATGGGAGAAATGGGGTCAAAGGTCAGGACATAGTAGCGGAATCACTTCCATCGCCATTACGCGTCATAACTTACGTAAAAATGCTTCGATTTGGATGAAATGTTAGTATGTTGTAGGGTCTTGCCTAGGAACGAATTCTATTGAAAATGGGCGAAATTGGGTCAAAGGTTAGGACACAGGAGCGGGATCTATTCCATAGCCCTTATGCATCATGACTTACGTAAAAATGCTTTGATTGAGACAAAATTTTATCATGTTATTTCGGAGGTATACCAAACCAGTTGTGTTGAATATCATCGAAATGGGATCAAAGGTCAGGGAACAGGACCAAGATTTATTCCACAGCCATTATTCTCATAACTTGAGTAATAACTTGAGTAATGATTTCTGGTATGTTGGAAAGCGTATTATAATCAATGCATTGAATGATTTTACTAACCTGTTTTATTTCGCACCCACAAAGATCCGGCCATGCGAAAGATGTATAGTATAAATATTCTACATAAAGTGCCAGGATACTCACTCGATTTTTTTACCTTCCCCTTTCTGGGAGAAGTGATCGACGATGTTCAAATTACCGATTTTTTAATTCAGGGTAATAGTGATGCACCTAACTCTTAATCTGTGACACTGATGTGCAGGAAATCATAAACTTTGCTTTGTTTGCGAGCCAGTAATTGTTTACGCGTCTTGCTTAATTCCGAGCGCAAGCTGACGCGGCACCCTCGGACAGCAATTTGTAGTAGAGTTTTCACCCGGAAAAGTTTTGGGACTTTTGTGCTACGTATGAGAAATGAAGTAACATTAGTTTGATCCTGGAGGCTCAGAGAGGTCAAAAGGTGTCAGAGAAAGGAGTACCAGATAGTGCGAGTCGACAAAGATATTCTATTGATAAGGTAAATAGTCTGTGCTCTGTTTCCTATCGGTTGTCATTTTAATAGAAGAATGAAATTAGGAGCATAAGATTTCATACCTCACACTTCGTTCGAAATCCAGCAGTGGCCCTCTCAGTGACCCGCACTTAAATAATCGTGCGGTTCCTTAACCAGGCACTTTGGCACTCTAAAATTTCCATAAAGACTCCTTCGACTTTTCTCATTAGACTATTTTAACTGCTGTTTGTGGGGCTGTCCAGCACGCTTATAGCGAAAACGCGCAGCTTCCACTAGAGCCATGCATCAGCGAGTTCCAGCCCTTTAAACACGAAAGGTTTCTTTCGGGTTCTTGCCCTTTGCACAGGAAAAGTCCCGAACTCTTCAATTCCTTACAGAATTAGCGCTATCCCCGCCTTTTTCTATCCAAGTTTATTAAGGCACCTTGTTTCTGTAACAGTATTTAGCAGCAAACACACAAAAAAGCAGGTGATAACTAGAAACAGTATTTAGCAGCAAACACACAAAAAAGCAGGTGATAACTAGAAACAGTATTTAACAGCAAACACACAAAAAAGCAGGTGATAACTAGAAACAGTATTTAACAGCAAACACACAAAAAAGCAGATGATAACTAGAAACAGTATTTAACAGCAAACACACAAAAAAGCAGGTGATAACTAGAAACAGTATTTAACAGCAAACACACAAAAAAGCAGGTGATAACTAGAAACAGTGTTTAACAGCAAACATACAAAAAAACAGGTGATAACTAGAAACAGCATTTAACAGCAAACACACAAAAAAGCAGGTGATAACTAGAAACAGTATTTAATAGCAAACACACACAAAAAGCAGGTGATAACTAGAAACAGTATTTAACAGCAAACACACAAAAAAGCAGGTGATAACTAGAAATGCAGCTTGCAAACTGAGTTGATATATCACAAAAGTGCAGGTGTGTGTATTCTTAATTTATTTAATGTAGAGGCGAACATTTCCATATTCATTTGATCGATGCACAGAGAGTTCTCCTTTCTTGTGATAAACATCGCATGGAATAAATTTATCCAAATATTCCCTAAATGTTACTGCTTAACAGGTGACGGAACTTGCTGTGATCACGTGGACACCAGCAAGGAGAATCATGCTTGCATCACGTGACAGTCAGATTGCTCTTGTTGAATCCCGAATAAAGAAAAACTGGTGTTAAGCAGCGAATTTCTCTCTTTCAACCGCTGCCACTGGACGAAAACACAGACGTTTTATGCATTCTTTGCGACAATAATCTGGAAAAAGGTGTGACCTAAGTGTCCACAAAGTGAAGAAATTAAATATTTCACCTAATAACTTTCACCTTTTCCTGTTGTTGAAAAATCACCTGAAATAGAATAAAAATACAAACTGTTTTTTAGCCGCCCTGGTGGGGCAGTGGTCTAAGCGATGGCTTCTAACCATTCGTACGGAAGGGGTCTGGGTTCGAATCCCGGTGAGGTATGGATATTGTGTTTGTCTTACGGCACTGGCTCTCTCCCTTCCCTGTAACCAGTGGCCCTAAATTAGGGACGGGCGACTGCTTATAGCCCATTGAGTTGCTCACGGTGGTCGTTAAAACCCCAATAATAAAAAAAAAAAACTTTTACCACAACCAAATGTTTATTATACATCGACTGTAGTTTCGCAGAGCATTTGGCTCGTCTTCATCATTCGTCCCGATGAAGCCGAGCTAAATGCGCTGCGAAACTATAGTCGATGTATAATAAACCTTTGAATGCGGTAAACGTTGGTATTTTTATTATATCTCAATACCACAAGTTCTGTAGTCAAAAATTATATATAATCACCTGAAATGTCATCGCTTCACCACAGAAGAACTAGTAAATAGCATCTACTGTAAGAATGGGAAGAAGCTGTCCCAGTTGCCAAGTGTTCTGACGTGCTGGCTTCTGACTATTCGTCCGAGATAGTCCTAGGTTCGAAACCAGAAAGGGTCAGGAGTGTGTTAGTTTGTGACCGCATTGGCTTTGGCCTCTTCCTGTTCACGCACATCTTGGTGGTGGAACTACATGCGTTGTTGGAAGGCTTTCCAGCTGCACCTCTGGTTTAGTTGTCTAAGCGCTGGTTTCCGACGGTTATTCCCAGTTGGTCCAGGGTTTGAGCAGTGCAGTCTTAACACTTTTGGGGGCCCTGGGCCGCCAAATTTTTCGTGGCCCCTGATATAGAGAACATATATACAACATATGGTATTATTTCAATATGTGGTTATTTTTTATTCACATATGACGTTATTACATGTCTCAAAAACACACGGGAAAACTGCAGGAATGAGTTCCTCATAGGTAGATAAGAAAATTTTTTTATGTCATCATAGGTCAGGAAATGCTTGGTTTCCGAGTTATTAAGGCCTGTCTATGAAACTTAACTGTTCACATTACCTTCTAGTAATTGTTCAAAATGTCCACCTTCTGTCTCAATACAGGTCTCACATCGATGTCTTATGGACTCGCGAACACGCTGCCAAATTCCTGACATGTGTCGTATTGTTTCACAACCTGCCACAATTCGATTGCGGAAAGTTTCCGCATCTGCTACTGGAGTCGAATACACCAATGATTTTAAATGGCCCCACAAGAAGAAATCTAGAGGGTTTAAATTTGGTGAGCGTGGAGGTCAGGCAGTTGGTCCACCTCTTCCTATCCACTGACTAGGGAACTTTCGATTTAAGTAATTGCTAGCTAGGTGGCTAAAATATGCCGGAGCGCCATCGTGCATAAGGTGTGCTTGTTGACGAATGATCAGTGGCGTGTTCTCCAAGAAATCAGGCATGTTGTTTTACAGAAAGGTGTGGTATGCCCGCCCCGTTAGTTTGTTGGGAAGTACATGGGGCTCAAATAACTTATCACCAAAAACACCCACCCAGATGTTGAGGCTGAACCGCTGTTGGTGACGTGATGCAAGAATTGCATGTGGGTTTTCCTCAGCCGATACATGGTGATTGTGAAAGTTTAGGATTCCGTCACCTGTGAACTGTGTTTCATAGGTGAATATCACAAAGGCATGAAAGTTAGGAGTTGTACCACACTGCTGCAAGAACCACTGGCAGAACATTACTCGCACAAGGTAATCTGCTGGTGACAAGGCCTGTACCCGTTGCAAATTATACTGATACAGGTATTTTTCTCGCAACACTCTCATGCACAAAATCCAAAATATCCGCGCTACTTCAGGACTCGTAGATGTTGGCCGTCCTCTGTCGGCAGCACGAGATGTAAAGGTCCCATGTTCACAAAGGCGGCGATGGATACTTTCAAATGTTTTCCTGTTTGGCATCTTAGTCCTGGGAACCTTTCATGGTACAAACGACTAGCCTCCAGAGCATTGCCATCCGCCAAACCGTACATAAAGTGCATGACTGCTTGCTTCTGATTTGAGTGCATGGTCGGAAAGGAAAACCACCAGATTCTATCAGTACCTTGCGATGAAGGAATTCACCTGCGGGAGACAAAACATTCCGGCGAATAACTGGGAAACCAAGATAGACCTAAGTCCGGTAATGTGAACAGTTAAGTGTCATAGATAGACCTTCATAACTCGGAAACCAAGCATTTCCGGACCTATGTTGATATAAACGGGTTTTTTTTTCTTATCTACCTATGAGGAACTCATTCTTGCAGTTTTTCCATGTATTTTTGAGATATCCTGTGTATACAACGTATGAGAATTATTATATACACTGTAACGTATACTCTCGATTCACTTTCCTTTTGATTTTTACTATCTCTGGTTATTTTATTTTACTATGAAAATTATCTTCTCACTGAACGAGATGTTATTTCACCCGCTGAATGAGATCTGGCAATGAGTGTAAGTCATGACGTGGTGGTAGCCAGTATAAATAGGCGCGTTCAACGATACCGAGGGAGAGCGTTTGTTTATGTGGAGGAGAGCGTTTGTTGTTGTATAGAGAGAGCGTTTGCTGTTGTATAGAGAGAGCGTTTGTTTATGTGAGAGAGCTTTTTGTTGATGTGCGTAGAGTGAGCTGTGGTTTATGTGTCAGAAAGCTGTTGTTGTATAAAGAGATCTTCGTTTATGTGAGAGCCAGAAGTTTCACTAATAAAGAATTTGTTGTAAGTACGTTTTTCTCAGTTCATAGTTTTGTCAGATCTCTGTCTGGCTGTTAGGTTTATTTCATTAGGTGATTATTATTAACAACCAGCATAAGACTTTATTCATCTTAATTACTACTACAACATTACTAGCAGTTAAAAGCTTGTTCATTATTATTACTACACTACTAGCAGGAAAGTTTATTCATGATATAATTAACAAACAACAACCATTACTAGAAGAAACTAGTAGCAGAAGCATTATATTCATTATAAAGCATTAGAAGAAGCTGAATTCATTATAATTAGCTTAGTAGTTAAAAGCTATATTCATTATAACACCACCATCACCATGTTATCCCTATGAGAAGAAATATTCAATATCCGGTAACTTTTTAAATACCACTTGAATGAAAAATGGTACATGACAAAAATTGTAGAATTCCATGAAATGTACAAAATGCATTCGCATTTTGTTGTTTAGCAAATTACACGAAAATGGGTGCTGAAAGATATAATGTTTTACAATTCCACAATTATTCAACGAAATATTAAAACAGAAGAAAGAAAGAAACAAACCAGCCCCGTTTCCAGACAATATGACTCACCGGACGAAAATACCGATATGCGGCCCCCGTCCTTGTTATTTGGGTAGACAGCGGCGGTGGAAAAAATATATAAGTAGCCCAGGTGGGCAAACCCCTGTGATAAATATACGTGCACTTCCTCGTATATACTGTATAACACAAATGGCTGTTTAAAAGGAAAAAATGATTCAAAAAAAAAAAAAATGCGATTTGTGCGTGGCACTCACCGCCCTCAAGCCGCACCCACACTCGGGATCGGGAGAGAAGTCGGCTTTCTTTGTTTCTTATTTTGTCACAAAAGATCCACAGTAACACCTAATTTTCCTCCTGCCTCCTCGGAAATCGAAGCTACGAGCAAGGTTTAAAAAAAGAAAGGCAGGACTTCCAACTTTCTGGATTGGTGTTTCTTCTTTTCTTTAAATAAAAAGAAATCCTGCTGGTGAGTAGCCAAAGAGTTTTTTTTTTTGTAAACTCATAAGAGTTGAGGAACGAATTCACCTGCGGGAGACAAAACATTTTTTGGGGGCCCCAGTTCAGGTGGGGGCCCTGGGCATCGGCCCCGTTGGCTCACCCATTAAGGTGGTTCCACCTAAAATTTCTGCCTTATATTTCCAATGGCAAAGCTGACCCGGAGGCGCAGTGGTCTAAGCGATGGCCTCTGATCATTCGTCCGAAAGGGGTCCGGGTTCGAATCCCGTGAGGCATGGGTGTTGTATTTGTTACGGCACTGGCTCTCTCCCTTCCCTGGAACCAGTGACCCTAAATTAGGGACGGGCGACTGCTTATAGCCCGTTGAGTTGCTCACGGTGATCATTTTTTTTTTTTTTTTAATTGGAGGTTTAACGACCACCGTGAGCAACTCAATGGGCTATAAGCAGTCGCCCGTCCCTAATTTAGGGTCACTGGTTCCAGGGAAGGGAGAGAGCCAGTACCGTAAGACAAACACAACACCCATGCCTGACCGGGATTCGAACCCGGACCCCTTACGGACGAATGATCTGAGGCCAAAGCCACGGTGATCATTAAACCTTCATTCACAAAAAAAAAAAATGGCAAAACTTCTTTACATATTTTCTTCGCAATTAAAGTATTCCCAAGGATGAAAATTTGCACATTGATGAAATTAACGTTAAGTTATAGCATGGAATACTTAATACTTGCTAAAATATAACCATGATTATATTAAAAATCAATCATTTTACTTTCAGTAATGTTCAGACCTGTTAATAGATGGCGCGACCTGTACATTGATGACATCAGTAGGCAAAATGTTAGATTGCTTAATTATGGTTGTTTTCGCAAGTAATAAGTATGCCATGCTATAATTTAAAGTTAGTTATATCGATGTGCAAATTTTTATCCTTGGGAATACATTAACTGCGAAGAAAGTATGTACAGAAGTTTTACCATTGGAAACATAAGGCAGAGATTTTAGGTGGATCCACCTTAAGATGGCCGTAGGTTCGAGTGTCGAATGAGGCATGGGTCATGTGTTCGTCTTACGGCACTGCCTCTCTCCCTTCCCTGTAATCGATTGCCCTAAATTTGGGAAGTCCGAATGCGCTTATAGTCCTCGGAGTTGCTTGTGGTTGTCGTCAAACGACAGAGACTAGAATTTTATGTGGAAAGAATAAACAAACTCATATAGCAATTAGGACCTGATACATTGATGACATATGTTGAAATGTCGTGCATTAATGGAAGTTTTGCTCACCGTATTCAAAACATGAAATGTACAGGTGCAAAATACAGGCTTCGTAACCTCAATTTCTGATTAATCCACGTGATAAATACTGATACACTGTAAAAAAATTCGGAAACGTGTTTCTGATACAACGAAAAGTAACCTGAATTTCACTGATTTTTCGTACGTCAGGAAAATTCTGTATTTTCAGAAACCTTTACGTTCCTTTTGACAATAAGTTGCCGTTTTTAAGATATTGTGACATCTTCACGACTCACAAACAAAACTCATTGTTGTCTTAATTCAACTTACAACATATAACACTTTAATTAATTAAATAAACACCGAAATATACTTATATGATCCGTCAAGCTTCTACAATTCTCTCAAATTGTGAAGATGACAATCCGATTTTTGGTGTAAATGTGACAAGGATGGTAAGTCAGATAATATCCGAAAACTTGAAAATGTCATCGTCCTGGAGCGTGACTCGAACCCGCGTCTCCCAGATAGCGCCCGGGTATGCTAACCACTACACAACTCAGAACGACCAAGTCTCAAGTTTCCGATTAATTTGAATATAAAACTTTTCTCTGCACACAACGCACGCTCGCGTTTCTATCTCGAAATCTCCATGCTATCACGTGAATTCTGACGTCAGCTATGCAGGACTGGGAACGGCACAATGTGTTAACGGAAAAATTCTGAATTTTCAGAAACCCTTCCGCAATTCCTTTCGTGTATTAACAAAAAAAAAAAAAAAAAACAACCTTTTTGGTTCTCACTTTTTCCATATCCATATGACGAAAACTTTCCGTTAAATGCTAAATTTCACTTTACGTTCCCACCAGGGGACGTAAAGTCACATCTTATTTTTGTCTATATCTCTGTTTCTAAGAGTTCGTAAGCTCACGATTCCGTTTACAGCAATATCTGAAGGATTAAAAACCTGATTGAAAATCTTCTTTCTTTCGTCAGATCTATTGTTTTCCATACCGGTTCCATTGACTTTGAATAGCTTTGATAAATTTAATTTGCGTCAGAACGGATTCAAAAGACGTGCTTATTACACCCGAAAATTCGGTGTCATCTTTCTTGTTTAGAATTTCGATTTAGTTTACGAGAAATTAAATTTTTAAATTTCACAAAATTCTCTATTTCGCGATGGGATCCATTTTAAAAAACGGATATAATGCAAACTATAAATCATAACGCATTGTAATTTTTACAGCATCAACACATAACTATCATCCCTCTTTTTAAAAAAAAATAAAAATTAAGTAAAAGTCATTTTCTGATTTTTAAGCATTTTTTACGCTTTCCAACCGTTGGTTGAAGAAGCGTACATGCTCCAGCTTTGTCCGTCTGCCTGTCTGCAAGATAATTAACTCGCGTTAAAATGGTTCGATTTCGATGAAATTTCGGTATGTGGTAGGGGACAACTGGGGACGAACCCTATTGAAAATGGGCAAAATGGGGTCAAAGGTCAGGACATAGGAGCGGGATCCATTCCATCGCCCTTATGCTTCGATTGCGACAAAACTGTATTAAGTTGTTCCGGAGGTATGCTGAACCAATTCTGTTGAATATCATTGAAATGGGGTCAAAGGTCATGGCACATAAGCGATATTTATTTCACAGCCATTATTCTCATAACGTGAGTAATAACTTGAGTAATGATTTCTGGTATGTTGAAAAGCGTATCATAATCAATGCATTGCATGATTTTACTGACTTGTTTAAAGACGCGAAAGAAAGGTACGAACGGCTTTCTCTGACTTCTGGGTTAACCACACAGGAAAGTTCTGGTCCCGTGACCTGCTGCCATAGTGACGCAGCTATTTTTAGCACTCTCTTTTCATTGGGTGAAAGGACAGGCTACAATCAAACTCGTAATGACGCAATGCTTAATGACGTATCGACGTTTTTAAAGTTTGGCGTTTTCCGCCGGCACGCGTGAGTATCTATATAAATATAAGCTTTCGCTTTGTATATAAAAAGCAAAGAGGGAAAATGCGAGTGTGTTCGTCCGCGAATTGCTCAACCACTTCTAAATAAATGACTTAGACATCTGAAAATTGACCTGCTGATAGGTCTTAAGGTCCGGATACCTAGAAAAGTCCCAAAACAAAAACAAACAAAAATGGCGGCTTTGGAACGTTGTCTGCTTGAACTTTTTGCGAATTGTTATACCACTTTTAAATAACCTAGAGATCTAAAAATTGGCATGCTGTAGGTCTTAAAGTCTGGATACCTGCAAATGCACGAAAAAAACAAACAAACAAACAAACAAACAAAACAACAGCATTTTGGACACTTCTACACCTAGAAAAAAGTCTGAAAACCAAAAATTTCAAAAGGGTGGCTTAGCTTTACAGTTTTAAAATGCTGATAGGTTTAAAGATAATTTTGTCAGAATCATTGAAATGCTTTGAAAATTTCAAATTTTAATTTAAAATTATGGGGCGCTTGCTCTATTTTACGTCAAATCGTATGCATTGACGTCACGACGCTTTTCTAAATCGTGAAACAGTTTCGGATTTTAAGTTACTTTTCTTTCTCTTAATTACTTTTCCCTTTCTTTAATTTTAAGTTCAAAAAATGATTTTATAGATTCACCGTTCGGAGAACGGGCATGATTGCTAATACTATAAAACAGTACATTTCCCTTTTTCTTAAAGATAATTAAAAGTCATTGTCAGTTGAATTAGATCTCAAATTACAGAGCATTCTGTTGCTCCAAAAATCGTGACGAAAAAAATACTTAATTTGTGAATAGTAATAAATAAAAAATAAAATTATTACAAACCTATTAAAAATAAGCTTTAACAGAAAATAAAACGACTGATTTACTCGCATTAATGAAAGACAAATCATCCCGATGAAAAATTCAGGGTTTTCGATTTTGCGAAATTTCTGTATATATACGAAAAACTTCGAAACGGACTTTTCTGAAATAAACGGAATCAACTGACTACGTAAAATCTATGAAAATTGGGAAGCCAAAGAAAACGGGAACTTTTATAAACAGAAATTTCCCTAAAAGACAGACACCTACCAGTAACTTAGCCGCACGTTATTTTCAGAAATTTTCAGTGAATTCACACCACTTAATTTTTACAGTGTACTGTATTCCGGTGTTTAAGACAGCTATGTCAAGTTCACGAAGCTTGATTTTAAAATGGCGCACTGGTTGTGGGCATTCCTTTCCAGTGACCTAGCATGAGGTTGTACCACAAATGTAGTTGACCACTTAATGCCTACAGTTGTTTGTAGAAACGCATTGTTTAGTATCGGCATGGTAGGTCTCCTGTAGCGAAATGGAAATAGAGAGATCGACAGGAGTAGATTGAAAATCCAAAAGTATGGAAAGCTTGTTTCGGCGAAATCCGGGTTGATACTGAAAGAGCAAAGTCTCGTGCAGTTTCTGTAGTTGACAATAATTGCGGGATGATGAAACTCGTATGTTTTGTTTCTGATATCATCGGTTTTTCCAAAGTTTTAGCAGCAAATTTTGTGTATAATTTAGCGTGAATAATTGGACGACCTTCTGATTAATCGGCGCGATAACAACTTTTGGAGGTTTCTTCTGCTTTCACAGCAAGCGGGCTATGTGGAATCGGACGGTCGATCACTCATGCGATATAATATTGTAATGCGACACCACAAAATGGCCGCCACCTAAAGCATTGGAATATCGACAACGGCACTGCACCAAACTGGAACACTTCCACGAAGCCGTGTTTCAGACAAACCGGTTTCGCTTTAAAAAATAAGAAAGGAACAACAAAGGAGTTCGGTTTCACAAAAATCAGTTTTGTAGGAACAAATTGCTCGATGTCTCAATTCTCAGAACTCAATGCGTTCGTAAATAAAGTCTCGACAGACAATAAGCAACAATTTAGTTTCGAAGGTGAAATCTGGAAAGCCTTGTTTGAGTTTATTAAGCCCGCCTCGCCTTTCTACTTTCCTGGTTTATTTACCAAGCACTTGAAACTAGGATAAACGTATACCTAACGTATATGAGACTTGGTGCCTCACAAAACTTTTTCAGACAAAATAAAACTAGAATATTAAGTCTACCTTGCATAATAACAGCAAGTTCATGATACAATTTCGTATTTAGGGGTTTTAGTCAATCAGTGAGAGAGTACGGCTAATGCAAGGAAAGATTGTTCTGTTCTCTCTGTTTCTGCTCGTTGCATGCGTGTAAACCAGATAACTTCCCCGAAAATTCAAATCGACGTAGATATATTTATCGCAGTCTCAGAGGCGAATTTACCATTGGATATGCAGGTTGCAGAATGGAGGTCAAGTTTTAGGCATTAAAAATTTTCATAAAAAATTCTATTAAAAGAATATATTTGTAGAACATATTATTTTAAATAAATGATTAACTATTAAATAAAAAAAAGTGTTCCTAGTTACGAGTGTGAGCAACGGAATATTTGATAAGTACCCATAGCGCAAAATATTTTTTCTCTAAATATCTGTTCCCACAGCTAACAAAGCGAAACCTTTCTCTAAATATTTGGACCTATAGTTAAAAAAGTAAAACATGTTTTTTTAAAAATCTGGACTTGTAGCTAAGAGAACATAAAGTAAAAAAGTGATATAAAAAATATTGTATCCATCCAAAGAAATAAATTTTCAGCTTTTGTTCCACTGATTGCTTTATTATGTATAGCAAATTCAATTTATACATATAACTTAAATTTACTGATATTACTCGGCAGACTTATTATGTCACTGCATTCAATATAGTGAATTCAATACAGTGATAGTGAATTCAGTATGGCGAATAACAGTGAATGTATTTAGTGAATTCAATACAGTGATAGTGAATTTAATAGTGATTTATACGGTGAATTCAATACAGTGATAGTGAATTCATGAGTGAATGTATACAGTGAATTCAACACAGTGATAGTGAATTCAATAGGGAATGTATACAGTGAATTCAATACAGTAATAGTGAATTCAATAGTGAATGTATACAGTGAATTCAACACAGTGATAGTGAATTCAATAGTGAATGCATACAGTGAATTCAATACAGCGATAGTGAATTCATTAGTGAATGTATACGGTGAATTCAATACAGTGATAGTGAATTCAATAGTGAATGTATGCAGTGAATGCAACACAGTGATAGTGAATTCAATAGTGAATGTATACAGTGAATTCAACACAGTGATAGTGAATGTATGCAGTGAATTCAATACAGTGAATTCAATAGTGAATGTATACAGTGAATTCTTAACAGTGATAGTGAATTCAAGAGTGAATGTATACAGTGAATTCAACACAGTGATAGTGAATTCAATAGTGAATGTATACAGTGATAGTGAATTCAATAGTGAATGTATACAGTGATAGTGAATTCAATACAGTTATAGTGAATTCAATGGCTAATGTACAGTATATCGTGAATTCAGTATAGCGATTAATAGAGAGAACTTGGATTGATAGAGAAAACTTGAATAATTGAGAAAACTTATATTGATAGACAAAATTTGAATGATTTATGTTTTCCCTGTCTATGCAGCAAGCTGAAAGTTTGTTAATGGGAACAGATAATAGAGAAAGAATATTCAACTCACTTGTGTGAGTAGTAAATATTTGACTGAATGCAAGATGCCTTTATTAATCAATTTAATAATCACGATACATTTCAAAAGCTGGTCATTTGGTTTGTAGAGAACTGAGGAAAGAGGGAATCAGTTTTTAATATACGTTCTGGAAAAGGAAATAGCTATCAAATCGCATACCTCTGATCTCTTACACAAGCAAATACAACTACCTGTATAAATGAAAAAAAGGAAAAGACATTCTCAGGCCTCTTACAGAAGACCACACCACTACAGCTTGCCATAAAGTGATGTGCAAGATGGCAGTAAGAGAAGACATCACTTACGCTGCTGGGGTGTAGGGTGGCGAGGGTAAATCCCAGCAAAGAAAAATCTAGGTAGTGCATGCTGCTCACAGACCTAAGGTGATTTCTGGAGCGCCTAGATGTGCACCCACCAGAGACTTGAGGGACCAGCTTTTGTAAATCCCAGAAGAGGAAAATCTAGGTGGTGCATGCAGCTCAAAGCCCTAAGGTGATTTCTGGAGCGCCTAGGTGTGCTCATACCAGAGACTTGAGGGATCAGCTTTTGTAAATCCCAGAAGAGGAAAATCTAGGTGGTTCATGCAACTCAAAGCTCTTAGGTGATTTCTGGAGCGACTAGGTGTGCTCGTACCAGAGACTTGAGGGGGCAGCTTTTGTAAATCCTAGAAGAGGAAAATCTAGGTGGTGCATGGAGCTCAAAGCCCTAAAGTGATTTCTGGAGCGCCTAGGTGTGTTCGTATCAAAGACTTAAGGGACCAGCTTTTGTAAATCCCAGCAGAGGAAAACCTAGGAGCATGCAGCTCTAAGCCCTAAGGTGATTTCTGGAGCGACTAGTTGTGCTCCCACCAGAGACTTCAGGGACCAGCTTTTGTAAATCTCAGAAGAGGAAAATCTAGGTGGTCCATGCAGCTTTAAGCCTTAAAGTGATTTCTGGAGTGCCTATGTGTGCTCCCACCAGAGACTTGAGGGACCAGCTTTTGTAAATCCCAGAAGTGGAAAATTTAGGTGGTGCATGCAGCTCAAATCCCTAAGGTGATTACTGGAACGTCTAGATGTGCTCCCATCAGAGATTTGAGGGACCATCTTCATGTCGAAAAAGTTAGTGAGCTCACCCATCGTCTCATAAAAGGAAGAGAAATTAGATAACACGAATACGTCCCTAAGACGCCCCAGCTACAGGACACATCTCCCCTCCCCTTCGTAAGGAATCTGAAGAATAGGTACACTGTTGAGCAGGAACTTAAAATTCAATTACATTGGGCATCTTGTGAAGTACCCCTGAGCTGATACAAGAGTCAGAACGGGAAGTTGCAGCAATAAGACGAAGTCAGTGTAGTTCAGTCGGGAGAATAACTAGCTCCAGAGCGAGGATACGTGGGTTAGAAACCCACCACCTGCAGTGAGGGCTTTATTTTTATATTGACGCCCGAACATAAAAATGAATCCCCTAGCCGTGAGGTTAGATAATAATCTGTGATGTGTCTTCCACACATCGTCTGGAATTAATGAGCATTCTCTCTCTCTCTCTCTCTCTCTCTCTCTCTCTCTCTCTCTCTCTTCGTTGCTTGGTTCGAGCGTCGTGACCCAATTCATATCCTGTTTGGCAGTCAAGGTTCGCTATTCCTGTCTATCCTCTATAGTTCTCGTGATTTCTGCAACTGATAGATTTGTGAGAGCGTTTATTTAATCGATGAATCTGTCTGGGGGCTTGTTCTCGTTTTTTTTTTTTTTGCCGTCGACTTTCCCTTGAATACAAAGTTTTCCTAAACCGTCTCGCCAGGACGATGTGGCCGAAGAAGGTTAATACATGTCGTTAGACTGCCGGAAGAAGTCGCTTGTGCGCGTCTACAACGAGTTCTCTCAAGATTGATGCATTAGTACTACGCACAACCCAGAATATTCTCAGCATGCGTCTGTAGCAGATCATTTTAAACGCCTCAAGTCGTCTGCGACATGCTGCATTTAAGGTCCATGTTTCAGAATTGTAAATCGCGATGGGGAACACGAATGTCTTGACCAGCTTCAGCTTTGTGGTTTTGCTGATGTGACGATCCTTCTAGATTTTTGTGAGCCCTGCCAGGGCAGCTTTGGTCCTTTTGATCTCACCTTCCCAATTGCCGTTGCTGGTTATGTGAACCCCCAGATATATCCTTGTTCTATACGCTTCGAAAAATCTGTGATGCTTCTTCTACACATCAGTTGGAATTAATCAGAATTCCTTCTTCTGCATAGCGATCTCCTGCAGGTATGGTTAATCGGCTGACCCGGACACCTACGATTCTGTCTCAGCCCTTTCTCAAAGAGGAGGGAGATATATGTGACGTACTACTGCGGTGATGCAAGAGTCGAAACTGCAAGGTGCAGCCATAAGCCAAAGTTGATGTAGTTCAGACGGGAGAATAACTGACTCCGGAGCAAGGAGACGTGGTTTCAAATTCCACCACCTGCAAAAAGGGGTTTATTTTCCCAGTCTGATTGAAGCGAGTTAATGGAACATGTTGGTCTACGAGTTTTTGTCTTCAACATATTCCTTTGATCCTAAAAAGTTCATTTTGCTTATGGGTCTAAAAAATCGCTTTAAAATTAAAGGTTTTCAAATTTTGAAGGCAATGTCACGGGAAAATGGAGTAATGGCAAAATTATCTCGCAATGGGCGCATCACAGGAGTTAACGTGGATATAGGCTTCGGTTTCCGGAATTTTGTTAGAGCCTTTTCTATAATGGAAGAGTTGTATCCTCGCTGTACTGCAACACGTTTAAGGAAATAAAGTTCTTTTCCCAAACTGGCTTTATCTGAACATAAGTACGTATCGCGCGATATACGCAACTGTAAAAGGCGCTGAGTTTTTGTTGCGAAGAGTGATTGGACTTGGAGGTGAGAAAACAGAGAAAGGCTTCCGATAAATTTTAGTTGTGAGCGATCCATTTGAGCGAGTGACCAGGACGTCAAGGAATGGTAGGCATCCGTTATTTTCAGTTTCGTAGCTAAATTGAATGTGAGGATCAATGGAATTTTTAAGTTTGACTAATTCCGGAACTTCCGAATTTTTTCCTTTCCATCGAACAAAAGTATGGTCTACATATCGTATCCATAAGTCAAATTTCACGAGTTTGAAAAGTTTTTCTTCAAATCGACGCAGGTAGATTTCACATAATGTAGGTTACATGGCTAGACTATCCATCTGTTCATAAAACGTTCCACGGAAAGTAAAACTGAATTCAAGAATGCTCGGTTGTTTAATCATGCCCTGATTTCTACCTACACTGCATTTCGGTGACTATTTGCAGATTGTAATTGGAACTTATGGAATAAGATGTTTCTACCTGTCAACATCAGCAGTTATGTATTCAGGCATCTTTTCGGGGTGCTTAGCCCCCCCCCCCGAAAATCCATGAACGCCCCTCCGTAGGTTTTTGAGAGATCTCCCTTTATATTTAGTATAACCATTTTCGTTTATAGCTGAATATTTGGAAAATTTAATTTAAAAATTTGGAAAATGAGGAAAAATATTATAACAATAAAGAAAAAAAAAACAACAACAACACGTACTTCAATTTGAAATTTCTATCATCCTTCAATAAAAAATTAAACAGTCCTCGTTGAAGGGGCTTTTTTAAGCACCGACAACTCGGATTACTTCCGCAATAAAAACCTAATTCCACAGAGTAGAGATGTTTGCACTGAAATACATCATCATATTTTGGAAGCTAGCATTCCGCTTTATTTCAGTCTTCTATGCCGACATTCCATGCATACGGTTAAACCTCCGTGTAGCTAACGTGACGTTAGTTCTTCCACATACAATGGAATATTTGATACCTAATTTTTAACAATAGCAAATTATTAGAAATTATTCCCACAAAAAAGGGTTTTTTTTTTTTTTTTTTTTCCTGGCGATGGGTGGTTTACACTCTGTTAAAAAAAAAATCAAGGCACCTCAAACTGGCATCCAAACGATTAGTGAGTTTGTCTTTTACTGTGTAATCATCATCATCATCATTGTCAACCATTATCAATCCACTGCTGGACGAAGATCTCCCCAAGTTTCCTCCACAACGGTCTGTCTTGTGCCAATCTCCTCCATGTCACTCCCGCATACTTTCGAATTTCATCCACCCATCTTCCATCTGGTCTTTTTCTGGGTCTTTTCCTGTCCCTTGGAATCCAATCTAAAATTTCGGCTGTCCATCAATAGTCTGTCCTTCGGGCAGTATGTCCAGCCCATTGCCATTTCAGGGATTTAACTCTGATCATGATGTCTTCCACTCTTGTCATTTTTCGGATCCACGAGTTCCTTTTCTTATCTCTCCTGGTTACACCAAGCATGCACCTCTTCATGCTGCTTTGAGTTGTCTGCAGCCTTTGTATGTCTCTTTTAGTTACGGTCCACGTCTCTGCACCATACGTAAGCACTGGAAGGATGCATTGATCAAACACTTTTCTTTTAAGACATAATGGCATACTGCTCTTGAAAATTATGCTGTTTCTTCCAAAAGCTCTCCATGCAAGTTTTGTACGCCGATTAATTTCTTCATCAATGTGACCCTCACTTGATATTTGCTGTCCAAGATAAACGTACGTGCCTGTTATCTCCAGCTTTTCTCCATCAATCGATAAATCTTCATTTCTTGTAAAAGCATTGAACATCACTTTTGTCTTCTGAAAGTTCAGTTTTAATCTCACTTCTTTACTCTTGTCAGCAAGTTCCTGGATCATACTTTGCAGCTCTGATGGGGTAGTTGCAAAAATGACTACGTCATCAGCAAAACGAAGGTGGGTTAGATAATCTCCATTAATCTTTATCCCTTTGTTTTCTCAGTTCAGTGATTGAAAGACATTGGCCAGTGTGGCATTAAAGAGCTTCGGAGATATGGTGTCACCTTGTCTCACTCCCTTTCCAATTTTTATGTGTGTTGTATTTTCAAACAGCCGAATCTTTGCACTTGCATTTTCATAGATGTTATTAATAATATTAATGTATGCATCTTCAATACCGCAGGATTTCAGAGTCATTGTAACTGCTGATGATTTCAGAGAATCAAAGGCTTTTTGCTTCTTGTATGATGTCTACATTAATTCCATCTTCTCCTGGAGCTTTTCCACGCTTCATGTTCTTGATTTCATGTGCAACTTCTGCTGGGAGGACTGGAAGAACTCTGGTACCTTTCATGATGTCTGGAGTACATGTATCATCCCTTTCATATAATTTGGAGTAGAAAACTTTCACCCTTGTCAAAATTTAGCCTCTGTTTCTTGTTACAGAACCATCTTTTCTCAGTGCCATAATCTGTTTTCTTCCCTTACTGAGATATCTTTTTGCAATCTTTAGGCTTTGGTGGTTTTCAATTGCTTTCCTCACTAGTTCACAGTTGAATTTCCTTACGTCTTCAGTGATACTTTTTCGTACTGTCTTGCATAGCTCTATATATTCCACTTCGGAAGTCACACCTTCTTTAGTTGTCCTCATCTCTCTTCTTTTTTGCATCAACATTTTGGTTTTTTCCTGATAATTTATTCACATGCAACTTGTTCTTAGACCCAGCTAATTTTGTTGCTGTTTCCATAAGAGCTTTGGTTACTTTTCTGTTAACTTCAGAAATATCCACTTCTTCCGATGTTCGGCCTTCTAAAGCAGAGAATCTGTTCTTCAGTTCCAATTTGAAGGTATTATGGTGTTTTTTAAGGTTGGTTATGTCAATACATTTTGTTTGTCATATGAGCTTGCCACGTTCGAGTTTAGTGTTGAGGTGCATCTTACATCTCACCAATCTATGGTCACTACCTGTGTTGAACTTGTTTAGCACACTGCAGTCTTCTATGACGAATTTTTTTGTTACGCATAATAAAATCGATTTCACTTGTCGTCCCATTTGGATGTCTCCATGTCCGTTTCCTGTGTGGCTTTTTCTCGAAAACGGAGTTCATGATGTAAAACCCTTCTGCCTCTGCAAATTCTACGAGAGTATTTCCACGCTGGTTTCTGTTGCCGTGATCGAATTTACCTACTGAAGTTTCATTCTGTTGCCGTTGCACTATTTTCGCATTGAAATCTCCCATAATTATCTTCAAGTGCTGCTTACCTTTATTATTTGGATGACGAATTTCTTCATAAAATTCTTCAATTTCTTCTTCAGGGTGACTTGTGGTGGGTGCATAAGTTTGAATAATCTGAGCCTTGTACCTTCTCGAGAGTTGGATAACGAGTCGTGCAGCTCTGTCAGCGGAACTTTCAACTTCTGCAACTTTATCCTTCAGTTTCTTGTTTATTATAAATCCAACACCACTAGTTCTGCCAGTATCTTTCCCACGATAGTAGAAGAGATGTCCACTTTTCAGTTCAATGAGATCTTCTCCTTTTCTCCTTACCTCACTTAGCCCGACGATGTCCCACTTGATCCTTTGTAGTTCCTCTTCCAATTCAAGAAGCCTTGAATCAGAAGATAGGGAGCGTCCATTATACGTAGCCAAGGTCAGTATTAGATGGCAGCCTAGTCCGGTCCTCCGGGGGTTCTTAGCACCCTCTGCCTTCATGTAGCACTGGCCGCTGCCTTGGCCAGGTACATTCCAGCTGCCGGAGACTGAGGGCCAAGATTTAAGTTGTGGAGTCATTTTGGAGGGGTTTGGCCATAACTCACCACGCTGGCCAAGCGGGTTGGTGAGTGTGGGATAGCATTTCCTCTAATCCCGATGGTATAGTTATATCGCTATTGGCGGTCGTTGGAGCCCCTTTAGTGGGAACAGGATGCACCACGAGAAGGCGGGTTTGACATTTGTCAAGGAGAGGCTGTGATGTTACTCATCACCTGACCTTACATCCCACTGTGTAATACTATGTGCTAATCTAAATAATCTAAAGGTGCTGAAACCAAGTGGCAGGGAAATGGTTTGCACCATACGTTTTCAGGTAACACTGTAACGATTTTTTTAATAATCAGAAACACGCTTGTCGTAAGGCAAGGACATTTTTACACTCCTAATGTTTTTTGAAGGGAAGGCGGATATTTCCCCCAGTACAGCATTATCTTACTAGGATCCTTAATATTTTACCCCACCCCATGGTGAAATCCGTGGTCCATTACTGAATTAAACGGAAAGATATAACATATTTACTCACTTGTATGTGTAGATTTCTTGGAATCTGCATTTGCAGTATAAGAGCATAAGAAAATGTTTGTACCCTATTTAAAAAATGTTATATATATATATATTAATATAAATAACAAAATTGTGATTATGTGTATATAATCAGACAACAAGTTTTAGCCCCTTCGAAATTTGTAATCCCCCCCCTGAAAAAACGTCTCTGAATGCAACGCTGAACATCAGTCAAAAATTATTAAAATCAAATTAATGTATTCAACACGCTCTTTTAGAATTGTTTGTGTTGAATACGTTATTTTAGTATAAATAAATTCTATCTGCAATATGCTATATCAGTTATAATTTTAAGATGAATTTAACGCAACAGTTATTTTTCAAGTCTGTTGAAAAATGAAACAGTTTTTAAGAAAAACGCGAAGTAAAACAAAAACAATTTTTACTCATCATGTGGTTAAATTAACTCACTGGCATGAGAATTGAATGAAAAATGGCTACTATTTAGAAAATGTTCATAACTTTACTACTGGTTAGCGATTAATAATAACAAATTTTATTGAATTCGTTATTTATACACTACTACTGAATAATATTAATGTATAAAGTCCTTTACGATTTTCTTTCTCTCTCTCTCTCTCTCTCTTTTCATTGAGCATGCTCTGAGATGAACAAAGTTCTACATTCGTACGTTAACATGTGAGCATTGTATAACAACAGCATTTTTTTCCCCTTGAGGTATTTCACTTATAAATCAAGATTATATTTTAATTTGTAAGACCACTCCAGTTTTGTTTGCTTTTTTTTCAATGCCATTTATTTGAAATTTTTGTAAAATCATTAGGCTGTCCTTTATATCGTGAAAATTGTAACCCACTCCCTCTCCTTCAAACAAATATATTTTAGAAACCAAACAGAAAATTTGTCATCCGTTCTTTCTCTAGACGTAGAACTTCATATTGCTGTCAAACTCTGAGAAAGAGCCGAGGATTGTTCCTATTATTACAATAAGCTTCTACCAAATAAGAACACAGGTACTGAACTTGCTAAGTTTTATTAACGAAACAACTAGCAATAAATAAGTAATACATTTTGCCAAAGATCCACAATCACTTAAAGGAAATATAGGTATAAATAAAGGATAGTTATTGATGTGCTGCCATCTATCAGCAAATGGTCAAATTATTATTTCAGTATTTTCTGCGTAAATTAAAGCTTTTGAAAATAGGTGCTGCCATCTACTGTACTAAAGTTTAAACAGCAAGACTAAATACAATTGCATTATGTTAAAGTCATAATAAAACCAGAATAGGTCATGTGATGCGCCCAGTGGCATAGCCAGAAATTTCTTAGGAGTGGGGGTGGGAGGGGTGAGCCATGGATTTGGTTCATTGGTGAAAGCCGCATATATATGTTACTGTAAAAGCCCGAAAATTGGTAAATCCTAGGTTTGACCGGTAAGTCATGGCATTTACTGCATTACTAAGGTGGTAAAAAGTCCGAAAAATACTTGTAAACGCTTTCATTTCGGGCTTTTACCAAACCATTTCGGTAAATGCCTGCATTTACCAACACCAATTGGTAAAAGTCCGAAATAAGCAATGAGTCTGTCAAAGCCTGTAGCGCGCACGTGCCAGCTCAGGTGACATTTTGTTCTTAAACCAATTTACCTTGTGCAAAGAAATTTTTTAAGTATCGAAGAAGTCGGAAAGGAAAAACTAAGTGTACGTGAAGTGGTGAACAAGCTTTCTTTAGTTGGTGGACAAGAATTCAAAAAATGCAACTGTTCAAAGAAGTGTACCACAAAGATGTGTTTGTGCAAATCAGCCAATCTACTTTGAAACTCCAAATGTCATAACAGTCAACCTTCCTGTAATATGTAAGTTTAATTACAATTTGATAATGTTGAAGGAAATCCTGAATAATAAGTTACTTTTATTTCATGAACATTTTCTTGTTATACATTAATTAAATGTAGTAAAATAATAAAGTAGTCATGTTTAATGTTATTCTGGACATTATGCTTGAAATTTTAATTGACAAAACAAATTTTTATAGTGTATTAGTTTAATTGTGAAAATTAATTTAATTTCTTATTCCAATTACACACTTTTTAAATAAACAATAACAATTAAAAATATGGGCCCAATACAACAGATATCATACAAAAAAATTATGTAACATAAACGACTGTTTCAGTATTTTAAAACTTACAAACAAAACGCACTTTTACCAATTGGTGTTGGCAAAATAGTTTGGTAAAAGCATTTTGCCAACACCAATTGTTTAACGAAATGGTTTGGTAAAAGCCCGAAATGAAAGAATTTACAAGTATTTTTCGGACTGATACCACATTAGTATCATAAATGCCAGGATTTACCTGTCAAACCTAGGATTTACCAAAGTCCGGGCTTTTACAGTAACATATACATACAGTATATATAAATATCGCTTTAAATTCGTGCTGAATCCACCCTCAAGAGAAGGGGGAGGGGGAGGGGTTCGGAACCGAGGACGTTCCCTGGTTACGCCTTGGATGCGTCTGTCCCTCTTACTTTTCTTTATAAATTAGAGGGCTTGAAATTGTGACTTTGAACAATGAAAGAATTCTCCAAATCGTTGCAGGATTTCTTAAAATATGTTCACTTTGATTTTTCAAAGTGCGATGAAGCATGGCAGCTCATACAGGGTGTTCGGATGGAAGTTATCCAAAATAAAAAAATATTATATCTCGAAAAGTATTTATTATATACACTTCTGATTTTCGTCATTACAAAGGAAAAATGTCAAAAAATTTTCACTCGCTATAATTGTCTCAATGAATTTCAATGTAGGCACTGTTGGTGGCCCGACAATTATCCAGACGATAGTCGATCTCATTCCGCGTTACTTCAAGCATTTTCGATGTCACAGTAGCCACATCGTCAGGCATTCAAGTGCTGAAGGTCGGTGATCTTGATCTGGTATAGACATTTTAGTTGACATAACCCCACAGGAAAAAAATCAAGTGGGGTTAAATCTGGCGACTGAGGAGGTCAAGCAATTGGTCTACTTCTGCCGATCCACCTCCCAGACATCTCGAAATCCACGGTGACCCCTAACGACGGGGCTGAAATGTGGCGGTTACGCGTCGTGTTGAATGATGGTTTGAGGTGGTAGCTAGGGTAGAGCAAACAGTTCTATCATGTCCAGGCACGAGATCTTGGTGACAGTTTCTTCCGAAAAAAAGAAAGATCAGATCAGTATCGTGCATCAAGCCAACCCAAATGTTAACTTTGGTGCTGCCTCTCTCTAGCTCACATGTGAATGTGGATTTTCATTACCCCAAATTCTGTAGCTGAACCGCTTCACAGTCCCATCACTGTTTCTTTCAGGCACACATCCAGGGATGCCAAGCCCACCCGGAAATGACCCCCCCCAGAGACATTTTAGGTTACCGAACCAACTTTTAATAAATTCAGGCTATCATGAAAAAGGAAGTTTCGTTTCTTTTTATGCTACAAATATTTCTCCAATTATAGATACTTGTTCAAATGGTACTAGTTATAGATTTTTTTATAAAAAAGTGTATTACGATGCATGATATTCTTTAAAATATAAGTAGACTAATCATGCCTAATTGTCTGGGAATCGTGATTCATGATCTCTTAACGTTGAATGCATTTTAATATATAAAAATTTCAAGCCAGCGGACCCTCCCCCTCCTCCTTTAGCTGAAAAAGGTTTCTTATTCCTGAAATATTTGGAGAAATAATTACTATATCAGGAATGTATATAGAATTTTTCTTCGGGGGGGGGGGTGAAATCCACCATCTGGAACAAGATTAAAGTTAATGAAAAATTGAAGAAAAATTAAAGCATTTTTTTCTGATGTAAATTGATACATTTTTATAAAATTAAGGCATTGTTTTTCTAATGTAAGTGGCGTTTTAACAAAAAAAAAAAAAAAAAAAAAAAAGACTATATATCTAGCAAAGTGGCGCATCTTTAAATGCGCCACTTTGCTAGATATATAGTCATCATCATCATCATCATCATTGTCAACCATTATCAATCCACTGCTGGACGAAGGTCTCCCCAAGTTTCCTCCACAACGGTCTGTCTTGTGCCAGTCTCCTCCATGTCACTCCCGCATACTTTCGAATTTCATCCACCCATCTTCCATGTGGTCTTCTTCTGGGTCTTTTCCTGTCCCTTGGAATCCAATCTAAAATTTCGGCTGTCCATCGATGGTCTGTTCTTCTGGCAGTATGTCCAGCCCATTGCCATTTCAGGGATTTAACTCTGATCATGATGTCTTCCACTCTTGTCATTTTTCGGATCCACGTGTTCCTCTTCTTATCTCTCCTGGTTACACCAAGCATGCACCTCTCCATGCTGCTTTGAGTTGTCTGCAGCCTTTGTATGTCTCTTTTAGCTAAGGTCCACGTCTCTGCACCATACGTAAGCACTGGAAGGATGCATTGATCAAACACTTTTCTTTTAAGACAGAATGGCATATTGCTCTTGAAAATTATGCTGTTTCTTCCAAAAGCTCTCCAGGCAAGTTTTGTACGCCGATTAATTTCTTCACCAATGTGACCCTCACTTGATATCTGCTGTCCAAGATAAACGTACGTGTCTGTTATCTCCAGCTTTTCTCCATCAATCGATAAATCTTCATTTCTTGTAAAAGCATTGTACATCACTTTTGTCTTCTGAAAGTTCATTTTTATCCCACTTCTTTACTCTTGTCAGCAAGTTCCTGGATCATACTCTGTAGCTCTGATGGGGTAGTTGCAAAAATGACTATGTCATCAGCAAAACGAAGGTGGGTTAGATAATCTCCATTAATCTTTATCCCTTTGTTTTCTCAGTTCAGTGATTGAAAGACATTTTCCAATGTCGCATTAAAGAGCTTCGGAGATATGGTGTCACCTTGTCTCACTCCTTTTCCAATTTTTATGTGTGTTGTATTTTCAAACAGCCGAATCTTTGCACTTGCATTTTCATAGATGTTATTAATAATATTAATGTATGCATCTTCAATACCGCAGGATTTCAGAGCCATTGTAACTGCTGATGGTTTCACCGAATCAAAGGCTTTTTCATAATCGATAAAAGCCATGCACAATGGAAGTTCATATTCCCTCGCTCTTTCAATTAGTTTTCTCAGTACGTGGATATGATCTATTGTGCTGTAGCCACTCCTGAATACAGCTTGTTCTCTCGGTTGAGCCATGTCCAGAGTCACCTTCAAGCGGTGTGAAAGAACTTTAGTGAAGATTTTATAAACCACTGATAGGAGGCTGATAGGTCTGTAGTTCCTGAGATCCTCAATGTCACCTTTTTTATGTAGCAAGATCATTGTAGCGGTGTTCCAATCCTCAGGAATTTTCCCTTCATTAAGGCATCGAGTGAAAATTTGGGCGAGTACTGTTTCGATTTCTCCACTTGCTTCTTGTATGATGTCTACAGTAATTCCATCTTCTCCTGGAGCTTTTCCCCGCTTCATGTTCTTGATTGCATATGCAACTTCTGCTGGAAGGACTGGAAGAACTCTGGTACTGGTACCTTTCATGATGTCTGGAGTACATGTATCATCCCTTTCATATAATTTGGAGTAGAAATCTTTCACTCTTGTCAAAATTTCGCCTCTATTTCTTGTTACAGAACCATCTTCTTTTCTCAGTGCCATAATCTGTTTTTTCCACTTACTGAGATGTCCCTTTGCTATCTTTAGGCTTTGGTTGTTTTCAATTGCTTTCCTTACTAGTTTTGTTTTCAATTGCTTTCCTTACTAGTTCACAGTTGAATTTCCTTACGTCTTCAGTGATACTTTTTCGTACTGTCTTGCATAGCTCTATATATTCCACTTTGGAAGTCACATCTTCTTTAGTTGTCCTCATCACTCTTCTTTTTTGCATCAACATTTTGGTTTTTCCTGATAATTTGTTCACATGCAATTTGTTCTTAGACCCAGCTAATTTTGTTGCTGTTTCCATAAGAGCTTTGGTTACTTTTTCTGTTAACTTCAGAAATATCCACTTCTTCCGATGTTCGGCCTTCTAAAGCAGAGAATCTGTTCTTCAGTTCCAATTTGAAGGTATTATGGTATTTTTTAAGGTTGGTTATGTCAATACATTTTGTTTGTCTTATGAGCTTGCTACGTTCGAGTTTAGTGTTGAGGTGCATCTTACATCTCACCAATCTATGGTCACTGCCTGTGTTGAACTTGTTTAGCACACTGCAGTCTTCTATGACGAATTTTTGTTACACATAATAAAATCAATTTCACTTGTCGTCCCATTTGGATGTCTCCATGTCCATTCCCTGTGTGGCTTTTTCTTGAAAAAGGAGTTCAAGATGAAAAACCCTTCTGCCTCTGCAAACTCTACGAGAGTATTTCCACGCTGGTTTCTGTTGCCGTGACCGAATTTACCTACTGAAGTTTCATTCTGTTGCCGTTGCCCTATTTTTGCATTGAAATCTCCCATAATTATCTTCAAGTGCTGCTTACCTTTATTATTTAGATCACGAATTTCCTCATAAAATTCTTCAATTTCTTCTTCAGCATGACTTGTGGTGGGTGCATAAGTTTGAATAATCTGAGCCTGGTATCTTCTCGAGAGTTGGATAACGAGTCGTGCAGCTCTGTCAGAGGAACTTTCAACTTCTACAACTTTATCCTTCAGTTTCTTGTTAATTATAAATCCAACACCACTAGTTCTGCCAGTATCTGTCCCACGATAGTAGAAGAGATGTCCACTTTTCAGTTCAATGAGATCTTTTGCTTTTCTCCTTACCTCACTTAGCCCGACGATGTCCCACTTGATCCTTTGTAGTTCCTCTTCCAATTCAAGAAGCCTTGAATCAGAAGATAGGGAGCGTCCGTTATACGTAGCCAAGGTCAGCATCAGATGGCAGCCAAGTCCGGTCCTCCGGGGATTCTTAGCACCCTCTGCCTTCATGTCGCACTAGCCGCTGCCTTGGCCAGGTACGTTCCAGCTGCCGGAGAATGAGGGCCAAGATTTAAGTTGTGGAGTCATTTTGGAGGGGTTCGGCTATAACTCACCACGCTGGCCAAGCGGGTTGGTGAGTGTGGGATAGCATTTCCTCTAATCCCGATGGTATAGTTATACCGCTATTGGCGGTCGTCAGAGCCCCTTTAGTGGGAACAGGATGCACCACGAGAAGGCGGGGTTGACATTTGTCAAGGAGAGGCTGTGATGTTACGCATCACCTGACCTTACATCCCATGTATATATATATATATATATATATATATATATATATATACATCCCATGTATATATATATATATATATATATATATATATATATATATATCATCATCATCATCATTGTCAACCATTATCAATCCACTGCTGGACGAAGGTCTCCCCAAGTTTCCTCCACAACGGTCTGTCTTGTGCCAGTCTCCTCCATGTCACCCCTGCATACTTTCGAATTTCATCCACCCATCTCCCATGTGGTCTTCTTCTGGGTCTTTTCCTGTCCCTTGGAATCCAATCTAAAATTTCGGCTGTCCATCGATGATCTGTCCTTCTGGCAGTATGTCCAGCCCATTGCCATTTCAGGGATTTAACTCTGATCATGATGTCTTCCACTTTTGTCATTTTTCGGATCCACGAGTTCCTCTTCTTATCTCTCCTGGTTACACCAAGTATGCACCTCTCCATGCTTCTTTGAGTTGTCTGCAGCCTTTGTATGTCTCTTTTAGTTAAGGTCCACGTCTCTGCACCATACGTAAGCACTGGAAGGATGCATTGATCAAACACTTTTCTTTTAAGACATAATGGCATATTGCTCTTGAAAATTATGCTGTTTCTTCCAAAAGCTCTCCAGGCAAGTTTTGTACGCCGATTAATTTCTTCATCAATGTGACCCTCACTTGATATCTGCTGTCCAAGATAAACGTACGTGGCTGTTATCTCCAGCTTTTCTCCATCAATCGATAAATCTTCATTTCTTGTAAAAGCATTGAACATCACTTTTGTCTTCTGAAAGTTCATTTTTAATCCCACTTCTTTACTCTTGTCAGCAAGTTCCTGGATCATACTCTGCAGCTCTGATGGGGTAGTTGCAAAAATGACTACGTCATCAGCAAAACGAAGGTGGGTTAGATAATCTCCATTAATCTTTATCCCCTTGTTTTCCCAGCTCAGCGACTGAAAAACACCCTCCAATGTGGCATTAAAGAGCTTCGGAGATATGGTGTCACCTTGTCTCACTCCCTTTCCAATTTTTACGTGTGTTGTATTTTCAAACAGCCTAATCTTTGCACTTGCATTTTCATAGATGTTATTAATAATATTAATGTATGCATCTTCAATACCGCAGGTTTTCAGAGCCATTGTAACTGCTGATGGTTTCACCGAATCAAAGGCTTTTTCATAATCGATAAAAGCCATGCACAATGGAAGTTCATATTCCCTTGCTCTTTCAATTAGTTCTCTCAGCACGTGGATATGATCTATTGTGCTGTAGCCACTCCTGAATCCAGCTTGTTCTCTCGGTTGAGCCATGTCCAGTGTTACCTTTAAGCGGTGTGAAAGAACTTTAGTGAAGATTTTATAAACTACTGATAGGAGGCTGATAGGTCTGTAGTTTCCGAGATCCTCAATGTCACCTTTCTTATGTAGCAGGATCATTGTAGCGGTGTTCCAATCCTCAGGAATCTTTCCTTCATTAAGGCATCGAGTGAAAATTTGGGCGAGTACTGTTTCGATTTCTCCACTTGCTTCTTGTATGATGTCTACAGTAATTCCATCTTCTCCTGGAGCTTTTCCCCGCTTCATGTTCTTGATTGCATGTGCAACTTCTGCTGGAAGGACTGGAGGAACTCTGGTACTGGTATCTTTCATGATGTCTGGAGTGCATGTATCGTCCCTTTCATATAATTTGGAGTAGAAATCTTTCACTCTTGTCAAAATTTCGCCTCTATTTCTTGTTACAGAACCATCTTCTTTTCTCAGTGCCATAATCTGTTTTCTTCCCTTACTGAGATGTCCCTTTGCTATCTTTAGGCTTTGGTTGTTTTCAATTGCTTTCCTCACTAGTTCACAGTTGAATTTTCTTACGTCTTCAGTGATACTTTTTCTTACTGTCTTGCATAGCTCTATATATTCCACTTTGGAAGTCACATCTTCTCTAGTTGTCCTCATCTCTCTTCCTTTTTGCATCAACATTTTCGTTTTTCCTGATAATTTATTTACATGCAACTTGTTCTTAGACCCAGCTAATTTTGTTGCTGTTTCCATAAGAGCTTTGGTTACTTTTCTGTTAACTTCAGAGATGTCCACTTCTTCTGATGTTAGGCCTTCTAAAGCAGAGAACCTGTTCTTCAGTTCCAACTTGAAGGTATTATGGTGTTTTTTAAGGTTGGTTATGTCAATAGATTTTGTTTGTCTTATGAGCTTGCCACGTTCAAGTTTAGTGTTGAGGTGCATCTTACATCTCACCAATCTATGGTCACTACCTGTGTTGAACTTGTTTAGCACACTGCAGTCTTCTATGACGAATTTTTTGTTACACATAATAAAATCAATTTCACTTGTCGACCCATTTGGATGTCTCCAAGTCCATTTCCTGTGTGGCTTTTTCTTGAAAAAGGAGTTCAAGATGAAAAACCCTTCTGCCTCTGCAAACTCAACGAGAGTATTTCCACGCTGGTTTCTGTTGTCGTGACCAAATTTACCTACTGAAGTTTCATTCTGTTGCCGTTGCCCTATTTTTGCATTGAAATCTCCCATAATTATTTTCAAATGCTGCTTACCTTTATTATTTAGATGACAAATTTCCTCATAAAATTCTTCAATTTCTTCTTCAGGATGACTTGTGGTGGGTGCATAAGTTTGAATAATCTGAGCCTGGTATCTTTTCGAGAGTTGGATAACAAGTCGTGCAGCTCTGTCAGAGGAACTTTCAACTTCTACAACTTTATCCTTCAGTTTCTTGTTTATTATAAATCCAACACCACTAGTTCTGCCAGTATCTGTCCCACGATAGTAGAAGAGATGTCCACTTTTCAGTTCGATGAGATCTTCTCCTTTTCTCCTTACCTCACTTAGCCCCACGATGTCCCACTTGATCCTTTGTAGTTCCTCTTCCAATTCAAGAAGCCTTGAATCAGAAGATAGGGAGCGTCCATTGTACGTAGCCAAGGTCAGCATCAGATGGCAGCCTAGTCCGGTCCTCCGGGGATTCTTAGCACCCTCTG
Source organism: Macrothele yani (assembly GCA_039090855.1). Lineage (NCBI taxonomy): Eukaryota > Metazoa > Arthropoda > Arachnida > Araneae > Macrothelidae > Macrothele > Macrothele yani. Next base: position 39,191,271 of record CM077004.1, read on the forward strand.
CCTTCATGTCCCACTGGCCGCTGCCTTGGCCAGGTACATTCCAGCTGCCGGAGACTGAGGGCCAAGATTTAAGTTGTGGAATCATTTTGGAGGGGTTTGGCCATAACTCACCACGCTGGCCAAGCGGGTTGGTGAGTGTGGGATAGAATTTCCTCTAATCCCGATGGTATAGTTATACCGCTATTGGCGGTCGTCAGAGCCCCTTTAGTGGGAACAGGATGTACCACGAGAAGGCGGGGTTGACATTTGTCAAGGAGAGGCTGTGATGTTACGCATCACCTGACCTTACATCCCATATATATATATATATATATATATATATATATATATATATATATATATATATATATATATATATATATATATATATATATATATATATATACATCCCATGTATATATCATCATCATCATCATTGTCAACCATTATCAATCCACTGCTGGACGAAGGTCTCCCCAAGTTTCCTCCACAACGGTCTGTCTTGTGCCAGTCTCCTCCATGTCACCCCTGCATACTTTCGAATTTCATCCACCCATCTCCTATGTGGTCTTCTTCTGGGTCTTTTCCTGTCCCTTGGAATCCAATCTAAAATTTCGGCTGTCCATCGATGATCTGTCCTTCTGGCAGTATGTCCAGCCCATTGCCATTTCAGGGATTTAACTCTGATCATGATGTCTTCCACTCTTGTCATTTTTCGGATCCACGAGTTCCTCTTCTTATCTCTCCTGGTTACACCAAGCATGCACCTCTCCATGCTTCTTTGAGTTGTCTGCAGCCTTTGTATGTCTCTTTTAGTTAAGGTCCACGTCTCTGCACCATACGTAAGCACTGGAAGGATGCATTGATCAAACACTTTTCTTTTAAGACATAATGGCATATTGCTCTTGAAAATTATGCTGTTTCTTCCAAAAGCTCTCCAGGCAAGTTTTGTACGCCGATTAATTTCTTCATCAATGTGACCCTCACTTGATATCTGCTGTCCAAGATAAACGTACGTGTCTGTTATCTCCAGCTTTTCTCCATCAATCGATAAATCTTCATTTCTTGTAAAAGCATTGAACATCACTTTTGTCTTCTGAAAGTTCATTTTTAATCCCACTTCTTTACTCTTGTCAGCAAGTTCCTGGATCATACTCTGCAGCTCTGATGGGGTAGTTGCAAAAATGACTACGTCATCAGCAAAACGAAGGTGGGTTAGATAATCTCCATTAATCTTTATCCCCTTGTTTTCCCAGCTCAGCGACTGAAAAACACCCTCCAATGTGGCATTGAAGAGCTTCGGAGATATGGTGTCACCTTGTCTCACTCCCTTTCCAATTTTTACGTGCGTTGTATTTTCAAACAGCCTAATCTTTGCACTTGCATTTTCATAGATGTTATTAATAATATTAATGTATGCCTCTTCAATACCGCAGGTTTTCAGAGCCATTGTAACTGCTGATGGTTTCACCGAATCAAAGGCTTTTTCATAATCGATAAAAGCCATGCACAATGGAAGTTCATATTCCCTCGCTCTTTCAATTAGTTCTCTCAGCACGTGGATATGATCTATTGTGCTGTAGCCACTCCTGAATCCAGCTTGTTCTCTCGGTTGAGCCATGTCTAGTGCTACCTTCAAGCGGTGTGAAAGAACTTTAGTGAAGATTTTATAAACTACTGATAGGAGGCTGATAGGTCTGTAGTTTCCGAGATCCTCAATGTCACCTTTCTTATGTAGCAGGATCATTGTAGCGGTGTTCCAATCCTCAGGAATCTTTCCTTCATTAAGGCATCGAGTGAAAATTTGGGCGAGTACTGTTTCGATTTCTCCACTTGCTTCTTGTATGATGTCTACAGTAATTCCATCTTCTCCTGGAGCTTTTCCTCGCTTCATGTTCTTGATTGCATGTGCAACTTCTGCTGGAAGGACTGGAGGAACTCTGGTACTGGTATCTTTCATGATGTCTGGAGTGCATATATCATCCCTTTCATATAATTTGGAGTAGAAATCTTTCACTCTTGTCAAAATTTCGCCTCTATTTCTTGTTACAGAACCATCTTCTTTTCTCAGTGCCATAATCTGTTTTCTTCCCTTACTGAGATGTCCCTTTGCTATCTTTAGGCTTTGGTTGTTTTCAATTGCTTTCCTCACTAGTTCACAGTTGAATTTCCTTACGTCTTCAGTGATACTTTTTCTTACTGTCTTGCATAGCTCTATATATTCCACTTTGGAAGTCACATCTTCTTTAGTTGTCCTCATCTCTCTTCTTTTTTGCATCAACATTTTGGTTTTTCCTGATAATTTGTTCACATGCAACTTGTTATTAGACCCAGCTAATTTTGTTGCTGTTTCCATAAGAGCTTTGGTTACTTTTCTGTTAACTTCAGAGATGTCCACTTCTTCCGATGTTAGGCCTTCTAAAGCAGAGAACCTGTTCTTCAGTTCTAACTTGAAGGTATTATGGTGTTTTTTAAGGTTGGTTATGTCAATAGATTTTGTTTGTCTTATGAGCTTGCCACGTTCAAGTTTAGTGTTGAGGTGCATCTTACATCTCACCAATCTATGGTCACTACCTGTGTTGAACTTGTTTAGCACACTGCAGTCTTCTATGACGAATTTTTTGTTACACATAATAAAATCAATTTCACTTGTGGTCCCATTTGGATGTCTCCATGTCCATTTCCTGTGTGGCTTTTTCTTGAAGAAGGAGTTCAAGATGAAAAACTCTTCTGCCTCTGCAAACTCAACGAGAGTATTTCCACGCTGGTTTCTGTTGCCATGACCGAATTTACCTACTGAAGTTTCATTCTGTTGCCGTTGCCCTATTTTTGCATTGAAATCTCCCATAATTATTTTCAAGTGCTGCTTACCTTTATTATTTAGATGACAAATTTCCTCATAAAATTCTTCAATTTCTTCTTCAGGATGACTTGTGGTGGGTGCATAAGTTTGAATAATCTGAGCCTGGTATCTTTTCGAGAGTTGGATAACAAGCCGTGCAGCTCTGTCAGAGGAACTTTCAACTTCTACAACTTTATCCTTCAGTTTCTTGTTTATTATAAATCCAACACCACTAGTTCTGCCAGTATCTGTCCCACGATAGTAGAAGAGATGTCCACTTTTCAGTTCGATGAGATCTTCTCCTTTTCTCCTTACCTCACTTAGCCCCACGATGTCCCACTTGATCCTTTGTAGTTCCTCTTCCAATTCAAGAAGCCTTGAATCAGAAGATAGGGAGCGTCCATTGTAAGTAGCCAAGGTCAGCATCAGATGGCAGCCTAGTCCGGTCCTCCGGGGATTCTTAGCACCCTCTGCCTTCATGTCGCACTAGCCGCTGCCTTGGCCAGGTACGTTCCAGCTGCCGGAGAATGAGGGCCAAGATTTAAGTTGTGGAGTCATTTTGGAGGGGTTCGGCTATAACTCACCACGCTGGCCAAGCGGGTTGGTGAGTGTGGGATAGCATTTCCTCTAATCCCGATGGTATAGTTATACCGCTATTGGCGGTCGTCAGAGCCCCTTTAGTGGGAACAGGATGCACCACGAGAAGGCGGGGTTGACATTTGTCAAGGAGAGGCTGTGATGTTACGCATCACCTGACCTTACATCCCATGTATATATATATATATATATCATCATCATCATCATTGTCAACCATTATCAATCCACTGCTGGACGAAGGTCTCCCCAAGTTTCCTCCACAACGGTCTGTCTTGTGCCAGTCTCCTCCATGTCACCCCTGCATACTTTCGAATTTCATCCACCCATCTCCCATGTGGTCTTCTTCTGGGTCTTTTCCTGTCCCTTGGAATCCAATCTAAAATTTCGGCTGTCCATCGATGATCTGTCCTTCTGGCAGTATGTCCAGCCCATTGCCATTTCAGGGATTTAACTCTGATCATGATGTCTTCCACTTTTGTCATTTTTCGGATCCACGAGTTCCTCTTCTTATCTCTCCTGGTTACACCAAGTATGCACCTCTCCATGCTTCTTTGAGTTGTCTGCAGCCTTTGTATGTCTCTTTTAGTTAAGGTCCACGTCTCTGCACCATACGTAAGCACTGGAAGGATGCATTGATCAAACACTTTTCTTTTAAGACATAATGGCATATTGCTCTTGAAAATTATGCTGTTTCTTCCAAAAGCTCTCCAGGCAAGTTTTGTACGCCGATTAATTTCTTCATCAATGTGACCCTCACTTGATATCTGCTGTCCAAGATAAACGTACGTGGCTGTTATCTCCAGCTTTTCTCCATCAATCGATAAATCTTCATTTCTTGTAAAAGCATTGAACATCACTTTTGTCTTCTGAAAGTTCATTTTTAATCCCACTTCTTTACTCTTGTCAGCAAGTTCCTGGATCATACTCTGCAGCTCTGATGGGGTAGTTGCAAAAATGACTACGTCATCAGCAAAACGAAGGTGGGTTAGATAATCTCCATTAATCTTTATCCCCTTGTTTTCCCAGCTCAGCGACTGAAAAACACCCTCCAATGTGGCATTAAAGAGCTTCGGAGATATGGTGTCACCTTGTCTCACTCCCTTTCCAATTTTTACGTGTGTTGTATTTTCAAACAGCCTAATCTTTGCACTTGCATTTTCATAGATGTTATTAATAATATTAATGTATGCATCTTCAATACCGCAGGTTTTCAGAGCCATTGTAACTGCTGATGGTTTCACCGAATCAAAGGCTTTTTCATAATCGATAAAAGCCATGCACAATGGAAGTTCATATTCCCTTGCTCTTTCAATTAGTTCTCTCAGCACGTGGATATGATCTATTGTGCTGTAGCCACTCCTGAATCCAGCTTGTTCTCTCGGTTGAGCCATGTCCAGTGTTACCTTTAAGCGGTGTGAAAGAACTTTAGTGAAGATTTTATAAACTACTGATAGGAGGCTGATAGGTCTGTAGTTTCCGAGATCCTCAATGTCACCTTTCTTATGTAGCAGGATCATTGTAGCGGTGTTCCAATCCTCAGGAATCTTTCCTTCATTAAGGCATCGAGTGAAAATTTGGGCGAGTACTGTTTCGATTTCTCCACTTGCTTCTTGTATGATGTCTACAGTAATTCCATCTTCTCCTGGAGCTTTTCCCCGCTTCATGTTCTTGATTGCATGTGCAACTTCTGCTGGAAGGACTGGAGGAACTCTGGTACTGGTATCTTTCATGATGTCTGGAGTGCATGTATCGTCCCTTTCATATAATTTGGAGTAGAAATCTTTCACTCTTGTCAAAATTTCGCCTCTATTTCTTGTTACAGAACCATCTTCTTTTCTCAGTGCCATAATCTGTTTTCTTCCCTTACTGAGATGTCCCTTTGCTATCTTTAGGCTTTGGTTGTTTTCAATTGCTTTCCTCACTAGTTCACAGTTGAATTTTCTTACGTCTTCAGTGATACTTTTTCTTACTGTCTTGCATAGCTCTATATATTCCACTTTGGAAGTCACATCTTCTCTAGTTGTCCTCATCTCTCTTCCTTTTTGCATCAACATTTTCGTTTTTCCTGATAATTTATTTACATGCAACTTGTTCTTAGACCCAGCTAATTTTGTTGCTGTTTCCATAAGAGCTTTGGTTACTTTTCTGTTAACTTCAGAGATGTCCACTTCTTCTGATGTTAGGCCTTCTAAAGCAGAGAACCTGTTCTTCAGTTCCAACTTGAAGGTATTATGGTGTTTTTTAAGGTTGGTTATGTCAATAGATTTTGTTTGTCTTATGAGCTTGCCACGTTCAAGTTTAGTGTTGAGGTGCATCTTACATCTCACCAATCTATGGTCACTACCTGTGTTGAACTTGTTTAGCACACTGCAGTCTTCTATGACGAATTTTTTGTTACACATAATAAAATCAATTTCACTTGTCGACCCATTTGGATGTCTCCAAGTCCATTTCCTGTGTGGCTTTTTCTTGAAAAAGGAGTTCAAGATGAAAAACCCTTCTGCCTCTGCAAACTCAACGAGAGTATTTCCACGCTGGTTTCTGTTGTCGTGACCAAATTTACCTACTGAAGTTTCATTCTGTTGCCGTTGCCCTATTTTTGCATTGAAATCTCCCATAATTATTTTCAAATGCTGCTTACCTTTATTATTTAGATGACAAATTTCCTCATAAAATTCTTCAATTTCTTCTTCAGGATGACTTGTGGTGGGTGCATAAGTTTGAATAATCTGAGCCTGGTATCTTTTCGAGAGTTGGATAACAAGTCGTGCAGCTCTGTCAGAGGAACTTTCAACTTCTACAACTTTATCCTTCAGTTTCTTGTTTATTATAAATCCAACACCACTAGTTCTGCCAGTATCTGTCCCACGATAGTAGAAGAGATGTCCACTTTTCAGTTCGATGAGATCTTCTCCTTTTCTCCTTACCTCACTTAGCCCCACGATGTCCCACTTGATCCTTTGTAGTTCCTCTTCCAATTCAAGAAGCCTTGAATCAGAAGATAGGGAGCGTCCATTGTACGTAGCCAAGGTCAGCATCAGATGGCAGCCTAGTCCGGTCCTCCGGGGATTCTTAGCACCCTCTGCCTTCATGTCGCACTGGCCGCTGCCTTGGCCAGGTACATTCTAGCTGCCGGAGACTGAGGGCCAAGATTTAAGTTGTGGAATCATTTTGGAGGGGTTTGGCCATAACTCACCACGCTGGCCAAGCGGGTTGGTGAGTGTGGGATAGAATTTCCTCTAATCCCGATGGTATAGTTATACCGCTATTGGCGGTCGTCAGAGCCCCTTTAGTGGGAACAGGATGTACCACGAGAAGGCGGGGTTGACATTTGTCAAGGAGAGGCTGTGATGTTACGCATCACCTGACCTTACATCCCATATATATATATATATATATATATATATATATACATCCCATGTATATATCATCATCATCATCATTGTCAACCATTATCAATCCACTGCTGGACGAAGGTCTCCCCAAGTTTCCTCCACAACGGTCTGTCTTGTGCCAGTCTCCTCCATGTCACCCCTGCATACTTTCGAATTTCATCCACCCATCTCCTATGTGGTCTTCTTCTGGGTCTTTTCCTGTCCCTTGGAATCCAATCTAAAATTTCGGCTGTCCATCGATGATCTGTCCTTCTGGCAGTATGTCCAGCCCATTGCCATTTCAGGGATTTAACTCTGATCATGATGTCTTCCACTCTTGTCATTTTTCGGATCCACGAGTTCCTCTTCTTATCTCTCCTGGTTACACCAAGCATGCACCTCTTCATGCTTCTTTGAGTTGTCTGCAGCCTTTGTATGTCTCTTTTAGTTAAGGTCCACGTCTCTGCACCATACGTAAGCACTGGAAGGATGCATTGATCAAACACTTTTCTTTTAAGACATAATGGCATATTGCTCTTGAAAATTATGCTGTTTCTTCCAAAAGCTCTCCAGGCAAGTTTTGTACGCCGATTAATTTCTTCATCAATGTGACCCTCACTTGATATCTGCTGTCCAAGATAAACGTACGTGTCTGTTATCTCCAGCTTTTCTCCATCAATCGATAAATCTTCATTTCTTGTAAAAGCATTGAACATCACTTTTGTCTTCTGAAAGTTCATTTTTAATCCCACTTCTTTACTCTTGTCAGCAAGTTCCTGGATCATACTCTGCAGCTCTGATGGGGTAGTTGCAAAAATGACTACGTCATCAGCAAAACGAAGGTGGGTTAGATAATCTCCATTAATCTTTATCCCCTTGTTTTCCCAGCTCAGCGACTGAAAAACACCCTCCAATGTGGCATTGAAGAGCTTCGGAGATATGGTGTCACCTTGTCTCACTCCCTTTCCAATTTTTACGTGCGTTGTATTTTCAAACAGCCTAATCTTTGCACTTGCATTTTCATAGATGTTATTAATAATATTAATGTATGCCTCTTCAATACCGCAGGTTTTCAGAGCCATTGTAACTGCTGATGGTTTCACCGAATCAAAGGCTTTTTCATAATCGATAAAAGCCATGCACAATGGAAGTTCATATTCCCTCGCTCTTTCAATTAGTTCTCTCAGCACGTGGATATGATCTATTGTGCTGTAGCCACTCCTGAATCCAGCTTGTTCTCTCGGTTGAGCCATGTCTAGTGCTACCTTCAAGCGGTGTGAAAGAACTTTAGTGAAGATTTTATAAACTACTGATAGGAGGCTGATAGGTCTGTAGTTTCCGAGATCCTCAATGTCACCTTTCTTATGTAGCAGGATCATTGTAGCGGTGTTCCAATCCTCAGGAATCTTTCCTTCATTAAGGCATCGAGTGAAAATTTGGGCGAGTACTGTTTCGATTTCTCCACTTGCTTCTTGTATGATGTCTACAGTAATTCCATCTTCTCCTGGAGCTTTTCCTCGCTTCATGTTCTTGATTGCATGTGCAACTTCTGCTGGAAGGACTGGAGGAACTCTGGTACTGGTATCTTTCATGATGTCTGGAGTGCATATATCATCCCTTTCATATAATTTGGAGTAGAAATCTTTCACTCTTGTCAAAATTTCGCCTCTATTTCTTGTTACAGAACCATCTTCTTTTCTCAGTGCCATAATCTGTTTTCTTCCCTTACTGAGATGTCCCTTTGCTATCTTTAGGCTTTGGTTGTTTTCAATTGCTTTCCTCACTAGTTCACAGTTGAATTTCCTTACGTCTTCAGTGATACTTTTTCTTACTGTCTTGCATAGCTCTATATATTCCACTTTGGAAGTCACATCTTCTTTAGTTGTCCTCATCTCTCTTCTTTTTTGCATCAACATTTTGGTTTTTCCTGATAATTTGTTCACATGCAACTTGTTATTAGACCCAGCTAATTTTGTTGCTGTTTCCATAAGAGCTTTGGTTACTTTTCTGTTAACTTCAGAGATGTCCACTTCTTCCGATGTTAGGCCTTCTAAAGCAGAGAACCTGTTCTTCAGTTCTAACTTGAAGGTATTATGGTGTTTTTTAAGGTTGGTTATGTCAATAGATTTTGTTTGTCTTATGAGCTTGCCACGTTCAAGTTTAGTGTTGAGGTGCATCTTACATCTCACCAATCTATGGTCACTACCTGTGTTGAACTTGTTTAGCACACTGCAGTCTTCTATGACGAATTTTTTGTTACACATAATAAAATCAATTTCACTTGTGGTCCCATTTGGATGTCTCCATGTCCATTTCCTGTGTGGCTTTTTCTTGAAGAAGGAGTTCAAGATGAAAAACTCTTCTGCCTCTGCAAACTCAACGAGAGTATTTCCACGCTGGTTTCTGTTGCCATGACCGAATTTACCTACTGAAGTTTCATTCTGTTGCCGTTGCCCTATTTTTGCATTGAAATCTCCCATAATTATTTTCAAGTGCTGCTTACCTTTATTATTTAGATGACAAATTTCCTCATAAAATTCTTCAATTTCTTCTTCAGGATGACTTGTGGTGGGTGCATAAGTTTGAATAATCTGAGCCTGGTATCTTTTCGAGAGTTGGATAACAAGCCGTGCAGCTCTGTCAGAGGAACTTTCAACTTCTACAACTTTATCCTTCAGTTTCTTGTTTATTATAAATCCAACACCACTAGTTCTGCCAGTATCTGTCCCACGATAGTAGAAGAGATGTCCACTTTTCAGTTCGATGAGATCTTCTCCTTTTCTCCTTACCTCACTTAGCCCCACGATGTCCCACTTGATCCTTTGTAGTTCCTCTTCCAATTCAAGAAGCCTTGAATCAGAAGATAGGGAGCGTCCATTGTAAGTAGCCAAGGTCAGCATCAGATGGCAGCCTAGTCCGGTCCTCCGGGGATTCTTAGCACCCTCTGCCTTCATGTCGCACTGGCCGCTGCCTTGGCCAGGTACATTCCAGCTGCCGGAGACTGAGGGCCAAGATTTAAGTTGTGGAATCATTTTGGAGGGGTTTGGCCATAACTCACCACGCTGGCCAAGCGGGTTGGTGAGTGTGGGATAGAATTTCCTCTGATCCCGATGGTATAGTTATACCAAGCTATGGGCGGTCGTCAGAGCCCCTTTAGTGGGAACAGGATGCACCACGAGAAGGCGGGGTTGACATTTGTCAAGGAGAGGCTGTGATGTTACGCATCACCTGACCTTGCATCCCTGTATATATATATATATATATATATAGCAAATGGGATGTAAGGTCAGGTGATGCGTAACATCACAGCCTCTCCTTGACAAATGTCAACCCCGCCTTCTCGTGGTGCATCCTGTTCCCACTAAAGGGGCTCTGACGACCGCCAATAGCGGTATAACTATACCATCGGGATTAGAGGAAATGCTATCCCACACTCACCAACCCGCTTGGCCAGCGTGGTGAGTTATGGCCAAACCCCTCCAAAATGATTCCGCAACTTAAATCTTGGCCCTCAGTCTCCGGCAGCTGGAATGTACCTGGCCAAGGCAGCGGCCAGTGCGACATGAAGGCAGAGGGTGCTAAGAATCCCCGGAGGACCGGACTAGGCTGCCATCTGATGCTGACCTTGGCTACGTACAATGGACGCTCCCTATCTTCTGATTCAAGGCTTCTTGAATTGGAAGAGGAACTACAAAGGATCAAGTGGGACATCGTGGGGCTAAGTGAGGTAAGGAGAAAAGGAGAAGATATCATCGAACTGAAAAGTGGACATCTCTTCTACTATCGTGGGACAGATACTGGCAGAACTAGTGGTGTTGGATTTATAATAAACAAGAAACTGAAGGATAAAGTTGTAGAAGTTGAAAGTTCCTCTGACAGAACTGCACGACTTGTTATCCAACTCTCGAAAAGATACCAGGCTCAGATTATTCAAACTTATGCACCCACCACAAGTCATCCTGAAGAAGAAATTGAAGAATTTTATGAAGAAATTTGTCATCTAAATAATAAAGGTAAGCAGCCCTTGAAAATAATTATGGGAGATTTCAATGCAAAAATAGGGCAACGACAACAGAATGAAACTTCAGTAGGTAAATTCGGTCACGGCAACAGAAACCAGCGTGGAAATACTCTCGTTGAGTTTGCAGAGGCAGAAGGGTTTTTCATCTTGAACTCCTTCTTCAAGAAAAAGCCACACAGGAAATGGACATGGAGACATCCAAATGGGACGACAAGTGAAATTGATTTTATTATGTGTAACAAAAAATTCGTCATAGAAGACTGCAGTGTGCTAAACAAGTTCAACACAGGTAGTGACCATAGATTGGTGAGATGTAAGATGCACCTCAACACTAAACTTGAACGTGGCAAGCTCATAAGACAAACACAATCTATTGACATAACCAACCTTAAAAAACACCATAATACCTTCAAGTTGGAACTGAAGAACAGGTTGTCTGCTTTAGAAGGCCTAACATCGGAAGAAGTGGACATCTCTGAAGTTAACAGAAAAGTAACCAAAGCTCTTATGGAAACAGCAACAAAATTAGCTGGGTCTAAGAACAAGTTGCATGTAAACAAATTATCAGGAGAAACGAAAATGTTGATGCAAAAAAGAAGAGAGATGAGGACAACTAAAGAAGATGTGACTTCCAAAGTGGAATATATAGAGCTATGCAAGACAGTAAGAAAAAGTATCACTGAAGACGTAAGGAAATTCAACTGTGAACTAGTGAGGAAAGCAATTGAAAACAACCAAAGCCTAAAGATAGCAAAGGGACATCTCAGTAAGGGAAGAAAACAGATTATGGCACTGAGAAAAGAAGATGGTTCCGTAACAAGAAATAGAGGCGAAATTTTGACAAGAGTGAAAGATTTCTACTCCAAATTATATGAAAGGGATGATACATGCACTCCAGACATCATGAAAAATACCAGTGCCAGAGTTCCTCCAGTCCTTCCAGCAGAAGTTGCACATGCAATCAAGAACATGAAGCGGGGAAAAGCTCCAGGAGAAGATGGAATTACTATAGACATCATACAAGAAGCAAGTGGAGAAATCGAAACAGTACTCGCCCAAATTTTCACTCGATGCCTTAATGAAGGAAAGATTCCTGAGGATTGGAACACCGCTACAATGATCCTGCTACATAAGAAAGGTGACATTGAGGATCTCGGAAACTACAGACCTATCAGCCTCCTATCAGTAGTTTATAAAATCTTCACTAAAGTTCTTTCACACCGCTTGAAGGTAACACTGGACATGGCTCAACCGAGAGAACAAGCTGGATTCAGGAGTGGCTACAGCACTATAGATCATATCCACGTACTGAGAGAACTAATTGAAAGAGCGAGAATATGAACTTCCATTGTGCATGGCTTTTATCGATTATGAAAAAGCCTTTGATTCGGTGAAACCATCAGCAGTTACAATGGCTCTGAAAACCTGCGGTATTGAAGATGCATACATTAATATTATTAATAACATCTATGAAAATGCAAGTGCAAAGATTCGGCTGTTTGAAAATACAACACACATAAAAATTGGAAAGGGAGTGAGACAAGGTGACACCATATCTCCGAAGCTCTTTAATGCCACATTGGAGGGTGTTTTTCAGTCGCTGAGCTGGGAAAACAAGGGGATAAAGATTAATGGAGATTATCTAACGCACCTTCGTTTTGCTGATGACGTAGTCATTTTTGCAACTACCCCATCAGAGCTGCAGAGTATGATCCAGGAACTTGCTGACAAGAGTAAAGAAGTGGGATTAAAAATGAACTTTCAGAAGACAAAAGTGATGTTCAATGCTTTTACAAGAAATGAAGATTTATCGATTGATGGAGAAAAGCTGGAGATAACAGACACGCACGTTTATCTTGGACAGCAGATATCAAGTGAGGGTCACATTGATGAAGAAATTAATCGGCGTACAAAACTTGCCTGGAGAGCTTTTGGAAGAAACAGCATAATTTTCAAGAGCAATATGCCATTATGTCTTAAAAGAAAAGTGTTTGATCAATGCATCCTTCCAGTGCTTACGTATGGTGCAGAGACGTGGACCTTAACTAAAAGAGACATACAAAGGCTGCAGGCAACTCAAAGCAGCATGGAGAGGCGCATGCTTGGTGTAACCAGGAGAGATAAGAAGAGGAACTCGTGGATTCGAAAAATGACAAGAGTGGAAGACATCATGATCAGAGTTTAATCCCTGAAATGGCAATGGGCTGGACATACTGCCAGAAGGACAGATCATCGATGGACAGCCGAAATTTTAGATTGGATTCCAAGGGACAGGAAAAGACCCAGAAGAAGACCACATGGGAGATGGGTGGATGAAATTCGAAAGTATGCAGGGGTGACATGGAGGAGACTGGCACAAGACAGACCGTTGTGGAATAAACTTGGGGAGACCTTCGTCCAGCAGTGGATTGATAATGGTTGACAATGATGATGATGATGATGATGATGATGATGATGTTATAGCAAATGGAAAACTTGCCCTCTAAGGTTCCATTTGCCCCCCTCCCCCGGCCAAAAAGTCCTGAAAGAAACACTGAAAGTCCCACTGACATGAAAGGGGACCTTTCATGTCAATGGAACTCGTCAGAGAAGCACACTTGGTGGGAGAAATCGGGTGTTGTGTCAATTCTTCCCAGCATGTGTACAGCGAAGTTTGTGCGTGAGACATGGTCATCCGGGTTCAGTACCTGAAGCATTTGAATCTTGAACGCCGTTAGACGAAGCCGCTTGTGCACCACATCGTGCACCGTTGAACGTGGAAAGTTTAGCTAAGAGCTAGCAGCCGGAATTGATTTCCGCGGACGTTGCAGGAATGCCTTCCTGATGCATTCGACATTCTCCTCAGATGTCCGTGCCTTTCCAGGAGACTTTTCACGCAACTGACTTTGGGTATTCCTTAGTTTGTTGCCCCAGAACCCGATGTTTTTCTGTTTTGGAGGTTTTTGGGTATTCCTTAGTTTGTTGCCCCAGAACCCGATGTCTTTCTGTTTTGGAGGTTTTTGTCCGTATTGAGTTTTAAAATGACGCTGAACAGCAGCAACAGACTTTAATTCCGCAAGTCGCAACCGGCATGCAACCTTCCTCTGCGGTGTCGACATTCTGACTGAGTTCGTCTGCGGTCAGCCGGGATGCCGACACTAGCTGGCGCACGCGCGTGAGAGGATACCAGTTGACACGAACGTGACCATCGCATGGGAACAAAAAAAAAAAAAAAAAAATTGAACGATTCCCTCTGCGATAGAAGCCAGTACTGAATATAATACGTACATACTTTCCAAGATATATTTTTATTTTGGGCACTTTCCATCCGGACACCCTGTACTAGACTTAAAAATTTTCGTATACTATAGACTCTACCCACTATCCCCAAACTGTAGGCTCATGATCTAGGCAATCCTAATGATTGCCTAGTCTTGAGCCTACTGTTGTTGATGGTGATGATCAGTCATCATCACCGTCAACAATCATTCTAAATTAACTGCGATGGATAAAGGTCTCCTAATGTTTTTTCCGCAACTCTCTCTCTCTCTCTTAAAAAATTCTTTCACATGTCACTCCAGCATCCTTTCTAATTTAATCCACCTATTTCCCGTGTGGTCTTCTTTTCTTCTTTTGGGTCTTTTCCTGTTCCCTGGGATCAAATCTAGTATTTCAGTTGTTCAACGGAAGTCCGTTCTTCATGCAAAATGCGCTGTCCTTTCCCAGTTGATGATCTTACTTTCATCATTTTGTCTGATTCGTGAGTTCCTTTTCCTATCCTTCTTGGTTATATCAAGCACGTATTTCTCTACGCTTCTTTGAGTTGCCTGCAGCAAGAATTGGGAAAGATGCATTCATTTAAATACTTTTCTTTTAATATATTTCGGTAAATTGCTCTTGAAAATCGTGGTGTTTTTTTAAAACAAAAAAAAATCTGGAGAGAGAGAGAGAGAGAAAGAGAAACTAGACCGGACTAGACACCAAGAAGAAGTTTTCAACTACAAAAGGCTTCAAAATTGCAAAGTAGACCATTAGCACCGTTCGTGCTCTGAAACAGAAACTGTAAGCAGACTTATTCCGCTTTCTTTCAGATACAGGTAGATCATTTATGTTATTTTTTGTTTATTTCATAAAAAGACAAAAATCGAATTACTCTCTTATACAAGGTAATTCAAAGTTATGCTTCGTAACACTCATATTAGTAAAAACAGTTCAAAGAACGCTGGAACTTTCTATTACTAATAATAAGAATTTCCCTTTTACAAATTTATTTAGCATAGTAGGAACACAGAGTTAACATTTCAATAATTACGAAATGAGTAAGAAATCATGTTACGTAACTAAAACTTTATCAGGTGAAAATTAATAGCAATGCACGATATCACTGTACGTACCTTAGTTTCTTTTTTAAATTTTGCCAATTTTCATTTGCGTTTCAAATTTCAATCCAATTATTTTCAGAACACAATCTAATTTAGCAAGTGCGTTTGAAGTAATTCTGGGGGTTTGCTTCAATATACGGGTGTCTTGTTAATGCTAAAACTGATTCGCAGTGATATAGAAGGGGCTTAGCGCGCCTTAGCGGTGCTAAAGCACTTTTCATGGTTAGCGATAAAAAAAGCAGATCAAAGGATATTTTTACATGAACAAGCATGGGATAATAGGGAAAACTGTGTTCTGTAGGCAAACATACTACGAGCTTTACCGAATGTTGATACACTAAGTCCCCGATTTACGCGGTTAATTGGTTCTGAAGATTTCTGCATAAATCTTAAAACCACGTAAGTCGAAAGAAGCTTAATTGCGGTGAATTGCCGACCTGCACGTTCGTTTCAACAGATAAATACAGCTAAACTATTACTACTTTATATGAAAAGATCAGCAAGAAAGCGCAAATTAATCCTGAAAAAGAAGAGCTCATGTAACTGAAAGAAAACTCACATACTTACACTGATATATACACAGTCGTATCATAATAATATGACCACCTACCCAATATTGGGAATAACCACCCTTGGCCCGGATGACAGCGGAGAGACGGCGTGAGATGTACGCGATGGGGCCTTGAAAGGTTAACCGAGGCACACGTGCCCATTCGGACTGCAGCAGAACACAGAGGTCCCGGAGATGACATGGTTATAGGTCGGCACGTCGAACCTGTCGATCCAAGTAATCCCACAAGTGCTCTATGGGATTGAGGTCAAGCGATTTCGCTGGCCAAGGGAGAACGGAGACATCGCTGTCGTGTTCTTGGAACCAGTCACGCAGTTCTTCAGCGACGTGGCATGACTCATTGTTCTGTTGGTAGACACCATCACCACCAGGGTAAACGTCCAATATGAAGGGATGCATGTGGTCAGTGAGGATGATCAGGTAGCCATTGGATTTCAGGGACCCATCCAGGGGTACCAGCGGTTCCAGAATATACCAGAAAAACATCTCCCAGACATGCGCACTACCACCGCCGGCCTGTACTTGACCAACAATCGTGTCCGGGTGTTGGTTCTCGTGTGTCTGACGTCATAGATGCCACCGCCCTATACTTGATGGAGAAGCTTGTCCGGGTGTTGGTTCTCGTGTGTCTGACGTCATAGATGCCACCGCCCTATACTTGATGGTGAAGCTTGTCCGGGTGTTGGTTCTCGTGTGTATGACGTCATAGGTGCCACCTCCCTATACTTGATGGAGAAGCTTGTCCGGGTGTTGGTTCTCGTGTGTCTGACGTCATAGATGCCACCGCCCTATACTTGATGGAGAAGCTTGTCCGGGTGTTGGTTCTCGTGTGTCTGACGTCATAGATGCCACCGCCCTATATTTGATGAAGAAGCTTATCTGGGTGTTGGTTCTCGTGTGTATGACGTCATATCCGCCACCGCCCGACACTTCTGTGGAGTAGAAAGCTGGATTCGTCGGAGAAGACAACCTTTTCCCACTCTTCCATTGTCCAATAATGACGGTAGTCTCATGAGAACTACAGGCGTCGTTGCCGGTGCACCTGGGTAAACATGGGCACCTTGAAGCATCTTCGACTCCGGAAACTCATGCGTAACAGCGTTCGCTCTACTGTTATCGGGATACGTATTTGGGTGTCCCAGCGTTCATTTGCGTGGTCAATTGCTGCGCTGTTGCGCGTCGATTGTCCTTTCCCATTTCACGGAGGCGACGCTCTCCTATGGAGTCGATGGCCTTTGGAGCTCCACAGCTATGACGTCGGGAGGTACTCTGTGTGTCAGCGTTCCATTCTTGGTACACCTTTACTACAGCACCTCGGGAACAGCGCACGAAGTCTGCTATTTCTGTGATGTTTCCACCCTTGGAGCTGTAGCTGATGATCATTCCTTTCTGAACGCCCGTCAAATCACCATTTCTGCTGATTGTGCTCACGTAACGCACTATGGCTCATCTGTCCTTCCCGACAGCTTATATCTCCGTGTGGTCGACCTTGTCACGTGCGCTCTGTGGCGCGCCTGGGCGGGTACACTGTGATTCCGGGAGTGGTCATATTATTCTGTTACGACCGTGTAAATACTACATAATGGAGCATATGTATTTTGACATTGCACTCTTACAAATTATGTATTAATATGCTCCCAGCTCAGCCGATGTCGAGGAGACTCTGAAATAGTTTCTTGTCCAAAGACACTTGTATTGTCGCCTTGATTTTCTTGTCGTAAATCACATCACTTTGTAGCAAGCAAGGACATCATTCACTGCTCCAAACACACTCGTGAACCTTCCACATTTGTCTAGCTTTTTTGTGCTACTATCCAAATGGTTAACCAATACACAACTCCGAAGAAATGAAAAACAAAATGGCGTAACTGTGTGCCGATGCACGGCGTCGATAAGCGGTCCCAGATGGTCACTGTTTTCACATCCAGCGTTTCCCCACAGCAGAGCTCACCAGCGCTATCTCATATAGTTGTAAGATGCGTTACAAGATGCAACCGCGTAACGCTGAAATCGCGTAAGTAGAAGACTTACTTTACTGAAAAAATTATCGAGTCCTCTGAGGCGTTGGGTAGCGTATTTGCCTGGTGTTGCTGGCTCTGTTCCTTCCCTGGAACCAGTGACCCTAAATTAGGGACGAGTGACTGCTTATGGCACTGCAATTTGCTCGTGGTGGTCGTTACACTCCGGACGAAAACAAAAACAAAAACAAGAAAAGTGACACCGATTTTTTGGACGTAATGCCTTTCGAATCCGTTCTGAGGCGAATTAATTTTATCAAAGCTATTGAAAGGCAATGGAACCGGTATGGAAAACGTTAGTATCTGACTGAAGAAAGAAGTTTTCCAATCGGGTTTTTAATTCCGAAAATATTGCTGTGAACGGAATCGTGAACTTACGCCTTCTGGTTGCAGACTTGTGCATTAAGAAAAATTTAAAATCATATGCGAAACATTTAGCAGAGGAAACGCTCTCCAACAAAGAAAGAATGTTTCAAATCGCACTTTTAGAAGTAGAGATATCAACAAATATAAGATATGCATCTACGCCACCTGGCGGGAAAAACATACATTATTTTAAAAAGAAAGTATTCCCGAAAGGTTTTCCGATGTAAGAGGTATCGATCCAGGAAATAAATTTTTCAATCGTGTTTTCAGAAGCTCAGATTTTGCTGCAAATACATCAGAAGTAGAAATTAAAACTTATGCCCCTGGTGACCAAACTATTCTTTACAAAATTTAGAAATTGTATGAAAAACATTTTCCATCATGGGCTGCATGCGATACAGGAAGAATTTTTCAAATCGAAGTTTTAGAAGCAGAGATATAAGGGGAAACGCAATTTACTTTTACGACCTCCAGCGGAATGTCTATGAATTACTTAAAATTTTGAAATTATATGAGGAACACGTCTCACCGGAAACTCTATACAATGAAGCAGGAATTTTTCAAATCAGACCATTAAGAAGCAGAGATGTTGACAAAAATAAGATATATATATATATATATATATATATATATATATATGGGATGTAAGGTCAGGTGATGCGCAACATCACAGCCTCTCCTTGACAAATGTCAACCCCGCCTTCTCGTGGTACATCCTGTTCCCACTAAAGGGGCTCTGACGACCGCCAATAGCGGTATAACTATACCATCGGGATTAGAGGAAATGCTATCCCACACTCACCAACCCGCTTGGCCAGCGTGGTGAGTTATGGCCAAACCCCTCCAAAATGACTCCACAACTTAAATCTTGGCCCTCAGTGTCCGGCAGCTGGAATGTACCTGGCCAAGGCAGCGGCCAGTGCGACATGAAGGCAGAGGGTGCTAAGAATCCCCGGAGGACCGGACTAGGCTGCCATCTGATGCTGACCTTGGCTACGTACAACGGACGCTCCCTATCTTCTGACTCAAGGCTTCTTGAATTGGAAGAGGAACTACAAAGGATCAAGTGGGACATCGTCGGGCTAAGTGAGGTAAGGAGAAAAGGAGAAGATCTCATTGAACTGAAAAGTGGACATCTCTTCTACTATCGTGGGACAGATACTGGCAGAACTAGTGGTGTTGGATTTATAATAAACAAGAAACTGAAGGATAAAGTTGTAGAAGTTGAAAGTTCCTCTGACAGAGCTGCACGACTCGTTATCCAACTCTCGAGAAGATACCAGGCTCAGATTATTCAAACTTATGCACCCACCACAAGTCATGCTGAAGAAGAAATTGAAGAATTTTATGAGGAAATTCGTGATCTAAATAATAAAGGTAAGCAGCACTTGAAGATAATTATGGGAGATTTCAATGCAAAAATAGGGCAACGGCAACAGAATGAAACTTCAGTAGGTAAATTCGGTCACGGCAACAGAAACCAGCGTGGAAATACTCTCGTAGAGTTTGCAGAGGCAGAAGGGTTTTTCATCTTGAACTCCTTTTTCAAGAAAAAGCCACACAGGAAATGCACATGGAGACATCCAAATGGGACGACAAGTGAAATTGATTTTATTATGTGTAACAAAAAATTCGTCATAGAAGACTGCAGTGTGCTAAACAAGTTCAACACAGGCAGTGACCATAGATTGGTGACATGTAAGATGCACCTCAACACTAAACTCGAACGTAGCAAGCTCATAAGAAAAACAAAATATATTGACATAACCAACCTTAAAAAACACCATAATACCTTCAAATTGGAACTGAAGAACAGATTCTCTGCTTTAGAAGGCCTAACATCGCAAGAAGTGGATATTTCTGAAGTTAACAGAAAAGTAACCAAAGCTCTTATGGAAACAGCAACAAAATTAGCTGGGTCTAAGAACAAATTGCATGTGAACAAATTATCAGGAAAAACCAAAATGTTGATGCAAAAAAGAAGAGTGATGAGGACAACTAAAGAAGATGTGACTTCCAAAGTGGAATATATAGAGCTATGCAAGACAGTACGAAAAAGTATCACTGAAGACATAAGGAAATACAACTGTGAACTAGTAAGGAAAGCAATTGAAAACAACCAAAGCCTAAAGATAGCAAAGGGACATCTCAGTAAGGGGAAAAAACAGATTATGGCACTGAGAAAAGAAGATGGTTCTGTAACAAGAAATAGAGGCGAAATTTTGACAAGAGTGAAAGATTTCTACTCCAAATTATATGAAAGGAATGATACATGTACTCCAGACATCATGAAAGGTACCAGTACCAGAGTTCTTCCAGTCCTCCCAGCAGAAGTTGCACATGCAATCAAGAACATGAAGCGGGGAAAAGCTCCAGGAGAAGATGGAATTACTGTAGACATCATACAAGAAGCAAGTGGAGAAATCGAAACAGTACTCGCCCAAATTTTCACTCGATGCCTTAATGAAGGGAAAATTCCTGAGGATTGGAACAACGCTACAATGATCTTGCTACATAAAAAAGGTGACATTGAGGATCTCCGGAACTACAGACCTATCAGCCTCCTATCAGTGGTTTATAAAATCTTCACTAAAGTTCTTTCACACCGCTTGAAGGTAACACTGGACATGTCTCAAATGAGAGAACAAGCTGGATTCAGGAGTGGCTACAGCACAATAGATCATATCCACGTACTGAGAGAACTAATTGAAAGAGCGAGGGAATATGAACTTCCATTGTGCATGGCTTTTATCGATTATGAAAAAGCCTTTGATTCGGTGAAACCATCAGCAGTTGCAATGGCTCTGAAATCCTGCGGTATTGAAGATGCATACATTAATATTATTAATAACATCTATGAAAATGCAAGTGCAAAGATTCGGCTGTTTGAAAATACAACACACATAAAAATTGGAAAAGGAGTGAGACAAGGTGACACCATATCTCCGAAGCTCTTTAATGCCACATTGGAAAATGTCTTTCAATCACTGAACTGGGAAAACAAAGGGATAAAGATTAATGGAGTTTATCTAACCCACCTTCGTTTTGCTGATGACATAGTCATTTTTGCAACTACCCCATCAGAGCTACAGAGTATGATCCAGGAACTTGCTGACAAGAGTAAAGAAGTGGGATTAAAAATGAACTTTCAGAAGACAAAAGTGATGTACAATGCTTTCACAAGAAATGAAGATTTATCGATTGATGGAGAAAAGCTGGAGATAACAGACACGTGCATTTATCTTGGACAGCAGATATCTAAAAAGGGTCACATTGGTTAAGAAATTAATCGGCGTACAAAACTTGCCTGGAGAGCTTTTGGAAGAAACAGCATAATTTTCAAGAGCAATATGCCATTATGTCTTAAAAGAAAAGTGTTTGATCAATGCATCCTTCCAGTGCTTACGTATGGTGCAGAGACGTGGACCTTAGCTAAAAGAGACATACAAAGGCTGCAGACAACTCAAAGTAGCATGGAGAGGTGCATGCTTGGTGTAACCAGGAGAGATAAGAAGAGGAACATGTGGATCCGAAAAATGACAAGAGTGGAAGACATCATGATCAGAGTTAAATCCCTGAAATGGCAATGGGCTGGACATACTGCCAGAAGAACAGACCATCGATGGACAGCCGAAATTTTAGATTGGATTCCAAGGGACAGGAAGAGACCCAGAAGAAGACCACATGGAAGATGGGTGGATGAAATTCGAAAGTATGCGGGAGTGACATGGAGGAGACTGGCACAAGACAGACCGTTGTGGAGGAAACTTGGGGAGACCTTCGTCCAGCAGTGGATTGATAATGGTTGACAATGATGATGATGATGATGATATATATATATATATATATATATATATATGTAAGGTCAGGTGATGCGTAACATCACAGCCTCTCCTTGACAAATGTCAACCCCGCCTTCTCGTGGTACATCCTGTTCCCACTAAAGGGGCTCTGACGACCGCCAATAGCGGTATAACTATACCATCGGGATTAGAGGAAATGCTATCCCACACTCACCAACCCGCTTGGCCAGCGTGGTGAGTTATGGCCAAACCCCTCCAAAATGACTCCACAACTTAAATCTTGGCCCTCAGTCTCCGGCAGCTGGAATGTACCTGGCCAAGGCAGCGGCCAGTGCGACATGAAGGCAGAGGGTGCTAAGAATCCCCGGAGGACCGGACTAGGCTGCCATCTGATGCTGACCTTGGCTACGTATAACGGACGCTCCCTATCTTCTGACTCAAGGCTTCTTGAATTGGAAGAGGAACTACAAAGGATCAAGTGGGACATCGTCGGGCTAAGTGAGGTAAGGAGAAAAGGAGAAGATCTCATTGAACTGAAAAGTGGACATCTCTTCTACTATCGTGGGACAGATACTGGCAGAACTAGTGGTGTTGGATTTATAATAAACAAGAAACTGAAGGATAAAGTTGTAGAAGTTGAAAGTTCCTCTGACAGAGCTGCACGACTCGTTATCCAACTCTCGAGAAGATACCAGGCTCAGATTATTCAAACTTATGCACCCACCACAAGTCATGCTGAAGAAGAAATTGAAGAATTTTATGAGGAAATTCGTGATCTAAATAATAAAGGTAAGCAGCACTTGAAGATAATTATGGGAGATTTCAATGCAAAAATAGGGCAACGGCAACAGAATGAAACTTCAGTAGGTAAATTCGGTCACGGCAATAGAAACCAGCGTGGAAATACTCTCGTAGAGTTTGCAGAGGCAGAAGGGTTTTTCATCTTGAACTCCTTTTTCAAGAAAAAGCCACACAGGAAATGGACATATAGACATCCAAATGGGACGACAAGTGAAATTGATTTTATTATGTGTAACAAAAAATTCGTCATAGAAGACTGCAGTGTGCTAAACAAGTTCAACACAGGTAGTGACCATAGATTGGTGAGATGTAAGATGCACCTCAACACTAAACTCGAACGTGGCAAGCTCATGTGACAAACAAAATGTATTGACATAACCAACCTTAAAAAACACCATAATACCTTCAAATTGGAACTGAAGAACAGATTCTCTGCTTTAGAAGGCCTAACATCGGAAGAAGTGGATATTTCTGAAGTTAACAGAAAAGTAACCAAAGCTCTTATGGAAACAGCAACAAAATTAGCTGGGTCTGAGAACAAATTGCATGAGAACAAATTATCAGGAAAAACCAAAATGTTGATGCAAAAAAGAAGAGTGATGAGGACAACTAAAGAAGATGTGACTTCCAAAGTGGAATATATAGAGCTATGCAAGACAGTACGAAAAAGTATCACTGAAGACGTAAGGAAATTCAACTGTGAACTAGTAAGGAAAGCAACTGAAAACAACCAAAGCCTAAAGATAGCAAAGGGACATCTCAGTAAGGGGAAAAAACAGATTATGGCACTGAGAAAAGAAGATGGTTCTGTAACAAGAAATAGAGGCGAAATTTTGACAAGAGTGAAAGATTTCTACTCCAAATTATATGAAAGGAATGATACATGTACTCCAGACATCATGAAAGGTACCAGTACCAGAGTTCCTCCAGTCCTTCCAGCAGAAGTTGCACATGCAATCAAGAACATGAAGCGGGGAAAAGCTCCAGGAGAAGATGGAATTACTGTAGACATCATACAAGAAGCAAGTGGAGAAATCGAAACAGTACTCGCCCAAATTTTCACTCGATGCCTTAATGAAGGGAAAATTCCTGAGGATTGGAACAACGCTACAATGATCTTGCTACATAAAAAAGGTGACATTGAGGATCTCAGGAACTACAGACCTATCAGCCTCCTATCAGTGGTTTATAAAATCTTCACTAAAGTTCTTTCACACCGCTTGAAGGTAACACTGGACATGTCTCAAATGAGAGAACAAGCTGGATTCAGGAGTGGCTACAGCACAATAGATCATATCCACGTACTGAGAGAACTAATTGAAAGAGCGAGGGAATATGAACTTCCATTGTGCATGGCTTTTATCGATTATGAAAAAGCCTTTGATTCGGTGAAACCATCAGCAGTTGCAATGGCTCTGAAATCCTGCGGTATTGAAGATGCATACATTAATATTATTAATAACATCTATGAAAATGCAAGTGCAAAGATTCGGCTGTTTGAAAATACAACACACATAAAAATTGGAAAAGGAGTGAGACAAGGTGACACCATATCTCCGAAGCTCTTTAATGCCACATTGGAAAATGTCTTTCAATCACTGAACTGGGAAAACAAAGGGATAAAGATTAATGGAGTTTATCTAACCCACCTTCGTTTTGCTGATGACATAGTCATTTTTGCAACTACCCCATCAGAGCTACAGAGTATGATCCAGGAACTTGCTGACAAGAGTAAAGAAGTGGGATTAAAAATGAACTTTCAGAAGACAAAAGTGATGTACAATGCTTTCACAAGAAATGAAGATTTATCGATTGATGGAGAAAAGCTGGAGATAACAGACACGTGCATTTATCTTGGACAGCAGATATCTAAAAAGGGTCACATTGGTTAAGAAATTAATCGGCGTACAAAACTTGCCTGGAGAGCTTTTGGAAGAAACAGCATAATTTTCAAGAGCAATATGCCATTATGTCTTAAAAGAAAAGTGTTTGATCAATGCATCCTTCCAGTGCTTACGTATGGTGCAGAGACGTGGACCTTAGCTAAAAGAGACATACAAAGGCTGCAGACAACTCAAAGTAGCATGGAGAGGTGCATGCTTGGTGTAACCAGGAGAGATAAGAAGAGGAACATGTGGATCCGAAAAATGACAAGAGTGGAAGACATCATGATCAGAGTTAAATCCCTGAAATGGCAATGGGCTGGACATACTGCCAGAAGAACAGACCATCGATGGACAGCCGAAATTTTAGATTGGATTCCAAGGGACAGGAAGAGACCCAGAAGAAGACCACATGGAAGATGGGTGGATGAAATTCGAAAGTATGCGGGAGTGACATGGAGGAGACTGGCACAAGACAGACCGTTGTGGAGGAAACTTGGGGAGACCTTCGTCCAGCAGTGGATTGATAATGGTTGACAATGATGATGATGATGATGATATATATATATATATATATATATGTAAGGTCAGGTGATGCGTAACATCACAGCCTCTCCTTGACAAATGTCAACCCCGCCTTCTCGTGGTACATCCTGTTCCCACTAAAGGGGCTCTGACGACCGCCAATAGCGGTATAACTATACCATCGGGATTAGAGGAAATGCTATCCCACACTCACCAACCCGCTTGGCCAGCGTGGTGAGTTATGGCCAAACCCCTCCAAAATGACTCCACAACTTAAATCTTGGCCCTCAGTCTCCGGCAGCTGGAATGTACCTGGCCAAGGCAGCGGCCAGTGCGACATGAAGGCAGAGGGTGCTAAGAATCCCCGGAGGACCGGACTAGGCTGCCATCTGATGCTGACCTTGGCTACGTATAACGGACGCTCCCTATCTTCTGACTCAAGGCTTCTTGAATTGGAAGAGGAACTACAAAGGATCAAGTGGGACATCGTCGGGCTAAGTGAGGTAAGGAGAAAAGGAGAAGATCTCATTGAACTGAAAAGTGGACATCTCTTCTACTATCGTGGGACAGATACTGGCAGAACTAGTGGTGTTGGATTTATAATAAACAAGAAACTGAAGGATAAAGTTGTAGAAGTTGAAAGTTCCTCTGACAGAGCTGCACGACTCGTTATCCAACTCTCGAGAAGATACCAGGCTCAGATTATTCAAACTTATGCACCCACCACAAGTCATGCTGAAGAAGAAATTGAAGAATTTTATGAGGAAATTCGTGATCTAAATAATAAAGGTAAGCAGCACTTGAAGATAATTATGGGAGATTTCAATGCAAAAATAGGGCAACGGCAACAGAATGAAACTTCAGTAGGTAAATTCGGTCACGGCAATAGAAACCAGCGTGGAAATACTCTCGTAGAGTTTGCAGAGGCAGAAGGGTTTTTCATCTTGAACTCCTTTTTCAAGAAAAAGCCACACAGGAAATGGACATATAGACATCCAAATGGGACGACAAGTGAAATTGATTTTATTATGTGTAACAAAAAATTCGTCATAGAAGACTGCAGTGTGCTAAACAAGTTCAACACAGGTAGTGACCATAGATTGGTGAGATGTAAGATGCACCTCAACACTAAACTCGAACGTGGCAAGCTCATGTGACAAACAAAATGTATTGACATAACCAACCTTAAAAAACACCATAATACCTTCAAATTGGAACTGAAGAACAGATTCTCTGCTTTAGAAGGCCTAACATCGGAAGAAGTGGATATTTCTGAAGTTAACAGAAAAGTAACCAAAGCTCTTATGGAAACAGCAACAAAATTAGCTGGGTCTAAGAACAAATTGCATGAGAACAAATTATCAGGAAAAACCAAAATGTTGATGCAAAAAAGAAGAGTGATGAGGACAACTAAAGAAGATGTGACTTCCAAAGTGGAATATATAGAGCTATGCAAGACAGTACGAAAAATTATCACTGAAGACGTAAGGAAATTCAACTGTGAACTAGTAAGGAAAGCAACTGAAAACAACCAAAGCCTAAAGATAGCAAAGGGACATCTCAGTAAGGGGAAAAAACAGATTATGGCACTGAGAAAAGAAGATGGTTCTGTAACAAGAAATAGAGGCGAAATTTTGACAAGAGTGAAAGATTTCTACTCCAAATTATATGAAAGGAATGATACATGTACTCCAGACATCATGAAAGGTACCAGTACCAGAGTTCTTCCAGTCCTCCCAGCAGAAGTTGCACATGCAATCAAGAACATGAAGCGGGGAAAAGCTCCAGGAGAAGATGGAATTACTGTAGACATCATACAAGAAGCAAGTGGAGAAATCGAAACAGTACTCGCCCAAATTTTCACTCGATGCCTTAATGAAGGGAAAATTCCTGAGGATTGGAACAACGCTACAATGATCTTGCTACATAAAAAAGGTGACATTGAGGATCTCAGGAACTACAGACCTATCAGCCTCCTATCAGTGGTTTATAAAATCTTCACTAAAGTTCTTTCACACCGCTTGAAGGTAACACTGGACATGTCTCAAATGAGAGAACAAGCTGGATTCAGGAGTGGCTACAGCACAATAGATCATATCCACGTACTGAGAGAACTAATTGAAAGAGCGAGGGAATATGATCTTCCATTGTGCATGGCTTTTATCGATTATGAAAAAGCCTTTGATTCGGTGAAACCATCAGCAGTTGCAATGGCTCTGAAATCCTGCGGTATTGAAGATGCATACATTAATATTATTAATAACATCTATGAAAATGCAAGTGCAAAGATTCGGCTGTTTGAAAATACAACACACATAAAAATTGGAAAAGGAGTGAGACCAGGTGACACCATATCTCCGAAGCTCTTTAATGCCACATTGGAAAATGTCTTTCAATCACTGAACTGGGAAAACAAAGGGATAAAGATTAATGGAGTTTATCTAACCCACCTTCGTTTTGCTGATGACATAGTCATTTTTGCAACTACCCCATCAGAGCTACAGAGTATGATCCAGGAACTTGCTGACAAGAGTAAAGAAGTGGGATTAAAAATGAACTTTCAGAAGACAAAAGTGATGTACAATGCTTTTACAAGAAATGAAGATTTATCGATTGATGGAGAAAAGCTGGAGATAACAGACACGTACGTTTATCTTGGACAGCAGATATCAAGTGAGGGTCACATTGGTGAAGAAATTAATCGGCGTACAAAACTTGTCTGGAGAGCTTTTGGAAGAAACAGCATAATTTTCAAGAGCAATATGCCATTCTGTCTTAAAAGAAAAGTGTTTGATCAATGCATCCTTCCAGTGCTTACGTATGGTGCAGAGACGTGTACCTTAGCTAAAAGAGACATACAAAGGCTGCAGACAACTCAAAGTAGCATGGAGAGGTGCATGCTTGGTGTAACCAGGAGAGATAAGAAGAGGAACACGTGGATCCGAAAAATGACAAGAGTGGAAGACATCATGATCAGAGTTAAATCCCTGAAATGGCAATGGGCTGGACATACTGCCAGAAGAACAGACCATCGATGGACAGCCGAAATTTTAGATTGGATTCCAAGGGACAGGAAAAGACCCAGAAGAAGACCACATGGAAGATGGGTGGATGAAATTCGAAAGTATGCGGGAGTGACATGGAGGAGACTGGCACAAGACAGACCGTTGTGGAGGAAACTTGGGGAGACCTTCGTCCAGCAGTGGATTGATAATGGTTGACAATGATGATGATGATGATGATGATATATATACGCCCCTGGCGGAGAAAACATACAATATTTAAAGAAGAAAATATTCGTAAAATGTTTATCGACGTAAGTGACATCAGTCTACAAACGAATTTTTTCAATGAAGATTTTGGAAGCTCAGATTTTGTTTCAAATACATCAGAAGCAGAAATTAAGATTTACGTCCCCTGGGGGCCAAAGCATTCTTTACCAAAATTTAGAAGTTATATGCAAAAGATTTTCCATCTGAAGATGTATGCGCTAAGGAAAAATCTTTCAAATGGTGGTTTTAGAAGTAGAGAAATCGGGTGGAACGCAATTTACTTTTACGCTCCCTAGCGGAAAATCTATGCGTATCTTGGAAAAGTGACCATACGTAAAATAGTCTTCGACAGAAATGGAATCTAAAATTAAAATATTTTTTTTCAATCGGATGTTCAGTAGCAATTATATGGAATAAGATGTATTTTGAATTCGATATCATCTGCATTTACGCCCTCTAGCGGCGAAATTGTACATCGTAAAAAAAAGGAAATTAAGGATCATCATTTGCATATTTCAAGCTTCGCAATGCAAAAAAGAATTTTTCAAATCGGATTAATAGTTGCAGACATATGGTGTCCCCAGGCGGACGGACAAACCGATAACATAAGCACGATCTTTTTTTTAAATTGCTGTATTCATGAGTTGATACGGTTGGATCAGGCAGTACGGTGTCTCCCGAATGGTAAAGGTCTAGTGGCATAGAGAATGTGAATTCCTTTGTCTTGAAGGAAGCCGAAATAAAGTTTTAGGATGTGGTAACTCCGTGGAGTTAAAACTCCACAGCTTGGTGAGAAAACAATACAGAAAAATTAAGCAATCATGAAGTCTGAATCACAAGAGTTTTACGGTAGCAAAGAGCATTTCTAATATTAAACTGCTCGCCACCGGCTCTTAGCTCTAATAAAAGAAATTATTGAGCTACTCTAATTCCCTATGAGAGCCGGCGCAGTGGTTTAAGCAATGGCCTCTGATCATTCGTCCGAAAGGGGTCCGTGTTCGGATCCCGTGAGGCCTGGATGTTGTGTTTGTCTTAAGGCACTGGCTCTCTCCCTTCCCTGGAACCAGTGACCCTAAATTAGGGACGGAGGACTGCTTATAGCCCATTGAGTTGCTCACGGTGGTCGTTTAACGTAAAAAAAAAAAAAAAAAAAAAATCCCCAAGGAGTAACACAAAAAGAAATCTACATGTAACACATTTACCTTAGGACAAACGACGTGCGTGTTAGTCACAGTGAATTGATATGACTGCTGTTAGCTGCATACGATCAATGTAATTAATATGTATTGTTCTTAGCAGAGGAATCCTGTTGAACGCCATAGCGGTTTTTAAATAAAAATTTGTTATTCTCAGCATATGATTCTCACGTAACATTCTTTTACGTAAAATTGTTCAAATTAAGCAATTTTAATATTAATGAATAAAAGTAATTTAATGAAAATGTAATAAATACTAAATAACGACAAGTTAGTAAAATCATGCAATGCATTGATTATGATACGCTTTCCAACATACCAGAAATCATTACTCAAGTTATGAGGATAATGGCTGTGGAATAAATCTCGCTCCTGTGCCCTGACCTTTGATCCCATTTCGATGATATTCAACAGAACTGGTTCAGTATACCTCCGAAATAACATGATAAAGTTTTATCGCAATCGAAGCAATTTTACGTAAGTTATGATGTATAAGGTCTATGGAATAGATCCCGCTCCTGTGTATTAACCTTTAACCTCATTTTGCCCATTTTCAATAGGATTTGTCCCCAGGCAGGTCCCTACAACTTACTAAAATTTCATCCAAATCGAAACATTTTTATGTAAGTTATGACGCATAATGGCAATGGAAGTGATTCCGCTCCTATGTCCTGACCTTTGATCCCATTTCTCCCATTTTCAACAGGGTTTGTCCCCAAGTGGTCCCCTACCACACACTAAAATTTCATCAAAATCGAACTTTTTTTACGTTAGTTATGACTCATAAGAGCAGAGGAATGGATCCCACTCCTATTTCCTGACCTTTGACCCCATTTCGTTCACTTTCAATAGGGTTCATTCCCAGGTGTTCCCCTACCACATACTAAAATTTCATCGAAATCGAACGATTTTTAAGCGATTTATCGTGCGGACGGACATACGCACACAACGCGCGGCGTAATGAGGCAGATGGGAATCGCAACCATCTGTTCGCAAGAGTGTGACATCACAAAACTTTAATAGGATCCACACACAACGCGTGACGTAATGAGACAGATGGCGTGACCGCGCGCTAGCATCAGAATAGTGAGAGTATGACGTCATAAGATTTCTAAGCATGGATAACATTAATGGGACGACGCCATGACATTAAAAACTTGGTGATTCGGGGTGGTTATTTAACCCACTAAACAAATTTTCCAAAAGTCGAGATCAAGCTAAATCGATTTCTAGTACCTGAAAAGGGTAGGTTAACGACTTTCATGAAAATCCTTAGAGCCGTTTTCAAAATAAAATTTACATACATACAAGAATTGCTCCTTTAAGGTGAACATCAAGTAATTTTGCTTCCTGTACTTCGAATGGAAAAAATTATGTACACATTTTCTTCCCAATTAATGCGTTCCCAAGGATGAAAATTTGAACATCGATTAAAATATCTTCAATTTATAACTTGCAATACTTAATATTTTCTAAAACATAACCATAATTATGCAATCCAACATTTGTTTGTCTACTGACGTCTGGAAAATACAGATCGCTCCATCTTTTTTCTGGACAATTAATGCGTTCACAAGGATGAAAATTTGAACATCGATTAAAATAGCTTTTTTTTTTTTTTTGATTGGAGGTTTAACGACCACCGTGAGCAACTCAATGGGCTATAAGCAGTCGCCCGTCCCTAATTTAGGGTCACTGGTTCCAGGGAAGGGAGAGAGCCAGTGCCGTAAGACAAACACAACATCCATGCCTGACCGGGATTCGAACCCGGACCCCTTACGGACGAATGATCAGAGGCCAACGCCTTAGACCACTGCGCCACCAGGGCGGCCTAAAATAGCTTCATTTTATAACTTGGAATACCTAATATTTTCTAAAACATAACCATAATTATGCAATCCAACATTTGTTTGTCTACTGACGTCATCAAAGTACACGTCGCGCCATCCTTTTTCTGGTTTCAACACCACCAAAGGAAAAGTTATTGATTTTTAATATAATTATGGTTATGTTTTTAGAAAATATTAAGTATTCCAAGTTATAATATGAAGTTATTTTAATCGATGTTCAAATTTTCATCCTTAGGAACACATTAATTGTGAAGGAAATGTGTACAAAAGTTTTTCTATTGGAAGTATAGGAAGCAAAATTACTTGACGTCCACCTTAATAATATGGGATAAGGGCGATGGAATGGATCACAATCCTATGTCCTGACCTTTGATCCCATTTCGTCCATTTTCAGTAGGGTTCGTCCCTAGGTGGTCCCCCTAACACATACTGAAATTTCATGGAAATAGAACCATTTTTACGCATGTTATGACGCATAAAGGCAATGGAATGCATCCCGCTCTTATGTCCTGACGTTTGACCCCAATTCACCCATTTTGAACATGGTTCGTCCCCAGGCGGTCCCCTACCACATAGTAAAATTTCATTGAAATCGAACCATATTTTCGCAAGTTATGACGCATAAGGGCAATTGAATGGATCCCGCTCCTACGTCGTGACCTTTGACCCCATTTGTCTAATTTTCAATAGGGTTCGTCCTAGGTGGTCCTCTACCACATACTAAAATTTCATCGAAATCGAACCATTTTTACGCCAGTTATCGTGCGGACAGGCGGACGGACAAAGCTGGAGCATATACGCTTCTTCAACCTACGGTTGGAAAGCGTAAAAAACAGCAAATCATATCCCACAGGGCTTTAAAAATATCTAAATGTATCCAACACGGGTTGTTTTAGCACGTCTTTTGTAAAAAAGATGGCGCTTATGTTATCGGTTTGTCCGTCCGTCTGTGGACACCATATGTCTGCAGTAATTAATCCGATTTGAAAAATTCTTTTTGCGTTGCGAAGCTTGAAATATGCAAATGATGATCCTTAATTTCGTTTCTTTTCTTACGATGTACAATTTCGCCGCTAGAGGGCGTAAATGCAGATGATATCGAATTGAAATTACATTTTATTCCATGTATTTGCTTCTAAACATTCGATTGAAAAAAATTATTTAGCTTTAGATTCCATTTCTGTAGAAGACTATTTTACGTAGTCACTTTTCCAAGTTACCCATAGATTTTCCGCTCGGGGGCGTAAAATAAATTCCATTTTACCCGATATCTCTACTTCTAAAACTCACATTTGAAAAAAAAAATTCGTCAGCGGATACAGCTTCCGATGGGAAATCTTTTGCATATAACTTCTAAATTTTGGTAAAGTTCTGAATTTTGGTAAAGTATTTCTTGTATCTCACTATGCCGCGTCGCCGCAGAAGGTAGCATTAAGAACACCTGACGGACTTTGGGCAGGGAAGGACTGCATGTTGGGATGAGAGAAGCCGGATATTCCTACCGCGAAATTGCCACTCGTACAGAACGAAACGCCAGTATAGTGATGCAAACATGGTGTCAGTGGACAGATGGGTCTCGGACGCACAGAAATCCCGGAAACGGAGTGCAAAATCACTCGACACCTCAACAGCATGGCCGTGGCCAATTGCACAGTGACATCCATGGTGTCGGCGCAGCTCTGTCACTGCTCAGGCTTCGTCCTCCATCACAGTTCGATGTCGTCTGCTTAACAGAGGACTGGTTGCTAGCAGCCCATTGATGGGCATTCCTTTAACCCTCAACCACAGACGCCTCAGGGAGCAATAGTGTCTCGACATTAGCTCGCTGATTTGCAACAGATCGTGTTTTCTGACGAGTCACGATTTAACTTGATGTACCATGATGTCCGTCTTCGAAGACATCGTGGTGAACGGTATCTTGCAGTGTAGTGTGCATTTTGCAGCGTCATACCTGCCCAGCGCCAAGCTTCATGGTTTGGGACTCCATTCGCCACCTCACCTGATACGAACTCAGGGAACACTTAACAGCTAGCGATACATCAGGGATGTTTTAGACGCAGAGGTGATACCTTTCCTCCAGAGTTGTACTGGCGCTATATTCCAGCAGGACAATGCTCGGCCACGTGCGGCCCGGAATGTCTAAGACCTCTTCCACTGGAGATACCGCTTCTTTCCTGGCCTGCACGCTCCTCGGACATGTCCCCGATCGGACATACCTAAATCATGGTAGCAAAGCGCCTTCGCCGGTCACGCAAAGTGCACTCTAGAGGCTCAACATTTAGAGGCTGTTGTTGTTGCTTGAGGTGGCTTCATATACCACTCTGTGTTTTGAAGCAAACTTTTTTTATAGCTCTACAAATGCAATCAGTTATCTCCTCTGACATGTGGAATATGTGGTATAAATTTCACACGAATAGCGCCGTTCTTTCTTGGTGTAATCTTCACAAACAATAGTGCAATTGCAGTGTTTTCAAAATTACATCTCTCGAATTATCGTCGTTAGTTCCAAAAAAAGAGAAATGCAATCATTTGAATGAATACAAAGGTTGCAGATCTATGTTACGAACGCTGTTATAAGGGTTATTGAGAGTACTGCTGTCTGGAAGTATGTTTTCATAAAATCCTTTGCAAGTCGTTAGCTTTTTTTTCGCAGTTTAACGTAACATGACGAGGTAGAAATATTTGAAGCGCTATGGCTAATGTCTTGTGAGTCTCGAATCGATCATTAATTTGTGTTCGCTCGTGGTCAACAAATGGCACAAAAAGATTCTTCAGGAAATATTCTTCTGGAGTTTTTGATGAAATATTCCCTGTTTGAATCATCCTGAATGTAACTCTTGGCATTGTGATAACTCCATCAACTTATGTAGTCAATTTCGACGCTGCATTAAAAATAACACTGAATTTATCGATGACGTTACTTCTTAGATGGTCGAGGGAAGTTACCACGAGATCAGTATGTTCCAGTGATGTCGTCTAATCGCAATCAACGTTTTGAAGAGTTTTCGACAGCGGTAATGTCCACGAAAATACAAGGTCAAGT
The DNA here is from genome assembly GCA_039090855.1 of Macrothele yani. Classification (NCBI taxonomy): domain Eukaryota; kingdom Metazoa; phylum Arthropoda; class Arachnida; order Araneae; family Macrothelidae; genus Macrothele; species Macrothele yani. Next base: position 39,225,773 of record CM077004.1, read on the forward strand.
GTGCAAAGTGTGACTACAAACTGGCCTTTGGTAATAGCACATAATAGCTGATGAGATTTTTGGGAGAATTTGCGATTTTTTATATCTTGCAAACTTTGTAACGATAGAACTATAACAACGTAGATTTCTCGGAATCTCAACAAAGCTCCATGCTTGTAAACCCAACGTGTTTCTCACATTGATATTAACGTCGTGTGACTGGAAGCTGGTAATGCTTGCTTGATGAAAACTTTGAGAACTTCGTTATTTTTTGCAGATGAGCTAAAAAAATTCCAACAGACTGAATTGTGCTTATACAGTTTCATATACATGAAATTTTACAAGAATCCCCTGGTGCCAAATGTAGAGAATGTTCTCCACAATGGATGTATAAGGCCAAATAAAAAAACAAAAAATTTATTTGTTGAAGTTCAATTTCGAAAAAATTGATTGGGATTTCGGAGGGGGCCGATCCTTAAGGTCCTTCCCCTTAGCTACGGCCATGCATGGAGCTGTACGACATGGGTCACGAGCAGTTACTCACGAGCCCATTACTACTTAGACATAATGCCACATGCAGGTTGTCGTGTTGAAAGGAACATTGATCTTAGACAATGAAAAATTGTGCTATGGACTTACACGTCACGGTACGTACGCTGTCTACCAATCTGATTCAGTGTGTGAATAAATAGTTGAGTCGGGACATGCACTGTATTGACAAAAGTCACGGGACACCTGGTAGAGAAATACAACATAGCATTCATTGACATACATTAGTATGGTGTCGGTTCACCTTTGGCCTTAATGCATGCACTGACCCTTCGAAGCTCGAAGTGGTTGGGTTTTGAGCTCCGTGATTTTCGTTGCTATAAGGTGTTTATTGAGTGCTTTAGTTTCTGTGGTTGCGTGTATCTTCAAGTTGAAGTTCTACGCTTTACGTTCGTGTATCTCCCAGGTTGGTGAGTGCCATATTTTTTCATTATTCACTGTTTTATTTTTCAACCAAGCTGGTCTTTTTTCGTTAAAGTCTCGCCATTGCTTCGATGGCGGAGGCAGACAAGGGTGACGCCCACATCCTTATCTTGGCAGATCAGCCAGCTTCCTCTTCTTCTTCTACCACTCAGCTTAATGAGGTGGCTCCCGAGCGTCATTGCGACGTCATGGACACCTCTTCTTCTCCAGCTATTACTCCCACCAAGTGCGGTGGTGCCAAGTCTCGTATCTACATCTCAGCAGATGATGACGTATCCGTTATCAGCAATACTGAGCTCATAGCTTCTACTTTTCATCAACTTTCTGATCCGCCCTCACTGCTAGGAGCCGCTTCATCGAATTCTCGACCCATGCCTGCCCAAGCATCCTATGCTTCTGCAACTTCTGGGGTCCTCACACACCCAGTTTCATCTGCTATGCCTTTTCCTGAATCCTATGTCACTGTCGTCGGTTCTACTGCTACAATTGACATACCAGAGGATTCCCGAGCTGGTCACCTTTTTTCCTCCACTATGGAACGGGGCGTCTATTTTGATGCGCTTCCCGACACTAAGCTGTGGCAATATAGCCGAGCCCTCAAAACTATCTTACCAAAGGATGCAATAGACTTTATAGCTCGAAAACCCAGATCTGTCTTGGTCTATTTTAAGGATAAAGCGCATGCTGACCAGGTCCTTACGGAAGGTCTAACCATCAATGACGTGCATCTGTTAGCACAACCGGTTGCGCACCGCCCGGTGAAGGTGACCTTCTACCCCGTACCACCAGAAGTATCAGACGCTGCACTTTGCACCTTGCTCAGCAGGTACGGCAGAGTTATTGGCTCCATAACAACTCTCTCTGCGGCTCCCAGAGACCCTGAAGACAAATCGATTCGAGGTTTTCGCCGCACTGCTCGAGTCCTCTTTTCATCTGATGCTCAGCTGAAAGCGGTTCCGAATGTTTTGCACATCCGCTGTGGACAGCAACGCCGAAGAGTTGAGATAATCACTTCACAGTATTGCACTATATGTCAGAGCGAAAGTCACATAAGGGCTCAGTGCCCACGTGCCTCCCTGCAAATAGCTCCACACACTGCATCTTCTTCTACTTTGTCCACCAACGCTTCACAGACTTCTTCCTATTCGAGGAAAGTCGCGGAATCAAGATCTTCCAAAAGTCAGCTTACTGCCATTGGTCAACAAACGACTTTGATGCCTCCACCTCCTGCTGATCCTAAGAATTTTCCCAGGCTTCCAAAATCGACTCCCCCTTGTACTTTTACAACCACTGCTGATGTACATGTTGACTACTCCTCAGCTTTTACCGTTGGCTCCATGACACGAGTCACAGGTAACGCTTCGGGTTCAGACTCTCCAGACGATCATGAAGCTTTAGTGGTTGCTGGAAAACGCAGCGGTGCTACTCGCTCCAAGACGAAGAAGTCAAAGACTCTGGCGTCCCGAAGATCATCTCGCTCTTCTACCCGCTCATCCACTCGCTCCGTCAGCTCTCGACGACCGTTCTCCAGGTCGCCTCTACACACTTCCTCTGAGACAGCATGTGAGGGTGCCTTTCCCTCACTAGAAGAATTCACAACTTTTCTTGCTGAAAATACTTTCCCTGCTGAGCCTCTGCCATACGAGGACGTGCTAGATTGCCTTTTAGGGTCCTCTAGCCCTTCCTCAGCACGCACTTCCATTCAGCAGTATGAAGTAGCTCTTCCACAAGTGCTGGTTCAATTACACTCACTTGAAAACACTCTTCGGCGCACTGCGGACGAGGTCCCGTGGAGTGCTTGTTTTCTCCGTCGACTCCACTCCATCACTACAGCCAGTCAATTCCTACTGCATCCCACAACTAACCTAGACATTCAAGGTGGTGTCACTTAATTGTCGCGGTTTTGCGACACCTCTTGCGAATGCGCTGGTACGAGAGGATCTTGCTCCGCTGAATGCTGATATATTACTTCTGCAGGAAACAAACTGTACTTCCACCACTCAATTTCATCAATGGCGTCAGTGGGATCATACTTTCCATCACGCCTACAGCCAACTGTCGCGTGGTGGCATGGCAGTTGGTGTTCACTCACGTTTTCGTTCAACTATTTCCTCCTTCTCAGTGAAAAACTTATGTCGAGACTTATTACAACGAGTCTCTTTCACCGTCGCAGCTGAAAAATTTCATGTATTCAACATTTATGTTCCTTGCACTCCTACTCACGTGCCAGAGTTGTTTGCAAAACTTCGACGGGCTCTGTCACGTATTCCCATCACCGACTGGGTACTTATCGGAGGTGACTACAATTGCACTCTACATCCCCTAACTGATCGCTCTTCTTCTTCCAGAGAACACCGTACGGAAGTAGTACATCTCTTACAGTCTATCACTTCAGACTTCTCACTCGTAGATGTTCAACGCCATTTGTCACCAACCCAGACTACACATACATGGCGTGCACCAAGAGCCATTGATCCTCCTACAGCAAGATTGGATCGCTTTTATGCAAATTCTCTTCTTCTAACAGCAATATCAGATTCATGCTGTACACCCACAGCTTCCTCGGATCATTGCGCCATTGTTATAACAGTTTTTGCTACTTCAACACAGCCACGTACAATCCGGGCTTGGACTTTTGACGACACTCTTTTAGATGACTCAGCCTTCTGCTCATCGGTGCGAGATTTTCTTGCGGATTGGCGTACAAGGCTTCATTCTGCACCGTGCCCCCTTAACGTTTGGTTGGAAGTAAAACGCCACCTCATACTACTGGTACGAAACCTGTCATACTCGATCATGACACAACGGAGGATGCGACTTGATCATACTAGGCAAATGCTTTCTTTGCTCAATCTTGCTGATCCCCTATTTCAAGTCTACCAGGCAGAATTACATTCACTTTTGGTGCCACTTGCAAAACAAGCCCTTCAACGCTTTAAACTACAACACCTGAAACCTGATGCTTGTTCGTACGAATTCCTTACGTCACTTGAGTCAACTCGCCGATCCTCTTCTGTTCTACAGCACCTTCGTCTTCCAACTGGAGTAGTTTCATCCGAACCAGTTCCAATTTGTTCTATGGTACGTAATTACTACATTTCAAAATTTTGTGAAACTCCTCCTCCCTCCCCTACGGCTTCTGCTCTTCTGTTCTCTTCTTTGCCTCAGGTCCCTTCTCATCTTTCAGCCAGCCTCCTCCATCCTCCCACTTTAACTGAGCTCTCTGACACTTTCTCGTCCCTCAACCCCCGGGCTTCACCTGGCCCGGACGGTCTCCCTGTTTCTTTCTATAAGGCTTTTCTTCCTGCCCTCCTTCCATTTCTCCTCTGTGCCTTTTCTACTGCCATGCATCTTACATCTCTTCCAAGGAGTTTCACGCTCGCACATGTTGTACTTTTCCCCAAGAAGGGTGATCCGCTTGACTTGGAGAATTGGCGTCCCATCTCACTCTTAAATACTGATTATAAACTCTATACTAAATTTCTGTCCCGCCGGCTTAACCCCATACTCCCTCATATTCTCTCCACTAATCAAACCTATACTGTACCCGGGCGCTCCATCTCCCATAATATTCAGCTTCTTAATGATCTAATTCACCTCGCCCGCTCTCGCTCAGAAACCCTTGCTCTTCTTTCCCTCGATCAACGCTCAGCGTTCGATAATATTTCTCATGATTACCTTCTTGCTACATTACTAAATTTCGGCTTTCCTCCTTCCTTTGCTTCTCTTCTCATCTCCCTCTACCGGGACGCAGTTTTCCACGTCAAGCTGCTCAACCTTCTCACAGCTCCCATACCCTTTCGTCGCGGCGTGCGTCAGGGTTGCCCCTTATCCGGGCAGCTCTTCGCCCTCGCAATAGAACCTTTTTACGCGCAGTCCATCGATCCTTCTTTGCTTCACTACCACCGGTGGTAGCCAGCACACGTCATCATGTTGCTACCTATGTTGCCTACGCCGACGATATTACATTCTGCATTCGGCAAGACTCACAATTTCACGATCTCCACAATCTCTACAATACCTACGCCTCATGTTCCGGAGCAGCGCTAAACACAACGAAAAGCACAGGCCTATGGACCGGTTCGTGGACTAACCGCACTGACTCTCCTTGGGGAGCAGAGTGGTCCAACACCTCTCAACGATTCCTAGGAGTCCACCTTGGAAAACCAGCAACTGCTTCACTCGTCACCTGGATGACTCTCTGACCACGCCTACATCGCTCGGTCGCAATCTGGCGGCGCGCACAATTCTGCACCTCCGTCTTTCAAAGAGCACGTCTAACGCACACTTACCTGCTTTCAATGTGCACGTATTCCTGGTTGGCTTCGAAGCAACCAGCACTACGTCTTCTTGAACTCACCCGCTGTCAAACTCAGGTTATCTGGCCCGGCCATCACTGGGTCGGAGCACCTCAACTCAGCCTGTCTCCTTCAAACGGAGGCATTAGTCTACCCGACGTCAGATCCTATTACAAGGCTTATCGTGTGTCTACGTTTTTACGATCACTTGCGGCACCTGCTCCCTCTGCAGTTGCTGCTCGTGATGTCATAGTCTCTCCGCATAACCCACGCTTTACTCTCCGTTCGTTTTTACTCATGGACCACTGTCCCCTTCTCACACTTTTCCCTCCTGTCTACAAAGAGGCTATCTCCTTTTTTCGTTCCCTCCCTCTTTCTCGCTCTCTCCCTGCCTCCACAAATGACCTACTTTCCGAACCTCTTTTTTTTTCTCTCTGCTACACCCTCCCCATCTCCCATGTTTTGCTTTTCCTTTATGGCTCAGAGCTGGAGTCGTTACTGTCAGCGATCTTGTTAACACCGATCTTTCCTGGCTCCCCTTCTCTTCTCTACCCTCTGCTCTCCGTTTCAATGCCAACGCTCACTTTGTTCACAACTCTCTTATTTCTACTATAATCTCCCTGTTCCCTGAGCTTGCTACTCCCTCAGGTCTCATTTCTGTTCACTCTGCCTCTCTCCTTCTCCCATTTTTTCTGTCGTCCATTGGTCCACCTCTTCCTCTTGTCTCTTTCTCAATATCTGATCTCTACCGTTTTCTCTCTCGCTCTTCCGCACCTCTTCCCATTTCTGGTATTCCACTCTGTTCTACCTCCGCAGTGTGGTCCGCTGCGCTTTCCCCACTTTCAGCACCCCTTGAAGTCAATTCACATTGGCTTTTCTTACACAACCGCCTCCCTGTGCCGTCGATTTTACATTGCATGACCATTTTATCTTCACCCTCCTGTCCGTATTGTGGCGAGGAGGCTGACGTCCAGCATGTCTTCATGTATTGCACAGTATTATTGCCAATATTCCATCTCGCTTTCACGCTAGCGCAACGATCCTGTGAGACCGTCCTCACCTTCAGCGCCTACCGAACACTACTTCTGAACTCTTCTCGCCCTATTCACCTTCCGGCAGTCTGCTCCTACATCTTCGTGCTTGTAAAACATATAATTCACGTGTATCATCTTCAGCGTCCCCCGAAGCTTCTACTGACATAAATAAAGTCAGTACTGCGTTACTTTGTCATTTTCGTAATCGCCTACTCTCCCGCCTTCGACTAGAACTTACCACTGCAGTTGCACGCTGCAGTGAACCACAGTTCCTATCAACTTGGTCACCAGCAACCACTTGGTTTGCATGGTCGCCCACAACGCTTCACCTTACAGTCGGAACTTTTGTTTCACCTACCTCCTGATAGATACAATTTTTGCCATGCTGATTTGTCTTCAATCTCTGCTTCATCAGAGACCATTTTTTGTCTTTTCCGACAAATTATCATACATAAACTGTATTCTCTCACCACTATATTGAGCTTTGTGAATATGTCGTTGCGTCAGCTACAAGCACCTGTAAATCTTCTTTTCATATGTCATTTTGAGACGATTTTTCTATACACATTTCCTGTTTTTTTTCTTGCTTCGCAACTGAGTGCAATCTTGTTCCTCAACATTCACTGTACTATATTATTTGTACTCTCTATTTTATCAGAATTTTTTTGTTTGTCTCACTATTGTACATCACTTTTAGTAGATCAATTATTGTATAGAATCCTATGAATTGTTCGAAGCATGAGCTACTTATAATTGTCAATTTCTTTTCACGCTTTTTTTAAGACTCTGTTCTCATCCTCTTCACATGTATCATTTCGTGTATAACTCATGTGTAAATTTTTTTGTTTTTCATTACTCATCTTGCTGAATTATGTATTCTCTCTGCGATGTCAGAGACTATTTCTTTTTACCACCTCTGACAAACCAATATATATAAATTGTAACTTCTCGTTGTACAGAATCATGTATATAGGTCGTTTCACGAACCACAGACATCTGTAAACTTTGTCGTTTTTACAGTATATTCTTATCTTCAATTCCTGATTCAACAGTGTAATTTTACTTTTCAACTGTGTAAATTTGTGTTCTCCAATACTCACTGTGATGAGTTGTGTCTTCTCTCTGTATTTTCAGAGATTATTTTTTTCTTTTGTATTCTCAGGAAAATTATTGTATATAACTATTTTTCATATCACCGTTGTATGTAACATGTAGTACCGCGAGCCACATTCATCTGTAAATTTTTCATCATCTGTCTTTCGAACTTTCGATTTCATGTTTGTCCCTTGATCACCTGCAACCTCCTGGTTTTCCAGGTCACCCACAATGTATCACCTTTCGGTCAGAACTTTTTTTTTTTTTCATCAATATTGTGTAAAATTTATACTCTATAGTGCTCATCATTCTGGATTGATTTTACTCTCTGTATTACCAGAGATTCATATTGCCTCGCCAGATTTCTACTGCACTTAACTGTTGTCATGCAAACGTTGCACCGAATCCTGTAATTAACGTAGCGCAAGCTGCACATTCTGTTAATTTCTCATCACCTGTCTTTTGAATCTATGTCTGCAAGCTCGAATTCTGTATTATTCCTTGCATCAATACTGTGCAAAATTAATATTGTATAACGCTCTTCAAGCTGAATTGTTCCTATTCTTTGCTTTATCAGAGACTTTTGTTGCCTCACCAGACACTCGAGTGTAATTAACTGTTTTTTTACTATCATCAATGTACAGAACCGTGTAAATAAGCAGTAGCGTAAGCTACGAGCATCAGTAAATATTTTTTTTGTCATACATCATTTGAGATGATTTATTCAAGCACATCTCCTGTATCTTTCTTCTAATAAATACTGTGTGAAAACTGACCCTTCGAGACATGCTTTCGACAAGGTTTTGGAATACAGCGATGGGTATGCGCTTCCATTCAGTACATAATGCTGCCGCTAATTGTTGGTTAGTAGTAGGCCTTAGTTCTAAACGTCTTATGCGGCGCTTTAATTCATATCATAGGTGCTTTATGAGATTAAGATCAGGGTTCTGTGCTAGCCAGTCAACACACAATACGGAATTATCGTCAGACCACGCCGTAATTGTCCTTGCTTTATGGCTCGGTGCATTATCCTGCTGGTACCAACAAGGCTCGGTTCCATAGTATTGCCACACAGTCGGTAGGGCATAATTGTCCATAATATCGTGGTAGACGTGTGGTTAACAGGCTTGTCCACGATAACCAATGGGCCGGGACCATACCACGAAAAACACCCCCACACGAGTACACTGCCAGCTCAAAACTTGACCGTAGAAACAGTACACTGTGATAAAGAGCGTTTCCCCGGCTGCCGCCGTACCCACACACGGCTATCAGACTGATGGATCGAGTATCTAGATTTATCATCCCATAGAACCCGTTTTCATTGATCTACGGTCCACGATAAATGTTCTTTTACACCATGCTAAACGGTTAGTACACTGTTAAAAATTTTGTGGTAGGTTGCACCAAAAAGTGGTGCTACACCAGCTGCGCCACTTTCTGAGAAAAAGTGTACCACTGTGTGGTGTAAACAAAACCCAACGAAATGGTACAGCTTTGCACTGCGATATTGTACAAGGTGGCACCACATTACGGTGTAAGGTTGCACCATGTTGTTGGGTTTTGTTTGCACCACTCATTAGTGTATGCTTTCTCAGAAGGTGGTGCAGCTGGGTTAGCACCACTTTTTGGTGCAACCTAACACAACATTTTTAACAGTGTAGCATTCCGAGTGGAGAGGAAAGGCTTATGAGCAGCCGCACGACCACGGTAACCCATGGAATGAAGTTCTCTGCGAATGGTACGTGTACATACCGAGGTTCCAGCATTTTTACTCACCTGTACACTGAGGTCTTGTGCAGTACTCCGTCGATTAGCTGTAACGACTCTTCTGAGGCTTGGACGTCCTCTATTACTGATTTTCTTTGGTCCGCCGGTAAGTTTTGCTGCTTCAGACACGCCATGTGTCTTCCACTTATTCAGTACATCCAAAACAGTTGAATTGGGTATGTTTAAACGCCTTTCGGTTTCTCTTATGGATAACCCACTAATATAACACCCAACAATCTTTCCTTTCTCAAAGTCAGTTCTCTGCCGCCGCGACATTTTCACTCAACCTCACAGTGCGATATGATTGCGGTCAGCTGCAGGCTTGTTTTTATACCGTTTTCAGTTGTACCGAGCATCCTAACAACGCAGCGGATCCATTCATTTGCTTTTGAAGGGATGTCCGGTGACTTTTGTCAATATAGTGTATAATGTTATATAAAATAAATCGTTGAGTCGGGATGTCGAAAACAATAAAAAGGTATCTTCTGGATTATATCGATCCAAGAATGAAGTTTGATGGAGCCAGCGGGATTGTAGGAAGATATTTTTCGTGGTTTGGCTTGAGTCTATTAGTCGTTTTGGACAAAACCATGAATGCTAATCTCTACCTAGAAAGTTAAGCACTATAGCAATGTGGTAGCAGTACTTTGGGGAAGGTCGATACATTTATCAGTATGACAACGCACTGTGCCATATTGCTCACTTTGCTGCAGATTGGTTTGCGGACTGAGCGTCGAAGATTTGGACTGGCAACTCTTTGAACTCGGTCCTGTACTGAACTCTATAGTGAATCTCTGTGGCGAATTGGATTGTTTGGTGCGGGGGAGACGGGATCGTCCAAGGAACAAAACTGAACCGATCGCCACTTTAAAGGGCAAAATGGCCGAACATATGGGCGGACTTTTGCAAAAAACTGGTTGAGAGTATTCCACGAAGACAAGAGGCTGTCATAAGGGAGATAGGCTTCACCGCGCATTATACAGTTTTCTGTAAATAAAGTATATTTTTAAACATGCTGGATATCAATGGTGTAGAGAGATCTGTTTATACTCAGGCCACCCTTTGGTTCTCACCACTGTTATCTCCACCCTTATGTTGGTTATTATCAACCGCATTATCGCCAGTAAGAAACTTGAAACAATAATGCTCTGTTATAAATATGTATGACTATGGGCAGTGCTCGAAATGGAAATTTTGAAATGCCGATGTACTCATATTTAGCTAAAAATCATCCGGAAAAAATACCTTCGCCAGAAAATCTACAAAACTGAAAATAATCCCTAGAAGAAAAACTCATTTGTGTGAAAATTTAATTAACGATTCCGTGGAATACTATTGCCTCATTAGTATTGGCGGTCGATTTCAGTTGGTTGGCTTGTGGACCCCAGCGGATAGTTATGCTGCACGGAGGACTGGGGTTAGACTTCTTCATAACCACGAGTTATAACGTAATTTTCTTTCCGCTGTAGCTTAGACCTTACGTCAGTAATCATGTGCACTAACTCAATGCAATATTAGAAGTTATCCATACACCTTACAAGAAAGAGGTCAAGTAGTACTTGCAAATACTTTTATTGTGCTTGCATGGGTTGTACTCCACACTCGCATATGATTTACTGGCTTACTCGATACAATATCTGTGATTTAACATCCAATCACAGTATAACAGCATGTCTATCAACAATAACATCAATCCCATTAAACAACAACAACAAATCGAGAACCGAACGTTCAAAACGAATGAGGCATACACCTCACCGTTTAGAAATAACTCCTCCTAGTTACTGTTTTCCCTAACAAGTTTAGTCGCCTATACCCTAGCTCCTAGGAGCCCTTGCAGACTGGAAAAGCGTGACGCAGTAGGTCCAACCACCTTTGAAAATAGGAATGAACAGAGGTTCAGATAGAACAGATCGGAATACAAAAGCTAGGAAGAAATTAGGGTTTAAGAGGATATGCATTTGCTAAGAGTAATGAAAAAGCTTGAAATTTGCTGTTGATATGCTCACCCAGTAGAGGTCATGGGTGTTCAGTGCAAATTGCGGCGGCAGTAAGTATATTTTTACAAAACATGATTAAGTACGCAATACTATTTCAATATATGTTAGAGAGGTTCATCCAATTTAATATGTGAAAACCCGTTTCGTGACAAGTTCCTTATCAATTTTGAATTACACTGGCGGAAAGTGAAAAAAGAACACCAAGAAGGAATTGGCAGACGATCATGAAATTTACATATGTTAATAGGGTCGAGTTTACATAGGCGTGATGTTAATTTCGGGACCAACCGGTGAGCGCTTACGCCACAGCAAGGCATAATATGCAAATTATCGTCGGTGGTATTTAAGGAATATACGGTGAAGTGAATGTAATCAGTCGTCGGCGTACGGACACGTGCAAAGACCCTGAAGAAGCTGCAATGCCTGGACATGGAAGACGTGCAAAATTTCAGCAGTTATCGGACTTTGGGCGAGGTCGTCTAGTCGGACTCCGCGAGGCCGGGTGGTCGTATCGTCGTATTGCGGAGCGAATTGGACGGGAAGTATTGGTGGTGGTACGATGGTGGCGTAGATGGTCCGAGGAACATTCCCACACGAGAAGACGTGGAACCGGGAGTCACAGACGGACTGATGAGCCGACCGATCGACGCATAAGAAGAGCGGCGTTGTATAGTACAACATCCACTGCGACGCAAATCCGAGCTGCCGTTGCACCTGAGGTGACGGTGACTGTGCGAACAATCCGCAACCGTCTACTGGATGCAGGACTATACGTGCACGTGTGCCTCTGGCATGTGTATCTCTGACTCCAGCCCACCGTCAGGAACTGCTGCAGTGGTGTCGCCAACGTCTGCACTGGAGAACGCAATGGCGATCTGTCGTGTTCAGCGATGAAAGCAGATTCTGCGTGGAAACCTCCGATGGCCGTATGCGAGTTCGCAGACGTACATGGGAGCTTCTCCACCCTTCTTGCATCCGCCAGCGACACACAGGGCCTACACCTGGTCTCCTGGTGTGGGGAGCGATCAGCTTTCGCTCCCGTACACAACTAGTGTTTGTACCGGGTACGTTAAACAGCACTTCCTACATCAACATTATCATTCAGCCCGTTGTTGTGCCATTTGTAAGGTCGGTCCGTCGTGGTGTTTTCCAGCAAGATAACGCATACCCACACATGGAACGTGCAACGCAACATGCACTTCAGGGTGTGAGCCAACTTCCATGGCCTGCACGTTCACCGGATTTGTCCCCCATTGAGAGCGTGTGGGATTTTATGGGACAACGACTTATCCAGTCTCCACGGCCAGCCACGACCATCCCCGATTTACTCGTCCAGGTTGAGGATGCTTGGAACTCAATACCGCAAACTTACATCCAACATCTGTACGGCAGACTCCATGCCAGAATTGCACAGTGTGACGCAGTTCATGGCGGTTCAACCTCGTACTAACCATGTTACATCATGGAAATGTTATTTTTCAGTTTACCGGCAAATACAGCTGTATTTTGCCATAATGTTTTGATCACGTTATCCTCTGTATTCCGTTATTATGCTGTATAAATTTCGTTGGTATCAGACGTCTCCTCCTTGGTGTTCTTTTTTCACTTTCCGCCAGTGTAGTTTCAAAATAGTTTCAAAAATTCAAAAATAATCCCCTTAAACAATCGCTGCATTGCCTTTTTATCTATCGTTCTTCTCCGGCCACACATACGTCACACTTGTTCCGACCTCAGGGTGTTGTCAACGTTTTTCTCGCCTGAGGGAAAAGACATAACGTTGAGGTTTGAAAATGTGTAAGAGAACAAACTCAAATTTACAGAGAAAAAGAAACTCAAAAGGGAAAGTGAAAATAGAATGTACGTTACAGAATCTATACACCGGGGACCAACAGATCAACGTGACTTCCGAACCTCGGCTAATCATTAGTGTTTCAGCTGGACTTGAAGCAGAACTTTAAGATCCAGAGCCGAGGAGACAGCCCCCTTTCCAATAGGGACTTTCATGAAATAGAAAGTTGGGCAATTAGAATCTCCGCAATCCGAATGAATATTCAGCCTGAAACTAAGAGCACTCTCACGACCCTCAAAAAAAAAAAAAAAAAAAAAAAATGTTCGGAGTGGAAAAATCAGAATGAATATTCAGTCATTCCGAATTATGTGCCATTGTAGGAGCAGAAAAATCAATGTTCCGAGTGGAAAAATCAAAATGAATATTCAGTCTGAAACTGAGAGCACTCTCACCACCCTCAAAAAAAAAATGTTCGGAGTGGAAAAATCAGAATGAATATTCAGTCATTCCGAATTATGTGCCATTGTAGGAGTAGAAAAATCAAACGATCATTGTAGGAGTATAAAAATCAATGTTCGGAGTGGAAAAATCAAAATGAATATTCAGTCAAATATCAGAATGAATATTTAGTCTGAAACTGAGAGCACTCTCATCACCCTCAAAAAAAAAAATGTTCGGAGTGGAAAAATCAGAATGAATATTCAGTCATTCCGAATTATGTGCCATTGTAGGAGTGGAAAAATCAAATGATCATTGTAGGAGTAGAAAAATCAATGTTCGGAGTGGAAAAATCAAAATGAATATTCAGTCAAATATCAGAATGAATATTCAGTCTGAAACTGAGAGCACTCTCACCACCCTAAAAAAAAAATGTTCGGAGTGGAAAAATCAGAATGAATATTCAGTCATTCCGAATTATGTGCCATTGTAGGAGTGGAAAAATCAAATGATCATTGTAGGAGTGGAAAAATCAATGTTCGGAGTGGAAAAATCAGAATGAATATTCAGTCAAATATCAGAATGAATATTCAGTCAAATATCAGAATGAATACTCAGTCTGATATTGAGAGCACTCTCACCACCCTCAAAAAAAAAAAAAAAAAAATGTTCGGAGTGGAAAAAGTTTATACTCATTGCTGCAAGACTAAAATTTGTATTTAATTTATTACTCCTTATTCCTCATTCTATGAAGAAGCTCTTCAAATTGAGTATATTAAATTAATGATATAATAAAAATTACAGACATCTTTAGTGGGATGAACTGAGACTTGGGCTAGATATGATCATGCTCTATAAGTAGCATCATTTCCATCCTTTGAAGGATTGAACTTATAGCTCGTCTCCCCTACCCCTTTACGGTTCCCACACCTCTATTTCTCAAGGGCACGAGGCACATTTGGTTTCTATGTTTAAGAATGCGCGCTCGTAAGTCAGGGAGAAAAAAATAATAATTTCTGCAATTCCCACTACAGTACTAAAATTAGTGCCAGTATATATATTCCGAGTAAAAAAATAAAAGTGCCTTTAAGAAATACTAGGAAAGAAAGAAGTGCCGGTATATCATACCGGTGTATACCGGCCCATTTCGAGCAGTGACTATAACGCAACAAATTTTTATTGCACGATCATCTCTTTCGATTGCTTTACATCGTTGTTGTACGAACACAGGGAACTCGTTCCCTACGTCAAGCCATTCCAATCTCCCTCTCCTCCCATTCGAACCCTCGTATCCGTCTTCTGAGTGCACCCACGCTCTCCGACCAGCCAATCCTGTTTTCACGTCCTCGAGGCAGCAGTCATCCCCTTAAGCAACCTGAGAGGTCGAGCGAGGTAGTTATCACATTCCTGGGTTTTGTTGTTCGGGTGTAGCTACTTCGTTTAACCACTTCATAATAGAATATTTAAAAAAAATCATGTTGTTGTAATAGAAACCCTACAAATGGTAAGAGTGTATATTCCATATGCTCAAAATCAAGTAAAAGAAAAATAAGCCAGAAATTTTCTGTGAATTGAAGCTTCTTCATTTGCAGGGACGTCGCCAAGGGGTGAAGAACACCCTGAAATTTGTCTGGCTCACCCTGCCGCCCACCCAGTTTAGTTTAGGCTTATATTTAACTTTAAAATATAATCTGGACTTCGCCAAGTAATAAGTCTTGTGTTTTATTTCATGCAGCCCTACGTATTTTCCCATGGGAAGTGCGTTGTTTATTTCTCAGTAGAAGGGTTATCAAAATAGTATCCGTAGGGCCATGAAAATTCAATTGCCTTCCACTCTTCCAATTTCTTAGTTTATGCTTCTTTTTCATGTTCGTACGGCCTTGAGGGCTAATGAGGAGACTGTATAGGAATTAACTGAGGGGGGTCACTACTAATTGCTATGCTGTTTTTTGTTTTTTCTTTACAAAATATAATATTCCAACACGAAAAGTATAGTCTAAAGCTACACTAGCGCCACGGGACAGTGAAAGTGCAAGAAATGGCTGACGACTGCTTTGTAGGAGAGGAGTGCAAAGCAAAGTTGCTGGCCGGAAGTATGGAAGTGTTACGAAAGGGGATGCTAGGTATTGTGTCTGCGTGACACGACTTAAAATTTGATTTAGATAAACAAAACGACGTTTTCCTTTAAATTGTTCAAGTACAGTATTATTTTTGGAAGCGAAACTACAAAATTTTGAAAAGCAATTTAACACAATGCATTCAGAGAAAGCAAAGATAGGCTGTGTCCGGGACACACCCGCAGGTTTTATTTACGTGGGTACGTGTTTGACAGTAATGGGTTTGAGGTAGAACTCGGTTGATAAATGAAAGAGGAATGCAGTTAGACTATAATTTTTATTTATTAAAGGGCGATGATATGAGAAGTAACAAACATATGGCATACAATTCACATCTATGTTTCGTACAATGGTTGAGTCGATACAAGTATTGCCTAAGATAGTTGGTGGAGAATTTATATAAGTCAAGCCGAAATTGTCTTTCATGAACTTGAGTAAGTTAGTGTTTTCTTGCATATCAATGTTAAAGTCACCAGTGAGAATGATAGGCACTTGGGTATTCGGTACCATACTTGGTATGATTTTCTTGAGATTTTCAGAGTAATCGGATGGCATCCGGAACATGAAGACCTCTAGTGATGTTTGTGAAACGTTGGGATGAATGTATACCGAAGCGGGTTTGAGCAGACATTGTCACATCAACTAGACACATGTCATTCATATAATCATCTTAAATTTTCAATCTGTTGTTGACTGAGATATTTACGGGTTGGCAATCTGTTAGACTATTGATGTTTCTGCAAATGGCAACTCCCTCGCAGTTCGTTTTGTGGGCGAAGTAGTACGTTTTGGAAGTGGATGGTTTGTGTTGGGCTATTGCCCTATTTCTTTTCGCCTTCAATTCGAAACCGGGCAAATGTATGGGATTAGAATCATCCATCCAAGTTTCATTCACGACCAAGTAGTCCATTGGTTCACATGTACTATCTGTAGAAGTTCTTGGTTGTGGCTATACGCTTTGCGCCGCTTCGACTTTCTTCTTCTGTCTATAAGTCCCACATCGTTCTGCATTAGTCGTTTTTGGCTTTTTGATTTTCTCACAAATATTTTTTCGTTTATCACTTGAAACTTATAAAGTACTTATTAAATTTTTATTGGTTTTTAGATAGATCGCATCCAGACGAATCGCTTGAGACCAATACCATGATCCTATCTCTACTCGATCTCGAGTTATACTGATTTCAAGGCGCTTGATTCAGCGTATTCGACCCCAAAATGGCGGACGCTCTCCCCGCGCATGAGCTTAAAGTCGATATTTTTAGAATCATTGGTTATTACTCTTTTTAAGCCAGTTATTATATTTTAGCTATTTGTTATATTTTAGAAATTGTAAGCATTTGATCAATCCTGAGATATTATGTCAGTCAAGTTTTCCTATATAGAGGGTATCTCCATGGTACAGATTTTCAGATCCGATTATATGTATGTAGACGATTTCAGGAAGAGAGTGTCTGATGTTTAAGACCCCAGGTCTTAAACAACTCTTAGAAATAGGAAGGTAAGAGATTTGGGATAGAGTACCAGATAGGAAAGGGACACGGAGGCGAGGGGGATTAAGACGCCCTTATTTCGTTACCGGGGGGCCAGTACCCGGGGTCCGAATGCTTAACGTGCCCATCCGACGCACGGCGGATATTTAGTGGTTCGAAAGTTCGTACCTGCTGGGATCGAACCTGAGGTCATTTCCGTGGCAGTCACGAACGTTGACCACTACGCCACCCGCGGCCCTGGTACCGATTTTTTAAATACGTATCCACATCAAAAGTCGAAGGCGACATTCTAGCAACACTTGTACCTTACACCAATAGCGTAACTAGTCAGACCCGTGTATGTGTGTCCAAGGGAGGGGGGGGGGGGAGCTTGCACGAATTCCTTTGTAGCCGGTAGTGAAGTGCATTAAAAATTAGTTCTTTCAGCGTTTCGTAAAAAAAAAAAAAAAATCTTAAGCTTGCCCACCTGTCGCCCTTCCTGATTACGAAGTCTAGCGACGTCCCTGTTTATTTGTGCTGTCAGTTTTACCTTCGATTGCAAACATTCTTAAAAATGAAATATGTTGTTTTAATTGCGTTCTCCATTTCGTCTCGTTTTTCGGTTAGTACGTAATGAAAATTGGTTCGAAAAATTAAAAGTACGTCATGTAAGACTGGTTTCCGTCTTCCTTTGTAGCCGGTAGTGAAGAGCATTAAAAATTAGTTCTTTCAGTGTTTCGTAAAAAAAAAAAAAAAAAAAAAAAAAAATCATAAGCTTGCCCCACCAAAAATATTCCTTGCCCCCTGATTTCGAAGTCTAGCGACGTCCCTGTTTATTTGTGCTGTCAGTTTTACCTTCGATTGCAAACATTCTTAAAAAGGAAATATGTTCTTTTGGAGAACGTAATTACGTTCTCCATTTCGTCTCGTTTTTCGGTTAGTACGTAATGAAAAGTGGTTCGCAAAATTAAAAATAAATCATGTAAGACTGGTTTCTGTCTTTTGCACTATCTTCTACTTTCAGCCAGAAGTGTCAAGATAGCGTTTCTACGAAATCATAGTGTCAGGTAAAAAATTGAGTGACAGAAATTTCATTCAATTTTTGTATTTTTCTGATCACAAAAGCCTAAGTACCATTCATGTGAGAACATTCTATTCTCTCTGTTTCTGTTGTTCCTGTCAAAAGAAGAAAGAAGGAAAGAAAAGAAAAAAAAAATCTCTTGATCGAATTTCAAATAAAGATGCTTGTTATTTTTTGTGGTTATGTTTCTCACTTGAAAAGCCGCTATGAAATAAATTTCACTACAGAAGTTACACTTAAGGTTGACCTCTAGTGATTTTGCTTCCCATACTTCCAATGGGCAAACTTCTGTACACATTTTCTTCACAATTAATGCGTCCCCAAGGATGAAAATTTGAACATCGATTAAGATAACTTCATATTATAACTTGGAATACTTAATGTTTTCTAAAACATAGTTATAATTTTATTAAAAATTAATAACTGTTTATTAAAAATTAATAAATTTTTATTAAAAATTAATAACTTTTTCTTTGGTGGTGTTGAGACCAGAAAAAAGATGGCGTGACCTGTACATTGATAACGTCAGTAGACAAGCAAATGTTGGATTGCTTAATTATGATTATGTTTTTTAAAATATTAAGTATTCCAAGTTATAATATGAAGTTATTTTAATCGGTTTTCAAATTTTCATTCTTGGAAACGCATTAATTGCGAAGAACATGTGTACAGAACATCAAACAAAGGTCTTCGCTCTTTCCACGTTTATAAGTGAGTCACGGAAAAATTCTCATTGGCCGCCACCGGAAATCGAACCCAGGGTCTTCCAGTTACGCGCCGGATGCGCTTCCACTGCACATCCTAAGCACATCCGGCGCGTAACTGGAAGACCCTGGGTTCAATTTCCGGTGGCGGCCAATGAGAATTTTTCCGTGACTCACTTATAAACGTGGAAAGAGCGAAGACCTGTGTTTGATGTTCCTGGTCCACTTCAAATGTCTGTATTAATGTGTACATAAGTTTGCCCATTGGAAGTATAGGAAGCAAAATCACTAGATGTCCACCTTAAAAAGTCGCAGTGATGAAACAGTTTTATGAATTTCAAACATTTTTCCCCCCTCTGTTGCAAAGCAATGTTCCATTCGAAAAGATAAATCTCCATTTTAGAAAGAAAGAAAGCGTTACATGCCATCTTTCTTGACATCCAAAACATTTTCCAATAATAAAATGAAAAATTATGTATTATTCAAACTATTAATTATGAGCAATGCATACTGTTTATTTGAGCCAAGTAAATTAAAATTTCAATATCTTTTATAATTTTGACGATAAAATTTTCATAATATTTCTAATTTAGACGGAAATTCGAATTTACATTTGAAAAATAATTTAATTACTAATAGAGAAAAAAGGAGTTATCATAAGAAATATTTGAATGTTTGTTTTTCACTTTTCTTCCAAACACGTCTACTCCAAACAAAATTCATGGAAGGAAAATGGAACAAAATTCCGTTTGCTCAATTTGAAACGTACGGAACTAATTTTTGGGGTACCGAAAACTGATTTTCAAAATTTATTGAACTTCAGCAGTTCCACGTCACTTTCGTGCGAAGAAGCCAACACAAAATATTTTTAGACAGGTCTGTTTTCCCCTTTATTATATTTTTATGTTTTATACAATGGTTTTCAAATATTCTTTATCTTCAATTGCTGCGGATGACCAAAAGAGTATCTTTAACATCTTGTTGAAGCTGTTTACATAAGAACTACGAATTTTCTCTTGCGAAATATACGTATAGCTGAGAGCTACCAAAATCTAATAACAGATGTCGCCACAATCCAAATCATGTTCAAGATGTTCACATCAGAACTACGAATTTTCTGTTGCGAAATAGTATATATACTTACAGCTGAGAGCTTTCAAATTCTAATAACAGATGTCGCCACAATTCAAATCAAGCGACTAAGTCCTTTAATGGACAACAAAGCTTGGGAATAACAGAATAACGAGTGCTTCTCATATTTTCAGATTCATATCATTTTTTTGCGTTAATACCAAGGAAGTCTCAGCTCGAAAGAATTGGATAAGAAATACAAAGGCAGCAACGAAATCGTGAAGCAGGTGTTTGTTTTCACGCAGAATGTAAAAATGTGATATGGTGCTCATGCACGAAATAAATTTAATTTTAATTATTAATTGTCTATAGATTAGATTTAAGTACAATATATTCGACAAAAAAATTAAATGCTGAAATATTTTAAGTCTATGCATCAGCACACAAATTTTCTAAAAAAATATCGTGTCAGACTTTGTTCTTGATGAAATAACGGATATCACACTAAACTTTTAAAATCAGCCCATTTTGTTT
The DNA here is from genome assembly GCA_039090855.1 of Macrothele yani. Classification (NCBI taxonomy): domain Eukaryota; kingdom Metazoa; phylum Arthropoda; class Arachnida; order Araneae; family Macrothelidae; genus Macrothele; species Macrothele yani. Next base: position 39,246,124 of record CM077004.1, read on the forward strand.
TAGCGTTTCTACTTACTTCAGCGGCCTATATATTTTACTGCGCAAGCATAAGGAGGGTGGAAAGAAAATCTTTGAGTGTCGGGTTCTAATTTCTAAGAAGAAATTAGAGAGTACTTAGAATAGGGATGTAAGGTCAGGTGATGCGTAACATCACAGCCTCTCCTTGACAAATGTCAACCCCGCCTTCTCGTGGTGCATCCTGTTCCCACTAAAGGGGCTCTGACGACCGCAAATAGCGGTATAACTATACCATCGGGATCAGAGGAAATGCTATCCCACACTCACCAACCCGCTTGGCCAGCGTGGTGAGTTATGGCCAAACACCTCCAAAATGACTCTACAACTTAAATCTTGGCCCTCAGTCTCCGGCAGCTGGAATGTACCTGGCCAAGGCAGCGGCCAGTGCGACATGAAGGCAGAGGGTGCTAAGAATCCCCGGAGGACCGGACTAGGCTGCCATTTGATGCTGACCTTGGCTACCTACAACGGAAGCTCCCTATCTTCTGATTCAAGGCTTCTTGAATTGGAAGAGGAACTACAAAGGATCAAGTGGGACATCGTCGGGCTGAGTGAGGTAAGGAGAAAAGGAGAAGATCTCATTGAACTGAAAAGTGGACATCTCTTCTATTATCGTGGGACAGATACTGGCAGAACTAGTGGTGTTGGATTTATAATAAACAAGAAACTGAAGGATAAAGTGGTAGAAGTTGAAAGTTCCTCTGACAGAGATGCACGACTCGTTATCCAACTATCGAGAAGATACCAGGCTCAGATTATTCAAACTTATGCACCCACCACAAGTCATCCTGAAGAAGAAATTGAAGAATTTTATGAGGAAATTCGTCATCTAAATAATAAAGGTAAGCAGCACTTGAAGATAATTATGGGAGATTTCAATGCAAAAATAGGGCACCGGCAACAGAATGAAACTTCAGTAGGTAAATTCGGTCACGGCAACAGAAACCAGCGTGGAAATACTCTCGTTGAGTTTGCAGAGGCAGAAGGATTTTTCATCTTGAATTCCTTTTTCAAGAAAAAGCCACACAGGAAATGGACATGGAGACATCCAATTGGGACGACAAGTGAAATTGATTTTATTATGTGTAACAAAAAATTCGTCATCGAAGACTGCAGTGTGTTAAACAAGTTCAACACAGGTAGTGACCATAGATTGGTGAGATGTAAGATGCACCTCAACACTAAACTGGAACGTGGCAAGCTCATAAGACAAACAAAATGTAATGACATAACCAACCTTAAAAAACACCATAATACTTTCAAGTTGGAACTGAAGAACAGATTCTCTGCTTTAGAAGGCCTAACATCGGAAGAAGTGGATATTTCTGAAGTTAACAGAAAAGTAACCAAAGCTCTTATGGAAACAGCAACAAAATTAGCTGGGTCTAAGAACAAGTTGCATGTAAACAAATTATCAGGAAAAACCAAAATGTTGATGCAAAAAAGAAGAGAGATGAGGACAACTAAAGAAGATGTGACTTCCAAAGTGGAATATATAGAGCTATGCAAGACAGCACGAAAAAGTATCACTGAAGACGTAAGGAAATTCAACTGTGAGCTAGTGAGGAAAGCAATTGAAAACAACCAAAGCCTAAAGATAGCAAAGGGACATCTCAGTAAGGGAAGAAAACAGATTATGGCTCTGAGAAAAGAAGATGGTTCTATAACAAGAAATAGAGGCAGAAATTTTGACAAGAGTGAAAGATTTCTACTCCAAACTATATGAAAGGGATGATACATGTACTCCAGACATCATGAAAGGTACCAGAGTTCTTCCAGTCCTCCCAGCAGAAGTTGCTCATGCAATCAAGAACATGAAGCGGGGGAAAGCTCCAGGAGAAGATGGAATTACTATAGACATCATACAAGAAGCAAGTGGAGAAATTGAAACAGTACTCGCCCAAATTTTCACTCGATGCCTTAATGAAGGGAAGATTCCTGAGGATTGGAACAATGCTACAATGATCCTGCTACATAAAAAAGGTGACATTGAGGATCTCAGGAACTACAGACCTATCAGCCTCCTATCAGTGGTTTATAAAATCTTCACTAAAGTTCTTTCACACCGCTTGAAGGTAACACTGGACATGGCTCAACCGAGAGAACAAGCTGGATTCAGGAGTGGCTACAGCACAATAGATCATATCCACGTACTGAGAGAACTAATTGAAAGAGCGAGGGAATATGAACTTCCATTGTGCATGGCTTTTATCGATTATGAAAAAGCCTTTGATTCGGTGAAACCATCAGCAGTTACCACGGCTCTGAAATCCTGCGGTATTGAAGATGCATACATTAATATTATTAATAACATCTATGAAAATGCAAGTGCAAAGATTCGGCTGTTTGAAAATACAACACACATAAAAATTGGAAAGGGAGTGAGACAAGGTGACACCATATCTCCGAAGCTCTTTAATGCCACATTGGAAAATGTCTTTCAATCACTGAACTGGGAAAACAAAGGGATAAAGATTAATGGAGATTATCTAACCCACCTTCGTTTTGCTGATGACGTAGTCATTTTTGCAACTACCCCATCAGAGCTGCAGAGTATGATCCAGGAACTTGCTGACAAGAGTAAAGAAGTGGGATTAAAAATGAACTTTCAGAAGACAAAAGTGATGTTCAATGCTTTTACAAGAAATGAAGATTTATCGATTGATGGAGAAAAACTGGAGATAACAGATACGTATGTTTATCTTGGACAGCAGATATCAAGTGAGGGTCACATTGATGAAGAAATTAATCGGCGTACAAAACTTGCCTGGAGAGCTTTTGGAAGAAACAGCATAATTTTCAAGAGCAATATGCCATTCTGTCTTAAAAGAAAAGTGTTTGATCAATGCATCCTTCCAGTGCTTACGTATGGTGCAGAGACGTGGACCTTAACTAAAAGAGACATACAAAGGCTGCAGACAACTCAAAGAAGCATGGAGAGGTGCATGCTTGGTATAACCAGGAGAGATAAGAAGAGGAACTCGTGGATCCGAAAAATGACGAGAGTGGAAGACATCATGATCAGAGTTAAATCCCTGAAATGGCAATGGGCTGGACATACTGCCAGAAGGACAGACCATAGATGGACAGCCGAAATTTTAGATTGGATTCCAAGGGACAGGAAAAGACCCAGAAAAAGACCACATGGGAGATGGGTGGATGAAATTCGTAAATATGCGGGAGTGACATGGAGGAGACTGGCACAAGACAGACCGTTGTGGAGGAAACTTGGGGAGACCTTCGTCCAGCAGTGGATTGATAATGGTTGACAATGATGATGATGATGACTTAGAATAAATGACGCAGCGACATCTCTCGGTCACCAAAACAAGTTAAAACTCATGAAAGTGACTAAAATCAAAATTAAGCGGGAAAACAGGATTTCGAAAGCTGCTTTCAGCAACGTGTTTGTATCGCTCTGAAGTATCTTTTTTCAAGAAGAGGCTCAACTAGCTCGGAATCCGTAGAATCTACATACTCCGTGATTGGTGGACACTCATCGATTAAAGTGTTAATGCAAACTTCTGCAAGTGTTTTTCCAGCAAATGCGAAGTTCATTTTCTCTTTCTTGGTAACAGCTGTTCGACCTTGCGCATACAAGTGGCTTCCGTAATGATCATGCGGTAAAATCAAACCTGCGAGTTCTCTGCTTAAAAGTGCCATTCTTCGTTCAACTCTGTTAAAGGGACTTCGACCAGAAGCATTGCAGGCAACCAATACAGCATCCAAAATTTCTTGTTAAAAAATGATGTATACTTATCTTGATAACTTTTCCGTAGCGTGGAATTTCCTCAGGGCCACCATCAACAGTGATTATTATCAGCACTGGTTTTGATAAATTTCCTGGTAAAGCTCTCATGATGTTCCTAAACTCTGGAAGATCGTATACCTGTTGAGATCACGTGCGGAAGATGATGTGGTGGATGATGAATGTTTTCTCGAATTTATTTCTATGAATGTTGGACCAGAGTAGCTAACAGCTTATCTTTCTCCAAACGGACCGTCTTTAATAACGATATCTGCATACACTGATGGAATTAGTTTATGGCGATTTACAATTACCCAGTCATTATCAGGCAAAGTAACTCGGTATTCCACGTGCACCAGTATCGGTGCTTGCTTACTGGCTCATCTTGGCTCAGACTCAGAAAATATACTTTATATGATGACCCCAATAAAGGAACGACATTGTTGCCATTGCAAAACTGGTATCTATATGTTTTGTATGTGATTCAGCTGTTGCACGAATTAATTTTACAGACACAGAACGAACATGGTGCTTCCCTTCTGATGACAAGCTTTGTCGTGGAAGGAGCCGCAAATAAACAAAGCTTCTACTAACAGCATATCCAACCTCCTTCAGCTTTTCAGTTTACTCAGATAACGTCTTTACCGAGCGATACGATTTTTCACAACGTTTCTCGTGGGCACAGAACCAAATATAGTGGTATCCGTAATTGCTTTCAAAAGCAGTGCTGATTAAAGAAGGACGGCCTGTGTTTTCCTCGATTTTAAGCTTGGATTTGAGTTCAGGATATTTTTCACGAAGTTCATGTACCTTACTTTTCTTTGCAGCACGCTTTTTTCTTTTTCGCTGCATTTAACGATTTTTTCCCATAGTCTTTTTTCAAGTTCATTTAGCTTCTGATTTTTTACGGTTAATTCTTTCGTTTGTACTTCCGTTAACATTCCACTTTGTTCCTTTTCAGTAGTCCAACTACATCTGCATTTAGAACTTCGATTTCATAATTCAGAGCTTGCTGCACAGATACTAATCGAGTGGATATTCCTGGCTTAATTTTTGACGAACATGGGTTTCGTTCTACATTATTTTTTTATCAGAAGAAACATCAGCGGTTTTTGTTGTTGTAGATGTTCCGGGAGGATAATTGTCTTCAATGCTCAAAGATGCACCTTGAGAAGCATCAGAAGATGTAGTTTTTACAGCAGCTTGTTAGGATTGTTTTCCCCATAATGACAGCAGTGAAGCTTTTTTTTGTAACTCTTCTGATTTTCACTCACTTAAGTACTTTTCTACTAATTCAGGTAAATTTAAATCTGCCTTGATGGAGTTCCAAATGGATACAACGTCATGCTGTTTCCCTGTTTTACTTGGATGTGGTGTTTTATATCCTGCCTGCAGCTGCTGGAATAACTTCTGCTTATCTATTCGGAATTAAGGAGCCACGGATATATACAACCCTACTAACCCAGCACTGCATTCACACTGACTGCGTGCTTTATTTAATCTAGGTCAAAATGACACGTAAATCCTCTCGAGTAGACCGGTCTGTACAGCATAGTGGCGCCAGTCTTTGTTTGCTTTCGTTCCACCACGGCAGCGATCATGTTTCATTGGCGTTTAAGCTATCCCACGCAATCCAAAACTTTTTCTAACTCATTTACCTTTGCTCAAAGTTAGGGTGCACAACCCATCTCAAAACAGTTCGGTCTACAACGCATTAGCCTTAAGTTTTTTTTTTTTGTTTTTTTTTTCGTAACTCGATAAAACTGAGATTTTAAGCATAGAACACAGACTGGAGCCCAGGACACCTCCCACTCTGAAAACGAATACACATTGCAGGCGTATAGTTCAGGTAAAATATAATTGAGCAATAAACATTGCGTTCTCCCGGTAAATTAAGTTGAAAGAGCTTAATTCTAACAAGCATAAAAGATACTGCAGACTCTGTCGTAAAGAACTCCGAATATAAAACACTATCCCCCCCAGCCCCACGGTGATATAAAGACATCTGCAAACATACTTAAATTCTAATGTGAACAAACGCGGAGTTTTTTTAATAGTACGATTCAACTATATTTTTGCCGCTGGACTTCCGAAATACTAATCCCCCCCCCCGTAATCCCGGACGTATTTTATGGACGGCCCCTTATGTCTTCACGCCTGAGTTGTTGGTTTTTTTCACAGACGTTTCTGGACTCTATATTTTTGTGAAGGCGTGTTCTCAATGTGTAGGAACTGTATATAAAGATTTGTTTACACTGGAAGAATTAAAATATATTAGGTGTACAAATAAGTTTTAAAGCGTTTTTTGTGTGACGTATACCGCTAATTTACATATCCAACATTACCCCGCGTTGTTGTCATGTGACCGTAACTGGTCCAGAGTATAAAATGTGACACAGAAGTTTGTCCAACAGTCAAACGCACTTGCACATCGGTAGATGAAAGATGGCAAGCGATACTGCATTTATTCGACACTGCATTCACTACGAATTTCATCAAGAAAAAAGTGCTGCAAAAGCATGTGCATCGATTTCTTCTGTTCTGGGGGAGAATATTGTATCGAAAAGCACGTGCGGATTTTGGTTCAGACGGTTTAAAGCAGGTGATTTTGATGTTAACGATTTAGAACGTACCAGCGCCCAGCAGAAGGGTGAACATGAGGAACTGCAAGCATTGCTCGATGAAGATTCGTCTCAAACGCAAAAAGAACTAGCTGTGCAACTGGGGTAACTCAACAAACCATTTCGAATCGTTTACGCACAATGGAAAAGATTCAGAATGAAGGAAAATGGGTGACACATGATCTGAGCCAGAGGAACAAGGATGAGCGTGCCATGAAGTGTTTGAATCTGTTGAATAAATAACACAGAAAGTTTTTCCAGTGGAAAATCGTTACGGGTGATGAAAATTGGATATGGCATGACAATCCCAAACGCAAAAAACACTGGGTAGACTCCGGTGGAGCAGCGACTTCGACACCGAAACGCAATATTCACTCCAAGAAAGTTCTGCTGTTCATCTAGTGGGGTATGAAGGGTGTGCTCTATTAAGAACTATAGGGACAGGGTCAAACTGCTGATCGCTACAAACAACAATTGCTGCGATTGAACCAGGAAATCTGTCGGAAACGTCCATTCACTGGCAAAGGATTGCGTCCCGTGAAAATACTGCATGACAACCATAGGCAGCATGTTGCTAAATCGGTCAAGGAAATGTTATTGACGCTTAGCTAGAAAGTTTTGGAGCACCCGGCGTATAGTCCTGATATAGCACCTTCAGACTGTCATTTGTTCCGATCGATGCAACATGGTTTGTCTGCTGTACGGTTGCGGACATGTGATGAAGTGCGAAAATGGGTTGACGACTTCATCGTGTCACACGACGAAGTATTCTTCGTGGGTGGAATCCATCAGCTACCCGACTGATGGCAGAAGGTGATAGATAATGACGTCACATATTTTGATTCGTAAATGTATTGCTGTTTTCTCTCAAATTACATGTTGCGTTGATTAAAACCCTTTAAAACGTATTTGTATGCACCTAACGTTAGTTGCCAGATTTCTTCTGCTGCTGCCAGTTATTAAATTGAAAACTTTTCATTATGTGTTTATTAATTCTATTCTTTTTGAATTAGGTTGTTGAAAATCCTGTTTATTTGTTTTGTAGGTTCATTGGTTTGACAGTTTTTTTTTTTTTTTTTTTATGTAAAAGCTTTGTTTAATAAGTCTCTTGTTTCTCTGACAAAAAATCTAGAGACCAGAAACGTCTGTGAAAACAAAAAGGACTCAGATGAGGTGAAGACATAAAGGAAACTTGATAGAAGAGAATTAAGTATATTAATCTGAGTAAGTAAAGCCTTAAGTAAGTTTAACTAAGTTCTTTAATTCATTTTGTGCAGGGCGGTGCGAAAAAAACAAAATTTTTGATTCTCAAACGCCCAAACGCCCAAACGCCCTAGTGTTTGAAAATTGTGGTTGGTGGTCAGTATCCCACAACTGAAATCGTTTTTGATTCGGAGAATATCTTCCGTATGCGCTTTTGCATCAAAGTTTCGAATTTTTTGCCAAAAATCGAAATTCTTATACTAGAAGCAAATACGTCTCACTTTCGCAAGTTTTTCATTTATAGACCTCAGGTAAGTAAAATAAGACTATAAAAATATTTCATCTCGTCCTAGAAGATCCCTGGTCTCAGAGGCATAACGTTCATTTTGTTGGGAAACCAGTTAATTTACGTGTGCTTCGGGGAAATGTTTCAGTCAGGCGCATGCTGCAGTCTTAGCAATGCACAGATCCAATATACGGAATTATTTTATTGTAATACGGCTTACATAGATACGTTTAAGCGGCATATATAGCCTAAGCGGCTCTGGGCGATATGGTGTCACCATGTCGTCCACATTCGTTCTCATCTTCTTGAGTTTTTCTTGGATATCTTTCTTGCAGGGTAGCTGTTGTCGCCTTATCCAGTGGTCCAATTCCTTCCATTCTTGTGGTTCTTCAGTCTTGTAGAAAATTCATCTCAATTCGCGGCATTTTCAATTCCTTTTCACAGGGGTTTTTGTCCATGTCTTTGCAATTGCAAGCCGCTACATCAAACAGTTTTTTTTATTCGATTCCGATAATCACTCACCTTCATTGCAGAAAATACCTTTTTTTCTTTGTGTGTGATTTGTTTAACTTCTGGTACGTATCAACCTCTGATTTGAGCATTCCTTCGATCTGTTGATCGCTGACCACAGGAATTGAGGCCTTTGTCCAGATTTTTTTTTACTCTCGCAACAACAGTACCTCTGACTTCTGAGAATGACAGATTGTTTTCCCATGCAGGGACTTCTGCTCTCTCCATTCATAGAAGTAATACCTCAACACATCTCCACAAGAGGGTAACACACGATCGCCGAACTTCATATCTTGCGCGAAACCCAACTGCATACTCAACTGGAAACGTGTTGACTGTACTCATCTTCACAAGTTCAATTATGGCAAAGACAAGCACTCCTAACACAACGTCCCTTGCCCCACTGCATATTTCCTGTTTCGTAGGCCGCTTATACTGTGTAAGCCGCTTAAGCTGAGTAAACCGCTTATACCCACCACTCCCACCTTAGCGGCACTTACTCTGGAGAGTGGGGGAAACGAATGGGATGTTTTACAAGAACGCACTGAGTTGTATTATAATCAAACAATCCGTATATTGAATATGTGCAATGCTAAGGATTCAGCATGTGCCTGTCTGAAACACTCCCCGAATCAGACGTAACTTGATTGGTTTCCCAACGAAATGAACGTTACGCCCCTGAGCCCAGGGGCCGGTCTTCAATGACGAGATGAAACATTTTTATATTCTTATTTTACTTACCTGAGGTCTATAAATGAAAAACTTGCGAAAGTGAGACGTATTATTTGCTTCTAGTTAAAAACTCGAAACTTTGATGTAAAAGCGCTAACGGAAGATATTCTCCGGATCAAAAACTATTTCAGCTGTGGCATACTGACCGCCAACCACAATTTTCAAACACTAGGGCGTTTGAGAATAAAAAATTATGATTTTTTCGCACCGCCCAAGTGTACAGCATACACTGTTAAAAATTTGTTGTTCAATACAGTGTTCAATACACTGTTAAAAATTTGGTGATAGGTTGCACCAAAAAGTGGTGCTACACCAACTGCACTATTTTCTGAGAAAAGATGCACCATTATGTGTTGCATACAAAGCCCAACAATATGGTTCAAACTTAAACCACTTTATGGGGTAAGGTTGCACCAGAATATGGTGTATGGTTGCACCATGAAACGGTGCAATCTTAACACCATCAAATGTAAGGATTCACCACTTTATTACATAATATGGTGCAGAGTTGCACCACTTGTTGGTGTAACTTTTCCAAAATGTGGTGCGGCTGGTGTAGTTCCAATTATTGGTGCAACATAACACCGAAATTAAGTGCCGTCTTTTTACATTACTGCTTTACGGATAAAGTATTTTGAAAACAGGATTGTTGTGTACAGTTCCAAAAAGTTTGTGTTTACTTCATCAATTTAGGAATAAAAGGTTCTTTTTTATTTCTTTTTAAATTTTTTCTCCCACATTCGTAGGATTTTAAACTTTACTGCTTATGTTAGCACATATAGTCTCAATTTCAAGATAAATACACTGGGTCAATTAATGCCGCAATTTGAGCTTGTTATACTACATTAGAAGTTACTTCCATGTAAACAACCTCCTCAGAAAACTAAAATTGTGTTGTCCTAGACGTGGCTAGGCACATATATAACATCAGAAAGTTCAACGTGAAAATAATTATTTCAGGAACACCAGATATATATGTGCTACAAAAATTATTTTTATCTCTTACCTTATTAACCTCAGTTAACACTTCTTTAAAATTTACCAAACTTGCGCTCACTGTGACGACAAAGCAAATGTGGCGGCACAGCACAACACCTGTCTCCTTCGGATGAATTGATGACGAATGCGTCGTTTTTTTCACTGCCCCAAAATATGGTTCAAGGTAGCGCCGCTCTGGCTGCATTTGGTAATTTTCGCGAAAACTAGGTGCAAGTCAAAGTTTTCATTCACCACTTTATGGTGCAAGTGTGAAAATCGAACCAGATCATGGTGTAAGTGTCAGATGCTGTACGATATTGTGGTGCAACGTTGAACGGAAATTAGATGATTATCAGAGTCAGTTATCAGAGGGAAAAGAGGAGGAAGATAGTAATAACGGGGAAAATGAACTAAATTCTAGCAAAGAGGTAGCTATTAACTTAAATAAAGAAAAGTTTAATATTGATAGAAGGGAATGGAAATACAGATTAAGCGTATTAGAACTGGGAGATAGAAAAGCAGAAAGGGAAATAGAACTGGAAAATAGAAAAGCTGAAAGGGAAATAGAAAAAAAAAGCTGGAATTGGAGAATAGAAAATTAGAAGTATATCTCTTAAATAAAAGAGAGGAAAGGAATTTTATAATTAGAAAATTAGAATTTACCCAAGAAAGGACAGATGCGTCGGCACAAGGAAAAAATCAAGTTAAATTGGCCGACTACATGAGAGTTCTTGAAAAAACCTTGCCAAAAAGTCCCAGTAAGCCAGAAGAGATTCTGAATTTTTTTGATACGCTGGAAAGAGCTTTTCTTCTGCATGCAGTTCCTGAGAACATGAAATGGCGACTAGTAATAGCTTTGTTTAAAGCAGAATGCGTGAATCATTTATTTCGACGCTTCACGGTGGAGCAGTGTGATTGTTACGATACCGTTAAGGAAGCAATCTTGAGTGAATATCACCTGACTCCCGACATTTACTTAAGGTGGTTTGAGGCCATTCGTTGGAATAAAGCGAAGAGTTCCAACAGCTAGCAGGACGCATTGGGAGGACGCTCCAATATTATGTGGGAAACAGCGGGGTAGAAAAGTTTGATCAGCTGCTGAATTTGCTAATCTGTGATAAGTTCAAGAGCCTTCTATCGCCCAGTTTGAAGACTTACCTTTTAGAAAGGGGGTCCGTTGGTAAGTTGGTTCTCGCCAAAGAGCTAGGAGAATGTGACTTGCATGAAAGTCATGTGGAAGCTTTTGAGTAGGGGGAAACGAAGCCTAATATAAGCTATCCAGGGGCTACTAATTGTAAAGGAAACCAGGTGGGCACCGCAGAAAGTGGGTCGAATAAAAGAGATTACGGAGGAAATAATGCTTCATTCCAAAAGGGGAAATTTCACCCTGCAAATCAAAGTTTTGGAAATAGAGGGGGAAATGTTCGACCGCAGAATAATCAGGGAAGCTCAAGCTTAGATCGAGGGATGGTTTGTTTTCGGTCCGGAGCAGCGGGCCATCGTCGCAGTCAGTGTACCCAGAAAATACCCCAGGGTCAGGACAGTAGAAATCATTCCTATTATTGGAGGAACGATCCACCGAAAAAAGTGAGTAGAGTTTCTGTCGACGTGAGGAAAGACGTAGATGGAGTAGGGGAAAAGGTCGAATTAGGGGAAGAAAAGAGTGTAAGAAGAGTCATTGCAAAGATTGGTATGGTGTTAGGCCCTGCAGGAAGTGAAGTAGAAGTAATGGAGATCCCGGTAGGGGAACAGATGATAGTGGGCACCGACCAAGGGCACCAAGCAAAGACTTTGGTGGACAACGGGGCGGAGTTTAATTGTATTCGCCTAGGTATGCTAGCTGAAGAGCTACAAGAAGAGATAAGGAAGGTGACTCTGACACTATTCGATGGGCGAAAAGGAGTTTTTCCCATCAAGCAGCTCCAAGTAAAATTAGTGGATGCAGGATTCGAAAAGGCGGGCAATGAATCAATTGGGCGGAGTGAGATTTTGTGTGCAATTGTGCCAAATCTTATTGACGAAGCAATTATAAACCCTGAAGATTATGGAAGGATGGAGAGGTTGGAGAATTCCAGTCCCGAGTGGGCAACCAGCGCTGAAAAAGCACTAAAAATAGTTGAGGCGGGCCCAAGGTGGGAAAAAGGAACTCAAAGGGTGCGGTTACTGAGTTCTGAATTGGGAGAAGCCCAGGAAGTGGAATTTGAAGTGCGTGCTAGCACTTCAAATTCCACTCCTCCTTAATATCGCCAAACTCCCTGGCCCAGTCCAGGGAGTTTGGCGATATTAAGGAGACGCCAGTGAGAGAGATAGAGGAAGAAGGGAGAGAATCTAAAGAGGTTACTGCGGAGATCGCCAATATAACTCAGCGACAGTTTCGAGAGCTGCCGGAGCTAGTAGGTAGCTCAGGGAAGTTTTTTTCAGAAAAGGTGCTGGAGTATTGTGAGGCGTACCAGTTGCGACGTTACATCACAAGGAGGGACAGGGTGCCGATAACGGCCGTGAGAAGACCCGTCCTGCCCTTTCAAGTAGTTAATGTAGAACAGTTAGAGACAGCAAAGTCGAGACAGTTAGTAAGAGAAATAGTTGAACAATCAGAAACAGAAAGGCTTGAAAAATTAGAGAGAGAAAAGTTAGAACGTTTAGAACAAAAAAGGCTCCAGGTGATGAGAGAAATGGAGTTGGAGGGAGAAACTAGAAAAAGAGACAAAGTTAGAGAAAGTCATAGAATTCTGCACATTGCAGCAGAAGCGGGATAAGTGTGTGTGGGAAAGATAAGTTTAGACGTGACAAACCTAAGTTTCCAGCAATTTTTACTGTGGAACATAAAAGGGGGCGATATAACGCCGTTTTTTGATAAGGAAAATTTGATGACCGATAGAGATTTTTTTCATTCAGAGTGGAAAGTTTTTGGTTTTGATAGGACTGAAGTAGTTATAAGTTTAAGATTATGAGCCTGGTCTAAGTAAGAGGAAGTGTGTAAATATTTGTTTACCTTTTTTATGGTATGTGTACATCACCCAGTTTAATCTCTCAATAACTCATGTCGCCGGCAAACTTATTCCACACGCCGACCCATTGTCAAGGTTATCTTTCGAAGAGTATAGGCTCAGCGCCCTGATGATGTGAGAAGTACCACAACTCAGGTAGAAGACTCAGTGAGTCTCGGGAGTGGTACTAAAGTGCCCAGGGAAAGTGTTCGTGATGGAAAAAAAAACGCAGATGACACTGACTCACCATGCGAGATAAGAACCCCGCATGTTTCGTCTCGCGTGCAGGCGCCTGTAAGGGCAAAATACATTATAAATGTAATGTCGGACATTCGCCATCATTTTCATATTTTATGTGACTACGATACAAGGACTGGGATTAGAAGTCAAGCGACAAAGGAAAGAAGCAGAACTGTTCTATTTTTTTCTCATTTCCAGAAAAGGAACATTTATGCACGTTAAATTTGTCGGATACCTAAAGGCCCTTGAGGCTAATGCTTTTCGGATGTATTGTAAGACTCCAACATGGCGCCCAACCGACTGAGAAGGTGTGCATGCTTATTGTAGCCAATGCAGTTCGGAATGTACGAACACGATAGCGTATACAATGCTGGTGAGCTATGCTGTCCGTTGGAGATTAGTTGTGGAAAAGGTCAAGGTCGCGATAGGGGCCGTTAGGTGACCTTCGTAAATCGCAGCGAAGGCTCAGGGTGCAAGCTGGTCGGAAAAGAAGGGGGGGACAACAGCCGAAGTTCATTGTCTGCCTCTCGCTAGATAGTTCATCGCGTCTTAGGCGATGGGGCAGAAGTTTGCACGTTACCAGAGGGGGGCGAGAAGGTGATCCGCGAGGCTTGATATTCAGTTAGTGGAGGGTCAGTACTTGTTGAAGGAGCACGTGTATGTTGCTCGGTAGGAAGCTAGAAACTTAGTAGGTTCTCGTGGATGGACGGGATTGAGCATTCTTGTGATACAGGCCGTTGCAGGCTCTTACACGCGCGTGGAGATTCTGTACCGAAGAGCGGACAGACTCCGGCAGGTATTATTAGGAAGAACAATAAAGTGTGAGCAAGGAGAGCTGCACGACGACGAAAACGCACGCGTGAAACAATGCGAGAGTGATTTCTCGCCACGAACGAAGTCTCCGATATACAGCCTAGGCTCGAACAGCATTTCTTTGAATAATGATTAAATGTGGTTACGTTTAGAAAACTTTGATGGATTTCTTTCAAGGTCTGTCTCTTTGTTATTCATTCACCTCCCCTAACTTGATCAGCAGATCTTAATATAACAAAGCTGAGGGAGCAGAGCGTCAGTTTGACCAAAGTAGTAGGAAATGGCGGGTTCTGGACCAAGGATCATCCTTCTAGAGAAGGGATGGGGGCGTGGCTTGCGGTGGAAGGATGGGGGCGCGGCATGTGACCGAATTATGGGGGCGTGGCAGATAACGCTAGTGTGTAGGGTCGATGTGCTGCCCCCTAGCGGTGCTTCTTGGAACTTTCAATGTATCTTTGAGAGATTGCAACGACCGAGTCGGGGAAAGGAGATGTGCTGCCCCCTAGCGGTGCTTCTTGGAACTTTTAATGGACCTTTGTTTTTGAGAGATGGCAACGACCGAGTGGGGGAAAGGAGATGTGCTGCCCCCTAGCGGTGCTTCTTGGAACTTTATTATTGTGTTAGATCTTTGTGTTTCAGTGACGGCAACGGCCGAGTAGGAGAAGGGGGTGGATATAGGGGATGTCAACTCGATGTGCTGCCCCCTAGCAGTGCTTCTTGGAACTTTCGATGTATCTTTGAGAGATGGCAACGACCGAGTGGGGGAAAGGGGATGTGTACGTTGCCCCCTAGCAGTGCTTTTTCGAACTTTTCTCGGGAGATTTATTGGACGTTGACAAATTTTGAAGAAGTCTTTCCAATATTTATTTTTTTAATTTTCTCGGGAGATTTCCTGGACTTTGTCAAATTTTTGAAGGAAGTTTTTTTGTCGTTTCCATTTTTTTACTCATATTTTTTTTGTCCTATTTTTTCTATCTAATTTATTTTATTAAATTTGTATTTTCAGGAATTCCCTGAGGTATTATAATTTTTATAGACGTTGCAGTATTTTTTTTTTATTTTCTCGGGAGATTTATTAGACTTCGTCAAATTTTTGAAGGAAGTTTTTTCAATCGAAGCATTTCCTCAAATTTGTTTTATTAAATATATATTTTCAGGACTTCCGTGAGGTGTTATAATTTTTATAGACGGTGCATTATTTTTTTAATTCGTATATTTGTCCTCCCTCCAATTTTAATTTAGGCGAGGAAAGGCTTTGTTTGAAAAGATTTCGTTCCCGTTGATTCATGTTCCGCCATTTTAGTTTCACCACGTTGTCATTTTGTGAGCCATGTGTTTTGGGATGAGTCACAATTTTCTTTTTGACTCAGAAAATTTTGTATGACACGTGTTTTGGGATGAGTCATTATGATGAGTGACGCATTCGTGATAGCAGACATGACATCAGCCAACGTCGTTTTCTCCTCAGCGGGGTCGGCTTTATTTATTTTTTTTATTTTCTCGGGAGATTTACTGGACTTTGTCAAATTTTTGAAGGAAGTTTTTTCAATCGAAGCATTTCCTCAAATTTGTTTTATTAAATTTATATTTTTAGAACTCCGTGAGGTGTTGTAATTTTTATAGACGTTGCATTATTTTTTTCATTCTTATATTTTTCTTCCCTACAATTTTAATTTAGGCGAGGAAAGGCTTTGTTTGAAAAGATTTCGTTCCCGTTGATTCATGTTCCGCCATTTTAGTTTCACCACGTTGTCATTTTGTGAGCCATATGTTTTGGGATGAGTCACAATTTTCTCTTTGACTAAGAAAATTTTGTATGACACGTGTTTTGGGAAGAGTGACTATGCCGGATGACGCATGTCGTGATAGCAGACATGACATCAGCCAACGCCACTTCCTCCACGGGGTCGGCGGTTGACGTCATTTGAGATTCTGTAGCCACATTAAGTTCCAAGACTGATTTTTTTCAATAACTTGTTCATTTTGCAACGAATTTATTCCTTATTTTTTCCTCATAATTTCCCATTTTATATTCATAATTTTTCAACGTAACGATTTTTTTATTTTCTTTGAAGAGACTTCACGCATTTTCAACGGACGTTCCAACATAAAAACGTTTTCCAAAGTTTTGTGCTGCAGACATAATCTTAAAACACGATTGTTTATTAACGTATTTACGTGTTCATGACATTTTCTGTTACATTTTTTTAACGTTGTACCTTTTTCCAACGTACAAAGCCACAATTGTTTATGCATAGTTAAAATATTTTATTTTTTCGTATTTCTTCATGATTAATCAGTGAAATGTACCTTTTAACGCATTATCTTAATCTTTTTGTTCTAAATGCTTGCGTACTCCTTAAACTTTTTGATGTACCAACATTATTTTATTTTCTAACTTTTCAAACTAAGAACTACTTTTATCGAGGCTTTATTTTTTCTGATTCAAACAAGCAAACGTTTCTTCATTATTATTTCCGTTACCTATACAAACAACTTTTCTTACTTGCTTTTAATGTATGACTTAATCTGGTTTTCTATATAGCTGTTTCATGTTTGTGCAAGAAATATACAGATCTATAGCAGCTATACATAACATTCGTTCGTAACAGTATCTTTTTTTTTTTTCCAGATTTAAACCAACACACGCTTCTTAACGACTTGATATCGGTTTTCTGGGGTACTTTTCTTTTTCCTTCATTCAATTTTATTCCAGATCATGAGACGAGGAAATGCTTCTTTAGAAACGATTTCGTTCCTGTTCGCAGTAATTATTGGATTTTGACAAATTTTTTGCGAAACGACTTCATGCTAATTCTGAGTCTTTCGCCTTTACAATATTATTTTCTCGTAATTTTTTCGTGTGTTCAAGAACTCTACAGGTCTTTCACAGTTAAAATTCTGGTAAAACTATATTTTCTTACTTTATTTAGCATATCATTATAGCTTACCAATTTTCGCTATTTTACTTCATCTTCTTTGAAATTTAGTAAAACTTTTCAGTATGTCAATAATTTATTTCTTACTTGGCCAAACTTAAGACTCCTTTTATTTAGACTATTTTTTTTTCATTTCATTTCAGCAAAATGATTATTTTAGATGTTGCAAATCATCAGGTTTTTTGTTTCCTTATATATCATATTTTCCAACTTGCTTTTAAAGTATTTCTCAAAGCTTGCATGTATGTCAAATACGCATTTTTTTAATCCTTCCCTAGTTTGCTATACTTTTTCGTGGACTGCCCCAACAGGAAAGCATTCATTGTCAAGGCATGAAATCTAAAACCTTTTTTCTTACGATAAAATTTGTATTCTTTGGGACATATTTTCTATATATTGTTCTGTCTCGTCCGAAAAAAACATTCATTCTGGAGGCAAAGCGAGTAATTCCGTTCTTCCACTAAACATCATTTTTTTACGTTTTACTAACTCACCACCCCCATAGCGAAAATAAAGAAATACTTACTCTGTTCTCTACATATCGACTCAATCTATTTCTTTTCGAAATGCTGATCATGACATTTCAACTAAAATTTCATACTTTCACCAAAAATCATATTCTTAAACGAGCTATTTTTTACACAATTATTTCATGTATAACTAAATTTTTGTTGTTTACTCACCTCATAAAAGTCAATAAGAACACCCCTAATCTCATTGCTTTCCCTCATTTAGTTCGCTTAAATTGAGATGTTTCAAAATTTCGCGTATATTTCATTCCCTTAATGTCCAGTTCTCCCGTGTCTGCCCCTTCATTTTCAACTTCTGTGCATACTGCATTTTATCTTTAGACGTTTAGTTTCATTGACCTTTTCTTTCGTTTTAATTAGGTTTTCATTATCGTATTTTTTATTCATTGTCTCAGCAGAAAAATCTTTCATTCTGGAGACATAGCGACTAAGTCCGTACTTCCTCTAAACATTTTTTTTCACATTTTACTAATTGTTCAGAAAAGCAGTTGTTTCCAAACTCCCATAGTGAAAATATCTTATTCCCCTTATAGTACTTATTATATTTTTCCTTCTGTTCAGTGTTGTATGATTCTTCAAACTTTGGTTTATTTTTATGAAACTTCTTTTTTTCTTAGTTTTTTCTTAGTTTTTTTTCTGATTCAAACTTTCAATCTTTTCCTATCGATTTAATTACTCTTATTTTCCCATTCGACTTTACTTTTGAACAGAAATGTATCTAAAATCTTCAGATGTATTTTAGTCTACAAGGCCGATTCTTCCCTGTTTCAAATAAAGTCATTGTAGGATTTTAGTGTAAATGCTGCTAAATCTTTAGAACTTACTTTTCATAGTTAGATACAAATTCCTCGAGGTTTACATTAAAACATGAAAGAAGAGTGTTTTTACGCTCTCTCCAGTGTGTGAGCTTTCCCCAAGAAATTAACTTTGTCAGTTTCCGACAGAAACAGGGGGAATTCAATCTCCTGCGACTGTTTTCACGCGTCTCTTGCTTACAGGAAAACCTCATATGGCATGAAATCACTTTGCTTGGCAGATTAAACTAAATTCTGGTTTTGAACTTTGAATGCAAACTCAAGCTCGCAAAAGCATAGTTTTCTGAGCAAACTTAAACTGTCTAAGATGACAAAAATCTAAAACTGCTGACTCAATGGGACAGAGCGTTTGAACTTTGCCGTTAATTCACCATTTAAGAGATCCGTCGTGAACCACTAGAAGGGAAGTAAGCAGACCCTGATTTAGTCCACTGTTTCCAAGGAAGGTAGAAAGCTAGTGTCGTAATTCAAAAGCTCTTAACTCAAGCCTCCCCAGGATTCAGTTTCTGACGAAAGAATACTCAGATGTCCATGCTTAGACATTGAAAAATTGCTTCAGACAAATATTTTCTTACTTAAAGTGCTTCAATTCAGAATTTGTACTATTTAAGATTTTCCTTAGTCAATATTTTTTCTATCTTAAAAACTTCTAAAGGGTTGATTTTGAAAAAAACGAGTTCTCACAAAAATGTAAAATTTCCTCAGATTGTATGAGGAACCCAAAAAAATTGATGAAGCTTGGACGTTAACCATTCCAACCATTTCTTTCTCTTCATGTTTCATTCCATAAACTTTCTTCAAATTCCTATATATCCAAGAATTTTGTTAAATGTCCAAGTTCGACTCCCCCAGAAATTTTCTGAAAATGATATTCTGGAATTTTTTTAAAAGAGAAACTAAGAATCCCTTCACTGAAACAAGAAATTCATATTCAAAGCATTACATCCCTCTTTCTACTTCAAATACTCTATTTGTAAATCTAAGGAAGTTTTTTTTTTTAATATTCATATATTTTCCCCTCTAACTTTAGAAGATATTGTCCCAAAATGTATGTACATATTACGATAGTAAAATATCTTACTACTTACTGCTTGATGTTCAATTCACTTCACACCGTCTTAAGGAAATTCGTTCATTTTCTCATAACACATAGACATGTTATTTTTCTTTCCATTCACTTCAAAGACTCAATTGAGATCAACCTAATGGAGTCCTTTGAGAAAAACTTTCATAGGAAAGCATAAATTTGCCTAAAAACTACATTAAAAATAAACAAATGTTGAAAGTTCCTGTACAAGAAGGAAATTCTGTTGTAACTTCTAAACGAAAAAAGACAAATTCTAAGAAAATATGTAAAAATGTTCGTTGGATTCCATATTAAAAAAAATTAGTTGAAGAAAAGTGTCATCCTTTTTTTTTTTCGGAACAGTTCATTCTTTCCTAGGGTTAAAAATGGAACACTTCATTTTTCTTAGTAGACAATTTTGAGAAAACACATTTCATTAAAAGCAGGGAAATTCCCATAGAATAACATAGGAAAACTAGTATGCATAAAAAGACTGTTTCGAAACGAGTAAAAATCTGTTGAAGTTCGTTTTCGAAAAAGTTGGAAATGGAATGAAGTAAAAACAGTCACAGCAAGTTCCTGAAAGTTGAAAATTGGATGTACTAAAAATGTCTAAGGAAAGAAATTTTTATAAAACACAGACTGTTTAGTTTTTCCAGGCTAGGGGGTCTTCAGTGAGAGCGCTTCTTTTTTCAACTCAAAGAATAAAGCGAGTCAGTTTGAAACATTTCAAACTCCCCGAAATTAAGCTGTGTACTCTGGTTTCGACTCAATACTGTAAAACATTGCTCTCAGACCAGTCGGAATTCCGCCCCGATTGGTTGCCTAATGGAAAACATCAGACCCCTTTCCAATAACAATCCCCAAATATCCTTAAGAAAAGTCTAGCAAAAAAGCACTATTTCACCATTAAAACAATTGGATTCATTCTGTTACTGTTTTAAACATTTCAAAAAAGAAGTTTACATTCTCACTTTTACTTTAAAAATCTTGAAAGCTTAAATTTTGACCCATTTAAAAAAAAAATCACCTAAAATTTAATTTAAAAAAATAATAATTACTCTTTAAATTTATGTCTTAAAACTAAAAAATATTTACGCTTAATATTTCAATAAATAATAAATATTCACAAACTCACCTTCTACCTTGCCCATTTAAAAAAAATAATTCTGAATTTATATAATCGAAATCATTACTTCTCCAAATAGTTCTTTTCCCCTGATTGTAGAGAAGAACTCTTCTGAAATCTTCACTTTTCCACATGTGTTCATAAAAGCTTGAGCTACTTCCTTAGGATTCAACAAGGCCACAGCGTTCTGGAAACTTGAAATCGCTTTCCTGTTCCACTCAGTGATTAGGCATGGAGGATGCATCTCAATAGGTGGAAGTACTTCCGAAATGCATTCGCGACATCTACATACCTTCAGGATGCTCTCCCCGATTAAATTTTTAAACATTCAATTAAATTGTGTCTAAGTTCACACTCCTCAATCGATGTACTTTGAAACTTTCGGGATTCTCCGAGTACGATTTTCTGGAATTCTGAACCCATTAACAATTCCTGGATGCTGTCCCACACGCCATCCAAAATAATTTGGAGTTTCTTAAACTGCTTTCTGGTTAATGCAACTCCTGTTGTTAAGTGTAAAATCCGGAACCAGAATTTGAAAGACTTGAAGACTTCTTACTTTATTCAAACTTAGAACAGAACTAAAATTCGCTCAGCGTTTCCTTTGCATACTGTAACCAACACATGACCCTTATCACCACGTGGTGATTGATGTGTCACGATGCGTCAGCACACTAACTGCACGGTGACTGTTTCCTTATCTGGTCATCTCGCAACGAACATGCTATTGATTCTAATCAGGCAAAGCTAACTTCAGCTTGAGAGATAAACGAAAGGATTTCATTATAACTTTCATATCTTGAGAGAATAAACTAAAAAAATCTTCATAGAGTGCATAATAAGCGTAGAGAAATTCTTCAAGGCTGAATTTCCACTAAAATGATGGTGGTATACGGAAAGCGTGAGAAATAAATCAGAGACCTTCAAAGAATTCATCTTGGAATTAACGCTGCTTTTGAAAAACGAGTGAACTATGAAATTCTTTGTTCTCCACACAAGAAAATTTCAGATTTCGAAATCTCGCCGTCCTGACCCACTTTTTCCTGAGTGAAATTTAAAACAGGGTGGAAATCTCCACTTACGCATTCCTTTGAGTGGGGAATAGCTCTCATGAAAGGGGTCAACGGTTCCAAACAACATTAATTAAAACTGGAGAGAGGAAAAATATATGAATTAAAAAAATAATGCATAAGCAGGATTCCCAAAAACATAAAAAAATATAAGTTTTATATAAAAAAGAAATTCCAGGAAAAATATTGGTGGGGCGAAAGATTTCCCATTCTTCCATTCCCACAAAAAAATTAACGAAGTCTAATAAATCTCTCGAAAAAAAAAATTAAACAAATACTTGGACTGACAAAAGAGAGAACGACACGTGACGTCAACCTATCCCACGGCTAGTAGTAGGAGATACACTGTTCCCCCCTCTGACATCAATTTTTTTTTCTATGCGAACAGAAATTTACTTGAACAACCGTCTTAGAAAATGCCCCTTCCACGTTTTTTCTTCCCAGCCATGCAAAAACAATCAGATTGCCTTTTCCCACCAAAAGTTCTAGCAAGAAGGAGCAGGAGACGCCGGAACGTAGCCCGAAGGAGCTCCCTCCCTGTCTCACCCCCTTGTTATTCGGCTCCTTCGGGCTACGTTCCGGCGTTTCCAGAACGCTGTGGCCTTGTTGAATCCTAAGGAAGTAGCTCAAGCTTTTATGAACACATGTGGAAAAGTGAAGATTTCAGAAGAGTTCTTCTCTACAATCAGGGGAAAAGAACTATTTGGAGAAGTAATGATTTCGATTATATAAATTCAGAATTATTTTTTTTAAATGGGCAAGGTAGAAGGTGAGTTTGTGAATATTTATTATTTATTGAAATATTAAGCGTAAATATTTTTTAGTTTTAAGACATAAATTTAAAGAGTAATTATTATTTTTTTAAATTAAATTTTAGGTTAATTTTTTTTAAATGGGTCAAAATTTAAGCTTTCAAGATTTTTAAAGTAAAAGTGAGAATGTAAACTTCTTTTTGAAATGTTTAAAACAGTAACAGAATGAATCCAATTGTTTTAATGGTGAACTAGTGCTTTTTTGCTAGACTTTTCTTAAGGATATTTGGGGATTGTTATTGGAAAGGGGTCTGATGTTTTCCATTAGGCAACCAATCGGGGCGGAATTCCGACTGGTCTGAGAGCAATGCTTTACAGTATTGAGTCGAAACCAGAGTACACAGCTTAATTTCGGGGAGTTTGAAATGTTTCAAACTGACTTGCTTTATTCTTTGAGTTGAAAAAAGAAGCGCTCTCACTGAAGACCCCCTAGCTGGAAAAACTAAACAGTCTGTGTTTTATAAAAATTTCTTTCCTTAGACATTTTTAGTACATCCAATTTTCAACTTTCAGGAACTTGCTGTGACTGTTTTTACTTCATTCCATTTCCAACTTTTTCGAAAACGAACTTCAACAGATTTTTACTCGTTTCGAAACAGTCTTTTTATGCATACTAGTTTTCCTATGTTATTCTATGGGAATTTCCCTGCTTTTAATGAAATGTGTTTTCTCAAAATTGTCTACTAAGAAAAATGAAGTGTTCCATTTTTAACCCTAGGAAAGAATGAACTGTTCCGAAAAAAAAAAAAAAGAATGACACTTGTCTTCAACTAATTTTTTTTAATATGGAATCCAACGAACATTTTTACATATTTTCTTAGAATTTGTCTTTTTTCGTTTAGAAGTTACAACAGAATTTCCTTCTTGTACAGGAACTTTCAACATTTGTTTATTTTTAATGTAGTTTTTAGGCAAATTTATGCTTTCTTATGAAAGTTTTTCTCAAAGGACTCCATTAGGTTGATCTCAATTGAGTCTTTGAAGTGAATGGAAAGAAAAATAACATGTCTATGTGTTATGAGAAAATGAACGAATTTCCTTAAGACGGTGTGAAGTGAATTGAACATCAAGCAGTAAGTAGTAAGATATTTTACTATCGTAATATGATATTTTACTATCGTAATAAGCCTTTCCTCGCCTAAATTAAAAAATATGTACATACATTTTGGGACAATATCTTCTAAAGTTAGAGGGGAAAATATATGAATATTAAAAAAAAAAACTTCCTTAGATTTACAAATAGAGTATTTGAAGTAGAAAGAGGGATGTAATGCTTTGAATATGAATTTCTTGTTTCAGTGAAGGGATTCTTAGTTTCTCTTTTAAAAAAATTCCAGAATATCATTTTCAGAAAATTTCTGGGGGAGTCGAACTTGGACATTTAACAAAATTCTTGGACATATAGGAATTTGAAGAAAGTTTATGGAATGAAACATGAAGAGAAAGAAATGGTTGGAATGGTTAACGTCCAAGCTTCATCAATTTTTTTTTGGGTTCCTCATACAATCTGAGGAAATTTTACATTTTTGTGAGAACTCGTTTTTTTCAAAATCAACCCTTTAGAAGTTTTTAAGATAGAAAAAATATTGACTAAGGAAAATCTTAAATAGTACAAATTCTGAATTGAAGCACTTTAAGTAAGAAAATATTTGTCTGAAGCAATTTTTCAATGTCTAAGCATGGACATCTGAGTATTCTTTCGTCCGAAACTGAATCCTGGGGAGGCTTGAGTTAAGAGCTTTTGAATTACGACACTAGCTTTCTACCTTCCTTGGAAACAGTGGACTAAATCAGGGTCTGCTTACTTCCCTTCTAGTGGTTCACGACGGATCTCTTAAATGGTGAGTTAACGGCAAAGTTCAAACGCTCTGTCCCATTGAGTCAGCAGTTTTAGATTTTTGTCATCTTAGACAGTTTAAGTTTGCTCAGAAAACTATGCTTTTGCGAGCTTGAGTTTGCATTCAAAGTTCAAAACCAGAATTTAGTTTAATCTGCCAAGCAAAGTGATTTCATGCCATATGAGGTTTTCCTGTAAGCAAGAGACGCGTGAAAACAGTCGCAGGAGATTGAATTCCCCCTGTTTCTGTCGGAAACTGACAAAGTTAATTTCTTGGGGAAAGCTCACACACTGGAGAGAGCGTAAAAACACTCTTCTTTCATGTTTTAATGTAAACCTCGAGGAATTTGTATCTAACTATGAAAAGTAAGTTCTAAAGATTTAGCAGCATTTACACTAAAATCCTACAATGACTTTATTTGAAACAGGGAAGAATCGGCCTTGTTGACTAAAATACATCTGAAGATTTTAGATACATTTCTGTTCAAAAGTAAAGTCGAATGGGAAAATAAAAGTAATTAAATCGATAGGAAAAGATTGAAAGTTTGAATCAGAAAAAAAACTAAGAAAAAAAGAAGTTTCATAAAAATAAACCAAAGTTTGAAGAATCATACAACACTGAACAGAAGGGAAAATATAATAAGTACTATAAGGGGAATACGATATTTTCACTATGGGAGTTTGGAAACAACTGCTTTTCTGAACAATTAGTAAAATGTGAAAAAAATGTTTAGAGGAAGTACGGACTTAGTCGCTATGTCTCCAGAATGAAAGATTTTTCTGCTGAGACAATGAATAAAAAATACGATAATGAAAACCTAATTAAAACGAAAGAAAAGGTCAATGAAACTAAACGTCTAAAGATAAAATGCAGTATGCACAGAAGTTGAAAATGAAGGGGCAGACACGGGAGAACTGGACATTAAGAGAATGAAATATACGCGAAATTTTGAAACATCTCAATTTAAGCGAACTAAATGAGGGAAAGGAATGAGATTAGGGGTGTTCTTATTGACTTTTATGAGGTGAGTAAACAACAAAAATTTAGTTATACATGAAATAATTGTGTAAAAAATAGCTCGTTTAAGAATATGATTTTTGGTGAAAGTATGAAATTTTAGTTGAAATGTCATGATCAGCATTTCGAAAAGAAATAGATTGAGTCGATATGTAGAGAACAGAGTAAGTATTTCTTTATTTTCGCTATGGGGGTGGTGAGTTAGTAAAACGTAAAAAAATGATGTTTAGTGGAAGAACGGAATTACTCGCTTTGCCTCCAGAATGAATGTTTTTTTCGGACGAGACAGAACAATATACAGAAAATATGTCCCAAAGAATACAAATTTTATCGTAAGAAAAAAGGTTTTAGATTTCATGAGTTGACAATGAATGCTTTCCTGTTGGGGCAGTCCACGAAAAAGTATAGCAAACTAGGGAAGGATTAAAAAAATGCGTATTTGACATACATGCAAGCTTTGAGAAATACTTTAAAAGCAAGTTGGAAAATATGATATTAAGGAAACAAAAAAACCTGATGATTTGCAACATCTAAAATAATCATTTTGCTGAAATGAAATGAAAAAAAATAGTCTAAATAAAAGGAGTCTTAAGTTTGGCCAAGTAAGAAATAAATTATTGACATACTGAAAAGTTTTACTAAATTTCAAAAAAGATGAAGTAAAATAGCGAAAATTGGGAAGCTATAATGATATGCTAAATAAAGTAAGAAAATATAGTTTTACCAGAATTTTAACTGTGAAAGACCTGTAGAGTTCTTGAACACACGAAAAAATTACGAGAAAATAATATTGTAAAGGCGAAAGACTCAGAATTAGCATGAAGTCGTTTCACAAAAAATTTGTCAAAATCCAATAATTACTGCGAACAGGAACGAAATCGTTTCTAAAGAAGCATTTCCTCGTCTCATGATCTGGAATAAAATTGAATGAAGGAAAAAGAAAAGTACCCCAGAAAACCGATATCAAGTCGTTAAGAAGCGTGTGTTGGTTTAAATCTGGAAAAAAAAAAGATACTGTTACGAACGAATGTTATGTATAGCTGCTATAGATCTGTATATTTCTTGCACAAACATGAAACAGCTATATAGAAAACCAGATTAAGTCATACATTAAAAGCAAGTAAGAAAAGTTGTTTGTATAGGTAACGGAAATAATAATGAAGAAACGTTTGCTTGTTTGAATCAGAAAAAATAAAGCCTCGATAAAAGTAGTTCTTAGTTTGAAAAGTTAGAAAATAAAATAATGTTGGTACATCAAAAAGTTTAAGGAGTACGCAAGCATTTAGAACAAAAAGATTAAGATAATGCGTTAAAAGGTACATTTCACTGATTAATCATGAAGAAATACGAAAAAATAAAATATTTTAACTATGCATAAAAAATTGTGACTTTGTACGTTGGAAAAAGGTACAACGTTAAAAAAATGTAACAGAAAATGTCATGAACACGTAAATACGTTAATAAACAATCGTGTTTTAAGATTATGTCTGCAGCACAAAACTTTGGAAAACGTTTTTATGTTGGAACGTCCGTTGAAAATGCGTGAAGTCTCCTCAAAGAAAATGAAAAAATCGTTACGTTGAAAAATTATGAATATAAAATGGGAAATTATGAGGAAAAAATAAGGAATAAATTCGTTGCAAAATGAACAAGTTATTGAAAAAAAATCAGTCTTGGAACTTAATGTGGCTACAGAATCTCAAATGACGTCAACCGCCGACCCCGGAGGAAGTGGCGTTGGCTGATGGAGGAAGTGGCGTTGGCTGATGTCATGTCTGCTATCACGACATGCGTCATCCGGCATAGTCACTCTTCCCAAAACACGTGTCATACAAAATTTTCTGAGTCAAAAAGAAAATTGTGACTCATCCCAAAACACATGGCTCACAAAATGACAACGTGGTGAAACTAAAATGGCGGAACATGAATCAACGGGAACGAAATCTTTTCAAACAAAGCCTTTCCTCGCCTAAATTAAAATTGTAGGGAAGAAAAATATAAGAATGAAAAAAATAATGCAACGTCTATAAAAATTATAACACCTCACGGAAGTTCTGAAAATATAAATTTAATAAAACAAATTTGAGGAAATGCTTCGATTGAAAAAACTTCCTTCAAAAATTTGACAAAGTCCAGTAAATCTCCCGAGAAAATAAAAAAAATAAATAAAGCCGACCCCGCTGAGGAGAAAACGACGTTGGCTGATGTCATGTCTGCTATCACGAATGCGTCACTCATCATAATGACTCATCCCAAAACACGTGTCATACAAAATTTTCTGAGTCAAAAAGAAAATTGTGACTCATCCCAAAACACATGGCTCACAAAATGACAACGTGGTGAAACTAAAATGGCGGAACATGAATCAACGGGAACGAAATCTTTTCAAACAAAGCCTTTCCTCGCCTAAATTAAAATTGGAGGGAGGACAAATATACGAATTAAAAAAATAATGCACCGTCTATAAAAATTATAACACCTCACGGAAGTCCTGAAAATATAAATTTAATAAAACAAATTTGAGGAAATGCTTCGATTGAAAAAACTTCCTTCAAAAATTTGACGAAGTCTAATAAATCTCCCGAGAAAATAAAAAAAAAATACTGCAACGTCTATAAAAATTATAATACCTCAGGGAATTCCTGAAAATACAAATTTAATAAAATAAATTAGATAGAAAAAATAGGACAAAAAAATATGAGTAAAAAAAATGGAAACGACAAAAAAACTTCCTTCAAAAATTTGACAAAGTCCAGGAAATCTCCCGAGAAAATTAAAAAAATAAATATTGGAAAGACTTCTTCAAAATTTGTCAACGTCCAATAAATCTCCCGAGAAAAGTTCGAAAAAGCACTGCTAGGGGGGCAACGTACACATCCCCTTTCCCCCACTCGGTCGTTGCCATCTCTCAAAGATACACCGAAAGTTCCAAGAAGCACTGCTAGGGGCAGCACATCGAGTTGACATCCCCCTATATCCACCCCCTTTCTCCCACTTGGCCGTTGCCATCACTCAAACACAAAGATCTAACACAATAATAAAGTTCCAAGAAGCACCGCTAGGAGGGCAGCACATCTCCTTTCCCCCACTCGGTCGTTGCCATCTCTCAAAAACAAAGGTCCATTAAAAGTTCCAAGAAGCACCGCTAGGGGGCAGCACATCTCCTTTCCCCGACTCGGTCGTTGCAATCTCTCAAAGATACATTGAAAGTTCCAAGAAGCACCGCTAGGGGGCAGCACATCGACCCTACACACTAGCGTCGTCTGCCACGCCCCCATCCTTCTGCCGCAAGCCACGCCCCCATCCTTCTCTAGAAGGATGATCCTTGGTCCAGAACCCGCCATTTCCTACTACTGACCAATTACTGTATTATAAATTATTGGTTATCTAAGTAACAGGAACCTTGACCTATTGTCTGTGGGGTGCGTGCTCCAGTGAACGAGCTTTGATTACAGAGTCTTGTAGGACTTTAGATTACATAAGGCAGATGGAGCATTTACGTTCGCCCCTACAGCTTTCTCTAAATAGTACGTTCGTGCAGACTTCCTGGATGCGATGAGTTTCCGGGTTTATGGTGCTTAAGTCTTCCGAAGAGCTTTGGGATGTGAGGTCCTGGTGGTAGTCTGGCAGCTTTCTTCAGATCGTCTGGAATAGCGGGTAACCGGGCTGCTCTTTGTACCTGCGCAATCCAAGAATTTAGAGGGTTCCTTTGAAGGGCTATAGAACCAGAGTCAGCGATAAAATCTTCAAGTTTCTTATTGTTGTCCGCTGCGTCCATAATGGCTATGTGGCCAGATCTGTCCGTTAGAGTCAACATTACGGACGGGTCATTTCTAAGGATCGACACTGGCCTCGGAATTATAAATTTATTAGGCATTTTAGTAGGATCGTAATTTAGAAGAACAGAGCTGGCGTAGTTCATCTTTTGAGTCGTTTGGAGCTCGCGATATTACGCTTTCGGATTCGGAAACGACGGTTTTTGGATTCGATCTGGTTCGGAAGCAGAATTTTGGTCCAAGCTCCAAAACTTTTGTTTCATCTTGGCAAAGCATCCGGTTGGAAATATTGACGAATGGAATGGCGAAATCTTTAGCTTTTGGAGTCTGGGAAGATCTCAAGTCATCCAGTTTTTTGTTGTGTGTGGAGGATAAAGAAGATTGGATTTTTTCAACTAACATATCTACACGGAGGGTCAATATGTTGAAGGTGATCGGGTGGCACAAACCGTGCAATTTCATATAGAAGGTGTAGCCCTTGGTCTCCAATGACATGACGTCCTTTCTTTTCAGGTTCACTATATGTGACAGGGTCTGACGAAGAAATTTGTTATTTTTATTGTCAAACCAGGAACCTTTAACTGTTTATTTAAAGTTGAGGAATTTTGGGATTAGGCCCGATGTTTTGCAGGCAGTTAAAAAGTCGAGGTGGGAGCGTTCCTTCTCCAGTTTAAGTCGAAGACGTCTAAAAATTTTGAATGTGTTCCACATTGCTCGTAGAATGGCAAAAACAAATTGATAACGAGGAACAGTACACCAATTAAATAGTAACACAATACTAGTGATCCGATTTATTGGCGTAGGAAATAAACACATAAGCGTTTCCAAGCTTTCGCACATCAACCAGATGTCTTTTTCAAGGAAGTTAGACAGAAACTGAAAAAGAGAACGCATTAACAATTTGAACGCGGGAACTTGACTTGACAATAATATAGATGCGACGTTATATTCATTTAAAGATACGCCACGAATTTGGAACCAATTCTTCAAGTAACGCCTTTTCGCTACCAGGACACTGAGCGTGCAACCAACGTGATGCCTCGTATCTTTAAATGAAAAAAACTTCGCATCTATTTATTGTCAAGTCAAGTTCCCACGTTTAAATTGTTAATGCGTTCTATTTTTCAGTTTGCTGTTTCTGTTTAACTTCCTTGAAAAAGACATCTGGTTGATGTGCGAAAGCTTGGAAACGCTTACGTGTTTATTTCCTACGCCAATAAATTGGATCACTAGTATTGTGTTACTATTTACACGTTAATACTTCTTTGCTTCAGACTTCTTTAAGGAATAATCTAGACATGAGAGAGAAAAATAAGAAGAGCGCAAAAACAAAATAACCGCATGTGGTTTTGAAAAGAAAAAAGAAAAAGATTCCCGGTTTTAACCATTCTTAACTATAAAAAAATGAATAGTTTTCTATTTTTGATGTATTTCTTATTTTCAGTCCTAGGCTTAAAGCCTAAATATTTCACTTCAAAAGTTTTCAGACTTCGCAAAATTTACTTTCATCCAACAAATTAAAAAAAAAATCCTACTTACCCCCCCACCCCCAAACGTTTTCAGCACCCCCCGCCCCATCTGAAATTCCTGGATAAGCCCAGTGTTTACAACAGATTAAAAAAACAATTTCTTTAATCTAATAAACCAGATATGAATTTCTGAACAACCCACTAAAAATTTAGATACGTATCTAGCTGTAAAAATACACATATTGGTCACTGAATTACAAACTTTATTTCAATACCAGGTTGGACCTCCTTTAGTCCGAATTACAGCACATATGCAATTTGGCATAGATTCCACAAGGTGTTGGAGTGAATCCACGTGTACAGTAGGGCGGTGCGTAAAAAAAAAAAAAAATCATTCTCAAACGCCCTAGTGTTTGAAAATTGTGGTTGGTGGTCAGTATCCCACAACTGAAATCGTTTTTGATTCGGAGAATATCTTCCGTATGCGCTTTTGCATCAAAGTTTCGAATTTTTTGCCAAAAATCGAAATTCTTATACTAGAAGCAAATACGTCTCACTTTCGCAGGTTTTTCATTTATAGACCTCAGGTAAGTAAAATAAGACTATAAAAATGTTTCATCTCGTCCTAGAAGACCCCTGGGCTCAGGGGCATAACGTTCATCTCGTTGGGAAACCAGTCAATTTACGTGTGATTCGGGAAGCGTTTCAGGCAGGCATGTGTAGCATTCTTAGCATTGTACAGATCCAACATATGGAATTGTTTGATTGTAATACGGCTTACATAGATACGTTTAAGCAGCTTATATAGCCTAAGCGGCCCTGGGCGATATGGTTTCACCATGTCGTCCTCATCTGCTTGAGTTTTTCTTGGATATCTTTCTTGCAGGGTAGCTGTTGTCGCTTTATCCAGTGGTCCAATTCCTTCCATTCTTGTGGTTCTTCGGTCTGGCAGAAAATTCATCTCAATTCGCGGCATTTTCAATTCCTTTTCACAGGGGTTTTTGTCCATGTCTTTGCAATTGCAAGCCGCTACATCAAACAGTTTTTTTATTCGATTCCGATAATCACTCACCTTCAGTGCAGAAAATACCTTTTTTTCTTTGTGTGTGATTTGTTTAACTTCTGGTACGTATCAACCTCTGATTTGAGCATTCCTTCGATCTGTTGATCGCTGACCACAGGAATTGAGGCCTTTGTCCAGATTTTTTTACTCTCGCAACAACAGTACCTCTGACTTCTGAGAATGACAGATTGTTTTCCCATGCAGGGACTTCTGCTCTCTCCATTCATAGAAGTAATACCTCAACACATCTTTACAAGAGGGTAACACACGATCGCCGAACTTCATATCTTGCGTGAAACCCAACTCCATACTCAACTGGAAACGTGTGTTGACTGTACTCATCTTCACAAGTTGAATTATGGCAAAGACAAGCACTCCTAACACAACGTCCCTTGCCCCACTGCATATTTCCTGTTTCGTAGGCCGCTTATACTGTGTAAGCCGCTTAAGCTGAGTAAGCCGCTTATACCCACCACTCCCATCTTAGCGGCACTTACTCTGGGGAGTGGGGGGATGATGATCATATGTAGAGGATTTTAGGAAGGGAGTGTCTGACCAGGGCTTAGTAACAAGGGCTGGCTCATCGCTTTGTGTTTCTGTGCGTTGAAGTGGTCCTCGCCTGTGCCGCTCAGTGACGTCACGGGGATGCATGTCAGTGCGCAATGTAAAGCGCTCGGTAGATGCTGTTTACCCACGTTTGTTGCATTAGGATTAGTTATCTGCTGTTTATTTGGTTGCATTTCTGACATTGAATTTTTTTATTTAATATCTTTAGTACATCGTTTTCGTACAATGGCTTCCTGCGCTGTTGCTACGTGCCGAAATACCTGCAGGAGTACGAAACATAATTTTTCACTGTTTCCCTCGAAACGATCCAATATCTACAAAAGACTGGGTTAATAGGTGTTGCAGAGCAGATTCTTTTAGTTAAAAAATTCCAGGATTTGCAGTGAGCACTTTTTAAATACTATAGTAAGTACGAAGACGATATGATGAATCGCCCGCTTGGTTTACCAATGAAAAAAATATTGAAATCGTCTGCTATACCAACAGTCAATTTACCGAGATCAAACGTTGAAAATATCACTGCAAGAAGTGAAATGCAAAGAAAGAGAAAAATAAATACTGCAGGATGCTTTTGATAGACTTAAAAATCTTAGTCCCCCCCCAAAAAAAATCTTTTGCAGAAAATGTGGCCCCAATTCAACCTACATGAGATGAAGAAACAAATTTCTGCTTGAAATGTGATATGTTCTAAAAAACAAAAATTTTTTTAAATGACAAATTGTCAATAACGGAAAAAGAGAAACTTTCTGAAAACAGGTAAAAAAAAAAAAAGGGATGTTTTAAAGAGCTTTTCTAGCAAAGCCAGAAGATGGAATCGTTCGCGCCGGCTTTACAAATCTGTGAACTGAAAATTAAGGTTTAAAACCAAAATACGAAAAATCAAAAATTGAAAAAAGAAATGGCGAATGCTTTCGAAACATACTTACAAAAACACAGGTAACCTCTCTTGTAGAGGGTAAAAGTCGAATTAAGTGGACACTTGGATATCCGAAACGTTGCACAAAAATTATAATGCCACCCCGGTGGCGCAGTGGTCTAAGGCGTTGGCCTCTGATCATTCGTCCGTAAGGGGTCCGGGTTCGAATCC
This sequence comes from Macrothele yani, assembly GCA_039090855.1. NCBI lineage: Eukaryota > Metazoa > Arthropoda > Arachnida > Araneae > Macrothelidae > Macrothele > Macrothele yani. Next base: position 39,279,438 of record CM077004.1, read on the forward strand.
CGGTGAGGCATGGATGTTGTGTTTGTCTTACGGCACTGGCTCTCTCCCTTCCCTGGAACCAGTGACCCTAAATTAGGGACGGGCGACTGCTTATAGCCCATTGAGTTGCTCACGGCGGTCGTTAAACCTCAAAAAAAAAAAAAAATACGTAGCAGAGGTTTGAAGAGACAATTTTTTTGCGTGAAATGTGATATGTCCCCCCCCCCCCCCCCAAATGAAATTTTTAAATGGCAAATTGTCAAAAGTGGGTTAAATTTCTGAAAACAGGAAAAAAAAAAAAAGATATTTTAAAGAACTTTTCTAGCAAAGTCAGAAGATGGAATCGTTCGCGCCGGTTTTTATTGAAACAAACCAGAGAACTGAAAATTAAGGTAAAAAAACAAAATACGAAAAATCAAAAAGTGAAAAAAAATGACAAATGCTTTCGAAACATACTTACAAAAACACAGCTAACCTCTCTTGTAGAGGGTAAAAGTCGAATTAAATGGACACCTGAATATCCGAAACGTTGCACAAAAATTACAGTAGCCGAGGTTTTGTTATTAACAAAAAAGCATTATTTTCGCGTTTAATGGAAGTAATACACACACATATATATATATAAAAGGAAACAATCAATGATATCTTCTGCTTCACTCCTTTTGCTTCTTTAAAACATTTCACCATTTTGTTTCATATTCGGCAGCTCAGTAGTTGTATTTATCTTCAGAGTTCCCCGCACAGAGCAAAGCAAACGCGTTTCCTAACCCTCAGTGATGCCTCCCAGCTACGTCACCAACCGCAACTTCCGGGGACAACTAAAATCTGCCGTATGAGCCAGTCCTTGTATCTAGAGCTCTGGTGTCTGACCCCAGGTCTTAAGCAACCCTTAGAAATAGGAAGCTAGGAGATTTGGGCTAGAGTGCCCGATAGGAAAGTGACATGGAAGCGAAGTAGAAAGGGTAAGGAAGACGTCGTTATTTATTACCGGGGGGCCAGTACTCGAGGTCCGACGACTTAACGTGCCCATCCGACGCACGGCGTATATTTAGTGGATCGAGCGTTCGTACCTGTCTGGGATCGAGCCTGAGGCCCTTTCCATGGCAGTCACGAACGTTGCCCACTAGGCGGCCCGGGGAGTGGGGGGAACGAATGGGATGCTTTACAAGAACTAACTACGTTGTAATACTGTATATATATTATTGGCATAATTCCTACTCTATTCTAATTCAAATTTTAATAAATGCTTTAATACACTCTTGTTCGCGACAAAAAATTTTTTTGGCTTTTACACCTTAGTTTCCTAGTAGGTGAGGCTTTGCTACCTAACCCTTACTGTTACACAGGTAGCAACACGGGTAAGAAAATTTTGCCACAAAAGTGGTATTTACCGGAGCCACTCGGGCTCCTTTCTGCTTTTTCTGTTGCGGCTTGTACCGCTGCCCGCGAAGGAGTATCCTGAACAGGACCGCCTGGTCTTGAATCGGCTCAGCAAATCCTCGTGCCACGTGGCGTCTCCTTTGTCCCCAGCTATGTCCGGACCCTGGTTACGGGTTTCTGCGTCCGTCCGAACTCTGCTTACGGGCTCCTCTGTCCGTCCGAACACTGGTTACGGGCTCCTCTGTCCGTCCGAACACTGGTTACGGGCTCCTCTGTTCGTCCAAGTGTGCGATTGGTCAAAGTCCTCAAAAAGCAGTAAGCCTACTCACTTTTTTTATGTCCTCCCTACCTTCACCTCCTCCGAGCTCGCCTAGTGATTATCCTACTGTCTGCGCCAAATTAACCTTCTTGCTGTAGGGGTGAACGTAAATGCTCCACCGGCCTTACGTAATCCAAAGTCCTGCAAGGCTCTATAATCAAAGTTCGTTCACAGGAGCACGCACCCCACAGACAATAGGTCAAGGTTCCTGTTACTTAGATAACCAATAATTTATAATAACTGGTCAAACAAGCGCTCTGCGCCCTCAGCTTTGCTAAATTAAAATCTGCTAATCAAGGGAGGGGAGGTGAATGAATAACAAAGAGACTGGCCTTGAAAGGAATCCATCAAAGTTTTCCAAACTTAACCAAATTTAATCATCATTCAAAGAAATGCTGTCTGAGCCTAGGCTGTACATCGGAGACTTCGTTCGTGGCGAGAAAGCATTCACGCATAGTTTCACACGTGCGTTTTCGTCGTCGTGCAGCTCTCCTTGCTAACACTTTATTGTTCTTCCTTATAATACCTGCCGGAGTCTTTCCGCTCTTCGGTACAGAATCTCCACGCGCTTGTGAGAGCCTGCAACGGCCTGTATCACAAGAACGCTAAATTCCCGTCAATCCACGAGGATATACTAAGTTTCTAGCTTCCTACCGAGCAACATACACGTGCTCCTTCCAACACCAAGCTCCACCGCTCAACTAACTAAATATAAAGCTTCGCGGGTCACTCTTCTCCCCACCTCTGATCACGTGCTAACCTCGGCCCTATTGCGTGAGACGCGATGAACTATTTAGCGAGAGGCAGACAACGAGCCTCCGTTTTTGCCTCCCCCTTTCTGTTCCGCCCAGCTTGCTCCCTCACCCCCAGCGTTGCCTGCGGATTAGGAAAGTCACCTAACGGCTCCTATCGCGACCATGACCTTTTCCATGAACTAATCTCCAACGGACGGCATAACTCGACAGTATTGTATACACTATTCTGTTCGTACATTCCGAATTGTCTTGGTTACAATAAACATGTACATTTTCTCAGACGGTCGGGCACCATGTTGCAGTATTACAATACATCCGAAAACCCTTAGCCTCAAGGACCTTTCGTTAACCGACTAATTCAACTTGCCGATGCACTGCTAGAAATGTTCCCTTTCTGGAAATCAAAGATAAAATAGAAGAGTTCTTTTCCTGGAAACGGGAAACACGTGCTGCTTCTTTCCTTTGTCGCTTGACTTCTAATTTCAGTCCTTGTATCGTAATCACATAAAATATGAAAATGATGTCGAATGTCTGACATTACATTATTAACGGATTTCACCCTTACACTGTTTATTAACCATGTTTCACCCTGTGTTTTTTTCAAGTTTCAGGAAAACGCGTTTCAATATATAAAAGGATTTTCGAATATGACATCTTTCGATTTTGTAGAATAAAAAAAAACAACGTTTCTCACAATAAAATTTTCATTTTACATCGACTATAGTTTCCAGAGCGTTCGATTCCGCTTCCTCAGGACGAATGGAACGTAAACATTCAAATCATTGTGACATCATCAGAATTCTGACGGTCACGGATTTTGGTCAGTTGTTTTCACGCGCTTGAAAGAAATGGAGTTGACGTCATGTCGTTGACAAGCCGTGACGAGTTCCAGTATACGTGGACAGCTTATAATATATTAAGCTTGATAGTCGAGTCCGGTTTATCAATAAGCGTAGCGTTTCCAAACAAAAATTTAGGATTATTTTCGTGACAACGTCGCCTTTAGACGACTTCTTCAGTTCATAGTTACGTACGCAGGTCTTGTGTTCTTTCACACGGAAACTTAAAGCCCTGCGGGTCCATCCTATATATGAAAGTCCACATTCACAAGGTATCTGATAAATTCCCCAGGAGTTTATGTCTTCTACGTAGTCTTTTAATCCGTAAAAATTCATCTTTTTATGGGTTTGAAAGTAATTTTGAAATTAAAACGTTTGAGAATTTTTGAAATAACAAAGCAAATCTGAGCAACAGATGGGATAACCGCCCAATTCCTTCGTATTAGGACCTTTTCCAAACTTAGTATATCCTCGTGGATAAAAAAATCTTCGGTTTCCTAGATTTTTGGAAAGTATTGTCTATAACGGAAGGGCTGTATCCTCTGTGTATTGCAATTCGTTTAAGAAAATCAAGCTCTTTTTGTAAGGAATCCTCAGTTGAGCAGATATGTATTGCACGATATAAGTATGTGGAGAAGGCAGAGATCTTTCGTTCCCATGGATGATTTGATTTTGCATATGGGGTAAGGAAACAGTAAATGGTTTTCGAAAAACTGTTGTACTAAAGGATCATTCAGAGCGTGCCTCAAGGACATCACGGAATGGTAAGCAGCCATTATTTTCCGTCTCACACGTGAACTATATATGAAGATCAACTGAATTGATGATATCAACTAATTTAGGTATTTCCGAATTCAAGCCATTCCAGAGAGCAATGGTGTCATCTACATATCGAATCCACAGGTCGAATGTAACAAGCTGAAAGAGTTTGTCCTCAAAGTGAAGCATGTAGACTTTGCATAAAATTGGTGACATTGGGCTATCCTTTGCAAGGCCTTCCGTCTGTTGGAAAAATCTTCCACGAAAAAGGAAACTGTTTTGTCTTATACAAATTTCCACTAGTCTCAAAATTTCTTCTACTTCCGGTTGACTGAAATGATGTTGTTTGAGACTTGCTTTCAATGATTCGAAGGGCTCCATTCACTGGGATATTTGTGAACATGCATTTTGCATCGATATTTTGCTGTTTCCTTACCCCACATGCAAAATCAAATCATCCATGGAAACAAAAGATCTCTGTCTTCTTCACATACGTATATAGATTTGCCTCGGAATTTCAAAAATTCTCGAAAGTTTTAATTTCATAGGTATTTTCAAACCCATAAACAAGATGAATTTTTACGGATGAAAAAACTACTGTAACGTACCAGGAGATGTGACGTACGTGCCAGAAGGGCGCACACGACATAAAGGCAGATAGGAATCAGAATAAAACGTCCGCGTAGCTCAATTGGTAGAGTGATTTATTCCGGAATGAGGGGATCCGGGTTCGAATCCTGGCGTGGACAAAAATGACGGAGAAATTTACTTCGTTATAATGGCGCCCGAACTTTCCGGATGGCCCGACCGTTCAAAATCTCGCATTGGTGTGATGTTATTTCCACACCGCGAGATAGGAAAAATAAGAGAATCCCTTCTCCAGCACTTCGAAAAAAAAAAGGGGGGGGGGAGATGATGTAACGTACCAGGGGATGTGACGTACCTGCCAGAAGGACGCACACGACATAAAGGCAGATAGGAATCAGAATAAAACGTCCGCGTAGCTCAATTGGTAGAGTGATTTATTCCGGAATGAGGGGATCCGGGTTCGAATCCTGGCGTGGACAAAAATGACGGAGAAATTGAATTCGTTATACTACATCGAAGACATAAACTCCTAGGGAATTTATCAGATACCTTGTGATTGTGGACTTTCACATATCTGCTCAACTGAGGATTCCTTACAAAAAGAGCTTGATTTTCTTAAACGAATTGCAGTACACGGAGGATACAGCCCTTCCGTTACAGACAAAGCTATCCAAACATTTCGGAAACCGAGGCCTGTTTACACGTTCATGCCTATAAACCTCCCAATACGAAAGAATTGGACGGTTATACCATTTGCTGCTCAGATTTGCTTCGGAATTTCAAAAATTCTCAAAAGTTTTAATTTCATAGGTATTTTCAAACCCATAAACAAGATGAATTTTTACGGGTCAAAAAACTACGTCGAAGACATAAACTCCTGTGGAATTTGTCAGATACTTTGTGATTGTGGACTTTCATATATAGGACAGACGCGCAGGGCTTTAAGTTTCTATGTGAAGGAACACAAGACCTATGTACGGGACTATGAACTGAAGAAGTAGTCTGTAGCCCAACATTGTCACGAAAATGACCATAAACTTTTGTTTGAAAACGCCACGCTTATTGATAAACCAACTGGACTATCAACATTAATATATTATAAGCTTTCCACGTATACTGGAACTCATCACGGCTTGCCAATGACATGACGTCGACTCCATTTCTTTCAAGCGAGTGAAAACAACTCACCAAAATCCGTGACCGTCAAAATTATGATGATGTCACAATGATTTGAATGTTTACGCTCTATTCGTTATGAGGAAGCCGAGCTAAACGCTCTGCGAAATTATAGTGGATGTATAATAAACATTTTACTGTGAGAAACGTTGTTGTTTTTATTCTATCTTAACACCGCAAGCTTAGTAGTCAAATTATATATAATCTTCCGATTTGCTCTTTAATTAGAGGAAATGCTATCCCACACTCACCAACCCGCTTAGCCAGCGTGGTTAGTTATAGCCAAACCCTCCAAAATGACTCCACAACTTAAATCTTGGCACTCAGTCTCCATCAGCCGGAATGTACCTGGCCAAGGCAGCGGCCAGTGCGACATGAAGGCAGAGGGTGCTAAGAATCACCGGAGGACCGGACTAGGCTGTCGTCTGATGCTTACCTTGGCTACGTATAACGGACGCTCCCTGTCTTCTGATTCAAGGCTTCTTGAATTGGAAGAATAATTACAAAGGATTAAGTGGGATATCATCGGGCTAAGTGAGGTAAGGAGAAAAGGAGAAGATCTCATTGAACTGAAAAGTGGACATCTCTTCTATTATCGTTGGACAGATATTGGCAGAACTACTGCTGTTGAATTTATAATAAACAAGAAACTGAAGGATAAATTTGTAGAAGTTGAAAGTTCCTCTGACAGAGCTGCACGACTTGTTATCCAACTCCCGAGAAGATACCAGGTTCAGATTATTCAAGCTTATTCACCCACCACAAGTCATTATGAAGAAGAGATTGAAGAATTTTATGAGGAAATTCGTCATCTAAATAATAAAGGTAAGCAGCACTTGAAGATTATCATGGGAGCTTTCAATGCAAAAATAGGGCAACGGCAACAGAATGAAACTTCAGTAGGTAAATTCGGTCACGGCAACAGAAACCAGCGTGGAAATACTGTCGTAGAGTTTGCAGAAGCAGAAGGGTTTTTCATCATGAACTCCTTTTTCAAGAAAAAGCTGCAAAGAAAATGGACATGGAGGCATCCCAATTGATTGACAAGTGAAATTAATTTTATTATGTGTAACCAGAAATTTGTCATGGAAGACTGCAGTGTGCCAAACAAGTTCAACACAGGTAGTGACCATAGGGTGGTACGATGTAAGATGCACCTCAACGCTAAACTTGAGCGTGGCAAGCTCATAGAACAAACAAAGTGTATTGACATGACCAACCTTTAAAAACATCATAATACTTTCAAATTGGAACTGAGGAACAAATTCTCTGCTCTAGTAGGTCTAACGTCGGAAGAAGTGAACATCTCTGAAGTTAACAGAAAACTGACCAAGGCTCTTATGGAAACAGCAACAAAAATAGCTGGTACTAAGAACAAGTTGCATACGAACCAATTATCAGAAAAAAACAAAATTATGATGCAAAAAAGAAGGGACATGAGGACAACTTAAGGAGATGTGATTTCCAAAGTGGAATATATAGAGCTTTGCAGGATGGTACGAAAAAGTATCACTGAAAATGTAAGAAAATTCAACTGTGAACTCGTGTGGAAAGCAATTGAAAACAACCAAAGCCTGAAGATAGCAAAGGGACATCTCAGTAAGGGAAGAAAAGAGATTATTGCTCTGAGAAAAGAAGATGGTTCTGTAACAAGAAATAGAGGTGAAATTTTGACAAGAGTGAAAGATTTCGACTCAAAACTATATGAAAGGAATGATACATGTACTTCAGAAATTACGGGAGGTACCAGTACCAGAGTTCTTCCAGTTCTCCCAGCAGAAGTTGCACATGCAATCAAGAACATGAAACGGGGAAAAACTCCAGGAGAAGATGGCATTACTGTAAACATCATACAAGAAGCAAGTGGAGAAACTGAAACAGTACTCGCCCAAGTTTTCACTGGGTGCCTTAATGAAGGGAAGATTCCCGATGATTGGAACAATGTTACAATGATCCTGCTACATAAAAAAGGTGACATTGAGGATCTCAGGAACTACGGACCTATCAGCCTCCTATCAGTGGTTTATAAAATCTTGAGTAAAGTTCTTTTACACCGCTTGAAGGTAACACTGGACATGGCTCAACCGAGAGAACAAGCTAGATTCAGGAGTGGCTACAGCATTATAGATCATATCCACGTACTGAGAGAACTAATTGAAAGAGCGAGAGAATATCAACTTCCACTGTGCATGGCTTTTATCGATTATGAAAAGGCTTTTGATTCGATGAAACCATCAGCAGTTACAATGGCTTTGAAATCCTGCGGTATTGAGGATGAATTCAATATATTATTAATAACATCTATGAAAATGCAAGTGCAAAGATTCTGCTATTTGAGAATACAGCACCCATAAAAATTGGAAAGGGAGTGAGACAAGGTGACACTATATCTCCCAAACTCTTTAATGGCCCATTGGAAAATGTCTTTCAATCACTGAACTGGGAAAACAAAGGGATAAAGATTAATGGAAATTATCTAACTCATCTTCGTTTTGCTGATGACGTAGTCATTTTTGCAACTACCCCATCAGAGTATAATACAGGAACTTGCTGACAAGAGTAAAGAAGTGGGATTAAAAATGAACTTTCAGATGACAAAAGTGATGTACAATGCTTTTACAAGAAATGAAGATTTATTGATTGATGGGGAAAAGCTGGAGACAACCAATACCTACATTTATCTTGGACAGCAGATATCAAGTGAAGATCACATTGATGAAGAAATTAATCGGCGTATAAAACTTGCCTGGAGAGCTTTTGGAAGAAACAGTATAATTTTCAAGAGCAATATGCCACTATGTCTTAAAAGAAAAGTGTTTAATCATTGCATCCTTCCAGTGCTTTCGTATAGTGCAGAGACGTGGACCTTAACTAAAAGAGACATACAAAGACTGCAGACAACTCAAAGTAGCATGAAGAGGTGCATGCTTGGTGTAACCAGGAGAGATAAGAAAAGGAACTCGTGGATCAGAAAAATGACAAGAGTGGAAGACATCATGATCAGAGTAAAATCCCTGAAATGGCAATGGGCTGGACATATTGCCAGAAGGACAGACCATCAATTGACAGCTGAAATTTTAGACTGGATTCCAAGGGACAGAATAAGACCCAGAAGAAGACCACATGTGAGATGAGTGGATGAAATTCGAAAGTATGCGGGAGTAATATGGAGGAGACTGACACAAGAAAGACTGTTGTGGAATAAAATTGGGGAGACATTCGTCCAGCAGTGGACTGATAATGGTTGATGATGATGATTGTAGGGGTGGAAGCTCATTATGTTAATTAATGCTTATCGGCCAAACAACACTGGCTTCCAGCGTTGATGAAAATTCCTCACAGCAGGAAGAAAAAATATTTGTAAGGTTTATTTTGTCTGGAAACTGTCTATCAACGAAAAGTTGAAGACAGCCCGGCGTTCTTTCTCTCCCAGCTTTACTAGAAATAATCTGCTATTCGGGAGAGGGAAAGTAAAAATAATGGCAAGACATTCAAAGCTTAAATTCCATTTCAGGCTTGTTGAAAACTTAACAAAAATGTTTAATCAAGATAATCGTTCCGACAGCTATTGTTCCTTGACCCGAGCTCCTGCAAGTTGCAGTTCCACGAACAAATGGTCAGAGTCTCTATTCATTAAAGAGTAGTCTTTCCTGCTAATACTCTTTGCCCGTTCTTTTTCTATCGCAGACGTGAAAGGTTTTAATCGTCGTAACCTTTCGTTCACCTCACTCTTCCTTTGTTCGGAAGCTATGCCTCGTGTTCTGTCCCCGAACACGTGTCCTCTCAAATCGCTTTCTACGTACGTCGTTACAGGCCGCCGCCGTCTCCGTCCGTCTCTTCCAACCACGATCGTTTTTCTCCGTGCCCTAGCTGGCACGTCCTATCACCAACTTTCTTTTTCGTGTTGCTCCCCAGCACTTTCCCCGATCAGCTCCGGCTCTAACTGTCTGTGCTGTTCCCCAGCACCTTCCACGATCCGTTCCCAGCTCTCACTGTCTTCTTTCCTAACTCCTTCTATCCTGAAGTTTTTCCCAGTAACTTCTCCTCGCCTCCTGATTGGCTCCTGCCTTTTTCGCCAGAGGCGCTCCCTCTCTTTCCTAGTCGGAGCACGTGTAGAGCAGGCGACCCCCCCGCTTCTGAGTGTCCCCCTTCCCTTTTCTCCTTGACCTGTGAATTCCGGCGCTTACCTTGCGCTGTCCCCTCGCTGACCTTGAGCTTCCCGTGTGCCCTGCAGCTTGCATTCCCCCCGACCAGGAACAATAGCGGTGCCTCCGTGAATACAATCGTCATTACAATAGGCACAACGGAATGTTGCCTGTCTGGTACATTTCCACGTTTAACATCCGTTCTAAGTAATACACCTGAAAATAGTTCATCTAAAATGTTCATGTCTTGTAAGATCAATGTGATTTAATGTCCATCACACAATTTACAGATACGTGTATAATTTCTCGCCCTTACAGTTTGATTAACTGTTAAATTTCAATAGTCTGTCGAAGTATTTGATTTTGAAGTTCTGTAGCGAGATCGCATATTGTGGATAGTATATGCCATGGAATTGGCACAGTATATTTTTCTCCTCATTCCCATTTCGTGCACCAGCTATTATGCGTATATTGTGTTACCGTAAGAAATCGAGCACTTAATTTATTGTACAGGTAATTGTACGACATCTATGTATGAGACTGTGGAGTAAGCTATACAACTATAGAGAATTAATTTTATATTTACGAGTTTTGTGAAATAGTATTATAAAACATTATATCTCACCTTCTCTTAAAGGTAATTGAAAGTTATTTTCAGTTCAAGAGAAGATCTCAAATTCCAAATCATGCCGTTGCCTCGAAAAATCAGGGTGAAAAAAATACGTAATTTGTAATAAGACCTCCTGCAGAAAAAAATAAAACTCTTACAAACGTATTAAAAAATATTAATCTTCAATAGCATAAAAATGACTAATCACTCGCTTTAATGGGAAAATAAAAAAAAACCCTCATCGCCCAATTAATTTTACCTTGAACGTGAGTCTGATTCCTGTGACTTTCTGGTTCAGCGGTTAAGACGTGTGGCTTCAATCCAAACACCAAACGGCCTGCGTTCGATCCCCACTTCAAGCGCAAAAAGATTCTCTCGTATAATGGGTGATATGTTCATCATGTTAAATTTCGCGAAATTTGTCCAAATACCGGAAAACTTGAAACGTACTTGTCTGAAATAAACGGAATTGCTAACTACAGAAAATTGTGAAAATATGGAAGTAAAAAAAAAACACACACACACATTTAAAATTCAAAATTTTGTTAAAAAGGCGAACATTTACCGGCAAATTTGCTGCACGTTATTTTCAGACAGTATCCGTGAATTCATTCGACTTATTTTTTTAGAGTGAAATTACCTACTTCCACTAAGATTATGCTATTAAAATGTATATATCCTGAATTAATAATGTAAAAATTCCTGCATTATCGCTCAAGGTGGAGTTTCTAATAATGAAAAAAAAAAGTTCAATATTTTTCGGAAATAGGTTTTGACGTTTTTGACTTCCAAAAATGAGTTGTTTGTTGAAGACCAGTGTTGCGAGATATAAAAGTATAAGGGGTCCCTATGCACCCCATCTCTTTGCTTATGCTAATTAAAAAAATTGCCTCCTCTGTTCAATGTTGGACAACAGGACTCGAGGACCCAAAAGACCACGTGACTGGCACGTGATTAACATTGTTGGCCAGGTGGGAGTGTTCCAGCTCAGTCTCCTTAGTCAATTGAAGCTGAATTTAGACGATCTTTTGGGGCACCCTTTGATTTTGATCTTCAGTTTGTGAAGTTGCGTTGACATCTCCTGTCCACTTCTGTTCGTCTTAAGGCTTCAAAATGGATATGTACACCGAAATTCCGGGTAAGGTCAAATTTCTGCATATATATTTTTCAATCTTTCATGAATGATTACTTTACTAAGTATACTCATATAGAAATGTCATATAAAAATTACTCTCGATAGTTACCATAGCTTTTGTTCTAAGGCCTTAACAGACTGTTAGATAGACATCTTACATCCCCTGAAAAATAATTTAAGTACCTTTTTTCTTACGACAACTCAATATAAAATACATTGTTAAACATTTCCGGAAATTCACGATCCACTTTCCGTCATTTCTTTCGTGAATTAACGCAGCATATTTCTGATACAATTCTTTCCGTGAAATGATGCAAAGAAACCTGGATTTTTCGTACCACGGAAAAATCCTGAATTATCAGAAATCTTTCAGGAATTCCTTTCGTATATTGACGGAAAAAACTCCGTTCTCCTTTACGGAAAAAGTGATGAAAAAATCATGCGGATACGGAAAAAGTTCCGTATCCGCATGATGAGAAATTTCCATTAATAGGAGCGATTAGTAACAATACTTGAAGCTTGATTAACTTTTAAATTTCAATCGTCTGTCGAATTTTGAAGTTCCGTAGCGAGATCGGATATGGTGGATAGTATATGGCGTGAACTTAGTTTTTTGTAGCACATTTCTTCTCCTCTCCCCCCCCCTTTTTTTTTTTTTTTTGATTGGAGGTTTAACGACCACCGTGAGCAACTCAATGGGCTATAAGCAGTCGCCCGTCCCTAAGTTAGGGTCACTGGTTCCAGGGAAGGGAGGGAGCCAGTGCCGTAAGACAAACACAACATCCATGCCTCACCGGGATTCGAACCCGGACCCCTTATGGACGAATGATCAGAGGCCATCGCTTAGACCACTGCGCCACCGGGCAGCCCCTGTTTTGTGCACCAGCTATTTAATATTTCTTATGTGTTACTGTAAGAAACCGGGTACTTATTGTACATATGGTTATACGATGTCTATGTATCAGTCTTTGGACAACTTAAGACAAAAGCTATTATTGCTATCAAGAGTAAATTTCATATTTAGGAGCTTTTTTTTGTGTGTGAAATAATACTATAAAAATTACATTTTTACCTTTTTTAAAGATAACTGAAGGTCATTGTCAGTTTAACGAAATCAAGTTGCATAACATTTTGTTGCTTCGAAAAATCCCGAAGAGAAATGCTTTTTGTGAAAAAACCTCCTACAGAAAAAAATAAATTGTTACAAACCTATTCAGAAAAAAATGAGCTCCAACAGAAAATAAAATGACTAAATCACTCGTATTAATGACAAAAAAAAAAAAACACTTCATTGTTGAGCAAGTTGTTTTAGGATGCACGTGCCACGAGTTTCCGAGTGCCCGTGGCTCAGTTGTTAATGGCTGCGTTACCTGTTCAAAGGCCCTGATTCAATTCTGACTGGGGCTGAAGATCTGGGGAAATGCAGGTTCATCAGTTTTGCGAAATTTCAGTTTAAATACGGAAAAACATGAAATGGATTTTTCTGAAATAAACAGTATTTCTGATTATGGAAAATCCGGAAGTTAAAATAAACGGATACTTTTAAAACCGGAAATTACTGAAAAACGTGGATAAATACCGGCAGCTTTGTTGCATGTTATTTTCAGAAATTTTCCGTGAATTCACACTACTTATTTTTTACAGAGTAGCTGGTGCTGAAATGGGGAGAAGGTAAGGAATATCCGGTGCCACAGTTACCAAAATTTCATGCGGTATACTATCCACGGTATCCAGTCTCGATACAGAACTTTAAAATGAGATCCTTCGAAAGACGATTGAAATTTAACAGTTAATCAAACCTCCAAGTGTCCCAGCGAATCTCTGCTGTTACCAGAAAATTTTCGTCATATGTGGATAAGGTAAGAATGAAAACGGAGTTTTTCCGTTAAAACAAGGAAGGAATTGAGGAAAGGTTTCTGAAAATTCAGAGTTTTCTGGAGTATAGGAAAATTCCCGGAAATTCAAAAATGCCTCGTGAATTTCAGATTTTGTTTTACAGTGCATCAAAAACGTTTTATTGATATTGTCAGCGCATTTATTTTGAAACCAATAATGCGTTCTAGCTGTTGTAATTAACTGTTAAATTTCAATAGTCTGTCGAAGTATTTGATTTTGAAGTTCTGTAGCGAGATCGCATATTGTGGATAGTATATGCCATGGAATTGGCACAGTATATTTTTCTCCTCATTCCCATTTCGTGCACCAGCTATTATGCGTATATTGTGTTACCGTAAGAAATCGAGCACTTAATGTATTTTACAGGTAATTGTACGATATCTATGTATGAGACTGTGGAGTAAGCTATACAACTATAGAGAATTAATTTTATATTTAGGAGTTTTGTGAAATAATATTATAAAACATTATATCTCACCTTCTCTTAAAGGTAATTGAAAGTTATTGTCAGTTCAAGAGAAGATCTCAAATTCCAAATCATGCCGTTGCTTCGAAAAATCAGGGTGAAAAAAATACGTAATTTGTAATAAGACCTCCTACAGAAAAACAAAACTATTACAAACGTATTAAAAAAATATTAATCTTCAATAGCATAAAAATGACTAATCACTCGCTTTAATGAAAAAAAAAGTTCAATATTTTTCGGAAATAGGTTTTGACGTTTTTGACTTCCAAAAATGAGTTGTTTGTTGAAGACCAGTGATGCGAGATATAAAAGTATAAGGGGTCCCTATGCATCCCATCTCTTTGCTTATGCTAATTAAAAAAATTGCCTCCTCCGTTCAATGTTGGACAACAGGACTCGAGGACCCAAAAGACCACGTGACTGGCACGTGATTAACATTGTTGGCCAGGTGGGAGTGTTCCTGCTCAGTCTCCTTAGTCAATTGAAGCTGAATTTAGACGATCTTTTGGGGCACCCTTTGATTTTGATCTTTAGTTTATGAAGTCGCGTTGACATCTCCTGTCCACTTCTGTTCGTCTTAAGGCTTCAAAATGGATATGTACACCGAAATTCCGGGTAAGGTCAAATTTCTGCATATATATTTTTCAATCTTTCATGAATGATTACTTTATTAAGTATACTCATATAGAAATGTCATATAAAAATTACTCATGATAGTTACCATAGCTTTTGTTCTAAGGCCTCCACAGACTGTTAGATAGACATCTTACATCCCCTGAAAAATAATTTAAGTACCTTTTTTCTTACAACTCAATATAAAATACATTGTTAAACATTTCCGGAAATTCACGATCCACTTTCCGTCATTTCTTTCGTGAATTAACGCAGCATATTTCTGATACAATTCTTTCCGTGAAATGATGGAAAGAAACCTGGATTTTTCGTACCACGGAAAAATCCTGAATTATCAGAAATCTTTCAGGAATTCCTTTCGTATATTGACGGTAAAACTCCGTTCTCCCTTTTTCCGTATCCGCATGATGAGAAATTTCCATTAATAGGAGCGATTAGTAAGAATACTTGATGCTTGATTAACTTTTAAATTTCAATCGTCTGTCGAATTTTGAAGTTCCGCAGCGAGATCGGATATTGTGGATAGTATATGGCGTGAACTTTGTTTTTTGTAGCACATTTCTTCTCCTCTCCCCCCCCCCCCTTTTTTTTTTTTTGATTGGAGGTTTAACGACCACCGTGAGCAACTCAATGGGCTATAAGCAGTCGCCCGTCCCTAATTTAGGGTCACTGGTTCCAGGGAAGGGAGAGAGCCAGTGCCGTAAGACAAACACAACATCCATGCCTCACCGGGATTCGAACCCGGACCCCTTATGGACGAATGATCAGAGGCCATCGCTTAGTCCACTGCGCCACCGGGGCGGCCCCTGTTTTGTGCACCAGCTATTTAATATTTCTTATGTGTTACTGTAAGAAACCGGGTACTTATTGTACATATGGTTATACGATGTCTATGTATCAGTCTTTGGACAACTTAAGACAAAAGCTATTATTGCTATCAAGAGTAAATTTCATATTTAGGAGTTTTTTTTGTGTGTGAAATAATACTATAAAAAATTACATTTCACCTTTTTTAAAGATAACTGAAGGTCATTGTCAGTTTAAGAAATCAAGTTGCATTTTGTTGCTTCGAAAAATCCCGATGAAAAATCCTTTTTGTGAAAAAACCTCCTACAAAAAAAAATAAATTGTTACAAACCTATTCAGAAAAAAATGAGCTCCAACAGAAAATAAAATGACGAAATCACTCGTATTAATGACAAAAAAAAAAAAAAAAAACTTCATTGTTGAGCACATTGTTTTAGGATGCACGTGCCACGAGTTTCCGAGTGCCCGTGGCTCAGTTGTTAATGGCTGCGTTACCTGTTCAAAGGCCCTGATTCAATTCAGACTGTGGCTGAAGATCTGGGGAAATGCAGGTTCATCAGTTTTGCGAAATTTCAGTTTAAATACGGAAAAACATGAAATGGATTTTTCTGAAATAAACGGTATTTCTGATTATGGAAAATCCGGAAGTTAAAATAAACGGATACTTTTAAAACCGGACATTACTGAAAAACGTGGATACATACCGGCAGCTTTGCTGCATGTTATTTTCAGAAATTTTCCGTGAATTCACACTACTTATTTTTTACAGAGTAGCTGGTGCTAAAATGGGGAGAAGGTAAGGAATATCCGGTGCCACAGTTTTCAAAATTTCATGCGGTATACTATCCACGGCATCCAGTCTCGATACAGAACTTTAAAATGAGATCCTTCGAAAGACGATTGAAATTTAACAGTTAATCAAACCTCCAAGTGTCCCAGCGAATCTCTGCTGTTACCAGAAAATTTTCGTCATATGTGGATAAGGAAAGAATGAAAACGGAGTTTTTCCGTTAAAACAAGGAAGGAATTGAGGAAAGGTTTCTGAAAATTCAGAGTTTTCTGGAGTATAGGAAAATTCCCGGAAATTCAAAAATGCCTCGTGAATTTCAGATTTTGTTTTACAGTGCATCAAAAACGTTTTATTGATATTGTCAGCGCATTTATTTTGAAACCAATAATGCGTTCTAGCTGTTGTAATTAACTGTTAAATTTCAATAGTCTGTCGAAGTATTTGATTTTGAAGTTCTGTAGCGAGATCGCATATTGTGGATAGTATATGCCATGGAATTGGCACAGTATATTTTTCTCCTCATTCCCATTTCGTGCACCAGCTATTATGCGTATATTGTGTTACCGTAAGAAATCGAGCACTTAATGTATTGTACAGGTAATTGTACGATATCTATGTATGAGACTGTGGAGTAAGCTATACAACTATAGAGAATTAATTTTATATTTAGGAGTTTTGTGAAATAATATTATAAAACATTATATCTCACCTTCTCTTAAAGGTAATTGAAAGTTATTGTCAGTTCAAGAGAAGATCTCAAATTCCAAATTATGCCGTTGCTTCGAAAAATCAGGGTGAAAAAAATACGTAATTTGTAATAAGACCTCCTACAGAAAAACAAAACTATTACAAACGTATTAAAAAAATATTAATCTTCAATAGCATAAAAATGACTAATCACTCGCTTTAATGGAAAAATAAAAAAAAATAAAAAAAACCCTCATCGCCCAATTAATTTTACCTTGAACGTGAGTCTGATTCCTGTGACTTTCTGGTTCAGCGGTTAAGACGTGTGGCTTCAATCCAAACGGCCTGCGTTCGATCCCCACTACAAGCGCAAAAAGATTCTCTCGTATAATGGGTGATATGTTCATCATGTTAAATTTCGCGAAATTTGTCCAAATACAGGAAAACTTGAAACGTACTTGTCTGAAATAAACGGAATTGCTAACTACAGAAAATTGTGAAAATATGGAAGTAAAAAAAAAACACACACACACATTTAAAATTCAAAATTTTGTTAAAAAGGCGAACATTTACCGGCAAATTTGCTGCACGTTATTTTCAGACAGTATCCGTGAATTCATTCGACTTATTTTTTTAGAGTGAAATTACCTACTTCCACTAAGATTATGCTATTAAAATGTATATATCCTGAATTAATAATGTAAAAATTCCTGCATTATCGCTCAAGGTGGAGTTTCTAATAATGAAAAAAAAAAA
Organism: Macrothele yani; assembly: GCA_039090855.1. NCBI lineage: Eukaryota > Metazoa > Arthropoda > Arachnida > Araneae > Macrothelidae > Macrothele > Macrothele yani. Next base: position 39,297,158 of record CM077004.1, read on the forward strand.
AAAGTTCAATATTTTTCGGAAATAGGTTTTGACGTTTTTGACTTCCAAAAATGAGTTGTTTGTTGAAGACCAGTGTTGCGAGATATGAAAGTATAAGGGGTCCCTATGCACCCCATCTCTTTGCTTATGCTAATTAAAAAAATTGCCTCCTCCGTTCAATGTTGGACAACAGGACTCGAGGACCCAAAAGACCACGTGACTGGCACGTGATTAACATTGTTGGCCAGGTGGGAGTGTTCCTGCTCAGTCTCCTTAGTCAATTGAAGCTGAATTTAGACGATCTTTTGGGGCACCCTTTGATTTTGATCTTCAGTTTGTGAAGTTGCGTTGACATCTCCTGTCCACTTCTGTTCGTCTTAAGGCTTCAAAATGGATATGTACACCGAAATTCCGGGTAAGGTCAAATTTCTGCATATATATTTTTCAATCTTTCATGAATGATTACTTTACTAAGTATACTCATATAGAAATGTCATATAAAAATTACTCTCGATAGTTACCATAGCTTTTGTTCTAAGGCCTTAACAGACTGTTAGATAGACATCTTACATCCCCTGAAAAATAATTTAAGTACCTTTTTTCTTACGACAACTCAATATAAAATACATTGTTAAACATTTCCGGAAATTCACGATCCACTTTCCGTCATTTCTTTCGTGAATTAACGCAGCATATTTCTGATACAATTCTTTCCGTGAAATGATGGAAAGAAACCTGGATTTTTCGTACCACGGAAAAATCCTGAATTATCAGAAATCTTTCAGGAATTCCTTTCGTATATTGACGGTAAAACTCCGTTCTCCTTTACGGAAAAAGTGATGAAAAAATCATGCGGATACGGAAAAAGTTCCGTATCCGCATGATGAGAAATTTCCATTAATAGGAGCGATTAGTAACAATACTTGAAGCTTGATTAACTTTTAAATTTCAATCGTCTGTCGAATTTTGAAGTTCCGTAGTGAGATCGGATATGGTGGATAGTATATGGCGGGAACTTTGTTTTTTGTAGCACATTTCTTCTCCTCTCCGCCCCCCCCCCTTTTTTTTTTTTTTTTTGATTGGAGGTTTAACGACCACCGTGAGCAACTCAATGGGCTATAAGCAGTCGCCCGTCCCTAAGTTAGGGTCACTGGTTCCAGGGAAGGGAGGGAGCCAGTGCCGTAAGACAAACACAACATCCATGCCTCACCGGGATTCGAACCCGGACCCCTTATGGACGAATGATCAGAGGCCATCGCTTAGACCACTGCGCCACCGGGGCGGCCCCTGTTTTGTGCACCAGCTATTTAATATTTCTTATGTGTTACTGTAAGAAACCGGGTACTTATTGTACATATGGTTATACGATGTCTATGTATCAGTCTTTGGACAACTTAAGACAAAAGCTATTATTGCTATCAAGAGTAAATTTCATATTTAGGAGTTTTTTTTTTTTTGTGTGTGAAATAATACTATAAAAATTACATTTTTACCTTTTTTAAAGATAACTGAAGGTCATTGTCAGTTTAACGAAATCAAGTTGCATAACATTTTGTTGCTTCGAAAAATCCCGAAGAGAAATGCTTTTTGTGAAAAAACCTCCTACAGAAAAAAATAAATTGTTACAAACCTATTCAGAAAAAAATGAGCTCCAACAGAAAATAAAATGACTAAATCACTCGTATTAATGACAAAAAAAAAAAAACACTTCATTGTTGAGCAAGTTGTTTTAGGATGCACGTGCCACGAGTTTCCGAGTGCCCGTGGCTCAGTTGTTAATGGCTGCGTTACCTGTTCAAAGGCCCTGATTCAATTCTGACTGGGGCTGAAGATCTGGGGAAATGCAGGTTCATCAGTTTTGCGAAATTTCAGTTTAAATACGGAAAAACATGAAATGGATTTTTCTGAAATAAACAGTATTTCTGATTATGGAAAATCCGGAAGTTAAAATAAACGGATACTTTTAAAACCGGAAATTACTGAAAAACGTGGATAAATACCGGCAGCTTTGTTGCATGTTATTTTCAGAAATTTTCCGTGAATTCACACTACTTATTTTTTACAGAGTAGCTGGTGCTGAAATGGGGAGAAGGTAAGGAATATCCGGTGCCACAGTTACCAAAATTTCATGCGGTATACTATCCACGGTATCCAGTCTCGATACAGAACTTTAAAATGAGATCCTTCGAAAGACGATTGAAATTTAACAGTTAATCAAACCTCCAAGTGTCCCAGCGAATCTCTGCTGTTACCAGAAAATTTTCGTCATATGTGGATAAGGAAAGAATGAAAACGGAGTTTTTCCGTTAAAACAAGGAAGGAATTGAGGAAAGGTTTCTGAAAATTCAGAGTTTTCTGGAGTATAGGAAAATTCCCGGAAATTCAAAAATGCCTCGTGAATTTCAGATTTTGTTTTACAGTGCATCAAAAACGTTTTATTGATATTGTCAGCGCATTTATTTTGAAACCAATAATGCGTTCTAGCTGTTGTAATTAACTGTTAAATTTCAATAGTCTGTCGAAGTATTTGATTTTGAAGTTCTGTAGCGAGATCGCATATTGTGGATAGTATATGCCATGGAATTGGCACAGTATATTTTTCTCCTCATTCCCATTTCGTGCACCAGCTATTATGCGTATATTGTGTTACCGTAAGAAATCGAGCACTTAATGTATTTTACAGGTAATTGTACGATATCTATGTATGAGACTGTGGAGTAAGCTATACAACTATAGAGAATTAATTTTATATTTAGGAGTTTTGTGAAATAATATTATAAAACATTATATCTCACCTTCTCTTAAAGGTAATTGAAAGTTATTGTCAGTTCAAGAGAAGATCTCAAATTCCAAATCATGCCGTTGCTTCGAAAAATCAGGGTTAAAAAAATACGTAATTTGTAATAAGACCTCCTACAGAAAAACAAAACTATTACAAACGTATTAAAAAAATATTAATCTTCAATAGCATAAAAATGACTAATCACTCGCTTTAATGAAAAAAAAAAAAGTTCAATATTTTTCGGAAATAGGTTTTGACGTTTTTGACTTCCAAAAATGAGTTGTTTGTTGAAGACCAGTGATGCGAGATATAAAAGTATAAGGGGTCCCTATGCACCCCATCTCTTTGCTTATGCTAATTAAAAAATAAAAAATTGCCTCCTCCGTTCAATGTTGGACAACAGGACTCGAGGACCCAAAAGACCACGTGACTGGCACGTGATTAACATTGTTGGCCAGGTGGGAGTGTTCCTGCTCAGTCTCCTTAGTCAATTGAAGCTGAATTTAGACGATCTTTTGGGGCACCCTTTGATTTTGATCTTTAGTTTATGAAGTCGCGTTGACATCTCCTGTCCACTTCTGTTCGTCTTAAGGCTTCAAAATGGATATGTACACCGAAATTCCGGGTAAGGTCAAATTTCTGCATATATATTTTTCAATCTTTCATGAATGATTACTTTATTAAGTATACTCATATAGAAATGTCATATAAAAATTACTCATGATAGTTACCATAGCTTTTGTTCTAAGGCCTCCACAGACTGTTAGATAGACATCTTACATCCCCTGAAAAATAATTTAAGTACCTTTTTTCTTACAACTCAATATAAAATACATTGTTAAACATTTCCGGAAATTCACGATCCACTTTCCGTCATTTCTTTCGTGAATTAACGCAGCATATTTCTGATACAATTCTTTCCGTAAAATGATGGAAAGAAACCTGGATTTTTCGTACCACGGAAAAATCCTGAATTATCAGAAATCTTTCAGGAATTCCTTTCGTATATTGACGGTAAAACTCCGTTCTCCCTTTTTCCGTATCCGCATGATGAGAAATTTCCATTAATAGGAGCGATTAGTAAGAATACTTGATGCTTGATTAACTTTTAAATTTCAATCGTCTGTCGAATTTTGAAGTTCCGCAGCGAGATCGGATATTGTGGATAGTATATGGCGTGAACTTTGTTTTTTGTAGCACATTTCTTCTCCTCTCCCTCCCTCCTTTTTTTCTTTTTTTTTTGATTGGAGGTTTAACGACCACCGTGAGCAACTCAATGGGCTATAAGCAGTCGCCCGTCCCTAATTTAGGGTCACTGGTTCCAGGGAAGGGAGAGAGCCAGTGCCGTAAGACAAACACAACATCCATGCCTCACCGGGATTCGAACCCGGACCCCTTATTGACGAATGATCAGAGGCCATCGCTTAGTCCACTGCGCCACCGGGGCGGCCCCTGTTTTGTGCACCAGCTATTTAATATTTCTTATGTGTTACTGTAAGAAACCGGGTACTTATTGTACATATGGTTATACGATGTCTATGTATCAGTCTTTGGACAACTTAAGACAAAAGCTATTATTGCTATCAAGAGTAAATTTCATATTTAGGAGTTTTTTTTTTGTGTGTGAAATAATACTATACAAAATTACATTTCACCTTTTTTAAAGATAACTGAAGGTCATTGTCAGTTTAAGAAATCAAGTTGCATAACATTTTGTTGCTTCGAAAAATCCCGATGAGAAATGCTTTTTGTGAAAAAACCTCCTACAAAAAAAAATAAATTGTTACAAACCTATTCAGAAAAAAAATGAGCTCCAACAGAAAATAAAATGACGAAATCACTCGTATTAATGACAAAAAAAAAAAAAAAAACTTCATTGTTGAGCACATTGTTTTAGTTTAGGATGCACGTGCCACGAGTTTCCGAGTGCCCGTGGCTCAGTTGTTAATGGCTGCGTTACCTGTTCAAAGGCCCTGATTCAATTCAGACTGGGGCTGAAGATCTGGGGAAATGCAGGTTCATCAGTTTTGCGAAATTTCAGTTTAAATACGGAAAAACATGAAATGGATTTTTCTGAAATAAACGGTATTTCTGATTATGGAAAATCCGGAAGTTAAAATAAACGGATACTTTTAAAACCGGACATTACTGAAAAACGTGGATACATACCGGCAGCTTTGCTGCATGTTATTTTCAGAAATTTTCCGTGAATTCACACTACTTATTTTTTACAGAGTAGCTGGTGCTAAAATGGGGAGAAGGTAAGGAATATCCGGTGCCACAGTTTTCAAAATTTCATGCGGTATACTATCCACGGCATCCAGTCTCGATACAGAACTTTAAAATGAGATCCTTCGAAAGACGATTGAAATTTAACAGTTAATCAAACCTCCAAGTGTCCCAGCGAATCTCTGCTGTTACCAGAAAATTTTCGTCATATGTGGATAAGGAAAGAATGAAAACGGAGTTTTTCCGTTAAAACAAGGAAGGAATTGAGGAAAGGTTTCTGAAAATTCAGAGTTTTCTGGAGTATAGGAAAATTCCCGGAAATTCAAAAATGCCTCGTGAATTTCAGATTTTGTTTTACAGTGCATCAAAAACGTTTTATTGATATTGTCAGCGCATTTATTTTGAAACCAATAATGCGTTCTAGCTGTTGTAATTAACTGTTAAATTTCAATAGTCTGTCGAAGTATTTGATTTTGAAGTTCTGTAGCGAGATCGCATATTGTGGATAGTATATGCCATGGAATTGGCACAGTATATTTTTCTCCTCATTCCCATTTCGTGCACCAGCTATTATGCGTATATTGTGTTACCGTAAGAAATCGAGCACTTAATGTATTGTACAGGTAATTGTACGATATCTATGTATGAGACTGTGGAGTAAGCTATACAACTATAGAGAATTAATTTTATATTTAGGAGTTTTGTGAAATAATATTATAAAACATTATATCTCACCTTCTCTTAAAGGTAATTGAAAGTTATTGTCAGTTCAAGAGAAGATCTCAAATTCCAAATTATGCCGTTGCTTCGAAAAATCAGGGTGAAAAAAATACGTAATTTGTAATAAGACCTCCTACAGAAAAACAAAACTATTACAAACGTATTAAAAAAATATTAATCTTCAATAGCATAAAAATGACTAATCACTCGCTTTAATGGAAAAATAAAAAAAAATAAAAAAAACCCCTCATCGCCCAATTAATTTTACCTTGAACGTGAGTCTGATTCCTGTGACTTTCTGGTTCAGCGGTTAAGACGTGTGGCTTCAATCCAAACGGCCTGCGTTCGATCCCCACTACAAGCGCAAAAAGATTCTCTCGTATAATGGGTGATATGTTCATCATGTTAAATTTCGCGAAATTTGTCCAAATACAGGAAAACTTGAAACCTACTTGTCTGAAATAAACGGAATTGCTAACTACAGAAAATTGTGAAAATATGGAAGTAAAAAAAAAACACACACACACATTTAAAATTCAAAATTTTGTTAAAAAGGCGAACATTTACCGGCAAATTTGCTGCACGTTATTTTCAGACAGTATCCGTGAATTCATTCGACTTATTTTTTAGAGTGAAATTACCTACTTCCACTAAGATTATGCTATTAAAATGTATATATCCTGAATTAATAATGTAAAAATTCCTGCATTATCGCTCAAGGTGGAGTTTCTAATAATGAAAAAAAAAAAAGTTCAATATTTTTCGGAAATAGGTTTTGACGTTTTTGACTTCCAAAAATGAGTTGTTTGTTGAAGACCAGTGTTGCGAGATATGAAAGTATAAGGGGTCCCTATGCACCCCATCTCTTTGCTTATGCTAATTAAAAAAATTGCCTCCTCCGTTCAATGTTGGACAACAGGACTCGAGGACCCAAAAGACCACGTGACTGGCACGTGATTAACATTGTTGGCCAGGTGGGAATGTTCCTGCTCAGTCTCCTTAGTCAATTGAAGCTGAATTTAGACGATCTTTTGGGGCACCCTTTGATTTTGATCTTCAGTTTGTGAAGTTGCGTTGACATCTCCTGTCCACTTCTGTTCGTCTTAAGGCTTCAAAATGGATATGTACACCGAAATTCCGGGTAAGGTCAAATTTCTGCATATATATTTTTCAATCTTTCATGAATGATTACTTTACTAAGTATACTCATATAGAAATGTCATATAAAAATTACTCTCGATAGTTACCATAGCTTTTGTTCTAAGGCCTTAACAGACTGTTAGATAGACATCTTACATCCCCTGAAAAATAATTTAAGTACCTTTTTTCTTACGACAACTCAATATAAAATACATTGTTAAACATTTCCGGAAATTCACGATCCACTTTCCGTCATTTCTTTCGTGAATTAACGCAGCATATTTCTGATACAATTCTTTCCGTGAAATGATGCAAAGAAACCTGGATTTTTCGTACCACGGAAAAATCCTGAATTATCAGAAATCTTTCAGGAATTCCTTTCGTATATTGACGGAAAAAACTCCGTTCTCCTTTACGGAAAAAGTGATGAAAAAATCATGCGGATACGGAAAAAGTTCCGTATCCGCATGATGAGAAATTTCCATTAATAGGAGCGATTAGTAACAATACTTGAAGCTTGATTAACTTTTAAATTTCAATCGTCTGTCGAATTTTGAAGTTCCGCAGCGAGATCGGATATTGTGGATAGTATATGGCGTGAACTTTGTTTTTTGTAGCACATTTCTTCTCCTCTCCCCCCTCCTTTTTTTCCTTTTTTTTTGATTGGAGGTTTAACGACCACCGTGAGCAACTCAATGGGCTATAAGCAGTCGCCCGTCCCTAATTTAGGGTCACTGGTTCCAGGGAAGAGGGAGAGCCAGTGCCGTAAGACAAACACAACATCCATGCCTTACCGGGATTCGAACCCGGACCCCTTATGGACGAATGATCAGAGGCCATCGCTTAGACCACTGCGCCACCGGGGCGGCCCCTGTTTTGTGCACCAGCTATTTAATATTTCTTATGTGTTACTGTAAGAAACCGGGTACTTATTGTACATATGGTTATACGATGTCTATGTATCAGTCTTTGGACAACTTAAGACAAAAGCTATTATTGCTATCAAGAGTAAATTTCATATTTAGGAGTTTTTTTTGTGTGTGAAATAATACTATAAAAAATTACATTTCACCTTTTTTAAAGATAACTGAAGGTCATTGTCAGTTTAAAGAAATCAAGTTGCATAACATTTTGTTGCTTCGAAAAATCCCGATGAGAAATGCTTTTTGTGAAAAAAACTCCTACAGAAAAAAATAAATTGTTACAAACCTATTCAGAAAAAAAATGAGCTCCAACAGAAAATAAAATGACTAAATCACTCGTATTAATGACAAAAAAAAAAAAAAACTTCATTGTTGAGCAAATTGTTTTAGGATGCACGTGCCACGAGTTTCCGAGTGCCCGTGGCTCAGTTGTTAATGGCTGCGTTACCTGTTCAAAGGCCCTGATTCAATTCTGACTGGGGCTGAAGATCTGGGGAAATGCAGGTTCATCAGTTTTGCGAAATTTCAGTTTAAATACGGAAAAACATGAAATGGATTTTTCTGAAATAAACGGTATTTCTGATTATGGAAAATCCGGAAGTTAAAATAAACGGATACTTTTAAAACCCGAAATTACTGAAAAACGTGGATACATACCGGCAGCTTTGCTGCATGTTATTTTCAGAAATTTTCCGTGAATTCACACTACTTATTTTTTACAGAGTAGCTGGTGCTAAAATGGGGAGAAGGTAAGGAATATCCGGTGCCACAGTTACCAAAATTTCATGCGGTATACTATCCACGGTATCCAGTCTCGATACAGAACTTTAAAATGAGATCCTTCGAAAGACGATTGAAATTTAACAGTTAATCAAACCTCCAAGTGTCCCAGCGAATCTCTGCTATTACCAGAAAAGTTTCGTCATATGTGGATAAGGAAAGAATGAAAACGGAGTTTTTCCGTTAAAACAAGGAAGGAATTGAGGAAAGGTTTCTGAAAATTCAGAGTTTTCTGGAGTATAGGAAAATTCCCGGAAATTCAAAAATGCCTCGTGAATTTCAGATTTTGTTTTACAGTGCATCAAAAACGTTTTATTGATATTGTCAGCGCATTTATTTTGAAACCAATAATGCGTTCTAGCTGTTGTAATTAACTGTTAAATTTCAATAGTCTGTCGAAGTATTTGATTTTGAAGTTCTGTAGCGAGATCGCATATTGTGGATAGTATATGCCATGGAATTGGCACAGTATATTTTTCTCCTCATTCCCATTTCGTGCACCAGCTATTATGCGTATATTGTGTTACCGTAAGAAATCGAGCACTTAATGTATTGTACAGGTAATTGTACGATATCTATGTATGAGACTGTGGAGTAAGCTATACAACTATAGAGAATTAATTTTATATTTAGGAGTTTTGTGAAATAATATTATAAAACATTATATCTCACCTTCTCTTAAAGTTATTGTCAGTTCAAGAGAAGATCTCAAATTCCAAATCATGCCGTTGCTTCGAAAAATCAGGGTGAAAAAAATACGTAATTTGTAATAAGACCTCCTACAGAAAAATAAAACTATTACAAACGTATTAAAAAAATATTAATCTTCAATAGCATAAAAATGACTAATCACTCGCTTTAATGGAAAAATAAAAAAAATAAAAAAAAACCCCTCATCGCCCAATTAATTTTACCTTGAACGTGAGTCTGATTCCTGTGACTTTCTGGTTCAGCGGTTAAGACGTGTGGCTTCAATCCAAAGGGCCTGCGTTCGATCCCCACTACAAGCGCAAAATGATTCTCTCGTATAATGGGTGATATGTTCATCATGGGATGTAAGGTCAGGTGATGCGTAACATCACAGCCTCTCCATGACAAATGTCAACCCCGCCTTCTCGTGGTGCATCCTGTTCCCACTAAAGGGGCTCTGACGACCGCCCATAGCGGTATAACTATACCATCGGGATCAGAGGAAATGCTATCCCACACTCACCAACCCGCTTGGCCAGCGTGGTGAGTTATGGCCAAACCCCTCCAAAATGATTCCACAACTTAAATCTTGGCCCTCAGTCTCCGGCAGCTGGAATGTACCTGGCCAAGGCAGCGGCCAGTGCGACATGAAGGCAGAGGGTGCTAAGAATCCCCGGAGGACCGGACTAGGCTGCCATCTGATGCTGACCTTGGCTACTTACAATAGACGCTCCCTATCTTCTGATTCAAGGCTTCTCGAATTGGAAGAGGAACTACAAAGGATCAAGTGGGACATCGTGGGGCTAAGTGAGGTAAGGAGAAAAGGAGAAGATCTCATCGAACTGAAAAGTGGACATCTCTTCTACTATCGTGGGACAGATACTGGCAGAACTAGTGGTGTTGGATTTATAATAAACAAGAAACTGAAGGACAAAGTTGTAGAAGTTGAAAGTTTCTCTGACAGAGCTGCACGACTTGTTATCCAACTTTCGAAAAGATACCAGGCTCAGATTATTCAAACTTATGCACCCACCACAAGTCATCCTGAAGAAGAAATTGAAGAATTTTATGAGGAAATTTGTCATCTAAATAATAAAGGTAAGCAGCATTTGAAGATAATTATGGGAGATTTCAATGCAAAAATAGGGCAACGGCAACAGAATGAAACTTCAGTAGGTAAATTCGGTCATGGCAACAGAAACCAGCGTGGAAATACTCTCGTTGAGTTTGCAGAGGCAGAAGGGTTTTTCATCTTGAACTCCTTCTTCAAGAAAAAGCCACACAGGAAATGGACATGGAGACATCCAAATGGGACGACAAGTGAAATTGATTTTATTATGTGTAACAAAAAATTCGTCATAGAAGACTGCAGTGTGCTAAACAAGTTCAACACAGGTAGTGACCATAGATTGGTGAGATGTAAGATGCACCTCAACACTAAACTTGAACGTGGCAAGCTCATAGGACAAACAAAATCTATTGACATAACCAACCTTAAAAAACACCATAATACCTTCAAGTTAGAACTGAAGAACAGGTTCTCTGCTTTAGAAGGCCTAACATCGGAAGAAGTGGACATCTCTGAAGTTAACAGAAAAGTAACCAAAGCTCTTATGGAAACAGCAACAAAATTAGCTGGGTCTAAGAACAAGTTGCATGTGAACAAATTATCAGGAAAAACCAAAATGTTGATGCAAAAAGAAGAGAGATGAGGACAACTAAAGAAGATGTGACTTCCAAAGTGGAATATATAGAGCTATGCAAGACAGTAAGAAAAAGTATCACTGAAGACGTAAGGAAATTCAACTGTGAACTAGTGAGGAAAGCAATTGAAAACAACCAAAGCCTAAAGATAGCAAAGGGACATCTCAGTAAGGGAAGAAAACAGATTATGGCACTGAGAAAAGAAGATGGTTCTGTAACAAGAAATAGAGGCGAAATTTTGACAAGAGTGAAAGATTTCTACTCCAAATTATATGAAAGGGATGATATATGCACTCCAGACATCATGAAAGATACCAGTACCAGAGTTCCTCCAGTCCTTCCAGCAGAAGTTGCACATGCAATCAAGAACATGAAGCGAGGAAAAGCTCCAGGAGAAGATGGAATTACTGTAGACATCATACAAGAAGCAAGTGGAGAAATCGAAACAGTACTCGCCCAAATCTTCACTCGATGCCTTAATGAAGGAAAGATTCCTGAGGATTGGAACACTGCTACAATGATCCTGCTACATAAGAAAGGTGACATTGAGGATCTCGGAAACTACAGACCTATCAGCCTCCTATCAGTAGTTTATAAAATCTTCACTAAAGTTCTTTCACACCGCTTGAAGGTAACACTGGACATGGCTCAACCGAGAGAACAAGCTGGATTCAGGAGTGGCTACAGCACAATAGATCATATCCACGTACTGAGAGAACTAATTGAAAGAGCGAGGGAATATGAACTTCCATTGTGCATGGCTTTTATCGATTATGAAAAAGCCTTTGATTCGGTGAAACCATCAGCAGTTACAATGGCTCTGAAAACCTGCGGTATTGAAGATGCATACATTAATATTATTAATAACATCTATGAAAATGCAAGTGCAAAGATTAGGCTGTTTGAAAATACAACACACGTAAAAATTGGAAAGGGAGTGAGACAAGGTGACACCATATCTCCGAAGCTCTTTAATGCCACATTGGAGGGTGTTTTTCAGTCACTGAGCTGGGAAAACAAGGGGATAAAGATTAATGGAGATTATCTAACCCACCTTCGTTTTGCTGATGACGTAGTCATTTTTGCAACTACCCCATCGGAGCTGCAGAGTATGATCCAGGAACTTGCTGACAAGAGTAAAGAAGTGGGATAAAAAATGAACTTTCAGAAGACAAAAGTGATGTTCAATGCTTTTACAAGAAATGAAGATTTATCGATTGATGGAGAAAAGCTGGAGATAACAGACACGTACGTTTATCTTGGACAGCAGATATCAAGTGAGGGTCACATTGATGAAGAAATTAATCGGCGTACAAAACTTGCCTGGAGAGCTTTTGGAAGAAACAGCATAATTTTCAAGAGCAATATGGCATTATGTCTTAAAAGAAAAGTGTTTGATCAATGCATCCTTCCAGTGCTTACGTATGGTGCGGAGACGTGGACCTTAATTAAAAGAGACATACAAAGGCTGCAGACAACTCAAAAAAGCATGGAGAGGTGCATGCTTGGTGTAACCAGGAGAGATAAGAAGAGGAACTCGTGGATCCGAAAAATGACAAGAGTGGAAGACATCATGATCAGAGTTAAATCCCTGAAATGGCAATGGGCTGGACATACTGCCAGAAGGACAGATCATCGATGGACAGCCGAAATTTTAGATTGGATTCCAAGTGACAGGAAAAGACCCAGAAGAAGACCACATGGGAGATAGGTGGATGAAATTCGAAAGTATGCAGGGGTGACATGGAGGAGACTGGCACAAGACAGACCGTTGTGGAGGAAACTTGGGGAGACCTTCGTCCAGCAGTGGATTGATAATGGTTGACAATGATGATGATGATGATGTTCATCATGTTAAATTTCGCGAAATTTGTCCAAATACCCGAAAACTTGAAACGTACTTGTCTGAAATAAACGGAATTGCTAACTACAGAAAATTGTGAAAATATGGAAGTAAAAAAAACACACACACACATTTAAAATTCAAAATTTTGTTAAAAAGGCGAACATTTACCGGCAAATTTGCTGCACGTTATTTTCAGACAGTATCCGTGAATTCATTCGACTTATTTTTTTAGAGTAAAATTACCTACTTCCACTAAGAAGTTGCTATTAAAATGTATATATCCTAAATTAATAATGTAAAAATTCCTGCATTATCGCTCAAGGTGGAGTTTCTAATAATGAAAAAAAAAGTTCAATATTTTTCGGAAATAGGTTTTGACGTTTTTGACTTCCAAAAATGAGTTGTTTGTTGAAGACCAGTGATGCGAGATATAAAAGTATAAGGGGTCCCTATGCACCCATCTCTTTGCTTATGCTAATTAAAAAAATTGCCTCCTCCGTTCAATGTTGGACAACAGGACTCGAGGACCCAAAAGACCACGTGACTGGCACGTGATTAACATTGTTGGCCAGGTGGGAGTGTTTCTGCTCAGTCTCCTTAGTCAATTGAAGCTGAATTTAGACGATCTTTTGGGGCACCCTTTGATTTTGATCTTCAGTTTGTGAAGTTGCGTTGACATCTCCTGTCCACTTCTGTTCGTCTTAAGGCTTCAAAATGGATATGTACATCGAAATTCCGTGTAAGGTCAAATTTCTGCATATATATTTTTCAATCTTTCATGAATGATTACTTTATTAAGTATACTCATATAGAAATGTCATATAAAAATTACTCATGATAGTTACCATAGCTTTTGTTCTAAGGCCTCCACAGACTGTTAGATAGACATCTTACATCCGCTGAAAAATAATTTAAGTACCTTTTTTCTTACAACTCAATATAAAATACATTGTTAAACATTTCCGGAAATTCACGATCCACTTTCCGTCATTTCTTTCGTGAATTAATGCAGCATATTTCTGATACAATTCTTTCCGTGAAATGATGGAAAGAAACCTGGATTTTTCGTACCACGGAAAAATCCTGAATTATCAGAAATCTTTCAGAAATTCCTTTCGTATATTGACGGTAAAACTCCGTTCTCCCTTTTTCCGTACCCGCATGATGAGAAATTTCCATTAATAGGAGCGATTAGTAAGAATACTTGATGCTTGATTAACTTTTTAAATTTCAATCGTCTGTCGAATTTTGAAGTTCCGTAGCGAGATCGGATATTGTGGATAGTATATGGCGTGAACTTTGTTTTTTGTAGCACATTTCTTCTCCTCTCCCCCCCCCTTTTTTTTTTGATTGGAGGTTTAACGACCACCGTGAGCAACTCAATGGGCTATAAGCAGTCGCCCGTCCCTAATTTAGGTTCACTGGTTCCAGGGAAGGTAGAGAGCCAGTGCCGTAAGACAAACACAACATCCATGCCTCACCGAAATTCGAACCCGGACCCCTTATGGACGAATGATCAGAGGCCATCGCTTAGACCACTGCGCCACCGGGGCGGCCCCTGTTTTGTGCACCAGCTATTTAATATTTCTTATGTGTTACTGTAAGAAACCGGGTACTTATTGTACATATGGTTATACGATGTCTATGTATCAGTCTTTGGACAACTTAAGACAAAAGCTATTATTGCTATTAAGAGTAAATTTCATATTTAGGAGGTTTTTTTTGTGTGTGAAATAATACTATAAAAAATTACATTTCACCTTTTTTAAAGATAACTGAAGGTCATTGTCAGTTTAACGAAATCAAGTTGCATTACATTTTGTTGCTTCGAAAGATCCCGATGAGAAATGCTTTTTGTGAAAAAACCTCCTACAGAAAAAAATAAATTGTTACAAACCTATTTAGAAAAAAATGAGCTCATACAGAAAATAAAATGACTAAATCACTCGTATTAATGACAAAAAAAAAAAAAAAAAACCCTTCATTGTTGAGCAAATTGTTTTAGGATGCACGTGCCACGAGTTTCCGAGTGCCCGTGGCTCAGTTGTTAATGGCTGCGTTACCTGTTCAAAGGGCCTGATTCAATTCTGACTGGGGCTGAAGATCTGGGGAAATGCAGGTTCATCAGTTTTGCGAAATTTCAGTTTAAATACGGAAAAACATGAAATGGATTTTTCTGAAATAAACGGTATTTCTGATTATGGAAAATCCGGAAGTTAAAATAAACGGATACTTTTAAAACCGGAAATTACTGAAAAACGTGGATACATACCGGCACCTTTGCTGCATGTTATTTTCAGAAATTTTCCGTGAATTCACACTACTTATTTTTTTCAGAGTAGCTGGTGCTAAAATGGGGAGAAGGTAAGGAATATCCCGTGCCACAGTTACCAAAATTTCATGCGGTATACTATCCACGGTATCCAGTCTCGATACAGAACTTTAAAAATGAGATCCTTCGAAAGACGATTGAAATTTAACAGTTAATCAAACCTCCAAGTGTCCCAGCGAATCTCTGCTATTACCAGAAATGTTTCGTCATATGTGGATAAGGAAAGAATGAAAACGGAGTTTTTCCGTTAAAACAAGGAAGGAATTGAGGAAAGGTTTCTGAAAATTCAGAGTTTTCTGGAGTAGGAAAATTCCCGAAAATTCAAAAATGCCTCGTGAATTTCAGATTTTGTTTTACAGTGCATCAAAAACGTTTTATTGATAATGTCAGCGCATTTATTTTGAAACCAATAATGCGTTCTAGCTGTTGTGACGCGGAATGAAGGTCGGGAGGCACATCAAATTAAGGTCCTGCTAAAGATAATAATAAAATGTTTAAATTTCCGAATGAAGAAAACAGATTTCAACAGTGGCTAAAGAAAATTCCGAGGAAAGACTGGTTTTGCTGAAAGTGTAGCTAGCGTTGATTGCATCAAGCATTTTAGATACGATTATGTTATAACAGAAGATAGCGTCATTAGAGGGGATGGCCCTATTACTGCTGCTCTTCGCTTTCATTTTCGGCTCAGCAAAAATGTGGTACCCTGTATTTTTCCCAATCTGCCAAAATGTCTTTCTGAGAAAGACAGTCATAAAAGGAAAACTCCATCTAAAAACTAGAACACTTACCCGAAAGAAAAGAAGAAGCAAATGATGCAATTCTGAATGAAAATCTGATACAGACTTTCGATGCTTTAAAAGAAACACCAAAATCATTAAAAAAAATACTGGTAGTTCGGCCAAAGCGAACTACCACCGTTTTATAAAATTATTTGTAAGGCGACGCCTAATAACATATCATCCAGTTTTATTATTTATTCAGATTTGTCACAGATATACGGCATTCAGACCAAACGAAAAGTTTACCTGTCACTTGTTCCAGAAAAAATTAACATCAGATACTGAGATGTAACTCCAGATGTTGTCATTCTGAAGTTAAAGAAATATTTTGAACTATTTGACCTAAATGGACCAGTACTACTTCCTTTCGTTACATGTTATAAACTATTTAATCTGTTTTTACGTGAAGAGAACGAACACGTGTTCCTTAGAGGAACATAAAGTTATTGTCGAAAAATCTGGGTCCGGATAAAATTTATGAATTCTCAGTACCCAAAGTTTGGGTTAGAAGTGAAAGAATTGATATCGAGTTAGCTATGAAACACGTTTCATTGTTTTTGAGCATTTTTTCAAACAACTACACGAAACTCAAAGTTGACATTGTAGGTGAAAAATCGCGTAAAAGGAAAATTTTCTATCCTTTCGACTGTTGCATATGACGAGGAACTTCAAGCATTTAATAGATGTCTTTCATTTTTATTTATTTATTTCAGTTTTTAAAATGCCCCGTTAATATTAATCAATGGAAGATTCGTTTCGGGAAAGTCACGTTTTTGTTCAAATTTCTTGCTTTGCGGAAAATGTGAAATATTTATTTCCTATCAGACTGATGCGAAATCCCAAGAGCAATAAAATCAAGCCTTCATAATCACATCTCCTTTTATATCCTCATTTAAATTCTTTCTCCGTAATTATTTGCAATATTTTCTTATATTTTATCTCTGGATGAGATGTTCAATTTAACTAGAGCCCATCGTATGTAGTATACTGTAATATCATTTTAGCAGCATGAGATTAACCATTCCTCTAAATTGTATATTTAGTTAAGTGGGCAACTCAGTTGAAAGCAATGTTGCTCCAGTGCTCTCCCAGAAAAATGCACACGTCTTTGTAAGACGTCACAGCAGTGGAAGTTTTTGAGCGCCTTGGGCCTAAGCAAGGAGATCAGATCAGATCAGATCAGATGTAGAGGATTTTAGGAAAGGAGTGCCTGACCCCAGATCTTAAACAGCCCTTAAAAATAGGAAGCTAAAAGATTTGGGCTATGGTGCCGGATAGGAAAATGACACGGAAGAGAGGTAGAGCGACGCCCTTATTTGTTACCAGGGGGCCAGTATTCGGGGTTCGGAGGCTTAACGTGCCCATCCGACGGGTCAAATTTAATCAGAAGTTTTCAGCATGTTTTCGACGAGGTAGCCTGTCACTCATTGGTTTAGGACATCATCGGAAAAAGTCCAACGGAGACTCATTTCCTCTTGTTACCACAAAGGACTAAAGCGGTTGACCCTGAGTTCCAACTATAACACATGCGAAAAAGACTGAAAAAGATTTTCATTGTCCGATTTCTGTGCCATCATATTATAAATTTCTTCTATATTGGATGCACGATACAGTGGTTTATTGGTCGTCTTTAGATTAATTATATATGAAATATTTAAAGTCTTCAGGATCTTCCCGTTTTGGCTTCTTAAACATGACCTCCATGAAGATATTTGATAGATGTGGTTGTTCCAACAAACATCGACGAAGGATTTCCACAGCTGAATTCTTAATATCATTTAAAAATGTTGGAAGATATTTCGCCGATCCACTTTCAGGAGTGGTTTTACCATTAGCAACATATTATTTGCTTACTGAATATGTTGCTACCATTAGCAACATATTCAGTAAGCAAATAATCCTTCGGAACAGCATTCGACGGAGCAGTTGCAATGTTAGGTCTGTCAATAGGGGGGTCATCAATCGACTCTTCCAACGGAGAAGTATTGTACGGATCTGGAAACCTAGGATTGTTGGACCCACCTACAACATGAAATTGTTTGAACTTATGAAATCGTGTTTCATGTCATTTTCTATCAGACTGGAGAGTAAATTTAGAAGGGCATTGCTTACACACGAATGGTTTTATTCCACTATGCGTTAGCATATGTCTGCTAAGATCAAATTTTCTAGCAAAACTGGAGGAACAGATCCAACACGTAAAGCGAGGAGTGGGGCAACAAGACACAAGTTTTTCTCCACGATTTGATTCTGTCTCATTAGACCCATCAGTTGTCTTCTGCGAAAGAAAAAAAAATTAAAAATTTAATTGAAAAAAATTGAGAATTTTCTTTTTTCTATAACCCTATCTCATAAGGTATGTTTGCAAAACTATTTCATCATTCAAAAACTTGTACATTTCATTCATCAGAAATAAATCATGTGAATTTCATTTCTTCCCTAATAGCAAACATAACACAAAAAATTGCTGATGAAACCAATATATTTGTAATTCAGAATGTGTTTTCCATAATAATGGCTGTACTACTAATCCACTTAAATTCGAGAAGACTTAAAAATTTTCTTTATATCGACGTGGTCATTTTTTTAACTCTCCTAGACTTTTTGTTTTTAAATTCCGTAATCCATTTTTTTAATTATTCGAGGTTAAAAAGTGCTCACAATTACTAATCAAAAAGGGAAATGTAATAAATTAGTGGTATTAACTTACGTGTTCTACTGGTTTCTCGATGTCTTCAGAGCTGGAGAAATATTCCATCATCAGACAAGGAAAAGATATGCCGATGTCAAGTTCTATTAGCGGAAGATCAACCTGAAGACGGAGATAGACTCAAACCGCTGTCAAACTCTATGACACTCTTTCACAAATGGGCATTGGTCTTCTTCGTAAACTGCTTTAAAATCATCATTCTCACTTTTCTATTGCCAGATTCTCTATTCTCTTGAGTTCAATTTTCCATGGTGCTAATTCCTTAACGGAAAGATCAAAATATCTTTAACATTTTTTTACTTAATTAGACGAATTCGTAAACTTTTTTTAGAGTTAACGAAATACTCCCTATTCATTCAATACAAAAATTTCTTTTGACACGAAAAATGATAACCTTTCATCGACATATTCTCCCGCTTCACTAAGCTACCAGTCTTCCACACCCCCAACCCCAAATCAGACGTCACCCACTCAGTCTTCCATCGCACCATACAAATCATTATTTCTCCATACTTTGTGAAAGTAGTGTTGCGAGGTTAATTTTTCCTTTTTGTCATTCCTATTCAAACTTCAAAAAATAGAATCTGGCAACAGAACAACTATTTTTATGAAAAAAAAATATGATTTATTGGTTACAGTCGAAAGAAAAAACCCGTTGAGGATGTGATTTCATGGAAATGAGTCAAGTCCGTGTGAGATCTATGATAAGGAAATACTAGCTGTCAGAGGAACACTGATGCACATTCCAACTTTTCGTAGCGGTGTAAGACCATTCTAATGACTTCTATGCTTTTCTAAATTTTATTGATGGTCTGACATCCTTTTTGTTCTTAAACGTGCTGATATGTTCCTCACAAATCTCAACACGTGGCTATCCCTTTTTGTTCTTAAACGTGCTGATATGTTCCTCACAAATCTCAACACGTGGCTACAACTTAAAAATTTCCACTCTGTTCGTTGGATTCTGTATTGAAAATTTAGATGGAAAAAAGTGTCATTCTTTTTGAGTTGATTTTTTTCTCTCTTTTTTAATTGTATTCATTTTCCATAAGTTCCTTTTGAGAAAGGGTTTAAATTTTGATTGAAAGACGTTTGCAAAGATCGTTTTGCGTAAAAGTTGAAAATAGATCAGGTAGAAAATGGAATGCACGAAAAAGCACAAAGTCCATTTTCGGAAAAGTTCATTCTTTCCTAGGGTTAAAAATGGAACCCTTCATTTTTCTTAGGGGTGGTTTTGAAAGACACGTTTTATTAAAAGCAGAGAAATTCCCATAGAATAACATGGGAAAACTAGCATGCATAGAAAGACTGTTTTGAATCGAGTAAAATTCTGTTCAAGATCGTTTTCGAAAAAGTTTTAAATAGATCAGGTTGGAAATGGAATAAATGAAAAAGTATCAGAGCAAGTTTCTGAAAGTAGAACAGGTTGAAAATTGGAAAGAAAGAAGATGCACTTCACGAAAAATCATTAAAAATCGCTACGGCTGAAGGTCTCCCGAGTGGGTTCATAAAACAATACTCGTATTATCCATTCAAAGAATGGGGGTATCAGGAAAGCCACTTAACCCTCTTTGTCGCCTTCATGTAGCGTACGGAGGTGGTGAACTTCACCACACATGGATCCATAATATTGTAAAAAACACACTCAGGTTTACGGGGGTTTTACGTCCACGCCAGTGACCTTCATTCAGGTTTACGGAGCTATTAAGCTAACGATAGTGACTTTCATACATACGGAACATAAGTTCACTTCCTCATTCACACACTCTTTCATACAAATTTTTTTTTTTATAGTGCTGTTTGAGCTGTATGTAGGTGTCAAGATGGATGGGGAAAACCTCCATCGTCGTTTAATTGCGCTAAAACCGTTGAAGGTTGGGAGCTATACTCACTAGCTCCTCCATGCTCGCTGTCTGACTCTATGTTGACCTCCTCGGGCTATGAAACTAAGTCAATAAGCTCAGCATCTGAAATTAAGTCAATAAGACCCGACTCTGAAGTCAGGGCAACAAGCTCTGGCTCTGAAGTGAAGTCAAAAAGCTCTGGTTCCGCTTCTACATCGATGATTTCTTGTGGAGACTGTGTTATAAACAATGTGTTAATCGTTTTAAACAATGGGTTAATGGCACCAATGTTATATACACATGTTAACGGCACCCATTGTTATATTTATATTACTATGAACAAATTAAATGTGCATCAATGTTATCATCATAATTTCCTACGTTATATTTAAAAGATCAATTACAACTTATTTACGAATTAAGCTAGCAATTATGGCACTCAGTGTTATTTTTCTAAACACCAAAGTTTTCTTTCACCTATTTTTGTAATTTTACTGGTTCACAAAATTGCACTGCATCAATGATGTATTTACCGATTAAATTTAAATTAACGTGCCAATGCTATAACTATGGGAATTTTGTCCTACAGTATAAGGACAAAACGTGCCCCTTATATGTACGGACATATAATAAAGCACGGCGTTGTGATTCACCTTTATCCCGTCACTAGAGTGGTGGGGGAATAAAGGTGCCGCTCGTGAAATAGAAATTAGAAACATAAAAACGTACCTTAATTTTTGTCTTGTGTGGTTATAAAGAAAAACAGGAATCTTATGTGGAAGTAATCAAATTGGTTTAATGCTTGAGAGTTAGGAACACTAAGTTACCACGTGCGTGGGTGCAGCCGTTAACCATACCTTTAACCTAAAATTTCTAATTATTATGATTTTTCTCTCTACAAAGTTCCCGATCATTTCTGCATACGTATATATAAGTGCAATGCTTAGTAATTTATTTTACTTTTATATCCTTTTCTTCTATGCTAAATGTTTTACCTAGCTAACTGGGTTGCGATTGTTTGATCATGACCATTACACACACCACGTGTTCTAAGTAGGGTTACGAATATCATTAAGTAGGTACATGCAATAATAGGGAAAAGAAGAAATAACTCGTCTGGAATTTCCATATGGTTCTCAGACTTTCAATCCTTATGATGTTCCGTTTGTCAACGCTGGCATACTATCCGACTTGGCCATGCCTCTCCGATCCCACCTCAGCACTCACCACGAACGTCTGTATCCAGCTGCCACAAGTAACCAACTCCTGACCTATCGTCTGGACCAGTCCAAATCTCTTTGACCTTCTGGGGTTCACCTCCTCCGCGGGAGGCAAGGTCACGTGACCTTCTAAGGTTCACCTCTTCGGCAGATGTCAAGGTCACGTCGCTCCCCTCTAGCCAACTGACCACATCGACTCTTGCAACCCTCTCGATATCCTCTGGGGGCCTAGGTATCGCCTCAAGGCTTGGGATTGCCAATGGGGCTATCCACTTCTGCACGTGCATGTTGGGCTAAATTTGCTTTAAATAATTTTTCTTTCCAACAACTCTTCCACAGCGCAGGAGTTTCCCCACTGTGATGGGGAAGGAAAAGACATGATCCAATGTATCACATAGAAATTGTCTCTAGATTCTTGAAGGAGGGAAAAAAATAAAATAAAATAAAAAATAAATAAAAAATAAAACCCTACGCCCTAGATAAAGCAAAAAGAAAACACTAAATAAAAATATTCTTACCGAATCATAATCCATGGGAGATGTAAGGAAACTTCCAGAATCCATTTTTTCAAAGTGTTTAAAGTCTTGCAAAAAGAAACTATCAAGTCTAACAGAGTAGATAAAGAAGCTATGGGTTTCTCTGATCCATCGATGGCCTTATATAATCGCAAAAGGGCTGATAAGGGGAGATCACGTGATGCATACACGGAATCGGTTGCTCTTCGAGGTCAACTTTAATCAGCAGATATCGCCTGCTCTAAGAAAGGAATTCTAAAAACTTTCACAAGATGGACAAATAAGGAAATGTCAACTGCTTTTCTAAACAGACAACCAGAAGAAAATTATCTGTTTCCTTAAAATCACTGCGAGAGGAACACATGCCTAAATAATTGTGCACTTTAGTCTTCGACGATGCCAACAGGAAACAAACATAGATAAATATCGCAAAGTTTATTCTCACAAACAAAGCATGGAAGACGAAATCACCGGGGGATCTTATCTTTATCGCAAAGGTCACTTATCTATGACAACGGTGGAAGGGGATTTATCTAATGTCAACATACCGAACAAAATTGTAGATACCCATATACACTTGTTAACCAACAACCAGAAGAAAATTATCTGTTTCCTTAAAATCACTGCGAGAGGAGCACATGCCTAAATAATTATGCACTTTAGTCTTCGATGATGCCGACAGGAAACAAACATAGATAAATGCCGCAAAGTTTATTCTCACAAACAAAGCATGGAAGATGAAATCAACGGGGGATTTTATCTTCGAGGGTAGAAGCAATCAGATCACAAAGGTCACTTATCTACGACAAACGGGGTAAACAGATTACAAATTCTAAGAGAAATGGAATCGGACTTCAGAAATGAATCTCAACTTAGAGAGAAAAAATATTAATCGTTAACATGAACACCATGCAAACGCAAAAGTGCGTTATGAGGAAAAAAATTAATTTTAATAAGGAAGGTCTAATACACTAAGAATTAGCATAAATGACATAGAAAGAATAAAACAGGGAAGAAATAATACACATCTTTTTTTTTTTTTTAAGTTCGTTTGGATCACATGACTAATTCAATTTCTCCCATTTCAAAAAAGTAGATATTAAACTTTCTTATATACCATCTCAAAACTTTGTAAAATGAGTGTTTCCACATACACTGTTCCCCTCTCTGATTTTGTTTTTTCTATGTGAACAGAAATTAACTTGAACAACCGTCTTAGAAAATGCCTCATCCACATTTTTTCTTCCCAATCCATCCAAGAGCAAGCAGATTGCCTTTTCCAACCAAAAGTTCTCAAAATTTAATAAACCACGAATTCTTAATGAAGAACATTAAAACCAAGTCAGCTTAATGGAATAATCCTTTCAGCTTCAACATTTTTTTTTTTTTTTTTTTTTAGTTTAACTTCATCCCAGTTTCTTATATTTTAATCTCAAGTAGGCTAGGTTCATTTTTTCATGAAATCACTTCCTTCCCATTTTTTTTAACCTCCTCTGGTAGAATCAAACATCTTATTTTCCCTTGACAACAGCCTTTGTCTATTAAGGTGGAATTTTCTATCAAAACTACTGGATCACATAACTAAATCAATTTCTCTCATCTCAAAAATTGTAGACATCAAACTTTCTTATTCTTGCATCGCCTACATCCGGTCGCGCCGCAGGAGCAAGAAGGAGCAGAGGACGCCAGAACAAAGAGCCGAAAGAGAAGGGGGTGGGACAGGAGGAAGCTCCTTGTTCCTGTGTCATCTGCGACTCGCCAGAAAGTTCTTCAAGAAAGCGGAAACCCACCCTAATGGACTTGTTAGGGGCTCAGTTGATTACAATCCCAGCGAAATCCTTAGGTTATAACGAAGTAAATTTCTCCGTCATTTTTGGTCTACGCCGGGATTCGAACCCGAGTACGCTTATTCCGGAACAAGCAGCTCTACCAACTGAGCTACGCAGACATGTATTCTGATTCCTATCTGCCTTTATGTCATGTGCGTCCTGCTGGCAGGTACGTCACATCTCCCCCCCGAAAGAGGGCCGGGGGCATGGCCCACGGATCAGCCGTGACCATGAATCGCTGCAGGCAGACAACCACTGTAGAACGTGCACTTGAGAACTCCCAGTCAATCTGATGTGTGGAATGCAACGTCACACACATTTATTTTTCGAAGCACTGGAGAAGGGATTCTCTGATTTTTCCTATCTCGCGGTGTGAAAATAACATCACACCAAGGCGAGATTTTGAACGGTCGGGTCATCCGGGTAGTTCGGGCGCCATTATAACGAAGTAAATTTCTCCGTCATTTTTGGTCTACGCCGGGATTCGAACCCGAGTACGCTTATTCCGGAACAAGCAGCTCTACCAACTGAGCTACGCAGACATGTATTCTGATTCCTATCTGCCTTTATGTCATGTGCGTCCTGCTGGCAGGTACGTCACAAGGTATCCCAGAACTAAGGCGGCGATCGTTGACCCCCTTGACAGAGAGAGTAAGTATCTGAACACTGGTGGGTGTTAGACCACCACACTCTTCTTTTTCAGATTGGCATCGAGATGGCGAAAATGGATTCTGCTCGGACATTTGAAATTGGTGTCGTTGAGTTTCAGTCACATCCTGTTGCGTAGGGCGGCTGGTTGGTATTGTGGTTCTCTGTGATGGTGTGCGGTGCTTCGTTCCCTTTCCCCCCTTTCACACAGAGTGGTGTCACGGATCACCCTCCTCCTTTTACTACATTTTCTGTTTGTCTTTCCTATTGAATTTACTTACTCAGATCTCCTAGCTTCTCATTTCTAAGGGCAATTTTAGACCTGGGGTCAGACAATCCCTTCCTAAAACTTCTTCAGATTTCGTATCATATCGTTAGGGGAAGAAACATGAAGAATTAGCGCAAATTAATCGAAAAAATAATACACGAACAGATTATGAATAAAAAAAAATCCTAGGTTGGAGAGTCGGAAAAAAGTTATAATGAATACATTCCATAAAATTTCTCAAACATTTTGCCAAAGTCCAATAAATGCATAGACAGAACTTCCTTTCCCAAACAATTGCCAAAGTTCAATAAATATGTTTTCTCCCGAGATAAGACATTTTCGGTAGGTTCATTCGTGAAGAGCACATCATGAGGAGGACTCGTAAGGAGCTAAAAAAAACCCTTCCTGTGACGGCCCCCTGCAACGGCCGTCTTGAGGAGCTAAAAAAACCCTTCCTGTGACGGCACCCTGCAACGGCCGTCTTGAGGAGTGAGGAGCTAAAAAAACCCCTTCCTGTGACGGCACCCTGCAACGGCCGTCTTGAGGAGTGAGGAGCACATGTTAAGTCTATATACGCCAAATGTAGCATTCCTCACTACTAACGACCGCAAAGGCGATTAAGCAAGGATATCAGATCAGATCGGATTTGTCCGCGTAGCCTCACTTCCCCTAATTCCCGTTTGCCCTAATCACGTTTGCCCTAATCACGTTTACCCCAATGGCGTTTCCCCGAAATCGCTTTTACCCGAATTCCCATTTCCCCTAATTTCGTTTTCCTTAATCTCGTTTTCTTTAATCTCGTTTCCCCTAATTCACGTTTACCCTAATGGCGTTTCCTCGAAATCTCTTTTACCCGAAATCCCATTTCCCCTAATTTCGTTTGCCCTGATCTTGTTTCCCCTAATCTCGTTTCCCCTATTTCACGTTTGCCCGTATCAAGTTTTTCCTAATTCGCGTTTTCCTTATTTCGCGTTTGTCCTCATTTTTATTAACAGAAATAAAACGGTGGGTCTTGACATATTAAGAGAATTATTCTTTCCTTTCTTGTTGATGATGTCGATAACCATGCCAACAAAAGTGTAAAGAGGTGCACATGGTGAGGACCATTATACGGTTAGTCCTTAAGGCAGCCATTGTATCCGTCACGCCTCCACCCACCCCCACTACCCTCCCTCCCAGATAAAGTACTACATCGCATTAAACTTTTATTAAAGCAAGAGAGAGTATTGAAAAGCATTCGCTAGAATTGTGAACTCAGAAGGCCTACTTTTTAAGAGTTCTTAGCGTACTCGACCCCTCCCTTCTCCCCACCGTACGAGACTCTAAGCATGAGCCATGGAAAGGCCTTTTACTAATTGAGTTCCCCCATAACAGTAGACGTTAGTTTGTCCAGTTTGAATGTTTTCCCAGTTAGCACCATCACTGATTGGGTGTAGGAGAACTGGCCATCGGTGAACTGGTCACAAAAATTTTAACAGACCGTATAAAAATTGCGTTTTCGACCGCTTCGTGGCCACGTTCCCGGAAGTTGGTTATCTCTGAATCACATCAAGTTTCCGTAATTTCGTCTTTTCTTAATTGCGATTATTAATGTAATTCTTTATAAAAAATGTTTATGATCTACAACTGAACAAAAATTTCAGGATTTACAAACTGCAAGTCTGCAATTATTTATCTGACGGCATGTGCTGCTTCACGAAACCTTTCGGGGGGGGGGGGGTCACCAAAAGTATAAAATATAAAGGATTTCTGGTCCGATCGGGAGATTTTCAGCATTTACAACCTACTGGGGGGGGGGGGGGGGGGGCATGTGTACAATGTTAAGTTAAACGAAATTTGTTTTGAATTTTATGGATTTTTACACTGCTCATCTTCCTTTTCTTTCTGTTGAACTTGAAATCCAAAAGGGATAAAAAAAAATTTGTAATTAAAAAAAAAATTACAATGTCCCCTTTTTCATTCCTGAGAATTGATAGCGGCAATAAGTCGTACAAAACCCTCTTTTCAAATTTTTACTGTCTGTACGTAGCAGTGGCTTACACCGAAAGATCGTTTTCCAAACTTAAAATTAAGAAAAGTTACTTCTGATTAAATGTGAAACAGGAACGACTTTTTTTTTTTTTTTTTTTTCGTTAGTAATTAAAACAAAATTGCTACAGACTTAGACATTTGGACATTGTTATAAAGTTTGAAACAAAAAGAAAAACAAAAGCTACAAAAGTTTATTTTACCTGAAACTACGTTTGTTTGTGTGCTTTCTTAAAGCTTTAGTTTTTAATTTATAGGAAAAATAATTTAATTTATAATTTCGTTTAATACGAAAACCAATTATTTCGAATTCTACTTTTAGTTTCATACAATTTATTTGAATATGTACCAATAGAATATATTTTTTGTATATATATATATATAAATGCTTTTATCGATTATGAAAACGCCTTTGATTCGGTGGAACCATCAGCATATACAAGGGCTCCGAAATCCTGCGGTATTGAAGATGCATACATTAATATTATTAATAACATCTATGAAAATGCAAGTGCAAAGATTCGTCTGTTTGAAAATACAACACACATAAAAATTGGAAAGGGAGTGACACAAGGTGACACCATATCTCCGAAACTCTTTAATGCTACATTGGATAATGTCTTTCAATCACTGAACTGGGAAAACAAAAGGATAAAGATTAATGGAGATTATCTAACCCACCTTCGTTTTGCTGATGACGTAGTCATTTTTGCAACTACCCCATCAGAGCTGCAGAGTATGATCCAGGAATTTGCTGACAAGAGTAAAGAAGTGGGATTAAAAATGAACTTTCAGAAGACAAAAGTGATGTACAATGCTTTTACAAGAAATGAAGATTTATCGATTCATGGAGAAATGCTGGAGGTAGCAGACACGTACGTTTATCTTGGACAGCAGATATCAAGTGAGGGTCACATTGATGAAGAAATTAAACGGCGTACAAAACTTGCCTGGACAGCTTTTGGAAGAAACAGCATAATTTTCAAGAGCAATATGCCATTATGTCTTAAAAGAAAAGTGTTTGATCAATGCATCCTTCCAGTGCTTACGTATGGTGCAGAGACGTGGACCTTAACTAAAAGAAACATACAAAGGCTGCAGACAACTCAAAGCAGCATGGAGAGATGCATGCTTGGTGTAACCAGGAGAGATAAGAAGAGGAACTCGAGGATTCGAAAAATGACAAGAGTGGAAGACATCATGATCAGAGTTAAATCCCTGAAATTGCAATGAGCTGGACATACTGCCAGAAGGACAGACCATCGATGGACAGCCGAAATTTTAGATTGGATTCCAAGGGACAGGAAAAGACCCAGAAGAAGACCACATGGGAGATGGGTGGATGAAATTCGAAAGTATGCAGGAGTGACATGGAGGAGATTGGCACAAGACAGACCGTTCTGGAGGAAACTTTGGGAGACCTTCGTCCAGCAGTGGATTGATCATGGTTGACAATGATGATGATGATGATGATGATATAAGGGATAAAGTTTAATGAAGATTATCTAACTCACCTTCGTTTTGCTGATGACGTAGTCATTTCTGCAACTACCCCATCAGAGCTGCAGAGTATGATCCAGGAACTTGCTGACAAGAGTAAAGAAGTGGGATTAAAAATGAACTTTCAGAAGATAAAGGTGATGTACAATGCTTTTACAAAAAATGAAGATTTATCGATTGATGGAGAAAAGCTGGAGATAACCAATACCTACATTTATCTTGGAGAGCAAATATCAAGTGAGAGTCACATTGATGAAGAAATTAATCGGCGTATAAAACTTGCCTGGAGAGCTATTGGAAGAAACAGTATAATTTTCAAGAGCAATATGCCATTATGTCTTAAAAGAAAAGTGTTTGATCAATGCATCCTTCCAGTGCTTACGTATGGTTCAGAGACGTGGACCTAACTAAAAGAGACATACAAAGACTACAGACAACTCAAAGAGGCATGGAGAGGTGCATGCTTGGTGTAACCTAGGCTGATGGCTTTACCTGTACCGTCTAAGTGTAGACTTCACAGGGAAATGCGTAACTCTCTCATAAGTTCGGAATTTTTAAGGTTCCTGGCGGCACTGCGATAGCTAGCCCGTCAGTCTCCGGAAACCACAGTCTTTCACTCGGACAGATTCGGTCCAGGGACCTGTGGGGATCTGCCTCCCCCACAGGACCAGCACCTTATACCCTTCTATCATAGCCCGTGTGTGCGACGTGCTATGGACAGTTGGGGCAAGCAACTTTTCAATAATTTATCTCATCTCGTGGCCGTGAGATCGCCCGCCAACGCGAGTTTTGGGGACCAATGTCCTTTACTAGGTATCTAAACAAATACAGGCACATTAAAGTATAAGGGTCTCCTGCACCCCTCTCACAAATATTCAACACGGAAGCACATTAATCACACATAGATAATACACTGCTGGACAATTACTAAGGACGGATCATAAACGGCTATATAGCGCATAAAAAAGTAAGTGTGTTTGGATGCCAAGTGAAATAAAATAATGTCAGAATGCCAGGACATTACAAAAAAGACAATTTATTGCGCTCTGAAATCCAGAAGGCTTTGGAACGTGTTCAAGGGACAAACAGGCCATTTTGTGCAGAATAAGTAAACGTGAAAAAATGCAATTACCGTCCGCAGGCGTTCCGGCGTAAGATGTCAATACGGGATATTTCCACCATGGAGGGCGATGCAAGATTCCACACGTCGTGTCATGCTTTGCACAACATTATCAAGCAGCTGTTGGGGTAATTTATCCCATTCCTCTGTCAGTGCACGGATGATGGCGTCCTTGTTTATTGGAATGCATTGGCGACCAGCAAGACTCCTCCCCAAAGCATCCCACACATTTTCAATGGGATTCCGATCTGGAGAACGTGCTGGCCATACGAGGCGTTGAATATCCTCGCTCTCAAGACACTCCTGGACAGCGCCTGTTCGATGACATGTTGCGTTGTCGTCCATGAAAATGAATCTATCACCGACAGCACCACGGAACATGCGAACATGAGGTAGCAGAACATCATTAATGTATCGCTGGCCAGTCATAGTCCCAGTTGGAAGCACATAGAGGGACGTACGGCCAGTGATCATGATGCCAGCCCATACCATGACACTACATGTCGGATATCGGTCCCTTTCCTGTATGTTTGCTGGACAATATGCAGTACCACTATCACGCCAGATCAGTTGTCGTCGACAATCAGACGATAGACTGTATCTACTCTCATCTGAGAAGAGGACAGCAGACCAGTCGTTACCAGCCCAATTGCGATGTTGATGGCTCCATTGCAAGCGGGCGGTACGGTGACGTCTGGACAATGGGATGCACACAACAGGACGGCGGGCGTAAAGTCCTCCTTCATGCAAACGTCTGGCGACAGTTTTTCGGGAGATCCGCTTGCCAGTAGCAGCCATAAACTGATTTGCTACCTCACTAACTGTGCTGCGCCGGTGTCTTTTTGTTGATAGCACTATGTACCGATCTTATGCAGGTGTCGTACTGCGAACACGACCTCCCCCGTGACGTTTGCTACACTCTCCATTTGTTTGAAATGATTTCCAAAGCCTTGAAACAACACTGTGGCTGACGTTGAACTCCCTGGCAACATCTGTTATTTTTCGCCCATCTTCAATCTTACCAATAATACGGCCACGCGTAAAATCATCTAGGTGATGTCGGGAAGACATACTGAAAATTGCAAGTTCGTCAATTGATTCTTTATCTTTCAACTTTGTGTTTGAACAATAACATTCAATACGCGTCAAATCCTTTATATCTCTTATCAGCGCTATGACGTCACGAACAAGTTCGGCAATCCAAAATTTGCATACGCACAACACGTCTTACTGTATCCCGCACTTATGCTAATTTCCACATTTTCCTGCTTTCCATTTTATGGTTGCTATCGTTGCTAATGTCATCCGTCCTTAGTAATTGTCCGGCAGTGTATTTACATGGTCCACAGTATTACGGCCAGTGCTGTGGCGATGACCCCGGGCCATGGTCATCAGTAACACCTTGGTCAATAGACCAATAAGCTCCAAGTCGAGAGCTA
Organism: Macrothele yani; assembly: GCA_039090855.1. Classification (NCBI taxonomy): domain Eukaryota; kingdom Metazoa; phylum Arthropoda; class Arachnida; order Araneae; family Macrothelidae; genus Macrothele; species Macrothele yani. The sequence goes on from CM077004.1 coordinate 39,328,183, forward strand.
CGTACCTCCGAGGGTACTACCATCTGTCAACCATAGTTGACCCGGCTTTTCCTTTGCTCAAGTTCCCTAATAAGACCAAGGCATATCTTTCTGAAGCTAGAGTGAGAGACGTTCAGCTTCAGGTGGAACTTAGCATTCGCAGCACAGCAGTTGCCGCACACTGGTGGTGCTGGTGCCCAACTTCACCGCAATTGCCACACCTTGCTTCGGACTCAGGACAGTTTTTCCGGAAGTGGCAGAAGCCATTGCACCGGAAGCACCTGACTTCACGCAAGAATTCCTTTAGGCGGAGCACTGATCAACCCAAGTTCAGTGTCTTCCGCCTCATCAAGAGTTTGAAGGCCTTGGGCTCTACGTCTGCCACCCAGTGCACCCTACCTCCCTTACACTTGATGGGGAAACAGGCTGAAAACCCGTTATCGAGGTCGGGGTTCTGCCCACGAACCGCTTCCTCGAACTCTTTCCCTGAGAGATCCCCGTCGACCCCATAAGCTATCAACCGGGGGTGTCTCTTTCGTGGGGCCATGGGAAGTGTGCAATCTTTGGTCAACGGATTGCTACTCAACTCCCGGGCAAGGCGGTCGTGCTCCTCGGAATGGGAACACTCCACTACGACCCCACCTTTCCTGATATTCCGAATACCTTGACCCCTAATTGCAGTTTAGTTGGGTTGACTGCAATCTTCAGGGTCCTCTTTACGTCCTCTGAGGACGCACTATCGACAGTGGGATAGACCAAGAGCACGTGTCTCCTGTCTCCCGACTTTTTCTAAATTTTTCTCCCAGTCGGGGCGGGCGAAGGCCCTTTCGCCGTACTAGCCCCTTTCCTAGCCACTTCGGCGTAGGAAGCCACATTGGAGTCGCTCTCGCAGCGCGACTCATGGCGAACGGACAGCCTGGCTTCAAGGAAAGCCGTCCGATGTGCTTGTGTGGTACAAGCCTTGCGGGTACTCTCTAGGACCGCTTTCATCTGCTCTCTTCCTGAGGAAGTGACCCGAGAGTCCTTGATAGCGGACTCTACTTCACCTATGAGAGAGGATATGCGGCTTAAGAAAGCCTCTGGTTTTGGCACCGGGGGTGTCCTGGGATGCTGGTTGGCATCCAAAGATGTCTTTGGAGGACCAGCAGACGAACGGGTTCTGGTTTGGGTGGTGTTTTCCCCTTCCTTGCCATGGGCAGGAGTGGCGAGGACGTGTTTACACCATGAACAGACGGAGTTGGTTCAGCCGAAGAGAGGCTCCCTTCGTGGGTGTAGCGGTTTTAGAGCCCTCCACCCCAGGAAGAGTTTTTGAAGATCTCATCCTGGTGCTAGACTTCACCTTCCGGTAGGTCTCAGAAGTGGGGCTATGCCCTTTAGAACTACCGACAGGACCAGGTAGTTTTTCAGCCGCTACCTTCAAGATCCGGGTTGACCCGGACAGTTTAGGGGCTGACCCCTTTGGAATCGCTTTACCCTTGTGGTTAGTTGACATCTCTGTGAGAGAGATGGAAAACACAAAATTTTCTAAGTGCTGAGTGGGCAGGCACCCTACGGTTCTCTCACTCAAGCCAAAACTCAGAAAGACGAGTGTTCGGGATTTGGTCTGACAAAGGATCAAAGAGTCCTTTCGTCAGAGGGACCGATACGACGACGACATACCCGAAATCTGATACTAGAGTCTCTGTGTGGGCTGAACGGAACTTCGCCCTGAGAAAGGCGTTTTTTCTAAGTCCGTAACTGCTCTGATCAATAGGCTACATAAAACTGAATTATTTTCTTAAAGAAAAAATCGCGAGAGTGGGATGAATCCCCCTCTGGCGCTTAAGATCGTCTGTTCTGTTAAGCAGTGCAGTATAGCTCAACCAAATCACACTAAGCTCGCTCCTCGGTTCGGTATCAGATCGACCGGTTATGCTTGGTGTAACCAGGAGAGATAAGAAGAGAAACTCGTGGATCAGAAAAATGACAAGAGTGGAAGACATCATGATCAGAGTACAATCCCTGAAATGGCAATCGTCTGAGCATGTTGCCAGAAGAACGGACCATCGATGGACAGCCGAAATTTTAGATTGGACTCCAAAGGACAGGAAAAGACCCAGAAGAAGACCACATTGGAGATGGGTGGAGGAAATTCGAAAGTATGCGGAAGTGAGATCGTGGAGACTGGGGCAAGACAGACCGTAGTGGAAGAAACTTGGTGAGATCTTTATTCATTCAGCAGTAGATTGATAATCGTTGATGATGATGATTAAATATACATATTTTTTCCTGAATTTGACCATAAATCCGATTTTTTTTCTTGAATTTGACGATAAATGCGATTTTTTCCCTGAATTTTGGCGATAAAAAAAACGTTTTATTTCACTCAGCGACAATCAGGACAAACATGAGTTGGGGAAAACGTCAATCAAGGCAAAGGAGAATTAGAACAAACTTGATACATTAAACGTTTTTAGGGAAACTTTGATACGGACAAACGTGTTTAGGGCAAACGTGAATTAGGGGAAACGAGATTTAGGGGAAACGAGATTTAGGGGAACCGAGATTGGGGCAAACGAAATTAGGGGAATTGGGAACTCGGGTAAAAGCGATTTCGGGGAAACGCCATTGGGGGAAACGGGAATTAGGGGAAACGGATTAGGGGAAACGGGAATTAGGGGAAACGGATTAGGGGAAACGGGAATTAGGGGAAACGGATTAGGGGAAACGGGTGTTAACCGATTTGTCCATGTAGGGTTTATCTTCGCCATTATTGTCCATGTAGGGTTTATCTTCGCCATTATTGTCCACGTAGGGTTATCTGCGTAATCGCACTGATAAATTGAAACTGAATTCAAGCGAGATTTTCAGGCGCTCTCATTCGCATTTTGATTTTCATTGTGTAAAGTCGCGTTTACGTTCTTATCTGTGCACAGTTGCCATCGTAAGGATTCATAATGGATACACGCACGGAAATTTAGGGTAAGTGCACATTTCAACATATATTTTTTGTGTAATAATAGACGAATGCTATTTTGAATAGCTACCGTAAAATAACTTTTTGAATATTTATTTTACGGAAGCTACTCAAAATAGCATTCCACTAATTATATTTTTTATTTTCTCATATATATATTTTTTATTTTCTCATATATATATTTTTTATTTTTTCATATATATTATGTACATTATGTAATATAACATGAAAGAATAAAAAATATGACCGTTATATTATGAACGGTCACTTTATTATAGGTACACTCATCATGGTCAGAGGCGTCGTATAGTTATTATTTTAAACAACAATTTTTTGATAATAAATTGTAGAATGCTATTTTGGATAGCTTCCGCAAAACAACTTTTTTTTTTTTTTGCGTGTTTATTTTAAGGAAACTATTCAAAATACCATTCGACTAGTTATTATATTTTGAAGTTGCATGTTTTTAGTAAATAAACACATATATTTTTTGAAGCTATTCAAAATAGAATTCGACTAGTTGTTATAATTTGAAGTAGCACATATATATATATCATCATCATCATCATTGTCAACCATTATCAATCCACTGCTGGACGAAGGTCTCCCCAAGTTTCCTCCACAACGGTCTGTCTTGTGCCAGTCTCCTCCATGTCACCCCTGCATACTTTCGAATTTCATCCACCCATCTCCCATGTGGTCTTCTTCTGGGTCTTTTCCTGTCCCTTGGAATCCAATCTAAAATTTCGGCTGTCCATCGATGATCTGTCCTTCTGGCAGTATGTCCAGCCCATTGCCATTTCAGGGATTTAACTCTGATCATGATGTCTTCCACTCTTGTCATTTTTCGGATCCACGAGTTCCTCTTCTTATCTCTCCTGGTTACACCAAGTATGCACCTCTCCATGCTTCTTTGAGTTGTCTGCAGCCTTTGTATGTCTCTTTTAGTTAAGGTCCACGTCTCTGCACCATACGTAAGCACTGGAAGGATGCATTGATCAAACACTTTTCTTTTAAGACATAATGGCATATTGCTCTTGAAAATTATGCTGTTTCTTCCAAAAGCTCTCCAGGCAAGTTTTGTACGCCGATTAATTTCTTCATCAATGTGACCCTCACTTGATATCTGCTGTCCAAGATAAACGTACGTATCTGTTATCTCCAGCTTTTCTCCATCAATCGATAAATCTTCATTTCTTGTAAAAGCATTGAACATCACTTTTGTCTTCTGAAAGTTCATTTTTAATCCTACTTCTTTACTCTTGTCAGCAAGTTCCTGGATCATACTCTGCAGCTCTGATGGGCTAGTTGCAAAAATGACTACGTCATCAGCAAAACGAAGGTGGGTTAGATAATCTCCATTAATCTTTATCCCCTTGTTTTCCCAGCTCAGTGACTGAAAAACACCCTCCAATGTGGCATTAAAGAGCTTCGGAGATATGGTGTCCCCTTGTCTCACTCCCTTTCCAATTTTTATGTGTGTTGTATTTTCAAACAGCCTAATCTTTGCACTTGCATTTTTATAGATGTTATTAATAATATTAATGTATGCATCTTCAATACCGCAGGTTTTCAGAGCCATTGTAACTGCTGATGGTTTCACCGAATCAAAGGCTTTTTCATAATCGATAAAAGCCATGCACAATGGAAGTTCATATTCCCTCGCTCTTTCAATTAGTTCTCTCAGCACATGGATATGATCTATTGTGCTGTAGCCACTCCTGAATCCAGCTTGTTCTCTCGGTTGAGCCATGTCCAGTGTTACCTTCAAGCGGTGTGAAAGAACTTTAGTGAAGATTTTATAAACTACTGATAGGAGGCTGATAGGTCTGTAGTTTCCGAGATCCTCAATGTCACCTTTCTTATGTAGCAGGATCATTGTAGCGGTGTTCCAATCCTCAGGAATCTTTCCTTCATTAAGGCATCGAGTGAAAATTTGAGCGAGTACTGTTTCGATTTCTCCACTTGCTTCTTGTATGATGTCTACAGTAATTCCATCTTCTCCTGGAGCTTTTCCCCGCTTCATGTTCTTGATTGCATGTGCAACTTCTGCTGGAAGGACTGGAGGAACTCTGGTACTGGTATCTTTCATGATGTCTGGAGTGCATGTATCATCCCTTTCATATAATTTGGAGTAGAAATCTTTCACTCTTGTCAAAATTTTGCCTCTAATTCTTGTTACAGAACCATCTTCTTTTTCTCAGTGCCATAATCTGTTTTCTTCCCTTACTGAGATGTCCCTTTGCTATCTTTAGGCTTTGGTTGTTTTCAATTGCTTTCCTCACTAGTTCACAGTTGAATTTTCTTACGTCTTCAGTGATACTTTTTCTTACTGTCTTGCATAGCTCTATATATTCCACTTTGGAAGTCACATCTTCTTCAGTTGTCCTCATCTCTCTTCTTTTTTGCATCAACATTTTCGTTTTTCCTGATAATTTATTTACATGCAACTTGTTCTTAGACCCAGCTAATTTTGTTGCTGTTTCCATAAGAGCTTTGGTTACTTTTCTGTTAACTTCAGAGATGTCCACTTCTTCCGATGTTAGGCCTTCTAAAGCAGAGAACCTGTTCTTCAGTTCCAACTTGAAGGTATTATGGTGTTTTTTAAGGTTGGTTATGTCAATAGATTTTGTTTGTCTTATGAGCTTGCCACGTTCAAGTTTAGTGTTGAGGTGCATCTTACATCTCACCAATCTATGGTCACTACCTGTGTTGAACTTGTTTAGCACACTGCAGTCTTCTATGACGAATTTTTTGTTACACATAATAAAGTCAATTTCACTTGTCGTCCCATTTGGATGTCTCCATGTCCATTTCCTGTGTGGCTTTTTCTTGAAGAAGGAGTTCAAGATGAAAAACCCTTCTGCCTCTGCAAACTCAACGAGAGTATTTCCACGCTGGTTTCTGTTGCCGTGACCGAATTTACCTACTGAAGTTTCATTCTGTTGCCGTTGCCCAATTTTTGCATTGAAATCTCCCATAATTATTTTCAAGTGCTGCTTACCTTTATTATTTAGATGACACATTTCCTCATAAAATTCTTCAATTTCTTCTTCAGGATGACTTGTGGTGGGTGCATAAGTTTGAATAATCTGAGCCTGGTATCTTCTCGATAGTTGGATAACGAGTCGTGCAGCTCTGTCAGAGGAACTTTCAACTTCTACCACTTTATCCTTCAGTTTCTTGTTTATTATAAATCCAACACCACTAGTTCTGCCAGTATCTGTCCCACGATAGTAGAAGAGATGTCCACTTTTCAGTTCGATGAGATCTTCTCCTTTTCTCCTTACCTCACTTAGCCCCACGATGTCCCAATTAATCCTTTGTAGTTCCTCTTCCAATTCAAGAAGCCTTGAATCAGAAGATAGGGAGCGTCCATTGTACGTTGCCAAGGTCAGCATCAGATGGCAGCCTAGTCCGGTCCTCCGGGGATTCTTAGCACCCTCTGCCTTCATGTCGCACTGGCCGCTGCCTTGGCCAGGTACATTCCAGCTGCCGGACACTGAGGGCCAAGATTTAAGTTGTGGAGTCATTTTGGAGGGGTTTGGCCATAACTCACCACGCTGGCCAAGCGGGTTGGTGAGTGTGGGATAGCATTTCCTCTGATCCCGATGGTATAGTTATACCGCTATTGGCGGTCGTCAGAGCCCCTTTAGTGGGAACAGGATGCACCACGAGAAGGCGGGGTTGACATTTGTCAAGGAGAGGCTGTGATGTTACGCATCATGAACGGTCACTTTATTAGGTACACTCATCATGGACGGATCCGTCATAGTTATTATTTTAAGCAACTATTTTATATAATATTTTTTATAATAAATAGTAGAATGCGATTTTGAATAGCTTCTGTAAAATAACTTTTCGCACGTTTATTTTACGGAAGCCATTAAAAATAGCATTCGACTATTTATTATATTTTAAAGTAGCATGCTTTGAAATCAACTTTTTGAGTAAATATATACATAATTTTTATTCTTTCATGTTATATTATGAACGGTAACTTTATTAGGTGAATTTATCATGGAAGGAGCCGTCATAGTTAATATTTTAAACAACTGTTTATGAGAATGACTGTTGTTAAGACTAATTTTGTCATTATCTTTTAATGAAATTATACTTATACGACAGATCAAAGTTTATGATACCAATTCGTGGCATAGGATTTTTCTCCCAGTATTTTGCAATATGTTTGAAAAGATACCGGCATCTATTCACACGTTTTCACAAGTCATGCAACGACTTTAATTTCTACTCTGCTTTAATCAAATTTATCAATAAAATCACACGTCAGTCGTTTAGAATATTTAAGTTGACACCTTCCCTCATTAACTTTTTGTTGTTCTTTTGAAAGTCTTACAATTATTAGGAATAAATTCTGTGACTACAAGGAGCAGTCCGGCCTAAATCTTGGGGTTAGTCTTTCCAGGGAGTGGAATGGGGAAAACGTATTGTACAAGCCATGCCCCGTCTGGACCTCAAGCTCCGGAGACTATAGCCAAAAATTGGGTCTCTGCCACTGGGGTGGCAATCGGCGTTTTACGAAAGCGGAATATATCTGTACGTTTTTAAGGAGCATTTTCTGTTTCAAAATTTCTTAAGCATAGATCTGATGTGCAGTTTTTATTTTGTTCATCATTTTACAGGTGAAGGACCCTTTGAGTAAATATGCCAGTGTTCCAAATACATTTTCTAGGCAGTATACGTTTCCCTTTTCCGTAAATGCCGATTTCCGATAATGTCGCTTTGATAACAGCAAAAATACTGGGCTTCTATGGAGCTTAAAAATGGCACAGATGTTAAAAAGTTTATTACAAATTTAAGTCTTTCCCATCGTGATTGAACTACACGAGTAATTTCTTCATGCTAGATAAATAATGGTCAAAAGCCTAATCATCAAAAGCAAATGTCTTGGATATAATTTTGGAGAGACAGAAATTAAAAAAAACAAACAAACGCCTGCTCTTGGGGCGAGCAAGTGCTCCTTTTTTAAAGTCTGCGTCCAACTCTTGCCCGTTATAACGATGTATCATTATTTATCACTGGCCCGGGTTAAAACATTTGAGCACATTTTTCCTATGCGAATAAGCAAACAATAACATACGTTGTTTTACTTCTACGTATATTTTCATCATCAGATAAGAAATGTAGTTCTTCACGTTAATGTCACTACACTCTCAAGACAAACCTGAGTGAGTGAGTGAGTGAGTGAGTGAGTGAGAGTGAGAGAGAGAGAGAGAGAGAGAGAGAGTGAGTGAGTGAGTGAGTGAGTGAGTGAGTGAGTGAGTGAGTGAGTGAGTGAGAGAGAGAGAGAGAGAGAGAGAGAGAGAGAGAGAGAGAGAGAGAGAGAGAGAGAGAGAGAGAGAGAGCGTGTATCATTACGTTAGTTAATTCGGTTCGTAGTGCAAAAAGGAGAAATTAACTTGAGCAATGGACCGTACGGACTCGATTATTAGTCAAAGGCCGTGGAAAGGCGCAGAACGGTGTCTGGGCATTTTGACATAGTCTGGATCCTTGTTTCATCTTTAATCCGAACGTTCTTTTAACACAAACCCTCGGAAAAATTTAAATTTTCAATGTTTTGCTGGCATCTGGGTAACAACATATGGTTTGTTCCTAGAACGGGCGTTTCAACACAGTTTCTTGATACGACCAAAAAAGGAATAGAATTGAAAGATTGCTTGCATTGTGCATGAGTTTATGAGCAGTATATTGTTTCTCGTTAGCTAAATGCTGATTTGCAGATAATGTTCTCTCACATTTGATGAAAATATGTTCCCTATTATGAAGTTTTAAAAACATTCAGATATTGCATTAGGAACATCAATGACTAATGAAAATTTTCTTGATTTGGAGAAAAGTTTTTGCTGTATGAATGTTAGCTTTAAAGTGGAAACTACAGAGAAATAGCCAGGGTAGACAAATTATTGAAAACTAAACCAAAGTGCTCTATTTGATAAAGTTTCGGGTGCGACATGTTTTTCATATAATTCAGAAATTTCAAGTAATTCATAGACTTTCCTCTAGGGGGCGTTTAGGTAAATTGCGTTTTCGCCGATATCTCTGTTTCTTAAACTCAGATTTAAAAAATTCTTCCTGTATCGCATACAGCTCCTGATGTGAAATGCTTTGCATTTAAGTTCTAATATTTGGTAAAGAATGGTTTGGCATCCAGGGACATAAGCGCTAATTTCCTGTTTTGATGTATTTGCAGTAAAATCTGAGCTCCTGAAAACTGGATTGAAATCATTATTTCGTGGACCGTGTGCTTTTTATTAATAACGTTAATACCACTCACATCGAAAAACCTTTTGAGATTACTTTCTTCTTAAAATAATACATAATTTTCCCTCCAAGGGGCGTAGATGCATATCATATTTTTATCGACATCTCTGCTTCTAAGAGTCCGATTTCAAAAATTATTTCTTTGTTGGAGAAAGTTTCCGCTGCGGAATGTTTCTCGTATAATTTCAAAATTTTCTTAACGCTCAAGGCTGCCACCAGAGGACGAATGTTCAAGTTTCCGTTTACAGTAATATCCGCGCAACTAAAAACCCGATCGTAAAAAGTCTTTCTTCGGTCAGGTCAGTGGCGCACCCAGGAATTTTTGTTGGAGGGGCTGTATATATATAGTATACGTACACAATGTGTGTATATGTATATAGTGTACGACTATAGTTTATATACGGTTGTGACGTACGTCGCTCTTAATATCTTTGGAGCTTTGGGAAGAACACACTATGTAATTTTTTGAACATGTAAAATAATATTTTTGAATGTTTAATTTGTAATGTACGTCGTTCTTAATCTCCTTGGAGGGGGGCTTTATCCCCCAACATGCACTCTAAAAAATAAGTGGTGTGAAATCACGGAAAATTTCTGAAAATAACGTGCAGCAAATTTGCTGGAAGGTGTCCGTCTTTTTCAGAAATTTCCGTTTTTAAAAGTACCCGTTTATTTTAACCCGTATTTTTACAGATTTTTCGTAATCAGAAATTCCGTTTGTTTCAGAAAATGACCATTTCAGGTTTTTTCGTACTGAAACTGAAATTCCGCAAAATCGACGACGTTTCATTTCTCAGCCCTTACCACAGACAATCCTTCCACTGCGTCAAAATCATACCCCGGGCGTTGCTTGTTGGGTTGGTTTAAGGCGAGTGAGGCAGGAGCCAATCAGAAGGCTAGTGAAGTTAGGGGGAAAACTTCAGGATAGGAGTAGAGGAAGAGACGGGACAGTCGACGGGAAGCAAGCGTGAGAGACAGTCTACGGGGAGCGAGCGTGAAGTACGGTTGACGACAGCGTGTGCTGTGGACGGTTGTATAGTGCTGGGAGTTAGCACTGGGTAAAGAAAAGTTCGTGATAGAACGTGCCAGTTAGAACACGGGGAAAGCCAGCGTAGTTGGAATCAGACACGTGTGTCTGGAACGATGTACGGAGGAAGCGTTTGGAGAGAACACGTGTTTGGGACGGAACACGAAGCATAGCTTCTGGAACAAGGGAAGAGAGACGAACGGAAGGTTACGACGATTGAAACATTTTGCGTCGGTGATAGAAAAGAACGGGCAAAGAGTATTGGCAGGAAAGGGTATTCTGGAATAATTAGATACCCGGATCATTTTTCACGTGGAACTGCAGTTACAGGAACTCGAGGTCAAGGAACAATAGCTGCCGAAACAATTTACTGTTGATTAAATGTTTTGTTAAGTTTGCAACAAGCCTGAGAGTGCATTCATGCTTGGAATTGTTTTGCCATTAATTTTACTTCCCCTCTCCTGAATAGCAGATTTATAGTAAAGCTGGGTGAGAAAGAACGCCGGGCTGTCTTCAACTTCCGTTGATAGACAGTCTCTAGACAACGAACCTTATAAATGGTGTTCCTTCCTGCTGTGGGGAAATTTTGATCAGCGCTGGAAGCCAGTGGGTGTTTGGCCGAGGAGCCATTAATTAACATAATGAGCTTCCACCCCTACAGTGCAGTTCTTAATTCCCTCCTGTTCTGAACATGCAAAACTTAGTCTATTTCGCCTTTCATTCCCTTATTTTTCCTGCTTCGCGGTGTGGAAAGAACATCACACCGAGAACTTTAACGGCCAGGTCATTCTTGAAGTTCGGGCGCCGATATAACGAAGTAAATTTCTCCGTCATTTTTGTCCCCTCATTCCGGATTAAGTCGCTCTCACAGCTGAGCTACATGGACGTATGATTTCGCTGCTATCTGCCTTTATCTCATGTGCGTCCTGCGGTGCAGATACGTCACACATGTCATGTCGAAACTAACTCGTTATTTGTTAATATGGATGGATTTAATATTAAGGAGGTTGAAAAGGCGTCTAGGCCAACAAATACGTGCTTGTTGAAAACCATAAGGTGAATGCTGGAAATTATTTCGTCTCATTAAGGAACCGGTGAATAATTCTGTGTTGTTTGGTCTTGCTTGTTGTTCAAAATGTGGAGAGTGTATTGTTACGACCTACCCCGTCATTAATTTAGTAATTAATTGGCGTGATGGATGTATGAAATTAATTAAGTATTAATTATGTTTGAGGCTTGATTGGAGTTTAAAAGTGTAAACAGCAGAGAAAGTTTTATCTGGGGGTTTGAAAAGAAAAGAGGCGAAAAATTATCCCTCTGGCTGGATGGTCTCAGAATAGCTCTGTTACGTCATAAATAGAAGGTTGCAGCTGACGGCCAATCTAAACAGGGAAGGAATTACGTATCGAACAGGGCCACTTGAGTAGAAATGAATGAAGATGGGGGACAAAAGATTTAGTGAATAATTGTAAATTCGTCGATTGTTTGGGGCATTTTCGAAAACAATTGCTCTCTGTGTGGTCCGTGCAGAAAAATAAGATTTCGCACTTGGCGTGAAAATAAGGAAGAAAATTTAGTTGTCTGTACGCTCTCCGATGTAAAAGACTGGATTGGATGCCTTGGATCTGCTATATGAATTGGACAACTCGGGGGCAGCTGGGGATGCCAGTTTGCCATATAAAGACAGCAGAATGTCTAAATCCGCGTGATAAAGCAGCAATTTCTAGCCTAATGGAAATCAGCGACTGGTTGGCCCATTCAAAGCAAAGTTACAGAGGAATGAAGAAGTCAGCAAATGGACAGTGGTCATTCCAATGAGAAGCCAAGCTCGGGTTCGGATGCCAACCACTGCAGTGTGGAATCATCATCCCCTATTGTGGAGGAAGTGAAGAGTTGTGCTTATCTTACGAAGCGAAGCGAGGCTCCCTCAACAAACGCCTGGATGTGTGTGTGTGTACGGTAGCGCCAGGGGACGCAGCTCCTACAATGAAATCTTCCATGTAAAAAGGAAGGTGTGTTTTACTTTACTGGTGCAATCACAATTTGGATTTATTCTTGACAGCATCCATGTAAGTAGAAACGTTTTGTTTTTATTGTTACATCTGCTACGCAATTAGTTGAGGAACTGAACTGATATATTGCAAGAACTAAACTGATAAATGGTAAGACTGAACTGTGGAATTTAAGTTCATTAAAACTATCTCGCGGGAACCGATTTAGGTCCAAGTTAACCCAATACTCATATTCAGAAGACAGCTAAATTTTATTCGTATGTGTGCCATTGTTATGTTTTCATAGCCAATTAAATATTTGTTTAGGCAATCAGCGCAGGCATAGAACACATTATTTATGTGTACGCCTGTGATTGGTTCAAATTGTTTAAGTGTATGCCCATATAATACAGTTTTCGCACGAAGAACTATATACGTCGAAGAAGATCAGTGAAGAAATATACTAATTGCTCGGCTACGGTTGTTAAATTGATTGACGGCGGTGGGATAATGACCCACGATATCGCAACATTTTGGTGCCAGCGGCGGTATCAGTATAATTACAAAGAAAGATGTCGACGGTGTAATAAGAGATTATGGAACCAAAAGTGTAACGGACCATATGAAAGTATGCGCACCTCCATCAATCGTGGAAAGAGTGAACAATCTAAATATATTTAAAAAATACATTTGTGTAATCTTAAATAATGATTCACATTTGTAATACACTCCATGGTCACGGTCATAGTCAGAAATTAATTCTGGTTGGTTGGTTGGTTGATTTTTATGGCGCAAGGGCCATGGTTGGCCAAAGAGCGCCAGAAACAAGACAAACAAATAGTATTAAAAATGTGGTAAAAAGCTTAAAATATGACTGATCATGTAAAACTGAAAAATGAGAACGATGGAATTAATTCTGGATTACGCAAAATAGTGGCACTAAAAATGGCAATAAAATTTAGCAAGTAACCAAATTTTATTATTAAAAAAAGGATTTCAGTTATGGAGCAGTTATTAGGATGAATATGTATATTACAATTATATGTAAATATACATAAATTGAGTTTCGAATTTATAGTTCAAAGCAGATTTGTCCGGATCGGGTCGGGTCCGGGTCCGAAATGTTTTGCCCGTTTCCAACTCTGCTCTCTACCTCTCTGGCAACCAGTGTCCTTCAGTTAAAAACATCCGACTGTTTATAATCCATTGAGTTGCACGTTGCTCACGGTGGGCGTTAAACCGAAAAATGAAATGAAAAAAAGAAAAAGAAACGTTAAAATGATCAGTTTTTCTACGAATGAGGCTTTGCCAGCAAAAATTCACAATGTTCCCATGAGTAAATTAAAGTATCTCAGAGCAAACTCAGAACTTCATCTGTTATGACAAAAGGGCGGCATTTTGCTACATTCACGAAGGCATAAATTATTATTATTATTTTTTTTTTTGATTGAAAATTCAACGAATTCTGTGAGCAACTCAGTGAGGTATAAGCAAACGCTCCCCCGTAATTTAGGACCATTGATTCCAAGGTATGGAGAAACCCAGTGTTATAAGGCAAACACAACATCCGTGTCTCACTGGAATTTGAACTTTGATCCCCTTGGACGAACGGTCATAAGCCAGCGCTAGTATACCACTGCGACACTCGGACGGTTAAATTCGCTGTTGGTAGATTTTTTCGAAATTTGGCATGTTTCAGTGATTTTGGAGGAGTGTTTCGAAAGTTCTGTTGTCCCTTAATTTGTTCTAAGAATAGCTATACATAACTTAGTATTAAAAATTATATGTTTTTGTTAATACTTCGATAGTTTTCATGAATGTCCTTGAAACGTTTGAAAAAGAAAATATTTTGAGTTTATTTCCTAAACAATTTGCGTGAAGGCTCCTTGAACGTTTGCAGGTTAATTCATTTTATTCGCGTGCCGCTCCGGTTGCGCAGTAATCTAGGTTTATGACCTATAACGAAGTAAATTTCTCCGTCATTTCTATCCGCGCCAGGATTCGAAACCGGGTCCCCTCATTCCGGAATAAGTTGCTCTACCAATTGAGCTACGCGGACGTTTTATTCTGATTCCTATCTGCCTTCATGTCGTGTGCGTCCTTCTGGCAGGTACGTCACATCTCCTGGTACGTTACAGACCATTCGTTCGAGATACGTACGGGTTCGAATCCCAGTGCGGCATATTTATTAAATTTGTCCTGCGGTACTGGCTGTTTCCTTTCCCCGGAAACAGTGTCCCTAAAATAACGACAGGCGACTGTTCATAACTAATAAAAGTTGATTATGGTGATCGTTAACCCCCTCCCCTAAAAATTATACACATAAAGGTTATTATCTTTTTCAAACGTGTGTTTGCTCAAACTGAATCCTGTGACCTGTAAAGCCTTTCGCACCAGTAAACGAATAATCACATAAATTCTTGTTACAGATTTGAGAAGGATTCCTAGGTGCCCTCTCAAATATGTAATAAGACGGTGGCGGTCATAATGTCGACAGTCGAAATGCCGACACCGTAATGGCGACGCTGTCATAAAGTCAACACGGTCGTAATGCTGACAATCAAAATATCGATACGTTTATAATGTCGACGGGGTTGAGAAATTGTCCGCATAGTACTCTAATTTAGACCGTAGACGGTTTTTGGAAAGGATCGGAGTCCGAGGTCAAGAAACCAACCATACAAAATTTTCGTAAAATCTACAGTTTTCAAATTAGAACCACCAAATTTGATGTACATAGTACTCTAACTTAGACCGTAGACGGAAGGGGTCGGGACCCGGGGTCAAGAGGCTCCCATATACAAAATGTTCGTAAGATCAATAATTTTCAATTTAGGCCCACCAAATTTTGTATATTATCTAATGGTACTCTAACTTCGACCGTAGACGGTTTTTAGAAGGGGTCGAAGCCCGGGGTCAAGGGAGCCCCATATAAAATTTTCGCAAAATGTTCAATTTTTAACTTTTGGGAACTGCAACACAATTCAGCACTCCAGTATCCGATCTACGGTCTAAGGTTAGAGACCCTTGATACACCATTAAACGTATATTTTTGCACTTTATTGTCATCTGACGTCTCTAACTTAGACCGTAGTTCAAGTATTGGAGTGTTGAATTGTGTTGCAGTTCTTAAAAGTAAAAAATGGAACGTTTTACGAAAATTTTGTATGGGAGTCACTTGACCCCGGGCCCCGACCCCTTCCCAAACCGTCTACGTTCTAAGTTAGAGATTTGGTATACTATGAGATAGTATAAGTTAGAAATTTGGTATACTATGAGATAGTATACCAAATTTGGTGGTTCTAAATTGAAAAGTGTAGATGTTACGAAAATGTTGCATGGGTGCCCCTTGACCCCGACCCTACTTCCGTTTACGGTATAAGCTGGAGTATCAGGAGATAGTATACCAAATTTGGTGGTTCTAAATTGAAAACTGTAGATTTTACGAAAATTTTGTATGGGGGCCCTTGACCCCGGGCTCCGAATACTTCCAAAAACCGTATATGGTCTAAGTAAGAGTATCAAGCGGACATTTTCTAGATCCTGTCGACATTATGACCGTTTCGACATTTTGACCGTGTCGACACTTTGGCTGTCGGCATTTTTTGACTGTCGAGATTTTGACTCTGTCGACATTATGACCGTGTCTACATTTTGACTGTCGACATTTTGACCTTGTCGATATTTTAACCTTGTCGATATTTTAACTGTCGACATTTTGACCCTGCCGACATTTTGACCGTAGGCATTTTGTACCACATCGTAATAAGAAATTAGACCACTGCCCCACCCGATGGGCTCGGGTTCGAATCCCTGTTAGGCATAGATATTGTGTTTCTCTTATGCCACTTGCTCTCTTCCATTCCTGGAACTAATAGCTCTGAATTAGGGACGGGAAACTGCTTGTAGCTCATCGAGTTGCACAGAATGGCCATTTAACTCTAATACAAAACAAAACAACAAAACTTTTTCGCGCTCTAGAGATGCAATTTCAAGATTTCTCTCTTATACCGATTCATTGCCTGCAATGTTTTGTCGACGACTATTCAATGGATACAGCAGTGTAAAACAAATGTATCACTCTTCAGTTTTTAATTATTCACAGATGGAATACATGAAAATACTTTGTTTTGGCAACTCTATCCACAAGTCAAAGTGCAGAAACAAGGTGTCTTCTTCGAAATATCGTGCGACAAAACTTATGTCGATTTATTTAGGAAGTTCTCCGTGAATTCATTTGTATATGACACAAAAAGTCTTAATACCAAAATTGATGCAACTGTTTCTATGTCCAGTTGACCAAAGCGGTCAGACAGAAACACATTGAGAGATAATGGAAAAACAGATCATGTCTCAAATTCTTCAATACGATTTTCAGAATCCTAAATATCGTTTTTGTAGGTAGATGGACAGACACATGGATAAATTAAAGGGTAAATACATCGAAAAAATTTTTCATGTGAGTTTCTTCATGAATTTCCGCAGCTTCATAATCTGAACCATAGATACCGCTCTTACAGACAATAAAACAGACATGATGAAAATCTCAGTCTTTCACCTACCACAATACCTTGCTTACCACGAACGTAAAAAAAGGTCCTACCCCAATATCCGTCAATTAGCTCCGCGAGATGGACTGCTTATGTTAGGTTAGAAAAACTTCTGTACATGTTTTTCCAAGTTCAGGTTTGGCTTCTTATATGTTTGGACGTTAAATAGTGACACCAAGCAGTTTACAACTCAACTGATTTATTTATTGCCTTTAATTTATGCAACGTTTATGAATAACTAATGAATGACATTTGCTGATTTGTTTG
The DNA here is from genome assembly GCA_039090855.1 of Macrothele yani. Taxonomy (NCBI): domain Eukaryota; kingdom Metazoa; phylum Arthropoda; class Arachnida; order Araneae; family Macrothelidae; genus Macrothele; species Macrothele yani. The sequence continues at coordinate 39,345,235 of CM077004.1, forward strand.
ACTGATCTGTTCGGTTTGCTTTCTTTTACAGTATGTCAAGTTCCTCCAGCAAGTAAGCAGCGGAGACTGTGGGCAGCTTTTGACCGATCACAGCTTGATTCATTAGAAGCGGCTTTTATTGAAAATAAATGGCCGGAGACCAGGAGGAGAGAAGAAATAGCTGCAGATATCGAGTCACACGAAACAACTGTTCAGGTGAGCAACTTGCAAACTCTTAGTCCCGTAAAACTTTGTATTAAATTATATATGCAGTGCATTTATATGGATGATTACAGCTATTCGGAATTTTAATAGCTTTTTTTAATAAACGACGATAAATGCATAATCTAAACAAATTAGTGAGGTCATGCAATGCACTGATTATTATACGCTTTCCAACATACCAGAAATTATTACTCAAGTTATGAAGATAATGGCTGTGGAATAAATCTTGCTCCTGTGCCCTGAACCCCATATCGAGAATATTCAACAGAACCGGTTCAGTATACCTCCGGAACAACATGGTAAAGTTTTGTCGCAATAGGAGCATTTTCAGTCGAGTTATGAGGATAATGGCTGTGGAATATATCTCGCTCCTGTGCCCTGACCTTTGACCCCGTTTCCATGATATTCAATAGAACCGGTTCAGTATACCTCCAGAACAACATAATATAGTTTTGTTGGAATCGAAGCATTTTTACGTAAGTTAGGACGCATAAGGGCGATGGAATGGATCCCGCTGCTATGTCCTGACCTTTGACTCCATTTCGCCCATTTTCATTAGGGTTAGTTCCCAGGTTGTCCTCTACCACATATTAAAATTTCATTGAAATCGAACCATTTTTACGCGAGATATCGTGAGGAAATACAGAGAGACATACAGACGGACAAAGCTGGTGCATATACGCTTCTTCAACCTACGGTTGGAAAGCGTAAAAAAGATCTCACGTTCCGAAGCATTTGTTGCTTCAAAAAAATCAAGACGAAAAGAATATTTAATTTGTGATAAGTCTTCCTACAGAAAAAATAAAAGCTATTACAAGTTAGAAAAATCAGGCAATGCATTGATTATGACACGCTTTCTAACATACCAGAAATCATTACTCAAGTTATTAGGATAATGGCTGTGGAATAAATCTCATTCCTGTACCCTGACCTTTGACCCCATTTCGATTATATTCAACGGAGGTGGTTCAGTATACATCCGGAACAACATACTGAAGTTTCGTCGCAATAGAAGCATTTTTAGTCAAGTTATATGACGATAATGGCTGTGGAATATATCTCGCTCTTGTGCATTTGACTTTTGACCCCATTTCGATGATGTTCAACATAACCGGTTTAGTTTACCTCCGGAACAACATGGTAAAGTTTTGTCACAATCGAAGCATTTTTACGTAAGTTAGGACGCATAAGGGCGATGGAATGGATCCCGCTCCTATGCCCTGACCTTTTGACGCCATTTTCCCCATTTTCAATTGGATTCGTCCCCAGGTTGCCCCCTACCAGATAACAAAATTTCGTCGAAATCGAACCGTTTTTACGAGAGTTATCGTTCGGACAGACATACAAACAGACAAAGCTCGAGCATTACGCTTCTTCAACCTACGGTTGGAAAGCGTAAAAAAGGCTTTAATAATTTGGGGGAGAGAAAAAAAAGTTCCGTTTTTTTCACTGGTATTCCAAATAGTATTCAAGAAGAATTCTATTTCGCTTAATATGCTGTGCGATATTACTGAGGCAATTGCAGAAACTATATTTGCGATGTACTCCTTCAAATTCGTGATGTCAAGAACAGAGGTTTTATACATTGCATGTTTAACAGAACCACATACAAAGAAATCTAGACGAATAAGCCAGGGGTCAGGTGATCACCGATGCCAGAGAATCCGGCCTATCTCTGCTTGTGGAAATTTTCGCTAATAAAGACGTTACACATTGCGGCGGAGCACCTTCCTCTTTGAACAAAACATTTGGGTATTTGTCTTCTAGTTGTCAAGGGAAGAGAATTATGAGAATATCATGATTCTCGCACATTATGAGAATATCAGGTTCCTCGCACATTATGAGCATATTTCCAGTCTATGGTCCTACACTGTAAAAATGTTTCTGATATTCATGAACCACTTTCTGTAATTCCTTTCGTAAATTAACAAAGCGTATTTCCGAAACAATTTTTTCAACGAAATGAGAGGGGAAATCTTGACTTTCACGGATTTTTAGGAAAAATTCTGAATTTCTAGACACATTTCCGCAATTTCTTTCTTATAGTTAAGATGAATTGGTTTTTCTAAGATGTGTTGACGGAAAATTCTGTTATCACTTTTTCCATATCTATATGATGTAAAAACTCCGGTAATAAAAACGATTCGCGGGAATACTTGAGGTTTGGTTAACTACTAAATTAATTGCGTGATGTCTGTGTCTCTAGATGACAAGAGCTGTTATATAGCTAAAGAGTTTTCCAACATACCAGAAATCATTACTCAAGTTATGAGAATAATAGCTGTGGGATAAATCTCGCTCTTGTGTCCTGACCTTTGACCCCATTTCGATGATATTAAATGGAACTGGTTCAGACCATCTCCGGAACAGCATGATAAAGTGTGGTCGCAATCGAAGCCTTCTTTCGTAAGTTATGACGCATAAGAGTAATGGAATGGATCCCGCTCCTATATCCTGCCTTTTGACGCCAATTTTTCCCATTTTCAATAGGGTTCGTCCCCAGGTGGTCTCCTACCACATACTAAAATTTCATCGAAATCGAACCAAGTTTACGCAAGTTATGAGCTATAAAGGTAATGAAATGGATCCCGCTCCTATGTCGTGACTTTTGACCCCATTTCACCCATTTTCAACAGGGTTCATCCCCATGTGGTCCCCTACCACACACTAAAATTTCATCGAAATAGAACCATTTTTACGTGAGTTATGGTGCGGACAAACTGACAAAGCTGGAGCACATACATACGCTTCTTCAACCTACGGTTGGAAAGCGTAAAGGACTAATTCACCTACATTAATAACAAAAAAAAAAAAAAACTCTGCATCGAGCAATTTGAGTTGTACCTTGCACGCGAGAAATGTTAACAAGAATTTCTTTCTCCATGGTAAGACACGCGCTTCGCGGTCCCAAGGCCGCTGGTTCAAATCCCACCATGGACGAGTGAAAAAGGGTTGAGTGCTTAAATCAGTGCCGTAGGGAACGATTCTCTCAGTTTTTAGCGGCTAAATCTGGACGTTACTAAATCTGGTGGGCACGTGACACACGGTAGTGTCAAGAGAACATCGTGGATAAGGATAGAAATTGTGTTGGGAGATTCATGTGTTGCGCAGGCATTGTAGTCAATTGCCGTACCCAAGGTGGCCGTACCTAGTTGCCGCTGGTACACTAAAAAAAAAATTCTGAGATTCACGAGCGACTGTCCGTCATTACTTTCGTGAATTAACGAAACACATTTCTGATACAATCTTTTCCGTTAAATGATAAAAAGAAGCCTAAATTTCACGGATTTTTCGTACCACGGAAAAATTCTGAATTTTCATAAACCTTTCCGCAGTTTCTTTCTTATATTGACGGTAAATTACCGTTTTAATTATGTGTTAAAGAAAAATTCCGAATCGTCAGGAAGCTTTCGGCAATTCCTTTCGTATATTAACGGGGAAACTCCGTTCTCACTTTTCTGTATCCGTATCATGAGAAATTACCGGTAGTTTAATTAACTTTTAAATTTCAGTTGTCTGTCGAATTTTGAAGTTCCATAGCGAGATCGGATATTGTGGATAGCATATCGCATGAATTTTGTTTATCGTGGCACAGGATATTTCTTCTCCTCTCCCCTATTTAGTGCACAGCTATTTATTATATATTATGTTACTGTAAGAAACCCAGTAATTAACTTATTGTACAGATGATATATGATATCTATGTTTCAGTCTTTGGACAACTTAAGACAAAAGGTATTATAGATATCAAAAGTAAATATTATATTTAGGAGGGTTTTTTTTCGTGAAATAATACTTTAAAAAAGAATATTTCACCTTTTTTGAATATAACTGAAAGTCATTGTCACTTCAAAGAAATAAAGTTGCAAAGCATTTTGTTGCTTCGAAAAAATCAAGAAAAAATTGCTTAAATTGTGAAAAGTCCTACAGAAAAAAAAATATTACAAAGCTATTCAGAAAAGTAATAAGCTCCAACAGAAAATAAAATGACTAAATCGCTCGTATTAACGACACACACACACACACACACACACACATAAATTATTGGCGCGCAATTTGTATACGAAGAACGTAATTAGAATTTCTGAGTGTCCGTGGCTCAGTGGTTAAGTGCGTGCGTCACCTGTTCAAGCGGCGCGGGCTCAATCTTGACTGGAGCGGACGGATTATCTGGGGAAAAGGCTGAAAAATGCAGGCTCGACGGTTTTGCGGAATTTCAGTTTAAGTAGGGAAAATCCTGAAATGTGATTTTTTTGAAATAAACGGAATTTCTGACTACTGAAAATATGTGAAAATACGGAAGTTGAAATAAACGAACACTTTTAAAAACGGAAATTTCTGAAAAACGCGGATATCTACAGGCAACTGTGCTGCACGTTATTTTCAGAAATTTTCCGTGAATCCACACCACCTATTTTGTACAGTGTATGTCTAGCCTTTTCCATTTGAAGGCCTTCACTTTGATCACGAGGTCACGCTCCCTTGTCATTTTCCTAGTCCATGTATTCCTCTTTCTATCTTGCTTGGTTACGCCAAACATTCATCTCTACATGCTTCTTTGAGTCCTTCGTAGTCTCTGTAAGTGTTTTTTAAAGGTCAGTATCTCTGATCCATGCGTAAGAACTAGAAGGATGTATTAATTCAACACTTTTCTTTTAAGATATATCAGAGTGATTCAAAAGTAATTTCCGTTTTCTGACAGTTAATGAAATCATGCATAAATGCATAAACTTAAAAGTGTATAAATGTATAAACTTAAAAAAACCAGGGTACTTTGGGATGAATACCAGGTACTTTTCTTTAAACAAGTTAGTAAAATCATGTAATGCATTGATTATTATTTCGAAATGAAGTAAATAGGGTACTTTGAATTCCGAAATATGCCATGAGCTGTGCTGCGATAAAGTATATAATTGAAAATTTTAAAAAGAATTGAAAAATGTAGGAATATCAAGTACCTACATACTTCGGATATGTTCGTAACTTATGTTAAAGCTTCTTTTTTCTTTTTTTTTTTTTTTTTGGAAAGATAACTTTTTGAATTCAAAAGCTCTCTGAAATAATCGATATCCCTAATAAACACATGCATTTTCACTTACCTTTTTCATGTGTGGCCCCCCGAGTCTCATTCCATTTTCTTACCTTGTCCGCGATTCAGAATATGCCGAAAATCTCCTGCTCTGATGAAACAAAGCTGCTGTATTGAACTGAGTCACCTCAGTGGGCCACGGATGGCTTAGTGGTCAACGTTCGTGACTGCCACGGAGAAATTTTAGGATCGATCCTGTGCAGGTATGACCGCTTGAACCACTAAATATCCGCCGTGCGTCGGATGGGCATGTTAAGCCGTCGGACCCCGGTAATAAATAAGAGTGTTACTCCCCCTTTCTACCTTGCTTTCGTGTCACTTTCCTATCGGGCAATCTAGCCCAAATCTCTTAGCTTCCTATTTATAAGGATTGTTTAAGACCTGGGGGTCAGACACTGCCTTCCTAAAATCCTCTACATATGAACTGATCTGATCTAAGTCACCTCAGTGGTAAAAGGAATGTAACACAGAAAGACTTGCCAGTTCTCATAGGAATTCCTTCCACAGATGAGATTTAGACCTTACTACATACTTCCGTTACATATATAAACATTTTTCCTCTTTTACACCTAAGTACATATAAACAAGGAAGAGCTCCTTTCTCAAATTCATGTAAACAAATACTTCAAAAACTTCTTCATCTCCGTTGAAACAACGAATGGCGCCAAAAGTTCGTTTTGGTTTTGGTTTCGCGTTGGTGAAAACGCTGCTAATCTAAAAGTTTCTCGGAAAAGAAACAACCACGTGTTCTAGTCCTTATAGCCAACACATTGAAAACGGAATTAGATTTCAACATTTAAAGAAATAAATCTCCCCATTTCAGAGTATCATTTTACATCCCTTTGCTTATTGGTTTCTGCTGTAATTAATCAACGCATACGGTAGACGATCAGATCCACTGTTTTACTCAGTGAACTTCGCCACCTTATTATTTAATAAATCAATCTTCGTTTCGAGAGACGAAACCATTTTTTGTTTTTTCAATTTCATGCTGTAGTGAAATCCTAAACAACCCAGTGCAGGCCCGCTTAAACTGAAAAATTTTCGCTTAAATGACGAAAAAAAAAAAAAAAAAAAAAATCCCAGACCTGCCTGAGGGCTCAGGCAGACCTCTATCGTGGACGGTTTAAAATGATACACTCGAATGAAAATCTGGATCAAAATTTCTTTTTGTTTTATTTGCACAGCAAGGCTATCGTTACAAGGATTTAATATAGGAGGTTTAGTAATATTAAATTCATACTCGTAACACATTTTCTGTATCGCCATTTATTTTTCTTTGTGTCGTCGTGCTTTCGAGCAACATTTTCACCTACCTTATCAGAATATGCAATCTTTGAATAGGCGCCTCGTTGTTCCATTTGCAGACACCTTTATCAGGGAATTAACAATGAGTCGAGCATTCAGCAGAACTCACCCTTTGTTTCGGATAGACACCTTTGGTGATAGAAAACAAACCATTTGGAGACTTTCGGGTCCTCTGATTGCACTTCCGAAAAGGAGGTGGCATTTTCTTGTAACCCTTCCGAGCATTAGATTTGATTTAGCAGGCACTGATTTTCCTAGGCCCAAGAGTCAGGTTGTGACAGTAGGATTACTTGCAGTGGGTGGGAGTGCTTTTACTTTCGCCCGTGGGCAGAGCGGCTTTTGAGAGAGGCGAAGCTTTTGTCGGGGAACAGAGTCATCGGGGAAAAGCGAAGAGGAGAGGATTGGATTTTGGGGAGACCGTGAAGCAGTAATGTACGTCGAGGGAATAGGCTTTTAAGTTTGCCAACGACCAAGTAGTATAACCACCAGGAAGTGAGAGACTTTAGGAACGCACGCGTAACAGACTTAAGAAGAAACAGGAATTAATATCACGAAAGTGGGATTTTGAGTAAACTGAGCAGGACGCTAGGATTGCCTCAGTCAGTATATTAGATAAAATAAATGTTATCAGAAGCATTTTATGTCCTATATTAAATATCCTCAAGTTTGTTTTTCCCGAGTTTACCAACCAAAAAGTTTATTTAATTTTCTGCGTATTTCTATTACAAATTGGTTACAGGTTATCTCCACAAAAACACGTAACAATTACACGGTCGAGTAATATTATTGTGACCACCAGCTAATATCCAGAGTAACCGTCATATGCAGCACGGACAGCAACTAGATGGGCTGGGAGTGACTCACTAAGGTGCTGGAAGGTGTTCACAGGTATGTGGAGCCATGCTGACCGCAGTGCATCTAACAGCTGATGGAGGGTGCGTGATGGAGGATTCATAGAGCGAGCAACACAATCGAAGTGGTCCCACAGATGTTCAATTACGTTTAAGTCTGGGGAGTTAGGGGCCAGGGAAGTACCTTCTAGTCTTCATCGTGCTCTTCCAACCACTCTCGGACATTTCTAGCTGAGTGACACGTCGCATTGTCGTGCTGGTAGATCCCATCTGCCCCAGGGGAAACAATCAGCATATATGGGTGTACGTGGTCTGCACGGATGTATTCATAACGAATTCGGTCCATCGTGCCTTCTACATGTATGAATGGACAGAAAGAATGCCACGAAAACATTCCCCAGACCATAACGCTGCCCCCATTAGCTTGTGTTCTTTAAGCAGTGGTAGAACAGTGTTTGTTCTCCGATGTTTCTCGCCTTATACGCTGACGTCCATCTGTTCGATGAAGCAGAAATAGTGACTCATCGCAGGCAATCCTTTGCCAATCAGCGGAGGTCCCATTCCGATACTGCCGTGCAAATGTAGGCCTTTTCTGCTGATGCACCTTCGTTACCATAGGTGCAGTGACCATCCGTCTGCATCGGAGCCCGGTACGCAGCGGGGTTTACTGAACTGCCGTTTTAGACATATTTCCCGTAGCCCCCTTGTTCATTCGGCCAGTAAGTTGTTCCACTGTAGCGTGTCGATCGGCCCTCACGCACTTTCGAAGCTGACGTTCACTCTCACATCAATGGCATGTGGTACTCCGCGGATTGCACGCCGCTTATTCACATTGATGCCATTTGTCCAATCACGATAAACTTTAACCACAGCACCACGCGAACAGTTCACGAACTGCGCTGTTACAGAAATACTGCCACATTTGGGCCGAAAGCCGATAATCATCCATGTTTGCAATTCTGATAAATCGCTCCATTTATTCATGACAGCAACGAGTGATATGTTTTCAAAATGCTTACAGCACACCTTATATACCCTCCAAACCCGCTCACGAAACGTGCCTTCATTCATTGGCTACGCGTTGTTGACGTGAAAAGTAGGAGTTGTCACAAAAATGTGACTCGACTGTGTATTATTCTATCACCGAACATCGCTACAAGTAACACCGATCATTTGTTACTCTATTGTTCTGCTAAAAATGAACTGAGCACAAAAGAAAGTATGAAATAAATATGATAGATACGGCTGTGCGTCTTTGTCTGAGATTCACTATCTATATATATGTTCGTACAAACGTTTTGTTTTTTTTGTTCATGACATGCAATAACTCGAAGTGACGCTTTATTTCAAAACGAATTTAAATAGCTTTTCTTCCAAATTTCAGGCATGGTTCATGAATCGCAGGTTGCGCGAAATACAAGAAGAGGATAGGAAACGCGTCCCTACTGCTGAAAAATACTCTCTCAGCGATATCAAGGAATCGACCTGTCGCCTTCGTTGCACCGTTGAGTACGCCTAACAACGATGGCGATCCATTACCAAGACCTTCATCAGAGCATACATCACCACCATTGGATCATTCCATTTTTCCGCCGTTGGAGGTGCTCTCAACATCAGCCGAATACACTAGCTCTGTGAGGATGCCTGCGATAGGTGCCTCAGCTCCAACGTATTACTACCCCTTGATGGACACAAGCTTCGTGTATGATATGCCCATATTCCTTGCCTTCATCCCTTATCACCAATACACCCCATTGCCCTACACTCCGAGCAACTTCCTCCAGGAGGTGTCGCCAGCTCACACACCACCGCCAGCTCACACACCACCATTAGCTCAGACACCACCACCATTAGCTCACACACCACCACCATTAGCTCAGACACCACCACCAGCTCAGACACCACCGTTAGCTCACGCACCACCACGAGATCACGCATTACCACGATCTGACGCACCACCACGAGCTCACGCACCACCACCAGCTCACGCACCACCACGAGATCACGCACCACCACGAGCTCACGCACCACCACGAGATCACGCGTCACCACGAGATCACGCATCACCACGAGCTCACGCGCCGCCACGAGCTCACGAAACACGCTTATATGGATTAGAATACTGCAGCTGTAATTCACATCTGACAGTGCCTCAGCTTGCTACAGCGCCACCTACAACCACTGCTTCCAATGATGTGAGCGTCAGTGGGAGTCATGTGGGAAACGTCGCTACTGGCACTGTCTCTGAGTGAAGGGGAGTCTTCAACTTTCACAATTTGTAGCGAATTACCCACACAAACAAAACAAAAAAAATAACCGCAACAAAAAAAAAGAGCAAAAAGAAAAAAAAATAACCACAACAAAGAAACAAAAAGAACAATAAAAAAAACAAAAAAAAAACAAAAAAAAACCACAACAAAGAAAAAAAGAAGAAAAACAAAAAAGAACAAAAAAAACAAAAAAAAGAACAAAAAATAACAAAAAAAAAAACAAAATAAAAAAGAACAAAAAAAAAAAAAAGAACCACACAAAAGAAAAATACAACGCACTTTGGGGAAAATGTAAACTGCCAGCTGCGAAGAGCAGGGAACCGTTTTCTACAGCTACATTTGTTCTTTGAACTGGTAAACATGTATCATGAAAACATGAGCATTTTCTTTTTGAAGCTGAAGCAAAATGTTCAGCGAACGCGTTAAGTGAAACTACTGTGTGTAAAAGTGTTTAATAATGCATATATCCTGCATAAAAACAAAATCTACAGTGCCACGCAAATTTCAGGTCTCACAACAGTGCTTTCCATTTTGTTTTCCGCCGTTGGAGGTGCTCTCAACATCAGCCGAATACACTAGCTCTGTGAGGATGCCTGCGATAGGTGCCTCAGCTCCAACGTATTACTACCCCTTGATGGAGACAAGCTTCGTGTATGATATGCCCATATTCCTTGCCTTCATCCCTTATCACCAATACACCCCATTGCCCTACACTCCGAGCAACTTCCTCCAGGAGGTGTCGCCAGCTCACACACCACCGCCAGCTCACACACCACCATTAGCTCAGACACCACCACCAAGCTCAGACACCACCGTTAGCTCACGCACCACCACGAGATCACGCATTACCACGATCTGACGCACCACCACGAGCTCACGCACCACCACCAGCTCACGCACCACCACGAGATCACGCACCACCACGAGATCACGCGTCACCACGAGATCACGCATCACCACGAGCTCACGAGCTCACGAAACACGCTTATATGGATTAGAATACTGCAGCTGTAATTCACATCGGACAGTGACTCAGCTTGCTACAGCGCCACCTACAACCACTGCTTCCAATGATGTGAGCGTCAGTGGGAGTCATGTGGGAAACGTCGCTACTGGCACTGTCTCTGAGTGAAGGGGAGTCTTCAACTTTCACAATTTGTAGCGAATTACCCACACAAACAAACAAAAAAAAAATAACCGCAACAAAAAAAAAAGAGCAAAAAGAAAAAAAAATAACCACAACAAAGAAACAAAAAAAAACAAAAAAAAAGAACAATAAAAAAAACAAAAAACAAAAAAAAACAAGAAAAAAGAACAAAAAAAAAGAACCGCAACAAAAAAAAGAACAAAAAAAATAACCACAACAAAGAAAAAAAAGAACAAAAAAAAGAAGAAAAACAAAAAAGAACAAAAAAAAAACAAAAAAAGAACAAAAAATAACAAAAAAAAAAATAAAAAAGAACAAAAAAAAAAAAAAAAGAGCCACACAAAAGAAAAATACAACGCACTTTGGGGAAAATGTAAACTGCCAGCTGCGAAGAGCAGGGAACCGTTTTCTACAGCTACATTTGTTCTTTGAACTGGTAAACATGTATCATGAAAACATGAGCATTTTCTTTTTGAAGCTGAAGCAAAATGTTCAGCGAACGCGTCAAGTGAAACTACTGTGTGTAAAAGTGTTTAATAATGCATATATCCTGCATAAAAACAAAATCTACAGTGCCACGCAAATTTCAGGTCTCACAACAGTGCTTTCCATTTTGTTTTCCGCCGTTGGAGGTGCTCTCAACATCAGCCGAATACACTAGCTCTGTGAGGATGCCTGCGATAGGTGCCTCAGCTCCAACGTATTACTACCCCTTGATGGACACAAGCTTCGTGTATGATATGCCCATATTCTTTGCCTTCATCCCTTATCACCAATACACCCCATTGCCCTACACTCCGAGCAACTTCCTCCAGGAGGTGTCGCCAGCTCACACACCACCGCCAGCTCACACACCACCATTAGCTCAGACACCACCACCAGCTCAGACACCACCGTTAGCTCACGCACCACCACGAGATCACGCATTACCACGATCTGACGCACCACCACGAGCTCACGCACCACCACCAGCTCACGCACCACCACGAGATCACGCACCACCACGAGATCACGCACCACCACGAGATCACGCGTCACCACGAGATCACGCATCACCACGAGCTCACGCGCCGCCACGAGCTCACGAAACACGCTTATATGGATTAGAATACTGCAGCTGTAATTCACATCGGACAGTGACTCAGCTTGCTACAGCGCCACCTACAACCACTGCTTCCAATGATGTGAGCGTCAGTGGGAGTCATGTGGGAAACGTCGCTACTGGCACTGTCTCTGAGTGAAGGGGAGTCTTCAACTTTCACAATTTGTAGCGAATTACCCACACAAGCAAAACAAACAAAAAATAACCGCAACAAGAAAAAAAGAGCAAAAAGAAAAAAAATAACCACAACAAAGAAACAAAAAGAACAAAAAAAAGAACAATAAAAAAAACAAAAAAAAAAAAAAACAAGAAAAAAGAACAAAAAAAAGAACCGCAACAAAAAAAAGAACAAAAAAAATAACCACAACAAAGAAAAAAAGAAGAAAAACAAAAAAGAACAAAAAAAGAACAAAAAAAGAACAAAAAACAAAACAAAAAAAGAACAAAAAATAACAAAAAAAAATAAATAAAAAAGAACAAAAAAAAAAAAGAACCACACAAAAGAAAAATACAACGCACTTTGGGGAAAATGTAAACTGCCAGCTGCGAAGAGCAGGGAACCGTTTTCTACAGCTACATTTGTTCTTTGAACTGGTAAACATGTATCATGAAAACATGAGCATTTTCTTTTTGAAGCTGAAGCAAAATGTTCAGCGAACGCGTTAAGTGAAACTACTGTGTGTAAAAGTGTTTAATAATGCATATATCCTGCATAAAAACAAAATCTACAGTGCCACGCAAATTTCAGGTCTCACAACAGTGCTTTCCATTTTGTTTTTGGAATATGCTATATACTTGACCAAAATGTCTAGCTGGACTTGTGTCTCATCCGGTGCATCTAATAAGTGAACATTAAATTTCTCATGTTGTCTGAACTTGGCTACACCTCGGCTGGTGACCAAATGATTAGGTCATTTAGTTTATGAAGTTCTCAAATTTTCTTAATTTTATTATTCTGTATATTGATCTGTAAAATAAAGTGTACAAAATAGTTGTGTGTATTGTGACTTGTCTTACTTGTCTCAAAGCACGCTAAACCGATCTCATTTCTGCCTGTCTAGAATGTGTTTTCTTAAAGATGGTTATACAACGGCCGTTCCATAAAAACTAGAGTAAAATCACACAAAATGAAGAAATAAAAGTACAGTTAAATAAATGTTATTATTCTTTCTCAAAGTATCTTCACTCGGATGACATACAACGGCCCCATCGTTTGGTCCACTTTTCAAAGCATGTGGCGATGGCATTTTGTAGAAGCTGCTTTAGCGACCCCCTGTACAGCTTGAATAACGTCAGCATCTGTGTTGAATGTTGTGCCACGGAACTTCTCCTTCATTGTTGGAAAGAACCAGAAATCGAACGAGGCGAGGTCAGGACTGTAGGCAGGTTGTGGTATGATTTCACTACTGCATTTCATAAGAAACGGCTGAATACAAACAGCCACATGTGGACGGGCGTCATCATGGTGTACTTTCCCACCCGTTCCGGTCGCTAAATCGATATGTGTCGTCGCAGAAGCTTCAAGACTGAAATGTAATACTCAGCATTGACAGTTATTTGTGGAGGAACGGCATGCTGGTAGACTACACTACTATGATCAAAGAAAATTATCATCATCACCTTACCAGCTGATTTCGTTTAGCCGACTTCTTTTGGTGGAGGCGAGCCTGTATGTTTCCAGGCACTCGTTGCGCGCTTTGTGAGGGGAGCGAAATAGGGGGCCATGATTCGTTAGCAGTTATTACTATGTTTAGAAAGTTTGGATCCTTTGCAATAATTTCTTTCCACTCATGACACACCTGAACCCTGGCTAACAATTTTTCTTTGGTCAGGTGATGAGGTGCCCATCTGGAACACACGCGATGCAACAGTAATTTGTCGACGTTTTCGAAATTATAACGAAGTAAATTTCTCCGTCATTTCTCTCCACGCCATGATTCGAACCCGGATTCCCTCATTCCGGAATAAGTCACTCTACCAATTGAGCTACGCGGACGTTTGTTCTGACTACTATCTGCCTTTATGTCGTGTGCGTCCTGCTGGCAGGTACGTCACATCTCCCCCCCCCCCCAAAGAGGGCCGGGGGTATGGCCCACGGGTCAGCCTTGACCATGAATCGTTGCAGGCATCCATCCACTGTAGAACGTGCACCTGAGAACTCCCAGTCAATCTGGTGTGTGGAATGCAACGTCACACACATTTATTTTTCAAAGCGCTGGAGAAGGGATTCTCTGATTTTTCCTATCTCGCGGTGTGGAAAGAACATCACACCAATGCGAGATTTTGAACGGTCGGGTCATCCGGATAGTTCGGGCGCCATTATAACGAAGTAAATTTCTCCGTCATTTCTGTCCACGCCAAGATTCGAACCCGGATTCCCTCATTCCGGAATAAGTCACTCTACCAATTGAGCTACGCGGACGTTTGTTCTGACTACTATCTGCCTTTATGTCGTGTGCGTCCTGCTGGCAGGTACGTCACAAAATATCAGTTGAAGTCGCTATCTTCACACGTCATTCGTCGATCTGTTTGCAGGATTGTCTAAACAGCGTTAACAATACGCTCCGTAACAACACTTTCAGGTCGACCAGGTCTAGGAACGAGTTCTTCCGACAATCTCCTTTTTTGAAATCATGACGCCTTCTAAAAATTGTTGACTCAGCCAAACGTTTATCTTTGTGAGATTTTTTCATTAAATCCACTGTTTCCGGAGCCGTTTTACCCAAACGATAGCAGAATTTTATCGCACAACGCATTTCACTTCTCAACTCTGAATCACTCACCTCCATAGCTGTATGGCGAAATGCAGACGTACCTTAAACAACTGCCAATAACAAAACCAGAACCGTCTGCCACGGCTAATAACTCTTGCCATTGATAGTTCCTTAATTCAGTTAGTCTTCTGCGTGGTTATGTTTCCCCTTCGCACTACTGCCAACTCGAAAAAGATTACTCTCAGTTATTATAGAATGGCCCTTTGGATATAAAATAACAAAAAGACAGGCTTGGATAATTATTTTATTTGGATATCTCTGTTTGTGCAATTCCTCATTTTTTGGCTAATATGAATAAGACTCGCTATTTTTAAAACACTTCGGATTAATTTGGAAATATTCATTTATGTTTATAACGGGAAGTATGTTTTCGGATCCTTAAATTAAACGTTTTGTGTCATTTTGTTAATACACTCTTTCAATTACTTACCACGTACTTTAATTAAAAATTGCAAATTGGTGGATTTCTGCTGAAAAATACTCAAATGAAATTCGCAACAATATGATTTTTTTTTCTGGATTTATCGGTTCTATATGAAAGAATTTTTAACGCTTTGACGCTAAACAAATTTACAATTAAATTTGTATTTGCATTCCAGAATCTGTTAGACAACGTTTCGACGCAATCGTATGATTTTAAAATTAGGAAATTTACTTTTAAATAACACGTGTTTTGGAATCACGTAGTATATGAAACGAAGTTCCAACTGATTTTCCTTAGGTATAGTAACGTTTGGATTATATTTGAGGGCGGGTGAAATCGATATAAAATTTTCAAGGCAAGTACTTGCCTCTAGACATTTCATACTTGTCGCACGGAATACTGGGTAAAAATATCTGTACAGACATATATGGTGGGCAAAAATATCTGTACGTATATACATATTAAATTACCTTTACAACTTTGACCGTCAATAAAACCTAAACGAAATAAGATAGCAGAGTTCTGGTTCTTGTGCATGTAACAGATTAGATCAGATCATATGTAGAGGATTTTAGGAAGGGAGTGTCTGACCCCAGGTCTTAAACAACCCTTAATAGGAAGCTAGGAGATTTGGTCTAGAGTGCCCGATAGGAAAGTGACACGGAAGCGCGAAGTAGAAAGGGGGAGAAAAGACGCCCTTATTTATTACCGGGGGGGGGGCAGTGCCCGGGGTCCGACGGCTTAACGTGCCCATCCGACGCACAGCGGATATTTAGTGGATCGGGCGTTCGTACCTGCCTGGGATCGTACCTGAAGTCCTTTCCGTGGCAGTCACGAACGTCGCCCACTAGGCCACCCGCGGCCCTTGTACATGTAACAGCAATACATTAAAGTTTTATCGGTACGCTAAAGTTTTTTGTTTACTTTCAAGTACGACCTTGAGCTTGTGATGGCTACTCCACAGGAAAAGGCCCAGTGTCTGGCATTGTTGATTTAGACGAAGTCAGATACAGGGCCGGATTAAGGGGGTTCTAGCGGGGCTATATAGCCTAGGGGCCCACCAGTGCCAAGGGTCCAAGAGGCATGCCGTTACACCGCAAATAATACACAAATTATATATTAATACATATAGGGAAAGTAAAATAGTTTTAGTTTTGTCTCGTGATATTTCCACTCGATCGCAAACAGTGGCTAGAAGACGAACAGATTTTAAGGTAGTGACTCACTATGAATGTTCCATGTCGCTGAGTGCAGCTGGGCTGGCGAAACTGTTTCAGCTTTTTCACTACCATCCACCCACGCCTTCCTGTTTGCACTTGGAATCGTTAATGGGAAAAATACACTGTGACTTCGCATTGCATAACAAAAAGATGCACCAAGGAAATTATACAGTGCTAAATTATTAAAAATTCCCAGACAAAATCTGGGAATCTTAAGGTTTTAACTCGTGTTCTTGTGAGAACAGTGGAAAATACAGCGACTTTTTATGAAAAAATCTGAAGGTAGTTTATTAGTTTGAAGAATGAACTACGTATTAATATGATCACATGCATATTGCTAGAATTTCGTGTTTTAACGGACTTCAGTAATGATTGTCACAAGTTCTTTGGAGGGCCACTCAAATGTCGTAGCCTTGGTATTCCACTCAGATGTCTTAGCCTAGGGGCCCACTAAGGCCTTAATCCGGCCCTGGTCAGATATACATGTGCAAAGAAACTTCAGTACCGAATACCGAAGTAATCCAGCATCCAGATCCTCAATACGCGAGTGGCACAAGAGATTTATGGAGACAGGTAGTATGCTTCATAAAAACGGCGCAAGCCGGCCAAGCACAAGGGAAGAGGATACGGAACGAGTTCCAAGGACTTTCCTACTAAGTCCAGAGAAGCCCATTTGTACCGTCTCTAGGCAGTTGGGGTTGCCACCTACAATGATACATGGGGTGCTTGCTGCACGAACGCTAGCACCTGACTGCTTACAAAGTGCATTTAACACAGGTACTTGTGAGCGGTAGGAATAGTTTGATGGCTTTGGGTGATTGGATTATATTATTTCTGGAATCCTCTTTTATCTCCTTTGTTACGATGTATCCAAAACGCTACTTCACCTTCAATCACTTACCACAATAACATTTTAAAAACACAACACTTTATTACATAAAAATGACATGTATAGACACGATGAGCTCTTCGCTACAAAACTCCATGACAACCTGTCCCTACAATGGAGAACATCGAAATAACGCTCTTACGTCAGACACAGTCTGTGCACTGCGATGTGCATCTGGCGCCATCTATTAAGCCAAATAGTATGTAAAAGATTAGGAATTACAAAGTTTACAACAGTACTGCCTCCAGGGGATAAATCGAAACGTATTTTATTCAGCAATGATGCAATCATGTCTGTGGTGTTACGAACAGGAATAACTACAGAATTTGAGGGTCTGAAAACCCACACGCCGTCCGTGAGATTGAACGTAACAGCCCTAAGGTTAACGTCTGGTGCGGTCTCCTACACAACCACATCATCGGCCCATTCTTTCTCGTCGAAAACACAGTCACGTCTAATGTATATTTTGACATGCTGAGTGAGTTTGTTAACCCCCAACTGGAGGGCCTACAATTAGTTATCTTCCAGGAGGATGGTGTACTCCCGCAATGGGATCCGTGAGTTTCTTGATGAAACATTTCCGGAGAGATAGATTGGACGGGAGGGTCCAATTCCTTGGCCTCCACATTCACCGGACCTTACCCTCCTAGAATATTTTCTGTGGGGGCTATGTGATGGATATTATGTACCGCACAGAGGTAGCGGATGTGAATGACCTTAAACACAGGATGGCAGCTGCCATCACAACAATTCCTTGGTACATGCTTGTGAGAACCTGGCAGGAGGTCGAGTACTGTCTCGACGTTATTCGTGCAGCCAACGGTGCGCATGTGGAGCTCTACTAGAATCTCAACAAACTTTGGAACGTGCTGTTCGATATGCAATAAACCGATTTTTGTTTTTATTTCCTTTCTGTTTTATTGAGGGTCAAAATTGTAAAGGGAATTTTGAAACACACTGTACTTCATGCAAATATCAAACGTATATATTCTAAATCGTTTCAGGACCTAGTCACACGTACTCGTTT
Organism: Macrothele yani; assembly: GCA_039090855.1. Taxonomy (NCBI): domain Eukaryota; kingdom Metazoa; phylum Arthropoda; class Arachnida; order Araneae; family Macrothelidae; genus Macrothele; species Macrothele yani. Next base: position 39,363,540 of record CM077004.1, read on the forward strand.
AGAGTATAGCTAGATTTTGGTTCAATATGCACACAAGATTGCGGTATATAAATTATTTGGACTGTATTTCAATATTTTAACAGTTTGTTCAATCTTCACTTTTCCACCGCCTGATGGAACTGTGATAATCTGATAGAGTACACTATTAAAAATTTCCCCATTGAATTACGGACAATGGCCAGCAGCTAGTGGACAGTTCTTCTCCTGTTAAAACATAATTTACATCATGTTTGTGAGAGACACCATAAAATTAAGATTTGGACCTTAAATACCGAGTCCTAATATCAAGAGTTACCGCCATGTGCAGCGCGGACAGCAGCTGGACGGGCTGGGAGTGACTCAATAAGGTGTTCACAGGGGTGTATGTGGAGCCATGCTGACTGCAGTGCATGTGACAACTGCTGGAGGTATGGTGGAGGATCCATAGAGCGAACAACACGATCGAGGTGGTCCAACACATGCCAAATTGGGTTTAAGTCTGGAGAATCAGAGTGCCAGGGAAGTATTTTGAAGTCTACATCGTGCTCTTCCAACCACTCTCGGACATTTCTAGCTGAGTGACACGTCGCAATGTCGTGCTGGAAGATCCTATCCGCCCCAGGGAAGACAATCAGCATGTATGGGCGTACGTGGTCTGCAAGGATGGATTCATAACGAATTCAGTCCATAGTTCCTTCGAGAGGTATGAGTGGACCCAGAGAATACCACGAGAAAATCCCCCAGATCATAACGCTGCTACCACCAGCTTGGGTTCTTCCAGCAATGGTTGAAGAGTGTTTGTTCTCCAATGTTTCTCGCCTTATACGCCAACGTTCATTCGTTCGATAAAGCAGAAAACGTGACTCATCGGAGAAGGCAATCCGTTACCAATCTGCGGAGGTCTAATTCCGATACTGCCGTGCAAATGTAAGCCTTTTCTACCGATGCACCTTCGCTAGCATAGGTGCAGTGACCATTCGTCTGCATCGCAGCAGGGTTTGCTAAACTGTGCTTTTAGACACACTTCCGGTAACCCCCTGGTTCATACGACCAGTGAGTTGGTCCTCTGTAGCGTGTCGATCGGCTCTCATGTACCTTCGAAGACAACATTCACTTCGCACATCAATGGCACGTGGTGCTGCGCAGTTTCCACGTCTGTAAGAACTCTGATTAGGACACTGCGATTATTTTCTTTTTTTGATATGTGTTAATGCCAGCAGTGCGGGGAGACTTGCTGACGTCACTCCGTATCACCGTTTCATTCGATGTTATGCCAGAGAGGCTTGAGTGAGACTCCATCTTGTAGGGAGTTCAGAGCGAGACACGGGACGGAGAAGACGCACGTTAGGAGTGGCAGTGAGACCACGGACATTGGAGGCGCACATGAGCTGAAGTGCTGTCGTCTAATCAACTATAATATGCATGGTGATATCGTTTTCGGTAGAACGCTAATTCTATATTAAAGCCATTATTATTGTAAGACTGTTTCGTTTTTCACGAGTTATAAATTATGGAAAAGAAAGGTGCAAGTTCTTGCCTTAAGCGTAGTTGGGAGCCAAGAACGTGTTCACTCGAACAACGAGCCTCTTCCTCCATTTTGGAAACAAACTATGATGGCCTTTGCTAGCTAACGTTATATGGTTGAGCAGAGGAAGTGTTCTAATTAGTACCGTACATTGCTTAGTTGTGCATGAAATTAATAAAAACGTCATGTTTCTGCCCCTAAAAAGCACGTGTTCGTTCAGAAAGTTAACCACTTCCGACATTTTGGAAACAAATTACAATGGCTTTATAATGTTAGATAGCATTATGTGGTTCAACGGAGGAAGTGCTCTGATTAATTCTGTCCATTGCTTAGTTGAAATTAAGAAACACCTCATGCTTCTAACGGAGTAAGCTCAAAGATGTAAATGAGCTGAACAAATGTGTACAAAATAAATGAAACATTTAATGTAATATTTTTGCAAACAGAAAAAGTCATCTTTAGGTCATTGAAAACTACAAAAATAACCGGAAAAAACGGAGAAATCACAAGAATTTCTGTTTGAGGCACGTCGCAATTAAGCACTGTGAAGCACAAATGAGCTGCTCAAAAAGAAATTGCCTGGAATTTTTGTTTCTTAAGAATGAATGAAGATGGAAAAATTATTAAATTAAACAGCCAAAATGTAAGTTCTGGAAATTCATTTTGTAAGATTTTATTCACACATTAATATATTTAAAATGGGCGGACGTAATTTTTTCGAATGCGAGGAACCGACCACTCTGAAAAGCGGTGGCTTTCGCATTGCTGTTCACATTTTGATATCTAATAATTCAGTAGGACGATTTTGGTACAGAAAGAGTTCTACATTCACGGACAATAAAATTTGCGTACCAAGAAGGAAGCATCGGATTGAACTGACATTTCATGGACGTAATCATACAGATGAAGGATACGCATGATGGCAAAAACAGAGCTGCAGGACAATTACCGAGGGATCTGTGGTACGCAGTCCAGCCATCTTTAATAGCGCGTCTCACCGCCTCGTGCGGCAATATATGCTGCAATACGGTCCGGCATGGAGGCGAACAGACGCCTGATGTCGTCCTGCGGCAGACTGGCAGACACGTGTTGGACGATGTGCTCCAAATCCCGGGGAGTTCTGCACGGCGGTAGCCGGCGTTTTAACTGGTTCTACACATGCTTGATAGGTGACATGTCCGGAAAGCCGGCAGGCTACGGAAGTGTCGGGACATGACGTAGGCAGTCCTGGGCAACCCGAGCCCTGTGAGGGCAGGAATTATCCTACTGGTATAGCACACCTGGAATTCCGGCCAGGAATGAAAGCACATGGGGCCATAGGATCTCATCTACATGCCGCTGGCTCGCCAATGTTCTACGTACCACTACTAGAGCTGATCGGCTATCGTAAGCAATAGCTCACCAGATCATAATGCTTGCAGGGGGGGGAGGTGTGGCGCTCGATAGTGAGGTTGGAATTGTGCCGTTGACCTCGACACCCGGACACGATGATCATCTGTCACCAAAACAAAGCAACACTCATCGCTAAACACCACACGTTGTCAGTCTATGGCGTTTCACGTCGCTCTGGCCTGGCACCACTGTAAACGGAGCCGCGATGTTTCGGTGTTAATGGCAGCACACTAAGCGGCACTGGGATAGCAGATTCGCTTCCGCGGGGCGTCGGAAAATGGTTCGTGGGAACACAGAAGCCGCTACATTGGCCTGTATAGTGGACCGGGTCCCCGTGGGATCCGTTCGCGCCTGGCGCACGATCCGTTGATGCTCTCTACCGGTGGTCCTCCTGGTTCGTCCGGAGCCGCTTCGCCGTGTAGCAGTGCTGTCAGGTGTCCACTGCTCCCAACACAGTCGGACGGTAGGGTCAGAACGATCCACGTGACGGGCTATACGGCGCACCGATCACCCTGCAGTTTTCAGCATGATGATCGTCAGGCCTCTCTCAAAGACCGTAAGTTGCGTAAATCGAAGTCTCTGATGTCTACCCGGCACTCTTGTCCCTCTGTACTCTTACTTGCGTCTGCCGGCATTTTTCCCTTTCATGGGGCATCGACTTCACGCTGGTTTATAAGACTGCTTGTTTTAATGCTTGCAGCGACACCACAGGGTGTGCGGTCATGCGCAATCGCACCAGACGTAGATCATTTACATACCAGAACGAACTATTTATTTGCGAAGTTTCGTGGTTGCAGCATGTTCTCTTCTAGGTGCGCAAATTTCATTGTACGTGAGTATATATATCGTTATCCATTCTAAATCAATTATTCGTTAGGTTCTCAAGTGCCCTCCACAAATATCTTGAGCAATTCTCTTCTATATGTCCCGGCGACATGCATTTGAATTAAATCCACCCTTATCCCACGTGGTCTTCTGGTTCTTTTTTTTTTTTCCCCTTGTTATTCGGTCTATTATTTCACTTGTCCAATGATAATCATTTCTACCAACTTATCACAAGAAGGCTTTTACTTTCACCATGATGTTGTCTACTTTTGTTATTTGAGTTCCTTTACGTACATGGTTCCTGAGTTAATTCACTATTTGAGTTAATTACATGGAGAGGTTCCAGCTTGGTTACTCACAAGCAAGAACCCCTCCGTAATTATTTAAGTTGTGCGCAGCCTCAGTGCGTATGCCTCCTTCACTCGTAGTTAAGGTGTATGTCTGCGATCCATAAGTAAGAACGCACTGATTGAACTCTCCTTTTAAATCATAATTGTAAATTTCTGTTGAAAGTTCTACTTTTTCTTAAAAGTGCGTTCCAGCAAAGCTTTGTACGCTTATTAATTTCTTCTTTGACGTGTGTTTCGCTTGACATCCCTTGCCTAAATCTGATGTAGGCATCACTTATTTCTAGATTTGCGCAATCCACCTCCAGAGTAGCAGAATGTAAACGTACGCTCGTATGTTGTACGCGGATAGTTTCCAAATTATTAGCAGATTGTTTTTGCTTGTAGATTAAAAAAAATAAAAATGTAATTTACAGCAATTATAACACTTTCTCAAGGCTTTACTAGGATTAATATACTTAATTCAATTTTAACTTTAAGAACTTTCAATTACATTTCACATCTGAGTTCTTTTGCTTTTACAGAAGCTTGTGGCCTCTAGATTTTGTCAAAGCTGGTACTCAATGTATAAGAACTATATCAAAAGTTTCGTTTACACAGAAAGAATTAAAATTGTTTCAGGTTCCTCTTGTAGTTGCCATTTATTAAATTAAATTATTTTCCTTATGTGTTTTGTAAGTCTACTATTTTTTAATCAAGTTGTTGAAAATGCTATTTATAATTTTGAGGGTTCATTAATAGAACTGTTTTTTTAAATATAAAAACTTTCTTTAGTCTTGTTTATATGAGGTTCATAGTCCAGTATTTTAATATTTTGCCATAAAGGTCCGTTTTACACATGTTACTTCCCATTCAGTTGTAATGTTCTTGTTTTGTCCTCATTGGAATCTAATGTTCCAATAATTATTTGTTGTTTTATTAATTTTTCTATAAACTATTCTATTGTTATCGTGCATTAGCAGCAAATGTTTCTGTTTCAATGGTTGTGTACGCAGATACATTTTATTTTTATATAACTGTGTCCACCTCTAAATCTTCAGTTATTATAAAAGCATTGTACGTCAATTTTATTCGTAAGTTGTTTTTTTACTTGTAAAAATAACCATGCTATCTCAAATCGAAAGTGTGATAAACTACTTCACATTAATGCTTATCACGTTACCTTCCTAATTTAATAACTAAAGAACATTCCTTAATGTGGCACTGATGAAGTAGGATTATATATTGTCACGTTGTCTAATTCCCTTCCTAAATTTTATACATATGTGCTGTGTCCTCGAATGGCATGAAATAAATTATCGCATAATACCTTTTAAGGAATTATATACCTAAGAAGTACAGCGTACAGAATTTGTAGAAATTACTTTTCTGAAAAGGACACAAAATAATATTAATTTTTTTGGGTGTGGTAGTTGCGCTAAGAGAGACGAGTTGTTTTCATGTCATTTAGGTACTTTACGGACACGTGCCCCGTATCTCTTAACTTTTCCAGGAAGGATTATTTAATGTTTTAGTTCACAAAAGGAGACATTCCAACAACTCTTAATACCCTTTAATACCCAACATCTTAATACCCTTGTGGCTTTCCCCACCTTGTTTAGAAAGCATTTTGCGACCGAGTCTACCTTAGGAAGACACCCCAGGCATCGTCCCCCTTTTCCCTCTTCGACAATTTAGCTGGATTCTACCACTTGCAAACATTTCCACGCACTTAATAAAGAAACTTATCCGGTGTGAGTGGAATTGTGGGCAAGAAGCTGATCCTTTCTGTCAGATGATTGCTTGCTTGTGTTTTGGTGAAAAAAATAATTTATTTTGAATTTATGTATATTGAATTGATTGCTTATTTATTAAAAGCGTTATATTTATGCTGGTATTAAAATTCATATGGAAATTATAGAAAATTTAAATTTGGGAAATGGGTGGATGCATTTCGAAACCAAACTGAAATTTTGAATAAGGCCATGAAACAAAATAGAAAAATAAAATAAAATGCACCACTGAATTTGGTATCTCCCAAAAGTTACTATTGTATTGTTTGCGTTGTTTGCATTTGATGAGTAGATACACCTGAAAGTGTAAGAAAAGGTACCTATTGTTTGCATGTGTACCAAATTTGTAAACAATAAAATTTAATGGTATACAATGTACACGTGTAAATAACCTTTTGGAAGTGGCGATGATCAAATTAGCTAGTTAGGACAAAAACACTGATTTTACGGTTATAACCTCAGATTACATTCCCACCTCAGTCATTGCTGAGGGGGATGCACTTGAACCATGTGATGAAACTTTAAACTGAAAATACCTAAAACTTCACTGCACTAAGGTTTAGGTTTTTGAAAGGCCACTTGGCCTATATTTATTTTAAAAACTTAACAAGTTAAATTTTTAGGTCACAGATTTTATGCCTGGCCACAGGGCCCAATAAAAATAAACGGGTGACAGGTTAGTTTCTTTCCAAGAAAAATTAGCACCAGGGACACTACTGATAAAAATAATAAACACAAGAATTTCATTGTACTTCAACAGCACCAACACTTGATTTAACATGGTGTACAACTTAAGTATTTGAAGTGAAAATATCTCACACTCTCTCTCAAAAAAAAATATTATATGCATATGTGTACACTATATTGTTCTAATTAAATCGCTCGAACCAACCTTCTCAGACCAGACTTCCGAATCCACTTTTAATTTTAAACTACTATAACAACTGCCAAAATTCTACGTATAATGAAAGTTAATTTAATAAAAGATTCTACCCTTCCAAGAAAATTTGTCTTAAAATCAGCATAACCCTGTCTTAAATCAACATTTGTCTTACAATCAACATTTCTAGCATTACCGGATACTCAACCCATTCTATACACCATACCAAAACCTAATGCACTAGATACCTTATTCAAATTACACAAAGTTATCATTAAATTGCTACACTGACAAGAGAATCTTACTTACACCATCATCATGAAAATCCAACATTTCAAAATTCCATACTATAATTTTTCCAGTCAACTGGCACCCATGTAATAATCAACTCGGGCATAAAGCCAAACAATCATCTCAACCAATGAGTCCCACATCTCAAGAAAAACGCTATTTTTCGGGAAGAACAACAAAGTTTGAGTCTGAAGGCGGGAATGGGTCGTGAATCCATTCCCAGCTTATACAGTGTAGTGGAGCAAAGTGCGACCTAGCCCTTTTCTGTTCCTTCACTCTGATTTGGGGACAACCTATATCACTCCCCTCATAGGTACCACCTCCTATGGACCGAACAAGCTTACTTGGGCAGAAAACAAATCCCCCAATTTGTTTCGTGCACCCTTTCAGACCCCGCGGCATTGTCTACATAGGGTAAAGTATCCCACAAGAGTTCTCTTGTCCCCAAAATATCTCTTCGTCCATTTTCCAGAAAATTCAACACATCACCCTTTTCCCCAGAAAATTACTTCTTATCCTATTTTCCCCAGGAACACACTTCATATCCTTATTTTCCCAGGAACACACTTCATATCCTTATTTTCCCAGGAACACACTTCATATCCTTATTTTCCCAGGAACACACTCATTTCCCAGAAAATCACTTATCTTTATTTCCCAGGAACACACTGTACATATTCATTTCCCAGAAAGCTCAATAACACCATACTTGACACACTATACCAAACCTTACTTTATTTCCTGAAAAATCTATACATCACCATACTTCCTAGATCACTCTTTTCCTGAAAAAAAATCATCACTTCTTGAAGAAACACAACAGCTATTCGGGTTATTTTTTTTTAGTCACACTATACATATGCTCATATCTGCCTGTATGCCCAATTCTTATATTCTTTTCCCCCATAAAAACCTGTTTTTCTAATCTACGGGCTGAAACTAGAAATTAGCCCTCACTAATACAAAAATTAAATTTTAAAGAGTAATTTAGCACCTAAATTTACCAAAACACTAAACCAAAATAATTACCAGCCTACAAGAAAAATTCCCAACTACATGGCACCTACGCTAAGTTCATAAATACAAATTCTACTTCACAAATACAAAAATCACCGAGCACAAAAAGAGTTAAATTTCACCTAAGAGAAATACTGGTCTGGAGAGGTGTTCGTTCCGAAATAACTTAATATTCTTATTATATCATCTATCCCTACATGACCCAGAAAATTATCCACCTCCACTACTTTGTTTCGTTTTGTTTTTCAATTACCTATCCACAGAAGATGACATGAAATTTATTTAAACAGCCTAAGATATTAAAACCAACTCGCTTTATAATTTTAAAGAAACCACAACATAATACAAAAAAGAAAATGCCGAGAGAAATTTACCTTTAGGACTGGAGCAACAACACTTCCTGACAAGCACACTAACCGTCGATAATAATGAAAAAAAGGTTTCACAGCCTAATAATAGATAAAATAAATAAAAAATAAACTCTCCCTGAGAGAACACCACTGTCCCGGCTGATTTTCACTTCACCTCCAAGGTTTTTTTTTTTTTTTTCCTTTTTGTTTCTCTGCCACAGTGTGTTTGGCCAACGAAACAGGAAACGGGCATTTTGGAACCCTGTTGGTGGACTCCTTGTTGTACTCAGCAGTGGGCCCAGCTCGACAATTCAGCATTCGAAGCATTCACAAGGCCGTCCATGATAGCCATGGCCTTCTCCCCGAGGCCTGGGCGCAGCCCAGCGTTAAAATATGGAGGCAGCAACAACAATAGGTGGACTTTTGGTCCTCAGGCATGTTGGGCTTGAAAGTAAGAAATCGGGTCTGATCCTTCTCCGCCATCTGCATCCAACACGGCAGTCGACCGCTACTTGATAATTTGGGTGTATCAGCGGTCATTTCATCTCCGGCAATGAGATCCTTGAAAATAATCATTTTTTTTTTTTTTTTTGCTGACCGATTTTAGTCTCTTCAGAATACGGGAACACAGCTAGCGGCCAGTCATTCTTACTGCCGACCAGGCCAAAGAAAAAGATTTTTCTTTTCCACACAGGGCCAACAGACCCCAGTACACCTCATTCTGACTGCCCCCTCCACCGCCAAAAGGCGACGAGAAAAAAAACTCCGCCGTCCTCTCTTTCTCTGACGGCCAGCCAGAAGTCCAGAACAAAAGTGTTTCTCAACGGATAAACTCTGGGGTGCTTGAAACCGCTGACCCCTCTCATTGGTCGAAACTTCAACCTAGCAACTCACAGCTTCCCCACGGAATCTTCACTCCCACGCCTCGAGTGACATCTGACCTTCACACGTGTAGACCAAGCTCTCTTTTTGAACCTGAGGTCTAAAAATAGATTTCTGTTGCTGAATTCCTTACCCAAAAGACGAAACGATGTTACACTTTTGGTGACTTTTCCACGACGCTTGGAAACGCAAAAATGGCGAATTCTTGCTTTGCAGAAAATCACTAATTTTAATTTTCTTTTTCTCTCGTTCCGTGATGTTAAACTAAAATTAATTTTGATTCTCTGAGCTGCACACCTACTCGCCTTTTCCTATCGCGATAAAAGAACAGATAAAATAATTATTTTCAAAAACCCAAAGTCAGTTAAATCAAATATTATTATTATTATTATTTTTTTTTTCTTTTCACCAACATGAAATTTTGTTTTCCTGGTAGTGATTAAGACAAGCGAATTTTGCGCATGAATTCCCCTGCCTTTCAACCAGGAGTTTTCTTCTAACGTATGTCATGGGAGAAAATTTTTGCATTAATTAATCTCTGATAAACCAACAGAAAGATTGATCAGGTCTCTCTGAAATTCACCAGAGGTTAAAATTTTCGCCATGACAAATACATTCCCCCTGCGAAAAAGACGAGCAAAGCGAGTCGAAACATAAAATAAAATCTCAGAAAATTCGCTTCTACCTACTACTCAACACACACGTGCTCCGCCCATGTCAACAAACCGATGAATGTACACAAACCTGCAGCGCCACCTACCTCCGGTGAGCTGACTTCCGTTCCAACATGGCTACCACTCAACGAGAAAAATAAATGTTTCGAAACGCAGTTGTCTACTACTCACATCAACGAGAGAATTACACGAAGAATTTTTTTACAAGCCAAAAATTTCACGGAACGAAGAAAATCTATCTCTGCGATGATTCAAAACTCTAACCTATCATTTAAACTGAGAAAATTAATTTAAAAAAAAATTAAACTGATTATTATCACTTCTTAACTTAACTATAACTGAAGTAATAATCTCATCTAACACTGACTTTATACCGCAGTAGAAAATAAGCCATAGCCTAACCTTAAATAAACAGCGCTCTCGGGCACTAAATTATTCAATCTGAAGAGAGGAGAGAATTTACACTTCTTACAATTTTCGCTGCATGTTTTTACAAATTTTACCTTACCACAAGCATGTTTGGATGTCAAAATTGACACTTTCCTAACCTCATTCTCAAATTATCAATTTTGCTTGAATGTAGCACATGAAAAATACACTTGAGATGATATGTAAACACAAAGCAATGTAAGTGCAATTAAGAAATTATTTGTAAAGAGAAGTATGTGAAATCCAAAATTGCTTGTATGCAAAACACTAAATTGCTTGTATGTGTACGTATACTCGTGAAATTATTGACATTATCCGCCAAATACACTATATACACCACACTCATACACTGAAATTATACACTATTCAATTAGACAATGTTACATATGAAAATTGATCCAAAAATTATAAACGGCAAAATACTAGAATTATCATCTGCACTTTCACTTATTAAACCACTTAGAGTAAACACAAATTAATTTTAACCTTCACTAACGTAAACCACTGAGAGAACATCTGGAACCCAGAAAAATTTCACCCCCGAGAAAAACACAACTTTTAACACTTTTACTATGTTATCACTGAGAGAGAGAGCAACGAGAAAAAAATTTTCACTGACATACACCATTCACTGACAAAACTGCATCCACTTTAGAATTTACCTAAACTCAAAGTAAGTTATCATATAAACACATACATTTCTTTATTCATCAGCTTACTATTTGTATCAAATAAACTTTAAGATTTTTCTTTAATTTTTCTGTGCAGTGAAGTTGAATTTCATCACAGGGTATGCATCCTATGGTCACGGCACCAATTGTTGTGGTGAAAAAAATAATTTATTTTGAATTTATGTATATTGAATTGATTGCTTATTTATTAAAAGCGTTATATTTATGCTGGTATTAAAATTCATATGGAAATTATAGAAAATTTAAATTTGGGAAATGGGTGGATGCATTTCGAAACCAAACTGAAATTTTGAATAAGGCCATGAAACAAAATAGAAAAATAAAATAAAATGCACCACTGAATTTGGTATCTCCCAAAAGTTACTATTGTATTGTTTGCGTTGTTTGCATTTGATGAGTAGATACACCTGAAAGTGTAAGAAAAGGTACCTATTGTTTGCATGTGTACCAAATTTGTAAACAATAAAATTTAATGGTATACAATGTACACGTGTAAATAACCTTTTGGAAGTGGCGATGATCAAATTAGCTAGTTAGGACAAAAACATTGATTTTACTGTTATAACCTCAGATTACATTCCCACCTCAGTCATTGCTGAGGGGGATGCACTTGAACCATGTGATGAAACTTTAAACTGAAAATACCTAAAACTTCACTGCACTAAGGTTTAGGTTTTTGAAAGGCCACTTGGCCTATATTTATTTTAAAAACTTAAAAAGTTAAATTTTTAGGTCACAGATTTTATGCCTGGCCACAGGGCCCAATAAAAATAAACGGGTGACAGGTTAGTTTCTTTCCAAGAAAAATTAGCACCAGGGACACTACTGATAAAAATAATAAACACAAGAATTTCATTGTACTTCAACAGCACCAACACTTGATTTAACATGGTGTACAACTTAAGTATTTGAAGTGAAAATATCTCACACTCTCTCTCAAAAAGAAATATTATATGCATATGTGTACACTATATTGTTCTAATTAAATCGCTCGAACCAACCTTCTCAGACCAGACTTCCGAATCCACTTTTAATTTTAAACTACTATAACAACTGCCAAAATTCTACGTATAATGAAAGTTAATTTAATAAAAGATTCTACCCTTCCAAGAAAATTTGTCTTAAAATCAGCATAACCCTGTCTTAAATCAACATTTGTCTTACAATCAACATTTCTAGCATTACCGGATACTCAACCCATTCTATACACCATACCAAAACCTAATGCACTAGATACCTTATTCAAATTACACAAAGTTATCATTAAATTGCTACACTGACAAGAGAATCTTACTTACACCATCATCATGAAAATCCAACATTTCAAAATTCCATACTATAATTTTTCCAGTCAACTGGCACCCATGTAATAATCAACTCGGGCATAAAGCCAAACAATCATCTCAACCAATGAGTCCCACATCTCAAGAAAAACACTATTTTTCGGGAAGAACAACAAAGTTTGAGTCTGAAGGCGGGAATGGGTCGTGAATCCATTCCCAGCTTATACAGTGTAGTGGAGCAAAGTGCGACCTAGCCCTTTTCTGTTCCTTCACTCTGATTTGGGGACAACCTATATCACTCCCCTCATAGGTACCACCTCCTATGGACCGAACAAGCTTACTTGGGCAGAAAACAAATCCCCCAATTTGTTTCGTGCACCCTTTCAGACCCCGCGGCATTGTCTACATAGGGTAAAGTATCCCACAAGAGTTCTCTTGTCCCCAAAATATCTCTTCGTCCATTTTCCAGAAAATTCAACACATCACCCTTTTCCCCAGAAAATTACTTCTTATCCTATTTTCCCCAGGAACACACTTCATATCCTTATTTTCCCAGGAACACACTTCATATCCTTATTTTCCCAGGAACACACTTCATATCCTTATTTTCCCAGGAACACACTTCATATCCTTATTTTCCCAGGAACACACTTCATATCCTTATTTTCCCAGGAACACACTCATTTCCCAGAAAATCACTTATCTTTATTTCCCAGGAACACACTGTACATATTCATTTCCCAGAAAGCTCAATAACACCATACTTGACACACTATACCAAACCTTACTTTATTTCCTGAAAAATCTATACATCACCATACTTCCTAGATCACTCTTTTCCTGAAAAAAATCATCACTTCTTGAAGAAACACAACAGCTATTCGGGTTATTTTTTTTTTTAGTCACACTATACATATGCTCATATCTGCCTGTATGCCCAATTCTTATATTCTTTTCCCCCATAAAAACCTGTTTTTCTAATCTACGGGCTGAAACTAGAAATTAGCCCTCACTAATACAAAAATTAAATTTTAAAGAGTAATTTAGCACCTAAATTTACCAAAACACTAAACCAAAATAATTACCAGCCTACAAGAAAAATTCCCAACTACATGGCACCTACGCTAAGTTCATAAATACAAATTCTACTTCACAAATACAAAAATCACCGAGCACAAAAAGAGTTAAATTTCACCTAAGAGAAATACTGGTCTGGAGAGGTGTTCGTTCCGAAATAACTTAATATTCTTATTATATCATCTATCCCTACATGACCCAGAAAATTATCCACCTCCACTACTTTGTTTCGTTTTGTTTTTCAATTACCTATCCACAGAAGATGACATGAAATTTATTTAAACAGCCTAAGATATTAAAACCAACTCGCTTTATAATTTTAAAGAAACCACAACATAATACAAAAAAGAAAATGCCGAGAGAAATTTACCTTTAGGACTGGAGCAACAACACTTCCTGACAAGCACACTAACCGTCGATAATAATGAAAAAAGGTTTCACAGCCTAATAATAGATAAAATAAATAAATAAAAAATAAACTCTCCCTGAGAGAACACCACTGTCCCGGCTGATTTTCACTTCACCTCCAAGGTTTTTTTTTTTTTTTTTTTTTTGTTTCTCTGCCACAGTGTGTTTGGCCAACGAAACAGGAAACGGGCATTTTGGAACCCTGTTGGTGGACTCCTTGTTGTACTCAGCAGTGGGCCCAGCTCGACAATTCAGCATTCGAAGCATTCACAAGGCCGTCCATGATAGCCATGGCCTTCTCCCCGAGGCCTGGGCGCAGCCCAGCGTTAAAATATGGAGGCAGCAACAACAATAGGTGGACTTTTGGTCCTCAGGCATGTTGGGCTTGAAAGTAAGAAATCGGGTCTGATCCTTCTCCGCCATCTGCATCCAACACGGCAGTCGACCGCTACTTGATAATTTGGGTGTATCAGCGGTCATTTCATCTCCGGCAATGAGATCCTTGAAAATAATCATTTTTTTTTTTTTTTTTTTTTTTTGCTGACCGATTTTAGTCTCTTCAGAATACGGGAACACAGCTAGCGGCCAGTCATTCTTACTGCCGACCAGGCCAAAGAAAAAGATTTTTCTTTTCCACACAGGGCCAACAGACCCCAGTACACCTCATTCTGACTGCCCCCTCCACCGCCAAAAGGCGACGAGAAAAAAACTCCGCCGTCCTCTCTTTCTCTGACGGCCAGCCAGAAGTCCAGAACAAAAGTGTTTCTCAACGGATAAACTCTGGGGTGCTTGAAACCGCTGACCCCTCTCATTGGTCGAAACTTCAACCTAGCAACTCACAGCTTCCCCACGGAATCTTCACTCCCACGCCTCGAGTGACATCTGACCTTCACACGTGTAGACCAAGCTCTCTTTTTGAACCTGAGGTCTAAAAATAGATTTCTGTTGCTGAATTCCTTACCCAAAAGACGAAACGATGTTACACTTTTGGTGACTTTTCCACGACGCTTGGAAACGCAAAAATGGCGAATTCTTGCTTTGCAGAAAATCACTAATTTTAATTTTCTTTTTCTCTCGTTCCGTGATGTTAAACTAAAATTAATTTTGATTCTCTGAGCTGCACACCTACTCGCCTTTTCCTATCGCGATAAAAGAACAGATAAAATAATTATTTTCAAAAACCCAAAGTCAGTTAAATCAAATATTATTATTATTTTTTTTTTTTTTCTTTTCACCAACATGAAATTTTGTTTTCCTGGTAGTGATTAAGACAAGCGAATTTTGCGCATGAATTCCCCTGCCTTTCAACCAGGAGTTTTCTTCTAACGTATGTCATGGGAGAAAATTTTTGCATTAATTAATCTCTGATAAACCAACAGAAAGATTGATCAGGTCTCTCTGAAATTCACCAGAGGTTAAAATTTTCGCCATGACAAATACATTCCCCCTGCGAAAAAGACGAGCAAAGCGAGTCGAAACATAAAATAAAATCTCAGAAAATTCGCTTCTACCTACTACTCAACACACACGTGCTCCGCCCATGTCAACAAACCGATGAATGTACACAAACCTGCAGCGCCACCTACCTCCGGTGAGCTGACTTCCGTTCCAACATGGCTACCACTCAACGAGAAAAATAAATGTTTCGAAACGCAGTTGTCTACTACTCACATCAACGAGAGAATTACACGAAGAATTTTTTTACAAGCCAAAAATTTCACGGAACGAAGAAAATCTATCTCTGCGATGATTCAAAACTCTAACCTATCATTTAAACTGAGAAAATTAATTTAAAAAAAAATTAAACTGATTATTATCACTTCTTAACTTAACTATAACTGAAGTAATAATCTCATCTAACACTGACTTTATACCGCAGTAGAAAATAAGCCATAGCCTAACCTTAAATAAACAGCGCTCTCGGGCACTAAATTATTCAATCTGAAGAGAGGAGAGAATTTACACTTCTTACAATTTTCGCTGCATGTTTTTACAAATTTTACCTTACCACAAGCATGTTTGGATGTCAAAATTGACACTTTCCTAACCTCATTCTCAAATTATCAATTTTGCTTGAATGTAGCACATGAAAAATACACTTGAGATGATATGTAAACACAAAGCAATGTAAGTGCAATTAAGAAATTATTTGTAAAGAGAAGTATGTGAAATCCAAAATTGCTTGTATGCAAAACACTAAATTGCTTGTATGTGTACGTATACTCGTGAAATTATTGACATTATCCGCCAAATACACTATATACACCACACTCATACACTGAAATTATACACTATTCAATTAGACAATGTTACATATGAAAATTGATCCAAAAATTATAAACGGCAAAATACTAGAATTATCATCTGCACTTTCACTTATTAAACCACTTAGAGTAAACACAAATTAATTTTAACCTTCACTAACGTAAACCACTGAGAGAACATCTGGAACCCAGAAAAATTTCACCCCCGAGAAAAACACAACTTTTAACACTTTTACTATGTTATCACTGAGAGAGAGAGCAACGAGAAAAAAATTTTCACTGACATACACCATTCACTGACAAAACTGCATCCACTTTAGAATTTACCTAAACTCAAAGTAAGTTATCATATAAACACATACATTTCTTTATTCATCAGCTTACTATTTGTATCAAATAAACTTTAAGATTTTTTCTTTAATTTTTCTGTGCAGTGAAGTTGAATTTCATCACAGGGTATGCATCCTATGGTCACGGCACCAATTGTTGTGGTGAAAAAAATAATTTATTTTGAATTTATGTATATTGAATTGATTGCTTATTTATTAAAAGCGTTATATTTATGCTGGTATTAAAATTCATATGGAAATTATAGAAAATTTAAATTTGGGAAATGGGTGGATGCATTTCGAAACCAAACTGAAATTTTGAATAAGGCCATGAAACAAAATAGAAAAATAAAATAAAATGCACCACTGAATTTGGTATCTCCCAAAAGTTACTATTGTATTGTTTGCGTTGTTTGCATTTGATGAGTAGATACACCTGAAAGTGTAAGAAAAGGTACCTATTGTTTGCATGTGTACCAAATTTGTAAACAATAAAATTTAATGGTATACAATGTACACGTGTAAATAACCTTTTGGAAGTGGCGATGATCAAATTAGCTAGTTAGGACAAAAACATTGATTTTACTGTTATAACCTCAGATTACATTCCCACCTCAGTCATTGCTGAGGGGGATGCACTTGAACCATGTGATGAAACTTTAAACTGAAAATACCTAAAACTTCACTGCACTAAGGTTTAGGTTTTTGAAAGGCCACTTGGCCTATATTTATTTTAAAAACTTAAAAAGTTAAATTTTTAGGTCACAGATTTTATGCCTGGCCACAGGGCCCAATAAAAATAAACGGGTGACAGGTTAGTTTCTTTCCAAGAAAAATTAGCACCAGGGACACTACTGATAAAAATAATAAACACAAGAATTTCATTGTACTTCAACAGCACCAACACTTGATTTAACATGGTGTACAACTTAAGTATTTGAAGTGAAAATATCTCACACTCTCTCTCAAAAAAAATATTATATGCATATGTGTACACTATATTGTTCTAATTAAATCGCTCGAACCAACCTTCTCAGACCAGACTTCCGAATCCACTTTTAATTTTAAACTACTATAACAACTGCCAAAATTCTACGTATAATGAAAGTTAATTTAATAAAAGATTCTACCCTTCCAAGAAAATTTGTCTTAAAATCAGCATAACCCTGTCTTAAATCAACATTTGTCTTACAATCAACATTTCTAGCATTACCGGATACTCAACCCATTCTATACACCATACCAAAACCTAATGCACTAGATACCTTATTCAAATTACACAAAGTTATCATTAAATTGCTACACTGACAAGAGAATCTTACTTACACCATCATCATGAAAATCCAACATTTCAAAATTCCATACTATAATTTTTCCAGTCAACTGGCACCCATGTAATAATCAACTCGGGCATAAAGCCAAACAATCATCTCAACCAATGAGTCCCACATCTCAAGAAAAACACTATTTTTCGGGAAGAACAACAAAGTTTGAGTCTGAAGGCGGGAATGGGTCGTGAATCCATTCCCAGCTTATACAGTGTAGTGGAGCAAAGTGCGACCTAGCCCTTTTCTGTTCCTTCACTCTGATTTGGGGACAACCTATATCACTCCCCTCATAGGTACCACCTCCTATGGACCGAACAAGCTTACTTGGGCAGAAAACAAATCCCCCAATTTGTTTCGTGCACCCTTTCAGACCCCGCGGCATTGTCTACATAGGGTAAAGTATCCCACAAGAGTTCTCTTGTCCCCAAAATATCTCTTCGTCCATTTTCCAGAAAATTCAACACATCACCCTTTTTCCCAGAAAATTACTTCTTATCCTATTTTCCCCAGGAACACACTTCATATCCTTATTTTCCCAGGAACACACTTCATATCCTTATTTTCCCAGGAACACACTTCATATCCTTATTTTCCCAGGAACACACTTCATATCCTTATTTTCATAGGAACACACTCATTTCCCAGAAAATCACTTATCTTTATTTCCCAGGAACACACTGTACATATTCATTTCCCAGAAAGCTCAATAACACCATACTTGACACACTATACCAAACCTTACTTTATTTCCTGAAAAATCTATACATCACCATACTTCCTAGATCACTCTTTTCCTGAAAAAAATCATCACTTCTTGAAAAACACAACAGCTATTCGGGTTATTTTTTTTTTTAGTCACACTATACATATGCTCATATCTGCCTGTATGCCCAATTCTTATATTCTTTTCCCCCATAAAAACCTGTTTTTCTAATCTACGGGCTGAAACTAGAAATTAGCCCTCACTAATACAAAAATTAAATTTTAAAGAGTAATTTAGCACCTAAATTTACCAAAACACTAAACCAAAATAATTACCAGCCTACAAGAAAAATTCCCAACTACATGGCACCTACGCTAAGTTCATAAATACAAATTCTACTTCACAAATACAAAAATCACCGAGCACAAAAAGAGTTAAATTTCACCTAAGAGAAATACTGGTCTGGAGAGGTGTTCGTTCCGAAATAACTTAATATTCTTATTATATCATCTATCCCTACATGACCCAGAAAATTATCCACCTCCACTACTTTGTTTCGTTTTGTTTTTCAATTACCTATCCACAGAAGATGACATGAAATTTATTTAAACAGCCTAAGATATTAAAACCAACTCGCTTTATAATTTTAAAGAAACCACAACATAATACAAAAAAGAAAATGCCGAGAGAAATTTACCTTTAGGACTGGAGCAACAACACTTCCTGACAAGCACACTAACCGTCGATAATAATGAAAAAAGGTTTCACAGCCTAATAATAGATAAAATAAATAAATAAAAAATAAACTCTCCCTGAGAGAACACCACTGTCCCGGCTGATTTTCACTTCACCTCCAAGGTTTTTTTTTTTTTTTTCTTTTTGTTTCTCTGCCACAGTGTGTTTGGCCAACGAAACAGGAAACGGGCATTTTGGAACCCTGTTGGTGGACTCCTTGTTGTACTCAGCAGTGGGCCCAGCTCGACAATTCAGCATTCGAAGCATTCACAAGGCCGTCCATGATAGCCATGGCCTTCTCCCCGAGGCCTGGGCGCAGCCCAGCGTTAAAATATGGAGGCAGCAACAACAATAGGTGGACTTTTGGTCCTCAGGCATGTTGGGCTTGAAAGTAAGAAATCGGGTCTGATCCTTCTCCGCCATCTGCATCCAACACGGCAGTCGACCGCTACTTGATAATTTGGGTGTATCAGCGGTCATTTCATCTCCGGCAATGAGATCCTTGAAAATAATCATTTTTTTTTTTTTTTTTTTTTTTTTTGCTGACCGATTTTAGTCTCTTCAGAATACGGGAACACAGCTAGCGGCCAGTCATTCTTACTGCCGACCAGGCCAAAGAAAAAGATTTTTCTTTTCCACACAGGGCCAACAGACCCCAGTACACCTCATTCTGACTGCCCCCTCCACCGCCAAAAGGCGAGGAGAAAAAACTCCGCCGTCCTCTCTTTCTCTGACGGCCAGCCAGAAGTCCAGAACAAAAGTGTTTCTCAACGGATAAACTCTGGGGTGCTTGAAACCGCTGACCCCTCTCATTGGTCGAAACTTCAGCCTAGCAACTCACAGCTTCCCCACGGAATCTTCACTCCCACGCCTCGAGTGACCTCTGACCTTCACACGTGTAGACCAAGCTCTCTTTTTGACCCTGAGGTCTAAAAATAGATTTCTGTTGCTGAATTCCTTACCCAAAAGACGAAACGATGTTACACTTTTGGTGACTTTTCCACGACGCTTGGAAACGCAAAAATGGCGAATTCTTGCTTTGCAGAAAATCACTAATTTTAATTTTCTTTTTCTCTCGTTCCGTGATGTTAAACTAAAATTAATTTTGATTCTCTGAGCTGCACACCTACTCGCCTTTTCCTATCGCGATAAAAGAACAGATAAAATAATTATTTTCAAAAACCCAAAGTCAGTTAAATCAAATATTATTATTATTTTATTTTTTTTTCTTTTCACCAACATGAAATTTTGTTTTCCTGGTAGTGATTAAGACAAGCGAATTTTGCGCATGAATTCCCCTGCCTTTCAACCAGGAGTTTTCTTCTAACGTATGTCATGGGAGAAAATTTTTGCATTAATTAATCTCTGATAAACCAACAGAAAGATTGATCAGGTCTCTCTGAAATTCACCAGAGGTTAAAATTTTCGCCATGACACTTGTGAGTAGAAGGGGATCATGACGTGTTAACATGCCATGGGGTGTGAAATCGGAGTGCGAAAGCATAACATGTCTACTTGTTTATATATATGTCTGCTGTATTTGTATGTTCGAATTTGAGTTTGCTGCGGTGTCATTTCATAGGTCAGGTTAAATCAAGATATTGAAGTTCGCTTTGAGAAGAAGAATAGAATGCTTTCTATTCAGCCTTTAGTTTGTCACAATGGCGTGGAGGATTGGCAATGGCTGGCATTAATTTGGAGCAATCCTGCTTTTAACACAGACAACTCTACGGTCATTTATAACGTTTTTCGGTTGTGGCATACTACTTCGTAATCGGATCTACGGCCACTTATGTGACGTCTCCCACTCGACCAATGAGAAGCGTTGTTAGAAAAGGTATATCCTCCCACTGTGATTTCTTGTTCGCTGACGAGAAAGTGGTCGTTTGTTGACAATTTTACAGCCTTATTCAGTGTTATAGCTCCTAATATCTTCTTATTTTCAATGATTACTGTGAGGAATTCTGATTAAACAATTTCTCAGTGTTGTTTATACCAGTTCATTCATCAATATTTCTTTAATTGTGCTTTATTTACCGGGTTTGTTATCAGCATTTCGCACTTAGGCGTATCCGAATACCTCCATTGGTGGATGAAAACAGCTTCTTAAAATTTATCGTGAGTGCCTAAAATGTGTGTGATTTTGAACATCGTCATTAATGAAATTCTCACGAGAAACAAGAACGAAATTGATTTCTTGTGCACTTTACTCCACTGTGTTTTCTTGTACGCTTTTTACTCCTGAAGTACTCTTTTTGTTGTCAGTTAGTGCGTGCGTGGTTTGAGTTGATAATTAGCTCAATTTAGCTGTTAAAAATTACAGTTAAAATGAATTTTGGTTTTCATTATTCTATTAATGATTAGTTTGGATACGTTTTTTCGTTAGAAGATGCTTTAAACGTTATCATAAACTTCGAGATTTCTACTAATACACATTATATTAAAAAACGTGGTGTAGTTCACAATCTTGGGCAAACCCTGTTAAGTGATATTAAATGTGTGAATTCGAAGGAGAAAAAATTCAATGTTGAAAACAGGATACCATTTGATGGCATGCCATTTATTTCCATTGATCACTGTACATTAGAGTGTCATGAAGGTCTTTCATTGAACAAAAGTAAGTTGAAAGCAATCCAAGATCATGACTACTCGTGTAGTAAAAGCAAAATTCAAAGAACAACAGAAAAAAAAATTGTACAGCACAAATCCAACTGAAAGAAATTTTAAACGGATTTTTTCCCACCCGATTTCATGCTTTTCTCTCGCGAGAATTCCATTAATAACGATGTTCAAAATCACACACATTTTAAGCACTTATGATACATTTTTATGAAGCTGTTCTCATCTACCAATGGAGGTGTTCGGATATCTGCCTAAGTGCGAAATGCTAATAACAAACCTGGTAAATAAAGCAGAATTAAAGGAATATTGATGAATAATTCTGTAAGCCATGCAATAAGAAACATCTTTCTGGTATAAACAACACTGAGAAATTGTTTAATCAGAATTCCTAACAGTAATCATTGAAAATAAGAAGATATTAGGAGCTAAAACACTGAATAAGGCTGTAAAATTGTCAACAAACGACCACTTTCTCGTCAGCGAACAAGAAATCACAGTGGGAGGAGATACCTTTTTTTTTCAACAACGCTTCTCATTGGTCGAATGGGGGGGACGTCACATAAGGGCCCGTATATGCGAAAAAGCCCTGATATCCGAATACAAAGCGGTGTCCCACAAGCGCAAAACATTATACATCACCCAACTCTACGTCGACTGCTTGAAGGTTGGCAATCCTAAAAATCTCTACATTTTTGCTCCCAATGGAAAAATCAAAAATATAGTTTACCAAAACGCTATAACTTAAATGAATTAAAATAAATTTACTGGAAAATTACAAGAACATATTTTCCATTCATTAACTTTCACTCGCTGAACTTGGTGATTCCATGAATAGTATTGTAATATTTACCCGGCAAATACCGGGTATCCCTGCTGGTACTACTAATTTACCCGTCTACTGCAACAATGGCATTTCAAAAATGCTTATCGATGAGGCACGGGTACCCCTGCTAGGAGTACTAATATACCCATCTAGCGTGTTACGTATTAGGCAAAAAAAAAAATAAATAAATAAATAAAAAATAAAATAAAATAAATAAAGAGAACACAAATTTCTATTTCCGCAGCTTAACTGAAGAATTACACATTATGAAAATTTTAAAATGGAAAATATTTCTGCATGTGAGTTGTCGAATGGAAATGCGGTATTTTTTCAGTTGTTCTTTAAAAACGGAAATATAGTGGTAAATAGAAATGCACATTCATGGCGCAAGGATAAAAAATTTTGAAAAATGGTATAACACATCACTCTCATACACCTGTCAAAAAAAAAAAAAAAATGATGAAAAGAAGAAAGATTTGGCCTACTGATGCATTGATATTGTACCTACGCCCGAACAAATAGATAGATGGCAGGGCAGAAATCATGCTTGTTGTACGTCATCTATTCCCGTGAGAAATGGATGAATGAAATTTGTAAGTATGCCGGAGTGATATGGAAACAAGGCCGTAGCTAGGGGGCGCAGGGGGGGAAATCGCCCACCCTGATTCAGGAGTTTGTCCACCCTCGCATTTTCGGCGTTTTCCATAGTTATCTATTAATTTTGCACACCAGTTCATTCGTATACCCGACATAATTGGCCATCCTGAAAAATTAGCCGCCCAACCACCTCTAGAATCATGACTACGGGCCTGTATGGAAGAATTATATACCTAAGAAGTATAGCATACAAAATTTGTACAAATTACTTCTCTGAAAAAGAAACAAAATGGTATTACTTTTTTGGTTGTATAGTTGCGCTACGATAGTTGCCAACAACTCGTCTTAATACCCTTGTGGCTTTCCCCACCTTGTTTAGAAAGCATTTTGCGACCCAGTCTATCTGAGAAAGACACCCCAGGTATCGTGCCCCTTTTCCCTGTTCGACAATTTAGCTAGATTCTACCACTTGTAAACATTCCCACTCACTTAATAAAGAAGCTTATCCTGTGTGAGTGGAATTGTGGGCAAGAAGCTGATCCTTTGTGTCGGATGATTGCTTGCTTGTGAGTAGAAAGGGATCATGACGTGCTAACATGCCATGGGGCGTGAAATCGGAGTGCGAAAACGTAACATGTCTACTTGTTTATATACACTGAAGTGCTAGTAAAACTGGTACAGACGAGCTTATGCAAAATACATAGCAACGCCACCTATGCGCGTACTCGTTTGCGTCCGCTAGTGCGTATATAAAGCGATAGACACCGTTGGCAGCTGTCATTAGGCCGCGGCGGCGCGGTTGATTACAATCCCAGCGAAATCCTTAGGTATCCCAGAACTAAGGCGGCGATCGTTGACCCGTCTTGACAGAGAGAGTAAGTATGTGAACACTGGTGGGTGTTAGACAGACCACCACACCCTTCTTTTTTAGATTGGCATAGAGATGGCGAAAATGGATTCTGCTTGGACATTTGAAATTGATATCGTTGAGTTTCAGTCACACCCTGGTGCGTCGGGCGACTGGTGGGTGTTGTTGTTCTCTGCGGTGCTTCGTTCTCTTTTCCCCCTTCCAGACAGAGTTGTGTCACGGATCACCCTCTCCTTTCACTACATTTTTCTGTTTGTCTTTCCTATTGAGTTCACTTACTCAGATCTCCCAGCTTCTCATTTCTAAGGGCAGTTTTAGACCTGGGGTCAGACACTCCCTTCCTAAAACTTCTTCAAATAACATTATCAAATATCATTAGGCCGTGTGTGGCCTAGTGGTCATCGTTCGTGCCTGCCATGGAGAAGACCTCGGGTTCGATCCCAGATAGGTACGAACGCTCGAACCACTAAATATCCGCCGTGCGTCGGATGGGCACGTTAAGCCGTCGGACCCCGGGTACTGGTCCCCCGGTAATAAATAAGGGCGTCTTCCTCCCCCTTTCTACTTCGCTTCCGTGTCACTTTCCTATCGGGCAATCTAGCCCAAATCTCCTAGCTTCCTATTTCTAAGGGTTGTTTAAGACCTGGGGTCAGACACTTGCTTCCTAAAATCCTCTACATATGATCTGATCTGGCAGCTGTCAGAGCTGTTTTCGGCATGAGAATGACAAGTAATAACAATTTAAGCGATTTTCAACGCGGTGTCATAGTTGGCGCTCGTGAGATGGGCCGTAGTATTTCGGAGGTAGAAACGAAGTTCGGATTTTCACGGACGACCATTGCAAGGGTGTACCGTGACTACAAGAATTCCGGCAAAACTTCCAACCTACGATACCAGTGTGGCCGTAAAAAGATATTGGGTGAACGTGACCATCGTCGGCTGTCAAGAATCGTTTCACGTGATAGGCGTGCAACACTCTCGCAGGTATCATCGGAATTCAATGCTAGAGCCTCAACAAGCATCAGCGTCTGGACTGTGCAACGTACCCTGCACGATATGGGCTTTGGGAGCCGACGCTTAACTCGAGTCCCCTTGATGGGTGCACGACACAGAGCTATGCGCCTCGCTTGGGCACGGCATCATCGCCACTGGACATTTGATAACTGGAAACAAGTAGCCTGGTCTGACGAGTCGCGTTTCCAACTGTATCGGGCAGATGGAAGGATTCGTGTGTGGTGCAAACCCCATGAAGTCATGGATCCCGCCTGTCAACAAGGAACTGTACCGGCTGGTTGGGGGCGGGGGTTCTTAATGATATGAGGTGTGTTTAGCTGGAATTCACTGGGACCCCTGGTACGTCTACAAACGTCTGTGACCGGCCAACGCTATGTGCGCATCCTTTCTGATGAGGTACACCAGTTCATGTCCTGCATTCATGCTGATGGGTTGGGCCTGTTCCAACAGGACAATGCACCTCCACACAAGTGTCGAGACGCCACATTATTGTTAGAGCATATAACGAAGTAAATTTCTCCGTCATTTCTGTCCACGCCAGGATTCGAACCCGGATCCCCTCATTCCGGAATAAGTCACTCTACCAATTGAACTACGCGGACGTTTTATTCTGATTCCTATCTGCCTTTATGTCGTGTGCGTCCTTCTGACAGGTACGTCTCATCTCCTGGTACGTTAATATCATCTCCCCCTTATTTTTTTTTTATTATTATTATTTTTTTTTTCGAAGTGCTGGAGAAAGCATTCTCTTATTTTTCCTATCTCGCGGTGTGGAAATAACATCACAGCAATGCGAGATTTTGAACGGTCGGGTCATCCGGATAGTTCGGGCGCCATTATAACGAAGTAAATTTCTCCGTCATTTCTGTCCACGCCAGCAGGATTCGAACCCGGATCCCCTCATTCCGGAATAAGTCACTCTACCAATTGAGCTACGCGGACGTTTTATTCTGATTCCTATCTGCCTTTATGTCGTGTGCGTCCTTCTGGCAGGTACGTCACATCTCCTGGAACGTTACAAGCAGCATTTATCTGAGTTTGGGGTGTTGTCATCCCACCCAAGTCCCCAGATCTGAACGTGATAGAACACATTTAGGATGCCATGCAACGCGCTATCGAACACAGAAATCAGAGACCTCGGAATACACCCGAATTGTGAAACGCTCTGTAGGAAGTATGGTGTGCATGGAAATATTGTGGTAAATAGGAAGGCACATTGCATATTCATGTCGCAAGCAAAAAAACTTTGGAAAAATGGTAGAAATATCACTCTTAAACATCTGTCAAAAAAAAAAAAAAAAAAAAAGGAAGAAAGATTTGGCCTACTGATGCATTGATATTGTACCTGCGCCCGAAAAATACACTGGCGGAAAGTGAAAAAAGAACACCAAGAAGGAATTGGCGGACGATCATTAAATTTGAATATGTTAATGGTGTCGAGTTTACGTAGATGTGATGTTAATTTCGGGACCAACCGGTGAGTGCTTACGCCACAGCACGGCATAATATGCAAATTATTGTCTGTGGTATTTAAGGAGTACGGCGAAGTGAATGTAATCAGTCGTCGGCGTACGGACACGTGCGAAGGCCCCGGGGAAGACTGTGTACTTACGTATTTTCGGTCTCGTGCAGTGGTGAAGAGCAAAGTACGTGCGAGAAATCCTTCTCATAATTTAGCTGCATGGAGTTGAGTTGCTTCGTCACTAAGTAATTCTCATACAGTTTGAGGTCGTCAAGGATTTGACTGAGTTATTTTTATTTCTTGTTCTTTAAACTTCAAGTTAGAAGCTTTATTTTTGTTTTCCGGTTCCAGGCCAACCGGGGCTCCGTGCCTCCGGAATGGCGAACTTTCTGAACCGACCTGAAACCATTCAGGTTACTCATAATGGGAAGTACCCCAATGTTAATATTCTTAAGGAATTAGTCGACAAACTTGACTATCCGGAACATTTGCACAGTCCAGCGACTTAACAATGGACTTTTCACAGTGCGTTTCCAAACTGCTGCACAAGCACTGCACTACCTTGAGCACCCATTGACAGCCTACAAGGACGTTGCGGTGAACATTTCGCCAGTAGATGACGGCATTCGTACCGTCTATGTCAAACTTGTGCCCATTGACATCCCTAATAAGAAGATCTCTGCGGCACTTACTGGATATGGGGAGATTGTCACCCCCATTCAGAATGAGCGGCACACACTCAAAGGTCTGGAACATGTTTATACAGGCACAAGAATTGTTCGCCTGCGTATGACAAAGCCAGTACCCAATTTCCTTCAAGTGGGCCTTTGGAAGGCCATGGTCACATATGCTGGCATGATACGCACATGCCGTAGATGCGGTAATGCTGGCCACATTGCTCCTCAGTGCCCATCCCGAGCTTGCCCCAACTGTAGTACGGTGGGGCACTTAGAGATCTCGTGCGAGCAAGCCTGCTCCAAGTGCGGTGCGGATTCTCACACCAAATCCAGATGCACCCAGTCATCCTTCGCAGATGTTGTAGCTAGGCCTTCAACATCTCCCCTTGTTTTCAATGAGGAGTTTCCAGAGCTACCCTCCACCAGTAGTATTGTTGTTCCCGGGGACTCTGGTGTTCCTGATGTAGTTGTTACCATGGACCCGGAACATGTTGCTTCTTTGAAATTACCGGTTGTCATACCTGTCGATCCGCCTTTCGAGAATGTCGTGACTTCTGTTAATCAAGAGACCTTGTTTGTTGACGACCGCGTCAATCCTGGAGCTTCTTCTGCTGTTTCACCAGTGCAAGATCTTGAGGTTCTTGAAATGCCATCTGCAGAGGTCACCTCACTGCCGCTTGCCGTTGAATCGGCTGTTGTTATTAAGTCTGAGCCTCCCATGGACGCCGACGTATGTACCGAGGTCCCCGAGCTTCATTCACCCGATTCTCCTAACGCCCAAGTCGGACTTGTTACCACTGTTGCATTTACAGAGGTTATTTCGGATGATGACAACATTTACATAGATTCCGTTGATGATGTTGCTTTCACCTCTCCTCTCGGAACTGTCTCCCTCCCTTCCACCTCCGGGGACAAAGTTGTACCAGTCATCCATTCCAGCAAACCGCCGGGACGTGTTCCTGTTACCATCCACAATGTTACTTTTTCCAGGGACTCGTCCTGCTGACCATTCCTTCCGTCAACAACGACAGTCCTCTTCATCTTCGGAGGGCAGGACTCGCGGCAGCCGTTCGGCAAGTGTTCATCCTGGCCGTCGGGAAAGATCTCCCGTCCAACTGGAGGAAGGGGAACTTCCTCCAAGTAGCCGCCGACGGAACCGTCGCCGGAATCACAATCGCTCCACCTCTGGAGATTGGCATCGTCAGTTCTAAGTGCCGGTCCACGTTTATAAAACGGGTGGGCTAATTTGAATCTACCCTCCTTACTGACCTTTGTTTTGTGTATTTTTGTATTTCAATTATCTGCTTAACCTTCAACCTTAAAGTTTCAACATTAAATATTCAGGGACTTCGGTCCCGGTCAGTAAGGCGTTTGCTCATCGGCTGGATTATGACCCAGGATTTTGATATCCTGTGTGTCCAGGAAACATTTTTTCACAATTTTAGGCATGTTTCGGATTTTCGTCATTACACTAACGCCTCGTGCTGGTTTAGTCTTTCTCCGACTAGTCGCAGGGGTGTCGGAATTATTGTCAACCCTAACTTCAAGGGTCGACAACTGACATTTCAATATGATGACGAGGGTAGAGTGGCTGCTGTCAGCTTTGCCCTCGCTGAGTTTTAAATTCGCGTTATTTCAGCCTATGCGCCATTGGAACCCGCCCAACGGAGTAGATTCCTCAGGAGTCTTCCTTTATTTTTGGGGGTGGTGAAGACTTCCTCATTTTGGGGGTGACTATAATCTTGTAACGGAGCCTCTTGATAAACAGGGGGGTACCTGGCAGAGGGACTCGTCCCGGGCTGTCTTCTCCTGGTTCATGTCGGGGGCGGGGCTGATAGACGCCTGGCGTTCTACTCACCCTGGGGTGTTCGACTGGACTTGGACGGATGGCTCGGGCCCGCATGGACAGGATTCTTGTGGGGGGCCCTGGGGATTGTGACCTTGTGTCTTTTGTTGATTGTGATTTTAATTCTGTGTTTCTCCGTGTGAGTGACCATCGTGCCGTTTCTGGTGAGATAGTTCTAACAGGTGCCCGGACACGAACTCAGGGCCCGTGGAGGATGAATCTGAATCTTATCGAAGATGATGACATCCTTCAGGGCCTCGAGAGGTTGCTTCGGGGTGAAATTTAGTCTGGCCGCCCCGGTGGCGCAGTGGTCTAAGCGATGGCCTCTGATCATTCGTCCGAACGGGGTCCGGGTTCGAATCCCGGTGAGGCATGGATGTTGTGTTTGTCTTACGGCACTGGCTCTCTCCCTTCCCTGGAACCAGTGACCCTAAATTAGGGACGGGCGACTGCTTATAGCCCACTGAGTTGCTCACGGTGGTCGTTAAACCTCCAATCAAAAAAAAAAAAAAAATTTAGTCTGAGAATCATCACATTGGTGAGTGGTGGTTAAACTTAAAGTGAAATCTTATTTACAACTTCAGGGGAAACTTTCGGCTCGTCAGCGGCTTTTAGAGCGAACTCGCCTTGTCTGTATGTTGCGTGCATGCAAAGCCGGGCAGCAAATGGGAGCGCAGAATGCTGGTATGATTGCTGAACTTCAAGCTCAGTTGACAGATTTATATTGTAAAACCGGCCAAAGATGCACACAGGACTCTATTTCACAAAATTTAGAAAACGAGATTTCACTTGCAAGTTTTTTTGCGAAATCTCGCAGAAACAAAATTATTTCCCAGGTAATTCCTGGCTTACAGCATGAGTCACGCTTCGTGACCTCTCAACCAGAAATTCACAATTTGGTTTTCTCGCATTTTAGAGACCTGTTTGCATCTGATGAAGTGCAGCAGTCGTCCGTCGACTCTTGGTTCGCTGACGTGACCCCAACTCGACGCCGCGGCTTCTGTGCTTACATCGGACCCTGTCCGTATTTCTGAGGTGAGGCAAGCCATTGCCGGCTTGCGTAATGGTCGCAGTCCGGGTACTGATGGCATCTGTGTCGAATTTTATAAACGTTTTGTTGATTTGCTTGCTGAACCTCTATGTGATGTTTTTAATCATGTTCTGTCAATTGGGCAGTTAACCACGACGATGCGGCTTGGTCAGATCGTTTTGGTTAACAAGCGGCGTGATGGTCCTGGTCGTGATTTGGGAGAGTGGAGACCCATCACTCTTCTCAATTATGATTATAAGATTGTGGCTAAAGTCCTTGCTAACCGACTGATTAGGGCTATTTCTGCCCTAGTAGGCGTGTGCCAGGTTTCTGGAATCCCGGGGAGGAGAATTTTTCAAAAGTTAGTCCTCGTGCGGGACGGTATTCACTACCTCGACCGCAAGAGGTTGAAGTGCTGTATCCTTTCTTTGGATCCGAGCAAAGCCTTTCACAGGGTCTCTCACAAGTACCTTGTGACCCTGCTGGAGGCTTGTAACTTTAGCCAAGATTTTGTACACATGGTGAAGGTCTTGTATACTGATATCTTTAGTTTTATCCGAGTCAACGGTCAGCCTACGGACTGCTTTCCCATCCGGAGAGGGGTCCGCCAAGGCTGCCCGTTGTCTGCTGCACTGTTCGTACTGAGCATTGAAACTCTCCTTAAGAAGATTCAATCTGCACCGAATATCTCTGGCATCCCAGTTCCGGGTTCGAGCTTTATAACAGCTGAGCTTAAATACCTTGCGTATGCAGATGACGTTGTTCTCTTCCTTCGGGATGAGATTTCCTTGAGAAATTTGTTTCATGTTTATGATGTTCATGCGGACAGTGCAGGTGCTGCATTGAATGTGGATAAAACTAAAGCCTTGTGTTTTGGGGATTGGTCACCTGACGTTTTGCAGTTTGTAGGCTCAACCGATGATCACATAAGGATCCTCGGTGTTTACTTTGATAAAAAGTGGGTTCACCGTAAGACGTGGCCTTCTGTTCAACAGAAGCTCACGTCGGAATGTGCTTGGTTGGAGGGCTGCCAAATTTCTTTTTTTAATAGGGCTAAATTGGCTAACAGTCTCTTGTTGGTTTCCAAAATTGCTCTTTGCGGTACCCTACAACTCCCGACGTACAGGGTCCTTTTGGCTCTAAATTCTCTAATTTTTCGATTTGTTTGGGGAACTAGAGCTCTCCTTTCTCGGGATTGCCTGGTTCAACCAGTCCAGGGGGGTGGGTGTTCGGCACATTCTTGCGTGGTGTTGCGCGTTGATGGTTTCTAATATGGCCTACATCCTGAAAAGCGATTCTCATCCTAGCTTTAATTTCGCGTGTTATTTCATTTCCTATAATCTTAGCTTATTTTCTTTCGCTTGTAACTACCTTGGGCATAGAGCTCCGAGGCCCGGTGGACCACATGGCACTACCATTTGTGAGGCTAGATTGTTAACTAGCCAGAACATCAGGTGTTCCTCTTGGCATGAACCCGATGCCATTTATAATGTATTCTTACCATCCTTCGCTCCTCACATTCAGCGCAGGTTTCCCGCCTTGGGGATGAACTGGAGGGTCGCATGGGCCAATGTTGCGTTTGCGGGTGTGGAAGGTCGTGTGCGTGACCTGCAGTGGCCCTTGTGGTGATTTTCAGCCACGATTCCCTTTTTCGTTGGGGACCCAGACTGTCCCCACTGCGGACAGCCGGAGTCTTTATTCCACCGATTTGTGGAATGTAATTTTGTTCGAAAAGTTTGGCAACTTTAGATGGATTTCTGTTAATATGTGTAATTTTTAAATTATTGTTTTTAAGCACCCGCTACCTGTTTCCGGTCAGCGTGCTTATGGTTTAAAGGTGATCCTTGCTACTGCTGTGTACTGTTCTGTCTGACCATGTTAGGCTCTATTCGAATAGGCCTGGTGTGGTCGCTCTCTTTGTCAAGATCAGATTGCGTGAGGGGGTGATTTCAGATTTTCACCACTGGCCGGAAGACGTTTTTCGCGTCCGATGGCTTTGTTGGTCTCGGCTGGTTTCCCTACGCAATAATGTGCTCTGCTTTCGGTACTGAATGCGTTTTCTGTTGGAGCATGTCGCATGCCTGACGACCGCTGCTCTTTTTACTTGCTTGTCTAGATCCTGTGTTTGCATCATGAATTGTATTTACATGCGTTTCTACTGTGTATGTATTGTCTACTCAGGGTAAGAAACTTGATGTTAACGCAAGTTTCTTACCCTGAGTAGACAATACATGTACATCGTGCGTTAACAGCAAGTTTCTTACCCTGAGTAGTCTATGTGGCACGAAATCCTTGTTTATCATCAACTGTATGTATTGTCTTTGTCTGAATTTGTTTATGCTTGTCCCGCGCTTTTGTTCTGTCTGTTGTCTGTGGCAGGTGTTGTGCCTCTCGGACAACAGTTCAGACCACTTCCTGCGTTTTTGTCATGCCTCTCGGGCTGGGAGGAGTGTGACAAATTACTTTTCATGCTTTTGTTTTGGTTGGAGGTGCTTAGATGTGGGTCCACTTTTTTCTCTAAGCACATCCACCCTGTTTTCAGAGATACTTCTTCCCTGGAAGTGTTATTGCTTGTGTTTAGTCTTCCGAGTTTGGTAAGTAAGGTAAGTAGTTTCTTTTCCTTTCTTTTCTTTTTAGTGTGTGTATGTGTGTGTTTCACCTCGATGATGAAGTGCCTTGGCTGACCCATAATATAGGTTTCAGCAGAACAGTGTACAGCCTTGTGCTGTACCCCAGTTCACTAACTCAGAAGAAGCTGCAATGCCTGGACATGGAAGACTTGTACGATTTCAGCAGTTATCGGACTTTGAGCGAGGCGTCTAGTCGGACTCCGCGAGGAGGGGCGGTCGTATCGTCGTATTGCGGAGCGAATTGGACGGGAAGTATCGGTGGTGGTACGATGGTGGCTTAGATGGTCCACGCGAGAAGACGTACAACCGGGAGTCACAGACGGACTGATGAGCGGACCGATCGACGCATAAGAACAGCGACGTTGTCAAGCAGAACATCCACTGCGACGCAAATCCGAGCTGCCCTTGCACCTGAGGTGACTGTGCGAACAATCCGCAACCGTCTACTGAATGCAGGACTACGTGCACCTCTGGCATGTGTACCTCTGACTCTAGCCCACCGTCAGGAACGGCTACAGTGGTGTCGCCAACGTCTGCACTGGGGAACGCAATGGCGATCTGTCGTGTTCAGCGATGAAAGCAGATTCCGCTTGGGATCTGCTTTCATCTTTCAGGCAGGGCACAGAAACTGAAGGAAGTTTCAGCGAAGCTAACGATTCTGACAGGATAGTTTGTAAGTGAGAGAGAAAGGGAGAGAGCATCCTAGATGGCGCCACCTCACAAGCGTACGATTTTGCACATAGAAGGCAGAGAGAAATTAGGGGAGGCTTAGGAACGAACGCCTTTTATATGCACCCGAGAGATTCCTACCCGAGGCCCGTCACTTAACGTGCTCGTCCGATGCACGGAAGATATTCAGCGATTGTTAAAATTCCACACCAACACGGAGAGCCCTCAGGGCTCAAGCCTACCAAGCTAGGTTTGAACATGGGGTCCCTCAATCAGTAGCCTGAATCTCTAACCACTAAGTCAACCGCGGCTCGATTTCAAATTTGGAATACGTGTACTCCATACATACTCATTTATTCATAGAACCAACTGGAGGTATATCATCCGATGGCACATCTGGGATTTTTTTTTTTTTTTTTTTTTTTTTTTTGAGGTTTAACGACCACCTAGAGCAACTCAATGGGCTATAAGCATTCGCCCGTCCCTAATTTAGGGTCACTGGTTCCAGGGAAGGGAGAGAGCCAGTGCCATAAGACAAACAACATCCATGCTTCAACGGGATTCGAACCCGGACCCCGTTCGGACGAATGATCAGAAGCCATCGCTTAGACCACTGGGCCACCGGAGCGGCCATCTGGGATAATAGATAACTCGTTGTCACATGCTGGGCAAATGGACCGCACAATTTTATGACATGACAAATATAGTGATGAAGCGACAGTATATTATTTATGAGACTGACACAAATATAGCTAATGTAAAAACTTACACAAATATACTTTATGCAAAATTAAATTACTTGTGATCAGTAACTTTGTTGTACTAATTATTTATGTGTGTCACTTTACTCATTTATTAAACAATTTCTCTTGAAATCTATAATATCTAAAGTGAAGTAATACGAGATTATATTTATATTTATTGACGCAATTATTTGTAAGTACAAATGGTTACTTATATTTGAGCATGTCATGTACTCGTTTACAATACGATTGTAAAAAAAAAAAAAAACACGAGTAGGTTCAGGTTCTCATTTTTAAGTAAATTTCTTTATCAGTGCAGCAGTGGACTGAAAATGATTCATGTTGATTATACACGGAAGAACAATTGAATTAGGGATACCTGTCTAGTAACGTGTAGCACCACCTTTCGCCCTGATAACGGCGGCGATTCGTCTCGGCATGGACTCGACAAGACACCGAAAGCATTGGGAAGCCATACGGATCCACGACCCCTGAACAAGTTCCCACAGTTCACGAAGATTTGATGGAAGGGGGTCAGCGTCTCGAACATCTCTCTCTCGAGGGCATCCCAGGTGTGCTCGACGGGATTGAAGTCAGGTGACCTAGCTGGCCAAGGAAGCGAGGCACGTCCATGGAGTGTTCATCCAACTATTCGGATACAATTCGGGAGCGATGGCACGGTGCATTGTCTTATTACAGGATGAAGTCCCCAGTGGGATGTTGAGGACGCACAAACGGGAGCAAATGGTAGTCC
The DNA here is from genome assembly GCA_039090855.1 of Macrothele yani. Taxonomy (NCBI): domain Eukaryota; kingdom Metazoa; phylum Arthropoda; class Arachnida; order Araneae; family Macrothelidae; genus Macrothele; species Macrothele yani. Next base: position 39,398,457 of record CM077004.1, read on the forward strand.
AGGATATCCCGGTAACGTTGACCTGGGAGGGACGATGTCACACGTACCAGGTGTCCCATTTCAGCCCACGTAAACAGTCCCCAGACGAGAATGCCACCCCCACCAGCCTGAAGAGTACCCTGCTGGCAAGAAGGATCCATCGCTTCATGTGGTTTACGCCGTACTCGTATCCCGCCATCCGCATGTACCAACGTAAATCTCGACTCATCAGTCCAGGCAACATTTTCCCACATGTCTAGGGTGCAGTGGCGATGTTCTCGCGCCCATGCTAATCTTTGTACCCTGTGATGTGCGGTCAGCAGCGGTACCCTCTTGGGACGATGGCTTCTATACCCCATAGCGAGATGGTTCTGGATGGTGTACCAGCGTTAAATTGCAGAGTGATTTCTTGCACTGTGGCCCGTCTATCCGCTGTTACATTGCGAGCTAGCCAACGATGACCCCGCTCATCCACACGCTGTTGTCCACAGCAGTTGACCCTTGCAGGGATGGTTTTACCGGATTCGCTGTACTCACGGTGCACCTGTGACACAGTGGCTCGTGAAAATCCCAGTGCCTGCAAGACTTCCGAGATAGAGTGACCCATTCGTCGGGCCCCGACAATTTTCCCACGATCAAATGCGCTTAGATCCTTCGTTTTACCCATACTGTGTCAGACTCTTACATATTCCCGTCGCATCACTCCTTATATTGTCAGATCTGTGCATAAGTCATGTCGTTTCCGTTTACAGGGCCGCCCACAGCGCCACATTTGCACAACGCCAGGTGTCTCTAATTCAATTGCTCTTCAGTGTATATACTAGGGAAATTCGGATTTCAACCTCCGTTGCAATGTGCCACGCAATGTAAGCCCAGTAGCCAGCTCGCGCCATAGTATTAAGCGATGCTTTCTCCACATGCTACACGATCGGACATCTGGCGTTAGATCTGAGTGTCGTACGGACAAGTAAACATGTGCATTGGATTAGACTTTAACATGTGTGTTGCAATTAAACATGTGTATAATGTATAGAACTTCCTGCCCAAAGTACTTCCCTGCTCGAATTAAACATGTGTGTTGCATACGGACTGTAAACATGTGTGTTGCAATCGATGTTCCTGCCTCTGTGGAATTCGTGCAGTCATCCATTTTTCTCAGGTTGAACGGAAAATTGCGGCAGAAATTCGTCGGATAATGAGAAGAGTATACGGTCCGAACTTTATCAGTGAAGGATGTGTGAGAGAGAGTGGTGTAGAAAATTTAGAGACGTGCATGACGAAGGGGGTCAAGGTCGGAGATTCCTGGTGACAGATGAACTTGTTCAAAGTGTTGACAAAGAAGGTATGTCACTGCTTGGTCAGCAGTAGGTAATGATGCCTCGCCGTCGTGTCAGACAGTCGTATAATTACATCAGCGAGGTCGGCAGAGGTCGTATTACCAACATGAGAGGCTGCAATTTTGCCCTCGAGGAAGACCAGCAGGTCGTATGGGACACAATGTGTCTGCCGTGGCAAGAGTGTGCAGATAATTGTACACCAAAGGACGTAGGGTACGAAGAGAAGGTTCTGGGTGTCTTACACAGAAAACGTCGAGGAACAACAGTCATCTCATGAGGATGTCTTTGAGTGACCGCTCTACATCATCAACGGTGTTTGGCGCAGCAGTTGCGAACTGTGACGCTTTCTCCCCTGTCAGCTGTGACAATACGTCGCCTGATATTACAGTTTGGACTGCAGGCTAGTCGGTCTCTCCTTAGGCTACCTTTTCACCGTCGGGTCAAAATTTTCTTGGACACTCGTGGAAATTTTTTTTTTTTTTTAGAGGAGAAAAGTGTTTCGGTGCAGTTGGGTTCCTGCACGTGCCTTTCCGAGGAAACTTAGTCTTTTTAAAGACTGGGTCCTAGTGCTTGGCTCATCCCCACACCTCGATGCGGTGATGCCCCTCCCCACTACTACGAGAGGGCCAAGTTGGGAATAAAAGCAAGTGATCTGCTTATCGATCACAGAATCTGTGGTCAACCACAGGTTCAAAGATGGCCAATCTGAGCCCTGTCTCAGAGCGGCCAACAGACTTAGATTCACTTATTTCCAAATGTACGGCAGACTTGGAGTTTGTCTTAGAAGATAAGTCTTGTAAAATAAACAGCCCAACTAGAATTCAAGTCCGTAGTATCTTTCAAAGGCTTCAGGACGTGAGTTGGATATTTAAATTTGCTGGGGTAGTTAATGTAGGAAAAGATCATGCATTTGATGAATTTTTCTTTCTAGTAGTCTTTAACACTGCTAGACTGAAAAATACTGTATAATCACATTTATAATTTCAATGCTTTTATTTTGCAGTTAAGAAAAGGATCGTATATGATGGGGAGGGAGGGGGTGTTAAAACTCCAATTGCTTGGGGCAGCATGAAGCCTAAATCCAGACATGACTACTTTGATAAATGAAAAGTTGAAAACGGATAGAAAAAAGAATGAATGGACAAAATTGGTTATTGGAAAGAAAAAAATTGGATACATAAGTTTATCGAATGAATTAAAAGAAAACAATCCTGACGATTTTAAGGAATAAAGACACAATGAGAAAAGCAATTCCAGCTAATGAAAGTCTAATGGCAACTCTTCGATATTTGGCAACCGGGAGTTCGTATGAAACTCTGAAATTTACAACGGCCATTTTCCCATAAACTTACGAATAATTTTGAAGCTTCCATTTTTTTTTCAGTTCTTTTCGGAAGCACCTTCGGATTTTTTTTTAATAGAAATTCTCTTAACACTGAATGTGTGGTTCCAAAAGGTTAACTCATTTTCTATAAGCTTTTAATTCTTTATTCACGTAATCCCTTGTTTTCAATTTTCCATAAACATGGATTCTCGCGATAATCAATATATTGTGTCCCCATTTCTTAGCTTAACTACCGGTTCTCAGGAATTTTAACTATTTACACGTGGCTTTAAAAAATGATTGTGCGTCCACAGACTCTCCCTCAGAACTGCAGTTCTGTCCCTCCTCAAGGTCAACATTTCAGACAGGCGTTCAAAAGCTTCACTTATGCTTCACTCTGGGCTACACGTCGCCTCTGGCACCAAAAACCTCGGGCACCCAGTTGCTGGAGTGACATTCAAGAGTTAGTGCGCTTTGGCACCTTTAATCCGTTTGAGCCAAACACGTGGACTTTAAATGCTTATCTGAAACAACCGAAACTCACTTTAGATGAAAAGATAAAAATCATTGGGAGTGGTGTGCAGAATACTGGCATGTGTGTGTCTGTAGTACGCGTGCAGAACCTTGCGAGTGCGGTATGTTACATTCAGAAAATATTTTTGTAATACTGTATAATAGTGGAAAAGTAGGTGACATTAAACAAAAATCTTAAAGAACCTGCTCTTGTGACGTAGAGTGATGTCAAAAAAAATTAGAGAAAAAACTGCATGTAGTGACAGTAAAATCAGTGGTAATGTTGAAAAAAAAATAACAAAAGGTAAAAGGGAGAAAACTTTGAACTCTTGTAATAAGACGCCATTGTATCGAAAAGAACGGTGTCGTCGCCGGTGCGGAAAACTTAGCTTTTGCGGCCGTTCGTACTTTGACCCCTCCCTTTTGAGATAGAACAAGGCTGCCCCTCTGTGACTTTCAGACTTCCTAGGAGTGTCCCCGCTATTTTTTTTTTTTTTTTTTTGTTTTTTGTTGTTGTTTCTTCACCACTGATTGCCCGAGAAAGGTTAGATGTAGTGTGGCTTAAAAATCGCCGAACCTCATGGGGACACGTGAACTGCCATTTCATTACAATTCGTTTTGAGTGTGCATCGTTTCGGATTTTTAACAATGGAATCTTTTGAAGTCATTAAGACAACAATAAATAACAAATAAAGCAATTTTTTTTCTTTTCGAAAATTTTCGATATCTCTTGAGACACTGGTAATTTTCATGTAAACAAGTTCTATTTTTTGGTATTTTCAAATCAAGTAGGAAAGAACGACACATAATATGACGATATATATCTGAAAGGTATGTTATAATGACACTCATTTTGCACCCACAGGTTACCCACCATCGTGTTAAAGCTCTCATCAATACCAAAGAACCCCTCCCTTTTTGGGTGAGTCGAGAGGAAGCCCAAATTTCGCTACGATAGATACTTAACTATCGGGAAAGACGCATAGCAGCAAAATATATTTTTGTAATGGCTTATCTCATTTAGCATCGTAATTTATGCAGATCGCAATGAGATATCGTTACGTTTATGTTAAACGTGATGAAATAATGTTCGGCGATAGTTCAGTGAAAGATGTTGAGTAACAATGAAATTTAACTATTGTTAGGTCACTTTATGAAACAGCAGGCGGCACGATCAGATTTCAACAATGGTTTTGATAATGGGGCACCGTTACCCATTTTCGTTACATCGAAATGTTTTACTTTCGATTACTGTAGAGAAGGAGGAATAGCATCAAAAATCTGTCACTCGCCTTCATCTGGAAAATATGGGCACATAGTTTTCTGGGATTTCAGACGCAGAGGTATCATTTGTACCATGATTTGTACAGAGTAATTGTCAAAGACTAAGCCTTTGTCTTTTTTTGAGCATGTGACGTATTTCTCTGAATTAACTCTCCTGTCAGAGATTCGTTTTTTATGTAAATCATGTTACATCTCAGCAATATTTCTTTCTGAACGACATGTCAGATCCTCCGAACTTTTTTATACAGCTTGGCAACGGCTGACAGTGAGTAGGAACTAAATAAACGCACCCAGTGTGGACAGGTGCGCAGTAGTGTTAACATAAAACTATATACTGCTTTAAATTTAGACCGTATTATTTTGATGATTTGTACGGCAAATGAGATATTTACGTTTATTATGTGATTGTGTCTGCAAGATTGTTTTATGTATGTGTTCAAAGAAAAAATGTATTTGTGACTAAGCTGCGTTGCGATTCCGCAAAGAGGATTTGTTTGTCAACAACCGGAAAGCCAAAAAAAGCAAGTCTTTTGATACTATGTAAGTTCCATTTCTTGCTACTGTATTTCAGTCTCTGTGACCGTATAACGAAACAGAAAATTGTCGGTGACGGAGCTCGACCCAGAATCCTCCAGAATCGGATGATTTCCAAGTTAAGCTGCATGACAGAATGTATCACTGCTACTTTTCATCTTGACATGTGCTTCATGTCTCTCCCCCACCCGAGGTCACGAAATCGCAGGTTTCGAGGCCGCTGTAAACCAGTCTTGAAGTAACTATGTAGAAGAAATCATCGCCAATTCCAGACGAGGTGTGCAAGAAGCATCACACATTTTTGAACCGAAGAACGAATTCTCATTAATTCCAGACGATGTGTGGAAGGACCATCTCACACTTTTCAAAAAACCCGAAGGCTAATAGATCCATTTCCACTATTGGGAGCCAATACAACGAAACACAAATTTGCCTGTGCCGGGGATCGAACCCGCATCCGTAGCCGAATGCTTTCCCAAGCAAGATGCAGACCGAATTTATCGCTGCAACTTTGCCGTCTTGACATATGTTTTACTTCTCTGCTGGCGTTATGCAAATGTGGCGCTGTGGGCGGCCCTGTAAACGGAAACTACATGACGTATGCAGCGATCCGACAATATAAGGATTGATGCGACGGGAATCAGTAAGAGTCGGACGCAGTATGGGTAAGATGAAGGATCTAAGCGCATTTGATCGTGGGCAAATTGTCGGAGCCCGACGAATGGGTCACTCCACCTCGGAAGTCGTGAAGGCACTGGGATTTTCACTAGCCACTGTCACGGGTCCACCGTGAGTACTTCGAATCCGGTAAAACCATCCCTGCAAGGGCCAACTGTCGTGGACAACAGCGTGTGGATGAGCGGGGTTATAGTTTGCTAGCTCGCATTGTAACAACGGATAGACGGGCCACAGCGCAAGAAATCACTCGGCAATTTAACGCTGGTGCACAAAAAGGTGTAACCAGCCACACCATCCAGAACCGTCGGCCATCTCCTCGTTGTGGGGCACAGAAGCCATCGTCCCACGAGGGTACCGCTGCTGACCACACATTACAGGGTGCAAAGATTAGCATGGGCGCGGGAACATCGCTACTGGACCCTAGACATGTGGAAAAATGTTGCCTGGACTGATGAGTAGAGATTCACGTTGGTACATGCGGATGGCAGGATACGAGTACGGCGCAAACCACATGAAGCGATGGATCCTTGTCAGCAGGGTACTCTTCAAGCTGGTGGGGGTGGCATTCTCATCTGATGACTGTTTACGTGGACAGAAATGGGACCCCTGGTACGTGTGACATCGTCCCTCACAGGTCAACGTTACCGGGATATCCTGGACGGCCATTTGCTCTCGTTTGTGCGTCTTCAGCATCCCACTGGGGACCTCATCCTGCAACAAGACAATGCACCGTGCCATCGCTCCCGAATTGTATCCGAATAGTTGGATGAACACTCCATGGACGTGACCTCGCTTCCTTGGCCAGCTAGGTCACCTGACCTCAATCCCATCGAGCACATCTGGGATGCCATCGAGAGATGTTCGAGGTTCTGACCCCCTCCATCAAATCTTCGTGAACTGTGGGAACTTGTTCAGGGGTCGTGGATCCGTATGGCTTACCAACGCTTCCGGTGTCTTGTCGAGTCCATGCAGAGACGAATCGCCGCCGTCATCAGGCCGAAATGTGGTGTTACACGTTACTAGACAGGTATCTTTTATTCAATTGCTCTTCAGTGTATAATCTGAAATTAAATCTCAAACACATCTTCTACAAACTATTTCGTTATCAACAGAATATACAAAGAGATGGTAAATGGTTTCCTGGCAAACACATAAGACACCCTGCAAAAGATAAAGTTTTCTGAAATTACGGTGTTGGGAGGAAAAAAATAAAATGCCAAACACTTTTGCAGATACTTATAAGATCAGAGGGATACAAATGCAGTGAAAATTAATACAGAATCGATCACAATTCAAACGACAACGACGAAGTCCTGTTGAAACCAATATTCTGATAGTTTCATTTCCTGAGAAGTTACCTGCAGCTTTGAAGTGTATCTTTCATCGTGTTATTCTAGCTAGCACTATTTCCAACGAAAGTTCCTTACGCATTCACTCCCACGAAATACTGCCTCCTCAAAAGGAGTTTCCATTTTATAGTCACAAATTTCTTTTTTTGTAAACAATTGCACATAAAAGAAAATAGCTAGTTATTTTTTTGTTTGTTTATTTTTGTGCCAGTCATCTGTTACGTTGTGTGATATGCATTTGTGTGAAGCAATGCTTACATTCACAAGTGATGTGTAATCATAAGCAGCAATTAACAAAATATGCTCGATTTGACACTTAATATAAAATATACATTTAACATAAACTATGCTCTATTTGAAATTTAATATAAAATATGCATTTAACATAAAATATGCCGGTTTGGTCCATTTCACCGAAAACAAACCACTTGACCGAAGTTCACTTCACCGAAAATCACTTCATCGAAAAGTTCGTTTCACCGAAAAGTCGTTTTGCCGAAAAGTTAGTTTCACCGAAAGATCACTTTATCGAATGTTCACTTCATCGAAAGATCGTTTTAACCAGCTGCTAATTCCGATCGAAAGGCAATATTCTTTGCATTTGAAACTCAAATTTATTTATTTATTTATTTTCGTGAGATGCAGCCTAATGTCGATCTCATCCACAGATGTGTCTCCTAATACCTCAAATATTAATACTACTCTAAAAATGTGTATTTCAGTGAAATCTCGTGTGTGGAACATTTGCCCATATTTAATCTTATGAGGACTAAATTACATATAGGTATTTATATAAAGTTGAACTGATTTAGCTCACCAAGTCTAAAATCGTCTATCTAGATAAATCGAAATTTCTAGGTAGGGTCTCACATTGAATATTTAGATGACACGAACCTTTATAGAACTCCCTATTTTATTATTATTGAAGGTTTAAGGACCACCGTGAGCAACTCAATGGGCTATAAGCAGTTGTCCGTTCCTGATTTAGGGTCACTGGTTTCAGGAAAGGGAGAGAGTTAGGCACGGATGTTGTGTTTGCCGTAAGACAAACACAACATCCGTGCCTAACAGGATTCGAACCCAAACCCCTTCACTGACTAATGGTCATAAGCCAGTGTTTAGACCACTGCGCCACCGCGGTGGCGAACTCCCTTTGCACTAAGATTTGATATCTGTTTTACTTATGTCTCTGCATCAATTAAAATTGTTTTCTCTGCTGTTTTTCGTGGATCTGGGTTTAAAAAGGCTGTTGGCACTTGATTGGTCCCTGTACTTTATTAACTAGATCAATTAGGGGCAAATTTGTTTGCTTAAATGAAGTGATTAATTGGAAGAGAAGATACCTGTAAACCGTAAATTTGAAACAAATGGAAATGAAACCCTTCTTCAAATTTAATCTGAGGTTACGACGAAGTGAAAGATGTTTTTACTAATGTTGCCGTCGGGAAACTGCAAATTCGTACCCGGGAGATTGGTACCCTTCTGCTGCTGCGACGTTACGTGGGCATATACAAATTGCATGGCTAACATATTGCCGTCAATTTGTAGATTTTTTTAAAGCTATGGTGTTCGGTGAAACAATAGCTTTATAGTATAAGACTGATCCTAGTTCAGAAGGGGGGTAGGGGGCGGGTCTTTTCCCCTTTTTAGTAGGCAAAACTGAAAGGAATTGTAAGCAAATTTGAATCGGCCGTTCATATGGCTTGCATAAAAAGTTAAAGCTTGTAGAATTGAGTTTTCACTCAGGCACAAAACATTAATGGGTCCTAGGCCTTTCTAGCAATTTTCAATCCGCCGAGCTCAGATTCTGGACGTTTACATAACAAGTCAACGTTATAGCATTGCACTTTTACTTAGGCACAAAACATTAATTAATAAGCCCTAGGCCTTAAATTGATAATCCACGGAGCTCATATTCAAAAGGTTTACATAACAAATCAAGTAAATAATGTTGCGCTTATTAAAAACTTTTAAAAAGACCTATTCCGGTGGCAACTTGTCCTAAACTGAGGTCGCAAGCTTTATGGGAAGATGCAAGAATATTTCGATTTGGTGTCATTAAACAAGTAGTAAAAGGATCTACGGGGAATTTTCGGTGGGGAAACATTCCGTGACCACAAATTATAGATGTTTGAATGACAAATCCGTCTAAAAGAAAAGAAATTTAAAAGTTCGCCATGTCCAGGGTTGGTAACACGTGGTTTTTTTCCGCATGAATTTCATCTATAATAAAATTACATTCATACGGAAAATGAAAAAAAGAAAAAGCATTGTAAAATCAGTTTGTTTAGTTTTGACAGGTTTGAACCACATTCTCGTGTAAATTATTTGAAATTTAATTGCTCATACTTACAACTTTAACAAACAAGTTTTTATCTTCAGAATTTATTATTTTAATTAAAGACTTTCAGAAGCAACAATTTAAAAATACAGATATAATTGATCCCCCACCCCATCTGGCGTCAGTGATTTTTTTTTTTTGATTGGAGGTTTAACGACCACCGTGAGCAACTCAATGGGCTATAAGCAGTCGCCCGTCCCTAATTTAGGGTCACTGGTTCCAGGGAAGGGAGAGAGCCAGTGCCGTAAGACAAACACAACATCCATGCCTCACCGGGATTCGAACCGGGACCCCTTCCGGACGAATGATCAGAAGCCATCGCTTAGACCACTGCGCCACCGGGGCGGCCCACAGTGATCTAAGCGATGGCTTCTGAGCGTTTTTCAGAGATGGATCCGGGTTCGAATGCCGGTGAGGCATGGACGTTGTGCTTGTCTTACGGTACTGGCTCTCTCCTCTGGAACCAGTGGTTGTATATTAGGGACGAGCAACTGCTTACAGTCCAATGAGTTGCTAATGATGGTCATTAAACTTAAAAAAAAGAAAGTAATTACATGATTTCATTTGTCGTTGCTATGCACATATAAACTCCTAAATTTAGGAGTTCCAAAATCTATTCTATCGTAAGCTTACAATTGTTGCGATTATAATTCCATATTTTTCCACTCCAGGTATTTTACGTACTTTAAGTTTGAAATAGTCTCAGTTATTGTACGGAATTCTCAAAAATAAATGAATGAAATAAAGCAAAGTTAAAAGTTCCTACAGAAAGGTAATTATTTCAACATTGTGTGTAAGTATACGAGTATTTATATTGTCTAGTGTCATAAGTGAGAAAAACATCCACTAAAGATTCAATTACATTATCCAGTTTATGTGCTTGCAGATACTTTAAGTCATGCAATACTGTTTTTAAGCTGTTTTCAGCGAATGATGAAGACCTTCATTTTTAATTTATTTTTACTGACTGAGTTTCCTTTATGTGTTGATTAATAAATGGAAAGATAATTGCAACAAAACATTTATTTCGTGGAAAATTGGTCCTCCGACTTTCAACTTTAAATTTGTTTTTCATTTTGTGCGGGCATGCAGTTATTCTCCAAGAATATTTTAAGATATACACAAAGCGACCTGAGAATCCATGAGATGTCACTTTCCAAACTGGGAAAATGCGCCTCATCACTGGGTGTAGTGTGATCTGTAAGCCCACAATTCCCAGAGCCATCTGGATTCTAGATCTGCCGCTTTCATGAAAGTCCAATGAGTTGACTTCCGAAATGTCAGATGGCGCCTTCTTACATTGTACGTGGAACTAATGAAGAAGCATGGGTATAGTTAAGTTTTTCATCCCCCTCCCCAGCTTTGTTCAGGAAGGGAACAATACCAATATGTGGTTAGACTGTGCTGTCACATCGTGATCTCTTCCCCACGCGACTACCTCTTAAATTGCTCTCTGTAGTCGTTCATGGGATGGGGGGGGTATAGACAGAAGATGTTCTCCCTATTACAAGAACGGAGAAAAAACACCAGACGGATGATCGGGAACCTAATTGATCACTCTCTGTGGGAGGCTTGCAAAGCCTTACTATACTGTTTGGTTACCCGTAACTCCAGTTGGTGTTCTTCAGCATTCGACTAAATGCCAAATCCTCAGACAGAATACTTTGCTATTTGCGTCGAAAAAAATATAAAATACCGTTTTCAGTTATTCGGAATCTGAGCAATAGCATCAAGCACACTTAAAAGTTTTGAAAAGCCAAGCACGAGAAATTGCGAGCAACGTCATTACATATCCGGACGGGGGAACGGCAAATTGGTACCCGGAAGATTGGTACCGGGCAAACTGGTACCCGGGAGATTGATACCCTTCTGTTGCTACGACGTTACGGGGGCATATGCAAATTGCCGTCAATTTGTCGATCTTTTAAAGGGTACCCGGTAAATACGTACAGGCAAATTCGTGCCTATTCAGTTTTATCCTCTCCTGCTCCATTTTAATGCCTGAATTTCAGAATTTAGCATCATCTTCACCCTTTCTAACTATTCCGATACATTTTTCCATTTCAAATTCGTAAATTATTTTACAAATTGAAGCAATCACTGCATTTTCCCAAAATTGAATTTTAGAAAACTCTTGCCTGGGAGATTGGTACCCATCTGTTACTGAGACTTTGCGGGGTATATAGAAATTGCATTAACGGAAGATCTTTCCTCTTTGGTGATTGTAGTTGTTGAACAGCTGTTCTCGTGGCGGAAAACTCCTATACTTTCTTCCACCGTTAGGAAACCACACCGCGGAAAACTCCATTTTTTCATATAAGGGAATGTACACAAATTGCATTTCGTACGAGATTTGTCAAAGTGCAAGAGTTCTTACAGTGGCACAAAATAATAATAAGAGATTCTTACTGACATAAAATGGTATATAAGATCCGGTTCTCTGTAAACCGCCACACAGGAAAACTGCCACATGTTTTTCATTAAGGGGCCGGACACAAGTTGCTCTTCCTCCCAGAGGCACTTCGAATGTGTGGCAGTTTTCCAAGGTATAATATCTAACCGTGTCTCCCGCATTAGCCTATTCTTGTTTCGCCTATTCCAGCTGCGTCGAAAGTTAATGGGTTCCGCCATTTTAAGAGGAAATAATTCTTAATTCGCCAATTCCTGTCTCGTCTAAAACTTTCACCTGCTAGAGGGAAAGATTCACCTGGAAAAAACTTCCTTTTCCCCATATTCTTGTTTCGCCTATTCCTGCTACGTCGAAAGTTAATGGGGCAAGAAATTGCTATTCCATTATTCCGCTTAAGCGGAGTGATTTTAAAAAAAGATACATCTTTACCTCCCGTGATTTTTTTTTTTTTAATCGAAACACAATCTTTCGTGCGAAAAGGACAATTTTTTCCGTGAAAAAAAAAGCTAGTTTTATCCTCAGAGTTTGAAACCAGTTTCATTTCTTCAATCGAAAAAAAAAGCAAAGTAGAAAACAAAGTTGTGCAAAACATTTATAATTTAAAAAAAGGGAAGGGGGCGAGATGCTATTACATTATTTCGCATAAGCTTTGACGGAGTGATTTTAAAAAAAGTTACATCTTTACCTTCCGTGATTTTTTTTTTTTTTTTAATCGAAACACTAAATCTTTTGTGCGTTAGTGTAGGAGACATCAAATGCTAAGTAAAAAGTAATAAACAGAACGTAGTCGTCAGCGTGATTAAGGTATTAAACGTGTCGTCCAATCAAAATCGCTAGAAACTATATTGAGAGTTGGGGGAAGGGTTATGTGAGTGTACGGCAGAATTCAAGAAAGCGATGATAATGAAAGGTAAAGAAGAGTAAAAGATAGAGGGATGCTGATGCGAGGTGCGGACTAAAGCCCACCGGACACTTGCCCACTATGGATGATTTGTGGATAATACGTAACTTCGAAGAACGTTTCCGATCACGTGTAGGACATTTTTAAAATAACATTTCATATATACGCTTCTTCAGCCTATGGCTAAGGAAGCGTATATGTGCTCATCTTTGATAGTTTAAAAATACGTATATCATTAAAAAAAACCACTGACGCAGTGGTCTAAGCGTTGGCTTCTGATCATTCGTCCGAGATTTGTCTGGGTTCGAATCCCGGTGAGGCATGGATGTTGTGTTTGTCTTACGGCACTGACTCTCCTTTTCCTGGAACCAGCGGCCATAAATTAGGGACGGACAACTGCTATAGCCCATTGAGTTGCTCACGGTGGTCGTTAAACCTCAATAATAATAAATGAAGTGAATTGCATTGCGCTTTTACTTAGACACTAAATATCAATTCATAGGCCCCAGGACTAGGCCTTTTAAACAGTTTTTATTCAACCAATGCAATATTCACAACGTTCACACATCAAACCAAGTTAATAATATTGTGCTTTTACATTGGCATGAAATTTTTAATCACAGGCCCTAGGCCCTTTTAACAGTTTTTATTCTATCAATGTCATATTCACAACGTTTACAGAGCAAATCAAGTTAATATTGGGCGTTTACTTAGGCAAGAAATATTAATTAATAGGCCCTAGGCCCAGGCCTTTCTTGCAATTTATAATACACGGAGCTCATATTCAAAAGATTTACATTACAAATCAAGTCAAGAATGTTTCTCTTTCACTTGGTCACGAAACATTAATTGCAAGTTCCTAGGCCTAGCTTGGCCTAGGCCTTTCTAACAATTTTAAATCAGTGGAGCTCATTTTTAACGTTTACATAAATCAAGTTAATAGCGATGCTTTTTTACTCAGTTAGGCAACATTTACTGCAAGATACTAGGCCTAGGCTTTTGTAGCAATTTCCAATCCGCCGAGCTCAGATTCTGAACGTTTACATAACAAGTCAAGTAAAAAATGTTGCGCTTATTAAAAACGTCTAAAAATACCTCTGCCAACTTGTCCTAAGCTCAGGCCTTATATATAGGAAGATGCAAGAATATTTCAATGTGGTGATGGACGGAAAAGTCTCTCACAGGAAAATTTCCCCACATTCGGAAAAGCCCCCTCCCCTCCACCTTTTTCAGTCAGGGACAGTGCACAAATTGCATTTGACACAAAACATCGAACGTGGGGGAGATTTCCGGGGTCACCATTTCCATTCTCACGCGGTCTAAAACAAGATGCAGCCGTACAACAAGCACAAATATGTGGGGGAAATTTCCGGGGTCGGCATTTCGACTTTTACCTCCCTTCATAGTAAAAAAATGTTCTTTTAAGTAGCTGGATGAGGTGGGGGAAATTTCCGGGTCAGTGTTTTTCGACTGTTAGTGCGGTTTTTAGTGAAAAACGATCTTACAGTCAGCAGGCTGACAGTTGGGTTTGGGTGGGGGGATTCCGGTTTGGGCAATTCCGTATTCATTGCAATCTGCAGATGTTTTAAAAGTTGTAGACAAATGTGGGGGAATTTCCTGGATTGGCATTTCGACTTTTACGGCAGTTTATACCTTAACTTGTTACATAAATCTAATAAATGTAATCACGGTAGATTGAAAATTGTTAAAAAGTTTTGGGCCTTATAAATAATGTTTGGTGCTTAAGTAAACAGGCGTAGTATTTACTTCACTTCTGATGTAATCGTTGGGAATATGGAAATGACGGATAAAGAAATTGTTAAAGTGGCCAAGGCTCGAAGCCTTGGCCTCGGGTACGGAGAAATGGACACATTGGGATTTGAGTGCCATAAAATTGCTCTGCATATACAAATTTCATGTGGCTGTATTTCCCCACTATTTGAGCAACCAACTATTGTTCATATTTTTTTTTAATATTTCATTTTCCGTAAGATATTTAGACATTTCCATGATTTTCAGTCCTAAGACTAAGCGGAGAAGTGGCCACCTGAGTACTGACCACCGGAGAAGTGGCTACAAAAATTTTTAGGGGCCGTATAAAAATTGCGTTCTGGGCTGCTCCGTACGTCTCCCCGAGATTAGTTATCTGACACACATAAAATTTCCGTATTTTCTATTTATTATATTTTTCTTTAAACTACAACTAAAATTCTCTGCGAGTATGTGCCAACTCGCAGAGAACAATGTCGGGGGGGGGGGGGGTGCTTAAAACCCAAAATATGAAAGGTAAAGAATTTCTGGTCCAATTGGGAGATTTTCAGCGTTTACAAGCTACAACTCACCGAATTATCTGAGGGCACATGCTGCTCCAGAAAACCTGCCGGGGGGGTACCAAAATTGTAAAATATAAAGAATTTCTCGTCCGTTCGGGACATTTTGAGCATTTACAAACTACAACTGGACGAATTTTCTCAGCGCATGTGCCTACTCTGGAAATCTGTCGGGGGGGGGGTATACCAATAGTGTAAAATATAAAGGATTCTGGTCCGATCGGGAGATTTTCAGCATTTACAACCTACATCTCAGCAACCTATGATGACATGTGCTGACTCAGGACACTTGTGTGTGTGTGTGTGGGGGGGGGGGTGGTTAATACCTAGAATATAAGAAATATAAAACAAAGTATTTCTGGTTGAAAATGCAGAAAATCTCCCGATCGGACAAGAAATTATTTATATTTTACACTTTTGGAATGACTCCGCTCCCCTAGAGACAGGTTTTCTGCGTTAGTACATGTTCGCAAAGAGTTTGTTCAGATGTAAATTGAAAACGCTTAAAATCTCCCAATCTGACCAGAAATCCTTTACATTTTACACTTTTAGTATTTATAGTGTAAAATATAAAGAATTTCTCGTCCGTTCGGGAGATTTTTGGCATTTTTGTTTTTGTTTTGATTGGAGGTTTAACGACCACCGTGAGCAACTCAATGGGCTGTAAGCAGTCGCCCGTCCCTAATTTAGGGTCACTGGTTCCAGGGAAGGGAGAGAGCCAGTGCCGTAAGGCAAACATAGCATCCATGCCTCACCGAGATTCGAACCCGGACCCTATTCTGACGAATGATCAGAGGTCATCGCTTAGACCACTGTGCCACCGGGGCGGCCATTTTTGGCATTTCAAGCTACAACTCGACACATTTGAGGGCATGTGCCTACTCAGCAAACCTGCCGGGGGGGGGGGTAATACCTAGAATATAAAAAATATAAAACAAAGTATTTCTGGTTCAAAATGCAGAAAATCTCCCGATCGGATAAGAAATGCTTTATATTTTACACTTTTGGAATGACTCCCGCTCCTAGAGACAGGTTTTCTGCGTTACCAGATGTTTGCAAAAAGTTTCTTCCGATGTAAATTGTAAACGCTAAAAATCGTCCGATCTGACCAGAAATCCTTTACAATTTACACTTTTTTTACAAACACAACATCCATGCCTCACCGGGATTCGAACCCGGACCCCTTACGGACGAATGATCAGAGGCCAGCGCCTTAGACCACTGCGCCACCGGGGCGGCCTACAGCACAATAGATCATATCCACGTACTGAGAGAACTAATTGAAAGAGCGAGGGAATATGAACTTCCATTGTGCATGGCATTTATCGATTATGAAAAAGCCTTTGATTCGGTGAAACCATCAGCAGTTGCAATGGCTCTGAAATCCTGCGGTATTGAAGATGCATACATTAATATTATTAACAACATCTATGAAAATGCAAGTGCAAAGATTCGGCTGTTTGAAAATACAACACACATAAAAACTGGAAAGGGAGTGAGACAAGGTGACACCATATCTCCGAAACTCTTTAATGCCACATTGGAAAATGTCTTTTCAATCACTGAACTGGGAAAACAAAGGGAAAAAGATTAATGGAGATTATCTAACCCACCTTCGTTTTGCTGATGACCTAGTCATTTTTGCAACTACCCCATCAGAGCTGCAGAGTATGATCCAGGAACTTGCTGACAAGAGTAAAGAAGTGGGATTAAAAATGAACTTTCAGAAGACAAAAGTGATGTTCAATGCTTTTACAAGAAATGAAGATTTATCGATTGATGGAGAAAAGCTGGAGATAACAGACACGTACGTTTATCTTGGACAGCAGATATCAAGTGAGGGTCACATGGATGAAGAAATTAATCGGCTTACAAAACTTGCCTGGAGAGCCTTTGGAAGAAACAGCATAATTTTCAAGAGGAATATGCCATTATGTCTTAAAAGAAAAGTGTTTGATCAATGCATCCTTCCAGTGCTTACGTATGGTGCAGAGACGTAGATCTTAACTAAAAAAACATACAAAGGCTGCAGACAACTCAAAGCAGCATGGAGAGGTGCATGCTTGGTGTAGCCAGGAGAGATAAGAAGAGGAACTCGTGGATCCGAAAAATGACAAGAGTGGAAGACGTCATGATCCGAGTTATATCCCTGAAATTACAGTGGGCTGGACATACTGCCAAAAGGACAGATCATCGATGGACAGCTGAAATTTTAGATTGGATTCCAAGGGACAGGAAAAGACCCAGAAGAAGACCACATGGGAGATGGGTGGATGAAGTTCGAAAGTATGCGGGAGTAACATGGAGACTGGCACAAGACAGACCGTTGTGGAGGAAACTTGGGGAGACCTTCGTCCAACAGTGGATTGATAATGATTGACGATGATGAGATTATATATATACTACAGAGAAAGAGATAATGTTGTTAAAATGTCCAAGAATCTGCTCTCCCCCTTCCCCCTCAACACCCCACATTTTTGTATTTGAAAAGTCTTGAGGTATAGTTACGTTTTTCATTGAGCTAAGCCGTATTTCTTAAGGCAAGCCAACAAAACCGTCAGCGTCCTGGAGGAATTTTTGTTTTAAAAATATGGTAGGTTTATCTTATATCCGCGTGAATAAATTCTGCATATGCAGTAGAGTAATTGCTACCGGTAAAAATAAGTTTAATTGAGAGTTCAGTTGTTCTCTTGATGTAGTACACTTTCTATATTGTACTACGTGTCATTGAACGATATAATTTTTTATTTCAATGTCATTCCAAATTACCGAAATTTTAAGACTTCCTTACTACTTATGAAATTCAAAATAAATCTGGCAACAGTAATCACCCAAATAGTACATTTACGAGTCTTAAAATTCGACGTGGAGTTCAAATTTCTGCATACTTATCTAGTGCATATAATTTACGACGGAAAAGTAGTTTTCATATAAACATTTAAAATAACTTGCACCATTTGTGTGTAGTAAGAATTTCAGTCACTGTATAAAAAAAAATCAAATTTAAGACCACTTTCAGCATAGAGCTTTTCGAAGAATGTGCAGTTATTATATACAGCGATCGATTGTTTTCTGGTTAGATCTTTTTTTATATTTTCTTTTCCTTTCTCCTTTGCCGGAATCACGGACCGATAACAATGATTCTGTAAGTGATAAATTCGGGACATTGTGAACTTCCCGATTAAACATCTAAGAAGTTCCTGACATCGCATATATAGAGAACAGACTACAATGGGGATGTAACGTTTCGGTGAAGTGATCATTCGGTGAAATGAACTTTTCGGCGAAGTGACCTTTCGGCGAAGTGACCTTTCGGCGAAATGATCTTTCGATGAAATGAGCGGTACGCAAAATATGATCACGTTCGTGTATAAGCTGTTTTCCATTCAAGCCAGTTTAAATCCAAACTTCAAGATTTCCAGAAAGGGTTTCACCTGTTTCTTGGCTGTTGTTGCTATTTTCTTCATAGTTTCATGCTAACTCACTTTCCTTACAATGCTTCAACACTATCACCGTTGTTTAATACTGAGAGAGCCGCCAACAGCACAGATGTAAAATCATTCGATGATGGTAAAGGGTATTCTGATGGTCTGCATGGTGCATGCATATTCTGGTGGAAGAAATTCCGGGTAAAGTGTTCAGATGCGTACTGGTGACACTGGTTGGGGACGGTGGGTACCGGCATGTTCATACAACTATTACTCAAGTAGTTGTAGTCCGTTGGAGATGGCCTAATCGCAGGCATTTACACAGAAATAGCGTCGTTGGTTGATGCTGAGAGAGCCACCAACGGCAGAGATGTCAAGTCACTCGATGATGGGGAAGTGTGCTCTGATGAATGTCTGCATGGTGGATGCATATTCTGGTTGAAGCCGTTAGGAGTATATGGTTCAGGGGCGTACTGGTGACACTCGTTGGGGACGGTAGGTGTCGGCATGAGCACACACCTATTGCTCATCAAGTAGTTGTAGTCCGTTGGAGATGGACTAATCGCAGGCATCCACACAGAACTCGCTTCGTTGGTTGATGCTGAGAGAGCCACTAACGGCACAGATGTCAAATCACTCGATAATGGGGAAGTGTGCTCTGATGAAAGTCTGCATGGTGGATGCATATTCTGTTTGAAGCAGTTAAGAGTATATGGTTCAGTGGCGTACTGGTGACACTCGTTGGGGACGGTAGGTGTCGGCATGCGCATACAGTTATTGCTCATCAGGTAGTCGTAGTCCGTTGGAGATGGACTAATCGCAGGCATCCACACAGAGCTAGCGTCATTGGTTGATGCTGAGAGAGCCACCAACGGCAGAGATGTCAAGTCACTCGATGATGAGGAAGTGTGCTCTGATGAAAGTCTGCCTGGTGGATGCATATTCTGGTTGAAGCCGTTAGGAGTATGTGGTTCCGGGGCGTTCTGGTGACACCGGTTGGGGTCGGTGGGTGTCGGCATGAGCATACAGCTATTGCTCATTAAGTAATAGTCCGTTGGAGATGATGGACTAATCGTAGGCATCCACACAGAACTCGCGTCGTTGGTTGATGCTGAGAGAGCCACCAAAGGCAGAGATGTCAAATCATTCGATGATGGGGAAGTGTGCTCTGATGAAAGTCTGCCTGGTGGATGCATCTTCTGGTCGCCTTTGTGACCATTAGGAGTATATGGTCCAGGGGCGTACTGGTGACTCTGGTTTGGGACGGTGGGTGTCGGCATGTGCATACAGCTATTGCTCATCAAGTAGTTGTAGTCCGTTGGAGATGAAGGACTAATCGCAGGCATCCACACAGAACTAGCGTCGTTGGTTGATGCCGAGAGAGCCAACGGCAGAGGTGTCAAGTCATTCGATGATGAGGAAGTGTGCTCTGATGAAAGTCTGCATGGTGGATGCATATTCTGGTTGAAACCATTAGGAGTATATGGTTCAGGGGCGTACTGGTGACACTGGATGGGAACGGTGGGTGTCTGGGTGTGCATACAGCTATTGCTCATCAAGGAGTTGTAGTCCGTTGGAGATGAAGGACTAATCGCAGGCATCCACACAGTACTAGCGTCGTTGGTTGATGCTGAGAGGACCATCAACGGTAGAGATATCAAATCATTCGATGATGTCGAAGTGTGCTCTGATGATGGTCTGCGTAGTGGATGGTCAGCGTTGTTTGGCGTGCTAGACGGGGCCACAAAGGCGATAGGTGGACTCTTTGAGCGAGTATTCGTTAAAGTAGTACGGACGCCTTTGCTATCCTTGTCTAGTCTTTGACGCCACTTCACTCTACTGTTTTTGAACCATACCTGAAAAGAAGAAAACAGTCTTAATACGCATGGAAAAATAAAGATTATGTTCCATTTTTTGCACTCGTAACGAAGTGGACCAACGTCCTGATCGAGATACATCGCCATTACTCGATAGAGACCACCCTGCCTGCCCCGAAATGGTTGTGCGGTCCGGCGTCTAACTGACTGATCTTCCAAGGCAGATCCGGTTCTCACAGCGGGACCGTCCGACACAGCGCTGCTGCTTGCTGACGGCAAATTCGTTAATTGGTAACTGACAAATACAGCTTGCATTAATATGTACATGAAAAGAAATAATATTGTAACAAGAGTCCTACAGCACTTCCAAGGGGGAAAATGTTTGTATAAAGAGACTACACCACTCAAGCTAGAATACAGTGCTCTCCCTGACATTTTTATTGCATTCGTCCTCATACTTAATTTTGTGCCCAATTAATTTCTTTAGCAGAAATGTTATTACTGCTGTGAAACTCCAAATTTTCCGGTGGTGGGACTGGAAGCCATATTCTTCGACTCCGGAGCCAAATGTTTCCGCAATTAAGCTAGACCGGCAAAGGCATTGCTACTTACCGTTTTGGCATGTGCATCGTCTCTAATGTTGTACGACGCATATAACCCCTTTCCCCCTACCCGGGGAAGTGTCGGGACGAAATAATAGCTTTCCGAAACCGCCGCAAGCTATGCTTGAAGTAACTATCTGTAGAAGAAGGAATTCATTAATTCTAGACAATGTTTTGAAGAAGCATCACGCATTTTGCGGAGATCCTAACGATCAGTAGAACCATTTTTGCGTTCGGACGCAGATTTATAAACTTAAATATGTTAATGGCGCAACTGGAATCTTTCTGCTTTGGAGCAGAATGCTTTTCCAATAAAGCTACGACGGCAAGGGCTTATTATTGCTACTTGCAGTCTTGTCACGTGCTTCACCTCTGTGGTAGGTACGTCAAAATATTGTAGAAATAAAACAAAAAACAATTTTGATCCAGATAGTTTTCCACTACGATTTTTAAGTGGTTACTCAGTTTAAAAGTAAAAACGCAAAATGTGACCAGCAGTAAAACGTCATGTGCATATGAAGTCTTCCGGGGAGAATCCGCAATCTGTCTATCAAGACTGCGGAGAACTCCCAGTCTGGATAGACAGTAAACCCATCAGAAGCGTTCGCCAACGGCACAGTGCAGGTGGCCGACGTTCAACATACATCAAGTGATTGTCACGTCGAAGAAATTAATAGGCTTACAGAACTTGACTATGGAGTGCGTTTTGAAGAAACAGTCAAGTTTTCAAGATAAATTTAACTCTTAAAAAGAAAAGTGTTTAATCAACGCATCCTTCCACTTCTATATAACTCATGGAACAGAGATATGAACCATAACTTAAAAAGATATGCAGAGGCTGCAGATAACTCTCAGAATATGGACACATGCGTTCTTGGTGTATCCAATAAAGGCAGGAAAAGAAACACATGAACTACGAAAATGACAAGGTGGATGACATCACGACAAAAGTGAAGATTATCAAATGGCAAGTGTTGGACATATTACCAGAACAAGTGAACCGTTAGAGAAATGAAGTATTAGGGTAGACACCAAGCAGGGGCATATTTATGAGAGGGGGAGAAGTAGGCCTTGGCCCCCTCCGAAAGTATTTCATTTTGTAAAAATGCGACTGACATTAGAAAAAATGCCTTAATTTAATAAAAAGGCATCAACTTACATTAGAAAAATGCCTGAATTTTTCTTTCAGTTTTTAATTAACTTTAATTTTGTTTTGTTGGATTTCAGAAATTCATTTTTCGTCGGCCTCCTCAGAAAAAAAAAATTCTATGTACGCTCCTGATACCAAGCTAGAAGGACATGGCCAGATGACCACGTGTGAGATGGGTCGACGAAATTCGACATGTCGGAGTGACATGAAACAGGATTGCTAGAGACTGAATCATGAAAGACTTGGGTGGAGACCTTCATCCAGCAGAGTATCGAGAATAGTCAACGGTATTTTTATGGTCCCCTCTTAAAAAATCCTGAATCACTGTAGGCGAACTAACTGCTTTTGGGGAGAGGGGTCAAAGCTAGCGTGGATTTTTATTTAGGGCACATATGTACACCGAGTGTTCCTTTTTTGTGTAGGAATACGTATAAAGAAAAATATGTCAAATTTCTAATTTAGCTGAAGACATACCACCTACACACAGCGTAAGAATATTCTGTCTTGAAGGAATTTAGAATTAACTTTTTCCTCACCCCAATACTTGATTTTTATCAGGATCCTTTTTGACGCAAGAAAAAACGGTCAGCATTTTCAAGACTGTATTGTGAAGCCAGCAAGCACGCAACACTGTTAGAAGTTCAAAACTTCCCTAGTCCCCCATGTGACACTTTGTAGTAAATTATACGAACGGGGAAACTGTTGAAAGCATTCATTTTACAGATGCTATCTTAAAGGAGAAATTTTGTCAGCAGCGAAAAAGCCCTGAAAACTGAAATATCAGAGAGTCCAACAGCACATTTTCATTATACCCCAAAGTTTTGTTTACAACTATTCTATTTTGTTGAACACCACTTCCTCCCAGTTTCTCTACTGCTTGACTCCTCGAAAATAATGCAAACAGATCAACTGCTTCTTCAGTGAGTATAATGTATAATAGTATATCAAAAAGTAAAGGCACTTCGGTATGCAAAAATCATATAGCATGTAAAACAGATGTCTATACCGTCCAGGAACATGTTCTTAAGGTTATCCTACTGACTATCGAGTCACACATAATTGATTAAGGCAGAAATGGCATTGCTGTACTGATAACTTAAAAACAAATTACATAGTGTCGCCACCTGTATATCTGTGTTCGATAGCCAATAGCAACGCTATTCATTCTGTAACCGGGGCTTCCATATTTATCGGAAGTGAATTTCAGCAGCAGTTTTGCGGGATAAGTAATTAGAATCACTTTCTTTCAATTCCCGCCATTTGTACGAAAGGCAAAGTATTTCCTTTCCCACGCTCGCAGCAGAGGGAACAGCTAAGCAATTAAGAACAAGAGTTTTGAATGTGAAGGCGTGGCCGCGCTTTCTTGGAATAAGTCGGACGAGGGGACAGTTTTTTGAGGGGGTTCTCTCTCCGGGCATGAGAGTGACTCGGTGGAGGAAGAGAATATTTTTAGGAGGCTCTGAAATCCTCGGGGGTTTTGTCGGAACGGATGAAGGAAGAGGTTTTTTGAATAGCTGGGGAGAGATAAGGAGAATTTCGGCGAGTAGGACACTGAGGGGAAAACTAAAAGAATGAACGGAGATCAGGACAAGGCTTAAAAAGACATTCCCCGTAACATCTGAATAAAAGTTTTCCTCACTGCAAAATTTAGCCTCAGTCGATTCACTTTTCCATTCTTTGTGTTGTATTTATCTGCTCCAGTTGGAGAATTACGGATTATACCACCGATACAGAACTTACTGCAAAGGAAGCATCAAACGAACCCTCCACACAGGGCGCTGTAATAGAACTCAGCACCAAGCCCTGCAACATTTGAATGGCGCCCGAACAGGGGCGCTCTAGAATCTCCTATTCACCGGTACGGAGCCGGGAGCATCCTTAATAAGCAGCGTGGAACCCGAGCATCTTTATTAAGCAGCGTGGAACCCGAGCATCTTTATTAAGCAGCGTGGAACTCTAGCATCGCCAATGAAAAGCAGAGCGGTTCTTCGGTATTTGGTTCTTCAATGCAGCAGCGTGGAGTCTTCAAGTCACCGACGTGGGGCCCGAGAGTATTTTATTCCTCATCGTGGAGACCTTTTCGAATTTTCCTATGGATTGGGACATTTTGGATTTGGGTGTGAAAACCCAAACTGTGTGACAAAAAAGAAAAAAATATGGATTATGAAATCAACCGAAGTTCTGTAACCAAAAAATATTTTTTTCCATTTTTAAAGCGCACCCACTCTTACAGTGAAATCCCACACTACACGCCGCTAATAATCAGAACATTTATGCACCATTATTGCCGAGCGTTAAAATTTGTGATTTCTGAAAAACATTTTTCATCGATTCCTTTTATCTAACACGCATTGTTTAGCAATTGTGGTATAAAAAGCATTTCTTGAGTATAATATTTACATCAGCATCATGGTAGACGAGAAAAATAATGATCCGTATCGTATTCCTGCGCTAGTTTCATCTTGCTCTCCCTTGATAGCTAATTTCGATCCGGAGGACAGAAATTTTTCGGTGGCACGTTGCTTCTAAAATATTGAGCATGTCGGAAATTTGGCTGAATGGGGAGATTTGGAAAAATAATAATTGCACACACAAAACTGTGAGGTGCTGCTTCCCAGTACTGAAATTTAAGCCGCATTTTGCGGACCACCTCGGACTATGAAGAATTTAAGGCCATCTTGCAGGAACGCTTCGAGAATGAGGAGCCGCTGGCAATGAGTTTGGCCGCACTTTCAAATTGTTACCAGCGTGAGCACGAAACATTCAAAGAATATGCTGCTCAACTTAACGCCGTAGCGCTAACGACCACTTGAGAGAGAGCCCAAATGATCCTCCCGAATTGCGCAGAATTCAGGATCAAACGAAGATGGTTCAATTCCTGCAAGGATTGAAGCAAAGTTTAAGATGGGTGCTTTCTTCGAATCCACCGGATTACCGTACGGCGGTAGCTAAAGCTATCAATGAAGAGAGCTGTATGAAAATTACGTCACAGCCTCTACCCGTAGCAGCATCAGTTTGCGCCTACCCTGATGCAGAGAGCTGTCCTTTCAAATATTCAGGTGCCGCAGAATCTTATAGTAGGGATGCACAGCCCCAATCGGATGCGAGAGAAGGGAGCATGTTGCAAATGGTAATAAAGAAGCTTGAGGCCAGTGATGAGGCAATTAGAGTACTGACGGAAAAGGTAAGCGAATTAAAAATTCGAAATGTCCGATCCGAAATAGAGGAAGAGCGGCGCAGAGAACCGCTGGAATACAGAGGCACTAGTACTCCGAGGAGATACCGAAATAACAACAAAGGTTGTTGGACCTGTGGCTCATATTTGCACCTGCAGAGAAAGGCCTCCCTCAGATCTCTATGACAGGCGTGATTACAAGCCTAAACCTAGGTCACCGCGGAGGGATGACCGACCGCAGTGGCAAAGAAGCAGAAACTGCACGCCGTCGGACGCTGCGCAAAATGCTCAAACTGGAAATTGGCGGGGTGAAATAGGGTTGAGAAACAAGTCACCTCAAAGAAAAACTAAGCTTCAGCGACGAGCAACATTTAAACAGGTAGCGACAGAATCTGTGATCATTAATTCTGTCATAAAGTTATCTCCCGCAGGACATTCTAATAGTGCGGAAGATATGCAAAGCCCGTTCCCTATTATGAAAGTCAGAATTGTAGATAACACTATACCATCGCTCCTGGATACCGGATCAACTTTCTCTTTTAGCCTATTCGGCAGTACAAAAGTTGAAAAACTGTCCACAGCTTCAGGAAGTTGATTCTTCCGTAATTATACGAGGTATTACTGGAGCAAATACCGCCACGGAAGGATGCTACATGGTAGAAATGGAGGTCAACAAAAAGAAATTAAAACATCTATTTTATGTGATTCATACAGAATTTTTGAACTATGATGCAGTTTTAGGGTACGATTTCTTGCATAAGCACGCCAATCATCTCGACTTGGAAAATAATTCGTTATCTTTAAAACCCTCACCTGAAATGTGTAATGAAATAACGGCGGTTAAAACCATTGACTCCCTGTCAGCTGCTATTTCTCCAGTAATGGTTAATGAAACCACAGAAACAGAAGCTGTTAAAATAATAAATTCGTCGACTGGCAAAAATGCGAAGAAAATCCGTATTCTACCCAGGTCAATGCAGTGCCTCCTCATTAGGGACATGCACATGAGAAAACCTGAAGGGGATATTTTAGTGCAGCCGATAGTTAAAAATCTAAGGGATTTCACGTTGCCAGATCTGTGAACAGAATCAGTAGCAATTGCTTTTAATGTTTTAGCAGCAAATACTTCTGATCAACCAATCTGGATAAACAAAGGCATGAAAATAGCTAAATTCGAATTAATCACGTGGGTTACTGTAGACAAAAACGAGGCTGTCTAGCGCCATCCTCCTTTTTATTTTGGCCGGGAAGATATTGTAACCGGGGCTTCCATATTTATCGGAAGTGAATTTCAGCAGCCGTTTTGCGGGATAAATAATTGGAATCACTTTCTTTCAATTCCCGCCATTTGGACGAAAGGCAAAGTATTTCCTTTCCCACGCGTCGCAGCAGAGGGAACAGCTAAGCAATTAAGGACAAGAGTTTTGAATGTGAAGGCGTGGCCGCGCTTTCTTGGAATAAGTCGGACGAGGGGACAGTTTTTTGAGGGGGTTTCTCTCCGGGCATGAGAGGGACTCGGTGGAGGAAGAAAATATTTTTAGGAGGCTCTGAAAACCTCGGGGTTTTTGTCGGAACGGATGAAGGAAGAGGTTTTTTGAATGGCTGGGGAGAGATAAGGAGAATTTCGGCGAGTAGGACACTGAGGGGACAACTAAAAGAATGAACGGAGATCAGGACAAGGCTTAAAAAGACATTCCCCGTAACATCTGAATAAAAGTTTTCCTCACTGCAAAATTTAGCCTCAGTCGATTCTCTTTTCTATGCTTTGCATTTTATTTATCTGCTCCAGTTGGGAGAATTACGGATTATACCACCGATACCGAACTTACAGCAAAGGAAGCATCAACGAACCCTCCACGCAGGGCGCTGTAATAGAACTCGGCACCAAGCCCTGTAACAATTCCTTAGCAAAATATCTTCTACAACTGTCCAGGAGTCATTGGATATACCCAATATAACTGGAGTACACTGCGAATGCGGAAGAAATATTCTATCGTGAAAAGATACCATCCCTTTATGACGTGAGTAAGGCTGTACGTAACATTTATTAAGTATTCTGATGATTCTGGTACGAGGCTAGAAAATCACGGTTGTAGGGCCAGACCTATCAATTCTTAGATAAAACCTTTTGTTTCCCGCCGTATAGCAAGCTACCGCCTCGCCTTTACTATACGATCTGGCTATCAAGGCGGCTGAAGGCGTCCTTGTGTAGAAGAATAATTACCTCGACAAAACTCAGTCCAGTACACGGAAATAAACAACAGCAAGACTTTATTATTCCAATAACATTTGCTTCACGGTTCCCGTGCTGACCACGTGCTACCTTACCACAATTCTTTCCGCGATACCCGTTGGACGAAGGAATCCTCCTTCCCGTTCACCACGCTGCACACGTCTGCGATACCCGCAGCCCTTCTGCCAAGAACCGGTCCAAACCAGGACCCTCTCTCCTTGACGACCGAAGCTTAACTGTCTCACTCAATTCTCCTCGCCCTTTGTCTTCTACCACGCATGCGCAAGAAAAACTGGTTTTCCCGGTGAGCACGTGAAATACCTGAACTCAGGTATGTCGTTGGATACCCGCAGGCGATTACAACCTTGCACGTATACAAAAGCAGTATGACAACTTGTTTAACAGAAGCACTCGAGCAGCTGACTCTTCAAGGTCAGATGCCCCAGGTGTTCATGCACCACTCCCTTAATCCTCACATAGGATTAAAATTGTACACGTGGGTGGTGAAGAATATCAGTTCTTATCTGAAACAACAAAATGGCGGAATGAAGCGTCCATCCGCACGTGTTCATCACAACATTAAAATGAAATAAATTCATAATTGACAGTTTGATTGCGGGCGACCCTTACAACGGTAGATGATGAAAAATACTGTTAAGAAAAGAAAAGCTGAAAACGAAAGGTAAGCAAGGAAATTCCCATAGATTGCTGTTATGAGGATAAACAAAGCTCAAAATCTCAAAACAAAGAAAGTGGTGCGACAGGGTGGGGAGGGGAATCAGCGTTGAACTCATTACGGAAAGTAATTTTGATCAAAGCGCATTAAAAATACAAAGCATGTAACATCCAATTGCAACGAAAATAATTTTTCATTTAAATGTTATGGAAACCATTTTATATTTTGTAGTAATAATTTAGCATATGGCTCGATTACAAATCTTTTTTTATTTTAAGGTGGATTTGTCAGTGCTGTTTTATTTCTTTCCTTATATTACCTAAATAGGTTTGAATCAGAAGATTGACAGGTTCCTTGAGCACTGTACACATTAATATAGTACTAATAGATTATTTAACAGAAGAAAGTTGACATTTGATAAAATCCTTTGTCGTGATTTTGCTAAATTTAATTATTACTCCTGGTCACCTGTGATTAGACCATCTCTCATGCTCCATAACTCTTCGCTATTCATTCATGGTTACCGCTCGTACGCGGAGACAACCTCCCCTCTCAAAATTTTATTCCTTCCCTTCTCACGTCTCGCCACTTCGTCTACACACGTCAGCCGCATTCTCCCCTAACACACGTCATCATTCCTACCATCGAAGTCTCGTTCTCCTATTGTCTTCCGCACTACTTCCAAGAAACCGAGCTTGAACATCACCCCCTAATAGTTAAGCTATTAGGGGGTGATAGCTTGAAGCCTCTGTCCGAACACCTTCCGTCTCCATTCCTAATCCCCTCCCCGAAGGACACGTCTTCCTAATGAGAAGCTTTAAAACTATAAAAAAAAAAAAAAAGCCTTCTATAATAGCTATCCATACACGAAATCCTGTGTTTTGTCCACTCCCGGAAGTAGAAACAGATCTGGGCAGTGTCTGAGAAACGAAACAGTATTAACTAGTGACCAAAGTTTTGAAGGAAAATGCGCTTAGAAATTTCGACCTCCTACTAAAAGTGCCCTGACCTTATCCCACCAAATCCCATCCTCAGATATCCCTGTGAACGGCTTGAAAGAGACCTCCAAAAGTACACACTTGTAACGCTATTGCAGTTATCGCAACTGCCAAAGCATCCTATTCCTAGACAATCTTCGAATGTCGTAGTAGAGATCACTTGGTCTAAATGGCTTGCATTTTAACTCTAGGTGGTCACGCCCTAGAGTGCCACTTTTAGGACAGGCTAGACTGAATCACCAGCGCCACTTCTACATGTGACTTACTAAATGCTATCGCGTCTCATTTTTTCCTATAATTTCTTTATTTTTTTTAATAAATTATTCGACCTATTTAGATTAAATATTCTAACATTAAGTTAGCTGAACATGTTGCATAGTGGGCTTGCTGGGTTATTTCGGAATTAAAAATCAGCATCTACTATTCTGTTAACTTTTTCAGCTAAATTATTATCATAACATTTAATCTAATTGGATCAAATCATTTGAAACATTCCAGACTTTCGAATAATACTCAAATTTTGATTCCATTCAGAAAATAATAAAATTATTTTTAAAATGCCCCGTGATAGCATTTAGTAAGTCACATGTCGATGTGGCGCCATCTGTTTTCTAGTCTCAACACCAACAAAGGAGAAGTTATTGATTTTTAATATATAGTTATGGTTAAGTTTTAGAAAATACAAATATATTAGGCTATGATATGAAGCAATGTTTATCGATGTTCAAATTTTTATCCTTGGGATGAAAATTTGAACATCGATAAACATTACACCCCCCTCCCCTAAATACTCCGTTGATTGAAACCTTGCTTTTTGGAACAAAGATCAAAAAATCATAAACTTCAGAAAGTTCGTTTCGACCATATACCAAGGAAACGCTAAATCATTCAAATTTTCAGCAACCTATTAATCTTCTGGAAAAAAAGTTATTTTAAAGAGATGTAGTTTAATTACCATATATTTTGATAAGAAGTATTTGGCGGCCTTAATTATGTTTTTAATTTAACGTAATTATGTGTTTTGTAATGTGTGTATCACTTTAGTTTTCGTGTTGGGTTGTAGATAGAGTTAAACCAGATTCTTTGAATTTCGAACACAAAAGTAAGCATGTAAACCTTTCAGGAATTTGCAGCTTGAGCGATCCGCGCGCCAAACTGTTAGCGTAGACAAGTAAAAAACTTACGAAACCTCGTAGTGCCCTGCGTAACGAAGGACAGTGCGGCTGACTTCACAAAAAGCTAACCTGGCGTTCAGATCTCTTTTGGCCACGTCTAACAATACGCGAAGCGTGTCCAAAGAGATCTAACATATCAATAGATCTTCTACAGATCTTCACACAGAACTTGACGTTAACGCGCTGCTCTAAATTTCTATTACTCATTTTTACCTTAAGACTCACACACAGACTTGCATTGTTTTCGCTACTGCTCACTCACGAATGGATCTTCAGGTCAGCAGTTAACGCAGGCACTACTTGAAACACATCCAGACACGTATAGGCACATGTGATGCTTCGCCACAAGAGTGACACTACGCAACTATTTCGGGAATAAAATTGTCACACCTCGTATGAGGTGTGACAATTTAACTTCTAGTGTATGTTAGACGGTGGGTTGGTGGTGGCGTGGGAAGGAGACAGTTGTTATATAATAAAATTAACTAACATCGCTTGTTTTCCAATCAAAACCACAAAAGCATTCTGACTTATTCAAAATATACGCTATAACGAAGTGAATTTCTCCGTCATTTTTATCTGCCTTTATGTCGTGTGCGTCCTTCTGGCAGGTACGTCACATCTCCTGGTACGTTACATCATCTCCTCCTTATTTTTATTTTTATTTTTTTTTCGAAGTGCTGGAGAAGGGATTCTCTTATTTTTCCTATCTAGCGGTGTGGAAAGAACATCACAACATTGCGAGATTTTGAACGGTCGGGTCATCCGGATAGTTCGGGCGCCATTATAACGAAGTGAATTTCTCCGTCATTTTTATCTGCCTTTATGTCGTGTGCGTCCTTCTGGCAGGTACGTCACATCTCCTGGTACGTTACATCATCTCCCTCGTGTGCGTCCTTCTGGCAGGTACGTCACATCTCCTGGTACGTTACAACGCATCCCTACAATTGGAAGACAAAGAGCTAAACATTTTGTCCAGAAAGGGTGGTGCTCCGCCGCAATGGGACGTCCTTGACCGTGACACCCTTCCTCTTGTTTGGGATTACGCAAAAGTTGAAGTGCATTAAACACCTCTTCCAGACATTCCGAATCGGAAGAAACATCGCAAATACAGATACTATCATTGTTTCAGTAATTTTGCGTAAATGACGCAAAGTAGAACACATGAATGAAATATTTGGAATACCAGTTACGAACATAATGTTTTTTTACATTATTTTTTTCCAAATAATAAGGCCTTTGAGTTGTTTCACTTAATACAAACTGTATCTATCCTCATTCATTAAAATGCTATTGAAATTCGCAATCGCAGTACTCATTAATAAACACGCTGTATATTGATTTTAATATTGAGTTTCAGAAGATAAAAAATTTGCAAATTACTCACTCGAACCCTAGATGCGGGTAACTGGATTTTTTCTGCAATTGCTTCTCTCGTGGAAATATCAGGGTATTGATTTCTACTAAAAGCTTCTTCTAAATCATCGAGTTGTGATCGGCTAAAATTTATCCTCCTTCTCTTTTGTTTACTTGTAGGAGGAACTTGAGCTGCTGAGGAAAAAAGGAAATGAAACATGTTATACTTATCGGTAAATATCATTTATTACGTTACCTGCGTTGCACAAATTTAAAACTATAAATAAATCAGAGTTGAAAATGGCTTGGCTTGAGCTCACGACTTAACATTGAACGATACCAGAAGCCAAAACTGAACTTGGAAAAATTTGTATGGAAGTTCTCCTTACCTAACAAAAGCAGTCTATTTAGTAGAAATAGTCTTCGGGTTCCCCTTTTAAACAAGCTATTCTGGTAAGCGAACGCATGAGGTTTTGGTGGTAACTGTCCTGTTTTCTGCAAAAACGGTTTCTCTGTTTCGAAATTTCTTTTAGAAAAATTCACTTGCACAAAATTTTTATATATATGTTTTTCTATTTTTTTCGTCTGTATGGCAGTCTGTTTACAGAGATATCTCCGATTCTGAAAATTCACACTGAAGAAATTGTTAACAAGTTCGTTGCTATATCTTTCTAGCCTGTTGTTAACATGTTCATATTAACTTCATAAATATTGCGTGGTTTAGTTGCTAAGTCTTGTATGGGTGAAGATGATAGTAATTAACACGAAATAACCAAATGATAACTGTATGCAAATAATTCTTGTGAACCGTAAATATGTCCAAGAAACTTATTGTTCTCTTCATTTAATTCCCTGCAAAGGTTGTTCGTTAGCTGTGCTATGTTTCCTAACTCTCCTGCTTAAAACTCGAATTCCTTTCTTCTTCTCTCCTGCTTTCCTTCATCTCTGGTGCTGTAGGAGAAATCCCATAACCTGCCGGTCCACCTAAGACCTCCCAGCGCACCCTGGGGCAATTCCTTCGTCCTGCTATGTGCGACCGCTCGCTCTCGAAGACCAGAGACCTGTCCTATCGCCTCCCTCCCGTGTCTTCAAAAATGCACTTAAGCATATCCTAAAGTTCCCCAGTGCCATCGGTCATTTTTTTTTTTTTATTGGAGGTTTAACGACCATTGTGAGCAACTCAATGGGCTATAAGCAGTCGCCCATCCCTAATTTAGGGTCACTGGTTCCAGGGAAGGGAGAGAGAGAGAGAGAGCCAGTGCCGTAAGACAAACACAACATCCATGCCTCACCGGGATTCGAACCCGGACCCCTTACGGACGAATGATCAGAGGCCAACGCCTTAGACCACTGCGCCACCGGGGCGGCCCATCGGTCATTCTCAAGCCTAAAAGTAAAATGTGAGAGGCTAGTGCATTAGTCAGTAGCGTTGAAATTGAAATCTGTAAAGCGCCGCCCCGGTGGCGCAGTGGTCTAAGCGATGGCCTCTGATCATTCGTCCGAACGGGGTCCGGGTTCGAATCCCGGTGAGGCATGGATGTTGTGTTTGTCTTACGGCACTGGCTCTTTCCCTTCCCTGGAACCAGTGACCCTAAATTAGGGACGGGCGACTGCTTATAGCCCATTGAGTTGCTCACGGTGGTCGTTAAAAATCCAATCAAAAAAAAAAAAAATCTAAAGCATCAAAAAAGGTGCGATAGAGTTAATTTCCATTTAACATACAAAGTTCAAATACTAATCTCAGACAAGTTGTCGACATAAAGAACCATGCATCCGGTGTCTAATGGGAAACTGACTGAGAAATTTCTCACGTTTTCTGGAAACAAAGGAAGCGGAGCAAGAGATGGAATAAAAGTTTCAAAATTGAGATTTTATTCGAAATCCTACAACCTAGTATAAAATCTCTAACAAAATTATGTGTCTGGTGCAGGAAAGCATGTGCACAATATTTGAGGTATGATATGTCTTACAGTTATAAAAGAGTCAAAACAGTCTGCTATCCTTTGATCAACGTAAAACCAATTTCATCACTTGAGCATTAGACTTTTTCTGTACGTAAGAAGGGCATCACTTAAATAAACATCGCTTTTGCACACAGCCTGACGGACAAAAGTGTCAAAATCAGGTGCTGTAATCTTTTTGACCTGTGTATAACTAAGGACGAAATAGATTTTCCGTACACTGTTGGCTACGTTGATTTATCGTCTATAAATCGATACAGACATCGAACTAATAAGGACGAAATGACTTAACGGTGAAATCTTGAAAGAGTCTTAAAACGCTTAACAGGAAATCTTGCCTGAAGAGCTTAG
The DNA here is from genome assembly GCA_039090855.1 of Macrothele yani. Taxonomy (NCBI): domain Eukaryota; kingdom Metazoa; phylum Arthropoda; class Arachnida; order Araneae; family Macrothelidae; genus Macrothele; species Macrothele yani. The sequence continues at coordinate 39,432,359 of CM077004.1, forward strand.
TTTTAGTATATTTAATTTTATCGGGCTTCCCAACCTAAAATATACCTATGTAATGGATGACAAAAGTTCAAATAAAAATAACTTTACCAACAGTTATTGACGAAATAAAGAATATTATACGAACAAAAGATAATAAATGTTGCATGAATCCAAAATTAAAATTAAATCTACCTAGCCACTTTTTGTTTTAAGTATTTCTTTCAAAACTTAAGTTCAAAATCAATTCTAATGACTACACATTTATATAAGTGCAACACTGCTCTAAATGTTGACAAACTCATTTGAGAACTATATGCGCAATATTTCAAATGCGTTTTTCCATAAGCTAATACAGTTGATTTACTTGATAAAACGAAATGCTTGAAGGTGACTTCAGTACCTCTAACCCTATGGTGTTCCACAGGATGTGATTAGGTATTCCGTGAAAAAATCTTAATAAAAAAGGAAAGGTCCATTTTTTTTTAAATTAGCATATTTGAAGCCTACTTAACCAGTTTCAAATCATAACTGATCGTAAATCTTTTTTTCGGATACTGAAATATATCTTATATGACCACCGTGGTGTAAAGCTAACGCGCTCGCCTAGATATCGAGAGATCCGTGGTTCAATTCCACGGCGGCGGCTGAAAACAATTTTTCGGTAGCTATGTGTTTCTAGAACGTGGAAAGAGAGATTCATTTATTTATTTACTGACGCCACGTATTTAGAGGATTTTCACCTTGAATCTCGCCCTTTAGATTTAACTGCTATAATATATATAGCCAGTGCCGTTAATGCCCACCACATGGAGAAGTCTCAGTAGCTGAGCCCATCTTACGGATTTATGATGTCAGAAGCTGACTTAAAAATACACATAGCACCGCAGTGTAAAGCTAACGCGCTCGGCTAGATATAGAGAGATCCGTGATTCAATTCTACGGCGGCAGCTGAAAACAATTTTTCGGTAGCTATGCGTTTCTGGAACGTTGAAAGAGCTATGTATTTATTTAATCACTGGTATTTGGAGGTTTTTCACCTTGGATAACTGTTATTATATATGATAATATATATCATATAGATGATAATTATATATTATATCATTTTCATTGTCAACCATTATCAATCCACTGCTGGACGAAGGTCTCTCAAAGCCTCTTCCGCAACGGTCTGTCTTGTGCCAGTCTCCTCCATGTTACTCCTGCATACTTTCGAATTTAATTCACCGATCTCCCATGTGGTCTTCTGGGTCTTTTCCTGTCCCTTGGAATCCAATCTAAAATTTCGACTGTTCATCAATGGTCTGTTCTTCTGGCAGTATATCCAGCCCATTGCCATTTCAGGGATTTAACTCTAATCATTATGTCTTTCACTCTTGTCATTTTTCTGATCCACAAGTTCTTATCTCTCCTGGTTACACCAAGCATGCACCTCTCCATGCTACTTTGAGTTGTCTGCAGCCTTTGTATGTCTCTTTTAGTTAAGGTCCACGTCTCTGCACCATACGTAAGCACTGGAAGGATGCACTGATCAAACACTTTTCTTTTAAGACATAATGGCATAGTGCTCTTGAAAATTATGCTGTTTCTTCCAAAAGCTTTCCAGGCAAGTTTTATACGCCGATTAATTTCTGCATCAATGTGACCCTCACTTGATATCTGCTGTCCAAGATAAAGGTACGCATCTGTTATCACTAGCTTTTCTCCATCAATCGATAAATCTTCATTTCTTGTAAAAGCATTGTACATAACTTTTGTCTTCTGAAAGTTCATTTTTAATCCCACTTCTTTACTCTTGTCAGCAAGTTCCTGGATCATACTCTGCAGCTCTGATGGGGTAGTTGCAAAAATTACTACGTCATCAGCAAAACAAAGGTGAGTTAGATAATCTCTACTAATCTTTATCCCTTTGTTTTCCCAGTTCAGTGATTGAAAGACATTTTCCAATGTGGCGTTAAAGAGCTTCGGAGATATGGTGTCACCTTGTCTCACTCCCTTTCCAATTTTTATGTGTGCCTTATTCTCAGACAGCAGAATCTTTGCACTTGCATTTCCATAGATGTTAATATTAATGTATGCATCTTCAATACCGCAGGATTTTAAAGCCATTGTAACTGCTGATGGTTTCACTGAATCAAAGGCTTTTTCATAATCCATAAAAAGCCAAGCACAATGGAAGTTCACATTCCCTCGCTCTTTCAATTAGTTCTCTCAGCACGTGGATATGATCTATAGTGCTGCAGCCACTCCTGAATCCAGCTTGTTCTCTCGGTTGAGTCATGTTCAGTGTTCTCTCGGTTGAGTCATCCAGCTTGTTCTCTCGGTTGAGTAATGTCCAGTGTTACCTTCAAGCGGTGTGAAAGAACTTTAGTGAAGATTTTATAAACCATTAATAGGAGGGTGGCAGGTCTAGTTCCTGAGATCCTGAATCTCACCTTTTTTATGTAGCAGGATCATTGTAGCATTGTTCCAATCCTCAGGAATCTTCCCTTCATTAAGGCATCAAGTGAAAATTTGGGCGAGTACTGTTTCGATTTCTCCACTTGCTTCTTGAATGATGTCTACAGTAATTCCATCTTCTCCTGGAGCTTTCCCCGTTTCATGTTCTTGATTGCATGTGCAACTTCTGCTGGGAGGACTGGAAGAACTCTGGTACTGGTACCTTCCATGATGTCTGGAGTACATGCATCATCCCTTTCATATAATTTGGAGTAGAAATCTTTTACTCTTGTCAAAATTTCGCCTCTTTCTTGTTACAGAACCATCTTTTCTCAGTGCCATAATCTGTTTTCTTCCCTTACTGAGATGTCCCTTTGCTATCTTTAGGCTTTGTTTGTTTTCAATTGCTTTCCTCAATAGTTCACAGTTGAATTTCCTTACGTCTTCAGTGATACTTTTTCGTACTGTCTTGCATAGCTCTATATATTGATAAGAAAATTGGGTCTAAATTAATTACTATTAAAAAGGGGGACGGGCTTGATAGGCGTGGTTAAATTATGTTGATTAAATTAAATATTTGGCCTATAGCAAATTAACTCGTTTTTAGTTGGGGAAGTATTGTAATTCTCTTTGAGTGGAAACAAAGGAATTAGGATGTCGCCTTTGGAGGCCTGCTTAGCAACAGGGGACCACCCGGTCGGCAACTGAGAGGCATACAGACTCTCATAAATACGACTTCAAGTGTACCATTAGTGACAAAAATCTGTAGGGAAAGCTGAAAATTACGATTATGAGGGGCGAGGGTCAGGCGCTGAACTATACTTGCAGAAGCGACAGCGCTTAGTACGAAAGACAAGAGAAATCTCAAGTGTCGACAAAAAAGAAGCAGATGAAGCCACGTGACAGAGGATAGCCACAAAGAGGCAGAAGAAGAGAGAATTAGTCATCTCTGTACGCTACTGTAAGACGCACTGAGAAATTGCTACGAAGAGAATACGCGCTACGGTTCTACGCAGTGGTCAGTCACAGGGGAACCGTGATGTGCGAAGCCGACGTCCGGCGGAACAGAAGGCAGTTGCTGTACTTCGAGCGCAGCGGTAAGCCGCCGGGGTACGAGGAAAGAGTACAGCTTTACAATAATTAGGCGGCCGGATAAGACCTCCAAATATGACAAATTGAGAATGTCTACTAAAATTCATTAGTGAAACACGACCAGCAAACCAGCCTCACGAAAACGCAGTCTCCATCCAAAGAGGGAAGGTCGCTGACCTGTCCGAAGTAAATACGAAAGTGTTTTCTCTCTGCTGCCGACGAAGTTTCTTGACTGAGTTCAAAAGAGCGAAAGAGAGCTACCCCTGTCCATTCTACCCCCCCGTCTGCTGGGCAAAGAGGAGTCAGCTCTAAATGTTACTTTCCACCCACCTACTCGCGGTCGGGGAAGTTCTCTCTGCGTCGTCGAAAGAAAGAGTGGAAAGCCAGCAAATTAGTAAAGACCCTATGTTACACACAGGTGAAATTCCCCCCACTGTTTCGGTACTCATCGAAGGAAGTAAAAATCCTCTGGCGCTTAAAACACGCAGGTGAGAGGACAACATCGAGCAAAATAAAGCGCAAAAGTGAGTGGAAGGGGCCGACAGAGCCTCATAACAATTCTAATAGTGCTTTGTATAGCCCAGATTACCAAAACAAGCAGCAAGCAATAATTGAGTACTTTTTTTTCTGTTTATTGTTATCCTCTCACTGAGTGGAGGAACTGAGATCATTAACTGAACCCAGACTCTAAATTTGAACTTTGATAAGCCCTTTTGAGGCGGAAGTCTGATTCCTGAATACAGAGGTATAGATATTAGCTCCGAATAGGGAGCATAACATGCGTTTGTATCACCGTGGGCAATGCCCCGGGATAGAGTTTCCTCCTACAAGTAAAGATGTTTTAGTGTTAATCTTACTCTAGTCATTCTAAAGGCTCTGGTGTTGTAGATAATTCCTGTGTTTCAGCAAGCCGCTAACGTTCTCGCCAAAATATGCGAGCTGCCGAAATACAAGAACCCAGAAGTCTCGTATCCAAATAGCGGACAAATTGCCGACTGTGGACGGATCGAGACCACGAAGGTATCATTTGGTGACGAGTGTTGATAAATTATATCGCTCGGCACGCTCGTATCAATTGGTGGTCAACGGTGGGATAAACCCATGAGACCGCAAGAATTGGTAGAGCGGCCGAGTTCTTATCTATTGGTGGCGAGCGGTGAATACATAACCTAGCTCGGCCAGATACCGTATCAATATATTCCTTTTTGGAAGTCACATCTTTAATTGTCCTCATCTCTTGTTTTTTGCATAAACATTTTGGTTTTTCTTGATAATTTGTTCACATGCAACTTTTTCTTAGACCCAGCTAACTTTGTTGCTGTTTCCATAAGAGCTTTGCTTACTTTCTGTTAACTTCAGAGATGTCCATTTCTTTTTATGTTAGACCTTCTAAAATAGAGAATCTATTCCGCAGTTCTAATTTGAAGGTATTACGATGCTTTTTAAGGTTTGTCACGTCAATACACTGTTATATGAGCTTGCCACACTCGAGTTTAGTATTAAGGTGCATCTTACCATTCTATGGTAACTACCTGTGTTGAACTTGTTCAGCACACTGCAGTCTTCCATGACAAATTTCTTGTTACACATAAAATCAATTTCACTTGTCCATCCATTGGGATGCCTCCACGTCAATTTCCTTTGCGGCTTTTTCTTGAAAAAGGAGTTCATGATGAGAAACCCTTCTGCCTCTGCAAACTCTTCGATAGTATTTCCACTCTGGTTTCTGTTGCCGTGACCGAGTTTGCCTTCTGAAGTTTCATTCTGTTGCCGTTCCCCTATTTTTTGCATTGAAATCTTCCATAATTATCTTCAAGTGCTGCTTGCCTTTATTATTTAGATGACGAATTTCCTCATAAAATTCTTCAATTTCTTCTTCAGGATGACTTGTGGTGGGTGCATAAGTTTGAATAATCTGAGCCTGGTATCTTCTCGAGAGTTGGATAACGAGTCGTGCAGCTCTGTCAGAGGAACTTTCTACTTCTACAACTTTATCCTTCAGTTTCTTGTTTATTATAAATCCAACAAAATTAGTTCTGCCAGTATCTATCCCACGATAGTAGAGGAGATGTCCATTTTTCAGTTCAATGAGGTCTCCTTTTCTCCTTACCTCACTTAGCCCGACGATGTCCCACTTGATCCTTTGTAGTAGTTCTTCCAATTCAAGAAGCGTTGAATCAGAAGATAGGGAGCGTCCATTTTAAGTAGCCAAGGTCAGCATCAAATAGCAGCCTAGTCCGGTCCCCCGGTGATTCTTAGCACCCTCTGCCTTCATGTCGCACTGACCGCTGCCTTGGCCAGATAAATTTCAGCTGCCGGAGACTGAGGGCCAAGATTTAAGTTGGAGTCATTTTGGAGGGCTTTGGCCATAACTCACCACGCTGGCCAAGCGGGTTGGTGAGTGTGGGATAGCATTTCCTCTAATCCCGATGGTATAGTTATACCGCTATTGGCGGTCGTCAGAGCCCCTTTAGTATTAACAGGATGCACCACGAGAAGGCGGGGTTGACATTTGTCAAGCAGAGGCTGTGATGTTGCGCATTACTGTATGGATTAACAAGAGAAATCTTACCATAATGCTTGTTCATGTACAAATACTTAGGAAGTAGATAATTTTATTATTTAATAATCCTATACTAGTTTATCATTCACATATTATTGACATTTTATACCTTACAATGTATGTTTGTTATCCTAAAAAGGTATTTTTTACATTGAAATGCACATGTATTTGAGATTTTTGACGGAGGTTTTTGCTATGATTAAAGCCATCAGAAATTTGCCAACCCTGCAGCGAACATATTAATTTGAGTTGATTTCACCTTATTTTTGCTAACCCTTAGTTAATTCGTTCTTACTGGTTAAAAGCTTAATATTGCAAGTATTCCCATTTCTCTCAGCAGCTTCTATTAAACTTAATGGTTTGGATATCTTAAATGCATTAACATTTTTTTTATTTCTGTCTTGGCAAGAAATTTGGGAATTGTCAGAAACTGAATTTTTATCTTTTTATTGACATTTGGTAGCTTACCCTTCATGAGATTAATACATTCAGCAGCTTCTGATACATAACTCACAATGTTGATTATGTCTGTTAAATTACTGTTGTCATTTGATATTTAAGCTGAAATGCATATGCACATGTTAAGAGCCTTTGGTACTTTAGAAATCAGCTTATGCTTTGTGAACCAGGAGACCCCCCCCCCCAGTCATCAAAGGTCAAGTGTTGATGTTCTTTCTGCCTGCTGAGGCGTACACAGTCCAAATGTGGTTTCAGCAACAATCATTAGCCGTAATAGATTATGAGAGCAGCTAGACTAGGGTCAGTTGCTCCCAAAACCAATTGTGGCTAATGATCGCTTGGTGGTCTTGGTAAAGACTTACTTTTCTGGCATTTCCCTCATTGAAGTTGGCAGTGATTTGTGCCATTACTGCTCGCCGGGTGGTTGCAATTATATGAGACAGGTGTCAATGGCCACATTTCATCATTACCTTTGTCCACGTATCACGCTGTCCATAATGTGACGTTATTCTGGAAATGAGATATTTCCAATATTTTTGTTGATACTATCAAATGGTAATATTACAATTCTTGTACCATCTCAATGGTGATGACCTATGCATTGGGCACCCCACTGTAAACCTTTTTCCTGATGTTTATCCATAGTGATATGAAATTACCATCAATATGAGAGCACTGATTCCCTACCTATGTACCAACCAAGCGGTGGTTAGTTTACTAGAAAGAGGGGTGGGTGATGGCATCGTGTTGCCTCAATACACACAGATACACTGTTAGCTTTGCATTAGGAAGCCCCCGTTTTACATATTCAGAGTGATAATGAAGTACCACATAATATTTTCACATTATGTCATTATAAATTGTGCACATGTATCCTCTGCATGTAATCAGTAAGTACCAGTAATAGGGAAATGTGGTGAACCATCTCCATCCATATCTGGTTTAACCGATCCATAGTGTCATCTTTCAACAGGACAACACACAGCATCATCCATCGGGCTCTTGCAATTACTCAGATTTTTTAAGAGAATACTTATGTGGCTATGGAAATCTGATTGTTGGCTACAGATCTAGCTGAATTCTAAAAATCTGTGATAAGGGCATTTTCTATTACTTTAGTGGATATATTTTCCCCTGAACACATTTTCTGACTACAAAAGGAAAACTGTAATTTTATACTTAAATCTAAGAAATCAATCCCCTGGTTATTGTGGTTAGTTTTATAAATACCTGTGAAATCATTTTCTATAATTTCAGAGTTGTTGATACAAAGTAAGTCATCAATATACCTGTGGACATAAGTATAGCTATCAGAGTTCAATGATTTACATTTAATAAACATAATCTTTAAAGAAAGGAAAGATTACATACACTAGTGAGTGAGAACATCCCATAGGAATACAATAAATTTGCCTATGAAGGGATTGATTATATAAAATTAGTTATTATTAATACAACAGTTAAGTAAAGTATTCCAGGTATTAGCTTTAACTATTTGGCTAATTTTAAATTCTTAAAATAACTATATATCCGAAAGGGGAAGATTAGTATGTAGATTATCAAAGTCGTAGCTATTTATATCTATGGGACTAAGGCTAAAGCACTGCAGAAATCGCTTAGGAATTAATAATCAGTGCTTGAAAAATACCCTGCCCGGGGTATGTATATTAATTAAGTAAAGCTGGTTGTGTGTGTGTGTGCCCAAGAAAATTTTTATTTTAAGATAAAATATATATATATATATATATATATATATATATATATATATATATATATATATATATATGTGAGGGATCTGATTTGTTACATTAAGTTAAAAAATATGAACTTTTTTTTACGTATTTTAGTTTTAAGGGTCTGTATTCAAAATGTTCAGTGCATAAATGCGTATTGATAATGCTGAAATTAGTATTTGAGAAATTTAGTGATTCTGTCATTCCTTTTGTTGAAGTTTTCACCCTTTGTCAATAAAAACAGGAGGCTAGTTCCATCAGGGGCATGCATTCAGTTGCTGACTTTAAACAACATTTGGAGCAAAATTACATATGCTTCTAATTTATGGAACTAGGTAATAATATAATTAAAGAAGTGATATTTTTCTGCCCTTGGCACTGCGTAACAATAATACAACTTTCAGTGATTAGCAGTGAAAAGCAACATGACATGCGATGACTCTTTTTTCTTGTAGTAGAAAATTATATTCTGAACTTCATTTTTAGTTTCAGTTGCCCAGTCTGGGCAACTAGATTATTTACCAGCCCCGGCCAATGATTCACATGACCCAGGCATGGTATTTTTCAAGCCCTGATATGTATAAGTATATACAGTACATAATTTCATACATACAGATTAAAGCTTATATATTTCATTACTACTTTAGCAAAAACTTCCCATTACAAAGAAATTACCTTTGCTTGTCTCTATGGGCACTATTTCGCTTTTACAGCATTGCAATCTTATGCGTAATGAAAATTTCTGTTGTACATACTGACTTTTTAATGAAAAATTTGTAATGCTTTAAGAACAATACGTTGCTACAAACTTTTTTCCGTCCCCCTTGAATTTCATTATAATGAGTTTCGACTGGTCTTTTTTTTTTACTGAATCTGGTAAATGCTGGCCAAGAAAATGACAGTGAAAATATATCATGAACAGTTTCTTTGCTTTGCAAATGTAGTAATTAAAGTTAAATGAAAAAAAAATTGCCTATATTCTAAATTTCTGCGAGTGAAATCTTTTACCTGTGTCACTTTAAGCAGGGCTTGAAAAATATCTGAAATGTTACATGCTCAGCTGGGTATATACATAAATTATTTACCTACCCAGGTAGTAAAACCTGGATAGCAAGGAAAATTTATATTTTAAGATAAAAAAAAAAGTGGCTTCTGATTTAAGTTAAAAAACATTTTTTTTTACATGTTTTGCATTCCTCTTTTAAATATCTATCAAAATGTTCAATGTGCGAAGCATGTATTTCATGTTTTAAGATGATAGTGCTGAAATTGATACAAAATGATACGATGAAATTGTTTGAGAAATTTGGGGATTCTGCCGTGTTCGTTTCCTTTGTCACTAAACACCTGATTTGTACATCAATTAAAAATTGTTTCAGTGTCTTCAGGTATTACCAAGATATTATAAATACAACTATTTAATAGCATTCCGAAAAAAGTTTGTGCTCCAAAATGGTTTCCTTGTGGCAACACACCAAGGAAAGAACAGCTTTAATCACTGAAGTCATTTCTAAAACATCACAAACAGGAAAATTTAATATCTTAGAAATATTGATATGCATTAATGTTCTAGAATGTCTCATCTGGGCCTGTGATTTGAAATTATGCCCTATCAAGTTCAAAAGCTCTTACTTCCATTCAAGTATTTTTCTTTTTCTTTTCTTTCTGATACCTTAATTATAGGGAAGCAATGTGATCTTTCAAAAGCAGTATTTCCAGTTTTTGACACAATTTTACTAAAAATGTGAAAAGTAGGTAAATATCCAAAAATTAAAAATAGGAAACAAGACAGTAAAAGTTGTGGGAACACTGACAACACAGTGCTCAGTAGAATGTAAAATGAACCAGCACACAAGGCAGTGAATGTGAGAACAGGAAAAGCATGACTCAACCGTATGTCAAATGTAATACTAGCCAAAACCTACATGAAAAACCAACTTTGACACCATTGTGGATTGAATACCCTATAGACGCAATGTACTCGGATGCCAGTTCCTATAGTTCTGTTTGTCATTAATATAACATAAATACAAGAATATGCCTGTATATATCTTTACTACATAACTGTCTTTTGTATTCATTCATGCAAATACTAAATAAGTACGTATGTGCAAATTAAAATGTCTAGAAGAAACTAAGTATTGTTCAACCAACTGTGCTTTAGAAATAATTCTCCAAATAAAACGTGTCTAAAAGAAACAAGTATTGTTCAACCAACTGTGTACAGAGTTCGTAAAGCCTAATGTCAAACAAATTGTGTATAACTGATGTCATTATTTATCATACTGTAATAAACCAGATTTTAAGAGAAAATATCACGACTCACATTTAGAACTGAATTGATTGGTAATAATAATGCAAGTATCCAAACATTTTCACACTCATCAAAAAGCATGCATTTTCTTGCACACTCTTCCACAAAAAACCATGCATTTACTACTTGCACACTATTCCACAAAAATGCATTTACTGTAAAAGTCGGTGACTACTCGCCGTGAGGCTTAACTGAATATGACCAAACTGGATATTTACAGGGATTGCTCTGAAATTCAAATGAATAAGGTCAGACTTTTTAATTTCAGATTAACGCTTAACTGAAAACTATTCAGTTAAGCCTGTGAAATTCAAATTACGGCTGAATACAATAAAACTATATTTTTACGGAATTGCTCTTCAAATTACTGCTTAACTGAAAACTGCCAAACTTTAATTTTACGGGCATTGCCTTTCAAATTACAGCCTAGGTAAATAGGGCAAACTTTTACGGGCATTGCTCCGTTTCTCTTCAAATTACGGCTTTGCTCAATACGGTCAAACTTTATTTTTACGGGCAATGCCCTTCAAATTATGTCTTACTGAATACGGACAAATTTTTTTTACGGACGGTGCTCTTCAAAATTACGGGCTTAGTATTTACGGTCGAGGCCGTAATTTTACGGGTTTTCACGAAAGCTGACTAAGCCGTACTTTTACGGGCAAGGGGCGGGCCCCAGTTGCCGGCCGTTGCCTGTAATCTAACGGCGAGATTTTTTAAGAGTGTGGGTCAAAGCCCCTTAGAACTACCGACAGGGCCAGGTAGTTTATCGGCCACTACCTTCAGGGTCCGATTTGAGCCGGACAGTTTAGGGGCTAACCCCTTTAGAAACGCTTTACCCTTGTGGGTAACCGACATCTCTGTGAGAGATGGAAACTCACGAAAATTTTCTATGTGCTGAGTGGGCACCCTGAGGTTCTCCCACTCACGCCAAAACTTAGAAAACCTGTAGCTCGGGCTTTGGCCTGACCAAGGATCAAAGAGTCCTACGGTCAGGGGGACCAGTGCGACCGACAGTAGGGGAAAAGGGCGGCTTCTGGGACAGGGACAGCCCTCCATAGACTTAACATTGGCTGTCCCAAGGCTGCCCCCGAGTCAGAATTTTCGTCACGTGATCGTCCCCATGATGTGCTGTCCCCTAGCGGTACTTCTTGGAACTTTCAATGGAACTTTGTTTTTGAGGGATGGCAACGACCGAGAGGGAAAGGGGGTGGATATAGGGGGATGTCAACTCGATGTGCTGCCCCCGAGTCAGAATTTTTGTCACGCGATCGCCCCAATGATGTGCTGCTCCCCTAGCGGTGCTTCTTGGAACTTTCAATGAATCTTTGTTTTTGAGGGATGGCAACGATCGAGTGGGAAAGGGGTGGATATAGGGGGATGTCAACTCGATGTGCTGCCCCTAGCGGTGCTTTTTGGAACTTTCGATGGATCTTTGATTTTGAGGGATGGTAACAACCGAATGGGCCCGTTGGGATTTTTTGTATTTATTCCAGTGGTTTTCAAGCGGGATTTTCCCTCCTCTTCGATGTTATTTTTTCCCCGGAGGAAATTTTTACGTAACGATGCTGGGGAATTTTCTTTCCAATGGAGTAAAAATGCTCTAATGGTCTTAGCAAGGTCCTAACTCACGATGTTTTGGTTTCAAAAAATTGGTCAGGTGGTCTCGTGTACTACGTATTCACTCTATTTTTTTTAATTACTTCTACATTATTTCTTCATGGTTTTTTTTATATATTTTTTGTATGTTTTGAGGGAGTTTTTTCGTGTAGATGTAATGAATTTTCTTGGGAACTTTTCTTTTTCATACATTTCATTTTATTTCAGACCATGAGACGGGGAAATGCTTCTTTAGAAACGATTTCGTTCCTGTTCGCAGTAATTATTGGACTTTGTCATTTTTTTTTTGGGAAATCAAGCGGAAATATAGACATGTTAATTCTGAGACTTTCCCCTTCCAATATTTTTTTTTTCTAGTCGTAATGTTTTCATGTACTATATATTCCCGCTCTTTTCTTTTTTTATAACTTTTACGCTATTTCTTCATGAATTTTTTATATTTTTTGTATTTTTGAGGGAGTTTTTTCGTGTAGATGTAATGAATTTTCTTAGGAACTTTTCTTTTTCATACATTTAATTTTATTTCAGACCATGAGACGGGGAAATGCTTCTTTAGAAACGATTTCGTTCCTGTTCGCAGTAATTATTGGACTTTGTCATTTTTTTTTGGGAAATCAAGCGGAAATATAGACATGTTAATTCTGAGACTTTCGCCCTTCCAATATTTTTTTTCTAGTCGTAATGTTTTCATGTACTATATATTCCCGCTCTTTTCTTTTTTTATAACTTTTACGCTATTTCTTCATGAATTTTTTATATTTTTTGTATGTTTTGAGGGAGTTTTTTCGTGTAGATGTAATGAATTTTCTTAGGAACTTTTTCTTTTTCCTTTATTTAATTTTATTTCAGACCATGAGACGGGGAAATGCTTCTTTAGAAACGATTTCGTTCCTGTTCGCAGTAATTATTGGACTTTGTCATTTTTTTTTTTTTTTGTTAAATGACTTCATGCTAATTCGGAGTCTTTCGCCTTTGCAATATTATTTTCTAGTAATTTTTTCGTGTGTTCAAGAACTCTACAGGTCTTTCACAGTTAAAATTCTGATGAAACAATATTTTCTTACTTTATTTCGCATATCATTATAGCTTCCCAATTTCGCTATTTTACTTCATCTTTTTTTTTTTTTTTTGAAATTTCGTAAAACTTTCAGTATGTCGTAATTGTTTTCTTACTTGGTCAAACTTGTGACTCCATTTATTTGGACTCTTTTTTTTCATTTCATTTCATTTCAACAAAACGATTATTTTAGATGTAGCAAGTCATCAGATTTTTGTTTCCTTATATAGCATATTTTCAAACTTGCTTAAAAATATTCCTCAAAGCTTTGCATGTAATCAAATATGCATTTTTTTAATTCTTTCCTAGTTTGCTATACTTTTCGTGGACTGTCCCAATAAGAAAGCATTCATTGTCAAGACATACAATCTAAAACCTTTTTTCTTACGATAAAATTTGTATTCTTTGGGCTGTACATTTTTCTGTCTCGTCCGAAAAAACATTCATTCTAGAGGCAAAGCTAGTGATTCCGTTCATCCCATAAACATTATTTTTTAAACGTTTTACTAACTCATCAGAAAAGCAGTTATTCCCCACCCCCACAGCGAAAATAAAGAAATTCTTACTTCTTTTCCATACATATCGACTCAATCTATTTCTTTTCGAAATGCTGGTCATAACATTTCAACTAAAATTTCCTACTTTCACCAAAAATCATATTCTTAAACGAGCTATTTTTTTTTTACTTTATTTCATGTATAACTAAATTTTTATTGTTTCCTCACCTCATCAAAGTTAATAAGAACTTCCCCAATCTCATTCCTTTCCCTCATTTAGTTCGCTTTTTTAAATTGAGATGTTTCAAAACATCGCGTATATTTCTTTCACTAAATGTCCAGTTCTCCCGTATCGGTCCCATCATTTTTAACTTCTGTGCCTGCCGCATTTTTTCTTTAGACGTTTAGTTTCATTAACCTTTTCTTTCGTTTCAATTAGGTTTTCATTATCGTATTTTTAATTCATTGTCTCAGCAGAAAAAGCTTTCATTCTAGAGACATTGCGATTAAGTCCGTACTTCCTCTAAACATTTTTATTTCACGTTTTACTAATTCGTAAGAAAAGCAGATGTTTCCAAACTCTCATAGTGAAAATATCGTATTCCCCTTATTTTACTTATGTTTTTCCTTCTATTCAGTGTTGTATGATTCTTAAAACTTTGGTTTATTTTTATGAAATTTCTTTTTTTTTTTTTCTTAGTTTTTTTTTTTCTGATTCAACCTATCAATCTTTTCCTATCGATTTAATTGCTCTTATTTTTCCATTCGACTTTACTTTTGAACAGAAATGTGTCTAAAATCTCCAGATGTATTTTAGTCTCTAAGGCAGATTCTTCACTATTTCAAATAAAGTCATTGTAGGATTTTAGTGTAAATGCCCCTAAATCTTTAAAACTTCCTTTTCATAGTTAGATACTAATTCCTCGAGGTTTAAATTAAAACATGAAAGAAGAGTGTTTTTACGTTCTATCCAGTGAAAGAAGAGTGTTTTTACGCTCTCTCCAGTGAACGAAGAGTGTTTTTACGCTTTCCCCAAGAAATTAACTTTGGAATCTCCCTTCTACCGGAAAATGACTATCTTGTGCGACCGTTTTCACGCGTCTACTGCTTTGCTGGAAAACCTCATATGACATGAAATCCCTTTGCTTGGTAGATTAAACTAAATTCTGGTTTTGAACTTTGAACGCAAACTCAAGCTTGCAAAAGCATAGTTTTCTGAGCGAACTTAAACTGTCTAAGATGACAAAAATCTAAAACTGGTGACTCAATGGGACAGAGCGTTTGAACTTTGCCGTTCATTCAAGATTTAAGAGATCAGTCGTGAACCACTACAAGGGAAATAAGCAGACCCTGATTTAGTCCACTGTGTCCAAGGAAGGTAGAAAGCTAGTGTCGTAATTCAAAAGCTCATAACTCAAGCCTCCCCAGGATTTAATTTCGGACGGGTGATTAGTCAGATGTCAATGCTTAGACATTGAAAAATTACTTCAGACAAATATTTTCTTACTTAAAAGTGCTTTAAGTCAGAATTTGTATTACTTAAGATTTCCCTTAGTCAATATTTTTTCTATCTTAAAAACTTCTAAAGGGTTGATTTTGAAAAAAAAAAAAAAAAAAAAGAGTTCTCCCAAAAACGTAAAATTTCCACAGAATTGTATGAGGAACCAAATAAATTGACGAAGCTTGAATGTTAAGTCTTTCAACCCATTTCTTTCTCTTCATGTTTCATTCCATAAACTTTCTTCAAATTCCTATATACCCAAGAATCTTGTTAAATGTCCAAGTTCGACTCCACCAGAAATTTTCTGAAAATGATAGTTTCTCTTTTTAAAAAAATTCCAAAATAAGAATCTCTTAAATGAAACAAGAAATTCCTATTCAAAGCATTCCATCACTCTTTCTACTTCAAATACTCTCTTTGTAAATCTAAGGGGCTGTTTTTGTTTTAGGTTTTTTTTTTTTTTTTTTTTTAATATTCATATATTTTTCCCTCTAACTTTAGAAGATATTTTCCCGAAATGTATGTACATATACGATAGTAAAACATCATACAACTGCTTGATGTTCAATTCACTTCACGCTGTCTTAAGGATATTCATTCATTTTCTCATAACACATAGACATGTTATTTTTTCTTCCCATTCACTTCAAAGACTTGAGATCAACTTAATCGAGTCCTTTGAGAAAAACTTCCATAGAAAGGCATAATAAATGTACTGAAAATGTCAGTTTTCTTAAAAAAATCATAAGAATTTTTTTACTGAAACAAGTTTCCCATGTTCAAAGCATTAAGTGGCTCTTATCGCATCAAATTCAGTATTTCTTCATGTAAACTTTATTCTTTTTCTACTTCATATCGTCGTTCGTTTCTTGTTTTTCCCGATGTAACTTAAAACTTCTTTTCTTAATCTATTTTTCATAAAGTAGTTGATTTTCTCTCTCTCTCTCTCTCTCTCTCTCTCTCTCTTAAATGCATTCCTAAGTTCATATTGAGAAGGGTTTAAATTTTGATTGAAAGATCGTTTTAGGAAAAGTTGAAAACTGATAAGGTTCGTTTCGGAAAAGTTGAAAACAGATAATGTTCGTTTCGGAAAAGTACATTCTCTTATAGGGTTAAAAAATGGAACACTTCATATTTTCTTAGGGGCGGTTTTGATGAAACACGTTTCAGTAAAAACAGTGAAATTCCCATTGAATAACATGGGGAACTATGAAATTTAAGAAGCACGTTTTCGTTCAAGGAAAATATTTTAAAAGGTCTATTTTCGATTCAGTTGAAAACGATTAAGGTAGAAAACAGAATGCAGAAAAAACAGTCACACCAAGTTCCTGAAAGTTGAAAATAGATGAGGTTGAAATTTGGGAAAATGTCTAAGGAAAGAAATTGTTATAAAACACAGACTGTTTTAGTTTTCCCAGGCTAGCGGGGTCTTCAGTGAGAGCACTTCTTTTTCAACCCAAAGAATGAAGCGAGTCAGTTTGAAACATTTCAAACTCCCCGAAAATAAGCCGTGTACTCTGGTTTCGGCTCAATACTGTAAAGCATTGCTCTCAGACCAGTCGGAAATCCCCCCCCCCCGATTGGCCGCCTAATGGAAAACATCAGGACCATTTCCAAAATAGCAATACACAAATTTCCTAAAGAAAAGTCTAGCAAAAAAGCACTAGTTCCCCATTAAAACAATTGCATTCATCCTGCTACTGTTTAAACATTTCGAAAAAGAAATTTCTTTTACTTTTAAAATTCTTGAAAGCTTAAATTTTTGTCTCATTTCAATAAAAAAATTATTTCACTTAAAATTTAATTTAAAAAAACACTCTTTAAATGTATGCCTCAAAACTAAAAAATATTTACGCTTAATATTTCAATAAATATTCCCAAACTCACCTTCTCCCTTGCCAATTAAAAAAAAAAACTATAACAATTCTCCAGTCCACTTAAATTCCCTAACATGAACTTTGATTACAGAAGAAAATACGGAAACAGTCATAAAAAGATTTCCTACTAAATGAAAATAATGTTCAGAAATTGATTCCAGCCTGAATCCAATAGGACAGCTTTTCTCAGGTTGAACCTCCAAAACACAAGTGGAGACGAATGAAAACTCATCACAATTTTCAGATGGAATCAAAGCATTTGAACAGCTGGGGGAACCGACACACTGCTTCTTAGCTAAAGAAACAAACGTCTGGAAGATTCATACAGCTTCTTTCCCAATGAATAAATGTGGAAAAAATAACGTTACCCAGCTGATGGAAACAGAATTTGAAAGACTTGATGACGTCTTACTTTATTCAAACTTAGAACAGAACTAAAATTCACTAAGCGTTTCCTTTGCATACTGTGACTAATGCATGACCCTTATCACAACACGTGTTGGTGTATCACCATGCGTCAGCGCTTCACGGTGACTGTTTCCTTATCTGTTCATCTCTCAACGAACATGCTATCGACTCTAATCAGACAAAGCTTATTTTCAGGTAAATTCTTAGAGAAAAACGAAAGGACTTCATTATAATTAATTTTCATATCCAGAGAGAATAAAACTAAAATGTATTAGGTAAGAAATTCTTCATGGTTGAATTTTCCACAAAAGGAATACGGAAAGCGAAGGAATTTAATCAGACACCTTGAAAGAATTCATCTCAGAATTAAAACCGCTTTTGAAAAAAAAACCAGTAAACTATAGAATACTTTGTTCTTCACATAAATAAAACACAGTGTACGATTTCAATATTCCCTTTTTTCTTAAAATTTCTCCCACGTAATGACTTAGGTCAACTGAGTCCAGAAATGCTTCGTCTACTTTAGTATTTCGATTCCGAGGGAGTTCTTCCCAACACTGTTAAGATATTTTCTCAAAATCCAGTTGTAAAATAATTTTGGTCATGTTTATTTGATTGTCGTTGTCGTAGGAGATTTCCAATCCGTTCATGTCCACCATGTCATACACTATGTCCCCGAGAGTTTCTTCAAGCAGAAAAGAGCCTTCATTCCACAGAAATTCTTCTTTTGGTGTTTGTAATGTTTCCAAAGTCAAATTATTATTTTTTCCAATGCTTTCTTAATTAAAGCTGAAAACGAAATGGAACGAAGAAACGTCTGTTGTATGACTCTTAACATAGTAGATTTCTTATCAGCCACTTTAGTCCAATGTTCGCCGCACAGAGAAATTTCAGATTTCAAAATTTCACAATCCTGACCCATTTTTTTCTGAGCGAAATCCAATACATGGGGAAAATCTCGACTTATACATTCCTTTGAGTGGGGAATCGCTCTCATGAAAGGGGGCAACGGTTAAAATCGACATTGATTAAAATTGGAGAGAGGAAAATATGAGAATTGAATAAATAATGCATAGACGGGATTCCCGAAAACATAAATATAAGTTTTACATAAAAAAAAATCCTTGAAAAATATTGGAGGACGAATGATATCTCACATCGGTCTTCCACTCCACCCAAAATTAAACAAATACGTATACTGACAACAGATTTAATGGACTTCGCTAGGGGACAGCACATCATGGGGACGATCACGTGACGAAAATTCTGACTCGGGGCAGCCTTGGGACAGCCGGGGAAAGCCTCGTGGACAGCCGGGGAAAGCCTCGTGGACAGCCGGGGACAGCCTCGTGGACAGCCAATGTTAAGTCTGTCCCTGTCCCAGAAGTCGCCCTTTTCCTCTACTGACGACGATTTACCCGAAGTCTGATACTAAAGTCACTGTGTGGGCTGAACGGAACTTCGCCCTAAGAAGGGCGTTTTTCTAAGTCCGTAACTGCTGTGATTAGAGGCAACGTAGAGGAGAACAAGTCTCAGAAGAAAAATCAGCGAGTGGGATGAATCCCTCTCTCGCACTTTAGATCGTCAGTTCTGCTAAGCAGTGCAGTATAGCACAGCCAAATCACACTAAGCTCGCTCTTCGGTTCGGTATCAGACCGACAGGTCAGGGTTTCAGTACAATGTTTCTTTTGCTTTCCGTTCCGTGTTTTCTTAACTAAAACAGCGGCTAAGACGGAAACTGCTATTACCAAAATTAGAGTTTGCAATTGGAAAAAAATGTTTAGGAAAACAAACTATTGTACACGAAAAAACTGCTCGCCATTTTAAAGCCATGGAACTCTTGATGAACTATAATACTGCTGTAAGTTCAGGTGTAGGAAATGTGGAACAACAACTTGAATGTGCTTCAGTAGAAAAAATAAAAAAGGGGCGGAATTTCTTGGAGTTATTTAAGTTCTTTTATTGGTAGTAAGTCAAAGGTTGGCCAACAGAGGACATGAGTCTCATGAAAGCAAGAACAAAGGAAACTTGCTGGAAATTCAGCTTTGACTCAAAACATAGTGTGAACGGAATTCACTGTCACCCAGTGCAATAGGAAGTGAGCATTTTCTCAACCTCAGTATTAAGGAATAATTTTGCAAATTTCATAATATGTACCTTTCTGAAGCAGAAGTTACAGCAGCCAAAAAAAAAAATTCTGACAAAAAAATACCAGATATATTGCTAGAGATGCTAGGATTACTGCCTTGTGATGTTTCCAACTTTACACAAATTGGTGAAAATAGCACTTACAATTCCTTTTCAACATGTTGAGAGAGGTCATTCAGCTACTTGCGCAAGCTCAAGTCACACCTTCGTTCAACAATTGGACAAGAAATGCTTTCAGGGTTGGCACTTCTTTCAATTCGAAGTGACTAATGTAAGAAAATCTGTTTAGACTGGGTTTTGGATACATTTGCTTCTAAAACAGAGGAGGTTACAGTTATCACACAGTACTTTGAAACACCAACATGTATAAGGAATATTTAGAAGTACTTAATTTTGAGTCATTAGGGTGCTTAATAATGTAAGAATTTTGCTTTTGATCATTAAAAGTGCTTTATTATTCTTTTGCGCAAGTAGTATTTTCTTCAGTTAGTGTTTTGATATATTTTATTAATTTTGTTGAAGTTAATCAGTGTGTAATAATGATATACAGTGGCGTGCAAAAATTAAGGACGAGACGGTTTTTCGAATGTAACGTCGTGCAGAAGTGCTCCACATCGACTCAGATCCTACCATAAGATCCCCAAGATGTAAAAATGTGGGACAAGAGAGCAAAATCGTCCAAACAAAGAATCCAAAGGATACAAAGGCACTTTTGTTGGTTTTTTTTTATTAGAGGTTTAACGACCACCGTGAGCAACTCAATGGGCTATAAGCAGTCGCCCGTCCCTAATTTAGGGTCACTGGTTGCAGGGAAGGGAGAGAGCCAGTGCCGTAAAACAAACACAACATCCATGCCTCACCGGGATTCGAACCCGGACCCCTTTCGGACGAATGATCAGAGGCCATCGCTTAGACCACTGCGCAACCGGCACTTTGTTGAAAAGGTACCTTCGAGTACATCTGGACAGAAGACAGAAACGCCCATGTGACAGGCGGCTTCCAAGAAAAATCCAGTCTTTAGTAGGGGGTATGATCACCCCTGACTGCGTTGCAGGATTTACAACGTCTGTCCATGCTGAGGACGAGGTTGTCAAGGAGCTATTGATGCATTGCGGCCCATTCCTCTTGTAGCGTCAATCGCAGCTCCGGAATCGTTGTTGGCGACTGGTGACGTGCTGCCAAGCGTCTCCTGAGGAGGTCCCACACGTGTTCGATTGGATTTAGGTCAGGGGACCTTGCGGGATGATCCATGCGTTGAATATCTTCACTCTCCAACAGCTCTGTGACAGCCCCTGTACGATGAGGTGTAGCGTTGTCGTCCATGAAGAGGAACTCAGGACCCACAGCACCTCTAAACAGACGCACGTGAGGCAGGATAACCTCGGTACAATAGCGGACACCAGTGATTGAACCTTCTTGGAAGATGTAAAGGTCAGTACGGCTATCAAGCATGACACCGCCACCTCCAAACCGATCCCTTTCGATGATGTTGGAGGTGTGACTGCGTGTTCCCTGCTCTCTCCAGATGTGTATACGTCCAGAATCGCTCGTCAGACTAAGTCGGCTCTCATCTATAAAGAGAACTACTCCATTGCTGATTTGTCCAGTTCTTGTGATCCTGGCACCACAGAAACCGCCGTTTCCGATGAGCAGGCGTTAATGGCACACACCGTACTGGTCGTCGTGCAAATAGACCACCATTGTGAAGCCTCCTGGCCACGGGATAACGGACGTCCAGTTTTCCGTTGCATGTGCCTTGCGATTTCTCCCGCTGTCTGCCGTCTGTCTCTTCTCGCCCGTAGGACAATGTACAGGTCGCCCGCCGCCGTGGTTGCTCGTAGACGACCACTGCTAAACTCTCGGAAAGCTGTTCCCGTCGTTTGAAATGCTCTCCAAGCTCGTGAAACGATGCTGTGAGCGACCCGAACTCCTCGGCAACACTAGTCACCCTTCGACCTTCTCCCAACTTCCCAATGACGCGCCCTTGGGTGAAGTCATCCAGATCTAGTCTACTGGATTGCCTGTTGACCATATCACACGGTTGCAGCAACTTGAGGTCGTTTAAACCGATGTACACCGTGCAATAGCTTTTTTTTTTTTTTTTTTTTTTTATTGGAGGTTTAACGACCACCTTGAGCAACTCAATGGGCTATAAGCAGTCGCCCGTCCCTAATTTAGGGTCACTGGTTCCAGGGAAGGGAGAGAGCCAGTGCCGTAAGACAAACACAACATCCATGCCTCACCGGGATTCGAACCCAGACCCCAGACGGACGAATGATCAGAGGCCAGCGCCTTAAACCACTGCGCCACCGGGGCGGCACAACAATAGCTTTCACGGAATTGCTGAGCGTACACCGCCCGTGTGCTTTATACATTTCTGACACCCCCCCCCCCCCCCCTACGTCATGCTGCATATATGCGCATATCCTACCGTGCCGGACCCCAGTCTATCTCTTGAGTGGTCTTTCTGTCCGTTCTGCCTGCTCGTTCCTCTGTTATGCTAATTTCTCCTTTTCGTCCTTAATTTTTGCACACCAGTGTATTTTATGATAGTAAAAATTAAGGTGCTTAATCTATATATTAATTCTATAGGTTTTTTTCTGTGAGTCCTATTTTGAGAGAACGGCTGAACGTAAAGATATGGTTGAGGTATCAAAATAAAGGTCTTACCATGTAGATGTGCCAGTCGAAGAGAAAAATGAGACTGGGGCAACGGTTCGGGCGTTATGGGGCGGCAAATTTTCCATGTAAAGTTTATGGGGGAAGCGTGTGGTTGACTCGCGCTGTTGAAGGCGGTAGCATGGAGGGATAGATAGTCCGAAGTCTTCCTTTTCTGAGCGAACCGTTGAGCAAAGCAACGCTAGAAGGCATTCATGTCAAAGTTCTCATCGGAACAGCGAACACTCTAAGACCTGATTGCGTTATGCCGTTGGACTGTGTGATGTATATATACAATTTAATATGCATCCGATCCAGTTTATCCACATAGGAAAGACGTTTCCCATTACGTAAAGATGTAAATAAACATTCCGTTGACCATAGCTAGTGAAAATATTTGGAATGTACATATTCAGTTGCGCTATCTATATATATTCATTCTATAAGGTTTTTTACTGTGAGATCTATTTTGAGAGAACGGCTGAACGTATAGATACGGTTCAGGTATCAAAATAAAGGTCTTATGTAGATGTGCTAGTTGAAGAGAAAACGGAGATTAGGGCAACGGTTAGGTAGGGCGGGGCGGCAAAGTTCCCATGTAAAGTCTATGGGAGAAGCGGGTGGCCCTTATCTACATAAGGCGTTCAGTTCAGTGTCAGACTTTGTGTGTGCATGGCGTTCAATGATCAGTCCTAAAAGCAAATACTTTATTGCATACCTTCCCTTACCAGAATGGCTCTCCCGCAAAAAAAATATAAAAATAAAACGTAAGAGCCTTACTGGAAGGCGTGAGCGATCAATGGGTTGCAACTATATGTCTCGGGCAAGAGAGAATGAAGAGTATTCGCAACGCAAACCTCATTCCAACAACATTTACAAACACAGTTGTCACTAAAGATGAGAGTGAAAGAGTGCGTTATCCAGTTGAATTTTTGCACACGATCGAGATGAGTGGACTTCCGCCTGACATTTTACGACTGAAAAAGGGTGCAGTCGTGATGCTCATAACGAACCTGGCTGCTCCGGTGGCGCAGTGGTCTAAGCGCTGGCTTATGGTGATGATTCGTTCGTGAAGGGTCCGGGTTCGAATCCCGGTGAGGAATGGATGCTGTGTTTGTCTTACGGCACTGGCTCTCTCCCTTCCCTGGAACCAGTAACACTAAATTAGGGACGGGCGACTGCTTATAGCCTATTTAGTTGCTCACGGTGGTCTAATTTAGGGTCACTGTTTCCAGGGAATGGAGAGAACCAGTACCGCAAGACAAACATCCATGCCTCACCGGGATTCGAACCCGGACCCCTTTCGGGCGAATGATCAGAGGCCATCGCTTAGACTACTGCGCCACCGGGGCGGCGATGGCTGATTGATTTTTTTTTTTTTTTTTTTTTTTTGATTGGAGGTTTAACGACCACCGTGAGCAACTCAATGGGCTATAAGCAGTCGCCCGTCCCTAATTTAGGGTCACTGGTTCCAGGGAAGGGAAAGAACCAGTGCCGTAAGACAAACACAACATCCATGCCTGACCGGGATTCGAACCCGGACCCCGTACGGACGAATGATCAGAGGCCAACGCCTTAGACTACTGCGCCACCGGGGCGGCGATGGCTGATTGCAGCGCCATCCAATAGCTTCCCAGGCAACCGTAACCGCTCACAGCTGTAGTGACGAAAGTTGACTGGAAAAGCAATGTCGTTTGAGGAGCAACATTTGAGGCACTGCCACCTGTTCGCGTTTCAGCTGAAAAAAGTGCCGCGAAAGCCCAGCAAATTATCTGTGCTGCTTTGGGTGAGGCTGCTGTGTCCAACAGTACGTGTAAAAAGTGGTTCCAGCGGTTTAAGCAGAGAAATTTCAATCTCCGTGATGCAGAATGTCCGGGACAGCCACAGAAAGTTGACTATGAGAACTGTAACAACTGTTGGACACGGATCCCTGTCGCACCCACCCAGAGCTGGTCCAGAAACTCGGAGTAACAGGGCAAGCCATTGCAAAGCACCTGCACAAACTTGGACGGATTAACAAGGACCGTTGGATGCCCCACCAACTCTCCAGATTCAAGAAGGATTTCCTCCAGAAGATTTTGACCTGTGATGAGAAGTGGATCCTCTACGATAATCATAAGCGGCGCAAATCGTGGGTTTATCCAGGTCAGCCTACCACCAGTACGGCCAAACCGAATATCATCCATGCCAGGAAGTTGTTGCTGTGCATATGGTGGGATCAGCGCGGTGTCGTACACTGTAAGTTGCTCAAACCTGCTGAAACAGTCAATTCTGAGCGTTATTGTCAGCAACTCATTCGTGTGAGTGACGCAATGGAGGCGAAAAGGCCATGCACTGGCAAGGGCAGAAGGTCGGCATTGTTGCTTCAGAATAACGCGCGTCCTCAAACCGCAAAAACGACTTTAAACACTTTCACCGACCTGGGATGGGAGATTTTGTCCCACCCGGCGTATTCTCCAGACTTCAACCCGTCGGATTATCACCTCCTTCGCTCCCTGCAACACTACCTGAGTGATACGCACTTCACTTCTGTCGAGGAGGTCCACACAAGTATTGATGACTTTATCAACTCGAAACAGCCCTTTTTTTCCGCAGTGGCATTCGGCAGCTCCCTGATCGATGGCTTAGATCTATCCAACAGGATGGGGATTATTTTCCTGATTAGGTACGTATTCGATTTGCTGTAAACCTGTCAGCCGCGGATGGCTTAGTGGTTAGTGTTTCAGACTATCGATGCTGGGTCCCCAGGTTCAAGCCTGGGCTGATCTTTCAGAGATGGTGTGATTTACTAACAATCGCTGAATATCCGCCGTGCATCGGACGAGCACGTTAAGTGATGGCCCCCAGGCTGGACCCACTGGTTAAATGGGTATCCTTTCCTATACCCCATCTGAAATTCTCTCACCCCTCTATGTGCAATATCGTACTTGTACGGTGGTGCCATCTACTGTACTCTAATCTCACTACAAACTGTTCTGTCAAAGTCGCTAGACTTGCTCTCATTCCTTCCGTTTCTGTGTCCTGCCCAAAAGGCGATCTCGCTGTAGGTGGTTGGGACCTAAACTCTACTACCTGTGGACGGAAGTCCTACAAGAAAATGACGCTGACCCCCGGAATGCTGTAAACCTGTCGTGCCTGTGGCCGAGAATTAAGTTGCGCACCTAATAGAAAGCTCCTCATATACTAACCTAAAGTGTTCAAAGTGAATGGCATATGGTTTTAAAAGAATTTGTTTTCAAATCGCACATTTAGAGATTTATAAAAATAGACTAAACATTTGTGCTAACTAGCGGCGAAATTGTTGCCTATTTTGGGAATAAAATACACAGGATTTGCATAGTAGCATGTGACCTAAAGATTTTCAATCGGGTTTTTAGCCCCGCAGATATTTGTGTAAACGAAAATTTGAACTTACGCTCCCTGATGGCTGACCTGTGCGTAAAGAAAAATTTTAAATTATGTGAAGGACATTTCGCAGCGGAACCACTCCAACAAAGAGTTTTCCAAATCGGCATCTCAGAAGCAGAGGTATTGCCCAAAATAAAATACAAGTCTACGCCCCCTGACGTTAAAACTATGCATTTTAAGAAGAAAGTATTTTCAAATGGTTTTTCGAGGAGAGCGTTATCTGTCCAAGAAAAATTTCTTTCAATTGCGTTTTCAGAAGTTCAAATTTCGCTACAAATACATGAGAAGCAAAAATAATCATTTACGTTCCCTTGTGGTCAAACCGCTCTTTACCAGATATACACATGTATAAGCCAAAGGTTTTTCATCAGGAGCTGTATCCGATGGTGAAAGAATTTTCAGTATCGGAGTTTTAGAAGAGATATAGGGGGAAACGCATTTTTGCCTTTACGCCCCCTAACGGAAAGTCAATGCATTACTTGAAAAAATTTAAAATTATTAGAAACATTTCACACCGGAAACGTTATCCAAAAGAGTTCAAATCTGACTCTTAGAAGCAGAGGTATTGACAAAAACAGAATACGTCTACGCCCCTGGCAGAGAAACTATGCATTATTTTAAGAAAATACTCCGGAAAGGTTTATCCACCTGAGTGGTATCCGTCCACGAAGAACTTTTCAGTCGAGATTTTAGGAGCTCAAATTTAGCTGCAAATAAATCAGAAGCAGAAATTAATACTTACGCCATCTGGTAGTCAAGCTGTTTTTTTTTTTTTTTTACCAAAAATTAGAAATTGTATGCAAAAGATTTCCTATCAGAAGCTGTATCCGCTGCAAAAAAAAAAAAATTCCAATGAGAGTTTTAAAAGCAGAGAAATCAGGGGAAACGCAGTTTATTTTTACGTCCCCAAGCGAAAAATCTATGCGTAAAAGTGACTATACTTGAAATAGTCTACATTAAAAGTGACTATACCTAAAACGTCTCCTTCGTAAATATAAAAAAAGTAAAAAAAGATTCAATATGATATTTAGAATAAAATATATGGAATATAAGATTTATTTCGAATGCGATATCATTTGCATTTACGCCATCTAGCGGCCAAAATGTGCATCGTAGAATAAAAAAAGTATCATTCGTACATTTCAAGCTTCTCTATTCGAAAAGAATTTTTCAAATCTGACATAGTTGCAGGGACAGGCGGACAAACCGGTAATATAAGCTCCATCGTTTTTACAAAAGACCTGCTAAAAGTGTACGAGTTATGAATACGGATTGCTCCAGAGAAGTTTTGAATCCTAAGACATTACTTCCGGGGAGGGGAAGGAGTAACATTTATAAGGAAGTTCGAAGTAGGTACGCGATATGTTGCTTACATATGACAAGACGCTAAAGTCTGTAGTTTTGTTGGGAGAACTGGATCTGAAACGAGGAGGTGTGGGTAAAAAAAAATATTGACACCCGAATGTAAAAATGAATCTACTGGGACTGTGGTTCGAAAATAATGTATGATGTCTCTTCCACACATCGTCTGGAATTAAACACAATCCAGTTATTTCAAGCATGGTTTGCCGGCTGACCCGAAAACCTACGATTCAATCCCAGACCTTTCTCAAGGGGTGGGGGAGGTCTATGTGACGTCAGTGGGGCAACATACAAACAATGTAATTTTTTGAACATGTAAAATAATATTTTTAAATGTTTAATTTGTGACGTATGTCGTTCTTAACCTCCTTTGAGGGGGCTTAAGCCCCTCCGTGGGTGCGTCATTGTGTGACGTATCTACCTAAGAGGTGAGGCACATGACAAAATGGTAAAGTTGCTGCGATAAATTTCGTCGCTGTAGTTCAGTCGAGAGGAGAACTGACTAAGAAGTGAGGCGTCATGGTTTCGAATTTCACCACCTTAATTCAAACCCACGCCCTGATTCTTGATAGCTGTATAATAGTTTTTATTTTAAGGGGTGCACAGTCTTATAAAGACATACAATCATCTGTACAATAATTTGAGTTCCTGGTTTCTTACGGTAACACAATATACAATGGCTGGTGAACGAAATGGGGGAGAGAGAAAATAAAATCTGGTGCTAAACAATAACCAAATTTTCATGCTATATGCTATCCACGATATGCAATCTCGCTATGGAACTTCAAAATCAGGTTCTCTGACAGACGATTGAAATGTAACAGTTAATCAAACCTATAGTATTCCCGCAAATTATACACTGCCGGACAATTGCTAAGGACGGATGACAATAGCAACGATAGCAACCATAAAATGGAAGGCAGGAAAATGTGGAAATTACCATAAGTGCGGGATACAGTAAGACGTTGTGCGTATGCAAATTTTGGATTGCCGAACTTGTTCGTGACGTCATAGCGCTGATAAGAGATATAAAGGATTTGACGCGTATTGACCGTTGTTGTTCAAACGCAAAGTTGAAAGGGAAAGAATCAATTGACGAACTTGCAATTTTCAGTATGTCTTCCCGACATCACCTAGAAGATTTTACGCGTGGCCGTATTATTGGCAAGATTGAAGAAGGGAGAAAAATAACAGATGTTGCAAGGGAGTTCGACGTCAGCCACAGTGTTGTTTCAAGGCTTTGGAAATCATTTCAAACAAATGGAGAGTGTAGCAAACGTCACGGGGAAGGTCGTGTTCGCAGTACGACACCTGCGGAAGATCGGTACATAGTGCTATCAACAAAAAGACACCGGCGCGGCACAGCTAGTGAGGTAGCAAATCAGTTTATGGCTGCTACTGGCAAGCGGATCTCCCGAAAAACTGTCGCCAGACGTTTGCATGAAGGAGGACTATACGCCCGCCGTCCTGTTGTGTGCATCCCATTGTCCAGACGTCACCGTACCGCCCGTTTGCAATGGTGCCATCAACATCGCAATTGGACTGATAACGACTGGTCTGCTGTCCTCTTCTCAGATGAGAGTAGATACAGTCTATCGTCTGATTGTCGGCGACAACTGATCTGGCGTGATAGTGGTACTGCATATTGTCTAGCAAACATACAGGAAAGGGACCGATATCCGACATGTAGTGTCATGGTATGGGCTGGCATCATGATCAATGGCCGTACGTCCCTCTATGTGCTTCCAACTGGGACTATGACTGGCCAACGACACATTAATGATGTTCTGCTACCTCATGTTCCGTGGTGCTGTCGGTGATAGATTCATTTTCATGGACGACAACGCAACATATCATCGAACAATCGCTGTCCAGAAGTGTCTTGAGAACGAGGATATTCAACGCCTCGTATGCTGGCCTTCACGTTCTCCAGATCTGAATCCCATTGAAAATGTGTGGGATGCTTTGGGGAGGAGTGTTGCTGGTCGCCAATGCCCTCCAATAAACAAGGATGCCCTCATCCGTGCACTGACAGAGGAATGGGATAAATTACCCCAACAACTGCTTGATAATGTTGTGCAAAGCATGACACGACGTGTGGAATCTTGCATCGCCCTCCATGGTGGTCATATCCCGTATTGACATCTTAAGCTGGAACGCCTGCGGACGGTAATTGCATTTTTTTCACATTTACGTATTTTGCACAAAATGGCCTGTTTGTCCCTTGAACACGTTCCAAAGCGTTCTAGATTTCAGAGCACAATAAATTGTCTTTCTTGTAATGTACTGGCATTCTGACATTTTATTTCACTTGGCATCCAACCACACTTTTTTATGCGCTATTTAGCCGTTTATGATCCGTCCTTAGCAATTGTCCAGCAGTGTATGTCATATGGATACCGAAAAAGTGAGACTTTTTACTTAAGGAATTGTAGAGAGTTATCCGAAAATTCAGAATTTTTCTGACGTTCAAAAAATCCGTGAAATTCAGTTTTTCCAGTTATTTCACGAAAAGGTATCTGGAATATGCTTCCTTAAATTCACGAAAGAAATCACGGAAAACGGCTCGTGAATTTCCGATTTTTTTTATTTTATTTTACCGCGTAGCAAGTGATAGGAAAACCTAAAACTAGCTCAAGACACTTTCGGAGCAACGGCTTTTTTTGCAAATGTTACTGTTTTACAGTAGGAAATCACACTGCTAAAAACAGTATCCCATATTGCATCAACACCTTTTTTGCAGGACCTATACAGTTTGCAAACTTAGTTCTACGCGCAACAGACTGGAATCTAATTTTCGGTATACGAAGATTCTTCCCAGCAAATGGATAGGTTCATTTAATTGCTTGACATCTTTTGTTCTTAAACTGGCATCTAATGACACCCCGTTAGTGGCCGCACAACTGCAGTAGGAACGTAAATCGGGAGCTGTGGGTTCGACTCCCGTTCCAGAACGATGTATAATTTTCAAGTTTCCTGAAGCACGTCTACTTGCTTGATTATTGGGCATCCATATGCCCGTAACACCTATCTGACTATCATAAGCAACTTGCAGAGCTATAAGCAGTCGCCCGTCCTTATATTAGAGCTACTGGTTCCAGGGAAGTGAGAGAAAGACAAGCGCGGTACGAGAAACGTGACCTATACTGTCTCAACTGGAACTCGAACGGGGACCCATCTCGGACGCATGTTTAGAAAGTCAGCGCTTCGGATCACCCGGACATATGGGCAGTTTGCTTCACTTTGTTGGATGCTGTCCATCATCCTTGATATGTTTCGAGAGGACGAGCGAAGAGATGTGTGCAGTACGTGTAAGAAAGTAAAACTTTCTTTAACCGCTAATTCAACGCGGAGGTAACAGTCTAACTGGGAACAGTGATGCATGATATTTGATAATTGTCACTCACGAACGTAATTTCAGTTTTTAATATTTTTTTTTTTAAGGGGCGGACGACCTCCGTGGGCGTCCGAAGCTAAAAGAAGCTGCTAGTTCAACTACATAATCGAACTCAGAGCTAGAGGTCTGCACGGGCCTTAATTTGGAAAGCCCGAACGTCCAAGGCCCGGTCCGTACCCGGCCAGTTTCAAATTTTTAAATTAAAGCCCGGCCCGGTCTGTATATTTCTCCTGTTTCCAAGGCCCGGGCCAGCCCATAAAATTTCAACAATTTCCAAAACACGAATTTGACACCTGGTGCACTCTGCCATTCGACTCCTGAAGAGTTTTCGTAATTGCTACACGTATTTTATTACAATAAACGTTAATTCAGAATATTTCTGAGACTAAGTCACGTGACGTCTGAAGAGGCTTGTATACTCAAAAATATTGCGTGAAAAGGACAATTTCCATGTCTTTCAAATTTTCTGGGTTTTCAAATTATTCCCTACCGGACCCGGAAATATCCTTGGGGATAAGGGTGGGGGATAATTCGAAAAGTACGAAATATCCAGAATTATGAGTCCAATCGTTCTACTGGAAGAATATTTTATGGCTTTATAAACTGCACCTATCTCTATACTGGCATATCATGCCGCTGGAACCCAATATGTCTTTCGTGTGTGTAGGAGGAACCCATTTGTGTCGCTTAAAATGCGATGTTCCAGATTTTGTGCTATAGTAACTCAAAAGGTTTTTGCATTTAGTACAGTGCACAACGTTTTAAAGCCGACTAGTTTCAGAACGGGACAGTAATTTAAAATATTTCCAAATATCACTTTTCCCCTTTTTACATTGTCTACAAGCGCATATTCTCTGGAAGCAATTTTTTCGCGAAAATCTATCGCTTTCTTAAACTCCATATTAAGTATGGAAGAGTATTTATCAGCAACACTGAACTGAGCATATGCTGAGGGAAAACAACGACAGACTGCCCAGCTAACCAGTGTCAGATGTTTTGAAAACGGCTGCCTGAGAGTACAAATGGGGAAAATACGGCACATATTTATACACAAAAGTAAGTTTCCCTAGCCCATTTCTCCCTTGCCGTTTAAGACAACTTAAAAGCTTTTCACATTTCTAGAGAACAAAGTGCCGCCGACCAGAACAATAAAAAAGATCGTCTGCGAGCTGTGGCTCGGTTTATAAATGCTTTAATTAAAAGCCTGCCCTTAAGCATGAGAGAGAGAGAGGAGGGACCATATTCACATTGAAAAAGAAGGAGCTGACCCGCTCCAATTGTTTTGTAGGAGGGGAGGATGTATAAAACTTGTTTTTTTCCCCATCAGCGGAAATTATTCAATCTTTTCCTGCTGCTGTACGTTGCGAGTTTTCCAAACTAGGGAGGCACCTGTACAGCGATTGCTTTAAGTGTCTGTTTTGCATTAAATATTGAAGGCCCAGCCTGTTTTCCCAACTTAGAAACCAGCAAAGGCCTGACCCAGCCCTCGGGCTGGGTCGGCCCGGTCCTGTGCAGATCTCTACTCAGAGCTACGCGTGTTTCATCTGAAATTGGAAATAGTGTCTAGCTCGCACATTTACCGTAAGCCGCACCTCTGACCACTCAGGTACCCGGGTGTGGCAAGGAAGTTTGTCGGAACTGCACTCTATGAAATCTAGGAGTGAGAGAGTAGTGTTTCTAACATTGCAACTGAGTTATAAGCAATGTACAATATATCTAGATTATGATTTGTATTGCGCATGTATTATACATACGAGTAACTTGGAGAAAATTTATATGAAGGGAGATGCAAATACTACAACGGCAGTTCCATAAAAACAGTAAAATCACAAAATTAAAAAAGATAGGTACAGCAAATATTATTTCTCAAAGTATCTTCCCTTAGATGATATGCAACACTCCCATCGTTCAGTCCACTTTTCAAAGCATGTGGCGATGGCATTTTGTGGAAGCTGCTTTGCGACCCCTGTATAGCTTGAATAACGTCAGCATCTGGGTTGAATGTTGCGATACGGAACCAGAAATCGCACGGGGCGCGATCGGGGATGTATGCAGGCTGTGGCACGATTTCAATACTACATTTCGTAAGAAACGAACACAAGCAGCCACATGTGGACGGGCGTTATGGTGTACGATTCACTTGCCCACCAGTTCCGGTCGTTTAATCGATATGTCGTCGCAGCCGCTTCCAGACGTAAATGTGATACTCAACACTGACAGTTATTTGTTGAAGAACGGCATGCTGGCAGACTACACCTTTCTGATCAAAGAAAGTTGTCACCTTCCCAGCTGATTTGGTTTGGCGGACTTTTTTCGGAGGAGGCGAGCCTGTGTGTTTCTAGACACCCATTACGCGCTTAGTGAGGGGGTCGAAATAGTGGACCCATGTTTCATCGGCAGTTATTACTGTGCTTAGAAAGTTTGGATCATTTGTTTCCACTCATGACCCACCTTAACTCTGGCTAACAATTGTTCTCTCGTCAGGGGATGAGGTACCCATCTGGAACGCACAAGACGCAGCAGTAATTTGTCGTGTAGAATGCGAAATGTCTACGTTTTTGAAATACTAGTTGACGCGGCTATTTCTTCGCACGTCATTTGCCGATCTTCTTGAAGGATTGCTGAAAAAGTTGATACGTTCCGTAACACTTTCAGGTCGAGCCAGGCCTAGGAGCGAGTTCTGCCGACAAACGCCCTTTTTGGAAATCATGGTGCCATCTAAAAATCGTTGGCTCACCCAAACATTTATGTTTGAGAGGGTTTTTCATTAAATCAACTGTTCCTGGATCCATTTTACCCAAACGATAGCAAAATTTTATCGCACACTGCATTTCACTTAACTCTGAATCACTCCTCTATATAGCTGTATGGCGAAATGCAGACGTACCTTAAAACAACGGCGCAATAACAAAACCAGAATAGTCTACCACGGCTAATAAATAACTGCTGCCATATCAAGCAGGTTAGAAGTAAGAGGAGATTGCAACAGCCCCTTTTTTTTTTTTTTTTTTTTTTTGGATTGGAAGTTTAACGACCACCGTGAGCAACTCAATGGGCTATAAGCAGTCGCCCGTCCCTAATTTACTAATTTAGGGTCACTGGTTCCAAGGAAGGGAGAGAGCCAGTGCCGTAAGACAAACACAACATCCATGCCTCACCGGGATCCGAACCCGAACCCCGTTCGGACGAATAATCAGAGGCCATCGCTTAGACCACTGCGCCACCGGGGCGGCCAACAGCCCCTCTCCCTGTGCTTCTGGCGTGACGCCACTTTTTATCAGCTGACTACGCCAATGCTCCCAACCTAAGAATCTCCTGTAGATCTGTATGGGGAAATCGCGATTTTAAACGGGTTTTTTGGACCCTTACTCTACCCAGACAGGCATGAAAAAAAAACTGAAGCTGAAATATTCATTCCCATAATGAAAAATTTCCAGAGAAGATAGGAAAATATGTGTTAGTATTTCTTTAAAAAATTAAACAAAATAGTGATTTTTTGAGCGGAAGTGCATAGTGCGCATGGTTACTTACTACCCATGTGCAAGTAACCATGTTTAAAATATAACCAAAAGCCTAATGTTAAGAAATAAGAAGTCCGAAATATTCCTTCTTTCCATCCTTGGTTTGCATGCGCTAAGCAAAACTGCTTAAGCCACAGGACGTGACGTCACGTTCCCGAACTCGCGCAGCGCAGACACCCACGACCTCAGAGAGAGAGAGTGGACAGAAACAACCGATCTGTTTTAGCTTCACTCAAAACGGCTTCACCTATTCTTCTGACCTCCTTGTCCCATACTTTCTTAATTTAGTTAGTCGTCTACATGGTTATTCCCCCCCCCCTTCGTACTGTTGCCAACTCAAAAACAATTACTCAGTTTTTTTTTATATAACGGCCTTTGTAGAAACAATTATTTTGTTTGTGTTACACAAAGAACTTCGAGAAAAAAATCTCCCGGGATTAAGACTGCTGGCAATGCCAAGTAGTCAAGAATAATTAAGCTTGAGAAGAAATTCCTTGAATGAAGGAAACTGGCTACGTAAGAAAGGTTAAGTAGAAGATAGGAATTTCACATGAATATTGTTGCCTAACCGATTAGTAAGAGTGGCGTTCCAGGAAGACAGGGTACGGTAAGTTTACTGAGATCTCAGAACGAGGTGCTACGCCCCGGGACGCCAGATTATCTAATAACATTAGCTTTAAAAATTTAGATGTCAGGATGTCAGGCAATGGCTGACGACCCGGAGGTATACATTAGAATAAATATTTGTGGCCCTTTTTATCCCCGAAATCTTATATACTGGTGAAAAGAATTTACCCTGCAATTTAGCCAATTAAAACCAAAAAATTCTGACACTAATTATTCATGCAACTTCAGGACTGGCATGAGACAGACATTTAATAAATTAAAAATAAAACATGAAGATAATGATGGCGTCTATATACAGAGGATGATGGAGGGGCGTCTAATAGACTCGCCTCTTTCGGGATAGCTCAGGCTAAATTTATCATTAAAGTCAATGATTATTACTCATTGGCCTATACACAGTCCGGCTTTAAAAACAGTTCTCAGCAGACGAAAGTCCATTGGCTGACCGGAGCCAATTTATTCACAACTGGCATGCATACATAAATTCAGTAGTTACAGATATGCAGCTTTTCCTCGAGTATCCATGTTCGATGCACTCACTAATATTTGATGCATTTATATTGGTAGCGCACCTGTGTGAAGACACGCCATTTCAGAACGCGCACTGTAACCAATGGAGAGAGGAGTCGAACCCCGTCTCCCACTTACTCTCGTGCACACACTTTTGTTCATTCACTTGCATGAAGCCAGGTACGCATTTATGCCCACCAATGTCGAGGTGGAACGAAGCCGCTGACGTGAAAGCAGGATCCGTCCATCTGTCCAACGGTGATTCGCCTTACATCACGGGTCGCGCATCTCAGTCACTCGGGGATGCAGTTCCACCACTTGTGTGACCTCCAAGATGCTGTTGGCTTTCTCGGTATCTAGGACTACGTGAAATCTAGCACCAGGAAAAGAGGTATCTTCCTCCCTTCTATTTCCTCGCGTTAACATCAACTTCTCGGCAGCTCTTCGTATAGCTGCCAGACTTCTTTGGACAGAAGCTTTTCTTCCGCCGTTAACTCCGAGCTGGATCAATCCCGACCAGCTCCCCGAGTCTAGTTCCCTTCACGGCTCGGAACCACACTAATCTTTTTCGCTTGTTCACATTTCCGTCAACAAATTCCTTGCTCTGTCGTTAGGGGTCTGTTTTAACTCTTCTGTCAGTCTTATTGTTTCCTAAAAGCATTCGGCACGGTGAAGAGGTAAGAAATGCATGTATCTGCATTCGGAATATGTGGTGGGTCCGCTCACCGATAAGTACGGAAACACAACTAACAGTTCTTTGTCCTGCCAAGTTTCGGATTAGCAAACGCCATAAATTTTCCGATCTGTTGACACTAACGGTTTCTCCAAACATGCTACCATCTCGTACATTTACACGGCCACCCAACTTGTTCGACACGCACTTAACGGGCGACGCATCACGTTCCCCACCTCGAACGACCCATGTTCCACTTCAGATTTCTACCTTCTAAGGCGCTGTTATCTCTTTTCTCTTGAAAAGCGGGAAACCACTAGATGTTAATTTTTCAACCAACAATTAGCGCTGTACCCGCCTCTTGCAAAACCTGCTAATCGAATTAATTACCGTACCCCAAAGTCGTAACAGGTGATACCACGGGTAGTTAGTGTATAGAAAACGGACTGGCTTGTTTAAACTTCTGAGGATTTATGGTGCACATAAAATACAAGCGAGAAAACCAGTCGACACAGAGCTGTTCGGATGACCATAAAGGGTGAATCAAGGAACAGGTGACAGGGTTTGAATAAGGACCTTAAATCTTCGTTATTACTCCAGTGAACAATGATTACATTCACACATAAGTAAATACATTTACTACACTACCCTATCTTTAATATCAGAACACCTCTCCATTGTAGTGAGTTAGGTTCTACTAAATCACTTCGTCACAGACCCAAATAAAAATATGCTCGTAGGGCTATGATGAGGCAATCGCATGCCTGAATTCAAGATGCCGTGATCGACATAGTAAACATATTTCTAAGGCGAATTGGTTTAGGGGTGCGACGAATGCAATCGCTCCGTATGTGATATTCCAGCGGCAATAAAGATACCAATGTTGACGGTTGGTGATGTGAAACGCACACCCACTTCTAGGGAAAAAAAGAACATGCGCGAGGGAACGGAACAATTGCCATATATAGCGGAGGTGTGTGTGTGTGTGTGGGGGGGGGGGGTCCTATACTCCGGTAAGAAGGCTTAACGTGTCGATCCGACGCACGGCGGATATTTTGCAGTGCCACCACAAGCTTACGCGAGGCCCTTTTGCTAACGGTATTTTGCGCACGTACGCAATAGAATATTTTCATTTTCTGATAAGGTGATAAGCTTTTCACTCATTTATTTGTTACAGAAGGAACTGAATTTTCTTAAACTTGTAACTGCTGTTATTAAGTTCAACCGTCGTTCTTTGCAAGGAAAAAAAGAAAACCTAAATGTTAGTAATACTATGCCCTAAACATTTTGTAAAACTTTTACTATAGCTGTGTATTTTAAAAATGAAAACTATGCGGAACAAAAAGAAAAATGTTTTAAATAGGTACATCAATTTCCTAGTGAATTGTAACACATTAAAAGAGTCCTTTAAAAGTTAGAGAAACAGTCATCGTATTTCATGAATATACTGGTATGTAAAAGGAAAACTTCAGGTTTTACCTGTTACGCAAAGGAGACCTTTCTCGCTTTTTGTACAGCAAAATTGTCAATACCATCGTAATTTAGTTGATGCCACATCGCGTTCTTTTGACGATGAAGCGAATGCAGTTAACCTTTCTTGAGACATGCTTGTCTTCAGATACGATTTGATTAATTTAAAGCGAGAGAAACTTCTTTCCGCACTCGCGACTGTTATCGGCACAGTAAACATGATTCTGTACGCAATAGCTACGTTAGGGAAGGGATTTTGCATTCCGTTTAAACATTGCAAGACTTGGATGACAGTATTACCGTCGTTCGGAACTAGTTCTCCGACTATTTTCAATTCTTTGAATTGCTCCTCTCCACATATATCGCGGGAATTTCCTGAACGAAGGGTCAAAATCCAAGTTTTTGCAATATTTCATTAGATCTTAGTCATTTGTTTCATTTTCGGTAGAGAATACAAGAATCCAAACTTATCATTGAACTCTTCATATTGTTCAAATCGAGATTTCAGACTGTGCAGCAGTGTCTATAATGGGATAAA
The DNA here is from genome assembly GCA_039090855.1 of Macrothele yani. Taxonomy (NCBI): domain Eukaryota; kingdom Metazoa; phylum Arthropoda; class Arachnida; order Araneae; family Macrothelidae; genus Macrothele; species Macrothele yani. The sequence continues at coordinate 39,470,207 of CM077004.1, forward strand.
AATATCCTATTTTGAAGACTTCCTCTGCAAATTTTGTATTTCTAAAGGGTTCATCGTCTACTTCGTAATCAAAGATGATCCTTTTTTTTTTTTTTTTGGTTCAACGCCTAACTGTTCCCAAATTTCACGAGCGGCCAGAATTGCTGAATTGAAGCCTTCATTCCTAAATTGGTTCAAGAATTTAATAACCCCTTAAAGCATATTTTCTGCCATGTCAAGCTGAATGCTCTGCTAAAGAACGCTTTCTCATTCCAATATACATTAACTTTCCTGCGTTTTTAATATATATTAAGGGTACAGCATACACACTCGCTCTTTTTTCTCCTCCCTTTCTGAAAGCTGATATGTCCACCAAGATGCTGTCTTTATGGAACTATGATTTGGCATGCATTATTGAAGGATGAAAACATGTGACAGCACAATGTGGTGCAACCTTGTACCATAACTTAGTACAAAGTTGCACCATGTTCTAAGGTTTTGTTTGCACCAAATAATGGAGTATTTTTTTCTCAGAAAGGGGAGCAGCACTCCTTTTGGTGTAACCTCCCACAAAAAAATTTTAACAGTGTATAATTGGGTTGTAAATACACGGAATACCGCACGTAATGTCTTCCATTCAGTTTTCGAAAATCTTCGTTTATTAATGCGTTAATCTTCGTTTTTCAGTGTCGAAGTACTGCGTTGAAAAAACCTAGTGGAGAGCAAGATGTTGGCGGTTCCTTTATACTTTTTACGCCAGTAAATAAAATGATTTAAACTACGCTACAAGCGTTCGTTACCTCAAGGGCTCAAGCTTGTGGGTACGGGAGTGTAGAACCCGAGGCACCTGATGCTAGGCCATGCCTTACTTCATGCCCCCGTCTGTTATATTATCTGTAGGCTGGTCCCTATTACTTTCTTCTAGCTCCTTCCCCCCACGTTCTTAGAATATTAGAGGGCGAAAGGTGAATCTTTCCTATTTTTCTGATTTCCTAAAGAAGTGGTAACCTGTTTCTCTTCCAGGTATGGGACCATATATTTGGTTTCCATAATGCATAATGCAGCAGCTATGTCATCACTGTATTGGGTCCATTGAAGATTGACTTCCCTAAAAGGCCCCACACCAGATACCCATAGGTGACAATCAAATAATGATTCAACCGTGTGTGATACTTGGGAAGGAAAGCAGCGATACCTCTACCGTGAAAACTAGTCCCAAGAAAACCCAACATGCATCAGGTCGGGAAGGATTGGACGAAGCCATGTGATCCGCTTAGCACTCGGCGCTGCAGTTCCATTACTGTATGTGTGAAATATACTAACGACCATGGAGTAGTGAACCACCGGGCTATCCATGGAAAATATGCTACTGGCAGGAAATCCAAATCAATAATGCTTATAATTGTGTACGTGGAATGTTCCAGGACTAAATATGGACTGGAAAATTGCAACTCTTAGAAAAGAGACTAACGCATTGCCATAATAGGAGTGGCTGAACTCATTGAGGAACTCAGCTAATGACAATCTTGTAATATGTTCCAGTAATAAAAAAGATTCGAGAAATTGAATCGCTATAAACAAGATCAAACCGCTATGAACAAGATCAAAGACTCGGTATAATGATATCAAACGGTTAACGCCAGAATACTCCTGGTAATGATCATGGAGACAAATCTAAATATCATCCAGGTCTATGGCCTAACTTTCTCAATCATCAGAACAAGAAAGTGATACTTTTCACAATCAACTCAGTGAAACCATAAGAAAAATGCCCGTAAGAGAAAAGCTCCTGGTCATTGGTGATTTTAATGCAAAAATTGGGACCACTGACGATATTCGTCATGTTGTGGGAAGACATGGCATTGGAACCAGGATTGAAAGAGGTGAAATGCTAGAATTTTGTGCCGAAAACGGGATATTTAGTACAAACACCCACTTTTAGCATCATGTATATCGCTTGTACACATGGTAGTCACCAGATGGACAGACGAGGAATCAGATCGATTATATCTTAACAAAACGCAGGTGGCGCACATCGATCAGAGACTTTTTTTTGGTTGGAGGTTTAACGACCACCGTGAGCAACTCAATGGGCTATAAGCAGTCGCCCGTCCCTAATTTAGGGCCACTGGTTCCAGGGAAGGGAGAGAGCCAGTGCCGTAAGACAAACAACATCCCTGCCTCACCGGGATTCGAACCCGGATCCCGTCGGACGAATGATCAGAGGCCATCGCTTAGACCACTGCGCCACCGGGGTGGCCAGAGACGATTAAGACATCCTGGTATCGATTGTGGCAGTGACAGCAATGCCCTTATAACTGAAGTTTGTCTCAAATTTCGAAAGCCCTCTAAGCGACAAAAAGTCACTAACAGATTGCACCTAGAAAACGATGAAGCATTCATAAAGGAAAGATGCGCCAGCTTGGGAATAATACAGCAATGCGCGCAACTAACCGCTGATGAACTTTGGCAGAAAACAAAATCGATTCTTGATACCTGCTGCCCAGGCCAAAAGACACACAAAGACAACTCTGGATATCACATTATACTTGGGCACTTGTGGAGACTAGCCAGATACTAAAAAGCAAAGGTCTAGAAGAAGAGAGACTAGACACGTACAATGAATGGATTAACTAGAAACATCAACAAGGCACTCAGTCGGGACACAAATGCATATATTTTATCTATCTGCCAAGAACTTGAGCAGCATTCTAATAAGTATGAAACCAGAGATCTGTTTCGAAAAGTTAAGACTAACAAGATATTTTGAACCTCGATCCTATACTTATCAAAAAATGAAGCCGGAGAAACTCACAGAAAATTCTATAGAGAGGTGGTGACAATACTGTGAAAAACTCATGGAATCGGAAGATAACCCTGATCCAGGAGAGCCATCCGAACATCCGGGAGAGCTAGAACCGGAAATATTAAAAAGCGAAATAGAGGCAGCATTTAATAAGCTGAAAACCCACAAATCAGCTGAACCTGGTCATATTGTTACAGAAATGTTAAAATCGACTGGCGAGCACGGTGTGAAAAGGAATAGTTCACGAAATATGATTAAGATTTGGAAAGATGGGAAGAGGCCGCTCGACTGGACAGTCGTTATTCACCCAAATTCAAAAAGGAAATGCTCTAAAGAAATCTGACAATTACAGAACCATAGCACTAATCAGCCATGCAAGCAAGATGTGTGCTGATGTAATACAGGAACATCAAACAAAGATCTTCGCTCTTTCCACGTTTATAAGTGAGTCACGGAAAAATGCTTATTGGCCGCAACCGGGAGTCGAACCCAGGATCTTCCAGTTACGCGCCGGATATGCTTCCGCTACACCACAGCGGCCTCTAATTCCTCCGGACTCGCACAGGCTAACTGCCAAGCCAATTTGGCACTCTGCTTCTTGGAGCCCCGCACAATGTTGGGGATTCACCAAAGATGGTAAGCAGCAACTGAAGAAATAATTAGAGGTGATTGAATAATTAATACAGACATTTAACGTGGAGCAGGAACATCAAACAAAGATCTTCGCTATTTCCACGTTTATAAGTGAGTCAAGAAGCAACCAGCCAAATTGGCTTGGCAGTTAACGTGTGTGAGTCCGGAGGAATTAGAGGCCGCTGTGGTGTAGCAGAAGCATATCCGGCGCGTAATTGGAAGACCCTGGGTTCGACTCCGGGTGGCGGCCAATGAGAATTTTTCCGTGAATCACTTATAAACGTGGAAAGAGCGAAGATCTTTGTTTGATGTTCCTGGTCCACGTTAAATGTCTGTATTAATACAGGAACGCTTGAAACCCTATCTTCTACCACATATTTCGCAGGAACAATCAAGTTTCATTCCAGACAGGGAAACAAGGAATCAGCTCACGAATTTTAGACAAATGGTTGAAAAGTTCTATGAATACAATGTCATCATCATCATCATTGTCAACCATTATCAATCCACTGCTGGACGAAGGTCTCCCCAAGTTTCCTCCACAACGGTCTGTCTTGTACCAGTCTCCTCCATGTCACTCCCGCATATTTACGAATTTCATCCACCCATCTCCCATGTGGTCTTTTTCTGGGTCTTTTCCTGTCCCTTGGAATCCAATCTAAAATTTCGGCTGTCCATCTATGGTCTGTCCTTCTGGCAGTATGTCCAGCCCATTGCCATTTCAGGGATTTAACTCTGATCATGATGTCTTCCACTCTCGTCATTTTTCGGATCCACGAGTTCCTCTTCTTATCTCTCCTGGTTATACCAAGCATGCACCTCTCCATGCGCCTTTCAGTTGTCTGCAGCCTTTGTATGTCTCTTTTAGTTAAGGTCCACGTCTCTGCACCATACGTAAGCACTGGAAGGATGCATTGATCAAACACTTTTCTTTTAAGACATAATTGGCATATTGCTCTTGAAAATTATGCTGTTTCTTCCAAAAGCTCTCCAGGCAAGTTTTGTACGCCGATTAATTTCTTCATCAATGTGACCCTCACTTGATATCTGCTGTCCAAGATAAACATATGTATCTGTTATCTCCAGTTTTTCTCCATCAATCGATAAATCTTCATTTCTTGTAAAAGCATTGAACATCACTTTTGTCTTCTGAAAGTTCATTTTTAATCCCACTTCTTTACTCTTCTCAGCAAGTTCCTGGATCATACTCTGCAGCTCTGATGGGGTAGTTGCAAAAATGACTACGTCATCAGCAAAACGAAGGTGGGTTAGATAATCTCCATTAATCTTTATCCCTTTGTTTTCCCAGTTCAGTGATTGAAAGACATTTTCCAATGTGGCATTAAAGAGCTTCGGAGATATGGTGTCACCTTGTCTCACTCCCTTTCCAATTTTTATGTGTGTTGTATTTTCAAACAGCCGAATCTTTGCACTTGCATTTTCATAGATGTTATTAATAATATTAATGTATGCATCTTCAATACCGCAGGATTTCAGAGCCGTGGTAACTGCTGATGGTTTCACCGAATCAAAGGCTTTTTCCTAATCGATAAAAGCCATGCACAATGGAAGTTCATATTCCCTCGCTCTTTCAATTAGTTCTCTCAGTACGTGGATATGATCTATTGTGCTGTAGCCACTCCTGAATCCAGCTTGTTCTCTCGGTTGAGCCATGTCCAGTGTTACCTTCAAGCGGTGTGAAAGAACTTCAGTGAAGATTTTATAAACCACTGATAGGAGGCTGATAGGTCTGTAGTTCCTGAGATCCTCAATGTCACCTTTTTTATGTAGCAGAATCATTGTAGCGTTGTTCCAATCCTCAGGAATCTTCCCTTCATTAAGGCATCGAGTGAAAATTTGGGCGAGTACTGTTTCAATTTCTCCACTTGCTTCTTGTATGATGTCTATAGTAATTCCATCTTCTCCTGGAGCTTTCCCCCGCTTCATGTTCTTGATTGCATGAGCAACTTCTGCTGGGAGGACTGGAAGAACTCTGGTACCTTTCATGATGTCTGGAGTACATGTATCATCCCTTTCATATAATTTGGAGTAGAAATCTTTCACTCTTGTCAAAATTTCGCCTCTATTTCTTGTTATAGAACCATCTTCTTTTCTCAGAGCCATAATCTGTTTTCTTCCCTTACTGAGATGTCCCTTTGCTATCTTAAGGCTTTGGTTGTTTTCAATTGCTTTCCTCACTAGCTCACAGTTGAATTTCCTTACGTCTTCAGTGATACTTTTTCGTGTTGTCTTGCATAGCTCTATATATTCCACTTTGGAAGTCACATCTTCTTTAGTTGTCCTCATCTCTCTTCTTTTTTGCATCAACATTTTGGTTTTCCCTGATAATTTGTTCACATGCAACTTGTTCTTAGACCCAGCTAATTTTGTTGCTGTTTCCATTAGAGCTTTGGTTACTTTTCTGTTAACTTCCGAAATATCCACTTCTCCCGATGTTAGGCCTTCTAAAGCAGAGAATCTGTTCTTCAGTTCCAACTTGAAAGTATTATGGTGTTTTTTATGGTTGGTTATGTCAATACATTTTGTTTGTCTTATGAGCTTGCCACGTTCCAGTTTAGTGTTGAGGTGCATCTTACATCTCACCAATCTATGGTCACTACCTGTGTTGAACTTGTTCAGCACACTGCAGTCTTCGATGACGAATTTTTGTTACACATAATAAAATCAATTTCACTTGTCGTCCCAATTGGATGTCTCCATGTCCATTTCCTGTGTGGCTTTTTCTTGAAAAATTAGTTCAAGATGAAAAATCCTTCTGCCTCTGCAAACTCAACGAGAGTATTTCCACGCTGGTTTCTGTTGCCGTGACCGAATTTACCTACTGAAGTTTCATTCTGTTGCCGTTGCCCTATTTTTGCATTGAAATCTCCCATAATTATCTTCAAGTGCTGCTTACCTTTATTATTTAGATGACGAATTTCCTCATAAAATTCTTCAATTTCTTCTTCAGGATGACTTGTGGTGGGTGCATAAGTTTGAATAATCTGAGCCTGGTATCTTCTCGATAGTTGGATAACGAGTCGTGCAGCTCTGTCAGAGGAACTTTCAACTTCTACCACTTTATCCTTCAGTTTCTTGTTTATTATAAATCCAACACCACTAGTTCTGCCAGTATCTGTCCCACGATAATAGAAGAGATGTCCACTTTTCAGTTCAATGAGATCTTTTCTCCTTACCTCACTTAGCCCTACGATGTCCCACTTGATCCTTTGTAGTTCCTCTTCCAATTCAAGAAGCCTTGAATCAGAAGATAGGGAGCGTCCGTTATAGGTAGCCAAGGTCAGCATCAAATGGCAGCCTAGTCCGGTCCTCCGGGGATTCTTAGCACCCTCTGCCTTCATGTCGCACTGGCCGCTGCCTTGGCCAGGTACATTCCAGCTGCCGGAGACTGAGGGCCAAGATTTAAGTTGTAGAGTCATTTTGGAGGTGTTTGGCCATAACTCACCACGCTGGCCAAGCGGGTTGGTGAGTGTGGGATAGCATTTCCTCTGATCCCGATGGTATAGTTATACCGCTATTGGCGGTCGTCAGAGCCCCTTTAGTGGGAACAGGATGCCCCACGAGAAGGCGGGGTTGACATTTGTCAAGGAGAGGCTGTGATGTTACGCATCACCTGACCTTACATCCCGAATACAATGTACCAGTCATTTTATACCGTCAAATGAGGTCGGCGTTGGCGAGTTCTTAGATGGCCGATCCGGGACATCTTGTCTTTCTAATTAAGTCACTCTACAACGCTAATAAAGCCTTTGTCGCAATTAATAGCAACGTCTGACACATTCAGCGTGGGAAAGTGAGTTTACGAATAATGCATTCTCACCCATTCTTTTTAATATTCGTGGAGAATGGATATTAAAAAAGTTACAACAAATTGGTATGCCGGGGTGTCAATAGGCGGTAGCAAAATATCAAGTCTTCGTTATTCGGATGACACCACTATAATAGCTGGTTCAGGGAGGAGACGTTTGATGAAAGTTGTGTCCTGAATTATTTAGCGAGAATTGACAGCAAGAAACATTTAAAAATATATTTATATAAAATGCCGTAAAGATTGCAATTACGTGTTTTTTTTAGATTTTATAGTAAAACATGCAAGCACTACGATGTCAACGAAAACCTACGGAGATTTTCACTGCGCTGTGGTGGAACCGAAGGTAGTCATTTTAGGCTTATGATTGTTCAGTACGAACTCTTGTCTGCGAGTACCTGCATGTACCGTCGCTAAACCTAACATATCAACCCAACCGATTACCCTTTTCAACTAAACAAATTTCTCATAGGTTTCAAAACAGTGTTGAGTTCGTGTTCAGTTTTAAGTACCCGAGCCCGAAGTATATCAGCCAGAGCCCGAATTTCATTTTTTTTTTTTTTTTGATTGGAAGTTTAACGACCGCCGTGAGCAACTCAATGGACTATAAGCAGTCGCCCGTTCCTAATTCAGGGTCACTGGTTCCAGGGAAGGGAGAGAGAGCCAGTGCCGTAAGACAAACAACATCCATGCCTCACCGAGATTCGAACCCGGGCCGAATTTCATTTGGAAAAATAAAGTATCCCCCCGCCCCCTAATCTGTGACAAACTTATTCTAGCATTGATAAACAATCTTTGCGGCTTATTTCCTTCAATTAGCCAATATCTTTCTTCAGTGGAGAAGGAACATTTATTTTTTCTATAGAATAACCCCTTCATTTTCACTGAATATACGTTTTTTTGTTGTTTTTTTTAACTGGAGGTTTAACGACCACCGTGAGCAACTCAATTGGCTATATGCAGTCGCCCGTCCCTAATTTAGGGTCACTGGTTCCACGGAAGGGAGAGCCAGAGCCATAAGACAAACATCATGCCTCACCGGGATTGGAACCCGGACCCCTTTCGGACGAATGATCAGAGGCCATCGCTTAGACCACTGCGTCACCGGGGCGGCAAATATAATTTTCCTCCTGAAATGCTTCAGGTTGTCCGGCAAAATTTGGCTGCCGTGCAATCTACGTACTTGGATCAATAAAATTAGCAGGGAGCGGCGCCGTGAAAGAGGGGGCGGAGAGAAATACCTACTGTGTGGTATCTACTATCTATAGGTTTGAAAATTTTCAGAATTATAACATTCCCATTCGAACATGTTGTCCAAAAAAAAATACATGATCGAACAAAACTTTTACATGCCCCAAATAAACGCACATTATGCATGCACTATTTTTTCTAAAAATTTCAGGAACAATGTAAGTTCTTTTACAACATTTCATAAACTGTCCTCCCTGCGATGAAATTTGAGCTCACATGTTACACTGCATTTCATAAAATGCAATTTGCAGTAAAATATCAACAAGCTTATGAGTCGATCCATGTCGAATAAGAACAAAAATTTAATATTTTTCATCTGAACTCTTGATTTTCATATAACTTATACAGAAACTAATCAATGTAAAATTTCAGCTTCCTACATAACATTACTTCTCTAGTTATAGGACACTGAAATTCACACACAAAAAAAGTGTTTAATACATACAACTGACGTGGATTAGGAACAAACAGAATTCATCGCTCTTTCCACGTTTATAAATAAGTCACTGAAAAATTCCCCTTTGGCCGCCACCGGGAACCGAACCCAGGGTCTTCCAGTTACGCGCCGGACACGCTACCACTGCACTATAGTGGCCTCGAATTAATCCAGACTCACAAACACTAACTGCCAAACCGCATGGCAGGTTGCTTCTTGGAGCCCTGCACAATGCTGGGGATTCACCAAAGATGGTAAAGCAGCAACTGAACAAATAACTAGGAGGCGAATGAATAATTAATACACACAATTGATGTGAATTAAGAACATCAAACAGAAGTCAGATCAGATCTAGAGGATTTTAGGAAGGGAGTGTCTGACCCCAGGTCTTTAAACAACCCTTAGAATGGAGAAGCTAGGAGATTTTTGCTAGAGTGCCCGATAGGAAAGTGACACGGAAGCGAGGTAGAAAGGCGGAGGAAGACTCCTTTACTTATTCCGGGGGGTGGGGGCAGTACCCGGGGTCCGACGACTTAACGTGCCCATCCGACGCACGGCGGGTATTTAGTGGTTCGAACCTGCCCAGGATCGTACTCTAGGTCTTCTTCTTGGCAGTCACGAACGCTGACCACTAGGCTACCCGCGGCCCCAAACAAGTAGTCGCTCTTTCCACGTTTATAAGTGAGTCACGGAAAAGTTCTCATTGGCCGCCATCCTGGTGGCGGCCAATGAGAACTTTTCCGTGACTCACATATAAACGTGGAAAGAGCGATGACTTGTTTAAAGATTGTTTTTGTCTGTCATGCCAGTCACAAATGAAAACCGTAGACCTAATTGGTCAGCAGTATATTTTTTCTGAAGTTAATCAACGTGATGAACTCGACGGGCTATAAAGCAGTCGCCTCTATACCTAATTTAGGGCCAGTGTTTCTAGGGAAGGGCCAGAGCCAGCACCGTAAGACAATATCAATCCCTTAGGATTCGAACCCATCCTGGACGAATGGTCAGAAGCCAGCGCTTAGACTGAGCTACTCGGGCGACACAGTTCACATTGAGCCCATTAGAAACTTATTATATGAGCGTTCTTTTGAGATATCAGTCATATTATGGGTAATTTAGTTTTCAAGATCAGCTATTTTTGACCATTAATATCTCAACAACACACCTCATCGATTTCATTAAACAACGCAGAGGAAGGGAAATTGAAAAAGACTTTTGTAAACATTTTATCCTGTAAAGAGGATTTTCTTTTTTTCTTTTACATGCCTGATCTGCAATGTAAGGGGAAATACATGCTATTACAGAAGTATTACATGATCCTGACATGTCGGGAAATATACAGTGTTTGAGAACTGGTATCTACAGTTCATGAAGTTTTTCCTCCTTCGCTGAAATCCACTAACGTGTGGCCTGTGGCTTTTGCTTCCAAAGCCCAGAATATACATATAGCTCATCCCAGTTGTAGAATTCCCTTGACCAACTCGGAAGTGAAATTAAAAACACGTAGGCAAAATCACAAAGAAATTCGGAGCGCGGGGCTGCCAGAGCCCAAAACGTAGTAAATATTATGCAGCCAGAGTCTGGTTCGGGCAGTCTCCTATTTTTTTTCTTTTCTTTTTAATTTATTTAAGGTTTAGCGACCACCGTGAGCTACTCAATTGCCTATTAGCAGTCGCCAGTCCCCATTTTAGGGCTACTGGTTCAACGGAATGGAGAGAGCCAGTGACGTTAGACAAACACACCGGGATTCGAACCCGAATTATTTCTCCGACGAATGGCCATAAGCCAGCGCTTAGACCCCTGATCCACCGGGACGGGAGTCTCTGATTCGCACCCATGGGTAAAGCTTAGACGCAACAATCTATGTCTCATGGGACTTTTGTACTGTGTATCGAAAACAGAGTTTATATTATATTGAACCTATAAAGACTCAAAAACGACAGACGTTAGATCAGAGAAGTAGGAGTACCAGATTAAAAGTAAGTAGACATAGCTGTAAATGCCAGCTATGACGTTACAATGATCATTTCCAGGAAGAGAAAACGGAGGGAGGGAAGAAGCAGGAACATATAATGCATTTTATGTCTATACTGTTGCCTTGAAAAAAGCCTCCCAACGGAGAGCGAAAGCTTGGCGAATCTTTGTGTACTACACCAGTAAATAAACTGATCTCCTACGCTACAAATGCTTCTTGAGTGTACAGATAACCTTATTTGTATAGGGGCAGATACCTCGGGGCCGACAACTTAACCTGTTCGTTCGACGAGCATCCAGTGCAACTGGGTCTTTTATTATTAGGGGTTAACGACCACTGTTAACAACTCAAATTGTCTAATATTTTACACCCCCCCCCTTTAAATAAATGTTTGTATTTCATTTTCGAAATGCTAGAGTTGAAATATTTCTGCAGAGAAGAAATGTTTTTCCACGCTACTCAGGCTATCTTATGCTATGCCAATTGAAAAAAATGAATCTTTCCTTTCCAGAATTTTTTTTTTTAAGATGGACGAATCTCCACCTCATGAGGCCAAAGCCATGAATTTCGAAAAAAATAATGAACAGTAGTAAAAACCTTCCAATACTCAGCATTAATCATTTGAAAAGAAACTTAGTTGGCTGCACAGTATTTCACATGTTCTCGTGATATGTTGTAAATGTTTAGAACAATTATCAAATATAGAGTATACAAAAACAATCTGTCGCCCCTTTATTTTTTTGCGTTTCTCGTTCATTGAGTAATCGCGCTAACTTTTTTTATTTTTGCCCTTATAGTAGTTTATCTTATTGCTCTTTAATGTCTAGATATTTAAAAAAAACACCGGCTGAATTATATTGAAATGTTTAGCAAAAGAATATTTCTGTTGCTTTCTTCATTTGCTGATGAGCAACTACAATTGCATTTTAGAATATACACGTCAAATCTCTTAGTTCATCTTTTTACTCCCTCCCTCCCTCCCTCCCCCTTCTCCGGTAAAAAGAGCTGGTCTGCTATAAGTGTACCTAATATATTGTCCACTCGTGATAAAACATATAAAATAATAAACCATATAAGCAGAAAGTTGCGTTTACCCTGAATTTCCATATTCAGCAAGTTGCAGGCCACGAAAATCTTCATTGGAAGTCTATTAGGATGAGCAAGGAGGAACTGTTGAAGACCATATCGCAAATCACGGAGCTTAAAAATTTCGTCAGAATTTAGTTTCAGTTGACTAGTACGGCTGCGCAGGAACAAGTCCACCTGGCGACAAAAATAACTCATGTGCCGGTTAAGTTTTTTTTTTTTATTGGAGGTTTAACGACCACCGTGAACAACTCAATGGGCTATAAGCGGTCGCCCGTCCCTAATTTAGGGTCACTGGTTCCAGGGAAAGGAGAGAGCCAGTGACGTATGACAAACACAGCATCCATGCCTCACCGGGATTCGAACCCGTACCCCTTTCGGACGAATGATCAGAGGCCATCGCTTAGACCACTGCGGCAACGGGGCGGCGCCGGGCAAATTATCTTATGGGACCCTAAGCTAGTCAGTCATAAAAGGTCAAGGTAGAAGTCTCAAAAGCACGATGATTAAACAACTATACGCAAGCTTCAGATGAAATGAAGAAATTAGTTAGTGTAAAAGTTAAAAGGTTAAAAATAAAGCCATAAGTACTTTCTGTCTGTCTAAGGACCATCGTTAGATGGAAGTACTAAAACAGTTTGCCGCCCCGGTGGCGCAGTGGTCTAAGCTATGGCCTCTGAGCATTCGTCCGGAAGGGGTCCGGGTTCGGATCCCGTGAGGCATGGATGTTGTGTTTGTCTTACGGCACTGGCTATCTCCCTTTCCTGGAACCAGTGACTTTAAATTAGGGACGGGCGACTTTTTATGGCCCATTGAATTGCTCACGGGTCGTTAAACCTCCAATAAGTGTTTTTGTTTTCAAGAAGCCGCCCCGGTGGCGCAGAGGTCTAAGCGATGGCCTCTGATCATTCGTCCGAAAGGGGTCTGGGTTCGAATCCCGGTGAGGCATGGATGTTGTGTTTGTCTTACGGCACTGGCTCTCTCCCTTCCCTGGAACCAGTGGCCCTAAATTAGGGACGGGCGACTGCTTATAGCCCATTGAGTTGCTCACGGTGGTCGTTAAAGCTCCAATAAAAAAAAAAAAAGTTTTCAAGAAGGAAATGAGGCTTATAGCCCAAGCTTTGCGCCTAGTCGGCCGAGTTGTTATAGAGAGAAATGTCTGGTGGTCACGATGAAATTCTGAGAGGCACATGTCGCCGCGGAAGCATCACGAAAGTCCATCATGGGAGACGCTTGTAAGTAACCGGAAGTTGGAAAAGGAAGGTTTGTCATCCCAAAACAAACCCTCCGATGCGCGCCTTAAGCCGGACAGGAGAGGAGGTAGTGCGTATTCTGCGTAACAATCTCTGGACCGTAGCTACCGAAGCACATCGGGGAGAAACGTCGCCAGATCAGAAAAAGGTAGAAATTTAACGGTGCCGTGCCATTTCGTAATTGCTGGATGATGACCGCTGAGGAACTCCGAAAACAATGATCACTAGGCCACCTGTGACGAAAACTGATAAAGGGAAAACAGTTTTTTGGGTGGGGAGACATCAGTGGCGTACATTCGAGGCCAGATACAAAGCCCAGAGAATGTACAAAAAAAAAAAAGTCAATTAGATATACACAAATAAAAAGTCAATCATCAACGATATTAAGATATGTCGATGCTTTCGCTGCAAAAAAAAAACAAAAAACGCACGGATTAGCTTCTTTGATTCAGTCTGGCGAGCGAAGCCAACGAAATAACGCAAGCAGCTCTTCCAGAGTCTTCGTTGTTCTGATTCGAAGACTTCGAAGCAATCGCCTGCTAACGTTTCCATGGCAATATGAATGAGCGCATGGAGGGAATGGACCATTGCTTTGCGCAACGGTTCGCTCAGGAAAGAGAAGACTTCGACTGCCTCAGTCACCCGCATGCTGCCGCCTCTAGCAGCCGGTGTTTCGCGTGAGTTGTTTCAGTTTCTGTGAAGTGTCAATGAATTAAAATCAGTGATATTATATCTTAAATTCGTGGCTTTGTTGGACTCGAACTGTTTTAATAAATTTTGTGAAAGCTTCCTGAACATCTACTATCAAAGCTTAACAATTTCTATGCTTCAAATTTTGATACAGCTCGACTAAAAAATGAACCGAAGGGATTTTATTCCCTTGATGTATACAAAAACAAATCAGTAAGAGACATTACTTGTTGCATAAAGTTGAATAAAGTGTACATAGTGCTTAGTGAGGCGAATAAATTAGCAGACCTAATATTGAAGTTTCCATCAACAACTGTAACTGCAGAAAGACGTTTTTCGGCATTAAAAAGAATCAAGATATATCTTAGAGCCACACAAGGACACGTACACTCGAAAAACTTGGCTGTTTTGTCAATAGAGAAAAACATTCTTTTTAAACATAATAAAACTACTCGGAAGAAACTTTTTATGAAAATGTAACACTCAAGTTCACACAAAAGGAATGAAGTTCATGCACAAATAACGTATTCAACCCCTAATCCTCTTAATTATTTGGTATCATGTTAACAAAGCACGCACCTAAAATAAGTTACTTCTATTACTTAACAATTCGAAATTAAACTTCACAATTTTTTTAAAAACATTACTGTGAGGTGGGGGATGGGTGAGATAGTCCAGCTCTCGGACACAAGATACGACACTGGGAGACATGTAAGTAACCTACAGGCAGAACGTAACATACTGAACACGTGATCATGTCGTCAAATCCAAAAATGATAGCTTTTTTTTTTTGATTGGAGGTTTAACGACCACCGTGAGCAACTCAATGGGCTATAAGCAGTCGCCCGCCCCTAATTTAGGGTCACTAGTTCCAGGGAAGGGAGAGAGCCAGTGCCGTAAGACAAACACAACATCCATGCCTGACCGAGATTCGAACCCGTACCCCTTACGGACGAATGATCAGAGGCTAGCGCCACCGGGGCGGCAATGATAGCTTGAAATCGATATATGAATACAAACAATCAAGTGGTCAGATTATCGAATAAATAACATACAAGACAAGTAAGACAGAGAAAAAGAATAAATGGATGAATTAAGACAAATACATGCAATAAAGGAGCAACCTTACGAACTTACCTATAATAACTAGATGACACAAATACTTAGGTCCAATTATGTAGAATACGAGAAAAAAAATTTTAAGATTCTTTAAACATTTTCATTCTCCACAACTGAAGTGAAAAGTGCCGGCCCGGTGGCGCAGTGGTCTAAGCGATGGCCTCTGATCATTCGTCCGAACGGGGTCCGGGTTCGAATCCCGGTGAGGCATGGATGTTGTGTTTTGTCTTACGGCACTGGCTCTCTCTCTTCCCTGGAACACCAGTGACCCTAAATTAGGGACGGGCGACTGCTTATAGCCCATTGAGTTGCTCACGGTGGTCGTTAAACCTCCAATCAAAAAAAAAAAAAAAAAAAGTGAAAAGCTTTTACGCAGACATTAAATAGGTTCTTCATTTCATCTGAAGCTTGCGTACTGTTTTTAAGTACCGTGCTTTTTTAAGACTGCTACCTTAAACTTTTATGATTGACTCATACCGCACGAGAAAATGATGTTTAAGTTAGTTGTCCGAAATTGAGTTTTTTTTTTTCTTGGTTCGTTGTCTAACAACCACCGTGAGCAACTCAATGGGCTATAAGCAACCGACCATCCCTAATTTACGGCCACTGGTTCCAGGCAAGAGAGAGAGCCAGGGCTGTAAGAAAAACATGACATCTATGCCCCACCGAAGTCGTCCTGGTGGTGCAGTGGTCTAAGCGTTGGTTCATAACCATTCGTCCGTTTACGGTCCGGGTTCGAATTCCACTGAGGCATGAATGTTGTGTTTCTCACTTACGGCACTGGCTCTCTCCCTTCCCTGGAACCAGTAGCCCCAAATCAGGGACGGCCCATCGAGTTGCTCACGGTGGTCGGTAAACTTTCAATCAAAAAGAAACAAAAAAATCCCCACAGGAATTCGGATCCGGACCCTGCTATGACGACTGATCATAAGCCGGCATTTAGACTGCTGTGCCACTGGGGCGGAATTGAGTGCAAATAGATGGGTTATTTTGTGTCATGGGACACAAAGTTAGTTGTCAAAATTGAGATGTGTGTTTTTCCTTTTTTTTTTAATTTGAGGTTAAACGACCAGCTTGAGCAACTCAGTGGATTAAAAGAAGTCGCCCATCCCTAATTTAGGACCAATGGTTCCAGAGAAAGGAGAGAGCCAGAGCCGTAAGACAAACACAACATTCATGCCTCACCGGAATTCAAACCAGGACCCATCTCGAAAGAATGGTCAAAAACTCAGTTGTTGTTTTTTTATTATTTGTAGTTAAACGGCCACCGGGAGCAACTCAGTGGGCTATAAGCAGCCGCCCGTCCCTAATACAGGGCCACTAGTTACAGTGCAGGGATGAACCCAGAGCCGTAAGACAAAAACAACATCCATGCCTCACTGAGATTCAAACCAAGATCCATCGCGGAGGAAACGTCAAAAACTGAGAGATTTTTTTTATTAGAAGTTAAGCGATCACCGTGAGCACCCAGTGGATTACAGGCTTTCGACCCGTCCCGATTTTAGGACTACTGGTTCCAGGGAAGGGAGAGAGCCACAGCCGTAAGACAAACACAACGTCCCTGCCTAGGCGGGATTCTAACCAGGATCGATCGAGGACGAATGGTCAAAAACTGTGTTTCTTTTTTTTTTTTTTTTTTTTATTGGAAATTAAACGACTACTTTGAGCAACTCATTGGGCTATAAGCAGTCACCCGTCCCTGATGTAGGACCACAGGTTACAGGAAAGGAGAGAGCCGGAGCCGTAATACAAAAATATCATCCATGCCTCACGGGGATTCAAACCAGGACCCATCGTGGACGAACAGTCAAAAACTGCGATTTTTTTTTTATTGAGGGTTGAGTGACGACCGTGAGCAACTCAGTGGGCAACAAGCAATCGGCCGTCCCTAATTTAGGGCCAGTGGTCACAGGGTAAGCAGAGAGCCAGAGCCGTAAGACAAGCACAACATCCATGCCTCACCGGGATTCTAACTAGGACCAATCGCGGACACAACATATTTAAGGTATTAACAAGGCCTGGTTACCCCATGGACCATAGTAGGGCAAGGACCCTGTGACCCACGTTTAATAGCTGCTTCCTTTAAAAATTTCTGGAAATGACTTAACAGTTATTGAACGTTTTACTGTAAATTTTTTTAACAATAGAAATTGACCTTACACGCAAATTTGACTTTGAGATTTATTACTAGTTTCGCAGCTCAGAAAGTGAGGTAGGCCGATATAATATCCTTATGTCTAAACCAGAGTTCAGGTTTGTTTATCTTGCTGCCACCTCCCCCCCCCTCCAGCCGATCTTCTTAACGAACCATAGTCACAGGGCGTTGTAGTATTGCCGTCCCTGTCTCTTAAGTACAAGGCCTTCCGACTTCATCATTTTATTCAACAACTTTCGTGTTCTCCTTGCATTGCGTCTGATACTCTTCATATGTTCTTCACTCCCACGAACCCTGACTTCACTGTCGCCGCATTTCTCCTCATGGATTCTTATCCGCTGACACATATGCGTCTTCGTCCTCTTTACCACGAAGTGATGGCCTTCTCACGGTCTGTCCCTTTGCAGCGAATTGTTCCGTCGACTACGACTGTTATTTTGTTCGGGTCGGGCCCATATTTTATAAATCCTTCATTCGACCATACTTTCTAAATTTTTTCTTTTTTCCTTCTTGGGCACACGTAGGTATTATCTTCATTCTGCACTAGGTTCATTCCGATCTCACATGGTACTCTCTTCCTGTTGTCTCCATCACTCTAGCAAATACTACGAAAAATCGGGCGAAATTGCTATTACTTCATTTGTCGATTGTCCGCGAATTCCCTTCACATGCCACAACACATTCAGCATGCGTCGGTAGTTCTTCGGTGACTACTCACGATCTTCCTCCCCCAAATACCGGACATTGAATGGCTGATTTTGGACCAGTGTCTGCTTTGTCTTGCCAGGTTACATCAGTTCCGGATCATACCCACCACCGCTGCCCATTCTCCAACGTTCGCAACTCGGTATTGCATTTGTATTCCCTCTGCTCTGTCATACAATCTTTACTGTGTTTGATGTTCCGGTTTACGTCTAATTTTTGTGCTCGCGATCACTTCGTCCGGGATTATTTATTTCTGCCTCCACAGGATCCTCTCACTATGTGTCTTTCGAGGCTCTGCCCATTCATATTTATCCTTGTGAAGTCTGTTAGCCCTCTTGGTGGTCTAAGCGATGGCTTCTGATCATTGGCTCAACGGAGGGGTCTGGGTTCGAATCCTAGGTAAAGCATGGATGTTGTGCTTGTCTTTCGGGGGTTTATTCCCTGAGTTCCTTGCTCACCTGTGTACATTGCTGACGTTGAAACAGAGTTAATTTGTTTTTCCACTGCATAAATCTGTGAATCAAGTCCAATATATGTTCAATGTATCTGTCAACCAAAACCAATAAATGATTTTTTAAACCTTCACTAAAAACAATGACTTATTTATCAATTTTTTTGCCTTGTCGACATAGCTACAGCTCTCGGCCTGCCTTCTGCTCGCCAAGCCGGCAGGGGCCTGATGGCTCGATTCCGGGTCAGTCTGACTTCCCGCCTTCAACTTAAACTAACAGCTGCTCAACAATCTTCGCCGCCCCGGTGGCGCAGTGGTCTAAGGCGCTGGCCTCTGATCATTCGTCCGTAAGGGGTCCGGGTTCGAATCCCGGTGAGGCATGGATGTTGTGTTTGTCTTACGGCACTGGCTCTCTCCCTTCCCTGGAACCAGTGACCCTAAATTAGGGACGGGCGACTGCTTATAGCCCATTGAGTTGCTCACGGTGGTCGTTAAACCTCCAATCAAAAAAAAAAAAAAAAAAAAAACAATCTTCAAAGCTTGCTTCCTTCAATAGTTCCATTCCGACTGGGCATTATCCACTGGCTGGTTTTCTGCCTACAATAACTTCATCCGTCTTCGGACATGATTGAGACCTTATCTCTGTAACAGCTCTCTCCACTTAGTCGAACTGGGCTTTTCTCAGTTCTCTCTTCTTATCTCAGGACTTGCACTTGCTTTTAGGTACACGCTCGCTGTGTTGTCTTCTTTGTGTTCTGTGCTTTCTAATTGTTGATTGCATTTACCGCTCCTCAAGCAGAGTTTCAGGGTGCGAAACTCAATTTTTATTTATTTATTTGTGTCAGGTCACACATCGTTTCGGGCCATAGGCCTGCTGCACATAGTTTTCTGTACATATTTTGTCGT
Organism: Macrothele yani; assembly: GCA_039090855.1. Lineage (NCBI taxonomy): Eukaryota > Metazoa > Arthropoda > Arachnida > Araneae > Macrothelidae > Macrothele > Macrothele yani. Next base: position 39,489,481 of record CM077004.1, read on the forward strand.
TCTGTACATAGTTTGGTAAATTTGTGTGGTTTCAATAAATATTTGACAGCACCCCCCCCCTTCGAAAAAAAACACGGTGGGTTCGCTTTTAAAGAATCCTGTCGAATTTATGAAAAAGTGGCACTTTTCTTTCTTCAGTTATGTAATTATTATTTAAAGTGTGTCATCATCTCTAACGTTTTTTTTTTATTGGAGGTTTAACGACCACCGTGAGCAACTCAATGGGTTATAAGCAGTCGCCCGTCCCCAATTTAGGGCCACTGGTTCCAGGAAAGGGAGAGAGCCAGTGCCGCAAGACAAACACAACATCCATGCCTCACCGGGATTCGAACCCGGAGCCCTTTCGGACCATTGTTCAGAGGCCATCGCTTAGACCACTGCGCCACCGGGGCGGCCTCTAACGTTTGCATTACGGAAGCGGTTCAATTTCCACAACAGGCTTTGTGACTCTTCTCTGAAATTGTTGCCTCTCAGTAAAATCACAATTCTACTTTGGAATTTAACACAAATTCTAAGATTACTAAGGATCAATATAACTTCATAGATTATAAACCGCCGCCGCCCCAGTTGTGCAGTGATCTTAGCGATGGGTCCGGGTTCGAATCAAAGTGAGGCATGAATGTCGTGTTTGTCTTACGGCACTGGTTATCTCCCATCCCTGGAACAGTGGCCCTAAATTAGGGACGGGGGACTGCTTATAGCCCATTGAGTTGCTCACGGTGGTCGTTTAACTTCAATGAAATTCCAAATTCCACAAATTTTCAACTAGTACATAATAAGATCTGCTATATAGGACTGGGATGTAAGGTCAGGTGATGCGTAACATCACAGCCTCTCCTTGACAAATGTCAACCCCGCCTTCTCGTGGTGCATCCTGTTCCCACTAAAAGGGCTCTGACGACCGCCAATAGCGGTATAACTATACCATCGGGATTAGAGGAAATGCTATCCCACACTCACCAACCCGCTTGGCCAGCGTGGTGAGTTATGGCCAAACGCCTCTAAAATGACTCCACAACTTAAATCTTGACCCTCAGTCTCCGGCAGCTGGAATGTACCTGGCCAAGGCAGCGGCCAGTGCGACATGAAGGCAGAGGTGCTAAGAATCCCCTATGACCGGACTAGGCTGCCATCTGATGCTGACTTTGGCTACGTATAATGGACGCTCCCTATCTTCTGATTCAAGGCTTCTTGAATTGGAAGAGGAACTACAAAGGATCAAGTGGGACATCGTCGGGCTAAGTGAGGTAAGGAGAAAAGGAGAAGATCTCATTGAACTGAAAAGTGGACATCTCTTCTACTATCGTGGGACAGATACTGGCAGAACAACTGGTGTTGGATTTATAATAAACAAGAAACTGAAAGATAAAGTTGTAGAAGTTGAAAGTTCCTCTGACAGAGCTGCACGCCTCGTTATCCAACTCTCGAGAAGATACCAGGCTCAGATTATTCAAACTTATGTACCCACCACAAGTCATCCTGAAGAAGAAATTGAAGAATTTTATGAGGAAATTCGTCATCTAAATAATAAAAGTAAGCAGCACTTGAAGATAATTATGGGATATTTCAATGCAAAAATAGAGCAACGGCAACAGAATGAAACTTCAGTAGGTAAATTCGGTCATGGCAACAGAAACCAGCGTGGAAATACTCTCGTTGAGTTTGCAGAGGCAGAAGGGTTTTTCATCTTGAACTCCTTTTTCATGAAAAAGCCGCACAGGAAATGGACATGGAGACATCTAAATGGGACGACAAGTGAAATTGATTTTTATTATGTGTAACAAAAAATTCGTCATAGAAGACTGCAGTGTACTAAACAAGTTCAACACAGGTAGTGACCATAGATTGGTGAGATGTAAGATGCACCTCAACACTAAACTCGAACGTGCCAAGCTCATAAGACAAACAAAATGTATTGACATAACCAACCTTAAAAAACACCATAATATCTTCAAGTTGGAACTGAAAGAACAGATTCTCTGCTTTAGAAGGCCTAACATCGGAAGAAGTGGATATTTCTGAAGTTAACAGAAAAGTTAACAAAGCTCTTATGGAGACAGCAACAAAATTAGCTGGGTCTAAGAACAAGTTGCATGTGAACAAATTATCAGGAAAAACCAAAATGTTGATGCAAAAAAGAAGAGAGATGAGGACAACTAAAGAAGATGTGACTTCCAAAGTGGAATACATAGAGCTATGCAAGACAGTACGAAAAAGTATCACTGAAGACGTAAGGAAATTCAACTGTGAACTAGTGAGGAAAGCAATTGAAAACAACCAAAGCCTAAAGACAGCAAAAGGACATCTCAGTAAGGGAAGAAAACAGATTATGGCAATGAGAAAAGAAGATGGTTCTGTAACAAGAAATAGAGGCGAAATTTTGACAAGATTGAAAGATCTCTACTCCAAATTATATGAAAGGGATGATGCATGTACTCCAGACATCGTGGAAGGTACCAGTACCAGAGTTCTTCCAGTCCTCCCAGCAGAAGTTGCTCATGCAAGCAAGAACATGAAGCGGGGGAAAGCTCCAGGAGAAGATGGAATTACTGTAGACATCATACAAGAAGCAAGTGGAGAAATCGAAACAGTACTCGCCCAAATTTCCACTCGATGCCTTAATGAAGGGAAGATTCCTGAGGATTGGAGATAATGCTACAATGATCCTGCGACATAAAAAAGGTGACATTGAGAATCTCAGGAACTACAGACCTATCAGCCTCCTATCAGTGGTTTATATAACCTTCACTAAAGTTCTTTCACACCGTTTGAAGGTAACACTGGACATGGATCAACCGATAGAACAAGCTGGATTCAGGAGTGGCTACAGCACAATAGATCATATCCACGTACTGAGAGAACTAATTGAAAGAGCGAGGGAATATGAACTTCCATTGTGCATGGCTTTTATCGATTATGAAAAAGCCTTTGATTCGGTGAAACCATCAGCAGTTACAATGGCTCTGAAGTACTGCGGTATTGAAGATGCATACATTGATATTATTAATAACATCTATGAAAATGAAAGTGCAAAGATTCGGCTGTTTGAAAATACATACATAAAAATTGGAAAGGGAGTGAGACAAGGTGACACCATATTTCTGAAGCTCTTTAATGCTACATTGGAAAATGTCTTTCAATCACTGAACTGGGAAAACAAAGGGATAAAGATTAATGGAGATTATCTGATCCACCTTCGTATTTCTGATGACGTAGTCATTTTTGCCTCTACCCCATCAGAGCTGCAGAGTATGATCCAGGAACTTGCTGACAAGAGTAAAGAAGTGGGATTAAAAATGAACATTCAGAAGACAAAAGTGATGTTCAATGCTTTTACAAGAAATGAAGATTTATCGATTGATGGAGAAAAACTAGAGATAACAGACACGTACATTTATCTTGGACAGCAGATACCAAGTGAGGGTCACATTGATGAAGAAATTAATCATCGTACTAAACTTGCCTGGAGAGCTTTTGGAAGAAACAGCATAATTTTCAAGAGCAATATGCCATTATGTCTTAAAAGAAAAGTGTTTGATCAATGCATCGTTCCAGTGCTTACGTATGGTGCAGAGACGTGGACCTTAACTAAAAGAGACATACAAAGGCTGCAGACAACTCAAAGCAGCATGGAGAGGTGCATGCTTGGTGTAACCAGGGGAGATAAGAAGAGGAACTCGTGGATCCGAAAAAGGACAAGAGTGCAAGACATCATGATAAGAGTTAAATCACTGAAATGGCAATGGGCTGGACATACTGCCAGAAGGACAGACCATGGATGGACAGCCGAAATTTTAGATTGGATTCCAAGGGACAGCAAAAGACCCAGAAGAAGACCACATGGGAGATGGGTGGATGAAATTCGAAAGTATGCACGAGTGACATGGAGGAGACTGGCACAAGACAGACCGTTGTGGAGGAAAATTGGGGAGACCTTCGTCCAGCAGTGGATTGATAGTGGTTGACAATGATGATGATGATATAGGACTATGTGTGTGTGTATATATATAACTAGCTTATATAACTGCTTTTATCAAGGGAGCTCAGTTCTATTCAGGATGTGGCGTTTCTGGTATCAGAAAACTAGGGGAGACCCCATTGTCGGATCACGCTCCCGACTCCAGAGGACCTAAACAAATTTGAACGCTGGGACCAACGTATAAACCACAATACAACGAATGAAACGCACTTTAAAACACACCACCCAGTTCGATTATGTTACTAACTTTAATAATCACATAGAAACGGATTTAAAGCAGTCCATAAAACATGAAATATCAACCAAGAAACTGAACTAAACGTAATCCACGAAGCCTTGTGCAAAACAAGCTGAGATAGTAAATATTAACGGTTAAGTAAAATTACACATCAGGAAGTTGAAGACCTAGGAAAAACAGGGTGAGTAGTATCTATATGTACACTGTTAAAAATTTCACTGTTAGATTATCGGCAATGGCCGGGAACTTGGGGCCTTGGAATTTCTCGTAAAATTACATAATATTACGGCTTGGACCGTTTTTGTGAAAGCCCGTAAAATTGAGATCTCATCCGTAATTACCAAGTCGTAATTTGAAGAGTAACGCCCGTAAATATAAAGTTTGACCGTATTCAGTTAAGCCGTAATTTGGAGGGCAATGCACGTAAAAATAGGGCTTCATCATATTCAGTCCAGCCGTAATTTGAACGAAGCTCATGCTGTGGCATGGAATGAACTGTCAAGAAAGCACACTGAAACATGCTTTGGACATGCTGGCTTCATTACCTAAAATAATTTGAATAAGAAAATCGTTGCGGACAAACCTGCAGAACAGGAAGCAAATAGATGGAACATCGTTGCCAAGAAGATGGGATTGACATTTAGCTTTCAAGATTGTTTCAATACTGACGTAGTACCCTGGAATGACACGCCCGATACTGAAATCATGGAATCAGAAAAATGAAGCTCAGAAGATTAGCATGGTGAAGAGGATATACCTGGCCAGCCCTTATTCAGAAATCCAGACAGAAACTGATAGCATGGAACCAAATCAAGAAGGTTTTTTGATTTGATTGAAGGTTTAACGACCATCCGTGAGCAACTCAATGGCTATGTGCTGTCGCCAGTCTTTAACTTACCACTGGTTCCAGGAAAGCGAGAGAGCCAGTGTCTTAAGACAAACAACACCCATGCCTCACTGGGATTCGAACCCGGACCTTTCACGGACGAATGGTCAGAAGCCATCGCTCAGACCACTGCGCTACCGGGGCTGCCCAAACCAAGAAGGTCACTTCCTTCCTGGGAAGTGCAATAACCTCAAGCACTATCATCCTGCCGTCTCTATTTTATATCTGGTCTACCCGTGTTACTCCCGCCTATGCGAATTCAAACATTTTTAAAGCAATTGTCTATTTTATTTCGTTACAAACCCACTGGGTTGCAACTGATGTTCTCACTGTTCCAATCTCAATGGGTGGTCTAAACCTAGCTGGCCTGACTTTCAAATACAGAATAAACAGAATCCTGTAGTTTTTAAGAATTTTTTTTTCATTTGATCATCCTCAGCAACAGATATAACCTCTCCAAAAAACCAAAGTTCACCATTACTGTTTTTCTGAAAATGGATACATACACCCTCCTGCCTCAGTTGATTGGAGGTTCTTAGTGTAACGTAAATACCCACTTATTCCCCTGAGGTTTCCAGCAATTTATCGAGAAGCACTTCAGTTTTACAAAGATCTTAATCCAAGTAAAATTCATCCTTTATCAACTCTGAACTTCCTGACGGAACCACTTTTCTACTCCTCCTTAATCCATCCAAACAACTGTGATTTTTTTCTATTTCCCCTCGTGGCTGGCTGTGGGAGAGTTCACTGTTGACCAACTGCTTCACGCTGATTTTTTTTTTTTTTTTTTCTTAGAAATCATTACCTGAAATTTACCCTCTAATTCCTTCAGCCGCTGAAGATCATGAACTTCAAAGGTTACAGAATGCAATTATCACACTGAGATGGCGGAACTAACCGGGCTGAAAAACATTATTTCTGTTTCGTTAAAGTTGCCTTTTTCTGTTGAGAGTTTGATGCTCCGAGACTGATCCACAGTTTAACTTCGAAAGATTTATATCAACATTTAAGATGTAAAGACGCCCAACCATGTGTTATCGAATGCTACCTCCTCAGGACGTCAGAACATCATGGATAACAACTATAGGAACAATACAACTTTCCGAGAGAACAGGACATACAGTGGCTGTTGTTACACGAAAGACTGCCAGTTCCAAGAGCGCTTTTCTGCTTCAACAGTTACGAGCTCCAGCTTCACATACTGCCAAGTCCTTTGGGACTTTCAGCATATTTATACTAACTAAAGAGTCCTTCCACCTGCTGTTCAGATTGCTGGATGATATTCTCAATAAAGTATGTGGTTTGCAACACCCTACAGAAGTTACTCAATCTTATTTTTCCTGACCACCATCCCTCCATCTGTTCTCACCTTATCATTATTGCTCGGCATAGTATTTACATTTACTATGCAACTCTGGAATCAGGTACATTTACCTATCCGTGAAGCACGTGGAAGGCTTTACAAGATCTTCAAAAATCAGTTGTTTTCCAGACTACAACAACGGTGTAATGAAGCATGCAACTCAAACACCTTTTAAAGTTTTTACTCAAACTGGTCTCCACGATACCGATGGTTTGAAGTGAATAACGGAGTTTCGATGACAGGGTGAGTTCTCCTTTCAGTGTATTTTGATTTTCAATACCATGACTGATTTCCGCTGGAAATTCGCAATTTTAATGTCTTCATACACGTGCATGGAAAAATAAAAAATAAAACATTTGCCATCAAAAGTGCTTTACACAGACTACAACGACAGTAAATTGACATGCTACTTCATGCTAATATGAATTAAATTTCAGCTGTTACTCACAAAGGACTTATACTGAAATATTTCAGGGACTCAGAAATCTATATTTCTTTGTTGAATCTTTGCTCCACAAATATCGTTGCGACGAGGACACTTGAAAAGTGTTTAAAAATCGTTGTGTAAATATTTTGTACATATTCACAACCAGTATTTGTCTATACATCAGCTACATTGTAAATACCAAAAATAGTGACATTAAATTTCTTATTGAAGCTCACGGTGGTCGTTAAACCTCCAAGCAAAAACAAAAAAAGTCTGCTATCAGGAAAACCGTTGAACCTCTCTCCAGCAAGCGAAAATGCAATAATGATTTCGCATTCAATATTAAAGGACGGAAACTCGTCGCAGCATATATTTATGCGTGATAAGTACACGTAATTTCGCTCATAATATCTTTCACGCTATTTTCAAAAATCATCTTTGTTTCTTACGCATTCTAATTCTCTGCATTTTTTATGTCCAACTACTAAATTGGAAAAGCTTTCCCAGTGGAGAGCAAATGCATGACGATTTCTACATAATGTTTGACACTAGCAATGGTAATAATAATAATAATAATAATAATAAGCAATTTATACTACGCAACAAGCTTTTTGATTGTTGTTCCCTTTATTACATATTTCCATAGTTAGATACGCTAGCTTTCCAAGACAAATGCATCTTAGTCTCACCTCACTTAAGTTCTCTTTCATATCAGTTTTTAAACAAGCCCCTCTTTTCGGTTTCCTGATGTTTTCCTGTTCACAGCTGAAGCATATCATACACATACGCTTTATTCCATGAAAGTATGACCTAATCGGTGCAATCTTATTTCTTGGGCCAGTTGAATTTATCTCATTCTTAATTCTGTTCTTTCTGAAAACACGGCATATCCTCCTAAGAGTATTCATTTTTTGCGGTGTTTAGCATATTCTTTATACCAGCGTTTCCCAAACTGCTGGTCGCCAGCAGTGTTTTGATGGGCTGCGAAAAGTTTTTGAAACGTGAAAATTTTGTAATAATTTGAAAATAGCTCGCTTGGAAGACGTTGATGTCGTAGTCAATTGAAAACGGAAACAAGCACACTATTGCTTGTAAGTATATTCAAAAATAAATTTCATATTTTTTTGTAAAAAACATTTTGTGATAGGTTCCACTAAAAAGTGGTGTTACACCACCTGCACCACTTTCTGAGAAAAGATACCCCATTGGGTGGTGCAAATAAAACCCAACAACGTGGTGCAACCTTGCACTACGTTGCGTATACGAAGTCTTATCAAAAAGTTCCGAGACTAGGCCGATATGCCACAAAGTACTTACGTTACTTAAGTCTGGCTGTGATCTCCCTCAAAGTAGTCTCCTTGGGCAGCGATACACCACTGACAGCGTTTTTGCCACTGTTGGGACGCTCCCTGGTAGTCCTGTTCGCGAATCGTGCCAAGCACAGTCTGCGATTCGCGCGGGATCTCGTCCACGGTTTCAAAACTGCGATCCTTCAGCTTCAACTTCGGGAACAGAAAGAAGTCGCAGGGGGCCAAGTCCGGCGAGTAAGGGGGTGAGGAAGAGTAATCGTGCTGTTGCAACTGCAAAAGTGGCGTGTTGCTAACGCTCTGTGAGCTGCTGCGTTGTCGTGATGGAGCAGGAAATCGCCCCTGCGCCACATTTCAGGTTGTTTGCGCTGAATGTCCTCCATAAGACGCAACAGAACATCGCACGAAAAAATGGCGGTGACGGTCTGGCTTTGGAGGACAAATTCACGGTGCATAACCCCAAGAATATCGAAGAACACGAAGAGCATACTTTTGGTTGTGCTCCGGACCTGTCGGGCCTTCTTCGGTCGTGGGTGGTCCCTTCTATGCGACGACTGTTGTTTGGTCTCCAGGTCGTAACCGTAGACCCAGGTCTCGTCACCAATGATGATCCGCGACAGGTACGCTGTTTCATTCACCACCTGTAACGTATACTCTCGATTCACTTTCCTTTTGATTTTTACTATCTTTGGTTATTTTATTTTACTATGTAAATTATCTTCTTACTGAACGAGATGTTATTTCTCCCGCTGAATGAGATCTGGCAATGAGTGTAAGTCATGACGTGGTGGTAGCCAGTATAAATAGGCGCGTTCAACGATACGTAGGGAGAGCTGTTGTTTATGTGTCGAAGAGCGGTTGTTTATGTGCGAGAGAGCTGTTGTTTATGTGCGAGAGAGCTTTTTGTTGATGTGCGTAGGAAGAGCGGTTGTTTATGTGCGTGAGAGCTTTGTTTCGTGTGTAAAGAGATCTTCGTTTATGTGAGAGCCAGATATCAAGTAGTTGTGTGACCGATGAAGTGAGTGTGGATAAATAATAGAAGTTTACCAAATAAAAGATTGTCTTAGTAAGTACGTTTTTCTCAGTTCATAGTACTGTCAGACCTCTGTCTGGCTGTTAGGTTTATTTCATTAGTTGATTAATATTAACAACCAGCATAAGACTTTATTCATCTTAATTACTACTACAACATTACTAGCAGTTAAAAGCTTGTTCATTATTATTACTACACTACTAGCAGGAAAGTTTATTCATGATATAATTAACAAACAACAAGCATTAGAAGAAGCTTAGTAGAAGCTTTGAATTCATGATAATTTAGAAGAAGCGAATTCATTATACACCTCCTGATGAAGATCTAAAGTTCGACACGGAGCGAGTTATGTTCAGGGTTCAGTATCTTTGCCACAAACTTTGCAGCAATGCGGTGCATGTTCAAAACCGACCTCAGAATTTCTTGCACTGTTCCGTATGGCACGTTGACGATGGTAGCAATGTCTTGAATAGTTCTCCGACGATCCTCAGACACCAGCTCCCTAATTTTGTTCACATTTCCGTGGGGTTTGCTCTTGGACGTTTGCCCTGACGTCTCGTCGTCTTCCAGTGCCCTTCTGCCGCTCTTGAAGCGCCAGTGCCACTCATAACACCTCGCACGACTCATTGCTTTATTGCCATAAGCCTGTCGCAACATTTCATGCGTCTACGTTCCCGATTTGCCGAGTTTGACGCCGAATTTGATGTTCGCTCGCTGCTCTAGTCGGCAGTTTATACCGAAATCGCAGCTGTGTTCTGCACGTGGTCACCAAATATCTAGTAACACGGCTCCCAATGTTCACAGAACGACGATACTCGGCATAATGACGACCGCTGCTCGCGCATCCGCGTACCTCATCTGTTGGCGCGCTATGTACCTAATCTCGGAACTTTTGATCGCACTACGTAAAGTTTTCACCACATTGTGGTGCAAGATAGCTCCATGTTGTTGGGTTTTATTTGCACCACACAATGATGTATCTTTCTTAGAAAGTGGTGCAGCTTTTATAGCATCACTTTTTGGTGCAACATACCGCAAATATTTTTTTCACAGTGGTTATTTCAAATGTAAATTTATACAGTAGCAAAAATAGATTAATTTTAGTGCTAAATTTTTTTATTAGTATAAAATGTATTTTTCTTTAATGCATTTTGTGTAAAGTTATTTGCAGAGAAAAATTAAAACAATGAAAATTTAATTTAATTAAAAGAACCCCCTCTTCCCCACACGTCCATTAAAGTTTGGGGGTCGCGAAAATTGTTGTTTCCAAAATTGGTAACCACTGCTCTTTATACGAGTTGTCATAGACGAGATAGCAGTGCTGTTTAGAATTGCAGACAAAGAATTTTGAGACAAATTGTTCTTAGAATGGTCAAGAATTGACACAAGTTATTTAAATCATCTCGTTGAATCTCTTCCAGCAAGAATTAATTCTGTGATTTCTGCACGTGGTGTTGTAAATAAATATTGAAAGTACTTAGTTACATCCCCCATTTTACTAAAGAGGACTGATTTTCTGTTTTTACCCTGAAAAAGTAACGTGACTCCACTTTTAATTCCTATATTTGAGTCGAGATCAAACTGCTGGAAAGCTCTCCAAAAAGTAGCTATCAACTATCGAAGAGTTAGCAGCTTCCCTCAACTAATCAGTACGATTACATTTCATTCTGACTGCTAATCAAAATATGACGGATCTTTCCCTTCTTTTGATTATACCAGTAAATTTATGGAGGTGATTAATATTTTTTGTCATGTGTTAATACACTGACGGAAAAAAAATCCCAACACCAAGAAGGGGTTGTGTTAGATAAACGACAGTTGGTAGGCGGTGAGAGTACATCTGTAAGATGACGTCTATGCAAATTTCGCGCTCGGCGCATACGTGTGGCGCTAGTAGCGCCCCTCGGAACATGCAAAGCAGGTTTGCTGTAAATACGCGCTGTAACGTTCGTGAGCTTTAGTTATCTTCGAGATTCGACGTAGTATGTTAATGTTAGTCAAGAATGCCTTTAAGAAGACGAAGAAGCCATTATCAACAGCTCACGGAGTTTGAACGAGGTCGTGTAATAGGGCTACGAGAAGGTGGATTTTCGTTCCGCAATATTGCAGAACGACTTGGCAGGAATGTAGCCACTGTGCATGATTGTTGGCAGGGGTGGTCAAGGGAAGTTACTGCCTCAAGAAGACCGGGTTCCGGTCGACCACATGGCACTACTGAGAGAGAAGACCGCCGTGTACGGCGTATGGCCGTGGCGCATCGTACCGCGTCTGCGGCAGCAATTCGAGCTGCAGTTGCCACCACAGTGACACAACGAACTGTTACAAATGGGTTACTTGAAGGACAGCTCCGAGCCAGACGCCCTGTAGCGTGCATTCCACTTACTCCAGATCACTGCCGTTTGCAACGTCAGTGGTGTCAAGCTAGAGCTAATTGGAGGACGGAGGGGAGATATGTTGTGTTTCTGATGAAAGCCGGTTCTGCCTGGGTGCCAGTGATGGCCGTGTGTTGGTTAGAAGGAGGCCAGTTGAGCGCCTGCAACCAACCTGTCTGCGGCCGAGACACACTGGACCTACACCTGGAGTTATGGTCTAGGAGCAATTTCCTATGACAGCAGGAGCACTCTCGTGGTTATCCCACGCACCCTGACGGCACAGCCGTACGTCGGTCTGGTGATTCAACCTGTTGTGCTGCCATTCATGAACAGCATTCCAGGGGGTGTTTTCCAACAGGATAACGCTCGCCCGCATACCGCTGTTGTAACCCAACATGCTCTACAGAGTGTCGACATGTTGCCGTGGCCTGCTGGATCACCAGATCTTTCACCAATCGAGCACGTATGGGACATCATTGGAAGACAACTCCAGCGTCACCCCCAACCAGCATTAATCGTCCCTGTATTGACCGACCAAGTGCAACAGTCATGGAACTCCATCCCACAAACTGACATCCAGCACTTGTACGACACAATGCATGAACGTTTGCGTGCTTGCATTCAACATTCTGGCGGTTACACCGGTTATTAATGTACCAGCATTTCACATTTAAAATGGCTCTTCTCGCGCTTACATTAAGCTGTGATCTTGAAACCTTAATCGATTAAATATGTTACCTATACAAATGTATTGCCGCCATTCCATTCCTCTACAACTATTTTTTCGTGGTGTTGGGATTTTTTTCCGTCAGTGTATAAACCTCCCTTTTAAAAAAATATATCGCACTAACACAGAAGTTTTAACATCGGCTAAATAATTCATTAAATTTAATGCAGATGGTCTTTCAGATGAGTTACAAACAATAAAAAAATCTTCGAGAGGATAAAAAGAATTACTAAAGAGCTTCTTCAGCATATAGTTTATTGCAATTACAGCCAAAATTTTGTAAACTCAACGGTGGCTTTATAGGACCAATTTTTATTATTCCAGTAACCGTCAAAGTTGCGAAAGATCATTTAGCAAGCAAAAAATAATTGAAACATATTTAACGTCAAATGACCCACGATCGGTTTTCATCTTCAGCGAAATTAGGCATAGAAAGTGAAGAAGTGTCGTTTTGATTCCATAATAAAGAAATTGATCCAGAATAAAGAAAATCATAAGTATGAATTTACCGCAAAAATTCATTTTGAAAATGAGCACAGAGATTGAGTGCCTGTTTTTTACATCATTTTTCTGCAACAATATGAGAGTTGTATTTGTTTCTATTTTTGAAGTATCTACATGTTCTGATTTTGAGCTCAAATTAATATAATTTGGTTAATGTGGAATTTCAAGGAAGTGGAAATACTCTTCACTTGTGAAAGACAAACAGACAACATTTTCTCTATTATTTCTCTGCCATTTAAAAGACTTCAAAAACTTTTTTGTGGTGACCGATGGTGAGTAACCAAGGGATATTTGGGTTAAGAAGAGTTGCATGAATTTTTAGCCAACGATATTGTGCTGACCCCCCTCTCCCGCGCATAATTAATTGGCGGGAAGTGTGGCTAATGCGTGTTAATATGCAGTCGAGACGAGTTGGCGAGAGGCTTTATAACGAAGTAAATTTCATTGGCGAGAGGCTTTATAACGAAGTAAATTTCTCCGTCATTTCTGGTCTACGCTGGGATTCGAACCCGAGGCCGCTTATTCCGGAACAAGTCGCTCTACCAACTGAGCTACGCAGACATTTATTCTGCTTCCTATCTGCCTTTATGTCGTGTGCGTCCTGCTGGCAGGTACGTCACATCTCCCCGAAAGAGGGCCGGGGGCATGGCCCACGGGTCAGCCGTGACCATGAATCGTTGCAGGCAGCCATCCACTGTAGAACGTGCACTTGAGAACTCCCAGTCCATCTGCTGTGTGGAATGCAACATCACACATTTTTATTTTTCGAAGCGCTGGAGAAGGAATTCTCTGATTTTTCCTGTCTCGCGGTGTGGAAATAACATCACACCAATGCGAGATTTTGAACGGTCGGGTCATCCGGATAGTTCGGGCGCCATTATAACGAAGTAAATTTCTCAGTCATTTCTGGTCTACGCCGGGATTCGAACCCGAGGCCGCTTATTCTGGAACAAGTCGCTCTACCAACTGATCTACGCAGACATTTATTCTGATTCCTATCTGCCTTTATGTCGTGTGCGTCCTGCTGGCAGGTACGTCACAGCTTGGCTAATGCGTGTTAATTGGAACTTGATTGGGGGTTTAATTAACAGAGAGTTGAGAAACAATGAAACACATGGGAAAGGCGGAATAAAAAGAAATGATTTGTAACCGGCGCTTCCATATTTATCAGAAGCGAGATTCTGTAGCCATTTTTAGAGATAGTGAGTTGGAATCATTTCCTTCCATTCCCGCCATTTGGACGTAAGGCAAAGTATTTCCTTTCCCACGAGTCACAGCAGAGGGGACAACAGCAAAGCAATTAAGAACATAAGAGTTTTTGAGAGTGAAGGCGTGGCTGCGCTTTCTTGGAGTTAGACGGATCAAGGGGGTTTTCTCTCTCCGGGCATGAGAGGGGGTCTCGGTGGCGAAAAGTCGAGGGAGAAGGGAATATTTTTAGGAAGCTCTGAAAACCTCGGGGGTTAGTCGGAACGGATGAAGGAAGAGGTTTGGATGGCCGGGAAGAGATAAAGAGATTTTCGGCGAGTAGAATACCGAGGGAGAACTAAAAGAATGAAAGCACGAAAATGACGGACCAAAGCTTGATGACATTCCCCGTAACATCTGAATAAACGTTTTCCTCACTGCAAAAAGAAAAAAAAATGCGTTAACAACCTTACGTGGTGTGAATAGTTTATCACAAAATATGAACTATTACGCAACATATTGCAGGCACGTTCTTTGCAGTCGATGACTCCTCAGCACCAAGCCCTGTAACAGATTTGTAGTGCTTTGAATTCGTATGGCGAGATGCAGGTGTGTGCCATGAAAACAAAGAGCTCGTAATCGTTAAATTGGTCAGGTCAGGGGTTAAAAGCTTTTCCTCATAACTCAAAATCTGTTTATAAGGCAAGAGCTATTGAGCTTTTGGCGGTAAGCGGAACCTCACGAGAGACAATGGGGAAGGTTTTAGGCTAAAAGCGTTTGGTGATAAACATGCCGTGTTTTTCAAGTGGTAGGAGGCACAGCTGTGTAGTCCTCTTGGAGACAAAGGATTCTGAGAGAGTTCTTTTTGATGCGGCTGAGAGAGAGGATGGATATTTCAGCGCCCTAAGATTTGCTGCCGTCTGCTGTCTCAGTTGAAAACCTCAGCCCTGGAAAACCAGCTAAACACGCTGGAGAAGAGTCGCACACCTCTAGCTTTGCCTTCGAAAGAATTGCTTCCACAAACTCGCCGGACTGCAGACGTAAAAAGATACAGTAATAAAAGAGCGGCGTTCAGGTGTGCGGCAGCTAAAAAACAGGACCACCTCGCTCCAAGCAAAAAGAGAGTAAAGCTTTGCTTCGTCGAAAGAGCTGAAGAGCCCCCCCCCCCGTGCCGGAGAGGGTAACAGCAGTACATCCTTGGAGCCTCTATGTGCCCGAAGAGGAGGAAACTCGACTGCGTGTGTGGGTGATTACGCACGCACCGCTTCATCTAGTGACAATGGCTTTTACCACGGTGATGAGAAAATAATGCCTGGAATTTAGGATTAACGTACCCGTGTGTGTGTATGTGTTCCGCTACTACACTTGTGTGCAAAAATTAAGGACGAAGAGGAGAAACTAGCGGAACGAGCAGGCAGAACGGATCAAAAGACCACTCAGGAGATAGACTTCGGTATGGTGGGGAATGCGCATTTATGCAGCATGACGTAGGGGGTGTCGGAAGGGTACAAAGCATACGGGCGGTGTACGCTCAGCAATTCCGTGAAAGCTATTGCACAGTGTAAATCGGTTTGAACGACGTCGAGTTGCTGCCACCGTGTGTTATGGCCAATAGGCAATCCACTAGACGACATCTGGATGACTTTACCCCAGGTCGCGTCATTGGGAAGTTGGAACAAGGTCGAAGTGTGACTAGTGTGGCCGAGGAGTTCGGGATCGCTCACAGCATCGTTTCACGAGCTTGGAGAGCATTTCAAACGATAGGAACAACTGTCCGAGAGTTTAGCCGTGGTCGTCCACGAGCAACCACGGCGGCTGACGACCGGTATATTGTCCTACAGACGAGAAGAGACAGACGGCAGACAGCGGGAGAAATCGCAAGGCATGTACAATAGACAACTGAACGTCCGTTATCGCGTCTTACCGTGGCCTGGAGGCTGCACAAAGGTGGTCTATTTGCACGACGACCAGTACGGTGTGTGCCATTAACGCCTGCTCATAGGAGACGGTGGTTTCTGTGGTGCCAGGAACACAAGAACGGGACACATCAGCAATGGGGTCGAGTTCTCTTTACGGATGAAAGTCGATTTAGTCTGACGAGCGATTCTGGACGTATACACATCTGGAGAGAGCAAGGAACACACAATCACACCTCTAACATAATCGAAAGGGGCCAGTTTGGAGGTGGCGGAGTTCTCGTTTGGGGCAGTGTCATGCTTGGTAGCCGTACTGACCTCCACATTTTCCAAGGAGGTTCACTCACTGGTGTCCGCTATTGTACCGAGGTTCTCCTGCCTCACGTGAGTCTGTTTAGAGGCGCTGTAGGTCCTGAGTTCTTCTTCATGGACGACAACGCTACACCTCATCGTACAGTGGCTGTCGCAGAGCTGTTGGAGAGTGAAGATATTCAACGCATGGATTGGCCCGCAAGGTCCTCGGACTTAAATCCAATCGAACACGTGTGGGACCCTCTCGAGAGACGCTTGGCAGCACGTCACCAGCCGCCAGAAACGATTCCGCAGCTGCGATTGGCGCTACAAGAGGAATGGGCCGCGATGCATCAACAGCTCCTTGACAACCTCGTCCTCAGCATGGACATACGTCGTAAATCGTGCAACGCAGTCAGGGGTGATCATATTCCCTACTAAAGACTGGATTTTTCTTGGCAGCTACCTGTCACATGGGCGTTTCTGTCTTCTGTCCAGTTGTGCTCGAAGCTACCTTTTCAAAAAAGTGCCTTTGTATCCTTTGGATTCCTTGTTTGGACGGTTTTGCTCACTTGTCCCATATTCTTACATCTTGGGGATCTTATGGTATGATTTGAGTCGATGTGGAGCGCTTCTGCACGACGTTACATTCGAAAAACCGTCTCGTCTTTAATTTTTTCACGCCAGTGTAAAAGTGTTCGCCTGATACTCGAGGTTCTTGCATTACGTAAGTACTTTATCTATATTTCTTTGTAGCCCATATGTTAGGACAGAAACAGCTCTCTATTCGCTGGAAATTATTGAACGGGCAGACTTTGCAGTTAGCTTCATGATTTCGGAGGTACTAAGAAGGGCCAGATCAGCCTGAAATTTAAAAGAATTTATCACCCAATGATATTCCTGTATAATTATTTCCGTATCAAGTAAATCTCTTTTTAATTGTTATAATGTGTCTTTATTTATCGCTTGGTGTACTGTGGAGTCTGATTGGCTTACAAGGTATGCTTGCGGACCCAACGTACGAATTACGTCCGGAGGAAATTGGCATCCTGTTATCCGGAATCATATTCCATTTTTTTATATTACTATATATACTCACGGTCATAGCTGTTACAGAGATTTTATACTAGGTGTGAAAGCGAAAGTACTGGTCACGTGCCGTGACCCCGCCTCCTACTTATGACGCTAAGGCGTCCAACGTATAGGTGCTTCCCACAGACACAAGGAAGCGTTTCTGTTTCTCTGAAACACTCCCTAAACTCTATTCGGGCGAACAAACGAAGCCTACCCCACTTTGTTATGAAATCTGTGATCCAGGAAAGCGGATCGAAACAGCTGAACGAACAGAATAATAATCACAACTAAGATATAAGGATCTCTAGAGGATTTACCAATGCAATACAAACATTTATTAAATAATCAGTTAGGTTCCGACGGCGGTAGATTAATCTTTCTCTAGCATCGGGTTTCACAAAGGCTTAGACTTGACGGGGCGTGGACATGAAATCTAGGAGAATCACTTCCGAAAAAAAAATCTAAGTCCTAGCTTTCGGCGTTGACGTTCTAGAGAGAATCTACCTACTATTAGGTAGATCTGTATCTCTGAGAATATTATGATTAGACTAACCGTGCTTCCCTGTCGTTACGAATTCAATCTTTGCCAGTGTTAAGAATTGATTTACAGTAGAGGAATATCTGTTACGCAAGCGGGATTCTCTGATCGGGACCTGTACCGCTGCAACCAAAAACCCAATCTCTCCAAAGACAGTGCGTTGGTTAATCTCATCCAGAGCCTCGGACCTCCGTTACTGGAGCGTCCGTCTGCTCACCAAAAAAAAAAAAAAAAGGAAAACGCTTCGCACCCCTTACCGGAGAACTACTCTCTCCGCTAGACGAAAGCAGACTAACTAACATATTCTTCTTAACAGACCTGCTCTCCTTACCTCCTCCGCACTACGCATGCGCGAAGCCCCCGGCGCCTACACTGCCCTCTCTCCGACCTTCTGACGTGGCGCTCTTTTCCTGCCCCGCGTCCCTCCTTTGACGTCACGCGCCTGCTAATCCCTGGCGTCGGCGAGGCGTACTTAGCTGATGGGTTTTAATCCCACCTTTCGTGTCTCTTTGGTCCGTCAGATCTATCCATTAGGAAGTGTACCATTTGAGAAAGTAATCTTACCGCCGAAGTACATTCTTACAATAACACAATATACATTGTTATATCTACACAAAGGTGGATGGCCGGTTTTCCAGACTTTTAGGCGTCTGTGCAACGCTAACAATGTACAGCGAAAGTCGCGGTATAATTGAAGATATTAATCCGTTCGTTGGAAAGGCCTCTCCTTTCTAAGGCGTGAGAAAACCGAGGTTCTTTGTCCGAGCCCATCGACATAAAAAAAAATGTTCTCGAACCTTCTGTCGCCTTCTTGGGCTTGATTTGTCTTACTTTTCTTTGTGAAAAAGTAGCATAATGTTCCATTCATTATATTTTAACATAATTAATATGTCCGTTCTTACACTAGGTTTTAGAATTTCATATAAAATCTCAATATTGCAACTTTTTTCCATCTCGTGTTCCCCTTCCTTTGTTTCCAGTAAGCGTGAGATAAATTTCTCAGAGTCAGTTCCCCATTAGACACCGGATGCACGGTTCTTTATTATGTCGACAACTTGTCTGAGCTTAGTATTTGCACATTGTATGTTTAATGGAGGTTAAGTCTATCGCGCCTCCTTTGATGCTTTACAGGCTTCTATTTCAGTGAGGCCGACTAATGTACCCAGTCCGCTCACATTTGAGTTTGAGGCTTGAGATTAACCGAGGAAGGTGTGTTTGTTTCTCACGGGGAACTTTCGGATATGCTTAAGGGCATTTTTTTGGAGACAGGGGAGGAGGAGGAGGAGACGAGACGGAGTGGTCTCTGGTTTTCGAGAGCGACCGGTCGCATATAAGACGAGGAAGGAATTGCCCCAGGCGAGGGTGGGAAGTTTTGGGCTGACCGGCAGTATAGGGGATTTCTCGACAGCGGAGAGATAATCGAAAGCGGGATTTAAGAACAAGGAATTGGAGTTTTTAAGCGGAACAAGGAGGCAAATTCATTGAGCAAACGGACAACCTTTTCAGGCGATTAAGTGAAGAGAAGAATAAAAATCTCTTAGACATATTTACGGATCCCAAGAATTATTTGCTTGTTACCTATTGCATACAATTATTATCATTTGCTTATAACTGTTAGTTATATTACTATCTTCAACCGTATAAGACTTGGCAACTCAACCACGCAACATTTATGAAGTTAATACGAACATGTTAACAATTGGCGCCCAACTCGGTTTACCCCAACCCTTTGGATTAAGTGACGACTCGGAGTTTCTACCGCAGCTTATAGCCAGCCGAAGAACGGGACTTTTTTCATACAGGTTTGAGATCCGTGCTAGATATGAACTTCTACTTGTGCTTCAAAGGGCTATGGAAAACTACTTAATTAATCACTCATCGAGGTTTGTTGCAGGGATCCAAACGCAAGTACTTTCCTTTCCATTTTTTACGCTTTCCAACCGTAGGTTGAAGAAGCGTATATGCTCCAGCTTTGTCCGTCCGTTCACACGGTAACTGGCGTAAAAATGGTTTGATTTCGATGAAATTTTAGTATGTGGTAGGGGACCACCTGGGAACTAACCCTATTGAAAATGAGACAAATGGGGTCAAAGGTCACGACGTAGGAGCGGGATCATTCCATTGCCCTTATTCGTCATAACTTGCGTAAATATGGTTCGATTTCAATGAAATTTAACTATGTGGTAGAGGACCACCTAAGGACGAAACTTATTCAAAATCGGTGAAGTCGGGTCAAAGATCAGGACATAAGAGCGGGATTCATTCCATTGCCCTTATGCGTCATAACGTGCGTAAAAATGGTTCGACTTCGATGAAATTTCAGTATGTGGTAGGGGACCACCTGGGGACAACCCCTATTGAATGTGGACGAAATGGGGTCAAAGGTCAGGACATAGGATTGCGATCCATACCATTGCCCTTATCCCATATTACACTGCCGGACAATTGCTAAGGACGGATTACAATAGCAACGACAGCAACCATAAAATGGAAGGCAGGAAAATGTGGAAATTAGCATAAGTACGGGATACAGTAAGACGTGTTGTGCGTATGCAAATTTTGGATTGCCGAACTTGTTCGTGACGTCATAGCGCTGATAAGAGATATAAAGGATTTGACGCGTATTGACCATTGTTGTTCAAACGCAAAGTTGAAAGGGAAAGAATCGATTGAAGAACTTGCAATTTTCAGTATGTCTTCCCGACATCACCTAGATGATTTTACGCGTGGCCGTATTGTATTATTGGCAAGATTGAAGAAAGGCGAAAAATAACAGATGTTGCCAGGGAGTTCGACGTCAGCCACAGTGTTGTTTCAAGGCTTTGGAAATCATTTCAAACAAATGGAGAGTGTAACAAACGTCACGGGGGAGGTCGTGTTCGCAGTACGACACCTTCAAAAGATCGGTACATAGTGCTATCAACAAAAAGACACCGGCGCAGCACAGCTAATGAGGTAGCAAATCAGTTTATGGCTGCTACTGGCAAGCGGATCTCCCGAAAAACAGGCGCCTGACGTTTGCATGAAGGAGGACTATACGCCAGCCGTCCTGTTGTGTGCATCCCATTGTCCAGACGTCACCGTACCGCCCGTTTGCAATGGTGCCATCAACATCGCAATTGGACTGATAACGACTGGTCTGCTGTCCTCTTCTCAGATGAGAGTAGATACAGTCTATCGTCTGATTGTCGACGACAACTGATCTGGCGTGATAGTGGTACTGCATATTGTCCAGCAAACATACAGGAAAGGGACCGATATCCGACATGTAGTGTCATGGTAGGGGCTGGCATCATGATCAATGGCCGTACGTCCCTCTATGTGCTTCCAACTGGGACTATGACTGGCCAACGATACATTAATGATGTTCTGCTACCTCATGTTCGCATGTTCCGTGGTGCTGTCGGTGATAGATTCATTTTCATGGACGACAACGCAACATGTCATCGAACAGTCGCTGTCCAGGAGTGTCTTGAGAGCGAGGATATTCAACGCCTCGTATGGCCAGCACGTTCTCCAGATCTGAATCCCATTGAAAATGTGTGGGATGCTTTGGGGAGGAGTCTTGCTGGTCGCCAATGCCCTCCAATAAACAAGGACACCCTCATCCATGCACTGACAGAGGAATGGGATAAATTACCCCAACAGCTGCTTGATAATGTTGTGCAAAGCATGACACGACGTGTGGAATCTTGCATCGCCCTCCATGGTGGCCATATCCCGTATTGACATCTTACGCCGGAACGCCTGCGAACGGTAATTGCATTTTTTTCACGTTTACGTATTCTGCACAAAATGGCCTGTTTGTCCCTTGAACACGTTCCAAAGCCTTCTGGATTTCAGAGCACAATAAATTGTCTTTCTTGTAATGTCCTGGCATTCTGACATTATTTTATTTCACTTGGCATCCAAACACACTTACTTTTTTATGCGCTATATAGCCGTTTATGATCCGTCCTTAGCAATTGTCCAGCAGTGTATTAAGGTGGACGTCAAGTAATTTTGCTTCCTATACTTCCAATGGAAAAACTTTTGTACACATTTCCTTCACAATTAATGTGTTCCCAAGGATGAAAATTTGAACATCGATTAAAATAACTTTATTATAACTTATAATACTTAATATTTTCTAAAACATAACCATAATTATATAAAAAATCAATAACTTTTCCTTTGGTGGTGTTGAAACCAGAAAAAGGATGGCGCGACGTCTACTTTGATGACGTCAGTAGACAAACAAATGTTGAATTGCATAATTATGGTTATGTTTTAGAAAATATTAAGTATTCCAAGTTATAAAATGAAGCTATTTTAGCCGCCCCTGTGGTGCAGTGGTCTAAGCGATGGCCTCTGATCATTCGTCTGAACGGGGTTCGGGTTCGAATCCCGGTGAGGCATGGATGTTGTGTTTGTCTTACGGCATTGGCTCTATCCTTTCCCTGGAACCAGTGACCCTAAATTAGGGACGGGCGACTGCTTATAGCCCATTGAGTTGCTCACGGTGGTCGTTAAACCTCCAATCAAAAAAAAAAAAAAAAAAAAGCTATTTTAATTGATGTTCAAATTTTCATCCTTGTGAACGCATTAATTGTCCAGAAAAAAGATGGCGCGACCTGTATTTTCATGACGTCAGGAGACAAAAAAATGTTGATTGCATAATTATGGTTATGTTTTAGAAAATATTAAGTATTCCAAGTTATAAAATGAAGGTATATAAATCGATGTTCAAATTTTCATCCTTGGGAACGCATTAATTGGGAAGAAAATGTGTACAGAAAATTTTCCATTCGAAGTACAGGAAGAAAAATTACTTGACATTCACCTTAAAGAAGCAATTCTTGTATGTATGTAAATTTTATTTTGAAAACGGCTCTTAGGATTTTGATGAAAGTCGTTAACCTACCGTTTTCTGGTACTAGAAATCGATTTAGCTTGATCTCGACTTTAAGAAAATTTGTTTAGTGGGTTAAATAACCACCCCGAATTACCAAGTTTGTAGTGTGGTGTCATGGCGTCGCCGCATTAGATGTTGGCGGCGGTCATGCCATCTATCTCATTACGTCACGCGTTGTTTGTGGATCCTATTAAAGTTTTATGACGGCACACCTTGCTAGCAAATGGTCGCGATTCCCATCTGCCTCATTACGTCACGCGTTGTGTGCGTATGTTCGTCCGCACGATAACTTGCGTAAAAATCGTTCGATTTCGATGAAATTTTAGTATGTGGTAGGGGAACACCTGGGAAGGAACCCTATTGAAAGTGAACGAAATGGGGTCAAAGGTCAATACAAAAGAGCCGGATTTATTCCACTGCTCTTATGCGTCATAACTAACGTAAAAAAGGTTCAATTTCGATTAAATTTTAGTATGTGGTAGGAGACCACCTGGGGACAAATCCTATTGAAAATTGGCGAAATGGGGGTCAAAGGTCAGAACATAGGAGCGGAATCACTTCCATCGTCATTATGAGTCATAACTTACGTAAAAATGTTTCGATTTGGATGAAATGTTGGTATGCTGTAGGGACCTGTCTGGGAACGAATCCTATTGAAAAAGGTGAAATGGGGTGAAAGGTTAGGACACAGGAGCGGGATATATTCCATAGCGCTTATGCATCATAACTTACGTAAAATTGCTTCGATTGCGACAAAACTTTATCATGTTATTTCGGAGATATACTGAACCAGTTCTGTTGAATATCATCCAAATGGATCAAAGGTCAGGGCACAGGGGTGAGATTTATTCCGCAGCCATTTTCCTCATAACTTGAGTAATAGCTTGAGTAATAATTTCTAGTATATTAGAAAGCGTATCATAATCAATGCATTGCATGATTTTACTAACTTGTCATTTTTTCACAAGTGTTGACACATCATTTTGACTTGGCAAACGAACAGATCCAGGACTCGGACCGAATCCATATAGTATCCCAGCCCTCATTGCAGGCGCTGCATCTCTAATACCTGACTACGATCCTATAGACAAAAGTCTTAAAATTAATTACTTTTTCCAAACCATCGAGGATATAGGAAATTTAGCAGGATGGAAAAAATAATTATTGCGCGGACGAAATTAAGAACCGCAGCTGATTTTTTATGTTCAACTCCCATGTTGCATACGACAAACAGCTACGACACATTTAAAGCAACACTAACAGAGCGTTTTGACGATGAAGAGCCTTTAGCTACCAAATTTGGTGGTTCTAAACTGAAAACTGTAGATTTGCATAGCGAACAAACAAACAAACATTCAATTTTATTTATTAAACTAGCTGAATTGCCCGGCGTTGCTCGGGAGAATTTGGTGACAATTCACTATTTAAATTTCGTGTACATCAAATGAAAACTATTAATTTTTTACGGCATGTACCGTAAAAATTAATAACAAAACGTTTCTTGCAAATGATGCTTCTTTCGAATTTTTTTTATGGGGGGCCCTTGACCCCGGTCTCCGAACCCTTCAAAAAACCGTCTACACTGTAAGTTAGAAATAGTATACCAAATGAAATAGTATACCAATTCAAAGTAAAAACGGAAAGTTTTACGAAATTTTGTGTGGGGGCCCCTTGACCCCGGGCTCCAACCCCTTCCAAAAAAAACGTCTACGGTGTAAGTTAGAGTACCATGAGATAGTATACCAAATTTGGTGGTTCTAAATTGAAAACTGTAGATTTGCATAGCGGACAAACATTCAACTTCATATATTATATATTGTCTTCAGCGTCATGGCCTGAAAACGAGCAACTACACGAAGATGGGAGGAATTCAGTTTAATATTAAATGTATATCACATGTATATGAGTATTACATAAGAATTTGCAGTTACATGAGGAAGTCTAAGATGAAAATGAGGGTACATGGAAAACGAGTTGAAACTGAGTCTCACTGATTTGTATCACTTTGCAGGAGCAAGTCTATTTAGCCAGAAGAATAAGACCTAGTGCACAACTCAAGAGAGTTAGCAGTCGGTTACTAATTTGTGACGTTGGGAAGGAATGCATTTTCAAATGTAATTTTAAATAGCTACTCAAAGTTGAAAAATGACTGCTTAAATAACAAGTCAGGGAAAAGAAAATATGCTATGTCTGCAGCAGCTACAAAATGAATCTGGTCTTCCTGTATGACTCACTAATAATGGGAATATTGTAGCAGTGCTGTTTTAAGTCTTTCTTAAATTACTCAAATAGGTTTGAATCAGAAGACTGCAAGGATCCTTGAGCACTGTACACATCAATAGAGTAGTAATAGTTCATTCAACAGAAGCGATTTCGCGTTTGATAAAATCCTTTATTTTCGTGATTTTGCTTACTTAATTATTACTCCGGGTCACCTGTGATTAGACCATCTCTCATGTTCTATAACTCTTCGCTGTTCATTCTTGCTTACCAGTCGGGCGCGGAGACAACCTCCCCTCTCAAAATTTCTCCTTCTCCGAAAAACTCCCCTACCTCGCTCTACTCACGTCAGACGCATTCTCCCCTAATACACGTCGTCACCATTCCACCTCCAGAAGTAGCGTTCTTCCCATGTCCACGTAACTACTTCTCCACACGTGCCTCAAGCCTCGTTCGAACACCTTCTCCAACGCTTCTCTATCTCCGCTGGCCACCCGAAGGACGGGAGTCCTTCCTAATGAGTCGCTTTAAAACTCTGAAAAAAGTCTTCTTCTATAATAGCTATCCATACACCAAATCCTGTGTTTTGTCCACTCCAGGAAGTACGCCGATAAACAAAGCGTTTCCGGTGACTTACTGGCTCTACCAAATCGAACTCAAAAATCATATCCTTAAGAAGTTTCTTACGATTACTTTCAAAACATTCTAAAACTGCAAGGATTCTTAATTATTTACATATTCATTAAAATTCAACAATTAAAAGATATTTATATTACATTACATTTCCTAAAATAAACATTCCCGTTCAATTACGCTATTAATAAAGGTTATTTACAATTACCACTATTACAATATCTCGAAATTTTGGCAAAGACATGTGATAATCATCATTAATGGGGAACTAAATCCTAGACCCAGTCTAACTATCGTAAAGCCCATACAAACAAATATATTTCAATCTTCATTTTTGTGTACATTCAATCTTCATTTCATGTGTGGAAAAAATTATCGAACCTGCATGTTCCAACACATGTTCATAACCATGGGGAAGTAGACGAAATCAAAACAAAGTAAGTTTATTTTTATTTATTTATTTCTGTGTGTGCATTGTGCTGAGAGTTGCACGTTCTCGGTAATAATTTAGTTCGGTTGACAGCCTCAAAACTTTTTTATTGATATATGTATGCCCTGAAAAATTATGCAGATAAATAGTGAGAAAAGATTACCTTTAATTCCTAAATGCTTCAGTTTCAAAATAGATTAGGAGAGGGGGAGGCTAAGTTGTTAAAACCACGCATAAAATATAGACTGTAGTATTACTAGCAATTTCTGTTTTTTTTTTTTTTTACTTTTGTGAATTTCTTTTCCAAATACGTTCTCAATATTAATTTAGTATATAATTGGCCGATCCCTCAGATTTTTTTATTTATTCCTGTGTGTACTGCAACGTTATTTTAATTTTTCCTTTTTTTGTGAAATTACATTTTAAACACATTCTCAGTATATTAATTTGGAACAGTTTGCCTCTTCAAATGTATTATTTTTTGGATGAAAGCAATGTCATTTGATCAGAAAACGTTAGTGTCCAAAAACACAAGTTTGGAGGCTGTTTTATTAATATTTCGTCGGTTTTTCTTTTACAGATGCAAATTCCAATGTAACAGTACGTCAAAGTACTAGTAGATTGCATTTCAGTTATGTTCTGCGTAAATCACAAGATCGACACTTAAAACTCTGTTAATGACATAGTTTTTTTTTGTAAAACCGTTTGTAGGCCTACTTGTACGGAACAAAAAAAAACAAGAAAGCGTAATTTGTGAGAAAGTTGAAACAGACGCAATATTCTTTCTGACCTTTTTTTTTTTTTTTAATTGTTTCGGTAGAACTGCTCTATAATAAAGTAATTTGCAGAAAACTAAAATATGGACTTTATTCAAGCTCTTTCTTCAAGCATTAACGAAATGCCCAGAAACGTAGTGATGTGTGATGTAGTCTTCTCGGTGCGCAACTCCTTTGCTTAGCGTGACATCACAAAACCAATGGCCAATGCCGTAAAGAGAGGAGGAAGTTCCGGAAGCCCCGCCCATGATACTGTAATAATCTTGTTGAGCCAAGCACGCGGAGTATTGGTGCTCCTTATCTCCCTAACACTTGTTTACAGCAAACGAAACTCACTTTAGTGGGAGGAGGGGAAGAGTTCCGAGAGCCCCGCCCATGTCACTGTATTAATCCGGTTGAGCCAAACAGGTGGAGTAAAATGTTCTTTATCTCCCCGACACTTGTTTACAACAAACGCAACTATCTTTAGAAGACAAAGGCCGTTCCCCAGAAGTAGTATGATGTTATAATCTTTATTTTCATCATTGAATAAATAAAATGAAAATCTAACTGGAGTGGTGTGCAGAACACAGATATTTTTATTGTGTTTAACTGCATATACGCGCGTATAACTATTATTGGGCTCTCAGCGCCTACTGTGTGTGCACTGGCAGTAATATTGAGAATAACAAGTGGAGTCGCTCGAATTTCAAAAACTATGCCTTCCACGTAATAGAGAAGACACACGCTCGCTATTTGAGGACGGGCGTTGTGTTTCACCCAGCAGACGTTCCGTGCATCAGGGTCTGCTGAGTGCCGCAATGTTTATAATATATTATCCTAGTTTTTTTCTTTTAAACTCTCCTCCTTTGAGATTTGGTTGCTAGAAATTTTTATTCGGTAACTGCGTCGATCTGAAAAATACTCGGCATTGAATAAAAGAAGACTTTTTCCATGTTCACTCACCAAGCACGCACTCACACGTTCAGTTCTCATTTTTGGCCAAATTCATTAAATCACAAGACGGACACTTAAATGAAATTTGCCAACTCATATATAACATGAACATAAAATAAAGCTTATTTGCCTGATTTAAGACGTGATCTTTAAACACACTTATAAATGTTATGCAGACCATTTTGATATTTTTAGTCTTCCCTAAGTTTAAATTTAATTGCTTATTTTGATTTAATCTTATGCTGAATATTTGGGATCATTTATTACTTCAATTAATTTATTGTAGAATCTACACAACTGCTCTGATCAAGTTATTAACTACACAACTGCTCTGATCAAGCCTGCTCTGATCAAGTTATTTACCTCTATCCTTCTCATTTCTTATCGCTAAATTCTAACTACTACACAATCGATTAAGGACATGCTTAATTTCCTTGCACTGCTTTTACATCCTACTGTGCTCTATTAAAACTGCATTGTATCTAATTACGAAACGCATATAGCGCATGAAATCCGTTTATTTTTGTGTTGTATTCAGCACAAATATTCGCCAAGCTTTCGCACTCCATTGGGAGGCTTTTTCAAGGCAATGATAGACATTTTTGTGTCTATCATTGCCTTGAAAAAGCCTCCCAGTGGGGTGCGAAAGCTTGGCGAATATTTGTGCTGAATACAACACAAAAATAAACGGATTTCATACGCTATATGCGTTTCGTAATTATTCAACTCTGGTGTATTTAAAAATAAAGTTGCATTCTATCTTCACACAAAACAAATCAATAAGAGGGAAACCGTTATGGTCGGAAATGTCCTACCTTCTATCCGTCGTCAAGGACTGGCGGAGAATTTGCATTGTATAGTTCTTAGATTTCTCCAGACCTATTCAGAGTTCATTATTCGGTATAGCATCGAACATCATCAAGGAAGGCACATCAGTTGACAGGGTATATGTGCACGTGCCATCTTCTAATAGTTCTTGAGCTAGCAGCAACTAACGTTCCGTGTTGCAATCCCCTGTTGAAAGCGTTGGTGTTTCACAGTCCAACGGTACAGCATTTCACTGCATCTCTTCCTCCAAGAAAAGACCAAAACCTCCAGAGCAGCTCCTCTGTTTCCCATCAATTCTTCTACTATACTTCGATTCACCCTAAGATGACACTGCAGTTTAAGGTACAAGAACTCAAGGTTAATAGATTACTGTGTTTGCTCATACGGGAGTACCGGATGAGCTTTCCTGCAAAGCAATCCCTATGACGTCACCTGCCTTACAAGAGAACCCAGCGAACACGAGAGTTGTCTGCTGTCTATTGACATACAGGCAGTTTGTTGGTAGAAGAAGCAATGCGTTCGCGTAATCACTTCGTATATTTAGTGCTGTAATAAATGAATTTCTAATTATTTGTCTCCGAATTTGATTATCACTAAGTATCAACATGCTTTCAGAGAAAAAATCTAAATATTTCTTATGCAAAATTCTGTAAATAAACAAATGCTCTTGCTGGGTTGGCCCGGGGACCCGGTATTGCTCGGTCCTTTGTTTTTCGCTATTGGCTGCGTAATTTTTAAATATATTTGTATGCGATTTTAAATATATATTTCATGAATCATTGGAAATACTTTAATATGGCGGAGATATTTTTAAGACTTACCAGTATTTTCGGAGATGTTTTCTCCGTTGTATATTCATTTGCGTCTTCAATATTTTTGGCCACCCATATAAAGAAATCCTCGGGGCGCCATTAAACAAATGTGAGAAATAACAAATTTGAAAAAAAATTCATTTCTTCATGTAGTTATCTTCAGAAGCTTGAGTTTTCTTAATTTCTTTTCCTTTCTCTTTCAGCTGCGAATTGATGTGCCTCATTCGATTCATAGTACGGGTTTTCATGAAAAGTTTAATGCCTCGGTTGAATTTTAGAGGAATTAATTTCCATTGCCTCTGGTACGTTTCTCGTAATATTTTTAATTTTTTTTTTTAATTTCATGTTCGTCATGGATTGGGTGGAACATCTGTTCAATGCTTTTTCTGCGGTAGCCCTACTAGTTAGTTCACTTTTACATATCCCTTTTATAGTCGCCTTCAGCAAAATGTTTGGAGCAAATAGTAGCATTTTGGACAGTGGAGTACCGGAAAATCTCAGAGCCCACCGTAAAAAATTCTTCTAGACCCTTTTGCGAAAATCTATTAGCCCTCAATTAGTTATTTTTTTAATTCCATGTTATTAAGTAAGGTATAGGCATTTTAATAATAAAAATTCTTTGGAACCTACAGGTATTTTGCGTAAGACCAAAATTATTGCGCTGTACTGCGTGTAACAGAAATTGAAATAATTGCCCTAGTTTTATATCACTAGAAAATACTATAAAACAGTTACGCAAAAGTTGAACATGTCATGCAAATTTTATTCTTTTAGCAACTAAGGCCAGCCTCTTTGAAACGCCTCGCGATCAGGCCTACAAAACACGTAACTTCTGTGAGAGGCCTAACGAAATTTTCCGATTTATATGAAAATACAGAACATAAGTACGCAAATAAATAAGTAACAATTAAGAATCATGGCACCAAAAAAAAAAAAAAAAAAGAGAGCAAAACTACGTAAATTATTTACTTTTGAATATAAAAAACACAACATAAGTCACAATGTTTTGCACTTGGTAAAAATGTTTCTCTTGACATCGGTTATAAAAAACGGCACAGGTCTCTGCATATACCAAAAAGAACAACTTTCAATTCATTATATTCTGTAGCAGGCATGCAAAAAACGGTAATTCGCAACACCTTATCCTCATTGATAAAACGTTTTCATTCATTGAACAGATATTTCTTTCACATTCTCTTGTTAATATACATTCATTGGGGCCTTTGCTATGGATATGAAAAGGGGCCCCACCAGGTCCTCTGAAATAACTGCTTTCCCGTCATCCAGTTTTTATAAATTTAAATCTCGGAAAAAACAACTACCAAAAACTACTTTTTAATACTCCTGTAAAGCTGCCGCAAAAAAATTCCTGACTATTTCTTTATTCATGTGAAGTTTCCGCAAAAAGGTCTATTCTGTAAAATATTTTTGCTGAAGCCGTGACCCCCTCCCCCATCTATACGCCCCTGATTCTGGATTACAAAAAAAGTATCACCTCGTTTACAGCGTAATTTCCATAACCTGCAGAGCTCAGTCACTTTCGGAAATCTGTGGTATGTAATTAGGAATCCCTAATCCTTTGGTATTTCTGTAGTTATTCTTGCGTCTGCAACAGTGCAGGAACTCGAAGGCATCTCGAAAGAATAAACTATTTCCAAACAAACTTAATTATTCCAATTACTATATATATACGGTAAATAGAGGCGAAATTTTGACAAGAGTGAAAGATTTCTACTCCAAATTATATGAAAGGGATGATACATGCACTCCAGACATCATGAAAGATACCAGTACCAGAGTTCCTCCAGTCCTTCCAACAGAAGTTGCACATGCAATCAAGAACATGAAGCGGGGAAAAGCTCCAGGAGAAGATGGAATTACTGTAGACATCATACAAGAAGCAAGTGGAGAAATCGAAACAGTACTCGCCCAAATTTTCACTCGATGCCTTAATGAAGGAAAGATTCCTGAGGATTGGAACACCGCTACAATGATCCTGCTACATAAGAAAGGTGACATTAAGGATCTCGGAAACTACAGACCTATCAGCCTCCTATCAGTAGTTTATAAAATCTTCACTAAAGTTCTTTCACACCGCTTGAAGGTAACACTGGACATGGCTCAACCGAGAGAACAAGCTGGATTCAGAAGTGGCTACAGCACAATAGATCATATCCATGTGCTGAGAGAACTAATTGAAAGAGCGAGGGAATATGAACTTCCATTGTGCATGGCTTTTATCGATTATGAAAAAGCCTTTGATTCGGTGAAACCATCAGCAGTTACAATGGCTCTGAAAACCTGCGGTATTGAAGATGCATACATTAATATTATTAATAACATCTATGAAAATGCAAGTGCAAAGATTAGGCTGTTTGAAAATACAACACACATAAAAATTGGAAAGGGAGTGAGACAAGGTGACACCATATCTCCGAAGCTCTTTAATGCCACATTGGAGGGTGTTTTTCAGTCACTGAGCTGGGAAAACAAAGGGATAAAGATTAATGGAGATTATCTAACCCACCTTCGTTTTGCTGATGACGTAGTCATTTTTGCAACTAGCCCATCAGAGCTGCAGAGTATGATCCAGGAACTTGCTGACAAGAGTAAAGAAGTGGGATTAAAAATGAACTTTCAGAAGACAAAAGTGATGTTCAATGCTTTTACAAGAAATGAAGATTTATCGATTGATGGAGAAAAGCTGGAGATAACAGATACGTACGTTTATCTTGGACAGCAGATATCAAGTGAGGGTCACATTGATGAAGAAATTAATCGGCGTACAAAACTTGCCTGGAGAGCTTTTGGAAGAAACAGCATAATTTTCAAGAGCAATATGCCATTATGTCTTAAAAGAAAAGTGTTTGATCAATGCATCCTTCCAGTGCTTACGTATGGTGCAGAGACGTGGACCTTAACTAAAAGAGACATACAAAGGCTGCAGACAACTCAAAGAAGCATGGAGAGGTGCATACTTGGTGTAACCAGGAGAGATAAGAAGAGGAACTCGTGGATCCGAAAAATGACAAGAGTGGAAGACATCATGATCAGAGTTAAATCCCTGAAATGGCAATGGGCTGGACATACTGCCAGAAGGACAGATCATCGATGGACAGCCGAAATTTTAGATTGGATTCCAAGGGACAGGAAAAGACCCAGAAGAAGACCACATGGGAGATGGGTGGATGAAATTCGAAAGTATGCAGGGGTGACATGGAGGAGACTGGCACAAGACAGACCGTTGTGGAGGAAACTTGGGGAGACCTTCGTCCAGCAGTGGATTGGTAATGGTTGACAATGATGATGATGATGATATATACGGTAAAATTATTCTTGAAGCAGAAAAAGAACAGCTCTTTGAACAAGAGTCAAATGACATTTGCGACTGCTTTGACCTTCGGTGCACTAAACTAGCTAGAGCCCTGCTGTGAGACAGCTGACGTCATCAGACCACTTCCTCCGTACTCCCCCGCACGGGGATAACTGGTTTACCAGTTATTTGGGGAGCGGCGCCCCCACGGCCCGAGCTCACCTTGTGACGGAGTACTTTTCGTTTACTCTTGAACGATACCATCACCGAAGTGACAGCTGTTCATCCAGCTGATGGGGGATGGCGTCCCCACGGCCCGAGCCGATTTTCTCTTATTGTTTTGCTTTTTTCGTCTTAAGTTCATATAATGACATGTACCCGCCTCAGTTGTAGGCTGCTGAGGTTGTGATGAGGCGCCAGCTCTGGGTTTTGTTCCTCGTTCTCTTCCCTGTCTTTTTCTTTTTTATGTTACATTTTCTGTTTTTCCGGAGCTGGTTAGCTTAGACCTACCTGCATGTTTGCCGTGTGCGGTGACCCGTACAGGTGGAAATGAGGATGCTGGAGGCTGAGGTATTTGGGGGCCGGGTTGTAGTGTCTCCAGAAGCCAACACTCCTCTTTGCCCTCTGCTTCACCCTAAACGGGAGGCTGGGAGCTAACCCACTCCTGGTCAGGAAGTCTGTGGCCGAGTTGCGTCCAGACTTCTAGCGGCTTGTCGTTCTGTTCGGCTGGGTGAGTTGGGGGGTAGGGTGGGCATGCCAAAGGGGTGTTCTCCGGGCACGGGAAAGTCTGGGTGCACGCTGAGCGTGTGTCTGCCCTACCAACTTGCTATATCCGCTGACTATCCCTAGAGCCGTGTCCTGCGTCCTCTTGGGCTTGCGGACCTCCGGCTCTCCCTCGTTGGGCTCGGTAGTGGGTGGGGAGGTCGGCGGACGAATCTTTTCTCTTCTTAATGGCAAACAAAAGTGTTTCCCATGCTGTTCCTTTGAAGCGCCGTGTGGAGGATGGGTCGCCCTCCTCCACTAAGAAACTACTCAGTTCCAACTGCAACGCTCTGTTTCTTCTTATTCATTCTAGTCCTTCTGGATTAATAAGGCTCTTCAGGCCATTGCGGGCTCACCAAAGAGTGTCAAGAAGCTCCCGTCAGGGGATCTTCTTGTGGAGACTTCCAATCCTCGTCACAGTGCCACCTTGCTGGAGACGACCGTTCTGCTGGACGTTCCAGTCCAAATATCTCCCCATGGTTACCTCAATTCCTCTCGCGGTGTTATCAACTCCCGCGACCTGCTGGAATGCAGCGATGAGGAATTGCTGGAAGAACTTGGGGAACAACATGTCACTGTGGTTCGCTGCATTCTTTTCCGGCGGGATGGGAAGTCTATTCCCTCCCGGAACATCGTGCTCACATTTGACTCCCCTACCCTGCCGACTTCCATCAAGGCGGGGTACTTGCGGCTCGATGTTCGACCATACATTCCGAACCCCTTGAGATGTTTCAAGGGCCAGCATTACGGTCACTCCCAGCAGTCTTGCCGTAATGTAGCGAAGTGTGGACGCTGTGGGTCGCCAGAACACTCTTTGGCGGACTGCTCCGCTGAGGCGGATCATTGTGTCAATTGCGAGGGTTCTCACCCGGCTTCTTCTAAGCTGTGCCCAAAGTGGATCGAGGAGCAGGCTAACGAACGCCTGAAGACGACAGAACATCTGTCTTAACCGGAAGCCAGACGGCGGATAGCTCCTCTACCAACAGGCCGGCGCTCCTATGCATCGGTTGTGGTCCAGAAGGCTACTGTTGCGGTGCAGACTGAAGTGTCCTTCCCAGCGCGGTGTCCTTATGATTTTGAGGACATCGTTGCTGCCGGATTGGAGGCACTGAAGTCTCGCCGCATTGAATCCAAGGCGCCATCAACATCGACACCTAAAACATCCTCTGTGCA
This sequence comes from Macrothele yani, assembly GCA_039090855.1. Taxonomy (NCBI): domain Eukaryota; kingdom Metazoa; phylum Arthropoda; class Arachnida; order Araneae; family Macrothelidae; genus Macrothele; species Macrothele yani. The sequence continues at coordinate 39,524,098 of CM077004.1, forward strand.
GACAACATCCTCTGCCAGCACTGGGACCCAGTCCCAGGGCGCATCTAAGAAGAAGCCGGCAAAGGTAAAACCAGGATCGTCCCCCTCGAAACAGAGCTGGGTAAAACCACAAAGACCCCCGGTAGCGCAGCCCTGTGTGAGTAAGCACAGCCCGGTGTTGCCTCCGGACATTGCAGATGGTCAGGAGCTGATGGACGACTCGGAGACATTCTAGTCGTCTGTCATTTTCGTTTTTCATCCTTTCCTTTTATTTTTCATTATGGCTACGCTCGTTCAGTGGAATTGCCGAGGTCTGCGACCAAGAATTGATGATCTGAAAGCTTTACTGTCTTCGCACACACCTGTGTGCGTTTGCCTCCAGTAGACAAAGCTTCGAACAACGGACACTTTTCCGCTGCGCAGATATTCCATTTTCCGCAAAGATCATGAGGAAGGTGTCATCGCCTGCGGAGGAGGTGCCGTTGCTGTTCCTCATGGTATTCCTGTCACTGCAGTTGTCCTTCGGACATCTTTGCAGGCAGTGGCAGTGAGACTGTCTGTGAACACACTGTTCACAGTGTGTTCCATTTACATGCCACCAAATGCAGCAGTGAGCCTTTCGGATCTGGAAGATTTAGTCGACCAGCTGCCGCCTCCTTTCTTCATCTTAGGAGATTTCAATGCGCACAATCCGTTGTGGGGCTCTACCACTCGTGACTCCAGGGGCCGTGTTGTTGAGTCCCTTCTCTCCAACACGTCCCTCTGTCTCCACAACACCGGGGCAGTCACTTATTTTCATGAACCCACCCGCTCGTACTCAGCCATTGATCTGTCCTTGAGTTCGCCATCGTTATATCCTGACTGGTCCTGGAGCGTGTCTGATGATCCCCTTGGCAGTGATCATTTTCCCATCTTTCTCCGTCTAGCAGGTGACGGGTACCGTCATCCTACTCGCCCTGCTAGATGGGTTATCGATCGAGCCAAGTGGGACTCATTCACGGCTTCAGCGATCATTACTCCAGTCATGGTGACCTCGGGTACGATCGATGCAGCTGTTGCGGCGGTAACGGATTGTATTGTGCACGCGGCAGACTTTACCATCCCTCAGTCTTCGACTGAACTTCCACGTTGTCCGCGACCTTGGTGGAATTCCACTTGCAAAGCAGCTCGTCAGGCCCAACATCGGGCTTGGGGTAGGTTTCATCGGTACCCCACCGACGCGAACCTACTTGGTTTCAAGAGGGACAAATCTTACGCGCGTTTGGTACGTCGTCGTAGCCAACGGGAATCTTGGATACGATACGTATCCGGGATTAACACCACTACCAGCTCTAAGATCGTTTGGGACAGGATCCGCAAGATTCTGGGTAAGTACCCTTCTGGGGAAATCTCCATTCTTGAGAGTGGTGGAGGAACGGTTGCTGACGCTCAGGGTATTGCTGACTGTCTGGGCGCCGCATTTTCTTCGGTGTCCAGCAGCCGCAATTACGCTGCTTCGTTCCGGCAGGTACAGCCGCGGCTTGAACGGTCCAAGGTTTCCTTTGGACCGTTTTCCGCTGCCGATTATAACAGCCTGCTGACTGCCGTCGAACTGAAGATTGCCCTGAATCGGTCTGGCCGAACATCTGTCGGACAGGATAACATCCATTATGAAATGCTGAAGCACCTTTCTCCGTCCTCTCTTGAATGTCTGCTGGTCCTGTTTAACAGGATCTGGCACGAGCGTAACTTTCCCGAATCTTGGCGCACTGCCATTGTCGTTCCTGTTCTCAAACCTGGTAAAGATCCCGCTAACCCGTTGAACTACCGACCAATTGCTATGACGAGCTGCCTTTGCAAAGTACTAGAGCGCATCATCAATTTTCGTTTGTTTTTTTATTTGGAATCACGTCACCTTCTTTCACCTCATCAGAGTGGATTTCGGAAATTCCGATCCACCTCAGATCATCATCTTCGCCTTGAGACATCTGTCCGGGAGGCGTTTGTCCGGCGTCAGCACATGGTCTCCGTGTTCTTCGACATGGAAAAAGCTTACGATCGAACCTGGAGATACGGCATTCTCCGTGATCTGCGTGACTGCGGAGAAATTTGCCAACCTTCATTGCCGGATTTCTCCAGAAACGGATGTTCCATGTGCGCGTCGGATCGACCCTCTCTGCGTTATACCCACCAGAGCAGGGTGTCCCTCAAGGCTCCATTCTTTCTGTGACATTGTTCATCCTTCGTGTAAATCATATTTTCACTCTACTTCCTCCGTCGGTTCGTGGCTCCATGTACGTGGATGATCTGCAGATCTCTTGCGCATCTGTCAACATGCGCACCATTGAGCGGCAGCTGCAGTCGGCCATTAATAAGATCTCTACCTGGGCCTCCCGCAATGGATTTGGCTTCTCGACCCAGAAGACCGTTTGCGTGCATTTTTGCCGCAAACGGGGTCTTCACCCGGACCCTCACCTCCGTCTGGGGTGTTCTACCATCCCTGTGGTGTCAGAAGTCATGTTCCTTGGGCTAACATTTGACCGAGCACTCACCTTCCGACCTCACATCCAGTCTTTAAAGGTGAAGTGCACGAAGTCCTTGAGTATCCTGAAGGTCCTCTCTCGAACATCTTGGGGGGCTGACAGGTGCTCAATGCTTCGCATTTACCATTCTCTGATTCGGTCAAAGTTAGACTTCGGTTGCATAACGTACGGTTCGGCACGTCCTTCCGTGTTGCGGCCTCTGGATCCTGTCCATCACCAGGCTCTGCGGCTATGCACTGGTGCTTTCCGTACCTCTCCCGTGCATAGCCTGTATGTCGAGGCCCATGAACCGCCGTTGTGCATCCGACGTAGGCAGCTGTCTCTTCATTTCTTCACCAAGTTGAAGTCTCTTTCTGATCATCCACTGCATGGTTCCATTTTCCAACCACAATGTGTCCGCCTATTCTCAAACCGGCCTTCCTGTGTTCCGACGTTTGGGATTCGGTTGTCGACCTTGGTGCGCGCTGCTGGTCTAGACTTGTCAAGGATTGGTTTGACCCGGTTCTACAATGAACCGCCTTGGCAGCCGGTTCAAGCAACGGCTGACCTTTCCCTTTGTGTGTGGCCAAAGTCTTCCACTCCTGCTCTGGTGTACCAGCAGCTCTTTGCCGAGATACTGTCTCTCTTCCCGGATTTCGTGCCTGTATTTACTGACGGGTCGAAATCCGGTGAGGTTGTTGGATCCGCATTCGTGTGTGGCGATGCCTCCCATGCTGAGAGGCTTCCGCCTGAATCCACCGTCTTTTCGGCAGAGATGCGTGCGGTACACCTCGCTTTGTGTCACTTACAGTCTAGATCTCATCGTCGCGCTTTGATTTGCTCCGATTCCCAGTCCGTCATCCAAGTTTTATCTTCTCCAGAGGACACGGACTCTCCTGTCATCCGTGATGTCCGTCGTATTCTTGGAACTTTGGAAGGTGCTGGATTCCTGGTCCGATTCTGTTGGGTTCCTGGCCATGTTGGGATCCGGGGTAACGAGCTGGCAGATCTTTCTGCCAGGTCTGTTTCCTCCATGTTGCCAGCTCGGCTGCCACTGTCTTTCCGTGATTTTAGACCTTTGATCCGGACATTTCTCCTGGACGAGTGGCAGTCCCTGTGGTCTCAGCAGAGCAGCAATAAGCTGCATTCTCTCAAACCACAGATCGGACTATGGAAGTCTAGTTTGCGGAAGAACCGTCGTGAGGAAGTTGTTCTTGCACGTCTCCGCATTGGGCACTGTCGTTTTACTCACCGCTTTTTGCTGTGTGGCGAGAATGTCCCGGTGTGTGAGGCGTGCGACTGTCGTCTCACTGTCCTTCATGTTTTGTGTACTTGTGTTCGGTTTTGTGATAATCGTTTTCGTCATTTTCACTCTCATCTGTTGGACGAAGGAGCAGCTACGCTGCAAACCATTATTGGCGAAGCCTGCGACATGAAAGCAGTGTTTTCGTTTTTACAAGATATTGACTTTTTTAAACTTATCTAGCTTTTAACTGGTTCACTATCATATTTCATTTTTACCACATCAGCCTGTTTTTAACCTTGTGTACGTTTTTTATTGATTTTGTTTTGTTTTGATGTCTTTTGTTTGGCGCTCTTTGGCCAACCATGGCCCTTGCGCCATTAACATCAATTAACCAACCAACCAACCTCCGTACTCCCGCGAAGTGGAAGCCTTACAGGGGTATTACGGGCACAACCTTGTGTGTTAAAGAACCTACGCACTCTCTGAGACTTCGGGGACGAGCCAAAGTTTTGTTCATTCGCGTGACTCCCCACTGTGTCCTGCTGTTTGCAGCTGTCAATCACTTCCCCTATCAACTCATTGGCACCGTCACTCACACTCTCTCCGGTTTAATTGTCCTGCTGTTTGCAGCTGTCAATCACTTCCCCCATCAACACATTGGCACCGTCACTCACACTCTTCGGTTTAATTGTCCTGCTGTTTGCAGCTTCTAATCACTTCCCCCATCAACTCATTGGCACCGTCACTCACACTCTCTCCGGTTTAATTGTCCTGCTGTTTGCAGCTGTCAATCACTTCCCCTATCCACTCATTGGCACCGTCACTCACACTCTCTCCGGTTTAATTGTCCTGCTGTTTGCAGCTGTCAATCACTTCCACTATCAACTCATTGGCACCGTCACTCACACTCTCTCCGGTTTAATTGTCCTGCTGTTTGCAGCTGTCAATCACTTCCCCCATCAACTCATTGGCACCGTCACTCACACTCTTCGGTTTAATTGTCCTGCTATTTGCAGCTGTCAATCACTTCCCCTATCAATTCATTGGCACCGTCACTCACACTGTCTCCGGTTTAATTGTCCTGCTCTTTGCAGCTGTCAATCACTTCCCCCATCAACTCATTGGCACCGTCACTCACACTCTCCGGTTTAATTGTCCTGCTGTTTGCAGCTGTCAATCGCTTCCCCCATCAACTCATTGGCACCGTCACTCACACTCTCTAAGGTTTTTGTCCTGCTGTTTGCAGCTGTCAATCACTTTTGCCATCAACTCCTTGGCACCGTCACTCACACTCTCTCCGGTTTAATTGTTCTGCTGTTTGCAGCTGTCAATCACTTCCCAATTCAACTCATTGGCACCGTCACTCACACTCTCTCCGGTTTAATTGTCCTGCTGTTTGCAGCTGTCAATCACTTTTGCCATCAACTCATTGGCACCGTCACTCACACTCTCTCCGGTTTGATTGTCCTGCTGTTTGCAGCTGTCAATCACTTCCCCCATCAACTCATTGGCACCGTCACTCACACTATCTCCGGTTTAATAATTGCTGATGAGGGCGTTTTTATGAGGGCCTTCACATAACACCGGCTTGTTTTTGGCTGTAAATAATGGATAAGGAGCGATTGTCACCACCCCGTTGCAGTAGCCCCTTCAAGGCAGTGGATTAGTGGTGGTGGATTCCTTCTCCTGCCCAGGACGGATTAGTGGTGAAGGATTCCTTCTCCTGCCCAGGACGGATTAGTGGTGCTGGAAGGGGTGGAGCCTTGTCTCCTAAACACTGCATATCTACACATGCTTGCGTTGGTCTAGTTTTAAAACTTAATTTCAGAAAATAGATCATTTTTATTAGATTTATGTCTAAAATAACTATAAGTACTTATGAGTAAACAGCTAGGGCAATATAAATTATTATTGGGGAAATAAATGCGTTGGTTTTTACGGAGAATGTTGGGAACTACTTTTAGTTGCGGATGTAGTATTCACGTAACTTGCCCTTCAGTGACATCTTAGGGTGAATCGAAGTATAGGAGCAAGCCCGAATTTGGAACTCCTCGTTACTCTATTTATTCCGGTAATGCCTCACGATCTCTCTCATTCCGCTCCTTCTTCAGCTTTTTCACCATGCTATTTTCTTCTCCTTTTTTTCCTCTTCCAATCCCATGCAGGCTACGCAAATTTTTCTGCCTCGGATACTCCCACCAGACTACGGATTGGTCAAGAAATTAACATTTCCCGATCTGGTTTGCTCTAGGCTTCTTGAAAATCCTCTTATTTGCCAACTCTTCGCACCGTCCAAAATTGCGTCCACCCCTGAATTCTAGGAAATTCTTGCCCGCGAAATCTCTCCAGGTTGTAAATCCGCCACTATAAAAATCCTATGCGTTCCGCCAAATCTGGCGCCACGCTATTCTTCTTTCCAGACCTGAAGTAGCTATTCTCAAGACGAATGGCGCCCGGACTCCAATAAAACGTCTGCCCGCCATTCTTCCCCGCTGTAAAATTACTCCACCTTATTCAATACTGTAGACGCCCGCGCTGGGGATGAAGAGAGCTACCCTGCGTTCAAACGTTACGGCACGCAGGCTGGCTGGAAGTTCCCTTGACTCGGAGAAGGGGGGGGAGAGACTACTTTCGCGAATCCAAGTAACAAAATCTGAGAAGAAAGAATTAAATTACAAAATATAGAGTATTTGAGGAGTGTGATATTCATAAATTCCTTAAGTTAATAGTAATTTCTGCACCGGCTCCCAAAATCTCTTCCATCTACTCGATTAATTTGCAACCCAATTATCTTTTTCTTTTTTTACTCGGATTTAATCACGCGCCTCCAATACAGGAAAAGGTGCACGCTCGCTCACGAGCGCTGCAACATAAAACAGTGTGTTAAATTCAGAAAATCCCTTTATAATCGTATAATACTGGAATCTGGGGTATTTTTTGTGTAAAAATGAATACAGCTGGAAAATTTATTAAATTAAATAACCCAAATGTAAGTTTTCAAAATTTATTTTTTTAATATTTTATTTACACATGCAAGGTCAGGTGATGCGTAACATCACAGCCTCTCCTTGACAAATGTCAACACCGCCTTCTCGTGGTGCATCCTGTTCCCACTAAAGGGGCTCTGACGACCGCCAATAGCGGTATAACTATACCATCGGGATTAGAGGAAATGCTATCCCACACTCACCAACCATCTTGGCCAGAGTGGTGAGTTATGGCCAAACGCCTCCAAAATGACTCCACAACTTAAATCTTGGCCCTCAGTCTCCGGCAGCTGGAATGCACCTGGCCAAGGCAGCGCGGCCAGTGCGACATGAAGGTAGAGGGTGCTAAGAATCCCCGGAGGACCGGACTAGGCTGCCATCTGATGCTGACCTTGGCTACGTATAATGGACGCTCCCTATCTTCTGATTCAAGGCTTCTTGAATTGGAAGAGGAACTACAAAGGATCAAGTGGGACATCGTCGGGCTAAGTGAGGTAAGGAGAAGATCTCATTGAACTAAAAAGTGGACATCACTTCTACTACCGTGGGACAGATACTGGCAGAACTAGTGGTGTTGGATTTATAGTAAACAAGAAACTGAAGGATAAAGTTGTAGAAGCTGAAAGTTCCTCTGACAGAGCTGCGCCTCTCGTTATCCAACTCTCGAGAAGATACAAGGCTCAGATTATTCAAACTTATGCACCAACCACAAGTCATCCTGAAGAAGAAATTGAAGAATTTTATAAGGAAATTCGTCTTCTAAATAATAAAGGTAAGCAGCACTTGAAGATAATTATGGGAGATTTCAATGCAAAAATAGGGCAACGGCAACAGAATGAAACTTCAGTGGGTAAATTCGGTCACGGCAACAGAAACCAGCGTGGAAATACTCTCGTTGAGTTTGCAGAAGCAGAAGGGTTTTTCATCTTGAACTCCTTTTCAAGAAAAAGCCACACAGGAAATGGACGTGGAGACATCCAAATGGGACGACAAGTGAAATTGATTTTATTATGTGTAACGAAAAATTCGTCACACAAGACTGCAGTGTGCTAAACAAATTCAACGCAGGTAGTGACCATAGATTGGTCAGATGTAAGATGCACCTCAACACTAAACTCGAACGTGGCAAGCTCATAAGACAAACAAAATGTATTGACATAACCAACCTTAAAAAACACCATAATACCTTCAAAGTTGGAACTGAAGAACAGATTCTCTGCTTTAGAAGGCCTAACATCGGAAGAAGTGGATATTTCGGAAGTTAACAGAAAAGTAACCAAAGCTCTTATGGAAACAGCAACAAAATTTGCTGGTACTAAGAACAAGTTGCATGTGAACAAATTATCAGGAAAAAACAAAATGTTGATGCAAAAAAGAAGAGAGCTGAGGACAACTCAAGAAGATGTGACTTCCAAAGTGGGATATATAGAGCTATGCAAGACAGTACGACAAAATATCATTGAAGACGTAAGGAAATTCAACTGTGAACTAGTGGGGAAAGCAATTGAAAACAACCAAAACCTAAAGATAGCAAAGGGACATCTCAGTAAGGGAAGAAAACAGATTATGGCTCTGAGAAAAGAAGATGGTTCTATAACAAGAAATAGAGGCGAAATTTTGACAAGAGTGAAAGATTTCTACTCCAAATTATATGAAAGGGATGATACATGCACTCCAGACATCATGAAAGGTACCAGTACTAGAGTTCTTCCAGTCCTCCCAGCAGAAGTTCTGCAGTCCTCCCAGCAGAAGTTCTGCAGTCCTCCCAGTAGAAGTTGTACATGCAATCAAGAACATGAAACGGGGGAAAACTCCAGGAGAAGATGGAATTACTGTAGACATCATACAAGAAGCAAGTGGAGAAATCGAAACAGTACTGGCCCAAATTTTCACTCGATGCCTTAATGAAGGGAAGATTCCTGCAGATTGGAACAACGGTACAATGATCCTGCTACATAAGAAAGGTGAGTAGTAGAAAAGGACGGATTCTGGCTTAAAGTGGAGCCCATAGACTTAACATTAGGCTCCTTCTGGAGCAGGTGGAGCCAGCTGGAGCAAGCTGCAGCCGGGTGGACGGAGGGGGCGTGGTCAGTAGCAGCCTCCAATTCCCCGCTGCAATTTTTCCCCTCCGACCGAAGGGTGTGCTTATCTCCGAAGATAGTAGTATTTATTGGACTTTGTCGAATGTTGGGGGAAATCAATGAAGGTTTATTCCTTTTTTTTTTAATTTAATGAAGGTTGTTTCATTATTTATTTTCCCCTCTCTCGACCCCATCCCCTTAGATTATTGTTATGTAAAACGTTTTTTCCCTCGTAATTTGTTGATTTTTCAATTAATTTTCATGAATTCCTCATGTGTCTTCCCTAATGAAAATTATTTAAGGTAAGTATTAATTAATCATTTATCTTTTATTTTCTCGAATTATACGGTCATGTCCTCATCTCAAGAAATGTTATTATATCTTATTTTTGCTCATAAATGTTTGATTTTGAGGGATGGCAACGCCCGAGTGGGAAAGGGGTTGGATATAGGGGGATGGCAACTCGATGTGCTGCTCCCTAGCGATGCTTCTTGGAACTTTATTATTTTCTTGGGAGATTTATTGGACTTTGTCAAATTTTTTTGAGAAAAAGGAAGCGAAGTCTTTCGTCCTTCAAAGTTCCTTTTCCCTCGAATTTATTTTTTTAAAACTTTCCTTTTTAGAAATTCCCTGAGGTGTTAGGAATTTGTATAGACGTTGTTTCTCTCGAAATGTTTTACTCCGGAGTACATAAAAAAATGCTCTGATGGTCCCAGCGAGATTCGTTCCCGTATCAGCTAGTTTGCTAGCTTCACGCCTTTTCCCACTAGACCACCCGACCATTGGAAAAAGATGCTTGTTAGACGAAGGCTTGCGTAGTCTTTTTAAAAAAGGGGTGGGGTCCTACTTGATGTCATTTTTTTTCTGCAAGTGATGGTGTGAACATGAGTTTTTCTGTTACGGTGGATCGTATCTCGTTGAACTGTTGTAATGGAGGAAATGATGAAACAGACTTATCACACAGCTCAGAAAATAGGAAGTTTCGGTGGTATCAATGCTTTATTCCGTGCTGTGGAGAAAGAGGGCATCAAGAAAAAAGATGTGAAGAAATGGTTGAAGGGAGAGAAAACGTACACTCTTCACAAACCGGTGAGACGACATTTTCGGAGAAATAGAGTTATGGTTAATAAATTAAATCAACAGTTTCAAGCAGACCTAGCCGATGTCTCCAGTTTGAGTCAACATAACGATGGATTTCGTTACTTGTTGACATGTATTGACATATTTTCCAAATATGCATGGGTGATTCCTTTAAAGCAAAAGTCAGGTTCTCATATCGTCCAAGTCTTTTCCCAGATATTCAAAGAAAGAAAGCCAGTAAAACTTCAAACTGATAAAGGAACTGAATTTAAGAACAAAGAGTTTCAAAAGTTTTTAAAACAGCATGAGGTGCATTTCTTTACGACAAACAACGAGACGAAAGCAAGTGTAGTGGAGAGATTCAATCGTACGCTCAAAACTCGAATGTGGCGATACTTTACAAGTCAAAATTCGTTCAGATTTATGGACGTACTCAACGATTTAGTTCACAGTTACAATCATTCCCCCCATCGAAGTATAAAAATGAAGCCTGTAGATGTAAACGAAGATAATGAAAAACAAGTGTTTGACAATCTGTATGGTGACCTCAAGAGGGAAAAACCCTCCTATAAATTTCAGGTGGGTGAACACGTGAGGATTAGTAAAGCGAAATTGACATTTGAGAAAGGATACGAATCAAATTGGACGGAAGAAGTTTTTGTTGTGAGCGGTCTTGTTCCCAGATCCCCACCCGTCTATAAAGTTAAAGATTTATTGAACGAAGAGCTGGAAGGAACTTTTTACGCCGAAGAGCTTCAAAAAGTGTCTCTCTCCGATTCCTTTACTGTCGAACGTGTTCTAAAGAAACGTAAAAGAAAAGGAAAAATGGAATTCTTTGTCAAATTTAAAGGGTATCTTGATAAATGTAATGCTTGGATCCCCGCGGAAGACTTGACCTCTCTATAAAACTGATCTTTTTTTAGAGGAAACATCATTCGTCAACATGACTTTCTATCTAACGTTACCTAGCGACAGCTCTCTCCGTTACTTTTCAGACAATAAAATTTCTCATTTCATCACGCATCTTCCTTCCCCGATCGAACTCAATGGTGACTGGGAAGTGGGACTCGTCGAACTCATCTACCCTCATTCCTGGTTTAATGTGAATGTAAATTCAAATTCCTTTGCTTACGGTCTCGGTCCAACTCAACTGAAAGCGGCAAAAATCCCTGCTGGATATTATGATTCTGTGGGAGACGTGGTAAAAGCCATGTCCCAGCATTGGTCGAAAAAAATTACGATGTTTTTTAATAAAACCACGAGACGTGTCAAAGCAGCTTTAACTCTTGGTTCTCAGCTGGAGTTATTTCCAGGAATTGCAGAAATTCTAGGTTTTCAACCTGGAGTGTATTCGGCCTCGGGAGGAAGCGATGCTACCATTCATGGAAATTTCGTAGCCGATCTGAACACATCGCTTTCCCTGTTATATGTGTACAGCGATATTGTGGAACCTCAGCCTGTAGGAGACATGGTTGCTCCTCTCCTTCGCATCGTGAAAGTGAGCGGAGAAGACGGAGATGTGGTGAGCGCCTTGTACGATCGTCCCCATTATTTGCCTCTCGCAAGAAAACATTTTCAATCCGTCGAAATCGTTATAAGGAATCACTCAGGTCAATTAGTGCCATTTGAACGTGGGAGAGCGATCGTGAAACTTCATTTTCGTCTCAAACAACTGTAGTCATGTATGAACCATACCGATGTTGTACAAAATCCTTCGAGGATTATTACGTCAAACAAACTGGAAAAGGTTTAGACTACTATCAAGGAGTGCCCCTTCAAAAAGGCTATGGACTTGGAGGACTTTTTCGTTCGTTATTTAGAGCGGCGGTACCCTTATTTAAACAAGGAGCAAAAACGCTTGGAAAACAAGTCTTTCGAACGGGTGTGGACCTGGCCAATGACGTTATTCTAGGCAAGGATGTGAAAACAGCAGCCAAACAACGAGCTAAAGAAGCGGGACAAATCCTCACTGACAAAGCAGCTAATAAAGTGAAGAAAATGTTGGGAGGAAGCGTTAAAAGGAAGAGAAAAATGAAGAAACGAATCATTCATTCAAAGAAAGCCAAGGGAACCGCACACGATATTTTTGATCCGTAAACCATGGCCCTGATACATAGTCATTCTTCCGTATGTTTAAAATCCGAACTTGATTTATTTGCTTTACCACCTACCCAAACGAGCATAGAAAAAGGACAATGGATCGAATATCACCCTTTAGCCAACATTCGAGATGGAGGACCTCTAGAATTTAATATTTCTGGGAGTGGAGAAGAATACATGGACTTGTCTTCCAGCCAACTGTACGTGAAAATTAAAATTGTGAAAGCCGACAGTTCTACACTAGCTGACAAAGAGCCCGTGGGCCCCATTAACTGTTTTCTTCATTCTCTGTTTTCTCAAGTCGACATCAGTTTAAACGAAAGAGTGATTTCGTCCTCAAGCAACACATATCCCTACAGAGCTTATATTGAAACTCTTCTGAATTATGGAGAAGAAGCAAAGAAAACCTATTTAGCATGTGAAGGGTTTTTCAAGGATACAGCCGGACATCTACACGAAATTAATCCCACGAATGCTGCAACGAACAAGGGATTACATCAGCGTTATGAGCTCATGAAAGACAGCAAAACGTTTGATATGATTGGAACCTTGCACTGTGATTTATTTTTTCAAAACAGGCTGCTTCTCAATTTAGTGGATGTGAAAATTAAACTTGTTCGGAGTAAACCTGATTTCTGCCTCGTTTCCTCTTCCGAGGCCCCCAATTACAGAGTTCTCATCGAACATGCATCCATTTTTGTGAGAAAAGTGAAAGTCAACCCTGGAGTTGCCATCGGTCATGCAAAAGCTCTAGAAAAATCTCCTGCCAAGTATCCCATTGATCGAGTTTTATGTAAAGTGTATTCCATCTCTCAAGGAAGTATGTCCTTCGTGCAAGACAATGTATTCCTAGGACAAATGCCTAAAAGACTGGTTATTGGATGTGTAGATAACGATGCTTTTAATGGTTCATATAAATCAAACCCCTTTGAATTCAAGCATTATGATGTTAACTTTATCGCGGTGTATGTTGACGGACAGCCAGTTCCTCACAAACCTCTAGAACCCAATTTCGAAAAGGGAAGCACAATTCGTTCCTTCCATAGTCTATTTCAAGGAACCGAGAAACTGGGTCAGGACCGTGGAATATATATCGATCGAGAAGAATTTTCCAAGGGATACACTCTTTATGCATTCGATCTCAGCCCGGACCTGTGTGATGGGGGACATATGAACTTGATACAACAAGGAAATTTAAGAGTGGAAATCAAATTTGGAAAAGCTTTGTTAAAAACTATTTCTGTACTAATCTACGCCGAGTTCCAGAATATTATTGAAATTTCCAAGTCCAGAAACATTCTTTGTGATTTCTCCCATTAAAGAAAAATGAACAGTATTCAATTAACGAAGGCTTTAAGGAAAGATCTTGTGACCCGACGTTCATTCCTCGGAGTGTTCGCTTGCGACCGACTTCCCAAGAGAATTTTCAAGTTCCCAGCATGCCTTATTGTGAATACGGATCGATATGGAAATCCTGGGAAACACTGGCTAGCTGTGTATATGTCAAACCCAAATTCCATGGAATTTTTTGATTCTTTTGGACATTCTCCAGAATATTTTCAAGGACCTATTGCCCGATTTGCTTCCAAGTTTGACTATGTGAATTTTAATGATGTACCTCTTCAAAGTTCGTTTACGGCTGTTTGCGGTCAATATTGTATTTTTTTCCTTTATTCTAGGTGTCGTGGAAAACGTTTGTTCTCTATTGTAAGAAATTTTCGATCGAATTCTGAAACAAACGACCTGCGTGTCTTTCTTTTTGTTCGAAAGAAATTTCAAATTGTATCAAAATTTAGAATGTAAAATAAAAATGGATTGAATTTTATTTCTTGTGTCTTGTCTTTAAATTGTTATGTAAGCTTTTTATGAGTCTCAGTTGACCTCATGGAAGTGCCGAGACTACAACACCCTTTCACGGCTCTGATAGCAGGTCCTACGGGCTGTGGGAAAACACAGTTTGTAAAACGCTTACTTCTGCATCAAGGGGAAGTCGTTTCCCCCTCTCGAACATGTGGTGTGGTTCTATGGTGTTCATCAAACGTTGTATGATGAAATAGAAAACGTGACATTTGTGGAAGGCCTCCCTTCTAATTTCCGCGACTATGTGAAAGGTAGAACGCTTTTTGTTATTGACGATCTCATGACTGAATGTGGAAGCGAAAAGAAAATCACTCACTTGTTCACTCGAGGGAGCCATCATTTCAATGTGTCTGTGATATTCATTACACAAAATTTTTTTCATAAAGGTAAAGAAATGCGAGAAATTTCCCTGAATGCTCATTACCTGTTTCTGTTCAAATCACGAAGAGACGTGAATCAAATCACTCATTTAGGGAGGCAGTTGTACCCTAGCAAACTGAAATTTTTTCAAGAAGTGTATACGGATGCCACAAAGTCTCCTTACAGCTATTTATTGATCGATTTAAAACCTGAGACGAAGGAAGAATTAAGATTACGCACTCAGATACTTCCGGGAGACGTTCAAGTCATATATCAACCTAGGTGAAATGAAATAATTCTCAGTTTTCAACATGACGTTGTCTAAGTCACAACTCCAACTTTTACGCATAATTCAGCATTGTCCAAAAAAAGTATTAAAAGAGCTTTTAACGAAATGTAGGAAAAATGGAATTAAAGCTATTTGTGAAGTTTGTAAGAATACCTTAAAAGGAAATGTTCCGCTTACTCCAGCCCAGAAACATTCATTACAACGTCATAAACACACCTTGCGAGCCCTCTCTCAGAAAAAGACACCTCTATATAAAAAGAGGAAACTCCTAATTCAAAAAGGGGGATTTTTAGGTGTGTTGGTTCCTGCTGCTCTCAGTGTGCTAACGACTCTTCTTACGAAATAATGGAATTTGCAAAGAAAATGATTCTGATTCCCGAAGAACGGATTTCCCGTCATATGCCAACCGAAGAAACGTTAACTGACTTGGACAAAGAAATGAAAAAAATTCTTCTAAGTAAAGAGTCTGACGAAGTGAAAGTTAAATTATACAACCAAGTCTTGAATAAACGCATTCATGTTTCAAGCTTTAATCCCCCAGTTTCTTCCCATGAATCCCCACCACGAACTGAAGAACCAGCAAAAGAAGAACTTGTCAAGAAAGAAAAAGATGTTGTAGAAGACCTTGTCATACAGTCTGTTCCAGCTAATATGAAACGCTATGCAAGAAATGTTTTAGACGTCTTTAAAACAAACTCAGATATTATAGGATGGGGCCCCAAAGCAGAATTTAAATATAAGGGTCACATTGTGAAAAATACGAATATTATTGATTTAGTAGATTCAATGTTTAAAAGTAAAGGATCCAAATTAGTAATTCCCCACGAATTTGTAAAAGCATTAAATGACATTAATTTACCTTCAAAGTATATTAAAAATAAACAAATGTTAAAAGTTCCTGTACAACAAGGAAATTCTGTTTCAACTTCTAAACGAAAAAAGACGAATGCCAAAATTATTTATAAAAAACCAAACTCTGTATCATTTCGTTGGATTCCTTATTAAAATTAGATTAAATGAAAATAAAGTCTCTTTCTTTTGAGTTGAATCATTTCTGTTTTTTTTTTATTTTCAATAAGCTGTTTCCATATTTTTACAACTGAATAGAATTATTTATTGAAAAATTCTAAGTAAGACGAAAAATGGTTTTGTTGATTTCCTAAGAGGATGATTTTGGAAATTTTCGTTTTCTGGTAATTGTAAAAATCTCATAGAATAATATGGGAAAACTAGCATGCATAAAAGACTGTTTTGGATCGAGTAAATTGAAAGAATTTTACAAAGTTCATTTCAGAAAAGTACATTCCTTCCTAGTGTCAAAAACGAATCACTTCGCTTTTTCTAAGATACACTTTGGAATCTTATAAAAGTGCATAGGGTCAAAAACGATTTTGATGATTTTACTAAGATGACAGATTTCGGATTTCTTATGATAGAAAATACAGTGAATTTCCCATTGAATAACATGGGAAACTGCGAAATTTAAGAAGCACGTTTTCGTTCAAGTAAAATATTTTAAAAGTCTTTTTTCGAATCAGTTGAAAACAGACAGGGTGTGTTTCTGAACAGTTCATTATTTCCTAAAATCAAAACGAATCACTTCGTTTTTTTTCTGACGTGCGTTTCTGAAAGAAGTAAAAATAGTTTAGCTAGAAAATTAGAAAGATATTTTTATGAATCCTAGACTGTTTATTTACGTATAGCTAGAGGGGTCTTCAGTGAGAGCACTTATTCTCTTTTCAAACTAAGAGAATGAAGTGTAGTCAGTTTGAAAAAAAAAAATTCAAACTCCCCTAAATTTAGCCTTTTGTCCTGGTTTCGACTCAATACTGTAAAGCATTGCTCTCAGACCAGTTGAATTCCTGGCCCTTAATGAAATACATTAAGCCTTTCCCTTAAAAATAAGCAATCTCTTCTTCAATACCAGATCCCCAATAAATTTCTTTAAGAGTTATTCATTCACCCTTTTACTTTTAAAACTTGAAATTCATTATTATTTAACTCCTTACAAAAATGAAACACATTCACTCTTTTACTTTTAAAACTTGAAATTCATTATTATTTAACTCCTTACAAAAATGAAACACATTCACTCTTTTACTTTTAAAACTTGAAATTCATTATTTTTTAACTCCTTACAAAAATGAAACACATTCACACTTTTACTTTTAAAATAAAAGAAAAATAGATGCATTCTCCCACTATAAATTTTTTCCCTACCTATTTCCCCATTCCTTAAACCAACAATTTAAGATAGTTCTAAAAAGAACTTTTTTTAGTTCTAAAAAGAACTTTTTTTTAGTTCTAAAAAGAACTTTTTTTTTCTCTGCTGTCTCCTCAATACATGTTTTTCACAGAACGCAGCAAGTCCTTTGCATATATTCCTTCCAAGAAGGCTTTGGATGGGATATTCTCACCAACGGTTTCAGCGAAGGAATCCGCTAAAGTCTTGGGGTCTAGCATTGCTACGGCCTCCTTGAAGTGTTCTTTAAACTTCGATTGGGGGTGGCATCAGTACATCTGTGGCCCATGAGGCTTTCAAGCATGCGATCCGGATTAAGGTGGCACTGAATACAATAGAATAATTTTTCAGCATGCCCCTGAACGAGATCCGACACCACTTCAATAAGCATGAAGTAATACTCTTCGTTCGTTAGTGGAGAGGAAGGAACGGGGGGTGGAATCCTCTGATGAAGCAAAACGCCCTTTGCAAAAACTGGACCAAATAGTAGAATAGTAATGCTCGTCCATATCTTCTCACATTGATCAGCGAGAGCTTCAAATTGTTCCCCATTCAGTTTGATGGAATTAGGGTTCAGTCGACGAAATCCATTGATCCGAGGGGAAAGCACCTCAAATATATAAGTGTGAGGTCCGTCCAAAGAAGGAGAGGCAGAAATAATTAGTTCTCTGTTGATTAACATATCTTCATTTTCTCCATGCAACCAACGGACTTTTCTCATAAACTGAAGGAAGGTCAGAGCTGTCATGGTGATTCCATTCTTAGAAGGGTAGAAAGATTCCTGTTCATTCCTGTATCTTCTTACATGAACTCTGATTGTATTATGGAAATCAAACACTTTCACGAATGCGTTACCCCCTAAATGGAAATGATGAGGGGGGATATCATTCAAAGAAATTCCCAATTCAACACATGACTTGGAAGCTTCAGAACATACCTTCTTTGCTACAGCATCGGAAACTTTAGTAGAGGAAGATGATCGCTTCATGTTAAAAGCTGGAGGAAGAGAATCGAAGGAAATTGCTGGAAGCGTTGAGGTCGGGAGCGAAGGGTGCTGACGGTTCGAAGACAGAGAACAGAATGAGTTAGCTTTGAATTGTTCAGGCAAAACTGATAAGAGGTTGGAGTTCGTCACTTGTTTACTGCTTGAGAGGTAAAGAGCAGAGTCATGGGGAAAAGAACACTCGGTTATCATCTTTCTAAAGGTCAAATTCAATCTAATGTTTGGAGCATTCTTTTGTCGAGGCAGACCATGACTCCAATACGAATTAGTTGGTGGCAGGATCTGTAGTAAAGTTCCAGATCTCAAAGATAAGGAAACTGGTTTAAACCCGTTTCGCTTGAAAACAAAGTCTCTTTCTTGTCCGAGAGATACTGATGCAATACAAGACAAAGGATCTAATTCAGCTTCGTCATCACGATGATAATTGATTCTATCATCTCCATTTCGATATTTATTAATTAAAACAAAGTTGAAGGATTCACCACATTCTTTCTCAACATAAAGCTTGATTTCCTGAAGTAATGGCGTCCAAGGGTTAGGTTCTAAGCACAAACCGCTAAAAGTGTATTTCAGATTGGGGTCCCCGAAGGCAGCATGTTGTCTGGGAATGGAATATGATTTTCCATAAATTTTGATCTTGGAGAATTCTCCACTTAAATATTCCACTTCTTCTTCCAAGCGGGAAAAGTAATGAATAGCTTGAGTTGAGGAGAACAGCTGAGAGTAATGGAAATGAAGTCTTTCCTTGTTATGTCGAAGAGGCAGCATTTTTTTTTTCTCATTAAGGGAAACAACTGAAGTCTGTCCACTAAATTAACTGAATTGAGAATGAAGAAGGAGAGCTTGAGATAGGCTGACGAGTGACCTCATGACTCTCAAGGTGAAATTCATTATAGTTCTGATAAGAACTTTTTTTTTCCCCCATGAGCTAAGAGATCCGTCAGAAGAATATTCTCTTTGGGAAAACTAAGAAATCCCCCTCCCCCCATAACTAACATGAAAAAAAAAAAACAAAAAAAAAAACAAGGTTTTATCTAGAAATTCGTACATGAAGAAATTTAGAAAGCTTATGTTCCTAATAGTCAATCTATAAAGTTAGAAGACAAAACATTTACTTGGTAGAATTAAATAATTCCCCACAGAAATGGAGTTGGCAACACTTGACTTTAAAAAAAAATCTCGCTGAATGCATCTCCGACAGGTCCTCGAAAAGTACTTTAAAAAAAAAACAGAGGAAATATTGAGGGCAAATGTAGATTTTCATAGCAACGTGATCACCTGAATTCACTAGAAATTCAGACAGCTCAAGACATAGGTAGCATCTAATTCAACTCTGAATCTAAAACAATGGACTGGCTCCACACATTTTTAAGATGAGGTATATTTGAGAGGAGGATTTTCATGTAAACAAATCTTTTTCCTGCATTAAAGGATTTCAGGAGTGCAATAACTTGGGAAGCAACTTGAAAATCTTGATGAGAGTAAAATCTTGAACATACGTATTCACGAATTCCAAGTGAATAAAAAATCACAACTTGTTCATGAGAGTAAAATCTTGAACATGCGTATTCACGAATTCCAACAGGAAAAGATTTCATGAATAAAAATCTTGGGAAGCATCCTGAAATTCTTCATGAGAGAAAATTAAAAATTTTGAGACGGTGCATTCTTCACGTGAGCAAAACAATAATTTTGATTAAATTTTCTTCGAAAAGTTTTTCTAGAAATCCAAGCGAGCAGCAACAAAAGGACGGAGACATAGCATAGAGCAGAGAATTTTTTTTTCTTGAGTGAAATCTTCTCGAACAATGAGTTAAAGACTTGAAACATTCTGTAATTCTTCCTGAACAATCTATGCCGTGTGGACCCCTTCATGCCAAGCAGTTTATTAGCATGGAGTGGTTCGAATACAAGCAGCTATTTTGTTTTTATTTTTTTCTTGGAGGTTCTCCAGAATTTAATGAAAAATGACCGTAGGGGAGGGTATGTATATTGTCCGAGGATACGACTCGCTTGTTGTCATATGGGGAAAGAGATGTTTTGTTTATGACAACAGTAAAAACAGAATGTTTCAAGCTTCGAATGCTATAACTCATGTTCTTTTTTTCTTGCTTGTGAAAGAGTGAAGACTTGAAGTCGTTGAGGCGAAGTTACTGTGAAACGACGGTTTTGCTCACGCCTTTGGCTTTCTTAACTTCTTCTTCATCTGTAGCATACGCATACATTTTTGGTCTAAGACCAACAAATTCTTTTATGGCAGTTCCATGGGTCTCATCTTTAAATTTCCCAATCACTTTTTTGTTTTTAAGACAAAATAGAGGGTGCGATGGGGGTAGGAACTGGTGTCTAATTCATCTTTAATGTTTTCCATATCTTTATATAGATCTTCTGTTTTTATGTGATAGAAGAAACTATCAGTATCCATATAAAGAATGGAAATGTTTTCTTGAAATAAAGGTTTCATCACCTCATAATGGAAGTCGTACATCCTAGTTTTAGAGATGTCTAGAATGGCGACTCCCAAATAAATGGGTTTGTTGAAGGTGAGGTGGGTGACATTAAAATGCATAGACACCAGAAATTTTCCTTCTGCTTCATTTTTTAGTATGGTGCGGTCTTTAAAATTGGGCTTATTGAGCAACTTTTCCAGTCTATTGTCTTCGCATACCAACTCAACTTGGGTACGGTTGCGAATATTTTCCATCGTTTTGCCAAAGACAGAATTGTTCATGAGTTTGAAAAAATCTTTCTCAAACTCATTTTTAGCCCGCTTTCTCATCTCGGTATTCAATTGAATATAGGGCTGCAACCACTTGCTCTGATCAAAGCTTAACCCCCGATGCACTTTTGTTATGATGAGACCCGCTTTGACTGCCTGCTTCAGAAGCTGATAATGAGCCACGTACCTGGATTTTTTATTTAACGTAGTCAATAATTTGACCTGCCTGGTTCCAGGTACAACTTCCGTTTCCGCACAAAACGGTAAATCCGAATGAAGATTGTGAAGGGAGTCCGGATAGCTGATGTCAACATCGAGAAAGTATCCCGTGCTGGCATCATCCGCTATGTTCATAACATCCAAAAACTTCAATTCTTCATCGGAAATCCACCGGAAATTTTTGTGAGGAAGACGAAAATTATCCATTGCAAATCCATAAAGATTACACACGTCAAGATAAATGATGAAACTGGCATCTTTGGAGACATCAAATTTTTTTAAATACTTATTATTTGCCTCAGCATACCGTTTCACACACATGCACAAGCCACCCCGCTTTCCACTCTCCAGAAAAAGTAGCATATCATAGTCACTTAAAAGCTGGAGAGAGACTTTTGTGCATTTGAGCATGGCGGACCAACTTAAACCAGGACAACTAAAAAACCAGGCAGGATCTAACGTATAAGTGTCCTGACAAATATTTCTAAAATTTTCAAAAACATCGGCCAAAATGAGCACATCTGTTTTTAAGTACACATCTGCATACTGGCCTAAATTCTCAATCTTCAAGACCGCCCATACTTTTTTGGCATGCTCATAGTCTTCTTCTGAAATGTGGGAATCGGTTAATTTATTGAAGAAGGCTGAAGCTGGAGGGAGAGACGTTTCTTCCAACTTGCTGTATGAGGAAAGGTAATCATAGGGGAAGATACCTTTCTGCGTTAGGAGGGAAAATTCTTCATCATTAGGAATAAGCTGCCGTGTAATTTTAAAATGCGTTCTCGGAAGATTATTTGCTAATTTTGATAAACTGCTTGGCATGAATCTAAAACTGTCCAGGAAACGAACTTCAAGCCCACCCATCTTTTTTGAAAATGAAATAAATTTTTCGGTCGACTCGGGGATGACAGTGATTTCTCCAGGAAGGCAATCTAGTTCTTTAATGATGAAATGCGAGTCGTATCCTGAAAGGTTATGCATCAACACAGGAACAAAGGAAGGATTTTTAAAGTTGATGTTGCATGAAGAATGAGCGGGTCCTCTGAAATTTCCAGTACGATGATCGTGGTCCGCCACTTTCTTTTTTGATTTGCTGCAGGAATTAAATCCACCTTCACCACAAATATGACATATGCTTGCTTTCCGAAAAGATTCTTTTTCTGCCTCCGTCAAAGGATTCATGGGAATAATCATTTGATAATTTTTTTCCATGACTTCAACATCTTCTTTGAGAGTGTGAAGGAAATGACTCACAACTCCCTGCTCTGCTCTATGCGATCGGAAAACATCATAACGACCTTCCACATCTTTTATGTAATAAGCATATGACATAACCTCATGGGACTGAGTGGGAGTGGTGAAGGACTCGCTTGGATTTGGGATCGGACCTTGAACTGGTTTTAACACGCTTTCAAAATCAGCGTAAACAACAAAAGGAACCCGCTGACTGAACTTGAAGTCTTTAAACTGCAATTCTTTATCTTCAGGCATCTTGATCAGGACAGATTTGTTTTTATTACATAATTTTTTGTGCTCATTTAATTTTTCTTCTCCATTGTAACGAGTGTCATAAGTTTTAAAACACTTTTTGCAGATGTGTACTTTGTTTCCTATTTTTGACAATTGACTGGAAATAAGTCGCTCAAAATTTGTAATGCAAGCAAAGTGGTTGCAACCTCCATTTTCTAAATATATTAAATCTCTATGGTCCGCCAGCTCTTCTTCACATACTTTGATTGGGAAAATTTTTCCAGCTTCATCGATGCCATAAATGTTAATGCTGATGTTATTACCCTTTTCAAATTTTGGAACGTCAGAAATCTTCACGGGATATTCTACACAATCCCACTTGTATCCACCTTCGAAAAGAGGATCGCTGAGATAGGAGGCTACCTTTTCTCGATTTCTTTGATCTTGAAGGCGTGGGGTCCACACGGCATATTTAAAGCAGAAGGTATCTAAATTTTGAACGTTCACGACAGCTTTTTTCTTCTGAATATGGCTGGGAAGCGCAATAAAATAACCTCCTTTCAATGGTTTAAACCGATTAACCCGGAGTTCGAACCACTCTACGTGCGAAAACATCCAGCCTGAACCTTTCAATTCACATTCGGAACATTCAGTGAGTAGTTTCCTGGACATGATATCAAAAAATTCCCCGAGATTTGTCGACCGATACACTGGCTTATTAGTTGTTTTTAAATTCCGAGAACAATGATCAAATTCCTCCGGGTCATCGGATTTAGGCTTTTTAAAGGCTGCCTGCATAAATGCATTCACTTTAATGGATGGGTGGGCTGCCAGTGCATGTTCTAGAATACTAATTGAAGAATGAATGAGCTCATTCAAAAATGTGGAGAGACAGTCCGCTGTTTCCCTTTCGGGAACGATTTTATAGGTTTGCAGGCGGTTCTGAGCCACCGACTGCACTTGTATGAATCTTCCCAAATTTAAAGGGGGAAGAATGGGAGCTTCAGGGCTGGGGTCTACGACCTCCCGACTTGGGCCGACAACAACAGGGCCTACAGCATTGGAGGGGCCCGCGGCAGCAAGATCCTGGAGACTGGGCCCCACGAAATTTGAGGGGCCCGCTTGAAGGTTGGGGTCTGCAGCATTGGAGGGACCAGCCGAAGATGCATTCGTCGAGTTCCCACCCTCCTGAATTCCCGAATGAAATTTAGAAATGTGTTTCTTCATGTTCGATTTCCTAGAGAAACCCTTGTTGCAAATAATACAAGAAAAAGGTTTTATCTCCGAATGAATTCTTTTGTGACGGTACAAATTCCTCTTCAAAGTGAAGACCTTCTGACAGATCTCACAAGAAAAATGTCGAGGAGGAACTTCATCAGGAACGAAGGAGGAAAGCAGGTCTTGACTCAAGGGAAATTCCTCCAAGGCCTGCAGGATGTCGGAATTTTGAAGAAAGAGTTGTTCATCAGCAAGCCACCAAGCATCCTGAGAAAGAACAAAAAAAAAAAAAAAAAAAATTAGCCCTCTCCCCTAACAATTCATTTTCAGAAAATAAAATTGTGTTGGGAAATTACTGAATTCTCACATAGGGAATAAACTTTTTAATTGTTTTTAAAGCTAAGGGGAGTTAACGCAAAGGAATGAATTTCTAAATTTCTTTAAAAAAAAATAACTAACACGTTTTTCCTCAAG
The DNA here is from genome assembly GCA_039090855.1 of Macrothele yani. NCBI lineage: Eukaryota > Metazoa > Arthropoda > Arachnida > Araneae > Macrothelidae > Macrothele > Macrothele yani. Next base: position 39,547,926 of record CM077004.1, read on the forward strand.
AGAATAAACGATTCTACTAACTTGTTTTTCCTTAAGGGAAAAATATAAAATCATTTTTGTCTGAGAATAACACACATCTAAATTCTAGAAATCACGTTGGGGGACCTAACAATGACTGAAAAATAGCATACAAAGAAACGAACTCTTACCTCTTCCATTGCTGAGACTGCGTGGGATCCACTTTCGTTAGAAATATCCATGTTACAGAAGTTTAACTATTCTGAGGTCGGTACAATCGTACTTATCTGAACAAGAAAACTGAGAAAGAGGAATGGCGAAGCTGAATTTTATAGTAAACGCGAATACCCTTTGACCCCTAACTTCCGCGAATCACCACAAGAGAACATAACATTTATAGAGGGGACATGGAACCGGAAAAATCTAGTTTTCTCACATGACACTCACGATGGAATATCCGACCGATGTGTTTATCAGCAGTTCAAGCTTAGAATAGTACTTTGAAACAAAAAGAAGACAGCGGAAGGAGAATTTATCTTATGTAAACAGACCCTGAGAGTCAGCAGCAAAAGATTATCTGACGACGAAAAACAAAAATGGTTCTTCGGGGGTATTTGTATCATTGAAGAAACAGGAAGGACAATTATCTAAAGTCAACACCGTAGCACGTTAGGACGTAAATAGCATCCTTTTAATCATAGACTACTTTAAACTTTGTAATCTTTCTAACTATTCACAACAACGAACAAAGGGAAAGGAAATCCTTCAACATCTGACAGAGATTAGGTTAATGAGGGAACACGCGTGACTAACCCGTGCTTTCCTTCATTGATACCAAGAATGAATATTCTGGGAGAAATCAAACACCGCAACGGAAGGTCGATTTATCTAAAGTCAATACAAGAACACGCAGGATACAAAATACTCCCGCACATTTTACTTCACCTTTCTCAGAAGGACGCTTCAAGAACATTAGGGAAGGGGGTGGGGAGAGGGCTAATCTTATGTCAATAGCCTCCGTGCCTTTCTACACTAGAAACAAAGGAAAAGATAACGAGCATGCATAACAGCGAAAAATAAATTCGAAATGACAGAAAAGATCCATTTATGAACAAAAATAAGATATAATAACATTTCTTGAGATGAGGACATGACCGTATAATTCGAGAAAATAAAAGAGAAATGATTAATTAATACTTACCTTAAATAATTTTCATTAGGGAAGACACATGAGGAATTCATGAAAATTAATTGAAAAATCAACAAATTACGAGGGAAAAAACGTTTTACATAACAATAATCTAAGGGGATGGGGTCGAGAGAGGGGAAAATAAATAATGAAACAACCTTCATTAAATTAAAAAAAAAGGAATAAACCTTCATTGATTTCCCCCCAACATTCGACAAAGTCCAATAAATACTACTATCTTCGGAGATAAGCACACCCTTCGGTCGGAGGGGAAAAATTGCAGCGGGGAATTGGAGGCTGCTACTGACCACGCCCCCTCCGTCCACCCGGCTGCAGCTTGCTCCAGCTGGCTCCACCTGCTCCAGAAGGAGCCTAATGTTAAGTCTATGGGCTCCACTTTAAGCCAGAATCCGTCCTTTTCTACTACTAAGGTGACATTGAGGATCTCAGGAACTACAGACCTATCAGCCTCCTATCAGTGGTTTGTAAAATCTTCACTAAAGTTCTTTCACACCGTTTGAAGGTAACACTGGACATGACTCAACCGAGAGAACAAGCTGGATTCAGGAGTGGCTACAGCACAATAGATCATGTCCACGTATTAAGAGAACTAATTGAAAGAGCGAGGGAATATGAACTTCCATTGTGAATGGCTTTTATCGATTAGGAAAAAGCCTTTGATTCGCTGAAACCATCAGCAGTTTCAATGGCTCTGAAATCCTGCGGTATGAAGATGCATACATTAATATTATTAATAACATCTATAAAAATGCAAGTGCAAAGATTCGGCTGTTTGAAAATACAACACATATAAAAATTGGAAAGGGAGTGAGACAAGTGTGACGTACCTGCCAGCAGGACGAAATATCATTGAAGACGTAAGGAAGACGTAAGGCGTAGACCAAAAATGACAAAAAAATTTACTTCGTTATAATGGCGCCCGAACTATCCGGATGACCCGACCGTTCAAAATCTGGCAGTGGTGTGATGTTATTTCCACACCGCGAGTTAGGAAAAATAACAGAATCTCTTCTCCAGTGCTTCGAAAAAAAATGTGTGTGACGTTGCATTCCACACACCAGATTGACTGGGAGTTCTCAAGTGCGCGTTCTACAGTGGATAGCTGCCTACGACGATTCATGGTCACGGCTGGCCCGTGGGCCATGCCCCGGTCCTCTTTCGGGAAGGGGGGGGGGATATATGACGTACCTGCCAGCAGGACGCACACGATATAAAGGCAGATAGCAATCAGAATGAACGTCTCAGTTGGTAGAGCGACTTGTTCTGGAATAAGCGGACTCGGGTTCGAATCCCGGCGTAGACCAAAAATGACGGAAAATTTTACTTCGTTATACAAGGTGACACCATATCTCCGAAGCTCTTTAATGCCACATTGGAAAATATCTTTCAATTACTGAACTGGGAAAACAAAGGGATAAAGTTTAAAGGAGATTATCTAGCCCACCTTCGTTTTGCTGATGACGTAGTAATTTTTGCAACTACCCCATCAGAGCTGCAGAGTATGATCCAGGAACTTGCTGACAAGAGTAAAGAAGTTGGATTAAAAATGAACTTTCAGAAGACAAAAGTGATGTTCAATGCTTTTACAAGAAATGAAGATTTATCGATTGGTGGAGAAAAGCTGGAGATACAGACACGTACGTTTATCTTGGACAGCAGATATCAAGTGAGGGTCACATTGATGAAGAAATTAATCGGCGAATAAAACTTGCCTGGAGAGCTTTTGGAAGAAACAGCATAATTTTCAAGAGCAATATGCCATTATGTCTTAAAAGAAAAGTGTTTGATCAATGCATCCTTCCAGTGCTTACGTATGGTGCAGAGACGTGGACCTTAACTAAAAGAGACATACAAAGGCTTCAGACAACTCAAAAAAACATGGAGAGGTGCATGCTTGGTGTAACCAGGAGAGATAAGAAGAGGAACTCATTGATCCGAAAAATGACAAGAGTGGAAGACATCATGATCAGAGTTAAATCCCTGAAATGGCAATGGGCTGGACATACTGCCAGAAGGACAGACCATCGATGGACAGCCGAAATTTTAGATTTTATTCCAAGGGACAGAAAAAGACCCAGAAGAAGACCACGTGGGAGATGGGTGGATGAAATTCGAAAGTATGCTGGTATGACTGGCACAAGACAGACCGTTGTGGGGGAACTTGGGGAGACCTTCGTCCTGCAGTGGATTGATAATGGTTGACAATGATGATGATTTCAAAACCACGAAACTAATTTTTTCCGATGCAAGCAATCGATCAGAGTAAAAAAGTTCTGACCTTTGAAATGCTGCTCATGTTTTGGTATTTATTAATTCAGGACGACGATTTTAATACAGAAAGTGTTCTATATGCCATCGTCCATTATTAATCCATTACTGGATGGGCTCTTCAAGTTTCCTCCTTAAATGTCTTGAACAATTGTTTTCCATTCCATGGTGACATGCCTTTGAATTTTATCCACCCACCTCCCACGTAGTTTTCTTCTGGTTTCTTTTTCTGTCCCTTGGCATTTGGTATATTATTTCAATTGTCTAACGGTGTTTATTTCTACTGACTTACCACTTGAGGGTGGGTTTTTGTTTTTTTTGTTTTTTGTTTTAATCATAATGACGTCTTTTTTTGTGATTTTCTAGGTCAATGAGTTTCTTTACATATCTTTCTTGGTTATCTCCAAGCATGAACCTCTCCATAATTCTTTAAGTTGTCGGCAGCCTCCGTATGCCTTCCTTAGCTAGGATCTCTGTCTCAGATCAATAAGTAAGAACGCATTGATTGAACTGTTTTCTTTTAAAACGAAATAGTAAATTTGTCTTGAAAACTTTAACGCTTCTCTCAAGTGCCGTTCAGCAAAGTTCTACGTGCTTATTAATTTCTTCTTTGACATCTCACTTGCTTGATATCGCTTACCTAAAGCTGATGAGGGCATCAGTTCCTTCTAGATTTGCCCAATTCACCTCTAAAGCTTCAGTTATTATAAAATAATTTAAAATCAATTTTATTCGTGAGTTCAGGTTTTGCTTGTAAAAATGACCATGTTATCTCAAAAAGAAGGTGTGGTAAAACGTCCCCCATTAATTCTTTCCCCCTTGTCTTTCTAGTTCAATGACTGAAAGGCATTCTGCAATGTAGCGCTGATGAAATAAGGCAATATGGTGTAACCTTGTCTCACACTCCTTTTCCAATTCTTATATGTGCTGTGTTCTCGAATGGCGCACAGTATTGTATAATATCCTTTAAAAATTATGAACGAAAGTAATGTACCATAAAAAAAAATTTGCAAATTAGTTTTTCACCAAAAAAAAAAAAAAAAAAAAAAAAAAACAGCATGAATTTGTTTGGTTAGTTTAAAAAAAATAATATTCGGTGGTACTTGCGTTAAGAAAGAGGAGTTGTCACCATGTAATTTGAGTACTTTACGGACACCTGTCGTATTTCTTTTTTCTTCGCCTTTGCATTCAGGACATGATTATTTGCTCTTTTAGTTTACAAAAGGGACACACCCCTGAATGCCATTGTATCTTTTCCCACCTTGTGTTAGTTCCCCATTAGAAGGCATTTTGCGACCGACGCTACCTAACGAAGACACCTCGGTATCCCTCTTTCACAATTTACTTGATTCTCTCCCCCTTGTAAACATTCCAACGCACTTAATAAAAAGCTTATGCTGTTATGCTGTGCTAATAGAATTGTGGGCAAGAAGCTAATCCTTTGTGTTCCTTATGGCTCACTTAATAAAGAAGCTTATGCTGTAATTAATACAGAAATTTAACGTGGACCAGGATCATCAAACAAAGATATTCGCTCTTTCCACGTTTATAAGTAAGTCACGGAAAAATTCTCATTGGCCGCCACCGGGAGTCGAACCCAGGGTCTTCCAGTTACGCGCCGGATATGCTTCCGCTACAGCACAGCGGCATCGAATTTCTCCAGACTCACACATGCTAACTGCCAAGCCAAGTTGGCACGTTGCTTCTTGGAGCCCCGCACAATGCTGGGGATTCACCAAAGATGGTAAGCAGCAACTGAAGAAATAATTAGAAGGCGAAGAATAATTAATACAGAAATTTAACGTGGACCAGGATCATCAAACAAAGATAATCGCTCTTTCCACATTTATAAGTGAGTCACGGAAAAATTCTCATTGGCCGCCACCGGGAGTCGAACCCAGGGTCTTCCAGTTACGCGCCGGATATGCTTCCGCTACACCACAGTGGCCTCGAATTCCTCCAGACTCACACACTTTGGTGAATCCCCAGCATTGTGCGGGGCTCCAAGAAGCAACGTGCCAACTTGGCTTGGCAGTTAGCATGTGTGACTCTGGAGGAATTCGAGGCCGCTGTGGTGTAGCGAAAGCATATCCGGCGCGTAACTGGAAGACCCTGGGTTTGACTCCCGGTGGCGGCCAATGAGAATTTTTCCGTGACTCACTTATAAACGTGGAAAGAGCGAATATCTTTGTTTGATGAAGCTTATGCTGTGCTAATGGAATTGTGGGCAAGAACCTTATCCTTTGTGTCCGTCCATCAAGGGGATCATGAAATGTTAATATCGGTATTAACATGCCTTGGGGTGTAAAGCGTGACCCATCTACTTGTTCAGCAGTTTTTCACAAAATAGACAATTTCGAAAATTAGAGACACAATGGAATGACGCTTGGGTGTCTCAAGCAAAGGAAAAAAACGAATATTGGTTCCGATATGAGAACAGGTGCCGTAACATAAGCGATCGGGGTTGAAATGGTGGTAAAAGCGAACGGCCTTAACCCAGAAGGATGGGGCAAGAAAGAAGGGAAGTCAGGGGGAAGGGGTTGGATTGGTGATAATGCAGTGTGACGAAACGGGTAGTATTTGCATACATCACGTGAACTGTAAAAATGCGTTTTCTCTACACTGTTACGTAGTTATGTGTTACTAGCAAAGTCTTGCCTGGTTAAAGATAATAAAATAGGTATAAGCAATGATTTTTTGCAATCCTTTTAAATCTCTTATACAGAACTTTATTCTTTTCCTTACTTAAGTGCAGAAGGTTGTGCTCATCTTTTTTTATTATTCGTTACCGCTCCTCTTAAAACTCAGATTTCCTCGCCTAAATCCTCCTGCGGTCAATTCTTCGTGGTGCGAAGAATATCTGCATTTCCCCGGTCAGCTTAAGACGCCCTTCCCCAACACGTCAGGCCCTCGTGCCCCTGCAACCGTTCGCTTTCAAATCGTAGAGGTGACTGCCTCACCCCCCCCCCCTTTGTTTCCACAAAACCCCATGGGAAAGAAACGTCGGCATCCGCATAACAAAGCCTCAAGGTAGAAATCTTCGCTATCAGTTGGCTGCTTTGAAATGAAGAAGGCAAAGGATCAAACGAGCAGGACAATACTAATCCGCCTACAAAATACAAAGGTGCAGTGGCGGCTCGTGGTGTAAAATGCTGGTGAGGCGAACGGTCTTGATGTAAATGTAAAACAGTAAAACATATGTTATTGAAAAATATATAAATTCGTATAACGTTATACGAATATATATATATCAGTGGCGTAGCAGGGGGGGGGGGGGGTCGTGGTTTGCACCCCCTTATTAGGCGAGACAGCTTTTTCTAAGTACGTTTTATAGATAATTTCCCTATTTAAATTCTTTGATTTTTATATAACTCGGAAAGCAATATAATTTCTTGATAATAGAAGAGAAAGTAAAGCAAAGCGGCCAAAGAAGTTGCTTTATTAAATTTTTATTAAAACAACTATAATTTATTGCATTTTCTTCATTTTATTAAATTAGCTTCATTTTGTATTAATATTCAAGATGTGCGTACGTACCAATAGGAAAATATTTGTTGAAGCGCCCCCCCCCCCAAATTGTTATATGCACTTATGCACAGTTATACAGCAGAAGCGCAGAACCCCCCCCCCTTCAAAAAGTTTCATGTCAAAGGCAGTATCCCCCATTAGATATCTTTGAAGTCCTGGGTTCGAGTCGGCTGAATCATTAAAATCCGCTGAGATTCGGAATTTAGCCCTTATATACAAATATTATTCAACAGTAATGGAATAAAATTATAGAAATATATGAAACACGGCGTGGGGAGTCTTTCTTCACGAAAAAATCCAAAAATTTTAGAGAAAAAATGTACATATACCTCTCTATATATGTGTGTGTGTAATATACGCTACTTTTGCAACAATATTTTTATGAAGACAATTATTCGATAATTTTACAACAAAGAAAGAAATATTTCACCAGTATTCTTTTATGTAATACACTTGAGCGAAAATACGCAATTTGCGCGGTTTCTTTAGCTAGTCAATGCGTCACTCACATCCCAACGCCAATCGGAGATCCACTTCTTAAAAAATTCAAAGTAAATCATTTGAATATAATTTTTTTCTCACGAAGTGTTTCTTGAGCTTGAATAAAAGTCACAGTTCGATTGGCATATTAGTGAAGGTGCATTTAGCACGGGTCACAAACTGAAGTCCAGGCTCGTGATAACTATGTACAGGAGAAGTCAAGCTAAGGAAGTACATTTCTATATAAAAAAAAGTATAAAATAATTTAAACCTGGAATTAAAAACAGAGGAATACGAAATTAATTTGCTTTGGGCTCGAACAGAATGCTTTCAGTTTATTTTTTATAAATAAGTTCAATTCTGCGATCCTTTTTGGCTGCAAATTTGTCTATGATCAGATCATAAAATGGTTGAGTAGACATTAGATGGTTCAGCAATTCTTTCTCGATTGAAATTTTAGCGAGTGAAGACAAACGATCTTGTGCCGTTGTATTACGGAGGTAAGTCTTAATTCTCTTCAAACAAGAAAAAATTCCTTTCAGCAGAAGAACTTGTTGACGCCAGTGTCAATACAAGAGAAAATCATTTGTAGGCTTCTGGTAACACATCTTTCAGCTCGTTTTCTTTCATTGTTTTCAAGGTTTTCTGAAAACTGAGTTCCCTGAAGTTGTGATCATTATATAAAAAATCTAATTCGTTTTTTAGTCGTTGTGTGTCTGTAAAAATGTTTGGATAAATTTTTTTGAGTGTTAAGGGCACTGGATGGAAATGACTCTGAATAACTATGGTATTTTGAGCTGTCAACTAGCTGCAGAAACTCGAGCTTTCCCATATCTTCAAATCTGGTATTTATTTGGACTTTTATATATTCATGAATACACTCCATTAAATCATTCTGTATCGTTTTAGATTGTCCAGAAAAGAAGCTTCGTATTTCTTCAAAATGTGCTTTTAATTCTCGGATGCTCCTACGAAGTAACATTTGGAACATTTCCTTGAAATTGCCTTTATTTAATGAGGAAATAGTTTCATCATGTCCTCGAAAAGGCAGTTCTTGCTTGCTTAGAACGACAACTAAATCGATTATATGTTCCATAAAAAGCCTATTTAGTCTGACCTTTTCATTAAACTTGACTTCACGAAGAGCAGCAATTTTCTTTGAGCATATCAGAAATAGTGTTTGTTTTTTTCCATTCGTTTTAGACCTACGTGGTTAGTTCTATGCTCTTTAGAGCTTTCGTGCAATTTTGCACTACGAGAAAAGTTTTTTAGATCAAAATAACCCGTTGTATTCCACACATTTTTCTTATTGCTCAAAAGTAAACATGGCCAGCAAAAGAGAGTTTGCTTGTAATAGCACCAGAAAGCCAGGGAAAAATCTCGTACTATGATTTATTGAAAGACCTAAAAAACGATTTGCCGCACTTCTTATCTTTAGATATTGAACTTATTATAGGTGTCGGTCTTCCAGATATGAGAACATCCTTGTTATCATAATCTTTCCAGTGTTTAAAAGGAATTTCTTCCAGAACACAAATCACGTCGTTTGTTGGGCCATTCATATTTTCCAACAAAAATCAAAATATGCTGTTTAGTAACAATAACAAAATAAAAAAAGAAAAACTCAACATTACTATGAACTAGCAAACACCCGCAGAAGAGAGGATTGAAAACACACTACAAAAAGTTAGATTCAAATACACTCTGACGAATAGTTAAAGCTACGTAGAAATCTTCGTACTCCAAAGCTTATAGAGGCGAACGGCGTCATCGCCTGTGAAACCACTTTTCACAAGGGTCATCTGCTCATTTTCCCGCGCCCATTGGATACACAATCCTTGGGTTCTCCAATAACAGCGGAGATGCGATTCCAGTTTAAGCGAAATGGAGGGTCGCCTCAGAAATTTCCTTTCTCTTACTGGAAGTCCGGCACCTCTTTAGGTAGACCTCGGACCGTGGGGGTGGGGGGGGGTTCAGTCTGTAGGGCTCTTCTCTGATCCCCAGTTCCCAAAACCGACTTCTCATCGAGACGATTCAGCCGGTCGCCTCTCAGCGCTTAAAACATGCAGCTAGCTGCTTTGCAAAAATAATGATTCATTCCTCTTCTCGAAAGCCTTTCTTTAACCTAATTCATGAATCACAATGTGAATTTCAGTGTTTCATTTATCCTGCAAAGTTCTTATACCTTTGTTACGGACAGAAGGTTTTTTTTTTTTTCTTTCACTTTGCGGAATTTCAGGTGAGGCGGCGCCTCACTTGCCTCATCTGACGGGCCGCCACTGCAAAGGTGCAGACTCTAAAATGAGACAAACTGGCGTCTCTAAATAAACCGTGTATCCGATGTTTCATGGAGGAGTGACACAGCGAAATTTCTCTCACGCTTCGTGGAAACAAAGGAAAAAGAGCACTAAAGCGAAATAAAAGTTGCGAAATGAGATTTAATATCTTTGCCTATACTCTAGTTTAAATCTCCGTAACAATACTATGAAAAAAGTTATTTGTCAAAAATTACGTCACATGGCCCGAGCAGAGCCATCTTGATACCGACAGAACTTCAATTTTGAACACGTTTCTGTGGACTGACATGGCGTGTGACGTACCTGCTAACAGGGCGCACACGACATAAAAAGGCAGATAGTAGTCAGAACAAACGTCCGCGTAGCTCAATTGGTAGAGTGACTTATTCCGGAATAAGGGGATCCGGGTTCGAATCCCGGCGTAGACTAAAAATGACGGAGAAATTTACTTCGTTATAGGCGTTTTCTCACACATGGTATCAGGGACATAACTACCGGGAAGCAGTATGCTCGAGGCACAAGATTTTGGAGGGGCGCAAAAATTTGCGTATTAAAAAAAATCATTAAAATACGAAATGTTGAAAAAATTGCTCCAGCCAAGGCTAAAAAATGTGTATTAAAAAAAAAAAAAAGGGTAAAGAATGGTTCAAGTCCTCTGCAACTCAGCTGTAAGAGGGCGTCAGTGAAGCTGGCTGATAGCACGTGTTATTACAGCGTGTGACCGGTGACTCAACTTACTCAGACGTTGCACTCAATCATAAACAACTGCTCAGTAGTTTTTCACGAAAGTGCACTCGGGAGAGTCCAAAGTCCATCTACCGTCTTTCCCTCACTCAGTGATGGGGATATCCCTCCATTCACTATCTCTTTATCTCTCGTAAGGCGAAACCTAATACTCCCTTCCCGGCACCACCCGTACCCGACCATTCTCTTCCCAGCTCAGATCTTGGGCCCTAGTGATGACTGAACAGTTATTATTGCCTTCAGCGTTCGATCTCAGTTAAGTTTTGGCTAATGATGTGTTTTACCGATGTGCGTTTATCAACCATAGTTAAAGTTCTCTGTGTAGCTTGCTTTGTTTACTAGTGTGTAATTATGTTCAAAACTTTCAGTAGTGCGGAATTTAGAAAACGGAAACGTGCAAAAGACGAAGCAGAAATGACTGCTACGAAAAATATCAAGAAAATTTTACCGCATTTTCAAACTGATAATTGACAAAAAGTACTTAATAATAATTCACACACGTACGGATGATTTACCATAAGCTGATTTAACTACTGCTCCTTCAACAAGTGCTGAAACAACAGAACCTATCGTAAGTACAGGTACTTTGCAAAAATTATTACCAAATCCAGAGAATGATAAAGGTAACTTCAGCAACCGATCAAAAAAGCTTATTATTGATTTGGGCCCTTGTCAGCCTAAGGAACTTTTGATAAGAATCGAGAAGGGAGAAATATTCATAGAAGTTTTGATGAAAAGTGGTATTACCAGAAGTACGAAGAAGGCAAATTTAAAATTAAAGCGGCAATGTTTATGTTATTCAAGGAAACAAAACATTTGTTACTGTCAGCAGTGTTGGGTTTTTGACAACTCAAACACCGACACAAATGTTATAAAAGGAACTGCTGATTGGGCGTGTTTGGGCAGGAATATTAACCGATATTAACAAACACAGTCTCATGCGATGGCGTGCGAATCGATGGAAATCTGAATTAAACGATAGACTCAAGAAACATTCTAGAAAAAAATAAATCAGCAAATTACGGAGAAAAGTTTTGAGGCGCATAACAGACATAGCGATCATGTTGGCTTTTGACCCTGTTATGAAAAAACAATTTAGAGAGCGCATAATTGTTGAAGACGATAAAATCCCGAAAAGAAATTTTTTCAGGTAATTCACCTCTTAGCTCGATATCATGTCTTGGCGGAATTGATTAAACGTCCTAGAGGTTTCATCAAATACTTAAGTCCACTCTCCATTCTCTCTGGGGTCGGAAGGAGAAAGCAGGAAATTTCTTTTGCTCGAAGGACATCAGCGACTCTCACAGATTGTCTATTCCGACCCTTCAAGGTCTCACCGCACAGCCAAGTAAAAAGACCAAACAATGTGAACAATCATGTAAGAAATACGGGATTACGCCATATATATACAAATTTTGAAGATGACAATCCAATTTTTGGCGTAAATGTGACAAGGATGGTAAGTCAGTTAATATCCGAAAACTTGAAAATTTTCATCGTCCTGGAGCGGGATTCGAACCCGCGTCTCCCAGGAAACGCCCGGGTATGCTAACCACTACACCACCCAGAACGACCAAGTTTCCGATCAATTTGAATATAACCTCACAGGATTCGCTATAGTCTAAGCAACCGGCATTCATGTTTAGCGAATCTGGAGGTTAAGAATCATATTCCGTGTTTGCCCGGAGAAGCAGATAAATCATGAAAGGGATTACGCCATATAACACGAATTTTGAAGATGACAATCTTCAAAATTGTATTATATTATATTATATTGTCATCTTCAAAATTTGTAATGTGAACAATATAAGTAAAAAGAACTAAACAATTACGAAATATATGAAATTTTGTTTAGAATTCAGGTTACAACGGTTAAGTAACTAACACTAGGTCAAAATGGTATCCTAACAAGGCAAAAAATCTAATAATCCAGACCTGGTGTAATAATTATTATTTTTGTTTTATTTTTTTCCTCGACAATCCTAAGTAGCTCAAACCGAGCCATGGGAAGGGTTGAACAGCAGCGGGGCGGATTGGCCCACCGGGATATGTCCCGGTGGAGCACTCGAGAAATGGCCCACTGTTTCTCCTATTCTTTGTCTAGATTGTTTGGAAAGAACAAATAATAATTCCGGTACTAATGAATAAAATTCCTAACTTCATTTGAAGTTCATATTATCGGTCTAAAATATTATTGTCTTAAAAAATGGCGTTTCATTCGATTGAGGAGATCGGAAAATAATGTCGTTTTCTGGAGGGCTAAGTTTCGGGAGCAGTTGTGAGGTGTTTATGTATGCTGTGACGTGCCTGCACCGCAGGCCGCACTGAGATAAAGGCAGATAGCAGCGAGAGCATATGTTCGCGTACCTCAGTTGGGAGAGCGACTTACTCCGGAGTGAGAGGACCGGGTTAAGAAACCCGGCGTGGACAAAGATGATGAAGAAATATACTTCGTCATAATGTTCAACGTAAAGTAAGTGTATGTACAAGTGAGTGAACTATTTGCCTTTAACTTATGTATAGGTGTTCTTGTCTTCCAGATTTGCAGAACAAAATGAGTGACATAACACCAGAGGAGAGCCATGCTCGTCATTGTATGCTGTATGAATTTCACAAGGGGAACAAATACAAGCGTGGCCACCAATAACATTTGCGCTGATGCGTTAAATGTCCGCAAGTGCCAGCATTGGTTCGCCCAATTCCGGTTGGGCAATTTCGACCTATCTGATGTCCCTCGTGCAGGAAGACCCATGGAGCTGGACAATGATCTGCTGCGTGCAGCCATTGAGGCAGATCCTCGTCAAGCTATTGATGAATTATCCCAACATATTAATGCATCATGGTCTACTGTTCAAGAGCACCTGCAACAGATAGGGAAGGTCTATAGACAAGGGGTTTGGGTCCCACACCAACTTTCATTTGAAAACAAAGCCAAGCGTCCCTCCATATGCTAATCTTTGCTCAGCCGACACGAAAAAGATTCATGTCTTCATCGAATTGTCACTGGGGATGAAAAGTGGGCTTTTTACTTGAACAACAAACGCAAATACCAGTGGCTTTCTCCAGGTCAGACACCAGTTCCTACGCTAAAACCAGGCCGACACCCCAAAAAGGTTTTGCTCTGGGTTTGGTGAACTACCTCTGGCATACTTTGAGCTCTTGGAACTTGGACAGACAGTAACGTCAGACCTCTATTGTCAATACCTGGACCGTTTAACTCTTACTGTAAAGCATCCAGCACTGGCCAACAGAAAAGGTGTCATCCTCCAGCATGATAACGCGAGACCTCACACGATGAGACGGACCCAGCAGACGAACAGAGATTTTGGCTGGGAAGTTCTGCCCTATCCCCCTTAATCTCCTGTCATTGCACCATCTGATTACCATTTGTTCAGATCTTTTGCAGCACTTTCTTAAGGGAAAAAGATTCCACAACATTGATGATGTCAAAACGGGGTTTTCGGACTTATCTGCATCACAGACAACGTCTTTTTATAGAGACGACATTGAAAGTTTGATTTCACGATGTGCAAGTGTGATCGATAATGATGGCGATTATATCATTTTAGCGTAAATGTGACAAGGATGGTAAGTCAGATAATATTCGAAAACTTGAAAATTTTCATCGTCCTGGAGCGGGACTCGAATCCGCGTCTCCCAGAAAACGCCCGGGTTTCCTAACCACTACACCACCCAGAACGACCAAGTTTCAAGTTTCCGATCAATTTGAATATAATCACACAGGATTCGCTAGTCAAAGCAACCGGCATTCATGTTTTAGCGAATCTGGAGGTTAAGAATCGTATCAAATTGATCGGAAACTGGAAACTTGGTTGTTCTGGGTGGTGTAGTGGTTAGCATACCCGGGCGTTTCCTGGGAAACGCGGGTTCGAGTCCCGCTCCAGGACGATGAAAATTTTCAAGTTTTCGGATATTATCTGATTTACCATCCTTGTCACATTTACGCCAAAAATCGGATTGTCATCTTCAAAATTTGGCGATTATATAATTGATTAAGAAATAAATTTCTTCTGTTAGTGTTTCTCTTCCTTTCCAAAAATGGCATTACTTTCCGGTCCCCTACATATGTATATGTTGAACGTTTGCTCCAAAATGATAAAGCCACATTTTCTCTGCTTCTTTGAGAACATTGTCGCGGGGCCAAGCACGCTGACCTACTCTTGACCTCTGTTAACTTAACTAAATAAATTAAGTTAACAGCGGTTAAGAGTAGGTCATTGGAATAGATAACTACAGCTAACCCAGGTAGCAATATTATGTTGGACCAACCGTGGGCTTTCAACGGTCGGCCCAGCGACGAGGCAGCCAACAATTGGATATGTATTGGTTCAACGGTTGGACCCACATTGGAAAACTGTTACAAACAGTTTTCCGATGTGATTATGTGTTGTTGGACAACCATGGTTGGTCATGTGTTATTGGACAACCATCGGACAACCGTTAAGTGGTCATTTGTTGATAAATGGTTGGTCGTGTGTGGTTGAAAAAACCGTTGGCCAATCTTCGATAAACAACGCAACCTTCGCCCAACGCTGCCGACGCAAAAATATCATTGGGCCAACCGTTGGCCAATGTCAGTGTGCTACTTGGGAAGCGTCTGGCAAAGGGACATTGATGGGCCCTACAATCATTCTGTAATCTTGAAGGAGGCACTAGAAAGGTAGTCCACCTTTATCACGTAAAGATTCTTCGACAGAGATGTTCCGAAATCTGTGTCCCACTCACATTTATCTTAAAAAAAGCAATGATTTACCGGTATTGTTTCATGGATCAAAACGGTAGTTCATCTGACAAAATACTGGCTAGAGTTAAAAAAGGCGTCTAGTCAAAGAGATGGTATGAATACCGTTGTCGCAATGCACGATCATCGACTAAGTAAATATAATTATCTAATACAACACCATGTTTTGAGCATGGTTTGATACGCTACATTCAATCATCAGTGAATTTTCAAAATTCTTTCACACTGAAATTGCTACTAAAATTTGTTCACGACTGAATTAGTTTTACTCAACATATTTCAGCAATTATATTTCATCCAGGAGCTGTTAGCAGATTTGATTTTTTTTTTCATGAGGGTATGAGTTGTTCCCCTGTGGGTACGTGTGTTTCTGTGGTGGACCACAAGATTAAATTTCCCGGCCTGGTGTAGTCGACCCAATCCGCCCCTGGTTGAACTACTAAGAATTTCTTGCTCTGAAGAAAATATTTTTCTTGAAAAAAAGAAATGAAACAAAATAAAGTTTCTGGGGCTCTTTTGGAAATATCTCTTCGGCAATTTCTGCAGTTTGCAGTTGAAGCACAAAAAAATTCGTGCATACGTAAAATTTCGCTTTGAATGTAGAAAGAAGGCAATTTCAGAAAAGGGCTCCATAGCCTTTTTGGAAAAAACCGTCTTTTAGAAAGACTTCTATATAGATTTCACTTCTACATAGATTTCAGAGTGCAAAAGATGACACGTTTCATTTCAGTTGGGGTTATTTGAATACACGAAGAAATACTCAATTTATTGAAAGGGTGCCGTGTCTTTTTGGAAGAAAAACATCGTTTAGAAAGCTATATAGGATGAGACGTCTGATTTCAGTTGGGATTTGAATACACAAAGAAATATGTAGTTTTCTCAAAGGAACCCGGGTGCCGATTTTGGAAATAATATCTTTTAGAAATCTTGCGGTTGGAGTAGAAAAATATCAAGCCCGTGAATTCGCCCTTTTGTCGTGCGCTCTTTCGTCGTATCGCCAATTTGTTGTATCGCCCTTTTGGCGCATTGCACCCTTTTGTCGTTCGCTCTTTTGTGGTGTTCGCCCTTTTGTCGTGAGCTCTTTTGTCCTGATACGACAGCGACTGGCTCAAGACAGAAAGCTGTGGAAGACTTTCCTCCTTTAGTGGATTAAGAATGCTTGATGATGATGGTACCTATTTTATTGGTACCATCATCATCAATTATTAGTACCATTCCAACATCACCTATTTAGACGTACCATTCCAACATCCCCTATTTAGACGTGCCATCCCATCATCACCTATTTATAAGTGCCGTCATTATCAAGGATGATTGTACCCATATCTTCATGATGATGATGCTAACACCAAGGATGATATTATGAGTGCCATCATCATCAAATGTAGGAATCATGCAACCATCACCTATTTATAAGTGCCATCCCCTCATCACTTATTTATAGGTGCCATCCGAGCATCACCTATTCACAGATGCCATCATTATTAAGAATTCTTAATCCACTGCAGCATGAAAAAGTCTTCCAAAGTTATCTGTCTTCATGCACCTACACTGGTGTGCAAAAATTAAAGACGAAGAGGAGAAATTAGCATAAAAGTGGAACGAGCAGGCAGAACGGACCGAAAGACCACTGAGGAGATAGACTAGGGTCCGGTACGGTAGGGCATGCGCATATATGCAGCATGACGTAGGGGGGAGTGAGTGTCGGAAGGGTGTAAACCACACACGGGCGGTGTACGCTCAGCAATTCGGTGAAAGCTATTGCACGGTGTACATCGGTTTGAACGACGTCGAGTTGCTGCCACCGTGTGATATGGCCAACAGGCAATCCAGTAGACGACATCTGGATGACTTTACGCGTGGCCGCGTCATTGGGAAAATGGAAGAAGGTCGAAGTGTGACTAGTGGGGCCGAGGAGTTCGGGATCGCTCACAGCATCGTTTCACGAGCTTGGAGAGCATTTCAAACGAGAGGAACAGCTATCCGAGAGTTTAGAAGAGGTCGTCCACGAGCAACCACGGCGGCGGACGACCGGTATGTTGTCCTACAGGCGAGAAGAGACAGCGGGAGAAATCGCAAGGCACATGCAACAGACAACTGGACTTCCGTTATCGCGTTTTTGAGGTACCATCATTATCAAGGATGATGGCACCTATATCTTCATGATGATAGTGCCATTATCATCAGTTATAAGTGTTGTAGGGACGGAGCTCGTATGTTAATTAGCATATGCTTATGCGTACCTTGCTCCCACGTGTTGAGAAGATTGTCCCACAGCAGGCAAAATAAAATAAGGTTTCTTTTACAAATAAAATTATTTATCAGCAAATGCTGATGATAGCCCTGCGTTCTTTCTCTCTCAGCTTTTTATAAATGTATCTGCTATTCAAGAGAGAGGGGAGGGTAGAATGGTATACAAACATTGAGGCATAAAATATTCATTAGGCCCAAGTACTAAACTTTACAACTTTATTGTCTTAGGGTTAGGCCGCTATTGTTCTCTAGCATGGGCTACTTCAGTTGCTACCTACTCAGTACTTTGGAAGTTCCGTCTTCCGTCTCCGAGCCTTACTCAAAAGTCAGTTCGTTCCCTAAACGCTTATCCTATCACATAAACGAGAGCCTTCACCGGCCTGCTTCGTTTCGTACACGTTACACTCTTTTCTCTTTCTCTCTCTCTCTCTCTCTCTCTCTCTCTAACAATAAAAGGAAGGCTTAATGCTTCCTTGTGGTCCTCACTCGTGAACGACAGCCCTTGCCGGCATAAATCGTTTCGTACACGCCGCACGATTTTCTTCTCTCCAACGAAAAAAGAAAAGGCTTAATGCCTCATCGCAGCACACGTGGACTTCACTGAGTCCATCTTCCGGCCTCTACGCCTCACGAAAAACACGTCCTGCTCCTAAGAGCACTCAACACCAAATCCTATTTCTTCGACGTAAAATTCTCGAAGATACAACTTCCTCGCTTCCCGTTGGCTCCTGCTTTCCTCCCTCTTTTCGGTGGCTACGTGCTTTCCTCTTGTGGCGCGGGCTCAAAAATGGCTGTCTCACCGCTATTTGCAGCCCCCCTACATCCCTCCGTGCCTTCCGACTTCTAACCTGACCTTGGACCTTCTCTTGCGTGACCCCGAAGCGTCCTTGAGCCGTTCCTGCTTCCTGCGTCCCCTGCAAACCTGAGATCCCCCTGCTAGGAACAATAGCTGTGGCCTCTGGGAATACAAAGAATAACAACGGTATACATTGGAATGTCGTGGAAATACTGCATTCCTCAGACGTCTAGCGTCTTGTTATTTCAACATCGTTTTCGTGCGTGTCTTTGCCCAAAATGGCGATCGTTAACAGTTTCTCACAGGGATCTTCAACATACATGAACTTGACTGGAACATTTACATTTCCATGAAATTATATAATTTAATGTCCATCACATAATTCCGTAATATTTCAGTCTCTATAAATTATGCAAATTAGCGTCCATTACTTAGTTTATGCAAGCGAATAATTATTCTCCACTACAAGTCTTCCCCCATCATCACCCATTTATAGATGTCATCCCATCAACGTTTATTCATAAGTGCCATCCCATCATCACCTATTTATACGTGCCATCATCATCAAGGATTCTTAATCCACTGCAGGATGAAGGTTTCCCCCTGCTTTCTGTCTTGAGCCAATCTCTTCCACATCACACCGGCATGATTCCGAATTTCATCGACCTATCTCCCACATGGTATTCTTCTGAGTCTCTTTATCATATTTATAGGTAGATGAAATTCGAAAGCATGCCGGAGTGAAATGGAAGAGAATGGTTCAAAACAGGAAGATGTAGAAGGCCTTCATCCTGCAATGGACTGAGAATCCTTGATGAAAACATTTATGAGGTATTTTATTTCAATCTTTTTTCTCATACGTAAAATACATACAAAACTTGGAAACGTTACGTTGTTACTGGCTTTGATTGTGCTTTACACAAAAAATCTCTCATTAACTGAAGGTTTTAAAGTAATTAAATTACTTGTTTCACATTGAGAAGCCTGTGTAAATTGAAAAAAATTGCATTCACGGACAATGAAATTTGCGAAACAAGAAGGAAGCGTCTGATCGAACTGAAATTTTTTGGACGTATTGATACAGATGAAGGATACACATGATGACAACAACAGAGCTGCACAATTACAGAAGGATCTGTGGTACGTAGTCCGGTAATTTTCAATATCGCGTCGCACCGCCTCGTGTGGCGATACATGCTGCAATGCGGTCCAGCATGGAGGCGAACAGACGCCTGATGTTGTCCTGCGGCAGACTCGCCAACACGTGTTGGTCGGTATGCTCCAAATCCCGGATAGTGCGGCACGGCGGCAGCTGACGTTTCAACCGATCATACACATGCTCGATAAGATACATGTCGGGGGAGCGGGAAGGCCATGGAAGTGTCTGGACATGACGTAGGCAGTCCCGGGTAATCCGAGCCGTGTGCGGGTGGGCATTATCCTGCTGGTATAGCGCACCTGGGATCCCGGCCAGGAGTGGGAGCACGTGGGGCCGTAGAATTTTATCCACATACTGCTGGCCCGTCAATGATCCACGTGCCACTAATAGAGCTGATCGGCTATCGTAGGCTATGGCTCCCCAGACCATAATCCCTGCAGTCAGGGAGGTGTAGCGCTCGATAACGAGGTTGGGATTATGCCGTTGACCCGGGTACCACCACACCCGGACACGATGATCATCTGTCCCCAAAACAAATCGTCACTCATCGCTAAACCCCACACGCCGCCAGTCTGTGGCGTTCCGCGTCGCTCTGGCCTTGCACCACTGCAAACGCAGCTTCCAATGTTCCGATGTTAGTGGCAGCACAAGTAAAGCGCGCTGGTATCACAGATTCGTTCCACGAGACGTCGGGAAATGGTACGTGGACACACAGGAGCCGCTACATCTGTTTGTAGAGTGGACCGGGTTCCTGTGGGATCTGTACGTGCCTGGCGAACGATCCGTCATTTCTCTCTACCGGTGATCTTCTTGGTCCGTCCGGAGCCGCTCCGTCGTCTGGTAGTGCCGTCACGAGTCCACTGCTAACAGCACAGTCGGACGGTATGGTCAGAACGATCCATGTGGCGGGCTATACGGCGCACCGACCACCCTGCGGTTTTCACCCCGATGATCACGCCTCTTTCAAAGTCCGTAAGTTGCGTAAATCGACGTCTATGGCATCTAGCCGGTATTCTTGTCACTCTGCACTCTTGCTTGCGTCGGCCGGTGCTTTTCACTTTCATGGGTCATCGACTACACGCCGGTTTGTAAGACTGCCGGTTCATTCTTGCAACACCATCACAGGGTGTGAGGTCATGCGCAATCGAACCAAACGTGGATCATTGGTATACCAGCATACACTCTAGCTACACTAGCATGCAAAAATAAAAAACGAGACGGATTTTCGAATGTAACGTCGTGCAGAAGTACTCCACATCGACTCAAATCATACCATAAGATCCCCAAGATGTAAGAATATGGGACAAGTGAGCAAAACCTTCCAAACCAGTAATCCAAAGGGTACAAAGGCACTTTATTAAAAATGTAGTTTCGAGCACAACTGGACAGAAACTTCCATGTGACAGGCGGCTGCCAAGAAAAATCCAGCCTTTAGTAGGGGATATGATCACCCCTGACTGCGTTGCAGGATTTACAACGTCTGTCCATGCTGAAGACGAGGTTGTCAAGGAGCTGTTGAGGCATAGCGGCCCATTCCTCTTGTAGCGCCAATCGCAGCTGCGGAATCGTTGTTGGCGGCTGGTTACGTGCTGCCAAGCGTCTCCCGAGAAGGTACCACACGTGTTCGATTGGATTTAGGTCCTGGGACCTAGCGGGCCAATTCATGCGTTGAATATCTTCACCCTTAAACAGCTCTACGACAGCCACTGTACGATGAGGAGTAGCGTTGTCGTCCATGAAGAGGAACTCAGGACCCACAGCACCTCTAAACAGACGCACGTGTGGCAGGAGAACCTCGGTACAATAGCGGGCACCAGTGAATGAACTTCCTTGGAAGATGTGGAGGTCAGTACGGCTACCAAGCATGATACCGCCTCAAACAAGAACTCCTCCACCTCCAAACCGATCCCTTCCGATGATGTTGGAGGTGTGATTGCGTGTTCCCTGCTCTCTCCAGATGTGTATACGTCCATAATCGCTCGTCAGACTAAATCGGCTCTCTTCCGTAAAGAGAACTCGACACCATTGCTGATGTGTCCAGTGCTTGTGTTCCTGGCACCACAGAAACCGCCGTCTCCGATGAGCAGGCGTTATTGGCACACACCGTACTGGTCTTCGTGCAAATAGACCACCTTTGTGCAGCCTCCTGGCCACGGTAAAACGCGATAATGGACGTCCAGTTGTCTGTTGCATGTGCCTTGCGATTTCTCCCGCCGTCTGCCGTATGTCTCTTCTCGCCTGTAGGATAATATACCGGTCGTCCGCCGCAGTGGTTGCTCTTGGACGACCACTGCTAAACTCTTGGATAGGAGTTCCTGTCATTTGAAATGTTCTCCAAGCCCGTGAAACGATGCTGTGGGCGATCCCGAACTCCTCGGCCACACTAGTCACACTAGTCACACTTCGAACTTCTTCCAACTTCCCAATGACGCGACCTCGGGTAAAGTCATCCAGAGGTCGTCTACTGGATTGCCTGCTGGCCATATCACACGGTGGAAGCAACTCGACGTCGTTCTAACCGATGTACACCGTACAATAGCTTTCACCGAACTGCTGAGCGTACACCGCCCGTGTGCTTTATATCCTTCCGACAATCCCCCCTACGGCATGATGCATATATGTGCATGCCCTACCGGACCGAACCCTAGTCCTTCTCTTGAGCATTCTTTCGGTCATCTGTCGGTGGCCGGGTGGGCAACGTTCGTGACTGCCACGGAAGGGCCTCAGGTTCGATCCTAGGCAGGTACGAACGCTCGATCCACTAAATATCTGCCGTGCGTCGGATGGGCACGTTAGTCCGTTGGACCTCGGGTACTGGTCCCCGGTAATAAATAAGGGTGTCTTCCTCCCTCATTCTACTTCGCTTCCGTGTCACTTTCCTATCGGGCGCTTTAGCCCAAATCTCCTAGTTTCCTATTTCTAAGGGTTGTTTAAGATCTGGGGTCAGACACTCCCTTCCTAAAATCCTCTACATATGATCATGATCATGGTCCGTTCTGTCTGCTCGTTTCGCTGTTATGCTAATTTCTCCTCTTCGTCCTTAATTTTTGCACACCAGTGTATTTGCAAAGGTTCACGGTTGTAGCATGATTTCTTCTAGGTGCGCAAATTTCATTCTCCGTGAGTGTATATGCTTAAGCCACTTTAACGTAATCCGTAATTCTTTCCTCTTGATTCTGTATTACAAATGACAGAGGTAGGTCTCTATTTCTTCGTCCCCGCGAGAAACACCTTTTACTTCATTATGTTCTGAAGGATCCGCAGTTATGTGCAAACAACTGTATTACGTAACACCTTATGCATATTGATATAAATATTTCATCAATTGAACTGATATCTCCTTCCCTTTCTGTTGTTAATGTATACATGTATGTATAGGAGTTATTCCTATGGCTGTGAAAGGTGGCCTCAAGTCGCCTGGAATAGCTGCATTCCCGTCATCCAATTTTTATAAACTGAAACCGCGAAAATGATTTCCAAATATTTTACATATTTATTGAAAAAAATGACACCAGAAATCGCTTTTCTTTGTAATTCTTCTTCAAAGCTGCCGTTAAAAATTCCTGGCTGTTTCTTTAACCAGCTTCGTATCTAGTTTCCTCAAATAGTTTCGTAAAATCGTTTTCTTTAGGTTACAGGCCCGTGAGCCCCCCCCCCCCCCAGCAACGCGGAGGCTGCGAGGTCTATCAGTACGCCCATGGAATCTTACATTAGTTATAACGAAGTAAATTTCTCCGTCATTTTTGGTCTACGCCAGGATTCGAACCCGGATCCCCTCATTCCGGAATAAGTCACTCTACCAATTGAGCTACGCGGACGTTTTATTCTGATTGCTATATGTGCCTTTATGTCGTGTGCATCCTTCTGGCAGGTACGTCAGATCTCCTGGTACGTTACATAGTCACTTAGACGGAATTCTCAATTACTGATTGCCAGCTAACTTCATTCTTTATGTAGTACCTTGCATAAGAAAACCTTTACAACTCTTAAGAAATTTTAGTCCAAAGGAGCTTGTTGATGCAAATGTTATCAGGTCAGAATGGTAACTGGAAAATACGAAAAACAACGGCATACAAATTCCGGGTTTTAACGAAAATTGGTATACAATTTTTGTGTTTTCATCTTTTTTGCTTTTGCAGGTACGCGCAAAAGCAAGAAAATTTACGAAGGATAACTGAACCTCAAAGGAGGTACTTGGTGTTACAACGGATCTTAATCATGCGCGTTTGTAAACACTTCAGCCGCTTTTGTGGCGCAGTGGTTTAAGCGCTGGCTTCTGACTGATCAGTCGCATTTTTTCGAGCTCCTGCCAGTATTAGAAGTTTCGTGTGAAGTTTGTGTTTTTTTTTTTTGCGTTTGTTCTTTGACAGTTAGTGTGTTGTTATTACCTGAGTTCCTTCCTCGCAAGTAGTGAGGCGTACAAGCTGTACGTGCTTATTTTTTCGTTTTTTGCCTGTTCTTGAGTGTTGCAAGCTGCAACGCTCGAGCCGCGAGGGTTAGTAGCCGGGCTGGCTACTACCTCCACCAGCATGAGTGCCATATACCCGTCTATATCTCCTTCCTCTGCGCTTTCTTCGTCGTCTGTATCTTCCGTGACCACCATGAATGGTGTTCAGTCAAATAGTGTTGTGGTTTCGTCGCCAACTGTACCGCTGGTTACAAATGTGCCGGAGGCTGGGTCAGAGGTACCCAGCTCTTCTATTCCTGTGTCTCGTTCGTTTGCCGCGGCTGTGAGTGCGACTTCTACTTTACATAGTGCTTCTGCGTCTTCGCGACCAGAGTTTACACGTGTTGCTTCCGCTTTAAGGATAACATTACCACTCGACTCTCCTCAAGGTAAGGAACTTTCGTCTGCCTTACTTTTAAGTGTATTTGTTCCTGCTCTGCGCGACACCCCCTCCCCCAATATTTAAATGCTATTTCTAAAGTTGTACCCGGAGAAAGCATTGTGTCTATTATCCGCTTGGGAGGGGGTGTTGTCGTGCACTTCACTCATCAACAGGCAGTGGACAAAATCCTTGCTTTTGGCTTGGACATTGGTTCCGTACATCTCCAACCAGTTGCAGCAGCTCAAAGACCAGTGACTGTCACCTTGTCTCCAGTACCCACAGCTGTGCCTGACTCGGTATTAATTGATGCCCTTAACACCATGGGGCGAGTGGTTGGTACCACAAAGTACCTCCCAGCTGCTGCTCGCGACTCCCCCTGAAACATGTTCAGGGCGGTCGTCGTCAATACAGAGTCATCTTTCCAACCCCACAAGCAATAGTTAACCGGCCAACCACCCTGGAACTCATAACTGAAACCCGGACCTACATTTTCAATCTGTTTGCTGGCGTCCAGTGCTTCCGATGCAAGGGTGAAGGTCACCTTGCATCGGCATGCCCACATTCCACAGCTGCTACTGTTCCAACTCAATCACTTGATGCTGCTGTTCCAGCGGGGACTCTGCCCACCGCTCCGGATTCTTCCCCCACCCTCCCCACTCAATCTGTTCCAGCTGCCGATCCTGGTTCCACCTCTGTCGTATCACCTCCAGTGGTCCGTGTTGCTTCGGCATCCACTGACCTGCAGGAATTTCCACCGTTGCCAGCGTGTGAAGGGGCCTCCACCCCCAAGGTTCAGCGGACCAAGAGGCAAAACTCCCCTGGCTCAGCGAACCGTCGTGCGAGTTCCTCGGACCGCCAGAAATCCAGGAAGACGGCTACATCCTCGTCACCTTCACCTGGACCGGCTCCTGTTACTTCTTCAGTTTCCATCTACAACCGTTTTACCTGTTTGCCGAACGATGATTCCATGGACGTTACCGATCCCGATTCTGAAGAAACTTTATTTGCTGAATCTGATGACGACTCTCCTGCCCCCTCTCTGGTTGACATCACCTCTATGTTTGCTGACATTGAGGTGCCCTTAACTCCCCTCTCATTCACAGATCTGTATGCCTTGATTGCTCGCCCCAGACGGGCGAAATTGATTACTCTCCCTTGTATAGCAAGTAAACTCTCTCACCTTCCGGAGATGCTAACCCAACTGACGTTCCTGCATGAGTTCTTATTAAATGTTGATCTGCCATCCGGGACAGAGCAGCACGCTCGCCGGTTGGCGTATTTACTTAAAGTTTTGAAGGCAGAACTGGAAGGTTGGATGCAGCCGCCCCAGTGATGCCTTCCCTAAATGTGCTCTGCTTTAACTGTAGAGGCCTTCCGTCTTCAGCCGCGAATGCTTTGGTCTTCGAGGACGTTCGTTTCCTGAGGACAGATATCCTCCTCTTCCAGGAGACGAACTGTTCCTTGGCGACCGGGTATTCCTGCTGGAGACGCTGGCCCTACGCTTTTTATCACAACTACCGGACGCACATTGGGTCCGGTACAGCGATTGCATTCCGTACTCGGTTTCATTCTCTTCTTTCAGATATCGTTGAGTCACAGAGTCTGCTGGGCTCCTTTCAAGGTATCTCCTTTAGTTATCTTTCCCGTCGTTTTCATGTTTTCAATTTGCATATGCCACAATCATCGGTTGATGCTGATGCTCTTCTTTCGCATTTGATTTCCCTTCTTTCCCAAATTCCTCCTTCTGAAATCGTTCTTATTGGTGGTGACTTCAACTGCACTCTCCAACCGGGTCTTGACCGTGATGGTTCCGGGGAGAGTCGCCTTAACCTTTCCTCCCAACTGTCTCAACTAGTTAGTAATTTTTGTCTCATTGACGCATTTCGTACCATCCACCCTCTGTCCCGTGAATTCACATGGTTTCCTCCGGCCGCCTTAGCGCATGCTGCGGCTCGTCTCGACCGGTTTTATGTTTCTAGTTTCCTCCACTCCTCCCTTGTTGAAGTAACCCATCATCCTTCTGTTTCCTCCGACCATCGTCCTGTTCTTCTGGAAATATTTTTGTCCTCTTTCTCTGTCCCCCCTCCCCGGTTTGGTCTCTCGATGATTTTCTCCTTTCCGATCCCACGTTTCAGGCCGAAGTTCGTTCGATTATTTCTTCATCCATTTCTGAACTTCCTCTCACGGTTGACCCAGCAGCTCTGTGGCTTTCCACCAAACTTTCTATCCTATCGTTTGCACGTCAGTTCTCTTTTTCGTCCCGTTTTCACCGCTTTCATGATTTAACTATTCTTCACCGTAAACTACAGTTCCTTTCTCCTTCAGATCCATCGTTTGCAGCTCTTCAATCACAACTTCATAGCATTCTATCTTCCTTTGCTTCTTCGTCTCTTACCCGGTTAAAGTTTTCCAAGTTACATTTTCATGATGACCCGTTTCAACACCTTCGACATCTTGAATCCCACCGTGCTCTGAGTTCCAACATTTCTTTTCTCTCGCTTCCAGATGGCTCAACTGTTTCTGATCCAGTGCAGATCTGTGATCGAACTTTTCAGTACTTCACTGATCGGTTTCGATTGCGGGTCCTGCCGCCTGCAGAGAATTCTCCATTATTATCACATCTTCCTCAGGTCCCGTCTTTTTTTCCCCCTCCTTGGTTTCACCGATCTCTCCCTCGGAGGTTCGTTTTGCCATTTCTAGTCTGAATGACCGCTCCGCCCCTGGGGCTGACGGTCTTCCACTTTCTTTTTATAAAACCTTTCTTCCTGCTCTGCTTCCTCTTCTCGTTGCTTGTTTCAACTCGATCTTTTCTTCTTCGACTTTCGTTTCTTCTGACTTTGCTTTTGCTCTTCTCCGCCTAATTCCTAAAACTGGTAATCTTGGTCTTCTATCTAACTGGCGCCCCATCTCGATTCTTAACACCGACTACAAGATCTTTGCAAAAATTCTGGCTCTTCGCCTTAACCCTATTCTACAATTTATTATTCATCCTGACCAAACTTATACGATCCCTTCCCGTTCGATTGCAACTAACATCACTACCATCCGTGATTTACACTCTCTTGCTTCCCGTCTTTCTGAACCTCTTGCTATTTTTAACCTAGATCAGAAACAAGCATTCGATTCTGTCCATCATTCTTATCTTTTCTCTGTTCTTCGTCACTTTGGCTTTCCTTCCCTTTTCTGTCAGGCACTTTCCAATCTATATTCCCATTCTTACTTTCGTGTTCGGACCTCTTCTTTTATGACGGCTGCTATTCCTTTTGCAAGCGGTATCCGGCAGGGTTGTCCCCTGTCGGGTCAACTGTTTGCCCTCACGTTTGAACCACTTCTTATTTCCCTTCGATCTCGTTTGCTGGCAGGCATTCCGCGTGGTGTGGCCTCCACACGGCACCATCGCGTGGTTTTGTCGGCCTATGCGGACGACCTTACTCTTTTTTTACGTTCCCAACAGGCTTTTGGTGTTGTTTTATCTACCTATACTGAGTATGCTTCAATTTCAGGTGCGGCCCTTAATACCTCTAAATCTGTTGGCTTGTGGGCTGGCTCGTGGTCGTCCCGCGGCGACCGCCCTTGGGGTGCCCGGTGGTCGACCACGGTCATCAAACTTCTTGGAGTGTTCATCGGGAACCCGGTGGCGGTT
This sequence comes from Macrothele yani, assembly GCA_039090855.1. Lineage (NCBI taxonomy): Eukaryota > Metazoa > Arthropoda > Arachnida > Araneae > Macrothelidae > Macrothele > Macrothele yani. The sequence goes on from CM077004.1 coordinate 39,575,853, forward strand.
GCTGCCGCCACTTGGTCCCCTTTGGTGCAGGACATGAATCGACGCCTTGCCCCTTTTCGCCGTTTGAAACCGTTTCTTTCTTTTTTTAGCAGGTCGCATCTTCTTTCCGCTTTTCTTCTTCCGGCCCTTTCTCATACTTGGTTTGCTCATTTCCCTCCTCCCTCTTTCTTCGTCACGTTCAATGTCTTTTTACAAATTTTATTTGGGATGTCGTACATTGGGTTCATCGATCCACGCTTGTCCTTCCAGTTTCTTTTGGTGGTCTTGCCCTTCCGGATTTATCCCTTAAATCGAACGCTTTCCATCTCCAACATTTTTTGAGGATTTTTTCCCTTCCTTGCGGTTCTTCGATTACTATAATTGACACTTTGCTCTTTCCACGAAGTCCTTTTCTTTCTCTGGCTACTTTTATCCGCATGGACCTCTTTCCACTCATTCCCAATCACTTTCCCGCTACTTACCGTACCGTTTTCTCCCTCTGGCACTCCTTATGTCCAGTCCGCCTCCCCCAGCTTCGACTAACGATCTCCTTGCGGAACCACTTTTCTTCTCCTCTGCCCTTCGTTCTCCAAATTCTCAGTACCTGAACTTCTCCACTTGGTTTGCAAGTGGCGTCGTTCAGGTTTCTCAACTTTTTGATTCTTCTCTTCACTGGAAATCTTTTGATCGCCTTTCCCCTCTGTTACTTGATACCCCTCAGCATCGTGCACAGTTCTGTCTTATTCAATCCTGTCTTATTCGTCTTTATCCTTTACTTGTCAATTCTATTGGCCTCATTCAGTCTTCCGCCCCGTCGCTCAGTCTTCCCTTTCTTCTCTACTTAAACGATTCTCCATTTTTACCCCATCAAGTTACAGCCAAGCTTCTTTATTCGCATTTTCTTACCAATTTCACAGCTCCATTAGCAATTCCTTCTGTTTCAGCTACAGATCTTCCAGGTACATGGAGTGATCCATCGACTTCCCTGGCTTCCCCGAAAGCCCGGGACATTCATTGGCTGCACCTACACCGTCGGTTGCTCACTCCGCGTACCCTTCATCGTTTTCGTCATTTGGCTTCCCCGCTTTGCTTCTTTTGTTCTACACTTGGTGATGTGTCACATTCCTATGATTCTTGTCTGGTGTTGCAGCCCTTGTTTTCGATTATGTTTTCCCTTCTTTCCAAAGTTTGCCCTTGTCCTCATACAATGTTCCATTTTTATTTCCTCCGACGCCATTCTCCCCCTGTAGATGTCCACAGTTCTGTTTGTGCATTCATCATTCTCCAAGCGAAGTTGACGATTTATTTGTTTTACCACTCAAGCGTGGATCGAGCTTCTCTCCGGCGTTATCATCCGGCCCGGGTGTTTTTGTGCAGGAGGTACCGATCATCCATCAGATCGGTCCTCCAACTTGAGTATGACATGGCGCGGGTTCGGCAGGATGTGCCTGCCTTTTTCTCTCTCTGGTCTCCATATTTGTCATGGTTTCATGTTTCTGCAGGCATTATTGCTCTCCTCCCATAGCCAGAGTTTATTATATTTATATTTATTTTTTTTTGATTGGTGTTTTTTTTTGTTTAGTGCATAATTTTTGTACATACCGTAGATCTGTGTCAGTGGGTTAGTGTCTCCTTTAGTTTATCTTCTTGTTGCTTTCCGTGCACACACATTCCCGTTAATTTGTTGTCGGTAGCGTTTACTGACTTTTTCTTTTCTTTTATTTTATTTTCCGTCGGCCTCAAGCCGTTGGTCGACAAACTTTTTTGTGTGCCGGCTAAGCGTTTTGGTATTTTCTGTTTATTGTTTACTGTTACCAAGGTGTTTTATGTTGTTTTGTTGATGTTGATTGCATTTTTGCTGTGGCATGCACATTGTCTGATGTGTTTTTGTTTTGTTTTTTGTTGCTCAAGTGTCGGCTTTTTTTCTAGTTTGCTTTTGGTGTCGTTCACCTATTTTATATTTATTACTCGTCGGTTTCACACAGTTTACTGTCGCACGGTTTTGTGTTTAATGTTGTGGCTGTTTTTATTTTTTTGTTTTAATTTTTTTTTCTTGCTGAACGGGTACTGCTGGCGCGTGGTACCGAGGGGTTTTTTTGTGTGTTGGTTCTGAACCTTACCGACGTGTTTCTTGATTTTGTTTGTGTAATCGGTGTTTATTTTTGTGGTTAGTGCTGTGCATACAGTGCGAATTCACTGTTTCGAACCCGAATTTATTTGGTGGTGATGCTTGTCTGCAAGTTTAACTCCTGTGTTCTTTTTCACAAAGTTTTCATGGTGTTATTTGTGTATTGTGCATTCTTTATTGTATTCATGGTGCTATTTGTATATTGTGCATTGTGTGTTAATTTCTTGGTGTTATTTGAATATTGTGCTTTGTGTGTTGTGTTAATGGTACGGGGTGTTAGTTTCTAGTGGTTGTTTTTTCTCTGTGTTGCTGTCGGTCTTAGTGACCGAGATACGCTTTAAATGTAAATTTTTGTTGTTCGTCGGCTTACAGCCATTTGTCAACGCATTTCTCCGAACTACCAGGTTTTGTTTTTTTCGGCTGCAGCTTGTTGTCGGACCGTGTGTTTGCTTTTTTTCCCTTGACAGTTTTGACAAACTCGGCTGACTTTTCTTTACCGCCTTGCTTCATTAGTGGTCTGTCCTGTATGTATTGTTTGTTGTGCAACTGTTTTCTTTTTATCTTGCCGTGTGTTATTCTTCAACTTGCTCTGATGTCGTCTGCTTCTTCCTGTACAGTACTCTGTTTATTGCGATATTGATTGTGTGTTGTTATTGTCGTTGCCGGTGAGTTATTGTGCAATTTTTTTCCCGGTGAAAATTTGTGTTTGTATGTTGTCTTTTTTTGTAAATAAATGCTCTTTTGAAGTTCTGACCATTCGTTCGAGATGAGCCCGGATTCGAATCCCGGTGAGGTATGGATACCGTATTTGCTTTACGACACTGGGTCCCTCCCTTTCTTGGAAGCGGTGGCTTCAAATTAGGAAGGGGCAACTGCTTATTGCCCATTGAGTTTCCCACGACTGTCGTTAAAATCTCATCCGAATAAAAACTGCTGTCTTACTGTGAACAATGCAGCGATACTTGACTGTCGGAGAATCCAGTAAGGCCATCGGAATGCTACAATCTGGACTCAAACAAGCAAGCCCCGAAAGATTTTCTCGCGAAAAACGTTCACAGCAATTCTGTAATGTCTAGCCACCTCACGCGAAATCTTATTACTAGCGCCACCTGCGTTGTGTTAGGTGATGACATTGTACATAATCGACTGCACCAGGAAGGTCTGTGATCGAGATTTCCATTGCACCAAATACCATTATTTGTACCAATCCGGTAAGAAAAATATGAGTGGGAGCGATAATGCCGATACTGGATTGGAGTAGGGGAAAGGGGGCAGTACTACGATGACCCCAACTTTGGCCTGCGTGCCGATAGTCACAGACTTCGTGTCCGTAGAACTTCAGAAACACACAGCAGTCAGCATTTATGCAAATCGATCTGTAGAGGCTCATTCATTGTGTGGAGTAGGGAACTGCTTCGATCGTAGAGCAGATCGGTATGCTTGACGAGGGCATATGAGCCTTGACTCATACCTAGATAGCATCATCAGGAGTACTGTATAGGAGACTCGTACAACTTTGAGTCCCGTAGTTTAGTTCAACTCTTTTGCCTCCACTGTATTCATTCTATCTTTCACTAAAACGTTTGATTAATCCGCCGAAATCCGTGACAAATCATAATTACCAACTGTAAACGCACACGCACACACACACACACACACACACACACACACACATAGGGTTTTATCACACGGCAGCACTTTGATTACACGTGCACCATCGCTTCCGCTTCTACCAGCATGCTTCTCTTGCCCATCTTTTCAAGACCGCGTCTCTCGCTAATCTCTCCATGACCAAACTGGTCCTCTCTTCTGGAGTGTCGCTACCTCCCCCCCCCCCCAAGCGTAGAGAACACCTAACTCACCGCTGTTCTTGCACTGACGTCAGACTTCGAGAATGTGCCAAGAACAGCTGGTATTACTACATATACACTCACGGACAATGAATTTTGCGCACCTTGAAGAAAGCATGCTGCAACCGCAAAACTTTGCAGATAGCTAGCGCTGGTGTGCAAATAATCCACGTTTGGTGCGATTGCTCACGACCGCACACCCTGTGGTGGCCTTGCAAGCACAAAACGGCAGTCTTATAAACTGGCATGTAGTCGATGCCCGATGAAAGCGAAAAGCACCTGCCCAAGCAAGCAAGAGTACACAGTGACGAGAATGCCGGGTAGACGCCAGAGACGTCGATTTATGCAACTTACGGACTTTGACAGAGACCTGATCTTAGGGCTGAAAACCGCAGGGTGGTCGGCGCCTCTTACAGCCTGCCACGTGGATCGTTCTGACCATATCGTCCGACTGTGTTAAGAGCAGTGGAGACGTGACGGCACTGCCACACGGCGGTGCAGCTCCGGACGGACCAGGAGGGCAACCGGTAGAGAGGATCGACGGATCCTGCGCCAGGCACGAACGGATTCAGGCAGATGTAGCGGATCCTGTGTGTCCACGAACCATTCCCCGATGCCTCGCGGAAGCGAATCTGCGATCCCAGCTCGCTATACGTGAGCTGCCATCAACATCGGAATATTGCAAGCTCCGTTTTCAGTGGTGCCAGCCTTCCAGGCCAGAACGACCTGGAACGCCACAGACTGGCGACGCATGGTGTTTAGCGATGAGTGCTGCTTCGTTTTGGGGACAGATGATCATCGTGTACTGGTGTGTAGGTCCACGGGTCCACGGCACAATCCCAATCTTGCTATCGAGCGCCACACTTCCCCCACTGCAGGCATTATGGTCAGGGGAGCCATAGCCTACGATAGCCAATCAGCTCTAGTAGTCGTGAGTGGATCATTATTGTCAGGGGAGCCATAGACTACGATAGCCAATCAGCTCTAGCAGTCATGCGTGGATCATTATGGTCAGGGGAACCATAGCCGACGATAGCCAATCAGCTCTAGTAGTCGTGCCTGGATCATTATGGTCAGGGGAGCTATAGCCTACGATAGCCAATCAGCTCTAGTAGTAGTGCGTGGATCATTATGGTCAGGGGAACCATAGCCTACGATAGCCAATCAGCTCTAGTAGTCGTGCGTGGATCATAATGGTCAGGGGAGCCATAGCCTACGATAGCCAATCAGCTCTAGTAGTCGTGCGTGGATCATTGTCGGGCCAGCGGTATATGGATGAGATCCTAGGGCCCCATATGCTCCCATTCTCGGCAGGGATTCCAGGCCGACAATGGGAACACATTGGAACGTAGGATCTCATTCACATACCGTATGCTGCTATACCAGCAGACAATGCCCTCTCGCACACGGCTCGGGCTACCCAGGATTGTCTACATCATGTCCATACACTTCTATGGCCTTCCCGCTCCCTGAACATATCCCCCTATCGAGCATATGTGGGACCAGTTGAAACGCCAGCTGCCGGCGTGCCGCACTATCAGGGATTTGGAGCACAACGTCCAACACGTGTGAGCCAGTCTTCCGCAGGATATCAGGCGTCTGTTCGCCTCCATGCCGGACCGTATTGCAGCATGTATCGCCGCACGAGGCGGTTCAGCGCGCTATTAAAGATGGCCGGACTGCGTGCCACAGATCCCTCGGTAATTGTCCTGCAGCTCTGTTTTTGCCATCATGTGCATCATTCATCTGTATCATTTCGTCCATAAAATTTCAGTTCAATCCGATGCTTCCTTCTTGGTGCGCAAATATCATTGTCCGGGAGTGTATATACAAAAAAAAAAAAAAAATCTCAATATTATAAAAACGGTCCTTACAAGGCACTTTTTCAAGGCGCGGTAGCTTTTAATTTCTCTTTACCTTAGGCATTTGCCTCCGCCTCTAAGCCCATCCTCCCTCGTTTAATCTCATTAAGCACGTCTGGGATGCATCGCAGATGAGCTTGAACGTGAATCACCAGCTCCCTATGACACTTCCGGAACTTTGTAACCTTTTACCTATTCCGTGGGAAGAATCACCTTAAACACCATTGAATCATCTCATCTGCAATATGCCACGAAGGTGTTAAGTGTTTGTGAACAACAGAGGAGGTGTCACAATGTACGGACTTATACCAAGTAAGCCTCGTCTGTTTTCATTCCTCTTGAGTCAATAAGGTGTTCTCCTCGTTTGGACACTTAGAACGCCATGTAACACCTTTTGTAAGATTGTTGCAGAGAAAGCATATAACGTCTGTGTTTTCGGCGAGTGGCAACAGTTGAGAGAGAGAAATTCGCTGTTTAGCACCTGTTATTCTTCATTCCGGATTCGACAAGAGCGATCTGATTGTCACGTCATTCAATCATGATTCTACTTGCTGGTGTCCACGTGATCCCAGCAAGCTCCCGTCAGCTCTTAACCAGTAACATGTAATGAATATTTGGATAAACTCATTCGGTGTAAGGTTTAGCACAAGAAATGAGTGATCAAATGGATATAGAAGTCCAAACAGAAATCATCGCTCTTTCCACGGTACAGTGGTAGCATGTCCGGTGCGGAACTGGAAAACCCTGTGTCCGATTCCCGTTGGCGGCCAATGAGAATTTTTCCGTGAGTCACTTATTAACGTGGAAAGAGCGATTATTTCTGTTTGGCGTTCCTGATCCACATCGAGTGTATAAATTAATTGGATATGGAAGTGTTCGCCTCTACATTACATAAATAAATTACACACACCTGTACTTTTGTGATATATCAACTCAGCTGGCAAGCTGCACTTCTAGTTATCACCAGCTTTTTCTGTGTTGTTAAATATTGTTACAAAAATAAGGTGCCTTAAAAAAATTGGATAGCAAGAGGCGGTTCTTTAAACAATTTCAGGGTTTGGGACTTTTTCCGTGCAAAGGGTAAGAATCCGAAAGAGACCTTTTGTGTTTCAGGGGGGTTGGAACTCGCTGATGCATGGCTCTGGTGGAACCGCGCGTTTCGCTATAAGTGGGCTGGAACACCGTCCGACAAACAGAGTGTTGGAATCGCGCGTTATTAAATGTGGGCAAGCAGTTAAAAGTTTTCTAGTGAAAAAGGTCGAAGGAGTCTTTATGACGATTTTGGGGAGTCAAAGCGACTGCTTACAGAACCGCTGGATTATTTCAGCGAGGGTCACTGAGAGAGTGACTGCGGGATTTCGATCGAAGTGTGTGTTATTGAAATCTTGTGCTCCTAATTGCTTTCTGCAATCAAATGACAACCGATAGGAAACAGAGCACAAAGTGTTGCGTTATCAACAGAATATCTAAGTCGACGCGCACTTTAAATCTTGTACTCCTTTCTCTGACACTTTTCGACATATCTGAACCTTCAGGATCAAACTCATGTTACTTCTTTCTTCATGCGCAGCACAAATGTCCCACGTGACACAGATATTTGCGCCTAAACATTTCCTGCATGTGAAAGCCCTACAAGAAATTGTTATATAGCTGAGGCGCAGAGGCAGATTGGCCCACCGGGACGCCGGGACATTTCCCGGTACACTACCAGACAAATGGCCCACTTTCTGGTATATTGTGTCTGGATTTATTGGTACTTTTGAATAAAAACCGTTAACTTCGTTTGGTCTTCATTTCTGTCTGAAAATTTACTTCCGTAACACACAGTTTCGTTTTATCTATATGCTGGACTTTTGCTTTGAAATGACAATTATGTAAGAAATGCAATTATGTAAAAATTGTGCCACCAGATGAAGGACACTATTATAAATTAATTAAGCTAAATGAAAGAACAATTATGGGTCGTTGCACATGGGACTCAAGGTCATTGGTGTGCCTTACTCTCCTCTTGTAATCTCGAAGTACACACTAGTATCCATTGCGATGGCCTATACACTAGTATCCATTGCGATGGCCTATACACTAGTATCCATTGCGACGGCCTATACACTAGTATCCATTGCGATGGCCTATACACTAGTATCCATTGCGATGGCCTATACACTAGTATCCATTGCGATGGCCTATACACTGGTATCCATTGCGATGGCCTATACACTAGTATCCATTGCGATGGCCTATACACTAGTATACATTGCGACGGCCTATACACTAGTATCCATTGCGACGGCCTATACACTAGTATCCATTGCGACCACCTATACATTAGTAGTATCCATTGCGATGGCCTATAATCCCGTCCACTTATCCACCAATTGACACAGAGTCCAAAGCGATTCTCCCCCTGAGAGGTATTCTGAAATCCGTGTCAACCCATATTTACCTTAAAACAAACAATGATTTACGAGTACTGAATCATGGATCGCAACGGTGCTTCCTGTGTTAAAAATGATGGGTCGGCTTTTAGAAAACAACAGGTAGGCTCACTTCTGACTGAGCCGTCAGTTTGGAACGTATGTATGAGTACGACTTGCAGATCGGAAATTTGAAATGAGCTAGATCGAGTATGGTTTCAAAGCGTTTATTCAATCTGTTATAGCCAACACAGGTCTATGATATGAAAAGTAGCTTACATAATTTTTACAAATAATGCTGGATACACTGCGAACACGAAGGAGAGTTCGAGATGGGCCGAGCATGGGTTCGATCTGTTTGTTGAATTTTTGTTTGGCGTCCGCTGCTTTCAGGTGTTTTCGATATTCTTTACTTCGCTGGGCTGCAGTCCTCTTGGGTTACTTACATTCATCATCACTTGCTCTTGCCTCTCGTTTTGATTTTCTTCACTTTTGCTTGCGTTCATTCTGCGAATTCCGCTGCATTGTCGAAAACGTTAACCCGTTAACACGAAAACAATATTTAAAAATTTTAGTTTAAACTATTGTGATATGTTCTTCATATACACTGGCGGAAAGTGAAAAAAGAACACCAAGAAGGAGACGTCTGATACCAACGAAATTTATACAGCATAATAACGGAATACAGAGGATAACGTGATCAAAACATTATGGCAAAATACAGCTGTATTTGCTGGTAAACTGAAAAATAACATTTCCATGTAACATGGTTAGTACGAGGTTGAACCGCCATGAACTGCGTCACACTGGGCAATTCTGGCAAGGAGTCTGTCGTACAGATGTTGGATGTAAGTTTGGGGTATTGAGTTCCAAGCATCCTCAACCTGGACGCGTAAACCAGGGATGGTCGTGGCTGGCGGTGGAGACCGGATAAGTCGTTGTCCCATAAAATACCACACGTGCTCAATGGGGGACAAGTCCGGTGAACGTGCAGGCCATGGAAGTTGTCTGACACCCAGAAGTGCATGTTGCGTTGCACGTGCCGTGTGTGGGCGTGCGTTATCTTGCTGGAAAACACCACGACGGACCGACCTTACAAATGGCACAACAACGGGCTGAATGATGTTGTTGATGTAGGACGTGCTGTTTAACGTACCCGGTACAAACACTAGTTGTGTACGGGAGCGATAGCTGATCGCTCCCCACACCAGGAGACCAGGCGTGGGCCCTGTGTGTCGCTGGCGGATGCAAGAAGGGTGGAGACGCTCCCCTGTGCGTCTGCGAACACGCATACGGCCATCGGAGGCTCCCAAGATGAATCTGCTTTCATCGCTGAACACGACAGATCGCCATTGCGTTCTCCAATGCAGACGTTGGCGACACCACTACAGCCGTTCCTGACGGCGGGCTGGAGTCAGAGGTACACATGCCAGAGGCACACGTGCACGTAGTCCTGCATCCAGTAGACGGTTGCGGATTGTTCGCACAGTCACCTCAGGTGCAACGGCAGCTCGGATTTCCGTCGCAGTGGATGTTCTGCTTGACAACGCCGCTCTTCTTATGCGTCGATCGGTCCGCTCATCAGTCCGTCTGTGACTCCCGGTTCCACGTCTTCTCGTGTGGGAATGTTCCTCGGACCATCTAGGCCACCATCGTACCACCACCAATACTTCCCGTCCAATTCGCTCCGCAATACGACGATACGACCACCCGGCCTCGCGGAGTCCGACTAGACAACCTCACTCAAAGTCCGATAAGTGCTGAAATCGTACACATCTTCCATGTTCAGACATTGCAACTTCTTCACGGTCTTCGCACGTGTCCGTACGCCGACGACTGATTACATTCACTTCGCCATACTCCTTGAATACCACCGACGATAATTTGCATATTATGCCGTGTGTGGCGTAAGCGCTCACCGGTTAGTCCCGAAATTAACATCACACCTACGTAAACTCGACCCCATTAACATATGTAAATTTCATGATCGTCCGCCAATTCCTTCTTGGTGTTCTTTTTTTACTTTCTGGCAGTGTATTTGAATATTAGGTTGGTGCGAATGAAATGTACGGCGCGGAGGAGCAATGGAGGCAGGCCCCAAACACAACGGAATGGAACCACAAACAGGTATTCCGGGTATTATTTCACAGGGTTACTAAAAATAGCTAGCAGGTGTGCGAACAACAAGGTTCAGGCGTGGCTTGTTTCGAAGTAACGTGTCTTGCAAAGGAAACATGCGGACGCTGGATTTAATAGCCATCTTCCTCTATGGCTTCAAACTATGTAATTCTGCAGGAATTGCCGCTCAAAACGTCAACAAAGCGTTTGGGGAAAATACAGCCAATGAACGAACCATTTGGCGATGGTTTGTGAAGTTTCGAAGCGGAGATACGGACCTGCAAAGCGAAGCACGTGGTCCTCGGCCTATTGCTTTTTTCTGACGATGTTCTGTTACGTGTGGTTGAAACGGACCCCGAAAAACGTGTCGTGAGATAGCGGCCGAGGTAGTTGTCCACCACACGACAGTTGTTCGGCGTCTGGCTGCGCTGGGTAAGGTCAAAGAGCTGGACATGTAGCTTCCGCATGAGTTGACAACTGCCAACAAGACTAGCCGTTTGGAAGTCTGCACGCAGCTGCTTACCAGAAACAAACAGGAAACTCTACTGCATCGGATCGTTACCTGCGACGAGAAGTGGGTTCTTTATGATAATCGGAAACGATCTGTACAATGGTTAAGCAAGGCACAGTCTGCTGGACGACATCCTGAGTCACCCCTACACACGTAAAAGATGATGCCCTTTCTCTGGTGTTCCACAGCCGGTATAATTCATCGGAGTTTCTTGGCAAGAGACCAAAGCATCACTGCAGAACGTTATTGTGCTGAATGACACCAGATGCACCAGAAATTGCTGCAGAAACTACTGGTTTTGGTCAACAGACATGGTGTTCTTCTGCTCCAGGACAACGTTCGCCCTCATGTCGTACAATAAACGATGCTGACTCCAAGTGCCTTGGGCTATGAAGCACTACCTCGTCCTGCCTATTCCCCGGACTTGTACCCGACAAGTTTCCCGGTCTTTCGACAGACCGGGAAACAGTTCACGACAGACAACGAGGTTCAACGTGCAGTTGATGACTCCTTCGGGTCTCAGCCTCTCAGCCACACTTCTTTTTTCGTTCCGTGATCATGGCCCTGCTGGACTGATGGCAACTATGTGTCGATGCCGAGTGGGATTATTTTGCCTAGGTAAGTTGTCGTACTTTTCCGTTCTAGCGGTCCACGTGTGCTGGTCCTTTGTCGGATATTTCATTCGAACCAACCCAATAGATCTCGTGGAGAGCTTTAAATCGATACCACGCACAGTCGTTTTGCACTCACGGTTATCGAGATAAACCGCAAAAGTATCCACAGGTTTACAAGAGAAGCAATTTTTTAAATGCGGAGTTCAAAGCAATGCGAAACGTTCTCGGTATATATGAATAGATCTCGTCGAGAGCTTTAAAACGATACCAAGTACAGTTGTGTTGCGCTCACGGTTGCCGAGCAGAGCTGAGTTCGGGCTCAGTTTCAAGAGCCCGAGCGAGTCCGAAGTATCTCAGCTCGAGCCCGAACGGGCTCAAAAACTATGATTAACATGTTCAGGCATTAAAAATCATTACCTATTGGCTATTCATTTTTTCCCGAAATGTTTCGGGAGGTTGGGCGTCAGGACAGATCGAGAGGCACAACAATCTATGTCGTACGTTGATCAGTAGTATTAGCAGAGAGCTGTCCACTTGAGGTAGGGAGCAAAATTCCGTAAGCTTGCTGTCTACTACCTATAGTTCTTAAGTAACTTTTCCTTCACAGAAATTCAGTGATTCATGGACTACGGCATTTGTTACCCAAGCCCGGAGTGAATAACCCTGCCGAGTTTCCACTCCTCAGCTAGACCCAGCTGCCGAAGAATTCTATTTAACGACTAGAAAGTGTAAAAAAAGTCTCGTGTGATAAATCATACAAAATCATATTTGAAAAAACAAAGAAAATTCTTTCCTTCTGTCAGAGCTTGATCCCAGTAAGTATTATGGAGCCCGACCCCTGGTCGGGCCCAAGATGGGCTTAGAGCTCGGGCTTGGCACGTCTCAGCACTGTTGCCGAGAAAGACCGAGTCAAACATGGCGGCACACCCAGAAATATTACATCATCTCTCCCGCGCACAGGGAGCGAGGAAAGCGTAGCGCGTACGATGTATAGCGCAGTACGGGAATGGGATTCCACGCTGTACACGAATATGCTAACACGATTAGTGAGGGCGGCACGTATTTTTAACACTATAATGATTTCAATTGGGATTTATTTTTGTTACAGGCGGTAGGCCGAAGGTCTCCCCATACTACCCGCGGAGTCAGACGTAGTCCTACGTCAAAAAGAAGTCCACTAAAGGAAGAGATACTAATACCATTGCGCAGAAGGACAAAATAAATGTAAAATTAATTGCGCAGGAAAGTTGTTATGTAGCACGTGAACATGTCAGCGTTTCTAGAACGATCTTCTTGGTGCTTTAGCTAGAAATCGGGCTCTACAAGACTCCTGGTTCATTATTTATTTATTTCTGTGTCACAATCAAATTTTTCAAAGGAATAAAATAATCTGTTTCTAGGCTGAATTCAATCATGGGCGATTTTTTAAAGTGCTTTCACCGTTAAATTGTGTTCATGACTGAATTCGTTTTACGATGCATTTTCCAGCAGTTCCCTTTCATCCAGGATCTAAAGAGTTTTTCGATGATGGAATTTAATTTATGTGGAGTTCTTATTTGGTGCGTGTGTTTTCAGAGTGGACCGAAAACACACGCACCCGGGCTGGTTTAGTCGAACCAATCCGCCCCAGGCTGAGGGTCCCGCGTCAGCTTGCTCTCGGAATTAAGAAAGACGCGTTAACCACATTACTGACTCGCAAGCAAAGCAAAGGTAATGATTTCCTGCACATCAATGTCACAGATTAAGAGTTAGGTGCATCACCATGACTCTCAATAAAAAAATTCGGTCATTTGAACATCGTCGACTACTTCTCCCAGAAAGGGGAAGGAAAAATAATCGAGAGAGTACCCTGGTACTCTTTGTAAAAAATTTATTCTATGCATCTGTCGCATGCAGAGATATACTTGGGTGCGGAATAAAACGAGTGATTCAGCATTATACATTCATATACGTGCAACACATTGCATATATCCTCGTCAGTCACGACCCACGATCCGGTATATTCTAAATTTTATTAAATCATAATAAGGAACAACAAAGGTTTACTAATTCCTGACATTGAGTGATACTTAGATAGGATGATTAATGCATGTTGTCGTAAAAGCAATGAAAGAAGATATGTGAGTGATAATAGTGTGTATTTACTAAAATGTGACTGCGGCAACAGAAAGAGAATTCGACTGTTTAGGTTTTCAAAAACTATTATTATCATTATGTATTTCTCAGATTTAGAAGACCGTAAGAAACTACCCTGACACCGATGAAATGTGATGTAGTAAAGAAAGCCCATCTGCGCATGGGCTGACCTCAAGATAGAAAGAAAAGCTGAATCGCAAGTGTGTTAGTGACGGGGGGTTACTACCTTTTGGTTAAGGATACCCACAGGTTACATACACCCCATCGTGCTATTCATCATTTTAAAGCTCTCATCAACACCAAAGAACCACCCTCCCACGCCCTCGTTGGGTGAGTAGCGAGGAAGACAAATTTTATTACGATGGATACTTTACAACTACTGGGAAAGATGCATAGCAGCAAAATGTATTTTTGTAACGGATTTTATCTCATTTAGCATCGTAATTTATGCAGATTGCAACGAAATATCATTACGTTTATGTTAAACGTGATGAAATAATGTTCGGCGATCGCTCAGTGAAAGATATTGATGAGTAGCAATGAAATTACCTATTGTTACGTCACTTTATGGGACAGCAGGCGGCACGATCACATTTCAACAATGTTTTTGATAATGTAGCACCGTTACCTGTTTTCGTTACATCGAAATGTTTTACTTTCGATTATTGTAGGGAAGGAGGAATAGCATCTGGAAAATATAGGCACACAGTTTTCTGGGATTTCAGGCACAGAGGTATCATTTGTACGGAGTAATTGCCAAAGACACAGCGTTGGCCTTTTTTTGAGCATGTGACTTATTTCCCTTAACTTTCCTTTCAGTGAGTCGTTTTTTACGTAAATTATGTTACATCTCAGCTATATTTCTTTCTGAACGTCATGTCAGATCCTCCGAATTTCTTTATACCTCTTGGCAACGGTTGACAGTGCCGCACCGGTGGCGCAGTAGTCTAAGCGATGGCCTCTGATCATTCGTCCGAACGGGGACCGGGTTCGAATACCGGTGAGGCATGGATGTTGTGTTTGTCTTACGGCACTGGCTCTCTCCCTTCCCTGGAACCAGTGACCCTAAATTAGGGACGGGCGACTGCTTATAGCCCATTGAGTTGCTCACGGTGGTCGTTAAACCTCCAATAAAAAAACCGGTTGACAGTGAGTCGGAAGTAAATAAAAAACGCACCCAGTGTGGACAGGTGCGTGTAGTGTTAACATAAAACTATATACTGCTTTACATTTAGACACCGTATTATTCTGATGATTTGTACGGCAAATGAGTTATCTACGTTGATTATGTGATTGTGTCTGCGAGATTGTTTTATGTATGTGTTACTAAACTGCGTTGCAATTCCGCAAAGTGGATTTGTTAGTCAACAACCAGAAAGCCAAAAGTCAGTCTTTGGATACTATGTAAGTTCCATTTCTTGCTATTTCAGTCTCTGTGACCGCATAGCAAAACAGAAATTTGTCGGTGACGGGCTCGACCCGTCACCGACAAATTTTCTTCTCACCGACAAGAGTTCTTCTGCTCCAGAATCGAATACTTTCCCAGTTAAGCTGAATGACGGAATTTATCACTGCTACTTGCCCTCTTGACATGAGCTTCACCTCTGTAGTACGTGACATATAAAGCCTTCGCTCCCCCTCCCCCGAGAAGGACTGGGGAAAGAAATCGCAGGTTTCGAGTCTGTTGTAACCCAGGCTTGAAGTAACTCTGTAGGAGAAGAAATTCTCGTCACTTCCAGACGACGTGTGGAAGAATCATCACACGTTTTTGAAGCGAAGAAGGAATTCTCATTAATTCCAGACGTTGTGTGGAAGGACCATCACACACTTTTCAAAAAACCCAAATGCTTATAGATAATAGATTCATTTCCACTATTGGGAGCCATTACAACGAAACACAAATTTGCCTGTGTCTGGGAATCGAACCAGCATCCGTCGCTGAATGCTTTCCCAATTAAGCTGCACCGACCGAATTTATCTCTGCAACTTTGCCGTCTTGACATGTGCCTTACCTCTACAGTACGTCACAGCTGTTAGTTGTCATTTAAGTGCACACTGCTTCAACAAAACAATCCGCAAATGGCAGAGGTGGACGTCAAGTAATTTTGCTTCCTATACTTCCAATAGAAAAAGGTCTGTACACAATTTCTTCACAATTAAAGCGTTCCCATGGATGAAAATTTGTACATCGATTAAAATAGCTTCATTTTATAACTTGGAATATTTAATATTTTCTAAAACATAACCATAATTATATTAAAAATCAATAACTTTTCCTTTGGTGGTGTTGAAACCAGAAAAAAGATGGCGCGACCTGTACTTTGATGACGTCAGTAGACAAACAAATGTTGGATTGCATAATTATGGTTATGTTTTTCAAAATATTAAGTATTCCAAATTATAAAATGAAGCCATTTTAATCGATGATCCAATTTTGATCCTCGGGAACGCATTAATTGTGAAGAAAATGTGTACAGAAGTTTTTACATTGGAAATATAGGAAGCAAAATTACTTGACGTCCCTCTTAAGACATAAAAACATTACAGAATGCAATATTTGAAATTTTCAATTGAAGCTGATGCAACACTCTACTATCATTTAATTCCGCAGAATCGCAATTTTGAAATCACTCAGAACTTCTGGAAAGTCATTAACAAGAAACACACTTTTCACGACAACCCCCTTATAACCCCCGGAAATCAAAAATAAAAAGGTCCTCCACCAACTTTTCAACGCTAACGCTACTATAACATTACCACCCTAGTACTTCAGCTTACGGAAGTGGATAATTTATTAGACAAATAATGACAATATTATTTTTATGACGTAAGAAATACAATGCAAATCTGAAACAAAATGTCCTCTATGGATATTAAAAATAATAATAATAATAATTACACAGAAATTTGAAACTGATGTAATATTATTCACATGTTTTATATCTTAATGAACATATTTACAGTCTTTCTTTGAAGACTAACATTGCATTCTACAGTATAATCTGAAATGAAATCTCATACACATCTTCTACAAATGCACTAACAATGCATGAATGCACTATACTGTAGAATGCACTATACTGTAGAATGCTCTAACATTGCATTCTACAGTATAATCTGAAATGAAATCTCATACACATCTTCTACAAATTGTTTCGTTCTCAACAGAATCTACAAAGAGATGGAAAATGTTTTCCCGGCATTCAACACATAAGGCATATTCTGCAAAACATAATTTTTTCTGAAATTACAGGTTGGGAAAATAAATAAAATGCCAAGCACTTTTGCGGAAACTTATAGGACCAGAGAGATACAAATGCAGTGAAAATTAAAACAGAATCTATTCCAATTCAAACGACAACGACGAGGTCCTGCAGAAACCAATATTCTCATTGTTTCATTTTCTGAGAAGCAGCTTCGAAGGGTATCTTTCATCATGTTATTCTAGATAACTGTTAACAAGTTCGTTGCTATCTTTTAATTCTTGTTGTTAACTTCATAAACATTGCGTGGTTGAGTTGCTAAGACTTATATAGTTAAAGATGTTAGTAAAATAGTATGCAAATATTTCTTGCGATTCGTAAATATGTCTAAAAAACTTTTATTCTTTTCTTCATTTAATTGCCTGCAAAGGTTGTCCGTTAGCTGTCCTTTATTTTCAAACTCTCTCGCTTGCGATCATCTCTCGCGCTGTCGTGAAATTCCCTCACCTCCCGGTCCACCTAAGACCTTCCCGGGCTCGCATGAGGCAATTACCTCGTCGTATTTTCGTGACTGCTAGCTGCCTAAACCTAGAGACAACTGTCCTTCTCCTCCTTCCCTTGTCTCCAAGAAATGCCTTGTTCCCTGAGAGAAAGAACCACACCGCTTTTCGGTAAATCTTAAACCTCAAAGTAAAAATGTGAGGGCATGTGCATTAGTCGGCATCATTGAAATTGAAACCTGAAAAGCATCAAAAGAGGCGCGATGGAGTTAATCTCCATTCAACATACAAAGGGCAAATACTACGTATAGACACATTGTCTTCTTAGCAAATAACCGTGCATCCGGTGTCTAATGGGGAACTGACTCAGAGAATTTTCTCTCACGCTTTGTGGAGACAAAGGAAAGTGGAGCACGAGATGGAATAAAAGTTGCATTTTGAGATTTTGTATGAAATCCTAAAACCCCGTATAAAATCTCCAACGAAAATCCTTTTATACGAATTCACTCCGCCGAAATTATGCTTCCTCAAAAGGTGTTTTCATTTTAGAAGTCACAAATTTCTTCTTTTTTTTTTTGTAAGCAGTTGTACGTAACAGAAAATAGCTATACTCCAATTCACCCCAAAATTGTACTACTGGGAAAGGCGGGAGAGCCTTATCACATCTCGTAGTGAAACCCAAGAACGGTATCCATCCGCGTTAATGTGCTCTTCTACTGTTTCCTTTCTGATCCAACCCACACATCTCACAAGCAGTGGGGATTGTGAGTGGTGGTCTGGTGGAGGATAAACTGCTTCCCCTTCTGCCTGTTTAAATAACGCACCCTCCAAGTTTCCCCGATTGTCAATTTATTGTTTCTGTGTTGTTAATGTTGGGAGAGGTCTTCCACCACTTCCCCCTGTCCGAGTTGCATCCCAAGTGGGCAGAAATAGCCAAAAATGCGAAACTCTTGATTCAGCAACTTTTTAGAACAAATTTATTTCTAAAAGTGCTCTAACTTCTAGAATTCTTTTTTTTAGATAGCAATTTTGTCTGCTAGACTGTTGAGCAAACAGAAATGGATTCTAAGCAATAATTCTGATGCTTTTCGCTCTAAACGCTAAGAACTATTTTCCGTAGCGGAGGTAGCTGTTTCGTACCCTTCAAAGTCGTTCACTCTTAGATTGACTCGGAGTATAGTTATATTTTTTTCGTTTATTTATGTGCCAGTCATCTGTGTTACGTTGTGTGATATGCATTTGTGAGAAGCGATGTGCACATTCACAAGTGATGTGTAATCATAGGCCTCGATTAACATAAAATATGCACGATTTAACATAAAATATGCTCACGTTTGCGTATAAGCTGTTTTCCGTTGAAGCCAGTTTAAATCCAAACTTCAAGATTTCCAGAAAAGGGTTTCATCTATATTTCTTGGCTGTTCTTTCTATTTTACCCATAGTTTCACGTTAACTCATTTTCCTTACAATGCTTCATCTTTATATCTCATACCCCTCCGTTGCTTAATCCGTACATTCCACATTCCTCGCACGGCTGCATCTATTCGCACACATTCCTCACAGTGCTCCTCTATGCTAATATTTCACATGGGGCAGCATTCACATTTTTAAAGTTCCGTAAATGGATAAATCTCAACAAGACCTCGTCAATACAAGTCTGTCAATAAAGTTCGATTAACGCTCTAGTAACGCTTAAAATATTGTGAAAGGATTCTAAAAGAATATACATTTTCGATGACACAGGCTTACTGATATATCTTTCAAATTTACACAAGTCAATATCAAATATATATCTATATGAATTTCAGAGATGCGTTGTTTCACCAGTTCAAGGAACAAATGCTGCTTTAGAAAAAAACAATATCCTGTCCTTCACATTAGGCAGTTTCTTTGTTGTCCCCCCCCCCCCCAATAAGTTACAATTTTCTTTTATCTTTATTGTTAATTGGTTACAAATTGGGAAATTCGAAGATTCCGCTCCTATCAGCGGTAGTGTCCGTAGTGTGGTTTCTCACATAACTGCAACTGAAGCTGAAATCATTTGCAGTAGTCGTTATAGAATGCTGGGTCATGTCAGATGTGAATTACTTGTCATCCTTGAGTTGTAATTCATTGGAGTGTCAGCTAGGGGTGGTTCGTGAGCTATAGGTGGTGGGCCGTAGTTATTGAGTGGCATATTGTCGTAGTAAGTATGATCGTACGTGTTCTGGTTTAAGCCGTTCGGAGTATACGATTCAGGGACGTACTGGTGACTTGGGTTAGGAACGGTGGGTGTCGGTCTCTGCCTGCAGCTATTGTTCATCGTGTAAATGCAATCTGATTGAGCTGAAGGACTAATCGTAGGCGTCCACACAGAACTAGCGTCGTTGCTTGATGCTGTGGGAGCCAACAACGACAGAGATGTCAAATCACTCGATGATGGTGAAGTGTGTTCTAATGAAGGTCTGCAATGTTGATGTATATTCTGGTGGAAGCCGTTCGGAGTATAGGTTTCAGGGGCGTACTGTTGACACGGATTGAGAACGGTGTGTGTCAACCTCTGCATACCGTTATTACTCATCAAATCATTGTAATCAGTTTGAGCTGAAGGATTAATCGCAGGCGTCCACACAGAACTAGCGTCGTTTGTTGACGCTGAGGGGGCCATCAACGGCAGAGATGTCAAATCACTCGATGATGTTGAAGTGTTCTCAGATGAAGGTCCGCATAGTGGATGCATATTCTGGTGGAAGCCATTCGGAGTATAGGTTTCAGGGGCGTACTGTTGACACGGGTTGAGAACGGTGTGTGTCAACCTCTGCATACCGTTATTACTCATCAAGTCATTGTAATCAGTTTGAGCTGAAGGATTAATCGCAGGCGTCCACACAGAACTAGCGTCGTTTGTTGACGCTGAGGGGGCCATCAACGGCAGAGATGTCAAATCACTCGATGATGTTGAAGTGTTCTCAGATGAAGGTCCGCATAGTGGATGCATATTCTGGTGGAAGCCATTCGGAGTATAGGGTTCAGAGGCGTACTGGTGATGTGGGTTGGAGATGGTGGCTGTTCGTCTAGGCATACATCTATTGCTCATTGAAGAGTAGTAATCCGTTGCAGCTGAAGAACTAATCGCATGCGTCGACACAGAACTAGCGTCGTTCGTTGATGCTGAGAGGGTCATCGACGGCAGAGATGTCAATTCTTTCGATGATGGTGAAGTGTGTTCTGATGAAGGTCCGCATGGTTGATGCATATTCTGGTGGACGCCGTTCATAGTATAGGTCTCAGGGGCGTACTGGTGACACGGCTTGAGAAAGGTGTGTGTCAACCTCTGCATACCGTTATTACACGTCAAGTCTTTGTAATCAGTTTGAGCTGAAGGACTGATCTCAGGCGTCCCCACAGAACTAGCGTCGTTTGTAAATGCTGAGGGGGCCATCAACGGCAGAGATGTCAAATCACTCGATAATGTTGAAGTGTTCTCAGATGAAGGTCCGCATAGTGGATGCATATTCTGGTGGATGCCGTTCGGAGCATAAGGTTCAGAGGCGTGCTGCTGATGTGGGTTGGAGATGGTGGCTGTTCGTCTAGGCATACAGCTATTGCTCATTGAAAAGTAGTAATCCGTTGCAGCTGAAGAACTAATCGCATGCGTCGACACAGAACTAGCGTCGTTCGTTGATGCTGAGAGGGTCATCGACGGCAGAGATGTCAATTCTTTCGATGATGGTGAAGTGTGTTCTGATGAAGGTCCGCATGGTTGATGCATATTCTGGTGGACGCCGTTCATAGTATAGGTCTCAGGGGCGTACTGGTGACACGGCTTGAGAAAGGTGTGCGTCAACCTCTGCATACCGTTATTACACGTCAAGTCTTTGTAATCAGTTTTAGCTGAAGGACTGATCTCAGGCGTCCCCACAGAACTAGCGTCGTTTGTTAATGCTGAGGGGGCCATCAACGGCAGAGATGTCAAATCACTCGATAATGTTGAAGTGTTCTCAGATGAAGGTCCGCATAGTGGATGCATATTCTGGTGGATGCCGTTCGGAGCATAGGGTTCAGAGGCGTGCTGCTGATGTGGGTTGGAGATGGTGGCTGTTCGTCTAGGCATACAGCTATTGCTCATTGAAAAGTAGTAATCCGTTGCAGCTGAAGAACTAATCGCATGCGTCGACACAGAACTAGCGTCGTTCGTTGATGCTGAGAGGGCCATCGACGGCAGAGATGTCAAATCTTTCGATGATAGTAAAGTGTGTTCTGATGAAGGTCCGCATGGTTGATGCATATTCTGGTTTAAGCCGTTCGGAGTATAGGTTTCAGGGGCGTACTGGTGACACGGCTTGAGAAAGGTGTGTGTCAACCTCTGCATACCGTTATTACACGTCAAGTCTTTGTAATCAGTTTGAGCTGAAGGACTGATCTCAGGCGTCCCCACAGAACTAGCGTCGTTTGTTAATGCTGAGGGGGCCATCAACGGCAGAGATGTCAAATCACTCGATAATGTTGAAGTGTTCTCAGATGAAGGTCCGCATAGTGGATGCATATTCTGGTGGATGCCGTTCGGAGCATAGGGTTCAGAGGCGTGCTGCTGATGTGGGTTGGAGATGGTGGCTGGTCGTCTAGGCATACACCTATTGCTCATTGAAAAGTAGTAATCCGTTGCAGCTGAAGAACTAATCGCATGCGTCGACACAGAACTAGCGTCGTTCGTTGATGCTGAGAGGGTCATCGACGGCAGAGATGTCAATTCTTTCGATGATGGTGAAGTGTGTTCTGATGAAGGTCCGCATGGTTGATGCATATTCTGGTGGACGCCGTTCATAGTATAGGTCTCAGGGGCGTACTGGTGACACGGCTTGAGAAAGGTGTGTGTCAACCTCTGCATACCGTTATTACACGTCAAGTCTTTGTAATCAGTTTGAGCTGAAGGACTGATCTCAGGCGTCCCCACAGAACTAGCGTCGTTTGTTAATGCTGAGGGGGCCATCGACGGTAGAGATGTCAAATCTTTCGATGATGATGAAGTGTGTTCTGATGAAGGTCCGCATAGTGGATGCATATTCTGGTGGGAGCCGTTCGGAGTATAGTGTTCAGACGCGTACTGGTGATGTGGGTTGGAGATGGTGGCTGTTCGTCTAGGCATACAGCTATTAGTCATTGAAGAGTAGTAATCCGTTGCAGCTGAAGAACTAATCGCATGCGTCGACACAGAACTAGCGTCGTTCGTTGATGCTGAGAGGGTCATCGACGGTAGAGATGTCAAATCTTTCGATGATGGTGAAGTGTGTTCTGATGAAGGTCCGCATGGTTGATGCGTAATCTGGTGGAAGCCGTTCGGAGTATAGGTTTCAGGGGCGTACTGGTGACACGGGTTGAGAACGGTGTGAGTCAACCTCTGCATACCGTTACTACACGTCAAGTCATTGTAATCAGTTTGAGCTGAAGGACTGATATCAGACGTCCCCACAGAACTAGCGTTGTTTGTTGATGCTGAGGGGGCCATCAACAGCAGAGATCTCAAATCACTCGATGATGTAGAAGTGTTCTTAGATGAAGGTCCGCATAGTGGATGCATATTCTGGTGGGAGCCGTTCGGAGTATAGTGTTCAGAGGCGTATTGGTGATGTGGGTTGGAGATGGTGGCTGTTCGTCTAGGCATACAGCTATTGCTCATTGAAGAGTAGTAATCCGTTGCAGCTGAAGAACTAATCGCATGCGTCGACACAGAACTAGCGTCGTTCGTTGATGCTGAGAGGGCCATCGACGGTAGAGATGTCAAATCTTTCGATGATGGTGAAGTGTGTTCTGATGAAGGTCCGCATGGTTGATGCGTAATCTGGTGGAAGCCGTTCGGAGTATAGGTTTCAGGGGCGTACTGGTGACACGGGTTGAGAACGGTGTGTGTCAACCTCTGCATACCGTTATTACACTTCAAGTCATTGTAATCAGTTTGAGCTGAAGGACTGATATCAGACGTCCCCACAGAACTAGCGTTGTTTGTTGATGCTGAGGGGGCCATCAACAGCAGAGATCTCAAATCACTCGATGATGTAGAAGTGTTCTCAGATGAAGGTCCGCATAGTGGATGCATATTCTGGTGGGAGCCGTTCGGAGTATAGTGTTCAGAGGCGTATTGGTGATGTGGGTTGGAGATGGTGGCTGTTCGTCTAGGCATACAGCTATTGCTCATTGAAGAGTAGTAATCCGTTGCAGCTGAAGGACTAATCGCATGTGTCGACACAGAACTAGCGTCGTTCGTTGATGCTGAGAGGGCCATCGATGGCAGTGATGCCAAATCTTTCGATGATGCTGAAGTATACTTTGATGATGGTCTGCATAGTGGATTGTCACCGTTGTTAGGCGTGCTGGACTGCGCCACAGAGGTGCTAAGTGGACTCTTTGATGTATCTGAGCTAGTATTTTTTCCAGTAGTAGGGACGCCTTTACTATCCTTGTCTATTCTTTTACGCCATTTTCCTCTACGGTTTTTGAACCAGACCTGAAAAGAAGAGGAGAACAGTCTTAAAGAATGTTAAAACAAAGTATGTCTTTCATTTATTGCGCTCGTAACGAACCATGGGGCTGCTAGTCCACCGGGATGGTTCACTCTGTCACAGCGCCACTTCATTCGATAAATATTTCATTACCAAACGCCCATAATCAAATAAGAATTGTTAGCAATCATCTTTCTCCACATAGAAATACACGCATATGTAAATGAACAACTTTATTACAGGACCAACGTCCTGATCGAGTTACATTACCATATATAAAACAACGCCGATTAATTTCATTATCAATGTGACCCTCACTTGATATCTGCTGTCCAAGATAAACGACGTGCCTGTTATCTCCACCTTTCTCCATCAATCAATACATCTTCATTTCTTGTAAAAGCATTGAACATCACTTTTGTCTTCTGAAATTTCATTTTTAATCCCACTTCTTTACTCTTGTCAGTAAGTTCCTGGATCATACTCTGCAGCTCGGCTGGGGTAGTTGCAAAAATGACTACGTCATCAGCAAAACGATGGTGGGTTAGATAATCTCCATTAATCTTTATCCCCTTGTTTTCCCAGTTCAGCGACTGAAAGACACCCTCCAATGTGGCATTACGTATGGTGCAGATACGTGAACCTTAACTAAAAGAGACATACAAAGGTTGCAGACAACTCAAAGGCGCATGGAGAGGTGCATGCTTGGTGTAACGAGGAGAGATAAGAAGAGGAACTCGTGGATCCGAAAAATGACAAGAGTGGAAGACATCGTGATCAGGGTTAAATCCCTGAAATGGCAATGGGCTGGACATACTGCCAGAAGGACAGATCATCGATGGACAGCCGAAATTTTAGATTGGTTTCCAAGGGACAGGAAAAGACCCAGAAGAAGACCACATGGGAGATGGGTTAATGAAATTCGAAAGTATGCAGGAGTGACATGGAGGAGACTGGCACAAGACAGACCGTTGTGGAGGAAACTTGGGGAGACCTTCGTCCAGCAGTGGATTGATAATGGTTGACGATGATGATGATGATGATGATGATGATATAAAACAACAGTTCTTCAGTTACATGTCGCCGTGATCTCTCACCCCTCTATGTGCAATATCGTGCTTGTACGGTGGCGCCATCTACTGTACTCTAATCTCACTACAAACTGTTCTGTCAAAGTCGCTAGACTTGCTCTCATTCCTTCCGTTTCTGTGTCCTGCCCAAAAGGCGATCTCGCTGTAGGTGGCTGGGACCTAAACTCTACTCACTGTGGACGGAAGTCCTACAAGAAAATGACGCTCAGCCCAATACATGTTCTTCTCACGTCGGGAGCGTCTGTATGCCCCCAGGCGTACGAGACCGTTCGACTGAGCGCTGCTGCTGCTGCTTGCTGACTGCTAATTCGTTAAGTGGCAACTGACAAGTGCAGCTTGCATTATATGTACAAGGAGGTTAGAATAAATGGAGTACGGATGACGTCCCAGACTAGAAGTACTTTGAGCAGACGACGCGGAGTTGATGGCCACGCCCAGTGAGACGTTACTTGTACTCTTTTACCATTGGGGGAATAAGGAATAGACCGTTTTTTATCAAAAAAGTTATACTGTTTTCAAAATGCGATCATGCTGTACCTTTGCATGGGTCAGCTCATCAACTAAAAAACTTGCTGGTGTAACTTCCATAGGAAAATGTGCACAGAATATTAATTTTTCTCTAAATTTAAACTTTTTTTTTTTTTTTTTGCAAATCAAAAAGATTAAGAACTGACGGTTCTGAAACTGACCAAATTTTAAGCAAATCAGAATATAGATTATACTTCCCCTCGAGAAATTGTCCACAGTAATGTTCTCATTTAGTAAGAATTGATATACCTTTCACATTTGTGTCATTTTTATACTTAATCATACTAATGTATGGGGATCTCAATCTGTGCTGACGACGGCGGTGAGTGCGTCGCGGCAAAACGGATGAATTTTCTCGTTGGAGCTTTCTCAGATATGCGTGCATATACACTGCTGGACAATTGCTAAAGACGGATCATAAACGGCTATATAGCGCATAAAAAAGTAAGTGTGGTTGGATGCCAAGTGAAATAAAATAATGTCAGAATGCCAGGACATTACAAGAAAGACAATTTATTGTGCTCTGAAATCCAGAAGGCTTTGGAATGTGTTCAAGGGACAAACAGGCCATTTTGTGCAGAATACGTAAACGTGAAAAAAAGGCAATTACCGTCCGCAGGCGTTCCGGCGTAAGATGTCAATACGGGATATGGCCACCATGGAGAGCGATGCAAGATTCCACACGTCGTGTCATGCTTTGCACAACATTATCAAGCAGCTGTTGGGGTAATTTATCCCATTCCTCTGTCAGTGCACGGATGAGGGTGTCCTTGTTTATTGGAGGGCATTGGCGACCAGCAAGACTCCTCCCCAAAGCATCCCACACATTTTCAATGGGATTCAGATCTGGAGAACGTGCTGGCCATACGAGGCGTTGAATATCCTCGCTCTCAAGACACTCCTGGACAGCGACTGTTCGATGACATGTTGCGTTGTCGTCCATGAAAATGAATCTATCACCGACAGCACCACGGAACATGCGAACATGAGGTAGCAGAACATCATTAATGTATCGTTGGCCAATCATAGTCCCAGTTGGAAGCACATAGAGGGACGTACGGCCATTGATCATGATGCCAGCCCATACCATGACACTACATGTCGGATAACGGTCCCTTTCCTGTACGTTTGCTGGACAATATGCAGTACCACTATCACGCCAGATCAGTTGTCGTCGACAATCAGACGATAGACTGTATCTACTCTCATCTGAGAAGAGGACAGCAGACCAGTCGTTATCAGTCCAATTGCGTTGTTGATGGCACCATTGCAAACGGGCGGTACGGTGACGTCTGGACAATGGGATGCACACATTCCTGCAAACGTCAGGCGACAGTTTTTCGGGAGATCCGCTTGCCAGTAGCAGCCATAAACTGATTTGCTACCTCATTAGCTGTGCTGCGCCGGTGTCCTTTTGTTGATAGCACTATGTACCGATCTTCTGCAGGTGTCGTACTGCGAACACGACCTCCCCCGTGACGTTTGCTACACTCTCCATTTGTTTGAAATTATTTCCAAAGCCTTGAAACAACACTGTGGCTGACGTCGAACTCCCTTGCAACATCTGTTATTTTTTGCCCTTCTTCAATCTTGCCAATAATACGGCCACGTGTAAAATCATCTAGATGATGTCGGGAAGACATACTGAAAATTGCAAGTTCGTCAATTGATTCTTTCCCTTTCAACCTTGCGTTTGAACAACAACGTATAACGAAGTAAATTTCTCCGTCATTTTTATCCGCGCCGGGGTTCGAACCCGTATCCCCTCATTCCGGAATAAGTTGCTCTACCAATTGAGCTACGCGGACGTTTTATTCTGATTCCTATCTGTCTTTAGGTAGTGTGCGTCCTTCTGACAGGTACGTCACATCATCTCCCCTTTTTTTTTTTTTTTTTTTTTTTTTTCGAAGTGCTGGAGAAAGGATTCTCTTATTTTTCCTATCTCGCGGTGTGGAAATAACATCACACCATTGCGAGATTTTGAACGGTCGGGTCATCCGGATAGTTCGGGCGCCATTATAACGAAGTAAATTTCTCCGTCATTTCTGTCCACGCCAGGATTCGAACCTGGATCCCCTCATTCCGGAATAAGTTACTCTACCAGTTGAGCTACGCGGACGTTTTATTCTGATTCCTATCTGCCTTTATGTCGTGTGCGTCCTTCTGGCAGGTACGTCACATCTCCTGGTACGTTACATCATCTCCCCCTTATTTTTTTTTATTTTTTTTTTGAAGTGCTGGAGAAAGGATTCTCTTATTTTTCCTATCTCGCGGTGTGGAAATAACATCACACCAATGCGAGATTTTGAACGGTCGGGTCATCCGGATAGTTCGGGCGCCATTATAACGAAGTGAATTTCTCCGTCATGTTTGATCTACGCCGGGATTCGAACCCGGATCCCCTCATTCCGGAATAAGTTGCTCTACCAATTGAGCTACGCGGACATTTTATTCTGATTCCTATCTGCATTTATGTCGTGTGCGTCCTTCTGACAGGTACGTCACATCTCCTGGTACGTTACAAACGGTCAATACGCGTCAAATCCTTTATATCTCTTATCAGCGCTATGACGTCACGAACAAGTTCGGCAATCCAAAATTTGCATACGCACAACACGTCTTACTGTATCCCGCACTTATGCTAATTTCCACATTTTCCTGCCTTCCATTTTATGGTTGCTATCGTTGCTATTGTCATCCGTCCTTAGCAATTGTCCGGCAGTGTAATACGATGAACGCATGTTTCACATAAAGCGATAAATTCGTGATTTTACTTTTTGCGCTGTTTATGTTAATAAGTTCCATCAGCGTACCCCGGATTTTTTTACAGGGGTGGCAAATTATTGAAGACGCAAATTAAAACACTCTGTAGAAAACATCTCGCAAAGTAATTGGGAAGCGATAAAAATATCTCCGCCATATTAAGGTGAAAATATATATTCAGAAACAAAAACAAATATATTTAAAATTCCCATTCTTGGTAAAATATATATTCAAAACCACATAAAATTATATTTAAAAACAAGCAGCCAATACAGAGAACGAAGGGTCAAGTGATACCTCCTGGGGAGGTCCGGGCCTCTGCGTCACTCCCATTGAATTCCAGTAAACGTTTAAACGAAATTTTCACAATGAAAATTTTAAAATGCAGAAAATTTCATTCGACTGCTTATTTTTATTCTAAGCGCTGTAGCTCATACTTTCTTAAGAGTTCAATTTTGCAAAGGTAGGACCCATAAACTGATACGTAAAAAATATTCTCAAGGGTAATTTATGCGTATCTGATGAAATTGTCCAAGCACACACACACACACACACACAAATCACTTTAACTATAATGTTAAGTACTTGTGTCAAGAGGAACTCGTAAAAATTATGTGCTGTTGTTTATAATAGGTTCGTTAGGTTTGCGAGTAAACAGGAACTTTAAAGGGCCCGCAGAACTGAGTTTCTAACAATATTAATTCGTTCAGTTTGATACAGAGATTCCTGTAAAACACGATAAATAGAAAACCTTAGGTTAGCTATTTATGACCTTGGTAACGAAAGCACATACCCTTCTGCAGTTGTTAGAAAACTAAAACAAAGTTCGAAAAACATCAATAAAAATGTATCATAGCCAGCTTAAAATCTTTATGATATGTTACCTAATAATCGCTAGTTTTTTTTTACTGATCCACGTACTGAGATTTAAAGATACCAATCAAAAAAGGCAGCCACATCATTACTCAATGTGATGTTATGATCTCACTGCGTCTCACCAACATGGCGGCTGAGGCTGTGACGTCAGAATCGTGACGTTCCGCTGGCTTCATTTTGATCACACGAGGGGAACGGCGTACTCTTACTCCATCTATTCTAACCTCCTTGATTATGTGCATGAAAAGAAATAACAATATTGCAACATGAGTCCTACAGTTCTTCCAAGGGGAAAAAAGTTTGTACGAAGATGAAGAGACGGCTCCACTCAGGCTAGAATACGCCGCCCCGGTGGCGCAGTGGTCTAAGCGATGGCCTCTGATCATTCGTCCGAACGGTGTCCAGGTTCGAATCCCGGTGAGGCATGGATGTTGTGTTTGTCTTACGGCACTGGCTCCCTCCCTTCCCTGGAACCAGTGACCCTAAATTAGGGACGGGCGACTGCTTATAGCCCATTGAGTTGCTCACGGTGGTCGTTAATCCTCCAATCAAAATAAAAAAAAAGGCTAGGATACAGTGCTCTCCCTGACGCTTTTATTGCATACTTCCTTTTGGGTTCTATTATCATTATTATTGGCAGAAATATGATATTGCCACTGTGAAACCCCAAATATTCCGGTGGTGGAACTAGAAGCCACATTATTCGGATCCGGAGCCAAATGTTTTCGCAATTGAGCTACGCCGGCAAGGGCTTATCATTGCTACTGCTTGGCATGTGCGTCATCTATGATGTTGTACGTCACATACCCCCCCTCCCACCCCCACGGAAAAAGTGTCGGGACGAAATAATAGCTTCCCGAATACGCCGCAAACTATGCTTGAAGTAACTCTCTGTAGAAAAAGAAATTCATTGATTCCAGACAATGTGTGGAGGAAGCATCACACATTTCTTGGAGATCCTAACGATCCATTTTTGCGTTCGGACGCCAATGTAAAAACTCAATTTTGCCAATGGCGGAACTCGAATCTTTCTGCTCCGGAGCAGAATGCTTTTCCAATTAAGCTACGCCGGCAAGGGCTTATCATTGCTACTTGTCGTCTTGTCATGTGCGTCACCTCTGTGGTAGGTACGTCAAACAATGTAGAAATAAAACAAAAAAACAATTTTGATCCAGATAGTTTTCCACCACGATTTTTTAGTGGTTACTCAGTTTAAAAGTAAAGACGCAAAATGTGACCAGCAGTGAAACGTTATGTGCATATGAAGTCTTCCGGGGAGAATCCACATCGAACTACCCACGCATTCCCATGACAAAAGTCCAGGGAGTTTGCGGAGAACTCCCAGTCTGGATATACAGTAAACCCATCAGAAGCGTCCGCCAACTGCACAGTGCTGGTAGCCGACGTTCAACATATATCAAGCGATGGTCACATCGAAGAAATTAATAGGATTACAGAACTTGGCTCTGAAGTGCCTTTAGAAGAAACAGTAAATTTTTCAATATAAATTTACGTCTTAAAAGAAAAGTGTTTAATCAACGCATCCTTCCAGATCTAACTCATGGAACAGAGATATGAACAGTAACTTAGAAAGACATGCAGAGGCTGTCGATAGCTCAAAGAATCATGGACATATGCGTTCTTGGTGTATCCAATAAATGCAGGAAAAGAAACACATGAACTAGAAAAATGACAAGGTGGATGACATCACGACAAAAGTGAAGATCGTAAAATGGTAATTGTTGGACATATTACCAGAACAAGTGACCACCATTAGAGAAATGAAATATTAGAGTGGACACCAAGCAGGGGCATTTAGAGAGGAAGGAGACAATGGAGCCTTGGCCCCCACCGAAAGTGTTTCATTAGTTTAAAATGCGACATACGTTAGAAAAAAAAAATGCCTTAATTTAATAAAAATGCATCAACTTGCATTACAAAAAAATGATTTAATTTTGTCTTCTATTTTTCATTAAGTTTAATTTTGTTCTGGTGGATTTCAGAAATTTCAATTTTTCGTCGGCCTTCCCAGAAAAAAAAATTCCATACACGTTGCTGATGCCAAGCGAGAGGAAGATGGCCACTTGGGAGATGGGTTGACGAAATTCGATATCATGTCGAAGTGACATGAAACAGGATTGCTCGAGACTGAGTCCTGAAAGACTTGGGTGGAGACCTTCATCCAGCAAAGGATTGAGAATAATTGACGGTACATTGATTGCCCCCTCTTAAAAAATCCTGGATCACTGTAGGTGAACTAACTGCTTTTTTGGAGGGGAGGAGTATTTAAAGCTAGCGTGGATCTTTCGGGAGGACACATATGCACAACCAGTGTTCCTTTTTTGTGTAGGAAAACGTATAAAAAAAATATATTAAATTTCCAATTCAGCTGAAGACATATACCACCTACACACAGCGTAAGAGTATTCCGTCTTGAAAGAATTTAGAATTAACTTTTTCCAAACCCCACTTCTTGATTTTTATCAGGATCCTTTCTGACGCAAGAAAATAAAACTGTCAGCAGTTCAAGACTTGCATTGTGAAGCCAGTTCAAAACTCCCCCAAGTCCCCCATGTGACGTAATGTAGTAAATTGCACGAACGGGAAACTGTTGAAAGCATTCATTTTACAGATGCTATCTTAAAGGAGAAATTTTGTCAGCAGCGAAAAAGCTCTGAAAACTGAAATATCAGTGTGAAAGCAAACGTGTTTATCTCCTATGTGGACAAACCCCAAAATAATTATACTTCTCTGGCGTTCACGCTATAGTCTCATCTCACAGTCAATGGAAATATTTCAAAGGTTCGTTCCTCAGAACTTACCCAAACTCTGATTGGGTGAACATACGAAACCTCCCCCGCTTTTCTGTAATTGATTATCTGCGAATCAGGGAGATGGATTGAGATCGCTGAAACTCCAAGTATAAATTACTCATGTTATATAATGACACAGGAGGATTGGTTTCAAACTTAAAACAGTTTATTATGGATAAAAGCTGAAGTTGGAAAGTCAGTCTGTCCTGCAACAAGACAATGCACCTTGCCATAGCTCCCGAATTGTATCCGAATGGTTGGATGAACACTCCATGGACGTGACCTCGCTTCCTTGGCCAGCTAGGTCACCTGACCTCAGTCCCATCAAGCACATCTGCGATGCCATCGAGAGAGATGTTCGAGGCTCTGCCCCCAGCCCCTCCATCAAATCTTCTTGAACTGTGGTAGCTTGTTCAGGGGTCGTGGATCAGGTGTCAGGTCGAGTTCATGCCGAGACGAATCACCGCCGTCATCAGGGCGAAAGACGCCGCTGCACCTTACTAGACAGGTATCTCTAATTCAATTGCTCTTCAGTGTATATGTATATGGATGCTTCATCCTAAGTCCGTCTGAACACACATTAGCATGAAATTGAATAAGCATAATATTCTTCACATTAATCTATTAATGTATGTTTTCCTAATGTAATAGGCATAATGTTCGGTTCATTATTTTCTTGGGCATAAATAACGCACCTTCTCTCACAATCAGAGAGTCGAATTTTATGTCTTTGCGAAAGAGTCCAACAGCACATTTTCATTCCCACAATTTTTTTTTTTTTTTTTTACAACTATTCTATTTTGTGGAACACCATTTCCTCCCAGTTTCTCTACTGCTTGACTCCTCCACATAACGCAAATACAGTAGATCATCCGCTTCTTCAGTGAGTATAATAACATATCGAAAAGTACAGGCACTTTGGTACGCAAAAATAATATAGCATGTAAAGCAGATGTTGATTCCGTCCAGGAACATGTTCGTAATATTATCCTACTTACTATAGAGTCACACATAATTGATTAAGGCAGAAATTGCAATGCTGTAATGATAACTTAAAAAAAAAGGTTACGTAGTGTCACCACCTGTATATCTGTGTTATAGAGCCAATAGCAACGCTATTCATTCCTTAGCAAAATATCTTCTACAACTAGCCAGGAGTCCTTGGATATACCTAATATAACTGGAGTACACTGCGCATGCGCAAGAAATGCTCTATCGTGAAAAAGATGATACTATCCCTTAGCGACGTGAGTAAGGCTGTGCGTAAGATTTCTTGAAAAAAGTATTCACATGATTCTGCTACTAAGCTAGAAAAACACGGTAGATGAAGGAAAATATAGTTGTGAAGAAAAGAAAAGCTGAAAACGAAAGGTAAGCAAGGAAATTCCCATAAATGGCTGTTATGAGGATAAGCAAAGCTCAAAATCAAAGACAAAGAAAGTTGTGCAACGAAAAAAAAAAAAATCAGCGGTGAACTCATATTACGGAAAGTAATTTCGATGAAAGCGCATAAGGTATTTTAAAGAGATGTAGTTTAATTACCCTACATTTTGATAAAAAGTATTTGGCTGCTCTAATCATTTTTTAATTTAACGTAATTATGTGCTTTGTAATGTGTGTATTACTTTAGTTTTCGTGTTGGGTTATAGATAGAGTTAAACCAGATTCTTTGAATTTCGAACACAAAAGTAATCATGCAATACTTGTAGGAATGTGCACCTTTAGTGATCCCCGCGCCAAACTGTTAGCGCAGACAAGTAATAACCTTCCGAAACTTCGTAGTGCCCTGCGTGACGAAGGACGGTGCTGCTGACGTCACAAAAAG
The DNA here is from genome assembly GCA_039090855.1 of Macrothele yani. Taxonomy (NCBI): domain Eukaryota; kingdom Metazoa; phylum Arthropoda; class Arachnida; order Araneae; family Macrothelidae; genus Macrothele; species Macrothele yani. The sequence goes on from CM077004.1 coordinate 39,609,540, forward strand.
CTGCCCTGGCGTTCAGATCTCTTTGACCACGTCTCACCATACCCTGCTTTCAATAGCTCTAAGGGGCCGTCAATAAAGTACGTCCGGGATTACAGGGGGAGAAGGGGGTGTCCTGACAACGGGACCAAATGTGACCGGGGGGGAGGTTTGCATTTCGAACGTCCAGTGGCAAAAATATAGTGACGGTATTTCTTTGTTTTGTTTTGTCTTTTTTTAGCACGTCTTTGGTAAAAAAAAATCGTGCTAAAAAAGTTATCGGTTTGTCCGTCCCTCTGTACACACGATATCTCTGCAACCAATAGTCCGATTTGAAAAATACGTTTGCATTAGGAAGCTTGAAATGTGCGAATGATGATCCTTGATTTTTTTTTTTTTTTTTACGATGCAAAATTTTGCCGCCAGAGGACGTAAATGCAGATGATATCGAATTCAAAACACATTCAATTCCATGCAATTCAAAAAAATCTTTGACTTTTCGATTCCATTCGTGTCGAAGGTTATTTAAGCATAGTCACTTTTTCAAGTTACGCATGGATTCTCCGCTAGGAGAGCAAAAGTAAATTACTTTTCCCCAGATATCTCTGATTCTAGAACTCCGATTTGAATTTTTTTTTTCCTACAGCGGACATAGCTTGTGATGGGAAATATTTTGCATATAATTTCTATTTTTGGTATAAATAGGCTTGACCACGAGAAGGCGTAAAGTTTGCCGCGAATGTCTGAGTGGTTAGCAGGTCAGACTACCAACGCAAGGTCCTCGGGTTCGATCCTGGGCTGATCTTGCGGAGGTGGTGTGATTTGCTAACAATCACTTAATATTCGCCGTGCATCGGACGAACCACGTTAAGTGACGGCCCCCAGGTTGGACCCACTGGTTAAATGGGTATCCTTTCCTATGCCCCTCCCCCAAATTCTTTCACCTCTCTATGTGCAGCATCGTACTTGTACGGTGGCGCCATCTACTGTACTCTAATCTCACTATAAACTGTTCTGTCATAGTCGCTAGACTTGCTCTCATTCCTCCCGTTTGTGTGTCCTGCCCAAAAGGCGAACTCGCAGTAGGTGGCTGGGACCTAAAATCTACTCACTGTGGACGTAAGTCCTACAAGAAAATAACTCATACTTGCTACAAGGCGTAAAGTTTGATTTCTGATCCTGATGCATTTGTAGCAAAATTTGAGATTCTAAAATCAGGATTTAAGAAATTATTTCGTGGACCGATTCTGCTCACCTTTTCGGAATGTTTTCTTCTTAAAATAATGTATGATTTTTCCCGCCAGGGGGCGTAGACTTATATCCCGTTTTTGTCAATATCTCTGCTTCTAATGGTCCGATTTTAAAACTTTCTTCTTTGTTGGACAGAGTTTCCGATGCTACATGTTTCTAATTCTAATGTAATTTCAAAATTTTCAAGTAATTCATTGACTTTCCCCCAGGGGGAGTAAAGGTAAATTGCGCTTTCCCCGATATCTCTGCTTCTAAAACAAATATTTGAAAAAAATTTCCAGCACGGGATACAGCTGCTGACGGATTTTTTTTTTTTTTTTTTTTTTTGTAATTTCTAATTTTTTCAAAAAAATATGGTTTGGCCACCAGGGATGTAAGGATTAAATTTCTGCTTCGTAGGTTTTTGCAGCGAAATCTCAGATTCTAAAACCCTGATTAAAAAAATTATTTCGTGGACTGATATCGCTTATGTCGATAAACATTTGAAAATATTTTCTTCTGAAATTAATGCGCCAAAGGGCGTAGATGTCTAACTTATTTTTGTCAATATCTCTGCCTTTAAAAGTCGGATTTGAAAAATTCCTTTTTGTTAGACAGCGTTTCCGGTGTAAAACGTTTCTCATATAATTTCAAAATTTCAAGTAATGCGTAGACTTTTCGCTACGGGGCGTAAAGAAAAATTGCGTTTTCCTCAATATCTCTGCTCTTAAACCTCCAATTTTAAAAATTCTTTCTGCACCGGATACATCTCCTGATAGGAAATGTTTTGCATATAATTGGCGATATTTGATAAAGAACGGTTCGGCCATCAGGGAGCGTCAGCGTTTATATCTGCGTCTTATGCATTTGCAGTAAAAACTGAGTTTCTGAAAACTCGATTGAAAAAAAAATTTTCTTGGACCGATACCGCTCACATCGGAAAGCCTTTTGAAATTACTTTCTTCTTAAAATAATGCATGGTTTTTCCACCAGGGAGTTTAGATACATATCTTGTATTTCTCGATATCCCTGCTTCTAAGAGCATGATTCGAAAAATTATTTCTTTGTTGCAGAGCGTTTCCGCTGCGAAATGTTTCGCATATAATTTCAATTTTTTCTTAACGAACAAGTCTGGCACCAGAGGGCGTCAGCTGACGTTTCCGTTTACAGCAATATCTGCGGGATTAAAAATCCGAATGAAAAAGTTCTTTCTTCAGTCAAATACTACTGTTTTCCATACCGGTTCCAGTGATTGTGAATAGCTTTGGTAAATTTAATTCGCATCAGAACGGATTCAAAGGACGTGCTCATTACACCCAAAAATTCTGTGTCATCTTTCTTGTTTCATCTTTTGATAGTTAAAAAAAGGTATGAAATTTTTCAGATTTCTGATGATATTAAGCTAAATCACAATATTAAGTTCTGTACTTGTACTACCAAATCCATCGTGTTTTGTAGATGGTATGATCGGGACCGTTGCAACCTTGAATGCATGCGTTCATTAGTAGATCTTTATTTTACAATAATAAAGTTCGAGTAGCATTTGGGAATAAATTTACGCCTAAATAATAAATATTTTCTGAAGATAAAGTGTAAACATATGGAAGATTCCTTTAAATAATTACATGTTTTCTTTCTGTTTCTCAACGGACTTCTAAAAGCAGTCGTCAAAAAAAAGGGGGGGGGGTTGCGGGAATTAGGACGTACGTTTCGGGGGGTGTCAACAATCGGATAAAATGAGACATGGGGAGGGCGGAGTCTAAAAACAGTAAAAAATCACAGACGTACTTTATGAACAGCCCCTAACGTATCAGTTGCACTTATATCCATCTTCACACAGAACTTGACGTTAACGCGCTGGAATAAATTTCTATCACTAATCTTTACCTCAAAACTCACACACAGACTTGCATTGTTTTCGCTGCTGCTCATTCACGAATGGATCTACAGGTCAGCGGCTAACGCACGCACTATACTTGAAACACATCCAGACACGCATAGGCACACGTGATTCTTCCCACATCGCCACAAGAGTGACTATTTGGGAAACGAAATTGTCAGACCTCGTATCAGGAAAATTTTTTAACTTCTAGGGTATGTTAGCCGGTGGGTGGGTGGTATCATGGGAGGAGGACGGTTGTTATATAATAAAATTAACTAACATCGCTTGTTTTCCAATAACTTAATACGACTACAAAAGCATTCGGATTTATTCAAACTTTACGCATCCCTACAATTGGAAGACAAAGAGCTAAACATTTTGTCCAGAAAGGGTGGTGCTCCGCCGCAATAAGACGTCTTTGACCGTGACACCTTCCTCCTCTTGATTGGGATTGTGCTAAAGTCGTAGTGCATTAAACACCTTTTCCAGATATTCCGAATCGGAAGAAAGGTCGCAAATACAGATACTATCATTGTTTCACTAATTTTGCGTAAATGACGCAAAGTAGAACACATGAATGAAATATTCGGGATACCAGTTACGAACATGGAGATGTTTTATATATATATATTTTTTTTTTTAATAATAAGGCCTTTTGAGTTGTTTCACTTAATACAAATTGTATCTATCTTCATTCATTAATATGTTACTGAAATTCGCAGTACTTCATTAATAAACACGCTGTATATTGATTTTAATACTGAGTTTCAGAAGATTAAAAATTTGCAAATTACTCACTTGAACCCTAGATTGGGGTAACTTGATTTTTTCTGCAATTGCTTCTCTCGTAGAAATATCAGGGTATTGATTTCTACTAAAAGCTTCCTCTAAATCATGGAGTTGTGATGGGCTAAAAACTGTCCTCTCTCTCTTTTTTTTACTTGTAGGAGGAACTTGAGCTGCTGGGAAAGAGAGGAAATGAAACATCAGTTACATTATTTCAAAATCAATTCTAATGATCATACATTTAGTTATGTACAACATACTGCTCTAAATGTTGACAGAAACTCATTTCAGAACTATCTGCTCAATATTTCCAATGCGTTTTTCCACGACCTAATATCGTTGATTTACTTGATAAAACGAAATGCTTGAAGGTGACTTCAGTACCTCTAATCCATTGGTGTTCCACACGATGCGATTAGGTATTCCGTGAAAATCTTAATGAAAAAGAAATGGTCCATTTTTTTAAAATGAAATATTAGCATATTTGAAACCTACTTAACAACCAGTTTCAAATCATAATTCATCGTAAATCTTTTTTCGGATATTGAAATATATCTCATCATATGATAAATATATGTTATTATGCACTGTATATGATATTTTATATCATATGGATGATAAATATGCACTGCCGGAAAGTGAAGAAAGAACACCAAGAAGGAGACGTCTGATACCAACGAAATTTATACAGCTCAATAACGGAATACAGAGGATAACGTGATCAAAACAGTATGGCAACATACAGCTGTATTTGCTAGTAAACTGAAAAATAACATTTCCATGTAACATGGTTAGTACGAGGTTGAACCGCCATGAACTACGTCACACTGTGAAATTCTGGCATGGAGTCTGTCGTACAGATGTTGGATGTAAGTTTGGGGTATTGAGTTCCAAGCATCCTCAACCTGGACGCGTAAATCGGGGATGGCCGTGGAGTCCGGATAAGTTGTTGTCCCATAAAATCCCACACGTGCTCAATGGGGGACAAATCCGGTGAACGTGCAGGCCATGGAAGTTGTCTCACACCCTAAAGTGCATGTTGCGTTGCACGTGCGTTATCTTGCTGGAAAACACCACGATGTACCGACCTTACAAATGGAACAACAACGGACTGAATGATGTTGTTGATGTAGGAGGTGCTATTTAACGTACCCGGTACAAACACTAGTTGTGTACGGAAGTGGTAGCTGATCGCTCCCCACACCAGGAGACCAGGTGCGTGTCGCTGGCGGATGCAAGAAGGGTGGAGACGCTCTCCTGTGCGTCTGCGAACACGCATACGGCCATCGGAGGCTCCCAAGCAGAATCTGCTTTCATCGCTGAACACGACAGATCGCCATTGCGTTCTCCAGTGCAGACGTTGGCGACACCACTGCAGCCGTTCCGGACGGTGGGCTGGAGCCAGGGGTACACATGCACGTAGTCCTGCATCCAGTAGACGGTTGCGGATTGTTCGCACAGTCACCTCAGGTGCAACGGCAGCTCGGATTTTCGTCGCAGTGGATGTTCTGCTAGACAACGCCGCTCTTCTTATGCGTCGATCGGTCCGCTCATCAGTCCGTCTGTGACTCCCGGTTCCACGTCTTCTCGTTTGGGAATGTTCCTCGGACCATCTACGCCACCATCGTACCACCACCGATACTTCCCTTACAATTCTCTCGACAATACGACCACCCGGCCTCGCGGAGTCAGACTAGACGACCTCGCTCAAAGTCCGACAACTGCTGAAATCGTACACGTCTTCTTTTTCCAGGCAATGCAGCTTCTTCAGGGTCTTCCCACGTGTCCGTACGCCGACGACTGATTACATTCACTTCGCCGTACTCCTTAAATACCACCGACGATAATTTGCATATTATGCCGTGCTGTGGCGTAAGCGCTCACCGGTTGGTCCCGAAATTAACATCACACCTATGTAAACTCGACATCATTAACATATGTAAATTTCATGATTGTAGGGGTGGAAGCTCATTATGTTAATTAATGGCTCCTCTGCCAAACACCCACTGGCTTCCAGCGCTGATCAAAATTTCCCCCAGCAGGAAGGAAAACTATTTATAAGGTTCGTTGTCTAGAGGCTGTCTATCAACGGTAGATGAAGACAGCCCGGCGTTCTTTCTCTCCCAGCTTTACTATAAATCTGCTATTCAGGAGAGGGGAAGTAAAAATAAAGGCAAAACAATTCCAAGCATGAATTCACTCTCAGGCTTGTTGCAAACTTAACAAAACATTTAATCAAAAGTAAATTGTTTCGGCAACTACTGTTCCTTGACCTCGAGTTCCTGTAACTGCAGTTCCACGCGAAAATGATCCGGGCATCTAATTATTCCAGAATACCCTTTCCTGCCAATACTCTTTGCACGTTCTTTTCTATCACCGACGTGAAATGTTTCAATCGTCGTAACCTTCCGTTCGTCTCTCTTCCTTTGTTCCGGAAGCTATGCTTCGTGTTCCGTCCCGAACACGTGTTCTCTCCAAACGCTTTCTCCGTACGTCGTTCCAGACACACGTGTCTGATTCCAACTACGCTGGCTTTCACTGGCACGTTCTATCACGAACTTTTCTTTACCCAGTGCTAACTCCCAGCACTATACATCCGTCCACAGCACACGCTGTCGTCAACTGTTCTCTACGCTCGCTCCCCGTAGACTGTCTCTCACGCTCGCTTCCCGTCGACTCTGTGTTCTTTCTCTTACTCCTATCCTGAAGTCTTTCCCCCTAACTTCACTAGCCTTTCTGATTGGCTCCTGCCTCACTAGCCTGATGCCCCCTCTCTCTTCCTAGTCAAAGCCCTCCAAGAGCAGGCGCCCCCCTCGCTCTTCTCGGTGCCCCCCATACTACCTTTCTCTCCTGACACGTGCCTTCTGCCGGTGACCTTCACCTAATCCCTTCGTTGACCTCCACCTAATCCCTTCGTTGACCTCCACCTCACGGTGCCCTGTAGCTTACATTTCCCTCTGGCCAGGAACAATAGCTGTGCCTTCTGTGGATACAATAGACCTGTCAAACAGGCACATCGAAATGTCACCTAGTCTGGTGCATTACCACGTGTTACACTCGTTTCCAAATAATACACCTGGAAATATTTATTCAGAAATGTTAGTGTCCGGAATGATCGATGGGATTTAAAAGTCCATCACACAATTTATATAGGGGCGTAATTTCTCGCCCCTACAATGATCGTCCGCCAATTCCTTCTTGGTGTTCTTTTTTTCACTTTCCGCCAGTGTATATTATTATATATGATAATGTTTATGTTATATACATGAGAACCTATACACCAATCTGCCTCTATCAGACATAATCACTACCTTTAAAGAGCTGTATGCAGAATTTAAACTTAACCAATTTGTTAATGTAGGAGACTGGAACTCTTATCTCAATTGCTGCATAAAAAATAATCATATCCTATTTAATAACATTCTCCATAAGCAAGTAAACGGAATCCCTATGGGAACATCCACGAGTATTGCAAATCTATTCCTGTTCTTTAAGGAATATAAATTCATTAAAAATTACTCCACTTGCTCCGATAACTACCTTTACACATTCAGATATATTGATGATCTGCTGTGTATAAATAATTCAGAAGTTATAGAGAGTGACTTTGATAATATCTATCCTAGCTCTCTTAGATTATGTAAAACCAACCACAGTAATCAGGAACTTGAGTTCCTAGACTTAAGCATTAAACTTAACAGAGGTAACCCATCTATTAGCCTCTTTGATAAAAGAGTTAATATTCCTTTCAAAGTAATTAAATATCTACACTGGAATAATAACATATCCACCAAAGTAATTGAGAATGTACTGATTTCTCAGGTGGTTAGAATTTCAAGAATTTGCAGCAACAATTTAAACTTCAATTACCACATTAATATACTTTTAGACAGTTTTCTAGAGAACAAAATTCCTACTTCTTTCATTAAAAGAACTTTAAGAAAAATTATTCTGAATAATAGAGTAAGGTTGACAGATCTGCTTTAATTTTCTACACAGTTAATAATATGATTCTGACCAATGAAAGCCTTTTGGAAGTTGGCTAGAGGATGGTATTAACTACTAAAAGGAACCTTAGTGCTATGTATAAGAAGGTCCTATTAAAAATAAAAAATTAAATAATATAGATAAAATCACAAAAAAAAAACTTAAAAATCTGTTTATATAAGAAAATAAAAATAAATATAAAAGAAAACTAGTTATTCACTCACCAGAATAGCTATACTAAAAATAGTAAAACTAACATTAAAATTAATAGGATTCTGAATAGTCTATAGAAGCTCACTAAGGTGATTAAATACATGCAAAGGTTATTAAATACACTACTTGTGTGTTTCATGATATTTCTCATGTATTCTGGAGAGTTTATTCTACTCTTTCTGATCATACAGGTCCACAATCTTAATTATATATACTTTTTTCTCCGGTTGAAATTCTCCGCGAGTAGGATTTTTTCAGAGTGTGGAGGCCTTCAGCCCCACCCACACTGCCCCCCAGCGAATTAGGAGGGACAGGGGTGCTTGGAAGTTTGGTTAGAAAAGTCGGCCATGTTTCCTCTAGTGTGAAAGAAGCAAAGTTGCATAAGCTCTCTTCTTTTGGTTTTTAGGTATTCCGGGTTCAATATTTGAACTTGAACATTTTTTTCTTTTCTTGCTTTAAGTTTTTAGGGAACTAAGGCTAAGCAGCCGCCCGATGCGTAGTACTTGTAGTCTGCGCTGTATTTTCAATGCAGTTAAGGACTTGTTAACTGCTTAATTATGCACTTAAAGCACTTCTGAAATACTTTGTACATATTGCAACTAATTGTTTGTGTAACATAACCTTCACAAAGCATTTCTTTAGTTTATTATTGTCTTTATTTTATTCTCGTTTTTGTGTAGTCAGAAGTAGTGGGGTTTTATAATCCAGTTTTCTTTCAAGAATCTGTGCTTTAAGAACTTGTAATACTCCTGTATTGATATTCAGGTTTGAATCCTCTCTCAGGAGAACTTGACTATTTGTTAATTACTGAACATTATTTTTAGTTCATTATGTCACTCTTACAATTTGAGTTTTCTATAATCATCTTCTTTCTGTTTAATAGTAGCAGATGAACAGCATGGGTCGAGCCAGGAGAGTTATGGATGCAATCTAAATTGTTAACTAAAGCTAGGTCATACAACTCTACGGAAGGCATGACATATATATTTATATTTTTAGGTGGGTTAATTACTTGCATCCACAACTTTGCAGAAAAACATTTCCAAATAGGTCTTTGTGGAAGTGAGAAAATGAGTTTTTGCTGGTCCTTGATAAAGCCAAGGCTCAGTATTCTCGACTCTTTCTGCATTCAGTTGTTCTTTTTTTCTTTTTACTCACACCGGTCAATACATAACCTTTTCTATGCTGTACTTGGTATGAGTTAAAAAAATTTTTTTAGCTTCAGTTTCTTCTTAATAGAATGTGAATTCTGAATTTTCATAACTGCTGCGTTGCGCGTTTTGATCTTCAGGATGTTTTGCAACTTTCGTTTTAAATTGTAAAGTTTTTCTTATGTATTCGGCTTTGCTCTTTTAGTGATAAATATGTATTATATGTGATAACATATACACTAAAAGGACCCTGTGGAGTCCGCATTTGGACGGTACAGGATAATGGTCATCAGCTAGTCGTTACACTAAAAGGACAAATTTAACGTACATCTACCTAATAACGTGTGGCACGACTTTTCGCACGCGGGACAGCATGGTGGTACGTCGTCAAGCGTCGTGGTATGGACGCATGAGATATCGAAACACAGACTCAGGTATTCCTGATTGGCCATCTAAGAGTGCTTGGCATTGAGCAGAAGGCGATGTAGGTGGGCATGGTTTATCACGAACAACTCGTTCCAATATGTCCCATAAATTCTCTATGAGGTAGATGTCCGGTGAGCGAGGGGGCCATGCGAGTGTGGTAAGCTCACTGCTATGCTCCTGGAGCCAGTCGATCGCTAGCCGGAACTGATGGGCTGGAGTGTTGTCCTATTGAAAGATCGGAACTTGGTTTGGACAGAGTCACGTAATGTGAGGGTGGAGATGGTAGGCCAGGAGGTGCACACAGCTGGAACCAGTGACGGAAGACTCAAGAGTTACCAAAGAACCCAGACCGGACCACATCAAAGCTGCCCAAACAGTGACACCTCCTTCAGCGGCGTCTATACCCCAACTTGGCATGCACTATAAGAAGCTTCGTGCTGTTTGTACCACACACGCTGCCTGCCATTGGAGGGATACTGTGTGAAACGGGATTCGTCAGACTATATGACGCGTTTCCAATCATCCATGATCCAGTTTCGATGGGCCTTCGCAAACTGCAGCCGAATCATGCAATGCTGTGCCCTTAACATCGGGACACGATTACTGTCCCAGTCGTGTTGTGCCATGTGTTGACGGTGTGTATTTGAGCATGGGCTTGTGGATGCTCCTTCATTAAATTGTGACGTGATTTGCTACAAACAAGCCTTTCGATTCGTCTGTACGATGCGGGTTAATCGTCGGAGCCCTCGATTATTCAATTCGTATGTACGAAGCGAGCTAATCGTTGGCACCCTGGATTATCCAATGTAACTGTTGGCAAAACCGCTAACAGCCGGATGAAAAGTGATAATTTCATCCGACTGGTAGCGGTTTTGCCGGATTTGACGTACTCCGGATACACACTTGCTGCGATTTGTCGCGGAAATCTAACAGCTTTGCAGTTGCGCTGATTGAATATCTGGCCTTCTTGGCTCCTACGACTTGACCTCGATCAAACTCAATTAAGTCTCGTCCTCGACCCATACTGGCACTTGACGGAATGTATTCCTGTGTGTACGACTTACTCTATTTACAGCCTCAATGGTTTTCCTGCACACCGCGATTTGCTGCTTTCCTACTGCTTTGCGTATTTTCACCGGGGTGTATACGTAATAATTTGTCCTTCCATTTTACATATTTTATTATATATTTTTAAAGATATATATTTAGTAAGACATATCATATAAAACCTTGCCCACGTATAAGCACGAATGTGTGTGTATGAGGCCCGACTGATATAGTTACCGTACTGAAGGGTTATTCTAGTATTTGTACTGAGCACGAATACTAGAAGAACACTTTATATAACTCTGCTCCTCTGAAAGGAAGAATTTTGCATAAGAGAAAATTTGCATATAGGAGAAAATAATTTTTCGTGGCAAAAGCTGTTTGACATTTACGAGCGGGAAATCTGTGCATTATTTAAAGAGGTTAATGTTGCTCTGCTTTATTGTAGCGAATGACATACAATAAGGAAAAAAATCGCAATAGGGTTCTTAAAAGCGGAGATACAGTTGCAAACGGAACTACACAAACGCCACCAAGCGACAGAACTGTAAGATACAAAAAACTCAAGTGCAAACCTAAGGTATTCCACAAGGTGGATACCTCCAGTGTTAAAAGATTTTTCAAAACCGGCATTTAAAAGCAGAGATATCAAGAAAACAGGGTGAATATTTGCCCTCCCTCCCAAAAACTGTACATTATTTTGGGAAGGAAATTTGCACAAAATGTTTTAACTGCCAGTAGTATGTGACAGAAAAATAATCTTTCCAATGTGATGTTTGGTCCTGCAGATATTGTGGAAAAGGGAACTTATGGCCTCCAATGGCACACTTATGCGTTAAGAAAGTTTTGAAGTTATATGAGAAATGTTTCACATATAACTTCAAAACTTAAGAACATTTCGAAGTTATATGAGAAACACTCTACGATATGAAAATGAATATTTTAGATCGGACTCTTATAAGCAGTGATATCGACAAAAATGAGATGGAAGAAAAACTATGCACTTATTTCAAGCAGGGGTACTCTCAAAGGGTATTCAGAGGTCGATCCACGAAGTAAATTTTCCAGTCGAGTTTTCAGAAGCTCAGATTTTGCTACAAATATCGTTTATCAGAAACGTGAATAAACGCTTACGCCCCTGGTGGCCAAATTATTCTTTATCAAACATTAGAAATCAGATGCAGAACATTTGCCACCAGAAAATGTATCCAATGCAGAAAGGATTTTTCAAACAGAGCCTTTAGAAGTAGAAATATCTAGGAAATTGCAATTAAAGTTACCCCCGCTAGCGAAAAATCTGAGCATTACTTGAAAAACAAATAGGGAAGCTACATAATAATAACAATAATAATAGTAATAATAATAATAACAAAGCCATAAATACATGGGCCATTCAATTAATTAGATACCCAGCTGTAATATTTGTTAGGACCCAAAGTGAATTAGAAATACTGGATCCGAAAACTCGAAAGTTATTGAACATGCATCATGCACTCCATCCAAAATGTGATGTTGACAGATTGTATTTACCTCGGAAGATTGGAGGCAGAGGGCTACTACAAGTACAACAGGTAGTAGAGGAAGAAAAAAGAAACCTGAATTATTACTTCAACAGAAGTAGAGAAAAGCTACTTCAGGCAGTGAATAATGAAAATATCTAAAAAACAACAGAAAACAAGGCTGAATACAAGAGGATACAGTTTGAAAGCAGATTAGACGGCTGGAAGAACAAGCCACAGCATGGACAATTTCTAAAGAATATTGATGGAAAAAGTGACAACAACTTGACTTGGACATGGCTGAAATCGGGTTCCATCAAGAAAGAAACAGAAGGTCTGATTTTTACTGCACAAGAACAGGCATTGAAAACAAATGTTATGAAGGCTAAAATCCAGAAAGTCAGCGATAATCCAAAGTGTCGACTTTGTCAAGAAAAAGATGAAACTGTGTCTCATATAATATGTGAATGTAGCAAAATTGCACAGAGAGATTACAAAGTTAGACATGACAGGGTTGCACAATTGATTCATTGGTCATTATGCAGAAAGCACAATTGATGCATTGGTCATTATGCAGAAAGCACAATCTGCCAGCATCGAAAAACTCATGGGAACACAAGGCTGAGAAAGTCATAGAAAATAATGAAGTCAAGACCTTGTGGGATTTCAGAATTCAAACCGATCGACACATAGAACATAATACACCAGACATAACAGTCATAGAAAATCGGAAAGTCTGGCTAATTGATATAGCGATCCCTGGAGATGCCAGAATCAATGAAAAATAATTGGAAAAAATGACTAATGACTATGGCCATAGAAGTTACCCGGTTATGGACTAAACACACAACAGTCCCCATTGTCATCGGGGCACTTGAAACAATGTCAAAAAATTTTATGAATCATTTTGAAAAATTGCAGCTTTCTGATATGCCACCTTCAGAACTGCAGAAGACAGGTTTACTTGGGACATCATAAATTTTACGCCGATTCTTGACTGGTACCTAGGTTTCCGGCGGAAACTCGTATCAGTTCAATAATGCCAGTCAATGATAATTTGCTGTTTATTTTGTTTTTCAGAGGCTGTGATTCGTATACTTCGAATAAAAATAATAATAATAACAACAAAATAAAAAGTAATGGGAAAATAAATAGGGAAGCTACCGAATTCAAAATACATTTTATTTCACATATATAATTGCTTTTAAATACCATATTGAAAAGATAATTATTAATAGATAATAATAATCTAATATTAATAGTACTAAATTATAATTATTAATTCAGGATATATTTAAAACCAGAATGTGAGTACCAGCATTCTCACATTTCAAGCTTTCTAGTGAAAAAAACAAACAAACTCGAATCGGTCTAATACTTGCAGATGCCTTGTAGCTGAAAAAAAAACGTAACACAAGAAAGAGTGTTTTCATATTTCAAGCTGTCTAATGAAAAAAAAAACCAAATCGGACTAATATTTGCAGAAATGTGGTGTCCCACAGGCGGACAGACGAACCAAGTGATATTATAAATACGTACATTTTTTTTTTCTACAAACTACGTGCTGAAAACGAAAGTGGAAAACCAAATATGCTCATAGAAATTAACTGTAGAACAAAGAAAAGTTTGCATCTCAGTATGTTTTGAATTCTTCAACAGAACCGGATATTTCAAGACTCAGTTGTGTATAACATACATGAGACTGACAAAGGAACAAAAAAGCTGAACTTTTTAATCCGGCAAAAAGAACCAGAAAATTACTGAATTCAAAACGAAATAAAGTGATTTCGAAAGACACTGTTTGAAACATCTCTTTTTATGCTTTCTTCTCAGCAAGTTCCATGGCTATGTTTGTCTTTGTTGACTCTGCAGCTGCACAGCAATCTTTGCTTAGCATTTCCTTCTGTTAATATAATTCCCCTCCTATTTCTTCACCACTTTTCTTTCCTCCTCCCCTTTTATTCCCTCAGATGAGAATAATTTATCCATCATGCTGAAAGAACTCTCAGATTGAGGACCACGAACGCGTGACATCAAAGCTTTCGTTACTTTAGATAAATGGTGCAACTTTCAGAATATGACTACTTTTGAACACCATGCATCAATTCTAACAAATTTAATTTTCAAGCTCCGTCATTTCCGTTTTGGGAAAATTTCCTCCTCCCTTATCAAGCTTAAGTGCATACATTTATGGGGGGGGTAACACTTAACAACACAGGATAGTGAGAACATCGCTGGAAGAAAAAAATGCGATTTCAGGGGGAAATCTTCGATCCGACCGACTTCCGTTTTCGGAAACTTCTCTCTATATTTTTAGGTTGAAGTGCAGTGTTTGGGGAATAAAAGGATATTTAACAGCAAAACTGGACATAAGGAACAGCGCGAGAAAAAATGAGATTACGGGAGAAATCTTCGCTGCATCTAACTTCCGTTTTCGAAAGACGGAATCCCGTCGTCAAACGGAAAACGAATAGCTCAACCTCACCATTACCCCGCAAAATATCTGTTCAGTTGTGCATTGAACTCAAGAATTCCCAAAATTATAACGGAATACTTGGAATCCAACGAATAATCTCATGCCTGAAGACTACAGGGAAATCTTCACGCCGTCGTAACTTCCGTTTTTGGAAATCGTTTCCCACAGTTTCATGCTGAAATACAAACATTTATTGAATAAAATGATACTTAACAACAATACTGTAAACAGGCAACATCGTGAGAAAAAAGAAATTACGATTGCGGGGGAAATCCTATCGCCATTCCATTTGACTTCAGTTTTAGAAAGTTTTGAAAGACGAAATACCATTCCCAGACGGTAAACGACCATTCCCTAGCCCCCCCCCCTTCTTCCCTAGCCCCCCCCCCTTCCCCCATTTCTTTTCAGTTCTGCATCGATCTCTAGTATGATCCAAATGATGAAACAAAAAAACAAAAAAAACGGAATTCTGCGAATCCGCGGAAGAATCTCATGTATAGGAAATATTTATGCATATCTCTACAAAATCCTTAGCGTTCACAGCTCACTAAAAGGCTTCCCTTACATTGCAAAAATATAAAAGTGCAATTTGACTCACCCTAAAATAAGCAACTTCTTTTTGTCAGGATTGTGTTGGAATGTCGATCCTTAAAAGGTAGCATTGTGTAGATGGTGTTAGTAGTAAAATGTTTGCAAAACCAATTTATTCTTAAAGCAAGTTGAGTCGAAAATCTCGCACGCAGGGACAATTTTGAGAGTGGATTGCGGTTGCATTAACCTTCACGCACGGGTCTGGGCCAAAGCATCGACAGGATAAAACAAGGACCAACAAAATATCGACAGGATAAAACACCGACAAACTGCCAACATTCTACTTTCTCTGATTTACCAAGTTTTAAACTTCGAATCTTCAATCTTTTTTTTATTTTATTTTTATTATTATTATTTTTGACAACACTCGGTGCTGCAGCACCAATGCAAAAATTTGCTTTGTTAAATTGCAGTAAGGAGCCATACAAAATTTACCCTTTTATTTGGGATACAAAGTGGCTCTGCAGATTTTTCTAAGCCACTCTACTCCGTGAAACAACGGAAAAGGTTAATTAGTTTGTGTTTCGTGGTGTTTTGGGGTGCAAAAATGGCAGAGAATTTCTCAGTGCCAAATATTTGCGTAAGCAGAAAAAAAGCCCGTGATCTCGCCCGGATATGAACAGCTGCCCTTGGCGCAGAAAAATATCACACATTTACTCAGGCACAAACATTTATTGATTTCGTCGCTCTCAGCGTGGGCTTTTCACCAATTCTTAGCCCATCGTGCTCTTATTAATTACTAGGGGTGTTCAAATGAAAAAGTACGAAACGTCATAAGAACGTAACCGTTAACATATTTGCCTATGCCGCTATGGGAGAACGTAGCGACACATCTAGGGATGCGATTGGAGTCGCCGGCGTGGATCGGAGCATGCGCGGGCGCCCGCATGCGCAGGAGAGAGCAGAGGCTCTTATAAAGAGCGCCGTCCAATTGACGCGGCAGTGCGTGTGAGGACAGGATGGCGTTCACATTGCAAAATTCGACGATTGAGGAGCAGCTAGGCGTTATCCGATTTCTGACAGCGGAAGGTGTTAAACGGGCGCTATTCATCGCGGAGGGTGTGGTTCTGCTCCATGATAACGCGCGTCCTCACGTCTCCAGGGTCACACACGCGGAACTGGCCAAGTTCCAGTGGGAGCAGCTTGACCATCCGCCCTACAGCCCGGACATTTCGCCCTGCGATGTCCATGTGTTTGGTCCCCCTGAAAAAACATCTGAAAGGGAGGCGCTTCCACTCGGACGACGAACTCAAGGACGCTGTGCAGGACTGGGTCTCGTCACGGCCACAGGAATTCTGGGAACAAGGAATCCTTCAGCTCGTTAATCAATGGGATCGTTGTGCTACGGCCTATGGTGTATACTTTGAATAAAGTCTTCATTTATACCCACAGTGTCGTTTCGTACATTTTCATTTGAACACTCCTTGTACTTAGGCACAAAAAATAATTTTAGGATGCTCACATGGACCGTCTCAACATTTCAAGTTAATAATGTTCCACTACTATTCAAAGTCGAAAGCATTATTTACAAGACCCTAGGCCAGGCACGCTTTGAAATTTTTATGCCCCCCGTGCTCATATTCATAAAGTTTATCTAACAAATCAAATCACTAATATTACACCTTTACTCAGGAATGAAACAATAATTTCACGGCCCTAAGCTTAGGCTTTTTCGGCAATTTTTAATCCACTGTTCACATATTTGTAAGGTTTACATAACAATTCAAGTTAATAATGCTCCGCTTTTATTCAAGCTTAAAACCTTAATCAGGCCAATGTACTAATTTTATGCCTCTGTGCTCATATTTATAAGGTTTACGTAACAAGCCAGTAATATTCCAGCTTTACTCAGACACGAAACAGTAACTTTACTTCCCTAAGCCAAGTCTTTTTCAGTAGTTCTTGATCCACTATACTCATATTTACAAGGTTTACATAACAATTCAAGTTAATAATGCTCCGCTTTTATTCAAGCTTAAAACCTTAATCAGGCCAATGTACTAATTTTATGTCTCTGTGCTCATATTTATAAGGTTTACGTAACAAGCCAGTAATATTCCAGCTTTACTCAGACACGAAACAGTAACTTTACTTCCCTAAGCCAAGTCTTTTTCAGTAGTTCTTGATCCACTATACTCATATTTACAAGGTTTACATAACAATTCAAGTTATTGATGCTCCACTTTTACTCAAGCCCAAAGCATTTGCTAACCACTACATCACCCAGAACGACCTTCTTAGTAATTTTATGCCTCCGTGTTCATATTCATAAAGTATACGTAGCAAATTTTGTAGATGACAATCGTTTTTTTTTTTTTTGTTTTTCTGTGTGTAAATATGACAAGGATGGTAAGTCAGATAATATCCGAAAATCAAAAATTTCGTCGTCCTGGAGCAGGAATCGAACTCGCGTCTCTCAGATAGCGCCAGGGTATGCTAACCACTACACCACCCAGAACAGCCAAGTCTCAAGTTTCCGATTAATTTGATTATACCAAATCTGGGAGATGCGGATTCGATTTCCGCTCAAGGACAACGTAATTTTCAAGTTTTCGGATATTATCTGACTTACCATCCTTGTCATATTACAAAAAAAAAAAAAAAAAAAACGGATTGTGATCTTCAAATTTTGCATTGTACGGTGTAATCTCGTATTCCATTCATGATAGGTAACAAGTCAAGTCACTTATAATCTATTTTTACTCATACACTAAACAATAATTTTAGAGCCCTTGGCCTTTTTAGCAATTTCGATGAAATTCGAAAGCATGCCTGAACAACATGGAGGAGACAGGCTCTAGACACAGTTGTGGAAAAAACTAGGAGAGACCTTCATCCAGCGGTGGATTGATAATGGTTGACAATGAACCAAGCATGCATCTCTCCATGCTTTTTTCTGTTGTCTGCATCTTTTGCATTTCTTTTTTAGTTAATGTTAGAAACTAAAGGAAGACATACAAGGAAAATTGAAAACAAAAGGACTGAGTTCTTATCTGTTACCTTTACTGAACTTTAAACAGAGCACCTCGCACTACCGTGTTAAATTTCCATTTTTCAAGGATTCTAACAGCCTAACGATTTATAAAATGTATCGGGAAATTTATTAGCAAGAATTATAGGTGAGTGGAAAATAAGGATATCTTATGATCGAACAGGTAGCAAAAGAATTTTCAAGATTAGAACAAAGAATTTTCAAGATTGTGATTGAAGGCTTACCCACGAAAACCTTAAAAAGAATGTTTGCGGAAACATTCAGTTTCTCTTGCTTTGCAAAGACTTTTATGTGCAAATCTATACACAAGCAGTATAAATGCGCTTAACTTTAAATGATGCTAGTGGGAAATTTGAAAAGTAAAAATTCGCAAAATTTCAGTTTCACATGACATATCAGACAATTATTTGTAATTTTTAACGTAATCGAAATAATCTTTTCACGATCGCCAGTCAACACACCAAATTTCAAAGCTCCTCGCAGGAAAATTTTGAACTGCGTTAAATATGTTACACTGAAGAATTTCAGTTTTTAACAAGAGTGATTTATTATATTAACAAGAATATTTTATTATATTTAAACTGCAAATGCTTTCACCTTTCTTTCGCATTTAAATTTTAATTTCTTGATGCTCACAAAAGAATATTTGAAAAATACACACATACATACACAAAATTTGTGCCTTGTAGATGGATTTGGCAGATTATTTTTAACAAAGTACATAAAGTTATAAATTAAATAAACACATGACCATCTTCATCTATACCTACTATTATGTTACCTTTAGACAAGGTTAGTACTAACCTTGACCTTTCGAGAACTTAAGCCAATGAATTTGGTAGTTATTAAAGTGCAGTAATTTGGAAAATATCCAGACTACACATTATTGTTCTTGCACTTCAATCATATAGTCCAATTGTGCTACCTTGAGTAATTAAGCAAATCCCGGAACTTCCGCTATTCTATTCCCGAAGGTGAAGCAAGTGAACTACTCGTTGTGGGACAGAATGTTCTTGGGATGTTGCACTCTTAATTGGCGGTAATTTGAGGTGGTTACATTAAAATTGATTCTGAATTGCTTTCTCCCTCCCCCGCTCAATCTCTCAGACAACCTTTTGCCTCAGCTACAAGAACACCTATTTCCATCTGTTCCAATAATTTGAGGTGGTTACATTAAGTCTGACCTAGTCCAGTATGTTTGTTCTAATCTCCTGTCTTGTTGCTCTGATTCTGAATTGCTTTTTTAACCACAGCTCAATCCCTCAGACATTCTTTTGCCTCAGCTCCAAGAATACCCATCTTGTTCCCCAGCTCATTCCCTCAAACATCCGTGTACCTCAGCTCCAAGACTGCATAGTTCCATCTTCTTCTGAATGTCCTACCACTCGGTATTCTCTCTTTCCCCTTATTTAATGTAAAGTCAACTCGTTTTATTTCAGCATCAAACAGTTCAAACATATTTTTTCGCCCGTCCAAAGAAAGAGAAAATCCTCTTTACTTCGCTATTCGATCTACAGATGACTTCTCCTACTCTCTTTATAGAAGAAAAGGCGCCGGAATTTCTTTCCACAGTCCATTCTTTTCATTCGCCCGGTTCTCGGTCAACCGCTGTCCTCCAAGACACATCTCTGTTTCTCATTAATCTAAATTTCGCACTTTCTTTTCACGTGCCAGCTATGTCATTCCGTTTGCACTTCCTTTGGAAATAGAAGGTAGAGAAATCTGATTCAAATTGAAAACTGCAAAATGGTCCCGTGGTCAAAGGCCTCACATGAACGTGAAGAGCAAATAAAGATAGACCACTGCAACTCATCAGGGGTTACTGAAAATGCTTTCTCAGTAGCAGAAGTCATTCGTAACTTTTTCTTTGGCAGTAAATATAAAAAAAAGGGTGTGCGGTTTCTCCAAAACACCGATAAATTAGAGAAATTGTTGACTTTTTAAGAGGTCCAGTGTTGTATTGAAACAAAGCTCCTCTGAGTTGTGGCAGTACATTATCAATATATTAATTTCAATATGACGTAAAATATCCATGAACAGACATAAAACAGCCATGTTAATTTGTCTGTTGTACATGAATGTTTACTCAGGTCCGTTTTTTCCGAGTCAAAATAATTTCCCGAATGAGTCTAAAACTGACTTCAAGTAAGATTCAGCAATTTACAAAAAAATCTGACGAAGAAATTTCGTGAAAAGGGAAGAAAGAGGCTTATCTGTCAATAAGGGACAGAACTCTGTAGAATTGCAAACTACGTATTTTTTTTTATCAAAGATGCAGGCAGAATTATTTAAAATTTTTAGAAATTTACTTCACTGTTAAAAATTTTGTGATTGGTTCCACCAAAAGTGGTGCTTCACTACTTTCTGAGAAAAGATACACCACAGTGGTTTACGAACAAAACCCAACAACATGGTTCAACTTATACCACGTTATGATATAAGGTTGCACAAAAGGTTGCAACATGTTGTTGGATTAATTTTTCACCACAGAATAGTGTATTTTGTCTAAGGAAGTGGTGCAGTTCGTGTAGCACTAATTTTTTGTGCAACCTACTACAAAATTTTTAACAGTGTTCACCTGCGTGAAATTTCTCCACATCAGAAAGTTTATCATCCGCTTAATTTTTATTACTCATGAAATGTGTGTAAAAATTCGCGATTTATAGATTACCAGTAAGCACTTTGTGGGCAATTAATTACCTGGAGCCACACTGGTGGCAAAGTAACTTCAGACACTGGAATTCCATTCTTGCGAAATGGCCCTAAGTTCAAATCTCGGTCGAAGTCTGGGCGGTGGAAGATCAAAGGCTCTGGCACTGTCTCTGCCCTAGAGGCAGTGCTCTAAATATGAGATGGAAGATTTTTTTATAGCCCTGAGATATGCTCATGGTGGTCGTTAACACCCCCCTCCCCGAAAAAATAACCCACGGTTGATGGACGACCAAAAGCTCAGGCGCTCCCTCTTTCCTTGAGACTGCTCAAAATATGGGACAGCAGAATTCTTACAGCCCTAAAAGATACTCATGGCGATCCATATCCCCTCCCCCTTTTAAACAATAAAATCCTGGGTGGAGGACATCCAAAGGCTCTTGCGCTCTCTATTCCCTGGAGACAGTGCTCTAAATATTATTGTCAAATTCTGACTCTTCCCCAAGAAAGCCTGGATGGTAGAAGCCCAAAGGCTCTGGCGTTTTCTTTCGCCTGGAGAGTGTGCTCTAAATATGAGACGGCCGAAATTTTATAGCCCAGAGAAATGCTTATAGTGACCCTTAACATTCCCCTACCCAAAGAAATGTTACTGAAAATAACTTTTGGTGACAATACAAAGCACGAAGGATTAAAGAATTTAAGTGAATTATTTTTTTTTATTTATTTATTTCTTTTTTTGAATTACGTGGCTACTTATTGGTTCAAGGATATTGGGAAATCTGCATCTTCGCAAATGTGATAAATATCAGCTAGTATAATCAAACATATTTATGTTATTGTGAGAGCGAAGGTACAGGTTACATGTCATGGCTCCGCCTCATACTTATGAATCTCAGACGTCCACGCTACAGTTGCTTCTCACAGATACTTGTAAGGAAGTGTTTGTGTTTCTCTGAAACACTCCTCAAACTCTATTCGAGCGAACAAACGAAGCCTTCCCTACTTTGTTATTGAAATCTGTGAATCGGGAAGGCAATGTATAATAGCTGGTGTACAAAATGGGGAAGAGAAGAAGAAATATTCTGTACCACAGTAACCAAAATTCATGCGATGTATTATCCACAATATAAGATCTCCGTACAAAACTTCAAAATCAAATACTTCGACAAACCATTGAAATTTAACAGTTAATCAAACGCCGATGTATTGCTGTGAATCTTTCCTGTTTTTCCTCATATGGATATGGAAATAGTGAGAAAGGAGTGTTTCCGTTAATTTAAGAAAGGAATTGCAGAAAGGTTTCTGAAAATTCCGAATTTTTTCTAGCGAACGAAAAAATCCGTGAAATTCTGGGTTTTTTCCGTCATTTCACGGAAAAAGTTGTATCAGAAATATGCTTCGTTAATTCACGGAAAAAATCACGGATTGTGGCTCGTCAATTTCAGAAATTTTTTAGAGAGCAGAGTTTCGGTTCCCCAGGTTTCAAAGAAACGCCGCTCTTAAAATCGAGACTCGGTTAAATAAAAACGTGCTCACAAACGCTCATGTAAGCGTTTTGTGAGCACGTACAAAAAATCCGCTCTGAAAGCCTTCTACAATCCGCTCTGAAAGCCTTTCTCAGCGTACAAAAAATCCGCTCTGAAAGTCTTTAGCTTACTGTTCTAGTTCGCTTGCAATACTTCTGCACACAGCTTTGCAAACGGCGTTATCAAAAATCTAAAGCCTAATCCTGAAGAACAGAAACATGTTGGAAAATGCCTGCCATGAACTTTCAGTTACAGTTCATTGATTTTTGATGATTAGAAAATACTTTTTGTGGGCAATAAATTCCGTGGAGCTGCCTCAGTGGCCCATTGAATTGAGGCGTTGGCATTGGGATATTCATTTTAAAAGAAACAGGGTTCGCGTCGCGCAAGAGTCATTGGTGTTTTGCTTAATGTACTTAGAGTACCGGCCTTTCCCTACCTTGGATCCAGTGTCCTGAAATTAGTGCTGATAGCCGTTTGAGTTTCTTACGGTGGTCGCTAAACCACCAAGGAAAGAAAGAAGAATAAGAATAAAAAATGCATGTGGCGTTGCGGAAACAAGAAATCAACATATTCGCTAATGAAGTTTCCATGTTGCTGACATAATCGCTGAAATTACCTCGAGGAGACGAAATTTGAGTTATCGATCTTGTGTGCTATAGTGGGGCTTTTTCATTAACAAGCCATCTTCGGGCTCTATGTTTAAGCCTAATTGCAACTCGTTGCAGAAAATATATAACAAAAGAATATTGAAAAAGTTACGGTTTCAATTAATGTATTATTTTTATATACTTATAATCCAGGTTGACTCTTAGAATTGTCTTATTAATCTATTACTTAAACTTCTGTTTTCTAGCCACTTATTCTGTTTCCTAATTATTTGCCACGTCGTGCTTCAACTGTACGTAACTTCTCATTCTCTTGCGCTGTCCTTGTCCGGAGACCCGAAAAAGTCTTCGTTCTCAGACCATCAACTCACGTTCTTTTCCCTCAACTTATTTCCTAGAATTCTCGCGACACCTAGCTCGACTGAAGAGAGCCTTTCTCTTTCTTTCTTAAGTACCTTGCTTTCTCCCATGCTTCCTGAATTTAGCCGTCTTAATACAGTTTTCGGATCACAATGCACATGATTGTAGCGTAGGCCAATATAACCACAAAAATCACTTAATGTTTTCTGAACAGGCTCTTCAATGCAAAGAACGATTGCCTGAGAACATTCTTCGAACATTTTCATAAAGACTTAGCAGCTAAATACTTGGAAAAGAAGATCACAAACTTGACACTTGGAGAAGAATACACGGAAGTAAATAAAGCCAGCAACTGTTGAACACACCAGGAAACACTACTGTTTTTTTAACATTGCGATAAAACGGGTGGGGTGGGGGACTTCGACCGCCCGCCCGGACCCCTAACATGAGTAAATCTAGATAAAAAAAGTCCGAGACTGTGGAAAAACCCGGAAAAGAAAGTCCAGGAAAAAAGAACCGAGAAAATAAAGTCCGAGGAAAAAAAGTCCAGGAAGAAAAGTTCGAGATGGCGTTTTGATTGTCATCATAAGCATCATAATAAGTCGATTTGACTCTCTGTTTGATCTTCGCTCTCATGAAATGTTGGGAGTGGAAAAAAATGCATGAGGGTACTTACTTTCATTATTTACCTAGTACGGAGGGGTTGCCGGAAAACCGCCACACAGGAAAACTGTGTGGCGATTTTCGGCAGCCCACCACCCTATGAATTAATTAAGTAAAGAAAACTGCCACATGTATTTCATTAAGGGACCAGCACAAATCGCTGTTCCTCCGGGGAACATTGAATGTGTTTGAATATGTGGCAGTTTTCCAGGTGCGCAACAACGCGAAGGAGTCTTTATGTTTGTCTGCCGGTACAATTTTCACGCCGGTACATACCAGTTTAGGGTAACTAGCCACAAAAGTTCAAGAACGGTGGGGGGGATAAAAATCGCAGTTTCTTGGCTTATATAGAGAACTGAATTGATAACTCCAAACAAATTTCGAGAAACCATTCTATGTAAGCCAGCGAGCGAGAAATTTACTTTACTTTGAAGAAATAAATTGCCGTGACTTTGTACATTCCTTAAAACTACAGTGTTCGACGAAGTAACGGAATTACAATATGACTCATAAGGACGATAAGGTGGGATTTTTTAATAACGCTGCACTTTCACTTAAGCACAAAATATTCACATAGCATATCAAGTTTGCAATATTTTTCTTTTACTTAATTAATTAATAGGCCCTATACTTTGGCCTTTCTAATAGCTTTTAATCCACCGACTTCATATTCATAACTTTTACGTAACAAATCAAGTAAGTAGGATTGTGCTTTTTCTTAGGCACTAAATATTAATTCATAGGTCCTATGCCATTTTAACAATTCTTATTCTACCCATGCACAGGTCCTATGAATTAATTAAGTGAAAGAAGAATATCACAAACTTTACATGTTATGTAAATATTTTGTGGCTAAGTACAAGTGCAGCATTATTAAAAAATCCCACCTTATCTTCCTTTTCCGAACACAGCATGAGTCATGCTGTAATTCCGTTGCATCGTCGAACACTGTAGTTTTAAGAAATGTACTAAGTCACCGCAATTTATTTCTTCAAAGTAAAGTAAAATTCTCGCTTGGCTAACATAGAATAGATTTCTTTTTCGAAATTTTGTTTGGAGTTTCCAATCCAATTCTCTACATAAACCAAAAAACTGCGATATTTACCCCCCCCCCTGAACTTTTGTGTCCAGTTACAATAAACTAGTATGAACCGGCGTGAAAATTTAGACAAGTAAAAAAGCTCTTTCCGGTCGTATGGCACCTTGGAAAACAGCCACACATTCAAATTCAAATTGGTATTCCATATAGCGGGGCACATATGGAACATCAATTTGTGCCCGGCCCCTTAATGAAAACCTGTGGCGGTTTTCGGGCAACCCTACCACACTAGGTAAATAATGGAAGTGTGCCTCCCCCCCCTGCCCTACCACAAATTTCAAACAGTATGTCAAATCGACTGTTTGAATGATGACAAGCAAAACGCCCATCTCGGACTTTTTTCCTGGACTTTATTTCCTCGGACCTTTTTTTGCAAGACTTTTATCCTGCGTTTTTCAGCAGTCTCGGGGCATTTTTCCCTTCCGACTTTGTTACTGATCACCAACATGAATACATGGTTGTTCGCTAAGCAGTACATTTCTAACTTCAACAGCAACAGAATACTTCCTTTTTTTTTCTTAAATTAAATTATTTGAAACTTTTATTTAGGAAAATAAACTTCAGATAAGATGATTATTTACTGAGGCACCTAAATCGGGTACGATCCTAGCTCGGGTACGGAGAAGTGGCCGCATTGCATTTTAGGATGCCGGGAAACCGCCACACAGAAAAACTGCCCCACGTCTTTCAGCAACTTGGAAAAACTGCCACACGTCTTTCAGCAAATTGGAAAACTGCCACACGTCTTTCAGCAACTTGGAAAACTGCCACACACCTTTCAGCAACTTGGAAAACTGCTACACACCTTTCAGCAACTTGGAAAACTGCCACACGTCTTTCAGCAACTTGGAAAACAGCCACACACATTTCAGCAACTTGGAAAACTGCCACACGTATTTCAGCAACTTGGAAAACTGCAACACGTATTTCAGCAACTTGGAAAACTGCCACACACGTCTTTCAGCAACTTGGAAAACTGCCACACACATTTCAGCAACTTGGAAAACTGCCACACATCTTTCAGCAACTTGGAAAACTGCCACACAGGAAAGCTGTTCCATGCTTTTCATGAAGGGGCCGGACACAAATTGCTGTTCCTTCGAGGAACACTTTGAATGTGTGACAGTTTACCATGTTTCCGAAGAATGTGTGGCAGTTTTCCAAGGTACCTAACGACGGGAAGAGATATCTTTTGCTTGTCTGAATTTTCATGCTGGTTCATAAGAGTTTAGAGCAACTGGCTACAAATGTTCAAGAGGGGGGATGGGAGGGGGGGATAAAATTGCCGTTTCTTGGCCTATATTGAGAATTGAATTGGGAACTCCAAACAAATTTCGGAAGAACTTTCTTTGCAAGAGAGAATTTTACTTTAATTTAAAGAAATAAATTCCATGACTTAGTACATTTCTTAAAACTACAGTGTTCGACGAAACAACGGAATTACAGCATGAATCATGCTGTGTTCAGAAAAGGACGATAATGTGGGATTTTTAAATAAAGCTGTACTGTTACTGCGGCACTAAATATTTACATCACATGTCAAGTTAGTAATATTTATCTTTTACTTAATTAATTCACAGGCCCAACACCTAGGCCTTTTTAACAGATTTTAATCCGCCGCCTTCATATTCCTAACCTTTACGTATCAAATCAAGTTAATAGCATTGCGGTTTTACTTAGGCAGTAAATATTAATTGATAGGCCCAAGTACTGTGCCTTTTAGACAGTTTTTATTCTACCGATACCATATTCATAAAGTTTACGTATCAAATTAAAGTAATAGTATTGTGCTTTTAGGCACTAAATATTATTTCAGAGGCCCTAGGCCTTTTTAACAGTTTTTATTCTAAAGCAATGTCATATTCACAACGCTTACGTATGAACTGATATTAATAACTCCGCACTTTTACTTGGGCACTAAATATGAATTCATAGGCCATAGGCTTAGGCTTTTTAAACAGTTTTTATTTCACCGATGTCATATTCACAACGTTTACACACCAAATCAAGTTAAAATTATTGCGCTTTTACTTAGGCACGAGATATTAATTCATAGGCCCTAGATCTAGGTTTTTAAATTTTTATTCTACCTGTGTCATAATCATAACGTTTACATATCAAGTCAAGTTAATACCATTGCGTTTTTACTTAGACACTAAATATTATTTCATAGGCCCAAGGCCTAAGTTTTCTTAGAAAATTTTAATAAGTGCAACACATTAACGTGTGCCGATATTTAAAGTTATTAATATGACACAGAATAAAAACTGTTAAAAAGTCCTATCCTCCGGGCCTGTGAATTCATATTTCGTGCCTAAGTAAAAGCGCAATATTATTAACTGGATTTCTTGTGTGAAGGTTGTGAATATCACATTGCTAGAGTAAAAACTATTAAAAAGGCCTACGGCCTGTGAAATAATATTTACTGCCTAAATGAGAGCAAAATACTATTAACTTAATTTGACATATAAACGTCGCGAATATGACATTGGTAGAGTAAAAACTGTTAAAAAGCCTAGGCCTAAGACCCTTAAATTAATGTTTCGTGCCTAAATAAAAGCGGATTATTATTGACTTGATTTGACGTGTAAACGCTGCCAATAAGTCGGCGGATTAACCTCTTAAGTTGTATGCCCGGGAAATTTTCGGGACTAGCTCTACTGCCAGTACTGTTCCATTGCGGTAGATTTCCGTGGTCTGTTTAGTGCTTAATGCGTTCACGCACGAAACATTTCCGGGACCATTTTACTAATTTGAAAGTAGTCCATATGTTGACCGAATGAAGGGGTTAATGGAACGGTTAATTCAAAGATTCAACCATTCCATTAACCACTGAAGGGGTTAAAAGCTGTTAAAAAGGCCGAGGTATACGGCCTATGAATTAATTAGGTAAAAGAAAAATATCACAAACTGTACATGTTATGTAAATATTTTGTGGGTAAGTACAAGTGCAGCATTATTAAAAAATCCCACTTTAACGTCCTTTTCCGAACACAGTATGAGTCATACTGTAATTCCGTTGTTTCGTCGAACACTGTAGTTTTAAGAAATGTACTAAGTCACGGCAATTCATTTCTTCAAAGTAAAGTAAAATTCTCGCCTGGCTTACAAAGAATAGTTTCGAGTTTCCAATTCAATTCTCTATATAAACCAAGAAAGGGCGATCTTTACCCCCTCTCCCCCGTAAACTTCGGCGTGAAAATTTAGACAAGCAAAAGAGCTCCTTCCGGTCGTTAGGCACCTTGGAAAACTGCCGCACATTCAAATTGGTGTTCCATATGACCGGGCACATTTAGCTAAAGGCACTTCATCGTGAAAACGCTCTGTTAGTGTTGCTTTAAAGGTGTCGTAATTGTTTGTCGTGCGCAATATCGCGCTTGAACATAAAATATCAGCTGCGGGTCCTCGCAATAATTATCTTCTCCATATCTTCCCATCTTGCTAAATTTCCTATATACTTAAAAAAAGTGAGTAATTTTAAAAATTTTGTCTGTAGGATTTATGGTTAAGTACTAGAGATGCAGAGCCTGCTATGAGAGCTGAGATACTGTACTGTCCAAGTCCTGGATCTGTGTTGTTTGCCATGTCAAAATGATGTGTCAACACTTGAGAAAAATGAAAATGGAAAGGAAAGTACTTATACATTTGGATCCCTGCACAAACCTTGATGCGTGATGATTTATGAAATTTTCCATAGTCTTAAGAGGCACGAGTAAAAGTTCAGTTCAAGCACGGATCTATGACATGTATGAAATATCCGCGAAAATATTTTCGTGGGCTATAGCTGAAATCCAAATTGATGTCCTGAGAAAAATCCCGTTCTCCGGCTGTCTATAAGCAGTCTCCGAGTTGCTACTTATTCCATTGAGTTCGATAATTTATGATGGGCACCATTTACGTTACCCTGGTTATGTTAACTTGCGAAAGCTTTGCATGGTTGAAGACAATAAAATAGTATTAAGTACAAATTTTGAAGATGACAATCCGATTTTTGGCGTAAATGTGACAAATGGAACGGTTAGGTGTAGTGGTTAGCATACCTAGGCGTTTTCTGGGAGACGCGGGTTCGAGTCCCGCTCCAGGACGATGAAAATTTTCAAGTTTTCGGATATTATCTGACTTACCATCCTTGTCACATTTACGCCAAAAATCGGATTGTCATCTTCAAAATTTGTATTATATGGCGTAATCCCGTATTTCTTTCATAGTATTAAGTAGTAATTTTTGCGATCCTTTTATAACTCTTAAAAACATTTATTCTTTTCTTTACTTAATCGCAGAAAAGGTTGTCTTTGGCTTAATTATTTTTCCAACTTGCTCCTCTGAAACTAAGAATTCCTTCCCTAAATCCTTCTGCGGTCATTTTCTCACGTCTCCTTTCTGCTTCTCCGGAGAAAAACTCTATTCCCCGATCAGCTTGAGACCTGCTCCTCAAAACCTGAGGCTTTCTTCCTCTCCACCTTGCGACTTCCTCTGTTCAAATCCTAGAAGTGACTGCCCAGCCCGCCCCCCCCCCCCTTTGTTTCCACCAAACTAACCCCTTTGCCTCACGAAGCCTCATAGGAAAAACACACCGGCATACAAAGCATCAACGTAGAACTAAAGAGGGCTTGCGCTTTCAATCGGCTGCTTCGAAACTAAAGAAGTCAAAGGATCAAACGAGCACGACAGTATGCGCTTTTGTATTTTGTAGACACAAAATACAAAAGCGCATACTCTAAAATGAGGCAAACTGACGTCTCTAAATGAACCGTGTCTCCGATGTTTCGATAGAGGACGATGTTTCAATAGAGGACGAGTTTCAATAGAGGAGTGACACAACGAAATTTCTCTCATGGTTCATGGAAACAAAGGAAAAGGAGCACTAACTAAAGCGAAATAAAAGTTGCGAAATGAGATTTAATATCTTTGCCTAAATTCTATATAGTATTAAATCTCCGTAACACAAAAATGGACAGAATTAAACAGAAATTAGACAAATAAGATAAATTAGATAATTTTAGACGAATAAGGTAATTAGACGGAATTTGACAAAAAATGGACGGAATTAGAGAGAAATTTCGGATTTCAGAATTCGGCAGAAATTTCGCAAAATCAAACAGGCTGAATATTTCAGCTCTTACGCGAGAGGATCGTTTAGCGCCGGTAGTGGGGTTCGAGTCCAGTTCGTCTGGGTTTAAGCCGCGCGTAACAGGAATTAGACAAATGTTCAGGGTAAAGCTATTTCCATTTCGGCAATGATTTTCTTTTTTATTTAGTGTGAGTGATTTAGTCATTTCATTTTTTATTAGAGCTTACTATTTTTTTGAATACGTTTCTAATAATTTTATTTTTTCTGTAAGAGGTCTTTTTAAAAATTAGGTACTTTTTTCATTGTAATTTTTCGAAGCTATACAGAATGATTTGGAGTTTTAGATCTTGTTTTCAACTGATATTAACTTTTAATTATCTTTAAGAGAAGGTGCAATGTACTGT
Source organism: Macrothele yani (assembly GCA_039090855.1). NCBI lineage: Eukaryota > Metazoa > Arthropoda > Arachnida > Araneae > Macrothelidae > Macrothele > Macrothele yani. The sequence continues at coordinate 39,640,176 of CM077004.1, forward strand.
TTTATTTCACAAAACTTCTAATTATAATAGTTACTTCAGATAGCTGTATAGCTTTTGCCTTAAAGAATCTCCAGACTAATACGTATACATTGTACAACCACCTGTACAATAAATTGAGTATCCGGTTTTTTATGGTAACACAATGCATAATAGCTGGTGTACAAAATGGGGAAAAGGAGAAGAAATATCCTGTACCACAGTAACCAAAATTCATGCGATATATTATCCACAATATAAGATCTCGGTAGAAAACTTCAAAATCAAATCCTTCTACAAATCATTGAAATTTAACAGTTAATCAAACCCCGATGCATTCCTGTGAATCTCTCCTGTTTTCCCTCATATTAATATGGAAAAAGTGATAAAGGAGTTTTCCCGTTAATTTAAGAAAGGAATTGCAGAAAGGTTTCTGAAAATTCCGAATTTTTCGTTAACAGCTCTTAGAAACGGTAATTCAGCGTCATAACAACAAAGAAATTGCAGAAAGGTTTCTGAAAATTCAGAATATTTCTGGCGTCCTAAAAAATCCGCGAAATTCTGGGGGTTTTCCGTCATTTCATGGGAAAAGTTGTATCAGAAATATGCTTCTTTAATTCATGAAAAAAAATCACGGAATGTGGCTTGCCAATTTCAGAATTTTTTTTACAGAGCAGAACTTCGGTTCCCCAGGTTTCAAAGAAATGCTGTTCTTAAAATGGAGACTCGGTTAAACAGAAACGTGCTCACAAAACGCTGATGTAAGATGATCAGTGTACAAAAAATCCGGTCTGAAGGTCTTTAGCTAACTGATCTAGTTCGCTTGCAATACTTCTGCACACAGCTTTGCAGACGGCGTTATCATAAATCAAAAGCCTGATCCTGAAGTACAGAAACATGTTGGAAAATAACTGTCATAAACTCTTTCAGTGACAGTTCGCTGAATTTTGTTGATCAGTAAATACCTTTTTGTGGGCAATAAATGCTGTGGAGCTGCCTCAGTGGCCCATTGAATTGAGGCGTTGGCATTGGGACATTCATTTTAAAAGGACCAAGGTTTCGCGTCGCGCAAGAGTCATTGGTGTTTTGCTTCATGCACTTAGAGTACCGGCTCTCTCCCTACCTTGGATCCAGTGTCCTGAAATTAGTGCTGATAGCCTTTTGAGTTTCTTACGGTGGTCGCTAAACCTCCAAGGAAAGAAAGAAGAAGAAGTAAAAATAAAATACCTGTGGCGTTGCGGAAACGTGAAATTAACATATTCCCTAATTAAGTTTCCATGTTGCTGACATAATCGCTGAAATTAACTCGAGGAGACGAAATTTGAGTTATCGATCTTGTGTGCTGTAGTGGGGCTTGTTCATTAATAAGCCCTATTCGGGCTCTATGTTTAAACCTAATTGCAGCTCGTTGCAGAAAATATATAACAAAAGAATATTGAGAAATTTACGGTTTCAATTAATTTATTATTTGTATATACTTATAATGCAGGTTCACTCTTAGAATTATCTTATTAATCTATTACTTAAATTTCTCAGTTTTCTGGCCACTTATTGTTTCCTAATTATTAGCCTTGTCGTGCTTTTCAACTGTACGCAACTTCTCATTCTTTTGCGCTGTCCTTGTCCGGAGACCAGAAAAAGTCTTCGTTCTCAGACCATCAACTCGCGTTCTTTTCCCTCAACTTATTTCCTAGAATTCTCGCGGCACCTAGCTCGACTGAAGAGAGCCTTTCTCTTTCTTTCTTGAGTACCTTGCTTTCTCCTATGCTTCCTGAATTTAACCGTCTTGATACTGTTTTCGGATCACAATGCACATGATTGTAGCGTAGGCCACTATAACCACACACAAAAAAAAAACACTAAATGTTTTCTGAACAAGCTCTTCAATACAAAGAACGATTGCCTGAGAACATTCTTCGATCATTACCATAAAGACTTAACAGTTAAATACTTGGAAAAGAATATCACAAACATGACACTTGGAGAAGAATACACTGAAGTAAATAAAGCCAGCAACTGTTAAACATACCCGGAAACACTATTGTTTTCTTTAACATTGCGATAACACGGGGGTGGGGGGGCTTTGCCCGCCTGGACCCCTAACATGAGTCAATCTAGATAAAAAAAAAGTCCGAGACTGTTGAAAAACGCGGAAAAGAAAGTCCAGGAAAAAAGACCCGAGAAAATAAAGTCCGAGGGAAAAAAAGTCCGAGATGGGATTTTTGATTATCATCATGGGCATCATAATAAGTCGATTTGACTCACTGTTTGATCTTCGTACTCACGAAATGTTGGAGTGGAAAAAAACGCATGAGGGGACTTACTTTAATTATTTATGTTAAGTGTAGAGGTGCCGAAAAACCACCACACAGGAAAACTGTCTGGCGGTTTTCGGCAGCCCACCACCCTATCCCCCCACGTTTTTCCTTAAGGGGCCAGCACAAATCGCTGTTCCTCCGAGGAACACTATGAATGTGTGGCGATTTTCCAGGTGTGTAACAACGAGAACGAGTCCTTATGTTTGTCTGAATTTTCACGCCGGTACATACCAGTTTAGGGTAACTAGCCACAAAAGTTCAAGAGGGGTGGGGGGAATAAAAATCGCCGTTTCTTGGCTTATATAGAGAACTGAATTGAAAACTCCAAACAAATTTCGAGAAACCATTCTATGTAAGCCAGCGAGCGGGAAATTTACTTCACTTTGAAGAAATAAAGTTGCCGTGACTTTGTACATTTCTTAAAATTACAGTGTTGGACGAAACAACAGAAATACAGCATGACTCATAAGGACGATAAGATGATATTTTTTAATAACGTTGCACTTTTACTTAGGCACAAAATATTTACATAACATGTCAAGTTTGCAATATTTTTCTTTTACTTAATTAATTCATAAGCCCTACACCTTGGCCTTTTTAGTAGTCTTTAATCCACCGACTTCATATTCATAAGTTTTACGTAACAAATCAAGTCAATAGGATTGCGCTTTTGCTAGGCACTAAATATTAATTCATAGGCCCTATGCCTTTTTAACAATTCTTATTCTACCTATGTATAGGGCCTATGAATTAATTAAGTGAAAGAAAAATATCACAAACTTTACATGTTATGTAAATATTTTGTGGCTAAGTACAAGTGCAGCGTTATTGAAAAATCCCACCTTATCGTCCTTTTCCGAACATAGCATGAGTCATGCTGCAATTCCGTTGTATGTCGAACACTGTAGTTTTAAGAAATGTACTAAGTCGCGGCAATTTATTTCTTCAAAGTAAAGTAAAATTCGTCGCTTGGCTTACATAGAACAGTTATCTTTCCTTTTCGAAATTTTAGTTTGGAGTTTCCAATCCAATTCTTTTCATGAACCAACAAGAATGTTTAATAAGTAGGAAACCATTTAAAGACGAAGGGAGGCTCTGAATTTTCAGGGCCAGGAGGCAGGTTATCCCTCTGTCTCATACTACCTCTCCTGTGCGTTTTTTCTCAATAAACTCAATGAGTTCACCATAAATATCGGTTCCGGTTGCACTTCGATACCCACTATGAAAGAGTTCAGTTAAACCGTAAAAGTAAAAAACGAAAAAAAAAAAAAAAAAAAAAAAAAACAGAACGAACAAAAAGGTGCAGGTTCCTGCAGAAATCCTGGACCGCCAATCTGAAAACACTAACAAAACAAGAAAGATGACACCGAATTTTCGGGTGTAATAAGCACGTCTTTTGAATCCGTTCTGACGCAAATTAAATTTATCAAAGCTATTCAAAGTCAATGGAACCGGTATGGAAAACAATAGTATCTGACGAAAAAAAGAAGATTTTCAATCGGGTTTTTAATCCCTCAAAAATTGCTGTAAACGGAATCCTGAGCTTACGAACTCTTAGAAGCAGAGATATCGACAAAAATAAGATGTGACTTTACGTCACCTGGTGGGAAAACCATGCATTATTTTAGGAAGAAAGTATTCTCAAAAGGTTTATCCCTATAAGCGGTATCGGTCGAAGAAAAAAAAAATAGTGTAGTTTTCAGGATCCCAGATTTTGCAACAAATACTTCAGAAGCAGAAATTAACACTTATGACCCCCTGGTGGCTAAACTATTCTTTACCAAACATTAGAAATTATGTGAAAAATATTTTCCCTCAGGTCTTGTATGCGATACAGGAAGAATTTTTCAAATCAGAGCTTTAGGAGCAGAAATAACGCAGAAAACGCAATTTACCTTTGTGTCCCCTAGCGGAAAGTCTATGATTTACTTGAAAATTTTGAATTTATAGGAAACAGATTTCACATCGGAAAACACTATCCAACAAAGAAGGAATTTTTCAAATCGGACTTCTAGAAGTAGAGATATTGACAAAAATATGATACACATCTACGCCCCCTGGCGTAGAAACCATGCAGTTTTTCAAGAAGAAATTTTTCCTAAAAGTGTTGTCGACATCAGTAGTATCGGTCAACAAACAACTTTTTTTTCAATCGAGATTTTAGAAGCTTATATTTTGCTGCAAGTACAACAGAAGCGGAAATTAAGACTTACGCCACCTGGTGGCCAAACCGTTTCTTACAAGAATTATAAATTGCATGCAAACGATTTCCCATGAGGAGTTGTATGCGGTGCAGAAAGAATTTTTCAAATCGGAGATTTAGAAGCAGAGATATAGGGGAAACGCAATTTACATTTACGCCCCTAGCGGAAAGTCTATGAATTTCTTGAAAATTTTGAAATTATATAAAACACATGTCACACTAGAAACACTATCCAACAAAGAAGGAATTTTTCAAATCGGACTCCTAGAAGTAAACATATTGACAAAAATAAGATATATGCCCACGCCCCCTGGCATAGAAACCATGCACTATTTAAAGAAGAAAATTTTTCTAAAAGGTTTGTCGACATGAGTATTATCCGTCAACAAACGACGTTTTTTTCAATCGAGAATTTAGAAGCTCATATTTTACTGTAAATACAAAGCAGCAGAATTAAGATTTACGCCTCCTGGTGGCCAAATTATTTTTTTATAAAAATTAGAATTTATGTGCAAACGATTTCCCATCAGGAGCTGTATCTGGTGCAGAAAGAATGTTTTAAATCGGAGATTTAGAAGCAGAGATATAGAGGGAAACGCGATATACCGCTACGCCTCCTAGCGGAAAGTCTTTGAATTACTTGAAAGTTTTGAAATTATATGAATCACATGTCACACTAGAAATACTATCCAACAAAGAAGGAATTTTTCAAATCGGACTCCTAGAAGTAGAGATATTGACAAGAATAAGATGTACATCTACGCCCCCTGGCGGAGAAACTGTGGAATATTTTAAGAAGAAAATATTCCGAAAAGGTATATCGATGTAAGTGGCATCAGTCCACGAAAGAATTTTTTTCAATCGATATTTTAGAAGCTACGATTTTAACAAGCGGCTAGATCCAGCACCTTGGCACACATCCAAGATTCTCTCGTGCAGGAAGCCACACCTCTCAGCCGTCAATCATTTAGGACTGTCAACATGGTCTGGTATTTTGTACCGTACAGGTAACGCAGATTTTTGAATCCAATCTGTTGTGACATCCTTCGGCGTGTTTTGCTACGTACAGAGCGTTGGTTACCCTCTTGGTCGTGTCTGCCATACGAAAGCATTGAAAAATTTAAGTAATTTTTAGAAGCTCATATTTTTTGTTAAACTGGTTTGTCAGTGTAAATTTTTTCTGTGTTTGACATACTCTTTTTGCTTGAATACTCTCTTTCCATGTTTCAAATTGCTCCAGCGATTCGAATGATAGCACACGATCTTCTTAATTATATCCATGAGTGTAGCATAAATGTTGCTTTAAATCTTCAGAATACAATGCAATTCTATCTTAAAAATGGAAAACACTTCTGTGCGATGTATTTATTGCGAAAAGAAATTCAGTAGTGTTAAAGATCGAAATATGCACGTTAAAGTGATTCACAAATCACAGAAATCCTTTGATTCACTTTGAAATTTCCATGTGCAGTAGAAAACTGTAATATTGCATTGTATTCTGAAGATTTAAATTAACATTTATGCTCTAATCATGGATATAATTTAGAAGATCGTGTACAAACTTTCGAATTGCTGGCGGAATTTGAAACATGGAAAAAGAGTATTGAAACAAAAGATAAAGTTTTTTTTGCCAAAGTCAGAGGTATTTTCGTTAATTTTGCTACAATTTCAAAACACTACATAAGCTAAAGAGCGAGCAAATCACAGCAAAATATGACGTAGCCATTCACAGTAAATTGCAATGAACTATTAAATCCCAAAGAACTGAAAAATATCAACAAGCTGAAGTATGCTGTCAAACACAGAAAAAAATTCTACACTGACAAACTAGTTTAACAGAAAATATGAACTTCTAAAAATTACTTAAATTTTCAATGCTTCCGTATGGCAGAAACGACCAAGAGGGTAACCAACGCTATGTATGTAGCAAAACACGCCGAGGGATATCACAACAGATCGGCTTTAAAAATCTGCGTTACCTGTACGGTAGAAACTACCAGACCATGTTGACAGTCCGAAATGATTGACGGCTGACGCAAAGGCTAACGGATGAGAGGTGTATCTTCCTGCACGGGAGAATCTTGGATGTGTGCCAAGCTGCTGGATCTAGCCGCTTGTCCGATTTTATGGCAAATACATCAGAAGCAAAAAATTAACGCTTACGCCCACCCTGGTGGCCAAAGTATTCTTTACCAAAAATTTTAAATTATATGCAAACGATTTTCCATCAGGAGTTGTATCCGCTGAAGAAAATTTTTTTCAAATTGGAGTTTTAGAAGAAAGATCTTTTTTCAAAAAAATTTTTCGAGTTGGAGTTTTAGCAAAAAGATCACCAACGCGAATACATAGTTGTTCGCTAAGCAATACGTTCCTAACTCCAATAGAACACTTCTTTTTTTTTTTTTTTTTTTCAATAAAATTATTTGAAACTTTTATTTAGGAAAATAAACTTTCGACAAGATGATCACGCGCTTTTATAAAATAATTTTGTATCGCACTTCCATATTCATCTACCAATCTATCGCTGATTTAAACGTAGCATGGCAAAGAGAAGCAAATTTTTAGTCCACTGTGTGTCCGTGTAAAATTGCGAAATTTCTTCTAGTAACAAATTTCAAAAAACAGACAAGACACAGTATATTCAAAAATATTTAAATTATGTTGGAAAAAAAAGTTAAGTGCGTAGTTACAATAAGTTTTAAAAATCTTAATCTCGGAAAAAATTTTAATGATCTTTAAAACAAAAATACTGGAAATAGGTTATATGAAATTCGTAATGTTATTTAAAGGTTTAATGCAGCAATGCCATTTGTACTGGCAATGCAATATTTGCAGATTAATTAAAGTACAATGCAAGCAATCATGTGTTTTCTATCTCTTTTCTAATCGTCTCAAAAATGCGTTTAAACACATGCTTGCTTTCGAAAAACAACTTAATCACACAAATTTTAATAAAAGTTTTTTGAAAATTTTAAATTTTCATTTTTCCAAATGTTTGTGTTAAAAAGAATCTTAACATTTAATAAAAACCTTCCGCCTCTGAGAAAATATCTCCAACATTTTAGGCTCATTACTTTTTCTATCATTATTTAACGACAATGGAGAAGTTATTCCTGTAATTTCTTCATGATAGAAAACACTTGAATTTATAATTAATATATAAGGTATTGAAATTGTGGACGAAGTTGAGGTATATTGTTAATAGAATATCTGTATATAATTTTACAGATGCAGAAGATTATTAATTGAATTTCCCCAAGTTGGAAATGTATGCTGCCTCAGCAATTAATTTGGAACATCGTGATATGTTTACACAAAGGATCATTCACGGCTAAAATAATGAATTAAATAAAAGCTGCACACTAGAGTTATGCTTTAGAAAGTTTTGAAACAGAAAAAAAGGCACGTAGAACGTGCTAAATTATTTAAGTAACATTTTATTAAATAATTAATAGATAACGTCAAATTTAGTCTTCGGTACATCCTTTCTGATGAACAGTCATTTGAAATGTTAACCATGAATGTTTTTTTGCATAAATATAGTGTACCTAATAAAGTGAGCCTCATAATAAAACATATCAAAGAATGAAAAACGTACGCAAAGTTTGCACTTACCCTCAAGTTCGGCATTGAAGTCCATTTCCGTTCTGAGAACTAATCAAATACTTGGAAGCAAAATAACAGGTGCTCACACCTTGAACTAAAAAATGCGAATGAGGGTGCCTCCAAATCTTGTGGGATTGCAATTTCAATTGACCAATGAAACTGCAACACCTGGACCCTCCCTCTTACGTCGGGCAAAAGAATTAACTGCCTGCTGGTCAGTCCATCTTCAGGAACAAAGGGAAGGGCCAAAGAGGGTCAATAAAATGGGGGCGAAAATTCTTCGATAGGATTAGCCTAAGAAGACAGGGGTGGAATTTTACAAGTGACTTAATCTTTAATTTGAGCTGTTAGGGTGCGCGGTGAATCCTTACCGTATGTTCTTCCATCTCTTGCTTGTAACAAACAACTCAGTTTTGGAAGTGGAGAGCTGTTTTCTAAATTGTGACATATTGAAATTTTTATTTTCATTGCTCAAGAAAAAAATAATATTAATAATTCGGACTGATACGTAGGAAGTATATTTACAATGTTACGATATTGTAAATTTATTTTTGATATTTACAAATAATGTTTTTATTATTTATATGTTAAAAAAATTCGGAATGATACGTAGGACGTAAATAAATTTACAATATCGTAACATTGTAAATATACAATATTATATATGTATATCACAATGTTACGATATTGTAAAATTATTTTCTATATTTACATATTAACAATTAATTTTTTCAATGTCATGATATTGTATATTTACAATGTTACGATATTGTAAAATTATTTTCTATATTTACATATTAACAATTAATTTTTTCAATGTCATGATATTGTATATTTACAATGTTACGATATTGTAAAATATGATTGAAGGCCACCATGAGCAACTTGATGGGTTATAATCTGTCGACCCCACCCTCTTGCCCCTAATGTAAGACCACAAGCCCCAGTGAAGGGAGAGAACCAGCGCCGTAAGACAAACACAACCAGAGATGGAAACGGGTCAAATATTTTGGACACGGACCCGATCGTCACATAATTCGACCTGACCCCGAGAAATATGCTTTGTACGCTCAAACTCGAATATATAATCATAATCATCATCATTGCCAGTCATCAATCCACTGCTGAGTGAAAGTCAACCCACGTTTCTTCCACAACGGACTGTCTTCGGCCAGTCGTAGACACGAGATATTAATTCGTAAGAATATACAACAAACACACACCCGTATGAACTGCTGTTACGATATTGTAAAAATATACGTATTGTTACAGTGGACAACCCCCCCCCCCATCCTAAAACCTGAAGAAAACTCTAAAATTTGTCCGCCATGTTGCATATGGTATGAGGCAGCTAGGAATCACAGTTCGGCAGGCTCACATGTTTTTTTTACAGTTCAGTTGTTTAATTTATTTCTCATTTACGTTGTTTTTTCTTTCGGATGTTCTCTGAATTAATTAACAAAATTGCGGGATAATTGGGAAGTCGCTCCAATGCTCTTGAAGGCAAGAAACGCAATATTTTTGCCGTTTTGAATTGTTTCTACCTGTGGGAAAAGGTAGCACTCAATGGTTGCTCTGGAAATTGATAAGAGCAAAGCGATAGGCCCAGAAGAGGACTTCTGGATTTCTTGAGGAGGGGCCGATGTTACGACCCACCCCCGCAATTAATTTAGTAATTAATGGGCGTGGTTGATGTGTGAAATTAATTAAGTATTAATTATGTTCGAGGCTTGATTGGAGTTTAAAAGTGTAAACAGCAGATAAAGTTTTATCTGGGGGTTTGGAAAGAAAAGAGGCGAAGAATTCTCTCTCTGGCTGGGTGGTCTCAGAATAGCTCTGTTAGGTCATAAATATCAGGGCGCAGCTGACGGGAAACTAAGCAACACGGAATGGTACCTTTCGAAGAGGGGTCCACTTGAGTAAATGAATGAAGATGGGGACAAAAGGTTTAGCGAATAATCGTAAATTCGTCGATTGTTTGGGGCATTTTCGAGAACAATTGCTCTCTGTGTGGTCCGTGCAGAAAAATAAGAGTTCGCACTTGGCATGAACATAAGGAAGAAAGTCAGTTGTCTGTATGCTCTCCGATGTGAAAGGCTGGATGCCTTGGATCTGCAGCAAAATGAATTGGGGAAAATGAAGCAGCAAACCTCCCCGCATTTGGTAAGAAATGGAGACAACTCGAGGCAGCTGGAGATGCCAGTTTGCCATAAAGACAGCAGAATGCCTAAATCCGCGGGATAAAGCAGAAATTTCTAGGCTGGAGCGTAATGGAACTCAGCGACTGTTTGGCCTAATGAAAGCCAAGTTACAGGGGAATTAAGAAGTCTGCGAGTGGACAGTGGTCATTCCAATGAGAAGCGAAGCCAAGCAAAGTCGGGTTCGGATGCCAACCACTGCAGTGTGGAATCGTCACCCCCATTCATCCCCTACTGTGGAGGAAGTGAAGAGATGCGCTTGTCTTACGGGGCGAAGCGAGGCCCCATGTGTGCGTGTGTGTGGTCACGTAAGCAGCGAAGCCACTACGTGTAAGTGCGACGGGATAAAAACATGAGCGTAAGAGCGGTGGCTTCGATACCTAACAAATATACAGGTGAAATGTTGAGTTGCCGATATACGCTTAAGGTAAAAGCCCGTCTGATTTCGCTCGGCCGAGAAAATTAATCTCAGGGCTGGCGGTCGCAACTCGATAAAAAAAATGGAAACGAAACCTGCGAGTGGCATATTTGAACTGCGTACTCAGGCAGGGTAGATAGATAGATGGTTTGCGAACGGAAAGGAACTGACTGAATTGGGAATGAACGGTCAAAAAGGACGGAAGGTAGCGACGGACGGAATCAACTATAGCAGCAGCGGAATTGAATGTGTCCCACTCTCCCAGCAGTCGACGTTCACAATTATTTCTTCACGACAACAGAAATCATTTCCCAGGAACACAGAAAATCAATCTTGGAAACCGCAACAGCAGATGTGAGAGGGCCTATTTTGTTTAACGGCCACCTTCAAATCGTCACGAGAATAGATCAGTGTGCACTCTAATCATTGCAACAAAGTGCGGCGTGATATTACCATTTTAATTGTGGGCTTCATTTACATCAAGCGTCAAAGTGAAGTGTTGAATCATCGGTGCTGCCACATGGTGCAAGTGTCTGTGTGTGTGTGTGTGTTTTTTTGTGTGTCGTGTGATATTATGTGATGCACAACGGATTTGCACAGCAAAGTCACGAAACTGTAAGTAGATGAATATTTCCTTTTTTTTTCTTTCTTCGCACATCTGCGAACTTGTGCCATCCCGACACCCAAAGCTGCATGGACATAGATGCAGTAATGCTGAGTGACTGAACCTCAGAGGAAATACCTGCACATACAGATTTCAATTTCTTACAGGGCCCATTTCCTGATTACTTTTTTTACATGAATAAGGGAGAAGGTGTGGCCACAAATTCCCGCTGGGCGGGACAGTTTCTTTAACTTTGGTTCAGGGCCAAAGCGAGCGGGGAAAGGGATCTGCATGTGCATGCTTATTAGATTTAGTTAATTAACTTTGGCAGTATTTCGCACCTATAATCTTATACCGCAAATTAACGTGCTTGTGTATTTTGTGTCGCGAGTATTTTTAATGTGATCGTTTGCATATAATTTTTTTTTCATTCTCTAAGCAATTGTATATGAATATCACCTGCAGCTCTATTTAGTGTGTAAACGAGTAGTATTTCTTGTTCAGATAGTCCGGTGGAGACTCAGTCGGCTTGTGTCTTCCGACAGTAATGTGTGACACCGTATGCTGCCCACATAAGAGGGGCAATTGTCTATACGCCCAGAGAGCGCCGGATCTGTTTAAATCTCGCAGAACGTTATTAAATGTTGTGTTGTGTATTTGAGAATCATGTGTTATTTGCGAAAGTGAGTGTTGTACTGGCTGGTTGGGGATTGAATGTACCGGAGTAAGATCCGGACCACTACACTCAGTCACGAATTGGTGATTGCGGGTGAACCTCATCACAACTCTGATCCCAAAGTATCATTTTTTTTTTTAGATTATTTTATTTTTTATTTGTTGTTGTTATTTTGTTCACAAGGTGGATTCACCCAAGCCTTATGCTTCGGGTCATTCTTCAACTTTTCATTTTTTATGTTCTGGTGTGAATCTTTGAGTGCAGCAGTGCACCTGAGATTCTCACCTGGTGCCGTGGCCAACTAAATTGTACTTCAGGTCTCAAGCACCGTTACCGGCAGACTCGGCAGGAACACTGCTAGTGCCGTGTAACAGTATCGTACGTATATTTTACAATTTCGTAACATTGTAAATATACAATATTCATCATCATTGTCAACCATTATCAATCCACTGCTGAACGAAGGTCTCCAAAAGTTTCCTCCACAACGGTCTGTCTTGTGCCAGTCTCCTCCATGTCACTCCCGCATACTTTCGAATTTCATCCACCCATCTTCCAGTTGTCTTCTTCTGGGTCTTTTCCTGTCCCTTGGAATCCAATCTAAAATTTCGGCTGTCCATCGATGGTCTGTTCTTCTGGCAGTATGTCCAGCCCATTGCCATTTCAGGGATTTAACTCTGATCATGATGTCTTCCACTCTTGTCATTTTTCGGATCCACGTGTTCCTCTTCTTATCTCTCCTGGTTACACCAAGCATGCACCTCTCCATGCTTTTTTGAGTTGTCCGCAGCCTTTGTATGTCTCTTTTAGTTAAGGTCCACGTCTCTGCACCTCCAGCTTGTTCTCTCGGTTGAGCCATGTCCAGTGTCACCTTCAAGCGGTGTGAAAGAACTTTAGTGAAGATTTTATAAACCACTGATAGGAGGCTGATAGGTCTGTAGTTCCTGAGATCCTCAATGTCACCTTTTTTATGTAGCAAGATCATTGCAGCGTTGTTCCAATCCTCAGGAATCTTCCCTTCATTAAGGCATCGAGTGAAAATTTGGGCGAGTACTGTTTCGATTTCTCCACTTGCTTCTTGTATGATGTCTACAGCAATTGCATCTTCTCCTGGAGCTTTTCCCCGCTTCATGTTCTTGATTGCATGTGCAACTTCTGCTGGGACTGGAAGAACTCTGGTACTGGTACCTTTCATGATGTCTGGAGTACATGTATCATCCCTTTCATATAATTTGGAGTAGAAATCTTTCACTCTTGTCAAAATTTCGCCTCTATTTCTTGTTACAGAACCATCTTCTTTTCTCAGTGCCATAATCTGTTTTTTCCCCTTACTGAGATGTCCCTTTGCTATCTTTAGGCTTTGGTTGTTTTCAATTGCTTTCCTTACTAGTTCACAGTGGAATTTTTTTTTTTTTTTTTGTTGGAGGTTTAACGACCACCGTGAGCAACTCAATGGGCTATAAGCAGTCGCCCGTCCCTAATTTAGGGTCACTGGTTCCAGGGAAGGGAGAGAGCCAGCGCCGTAAGACAAACACAACATCCATGCCCGACCGGGATTCGAACCCGGACCCCTTACGGACGAATGATCAGAGGCCAGCGCCTTAGACCACTGCGCCACCGGGGCGGCCAGTTGAATTTCCTTACGTCTTCAGTGATACTTTTTCGTACTGTCTTGCATAGCTCTATATATTCCACTTTGGAAGTCACATCTTCCTTAGTTGTCCTCATCACTCTTCTTTTTTGCATCAACATTTTGGTTTTTAATGATAATTTGTTCACATGCAATTTGTTCTTAGACCCAGCTAATTTTGTTGCTGTTTCCATAACAGCTTTGGTTACTTTTCTGTTAACTTCAGAAATATCCACTTCTTCCGACGTTAGGCCTTCTAAAACAGAGAATCTGTTCTTCAGTTCCAATTTGAAGGTATTATGGTGTTTTTTAAGGTTGGTTATGTCAATACATTTTGTTTGTCTTATGAGCTTGCTACGTTCGAGTTTAGTGTTGAGGTGCATCTTACATCTCACCAATCTATGGTCACTGCCTGTGTTGAACTTGTTTGGCACACTGCAGTCTTCTATGACGATTTTTTTGTCACACATAATAAAATCAATTTCACTTGTCGTCCCATTTGGATGTCTCCATGTCCATTTCCTGTGTGGCTTTTTCTTGAAAAAGGAGTTCAAGATGAAAAACCCTTCTGCCTCTGCAAACTCTACGAGAGTTTTTCCACGCTGGTTTCTGTTGCCGTGACCGAATTTACCTACTGAAGTTTCATTCTGTTGCCGTTGCCCTATTTTTGCATTGAAATCTCCCATAATTATCTTCAAGTGCTGCTTACCTTTATTATTTAGATGACGAATTTCCTCATAAAATTCTTCAATTTCTTCTTCAGGGTGACTTGTGGTGGGTGCATAAGTTTGAATAATCTGAGCCTGGTATCTTCTTGAGAGTTAGATAACGAGTCGTGCAGCTCTGTCAGAGGAACTTTCAACTTCTACAACTTTATTCTTCAGTTTCTTGTTTATCATAAATCCAACACCACTAGTTCTGCCAGTATCTGTCCCACGATAGTAGAAGAGATGTCCACTTTTCAGTTCAATGAGATCTTCTCCTTACCTCACTTAGCCCGACGATGTCCCACTTGATCCTTTGTAGTTCCTCTTCCAATTCAAGAAGCCTTGAATCAGAAGATAGGGAGCGTCCGTTGTACGTAGCCAAGGTCAGCATCAGATGGCAGCCTAGTCCGGTCCTCCGGGGATTCTTAGCACCCTCTGCCTTCATGTCGCACTGGGCGCTGCCTTGGCCAGGTACTTTCCAGCTGCCGGAGACTGAGGGCCAAGATTTAAGTTGTGGAGTCATTTTGGAGGGGTTTGGCCATAACTCACCAAGCTGGCCAAGCGGGTTGGTGAGTGTGGGATAGCATTTCCTCTAATCCCGATGGTATAGTTATACCGCTATTGGCGGTCGTCAGAGCCCCTTTAGTGGGAACAGGATGTACCACGAGAAGGCGAAGTTGACATTTGTCAAGGAGAGGCTGTGATGTTACGCATCACCTGACCTTACATCCCCACAATATTATAACATTGTAAATACAGAAAATAAATTTACAATATCGTGACATTGTAAATATACGTCGTACGTATCACTCCGAACTTTTTTTTTTTCTTGAGCAATGCAAATAAGAATTTCAATCTCCCACGTGGTCTTCTCCTGGGGGGGGGTCTTTTAATTCCCTTGGAATCCAGTCTAAAGTTTCGGTTGTTCATCGGTGGTCCATTATCCTGGAAATATGTGTAGCCCATTTCCATTTCAGGGATTTTACTCTAATCGTGATGTCTTCCACTGTTAATATTTTCCATATCCACGAGTTCCTCTTTTTATCGTTCTGGGTCACACTAAGCATGCATCTCTCAATGCAGCTTTCAGTTGTCTGCAGTCTTTGTATGTCTTTTTTCGGCCTCGTTCATTTCGTCGACAACTCATTTCCTTTTTTTTTTTTTTTTTTGATTGGAGGTTTAACGACCACCGTGAGCAACTCAATGGGTTATAAGCAGTCGCCCGTCCCTAATTTAGGGTCACTGGTTCCAGGGAAGGGAGAGAGCCAGTGTCTTAAGACAAACACAACATCCATGCCTCACCGGGATTCGAAATCAGAGGCCATCGCTTAGACCACTGCGCAACCGCTGCGGCCAACTCATTTTGTTGACTCCACTTCGTCGACAACTCATTTCGTCGACACTCACTTCGTTGATCATCATCATCATCATCATTGTCAACCATTATCAATCCACTGCTGGACGAAGGTCTCCCCAAGTTTCCTCCACAACGGTCTGTCTTGTGCCAGTCTCCTCCATGTCACTCCCGCATATTTACGAATTTCATCCACCCATCTCCCATGTGGTCTTTTTCTGGGTCTTTTCCTGTCCCTTGGAATCCAATCTAAAATTTCGGCTGTCCATCTATGGTCTGTCCTTCTGGCAGTATGTCCAGCCCATTGCCATTTTCAGGGATTTAACTCTGATCATGATGTCTTCCACTCTCGTCATTTTTCGGATCCACGAGTTCCTCTTCTTATCTCTCCTGGTTATACCAAGCATGCACCTCTCCATGCTTCTTTGAGTTGTCTGCAGCCTTTGTATGTCTCTTTTAGTTAAGGTCCACGTCTCTGCACCATACGTAAGCACTGGAAGGATGCATTGATCAAACACTTTTCTTTTAAGACATAATGGCATATTGCTCTTGAAAATTATGCTGTTTCTTCCAAAAGCTCTCCAGGCAAGTTTTGTACGCCGATTAATTTCTTCATCAATGTGACCCTCACTTGATATCTGCTGTCCAAGATAAACATACGTATCTGTTATCTCCAGTTTTTCTCCATCAATCGATAAATCTTCATTTCTTGTAAAAGCATTGAACATCACTTTTGTCTTCTGAAAGTTCATTTTTAATCCCACTTCTTTACTCTTGTCAGCAAGTTCCTGGATCATACTCTGCAGCTCTGATGGGGTAGTTGCAAAAATGACTACGTCATCAGCAAAACGAAGGTGGGTTAGATAATCTCCATTAATCTTTATCCCTTTGTTTTCCCAGTTCAGTGATTGAAAGACATTTTCCAATGTGGCATTAAAGAGCTTCGGAGATATGGTGTCACCTTGTCTCACTCCCTTTCCAATTTTTATGTGTGTTGTATTTTCAAACAGCCGAATCTTTGCACTTGCATTTTCATAGATGTTATTAATAATATTAATGTATGCATCTTCAATACCGCAGGATTTCAGAGCCGTGGTAACTGCTGATGGTTTCACCGAATCAAAGGCTTTTTTCATAATCGATAAAAGCCATGCACAATGAAAGTTCATATTCCCTCGCTCTTTCAATTAGTTCTCTCAGTACGTGGATATGATCTATTGTGCTGTAGCCACTCCTGAATCCAGCTTGTTCTCTCGGTTGAGCCATGTCCAGTGTTACCTTCAAGCGGTGTGAAAGAACTTTAGTGAAGATTTTATAAACCACTGATAGGAGGCTGATAGGTCTGTAGTTCCTGAGATCCTCAATGTCACCTTTTTTATGTAGCAGGATCATTGTAGCATTGTTCCAATCCTCAGGAATCTTCCCTTCATTAAGGCATCGAGTGAAAATTTGGGCGAGTACTGTTTCAATTTCTCCACTTGCTTCTTGTATGATGTCTATAGTAATTCCATCTTCTCCTGGAGCTTTCCCCCTCTTCATGTTCTTGATTGCATGAGCAACTTCTGCTGGGAGGACTGGAAGAACTCTGGTACCTTTCATGATGTCTGGAGTACATGTATCATCCCTTTCATATAATTTAGAGTAGAAATCTTTCACTCTTGTCAAAATTTCGCCTCTATTTCTTGTTATAGAACCATCTTCTTTTCTCAGAGCCATAATCTGTTTTCTTCCCTTACTGAGATGTCCCTTTGCTATCTTTAGGCTTTGGTTGTTTTCAATTGCTTTCCTCACTAGCTCACAGTTGAATTTCCTTACGTCTTCAGTGATACTTTTTCGTGTTGTCTTGCATAGCTTTATATATTCCACTTTGGAAGTCACATCTTCTTTAGTTGTCCTCATCTCTCTTCGTTTTTGCATCAACATTTTGGTTTTTCCTGATAATTTGTTCACATGCAACTTGTTCTTAGACCCAGCTAATTTTGTTGCTGTTTCCATTAGAGCTTTGGTTACTTTTCTGTTAACTTCCGAAATATCCACTTCTTCCGATGTTAGGCCTTCTAAAGCAGAGAATCTGTTCTTCAGTTCCAACTTGAAAGTATTATGGTGTTTTTTAAGGTTGGTTATGTCAATACATTTTGTTTGTCTTATGAGCTTGCCACGTTCCAGTTTAGTGTTGAGGTGCATCTTACATCTCACCAATCTATGGTCACTACCTGTGTTGAACTTGTTCAGCACACTGCAGTCTTCGATGATGAATTTTTTGTTACACATAATAAAATCAATTTCACTTGTCGTCCCAATTGGATGTCTCCATGTCCATTTCCTGTGTGGCTTTTTCTTGAAAAAGGAGTTCAAGATGAAAAATCCTTCTGCCTCTGCAAACTCAACGAGAGTATTTCCACGCTACTATACATTATATGCAAACAGTCGATTCCTCAAAATTTTCGTAAAATCTTCAGTTTTCAATTTAGAACCACCAAATTTGGTATACTATCTCATTGTACTCTAACTTAGACCGTACACGGTTTTTAGAAGGGGTCAGGGCCCGGGGTCAAGGGGGCCCCATACAAAATTTTCGTAAAATTTACAGTTTTCTATTTAGAAGCAACAAATTTGGTATAATATCTTATTGTACTCTTACACCAATTTAGACCATAGACGGAAAGAGTCGGGCCCCGGGGTCAAGGGGGCCCCATACAAAATGTTCGTAAAATGTACAGTTTTCGATTTATAACCGCCAAATTTGGTATACTATTTCATGGTACTCTAACTTAGACCGTACACTGGTTTTTGGAAGGGGTCTGGACCCAGGGTAAAGGGAGCCCCACACAAAATTTTCTCAAAAATTTCCATTTTTTACTGAAGAACTGCAACACAATTCTGCACTCTAATACCCTATCTTCGATCTAAGTTAGAGTACCATGAGATAGTATACCAAACTTGGTGGTTCTAAATTGAAAACTGTAGATTTTACGAAAATTTTGTATAGGGGCCCCGACCCCTTCCAAAATCCGTGTACGGTCTAAGTTACAGTACAATGAGATAGTATAAAAAAATTTGGTGGTTCTAAATTGAAAACTGTAGATTTTACGATAATGTTGTATGGGGCCCCTTGACCCCGACCTCTTCCGTCTATGGTCTAAGTTGGTGTAAGAGTACAATGAGATAGTATACCAAATTTGGTGGTTCTAAATTTAAAACTGTAGATCTTACAAAAATGTTGTATGGGGCCTCCTTGGTCCTGACCCCTTCCGGAAACAGTGTACGGTCTAAGTTAGAGTACCATGAGATAGTATACCAAAATTGGTGGTCCTAAATTGAAAACTGTAGATTTTACGAAAATGTTGTATGGGGCCCCTTTCACGCCGGGCCCGACCTCTTCCAAAAACCGTCTACGATCTGAGTTACAGTACCATGAGATAGTATACCAAATTTGGTGGATCTGAACTTTTTTCGGTTTTTAGGAAGCGACTGTTTGCATATACTGTATAGTGTCGACGAAATGTACCTGTCGACGAAATTAGTTGTCGACGAAGTGGCGTTGACGAAATTAGTTGTCGACGAAGTGATTGTCAACGAAGTGAACCAGAACCTCTTTTTTAGTTAAGGTCCACGTCTCTGCTCCGTACGAAAGCACTGAATGAATGCACTGGTTTGTTTTTTATTATTACCACTATTACAGGTTAAACACTTTTCTTTTATGACATAATGGCATATTGCTCTTAAAAATTGCACTGTTTCTTCCAAAAACTCTCCAACCAAATTTTATACGCCAAATAATTTATTCGGCAATGTGATCCTCGCTTGCTATTTGCAGCCCAAGGAAAATATCAGGAATTGGTTTTCTCAAACTTTTCCCCATCAATTGATAAATCTTCATTCGTTGTAAAAGCATTGTACACCAGTTTTGTCTTCTGAAAGTTCATTTTTAATCCCCATTTCCTTATAATTCTCAGCAAGCTCCCGGGTCATACTCTGCAGCTCTGAAGTATTATTTCAAAGACGTCTGAAGGGTTCTGCGAAATATATTTTTTCTATTAAAAAATAAAACGGGGATAAAACTGGGTCATGAACACCTTGACTCGACCCGTTTGACCTGCAAGACATTGTCGCCCCGGTGACCCTTTTCCATATCTGAACACAAAATGCATGACTACCGGGATTCGATCCCGAACCCTTCTCAGATGAATGGTCAAAAGACAGCGCTTAAACAACTGCGACACGGGTGCTGCCTTGACATATTCTGTACACATAGTTTAGTCGAAGTAGGTAATATTAAACCGAAATATTATGAAACTTACTGACTAGGACAGGATTTGTCTGACATGAATGAACATGAATGACATGAATGATTTAAGTGCAGAATTTGTCTGACATGAATGAACTGTCTACTGATTTAAAATTTCCGTTACACAGCCATGTACAAAATGTAAAATTTGTGTTTAAAAAATTAGCTGCAAGGAAGGTTGAAGAGTTAAATGTAGTAAACTGAAAATGTTCAAAAATATAATCAAACTAAATTTGAACTGGCACTATGGTGCGCTTCCCTCTGTGTTGTTACATATATTTTTAAATAAATACTCAAAGTTGAAAAATGGTTGCTTAAATAACAAGTCCGGAAAAGAAATTATGCTATATTTGAAGCAGCTACTTAAGGAAACTGGTCTTCTTACAAACAATCTCCAAATGTGACTCACTAACAATTAAACTTCTTACATGTGCCTCACTAACAATCAAAATTCTTACATGTGTCTCACTAACAATCAAAATTCTTACATGTGCCTCACTAACAATCTCCAAATTTTGGCGAAGACACTCGGTAATCATCATTAGAGAGGAACTGAATCCTAGCCCAGTCTAACTATTATAAATCCCGTAAAAATAAATATATTTTAATCTTCATTTTTTTATATTTTCAATCTTTATTTCATGCGTGGGAAAAAATTATCGAGCATGCATGTTTAACACATGTTAATAACCGTAGAGGAGGGGGTGCGAAATCAATAAAAGGGGATTTTATTTTTATGTGTGCATGGGCGAGAAATTATGCACATATGTAAATTGTGTGATGGACATTAAATCACATTGATCTTACAAATTATGAACATTTTAGATCAACTTTTTTTATGTGTATTACGTAGAACGGATGTTAAACGTGGAAATTTACCAGACAGGCAACATTCCGAAGTGCCTATTGTATTCACGGTGGCACCGCTATTGTTCCTGGCCGGGGACACGGAGAGCTAAAGGTCAGCGAGAGGATAGCTCAAGGTCAGCACCGGAATGCACAGATCAAGAAGGAAAGGGTAGGGTTACAGAGAGGCGGGGGGTGGGGTCGCCGAATCTACGAGTGCTCCGGCTAGGAAAGAGAGGAGCGCCTCTGGCGAAGAAGGCAGGAGCCAATCAGGAGGCGAGGAGAAGTCACTGGGGAAAAACGTCAGGATAGAAGGGGTTAGAAAAGAATACAGCGAAACAGACAGTCAGAGCTGGGAACGGATCAAGGAGAAGTGCTGGGAAACAGCACAGACAGTGGAAGCTCGTAGCTGATCGGGGAACGGTGCTGGGGAGCAGCACTGGAAAAGAAATTTGGTGATAGGACGTGCCAGCTAGGGCACGGGGGAAAACGATCGTATTTGGAAAAGCTGGGCGGAGACACCGGCGGTCTGTAACGACGTACGGGAAAAAGCGATTTGAGAGGACACGTGTTCGGGACGGAACACGAGGCAGAGCTTCCGAACAAAGGAAGAGTGAGGTGAACGAAAAGTTACGACGATTAAAACCTTTCACGTCTGTGATAGAAAAAGAATGAGCAAAGCGTTATTGGCAGAAAAGAGCATTCTTTAATGAATAGGGACTCTGAGCATTTTTTCGTGGAACTGCAATTTGCAGGAGCTCGGGTCAAGGAACGATAGCTGCCGAAACAATTATCTTTGATTAAACATTTTTGTTAAGTTTTCAACAAGCCTGAGATTGAATTCATGCTTGGAATGTCTTGCCATTATTTTTACTTCCCCTCTCCCGAAAAACACATTATTTCTAGTAAAGCTGGGAGAGCAAGAACGCCGGGCTGTCTTCAACTTTTCGTTGATAGACAGTTTCTAGACAAAAAGAACCTTACAAAATTTTTCTCCCTGCTGTGGGGAATTTTCATTACCGCTGAAAGCCAGTGTTGTTTGGCCGATGAGCCTTAATTTACATAATGAGCTTCCACCCCTACAGCAGAGGAAGGAAATTGTAGGGGCGACAAATTATGCACATATGTAAATAGCTATTCAAAATGGCACGCACACACACACATATATATATATATCATCATCATCATCGTCGTCAACCTTTATCAATCCACTGCTGGACGGTCTCCACAAGTTTCCTCCACAACGGTCTGTCTTGTGCCAGTCTCCTCCATGTCACTCCCGCATACTTTCGAATTTCATCCACCCATCCTCCACGTGGCCTTCTTCTGGGTCTTTTCCTATCCCTTGGAATCCAATCTAAAATTTCGGCTGTCCATCGACGGTCTGTCCTTCTGGCAGTATGTCCAGCCCATTGCCATTTCAGGGATTTAACTCTGATCATGATGTTTTCCACTCTTTTCATTTTTCGGATCCACGAGTTCCTCTTCTTATCTCTCCTGGTTGCACCAAGTATGCACCTCTCCATGCTTTTTTGAGTTGTCCGCAGCCTTTGTATGTCTCTTTTAGTTAAGGTGCACGTCTCTGCACCATACGTGAGCACTGGAAGGATGCATTGGTCAAACACTTTTCTTTTAAGACATAATGGCATATTGTTCTTGGAAATTGTGCTGTTTCTTCCTAAAGCTCTCCAGGAGAGTTTTGTACGCCGATTAATTTCTTCATCAATGTGACCCTCACTTGATACCTGCTGTCCAAGATTAACGTACGTGTCTGTTATCTCCAGCTTTTCTCCATCAATCGATAAATCTTCATTTCTTGTAAAAGCATTGTACATCACTTTTGTCTTCTGAAAGTTCATTTTTAATCCCACTTCTTTACTCTTGTCAGCAAGTTCCTGGATCATACTCTGCAGTTCTGATGGGGTAGTTGCAAAAATGACTATGTCATCTGCAAAACGAAGGTGGGTTAGATAATCTCCATTAATCTTTATCCCTTTGTTTTCCCAGTTCAGTGATTGAAAGACATTTTCCAATGTGGCATTAAGCCGCCCCGGTGGCGCAGTGGTCTAAGCGATAGCCTCTGATCATTCGTCCGAACGGGGTCCGGGTTCGAATCCCGGTGAGGCATGGATGTTGTGTTTGTCTTACGGCACTGGTTCTCTCCTTCCCTGGAACCAGTGACCCTAATTTAGGGACGGGCGACTGCTTATAGCCTATTGAGTTGCTCACGGTGGTCGTTAAACCTCCAATCAAAAAAAAAAAAAAAAATGTGGCATTAAATAGCTTCGAAGATATGGTGTCACCTTGTCTTACTCCTTTTCCAATTTTTATATGTGTTGTATTTTCAAACAGGCGGATCTTTGCACTTGCATTTTCATAGATGTTATTAATAATACAGTATTAATGTACGCATCTTCAATACCGCAGGATTTCAGAGCCATTGTAACTGCTGATGGTTTCACCGAATCAAAGGCTCTTTCATAATCGATAAAAGCCATGCACAATGGAAGTTCATATTCCCTTCGCTCTTTCAATTAGTTCTCTCAGTACGTGGATATGATCTATTGTGCTGTAGCCACTCCTGAATCCAGCTTGTTCTCTCGGTTGTGCCATGTCCAGCGTCACCTTCAAGCGGTATGAAAGAACTTTAGTGAAGATTTTATAAACCACTGATAGGTCTGTAATTCCTCAGATCCTCAATGTCACCTTTTTTATGTAGCAAGATCATTGTAGCGGTGTTTCAATCCTCAGGAATCTTCCCTTCATTAAGACATCGAGTGAAAATTTGGGCGAGTACTGTTTCGATTTCTCCACTTGCTTCTTGTATGATGTCTACAGTAATTCCATCTTCTCCTGGAGCTTTTCCCCGCTTCATGTTCTTGATTGCATGTGCAACTTCTGCTGGGAGGACTGGGAGAACTCTGGTACTGGTACCTTTCATGATGTCTGGAGTACATGTACCATCCCTTTCATATAATTTGGAGTAGAAATCTTTCACTCATGTCAAAATTTCGCCTCTATTTCTTGTTACAGAACCATCTTCTTTTCTCAGTGCCATACTCTGTTTTTTCCCCTTACTGATATGTCCCTTTGCTATCTTTAGGCTTTGGTTGTTTTCAATTGCTTTCCTTACTAGTTCACAGTTGAATTTCCTTACGTCTTCAGTGATACTTTTTCGTACAGTCTTTTATAGCTCTATATATTCCACTTTGGAAGTCACATCTTCTCTAGTTGTCCTCATCTCTCTTCTTTTTTGCATCAACATTTTGGTTTTTCCTGATAATTTGTTCACATGCAACTTGTTCTTAGACCCATCTAATTTTGTTGCTGTTTCCATAAGAGCTTTGGTTACTTTTCTGTTAACTTCAGAAATATCCACTTCTTCCGATGTTAGGCCTTCTAAAGCAGAGAATCTGTTCTTCAGTTCCAACTGAAGGTATTATGGTGTTTTTTAAGGTTGGTTATGTCAATACATTTTGTTTGTCTTATGAGCTTGCTACGTTCGAGTTTAGTGTTGAGGTGCATCTTACATTTCACCAATCTATGGTCACTACCTGTGTTGAACTTGTTTAGCACACTGCAGTCTTCTATGATGAAATTTTTGTTACACATAATAAAATCAATTTCACTTGTCGTCCCATTTGGATGTCTCCATGTCCATTTACTGTGTGGCTTTTTCTTGAAAAAGGAGTTCATGATGAAAAACCCTTCTGCCTCTGCAAACTCTACGAGAGTATTTCCACGCTGGTTCCTGTTGCTGTGACCGAATTTACCTACTGAAGTTTCATTCTGTTGCCGTGACCGAATTTACCTACTGAAGTTTCATTCTGTTGCCTTTGCCCTATTTTTGCATTGAAATCTCCCATAACTACGTAGCCAAGGTGCTTACCTTTATTATTTAGATGACAAATTTCCTCATAAAATTCTTCAATTTCTTCTTCAGGGTGACTTGTGGTGGGTGCATAAGTTTGAATAATCTGAGCCTGGTATCTTCCCGAGAGTTGGAAAACGAGTTGTGCAGCTCTGTCAGAGGAACTTTCAACTTCTACAACTTTATCCTTCAGTTTCTTGTTTATTATAAAACCAACACCACTAGTTCTGCCAGTATCTGTCCCACGATAGTAGAAGAGATGTCCACTTTTCAGTTCAATGAGATCTTCTCCTTACCTCACTTAGCCCGACGATGTCCCACTTGATCCTTTGTAGTTCCTCTTCCAATTCAAGAAGGCTTGAATCAGAAGATAGGGAGCGTCCATTATACGTATCCAAAGTCAGCATCAGATGGCAGCCTAATCCGGTCCTCCGGGTATTCTAAGCACCCTCTGCCTTCATGTCGCACTGGCAGCTGCCTTGGCCAGGTACATTCCAGCTGCCGGAGACTGAGGGCCAAAATTTAAGTTGTGGAGTCATTTTGGAGGGGTTTGGCCATAACTCACCACGCTGGCCAAGCGGGTTGGTGAGTGTGGGATAGCATTTCCTCTAATCCCGATGGTATATTTATACCGCTATTGGCGGTCGTCAGAGCCCCTTTAGGTGGAACAGGATGTACCGCGAGAAGGCGGGGTTGATATTTGTCAAGGAGAGGCTGTGGTGTTACGCATCACCTGACCTTACATCCCTATATATATATATATACTCAAAACATGCTACTTCGAAATACACTATCTACCAACAAGTAATTGGACACCTGTGATAGCAAAGGAAAACGAAGTTTATTCACCTTCAATAGTTGGCGGAGCTTCCACGAGCGGCAATTACAGCTGCGACCCTCCGAGGCATACTCTCAACTAGGCTTTGTACGACGGCTAGCGGTATTTTCTTCCACTCGGCTTAGAGAAGACAGGTCAGTTCCTTCACCGATTTCGGACGGTGGGGGCACCCCTTAAGTCGACGCTCCAACTCGTCACAGAGGTGCTCGATAGCGTTGAGGTCCGGGCTCTGCTCAGGCCAGTCCATTCGATTAACCTTATTGTTACCATACCAAGCCATGGTGGACCTCGCAACATGGCAGGTGGCATTGTCATCCTGAAAGTAACATGGTTCCGCCCCGTAATACTGCCACAACGTAGGAAGCGCATGGTCATCCAAAATGGTGCAGTAGGTCTCGGCGTTGAGTCTACCAGGAATTGCGACCAAGGGTACCGTGCCATACCAGGAGAAACACCCCTATAGCATATTTCCACCGCCGCCGAACTTCACAGTTGGCACAATACATTCCGGCAGGAGGCGTTCTCGAGGCAGACGCCAAACCCAGACCCTGCCATCCGAACGGTAGAGGGTGAACCTTGATTCGTCGCTCCATGGAACCTGTTTCCAGTGTTCAACGGTCCACTGTCGACGTTCTTTGCACCACGTTAGCCGAGCAGCGCTATTAGACTTGATGATCAAAGGCTTGTGGGCGGCAGCACGTGATAACCGAGCAGATGGGCTACCTTACGGATGGTATTCATCGAAAGAACACTCCCGGATGCTTGTTGAAACACCTCGCTAATGGCCCACCGATTTGTTGCGGTTCTTCCGAATTTCCCTGGCCAGCACCCATCGGTCTCTAACTCCCCGTTTTATGGGCTGCCGGGTCGGGGCACATTCTGACAGTCACCTCTCATCTTGCACTTGCCAATCACGTAGGCCACTGTCGATTTTTGGTACTTCAACTCGCTGGATATGTCACGTATGAATCGGCCATATCTGTGATACGAGACGATTACACCTTTCTCGAAATCAGAGAGCTCCGAACGCGTGGCATCTTGCGTGCGACTGGTTGCGTTTTTGGTTCCTACACGATATTTAACGGCGGCGGTCGTGAAGTGTATCAGGACCGCAGATATCGTCGATTGCAGGGGTGTCCAATTACTTGTTGGTAGACAGTGTATAATAACTAGTCGAATGCTATTTTGAATAACTACCGTAAAATAAACACGTAAAAAGTTATTTTACGGAAGCCATTCAAAATAGCATTCGACTATTTATTATATAAAGAATATGTGCAGAAATGTGCACTTACACTCAACTTCCGTGTGTGTGTCCATTGTGATTCCTTAAGATCGGCAAGAGAAGAAGGTAAACACGACTTTACACTTTGAAAATCAATATGCGAATGAGTGCACATGAAATTCTCCCGTGAATTCAGTGTGAGTTGACCAGTGCGATTGCGCTGACAAACCCTACGTGGACAAAAACTGCGAAGTAATCGCCTTTGCGCCCGGTGCCGAAAACAGCTTTCGCGCACGTTGCTACCCTTTGTGTCTCCCAGAAATAGCGATGTCTCAGGATTCTCCGTTTCTTTTTTATTGTTCCCCACCACTGATTGCTGGAGGGACCTGCAGTAGTTAATAAATCCCAGAGCTGGATGGGATTAAGGAGAATAGTTTTCATTGAACGGGATCGAGGGCAAAGCAGGTCCGTTCGTCGCTGCTTGGTTAGGCCCAATTAAGGCGCGCAAAAACTTCCAGTGCCGTGACGTCTCACAAAGAGATGTGCATTTTTCTGTGAGAGCACTGGAGCAACATCGCTTTCAACTGAGTTGCCCACTTAACTAAATATGCGTTTAAGAGGAATGGTTGATCTCATGCTGCTAAACTACTTACGATATGCTCTAGTTAAATTGAACATCTCATCCAGAGGTAAAATATAGGAAAATATTGTAAATAATTACGGAGAAAATTTTAAAATGAGAATACAGACGGACATGTGATTATGAAAGCTTGTTTTTATTGCTTTTGCGATTTCGCGTCACTCTGATAGGAAATCAGCATTTCACATTTTCCGCAAATACGTGACATTCCCAAAACGAATCTTCCATTGATTAATATTAACGGGGCATTTTAAAAAAATGAAATAAATAAAAATGAAAAGACATTTGTTAAATGCTTGAAGTTCCTTGTCATATGCAACAGCCGAAAGGATAGAAAATTTTCTTTTTGCGCGATTTTTCAACAAAAACGTCATTTTTGTTTTTCGTGTAGTTGTTTAAAAATAAATGCTCGAAAACACTGAAACGCATTTCATGGCTAACTCGATATCAATTCTTTCACTTCTAATGCAAACTTCAGGAACTGAGAATTCAGAAATGTTATCCCGAGCCAGATTTTTAGACAGTAATTTTATGTTCCCCTAAGGAACACGTGTTCGTTCTCTTTACGTAAAAACATATGGAATTATTTATAACATGTAATTAAAGGAAGTATTACTGGTCCACCTAGGTCAAGTAGTTCAAAATATTATTTTAACTTCGGAATGAGAAAATCTAGAGTTATATCTCATTATCTGATATTATTTTTTTCTGGAAAGAGGGGCAGTTCAACTTATCGTTTGGTCTGAATGCCGTATATCTGTGACAAATCGGAATAGATAATAAAACGTGATGACTTGTTAATAGGCGGCGTCGTGCAAATAATTTTATAAAAACGTTGGCAGTACGCTTTGGCCAAACTTCTAGTATTTTTTCAATGATTTCGCGCATCGAAAGTCTGTATCAGATCTTTCTGTAGAATTGCATCATTCTTTTAGAGCACCGAAAGTCTGTATCAGATCTTTCTGTAGAATTGCATCATTTGCTTCCTCTTTTCTTTTGGGTAAGTGCTCTAAGTTTTTAGATGGAGTTTTCCTTTTATGAGTGTCTTTCTCAGAAAGATATTTTGGCAGATTAGGAAAAAATACAGGGTACCACATTTTTGCTGAGCCGAAAACCAAAGTGAAGAACAACAGTAATAGAGCCATCCCCTCTAATGACGCTATCTCCATTTTCAGCAAAACCAGCCTTTCCTCGGAATTTTCTTTAACCACTGTTGAAGTCTGTTTTCTTCATTCGGAAATTTAAACCTTTTAATTTTATCTTTAGCAGGACCTTAATTTGATGTACCTCCCGACCTTCATTCCGGGATACAACAGCTAGAACGCATTATTGGTTTCAAAATAAATGCGCTGACATTATCAATAAATCGTTTTTGGTGCACTGAAAAACAATTTCTGAAATTCACGAGGCATTTTCCGTGATTTCTTTGGTGAATTAATTTCATTTCTGATACAACTTTTTCCGTGAAATGACGGGAAAAACTCTGAATTTCCGGACCTTTTCGTAGTTATTATAGTTATACCGCCTTTTTTATAGTTATACCGCCAATAGCGGTATAACTATACCATCGGGATTAGAGGAAATTCTATCCCACACTCACCAACCCGTTTGGCCAGCGTGGTGAGTTATGGCCAAACCCCTCCAAAATGATTCCACAACTTAAATCTTGGCCCTCAGTCTCCGGCAGCTGGAATGTACCTGGCCAAGGCAGCGGCCAGTGCAACATGAAGGCAGAGGGTGCTGAGAATCCCCGGAGGACCGGACTAGGCTGCCATCTGATGCTGACCTTGGCTACGTACAATGGATGCTCCCTATCTTCTGATTAAAGGCTTCTTGAATTGGAAGAGGAACTACAAAGGATCAAGTGGGACATCGTGGGGCTAAGTGAGGTAAGGAGAAAAGGAGAAGATCTCATCGAACTGAAAAGTGGACATCTCTTCTACTATCGTGGGACAGATACTGGC
This sequence comes from Macrothele yani, assembly GCA_039090855.1. Taxonomy (NCBI): domain Eukaryota; kingdom Metazoa; phylum Arthropoda; class Arachnida; order Araneae; family Macrothelidae; genus Macrothele; species Macrothele yani. Next base: position 39,669,538 of record CM077004.1, read on the forward strand.
AGAACTAGTGGTGTTGGATTTATAATAAACAAGAAACTGAAGGATAAAGTTGTAGAAGTTGAAAGTTCCTCTGACAGAGCGGCACGACTTGTTATCCAACTCTCGAAAAGATACCAGGCTCAGATTATTCAAACTTATGCACCCACCACAAGTCATCCTGAAGAAGAAATTGAAGAATTTTATGAGGAAATTTGTCATCTAAATAATAAAGGTAAGCAGCATTTGAAAATAATTATGGGAGATTTCAATGCAAAAATAGGGCAACGTCAACAGAATGAAACTTCAGTGGGTAAATTCGGTCACGGCAACAGAAACCAGCGTGGAAATACTCTCGTTGAGTTTGCAGAGGCAGAAGGGTTTTTCATCTTGAACTCCTTCTTCAAGAAAAAGCCACACAGGAAATGGACTTGGAGACATCCAAATGGGACGACAAGTGAAATTGATTTTATTATGTGTAACAAAAAATTCGTCATAGAAGACTGCAGTGTGCTAAACAAGTTCAACACAGGTAGTGACCATAGATTGGTGAGATGTAAGATGCACCTCAACACTAAACTTGAACGTGGCAAGCTCAAAATCTATAATCTAAACAAAATCTATTGACATAACCAACCTTAAAAAACACCATAATACCTTCAAGTTGGAACTGAAGAACAGGTTCTCTGCTTTAGAAGGCCTAACATCAGAAGAAGTGGACATCTCTGAAGTTAACAGAAAAGTAACCAAAGCTCTTATGGAAACAGCAAGAAAATTAGCTGGGTCTAAGGACAAGTTGCATGTAAATAAATTATCAGGAAAAACGAAAATGTTGATGCAAAAAAGAAGAGAGATGAGGACAACTAAAGAAGATGTGACTTCCAAAGTGGAATATATAGAGCTATGCAAGACAGTAAGAAAAAGTATCACTGAAGACGTAAGAAAATTCAACTGTGACCTAGTGAGGAAAGCAATTGAAAACAACCAAAGCCTAAAGATAGCAAAGGGACATCTCAGTAAGGGAAGAAAACAGATTATGGCACTGAGAAAAGAAGATGGTTCTGTAACAAGAAATAGAGGCGAAATTTTGACAAGAGTGAAAGATTTCTACTCCAAATTATATGAAAGGGATGATACATGCACTCCAGACATCATGAAAGATACCAGTACCAGAGTTCCTCCAGTCCTTCCAGCAGAAGTTGCACATGCAATCAAGAACATGAAGCGGGGAAAAGCTCCAGGAGAAGATGGAATTACTGTAGACATCATACAAGAAGCAAGTCGAGAAATCGAAACAGTACTCGCCCAAATTTTCACTCGATGCCTTAATGAAGGAAAGATTCCTGAGGATTGGAACACCGCTACAATGATCCTGCTACATAAGAAAGGTGACATTGAGGATCTCGGAAACTACAGACCTATCAGCCTCCTATCAGTAGTTTATAAAATCTTCACTAAAGTTCTTTCACACCGCTTGAAGGCAACACTGGACATGGCTCAACCGAGAGAACAAGCTGGATTCAGGAGTGGCTACAGCACAATAGATCATATCCACGTGCTGAGAGAACTAATTGAAAGAGCGAGGGAATATGAACTTCCACTGTGCATGGCTTTTATCGATTATGAAAAAGCCTTTGATTCGGTGAAACCATCAACAGTTACAATGGCTCTAAAAACCTGCGGTATTGAAGATGCATACATTAATATTATTAATAATATCTATCAAAATGCAAGTGCAAAGATTAGGCTGTTTGAAAATACAACACACGTAAAAATTGGAAAGGGAGTGAGACAAGGTGACATCATATCTCCGAAGCTCTATGATGCCACATTGGAGGGTGTTTTTCAGTCGATGAGCTGGGAAAACAAGGGGATAAAGATTAATGGAGATTATCTAACCCACCTTCGTTTTGCTGATGACGTAGTCATTTTTGCAACTAGCCCATCAGAGCTGCAGAGTATGATCCAGGAACTTGCTGACAAGAGTAAAGAAGTGGGATTAAAAATGAACTTTCAGAAGACAAAAGTGATGTTCAATGCTTTTACAAGAAATGAAGATTTATCGATTGATGGAAAAAAGCTGGAGATAACAGACACGTACGTTTATCTTGGACAGCAGATATCAAGTGAGGGTCACATTGATGAAGAAATTAATCGGCGTACAAAACTTGCCTGGAGAGCTTTTGGGAGAAACAGCATAATTTTCAAGAGCAATATGCCATTATGTCTTAAAAGAAAAGTGTTTGATCAATGCATCCTTCCAGTGCTTACGTATGGTGCAGAGACGTGGACCTTAACTAAAAGAGACATACAAAGGCTGCAGACAACTCAAAGCAGCATGGAGAGGAGCATGCTTGGTGTAACCAGGAGAGATAAGAAGAGGAACACGTGGATCCGAAAAATGACAAGAGTGGAAGACATCATGATCAGAGTTAAATCCCTGAAATGGCAATGGGCTGGACATACTGCCAGAAGGACAGATCATAGATGGACAGCCGAAATTTTAGATTGGATTCCAAGGGACAGGAAAGGTCCCAGAAGAAGACCACAAGGGAGATGGGTGGATGAAATTCGAAAGTATGCAGGGGTGACACGGAGGAGACTGGCACAAGACAGACCGTTGTGGAGGAAACTTGGGGAGACCTTCGTCCAGCAGTGGATTGATAATGGTTGACAATGATGATGATGATGATGATTTTCCGCAAACACGTGACATTCCCAAAACGAATCTTCCATTGATTAATATTAACGGGGCATTTTAGAAAATGAAATAAATAAAAATGAAAAGACATTTGTTAAATGCTTGAAGTTCCTTGTCATATGCAACAGCCGAAAGGATAGAAAACTTTCTTTTTGCGCGATTTTTCAACAAAAACGTCATTTTTGTTTTTCGTGTAGTTGTTTAAAAATAAATGCTCGAAAACACTGAAACGCATTTCATGGCTAACTCGATATCAATTCTTTCACTTCTAATGCAAACTTCAGGAACTGAGAATTCAGAAATGTTATCCCGAGCCAGATTTTTAGACAGTAATTTTATGTTCCCCTAAGGAACACGTGTTCGTTCTCTTTACGTAAAAACATATGGAATTATTTATAACATGTAATTAAAGGAAGTATTACTGGTCCACCTAGGTCAAGTAGTTCAAAATATTATTTTAACTTCGGAATGAGAAAATCTAGAGTTATATCTCATTATCTGATATTATTTTTTTCTGGAAAGAGGGGCAGTTCAACTTATCGTTTGGTCTGAATGCCGTATATCTGTGACAAATCGGAATAGATAATAAAACGTGATGACTTGTTAATAGGCGGCGTCGTACAAATAATTTTATAAAAACGTTGGCAGTAGGCTTTGGCCAAACTTCTAGTATTTTTTCAATGATTTCGAGCATCGAAAGTCTGTATCAGATCTTTCTGTAGAATTGCATCATTCTTTTAGAGCATCGAAAGTCTGTATCAGATCTTTCTGTAGAATTGCATCATTTGCTTCCTCTTTTCTTTTGGGTAAGTGCTCTAAGTTTTTAGATGGAGTTTTCCTTTTATGAGTGTCTTTCTCAGAAAGATATTTTGGCAGATTAGGAAAAAATACAGGGTACCACATTTTTGCTGAGCCGAAAACCAAAGTGAAGAACAACAGTAATAGAGCCATCCCCTCTAATGACGCTATCTCCATTTTCAGCAAAACCAGCCTTTCCTCGGAATTTTCTTTAACCACTGTTGAAGTCTGTTTTCTTCATTCGGAAATTTAAACCTTTTAATTTTATCTTTAGCAGGACCTTAATTTGATGTACCTCCCGACCTTCATTCCGGGATACAACAGCTAGAACGCATTATTGGTTTCAAAATAAATGCGCTGACATTATCAATAAATCGTTTTTGGTGCACTGAAAAACAATTTCTGAAATTCACGAGGCATTTTCCGTGATTTCTTTGGTGAATTAATTTCATTTCTGATACAACTTTTTCCGTGAAATGACGGAAAAAACTCTGAATTTCCGGACCTTTTCGTAGTTATTATAGTTATACCGCCTTTTTTATAGTTATACCGCCAATAGCGGTATAACTATACCATCGGGATTAGAGGAAATTCTATCCCACACTCACCAACCCGCTTGGCCAGCGTGGTGAGTTATGGCCAAACCTCTCCAAAATGATTCCACAACTTAAATCTTGGCCCTCAGTCTCCGGCAGCTGGAATGTACCTGGCCAAGGCAGCGGCCAGTGCAACATGAAGGCAGAGGGTGCTAAGAATCCCCGGAGGACCGGACTAGGCTGCCATCTGATGCTGACCTTGGCTACGTACAATGGATGCTCCCTATCTTCTGATTCAAGGCTTCTTGAATTGGAAGAGGAACTACAAAGGATCAAGTGGGACATCGTGGGGCTAAGTGAGGTAAGGAGAAAAGGAGAAGATCTCATCGAACTGAAAAGTGGACATCTCTTCTACTATCGTGGGACAGATACTGGCAGAACTAGTATTGTTGGATTTATAATAAACAAGAAACTGAAGGATAAAGTTGTAGAAGTTGAAAGTTCCTCTGACAGAGCGGCACGACTTGTTATCCAACTCTCGAAAAGATACCAGGCTCAGATTATTCAAACTTATGCATCCACCACAAGTCATCTTGAAGAAGAAATTGAAGAATTTTATGAGGAAATTTGTCATCTAAATAATAAAGGTAAGCAGCATTTGAAAATAATTATGGGAGATTTCAATGCAAAAATAGGGCAACGTCAACAGAATGAAACTTCAGTGGGTAAATTCGGTCACGGCAACAGAAACCAGCGTGGAAATACTCTCGTTGAGTTTGCAGAGGCAGAAGGGTTTTTCATCTTGAACTCCTTCTTCAAGAAAAAGCCACACAGGAAATGGACTTGGAGACATCCAAATGGGACGACAAGTGAAATTGATTTTATTATGTGTAACAAAAAATTCGTCATAGAAGACTGCAGTGTGCTAAACAAGTTCAACACAGGTAGTGACCATAGATTGGTGAGATGTAAGATGCACCTCAACACTAAACTTGAACGTGGCAAGCTCAAAATCTATAATCTAAACAAAATCTATTGACATAACCAACCTTAAGAAAACACCATAATACCTTCAAGTTGGAACTGAAGAACAGGTTCTCTGCTTTAGAAGGCCTAACATCAGAAGAAGTGGACATCTCTGAAGTTAACAGAAAAGTAACCAAAGCTCTTATGGAAACAGCAACAAAATTAGCTGGGTCTAAGGACAAGTTGCATGTAAATAAATTATCAGGAAAAACGAAAATGTTGATGCAAAAAAGAAGAGAGATGAGGACAACTAAAGAAGATGTGACTTCCAAAGTGGAATATATAGAGCTATGCAAGACAGTAAGAAAAAGTATCACTGAAGACGTAAGAAAATTCAACTGTGACCTAGTGAGGAAAGCAATTGAAAACAACCAAAGCCTAAAGATAGCAAAGGGACATCTCAGTAAGGGAAGAAAACAGATTATGGCACTGAGAAAAGAAGATGGTTCTGTAACAAGAAATAGAGGCGAAATTTTGACAAGAGTGAAAGATTTCTACTCCAAATTATATGAAAGGGATGATACATGCACTCCAGACATCATGAAAGATACCAGTACCAGAGTTCCTCCAGTCCTTCCAGCAGAAGTTGCACATGCAATCAAGAACATGAAGCGGGGAAAAGCTCCAGGAGAAGATGGAATTACTGTAGACATCATACAAGAAGCAAGTCGAGAAATCGAAACAGTACTCGCCCAAATTTTCACTCGATGCCTTAATGAAGGAAAGATTCCTGAGGATTGGAACACCGCTACAATGATCCTGCTACATAAGAAAGGTGACATTGAGGATCTCGGAAACTACAGACCTATCAGCCTCCTATCAGTAGTTTATAAAATCTTCACTAAAGTTCTTTCACACCGCTTGAAGGTAACACTGGACATGGCTCAACCGAGAGAACAAGCTGGATTCAGGAGTGGCTACAGCACAATAGATCATATCCACGTGCTGAGAGAACTAATTGAAAGAGCGAGGGAATATGAACTTCCACTGTGCATGGCTTTTATCGATTATGAAAAAGCCTTTGATTCGGTGAAACCATCAACAGTTACAATGGCTCTGAAAACCTGCGGTATTGAAGATGCATACATTAATATTATTAATAATATCTATCAAAATGCAAGTGCAAAGATTAGGCTGTTTGAAAATACAACACACGTAAAAATTGGAAAGGGAGTGAGACAAGGTGACATCATATCTCCGAAGCTCTATAATGCCACATTGGAGGGTGTTTTTCAGTCGCTGAGCTGGGAAAACAAGGGGATAAAGATTAATGGAGATTATCTAACCCACCTTCGTTTTGCTGATGACGTAGTCATTTTTGCAACTAGCCCATCAGAGCTGCAGAGTATGATCCAGGAACTTGCTGACAAGAGTAAAGAAGTGGGATTAAAAATGAACTTTCAGAAGACAAAAGTGATGTTCAATGCTTTTACAAGAAATGAAGATTTATCGATTGATGGAAAAAAGCTGGAGATAACAGACACGTACGTTTATCTTGGACAGCAGATATCAAGTGAGGGTCACATTGATGAAGAAATTAATCGGCGTACAAAACTTGCCTGGAGAGCTTTTGGGAGAAACAGCATAATTTTCAAGAGCAATATGCCATTATGTCTTAAAAGAAAAGTGTTTGATCAATGCATCCTTCCAGTGCTTACGTATGGTGCAGAGACGTGGACCTTAACTAAAAGAGACATACAAAGGCTGCAGACAACTCAAAGAGGCATGGAGAGGAGCATGCTTGGTGTAACCAGGAGAGATAAGAAGAGGAACACGTGGATCCGAAAAATGACAAGAGTGGAAGACATCATGATCAGAGTTAAATCCCTGAAATGGCAATGGGCTGGACATACTGCCAGAAGGACAGATCATCGATGGACAGCCGAAATTTTAGATTGGATTCCAAGGGACAGGAAAGGTCCCAGAAGAAGACCACAAGGGAGATGGGTGGATGAAATTCGAAAGTATGCAGGGGTGACATGGAGGAGACTGGCACAAGACAGACCGTTGTGGAGGAAACTTGGGGAGACCTTCGTCCAGCAGTGGATTGATAATGGTTGACAATGATGATGATGATGATGATTTTCCGCAAACACGTGACATTCCCAAAACGAATCTTCCATTGATTAATATTAACGGGGCATTTTAAAAAATGAAATAAATAAAAATGAAAAGACATTTGTTAAATGCTTGAAGTTCCTTGTCATATGCAACAGCCGAAAGGATAGAAAACTTTCTTTTTGCGCGATTTTTCAACAAAAACGTCATTTTTGTTTTTCGTGTAGTTGTTTAAAAATAAATGCTCGAAAACACTGAAACGCATTTCATGGCTAACTCGATATCAATTCTTTCACTTCTAATGCAAACTTCAGGAACTGAGAATTCAGAAATGTTATCCCGAGCCAGATTTTTAGACAGTAATTTTATGTTCCCCTAAGGAACACGTGTTCGTTCTCTTTACGTAAAAACATATGGAATTATTTATAACATGTAATTAAAGGAAGTATTACTGGTCCACCTAGGTCAAGTAGTTCAAAATATTATTTTAACTTCGGAATGAGAAAATCTAGAGTTATATCTCATTATCTGATATTATTTTTTTCTGGAAAGAGGGGCAGTTCAACTTATCGTTTGGTCTGAATGCCGTATATCTGTGACAAATCGGAATAGATAATAAAACGTGATGACTTGTTAATAGGCGGCGTCGTACAAATAATTTTATAAAAACGTTGGCAGTAGGCTTTGGCCAAACTTCTAGTATTTTTTCAATGATTTCGAGCATCGAAAGTCTGTATCAGATCTTTCTGTAGAATTGCATCATTCTTTGAGAGCATCGAAAGTCTGTATCAGATCTTTCTGTAGAATTGCATCATTTGCTTCCTCTTTTCTTTTGGGTAAGTGCTCTAAGTTTTTAGATGGAGTTTTCCTTTTATGAGTGTCTTTCTCAGAAAGATATTTTGGCAGATTAGGAAAAAATACAGGGTACCACATTTTTGCTGAGCCGAAAACCAAAGTGAAGAACAACAGTAATAGAGCCATCCCCTCTAATGACGCTATCTCCATTTTCAGCAAAACCAGCCTTTCCTCGGAATTTTCTTTAACCACTGTTGAAGTCTGTTTTCTTCATTCGGAAATTTAAACCTTTTAATTTTATCTTTAGCAGGACCTTAATTTGATGTACCTCCCGACCTTCATTCCGGGATACAACAGCTAGAACGCATTATTGGTTTCAAAATAAATGCGCTGACATTATCAATAAATCGTTTTTGGTGCACTGAAAAACAATTTCTGAAATTCACGAGGCATTTTCCGTGATTTCTTTGGTGAATTAATTTCATTTCTGATACAACTTTTTCCGTGAAATGACGGGAAAAACTCTGAATTTCCGGACCTTTTCGTACTCCAGAAAAATTCTGAACTTTCGGAAACCTTTCCACAATGCCTTTCTTATTTTAACGGAAAAACTCCGTTCTCATTTTTTCCTTATTCATAAGACAAGACGAAAACTGTCTGGTAATAGCAGAGATTCGCTGGGACACTTGGGGGTTTGATTAACTGTTAAATTGCAATTGTATATCGAAGGATCTCTATTTAAAGTTCTGTATCGAGATTGGATACTGTAGATGGTACACCGCATGAAATTTTGGTAACTGTGGCACCGGATATTCCTTACCTTCTCCCCATTTTGTGCTCCAGCTACACTGTAAAAAATAAGTGGCGTGAATTCTAGGGAAAAATAACGTGCAGCAAAGTTCCCGGAAGGTATCCGTGTTTTTCAGAAATTTCCGTTTTTCAAAGTGCCCGTTTATTTTAACTTCCGTAATTTCATCGATTTTCCGTCGTCGGAAATACCATTTATTTAAGTCCATTTCAGGTTTTTCGGTATTTAAACAGAAATTCTGCAAAATGATGAACCTGAATTTCCACAGAAAATCTTTCTGCTCCAATCAGAATTGAATCACGGCCGTTCGAACAGGTAGCGCAACTGAGCCACAGACGCTCGTGTCCTGTCGAGAATTTTCATGTTCGTGAATCTCGGGAAAACTGATCACAACGTTGAGATTTACGGGGCGGGTGAGGGGGATAAATAGAGTAAAAATTCTCTCCAGTCCACGCTTGAAAATTTCTGTTTGGAGGAGGTGGTGAAGTGAGGGAATAATGGCCATGTTCTTTCATTTCTCAGCCCTGACCAGACAAACAAAATTTCATGAAAAGAAAAAAAAAGGGGGGGGGGAGGGTAATAAGAATTAAACTTTTTTTTTCTATGTATTTACTTTTTCTCGGAAGATAGAGAAAAAAAAAAGGCGAGCAAGAGTCGGCATCAACCCTTTTACAGAAGACGAAAACATCTTTCTTTTCGCCGTTCCACCATTTTGAACGTTTCTCAGAGACTCAGAAAGAGAATTTTTTTCCCCTCAAACAAGCGTCTTATCTTGGCTGTAAAGGCAAGCGTTGGGCTATTTTTAGAACGAGGTCACGTGGACATGCAAAAGGCGAGGTTCGTCCCTTGCCTGGGAGGTCAGAGGTCACCTGTGGCTGGCTTGAGGAGGTTCGTTGGGAGTGCCGTGTGGTATGCGGGACTACTGCTGCTATGGAGAAGTTTTAGCCAATGAGGGGTCAGCGGTTTTCAATGAGGGGTCAGCGGTTTTTTTTTGAGGAGGTTCGTTGGGAGTGCCGTGTGGTATGCGGGACTACTGCTGCTATGGAGAAGTTTTAGCCAATGAGGGGTCAGCGGTTTTCAAGCACCCAGCGTCTTTTGGAGAAAACGCATTATTTTTCTTCTTCTCTTGCTGGCCTGCAGGGAAAGTGGACTGTCGAGTTTGCTCCTCGCCTTTTTTGGTGGAGAGAGGACCATCTGACAGAAATGCACGCATGGGGCTTTTGGCCCTGTACTAGGCAAAATGCTAATGGCTCTTTTTGTTGCTGGAGTGGACCCTGTGTCCGACGCCAGGCCTTTGGGTTTTTTTTTTTTTTGCCGTTGGAAAAAATTTGGCTGCTGGAAATCATCTTAAAGATGCATGATAATGCCCTGGATGCAATGCCCGGTTCCAAGCATCCACTTGCAGGATAAGGACCTGCAATTCCAAATTTTTGCGATCACCTTCATAAGTTAAAGTTGTACCCCTGGGTTTCAGTGGATGAGAAAAAGAAACACATGCCAGTCGGGAAGTACCATATCCAACTACAGCAATTACTCCCTCGATGATGTCCTAGAGAAAATAATTTTTACCATATACATCTACAAGGGACTCAAACAAGTTCCTCCCAGTTCCTGGAGGAACTTGTTTGAGTCCCTTGTAAATGTATATAGTTTTGTGAACGACATCTTTGAGCGTTTAGCTGCATATCGTTGCGCCTGGCCCAGTGAGAAGAGCCGCGGAAAATTTTGGGACTCAATCCCTATATGCCGCCGGCCAATGAAGAACCTTCCCTGTACGCCATGTTTTTTTTTTTTTTTTTTTTTCCCTCGTGTATGCATGAGTGCGGCTCCGGAAAAAAAAAGGTGAGGAAAGTAGCACGAAGTAAGGAATTCTATTGCCCTTGACGGTGGTCAACGTAAGCCCTCTTTATGACTTTACTTGTGCACCAGACCAGGAGAAGGAAAATTTCAGGCTATTAAAATTGGCCGAGGTGTGATGTCAGGGACTCTAAAAGTTTTTTCCTCAAAATTTAGAATGCCTTTTCAGACTCGTGGTCTGTTTACCCACGTCTACGCGAGCCTTTAAAGAAATTCAGACTGTAAATGTAATTTGTTAAAAATATCCGGTCTGTTAAACAATCATGTTTAAATAATAAGTTTTCTCTTAGCGATGAAGTTTGATCGAAATAGTTTTTTTTTTTTTTGGCATGGCCTGGCTTCTGCTATAATGAGTCTCCGCTGTAGTTTGCTCAGTTGGTGTTACAATTTAGGATGCGTGTAGATAATTTGTTCAAGTCTTATTTTTTGCTGTTTAAGTGTTATCTTGGTAAAGAAAACTCCATGTCATCTTCTATAAAAAAAATTGTAATTTTGTCATGTGTTAAGGCATTGATATATGACTTCATAATTTTGATATAAGCTAGCTTGAGTAAGAGCAACCTCTCAGACCAGTATTTCTTTTTACGTGGAATTTAACTCTCTTCATGCTTAGTGATTTTTCTATTTCATAAGTGGCATTTGTATTTATGAGCATTGTGTAGGTTTCCTGTAGTTTAAATTTTTCTAGAGGCAGCTTTAGTATGATCTGAGTCAGAGGCGACTTTAAATCTTTTGGGGCCCTTCATTATCGCCTCAGAAATTTTCATCCGTCAGGGTTAACAAAAAAAAAAAAAAGGTAAAGTCAAGAAAAATGTTTTTCCGCTTTTTGAAATGCGATTCTACCATAAATAATTAGGACGTTTTGTCAGAAACAGTGCTAATGTAATCACTATGACTGTTCACGCACATCGAACTTTTTGTTTTCACAGATATTTCAAAAATTATTTTTGCGGCTAGTAGGAAATCTAAGGACACTAAGTTTGGCACTTTAAATATCCCATATTCTTTATGAATTTACGACTAAGGGCAGTCCAAGTCGAACATTCAAGAAATTGAAGTTCTCTTGTGAAGAAATATTTTTGTGCCTCTCAAATTAGGCTTAACAGTTCTTTCTCAAATACTTAAATTTTCGAATCAGTTCATTAATTTCCTGCTGGAGGTAATGAAAGACAATAAATGTGGTTTTCACAGATACTTCAAAAACTATTTTCGCGAATGATAGCACATAAAATGTCATTAAATTTTGGCCATTTTAAATTTCACTACCAGTTCATAAATTTCCCTCTAGTTCTGGAATTCGAAAATTTAATGAATTTCAGCTTTACGCTACGAGAGACCATTTCGGTAACGGCAAAAGTTCTTTTTAAGTTTGATACGCTTGGCAAAACTGGCTACATTAGTACATCATCAGTTGCTATAGTTACTTGGCAACTGATGATGTACTAATGTAGCCTGAAAATGGAGTTTCGCTAAATTTATAAAAACATTTCGTATAAACTGTCATGAAACTTGAATAAGTTTCAATTACAAAACATATCTTCTCCATTGCATAAGCTTTAGAAAATCACATTGTCTTTACGTTATGAGCAAATTAATCAAATTAGTAGGCTGTAATAGTGGTAAATGTAAATAACCTTTAATAATAGCGTAATGGAATGGGAATGTTTATTTCACGTAATGTAATGTAATGTAAATATCTTTTAATTGTTGAATTTCAATGAATATGTAAATAATTAAGAATCCTTGCAGTTTTAGAATGTTTTAAAAGTAATCGTGGGAAACTATTTAAGGATATGATTTTTGAGTTCGCTTTGTAGAGCCAGTAAGTCACCTGAAACGCTTCGTTTATCGGCGAACTTCCTGGAGTGGACAAAACACAGGATTTTGTAGAAGAAGGCTATTATAGAAGAAGGCTTTTTTTAGAGTTTTAAAGCGACTCATTAGGAAGGACTTCCGTTCTCAAGGAAGACGTGTCCTTCGGGGAGGTGATTAGGAATGGAGTTGGAGACGGAATGGGAAGAAGGTGTTCGGACAGAGTCTTCAGGCTCGTTTTTTGGAAGTAGTGCGGAAGACAATAGGAGAACGAGACTTCGAGGGTAGGAAGGATGACGTGTGTTATGGGAGAATGCGTCTGACGGGAGAGAGCAAAGCGGCCAGACGTAGAAGAGAAGGAGTAAAATTTTGAGAGGGGAGGTTGTCTCCGCGTACGATCGGTAACCATGAATGAATAGCGAGGAGTTATGGAGCACGAGAGATGGTCTAATCACAGGTGACCAGGAGTAATAATTAAATTAAGAAAAATCACGACAATAAAGGATTTTATCAAATGTTAACTCTCTTCTGTTAAATGATCTATTAGTACTCTATTAATGTGTACAGCGCTCCAGGAACCTGTCAATCTTCTGATTCAAACCTATTTCGGTAATATAAGGAAAGAGATAAAACAGCACTACTACATAAATAGCGTCCGCGACAACTGCTATATAAATGGCGTCCGCGACAACTGCTACATAAATGGCGTCCGCGACAACTGCTACATAAATGGCGTCCGCGACAACTGCTACATAAATGGCGTCCGCGACAACTGCTACATAAATGGCGTCCGCGACAACTGCTACATAAATGGCGTCCGCGACAACTGCTACATAAATGGCGTCCGCGACTTATGTGCAATAAAAGTTTCATAAGTAATAAGATAGTATTTACGGAAATGACTGTATTCTTCAACTGCGACTGCATTTTCGTAAGTAACAAGACATTTCCTGGCATTCCGGATTTTTACTTCTGCGGCGATCTGGAGGAAGTTGCTTGCTGATGACGACGTCTGGATTTTTTCTCCCATTGGACTGAAAGAGATGCAATCCGACTAGCGACCCAACTCAACTCAAGGAATTTGGCGTGGATGGAAACGGCGGGATTTCTGAAGAAATTTTCTTTTAGAAGGGACAAGAACGCAGGAAACCACAAAATTTCATACAGGTTGAGTAGAACATTTCAGCTGGAGTGATTCCTTCTATTATTTTTCTGTGGGACTTTTTAGTGCAACTACTTTCCGAGTGGATTAATTTATACTTCTTCGTCGTCAACAAGGAAAAAGTCTGTAAGTAGATTTATCTTTTTTTTTTTTTTTTTTTTTTTTTGCATGCATGACGTAGGAACTATTTATTCGTTTATTTTGGTACAAGTGGTTGGCCAAGAACATTCTTTTTATTTTTGCATCTGTTAGTATTAAAACGTCGTAATCATGAATACACAAGAAAATTCACTGACTCATAGTAACAACAATTATCGTGTTCCAGCTTTAATAGCTAGTTGTGCTCCACTAATCGGAGAATTTAATTCGGCATACGAACATTTCAAAGCCACGCATTTTTTCAAAATTTGGAGGAAGTTCCTAATTTATCAAACTGGCGAGATGTGGATAAACTTCTCATTGCAAAATCTAAACTTCGAGGAGCCGAGGCTGATTTTTTTGGCTCAAAGTCCTGAACTGAGAGCCACGATTGGCTTTTCAAACTTACACACATGAGTCAGTACATGTTTTGTCTTGAATTGCCTGTTCTTTGACACTGCCAGGTGAACAAAATCACCCCTGCAACTGGTAGGGCTTTCCATAGGAAACGCTCACTGGGTAAGTATTTTGTCGGTCATTTTCACCAGCGTACTTCCACTATATTGATCATGTGCCAAATTTAAGAAATTTATTTCAAATATTTTTTTTTTCCTTACAATTTTCTGGTGTGCCTAAAAGCTTACAAATTTTCGATTAATTTCACAAAATTGTGGTTTTTTTTATCCAAAGAGTTTTTCAACCACTTTTAATTTAATTATCATATCAAGTGACCTAAAATTTCCTTTATATCACTTCTATAGCTTCCGAAGAAGAGCTAGCGGAAAATGCAGTTACAAGATCCTAAATTAGGACAGATTATACGTAGCTTTGAAGTTAATCAACCTGAGGCGATTCCTAAAATTAGAGATTACTTTTTTTATGAGTAATGGTTTACTATATCATTGTACCACTTCTAATTCCGGTAACTTGACAGAAGAAATTACTAAATAGCTCTGTATTCCTCAGTGTATAGTGGAGGAAGTGATAAAGCTAATGCGTGAATCGAAAGTTGCGAATTGCCATCTCGGATTTGATAAATCTTTGCTAAGAATTAGAGCGAAGTATTTCTGGTTTAACATGTATGCTGATATTAAAGAATTTGTTGCTAGCTGTTACTCCTGTCTCGCAAAGAAAGGGGTTAAACAAAATCAGAAAGCGTCGATTCTTAGTATCAAGAATTTTCACGAAAGAACGAAGGAATTTGGAGCCAAACACCCACAATTAATAGCTTCGTTCACAGCGACCGAATATTTCCAGTGCTGAGAAGAAAGTGTTTTAATCCCGACGACAGTGGGGAACAGCAAAATCCTCATCAGAAGAATATCGACGATTTAACGCCAACCGTGGAGGTCAGTCAAAATCCATGTATTCAACGAAGCTCTCATGCAGGTGAAATAACACGCCTCAGATGGTTAGTGACGGGAGAAATGGAGTAGAATGCTTCCGCAAATGAGCTTTCATACACTCAACACCAAGGTGCTACCGAAACTTCGGTTGAGCACGAATATAATCTTTGTCCTAGGAACTTGTATGGAAGAACAGGTACGATAGCTGGCGGATATTATTCACAGGTGAGAAAAAGTGCTACAACAGAAAGCAAGAACTCATATAACTCATATGAATGTAAATAGAACAGAAACTCATATGAATGTAAATAGAACAGAAACTCAAGAGCGAAGCGCTCTGAAATTGCAATTTCATTATTTTTTTAATTGTGTTTCTTTTTTTTACTGTTTTCACACTGGTGATCTTCAGTGGTGGTTTTTTACCACATAGAACTAGTATATTACTTCAACGTACACAGACTGTATATCTAGGGACTAACTGAAAACTCTTTCAGACTAGCAGTGAATTTTGATTGGGATTAATATTATTTCAGTGCTTACATGTGCAAAAACTCAACTCAAAGTTGAACCCTAATTTAAGAAATAATTACAAATTTACTCTGTGATTTATGCATAAGAACACTTATGATAGTCAAATTGAAGTGTATATTTAATTCAGCGTACGCACTACGAAGATAAGCTGTGAGCGCTTACTAGAACTATTGAAAAAAATGGTAGTTCTTCTTCTCAAAAGTGAGAAGATAAGACACAAACTTTGGTGTTATGATATAGATGTGTACCGAAGAACATTCATTATTGGAACTTTAATCACAAGTACTGTTATATTTTGAATTGCATTTAACCTGAGAGTTTACATAATATGTGACTAGACTAATTGTTCGGTAAATGTTTAGTGTTATAGTGGAAAGTATTATTTTCGTAGGGAATTTTTTTCGGCACACTCTCGAGGCGTGTGGTGTTGATAATATCGTGCCCCTGGGATAATCTTAATTTTCCATCGGGTATCGGTTGTACGGAAATTATTGGTTCAGCGTAGTGTATTTTCGAGAGAATCGGATGTTTTAAGAAGTTAAGTAAGGTTTATTGTTCGATGATTAGTGGCAGAATAAGGTAGTGATATATTTTGTAATGTGTAGTTTAAAGGAATCAGAGAGTTATAGTAGGTTGAAGATTTTATAAGATATAGTTCGTAGTGTAGTAGCTTTTTTTTTTTTTTTTTTTTAATTTCTGATGTGGGATGACAGCCCAAGGCTTATAGGGTTTGAGTTCTCATCGGGAAGATGGAGCATAGGTAGAAGTGGTAAGTTATGAATGGAGCAATGAACGAACAGTTTCAGTACGTAGTCAGCATCGGGAATCGAGAGTGTAGCGTACAACGATTAATTATTTTGGATATTTTAGTTTATTTTAATGTTAATGGCAGAATGGTACGAAATTTTCGCTAGTTGTATCAATAATTCATTTTTCTTCTTAAATCTATAGTTATCTTATCTTAGTTGGTCTGTGTCATAATGTTGTTTTACGTGTTGTCATAATGTTGAAAATGCTAACTTTTGGATCAAATTACGTATGTTCTTATTTTGAGTGTCACATCAATAACATCAATTTCCAGCGAAAACTTTTGTGGTTTTGCAATTCAAAATCATGAGTGTCAAATGTAAAGAATACCATCCTATTTGAAACATGATGTAAGTGTGATGTCTTGTAATACCAATAATGCTATGTAATCTTGATGTATGTAAAACTCCGGTCACCGCTAGCGAGTTCGGCTTTAAGGCGTCACGATAGTGTAGAAAAATATTCATCTGCGATTCATATTTTTCTTTGTGAGAGGGGGAGAGATGTAATAGTCGTAATTGTAAATAACCTTTAATAAGAGCGTAATGGAACGGGTATGTTTATTTCACGTAATGTAATGTAATGTAAATATCTTTCAATTGCTGAATTTTAATGAATATGTAAATAATTAAGAATCCTTGCAGTTTTAGAATGTTTTAAAAGTAATCGTGGGAAACTTCTTAAGAATATAATTTTTGAGTTCGATTTGGGAGAGCCAGTAAGTCACCAGAAACGCTTCGTTTATCGGCGAACTTCCTGGAGTGGACAAAACACAGGATTTCGTGTATGGATAGCCATTATAGAAGAAGGCTTTTTTTAGAGTTTTTAAACGACTCATTAGGAAGGACTTCCGTTCTCAAGGAAGACGTGTTCTTCGGGGAGGTGATTAGGAATGGAGACGGAATGGGAAGGAGATGTTCGGACAGAGGCTTCAGGCTCATTTTTTGGAAGTAGTGCGGAAGACAATGGGAGAACGAGACTTCGAGAGAGAACGAGAATGCGTCTGACGGGAGAGAGCAAAGCGGCGAGACGTAGAAGAGAAGGAGTAAAATTTTGAGAGGGGAGGTTGTCTCCGCGTACAATCGGCAACCATGAATGAATAGCGAGGGGTTATGGAGCATGAGAGATGGTCTAATCACAGGAGACCAGGAGTAATAATTAAATTAAGCAAAATCACAACAATGAAGGATTTTATCAAATGTTAACTCTCTTCTGTTAAATCATCTATTAGTAATCTATTAAGGTGTACAGTGCTCAGGGAACCTGTCAATCTTCTGATTCCAACCGATTTCGGTAATATAAAGAAAGAGATAAAACAGCACTGCTACAAGGCAACGAGCATGGTATCCAGGAAAAATAAAATACTTGAAGACACTGGCAACCGGAGAAGTCCTCCACGTTACAAAATACGGGTAAATTTCAATTCGTGCACAGTACTTCGCTTTAAAAGAGTGGATGGCTTTTCGTGGAGGAGTTTTATTGTGGTCAACGATTCTTCTAAATCGAAGAGACTCAGGCGTCCGTGGCATAGACAAATGTCGTGAACCAAAAAAGTTGGACTGGACAGTAAGAATTTCATCAGTCAGTGCAAAAAAGCGAGAGTGTGAAGAGTTTCTTGATAACATTTTTCCTTATTACTTTCATCAGAAAATTGAGGTCTGCGTTTTCTTTTATTATGTCAAAAAGATGCATAAGATTTTCTTTATACCTCCACCGCAGTTATCAGAAACAGAAGCATGAGGATTAAGTGTAAAAGATCCTCCTTCAAAATGGAAAAGTAGGAACCACAGTTTTTCGAGTAAGAGTATGATTGAAACTTTTATTGGCTGCCCGGGTGGCGCAGTGGTCTAAGCGATGGCTTTTGACCATTCGTCCGAGATGTGTCCGGGTTCGGATCCTGGTGTGACATGGATGTTGTGTTTGTCTTACGGCACTGGCTCTCGCCCTTCCCTGGAACTAGTGACCCTAAATTAGGGACGGGCGACTGCTTATAGCCCATAGAGTTGCTCACGGTGGTCGTTAAACCTTCAATAAAAAAAAAAACTTTTATTGCTTTTTCAAATGCTAATTTGTTGTCAATTTAAGGAATAGAAAAGATGAGAATACTTGATAATTATCAGTATTAAACTAGGGGAGGAGAAAGCAATAAGAAAATGCTGTTGCAATACAATAGAAATTTCTTTTAACACTATTCAATGAGAAAAAGATTAACAGTGCAACATTTTCGAATTTCTTTATTTTACAGCCTAAGCAAACACTTTTTGCGAAAAAAAAATAAATAAAAAAAGTAAAAAAAGAAAAGAAAGAAGCACCCCGATAAAGTCCTTTGATCCTAATGAAACTTTGCATGCAACCTCAGGGCCGATTATGCAATTGATTAATTAAAAAATAACGACCAATGACTAAATAGCGACCCGCGACAGCTCATGGGAACCGCATGCATCGAGAAGGATATATCAAGAGCAAAGTGCGACACAACAGGTAGTAGAATGCGTCGACGTACCGGACAATTGTGACAGCGAATTGCTGATACATTAACCTCCAGCCTGAGGATACCACGACGACGGATCCGTGCACACCTCGAGAAGTTGAGCGGGTTTGCGAGGGGATATATAATTGGGCTAAGAGAAGCCGGTTGGTCAATTCGCCGTATCTCCAGGTATTTGGATCGGAGCGACGCGGTAATCGGACGATGCTGGTGCCAATGGGTCGAAAAGGGCACCACAATCCAGAGGGACACGGGCAGTGGACGCCGAGAGCATCGGTATGACGCGAGATTCGAGCTGCTGTGAGCGCCGCACGAACAGAACCGATTTCGTTCCTCTAAACAACCCGTAGCCATGTTGTGTCGTCTACAGGTACGGAAGTGGCCATTCGCACCGTTGCCAGACGAGCTGCGGCACAGGGATTACATTCAAGGAGGCCAATCCGCCGCTTACTACTGATCAGAGAGCATCGCAGACACCAGTTGCAGTGGTGTCGGACCCAGTCAACGAGGGATAATGTCCAGTGGTGCCATGTTGCCTTCAGTGATGAGTCACGGTTTGCACTTAGCGCCGATGACCAGCGCATGCGTGTCTGGAGACGAGCCGACCAGCGCACGGATCCTGCTTTTACCGTGCAACGACACAGAGCTCGGACACCCGATCTGCCTGTCTAGGAAGCTATTTCCTACGATAGCTGGACACCTTATGAAGTCCTCCGTACTACCCTCATTACTCAACGGTATGTGGACGCATTCTACGACCTGTCGTGTTGCACTTTCTGTAGCACATCACCGAGTAATTTTGCAACAGATACCCGGCGACACACGGAACAGCTCTCCCGGGCCTGTTTCTGTAATGTCGGCACCCTTCTAGGTCAGCCCGATCACCCGATTTCTCACCGATCAAACATGATGGGACCCCACCTACGCCAATCCCGGAATGTCAGCGAATTGGTCCACAATTTGAACACCATCTGGCATTCCATACCTCAGAACAGTATTAGTAAACTGTATGTGTCTCTGCCACGCTGGGTTTCTGCTTGTAACCGAGCGAGAGGTGGCGCTGCAACTTACTGACTCCTTTTGTAACTGTTTTATCCGGATGAATGGCCCAACTGCTGTGGAATTGCAATAATTTCCTCTCCTATTCATGTACATTACACATGCCAATTTTCATCTTGATTGAATGATTCCTTCTGGGTGCTTGTTTTTTTTTTTTGTTTTTTTTTTCTTTGCTCTTCTTTTTTTCTTTTTAGAGATGATTGTATTAGCTACTTTGGTTTAGGGTGGTGTAGAAAGATTAGGGCTAAGGAAGAACTTGGATTATGCTACCCCAGAGAGAAAAGGTAGTAAATAGCAAACACCCCGGATCATCAGGACAGTTTCTACAAGCACTCTACATCGCAGCTCAGGAAAGCCAGGTAAAAAGTTCCAGCACAGAAGTTTTTCCTTGGCTGGAAGTCTTATGAAAGTAATTTATATCACAGCCAGCTAAGTATTCGCCTTAAACAACGAAGCAACTGGAGAGCCCAGTTTGCCGTTAAGACAGCGGAATGTCTATATCCGCGTGATAAAGCAGCAATTTCTAGACCGGGAACCTAATGGAAATTAGCGACTGGTTGGCCCAGTAAAAGCAAAGATACTGAGGAATTGAAAAGTCTGCGAGTTGATAGTGGTCACTCCAAGGAGAAGCCAAGCCAAGCCGAAACTCGGGCTGGAAATGAAAAGAACAGCGGTTTGGATCCGTCATTACAATCATCCTCCCCCTGAAGCGGCGAAGCGATACCCCATGATGTGTCTGTGACTATTCGTATGCAGAGCAACCACTACGTGTAGGTGAGACGGGATAAAGCCCGCGCAAGAAAAATTGACAGCGTAAGAGCAGTGGCTTGGATACCTAACAAATAAACAGGTGAAATATTAATTATGTGTTAAATTCAAGGATGACAGCCCCATCCATGTAAGCAGAAACATTTTTTTTTTTTTTTTTTTTTTGTTACATCTGCAACGCTATTGGTAGAGGACTTGAACTGAGAATTTGTAAGAACTGAACTGTGGATAAAGTTCATTTAAACTATCTAACGGGAAGAGAGGGCCGGGGTGGCCTAGTGGGCAACGTTCGTGACTGCCGCGGAAAGAACCTCAGGTTCGATCCCAGGCAGGTACGAACGCTCGACCCATTAAATATCCGCCGTGCGTCGGATGAGCACGTTAAGCCGTCAGACCCCGGGTACTGGCCCCCGGTAATAAATAAGGGCGTCTTCCTCCCCCTTTCTGCTTCGCTTCCGTGTCACTTTCCTATCTGGCACTCTAGCCCAAATCTCCTAGCTTCCTATTTCTAAGGGTTGTTTACGACCTGGGGTCAGAAACTCCCTTCCTAAAATCCTCTACATATAATCGTATGATCATAACGCGAACAGATTTAGGTCAAAGATGACTCAGCGCTTATAAGCAGCCTACAACTAATTTTTATTCGTATTCGTATGCGTGTCATTGTTATCTTTTTAGACAATTAAATGTTTGTTTAGTGCAGTCAGCGCATTTATGGAATATATTATTTATGTGTACGAACGTGATTGGTCTGAATAGTTTAAGTGTATGTCCATATAATACAGTATTCGCGCAAAGGACTATGTCAAATGACCGTGAAAAAGAAATAAAATAAATTGCTCGGCCACGGTTGTTGCATTTGTTGTCCGCGGTGAGATAGCGGCCGAGACCGTTACGGTTTTTTACTGTGAGTCCTATTTTGAGAGAACGGCTGAACGTAAAGATATGGTTTAGGTATCAAAATAAAGGACTTTCCATTTAAATGTGCCAGTCGAAGAGAAAAATGAGATTAGGGCAACGGTTCGGGCGTTGCGGGGCGGCAAAGTTCCCATGTGAAGTCTATGGGAGAAGCGTGCCGTTTACATTCGATCGCCACACTTGCTGTTGAAGGCGGTAGCATGGAGGGACTGAGATAGTCCGAAGTCTTCTCTTTTCTGAGCGAACCGTTGTGCAAAGCAACGCTAGCAGGCATTCGTATCAAAGTTATCATCGGAATACGAACACTCTCGAAGACCTGATTGCGTTATGCCGTTCGACTGTGTAATGTATAAAATATATCATCATCATCATCATTGTCAACCATTATCAATCCACTGCTGGACGAAGGTCTCCCCAAGTTTCCTCCACAACGGTCTGTCTTGTGCCAGTCACCTCCATGTCACTCCCGCATACTTTCGAATTTCATCCACCCATCTCCCATGCGGTCTTCTTCTGGGTCTTTTCCTGTCCCTTGGATTCCAATCTAAAATTTCGGCTGTCCATCGATGATCTGTCCTTCTGGCAGTATGTCCAGCCCATTGCTCGTTCGTGATAGACGTAGTGTTGGTGGCTCCAATATTTTATGCGTTTTAGTGTGGAATACCTTGTCCCTCACTCACCTGTTGCGTGGCCCGGCTGTCTAAAGGTACTGTGTACGTTTTGAGCTACTTTTCTAGCGTTCTCATCCTCATTTTAGTTCATATTCATCCGTTTTCTTATCGTTTGCTCGTTTGTTTACGTTTGGAAACTGCCACCATGGCGGCTTCCGGTATTTCGTTATCATCTATGGGCGTGGCGGATGCACGTCACGTCACACTTCCCACGTCCATGGAAGTTAACATACTCTCGTCCTCAGATGTGTCTGCTCAGATGCCTTCCCAGCTTTCTAGTACTCCTGCACCGGTGCCTTCACTGGACTTGGTAGCGCTTTCTTCTTCAGCTCCTGCATCTGTCTCGGTGCCCTCCCTGGGAACTACTGATTTTACTGCCTTGTCTTCGGCCTGTGCTTCTCTTCCCTCACAGCCTTCTGTGCCTGCCGGATCCGAACAGACTTCTCTTCCGAGGATGTCATTTGCCTCTAAAGTGCAACGAGGCGCTACTTCTACGTCCGATTCCTCTCAACCAGATGGTCTTTTGCAAGCAACACCTGTTATTCAGGTATCCAAAAACAAGGTAAAGGTAACGATTGATGACAATTCGCAGATTGGCCGTGAGTTCCATAACCTCCTGGTTAGAGGTGTGCTCTTTCATGCTTTACCAAATACTCCATTGCCACGCTACATGGAAGCCCTCTCTGTACATGTGTCGTCTGCGTCCATTGCAGGAATTTCCCGTACTCCTCGGGGTATTTCGGTACAGTTCAATCACAAGGAGGATGCTGACTTTTTCTAGCTAACGGACTTTCGATTGGGACAAACCATCTCATCCCGTCGCCTCTTTCCAAGAGACCGGTGACCATCACGTTCTATCCTGTTCCACAGGAAGTGCCGGATACTGCACTTCCTCTCCTTGTCAGTCATGTTTGTAATATTGTTGGTAAGGTCCGTCGCCTTTCTGACGCTCCCCGCGGAACTCGATTTGCACATGCTACAGGACCTCACCCTCAGTTATTGGTCGTCTTTCCCACCGAGAAAGCCTTGGCGGATTGCCCTACAGAAGCTACTGTTGAAATTGGCGCACGAACGTACAGTTTCAAGATTTTCACTGCTCACTATTGTACACACTGTTTAACACAAAATCACACCACTGCCTCCTGTGACCGCGTTCGACGTGGACGTTCATCAAGTTCGCATCCCACTGCTGACCACATTGGTCTTTCTACTATCCCCACTACCATTAGTTTGCCTGACGCGAATTCTTCGTTTCTCCGTCAGACGAACATTTCAGTCACGGACAATGCTGCTTTTCCTCCTCTCCCGACCCGTACGATTGTGCATCCACCTTCAAGATTGACAGAGTTGTCTTCGACTACAGATGTGTTTACAGCGGAGTGTTCCGATCCGGGTGTGTTGAGTGGTGGTTTGGCGGATCGGCCGTCTGGCTCTTCTCCTAGCCTCTCGGATATCGGATCTCCATTTACAACCTTGTCTGCCATACCCTTGTTGCAACATCTTCCTGAAGCCTCGGCTGTTGTACCAGTCTCCACTACGGCAGCTCAGCTACGTACTGCTTCTTCGGCGACGTTCGTTTCCTCGTCTCCTGACTTGGGAGGTGAGCCTGATCCACTAATGGATACATCCGCCTCAGCTACTTCTTCGAAACGGATTGGAACTTCCACAGGCGCTGTAAAACAGAAAAAGTTAAAACAACTTTCTGTGCCACATTCTGAGGATTCATCTAGTGTTCCCGAGGTTTCCGGTTCCGGTGTTTCTCCACCTGATGATTCTTCAAACAGTATGCTTCTCCGCTCAGGTCCTGTCAATCCTCTCTCTGATGCTGAGGTTCTACAGGCAGTTGATACGTTTCCTCCAGTTCCTGGCCCACTGTCCAGACAGCAACTTTTACGTCTTTTTCAACCTGCACGTACGATTGTTGGTTCTGAAGAATTCCTTCACTCACCTGATCTGGACCTGTATGCAGCGGTAACGCAATTCGAAGCTTATGTGTCACTTTTTAAATCTCTGTGTGCCACCGATCCTCGGTATCAGCCTTTTTGAGACGTTACACGCGCCGTCTCGCCTCCTTGAAGGATCTCCTTGAGAAGCATATATGTGATACCTTCTATCCTTTCACCGATGACCTTTAGCTCTCTTCCTCACACCGATTACTTTTTGTTCTCTCAATGCTAGAGGACTTGCGAACCCGTTCGCAGATTCCCTGGTTTTCCAGACTTAGTGCATGTTGATTCTGATTTTTTCCATGTGTGTTTTTACTGTGATTCACAAGTCATGTATTGTAAATTTGCTTTATTTGTGTGTTTGGCTGTGTTTCACAAGTAATGTATTTTAAATTTGCGATAATTGCGTGTTTCTGCTGTGTTTTCACAACTAATCGGTCTCGTTACTTGTGTGATCTCCTCATTATCTTATCTGTTGTTTCCTGAATTTGTGCCTGTTTTTAAATTACCTATAATTGTGAGTGTTTGCTGTGTTAGTGCTTTCCTTTATCGCGGATTATTATAGTGGTACGTTTGTTACCTTTGTTATTTTTATATAGTTGCTGAGGTACTCCATGTTGTTTTGCTCTCTAACCACATTTCAGTTCCGTTCGGTTGATTTATGATAGCATAGTACATTTCATGCATTTGTGCACATGTGTTATAGTGTTTGACATGCCGTTAGGTCTTTCATTGTTCGTGTGCATATTCATTTCCTTTCTGTGTAACGTTGTGCTGCATCGTGGATATACTTACTTTCCGCATTGTTGTTTTCTGTACTGCAGCTTTTAATGAATCTCCTATGTCTGTATTTCGTTATAGCAATAAACTGGGTACCACTATAGTACCCACAGTTACCAATACCAATACCATTGCCATTTCATGGTTTTAACTCTGATCATGGTGTCTTCCACTTTGTGATTTTTCGGATCCACGAGTTCCTCTTCTTATCTCTCCTCGTTACACCAAGCATGCACCTCTACATGCTTTTTTGAGTTGTCTGCAGCCTTTGTATGTCTCTTTTACCTAAGGCCCACGTCTCTGCACCATACGTAAGCACTGGAAGGATGCATTGATCCAAAACACTTTTCTTTTAAGACATAATGGCATATTGCTCTTGAAAATTATGCTGTTTCTTCCAAAAGCTCTCCAGCCAAGTTTTGTATTTCGATTAATTTCTTCATCAAGGTGACCCTCACTTGATATCTGCTGTCCAAGATAAACGTACGTGTCTGTTATCTCCAGATTTTCTCCATCAATCGATAAGTCTTCATTTCTTGTAAAAGCATTGTACATCACTTTTGTCTTCTGAAAGTTCATTTTTAATCCCACTTCTTTACTCTTGTCAGCAAGTTCCTGGATCATACTCTGCAGCTCTGATGGGCTAGTTGCAAAAATGACTACGTCATCAGCAAAACGAAGGTGGGTTAGATAATCTCCATTAATCTTTATCCCTTTGTTTTCCCAGTTCAGTGATTGAAAGACATCCTCCAATGTGGCATTAAAGAGCTTCGGAGATATGGTGTCACCTTGTCTCACTCCTTTTCCAATTTTTATGTGTGTTGTATTTTCAAACAGCCGAATCTTTGCACTTGCATTTTCATAGATGTTATTAATAATATTAATGTATGCATCTTCAATACCGCAGGATTTCAGAGCCATTGTAACTGCTGATGGTTTCACCAAATCAAAGGCTTTTTCATAATCGATAAAAGCCATGCACAATGGAAGTTCATATTCCCTCGCTCTTTCAATTAGTTCTCTCAGTACGTGGATAGGATCTATTGTGCTGTAGCCACTCCTGAATCCAGCTTGTTCTCTTGGTTGAGCCATGTCCAGTGTTACCTTCAAGCGGTGTGAAAGAACTTAGGTGAAGATTTTATAAACCACTGATAGGAGGCTGATAGGTCTGTAGTTCCTGTGATTCTCAAATTCACCTTTTTTATGTAGCAGGATCATTGTAGCGTTGTTCCAATCCTCACGAATCTTCGCTTCATTAAGGCATCGAGTAAAAATTTGGGGGAGTACTGTTTCAGTTTCTCCACTTGCTTCTTGTATGATGTCAACAGTAATTGCATCTTCTCCTGGAGCTTTTCCCCGCTTCATGTTCTTGATTGCATGTGCAGCTTCTGCTGTGAGGACTAGACGAACTCTGGTACTGGTACCTTTCATGATGTCTGGAGTACATGCATCATCCCTTTCATATCATTTGGAGTAGAGATCTTTCAATCTTGTCAAAATTTCGCCTCTATTTCTTGTTACAGAACCATCTTCTTTTCTCAGTGCCATAATCTGTTTTCTTCCCTTACTGAGATGTCCCTTTGCTATCTTTAGGCTTTGGTTGTTTTCAATTGCTTTCTTCACTAGTTCACAGCTGAATTTCCTTACGTCTTCAGTGATACTTTTTCGTACTGTCTTGCATAGCTCTATGTATTTCACTTTGGAAGTCACATCTTCTTTAGTTGTCCTCATCTCTCTTCTTCTCTGCATCAACATTTTGGTTTTTTCTGATAATTTGTTCACATGCAACTTGTTCTTAGCCCCAGCTAATTTTGTTGCTGTTTCCATAAGAGCTTTGGTTACTTTTCTGTCAACTTCTGAAATATCCTCTTCTTCCGATGTTAGGCCTTCTAAAGCAGATAATCTGTTCTTCATACAATTTAACATTAATTCGATCCATTTTATCCACGTGGGTAAGGCGTTTCCCATTATGTAAAGATGTAAGAAAACATTCCGTTGACCATTGTTAGTGAAAATGTGTACAATGAGTATATTGAGGTGCGCCATCTATATCTTCATTCTATAAGAATTTTTACTGTGAGATCTATTTTGAGAGAACGGCTGAAAGTAAAAATATGGTCCTGGTATCAAAATTAAGGTCTTACCATCTACATGTGCCAGTCGAAGAGAAAATTGAGATTGGGACAACGGTTCGGGCGTGGCGGGGTGGCAAAGTTCCCATGTAAAGTCTATGGGGGAAGCGTGCGCCCTTTATCTACATCAGGCGCTCAGTTGAGTTGTCAGACTTGGTGTATGCATGGTGTTCTATGATCAGTGCTAAAATAAGTATATACTTTAGTGCATACTTACCCTTAACAGAATTTCTCTTCCCCAGAAAAAAATAGGGAAGAAAACGTAAGAGCCTTACTGGAAGGCGTGAGCGATCAATGGGTTGCAACTATATGTCTCAGACAAGAGAGAATGAAGAGTATTCGCAACGCAAACCTCATTCCAACAACATTTACAAACACAGTTGTGACTGAAGATGTGAGTGAAAGAGTGCGTTATCCAGTTGAATTTTTGCACACGATCGAGATGAGTGGAATTCGGCCTCACATTTTACGACTGAAAAAGGGTGCAGTCGTGATGCTTATCACGAACCTGGCCGCCCCGGTGGCGCAGTTGTCTAAGCGCTGGCTTATGATGATTCGTTCGTGAAGAGTCCGGGTTCGAATCCCAGTGATGCATGGATGTTGTGTTTGTATTACGGCACTGGCTCTCTCTCCCTTCTCATCATCATCATATGTAGAGGATTTTAGGAAGGGAGTGTCTGACCCCAGGTCTTAAACAACCCTTAGAAATAGGAAGCTAGGAGATTTGGGCTATAGTGCCCGATAGGAAAGTGACACGGAAGCGAAGCAGAAAGGGTGAGGAAACCGACCTTATTTATTAGCGGAGGGCCAGTACCCGGGGTCCGACAGCTTAACGTGCCCATCCGACGCACAGCGGATATTTAGTGGATCGAGCGTTCGTACCTGCCTGGGATCGAACCTGGGGTCCTTTCCGTGGCAGTCACGAACGTTGCCCAGTAGGCCACCCGCGGCCCTCTCTGTCCCTTCTTTAAAACCAGTGACCCTAAATTATGTACGGATGACTGCTTATATAGCCCATTGAGTTGCTCACGGTAGTCGTTAAACCTTCAGTCAAAAAAAAAAAAAAAAATCAGGAACCTGGATTTTGTCTTTACTGAAGTGGTTGAGTAGATTTTCCAATCAAATAAAGTTTATATTTGTTGTTTCATATGAGTTTATTCTTTCAAAAAAAAAAAAAAAAAACTAACCGTCGTTTTCGACGGTTTTTGTCTAGGTTTTACTTTAACTTAGATCGTAAGAATTTTACGTCATTTTTTCCTCTAAAAATTCTTGAAGAAAATGGTCGTTTCAACAAAGAATCTACTGAATTAATCGTAGTCGCCATTCAAGAAATTTAAAGAATACGGAAATCACAAACACACACACACACACACACACAAAAAGCAGAAGCACAGATAGATTTTAACTGACTGATCCAACAAACGTAATAAGTTCACAGAAAAGAACAGATAAGTTTTCCCTCTATTGGTCAACTACCGCGCAGTACGAATTGTGGGTAAAATACACTGCCCCAGTTTCCATAGGAGAATGAGAGAATGGTGTCTCAATGCCGTTTGTTACTGGTTATTCCCAGGGCTAGAGAATAAGGAAGGGCTGGCCCACAAGGCATCCAAAGCAAGTCGCTTTGCTGGGGAGGACGTGACGTCACTGCGAGTACACTGACGATTTGAGATGGAGGGCAGAAGTCATAGCTGTCGGAGTAAGCTGAACACAGTTGCACGTATTATATATTTTTTACACAACTCAGAACGTTATATACGTATATAGAGTAGCAAGTAACGATTTTGTTTATTTTATCGGAAGGCGTAAATAATAATAGAAAGAGAAAAATTTATTAACATACCTGTATAGTTAAAAAGGAGGAAGATATTCACCAGGTTTAGATATTGACATCGTCGTGCTACGTTTTTTAACGGCAGAATTTATCCATTTGGTTTTCTTTTGATTTGACTTTCTTTCCGACACTAAATCTTTGTTGTGATTAATTTACCAAATTCTGATAAATGTTCGTATGCGCCAATAAATTTTCACAGCTTCTTTTCAGGTGCCAGGAAATCTTTCTTTTATTACAGTTTTTAATTTTCGAATTATTCCTTTCTCTCGGGAACTCTCTGTCCCGCGAATTGACTTAAAAATTATTTCAAATTGATCTACCGTTATCATCCACTTTGGAGAAAGAACCGTTAGTCCCCCGAGTGATAAAGTTTTAATCCATTCAGCAGGTGGAAAATCTTCGGCATTTCTAGAAATTGTTCCGAGGGAGGAATCTATCACTTAAACGATAGGCAATATAACCTGCGACATAACTCAGAGCTTGTTTCTCAGCATTACATTGCTCATTTTGAACTGTTTTAAATATGTCGTCGTCCCAATCTTGCGGCCATGGCTCATTACAATTTTTTTCTAAAGCTTCTAATTCTAAGTCACTTGCGTTCATTTCTCCAGATACTTCATCAAGAATTTCTTGATTATCAGCTGTAGTGAAAGCTTCTTTTAGTAGCTCTGCTGTCAAATATGTTTGGAGCGTTTTACCTTCTTGAAACTCTGTATTAACTTTTTTGGACAAATTAGGTAATTTATTTGCCAGCAATATGTGTTTTAAACGACTAATAAATTCCGTAGGTGAGGGGTGGTCATATAAAGCACCTATGCCTCTTATTTGACAGAACAAACTCTCCAGGGCATCTTGAGTCAAACACGAGTAGCTAAAATGTAACGGACTCCACGAAGCGTTAAATCCTCGTAGAGACCGAAAAGAGAATTGAGACAAGAATGCCTTTTTGGAAAGGTAGCATATGTTTTCTCCCCATTACTCTGAGATTCAGTATTTCTGCCTTCATTCTGTTCAGAATTTCCTTTTGTTGTATAAAAAGGAGGTTAATACCAAGACCTTCTTTTAAAGGTTTGCTTTTGTCAGGGTGTGGGTAACTGCTATTCATAATGTCAAAAAAAAAAAAAAATGAATCTACTAAATTGAAGAAAACCAGCGCTTTTATGCTCTGTTTGATATTCAATAATATCCTTGGCAGTGGTGACTGAAAACAAAGTTTTTGCTGAGCCAACTTTTTGCCTCTCGTTCCCTTTGATTGCTATATAGTACGGCAGCAATTTAGGACACAACATTTTCTCCCCAGAATCCTTCTTGAAAGCTTTGATGATGGCAGTTTGGAGCACAGATCCGTTCTGCAAGACAAGTCCATGGTCTATGATATGATTGCGTAACATTTTTAAATAGTGAGAAGGGTCTGCAAAAACCCAAATCTTAGAACTGTCGTCCAGCGGATGATTAAAAAATGATTTTTCGGGAGAAAATAATAGTTCCTTCCACAAGGTCATAGAACCACCTAAATCTGAAACAATCGCTTTTATTGTAATTCCTGTTTTTTCAGGGTTTACAATTATTTCAAACACAAGCCTTTTATTCATTGTACGTTGAAAGTCAAAATACACGGGTTGTTTCCAGGAAGACAATATTCCTCTGGCCAAAACAACTACCACCTTTGAGTACGGACCTAAAATCTGGTCCATTCCTGTATCGTAACACACTTTACTATCAACGTGTATTTCATCAAAGCTTAAGACGCAGACTTTGTCATTTTCGGAAAGGGTTTGCCTATTTTTCCGCATAATTAGGAAAATATTATGCAGAATTCCGGGATGACACCTAAATTTAAAACACCATGGCTTTAACGTGCTAGCACTTGGCAAAGGAATGCCAATTTTACACTTCCAAAATTCGTAAGCTTTTTTGAAATAGCTCTAGTTACTATTATTCCTCTAGATATATCTTCTTCTGTCCATTTGTTAATATTGTTTTGTATTGCGAAGAACTTTCTCTGTGATGGTATGACAATTTTCCTGAGGTTCATTTCCATTTGTTCAAGTATTTTAATTTTCATATTAGCTTTTGACAGGGCATTTCGTATTAGCACAAGTTCTGCTCTCTTATTTCGTATGCTGATATTTTTTGACGCAAAACTTGAACAGTATTTTTGTGTTTGCTTTTCAAGCTACGTATTTCTCGTTTCAGTACGTCAAGCTTTTCGGTGAGAATTTTGTTCTGACTTCTAACCTCTGAGCAAGACATGCACTGAACTGATGCACACTTTTCTTCTGAATATCCATTGTCAGAATTGCAAGCAACTTCATCGATGCGTAACTTTTCAGGACTTGGCTCCGGAGTTCGATTCAATGGGTAATCGGTAAAAAAGTCCGAGACTGTTGATAAACGCGGAAAAAAAGTCCGAGACTGTTGATAAACACGGAAAAAAAGTCTAGGAAAAAAGTCCGAGGAAATAAAGTCCGAGGAAAAAAAGGCCAGGAAAAAAAGTCCGAGATGGGCGTTTTGATTGTCATCATGGGCTAACTAATAAGTCGATTTGACATACTGTTTGAATGTTGGGAGTGGGGATGGGGGGACATACTTTCATTATTTACCTAGTGTGGTGGGGTTGCCGGAAAACCGCCACACAGGAAAACTGCCACACGTTTTTCATTAACGGGCCGGGCACAAAGTGCTATTCCTCCGAGGAACATTTTAAATGTGTGGCAGTTTTCCAAGTTTCCTAATTATGTTTTAGTTTTCCAAAGCGCCTAACGACGGGAAGGAGCTCCTTTGACTGAATTTTCACGCCGGTTCATACCAGTTTAGGGTGACTGGCCACAAAAGTTCAACAGGAGGGAGGGGGATATAAAGATCGCCGTACATTTCTTAAAACTCCAGTGTTCGACGAAACAACAGAATTACACATGACTCACGCTGTGTTTAGAAAAGGACGATAAGGGGGGATTTATTAATAACGCTGCACTTGTGCTTAGGCACTAAATATTTACACAACATGTCAAGTTTGTAATGCTTTTCTTTTACTTAATTAATTCATAGGGCATAGCCTTGGCCTTTTTAAC
The DNA here is from genome assembly GCA_039090855.1 of Macrothele yani. Classification (NCBI taxonomy): domain Eukaryota; kingdom Metazoa; phylum Arthropoda; class Arachnida; order Araneae; family Macrothelidae; genus Macrothele; species Macrothele yani. Next base: position 39,701,556 of record CM077004.1, read on the forward strand.
AGCTTTTAATCCGCCGACTTCATATTCATAACGTTTACGTATCAAATAAAATCAATAGCATTGCGCTTTTACTTAGCCACAAAATATTAATTTATAGGCCCTCGACCTTTTTGACGGTTTTTAATCCGTCGACTCCATATTCATAACGTTTATTTATCAACTTCAGTTAATAGCATTGCGCTTTTACTTAGAAACTAAGTATTAATTCATAAATCCTAAGCCTAGTAACTAATATTGAATGTCTAAGTAAAAGCGAATGCTATTAACCTGACTTGGTACATAAACTTTATGAATATGACATCGGTAGAATAAGAAGTATTAAAGAGGCTTAGGCCTAGGGCCTATGAACGAATACTTAGTGCCTAAGCAAAAGCGCAATGCTATTAACTGAAGTTGATAAATAATAGTTATGAATATGGAGTCGACGGATTAAAAACCGTCGAAAAGGCCTAGGCGGAGGGCCTATAAATTAATATTTTGTGCCTAAGTAAAAGCGCAATGTTATTAACTTGATTTGCTGTGTAAACGTTCGGAATATGGCATTGGTTAAATAAAAAACTAGTAAAAGGGCCCTCTTGAATTAATATTTCGTGCCTAAGTAAAGGCGCATTATTATTAACTTGATTTGACGTGTAAACGCTGTCAATATTATATTGGTAGAATAAAAACTGTTAAAAAAGCCTAGGCCTAGGGCCTACAAATTAATATTTAGTGCCTAAGCAAAAGCGCAATGCTATTGATTTTATTTGATACGTAAACGTTATGAATATGAAGTCGGCGGATTAAAAGCTGTTAAAAAGGCCAAGGCATATGCCCTATGAATTAATTAAGTAAAAGAAAAGTATTACAAACTTGACATGCTATGTAAATATTTAGTGCCTAAGCACAAGTGCAGCTTTACTAAAAAATCCCACCTTATCGTTCTTTTCTGAACACAGCATGAGTCATGTGTAATTCTGTTGTTTCGTCGAACACTGTAGTTTTAAGAAATGTACGGTGATCTTTATACCCCCTTCCCTCCAGTTGAACTTTTGTGGCCAGTCACCCTAAACTGGTATGAACCGGCGTGAAAATTCAGACAAACAAAGGAGCTCCTTCCCTTCGTTAGGCGTCTTGGAAAACTAAAACATAATTAGGAAACTTGGAAAACTGCCACATATTTAAAGTGTTTCTCAGAGGAATAGCACTTTGTGGCCGGCCCCTTAATGAAAAACGTGTGGCAGTTTTCCTGTGTGGCGGTTTTCCGGCAACCCCACCACACTAGGTAAATAATGAAAGTATGTCCCCCCACCCCCACTCCCAACATTCAAACAGTATGTAAAATCGACTTATTAGTTAGCCCATGATGACAATCAAAACGCCCATCTCGGACTTTATTTCCTCGGACTTTTTTTCCGCGTTTACCAACAGTCTCGGACTTTTTTACCTAGATTCGATTCAATGCCCTTATACGGATATCTCTCTTAATTCTTCTATGTTCTCGGCTTGTATACAGCTTTGATTTTTCATTCAGTAAATTCAAACTGGGAACAGCTGTGGGTTTCAGAATTTTTTTTTTTTTTTTTTTTGGGAAGCCCATGTAGGCGATTTCGCATGTCATATGTATTTGTAGTCTGAATGTTGGAAATGATCACTACATATTCTTGCACTTCCAACTTTAAACTTGTCTGCACGCTTACACTTAACAATCCATTCTTTTATCACATTAACATTTGAAGGGAAAACATGGTAAATCACGCCACGTTCTTTTGTTTTCTTATGCGTATTTGTACAGTTAGCGACAGCACAGGATGAAGGCATGTTGCGTATTACCTTGAATAAAAAAAAATAGGCACTGAATTTTAGTTAAAATAAAATTTACATACGTAAAAAATAGACGTTAATAAACAACTATATAAACCACTACCAGTAAATGGAGAGCAACAGAAATAAACTGCACAGAACGACTGGAATGTCACCATACTCCGGCCCTGAGTTGGCACAGAGGTCACCGAATGTCCTCGCAGTGACGTCACAGCGCCTTCCCCCCCTCGGTCGGAGCAAGAAACTGAGACCGCTAGACAAAAGGATGAGTCAGTCCTTCCTTATTCTCTAGCCCTGGGTTATTCCATGTTGTGCTCAGGAATTCAGCACACTGGAAGATCTTTTGTAGCTAGCCAGCTTGAGGGATTAAAGAAGGGTGAGGCGCAGGCAGCATGAGTGACACGCTATTGGAGCAGTTCTGTTCAAAAAGGCCGAACGCGTAAACGGCAGAAGAACCAGGAGTCGTGCACGTACTAATCGACACCCAGACCAAATGGCGAATAGAAGACTAATTACGACCTGTCTAAGCATCAGATTATGTGCTGGGAGCAAATCATATGCATGCACTTTCAGTTACGGTAAAAATGTAACTCAATTCCAAATCTTTATAACGTGCTACTACAGCACGGTAGCACGTATTCACCGGCCGCCACTGAAGGCGTCAAAAAAAAAAAAAAAAAAAAAAAATCAGATAGACAACGGTTTTACCTTTCTTAACATTGCCCCTCTACCATCCACCCACACCTCCCAGTTTGCACTTGGAACCGTTAATAGTCGAAGTCCCGCGTGGTTTCACATTGTATAATTAAACATGGCTAAGAAAAGCATACAAAGCAAAATCATTAGGAAATCAAAGACAAAATCCAATAATCTTAAGCATTTAACACATGCTCTTATGAGAACGACAAAAAATACAGCCACTTATATTAATGGTCTGCAGATAATTTATTACTTTAAAGAACAAACTAGGTATTAATTATCACAGCATATTGCTACAGTTTCGTGTTTTAACGAACTTCATAAAGATTCCCCCGTGATAGGTTCTGTGTGAGCCCACCCAAATGTCTTAGCCTAGGGGCCCACTTACGCCTTAATCTGGCCCTGGATTGACATATTTCATTCCTGTTCTTAGAATATTATTTACTAGAATATTCTTTGCTGCATTTCCTCGTGCACATAGCGTTTATTTATTTATTTTCCATTACTAAAGTGCACTTCAATATGGTTTTACCTATACTTACTTTCCAGAGCCAATGCTAACATCTGAGAATTCATAATTTGCAAGGCTTACTTAATATTTTGTGCAAAAGAAAAGCTAAAAAAATAACCAGGGAGAAAATACAACAGAGAGCCAGGGAAAAATTCAAATGAAAATTTTTATACGACCCTATAAGCTTCCTACATGGAAGTGACCCAACGAAATCCGAAAAGAAATTTTTATATGACCCCTTGAGCTTCCTACATGGAAGTGACACAAAGAAATCAGAAATACAATTCTTATACGACCCCTGAATTTCCTACACGGTCACCCAACATGGAAAAAAACACAAGAAAAACAAAAATGCAATTTTTGTACGGCCCCCTAAATTTCCTACAAGGTCAACCAACGTGGAATTGGAAACAAGAACATCAAAAATGCATGCAATTTTCATACGGACCCCTAAATATGCTACAAGGTCAACCAACGTGGAAGTGGACACAAGAAAATAAAAAATACATGCAATATTTATACGGCCCCCTAAATTTCCTACAAGGTCAACCAACGTGGAATTGGACACAAGAAAATCAAAAATGCATGCAATTTTTATACGGCCCCCTAAATTTCCTACAAGGTCAACCAACGTGGAAGTGGGCACAAGAAAATCAAAAATGCAGGCAATTTTTATACGGCACTCTAACTTTCCTACAAGGTCAACCAACGTGGAAGTGGACACAAGAAAATAAAAAATGCAGGCAATTTTTATACGGCCCCCTAGTTGATCGAACTTCCCTGGAATCAAACTATGGTGTCCTCATGATCTTTGAGAAGTGAGCACTTTTTTTTTTTTTTTTTTTTTTTGTAGGTCATATAACTTTCCCACTCTCGTTATTTGTAATATAATGGTATGCAAAGTAAGGTTATAGAAAAATTATGAACTTCATATAAAGTTATACTATAAAAATGGATTTGGATATGTGAATTACAATGAACTAAGATCCACGAAAAAAGCCAGGAAATTTTTATATGACCCCCTAAGTTTCCTACTGGTTAGCCAACATGAAAGTAGCCGTTGGATTTTATTTCAATGGATTTGTTTTCCTTGGCTTTTTTTTCCCTGGACTATTTTTCCGTTGGATTTTTTTCCTGACTTTTTTTTCCGTGGATCTTTTTTCCGGTAACCGTGAAGATGACATTGATAGAATAAAAACTGGTGAAAGGACCTAAGCCTAGGGCATGTGAATTAATATTTCGTGCCTAAGTAAAAGCGCAATATTATTAACTTGATTTGATGTGTAAACGTTGTGAATATGGTATTGATAGAATAAAAACTGTTTAAAAGGCTTCGACCTGGGGCCTATGACTTTAATATTTAGTGCCTAAGTAAAAACGCAATGCTATTGACTTGGTTTCATACGTAAACATTATGAATATGAACTCGGCGGATTAAAAGCTGTTAAAATGGAGAAGGTGTATAGGTTCTGTGAATTAATTAAGTAAAAGAAAAATATTACATATTTGACATGTTATGTAAATATTTAGTGCCTAAATAAAAGTGCAGCGTTATTTAAAAGTCCGACCTTTGGTTCCTTTTTCTGAACGTAGCATGAATTATGCTGTAATTCTCGCTTGGCTTACATAGAACGTTTTCTCGAAATTTGTTTGGAGTTCCCAATTCAATTCTCAATATAGGGAAAGAAACGGTAATATTTATACCCCCACCCACACACACACCCGCGCACACATCCTTGAATTTCTGTAGCCACTTGCACTAAACTCGTATGAACCGACACGAAAATCCAGACAAACAAAACAGCTCCTTCCCGTCGTTAGACACCTTGGAAAACTGCCACACATAATTCGAAAACTTGGAAAACTGCCACACATTGAGATTGTTCCTCGGAAGAACAGCAATTTGTGGCCGGACCCTGGATGAAAAGCATGGGGCAGTTTTCCTGTGTGGCAATGTTCCGGTGTGTCAGTTTTCCTGTGTGGCAATCTTCCGGTGTGGCAGTTTTCCTGTGTGGCGGTTTACAGTGAACCTATCTTTATATTAATAAGGTTTTTTACTGTGAGTCCTATTTTGAGAGAACGGCTGAACGTAAAGATATGGTTGAGGTATAAAAAAAAAGGTCTTACCGGGATCCGGACAAAAGCCCACTGGACATTTACCCACCGGAAATTTGCCCACCCGGACATTTGCCCACCGGACACTTGCCCACTATGGATGATTTGTAGATAATACGTAACTTCGGAGGACGTTTCCGATCAAGTGTAGGAAAACTGATCACATAAATATTTATGGATTGTATAAAAATTGCTTTTTGTTTTACAAATGTTAAAATGTACGGGGGGGGGGGGTAAGGGGGTAACCCCAAACCTAAACTGATATATATATATCACCATTCTTATGGATTCAAAAAGCTCAAACTTAATTCATAAGACAACGCCATTAATAGACAAACAACGAACTTGATAGACTTTTGGTATGCCCCCTCCTACACACACAGGTTTGCCGAGTAGGCACATACCCTCAAGTAATGTGTCGAGTTGTAGCTTGTAAATGCCAAAAATCTGCCGATCGGACGAGAAATACTTCATATTTTACACTTTTGAAATCCCCCCCCCCTCCCCGACGGGTTTGCTGAGTAGTCACATGCGCTCAGAAAATTTGTAGAGTTGCAGCCTGTAAATACTGAAAATTTCCCGATCGGACGAGAAATTGTTCATATTTTACAATTTTGGTATTAACACCCCCCCCCTTCGCCGACAGGTTTCGAGAGAGTGCACATGCGCAGAGAAAACTTGTCGAGTTGCAATTTGTAAATGCTGAAGAACTGCCGATCGGAAGAGAAACTCTTGATATTTTACGATTTTGGTATTAACCCCCCACCCACGACTAGTTTCCTGAGACAGCACATGCCCTCAGATAATTCGACTAGTTGTAGCTTGTAAACGCTGAAAATCTCCCGATCGGACCAGAAATTATTCATATTTCATATTTTAGGTTTTAAGCTTCCCCACACACCCGACAAGTTTCCTGGGTTTGCTAATACTCCCAGAGAATTTGTTTAGTTATAGTTTATAGAAAAACATCGTAAATAAGAAAATACGAAATTACGGACATTTTATGTGTGCCAGGTAACCAATCTCGCAGAAATATAGCCACGGGGCAGCCCAGAACGCAGTTTTTATACCGCCCCTTAAATTTTTTGTGGCCCGTTCTCCGGTGGGCAGTTCTCCACTTACTCTTAGCTCCAAAAATCATGGAAATGTCTAAATTTCTTACTGAAAATGTCTAAATTTCTTACTGAAAATGAAATATTAAAAAAAAAATTATGAACAATAGTTGCTCACGTAGTTGGAAACATAGCCACACGAAATTTGTGTACGCAGAACAATTTTATGGCAGTGAAATTGCCATGTGTCCAGTTCTCCGGTGTCTAGTTCTCCCGTGGCCAGTTCTCCGTACCCGTATTCTTCCAAGTTCAGCAGACGCACATCACTTCCGAAAATCACAGTTTTTAAAAATGAAAAAGTTCTTACATCTGAGGGTAAAGACAGAATGCCAAGGAAAACAACTTAATCCGCTTATACACATACCAGATATCTAGGTTGTAACTTAAAATTTTCTAAAAAGGCCTGCGGCCGAAGTGGCGGTAGACGGTAAAAATACCACCGGGGAAAAAATAACCCCGGAGAAAATACCCTGCATGCAATTTTTATACGGCCCCCTAACTTTCCTACAAGGTCAACCGACGTGGAAGTGGACACAAGAAAATAAAAAATGCAGGCAATTTTTATACGGCACCCTAAATTTCCTACAAGGTCAACCAACGTGGAAGCGGACACAAGAAAATCAAAAATGCAGGCAATTTTTATACGGCCCCCTAGTTGATCGAACTTCCATGGAATCAAACTATGGTGTCCTCATGATCTTTGAGAAGTGAGCACTTTTTCTTTTTTTTTTTTTTTGTAGGTCATATAACTTTCCTACTCTCGTTATTTGTAATATAAGGGTAGGCAAAGTAAGGTTATAGAAAAATTATGAACTTCATATAAAGTTATACTATAAAAATGGATTTGGATATGTGAATTACAATGAACTAAGATCCACGAATAAAGCCAGGAAATTTTTATATGACCCATTAAGTTTCCTACTGGTTAGCCAACATGAAAGTAGCCGTTGGATTTTATTTCAATGGATTTGTTTTCCTTGGCTTTTTTTTCCCTGGACTATTTTTCCGTTGGATTTTTTTTTCCTGACTTTTTTTTCCGTGGATCTTTTTTCCGGTAACCGTGAAGATGACATTGATAGAATAAAAACTGGTGAAAGGACCTAAGCCTAGGGCATGTGAATTAATATTTCGTGCCTAAGTAAAAGCGCAATATTATTAACTTGATTTGATGTGTAAACGTTGTGAATATGGTATTGATAGAATAAAAACTGTTTAAAAGGCTTCGACCTGGGGCCTATGACTTTAATATTTAGTGCCTAAGTAAAAACGCAATGCTATTGACTTGGTTTCATACGTAAACATTATGAATATGAACTCGGCGGATTAAAAGCTGTTAAAATGGAGAAGGTGTATAGGTTCTGTGAATTAATTAAGTAAAAGAAAAATATTACATATTTGACATGTTATGTAAATATTTAGTGCCTAAGTAAAAGTGCGGCGTTATTTAAAAGTCCGACCTTTGGTTCCTTTTCTGAACGTAGCATGAATTATGCTGTAATTCTCGCTTGACTTACATAGAACGTTTTCTCGAAATTTGTTTGGAGTTCCCAATTCAATTCTCAATATAGGCAAAGAAACGGTAATATTTATCCCCCCCCCCCCCCCCACACACACACCCGTGCACGCATCCTTGAACTTCTGTGGCCAGTTGCACTAAACTCGTATGAACCGACACGAAAATCTAGACAAACAAAACAGCTCCTTCCCGTCGTTAGACACCTTGGAAAACTGCCACACATAATTCGAAAACTTGGAAAACTGCCACACATTGAGGGTGTTCCTCGGAAGAACAGCAATTTGTGGCCGGACCCTGGATGAAAAGCATGGGGCAGTTTTCCTGTGTGGCAATGTTCCGGTGTGGCAGTTTTCCTGTGTGGCGGTTTACAGTGAACCTGTCTTTATATTAATAAGGTTTTTTACTGTGAGTCCTATTTTGAGAGAACGGCTGAACGTGAAGATATGGTTGAGGTATCAAAAAAAGGTCTTACCGGGGTCCGGACAAAAGCCCACTGGATATTTACCCACCGGACATTTGCCCACCCGGACATTTGCCCACCACTATGGATGATTTGTAGATAATACGTACCTTCGGAGGATGTTTCCGATCAAGTGTAGGAAAACTGTTTTGCTTTTTGTTTTACAAATGTTCAAATGTACGGGGGGGGGACCCCAAACCTAAACTAATATATATATCACCTTTCTTATGGATTCAAAAAGCTCAAACTTATTTCATAAGACAACGCCATTAATAGACAAACAACGAACTTGATAGACTTTTGGTATGTCCCCCCCCAGACACACAGGTTTGCTGAGTAGGCACATACCCTCAAATAATGTGTCGAGTTGTAGCTTGTAAATGACAAAAATCTGCCGATCGGACGAGAAATACTTCATATTTTACACTTTTGAAATCCCCCCCCTCCCCGACGGGTTTGCTGAGTAGGCGCATGCGCTCAGAAAATTTGTAGAGTTGCAGCCTGTAAATACTGAAAATTTCCCGATCGGACGAGAAATTGTTCATATTTTACACTTTTGGTATTAATCCCCCCCACCCCCGACAGGTTTCCAGAGAGTGCACATGCGCAGAGAAAATTTGCCGAGTTGCAATTTGTGAATGCTGAAGATCTCCCGATCGGAAGAGAAACTCTTGATATTTTACGATTTTGGTATTAACCCCCCAGCCCCGACTAGTTTCCTGAGGCAGCACATGCCCTCAGATAATTCGACGAGTTGTAGCTTGTAAACGCCGAAAATCTCCCAATCGGACCAGAAATTATTTCTATTTCATATTTTAGGTTTTAAGCTTCCCCACACACACACCCGACAAGTTTCCTGGGTTTGCTCATACTCCCAGAGAATTTGTTTAGTTATAGTTTATAGAAAAACATCGTAAATAAGAAATTACGAAATTACGGACATTTTATGTGTGCCAGGTAACCAATCTCGCGGAGATATAGCCACGTAGCAGCACAGAACGCAATTTTTATACGGCCCCTTAAACTTTTTGTGGCCAGTTCTCCGGTGGGCAGTTTTCCGCTTACTCTTAGCTCCAAAAATCATGGAAATGTCTAAATTTCTTACTGAAAATGAAATATTAAAAAAAAATTATGAACAATAGTTTCTCACGTAGTTGGAAATATAGCCACACGGAATTTGTGTACCCACAACAATTTTATGGCAGTGAAATTGCCATGTGTCTAGTTCTCTGGTGTCTAGTTCTCCCGTGGCCAGTTCTCCGTACCCGTATTCTTCCAAGTTCAGCAGACGCACATCACTTCCGAAAATCACAGTTTTTAAAAATGAAAAAGTTCTTACATCTGAGGGTAAAGACAGAATGCCAAGGAAAACATCGTAATCCGCTTATATACACTTACCAGATATCTAGGTTGTAACTTAAAATTTTCTAAAAAGACCTGCGGCCGAAGTGGCGGTAGACGATAAAAATACCACCGGGAAAAAAATAACCCAGGAGAAAATACCCCTGAAAACTGAAAAGTGGCAAAAATACCCCCAGAACAAGCGGTTCACTCTAAACTGCACACAGGAACACTGATGTGTGGCAGTGTTCCAGTTTGGCATTTCCCGATCGGACGAGAAATCACTTCCGAAAATCACAGTTTAAAAAATGAAAAAGGTTTTACATCTGAAGGCAAAGACAGAATGCCAAGGAAAACAACTTAATCCGCTTATACACATACCAGATATCTAGGTTGTAACTTAAAATTTTCTAGAAAGGCCTGCGGCCGAAGTGGCGGTAAACGGTAAAAATACCACCGGGAAAAAAATAACCCCGGAGAAAATACCCCTGAAAACTGAAAAGTGGCAAAAATACCCCCAGAACAAGCGTTTCACTCTTAACTGCACACAGGAACACTGCTGTGTGGCAGTGTTCCGGTTTGGCAAATTACCGGCAACCCTGCCACACATCTTTCAGCAATTTGGAAAATTGCCACATGTTTTCCGTTAAGGGGTGAAGAACACTTTGATATCTTTCCAGTGGAGCAGTTTTCCAAGGTGCCTTACGACAGGAAGGAACTCTTTTGGTTCTAATTCTAAATTTGGTGGTTCTAAATTGAAAACTGTAGAAATGTTTATGAAAATTTTGTATGGGGGCCCCTTGACACCGGGCCCCAACACCGTGTTACGGCTAAATTAGAGTAATATGAGACGGTATACCAAATTTGGTGGTTCTAAATTGAAAACTGTAGAACTTGTTACGAAAAGTTTGTATAGGGGCCCTCTGACCTCCCGGGCTCGGACCCCATTCAAAAGCCGTCTACGGTCTAAGTCAGAGTACGATGACATATGTAGTATACCAAATTTAGTGGTTCTAAATTGAATACCGTAGAATTTTTTACGAAAATTTCATAGGGGGCCCCTTCACCCCGGGTCCCAACATTATAAAAAAAAAACCTCCTACGGTCTAAGAGTACCATGGGGTATCATTCGACTCTAAAGACTGAAGCTTCTCTAATGCATTTCTCTTCTGTTTTTCGACGGATCTCCATAAAAGTGGTATCAATACAATCTTCAGTTCAGAGGAAAGAAGGTTCATACAAAAAATAATCAGATAGACAACAGATTTACCTCTTTTAAGCACCCCAAAGTAACCTCACTCGCGTCAGCAGCGAATGCAAGCCACCACGTTAAGCCTAACCGTCTGCTATCGTTAAGTTACTTTCACGGCAAAGCTTGCTTAAGCAGACGTTTCTACGGAAAAAAGAGACGACACTTCCTGTCACGTCCGGACTCCGAGGCTGGCGATTAGGTTGAAAAATTATTACAGTATCCGTCGTCTGGGTCCAGAGTATTGTTTCCCGGACGATGACCATGCATTATCGGCGACTCCTCGATGGCGAACTCTTAATATGGCGTTGACATATTTTTTTTTTTTTATCACTTTTTCCTCATTAGTCTTTAAAAGCCATGCAATTTTTCAAGAAAATTAAATAGGTGAGATCTAATATATAAAAGTTGAATGCTTGTTTGTCCGCTGTCAAATTTAGTATACTATATCATGGTACTCTTAGACCGTAGGAGAGCTTTTCTTGGACCCGGGGTGAAGGGGGCCCGATACGAAATTTTCGTAAAAAATTCTACGATTTTCAATTTAGAACCACTAAATTTGGTATACTATGTCATCGTACTCTGACTTAGACGTAGACGGCTTTTGGATGGGGTCGGAGCCCAGGGAGTCAGGGGGCCCCCATACAAACTTTTCGTAACAAGTTCTACAGTTTTCAATTTAGAACCACCAAATTTGGTTCACCATCTCATATTACTCTGATTTAGCCGTAACACGGTGTTGGAGCCCGGGGTCAAGGGGCCCCTATACAAAATTTTCGTAAACATTTCTACAGTTTTCAATTTAGAAAAACCAAATTTACTATTACAACCAAAAGAGCTCCTTCCTGTCGTAAGGCACTTTGGAAAACTGCTCCACTGGAAAAATATCAAAGTGTTCTTCGGCCCCTTAATGGAAAACATGTGGCAATTTTCCAAATTGCTGAAAGATGTGTGGCAGGGTTGCCGGTAAATTGCCAAACCGGAACACTGCCACACATCAGTGTTCCTGTGTGCAGTTTAGAGTGAACTGCTTGTTCTGGGGGTATTTTTGCCACTTCTCAGTTTTCAGGGGTATTTTCTCCGGGGTTATTTTTTCCCCGGTGGTATTTTTACCGTTTACCGCCACTTCGGCCGCAGGCCTTTTTAGAAAATTTTAAATTACAACCTAGATATCTGGTATGTGTATAAGCGGATTACGATGTTTTCCTTGGCATTCTGTCTTTACCTTCAGATGTAAAAACTTTTTCATTTTTTAAACTGTGATTTTCGGAAGTGATTTCTCGTCCGATCGGGAAATGCCAAACTGGAACACTGCCACACATCAGTGTTCCTGTGTGCAGTTTAGAGTGAACCGCTTGTTCTGGGGGTATTTTTGCCACTTTTCAGTTTTCAGGGGTATTTTCTCCTGGGTTATTTTTTTCCCGGTGGTATTTTTACCGTTTACCGCCACTTCGGACGCAGGCCTTTTTAGAAAATTTTAAGTTACAACCTAGATATCTGGTATGTGTATAAGCGGATTAAGTTGTTTTCCTTGGCATTCTGTCTTTACCTTCAGATGTAAAAACTTTTTCATTTTTTAAAACTGTGATTTTCGGAAGGGATTTCTCGTCCGATCGGGAAATGCCAAACTGGAACACTGCCACACATCAGTGTTCCTGTGTGCAGTTTAGAGTGAACCGCTTGTTCTGGGGGTATTTTTGCCACTTTTCAGTTTTCAGGGGTATTTTCTCCGGGGTTATTTTTTCCCGGTGGTATTTTTACCGTTTACCGCCACTTCGGCCGCAGGCCTTTTTTAGAAAATTTTAAGTTACAACCTAGATATCTGGTATGTGTATAAGCGGATTACGATGTTTTCCTTGGCATTCTGTCTTTACCCTGAGATGTAAGAACTTTTTCATTTTTAAAAACTGTGATTTTCGGAAGTGATGTGCGTCTGCTGAACTTGGAAGAATACCGGTGCGGAGAACTGGCCACGGGAGAACTAGACACCGGAGAACTGGACACATTGCAATTTCAGTGCCATAAAATTGTTCTGCGTAAAAAAATTTCGTGTGTCTATATTTCCAACTACGTGAGCAACTATTGTTCATAAATATTTTTTTTTTAATATTTCATTTTCAGTAAGAAATTTAGACATGTCCATGATTTTTGGAGCTAAGAGTAAGCGGAAAACTGCCCACCGGAGAACTGGCCACAAAAAGTTTAAGGGGCCGTATAAAAATTGCGTTCTGTGCAGCTCCGTGGCTATATCTCCGCGAGATTGGTTACCTGGCACACATAAAATGTCCGTAATTTCGTATTTTCTTATTTACGATGTTTTTCTATAAACTATAACTAAACAAATTCTCTGGGAGTATGAGCAAACCCAGGAAACTTGTCGGGTGTGTGTGTGGGGAAGCTTAAAACCTAAAATATGAAATATAAGTAATTTCTGGTCCGATCCGGAGATTTTCAGCGTTTAAAAGCTACAACTCGTCGAATTATCTGAGGGCATATGCTGTCTCAGGAAACTAGTTGGGGGTGGGTGGTTAATACTAAAATCGTAGAATATCAAGAGTTTCTCTTCCGATCGGCAGATCTTCAGCATTTACAAATTGCAACTCGACAAGTTTTCTCTGCGCATGTGCACTCTCTGGAAACCTGTCGGCGAGAGGGGGGGGGGGGTTAATACCAAAAGTGTAATATATGAACAATTTCTCGTCCGATCGGGAAACTTTCAGTATTTACAGGCTGCAACTCTACAAATTTTCTGAGCGCATGTGCCTACTCAGCAAACCCGTCGGGGGGGGGATTTCAAATATGTAAAATATGAAGTATTTCTCGTCCGATCGGCAGATTTTTGGCATTTACAAGCTACAACTCGACACATTACTTGAGGGTATGTGCCTACTCAGCAAACCTGTTTGTGTGGGAGGGGGCATACCAAAAGTCTATCAAGTTCGTTGTTTGTCTATTAATGGCGTTGTCTTATGAATTAAGTTTGGGCTTTTTGAATCCATAAGAATGGTGATATATATATATATCAGTTTAGGTTTGGGGTTACCCCCTTACCCCCCCCCCGTACATTTTAACATTTGTAAAACAAAAAGCAATTTTTATACAATCCATAAATATTTATGTGATCAGTTTTCCTACACTTGATCGGAAACGTCCTCCGAAGTTACGTATTATCTACAAATCATCCATAGTGGGCAAGTGTCCGGTGGGCAAATGTCCGGGTGGGCAAATTTCCGGTGGGTAAATGTCCAGTGGGCTTTTGTCCGGATCCCGGTAAGACCTTTTTTTATACCTCAACCATATCTTTACGTTCAGCCGTTCTCTCAAAATAGGACTCACAGTAAAAATCCTTATTAATATAAAGATAGGTTCACTGTAAACCGCCACACAGGAAAACTGCCACACCGGAAGATTGCCACACAGGAAAACTGACACACCGGAACATTGCCACACAGGAAAACTGCCCCATGCTTTTCATCCAGGGTCCGGCCACAAATTGCTGTTCTTCCGAGGAACAATCTCAATGTGTGGCAGTTTTCCAAGTTTTCGAATTATGTGTGGCAGTTTTCCAAGGTGTCTAACGACGGGAAGGAGCTGTTTTGTTTGTCTGGATTTTCGTGTCGGTTCATACGAGTTTAGTGCAAGTGGCTACAGAAACTCAAGGATGTGTGCGCTGGTGTGTGTGTGGGTGGGGGTATAAATATTACCGTTTCTTTGCCTATATTGAGAATTGAATTGGGAACTCCAAACAAATTTCGAGAAAACGTTCTATGTAAGTCAAGCGAGAATTATAGCATAATTCATGCTACGTTCAGAAAAGAAACCAAAGATCGGACTTTTAAATAACGCTGCACTTTTATTTAGGCACTAAATATTTACATAACATGTCAAATATGTAATATTTTTCTTTTACTTAATTAATTCACAGAACCTATACACCTTCTCCATTTTAACAGCTTTTAATCCGCCGAGTTCATATTCATAATGTTTACGTATGAAACCAAGTCAATAGCATTGCGTTTTTACTTAGGCACTAAATATTAAAGTCATAGGCCCCAGGTCGAAGCCTTTTAAACAGTTTTTATTCTATCAATACCATATTCACAACGTTTACACATCAAATCAAGTTAATAAAATTGCGCTTTTACTTAGGCACGAAATAATAATCCACAGGCCCTAGGCTTAGGTCCTTTTACTAGTTTTTATTCTATCAATGTCATCTTCACGGTTACCGGAAAAAGATCCACGGAAAAAAATCCAACGGAAAACAAATCCATTGAAATAAAATCCAACGGCTACTTTCATGTTGGCTAACCAGTAGGAAACTTAGGGGGTCATATAAAAATTTCCTAGCTTTCTTCGTGGATCTTAGTGTTACAGTGGACACCCCCCCCCCCCCCCTGCTAAAACCTGAAGAAAACTCTAAAATTTGTCCGCCATGGCGCGTATGGTATGAGGCAGCTAGGAATCACAGTTCGGCAGGCTCACATATTCTTTTACAGTTGTTTTTTTTTATTTATTTCTCATTTACGTTTTTTCTTTCGGATGTTCTCTAAATTATTTAACAAAATTGCGGGATAATTGGGAAGTCGCTCCAATGCTTTTGAAGGCAAGAAACGCAATATTTTTGCCATTTTGAATTGTTTCTACCTGTGGGAAAAGGTAGCACTCAATGGTTGCTCTGGAAATTGATAAGAGCAAAGCGATATGCCAAGAAGAGGACTTCTGGATTTCTTGAGGAGGGGCCGATGTTACGACCCACCCCCGCCATTAATTTAGTAATTAATGGGCGTGGTTGATGTGTGAAATTAATTAAGTATTAATTATGTTCGAGGCTTGATTGGAGTTTAAAAGTGTAAACAGCAGATAAAGTTTTATCTGGGGGTTTGGAAAGAAAAGAGGCGAAGAATTCTCTCTCTGGCTGGGTGGTCTCAGAATAGCTCTGTTAGGTCATAAATATCAGGGCGCAGCTGACGGGAAACTAAGCAACACGGAATGGTACCTTTCGAAGAGGGGTCCACTTGAGTAAATGAATGAAGATGGGGACAAAAGGTTTAGCGAATAATCGTAAATTCGTCGATTGTTTGGGGCATTTTCGAGAACAATTGCTCTCTGTGTGGTCCGTGCAGAAAAATAAGAGTTCGCACTTGGCATGAACATAAGGAAGAGAGTTCAGTTGTCTGTGCGCTCTCCGATGTGAAAGGCTGGATGCCTTGGATCTGCAAAAATGAATTGGGAAAAATGAAGCAGCAAACCTCCCCGCATTTGGTAAGAAATGGAGACAACTCGAGGCAGCTGGAGATGCCAGTTTGCCATAAAGACAGCAGAATGCCTAAATCCGCGTGCTAACGCAGAAATTTCTAGGCTGGAGCGTAATGGAAATCAGCGACTGTTTGGCCTAATGAAAGCCAAGTTACAGGGGAATTAAGAAGTCTGCGAGTGGACAGTGGTCATTCCAATGAGAAGCGAAGCCAAGCAAAGTCGGGTTCGGATGCCAACCACTGCAGTGTGGAATCGTCACCCCCATTCATCCCCTACTGTGGAGGAGGTGAAGAGACGCGCTTGTCTTACGGGGCGAAGCGAGGCCCCATGTGTGCGTGTGTGTGGTCACGTAAGCAGCGAAGCCACTACGTGTAAGTGCGACGGGATAAAAACATGGCGAAAGAAAAATATGAGCGTAAGAGCGGTGGCTTCGATACCTAACAAATATACAGGTGAAATGGGAAGTTGCCGATATACGCTTAAGGTAAAAGCACGTCTGATTTCGCTCGGCCGAGAAAATTAATCTCAGGGCTGGCGGTCGCAACTCGAAAACAAAATGGAAACAAAACCTGCGAGTGGCATATTTGAACTGCGTACTCAGGCAGGGTAGATGGTTTGCTAACGGAAAGGAACTGACTGAATTGGGAATGAACGGTCAAAAAGGACGGAAGGTAGCGACGGACGGAATCTACTATAGCAGCAGCGGAAGTGAGGGCGTGCCACTCTCCAAGCAGTTGACGTTCACAATTATTTCTTCACGACAACAAAAATCATTTCCCAGGAACACAGAAAATCAATCTTGAAACCGCAACAGCAGATGTGAGAGGGCCTATTTTGTTTAACGGCCACCTTCAAATCGTCACGAGAATAGATCAGTGTGCACTTTAATCATTGCAACAAAGTGCGGCGTGATATTACCATTTTTAATTGTGTGCTTCATTTACATCAAGCGTCAAAGTGAAGTGTTGAATCATCGGTACTGCCACATGGTGCAAGTGTCTGTGTGTGTGTGTGTTTTTTTTTTTTTTTGTCGTGTGATATTATGTGATGCACAACGGATTTGCACAGCAAAGTCACGTAACTGTAAGTAGATGAATATTTCCTTTTTCTTTCTTCGCACATCTGCGAACTTGTGCCATCCCGACACCCAAAGCTGCATGGACATAGATGCAGTAATGCTGAGTGACTGAACCTCAGAGGAAATACCTGCACATACAGATTTCAATTTCTTACAGGGCCCATTTCCTGATTACTTTTTTTACATGAATAAGGGAGAAGGTGTGGCTATTAATTCCGCTGGGCGGGACAGTTTCTTTTAACTTTGGTTCAGGACCAACGTCAGCGGAGCAGGGTTTTGCATGTGCATGCTTATTAGATTTAGTTAATTAACTTTGGCAGTATTTCGCACCTATAATCTTATACCGCAAATTAACGTGCTTGTGTATTTTGTGTCGCGAGTATTTTGAATGTGATCGTTTGTTTTTTATTTTATTTTTTCATTCTCTAAGCAATTGTATAGGAATATCACCTGCAGCTCTATTTAGTGTGTTAAAGAGTAGTATCTCTTGTTCAGATAGTCCGGTGGAGACTCAGACGGCTGCGTCTTCCGACAGTAAAGTGTGACACCGTATGCTGCCCACATGTGAGGGGCAATTGTCTATGCGCCTAGAGAGCGCCGGATCTGTTTAAATCTCGCAGAACGTTATTAAATGTTGTGTTGTGTATTTGAGAATCATGTGTTATTTGCTAAAGTGAGTGTTGTACTGGCTGGTTGGGGATTGAATGTACCGGAGTAAGATCCGGACCACTACACTCAGTCACGAATTGGTGATTGCGGGTGAACCTCATCACAACTCTGATCCCAAAGTATCATTTTTTTTTAGATTATTTTATTTTTTATTTGTTGTTGTTATTTTGTTCACAAGGTGGATTCACCCAAGCCTTATGCTTCGGGTCATTCTTCAACTTTTTCATTTTTTATGTTCTGGTGTGAATCTTTGAATGCAGCAGTGCGCCTGAGATTCTCACCTGGTGCCGTGGCCAACTAAATTGTACTTCAGGTCTCAAGCACCGTTACCGGCCGACTCGGCAGGAACACTGCTAGTGCCCTGTAACATTAATGGTGCCGTTGTCCCAGGATCGATACCTATATTTTGCAGCTAGCGGAACAACACTCATGTTCGTAAAATAAGTGCGAATTGACTGCCATTACTATTTTTATTTAGTTTTGTTCGGTGCGAATTTTGTATAATTTAGCATTAAGTAAGCCTTAAGCTGTTTTCTAAGAACTGCCATAATTTTAGTGGGTAAGAAAAACAAAATGGCTAACACGAAGAAATTGTCATCTGCGAGTCACGTGGATTCAGATGATTCTGATGGTCACTCTGACGGAGAACATGTGAGCACTGGGGCTGCAATTGTTCCGGAAGAGAGTACACCTGTTTCAAGTACAGCGGGTACATCACAGCTGAGACAAACAGCTTTAGCCGCACCTATGGTTTACGGGGAGCAGTCGAGATTATAGTGGATCCCCAGGAAGACTGTGACACCACGATTATCTACGATGTTGAGAAGGAACTCGAAGACAGTGGAACGCAAGAATTTGGCATCGAGCGTAGATAAAAGCGGGCGTAGGAGCATCGAACGTGAGAGATCTGTGGAACTCGTGGATTCTCGAAGCTATGCCTCATATTTAAATTTTCTTTCCGCATATCTCGACGGGTAGCAATGAACGTGTGATGAAATCCTTGAACTTTCCTTCCGCTCTCCGGGCACTTAAGTTCGGAATTAGGTGCCTTGCGACGGTGGGAAAGGGTTGAGTGTTTACAGTTAAAAAAAAAAAAATGGAATGATTGGATGAATAAACTTCATTCAGTCATCCCTTTTTTTTTTCTTTCATGGGGGGATGGAATGTTACAGTGGACACCCCCCCCCATGCTAAAACCTGAAGAAAACTCTAAAATTTGTCCGCCATGGCGCGTATGGTATGAGGCAGCTAGGAATCACAGTTCGGCAGGCTCACATATTCTTTTACAGTTGTTTTTTTTTATTTATTTCTCATTTACGTTTTTTCTTTCGGATGTTCTCTAAATTATTTAACAAAATTGCGGGATAATTGGGAAGTCGCTCCAATGCTTTTGAAGGCAAGAAACGCAATATTTTTGCCATTTTGAATTGTTTCTACCTGTGGGAAAAGGTAGCACTCAATGGTTGCTCTGGAAATTGATAAGAGCAAAGCGATATGCCAAGAAGAGGACTTCTGGATTTCTTGAGGAGGGGCCGATGTTACGACCCACCCCCTCCATTAATTTAGTAATTAATGGGCGTGGTTGATGTGTGAAATTAATTAAGTATTAATTATGTTCGAGGCTTGATTGGAGTTTAAAAGTGTAAACAGCAGATAAAGTTTTATCTGGGGGTTTGGAAAGAAAAGAGGCGAAGAATTCTCTCTCTGGCTGGGTGGTCTCAGAATAGCTCTGTTAGGTCATAAATATCAGGGCGCAGCTGACGGGAAACTAAGCAACACGGAATGGTACCTTTCGAAGAGGGGTCCACTTGAGTAAATGAATGAAGATGGGGACCAAAGGTTTAGCGAATAATCGTAAATTCGTCGATTGTTTGGGGCATTTTCGAGAACAATTGCTCTCTGTGTGGTCCGTGCAGAAAAATAAGAGTTCGCACTTGGCATGAACACAAGGAAGAAAGTTCAGTTGTCTGTGCGCTCTCCGATGTGAAAGGCTGGATGCCTTGGATCTGCAAAAAATGAATTGGGAAAAATGAAGCAGCAAACCTCCCAGCATTTGGTAAGAAATGGAGACAACTCGAGGCAGCTGGAGATGCCAGTTTGCCATAAAGACAGCAGAATGCCTAAATCCGCGTGATAACGCAGAAATTTCTAGGCTGGAGCGTAATGGAAATCAGCGACTGTTTGGCCTAATGAAAGCCAAGTTACAGGGGAATTAAGAAGTCTGCGAGTGGACAGTGGTCATTCCAATGAGAAGCGAAGCCAAGCAAAGTCGGGTTCGGATGCCAACCACTGCTATGTGGAATCGTCACCCCCATTCATCCCCTACTGTGGAGGAGGTGAAGAGATGCGCTTGTCTTACGGGGCGAAGCGAGGCCCCATGTGTGCGTGTGTGTGGTCACGTAAGCAGCGAAGCCACTACGTGTAAGTGCGACGGGATAAAAACATGGCGAAAGAAAAATATGAGCGTAAGAGCGGTGGCTTCGATACCTAACAAATATACAGGTGAAATGTTGAGTTGCTGATATACGCTTAAGGTAAAAGCACGTCTGATTTCGCTCGGCCGAGAAAATTAATCTCAGGGCTGGCGGTCGCAACTCGAAAACAAAATGAAAACAAAACCTGCGAGTGGCATATTTGAACTGCGTACTCAGGCAGGGTAGATGGTTTGCTAACGGAAAGGAACTGACTGAATTGGGAATGAACGGTCAAAAAGGACGGAAGGTAGCGACGGACGGAATCTACTATAGCAGCAGCGGAATTGAATGTGTGCCACTCTCCAAGCAGTTGACGTTCACAATTATTTCTTCACGACAACAAAAATCATTTCCCAGGAACACAGAAAATCAATCTTGGAAACCGCAACAGCAGATGTGAGAGGGCCTATTTTGTTTAACGGCCACCTTCAAATCTTCACGAGAATAGATCAGTGTGCACTCTAATCATTGCAACAAAGTGCGGCGTGATATTACCATTTTTAATTGTGTGCTTCATTTACATCAAGCGTCAAAGTGAAGTGTTGAATCATCGGTGCTGCCACATGGTGCAAGTGTCTGTGTGTGTGTGTGTGTTTTTTTTTGTCGTGTGATATTATGTGATGCACAACGGATTTGCACAGCAAAGTCACGTAACTGTAAGTAGATGAATATTTCCTTTTTCTTTCTTCGCACATCTGCGAACTTGTGCCATCCCGACACCCAAAGCTGCATGGACATAGATGCAGTAATGCTGAGTGACTGAACCTCAGAGGAAATACCTGCACATACAGATTTCAATTTCTTACAGGGCCCATTTCCTGATTACTTTTTTTACATGAATAAGGGAGAAGGTGTGGCCACAAATTCCGCTGGGCGGGACAGTTTCTTTTAACTTTGGTTCAGGACCAACGTCAGCGGAGCAGGGTTTTGCATGTGCATGCTTATTAGATTTAGTTAATTAACTTTGGCAGTATTTCGCACCTATAATCTTATACCGCAAATTAACGTGCTTGTGTATTTTGTGTCGCGAGTATTTTGAATGTGATCGTTTGTTTTTTATTTTATTTTTCATTCTCTAAGCAATTGTATATGAATATCACCTGCAGCTCTATTTAGTGTGTTAAAGAGTAGTATCTCTTGTTCAGATAGTCCGGTGGAGACTCAGACGGCTGCGTCTTCCGACAGTAAAGTGTGACACCGTATGCTGCCCACATATGAGGGGCAATTGTCTATGCGCCTAGAGAGCGCCGGATCTGTTTAAATCTCGCAGAACGTTATTAAATAATGTGTTGTGTATTTGAGAATCATGTGTTATTTGCTAAAGTGAGTGTTGTACTGGCTGGTTGGGGATTGAATGTACCGGAGTAAGATCCGGACCACTACACTCAGTCACGAATTGGTGATTGCGGGTGAACCTCATCACAACTCTGATCCCAAAGTATCATTTTTTTTTTTAGATTATTTTATTTTTTATTTGTTGTTGTTATTTTGTTCACAAGGTGGATTCACCCAAGCCTTATGCTTCGGGTCATTCTTCAACTTTTTCATTTTTTATGTTCTGGTGTGAATCTTTGAATGCAGCAGTGCGCCTGAGATTCTCACCTGGTGCCGTGGCCAACTAAATTGTACTTCAGGTCTCAAGCACCGTTACCGGCCGACTCGGCAGGAACACTGCTAGTGCCCTGTAACATTAATGGTGCCGTTGTCCCAGGATCGATACCTATATTTTGCAGCTAGCGGAACAACACTCATGTTCGTAAAATAAGTGCGAATTGACTGCCATTACTATTTTTATTTAGTTTTGTTCGGTGCGAATTTTGTATAATTTAGCATTAAGTAAGCCTTAAGCTGTTTTCTAAGAACTGCCATAATTTTAGTAGGTAAGAAAAACAAAATGGCTAACACGAAGAAATTGTCATCTGCGAGTCACGTGGATTCAGATGATTCTGATGGTCACTCTGACGGAGAACATGTGAGCACTGGGGCTGCAATTGTTCCGGAAGAGAGTACACCTGTTTCAAGTACAGCGGGTACATCACAGCTGAGACAAACAGCTTTAGCCGCACCTATGGTTTACGGGGAGCAGTCGAGATTATAGTGGATCCCCAGGAAGACTGTGACACCACGATTATCTACGATGTTGAGAAGGAACTCGAAGACAGTGGAACGCAAGAATTTGGCATCGAGCGTAGATAAAAGCGGGAGTAGGAGCATCGAACGTGAGAGATCTGTGGAACTCGTGGATTCTCGAAGCTATGCCTCATATTTAAATTTTCTTTCCGCATATCTCGACGGGTAGCAATGAACGTGTGATGAAATCCTTGAACTTTCCTTCCGCTCTCCGGGCACTTAAGTTCGGAATTAGGTGCCTTGCGACGGTGGGAAAGGGTTGAGTGTTTACAGTTAAAAAAAAAAATGGAATGATTGGATGAATAAACTTCATCCAGTCATCCCTTTTTTTTTCTTTCATGGGGGGATGGAATGTTACAGTGGACACCCCCCCCCCCATGCTAAAACCTGAAGAAAACTCTAAAATTTGTCCGCCATGGCGCGTATGGTATGAAGCAGCTAGGAATCACAGTTCGGCAGGCTCACATATTCTTTTACAGTTGTTTTTTTTTATTTATTTCTCATTTACGTTTTTTCTTTCGGATGTTCTCTAAATTATTTAACAAAATTGCGGGATAATTGGGAAGTCGCTCCAATGCTTTTGAAGGCAAGAAACGCAATATTTTTGCCATTTTGAATTGTTTCTACCTGTGGGAAAAGGTAGCACTCCATGGTTGCTCTGGAAATTGATAAGAGCAAAGCGATATGCCAAGAAGAGGACTTCTGGATTTCTTGAGGAGGGGCCGATGTTACGACCCACCCCCTCCATTAATTTAGTAATTAATGGGCGTGGTTGATGTGTGAAATTAATTAAGTATTAATTATGTTCGAGGCTTGATTGGAGTTTAAAAGTGTAAACAGCAGATAAAGTTTTATCTGGGGGTTTGGAAAGAAAAGAGGCGAAGAATTCTCTCTCTGGCTGGGTGGTCTCAGAATAGCTCTGTTAGGTCATTGATATCAGGGCGCAGCTGACGGGAAACTAAGCAACACGGAATGGTACCTTTCGAAGAGGGGTCCACTTGAGTAAATGAATGAAGATGGGGACAAAAGGTTTAGCGAATAATCGTAAATTCGTCGATTGTTTGGGGCATTTTCGAGAACAATTGCTCTCTGTGTGGTCCGTGCAGAAAAATAAGAGTTCGCACTTGGCATGAACATAAGGAAGAAAGTTCAGTTGTCTGTGCGCTCTCCGATGTGAAAGGCTGGATGCCTTGGATCTGCAAAAAATGAATTGGGAAAAATGAAGCAGCAAACCTCCCAGCATTTGGTAAGAAATGGAGACAACTCGAGGCAGCTGGAGATGCCAGTTTGCCATAAAGACAGCAGAATGCCTAAATCCGCGTGATAACGCAGAAATTTCTAGGCTGGAGCGTAATGGAAATCAGCGACTGTTTGGCCTAATGAAAGCCAAGTTACAGGGGAATTAAGAAGTCTGCGAGTGGACAGTGGTCATTCCAATGAGAAGCGAAGCCAAGCAAAGTCGGGTTCGGATGCCAACCACTGCAGTGTGGAATCGTCACCCCCATTCATCCCCTACTGTGGAGGAGGTGAAGAGACGCGCTTGTCTTACGGGGCGAAGCGAGGCCCCATGTGTGCGTGTGTGTGGTCACGTAAGCAGCGAAGCCACTACGTGTAAGTGCGACGGGATAAAAACATGGCGAAAGAAAAATATGAGCGTAAGAGCGGTGGCTTCGATACCTAACAAATATACAGGTGAAATGGGAAGTTGCCGATATACGCTTAAGGTAAAAGCACGTCTGATTTCGCTCGGCCGAGAAAATTAATCTCAGGGCTGGCGGTCGCAACTCGAAAACAAAATGGAAACAAAACCTGCGAGTGGCATATTTGAACTGCGTACTCAGGCAGGGTAGATGGTTTGCTAACGGAAAGGAACTGACTGAATTGGGAATGAACGGTCAAAAAGGACGGAAGGTAGCGACGGACGGAATCTACTATAGCAGCAGCGGAAGTGAGGGCGTGCCACTCTCCAAGCAGTTGACGTTCACAATTATTTCTTCACGACAACAAAAATCATTTCCCAGGAACACAGAAAATCAATCTTGGAAACCGCAACAGCAGATGTGTGAGGGCCTATTTTGTTTAACGGCCACCTTCAAATCGTCACGAGAATAGATCAGTGTGCACTCTAATCATTGCAACAAAGTGCGGCGTGATATTACCATTTTTAATTGTGTGCTTCATTTACATCAAGCGTCAAAGTGAAGTGTTGAATCATCGGTGCTGCCACATGGTGCAAGTGTCTGTGTGTGTGTGTGTGTGTTTTTTTTGTCGTGTGATATTATGCGATGCACAACGGATTTGCACAGCAAAGTCACGTAACTGTAAGTAGATGAATATTTCCTTTTTCTTTCTTCGCACATCTGCGAACTTGTGCCATCCCGACACCCAAAGCTGCATGGACATAGATGCAGTAATGCTGAGTGACTGAACCTCAGAGGAAATACCTGCACATACAGATTTCAATTTCTTACAGGGCCCATTTCCTGATTACTTTTTTACATGAATAAGGGAGAAGGTGTGGCCACAAATTCCGCTGGGCGGGACAGTTTCTTTTAACTTTGGTTCAGGACCAACGTCAGCGGAGCAGGGTTTTGCATGTGCATGCTTATTAGATTTAGTTAATTAACTTTGGCAGTATTTCGCACCTATAATCTTATACCGCAAATTAACGTGCTTGTGTATTTTGTGTCGCGAGTATTTTGAATGTGATCGTTTGTTTTTTATTTTTTTTTTCATTCTCTAAGCAATTGTATAGGAATATCACCTGCAGCTCTATTTAGTGTGTTAAAGAGTAGTATCTCTTGTTCAGATAGTCCGGTGGAGACTCAGACGGCTGCGTCTTCCGACAGTAAAGTGTGACACCGTATGCTGCCCACATATGAGGGGCAATTGTCTATGCGCCCAGAGAGCGCCGGATCTGTTTAAATCTCGCAGAACGTTATTAAATGTTGTGTTGTGTATTTGAGAATCATGTGTTATTTGCTAAAGTGAGTGTTGTACTGGCTGGTTGGGGATTGAATGTACCGGAGTAAGATCCGGACCACTACACTCAGTCACGAATTGGTGATTGCGGGTGAACCTCATCACAACTCTGATCCCAAAGTATCATTTTTTTAGATTATTTTATTTTTTATTTGTTGTTGTTATTTTGTTCACAAGGTGGATTCACCCAAGCCTTATGCTTCGGGTCATTCTTCAACTTTTCATTTTTTATGTTCTGGTGTGAATCTTTGAATGCAGCAGTGCGCCTGAGATTCTCACCTGGTGCCGTGGCCAACTAAATTGTACTTCAGGTCTCAAGCACCGTTACCGGCCGACTCGGCAGGAACACTGCTAGTGCCCTGTAACATTAGTTCATTGTAATTCACATATCCAAATCCATTTTTATAGTATGACTTTATATGAAGTTCATAATTTTTCTATAACCTTACTTTGCATACCCTTATATTACAAATAACGAGAGTGGGAAAGTTATATGACCTACAAAAAAAAAAAAAAAAAAAAAAAAAAGTGCTCACTTCTCAAAGATCATGAGGACACCATAATTTGATTCCATGGAAGTTCCAGCAACTAAGGGGCCGTATAAAAATTGCATGCATTTTTGATTTTTTTGTGTCCACTTCTACGTTGGTTGACCTTGTAGGAAATTTAGGGCCCGTACAAAAATTGCATTTTTGGTTTTCTTGTGTTTACTTCCATGCTGGGTGACCGTGTAGGAAATTCAGGGGTCGTATAAAAATTGCATTTCTGATTTCTTTGTGTCACTTCCATGTAGGAAGCTCAAGGGGTCATATAAAAATTTCTTTTCGGATTTCGTTGGGTCACTTCCATGTAGGAAGCTTATAGGGTCGTATAAAAATTTTCATTTGAATTTTTTTTTCCCTGGCTCTCTGTTGTATTTTTCCCCTGGTTTTTTTTAGCTTTTCTTTTGCACAAAAAATTAAGTAAGCCTTGCAAATTATGAATTCTCGGATGTAAGCATAGGCTCTGAGAAGTAGGTACCGGTAAAACCATATTGAAGTGTACTTTAATAATAGAAAAACAATAAATAAACGCGATGTGCACGAAAAAATGCAGCAAAGAATATTCTAGTAAATAATATTCTAAGAACAGGAATGAAATATGTCAATCCTGGGCCAGATAAAGGCGTAAGTGGGCCCCTAGGCTAAGACATTTGGGTGGGCTCACACAGAACCTATCACGGGGAATCTTTATGAAGTTCGTTAAAACACGAATCTGTAGCAATGTGCAGTGATAATTAATACGTTGTTTATTCTTCAAACTATTACCGCTCCCTGTCGGGTAACAGCGAACCACTACTACGTCTTATTCGCCTTAGTGGGTAAAAGTTAAAAAGGTCGAAATTCAATACTAATCAATTCACCCCCAAAATTTCGCCTAGTGGTGTTAACAATGAATTTGGTTTCCCTAACTAAGGGTCTCCAAGCTCATGGTCGACAAACGCATCGCGTTGTGTTTCATATGAATCAGCATGGGGTTTTCATGCTGATTCATATGCCGCAAAGAAGTTAAAATAAAAAGTTGCATGAATAACAATAATAAAATCACAAATTGAACTCTAATGAGATTTGGAGAAATGATCTGAGTGACACGTGAATTAAAATTTAACTGTTTATTTCTTTTTAGAATATGGTCTTAAAGCTAGGTACAATGTACCGGTGTGGTTGCTTGCTTTAGCTAAACAATTTAGTTTTAATTTCAAACGGGTATAATGCACTTAATATTATATAACTGACTTTAAACTTTAGTTACTGGTTTAAACTCGGCGCGGTGCGCCAGAGGAAAAAATTGTTAATGCAGTATGTGAGAGACTTTCGGGTAACTGGTCCTGCATAGCACATGCAAAGCTATGAGGCACGAATCAGAAATGTGTAAGACAAATGTCATTATACCCTCTTTTCCTTGAGAAGTCCCGATCGCGAAACTGGGTTGCCGGCTGGTCGCAGAGTCAGCTCTCCATCTTAATTGGTGGTATATATGGACTATACTCTAAAATATTTACTACCTCATTTCTCTATCTTGGAAACATCTCTCCTCCGAAACCGCTGAGACCTCTCTTCTGCTCAGACTGCAATTCTCCAGTGTTCCCTCTGTCGTTATCTTAGAGTCTGTGTGTAGTCGTCTCTCCTCTTAGTCTTCATTCAGTTAATAATTCTGTTTTTCCCGTGTCCGGTGTCCATCTTGGGGCGTGACGGCCCGGCCGTCCGAATCGCGTCGGGTTATGTCATTGGCCCTCACAGATAGCCCTGCTATGCGATTCGCTGGCCATCCGTTCAGTTCGGGTCACTTTCCCAAAAATTATGTCTTCTTTCAGCTGTCAACTTGTCCTCGCACCTTTTTGGTTAATTGACCTCGCCTAGCTACTTAGAAGCGAATATTGTCACGTAGGTATATCAGGCGACATCACTTATCTCAAATTTGGTCGCTACCCTGGACAATGCAGAGATGCTCGCAAGCGATGCTTGAGAAAAGGGGTGACGCCCCCAAAAGGATTTATTGCGCTCCTGCTATTCTCTTCAGCTTCTTTGAGTTTCGTGAGAAAAAAAAAACTGTGAATGTCTTCCTTTCTCTTCCTTCAAATCTGCGATTTTCATCAAGTTTCCGTGAGAAAAAAAAATATAATTTTCCCCTTTTCATTTGGCTTGAGTGCAATTAGTACTGATCTAATTATCAACCTAAACTTTCGGGTAGCCTGGCTCAGCTTCACAGGAAAGTAATTTTTAATCATTGATATTCTATTTTGGCAATTTAAATATTTATTTCCTACCGCCTTAGAGTAAAAAAAAAAAAAAAAAAAATAAATGATCAAAATTATACGGATGAAATTTAAATGTTACGGGGATATAGAAAATTCCGCGGTAACAAAACTAATAATATATCTGCAGAGCATTAATATAAGTGGCTGTATTTTCTGTCGTTCTCATAAGAGCATGTGTTAAATGCTTAAGATTACTGGATTGTGTCTTTGATTTCCTAATGATTTTGCTTTGTATGCTTTTCTTAGCGCATGTTTAAATTATACAATGTGAAACCACGCGGGACTTCGACTATTAACGGTTCCAAGTGCAAACTGGGAGGTGTGGGTGGATGGTAGAGGGGCAATGTTAAGAAAGGTAAAACCGTTGTCTATCTGATTTTTTTTTTTTTTTTTTTTTTTTTGACGCCTTCAGTGGCGGCCGGTGAATACGTGCTACCGTGCTGTAGTAGCACGCTATAAAGATTTGGAATTGAGTTACATTTTTACCGTAGCTGAAAGTGCATGCATATGATTTGCTCCCAGCACATAATCTGATGCTTAGACAGGTCGTAATTAGTCTTCTATTCGCCATTTGGTCTGGGTGTCGATTAGTACGCGCACGACTCCTGGTTCTTCTGCTGTTTACGCGTTCGGCCTTTTTGAACAGAACTGCTCCAATAGCGTGTCACTCATGCTGCCTGCGCCCCACCCTTCTTTAATCCCTCAAGCTGGCTAGCTACAAAAGATCTTCCAGTGTGCTGAATTTCTTAGAGCACGACATGGAATAACCAGTAGCAAACGGCGTTGAGACACCATCCTCTCATTCTCCTATCGAAACTGGGGCAGTGTATTTTACCCACAATTCGTTCACCGCGGTAGTTGACCAATAGAGGGAAAACTTATCTGTTCTTTTCTGTGAACTTATTACGTTTGTTCGATCAGTCAGTTAAAATCTATCTGTGCTTCTGCTTTTTTGTGTGTGTGTGTGTGTGTGTGTGTGTTTGTGATTTCCGTATTCTTTAAATTTCTTGAATGGCGACTACGATTAATTCAGTAGATTCTTTGTTGAAACGACCATTTTCTTCAAGAATTTTTAGAGGAAAAAATGACGTAAAATTCTTACGATCTAAGTTAAAGTAAAAACTAGACAAAAACCGTCGGAAACGACGGTTAGTTTGTTATTTTGTTTTTTTGAAAGAATAAACACATATGAAACAACAAATATAAACTTTATTTGATTGGCAAATCTACTCAACCACTGTAGTAAAGACAAAATCCTGGTTCCTGATTTTTTTTTATTTTTTATTTTTTGACTACATGTTTAACGACTACTGTGAGCAACTCAATGGGCTATATAAGCACTCGCCCGTCCCTAATTTAGGGTCACTGGTTCCAAAGAAGGGAGAGAGAGGGCCGCGGGTGGCCTATTGGGCAACGTTCGTGACTGCCACGGAAAGGACCCCAGGTTCGATCCCAGCAGGTACGAACGCTCGATCCACTAAATATCCGCTGTGCGTCGGATGGGCACGTTAAGCTGTCGGACCCCGGGTACTGGCCCCCCGGTAATAAATAAGGGCGGCTTCCTCCCCTTTCTGCTTTGCTTCCGTGTCACTTTCCTATCGGGCACTCTAGCCCAAATCTCCTAGCTTCCTATTTCTAAGGGTTGTTTAAGACCTGGGGTCAGACACTCCCTTCCTAAAATCCTCTACATATGATGATGATGAGAAGCGAGAGCGCCAGTGCCGTAAGACAAACACAACATCCATGCCTCACTGGGATTCGAACCTGGACCCTTCACGAACGAATCATCATAAGCCAGCGCTTAGAGAACTGCGCCACCGGGGCGGCCAGGTTCGTGATGAGCATCACGACTGCACCCTTTTTCAGTCGTAAAATGTGAGGCCGAATTCCACTCATCTCGATCGTGTGCAAAAATTCAACTGGATAGCGTACTCTTTCACTCTAATCTTCAGTCACAACTGTGTTTGAAAATGTTGTTGGAATGAGATTCGCGTTGCGAATACTCTTCATTCTCTCTTGTCTGAGACATATAGTTGCGACCCATTGATCCCCACTCTCTTGTCTGAGACATATAGTTGCGACCCATTGATCGCCCACGCCTTCCAGTAAGGCTCTTACGTTTTCTTCCCTTTTTTTTTTCTGGGGAAGAGAAATTCTGTTAAGGGTAAGTATGCACTAAAGTATATACTTACTTTAGCACTGATCATAGAACACCATGCATACACCAAGTCTGAAAACTGAACTGAGCGCCTGATGTAGATAAAGGCCGCACGCTTCTACCATAGACTTTACATGGGAACTTTGCCACCCCGCCACGCCCGAACCGTTGTCCCAATCTCAATTTTCTCTTCGACTGGCACATGAAGATGGTAATACCTTAATTTTCATACCAGGACCATATTTTTAATTTCAGCCGTTCTCTCAAAATAGGTCTCACAGTAAAAATTCTTATAGAATGAAGATATGGATGGCGCACCTCAATATGCTCATTCTACAAATTTTCAATAACAATGGTCAACGGAATGTTTTCTTACATCTTTACATAATGGGAAACGCCTTACCTACGTGGATAAAATGGATCGAATTAATGTTAAATTGTATGAAGAACAGGTTCTCTGCTTTAGAAGGCCTAACATCGGAAGAAGTGGATATTTCTGAAGTTAACAGAAAAGTAACCACAGCTCTTATGCAAACAGCAACAAAATTAGCTGGGTCTAAGAACAAGTTGCATGTGAACAAATTATCAGGAAAAACCAAAATGTTAATGCAAAAATGAAGAGTGATGAGGACAACTAAAGGAGATGTGACTTCCAAAGTGGAATATGTAGAGCTATGCAAGACAGTACGAAAAAGTATCACTGAAGGCGTAAGGAAATTCAACTGTGAACTAGTGAGGAAAGCAATTGAAAATAACCAAAGCCTAAAGATAGCAAAGGGAAGAAAACAGATTATGGCACTGAGAAAAGAAGATGGTTCTGTAACAAGAAATAGAGGCGAAATTTTGACAAGATTGAAAGATCTCTACTCCAAATTATATGAAAGGGATGATACATGTACTCCAGACATCATGAAAGGTATCAGTACCAGAGTTCTTCCAGTCCTCCCAGCAGAAGTTGCACATGCAATCAAGAACATGAAGCTGGTAAAAGCTCCAGGAGAAGATGGAATTACTGTAGACATCATACAAGAAGCAAGTGGAGAAATTGAAACAGTACTCGCCCAAATTTTCACTCGATGCCTTAATGAAGGGAAGATTCCTGAGGATCTCAGGAACTACAGACCTATCAGCCTCCTATCAGTGGTTTATAAAATCTTCACTAAAGTTCTTTCACACCGTTTGAAGGTAACACTGGACATGGCTCAACCGAGAGAACAAGCTGGATTCAGGAGTGGCTACAGCACAATAGATCATATCCACGCACTGAGAGAACTAATTGAAAGAGCGAAGGAATATGAACTTCCATTGTGCATGGCTTTTATCGATTATGAAAAAGCCTTTGATTCGGTGAAACCATCAGCAGTTACAATGGCTCTGAAATCCTGCGGTATTGAAGATGCTTACATTAATATTATTAATAACATCTATGAAAATGCAAGTGCAAAGATTCGGCTGTTTGAAAATACAACACACATAAAAATTGGAAAGGGAGTGAGACAAGGTGACACCATATCTCCGAAGCTCTTTAATGCCACATTGGAGGGTGTCTTTCAATCACTGAACTGGGAAAACAAAGGGATAAAGATTAATGGAGATTATCTAACCCACCTTCGTTTTGCTGATGACCTAGTTATTTTTGCAACTACCCCATCAGAGCTGCAGAGTATGATCCAGGAACTTGCTGACAAGAGTAAGGAAGTGGGATTAAAAATGAACTTTCAGACAACGAAAGTGATGTACAATGCTTTTACAAGAAATGAAGCTTTATCGATTGATGGAGAAAAGCTGGAGATAACAGACACGTACGTTTATCATGGACAGCAGATATCAAGTGAGGGTCACCTTGATTAGGAAAGTAATCGAAATACAAAACTTTGCCTGGAGAGCTTTTGGAAGAAACAGCATAGTTTTCAAGAGCAATATGCCATTATGTCTTAAAAGAAAAGTGTTTTGGTCAATGCATCCTTCCAGTGCTTACGTATGGTGCAGAGACGTGGACCTTAGCTAAAAGAGACATTCAAAGGCTCCAGACAACTCAAAGCAGCACGGAGAAGTGCATGCTTGGTGTAACGAGGAGAGATAAGAAGAGGAACTCGTGGATCCGAAAAATGACAAGAGTGGAAGACACCATGATCAGAGTTAAAACCCTGAAATGGCAATGGGCTGGACATACTGCCAAGAGGACAGCCGAAATTTTAGATTGTATTCCAAGGGACAGGAAAAGACCCAGAAGAAGACCACATGGGAGATGGGTGGATGAAATTCGAAAGTATGCGGGAGTGACATAGAGGTGACTGGCACAAGACAGACCGTTGTGGAGGAAACTTGGGGAGACCTTATTGGAGGAAACTTGGGGAGACCTTCGTCCAGCAGTGGATTGATAATGTTTGACAATGATGATGATTATATTTTATACATCACACAGTCGAACGGCATAACGCAATCAGGTCTTCGAGAGTGTTCGCTATTCCGATGAGAACTTTGATACGAATGCCTGCTAGCGCTGCTTTGCACAACGGTTCGCTCAGAAAAGAGAAGACTTCGGACTATCTCAGTCCCTCCATGCTACCGCCTTCAACAGCAAGTGTGGCGATCGAATGTAAACGGCACGCTTCTCCCATAGACTTCACATGGGAACTTTGCCGCCCCGCAACGCCCGAACCGTTGCCCCAATCTCATTTTCTCTCTTCGACTGGCACATTTAAATGGAAAGTCCTTTATTTTGATACCTCAACCATATCTTTACGTTCAGCCGTTCTCTCAAAATAGGACTCACAGTAAAAAACCGTAACGGTCTCGGCCGCTATCTCACCGCGGACAACAAATGCAACAACCGTGGCCGAGCAATTTATTTTATTTCTTTTTCACGGTCATTTGACATAGTCCTTTGCGCGAATACTGTATTATATGGACATACGCTTAAACTATTCAGACCAATCACGTTCGTACACATAAATAATATATTCCATAAATGCGCTGACTGCACTAAACAAACATTTAATTGTCTAAAAAGATAACAATGACACACATACGAATAAAAATTAGTTGTAGGCTGCTCATAAGCGCTGGGTCATCTTTGATCTAAATCTGTTCCCGTTATGATCATATGATCATATGTAGAGGATTTTAGGAAGGGAGTTTCTGATCCCAGGTCTTAAACAACCCTTAGAAATAGGAAGCTAGGAGATTTGGGCTAGAGTGCCAGATAGGAAAGTGACTCGGAAGCGAAGCAGAAAGGGGGAGGAAAACGCCCTTATTTATTACCGGGGGCCAGTACCCGGGGTCTGACGGCTTAACGTGCTCATCCGACGCACGGCGGATATTTAGTGGATCGAGCGTTCGTACCTGCTTGGGATCGAACCTGAGGTCCTTTCCGCGGAAGTCACGAACGTTGCCCACTAGGCCACCTCCGGCCCTCTGTTCCCGTTAGATAGTTTTAATGAACTTTATCCACAGTTCAGTTCTTACAAATTCTCAGTTCAAGTCCTCTACCAATAGCGTTGCAGATGTAACAAAAAAGAAAAAAAATGTTTCTGCTTACATGGATGGGGCTGTCATCCTTGAATTTAACACATAATTACTATTTCTCCTGTTTATTTGTTAGGTATCCAAGCCACTGCTCTTACGCTGTCAATTTTTCTTGCGCGGGCCTTTTCCCGTCTCACCTATACGTAGTGGTTGCTCTGCATACGTATAGTCACAGACACATCATGGGGTATCGCTTCGCCGCTTCAGGGGGAGGATGATTGTAACGACGGATCCAAACCGCTGTTCTTTTCATTTCCAGCCCGAGTTTCAGCTTGGCTTGGCTTCTCCTTGGAGTGACCACTATCAACTCGCAGACTTTTCAATTCCTCAGTATCTTTGCTTTTACTGGGCCAACCAGTCGCTAATTTCCATTAGGCTCCCGGTCTAGAAATTGCTGCTTTATCACGCGGATATAGGCATTCCGCTGTCTTAATGGCAAACTGGCCTCTCCAGTTGCTTCGTTGTTTAAGGCGAATACTTAGCTGGCTGTGATATAAATTACTTTCATAAGACTTCCAGCCAAGGAAAAACTTTTGTGTTGGAACTTTTTACCTGGCTTTCCTGAGCTGCGATGTAGAGTGCTTGTAGAAACTGTCCTGATGATCCGGGGTGTTTGCTATTTACTACCTTTTCTCTCTGGGGTAGCATAATCCAAGT
Source organism: Macrothele yani (assembly GCA_039090855.1). NCBI lineage: Eukaryota > Metazoa > Arthropoda > Arachnida > Araneae > Macrothelidae > Macrothele > Macrothele yani. Next base: position 39,736,094 of record CM077004.1, read on the forward strand.
TCTTCCTTAGCCCTAATCTTTCTACACCACCCTAAACCAAAGTAGCTAATACAATCATCTCTAAAAAAAAAAAAAGAAGAGCAAAGAAAAAAAAAACAAAAAAAAACAAGCACCCAGAAGGAATCATTCAATCAAGATGAAAATTGCATGTGTAATGTATAGGAGAGGAAATTATTGCAATTCCACAGCAGTTGGGCCATTTATCCGGATAAAACAGTTACAAAAGGAATCAGTAAGTTGTAGCGCCACCTCTCGCTCGGTTACAAGCAGAAACCCAGCGTGGCAGAGACACATACAGTTTACTAATACTGTTCTGAGGTATGGAATGCCAGATGGTGTCCAAATTGTGGACCAATTCGCTGACATTCCGGGATTGGTGTAGGTGGGGTCCCATCATGTTTGATCGGTGAGAAATCGGGTGATCGGGCTGGCCTCGAAATGTGCCGACATTACAGAAACAGGCCCGGAAGAGCTGTTCCGTGTGTCGCTGGGTATTAACCTGTTGCAAAATTACTCGGTGATGTGCTACAGGAAGGGCAACACGACAGGTCGTAGAATGCCTCGACATACCGTTGAGTAATGAGGGTAGTACGGAGGACTTCGAAGGGTGTCCAGCTATCGTAGGAAATAGCTTCCTAGACAGTCAGATCGGGTGTCCGAGCTCTGTGTCGTTGCACGGTAAAAGCAGGATATGTGGGCTGGTCGACTCGTCACCAGACACGCATGCGCTGGTCATCGGCGCTAAGTGCAAACCGTGACTTATCACTGAAGGCAACATGGCACCACTGGACATTATCCGTCGTTGACTGGGTCCGACACCACTGCAACTGGTGTCTGCGATGCTCTCTGATCAGTAGTAAGCGGCGGATTGGCCTCCTTGAATGTAATCCCTGTGCCGCAACTCGTCTGGCAACGGTCCGAATGGCCACTCCCGTACCTGTAGACGACACAACATGGCTACGGGTTGTTTAGAGGAACGAAATCGGTTCTGTTCGTGCGGCGCTCACAGCAGCTCGAATCTCGCGTCATACCGATGCTCTCGGCGTCCACTGCCCGTGTCCCGTTGGATTGTGGTGCCCTTTTCGACCCATTGGCGCCCGCATCGTCCGATTACCGCGTCGCTCCGATCCAAATACCTGGAGATACGGCAAACTGACCAACCGGCTTCTCTTAGCCCAATTATATATCCCCTCGCAAACCCGTTCAACTTCTCGTGGTGTGCACGGATCCGTCGTCGTGGTATCCTCAGGCTGGAGGTTAATGTATCAGCAATTCGCTGTCACAATTGTCCGGTACGTCGACGCATTCTACGACCTGTTGTGTCGCACTTTGCTCTTGATATATCCTTCTCGATGCATGCGGTTCCCATGAGCTGTCGCGGGTCGCTATTTAGTCATTGGTCGTTATTTTTTAATTAATCAATTGCATAATCGGCCCTGAGGTTGCATGCAAAGTTTCATTAGGATCAAAGTACTTTCTCGGGGTGCTTCTTTCTTTTCTTTTTTTCTTTCTTTTTTTTTTTTTTTTTTCACAAAAAATGTTTGCTTAGGCTGTAAAATAAAGAAATTCGAAAATGTTGCACTGTTAATCTTTTTCTTATTGGATAGTGTTAAAAGAAATTTCTATTGTATTGCAACAGCATTTTTTTATTGCTTTCTCCTCCCCTAGTTTAATACTGATAATTATCAAGTATTCTCATCTTTCCTATTCCTTAAATTGACAACAAATTAGCATTTGAAAAAGCAATAAAAGTTTTTTTTTAGTTTTTTTATTGAAGGTTTAACGACCACCGTAAGCAACTCTATGGGCTATCAGCAGTCGCCCGTCCCTAATTTAGGGTTACTGGTTTCAGGGAAGGGCGAGAGCCAGTGCCGTAAGACAAACACAACATCCATGCCACACCAGGATCCGAACCCAGTCACATCTCGCACGAATGGTCAAAAGCCATCGCTTAGACCACTGCGCCACCCGGGCAGCCAATAAAAGTTTCAATGATACGAAAAACTGTGGTTCCTACTTTTCCATTTTGAAGCTGGATCTTTTACACTTAATCCGAATGCTTCTGTTTCTGATAAATGCGGTGGAGGTATAAAGAAAATCTTACTCATCTTTTTGACATAACAAAAGAAAACGCAGACCTCAATTTTCTGATGAAAGTAAGAAACTCTTCACACTCTCGCTTTTTTGCACTGATTGATAAAATTCTTACTGTCCAACTGTTTTGGTGCATGACATTTGTCTATACCACGTACGCCTGAATCTCTTCGATTTAGAGAATCGTTGGCCACAAGAAAACTCCTCCACGAAAAGCCATCCACCCTTTTAAAGCGAAGTATTGTGCACAAATTGAAATTTATCCGTATTTTGTAACGTGGAGGACTTCTCCGGTTGCCAGTGTCTTCAAGTACTTTATTTTTGCTGGATACCATGCTCGTTGCCTTGCAGCAGTGCTGTTTTATCTCTTTCCTTATATTACCGAAATTAGTTTGAATCAGATGATTGGCAGGTTCCTTGAGCAGTGAACACATTAATAGAGTACTAATAGATCATTTAACAGAAGAGAGTTAACATTTGATAAAATCCTTTATTGTCGTGATTTTACTTAATTTAATTATTACTCCTGGTCACCTGTAATTAGACCATCTGTCATGCTCCATAACTCCTCGCTATTCATTCATGGTTACCGATTGTACGCGGAGAAATCCTTCCCTCTCAAAATTTAACTCCTTCTCTTCTACGTCTCGCCACTTCGCTCTCTCCCGTCAGACGCATTCTCCCCTAACACTCGTCATCCTTCCTACCCTCGAAGTCTTGTTCTCCCATTGTCTTCCGCACTACTTCCAAAAAATGAGCCTGAAGCCTCTGTCCGAACACCTTCTTCCCATTCCGTCTCCATTCCTAATCACCTCCCCGAATGACACGTCTTCCTTGAGAACGGGAGTCCTTCCTAATGAGTCGCTTTAAAACTCTAAAAAAAGCCGTCTTCTATAATAGCTATCCATACACGAAATCCTGTGTTTTGTCCACTCCAGGAAGTTCGCCGATAACTAATCGTTTCTGGTGACTTACTGGCTCTCCCAAATCGAACTCAAAAATCATATCCTTAAGAAGTTTCCCACGATTACTTTTAAAACATTCTAAAACTGCAAGGATTCTTAATTATTCACATATTCATTAAAATTCAACAATTAAAAGATATTTACATTACATTACATTTCGTGAAATAAACATTCCCGTTCCATTACGCTCTTATTAAAGGTTATTTACAATTACCACTATTACATCTCTCCCCCTCTTACAAAGAAATATGAATCGCAGATGAATATTTTTCTACACTATCGTGACGCCTTAAAGCCGAACTCGCTAGCGGTGACCGGAGTTTTATATACATCACGATTACATAGCATTATTGGTATTACCAGACATCACACTTACATCATGTTTCAAATAGGATGGTATTGTTTATATTTGACACTCATGATTTCAAATTGCAAATCCATAAAAGTTTTTGCTGGAAATTGTTGTTATTGATGTGACACTCAAAATAAGAATATACGTAATTTGATGCAAAAGTTAGCATTTTCAACATTATGGCAACACGTAATACAACATTATGACACAGACCAACTGAGATACGATAACTATACATTTAAAAAGAAAAAATGAATTATTGATACAACTAGCGAAAATTTCGTACCATTCTCCCATTAACATTAAAATAAAATAAAATATCCAAATTAATTAATCGTTGTACGCTACACTCTCGATTCCCGATGCTGACTACGTACTGAAAATGTTCGTTCATTGCTCCATTCATAACTATAACGAAGTGAATTTCTCCGTCATTTTTATTCGCGCCAGGATTCGAACCCGGGTCCACTCATTCCGGAATAAGTTGCTCTACCAATTGAGCTACGCGGACATTTTACTCTGATTCCTATCTGCCTTTATATCGTGTGCGTCCTTCTGGCAGGTACGTCACATCTCCTGGTACGTTACATCATCTCCCCCTTATTTTTTTTTTTTTTTTTTTTCGAAGTGCTGCTCTTATTTTTCCTATCTCGCGGTGTGGAAATAACATCACACCATTGCGAGATTGTGAACGGTCGGGTCATCCGGATAGTTCGGGCGCCATTATAACGAAGTGAATTTCTCCGTCATTTTTATTCGTGCCAGGATTCGAACCCGGGTCCACTCATTCCGGAATAAGTTGGTCTACCAATTGAGCTACGCGGACATTTTATTCTGATTCCTATCTGCCTTTATATCGTGTGCGTCCTTCTGGCAGGTACGTCACATCTCCTGGTACGTTACATAACTTACCACTTCTACCTATGCTCCATCTTCCCGATGAGAACTCAAACCCTATAAGCCTTGGGCTGTGATCCCACATGAGAAAAAAAAAACAAAAAAACTACTACACTGCGAACTGTACCTTATAAAATTTTCAACCTACTATAACTCTCTGATTTCTTAAAACTACACATTACAAAATATATCACTACCTTATTCTTCCACTAATTACCGAACAATAAACCTTACTTAACTTCTTAAAACATCCGATTCTCACGAAAATACACTACGCTGAACCAATAGTTTCCGTACAACCGATACCCGATGGAAAACTAAGCCTATCCCAGGGGAACGATATTACCAACACCACACGCCTCGAGAGTGTGCCGAAAAAATTCCCTACGAAAATAATACTTTCCACCATAACACTAAACATTTACCGAACAATTAGTCTAGTCACATATTATGTAAACTCTCAGGTTAAATGCAATTCAAAATATAACAGTACTTGTGATTAAAGTTCCAATAATGAATGTTCTTCGATACACACCTATATCATAACACCAAAGTTTGTGTCTTACCTTCTCACTTTTGAGAAGAAGAACTACCATTTTTTTTCAATAGTTCTAATAAGCGCTCACAGCTTCTCTTCGTAGTGCGTACGATGAATTAAATATACACTTCAATTTGACTATCATAAGTGTTTTTATGCATAAATCACAGAGTAAATTTGTAATTATTTCTGAAATTAGGGTTCAACTTTGAGTTGAGGTTTTGCACATGTAAGCACTGAAATAATATTAATCCCAATCAAAATTCACTGCTAGGCTGAAAGAGTTTTCAGTTAGTCCCTAGATACACAGTCTGTGTACGTTGAAGTAATATACTAGTTCTTTGTGGTAAAAAACCACCACTGAAGATCACCAGTGTGAAAACAGTAAAAAAATGAAACACAATTAAAAAAATAATGAAATTGCAATTTCAGAGCGCTTCGCTCTTGAGTTTCTGTTCTATTTACATTCATATGAGTTCTCTCTACGCAATTGCAGAGCGCTTCACTCTTGAGTTTCTGTTCTATTTACATTCATATGAGTTTCTGTTCTATTTACATTCATATGAGTTTCTGTTCTATTTACATTCATATGAGTTTCTGTTCTATTTACATTCATATGAGTTTCTGTTCTATTTACATTCATATGAGTTTCTGTTCTATTTACATTCATACGAGTTTCTGTTCTATTTACATTCATATGAGTTTCTGTTCTATTTACATTCATATGAGTTATATGAGTTCTTGCTTTCTGTTGTAGCACTTTTTCTCACCTGTTAATAATATCCGCCATCTATCGCACCTGTTCTTCCGTACAGGTTCCAAGGACGAAGATTATATTCGTGCTCAACCGAAGTTTCGGTAGCACCTTGGTGTTGAGTGTATGAAAGCTCATTTGCGGAAGCATTGTACTCCATTTCCCAAGTCACTAACCATCTGGGGCCTGTTATTTCACCTGCATGAGAGCTTCGTTGAATACATGGATTTTGGCTGACTTCCACGGTTGGCGTTAAATTGTCGATATTCTTCTGATGAGGATTTTGCTGTTCCCCACTGTCATCGGGATTAAAACACTTTCATCTCAGCACTAGAAATATTCGGTCGCTGTGAACGAAGCTATTAATTGTGGGTGTTTGGTTCCCAATTCCTTCGTTCTTTCGTGAAAATTCTTGATACTAAGAATCGACGCTTTCTGATTTTGTTTAACCCCTTTCTTTGCGACACAGGAGTAACAGCTAGCAACAAATTCTTTAATATCAGCATACATGTTAAACCAAAAAGACTTCGCTCTAATTGTTAGCAAAGATTTGTCATATCCGAGTTGGCAGTTCGCAACTTTCGATTCACGCATTAGCTTTATCACTTCCTCCACTATACACTGAGGAATACAGAGCTATTTAGTAATTTCTTCTGTCAAGTTACCGGAATTAGAAGTGGTACAATGATATAGTAAACCATTACTCATAAAAAAAGTGGTCTCTAACTTTAGGAATCGCCTCAGGTTGATTAACTTCAAGGCTACGTATAATCGGTCCTAATTTAGGATCTTGAAACTGTATTTTCCGCTAGCTCTTCTTCGGAAGCTATAGAAGTGATATAAAGGAAAGTTTGGGTCACTTGATATAATAATTAAATTAAAAGTGGTTGAAAATCTCTTTGGATAAAAAAAAACACAATTTTGTGAAATTAATCCAAAATTTGTAAGCTTGAAAAATGCAAGGAAAAAAAAATAATATTTGAACTAAATTTCTTAAATTTGGCACATGATCAATATAGTGGAAGTACGCTGGTGAAAATGACCGACAAAATACTTACCCAGAGAGCGTTTCCTATGGAAAGCCCTACCAGTTGCAGGGGTGATTTTGTTCACCTGGCAGTGTCAAAGAACAGGCAATTCAAGACAAGACATGTACTGACTCATGTGTGTAGGTTTGAAAAGCCGACTTCGGCTGCATTTATTTGAAAAACACGATGATTCAGGCAAATATGATGAGAGCTTAAATTTTGCTTTCTTAACAACACCGGCTAATCATAGCCGTAATTTCTTCACAGTTTTCCAAAAAATTCCAAAAGGTGTTTAGAATCCAAAATAAATTTTGATTTGGGTATAATGAAAAATGATTCCAAAGGTTTATGACTTGGTTATAAATTTAGTTTGTTCTGACATATGGTGTTAGCAGAATGAGCACGCAGTAATATTTCAACAACGTAAATAAAATGGTGTAAAGTTTGTTATTTCACGTAAAAAAAACATTTCATATAAATTTCGAACATAGCTAACCTTAATCAAAACTGTCGGTTTTCAAACAAATTTCTTTTCTTTACTAACACATATAATATGCACTTACACAATGTTTACACACTCATTATTTAATTATTCGTTTTTAGGCTCAAAAAAAAAAAAAAAAAAAACCACAGTGCACTGTTAGCCCTTTTAGCTATTCACATTGAATGTTTTATTATTATTTTTTATTTTTCTATATATATATATTCCTTGTATTCATGACAAATCTAAATTTTCACTTGTAAACAACCTGGATAAATATAATTTTCTTTTACATAATTTGGCAGGTATTGTGTCTTTCAAAAGATATTCTTTCTTCAAATTTTATGGCCTTAGCCTTAATCATCATCATCATCATTGTCAACCATTATCAATCCACTGCTGGACGAAGGTCTCCCCAAGTTTCCTCCACAACGGTCTGTCTTGTGCCAGTCTCCTCCATGTCACTCCCGCATATTTTCGAATTTCATCCACCCATCTCCCATGTGGTCTTTTTCTGGGTCTTTTCCTGTCCCTTGGAATCCAATCTAAAATTTCGGCTGTCCATCTATGGTCTGTCCTTCTGGCAGTATGTCCAGCCCATTGCCATTTCAGGGATTTTACTCTGATCATGATGTCTTCCACTCTCGTCATTTTTCGGATCCACGAGTTCCTCTTCTTATCTCTCCTGGTTATACCAAGCATGCACCTCTCCATGCCTCTTTGAGTTGTCTGCAGCCTTTGTATGTCTCTTTTAGTTAAGGTCCACGTCTCTGCACCATACGTAAGCACTGGAAGGATGCATTGACCAAAACACATTTCTTTTAAGACATAATGGCATATTGCTCTTGAAAATTATGCTGTTTCTTCCAAAAGCTCTCCAGGCAAGTTTTGTACGCCGATTAATTTCTTCATCAATGTGACCCTCACTTGATATCTGCTGTCCAAGATAAACATACGTATCTGTTATCTCCAGTTTTTCTCCATCAATCGATAAATCTTCATTTCTTGTAAAAGCATTGAACATCACTTTTGTCTTCTGAAAGTTCATTTTTAATCCCACTTCTTTACTCTTGTCAGCAAGTTCCTGGATCATACTCTGCAGCTCTGATGGGGTAGTTGCAAAAATGACTACGTCATCAGCAAAACGAAGGTGGGTTAGATAATCTCCATTAATCTTTATCCCTTTGTTTTCCCAGTTCAGTGATTGAAAGACATTTTCCGATGTGTCATTAAAGAGCTTCGGAGATATGGTGTCACCTTGTCTCACTCCCTTTCCAATTTTTATGTGTGTTGTATTTTCAAACAGCCGAATCTTTGCACTTGCATTTTCATAGATGTTATTAATAATATTAATGTACGCATCTTCAATATCGCAGGATTTCAGAGCCGTTGTAACTGCTGATGGTTTCACCGAATCAAAGGCTTTTTCATAATCGATAAAAGCCATGCACAATGGAAGTTCATATTCCCTCGCTCTTTCAATTAGTTCTCTCAGTACGTGGATATGATCTATTGTGCTGTAGCCACTCCTGAATCCAGCTTGTTCTCTCGGTTGAGCCATGTCCAGTGTTACCTTCAAGCGGTGTGAAAGAACTTTAGTGAAGATTTTATAAACCACTGATAGGAGGCTGATAGGTCTGTAGTTCCTAAGATCCTCAATGTCACGTTTTTTATGTAGCAGGATCATTGTAGCATTGTTCGAATCCTCAGGAATCTTCCTTTCATTAAGGCATCGAGTGAAAATTTGGGCGAGTACTGTTTCAATTTCTCCACTTGCTTCTTGTATGATGTCTACAGTAATTCCATCTTCTCCTGGAGCTTTCCCCCGCTTCATGTTCTTGATTGCATGAGCAACTTCTGCTGGGAGGACTGGAAGAACTCTGGTACCTTTCATGATGTCTGGAGTACATGTATCATCCCTTTCATATAATTTGGAGTAGAAATCTTTCACTCTTGTCAAAATTTCGCCTCTATTTCTTGTTATAGAACCATCTTCTTTTCTCAGAGCCATAATCTGTTTTCTTCCCTTACTGAGATGTCCCTTTGCTATCTTAAGGCTTTGGTTGTGTTCAATTGCTTTCCTCACTAGCTCACAGTTGAATTTCCTTACGTCTTCAGTGATACTTTTTCGTGCTGTCTTGCATAGCTCTATATATTCCACTTTGGAAGTCACATCTTCTTTAGTTGTCCTCATCTCTCTTCTTTTTTGCATCAACATTATGGTTTTTCCTGATAATTTGTTCACATGCAACTTGTTCTTAAACCCAGCTAATTTTGTTGCTGTTTCCATAAGAGCTTTGGTTACTTTTCTGTTAACTTCCGAAATATCCACTTCTTCCGATGTTAGGCCTTCTAAAGCAGAGAATCTGTTCTTCAGTTCCAACTTGAAAGTATTATGGTGTTTTTTAAGGTTGGTTATGTCAATACATTTTGTTTGTCTTATGAGCTTGCCACGTTCCAGTTTAGTGTTGAGGTGCATCTTACATCTCACCAATCTATGGTCACTACCTGTGTTGAACTTGTTCAGCACACTGCAGTCTTCGATGACGAATTTTTTGTTACACATAATAAAATCAATTTCACTTGTCGTCCCAATTGGATGTCTCCATGTCCATTTCCTGTGTGGCTTTTTCTTGAAAAAGGAGTTCAAGATGAAAAATCCTTCTGCCTCTGCAAACTCAACGAGAGTATTTCCACGCTGGTTTCTGTTGCCGTGACCGAATTTACCTACTGAAGTTTCATTCTGTTGCCGGTGCCCTATTTTTGCATTGAAATCTCCCATAATTATCTTCAAGTGCTGCTTACCTTTATTATTTAGATGACGAATTTCCTCATAAAATTCTTTAATTTCTTCTTCAGGATGACTTGTGGTGGGTGCATAAGTTTGAATAATCTGAGCCTGGTATCTTCTCGAGAGTTGGATAACGAGTCGTGCAGCTCTGTCAGAGGAACTTTCAACTTCTACAACTTTATCCTTCAGTTTCTTGTTTATTATAAATCCAACACCACTAGTTCTGCGAGTATCTGTCCCACGATAATAGAAGAGTTGTCCAGTTTTCAGTTCAATGAGATCTTCTCCTTTTCTCCTTACCTCACTTAGCCCGACGATGTCCCACTTGATCCTTTGTAGTTCCTCTTCCAATTCAAGAAGCCTTGAATCAGAAGATAGGGAGAGTCCATTATACGTAGCCAAGGTCAGCATCAAATGGCAGCCTAGTCCGGTCCTCCGGGGATTCTTAGCACCCTCTGCCTTCATGTCGCACTGGCCGCTGCCTTGGCCAGGTACATTCCAGCTGCCAGAGATATTGACCTTAAAATTCACCAAAATGAGATAAAGAAAAATTGACTGCTTCCCTAGCGTCCTGCACAATGAATTACAAACTCTATTATCGAAATATATTTTATACCATCTCAAATATGTTTAATTTAGGCAAAAAAACCTCCTGGAAGATTCCGTGCTATTTTTATCTTCTATCGGCGGCAAAATGGAAAGGAAATTTTGCTTCACCTTGCCTTCAGCGTCTTGGTGGAGGTAGAGGGTGCCTAAACTATGGCCAAAAATTTGTCACCTGTGTGAAGGCCACTATGGTCACATCCCCTTTCTTTTTTTTTTTTTTTGTTTTTTTCTTTGCTGAGGAGGAAGACTCCTGTACTTTAGGCCAGGAATGCTGGGAATAAATGGCTGGTGGTCATCATGGGGTCAAGCTGTATTCGGAGGGTGCCTCATGCATCAGTTGAGAAGGTTGTTTCTTGTGTTGACCTCTTATTCGGCTAATATATTTTATACCATCTCAAATGTGTTTAATTTAGGCAAAAAAAAAAAAAAAAAAAACTTCTGGGAGATTCCATGCTATTTTTATCTTCTATCGGCGGCAAAATGGAAAGGAAATTTTGCTTCACCTTGCCTTCAGCGTCCTGGTGGAGGTAGAAGGGGTGCCTACACTATGGCCAAAAATGTGTCACCTGTGTGAAGGCCACTATGGTCCCATCCCCTTTTTTTGTTTTTGTTTTTTTCTTTGCTGAGGAGGAAGACTCCTGTACTTTAGACCAGGAATGCTGGGAATCAATGGCTGGTGGTCATCATGGGGTCAAGCTATGGCCGGAGGGTGCCTCATGCATCAGTTGAGAAGGTTGTTTCTTGTGTTGACCTCTTATTCGGTTGTTTTCATGCTGCAGGTTGCATAAGTGTGTTGGACTCTCGGCTTGATGAACGCCATCTTGGGTCCCTTCGGTACTTTAGTTGGAGAGGCTACGCTGCCTTGTGTCCTGTGAAGAAACCTTAGAGCAGACACTTGGCGGGCGATGAATTAAGAAGTTCCTTGTATTCATGACAAAAACCCATTTTCAGCTTTGGGGAGAGGCCAGGTGAACAAGGGTGTCACTTTCGGACAACATCACGCAGACCCAAACGTCTGCACCTTACAAAATAATCAGTCGGAAAAAGGCTCTGCAACCAGCAGCAGAGTCGTAAAGAGAGATCGAGAGAGATAAGAGTCCCGCAGACCACCGCGTCTACTTAACCCCAGCCAAAGCTTGCGTTGGCGATCTCCCATTGGCTAAAAAGTTTTCCTCGCCTAAGAGAAGAGATGCCAAAGGAGGGGGGGGGGAGAAAGCACGAGAACATTCTTCTCCACTGGACAATGCAGACGGCAGGCTCACCTGGCCCTAATAACCACATAAGGGGAAAAAAACCCGCTTCGCCCGGTTGTTGACAGCGGGGGTGTCAAGGTTAAGTTGGCTGACCTTTGGCAAATTCTGGGAATCCCTGAGTGCGAACAAGAAAGGGCAAAGGTTAAAACAAGGTTACTCACGAATTTCCACGAAACACTTTTTTCCTGGCTACCCAAAGGGACAATGAAAAAAGAATAAATGGCGGAAAAGAATTCATGACTTTCGCACTGTTAACTGGCACACTTAAAAATAAGAAATACACTCTGAGATAAATACAGTATTACATATCATACTCATACACAATTATAACTTTAATTTCCTAGCAAGATAATATTGAAGAAAACGAGAGAGACCTGCAGACGAACTCCTTCTTTCCCTTATTGTATTTTACAACGTACACAAGAAACTAAAATGCAGAAGAACAATAGTTGTTTCCAAGTGTATAGATATCCCTACCACTCTGATACTTACAGGATATGCAAAAATTTAAATACATTATGATAATTCCTACGGCAATATTAATTTTCTCATTTGTTAAAATAGTGAATGCAATTAATCACTATGCTACAAAAAAGATTAATACGATACATTAAAGCATTAGTACAAAAAAAAAAAGTTCTACAATTATCCATGCACTATCATTATTCTACCTCACTACGATTATCATTACTGTAAGCATTAAATACACGTACACTAACCACAAAATTTACTCAATTTGTCACGGAGAAAAAAATTTGAATTCATGACGACTGTAGGGGCGAGAAATTACGCCCCTATATAAATTGTGTGATGGACTTTAAATCCCATCGATCAGTCTGGACATTAACATTTCAGAATAAATATTTCCATGTATATTATTTGGAAACGAGTGTAACACGTGGTAATGCACGTGAAACGAGTGTAACACGTGGTAAACGAGTGTAACATGGGTAAAGAAAGGTAATGCACCAGACTAGGTGACATTTCGATGCGCCTGTTTGACAGGTCTATTGTATTCACAGAAGGCACAGCTATTGTTCCTGGCCAGAGGGACATTTAAGCTGCAGGGCACCGTGAGGTGGAGGTCAACGAAGGGATTAGGTGGAGGTCAACGAAGGGATCAGATGAAGGTCACCGTTAGAAGACACGTGTCAGGAGAGAAAGGTAGTATGGGGGGGTCACCGAGAAGAGCGAGGGGGGCGCCTGCTCTTGGAGGGCTTCGACTAGGGAGAGAGAGGGAGCCTCAGGCGAGTGAGGTAGGAGCCAATCAGAACTCTAGTGAAGTTAGGGTGGAAAACTTCAGGGTAGGAGTGGAAGGAGAAACAGGCAGTGGACGGGAAGCGAGAGTGAGAGACAGTCGACGGGAAGCGAGCGTGAGAGACAGTCCACGGGGAGCGAGGGTGGAGAACGGGTGACGACAGCGTGTGCTGTGGACGGTTGTATAGTGCTGGGAGTTAGCACTGGGTAAAGAAAAGTTCGTGATAGAACGTGCGAGTTAGAGCACGGGGAAAGCCAGCGTAGTTGGAATCAGACACGTGTGTCTGGAACGACGTTTGGAGAGAACACGTGTTCGGGACGGAACACGAAGCATAGCTTCCGGAACAAAGGAAGAGAGACGAACGGAAGGTTACGACGATTGAAACCTTTCACGTCGGTGATAGAAAAAGAACGGGCAAAGAGTATTGGCAGGAAAGGGTATTCTGGAATAATTAGATACCCGGATCATTTTCACGTGGAACTGCAGTTACGGGAACTCGAGGTCAAGGAACAATAGCTGCCGAAACAATTTTCTTTTGATTAAATTCTTTTGTTAAGTTTGCAACAAGCTTGAGAGTGAATTCATGCTTGTAGTGTCTTGCCATTATTTTTACTTCCCCTCTCCTGAATAGCAGATTTATAGTAAAGCTGGGAGAGAAAGAACGCCGGGCTGTCTTCAACTACCGTTGATAGACAGTATCTAGACAACGAACCTTATAAATGGTTTTCTTTCCTGCTGTGGGGAAATTTTGATCAGCGCTGGAAGCTAGTGGGTGTTTGGCCGAGGAGCCATTAATTAACATAATGAGCTTCCACCCCTACAACGACATATCACACGTTGTATTTCCACGAGATTAATAAAAAAAGAAAAGGCATGAAGCTAGATGATGAAAAACGAAGGTAATCACAAGCCTAGAATTTTGACAAGAATAAACGAATGAAAAATATGCAATTTTAATTAACATGACTTATTCTTGACCTGTTCTTTTTCTTTTCCTTTTTTTTTCCCATGGGTGTTTGTTCATCCGAGTATACCTACAACAAAAACGAGACTGAATTTTAAAAGGAACCAAAAAAAAAAAAAATAGAAAAAAAAAAAAAAGGTATGTGAAAGTACATTCTTGGAATAAGAATGCGTAGATATTTGATGGTTTCGACAGGTGAAATTCAAGGAAAGTCGGGCCCTAACCCTCCGAAAATCCTCCTGGAGAAAACAGCAACATATCAGAAGTAACGATCTCCGCTTCTTGAACTGTAGCACAAATCTCAGCAACATCAAAACACTCTTTAGATTCACTTGCATTTGATTGGGAATTCACATTTCGAGATAAACAATCTGGAACAGCTTTTTGCTTTCTTGCCCTGGAATCAGTAGAAGTTATGGACGGATCTTTATTATTTCTAGTATGCGGAGCGACATTTTTCGGTTCGACAATAACCGTATTTTCTCTTTTCTCTCGTAAGAGGTCCGAATCTCTAATCAGTAAGCGCTCTTGAGAATGTGGAGGTATACATAATTTCTTTATATTTTTTTCTTCAGAGGTTAGTATTCTATTACATCTTCTCCCTGTATTTTTTCTTCCACCCTATTCTCTTTTTTCCTCGGCGTATTTATAATCACCGTTCCATCCCTGGTATTTAAAATAACCGTAGTTTCCCATAAAATCATTGCCTAATATTAAGTCATAGTTGGCATAAAACATCGTTCAACGTGAAGCGCATTTCTAACGCAGCTGTGGTTTTAGTGGGTATACCAGTTACTCCACGGATAACAACATTTGACTTTAGTTCTCTACACAATTGTTTCTTCCTAATTTTTCTGGCTAACGAGGGTGATAGCAAGGAGACCATTGCTCCTGAATCTAAAAGTGTATTCACTCTTTCTCCAGCTATCTCACAAGGAAAGGTAGATACAGGGCCGTCTATTGGATATTCAATAGAACAAGATAATGGAAACGCGTCCTTCATATAAATGCTGTTAAATATCCGGTGCTACAGTTACCAAAATTTCATGCGGCGCACCGTCTACAGTATCCAGTCTCGATACAGAACTTTAAAAAGAAATCCTTTGATAGACAATTGCAATTTAATAGTTAATCAACCCCCAAGTGTCCCAGCGAATCTCTGCTATTACCGGAAATTTTTCGTCTCATGAATAAGGAAAAAATGAGAACGGAATTTTTCCGTTAAAATAAGAAAGGCATTGTGGAAAGGTTTCCGAAAGTTCAGAATTTTTCTGGAGTACGAAAAGGTCCGGAAATTCAGAGTTTTTTCCGTCATTTCACGGAAAAAGGTTGTATCAGAAATGAAATTAATTCACCAAAGAAATCACGGAAAATGCCTCGTGAATTTCAGAAATTGTTTTTCAGTGCACCAAAAACGATTTATTGATAATGTCAGCGCATTTATTTTGAAACCAATAATGCGTTCTAGCTGTTGTATCCCGGAATGAAGGTCGGGAGGTACATCAAATTAAGGTCCTGCTAAAGATAAAATTAAAAGGTTTAAATTTCCGAATGAAGAAAACAGACTTCAACAGTGGTTAAAGAAAATTCCGAGGAAAGGCTGGTTTTGCCTGAAAATGGAGATAGCGTCATTAGAGGGGATGGCTCTATTACTGTTGTTCTTCACTTTGATTTTCGGCTCAGCAAAAATGTGGTACCCTGTATTTTTTCCTAATCTGCCAAAATATCTTTCTGAGAAAGACACTCATAAAAGGAAAACTCCATCTAAAAACTAGAGCACTTACCCAAAAGAAAAGAGGAAGCAAATGATGCAATTCTACAGAAAGATCTGATACAGACTTTCGATGCTTTAAAAGAAATACCGAAATCATTGAAAAAATACTGGAAGTTTGGCCAAAGGGACTGCCACCGTTTTTATAAAATTATTTGTACGGCGTCGCCTATTAATATATTATCACGTTTTATTATCTATTCAGATTTGTCACAGATATACGGCATACAGACCAAACGATAAGTTGAATTGCCACTTGTTCCGGAAAAAATTAATATCAGATAATGAGATATAACTCTAGATTTTCTCATTCCGAAGTTAAAATAATATTTTGAACTAAATTTGATCTAGGTGGACCAGTAATACTTCCTTTGATTACATGTTATAAATAATTTCATATGTTTTTACGTAAAGAGAACGAACACGTGTTCCTTAGGAGAACATAAAATTATTGTCTAAAAATCTGGCTCGGGATAACATTTCTGAATTCTCAGTACCTGAAGTTTGCATTAGAAGTGAAAGAATTGATATCGAGTTAGCCATGAAATGCGTTTCAGTGTTTTCGAGCATTTCTTTTTAAACAACTACACGAAAAACAAAAATGACGTTTTTGTTGAAAAATCGCGCAAAAAGAAAATTTTCTATCCTTTCGGCTGTTGCATATGACAAGGAACTTCAAGCATTTAACAAATGTCTTTTCATTTATTTCATTTTTTACAATGACCCGTTAATATTAATCAATGGAAGATTCGTTTTGGGAATGTCACGTGTTTGCGGAACATGTGAAATGCTTATTTCCTATCAGAGTGATGCGAAATTTCAAAAGCAATAAAAACAAGCTTTCATAATCATATCTCTGTCTGTATTCTCATTTTAAAATTTTCTCCGTAATTAATTGCAATATTTTCCTATATTTTATCACTGGATGAGATGTTCAATTTAACTAGAGTATATCGTAAGTAGTATACTCACCAACCCGCTTGGCCAGCGTGGTGAGTTATGGCCAAACACCTCCAAAATGACTCTACAACTTAAATCTTGGCCCTCAGTCTCCGGCAGTTGGAATGTACCTGGCCAAGGCAGCGGCCAGTGCGACATGAAGGCAGAGGGTGCTAAGAATCCCCGGAGGACCGGACTAGGCTGCCATTTGATGCTGACCTTGGCTACCTACAACGGACGCTCCCTATCTTCTGATTCAAGGCTTCTTGAATTGGAAGAGGAACCACAAAGGATCAAGTGGGACATCGTCGGGCTGAGTGAGGTAAGGAGAAAAGGAGATCTCATTGAACTGAAAAGTGGACATCTCTTCTATTATCGTGGGACAGATACTGGCAGAACTAGTGGTGTTGGATTTATAATAAACAAGAAACTGAAGGATAAAAAGTTGTAGAAGTTGAAAGTTCCTCTGACAGAGCTGCACGACTCGTTATCCAACTATCGAGAAGATACCAGGCTCAGATTATTCAAACTTATGCACCCACCACAAGTCATCCTGAAGAAGAAATTGAAGAATTTTATGAGGAAATTCATCTAAATAATAAAGGTAAGCAGCACTTGAAGATAATTATGGGAGATTTCAATGCAAAAATAGGGCACCGGCAACAGAATGAAACTTCAGTAGGTAAATTCAGTCACGGCAACAGAAACCAGCGTGGAAATACTCTCGTTGAGTTTGCAGAGGCAGAAGGATTTTTCATCTTGAATTCCTTTTTCAAGAAAAAGCCACACAGGAAATGGACATGGAGACATCCAATTGGGACGACAAGTGAAATTGATTTTATTATGTGTAACAAAAAATTCGTCATAGAAGACTGCAGTGTGCTAAACAAGTTCAACACAGGTAGTGACCATAGATTGGTGAGATGTAAGATACACCTCAACACTAAACTGGAACGTGGCAAGCTCATAAGACAAACAAAGTGTATTGACATAACCAACCTTAAAAAACACCATAATACTTTCAAGTTGGAACTGAAGAACAGATTCTCTGCTTTAGAAGGCCTAACATCGGAAGAAGTGGATATTTCTGAAGTTAACAGAAAAGTAACCAAAGCTCTTATGGAAACAGCAACAAAATTAGCTGGGTCTAAGAACAAGTTGCATGTAAACAAATTATCAGGAAAAACCAAAATGTTGATGCAAAAAAGAAGAGAGATGAGGACAACTAAAGAAGATGTGACTTCCAAAGTGGAATATATAGAGCTATGCAAGACAGCACGAAAAAGTATCACTGAAGACGTAAGGAAATTCAACTGTGAGCTAGTGAGGAAAGCAATTGAAAACAACCAAAGCCTAAAGATAGCAAAGGGACATCTCAGTAAGGGAAGAAAACAGATTATGGCTCTGAGAAAAGAAGATGGTTCTATAACAAGAAATAGAGGCGAAATTTTGACAAGAGTGAAAGATTTCTACTCCAAACTATATGAAAGGGATGATACATGTACTCCAGACATCATGAAAGGTACCAGAGTTCTTTCAGTCCTCCCAGCAGAAGTTGCTCATGCAATCAAGAACATGAAGCGGGGGAAAGCTCCAGGAGAAGATGGAATTACTATAGACATCATACAAGAAGCAAGTGGAGAAATTGAAACAGTACTCGCCCAAATTTTCACTCGATGCCTTAATGAAGGGAAGATTCCTGAGGATTGGAACAATGCTACAATGATCCTGCTACATAAAAAAGGTGACATTGAGGATCTCAGGAACTACAGACCTATCAGCCTCCTATCAGTGGTTTATAAAATCTTCACTAAAGTTCTTTCACACCGCTTGAAGGTAACACTGGACATGGCTCAACCGAGAGAACAAGCTGGATTCAGGAGTGGCTACAGCACAATAGATCATATCCACGTACTGAGAGAACTAATTGAAAGAGCGAGGGAATATGAACTTCCATTGTGCATGGCTTTTATCGATTATGAAAAAGCCTTTGATTCGGTGAAACCATCAGCAGTTACCACGGCTCTGAAATCCTGCGGTATTGAAGATGCATACATTAATATTATTAATAACATCTATGAAAATGCAAGTGCAAAGATTCGGCTGTTTGAAAATACAACACACATAAAAATTGGAAAGGGAGTGAGACAAGGTGACACCATATCTCCGAAGCTCTTTAATGCCACATTGGAAAATGTCTTTCAAGCACTGAACTGGGAAAACAAAGGGATAAAGATTAATGGAGATTATCTAACCCACCTTCGTTTTGCTGATGACGTAGTCATTTTTGCAACTACCCCATCAGAGCTGCAGAGTATGATCCAGGAACTTGCTGACAAGAGTAAAGAAGTGGGATTAAAAATGAACTTTCAGAAGACAAAAGTGATGTTCAATGCTTTTACAAGAAATGAAGATTTATCGATTGATGGAGAAAAACTGGAGATAACAGATACGTATGTTTATCTTGGACAGCAGATATCAAGTGAGGGTCACATTGATGAAGAAATTAATCGGCGTACAAAACTTGCCTGGAGAGCTTTTGGAAGAAACAGCATAATTTTCAAGAGCAATATGCCATTATGTCTTAAAAGAAAAGTGTTTGATCAATGCATCCTTCCAGTGCTTACGTATGGTGCAGAGACGTGGACCTTAACTAAAAGAGACATACAAAGGCTGCAGACAACTCAAAGCAGCATGGAGAGGTGCATGCTTGGTATAACCAGGAGAGATAAGAAGAGGAACTCGTGGATCCGAAAAATGACAAGAGTGGAAGACATCATGATCAGAGTTAAATCCCTGAAATGGCAATGGGCTGGACATACTGCCAGAAGGACAGACCATAGATGGACAGCCGAAATTTTAGATTGGATTCCAAGGGACAGGAAAAGACCCAGAAAAAGACCACATGGGAGATGGGTGGATGAAATTCGTAAATATGCGGGAGTGACATGGAGGAGACTGGCACAAGACAGACCGTTGTGGAGGAAACTTGGGGAGACCTTCGTCCAGCAGTGGATTGATAATGGTTGACAATGATGATGATGATGATACTATAATATTTTAGCAGCATGAGATCAACCATTCCTCTTAAACGCATATTTAGTTAAGTGGGCAACTCAGTTTAAAGCGATGTTGCTCCAGTGCTCTCACAGAAAAATGCACATCTCTTTGTGAGACGTCACGGCACTGGAAGTTTTTGCGCGCCTTAATTGGGCCTAACCAAGAAGCGACAAACGGACCTGCTTTGCCCTCGATCCCGTTCAATGAAAACTATTCTCCTTAATCCCATCGAGCTGGGGGATTTATTAACTACTGCAAATCTCTCCGGCAATCAGTGGTGGGGAACAATAAAAAGAAACGGAGAATCCTGAGACATCGCTATTTCTGGGAGACACAAAGGGTAGCAACGTGCGCGAAAGCTATTTTCGGCACCGGGCGCAAAGGCGATTACTTCGCCGATTTTGTCCACGTAGGGTTTGTCAGCGCAATCGCACTGGTCAACTCACACTGAATTCACGGGAGAATTTCATGTGCACACGTTCACATTTTGATTTTCAATGTGGAAAGTCGTGTTTACCTTCTTCTCTTGCCGTTCTTAAGGAATCAGAATGGACACACACACGGAAGTTCAGGGTAAGTGCACATATTCTTTGTATAATAAATAGTCGAATGCTATTTTGAATGGCTTCCGTAAAATAACTTTTTACGTGTTTATTTTACGGAAGTTATTCAAAATAGCATTCGACTAGTTATTATACACCATCTACGAACAAGTAATTGGACACCCCTGCAATCGACGATATTTGCGGTCCTGATACACGTCACGGCTGCCGCCGTTAAATATCGTGTGGGAAGCAACAACACAACCAGTCGCATGCAAGATGCCACGCTGTTCGGAGCTCTCTGATTTCGAGAAAGGTGTAATCGTCGGGTATCACAGAAATGGCCGATCCATACGTGACATATCCAGCGAGTTGAAGTACCCAAAATTGACAGTGGCCTACGTGATTGTCCACGAAAGATGAGAGGTGGCTTTCGGAATGTGCCCCGACCTGGCAGACCCACAAAACTGGGAATTAGAGACCGACGAGTACTGGCCAGAGAAATTCGGAAGAACCGCACCGAATCGATGGGCAACATCCACGAGGAGTTTCAACAGGCATCCGGGAGTGTTATTTCGATGAATACCATCCGTAAGGAAGCCCATCTGCTCGGTTATCTCGAACGTGTTGCCACCCACAAGATTTTGATCATCAAGTCCAGTAGCGCTGCTCGGCTAACGTGGTGCAAAGTACGTCGACAGTGGACCGTTGAACAGTGGAAACAGGTTCTCTGGAGCGACGAATCAAGGTTCACCCTCTACCGTTCGGATAGCACGGTCTGGGTTTGGCGTCTGCCTGGAGAACACCTCCTGCCGGAATATATTGTGCCAACTGTGAAGTTCGGCGGCGGTGGAATTATGCTATGGGGGTGTTTCTCCTGGTATGGCACGGGACTCTTGGTCGCAATTCCTGGTAGACTCAACGCCGAGACCTACTGCACCATTTTGGATGACCATGCGCTTCCTACGTTGTGGCAGTTTTACGGGGCGGAACCATGTTACTTTCAGGATGACAATGCCATGTTGCGAAGTCCACCATGGCTTGGCATGGTAACAATGGGGTTATTCGAATGGACTGGCCTGCGCAGAGCCCGGACCTTAACCCTATCGAGCACCTCTGGGACGAGTTGGAGCCTCGACTTAAAGGGTGCCCCCTTCCATCCGAAATCGGTGAAGGAACTGACCTGTCTTCTCCAAGACGAGTGGAAGAAAATAGCGCTAGCCGTCGTACAACGCCTATTTGAGAGTATGCTCCCGGAAGTTCGCAGCTGTACGCCGCTCGTGGAGGCTCCGCCAACTATTGAAGGTGAATAAACTTCGTTTTCCTTTGCTATCACAGGTGTCCAATTACTTGTTGGTAGATAGTGTATTTTGAAGTAGCATGTTTTGAGTATATATATATAATTGTTGCTACACCCCGGGACGCCGGACTATCGAATAAAAATAAGCTTTAAGAATTTAGATGCCAGGATGTCAGGCAATGCCTAACGGTTCGGAGGTAGACATAATCACGAATAAATAGTTGTGAGCTCTTTTTATCGCCGAAATCTTATGTACAGGTGAAAAGAATTTATCCTGCAATTTTGCCAATTAAAACCAAGAAATTCTGACACTCATTAATTAGTCATGCAACTTCAGGACTGGCACGAGACAACAAACGTTTAATCAATTAACAACAAAATATGAAGATACTGATTGATGAAGACGTCTATATTCCCGAGGATTGTGAAGGAGGGGCGGCAAATAGACTCGCCCCTTTCGGGATAGCTCTGAGGATGAATTTATCATAAAGTCAATGATTATTTGTTGGCATATAAAGTCCGGCTTTAAAAACATTTCTCAGCCGACGAAAGTCTATTGGCTGACCGGAGCCAATTATTTCCCAACTGGCATGCATACATAAGTTCCGTACTTACAGATATGTTGTTTCCTCGGGTATCCATGTTTAGTGCACTCACTTTGTTATGTACTCACTAACATTTTATGTGTTTTGGCTTTTAAGCACATCTGTGTGATGACACGCCCATTTCAGAGTGCGCACTATAACCAATGGAGAGGGAGTCGAACCCCATCTCCCACTTTCTCTCGTGCACGGCATTCACCTGCATGAAATCAGGGACGCATTTATGCGCACCAATGTCGTGGTGGAATGAAGCCGCTGACGTGTAGAAGGATCCGTTCATCTCTCCAAAAGTGATTCGCATACATCACCGGTCGGCATCTCCATCATTCGGGGCTGTAATTCCGTCACATCGTGTGACCTCCGGGATGCTGCTGGCTTTCTCTTACGTGCAATCTAGCACCAGGAAAAGAGGTATCGTCCTCCCTCCTATTTCCTCGCGGTAATATCAACCGTTCGGCCGTTCTTTGGTTAGCTGGCCGGCATCTATCCCGATCAGCTTCCCTGAGACTCGTTCCCTTTACGGCTCGGAACCAGACTACCCCTTTTTCGCTTGTTTACATAGTTAACAGATTCCTGCTTCTCTAACTCTCTTGTCAGCCAGAAAGTATTCGGCGCGGTGAAGTGCTAAGAAATGCCTGCCTCTGCATTCGGAATATGCGGTGGATCCACTTCCCGAAAGTACGGAAAACACATAACTTAACTTACACTCCTTTGTCCTGCCAAGGTTCGGATTAGCAACCGCCATAAGTTTCCTGATGTGTTGACACTTAATGGCCACCCGACTTGACCGCCGCGCGCTTAGGGGGCGACCCATCGCGTTCCCCACACCAGGATAAGATTTCTCCCTTCCAAGAATAGGGACTCTTATCTCTTTTCTTCTTTCTTCTTTCACAATGGGGGAAACCACTAGCTGTTAATTTTCAACCAATATGTAATGCTGTTCCCGTCTCTTGCAAAACCTGCTAATCGACTTCGTTACCGTACCCCAAAGTCGTAACAATATATATATGTGCCATTTTAGTAGCTTCCGTAAAATAACTTTTTTTTTTTCGCATGTTTATTTTAAGGAAGCAATTCAAAATAGCATTCGAGTATTTGTTTGTTATATTTTGAAGTAGCATATATATACACTGGCGGAAAGTCAAAAAAGAACACCTATAAGGAATTGGCGGACGATCATGAAATTTACATATGTTAATGGGGTCGAGTTTATGTAGGTGTGAGGTTAATTTCGGGACCAACCGGTGAGCGCTTACTCCACAGCACGGCATAATATGCAAATTATCGTCGGTGGTATTTAAGGAGTACGGCGAAGTAAATGTAATCAGTCGTCGGCGTACGGACACGTGCGAAGACCCTGAAGAAGCTGCAATTCCTGGACATTGAAGACGTGTAAGATTTCAGCAGTTATCGGACTTTGAGCGAGGTCGTCTAGTCGGACTCCGTGAGGCCGGGTGGTCGTATCGTCGTATAACGGAGCGAATTGGACGGGAAGTATCGGTGGTGGTACGATGGTGGCGTAGATGGTCCGAGGAACATTCCCACACGAGAAGACGTGGAACCGGGAGTCACAGACGGACTGATGAGCTGACCGATCGACGTATAAGAAGAGTGGCGTTGTCAAGCAGAACATCCACTGCGACGCAAATCCGAGCTGCCGTTGCACCTGAGGTGACGGTGACTGTGCGAACAATCCGCAACCGTCTACTGGATGCAGGACTACGTGCACGTGTGCCCCTGATTCCAGCCCACCGTCAGGAACGGCTTCAGTGGTGTCGCCAACGTCTGCACTGGAGAACGCAATGGCGATCTGTCTTATTCAGCGATGAAAGCAGATTCTGCTTGGGAGTCTCCAATAGCCGTATGCGTGTTCGCAGACGCACACGGGAGCGTCTCCACCCTTCTTGCATCCGCCAGCGACGCACAGGGCCTACACCTGGTCTGCTGGTGTGGGGAGCGATCAGCTATCACTCCCGTACACAACTAGTGTTTGTACCAGGTACGTTAAACAGCACTTCCTACATCAACAACATCAGTCAGCCCGTTGTTGTGCCATTTGTAAGGTCGGTCCATCGTGGTGTTTTCCAGCCAGATAACGCACGCCCACACACGGCACGTGCAACGCAACATGCACTTCAGGGTGTCAGACAACTTCCATGGCCTGCACGTTCACCGGATTTGTACCCCATTGAGCACGTGTGGGATTTTATGGGACAACGACTTATCCGGTCTCCACGACCATCCCCGATTTACGCGTCCAGGTTGAGGATGCTTGGAACTCAATACCCCAAACTTACATCCAACATCTGTACAACAGACTCCATGCCAGAATTGCACAGTGTGACGCAGTTCATGGCGGTTCAACCTCGTACTAACCATGATACATGGAAATGTTGTTTTTCAGTTTACCAGCAAATACAGCTGTATGTTGCCATACTGTTTTGATCACGTTATCCTCTGTATTCCGTTATTATGCTGTATAAATTTCGTTGGTATCAGACGTCTCCTTCTTGGTGTTCTTTTTTCACTTTCCGCCAGTGTATATATATATATTATTCTTTTTTATGTAATATTATGAACGGTCTTTATTAGGTGCATTCATCATGGACAGACACGTCACAGTTAATATTTTGAGCAACTATTTTTATATAATAAATAATAGAATGTGATTTTGAATAGCTTCCGTAAAATAACTTTTTGCACATTTATTTTACGGAAGCTATTAAAAATAGTATTCAACTATTTATTATATTTTAAAATAGCATGTTTCGAATTCAACTTTTTGAGTAAATATATACATATTTTTTATTCTTTCTTATGTTATATTATGAACGGTAACTTTATTAGGGACACTTATCATGGAAAGAGCCGTTATAGTTAATATTTTAAACAACTGTTTATGAGAATGTCTGCTGTTAAGACTAATTTTGGCATTGTCTATTAATAGTTTAATGAAATATTACTTATACGACAGGTCAAAGTTTTTAATACGAATTCGTAGGATGGAATTTTTTTCTCAGTCTGTAGCAATATGTTTGAAAACATATCTATTCACACGTGTTCACAAGTCACGCAACGACTTTGATTTCTGCTCTGCTTTTAATCAATTTTATCAATAAAATCACACATCAGTCGTTTAGAATATTTAAGTTGACAACTTCTCTCATTAACTTTTTGTTGTTCTTTTGAAAGTCTTACCATCATTAGGAATAAATTTTGTGATTATAAGTAGCCCTGCCTAAAACTTGGAGTCACTCTTTTCAGGGAGTGGTTTTGGGGTGGGGAAGGCGCATTGTACAAGTCATGCCCCACGTAGGCCTCAAGCTCGGGCAACTAGCCAAAAAATTGGGTCTCTGCCACTGGGGTGGCAATCGGCGTTTTCCGAAAACGGAATAATTTTGTTCGTTTTTACGTAGCATTTTCTGTTTCAAAATTTCTTAATCGTAGATCTCATGTGCAGTTTTTATTTTTGAACAATAGTATATTTTTGCATAAATATACTAGTGTTCCAAATACATTTTCTAGGCAGTGTACGCTTTCCTATAGCGTAAATGCCGATTTCTTGTCATGTCCCTTTGATATCTGCAGAAATACTGGGATTCTGCGGAGTTTAAAAGAGGCACAGATATTTAATTGGCAACAAGCCATTGCCACATCCACAGTTTCCATTATTGTTAAAAAGTTTATTACAAGTTCAAGCCTTTTTCATCGTCTAGAATTACACGAGTAATTTCTTTATGCTAGGTAAATATTGGTGAAAAACATAATCAGCCCAATGTCTTGGATATAATTTTGGAGTAACTGAAATTTTACAAAAGGAGGAAGAAGAAAAAAGACAAGATCTGAACTTGTAATGAGCAAGTGTTCCTGTATTCCCAGCCTGGGTTCAGCTCAGGCCCGTTTTATCGTTATGTGTGACTGGCCCGGGTTTAAAAATGTGTGCACATTTTCCTATGTAAATAAGGAAAAAGTAAAGTACGTTGTTTTACTTCTATGTATATTTTCATCATGAGATAAAAATGTTAGATCCTCCCGTTAATATCACCACCCTCTCCAAGAGAAGAACAAGTTAATAAAATCATGCAATGCATTGATTGTGATACGCTTTCCAACATACCAGAAATTATTACTCAAGTTATGAGGAGAATGGCTGTGGAATAAATCTCGTTCCTGTGTCCTGAGCTTTGACCCCATTTCGATTATATTCAACAGAACCGGTTCAGCATTCCTCCGGAACAACATGATAACGTTTTGTCGCAATCGAAACATTTTTAGGTAAGTTATGATGCACAAGGGCAATGGAATGGATCCCACTCCAGTGTCCTGACCTTTGACCCTATTTCGCCCATTATCAATAGGGTTCGTGCCGAGGTGGTTCCCTACCACATACTAAAATTTCATCGAAATCGCACTGCATATTAAGCATGTTACGACGCATAAAGGCAACGGAATGGATCCCGCTTGTATGCCCTGATCATTGACCCCATTTCGCCCATTTTCAATAGGTTTCGTTCCCAGGTGGTTCCTTACCACATACCAAAATTTCATCGAAATTGAACCATTTTTACGCAAGTTATGACGCATAAGGGTAATGGAATAAATCCCGTTCTTATGCCCTAACTGATCTTTGACCCCATTTCGCCAATTTTCAATAGGGTTCGTGTCCAGTGGTTTCCTACCACATACTAAAATTTCATCGAAATCGAATCATATTTACGCATGTTATGACGCATAAAGGCAATGAAATGGATCCCGCTTTTATGTCCTGACCTTTGACCCCACTCCGCCCATTTTCAACACAGTTCGTTCCCAGGTGGTTCCTTACCACATACTGAAATTTCATTGAAATCGAACCATTTTTACGCAAGTTATGATACATAAAGGCAATGGAATGGATCCCGCTCCTATGTCCTGACCTTTGAGCCCATTTCATTTATTTTCAATAGGGATCGTCCCCAGGTGGTTCCCTAGCACATACTAAAATTCCATCGAAATCGAACCATTTTTACGCAAGTTATGACGCATAAGAGAATGGAATGGTTCCGCTCCGATGTCCTGACCTTTGACCCTGTCTCGCCCATTTTCAATAGGGTTCGTCCCCAGGTGGTCCCGTACCACATACTAAAATTTCGACGAAATCGAACCATTTTCACGTGAGTTATAGTGCGGACAGACGGACGGACAAAGCTGGAGCATATACGCTTCTTCAGTTCAACACAATTTTATTAACAAGGTTGGGTTCAGGAGGCGAACATGGGCGTCCTGATACATATATTGTACGGTAAAATATACAAACTCTAAAATTCTATGTACATTATATACAGCACGATGTATTGATTCACAAAGGAGCCTCGTGGTAAGAGGTGCAGGCATTTTGCACAAGAACAATAACAGAGATTGTCGAAACATTTCGTCTCGAAGCATAAGTATATTATAGAGCTGACAAATAACACAACGAGAATATTATAATGAAGCACTGTACAAAAGGAGAACTGTAGGTGACAAAGTAGACAATGTGAAACCTAAGGCAAACAGAATAACGATGTCTTAGCACTGGTAGCAAAAATAATAATCAAAGAAAAAACAAAAAACACTATATACGTTTGTACAGTATGGTGCATATTATATTCACATTTGTTAGAAGATATAAGCTTTATGTTGAAGTTTGATTCCGAAAACCAATGGTTAGCATGCACGTTGAACTGAAGTTCAACAGAGCTAGGAACAACGAGGTTATAAATTACCGACAGTCAGTTGCAACGTCGCTGGCATGCCGGCGAACCAGGAAGCGGCCGGAGACCAGGTGGAATGGAAAAGTGGTTCTCTCTGTTGGGCAACGGCCACAAGGTTCTCTAGACGAAGTCTTGAGAACCTTGTGGCGAGAGAAAGGTGATGGCATTCCTTGTGTGAGGAGAGAAAGGTGATGACATTCCTTGCGGTAACGGCGTCGGCAACAGGTGAGGTATGAAGACGGAGGAATGAAGTAATCCGGAGAGCTTGATAGTACAGTCGTGTATCAATTAGGCCAATGCCACCTTGGTCAGGAGGAAGGCTGAGCTTGGGGGCACTGAGCCAGTGGTGTCCGGTCCAGATAACTGAGGTGAAGCAGCGAGTGATATCATTGAGATGAAGAAGTGGGGATTTAGTAGCAAGCCAGGAATGTGTGCACATGGAGAGAAGATAGGTTTGCGCAAGACGTGCACGTTGAAAATATGAGGTGCAGAACTGCGCTTTTCGCCAAAACGCAGTTGACCGATGAAGACGTGGCTTGATGGTATTCCACGTTGTGCTGGAGGCTTCACCTGGGACGCCAAGATGTACGCCAAGAAAACTTTGAGAGGCTGAAGACCAGTGCGCTCCCCATGGGGAATCCAAGCGGTCAACCCATGAGCCGCACCACAGACCTGTGCTTTTGGTTGTATTAATCGCAGCTCCGGGCTTGGTATAAAGTTTGTAGTCGAGGTTCAGTAGGGAAATTGGGCGCCAGTTCACCAAGTCAAGGAGATCACCATTCTTGGGGAAAAGGACAACGTGTGCATTTGTGAATACCCTCGGGAGAGGAGAGTACGTAAAGGCAGCAGAGAAAGCGGATAGGAGAAACGGAAGAAGAAGAGGCAGAAAAGTTTTATAAAAGCTAAAGGTTAGGCCGTCCGGACCCGGAGCGGCACTAGAATTCAGAGAAAAGAACGTAGTGTTTAGTTCAGAGGGTGTGGGGGAAAGGAGAAGAGAAGAAGCGAGATGGGGGGGGGGAACCTGAGGTAGATTAGAAAGGAGAGAATTCATTGCTGCAGAGGATGGTTGAGGAGGTTCACTGAACTTCATGGAAAAGTACTGACGGACATGGGAACAAAGCGCAATCGGTTCATCTGATACCTCTCCAGAAGAAAGGCGTAGATGATGAAGTATGGACGAAGCTCCTCGGGTGTTTTCCACCGACGTCAGGAACTCATAGTTGTGAGCATCCGGCGTCAGGTGTTGCAAACGAAGTTGGCGGAGAGCTTGTTGCGCCAGAGGAGTGAGAAGAGATCGAAGCTCTTCTTGAAAGGAGGAGAAGAGAGGAACACTGAGACTGAGCATGGATAGCATTGAACGAACATAGTCTAGGCGCATGTTCTGGAGTGTCTTTAATTGGAAAGAGTAGTTTCGGACATGCAGAACGAGCTGTTGCTTGATCTCCAACCAAGAATTTAATCCGCAGAGTGCAGATTGAAGCTGCGGTCGTCTGTCAATCAGGAATGACCGGACCGAAGAGCAGAATGCCGGGTCGGAGAGAAGTGCATCATCAAATGTCCACGGGCGAATTTTCCCTGGGTTTGAATGGTGCAGTATGGACTATGATAGCAATGGCGCAGTGGTCAGATGAGGCCGTGGGATGCAGACTCGATTCTGTCACGGCAGGAAGTAGAGTACTGGAGGCATAAAACCTGTCAAGGCGGGCTAAGAAAGGACTTTGCGCATGAGAGGAGCGCCAAGTGTAATTAGTCGACCATGGATGAATATGCCGATGTACATCATGAAGAGCGTTGTTGGTCACAACTGTCTGGAGCAGGTGGTTCGCCAGGGCATGGCGGCGCTCTCTATTTGTAGAAGACCTATCCAGAAGAGGATCCAGGGTACAGTTAAAATCCCCACCAACGAGAACATGGTCTGATGGTGGGATACGGTCGAGTGCTCTGCGAAGACGCGTGAAGAGAATTGATAAATGTGTTGTAGTGCTTGGAATATAGATATTGAATAAATGGTATCTGGAAGACGCGATAGAAAAGAATGCATGCTGTAAGAGATCTCGACAAATATTTCGCACAGAGAGGGATGTGATAATAGAATTGAGAGTGTGACTAATGCCGATGGCAAGACTGCTATGAGATGTTAGTCCATAGGCGTGATGAAACACAAAGTTCCACTGGCGCCATCGAGAATAGACGGTAGTTGGTTTGCAATTTGTCTCTTGAAGGAGGAGAATATCAGCCCCCAACGGGTTGAGGTCTTCATATGCCAGAAAGTTGCTGAGGGGGAAGCGAATCCCCATTGCAATTAAGTGACACGATCTTGAATTGTGGGGTTCCTTGCCTCTAGCTGAAGATCTTTCAGAGCTGGATTAAAAGACTTGAGACGATTATAGAAAATTTGTGCAACCGGATAGGTGGGAACATTCTGGCGGCAGAAATGCGACACATTGAAGATCTGCTCCGGCACAAGTTGGCGAAGCGATGGATTCTTGACTGCTAAGGCACGTGCTATTGCGTAGCTTGTCGGATTCGTTAAGTATGTATGGAGATCAATGTATGAGAGTGGCACGGGAGGTATATTGGCTGTCTGGAGAAATGCAGCAAACTCTTCGACCGTGGGAAAGGAGACTTCGGCTGGCGAGGTGTGTCGAGGAGAACTGCTGGAGAGGGAGGTTGAACGAGGTGAAGTAGAGTTTTGCTTCTTCGCTACTCGCCTGCTGCGGCCAGAGCCGCGGCGCTTCAGTGGAGGCTCGGTCGTCTTATCCTCACACTGCGTCTCTGGATCAACGGACTCCTCATCAGCTGTTTCGGAGGTTCCAGTGGTAATAGCTGGTTGTAAACCTTCTGAAAGGGACTCAGTGGTGGAGCGACGACGTTGCGGGAGTGAGGAGGCAGTTGTAGGAAAGTCCTCTAATGAAAACGAGGAAGCGGCTGTCGGAGCGTTGCGTTGACCAACGTCTGTAAGCGAACTTTTTTCATCATATCTTGGCTCCGAGGCCTGCTGTGCTGAAGTAGATGGTGTAGTACGCTTCGAGGTAAGAACAGTACCTGTAGAAGCGCCAGTCGGAGTCGGTGGAACTTGATGTGGGCAGTGCACGCGAAGATGGTTTTCGCCATGGCACAGCGTGCAGTGCAAGGAGGTAATGACGTCGATTCTCCGACGTTGCTGGCCACACCGTACGGTTAGGATCTTCGGGCACGCAAGCAGATGATCGTCCGACGGAAATATGACACGGGCACTTCGATGAAACCCTGCAATGGATTTGTCATCGGGATCTCGGGGCGCCGCCGAAAGGGTCGTTATTGGTCCAACCACTCGGCCAAATTTGCTGAGTAAAGTGCATAGAGCGACATCTGAGACTTCAGGCGGGACTGGGTGGAAAGTGACCTGGATAGGTCGCTGCGCCACAGGTTCAGCCAGAAGATGCACATTTTTGATGGATAAGCCATCAGTCATCACAAGGTCTGCATGTTCTTTACGGGCAAAATACACTAATACGGCCCGGGGCTTTCGAGCCATATAAGTGATATAAGCTCCTGTAGGAAGCATCTTCTTTAGGGCAATACTATATTCCTTGAGTTTCGTGTCTGGTAATGCATCAAAACAGACACCGAAATCCATTGTGGAGAAAAATTGTTTCCCGGCTGGGGAATCCTCTGGGATATCGATGGTGGCAGAACTACCCTTAACACTGACGTAAGAGTCAGGAAAAACGGGAGCAATAAACTTGGAAGGAACTCTCGCTCCGGAGGTCACTTTGGAATAAGTGAGAGACGTAGAGTTGCCAGCGGAAGGATGCGACACAGTGCTGATTGCTGGTAGCGGCTTGAGTTGAGCCAGTTGAGGGCAACGCAACCGTGCAATCGGTCACATCCATAGCTTCGGCAAATGAACCAGGGACGTGCGTCAAGGTGACGTCACTCTCATGGGCAGGGATATCAGCTTGAGCCTTTGCAGAGGAGTCGCGCGTCACATCTTGTATGCGTATGACGTCTCTGACGTGCTTAAATGCTGATTGGTCTCCTGAGAGTGAGGAGGAAGAGGAGGTTGAATGAGCATCACTGATGTGGGCGTGGACATCACCCTTCTCAGTGCCCGCCATTGTAAATGGCGAGGATTAACTTAAGGATCGATCAGCTTGATCGAAAATAATAAAACGCTGAATGCAAACAAAATATGCAACTCACCGACTTGGGAGCTGAGCTAAAAGAATGTACAGATCTTCTTCTTGAAGGGGAACACAAAAATAGGAACAAACACTCACTATACACTTCCAAAAACTGGGCACAAACACAGAGCTCGAAAGGAACGTGACTATATCGGTTATACGCTTCTTCAACCTACGGTTGGAAAGTGTAAAAAAAGTAAAGTACGTTGTTTTACTTCTATGTATATTTTCATCATGAGATAAGAATGTTAGTTCCTCCCGTTAATATCACCACCCTCTCCAAAAGAAGAAAAACGAGAGAGAGAGAGAAGAATTTATTAAAACTGTTGCGGCGGAACTACTTCATAGTTCGGGCTACATTGTTTTGCAGCTTAATTAATTACAAAGACCAGGGGTAATTTACTTTTAATTATTTGTTACTTAATTTAAATTATTTTTCCTTTGCTCCCTTTCTGCCTCATAAACCCCCTTTTCCCCACTGGAGCAGAAAGCCCAGGTGGTCAAGGCGGTTTGCCACGGTTTTCCCGGACACCCGTGGAGAATGACCAAGGAATTTATCTTCTTTTCATTCTGGTGAGAAGAAGCATGGCATTCACGAAATGGCCCCAGTGCTAGCGTTACTGGTGGGACAAAACATCCCGTTATTTCAGGAGTGCACATGCAAGAGTCCGAACCGCGGTCAGACGAATAGGTGAATTTCGGTTTACGACGATTTTCTGGATGAAGTCGTAAAGTACATCGCGTTGTCACTAGAAAGTTGTAACTCTGTCAGAAGGAAGCCCCGGCAAATTCTTCGCTATTCATCCGAGCTCAGGAATTATGTCCTATTGAATTTCCGGAAGTCTCACCTGCCCCAATACGCCAGCTGGTGCGAAAAGGTAGCTAAGTGGACCAGAGGGCCAACCAATAACCACTAAGCTCGAGCACTGGTCAGCTCAGCTGACCAATCCAGACCCCAGGCGAAAAGTTCTTACAGGGTTGTAGGCACGCCCCTACCACGTGGAAAATTAAAGGGACGGAAATATATATACAGAAAAAAGACATACTCAGGGTTTATTCAGATATAGATGCTCGGAGGACATATTCGGAGGAGGGATATTCAAAGAGATTATTCAGCGAGGATTTGAGAGAGAAAATATGCAACGACTAGAACACTTGAGCACGGTGTTATGAGACTTAGATGTGAAGTTTGGCAGTCGTAGGCGGATGGATGAACATACGAGGATACGGAGGTAGGCATAGCTAGGAAACCGAAAGTCCAGTACGCACTCATCGGAGGGATCTCAACGAGCGACAGCCCAACCGCCGGAAGGCAAGATGACGTCGTTTTCCCCAATTCCAGTTCCAATGCTATCTCGATAATGATAAATAATAAATTTGAAGCGACAAGGAGTTGCAAAATTAATATGCACAGAATGTGTTTGAAAAAGCGTCATTCATAAAAAATTTTATGATAATTTTGTAGTACACACAGAAATAAATAAAACAAATTGGCAGACGACAGCTATATAATAAATTATTAAATTAATTTTGACAACGTATTTGGAAAAGAAAGTCACAAAAAAAACCCCGCTAATAATGCTACTACAGTCTATTTTTATGCGTGGTTTTAATAACTTAGCCTCCACTAGTCTATTTTGAAACTGAAGAACTTAGGAATTAGAGATAACTTTTTCTCACAATTTATCTGCATAATGTTGCAGGGCACACAGATACAAGTAAAAGAGTTTTGAAGCTGACAACTAGACTAAATTAATACTAAGAATGTGTAACTCTCAGCACAATACACACAAAATAAACACATAAAAATAAAATCCCCTTTTATTGATTTCGCACCCCCTCCCCCTACGGTTATTAACATGTGTTAAACCTGCATGCTCGATAATTTTTTCCCACGCATGAAATAAAGATTGAAAATATAAAAAAATGAAGATTAAAATATATTTATTTTTACGGGATTTATAATAGTTAGACTGGGGCTAGGATTCAGTTCCTCTCTAATGATGATTACCGAGTGTCTTCGCCAAAATTTTAAGATTGTTTGTGAGGCACATGTAAGAATTTTGATTGTGAATGAGTCACATTTGGAGATTGTTTGTAAGAAGACCAGTTTCCTTAAGTAGCTACTGCAAATATAGCATATTTTCTTTTCCTGACTTGCTATTTAAGCAACCGTTATTTTTCAACTTTGAGTAGTTATTTAAAAATATATTTAACAACACAGAGGGAAGCGCACCATAGTCCCAGTTCAAATTTAGTTTGATTATATTTTTGAACATTTTTGGTTTACTACATTTAACTCTTCAACCTTCCTTGCAACTAATTTTTTAAACACAAATTTTACATTTTGTATATGGCTGTGTAACGGAAATTTTAAATCAGTAGACAGTTCGTTCATGTCAGACAAATTCTGCACTTAATCCTGACCTAATCAGTAAGTTTCATAATATTTCGGTTTAATATTACGTACTTCGACTAAACTATGTGTACAGAATATGTCAATACAGCACCCGTGGCACAGTTGTTTAAGCATTTGACCATTCATCTGAGATGGGTTCGGGATCGAATCCCGGTCAGGTATGCATTTTGTGTTCAGATATGGAAAAGGGTCACCGGGGCGACAATGTCTTGCAGGTCAAACGGGTCGAGTCAAGGTGTTCATGACCCAGTTTTATCCCCGTTTTATTTTTGAATAGAAAAAATATATTTCGCAGAACTCTTCAGACGTCTTAGAAATAATACTTCAGAGCTGCAGAGTAAGATCCGGGAACTTGCTGAGAAGGATAATAAAATGGGGATAAAAATGAACTTTCAGAAGACAAAACTGGTGTACAATGCTTTTACAAAGAATGAAGATTTATCAATTGATGGGGAAAAGCTTGAGAAAACCAATTCGTGATATTTACCTTTGGCAGCAAATAGCAAGCGAGGGTCACATTGACGAATAAATTATTTAGCGTATAAAATTTGGTTGGACAGTTTTTGGAAGAAACAGTGCAATTTTTTTAAGAGCAATATGCCATTATGTCATAAAAGAAAAGTGTTTAACCTGTAATAGTGGTAATAATAAAAAACAAATCAGTGCATTCATTCAGTGCTTTCGTACGGAGCAGAGACGTGGACCATAACTAAGCAAGTTAGTAAAATCATGCAATGCATTGATTATGATACGCTTTTCAACATATCAAAAATTATTACTCAAGTTATGAGGATAATGGCTGTGGAATAAATCTCGCTCCTGTGTCCTGACCTTTGACTCCATTTCGATGACATTCAACAGAACCGGTTCAGTACACCTCAAGAATAACATACTAAAGTTTTGTCGCAATAGAAGCAGTTTTACGCAAGTTATGAGAATAATGGCTGAGGAATAAATCTTGCTTTTGTGCAATGACCTTTGACCCCATTTCGTTGATATTCAACAAAACCGGTTCACTATACCTCCGGAACAACATGATAACGTTTTGTCGCAATCGAAACATTTTTTAATAAGTTATGATGCACAAGGGCAATCGAATGGATCCCACTCCAGTGTCCTGATCTTTGACCCCATTTCGCCCATTTTCAATAGGGTTCGTGCCCAGGTGATTCCCTAAAAATACTAAAATTTCATCGAAATCGAACCATATTTACGCATGTTATGACGCATAAAGGCAATGGAATGGATCCCGCATTTATGTCCTGACCTTTGACCCCATTCCACCCATTTTCAATAGGTTTTGTTCCCAGGTGGTTCCTTACCACATACCAAAATTCCATCGAAATCGATCCATTTTTACGCAAGTTATGACGCATAAGGCAATGGAATAAATCCCGCTCTTATGCCCTGCATGACCTTTGACCCCAATTTGCCAATTTTCAATAGGGTTCGTGCCCAGGTAGTTCAATACCACATACTGAAATTTCATCGAAATCGAACCATATTTACGCAAGTTATGAC
Source organism: Macrothele yani (assembly GCA_039090855.1). Taxonomy (NCBI): domain Eukaryota; kingdom Metazoa; phylum Arthropoda; class Arachnida; order Araneae; family Macrothelidae; genus Macrothele; species Macrothele yani. Next base: position 39,772,127 of record CM077004.1, read on the forward strand.
GCATAAAGACATTTGAATGGATCCTGCTCTTATGGCGTGACCTTTGACCCCACTTCACCCATTTTCAATAGGGTTTGTCCCCTGGTGGTCCCCTACCACATACTAAAATTTCATCGAAATCGAACCATTTTTACGTGAGTTATCGTGCCGATAGACAGACGGACGGAAAAAGCTGGAGCATATACGCTTCTTCAGTTCAACACAATTTTATTAACAAGGTTGGATTCAGGAGGCGAACATGGGCGCCCTGATACATATATTGTACGGTAAAATATACAAACTCTAAAATTCTATGTATACATTATATACAGCACGATGTATTGATTCACAAAGGAGCCTCGTGGTAAGAGGTGCAGGCATTTTGCACAAGAACAATAACAGAGATTGTCGAAACATTTCGTCTCGAAGCATAAGTATATTATAGTGCTGACAAATAACACAACGAGAATATTATAATGAAGCACTGTACAAAAGGAGAACTGTAGATGACAAAGTAGACAATGTGAAAACTAAGGCAAACAGAATAACGATGTCTTAGCACTGGTAGAAAAAATGATAATCAAAGAGACAAAACAAGAAAGACTATATACATTTGTACAGTATGGTGCATATTATATTCACATTTGTTAGAAGATATAAGCTTTATGTTGAAGTTTGATTCCGAAAACTAATGGTGAGCATGCACGTTGAACTGAAGTTCAACAGAGCTAGGAACAACGAGGTTATAAATTACCGACAGTCAGTTGCAACGTCGCTGGCATGCCAGAGAACCAGGAAGCGGCCGGAGACCAGGTGGAATGGAAAAGTGGTTCTCTGTGTTGGGCAACAGCCACAAGGTTCTCTAGACGAAGTCTTGAGAAGAGACGCCCCGAAAGTGGCACAGTAGTTCCACAGAAGCTTTGGTGGATGGTATAAGGAGATGAGATATCTCGGCAGCGCTGATGAAATACGTAGATGACCTGTTTCACCAGGATGAAAATATATGAGCAGATGGGTGGAAGCTTGACTGGCGGAGAGATCTGCAGGAGGAGTGTCTTATAGGCATCGAAAGGAAGATCAGTTGTGGCTGAACGTTGAGCAATGGAAAATGCAAGATGGAGTAGTGGAAGGAGAATGACACAATGTAGATAAACGTGAGAGACATCAGCTACTGGAGCACAGAAGGGGCAAAGAGGTGAGTCAAGAATGGTCATGCGGTGGAGGATGGATGGAACGGGAAGACGGCGGTGGAGAAAAAGCCAGTGAGTGTTTATTTCAAGAGGAGCTGAAAGAGGAGAAAGGGTGGCAGACCAGACAGCGGTGAGAGAGGATTGGGAGACATCAGGGATGTGAAGGGGAGAGGGAGAGTGGGATTTTAAAAGTAACCGATAGAGAATTGAGGTTGAAATAGAGGAGAGTGGAAGTGTAGATCTGCCGACTGAAAGAAAGAAAGGAAGGGGGAGGGAGGCGGAAGGAACAAAGGTCAGGCCGGTGGTGGTTGCAAGATGAGGAAACTTAGCAATGATGCTAGAGAGTAGGGAGTCATAGACAGAGCGAGAGGATGGTGAAAGTAGAACGGTGGGGCGTAGGGTCGCCAGGACAGATCTGAGGTTACAAGGTCTTTGACGGTTACAACTCCGACTCGGAGCCAAGAAGGATAGGCGAAGCATGAAAGATGGGGGGGGGGGTGAAGAAGAGAGGAGAAGAACAGGGGTTCGGTAAGGAGAGTTCAGTGGTGGAATCGGGTGGGGATCGAGTGAGCGGGAGAGAGCGGAGAAAGGTAAGAGTCTCCCGTAAGGCAGGAGGAAGGCGAGAGTGAGTGGTAGTACGGAGGTCCATTAGAATGAAAGAAGTGAAAGTGAAATTAGTGTTGCTCGAAGAGGTGATGGCATTCCTTGCGGTAACGGCATCGGCAAGAATGGTATGAAGGTGAGGTATGAAGACGGAGGAACGAAGTAATCCGGAGAGCTTGATAGTACAGTCGTGTATCAATTAGGCCAATGCCACCTTGGTCAGGAGCAAGGCTGAGCTTGGGGGCAATGAGCCAGTGGTGTCCGGTCCAGATAACTGAGGTGAAGCAGCGAGTGATATAATTGAGACGAAGAAGTGGGGATTTAGTAGCAAGCCAGGAATGTGTGCACATGGAGAGAAGATAAGTTTGCGCAAGACGTGCACGTTGAAAATATGAGGTGCAGAACTGCGTTTTTCGCCAAAACACAGTTGACCGATGAAGACGTGGCTGGATGGTATTCCACGTTGTGCTGGAGGCTTCACCTGGGACGCCAAGATGTACGCCAAGGAAACGTTGAGAGGCTGAAGACCAGTGCGCTCCCCATGGGGAATCCAAGCGGTCAACCCATGAGCCGCACCACAGGCCTGTGCTTTTGGTTGTATTAATCGCAGCTCCGGAGCAGGAGGCGTAATCGGCGAAAAGACTTTGGAGCAAAGAGAACTGTGAATCCAGGCGTATACAGAAGGTAACGTCGTCTGCATACGCCACTGAAATGGTGACATGGTGTCTCGTGCGGGCGATGAGTGGCGGCAGGGTGGCTTCAAAGGAGCGTTGAACGGAGCGGAGAAAAGGTTCTAAGACTATAGCGAAAAGTTGACTGGAGAGTGGGAAGCCTTGTCTCACTCCACGGCAGAAGAGGATTGGTGCTGTAAGAAAGGTGGGCAACTTGACCTGGAAACTGGCGTCCTGGTAGAGGGAGGTGAGGAGAGAAATAAACGGAGATGGAAATCCAAATCGGAGAAGTGTGGCGGAGAGATAAGTGTGGGAGATATTATCAAAGGCGGACTGTTGGTCTAAAGAGAGGAGGGAGAGGGGTTCAGAGCGGGAGCGCGCAAGGTGAATTAGATCAGTCAGGAGATGGATGTTGTGAGATAGGGAACGGCCGGAAACTGTGTAAGTCTGGTTAGGGGAGAGGATGTAAGTGAGGATGGGATTTAGTCGTTGTGAAAGAAGTTTGGTGTAAAGTTTGTAGTCGAGATTCAGTAGGGAAATTGGGCGCCAGTTCACCAAGTCAAGGAGATCACCTTTCTTGGGGAAAAGGACAACGTATGCATTTGTGAATCCCCTCGAGAGAGGAGAGTACGTAAAGGCAGCAGAGAAAGCGGATAGCAGAAACGGAAGAAGAAGAGGCAGAAAAGTTTTATAAAAGCTAAAGGTTAGGCCGCCCGGACCCGGAGCGGCACTAGAATTCAGAGAAAAGAATGTAGTGTTTAGTTCAGAGGGCGTGGGGGAAAGGAGAAGAGAAGAAGCGAGAGGGGGGGAACCTGAGGTAGATTATAAAGGAGAGAATCCATTGCTGCAGTGGATGGTTGAGGAGGTTCACTGAACTTCATGGAAAAGTACTGACGGGCATGGGAACAAAGCGCAATCGGTTCATCTGATACCTCTCCAGAAGAAAGGCGTAGATGATGAAGTATGGACGAAGCTCGTCGGGTGTTTTCCACCGACGTCAGGAACTCATAGTTGTGAACATTCGGCGTCAGGTGTTGCAAACGAAGTCGGCGGAGAGCTTGTTGCGACAGAGGAGTGAGAAGAGATCGAAGCTCTTCTTGAAAGGAGGAGAAGAGGGGATCACTGAGACTGAGCATGGATAGCATTGAACGAACATAGTCTAGGAGCATGTTTTGGAGTGTCTCTAATTGGAAAGAGTAGTTTCGGACATGCAGAACGAGCTGTTGCTTGATCTCCAACCAAGAATTTAATCCGCAGAGTGCATATTGAAGCTGCGGTCGTCTGTCAATCAGGAATGACCGGACCGAAGAGCAGAATGCCGGGTCGGAGAGAAGTGCATCATCAAATGTCCACGGGCGAATTTTCCTGGGTTTGAATGGTGCAGTATGGACTATGATGGCAATGGCGCAGTGGTCAGATGAGGCCGGGGGATGCACACTCGATTCTGTCACGGCAGGAAGTAGAGTACTGGAGGCATAAAACCTGTCAAGGCGGGCTAAGAAAGGATTTTGCGCATGAGAGGAGCGCCAAGTGTAATTAGTCGACCATGGATAAATATGCCGATGTACATCATGAAGAGCGTTGTTGGTCACAACTGTCTGGAGCAGGTAGTTCGCCAGGGCATCGCTCTCTATTTGTAGAAGACCTATCCAGAAGAGGATCCAGGGTACAGTTAAAATCCCCACCAACGAGAATATGGTCTGACGGTGGGATACGGTCGAGTGCTCTGCGAAGACGCGTGAAGATAATTGATAAATGTGTTGTAGTGCTTTTAATATAGATATTGAATAAATGGTATCTGGAAGACGCGATGGTAAAAGATGCATGCCGTAAGAGATCTCGACAAATATTTCGCCCAGAGAGGGATGTGATAATAGAATTGAGAGTATGACTAATGCCGATGGCAAGACCGCTATGAGATGTTAGTCCACATGCGTGATGAAACACAAAGTTCCACTGGCGCCATCGAGAATAGACGGTAGTTGGTTTGCAATTTGTCTCTTGAAGGAGGAGAATATCAGCCCCCAACGGGTTGAGGTCTTCATATGCCAGAGAGTTGCTGAGGGGGGAAGCGAATTCCCTGTAATTAAGTGACACGATCTTGAATTGTGGGGTTCCTTGCCTCTAGCTGAAGATCTTTCAGAGCGGGAGGGAAAAACTTGAGACGATTATAAAAGATTTGTGCCAACGGATGGGTGCGAACATTGTGGCGGCAGAAATGCGACACATTGAAGATCTGCTCCGGCACAAGTTGGCGAAGCGATGGATTCTTGACTGCTGAGGCACGTGCTATTGCGTAGCTTGTAGGATTCGTTAAGTTTGTATGGAGATCAATGTATGAGAGTGGTATGGGAGGTACATTGGCTGTCTGGAGAAATGCAGCGAACCTTCGACCGTGGGAAAGGAAACTTCGGCTGGCGAGGTGTGTCGAGGAGAACTGCTAGAGAGGGAGGTTGAACGAGGTGAAGTAGATATTTGCTTCTTCGCTACTCGCCTGCTGCGGCCAGAGCCGCGGCGCTTTAGTGGAGGCTCGGTCGTCTCTACCTCACACTGCGTCTCGGGACCAACTGACTCCACATCAGCTGTTTCGGAAGTTCCAGTGGTAATAGCTGGTTGTGAACCTTCTGAAAGGGACTCAGTGGTGGAGCGACGACTTTGCGGGAGTGAGGAGGCAATTGTAGGAAAGTCATCTAGTGAAAAAGAGGAAGCGGTTGTAGGAGCGTTTCGTTGACCAACGTCTGTAAGCGAACTTTTTCATCATATCTTGGCTCTGAGGCCTGCTGTGCTGAAGTAGATGGTGTAGTACGCTTCGAGGTAGGAACAGTACCTGTAGGAGCGCCAGTCGGAGTCGGTGGAACTTGATGTGGGCAGTGCACGCTAAGATGGTTTTCGCCATGGCAAAGCGTGCAGTGCAAGGAGGTAATGACGTCGATTCTCCGACGTTGCTGGCCACACCGTACGGTTAGGATCTTCGGGCACGCAAGCAGATGATCGTCCGACGGAAATATGACACGGGCACTTCGACGAAACCCTGCAATGGATTTGTCATCGGGATCTCTGGGCGCCGCCGAAAGAGTCGTTATTGGTCCAACCACTCTGCCAAATTTGCTGAGTAAAGTGCATAGAGTGACATCTGAGACTTCAGGCGGGACTGGGTGGAAAGTGACCTGGATAGGTCGCTGCGCCACAGGTTCAGCCAGAAGATGCACATCTTTGATGGATAAGCCATCAGTCATCACAAGGTCTGCATGTTCTTTACGGGCAAAATACACTAATACGGCCCGTGGCTTTCGAGCCATATGAGTGTTATAAGCTCCTGTAGGAAGCATCTTCTGTAGGGCAATACTATATTCCTTGATTTTCGTGTCTGGTAATGCATCAAAACAGACACCGAAATCCATTGTGGAGAAAAATTGTTTCCCGGCTGGGGAATCCTCTGGGATATCGATGGTGGCAGAACTACCCTCAACACTGACGTAAGAGTCAGGAAAAACGGGAGCAATTAACTTGGAAGGAACTCTCGCTCCGGAGGTCACTTTGGAGTAAGTGAGAGACGTAGAGTTTCCAGCGGAAGGGTGTGACACAGTGCTGATTGCTGGTAGCGGCTTGGTAAACTGAGTTGAGCCAGTTGAAGGCAACGCAACCGTGCAATCGGTCACATCCATAGCTTCGGAAAATGAACCAGGGACGTGCGTCAAGGTGACGTCACTCTCATGGGCAGGGATATCAGCTTGAGCCTTTGCAGAGGAGTCGCGCGTCACATCTTGTATGCGTATGACGTCTCTGACGTGCATAAATGCTGATTGGTCTTCTGAGAGTGAGGAGGAGGAGGAGGTTGAATGAGCATCACTGATGTGGGCGTGGGCATCACCCTTCTCAGTGCCCGCCATTGTAAATGGCGAGGATTAACGTAAGGATCGATCAGCATGATCGAAAATAATAAAACGCTGAATGCAAACAAAATATGCAACTCACCGACTTGGGAGCTGGACTGAAAGAAAGTACAGATCTTCTTCTTGAAGGGGAACACAAAAATAGGAACAAACACTCACTATGCACTTCCAAAAACTGGGCACAAACACAGAGCTCGAAAGGAACGTGACTATATCGGTTATACGCTTCTTCCACCTAGGGTTGGAAAGCGTAAAAAAGAGGGTCTGGTTAACTCCGTTGACAATCACTTCGTCGACACTATACAGTATATGCATACAGTCGATTCCTAAAAAACCGAAAAAGAGTTCAGATCCACCAAAATTTGGTATACTATCTCATGGTACTGTAACTCAGATCGTAGACGGTTTTTGTAAGAGGTCGGGCCCGGCGTGAAAGGGGTCCCATACAAAATTTTCGTAAAATCTACAGTTTTCAATTTAGAACCACCAAATTTGGTATACTATCTCATGATACTCTAACTTAGACCGTACACGGTTTCTGGAAGAGGTCGGGGCCCGGGACAAAGGGGGCCCCATACAACATTTTCGTAAGATCTACAGTTTTCAATTTAAAATCACCAAATTTGGGATACTATCTCATTGTACTCTTACACCAACTTAGACCATAGACGGAAGAGGTCGGGTCCCGGGGTCAATAGGCCCCATACAACATTATCGTAAAATCTACAGTTTTCCATTTAGAAACACCAAATTCAGTATACTATCTCATGGTACTCTAACGTAGATGGTACACGGTTTTTGGAAGGGTCGTGGCCCGGGGCCAAGGGGGGCCCATATAAAATTTTCATAAAATCTACAGTTTTCAATTTAGAACCGCCAAATTTTTTAAACTTTCTCATTGTACTGTAACTTAGACCGTACACGGGTTTTGGAAGGGGTCGGGGCACGGATTCAAGGGGCCTCCATACAAAATTTTCGTAAAATCTACAGTTTTCAATTTAGAACCACCAAATTTGGTGTACTATCTCATGGTACTCTAACTTAGATCGCAGATAGGGTATTAGAGTGCAGAATTATATTGCAGTTCTTAAGTAAAAAATGGAAATTTTTGAGAAAATTTTGTATGGGGCTCCCTTCACCCCGGTCCCGACCCCTTCCAAAAACCGTGTACGGTCTAAGTTAGAGTACCATGAGATAGTATACCAAATTTGGTGGTTATAAATCGAAAACTGTACATTTTACGAACATTTTGTACGGGGCCCCCTTGACCCCGGGGCCCGACTCTTTCCGTCTATGGTCTAAATTGGTGTAAGAGTACAATGAGATATTATGCCAAATTTGGTAGTTCTAAATTGAAAACTGTAGATTTTACGAAAATTTTGTATGCCCCCTTGACCCCGACTCATTCCGTCTATGGTCTAAGTTGGCGTAAGAATACAATGAGGTAGTATACCAAATTTGGGGGTTCCGAATTGAAAACTGTAGATTTAACGAAAATGTTGTATGGGGCCCTCTTGATCCCAGACCCCGGCCCCTTCCAAAAACCATGTACGGTCTAAGTTAGAGTACCATGAGATAGTATACCAAATTTGGTGGTTCTAAATTGAAAACTGAAGATTTTACGAACATTTTGAGAAATCGACTGTTTGCATATAGTCTATAGTGTCAACGAAGTGAGTGTCGACGAAATGAGTTGGCCGGGCGCAGTGGTCTAAGCGATGGCCTCTGATCATTCGTCCGAAAGGGGTCCGTGTTCGAATCCCGGTGAGGCATGGATGTTGTGTTTGTCTTACGGCACTGGCTCTCTCCCTTCCCTGGAACCAGTGACCCTAAATTAGGGACGGGCGACTGCTTATAGCCCATTGAGTTGCTCACGGTGGTCGTTAAAATTCCAATCAATAAAAAAAAAAAAAAAAAAGAAAAAGAAATGAGTTGTCGACGAAATGAACGAGGCCGAAAGAAACATACAAAGACTGCAGACAAATGAAAGACTGAAAGATGTATGGAGAGATGCATGCTTAGTGTGACCAAGAGCGATGAAAAGTGGAACTCGTGGATATGGAAAATATTAAGAGTGGAAGACATCACGATTTGAGTAAAATCCCTGAAATGGAAATGGGCTAGACATATTTCCAGGATAATGGACCACCGAAACTTTAGACTGGATTCCAAGGGACAGGAAAAGACCCCCCAGGAGAAGACCACGTGGGAGATTGAAATTTTTATTTTCATTGCTCAAGAAAAAGAGAAAAGAAAAAGAATTCGGAGTGATACGTAGGACGTATATTTACAATGTCACTATATTGCAAATTTATTTTCTATATTTACAATGTTATAATATTGTGTATTTACAATGTTACGAAATTGTAAAATATACGTACGATACGTATATTTTTACAATATCGTAACAGCAGTTCATACGGGTGTGTGCTTGTTGTATATTCTTACGAATTAATATCTCGTGCCTAAGACTGGCCGAAGACAGTCCGTTGTGGAAGAAACGTGGGTTGACCTTCATTCAGCAGTGGGTTGATGACTGGCAATGATGATGATTATGATGATATATTCGAGTTTAAGCGTATAAAACATATTTCTCGGGGTCAGGTCGAATTATGTGACGATCGGGTCCGTGTCCAAAATATTTGACCCGTTTCCATCTCTGGGTGTGTTTGTCTTACGGCACTAGTTCTTTCCCTTCACTGGAGCTTGTGGTCTTACATTAGGGGCAAGAGGGTGGGGTCGACAGATTATACCCCATCGAGTTGCTCATGGTGGCCTTCAATCAAATGAAAAAAAAAAAAAAAGTACAACAAACACAAACACGTGTGCACTGCTGTTACGGTATTGTAAAAATATAGGTACGTATCGAACGTATATTTTACAATATCGTAACATTGTAAACATACAATATCATAACATTGAAAAATTAAAAATATTAATTGTTAATATGTAAATATAGAAAATAAATTTACAATATCGTAACATTGTGATATACATACATAATATTATATATTTACAATGTTACGATATTGTAAATTTATTTACGTCCTACGTATCATTCCGAATTTTTTTAACATGTAAATAATAAAAATATTAATTGTAAATATCGAAAATAAAATTACAATATCGTAACATTGTAAATATACTTCCTACTTATCAGTCCGAATTCTTTTTTTTTTTTTCTTGAGCAATGAAAATAAAAATTTCAATATGTCACAATTTAGAAAATAGCTCTCCACTTCCAAAACTGAGTTGTTTGTTACAAGCAACAGATCGAAGATCATACGGTAAGGATTCACCACGCACCCTAACAGCTCAAATTAAAGATTAAGTCACTTGTAAAAGTTCCACCCCTGTCTTCTTAGGCTAATCCTATCGTAGAATTTTCGCCCCCATTTTATTGACCCTCTCTGGCCCTTCCCTTTGTTCCTGAAGATGGACTGACCAGCAGGCAGTTAATTCTTTTGCCCGACGTAAGAGGGATGGTCCAGGTGTTGCAGTTTCATTGGTCAACTGAAATTGCAATCCGACAAGATTTGGAGGCACCCTCATTCGCATTTTTTAGTTCAAGGTGTAAACAGGTGTTGTTTTGCTTCCAAGTATCTGATTAGTTTACAGAACGGAAATGGACTTCAATACCGAACTTCAGGGTAAGTGCAAATTTTTGCGTACGTTTTTCATTCTTTGATATGTTTTATTACGAGTGTTACAGTGGACACCCCCTCCCCATCCCAAAAACCTGAAAAAAACTTTAAAATTTGTCCGCCATGTCGCGTATTGTATGAGGCAGCTAGGAATCACAGTTCGGCAGGCTCACATGTTCTTTTACAGTTCACAGCTTTTTTTATTTATTTCTCATTTACGTTGTTTTTTCTTTCGGCTGTTCTCTAAATTAATTAACAAAATTGCGGGATAATTGGGAAGTCTCTCCAATGCTCTTGAAGGCAAGAAACGCAATATTTTTGCCATTTTGAATTGTTTCTACCTGTGGGAAAAGGTAGCACTCAATGGTTGCTCTGGAAATTGATAAGAGCAAAGCGATAGGCACAGAAGAGGACTTCTGGATTTCTTGAGGAGGGGCCGATGTTACGACCCACCCCCGCCATTAATTTAGTAATTAATGGGCGTGGTTGATGTGTGAAATTAATTAAGTATTAATTATGTTCGAGGCTTGATTGGAGTTTAAAAGTGTAAACAGCAGATAAAGTTTTATCTGGGGGTTTGGAAAGAAAAGAGGCGAAGAATTCTCTCTCTGGCTGGGTGGTCTCAGAATAGCTCTGTTAGGTCATAAATATCAGGGCGCAGCTGACAGGAAGCCTAAGCAACACGGAATGGTACCTTTCGAAGAGGGGTCCACTTGAGTAAATGAATGAAGATGGGGACAAAAGGTTTAGCGAATAATCGTAAATTCGTCGATTGTTTGGGGCATTTTCGAGAACAATTGCTCTCTGTGTGGTCCGTGCAGAAAAATAAGAGTTCGCACTTGGCATGAACATAAGAAAGAAAGTTTAGTTGTCTGTGCGCTCTCCGATGTGAAAGGCTGGATGCCTTGGATCTGCAAAAAAATGAATTGGGAAAAATGAAGCAGCAAACCTCCCAGCATTTGGTAAGAAATGGAGACAACTCGAGGCAGCTGGAGATGCCAGTTTGCCATAAAGACAGCAGAATGCCTAAATCCGCGGGATAAAGCAGAAATTTCTAGGCTGGAGCGTTATGGAAACCAGCGACTGTTTGGCCTAATGAAAGCCAAGTTACAGGGGAATTAAGAAGTCTGCGAGTGGACAGTGGTCATTCCAATGAGAAGCGAAGCCATGCAAAGTCGGGTTCGGATGCCAACCACTGCAGTGTGGAATCGTCACCCCCATTCATCCCCTACTGTGGAGGAAGTGAAGAGATGCGCTTGTCTTACGGGGCGAAGCGAGGCCCCATGTGTGCGTGTGTGTGGTCACGTAAGCAGCGAAGCCACTACGTGTAAGTGCGACGGGATAAAAACATGGCGAAAGAAAAATATGAGCGTAAGAGCGGTGGCTTCGATACCTAACAAATATACAGGTGAAATGTTGAGTTGCTGATATACGCTTAAGGTAAAAGCACGTCTGATTTCGCTCGGCCGAGAAAATTAATCTCAGGGCTGGCGGTCGCAACTCGATAAAAAAATGGAAACAAAACCTGCGAGGGACATATTTGAACTGCGTACTCAGGCAGGGTAGATGTTATGCTAACGGAAAGGAACTGACTGAATTGGGAATGAACGGTCAAAAAGGACGGAAGGTAGCGACGGACGGAATCAACTATAGCAGCAGTGGAATTGAATGTGTCCCACTCTCCAAATAGTTGATGGTCAGAATCATTTCTTCACGACAACAGAAATCATTTCCCAGGAACACAGAAAATCAATCTTGGAAACCGCAACAGGAACGGCCACCTTCAAATCGTCACGAGAATAGATCAGTGTGCACTCTAATCATTGCAACAAAGTGCGGCGTGATATTACCATTTTAATTGTGTGCTTCATTTACATCAAGCGTCAGAGTGAAGTGTTGAATCATCGGTGCTGCCACATGGTGCAAGTGTCTGTGTGTGTGTGCGTGTTTTTTTTTTGTCGTGTGATATTATGTGATGCACAACGGATTTGCACAGCAAAGTCACGTAACTGTAAGTAGATGAATATTTCCTTTTTCTTTCTTCGCACATCTGCGAACTTGTGCCATCCCGACACCCAAAGCTGCATGGACATAGATGCAGTAATGCTGAGTGACTGAACCACAGAGGAAATACCTGCACATACAGATTTCAATTTCTTACCGGGCCCATTTCCTGATTATATTTTTTACATGAATAAGGGAGAAGGTGTGGCCACAAATTCCGCTGGGCGGGACAGTTTCTTTTAACTTTGGTTCAGGACCAACGTCAGCGGAGCAGGGTTTTGCATGTGCATGCTTATTAGATTTAGTTAATTAACTTTGGCAGTATTTCGCACCTATAATCTTATACCGCAAATTAACATGCTTGTGTATTTTGTGTCGCGAGTATTTTTAATGTGATCGTTTGTTTTTTATTTTTTTTTTCATTCTCTAAGCAATTGTATATGAATATCACCTGCAGCTCTATTTAGTGTGTTAAAGAGTAGTATCTCTTGTTCAGATAGTCCGGTGGAGACTCAGTCGGTTGTGTCTTCCGACAGTAATGTGTGACACCGTGTGCTGCCCACATAAGAGGGGCAATTATTGTCTATGCGCCTAGAGAGCGCCGGATCTGTTTAAATCTCGCAGAACGTTATTAAATGTTGTGTTGTGTATTTGAGAATCATGTGTTATTTGCGAAAGTGAGTGTTGTACTGGCTGGTTGGGGATTGAATGTACCGGAGTAAGATCCGGACCACTACACTCAGTCACGAATTGGTGATTGCGGGTGAACCTCATCACAACTCTGATCCCAAAGTATCATTTTTTTTTTAGATTATTTTATTTTTTATTTGTTGTTGTTATTTTGTTCACAAGGTGGATTCACCCAAGCCTTATGCTTCGGGTAATTCTTCAACTTTTCATTTTTTATGTTCTGGTGTGAATCTTTGAGTGCAGCAGTGCACCTGAGATTCTCACCTGGTGCCGTGGCCAACTAAATTGTACTTCAGGTCTCAAGCACCGTTACCGGCAGACTCGGCAGGAACACTGCTAGTGCTGTGTAACACGAGGCTCACTTTATTAGGTACACTATATTTATGCAAAAAAACATTCATGGTTAACATTTCAAATTACTGTTCATCAGAAAGGATGTACCGAAGACTAAATTTGACGTTATCTATTAATTATTTAATAAAATGTTACTTAAATAATTTAGCACGTTCTACGTGCCTTTTTTTCTGTTTCAAAACTTTCTAAAGCATAACTCTAGTGTGCAGCTTTTATTTAATTCATTATTTTAGCTGTGAATGATCCTTTGTGTAAACATAACACGATGTTCCAAATTAATTGCTGAGGCAGCATACATTTCCAACTTGGAGAAATTCAATTAATAATCTTCTGCATCTGTAAAATTATATACAGATATTCTATTAACAATATACCTCAACTTCGTCCACAATTTCAATACCTTATATATTAATTATAAATTCAAGTGTTTTCTATCATGAAGAAATTAAAAGAATAACTTCTTCATTGTCGTTAAATAATGATAGAAAAAGTAATGAGCCTAAAATGTTGGAGATATTTTCTCAGAGGCGGAAGTGTTTTTATTAAATGTCAAGATTCTTTTTAACATAAACATTTGGAAAAATGAAAATTTAAAATTTTTTAAAAAGTTTTATTAAAATCTGTGTAATTAAGTTGTTTTTCGAAAGCAAGCATGTGTTTAAACGCATTTTTGAGACGACTAGAGAAGAAATAAAAAACATGATTGCTTGCATTGTACTTTAATTTATCTGCAAATATTGCATTGCCAGTACAAATGGCATTGCTGCATTAAACCTTTAAATAACATTACGAATTTCATATAACCTATTTCCAGTATTTTTATTTTAAAGATCATTAAAAATTTTTCCGAGTTTAAGATTTTAAAAACTTCCCACTTAACTTTTTTTTCCAACATAATTTAAATATTTTTGAATATACTGTGTCTTGTCTGTTTTCTGAAATTTGTTACTAGAAGAAATTTCGCAATTTTACACGGACACTAAAAATTTGCTTCTCTTTGCCATGCTACGCTTAAATCAGCCATAGATCGGTAGATGAATATGGAAGTGCGGTACAAAATTATTTTGTAAAAGCGCGTGATCATCTTATCGAAAGTTTATTTTCCTAAATAAAAGTTTCAAATAATTTTATTGAAAAAAAAAAAAAAAGAGAAGTGTTCTATTGGAGTTAGGAACGTACTGCTTAGCGAACAACTATGTATTCACGTTGGTGATCGGTAAAAGAGTCGGAGGAAAAAAATGTCCTGAGACTGTTTGTTGAAAAACGCAGAATAAAAGTCCTACAAAAAAGGTCCGAGGAAATAAAGTCCACGAAAAAAAGTCCGAGATGGGCGTTTTGATTGTCATCATGGGCATGCTAATAAGTCGATTTGACACACTGTTTCAATGTTGGGAAGTGGGGGACATACTTTCATTATTTACCTAGTGTGGTAGGGTTCCCCGAAAACCGCCACACAGGAAAACTGCCACACGTTTTTCATTAAGGGGCCGGGCACAAATTTGAATGTGTGACTGTTTTCTAAGGTGCCATAGGACCGGAAGGAGCTCTTTTGCTTGTCTAAATTTTCACGCCGGTTCATACCAGTTTATGGTAACTGGACACAAAAGTTCAAGGCGGAAGGTGGGGAGTAAAGATCGCCGTTTTTTAGCACGTCTTTTGTAAAAATAGATCGTGCTTCTGTTATCGGTTTGTCCGTCCGTCCGTCTGTACCCACGATATCACTGCAACTATTAGTCCGATTTGAAAAATTCTTTTTCGCATTGGGAAGCTTGAAATATGCATATGATGATCCTTCATTTCGTTTTTTTTTTTTTACGATGTACCATTTCGCCGGTAGAGGGCGTAAATGCAGATGATGTCGAATTCAAAAATACGTTTTATTCCACATATTTGCTTCTAAACATCCGATTGAATTTTTTTTATCTTTCGATTCCATTTATGTCGAAGAGTATTTTAGATGTAGTTACTTTTTCAAATTACGTATAGATTTTCCGCTAGGGGGCGTAAAAGTAAATTACATTTTCCCCGATAACTCTTTTTCTAAAACTCCAATTTGAAAATTTTTTTCTTCAGCGGATACATCTCCTGATTAAAAATCTTTTGCATATAATTTCAAATTTTTGGTAAAGAATACTTTGGCCAACAGTATTCAAGCGTTAATTTCTGCTTCTGATGTATTTGCCATAAAATCGGAGCTTCTAAAATATCGATTGAAAAAATTCTTTCGTAGACTGATGCCCCTTACATCGATAAAAATTTTCGGAATATTTTCTTCTTAAAATATTCCACAGTTTCTCCTTAAGGGGGCGTAGAAGTACATCTTATTTTTGTCAATATCTTTACTTCTAGGAGTCCGATTTGAAAAATTCCTTCTTTGTTCGATAGTGTTTCTATTGTGACATGTGTTTCATATAATTTCAAGAATTCATAGACTTTCGCTAGGGGCGTAAATGTAAATTGCGTTTCCCCCTACATCTCTGCTTCTAAATCTCCGATTTGAAAAAATCTTTCTGCACTGCATACAGCTCCTGATGGGAAATCGTTTGCACGCAATTTCTAGTTTTTGTAAGAAATGGTTTGGCCACCAGGTGGCGTAAGTCTTAATTTCCGCTTCTGTTGTACTTGCAGCAAAATATAAGCTTCTAAAATCTCGATTGAAAAAAAAGTTGTTTGTTGACCGATACTACTGATGCCGACAAACCTTTTAGGAAAAATTTCTTCTTGAAAAAATGCATGGTTTCTACGCCAGGGGCGTAGATGTGTATCATATTTTGTCAATATCTCTACTTCTAGAAGTCCGATTTGAAAAATTCCTTCTTTGTTGGATAGTGTTTCCGATGCGAAATCTGTTTCCTATAAATTCAAAATTTTCAAGTAAATCATAGACTTTCCGCTAGGGGACACAAAGGTAAATTGCGTTTTCTGCGTTATTTCTGCTCCTAAAGCTCTGATTTGAAAAATTCTTCCTGTATCGCATACTAGACCTGATGGAAAATATTTTTCACATAATTTCTAATGTTTGGTACAGAATGGTTTAGCCACCAGGGGGTCATAAGTGTTAATTTCTGCTTCTGAAGTAAATCTGGAATCCTGAAAACTAGACTAATTTTTATTTCTTCGACCGATACCGCTTATACGGATAAACCTTTTGAGAATACTTTCTTCCTAAAATAATGCATGGTTTTCCCACCAGGTGACGTAAAGTCACATCTTATTTTTGTCGATATCTCTGCTTCTAAGAGTTCGTAAGCTCACGATTCCGTTTACAGCAATATTTGAGGGATTAAAAACCCGATTGAAAATCGTCTTTCTTTCGTCAGATACTATTGTTTTCCATACCGGTTCCATTGACTTTGAATAGCTTTGATAAATTTAATTTGCATCAGAACGGATTCAAAAGACGTGCTTATTACACCCGAAAATTCGGTGTCATCTTTCTTGTTTTGTTAGTGTTTTCAGATTGGCGGTACAGGATTTTTGCAGGAATCTGCACCTTTTTTTTTTCGTCCTGTTTTTTTTTTTTCCCCCTTTTTTTCTTTTACGGTTTTACTGAACTCTTTTATTGTGGGTATCAAAGTGCACCCGGAACCAATATTTATGGGAACTCATTAAGTTTACTGGGAAAATCCGCACAGGGTAGGTAGTATGAGGCAGAGGGATCACCTGCGTCCACGCCCTGAAAATTCAGAGCTTCTCTTCGTCTTTAAATGGTTTCCTAATTATTCATTTGCCTTCAACATTCTTGTTGGTTCATGAAAAGAATTGGATTGGAAACTCCAAACTAAAATTTCGAAAAGGAAAGATAACTGTTCTATGTAAACCAAGCGAGAATTTTACTTTACTTTGAAGAAATAAATTGCCGCGACTTAGTACATTTCTTAAAACTACAGTGTTCAACGATACAACGGAATTACAGCATGACTCATGCTGTGTTCGGAAAAGGACGATAAGGTGGGATTTTTTAATAACGCTGCACTTGTACTTAACCACAAAATATTTACATAACATGTAAAGTTTGTGATATTTTTCTTTCACTTAATTAATTCATAGGCCCTATACATGGGTAGAATAAGAATTGTTAAAAAGGCATAGGGCCTATGAATTAATATTTAGTGCCTAAGCAAAAGCGCAATCCTATTGACTTGATTTGTTACGTAAAAGTTATGAATATGAAGTCGGTGGATTAAAAACTACTAAAAAGGCCAAGGCTTAGGAATTAATTAAGTAAAAGAAAAATATTGCAATCTTGACGTGTTATGTAAATATTTTGTGCCTAAGTAAAAGTGCAACGTTATTAAAAAATATCATCTTATCGTCCTTATGAGTCATGCTGTATTTCTGTTGTTTCGTCCAACACTGTAATTTTAAGAAATGTACAAAGTCACGGCAATTTATTTCTTCAAAGTGAAGTTAATTTCTCGCTCGCTGGCTTACATAGAATGGTTTCTCGAAATTTGTTTGGAGTTTTCAATTCAGTTCTCTATATAAGCCAAGAAACGGCGATTTTTATTCCCCCCACCCCTCTTGAACTTTTGTGGCTAGTTACCCTAAACTGGTATGTACCGGCGTGAAAATTCAGACAAACAGAAGGACTCGTTCGCGTTGTTACACACCTGGAAAACTGCCACACATTCAAAGTGTTCCTTGGAGGAACAGCGATTTGTGCTGGCTCCTTAATGAAAAACGTGGGGGATAGGGTGGTGGGCTGCCGAAAACCGCCACACAGTTTTCCTATAAGGTGCTTTTTCGGCAACCCCTCCACACAAGATAAATAATTAAAGTAAGTCCCCTCATGCATTTTTTCCCACTCCAACATTTCGTGAGTACGAAGATCAAACAGTGAGTCAAATCGACTTATTATGATGCCCATGATGATAATCAAAACGCCCATCTCGGACTTTATTTTCTCGGGTCTTTTTTCCTGGACTTTCTTTTCCGCGTTTTTCAACAGTCTCGGACTTTTTTTTTATCTAGATTGACTCATGTTAGGGATCCAGGCGGGCAAAGCCCCCCCCCGTTTTATCGCAATGTTAAAGAAAACAATAGTGTTTCCGGGTGTGTTCAACAGTTGCTGGCTTTATTTACTTTCTATTTAAATGCGCCAGAAAGGTAAAAGCATTTGCAGTTTAAATATAATAAAATATTCTTGTTAATATAATAAATCATTCTTGTTAAACACTGTTAAATTTTTCAGTGTAACATATTTAACGCAGTTCAAAATTTTCCTGCGAGGAGCTTTGAAATTTGGTGTGTTGACTGGCGATCGTGAAAAGATTATTTCGATTACGTTAAAAATTACAAATAATTGTCTGATATGTCATGTGAAACTGAAATTTTGCGAATTTTTACTTTTCAAATTTCCCACTAGCATCATTTAAAGTTAAGCGCATTTATACTGCTTGTGTATAGATTTGCACATAAAAGTCTTTGCAAAGCAAGAGAAACTGAATGTTTCCGCAAACATTCTTTTTAAGGTTTTCGTGGGTAAGCCTTCAATCACAATCTTGAAAATTCTTTGTTCTAATCTTGAAAATTCTTTTGCTACCTGTTCGATCATAAGATATCCTTATTTTCCACTCTCCTATAATTCTTGCTAATAAATTTCCCGCTACGTTTTGTAAATTGTTAGGCTGTTAGAATCCTTGAAAAATGGAAATTTAACACGATAGTGCGACGTGCTCTGTTTAAAGTGCAGTAAAGGTAAGAACTCAGTCCTTTTGTTTTTAATTTTCCTTGGATGTCTTCCTTTAGTTTCTAACATTAACTAAAAAAGAAATGCAAAAGATGCAGACAACAGGAAAAAGCATGGAGAGATGCATGCTTGGTTCATTGTCAACCATTATCAATCCACCGCTGGATGAAGGTCTCTCCTAGTTTTTTCCACAACTGTGTCTAGAGCCTGTCTCCTCCATGTTGTTCAGGCATGCTTTCGAATTTCATCGAAATTGCTAAAAAGGCCAAGGGCTCTAAAATTATTGTTTAGTGTCTGAGTAAAAATAGATTATAAGTGACTTGTTACCTTTCATGAATGGAATACGAGATTACACCGTACAATGCAAAATTTGAAGATCACAATCCGTTTTTTTTTTTTTTTTTTTTTTTTTGTAATATGACAAGGATGTTAAGTCAGATAATATCCGAAAACTTGAAAATTACGTTGTCATTGGGCTGAAATCGAATCCGCATCTCCCAGATTTGGTATAATCAAATTAATCGGAAACTTGAGACTTGGCTGTTCTGGGTGGTGTAGTGGTTAGCATACCCTGGCGCTATCTGAAAGACGCGAGTTCGATTCCTGCTCCAGGACGACGAAATTTTTGATTTTCGGATATTATCTGACTTACCATCCTTGTCATATTTACAAAAAAAAAAAAAAAAAAACGATTGTCATCTACAAAATTTGCTACGTATACTTTATAAATATGAACACGGAGGCATAAAATTACTAAGAAGGTCGTTCTGGGTGATGTAGTGGTTAGCAAATGCTTTGGGCTTGAGTAAAAGTGGAGCATCAATAACTTGAATTGTTATGTAAACCTTGTAAATATGAGTATAGTGGATCAAGAACTACTGAAAAAGACTTGGCTTAGGGAAGTAAAGTTACTGTTTCGTGTCTGAGTAAAGCTGGAATATTACTGGCTTGTTACGTAAACCTTATAAATATGAGCACAGAGACATAAAATTAGTACATTGGCCTGATTAAGGTTTTAAGCTTGAATAAAAGCGGAGCATTATTAACTTGAATTGATATGTAAACCTTACAAATATGTGAACAGTGGATTAAAAATTGCCGAAAAAGCCTAAGCTTAGGGCCGTGAAATTATTGTTTCATTCCTGAGTAAAGGTGTAATATTAGTGATTTGATTTGTTAGATAAACTTTATGAATATGAGCATGGGGGGCATAAAAATTTTAAAGCGTGCCTGGCCTAGGGTCTTATAAATAATGCTTCCGACTTTGAATAGTAGTGGAACATTATTAACTTGAAATGTTGAGACGGTCCATGTGAGCATCCTAAAATTATTTTTTGTGCCTAAGTAGTTAATAATAAGAGCACGATGGGCTAAGAATTGATGAAAAGCCCACGCTGAGAGCGACGAAATCAATAAATGTTTGTGTCTGAGTAAATGTGTGAGATTTTTCTGCGCCAAGGGCCGCTGTTCATATCCGAGCGAGATCACGGTCTATTTTTCTGCTTACGCAAATATTTGGCACTGAGAAATTCTCTGCCATTTTTGCACCCCAAAACACCGCGAAACACAAACTAATTAACCTTTACCGTTGTTACACGGAGTAGAGTGACTTAGTAAAATCTGCAGAGCCACTTTTATCCCAAATAAAAGGGTTATTTTTGTATGGCTCCTTACTGCAATTTAACAAAGCATATTTTTGCATTGGTGCTGCAGCACCGAGTGTTGTCAAAAATAATAATAATAAAAATAAAATAAAAAAAAAGATAGAAGATTCGAAGTTTAAAACTTGGTAAATCAGAGAAAGTAGAATGTTGGCAGTTTGTTGGTGTTTTATCCTGTCGATGCTTTGGCCCAGACCCGTGCGTGAAGGTTAATGCAACCGCAATCCACTCTCAAAATTGTCCCTGCGTGCGAGTTTTTCGACTCAACTTGCTTTAAGAATAAATTGGTTTTGCAAACATTTTACTACTAACACCATCTATACAATGCTACATTTCAAGGATCGACATTCCAACACAATCCTGACAAAAAGAAGTTGCTTGTTTTAGGGTGAGTCAAATTGCATTTTTATATTTTTGCAATGTAAGGTACGCCTTTTAGTGAGCTGTGAACGCTAAGGATTTTGTAGAGATATGCATAAATATTTCCTATTACATATTATTTATCATACATGAGATCCTTCCGCGGGTTCGCAGAATTCGGTTTTTTTTTTTGTTTTCATCATTTGGACCATACTGGAGATCGATGCAGAAATGGGGGAAAGGGGGGAGCTAGGGAATGGTCGTTTACCGTCTGGGAATGGCATTTCGTCTTTCAAAACTTTCTAAAACTGAAGTCATATGGAATGACGATAGGATTTCCTCCGTAATCGTAATGTCTTTTTTCTCACGATGTTGCCTGTTTACAGTATTGTTGTTAAGTATCATTTTATTCAATCAATGTTTGTATTTCAGCATGAAACTGTGGGCAACGATTTCCAAAAACGGAAATTAAGACGGCGTGAAGATTTCCCTGTAGTCTTCAGGCATGAGATTCTTCGTTAGATTCCAAGAATTCCGCCATTTCCGTTATAATTTTGGGAATTCTTGAGTTCAATGCACAACTGAACAGATATTTTTTAGGGGGGGGGGGGGTAATGGTGGGTGTAGGGCCAGACATATCAATTCTTAGATAATACCTTTTGTTTCCCGTCGTATAGCGAGCTACCGCCTCGCCTTTACTATACGACCTGGCTATCAAGGCGGCTGAAGGCGTCCTTGTGTAGAAGAATAAATACCTCGACAAACTCAGTCCAGTACACGGAAATAAAAACAACAACAAGACTTTATTATTCCGATAACATTTGCTTCACGGGTTTCCGATGACTTTCCGCTCAGGTTCCCGTGCTGACCACGTGCTACCTTTCCACAATTCTTTCCGCCAGAAACCGGTGTCCAAAATAGGACCCTCTCCAATTGACGACCGAAGCTTAACTGTCTCACTTAATCCTCCTCGCCCTTTCTGTCCTCTATCACGCATGCTCCAGAAAAACTGGTTTTCCCGGTCAGCACGTGAAATACCTGTACTCAGGAATGTCGTCGGATACCCGCAGGGGATTACAACCTTGCACGTATACAAAAGCAGTATGACAACTTGTTTAACAGAAGCACTCGAGCAGCTGACTCTTCAAGGTCAGATGCCCCAGGTGTTCATGCACCCTTCTCTTAATCCCACATAGCATTAAAATGGTACCACGTGGGGGGTGAAGAATATCAGTTCTTATCTGAAACAACAAAATGGCGGAATGAAACGTCCGTCCGCACGTGTTCATCACAATATTAAAAGTACATAAATTCATAATTGACAGTTCGATTGCGGGCGACCCTTACAGGCCCCCACCAAATGAACTAGAGATACGGTCTTTTGCCGTATTCTCGAGTCAGTCTCTTCCTTGCCTGCAGATCTTGGGTGACACAACATAATACACTTTTTCACTTCTCACACGTTATGTAACACTTGTACCACCCTGAGACCTTCTGTGGATCTCCACCTGTGCCGTAAAACATTCTCACCATGGCGCTGCCCTACTCTTTAAAACTGAGTCTTGACAACGCATCGGCGTGAGGAATTAGTTTGCCCACGACATGAGATATGAATAAATTAAATTGGGAAATAGCCAAACTCCAACGCTGTAATTTTGAACTTTGCGATGCGGAACGGGTGAGAAAAGTAAGGGGGTTGTGATCGGACATAACTTCGACCCGGTTACCGAAAATCCACCCTTCAAACCTTTGCAAACCCCATACTATGGCGTACGCCTCCTGATGGCTGACCGCCCATCTGGCTTGCGTCCCATTTAATTTTTTGCTAGCATAGGCCACTGGCCTAATGTTGCCTTCCTCATCCCTTTGACTCAAACAACATGCCACCGCAAAGGAACTCGCATCCGTGTGTAAGATAAAATGCTTACTGAAATCCGGGGTGTTTAATACCGGTGCCTTACACAAATTTTCCTTCAGAGTCCTGAATGATTCCTCCAACTTTTCCGACCAACTACCCTATCTGCCGCCCTTTTTCCTGTGCAATCTGCCCTTAACTACCCTATCTGCCGCCCTTTTTCCTGTGCAATCTGTTAAAGGTTTAGCTATCTTCGCGAAGTTGGGTACGTAATCACGGTAATACCCACATAATCCCAAAAAGCTACGTATTTCCTTTTTCGTCTGAGGGGGCAAAAGGTCCCTGATGGCCTGTAATTTCTCGGGGTCCGGCCGGTGATGGCCCGAGCCGACCACGTGCCCTAAGTAATTCACCTCCGTACGGGCGAAACAGCATTTGTTCAAATTTCCCGTAAAGCCTGCCGCCTCCAAACTTTCAATTACTCCTTTCAAATGTTTCAAATGCTCCTCCCATGAAAAAAATAGCCACGTCGTCCAGGTACGCTATCGCATAGTCTTGGTGCGGGGTCAAAACCTTATTCATGGCTCTCTGAAAAGTAGCCGCCGCTCCTGATAACCCAAAGGGCATTACTTTCCATTGATAGAGCCCCTTATGCGTTGCAAAAGTGGTATACTTTCTACTGTCGGGGTCCATTGGGATTTGATAGTACCCCTTTAACATATCGAGCGTAGTAATATACCGGGCTGCCCCCACCTTCGCTAACAAATCTGGGATATGAGACATCGGAAATGCGTCCGGAACAGTGTGAGAATTTAGCATTCTGTAATCTACACACATCCGAACCTCTCCATTTTTCTTAGCCACGCATACTACCGGATGACTATACTCTTCTTTTGATTCTTCAATCATCCCACAACTCCTGGATCTGGCTCTCTACTGCTCTCTGCATCGATTGTGGCAACTTGTACCTGTGCTGGGTACGAAGTACGCTTTCCGGCTTGAGTGTAATTGTGTGCTTCCCCACTGAAGTCTCTCCCACTTCTCCCAAAAAGAACTTCTTCGAGCTGTTCACCAGCTCCTGTAACTCCCTAAGTTGCTCCCGAGTTATCCTTTCCCTATCTATCCTGATTTCTTCAGGTTCTACCAACTGTAACGTAACCTGTCCCAACACTTGCTCCCGATGATACAACATTCCATCCGTATAGAGATAACCACCTCTGCCATTTTCCGCCTCATTCCAAGCGGCTGCTAACGTCATACACTTTTGTTGCTCTGTAAACAAGCGTCTGTCTGAACTCTCCTGAGCTTCACTTGTATCCAAATCAGTAACGCTATCTCCTGTTCCCTCGCTAGCTGTCGTTGCCTCCCCTAATTGGTCGGCCTACTGTTGCTCTCGCTGATTTTCCTTGCAGGCTTTAGCACTGAGCGCTAAAATCCTGGGGCTAATTTGCTCTTCAAGTCACGTTCCACCAACTAAGCGCGCTTGCTCCTCCTCCGCTGAAATATCTGTGATCGCAGGGCTTTCAATTCCTAGAATATCCTCCCCTTCGATTAGCGCTTCGCCAGTCTCAGATTCTGGATGCACATCCGGCCTATTCCCTAACTCTAACACCTTTTCATACGAGGTTGCCCACATTGGGGTCGCTTCCCTTAAAATTTTCATTCGCTGGTAATCCTCCCCCTGTTTACCAGATTAGGAACAATTGCACACATCACTTTACAAAAACTTTCTGGCGCTTCTCCTGTTTCTAATCCCTCTTCATCTAATCGGAGATTCAATTGTTTAATGACAAACTCTCTCTTACTACCATTGAAGCCACTTAAAATTATTCTACCCTTTGTTTCCAACAGCTCTTCGCCAAGTAACCCTCCTCTTACACAACTCACCTCCGCGCCTGAGTCAATAAGGATTTCGGTGCTCTTTCCGCATTCCGACTTAACCCTCTTCACTTCTCCTACCGGAATTTCTATTACCTCGTTCTGACTTCCTTCATGGCCTAAAACTCTATCTACCTTAGCCGTCATTCTTTTATCATTGCTGACCTCTACCGGTTCTATCCTTCTCTCTGAAACATCTTCGGCTCTCTTTTTTCCCACCGCTACTCTGTTTACTTTATTTGGGGGTCTTTTCTCCAATTCTGAGAGTAAGAGCTGGGAGTACTCTGGGATGCCTTCTGGTTACAGTTTGCTTTACGGTGCCCCACTGCGCCACATCTAAAACAGATGATTCCCTTATCCAAACTGAAATTCCCTACAATAGGCCTCGCCGCTGAGTAACCTGGCTTATGTCCGATGCTCTGATCTGTCCCGGAAAACTTTCCTTTCAACTGATTTCCGCCTGTCTGAAAACTTCCCTTCTTCCCGGCTTCGGATTGACCTCCTTTGAAATACGTTCCCGAGGGATGACTTTGTTTGCATCTTCCTACTTCTATTCCCATAGCTCCCACGTGACTTTCGTATAAATCACAAAGTTCTCCTAATTCTGTTGAAGGAACTAACCTACGGAACCTCTTTGAAGAATGTAGGTCTTCAGTTCTGGAGACAACAAAGTTTTGAACAACAAAGTTTTGAATTTGTCGCATACAAACAAATTGACCAACTGATCGAACTCTTTCACTTCACTACTGTTGATGTAGTATGTTAGGGTCCTCTTAATACGTCCCGCTAACTGCAAGTAGCTTTCCCCTTTGTTCTTACTAATATTCTCAAATTGTTTCAAATAAATATCCGGAGTCAAATGGCATTCCACCAAAATTGCCTCCTTAACTATTTCGTACTTATCGTACTGCTCTATAGTCAAACGACGAAATAAGTAGTTCACACATTCTGAATTGAATAAGGCTATCACCAAACGACCTTTCATTTCTTCCGGTACTGAGTGTAATACAAATGCCCTTTCTAACGAATCAAAGAAGTCCAGAATTTCTTCCGGCTTACCGGGACTTCTGGGTAAAGTTCTTTCTAAGATTCTCATGTAGTCGGCCAACTTACCCTCATTTTTACTTTTAATAGACTCCTTCTCTTTCTCATTAATTAATTCTAATTTTCTTAACTCAAATTGCCTTTCTTCTTTCCTATCTGCTAATTGTAATTCTAGCATTCTTTGTTCCCTCTCAGCCTTTCTCTCTTCTATCTTAAGCATTTTAAATTGAAGTTCCCATTCCATTCTAGCCGGATTATTTTTCTTGTCTTCCATATTAATGCTTACTTCTATACTAGAATCTAATTCTGAATCGTTAAGAATACTATTCTCTTCGTTGTCCGCGTCTAAATTATCCTCAACTTTCCCTTCCAAAAGCTCAGTCATGATAATACACTACAATACACATTCAAAAAATACACTCATGCAAAGAAATAAGAAAAGAAATCATGCAAACTTCCGCATTAAATCATCGAAGGTTAATCTGCTTCTTGTTTTGTTTCTAACCTATCTCTACCTTCATGTATTACCCGAACATCTATTATCCTGTTTTACTCAGAATACTTATATTCCTTCTGTCTCTTTCGCTACACGTAAAAAAAAAAAATCACTACGCTATTTTAGCTTCAAATTTCTTAAATCGTAAACATGAAATCTCGACTTATCTAAACACTTATTACTTAATGAAAATATTTTGGCACTTCGCATTCTCTAGCAACTGACATAAAATTAACTGTAACAAAATTTTACTTTACAATGCTTTACTCTGAGAATATCTAATTATTAGCTTTCCCTTTCCTTTCTAGTACCATGATGAGAACTTCTACTCTTAACCCTAAATTATACCAAATGCACAGGCAAAGACACAGAAATAATCTCAGAAAAAAAATGTGGTGCGTTACCGGAGCACTCAGGCCCCCTCCTGCTTCTTCTCTTGTCTTGCTTGTAAGTCCTCGTCCTGCTTGGGATTTCCGTACGCTGAAGTGCACACTGTCTTTGTCTCGGTCGACACGATGGATGCCTTATCTCGGCTAGCACGCTGGTGTCTCTTTCTTCCGGTCGGTACGTCGTCAGAGTTCTGTCATTCGGTTACTGGAAGTTTCACAAAAAGTCCGTTGTTCCTTCCTCACACGTGTCGCCATTCAAGTCATTCATGAGCTCGCTTTCAGGCTGATCCTGCAGACTGCGCCACTTTATCTGGCTGTAGGGCCAGACATATCAATTCTTAGATAATACCTTTTGTTTCCCGCCGTATAGCGAGCTACCGCCTCGCCTTTACTATACGATCTGGCTATCAAGGCGGCTGAAGGCGTCCTTGTGTAGAAGAATAATTACCTCGACAAACTCAGTCCAGTACACGGAAATAAAAACAACAACAAGACTTTATTATTCCGATAACATTTGCTTCACGGGTTTCCGATGACTTTCCGCTCAGGTTCCCGTGCTGACCACGTGCTACCTTTCCACAATTCTTTCCGCCAGAAACCGGTGTCCAAACCAGGACCCTCTCTCCTTGACGACCGAAGCTTAACTGTCTCACTTAATCCTCCTCGCCCTTTCTGTCCTCTGTCACGCATGCGCAAGAAAAACTGGTTTTCCCGGTCAGCACGTGAAATACCTGTACTCAGGAATGTCGTCGGATGCACGCAGGGGATTACAACCTTGCACGTATACAAAAGCAGTATGACAACTTGTTTAACAGAAGCACTCGAGCAGCTGACTCTTCAAGGTCAGATGCCAGTAGTAGGAAATGGCGGGTTCTGGACCAAGGAGCAGCTCCTTCTAGAGAAGGAGCAAGGGGCGTGGCTTGCGGCAGAAGGATGGGGGCGTGGCGTGTGACCGAAGGATGTGGGGGCGTGGCAGATGACGCTGGTGTGTTGGGTCGATGTGCTGCCCCCTAGCGGTGCTTTTTGGAACTTTCGATGGATCTTTGAAAGATGGCAACGACCGAGTCAGGCGAAAGGAGATGTGCTACCCCCTAGCGGTGCTTCTTGGAACTTTTAATGGACCTTTGAAAGATGGCAACGACCGAGTGGGAGAAAGGGGGTGGATATAGGGGGATGTCAACTCGATGTGCTGCCCCCTAGCGGTGCTTCTTGGAACTTTCAATGTATCTTTGATTTTGAAGGATGGCAACGACCGAGAGGGAAAGGGGTGGATATAGAGGGATGTCAACTCGATGTGCTGCCCCCTAGCGGTGCTTCTTGGAACTTTCGATGTATCTTTGAGAGATGGCAACGACCGAGTGGGGGAAAGGAGATGTGTACGTTGGCCCCTAGCGGTGCTTTTTCGAACTTTTCTCGGGAGATTTATTGGACGTTGACAAATTTTGGGGAAGTCTTTCCAATATTTATTTTTTTAATTTTCTCGGGAGATATACTGGACTTTGTCAAATTTTTGAAGGAAGTTTTTTTGTCGTTTCCAATTTTTTTTACTCATATTTTTTTTTGTCCTATTTTTTCTCTCTAATTTATTTTATTAAATTTATATTTTCAGGAATTCCCTGAGGTATTATAATTTTTATAGACGTTGCAGTATTTTTTTTATTTTCTCGGGAGATTTACTGGACTTCGTCAAATTTTTGAAGGAAGTTTTTTCAATCGAAGCATTTCCTCAAATTTGTTTTATTAAATTTATATTTTTAGAACTCCGTGAGGTGTTATAATTTTTATAGACGTTGCATTATTTTTTTCATTCTTATATTTTTCTTCCCTACAATTTTAATTTAGGCGAGGAAAGGCTTTGTTTGAAAAAATTTCGTTCCCGTTGATTCATGTTCCGCCATTTTAGTTTCACCACGTTGTCATTTTGTGAGCCATGTGTTTTGGGATGAGTCACAATTTTCTCTTTGACTAAGAAAATTTTGTATGACACGTGTTTTGGGAAGAGTGACTATGCCGGATGACGCATGTCGTGATAGCAGACATGACATCAGCCAACGTCGTTTTCTCCTCAGCGGGGTCGGCTTTATTTATTTTTTTTATTTTCTGGGGAGATTTACTGGACTTTGTCAAATTTTTTGAAGGAAGTTTTTTCAATCGAAGCATTTCCTCAAATTTGTTTTATTAAATTTATATTTTTAGAACTCCGTGAGGTGTTATAATTTTTATAGACGTTGCATTATTTTTTTCATTCTTATATTTTTCTTCCCTACAATTTTAATTTAGACGAGGAAAGGCTTTGTTTGAAAAGATTTCGTTCCTGTTGATTCATGTTCCGCTATCTTTTGTGAGCCATGTGTTTTGGGATGAGTCATCATTTTCTCTTTGACTCAGAAAATTTTGTATGACACGTGTTTTGGGATGAGTGACTATGCCGGATGACGCATGTCGTGATAGCAGACATGACATCAGCCAACGCCATTTCCTCCGCGGGGTCGGCGGTTGACGTCATTTGAGATTCTGTAGACACATTAAGTTCCAAGACTGATTTTTCTTTCAATAACTTGATCATTTTGCAACGAATTTATTCCTTATTTTTTCCTCATAATTTCCCATTTTATGTTCATAATTTTTCAACGTAACGATTTTTTTATTTTCTTTGAGGAGACTTCACGCATTTTCAACCGACATACCAACATAAAAACTTTTTCCAAAGTTTTGTGCTGCAGACATAATCTTAAAACACGATTGTTTATTAGCGTATTTACGTGTTCATGACATTTTCTGTTACATTTTTTTAACGTTGTACCTTTTTCCAACGTACAAAGCCACAATTTTTTATGCATAGTTAAAATATTTTTTTTTTTTTTATTTTTTCGTATTTCTTCATGATTAATCAGTGAAATGTACCTTTTAACGCATTATCTTAATCTTTTTGTTCTAAATGCTTGCGTACTCCTTAAACTTCTTGATGTACCAACATTATTTTATTTTCTAACTTTTCAAACTAAGAACTACTTTTATCGAGGCTTTATTTTTTCTGATTCAAACAAGCAAACGTTTCTTCATTATTATTTCCGTTACCTATACAAACAACTTTTCTTACTTACTTTTAATGTATGACTTAATCTGGTTTTCTATATAGCTGTTTCATGTTTGTGCAAGAAATATACAGATCTATAGCAACTAGCTATACATAACATTCGTTCGTAACAGTATCTTTTTTTTTTTTTTTTTTTTTTCCAGATTTAAACCAACACACGCTTCTTAACGACTTGATATCGGTTTTCTGGGGAACTTTTCTTTTTCCTTCATTCAATTTTATTCCAGATCATGAGACGAGGAAATGCTTCTTTAGAAACGATTTCGTTCCTGTTCGCAGTAATTATTGGATTTTGACAAATTTTTTGTGAAACGACTTCATGCTAATTCTGAGTCTTTCGCCTTTACAATATTATTTTCTCGTAATTTTTTCGTGTGTTCAAGAACTCTACAGGTCTTTCACAGTTAAAATTCTGGTAAAACTATATTTTCTTACTTTATTTAGCTAGCATATCATTATAGCTTCCCAATTTTCGCTATTTTACTTTATCTTTTTTTAAATTTAGTAAAACTTTTCAGTATGTCAATAATTTATTTCCTTACTTGGCCAAACTTAAGACTCCTTTTATTTAGACTATCTTTTTTTCATTTCATTTCAGCAAAATGATTATTTTAGATGTTGCAAATCATCAGGTTTTTTTGTTTCCTTATATATCATATTTTCCAACTTGCTTTTAAAGTATTTCTCAAAGCTTGCATGTATGTCAAATACGCATTTTTTTAATCCTTCCCTAGTTTGCTATACTTTTTCGTGGACTGCCCCAACAGGAAAGCATTCATTGTCAAGGCATGAAATCTAAAACCTTTTTTCTTACGATAAAATTTGTATTCTTTGGGACATGTTTTCTGTATATTGTTCTGTCTCGTCCGAAAAAAACATTCATTCTGGAGGCAAAGCGAGTAATTCCGTTCTTCCACTAAACATCATTTTTTTACGTTTTACTAACTCACCACCCCCATAGCGAAAATAAAGAAATACTTACTCTGTTCTCTACATATCGACTCAATCTATTTCTTTTCGAAATGCTGATCATGACATTTCAACTAAAATTTCATACTTTCACCAAAAATCATATTCTTAAACGAGCTATTTTTTACACAATTATTTCATGTATAACTAAATTTTTGTTTTTTACTCACCTCATAAAAGTCAATAAGAACTCCCCTAATCTCATTCCTTTCCCTCATTTAGTTCGCTTAAATTGAGATGTTTCAAAATTTCGCGTATATTTCATTCTCTTAATGTCCAGTTCTCCCGTGTCTGCCCCTTCATTTTTAACTTCTGTGCATGATGCATTTTATCTTTAGACGTTTAGTTTCATTGACCTTTTCTTTCGTTTTAATTAGGTTTTCATTATCGTATTTTTTATTGATTGTCTCAGCAGAAAAATCTTTCATTCTGGAGACATAGCGACTAAGTCCGTACTTCCTCTAAACATTTTTTTTTTCACATTTTACTAAATGTTCAGAAAAGCAGTTGTTTCCAAACTCCCATAGTGAAAATATCGTATTCCCCTTATAGTACTTATTATATTTTTCCTTCTGTTCAGTGTTGTATGATTCTTCAAACTTTGGTTTATTTTTATGAAACTTCTTTTTTTCTTAGTTTTTTTTTCTGATTCAAACTTTCAATCTTTTCCTATCGATGTAATTACTCTTATTTTTTCATTCGACTTTACTTTTGAACAGAAATGTATCTAAAATCTTCAGATGTATTTTAGTCTACAAGGCCGATTCTTCCCTGTTTCAAATAAAGTCATTGTAGGATTTTAGTGTAAATGCTCCTAAATCTTTAGAACTTACTTTTCATAGTTAGATACAAATTCCTCGAGGTTTACATGAAAGAAGAGTGTTTTTACGCTCTCTCCAGTGTGTGAGCTTTCCCCAAGAAATTAACTTTGAATTTCCCCTTGATTCTGTCGGAAACTGACAATCTCCTGCAACTGTTTTCACGCGTCTCTTGCTTACAGGAAAACCTCATATGCACTGTAAAAAAATTTATCGTAAATTTCACAGTTTTGGACCGTTAACGAGGTTGCCATCCTTTGACTGTAAAAAAAACAGTTTTGTACTGTATTAATTACGGAAAACAACTGCGAAAGAACAGTCAGGAACTGTTATTTTGACAGTTTTGTACCGTATTATTTACGGAAAACAACTGCGAAGGAACAGTCTGGAACCGTTATTTTTACAGTTTTGTACTGTATTATTTACGGAAAAAACTGTGAAGGAACAGTCAGAAACCGTTATTTTTACAGTTTTGTACTGCATTATTTACAGAAAACAACTGTGAAGGAACAGTCAGAAACCGTTATTTTTACAGTTTTGTACTGTATTATTTACGGAAACTGTAATTTTTACAGTTTTGTACCGTATTTTTATGGGAAGGAACAGTCAGGAACTGTTATTTTTACAGCTTTGTTTTGTACTGTATTATTTACAGAAAAGAACTGTGAAGAAAGAATTACAAACAGTAATTCTTACAGTTTTATACTGTTGTTTACAGAGAGAAGAAACAGTCAAACTGTAAATCTTAGTTTTAAGATTATTAACCTAGCAATCAGATATGCCTGAATCGTGTGATTTTTTACTGTTCAATATGTAATATCACATCAGAAAACTTGAATATTACATCTCAATCCAGGGTGACATAATTTCTAAGTTTTCGTACATGATATTACATATTGAACAGCAAAAAACAGGCAATTCAGGCATATCTGATAGCTAGGTTAATAATCCTGTGACCTTGTTCCACATAATAAGGGAAGAACGCATCTTCAGCTGAATGAATAGTAAAACTTGCTTTATATAATGTGTTATTTTAATACAAACACTTGTGAAACAGGTGAAGTAAACAGTGTGCTCACAAAAAACTTTAATGATAATGTATAACAATGAATACACACTTGTTTTATTGTGCTTATATTAAACATATGCTACTTATAAGCTTACTTGTTTTGTGTGCTGGCAAATTCAGCATCATCAGTCAGTTCTGAACATGATTCAGTGAAAGTGGTCTTATAAGTAGGATATGTGTGATATAAAAATGTGTTCTCTGAGAACAACTGCAGTCAGTGTGGCGAGGTTGAAAAAACAGCTGAAGCTCAGATTTTCAGACAACATGGAGGGAAAGCACAAACGAATATTGAGCTGCCCAAGGATGATCATTGATTACATCTGAAATGTTAGAAGTATCTAACTTGCTACATAGACCACAGTCACAGCATGACGCAATAACACAAGATAATAGACATATCTGTTCAGTATTGCATTACAATTTGGCAGCCTGAACATGGTTTCCCTCTTCACAAAATAACACAGGAATGATAGGGAATTGTTGGCCCTCGACAACATAATACAAGCTGCTTTATGGTAATAGGGACTTCATCCTTTCTATTCTCCAGACCTTGCCACAATTTACCTTTCAGAATGTTTCAAAGATAAAGAGCTTTTCAAGAAAGCCACATAGGCATGGCTATAAGAGCCTCATACATATTTTACTGCCACATAAAGTTAAAGAAAATATTTTAAGAAATTGTCCCAATGGTTTCCCTCTTTACAAAATATGATGTTTAGCTGTGTTTTCTTATTTATATACTGTCATTCATAAAGAGCAATAAAAGGGCTACTTTATTTTTTAAAAATATGGCTCTTTACTGAGAAATACTTTTGAATTTTCATCACCAAATCATAAAGTTTGTGATTACCATCCAAACCATTATACCACGAGGCACAGTAGAATTCCAGAATTTCAACCTGTCATCAGTACAGCTTGTTCAAAGGATTATGCATTAAAAATTACTTTTATATTGATTGGTTACAATTTTAAAAAGGTGACAATGCTGAAAGGCCCAAGAAATCAGCA
This sequence comes from Macrothele yani, assembly GCA_039090855.1. NCBI lineage: Eukaryota > Metazoa > Arthropoda > Arachnida > Araneae > Macrothelidae > Macrothele > Macrothele yani. The sequence continues at coordinate 39,805,491 of CM077004.1, forward strand.
AAGATAATTGCTTTTTATTGCTGTCAAAGGTATGTTTTTATTCCCACAATAAAGATGTAGACCACAGATTCAAAATAGTTTCTCTTTTAGAGAAGTCGTATAACATCAGTAACTAAGCAGACTAGATATTAAACATGAAATAGACTATCTTTTACAAATAACGTTTTTATTAAATAAGTGGTAAAGAAATTGTGGTACATAGTTGAAATATTTGTTTTAGTGCTCATTTAACAATATTGTTTTGTCCACTCAAAGTCAGTCATTCATTAACAAAAGAATGTTTGGACTGTATGGGTCATTTTATCTCAATTTTGATTCCATGCTCAGGGTTGATGTTGAGAAGGCACCTATACAAAAAAAGTATCAAGTTTAGGAAACATATAGAAATATATATATATATTCATTTATTTTATATCTAAATGCTTACATCTAGGAAATATTGCACATAAAACATTAGCAAATGTATAAGCATTGCAATCTGAGCTGCACACTTGATAACAAAATGAATTTGTTTATCAAGGTCAATTAACAAATATTTAAATGTTTATGCCCAATTATATACTAAAGAAAGACAAAAAATATGAAAATCTCAGGAATACAATACCCTTGCAACTACACTCACGGACAATGAAATTTGTGCACTTAGAAGAAAACATCGCATTGAACTGAAATTTTATGGACTTAATGATACAAAAAATACAAATGGCAAAAACAGAGCTGCAGGACAATTACAGAGGGATCTGTGGCACGCAGTCCTACCTGGAATCCCTGCCAGGAATGGGAGCACATGGGGTGGTAGGATCTCATCCACACATCGCTGGCACGTCAATGATCCATATACTAGCAGGGCTTGAAAAATACCATGCCAGAGATGCCCGAGGCATGTAAATTATTGGCCTGGGTAAGTAAAAATGAAATCTAGTAGCCCGGTTGGGCAACTAGGTTCAAAGAAAAAAAAAAGTTTGGAATGGAGAATTTTCAACTCTAGAAAAAAAAAAAACCGTCGTCGCGTGTTTTTCATTTTACTGCAAAAATCACCAGAATTTGTTTTATTATTATGGGAGGAAGTGCTTCTTCAATTATATTATGCTCTACATCCAGAAATTGGGGCCATACGTAGTTTTGCTCCAGATGGCGTTTACAGTTAACGACAGGATGCATGCCTGGATTGAAACTAGCCTCCGGTGTTTAGTGACAAAATGCGTAAACTGCCCTGAAACAGGAGGACGCAGACTGATGGGCAAAAAAGCCGTGCTTTATGAGGAGGAAGTGACCACAGAATATTTATTGCACAGCCCCGGGTGGGGTTGGGTCTCTGATACAACTTGCGCGAGTGAGGGAGGAGAAATAATGGAAGCCCCCCCCCCCACACACACACACAAAGAACAGCGGTACTACTGAAACAAAGCCTAAGTTTCGTTTAAGATTTAAGAATGAGCCTGTACACTTAGCCGGGAGAAGAGCAAAAATTACCGACACCGATAACTTACCTAGTTTGTCTGAGAGAACAGTAGTTTGTGTTAGCTGCGGATATACGTTTTATTTATAAATGGATATGATTTGGGGGGGGGGGGAATCCAGCAATGAGAGCATATCTCATAGTAAGCTATTATGTGGAATTTCCGATCTGTCAGCGGTTGTTACAAAATCGTCTTCTGCATTGTTGAGTGATGTAATTTCAGAATCTGAATCTGTGTCGTTGGCAGAATTGAAACTTACGCAAGCGGACTATGATAAAGTGTATGCAAAAAAACACCGTTGGACAGTTCAGGAATCTTGGATAAAAACATTTAATTGGCTAAAGTCAAATTATGACAAGACTATTATGTGGTGCACTGCTTGCCAAAACCATTCCAAAATTGCCAGTACCACCAGCAATTTTTTAAGAAATGTGGGGGGGGCACACAGGAGCAGCTGCATTTGGCTGTATAGCGGACCGGGTCCCCGTGGAATCCATTTGTGCCTGGCGCATGATCCGTCGATCCTCTCTACCAGTGGTCCCCCTGGTCCGCCCGGAGCCACTCTGCCGTGTGGCAGTGCAGTCACGTGTTCACTGCTCCCAACACAGTCAGACGATATGGTCACAATGGTCCAGGCGGTGTATTTTTCAACATTTCAAAATAAAAATTCTAAAACATAGAATTGAATTCACTATTACACAAGTACAATGTCATCACGGCCCCACAAAGACCCAGTGAGTTAAACCTGACCTTCCATTGTGCAAGGAACACTTTTTTCCAGATTACTTTGCAGTCATCGTTGAAAATTTTCTTGGAAATTTCACCTAAAATAATCCCCTCTCTAGGTCCCAGGGCTTGACAAATCCCAGGTGCCTAGAAAACTGGCACTCACATTCGTTTTTTTTAAAGTTCTGTAATGTGCACTAAATACCATGATTTTTGTCATATGATCCACAGAGCATCTGTTAAAAGATTTTTAACCCTACATTGCATACATTAGTCCCCCCCCCCCCCCATTTTTTTAACCTAAATGTTTATATACAGTATAATGCTTACAAAAAATCACATGAAATTCTGAAAATCATTATTGAGTCTATAGATTATGAAATATAGGTTGGTGACAAATTTGGCACTTTGCACGACTAGGGTCTCCATCCAATATACTGTAATAGAAAATTAACGTCGTTTTTCATGAAAATATTTTTACAACATGTTTTGAATATCATTTTATTATTAAGGTATGTATGCATTGACGATATTTTCCAATGCAAAGCAAACAATAAATCACTTATATTGTCATAAAATTCAATCAATAATCATTGTTTGAGCAAATAACATGAATTGTAAATTACTAGTCTTATGATGTAAGAAATTCAACAAAATAATTACTGTGCTTATTTAAATAAAAATGCAGATTGCATTTTATAATATATTTTTGTTTTTTTGATTGGAGGTTTAACGACTATCATGAGCAACTCAATGGGCTATAAACAGTCGCCTGTCCCTAATTTAGGGTTCACTGGTTCCAGGGAAGGGAGAGAGCCAGTGCCGTAAGACAAACACAACATCCATGCCTCATCGGGATTCGAACCCGAACCCCTTTTGGATGAATGATCAGAGGCCATCTGCTTAGACCAATGCGCCACCGGGGCAACTTTTATACATTTCACTGCCAACTTTAATTTCCAGTTTACGAATTTACATTTTTGTCGATCATTGGGATTGACATCTAGACAGTTTCCATCACAACAAAAGCTCATTGCTAGTAGAGCACATCTAAGGCCCTTGTGTTTCTTTAGCTGGAGTTCCTGTTTTTACACCATTGCTTGGCCTTCCTGCTGTAGCCCAGGGCATGCGCCGTACCATTTGCTTACTCAGGATGCTTGGGCCTTCAATATTTAACCTGGATGTGATTTGCTTTTAAATCATTAAGCGGTCAGTATGTATGAGCGAGGGAATATGAACTTCCATTGTGCATGGCTTTTATCGATTATGAAAAAGCCTTTGATTCGGTGAAACCATCAGCAGTTGCAATGGCTCTGAAATCCTGCGGTATTGAAGATGCATACATTAATATTATTAATAACATCTATGAAAATGCAAGTGCAAAGATTCTGCTGTTTGAAAATACAACACACATAAAAATTGGAAAAGGAGTGAGACAAGGTGACACCATATCTCCGAAGCTCTTTAATGCCACATTGGAAAATGTCTTTCAATCACTGAACTGGGAAAGCAAGGGGATAAAGATTAATGGAGATTATCTAACCCACCTTCGTTTTGCTGATGACAGTCATTTTTGCAACTACCCCATCAGAGCTACAGAGTATGATCCAGGAACTTGCTGACAAGAGTAAAGAAGTGGGATTAAAAATGAACTTTCAGAAGACAAAAGTGATGTACAATGCTTTTACAAGAAATGAAGATTTATCGATTGATGGAGAAAAGCTGGAGATAACAGACACGTACGTTTATCTTGGACAGCAGATATCAAGTGAGGGTCACATTGATGAAGAAATTAATCGGCGTACAAAACTTGCCTGGAGAGCTTTTGGAAGAAACAGCATAATTTTCAAGAGCAATATGCCATTATGTCTTAAAAGAAAAGTGTTTGATCAATGCATCCTTCCAGTGCTTACGTATGGTGCAGAGACATGGACCTTAGCTAAAAGAGACATACAAAGGCTGCAGACAACTCAAAGAGGCATGGATAGGTGCATGCTTGGTGTAACCAGGAGAGATAAGAAGAGGAACACATGGATCCGAAAAATGACAAGAGTGGAAGACATCATGATCAGAGTTAAATCCCTGAAATGGCAATGGGCTGGACATACTGCCAGAAGGACAGACCATCGATGGACAGCCGAAATTTTAGATTGGATTCCAAGGGACAGAAAAAGACCCAGAAGAAGACCACATGGAAGATGGGTGGATGAAATTCGAAAGTATGCAGGAGTGACATGGAGGAGACTGGCACAAGACAGACCGTTGTGGAGGAAACTTGGGGAGACCTTCGTCCAGCAGTGGATTGATAATGGTTGACAATGATGATGATGATGATGTATGAGCCAAACATCACCTCATTTACCCACTTTCTTTTCTTTTTTCTTTTTTGATTGAAAGTTTAACGACCACCGTGAGCAACTCAATGGGCTATAAGCAGTCGCCCATCACTAATTTAGCCGCCCCGGTGGCGCAGTGGTCTAAGGCGTTGGCCTCTGATCATTCGTCCGTAAGGGGTCCGGGTTCGAATCCCGGTCAGGCATGGATGTTGTGTTTGTTTGTCTTACGGCACTGGCTCTCTCCCTTCCCTGGAACCAGTGTCCCTAAATTAGGGACGGGCGACTGCTTACAGCCCATTGAGTTGCTCACGGTGGTCGTTAAACCTCCAATCAAAAAAAAAATCCCTAATTTAGGGTCACTGGTTCCAGGGAAAGGAGAGCCAGTGCCGTAAGACAAACACAACATCCATGCCTCACCGGGATTCGAACCCGGACCCTTCACGGACGAATGATCATAAGCCAGCGCTTAGACCTACGCATTTATCCACGTTCATCAATTCCAACGCACTGTTGAGAAGCCCCGCTGACCACCTATTTATTACCTGTGTTTGGTTTGGAACTGCTTCACTTCGCGCGATGGATGCCTACGTCAACTGCCCATCACCCTTATCTCTAATGTTTTGTCTACTGAGAGAATATTTAACACACTGAAAGCTCTTCTTAGTGAAAAAGTTGCACAGTATTTGTAATATTACAAAATATTGCTGTACAGAAAAATCCCAAAGTGGAATGTCTTCCCCCCCACACAATACAGAACAAGCTTTGTCGATACTATCAAACAGCTGATTATTACACTATTTTAAACATGTGAAAATTTTTAATACATAAAGCCAGCCTTTATTAAAGATTTTAACTGTAACAGTTACAGAGTTAGTCTTGTTAACATTCATTGAAATCTTCAGTCAATTTCATTGAGACCATTCTCAATTTAAGTAATTTAATATCTTTGTATAACAGTACTGTTAGAAAACATAGATAACGTACATTTCTAAGACTTCAAACCTATATAAGATACAACAATATTATCTAAGAGAATTTTACAGATAAGATTTTGAAGAATTTTTTTTGGTGGGGGTGGGGTGGGGGGCGTGAAGCACAAAACGTTTTTCAGACTCATCAGAAATAACTTTTCTGAACACACTGTAAAATGTTTTCATCAGCAAAATCTATTACCAATTTTGAGTATAGGAAATAAAAATAAAATGGGCAGAACTTAAACACAGAAAACCTGTTCACTAAACGGAATTTTAGAACATTTTTAAAACTAAAGCCCCCTACCCCCCCCCCCCCCACACACACACATTACTTGCAAAATAAATTTGCTAGCAGCTTCACTGCATAAAACTACGAGAAATTTTAGTACCGGTTCCACAACTGATGTACACATCAGTGTGCATAGAGCATATATTTCTGCAATCTGATTGCCAACCTAGATGAAAATGCTGTTTGCTCACTACACAAGTTTGAAGCCAACTTAGTGTTTACATTATAATGGAATTTTATTTCCACACCAAAACCTTTGCTCGTCTTGGCTTTCTCTACAGGAACAAGAGATAACGTTTTTTGAAAAATGCTAAATGATCTTCGCTTTTTTTTTTTAAACGTCAGAGCTATTTTAGTTTTATTTATTGCAATTTTGCAAGAAGGATACCAGACTTTTTTAGACTTAATTTTCCAAACGACCTTGAACATATTTTATTTAAACAAAAGTTCCGAAAACAATTTCATATGAAGTTGGCAATGAACTATTAATTCTATAATAAGATGAGCACTAAACTAGCCATGCACACAAAACTAACAATTCAAAACTAAGTTGAAGCCTCACCTCTAAATGAATTCCAAGTTGGCAGCAGCATACCAAATTCCTTTTCAGAACTTGAAATTCTGTCCATTATTTTTTGATCAATGCTGAGCATGAGTGTTGGGTGAGAGTACAAGTTTCTTCTGAAATGGATTAAAACAAGAATCTTAAACATAAGAATTAAAAAGCTGTTAAAAGTTGACAAAAATATCCTACAAGGTATTTTTCTTAGTGTTCTTTATCTTAGCTTTTTATGCATTAGATACATCTCACAAGAAAGAGAGAAATATCTATTGTAAATGATGCTTTAAAAATAAAGCTTCCACCATGGAACTTATTTTAAAGCACCATTCACAATAATTTTGACACAAAAATTGATTATTTTAAATAATTTTGACACTTTTTGATAGAAGGAAATTTATACATATTCAGCTACATATGCATGAGGCTATCAGAGGTTTGAACTTTGGATTTGCTAATGATCTGTTGTTGGCATTAGTAAATAAATACTGCACAGGACCACTAAACTACTTATTTTACTGGTCCTGTTGGAGAGTTGTTTATTTACGTAAAACTATAACTTTTCTTCTCATCCAGAAATTAGGTAGCAGTTTTTGGCTGGACTTCTGAATCTCAATGTAAAACGTAATTTAATGTATCAATTCTTGCATGCATGCTTCGTAAGAATTTTGTTTGTTTGGAGGTTTAACAACTACCATGAGAAAGTTGAATAAGCAGTAAATGTGAGCAACGTTTCCATGAGCAACTTAATGGGCTATGAGCTACATAATTTCGGGCCACTGGTTCCAGGAAAGGAAGCCAGTACTGTAAAATAAACACAACATCCATGCCATACCGGGATTTGAACTTGCACCCATTGTGGACAAATGGTCAGAAGCCAGCGCTAAGCCTACTGCGTCACTGGGACAGCTGTAAATTTTATGCTATGTACTTGGAAAAAATTTCAATGCTGTCGTAACATTTTTTAGTGCTAGCTTCCTTTAGCAGCTCCATATAGTTTATCTGAATTTCTTTATAAAACTCATGTTTTCCCAATATTTGTGATCTCATGATACTATGTTTCTGCAGAGCATGCACTTTTGGAGTTTAAATTTGGTTGCAAAATGAAAGAAAATCGGTACTTACCCACTGCGATGCTTCGGCAACCACCATTTGCAATAGCACGTAAAGTTGTTTTCACAGCACAGGTAATTCTTGGAAATTCAATTGCTGGTTGCCAACCGATCAGCTGTGGATGCGTAAACCTCTGAGCCGCACGCTGTCATATTACAGCTGAGCAGAAAGAGCTTTTTTTTTTTTTTCTTTAATTTTATTTTGATTGGAGGTTTAACAACCACTGTGAGCAACTCAATGGGCTATATGCAGTTGCACTTCCTTAATTTAGGACCACTGGTTCCAGGGAAGGGAGAGAGCCAGTGCCATAAGAAACTCAACATCCATGCTTAATCATGATTTGAACTCTGACCCAAGTCGGACGAATGATCAGAAACCATTGCTTAGACCACTGTGCCACCAGGGCAGCGAAAGAGCATTCAACTACCAAAGGTCACAGGAAAATGGATTGTTTCTCCCAGCTGAATATTAATCTATATATTCATCTTTTTGCCACGCGTGTCTGTTCTACTTTACGAATAGATCTTGCGAAGTTTAAATAAGATAGGATCAATGCTTTTAAAAATCAGTAAATATTTCCTTTCGACTGCAGAAAGGGCGTGGGACTGTAATGAAATACTGGAAGTTCTGGTTGCTTTGGGAATTCTTGCTGTGCAAAAGATCATCTTCATGTCTTTTGATTTGCGATATTATGTGGCGCAGTTTGACTGGGCGATTCTCGCTTCCCACCAAAAGCTTCGTATTTTGTGGGCTGTATATTCAGCTACATTTTGTTTTGAGCTTTTCGAAATTCTGCTTCATTATGCCATCTTGCCAAGGTTGTTAGTGGAAATTGCTGCAATAACATGGAGCTTCGAGTTTTACCCATACACTGCTTATCAGTTGGTAACCAGAAGTTCCATGTAGCAGAAGACACCTATGCCGTGAAAACAACTTGATGTGCTATATAGCAAATGATGGTTGCCGCTGCGTGTAGGTACCAATTTTCAAATTTCATTTTGACAATTTTAAACACCAAAAGTGTGTGCTCTGCAGAAACATGTGCTATTATATGGCCACAAATAATGGGAAAACATGGGTTTTATAAAGAAATTCGGGTAAATTACACAAAGCCGTTAAAGGAAACTAATAGCTACCTGTTTTTTATAAATAGAAATGCAAGTTCTTTTACACAAAGGAAATACCGAATGATAATAGAACAGTTTGGTTTTAGCCATCAGCCTGCTGCTTATCTTCTGCTGCACATTTAAAAAAAATATTACTGAACTATGTTATTCACCAATAATTTTATTTCAAGAGCTTTCCACCTCTTCCAGGTGTTATTCATGGCTGGCAGAGGTAGGGTGCCGCCCTGAGGATATAACTGATAGTTCACAAATCTATATCAATTACTATTAAAGGGAAAACAAACTACTTTGCAGCTAAAGAATGTCAAAAAATATGGCCAAACGCAATTCGAAATTGTTTTTATTTTAATTTTTTAAATAGAGCTATTACAAACAAATACATAAAATGAAAAAAAAATCCTGAGGCATGAGGAAGCATCAGGCTGTGTGTGCCAAATGCTTTGATGTGCAAATGTCCCCAATGCTTGCTTTAGAGCTCTCCAATTTAACATGATGTTTTGGGGGAATGCTGTTATTTGAAAAAAGAACAGCTTTTTTTTGTTGTTTAAAAAACACATAACAGCACCTTAATTATATCATTCTAACAAATGCACTGCACAAAGTGTAACAGTGGAGCTAATTTCTGTGGCCCGTGATTGTGAGTGTGTAGAAGTCTAATGCAAATGTAGACTACTCGATATACTAAAATTTGAATGCCTACCCCAGTATTTTACTGAGGTATGTATAGAATTTTTTAACTAGAATTGATTTTTTTTTTTTTTTTTTGATTCGAGGTTTAACGACCACCGTGAGCAACTCAATGGGCTATAAGCAGTCGCCCGTCCCTAATTTAGGGTCACTGGTTCCAGGGAAGGGAGAGAGCCAGTGCCGTAAGACAAACACAACATCCATGCCTGACCGGGATTCGAACCCGGACCCCTTACGGACGAATGATCAGAGGCCAGCGCCTTAGACCACTGCGCCACCGGGGCGGCTAACTAGAATTGAGATATATATATGTATGTATGTATATATATATAATGCAGAAGTAATTTCTACTATACTCAATGTCTGTCCCCTAGATATTAATAGTTATGATTTTGAAAACCTATATACTAATCTGCCTCTATCAGATATAATCACTACATTTAAGGAGCTGTATGCAGAATTTAAACTTAACCAATTTGTTGATGTAGGAACTTGGAACTCTTATCTCAATTGCTGCATAAAAAATAACCATATCTTATATAATAATACTTTCTATAAGCAAGTGAACGGTATTCCAATGGGAACATCAATGTCCACAAATATCGCTAATCTATTCCTGTTCTTTAAGGAATATAAATTCATTAAAAATCACCCCACCTGCTCAGATAACTACCTTTACACTTTTAGATATATTGATGATCTGCTGTGTATCAATAATTCAGAAGTTATAGAGAGTGATTTTGATAATATCTATCCTAGCTCTCTTAACTTATGTAAAACCAACCACAGTAATCAGGAACTTGAGTTCCTAGACTTAAGCATTAAGCTCAACAGAGGTAACCCATCTATTAGCCTCTTTGATAAAAGAGTTAATTTTCCTTTCAAAGTAATTAAATATCTACACTGGAATAATAACATTTCAACCAAAGTAATTGAGAATGTACTAATTTCTCAGGTCCTAAGAATTTCAAGAATTTGCAGCAACAATTTGGATTTCAATTACCACATTAATATACTATTAGAAAGTTTTCTAGAGAACGAAATTCCTTCTTCTTTCATCAAAAGAACTTTAAGAAAAATTATTCTGAATAATAGAGTAAGGTTGGCAGATCTGCTTTAATTTTCTACACAGTTAATAATATGATTCTGACCAATCAAAGCCGTAAGGAAGTTGGCTAGAGGATGCCTATTAACTACCTAAAGGAACCTTAGTGCTATGGATATGACGGTCCTATTAAAACAAAAAATTAAATAATATAAACAAAATCACAAAAAAAGCTTAAAAATCTGTTTATAAAAGAAAATAAAAACAAATAAAAAAGAAAACTAGTTATTCATCACTAGGATAGCTATACTAAAAATAGTAAAACCAACATTAAAATTAATAAGATTCTGATTAATCTATAGAAGCTCACTAAGGTGATTTAATACATGCAAAGATTATTAAATAAACTGCTCGTGTATTTTATAATATTTCTCATGTATTCTGGAGAGTTAATTCTGCTCATTCTGATCATACAGATCCACAGTCTTAAGTTTATATATTTTTTTCTCTGGTTAAAATCTCCGCGCGTTGGTTTCTTGCTGTATGAGGAGGCCATCAGCCCCACCCTCACTGCCCCCCAGCGTCTAGGGAGTGGCGGAAGGGGTCAGCCATGTTCTCCTCTTGTGTGGAGAAAAGTTTTTGTCACACAAGAGGTAAGCTCTCTTCCTTGTTTTTGGGTTCTAGGTTTTATAAGTTCAATGTTTGTACTTTATGTACCTTTTCTCTGTCGTTTTTTAGCTTTTCAGCTTTTAAGCATTGGTTTGTCTGTTAACATTTTTGCGGGTTATAACTCTTACTTTTCTTTGTAACTTTGAGCGTCTTTTGAGGTACCTAGGAACAGAAGAAGGCTAAGCCTGTTCCTTTTCTATGCGCTGTCTATGCGCTGCTTTTTCAAAGTAGTTAAGTTCTTAATAACTAATTAATTATGCACTTAAAGCACTGCTGAAATACTTTGTACATATTGCAACTAACTGTTTAAGGTATATAACTTTCACAAAGTTTTCTTTAGTTAATATTTATCTTTAACTTATTCTCGTTTTCGTGCTGTCATAAGTTGTAGAGTAGGGGTTTTAGACTCAAGTTTTCTTTCAAAAATCTGTTCGTTATAAATTAACATTTCCTTTTTTTAATTGCAATGTAAAATTTGGATTTCTTTTGCATTGTTTTTCAGGTTTAAATTCTCTCTCAAACGAACTTGGAATTTCGTTATAGCTGAAAATCATTTCCATTTATTATGTCACTCTCACAGCTTGAGTTCTCTTTAATCTTCTTCTCTCTGTTTAATAGTAACAGATGAAGAGCATGGGTCGGGCCATGAAGGTTAATGGATGCAAGCGAAATTGTTAACTAGTGCTAGGTCATGCTACTCTACGGAGGACATGACTTATATATATATATTTTTTAACTATTTTAGGTGGGAATGTTACTTGCATCTATGGCCTTGCAGAAACCCATTTCCAACTAGGTCTTTGTGGAAGTGAGAAAATGCAGAGTTTTTGCTGGTCCTTGATAAAGCCAAGGCTCAGTATTCTCGACACCTTCTACATTCAGTTGTTTTATTTTATTTTTTTATCTTTTCTCCTTTTACTCACACAGGTAGATACATAACCTTTTCTATGTTGTATTAGGTGTGAGTCAAAATTATATATGTATTTTTTTGCTTAGGTATCTTCTTTATAGAATATTATATATATATATATACATACAGCACTTGACAAATATGTTCCAGATCTAGAAGCCAGATGAAGTCAAATTTAAAAAAAATGCATGATGTCTGTTGATGATGCTAAGCCAAAAAATAATAACTACATCTGTTGTCAATTTCCTTTTTTTTTTTTTTTAACCCAAAGCACTTATTTGCAAAACAAAGTTCCAATTTGCTTCATAATTTTGTTTTCCCACTCATCCATTGCTGACCTCAAAAAATTAAAATTTAAGATTTTGATTTTATTAAAATACTATTTGCAGAAGTCATATTTTGTACATATTAATTCAAAGTACTGTACTTTTACCTTTGTGTAACCTGCAGACCACAAAATTCACACAAAAAGTTTCTTTCTAAGATCCACGGTGGTGTATAATACACAAGGCTGTGAAAAAAAATGTGACATAATCCATAGAAAATGTGCCACCATCTGTCGTGTTAATCATGAACCATAATTTCCGGCAGAAAAGCCACGATTCACAGGATGACTGACTCAGAAGTCCAAAGATGAAGAAAAAAACTATCAGCTTATAAAAAAGTAACTAATTTTTAAGTACTTTTTGAGTTACTTTTAAATAAACAAAGGAACTCATATCCCTGGGTTTTGCAGCATTACTGTAGTTCATTAGTTAGACCTAATAAATCTGTAGTATTTATCTTTTTTTTTATATGTCTCAAAAAAAAAAAAAAATTAAAGAAAAAAAAATGAGAATGTGATATTGCAAAATGGTTAAGTGCCATGGAATAGCTCTGTGTGCTGCTCACAACACAGACTCCCACATGCACAAATATATAGACTTCGTTGCATCATATTTTATGTCAGAATGCTTGTAACTAAAAAAAAATCTTGCATCGCTTGGCGGTCCTCTATTGCGGCGTTTGTGTTACGTTTTTCCTGTTACATTTTTGGTACTTTTCTAATCACACCTCTCCTGACAATACCCTCACATATTTTTTTAAATGCTGTACCAATTTTTTTAAATTATTTTGCTCTACCAGTATTTGCAGTACCTAAATTTATTACTTCTTAACAGATAATCTGCAAATTATGCAACACAAATTACATTATTTAGTAGAAATTGTAAAGTCTGAAATAAAAAATATTTGCTGCCAGGGACAAAAATCTAAGTGCCTGGCACCTAGGATATGTCAAGTATGGATATACATATATAGCAACTATGTTAATACTAAGCAGGGGTTGCACTGGCTTTTCTAAAGTTTTTGCCAATTTAGTCGCCAAATTCAATTTTTTTTTTCACCAAAGTGTTATAACATAATGAAACGGTAATCGCCAAAGGTTTTTTCCATCACCAAAATTATTTTGTTTTGCGCAAATTGCTAAGATGGCAATCGGTAGTGCGACCCCTGCTAAGTTTACATTATAAAAAGGAAAAGATTGCTCTAACTATTCAAATTTGCACGTGGTCAAATCTTTATAAAACATAGTTAAGGCACTAGGATACCATACTGGAGGTACCTGGGTCAATTTCATCTAGAAATAGGATTTGATTTTCCTAGGGCACCACCAGACGTAGACAAAAATACCCCTTCTCTAGAGGTCTGCAAGGGCCTAATTTGGTGAGCCTGGCCCAAGCACTGGCATTCAAGACCCAGCCAGTTTCAAATATCAGACATTCAGCCCGGGCCCATCAATTGCCTCTCTTATTTAGTCTTGGCTCGGCTTGTGATGTGCCATTTGGTATTATTTTGTTTTTCTATTGTATTTTATGAAAATGTGAAAATTAAGTAATGAAATGGGATATTATTGAAATTTTTAAGTTGAATGTAGTAAGCCTAAAAATCTTAACTAAACTTTAATAATTACCAAAAAATATAATTAATTAATAACAAGGAACTGTACACCAATTACAATTAAAATAGTACTAGAGATCCAAATTTCTTGGTTTAGAATATAAATCAAAGTGTCCAAGCTTTCGCACATCAACCAGATGGCTTTTTCAAGGAAAGTAGACAGCCATAAACTTTAAAAAGAGAGAAAAAGGAAGACTAAACGCATTCAGAATATCCATTTCTCTGAACTAGTAAGCTGTAACACTACAAAAGATCAGATTAGGGATAGGAGAAAAAATCCATGCCGTCCCAGCGTCATAGAAAAACACCCTCACCCCACTGCAGTCACCCTCTGCCCCCCCCCCCATCCTACACAATACTCGCGCGGAGTGTGGCAAATTTTTTTGCTGTCAACAAGCCCCAAAATGGTTTTACCATCTTAACTTTAGATTGGTGAAAACACTGTGCATGCCTCTGCCTCTTGTTGCTTTTCTTACGACGCCCTGGGCTGTCATGGAAGTAAGTAAAACCTTCGAAACAGTTTAACACACCAGGAATTTTTTTCTTCTTTACCATTGCGATAAAAAGAATGGGTCGACTTGGCCCAGCCCGTTGCTTTGTTCTCTAAACTACAAAAAGGCCTGACCTCGCCCAAGCAGACCTCTACCCCCCCTCGCCCCAATTTGTGCCACAGGGCTAAGTTTACAGTGAACTCTAACTTCACAGTCTGATTGCTCACTAAGTATAAATACAGAGAGGGCTCCCTCCCCCCCCCATTATACACAAAAATCAATGGTTCCCTTTTTCAGAGCTAGTACATTAAGGACAAGCTTTTTTTTTTTTTTTGGCTAACCTTCCGAAAGTGGCCCGCTCCGATAGATGGCGCTCTGGCTACGCACATTTCACAGTCAACCACTCCCTCAACTTCATTGATCCCATCACAGGGGCGCATACACAAGGAGTAGAGAGCAATTGGCGTCCCCTTAAGCATCAGTTAACACAGGGCAACCACAAAATGTACTTGGCAGACCATATTATGGAATATTTATTCCGACGGAATTGCCCAATTTCCTCAGAACATTGCTTTGACTTTGAAGTCCTGATTCGTGTGATCAGGCAGTTCTTCCCCGGCAGATAAAGGTTTTCTGGCTTTTATTCTGCTAAGTAGACAGTTTCAGATTCATGAGGAAAACTCACTCTTCCGTCGTAATAAATATTTTACACATATGCAAGAATGTACATTCATAAAGGCCCTTTTAAGGGCCACCTAAAATCCATATTATTCACTTCCTTTGCCTATTTCATAACGTTACGCTACGCTTCACGATTTAGCGATAACGTGTCGCCATCTATCGTCGCTTCAGAAACTACTTTTGGGCCACTTTCGGAAGGTTTACCCTTTTTTTTTCCACCCGTGGGGAAGTAAAGATTTTTGTGTACCACTGATTAACAAAATCTGGTGGTCCAGTATGAAGTTTACTAATAATGCTAATTGATAGTTCACTCATAATACTAATTATCAGGTTGTTCAGAAAATAATGGCAGATTTTCTAAAATGCCATAAACTGCTTGCAAAGTTTCATTCCAGTGACATTTTTTTTTTTTTTTGATTGGAGGTTTAACGACCACCGTGAGCAACTCAATGGGCTATAAGCAGTCGCCCGTCCCTAATTTAGGATCACTGGTTCCGGGGAAGGGAGAGAGCCAGTGCCGTAAGACAAACAACATCCATGCCTCCCCGGGATTCGAACCCGGACCTCTTACGGACGAATGATCAGAAGCCATCGCTTAGACCACTGCGCCACCGAGGCGGCCCAGTGACATTAGCCAACGAGATAAGGAGGGCTGAGGAGTGAGTACGGCATTCGGTCACTGATAACAATGTTCTGAAGGCAAATCCCAACATCAGTCAGTGAACTCGCCAAACAGTACAAGGTGTTGGTGCCAATCATTTCCATCAAATTGGTAAGGCCAAGAAGCTCGATAAGTTGGTCCCACACAAACTAATGGAACATCAGAAACAATGGTTCAAAAAGTGCAGTAACCTTCTGCTTCACAACAAAAAGGAGACCCTACTTGATCGCATTGTAACTTGTGTTGAAAAGTGGGTGCTATGTGACAACTGTAAGCAATCTGGACAGTGGCTGAACCTTGTTGAACCACCAAAACATTATCTTAAACCAAGGTTGATGCAAAAAGTCTTGACAGTGTGTGGGATTGTTCAGTGTTATACACTAAAGGTTCTGGAATGCTGATGAAAGCATTACCTCAGTTACATACTGTAAAGAAATTGACAATGCACCAGAAGTTGTGTTCCAAACAGTCATCTTTGGTGAACAGGGAGGGTCCTTTTCTCCTCCATGTTAACGCAAGACCACATGTGTCACATATGACAAAACAGAAATTATACGAACTGAGGTTCAAACCCTTCCCACATCCTGCCTACGCGCCTGACTTGGCACCTACGGATTTCTACCTGTTCATGCATTTTAGCAATTACGTCAAGGACAGGACCTTCAGGAACCGAGAGGAGGCTGAAATTGCATTCTGGGAATTTCTTGTATCCAGGAGCCAGATATCTTTTGGACTGGCATTAAAGCACTTGTTCCACAACAAACGCTTGCAAAATGGTTACTTTCGAAGGTGCAGAGCAAGCATGTTGTGTGTTTTGGTTTGAGGGAAACAATGTCTGCGACACAAAGTTCAAAGGAATTTTCGCACACAATATGGCAAATAACCTCTGAATAGGGGTACATTCTGTGTGTGTGGCACAATAATTTTGTGGAAACGGGCTGTTATATTCGTCATTTGATGGCGTACCCAAACACCTGTTTTCCAGATGGGTGGATTGGTAGAGGTGAGCCAGTAGCATAGCCACCTCATTCCACAGTTATTCCAGATATGCATAGTTGTATAAGCCCCATTCAAAACACCCTGTATTTTTTCAGCAGAGTAGTTGAAAAAAAATACATTCCTAGCACTAGAAAGAAATGAGCAGACTGTAAGGTAGAAAAGAAACTGCAAATGCACTAATTTTTTTAATATGGAATCCAACGAACATTTTTACATATTTTCTTAGAATTTGTCTTTTTTCGTTTAGAAGTTACAACAGAATTTCCTTCTTGTACAGGAACTTTCAACATTTGTTTATTTTTAATGTAGTTTTTAGGCAAATTTATGCTTTCCTATGAAAGTTTTTCTCAAAGGACTCCATTAGTTTGATCTCAATTGAGTCTTTGAAGTGAATAGAAAAAAAAATAACATGTATATGTGTTATGAGAAAATAAACGAATTTCCTTAAGACGGTGTGAAGTGAATTGAACATCAAGCAGAAAGTAGTAAGATATTTTACTATCGTAATATGTACATACATTTTGGGACAATATCTTCTAAAGTTAGAGGGAAAAATATATGAATATTAAAAAAAAAAAACTTCCTTAGATTTACAAATAGAGTATTTGAAGTAGAAAGAGGGATGTAATGCTTTGAATATGAATTTCTTGTTTCAGTGAAGGGATTCTTAGTTTATCTTTTAAAAAAATTCCAGAATATCATTTTCAGAAAATTTCTGGGGGAGTCGAACTTGGACATTTAACAAAATTCTTGGACATATAGGAATTTGAAGAAAGTTTATGGAATGAAACATGAAGAGAAAGAAATGGTTGGAATGGTTAACGTCCAAGCTTCATCAATTTTTTTTTTTTTTTTTTTGGTTCCTCATACAATCTGAGGAAATTTTACATTTTTATGAGAGCTCCTTTTTTTCAAAATCAACCCTTTAGAAGTTTTTAAGATAGAAAAAATATTGACTAAGGAAAATCTTAAATAGTACAAATTCTGAATTGAAGCACTTTAAGTAAGAAAATATTTGTCTGAAGCAATTTTTCAATGTCTAAGCATGGACATCTGAGTATTCGTTCGTCCGAAACTGAATCCTGGGGAGGCTTGAGTTAAGAGCTTCTGAATTACGACACTAGCTTTCTACCTTCCTTGGAAACAGTGGACTAAATCAGGGTCTGCTTACTTCCCTTCTAGTGGTTCACAACGGATCTCTTAAATGGTGAATTAACGGCAAAGTTCAAACGCTCTGTCCCATTGAGTCAGCAGTTTTAGATTTTTTGTCATCTTAGACAGTTTAAGTTTGCTCAGAAAACTATGCTTTTGCGAGCTTGAGTTTGCATTCAAAGTTCAAAACCAGAATTTAGTTTAATCTCCCAAGCAAAGTGATTTCATGCCATATGAGGTTTTCCTGTAAGCAAGAGACGCGTGAAAACTGTTGCAGGAGATTGTCAGTTTCCGACAGAATCAAGGGGGAATTTAAAGTTAATTTCTTGGGGAAAGCTCACACACTGGAGAGAGCGTAAAAACACTCTTCTTTCATGTAAACCTCGAGGAATTTGTATCTAACTATGAAAAGTAAGTTCTAAAGATTTAGGAGCATTTACACTAAAATCCTACAATGACTTTATTTGAAACAGGGAAGAATCGGCCATGTAGACTAAAATACATCTGAAGATTTTAGATACATTTCTGTTCAAAAGTAAAGTCGAATGGGAAAATAAGAGTAATTACATCGATAGGAAAAGATTGAAAGTTTGAATCAGAAAAAATAAAACTAAGAAAAAAAAGAAGTTTCATAAAAATAAACCAAAGTTTGAAGAATCATACAACACTGAACAGAAGGAAAAATATAATAAGTACTATAAGGGGAATACGATATTTTCACTATGGGAGTTTGGAAACAACTGCTTTTCTGAACAATTAGTAAAATGTGAAAAAAAAAATGTTTAGAGGAAGTACGGACTTAGCCGCTATGTCTCCAGAATGAAAGATTTTTCTGCTGAGACAATGAATAAAAAATACGATAATGAAAACCTAATTAAAACGAAAGAAAAGGTCAATGAAACTAAACGTCTAAAGATAAAATGCATCATGCACAGAAGTTAAAAATGAAGGGGCAGACACGGGAGAACTGGACATTAAGGGAATGAAATATACGCGAAATTTTGAAACATCTCAATTTAAGCGAACTAAATGAGGGAAAGGAATGAGATTAGGGGAGTTCTTATTGACTTTTATGAGGTGAGTAAAAAACAAAAATTTAGTTATACATGAAATAATTGTGTAAAAAATAGCTCGTTTAAGAATATGATTTTTGGTGAAAGTATGAAATTTTAGTTGAAATGTCATGATCAGCATTTCGAAAAGAAATAGATTGAGTCGATATGTAGAGAACAGAGTAAGTATTTCTTTATTTTCGCTATGGGGGTGGTGAGTTAGTAAAACGTAAAAAAATGATGTTTAGTGGAAGAACGGAATTACTCGCTTTGCCTCCAGAATGAATGTTTTTTTCGGACGGGACAGAACAATATACAGAAAACATGTCCCAAAGAATACAAATTTTATCGTAAGAAAAAAGGTTTTAGATTTCATGCCTTGACAATGAATGCTTTCCTGTTGGGGCAGTCCACGAATGCAGCGAAGATTTCTCCCGTAATCTCAATTTTTCTTACGCTGTTCCTTCACAGAATTTGTCATTTTCTTGTAGGACTTCCGTCCACAGTGAGTAGAGTTTAGGTCCCAGCCACCTACAGCGAGATCCCCCTTGGGCAGGACATAGAAACGGAAGGAATGAGAGCAAGTCTAGCGACTTTGACAGAACAGTTTGTAGTGAGATTAGAGTACAGTAAATGGCGCCACCGTACAAGTACGATGTTGCACATAGAGGGGTGAGAGAATTAAAGGGGGTCATAGGAAAAGGTACCCATTTAACCAATGGGTCAAGCCTGGGGGTACTACTTAACGTGCTCGTCCGATGCACGCCGGATATTTAGCGATTGTTAGTAAATCCCACCATCTCTGAAAGATCAGACCAGGTTCGAACCTGAGGACCTTGCATTGATAGTCTGACTCGCTAACCACTAAGCGCAGCCGCTGTTCCTTCTGATCAGCATTGCTCTTAAATATCCTTTTATTCCACAAATACTGCACTTCAACCAAAAATGGAGATAGAAGTTTCCGAAAACGGAAGTCGGTTGGATCGAAGATTTCCCCCTGAAATCGCATATTTTTTTCTTCCCGCGATGTTCTCACTATCCTGTGTTGTTAAGTGTTACCCCCCCCCCATAAATGTATACGCTTAAGCTTGATAAGGGAGGAGGAAATTTTCCAAAAACGGAAATGACGGAGTTTGAAAATTAAATTTGTTAGAATAGATGCATGGTGTTCAAAAGTAGTCATATTCTGAAAGTTGCACCATTTATCTAAAGTAGCGAAAGCTTTGATGTCATGCGATCGTGGTCCTCAGGCTGAAAGTTCTTTCAGCATGATGGATAAATTATTCTCATCTGAGGGAATAAAAGGGGAGGAGGAAGGAAAAGTGGTGAAGAAATAGGAAGGGAATTATATTAACAGAAGGAAATGCTAAGCAAAGATTGCTGTGCAGCTGCAGAGTCAACAAAAGACAAACATAGCCATGGAACTTGCTGAGAAGAAAGCAACACAGAGAGATGTTTCAAACAGTGTCTTTCGAAATCACTTTATTTCGTTTTGAATTCAGTAATTTTCTGGTTCTTTTTGCCGGATTAAAAAGTTCAGCTTTTTTGTTCCTTGGTCAGTCTTATGTATGTTATATACAACTGAGTCTTGAAATATCCGGTTCTGTTGAAGAATTCAAAACATACTGAGATGGAAACTTTTCTTTGTTCTACAGTTAATTTGTATGAGCATATTTGGTTTTCCACTTTCGTTTTCAGCACCTCCTTTGTAGAAAAAAAAATGTACGTAGGCCTATTTATAATATCACTTGGTTTGTCTGTCCGCCTGTGGACACCACATTTCTGCAAATATTAGACCGATTCGATTTTTTTTTCATTAGAAAGCTTGAAATGTGAGAATGCTGGTACTCGTATTCTGGTTTTATATATATCCTGAATTAATAATTATAATTTAGTAATATTGATATTAGATTATTATTATCTATTAATAATTATCTTTTCAATATGGTATTTAAAAGCAACTATATATGTGAAATAAAATGTATTTTGAATTCGGCAGCTTCCCTATTTATTTTCCTATTATTTTTTATTTTGTTATTATTATTTTCATTATTATTATTATTATTATTAATATTATTATTATTTTGTAGCTTTCCCATTTATTTTTCAAGTAATGCTCAGATTTTTCGCTAGCGGGGGGTAACATTAATTGCAATTTCCCAGATATTTCTGCTTCTAAAGGTTCTGTTTGAAAAATTCTTTCTGCATTGGATACATTTTCTGGTGGCAAATGTTCTGCATCTGATTTCTAATGTTTGGTAAAGAATAATTTGGCCACCAGGGGCGTAAGCGTTTATTCACGTTTCTGACAAACGATATTTGTAGCAAAATCTGAGCTTCTGAAAACTCGATTGGAAAATTTACTTCGTGGATCGATACCGCTCACCTCTGAATACCTTTTGAGAGTACCCCCTGCTTGAAATAAGTGCATAGTTTTTCTTCCATCTCATTTTTGTCTATATCTCTGCTTATAAGAGTCCGATCTAAAAAGTTCATTTTTATATCGTAGTGTTTCTCATATAACTTCAAAATGTTCTTAACGGTGCGAAACATTTCTCGTATAACTTCAAAACTTTCTTAACGCCTAAGTGTGCCATTGGAGGCCATAAGTTCCCGTTTCCACAATATCTGCAGGACCAAACACCAGATTGGAAAGATTATTTTTCTGTCACATACTACTGGCAGTTAAAACATTTTGTGTAAATTTCCTTCCCAAAATAATGTACAGTTTTGAAATATTCACCCTGTTTTCTTGATATTTCTGATTTTAAATGCCGGTTTTGAAAAATTCTTTTAACACTGGATACCATCCACCTTGTGGAATACCTTAGGTTTGCACTTGAGTATTTTGTATCTTACAGTTCTGTCGCTTGGTGGCGTTTGTGTAGTTCCGTTAGCAACTGTATCTCCGCTTCTAAGAACCCTATTGCGATTTTTTTCCCTTATTGTATGCCATTCGCTACAATAAAGAAGAGCAACATTAACCTCTTTAAATAATGCACACATTTCCCGCTCGTAAAGGTCAAACAGCTTTTGCCACGAAAAATTATTTTCTCCTATTTGCAAAGTTTCTCTTATGCAAAATTTTACCTTTAAGAGGAGCAGAGTTATATAAAGGGTTCTTCTAGTATTTGTGCTGAGTACAAATACTAGAAGAACCGTTCAGTACGGTAAATATATCAGTCGGGCCTCATACATACACATTTGTGCTTATATATGGGCAAGGTTTTATATGATATATCTTACTAAATATATATCTTTAAAAATATATAATAAAATATGTAAAATGGAAGGACAAATTATTACGTATACACCCCGGTGAAAATACACAAAGCAGTAGGAGAGCAGCAAATCGCGGTGTGGAGGAAAACCATTGAGGCTGTAAATAGAGTAAGTCGTACGCACAGGAATACATTCCGTCAAGTGCCAGTATGGGTCGAGGACGAGACTTAATTGAGTTTGATCGAGGTCAAGTCGTAGGAGCCAAGAAGGCCAGATATTCAATCAGCGCAACTGCAAAGCTGTTAGATTTCCGCGACAAATCGTAGCAAGTGTGTAACCGGAGTACGTCAAATCCGGCAAAACCGCTACCAGTCGGATAAAATTATCACTTTTCATCCGGCTGTTAGCGGTTTTGCCAACAGTTACATTGGATAATCCAGGGTGCCAACGATTAGCTCGCTTCGTACATACGAATTGAATAATCGAGGGCTCCGACGATTAACCCGCATCGTACAGACGAATCGAAAGGCTTGTTTGTAGCAAATCACGTCACAATTTAATGAAGGAGCATCCACAAGCCCATGCTCAAATACACAACGTCAACACATGGCACAACACGGCTGGGACAGTAAACGTGTCCCGATGTTAACGGCACAGCATTGCATGATTCGGCTGCAGTTTGCGAAGGCCCATCGAAACTGGATCATGGATGATTGGAAACGCGTCATATAGTCTGACGAATCCCGTTTCACACAGTATCCCTCCAATGGCAGGCAGCGTGTGTGGTACAAACCGCACGAAGCTTTGGACAGCGCATGCCAAGTTGTGGTATAGACGCCGCTGAAGGAGGTGTAACTGTTTGGGCAGCTTTGATGTGGTCCGGTCTGGGTTCTTTGGTAACTCTTGAGTCTTCCGTCACTGGTTCCAGCTGTGTGCACCTCCTGGCCTACCATCTCCACCCTCACATTACGTGACTCTGTCCAAACCAAGTTCCGATCTTTCAATAGGACAACACTCCAGCCCATCAGTTCCGGCTAGCGATCGACTGGCTCCAGGAGCATAGCAGTGAGCTTCCCACACTCGCATGGCCCCCTCGCTCACCGGACATCTACCTCATAGAGAATTTATGGGACATATTGGAACGAGTTGTTCGTGATAAACCATCCCCACTTACATCGCCTTCTGCTCTACGCCAAGCACTCTTAGATGGCTAATCAGGAATACCTGAGTCTGTGTTTCGATATCTCATGCGTCCGTACCACGACGCTTGACGACGTACCACCATGCTGTCCCGCGTGCGAAAAGTGGTGCCACACTCTATTAGGCAGATGTACGTCAAATTTGTCCTTTTAGTGTATATTTTATCAGATATAATACATATTTATCACATGTATATAACATAAACATTATCATATATAATAATATACACTGGCGGAAAGTGAAAAAAGAACACCAAGAAGGAATTGGCGGACGGTCATGAAATTTACATATGTTAATGGGGTCGAGTTTGCGTGTGTGTGATGTTAATTTCGGGACCAACCGGTAAGCGCTTACGCCACAGCACGGCATAATATGCAAATAATCGTCAGTGGTATTTAAGGAGTACGGCGAAGTGAATGTAATCAGTCGTCAGCGTACGGACACGAGCGAAGACCCTGAAGAAGCTGCAATGCCTGGACATAGAAGACGTGTACGATTTCAGCAGTTGTCGGACTTTGAGCGAGGTCGTCTAGTCGGACTCCGCGAGGCCGGGTGGTCGTATTGCGGAGCGAATTGGACGGGAAGTATCGGTGGTGGTACGATGGTGGCGTAGATGGTCCGAGGAACATTCCCACACGAGAAGACGTGGAACCGGGAGTCACAGATGGACTGATGAGCCGACCGATCGACGCATAAGAAGAGCGGCGTTGTCAAGCAGATCATCCACTGCGACGGAAATCCGAGCTGCCGTTGCACCTGAGGTGACTGTGCGAACAATCCGCAACCGTCTACTGGATGCAGGACTACGTGCACGTGTGCCTTAGGCATGTGTACCTCTGACTCCAGCCCGCCGTCAGGAGCGGCTGCAGTGGGGTCGCCAACGTCTGCACTGGAGAACGCAATGGCGATCTGTCGTGTTCAGCGATGAAAGGAGATTCAGCTTGGGAGCCTCCGATGGCCGTATGCGTGTTCGCAGACGCACAGGGGAGCGTCTCCACCCTTCTTGCATCCGCCAGCGACACACAGGGCCTACACCTGGTCTCCTGGTGTGGTGAGCGATCAGCTATCACTCCCGTACACAACTAGTGTTTGTACCGGGTACGTTAAACAGCACCTCCTACATCAACAACACCATTCAGCCCGTTGTTGTGCCATTTGTAAGGTCGGTCCGTCGTGGTGTTTTCCAGCCAGATAACGCACGCCCACACACGGCACGTGAAACGCAACATGCACTTCAGGGTGTCAGACAACTTCCATGGCCTGCAGGTTCACCGGATTTGTCCCCCATTGAGCACTTGTAGGATTTTATGGGACAACGACTTATCCGGTCTCCACGAGCATCCCCGATTTACGCGTCCAGCTTGAGGATGCTTGGAACTCAATACCCCAAACTTACATCCAACATCTGTACAACAGACTCCATACCAGAATTGCACAGTGTGACGCAGTTCATGGCGGTTCAACCTCGTACTAACCATGTTACATGGAAATGTTATTTTTCAGTTTACCAGCAAATACAGCTGTATGTCTCCTGGTGTGGGGAGCGATCAGCTATCACTCCCGTACACAACTAGTGTTTGTACCGGGTATGTTAAACAGCACCTCCTACATCAACAACATCATTCAGCCCGTTGTTGTGCCATTTGCATGGTCGGTCCATCGTGGTGTTTTCCAGCAAGATAACGCACTCCCACACACGGCACGTGCAATGCAACATGCACTTCAGGGTGTGAGACAACTTCCATGGCCTGCACGTTCACCGGATTCGTCCCCCATTGAGCACGTGTGGGATTTTATGGGACAACGACTTATCTGGTCTCCACGGCCATCCCCGATTTACGCGTCCAGGTTGAGCATGCTTGGAACTAGTTCATGGCGGTTCAACCTCGTACTAACCATGTTACATGGAAATGTTATTTTTCAGTTTACTAGCAAATACAGCTGTATTTTGCCATAATGTTTTGAACACGTTATCCTCTGTATTCCGTTATTATGCTGTTTAAATTTCGTTGGTATCAGACGTCTCCTTCTTGGTGTTCTTTTTTCAATTTCCGGCAGTGCATATTTATCATCCATATGATATAAAATATCATATACAGTGCATAATAACATATATTTATCATATGATAAGATATATTTCAATATCCGAAAAAAGATTTACGATGAATTATGATTTGAAACTAGTTGTTAAGTAGGTTTCAGATATGCTAATATTTCATTTTAAAAAAATGGACCATTTCTTTTTCATTAAGATTTTCACGGAATACCTAATCGCATCGTGTGGAACACCAATGGGTTAGAGGTACTGAAGTCACCTTCAAGCATTTCGTTTTATCAAGTAAATCAACGATATTAGGTCGTGGAAAAACGCATTGGAAATATTGAGCAGATAGTTCTGAAATGAGTTTCTGTCCACATTTAGAGCAGTATGTTGTACATAACTAAATGTATGATCATTAGAATTGATTTTGAATTAATGTAACTGATGTTTCATTTCCTCTCTTTCCCAGCAGCTCAAGTTCCTCCTACAAGTAAAAAAAAGAGAGAGAGGACAATTTTTAGCCCATCACAACTCCATGATTTAGAGGAAGCTTTTAGTAGAAATCAATACCCTGATATTTCTACGAGAGAAGCAATTGCAGAAAAAATCAAGTTACCCCAATCTAGGGTTCAAGTGAGTAATTTGCAAATTTTTATTCTTCTGAAACTCAGTATTAAAATCAATATACAGCGTGTTTATTAATGAAGTACTGCGAATTTCAGTAACATTTTAATGAATGAAGATAGATACAATTTGTATTAAGTGAAACAACTCAAAAGGCCTTACTTTTAAAAATATATATATATATATAAAACATCTCCATGTTCGTAACTGGTATCCCGAATATTTCATTCATGTGTTCTACTTTGCGTCATTTACGCAAAATTAGTGAAACAATGATAGTATCTGTATTTGCGACCTTTCTTCCGATTCGGAATATCTGGAAGAGGTGTTTAATGCACTACGACTTTAGCACAATCCCAAACAAGAGGAAGAAGGTGTCACGGTCAAAGACGTCTTATTGCGGCGGAGCACCACCCTTTCTGGACAAAATGTTTAGCTCTTTGTCTTTCAATTGTAGGGATGCGTAAAGTTTGAATAAGTCCGAATGCTTTTGTGGTCGTATTAAGTTATTGGAAAATAAGCGATGCTAGTTAATTTTATTATATAACAACCGTCCTCCTCCCATGATACCACCCACTCACCGGCTAACATACCCCAGAAGTTAAAAAAATTTCCTGATACGAGGTCTGACAATTTCGTTCCCCAAATAGTCACTCTTGTGGCGATGTGGGAAGAATCACGTGTGCCTAGGCGTGTCTGGATGTGTTTCAAGTATAGTGCGTGCGTTAGCCGCTGACCTGTAGATCCATTCGTGAATGAGCAGCAGCGAAAACAATGCAAGTCTGTGTGTGAGTTTTGAGGTAAAAATTAGTGATAGAAATTTATTGCAGCGCGTTCTGTGTGAAGATGGATATAAGTGCAATTGATACGTTAGGGGCCGTTCATAAAGTACGTCTGTGATTTTTTACTGTTTTTAGACTCCGCCCTACCCCATGTCACATTTTATCCGATTGTTGACACCCAACCCCCGAAAAGTACGTCCTAATTCCCGCACCCCCCCCCCCCCCCCTTTTTTTTTGACGACTGCTTTTAGAAGTCCGTTGAGAAACAGAAAGAAAACATGTAATTATTTAAAGGAATCTTCCATATGTTTACACTTTATCTTCAGAAAATATTTATTATTTAGGCGTAAATTTATTCCCAAATGCTACTCAAACTTTATCATTGTAAAATAAAGATCTACTAATGAACGCATGCATTCAAGGTTGCAACGGTCCCGATCATACCATCTACAAAACACGACAGATTTGGTAGTACAAGTAAGAACTTAATATTGTGATTTAGCTTAATAGCATCAGAAATCTGAAAAATTTCATACCTTTTTTTAACTATCAAAAGATGAAACAAGAAAGATGACACAGAATTTTTGGGTGTAATGAGCACGTCCTTTGAATCCGTTCTGATGCGAATTAAATTTACCAAAGCTATTCACAATCAATGGAACCGGTATGGAAAACAGTAGTATTTGACTGAAGAAAGAACTTTTTCATTCGGATTTTTAATCCCGCAGATATTGCTGTAAACGGAAACGTCAGCTAACGCCCTCTGGTGCCAGACTTGTTCGTTAAGAAAAAATTGAAATTATATGCGAAACATTTCGCAGCGGAAACGCTCTGCAACAAAGAAATAATTTTTCGAATCATGCTCTTAGAAGCAGATATATCGAGAAATACAAGATATGTATCTAAACTCCCTGGTGGAAAAACCATACATTATTTTAAGAAGAAAGTAATTTCAAAAGGCTTTCCGATGTGAGCGGTATCGGTCCAAGAAAGAATTTTTTTCAATCGAGTTTTCAGAAACTCAGTTTTTACTGCAAATGCATAAGACGCAGATATAAACGCTGGCGCTCCCTGATGGCCGAACCGTTCTTTATCAAATATCGCCAATTATATGCAAAACATTTCCTATCAGGAGATGTATCCGGTGCAGAAAGAATTTTTAAAATTGGAGGTTTAAGAGCAGAGATATTGAGAAAAACGCAGTTTTTCTTTACGCCCCGTAGCGAAAAGTGTACGCATTACTTGAAATTTTGAAATTATATGAGAAACGTTTTACACCGGAAACGCTGTCTAACAAAAAAGGAATTTTTCAAATCCGACTTTTAAAGGCAGAGATATTGACAAAAATAAGTTAGACATCTACGCCCTTTGGCGCATTAATTTCAGAAGAAAATATTTTCAAATGTTTATCGACATAAGCGGTATCAGTGCACGAAATAATTTTTTTAATCGAGGTTTTAAAACCTGAGATTTTGCTGCAAAAACCTGCGAAGCAGGAATTTAACCCTTACACCCCTGGTGGCCAAACCATATTTTTTTGAAAAAATTAGAAATCACAACAAAAAAAAAAAAAAAAAAAAAAACCATCCGTCAGCAGCTGTATCACGTGCTGGAATTCTTTTTTCAAATCTTAGTTTTAGAAGCAGAGATATCGGGGAAAGCGCAATTTACCTTTACTCCCCCTGGAGGGAAGTCAATGAATTACTTGAAAATTTTGAAATTACATTAGAAACATGTCGCACCAGAAACTCTGTCCAACAAAGAAGAAAGTTTTAAAATCGGACTATAAGAAGCAGAGATATTGACAAAAACGGGATATAAGTCTACGCCCCCTGGCGGAAAAATCATACATTATTTTAAGAAGAAAACATTCCGAAAAGGTTAGTCTACGTGAGCAGAATCGGCCCATGAAAGAATTTTTTAAATCCTGATTTTAGGATCTCAAATTTTGCTACAAATACATAAGGATCAGAAATCAAACTTTACGCCTTGTAGCAAGTATGAGTTATTTTCTTGTAGGACTTCCGTCCACAGTGAGTAGATTTTAGGTCCCAGCCACCTACAGCGAGTTCGCCTTTTGGGCAGGACACAGAAACGGAAGGAATGAGAGCAAGTCTAGCGACTTTGACAGAAAAGTTTATAGTGAGATTAGAGTACAGTAGATGGCGCCACCGTACAAGTACGATGCTGCACATAGAGAGGTGAAAGAATTTTTGGGGGGCATAGGAAAGGATACCCATTTAACCAGTGGGTCCAACCTGGGGGCCGTCACTTAACGTGGTTCGTCCAATGCACGGCGAATATTAAGTGATTGTTAGCAAATCACACCACCTCCGCAAGATCAGCCCAGGATCGAACCTGAGGACCTTGCGTTGGTAGTCTGACCTGCTAACCACTCAGACATTCGCGGCAAACTTTACGCCTTCTCGTAGTCAAGCCTATTTATACCAAAAATAGAAATTATATGCAAAATATTTCCCATCACAAGCTATGTCCGCTGAAGGAAAAAAAAATTCAAATTGGAGTTTTAGAATCAGAGATACCTGGGGAAAAGTAATTTACTTTTGCTCTCCTAGCGGAGAATCCATGCGTAACTTGAAAAAGTGACTATGCTTAAATAACCTTCGACACGAATGGAATCGAAAAGTCAAAGATTTTTTTGAATTGCATGGAATTGAATGTGTTTTGAATTCGATATATCTGCATTTACGCCCTCTGGCGGCAAAATTTTGCATCGTAAAAAAAAAAAAAACGAAATGAAGGATCATCATTCGCACATTTCAGGCTTCCTAATGCAAACGTATTTTTCAAATCGGACTATTGGTTGCAGAGATATCGTGTGTACAGAGGGACGGACAAACCGATAACTTTTTTTTTAGCACGATTTTTTTTTACCAAAGACGTGCTAAAAAAAGACAAAACAAAACAAAGAAATACCGTCACTATATTTTTGCCACTGGACGTTCGAAATGCAAACCTCCCCCCCCCGGTCACATTTGGTCCCGTTGTCAGGACACCCCCTTCTCCCCCTGTAATCCCGGACGTACTTTATTGACGGCCCCTTAGAGCTATTGAAAGCAGGGTATGGTGAGACGTGGTCAAAGAGATCTGAACGCCAGGGCAGCTTTTTGTGACGTCAGCAGCACCGTCCTTCGTCACGCAGGGCACTACGAAGTTTCGGAAGGTTATTACTTGTCTGCGCTAACAGTTTGGCGCGGGGATCACTAAAGGTGCACATTCCTACAAGTATTGCATGATTACTTTTGTGTTCGAAATTCAAAGAATCTGGTTTAACTCTATCTATAACCCAACGCGAAAACTAAAGTAATACACACATTACAAAGCACATAATTACGTTAAATTAAAAAATGATTAGAGCAGCCAAATACTTTTTATCAAAATGTAGGGTAATTAAACTACATCTCTTTAAAATACCTTATGCGCTTTCATCGAAATTACTTTCCGTAATATGAGTTCACCGCTGATTTTTTTTTTTTTCGTTGCACAACTTTCTTTGTCTTTGATTTTGAGCTTTGCTTATCCTCATAACAGCCATTTATGGGAATTTCCTTGCTTACCTTTCGTTTTCAGCTTTTCTTTTCTTCACAACTATATTTTCCTTCATCTACCGTGTTTTTCTAGCTTAGTAGCAGAATAATGTGAATACTTTTTTCAAGAAATCTTACGCACAGCCTTACTCACGTCACAAAGGGATAGTATCATCTTTTTCACGATAGAGCATTTCTTGCGCATGCGCAGTGTACTCCAGTTATATTAGGTATATCCAAGGACTCCTGGCTAGTTGTAGAAGATATTTTGCTAAGGAATGAATAGCGTTGCTATTGGCTCTATAACACAGATATACAGGTGGTGACACTACGTAATCTTTTTTTTTAAGTTATCATTACAGCATTGCAATTTCTGCCTTAATCAATTATGTGTGACTCTATAGTAAGTAGGATAACCTTACGAACATGTTCCTGAACGGAATCAACATCTGCTTTACATGCTATATTATTTTTGCGTACCAAAGTGCCTGTACTTTTCGATATGTTATTATACTTACTGAAGAAGCGGATGATCTACTGTATTTGCGTTATGTGGAGGAGTCAAGCAATAGAGAAACTGGGAGGAAATGGTGTTCCACAAAATAGAATAGTTGTAAAAAAAAAAAAAATTGTGGGAATGAAAATGTGCTGTTGGACTCTTTCGCAAAGACATAAAATTCGACTCTCTGATTGTGAGAGAGAGTGCGTTATTTATGCCCAAGAAAATAATGAACCGAACATTATGCCTATTACATTAGGAAAACATACATTAATAGATTAATGCGAAGAATATTATGCTTATTCAATTTCATGCTAATGTGTGTTCAGACGGACTTAGGATGAAGCTTCCATATACATATACACTGAAGAGCAATTGAATTAGAGATACCTGTCTAGTAAGGTGCAGCGGCGTCTTTCGCCCTGATGACGGCGGCGATTCGTCTCGGCATGAACTCGACCTGACACCTGATCCACGACCCCTGAACAAGCTACCACAGTTCAAGAAGATTTTATGGAGGGGTGGGGAGAAGAGCCTCGAACATCTCTCTCGATGGCATCGCAGATGTGCTTGATGGGACTGAGGTCAGGTGACCTAGCTGGCCAAGGAAGCGAGGTCACGTCCATGGATTGTTCATCCAACCATTCGGATACAATTCGGGAGCGATGGCAAGGTGCATTGTCTTGTTGCAGGACAGACTGACTTTCCAACTTCAGTTTTTATCCATAATAAACTGTTTTAAGTTTGAAACCAATCCTCCTGTGTCATTATATAACATGAGTAATTTATACTTGGAGTTTCAGCGATCTCAATCCACCTCCCTGATTCGCAGATAATCAATTACAGAAAAGCGGGGGAGGTTTCGTATGTTCACCCAATCAGAGTTTGGGTAAGTTCTGAGGAACGAACCTTTGAAATATTTCCATTGACTGTGAGATGGCCTATATCGTGAACGCCACAGAAGTATAATTATTTTGGGGTTTGTCCACATAGGAGATAAACACGTTTGCTTTCACACTGATATTTCAGTTTTCAGAGCTTTTTCGCTGCTGACAAAATTTCTCCTTTAAGATAGCATCTGTAAAATGAATGCTTTCAACAGTTTCCCGTTCGTACAATTTACTACATTATGTCACATGGGGGACTTGGGGGAGTTTTGAACTGGCTTCACAATGCAAGTCTTGAACTGCTGACAGTTTTATTTTCTTGCGTCAGAAAGGATCCTGATAAAAATCAAGAGGTGGGGTTTGGAAAAAGTTAATTCTAAATTCTTTCAAGACGGAATACTCTTACGCTGTGTTTAGGTGGTATATGTCTTCAGCTGAATTGGAAATTTAATATATTCTTCTTTATACGTTTTCCTACACAAAAAAGGAACACTGGGTGTGCATATATGTCCTCCCGAAAGATCCACGCTAGCTTTTAACCACTCCCTTCCCCCCAAAAAGCAGTTAGTTCACCTACAGTGATCCAGGATTTCTCAAGAGGGGGACAATCAATGTACCGTCAATTATTCTCAATCCTTTGCTGGATGAAGGTCTTCAGCCAAGTCTTTTAGGACTCAGTCTCGAGCAATCCTGTTTCATGTCACTTCGACATGATATCGAATTTCGTCAACCCATCTCCCAAGTGGCCATCTTCCTCTCGCTTGGCATCAGCAACGTGTATGGAATTTTTTTCTGGGAAGGCCGACGAAAAATTGAAATTTCTGAAATCCACCAGAACAAAATTAAACTTAATGAAAAATAGAAGAAAAAATTAAAGCATTTTTTTTCTAATGCAAGTTGATGCATTTTTATTAAATTAAGGCATTTTTTTTCTAACGTAAGTCGCATTTTAAACTAATGAAACACTTTCGGAGGGGGCCAAGGCTCCCTTGTCCCCTTCCTCTCTAAATGCCCCTGCTTGGTGTCCACTCTAATATTTCATTTCTCTAATGGTGGTCACTTGTTCTTTTAATATGTCCAACAATTACCATTTTGCGATCTTCACTTTGGTCGTGATGTCATCCACCTTGTCATTTTTCTAGTTCATGTGTTTCTTTTCCTGCCTTTATTGGATACACCAAGAACGCATGTGTCCATGATTCTTTGAGCTATCGACAGCCTTTGCATGTCTTTCTAAGTTACTGTTCATATCTCTGTTCCATGAGTTAGATCTGGAAGGATGCGTTGATTAAACACTTTTCTTTTAAGACGTAAATTTATATTGAAAAATTTGCTGTTTCTTCTAAAGGCACTTCAGAGCCAAGTTCTGTAATCCTATTAATTTCTTCGATGTGACCATCGCTTGATATATGTTGAACGTCGACTACCAGCACTGTGCAGTTGGCGGACGCTTCTGATGATTTTACTCTATATCCAGACTGGGAGTTCTTCGCAAACTCCCTGGACTTTTGTCATGGGAATGCGTGGGTAGTTCGACGTGGATTCTCCCCGGAAGACCTCATATGCACATTACGTTTTACTGCTGCTCACAGTTTGCATTTTTACTTTTAAACTGAGTAACCACTTAAAAATCGTGGTGGAAAACTATCTGGATCAAAATTGTTTTTTTTGTTTTATTTCTACATTGTTTGACGTACCTACCACAGAGGTGACGCACATGACAAGACGACAAGTAGCAATGACAAGCCCTTGTCGGCGTAGCTTAATTGGAAAAGCATTCTGCTCCGGAGCAGAAAATTCGAGTTCCGCCATTAGCAAAATTAAGTTTTTACATTGGAGTCCGAACGCAAAAATGGATCGTTAGGATCTCCAAGAAATGTGTGATGCTTCCTCCACACATTGTCTGGAATAAATGAATTTCTTTTTCTACAGAGAGTTACTTCAAGCATAGTTTGCGGCGGATTCGGGAAGCTATTATTTCGTCCCGACACTTTCTCCGTGGGGGGTGGGGGTGGGGGTATGTGACGTACAACATCATAGATGACGCACATGCCAAGCAGTAGCAATGATAAGCCCTTGCCGGCGTAGCTTAATTGCGAAAACATTTGGCTCCGGATCCGAAGAATGTGGCTTCTAGTCCCACCACCGGAATATTTGGGGGTTCACAGTAGCAATATCATATTTCTGCCAATAATAATAATAATAATAATAATTGGACCCAAAAGGAAGTATGCAATAAAAATGTCACGGAGAACACTGTATTCTAGCCTTTTTTTTTATTGGAGGTTTAACGACCACCGTGAGCAACTCAATGGGCTATAAGCAGTCGCCCGTCCCTAATTTAGGGTTACTGGTTCCAGGGAAGGGAGAGAGCCAGTGCCATAAGACAAACACAACATCCATGCCTCACCGGGATTCGACCCCTTTAGGACGAATGACCAGAGGCCATCGCTTAGTTTCAATATTCGCTTTTATTCACTTAAAAGAATTACAACAGAACATTCTCAACCTCACACGCAGTGTGAGAGAAGGAGAAACAAAACAAAATGTAGATATTTACAATGAAATGATAATTGTACAAATGAGCAATGACAGGCATTGCATTATTTGCTGTAAACAGCAGTAGCTCTCTGATAATTGTTCATTGAAGTCTTGGAACATCACTGGAGCGAAACAATTTACAGAAAAAAAAATTCTCGCAGTTCTAGTGATATGGGAATCACTGGTGGCAGAGAGTCACTGTGAGGATGAAGAGAACTGTGTACAAAAGGTGACATCAGCAGGAAGCAAACACAATCCAGTTCCAGGAGGAAACATGGTGAGGGAACAGAAAAAAATTTGAAAGTTCCGACGTAGGTTTATTAAAACAGCAGATGAACAGTCTGGGCACTACAAAACCGAAACCAGGGACGACACGGCGACCATGTTTTGAAGAAGGCAGGTAACCGTGCCGCGTCATTCGCCAAGGAGTATTCCAGGGTGAGTCTGGCTTTAACCCTGTTGCGGTAGTGTGCAACCAAGGAGGTAGAGAATGTGATAGGATCTGGATCTTGTAACTGTAGCAGGTGAGAGAAAATAATATATTTAGCTAGGATAAATAAATACGAACAAACTGGTAAAATAGAGGAGAAACTTGTAGAACTGTGGCCGAGGAAACGATAATCTTCTAGGGTGAGATCACTGGTACAAGAAGGATGTGCAAGTTGGAACATACTGTGAAATAGTGGTAGCAGCGCCGGACAGTAAACAAACATGTGTAAGACGTCTCCAACGACGTTACAAAAAGGACAGAGATCTGATGATACTATATTTCTCCAGAACAAAGTCGAAGGAACAGGCAGTCGATTGTGCAAAAACCTCCAGTGCACATTAAGTTCTGAGGAGAGGGCCGGTGAATGTTGGGCAGTAGACCAGACCGAGGTTAGTGCAAAAGAAGGAACAGAGGGAATAGGGCAAGGTACCGCAGAAAAAGAACGGAGAGAACGGTACAGGGTGCGAATGGAAAAACTGTGGAGAGGGAGGAGGTCACCGGAAAAGGGAAGGCAGAACGGGAAAGGGAGAGAGGTAGAGGAAACGGAAAGGAGGCCAGAGGAATCGACTAGGGAAGGAAAAAAGTGATTGAAGAGCATGTTTAAGTTGGAGGAAGTTATCAGAGAGTTCGGGCGAGAGTGGGAGGGTGGGAAAAAGGTCGGAAACGGGTTTCCATGAAAAATCGGGGAGGACCAGTTGGGAAACAGATACTACACCAGCGTGTAGCCATGCAGGGAAAAAGAAAAAGTTGGCAGTAGGGGGATGGAGGACGGAGGAGAAAAAAAGAGGCTCGGAAAGAAGATCAAGAGTGGAAGAGGGGGGTTGACGAATGAGCGGTAAAGACCGAAGGAACTGAACAGCTTCATGGTAGACTAGAGGAAAACGGGGGGGGGGGATGACAGTGTGAATATCCATCTTGAGAAGAAGATGGACGGTGAGGCAGGGATTAAGGGGGGAAGTCAGAATATTAAGCAGAAGAATGGAAGCGGAAGAGTCTGGTTGAACTGTCAAACGGAGGAAATTGAAAATTCTTACAGCTTTATAACGTATGGTAATCTCTGGCATATTGAGGCCACCACAAGTCGAAGGTAGAGATAATACTGAGGAAGATAACCAACGAGTGGATGACCAAACAATGCTGAGCATTGCTGATGTTGTTGCAGTTTGAACGTAGGCTGGTGGCGGTTGTGCAATCCAGGAATGATAAACTAACGAGAGGATGTGGGTGCCAGCAAGCCGTGCACGACTGTAGTAGGTCAAACAACACTTGAGTTTGGACCAGTAAGCAGCGGTGTGACGTAGTTTCCTGACGAGGGGTCTCCAGGTGACAGCCGCTGCTGACACCCGGCTGCCAATGTGCACCCCAAGTATCTTTTGACTGGTGGAAGTCCAATGAGCGCCTCACGGTGCATCGGGGCGATGTCTCCAGGAGCCACACCACAAGCCTGTACACTTTGAAAGATTTAACGAAGCGCCGGAAGCCGCAGCATACACCTGATACCATGCAAGAACAATTGTGAATTGCCATTCTTCTCGGATGAGAACTGTGAGATCATCGGCGTAGGCAGTAAGAACGATAGAATGGTGCCTGTTGCTATGCTGAATAGTGGAGGGGAGAGGTTGTAGAAGAGAACGGATAGAGCAAAGAAAAGGCTCAAAGACTAGAGAGAAAAGTTATCCGGAAAGAGGACATCCTTGACGGATGCCCTTACGAAACGGAATGGGAACTGTAAGGAAGGAGGCCGTCCGGATATGGACAATTGAGTCCTGGTACAGGGCAAGGAGGGCTGTGATGAAGACAGATAGGAAACCGAAGGCAGAGAGCACAGATGCAAGTCACTGATGACTCACGTTAGCAAAGGCCTGCCTCTGATCAAGATTGAGGAAGGCTAAAGGTTCGGAGGAAAGGTGGGCAAGGCAATATGAGTCACGGAGGAGATTAATGTTCGTATGAATGCTTCGGCCAGGGATGGTATACGTTTGATCGGGATGTATGACGGTGGGAAGGACAGGGTTCAATCGAAGAGAGAATATTTTAGTATAAATCTTGTAGTCACCATTAAGGATGGATATAGGATGCCAGTTATCCAACTCCAGCAGACACCCCTTCTTTGGAAGAAGAATAATGTGAGCTAGAGTAAAAGCGGGGGGAAGAACAGATAAGGAAAAAGCAGCTGTAAAGCAAGGCAATAGGAGAGGGTATAGCAAAGAGGAAAACGTACGAAAGAAATTAACGGTCAACCCGTCAGGACCAGGTGACGAGTGACAGTTAAGTAAGGCAAGGGACTGTACTACTTCTGCTGGGGTGATAGGCATAGAAAGAGATGTAACAAGATGCGATGGAATATGTGGTAAGGCACGAAGAATCGAATCAGCATGTGGAGAACTTGACTGGAACTGAGCAAAACGTGACTGGAAATATGTCCTAACGCCGGAGCAAATGAGAGTGGGGTCATTAGTAACAGTTCCATCGGGTAACTTCAGATTACGGAGGTGATGAGCAGAACTTTTGTGGAATTCCAGTTGTTGAACCTGTTCATATAGATAGTCATTTGGCTGGAGATAAAGGAGCTTGAGGCGGTGAAGAGCTTGTTGGGAGACAGGAAGTAGCAAGGTACGAAGTTCAGCTTGGTAATGAGAAAACAGCGGAGAATCAAGATCTAGGGTGGAAAAAATCGAGCGTGCAGCATCAATCTTCATAGAGGCGGTAGTACGTTTTTCGTGGGAATATTGTTTAGTATAAAGAAGAATTTGGGATTTGACATTTAACCAGTGTTGCAAGGGACAAGAAGCAAAAGGGAGCGTATATAAGGCTTGTTGGAGCTGCGATTGGATGGAATATACGTAAGTTGAATCAAGTAAAAGATCATCATCAAGGGTCCAAGTACGGTAGTATTGCCGAGGAGATGGACGGGTGTGAAGACACCTTACGACACAGCTGTGGTCGGAAGAAACTGTCGGTGTGTGAGAAAGGGAGATAACTGAAGGAAGAAGAATTGAAGAAGCATAAAACCGGTCAAATCGGGCAGTTGTAGGGGAGGACGTGGAGTAGGAGCGCCAGGTGTACGAAAGAAGAAATGGGTGCAGGTGTCGAAAAGAATCTTGGAGTTGTAGCTGGTTGATGGCTCTAGAAAGTGCTCTGGTGAGAAAATACCTCGTATCCGTGGAACCGTCCGATCTGTCGAGGGATGGGTCAAGGGTGCAGTTAAAATCACCACCTAAGATGACAATATCAGTGGCCGGAAGACCTTGAACACAGGAAACAAAATGCTCAAAAAGACAGTCTGCATACTGTTGATTGCCGGAAACATAGATGTTGAAGATATGGTGTAGGGGTGGAAGCTCATTATGTTAATTAATGGCGCCTCGGCCAAACACTCACTGGCTTCCAGCGCTGATCAAAATTTCCCCACAGCAGGAAGGAAAACCATTTATAAGGTTCGTTGTCTAGAGACTGTCTATCAACGGTAGTTGAAGACAGCCCGGCGTTCTTTCTCTCCCAGCTTTACTATAAATCTGCTATTCAGGAGAGGGGAAGTAAAAATAATGGCAAAACAATTCCAAGCATAAATTCACTCTCAGGCTTGTTGCAAACTTAACAAAAGAATTTAATCAAAAGAAAATTGTTTCGGCAGCTATTGTTCCTTGACCTCGAGTTCCTGTAACTGCAGTTCTACGTGAAAAATGATCCGGTATCTAATTATTCCAGAATACCCTTTCCTGCCAATACTCTTTGCCCGTTCTTTTTCTATCACCGACGTGAAATGTTTCAATCGTCGTAACCTTCCGTTCGCTCTTTTCCTTTGTTACGGAAGCTATGCTTTGTGTTCCGTCCCGAACACGTGTTCTCTCCAAACGCTTTCTCCGAACGTCGTTCCAGACACACGTGTCTGATTCCAACTACGCTGGCTTTCCCCATGCTCTAACTGGCACGTTCTATCACGAACTTTTCTTTACCCAGTGCTAACTCCCAGCACTATACATCCGTCCACAGCACACGCTGTCGTCAACTGCCTCTACGCTCGCTCCCCGTAGACTGTCTCTCCCGCTCGCTTCCCGTCGACTGCCTCGTTTTCCTACCACTCCTACCCTGAAGATTTCCCCCTAACTTCACTAGCCTTCTGATTGGCTCCTACCTCACTGATTGGTGAGAGAGAGGGAGCCTCGCCTGAGGCTCCCTCTCTCTCACTAGTCGGAGCCCTCCAAGAGCAGGCGCCCCTCCTCGCTCTTCTCGGAGACCCCCCAAACTACCTTTCTCTCCTGACACGTGTCTTCTAACGGTGACCTTCGCCTAGTCCCTTCGTTGACCTCCACCTAATCCCTTCTTTGACCTCCACCTCACGGTGCCCTGCAGCTTAAATGTCCCTCTGGCCAGGAACAATAGCTGTGTCTTCTGTGGATACAATAGACCTGTCAAACAGGCGCATCGAAATGTCAGCTAGTCTGGTGCATTACCACGTGTTACACTCGTTTCACGTGCATTACCACGTGTTACACTCGTTTCCAAATAATATACATGGAAATATTTATTCTGAAATGTTAATATCCATAATGATCGATGGGATTTAAAGTCCATCACACAATTTATATAGGGGCGTAATTTCTCGCCCCTACATATGGTATTGGAAGTTGTGAAGTCGGAAGGACAGAAGCTGCAGTAGGTCAAGATAAATCGGTTTGACCGCTATATCAGTAATGAAGGATCGAAGACGAAAATGGATGGCCACCGCGAGTCCTGCGTGAAGACTAAGTCGATGGACATGGTAGAATTGAAATGGCCAGGTTCGCCACCGGTAGTATGGGGTGTTGGGATGATAGTTAGTCTCCTGTAGCAATAATATATCCGCATCATGCGGTGTAATGTCTTCAAACACTTACGCATTGGTAGGACGGACGGAGCATCCCTTACAGTTGAAAGAAAGTAATTTTAACTTGAAAGAGGTTGTAGTGGTTGAATGTTACTATCAGCACTTCTGTGAAGACTGGTTACACGTTTCTTTAAGTTAGATGTCTGCGCATTAGTGACTGTGTCAATTTTCGGCAAAAGAGCAAGTAGATTCTGAAGTTGGGTGATAATAGTAGGAAATTAAGCATTACGTGATTGAACGCAGTCTAGATGCTTGAGAGGACGTGACGGTTGATTGAGTATGATGAAAGCAAGATCAGACGGCGCCAGCGGCCCGTCTAATGCAGGGAAAGTTTCCAGATATTCTGCGAAAGCTTTTTGATCCAACAATTTCGGAACAGCTGGGGACTTAAGAGATGTAGGAACTGCTGTTGGAGAGAAAGACTGTCGAATTGGCGAACGGGAACGAGAGCAGCGTGGAGAAGACGTCACCGGCGAGGCTGAACTCTGTCTAGTACGTTTCAACGTAGGAACGCTGGGAGAAGCTGGTGGGTGTAGGACAGTTAGATCTGACTCCAGATTAGGGGATCCAAGGGAAGAAGTTGAAGCAACACGACGGAGGGGTTGCCATTCCTTTTCTGAGATAATACCCTCCGAAGAACGTAGAGGTACCACAGCAGCAAGTGGGTTCAACGATGGAGAGGTGGTCAAAGTTCCCGTAGTAGAGATCGAAGACTGCTGATGAATCATCATTTGCTGGGGGAGAAGCCTCTGGAACAACAGTAGCAGGGATCAAGGACGTCTGTGGAGCCGAACTTGGTGTGGCCAGAGAAACTGGTGTTGAGGGTGGGGTGTTGATTTCGGGCTGTATGGAAATAGGTGGCTTAGCAGATACATGTGGACAAGTGAT
Organism: Macrothele yani; assembly: GCA_039090855.1. NCBI lineage: Eukaryota > Metazoa > Arthropoda > Arachnida > Araneae > Macrothelidae > Macrothele > Macrothele yani. The sequence continues at coordinate 39,845,949 of CM077004.1, forward strand.
TGGATGTGGCCATATGCCTTGCATTTAGAACAATGCAAGGCAGTAACGATATCGATCCGGAAAATCTGCTTCCCTACAACCACAGTGCGGTCAGTAGGGCAATTAGCAATGGCATCTTCAGTAGGGAACAGGATCCTTGCTTGGCGACGCAGACCTAAGATGTTCCTGTCATCTGGGTCTGTTGGTGCGGAAGACAGAGTGGAAATGGAACCAACTACTTTTCCACAACGAGAAAGGGCCGCCATTAAGTAATGGTCCTTGATTTCCGGTGGTACGGGGTAGCACGTAACAAGTACGGGGCGCTGCGTGAGCGGGACTCCCAGTAAGGTATGATCCCCAACATGCAGTCCGTCAGATAAGACGCCCTCCATAAACTCTGGCTTCGCAAAATAGATGAGAACAATCCTAGGTTTCCTCGCCATGTGGGTGATCGCTCCCTTAGGGAGGATTTGGCGGACAGCTAAGGAGTATTTCTTAAGGCTGGTGTCCGGAAGGGCATCAAAACATATGCCAAGTTTCTGTGTGCGTAAAACCTCTTGCCCAGCAGCTGAAGTTTCCGGAATTTCGATGCGTAATTTCTTGTTGTCACTAGTGACAATCATATCAAGAGGCGTTGTACATGGATTCTTCGCTGTAGAGGAAGATGAACTGGTACCCTTCACAACGGAAGCATAAGGTATAGTTGTCGTAGGAATGGGCGGAGATAGGGAAGGTCGAGACGCAGTGCTCGCAGAAGCAGATTAAGGGGCAACGGATACTGAAGAAGTTAATGACGTCACTGTGGTGGAAATTGTCGAAAATCAACATCCATAAAGTTGGAAGAAGAGGTGGTAACATCAGATAACGCGGCTTGGAAACCAGCTGCGCGTTGTAGTGACGATGACCGAACGTGGCCAGGCGGGGGCGGAGCTTTGCTATCAAGCTTCAGACCTGGCCTATCAGATGCGGTCGCAGCCATTTGCGATGGCTGGCCTGCTAAACCCGACCCTGGGCAAAGCCAGGACGGAAAAAGAGTTAGTACAAGTAAAGCTTTACTTACAGGACTTCAAGGTCGGACTCAATCGACACAGGAGACGTTCACAACACAGGAGATACACAAAATGACGGCACACACACAAAAGAACACCAATAAACGCAGGTCAAACACGGAGCACAGGTCAACACAACCTTTACAAAGCCATCGCTTAGACCACTGCGCCACCGGGGCGGCGTATTCTAGCCTGAGTGGTGCCGTCTCTTCATCTTCGTACAAACTTTTTTCCCCTTGGAAGAACTGTAGGACTCATGTTGCAATATTGTTATTTCTTTTCATGCACATAATCAAGGAGGTTAGAATAGATGGAGTAAGAGTACACCGTTCCCCTCGTGTGATCAAAATGAAGCCAGCGGAACGTCACGATTCTGACGTCACAGCCTCCGCCGCCATGTTGGTGAGACGCAGTGAGATCATAACATCACATTGAGTAATGATGTGGCTGCCTTTTTTGATTGATATCTTTAAATCTCAGTACGTGGATCAGTAAAAAAAACCTAGCGATTATTAGGTAACATATCATAAAGATTTTAAGCTGGCTATGATACATTTTTATTGATGTTTTTCGAACTTTGTTTTAGTTTTCTAACAACTGCAGAAGGGTATGTGCTTTCGTTACCAAGGTCATAAATAGCTAACCTAAGGTTTTCTATTTATCGTGTTTTACAGGAATCTCTGTATCAAACTGAACCAATTAATATTGTTAGAAACTCAGTTCTACGGGCTCTTTAAAGTTCCTATTTACTCGCAAACCTAACGAACTTATTATAAAGAACAGCACATTATTTTTACGAGTTCCTCTTGACACAAGTACTTAACATTATAGTTAAAGTGATTTGTGTGTGTGTGTGTGTGCTTGGACAATTTCCTCAGATCATCAGATACGCATAAATTACCCTTGAGAATATTTTTTACGTATCAGTTTATGGGTCCTACCTTTGCAAAATTGAACTCTTAAGAAAGTATGAGCTACAGCGCTTAGAATAAAAATAAGCAGTCGAATGAAATTTTCTGCATTTTAAAATTTTCATTGTGAAAATTTCGTTTAAACGTTTACTGGAATTCAATGGGAGTGACGCAGAGGCCCGGACCTCCCCAGGAGGTATCACTTGATCCTTCGTTCTCTGTATTGGCTGCTTGTTTTTAAATATAATTTTATGTGGTTTTGAATATATATTTTACCGAGAATGGGAATTTTAAATATATTTGTTTTTGTTTCTGAATATATATTTTCACCTTAATATGGCGGAGATATTTTTATCGCTTCCCAATTACTTTGGGAGATGTTTTCTACAGAGTGTTTTAATTTGCGTCTTCAATAATTTGCCACCCCTGTAAAAAAATCCGGGGTACGCTGATGGAACTTATTAACATAAACAGCACAAAAAGTAAAATCACGAATTTGTCGCTTTATGTGAAACATGCCTTCATCGTATTATATGCACGCATGTCTGAGAATGCGTCACTGAGAAAATTCATCCGTTTTACCGCGACGCACTCTCCGCCGCCGTCAGCACAGATTGAGATCCCCATACATTAGTATGATTAAGTATAAAAATGACACAAATGTGAAAGGTATATCAATTCTTAGTAAATGAGAACATTACTGTGGACAATTTCTCGAGGGGAAGTATAATCTAAATTCTGATTTGCTTAAAATTTGGTCAGTTTCAGAACCGTCAGTTCTTAATCAAACTACAATGCTTTGCAAAAAAAAGTTTAAATTTAGAGAAAAATTAATATTCTGTGCATATTTTCCTATGGAAGTTACACCAGCAAGTTCTTTAGTTGATGAGTTGACCCATGCAAAGGTACAGCATGATCGCATTTTGAAAACAGTATAACTTTTTTGATAAAAAACGGTCTATTCCTTATTCCCCCAATGGTAAAAAGTACAAGTAACGTCTCACTGGGCGTGGCCATCAACTCCGCGTCGTCTGCTCAAAGTACTTCTAGTCTGGGGCGTCATCCGTACTCCATTCATTCTAACCTCCTTGTACATAATAATGCAAGCTGCACTTGTCAGTTGCCACTTAACGAATCAGCAGTCAGCAAGCAGCAGCAGCAGCAGCGCTCAGTCGAACGGTCTCGTACGCCTGGGGGCATACAGACGCTCCCGACGTGAGAAGAACCGGATTGGTCTTGGGATATCAGTGCGTAAGACGCCGACCGGAGAACCATTTCGAGGCAGGCAAAAAGGACTATCGAGTAATGGCGACATGTAACTGAAGAACTGTTGTTTTATATCATCATCATCATCATCATCATCATCATCATCATCGTCAACCATTATCAATCCACTGTTGGACGAAGGTCTCCCCAAGTTTCCTCCACAACGGTCTGTCTTGTGCCAGTCTCCTCCATGTCACACCTGCATACTTTCGAATTTCATCCACCCATCTCCCATGTGGTCTTCTTCTGGGTCTTTTCCTGTCCCTTGGAATCCAATCTAAAATTTCGGCTGTCCATCGATGATCTGTCCTTCTGGCAGTATGTCCAGCCCATTGCCATTTCAGGGATTTAACTCTGATCATGATGTCTTCCACTCATGTCATTTTTCGGATCCACGAGTTCCTCTTCTTATCTCTCCTGGTTACACCAAGCATGCACCTCTCCATGGTTCTTTGAGTTGTTTGCAGCCTTTGTATGTCTCTTTTAGTTAAGGTCCACGTCTCTGCACCATACGTAAGCACTGGAAGGATGCATTGATCAAACACTTTTCTTTTAAGACATAATGGCATAGTGCTCTTGAAAATTATGCTGTTTCTTCCAAAAGCTCTCCAGGCAAGTTTTGTACGCCGATTAATTTCTTCATCAATGTGACCCTCACTTGATATCTGCTGTCCAAGATAAACGTACGTGTCTGTTATCTCCAGCATTTCTCCATCAATCGATAAATCTTCATTTCTTGTAAAAGCATTGAACATCACTTTTGTCTTCTGAAAGTTCATTTTTAATCCCACTTCTTTACTCTTGTCAGCAAGTTCCTGGATCATACTCTGCAGCTCTGATGGGCTAGTTGCAAAAATGACTACGTCATCAGCAAAACGAAGGGGGTTACATAATCTCCATTAATCGTTATCCCCTTGTTTTCCCAGCTCAGTGACTGAAAAATACCCTCCAATGTGGCATTAAAGAGCTTCGGAGATATGGTGTCACCTTGTCTCACTCCCTTTCCAATTTTTATGTGTGTTGTGTTTTCAAACAGCCTAATCTTTGCACTTGCATTTTCATAGATGTTATTAATAATATTAATGTATGCATCTTCAATACCGCAGGTTTTCAGAGCCATTGTAACTGCTGATGGTTTCACCGAATCAAAGGCTTTTTCATAATCGATAAAAGCCATGCACAATGGAAGTTAATATTCCCTCGCTCTTTCAATTAGTTCTCTCAGCACATGGATATGATCTATTGTGCTGTAGCCACTCCTGAATCCAGCTTGTTCTCTCGGTTGAGCCATGTCCAGTGTTACCTTCAAGCGGTGTGAAAGAACTTTAGTGAAGATTTTATAAACTACTGATAGGAGGCTGATAGGTCTGTAGTTTCCGAGATCCTCAATGTCACCTTTCTTATGTAGCAGGATCATTGTAGCGGTGTTCCAATCCTCAGGAATCTTTCCTTCATTAAGGCATCGAGTGAAAATTTGGGCGAGTACTGTTTCGATTTCTCCACTTGCTTCTTGTATGATGTCTACAGTAATTCCATCTTCTCCTGGAGCTTTTCCCCGCTTCATGTTTTTGATTGCATGTGCAACTTCTGCTGGAAGGACTGGAGGAACTCTGGTACTGGTATCTTTCATGATGTCTGGAGTGTATGTATCATCCGTTTCATATAATTTGGAGTAGAAATCTTTCACTCTTGTCAAAATTTCGCCTCTATTTCTTGTTACAGAGCCATCTTCTTTTCTCAGTGCCATAATCTGTTTTCTTCCCTTACTGAGATGTCCCTTTGCTATCTTTAGGCTTTGGTTGTTTTCAATTGCTTTCCTCACTAGTTCACAGTTGAATTTTCTTACGTCTTCAGTGATACTTTTTCGTACTGTCTTGCATAGCTCTATATATTCCACTTTGGAAGTCACATCTTCTTCAGTTGTCCTCATCTCTCTTCTTTTTTGCATCAACATTTTCGTTTTTCCTGATAATTTGTTTACATGCAACTTGTTCTTAGACCCAGCTAATTTTGTTGCTGTTTCCATAAGAGCTTTGGTTACTTTTCTGTTAACTTCAGAGATGTCCACTTCTTCCGATGTTAGGCCTTCTAAAGCAGAGAACCTGTTCTTCAGTTCCAACTTGAAGGTATTATGGTGTTTTTTAAGGTTGGTTATGTCAATAGATTTTGTTTGTCTTATATATGTTTTATATATGGTGATGTATCTCGATCAGGACGATGGTCCTGTAATAAAGTTGTTCATTTACATATGCGTGTATTCGTATGTGGAGAAAGATGATTGCTAACAATTCTTATTTGATAATGGGCGTTTGGTAATGAAATATTTATCGAATGAAGTGCGCTGTGACGGAGTGAACCATCCCGGTGGACTAGCAGTCCCATGGTTCGTTACGAGCTCAATAAATGAAAGACATACTTTATTTTACCATTCATTAAGACTGTTCTCCTCTTCTTTTCAGGTATGGTTCAAAAACCGTAGAGGAAAATGGCGTCAAAGTCAAAGAAAAGACAAGGATAGTAAAGACATCCCTACTACTGGAAAGAATACTCGCTCAGATAAATCAAAGAGTCCACTTAGCACCTATGTGGCGCAGTCCAGCACTCCTAACAACGGTGAAAATTCACTATGCAGACCATCATCAACGCATACTTCAGCATCATCGAAAGATTTGACATCTCTGCCGTTGATGGCCCTCTCAGCATCAACGAAAGACGCTAGTTCTGCGTCGACGCCTGTGATTAGTCCTTCAGCTGCAACGGATTACTACTCTTCAATGAGCAATAGCTGTATGCCTAAACGAACAGCCACCATCTCCAATCCACATCACCAGTACGCCTCTGCACCCTATACTACGAACGGCTTCCACCAGAATATGCATCCACTATGCGGACCTTCATCTGAGAACACTTCAACATCATCGAGTGATTTGACTTCTCTGCCGTTGACGGCCCCCTCAGCATCAACAAACGACGCTAGTTCTGTGGGGACGCCTGAGATCAGTCCTTCAGCTCAAACTGATTACAATGATTTGATGAGTAATAACGGTATGCAGAGGTTGACACCCGCCGTTCTCAACCCGTGTCACCAGAACGCCCCTGAAACCTATATTCCGAACGGCTTCCACCAGAATATGCATCAACCATGCAGACCTTCATCAGAACATACTGCATCATCATCGAAAGATTTGACATCTCTGCCGTCGATGGCTCTCTCAGCATCGACGAACGACGCTAGTTCTGTGTGGACGCCTGCGATTAGTCCCTCAGCTGCAACGGATTACTACTCTTCAATGAGTGATAATTGTATGCCTAGACGAACAGCCACCATCTCCAACCCACATCACCAGTACGCCTCTGAACCCTATACTCCGAACGGCTTCCACCAGAATATGCATCCACTATGCGGACTTTCATCTGAGAAGACTTCAACATCATCGAGTGATTTGACATCTCTGCCGTTGATGGCACCCTCAGCATCAAAAAATGTCGCTAGTTCTGTGTGGATGCCTGAGATCAGTCCTTCAGCTCAAACTGATTACAATGATTTGATGAGTAATAACGGTATGCAGAGGTTGACACACGCCGTTCTCAACCCGTGTCACCAGAACGCCCCTGAAACCTATACTCAGAACGGCTTCCACCAGAATATGCATCCACTAGGCGGACCTTCATCTGAGAACACTTCAACATCATCGAGTGATTTGACATCTCTGCCGTTGATGGCACCCTCAGCATCAACAAATGTCGCTAGTTCTGTGTGGATGCCTGAGATCAGTCCTTCAGCTCAAACTGATTACAATGACTTGTTGAGTAATAACGGTATGCAGAGGTTGACACCCGCCGTTCTCAACCCGTGTCACCAGAACGCCCCTGAAACCTATACTCCGAACGGCTTCCACCAGAATATGCATCCACTAGGCGGACCTTCATCTGAGAACACTTCAACATCATCGAGTGATTTGACATCTCTGCCGTTGATGGCACCCTCAGCATCAACAAACGACGCTAGTTCTGTGTGGATGCCTGAGATCAGTCCTTCACCTCAAACTGATTACAATGACTTCTTGAGTAATAACGGTATGCAGAGGTTGACACCCGCCGTTCTCTACCCGTGTCACCAGAACGCCCCTGAAACCTATACTCCGAACGGCTTCCACCAGAATATGCATCCACTAGGCGGACCTTCATCTGAGAACACTTCAACATCATCGAGTGATTTGACATCTCTGCCGTTGATGGCACCCTCAGCATCAACAAACGACGCTAGTTCTGTGTGGATGCCTGAGATCAGTCCTTCAGCTCAAACTGATTACAATGACTTCTTGAGTAATAACGGTATGCAGAGGTTGACACCCGCCGTTCTCAACCCGTGTCACCAGAACGCCCCTGAAACCTATACTCCGAACGGCTTCCACCAGAATATGCATCCACTAGGCGGACCTTCATCTGAGAACACTTCAACATCATCGAGTGATTTGACATCTCTGCCGTTGATGGCACCCTCAGCATCAACAAACGACGCTAGTTCTGTGTGGACGCCTGAGATTAGTCCTTCACCTCAAACTGATTACAATGACTTGTTGAGTAATAACGGTATGCAGAGGTTGACACACGCCGTTCTCAACCCGTGTCACCAGAACGCCCCTGAAACATATACTCCGAACGGCTTCCACCAGAATATGCATCCACTATGTGGACCTTCATCTGAGAATACTTCAACATCATCGAGTGATTTGACATCTCTGCCGTTGATGGCACCCTCAGCATCAACAAACGACGCTAGTTCTGTGTGGACGCCTGAGATTAGTCCTTCACCTCAAACTGATTACAATGACTTGATGAGTAATAACGGTATGCAGAGGTTGACACACACCGTTCTCAACCCGTGTCACCAGTACGCCCCTGACACCTATACTCCGAACGGCTTCCACCAGAATATGCATCCACTATGTGGACCTTCATCTGAGAATACTTCAACATCATCGAGTGATTTGACATCTCTGCCGTTGATGGCACCCTCAGCATCAACAAACGACGCTAGTTCTGTGTGGACGCCTACGATTAGTCCTTCAGCTCAATCAGATTGCATTTACACGATGAACAATAGCTGCATGCAAAGACCGACACCCACCGTTCCTAACCCAAGTCACCAGTACGTCCCTGAACCGTATACTCCGAACGGCTTCCACCAGAGCACGTACGATCATACTTACTACGACAATATGCCACTCAATAACTACGGCCCACCACCTATAGCTCACGAACCACCCCTAGCTGACACTCCAATGAATTACAACTCAAGGATGACAAGTAATTCACATCTGACATGACCCAGCATTCTATAACGACTACTGCAAATGATTTCAGCTTCAGTTGCAGTTATGTGAGAAGATACACTACGGACACTACCGCTGATAGGAGCGGAATCTTTGAATTTCCCAATTTGTAGCCAATTAACAATAAAGATAAAAGAAAATTGTAACTTATTGGGGGGGGGGACAACAAAGAAACTGCCTAATGTGAAGGACAGGATATTGTTTTTTTCTAAAGCTGCATTTGTTCCTTGAACTGGTGAAACAACGCATCTCTGAAATTCATGTAGATATATATTTGATATTGACTTGTGTAAATTCGAAAGATATATCAGTAAGCCTGCGTCATCGAAAATGTATATTCTTTTAGAATCCTTTCACAATATTTTACGCGTTACTAGAGCGTTAATCGAACTTTATTGACAGACTTGTATTGACGAGGTCTTGTTGAGATTTATCCATTTAAGGAACTTTAAAAATGTGAATGCTGCCCCATGTGAAATATTAGCATAGAGGAGCACTGTGAGGAATGTGTGCGAATAGACTCAGCCGTGCGAGGAATGTGGAATGTACAGATAAAGCAACGGAGGGGTATGAGATATAAAGATGAAGCATTGTAAGGAAAATGAGTTAGCGTGAAACTATGAGGAAAATAGAAAGAACAGCCAAGAAATATAGATGAAACCCTTTCTGGAAATCTTGAAGTTTGGATTTAAACTGGCTTGAACGGAAAACAGCTTATACGCAAACGTGAGCATATTTTATGTTAATCGAGCCCTATGATTACACATCTCTTGTGAATGCACGCATTGCTTCTCACAAATGCATATCACACAACGTAACACTGGCAAGACTGGCACATAAATAAAAGAAAAAAAAAATATATACTCCTAGTCAACCTAAGAGTGAACCACTATGGAGGGTACGAAACAGCTACCTCCGCTACGAAAAATAGTCCCTATCGTTTAGAGTGAAAAGCATCAGAAGTATTGCTTAGAATCCATTTTTGTTTGCTCAACAGTTTATCAGACAAAATTGCTATCTAAAAAAAGAATTCTAGAAGTTAGAGCGCTTTTAGAAATAAATTTGTTCTGAGAAGTTGCTGAATCAAGAGCTTCGCATTTTCGGCTATTTCTGCCAACTTGGGATACAACCCGGACAGGGGGAAGGGGTGGAAGACCTCTTCCAACATTAACAACACAGAAATAATAAATTGACAATCGGGGAATCTCGAAGGGTGCTTTATTTAAACAGGCAGTAAGGGAAGTAGTTCGGCCTCCACCAAACCCCCACTCACAATCCCCACTGCTTGTCAGATGTGTGGGTGGGTGGGTGGAACAGAAAGGAAACAGTAGAAGAGCACATTAACGCGGATGGATACCGTTCTTGGGTTCCACGACGAGATGTGATAAAGCTCTCCCGGCTTTCCCAGTAGTACACTTTTGGGGTGAATTGGAGTATAGCTATTTTCTGTTACGCACAACTGCTTACAAAAAAAAAAAAAAAAAAAAAAAGAAATTTGTGACTTCTAAAATGAAAACACCTTTTGGGGAGGCATAATTTCAGGGGAATGAATTCATAAAAAAAGGATTTTCTTTGGAGATTTTATACGGGGTTTTAGGATTTCATACAAAATCTCAAAATGTAACTTTTATTCCATCTCGCGCTACACTTTCCTTTTCTCCACAAAGCGTGAGAGAAATTTCTCTGAGTCAGTTCCCCATTAGACACCGGATGTACGGTTATTTGCTAAGACGACAATGTGTCTATTCGTAGTATTTGCCCTTTGTATGTTGAATGGAGATTAACTCTATCGCGGCTCTTTTGATGCTTTTCAGGTTTCAATTTCAATGGTGCCAACTAATACACATGCCCTCACATTTTTACTTTGAGGCTTAAGATTTACCGAAAAGCGGTGTGGTTCTTTCTCTCGGGGAACAAGGCGTTTCTTGGAGACAAGTGAAAGAGGCGAAGGACAGTTGTCTCTAGGTTTAGGCAGCTAGCAGTCACGAAAATACGACGAGGTAATTGCCTCAGGCGAGCCCGGGAAGGTCTTAGGTGAACCGGGAGGTGAGGGGATTTCACGACAGCGCGAGAGATGATCGCAAGCGAGAGAGTTAGAAAATAAAGGACAGCTAACGGACAACCTTTGCGGGCAATTAAATGAAGAAAAGAATAAAAGTTTTTTAGACATATTTACGAATCGCAAGAAATATATGCATACTATTTTACTATCATCTTCATCTATATAAGACTTAGCAACTCAACCACGCAATGTTTATGAAGTTAACAACAAGAATTAAAAGATAGCAACGAACTTATTTGTAACGTACCAGGAGATGTGACGTACCTGCCAGAAGGACGCACACGACATAAAGGCAGATAGGAATCGGAATGAAATTACCGCGTAGCTCAATTGGTAGAGCAACTTATTCCGGAATGAGGGGATCCGGGTTCGAATCCTGGCGTGGACAGAAATGACGGAGAAATTCACTTCGTTATAATGGCGCCCGAACTATCCGGATGACCCGACCGTTCACAATCTCGCAATGGTGTGATGTTATTTCCACACCGCGTGATCGGAAAAATAAGAGCAGCACTTCGAAAAAAAAAATAAAAAAAAAATGACGGAGTAATTCACTTCGTTATATGTTAACAGTTACCTAGAATAACGTGATGAAAGATACACTTCAAAGCTGCTTCTCAGGAAATGAAACTATCAGAATATTGGTTTCTGCAGGACCTCGTTGTTGTCGTTTGAATTGGAATAGATTCTGTTTTAATTTTCACTGCATTTGTATCTCTCTGGTCCTATAAGTTTCTGCAAAAGTGCTTGGCATTTTATTTATTTTCCCGACCTGTAATTTCAGAAAAAATTATGTTTTGCAGAATATGCCTTATATGTTGAATGCCGGGAAAACATTTTCCATCTCTTTGTAGATTCTGTTGAGAACGAAACAATTTGTAGAAGATGTGTATGAGATTTCATTTCAGATTATACTGTAGAATGCAATGTTAGTCTTCAAAGAAAGACTGTAAATATGTTCATTAAGAAATAAAACATGTGAATAATATTACATCAGTTTCAAATTTCTGTGTAATTATTATTATTATTTTTAATATCCAGAGGACATTTTGTTTCAGATTTGCATTGTATTTTTTACGTCATAAAAATAATATTGTCATTATTTGTCTAATAAATTCTTCTCTTCCTGTAAGCTGATGATTGTACTGTATACAGTAACTTCATTCTCCAAGGAGTGATTTCAAAATTGCGATTCTGCGGAATCAAATGATAGTAGAGTGTTGCATCAGCTTCAATTGAAAATTTCAAAGATTGCATTCTGTAATGTTTTAATGTCTTAAGAGGGACGTCAAGTAATTTTGCTTCCTATATTTCCAATGGAAAAACTTCTGTACACATTTTCTTCACAATTAATGCGTTCCCAAGGATCAAAATTGGATCATCGATTAAAATGGCTTCATTTTATAACTTGGAATACTTAATATTTTGAAAAACATAACCATAATTATGCAATCCAACATTTGTTTGTCTACTGACGTCATCAAAGTACAGGTCGCGCCATCTTTTTTCTGGTTTCAACACCACCAAAGGAAAAGTTATTGATTTTTAATATAATTATGGTTATGTTTTAGAAAATATTAAATAATCCAAGTTATAAAATGAAGCTATTTTAAACGATGTTCAAATTTTCATCCATGGGAACGCTTTAATTGTGAAGAAAATGTGTACAGACCTTTTTCTATTGGAAGTAATAGGAAGCAAAATTACTTGACGTCCACCTTTGCCATTTGCGGATTGTTTTGTTGAAGCAGTGTGCACTTAAATGACAACTAACTGCTGTGACGTACTATAGAGGTAAGGCACATGTCATGACGGCAAAGTTGCAGAGATAAATTCGGTCGGTGCAGCTTAATTGGGAAAGCATTCAGCGACGGATGCTGGTTCGATCCCCGGCACAGTGAAATTTGTGTTTCGTTGTATTGGCTCCCAATAGTGGAAATGAATCTATTAGCATTTGGGTTTTTTGAAAAGTGTGTGATGGTCCTTCCACACAACGTCTGGAATTAATGAGAATTCCTTCTTCGCTTCAAAAACGTGTGATGATTCTTCCACACGTCGTCTGGAAGTGACGAGAATTTCTTCTCCTACAGAGTTACTTCAAGCCTGGGTTACAACAGACTCGAAACCTGCGATTTCTTTCCCCAGTCCTTCTCGGGGGTGGGGGAGGGGGGCTTTATATGTCACGTACTACAGAGGTGAAGCTCATGTCAAGAGGGCAAGTAGCAGTGATAAATTCCGTCATTCAGCTTAACTGGGAAAGCATTCGATTCTGGAGCAGAAGAACTCTTGGTCGAGCCCGTCATCGACAAATTTCTGTTTTGCTATGCGGTCACAGAGACTGAAATAGCAAGAAATGGAACTTGCATAGTATCCAAAGACTGGCTTTTGGCTTTCTGGTTGTTGACTAACAAATCCACTTTGCGGAATTGCAACGCAGTTTAGTAACACATACATAAAACAATCTCGCAGACACAATCACATAATCAACGTAGATAACTCATTTGCCGTACAAATCATCAAAATAATACGGTGTTTAAATTTAAAGCAGTATATAGTTTTATGTTAACACTACACGCACCTGTCCACACTGGGTGCGTTTTTTATTTACTTCCGACTCACTGTCAACCGGTTTTTTTATTGGAGGTTTAACGACCACAGTGAGCAACTCAATGGGCTATAAGCAGTCGCCCGTCCCTAATTTAGGGTCACTGGTTCCAGGGAAGGGAGAGAGCCAGTGCCGTAAGACAAACACAACATCCATGACTCACCGGGATTCGAACCCGAACCCCGTTCGGACGAATGATCAGAGGCCATCGCTTAGACTACTGCGCCACCGGTGCGGCACTGTCAACCGTTGCCAAGAGGTATAAAGAAATTCGGAGGATCTGACATGACGTTCAGAAAGAAATATAGCTGAGATGTAACATAATTTACGTAAAAAACGACTCACTGAAAGGAAAGTTAAGGGAAATAAGTCACTTGCTCAAAAAAAGGCCAACGCTGTGTCTTTGGCAATTACTCCGTACAAATGATACCTCTGCGCCTGAAATCCCAGAAAACTGTGTGCCTATATTTTAAAGATGCTATTCCTCCTTCCCTACAATAATCGAAAGTAAAACATTTCGATGTAACGAAAACGGGTAACGGTGCTACATTATCAAAACCATTGTTGAAATGTGATCGTGCCGCCTGCTGTCCCATAAAGTGACGTAACAATAGGTAATTTCATTGCTACTCATCAATATCTTTCACTGAGCGATCGCCGAACATTATTTCATCACGTTTAACATAAACGTAATGATATTTCGTTGCAATCTGCATAAATTACGATGCTAAATGAGATAAAATCCGTTACAAAAATACATTTTGCTGCTATGCATCTTTCCCAGTAGTTGTAAAGTATCCATCGTAATAAAATTTGGCTCCCTCTCTACTCACCCAACGAGGGCGTGGGAGGGTGGTTCTTTGGTGTTGATGAGAGCTTTAAAATGATGAATAGCACGATGGGGTGTAACCTGTGGGTATCCTTAACCAAAAGGTAGTAACCCCCGTCACTAACACACTTGCGATTCAGCTTTTCTTTCTATCTTGAGGTCAGCCCATGCGCAGATGGGCTTTCTTTACTACATCACATTTCATCGGTGTCAGGGTAGTTTCTTACGGTCTTCTAAATCTGAGAAATACATAATGATAATAATAGTTTTTGAAAACCTAAACAGTCGAATTCTCTTTCTGTTGCCGCAGTCACATTTTAGTAAATACATACTATTATCACTCACATATCTTCTTTCATTGCTTTTACGACAACATGCATTAATCATCCTATCTAAGTATCACTCAATGTCAGGAATTAGTAAACCTTTGTTGTTCCTTATTATGATTTAATAAAATTTAGAATATACCGGATTGTGGGTCGTGACTGACGAGGATATATGCAATGTGTTGCACGTATATGAATGTATAATGCTGAATCACTCGTTTTATTCCGCACCCAAAAATATCTCGGCATGCGACAGATGCATAGCATAAATTTTCTACAAAGTGTACCAGGGTACTCTCTCGATTATTTTTCCTTCCCCTTTCTGGGAGAAGTAGTCGACGATGTTCAAATGACCGAATTTTTTTATTGAGAGTCATAGTGATGCACCTAACTCTTAATCTGTGACATTGATGTGCAGGAAATCATAAACTTTGCTTTGCTTGCGAGTCAGTAATGTGGTTAACGCGTCTTTCTTAATTCCGAGAGCAAGCTGACGCGGGACCCTCAGCCTGGGGCGGATTGGTTCGACTAAACCAGCCCGGGTGCGTGTGTTTTCGGTCCACTCTGAAAACACACGCACCAAAAAAGAACTCCACATAAATTAAATTCCATCATCGAAAAACTCTTTAGATCCTGGATGAAAGGGAACTGTTGAAAAATGCATCGTAAAACGAATTCAGTCATGAACACAATTTAACGGTGAAAGCACTTTAAAAAATCGCCCATGATTGAATTCAGCCTAGAAACAGATTATTTTATTCCTTTGAAAAATTTGATTGTGACACAGAAATAAATAATGAACCAGGAGTCTTGTAGATCCCGATTTCTAGCTAAAGCACCAAGAAGATCGTTCTAGAAACGCTGACATGTTCACGTGCTACATAACAACTTTCCTGCGCAATTAATTTTATATTTATTTTGTCCTTCTGCGCAATGGTATTAGTATCTCTTCCTTTAGTGGACTTCTTTTTGACGTAGGACTACTTCTGACTCCGCGGGTAGTATGGGGAGACCTTCGGCCTACCGCCTGTAACAAAAATAAATCCCAATTGAAATCCTTATAGTGTTAAAAATACGTGCCGCCCTCACTAATCGTGTTAGCATATTCGTGTACAGCGTGGAGTCCCATTCACGTACTGCGCTATACATCGTACGCGCTACGCTTTCCTCGCTCCCTGTGCGCGGGAGAGATGATGTAATATTTCTGGGTGTGCCGCCATGTTTGACTCGGTCTTTCTCGGCAACAGTGCTGAGACGTGCCAAGCCCGAGCTCTAAGCCCATCTTGGCCCCGACCAGGGGTCGGGCTCCATAATACTTACTGGGATCAAGCTCTGACAGAAGGAAAGAATTTTCTTTGTTTTTTCAAATATGATTTTGTATGATTTATCACACGAGACTTTTTTTACACTTTCTAGTCGTTAAATAGAATTCTTCGGCAGCTGGGTCTAGCTGAGGAGTGGAAACTCGGCAGGGTTATTCACTCCGGGCTTGGGTAACAAATGCCGTAGTCCATGAATCACTGAATTTCTGTGAAGGAAAAGTTACTTAAGAACTATAGGTAGTAGACAGCAAGCTTACGGAATTTTGCTCCCTACCTCAAGTGGACAGCTCTCTGCTAATTCTACTGATCAACGTACGACATAGATTGTTGTGCCTCTCGATCTGTCCTGACGCCCAACCCCCGAAACATTTCGGGAAAAAATGAATACCCAATAGGTAATGATTTTTAATGCCTGAACATGTTAATCATAGTTTTTGAGCCCGTTCGGGCTCGAGCTGAGATACTTCGGACTCGCTCGGGCTCTTGAAACTGAGCCCGAACTCAGCTCTGCTCGGCAACCGTGAGCGCAACACAACTGTACTTGGTATCGTTTTAAAGCTCTCGACGAGATCTATTCATATATACCGAGAACGTTTCGCATTGCTTTGAACTCCGCATTTAAAAAATTGCTTCTCTTGTAAACCTGTGGATACTTTTGCGGTTTATCTCGATAACCGTGAGTGCAAAACGACTGTGCGTGGTATCGATTTAAAGCTCTCCACGAGATCTATTGGGTTGGTTCGAATGAAGTATCCGACAAAGGACCAGCACACGTGGACCGCTAGAACGGAAAAGTACGACAACTTACCTAGGCAAAATAATCCCCCTCGGCATCGACACATAGTTGCCATCTGTACAGCAGGGCCATGATCACGGAACGAAAAAAGAAGTGTGGCTGAGACCCGAAGGAGTCATCAACTGCACGTTGAACCTCGTTGTCTGTCGTGAACTGTTTCCCGGTCTGTCGAAAGACCGGGAAACTTGTCGGATACAAGTCCGGAGAATAGGCAGGACGAGGTAGTGCTTCATAGCCCAAGGCACTTGGAGTCAGCATCGTTTATTGTACGACATGAGGGCGAACGTTGTCCTGGAGCAGAAGAACACCATGTCTGTTGACCAAAGAAAGTAGTTTCTGCAGCAATTTCTGGTGCATCTGGTGTCATTCAGCACAATAACGTTCTGCAGTGATGGTTTGGTCTCTTGCCAAGAAACTCCGATGAATTATACCGGCTGTGGAACACCTGAGAAGGTGCATCATCTTTTAGGTGTGTAGGGGTGACTCAGGATGTCGTCCAGCAGACTGTGCCTTGCTTAACCATTGTGCAGATCGTTTCCGATTATCATAAAGAACCCACTTCTCGTCGCAGGTAACGATTCGATGCAGTAGAGTTTCCTGTTTGTTTCTGGAAAGCAGCTGCGTGCAGACTTCCAAACGGCTAGTCTTGTTGGCAGTTGTCAACTCATGCGGAAGCTACATGTCCAGCTCTTTGACCTTACCCAGCGCAGCCAGACGCCGAACAACTGTCGTGTGGTGGACAACTACCTCGGCCGCTATCTCACGACACGTTTTTCGGGGTCCGTTTCAACCACACGTAACAGAACATCGTCAGAAAAAAGCAATAGGCCGAGGACCACGTGCTTCGCTTTGCAGGTCCGTATCTCCGCTTCGAAACTTCACAAACCATCGCCAAATGGTTCGTTCATTGGCTGTATTTTCCCCAAACGCTTTGTTAACGTTTTGAGCGGCAATTCCTGCAGACTTACATAGTTTGAAGCCATAGAGGAAGATGGCTATTAAATCCAGCGTCCGCATGTTTCCTTTGCAAGACACGTTACTTCCAAACAAGCCACGCCTGAACCTTGTTGTTCGCACACCTGCTAGCTATTTTTAGTAACCCTGTGAAATAATACCCGGAATACCTGTTTGTGGTTCCATTCCGTTGTGTTTGAGGCCTGCCTCCATTTCTCCTTCGCGCCGTACATTTCATTCGCACCAACCTAATATTCAAATACACTGCCGGAAAGTGAAAAAAGAACACCAAGAAGGAATTGGCTGACAATCATGAAATTTACATATGTTAATGGGGTCGAGTTTACGTAGGTGTGATGTTAATTTCGGGACTAACCGGTTAGCGCTTACGCCACAGCACGGCATAATATGCAAATTATCGTCGGTGGTATTCAAGGAGTATGGCGAAGTGAATGTAATCAGTCGTCGGCGTACGGACACGTGCGAAGACCGTGAAGAAGTTGCAATGTCTGGACATGGAAGACGTGTACAATTTCAGCAGTTATCGGACTTTGAGTGAGGTTGTCTAGTCGGACTCCGCGAGGCCGGGTGTTCGTATCGTCGTATTGCGGAGCGAATTGAACGGGAAGTATTGGTGGTCCGAGGAACATTCCCACACGAGAAGACGTGGAACCGGGAGTCACAGACGGACTGATGAGCGGACCGATCGACGCATAAGAAGAGCGGCGTTGTCAAGCAGAACATCCACTGCGACGGAAATCCGAGCTGCCGTTGCACCTGAGGTGACTGTGCGAACAATCCGCAACCGTCTACTGGATGCAGAACTACGTGCACGTGTGCCTCTGGCATGTGTACCTCTGACTCCAGCCCGCCGTCAAGAACGGCTGTAGTGGTGTCGCCAACGTCTGCATTGGAGAACGCAATGGCGATCTGTCGTGTTCAGCGATGAAAGCAGATTCATCTTGGGAGCCTCCGATGGCCGTATGCGTGTTCGCAGACGCACAGGGGAGCGTCTCCATCCTTCTTGCATCCGCCAGCGACACACAGGGCCTACGCCTGGTCTTCTGGTGTGGGGAGCGATCAGCTATCACTCTCGTACACAACTAGTGTTTGTACCGGGTACGTAAAACAGCACGTCCTACATCAACAACATCATTCAGCCCGTTGTTGTGCCATTTGTAAGGTCGGTCCATCGTAGTGTTTTCCAGCAAGATAACGCACGCCCACACACGGCACGTACAGCGCAACATGCACTTTAGGGTGTCAGACAACTTCCATGGCCTGCACGTTCACCGGACTTGTCCCCCATTGAGCACGTGTGGTACTTTATGGGACAACGACTTATCCGGTCTCCACCGCCAGCCACGACCATCTGTGGTTTACGCGTCCAGGTTGAGGATGCTTGGAACTCAATACCCCAAACTTACATCCAACATCTGTACGACAGACTCCATGCCAGAATTGTACAGTGTGACGCAGTTCATGGCGGTTCAACCTCGTACTAACCATGTTACATGGAAATGTTATTTTTCAGTTTACCAGCACATACAGCTGTATTTTGCCATAATGTTTTGATCACGTTATCCTCTGTATTCCGTTAATATGCTGTATAAATTTCGTTTTTATCAGAAGTCTCCTTCTTGGTGTTCTTTTTTCACTTTCCGCCAGTGTATATGAAGAACATATCACAATAGTTTAAACTAAAATTTTTAAATATTGTTTTCGGGTTAACGGGTTAACGTTTTCGACAATGCAGCGGAATTCGCAGAATGAACGCAAGCAAAAGTGAAGAAGAAAATCAAAACGAGAGGCAAGAGCAAGTGATGATGAATGTAAGTAACCCAAGAGGACTGCAGCCCAGCGAAGTAGAGAATATCGAAAACATCTGAAAGCAGCCGACGCCAAACAAAAATTCAACGCACAGATCGAACCGATGCTCTGCCCATCTCGAACTCTCCTTCGTGTTCGCAGTGTATCCAGCATTATTTGTAAAAATTATGTAAGCTACTTTTCATATCATAGACCTGTGCTGGCTATAACAGATTGAATAAACGCTTTGAAACCATACTCGATCTAGCTCATTTCAAATTTCCGATCTGCAAGTCGTATTCATACATACGTTCCAAACTGACGGCTCAGTCAGAAGTGAGAATACCTGTTGTTTTTTAAAAGCCGACCCATCATTTTTAACCCAGGAAGCACCGTTGCGATCCATGATTCAGTACTCGTAAATCATTGTTTGTTTTAAGGTAAATATGGGTTGACACGGATTTCAGAATACCTCTCAGGGGGAGAATCGCTTTGGGCTCTGTGTCAACCGGTGGATAAGTGGAAGGGATTATAGGCCATCGCAATGGATACTTCTAATATATAGGTGGTCGCAATGGATACTAGTGTATAGGTGGTCGCAATGGATACTAGTGTATAGGCCGTCGCAATGGATACTAGTGTATAGGCCGTCGCAATGGATACTAGTGTATAGGCCGTCGCAATGGATACTAGTGTATAGGCCATCGCAATGGATACCAGTGTATAGGCCATCGCAATGGATACTAGTGTATAGGCCATCGCAATGGATACTAGTGTATAGGCCGTCGCAAAGGATACTAGTGTATAGGCCGTCGCAATGGATACTAGTGTATAGGCCGTCGCAATGGATACTAGTGTATAGGCCGTCGCAATGGATACTAGTGTATAGGCCATCGCAATGGATACTAGTGTATAGGCCGTCGCAAAGGATACTAGTGTATAGGCCGTCGCAATGGATACTAGTGTATAGGCCGTTGCAATGGATACTAGTGTATAGGCCATCGAAATGGATACTAGTGTATAGGCCATCGCAATGGATACCAGTGTATAGGCCATCGCAATGGATACTAGTGTATAGGCCATCGCAATGGATACTGTACTTCGAGATTACAAGAGGAGAGTAAGGCACACCAATGACCTTGAGTCCCATGTGCAACGACCCATAATTGTTCTTTCATTTAGCTTAATTAATTTATAATAGTGTCCTTCATCTGGTGGCACAATTTTTACATAATTGCATTTCTTACATAATTGTCATTTCAAAGCAAAAGTCCAGCATATAGATAAAACGAAACTGTGTGTTACGGAAGTAAATTTTCAGACAGAAATGAAGACCAAACGAAGTTAACGGTTTTTATTCAAAAGTACCAATAAATCCAGACACAATATACCAGAAAGTGGGCCATTTGTCTGGTAGTGTACCGGGAAATGTCCCGGCGTCCCGGTGGGCCAATCTGCCTCTGCGTCTCAGCTATATAACAATTTCTTGTAGGGCTTTCACATGCAGGAAATGTTTAGGCGCAAATATCTGTGTCACGTGGGACATTTGTGCTGCGCATGAGGAAAGAAGTAACATGAGTTTGATCCTGAAGGTTCAGATATGTCGAAAAGTGTCAGAGAAAGGAGTACAAGATTTAAAGTGCGCGTCGACTTAGATATTCTGTTGATAACGCAACACTTTGTGCTCTGTTTCCTATCGGTTGTCATTTGATTGCAGAAAGCAATTAGGAGCACAAGATTCTAATAACACACACTTCGATCGAAATCCCGCAGTCACTCTCTCAGTGACCCTAGCTGAAATAATCCAGCGGTTCTGTAAGCAGTCGCTTTGACTCCCCAAAATCGTCATAAAGACTCCTTCGACCTTTTTCACTAGAAAACTTTTAACTGCTTGCCCACATTTAATAACGCGCGGTTCCAACACTCTGTTTGTCGGACGGTGTTCCAGCCCACTTATAGCGAAACGCGCGGTTCCACCAGAGCCATGCATCAGCTAATTCCACCCCCCTGAAACACAAAAGGTCTCTCTCGGATTCTTACCCTTTGCACGGAAAAAGTCCCAAACCCTGAAATTGTTTAAAGAACCGCCTCTTGCTATCCAATTTTTTTAAGGCACCTTATTTTTGTAACAATATTTAACAACACAGAAAAAGCTGGTGATAACTAGAAGTGCAGCTTGCCAGCTGAGTTGATATATCACAAAAGTACAGGTGTGTGTAATTTATTTATGTAATGTAGAGGCGAACACTTCCATATCCAATTAATTTATACACTCGATGTGGATCAGGAACGCCAAACAGAAATAATCGCTCTTTCCACGTTAATAAGTGACTCACGGAAAAATTCTCATTGGCCGCCAACGGGAATCGGACACAGGGTTTTCCAGTTCCGCACCGGACATGCTACCACTGTACCGTGGAAAGAGCGATGATTTCTGTTTGGCCTCTATATCCATTTGATCACTCATTTCTTGTGCTAAACATTACACCGAATGAGTTTATCCAAATATTCATTACATGTTACTGGTTAAGAGCTGACGGGAGCTTGCTGGGATCACGTGGACACCAGCAAGTAGAATCATGATTGAATGACGTGACAATCAGATCGCTCTTGTCGAATCCGGAATGAAGAATAACAGGTGCTAAACAGCGAATTTCTCTCTCTCAACTGTTGCCACTCGCCGAAAACACAGACGTTATATGCTTTCTCTGCAACAATCTTACAAAAGGTGTTACATGGCGTTCTAAGTGTCCAAACGAGGAGAACACCTCATTGACTCACGAGGAATGAAATCAGACGAGGCTTACTTGGTATAAGTCCGTACATTGTGGGACCTCCTCTGTTGTTCACAAACACTTAACACCTTCGTGGCATATTGCAGATGAGATGATTCAATGGTGTTTAAGGTGATTCTTCCCACGGAATAGGTAAAAGGTTACAAAGTTCCGGAAGTGTCATAGGGAGCTCGTGATTCACGTTCAAGCTCATCTGCGATGCATCCCAGACGTGCTTAATGAGATTAAACGAGGGAGGATGGGCTTAGAGGCGGAGGCAAATGCCTAAGGTAAAGAGAAATTAAAAGCTACCGCGCCTTGAAAAAGTGCCTTGTAAGGACCGTTTTTATAATATTGAGATTTTTTTTTTTTGTATATACACTCCCGGACAATGATATTTGCGCACCAAGAAGGAAGCATCGGATTGAACTGAAATTTTATGGACGAAATGATACAGATGAATGATGCACATGATGGGAAAAACAGAGCTGCAGGACAATTACCGAGGGATCTGTGGCACGCAGTCCGGCCATCTTTAATAGCGCGCTGAACCGCCTCGTGCGACGATACATGCTGCAATACGGTCCGGCATGGAGGCGAACAGACGCCTGATATCCTGCGGAAGACTGGCTCACACGTGTTGGACGTTGTGCTCCAAATCCCTGATAGTGCGGCACGCCGGCAGCTGGCGTTTCAACTGGTCCCACATATGCTCGATAGGGGGACATGTTCAGGGAGCGGGAAGGCCATAGAAGTGAGTGGACATGATGTAGACAATCTTGGGTATCCCGAGCCGTGTGCGAAAGGGCATTGTCTGCTGGCATAGCAGCATACGGTATGTGAATGAGATCCTACGTTCCAATGTGTTCCCATTGTCGGCCTGGAATCCCTGCCGAGAATGGGAGCATATGGGGCCCTATGATCTCATCCATATACCGCTGGCCCGACAATGATCCACGCACGACTACTAGAGCTGATTGACTATCGTAGGCTATGGCTCTCCTGACCATAATGATCCACGCACGACTGCTAGAGCTGATTGGCTATCGTAGGCTATGGCTCCCCTGACCATTATGATCTACGCACGACTACTAGAGCTGATTGGCTATCGTCGGCTATGGTTCCCCTGACCATAATGATCCACGCACGACTACTAGAGCTGATTGGCTATCGTAGGCTATGGCTCCCCTGACCATAATGATCCAGGCACGACTACTAGAGCTGATTGGCTATCGTCGGTTATGGTTCCCCTGACCATAATGATCCACGCATGACTGCTAGAGATGATTGGCTATCGTAGTCTATGGCTCCCCTGACAATAATGATCCACTCACGACTACTAGAGCTGATTGGCTATCGTAGGCTATGGCTCCCCTGACCATAATGCCTGCAGTGGGGGAAGTGTGGCGCTCGATAGCAAGATTGGGATTGTGCCGTGGACCCGTGGACCTTCACACCAGTACACGATGATCATCTGTCCCCAAAACGAAGCAGCACTCATCGCTAAACACCATGCGTCGCCAGTCTGTGGCGTTCCAGGTCGTTCTGGCCTGGAAGGCTGGCACCACTGAAAACGGAGCTTGCAATATTCCGATGTTGATGGCAGCTCACGTATAGCGAGCTGGGATCGCAGATTCGCTTCCGCGAGGCATCGGGAAATGGTTCGTGGACACACAGGATCCGCTACATCTGCCTGAATCCGTTCGTGCCTGGCGCAGGATCCGTCGATCCTCTCTACCGGTTGCCCTCCTGGTCCGTCCGGAGCTGCAGTGCCGTCACGTGTCCACTGCTCTTAACACAGTCGGACGATATGGTCAGAACGATCCACGTGGTCGGCTGTAAGATAAGAGGCGCCGACCACCCTGCGGTTTTCAGCCCTAAGATCAGGCCTCTGTCAAAGTCCGTAAGTTGCGTAAATCGACGTCTCTGGCGTCTACCCGGCATTCTTGTCACTGTGTTCTCTTGCTTGCTTGGGCAGGTGCTTTTCGCTTTCATCGGGCATCGACTACATGCCGGTTTATAAGACTGCCGTTTTGTGCTTGCAAGGCCACCACAGGGTGTGCGGTCGTAAGCAATCGCACCAAACGTGGATTATTTGCACACCAGCACTAGCTATCTGCAAAGTTTTGCGGTTGCAGCATGCTTTCTTCAAGGTGCGCAAAATTCATTGTCCGTGAGTGTATATGTAGTAATACCAGCTGTTCTTGGCACATTCTCGAAGTCTTACTGACGTCAGTGCAAGATCAGCGGGGAGATAGGTGTTCTCTACGCTTGGGGGGGGGTAGCGACACTCCAGAAGAGAGGACCAGTTTGGTCATGGAGAGATTAGCGAGAGACGCGGTCTTGAAAAGATGGGCGAGAGAAGCATGCTGGTAGAAGCGGAAGCGATGGTGCACGTGTAATCAAAGTGCTGCCGTGTGATAAAAACCTATGTGTGTGTGTGTGTGCGTGTGCATTTACAGTTGGTAATTATGATTTGTCACGGATTTCGGCGGATTAATCAAACGTTTTAGTGAAAGATTGAATGAATACAGTGGAGGCAAAAGAGTTGAACTAATTTACGGGACTCAAAGTTGTACGAGTCTCCTATACAGTACTCCTGGTGATGCTATCTAGGTATGAGTCAAGGCTCATATGCCCTCGACAAGCATACCGATCTGCTCTACGATCGAAGCAGTTCCCTACTCCACACAATGAATGAGCCTCCACAGATCGATTTGCATAAATGCTGACTGCTGTGTGTTTCTGAAGTTCTACGGACACGAAGTCTGTGACTATCGGCATGCAGGCCAAAGTTGGGGTCATCGTAGTACTGCCCCCTTTCCCCTACTCCAATCCAGTATCGGCATTATCGCTCCCACTCATATTTTTCTTACCGGATTGGTACAAATAATGGTATTTGGTGCAATGGAAATCTCGATCACAGACCTTCCTGGTGCAGTCGATTATGTACAATGTCATCACCTAACACAACGCAGGTGGCGCTAGTAATAAGATTTCGCGTGAGGTGGCTAGACATTACAGAATTGCTGTTAACGTTTTTCGCGAGAAAATCTTTCGGGGCTTGCTTGTTTGAGTCCAGATTGTAGCATTCCGATGGCCTTACTGGATTCTCCGTCAGTCAAGTATCGCTGCATTGTTCACAGTAAGACAGCAGTTTTTATTCGGATGAGATTTTAACGACAGTCGTGGGAAACTCAATGGGCAATAAGCAGTTGCCCCTTCCTAATTTGAAGCCACCGCTTCCAAGAAAGGGAGGGACTCAGTGTCGTAAAGCAAATACGGTATCCATACCTCACCGGGATTCGAATCCGGGCTCATCTCGAACGAATGGTCAGAAGCCAGCGCCACAAAAGCGGCTGAAGTGTTTACAAACGCGCATGATTAAGATCCGTTGTAACACCAAATACCTCCTTTGAGGTTCAGTTATCCTTCGTAAATTTTCTTGCTTTTGCGCGTACCTGCAAAAGCAAAAAAGATGAAAACACAAAAATTGTATACCAATTTTCGTTAAAACCCGGAATTTGCATGCCGTTGTTTTTCGTACTTTCCAGTTACCATTCTGACCTGATAACATTTGCATCAACAAGCTCCTTTGGACTAAAATTTCTTAAGAGTTGTAAAGTTTTCTTATGCAAGGTACTACATAAAGAATGAAGTTAGCTGGCAATCAGTAATTGAGAATTCCGTCTAAGTGACTATGTAACGTACCAGAAGATGTGACGTACCTGCCAGAAGGACGCACACGACATAAAGGCACATAGCAATCAGAATAAAACGTCCGCGTAGCTCAATTGGTAGAGTGACTTATTCCGGAATGAGGGGATCCGGGTTCGAATCCTGGCGTAGACCAAAAATGACGGAGAAATTTACTTCGTTATAACTAATGTAAGATTCCATGGGCGTACTGATAGACCTCGCAGCCTCCGCGTTGCTGGGGGGGGGCTCACGGGCCTGTAACCTAAAGAAAACGATTTTACGAAACTATTTGAGGAAACTAGATACGAAGCTGGTTAAAGAAACAGCCAGGAATTTTTAACGGCAGCTTTGAAGAAGAATTACAAAGAAAAGCGATTTCTGGTGTCATTTTTTTCAATAAATATGTAAAATATTTGGAAATCATTTTCGCGGTTTCAGTTTATAAAAATTGGATGACGGGAATGCAGCTATTCCAGGCGACTTGAGGCCACCTTTCACAGCCATAGGAATAACTCCTATACATACATGTATACATTAACAACAGAAAGGGAAGGAGATATCAGTTCAATTGATGAAATATTTATATCAATATGCATAAGGTGTTACGTAATACAGTTGTTTGCACATAACTGCGGATCCTTCAGAACATAATGAAGTAAAAGGTGTTTCTCGCTGGGACGAAGAAATAGAGACCTACCTCTGTCATTTGTAATACAGAATCAAGAGGAAAGAATTACGGATTACGTTAAAGTGGCTTAAGCATATACACTCACGGAGAATGAAATTTGCGCACCTAGAAGAAATCATGCTACAACCGTGAACCTTTGCAAATACACTGGTGTGCAAAAATTAAGGACGAAGAGGAGAAATTAGCATAACAGCGAAACGAGCAGACAGAACGGACCATGATCATGATCATATGTAGAGGATTTTAGGAAGGGAGTGTCTGACCCCAGATCTTAAACAACCCTTAGAAATAGGAAACTAGGAGATTTGGGCTAAAGCGCCCGATAGGAAAGTGACACGGAAGCGAAGTAGAATGAGGGAGGAAGACACCCTTATTTATTACCGGGGACCAGTACCCGAGGTCCAACGGACTAACGTGCCCATCCGACGCACGGCAGATATTTAGTGGATCGAGCGTTCGTACCTGCCTAGGATCGAACCTGAGGCCCTTCCGTGGCAGTCACGAACGTTGCCCACCCGGCCACCGACAGATGACCGAAAGAATGCTCAGGAGAAGGACTAGGGTTCGGTCCGGTAGGGCATGCACATATATGCAGCATGCTGTAGGGGAGTGTCGGTAGGATATAAAGCACACGGGCGGTGTACGCTCAGCAATTCGGTGAAAGCTATTGTACGGTGTACATCGGTTAGAATGACGTCGAGTTGCTTTCACCGTGTGATATGGCCAGCAGGCAATCCAGTAGACGACATCTGGATGACTTTACCCGAGGTCGCGTCATTGGGAAGTTGGAAGAAGTTCGAAGTGTGACTAGTGTGACTAGTGTGGCCGAGGAGTTCGGGATCGCCCACAGCATCGTTTCACGGGCTTGGAGAACATTTCAAATGACAAGAACTCCTATCCGAGAGTTTAGCAGTGGTCGTCCACGAGCAACCACGGCGGCGGACGACCGGTATATTGTCCTACAGGCGAGAAAAGACAGACGGCAGACAGCGGGAGAAATCGCAAGGCACATGCAACAGACAACTGGACGTCCATTATCGCGTTTTACCGTGGCCAGGAGGCTGCACAAAGGTGGTCTATTTGCACGACGACAAGTACGGTGTGTGCTATTAACGCCACCTCATCGGAGACAGCGGTTTCTGTGGTGCCAGGAACACAAGAACTGGACACATCAGCAATGGGGTCGAGTTCTCTTTACGGAAGAGAGCCGATTTAGTCTGACGAGCGATTATGGACATATACACATCTGGAGAGAGCAGGGAACACGCAATCACACCTCCAACATCATCGGAAGGGATCGGTTTGGAGGTGGAGGAGTTCTTGTTTGAGGCGGTATCATGCTTGGTAGCCGTACTGACCTCCACATCTTCCATGGAAGTTCATTCACTGGTGCCCGCTATTGTACCGAGGTTCTCCTGCCTCACGTGCGTCTGTTTAGAGGTGCTGTGGGTCCTGAGTTCCTCTTCATGGACGACAACGCTACTCCTCATCGTACAGTGGCTGTCGTAGAGCTGTTCAAGGGTGAAGATATTCAACGCATGAATTGGCCAGCTAGGTCCCAGACCTAAATCCAATCGAACACATGTGGTACCTTCTCGGGAGACGCTTGGCAGCACGTAACCAGCCTCCAGCAACGATTCCGCAGCTGCGATTGGCGCTACAAGAGGAATGGGCCGCTATGCCTCAACAGCTCCTTGACAACCTCGTCTTCAGCATGGACAGACGTTGTAAATCCTGCAGCGCAGTCAGGGGTGATCATATTCCCTACTAAAGGCTGGATTTTTCTTGGCAGCCGCCTGTCACATGGAAGTTTCTGTCCAGTTGTGCTCGAAACTACATTTTCAATAAAGTGCCTTTGTACCCTTTGGATTCCTTGTTTGGAAGGTTTTGCTCACTTGTCCCATATTCTTACATCTTGGGAATCTTATGGTATGATTTGAGTCGATGTGGAGTACTTCTGCACGACGTTACATTCGAAAATCCGTCTCGTTTTTTATTTTTGCATGCTAGTGTAGCTAGAGTGTATGCTGGTATACCAATGATCTACGTTTGGTTCGATTGCGCATGACCTCACACCCTGTGATGGTGTTGCAAGAATGAACCGGCAGCCTTACAAACCGGCGTGTAGTCGATGACCCATGAAAGTGAAAGGCACCGGCCGACGCAAGCAAGAGTGCAGAGTGACAAGAATGCCGGCTAGATGCCATAGACGTCGATTTACGCAACTTACGGACTTTGAAAGAGGCGTGATCATCGGGGTGAAAACCGCAGAGTGGTCGGCCCGCTGTATAGCCGCCACATGGATCGTGCTGACCATACCGTCCGACTGTGCTGTGAGCAGTGGACACGCGACGGCACTACCAGACGGCGGAGCGGCTCCAGACGGTAGAGAGGATTGACGGATCGTTCGCGAGGCACTACCAGACGGCGGAGCGGCTCCATCACCGGTAGAGAGGATTGACGGATCGTTCGCGAGGCCCGAACGGATCCCACAGGAGCCCGGTCCACTCTACAGGCAGATGGAGCGGCTCCTGTGTGTCCACGTACCATTTCCCGACGTCTCATGGAACAAATCTGTGATACCAGCGCGCTTTATTTGTGCTGCCACTAACATCGGAACATTGGAAGCTGCGTTTGCAGTGGTGCAAGGCCAGAGCGACGCGGAACGCCACAGACTGGCGGCGTGTGGGGTTTAGCGATGAGTGCCGCATCGTTTTGGGGACAGATGATCATCGTGTCCGGGTGTGGAGGTACCCGGGTTAACGGCACAATCCCAACCTCGCTATCGAGCGCTAAACCTCCCTGACTGCAGGGATTATGGTCTGTGGAGCCATAGCTTACGATAGCCGATCTGCTCTATTAGTGGCACGTGGATCATTGACGGGACAGCAATATGTGGATAAAATTCTACAACCCCACGCGCTCCCATTCTTGGCCGGGATCCCAGGTGCGCTATACCAGCAGGATAATGCCCACCCACACACGGCTCGGATTACCCGGGACTGCCTACGTCATGTCCAGACATTTCCATGGCCTTCCCGCTCCCCCGACATGTCCCTTATCGAGCATGTGGGATCGGTTGAAACGTCAGCTGCCGCAGTGCCGCACTATCCGGGATTTGGAGCATACCGACCAACACGTGTAGGCGAGTCTGCCGCAGGACAACATCAGGCGTCTGTTCGCCTCCATGCTGGACCGCATTGCAGCATGTATCGCCACACGAGGCGGTGCGACGCGATATTGAAAATTACCGGACTACGTACCACAGATCCTTCTGTAATTGTGCAGCTCTGTTGTTGTCATCATGTGTATCCTTCATCTGTATCAATACGTCCAAAAAATTTCAGTTCGATCCGACGCTTCCTTCTTGTTTCGCAAATTTCATTGTCCATGAATGCAATTTTTTTCAATTTACACAGGCTTCTCAATGTGAAACAAGTAATTTAATTACTTTAAAACCTTCAGTTAATGAGAGATTTTTTGTGTAAAGCACAATCAAAGCCAGTAACAACGTAACGTTTCCAAGTTTTGTATGTATTTTACGTATGAGAAAAAAGATTGAAATAAAATACCTCATAAACGCTTTCATCAAGGATTCTCAATCCATTGCAGGATGAAGGCCTTCTACATCTTCCTGTTTTGAACCATTCTCTTCCATTTCACTCCGGCATGCTTTCGAATTTCATCTACCTATAAATATGATAAAGAGACTCAGAAGAACACCATGTGGGAGATAGGTCGATGAAATTCGGAATCATGCCGGTGTGATGTGGAAGAGATTGGCTCAAGACAGAAAGCAGGGGAAAAATTCATCCTGCAGTGGATTAAGAATCCTTGATGATGATGGCACGTATAAATAGGTGATGATGGGATGGCACTTATGAATAAACGTTGATGGGATGACATCTATAAATGGGTGATGATGGGGGAACACTTGTAGTGGAGAATAATTATTCGCTTGCATAAACTAAGTAATGGACGCTAATTTGCATAATTTATAGAGACTGAAATATTACGGAATTATGTGATGGACATTAAATTATATAATTTCATGGAAATGTAAATGTTCCAGTCAAGTTCATGTATGTTGAAGATCCCTGTGAGAAACTATTAACGATCGCCATTTTGGGCAAAGACACGCACGAAAACGATGTTGAAATAACAAGACGCTAGACGTCTGAGGAATGCAGTATTTCCACGACATTCCAATGTATACCGTTGTTATTCTTTGTATTCCCAGAGGCCACAGCTATTGTTCCTAGCAGGGGGATCTCAGGTTTGCAGGGGACGCAGGAAGCAGGAACGGCTCAAGGACGCTTCGGGGTCACGCAAGAGAAGGTCCAAGGTCAGGTTAGAAGTCGGAAGGCACGGAAGGGTGTAGGGGGGGGGGGCTGCAAATAGCGGTGGGACAGCCATCTTTGAGCGCGCGCCACACCAGGAAAGCACGTGACCACCGAAAAGAGGGAGGAAAGCAGGAGCCAACGGGAAGCGAGGAAGTTGTATCTTCGAGAATTTTACGTCGAAGAAATAGGATTTGGTGTTGAGCGCTCGTAGGAGCAGGACGTGTTTTTCGTGAGGCGTAGAGGCCGGGAGATGGACTCGGTGAAGTCCACGTGTGCTGCGATGAGGCATTAAGCCTTTTCTTTTTCGTTGGAGAGAAGAAAATCGTGCGGCGTGTACGAAACGATTTATGCCGGCAAGGGCTGTCGTTCACGAGTGAGGACCACAAGGAAGCATTAAGCCTTCCTTTTATTGTTAGAGAGAGAGAGAGAGAGAGAGAGAGAGAGAGAGAGAGAGAGAAAGAGAAAAGAGTGTAACGTGTACGAAACAGAAGCAGGCCGGTGAAGGCTCTCGTTTATGTGATAGGATAAGCGTTTAGGGAACGAACTGACTTTTGAGTAAGGCTCGGAGACGGAAGACGGAACTTCCAAAGTACTGAGTAGGTAGCAACTGAAGTAGCCCATGCTAGAGAACAATAGCGGCCTAACCCTAAGACAATAAAGTTGTAAAGTTTAGTACTTGGGCCTAATGAATATTTTATGCCTCAATGTTTGTCTACCATTCTACCCTCCCCTCTCTTGAATAGCAGATACATTTATAAAAAGCTGAGAGAGAAAGAACGCCGGGCTATCATCAGCATTTGCTGATAAATAATTTTATTTGTAAAAGAAACCTTATTTTATTTTGCCTGCTATGGGACAATCTTCTCAACACGTGGGAGCAAGGTACGCATAAGCATATGCTAATTAACATACGAGCTCCGTCCCTACAACACTTATAACTGATGATAATGGCACTATCATCATGAAGATATAGGTGCCATCATCCTTGATAATGATGGTACCTCAAAAACGCGATAACGGAAGTACAGTTATCTGTTGCATGTGCATTGCGATTTCTCCCGCTGTCTCTTCTCGCCTGTAGGACAACATACCGGTCGTCCGCCGCCGTGGTTGCTCGTGGACGACCTCTTCTAAACTCTCGGATAGCTGTTCCTCTCGTTTGAAATGCTCTCCAAGCTCGTGAAACGATGCTGTGAGCGATCCCGAACTCCTCGGCCCCACTAGTCACACTTCGACCTTCTTCCATTTTCCCAATGACGCGACCTCGGGTAAAGTCATCCAGATGTCGTCTACTGGATTGCCTGTTGGCCATATCACACGGTGGCAGCAACTCGACGTCGTTCAAACCGATGTACACGGTGCAATAGCTTTCACTGAATTGCTGAGCGTACACCGCCCGTGTGTGGTTTATACCCTTCCGACACTCACTCCCCCCCCCACATCATGCTGCATATATGCGCATGCCCTACCGTACCGGACCCTAGTCTATCTCCTCAGTGGTCTTTCGGTCCGTTCTGCCTGCTCGTCCCACTTTTATGCTAATTTCTCCTCTTCGTCTTTAATTTTTGCACACCAGTGTAGGTGCATGAAGACAGATAACTTTGGAAGACTTTTTCATGCTGCAGTGGATTAAGAATTCTTAATAATGATGGCATCTGTGAATAGGTGATGCTCGAATGGCACCTATAAATAAGTGATGAGGGGATGGCACTTATAAATAGGTGATGGTTGCATGATTCCTACATTTGATGATGATGGCACTCATAATATCATCCTTGGTGTTAGCATCATCATCATGAAGATATGGGTACAATCATCCTTGATAATGACGGCACTTATAAATAGGTGATGATGGGATGGCACGTCTAAATAGGTGATGTTGGAATGGTACTTATAATTGATGATGATGGTACCATAAAATAGGTACCATCATCATCAAGCATTCTTAATCCACTAAAGGAGGAAAGTCTTCCACAGCTTTCTGTCTTGAGCCAGTCGCTGTCGTATCAGGACAAAAGAGCTCACGACAAAAGGGCGAACACCACAAAAGAGCGAACGACAAAAGGGCGAACACCACAAAAGAGCGAACGACAAAAGGGCGAACACCACAAAAGAGCTCACGACAAAAGAGCGAACACCACAAAAGAGCGAACGACAAAAGGGCGAACACCACAAAAGAGCGCACGACAAAAGGGCGAATTCACGGGCTTGATATTTTTCTACTTCAACAGCAAGATTTCTAAAAGATATTATTTCCAAAATCGGCACCCGGGTTCCTTTGAGAAAACTACATATTTCTTTGTGTATTCAAATCCCAACTGAAATCAGACGTCTCATCCTATATAGCTTTCTAAACGATGTTTTTCTTCCAAAAAGACACGGCACCCTTTCAATAAATTGAGTATTTCTTCGTGTATTCAAATAACCCCAACTGAAATGAAACGTGTCATCTTTTGCACTCTGAAATCTATGTAGAAGTGAAATCTATATAGAAGTCTTTCTAAAAGACGTTTTTTTCCAAAAAGGCTATGGAGCCCTTTTCTGAAATTGCCTTCTTTCTACATTCAAAGCGAAATTTTACGTATGCACGAATTTTTTTGTGCTTCAACTGCAAACTGCAGAAATTGCCGAAGAGATATTTCCAAAAGAGCCCCAGAAACTTTATTTTTGTTTCATTTCTTTTTTTCAAGAAAAATATTTTCTTCAGAGCAAGAAATTCTTAGTAGTTCAACCAGGGGCGGATTGGGTCGACTACACCAGGCCGGGAAATTTAATCTTGTGGTCCACCACAGAAACACACATACCCACAGGGGAACAACTCATACCCTCATGAAAAAAAAAAAATCAAATCTGCTAACTCCTGGATGAAATATAATTGCTGAAATATGTAGAGTAAAACTAATTCAGTCGTGAACAAATTTTAGTAGCAATTTCAGTGTGAAAGAATTTTGAAAATTCACTGATGATTGAATGTAGCGTATCAAACCATGCTCAAAACATGGTGTTGTATTAGATAATTATATTTACTTAGTCGATGATCGTGCATTGCGACAACGGTATTCATACCATCTCTTTGACTAGACGCCTTTTTTAACTCTAGCCAGTATTTTGTCAGATGAACTACCGTTTTGATCCATGAAACAATACCAGTAAATCATTGTTTTTTAAGATAAATGTGAGTGGAACACAGATTTCGGAACATCTCTGTCGAAGAATCTTTACGTGATAAAGGTGGACTACCTTTCTAGTGCCTCCTTCAAGATTACAGAATGATTGTAGGGCCCATCAATGTCCCTTTGCCAGACGCTTCCCAAGTAGCACACTGACATTGGCCAACGGTTGGCCCAATGATATTTTTGCGTCGGCAGCGTTGGACGAAGGTTGCGTTGTTTATCGAAGATTGGCCAACGGTTTTTTCAACCACACACAACCAACCATTTATCAACAAATGACCACTTAACGGTTGTCCGATGGTTGTCCAACAACACATGACTAACCATGGTTGTCCAACAACACATGACTAACCATGGTTGTCCAACAACACATAATCACATTGGAAAACTGTTTGCAACAGTTTTCCAATACATATCCAATTGTTGGCCGCCTCATCGCTGGGCCGACCGTTGAAAGCCCACGGTTGGTCCAACATAATATTGCTACCTGGGTTAGCTGTAGTTATCTATTCCAATGACCTACTCTTAACCGCTGTTAACTTAATTTATTTAGTTAAGTTAACAGAGGTCAAGAGTAGGTCAGCGTGCTTGGCCCCGCGACAATGTTCTCAAAGAAGCAGAGAAAATGTTGCTTTATCATTTTGGAGCAAACGTTCAACATATACATATGTAGGGGACCGGAAAGTAATGGCATTTTTGGAAAGGAAGAGAAACACTAACAGAAGAAATTTATTTCTTAATCAATTATATAATCGCTAAATTTTGAAGATGACAATCCAATTTTTGGCGTAAATGTGACAAGGATGGTAAGTCAGATAATATCCGAAAACTTGAAAATTTTCATCGTCCTGGAGCGGGACTCGAACCCGCGTTTCCCAGGAAAACGCCCGGGTATGCTAACCACTACACCACCCAGAACGACCAAGTTTCCAGTTTCCGATCAATTTGATAAGATTATTAACCTCCAGATTCGCTAAAACATGAATGCGGGTTGCTTTGACTAGCGAATCCTGTGTGGTTATATTCAAATTAATCGGAAACTTGAAACTTGGTCGTTCTGGGTGGTGTAGTGGTTAGGATACCCGGGCGTTTTCTGGGAGACGCGGATTCGAGTCCCGCTCCAGGACGATGAAAATTTTCAAGTTTTCGAATATTATCTGACTTACCATCCTTTTCACATTTACGCCAAAATGATATAATCGCCATCATTATCGATCACACTTGCACATCGTGAAATCAAACTTTCAATGTCGTCTCTATAAAAAGACGTTGTCTGTGATGCAGATAAGTCCGAAAACCCCGTTTTGACATCATCAATATTGTGGAATCTTTTTCCCTTAAGAAAGTGCTGCAAAGATCTGAACAAATGGTAATCAGATGGTGCAATGACAGGAGATTAAGGGGGATAGGGCAGAACTTCCCAGGCAAAATCTCTGTTCGTCTGCTGGGTCCGTCTCATCGTGTGAGGTCTCGCGTTATCATGCTGGAGGATGACACCTTTTCGGTTGGCCAGTGCTGGATGTTCTACAGTAAGAGTTAAACGGTCCAGGTATTGACAATAGAGGTCTGACGTTACTGTCTGTCCAAGTTCCAAGAGCTCAAAGTATGCCAGAGGTAGTTCACCAAACCCAGAGCAAAACCTTTTTGGGGTGTCGGCCTGGTTTTAGCGTAGGAACTGGTGTCTGACCAGGAGAAAGCCACTGGTACTTGCG
The DNA here is from genome assembly GCA_039090855.1 of Macrothele yani. Taxonomy (NCBI): domain Eukaryota; kingdom Metazoa; phylum Arthropoda; class Arachnida; order Araneae; family Macrothelidae; genus Macrothele; species Macrothele yani. The sequence goes on from CM077004.1 coordinate 39,881,582, forward strand.
TTTGTTGTTCAAGTAAAAACCCCACTTTTCATCCCCAGTGACAATTCGATGAAGACATGGATCTTTTTCGTGTCGGCTGAGCAAAGATTAGCATATGGAGGGACGCTTGGCTTTGTTTTCAAATGAAAGTTGGTGTGAAACCCCAAACCCCTTGTCTATAGACCTTCCCTATCTGTTGCAGATGCTCTTGAACAGTAGACCATGATGCATTAATATGTTGGGATAATTCATCAATAGCTTGACGAGGATCTGCCTCAACGGCTGCACGCAGCAGATCATTGTCCAGCTCCATGGGTCTTCCTGCACGAGGGACATCAGATAGGTCGAAATTGCCCAACCGGAATTGGGCGAACCAATGCTGGCACTTGCGGACATTTAACGCATCAGCGCAAATGTTATTGGTGGCCACGCTTGTATTTGTTCCCCTTGTGAAATTCATACAGCATACAATGACGAGCATGGCTCTCCTCTGGTGTTATGTCACTCATTTTGTTCTGCAAATCTGGAAGACAAAAACACCTATACATAAGTTAAAGGCGAATAGTTCACTCACTTGTACATACACTTACTTTACGTTGAACATTATGACGAAGTATATTTCTTCATCATCTTTGTCCACGCCGGGTTTCTTAACCCGGTCCTCTCACTCCGGAGTAAGTCGCTCTCCCAACTGAGGTACGCGAACATATGCTCTCGCTGCTATCTGCCTTTATCTCAGTGCGGCCTGCGGTGCAGGCACGTCACAGCATACATAAACACCTCACAACTGCTCCCGAAACTTAGCCCTCCAGAAAACGACATTACTTTCCGATCTCCTCAATCGAATGAAACGCCATTTTTAAGACAATAATATTTTAGACCGATAATATGAACTTCAAATGAAGTTAGGAATTTTATTCATTAGTACCGGAATTATTATTTGTTCTTTCCAAACAATCTAGACAAAGGATAGGAGAAACAGTGGGCCATTTCTCGAGTGCTCCACCGGGACATATCCCGGTCATATCCCGGTGGGCCAATCTGCCCCGCTGCTGTTCAACCCTTCCCATGGCTCGGTTTGAGCTACTTAGGATTGTCGAGGAAAAAAATAAAACAAAAATAATAATTATTACACTAGATCTGGACTATTAGATTTTTTGCCTTGTTAGGATACCATTTTGACCTAGTGTTAGTTACTTAACCGTTGTAACCTGAATTCTAAACAAAATTTCATATATTTCGTAATTGTTTAGTTCCTTTTACTTATATTGTTCACATTACAAATTTTGAAGATGACAATATAATACAATATAATACAATTTTGAAGATTGTCATCTTCAAAATTCGTATTATATGGCGTAATCCCTTTCATTATTTATCTGCTTCTCCGGGCAAACACGGGATATGATTCTTAACCTCCAGATTCGCTAAACATGAATGCCGGTTGCTTCGACTAGCGAATCCTGTGAGGTTATATTCAAATTGGTCGGAAACTTGGTCGTTCTGGGTGGTGTAGTGGTTAGCATACCCGGGCGTTTCCTGGGAGACGCGGGTTCGAGTCCCGCTCCAGGACGATGAAAATTTTTAAGTTTTCGGATATTATCTGACTTACCATCCTTGTCACATTTACGCCAAAAATTGGATTGTCATCTTCAAAATTTGTATATATATGGCGTAATCCCGTATTTCTTTCATGATTGTTCACATTGTTTGGTCTTTTTACTTGCCTGTGCGGTGAGACCTTGAAGGGTTGGAATAGACAATCTGTGAGAGTCGCTGATGTCCTTCGAGCAAAAGAAATTTCCTGCTTTCTCCTTCTGACCCCAGAGAGAATGGGGAGTGCACTTTGGGACTTAAGTATTTGATGAAACCTCTAGGACGTTTAATCAATTCCGCCAAGACATGATATCGAGCTAAGAGGTGAATTACCTGAAAAAAATTTCCTTTCGGGATTTTATCGTCTTCAACAATTATGCGCTCTCTAAATTGTTTTTTCATAACAGGGTCAAAAGCCAACATGATCGCTATGTCTGTTATGCGCCTCAAAACTTTTCTCCATAGTTTGCTGATTTATTTTTTTCTAGAATGTTTCTTGAGTCTATCGTTTAATTCAGATTTCCATCGATTCGCACGCCATCGCATGAGACTGTGATTGTTAATATCGGTTAATATTCCTGCCCAAACACGCCCAATCAGCAGTTCCTTTTATAACATTTGTGTCGGTGTTTGAGTTGTCAAAAACCCAACACTGCTGACAGTAACAAATGTTTTGTTTCCTTGAATAACATAAACATTGCCGCTTTAATTTTAAATTTGCCTTCTTCGTACTTCTGGTAATACCACTTTTCATCAAAACTTCTATGAATATTTCTCCCTTCTCGATTCTTATCAAAAAGTTCCTTAGGCTGACAAGGGCCCAAATCAATAATAAGCTTTTTTGATCGGTTGTTGAAGTTACCTTTATCATCCTCGGGATTTGGTAATAATTTTTGCAAAGTACCTGTACTTACTATAGGTTCTGTTGTTTCAGCACTTGTTGAAGGAGCAGTAGTTAAATCAGCTTATGGTAAATCATCCGTACGTGTGTGTGAATTATTATTAAGTACTTTTTGTCAATTATCAGTTTGAAAATGCGGTAAAATTTTCTTGATATTTTTCGTAGCAGTCATTTCTGCTTCGTCTTTTGCACGTTTCCGTTTTCTAAATTCCGCACTACTGAAAGTTTTGAACATAATTACACACTAGTAAACAAAGCAAGCAGCACAGAGAACTTTAATTATGGTTGATAAACGCACATCGGTAAAACACATCATTAGACAAAACTTAACTGAGATCGAACGCTGAAGGCAATAATAACTGTTCAGTCATCACTAGGGCCCAAGATCTGAGCTGGGAAGAGAATGGTCTGGTACGGGTGGTGCCGGGAAGGGAGTATTAGGTTTCGCCTTACGAGAGATAAAGAGATAGTGAATGGAGGGATATCCCCATCACTGAGTGAGGGAAAGACGGTAGATGGACTTTGGACTCTCTGGCGTGCACTTTCGTGAAAAACTATTGAGCAGTTGTTTATGTTTGAGTGCAACGTCTGAGTAAGTTGAGTCACCGGTCACACGCTGTAATAACACGTGCTATAATGAATTAGCTTTATTTGCTTTCCGCTAAGCTAATTATTATGAATGATTCTCTTCTTACCAGCTAACTAATGATATACTTGCACTAAGCTTCAAAATAATGAATTCCCAAAAGGGTGTTGTTACTAGTTAATTACGAACTTAAACGAAGTCTCAACGCTGGTTATTTATAGTAAGTATTAAACCTAACAGCCAGACAGAGGTCTGACAAAAACTATGAATTGAGAAAGACTGAACTTACAGAAAAACTTGTTTATTATGATGACTCCTGGTCAACTAAGGCACTCATATATCACTACATACGCCAACACACCGCGCGACACCTCATAACAATACACAACGCAACGCAACACACCAACAACACCAACAACACCAACCTCGATGAACGCGCCTATATACTAGCTACCACCACGTCATGACTTACACTCATTGCCAGATCTCATTCAGCGGGTGAAATAATATTTCGTTCAGTAGGAAGATAATTTACATAGTAAAATAAAATAACCAGAGATAGTAAAATCAAAAGGAAAGTGAATATAGAGTATACGTTACAGTGCTATCAGCCAGCTTCACTGCCGCCCTCTTACAGCTGAGTTGCAGAGGACTTGAACCATTCTTTACCTTTTTTTTTTTTTTTAATACACATTTTTTAGCCTTGATTGGAGCAATTTTTTCAACATTTCGTATTTTAATGATTTTTTTTAATACGCAAATTTTTGCGCCCCTCCAAAATCTTGTGCCTCGAGCATACTGCTCAACGGTAGTTATGTCCCTGATACCATGTGGGGAAAACGCCTATAACGAAGTAAATTTCTCCGTCATTTTTAGTCTACGCCGGGATTCGAACCCGGATCCCCTTATTCCGGAATAAGTCACTCTACCAATTGAGCTACGCGGACGTTTGTTCTGACTACTATCTGCCTTTTTATGTCGTGTGCGCCCCGCTAGCAGGTACGTCACATCTCCCCCCCGAAAGAAGGCCGGGGGCATGGCCCACGGGTCAGCCGTGACCATGAATCGTCGTAGGCAGCCATCCGCTGTAGAACGTGCACTCGAGAACTCCCAGTCAATCTGGTGTGTGGAATGCAACGTCACACACATTTATTTTTCGAAGCGCTGGAGAAGGGATTCTCTGATTTTTCCTATCTCGCGGTGTGGAAATAACATCACACCATTGCGAGATTTTTGAACGGCCGGGTCATCCGGATAGTTCGGGCACCATTATAACGAAATAAATTTCTCCGTCATTTTTAGTCTACGCCGGATCCTCTCATTCCGGAATAAGTCACTCTACCAATTGAGCTACGCGGACGTTTGTTCTGACTACTATCTGCCTTTTTATGTCGTGTGCGCCCTGTTAGCAGGTACGTCACACGCCATGTCAGTCCACAGAAACGTGTTCAAAATTGAAGTTCTGTCGGTATCAAGATGGCTCAGCTCGTGCCATGTGACGTAATTTTTGACAAATAACTTTTTTCATAGTATTGTTACGGAGATTTAAACTAGAGTATAGGCAAAGATATTAAATCTCATTTCGCAACTTTTATTTCGCTTTAGTGCTCTTTTTCCTTTGTTTCCACAAAGCGTGAGAGAAATTTCGCTGTGTCACTCCTCCATGAAACAGTTTGTCTCATTTTAGAGTCTGCACCTTTGTATTTTGTAGGAGGATTAGTATTGTCCTGCTCGTTTGATCCTTTGCCTTCTTCATTTCAAAGCAGCCAACTGATGGCGAAGATTTCTACCTTGAGGCTTTGTTATGCGGATGCCGACGTTTCTTTCCCATGGGGTTTTGTGGAAACAAAGGGGGGGGGTGAGGCAGTCACCTCTACGATTTGAAAGCGAACGGTTGCAGGGGCACGAGGGCCTGACGTGTTGGGGAAGGGCGTCTTAAGCTGACCGGCGAAATGCAGATATTCTTCGCACCACGAAGAATTGACCGCAGGAGGATTTAGGCGAGGAAATCTGAGTTTTAAGAGGAGCGGGAACGAATAATAAAAAAAGATGAGCACAACCTTCTGCACTTAAGTAAGGAAAAGAATAAAGTTCTGTATAAGATATTTTAAAGGATTGCAAAAAATCATTGCTTACACCTATTTTATTATTTTCAACCAGGCAAGACTTTGCTAGTAACACATAACTACGTAACAGTGTAGAGAAAACGCATTTCTACAGTTCACGTGATGTTCGCAAGTACTACCCGTTTCGTCACACGGCATTATCACCAATCCAACTCCCCCCCCCTGACTTCCATTCTTTCTTGCCCCTTCCTTCTAGGTTAAGGCCGTTCGCTTTTACCACCATTTCAACCCCGATCGCTTATGCTACGGCACCTGTTCTCATATCCGAACCAATATTCGTTGTTTTCCTTTGCTTGAGACACCCAAGCGTCATTCCATTGTGTCTCTAATTTTCGAAATTGTCTATTTTGTGAAAAACTGCTGAACAAGTAGATGGGTCACGCTCTACACCCCAAGGCATGTTAATACCGATATTAGCATTTCATGATCCCCTTGATGGACGGACACAAAGGATAAAGTTCTTGCCCACAATTCCATTAGCACAGCATAAGCTTCATCAAACAAAGATATTCGCTCTTTCCACGTTTATAAGTGAGTCATGGAAAAATGGATATGATCTATTGTGCTGTAGCCACTCCTGAATCCAGCTTGTTCTCTCGGTTGAGCCATGTCCAGTGTTACCTTCAAACGGTGTGAAAGAACTTTAGTGAAGATTTTACAAACCACTGATAGGAGTCTGATAGGTCTGTAGTTCCTGAGATCCTCAATGTCACCTTTATTATGTAGCAGGATCATTGTACCGCTCTTCCAATCTTCAGGAATCTTCCCTTCATTAAGGCATCGAGTGAAAATTTGGGCGAATCGTCTTTCGATTTCTCCACTTGCTTCTTGTATGATGTCTACAGTAATTCCATCTTCTCCTGGAGCTTTTCCCCGTTTCATGTTCTTGATTGCATGTACAACTTCTGCTGGGAGGACTGGAAGAACTCTAGTACTGGTACCTTTCATGATGTCGGGATTATACATGCATCATCCCTTTCATATAATTTGGAGTAGAAATCTTTCACTCTTGTCAAAATTTCGCCTCTATTTCTTGTTACAGAACCATCTTCTTTTCTCAGTGCAATAATCTGTTTTCTTCCTTACTGAGATGTCCCTTTGCTATCTTTAGGTTTTGGTTGTTTTCAATTGCTTTCCTCACTAGTTCACAGTTGAATTTCCTTACGTCTTCAATGATATTTTGTCGTACTGTCTTGCATAGCTCTATATATTCCACTTTGGAAGTCACATCTTCTTGAGTTGTCCTCATCTCTCTTCTTTTTTGCATCAACATTTTGGTTTTTCCTGATAATTTGTTTACATGCAACTTGTTCTTAGACCCAGCTAATTTTGTTGCTGTTTCCATAAGAGCTTTGGTTACTTTTCTGTTAACTTCAGAAATATCCACTTCTTCCGATGTTAGGCCTTCTAACACGGAGAATCTGTTCTTCAGTTCCAACTTTGAAGGTATTATGGTGTTTTTTAAGGTTGGTTATGTCAATACATTTTGTTTGTCTTATGAGCTTGCCGCGTTCGAGTTTAGTGTTGAGGTGCATCTTACATCTCACCAATCTATGGTCACTACCTGTGTTGAACTTGTTTAGCACACTGCAGTCTTGTATGACGAATTTTTCGTTACACATAATAAAATCAATTTCACTTGTCGTCCCATTTGGATGTCTCCATGTCCATTTCCTGTGTGGCTTTTTCTTGAAAAGGAGTTCAAGATGAAAAACCTTTCTGCTTCTGCAAACTCAACGAGAGTATTTCTACGCTGGTTTCTGTTGCCGTGACCGAATTTACCCACTGAAGTTTCATTCTGTTGCCGTTGCCCTATTTTTGCATTGAAATCTCCCATAATTATCTTCAAGTGCTGCTTACCTTTATTATTTAGAAGACGAATTTCCTCATAAAATTCTTCAATTTCTTCTTCAGGATGACTTGTGGTTGGTACATAAGTTTGAATAATCTGAGCCTGGTATCTTTTCGAGAGTTGGATAACGAGAGGCGCAGCTCTGTCAGAGGAACTTTCAGCTTCTACAACTTTATGCTTCAGTTTCTTGTTTATTATAAATCGAACACCACTAGTTCTGCCAGTATCTGTCCCACGGTAGTAGAAGTGATGTCCACTTTTCAGTTCAATGAGATCTTCTCCTTACCTCACTTAGCCCGACGATGTCCCACTTGATCCTTTGTAGTTCCTCTTCCAATTCAAGAAGCCTTGAATCAGAAGATAGGGAGCGTCCATTATACGTAGCCAAGGTCAGCATCAGATGGCAGCCTAGTCCAGTCCTCCGGGGATTCTTAGCACCCTCTACCTTCATGTCGCACTGGCCGCGCTGCCTTGGCCAGGTACATTCCAGCTGCCGGAGACTGAGGGCCAAGATTTAAGTTGTGGAGTCATTTTGGAGGCGTTTGGCCATAACTCACCACTCTGGCCAAGCTGGTTGGTGAGTGTGGGATAGCATTTCCTCTAATCCCGATGGTATAGTTATACCGCTATTGGCGGTCGTCAGAGCCCCTTTAGTGGGAACAGGATGCACCACGAGAAGGCGGTGTTGACATTTGTCAAGGAGAGGCTGTGATGTTACGCATCACCTGACCTTGCATATGTAAATAAAATATTTAAAAAATAAATTTTGAAAACTTACATTTGGGCCATTTAATTTAATAAATTTTCCAGCTGTATTCATTTTTACACATAAAACACCCCAGATTCCACTATTATACGATTATAAAGGGATTTTCTGAATTTAACACACTGTGTTATGTTGCAGCGTTCGTGAGCGAGCGTGCACTTTTTCCTGTATTGGAGGCGCGTGATTATATCCGAGTAAAAAAAGAAAAAGAGAATTGGGTTGCAAATTAATCGAGTAGATGGAAGAGATTTTGGGAGCCGGTGCAGAAATTACTATTAATTTAAGGAATTTATGAATTTCACACTCCTCAAATACTCTATATTTCGTAATTCAATTCTTTCTTCTCAGATTTTGTTACTTGGATTCGCGAAAGTAGTCTCCCCCCCCCCTTTCTCCGAGTCAAGGGAACTTCCAGCCAGCCTGCGTACCGTAACGTTTGAACGCAGGGTAGCTCTCTTCATCCCCAGCGCGGGCGTCTACAGTATTGAATAAGGTGGAGTAATTTTACAGCGGGGAAGAATGGCGGGCAGACGTTTTATTGAAGTCCGGGCGCCATTCGTCTTGAGAATAGCTACTTCAGGTCTGGAAAGAAGAATAGCGTGGCCCCAGATTTGGCGAAACGCATAGGATTTTTATGGTGGCGGATTTACAACCCGGAAAGATTTCGCGGGCAAGAATTTCCTAGAATTCAGGGGTGGACGCAATTTTGGACTATGCGAAGAGTTGGCAAATAAGAGGATTTTCGAGAAGCCTAGAGCAAACCAGATCGGGAAATGTTAATTTCTTGACTAATCCGTAGTCTGGTGGGAGTATCCGAAGTAGAAAAATTTGCGTAGCCTGCATGAGATTGGAAGAGGAAAAAAGGTGAAGAAAATAGCATGTTGAAAAAGTTGAAGAAGGAGCGGAATGAGAGAGATCGTGAGGCATTACCGGAATAAATAGAGTAACGAGGAGGTCCAAATTCGGGCTTGCTCCTATACTTCGATTCACCCTAAGATGTCACTGAAGGGAAAGTTACGTGAATACTACATCCGCAACTAAAAGTAGTTCTTAACATTCTCCGTAAAAACCAACGCATTTATTTCCCCAATAATAATTTATATTGCCCTAGCTGTTTACTCATAAGTACTTATAGTTATTTTAGACATAAATCTAATAAAAATGATCTATTTTCTGAAATTAAGTTTTAAAACTAGACCAACGCAAGCATGTGTAGATATGCAGTGTTTAGGAGACAAGGCTCCACCCCTTCCAGCACCACTAATCCGTCCTGGGCAGGAGAAGGAATCCTCCACCACTAATCCGTCCTGGGCAGGAGAAGGAATCCACCACCACTAATCCACTGCCTTGAAGGGGCTACTGCAACGGGGTGGTGACAATCGCTCCTTATCCATTATTTACAGCCAAAAAACAAGCCGGTGTTATGTGAAGGTCCTCATAAAAACGCCCTCATCAGCAATTATTAAACCGGAGATAGTGTGAGTGACGGTGCCAATGAGTTGATGGGGGAGTGATTGACAGCTGCAAACAGCAGGACAATTAAATCGGAGAGAGTGTGAGTGACGGTGCCAATGAGTTGATGGGGGAAGTGATTGACAGCTGCAAACAGCAGGACAATTAAACCGGAGTGTGAGTGACGGTGCCAATGAGTTGATGGGGGAAGTGATTAGCAGCTGCAAACAGCAGGACAAAAAAACCGGAGAGTGTGAGTGACGGTGCCAATGAGTTGATGGGGGAAGTGATTGACAGCTGCAAACAGCAGGACAATTAAACTGGAGAGAGCGTGAGTGACGGTGCCAATGAGTTGATAGGGAAGTGATTGACAGCTGCAAACAGCAGGACAATTAAACTGGAGAGAGCGTGAGTGACGGTGCCAATGAGTTGATGGGGGAAGTGATTAGCAGCTGCAAACAGCAGGACAATTAAACCGGAGAGAGTGTGAGTGACGGTGCCAATGAGTTGATGGGGGAAGTGATTGACAGCTGCAAACAGCAGGACAATTAAACCGGAGAGAGTGTGAGTGACGGTGCCAATGAGTTGATGGGGAAGTGATTGACAGCTGCAAACAGCAGGACAATTAAACTGGAGAGAGCGTGAGTGACGGTGCCAATGAGTTGATAGGGGAAGTGATTGACAGCTGCAAACATCAGGACAATTAAACTGGAGAGAGCGTGAGTGACGGTGCCAATGAGTTGATGGGGAAGTGATTGACAGCTGCAAACAGCAGGACAATTAAACTGGAGAGAGCGTGAGTGACGGTGCCAATGAGTTGATGGGGGAAGTGATTAGCAGCTGCAAACAGTAGGACAATTAAACCGGAGAGAGTGTGAGTGACGGTGCCAATGAGTTGATGGGGAAGTGATTGACAGCTGCAAACAGCAGGACAATTAAACCGGAGAGAGTGTGAGTGATGGTGCCAATGAGTTGATAGGGGAAGTGATTGACAGCTGCAAACAGCAGGACACAGTGGGGAGTCACGCGAATGAATAAAACTTTCGCTCGTCCCCGAAGTCTCAGAGAGTGCGTAGGTTCTTTAACACACAAGGTTGTGCCCGTAATACGCCTGTAAAGCTTCCTCTTCGCGGGAGTACGGAGGAAGCGGTCTGATGACGTCAGCTGTCTCACAGCAGGGCTCTAGCTAGTTTAGTGCACCGAAGGTCAAAGCAGTCGCAAATGTCATTTGACTCTTGTTCAAAGAACTGTTTTTTTTTCTGCTTCTAGAATAATTTTACCGTATATATAAAGTAAGTGGAATAGCTAAGTTTGTTTGGAAATAGTTTATTCTTTCGAGATGCCTTCGAGTTCCTGCACTGTTGCAGACGCAAGAATAACTACAGAAATACCAAAGGATTAGGGATTCCTAATTATTATATACCACAGATTTCCGAAAGTGACTGAGCTCTGCAGGTTATGGAAATAACGCTGTAAACGAGGTGATACTTTTTTCGTAATCCGGAATCAGGGGCGTATAAATGGAGGAAGAGGGGAGGGGGGGGGGGGGGGCTCACGTCTTCAGCAAAAATATTTTACAGAATAGACCTTTTTGCGGAAACTTCACATGAATAAAGAAATAGTCAGGATTTTTTTTGCGGCAGCTTTACAGGAGTAATAAAAAGTAGTTTTTGGTTGTTGTTTTTTTTCGAGATTTAAATTTATAAAAACTGGATGACGGGAAAGCAGTTATTTCAGAGGACCTGGTGGGGCCCCTTTTCATATCCATAGCAAAGGACCCAATGAATGTATATTAACAAGAGAATGTGAAAGAAATATCTGTTCAATGAATGTAAACGTTTTATCAATGAGGATAAGGTGATATGAATTACAGTTTTTTGCATGCCTGCTTCAGAATATAATGAATTGAAAGTTGTTCTTTTCGGTATATGCAGAGACCTGTGCCGTTTTTTTTATAACCGATGTCAAGAGAAAAATTTTTACCAAGTGCAAAACATTGTGACTTATGTTGTGTTTTTTATATTCAAAAGTAAATAATTTACGTAGTTTTGCTCTTTTTTTTTTTTTTTTGGTGCCATGATTCTTAATTGTTACTTATTTATTTGCTTACTTATGTTCTGTATTTTCATATAAATCAGAAAATTTCGATAGGCTTCTCACAGAAGTTACGTGTTTTGTAGGCCCGATCGCGAGGCGTTTCAAACAGGCTGGCCTTAGTTGCTAAAAGAATAAAATTTGCATGACATGTTCAACTTTTGCGTAACTGTTTTGTAGTATTTTCTAGTGATATAAAACTAGGGCAATTATTTCAATTACAACGTGCAGATTTGTGTTACACGCAGTAAAGCGCAATAATTTTGGTCTTACGCAAAATACCTGTAGGTTCCAAAGAATTTTTATTATTAAAATACCTATACCTTACTTAATAACATGGAATTAAAAAAATAACTAATTGAGGGCTAATAGATTTTCGCAAAAGGGTCTAGAAGAATTTTTTAAGGTGGGCTCTGAGATTTTCCGGTACTCCACTGTCCAAAATGCTACTATTTGCTCCAAACATTTTGCTGAAGGCGACTATAAAAGGGATATGTAAAAGTGAACTAACTAGTGGGGCTACCGCAGAAAAAGCATTGAACAGATGTTCCACCCAATCCATGACGAACATGAAATTAAAAAAAAAAAATTAAAAATATCACGAGAAACGTATCAGAGGCAATGGAAATTAATTCCTCTAAAATTCAACCGAGGCATTAAACTTTTCATGAAAACCCGTACTATGAATCGAATGAGGCACATCAATTCGCAGCTGAAAGAGAAAGGAAAAAAAATTAAGAAAACTCAAGCTTCTGAAGATAACTACATGAAGAAATGAATTTTTTTACAAATTTGTTATTTCTCACATTTGTTTAATGGCGCCCCGAGGATTTCTTTATATGGGTGGCCAAAAATATTGAAGACGCAAATGAATATACAACGGAGAAAACATCTCCGAAAATACTGGTAAGTCTTAAAAATATCTCCGCCATATTAAAGTATTTCCAATGATTCATGAAATATATATTTAAAATCGCATGCAAATATATTTAAAAAGTACGCAGCCAATAGCGAAAAACAAAGGACCAAGCAATACCGGGTACCCGGGCCAACCCAGCAAGAGCATTTGTTTATTTACAGAATTTTGCATAAGAAATATTTAGATTTTTCTCTGAAAGCATGTTGATACTTAGTGATAATCAAATTCGGAGACAAATAATTAGAAATTCATTTATTACAGCACTAAATATACGAAGTGATTACGCGAACGCATTGCTTCTTCTACCAACAAACTGCCTGTATGTCAATAGACAGCAGACAACTCTCGTGTTCGCTGGGTTCTCTTGTAAGGCAGGTGACGTCATAGGGATTGCTTTGCAGGAAAGCTCATCCGGTACTCCCGTATGAGCAAACACAGTAATCTATTAACCTTGGGTTCTTGTACCTTAAACTGCAGTGTCATCTTAGGGTGAATCGAAGTATAGTAGAAGAATTGTTGGGAAACAGAGGACCTGCTCTGGAGGTTTTGGTCTTTTCATGGAGGAAGAGATGCAGTGAAATGCTGTACCGTTGGACTGTGAAATACCAACGCTTTCAACAGGGGATTGCAACACGGAACGTTAGTTGCTGCTAGCTTATGAACTATTAGAAGATGGCACGTGCACATATACCCTGTCAACTGATGTGCCTTCCTTGATGATGTTCGATGCTATACCGAATAATGAACTCTGAATAGGTCTGGAGAAATCTAAGAACTATACAATGCAAATTCTCCGCCAGCCCTTGATGACGGATAGAAGGTAGGACATTTCCGACCATAACGGTTTCCCTCTTATTGATTTGTTTTGTGTGAAGATAGAATGCAACTTTATTTTTAAATACACCAGAGTTGAATAATTACGAAACGCATATAGCGTATGAAATCCGTTTATTTTTGTGTTGTATTCAGCACAAATATTCGCCAAGCTTTCGCACTCCACTGGGAGGCTTTTTCAAGGCAATGATAGACGTGTCTATCATTGCCTTGAAAAAGCCTCCCAGTGGAGTGCGAAAGCTTGGCGAATATTTGTGCTGAATACAACACAAAAATAAACGGATTTCATACGCTATATGCGTTTCGTAATTAGATACAATGCAGTTTTAATAGAGCACAGTAGGATGTAAAAGCAGTGCAAGGAAATTAAGCATGTCCTTAATCGATTGTGTAGTAGTAGTATAGAATGACGGGTCCGGCCGGAGGAGCAGCTCCTTCTAGAGAAGGAGCAAGGGGCGTGGCTTGCGGCAGAAGGACGGGGGCGTGGCGTGTGCCCGAAGGATGTGGGGGCGTGGCAGATGACGCTAGTGTGTTGGGTCGATGTGCTGCCCCCTAGCGGTGCTTCTTGGAACTTTCGATGGACCTTTGAGAGATGGCAACGACCGAGTCGGGGAAAGGAGATGTGCTGCCCCCTAGCGGTGCTTCTTGGAACTTTTAATGGATCTTTGAGGGATGGCAACGACCGAGAGGGAAAGGGGGTGGATATAGGTCGATGTCAACTCAATGTGCTGCCCCCTAGCGGTGCTTCTTGGAACTTTATTATTATGTTAGATCTTTGTTTTTGAGTGATGGCAACGACCGAGTAGGAGAAAGGGGGTGGATATAGGGGGATGTCAACTCGATGTGCCGCCCCCTAGCGGTGCTTTTTGGAACTTTTAATGGATCTTTGAGAGATGGCAACGACCGAGTGAGGGAAAGGGGTGTGTCGTTGCCCCCTAGCGATGCTTTTTGGAACTTTCTTTTCTCGGGAGATTTATTGGACGTTGACAAATTTTTAAGAAGTCTTTCCAATATTTATTTTTTTAATTTTCTCGGGAGATTTACTGGACTTTGTCAAATTTTTGAAGGAAGTTTTTTGTCCTATTTTTTCTCTCTAATTTATTTTATTAAATTTATATTTTCAGGAATTCCCTGAGGTATTATAATTTTTATAGACGTTGCATTATTTTTTTAATTTTCTCGGGAGATTTATTGGACGCTGACAAATTTTTGAAGGAAGTCTTTCCAATATGTTTTTTTTTATTAAATTTATATTTTCAGGAATTCCCTGAGGTGTTATAATTTTTATAGACGTTGCATTATTTTTTTAATTCTTATATTTGTCCTCCCTCAATTTTAATTTAGGCGAGGAAAGGCTTTGTTTGAAAAGATTTCGTTCCCGTTGATTCATGTTCCGCCATTTTAGTTTCACCACTTTGTCATTTTGTGAGCCATGTGTTTTGGGATGAGTCACAATTTTCTCTTTGACTCAGAAAATTTTGTATGACACGTGTTTTGGGATGAGTCATTATGATGAGTGACGCATTCGTGATAGCAGACATGACATCAGCCAACGTCGTTTTCTCCTCAGCGGGGTCGGCTTTATTTATTTTTTTATTTTCTCGGGAGATTTACTGGACTTTGTCAAATTTTTTGAAGGAAGTTTTTTCAATCGAAGCATTTCCTCAAATTTGTTTTATTAAATTGATATTTTTAGAACTCCGTGAGGTGTTATAATTTTTATAGACGTTGCGTTATTTTTTTAATTCTTATATTTTTCTTCCCTCCAATTTTAATTTAGACGAGGAAAGGCTTTGTTTGAAAAGATTTCGCTCCTGTTGATTCATGTTCCGCTACCTTTTGTGAGCCATGTGTTTTGGGATGACTCACCATTTTCTCTTTGACTCAGAAAATTTTGTATGACACGTGTTTTGGGATGAGTCATTATGATGAGTGACGCATGTCGTGATAGCAGACATGACATCAGCCAACGCCATTTCCTCCGCGGGGTCGACGGTTGACGTCATTTGAGATTCTGTAGCCACATTAAGTTCCAAGACTGATTTTTTTCAATAACTTGATCATTTTGCAACGAATTTATTCCTTATTTTTTCCTCATAATTTCCCATTTTATATTCATAATTTTTCAACGTAACGATTTTTTATTTTCTTTGAGGAGACTTCACGCATTTTCAACGGACGTTCCAACATAAAAACGTTTTCCAAAGTTTTGTGCTGCAGACATAATCTTAAAACACGATTGTTTATTCACGTATTTACGTGTTCATGACATTTTTTTAACGTTGTACCGTTTTCCACCGTACAAAGCCACAATTTTTTATGCATAGTTAAAATGTTTATTTTTTATTTCTTCATGATTATTCGGTGAAATGTACCCTTTAATGCATTATCTTAATCTTTTTGTTCTAAATGCTTGCATACTCGTTAAACTTCTCGATGTACCAACATTATTTTATTTTCAAACTAACAACTACTTTTTATCGAGGCTTTATTTTTTCTGTCTATGAAGAATTTTTTAGTTTATTCTCTCAAGATATGAAAATTAATTATAACGAAATCCCTTCACTTTTCTATCGCTAAGAATTTTCCTTAAAATAAGTCCTGAGCTATAGTTCGCTTTGTCTGGTTAGAGGTGATTCATCAATAGTATGTTTGTGACCAGATAAGGTTCCGTGCAGTTACTGCCTGAAGCGATGACGCATGGGTGACGGGTACGTCGTGATGTCATCCTTGTGAACTTGGAATGTCATCATACTGCTTGAAGCGATGACGCACGGTGACGGGTTTTTCGTGATGTCATCTTTGTGAACAGATCCCAGAAGAATTTCAGAAACTGTTTCAACTTCGAACCAATGACGTTTCTTCCATCGTCGGGCGGTCAAAAAGGCATCCTGTTTGCTATAAAACTGGCGTTGTTCATTCCTCCCTCTCAGTTTTTCTGCTGCTTTGGCTTAGTACGTACGTTTAGTTTTCAACTGCGTTTAGTTATCGACTGTCTTGCTGTCTGAATATTGTGTAGTGTTTTGGAATGGAATCTGAAAACAATTTTTCATCAGTTTCTGCAATGGAAGAGGTAAGCGTTCTTTTATTAGCATGCAATGTTTTTATTTATTGTTAGGTCCCCAAAGTTGTTTGAATTAGAATGTTGTTAGAATTTCGTGAGAGGATTCCCTTAAGGAAAAAATATACTAGTGTATTAGGAACAGTATGTGAGTTCTTTTGCGTACGATTTAAGTTAGATTTTCAGGAAGGAAAATTCATGTTAGTGGAATCGTTTAAACATAGTTCTTTTTTTTTAATATTTTAGGAATCCATGTTTTTACGATACCTCTCATAAAAAATTATTCTCAACGTAGGAATTTTCCATTTTAATTTCCATGAAGATGCGTTGATAGGGGTTTAAAACATGTTAGCGGTATGTGAATTCTTTTGCATACGATTAAAGTTAAATTTTCAGGAAGGAAAATTCACGTTAGTGGAATCGTTTAAAACATAGTTCTTTGTTTTCAAATATTTTAGGAAATCATATTTTTACGATAGCTCCCATAAAAATTTATTCTCAACGCAGGAACTTTCCATTTTGATGTTTATTCCATGAAAATGCGTTGATAGGGGTTTAAAAACATGTTAGCGGTATGTGAATTCTTTTGCATACGATTTAAGTTAGATTTTCCGGAAGGAAAATTAATGTTAGTGGAATCGTTTAAAACATAGTTCTTTGTTTTCAAATATTTTAGGAAATCATATTTTTACGATAGCGCCCATAAAAATGTATTCTCAACGAAGGAATTTCCCTTTTAAATGTTTATTTCATTAAAAATGCTTTGATAGGGGAGAGGGTTAATTTTTTTATTATTCTTTCACAGAAAGAATGGTGGCTGGAAGATGAACAGCTATTTTTACAAAATTCAGAAGTGTTTCAGGCATTAGAGGAAATTCCAATGTCGCAAGACCTACTTTCCTCATTTGTGTCTGACGTACCCCCTTCCCCTTTCACTTGTAAGATCTGTCAGAAGGTCTTCACTTTGAAAAAAAATTTACAGAGACATGTCAAAATTCATTCTGGGGCACTTATTCCGTGTATGTTGTGTAGGAAGAGTTTTTCTAGAAATGCGTACTTGCAGATACATATTCTTAAATGCCATTCAAGAATGCAGGTGGGGGGACTCGTTAAATGCGTTTTCGGCAGGCCCCTCCAATGCTGTAGACCCTTGAAATACAGCAGGCCCCAGTCATGAAGTTGTTGCTGGCCCCAGCCATGATGTCGCGGGCCCCAGGAACGTTGTTGAGGACCCCAGTTCCGAAGCTCCCATTGTTCCTCCATTGAATATGGGGGCTTACATCCAAGTGCAGTCGGTGGCTCAGAACCGACTACAAACATTTAAGATTGTTCCGGAAGGGAAACAGCGGTCTGTCTCTCCACATTTTTTAATGGCATCCAAAATTCTTCTGTAAGCATTCTAGAACATGCACTGGCAGCCCACCCATCCATTAAAGTAAATGCATTTATGCAGGCAGCTTTTAAAAAGCCTAAACTCGATGACCCGGAGGAATTTGATATATGTTCTCGGAATTTCAAAACAACTAATAAGCCAGTGTATCGGTCGACAAATCTCGGGGAATTTTTCGATATCATGTCCAGGAAACTACTCACTGAATGTTCTGAATGCGAACTGAAAGGATCCGGCTGGATGTTTTCTCACGTGGAGTGGTTCGAACTCCGGGTTAATCGGTTTAGGCCATTGAGAGGAGGTTCCTTTATTATGCTTCCCAGTCATATTCAGAAGAAATATGCTGTCGTGAACGTTCAAAATTCAGACGCCTTCTGTTTCAAATATGCCGTGTGGACCCCACGTCTTAAAAATCAAAGGAGAGACCGAAAAAGGTAGCCTCATATCTAAACGATCCTTATTTTGAAGGCGGCTACAAGTGGGATTGCGTGGACTATCCCGTCAAAATTTCCGACATTCCAAAATTTGAAAAGTCTAACAACATGAGCATCAACATTTACGGGATAGATGAAGCTGGTAAAATATTTCCCATTAAAGTATGTGAAGCAGAGCTGGCGGACCACAGAGATTTGTTGTATATAGAAAACGGAGGTTGCAACCACTTTGCTTACATTACAAATTTTGAGCGGCTTATTTCCAGTCAATTGTCTTCCATCAAAAGTAAAGTACACATCTGCAAAAAATGTTTTAAAACTTATGATACGAGGTGCAATGGAGAGCAAAAATTAAATGAGCACAAGAAATTATGCAATAAAAACAAGACTGTCCTCATCAAGATGCCAGAAGACAAGGAATTAACTTTTAAAGATTTCAAATTCAGTCAGCGGGTTCCTTTTGTTGTGTACGCTGATTTTGAGAGCGTCTTAAAACCAGTTCAAGGTCCGATCCCGAATCCAAGCGAGTCCTTCACCACGCCAACCCAATCTCATGAAGTTATATCATATGCTTATTTCATAAAAGATGTGGAAGGTCGTTATGATGTTTTCCGAACTCATAGAGCAGAGCAGGGAGTTGTGAGTCATTTCCTTCACACTCTCAAAGAAGATGTGGAAGTTATTGAAAAAAATTATAAAATAAATATCCCTATGATTGCATTGACGGAGGCTGAAAAAGATGTCTATCGGAAAGCGAGCATATGTCATATTTGTGGTGAAGGTGGATATAACTCATGCAGCAAATCCAAAAAGAAAGTGGCGGACCACGATCATCGTACTGGGAAATTCAGAGGACCCGCACATGCTTCCTGCAATATCAATTTCAAAAATCCTTCCTTTGTTCCAGTTCTGATGCACAACCTTTCGGGATACGACTCGCATTTTATCATCAAGGAATTAGATTGCCTTCCAGGAGAAATTAGCGTGATCCCCGAGTCGACCGAGAAATTTATTTCTTTTTCTAAAAAGATGGGTGGGCTTGAAGTTCGTTTCCTGGACAGTTTTCGATTCATGCCAAGCAGTTTATCGAAATTAGCAAATAATCTTCCGAGAACGCATTTTAAAATTACACGACAGCTTATTCCTCATGATGAAGAATTCAATCTCCTCACGCAGAAAGGCATCTTTCCCTATGACTACATTTCGTCGTACAACAAGTTAGAAGAAACTTCTTTACCTCCCCAAAAGGATTTCTTCAACAAATTAACGAATTGTCATATAACAGATGAAGAATATGAGCATGCCAAAAAAGTATGGGCGGTCATGAAGATTCAGAATTTAATTCAGTATGCAGATGTGTACTTAAAAACAGATGTGCTCATTTTGGCCGACGTGTTTGAAAATTTCCGAAATATTTGCCAGGACACTTATACTTTAGATCCTGCCTGGTTTTTCAGTTGTCCTGGATTAAGTTGGTCCGCCTTGCTCAAATGTACTAAAGTTTCTCTCCAGCTTTTAAGTGACTACGATATGCTACTTTTTCTGGAGAGCGGAAAGCGAGGTGGCTTGTGTATGTGTGTGAAGCGGCATGCTCAGGCCAATAATAAGTATCTGAAAAATTTTGATGCCTCCAAAGAAACCAGCTTCATCTCTTATCTCGATTGTACGAACCTTTATGGTTTTGGAATGAATGAGTCACTTCCGGTGGATAACTTCCGGTGGCTTTCCGATGAAGAACTGAAGCAGTTGGATGTCACGTGTATAGCGGACGATGCCAGCACGGGATACTTTCTCGATGTTGACATCAGCTATCCTGACTCCCTTCACGATCTTCATTCGGATTTGCCTTTCTGTCCGGAAACGGAAGTAGTACCTGGAACCAGGCAGGTCAAATTATTAACTACTTTAAATAAAAAATCCAGGTACGTGGCTCATTATCGTCTTCTCAAACAGGCAGTCAAAGCGGGTCTCGTCATAACAAAAGTGCATCGAGGAATAAGCTTTGATCAAAGCAAGTGGTTGCAACCTTATATTCAGCTTAATACTGAAATGAGAAAGAGGGCAAAAAATGAGTTTGAGAAAGATTTTCAAATTGATGAACAATTCCGTTTTTGGCAAAACAATGGAATATATTCGCAACCGAACCAAAGTTGAGCTGGTGTGCGAAGACAATCGACTGGAAAAGCTGCTCAGTAAGCCCAATTTTAAAGACCGCTCCATACTAAAAGATGAAGCTGATGGAAATTTTCTTGTGTCTATGCATTTTAATGTCACTCACCTCACCTTCAACAAACCCATTTATTTGGGAGTCGCCATTTTAGACATCTCTAAAACTAGAATGTACGACTTCCATTATGAAGTGATGAGGCCTTTATATCGTGACAACATTTCCATTCTTTATATGGATACTGATAGTTTCTTCTATCACATCAAGACAGAAGATCTATATAAAGATATGGAAAACATTAAAGATGAATTAGACACGAGTGATTTTTGCACAAGCCACCCGCTCTATTGTCTGAAAAATAAAAAAGTAATTGGGAAATTTAAAGACGAGACCCAAGGAAGAGCCATAAAAGAATTTGTTGGTCTTAGACCGAAGATGTATGCTTTTGCTACAGAAGAAGAAGAAGTCAAAAAAGCTAAAGGCGTGAGCAAAACAGTAGTTTCCCAACAGCTTCGTTTGAATGATTTCAAGTCTTCACTCATTCATATGCAAGAAAAGAAGAACATGAGCTATTGCATTCGAAGCATGAAACATTCGGTTTTCACTGTTGCCACAAACAAAACATCTCTTAGCCCATATGACAACAAGCGAGTCGTATCCCAGGACAATATTCATTCTCTTCCTTATGGGCATTATTCGTTAGAATCGGAAGAGCCTCCCCGGAAGAAATTTAAAACAAAATAGCTGCCTGTATTCGAACCACTCCATGTCGATAAACTGCTTGGCATGGGGGTCCACACGGCACACTTTGCCCAGGAAGAGAATGAATAATTCAAGTCTTCACTCATTATTCGAGAAAATTTCCCTCAAGAAAAAAAATTCTCTGCTCTATGAAATGCCTCCGTCATTTTTGCTGCTGCTCGCTTGGATTCATAGAAAAAAATTTCGTCTCAAAATGTCTGTTTTGCTCACGTGAAGATATTTCATCTCAGTTGCTTATATATTTCGTCTCAAAATTTTTACTCTGCTCATGCGATGATATTTCGTCTCAAAATTTTTACTCTGCTCATGCAAAGATATTTCGTCTCAAAATTTTTACTTTGCTCATGCGAAGATATTTCGTCTCAAAAATTTTACTCTGCTCATGCGAAGATATTTCGTCTCAAAATTTTTACTCTGCTCATGCGAAGATATTTCGTCTCAAAATTTTTACTCTGCTCATGCGAAGATATTTCGTCTCAAAATTTTTACTCTGCTCATGCGAAGATATTTCGTCACAATTTTCTCATGCGAAGATATTTCGTCTCGATTTGCTCACGCGAAGACTCAAAATTTTTACTCTGCTCGCATACATTCTTTTCCTGTTGGAAGAAATTTGTCATGAAAAACCTCCTCTCAAATGACGTCATTTTAAAAATGTGTGGAGACAGTCCAATGTTTTTCTTTTTTTTCAAATTTGTTGCTGATCATAGTTTTAACTGTCTGTACAGAAATAACGAGTGATCACGTTGCTTTGAATCTGCATTCCTCAGGGAGTGAAATCCTTTCGGAACAAATCATTTTGAAAAGAACAGAAGTTCAGCTTTCGGGGTTGTCAAAGATGCATTTAGCGAAAAAAAAAATTACAAGAGAAGGAACTTTAAAACCAGTAAAGGTTTTTTTTTTTTTTTTTAATATAAATTGAGGAATGTTGTTACTTTAATATTGTGTCTACATGTACGCACTTCTAGAAAATTTCTTTGTCAACGTAATTGGGGGGAGTAATTTTTTCCCCAACATTTCAAAAGGGTAGGACCTTCTGACAGAACAAGCAGGTGGGGAAAGGGGGAAAAGCTGCTTACTCATCTCTCGGAAACCTGACGTCATACGCCTTATCGCAAGCCTGCCTGCCTGCCTGCCTGCCTGACTCATTATCGCTTCGATGCTTGGTGTGAGTGTGTTGATCTGAAAAAAATGTTGTCTCTTCGTCATAACAAGGAAAATCTGAATTTTCGTTACTTTTAGCTCTTCTCCCCTGCTCAAGCGATTCATTACTATTCTCGTTTGGAAGATGAAGTGGAATATTTGAGTGGTGACTTCTCAAAAATAAAAATTTTCGGAAAGTGTTATAACATTCCTAGACAGCATGTTGCCTTCGGGGACCCCAATCTGAAATACACTTTTAGCGGTTTGACTTTAGAATATCACCCTTGGACCCCATTGCTTCAAGAAATCAAGCTCGCTGTTGAGAAAGAATGCGAGGAGACTTTCAACTTTCTTTTAATAAACAAATACCGAACTGGAAAAGATAGCATCGGATTTCACATGCACAATGAATCAGATTTAGAACCTTTGTCGTGCATTGCTCTCGGACAAGAAAGAGATTTTGTTTTTAAGAGAAACGGGTTTAAACCAGTTTCATTAACTCTGAGATCAGGATCTGTACTCCAGATGCTTCCGCCAACAAATTCTTATTGGAGTCATGGTCTACCGTGGCAAAAGAACGCTCAGCCCACTGTTTCAATGTCCGGAATGTCTCTTGCCTTATCGTGAATTGTCTAACATCATGGAGCATGCCTGCTCTGATTCCATGAATATTAAGTTTAGCACTCACTTTGCCTGCGCCGTTGCTATGCTGCAGCCTGTGGTTGTAGCGGAATCTTTCGTTGCTGCTCGAAGGGACTCATCTCCAAAGAATTTTTAGAATCTCTGGACATTACGAACTTGTTGAAAACGGTTCACGACATGCATGTAGCCCAATACGACTTGTATTGAGTTGGAGGAAACAGCAGCTGTTGAAAAAAAGTCCTTTTTAGGGCTCCTAAAAATTTGGGTAAGGGAAGGGGGAGGGAGGGAGGTAAATTACTGAAAAAAAAGTAAATATTTTTTTTGGAAATGTTTAAAGTAATTTTTTCTATTTCCAGAGCCTAAATTTAAGTGTAAGTATTTTATTCATTCTAAGATATAAATTTTGTGAAATTTTTTTTATTAACCTAAATGTAAGTGAAATTATGTTTTTTTTTATTGAACTGAGTCAAAATATTAAGTTTCAAGAATTTTAAAAGTAAAAGAAATTTCTTTTTTAAAATAGTAACAGAATGAATTGATTTAATGGGGAACTAGTATTTTTTTGCTAAAGACTTTTCTTAAGGATATTTGGGTATTTATTAAGGAAATGGGCCTGATGTTTTCCATCAGGCGGCCAATCGGGGGATTTCCGACTGGTCTGAGAGCAATGCTTTACAGTATTGAGCCGAAACCAGAGTACACGGCTTATTTTCGGGGAGTTTGAAATGTTTCAAACTGACTCGCTTTATTCTTTTAGTTGAAAAAGAAGAAGCGCTCTCACTGAAGACCCCTCTAGCCTGGGAAAACTAAAACAGTTGTGTTTTATAAAAAATTCTTTCCTTAGACATTTTTAGTACATCCAATTTTCAACTTTCAGGAACTTGCTGTGACTGTTTTTACTATATTCTATTTCCAACTTTTTCGAAAACGAACTTCAACAGATTTTTACTCGTTTCGAAACAGTCTTTTTATGTATACTAGTTTTCCCATGTTATTCTATGAGAATTTCCCTGCTTTTAATGAAATGTGTTTTCTCAAAGCTGTCCACTAAGAAAAAATGAAGTGTTCCATTTTTAACCCTAAGAAAGAATGAACTGTTCCGAAAGTGCATACATTTAAAAAAGAAAAAAAAAAGAATGACACTTTTGTTCAACTAAATTTTTTAATATGGAATCCAACGAACATTTTTACATATTTTCTTAGAATTTGTATTTTTCGTTTAGAAGTTACAACAGAATTTCCTTCTTGTACAGGAACGTTCAACATTTGTTTATTTTTAATGTACTTTTTGGGCAAATTAATGTCTTTTAATGCTTTTACAAATTCAGGAGGTATGTACAGCTTAGATCCCTTGCTTCGAAACATAGAGTCTATGAGGTCTACTATATTCGCGTTTTTTACAATGCGTCCATTATATTTAAATTCGGCCTTGGGACTCCAGTCAATAATATCAGAGTTCGTTTTAAAGACGTCCAGCACATTTCTTGCATTTCGTTTCAAGTTAGAAGGAACGGACTGAACGATAAGGTCTTCCACAACATCTTTTACTTTCTCGTCTTTGACATGTTCTTCTTTCACTGGTTCTTCAGTTCTCGATGGGGTTTCGTGAGATGCAACTGGAGGATTAAAACTGGAAACATGAATGCGCTTATTCAAGACTTGATTATATAATTTCACTTTTACTTCGTCAGACTCTTTGCTTAGGAGAATTTTTTTTCATTTCTTTGTCCAAGTCCGTTAGCGTTTCGTCTGTGGGCATATGACGGGAAATCCGTTCTTCGGGAATCAGAACCATTTTCTTTGCAAATTCCATTATTTCGTAAGCAGAGTCGTTAATACACTGAGAGCAGCGGTAATCAACACACCTAAAAATCCCCCTTTTTGAATAAGGAGTTTCCTCTTTTTATACAGAGGTGTCTTTTTTCGAGAGAGAGCTCGCAAGGTGTGCTTATGCCGTTGCAATGAATGTTTCTGGGTGGGAGTAAGCGGAACATTTCCTTTTAACGTATTCATACAAACTTCACATAGTGCTTTAATTCCACTTTTTCTACACTTCGATATTAGGTCTTTTAATACTTTTTTTGGACAGTGTTGAATCATACATAAAAGTTGGACCTGCTGCTTAGACAGCGTCATGATGAAAACTGAGACTTATTTCATTTCACCGAGGTTGATATATTACTTGAATGTCTCCCGGAAGTATCTGGGAGCGTAATCTTAATTCTTCCTTTGTCTCAGGTTTTAGATCAATCAATAAATAGCTGTAAGGGGATTTTGTGGCATCCATATACACTTCTTGAAAAAATTTCAGTTTGCTAGGGTGCAACTGCCTCCCTAAATGAGTGATTTGATTCACATCTCTTCTTGATTTAAACAGAAACAAGTAATGAGCACTCAGGGAAATTTCTCGCATTTCTTTACTCTTATGAAAAATATTTTGAATAATGAATATCACGGACACATTGAAATGATGACTCCCTCTAGTGAACAAGTGAGTCAATTTTTTATCACTTCCGCATTCAGTCATGAGATCGTCAATGACAAACAGCGTTCTTCCTTTCACATAGTCACGGAAATTAGAGGGGATGCCTTCCACAAATGTCACGTTTTCTATTTCATCATACAATGTTTGGTGAACCCCATAGAACCACACCACGTCTTCGGGAGGGGGAGAGATGACTTCCCCTTGATGCTGAAGTAAGCGCTTTACAAACTGGGTCTTTCCACTTCCCGTAGGACCCGCTATCAGAGCTGTGAAAGGATGTTGTAGTCTGGGCACTTCCATGTTGTCAACTGAGGTCAATCAAGAACTTACAAAATAATTTAAAGACACATAAATTAGAGTTGAAATCAATTTTTATTTTAAATTCTAAATTTTGTTACAATTCCAAATTTATTTCGAACAAAATAATAGACGACACGCACGTCGTTTGTTTCAGATTTCCATCGAAAATTTCTTACAATGGAGTACAAGCTTTTTCCGCGACATCTAGAATAAAGGAAGAAAAATACAAAATTGACCACATACGGCCGTAAACAAACTTTGAAGAGGTACATCATTAAAATTCATAGTTTCAAACTTGGAGACAAATTGAGCAATAGGTCCTTGAAAATATTCTGGAGAATGTCCGAAAGAATAAAAAATTCCATTGTTTTTGGGTTTGACATATACATAGCCAACCAGTGTTTTCCAGGACTTCCATGTCGGTCCGTATTCACAACAAGGCATGCTGGGAACTTGTCAATTCTCTTGGGAAGGCGGTCACAGGCAAACACTCCGAGGAAGGAACGTCGGGTCACGTGATCTTGCTTTAAGGACTTGGTTATTTGTATACTGTTCATTTCTTCAATTGGAGAAATCACAAAGAATATTTCTGGACTTGGAAATTTCAATAATGTTCTGGAACTCTGCGTAGATTAGCACAGAAATGGTTTTTACCAAAGCTTTTCCAAATTTGATTTCCACTCTTAAATTTCCTTGATGGATCAGGTTCAAATGTCCTCCATCGCATAGGTCCGGACTGAGATCGAATGCATAAAGAGTGTATCCCTTGGAAAATTCCTCTCGATCGATATATATTCCACAATCTTGGCCAAGTTTCTCGGTTCCTTGAAATAGACTATGGAAAGAACGAATTGTGTTTCCCTTTTCAAAATTGGGTTCTAGAGGTTTATGAGGAACTGGCTGTCCGTCAACGTACACGGCCATAAAGTTGACATCATAATGCTTGAATTCAAATGGGTTGGATTTATATGTACCATTAAAAGCGTCGTTGTCTACACATCCAATAACCAGTCTTTTGGGCATTTGTCCGAGGAATACGTTGTCTTGCACGAAGGACATACTTCCTTGAGAGACGGAATACACTTTGCATAAAACTCGATCAATGGGATACTTGGCAGGAGATTTTTCTAATGCTTTTGCATGACCGATGGCAACTCCAGGGTTGACTTTCACTTTACTCACAAAAATGGATGCGTGTTCGATGAGAACTCTGTAACTGGGGATCTCGGAGGATTAAACAAGGCAGAAATCAGGTTTGCTTCGAACCAGTTTGATTTTTATATCCACTAAATTGAGCAGCAGTCTGTTTTGATAAAATAAATCGCAGTGCAAGGTTCCAATCATATCCAGCGTCTTGCTTTCTTTTATGAGTTCGTAGCGTTGATGTAATCCCTTGTTTGTTGCATCATTCGTGATATTAATTTCGTGTAGATGTCCGGCTGTATCCTTGTAAAAACCTTCACATGCTAAATAGGATTTCTTTGCTTCTTCTCCGTAATTCAGTAGAGTTTCGATATAAGCTCTGTAGGGATACGTGTTGCTTGATGAGGAAATCACTCTTTCGTTTAAACTGATGTCGACTTGAGAAAACAGAGAATGAAGAAAACAGTTAATGGGCCCCACGGGCTCTTTTTCAGATAGGGAAGAATTGTCAGCTTTCACAATTTTAATTTTCACATAGAGTTGGCTGGAAGACATCCATGTATTCTTCTCCACTCCCAGAAATATTAAATTCCAGAGGTCCTAAATCTCGAATGTTGGCCAAGGGTGATATTCGATCCATTGTCCTTTTTCTATGCTCGTTTGGGTAGGTGGTAAAGCAAATAAATCCAATTCCGACTTGAGACATATACGGAAGAATGACTGTGAATCATAGCCATGGTTTACGGATCAAAAATATCGCGTGCGGTCCTCTTGACTTTCTTTGAACGAATGATACGTTTCTTCGTTTTTCTCTTTCTTTCAACGCTTCCCCCAAACATTTTCTTCACTTTAGAAGCTGCTTTATCAGTGAGAATTTGTCCTGCTTCTTTAGCTCGTTGTTTGGCTGCCGTTTTCACATCTTTACCGAGAATGACGTCATTGGCGAGATCCATACCCGTTCGTAAGACTTGTTTTCCGAGCGTTTTAGCACCTTGTTTAAATAACGGTACCGCCGCTCTAAATAATGAACGAAAAAGTCCTCCAAGTCCATAACCTTTTTGTAGTGGCACTCCTTGATAGTAAACTATTCCTTTTCCCGTTTGACTGACGTAATAATCTTCGAAGGATTTCGTACAGCAGCGGTATGGTTCGTACATGATTAGAGATGCTTGAGACGAAAGTGAAGTTTCACGATCGCTGTTCCACGTTCAAATGACACTAATTGGCCTATGTGATTCCTTAAAACGATTTCAATGGTTTGAAATTTTTTCTTGCAAAAGACAAATAATGAGGTCGATCGAACAAAGCGCTCACCACCTCTCCATCCACACCACTCACTTTAACGATGCGAAGGAGAGGAGCAACCATGTCTCCTACCGGTTGCGGTTCCACAATATCACTGTACACATACAACAGAGAAAACCGACCGTTTAGATCTGCGATAAATTCACCATTTACCGAAACAGCTCCACTCACGGCTGAAAGTTGCATGGGTTGGTATCCTAAGATTTCCGCAATCCCTGGGGGAAAACCAAGCGAGTACCTTTAAGAAGAGTTGACTTGACCTTTTGAGTCGCTTTATTATAATTCAAAAAGAGTTTATTGGCAAAATGATTGCTCATGGATTTAACAATGTCCGCTATAGACTCGTAATGACCTGGAGATATTCTTCCCGTCTTAAACTGACCTGTTCCCAAATCGTATTCGAAATGGTTGGCATTTTCCGTGATATTATACCACGAATGGGGGTAGATGAGTTCGACGAGTCCCACTTCCCAGTCTCCATTCAGTTCGATTGGGGAAGGAAGACGTGTTATAAAATGGGATATTTTGTTGTCCAAAAAGTATCCGAGAGAGCTGTCGCTCGGTAGTGTCAGATAGAAACTCATCTTGACGAATGACGTTTCATTTAAAAATAAGGTCGGTTTTATAGCGAGGTCAAGTCTTCCGCGGGGATCCATGCGTTGAATTTATCGGAGTAGCCTTTAAATTTGACAAAGTATTCCATTTTTCCTTTTCTTTTGCGTTTCTTTAGAACACGTTTCACAGAAAATGTCTCCGGAAAGTGTCACTTTTTGAAGCTCTTCGGCGTAGAATGTCCCTTCCAGCTCTTCTTTCAATAAATCTTTTACTTTGTACACGGGAGGGGATCTTGGAATGAGGTCACTCACCACAAAGACTTCTTCCGTCCAATTTGATTCGTATCCTTTTTCAAACGTTAATTTGGTTTTAGAAATCCTTACGTGATCGCCGACTTGGAATTTATAGGAGGGTTTTTCCCTCTTGAAACCACTATATAGATTGTCAAACACTTGCTTTTCATTGATTTTGTTCACTTCCACAGGCTTCATTTTTATACTTCGATGGGGAGAATGATTGTAACTGTGGACTAAATCGTCGAGCACGTCGATGTATCTGAAGGTGTTTTGACTTGTAAAGTAGCGCCACATTCTAGTTTTCAACGTGCGATTGAATCTTTCCACAACACTTGCTTTCGTCTCGTTGTTCGTCGTAAAGAAATGCACCTCGTGCTGTTTTAAAAACTTTTGGAATTCTTTGTTCTTAAATTCAGTTCCTTTATCAGTTTGCAGTTTTAAAGGTTTTCTCTGTTCGAAAATCTTGGAAAACGCCTGAACGATATGGAACCCCGACTTTGTTTTAGGGGAATCACCCACGCATATTTGGAAAATATATCAATACACGTCAACAAGTAACGATATCCATTATTATGTCGACTCAAACTATGAAGGTCAACCAGGTCTGCTTGAAACTGTTGATCTATTTTATTCACCAACACTCTGTTTCTCGGAAAATGACGTCTCGTCGGTTTGTGGAGGGTGTACGTTTTCTCCCCCTTCAGCCATTTTTCCACGTCTTTTTTCTTGACGCCTTCTTTCTTGACAACACGGAATAAAGCATTCACCTAACCAAGACTTCCTTCTTTTACGGCTGTAAGATAAGTCTGTTTCATTACATCCTCCATTACAACAATTCAACGAGAGATGTTCCACCGTAACAGAAAAATTCATGTTCACACCAACTCGTTCACAACTCAAATAACGTCGACTCCCCCTCACACTGCATTTTTAAATAAAATTCCAAGAATTTTATTAAAAATGCTTCCCCTTTCAAACATATTTTCTCAATGTTTCGCTGGGACCACGAGATCATTTTTTATGAACCTGAGAGGAAAGAAATACTGCAACGTGTAAAAAAATTCCTAACACCTCAGGGAATTCCTGAAAATATAAATTTAATAAAAAAAAAACATATTGGAAACGACAAAAAAACTTCCTTCAAAAATTTGACAAAGTCCAGTAAATCTCCCGAGAAAATTAAAAAAATAAATATTGGAAAGACTTCTTAAAAATTTGTCAACGTTCAATAAATCTCCCGAGAAAAGTTCCAAAAAGCACCGCTAGGGAGAGGGCAACGTACACACCCCTTTTCCCCCACTCGATCGTTGCCATCTCTCAAAGATCCATTAAAAGTTCCAAAAAGCACCGCTAGAGAGCAGCACATCGAGTTGACATCCCCTTATATCCACCCCCTTTCTCCCACTCGGTCGTTGCCATCACTCAAAAACAAAGATCTAACATAATAATAAAGTTCCAAGAAGCACCGTTAGGGGCAGCACATTGAGTTGACATCCCCCTATATCCACCCCTTTCCCTCTCGGTCGTTGCCATCCCTCAAAGATCCATTAAAAGTTCCAAGAAGCACCGCTAGAGAGCAGCACATCTCCTTTCCCCGACTCGGTCGTTGCCATCTCTCAAAGGTCCATCGAAAGTTCCAAGAAGCACCGCTAGGGAGCAGCACATCGACCCAACACACTAGCGTCATCTGCCACGCGTCCATCCTTCGGGCACACGCCACGCCCCCATCCTTCTGCCGCAAACCACGCCCCCATCCTTCTGCCGCAAACCACGCCCCTTCCTCCTTCTGCCGCAAGCCACGCCCCTTGCTCCTTCTCTAGAAGGAGCTGCTCCTCCGGCCGGACCCGTCATTTTATACTACTTGTAGTAGTTAGAATTTAGCGATAAGAAATGAGAAGGATAGAGGTAAATAACTTGATCAGAGCAGGCTTGATCAGAGCAGTTGTGTAGATTCTACAATAAATTAATTGAAGTAATAAATGATCCCAAATATTCAGCATAAGATTAAATCAAAATAAGCAATTAAATTTAAACTTAGGGAAGACTAAAAATATCAAAATGGTCTGCATAACATTTATAAGTGTGTTTAAAGATCACGTCTTAAATCAGGCAAATAAGCTTTATTTTATGTTCATGTTATATATGAGTTGGCAAATTTCATTTAAGTGTCCGTCTTGTGATTTAATGAATTTGGCCAAAAATGAGAACTGAACGATGTGAGTGCGTGCTTGGTGAGTGAACATGGAAAAAGTCTTCTTTTATTCAATGCCGAGTATTTTTCAGATCGACGCAGTTACCGAATAAAAATTTCTAGCAACCAAATCTCAAAGGAGGAGAATTTAAAAGAAAAAAACTAGGAGAATATATTATAAACTTTGCGGCACTCAGCAGACCCTGATGCACGGAACGTCTGCTGGGTGAAACACAACGCCCGTCCTCAAATAGCGAGCGTGTGTCTTCTCTATTACGTGGAAGGCATAGTTTTTGAAATTCGAGCGACTCCACTTGTTATTCTCAATATTACTGCCAGTGCACACACAGTAGGCGCTGAGAGCCCAATAATAGTTATACGCGCGTATATGCAGTTAAACACAATAAAAATATCTGTGTTCTGCACACCACTCCAGTTAGATTTTTATTTTATTTATTCAATGATGAAAATAAAGATTATAACATCATACTACTTTTGGTAAACGGCCTTTGTCTTCTAAAGGGAGTTGCGTTTGGTGTAAACAAGTGTCGGGGAGATAAAGAACATTTTTACTCCACCTGTTTGGCTCAACCGGATTAATACAGTGACATGGGCGGGAATCTCGGAACTCTTCCCCTCCTCCCACTAAAGTGAGTTTCGTTTGCTGTAAACAAGTGTTAGGGAGATAAGGAGCACCAATACTCCACGTGCTTGGCTCAACAAGATTATTACAGTATCATGGGCGGGGCACCCGGAACTCCCTCCTCTCTTTACGGCATTGGCCATTGGTTTTGTGATGTCACGCTAAGCAAAGGAGTTGCGCACCGAGAAGACTATATCACACATCACTACGTTTCTGGGCATTCCGTCGTACGTTAATGCTTGAAGAAAGAGCTTGAATAAAGTCCATATTTTAGTTTTCTGCAAATTACTTTATTATATAGCAGTTCTACCGAAACAATTAAAAAAAAAAGAGGACAGAAAGAATATTTATTGCGTCTGTTTCAACTTTCTCACGAATTACGCTTTCTTGTTTTTTTATGTTCCGTACAAGCACCCTCCTGTCCGTATTGTGGCGAGGAGGCTGACGTCCAGCATGTCTTCATGTATTGCACAGTATTATTGCCAATACTCCATCTCGCTTTCACGCTAGCGCAACGATCCTGTGAGACCGTCCTCACCTTCAGCGCCTATACCGAACACTACTTCTGAACTCTTCTCGCCCTATTCACCTTCCGGCAGTCTGCTCCTACATCTTCGTGCTTGTAAAACATATAATTCACGTGTATCATCTTCAGCGTCCCCCGAAGCTTCTACTGACATAAATAAAGTCAGCACTGCGTTACTTTGTCATTTTCGTAATCGCCTACTCTCCCGCCTTCGACTAGAACTTACCACTGCAGTTACACGCTGCAGTGAACCACAGTTCATATCAACTTGGTCACCAGCAACCACTTGGTTTGCAGGGTCGCCCACAACGCTTCACCTTACAGTCGGAACTTTTGTTTCACCTACCTCCTGATAAATACAATTTTTGCCATGCTGATTTGTTTTCAATCTCTGCTTCACCAGAGACTATTTTTTGTCTTTTCCGACAAATTATCATACATAAACTGTATTCTCTCACCACTATATTGAGCTTTGTGAATAGGTCGTTGCGTCAGCTACAAGCACCTGTAAATCTTCTTTTCATATGTCATTTTGAGACGATTTTCCTATACACATTTCCTGTTTTTTTTTTCTTGTTTCGCAACTGAGTGTAATCTTGTTCCTCAACATTCACTGTACTATATTATTTGTACTCTCTATTTTATCAGAATTTTTTTGTTTGTCTCACTATTGTACATCACTTTTAGTAGATCAATTATTGTATAGAATCCTATGAATTGTTCGAAGCATGAGCTACTTATAATTGTCAATTTCTTTTCACGCTTTTTTAAGACTCTGTTCTCATCCTCTTCACATGTATCATTTCGCGTATAACTCATGTGTAATTTTTTTTGTTTTTCATTACTCATCTTGCTGAATTATGTATTCTCTCTGCGATGTCAGAGAGTATTTCTTTTACCACCTCTGACAAACCAATATATATAAATTGTAACTTCTTATTGTACAGAATCATGTATATAGGTCGTTTCACGAACCACAGACATCTGTAAACTTTGTCGTTTTTACAGTATATTCTTATCTTCAATTCCTGATTCAACAGTGTAATTTTACTTTTCAACTGTGTAAATTTGTGTTCTCCAATACTCACTGTGATGAGTTGTGTCTTCTCTCTGTATTTTCAGAGATTATTTTTTCCTTTGTATTCTCAGGAAAATTATTGTATATAACTATTTTTCATATCACCGTTGTATGTAACATGTAGTACCGCGAGCCACATTCATCTGTAAATTTTTCATCATCTGTCTTTCGAACTTTTGATTTCATGTTTGTCTCCTTGATCACCTGCAACCTCCTGGTTTTCCAGGTCACCCACAATGTATCACCTTTCGGTCAGAACTTTTTTCTTCATCAATATTGTGTAACATTTATACTCTATAGTGCTCATCATTCTGGATTTATTTTACTCTCTGTATTTCCAGAGATTCATATTGCCTCGCCAGATTTCTACTGCACTTAACTGTTGTCATGCAAACGTTGCACCGAATCCTGTAATTAACGTAGCGCAAGCTGCATACATCTGTTAATTTCTCATCACCTGTCTTTTGAATCTATGTCTGCAAGCTCGAATTCTGTATTATTCCTTGCATCAATACTGTGCAAAATTAATATTGTATAACGCTCTTCAAGCTGAATTGTTCCTATTCTTTGCTTTGTCAGAGACTTTTGTTGCCTCACCAGACACTCGAGTGTAATTAACTGTTTTTTTACTATCATCAATGTACAGAGCCGTGTAAATAAGCAGTAGCGTAAGCTACAAGCATCTGTAAATATTTTTTTTTGTCATACATCATTTGAGATGATTTATTCAAGCACATCTCCTGTATCTTTCTTCTAATAAATACTGTGTCAAAACAAACGGTTATACAAAAGAAACTATGTTAATGCAGTTTAAACAGACTCAGAACATAACTGAAATGCAATCTACTAGTACTTTGACGTACTGTTACATTGGAATTTGCATCTGTAAAAGAAAAACCGACGAAAAATTAATAAAACAGCCTCCAAACTTGTGTTTTTAGACACTAACGTTTTCTGATCAAATGACATTGCTTTCATCCAAAAAATAATAAATTTGAAGAGGCAAACTGTTCCAAATTAATGTACTGAGAATGTGTTTAAGATGTAATTTCACAAAAAAAGGAAAAATTAAAATAATGTTGCAGTACACACAGGAATAAATAAAAAAATCTGGGGGATCGGCCAATTATATACTAAATTAATATTGAGAACGTATTTGGAAAAGAAATTCACAAAAGTAAAAAAAACAGAAAATGCTAGTAATACTACAGTCTATATTTTATACGTGGTTTTAACAACTTAGCCTCCCCCTCTCCTAATCTATTTTGAAACTGAAGCACTTAGGAATTAAAGGTAATCTTTTCTCATTATTTATCTGCATAATTTTTCAGGGCATACATATATCAATAAAAAGTTTTGAGGCTGTCAACCGAACTAAATTATTATCGAGAACGTGCAACTCTCAGCACAATGCACACACAGAAATAAATAAATAAAAATAAACTTACTTTGTTTTGATTTCGTCTACTTCCCCATGGTTATGAACATGTGTTGGAACATGCAGGTTCGATAATTTTTTCCACACATGAAATGAAGATTGAATGTACACAAAAATGAAGATTGAAATATATTTGTTTGTATGGGCTTTACGATAATTAGACTGGGTCTAGGATTTAGTTCCCCATTAATGATGATTATCACATGTCTTTGCCAAAATTTCGAGATATTGTAATAGTGGTAATTGTAAATAACCTTTATTAATAGCGTAATTGAACGGGAATGTTTATTTTAGGAAATGTAATGTAATATAAATATCTTTTAATTGTTGAATTTTAATGAATATGTAAATAATTAAGAATCCTTGCAGTTTTAGAATGTTTTGAAAGTAATCGTGAGAAACTTCTTAAGGATATGATTTTTGAGTTCGATTTGGTAGAGCCAGTAAGTCACCGGAAACGCTTTGTTTATCGGCGTACTTCCTGGAGTGGACAAAGCACAGGATTTGGTGTATGGATAGCTATTATAGAAGAAGACTTTTTCAGAGTTTTAAAGCGACTCATTAGGGAGGACTCCCGTCCTTCGGGTGGCCAGCGGAGATAGAGAAGCGTTGGAGAAGGTGTTCGAACGAGGCTTGAGGCACGTGTGGAGAAGTAGTTACGTGGACATGAGAAGAACGCTACTTCTGGAGGTGGAATGATGACGTGTATTAGGGGAGAATGCGTCTGACGTGAGTAGAGCGAGGTAGGGGAGTTTTTCGGAGAAGGAGAAATTTTGAGAGGGGAGGTTGTCTCCGCGCCCGACTGGTAAGCAAGAATGAACAGCGAAGAGTTATAGAACATGAGAGATGGTCTAATCACAGGTGACCCGGAGTAATAATTAAGTAAGCAAAATCACGAAAATAAAGGATTTTATCAAACGCGAAATCGCTTCTGTTGAATGAACTATTACTACTCTATTGATGTGTACAGTGCTCAAGGATCCTTGCAGTCTTCTGATTCAAACCTATTTGAGTAATTTAAGAAAAACTTAAAACAGCACTGCTACAATATTCCCATTATTAGTGAGTCATACAGGAAGACCAGATTCATTTTGTAGCTGCTGCAGACATAGCATATTTTCTTTTCCCTGACTTGTTATTTAAGCAGTCATTTTTCAACTTTGAGTAGCTATTTAAAATTACATTTGAAAATGCATTCCTTCCCAACGTCACAAATTAGTAACCGACTGCTAACTCTCTTGAGTTGTGCACTAGGTCTTATTCTTCTGGCTAAATAGACTTGCTCCTGCAAAGTGATACAAATCAGTGAGACTCAGTTTCAACTCGTTTTCCATGTACCCTCATTTTCATCTTAGACTTCCTCATGTAACTGCAAATTCTTATGTAATACTCATATACATGTGATATACATTTAATATTAAACTGAATTCCTCCCATCTTCGTGTAGTTGCTCGTTTTCAGGCCATGACGCTGAAGACAATATATAATATATGAAGTTGAATGTTTGTCCGCTATGCAAATCTACAGTTTTCAATTTAGAACCACCAAATTTGGTATACTATCTCATGGTACTCTAACTTACACCGTAGACGTTTTTTTGGAAGGGGTTGGAGCACGGGGTCAAGGAGCCCCCACACAAAATTTCGTAAAACTTTCCGTTTTTACTTTGAATTGGTATACTATTTCATTTGGTATACTATTTCTAACTTACAGTGTAGACGGTTTTTTGAAGGGTTCGGAGACCGGGGTCAAGGGCCCCCCATAAAAAAAATTCGAAAGAAGCATCATTTGCAAGAAACGTTTTGTTATTAATTTTTACGGTACATGCCGTAAAAAATTAATAGTTTTCATTTGATGTACACGAAATTTAAATAGTGAATTGTCACCAAATTCTCCCGAGCAACGCCGGGCAATTCAGCTAGTTTAATAAATAAAATTGAATGTTTGTTTGTTTGTTCGCTATGTAAATCTACAGTTTTCAGTTTAGAACCACCAAATTTGGTAGCTAAAGGCTCTTCATCGTCAAAACGCTCTGTTAGTGTTGCTTTAAATGTGTCGTAGCTGTTTGTCGTATGCAACATGGGAGTTGAACATAAAAAATCAGCTGCGGTTCTTAATTTCGTCCGCGCAATAATTATTTTTTCCATCCTGCTAAATTTCCTATATCCTCGATGGTTTGGAAAAAGTAATTAATTTTAAGACTTTTGTCTATAGGATCGTAGTCAGGTATTAGAGATGCAGCGCCTGCAATGAGGGCTGGGATACTATATGGATTCGGTCCGAGTCCTGGATCTGTTCGTTTGCCAAGTCAAAATGATGTGTCAACACTTGTGAAAAAATGACAAGTTAGTAAAATCATGCAATGCATTGATTATGATACGCTTTCTAATATACTAGAAATCATTACTCAAGCTATTACTCAAGTTATGAGGAAAATGGCTGTGGAATAAATCTCACCCCTGTGCCCTGACCTTTGATCCATTTGGATGATATTCAACAGAACTGGTTCAGTATATCTCCGAAATAACATGATAAAGTTTTGTCGCAATCGAAGCAATTTTACGTAAGTTATGATGCATAAGCGCTATGGAATATATCCCGCTCCTGTGTCCTAACCTTTCACCCCATTTCGCCCATTTTCAATAGGATTCGTCCCCAGACAGGTCCCTACAGCATACCAACATTTAATCCAAATCGAAACATTTTTACGTAAGTTATGACTCATAATGACGATGGAAGTGATTCCGCTCCTATGTTCTGACCTTTGACCCCCATTTCGCCAGTTTTCAATAGGATTTGTCCCCAGGTGGTCTCCTACCACATACTAAAATTTAATCGAAATTGAACCTTTTTTACGTTAGTTATGACGCATAAGAGCAGTGGAATGGATCCGGCTCTTTTGTATTGACCTTTGACCCCATTTCGTTCACTTTCAATAGGGTTCCTTCCCAGGTGTTCCCCTACCACATACTAAAATTTCATCGAAATCGAACGATTTTTACGCAAGTTATCGTGCGGACGAACATACGCACACAACGCGTGACGTAATGAGGCAGATGGGAATCGCGACCATTTGCTAGCAAGGTGTGCCGTCATAAAACTTTAATAGGATCCACAAAAAACGCGTGACGTAATGAGATAGATGGCATGACCGCCGCCAACATCTAATGCGGCGACGCCATGACACCACACTACAAACTTGGTAATTCGGGGTGGTTATTTAACCCACTAACCAAATTTTCTTAAAGTCGAGATCAAGCTAAATCGATTTCTAGTACCAGAAAACGGTAGGTTAACGACTTTCATCAAAATCCTAAGAGCCGTTTTCAAAATAAAATAAAATAAAATTTTTGCCGCTTCGGTGGCGCAGTGGTCTAAGCGATGGCCTCTGATCATTCGTCCATAAGGGGTCCGGGTTCGAATCCCGGTCAGGCATGGATGTTGTGTTTGTCTTACGGCACTGGCTCTCTCCCTTCCCTGGAACCAGTGACCCTAAATTAGGGACCGGCGACCGCTTATAGCCCATTGAGTTGCTCACGTTAAACCTCCAATCAAAAAAAAAAAAAAAAAAATTACATACATACAAGAATTGCTCCTTTAAGGTGAATGTCAAGTAATTTTTCTTCCTGTACTTCGAATGGAAAAATTTCTGTACACATTTTCTTCTCAATTAATGCGTTCCCAAGGATGAAAATTTGAACATCGATTAATATACCTTCATTTTATAACTTGGAATACTTAATATTTTCTAAAACACAACCATAATTATGCAATCCAACATTTGTTTGTCTATTGACGTCTTGAAAATACAGGTCGCGCCATCTTTTTTCTGGACAATTAATGCATTCACAAGGATGAAAATTTGAACATCAATTAAAATAGCTTTTTTTTTTGATTGGAGGTTTAACAACCACCGTGAGCAACTCAATGGGCTATAAGCAGTCACCCGTCCCTAATTTAGGGTCACTGGTTCCAGGGAAGGAGAGAGCCAATGCCGTAAGACAAACACAACATCCATGCCTCACCGGGATTCGAACCCGAACCCCGTTCGGACGAATGATCAGACGCCATCGCTTAGACCACTGCACCACAGGGGCGGCTAAAATAGCTTCATTTTATAACTTGGAATACTTAATATTTTCTAAAACATAACCATAATTATGCAATTCAACATTTGTTTGTCTACTGACGTCATCAAAGTAGACGTCGCGCCATCCTTTTTCTGGTTTCAACACCACCAAAGGAAAAGTTATTGATTTTTTATATAATTATGGTTATGTTTTAGAAAATATTAAGTATTATAAGTTATAATAAATTTATTTTAATCGATGTTCAAATTTTCATCCTTGGGAACACATTAATTGTGAAGGAAATGTGTACAAAAGTTTTTCCATTGGAAGTATAGGAAGCAAAATTACTTGACGTCCTCCTTAATACACTGCTGGACAATTGCTAAGGACGGATCATAAACGGCTATATAGCGCATAAAAAAGTAAGTGTGGTTGGATGCCAAGTGAAATAAAATAAGGTCAGAATGCCAGGACATTACAAGAAAGACAATTTATTGTGCTCTGAAATCCAGAAATCTTTGGAACGTGTTCAAGGGACAAACAGGCCATTTTGTGCAGAATACGTAAACGTGAAAAAAATGCAATTACCGTCCGCAGGCGTTCCGGCGTAAGATGTCAATACGGGATATGGCCACCATGGAGGGCGATGCAAGATTCCACACGTCGTGTCATGCTTTGCACAACATTATCAAGCAGCTGTTGGGGTAATTTATCCCATTCCTCTGTCAGTGCACGGATGAGGGTGTCCTTGTTTATTGGAGGGCATTGGCGACCAGCAAGACTCTTCCCCAAAGCATCCCACACATTTTCAATGGGATTCAGATCTGGATAACGTGCTGGCCATACGAGGCGTTGAATATCCTCGCTCTCAAGACACTCCTGGACAGCGACTGTTCGATGACATGTTGCGTTGTCGTCCATGAAAATGAATCTATCACCGACAGCACCACGGAACATGCGAACATGAGGTAGCAGAACATCATTAATGTATCGTTGGCCAGTCATAGTCCCAGTTGGAAGCACATAGAGGGACGTACGGCCATTGATCATGATGCCAGCCCATACGATGACACTACATGTCGGATATCGGTCCCTTTCCTGTATGTTTGCTGGACATGCAGTACCACTATCACGCCAGATCAGTTGTCGTCGACAATCAGACGATAGACTGTATCTACTCGCATCTGAGAAGAGGACAGCAGACCAGTCGTTATCAGTCCAATTGCGATGTTGATGGCACCATTGCAAACGGGCGGTACGGTGACGTCTGGACAATGGGATGCACCCAACAGGACGGCGGGCGTATAGTCCTCCTTCATGCAAAGTCTGGCGACAGGTTTTCGGGAGATCCGCTTACCAGTAGCAGCCATAAACTGATTTGCTACCTCACTAGCTGTGCTGCGCCGGTGTCTTTTTATTGATAGCACTATGTACCGATCTTTTGAAGGTGTCGTACTGCGAACACGACCTCCCCCGTGACGTTTGCTACACTCTCCATTTGTTTGAAATGATTTCCAAAGCCTTGAAAGAACACTGTGGCTGACATCGAACTCCCTGGCAACATCTGTTATTTTTCGCCTTTCTTCAATCTTGCCAATAATACGGCCACGCGTAAAATCATCTAGGTGATGTCGGGAAGACATACTGAAAATTGCAAGTTCTTCAATTGATTCTTTCCCTTTCAACTTTGCGTTTGAACAACAACGGTCAATACGCGTCAAATCCTATATATCTCTTATCAGCGCTATGACGTCACGAACAAGTTCGGCAATCCAAAATTTGCATACGCACAACACGTCTTACTGTATCCCGCACTTATGCTAATTTCCACATTTTCCTGCCTTCCATTTTATGGTTGCTGTCGTTGCTATTGTCATCCGTCCTTAGCAATTGTCCGGCAGTGTAATATGGGATAAGAGCGATGGAATGGATCGCAATCCTATGTCCTGACCTTTGACCCCATTTCGTCCACATTCAAAAGGGGATGTCCCCAGGTGGTCCCCTACCACATACTGAAATTTCATCGAAGTCGAACCATTTTTACGCACGTTATGACGCATAAGGGCAATGGAATGCACCCCGCTCTTATGTTCTGATCTTTGACCCGACTTCACCGATTTTGAATAAGTTTCGTCCCCAGGTGGTCCTCTACCACATAGTAAAATTTCATTGAAATCGAACCATATTTACGCAAGTTATGACGAATAAGGGCAATGGAATGATCCCGCTCCTACGTCGTGACCTTTGACCCCATTTGTCTCATTTTCAATAGGGTTAGTTCCCAGGTGGTCCCCTACCACATACTAAAATTTCATCGAAATCAAACCATTTTTACGCCAGTTACCGTGTGAACGGACGGACAAAGCTGGAGCATATACGCTTCTTCAACCTACGGTTGGAAAGCGTAAAAAATGGAAAGGAAAGTACTTGCGTTTGGATCCCTGCAACAAACCTCGATGAGTGATTAATTAAGTAGTTTTCCATAGCCCTTTGAAGCACAAGTAGAAGTTCATATCAAGCACGGATCTCAAACCTGTATGAAAAAAGTCCCGTTCTTCGGCTGGCTATAAGCTGCGGTAGAAACTCCGAGTCGTCACTTAATCCAAAGGGTTGGGGTAAACCGAGTTGGGCGCCAATTGTTAACATGTTCGTATTAACTTCATAAATGTTGCGTGGTTGAGTTGCCAAGTCTTATACGGTTGAAGATAGTAATATAACTAACAGTTATAAGCAAATGATAATAATTGTATGCAATAGGTAACAAGCAAATAATTCTTGGGATCCGTAAATATGTCTAAGAGATTTTTATTCTTCTCTTCA
Source organism: Macrothele yani (assembly GCA_039090855.1). Taxonomy (NCBI): domain Eukaryota; kingdom Metazoa; phylum Arthropoda; class Arachnida; order Araneae; family Macrothelidae; genus Macrothele; species Macrothele yani. Next base: position 39,923,136 of record CM077004.1, read on the forward strand.
CTTAATCGCCTGAAAAGGTTGTCCGTTTGCTCAATGAATTTTCCTCCTTGTTCCGCTTAAAAACTCCAATTCCTTGTTCTTAAATCCCGCTTTCGATCATCTCTCCGCTGTCGAGAAATCCCCTATACTGCCGGTCAGCCAAAAACTTCCCACCCTCGCCTGGGGCAATTCCTTCCTCGTCTTATATGCGACCGGTCGCTCTCGAAAACCAGAGACCACTCCGTCTCGTCTCCTCCTCCTCCTCCCCTGTCTCCAAAAAAATGCCCTTAAGCATATCCGAAAGTTCCCCGTGAGAAACAAACACACCTTCCTCGGTTAATCTCAAGCCTCAAAGTCAAATGTGAGCGGACTGGGTACATTAGTCGGCCGCATTGAAATAGAAGCCTGTAAAGCATCAAAGGAGGCGCGATAGACTTAACCTCCATTAAACATACAATGTGCAAATACTAAGCTCAGACAAGTTGTCGACATAATAAAGAACCGTGCATCCGGTGTCTAATGGGGAACTGACTCTGAGAAATTTATCTCACGCTTACTGGAAACAAAGGAAGGGGAACACGAGATGGAAAAATGTTGCAATATTGAGATTTTATATGAAATTCTAAAACCTAGTGTAAGAACGGACATATTAATTATGTCAAAATATAATGAATGGAACATAATGCTACTTTTTCACGAAGAAAAGTAAGACAAATCAAACCCAAGAAGGCGACAGAAGGTTCGAGAACATTTTTTTTATGTCGATGGGCTCGGACAAAGAACCTCGGTTTTTCTCACGCCTTAGAAAGGGAGAGGCCTTTCCAACGAACGGATTAATATCTTCAATTATACCGCGACTTTCGCTGTACATTGTTAGCGTTGCACAGACGCCTAAAAATCTGGAAAACCGGCCATCCACCTTTGTGTAGATATAACAATGTATATTGTGTTACTGTAAGAATGTACTTCGGCGGTAGGATTACTTTCTCAAATGGTACACTTCATAATGGATAGATCTGACGGACCGAAGAGACACGAAAGGTGGGATTAAAACCCATCAGCTAAGTACGCCTCGCCGACGCCAGGGGTTAGCAGGCGCGTGACGTCAAAGGAATGACGCTGGGCAGGAAAAGAGCGCCACGTCAGCAGGTCAGAGAGAAGGCAGTGTAGGCGCCGGGGCTTCGCGCATGCGTAGTACGGAGGAGGTGAGGAGAGCAGGTCTCTTAAGGAGAATATGTTAGTTAGTCTGCTTTCGTCTAGCGGAGAGAGTAGTTCTCCGGTAAGGGGGTGCGAAGCGCTTTCCTTTTTTTTTTTTTTTTGGTGAGCAGACGGATGCTCCAGTAACGGAGGTCCGAATCTCTGGATGAGATTAACCAGCGCACTGTCTTTGGAGAGATTGGGTTTTTGGTTGCAGAGGTACAGGTCCCGGTCAGGGAATACCGCTTGCGTAACAGATATTCCTCTACTGTAAATCAATTCTTAACACTGGCAAAGATTGAATTCGTAACGACAGGGAAGCACGGTTAGTCTAAGCATAATATTCTTCTCAGAGATACAGATCTACCTAATAGTAGGTAGATTCTCTCTAGAACGTCAACGCCGAAAGCTAGGACTTAGATATTTTTTTCGGAAGTGATTCTCCTAGATTTCATGTCCACGCCCCGTCAGGTCTAAGCCTTTGTGAAACCCGATGCTAGAGAAAGATTAATCCACCGCCGTCGGAACCTAACTGATTATTTAATAAATGTTTGTATTGCATTGGTAAATCCTCTCGAGATCCTTATATCTTAGTTGTGATTATTATTCTGTTCGTTCAGATGATTCGATCCGCTTTCCTGGATCACAGATTTCATAACAAAGTGGGGTAGGCTTCGTTTGCTCGCCCGAATAGAGTTTAGGGAGTGTTTCAGAGAAACAGAAACGCTTCCTTGTGTCTGTGGGAAGCACCTATACGTTGGACGCCTTAGCGTCATAAGTAGGAGGCGGGGTCACGGCACGTGAGCAGTACTTTCGCTCTCACACCTAGTATAAAATCTCTGTAACAGCTATGACCGTGAGTATATATAGTAATATAAAAAAATGGAATATGATTCCGGATAACAGGATGCCAATTTCCTCCGGACGTAATTCGTACGTTGGGTCCGCAAGCATACCTTGTAAGCCAATCAGACTCCACAGTACACCAAGCGATAAATAAAGACACATTATAACAATTAAAAAGAGATTTACTTGACACGGAAATAATTATACAGGAATATCATTGGGTGATAAATTCTTTTAAATTTCAGGCTGATCTGGCCCTTCTTAGTACCTCCGAAATCATGAAGCTAACTGCAAAGTCTGCCCGTTCAATAATTTCCAGCGAATAGAGAGCTGTTTCTGTCCTAACATATGGGCTACAAAGAAATATAGATAAAGTACTTACGTAATGCAAGAACCTCGAGTATCAGGCGAACACTTTTACACTGGCGTGAAAAAATTAAAGACGAGACGGTTTTTCGAATGTAACGTCGTGCAGAAGCGCTCCACATCGACTCAAATCATACCATAAGATCCCCAAGATGTAAGAATATGGGACAAGTGAGCAAAACCGTCCAAACAAGGAATCCAAAGGATACAAAGGCACTTTTTGAAAAGGTAGCTTCGAGTACAACTGGACAGAAGACAGAAACGCATATGTGACAGGTAGCTGCCAAGAAAAATCCAGTCTTTAGTAGGGGATATGATCACCCCTGACTGCGTTGCACGATTTACGACGTATGTCCATGCTGAGGACGAGGTTGTCAAGGAGCTGTTGATGCATCGCGGCCCATTCCTCTTGAAGCGCCAATCGCAGCTGCGGAATCGTTTCTGGCGGCTGGTGACGTGCTGCCAAGCGTCTCTCGAGAGGGTCCCACACGTGTTCGATTGGATTTCAGTCCGAGGACCTTGCGGGCCAATCCATGCGTTCAATAGCTTCACTCTCCAACAGCTCTGCGACAGCCACTGTACGATGAGGTGTAGCGTTGTCGCCCATGAAGAAGAACTCAGGACCTACAGCGCCTCTAAACAGACGCACGTGAGGCAGGAGAACCTCGGTACAATAGCTGACACCAGTGACTGAACCTCCTTGGAAAATGTGAAGGTCAGTACGGCTACCAAGCATGATACTGCCCCAAACGAGAACTCCGCCACCTCCAAACTGGTCCCTTTCGATTATGTTGGAGGTGTGATTGCGTGTTCCTTGCTCTCTCCAGATGTGTATACGTCCAGAATCGCTCGTCAGACTAAATCGACTTTCATCCGTAAAGAGAGCTCGACCCCATTGCTGATGTGTCCTGTTCTTGTGTTCCTGGCACCACAGAAACCACCGTCTCCTATGAGCAGGCGTTAATGGCACACACCGTACTGGTCGTCGTGCAAATAGACCACCTTTGTGCAGCCTCCAGGCCACGGTAAGACGCGATAACGGACGTTCAGTTGTCTGTTGTACATGACTTGCGATTTCTCCCGCTGTCTGCCGTCTGTCTCTTCTCGTCTGTAGGACAATATACCGGTCGTCAGCCGCTGTGGTTGCTCGTGGACGACCACGGCTAAACTCTCGGACAGCTGTTCCTATCGTTTGAAATGCTCTCCAAGCTCGTGAAACGATGCTGTGAGCGATCCCGAACTCCTCGGCCACACTAGTCACACTTCGACCTTGTTCCAACTTCCCAATTACGCGACCTGGGGTAAAGTCATCCATATGTCGTCTACTGGATTGCCTATTGGCCATATCACACGGTGGCAGCAACTCGACGTCGTTCAAACCGATTTACACTGTGCAATAGCTTTCACGGAATTGCTGAGCGTACACCGCCCGTATGCTTTGTACCCTTCCGACACTCCCCCCCCCCTACGTCATGCTGCATATATGCGCATTCCCCACCGTACCGAAGTCTACCTCCTGAGTGGTCTTTTGGTCTGTTCTGCCTGCTCGTTTCGCTGTCATGCTAATTTCTCCTCTTCATCCTTAATTTTTGCACACCAGTGTAGTAGCGGAACACATACACACACACGGGTACCTTAATCCTAAATTCCAGGCACTATTTTCTCATCACCGTGGTAAAAGCCATTGTCACTCGATGAAGCGGTACGTGCGTAATCACACACACACGCAGTCGAGTTTCCTCCTCCTCGGGCACATAGAGGCTCCAAGGATGTACTGCTGTTACCCTGTCCGGCACGGGGGGGGGGCTCTTCAGCTCTTTCGACGAAGCAAAGCTTTACTCTCTTTTTGCTTGGAGCGAGGTGGTCCTGTTTTTTAGCTGCCGCACACCTGAACGCCGTTCTTTTATTACTGTATCTTTTTACGTCTGCAGTCCGACGAGTTTGTGGTAGCAATTCTTTCGAAGGCAAAGCTAGAGGTGTGCGACTCTTCTCCAGCGTGTTTAGCTGGTTTTCCAGGGCTGAGGTTTTCAACTAAGACAGCAGACGGCAGCAAATCTTAGGGAGCTGAAATTTCCATCCTCTCTCTCAGCCGCATCAAAAAGAACTCTCTCAGAATCCTTTGTCTCCAAGAGGACTACACAGCTGTGCCTCCTACCACTTGAAAAACACGGCATGTTTATCACCAAACGCTTTTAGCCTAAAACCTTCCCCATTGTCTCTCGTGAGGTTCCGCTTTCCGCCAAAAGCTCAATAGCTCTTGCCTTATAAACAGATTTTGAGTTATGAGGAAAAGCTTTTAACCCCTGACCTGACCAATTTAACGATTACGAGCTCTTTGTCTTCATGGCACACACCTGCATCTCGCCATACGAATTCAAAGCACTACAAATCTGTTACAGGGCTTGGTGCTGAGGAGTCATCGACTGCAAAGAACGTGCCTGCAATATGTTGCGTAATAGTTCATATTTTGTGATAAACTATTCACACCACGTAAGGTTGTTAACGCATTTTTTTCTTTTTGCAGTGAGGAAAACGTTTATTCAGATGTTACGGGGAATGTCATCAAGCTTTGGTCCGTCATTTTCGTGCTTTCATTCTTTTAGTTCTCCCTCGGTATTCTACTCGCCGAAAATCTCTTTATCTCTTCCCGGCCATCCAAACCTCTTCCTTCATCCGTTCCGACTAACCCCCGAGGTTTTCAGAGCTTCCTAAAAATATTCCCTTCTCCCTCGACTTTTCGCCACCGAGACCCCCTCTCATGCCCGGAGAGAGAAAACCCCCTTGATCCGTCTAACTCCAAGAAAGCGCAGCCACGCCTTCACTCTCAAAAACTCTTATGTTCTTAATTGCTTTGCTGTTGTCCCCTCTGCTGTGACCCGTGGGAAAGGAAATACTTTGCCTTACGTCCAAATGGCTGGAATGGAAGGAAATGATTCCAACTCACTATCTCTAAAAATGGCTACAGAATCTCGCTTCTGATAAATATGGAAGCCCCGGTTACAAATCATTTCTTTTTATTCCGCCCTTCCCATGTGTTTCATTGTTTCTCATCTCTCTGTTAATTAAACCCCCAATCAAGTTCCAATTAACACGCATTAGCCAAGCTTCTCGCCAATGAATTATGCGGGGGGGGGGGGGGCAATCGTCACATCGTCCCCTTCTCAAAATGCAACTCGTCTCGACTGCATATTAACACGCATTAGCCACACTTCCCGCCAATTAATTATGCGCCGGGGGGGGGGGATAGCACAATATTGTTGGCTAAAAATTCGTGCAACTCTTCTTAACCCAAATATCCCTTGGTTACTCACCATCGGTCACCACAAAAAAGTTTTTGAAGTCTTTTAAATGGCAGAGAAATAATAGAGAAAATGTTGTCTGTTTGTCTTTCACAAGTGAAGAGTATTTCCACTTCCTTGAAATTCCACATTAACCAAATTATATTAATTTGAGCTCAAAATCAGAACATGTAGATACTTCAAAAATAGAACCAAATACAACTCTCATATTGTTGCAGAAAAATGATGTAAAAAACAGGCACTCAATCTCTGTGCTCATTTTCAAAATGAATTTTTGCGGTAAATTCATACTTATGATTTTCTTTATTCTGGATCAATTTCTTTATTATGGAATCAAAACGACACTTCTTCACTTTCTATGCCTAATTTCGCTGAAGATGAAAACCGATCGTGGGTCATTTGACGTTAAATATGTTTCAATTATTTTTTGCTTGCTAAATGATCTTTCGCAACTTTGACGGTTACTGGAATAATAAAAATTGGTCCTATAAAGCCACCGTTGAGTTTACAAAATTTTGGCTGTAATTGCAATAAACTATATGCTGAAGAAGCTCTTTAGTAATTCTTTTTATCCTCTCGAAGATTTTTTTATTGTTTGTAACTCATCTGAAAGACCATCTGCATTAAATTTAATGAATTATTTAGCCGATGTTAAAACTTCTGTGTTAGTGCGATATATTTTTTTTAAAAGGGAGGTTTATATTAACACATGACAAAAAATATTAATCACCTCCATAAATTTACTGGTATAATCAAAAGAAGGGAAAGATCCGTCATATTTTGATTAGCAGTCAGATTGAAATGTAATCGTACTGATTAGTTGAGGGAAGCTGCTAACTCTTCGATAGTTGACAGCTACTTTTTGGAGAGCTTTCCAGCAGTTTGATCTCGACTCAAACAGTGGAGTAACGTTACTTTTTCAGGGTAAAAAAAAAAATTAGTCCTCTTTAGTAAAATGGGGATGTAACTAAGTACTTTCAATATTTATTTACAACACCACGTGCAGAAATCACAGAATTAATTCTTGCTGGAAGAGATTCAACGAGATGATTTAAATAACTTGTGTCAATTCTTGACCATTCTAAGAACAATTTGTCTCAAAATTCTTTGTCTGCAATTCTAAACAGCACTGCTATCTCGTCTATGACAACTCGTATAAAGAGCAGTGGTTACCAATTTTGGGAACAACAATTTTCGCGACCCCCAAAATTTAATGGACGTGTGGGGAAGAGGGGGTTCTTTTAATTAAATTAAATTTTCATTGTTTTAATTTTTCTCTGCAAATAACTTTACACAAAATGCATTAAAGAAAAATACATTTTATACTAATAAAAAAATTTAGTACTCAAAATAAATCTATTTTTGCTACTGTATAAATTTACATTTGAAATAACCACTGTGAAAAAAAATATTTGCGATATGTTGCACCAAAAAGTGATGCTATAAAAGCTGCACCACTTTCTAAGAAAGATACATCATTGTGTGGTGCAAATGAAACCCAACAACATGGAGCTATCTTGCACCACAATGTAGTGAAAACTTTACATAGTGAGATCAAAAGTTCCGAGATTAGGTACATAGCGCGCCAACAGATGAGGTACGCGGATGCGCGAGCAGCGGTCGTCATTATGCCGAGTAGCGTCGTTCTGTGAACATTGGGAGCCGTGTTACTAGATATTTGGTGACCACGTGCAGAACACCGCTCCGATTTCGGTATAAACTGCCGACTAGAGCAGCGAGCGAACGTCAAATTCGGCGTCAAACTCGGCAAATCGGGAACGTAGACGCATGAAATGTTGCGACAGGCTTATGGCAATAAAGCAATGAGTCGTGCGAGGTGTTCTGAGTGGCACTGGCGCTTCAAGAGCGGCAGAAGGGCACTGAAAGACGACGAGACGTCAGGGCAAACGTCCAAGAGCAAACCCCACGGAAATGTGAACAAAATTAGGGAGCTGGTGTCTGAGGATCGTCGGAGAACTATTCAAGACATTGCTACCATCGTCAACGTGCCATACGGAACAGTGCAAGAAATTCTGACGTCGGTTTTGAACATGCACCGCATTGCTGCAAAGTTTGTGCCAAAGATACTGAACCTTGAACATAACTCGCTCCGTGTCGAACTTTAGATCTTCATCAGGAGGTGTATAATGAATTCGCTTCTTCTAAATTATCATGAATTCAATGCTTCTACTAAGCTTCTTCTAATGCTTTTTGTTTGTTAATTATATCATGAATACACTTTCCTGCTAGTAGTGTAGTAATAATAATGAACAAGCTTTTAACTGCTAGTAATGTTGTAGTAGTAATTAAGATGAATAAAGTCTTATGCTGGTTGTTAATAATAATCAACTAATGAAATAAACGTAACAGCCAGACAGAGGTCTGACAGTACTATGAACTGAGAAAAACGTGCTTACTAAGACAATCTATTATTTGGTAAACTTCTATTATTTATCCACACTCACTTCATCGGTCACACAACTACTCGATATCTGGCTCACACATAAACGAAGATCTCTTTACACACGAAACAAAGCTCTCACCATACAACAACAGCTCCTCCTACGCACATCAACAAAAAGCTCTCTCGCACATAAACAACAGCTCTCTCGCACATAAACAACAGCTCTCTCGCACATAAACAACCGCTCTTCGACACATAAACAACAGCTCTCCTACGTATCGTTGAACGCGCCTATTTATACTGGCTACCACCACGTCATGACTTACACTCATTGCCAGATCTCATTCAGCGGGAGAAATAACATCTCGTTCAGTAAGAAGATAATTTACATAGTAAAATAAAATAACCAAAGATAGTAAAAATCAAAAGGAAAGTGAATCGAGAGTATACGTTACAGGTGGTGAATGAAACAGCGTACCTGTCGCGGATCATCATTGATGACGAGACCTGGGTCTACGGTTACGACCTGGAGACCAAACAACAGTCGTCGCATAGAAGGGACCACCCACGACCGAAGAAGGCCCGACAGGTCCGGAGCACAACCAAAAGTATGCTCTTCGTGTTCTTCGATATTCTTGGGGTTATGCACCGTGAATTTGTCCTCCAAAGACACACCGTCACCGCCCTTTTTTCGTGCGATGTTCTGCTGCGTCTTATGGAGGGCATTCAACGCAAACAACCTGAAATGTGGCGCAGGGGCGATTTCCTGCTCCATCACGACAACGCAGCAGCTCACAGAGCGTTAGCAACACGCCACTTTTGCAGTTGCAACAGCACGATTACCCTTCCTCACCCCCTTACTCGCCGGACTTGGCCCCCTGCGACTTCTTTCTGTTCCCGAAGTTGAAGCTGAAGGGTCGCAGTTTGAAACCGTGGACGAGATCCCGCGCGAATCGCAGACTGTGCTTGGCACGATTCGCGAACAGGACTACCAGGGAGCGTCCCAACAGTGGCAAAAACGCTGTCAGTGGTGTATCGCTGCCCAAGGAGACTACTTTGACGGAGATCACAGCCAGACTTAAGTAACGTAAGTACTTTGTTGCATGTCGGCCTAGTCTCGGAACTTTTTGACAGGACTTCGTATACGCAACGTAGTGCAAGGTTGCACCATGTTGTTGGGTTTTATTTACACCCCCCCCAATGGGGTATCTTTTCTCAGAAAGTGGTGCAGGTGGTGTAACACCACTTTTTGGTGGAACCTATCACAAAATGTTTTTTACAAAAAAATATGAAATTTATTTTTGAATATACTTACAAGCAATAGTGTGCTTGTTTCCGTTTTCAATTGACTACGACATCAACGTCTTCCAAGCGAGCTATTTTCAAATTATTACAAAATTTTCACGTTTCAAAAACTTTTCGCAGCCCATCAAAACACTGCTGGCGACCAGCAGTTTGGGAAACGCTGGTATAAAGAATATGCTTAACACCGCAAAAAACGAATACTCTTAGGAGGATATGCCGTGTCTTCAGAAAGAACAGAATTAAGAATGAGATAAATTCAACTGGCCCAAGAAATAAGATTGCACCAATTAGGCCATACTTTCGTGGAATAAAGCGTATGTGTATGATATGCTTCAGCTGTGAACAGGAAAACATCAGGAAACCGAACAGAGGGGCTTGTTTAAAAACTGATATGAAAGAGAACTTAAGTGAGGTGAGACTAAGATGCATTTGTCTTGGAAAGCTAGCGTATCTAACTATGGAAATATGTAATAAAGGGAACAACAATCAAAAAGCTTGTTGCGTAGTATAAATTGCTTATTATTATTATTATTATTATTACCATTGCTAGTGTCAAACATTATGTAGAAATCGTCACGCATTTGCTCTTCACTGGGAGAGCTTTTCCAATTTAGTAGTTGGACATAAAAAATGCAGAGAATTAGAATGCGTAAGAAACAAAGATGATTTTTGAAAATAGCGTGAAAGATATTATGAGCGAAATTACGTGTACTTATCACGCATAAATATATGCTGCGACGTGTTTCCGTCCTTTAATATTGAATGCGAAATCATTATTGCATTTTCGCTTGCTGGAGAGAGGTTCAACGGTTTTCCTGATAGCAGACTTTTTTGTTGTTGCTTGGAGGTTTAACGACCACCGTGAGCTTCAATAAGAAATTTAATGTCACTATTTTTGGTATTTACAATGTAGCTGATGTATAGACAAATACTGGTTGTGAATATGTACAAAATATTTACACAACGATTTTTAAACACTTTTCAAGTGTCCTCGTCGCAACGATATTCGTGGAGCAAAGATTCAACAAAGAAATATAGATTTCTGAGTCCCTGAAATATTTCAGTATAAGTCCTTTGTGAGTAACAGCTGAAATTTAATTCATATTAGCATGAAGTAGCATGTCAATTTACTGTCGTTGTAGTCTGTGTAAAGCACTTTTGGTGGCAAATGTTTTATTTTTTATTTTTCCATGCACGTGTATGAAGACATTAAAATTGCGAATTTCCAGCGGAAATCAGTCATGGTATTGAAAATCAAAATACACTGAAAGGAGAACTCACCCTGTCATCGAAACTCCGTTATTCACTTCAAACCATCGGTATCGTGGAGACCAGTTTGAGTAAAAACTTTCAAAGGTGTTTGAGTTGCATGCTTCATTACACCGTTGTTGTAGTCTGGAAAACAACTGATTTTTGAAGATCTTGTAAAGCCTTCCACGTGCTTCACGGATAGGTAAATGTACCTGATTCCAGAGTTGCATAGTAAATGTAAATACTATGCCGAGCAATAATGATAAGGTGAGAACAGATGGAGGGATGGTGGTCAGGAAAAATAAGATTGAGTAACTTCTGTAGGGTGTTGCAAACCACATACTTTATTGAGAATATCATCCAGCAATCTGAACAGCAGGTGGAAGAACTCTTTAGTTAGTATAAATATGCTGAACGTCCCAAAGGACTTGACAGTATGTAAAGCTGGAGCTCGTAACTGTTGAAGCAGAAAAGCGCTCTTGGAACTGGCAGTCTTTCGTGTAACAACAGCCCCTGTATGCCCTGTTCTCTCGGAAGGTTGTATTGTTCCTAGTTGTTATCCATGATGTTCTGACGTCCTGAGGAGGTAGCATTCGATAACACATGGTTGGGCGTCTTTGCATCTTAAATGTTGATATAAATCTTTCGAAGTTAAAGTGTGTTTCAGTCTCGGAGCATCTGTAACGTACCAGGAGATGTGACGTACCTGCCAGAAGGACGCACACGACATAGAGGCAGATAGGAATCAGAATAAAACGTCCGCGTAGCTCAATTGGTAGAGTGACTTATTCCGGAATGAGGGGATCCGGGTTCGAATCCTGGCGTGGACAGAAATGACGGAGAAATTCACTTCGTTATAATGGCGCCCGAACTATCCGGATGACCCGACCATTCAAAATCTCGCAATGGTGTGATGTTATTTCCACACCACGAGATAGGAAAAATAAGAGAATCCTTTCTCCAGCACTTCGAAAAAAAATAATAAAAAAAATAAGGGGGAGATGATGTAACGTACCAGGAGATGTGACGTACCTGCCAGAAGGACGCACATGACATAGAGGCAGATAGGAATCAGAATGAAACGTCCGCGTAGCTCAATTGGTAGAGTGACTTATTCCGGAATGAGGGGATCCGGGTTCGAATCCCGGCGCGGATAAAAATGACGGAGAAATTTACTTCGTTATACATCAAACTCTCAACAGAAAAAGGCAACTTTAACGAAACAGAAATAATGTTTTTCAGCCCGGTTAGTTCCACCATCTCAGTGTGATAACTGAATTCTGTAACCTTTGAAGTTCATGATCTTCAGCGGCTGAAGGAATTAGAGGGTAAATTTCAGGTAACGATTTCTAAGAAAAAAAATCAGCGTGAAGTAGTTGGTCAACAGTGAACTCTCCCACAGCCAGCCACGAGGGGAAATAGAAAAAAATCACAGTTGGGTGGATGGATTAATTAGGAGTAGAAAAGTGGTTCCGTCAGGAAGTTCAGAGTTGATAAAGGATGAATTTTACTTGGATTAAGATCTTTGTAGAACTGAAGTGCTTCTCGATAAATTGCTGGAAACCTCAGGGGAATAAGGGGTATTTACGTTACACTAAGAACCTCCAATCAACTGAGGCAGGAATGTGTATGTATCCATTTTCAGAAAAACAGTAATTGTGAACTTTGGTTTTTTGGAGAGGTTATATCTGTTGCTGAGGATGATCAAATGAAAAAACAATTCTTAAGAACTACAGGATTCTGTTTATTCTGTATTTGAAAGTCAGGCCAGCTAGGTTTAGACCACCCATTGAGATTGGAACAGTGAGAACATCAGTTGCAACCCAGTGGGTTTGTAACGAAATAAAATAGACAATTGCTTTAAAAATGTTTGAATTCGCATAGGCGGGAGTAACACGGGTAGACCAGATATAAAATAGAGACGGCAGGATGATAGTGCTTGCGGTTATTGCACTTCCCAGGAAATAAGTGACCTTCTTGGTTTGGGCAGCCCCGGTAGCGCAGTGGTCTAAGCGATGGCTTCTGATCATTCGTCCGTGAAAGGTCCGGGTTCGAATCCCAGTGAGGCATGGGTGTTGTTTGTCTTAAGACACTGGCTCTCTCTCTCTTTCCTGGAACCAGTGGTAAGTTAAAGACTGGCGACAGCACATAGCCATTGAGTTGCTCACGGATGGTCGTTAAACCTTCAATCAAATCAAAAAACCTTTTTGATTTGGTTCCATGCTGTCAGTTTCTGTCTGGATTTCTGAATAAGGGCTGGCCAGGTATATCCTCTTCACCATGCTAATCTTCTGAGCTTCATTTTTCTGATTCCATGATTTCAGTATCGGGCGTGTCATTCCAGGGTACTACGTCAGCATTGAAACAATCTTGAAAGCTAAATGTCAATCGCATCTTCTTGGCAACGATGTTCCATCTATTTGCTTCCTGTTCTGCAGGTTTGTCCGCAACGATTTTCTTATTCAAATTATTTTAGGTAATGAAGCCAGCATGTCCAAAGCATGTTTCAGTGTGCTTTCTTGACAGTTCATTCCATGCCACAGCATGAGCTTCATTCAAATTACGGCTGGACTGAATATGATGAAGCCCTATTTTTACGTGCATTGCCCTCCAAATTACGGCTTAACTGAATACGGTTAAACTTTATATTTACGGGCGTTGCTCTTCAAATTACGACTTGGTAATTACGGATGAGATCTCAATTTTACGGGCTTTCACAAAAACGGGCCAAGCCGTAATATTATGTAATTTTACGAGAAATTCCAAGGCCCCAAGTTCCCGGCCATTGCCGATAATCTAACAGTGAAATTTTTAACAGTGTACATATAGATACTACTCACCCTGTTTTTCCTAGGTCTTCAACTTCCTGATGTGTAATTTTACTTAACCGTTACTATTTACTATCTCAGCTTGTTTTGCACAAGGCTTCGTGGATTACGTTTGGTTCAATTTCTTGGTTGATATTTCATGTTTTATGGGCTGCTTTAAATCCGTTTCTATGTGATTATTAAAGTTAGTAACATAATCGTACTGGGTTGTGTGTTTTAAAGTACGTTTCACTCGTTGTATTGTGGTTTATACGTTGGCCCCAGCGTTCAAATTTGTTTAGGTCCTCTGGAGTCGGGAGCGTGATCCGACAATGGGGTCTCCGCCCTAGTTTTCTGATACCAGAAACGCCACATCCTGAATAGAACTGAGCTCCCTTGATACAGGCAGTTATATAAGCTAGTTATATATATACAAACACACATAGTCCTATATCATCATCATCATCATTATCATTGTCAACCACTATCAATCCACTGCTGGACGAAGGTCTCCCCAAGTTTCCTCCACAACGGTCTGTCTTGTGCCAGTCTCCTCCATGTCACTCCTGCATACTTTCGAATTTCATCCACCCATCTCCCATGTGGTCTTCTTCTGGGTCTTTTGCTGTCCCTTGGAATCCAATCTAAAATTTCGGCTGTTCATCGATGGTCTGTCCTTCTGGCAGTGTGCACAGCCCATTGCCATTTCAGGGATTTAACTCTGATCATGATGTCTTGCACTCTTGTCATATTTCGGATCCACGAGTTCCTCTTCTTATCTCTCCTGGTTACACCAAGCATGCACCTCTCCATGCTGCTTTGAGTTGTCTGCAGCCTTTGTATGTCTCTTTTAGTTAAGGTCCACGTCTCTGCACCATACGTAAGCACTGGAAGGATGCATTGATCAAACACTTTTCTTTTAAGACATAATGGCATATTGCTCTTGAAAATTATGCTGTTTCTTCCAAAAGCTCTCCAGGCAAGTTTTGTACGCCGATTAATTTCTTCATCAATGTGACCCTCACTTGATATCTGCTGTCCAAGATAAACGTACGTGTCTGTTATCTCCAGCTTTTCTCCATCAATCGATAAATCTTCATTTCGTGTAAAAGCATTGAACATCACTTTTGTCTTCTGAAAGTTCATTTTTAATCCCACTTCTTTACTCTTGTCAGCAAGTTCTTGGATCATACTCTGCAGCTCTGATGGGGTTGTTGCAAAAATGACTACGTCATCAGCAAAACGAAGGTGGGTGAGATAATCTCCATTAATCTTTATCCCTTTGTTTTCCCAGTTCAGTGATTGAAAGACATTTTCCAATGTGGCGTTAAAGAGCTTCGGAGATATGGTGTCACCTTGTCTCACTCCCTTTCCAATTTTTATGTGTGTTGTATTTTCGCCGAATCTTTGCACTCGCATTTTCATAGATGTTATTAAAAATATTAATGTATGCATCTTCAGTACCGCAGGATTTCAGAGCCATTGTGACTGCTGATGGTTTCACCGAATCAAAGGCTTTTTCATAATCGATAAAAGCCATGCACAATGGAAGTTCATATTCCCTCTCTCTTTCAATTAGTTCTCTCAGTACGTGGATATGATCTATTGTGCTGTAGCCACTCCTGAATCCAGCTTGTTCTCTCGGTTGAGCCATGTCCAGTGTTACCTTCAAACGGTGTGAAAGAACTTTAGTGAAGATTTTATAAACCACTGATAGGAGGCTGATAGGTCTGTAGTTCCTGAGATCCTCAATGTCACCTTTTTTATGTAGCAGGATCATTGTAGCTTTGTTCCAATCCTCAGGAATCTTCCCTTCATTAAGGCATCGAGTGAAAATTTGGGCGAGTACTGTTTCGATTTCTCCACTTGCTTCTTGTATGATGTCTACAGTAATTCCATCTTCTCCTGCAGTTTTTCCTCGCTTCATGTTCTTGATTGCATGTGCAACTTCTGCTGGGAGGGCTGGAAGAACTCTGGTACTGGTACCTTCCATGATGTCTGGAGTACATGCATCATCCCTTTCATATAACTTGGAGTAGAAATCTTTCACTCTTGTCAAAATTTCGCCTCTATTTCTTGTTACAGAACCATCTTCTTTTCTCAGTGCCATAATCTGTTTTCTTCCCTTACTGAGATATCCTTTTGCTGTCTTTAGGCTTTGGTTGTTTTCAATTGCTTTCCTCACTAGTTCACAGTTGAATTTCCTTACGTCTTCAGTGATACTTTTTCGTACTGTCTTGCATAGCTCTATGTATTCCACTTTGGAAGTCACATCTTCTTTAGTTGTCCTCATCTCTCTTCTTTTTTGCGTCAACATTTTGGTTTTCCCTGATAATTTGTTCACATGCAACTTGTTCTTAGACCCAGCTAGTTTTGTTGCTGTTTCCATAAGAGCTTTGGTTACTTTTCTGTTAACTTCAGAAATGCCCACTTCTTCCGATGTTAGGCCTTCTAAAGCAGAGAATCTGTTCTTCAGTTCCAACTTGAAGGTATTATGGTGTTTTTTAAGGTTGGTTATGTCAATACATTTTGTTTGTCTTATGAGCTTGGCACGTTCGAATTTAGTGTTGAGGTGCATCTTACATCTCACCAATCTATGGTCACTACCTGTGTTGAACTTGTTTAGTACACTGCAGTCTTCTATGACGAATTTTTTGTTACACATAATAAAATCAATTTCACTTGTCATCCATTTAGATGTCTCCATGTCCATTTCCTGTGTGGTTTTTTCTTGAAAAAGGAGTTCAAGATGAAAACTCTTCTGCCTCTGCAAACTCAACGAGAGTATTTCCACGCTGGTTTCTGTTGCCATGACCGAATTTACCTACTGAAGTTTCATTCTGTTGCCGTTGCCCTATTTTTGCATTGAAATCTCCCATAATTATCTTCAAGTGCTGCTTACTTTTATTATTTAGATGACGAATTCCCTCATAAAATTCTTCAATTTCTTCTTCAGGATGACTTGTGGTGGGTGCATAAGTTTGAATAATCTGAGCCTGGTATCTTCTCGAGAGTTGGACATCGAGGCGTGCAGCTCTGTCAGAGGACCTTTCAACTTCTACAACTTTATCTTTCAGTTTCTTGTTTATTATAAATCCAACACCACTTGTTCTGCCAGTATCTGTCCCACGATAGTAGAAGAGATGTCCACTTTTTAGTTCAATGAGATCTTCTCCTTTTCTCCTTACCTCACTTAGCCCGACGATGTCCCACTTGATCCTTTGTAGTTCCTCTTCCAATTCAAGAAGCCTTGAATCAGAAGATAGGGAGCGTCCATTATACGTAGCCAAGGTCAGCATCAGATGGCAGCCTAGTCCGGTCCTCCGGGGATTCTTAGCACCCTCTGCCTTCATTTCGCACTGGCAGCGCTGCCTTGGCCAGGTACATTCCAGCTTCCGGAGACTGAGGGCCAAGATTTAAGTTGTGGAGTCATTTTGGAGGCGTTTGGCCATAGCTCACCACGCTGGCCAAGCGGGTTGGTGAGTGTGGGATAGCATTTCCTCTAATCCCGATGGTATAGTTATGCCGCTATTGGCGGTCGTCAAAGCCCCTTTAGTGGGAACAGGATGCACCACGAGAAGGCGGGGTTGACATTTGTCAAGGAGAGGCTGTGATGTTACGCATCACCTGACCTTACATCCCAGTCCTATATAGCAGATCTTATTATTTACTAGTTGAAAATTTGTGGAATTTGGTTTATAATCTTTTTTTTTTTTTTTGTTTCATGGAAGTTGAACGACCACCGTGAGCAACTCAATGGGCTATAAGCAGTCCCCCGTCCCTAATTTAGGGCCACTGTTCCAGGGATGGGAGATAACCAGTTCCGTACGACAAACACGACATTCATGCCTCACTTTGATTCGAACCCGGGCCCATCGCTAAGATCACTGCACAACTGGGGCGGCGGCGGTTTATAATCTATGAAGTTATATTGATCCTTAGTAATCTTAGAATGTGTGTTAAATTCCAAAGTGGAATTGTGATTTTACTGAGAGGCAACAATTTCAGAGAAGAGTCACAAAGCCTGTTGTGGAAATTGAACTGCTTCCGTAATGCAAACGTTAGAGGCCGCCCGGTGGCGCAGTGGTCTAAGCGATGGCTTCTGATCATTCGTCCGAAAGGGCTCCGGGTTCGAATCCCGGTGAGGCATGGATGTTGTGTTTGTCTTGCGGCGCTGGCTCTCTCCCTTTCCTGGAACCAGTGGCCCTAAATTAGGGACGGGCGACTGCTTATAACCCATTGAGTTGCTCACGGTGGTCGTTAAACCTCCAATAAAAAAAAAAAAACGTTAGAGATGATGACACACTTTAAATAATAATTACATAACTGAAGAAAGAAAAGTGCCACTTTTTCATAAATTTGACAGGATTCTTTAAAAGCGAACCCACCGTGTTTTTTTTTCGAGGGGGGGGGGGCTCTGAAATATTTATTGAAACCACACAAATTTACCAAACTATGTACAAAACGACAAAATATGTACAGAAAACTATGTGCAGCAGGCCTATGGCCCGAAAGGATGTGTGACCTGACACAAATAAATAAATAAAAATTGAGTTTCGCACTCTGAAACTCTGCTTGAGGAGCAGGAAATGCAATCAACAATTAGAAAGCACAGAACACAAAGAAGACAACACAGCGAGCGTGTGCCTAAAAGCAAGTGCAAGTCCTGAGATAAGAAGAGAGGACTGAGAAAAGCCCAGTTTGACTAAGTGGAGAGAGCTGTTACAAAGATAAGGTCTCAATCATGTCCGAAGACGGATGAAGTTATTGTAGGCAGAAACCCAGCCAGTGGATGATGCCCAGTCGGAATGGAACTATAGAAGGAAGCAAGCTTTGAAGATTGTTGAGCAGCTGTTAGTTTAAGTTGAAGGCGGGAAGTCAGACTGACCCGGAATCGAGCCATCAGACCCCTGCCGGCTTGGCGAGCAGAAGGCAGGCGGAGAGCTGTAGCTATGTCGACAAAAAAATTGATAAATAAGTCATTGTTTTTAGTGAAGGTTTAAAAAATCATTTATTGGTCTTGGTTGACAGATACATTGAACATATATTGGACTTGACTCACAGATTTATACAGTGGAAAAAAAATTAACCCTGTTTCAACGTCAGCAATGTACACAGGTGAGCAAGGAACTCAGCGAATAAACCCCCGAAAGACAAACACAACATCCATGCTTTACCTAGGATTCGAACCCAGACCCCTCCGTTGAGCCAATGATCAGAACTTCAAAAGAGCATTTATTTACAAAAAAGACAACATACAAACACAAATTTTCACCGGGAAAAAAAATTGCACAATAACTCACCGGCAACGACAATAACAACACACAATCAATATCGCAATAAACAGAGAGTACTCTACAGGAAGAAGCAGACGACATCAGAGCAAGTTGAAGAATAACACACGGCAAGAAAACAGTTGCACAACAAACAATACATACAGGACAGACCACTAATGAAGCAAGGCGGTAAAGAAAAGTCAGCCGAGTTTGTCAAAACTGTCAAGGGAAAAAAAAACACACACGGTCCGACAACAAGCTGCAGCCGGAAAAAAAAACAACACCTGGTAGTTCGGAGAAATGCGTTGACAAATGGCTGTAAGCCGACGAACAACAAAAATTTACATTTAAAGCGTATCTCGGTCACTAAGACCGACAGCAACACAGAGAAAAAACAACCACTAGAAACTAACACCCCGTACCATTAACACAACACACAAAGCACAATATTCAAATAACACCAAGAAATTAACACACAATGCACAATACACAAATAGCACCATGAACACAATAAAGAATGCACAATACACAAATAACACCATGAAAACTTTGTGAAAAAGAACACAGGGGTTAAACTTGCAGACAAGCATCACCACCAAATAAATTCGGGTCGAAACAGTGAATTCGCACTGTATGCACAGCACTAACCACAAAAATAAACACCGATTACACAAGACAAAACCAAGAAACACGTCGGTAAGGATCATAACCAACACACAACAAAAAACCATTCGGTACCACGCGCCAGCAGTACCAGTTCAGCAAGAAAAAAATTAAAACAAAAAAAATAAAAACAACCACAACATAAAACACAAAACCGTGCGACAGTAAACTGTGTGAAACTGACGAGTAATAAATATAAAATAGGTGAACGACACCAAAAGCAAACTAGAAAAAAAAGCCGACACTTGGGCAACAAAAAACAAAACAAAAACACATCAGACAATGTGCATGCCACAGCAAAAATGCAATCAACATCAACAAAACAACATAAAACACCATGGTAACAGTAAACAATAAACAGAAAATACCAAAACGCTTAGCCGGCACACAAAAAAGTTTGTCGACCAACGGCTTGAGGCCGACGGAAAATAAAAAAAAAGAAAAGAAAAAGTCAGTAAACGCTACCGACAACAAATTAACGGGAATGTGTGTGCACGGAAAGCAACAAGAAGATAAACTAAAGGAGACACTAACCCACTGACACAGATCTACGGTATGTACAAAAATTATGCACTAAACAAAAAAACACCAATCAAAAAAATAAATATAAATATAATAAACTCTGGCTATGGGAGGAGAGCAATAATGCCTGCAGAAACATGAAACCATGACAAATATGGAGACCAGAGAGAGAAAAAGGCAGGCACATCCTGCCGAACCCGCGCCATGTCATACTCAAGTTGGGGGACCGATCTGATGGATGATCGGTACCTCCTGCACAAAAACACCCGGGCCGGATGATAACGCCGGAGAGAAGCTCGATCCACGCTTGAGTGGTAAAACAAATAAATCGTCAACTTCGCTTGGAGAATGATGAATGCACAAACAGAACTGTGGACATCTACAGGGGGAGAATGGCGTCTGAGGAAATAAAAATGGAACATTGTATGAGGACAAGGGCAAACTTTGGAAAGGAGGGAAAACATAATCGAAAACAAGGGCAGCAACACCAGACAAGAATCATAGGAATGTGACACATCACCAAGTGTAGAACAAAAGAAGCAAAGCGGGGAAGCCAAATGACGGAAACGATGAAGGGTACGCGGAGTGAGCAACCGACGGTGTAGGTGTAGCCAATGAATGTCCCTGGCTTTCGGGGAAGCCAGGGAAGTCGATGGATCACTCCACGTACCTGGAAGATCTGTAGCTGAAACAGAAGGAATTGCGAATGGAGCTGTGAAATTGGTAAGAAAATGCGAATAAAGAAGCTTGGCTGTAACTTGATGGGGTAAAAATGGAGAATCGTTTAAGTAGAGAAGAAAGGGAAGACTGAGCGACGGGGCGGAAGACTGAATGAGGCCAATAGAATTGACAAGTAAAGGATAAAGACGAATAAGACAGGATTGAATAAGGCAGAACTGTGCACGATGCTGAGGGGTATCAAGTAACAGAGGGGAAAGGCGATCAAAAGATTTCCAGTGAAGAGAAGAATCAAAAAGTTGAGAAACCTGAACGACGCCACTTGCAAACCAAGTGGAGAAGTTCAGGTACTGAGAATTTGGAGAACGAAGGGCAGAGGAGAAGAAAAGCGGTTCCGCTAGGAGATCGTTAGTCGAAGCGGGGGGCAGGCGGACTGGACATAAGGAGTGCCAGAGGGAGAAAACGGTACGGTAAGTAGCGGGAAAGTGATTGGGAATGAGTGGAAAGAGGTCCATGCGGATAAAAGTAGCCAGAGAAAGAAAAGGACTTCGTGGAAAGAGCAAAGTGTCAATTATAGTAATCGAAGAACCGCAAGGAAGGAAAAAATCCTCAAAAAATGTTGGAGATGGAAAGCGTTCGATTTAAGGGACAAATCCGGAAGGGCAAGACCACCAAAAGAAACCGGAAGGACAAGCGTGGATCGATGAACCCAATGTACGACATCCCATATAAAATTTGTAAAAAGACATTGAACGTGACGAAGAAAGAGGGGAGGAGGAAATGAGCAAACCAAGTATGAGAAAGGGCCTGAAGAAGAAAAGCGGAAAGAAGATGCGACCTGCTAAAAAAGAAAGAAACGGTTTCAAACGGCGAAAAGGGGCAAGGCGTCGATTCATGTCCTGCACCAAAGGGGACCAAGTGGCGACAGCAACCGCCACCGGGTTCCCGATGAACACTCCAAGAAGTTTTTTTTTTTTTTTTATTGGAGGTTTAACGACCACCGTGAGCAACTCAATGGGCTATAAGCAGTCGCCCGTCCCTAATTTAGGGTCACTGGTTCCAGGGAAGGGAGAGAGCCAGTGCCGTAAGACAAACACAACATCCATGCCTCACCGGGATTCGAACCCGGACCCCTCACGGACGAATGATCAGAGGCCAGCGCCTTAGACCACTGCGCCACCGGGGCGGCCCAAGAAGTTTGATGACCGTGGTCGACCACCGGGCACCCCAAGGGCGGTCGCCGCGGGACGACCACGAGCCAGCCCACAAGCCAACAGATTTAGAGGTATTAAGGGCCGCACCTGAAATTGAAGCATACTCAGTATAGGTAGACAAAACAACACCAAAAGCCTGTTGGGAACGTAAAAAAAGAGTAAGGTCGTCCGCATAGGCCGACAAAACCACGCGATGGTGCCGTGTGGAGGCCACACCACGCGGAATGCCTGCCAGCAAACGAGATCGAAGGGAAACAAGAAGTGGTTCAAACGTGAAGACAAACAGTTGACCCGACAGGGGACAACCCTGCCGGATACCGCTTGCAAAAGGAATAGCAGCCGTCATAAAAGAAGAGGTCCGAACACGAAAGGAAGAATGGGAATATAGATTGGAAAGTGCCTGACAGAAAAGGGAAGGAAAGCCAAAGTGACGAAGAACAGAGAAAAGATAAGAATGATGGACAGAATCGAATGCTTGTTTCTGATCTAGGTTAAAAATAGCGAGAGGTTCAGAAAGACGGGAAGCAAGAGAGTGTAAATCACGGATGGTAGTGATGTTAGTTGCAATCGAACGGGAAGGGATCGTATAAGTTTGGTCAGGATGAATAATAAATTGTAGAACAGGGAGCCAGAATTTTTGCAAAGATCTTGTAGTCGGTGTTAAGAATCGGGATGGGGCGCCAGTTAGATAGAAGACCAAGATTACCAGTTTTAGGAATTAGGCGGAGAAGAGCAAAAGCAAAGTCAGAAGAAACGAAAGTCGAAGAAGAAAAGATCGAGTTGAAACAAGCAACGAGAAGAGGAAGCAGAGCAGGAAGAAAGGTTTTATAAAAAGAAAGTGGAAGACCGTCAGCCCCAGGGGCGGAGCGGTCATTCAGACTAGAAATGGCAAAACGAACCTCCGAGGGAGAGATCGGTGAAACCAAGGAGGGGGAAAAAAGACGGGACCTGAGGAAGATGTGATAATAATGGAGAATTCTCTGCAGGCGGCAGGACCCGCAATCGAAACCGATCAGTGAAGTACTGAAAAGTTCGATCACAGATCTGCGCTGGATCAGAAACAGTTGAGCCATCTGGAAGCGAGAGAAAAGAAATGTTGGAACTCAGAGCACGGTGGGATTCAAGATTTCGAAGGTGTTGAACGGGTCATCATGAAAATGTAACTTGGAAAACTTTAACCGGGTAAGAGACGAAGAAGCAAAGGAAGATAGAATGCTATGAAGTTGTGATTGAAGAGCTGCAAACGATGGATCTGAAGGAGAAAGGAACTGTAGTTTACGGTGAAGAATAGTTAAATCATGAAAGCGGTGAAAACGGGACGAAAAAGAGAACTGACGTGCAAACGATAGGATAGAAAGTTTGGTGGAAAGCCACAGAGCTGCTGGGTCAACCGTGAGAGGAAGTTCAGAAATGGATGAAGAAATAATCGAACGAACTTCGGCCTGAAACGTGGGATCGGAAAGGAGAAAATCATCGAGAGACCAAACCGGGGAGGGGGGACAGAGAAAGAGGACAAACATATTTCCAGAAGAACAGGACGATGGTCGGAGGAAACAGAAGGATGATGGGTTACTTCAACAAGGGAGGAGTGGAGGAAACTAGAAACATAAAGCCGGTCGAGACGAGCCGCAGCATGCGCTAAGGCGACCGGAGGAAACCATGTGAATTCACAGGACAGAGGGTGGATGGTACGAAATGCGTCAATGAGACAAAAATTACTAACTAGTTGAGACAGTTGGGAGGAAAGGTTAAGGCGACTCTCCCCGGAACCATCACGGTCAAGACCCGGTTGGAGAGTGCAGTTGAAGTCACCACCAATAAGAACGATTTCAGAAGGAGGAATTTGGGAAAGAAGGGAAATCAAATGCGAAAGAAGAGCATCAGCATCAACCGATGATTGTGGCATATGTAAATTGAAAACATGAAAACGACGGGAAAGATAACTAAAGGAGATACCTTGAAAGGAGCCCAGCAGACTCTGTGACTCAACGATATCTGAAAGAAGAGAATGAAACCGAGTACGGAATGCAATCGCTGTACCGGACCCAATGTGCGTCCGGTAGTTGTGATAAAAAGCGTAGGGCCAGCGTCTCCAGCAGGAATACCCGGTCGCCAAGGAACAGTTCGTCTCCTGGAAGAGGAGGATATCTGTCCTCAGGAAACGAACGTCCTCGAAG
Source organism: Macrothele yani (assembly GCA_039090855.1). Classification (NCBI taxonomy): domain Eukaryota; kingdom Metazoa; phylum Arthropoda; class Arachnida; order Araneae; family Macrothelidae; genus Macrothele; species Macrothele yani. The sequence continues at coordinate 39,947,120 of CM077004.1, forward strand.
ACCAAAGCATTCGCGGCTGAAGACGCAAGGCCTCTACAGTTAAAGCAGAGCACATTTAGGGAAGGCATCACTGGGGCGGCTGCATCCAACCTTCCAGTTCTGCCTTCAAAACTTTAAGTAAATACGCCAACCGGCGAGCGTACTGCTCTGTCCCGGATGGCAGATCAACATTTAATAAGAACTCATGCAGGAACGTCAGTTGGGTTAGCATCTCCGGAAGGTGAGAGACTTTACTCGCTATACAAGGGAGAGTAATCAATTTCGCCCGTCTGGGGCGAGCAATCAAGGCATACAGATCTGTGAATGAGAGGGGAGTTAAGGGCACCTCAATGTCAGCAAACATAGAGGTGATGTCAACCAGAGAGGGGGCAGGAGAGTCGTCATCAGATTCAGCAAATAAAGTTTCTTCAGAATCGGGATCGGTAACGTCCATGGAATCATCGTTCGGAAAACAGGTAAAACGGTTGTAGATGGAAACTGAAGAAGTAACAGGAGCCGGTCCAGGTGAAGGTGACGAGGATGTAGCCGTCTTCCTGGATTTCTGGCGGTCCGAGGAACTCGCACGACGGTTCGCTGAGCCAGGGGAGTTTTGCCTCTTGGTCCGCTGAACCTTGGGGGTGGAGGCCCCTTCAGACGCTGGCAACGGTGGAAATTCCTGCAGGTCAGTGGATGCCGAAGCAACACGGACCACTGGAGGTGATACGACAGAGGTGGAACCAGGAACAGCAGCTGGAACAGATTCAGTGGGGAGGGTGGGGGAAGAATCCGGAGCAGTGGGCAGAGTCTCCGCTGGAACAGCAGCATCAAGTGATTGAGTTGGAACAGTAGCAGCTGTGGAATGTGGGCATGCCGATGCAAGGTGACCTTCACCCTTGCATCGGAAGCACTGGACGCCAGCAAACAGATTGAAAATGTAGGTCCGGGTTTCAGTTATGAGTTCCAGGGTGGTTGGCCGGTTAACTATTGCTTGTGGGGTTGGAAAGATGACTCGGTATTGACGACGATGTTCAGGGCGGAGTCGCGAGAAGCAGCTGGGAGGTACTTTGTGGTACCAACCACTCGCCCCATGGTGTTAAGGGCATCAATTAATACCGAGTCAGGCACAGCTGTGGGTACTGGAGACAAGGTGACAGTCACTGGTCTTTGAGCTGCTGCAACTGGTTGGAGATGTACGGAACCAATGTCCAAGCCAAAAGCCAGGATTTTGTCCACCGCCTGTTGATGAGTGAAGTGCACGACAACACCCCCTCCCAAGCGGATAATAGACACAATGCTTTCTCCGGGTACAACTTTAGAAATAGCATTTAAATATTGGGGGAGGGGGTGTCGCGCAGAGCAGGAACAAATACACTTAAAAGTAAGGCAGACGAAAGTTCCTTACCTTGAGGAGAGTCGAGTGGTAATGTTATCCTTAAAGCGGAAGCAACACGTGTAAACTCTGGTCGCGAAGACACAGAAGCACTTTGTAAAGTAGAAGTCGCACTCACAGCCGCGGCGAACGAACGAGACGCAGGAATAGAAGAGCTGGGTACCTCTGACCCAGGCTCCAGCACATTTGTAACCAGCGGTACAGTTGGCGACGAAACCACAACACTATTTGACTGAACACCATTCATGGTGGTCACGGAAGATACAGACGACGAAGAAAGCGCAGAGGAAGGAGATATAGACGGGTATATGGCACTCATGCTGGTGGAGGTAGTAGCCAGCCCGGCTACTAACCCTCGCGGCTCGAGCGTTGCAGCTTGCAACACTCAAGAACAGGCAAAAAACGAAAAAATAAGCACGTACAGCTTGTACGCCTCACCACTTGCGAGGAAGGAACACAGGTGATAACAACACACGAACGTTCAAAGAACAAACGCAAAAAAAAAACACAAACTTCACACGAAACTTCCAATCCTGGCAGGATCTCGAAAAAAATGCGACTGATCAGGCAGAAGCCATCGCTTAGACCACCAAGAGGGCTAACAGACTTCACAAGGATAAATATGAATGGGCAGAGCCTCGAAAGACACATATTGAGAGGATCCTGTGGAGGCAGAAATAAATAATCCCGGACGAAGTGATCGCGAACACAAAAAGTAGACGTCAACCGGAACATCAAACACAGTAAAGATTGTATGACAGAGCAGAGGGAATACAAATGCAATACCGAGTTGCGAACGTTGGAGAATGGGCAGCGGTGGTGGGTATGATCCGTAACTGATGTAACCTGGCAAGACAAAGCAGACACTGGTCCAAAATCAGCCATTCAATGTCCGGTATTTGGGGGAGGAAGATCGTGAGTAGTCACCGAAGAACTACCGACGCATGCTGAATGTGTTGTGGCATGTGAAGGGAATTCGCGGACAATCGACAAATGAAGTAATAGCAATTTCGCCCGATTTTTCGTAGTATTTGCTAGAGTGATGGAGACAACAGGAAGAGAGTACCATGTGAGATCGGAATGAACCTAGTGCAGAATGAAGATAATACCTACGTGTGCCCAAGAAGGAAAAAAGAAAAAAATTTAGAAAGTATGGTCGAATGAAGGATTTATAAAATATGGGCCCGACCCGAACAAAATAACAGTCGTAGTCGACGGAACAATTCGCTGCAAAGGGACAGACCGTGAGAAGGCCATCACTTCGTGGTAAAGAGGACGAAGACGCATATGTGTCAGCGGATAAGAATTCATGAGGAGAAATGCGGCGACAGTGAAGTCAGGGTTCGTGGGAGTGAAGAACATATGAAGAGTATCAGACGCAATGCAAGGAGAACACGAAAGTTGTTGAATGAAATGATGAAGTCGGAAGGCCTTGTACTTAAGAGACAGGGACGGCAATACTACAACGCCCTGTGACTATGGTTCGTTAAGAAGATCGGCTGGAGGGGGGGGGGGGAGGTGGCAGCAAGATAAACAAACCTGAACTCTGGTTTAGACATAAGGATATTACATCGGCCTACCTCACTTTCTGAGCTGCGAAACTAGTAATAAATCTCAAAGTCAAATTTGCGTGTAAGGTCAATTTCTATTGTTAAAAAAATTTACAATAAAACGTTCAATAACTGTTAAGTCATTTCCAGAAATTTTTAAAAAGGGAAGCAACTATTAAACGTGGGTCACAGGGTCCTTGCCCTACTATGGTCCATGGGGTAACCAGGCCTTGTTAATACCTTAAATATGTTGTGTCCGCGATTGGTCCTAGTTAGAATCCCGGTGAGGCATGGATGTTGTGCTTGTCTTACGGCTCTGGCTCTCTGCTTACCCTGTGACCACTGGCCCTAAATTAGGGACGGCCGATTGCTTGTTGCCCACTGAGTTGCTCACGGTCGTCACTCAACCCTCAGTAAAAAAAAAATCGCAGTTTTTGACTGTTCGTCCACGATGGGTCCTGGTTTGAATCCCCGTGAGGCATGGATGATATTTTTGTATTACGGCTCCGGCTCTCTCCCTTTCCTGTAACCTGTGGTCCTACATCAGGGACGGGTGACTGCTTATAGCCCAATGAGTTGCTCAAAGTAGTCGTTTAATTTCCAATAAAAAAAAAAAAAAAAAAAAAAAAAAACACAGTTTTTGACCATTCGTCCTCGATCGATCCTGGTTAGAATCCCGCCTAGGCAGGGACGTTGTGTTTGTCTTACGGCTGTGGCTCTCTCCCTTCCCTGGAACCAGTAGTCCTAAAATCGGGACGGGTCGAAAGCCTGTAATCCACTGGGTGCTCACGGTGATCGCTTAACTTCTAATAAAAAAAATCTCTCAGTTTTTGACGTTTCCTCCGCGATGGATCTTGGTTTGAATCTCAGTGAGGCATGGATGTTGTTTTTGTCTTACGGCTCTGGGTTCATCCCTGCACTGTAACTAGTGGCCCTGTATTAGGGACGGGCGTCTGCTTATAGCCCACTGAGTTGCTCCCGGTGGCCGTTTAACTACAAATAATAAAAAAAACTGAGTTTTTGACCATTCTTTCGATATGGGTCCTGGTTTGAATCCCAGTGAGGCATGAATGTTGTGTTTGTCTTACGGCTCTGGCTCTCTCCTTTCTCTGGAACCATTGGTCCTAAATTAGGGATGGGCGACTTCTTTTAATCCACTGAGTTGCTCAAGCTGGTCGTTTAACCTCAAATTAAAAAAAAAAGGAAAAACACACATCTCAATTTTGACAACTAACTTTGTGTCCCATGACACAAAATAACCCATCTATTTGCACTCAATTCCGCCCCAGTGGCACAGCAGTCTAAATGCCGGCTTATGATCAGTCGTCATAGCAGGGTCCGGATCCGAATTCCTGTGGGGATTTTTTTGTTTCTTTTTTGATTGAAAGTTTACCGACCACCGTGAGCAACTCGATAGGCTATAAGTAGTCGCCCGTCCCTGATTTGGGGCTACTGGTTCCAGGGAAGGGAGAGAGCCAGTGCCGTAAGTGAGAAACACGACATTCATGCCTCAGTGGAATTCGAACCCGGATCCTAAACGGACGAATGGTTATGAACCAACGCTTAGACCACTGCACCACCAGGACGACCTCGGTGGGGCATAGATGTCATGTTTTTCTTACAGCCCTGGCTCCCTCTCTTGCCTGGAACCAGTGGCCGTAAATTAGGGATGGTCGGTTGCTTATAGCCCATTGAGTTGCTCACGGTGGTTGTTAGACAACGAACCAAGAAAAAAAAAAAAAACTCAATTTCGGACAACTAACTTAAACATCATTTTCTCGTGCGGTATGAGTCAATCATAAAAGTTTAACGTAGCAGTCTTAAAAAAGCACGGTACTTAAAAACAGTACGCAAGCTTCAGATGAAATGAAGAACCTATTTAATGTCTGCGTAAAAGCTTTTCACTTCTTTTTTTTTTTTTTTTTTTTATTGGAGGTTTAACGACCACCGTGAGCAACTCAATGGGCTATAAGCAGTCGCCCGTCCCTAATTTAGGGTCACTGGTGTTCCAGGGAAGAGAGAGAGAGCCAGTGCCGTAAGACAAAACACAACATCCATGCCTCACCGGGATTCGAACTCTGACCCCGTTCGAGACGAACGATCAGAGGCCATCGCTTAGACCACTGCGCCACCGGGCCGGCACTTTTCACTTCAGTTGTGGAGAATGAAAATGTTTAAAGAATCTTAAATTTTTTTTCTCGTATTCTACATAATTGGACCTAAGTATTTGTGTCATCTAGTTATTATAGGTAAGTTCGTAAGGTTGCCCCTTTATTGCATGTATTTGTCTTAATTCATCCATTTATTCTTTTTCTCTGTCTTACCTGTCTTGTATGTTATTTATTCGATAATCTGACCACTTGATTGTTTGTATTCATATATCGATTTAAAGCTATCATTGCCGCCCCGGTGGCGCTAGCCTCTGATCATTCGTCCGTAAGGGGTCCGGGTTCGAATCCCGGTCAGGCATGGATGTTGTGTTTGTCTTACGGCACTGGCTCTCTCCCTTCCCTGGAACCAGTGACCCTAAATTAGGGACGGGCGACTGCTTATAGCCCATTGAGTTGCTCACGGTGGTCGTTAAACCTCCAACCAAAAAAAAAAAAAAAAACTATCATTTTTGGATTTGACGACATGATCACGTGTTCAGTATGTTACGTTCTGCCTGTAGGTTACTTACATGTCTCCCAGTGTCGTATCTTGAGTCCGAGAGCTGGACTATCTCCCCCTCCCCCCACCTCACAGTAATGTTTTTAAAAAAATTGTGAAGTTTAATTTCGAATTGTTAAGTAATAGAAGTAACTTATTTTAGGTGCGTGCTTTGTTAACATGATACCAAATAATTATGAGGATTAGGGGTTGAATACGTTATTTGTGCATGAACTTCATTCTTCTTTCCTTTTGTGTGAACTTGAGTGTTACATTTTCATAAAAAGTTTCTTCCGAGCAGTTTTATTATGTTTAAAAAGAATGTTTTTCTCTATTGACAAAACAGCTAAGTTTTTCGAGTGTACATGTCTTTGTGTGGCTCTAAGATATATCTTGATTCTTTTTAATGCCAAAAAACGTCTTTCTGCAGTTACAGTTGTTGATGGAAACTTCAATATCAGGTCTGCTAATTTATTCGCCTCACTAAGCACTATGTACACTTTATTCAACTTTATGCAACAAGTAATGTCTCTTACTGATTTGTTTTTGTATACATCAAGGGAATAAAATCCCTTCGGTTCATTTTTTAGTCGAGCTGTATCAAAATTTGAAGCATAGAAATTGTTAAGCTTTGATAGTAGATGTTCAGGGAAGCTTTCACAAAATTTATTAAAACAGTTCGAGTCCAACAAAGCCACGAATTTAAGATATAATATCACTGATTTTAATTCATTGACACTTCACAGAAACTGAAACAACTCACGCGAAACACCGGCTACTAGAGGCGGCAGCATGCGAGTGACTGAGGCAGTCGAAGTCTTCTCTTTCCTGAGCGAACCGTTGCGCAAAGCAATGGTCCATTCCCCTCCATGCGCTCATTCATATTGCCATGGAAACGTTAGCACGCGATTGCTTCGAAGTCTTCGAATCAGAACAACGAAGACTCTGGAAGAGCTGCTTGCGTTATTTCGTTGGCTTCGCTCGCCAGACTGAATCAAAGAAGCTAATCCGTGCGTATTTTTTTTTTTTTTTTTTTTTTTTTTTTTGCAGCGAAAGCATCGACATATCTTAATATCGTTGATGATTGACTTTTATTTGTGTATATCTAATTGACTTTTTTTTTTTTTTTTGTACATTCTCTGGGCTTTGTAGCTGGCCTCGAATGTACGCCACTGATGTCTCCCCACCCAAAAAACTGTTTTCCCTTTATCAGTTTTCGTCACAGGTGGCCTAGTGATCATTGTTTTCGGAGTTCCTCAGCTGTCATCATCCAGCAATTACGAAATGGCACGGCACCGTTAAATGGCTACCTTTTTTCTGATCTGGCGACGTTTCTAACCGATGTGCTTCTGTAGCTACGGTCCAGAGACTGTTACGCACAATACGCACTACCTCCTCTCCTGCCCGGCTTACGGCGCGCATCGGAGGGTTTGTTTTGGGATGACAAACCTTCCTTTTCCAACTTCCGGTTACTCACAAGCGTCTTCCATGATGGACTTTCGTGATGCTTCCGCAGCGACATGTGCCTCTCAGAATTTCATCGTGACCACCAGACATTTCTATCTATAACAACTCGGCCGACTAGGCGCAAAGCTTGGGCTATAAGCCTCATTTCCTTCTTGTAAACTTCTTTTTTTTTTTTTTTTTATTGGAGCTTTAACGACCACCGTGAGCAACTCAATGGGCTATAAGCAGTCGCCCGTCCCTAATTTAGGGTCACTGGTTCCAGGGAAGGGAGAGAGCCAGTGCCGTAAGACAAACACAACATCCATGCCTCACCGGGATTCGAACCCAGACCCCTTTCGGACGAATGATCAGAGGCCATCGCTTAGACCTCTGCGCCACCGGGGCGGCTTCTTGAAAACAAAAACACTTATTGGAGGTTTAACGACCCGTGAGCAATTCAATGGGCAATAAAAAGTCGCCCGTCCCTAATTTAGGGTCACTGGTTCCAGGAAAGGGAGATAGCCAGTGCCGTAAGACAAACACAACATCCATGCCTCACGGGATCCGAACCCGGACCCCTTCCGGACGAATGAGCAGAGGCCATAGCTTAGACCACTGCGCCACCGGGGCGGCAAACTGTTTTAGTACTTCCATCTAACGATGGTCCTTAGACAGACAGAAAGTAGTTATGGCTTTATTTTTAACCTTTTAACTTTTACACTAACTAATTTCTTCATTTCATCTCAAGCTTGCGTATAGTTGTTTAATCATCGTGCTTTTGAGACTGCTACCTTAACCTTTTATGACTGACTAGCTTAGGGTCCCATAAGATAATTTGACCGGCGCCGCCCCGTTGGCGCAGTGGTCTAAGCGATGGCCTCTGATCATTCGTCCGAAAGGGGTACGGGTTCGAATCCCGGTGAGGCATGGATGCTGTGTTTGTCATACGGCACTGGCTCTCTCCTTTCCCTGGAACCAGTGACCCTAAATTAGAGACGGGCGACCGCTTATAGCCCATTGAGTTGTTCACGGTGGTCTTTAAACCTCCAATAAAAAAAACTTGACCGGCACATGAGTTATTTTTGTCGCCAGGTGGACTTGTTCCTGCGCAGCCGTACTAGTCAACTGAAACTAAATTCTGACGAAATTTTTAAGCTCCGTGATTTGCGATATGGTCTTCAACAGTTCCTCCTTGCTCATATTAATAGACTTCCAATGAAGATTTTCGTGGCCTGCAACTTGCTGAATATGGAAATTCAGGGTAAACGTAACTTTCTGCTTATATGGTTTATTATTTTATATGTTTTATCACGAGTGGACAATATATTAGGTACACTTATAGCAGACCAGCTCTTTTTACCGGAGAAGGGGGAGGGAAGGAGGGAGTAAAAAGATGAACTAAGAGATTTGACGTGTATATTCTAAAATGCAATTGTAGTTGCTCATCAGCAAATGAAGAAAGCAACAGAAATATTCTTTTGCTAAACATTTCAATATAATTCAGCCGGTGTTTTTTTTAAATATCTAGACATTAAAGAGCAATAAGATAAACTACTATAAGGGCAAAAATAAAAAAAGTTAGCGCGATTACTCAATGAACGAGAAACGCAAAAAAATAAAGGGGCGACAGATTGTTTTTGTATACTCTATATTTGATAATTGTTCTAAACATTTACAACATATCACGAGAACATGTGAAATACTGTGCAGCCAACTAAGTTTCTTTTCAAATGATTAATGCTGAGTATTGGAAGGTTTTTACTACTGTTCATTATTTTTTTCGAAATTCATGGCTTTGGCCTCATGAGGTGGAGATTCGTCCATCTTAAAAAAAAAAAATTCTGGAAAGGAAAGATTCATTTTTTTCAATTGGCATAGCATAAGATAGCCTGAGTAGCGTGGAAAAACATTTCTTCTCTGCAGAAATATTTCAACTCTAGCATTTCGAAAATGAAATACAAAAATTTATTTAAAGGGGGGGGGGGTGTAAAATATTAGACAATTTGAGTTGTTAACAGTGGTCGTTAACCCCTAATAATAAAAGACCCAGTTGCACTGGATGCTCGTCGAACGAACAGGTTAAGTTGTCGGCCCCGAGGTATCTGCCCCTATACAAATAAGGTTATCTGTACACTCAAGAAGCATTTGTAGCGTAGGAGATCCGTTTATTTACTGGTGTAGTACACAAAGATTCGCCAAGCTTTCGCTCTCCGTTGGGAGGCTTTTTCAAGGCAACAGTATAGACATAAAATGCATTATATGTTCCTGCTTCTTCCCTCCCTCCGTTTTGTCTTCCTGGAAATGATCATTGTAACGTCATAGCTGGCATTTACAGCTATGTCTACTTACTTTTAATCTGGTACTCCTACTTCTCTGATCTAACGTCTGTCGTTTTTGAGTCTTTATAGGTTCAATATAATATAAACTCTGTTTTCGATACACAGTACAAAAGTCCCATGAGACATAGATTGTTGCGTCTAAGCTTTACCCATGGGTGCGAATCAGAGACTCCCGTCCCGGTGGATCAGGGGTCTAAGCGCTGGCTTATGGCCATTCGTCGGAGAAATAATTCGGGTTCGAATCCCGGTGTGTTTGTCTAACGTCACTGGCTCTCTCCATTCCGTTGAACCAGTAGCCCTAAAATGGGGACTGGAGACTGCTAATAGGCAATTGAGTAGCTCACGGTGGTCGCTAAACCTTAAATAAATTAAAAAGAAAAGAAAAAAATAGGAGACTGCCCGAACCAGACTCTGGCTGCATAATATTTACTACGTTTTGGGCTCTGGCAGCCCCGCGCTCCGAATTTCTTTGTGATTTTGCCTACGTGTTTTTAATTTCACTTCCGAGTTGGTCAAGGGAATTCTACAACTGGGACGAGCTATATGTATATTCTGGGCTTTGGAAGCAAAAGCCACAGGCCACACGTTAGTGGATTTCAGCGGAGGAGGAAAAACTTCATGAACTGTAGATACCAGTTCTCAAAAACTGTATATTTCCCGACATGTCAGGATCATGTAATACTTCTGTAATAGCATGTATTTCCCCTTACATTGCAGATCAGGCATGTAAAAGAAAAAAGAAAATCCTCTTTACAGGATAAAATGTTTACAAAAGTCTTTTTCAATTTCCCTTCCTCTGCGTTGTTTAATGAAATCGATGAGGTGTGTTGTTGAGATATTAATGGTCAAAAATAGCTGATCTTGAAAACTAAATTACCCATAATATGACTGATATCTCAAAAGAACGCTCATATAATAAGTTTCTAATGGGCTCAATGTGAACTGTGTCGCCCGAGTAGCACAGTCTAAGCGCTGGCTTCTGACCATTCGTCCAGGATGGGTTCGAATCCTAAGGGATTGATATTGTCTTACGGTGCTGGCTCTGGCCCTTCCCTAGAAACACTGGCCCTAAATTAGGTATAGAGGCGACTGCTTTATAGCCCGTCGAGTTCATCACGTTGATTAACTTCAGAAAAATATACTGCTGACCAATTAGGTCTACGGTTTTCATTTGTGACTGGCATGACAGACAAAAAAATCTTTAAACAAGTCATCGCTCTTTCCACGTTTATATGTGAGTCACGGAAAAGTTCTCATTGGCCGCCACCAGGATGGCGGCCAATGAGAACTTTTCCGTGACTCACTTATAAACGTGGAAAGAGCGGCGACTTGTTTGGGGCCGCGGGTAGCCTAGTGGTCAGCGTTCGTGACTGCCAAGAAGAAGACCTAGAGTACGATCCTGGGAAGGTTCGAACCACTAAATACCCGCCGTGCGTCGGATGGGCACGTTAAGTCGTCGGACCCCGGGTACTCCCCCCCCCCCGGAATAAGTAAAGGAGTCTTCCTCCGCGTTTCTACCTCGCTTCCGTGTCACTTTCCTATCGGGCACTCTAGCAAAAATCTCCTAGCTTCTCCATTCTAAGGGTTGTTTAAAGACCTGGGGTCAGACACTCCCTTCCTAAAATCCTCTAGATCTGATCTGACTTCTGTTTGATGTTCTTAATTCACATCAATTGTGTGTATTAATTATTCATTCGCCTCCTAGTTATTTGTTCAGTTGCTGCTTTACCATCTTTGGTGAATCCCCAGCATTGTGCAGGGCTCCAAGAAGCAACCTGCCATGCGGTTTGGCAGTTAGTGTTTGTGAGTCTGGATTAATTCGAGGCCACTATAGTGCAGTGGTAGCATGTCCGGCGCGTAACTGGAAGACCCTGGGTTCGGTTCCCGGTGGCGGCCAAAGGGGAATTTTTCAGTGACTTATTTATAAACGTGGAAAGAGCGATGAATTCTGTTTGTTCCTAATCCACGTCAGTTGTATGTATTAAACACTTTTTTTGTGTGTGAATTTCAGTGTCCTATAACTAGAGAAGTAATGTTATGTAGGAAGCTGAAATTTTACATTGATTAGTTTCTGTATAAGTTATATGAAAATCAAGAGTTCAGATGAAAAATATTAAATTTTTGTTCTTATTCGACATGGATCGACTCATAAGCTTGTTGATATTTTACTGCAAATTGCATTTTATGAAATGCAGTGTAACATGTGAGCTCAAATTTCATCGCAGGGAGGACAGTTTATGAAATGTTGTAAAAGAACTTACATTGTTCCTGAAATTTTTAGAAAAAATAGTGCATGCATAATGTGCGTTTATTTGGGGCATGTAAAAGTTTTGTTCGATCATGTATTTTTTGGACAACATGTTCGAATGGGAATGTTATAATTCTGAAAATTTTCAAACCTATAGATAGTAGATACCACACAGTAGGTATTTCTCTCCGCCCCCCTCTTTCACGGCGCCGCTCCCTGCTAATTTTATTGATCCAAGTACGTAGATTGCACGGCAGCCAGATTTTGCCGGACAACCTGAAGCATTTCAGGAGGAAAATTATATTTGCCGCCCCGGTGACGCAGTGGTCTAAGCGATGGCCTCTGATCATTCGTCCGAAAGGGGTCCGGGTTCCAATCCCGGTGAGGCATGATGTTTGTCTTATGGCTCTGGCTCTCCCTTCCGTGGAACCAGTGACCCTAAATTAGGGACGGGCGACTGCATATAGCCAATTGAGTTGCTCACGGTGGTCGTTAAACCTCCAGTTAAAAAAAACAACAAAAAAACGTATATTCAGTGAAAATGAAGGGGTTATTCTATAGAAAAAATAAATGTTCCTTCTCCACTGAAGAAAGATATTGGCTAATTGAAGGTAATAAGCCGCAAAGATTGTTTATCAATGCTAGAATAAGTTTGTCACAGATTAGGGGGCGGGGGGATACTTTATTTTTCCAAATGAAATTCGGCCCGGGTTCGAATCTCGGTGAGGCATGGATGTTGTTTGTCTTACGGCACTGGCTCTCTCTCCCTTCCCTGGAACCAGTGACCCTGAATTAGGAACGGGCGACTGCTTATAGTCCATTGAGTTGCTCACGGCGGTCGTTAAACTTCCAATCAAAAAAAAAAAAAAAAAAAATGAAATTCGGGCTCTGGCTGATATACTTCGGGCTCGGGTACTTAAAACTGAACACGAACTCAACACTGTTTTGAAACCTATGAGAAATTTGTTTAGTTGAAAAGGGTAATCGGTTGGGTTGATATGTTAGGTTTAGCGACGGTACATGCAGGTACTCGCAGACAAGAGTTCGTACTGAACAATCATAAGCCTAAAATGACTACCTTCGGTTCCACCACAGCGCAGTGAAAATCTCCGTAGGTTTTCGTTGACATCGTAGTGCTTGCATGTTTTACTATAAAATCTAAAAAAAACACGTAATTGCAATCTTTACGGCATTTTATATAAATATATTTTTAAATGTTTCTTGCTGTCAATTCTCGCTAAATAATTCAGGACACAACTTTCATCAAACGTCTCCTCCCCTGAACCAGCTATTATAGTGGTGTCATCCGCATAACGAAGACTTGATATTTTGCTACCGCCTATTGACACCCCGGCATACCAATTTGCTGTAACTTTTTTAATATCCATTCTCCACGAATATTAAAAAGAATGGGTGAGAGAATGCATTATTCGTAAACTCACTTTCCCACGCTGAATGTGTCAGACGTTGCTATTAATTGCGACAAAATCTTTATTAGCGTTGTAGAGTGACTTAATTAGAAAGACAAGATGTCCCGGATCGGCCATCTAAGAACTCGCCAAAGCCGACCTCATTTGACGGTATAAAATGACTGGTACATTGTATTCGGGATGTAAGGTCAGGTGATGCGTAACATCACAGCCTCTCCTTGACAAATGTCAACCCCGCCTTCTCGTGGTGCATCCTGTTCCCACTAAAGGGGCTCTGACGACCGCCAATAGCGGTATAACTATACCATCGGGATCAGACGAAATGCTATCCCACACTCACCAACCCGCTTGGCCAGCGTGGTGAGTTATGGCCAAACACCTCCAAAATGACTCTACAACTTAAATCTTGGCCCTCAGTCTCCGGCAGCTATAATGTACCTGGCCAAGGCAGCGGCCAGTGCGACATGAAGGCAGAGGGTGCTAAGAATCCCCGGAGGACCGGACTAGGCTGCCATTTGATGCTGACCTTGGCTACCTATAACGGACGCTCCCTATCTTCTGATTCAAGGCTTCTTGAATTGGAAGAGGAACTACAAAGGATCAAGTGGGACATCGTCGGGCTAAGTGAGGTAAGGAGAAAAGATCTCATTGAACTGAAAAGTGGACATCTCTTCTATTATCGTGGGACAGATACTGGCAGAACTAGTGGTGTTGGATTTATAATAAACAAGAAACTGAAGGATAAAGTGGTAGAAGTTGAAAGTTCCTCTGACAGAGCTGCACGACTCGTTATCCAACTATCGAGAAGATACCAGGCTCAGATTATTCAAACTTATGCACCCACCACAAGTCATCCTGAAGAAGAAATTGAAGAATTTTATGAGGAAATTCGTCATCTAAATAATAAAGGTAAGCAGCACTTGAAGATAATTATGGGAGATTTCAATGCAAAAATAGGGCAACGGCAACAGAATGAAACTTCAGTAAGTAAATTCGGTCACGGCAACAGAAACCAGCGTGGAAATACTCTCGTTGAGTTTGCAGAGGCAGAAGGATTTTTCATCTTGAACTCCTTTTTCAAGAAAAAGCCACACAGGAAATGGACATGGAGACATCCAATTGGGACGACAAGTGAAATTGATTTTATTATGTGTAACAAAAAATTCGTCATCGAAGACTGCAGTGTGCTGAACAAGTTCAACACAGGTAGTGACCATAGATTGGTGAGATGTAAGATGCACCTCAACACTAAACTGGAACGTGGCAAGCTCATAAGACAAACAAAATGTATTGACATAACCAACCTTAAAAAACACCATAATACTTTCAAGTTGGAACTGAAGAACAGATTCTCTGCTTTAGAAGGCCTAACATCGGAAGAAGTGGATATTTCGGAAGTTAACAGAAAAGTAACCAAAGCTCTAATGGAAACAGCAACAAAATTAGCTGGGTCTAAGAACAAGTTGCATGTGAACAAATTATCAGGGAAAACCAAAATGTTGATGCAAAAAAGAAGAGAGATGAGGACAACTAAAGAAGATGTGACTTCCAAAGTGGAATATATAGAGCTATGCAAGACAACACGAAAAAGTATCACTGAAGACGTAAGGAAATTCAACTGTGAGCTAGTGAGGAAAGCAATTGAAAACAACCAAAGCCTTAAGATAGCAAAGGGACATCTCAGTAAGGGAAGAAAACAGATTATGGCTCTGAGAAAAGATGGTTCTATAACAAGAAATAGAGGCGAAATTTTGACAAGAGTGAAAGATTTCTACTCCAAATTATATGAAAGGGATGATACATGTACTCCAGACATCATGAAAGGTACCAGAGTTCTTCCAGTCCTCCCAGCAGAAGTTGCTCATGCAATCAAGGACATGAAGCGGGGGAAAGCTCCAGGAGAAGATGGAATTACTATAGACATCATACAAGAAGCAAGTGGAGAAATTGAAACAGTACTCGCCCAAATTTTCACTCGATGCCTTAATGAAGGGAAGATTCCTGAGGATTGGAACAACGCTACAATGATCCTGCTACATAAAAAAGGTGACATTGAGGATCTCAGGAACTACAGACCTATCAGCCTCCTATCAGTGGTTTATAAAATCTTCACTAAAGTTCTTTCACACCACTTGAAGGTAACACTGGACATGGCTCAACCGAGAGAACAAGCTGGATTCAGGAGTGGCTACAGCACAATAGATCATATCCACGTACTGAGAGAACTAATTGAAAGAGCGAGGGAATATGAACTTCCATTGTGCATGGCTTTTATCGATTATGAAAAAGCCTTTGATTCGGTGAAACCATCAGCAGTTACCACGGCTCTGAAATCCTGCGGTATTGAAGATGCATACATTAATATTATTAATAACATCTATGAAAATGCAAGTGCAAAGATTCGGCTGTTTGAAAATACAACACACATAAAAATTGGAAAGGGAGTGAGACAAGGTGACACCATATCTCCGAAGCTCTTTAATGCCACATTGGAAAATGTCTTTCAATCACTGAACTGGGAAAACAAAGGGATAAAGATTAATGGAGATTATCTAACCCACCTTCGTTTTGCTGATGACGTAGTCATTTTTGCAACTACCCCATCAGAGCTGCAGAGTATGATCCAGGAACTTGCTGACAAGAGTAAAGAAGTGGGATTAAAAATGAACTTTCAGAAGACAAAAGTGATGTTCAATGCTTTTACAAGAAATGAAGATTTATCGATTGATGGAGAAAAACTGGAGATAACAGATACATATGTTTATCTTGGACAGCAGATATCAAGTGAGGGTCACATTGATGAAGAAATTAATCGGCGTACAAAACTTGCCTGGAGAGCTTTTGGAAGAAACAGCATAATTTTCAAGAGCAATATGCCATTATGTCTTAAAAGAAAAGTGTTTGATCAATGCATCCTTCCAGTGCTTACGTATGGTGCAGAGACGTGGACCTTAACTAAAAGAGACATACAAAGGCTGCAGACAACTCAAAGCAGCATGGAGAGGTGCATGCTTGGTATAACCAGGAGAGATAAGAAGAGGAACTCGTGGATCCGAAAAATGACGAGAGTGGAAGACATCATGATCAGAGTTAAATCCCTGAAATGGCAATGGGCTGGACATACTGCCAGAAGGACAGACCATAGATGGACAGCCGAAATTTTAGATTGGATTCCAAGGGACAGGAAAAGACCCAGAAAAAGACCACATGGGAGATGGGTGGATGAAATTCGTAATTATGCGGGAGTGACATGGAGGAGACTGGCACAAGACAGACCGTTGTGGAGGAAACTTGGGGAGACCTTCGTCCAGCAGTGGATTGATAATGGTTGACAATGATGATGATGATGATGACATTGTATTCATAGAACTTTTCAACCATTTGTCTAAAATTCGTGAGCTGATTCCTTGTTTCCCTGTCTGGAATGAAACTTGATTGTTCCTGCGAAATATGTGGTAGAAGATAGGGTTTCAAGCGTTCCTGTATTAATACAGACATTTAACGTGGACCAGGAACATCAAACAAAGATCTTCGCTCTTTCCACGTTTATAAGTGATTCACGGAAAAATTCTCATTGGCCGCCACCCGGAGTCGAACCCAGGGTCTTCCAATTACGCGCCGGATATGCTTCCGCTACACCACAGCGGCCTCGAATTCCTCCGGACTCACACACGTTAACTGCCAAGCCAATTTGGCAGGTTGCTTCTTGACTCACTTATAAACGTGGAAATAGCGAAGATCTTTGTTTGATGTTCCTGCTCCACGTTAAATGTCTGTATTAATTATTCAATCACCTCTAATTATTTCTTCAGTTGCTGCTTACCATCTTTGGTGAATCCCCAACATTGTGCGGGGCTCCAAGAAGCAGAGTGCCAAATTGGCTTGGCAGTTAGCCTGTGCGAGTCCGGAGGAATTAGAGGCCGCTGTGGTGTAGCGGAAGCATATCCGGCGCGTAACTGGAAGATCCTGGGTTCGACTCCCGGTTGCGGCCAATAAGCATTTTTCCGTGACTCACTTATAAACGTGGAAAGAGCGAAGATCTTTGTTTGATGTTCCTGTATTACATCAGCACACATCTTGCTTGCATGGCTGATTAGTGCTATGGTTCTTGTAATTGTCAGATTTCTTTAGAGCATTTCCTTTTTGAATTTGGGTGAATAACGACTGTCCAGTCGAGCGGCCTCTTCCCATCTTTCCAAATCTTAATCATATTTCGTGAACTATTTATTTTCACACCGTGCTCGCCAGTCGATTTTAACATTTCTGTAACAATATGACCAGGTTCAGCTGATTTGTGGGTTTTCAGCTTATTAAATGCTGCCTCTATTTCGCTTTTTAATATTTCCGGTTCTAGCTCTCCCGGATGTTCGGATGGCTCTCCTGGATCAGGGTTATCTTCAGATTCCATGAGTTTTTCACAGTATTGTCACCACCTCTCTATAGAATTTTCTGTGAGTTTCTCCGGCTTCATTTTTTGATAAGTATAGGATCGAGGTTCAAAATATCTTGTTAGTCTTAACTTTTCGAAACAGATCTCTGGTTTCATACTTATTAGAATGCTGCTCAAGTTCTTGGCAGATAGATAAAATATATGCATTTGTGTCCCGACTGAGTGCCTTGTTGATGTTTCTAGTTAATCCATTCATTGTACGTGTCTAGTCTCTCTTCTTCTAGACCTTTGCTTTTTAGTATCTGGCTAGTCTCCACAAGTGCCCAAGTATAATGTGATATCCAGAGTTGTCTTTGTGTGTCTTTTGGCCTGGGCAGCAGGTATCAAGAATCGATTTTGTTTTCTGCCAAAGTTCATCAGCGGTTAGTTGCG
Organism: Macrothele yani; assembly: GCA_039090855.1. Classification (NCBI taxonomy): domain Eukaryota; kingdom Metazoa; phylum Arthropoda; class Arachnida; order Araneae; family Macrothelidae; genus Macrothele; species Macrothele yani. Next base: position 39,964,973 of record CM077004.1, read on the forward strand.
CGCATTGCTGTATTATTCCCAAGCTGGCGCATCTTTCCTTTATGAATGCTTCATCGTTTTCTAGGTGCAATCTGTTAGTGACTTTTTGTCGCTTAGAGGGCTTTCGAAATTTGAGACAAACTTCAGTTATAAGGGCATTGCTGTCACTGCCACAATCGATACCAGGATGTCTTAATCGTCTCTGGCCACCCCGGTGGCGCAGTGGTCTAAGCGATGGCCTCTGATCATTCGTCCGACGGGATCCGGGTTCGAATCCCGGTGAGGCAGGGATGTTGTTTGTCTTACGGCACTGGCTCTCTCCCTTCCCTGGAACCAGTGGCCCTAAATTAGGGACGGGCGACTGCTTATAGCCCATTGAGTTGCTCACGGTGGTCGTTAAACCTCCAACCAAAAAAAAAGTCTCTGATCGATGTGCGCCACCTGCGTTTTGTTAAGATATAATCGATCTGATTCCTCGTCTGTCCATCTGGTGACTACCATGTGTACAAGCGATATACATGATGCTAAAAGTGGGTGTTAGTACTAAATATCCCGTTTTCGGCACAAAATTCTAGCATTTCACCTCTTTCAATTCTGGTTCCAATGCCATGTCTTCCCACAACATGACGAATGTCGTCAGTGGTCCCAATTTTTGCATTAAAATCACCAATGACCAGGAGCTTTTCTCTTACGGGCATTTTTCTTATGGTTTCACTGAGTTGATTGTGAAAAGTATCACTTTCTTGTTCTGATGATTGAGAAAGTTAGGCCATAGACCTGGATGATATTTAGATTTGTCTCCATGATCATTACCAGGAGTATTCTGGCGTTAACCGTTTGATATCATTATACCGAGTCTTTGATCTTGTTCATAGCGGTTTGATCTTGTTTATAGCGATTCAATTTCTCGAATCTTTTTTTATTACTGGAACATATTACAAGATTGTCATTAGCTGAGTTCCTCAATGAGTTCAGCCACTCCTATTATGGCAATGCGTTAGTCTCTTTTCTAAGAGTTGCAATTTTCCAGTCCATATTTAGTCCTGGAACATTCCACGTACACAATTATAAGCATTATTGATTTGGATTTCCTGCCAGTAGCATATTTTCCATGGATAGCCCGGTGGTTCACTACTCCATGGTCGTTAGTATATTTCACACATACAGTAATGGAACTGCAGCGCCGAGTGCTAAGCGGATCACATGGCTTCGTCCAATCCTTCCCGACCTGATGCATGTTGGGTTTTCTTGGGACTAGTTTTCACGGTAGAGGTATCGCTGCTTTCCTTCCCAAGTATCACACACGGTTGAATCATTATTTGATTGTCACCTATGGGTATCTGGTGTGGGGCCTTTTAGGGAAGTCAATCTTCAATGGACCCAATACAGTGATGACATAGCTGCTGCATTATGCATTATGGAAACCAAATATATGGTCCCATACCTGGAAGAGAAACAGGTTACCACTTCTTTAGGAAATCAGAAAAATAGGAAAGATTCACCTTTCGCCCTCTAATATTCTAAGAGCGTGGGGGGAAGGAGCTAGAAGAAAGTAATAGGGACCAGCCTACAGATAATATAACAGACGGGGGCATGAAGTAAGGCATGGCCTAGCATAAGGTGCCTCAAGTTCTACACTCCCGTACCCACAAGCGTGAGCCCTTGAGGTAATGAACGCTTGTAGCGTAGTTTAAATCATTTTATTTACTGGCGTAAAAGAGTATAAAGGAACCGCCAACATCTTGCTCTCCACTAGGTTTTTTCAACCCAGTACTTCGACACTGAAAAACGAAGATTAACGCATTAATAAACGAAGATTTTCGAAAACTGAGTGGAAGACATTACGTGCGGTATTCCGTGTATTTACAACCCAATTATACACTGTTAAAATTTTTTTGTGGGAGGTTACACCAAAAGGAGTGCTGCTCCCCTTTCTGAGAAAAAATACTCCATTATTTGGTGCAAACAAAACCTTAGAACATGGTGCAACTTTGTACTAAGTTATGGTACAAGGTTGCACCACATTGTGCTGTCACATGTTTTCATCCTTCAATAATGCATGCCAAATCATAGTTCCATAAAGACAGCATCTTGGTGGACATATCAGCTTTCAGAAAGGGAGGAGAAAAAAGAGCGAGTGTGTATGCTGTACCCTTAATATATATTAAAAACTCAGGAAAGTTAATGTATATTGAAATGAGAAAGCGTTCTTTAGCAGAGCATTCAGCTTGACATGGCAGAAAATATGCTTTAAGGGGTTATTAAATTCTTGAACCAATTTCGGAATGAAGGCTTCAATTCAGCAATTCTGGCCGCTCGTGAAATTTGGGAACAGTTAGGCGTTGAACCAAAAAAAAAAAAAAAAAAAAAAGGATCATCTTTGATTACGAAGTAGACGATGAACCCTTTAGAAATACAAAATTTGCAGAGGAAGTCTTCAAAATAGGATATTTTTATCCCATTATAGACACTGCTGCACAGTCTGAAATCTCGATTTGAACAATATGAAGAGTTCAATGATAAGTTTGGATTCTTGTATTCTCTACCGAAAATGAAACAAATGACTAAGATCTAATGAAATATTGCAAAAACTTGGATTTTGACCCTTCGTTCAGGAAATTCCCGCGATATATGTGGAGAGGAGCAATTCAAAGAATTGAAAATAGTCGGAGAACTAGTTCCGAACGACGGTAATACTGTCATCCAAGTTTTGCAATGTTTAAACGGAATGCAAAATCCCTTCCCTAACGTAGCTATTGCGTACAGAATCATGTTTACTGTGCCGATAACAGTCGCGAGTGCGGAAAGAAGTTTCTCTCGCTTTAAATTAATCAAATCGTATCTGAAGACAAGCGTGTCTCAAGAAAGGTTAACTGCATTCGCTTCATCGTCAAAAGAACGCGATGTGGCATCAACTAAATTACGATGGTATTGACAATTTTGCTGTACAAAAAGCGAGAAAGGTCTCCTTTGCGTAACAGGTAAAACCTGAAGTTTTCCTTTTACATACCAGTATATTCATGAAATACGATGACTGTTTCTCTAACTTTTAAAGGACTCGTTTAATGTGTTACAATTCACTAGGAAACTGATGTACCTATTTAAAACATTTTTCTTTTTGTTCCGCATAGGTTTCATTTTTAAAATACACAGCTATAGTAAAAGTTTTACAAAATGTATAGGGCATAGTAATACTAACATTTAGGTTTTCTTTTTTCTTTGCAAAGAACGACGGTTGAACTTAATAACAGCAGTTACAAGTTTAAGAAAATTCAGTTCCTTCTGTAACAAATAAATGAGTGAAAAGCTTATCACCTTATCAGAAAATAAAAATATTCTATTGCGTACGTGCGCAAAATACCGTTAGCAAAGGGCCTCGCGTAAGCTTGTGGTGGCACTGCAAAATATCCGCCGTGCGTCGGATCGACACATTAAGACTTCTTACCGGAGTATAGGACCCCCCCACACACACACACCTCCGCTATATATGGCAATTGTTCCGTTCCCTCGCGCATGTTCTTTTTTTCCCTAGAAGTGGGTGTGCGTTTCACATCACCAACCGTCAACATTGGTATCTTTATTGCCGCTGGAATATCACATACGGAGCGATTGCATTCGTCGCACCCCTAAACCAATTCGCCTTAGAAATATGTTTACTATGTCGATCACGGCATCTTGAATTCAGGCATGCGATTGCCTCATCATAGCCCTACGAGCATATTTATATTTGGGTCTGTGACGAAGTGATTTAGTAGAACCTAACTCACTACAATGGAGGTGTTCTGATATTAAAGATAGGGTAGTGTAGTAAATGTATTTACTTATGTGTGAATGTAATCATTGTTCACTGGAGTAATAACGAAGATTTAAGGTCCTTATTCAAACCCTGTCACCTGTTCCTTGATTCACCCTTTATGGTCATCCGAACAGCTCTGTGTCGACTGGTTTTCTCGCTTGTATTTTATGTGCACCATAAATCCTCAGAAGTTTAAACAAGCCAGTCCGTTTTCTGTACACTAACTATACGTGGTATCACCTGTTACGATTTTGGGGTACGGTAATTAATTCGATTAGCAGGTTTTGCAAGAGGCGGGTACAGCGCTAATTGTTGGTTGAAAAATTAACATCTAGTGGTTTCCCACTTTTCAAGAGAAAACAGCGCCTTAGAAGGTAGAAATCTGAAGTGGAACATGGGTCGTTCGAGGTGGGGAACGTGATGCGTCGCCCGTTAAGTGCGTGTCGAACAAGTTGGGTGTCCGTGTAAATGTACGAGATCGTAGGATGTTTGGAGAAACCGTTAGTGTCAACAGATCGGAAAATTTATGGCGTTTGCTAATCCGAAACTTGGCAGGACAAAGAACTGTTAGTTGTGTTTCCGTACTTATCGGTGAGCGGACCCACCACATATTCCGAATGCAGATACATGCATTTCTTACCTCTTCACCGTGCCGAATGCTTTTAGGAAACAATAAGACTGACAGAAGAGTTAAAACAGACCCCTAACGACAGAGCAAGGAATTTGTTGACGGAAATGTGAACAAGCGAAAAAGATTAGTGTGGTTCCGAGCCGTGAAGGGAACTAGACTCGGGGAGCTGGTCGGGATTGATCCAGCTCGGAGTTAACGGCGGAAGAAAAGCTTCTGCCCAAAGAAGTCTGGCAGCTATACGAAGAGCTGCCGAGAAGTTGATGTTAACGCGAGGAAATAGAAGGGAGGAAGATACCTCTTTTCCTGGTGCTAGATTTCACGTAGTCCTAGATACCGAGAAAGCCAACAGCATCTTGGAAGTCACACAAGTGGTGGAACTGCATCCCCGAGTGACTGAAATGCACGACCCGTGATGTAAGGCGAATCACCGTTGGACAGATGGACGGATCCTGCTTTCACGTCAGCGGCTTCGTTCCACCTCGACATTGGTGGGCATAAATGCGTACCTGGCTTCATGCAAGTGAATGAACAAAAGTGTGTGCACGAGAGTAAGTGGGAGACGGGGTTCGACTCCTCTCTCCATTGGTTACAGTGCGCGTTCTGAAATGGCGTGTCTTCACACAGGTGCGCTACCAATATAAATGCATCAAATATTAGTGAGTGCATCAAACATGGATACTCGAGGAAAAGCTGCATATCTGTAACTACTGAATTTATGTATGCATGCCAGTTGTGAATAAATTGGCTCCGGTCAGCCAATGGACTTTCGTCTGCTGAGAACTGTTTTTAAAGCCGGACTGTGTATAGGCCAATGAGTAATAATCATTGACTTTAATGATAAATTTAGCCTGAGCTATCCCGAAAGAGGCGAGTCTATTAGACGCCCCTCCATCATCCTCTGTATATAGACGCCATCATTATCTTCATGTTTTATTTTTAATTTATTAAATGTCTGTCTCATGCCAGTCCTGAAGTTGCATGAATAATTAGTGTCAGAATTTTTTGGTTTTAATTGGCTAAATTGCAGGGTAAATTCTTTTCACCAGTATATAAGATTTCGGGGATAAAAAGGGCCACAAATATTTATTCTAATGTCTACCTCCGGGTCGTCAGCCATTGCCTGACATCCTGACATCTAAATTTTTAAAGCTAATGTTATTAGATAATCTGGCGTCCCGGGGCGTAGCACCTCGTTCTGAGATCTCAGTAAACTTACCGTACCCTGTCTTTCTGGAACGCCACTCTTACTAATCGGTTAGGCAACAATATTCATGTGAAATTCCGATCTTCTACTTAACCTTTCTTACGTAGCCAGTTTCCTTCATTCAAGGAATTTCTTCTCAAGCTTAATTATTCTTGACTACTTGGCATTGCCAGCAGTCTTAATCCCGGGAGATTTTTTTTCTCGAAGTTCTTTGTGTAACACAAACAAAATAATTGTTTCTACAAAGGCCGTTATATAAAAACTGAGTAATTGTTTTTGAGTTGGCAACAGTACGAAGGGGGGGGGATAACCATGTAGACGACTAACTAAATTAAGAAAGTATGGGACAAGGAGGTCAGAAGAATAGGTGAAGCCGTTTTGAGTGAAGCTAAAACAGATCGGCTGTTTCTGTCCTCTATCTGAGGTCGTGGGTGTCTGCGCTGCGCGAGTTCGGGAACGTGACGTCACGTGCTGTGGCTTAAGCAGTTTTGCTTAGCGCATGCAAACCAAGGATGGAAAGAAGGAATATTTCGGACTTCTTATTTCTTAACATTAGGCTTTTGGTTATATTTTAAACATGGTTACTTGCACCTGGGTAGTAAGTAACCATGCGCACTATGCACTTCCGCTCAAAAAATCACTATTTTGTTTAATTTTTTAAAGAAATACTAACACATATTTTCCTATCTTCTCTGGAAATTTTTCATTATGGGAATGAATATTTCAGCTTTAGTTTTTTTTTCATGCCTGTCTATGTAGAGTAAGGGTCCAAAAAACCGTTTAAAATCGCGATTTCCCCATACAGATGTACAGGAGATTCTTAGGTTGGGAGCATTGGCGTAGTCAGCTGATAAAAAGTGGCGTCACGCCAGAAGCACAGGGAGAGGGGCTGTTGGCCGCCCCGGTGGCGCAGTGGTCTAAGCGATGGCCTCTGATTATTCGTCCGAACGGGGTTCGGGTTCGGATCCCGGTGAGGCATGGATGTTGTGTTTGTCTTACGGCACTGGCTCTCTCCCTTCCTTGGAACCAGTGACCCTAAATTAGGGACGGGCGACTGCTTATAGCCCATTGAGTTGCTCACGGTGGTCGTTAAACTTCCAATCCAAAAAAAAAAAAAAAAAAAAAAAAAAAAAAGAGGGGCTGTTGCATGCCGTTGTTTTAAGGTACGTCTGCATTTCGCCATACAGCTATATAGAGGAGTGATTCAGAGTTAAGTGAAATGCAGTGTGCGATAAAATTCTGCTATCGTTTGGGTAAAATGGATCCAGGAACAGTTGATTTAATGAAAAACCCTCTCAAACATAAATGTTTGGGTGAGCCAACGATTTTTAGATGGCACCATGATTTCCAAAAAGGGCGTTTGTCGGCAGAACTCGCTCCTAGGCCTGGCTCGACCTGAAAGTGTTACGGAACGTATCAACTTTTTCAGCAATCCTTCAAGAAGATCGACAAATGACGTGCGAAGAAATAGCCGCGTCAACTAGTATTTCAAAAACGTAGACATTTCGCATTCTACACGACAAATTACTGCTGCGTCTTGTGCGTTCCAGATGGGTACCTCATCACCTGACGAGAGAACAATTGTTAGCCAGAGTTAAGGTGGGTCATGAGTGGAAACAAATGATCCAAACTTTCTAAGCACAGTAATAACTGCCGATGAAACATGGGTCCACTATTTCGACCCCCTCACTAAGCGCGTAATGGGTGTCTAGAAACACACAGGCTCGCCTCCTCCGAAAAAAGTCCGCCAAACCAAATCAGCTGGGAAGGTGACAACTTTCTTTGATCAGAAAGGTGTAGTCTGCCAGCATGCCGTTCTTCAACAAATAACTGTCAGTGTTGAGTATCACATTTACGTCTGGAAGCGGCTGCGACGACATATCGATTAAACGACCGGAACTGGTGGGCAAGTGAATCGTACACCATAACGCCCGTCCACATGTGGCTGCTTGTGTTCGTTTCTTACGAAATGTAGTATTGAAATCGTGCCACAGCCTGCATACATCCCCGATCGCGCCCCGTGCGATTTCTGGTTCCGTATCGCAACATTCAACCCAGATGCTGACGTTATTCAAGCTATACAGGGGTCGCAAAGCAGCTTCCACAAAATGCCATCGCCACATGCTTTGAAAAGTGGACTGAACGATGGGAGTGTTGCATATCATCTAAGGGAAGATACTTTGAGAAATAATATTTGCTGTACCTATCTTTTTTAATTTTGTGATTTTACTGTTTTTATGGAACTGCCGTTGTAGTATTTGCATCTCCCTTCATATAAATTTTCTCCAAGTTACTCGTATGTATAATACATGCGCAATACAAATCATAATCTAGATATATTGTACATTGCTTATAACTCAGTTGCAATGTTAGAAACACTACACTCTCTCACTCCTAGATTTCATAGAGTGCAGTTCCGACAAACTTCCTTGCCACACCCGGGTACCTGAGTGGTCAGGGGTGCGGCTTACGGTAAATGTGCGAGCTAGACACTATTTCCAATTTCAGATGAAACACGCGTAGCTCTGAGTAGAGATCTGCACAGGACCGGGCCGACCCAGCCCTCGAGCTGGGTCAGGCCTTTGCTGTTTTCTAAGTTGGGAAAACAGGCTGGGCCTTCAATATTTAATGCAAAACAGACACTTAAAGCAATCGCTGTACAGGTGCCTCCCTAGTTTGGAAAACTCGCAACGTACAGCAGCAGGAAAAGATTGAATAATTTCCGCTGATGGGGAAAAAAACAAGTTTTATACATCCTCCCCTCTTACAAAACAATTGGAGTGGGTCAGCTCCCTTCTTTTTTCAATGTGAATATGGACTTCTCTCTCTCATGCTTAAGGGCAGGCTTTTAATTAAAGCATTTATAAACCGAGCCACCGCTCGCAGACGATCTTTTTTATTGTTCTGGTCGGCGGCACTTTGTTCTCTAGAAATGTGAAAAGCTTTTAAGTTGTCTTAAACGGCAAGGGAGAAATGGGCTAGGGGAAACTTTTGTGTATAAATATGTGCCGTATTTTCCCCATTTGTACTCTCAGGCAGCCGTTTTCAAAACATCTGACACTGGTTAGCTGGGCAGTCTGTCGTTGTTTTCCCTCAGCATATGCTCAGTTCAGTGTTGCTGATAAATACTCTTCCATACTTAATATGGAGTTTAAGAAAGCGATAGATTTTCGCGAAAAAATTGCTTCCAGAGAATATGCGCTTGTAGACAATGTAAAAAGGGGAAAAGTGATATTTGGAAATATTTTAAATTACTGTCCCGTTCTGAAACTAGTCGGCTTTAAAACGTTGTGCACTGCACTAAATGCAAAAACCTTTTGAGTTACTATAGCACAAAATCTGGAACATCGCATTTTAAGCGACACAAATGGGTTCCTCCTACACACACGAAAGACATTGTTCCAGCGGCATGATATGCCAGTATAGAGATAGGTGCAGTTTATAAAGCCATAAAATATTCTTCCAGTAGAACGATTGGACTCATAATTCTGGATATTTCGTACTTTTCGAATTATCTCCCCCCCCCTTATCCCCAAGGATATTTCCGGGTCCGGTAGGGAATAATTTGAAAACCCAGAAAATTTGAAAGACATGGAAATTGTCCTTTTCACGCAATATTTTTGAGTATACAAGCCTCTTCAGACGTCACGTGACTTAGTCTCAGAAATATTCTGAATTAACGTTTATTGTAATAAAATACGTGTAGCAATTACGAAAACTCTTCAGGAGTCGAATGGCAGAGTGCACCAGGTCTCAAATTCGTGTTTTGGAAATTGTTGAAATTTTATGGGCTGGCCCGGGCCTTGGAAACAGGAGAAATATACAGACCGGGCAGGGCTTTAATTTAAAAATTTGAAACTGGCCGGGTACGGACCGGGCCTTGGACGTTCGGGCTTTCCAAATTAAGGCCCGTGCAGACCTCTAGCTCTGAGTTCGATTATGTAGTTTTTCTTGAACTAGCAGCTTCTTTTAGCTTCGGACGCCCACGGAGGTCGTCCGCCCCTTAAAAAAAAATAAAAAAAAACTGAAATTACGTTCGTGAGTGACAATTATCAAATATCATGCATCACTGTTCCCAGTTAGACTGTTATTTCCGCGTTGAATTAGCGGTTAAAGAAAGTTGTAGTTTCTTACACGTACTGCACACATCTCTTCGCTCGTCCTCTCGAAACATATCAAGGATGATGGACAGCATCCAACAAAGTGAAGCAAACTGCCCATATGTCCGGGTGATCCGAAGCACTGACTTTCTAAACATGCGTCCGAGATGGGTCCCCGTTCGAGTTCCAGTTGAGACAGTATAGGTCATGTTTCTCGTCCCGCGCTTGTCTTTCTCTCACTTCCCCGGAACCAGTAGCTCTAATATAAGGACGGGCGACTGCTTATAGCTCTGCAAGTTGCTTATGATAGTCAGATAGGTGTTACGGGCATATGGATGCCCAATAATCAAGCAAGTCTAGACGTGCTTCAGGAAACTTGAAAATTATACATCGTTCTAGAACGGGAGTCGAACCCACAGCTCCCGATTTACGTTCCTACTGCAGTTGTGCGGCCACTAACGGGGTGTCATTAGATGCCAGTTTAAGAACAAAAGATGTCAAGCAATTAAATGAACCTATCCATTTGCTGGGAAGAAACTTCGTATACCGAAAATTAGATTCCAGTCGGTTGCGCGTAGAACTAAGTTTGCAAACTGTAGGTACAGTATCCTGCAAAACAGGTGATGCAAAATGGGATACTGTTTTTAGCAGTGTGATTTCCTACTGTAAAACAGTAACATTTGCAAAACATGCCGTTGCTCTGAAAGTGTCTTGAGCTAGTTTTAGGTTTTCCTATCACTTGCTACGCGGTAAAATAAAATAAAAAAATCGGAAATTCACGAGCCGTTTTCCGTGATTTCTTTCGTGAATTTAAGGAAGCATATTCCAGATACCTTTTTCGTGAAATAACTGGAAAAACTGAATTTCACGGATTTTTTGAAGGTCAGAAAAATTCTGAATTTTCGGAAAACTCTCGACAATTCCTTTCGTAAAAAAGTCTCACTTTTTCGGTATCCATATGACATACACTGCTGGACAATTGCTAAGGACGGATCATAAACGGTTATATAGCGCATAAAAAAGTGTGGTTGGATGCCAAGTGAAATAAAATGTCAGAATGCCAGGACATTACAAGAAAGACAATTTATTGTGCTCTGAAATCCAGAAGGCTTTGGAACGTGTTCAAGGGACAAAAAGGCCATTTTGTGCAAAATACGTAAACGTTGAAAAAAATGCAATTACCGTCCGCAGGCGTTCCAGCGTAAGATGTCAATACAGGATATGACCACCATGGAGGGCGATACAAGATTCCACACGTCGTGTCATGCTTTGCACAACATTATCAAGCAGCTGTTGGAGTAATTTATCCCATTCCTCTGTCAGTGCACGGATGAGGGCGTCTTTGTTTATTGGAGGGCATTGGCGACCAGCAAGACTCCTCCCCAAAGCATCCCACACATTTTCAATGGGATTCAGATCTGGAGAACGTGCTGGCCATACGAGGCGTTGAATATCCTCGCTCTCAAGACACTTCTGGACAGCGATTGTTCGATGATATGTTGCGTTGTCGTCCATGAAAATGAATCTATCACCGACAGCACCACGGAACATGAGGTAGCAGAACATCATTAATGTGTCGTTAGCCAGTCATAGTCCCAGTTGGAAGCACATAGAGGGACGTACGGCCATTGATCATGATGCCAGCCCATACCATGGCACTACATGTCGGATATCGGTCCCTTTCCTGTATGTTTGCTGGACAATATGCAGTACCACTATCACGCCAGATCAGTTGTCGTCGACAATCAGACGATAGACTGTATCTACTCTCATCTGAGAAGAGGACAGCAGACCAGTCGTTATCAGTCCAATTGCGATGTTGATGGTACCATTGCAAACGGGCGGTACGGTGACGTCTGGACAATGGGATGCACACAACAGGACGGCGGGCGTATAGTCCTCCTTCATGCAAACTTCTGGCGACAGTTTTTCGAGAGATCCGCTTGCCAGTAGCAGCCATAAACTGATTTGCTACCTCACTAGCTGTGCTGCGCCGGTGTCTTTTTGTTGATAGCACTATGTACCGATCTTCCGCAGGTGTCGTACTGCGAACACGACCTTCCCCGTGAAGTTTGCTACACTCTCCATTTGTTTGAAATGATTTCCAAAGCCTTGAAACAACACTGTGGCTGACGTCGAACTCCCTTGCAACATCTGTTATTTTTCTCCCTTCTTCAATCTTGCCAATAATACGGATACGCGTAAAATCTTCTAGGTGATGTCGGGAAGACATACTAAAAATTGCAAGTTCGTCAATTGATTCTTTCCCTTTCAACTTTGCGTTTGAACAACAACGGTCAATACGCGTCAAATCGTTTATATCTCTTATCAGCACTATGACGTCACGAACAAGTTCGGCAATCCAAAATTTGCATACGCACAACACGTTTTACTGTATCCCGCACTTATGCTAATTTCCACATTTTCCTGCCTTCCATTTTATGGTTGTGCTATCGTTGCTATTGTCATCCGTCCTTAGCAATTGTCCTGCAGTGTATAATTTGCGGGAATACTATAGGTTTGATTAACTGTTACATTTCAATCGTCTGTCGGAGAACCTGATTTTGAAGTTCCATAGCGAGATTGCATATCGTGGATAGCATATACATGAAAATTTGGTTATTGTTTAGCACCAGATTTTTTTTTTCTCTCCCCCATTTCGTTCACCAGCCATTGTATATTGTGTTACCGTAAGAAACCAGGAACTCAAATTATTGTACAGATGATTGTATGATGTCTTTATAAGACTGTGTACCCCTTAAAATAAAAAACTATTATACAGCTATCAAGATCAGGGCGTGGGTTTGAATTAAGGTGGTGAAATTCGAAACCATGATGCCTCACTTCTTAGTCAATTCTCCTCTCGACTGAACTACAGCGACGAAATTTATCGCAGCAACTTTGCCATTTTGTCATGTGCCTCACCTCTTAGGTAGATACGTCACACAATGACGCACCCACGGAGGAGGCTTAAGCCCCCTCAAAGGAGGTTAAGAACGACATACGTCACAAATTAAACATTTAAAAATATTATTTTACATGTTCAAAAAATTACATTGTTTGTATGTTGCCCCACTGACGTCACATAGACCTCCCCCACCCTTTGAGAAAGGTCTGGGATTGAATCGCAGGTTTTCGGGTCAGCCGGCAAACCATGCTTGAAATAACTGGATTGTGTTTAATTCCAGACGATGTGTGGAAGAGACATCATACATTATTTTCGAACCACAGTCCCAGTAGATTCATTTTTACATTCGGGTGTCAATATTTTTTTTACCCACACCTCCTCGTTTCAGATCCAGTTCTCCCAACAAAACTACACCGACTTTAGCGTCTTGTCATATGTAAGCAACATATCGCGTACCTACTTCGAACTTCCTTATAAATGTTACTCCTTCCCCTCCCCGGAAGTAATGTCTTAGGATTCAAAACTTCTCTGGAGCAATCCGTATTCATAACTCGTACACTTTTAGCAGGTCTTTTGTAAAAACGATGGAGCTTATATTACCGGTTTGTCCGCCTGTCCCTGCAACTATTAGTCAGATTTGAAAAATTCTTTTCGAATATAGAGAAGCTTGAAATGTACGAATGATACTTCATTTTTTATTCTACGATGCCCATTTTGGCCGCTAGACGGCGTAAATGCAAATGATATCGCATTCGAAATAAATCTTATTCCATATATTTTATTCTAAATATCAGATTGAATTTTTTTTCTTATATTTACGAATTAGACGTTTAGGTATAGTCACTTTTAATGTAGACTATTTCAGGTATAGTCACTTTTACTCATAGATTTTTCGCTTGGGGACGTAAAAATAAACTGCGTTTCCCCTGATTTCTCTGCTTTTAAAACTCTCATTGGAATTTTTTTTTTTTGCAGCGGATACAGCTTCTGATAGGAAATCTTTTGCATACAATTTCTAATTTTTGGTAAAAAAAAACAGCTTGACTACCAGGGGGAGTAAGTATTAATTTCTGCTTCTGATTTATTTGCAGCGAAATTTGAGCTCCTAAAATCTCGACTGAAAAGTTCTTCGTGGACGGATACCACTCAGGTGGATAAACCTTTCCGGAGTATTTTCTTAAAATAATGCATAGTTTCTCCGCCAGGGGCGTAGACATATTCTGTTTTTGTCAATACCTCTGCTTCTAAGAGTCAGATTTGAACTCTTTTGGATAACGTTTCCGGTGTGAAATGTTTCTAATAATTTTAAATTTTTTCAAGTAATGAATTGACTTTCCGTTAGGGGGCGTAAAGGCAAAAATGCGTTTCCCCCTATATCTCTTCTACAATTCCGATACTGAAAATTCTTTCACCATCGGATACAGCTCCTGATGAAAAACCTTTGGCTTATACATGTGTATATCTGGTAAAGAGCGGTTTGACCACCAGGGAACGTAAATGATTTTTGCTTCTCATGTATTTGTAACGAAATTTGAACTTCTGAAAACGCAATTGAAAGAAATTTTTCTTGGACAGATAACGCTCCCCTCGAAAAACCATTTGAAAATACTTTCTTCTTAAAATGCATAGTTTTAACGCCAGGGGGTGTAGACTTGTATTTATTTTGGGCAATATCTCTGCTTCTGAGAGACCGATTTGGAAAACTTTGTTGGAGTGGTTCCGCTGCGAAATGTCCTTCACATAATTTAAAATTTTTCTTTACGCACAGGTCAGCCATCAGGGAGCGTAAGTTCAAATTTTCGTTTACACAAATATCTGCGGGCTAAAAACCCGATTGAAAATCTTTAGGTCACATGCTACTATGCAAATCCTGTGTATTTTATTCCCAAAATAGGCAACAATTTCGCCGCTAGGTAGCACAAATGTTTAGTCTATTTTTATAAATATCTCTACATGTACGATTTCAAAACAAATTATTTTAAAACCATATGCCATTCACTTTGAACACTTTAGGTTAGTATATGAGGAGCTTTCTATTAGGTGCGCAACTTAATTCTCGGCCACAGGCACGACAGGTTTACAGCAAATCGAATACGTACCTAATCAGGAAAATAATCCCCGTCCTGTTGGATAGATCTAAGCCATCGGTCAGGGAGCTACCGAATGCCACTGCGGAAAAAAAAGGGCTGTTTCGAGTTGAAAAAGTCATCAATACTTGTGTGGACCTCCTCGACAGAAGTGAAGTGCGTATCACTCAGGTAGTGTTGCAGGGAGCGAAGGAGGTGATAATCCGACGGGTTGAAGTCTGGAGAGGTGCCGCCACGGTGGCGCAGTGGTCTAAGCGATGGCCTCTGATCATTCGTCCGAATGGGGTCCGGGTTCGTATCCCGGTGAGGCATGGATGTTGTGTTTGTCTTACGGCACTGGCTCTCTCCCTTCCCTGGAACCAGTGGCCCTAAATTAGGGACGGGCGACTGCTTATAGCCCATTGAGTTGCTCACGGTGGTCGTTAAACCTTCAACCAAAAAAAAAAAAAAAGTCTGGAGAATTCGCCGGGTGGGACAAAATCTCCCATCCCAGGTCGGTGAAAGTGTTTGAAGTCGTTTTTGCGGTTTAAGGACGCGCGTTATTCTGAAGCAACAAGGCCGACCTTCTGCCCTTGCCAGTGTATGGCCTTTTCGCCCCCATTGCGTCACTCACACGAATGAGTTGCTGACAATAACGCTCAGAATTGACTGTTTCAGCAGGTTTGAGCAACTTACAGTGTACGACACCGCGCTGATCCCACCATATGCACAGCAACAACTTCCTGGCACGGATGATATTCGGTTTGGCCGTACTGGTGGTAGGCTGACCTGGATAAACCCACTATTTGCGCCGCTTACGATTATCGTAGAGGATCCACTTCTCATCACAGTTCAAAATCTTGTGGAGGAAATCCTTCTTGAATCTGGAGAGTTGGTGGGGCATCCAACGGTCCTTGTTAATCCGTCCAAGTTTGTGCAGGTGCTTTGCAATGGCTTGCCCTGTTACTCCGAGTTTCTGGGCGAGCTCTGGGTGTGTGCGACAGGGATCCGCGTCCAACAGTTGCTACAGTTCTCATCGTCAACTTTCTGTGGCTGTCCCGGACAATCTGCATCACGGAGATTAAAATTTCTCTGCTTAAACCGCTGGAACCACTTCTTACACGTACTGTAGGACACAGCAGCCTCACCCAAAGCAGCACAGATAATTTGTTGGGCTTTCGCGGCACTCTTTTTCAGCTGAAACGCAAACAGGAGGCAGTGCCTCAAATGTTGCTCCTCAAACGACATTGCTTTCCCAGTCAACTTTCGTCACTACAGCTGTGAGCGGTTACGGTTGCCTGAGAAGCTGTTGGATGGCGCTGCAATCAGCCATCGCCGCCCCGGTGGCGCAGTAGTCTAAGCGATGGCCTCTGATCATTCGCCCGAAAGGGGTCCGGGTTCGAATCCCGGTGAGGCATGGATGTTGTTTGTCTTACGGTACTGGTTCTCTCCCTTCCCTGGAACCAGTGACCCTAAATTAGGGACGAGCGACTGCTTATAGCCCATTGAGTTGCTCACGGTGGTTGTTAAACCTCCAATAAAAAAAAAAATAAAAAAAAAATCGGCCATTATCGCACACAGCTATTTGCATTTGCCGACGTTCTATGATTGCTCGTGGTTAGGTGCCGAGAATTAAGTTGCGCACCTAAGAGTTCAGTTCTATCAAAGGGTGGTGTTTGTGTACTTCCGTTCGCAGCTGTATATCCGCTTCTAAAAACCCTATTGAGAATGTTTTTTTATTTAACTGTATGTCATTAGATAATACAAGAGATGTGGAGCGTTATCCTCTTTAAATAACGCAAAGAGTTCCCGCTAGGGGGCGTGAAGGTCAATCTTTTTCTCGCTATCTTTGCTTCCCGGAGATGTGTTTGAAAAGTTCTTTTTCCATAAATATTTTTCTCCTATTTTCAATTATTCCATTAGTTAAAATTCTTCCGCTAGAAGATGTAGTTATATCACGTTTCCTTCTACATGCATAGTTCTTCCTTTTAATTGTTCGATTTGAAAATCTTTCTCTGGTACCTTCCTTGGGCTATGAGAAACTTTTTGTGCGCCATTTCATTTTCGTAGCATGTTTTTTAACCGCTGATGAAAATAAGTAGCTGTTTTTATTTCTGAATGTTTTATGGATCATAGAAATCCGGTTTTTTCTTTTCTAACCGTTTCCGTCGACTTTGAATGACTTTGATACATTTTATTCACATCGGAATAGATTCAAAAAGACCTGCTCATCACAATCTAAAATTCGGTGACATCTTTCTTGTTTATTTTCCTACAAATATCAGCTTTAGTTCTACAGCTATAAGTATACTTGCTTTCAAAAACCCTCCTTCTCTATTCTGATTTATTTAATCCAGAGCACATTTAAGAAGACGGGGAGCCCGGGGACTGGATGGTTATTTTGGGCCCCAGTATTAGTGGCACATCTAGGATTTCACTATGGGTGGATGAATAAAAATAGAGAAAAAAACATTCTCAAAATACGATGAGAAAGCCATAAAAATATCCCCGCCGTATTGAAGTGTGTATTCCATGATTCATGGACAAATCAGTGGTAGCAAGAAAGTGTAAAAATTCGTGCTGTCGACCGATCAATATTTTTAATCTGTTAATGTCACCATTGATCGATTAATCGGTAATTTGATCGAGTGATTAAAAAATACGGTCACAAAAAATGACTAAATTATATTATGCATTATTCTATTATATGGATACCAAATCCATTGTCTGAAATTTTAGAAAACTCTCATCAATAGGTTCTCATGGTTAGTACAGTTATTTTCAAGAAATAAGTAAAAGTTAGACGAAACCCGTCGGAATCGACGGTTAGTTTTTTTTTTAAAGAATATACTCATATAAAACAGAAAATGTAAACTACATTTGATTGACAAATTCATTTAACCACTTCAGTAAAGACAATAGTCCAGGTTCGTGATGTTTTTTTTTGACTGAAGGTTTAATGACCACCGTGAGCAACTCAATAGGCTATAAGCAGTCGCCCGTCCCTAATTTAGTGTCACTGGTTCCAGGGAAGGGAGAGAGCCAGTGCCGTAAGACAAACACCGCATCCATGCCTCACCGGGATTCGAACCCGGACCCTTCACGAACGAATCATCATCATCATAAGCCAGCGCTTAGACCACTGCGCCACCGCAGCAGCCAGGTTTGTTATGAGCATCACGACTGCACCCTTTTTCAGTCGTAAAATGTCAGGCGGAAGTCCACTCATCTCGATCGTGTGCAAAAATTCAACTGGATAGAGCACTCTTTCACTCTCATCTTCAGTGACAACTGTGTTTGTAAATGTTGTTGGAATGAGGTTCGCGTTGCGAATACTCTTCATTCTCTCTTGTCTGAGACATATAGTTGCAACCCATTGATCGCTCACGCCTTCCAGTAAGGCTCTTACGTTTTCTTTTTTTTTTTTTTTTTTGCGGGAGAGCCATTCTGGTAAGGGAAGGTATGCAATAAAGTATTTGCTTTAGGACTGATCATTGAACACCATGCACACACAAAGTCTGACACTGAACTGAGCGCTTTATGTAGATAAGGGCCACACGCTTCTCCCATAGACTTTACATGAGAACTTTACCGCCCCGCCCCGCCCCGCCCCGCCCCGCCCTACCCTAATCGTTGCCCTAATCTCACAGTAAAAAACCTTATAGAAGGAATGTATATAGATGGCGCAACTCAATATGCACATTCTAAATATTTTCACTAGCAATGGTCTACGGAATGTTGATTTACATCTTTACGTAATGGGAAACTTCTTTCCTACGTGGATAAACTGGATCGGATGCATATTAAATTGTATATATACATCACACAGTCCAACGGCATAACGCAATCAGGTCTTAGAGAGTGTTCGCTGTTCCGATGAGAACTTTGACATGAATGCCTGCTAGCGTTGCTTTGCTCAACGGTTCGCTCAGAAAAGAGAAGACTTCGGACTATCTGTTTCTCCATGCTACCGCCTTCAACAGCGCGTGAGTCAACCGCACGCTTCTCCCATAAACTTTACATGAAAAATTTACCGCCCCACAACGCCCGAACTGTTGCCCCAATCTCGCTTTTCTCTTTGGCTGGCACATCTACATGGTAAGACCTTTATTTTGATACCTCAACCATATCTTTACGTTCAGCCGTTCTCTCAAAATAGGACTCACAGAAAAAACCCTATAGAATTAATATATAGATTAAGCACCTTATTTTTTACTATTATAAAATACACTGGTGTGCAAAAATTAAGGACGAAAAGGAGAAATTCGCATAACGGAGGAACGAACAGGCAGAACGGACCGAAAGACCACTCAGGAGATAGACTAGGGTCCGGCAATGTAGGGTATGCGCATATATGCAGCATGACGTAAGGGGGGGGGGTAGTGTCAGAAGGGTATAAAGCACACGGGCAGTGTACACTCAGCAATTCGGTGACAGCTATTGCACGGTGTACATCGGTTTGAACGACGTCGAGTTACCGCCACCGTGCGATATGGTCAACAGGCAATCCAGTACACTACATCTGGATGACTTCACCCAAAGGCGCGTCATTGGGAAGTTGGAAGCTGGTCGAAGGGTGACTAGTGTGGCCGAGGAGTTCGGGATCGCTCACAGCATCGTTTCACGAGCTTGGAGAGCATTTCAAACGACAGGAACAGCTTTCAGAGAGTTTAGCAGTGGTCGTTCACGAGCAACCACGGCGGCGGACGACCGGTATATTGTCCTACAGGCGAGAAGAGACAGACGGCAGACAGCGGGAGAAATCGCAAGGCACATGCAACAGACAACTGGACGTCCGTTATCCCGTGGCCAGGAGGCTTCACAATGGTGGTCTATTTGCACGACGACCAGTACGGTGTGTGCCATTAACGCCTGCTCATCGGAAACTGCGGTTTCTGTGGTGCCAGGAACACAAGAACTGGACAAATCAGCAATGGAGTAGAGTTCTCTTTATGGATGAGAGCCGATTTAGTCTGACGAGCGATTCTGGACGTATACACAACTGGAGAGAGCAGGGAACACGCAATCACACCTCCAACATCATCGAAAGGGATCGGTTTGGAGGTGGCGGTGTCATGCTTGATAGCCGTACTGACCTTCACATCTTCAAAGAGGGTTCAATCACTGGTGTCCGCTATTGTACCGAGATTCTCCTCCTTCACGTGCGTCTGTTTAGAGGTGCTGTGGGTCCTGAGTTCCTCTTCATGGACGACAACGCTACACCTCATCGTACAGTGGCTGTCGCAGAGCTGTTGAGGAGTGAAGATATTCATCGTATGGATTGGCCCGCAAGATCTCCAGACCTAAATCCAATCGAACACGTGTGGGACCTTCTGAGGAGACGCTTGGCAGCACGCCCTCAGCAGCGATTCCGCAGCTGCGATTGGTGCTACAAGAGGAATGGACCGCGATGCCTCAACAGCTCCTTGACAACCTCGTCCTCAGCATGGACAGACGTTGTAAATCCTGCAACGCAGTCAGGGGGTGATCATATCCCCTACTAAAGACTGGATTTTTCTTGGCTGTCACATGGGCGTTTCTGTCTTCTGTCCAGTTGTACTCGAAGCTAACTTTTCAACAAAGTGCCTTTGTATCCTTTGGATTCTTTGTTTGGACGGTTTTGCTCTCTTGTCCCACATTTTTACATCTTGGGGATCTTATGGTAGGATTTGAGTCGATGTGGAGCACTTCTGCACGACGTTACATTCGAAAAACCGTCTCGTCCTTAATTTTTGCAAGCCACTGTATATCATTATTACATACTGATTAACTTCAACAAAATTAATAAAATATATATCAAAACACTAATTGAAGAAAATACTACTTGCGCAAAAGAATAATAAAGCACTTTTAATGATCAAAAGCAAAATTCTTACATTATTAAGCACCCTAATGAGTCAAAATTAAGTACTTCTAAATATTCCTTATACATGTTGGTGTTTCAAAGTACTGTGTGATAACTGTAACCTCTGTTTTAGAAGCAAATGTATCCAAAACAGTCTAAACAGATTTTCTTACATTCGTCACTTCGAATTGAAAGAAGTGCCAACCCTGAAAGCATTTCTTGTCCAATTGTTGAACAAAGGTGTGATTTGAGCTTGCGCAAGTATCTGAATGACCTCTCTCGACATGTTGAAGAGGAATTGTAAGTACTATTTTCACCAATTTGTGTAAAGTTGGAAACATCACAAGGCAGTGATCCTAGCATCTCTAGCAATGTATCTGGTATTTTTTCTCCACATCGACGCATATTACGAAATTTGCAAAATTATTCCTTAATACTGAGGTTGAGAAAATGCTCACTTCCTATTGCACTGGGTGACAGTGAATTCCATTCACAAAATGTTCTGAGTCAAAGCTGAATTTCCAGAAAGTTTCCTTTATTGGCCAACCTTTGCCTTACTATAAATAAAAGAACTTAAATAACTCCAAGAAATTCAGCCCCTTTTTTATTTCTTCTACTAAAGCACATTCATGTTGTTCCACATTTCCTACACCTGAACTTATAGCAGTATTATAGTTCATCAAGAGTTCCATGGCTTTAAAATGGCAAGGAGTCTTTTCGTGTACAGTAGTTTGTTTTTCTGAACATTTTTTTCCAATTGCAAACTTTAATTTTGGTAAAAGCAGTTTCCGTCTTAGCCGCTGTTTTAGTTAAGAAAACACGGAACGGAAAACAAAAAGAAACATTGTACTGAAGCCATGACCTGTCGGTCTGATACCGAACCGGAGAGCGAGCTTAGTGTGGTTTGGCTGTGCTACACTGCACTGCTTAGCAGAACTGACGATCTAAAGTGCGAGAGAGGGATTCTTCCCACTCGCTGATTTTTCTTCTGAGACTTGTTCTCCTCTACGTTGCCTCTAATCAGAGCAGTTACGGACTTAGAAAAACGCCCTTCTTAGGGCGAAGTTCCGTTCAGCCCACACAGTGACTTTAGTATCAGACTTCGGGTACGTCGTCGTCGTACTAGTCCCTCTGACTGAAGGACTCTGATCCTTGGTCAGGCCAAAGCCCGAGCGACAGGTTTTCTAAGTTTTGGCGTGAGTGGGAGAACCCCAGGGTGCCCACTCAGCACATAGAAAATTTTCGTGAGTTTCCATCTCTCTCACAGAGATGTCAGTTACCCACAAGGGTAAAGCGATTCTAAACGGGTCAGTCCCTAAACTGTCCGGGTCAACCCGGACCTTGAAGGTAGTGGCCGATAAACTACCTAGCCCTGTCGGTAGTTCTAAGGGGTCTTGCCCCCACACTCTTAAAAATCTCACCGTTAGATTACAGGCAACGGCCGGCAACTGGGGACCGCACGTAAAATTTCGGCGTGGCCCGCTTTCGTGAAAGCACGTAAAATTACGGCCTCCACCGTAAACACTAAGCCCGTAATTTGAAGAGCACCTCCCGTAAAAATTAAATTTGACAGTAGTCATTTACGCCGTAATTTGATGAGCACTACCCGTAAAGTTTGGCCGTATTTACTTAGGCTGTAATTTGAAAGGCAATACCCGTAAAATTAAAGTTTGGCCGTTTTCAGTTAAGCAGTAATTTGAAGAGCAATTCCGTAAAAATATAGTTTGATTGTATTCAGCCGTAATTTGAATTTCACAGGCTTAACTGAATAGTTTTCAGTTAAGCGGTAATCTGAAATTAAAAAGTCTGACCTTATTCATTTGAATTTCAGAGCGATCCCTGTAAATATCCAGTTTCATCATATTCAGTTAAGCTTCACGGCGAGTAGTCACCGACTTTTACAGTAAATGCATTTTTTGTGGAAGAGTGTGCAAGTAGTAAATGCATGTTTTTTTTTGTGGAAGAGTGCAAGAAAATGCATGCTTTTTGATGAGTGTGAAATTGTTTGGATACTTGCATTATTATTACCAATCAATTCAGTTCTAAATGTGAGTCATGATATTTTCTCTTCTTAAAATCTGGTTTATTACAATATGATAAATAATGACATCAGTTATACACAATTTGTTTGACATTAGGCTTTATGAACTCTGTACACGTTTGGTTGAACAATACTTGTTTCTTTTAGACACGCTTTATTTGGAGAATTATTTCTAAAGCACAGTTGGTTGAACAATACTTAGTTTCTTCTAGACATTTTAATTTGCACATACGTACTTATTTAGTATTTGCATGAATGAATACAAAGGGCAGTTATGTAGTAAAGATATATACAGGCATATTCTTGTATTTATATGTTATATTAATGACAAACAGAACTAGGAACTGGCATCAGAGTACATTGCGTCTATAGGGTACTCAATCCACAATGGTGTCAAAGTTGGCTTTTCATGTAGGTTTTGGCTAGTATTACATTTGACATACGGTTGAGTGATGCTTTTCCTGTTCTCACATTCACTGCCTTGTGTGCTGGTTCATTTTACATTCTACTGAGCACTGTGTTGTCAGTGTTCCCAGAACTTTTACTGTCTTGTTTCCTATCTCTAATTTTTGGATATTTACCTACTTTTCACATTTTTAGTAAAATTATGTCAAACTGGATGTACTGCTTTTGAAAGATCACATTGCTTCCCTATAATTAAGGTATCAGAAAGAAAAGAAAAAAAAATACTTGAATGGAAGTAAGAGCTTTTGAACTTGATAGGGCATAATTTCAAATCACAGGCCCAGACTCTGAGACATTCTAGAACATTAATGCATATCAATATTTTTAAAATATTAAATTTTCCTGTTTGGGATGTTTTAGAAATGACTTCAGTGATTAAAGCTGTTCTTTCCTTGGTGTGTTGCCACAAGGAAACCATTTTGAAGCACAAACTTTTTTTTCGGAATGCTATTAAATATTTATATTTATAATATCTTGGTAATACCTGAAGATACTGAAACAATTTTTAATTGATGTACAAATCCGGTGTTTAGTGACAAAGGAAAAGAACACAGCAGAATCCCCAAATTTCTCAAACAATTTCATCGTATCATTTTGTATCAATTTCAGCACTATCATCTTAAAACATGAAATACATGCTTTGCACATTGAACATTTTGAATAGACCTTTAAAACAGGAATGCAAAACATGTAAAAAAATCATTTTTTAACTTAAATCAGAAGCCACTTTTTTTTTTTTTATCTTAAAATATAAATTTTCCTTGGCATCCAGGTTTTACTACCTGGGTAGGTAAATAATTTATGTATATACCCAGCTGGGCATGTAACATTTCAGATATTTTTCAAGCCCTGCTTAAAGTGACACAGGTAAAAGATTTCACTCGCAGAAATTTAGAATGTAGTCAATTTTTTTTTCATTTAACTTTAATTACTACATTTGCAAAGCAAAGAAACTGTTCATGATATATTTTCACTGTCATTTTCTTGGCCAGCATTTACCAGATTCAGTAAAAAAGAATACCAGTCAAAACTCGTTATAATGAAATTAAAGGGGGCAGAAAAAAGTTTGTAGCAACGTATTGTTCTTAAAGCATTACAAATTTTTCATTAAAAAGTTAGTATGTACTACAGAAATTTTCATTACGCATAAGATTGCAATGCTGTAAGAGCGAAATAGTGCCCACAGAGACAAGCA
The DNA here is from genome assembly GCA_039090855.1 of Macrothele yani. Classification (NCBI taxonomy): domain Eukaryota; kingdom Metazoa; phylum Arthropoda; class Arachnida; order Araneae; family Macrothelidae; genus Macrothele; species Macrothele yani. Next base: position 39,989,203 of record CM077004.1, read on the forward strand.
AAGGTAATTTCTTTGTAATGGGAAGTTTTTGCTAAAGTAGTAATGAAATATATAAGCTTTAATTAATATGTATGTATGAAATTATGTACTGTATATATTTTACTTATACATATCAGGGCTTGAAAAATACCATGCCTGGGTCATGTGAATCATTGGCGTGTGCTGGTAAATAATCTAGTTGCCCAGACTGGGCAACTGAAACTAAAAATGAAGTTCAGAATATAATTTTCTACTACAAGAAAAAAGTCATCGCATGTCATGTTGCTTTTCACTGCTAATCACTGAAAGTTGTATTGTTACGCAGTGCCAAGGGCAGAAGAATAACACTTTAATTATATTATGCTCTAGGTCCATAAATTGGAAGCATATGTAATTTTGCTCCAAATGTTGTTTAAAGTCAGCAACTGAATGCATGCCTTTGATGGAACTAGCCTCCTGTTTTTATTGACAAAGGGTGAAAACTTCAACAAAAGGAATGACAGAATCACTAAATTTCTCAAATACTAATTTCAGCATTATCAATACGCATTTATGCACTGAACATTTTGAATACAGACCCTTAAAACGAAAATACGTAAAAAAAAGTTCATATTTTTTAACTTAATGTAACAAATCAGATCCCTCATATATATATTTTTTTTTTTTATCTTAAAATAAAAATTTTCTTTGGCACACGCACAACCAGCTTTACTTAATTAATATACATACCCCGGGCAGGGTATTTTTCAAGCCCTGATTATTAATAATTCCTAAGCGATTTCTGCAGTGCTTTAGCCTTAGTCCCATAGATATAAATAGCTACGACTTTGATAATCTACATACTAATCTTCCCCTTTCGGATATATAGTTATTTTAAGAATTTAAAATTAGCCAAATAGTTAATGCTAATACCTGGAAAACTTTACTTAACTGTTGTATTAATAATAACTAATTTTCTATAATCAATCCCTTCATAGGCAAATTAATGGTATTGCTATGGGATGTTCTCACTCACTAGTGTAAGCAATCTTTCCTTTCTTTAAAGAGTATGTTTATTAAATGTAAATCATTGAACTCTGATAGCTACTTATGTCCACAGGTATATTGATGACTTACTTTGTATCAACAACTCTGAAATTATAGAAAATGATTTCACAGGTATTTATGAAACTAACCACAATAACGAGGGGATTGATTTCTTAGATTTAAGTATAAAATTAGTTTTCCCTTTGTAGTCATAAAATATGTTCAGTGGAAAATATATCCACTAAAGTAATAGAAAATGTCCTTATATAACAGATTCTTAGAATTCAGCTAGATCTGTAGCCAACAATCAGATTTCCATAGCCACATAAGTATTCTCTTAAAAAATCTGAGTAATTGCAAGAGCCCGATGGATGATGCTGTGTGTTGTCCTGTTGAAAGATGACACTATGGATCGGTTAAACCAGATATGGATGGAGATGGTTCACCACATTTCCCTATTACTGGTACTTACTGATTACATGCAGAGGATACATGTGCACAATTTATAGTGACATAATGTGAAAATATTATGTGGTACTTCATTATCACTCTGAATATGTAAAACGGGGGCTTCCTAATGCAAAGCTAACAGTGTATGTGTGTGTATTGAGGCAACACGATGCTATCACCCACCCCTCTTTCTAGTAAACTAACCACCGCTTGGTTGGTACATAGGTAGGGAATCGGTGCACTCATATTGATGGTAATTTCATATCACTATGGATAAACATCAGGAAAAAGGTTTATAGTGAGGTGCCCAATGCATAGGTCATCACCATCGAGATGGTACAAGAATTGTAATATTACCATTTGATAGTATCAACAAAAATATTGGAAATATCTCATTTCCAGAATTAACATCACATTATGGACAGCGTGATACGTGGACAAAGGTAATGGTTAAATGTGGCCATTGACACCTGTCTCATATAATTGCAACCACCCGGCGAGCAGTAATGGCACAAATCACTGCCAACTTCAATGAGGGAAATGCCAGAAAAGTAAGTCTTTACCAAGACCGCCAAGCGATCATTAGCCACAATTGGTTTGGAGAGCAACTGACCCTAGTCTAGCTGCTCTCATAACCTATTACGGCTAATGATTGTTGCTGAAACCACATTTGGTCTGCACGCCTCAACAGGCAGAAAGAACATCAACACTTGACCTTTGATGACTGGGGGTCTCCTGGTTCACAAAGCATAAGCTGATTTCTAAAGTATCAAAGGCTCTTAACATGTGCATATGCATTTCAGCTTTAATATCAAATGACAACAGTAATTTAACAGACATAATCAACATTGTGAGTTATGTATCAGAAGCTGCTGAATGTATTAATCTCATGAAGGGTAAGCTACCAAATGTCAATAAATAGATAAAAATTCAGTTTCTGACAATTCCCAGATTTCTGGCCAAGACAAAAATTAAAAAAAATGGTAATGTATTTAAGATATCCAAACCATTATGTTTAATAGAAGCTGCTGAGAGAAATGGGAATACTTGCAATATTAAGCTTTTAACCAGTAAGAACGAATTAACTAAAGGTTAGCAAAAATAAGGTGAAATCAACTCAAATTAATATGTTCGCTGCAGGGTTGGCAAATTTCTGATGGTTTTAATCATAGCAAAAACCTCCGTCAAAAATCTCAAATACATGTGCATTTCAATGTAAAAAATACCTTTTTAGGATAACAAACATACATTGTAAGGTATAAAATGTCAATAATATGTGAATGATAAACTAGTATAGGATTATTAAATAATAAAATTATGTACTTCCTAAGTATTTGTACATGAACAAGCATTATGGTAAGATTTCTCTTGTTAATAAATACAGTAATGCGCAACATCACAGCCTCTGCTTGACAAATGTCAACCCCGCCTTTTCGTGGTGCATCCTGTTCCCCCTAAAGGGGCTTTGACGACCACCAATAGCGGTATAACTATAACCATCGGGATTAAAGGAAATGCTATCCCACACTCACCAACCCGCTTGGCCAGCGTGGTGAGTTATGGCCAAACCCCTCCAAAATGACTCCAACTTAAATCTTGGCCCTCAGTCTCCGGCAGCTGAAATTTACCTGGCCAAGGCAGCGGTCAGTGCGACATGAAGGCAGAGGGTGCTAAGAATCACCGGGGGACCGGACTAGGCTGCCAGTTGATGCTGACCTTGGCTACTTAAAATGGACCCTCCCTATCTTCTGATTCAACGCTTCTTGAATTGGAAGAACTACTACAAAGGATCAAGTGGGACATCGTCGGGCTAAGTGAGGTAAGGAGAAAAGGAGACCTCATTGAACTGAAAAATGGACATCTCCTCTACTGTCGTGGGATAGATACTGGCAGAACTAATGGTGTTGGATTTATAATAAACAAGAAACTGAAGGATAAAGTTGTAGAAGTAGAAAGTTCCTCTGACAGAGCTGCACGACTCGTTATCCAACTCTCGAGAAGATACCAGGCTCAGATTATTCAAACTTATGCACCCACCACAAGTCATCCTGAAGAAGAAATTGAAGAATTTTATGAGGAAATTCGTCATCTAAATAATAAAGGCAAGCAGCACTTGAAGATAATTATGGAAGATTTCAATGCAAAAAATAGGGGAACGGCAACAGAATGAAACTTCAGAAGGCAAACTCGGTCACGGCAACAGAAACCAGAGTGGAAATACTATCGAAGAGTTTGCAGAGGCAGAAGGGTTTCTCATCATGAACTCCTTTTTCAAGAAAAAGCCGCAAAGGAAATTGACGTGGAGGCATCCCAATGGATGGACAAGTGAAATTGATTTTATGTGTAACAAGAAATTTGTCATGGAAGACTGCAGTGTGCTGAACAAGTTCAACACAGGTAGTTACCATAGAATGGTAAGATGCACCTTAATACTAAACTCGAGTGTGGCAAGCTCATATAACAGTGTATTGACGTGACAAACCTTAAAAAGCATCGTAATACCTTCAAATTAGAACTGCGGAATAGATTCTCTATTTTAGAAGGTCTAACATAAAAAGAAATGGACATCTCTGAAGTTAACAGAAAGTAAGCAAAGCTCTTATGGAAACAGCAACAAAGTTACCTGGGTCTAAAAAAAGTTGCATGTGAACAAATTATCAGGAAAAACCAAAATGTTTATGCAAAAAACAAGAGATGAGGACAATTAAAGATGTGACTTCCAAAAAGAAATATATTGATACGGTATCTGGCCGAGCTAGGTTATGTATTCACCGCTCGCCACCATTAGATAAGAACTCGGCCGCTCTACCAATTCTTGCGGTCTCATGGGTTTATCCCACCGTTGACCACCAATTGATACGAGCGTGCCGAGCGATATAATTTATCACCTTAATACTAAACTCGAGTGTGGCAAGCTCATATAACAAATTTATGCACCTTAATACTAAACTCTAGTGTGGCAAGCTCATATAACAGTGTATTGACGTGACAAACCTTAAAAAGCATCGTAATACCTTCAAATTAGAACTGCGGAATAGATTCTCTATTTTACAAGGTCTAACATAAAAAGAAATGGACATCTCTGAAGTTAAAAGAAAGTAAGCAAAGCTCTTATGGAAACAGCAACAAAGTTAGCTGGGTCTAAGAAAAAGTTGCATGTGAACAAATTATCAGGAAAAACCAAAATGTTTATGCAAAAAACAAGAGATGAGGACAATTAAAGATGTGACTTCCAAAAAGAAATATATTGATACGGTATCTGGCCGAGCTAGGTTAAGTATTCACCGCTCGCCACCAATAGATAAGAACTCGGCCGCTCTACCAATTCTTGCGGTCTCATGGGTTTATCCCACCGTTGACCACCAATTGATACGAGCGTGCCGAGCGATATAATTTATCAACACTCGTCACCAAATGATACCTTCGTGGTCTCGATCCGTCCACAGTCGGCAATTTGTCCGCTATTTGGATACGAGACTTCTGGGTTCTTGTATTTCGGCAGCTCGCATATTTTAGCGAGAACGTTAGCGGCTTGCTGAAACACAGGAATTATCTACAACACCAGAGCCTTTAGAATGACTAGAGTAAGATTAACACTAAAACATCTTTACTTGTAGGAGGAAACTATCCCGGGGAATTGCCCACGGTGATACAAACGCATAATATGCTCCCTATTCGGAGCTAATATAATCTATACCTCTGGATTCAGGAATCATACTTCCGCCTCAAAAGGGCTTATCAAAGTTCAAATTTAGAGTCTGGGTTCAGTTAATGATCTCAGTTCCTCCACTCAGTGAGAAGATAACAATAAACAGAAAAAAAAGTACTCAATTATTGCTTGCTGCTTGTTTTGGTAATCCGGGCTATACAAAGCACTATTCGAATTGTTATGAGGCTCTGTCGGCCCCTTCCACTCACTTTTGCGCTTTATTTTGCTCGATGTTGTCCTCTCACCTGCGTGTTTTAAGCGCCAGAGGATTTTTACTTCCTTCGATGAGAACCGAAACAGTGGGGGAATTTCACCTGTGTGTAACATAGGGTCTTTACTAATTTGCTGGCTTTCCACTCTTTCTTTCGACGACGCAGAGAGAACTTCCCCGACCGCGAGTAGGTGGGTGGAAAGTAACATTTAGAGCTGACTCCTCTTTGCCCAGTAGACGGGGGGGGGGGTAGAATGGACAGGGGTAGCTCTCTTTCGCTCATTTGAACTCAGTCAAGAAACTTTGTCGGCAGCAGAGAGAAAACACTTACGTATTTACTTCGGACAGGTCAGCGACCTTCCCTCTTTGAATGGAGACGGCGTTTTCGTGAGGCTGGTTTGCTGGTCGTGTTTCACTAATGAATTTTAGTAGACATTCTCAATTTGGCATATTTGGTGGTCTTATCCGGCCGCCTAATTATTGTAAAGCTCTACTCTTTCCTCGTACCATGGCGGCTTACCGCTGCGCTCGAAGTACAGCAGCTACCTTATGTTCCGCCGGACGTCGGCTTCGCACATCACGGTTCCCCTGTGACTGACCACTGCGTAGAACCGTAGCGCGTATTCTCTTCGTAGCAATTTCTCAGTGCGTCTTACAGTAGCGTACAGAGATAACTAATTCTCTCTTCTTCTGCCTCTTTGTGGCTATCCTCTGTCACGTGGCTTCATCTGCTTCTTTTTTGTCGACACTTGAGATTTCTCTTGTCTTTCGCGCTGTCGCTTCTGCAAGTATAGTTCAGCGTCTGACCCTCGCCCCCTCATAATCGTAATTTTCAGCTTTCCCTACAGATTTTTTGTCACTAATGGTACACTTGAAGTCGTATTTATGAGAGTCTGTATGCCTCTCAGTTGCCGACCGGGTGGTCCCCTGTTGCTAAGCAGGCCTCCAAAGGCGACATCCTAATTCCTTTGTTTCCACTCAAAGAGAATTACAATACTTCCCCAACTAAAAACGAGTTAATTTGCTATAGGCCAAATATTTAATTTAATCAACATAATTTAACCACGCCTATCAAGCCCGTCCCCCTTTTTAATAGTAATTAATTTAGACCCAATTTTCTTATCAATATATAGAGCTATGAAAGACAGTACGAAAAAGTATCACTGAAGACGTAAGGAAATTCAACTGTGAACTATTGAGGAAAGCAATTGAAAACAACCAAAGCCTAAAGATAGCAAAGGGACATCTCAGTAAGGGAAGAAAACAGATTATGGCACTGAGAAAAGATGGTTCTGTAACAAGAAAGAGGCGAAATTTTGACAAGAGTGAAAGATTTCTACTCCAAATTATATGAAAGGGATGATGCATGTACTCCAGACATCATGAAAGGTACCAGAGTTCTTCCAGTCCTCCCAGCAGAAGTTGCACATCAATCAAGAACATGAAACGGGGGAAAGCTCCAGGAGAAGATGGAATTACTGTAGACATCATTCAAGAAGCAAGTGGAGAAATCGAAACAGTACTCGCCCAAATTTTCACTCGATGCCTTAATGAAGGGAAGATTCCTGAGGATTGGAACAATGCTACAATGATCCTGCTACATAAAAAAGGTGATATTCAGGATCTCAGGAACTAGACCTATCACCCTCCTATTAATGGTTTATAAAATCTTCACTAAAGTTCTTTCAAACCGCTTGAAGGTAACACTGGACATGACTCAACCGAGAGAATAAGCTGGATGACTCAACCGAGAGAACATGACTCAACCGAGAGAACAAGCTGGATTCAGGAGTGGCTACAGCACTATAGATCATATCCACGTACTGAGAGAACTAATTGAAAGAGCGAGGGAATGTGAACTTCCATTGTGCTTGGCTTTTTATGGATTATGAAAAAGGCTTTGATTCAGTGAAACCATCAGCAGTTACAATGGCTTTAAAATCCTGCGGTATTGAAGATGCATACATTAATATTAACATCTATGGAAATGCAAGTGCAAAGATTCTGCTGTCTGAGAATAAGGCACACATAAAAATTGGAAAGGGAGTAAGACAAGGTGACACCATATCTCCGAAGCTCTTTAACGCCACATTGGAAAATGTCTTTCAATCACTGAACTGGGAAAACAAAGGGATAAAGATTAGTAGAGATTATCTAACTCACCTTTGTTTTGCTGATGACGTAGTAATTTTTGCAACTACCCCATCAGAGCTGCAGAGTATGATCCAGGAACTTGCTGACAAGAGTAAAGAAGTGGGATTAAAAATGAACTTTCAGAAGACAAAAGTGATGTTCAATGCTTTTACAAGAAATGAAGATTTATCGATTGATGTAGAAAAGCTAGAGATAACAGATGCGTACCTTTATCTTGGACAGCAGATATCAAGTGAGGGTCACATTGATGCAGAAATTAAGCGGCGTATAAAACTTGCCTGAAAAAGCTTTTGGAAGAAACAGCATAATTTTCAAGAGCACTATGCCATTATGTCTTAAAAGAAAAGTTTGATCAGTGCATCCTTTCAGTGCTTACGTATGGTGCAGAGACGTGGACCTTAACTAAAAGAGACATAAAAAGGCTGCAGACAACTCAAATAGCATGGAGAGGTGCATGCTTGGTGTAACCAGGAGAGATAAGAACTTGTGGATCAGAAAAATGACAAGAGTGAAAGACATAATGATTAGAGTTAAATCCCTGAAATGGCAATGGGCTGGATATACTGCCAGAAGAACAGACCACTGATGAACAGTCGAAATTTTAGATTGGATTCCAAGGGACAGGAAAAGACCCAGAAGACCACATGGGAGATCGGTGAATTAAATTCGAAAGTATGCAGGAGTAACATGGAGGAGACTGGCACAAGACAGACCGTTGTGGAAGAGGCTTTGAGAGACCTTCGTCCAGCAATGGATTGATAATGGTTGACAATGAAAATGATATAATAATATATAATTATCATCTATATGATATATCATCATCATCATCATCGTCAGCCATTATCAATCCACTGCTGGACGAAGGTCTCCCCAAGTTTCCTCCACAACGGTCTGTCTTGTGCCAGTCTCCTCCATGTCACTCCCGCATACTTTCGAATTTCATCCACCCATCTTCCATGTGGTCTTCTTCTGGGTCTTTTCCTGTCCCTTGGAATCCAATCTAAAATTTCGGCTGTCCATTGATGGTCTGTTCTTCTGGCAGTATGTCCAGCCCATTGCCATTTCAGGGATTTAACTCTGATCATGATGTCTTCCACTCTTGTCATTTTTCGGATCCACGTGTTCCTCTTCTTATCTCTCCTGGTTACACCAAGCATGCACCTCTCCATGCTGCTTTGAGTTGTCTGCAGCCTTTGTATGTCTCTTTTAGCTAAGGTCCACGTCTCTGCACCATACGTAAGCACTGGAAGGATGCATTGATCAAACAATTTTCTTTTAAGACATAATGGCATATTGCTCTTGAAAATTATGCTGTTTCTTCCAAAAGCTCTCCAGGCAAGTTTTGTACGCCGATTAATTTCTTCACCAATGTGACCCTTACTTGATATCTGCTGTCGAAGATAAACGTACGTGTCTGTTATCTCCAGCTTTTCTCCATCAATCGATAAATCTTCATTTCTTGTAAAAGCATTGTACATCACTTTTGTCTTCTGAAAGTTCATTTTTAATCCCACTTCTTTACTCTTGTCAGCAAGTTCCTGGATCATACTCTGTAGCTCTGATGGGGTAGTTGCAAAAATGACTGTCATCAGCAAAACGAAGGTGGGTTAGATAATCTCCATTAATCTTTATCCCTTTGTTTTCCAAGTTCAGTGATTGAAAGACATTTTCCAATGTGGCATTAAAGAGCTTCGGAGATATGGTGTCACCTTGTCTCACTCCTTTTCCAATTTTTATGTGTGTATATGATATATATTATCATATATAATAATATATGATATATATTATCATATATAATAACAGTTATCCAAGGTGAAAAACCTCCAAATACCAGTGATTAAATAAATACATAGCTCTTTCAACGTTCCAGAAACGCATAGCTACCGAAAAATTGTTTTCAGCTGCCGCCGTAGAATTGAATCACGGATCTCTCTATATCTAGCCGAGCGCGTTAGCTTTACACTGCGGTGGCCAACAATCCACGGTGCTATGTGTATTTTTAAGTCAGCTTCTGACATCATAAATCCGTAAGATGGGCTCAGCTACTGAGACTTCTCCATGTGGTGGGCATTAACGGCACTGGCTATATATATTATAGCAGTTAAATCTAAAGGGCGAGATTCAAGGTGAAAATCCTCTAAATACGTGGCGTCAGTAAATAAATAAATGCATCGCTCTTTCCACGTTCTAGAAACACATAGCTACCGAAAAATTGTTTTCAGCCGCCACCGTGGAATTGAACCACGGATCTCTTGATATCTAGGCGAGCGCGTTAGCTTTACACCACGGTGGTCATATAAGATATATTTCAGTATCCGAAAAAAAAAATTGCGATCAGTTATGATTTGAAACTGGTTAAGTAGGCTTCAAATATGCTAATTTAAAAAAAAAATGGACCTTTCCTTTTTTATTAAGATTTTTTCACGGAATACCTAATCACATCCTGTGGAACACCATAGGGTTAGAAGTACTGAAGTCACCTTCAAGCATTTCGTTTTATCAAGTAAATCAACTGTATTAGCTTATGGAAAAACGCATTTGAAATATTGCGCATATAGTTCTCAAATGAGTTTGTCAACATTTAGAGCAGTGTTGCACTTATATAAATGTGTAGTCATTAGAATTGATTTTGAACTTAAGTTTTGAAAGAAATACTTAAAACAAAAAGTGGCTAGGTAGATTTAATTTTAATTTTGGATTCATGCAACATTTATTATCTTTTGTTCGTATAATATTCTTTATTTCGTCAATAACTGTTGGTAAAGTTATTTTTATTTGAACTTTTGTCATCCATTACATAGGTATATTTTAGGTTGGGAAGCCCGATAAAATTAAATATACTAAAACTAAGCTCTTCAGGCAAGATTTCCTGTTAAGCGTTTTAAAGACTCTTTCAAGATTTCACCGTTAAGTCATTTCGTCCTTATTAGTTCGATGTCTGTATCGATTTATAGACGATAAATCAACGTAGCCAACAGTGTACGGAAAATCTATTTCGTCCTTAGTTATACACAGATCAAAAAGAATACAGCACCTGATTTTGACACTTCTGTCAGTCAGGCTGTGTGCAAAAGCGATGTTTATTTAAGTGATGCCCTTCTTACGTACAGAAAAAGTCTAATGCTCAAGTGATGAAATTGGTTTTACGTTGATCAAAGGATAGCAGACTGTTTTGACTCTTTTATAACTGTAAGACATATCATACCTCAAATATTGTGCACATGCTTTCCTGCACCAGACAGATAATTTTGTTAGAGATTTTATACTAGGTTGTAGGATTTCGAATAAAATCTCAATTTTGCAACTTTTATTCCATCTCTTGCTCCGCTTCCTTTGTTTCCAGAAAACGTGAGAAATTTCTCAGTCAGTTTCCCATTAGACACCGGATGCATGGTTCTTTATGTCGACAACTTCTCTGAGATTAGTATTTGAACTTTGTATGTTGAATGGAAATTAACTCTATCGCGCCTTTTTTGATGCTTTACAGATTTAAATTTCAACGCTACCAAGCCTCTCACATTTTACTTTGAGGCTTCAGAATAACCGATGGCAGTGGGGAACTTTAGGATATGCTTAAGTGCATTTTTAGAGACACGGGAGGGACGCGATAGGACAGGTCTCTGGTCTTCGAGAGCGAGCGGTCGCACATAGCAGGACAGAAGGAATTGCCCCAGGGTGCGCTGGGAGGTCTTAGGTGGACCGGCAGGTTAGGGGATTTCTCGACAGCGCCAGAGATGAAGGAAAGCAGGAGAGAAGAAAAAGGAATTCGAGTTTTAAGCAGGAGAGTTAGGAAACATAGCACAGCTAACGAACAACCTTTGCAGGGAATTAAATGAAGATAACAATAAGTTTCTTAGACATATTTACGGTTCGCAAGAATTATTTGCATACAGTTATCATTTGTTTATTTCGTGTTAATTACTATCATCTTCACCCATACAAGACTTAGCAACTAAACCACGCAATATTTATGAAGTTAATATGAACATGTTAACAACAGGCTACAAAGATATAGCAACGAACTTGTTAACAATTTCTTCAGTGTGAATTTTCAGAATCTGAGATATCTCTGTAAACAGGTGCCATACAGACGAAAAAAATAGAAAAACATATATATAAAAATTTTGTGCAAGTGAATTTTTCCAAAAGAAATTTCGAAACAGAGAAACCGTTTTTGCAGAAAACAGGACAGTTGCCACCAAAACCTTATGCGTTCGCTTACCAGAATAGCTTGTTTAAAAGGGGAACCCGAAGACTATTTCTACTAAATAGACTGCTTTTGTTAGGTAAGGAGAACTTCCATACAAATTTTTCCAAGTTCAGTTTTGGCTTCTGGTATCGTTCAATGTTAAATCGTGAGCTCAAGCCATTTTCAACTCTACTGATTTATTTATAGTTTTAAATTTGTGCAACGCAGGTAACGTAATAAATGATATTTACCGATAAGTATAACATGTTTCATTTCCTTTTTTCCTCAGCAGCTCAAGTTCCTCCTCCAAGTAAACAAAAGAGAAGGAGGGTAAATTTTAGCCGATCACAACTCGATGATTTAGAAGAAGCTTTTAGTAGAAATCCATACCCTGATATTTCCACGAGAGAAGCAATTGCAGAAAAAATCCAGTTACCCGCATCTAGGGTTCGAGTGAGTAATTTGCAAATTTTTTTATCTTCTGAAACTCAATATTAAAATCAATATACAGCGTGTTTATTAATGAGTACTGCGATTGCGAATTTCAATAGCATTTTAATGAATGAGGATAGATACAGTTTGTATTAAGTGAAACAACTCAAAAGGCCTTATTATTTTGAAAAAAATAATATAAAAAAACATTATGTTCGTAACTGGTATTCCAAATATTTCATTCATGTGTTCTACTTTGCGTCATTTACGCAAAATTACTGAAACAATGATAGTATCTGTATTTGCGATGTTTCTTCCGATTCGGAATGTTTGGAAGAGGTGTTTAATGCACTTCGACTTTTGCGTAATCCCAAACAAGGGAGGAAGGGTGTCACGGTCAAAGACGTCCCATTGCGGCGGAGCACCACTCTTTCTGGACAAAATATTTAGCTCTTTGTCTTCCAATTGTAGGGATGCGTATATTTTGAATAAGTCCGAATGCTTTTGTGGTTTTGATTGGAAAACAAGCGATGTTAGTTAATTTTATTATATAACAACTGTCACCTTCCCACGCCACCCCCAACCCACCGTCTAACATACACTAGAAGTTAAATAATTTTCTTACCCTTTCCTCATACGAGGTGTGACAATTTAATTCCCGAAATAGTTGCGCAGTGTCACTCTTGTGGCGAAGCATCACGTGTGCCTATACGTGTCTGGATGTGTTTCAAGTAGTGCCTGCGTTAACTGCTGACCTGAAGATCCATTCGTGAGTGAGCAGTAGCGAAAACAATGCAAGTCTGTGTGAGAGTTTTAAGGTAAAAATGAGTGATAGAAATTTAGAGCAGCGCGTTAACGTCAAGTTCTGTGTGAAGATCGGTAGAAGATCTACTGATATGTTAGATCTCTTTGGACACGCTTTGCGTGTTGTGAGACGTGGCCAAAAGAGATCTGAACGCCAGGTTAGCTTTTTGTGAAGTCTGCCGCACTGTCCTTCGTTACGCAGGGCACTAAGAGGTTTCGTAACTTTTTTACTTGTCTACGCTAACAGTTTGGCGCGCGTATCGCTCAAGCTGCAAATTCCTGAAAGGTTTACATGCTTACTTTTGTGTTCGAAATTAAAAGAATCTGCTTTAACTCTATCTACAACCCAACACGAAAACTAAAGTGATACACACATTACAAAACACATAATTACGTTAAATTAAAAAAATAATTAAGGCAGCCAAATACTTTTTATCAAAATATATGGTAATTAAACTACATCTCTTTAAAATAACTTTTTTTCCAGAAGATTAATAGGTTGCTGAAAATTTGAATGATTTTGCGTTTCCTTGGTATATGGTCGAAACGAACTTTCTGAAGTTTATGATTTTTTGATCTTTGTTCCAAAAAGCATGGTTTCAATCAACGGAGTATTTAGGGGGAGGGGGTGTAATGTTCATCGATGTTCAAATTTTCATCCCAAGGATAAAAATTTGAACATCGATAAACATTGCTTCATATCATAGCCTAATATATTTGTATTTTCTAAAACTTAACCATAACTATATTAAAAATCAATAACTTCTCCTTTGTTGGTTTAGAGACTAGAAAACAGATGGCGCCACATCGACATGTGACTTACTAAATGCTATCACGGGGCATTTTTTAAAATAATTTTATTAATTTTCTGAATGGAATCAAAATTTGAGTATTATTCGAAAGTCTGGAATGTTTCAAATGATTTGATCCAATTAGATTAAATGTTCTGATAATAATTTAGCTGAAAAAGTTAACAGAATAGTAGATGCTGATTTTTAATTCCGAAATAAACCAGCAAGCCCACTCTGCAACATGTTCAGCTAACTTGATGTTAGAATATTTAATCTAAATAGGTCGAATAATTTATAAAAAAATAAAGAAATTATAGGGGAAAATGAGACGCGATAGCATTTAGTAAGTCGCATGTAGACGTGGCGCTGGTGATTCAGTCTAGCCTGTCCTAAAAGTGGCACTCTAGGGCGTGACCACCTAGCGTTAAAATGCAAGCCATTTAGACCAAGTGATCTCTACTACGACATTCGAAGATTGTCTAGGAATAGGATGCTTTGGCAGTTGCGATAACTGCAATAGCGTTACAAGTGTGTACTTTTGGAGGTCTCTTTCAAGCCGTTCACAGGGATATCTGAGGATGGGGTTTGGTGGGATAGGGTCAGGGCATTTTTAGTAGGGGGTCGAAATTTCTAAGCACATTTTCCTTCAAAACTTTGGTCACTAGTTAATACTGTTTCGTTTCTCAGCCACTGCCCAGATCTGTTTTTACTTCCGGGAGTGGACAAAACACAGGATTTCGTGTATGGATAGCTATTATAGAAGGCTTCTTTTTTTTTTTATAGTTTTAAAGCTACTCATTAGGAAGAACTTCCGTTCTCAAGGAAGACTTGTCCTTCGGGAAGGGGATTAGGAATGGAGACGGAATGGGAAGGTGTTCGGACAGAGGCTTCAAGCTCGGTTTCTTGGAAGTAGTGCGGAAGACAATAGGAGAACGAGACTTCGATGGTAGGAATGATGACGTGTGTTAGGGGAGAATGCGGCTGACGTATGTAGACGAAGTGGCGAGACGTGAGAAGGGAAGGAATAAAATTTTGAGAAGGGAGGTTGTCTCCGCGTACGAGCGGTAACCATGAATGAATAGCGAAGAGTTATGGAGCATGAGAGATGGTCTAATCACAGGTGACCAGGAGTAATAATTAAATTTAGCAAAATCAAATGTCAACTTTCTTCTGTTAAATAATCTATTAGTACTATATTAATGTGTACAGTGCTCAAGGAACCTGTCAATCTTCTGATTCAAACCTATTTAGGTAATATAAGGAAAGAAATAAAACAGCACTGACAAATCCACCTTAAAATAAAAAAGATTTGTAATCGAGCCATATGCTAAATTATTACTACAAAATATAAAATGGTTTCCATAACATTTAAATGAAAAATTATTTTCGTTGCAATCGGATGTTACATGCTTTGTATTCTTAATGCGCTTTGATCAAAATTACTTTCCGTAATATGAGTTCAACGCTGATTCCCCTCCCCCACCCTGTCGCACCACTTTCTTTGTTTCGAGATTTTGAGCTTTGTTTATCCTCATAACAGCCATCTATGGGAATTTCCTTGCTTACCTTTCGTTTTACACCATTTCTTTTCTTAACAGTATTTTTCTTCATCTACCGTTGTAAGGGTCGCCCGCAATCAAACTGTCAATTATGAATTTATTTCATTTTAATGTGGTGATGAACACGTGCGGATGGACTCTTCATTCCGCCATTTTGTTGTTTCAGATAAGAACTGATATTCTTCCCCACCCACGTGTACAATTTTAATCCTATGTGAGGATTAAGAGAGGGGTGCATGAGCACCTGGGGCATCTGACCTTGAAGATTCAGCTGCTCGAGTGCTTCTGTTAAACAAGTTGTCATACTGCTTTTGTATACGTGCAAGGTTGTTATCGCCTGCGGTATCCAACGACATACCTGAGTTCAGGTATTTCACGTGCTGACCGGGAAAACCAGTTTTTCTTGCGCATGCGTGGTAGAGGACAAAGGGCGAAGAGAATTGAGTGAGACAGTTAAGCTTCGGTCGTCAAGGAGAGAGGGTCCTGGTTTCGACCGGTTCTTGACAGAAGGGCTGCGGGTATCGCAGACGTGCAGCGTGGTGAACGGGAAGGAGGATTCCTTCGTCCACCGGGTATCGCGGAAAGAATTGTGGAAAGGTAGCACGTGGTCAGCACGGGAACCTGAGCGGGGAACCCGTGAAGCAAATGTTATCGGAATAATAAAGTCTTGCTGTTTATTTCCGTGTACTGGACTGAGTTTGTCGAGGTAATTATTCTTCTACACAAGGACGCCTTCAGCCGCCTCGATAGCCAGATCGTATAGTAAAGGCGAGGCGGTAGCTTGCTATACGGCGGGAAACAAAAGGTTTTATCTAAGAATTGATAGGTCTGGCCCTACAACCGTGATTTTCTAGCCTAGTACCAGAATCACCTGAATACTTAAGAAATCTTACGTACAGCCTTACTCACGTCATAAAGGGATGGTATCTTTTCACGATATAATATTTCTTCCGCATTCGCAGTGTACTTCAGTTATATTTGGTATATCCAATGACTCCTGGCCAGTTGTAGAAGATATTTTGCTAAGGAATTGTTACAGGGCTTGGTGCCGAGTTTTATTACAGCGCCCTGTGTGGAGGGTTCGTTGATGCTTCCTTTGCTGTAAGTTCGGTATCGGTGGTTTAATCCGTAATTCGCCCAACTGGAGCAGATAAATAAAATACAAAGCATAGAAAAGAGAATCGACTGAGGCTAAATTTTGCAGTGAGGAAAACTTTTATTCAGATGTTACGGGGAATGTCTTTTTAAGCCTTGTCCTGATCTCGGTTCATTCTTTTAGTTGTCCCCTCCGTGTCCTACTTGCCGAAATTCTCCTTATCTCTCCCCAGCCATTCAAAAAACCTCTTCCTTCATCCGTTCCGACAAAACCCCCGAGGTTTTCAGAGCCTCCTAAAAATATTCTCTTCCTCCACCAAGTCCCTCTCATGCCCGGAGAGAGAACTCCCTCAAAAAACTGTCCCCTCGTCCGACTTATTCCAAGAAAGCGCGGCCACGCCTTCACATTCAAAACTCTTGTTCTTAATTGCTTAGCTGTTCCCTCTGCTGCGAGCGTGGGAAAGGAAATACTTTGCCTTTCGTCCAAATGGCGGGAATTGAAAGAAAGCGATTCCAATTATTTATCAAGCAAAACGGCTGCTGAAATTCACTTCCGATAAATATGGAAGCCCCGGTTACAATATCTCCCCGGCCAAAATAAAAATGAGGATGGCGCTAGACAGCCTCGTTTTTGTCTACAGTAACCCACGTGATTAATTCGAATTTAGCTATTTTCATGCCTTTGTTTATCCAGATTGATTGATCAGAGGTATTTGCTGCTAAAACATTAAAGGCAATTGCTACTGATTCTATTCTCAGATCTGGCAACGTGCAATCCCTCAGATTTTTAACTATCGGCTGCACTAAAATATCCCCTTCAGGTTTTCTCATGTGCATGTCACTAATCAGGAGGCACTGCATTGACCAGGGTGGAATACGGATTTTCTTCGCATTTTTGCCAGTCGACGAATTTATTATTTTAACAGCTTCTGTTTCTGTGGTTTCATTAACCATTACTGGAGAAATAGCAGCCGGCAGGGAGTCAACGGTTTTAACCGCCGTTATTTCATTACACATTTCAGGTGAGGGTTTTAAAGATAACGAATTATTTTCCAAGTCGAGATGATTGGCGTGCTTATGCAAGAAATCTTACCCTAAAACTGCATCATAGTTCAAAAATTCTGTATGAATCACATAAAATAGAAGTTTTAATTTCTTTTTGTTGACCTCCATTTCTACCATGTAGCATCCTTCCGTGGCGGTATTTGCTCCAGTAATACCTCGTATAATTACGGAAGAATCAACTTCCTGAAGCTGTGGACAGTTTTTCAACTTTTGCACTGCCGAATAGGCTAAAAGAGAAAGTTGATCCGGTATCCAGGAGCGATGGTATAGTGTTATCTACAATTCTGACTTTTATAATAGGGAATGGGCTTTGCATATCTTCCGCACTATTAGAATGTCCTGCGGGAGATAACTTTACGACAGAATTAATGATCACAGATTCTGTCGCTACCGGTTTAAATGTTGCTCGTCGCTGAAGCTTACTGTTTCTTTGAGGTGACTTGTTTCTCAACCCTATTTCACCCCGCCAATTTCCAGTTTGAGCATTTTGCGCAGCGTCCGACGGCGTGCAGTTTCTGCTTCTTTGCCACTGCGGTCGGTCATCCCTCCGCGGTGACTTAGGTTTAGGCTTGTAATCACGCCTGTCATAGAGATCTGAGGGAGGCCTTTCTCTGCAGGTGCAAATATGAGCCACAGGTCCAACAACCTTTGTTGTTATTTCGGTATCTCCTCGGAGTACTAGTGCCTCTGTATTCCAGCGGTTCTCTGCGCCGCTCTTCCTCTATTTCGGATCGGACATTTCGAATTTTTAATTCGCTTACCTGGTCCGTCAATACTCTAATTGCCTCATCACTGGCCTCAAGCTTTTTTATTACCATTTGCAACATGCTCGCATCCGATTGGGGCTGTGCATCCCTACTATAAGATTCTGCGGCACCTGAATATTTGAAAGGACAGCTCTCTGCATCAGGGTACGCGCAAACTGATGCTGCTACGGGTAGAGGCTGTGACGTAATTTTCATACAGCTCTCTTCATTGATAGCTTCAGCTACCGCCGTACGGTAATCCGGTGGATTCGAAGAAAGCACCCATCTTAAACTTTGCTTCAATCCTTGCAGGAATTGACCAATCTTCGTTTGATCCTGAATTCTGCGCAATTCGGGAGGATCATTTGGGCTCTCTCTCAAGTGGTCGTTAGCGCTACGGCGTTAAGTTGAGCAGCATATTCTTTGAATGTTTCGTGCTCACGCTGGTAACAATTTGAAAGTGCGGCCAAACTCATTGCCAGCTGCTCCTCATTCTCGAAGCGTTCCTGCAAGATGGCCTTAAATTCTTCATAGTCCGCGGTGGTCCGCAAAATGGGGCTTAAATTTCAGTACTGGGAAGCAGCACCTCACAGTTTTGTGTGTGCAATAATTATTTTTCCAAATCTCCCCATTCAGCCAAATTTCCGACATCCTCAATATTTTGGAAGAAACGTGCCACCGAAAAATTTGTCCTCCGGATCGAAATTAGCTATCAAGGGAGAGCAAGATGCAACTAGCGCAGGAATACGATATGGATCATTTTTTTCGTCTACCATGATGCTGATGTAAATATTATACTCAAGAAATGCTTTTTATACCACAATTGCTAAACAATGCGTGTTAGATAAAAGGAATCGATGAAAAATGTTTTTCAGAGATCACAAATTTTAACGCTCGGCAATAATGGTGCATAAATGTTCTGATTATTAGAGGCGTGTTTTGTGGGATTTCACTGTAAGAGTGGGTGCGCTTTAAAAATGGAAGAAAATATTTTTTGCTTACAGAACTTCGGTTGATTTCATAATCCATATTTTTTTTCTTATTTTTTTTTATTTTTTGTCACACACAGTTTGGGTTTTCACACCCAAATCCAAAATGTCCCAATCCATAGGAAAATTCGAAAAGGTCTCCACGATGAGGAATAAAATACTCTCGGGCCCCACGTCGGTGACTTGAAGACTCCACGCTGCTGCATTGAAGAACCAAATACCGAAGAACCGCTCTGCTTTTCATTGGCGATGCTAGAGTTCCACGCTGCTTAATAAAGATGCTCGGGTTCCACGCTGCTTATTAAGGATGCTCCCGGCTCCGTACCGGTGAATAGGAGATTCTAGAGTGCCCCTGTTCGGGCGCCATTCAAATGTTGCAGGGCTTGGTGCTGAGTTCTATTACAGCGCCCTGTGTGGAGGGTTCGTTTGATGCTTCCTTTGCAGTAAGTTCTGTATCAGTGGTATAATCCGTAATTCTCCAACTGGAGCAGATAAATACAATACAAAGTATGGAAAAGTGAATCTACTGAGGCTAAATTTTGCAGTGAGGAAAACTTTTATTCAGAAGTTACAGGGAATGTCTTTAAGCCTTGTCCTGATCTCCGTTCATTCTTTTAGTTGTCCCCTCCGTGTCCTACTCGCCGAAATTCTCCTTATCTCTCCCCAGCCATTCAACAAAAACCTCTTCCTTCATCCATTCAGACAAAACCCACAGAGGTTTTCAGAGCCTCTTAAAAATATTCTCTTCCGCCCTCAACTTCTCGCCACAGAGTCCCTCTCATGCCCGGAGAGAGAACCCCCTCAAAAAACTATCCCCTCGTCCGACTTATTCCAAGAAAGCGCGGCCACGCCTTCACATTCAAAACTCTTGTTCTTAATTGCTTAGCTGTTCCCTCTGCTGCGAGCGTGGGAAAGGAAATACTTTGCCTTTCGTACAAATGGCGGGAATTGAAAGAAAGTGATTCTAATTACTTATCCCGCAAAACGGCTGCTGAAATTCACTTCCGATAAATATGGAAGCCCCGGTTACAGAATGAATAGCGTTGCTATTGGCTCTCGAACACAGATATACAGGTGGCGACACTATGTAATTTGTTTTTAAGTTATCAGTACAGCAATGCCATTTCTGCCTTAATCAATTATGTGTGACTCGATAGTCAGTAGGATAATCTTAAGAACATGTTCCTGGACGGTATAGACATCTGTTTTACATGCTATATGATTTTTGCATACCAAAGTGCCTTTACTTTTTGATATACTATTATACATTATACTCACTGAAGAAGCAGTTGATCTGTTTGCATTATTTTCGAGGAGTCAAGCAGTAGAGAAACTGGGAGGAAGTGGTGTTCAACAAAATAGAATAGTTGTAAACAAAACTTTGGGGTAATGAAAATGTGCTGTTGGACTCTCTGATATTTCAGTGCTGTTGGACTCTCTGATATTTCAGTGCTGTCTCTGATATTTCAGTGCTGAAAATGTGCTGTTGGACTCTCTGATATTCAAAATGTGCTGTTGGACTCTCTGATATTTCAGTTTTCAGGGCTTTTTCGCTGCTGACAAAATTTCTCCTTTAAGATAGCATCTGTAAAATGAATGCTTTCAACAGTTTCCCCGTTCGTATAATTTACTACAAAGTGTCACATGGGGGACTAGGGAAGTTTTGAACTTCTAACAGTGTTGCGTGCTTGCTGGCTTCACAATACAGTCTTGAAAATGCTGACCGTTTTTTCTTGCGTCAAAAAGGAACCTGGTAAAAATCAAGTATTGGGGTGAGGAAAAAGTTAATTCTAAATTCCTTCAAGACAGAATATTCTTACGCTGTGTGTAGGTGGTATGTCTTCAGCTAAATTGGAAATTTGACATATTTTTCTTTATACGTATTCCTACACAAAAAAGGAACACTCGGTGTGCATATGTGTCCTCCATAAAAATCCACGCTAGCTTTGACCCCTCTCCCCAAAAGCAGTTAGTTCGCCTACAGTGATTCAGGATTTTTTAAGAGGGGGCCATAAAAATACCGTTGACTATTCTCGATACTCTGCTGGATGAAGGTCTCCACCCAAGTCTTTCATGATTCAGTCTCTAGCAATCCTGTTTCATGTCACTCCGACATGATGTCGAATTTCGTCGACCCATCTCACACGTGGTCATCTGGCCATGTCCTTCTAGCTTGGTATCAGGAGCGTATATAGAATTTTTTTTTCTGAGGAGGCCGACGAAAAATGAATTTCTGAAATCCAACAAAACAAAATTAAAGTTAATTAAAAACTGAAAGAAAAAATTCAGGCATTTTTCTAATGTAAGTTGATGCCTTTTTATTAAATTAAGGCATTTTTTCTAATGTAAGTTGATGCCTTTTTATTAAATTAAGGCATTTTTTCTAATGTCAGACGCATTTTTACAAAATGAAATACTTTCCGGAGGGGGCCAAGGCCTACTCCCCCCCCTCATAAATATGCCCCTGCTTGGTGTCTACCCTAATACTTCATTTCTCTAACGGTTCACTTGTTCTGGTAATATGTCCAACACTTGCCATTTGATAATCTTCACTTTTGTCGTGATGTCATCCACCTTGTCATTTTCGTAGTTCATGTGTTTCTTTTCCTGCCTTTATTGGATACACCAAGAACGCATGTGTCCATATTCTGAGAGTTATCGGCAGCCTCTGCATATCTTTTTAAGTTATGGTTCATATCTCTGTTCCATGAGTTATATAGAACTGGAAGGATGCGTTGATTAAACACTTTTCTTTTTAAGAGTTAAATTTATCTTGAAAACTTGACTGTTTCTTCAAAACGCACTAAATAGTAAAGTTCTGTAAGCCTATTAATTTCTTCGACGTGACAATCACTTGATGTATGTTGAACGTCGGCCACCTGCACTGTGCCGTTGGCGAACGCTTCTGATGGGTTTACTGTCTATCCAGACTGGGAGTTCTCCGCAGTCTGGATAGACAGATTGCGGATTCTCCTCGGAAGACTTCATATGCACATGACGTTTTACTGCTGGTCACATTTTGCGTTTTTACTTTTAAACTGAGTAAACACTTAAAAATCGTAGTGGAAAACTATCTGGATCAAAATTTTTTTTTGTTTTATTTCTACAATATTTTGACGTACCTACCACAGAGGTGAAGCACATGACAAGACTGCAAGTAGCAATAATAAGCCCTTGCCGTCGTAGCTTTATTGGAAAAGCATTCTGCTCCGAAGCAGAAAAGATTCCAGTTGCGCCACCAACATATTTAAGTTTATAAATCTGCGTCTGAACGCAAAAATGGTTCTACCGATCGTTAGGATCTCCGCAAAATGCGTGATGCTTCTTCAAAACATTGTCTAGAATTAATGAATTCCTTCTTCTACAGATAGTTACTTCAAGCATAGCTTGCGGCGGTTTCGGAAAGCTATTATTTCGTCCCGACACTTCCCCGGGTAGGGGAAAGGGGTTATATGCGTCGTACAACATTAGAGACGATGCACATGCCAAAACGGCAAGTAGCAATGCCTTTGCCGGTCTAGCTTAATTGCGAAAACATTTGGCTCCGGAGTCGAAGAATATGGCTTCCAGTCCCACCACCGGAAAATTTGGAGTTTCACAGCAGCAATAACATTTCTGCTAAAGAAATTAATTGGGCACAAAAGGAAGTATGAGGACAAATGCAATAAAAATGTGAGGGAGAGCACTGTACTCTAGCTTGAGTGGTATAGTCTCTTTATACAAACATTTTCCCCCTTGGACGTGCTGTAGGACTCTTGTTACAATATTATTTCTTTTCATGTACATATTAATGCAAGCTGTATTTGTCACTTACCAATTAACGAATTTGCCGTCAGCAAGCAGCAGCGCTGTGTCGGACGGCCCCGCTGTGAGAACCGGATCTGCCTTGGAAGATCAGTCAGTTAGACGCCGGACCGCACAACCATTTCGGGGCAGGCAGGGTGATCTCTATCGAGTAATGGCGACATGTAACTAAAGAACTGTTGTTTTTATATATGGCGATGTATCCCGATCAGGACGTTGGTCCACTTCGTTACGAGTGCAAAAAATGGAACATAATCTTTATTTTACCATGCGTATTAAGACTGTTTTCTTCTTTTCAGGTATGGTTCAAAAACAGTAGAGTGAGGTGGCGTCAAAGACTAGACAAGGATAGCAAAGGCGTCCGTACTATTTTAACGAATACTCGCTCAAAGAGTCCACCTATCGCCTTTGTGGCCCCGTCTAGCACGCCAAACAACGCTGACCATCCACTACGCAGACCATCATCAGAGCACACTTCGACATCATCGAATGATTTGATATCCCTACCGTTGATGGTCCTCTCAGCATCAACCAACGACGCTAGTTCTGTGTGGATGCCTGCGATTAGTCCTTCATCTCCAACGGACTACAACTACTTAATGAGCAATAGCTGTATGCACATGCCGACACCCACCGACCCCAACCGGTGTCACCAGAACGCCCCGGAACCACATACTCCTAACGGCTTCAACCAGAATATGCATCCACCAGGCAGACTTTCATCAGAGCACACTTCCTCATCATCGAGTGACTTGACATTTCTGCCGTTGGTGGCTTTCTCAGCATCAACCAACGACGCTAGTTCTGTGTGGATGCCTGCGATTAGTCCATCTCCAACGGACTACGACTACCTGATGAGCAATAACTGTATGCGCATGCCGACACCTACCGTCCCCAACGAGTGTCACCAGTACGCCACTGAACCATATACTCTTAACTGCTTCAAACAGAATATGCATCCACCATGCAGACTTTCATCAGAGCACACTTCCCCATTATCGAGTGACTCTACATCTGTGTCGTTAGTGGCTCTCTCAGCATCAACCAACGAAGCTAGTTCTGTGTGGATGCCTGCGATTAGTCAATCTCCAACGGACAACAACTACTTGATGAGCAATAGGTGTGTGCACATGCAGACACCTACCGTCCCCAACGAGTGTCACCAGTACGCCCCTGAACCATATACTCCTAACGGCTTCAACCAGAATATGCATCCACCATGCAGACATTCATCAGAGCTCACTTCCCCATCATCGAGTGACTTGACATCTCTGCCGTTGGTGGCTCTCTCAGCATCAACCAACGACGCTATTTCTGTGTAAATGCCTGCGATTAGGCCATCTCCAACGGACTACAACTACTTGATGAGTAATAGTTGTATGCACATGCCGGCACCCACCGTCCCCAACTAGTGTCACCAGTACGCATCTGAACACTTTACCCTGAATTTCTTCCACCAGAATATGCATGCACCATGCAGACCATCAGAATACCCTTTACCATAATCTAATGATTTTACATCTGTGCTGTTGGCGGCTCTCTCAGTATTAAACAACGCTGATAGTGTTGAAGCATTGTAAGGAAAGTGAGTTAGCATGAAACTATGAAGAAAATAGCAACAACAGCCAAGAAACAGGTGAAACCCTTTCTGGAAATCTTGAAGTTTGGATTTAAACTGGCTTGAATGGAAAACAGCTTATACACGAACGTGAGCATATTTTGCGTACCGCTCATTTCATCGAAAGATCATTTCACCGAAGGTCATTTCATCGAAAGATCATTTCACCGAAGATCATTTCACCGAAGGTCACTTCGCCGAAGGTCACTTCGCCGAAAGGTCACTTCGCCGAAAGGTCACTTCGCCGAAAGGTCACTTCGCCGAAAGGTCACTTCGCCGAAAGGTCACTTCGCCGAAAAGTTCTTCACCGAAGGGTCATTTCATCGAAAAGTTCTTCACCGAAGGGGTTATTTCATCGAAAAGTTCATTTCACCGAAGGGTCGTTTCACCGAATGATCACTTCACCGAAACGTTACATCCCCATTGTAGTCTGTTCTCTATGCGATGTCAGGAACTTCTTGGATGTTTAATCGGGAAGTTCACAATGTCCCGAATTTATCACTTACAGAATCATTGTTATCGGTCCGTGATTCCGGCAAAGGAGAAAGGAAAAGAAAATATAGAAAAAAGATCCAACCAGAAAAGAATCGATCGCTGTATATAATAACTGCACATTCTTCGAAAAGCTCTATGCTGAAAGTGGTCTTAAATTTAATTGTTTTTATACAGTGACTGAAATTCTTACTACACACAAATCGTGCAAGTTATTTTGAATGTTTATATGAAAACTACTTTTCCGTCGTAAATTATATGCACCATAAGTATGCAGAAATTTGAACTCCACGTCGAATTTTAAGACTCGTAAATGTACTATTTGGGTGATTACTGTTGCCAGATTTATTTTGAATTTCATAAGTAGTAAGGAAGTCTTAAAATTTCGGTAATTTGGAATGACATTGAAATAAATGACATGTAGTACAATATAGAAAGTGTACTACATCAAGAGAACAACTGAACTCTCAATTAAACTTATTTTTACCGGTAGCAATTACTCTACTGTATATGCAGAATTTATTCACGCGGATCTAAGATAAACCTACCAAAACAAAAATTCCTCCAGGACGCTGACGGTTTTGTTGGCTTGCCTTAAGAAATACGGCTTAGCTCAATGAAAAAAGTAACTATACCTCAAGACTTTTCAAATACAAAAATGTGGGGTGTTGAGGGGGAAGGATGAGAGCAGATTCTTGGACATTTTAACAGCATTCTCTTTCTCTGTAGTATATATATAATCTCATCATCGTCAATCATTATCAATCCACTGCTGGACGAAGCTCTCCCCAAGTTTCCTCTACAACGGTCTGTCTTGTGCCAGTCTCCTCCATGTTACTCCCGCATACTTTCGAATTCATCCACCCATCTCCCATGTGGTCTTCTTCTGGGTCTTTTCCTGTCCCTTGGAATCCAATCTAAAATTTCGGCTGTTCATCGATGGTCTGTCCTTTTGGCAGTATGTCCAGCCCATTGCCATTTCAGGGATTTAACTCGGATCATGATGTCTTCCACTTTGTCATTTTTCGGATCCACGAGTTGCTCTTCTTATCTCTCCTGGTTACACCAAGCATGCACCTCTCCATGCTGCTTTGAGTTGTCTGCAGCCTTTGTATGTCTCTTTTAGTTAAGGTCTAAGTCTCTGCACCATACGTAAGCACTGGAAGGATGCATTGATCAAACACTTTTCTTTTAGGACATAATGGCATATTGCTCTTGAAAATTATGCTGTTTCTTCCAAAGGCTCTCCAGGTAAGTTTTGTAAGCCGATTAATTTCTTCATCAATGTGACCCTCACTTGATATCTGCTGTCCAAGATAAACGTACGTGTCTGTTATCTCCAGCTTTTCTCCATCAATCGATAAATCTTCACTTCTTGTAAAAGCATTGAACATCACTTTTGTCTTCTGAAAGTTCATTTTTAATCCCACTTCTTTACTCTTGTCAGCAAGTTCCTGGATCATACTCTGCAGCTCTGATGGGGTAGTTGCAAAAATGACTACGTCATTAGCAAAACGAAGGTGGGTTAGATAATCTCCATTAATCTTTATCCCTTTGTTTTCCAAGTTCAGTGATTGAAAAGACATTTTCCAATGTGGCATTAAAGAGCTTCGGAGATATGGTGTCACCTTGTCTCACTCCCTTTCCAATTTTTGTGTGATGTATTTTTGAAACAGCCGAATCTTTGCACTTGCGTTTTCATAGATGTTATTAATATTAATGTATGCATCTCCAATACCGCAGGATTTCAGAGCTATTGTAACTGCTGATGGTTTCACCGTATCAAAGTCTTTTTCATAATCGATAAAAGCCATGCACAATGGAAGTTCATATTCCCTCGCTCTTTCATTTAGTTCTCTCAGTACGTGGATAGGATCTATTGTGCTGTAACCACTCCTGAATCCAGCTTGTTCATTCGGTTGAGCCATGTCCAGTGCTACCTTCAAGCGGTGTGAAAGAACTTTAGTGAAGATTTTATAAACCACTGATAGGAGGCTGATAGGTCTGTAGTTCCCGAGATCCTCAATGTCACCTTTTTTGTGTAGCAAGATCATTGTAGCGTTGATCCAATCCTCAGGAATCTTCCCTTCATTAAGGCATAGACTGAAAATTTGGGCGAGTACTGTTTCAATTTCTCCACGTGCTGTTTGTATGATGTCTACAGTAATTCCATCTTCTCCTGGAGCTTTTCCCCGCTTCATGTTCTTGATTGCATGTGCAACTTCTGCTGGGAGGACTGGAAGAACTCTGGTACTGGTACTTTTCATGATGTTTGGAGTATATATATATATATATATATATATATATATGCGGGATGTAAGGTCAGGTGATGCGTAACATCACAGCCTCTCCTTGACAAATGTCAACCCCGCCTTCTCGTGGTGCATCCTGTTCCCACTAAAGGGGCTCTGACGACCGCCAATAGCGGTATAACTATACCATCGGGATCAGAGGAAATGCTATCCCACACTCACCAACCCGCTTGGCCAGCGTGGTGAGTTATGGCCAAACACCTCCAAAATGACTCTACAACTTAAATCTTGGCCCTCAGTCTCCGGCAGCTGGAATGTACCTGGCCAAGGCAGCGGCCAGTGCGACATGAAGGCAGAGGGTGCTAAGAATCCCCGGAGGACCGGACTAGGCTGCCATTTGATGCTGACCTTGGCTACCTATAACGGACGCTCCCTATCTTCTGATTCAAGGCTTCTTGAATTGGAAGAGGAACTACAAAGGATCAAGTGGGACATCGTCGGGCTAAATGAGGTAAGGAGAAAAGGAGAAGATCTCATTGAACTGAAAAGTGGACATCTCTTCTATTATCGTGGGACAGATACTGGCAGAACTAGTGGTGTTGGATTTATAATAAACAAGAAACTGAAGGATAAAGTTGTAGAAGTTGAAAGTTCCTCTGACAGAGCTGCACGACTCGTTATCCAACTATCGAGAAGATACCAGGCTCAGATTATTCAAACTTATGCACCCACCACAAGTCATCCTGAAGAAGAAATTGAAGAATTTTATGAGGAAATTCGTCATCTAAATAATAAAGGTAAGCAGCACTTGAAGATAATTATGGGAGATTTCAATGCAAAAATAGGGCAACGGCAACAGAATGAAACTTCAGTAGGTAAATTCGGTCACGGCAACAGAAACCAGCGTGGAAATACTCTCGTTGAGTTTGCAGAGGCAGAAGGATTTTTCATCTTGAACTCCTTTTTCAAGAAAAAGCCACACAGGAAATGGACATGGAGACATCCAATTGGGACGACAAGTGAAATTGATTTTATTATGTGTAACAAAAAATTCGTCATCGAAGACTGCAGTGTGCTGAACAAGTTCAACACAGGTAGTGACCATAGATTGGTGAGATGTAAGATGCACCTCAACACTAAACTGGAACGTGGCAAGCTCATAAAACAAACAAAATGTATTGACATAACTAACCTTAAAAAACACCATAATACTTTCAAGTTGGAACTGAAGAACAGATTCTCTGCTTTAGAAGGCCTAACATCGGAAGAAGTGGATATTTCGGAAGTTAACAGAAAAGTAACCAAAGCTCTAATGGAAACAGCAACAAAATTAGCTGGGTCTAAGAACAAGTTGCATGTGAACAAATTATCAGGAAAAACCAAAATGTTGATGCAAAAAAGAAGAGAGATGAGGACAACTAAAGAAGATGTGACTTCCAAAGTGGAATATATAGAGCTATGCAAGACAACACGAAAAAGTATCACTGAAGACGTAAGGAAATTCAACTGTGAGCTAGTGAGGAAAGCAATTGAAAACAACCAAAGCCTTAAGATAGCAAAGGGACATCTCAGTAAGGGAAGAAAACAGATTATGGCTCTGAGAAAAGAAGATGGTTCTATAACAAGAAATAGAGGCGAAATTTTGACAAGAGTGAAAGATTTCTACTCCAAATTATATGAAAGGGATGATACATGTACTCCAGACATCATGAAAGGTACCAGAGTTCTTCCAGTCCTCCCAGCAGAAGTTGCTCATGCAATCAAGAACATGAAGCGGGGGAAAGCTCCAGGAGATGATGGAATTACTATAGACATCATACAAGAAGCAAGTGGAGAAATTGAAACAGTACTCGCCCAAATTTTCACTCGATGCCTTAATGAAGGAAGATTCCTGAGGATTGGAACAATGCTACAATGATCCTGCTACATAAAAAAGGTAACATTGAGGATCTCAGGAACTACAGACCTATCAGCCTCCTATCAGTGGTTTATAAAATCTTCACTAAAGTTCTTTCACACCGATTGAAGGTAACACTGGACATGGCTCAACCGAGAGAACAAGCTGGATTCAGGAGTGGCTACAGCACAATAGATCATATCCACGTACTGAGAGAACTAATTGAAAGAGCGAGGGAATATGAACTTCCATTGTGCATGGCTTTTATCGATTATGAAAAAGCCTTTGATTCGGTGAAACCATCAGCAGTTACCACGGCTCTGAAATCCTGCGGTATTGAAGATGCATACATTAATATTATTAATAACATCTATGAAAATGCAAGTGCAAAGATTCGGCTGTTTGAAAATACAACACACATAAACATTGGAAAGGGAGTGAGACAAGGTGACACCATATCTCCAAAGCTCTTTAATGCCACATTGGAAAATGTCTTTCAATCACTGAACTGGGAAAACAAAGGGATAAAGATTAATGGAGATTATCTAACCCACCTTCGTTTTGCTGATGACGTAGTCATTTTTGCAACTACCCCATCAGAGCTGCAGAGTATGATCCAGGAACTTGCTGACAAGAGTAAAAAAGTGGGATTAAAAATGAACTTTCAGAAGACAAAAGTGATGTTCAATGCTTTTACAAGAAATGAAGATTTATCGATTGATGGAGAAAAACTGGAGATAACAGATACGTATGTTTATCTTGGACAGCAGATATCAAGTGAGGGTCACATTGATGAAGAAATTAATCGGCGTACAAAACTTGCCTGGAGAGCTTTTGGAAGAAACAGCATAATTTTCAAGAGCAATATGCCATTATGTCTTAAAAGAAAAGTGTTTGATCAATGCATCCTTCCAGTGCTTACGTATGGTGCAGAGACGTGGACCTTAACTAAAAGAGACATACAAAGGCTGCAGACAACTCAAAGCAGCATGGAGAGGTGCATGCTTGGTATAACCAGGAGAGATAAGAAGAGGAACTCGTGGATCCGAAAAATGACGAGAGTGGAAGACATCATGATCAGAGTTAAATCCCTGAAATGGCAATGGGCTGGACATACTGCCAGAAGGACAGACCATAGATGGACAGCCGAAATTTTAGATTGGATTCCAAGGGACAGGAAAAGACCCAGAAAAAGACCACATGGGAGATGGGTGGATGAAATTCGTAAATATGCGGGAGTGACATGGAGGAGACTGGCACAAGACAGACCGTTGTGGAGGAAACTTGGGGAGACCTTCGTCCAGCAGTGGATTGATAATGGTTGACAATGATGATGATGATGATATATATATGCATGAACATTTTAGACATACATACTTGAGTTTGCTCTAATTTTAGTTAACCCAACTAAATCCGTGGGTCTCTTAAAACCTGGGTAGCATACCTTTTTGGTAAACTGTAATTTACGATTTTAACATTTCGTGTATGTAAAATGATAAATAATAAAGTGCATACAAATATTAATGCGGAAGGGCCTATATGAGGCTCCCTCCCCTTTACTGGTAGTAAATTGGGCAGATTTTAGGTCACAAGCTTAATTTTTGGAATGTGTGTACAAATATAAAATAAAATAAGATATAAGCAGCAGATTGATCCAGTATTGCATACAAAAGCACCTTTATAATTTTAATAGTTGGTATGTGTTAATGAGTAATAAAAACTAATCGAAAACTTTCTTGATACATATAAATCTTCAGGGGTGAGTCTCAGTTTTAACATATGTTTTAATAAGTTTAAATGACAGTTTAGTATATAATATGTCTACAACTAAAAGTAACAACGATTTATGGTATATTTTAAATTAAAAGGAACAAAGATATCATCATTGTCAACCATTATCCACAGCTGAATGAAGGTCTCTCCAAATTTCTTCCACAACTGTGTGTCTTGAGCCTGTCTCCTCCAGGTTACTCCGGCATGCTTTCGAATTTCATCCATCCATCTCCCGTGTGGTTTTCTTCTGGGCTTTCAGTCCCTTGGAATCCAGTCCGAAAATTCCCGTTCATACGGATTTTGCCCGACCCTGATAAATGTTATCCCTAGTCAAAGTTTTCAGGTGCAAAAAGGTTTTTAGTATTTATTCAATGCATGTAGTAAGGGAACCATGCATACGAATCCCTGTGGCAAGTTACTATTTTTTCGCAATTTTAGCTTACTTACGTAGTTTGTTTTTTTTTTTTTCATTTTTTTTTCTCTTTATGAATTTTAGTTTGTAACCTAACAAGGAATCTTTCCCTCATCTTTTAAACTATAATATAATTATAAAAATGGTGTTTCTACAACTCTTAGAAATTCGCTCAAAGCACAAACACTGAATTTAACAAAAAAAAAAAAAAAAAAAAATCTATTTTATAAAAGCAATTTTTTTTGAATTCGAAAAATTCGGCTACGGTAAGCGGAAAAGTCCCCCACAGGAAATGTCCCCAACCTTTTTCAGTCAGGCACATGCACAAATTGCATTTGACACAAAATACCGAACTCGGGGCAGATTTCCGGGGTAATCATTTTCATTTCCACGCTGTTTAAAACATGAGGCACTCGTACAACGTGCACAAATATGTAAGGGAAATTTCCGGGGTAGGTATTTCAAACTTTTATCGCAGTTTATAGTACTGCAAATAGCTGGATGAGGTGGGAAATTTCTGGGTTAGTATATTGATTGTTACCGCGCGTTTTCTTGAAATACGGTCTTGCAATAAGCAGGCTGACAGGGTGGGGGAAATTCCGGGGTCGGCATTTCAAACTTCTACCGGTGTTTAGAGTAAAACCCGGTTTACAGTTAGCAGGATTGGGTCGGGGAAATTTTCGGGTTAGTATTTCAACTGTTACCGCAGTTTTTAATGCAAAACGGTCTTAGAAGGAACAGAACGGGGTGAGGGAAACACGGCAATTTATTTCTTCAAATTAGAGTACAGTTCTTGTTGACTTACATAAGACGTTTTTTGAAATTTGTTTTTAGTTCCCAATTCAATTCTCAAATATATGCCTAGAAACGGTAATCTTTATGCCCCCTCCCCTTGAACTTTTGTGGCCAGTTGCTGTAAATTCGTATGAACCAGCATGAAACCTAAAATATGAAATATAAAGAATTTCTGGTCCGATCGGGATATTTTCAGCGTTTACAAGCTAAAACTCAACAAATTATCTGCGGAACTAAAACTCAACAATTATCAGGAAACGTGTCGGGGGGAGGGGGGCACTAAAAGTGTAAAATGTAGAGGATTTCTGGTCAGATCGGGAGATTTTGAGCGTTTACAATTTACATCGGAACAAACTCTTTGCAAACATGTGGTAACGCAGAAAACCTGTCTAGGAGCGGGAGTCATTCCAAAAGTGTAAAATATAAAGCATTTCTTGTCCGATCGGGAGATTTTCGGCATTTTCAACCAGAAATACTTTGTTTTATATTTTTTATATTCTAGGTATTACCCCCCCCCCCCCCCCCGGGCAGGCTTGCTGATAAGGCACATGCCCTCAAATGTGTCGAGTTGTAGCTTGAAATGCCAAAAAATCGCCGCCCCGGTGGCGCAGTGGTCTAAGCGATGGCCTCTAATCATTCGTCATAACAGGGTCTGAATCCCGGTGAGGCATGGATATTGTGTTTCTCTTACGGCACTGGCTCTCTCCCTTCCCTGGAACCAGTGACCTTAAATTAGGGACGGGCGACTGCTTACAGCCCATTGAGTTGCTCACGGTGGTCGTTAAACCTCCAATCAAAAAAAAAAAAAAAAATGCCAAAAATCTCCCGAACGGACGAGAAATTCTTTATATATTTTACACTATAAATACTAAAAGTGTAAAATGTAAAGGATTTCTGGTCAGATTGGGAGATTTTAAGCGTTTTCAATTTACATGTGAACAAACTCTTTGCGAACATGTACTAACGCAGAAAACCTGTCTCTAGGGAGGGGAGTCATTCCAAAAGTGTAAAATATAAAGTATTTCTTGTCCGATCGGGAGATTTTCTGCATTTCAACCAGAAATACTTTGTTTTATATTTTTTATATTCTAGGTATTAACCCCCCCCCCCCTCCCGACAGGTGTCCTGAGTCAGCACATGTCATCATAGGTTGCTGAGATGTAGGTTGTAAATGCTGAAAATCTCCCGATCGGACCAGAAATTCTTTATATTTTACACTATTGGTATACCCCTGCCCCCCGACAGATTTCCAGAATAGGCACATGCGCTGAGAAAATTCGTCCAGTTGGAGTTTGTAAATGCTCAAAATGTCCCGAACGGACGAGAAATTCTTTATTTTACAATTTTGGTACCCCCCCCCTCCCCCGGGGTAGGTTTTCTGGGGCAGCATGTGCCCTCAGATAATGCGGCGAGTTGTAGCTTGTAAACGCTGAAAATCTCCCAATTGGACCAGAAATTCTTTACCTTTCATATTTTGGGTTTTAAGCACCCCCCCCCCACCCCCGACATTATTCTCTGCGAGTTGGCACATACTCGCAGAGAATTTTAGTTGTAGTTTATAGAAAAATATAATAAATAGAAAATACGGAAATTTTATGTGTGTCAGATAACTAATCTCGGGGAGACGTACGGAGCAGCCCAGAACGCAATTTTTATACGGCCCCTAAAAATTTTTGTAGCCACTTCTCCGGTGGTCAGTACTCCGGTGGCCACTTCTCCGCTTAGTCTTAGGCCTGAAAATCATGGAAATGTCTAAATATCTTACTGAAAATGAAATATTAAAAAAAAATATGAACAATAGTTGATATGATGAGACTATCGTGCTGATTGATACACAAATAAAGAAGATAGCTGTCTAAGCACGAACACTTTAGCTCAAACCAATTACAACACTCAAATGAAGCTAAGACGTATCACCGGTATCAAAAGTATACACAGTTAAAACCATGACGACACAAATAACTCATTCCATTGAGGTTTAAAAAGGTTTAATGTTAAAAACTTGCGAGATCTTTCGAACCTACGACTTATAGGTTCATCATCAGGCACCAAAACTCGCAAGGTGCACATGAAACGTAGTGGTTATGTACACGTGTGGTTATGGGCAATGACCGCGCATGCGTACAAGTCGGAACAGTATGAGGTCATAAAATACATACATTTAAAATAACCTGTAGGGTAAAAAACACATAATGGTTGTCATAAATATAAGAAATATAAAATGAAGGTCAAAGTTCCCTCGCCTGAGTTTTATATATGTACAATAAAATCAATGGCTGTCTAATCTTGTTTCTTGGTTTTTCAGTAGGTATCGCCAAGGTGCTGGTATATTGGATGGAGCTTCATCATTACAACATTGTTCATTCAAATGATAAATATACAAGTTCTCGAGAAACAACAGGCCATTTTTAGTTTTGGTCGTCGATAACAGGCGCGGTCATTGCCCATAACCACACGTGTACATAACCACTACGTTTCATGTGCACCTTGCGAGTTTTGGTGCCTGATGATGAACCTATAAGTCGTAGGTTCGAAAGATCTCGCAAGTTTTTAACATTAAACCTTTTTAAACCTCAATGGAATGAGTTATTTGTGTCGTCATGGTTTTAACTGTGTATACTTTTGATACCGGTGATACGTCTTAGCTTCATTTGAGTGTTGTAATTGGTTTGAGCTAAAGTGTTCGTGCTTAGACAGCTATCTTCTTTATTTGTGAACAATAGTTGCTCAAGTAGTGGGGAAATACAGCCACATGAAATTTGTTTATGCAGAACAATTTTATGGCACTGAAATTCCAATGTGTCCACTTCTCCGTACTCGAGGCCAAGGCTTGGAGCCTTGGCCACTTTAACAATTTCTTTATCCGTCATTTCCATATTCCCAACGATTGCATCAGAAGTGAAGTAAATACTACGCCCGTTTACTTAAGCACCAAACATTATTTATAAGGCCCAAAACTTTTTAACAATTTTCAATCTACCGTGATTACATTTATTAGATTTATGTAACAAGTTAAGGTATAAACTGCCGTAAAAGTCGAAATGCCAATCCAGGAAATTCCCCCACATTTGTCTACAACTTTTAAAACATCTGCGGATTGCAATGAATACGGAATTGCCCAAACCCAACTGTCAGCCTGCTGACTGTAAGATCGTTTTTCACTAAAAACCGCAGTAACAGTCGAAAAACACTGACCCGGAAATTTCCCCCACCTCATCCAGCTACTTAAAAGAACATTTTTTTACTATGAAGTGCGGTAAAAGTCCAAATGCCGACCCCGGAAATTTCCCCCACCTCATCCAGCTACTTAAAAGAACATTTTTTTTACTATGAAGTGCCGTAAAAGTCCAAATGCCGACCCCGGAAATTTCCCCCACATATTTCTGCTTGTTGTACGGCTGCATCTTGTTTTAGACCGTGTGAGAATGGAAATGGTGACCCCGGAAATCTCCCCCACGTTCGATGTTTTGTGTCAAATGCAATTTGTGCACGGTCCCTGACTGAAAAAGGTGGGGGGAGGGGGCTTTTCCGAATGTGGGGAAAATTTCCTGTGAGAGACTCTTCCGTCCATCACCACATTGAAATATTCTTGCATCTTCCTATATATAAGGCCTGAGCTTAGGACAAGTTGGCAGAGGTATTTTTAGACGTTTTTAATAAGCGCAACATTATTTACTTGACTTGTTATGTAAACGTTCAGAATCTGAGCTCGGCGGATTGGAAATTGCTACAAAAGCCTAGGCCTAGTATCTTGCAGTTAATGTTGCCTAACTGAGTAAAGGAGCATCGCTATTAACTTAATTTATGTAAACGTTAAAAATGAGCTCCACTGATTTAAAATTGTTAGAAAGGCCTAGGCCAAGCTAGGCCTAGGAACTTGCAATTAATGTTTCGTGACCAAGTGAAAGAGAAACATTCTTGACTTGATTTGTATTGCAAATCTTTTGAATATGAGTTCCGTGTATTATAAATTGCAAGAAAGGCCTGGGCCTAGGGCCTATTAATTAATATTTCTTGCCTAAGTAAACGCCCAATATTAACTTGATTTGCTCTGTAAACGTTGTGAATATGACATTGATAGAATAAAAACTGTTAAAAGGACCTAGGGCCTATGATTAAAAATTTCATGCCAATGTAAAAGCACAATATTATTAATTTGGTTTGATGTGTGAACGTTGTGAATATTGCATTGGTTGAATAAAAACTGTTTAAAAGGCCTAGTCCTGGGGCCTATGAATTGATATTTAGTGTCTAAGTAAAAGCGCAATGCAATTCACTTCATTTATTATTATTGAGGTTTAACGACCACCGTAAGCAACTCAATGGGCTATAAGCAGTTGTCCAACCCTAATTTATGGCCGCTGGTTCCAGGAAAGGGAGAGAGTCAGTGCCGTAAGACAAACACAACATCCATGCCTCACCGGGATTCGAACCCAGACAAATCTCGGACGAATGACCAGAAGCCAACGCTTAGACCACTTCGTCAGTGTTTTTTTTAATGATATACGTATTTTTAAACTACCAAAGCTGAGCACATATACGCTTCCTCAGCCATAGTCTGAAGAAGCGTATATATGAAATATTATTTTAAAAATGTTAAATGAAGCCCCTTACATTTGAACATTTCTGAAACAAAGGGCAATTTTTATACGATCCATAAATATTTGTGATCAGTTTTCCTACACGTGATCGGAAACGTTCTTCGAAGTTACGTATTTATCCACAAATCATCCATAGTGGGCAAGTGTCCGGTGGGCTTTTGTCCGGACCCCCAAATGTCCGGTGGGCTTTAGTCCGCACCTCGCATCAGCATCCCTCTATCTTTTACTCTTCTTTACCTTTCATTATCATCGCTTTCTTGAATTCTGTCATACACTCACATAACCCCTCCCCCACCTCTCAATATAGTTTCTCACGATTTTGATTGGACGACACGTTTAATACCTTAATCGCGCTGATGACTATGTTCTGTTTATTACTTTTTACTCAGCATTTGATGTCTCCTACATTAATGCACGAAAGATTTAGTGTTTCGATAAAAAAAAAAATCACGGAAGGTAAAGATGTTACTTTTTTTTAAATCACTCCGTCAAACCTTATGCGAAATAGTGTAATAGCATCACCCCCCCCCCCCTTTTTTTTAAATTATGTTTTGCACAACTTTGTTTTCTACTTGGCTTTTTTTTTTTTTCGATTAAAGAAATGAAACTGGTTTCAAACTCTGAGGATAAAACTAGCTTTTTTTCACGGAAAAAATTGTCCTTTTCGCACGAAAGATTGTGTTTCGATAAAAAAAAAAAAAAAGAATCACGGTAGGTAAAGATGTATCTCTTTTTAAAATCACTCCGCTAAAGCTTAAGCGGAATAATGTAATAGCAATTTCTTGCCCCATTAACTTTCGACGTAGCAGGAATAGGCGAAACAAGAATAGGGGAAAAAAAGGAAGTTTTTTCCAGGTGAATCTTTCCCTCTAGCAGGTGAAAGTTTTAGACGAGACAGGAATTGGCGAATTAAGAATTATTTCCTCTTAAAATGGCGGAACCCATTAACTTTCGACGCAGCAAGAATAGGCGAATGCGGGAGACACGGTTAGATATTATACCTTGGAAAACTGCCACACATTCGAAGTGCCTCTGGGAGGAAGAGCAACTTGTGTCCAGCCCCTTAATGAAAAACATGTGGCAGTTTTCCTGTGTGGCGGTTTACAGAGAACCGGATCTTATATACCATTTTATGTCAGTAAGAATCTCTTATTATTTTTGTGCCACTGTAAAAACTCTTGCACTTTGACAAATCTCGTACGAAATGCAATTTGTGTACATTCCCTTATATGAAAAGATGGAGTTTTCCGCGGTGTGGTTTCCTAACGGTGGACGAAAGTATAGGAGTTTTCCGGCAAGAGAACAGCTGTTCAACAACTACAATCACCAAAGAGGAAAGATCTTCCGTTAATGCAATTTCTATATACCCCGCAAAGTCTCGGCAACAGATGGGTACCAATCTCCCAGGCAAGAGTTTTCTAAAATTCAATTTTGGGAAAATGCAGTGATTGCTTCAATTTGTAAAATAATTTACGAATTTGAAAGGGAAATATGTATCGGAATAGTTAGAAAGGGTGAAGATGCTAAATTCTGAAATTCAGGCATTAAAATGGAGCAGGAGAGGATAAAACTGCATAGGCACGAATTTGCCTGGTACGGAAGCCGCGGATGGCTTAGTGGTTAGTGTTTCAGACTATCGATGCTGGGTCCCCAGGTTTTAGCCTGGGCTGGTCTTTCAGAAATGGTGTGATTTACTAACAATCGCTGAATATCCGCCGTGCATCGGACGAGCACGTAAAGTGACTGCCCCCAGGCTGGACCCACTGGTTAAATGGGTATCCTTTCCTATGTCCTCCCTGAAATTCTCTCACCCATCTATGTGCAATATCGTACTTGTACGGTGGCGCCATCTACTGTACTCTAATCTCACTACAAACTGTTCTGTCAAAAGTCGCTAGACTTGCTCTCATTCCTTCCGTTTCTGTGTCCTGCCCAAAAGGCGATCTCGCTGTAGGTGGCTGGGACCTAAACTCTACTCCCTGTGGACGGAAGTCCTACATGAAAATGACAAACCTACTGCTCTTTGCCTGGTACGTATTTACCGGGTACCCTTTAAAAGATCGGCAAATTGACGGCAATTTGTAAGCCATGCAATTTGCATATGCCCCCGTAACGTCGTAGCAACAAAAGGGTACCAATCTTCCGGGTACCAGTTTGCCCGGTACCAATCTTCCGGGTACCAATTCGCCGTTCCCCCGTCCGGATATGTAATGACGTTGCTCGCAATTTCTCGTGCTTGGCTTTTCAAAACTTTTAAGTGTGCTTGCTGCCATTGCTCAG
The DNA here is from genome assembly GCA_039090855.1 of Macrothele yani. NCBI lineage: Eukaryota > Metazoa > Arthropoda > Arachnida > Araneae > Macrothelidae > Macrothele > Macrothele yani. The sequence goes on from CM077004.1 coordinate 40,028,326, forward strand.
ATTCCGAATAACTGAAAACGGTATTTTATATTTTTTTCGACGCAAATAACAAAGTATTCTGTCGGAGGATTTGGCATTTAGTCGAATGCTGAAGAACCCCAACTGGAGTTAGGGGTAACCAAACAGTAGTAAGGCTTTGCAAGCCTCCCACAGAGATCGATCAATTAGGTTCCCGATCATCCGTCTGGTGTTTTTCTTCGTTCTTGTAATAGGGAGAACATCTTCTGTCTATACCCCCAACCCCATCCCATGAACGACTACAGAGAGCAATTTAAGAGGTAGTCGCGTGGGGAAGAGATCACCATGTGACAGCAGTCTAACCACATATTGATATTGTTCCCTTCCTGAACAAAGCTGGGGAGGGAGATGAAAAACTTAACTATACCCATGCTTCTTCATTAGTTCCACGTACAATGTAAGAAGGCGCCCTCTGACATTTCGGAAGTCAACTCATTGGACTTTCATGAAAGCGGCAGATCTAGAATCCAGATGGCTCTGGGAATTGTGGGCTTACAGATCACACGACACCCAGTGATGAGGCGCATTTTCCCAGTTTGGAAAGTGATTCTCATGGATTCTCAGGTCGCTTTGTGTATATCTTAAAATATTCTTGGAGAATAACTGCATGCCCGCACAAAATGAAAAACAAATTTAAAGTCGAAAGTCGGAGGACCAATTTTCCACGAAATAAATGTTTTGTTGCAATTATCTTTCCATTTATTAATCAACACATAAAGGAAACTCAGTCAGTAAAAATAAATTAAAAATGAAGGTCTTCATCATTCGCTGAAAACAGCTTAAAAACAGTATTGCATGACTTAAAGTATCTGCAAGCACATAAACTGGATAATGTAATTGAATCTTTATTGGATGTTTTTCTCACTTATGACACTAGACAATATAAATACTCGTATACTTACACACAATGTTGAAATAATTACCTTTCTGTAGGAACTTTTAACTTTGCTTTATTTCATTCATTTATTTTTGAGAATTCCGTACAATAACTGAGACTATTTCAAACTTAAAGTACGTAAAATACCTGGAGTGGAAAAATATGGAATTATAATCGCAACAAATTGTAAGCTTACGATAGAATAGATTTTGGAACTCCTAAATTTAGGAGTTATATGTGCATAGCAACGACAAATGAAATCATGTAATTACTTTTTTTTTTTTAAGTTTAACGACCATCATTAGCAACTCATTGGACTGTAAGCAGTTGCTCGTCCCTAATATACAACCACTGGTTCCAGAGGAGAGAGCCAGTACCGTAAGACAAGCACAACGTCCATGCCACACCGGCATTCGAACCCGGATCCATCTCTGAAAAACGCTCAGAAGCCATCGCTTAGATCACTGTGGGCCGCCCCGGTGGCGCAGTGGTCTAAGCGCTGGCTTCTGACTGATCAGTCGCATTTTTTCGAGCTCCTGCCAGTATTAGAAGTTTCGTGTGAAGTTTGTGTTTTTTTTGCGTTTGTTCTTTGACAGTTCGTGTGTTGTTATTACCTGAGTTCCTTCCTCGCAAGTAGTGAGGCGTACAAGCTGTACGTGCTTATTTTTTCGTTTTTTGCCTGTTCTTGAGTGTTGCAAGCTGCAACGCTCGAGCCGCGAATGTTAGTAGCCGGGCTGGCTACTACCTCCACCAGCATGAGTGCCATATACCCGTCTATATCTCCTTCCTCTGCGCTTTCTTCGTCGTCTGTATCTTCCGTGACCACCATGAATGGTGTTCAGTCAAATAGTGTTGTGGTTTCGTCGCCAACTGTACCGCTGGTTACAAATGTGTAGGAGCCTGGGTCAGAGGTGCTCAGCTCTTCTATTCCTGTGTCTCGTTCGTTCGCCGCGGCTGTGAGTGCGACTTCTATTTTACAAAGTGCTTCTGTGTCTTCGCGACCAGAGTTTACACGTGTTGCTTCCGCTTTAAGGATAACATTACCACTCGACTCTCCTCAAGGTAAGGAACTTTCGTCTGCCTTACTTTTAAGTGTATTTGTCCCTGCTCTGCGCGACACCCCCCTCCCCCAATATTTAAATGCTATTTCTAAAGTTGTACCCGGAGAAAGCATTGTGTCTATTATCCGCTTGGGAGGGGTGTTGTCGTGCACTTCACTCATCAACAGGCAGTGGACAAAATCCTTGCTTTTGGCTTGGACATTGGTTCCGTACATCTCCAACCAGTTGCAGCAGCTCAAAGACCAGTGACTGTCACCTTGTCTCCAGTACCCACAGCTGTGCCTGACTCGGTATTAATTGATGCCCTTAACACCATGGGGCGAGTGGTTGGTACCACAAAGTACCTCCCAGCTGCTGCTCGCGACTCCCCCTGAAACATGTTCAGGGCGGTCGTCGTCAATACAGAGTCATCTTTCCAACCCCACAAGCAATAGTTAACCGGCCAACCACCCTGGAACTCATAACTGAAACCCGGACCTACATTTTCAATCTGTTTGCTGGCGTTCAGTGCTTCCGATGCAAGGGTGAAGGTCACCTTGCATCGGCATGCCCACATTCCACAGCTGCTACTGTTCCAACTCAATCACTTGATGCTGCTGTTCCAGCGGGGACTCTGCCCACCGCTCCGGATTCTTCCCCCACCCTCCCCACTCAATCTGTTCCAGCTGCCGATCCTGGTTCCACCTCTGTCGTATCACCTCCAGTGGTCCGTGTTGCTTCGGCATCCACTGACCTGCAGGAATTTCCCCGTTGCCAGCGTCTGAAGGGGCCTCCACCCCCAAGGTTCAGCGGACCAAGAGGCAAAACTCCCTGGCTCAGCGAACCGTCGTGCGAGTTCCTCGGACCGCCAGAAATCCAGGAAGACGGCTACATCCTCGTCACCTTCACCTGGACCGGCTCCTGTTACTTCTTCAGTTTCCATCTACAACCGTTTTACCTGTTTGCCGAACGATGATTCCATGGACGTTACCGATCCCGATTCTGAAGAAACTTTATTTGCTGAATCTGATGACGACTCTCCTGCCCCCTCTCTGGTTGACATCACCTCTATGTTTGCTGACATTGAGGTGCCCTTAACTCCCCTCTCATTCACAGATCTGTATGCCTTGATTGCTCGCCCCAGACGGGCGAAATTGATTACTCTCCCTTGTATAGCAAGTAAACTCTCTCACCTTCCGGAGATGCTAACCCAACTGACGTTCCTGCATGAGTTCTTATTAAATGTTGATCTGCCATCCGGGACAGAGCAGTACGCTCGCCGGTTGGCGTATTTACTTAAAGTTTTGAAGGCAGAACTGGAAGGTTGGATGCAGCCGCCCCAGTGATGCCTTCCCTAAATGTGCTCTGCTTTAACTGTAGAGGCCTTGCGTCTTCAGCCGCGAATGCTTTGGTCTTCGAGGACGTTCGTTTCCTGAGGACAGATATCCTCCTCTTCCAGGAGACGAACTGTTCCTTGGCGACCGGGTATTCCTGCTGGAGACGCTGGCCCTACGCTTTTTATCACAACTACCGGACGCACATTGGGTCCGGTACAGCGATTGCATTCCGTACTCGGTTTCATTCTCTTCTTTCAGATATCGTCGAGTCACAGAGTCTGCTGGGCTCCTTTCAAGGTATCTCCTTTAGTTATCTTTCCCGTCGTTTTCATGTTTTCAATTTGCATATGCCACAATCATCGGTTGATGCTGATGCTCTTCTTTCGCATTTGATTTCCCTTCTTTCCCAAATTCCTCCTTCTGAAATCGTTCTTATTGGTGGTGACTTCAACTGCACTCTCCAACCGGGTCTTGACCGTGATGGTTCCGGGGAGAGTCGCCTTAACCTTTCCTCCCAACTGTCTCAACTAGTTAGTAATTTTTGTCTCATTGACGCATTTCGTACCATCCACCCTCTGTCCCGTGAATTCACATGGTTTCCTCCGGCCGCCTTAGCGCATGCTGCGGCTCGTCTCGACCGGTTTTATGTTTCTAGTTTCCTCCACTCCTCCCTTGTTGAAGTAACCCATCATCCTTCTGTTTCCTCCGACCATGTCCTGTTCTTCTGGAAATATTTTTGTCCTCTTTCTCTGTCCCCCCTCCCCGGTTTGGTCTCTCGATGATTTTCTCCTTTCCGATCCCACGTTTCAGGCCGAAGTTCGTTCGATTATTTCTTCATCCATTTCTGAACTTCCTCTCACGGTTGACCCAGCAGCTCTGTGGCTTTCCACCAAACTTTCTATCCTATCGTTTGCACGTCAGTTCTCTTTTTCGTCCCGTTTTCACCGCTTTCATGATTTAACTATTCTTCACCGTAAACTACAGTTCCTTTCTCCTTCAGATCCATCGTTTGCAGCTCTTCAATCACAACTTCATAGCATTCTATCTTCCTTTGCTTCTTCGTCTCTTACCCGGTTAAAGTTTTCCAAGTTACATTTTCATGATGACCCGTTTCAACACCTTCGACATCTTGAATCCCACCGTGCTCTGAGTTCCAACATTTCTTTTCTCTCGCTTCCAGATGGCTCAACTGTTTCTGATCCAGTGCAGATCTGTGATCGAACTTTTCAGTACTTCACTGATCGGTTTCAATTGCGGGTCCTGCCGCCTGCAGAGAATTCTCCATTATTATCACATCTTCCTCAGGTCCCGTCTTTTTTTCCCCCTCCTTGGTTTCACCGATCTCTCCCTCGGAGGTTCGTTTTGCCATTTCTAGTCTGAATGACCGCTCCGCCCCTGGGGCTGACGGTCTTCCACTTTCTTTTATAAAACCTTTCTTCCTGCTCTGCTTCCTCTTCTCGTTGCTTGTTTCAACTCGATCTTTTCTTCTTCGACTTTCGTTTCTTCTGACTTTGCTTTTGCTCTTCTCCGCCTAATTCCTAAAACTGGTAATCTTGGTCTTCTATCTAACTGGCGCCCCATCTCGATTCTTAACACCGACTACAAGATCTTTGCAAAAATTCTGGCTCTTCGCCTTAACCCTGTTCTACAATTTATTATTCATCCTGACCAAACTTATACGATCCCTTCCCGTTCGATTGCAACTAACATCACTACCATCCGTGATTTACACTCTCTTGCTTCCCGTCTTTCTGAACCTCTTGCTATTTTTAACCTAGATCAGAAACAAGCATTCGATTCTGTCCATCATTCTTATCTTTTCTCTGTTCATCGTCACTTTGGCTTTCCTTCTCTTTTCTGTCAGGCACTTTCCAATCTATATTCCCATTCTTACTTTCGTGTTCGGACCTCTTCTTTTATGACGGCTGCTATTCCTTTTGCAAGCGGTATCCGGCAGGGTTTTCCCCTGTCGGGTCAACTGTTTGCCCTCACGTTTGAACCACTTCTTATTTCCCTTCGATCTCGTTTGCTGGCAGGCATTCCGCGTGGTGTGGCCTCCACACGGCACCATCGCGTGGTTTTGTCGGCCTATGCGGACGACCTTACTCTTTTTTTACGTTCCAAACAGGCTTTTGGTGTTGTTTTATCTACCTATACTGAGTATGCTTCAATTTCAGGTGCGGCCCTTAATACCTCTAAATCTGTTGGCTTGTGGGCTGGCTCGTGGTCGTCCCGCGGCGACCGCCCTTGGGGTGCCCGGTGGTCGACCACGGTCATCAAACTTCTTGGAGTGTTCATCGGGAACCCGGTGGCGGTTGCTGCCGCCACTTGGTCCCCTTTGGTGCAGGACATGAATCGACGCCTTCTTGCCCCTTTTCGCCGTTTGAAACCGTTTCTTTCTTTTTTTAGCAGGTCGCATCTTCTTTCCGCTTTTCTTCTTCCGGCCCTTTCTCATACTTGGTTTGCTCATTTCCCTCCTCCCCTCTTTCTTCGTCACGTTCAATGTCTTTTTACAAATTTTATTTGGGATGTCGTACATTGGGTTCATCGATCCACGCTTGTCCTTCCGGTTTCTTTTGGTGGTCTTGCCCTTCCGGATTTGTCCCTTAAATCGAACGCTTTCCATCTCCAACATTTTTTGAGGATTTTTTCCCTTCCTTGCGGTTCTTCGATTACTATAATTGACACTTTGCTCTTTCCACGAAGTCCTTTTCTTTCTCTGGCTACTTTTATCCGCATGGACCTCTTTCCACTCATTCCCAATCACTTTCCCGCTACTTACCGTACCGTTTTCTCCCTCTGGCACTCCTTATGTCCAGTCCGCCTCCCCCCAGCTTCGACTAACGATCTCCTTGCGGAACCACTTTTCTTCTCCTCTGCCCTTCGTTCTCCAAATTCTCAGTACCTGAACTTCTCCACTTGGTTTGCAAGTGGCGTCGTTCAGGTTTCTCAACTTTTTGATTCTTTTCTTCACTGGAAATCTTTTGATCGCCTTTCCCCTCTGTTACTTGATACCCCTCAGCATCGTGCACAGTTCTGTCTTATTCAATCCTGTCTTATTCGTCTTTATCCTTTACTTGTCAATTCTATTGGCCTCATTCAGTCTTCCGCCCCGTCGCTCAGTCTTCCCTTTCTTCTCTACTTAAACGATTCTCCATTTTTACCCCATCAAGTTACAGCCAAGCTTCTTTATTCGCATTTTCTTACCAATTTCACAGCCCCATTAGCAATTCCTTCTGTTTCAGCTACAGATCTTCCAGGTACATGGAGTGATCCATCGACTTCCCTGGCTTCCCCGAAAGCCCGGGACATTCATTGGCTGCACCTACACCGTCGGTTGCTCACTCCGCGTACCCTTCATCGTTTTCGTCATTTGGCTTCCCCGCTTTGCTTCTTTTGTTCTACACTTGGTGATGTGTCACATTCCTATGATTCTTGTCTGGTGTTGCAGCCCTTGTTTTCGATTATGTTTTCCCTTCTTTCCAAAGTTTGCCCTTGTCCTCATACAATGTTCCATTTTTATTTCCTCCGACGCCATTCTCCCCCTGTAGATGTCCACAGTTCTGTTTGTGCATTCATCATTCTCCAAGCGAAGTTGACGATTTATTTGTTTTACCACTCAAGCGTGGATCGAGCTTCTCTCCGGCGTTATCATCCGGCCCGGGTGTTTTTGTGCAGGAGGTACCGATCATCCATCAGATCGGTCCTCCAACTTGAGTATGACATGGCGCGGGTTCGGCAGGATGTGCCTGCCTTTTTCTCTCTCTGGTCTCCATATTTGTCATGGTTTCATGTTTCTGCAGGCATTATTGCTCTCCTCCCATAGCCAGAGTTTATTATATTTATATTTATTTATTTTTTTATTGGTGTTTTTTTGTTTAGTGCATAATTTTTGTACATACCGTAGATCTGTGTCAGTGGGTTAGTGTCTCCTTTAGTTTATCTTCTTGTTGCTTTCCGTGCACACACATTCCCGTTAATTTGTTGTCGGTAGCGTTTACTGACTTTTTCTTTTCTTTTATTTTATTTTCCGTCGGCCTCAAGCCGTTGGTCGACAAACTTTTTTGTGTGCCGGCTAAGCGTTTTGGTATTTTCTGTTTATTGTTTACTGTTATCAAGGTGTTTTATGTTTTGTTGATGTTGATTGCATTTTTGCTGTGGCATGCACATTGTCTGATGTGTTTTTGTTTTGTTTTTTGTTGCTCAAGTGTCGGCTTTTTTTCTAGTTTGCTTTTGGTGTCGTTCACCTATTTTATATTTATTACTCGTCGGTTTCACACAGTTTACTGTCGCACGGTTTTGTGTTTAATGTTGTGGTTGTTTTTATTTTTTTGTTTTAACTTTTTTTCTTGCTGAACGGGTACTGCTGGCGCGTGGTACCGAGGGGTTTTTTTGTGTGTTGGTTCTGAACCTTACCGACGTGTTTCTTGATTTTGTTTGTGTAATCGGTGTTTATTTTTGTGGTTAGTGCTGTGCATACAGTGCGAATTCACTGTTTCGACCCGAATTTATTTGGTGGTGATGCTTGTCTGCAAGTTTAACTCCTGTGTTCTTTTTCACAAAGTTTTCATGGTGTTATTTGTGTATTGTGCATTCTTTATTGTGTTCATGGTGCTATTTGTATATTGTGCATTGTGTGTTAATTTCTTGGTGTTATTTGAATATTGTGCTTTGTGTGTTGTGTTAATGGTACGGGGTGTTAGTTTCTAGTGGTTGTTTTTTTCTCTGTGTTGCTGTCGGTCTTACTGACCGAGATACGGTTTAAATGTAAATTTTTGTTGTTCGTCGGCTTACAGCCATTTGTCAACGCATTTCTCCGAACTACCAGGTTTTGTTTTTTTCGGCTGCAGCTTGTTGTCGGACCGTGCGTGTGTTTTTTTTTTCCCTTGACAGTTTTGACAAACTCGGCTGACTTTTCTTTACCGCCTTGCTTCATTAGTGGTCTGTCCTGTATGTATTGTTTGTTGTGCAACTGTTTTCTTTTTATCTTGCCGTGTGTTATTCTTCAACTTGCTCTGATGTCGTCTGCTTCTTCCTGTAGAGTACTCTGTTTATTGCGATATTGATTGTGTGTTGTTATTGTCGTTGCCGGTGAGTTATTGTGCAATTTTTTTTCCCGGTGAAAATTTGTGTTTGTATGTTGTCTTTTTTTGTAAATAAATGCTCTTTTGAAGTTCTGATCATTCGTCCGGAAGGGGTCCCGGTTCGAATCCCGGTGAGGCATGGATGTTGTGTTTGTCTTACGGCACTGGCTGTCTCCCTTCCTGGAACCAGTGACCCTAAATTAGGGACGGGCGACTGCTTATAGCCCATTGAGTTGCTCACGGTGGTCGTTAAACCTCCAATCAAAAAAAAAAAAAAAAAAAAAAAAATCACTGTGACGCCAGAGGGGGTGGGGGATCAAATATATCTGTATTTTGAAATTGTTGCTTCTGAAAGTCTTTAATTAAAATAATAAATTCTGAAGATAAAAACTTGTTTGTTGAAGTTGCAAGTATGAGCATTTAAATTTCAAATAATTTACACGAGAATGTGGTTCAAACCTGTCAAAACTAAACAAACTGATTTTACAATGCTTTTTCTTTTTTTCATTTTCCGTATGAATGTAATTTTATTATAGATGAAATTCATGCGCAAAAAAACCACGTATTACCAACCCTGGACATGGCGAACTTTTAAATTTCTTTTCTTTTATACGGATTTGTCATTCAAACATCTATAATTTGTGGTCACGGAATATTTCCCCACCGAAAATTCCCCGTAGATCCTTTTACTACTTGTTTAATGACACCAAATCGAAATATTCTTGCATCTTCCCATAAAGCTTGCGACCTCAGTTTAGGACAAGTTGCCACCGGAATAGGTCTTTTTAAAAGTTTTTAATAAGCGCAACATTATTTACTTGATTTGTTATGTAAACCTTTTGAATATGAGCTCCGTGGATTATAAATTTAAGGCCTAGGGCCTATTAATTAATGTTTTGTGCCTAAGTAAAAGTGCAATGCTATAACGTTGACTTGTTATGTAAACGTCCAGAATCTGAGCTCGGCGGATTGAAAATTGCTAGAAAGGCCTAGGACCCATTAATGTTTTGTGCCTGATTGAAAACTCAATTCTACAAGCTTTAACTTTTTATGCAAGCCATATGAACTGCCGATTCAAATTTGCTTACAATTCCTTTCAGTTTTGCCTACTAAAAAGGGGAAAAGACCCGCCCCCTACCCCCTTCTGAACTAGGATCAGTCTTATACTATAAAGCTATTGTTTCACCGAACACCATAGCTTTAAAAAAATCTACAAATTGACGGCAATATGTTAGCCATGCAATTTGTATATGCCCACGTAACGTCGCAGCAGCAGAAGGGTACCAATCTCCCGGGTACGAATTTGCAGTTTCCCGACGGCAACATTAGTAAAACATCTTTCACTTCGTCATAACCTCAGATTAAATTTGAAGAAGGGTTTCATTTCCATTTGTTTCAAATTTACGGTTTACAGGTATCTTCTCTTCCAATTAATCACTTCATTTAAGCAAACAAATTTGCCCCTAATTGATCTAGTTAATAAAGTACAGGGACCAATCAAGTGCCAACAGCCTTTTTAAACACAGATCCACGAGAAACAGCAGAGAAAACAATTTTAATTGATGCAGAGACATAAGTAAAACAGATATCAAATCTTAGTGCAAAGGAGTTCGCCGCCGCGGTGGTGCAGTGGTCAGTGAAGGGGTTTGGGTTCGAATCCTGGTTAGGCACGGATGTTGTGTTTGTCTTACGGCAAACACAACATCCGTGCCTAACTCTCTCCCTGCCGCCCCGGTGGCGCAGTGGTCTAAGCGATGGCCTCTGATCATTCGTCCGAAAGGGGTCCGGGTTCGAATCCCGGTGAGGCATGGATGTTGTGTTTGTCTTACGGCACTGGCTCTCTCCCTTCCCTGGAACCAGTGACCCTAAATTAGGGACGGGCGACTGCTTATAGCCCATTGAGTTGCTCATGGTGGTCGTTAAACCTCCAATCAAAAAAAAAAAAAAAAAAATAACTCTCTCCCTTTCCTGAAACCAGTGACCCTAAATCAGGAACGGACAACTGCTTATAGCCCATTGAGTTGCTCACGGTGGTCCTTAAACCTTCAATAATAATAATAATAATAAAATAGGGAGTTCTATAAAGGTTCGTGTCATTTAAATATTCAATGTGAGACCCTACCTAGAAATTTCGATTTATCTAGATAGACGATTTTAGACTTGGTGAGCTAAATCAGTTCAACTTTATATAAATACCTATATGTAATTTAGTCCTCATAAGATTAAATATGGGCAAATGTTCCACACACGAGATTTCACTGAAATACACATTTTTAGAGTAGTATTAATATTTGAGGTATTAGGAGACACATCTGTGGATGAGATCGACATTAGGCTGCATCTCACGAAAATAAATAAATTTGAGTTTCAAATGCAAAGAATATTGCCTTTCGATCAGAATTAGCAGCTGGTTAAAACGATCTTTCGATGAAGTGAACATTCGATAAAGTGATCTTTCTGTGAAACTAACTTTTCGGCAAAACGACTTTTCGGTGAAACGAACTTTTCGATGAAGTGATTTTCGGTGAAGTGAACTTCGGTCAAGTGGTTTGTTTTCGGTGAAATGGACCAAACCCGCATATTTTATGTTAAATGCATATTTTATGTTAAATGTATATTTTATATTAAGTGTCAAATCGAGCATATTTTGTTAATTGCTGCTTATGATTACACATCACAGAAAATGATGTCATGCTATATGCAGATGACACCACATTACTTTTTAGGGGACACAATTTAAATGACATTATTACTACAGCTAACGCTCACAAGTATACTCAAATTGGCTAGCTACTAATGAATTGATAATTAACACTTATAAAACTAAAGCTATGGTCTTCTCCAGAGATCTGAATGGGGCCATACCATAAATTTATTATTAGAAAATAAAATAATTGATATAGTACCAAAAAAAATATTGTAACTATTTGGGAGTGCATTTTACCCCTGATTTACGATGGACTAAACATCCTATAGCTCATCCGAATGGATTCGGAATATTAACAATACATCCACTTTTCTATTATAATCTTGGTAAAATGTTTCAGAGACTTAAGAACAATTTGCATACAGATTTAATTGAAATTAATTGCAATAGACTATAGACACAACTACCAAACAAGAAATAGATTATTGCTTCACCCAATACAGCCTAAAACTAAGCTATTAAAACAAAGTTTAAACTATCCTGGACCAGATTATTGGAATTCATTGCCCTTGGATTTAACAAATATTAACAACCAAAATCTCCTTTAAAAAATACTTAAAAAACACCTGAGTTAAAAAAATAATTAGACATCTTCCTTTATTAAATCCAAATAATAATCCTAAATATTTACAAAAAATAATTTATGATAAGGCTAAAATACTTTTGAGGGAACTAAGGGCTATGTCAATATTTCTAAGAGGCATTTTCTCTTGTTCCCTTTGAGATTTGCTATTCAACAGCCTTTGTATGTATAACTTATTGTAATATTCTTACGTTATGTAACAGCACAAACAAATATAAATAAATAAATAAAAAAGAAATACCCAAGTACAGCAATGCATTCATACTGTATTTGAAAGCTAAATGCAAGAAATATGAAGAATAATATCCCCCATATTTTCTGAAAACTCCTGAACTTTATTCTAGCTGCCATGGGATTATTTCCATAAAAGGCAATTAAATCCTTTCCCAAAGGGAAGAAAACTTTTGGGAATAAATTTGTTTTGATTTGTAAGGTTTTTTTTTAAAGTTAATGAATTGTTACACGATGTTTTAATATTTTGATTTGCTCAAAGAATTACCAGTCCTTTGAAAAATCTCAATCTAAGATTTAAAAGAAAATGCTATAAAAACTGAATTTTTAAAAGGTTTTCTATGATATTGGGATATAAATTTAGTGTCAATAACAGCATGAGAAGGTAAACTGCATAGTTACTTCTGATACTAACCATGTACCCTACAAGTACATGGATTTACAATATATAGTTTGGATGCAAACATGGTGACTGTAAGTGGCCAAGGTCGCTTCAACAAATCCAGATGCTCACAGGATTGGTGGTTCTTAAAAATCCCCTCGTGGGCATTTAAACTTTGCACAAAGTTAGATTTCTCAGTTTCTCTTACAAGGAGAACTATTTCCTTCACTTTTACTAAAATTTCGTCAATAACAAAAACTTCCCTGCTCCTTCATTTGAAGCAACAGCTACATTGGGTCTTAATCGACATCCATGGAATGTGACTTCTTTCGCAAGCCAAATGTTTTCATGGCCACTGCTGAAAGCAGCAATGACATCTAGCTGCACATTTGAAGGATGTGCAGTCAGGTTCAGTTTACTCTTTAATAAAATTTCATGGCCTGCATACAAAAAATTTGGATTTCTCTCACCCATTCTACCTAGCTGATGATAGCACATCCACATCTGGTGGAAATGGGAAATGCTATAAGCTATATTTTTAAAACTACCCCATTTTTCCCCCTTGAACACACTAAAATGGGCCTCCCAGCGCATGCACCACTGATGGCGCAGAGGATCGAATCTTCTTATTTGCCTGGGGAAATGAACTAAGAAATGAAATTTTGGGGTCAGTGCAACTCCAGGGTACTGTTTAATGAATGCACAATGGTGTAGGGCAATCAAATTTCTTAGCTCTTCTTCGGTCTCTTCTTCAGCATAAGGTGAGGTACAAATGTTTGTTATCTGTATTAGGCGAATGAAGTTAACAAATTTTGGGTTGCTCACATCTATCTTTTTGGATAGCACAAATGGCAGGACTGTTAAAAGAACGAGAACTGTTGATGCTGAAATGTTAATTTTGCCAGCATCCTTAAGAACGGCTGCATCAAATGAAGGGGGTTTACTGGCAGTTTGTAAATAATTGTAAATCCATGCACTGAGTTTCACATTAAGCCATTGCAAAGAAAAAAGTTTTTCAGTTATAATGAAATGAGCCAAGATTGCTCTAAGCTCGACTAGAACCACCCCTTCCAGCAAAATATGCATGGGGTCATGAACTGCAAGTTCTAGTTGAGCTCCTGTGATATCCAAAAGAGGAGACCTGTTATTGATTCCATATCTCTTACTGAGATGTGCCTTTGAATGTTTTGATGCTTCTTCTAGAATATCACATCTTGCTATATGCTCATCTGTGCTTCGGAGAGGAAAGGCATCATCAGTAAAATCCTTAAATATTTGAGGCCGAATTCCTTCACATGATCGGCAGCATTTATAGGCATTTGCCACACTTTCTTTAAAACCCCATAGGGAGTTAGAAGCAGGGGTGTCAGCTGGTGTGCCCTGAAGAATGGCTTTAAAAAAAGTTTGTTGACACCTACATCGAACCAACAACCATCACTTAATGTATCCATTCCTTGAATAAAGTCAAGTAGAATGTTTCTCAAACCTCTTTTTTTCACATATGTAGTTTTGCATACTGCTACAAGCTGCTTAACATGCAGTGATGATCGAAACTGTGGTGGAATATTAGCAATCTCATAGCTAACAACAGTTAGTTTATGAATCTTTCGGCACATTCCAATAGGGTTCACAGTTTCAATGTCATCAATATTGAGCACAATTTGCAGCAAATTTTCAGTTTCATTTTGTAGGTAATACTCTCCATCACACCAGTCCCTCATGACACCATCAGTACTTCTATGGGAACATGTAGCCCAATACAGTACTTCAGGCATTGCCAGTAAATGTTGCAAACTATCTAGGAAAGGTACATAGTATGCATAGTTGTTAACATATGTCACCCTGTTATTTATACGTTTAATGTCTCTGCTGACAAACTGCATTTGGGGAAGCAGCAATTTAAAATTTTGAGAATAAAATTTTTTCCTCTTTTTAGCAGAGCTGAATTTATTGCTGCTGTTGAAATAAACAGCAGATAATTGATCTTCAAGGTCCAGATCATCTTGCATCCCTCTTTGTTTGAGTATTTTACTTAATGCAGCCTTAATCTGATTCTTTTGGGTTTCAAGCAAAATATCAACTTCTTCCGTAATAGCATTTAGTGTGCTCTGAGAGAGGCCATGTTTAGCTTCTAATTTTAACAAAAAGGAAGCTAAGGCAAATTCCAGATTATTTTCTGTAACATTTTCTGAATGTTGTCGATAATAACAGAAACCTGCATCAGAATCGAAAGCATCATCATTAAGATTACTGGTACTAGAACTTGCATCCTGTATGCCATCTGGGAATTCCATGTTATGGAATCTACTGTGATGCATCCTGTATGCATGCCAACTTTTCGACGTGTATGGGCAAAAATGCACTGAGCAAGAAAATGTGGATCATTCCTATGGTACCTAACAAAATGCAGCTTTAATTCGTTAAAATTACCTGTGCTGAAATAGCACATTGAACAGGAATGCATGTTAGATGCCACGAAAACAGATCACACGTTAGGTACAAACTTAGGAAAAAGAGAAAATGAAATAATGCTATGATACTACTCACAGACAATGATGGCACTGGGGAAGAGAGATGTGTATATATTGAAGGTACAGCAGCTCTGATGTTTGTGAAGGAAAAGAAATCTGGGTGTAGCAGTCAGCACTGCTATAAAAGACAGGGGCTGGTAGGATATACAAGCAACTAAAGATAGAAAGAAAGGGCACTTACTTGATGATATCCCATGTGTCTATGTCGCTTGATTATAAAGGTGCCGCACAAGCCGAACTTGTCTCCAAAACAAAATTCCCGCTTCAATGATGACGCCATGCAAGGACAAGTACAATAACAGCCAACCGAGGTGTTAGACGAGCAGACAGCAGAGGCGCTTTAATGACAACAGGACAGCTCCCACGGGATAGCGAGGAGGTATGAGAATTGAGAAGTGCCTTTTTGGCTGCCGCTAGCTGGTGACCTGTATGTCACCTGATGTCCAGAACACTAGAGCAAGCCGGAAACTTGAGATTATTTTGGTGGGAAACTGAATGTGTGAGTGAGCCCATGTAGTAAACAAATTGATTAAAAGAAAAGAGATGCCGACGACCCACGCTTCTAAGGTTTTTCTATCGAACTCAATTCAACTTAGTTTTCGTTGCTGTTTCTTGATAAGCGAAATATTTATCGAATGAGTCTCATACGTCACGAAAACTAAAAAGCAATATTTAACGTAAAAGGCCGAATAACGCTAAATTTGATTAATCTTACACACCTGCAAACAACTTCATATTCTTTTATTCGTTTTGTTCAATTTCAAAATCCTTAAGTGCTTTGTAAGGTAGCACTGATATTATTTTCCGGTAAACCAAAGGAAGATGCAGTAAAACAGCACTTATAAAACGTTTCTAAAAATGCTTTGAGATGCATACATCGTAACGAAAATAAGATATTTAAAAAATGAACATTTTCCTTTTAATTTATTGCTTTCGTCAGTTTAAAGCGGTTGCGGCAGACAGTAAACAAGCGAATAAGATGCTCAAAAAAAAAAAAAAAAAAGAGAGAAAAACTTTGATGCTGAATAAACTTATCCCTATGACTTTGAAAAAAATGTATTTATGTATTAATAAAATATAAATTTTAAAGGTGCTTACGAATACCCCGAATCTGTGTAAATGGGTGAGCTGGGCTACTTGAAGAATGGATATAGTGCATTAGGGCATTTATTTGCCCTTGTATATTTGAAAGTGAAAGACCATTTTGTTTTCAGATTGTTGTAGAGAGGAGTCATATATACACAAATTTGACAAAGAAATATTTCACAACGGTGCGTTTGTTCAATCATCTCAGTTGCTGATTTGCTAAATTATATATGAAGCTGTGATTTCGTTGCAGGATCGGCTGGACAATCCCGGCCCCGCGCTTTCAGAGGCCCCGCAGTTTTGGAAATAAAAACAAATTATTTTCCGTATAATCTTTTACACTTATTATTCGTTTACGTTTTGGTGCCCGAGGCCCTTAATTTTTTTTTTATTGTTTTGTTTTTGATCCCTACACTTTCAAATATGTTTCACCCTTCGTCGTACAGATACTGAGATTTGCAGCTTTCAAAAAAATATTGTAACCACCTTAATCTTTTCTTTTTTATTTTCAACATTCAAGAAATAAATTAAATTTCATCTTTTTGCTGCTACCTGCTTTCATATAACCAACGGTTTGTATGTAAACCAGGTATTTCAATTATATAAATAAATAAAAAGAACAATATCAGAGTTGTTTTGGGGTTATATATGAGGACAGTTCTTCAGATTATTCAGTGACTTTAAAAACAGTACGGGGAAATTTAAGTAAAAAATATGTTTTATATTGGCAGTATGAAATAAAGCAAAAAGTCACTAGTTTGTCAGTTCCTCCACTTTGAATCAAAAAATCACAATCACGTGTATCGGGGGGGGAGGGGCTATTTATGCGAATTTATTTTAGTGACATCCTCATTGTTCGTTAGACAAAGGTACTCGCTATGCAAAAACTTTTACTACGCACATTAGTTGAAGTTATTTTTTAATCATTTGGTGATGAAGTTTTTATAAGAATCACAATACAAACTCAACCTCACTCGTGGGAAGGTATAGATTTTGAACACTTTTTCTTCATTAAAATATAAGTTTTATTTTCTAAGCCTAGCAATGAAATTTTGTTCCGAAGCCCTGTAATGTAATTTCGCTCAGTAAGGGACGCGCCAAGCGGGGGTTCAAAGAGTGCGAAGCACCCGCGCCAGCTTCCGGGGGCGGCAGGACGCCTCAATCTAATTTTTCGGTAGATAAATAAATATAAGTGACGTGAGAGAAGTTAAGAAAACGTTTTACTGTGAGAAATCGTAATGGTATGTGGCACGTTTGTGTTTTTAGTAAAAATAATTCGTTTATAATTCAACAGAAGTCGTCTTGAAAACAGAGAAAAAATGTTACTGTTTTGTTTAATAACATATACCGCGGGCAAAGGATTACAAATTCTTTGCCTGCGGTATCTGTTTTTTTTTTAATCTTGAAGATTTCAGCGTTCATGATATGCTTGGCCAGCGCTATGACGATGGGGCCATTGTGAAGGAAAAACACAATGGCCTTCAAAAAACATAATTTTTCGACTTATGTCCTTACGCATTTTATAAACTTTAAGCGGCTCATACTTTAAATCTGGTCGGAAATTACGGCGAAAATTTCCCTACAGATTGTGAACATTTTCAGCATTGTTCAAGAAATATATTCTTTCTTTTCTGAAGAACCTTACCGATGGAAAATTTTAAAGAAAGAGCTTCCAGCGTTGATGGTAAAACCGTGCTCTGAAACAAATTGGGAAAATAGGATCGATGAAATAAGGGTAACGAGGACTGGGGTACAATTTCGATGTAATCCACTATATATTGTATTAGATTTTTTTGTTAGAATAGTTAAAGAGACGCCCGTCAGGTTCAATGTTATATATATCGTCGTCGTCAACTACAATTCTCTGCTGGAAGAAGGTCTCCCCAAGTTTCTTCCTCAACGGTCTATCTTGCGCCAGTCTCCTCCATGTCACTCCCGCATACTTTCGAATTTCATCCACCCATCTCCAACGTGGCCTTCATTTGGGTTTTTTCGTATCCCTTGGAATCCAGTCTAAAATTTATTTTGGTTGTCCATCGGTGGTCCGTTCTCCTGGCAATATGTCCAGCCCATTGCTATTTCAGGGAATTTAGATGTCTTCCACTCTTGTCATTTTCCTTATCCACGAGTTCCTCTTCTTACTTTGCTTCGTTGCGCGCGTGTGTGTGTGTGCGCGCGCGCCCTCCCGCCATCGGGAAGCTGTAACATGTTTATCATCGTACATAACGAAACTTTTTTTTTGTAAATTGACAGAGAGAGAGAGAGGGGAAGCTGACTTCATGGAAGCGTCACCTGAACCAGAGTTTTACATATTTTTTTCCTTCAGTTTTATATGAGACAATTGTGTTTTATGAAAAAGCTTAATTTACCAGAAATAAAAATAATGTTGCTAAAGATATGTATTTTTCCCTGTAGAAATCAATACAAATTGGAAAATATTCTCGTACAAGGGGGCGGCAAATCTGGGCTTGCACCCGGGCGGCAAATGCCCTTGGCGCGCTCCTGCGCCCAGGACCCCGTAAAAGTATTCATCCGGCCATGCTTCATTGTGTTTCAATCAGAGAAACAATTTCTGATATGGAAACGTCCAAGAGGTAAATAATTCCTCAAAACGAGAGCAAATATGAGACATAACGATTCGGAACACATTTAGAACACATTCATAATGTGTTTCCGAATGCGTTCTGAATGTGTTGCGAATACGTTCTGAATGGGCATTGAATGTGTTCCATGCTGAAGTACAAAGCGTTCCGAATGTGTTCTGGAAAAAAATATGTTCTAAAAATTAACTCTAGAACACATTTTACGCGTGGAGAACACATTAGGAACGCATTCGGATCACATTTGGAACACATTTGTCATCAGCGGAACGGAATAGAACAGATCCGGAACACATTGGGAACGCTTTTTTTAAAAATGCGTGCCTAATGTGTTCCAAATGTGTGCTGAGCGTTTGCAGTGTAATGAGGTAGCAAATCAGTTTATGGCTGCTACTGGCAAGCGGATCTCCCGAAAAACTGTCTCCTGACGTTTGCATGAATGTGTGCATCCCATTGTCCAGACGTCACCGTACCGCCCGTTTGCAATGGTGCCATCAACAACGCAATTGGACTGATAACGACTGGTCTGCTGTCCTCTTCTCAGATGAGAGTAGATACAGTCTATCGTCTGATTGTCGACGACAACTGATCTGGCGTGATAGTGGTACTGCATATTGTCCAGCAAACGTACAGGAAAGGGACTGATATCCGACATGTAGTGTCATGGTATGGGCTGGCATCATGATCAATGGCCGTACGTCCCTCTATGTGCTTCCAACTGGGACTATGACTGGCCAACGATACATTAATGATGTTCTGCTACCTCATGTTCGCATGTTCCGTGGTGCTGTCGGTGATAGATTCATTTTCATGGACGACAACGCAACATGTCATCGACCAGTCGCTGTCCAGGAGTGTCTTGAGAGCGAGGATATTCAACGCCTCGTATGGCCAGCACGTTCTCCAGATCTGAATCCCATTGAAAATGTGTGGGATGCTTTGGGGAGGAGTCTTGCTGGTCGCCAATGCCCTCCAATAAACAAGGACACCCTCATACGTGCACTGACAGAGGAATGGGATAAATTACCCCAACAGCTGCTTGATAATGTTGTGCAAAGCATGACACAACGTGTGGAATCTTGCATCGCTCTCCATGGTGGCCATATCCCGTATTGACATCTTACGCCGGAACGCCTGCGGACGGTAATTGCCTTTTTTCACGTTTACGTATTCTGCACAAAATGGCCTGTTTGTCCCTTGAACACATTCCAAAGCCTTCTGGATTTCAGAGCACAATAAATTGTCTTTCTTGTAATGTCCTGGCATTCTGACATTATTTTATTTCACTTGGCATCCAACCACACTTACTTTTTTATGCGCTATATAGCCGTTTATGATCCGTCTTTAGCAATTGTCCAGCAGTGTATATGCACGCATATCTGAGAAAGCTCCAACGAGAAAATTCATCCGTTTTGCCGCGACGCACTCACCGCCGTCGTCAGCACAGATTGAGATCCCCATACATTAGTATGATTAAGTATAAAAATGACACAAATGTGAAAGGTATATCAATTCTTAGTAAATGAGAACATTACTGTGGACAATTTCTCGAGGGGAAGTATAATCTATATTCTGATTTGCTTAAAATTTGGTCAGTTTCAGAACCGTCAGTTCTTAATCTTTTTGATTTGCAAAAAAAAGTTTAAATTTAGAGAAAAATTAATATTCTGTGCACATTTTCCTATGGAAGTTACACCAGCAAGTTTTTTAGTTGATGAGCTGACCCATGCAAAGGTACAGCATGATCGCATTTTGAAAACAGTATAACTTTTGATAAAAACGGTCTATTCCTTATTCCCCCAATGGTAAAAAAGTACAAGTATCGTCTCACTGGGCGTGGCCATCAGCTCCACGTCGTCTGCTCAAAGTACTTCTAGTCTGGGACGTCATCCGTACTCCATTTATTCTAACCTCCTTGTACATAATAATGCAAGCTGCACTTGTCAGTTGCCACTTAACGAATCAGCAGTCAGCAAGCAGCAGCAGCAGCGCTCAGTCGAACGGTCTCGTACGCCTGGGGGCATACAGACGCTCCCGACGTAAGAAGAACCGGATTGGTCATGGGATATCAGTGCGTAAGACGCCGACCGGAGAACCATTTCGAGGCAGGTAAGGAGGACTCTATCGAGTAACGGCGACATGTATTGGGCTGAGCGTCATTTTCTTGTAGGACTTCCGTCCACAGTGAGTAGAGTTTTGGTCCCAGCCACCTACAGCGAGATCGCCTTTTGAGCAGGACACAGAAACGGAAGGAATGAGAGCAAGTCTAGCGACTTTGACAGAACAGTTTGTAGTGAGATTAGAGTACAGTAGATGGCGCCACCGTACAAGTACGATATTGCACATAGAGGGGTGAGAGATCACGGCGACATGTAACTGAAGAACTGTTGTTTTATATCATCATCGTCAACCATTATCAATCCACTGCTGGACGAAGGTCTCCCCAAGTTTCCTCCACAACGGTCTGTCTTGTGCCAGTCTCCTCCATGTCACTCCTGCATACTTTCGAATTTCATCCACCCATCTCCCATGTGGTCTTCTTCTGGGTCTTTTCCTGTCCCTTGGAAACCAATCTAAAATTTCGGCTGTCCATCGATGATCTGTCCTTCTGGCAGTATGTCCAGCCCATTGCCATTTCAGGGATTTAACCCTGATCATGATGTCTTCCACTCTTGTCATTTTTCGGATCCACGAGTTCCTCTTCTTATCTCTCCTCGTTACACCAAGCATGCACCTCTCCATGCTTTTTTGAGTTGTCTGCAGCCTTTGTATGTCTCTTTTAGTTAAGGTCCACGTATCTGCACCATACGTAATGCCACATTGGAGGGTGTCTTTTAGTCGCTGAACTGGGAAAACAAGGGGATAAAGATTAATGGAGATTATCTAACCCACCTTCGTTTTGCTGATGACGTAGTCATTTTTGCAACTACCCCAGCAGAGCTGCAGAGTATGACCCAGGAACTTGCTGACAAGAGTAAAGAAGTGGGATTAAAAATGAAATTTCAGAAGACAAAAGTGATGTTCAATGCTTTTACAAGAAATGAAGATGTATCGATTGATGGAGAAAGGTGGACATAACAGGCACGTACGTTTATCTTGGACAGCAGATATCAAGTGAGGGTCACATTGATGATGAAATTAATCGGCGTTGTTTTATATATGGTGATGTAACTCGATCAGGACGTTGGTCCTGTAATAAAGTTGTTCATTTACATATGCGTGTATTTCTATGTGGAGAAAGATGATTGCTAACAATTCTTATTTGATTATGGGCGTTTGGTAATGAAATATTTATCGAATGAAGTGGCGCTGTGACAGAGTGAACCATCCCGGTGGACTAGCTGCCCCATGGTTCGTTACGAGCGCAATAAATGAAAGACATACTTTGTTTTACCATTCTTTAAGACTGTTCTCCTCTTCTTTTCAGGTGTGGTTCAAAAACCGTAGAGGAAAATGGCGTAAAAGAAAAAGACAAGGATAGTAAAGGCGTCCCTACTACTGGAAAAAATACTAGCTCAGATACATCAAAGAGTCCACTTAGCACCTCTGTGGCGCAGTCCAGCACGCCTAACAACGGTGACAATCCACTATGCAGACCATCATCAAAAGTATACTTCAGCATCATCGAAAGATTTGGCATCACTGCCATCGATGGCCCTCTCAGCATCAACGAACGACGCTAGTTCTGTGTCGACGCATGCGATTAGTCCTTCAGCTGCAACGGATTACTACTCTTCATTGAGCAACAGCTGTATGCTTGGACGAACAGCCACCATCTCCAACCCACATCACCAGTACGCCTCTGAACCCTATACTCCGAACGGCTTCCACCAGAATATGCATCCAATATGCGGACCTTCATCTGAGAATACTTCAACATCATCTAGTGATTTGACATCTCTGCCGTTGATGGCCCCCTCAGCATCAACAAACGATGCTAGTTCTGTGGGGACGTCTGAGATCAGTGCTTCAGCTCAAATTGATTACAATGACTTGAACTGTAATAAGGGTATGCAGAGGTTGACACACACCGTTCTCAACCCGTGTCACCAGTACGCCCCTGAAACCTATACTCCGAACGGCTTCCACCAGATTATGCATCAACCATGCGGACCTTCATCAGAACACACTTCACCATCATCGAAAGATTTGACATCTCTACCGTCGATGGCCCTCTCAGCATCAACGAACGACGCTAGTTCTGTGTCGACGCATGCGATTAGTTCTTCAGCTGCAACGGATTACTACTCTTCAATGAGCAATAGCTGTATGCCTAGACGAACAGCCACCATCTCCAACCCACATCACCAGTACGCCTCTGAACACTATACTCCGAACGGCTCCCACCAGAATATGCATTCACTATGCGGACCTTCATCTGAGAACACTTCTACATCATCTAGTGATTTGAGATCTCTGCTGTTGATGGCCCCTCAGCATCAACAAACAACGCTAGTTCTGTGGGGACGTCTGATATCAGTCCTTCAGCTCAAACTGATTACAATGACTTGACGTGTAGTAACGGTATGCAGAGGTTGACACACACCGTTCTCAACCCGTGTCACCAGTACGCCCCTGAAAACTATACTCCGAACGGCTTCCACCAGAATATGCATCAACCATGCGGACATTCATCAGAACACACTTCACCATCATCGAAAGATTTGACATCTCTACCGTCGATGGCCCTCTCAGCATCAACGAACGACGCTAGTTCTGTGTCGACGCATGCGATTAGTTCTTCAGCTGCAACACATTACTACTCTTCAATGAGCAATAGCTGTATGCCTAGACGAACAGCCACCATCTCCAACCCACATCACCAGTACGCCTCTGAACACTATACTCCGAACGGCTCCCACCAGAATATGCATCCACTATGCGGACCTTCATCTGAGAACACTTCTACATCATCTAGTGATTTGAGATCTCTGCTGTTGATGGCCCCCTCAGCATCAACAAACAACGCTAGTTCTGTGGGGACGTCTGATATCAGTCCTTCAGCTCAAACTGATTACAGTGACTTGACTTGTAGTAACGGTATGCAGAGGTTGACACACACCGTTCTCAACCAGTGTCAACAGTACGCCCCTGAAACCTATACTCCGAACGGCTTCCACCAGAATATGCATCAACCATGCGGACCTTCATCAGAACACACTTCACCATCATCGAAAGATTTGACATCTCTGCCGTCAAAGGCCCTCTCAGCATCAACGAACGACGCTAGTTCTGTGTCGACGCATGCGATTAGTCCTTCAGCTGCAACGGATTACTACTCTTCAATGAGCAATAGCTGTATGCCTAGACGCACAGCCACCATCTCCAACCCACATCAGCAGCACGCCTCTGAACCCTATACTCCGAATGGCTTCCACCAGAATATGCATCCACTATGCGGACCTTCATCTGAGAACACTTCAACATCATCGAGTGATTTGACATCTCTGCCGTTGATGACCCCCTCAGCATCAACAAACGACGCTAGTTCTGTGGGGACGCCTGAGATCAGTCCTTCAGCTCAAACTGATTACAAAGACTTGACGTGTAATAACGGTATGCAGAGGTTGACACACACCTTTCTCAAGCAGTGTCACCAGTACGCCCCTGAGACCTATACTCTGAACGGCTTCCACCAGAATATGCATCAACCATGCGGACCTTCATTAGAACACACTTCACCATCATCGAACGATTTGACATCTCTGCCGTCGATGACCCTCTCAGCATCAAAGAACGACGCTAGTTCTGTGTCGACGCATGCGATTAGTTCTTCAGCTGCAACGGATTACTACTCTTCAATGAGCAATAGCTGTATGCCTAGACGAACAGCCACCATCTCCAACCCACATCAGCAGCACGCCTCTGAACCCTATACTCCGAATGGCTTCCACCAGAATATGCATCCACTATGCGGACCTTCATCTGAGAACACTTCAACATCATCGAGTGATTTGACATCTCTGCCGTTGATGGCCCCCTCAGCATCAACAAACGACGCTAGTTCTGTAGGGACGCCTGAGATCAGTCCTTCAGCTCAAACTGATTACAAAGACTTGACGTGTAATAACGGTATGCAGAGGTTGACACACACCTTTCTCAAGCAGTGTCACCAGTACGCCCCTGAGACCTATACTCTGAACGGCTTCCACCAGAATATGCATCAACCATGCGGACCTTCATTAGAACACACTTCACCATCATCGAACGATTTGACATCTCTGCCGTCGATGACCCTCTCAGCATCAACGAACGACGCTAGTTCTGTGTCGACGCATGCGATTAGTTCTTCAGCTGCAACGGATTACTACTCTTCAATGAGCAATAGCTGTATGCCTAGACGAACAGCCACCATCTCCAACCCACATCACCAGTACGCCCCTGAACCCTATACTCCGAATGGCTTCCACCAGAATATGCATCCATTATGCGGACCTTCATCTGAGAACACTTCAACATCATCGAGTGATTTGACATCTCTGCCGTTGATGGCCCCCTCAGCGTCAACAAACGACGCTAGTTCTGTGTGGACGCCTGCGATTAATCCTTCAGCTCAAACTGATTACAATTACTTGATGAGTAATAACGGTATGCAGAGGTTGACACACACCGTTCTCAACCCGTGTCAACAGTACGCCCCTGAAACCTATACTCCGAACGGCTTCCACCAGAATATGCATCAACCATGCGGACCTTCATCAGAACACACTTCACCATCATCGAAAGATTTGACATCTCTGCCGTCGATGACCCTCTCAGCATCAACGAACGACGCTAGTTCTGTGTCGACGCATGCGATTAGTTCTTCAGCTGCAACGGATTACTACTCTTCAATGAGCAATAGCTGTATGCCTAGACGAACAGCCACCATCTCCAATCCACATCACCAGTACGCCCCTGAGCCCCATACTCCGAATGGCTTCCACCAGAATATGCATCCATTATGCGGACCTTCATCTGAGAACACTTCTACATCACCGAGTGATCTGAGATCTCTGTCGTTGTTGGCTCCCACAGCATCAAACAACGACGCTAGTTCTGTGTGGACGCCTGAGATTAGTCCTTCAGCTCAATCAGATTGCATTTACATGATGAACAATAGCTGCATGCAGAGACCGACACCCACCGTTCCTAACCCAAGTCACCAGTACGTCCCTAAACCGTATACTCCGAACGGCTTCCACCAGAGCACGTACGATCATACTTACTACGACAATATGCCACTCAATAACTACGGCCCACCACCTATAGCTCACGAACCACCCCTAGCTGACACTCCAATGAATTACAACTCAAGGATGACAAGTAATTCACATCTGACATGACCCAGCATTCTATAACGACTACTGCAAATGATTTCAGCTTCAGTTGCAGTTATGTGAGAAACCACACTACGGACACTACCGCTGATAAGAGCGGAATCTTTGAATTTCCCAATTTGTAGCCAATTAACAATAAAGATAAAAGAAAATTGTAACTTATTGGGGGGGGGACAACAAAGAAACTGCCTAATGTGAAGGACAGGATATTGTTTTTTTCTAAAGCTGCATTTGTTCCTTGAACTGGTGAAACAACGCATCTCTGAAATTCGTATAGATATATATTTGATATTGACTTGTGTAAATTTGAAAGATATATCGGTAAGCCTGTGTCATCGGAAATGTATATTCTTTTAGAATCCTTTCACAATATTTTACGCGTTACTAGAGCGTTAATCGAACTTTATTGACAGACTTGTATTGACGAGGTCTTGTTGAGATTTATCCATTTAAGGAACTTTAAAAATGTGAATTCTGCACCATGTGAAATATTAGCATAGAGGAGCACTGTGAGGAATGTGTGCGAATAGACGCAGCCGTGCGAGGAATGTGGAATGTACGGATTAAGCAACGGAGGGGTATGAGATATAAAGATGAAGCATTGTAAGGAAAATGAGTTAGCGTGAAACTATGGGTAAAATAGAAAGAACAGCCAAGAAATATAGATGAAACCCTTTCTGGAAATCTTGAAGTTTGGATTTAAACTGGCTTCAACGGAAAACAGCGTATACGCAAACGTGAGCATATTTTATGTTAAATCGTGCATAATTTATGTTAATCGAGGCCTATGATTACACATCACTTGTGAATGTGCGCATTGCTTCTCACAAATGCATATCACACAACGTAACACAGATGACTGGCACATAAATAAACGAAAAAAATATAACTATACTCCGAGTCAATCTAAGAGTGAACCACTATGAAGGGTACGAAACAGCTACCTCCGCTACGGAAAATAGTTCTTAGCGTTTAGAGCGAAAAGCATCAGAATTATTGCTTAGAATCCATTTCTGTTTGCTCAACAGTCTAGCAGACAAAATTGCTATCTAAAAAAAGAATTCTAGAAGTTAGAGCGCTTTTAGAAATAAATTTGTTCTGAGAAGTTGCTGAATCAAGAGCTTCGCATTTTCGGCTATTTCTGCCCACTTGGGATGCAACTCGGACAGGGGGAAGTGGTGGAAGACCTCTCCCAACATTAACAACACAGAAACAATAAATTGACAATCGGGGAAACTCGGAGGGTGCGTTATTTAAACAGGCAGAAGGGGAAGCAGTTTATCCTCCACCAGACCACCACTCACAATCCCCACTGCTTGTGAGATGTGTGGGTTGGATCAGAAAGGAAACAGTAGAAGAGCACATTAACGCGGATGGATACCATTCTTGGGTTCCACGACGAGATGTGATAAGGCTCTCCCGCCTTTCCCAGTAGTACACTTTTGGGGTGAATTGGAGTATAGCTATTTTCTGTTACGTACAACTGCTTACAAAAAAAAAAAAAAGAAGAAATTTGTGACTTCTAAAAATGAAAACACCTTTTGAGGAAGCATAATTTCGGGGGAGTGAATTCGTATAAAAGGATTTTCGTTGGAGATTTTATACGGGGTTTTAGGATTTCATACAAAATCTCAAAATGCAACTTTTATTCCATCTCGTGCTCCACTTTCCTTTGTCTCCACGAAGCGTGAGAGAAATTTCTCTGAGTCAGTTCCCCATTAGACACCGGATGCACGGTTATTTGCTAAGACGACAATGTGTCTATACGTAGTATTTGCCCTTTGTATGTTGAATGGAGATTAACTCCATCGCGCCTCTTTTGATGCTTTTCTGGTTTCAATTTCAATGGTGCCGACTAATGCACATGCCCTCACATTTTTACTTTGAGGCTTAAGATTTACCGAAAAGCGGCGTGGTTCTTTCTCTCAGGGAACAAGGCATTTCTTGGAGACAAGGGAAGGAGGCGAAGGACAGTTGTCTCTAGGTTTAGGCAGCTAGCAGTCACGAAAATACGACGAGGTAATTGCCTCAGGCGAGCCTGGGAAGGTCTTAGGTGGACCGGGAGGTGAGGGGATTTCACGACAGCCCGAGAGATGATCGCAAGCGAGAGAGTTAGAAAATAAAGGACAGCTAACGGACAACCTTTGCAGGCAATTAAATGAAGAAAAAAAATGAAAGTTTTTTAGACATATTTACGTATCGCAAGAAATATTTGCATACTATTTTACTATCATCTTTAACTATATAAGTCTTAGCAACTCAACCACGCAATGTTTATGAAGTTAACAACAAGAATTAAAAGATAGCAACGAACTTGTTAACAGTTATCTAGAATAACATGATGAAAGATACACTTCAAAGCTACTTCTCAGGAAATGAAACAATGAGAATATTGGTTTCTGCAGGACGTCGTCGTTGTCGTTTGAATTGGAATAGATTCTGTTTTAATTTTCACTGCATTTGTATCTCTCTGGTCCTATAAGTTTCCGCAAAAATGCTTGGCATTTTATTTATTTTCCCAACCTGTAATTTCAGAAAAAATTATGTTTTGCAGAATATGTCTTATGTGTTGAATGCCGGGAAAACATTTTCCATCTCTTTGTAGATTCTGTTGAGAACGAAACAATTTGTAGAAGATGTGTATGAGATTTCATTTCAGATTATACTGTAGAATGCAATGTTAGAGCATTCTACAGTATAGTGCATTCTACAGTATAGTGCATTCTACAGTATAGTGCATTCATGCAATGTTAGTGCATTTGTAGAAGATGTGTATGAGATTTCATTTCAGATTATACTGTAGAATGCAATGTTAGTCTTCAAAGAAAGACTGTAAATATGGTCATTAAGATATAAAACATGTGAATAATATTACATCAGTTTCAAATTTCTGTGTAATTATTATTATTATTTTTAATATCCAGAGGACATTTTGTTTCAGATTTGCATTGTATTTCTTACGTCATAAAAATAATATTGTCATTATTTGTCTAATAAATTCTCCACTTCCGTAAGCTGAAGTACTAGGGTGGTAATGTTATAGTAGCGTTAGCGTTGAAAAGTTGGTGGAGGACCTTTTTATTTTTGATTTCCGGGGGTTATAAGGGGGTTGTCGTGAAAAGTGTGTTTCTTGTTAATGACTTTCCAGAAGTTCTGAGTGATTTCAAAATTGCGATTCTGCGGAGTTAAATGATAGTAGAGTGTTGCATCAGCTTCAATTGAAAATTTCAAAGATTGCATTCTGTAATGTTTTTGTCTTTAGAGGGACGTCAAGTAATTTTGCTTCCTATATTTCCAATGGAAAAACTTCTGTACACATTTTCTTCACAATTAATGCGTTCCCAAGGATCAAAATTGGATCATCGATTAAAATGGCTTCATTTTATAATTTGGAATACTTAATATTTTGAAAAACATAACCATAATTATGCAATCCAACATTTGTTTGTCTACTGACGTCATCAAAGTACAGGTCGCGCCATCTTTTTTCTGGTTTCAACACCACCAAAGGAAAAGTCATTGATTTTTAATATAATTATGGTTATGTTTTAGAAAATATTAAATAATCCAAGTTATAAAATGACGCTATTTTAATCGATGTTCAAATTTTCATCCATGGGAACGCTTTAATTGTGAAGAAATTGTGTACAGACCTTTTTCTATTGGAAGTATAGGAAGCAAAATTACTTGACGTCTACCATTGCCATTTGCGGATTGTTTTGTTGAAGCAGTGTGCACTTAAATGACAACTAACAGCTGTGACGTACTATAGAGGTAAGGCACATGTCAAGACGGCAAAGTTGCAGAGATAAATTCGGTCGGTGCAGCTTAATTGGGAAAGCATTCAGCGACGGATGCTTGTTCGATCCCCGGCACAGTCAAATTTGTGTTTCGTTGTATTGGCTCCCAATAGTGGAAATGAATCTATTAGCATTTAGGTTTTTTGAAAAGTGTGTGATGGTCCTTCCACACAACGTCTGGAATTAATGAGAATTCCTTCTTCGCTTCAAAAACGTGTGATGATTCTTCCACACGTCGTCTGGAAAGTGACGAGAACACCTCGTCTGGAAGTGACGAGAATTTCTTCTCCTACAGAGTTACCTCAAGCCTGGGTTACAACAGACTCGAAACCTGCGATTTCTTTCCCCAGTCCTTCTCGGGGAGGGGGAGGGGGGCTTTATATGTCACGTACTACAGAGGTGAAGCTCATGTCTAGAGGGCAAGTAGCAGTGATAAATTCCGTCATTCAGCTTAACTGGGAAAGCATTCGATTCTGGAGCAAAAGAACTCTTGGTCGACTCGTCACCGACAAATTTCTGTTTTGCTATGCGGTCACAGAGACTGAAATAGCAAGAATGGAACTTACATAGTATCCAAAGACTGGCTTTTGGCTTTCTGGTTGTTGACTAACAAATCCACTTTGCGGAATTGCAACGCAGTTTAGTAACACATACATAAAACAATCTCGCAGACACAATCACATAATCAACGTAGATAACTCATTTGCCGTACAAATCATCAGAATAATACGGTGTCTAAATTTAAAGCAGTATATAGTTTGTGACGTACCTGCCAGCAGGACGCACACGACATAAAGGCAGATAGGAATCAGAATAATCGTCTGCGTAGCTCAGTTGGTAGAGCGACTTGTTCCGGAATAAGCGGCCTCGGGTTCGAATCCCGGCGTAGACCAAAAATGACGGAGAAATTTACTTCGTTATAATGGCGCCCGAACTATCCGGATGACCCGGCCGTTCAAAATCTCGCATTGGTGTGATATTTCCACACCGCGAGACAGGAAAAATCAAAGAATCCCTTCTCCAGCGCTTCGAAAAATAAAAATGTGTGATGTTGCATTCCACACAGCATATTGACTGGGAGTTCTCAAGTGCACGTTCTATAGTGGATGGCTGCCTGCAACGATTCATGGTCACGGCTGACCCGTGGGCCATGCCCCCTCTTTCGGGGGGGGAGATGTGACGTACCTGCCAGCAGGACGCACACGACATAAAGGCAGATAGGAATCAGAATAATCTTCTGCGTAGCTCAGTTGGTAGAGCAACTTGTTCCGGTATAAGCGGCCTCGGGTTCGAATCCCGGCGTAGACCAAAAATGACGGAGAAATTTACTTCGTTATAAGTTTTATGTTAACACTACACGCACCTGTCCACACTGGGTGCGTTTTTTATTTACTTCCGACTCACTGTCAACCGGTTTTTTTTTATTGGAGGTTTAACGACCACCGTGAGCAACTCAATGGGCTATAAACAGTCGCCCGTCCCTAATTTAGGGTCACTGGTTCCAGGGAAGGGAGAGAGCCAGTGCCGTAAGACAAACACAACATCCATGCCTCACCGGGATTCGAACCCGGACCCCGTTCGGACGAATGATCAGAGGCCATCGCTTAGACTACTGCGCCACCGGTGCGGCACTGTCAACAGTTGCCAAGAGGTATAAAGAAATTCGGAGGATCTGACATGACGTTCAGAAAGAAATATAGCTGAGATGTAACATAATTTACGTAAAAAACGACTCACTGAAAGGAAAGTTAAGAGAAATAAGTCACTTGCTCAAAAAAGGCCAACGCTGTGTCTTTGGCAATTACTCCGTACAAATGATACCTCTGCGCCTGAAATCCCAGAAAACTGTGTGCCTATATTTTCCAGATGCTATTCCTCCTTCCCTACAATAATCGAAAGTAAAACATTTCGATGTAACGAAAACGGGTAACGGTGCTACATTATCAAAACCATTGTTGAAATGTGATCGTGCCGCCTGCTGTCCCGTAAAGTGACGTAACAATAGGTAATTTCATTGCTACTCATCAATATCTTTCACTGAGCGATCGCCGAACATTATTTCATCACGTTTAACATAAACGTAATGATATTTCGTTGCAATCTGCATAAATTACGATGCTAAATGAGATAAAATCAGTTACAAAAATACATTTTGCTGCTATGCATCTTTCCCTGTAGTTGTAAAGTATCCATCGTAATAAAATTTGGCTTCCTCTCTACTCACCCAACGAGGGCGTGGGAGGGTGGTTCTTTGGTGTTGATGAGAGCTTTAAAATGATGAATAGCACGATGGGGTGTAACCTGTGGGTATCCTTAACCAAAAGGTAGTAACCCCCGTCACTAACACACTTGCGATTCAGCTTTTCTTTCTATCTTGAGGTCAGCCCATGCGCAGATGGGCTTTCTTTACTACATCACATTTCATCGGTGTCAGGGTAGTTTCTTACGGTTTTCTAAATCTGAGAAATACATAATGATAATAATAGTTTTTGAAAACCTAAACAGTCGAATTCTCTTTCTGTTGCCGCAGTCACATTTTAGTAAATACACACTATTATCACTCACATATCTTCTTTCATTGCTTTTACGACAACATGCATTAATCATCCTATCTAAGTATCACTCAATGTCAGGAATTAGTAAACCTTTGTTGTTCCTTATTATGATTTAATAAAATTTAGAATATACCGGATCGTGGGTCGTGACTGACGAGGATATATGCAATGTGTTGCACGTATCATCATCATCATCATTGTCAACCATTATCAATCCACTGCTGGACGAAGGTGTCTCCCCAAGTTTCCTCCACAACGGTCTGTCTTGTGCCAGTCTCCTCCATGTCACCCCTGCATACTTTCGAATTTCATCCACCCATCTCCCATGTGGTCTTCTTCTGGGTCTTTTCCAGTCCCTTGGAATCCAATCTAAAATTTCGGCTGTCCATCGATGATCTGTCCTTCTGGCAGTATGTCCAGCCCATTGCCATTTCAGGGATTTAACTCTGATCATGATGTCTTCCACTCTTGTCATTTTTCGGATCCACGAGTTCCTCTTCTTATCTCTCCTGGTTACACCAAGTATGCACCTCTCCATGCGCCTTTGAGTTGTCTGCAGCCTTTGTATGTCTCTTTAGTTAAGGTCCATGTCTCTGCACCATACGTAAGCACTGGAAGGATGCATTGATCAAACACTTTTCTTTTAAGACATAATGGCATATTGCTCTTGAAAATTATGCTGTTTCTTCCAAAAGTTCTCCTGGTAAGTTTTGTACGCCGATTAATTTCTTCATCAATGTGACACTCACTTGATATCTGCTGTCCAAGATAAACGTACGTGTCTGTTATCTGCAGCTTTTCTCCATCAAACTATAAATCTTCATTTCTTGTAAAAGCATTGAACATGACTTTTGTCTTCTGAAAGTTCATTTTTAATCCCACATATGAATGTATAATGCTGAATCACTCGTTTTATTCCGCACCCAAAAATATCTCGGCATGCGACAGATGCATAGCATAAATTTTCTACAAAGAGTACCAGGGTACTCTCTCGATTATTTTCCCTTCCCCTTTCTGGGAGAAGTAGTCGACGATGTTGAAATGACCGAATTTTTTTATTGAGAGTCATAGTGATGCACCTAACTCTTAATCTGTGACATTGATGTGCAGGAAATCATTACCTTTGCTTTGCTTGCGAGTCAGTAATGTAGTTAACGCGTCTTTCTTAATTCCGAGAGCAAGCTGACGCGGGACCCTCAGCCTGGGGCGGATTGGTTCGACTAAACCAGCCCGGGTGCGTGTGTTTTCGGTCCACTCTGAAAACACACGCACCAAATAAGAACTCCACATAAATTAAATTCCATCATCGAAAAACTCTTTAGATCCTGGATGAAAGGGAACTGTTGAAAAATGCATCGTAAAACGAATTCAGTCATGAACACAATTTAACGGTGAAAGCACTTTAAAAAATCGCCCATGATTGAATTCAGCCTAGAAACAGATTATTTTATTCCTTTGAAAAATTTGATTGTGACACAGAAATAAATAAATAATGAACCAGGAGTCTTGCAGACCCCAATTTCTAGCTAAAGCACCAAGAAGATCGTTCTAGAAACGCTGACATGTTCACGTGCTACATAACAACTTTCCTGCGCAATTAATTTTATATTTATTTTTGTCCTTCTGCGCAATGGTATTAGTATCTCTTCCTTGAGTGGACTTCTTTTTGACGTAGGACTACGTCTGACTCCGCGGGTAGTATGGGGAGACCTTCGGCCTACCGCCTGTAACAAAAATAAATCCCAATTGAAATCATTATAGTGTTAAAAATACGTGCCGCCCTCACTAATCGTGTTAGCATATTCGTGTACAGCGTGGAGTCCCATTCCCGTACTGCGCTATACATCGTACGCGCTACGCTTTCCTCGCTCCCTGTGCGCGGGAGAGATGATGTAATATTTCTGGGTGTGCCGCCATGTTTGACTCAGTCTTTCTCGGCAACAGTGCTGAGACGTGCCAAGCCCGAGCTCTAAGCCCATCTTGGCCCCGACCAGGGGTCGGGCTCCATAATACTTACTGGGATCAAGCCCTGACAGAAGGAAAGAATTTTCTTTGTTTTTTCAAATATGATTTTGTATGATTTATCACACGAGACTTTTTTTACACTTTCTAGTCGTTAAATAGAATTCTTCGGCAGCTGTGTGTAGCTGAGGAGTGGAAACTCGGCAGGGTTATTCACTCCGGGCTTGGGTAACAAATGCCGTAGTCCATGAATCCCTGAATTTCTGTGAAGGAAAAGTTCCTTAAGAACTATAGGTAGTAGACAGCAAGCTTACGGAATTTTGCTCCCTACCTCAAGTGGACAGCTCTCTGCTAATTCTACTGAGCAACGTACGACATAGATTGTTGTGCCTCTCGATCTGTCCTGACTCCCAACCCCCCGAAACATTTCAGGAAAAACTGAATAGCCAATAGGTAATGATTTTTAATGCCTGAACATGTTAATCATAGTTTTAGAGCCCGTTCGGGCTCGAGCTGAGATACTTCGGACTTGCTCGGGCTCTTAAAACTGAACCCGAACTCAGCTCTGCTCGGCAACCGTGAGCGCAACACAACTGTACTTGGTATCGTTTTAAAGCTCTCGACGAGATCTATTCATATATACCGAGAACGTTTCGCATTGCTTTGAACTCAGCATTTTAAAAATTGTTCTCTTGTAAACCTGTGGACACTTTTTCGGTTTATCTCGATAACCGTGAGTGCAAAACGACTGTGCGTGGTATCGATTTAAAGCTCTCCACGAGATCTATTGGGTTGGTGCGAATGAAATATCCGACAAAGGACCAGCACACGTGGACCGCTAGAACGAAAAAGTAGGACAACTTACCTAGGCAAAATAATCCCCCTCGGCATCAAAACATACAGTAGTTGCCATCTGTCCAGCAGGGCCATGATCACGGAACGAAAAAAGACGTGTGGCTGAGACCTGAAGGAGTCATCAACTGCTCGTTGTCTATCGTGAACTGTTTCCGGGACAGGAAGCTACCCAGGCGACGAAACAGATGACAGTCTGTCGGAGACAAGTCCGGGTAATAGGCAGGATGAAGCAGTGCTTCATAGCCCAAGGCACTTAGTGTCAGCATCGTTCGTTGTGCGATATGAGGGCGAACGTTGTCCTGGAGCAGAAGAACACCATGTCTGTTGACCAAAGCCAGTAGTTTCTGAAGCAATTTCTGGTGCATCTGGTGTCATTCAGCACAATAACCTTCTGCAGTGACGGTTTGGTCTCTTGCCAAGAAACTCCGATGAATTATACCGGCTGTGGAACACCAGAGAAGGGGCATCATCTTTTAGGTGTGTAGGGGATGGCTTAGGATGCCGTCCAGCAGACTGTGCGTTGCTTAACCATTGTGCAGATCGTTTCCGATTATCATAAAGAACCCACTTCAAGTCGCAGGTAATGATTCGATGCAGTAGAGGTTCCCGTTTATTTCTGGAAAGCAGCGACGTGCAGACTTTTAAACGCCTAGTCTTGTTGGCAGTTGTCAACTCATGCGGCAGCCACATGTCCAGCTCTTTGACCATACACAGCGCAGCCAGACGCCGAACAACTGTCGCGTGGTGGACACCTACTTCTGCCGCTATCTTACGACAGATTTTTCGCGTGTCCGCTTCAACCACACGTAAAAGAACATCGCCAGAAAAAAGCAATAGGCCGGTGACCACGTGCTTCACTTTGCAGGTCCGTATCTCCGCTTCGAAACTTCACAAACCATCGCCAAATGGTTCGTTCATTGGCTGTATTTTCCCCAAACGCTTTGTTAACGTTTCGAGCGGCAATTCCTGCAGACTTACATAGTGTGGATCCATACAGGAAGATGGCTATTAAATCCGGCGTCTGCATGTTTCCTTTGCAGGACACGTTACGTCCGAACAAGCCACGCCTGAACCTTGTTCTTCGCACACGTGCCAGCTATTTTTAGTAACCCTGTGAAACAATACCCGGAATACCTGTGGGAGGTTCCATTCCGTTGTGTTATGGGGCCTTTTATTCGCACCAACCTAATATTCAAATATATAAAGAACATATCACAATGGTTTAAACTAAAATTTTTAAATATTGTTTTCGTGTTAACGGGTTAACGTTTTCGACAATGCAGCGGAATTCGCAGAATGAACGCAAGCAAAAGTGAAGAAAATCAAAACGAGAGGCAAGAGCAAGTGATGATGAATGTAAGTAACCCAAGAGGACTGCAGCCCAGCGAAGTAGAGAATATCGAAAACACCTGAAAGCAGCCGACGCCAAACAAAAATTCAACGCACAGATCGAACCCATACCCAGCTCATCTCGAACTCTCCTTCGTGTTCGCAGTGTATCCAGCATTATTTGTAAAAATTATGTAAGCTACTTTTCATATAGACCTGTGCTGGCTATAACAGATTAAATAAACGCTTTGAAACCATACTCGACCATAACTCATTTCAACTTTCCGATCTGCAAATCGTACTCATACGTTCCAAACTGACGGCTCAGTTAGAAGTGAGCCTACCTGTTCTTTTTTTAAAGCCGACCCATCATTTTCAACCCAGGAAGCACCGTTGCGACCCATGAATCAGTACCAGTAAATCATTGTTTGTTTTAAGATAAATATGGGTTGACACGGATTTCAGAATACCTCTCTGGGGGAAAATCGCTTTGGGCTCTGTGTCAGCCGGTGTATTCGTGAACGGGATTATAGGCTATCGCAATGGATACTACTAGTGTATAGGCAGTCGCAATTGATACTAGTGTATAGGCAGTCGCAATGGATACTACTGTATAGGCCTTCGCAATGGATACTAGTGTATAGGCCATCGTAATGGATAAGTGTATAGGCCATCGTAATGGATAAGTGTATAGGCCGTCGCAATGGATACTAGTGTATAGGCCATCGTAATGGATACTAATGTATAGGCCGTCGCAATGGATACTAGTGTATAGGCCGTCGCAATGGATACTAGTGTATAGGCCGTCGCAATGGATACTAGTGTATAGGCCATTGCAATGGATACTACTGTATAGGCCGTCGCAATGGATACTAGTGTATAGGCCATTGCAATGGATACTACTGTATAGGCAGTCGCAATGGATACTAGTGTATAGGCCGTCGCAATGGATACTACTGTATAGGCCGTCGCACAATGGATACTAGTGTATAGGCCGTCGCAATGGATACTAGTGTATAGGCCATCGTAATGGATACTAGTGTATAGGCCGTCGCAATGGATACTAGTGTATAGGCCATCGTAATGGATACTAATGTACAGGCCGTCGCAATGGATACTAGTATATAGGCCGTCGCAATGGATACTAGTGTATAGGCCGTCGCAATGGATACTAGTGTATAGGCCATCGCAATGGATACTAGTGTATAGGCCGTCGCAATGGATACTAGTGTATAGGCCGCCGCAATGGATACTAGTGTATAGGCCATCGCAGTGGATACTAGTGTATAGGCCATCGCAATGGATACTAGTGTGTACTTCGACATTACAAGAGAAGAGTAAGGCACACCAATGACCTTGAGTCCCATGTGCAACGACCCGTAATTGTTCTTTCATTTAGCTTAATTAATTTATAATAGTGTCCTTCATCTGGTGGCACACTTTTTACATACTATACCGTGCAAATTAATTGGGACAAGATATTTTATTCTCAGAATTGTAATGTGATCGCCAGTTGATGTCGGAAACCCACTTAAACCGGTTTTATCAGTTGTGAAGTGGTGTGACTGTCAGAACTTGATAGTAAGAATGTGGTTTGACCGGTTTTAAACAGGAAATAGGCAGTTCAGCTTAAGTTGTGAGCCTTCGTGTGTGACAGGTGGATGTTAGTTTCTGCTCTCTGTGAGTACGTGTTGCTTTCGTGTATTGAAAAATGGATATTTCCCCAAGAAAGCGTGCAAAAATAATTGCTCTGAAGGATCACACTTCTATGACAGTGAGAGATATCACTTCTGCAGTTGGTGTAGGCAAATCAAGTGTAGCAAGACTGCTTACGCGATACAATGCATCTGGATCATCGTCTCCAAAAAGGCGAGGTAAATGTGGAAGAAAACGAAAAAACAACTCCACGAACCGATAAATATCTAATCAGAAATAGTAAAATGAATAAAAAAAAAAAACATGCACCGACCTTCAAAGATATTTATTGGATAGTGGTTGTGATGTTAGTGATTCAACTGTACGCCGTAGACTTCTGCTACAAATCCGAAAGCTTCAGAAAAAAAACACGCATTTACAGAAACAGTATTAATGACGCAACGATAATTCGCAATAGTGGAAAATATTTTCACCTTGTTCCGGTAACAATGGTGAAATCATTCATTTCTCATAGTAGAGTCAGCTTACCGGTTGGTAGTCTATTCAATCTGAAAACAGGGAATCTGGCTGTGTGTAAAAAATGAAAAAAGAAAGAAAGAAATGCTGATGCACAAATTAAAAATGTGAGAACCAAGCAATCGAAACAGTTATGCGAGAGGAGGAAGAAGCACTTTTCACGGATTCACACCGACTAACAGAGTGAGAAAAATTAACGCACTTTGTCAGCGAAGGGAAAAATGGAACATACCCGTAGCCGACTTGTGAACTGTGCCTCGTTCGTAGGGAAAGTGATTACACCGCAGGTAGCAGACGTACACACGCGGTGCTCCATTGTACGTTAGAGAAGACTCCTCCCTTACAGTTGCAGGCTCCTCCCACTCCTTTCTTATTTCAACTAATTGAATTACAGAAATCCTCCTGACAACTTTCATCAGTCTACTGGCTTTAGCCAACCGGATTATCAGAGCAGATGGGTGTGATCTCCAATCGTCGCTGGAGTGGTAAACATCCATTGGAGGATAAAGTTGAATGAAGACCTTAACACATGTGTGATCTGTAGCTCCAACCTCCTATCGACTGCTCACTTTCCCCCTAATACACACCAGTAATTCGCCTTTAAATTCATGCCCAGCGTTGCCAGCCAGGGACGGATTAGGATGACCAAATCAAAGTTCTTTAACCTTGGACCAAACCAGGACGCGAAATATTTATTCAGCAATCCTGGATGAAAGAGTCTTTAGAGTCGAGTGATACCTAATCCGCCCCTGGCTGGCAACGCTGAACACGAATTTAAAGGCGAATTACTGGTGTGTATCAAGGCTTCTTGAATTGGAAGAGGAACTACAAAGGATCAAGTGGGATATCTTCGGGCTAAGTGAAGTAAGGAGAAAAGGAGAAGATCTCGTTGAACTGAAAAGTGGACATCTCTTCTACTATCGTGGGACAGATACTGGCAGAACTAGTGGTGTTGGATTTATAATAAACAAGAAACTGAAGGATAAAGTTGTAGAAGTTGAAAGTTCCTCTGACAGAGCTGCACGACTCGGTATCCAACTCTCGAGAAGATACCAAGCTCAGATTATTCAAACTTATGCACCAACCACAAGTCATCCTGAAGAAGAAATTGAATAATTTTATGAGGAAATTCGTCATCTAAATAATAAAGGTAAGCAGCACTTGAAGATAATTATGGGAGATTTCAATGCAAAAATAGGACAACGGCAACAGAATGAAACTTCAGTAGGTAAATTCGGTCACGGCAACAGAAACCAGCGTGGAAATACTCTCGTTGAGTTTGCAGAGGCAGAAGGGTTTTTCATCTTGAACTCCTTCTTCAAGAAAAAGCCACACAGGAAACGGACATGGAGACATCCAAATGGGACGACAAGTGAAATTGATTTTATTATGTGTAACAAAAAATTCGTCATAGAAGACTGCAGTGTGCTGAACAAGTTCAACACAGGTAGTGACCGTAGATTGGTGAGATGTAAGATGCACCTCAACACTAAACTCGAACGTGGCAAGCTCATATGACAAACAAAATGTATTGACATAACCAACCTTAAAAAACACCATAATACCTTCAAGTTGGAACTAAAGAACAGATTCTCTGCTTTAGAAGGCCTAACATCGGAAGAAGTGGACATTTCTGAAGTTAACAGAAAAGTAATCAAAGCTCTTATGGAAACAGCAACAAAATTAGTTGGGTCTAAGAACAAGGTGCATGTGAAGAAATTATCAGGAAAAACCAAAATGTTGGTGCAAAAAAGAAGAAAGATGGGGACAACTAAAGAAGATGTGACTTCCAAAGTGGAATACATAGAGCTATGCAAGACAGTACGAAAAAGTATCACTGAAGACATAAGGAAATTCAACTGTGAACTAGTGAGGGAAGCAATTGAAAACAACCAAAGCCTAAAAATAGCAAAGGGACATCTAAGTAAGGGAAGAAAACAGATTATGGCACTGAGAAAAGAAGATGGTTCTCTAACAAGAAATAGAGGCGAAATTTTGACAAGAGTGCAAGATTTCTACTCCAAATTATATGAAAGGGATGATACATGTACTCCAGGCATCATGAAAGGTACCAGAGTTCTTCCAGTCCTTCCAGCAGAAGTTGCACATGCAATCGAGAACATGAAGCTGGGGAAAGCTCCAGGAGAAGATGGAATTACTGTAGACATCATACAAGAAGCAAGTGGAGAAATCGAAACAGTACTCGCCCAAATTTTCACTCGATGCCTTAATGAAGGGAAAATTCCTGAGGATTGGAACAACGCTATAATGATCTTGCTACATAAAAAAGGTGACATTGAGGATCTCAGGAACTACAGACCTATCAGCCTCCTATCAGTGGTTTATGAAATCTTCACTAAAGTTCTTTCACACCGCTTGAAGGTAACACTGGACATGGCTCAACCGAGAGAACAAGCTGGATTCAGGAGTGGCTACAGCACAATAGATCGTATCCACGTACTGAGAGAACTAATTGAAAGAGCGAGGGAATATGAACTTCCATTGTGCATGGCTTTTATCGATTATGAAAACGCCTTTGATTCGGTGAAACCATCAGTAGTTACAATGGCTCTGAAATCCTGCGGTATTGAAGATGCATACATTAATATTATTAATAACATCTATGAAAATGCAAGTGCAAAGATTCGTCTGTTTGAAAATACAACGCACATAAAAATTGGAAAGGGAGTGAGACAAGGTGACACCATATCTCCGAAGCTCTTTAATGCCACATTGGAGGGTGTTTTTCAGTCGCTGAGCTGGGAAAACAAAGGGATAAAGATTAATGGAGATTATCTAACCCACCTTCGTTTTGCTGATGACGTAGTCATTTTTGCAACTACCCCATCAGAGCTGCAGAGTATGATCCAGGAACTTGCTGACAAGAGTAAGGAAGTGGGATTAAAAATGAACTTTCAGAAGACAAAAGTGATGTTCAATGCTTTTACAAAAAATGAAGATTTATCGATTGATGGAGAAAAACTGGAGATAACAGACACGTACGTTTATCTTGGACAGCAGATATCAAGTGAGGGTCACATTGATGAAGAAATTAATCGGCGTACAAAACTTGCCTGGAGAGCTTTTGGAAGAAACAGCATAATTTTCAAGAGCAATATGCCATTATGTCTTAAAAGAAAAGTGTTTGATCAATGCATCCTTCCAGTGGTTACGTATGGTGCAGAGACGTGGACCTTAACTAAAAAAGACATACGAAGGCTGCAGACAACTCAAAGCAGCATGGAGAGGTGCATGCTTGGTGTAACCAGGAGAGATAAAAAGTGGAACTCGTGGATCCGAAAAATGACAAGAGTGGAAGACATCATGATAAGAGTTAAATCCCTGAAATGGCAATGGGCTGGACATACTGCCAGAAGGACAGATCATCGATGGACAGCTGAAATTTTAGATTGGATTCCAAGGGACAGGAAAAGACCCAGAAGAAGACCACATGGGAGATGGGTCGATGAAATTCGAAAGTATGCAGGGGTGACATGGAGGAGACTGGCACAAGACAGACCGTTGTGCAGGAAACTTGGTCCAGCAGTGGATTGATAATGGTGACGATGACGATGATGATGATGATTAGGGGAAAAGTGAGCAGTCGAGAGGAGGTTGGAGCTGAAGTTCACACATGTGTTAAGGTCTTCATTCAACTTCATCCTCCAATGGATGTTTACCACTCCAGCGACGAAGCGATGATTGGAGATCGTATCCATCTGTTATGATAATCTGGTTGGCTAAAGCCAGTAGACTGATGAAAGTTGTCAGGAGGATTTCTGTAATTCAATTAGTCGAAATAAGAAAGAAATGGGAGGAGCCTGCAACTTTAAGGGAGGAGTCTTCTCTAACGTACAATGGAGTACCGCGTGTGTACGTCTGCTACCTGCGGTGTAATCACTTTCCCTACGAACGGGGCACAGTTCACAAGTCGGCTACGGGTATGTTCCATTTTTCCCTTCGCTGACAAAGTGGGTTAATTTTTCTCACTCTGTTTGTCGATGTGAATCCGTGAAAAGTGCTTCTTCCTCCTCTCGCATAACTGTTTCGATTGCTTGGTTCTCACATTTTTAATTTGTGCATCAGCATTTCTTTTTTCTTTTTTCATTTTTTACGCACAGCCAGATTCCCTGTTTTCAGATTGAATAGACTACCAACCGGTAAGCTGACTCTACTATGAGAAATTAATGATTTCACCATTGTTACCGGAACAAGGTGAAAATATTTTCCACTATTGCGAATTATCGTTGTGTCATTAATACTGTTTCTGTAAATGCGTGTATTTTTCTGAAGCTTTCGGATTTGTAATATACTCAAGCTCATTCTACTCGGGAATGTTATGTAAATCTAACCCAGTGGCACTAGGATTTCTTTTTGTTCATTCTGTTGAAAACTGCTACCTTTCGAAATTCAACTATTTCAAGATTTGCACTTCTCGACGATTCAGAAAATCATTGTGTCCTCTTGAATTGAACATGAATTAGTTTAACACATGCGCAACAATTAATGTAAACCATAAAGTTTTCGCATTCCGTATACAAATGTAGAAGCAAGTTGAAAATTCGAACTAATGGTTGTTCAGATTTTATATGTGTTCGGATTATCGAACATGTAAAAAATTCAAATACGCTAACATTTCTACATTATACCGGGTGCGCCCATAAAAGAGGCCCCGTGGCCAGACGTTGTTTGGCGAGTTTCCAGTTAAAACCGCTTTGTTCCAGTTCTAATCGGTTTCTGCGTGTACAGCAGTAAAGGAATTCTCCGGAGTGGTTAGTCACAGCCAGAGGTACGCGGTCATAAGTGGTTAGTCACAGCCAGTAGGTACGGCGGTCATAAGTGTAAGTGAAGAGAGAACAAAGGCAACGGAAATGGTTTTAAGTACGGGAGAGCGGATTTTTATTGTAGAACAGTGTTTCAGAAATAACTCATACAAGGTTTTAAATTAGTTCTTTACAGAAAAATCACTACATTGTACAGCACCAGCAAAATCAGTGCTACAGAAGTTAGTGCGAAAATTTCGTGAAACCGGCAGGTGTGCAACAGGAAAAGAAACAAATCCAAGACAATTCGTATTGAAGACAATATCAAGGATGTGTGCACAATGATGTTACAAAGCCCTAGGAAGTCGATTCGCCGATTTTCGTCTGCCACGTCATGCCGACGCATATTAAGGTGGATTTGCATTTTCGGCCGTACAAAGTTATGACGCTTGTGACGTGCCTGCCCCCCGCAGGACGCACACGACATAAAGGCAGATAGCAGCGACAACGAACGTCTGCGTAGCTCAGTTGGTAGAGCGACTTGTTCCGGAATAAGTGGACTCGGGTTCGATTCCCAGGGTGGACCAAAAATGACGGAGAAATTTATTTCGTTATAATAGCGCCCGAACTTCCCGGCCGTTCAAGATCTCGCAATGGTGTGCTGTTCTTTCCACACCGCGAGACAGGAAAAATAAGAGAATCCCTTCTTCAGCGCTTCGAAAAATAAATGTGTGTGACGTTGCATTCCACACACCAGATTGACTGGGAGTTCTCAAGTGCACGTTCCACAGATGATGGCTGCTTGCGACAATTCATGGACACGGCTGACCCGTGGGCCAAGCCCCCGGCCCTCTTTCAGGGGGGATGTGACATGCCTGCCCCGCAGGACGAACACGACATAAAGGCAGATAGCAGCGAAAACGAACGTCCGCGTAACTCAGCTGGTAGAGCGACTTCTTCCGGAATAAGTCGACTCGGGTTCGATTCCCGGCGTGGACCAAAAATGACGGAGAAATTTAGTTCGCTATATACGCTCCAAAAACTTAAAACTCCTGATTATGCAATATTGTAAGTGGTTTCAGGAGACCTTTGTCAGCGGTGAAATGGACTCAGCACTTTATTACATGACAGATGAAGCATGGTTTCATCTGTCCGGGTATATGTCAATGCGCAAAACAGCAGGATTTGGACCGACGCGAATCCCAGACGGACAATGGAGACTCCTCTGTACGATAGGCGCTTGGTG
Source organism: Macrothele yani (assembly GCA_039090855.1). Lineage (NCBI taxonomy): Eukaryota > Metazoa > Arthropoda > Arachnida > Araneae > Macrothelidae > Macrothele > Macrothele yani. The sequence continues at coordinate 40,072,803 of CM077004.1, forward strand.
TGCTGTGTCTACGAAGAGGATAGTCGGCCCATTCTTTTTCACTGACATCAAGTTGTAAATCAATTGTTGAAAACGCAGGTAAATTACTCCTGTTTTCTGTCATTTCAACTATTCTTTACCATGTATGTATCATTGCCTGACTGTTGTCGTTCATTATACTCGGACCTCTTTTATATGGTAGACCCTGTATTATACAAATACATGTACCAAAAATGAGCAACTGTACACAAAAAAAAAAAAAAAAAAAAAAATTACTTACGCAAAGATTTTTTTTTTTTTTTTTTTTTTTTGTTATGCAGTACGGAACAAGTTTGCCATTTTTACTACCACTGTAAAATTTTTAAACATAAAGTAAAAATTCCAAAACTTACCAATAATTCCAAGCCAGTTCTAATTGTCATTTTATGCTGAATGCAGGAGAAATAACTTTCCTCCCGGCTCACAGTGAACAATGGGGCTGAGGAATGAAGCAAGGGGTGGTACTGCCGTGACAATGGGTCGTAAAATATTAACCCCGCAGGGAACAAGCGACTGGGGAAGTTTTTGCCCCGTTGTCTCTGATTATCAGAAGTCACCTCCAGCTTCGACACGTCGCCCCCAAAATGCTTGCACTCACAAAATTAAGCGATTACATTATCATCAAGTGCCAAGTTAAAATGAACGGACTATACTTCAACTTTCCACCACCACAAAAAATAAATAAATAAAAGTGGAGGGAAACATGTTCGGACTGTTGACGTTTCTGATTTTTGACGTTGGGATTTTCGACGCTCTACTGTATTTAAAAACATGTGAAAAAAATGCATCGCTTAGTTACACCGCCATAGTTTGCCTGCATACTGCGTTTTTCTTGTCAACATATGAATTCAGGAATGAATAACCAGATAAAAGTATAATTCAAAGGTAAGTGTATTATTATTTGTGAAGCTCGTCTATTATACACTGCTGGACAATTGCTAAGGACGGATCATAAACGGCTATATAGCGCATAAAAAAGTAAGTGTGGTTGGACGCCAAGTGAAATAAAATAATGTCATAATGCCAGGACATTACAAGAAAGACAATTTATTGTGCTCTGAAATCCAGAAGGCTTTGGAATGTGTTCAAGGGACAAACAAGCCATTTTGTGCAGAATACGTAAACGTGAAAAAAATGCAATTACCGACCGCAGGTGTTCCGGCGTAAGATGTCAATACGGGATATGGCCACCATGGAGCGCGATGCAAGATTCCACACGTCGTGTCATGCTTTGCACAACATTATCAAGCAGCTGTTGGGGTAATTTATCCCATTCCTCTGTCAGTGCACGGATGAGGGTGTCCTCGTTTATTGGCGGGCATTGGTGACCAGCAAGACTCCTCCCCAAAGCATCCCACACATTTTCAATGGGATTCAGATCTGGAGAACGTGCTGGCCATACGAGGCGTTGAATATCCTCGCTCTCAAGACACTCCTGGACAGCGACTGTTCGATGACATGTTGCGTTGTCGTCCATGAAAATGAATCTATCACCGACAGCACCACGGAACATGCGAACATGAGGTAGCAGAACATCATTAATGTATCGTTGGCCAGTCATAGTCCCAGTTGGAAGCACATAAAGAGACGTACGGCCATTGATCATGATGCCAGCCCATACCATGACACTACATGTCGGATATCGGTCCCTTTCCTGTATGTTTGCTGGACAATATGCAGTACCACTATCACGCCAGATCAGTTGTCTTAGACAATCAGACAATAGACTGAATCTACTCTCATCTGAGAAGAAGACAGCAGACCAGTCATTATCAGTCCAATTGCGATGTTGATGGCACCATTGCAAACGGGCGGTACGGTGACGTCTGGACAATGGGATGCCCACAACAGGACGGCGGGCGTATAGTCCTCCTTCATGCAAACGTCTGGCGACAGTTTTTCGGGAGATCCGCTTGCCAGTAGCAGCCATAAACTAATTTGCTACCTCACTAGCTGTGCTGCGCCGGTGTCTTTTTGTTGATAGCACTATGTACCGATCTTCTGCGGGTGTCGTACTGCGAACACGACCTCCCCCGTGACGTTTGCTACACTCTCCATTTGTTTGAAATGATTTCCAAAGCCTTGAAACAACACTGTGGCTGACGTCGAACTCCCTGGCAACATCTGTTATTTTTCGCCCTTCTTCAATCTTGCCAATAATACGGCCACGAGTAAAATCATCTAGGTGATGTCGGGAAGACATACTGAAACTTGCAAGTTCGTCAATTGATTCTTTCCTTTTCGACTTTGCGTTTGAACAACAACGGTCAATACGCGTCAAATCCTTTATATCTCTTATCAGCGCTATGACGTCACTAACAAGTTCGGTAATCCAAAATTTGCATACGCACAACACGTCTTACTGTATCCCGCACTTATGCTAATTTCCACATTTTCCTGCCTTCCATTTTATGGTTGCTATCGTTGCTATTGTCATCCGTCCTTAGCAATTGTCCGGCAGTGTATATACTTGCGTACAGTGGCAAAGCAGCAATTTTTTTTTATTTATTTATTTTTTTTTTAATGTGTGGTGTAGTTCTAATGTTGTACGTATAGTGCTTGTTATTGGAACTTGAAGTACTTCAATATAACAGGAATGTTTGAAGAGACTATCTACGGCGGCAAGGGTAATTAGTTAGAGTTGTAAAAAAAAAACAAAATATGCCCAGGCAATCATGCTTTGTGTTGAAGAGCCTATTCGAAAAACGTTAAGTACTTTTTTATGGTTATATTGGCCTACGCAGTATTTAGTACATTGTGATCCGAAAAACCCGCCGAGCGGCTAAATGAATTTATTGCTCAGGAAACGACGGAGAAACGCTCTTCCTTCGAACTAGGGGTCGAGAAAAGCTCAGACTGCACAAAAATCAATCCAGGAAAGGCGTATGATAAGGTGAGATCACAAGGTGATGATCTGAGAAGGAGCACCTTTTTGTGTCCCTGAGAAGTTCAGCGTAAGAGAATGAAACGTTACATAGTGTCCTGTTGCTCAGTCCTGGAAAAACATAAATCTGGTCAATTTATGTGAATTTTCATTCAGGACTGACAACAGTCCAACGCATTTATTCTCAGAAAATGGTAATAATTGGGTGATCATTTTTTTCTTAGTGGTCTCTCATTATTTCTCTTGACCCTATGCAGGAGGGGGCTATATATACACTGAAGTGCCAGAAAAACTGGTACACCAGCCTAATACTTGGTAGGCCCCCACGGGAGCGCCAGGACTGCAGAAATACGACGGGGCATGGACTCCACTAGCTTCTGGAAATATGCTGTAGGCAATGAACACCATACTTCCTGCAGAGCGTTCCACATTTCGGGTGTATTCCGAGGTCTCGGATTACTGTGTTCGATAGCGAGTTGCATGGCATCCCAAATGTGTTCTATCACGTTCAGATCTGGGGACTTGGGTGGGAATGGCAACACCCCAAACTCAGATGAATGCTCCTCTAACCATAATGTGGCGTCCCGACACTTGTGTGGAGGTGCATTGTCCGGTTGGAACAGGCCCAACCCATCAGCATGAATGCAGGACATGAACGGGTGTACCTCGTCAGAAAGGATGCGCACATAGCGTTGGCCGGTCACAGACGTTTGTAGACGTACCAGGGGTCCCAGTGAAGTCCAGCTAAACACACCCTACACCACTACGGAACCCCCCCCCCCCTTCCCCAGCCGGTACAGTTCTCTGGTGACAGGCGGGATCCATGGCTTCATGGGGTTTGCGCCACACGCGAATCCTTTCATCTGCCTGATACAGTTGGAAACGCGACTCGTCAGACCAGGCTACTTGTTTCCAGTCATCAAGTGTCCAGTGGCGGTGTTGCCGTGCCCAAGCGAGGCGCGTAGCTCTGTGTCGTGCACCCATCAAGGGAACTCGAGTTGGGCGTTGGCTCCCAAAGCCCATATCGTGCAGTGTACGTTGCACAGTTCGGACGCTGATGCTTGTTGAGGCTCAAGCATTGAATTCCGATTATACCTGCGAGAGTGTTGCACGCCTATCGCGTGAAAGGATTCTAGACAGCCGACGATGGTCACGTTCACCCAATGACTTTTTACGGCCACACTGGTGTCGTAGTTTGGAGGTTTTGCCGGAATTCTTGTAGTCACGGTACACCCTTGCAATGGTCGTCCGTGAAAATCCAATCTTCGTTTCTACCTCCGAAATACTATATGGACAATCTCATGAGCGCCAACTATGACACCGCGTTGAAAATCGCTTAAATCGTTATTACTTGACATTCTCATGCCGAAAACAGATCTGACAGCTGGCAAGGATGTCTATCGCTTTATATAAGCACTGGCGGACGCAACCAAATACGCGAATAGGTGACGTTGCTATGTATTTTGCATAAGCTCGTCTGTACCAGTTTTTCTGTCACTTCAGTGTACTTCATCTTAGAAAAAGTTGAGAAAAGTCAGAAATCTTTTCTCGGAAATATCTTTTTCAAAATTAATCTTTATCTTCCTGTGAGTGTTGTTCCGTGTGTTTCCTTTGGGCAACTTCAGTTTTTTTTCCCTTTCCTCTATGTTTCCCTTTCCTCTATTTTTTTTTCCCTTTTATTTTTCTGGAGAAGAGATAAATATATATATATATACACTATCTACCAACAAGTAATTGGACACCTGTGATAGCAAAGAAAAACGAAGTTTATTCAACTTCAATAGTTGGTGGAGCCTCCACGAGCGGCGATTACAACTGCGAACCTCCGGGGCACACTCTCAACCAGGCGTTGTACGACGGCTAGCGGTATTTTCTTCCACTCGGCTTGGAGAAGACAGGTCAGTTCTTTCACCGATTTCGGACGGTGGGGGCACCCCTTAAGTCGTCGCCCCAACTCGTCCCAGAGGTGCTCGATAGGGTTAAGGCCCGGGCTCTGCGCAGGCCAGTCCATTCGATTAACCCCACTGTCACCATACCAAGCCATGGTGGATCTAGAAACATGACAGGTGGCATTGTCATCCTGAAAGTAACATGGGTCAACCCCGTAAAACTGTCAAAACGTAGGAAGCGCATGGTCATCCAAAATGGTGCAGTAGGTCTCGGCGTTGAGTCTACCAGGAATTGCGACCAAGGGTCCCGTGCCGTACCAGGAGAAACACCCCCATAGCATAGTTCCACCGCCGCCGAACTTCACAGTTGGCACAATACATTCCGGCAGGGCAGGAGGCGTTCTCCAGGCAGACGCCAAACCCAGATCTTGCCATCCGAACGGTAGAGAGTGAACCTTGATTCGTCGCTCCAGAAAACCTGTTTCCACTGTTGGCCCACTGTCGAAGTTCTTTGCACCACGTTAGCCGAGCAGCGCTATTGGACTTGGTGATGAAAGGCTTGTGGGCAGCAGCACGTCCATGATAACCGAGCAGATGGGCTTTCTTACGGATGGTATTCATCGGAAGAACACTCCCGGATGCCTGTTGAAACTCCTCGCGGATGTGGCCCATCGATTTGGTGCGGTTCTTCCGAATTTCTCTGTCCTGCACCCGTCGGGCTCTGACTCCCAGTTTTGTGGGTCTGCCGGGTCGGAGCACATTCCGACAGTCACCTCTCATCTTCCACTTGCCAACCACGTAGGCCACTGTCGATTTTGGGTACTTCAACTCGCTGGATATGTCACGTATGGATCGGCCATTTCTGTGACACCCGACGATTACACCTTCCTCGAAATCAGAGAGCTCCGAACTGCGTGGCATCTTGCAAGTGACTGGTTGCATTGTTGTTTCCCACACGATGTTTGACAGCGGCGGCCGTGACGTGTATCAGGACCGCAGATATCGTCGATTGCAGGGGTGTCCAATTACTTGTTGGTAGATAGTGTATAATGATAAAGTTGTTGCTCTACCATCTACCTTTTATTTGTTTAACCACCATCATAAGAAATAGTATATGTAAATTATAAAAAGAAAAAAATGATGAAATAATTATTTCTTGTGTGGCACAGTCTGCCCTTTCAGAATTTGTGAATATGTCAGTGTGAAGATGCAATGTATATGATGGCTCCGAGATCTTCCTTTCCTTTCCTTTCCACCCCCACAACAGTAGCATTGGAATAAACACGAAATTCAAGTAGTAATTTAGTAAGATAATTCTAGCACAACCTAGACATACATACACTGAAGAGCAATTGAATTAGAGACAGCTGGCGTTATGCAAATGTTGCGCTGTGGGCGGCCCTGTAAACGGAAACGACATGACGTATGCAGCGATCCGACAATATAAGGATTTATGCGACGGGAATCAGTAAGAGTCGGACGCGGTATGGGTAAGACGAAGAATCTAAGCGCATTTGATCGCGGGCAAATTGTCGGGGCCCGACGAATGGGTCACTCCATCTCGGAAGTCGTGCAGGCATTGGGATTTTCACGAGCCACAGTGTCACGTGTGCACCGTGAGTAAAACAAATCCGGTAAAACCATCCCTGCAAGGGCCAACTGCAGTGGACTACACCGTGTGGATGAGCGGGGTCATCGTCGGTTAGCTCGCATTGTAACAGCGGATAGACGGACCACAGTGCAAGAAATCACTCGGCAATTTAGCGCTGGTGCACAAAAACGTGTAAGTGTTATGGTGAAAAAAAAAATCTCATTTATTTTGAGTATATTGAATTGATTGTTATTTATTAAAAGCGTTACTATATTTATGCTGGTATTGAAATTGAATATGGAAATTATAGAAAATTTAAATTTGGGAGATGGGTGGATGCATTTCGAAACAAAAATATTTTCTAAGTATTAGAAGGCCATGAACATCCTAAACAAAAATGCATCTGAAAATTTACATTCCACAAGAAGTTATAGGAAAGTTTGCGTTGTTTGTGTTCACGCAGAGTTGAGTCACCTGAAAGTGCAAAAATAAGTGAATATTGTTGCATGTGTACGAAAAGGTGTCACTATAAGTCCTAGGATAAAATGTACTCGTTCAATAACAATTTGTGGAGGCGGTGAAAGTCAATTTAAAAGGATAGGACAAAAATGGCAGTTATGAAATACCTTATAAAACCATTATTCGGATCGATAGCCTTAGTCAAGCTAAGGTGGGGTACATGGGACCAAGTCATGGAAGACAACAGCACACAAAATTTATCACACTGCACTAGTTTTGGACTTTTTTTGAAAGGCTACTGCCTGTATTTATTATTTTTCTTTAAAAACTTAATAAGGTCATTTAGTGGACAATCAGATGGCATTTCCTTTTTGTTGTTTGCTAAAACGCAGCAGTATAAAAACAATCTCAATTTCTTTTCCATTTCTCTTTGGCCACTGGCCTTATGAACAACACAACTTTACATATTTCAACACAGTTGGTTTGAACACTAGGCATGCATCCAAAATTATACCATGATTCGCATAGCTTACACACACAAAAAAAAAGATACTGGATTATTTTTAATTCCACCAGGTGGACAAGTTTTGTTCTTTTGAAACGTACTCTCTTCTCTCTCACCTAGTTAGCTCAATGACAAATTTACAATTTTACACTTATTGATTTAAATTTACAGCACCTAAACAATCTTAGCAAACTCCGCAATCTCCCAGACCAGCTTCGAAGACTTCAATATAAATTTACAGTTATTTTAAGAGCCACAAATTATACTTTAACAAATCTACTATCAGCAAGTAAACAAACCAAGTAAATTATCCTCAAAACAGAATTTACACTGAGCACAAGCATTAATTAACATTACATAACCTATAGAACTACCCTGAATGAACCCACTTCACTTATAAAGAAACCTCACTAACTTAAGAATTATCACTACTCATAACATCAACATAATTCAGAAATTCAAACAATCTTCTTGCACTAGCTTGCTCATAAAAATCACCTCACTCTGCACTTCACATAATAGCTCAAGATACTTAATAACTCTATACTGTAAACAAAAGCTCAAAATACCAATTAACTAAATTTCCAAACCAAATATCATGCTCACTAACACTAACAACCCGAATTTACATCCCTAGCACTACAGCAAATCATAAACAAATAAATTTAGATACTTTAAATCACCAAACAAACTTAAATTTAACACCTGCAGTGAATTACTGAGGTAGCGGTGAGGCAAATACTCTCAGTTCAGACACTACCCTGGGTTTTTGAGAACCAACACAGGAAGAAAATACCAAGTCAGGCTGAAGGCGTGAAATTGGGTCGTGAATCCAATTCAGCCTATGCAAAAGGAAAGGAAAAATCCTCAAGTGCGACACATCATCATCAGGCACAGAATTTCCTCTAACATGATCTCACCACTTATTGAAGCAATGCCCGACCAACCCTCGCTGGCAGTACATATCTCCGTGAGCAGCGAAACTACTGGGGGGGGTTGAAGACAAGTTTTCCCCCAAAAACCACGTCCTCAAGGATCTCCCTTTTCGAACCAATGCATGATCCCTCCTTGATCAACCACGCCTGCAAGAGCCTGTCGTACTTCAACCCTAAATACTCCAGGCACATCCGGCCCAGAACCAACACAACTATATCCCAGGAAAAATTCACTTATCTCTCTATATATCCCAAGAAATCCTAAATCACAATATCCACATATATCCCAGGAAAGTTCACTTATCTCTCTATATTCCAAGAAATCCTAAATCACAACATTCACATATATCCCAGGAAAATCCACTTATCTCTATATCCACATATATCCCAGGAAAATTCACTTATCTCTATATCCACATATATCCCAGGAAAATTCACTTATCTTTATATCCACATATATCCCAGGAAAAATCACTTACAAGGAAATTCTTCTGCACCATGGCAATGCGCAGGTCCACTTCAGACAATAACACTGACCATTTACATAACCCACTAAATATTTTCACCTTATTGAAAATTAAAATTACATTTAGACTTTTAACCTTATAGTAAAAACAAGAAAATTTAGGCCAAAGAAAAGAACAATTAATACTGGAACTGGTGAGCAAAAGTGTGTCTTCTCAACCCATGATGTTCATTCTTTTTGTGAAATACTAAACTTGAGAACAAAAATACTTTAACTTCTATACTGCACATCATATCGCATCCTGGTGAAAATTCCCTACTCAGAGCCCTCTGCCCTAGGACAAGTTCCCGGCTTGCCCTAAGATCACCCCTTTCCAATAGGAGATTAACACTCATCTGGAGCATGTAAAATACTGGTCCTCAAATAACACACCTACCATCTCAATTTCGACACTCAACACTCCAAGAATGTAAACAGCACTTTAGGTTTCCAATTTCATCATACTATAATATGTTCCCAAAATCCCAATATAAATCATCCCATAGTTTATCTTCACTCAAAAAAAAAAAAAATAACTCAACGCTGTAAAAGACTAGAGAGAAATGTTTACTATTATTTTATCACCCACGACATCACAATAACACTGCTTTTCAATTATCACATGCCCAACTAAACTATTATCGGTGCACCAAAATTTACGGTGCTCAAACATTAAACCAAATTTTTCTGATACATCAAAATTTACTGGCCTGGGAAGTTGCTACAATACCAGACACGACAACACAAAAAAAAAAACATAAATGAAAGCATTTTCAACTCCCCTCTCTTTTTCTGAACTCATACCTGAGGAACTAATAAGTCTTAATTTTGAAAACTGAACGATAACAATATGGGGACATCTGTCCCACATCCAGCTAACCTAAAAAAAAAAAAAGAAAACTTCCTTTTTTTTTTCGCAGAACTATAAATTTGATTTCACACTGCTGACCCACTCGTTCAACAATTTCGCAGCGGTCACAACATTATACAAAAAAAATCGAGAAAGAATTTACCTTCTGGGCTGGGCAGGAACAACTCTTGTTTCACATAAAAAAAAATCTTCTCGTCACACTGTCACTGTTGATAGTCTCTTCGCCTCCAATAATGTCTTTCTCTTTCTTTTTGGACACAATGTGCCCGAGCACTTCACCTGAACACAGGGAAAACAAAAGACATCCCGAAGCTGGTGATGATGGACCCTCTCAGAGGGAGTAATTCTCCCTTGTCCTTTTCGATGTCCATAGCTCTCTCCCCTGGTAGGAATTTGGTCGGCTGCATTGGAAGGTGGACGGCAAAGGCGCGGAGGTTCCCCTTTCTTTATCCATCAGCTCTCACGAGAATGCTTAGGAGTGCATCGGTGATCATCTTTCGCTGCGCCCCGAGGAGGTCTCGTCCTACGGTGGTCCTGTCCTTTCTTCATAATTTCTTCCACCTTTTCTTATCTGGTGGAATCCGCGAGACATTTATCGCCAGCCCTGAGCTTCTTTCAAAAATTTTTTTTTCATGTAACCAACCATGAGCCTGACAAGTCCCCACGCTAGAAGACCGCCGCTACTAGGCTCCTTTAAGCTTTTTTTTTTACCTCGATGTCAAATCATGGCGGTCAGCAAAAATGCTCTCCCCCACCAAAAGGCGAGGAGAGACTCGGCCGTCCCCTCTTTCTCTGACGGCCAGCAAGAAGTACAAGAACAAAAGTGACTGAGACATGCGTCTCAAAGTGTCAAAGAAACTCTGTGATGTTGGAAAAAAATGCTGACCCCTGATTGGCTGAACTCTGCAAACAGCGGAATTTCTCTCCCACGCCTCGAGTGACCTCTGACCTTCACTCAGGCATCGTTGCAGCGTCCAACACTCTCCACGAAAAAAAAATGTTACTAGCACGTGCATCCTCTGGTCGGCTAGGGGAAGATGAACTTGACCTTCAACACGTAGGGGACCCAGCCTTTTGACCCTGAGGTCTAAAAATAGATTCTGTTGCTGAAATCCTTACCCAAAAGACGAAAAGATGTTACACTTTTGTGCGACTTTTTCACGACGTTTGGAAACAGGAATGCAAAAAAAAAAAAATGGCGAATTCTTGCTTTGCAGAAAATCACTAATTTTAATTTTCTTTTTCTCTCGTTCCGTGATGTTAAACTAAAATTAATTTTGATTCTCTGAGCTGCACACCTACTCGCCTTTTCCTATCGCGATAAAAGAACAGATAAAATAATTATTTTCAAAACCCCAAAGTCAGTTAAATCAAATATTATTCTTTTTTTTTTTTTTCTTTTCACCAACATGAAATTTTGTTTTCCTGGTTGTGATTTAGACAAGCGAATTTTGCGCACGAATTCCCCTGCCTTTCAACCAGGAGTTTTCTTCTAACGCATGTCATGGGAGAAAATTTTTGCATTAATTAATCTCTGATAAACCAACAGAAAGATTGATCAGGTCTCTCTGAAATTCACCAGAGGTTAAAATTTTCGCCATGACAAATACATTCCCCCTGCGAAAAAGACGAGCAAAGCTAGTCGAAACATAAAATAAAATCTCAGAAAATTCGCTTCTACCTACTACTCAACACACACGTGCTCCGACCATGTCAACAAACCGATGAATGTAAACAAACCTGCAGCGCCACCTACCTCCGGTGAGCTGACTTCCGTTCCAACATGGCTACCACTGAACTAGGAAAACAAATGTTCCGAAGCGAAGCTACTTATCACCTGACCTTAATTACAGAGTTAAAAGAATTTTTTTCAAGCCAAAAAATTTTCACGGAACGAAGAAAAAAAAATTCTGCACCGGCTCAAATACTAACCTTTTTACTACACTGAGAAAATTAAATTAAAAGAAATTTAACTGATTATTAAATTCCTAACTCACTGGCTATTACTACAGTAATACTAATCTTACCCAACACTGAACCTACACTGCACTCCAATAGTAAACAACCTAACTTAAAATAACTAACCAGTGCACCTGGGCACTAAATTAACCAGCGTGAGGAGAGAAGAGAAGTTACGCCTCTTACAATTTTTGCATTATGCTTTCACCAATTTGACATCACCAACAACAGGCATTTTCGAATGACAACATTACTTTACAATACACTTTCTTCGCTTAGTTCAACAGAATATGATAAATTGCCTGAATGCAACACATTAAAATTACACTTAATTCAACACTCGGACTGTAGAGGTAAACAATTTTGCAACACATGAAAAATACACCTAGAAGTTCAATATTTGGAAAAGTGTGAAATTGCATATATATATGTGACACACTGCAAACTATTAATTAGCACTAGTTATATTCGAAATACCAAATTATACATTATGCAGGTACGCTTGAGAAATTATTTGTGTGAAAACTCATGTAGGTAAACACCCAAAAAAAAATTGTATGTGTGTCAAGCACAAAATTACTGAAATTACTCATATATCACTGAAAATATTACACCAACACAAAAAAAAAATCTTTTTATGTGTGTCAAGCCCTAACTGGCTTTTATGTTAAGCCCAAAATTATTCAATTATTACAAACACTGCTACTGAAATATTATAATACTTATACACAGAAATTCAGCTAAAATCAAAAAATATGCACTTTCGCTACTTTGGTCACTGAGAGAGAGAGACTACCAGAACTTATCACTACGAGAAAATAATTCACATATGAAACCATACTCAAGATTTTTCGTAACTACTGTGCAGTACAGGTTGAATTCCATGACAAGGCATGTATCCTATGGTCACGGCACCAAATGTTTTGGTGAAAAAAAAAAAATCTCATTTATTTTGAGTATATTGAATTGATTGTTATTTATTAAAAGCGTTACTATATTTATGCTGGTATTGAAATTGAATATGGAAATTATAGAAAATTTAAATTTGGGAGATGGGTGGATGCATTTCGAAACAAAAATATTTTCTAAGTATTAGAAGGCCATGAACATCCTAAACAAAAATGCATCTGAACATTTACATTCCACAAGAAGTTATAGGAAAGTTTGCGTTGTTTGTGTTCACGCAGAGTTGAGTCACCTGAAAGTGCAAAAATAAGTGAATATTGTTGCATGTGTATGAAAATGTGTCACTATAAGTCCTAGGATAAAATGTACTCGTTCAATAACAACTTGTGGAGGCGGTGAAAGTCAATTTAAAAGGATAGGACAAAAATTGCAGTTATGAAATACCTTATAAAACCAGGATTCGGATCGATAGCCTTAGTCAAGCTAAGGTGGGGTACATGGGACCAAGTCATGGAAGACAACAGCACACAAAATTTATCACACTGCACTAGTTTTGGACTTTTTTTGAAAGGCTACTGCCTGTATTTATTATTTTTCTTTAAAAACTTAATAAGGTCATTTAGTGGACAATCAGATGGCATTTCCTTTTTGTTGTTTGCTAAAACGCAGCAGTATAAAAACAATCTCAATTTCTTTTCCATTTCTCTTTGGCCACTGGCCTTATGAACAGCACAACTTTACATATTTCAACACAGTTGGTTTGAACACTAGGCATGCATCCAAAATTATACCATGATTTGCATAGCTTACACACAAAAAAAAAAAAAAAAAGATACTGGATTATTTTTAATTCCACCAGGTGGACAAGTTTTGTTCTTTTGAAACGTACTCTCTTCTCTCTCACCTAGTTAGCTCAATGACAAATTTACAATTTTACACTTATTGATTTAAATTTACAGCACCTAAACAATCTTAGCAAACTCCGCAATCTCCCAGACCAGCTTCGAAGACTTCAATTTAAATTTACAGTTATTTTAAGAGCCACAAATTATACTTTAACAAATCTACTATCAGCAAGTAAACAAACCAAGTAAATTATCCTCAAAACAGAATTTACACTGAGCACAAGCATTAATTAACATTACATAACCTATAGAACTACCCTGAATGAACCCACTTCACTTATAAAGAAACCTCACTAACTTAAGAATTATCACTACTCATAACATCAACATAATTCAGAAATTCAAACAATCTTCTTGCACTAGCTTGCTCATAAAAATCACCTCACTCTGCACTTCACATAATAGCTCAAGATACTTAATAACTCTATACTGTAAACAAAAGCTCAAAATACCAATTAACTAAATTTCCAAACCAAATATCATGCTCACTAACACTAACAACCCGAATTTACATCCCTAGCACTACAGCAAATCATAAACAAATAAATTTAGATACTTTAAATCACCAAACAAACTTAAATTTAACACCTGCAGTGAATTACTGAGGTAGCGGTGAGGCAAATACTCTCAGTTCAGACACTACCCTGGGTTTTTGAGAACCAACACAGGAAGAAAATACCAAGTCAGGCTGAAGGCGTGAAATTGGGTCGTGAATCCAATTCAGCCTATGCAAAAGGAAAGGAAAAAATCCTCAAGTGCGACACATCATCATCAGGCACAGAATTTCCTCTAACATGATCTCACCACTTATTGAAGCAATGCCCGACCGACCCTCGCTGGCAGTACATATCTCCGTGAGCAGCGAAACTACTGGGGGGGGGTTGAAGACAAGTTTTCCCCCAAAAACCACGTCCTCAAGGATCTCCCTTTTCGAACCAATGCATGATCCCACCTTGATCAACCACGCCTGCAAGAGCCTGTCGTACTTCAACCCTAAATACTCCAGGCACATCCGGCCCAGAACCAACACAACTATATCCCAGGAAAAATTCACTTATCTCTCTATATATCCCAAGAAATCCTAAATCACAATATCCACATATATCCCAGGAAAATCCACTTATCTCTATATCCACATATATCCCAGGAAAATTCACTTATCTCTATATCCACATATATCCCAGGAAAATTCACTTATCTTTATATCCACATATATCCCAGGAAAAATCACTTACAAGGAAATTCTTCTGCACCATGGCAATGCGCAGGTCCACTTCAGACAATAACACTGACCATTTACATAACCCACTAAATATTTTCACCTTATTGAAAATTAAAATTACATTTACTTTTAACCTTATAGTAAAAACAAGAAAATTTAGGCCAAAGAAAAGAACAATTAATACTGGAACTGGTGAGCAAAAGTGTGTCTTCTCAACCCATGATGTTCATTCTTTTTGTGAAATACTAAACTTGAGAACAAAAATACTTTAACTTCTATACTGCACATCATATCGCATCCTGGTGAAAATTCCCTACTCAGAGCCCTCTGCCCTAGGACAAGTTCCCGGCTTGCCCTAAGATCACCCCTTTCCAATGGGAGATTAACACTCATCTGGAGCATGTAAAATACTGGTCCTCAAATAACACACCTACCATCTCAATTTCGACACTCAACACTCCAAGAATGTAAACAGCACTTTAGGTTTCCAATTTCATCACACTATAATATGTTCCCAAAATCCCAATATAAATCATCCCATAATTTATCTTCACTCAAAAAAAAAATAACTCAACGCTGTAAAAGACTAGAGAGAAATGTTTACTATTATTTTATCACCCACGACATCACAATAACACTGCTTTTCAATTATCACATGCCCAACTAAACTATTATCTGTGCACCAAAATTTACGGTGCTCAAACATTAAACCAAATTTTTCTGATACATCAAAATTTACTGGCCTGGGAAGTTGCTACAATACCAGACACGACAACACAAAAAAAAACATAAATGAAAGCATTTTCAACTCCCCTCTCTTTTTTCTGAACTCATACCTGAGGAACTAATAAGTCTTAATTTTGAAAACTGAACGATAACAATATGGGGACATCTGTCCCACATCCAGCTAACCTAAAAAAAAAAAAGAAAACTTCCTTTTTTTTTTTCGCAGAACTATAAATTTGATTTCACACTGCTGACCCACTCGTTCAACAATTTCGCAGCGGTCACAACATTATACAAAAAAAATCGAGAAAGAATTTACCTTCTGGGCTGGGCAGGAACAACTCTTATTTCACATAAAAAAAATCTTCTCGTCACACTGTCACTGTTGATAGTCTCTTCGCCTCCAATAATGTCTTTCTCTTTCTTTTTGGACACAATGTGCCCGAGCACTTCACCTGAACACAGGGAAAACAAAAGACATCCCGAAGCTGGTGATGATGGACCCTCTCAGAGGGAGTAATTCTCCCTTGTCCTTTTCGATGTCCATAGCTCTCTCCCCTGGTAGGAATTTGGTCGGCTGCATTGGAAGGTGGACGGCAAAGGCGCGGAGGTTCCCCTTTCTTTATCCATCAGCTCTCACGAGAATGCTTAGGAGTGCATCGGTGATCATCTTTCGCTGCGCCCCGAGGAGGTCTCGTCCTACGGTGGTCCTGTCCTTTCTTCATAATTTCTTCCACCTTTTCTTATCTGGTGGAATCCGCGAGACATTTATCGCCAGCCCTGAGCTTCTTTCAAAAATTTTTTTTTTCATGTAACCAACCATGAGCCTGACAAGTCCCCACGCTAGAAGACCGCCACTACTAGGCTCCTTTAAGCTTTTTTTTTACCTCGATGTCAAATCATGGCGGTCAGCAAAAATGCTCTCCCCACCAAAAGGCGAGGAGAGACTCGGCCGTCCCCTCTTTCTCTGACGGCCAGCAAGAAGTACAAGAACAAAAGTGACTGAGACAAGCTTCTCAAAGTGTCAAAGAAACTCTGTGATGTTGAAAAAAATGCTGACCCCTGATTGGCTGAACTCTGCAAACAGCGGAATTTCTCTCCCACGCCTCGAGTGACCTCTGACCTTCACTCAGGCATCGTTGCAGCGTCCAACACTCTCCACGAAAAAAAAATGTTACTAGCACGTGCATCCTCTGGTCGGCTAGGGGAAGATGAACTTGACCTTCAACACGTAGGGGACCCAGCCTTTTGACCCTGAGGTCTAAAAATAGATTCTGTTGCTGAAATCCTTACCCAAAAGACGAAAAGATGTTACACTTTTGTGCGACTTTTTCACGACGTTTGGAAACAGGAATGCAAAAAAAAAAAAAAATGGCGAATTCTTGCTTTGCAGAAAATCACTAATTTTAATTTTCTTTTTCTCTCGTTCCGTGATGTTAAACTAAAATTAATTTTGATTCTCTGAGCTGCACACCTACTCGCCTTTTCCTATCGCGATAAAAGAACAGATAAAATAATTATTTTCAAAACCCCAAAGTCAGTTAAATCAAATATTATTCTTTTTTTTTTCTTTTCACCAACATGAAATTTTGTTTTCCTGGTTGTGATTTAGACAAGCGAATTTTGCGCACGAATTCCCCTGCCTTTCAACCAGGAGTTTTCTTCTAACGTATGTCATGGGAGAAAATTTTTGCATTAATTAATCTCTGATAAACCAACAGAAAGATTGATCAGGTCTCTCTGAAATTCACCAGAGGTTAAAATTTTCGCCATGACATAAGCAACCCCACCGTCCAGAACTAGCTCCTCGCTATGGGGTACGGAAGCCATCGTCTCACGAGGGTACCGCTGCTGACAGCACATCACAGGGTGCAAAGATTAGCATGGGCGCGAGAACATCAGACATGTGGGAAAATGCTGCCTAGACTGATGAGTCGAGATTCACGTTGGTACATGCGGATGGTAGGTTACGAGTACGGCGCAAATCACATGAAGCGATGGATTCTTCTTGCCAGCAAGTACTCTTCAAGCTGGAGGGAGTGGCATTCTCGTCTGAGAACTGTTTACGTGGACTGAAATGGGACCCCTGGTGCGTGTGACATCGTCCCTCACAGGTCAACGTTACCGGGATATCCTGGACGACCATTTGCTCCCGTTTGTGCGTCTTCAACATCCCACTGGGGACCTCATCCTGCAACAAGGCAATGCACCGTGCCATCGCTCCCGAATTGTATTCGAATGGTTGGATGAACACTCCATCGACGTGACCTCGTTTCCTTGGCCAGCTAGGTCCCCTGACCTCAATCCCATCGAGCACATCTGGGACGACATCGAGAGAGATGTTCGAGGCTCTGACCCCTCCATCAAATCTTCGTGAACTGTGTATGCGTGTTCAGGGGTCGTGGATCCGTATGGCTTCCCAACGCTTCCGGTGTCTTGTCGAGTCCATGCCGAGACGAATCTCCGCCGACATCACGACGAAAGGTGGTGCTACACGTTACTAGACATGTATCTCTAATTCAATTGCTCTTCAGTGTATACGTTTAAGCGAATAATGAAATTATTGAAACTGCAACTTCCTGAACTATTTATTTGTTATTATTATATATACAGGGTGATTCAAAAGTCCCCGAAGTTAAAACGTATTTGCTGTAAAATCATAAAAGATATCCGAGTATTTCTGCTTGTAGCTGTTGTGTGTGACCTTGGGGAACGAGCTGCGCCACGTGATAGCACCACGTGACACTACGCTTACGCGGGCGCTGGCAAGCAGTAACGTTCAGTCAGCCATTAGTCTCACGCAAGAACAGAGAGTCGCTTTGTTAGAAGTTTATTTTGCGGAAAAATCTTACCAACGCTGCATCCAGCTCTTTCAAAGAAAGTTTCCTGGTGCTCCTATACCAGGGAAAACAACTCTGTAATCTGTATGACCTTGTGAATCGGTTTAGCGAAACAGGCAGTGTTCAGGATAAACCTAAAGCGGCCGGCCGTCCGCTGTGACGACCACGTTTCTGGAGAACATTCACGTTTCCCTGCAGCGCTCTCCCCGGAAGTCACTTCGGCGGCTGTCTCAAGAGTTAGGTGCATCGTATTCAGCCTGCCAGAGGGCTACTAAACGTCTAAAGCTACTACCGTACAGGATTCGAGTAGTGCAAGAGCTATTTCCTTTAGACTCGGAAAAGTGCATTGTCTATTGGTAATGGCTTAAGAGTTTCACGCGCAACAATGTGCCTAACCAGCTTAACAACACTTTTTTCAATGACGAGGCATGGTTTCATTTGAATGGATATGCCAACAGCCAAAAAATTCGCATATGGGCTGCGGAGAATCCACACGCATTGCATGAGGTTGGACTTCACTGTCAGAAAGTTGGAGTGTGGTCCGCCATGCCTAGACGGCGAATTGTAAGGCCATTTTTTGTCGACAGAACTGTAAATTCCGTTGTGTATGCAGACATCATCCATCAATTTGTAGCGATGCTGGAAAAACACGAACGTTACTGTTGGTTTCGACAAGATGGAGCAACGTGCTACACATCAAAAGGACACAATGGAGATGCTCCGTGAGTTCTTCCGCAATCGATTGATCTCGAAAAAACTTTGGTCGCCTCGTTCTCCAGACTTTTATTTGTGGGGCTATCTGAAAGACACAGTTTATCACAACAACTCTAAGATGGTACAGGACCTGCGGAACAACATTATTACAGCCGTGAGGGACATACCAGCTGACACGCTTAAAAAAGTGTCCGCCAACATGTGTCGTCGGGTGAATTTGTGTCTTCAACAGAATGATGGACAATTCCAGTATTACAGCTACTACACGGCCCGGCATCAAGAGGAAGAGATGTTGAAACCTAAAATATGAAATATAAAGAATTACCGGTCCGATGGGAAGATTTTCAGCGTTTACAAGTTACAACTCAACAAATTATCTGCAGACATGTGCTAACGCAGAAAAGCAGTAAAAATGGCTCGGGGGGGGGGGGGGGTGTTAATTCCACAAGTGTAGAACATGAAGAATTTCTCGTTCGATCGGGAGATTTTCAGCATTTACAACCCGAAATACTTTATGTTTTATATTTTAGGTATTTACCGCCCCCCCACCCCCTCCCGATAGGTTTCCTGAGTCTGCACATGCCCTCAGAGAGTTTGTCAAGAAGTAGGTTGTGAATGCTGATATTCTGCAGATCGGACCGGAAATTCTTTATATTTTGCACCTTTGGTATTGACCCCCCTCCCCCTCCCGAGATTTCCTGAGGCAGCACATGCCCTCAGATAATTTGTTGACTTGCAGGTTCTAAATGCTTAAAATCTGCCGATCGGACCGGAAATTCTTTATATTTTGCACTTTTGGTATTGACCCCCATCCCTCCCGAGATTTCCTGAGGCAGCACATGCCCTCAGATAATTTGTTGACTTGCAGGTTCTAAATGCTTAAAATCTTCCGATCGGACCGGAAATTCTTTATATTTTGCACTTATGGTATTGACCCCCCCCCCCCCTCCCGAGATTTCCCGAGGCAGCACATGCCCTCAGATAATTTGTTGACTTGCAGGTTCTAAATGCTTAAAATCTGCCGATCGGACCGGAAATTCTTTATATTTTACACTTTTGGTATTGACCTAACAGGTTTCCTGAGTCAGCACATGCCTTCTGATAACTTGCAGACTTGTACGCAATTTGCAAACTCTGAAATCTTTTGTTGAGTTGGAGATCATAAACTTTTTTATAAAGAATTGCATTAAATATCGCAATTAAAAAAGACGAAATTACGGAAACTTTATATGACCCAGATAACCAACCTCTAGGGGTCGTAGCC
Organism: Macrothele yani; assembly: GCA_039090855.1. Lineage (NCBI taxonomy): Eukaryota > Metazoa > Arthropoda > Arachnida > Araneae > Macrothelidae > Macrothele > Macrothele yani. The sequence continues at coordinate 40,092,996 of CM077004.1, forward strand.
ACGAAGCGGTCAAAAACGCAATTTTTATACGGCCCCTTTAAAATTTTTGTGGCCTAAGAAAAACTGCAATAATACCAATTTGATCTTGTGAGTACGAATACGATGGAATAAAAACTGTTAAAATGGCCTAGGCATTAATATTTAATACCTAAGTAAAAACACTATACTATCTTGACCTGCTGTCTAAACCTTGTGAGTATGAACACAATGGAAGAAAAACTGTTAAAAAGGCCTATGCCTAAGCCAAGGTATTAATATTTAATGCCTAAGTAAAAGCGCAAAAATATTAACTTTACCTTGTGTCTGAACCTTGTGAGTATGAACACGATGGAAGAAAAACTGTTAAACAGGCAAATATTTAATGTCCAAGTATAAGTGCAATAAAACTGTCCGGGAACGGTAGACACGATGAAATCAAAAGTCTGATTCTTGTTAGATTGCCTAATGGTTTTGTGGTCATCCTACAGGAAAGTGTAATCTAAGAAAAAAATGCAATTTTTATTTCCCCAACGCTTTTTGTGGCCACTTAGCCATATTCCAATTATAGTCAAAGTTTTCGGCAAAAGCTTACCCTACAATACTGTATCTTTCGGTGATTTCGCTTTCGATGAATTCACCTGACGCCCTGATTTTCGAAGAATTTGCTTTTCGGTGATTTCTCTGTTCGATGAATCCGTTTTCGATGAATTCACCTAGAACCGAATTTTCTACTGCCAAAATATACTTACTACTGAAAGCTTCCATTTATTACTAAGAGATGTCGCCACAATACAAATCAGTAGGCTGAATCTTTATTGCCACGTCAAATCTGTGGAATCGGTAAGTTTTGTAAGTACATGGGTATCATTTGATTTTTCTTTCTTTGCCATTGGCTACTTTTTTCTAAATGTAATTATACATATTTTTAAATGCATGCTTTACGAATCAATGGAAACACCCTTTAATATATATGACGGATATATTGTTATCCCAATCTAATATTATGAAAGATGTTTTCTCGGAGATAATATAATTTGCATCCTTAATATTTTAAGCCACTCCCATAAATTATCCTAATCCAATATTATGAAAGATGTTTTCTCGGAGATATTTTTATTTGCATCCTCAATATTTTAAGCCACTCCCAAAAAACAAAAAAAAATTCTGGGTGCGCCACTGTATGGAATAATAACAGTGTAAAGCTTTAGTGAATGCTTCTTATAAATTCGGATTCCCATCTTATTTGTTTCTTGCTGCTTTTCATCAAAACCATAGGATCGTACGATGTATAATTAATTCTGGAATATTTGTCGATGAGCTTGTTGTATCTTTTTACCACCGTGATTCCGTGTACGTTACAGAATTATTATATTTTAGCATTATATTTATTTCCCGGCCTAGTACGAGGTCTGGCATTTGTGAATATTGCATGATAAGTTCCTCCGATTCTTTCTCATTGTCTTAATAAATTATTTGACTCTGTAATGCACTTTTGTCAATAAAGAATGTTTTGAACTCCAGTGCGATTGAATTGAAAAAAAAAAAAAAAAAAAGAAAATGCTAGAAGCACAGTAACTCACGAAATATGGCATCCACTAGCACACAAAATGTAAAATTTTCCAAAACCTTAGTTGTAAATGCATTTATGGCACCTCTATTCATAGTGATTGTGGAATAACTTTTTTACGGGTCTTATAGAGGTTATTTTTCATGAAAGTTGGTTGTCAAATTTTCGAACTAAAGCCTAGTTCGTCATCAGGACTATGTCACTGGAGTAGTTGGTGCCACTCAATTGGAAGAGTCCATCCGCAATTATCGTTAATTGTGGTACTTCTTCTTCTTGCTATTTCGATCCCTTCTTCTAGTTTCCTTCTTCCACTTGACTGACAACCACGAGACTTGGATTATTACGTGCCGCCATCTATCAGCCAATACGTGATCACTTTGTTAAATGGTGCGTGTTGGGGTTGGTCCCGATTTGAAATAGGCCCCAAGAGCTTAGCTTAATAACTTATATTTGCAGGCAAAAATAAAGTTAATTCTAGGAAATTGAAGTTCTGATGAATAGAGCTGAAAAAGTTTAGGTCTTCTCACAACCCTGGTCTACAGTTCTTGATATAGTGATTATATATTGGCCGAAAGATGGCAGCACGTCAATATTTTATCAATCGTGTTTCGTTCTGTTGTAGAATAATAGCCCTAATTGTACGATTTGTTTGGTCTGGTCCTTAAAAGAACCTTTAGGAATGTTAAATGTCTCCCTCCTCCGAAATATTTATCCTATTGGAAAACTTTTGTTTCTTCATGAATGTGAAGCTGGCTATCTACCATAATAAATCAATAAAGGAAATGCTTAACAGTGGTTTAATATAATAACATCATTATAATAGTATATACTATTTCATATTATTATAATAAATCTTAATAAATTCAATGATACATTTTCATAATATCATTCTATGAACTATTATAATATATATTATTATACTATATTTATATTTTTAACTTTTTAATGTAAAAAAAAGTAAAAATATAAATTATAATATATATTTTTATGATATTTCTGCCTGTATTATAAGATCCTAAAGCCTGGGTTTTTTTAACGATTTTTAACCGGCTCTACTCATATTCATAAGTTCTTCATACCAAGAAATGCACATTTCCTCGTCTCTCCCAACTTCGCCTAAAAACTTCTTCCAATTCCTCATCTTACTGCAAAAGAACATGTGGAAACCCAGGGAAAAACCACCACCATCAACAACAACCACAGAAAAAAAAAAAAAAAAAAAAATAAATAAATAAATACACGTCGGAGAAACCATAAGGTTGGAAGAAGATTACTATTACATTAAAATAAAAATGCAGATTTTACAACCAAGAGAAAGGAAGTGAAAATTGTAAGGTCAGTTTAAAACTTACCTAAGAACCTTAGAAATATTTTCTTAAAACTTTTGTCTCCTATTTTCATTTGTAAGTCTCTATATTTAGTTGTTTTCTCCATTTCTTTGTGCTCAATCTTGTAATTAACTAAATTTTCCACATGAACAGACTCATGTATTTTTTTTATTTTGTTTTTCGATGTCTCGCACATTTGTATTCAGTGGCGAACTGGCCAGGGTGTCAGCTGACCTGATGGCAAGTGTGCCCCTGATGAAGGGGGCCTCCTTAAACATTAGGCAATATGTGCAAATCATTGCTGTATTCTTCTAGCGAATGTGAAAGACGTTGTACTGAGACGAATTTCAGAATCACTTCAGTTAAGTCATCTGTTTCAATCACAGCAATAACCTGAGTATTATTCTTAATAATTGTTGAGCCTCCTCTAACCCGGTTTGGTCCTACATAACACTCTTCTCGATCGTGGCTCCTTCGAGGTCACCACTCCGTAATGGATACGAAAAGCAAAGGAGCGGACGAGAACAGTAGAAATATCTCAAGAGTTGAACATATTCTTAATAATATATAGAACATATTCCTCTTGTCAGTTAACGTCAGCCATAGATTACTAAAACTCAAAATTGATATATTCAAAACACACAAAATGTTAATGACCTTTTATTAGCTTGAAAATATAATAGAAGTTCCAATATTATTACTGTGTGCAATAATATTTGAACTTCACAATATTGTACAATTTATTGCCAGCAATATGTACAATATATGAACACTGTAATTTTTAAAAAATATAAATTTATTTCGCAAAAACTTTAATTGTACCTTTTTCCCACTTATGCATTTTTTGAAAATTTTATTCATTTCTAACAAAAATTCAATGACAGCCTTATTGTTGTGGGTGGGCCCCTCTTTGTCTCCTGGCAACCAATATTTTTAGACCTAGTCCGCCTGTGTTTGTATTCCTCTGAAGATCTGTCAGAATTAGTTAGGTTTATTAGTTATTATTATTTGTGGATAGATCAGATCAGATCAGATCATATGTAGAGGATTTTAGGAAGGGAGTGCCTGACCCCAGGTCTTAAACAACCCTTAGAAACAGGAAGCTAGGAGATTTGGGCTAGAGTGCCCGATAGGAAAGTGACACGGAAGCGAAGTAGAAAGGGGGAGGAAGACGCCCTTATTTATTACCGGGGGGCCGGTACCCGGGGTCCGACGGCTTAACGTGCCCATCCGACGCACGGAGGATATTTAGTGGTTAGAGCGTTCGTACCTGCCTAGGATCGAACCCGAGGTCTTCTCTGTGGCAGTCACGAACGTTGACCACTAGGCCACACGCGGCCTTTATTTGTTGATATTCAACTCAAAGGGCTTTAATAGGTAGCCAGACCCTAATTCGGGGCCACACGTTCCAGGTAAGAGAAGCACAACAGGCCGTCCCGATGGCTGAGTGGTGTAAAACTTTGGCTTCTAAGCATTCGTCCGACCAGAGATGAGTCATGGCTCGAATCGAAGGTGAGACATGAATGATGTGTTTGTCTTGTGGCACTATAAAAGCACTTATAGATCTCTCGTTTCCCTGGTTACAGTGGGCCCAATTAGAGATAAGTTTACAACCCATTGAGCTGTTCACAGTGAACGGTTTATCTTCAGAGCCCCGTCACACCTCGAACGAATGATCGAAAGGTATAACGTCTTAAACACAACTCGCTCAGACTTCAAGGTGGCGTTGGTTTCCACTTATAAAGCGTGGAAACTATAATTTTTTGCATAATCTCTAACGTAAAGTTTTTTGCGTGGCTTTGTGTCTAGTCTCTGTGGGCAGTTTCACTACAAATATTAATTAGGAAATTTCCAAGAGGAGGTGAAAAATACAGACATTTAGTTGTTCGACAATATATCACCTTTCGCGAGTCGAACTAAAAAATTCTTTTAGCATCAGTTAGCTGATATAGTATAATCAACAGTATCCATAACACAATACTATCAAGTCATGGCATAGATATCGCAAATTAAAATACGTAACCCACGTACCTTACACGCATTATATAGCGACTTCATTCACATAATTTTGAGGCGTGACCAACGCAGAAGGGGTATTCAAGCAATTGTAGCACTGCTATTTTATCAAACTAGCTATTGTAACTAATTACTTTATACATTTTTCATGCATAAAACCTAAGGCTTTTGCTCGAAAAGCTTTAGGTTTTATGAGTTAGTCTTTCGATGGAGCATTCATCCGTTAATTTGTATATAATTTAGTTAATATAAAACTTTTAATTTGTATGTATTTTAATTAATTAGTTTGGTTTTGTAATGGAATAAAATTGCTTGCGTGATTCGCTTGTCAATTTTAACTAACGAAATGTCGGTTATATTCTGTGTAAATATTCATGTTTTTATTTTGGGTTGAATAAATGCATTTGGTAGTATAAAATTTTTTTAAATTAGTTAGTTACAATAGCTTGTTTGATAAAATAGCAGAGTTACAATTGCTTGAATGCTTTTTCGGCGTTCGGCATATCTCAAAATATTGTGTACGAAGTAGCTAAAGCATATAAGGTGCGATATCTATGCTATGACTTGATAGCATTGTGTTGAATAATGCGGCGTGTTTGTGAGATATACTGAGTTTTAATAAATTAGCGTAGGAACTGTTCATTATCAAGAAGTGTTCTGCTGCCCCAGTGGCGCAGTGGTCTAAACGCTGGCTTCTGACTGATCAGTCGCATTTTTTCGAGCTCCTGCCAGTATTAGAAGTTTCGTGTGAAGTTTGTGGTTTTTTTTTTGCGTTTGTTCTTTGACAGTTCGTGTGTTATTACCTGAGTTCCTTCCTCGCAAGTAGTGAGGCGTACAAGCTGTACGTGCTTATTTTTCGTTTTTTGCCTGTTCTTGAGTGTTGCAAGCTGCAACGCTCGAGCCGCGAGGGTTAGTAGCCGGGCTGGCTACTACCTCCACCAGCATGAGTGCCATATACCCGTCTATATCTCCTTCCTCTGCGCTTTCTTCGTCGTCTGTATCTTCCGTGACCACCATGAATGGTGTTCAGTCAAATAGTGTTGTGGTTTCGTCGCCAACTGTACCGCTGGTTACAAATTTGCCGGAGGCTGGGTCAGAGGTACCCAGCTCTTCTATTCCTGTGTCTCGTTCGTTCGCCGCGGCTGTGAGTGCGACTTCTACTTTACATAGTGCTTCTGTGTCTTCGCGACCAGAGTTTACACGTGTTGCTTCCGCTTTAAGGATAACATTACCACTCGACTCTCCTCAAGGTAAGGAACTTTCGTCTGCCTTACTTTTAAGTGTATTTGTTCCTGCTCTGCGCGACACCCCCCTCCCCCAATATTTAAATGCTATTTCTAAAGTTGTACCCGGAGAAAGCATTGTGTCTATTTTCCGCTTGGGAGGGGTGTTGTCGTGCACTTCACTCATCAACAGGCAGTGGACAAAATCCTTGCTTTTGGCTTGGACATTGGTTCCGTACATCTCCAACCAGTTGCAGCAGCTCAAAGACCAGTGACTGTCACCTTGTCTCCAGTACCCACAGCTGTGCCTGACTCGGTATTAATTGATGCCCTTAACACCATGGGGCGAGTGGTTGGTACCACAAAGTACCTCCCAGCTGCTGCTCGCGACTCCCCCTGAAACATGTTCAGGGCGGTCGTCGTCAATACAGAGTCATCTTTCCAACCCCACAAGCAATAGTTAACCGGCCAACCACCCTGGAACTCATAACTGAAACCCGGACCTACATTTTCAATCTGTTTGCTGGCGTTCAGTGCTTCCGATGCAAGGGTGAAGGTCACCTTGCATCGGCATGCCCACATTCCACAGCTGCTACTGTTCCAACTCAATCACTTGATGCTGCTGTTCCAGCGGGGACTCTGCCCACCGCTCGGGATTCTTCCCCCACCCTCCCCACTCAATCTGTTCCAGCTGCCGATCCTGGTTCCACCTCTGTCGTATCACCTCCAGTGGTCCGTGTTGCTTCGGCATCCACTGACCTGCAGGAATTTCCCCCGTTGCCAGCGTCTGAAGGGGCCTCCACCCCCAAGGTTCAGCGGACCAAGAGGCAAAACTCCCCTGGCTCAGCGAACCGTCGTGCAGAGTTCCTCGGACCGCCAGAAATCCAGGAAGACGGCTACATCCTCGTCACCTTCACCTGGACCGGCTCCTGTTACTTCTTCAGTTTCCATCTACAACCGTTTTACCTGTTTGCCGAACGATGATTCCATGGACGTTACCGATCCCGATTCTGAAGAAACTTTATTTGCTGAATCTGATGACGACTCTCCTGCCCCCTCTCTGGTTGACATCACCTCTATGTTTGCTGACATTGAGGTGCCCTTAACTCCCCTCTCATTCACAGATCTGTATGCCTTGATTGCTCGCCCCAGACGGGCGAAATTGATTACTCTCCCTTGTATAGCAAGTAAACTCTCTCACCTTCCGGAGATGCTAACCCAACTGACGTTCCTGCATGAGTTCTTATTAAATGTTGATCTGCCATCCGGGACAGAGCAGTACGCTCGCCGGTTGGCGTATTTACTTAAAGTTTTGAAGGCAGAACTGGAAGGTTGGATGCAGCCGCCCCAGTGATGCCTTCCCTAAATGTGCTCTGCTTTAACTGTAGAGGCCTTGCGTCTTCAGCCGCGAATGCTTTGGTCTTCGAGGACGTTTGTTTCCTGAGGACAGATATCCTCCTCTTCCAGGAGACGAACTGTTCCTTGGGGACCGGGTATTCCTGCTGGAGACGCTGGCCCTACGCTTTATCACAACTACCGGACGCACATTGGGTCCGGTACAGCGATTGCATTCCGTACTCGGTTTCATTCTCTTCTTTCAGATATCGTTGAGTCACAGAGTCTGCTGGGCTCCTTTCAAGGTATCTCCTTTAGTTATCTTTCCCGTCGTTTTCATGTTTTCAATTTGCATATGCCACAATCATCGGTTGATGCTGATGCTCTTCTTTCGCATTTGATTTCCCTTCTTTCCCAAATTCCTCCTTCTGAAATCGTTCTTATTGGTGGTGACTTCAACTGCACTCTCCAACCGGGTCTTGACCGTGATGGTTCCGGGGAGAGTCGCCTTAACCTTTCCTCCCAACTGTCTCAACTAGTTAGTAATTTTTGTCTCATTGACGCATTTCGTACCATCCACCCTCTGTCCCGTGAATTCACATGGTTTCCTCCGGCCGCCTTAGCGCATGCTGCGGCTCGTCTCGACCGGTTTTATGTTTCTAGTTTCCTCCACTCATCCCTTGTTGAAGTAACCCATCATCCTTCTGTTTCCTCCGACCATCGTCCTGTTCTTCTGGAAATATTTTTGTCCTCTTTCTCTGTCCCCCCTCCCCGGTTTGGTCTCTCGATGATTTTCTCCTTTCCGATCCCACGTTTCAGGCCGAAGTTCGTTCGATTATTTCTTCATCCATATCTGAACTTCCTCTCACGGTTGACCCAGCAGCTCTGTGGCTTTCCACCAAACTTTCTATCCTATCGTTTGCACGTCAGTTCTCTTTTTCGTCCCGTTTTCACCGCTTTCATGATTTAACTATTCTTCACCGTAAACTACAGTTCCTTTCTCCTTCAGATCCATCGTTTGCAGCTCTTCAATCACAACTTCATAGCATTCTATCTTCCTTTGCTTCTTCGTCTCTTACCCGGTTAAAGTTTTCCAAGTTACATTTTCATGATGACCCGTTTCAACACCTTCGACATCTTGAATCCCACCGTGCTCTGAGTTCCAACATTTCTTTTCTCTCGCTTCCAGATGGCTCAACTGTTTCTGATCCAGTGCAGATCTGTGATCGAACTTTTCAGTACTTCACTGATCGGTTTCGATTGCGGGTCCTGCCGCCTGCAGAGAATTCTCCATTATTATCACATCTTCCTCAGGTCCCGTCTTTTTTTCCCCCTCCTTGGTTTCACCGATCTCTCCCTCGGAGGTTCGTTTTGCCATTTCTAGTCTGAATGACCGCTCCGCCCCTGGGGCTGACGGTCTTCCACTTTCTTTTATAAAACCTTTCTTCCTGCTCTGCTTCCTCTTCTCGTTGCTTGTTTCAACTCGATCTTTTCTTCTTCGACTTTCGTTTCTTCTGACTTTGCTTTTGCTCTTCTCCGCCTAATTCCTAAAACTGGTAATCTTGGTCTTCTATCTAACTGGCGCCCCATCTCGATTCTTAACACCGACTACAAGATCTTTGCAAAAATTCTGGCTCTTCGCCTTAACCCTGTTCTACAATTTATTATTCATCCTGACCAAACTTATACGATCCCTTCCCGTTCGATTGCAACTAACATCACTACCATCCGTGATTTACACTCTCTTGCTTCCCGTCTTTCTGAACCTCTTGCTATTTTTAACCTAGATCAGAAACAAGCATTCGATTCTGTCCATCATTCTTATCTTTTCTCTGTTCTTCGTCACTTTGGCTTTCCTTCCCTTTTCTGTCAGGCACTTTCCAATCTATATTCCCATTCTTACTTTCGTGTTCGGACCTCTTCTTTTATGACGGCTGCTATTCCTTTTGCAAGCGGTATCCGGCAGGGTTGTCCCCTGTCGGGTCAACTGTTTGCCCTCACGTTTGAACCACTTCTTATTTCCCTTCGATCTCGTTTGCTGGCAGGCATTCCGCGTGGTGTGGCCTCCACACGGCACCATCGCGTGGTTTTGTCGGCCTATGCGGACGACCTTACTCTTTTTTTACGTTCCCAACAGGCTTTTGGTGTTGTTTTATCTACCTATACTGAGTATGCTTCAATTTCAGGTGCGGCCCTTAATACCTCTAAATCTGTTGGCTTGTGGGCTGGCTCGTGGTCGTCCCGCGGCGACCGCCCTTGGGGTGCCCGGTGGTCGACCACGGTCATCAAACTTCTTGGAGTGTTCATCGGGAACCCGGTGGCGGTTGCTGCCGCCACTTGGTCCCCTTTGGTGCAGGACATGAATCGACGCCTTGCCCCTTTTCGCCGTTTGAAACCGTTTCTTTCTTTTTTTAGCAGGTCGCATCTTCTTTCCGCTTTTCTTCTTCCGGCCCTTTCTCATACTTGGTTTGCTCATTTCCCTCCTCCCCTCTTTCTTCGTCACGTTCAATGTCTTTTTACAAATTTTATTTGGGATGTCGTACATTGGGTTCATCGATACACTCTTGTCCTTCCGGTTTCTTTTGGTGGTCTTGCCCTTCCGGATTTGTCCCTTAAATCGAACGCTTTCCATCTCCAACATTTTTTGAGGATTTTTCCCTTCCTTGCGGTTCTTCGATTACTATAATTGACACTTTGCTCTTTCCACGAAGTCCTTTTCTTTCTCTAGCTACTTTTATCCGCATGGACCTCTTTCCACTCATTCCCAATCACTTTCCCGCTACTTACCGTACCGTTTTCTCCCTCTGGCACTCCTTATGTCCAGTCCGCCTCCCCCAGCTTCGACTAACGATCTCCTTGCGGAACCACTTTTCTTCAACTCTGCCCTTCGTTCTCCAAATTCTCAGTACCTGAACTTCTCCACTTGGTTTTGCAAGTGGCGTCGTTCAGGTTTCTCAACTTTTTGATTCTTCTCTTCACTGGAAATCTTTTGATCGCCTTTCCCCTCTGTTACTTGATACCCCTCAGCATCGTGCACAGTTCTGTCTTATTCAATCCTGTCTTATTCGTCTTTATCCTTTACTTGTCAATTCTATTGGCCTCATTCAGTCTTCCGCCCCGTCGCTCAGTCTTCCCTTTCTTCTCTATTTAAACGATTCTCCATTTTTACCCCATCAAGTTACAGCCAAGCTTCTTTATTCGCATTTTCTTACCAATTTCACAGCTCCATTAGCAATTCCTTCTGTTTCAGCTACAGATCTTCCAGGTACATGGAGTGATCCATCGACTTCCCTGGCTTCCCCGAAAGCCCGGGACATTCATTGGCTGCACCTACACCGTCGGTTGCTCACTCCGCGTACCCTTCATCGTTTTCGTCATTTGGCTTCCCCGCTTTGCTTCTTTTGTTCTACACTTGGTGATGTGTCACATTCCTATGATTCTTGTCTGGTGTTGCAGCCCTTGTTTTCGATTATGTTTTCCCTTCTTTCCAAAGTTTGCCCTTGTCCTCATACAATGTTCCATTTTTATTTCCTCCGACGCCATTCTCCCCTGTAGATGTCCACAGTTCTGTTTGTGCATTCATCATTCTCCAAGCGAAGTTGACGATTTATTTGTTTTACCACTCAAGCGTGGATCGAGCTTCTCTCCGGCGTTATCATCCGGCCCGGGTGTTTTTGTGCAGGAGGTACCGATCATCCATCAGATCGGTCCTCCAACTTGAGTATGACATGGCGCGGGTTCGGCAGGATGTGCCTGCCTTTTTCTCTCTCTGGTCTCCATATTTGTCATGGTTTCATGTTTCTGCAGGCATTATTGCTCTCCTCCCATAGCCAGAGTTTATTATATTTATATTTATTTTTTTATTGGTGTTTTTGTTTAGTGCATAATTTTTGTACATACCGTAGATCTGTGTCAGTGGGTTAGTGTCTCCTTTAGTTTATCTTCTTGTTGCTTTCCGTGCACACACATTCCCGTTAATTTGTTGTCGGTAGCGTTTACTGACTTTTTCTTTTCTTTTATTTTATTTTCCGTCGGCCTCAAGCCGTTGGTCGACAAACTTTTTTGTGTGCCGGCTAAGCGTTTTGGTATTTTCTGTTTATTGTTTACTGTTACCAAGGTGTTTTATGTTGTTTTGTTGATGTTGATTGCATTTTTGCTGTGGCATGCACATTGTCTGATGTGTTTTTGTTTTGTTTTTTGTTGCTCAAGTGTCGGCTTTTTTTTCTAGTTTGCTTTTGGTGTCGTTCACCTATTTTATATTTATTACTCGTCGGTTTCACACAGTTTACTGTCGCACGGTTTTGTGTTTAATGTTGTGGTTGTTTTTATTTTTTTTGTTTTAATTTTTTTCTTGCTGAACGGGTACTGCTGGCGCGTGGTACCGAGGGTTTTTTTTTTGTGTGTTGGTTCTGAACCTTACCGACGTGTTTCTTGATTTTGTTTGTGTAATCGGTGTTTATTTTTGTGGTTAGTGCTGTGCATACAGTGCGAATTCACTGTTTCGACCCGAGTTTATTTGGTGGTGATGCTTGTCTGCAAGTTTAACTCCTGTGTTCTTTTTCACAAAGTTTTTCATGGTGTTATTTGTGTATTGTGCATTCTTTATTGTGTTCATGGTGCTATTTGTATATTGTGCATTGTGTGTTAATTTCTTGGTGTTATTTGAATATTGTGCTTTGTGTGTTGTGTTAATGGTACGGGGTGTTAGTTTCTAGTGGTTGTTTTTTTCTCTGTGTTGCTGTCGGTCTTACTGACCGAGATACGCTTTAAATGTAAATTTTTGTTGTTCGTCGGCTTACAGCCATTTGTCAACGCATTTCTCCGAACTACCAGGTTTTGTTTTTTTTCGGCTGCAGCTTGTTGTCGGACCGTGTGTGTGTTTGTTTTTTTTCCCTTGACAGTTTTGACAAACTCGGCTGACTTTTCTTTACCGCCTTGCTTCATTAGTGGTCTGTCCTGTATGTATTGTTTGTTGTGCAACTGTTTTCTTTTATCTTGCCGTGTGTTATTCTTCAACTTGCTCTGATGTCGTCTGCTTCTTCCTGTAGAGTACTCTGTTTATTGCGATATTGATTGTGTGTTGTTATTGTCGTTGCCGGTGAGTTATTGTGCAATTTTTTTTCCCGGTGAAAATTTGTGTTTGTATGTTGTCTTTTTTTGTAAATAAATGCTCTTTTGAAGTTCTGACCATTCGTCCGCGATGAGTCCAGTTTCAAATCCCGGTGAGGCACGAATGTTGCGTTTATCTTACGGTACTGACTCTTCCCCTTTCCTGGAACCAGCAGCCCTAAATTAGGGACGGGCGACTTTCAGTTTCTCAGGTGTGTCGTTAATCAAACGAACAGGAGCATTCTGATTTCTCTGACGCATTATTTCCCCACTAGATGGCGTAAAAGCATATCTGTATGTAGAATGTTATCATGGCCAACGTTATGCAGAAAATTGTAAACTTTTCTTATGTAAAACTCTATGTGTAAACATATACATAAACTGAGATCGATATTTACGCTTGTTGAAGTGGGATTGGATTTCATTTTTCTACTTCGGATAACTGTAGCAATCACGTGCATTTTTCACCTTTGAGCTCAGTTTTAATCTGATAGGTGACGTCTGGATAAATTTCTGTTTAACCTCGTTTCTTTTCCTCATGCTGGACTCGAAAATTGTTTTCGGAGTGACCTGAAGCGGTAGCCAGGGTTGTTTACGTATTTTTCAGGCGTTTTTCATGAAAATGAGTGACATAAATACCTATTTGTATTAGGCACGGCATACAATATACAATTATTTATTGCACACATTTAAAATAAGTTTTAAATATATATGAAAATGTTTTAAAATAAGTTTTAGTTATATGAAAATGCAATACACCAGGAGGAATCTGAACACATTGGTTGTGAGGCGATTCCCCCTATCAGATGTAAGAAAAAGAATAAAACATATGGCATATGTGAAAGCAAGTAAGATGGTTATAACAGAAGCACCACTGTTAGCAGCATGCTTGGAACCACAATTTAATGATAGGGTTGAGATTCGTTATGGAGATCAGGGTGATTTACAATGTAATTTCGCAGAGACAAGGAAAACTTTTTGATATTTTCCAGGGATCTGATGCTCTCTGGGAGATTATTCCATAGGATAATGGCTTTATACAGTATGTTATTTAAACCATAATTAAATCTAACACACGGCTGACACCTTCATTTCTATAATATTTGTCAGATCGGGGAACATTTTTTTTTTTTTTTTTCTCGTCGGTTAGTAGTAATCATACCCAAGATTTCAACGAACTAAGTTTTTATGATGTAAATTTTTTCACTCAGTGGCATTACATACACGTTTACATTTATCACGATAACTCTGCTAGTACATGTCCGTTGAATAAACACTTTCTCATGATTTTCTTGAAAGTTTTTTTAAGAGAAATTTTCTTTACGCCGGATGATTTCGGTTGCATTTTGGCTTCTGTGACGTGCCTGCCACGCAGGACGCACATGAGATAAGATCGACTTACTCCGGAGTGAGGGGACCCGGATTCGACAAAAATGACGGAGAAATTTACTTTGTTATACTTCTTACCAATGTCATGGTTATTTTCTTTTTTCTTTTTTTTATTGGGGATTTAACGACCAGCGTGAGCAACTTAATGGGCTGTAAGCAGTCGCACATCCCTAATTTAGGGCAACTGATTCCATAGAAGGGAGAGAGCCGTGGGACAAACACATCATCCATGCCTTAACGGGATTCGAACCCGTACCCATCTCATATTACAAGGAGTGTTCAAATGAAAAGGTACGAAACGACACTGTGGGTATAAATGAAGACTTTATTCAAAGTATACACCATAGGCCGTAGCACAACGATCCCATTGATTAACGAGCCGAAGGACTCCTTGTTCCCAGAATTCCTGTGGCCGTGACGAGACCCAGTCCTGCATAGCGTCCTTGAGTTCGTCGTCCGAGTGGAAGCGCTTCCCTTTCAGATGTTTTTTCAGGGGACCAAACACATGGAAATCGCAGGGCGACATGTCCGGGCTGTAGGGCGGATGGTCAAGCTGCTCCCACTGGAACTTGGCCAGTTCCGCGTGTGTGACCCTGGAGACGTGTGGACGCGCGTTATCATGGAGCAGAACCACACAATCCGTGAGCAGCCCCGGTCTTTTGTTCTTGATGGACCTGCGTAGGCTTCGGAGTGTCACACAGTACACATCGGAGTTAATGGTTCGTCTCTGCTGGAGGAATTCAACAAGTAGTCAATTGGACGGCGCTCTTTATAAGAGCCTCTGCTCTCTCCTGCGCATGCGGGCGCCCGCGCATGCTCCGATCCATGCACGCCGGCGACTCCAATCGCATCCCTAGATGTGTCGCTATATACGTTCTCCCATAGCGGCATAGGCAAATATGTTAACGGTTACGTTCTTATAACGTTTCGTACCTTTTCATTTGAACACCCCTAGTATATATGTTGTTTTTCTTAATACTATATGTTATAATATTAATTTTGAAATGTAACCCCATAACGAAATAAATGAAATGAAATGAATGGTCAGAAGCCATCGCTTAGACCGGTGTTTCACAACCGTCGGTCAGCGATGTTTTTCTGCCGGTCCGCAAGAAACTAGTAAATTTATTTATTTTTCTTTTGAATCGAAATGGAGTCAGGGGAAGAGGAAATCTAGATTTAAACTTTCTTGAACACTTGTCGCGGAAGCTTAAAGGAAGCTTGGATCGCTAATCTCTTCACAGAAGATCCAAACTCCAGCAGGCTAACTCACCAGGAAAAGGAAATATTCGTTGAACTTCCTTCTCATGCTAGTCTGGTACAGATATTCAGATGCAAATCTCTGACTCACTTTTGGGGTGTTATGGAGAAAGAACATCCATGTCTCAGTGACAAAGCTCTAAAAATATTGATAACTTTTTCGATCACGTATTTATTGCAAGAAAACCTTATCAGCCGTTTCGGAAATCCAAACAAAGCACAGGAGCATAATGGACATACATGCAGCAGTGCTGCATTTAGGCGCAGTACGTCTTGCACAAACGACGCTGGAACCACGAGAAGATTATCTATAGAAGCAGCAGCAACAGACGTCTCACTGATGACCCCAGAAAAAATAGTATTAACGGTAAGGAGAATGCTGTCGTATATTGATTATGGATTGTACTTATAATGAATAGAGTTCTCCGGCTGGACGTGTAGTGCATGAAAGCTTACGTTAAGTTACGTTAGGGTTATTGAAAGGTTACTTGACGTAGCTAAAGTGTGCTTAATCATCAAAGTGCTAGAGTTTGTTTAGGTAAGACACGCACGTGCAATAAATTCCAAGAATATGGAATTTATTTTTACTCAGCGTTCCTCATTATCTTGAATATCAGTAATATAACTTCGGTTTTAGTACATTAGTACCTTGAAGACTCCTTATTAGAGCGGTAAACACAATATCCCCTGAACTTAACGTAAACACTCAATGAAATAGACTTAACGGCCAGACAGAGGTCTGACAATAAAATGAACTAAGAAAACGTACTCACTTTTAACCTTTTATTGGGGAGCTCCTGGTATTACTCAATTACACACTCCAATATAACACAACTACTGTTAGACCGAACTTTCGTAGAATCGCATAACAATAATTAGGAAGAACCTATCATATATAAAAAACGAACCTCTCTGGTATACTTGAGCGCGCCTATATATACTGCATACCACCACGTCATGACTTACACTCGTTGCCACATATAATTCAGCGGGAGAAACAATATCTCGTTAAGTGAGAAGATAATTTGCATAGGAAAATAAAATAACAAGAGATAGTAAAATCAAAAAGAAACTGAATCTAGAGTATACGTTACATACTTATTAATCATTAAAGAATATTAACAGATTAAATAATATTAGCTGTAAGTAGATGATATGGAGTAATCTGGTATATAAATTATGCAGTGATCGTTATAATATAGAATATGACGAGATAAAATGCTCGAAAATAGCCTAAAGGTTTTGTTTCGGCATCGCCGGTCCGCGGAAGTTTCCCAAACGTCTTACCGGTCAGCGAACGCAGAAAGTTTGGAAATCACTGGCTCAGACCTCTGCACCACAGAAAGGACACGATTCTTCAAATTGTCATCGGCAGTCCCTGGATATGTGTGTTTTTGTTAAATGTCGCTGATTGATAGGTTTTTAGTGCTTCCACCATACCTTTAATATCCTCCCCGATGCATTTTTAGCAAGCGCTTTAAGATTCGAAGTTTGTGGACATTCTTGCAATCTATATTTCTGTCTGTTTAACTGCAAGCGCCGTATCTCTACTAGTATTAATTAGATTTCAAAAATCATTTTTACGTTGTATACGAGGGAGTATCGCTAAGTTTGTGGCCCAATATAGACAGTCTAGTGCTGTATGAAAGGGCACTATAGTTTTATTCAACATAATCTCTCTTTAACTGTAAGCACTTAGCATAACGCTCCTCCAGTTGCTTCAAACCCCTCTGTATAAGGTCTTGCTCTGCAAATGATACATTCACAGCGCACTTAACATTCTCATTCGGACGTCCTTTCATATTTTTTTTAGTTGTGGGAATAAATGATAATCAAAGGGTGCTAAATCAGGGGAATCGAGTGCATGAGGCAGCAAGTATTAAAGTGCAGATTCTTTATGTATTGGAGAATTGTCCTGCAAAAGATGATTCCTTTGGAGTGTTTCCTGTGACATTTTTTCTTTAAGCTTGTGATGCAGTTAACGTAGTATGTCACTATAAAGCTCGTCACACACTACGCCGGGACGGTAACTAACTGCAAATGCCACAAACAACAAAATACTCTAGTTGTTTGTGGCATTTGAAGTTCGCGACTGGTATAGTTGATTTTTTAGGGCTACGTTGAAAACTCACTCTAATTCCTTTTACATTTTCCTGCGATACGTCCTGCACTCTTTCCTTTACACAGATGTCCGATTTTCACGGACGGCTGATCCACCGACGAAAACTCTGCACCTGGCGGATCGATTTTGTAACGTTTACGAAAAGCTCGTTGCACAGTAACTACTGATTTACACTTCGCAAATTCCAGGATACAACCTGGAAAACGTTTCTCACCACGTGCTCTATTAGATGCAAAAATAATTTTTCAAGTCAGACTTTTGGAAGCAGAGATATCAGGGAAATTGGAATTTAACTTAATACCCCGTAGTGGAAAAACTGGGCACTACTTGGAAAAAGGAACTGTACCCAAAATAGCCTTCTTTATAAATCGTATTGCTGGGAAGGAGGATTCTTTTGAGTTATATAGCATCTGCGTTTACGCCCTCTAGTGGCGAAGTTTTGCATAAAAAAAACGCCAGAAAGCAAGAATTATCGTTTTCACATTTCAAGCTTCCCAATGAAGAAAGAATTTTTCAAACCGATTGCTACTTGCAGAGATATGGTGTGAACGGACGGACGCACGGACAAAGTGATACCGTGAGTTCGTACTTTTTTTTTTTTTTTACAAAAGACGTGCTAAAAATCTTATTTGTGAAAACTAGTGCCCCACGCAAACGCAGTTACGACTTGGATTGCAGATTGTCTACATGTTTTGAACAAGTCCAGCAGATGGCTTCGTATTCCTTCGGCATGCATTCATGGTGTGGCGGAGTCAAGTTCCGAAGCTTTGCGCATGCGTTAAGTCAAGGTCACCTGCCTCTGTTGCTTACTTTGTTACGTTATTAGGCAGCAATCGCTTGGAGCGACCTGAATTTTTCGCTTTCTCTGCTTCTGCTGTGAAGCTCTTTTTATTTTTTCGGAAATGTCTGTTGACGAAAAGTTAATAAACTCTGTGCTTACGAATTCTATTTTGTGCGATATTAGTCACAAACCTTTCTATGATACAAATTTCATGACAATCCGATTTTTGGTGTAAATGTGACAAGGATGGTAAGTCAGGTAATATCCGAAAACTTGAAAATTTTATCGTCCTGGAGCGGGTTCGAGTCCCGCTCCAGGACGATAAAATTTTCAAGTTTTCGGATATTACCTGACTTACCATCCTTGTCACATTTACACCAAAAATCGGATTGTCATCTTCAAATTTTTATTATATGGTGGTAATCCTGTATTTATTCCATGATTTCTATGATACTGTGATAAAAGACAACGTGTGGGAAGAAATTTAAGAAAATTTCACTGAATCTGCTAAGTGAAATATGTCTTCCGTTCTTTTCGCGTTTAATTAAAATATGTTTAGCGTCTGTAAATTACACATCGCTGCTAAGGATCATCTTACGTTCACCGTGTTTTCAATTTCGTTTTTTCCCTTTTTTCGTGGAGTTCACAGTTATCAGTGTCGTTTTATTTGATGTTTACTCAAAGACAATGCCATAATTTTATGTCCACAGCATTTTCTGCCAGTAAAAACACAAAACAAAACAAAACAGGTGTTACTTCATTATGTGAGGAATTTTCTGAAAGTAAGTACCGTTTGCGGATATATTTGCTGCCGTTGTGATGTTGCGCATGCGCGCTGACTTCTTTCATTTGTGGGCAAGCCCCAGACGCCATTACGAGAACAGCAGATCGTGTTTGCGTGTTTTTCTGCGCATTTAAAATGTTTAAGAAGATAGAGCGACACGCCGACTGTGAGAAAGGTTTCCTTAATTCAATGTTTGGAAAAAGTCCGTAATTGTGAGATAAAGTCCATACATAATTCGTCGCGCGATCCTGAACAAAAGGGGTGACATGCTTACTCGCGGCGTTGTTTTGCTTTATGACAACGCTCGACCTCATATTTCTGCTCAGATTCAAGGACTATCACATCATTTGGCTGGAAGCAAATTAATCACCAGCCTACAGCCCAAACCTGTAGCGCCAAGTGACTATCACCTCTTCTTGCATCTGAAGGAGTTCTTTGCTGGTCGGCATTTCTTCGACGATGGTGAAATTTTTTTTTTTTTTTTTTTGATTGGAGGTTTAAGGACCACCGTGAGCAACTCAATGGGCTATAAGCAGTCGCCCGTCCCTAATTTAGGGTCACTGGTTCCAGGGAAGGGAGAGAGCCAGTGCCGTAAGACAAACACAACATCCATGCCTCACCGGGATTCGAACCCGGACCCCTTTCGGACGAAAGATCAGAGGCCATCGCCTTAGACCACTGCGCCACCGGGGAGGCCATGGTGAAATGAAAGGAGCAGAGCAGAAGTGGCTGTTTTCTGCGATGAGGGGATACAAATACTGGAGCCCCGTTACGATAAAAGCTTCAATATTGGCGCAAAACACGTAGAAAAGTAGTTTAAGGTATGGCAAATTTGATAAAAAATAATATATATATTTTTTCGAATACATTCTTATTTAGTTTTAATAGCGTAACGGGGCTTACTTTCCGAATATATGTCCACATGTTTTTACTTTATTCCGTGTATAGTTCGTTTTCCTTTGTTGATCATCTCATCGGACTACCCTGCTTCCTGGTGAATTGTATACACTCTGAAACTTTCCTGATGTTAAAAGCTTCTTGTACCGGATTACCGCCTATCCTAGGCAAGCATTGCATGCCTGAAAGTGATTCTTGGCTTTCTAGTTCAACGGGCTGCCACAAGTTTACATTATCTCCTCTTAGAAAATCATTCAAGCAGATTGTTACTAAAATCTGGTTCCTTGCTATATAATAAACAACCTAGGTGGGAGTTTTTTTTGCGATTTATCTCGCGCCTTGGTTACTGTTAATCATGACATTCTCATTTTTTAGCTTGAACACATTGCCATTAGCAGAGTTGCGAAGAACCTTTTTGAAAATTATTTTATTGGGAGGAGACAGTATGTTCAATTTCGAAATGTTGGCTCTAGTATTAAAACTGTTCTTTTTGAAGTTCTACAGGGCTAGGGCCGTTATTATTTTTAATTTACGTTAAGGATACTTTTAATGTTCGTTCCAGTGCGTATACGCTCCCTTTTTGCTGATGACATTTTTTTCCCCCGGTCATGCGGTGTCTGACTTGATACCTCTTGTTAACCTCGCTTTACAGGAATATCAGACTTGATTTAGTTGTAATTTTTTAGCTCTTAATAATACAAAAACAAAATGTATGTCTTTTTCTAGCCGAAACGCTCGAGCTGAGGCTCTTCCGGAAGTGGTTCTAAGTGAGATTGCTTTGGTTTTTCAAGAAAGGGATCAAGTTTTTAAGTGTTTTATTTCCAGATAATTTAAAGTGGAATACCCATGGTGAAGTTATTTCTCGGGACTTGAGATCTCATAGGAAGGAGTCTCATATAGAGTTTCGAGTATATTTTCACTAAAGTTTAAATAAACACTTTATTATTCTTTCATTTATCCCTATCTGTATTTTTTTTTTTTTATTGGAAGTTTAACGTGAGCAACTCAGTGGGCTATAAGCAGCCGCCCGTACCTAATTTAGGGCCACTGGTTCCAGGGAAGAGAGAGAGAGCCAGTGCCATAAGACGAACACAACAACATTCATGCCTCACCGGGTTCCGAACCCGGACCCATCTCGGACGAATGATCAGAAGCCATTGCTTGGACCACTGGGCCACGATGGCGGCTCTGTCTTTTTGCCCGTCTGCATGGGGTAGTACAAGTAAATGTAACAATAGAATTTTTTCTTTACAAAAAGGAAAAAAAAAAAAAAAGTTTGTTTGTTGAATCCATTGGAAAATGTGGAGATCGTTTTGTAATCGTTATAAATTATTGATTTTTGAGAAATTATATCGTTATCGACTGATGTTAATGCATGAGCGTTGTTATACCAATAAACATCTCTATCTAATAAATATATGTTATCTTGCATACAGTTATCAAACTCGTGGCTTTTGATAACTTTTTTCATTCCTAGGGCTCGCGCAGTGTTTTAATATTAATTCTCATTGCCCCCGGCTCTCGAACTGGAAGGAGTATTACGTTTGTAGTTAAATTACATTCACCTCAATCGTATTGCCTTATGATTATGTGTATCATCATCATCATTGTCAACCATTATCAATCCACTGCTGTATGAAGGTCTCCCCAAGTTTCCTCCACAACGGTCTGTCTTGTGCCAGTCTCCTCCATGTCACTCCCGCATATTTACGAATTTCATCCACCCATCTCCCATGTGGTCTTTTTCTGGGTCTTTTCCTGTCCCTTGGAATCCAATCTAAAATTTCGGCTGTCCATCTATGGTCTGTCCTTCTGGCAGTATGTCCAGCCCATTGCCATTTCAGGGATTTAACTCTGATCATGATGTCTTCCACTCTTGTCATTTTTCGGATCCACGAGTTCCTCTTCTTATCTCTCCTGGTTATACCAAGCATGCACCTCTCCATGCTGCTTTGAGTTGTCTGCAGCCTTTGTATGTCTCTTTTAGTTAAGGTCCACGTCTCTGCACCATACGTAAGCACTGGAAGGATGCATTGATCAAACACTTTTCTTTTAAGACATAATGGCATATTGCTCTTGAAAATTATGCTGTTTCTTCCAAAAGCTCTCCAGGCAAGTTTTGTACGCCGAGATCTCATAGGAGTCTCATACAGAGTTTCGAGTATATTTTCACTAAAGTTTAAATAAACACTTTATTATTATTTCATTTATCCCTATCTGTATTTCTTTTTATTGGAAGTTTAACGTGAGCATGTGTATATAAGTTGAAAAATATGTAATTACTTGACTTGACATTTTAGCACGTCTTTTGTAAAAAAAGATCGTGCTTATGTTTTTGGTTTGTCTATCCGTTCGTTCGCCTGTGGACACCACATCTC
Organism: Macrothele yani; assembly: GCA_039090855.1. Taxonomy (NCBI): domain Eukaryota; kingdom Metazoa; phylum Arthropoda; class Arachnida; order Araneae; family Macrothelidae; genus Macrothele; species Macrothele yani. The sequence goes on from CM077004.1 coordinate 40,115,164, forward strand.
TGTAACTAGTAGTTCGATTTGAAAAATTCTTTTCGCATTTGGAAGCTTGAAATGTGCGAATGATGATATTTTATTTTACTGTTATTTTACTATGCACAATTTCGCCGCTAGAGGGCGTAAATGCAGATATCGAATTCAAAATACATTTTATTCCATATATTTATTTCTAAAAATCCGATTGAAAAAATTCTTATACCTTTCGATTCCATTTATGTCAAAGACTTAGTTGTAATCTTTTTTTTCAAGTTACGCATACATTTTCCGCTAGAGGGCGTAAAGGTAAATTGGGTTTTTCCAGGTATCTGTACTTCTAAAATTCCGATTTGAAATTTTTTCTCTTCAGCAGGTACAGCTTCTGTTGCGAAATCTTCTGCATATAATTTTTAATTTTTAGGAAAAAATGGTTTGGCCACCAGGGGGCATAAGAGTTCATTTCTGCTTCTGATGCATTTACCACAAAATCTGAGCTTCTAAAATCTCGATTGAAAAATTTGTTCGTAGATCGAAGCCACTCACGTCGATAAAACTTTGGCGGAATATTTTCTCCTTAGTAAACTTCATGGTTTCTCCGCCAGGGTGAGTAGGTGTATATCTTACTTTTGTCAATATCTCTGCTTCTAATATTCCGGTTTGAAAAATTCCTTCTTTATTGGATAAAGTTTCCGGTGCGCCATGTTTTTCACATGATTTCAAAAATTTCAAGTGATTCATAGACGCTAGGGAGCGTGAAGTTAAATTGCGTTTTCCCCGGTAACTCTGCTTCTGAAACTTCGATGAAAAATTCTTTCTGCACCGGAAATAGCTCCTGATGGGAAATCTTTTGCATATAATTTCAAATTTTTGGTAAAAATGGTTTGGCCACCAGAGGACGGGGGAAACCTTAATTTCCGCTTCTGATGTATTTGCAGCAAAATCTGAGCTTCTAAAAACTCGATTGAAAATATTCATTTGTGGACCGATACCACTGACGTCAATAAACCTTTTCCGGATATTCCCTTCTTAAAATAATGCATGGCTTCTCCGTCAGGAGGCGTAGATGTATATCATATTTTTGTCAATATGTTTAATTCTAACAGTCCGATTTGAATTTTTTTTTCTTTGTTGGATAACGTTTCTGGTGCGAAATATTTTTTCATATAATTTCAAACTTTTCAAGTGACTCATAGATTTTTCGCTAGGGTGCCTTAAAGTAAATTGCGTTTTCTCTGATATTTCTGCTTCTAAAACTCCGATTTGAAAAATTCTTCCTGTATCGCATACAGCCCCTGATGGAAAATGTTTTTCATATAATTTCTAATATTTAGTAAAGAATGCTTTGGCCAAAAGGGAGCATACGTGTTAATTTCCGCTTCTGATGTATTTGCAGCAAAATCTGAGCTCCTGAAAACTCGACTGAAAAAATTCTTCTTTCCTGGACCGATACCGCTCACATCGAAAAACCTTTTGAGAATACTTTCTTCTTAAAATAATGCATGTTTTTCCCGCCAGGGGGCTGCATATCTTATATTTGTCGAGAACTCTGCTTCTAAGAGTCCGATTTGAAAAATTCTTTCTTTGTCGGAGAGCGTTTCCGCTGCGGTATGTTTCTCGTATAATTTCAATTTTTTCTTAACGCACAAGTCTGCAACCAGAGGGGGTAAATTCACGATTCCGTTTACAGCAATGTTTGCGGGATTGAAAACCCCATTGCCGCCCCGGTGGCGCAGTGGTCTAAAGCGATAGCCTCTGATCATTCGTCCGAACGGGGTCTGGGTTCGAATCCCGGTGAGGCATGGATGTTGTGTTTGTCTTACGGCACTGGCTCTCTCCCTTCCCTGGAACCAGTGACCCTAAATCAGGGACGGGCGACTGCTTATAGCCCATTGAGTTGCTCACGGTGGTCGTTAAACCTCCAATCCAAAAAAAAAAAAAAAAAATACCCGATTGAAAAACTTTTTTCTTCGGTCAGATACTATTGTTTTCCATACCGGTTCCATTGACTTTGAATAGCTTTCATAAATTTAATTCGCGTCAGAACGGATTCAAAAGACGCGCTCATTACACCCGAAAATTTGGTGTCATCTGTTTTGTTCTTTCTTTAGTGGTCAGGTACTACTCAGGCTATCATTATAGCCATGTTGCTCAATGCATGTTTTAATATGAATTTTAATGGTATATCATGTAATTTTCATTTGGGTTGTTTTTCTGGTTTAGCAAGGATTTGTAGTGTATGTTCTTAACTACGCGTAACATGGCATGTGACGTACTACAGAGGTAAAGCACGTGTCAAGACGACAAATCTGCAGCGATATATTCTGTCAGTGTAGCTTAGTTGGGAGAGCAACTAACTTCGGAGTGAGGGGGCGCGGTTTTGATTGCTGTCACGGACGTAATTGTGTTTTCACAGGCAAACAAATAAACTAAAGTAAGCCTATAATTGTAAGGGTTGGTCAAATGAAAAGGTGACGAGAGTCATGGAAAGGCACATATACGTACCAGTGAAAATTAGTTACCGTAGGCTTGTAGGCAGCGGTCGCACTGTAGCGGTAGCCTTTTCAAAGAAGTATCTGGGATGGGAGAGGAGCCAACCAGTCACACAGGCACGCATTTCAGCATCCTATGGGAAACGTCACCCTTGAGATGTTTCTTTAGGGGGGACTAACGGTAATCGCAGGGTGACATGTTCGGACTGTAGGGTGGATGCTATAATACCTCCCATCGAAATTTCGTCATAAGAGTTGTGGTTTCACGGGAGACGTGTGGCCGAGCATTATCGTGTAACAACACGATCTCGGAGCTCAACATCCCGCGCTTTTTGTTTTTGAAGGCGGTACGCAGTCGTTGCAGTGTCTGACAGTACGCTGCACTGTTGATGGAGGAAGTCGATGAGTAGCACACCCCTTTCGTTGAAGAACAGCCTTTACAGAACCTTCCCAGTCCGTGCGCAGCTTTGAACTTTTTGCGTGATGGCGATGCGGGATGCTTCCACTGCTGCGTTTTGCTTCCGGTTCGAATAGACAGCATGAAGTTTCATCACCTGTCACTAATCTGGAAAGGAATGCAGGGTCACTCTGACACCGCACCAAATGCTCCAGGGAAAGGCTCGTTCGAAGATTTTTTTGTGCATCGGACAACAGCTTTTGCACCCATTGTGCATAAACTTTCCTGTATCCCAACTTATCATGCACAACTGACTACATGGTGCCATGACTCACATTGAACGTCCGTTCCAGGGAACGTATGGTCACCATACGATCGGCCTTCACGCATTCATTCACTTGTTCCACGAGTTCGGGTATGACGATAACGTTGGCCTGGACGGGTTGGGCATCATCTAACAGGCTGTCACGACCTTGTCGGAAACGTGGGTTCCACTTATAGACAGTTTTTCGTAACACGCAATTTCCCCCATACATGGCGAACATTCTCCTATAAATGTCGATCTCCTTGTTGCCTTCGGACGATAAAAAGCGTATGACTGCAAGTTGTTCACCTGCCGCGCAGTTCGCAGATGAAACGCCATTTTCATTTAGCCCACGCTTTAAACACACCTGCTGATCCCACTGAAGGCCAACGAATGCTGCGCAGCTCACTATTGCGCACGGTCATTTCTCGCTGCGTGACGTCACAAACCTGTTTCTCTCCCATCACGTCCACTACGGTCGCGGCTGCATTTGTCAGGGGAATTATATAATATCCTCATCGGGGAATTTTTGCGCGTCGTTGTCACCTTTTCATTTGACCAAACTTATGTTACTTAAGCTACAAAGATAGTGTAATACTTGTAATGCGCGCAGACTGCTTCCACCTTGGTTGACATCTACCAAATGAACGATTCCGATTCCGTCTGTGTATTTCCGACCTACAGTGTAAAAAATAAGTGATGTGAATTCAAGAAAAATTTCTGAAAGCAACGTGCAGCAAAGTCACTTGTAGGTGTCTGTCTTTTAACGAAATTTCCGTTTTTAGAAGTTTCCGTTTCTTCTAACTTTAGTATTTTGACAGAATTTCCAAAGTCAGTACCGTATTTTTCCGTGTATAAGACGATCCCTTCTTTTTCGAACCGAAAATTAAGAAATAAATATTTTTATGGCAAAAAAGGACACATTTATTATTTTTTAGAAATTTGGTAATATCACAAAGTCTGTGGTAATATACACTGAGTGGCCACTTTATTATGACCACCTGGCAGTTTTAAGCAAATGAGCTATGGCTGCACGCTGTTGCCGCCAGAGGGCGTGGCTAGTATAAAAAGGGAAAGCTTAGTACTTGCCACAGTAGTAGAAGGGATTTTTGGGTGACGAGATGGGTAAAAAATGCGATTTGACGGACTTTCAACGTGGGATGATTGTAGGAGCTCGGAGCCATGGAGCAAGTATCACCGAAACCACAGCATTCGTGAAATGCTCCAGAGCAGCTGTTGTTAAAGACTGGACTGTCAGCCAAAAAACTGGGTCTCTACGTGCAACGTGTGGTCGTCATCGACTAATGACTGCTCGGGCGGAACGGAGAGTGTCCAGACTGGTAACAGAAAACAGAAGGAAAACAGTGCAGCAAATTACAGACCATCTTAATCAAGGATCCCCTCAAATGGTCTCTGCATGCACTGTTCGCCGTACACTGCATCGGATGGGACATGGCAGCCGAACGCCTGTTCGAACACATTTGCTGTCTGCAGTTAACAAGAGAAAACGTCTCTAGTTCGCACAGGAGCACAAGGATTGGGCATTCGATAATTTGAAACAAATTATGTGGTCCGATGAATCACGTTTTCAGTTGCGCCATGCCGATGGCCGAGTGAGAATTTGGAGGAAACAGCACGAAAGCATAGACTCCAAATGCATTGCTACAACCCTTTAAGCTGGTGGAGGCAACGTTATGGTTTGGGGAATGTTTTCCTGGCATGCTTTGGGCCCTTTAATTCGTGTTGATCAACGTCTGACTGGCACATCCTACCTAAACATCGTTGCGGACTAAGTGCATCCTGTCATGTAGATGGTTTATCCCAATGGCAATAGCTATTTTGAACAAGATAATGCGTCCTGCCAGAGTGCTCGTATTGTACAGGATTGGTTTCAGGAACATGCCGGTGAGTTTACTTTGCTTAGGTGGCCCCCACAATTTCCAGATCTCAACCCCATTGAGAACTTGTAGGATGAAGTTGAACGAGCCATCAGACAGCTGGATCCACAACCCTGCAATCTCAAACTCCTGGAAAGTGCTATTCATCAAGCATGGTCTCAGATTCCACAAAGTACCTATCAACATCGCGTGGAGTCCATGCCACGAAGAATCAACGCAGTATTAAAGGCAAAAGGTGGCCCAACGAAGTACTGAGGGGGTGGTCATAATAAAGTGGCCACTCAGTGTGTGTGCGTATACATGTAATATAAGTTTCCAAACGTTTATAATATATAAGTTTCCAAACGTTTATATATATATATATATCATCATCATCATCATCATTGTCAACCATTATCAATCCACTGCTGGACGAAGGTCTCCCCCAAGTTTCCTCCACAACGGTCTGTCTTGTGCCAGTCTCCTCCATGTCACTCCCGCATATTTACGAATTTCATCCACCCATCTCCCATGTGGTCTTTTTCTGGGTCTTTTCCCTGTCCCTTGGAATCCAATCTAAAATTTCGGCTGTCCATCTATGGTCTGTCCTTCTGGCAGTATGTCCAGCCCATTGCCATTTCAGGGATTTAACTCTGATCATGATGTCTTCCACTCTCGTCATTTTTCGGATCCACGAGTTCCTCTTCTTATCTCTCCTGGTTATACCAAGCATGCACCTCTCCATGCTACTTTGAGTTGTCTGCAGCCTTTGTATGTCTCTTTTAGTTAAGGTCCACGTCTCTGCACCATACGTAAGCACTGGAAGGATGCATTGATCAAACACTTTTCTTTAAGACATAATGGCATATTGCTCTTGAAAATTATGCTGTTTCTTCCAAAAGCTCTCCAGGCAAGTTTTGTACGCCGATTAATTTCTTCATCAATGTGACCCTCACTTGATATCTGCTGTCCAAGATAAACATACGTATCTGTTATCTCCAGTTTTTTCTCCATCAATCGATAAATCTTCATTTCTTGTAAAAGCATTGAACATCACTTTTGTCTTCTGAAAGTTCATTTTTAATCCCACTTCTTTACTCTTGTCAGCAAGTTCCTGGATCATACTCTGCAGCTCTGATGGGGTAGTTGCAAAAATGACTACGTCATCAGCAAAACGAAGGTGGGTTAGATAATCTCCATTAATCTTTATCCCTTTGTTTTCCCAGTTCAGTGATTGAAAGACATTTTCCAATGTGGCATTAAAGAGCTTCGGAGATATGGTGTCACCTTGTCTCACTCCCTTCCAATTTTTATGTGTGTTGTATTTTCAAACAGCCGAATCTTTGCACTTGCATTTTCATAGATGTTATTAATAATATTAATGTATGCATCTTCAATACCGCAGGATTTCAGAGCCGTGGTAACTGCTGATGGTTTCACCGAATCAAAGGCTTTTTCATAATCGATAAAAGCCATGCACAATGGAAGTTCATATTCCCTCGCTCTTTCAATTAGTTCTCTCAGTACGTGGATATGATCTATTGTGCTGTAGCCACTCCTGAATCCAGCTTGTTCTCTCGGTTGAGCCATGTCCAGTGTTACCTTCAAGCGGTGTGAAAGAACTTTAGTGAAGATTTTATAAACCACTGATAGGAGGCTGATAGGTCTGTAGTTCCTGAGATCCTCAATGTCACCTTTTTTATGTAGCAGGATCATTGTAGCATTGTTCCAATCCTCAGGAATCTTCCCTTCATTAAGGCATCGAGTGAAAATTTGGGCGAGTACTGTTTCAATTTCTCCACTTGCTTCTTGTATGATGTCTATAGTAATTCCATCTTCTCCTGGAGCTTTCCCCCGCTTCATGTTCTTGATTGCATGAGCAACTTCTGCTGGGAGGACTGGAAGAACTCTGGTACCTTTCATGATGTCTGGAGTACATGTATCATCCCTTTCATATAGTTTGGAGTAGAAATCTTTCACTCTTGTCAAAATTTCGCCTCTATTTCTTGTTATAGAACCATCTTCTTTTCTCAGAGCCATAATCTGTTTTCTTCCCTTACTGAGATGTCCCTTTGCTATCTTTAGGCTTTGGTTGTTTTCAATTGCTTTCCTCACTAGCTCACAGTTGAATTTCCTTACGTCTTCAGTGATACTTTTTCGTGCTGTCTTGCATAGCTCTATATATTCCACTTTGGAAGTCACATCTTCTTTAGTTGTCCTCATCTCTCTTCTTTTTGCATCAACATTTTGGTTTTTCCTGATAATTTGTTTACATGCAACTTGTTCTTAGACCCAGCTAATTTTGTTGCTGTTTCCATAAGAGCTTTGGTTACTTTTCTGTTAACTTCAGAAATATCCACTTCTTCCGATGTTAGGCCTTCTAAAGCAGAGAACCTGTTCTTCAGTTCCAACTTGAAAGTATTATGGTGTTTTTTAAGGTTGGTTATGTCAATACATTTTGTTTGTCTTATGAGCTTGCCACGTTCCAGTTTAGTGTTGAGGTGCATCTTACATCTCACCAATCTATGGTCACTACCTGTGTTGAACTTGTTTAGCACACTGCAGTCTTCGATGACGAATTTTTTGTTACACATAATAAAATCAATTTCACTTGTCGTCCCAATTGGATGTCTCCATGTCCATTTCCTGTGTGGCTTTTTCTTGAAAAAGGAATTCAAGATGAAAAATCCTTCTGCCTCTGCAAATTCAACGAGAGTATTTCCACGCTGGTTTCTGTTGCCGTGACCGAATTTACCTACTGAAGTTTCATTCTGTTGCCGGTGTCCTATTTTTGCATTGAAATCTCCCATAATTATCTTCAAGTGCTGCTTACCTTATTATTTAGATCACGAATTTCCTTATAAAATTCTTCAATTTCTTCTTCAGGATGACTTGTGGTGGGTGCATAAGTTTGAATAATCTGAGCCTGGTATCTTCTCGATAGTTGGATAACGAGTCGTGCAGCTCTGTCAGAGGAACTTTCAACTTCTACCACTTTATCCTTCAGTTTCTTGTTTATTATAAATCCAACACCACTAGTTCTGCCAGTATCTGTCCCACGATAATAGAAGAGATGTCCACTTTTCAGTTCAATGAGATCTTCTCCTTTTTCTCCTTACCTCACTCAGCCCGACGATGTCCCACTTGATCCTTTGTAGTTCCTCTTCCAATTCAAGAAGCCTTGAATCAGAAGATAGGGAGCGTCCGTTGTAGGTAGCCAAGGTCAGCATCAAATGGCAGCCTAGTCCGGTCCTCCGGGGATTCTTAGCACCCTCTGCCTTCATGTCGCACTGGCCGCTGCCTTGGCCAGGTACATTCCAGCTGCCGGAGACTGAGGGCCAAGATTTAAGTTGTAGAGTCATTTTGGAGGTGTTTGGCCATAACTCACCACGCTGGCCAAGCGGGTTGGTGAGTGTGGGATAGCATTTCCTCTGATCCCGATGGTATAGTTATACCGCTATTTGCGGTCGTCAGAGCCCCTTTAGTGGGAACAGGATGCACCACGAGAAGGCGGGGTTGACATTTGTCAAGGAGAGGCTGTGATGTTACGCATCACCTGACCTTACATCCCTATATATATATATATATATATATATATATATATATATATATATATATATATATAAACGTTTGGAAACTTATAGCAAATCGAATACGTACCTAATCAGGGAAATAATCCCTGTCGTGTTGGATATATTTGAGCCATCGGTCAGGGAGCTGCTGAATGCAACTGCGGAAAAATGAGAGCTGTTTCGAGTTGATAAAGTCATCAATACTTGTGTGGACCTCCTCGACAGAAGTGAAGTGTGTATCACTTATAGGGAGCGAAAGAGGTGATAATCCGACGGGGCGAAGTCTGGAAAATACGCCGGGTGGGACAAAATCTCCCATCCCAGGTCGGTGATTGTGTTTAAAGTCGTTTTTGCGATGTGAGGACGCGCGTTATCCTGAAGCAACAGGACCGACCTTCTGCCGTTGCCGGTGTATGGCCTTTTCGCCTCCATTGCGTCACTCACACGAATGAGTTGCTGACAATAACGCTCAGCATTGACCGTTTCACCAGGTTTGAGCAACTCATAGTGTACGACACCGCGCTGATCCCACCATATGCACAGCAACAACTTCCCGGCATGGATATTCGGTTTGGCGGTACTGGTGGTAGGCTGACCTGGATGAACCCACGATTTGCGTCTCTTAGAATTATCGCAGAGGATCCACTTCTCTCCCCAGGTCAAAATGTTGTGGAGGTAATCCTTCTTCTTGAATCTGGAGAGCAAGGACACAGCAACATCGTAGCGCCTAGACTTGCTCGCAGCTGTGAGTTGGTGGGGCGCCCAACGACCCTCCTTGTGAATCCGCCCAAGCGTGTGCAGGCGCGTTGCAATGGCTTGCCGAGTTACCCCGAGTTCCTGGGCGAGCTCTGACTGTGTGCGACAGGGATCCGGGTCAAACAGTTGTTCCAGTTCCTCATCGTCAACTTTCTGTGGCTGTCCCGGACGTTCTGCCTCATGGAGATCGAAATTTTCCTGCTTAAACCTCTGCAACCACTTCTTACATGCACTATAGGACACAGCAGCCTCACCCAAAGCAGCACATATCATTTGCTGGGCTTCTGCGACACTTTTTTTTAGCTGAAACGTGAACAGGATGCAGTGCCTCAAATGTTGCTTCTCGAACGATATTGCTTTCACCGTCAACTTTGGTCCTTTCTATCACTATAGCTGTGAGCAGTTATGGTTGCCTGGAAAGCTGTTCGATGGTGCTGTAATCAGCCATTATCGCACACAGCTATTTGCGTTTGCCAACGTTCTATGATAGCTTGCGGTTAGGGGCCGAGAATTAAGTTGCACACCTAATATTTAGAAATTAGGTAATATTTTTAAGATAGAAACTATGAAATTATGCATCACTTTCTTCAGCAGTATTAGTTCCAGACATATCACTTTTTCTCAAACTCAACTGTATCACTGCTGTCGTCTGAGTCACTTGTCTCTATATATCAGATCATCCTCAGTTCCATCCATGGCATTGCTGATTCCACATTTCTTGAAGGACTTCACAACCACCTCTTGCTTGATTCCATTGCATGAGTTTTGGACCCAGTTGCAGACCTCAGTAATGGTTGGTTTTTTCACTCTCCCTGTCGGTGTCAAGTTATTACCTGCTTTTTGCATCCATTTATTCCATTCTTCTTTCATCAGGGCTTTGAAGGGCTTGTTGATGGAAACATCTAGAGGCTGTAGCTGACCTGTAAGTCCACCAGGAATAACTGCTTGTAAGTAATTTTTGGGCAGAGGGGATAAGAGATACTGGCAGTTTTGCCGCGGCACCCGCAGGGTTCTCTCAACAGGGTTCTCTCGACCCCCAATATTTGGTCTAAAAATTTTGGAAAAAAATATCGTCTTATACACGGAAAAATACGGTAATTCCGTTTATTTCAGAAAAATCCGTTTCGGGATTTTTCCGTATTTATTCAGACATTTCGCAAACTCTTCTATTTTGACTTTTTCAGTCCTTTTACCACAGATTCTTCTTCCCTGGAGTATGAAGCTAACAAGCCATTCCCTTTGTGGGTTTCAAACAAGAGGCGTTTTCAATGGGAGACGCGCGTGCTAACGTTGAGCCAAGAAGACACGTAGCGCACTGTCACGTATAGGTAGAGCTCTAGTCGCGCGATGATGAAATGTTTTTTGTTATCAATGTGAGTGTATTAGTCATTTTATTTTTTGTAGGAGCTTATTATTTTTCTGAACAGGGGTTTCTTTATTTATTTTGAATAACTTTATGTTTCCTGTAGGAGGTCATATTACAAATTACGTATTTTTTCATTGTGATTTTTCGTAGCAACAAAATGCTTTGGAACTTGAGATCTATTTAAACTAACAATGACTTTCAAAAAAGGTGAAAATGTACAGTTTTATGATGTTATTTAACAAAACTCCTAAATATAAAATTTATTGATAGCTATAATAACTTTTGTCTTAAGAGGTCCACAGACTCAAACACAGATATCATACAATCACCTGCACAATAATTTATGTACCCGGTTTCCTATGGATAAAGAATATACAATAGCTGGTGCACAAAATGGTGGACAGGGCAAGGTATATCCGGTGCAACAATAACTAAAATTTCATGCGATATGCTATCCACAGTATCCGATTTTGCTACAGAACTTCAAAACCATATTCTCCGACAGCCGACTGAAATTTAATAGTTAGTCAAACCTCAAGTATTCCCGCGAATTACACCTATTACCGGAAATTTTCCGTCATATAGATACGGAAAAAGTGCGAACGGAATTTTCCCGTTAGTATACGAAGGGAATCGCTGAAAGGTTTCTGAAAACTCAGAATTTTTCGTTAACACCTCTTAAAAACGGCAATTTACCCTCAGTATACAAAAGGAATTGCGGAAAGGTTTTCGAAAATTCAGAATTTTCCTGGCCTACGAAAAATCCGTGAAATTCAGGGGTTTTTCCATCCTTTCACGGAAAGGGTTGTATCAAGAATATGCTTCGTTAATTCACGAAAAGGATCACGAAAAATGGCTAGTGAATTTCAGAAAATTTTTCACAGTATAATGTGCGGATAAAATTCCTTTCTGTTTCGTTCCGTTCCTACCTAGTGTACCTATAGTGTCAGAGGCGATCTTTAAATTACTACATAGGTCTACTATGTAGCAAGATCGAAGGGCCCATATAGTATCAAGGAGCGTTTGCTACCTTGAAATTCTAATCAGGTTAAGGAACTGAATGAAGAATAATATTTTGAGAATATGAAGAAACCTTTACACTAGAGACCGCGTATCCCCAATAAGATCACGAAGTTACATTTGCTTCTGGATTCCGATTATATATGTCTGGTAGCCTTCATCACGAGCTAACTTTGAGAGCATACAGGTTGTTCAATTCACCGCCAAGTTTCCAGAATAAATCCAGCAGCCTTTCTTTCAATTCTCTTTCTTTTTCATCATGCCCCAAACCATCCTTCTATCAAACGGGAGGACATTAGGAAATCCCATACGTATCCTTAGTATAAAAATAAAAGAAGTGCATGTTGGGTAATGGAGTTTATTTTGATACTAACAGCATCCGGATCTGAAAGGGCGTCAGTTTTGTAAACCCTTATTTATTTATTTATCTTCTCCTTTTTTTTTTCTTTTCGCTAAAACCGAATGACAAATAAAATTCGATTGTTTAAGGAAATCACCAAGTGATGATCAATAGTATCAGCTGTGACCGTCCAACACCGCCAAAGGAAGAATATCTTTGGAGGTTTGTAAACACAGTAAAAGCCCATTGAGAAAGTGACAGTTGTAAGCGATCCGAAGGCAGAACAAGTCAGTGGAAACCGGATTTGTAATCGGCAATCACGGAAGAAGCGTGAACATTCATGCGAGATAAAAAACTGAAAGTAGTCATCAGCAGTTGAAGTTACGTAGACACAACTTCAGATGGAGATCTCTTTAAAAGAAAACCTCGAAAAAAGTATACAACAAGTTATTAATATCACCTAAAAGGAAAAAAAAAAAAAGAAAAGTGCCGCTGATATTCTCCAGACTGCCAGCAGACGCAGTGTTTCCAAATGATGTGACTGCCGATGTACTGCGTGGATCTACATTACGGCTCGTGAAATACAACCCAGGAACAATTTGCCTTTCTCAACACAACTGCGCAGTGCGAGTATTTTGTTAAACAGACTCCTGATTGCCCTTAATCACGTGTCTTCTTACGGACAAATAGGGTCGTCCGTCCACACTACAGTAGCCGTCAGGGAGAACGTGACGAATGAAATGACCAATTCCACAAAAGTGTAGGGAGGGTATATGGACGATTAAATTACTCCCACACAAAAGATAAACAGTAAAGCAGTTGATTTCAATCACCAAAAATTAAAATTAGTGTACTATTAAAACTTGGATGGAGAGCATTTGGAAGAAACAGAACAGTTTTCAAGAGCTATTTACCACTATGTCTTAAATGAAAAGTGTTTAATCAATGTATCCGTTCGATTCTTACTTATCGATCTGAGACATGGATTTTAACTAATGAAGACATCCACAGGTTGCAAACTACCGAAAGAAACATGGAGAGATGCGTGCTTGCTATGATATAACCAGGAAAGATAGAAAGAGAAACTCGTAGATCAGGGAAGAGACAAGAGTTGATGACATTATAATCAAGATAAAATACGCAAATTGGCAAGGGACTGAATATTTCTAGAACTGACCACCTTCGGACCGCTCAAATACTCGACTGGATTCCAGAAGACAGGGAAAGATCCAGAAGAAGACCATGCGGAAGATGTGTGGATGAAATTCACAAGCATGTCGGAGCGACATGGAGGAGACTGGCTGAAGACAGAAAGTTGTGGAAGAAACTTGGGGAGACCTTCATCCAGCAGTGGATTGATAATGGTTGATGATGATGATGATTTACTAATTGAAGCAACAATAGTATAAGGCAGTAAATGATTTGACTAATGAAAAAGCAAACGTGATTTCAGCAAGGATAAAAATTGTTTTAGTGTAACCTAAGTCCGAGATCTGGCATATCTCAAACCCCTGCTCCCTAATCAGGCAAGTATTTTTCTGTTTTCAAATACAGTAATAAAGTTCTTTTTCTTCCCCAGCTATTAAGTGACGAAAATAATATAACAAAACGCTTTCACTATTTAATGGAAAATATTGTGTCTATTGGGTACTAGATATTGTGATATACACTAAGGAAAATTTTTTATTTTAACAGAAAATTGCTGCATATCGCTATAGTAAAATGCCGTACTTATATTCAACAGTTTACTACTGTAGAATTTATAATTATAGGGTTGTCAATAGTAACGGAGAAGGGAAACTGCGCATGCTCATGAACTACTGAACTTGTGTGGTGCATTTTTCGTGCATTTTTCAAAAGAGTGGAAAAGGTACGTACAAGTGAAATATTTCTTTACATTAATTCACCGCATTAATAGCAAAAAGATATTTCATCACTAAGTGATTGGAGTTCAACCTAATACGCGACGGTGTTTTACGTAGCTTTCTAGTTCAACGGATAGCATGCGCGTCTTCAGTTGGAGATGAAGACGAACGAGGCGACTTCGATCTCTTCCTGGTGCAAACGAAAGGATCTGAATAGTTTAAAAGTGAAGTTTTGCAAAATTCCTGTATAAATACGGAAAAACCTGAAACGGGAGGACTTTTCTGAAATAAACGGAATTACTGGCTACGGAAAATTTATCAAAATACGGAAGTTAAAAGAAACGGGGACTTTTAAAAACGGAAATTTCGTTAAAAAATGGACACCTACCGGTAACTTTGTTGTACCTAATTTTCCGTGAATTCACTGTATATGTAGGCCCTATATATTGCACGCGTGTGTGTGTGTGTGTGTTTGCCTTCGAGTTAAACTGCTAACGTGAGCATCTAAGGCTATGAACAGACACCGTTCCCAAACTTTTGTCCTGTGATTTCAGGAGAGGAGAGAATAACGCCGTAGGACAATCACACTATACACATGCCTCATTCGGGACTCGAACCCGGGTCTATGTCGAACAGCTGGTCAGAAGTTTAGATTTGTCACTTTAAGCTCTGCAGAATATACGTATTTCTACAAAAGGAAGCATCTAATTAAGGTAAGTTTCAAATTCTGTTAATTGAGAAATGTATTTAATATTAATGTTTATCTGACTATTTTTTTTTTTTTTTTTTTTTTTTTTTTTTTTTGTTTGGAGGTTTAACGACCACCGTGAGCAACTCAATGGGCTATAAGCAGTCGCCCGTCCCTAATTTAGGGTCACTGGTTCCAGGGAAGGGAGAGAGCCAGTGCCGTAAGACAAACACAACACCCATGCCTCACCGGGATTCGAACCCGGACCCCAGACGGACGAATGATCAGAGGCCAGCGCCTTAGACCACTGCGCCACCGGGGCGGCTTATCTGACTATGATATTTGCTTCACCGATAGCCCAATGGCGAAGGCTGTTGCTAGTCATCTGGGTTCGAGAACCGAATGTGTCATGCGTGGTGCATCTTTTTTACGGCACTGGGTCTCTCCCTGAAAGGATCTCGGTGGAGGGGATGGCTCAGTTGAATATTTATATAGCATTTATGTATTGCTTTTAGTTTATCTGTTATTCAAATTGGATTACAGTTATGGATATGTATTTTTTTTTTTTTTTTTTTTTGTGTATGTTTAAGTAACAGTAGTAATTCCCTTTGTTTGGAAAAAAGACAGTTTCATTCTTTTGAAACACTGCCTGTTATTTTGTAAGACTGATCTTAAAAGACGCCATGTTTTTTCGTACATTCTGAAAATAGTTTTTTTCACTTACACGGTGATGTTCGGTTAGCCTCCCACATGCATGAAGGCCTCACCTAAATGACATTATTTTTTTAACGAGCTGGCAAAAAAAAAAAAAAAACAAGCCCCCGACGAGGAGGGGACAGGGAGAAGTAAAAGTGGAAGGACACACGGAGGTTTTGATATGAGATACAAAAAAAACCCGGTGTTTTTATATTCAACGGGTGGTAACCCATAAACTTCGGAATGTAAACGTATTGTATATAAATATGCTTCCAGTGATTAATGAACGTTTCCAAAGTCATAATGAGGTACTTTCAATAAGAGCATTCGCCCTAAAGAAAAACAAACCACCAAGATTGGGCTTGACAGACGAAAGGCTTGAACTCAGAGCTGGCTGTGTCATATTCCCCTTCCTGGAATCATTGACCCCAAATTAGGAACGGGAGACTGCTTATACCCCTTCAAGTTGCTCGTGATAGTCGCTAAACCCCCAAACAAACAAAAAAGTTAGTAAAATCATGCAATGCATTGATTATGATACGCTTTCCAACATACCAGAAATTATTACTCAAGTTATGAGGATAATGGCTGTGCAATAAATCTCGCTCCTCCGGAACAACAGAAGCATTTTTACTCAAGTTATGAGGATAATTAATGACTGCGGAATAAATCTCGCTCCTGTGCCCTGACCTTTGACCCCATTCCGATGCTATTCAACAGAACCGGTTCAGCATACCTCCGGAGCAACATGATAAAGTTTTGTCGCAATGGAAGCATTTTTACGTTAGTTATGACGCATAAGTGTAATGGAATGGATCCCGCTCCTATGTCCTGACCTTTGACCCCATTTCGCCTATTTTCAATAGGGTTCGTCCCCAGGTTGTCCTCTACCACATATACTAAAATTTCATCGAAATCAAACCATTTTTACGTGAGTTATGGTGCGGACAGACAGACAGACGAACAAGCTGGAGCATATACGCTTCTTCAACCTGCGGTTGCAAAGCGTAAACAAAAAAGAACAATATTTGATCTATCATACTGAATAACTCCTTAAGAATTTTATATATATTGTATATACTCAGAGTTATTTTTTTCTTTTAAGACAAAGCCGAAAGGGACGTCCGTTCCTCATCTCAGAGAGATTCTAGTGCACGAAAAAGTGAAATTTAGCAGTAGGGCAAAGTCTGCTGATCGGAAGAGCAACCGAGCAGAAAAGATAATAGAAGCCATGGAATTTACGTTGCATGTTTAAAAGAATCCTTTGTTTCCCTTGGTACGCTCATATAATCTCTTGTTCCCAGCCCCTCAGAACCCTTAAACTCCGGTCTTGGCGCAGTGGTCTAAGGCTTTGGCCTCTGATCATTCGTCCGTAAGGGGTCCGGGTTCGAATCCCGGTCAGGCATGGATGTTGTGTTTGTCTTACGGCACTGGCTCTCTCCCTTCCCTGGAACCAGTGACTCTAAATTAGGGACGGGCGACTGCTTATAGCCCATTGAGTTGCTCACGGCGGTCGTTAAACCTCCAATAAAAAAACAAAAAAACTCCGGTCTATTATTCATAAACTCGATAACACTTGGTTAAGAGTTCTCAAGAGGACAAGAAAGGTTTTATTTGTTGCGAATTACATGAAAACCCCCAGATTTTGTATTGATTCCCTCTCTCTCATAATTCTTTCTATGTATATTCTGAACTGCCTCCCTCTTCATAACTCTATAATACTCTTGACACACAATAGCAACTTGTTATTGAAGGTAAAGACGATTAATTTTTTTCATTACTCTGGAAAAGTAACGTGGATTCCATATCTCTGAATTTGAGTCGAAATCAAATAATCGAAAAAGGTCAAGTTCGTCTCTGTGTCACTATCGTTAACCCTGATGTAGAGACGAACTTGACCTTTTTCGCTCGGGTATGCCCTCATTGCCGCCCCGGTGGCGCAGTGGTCTAAGCGATGGCCTCTGATCATTTCGTCCGAACGGGGTCCGGGTTCGAATCCCGGTCAGGCATGGATGTTGTGTTTGTCTTACGGCACTGGCTCTCTCCCTTCCCTGGAACCAGTGACCTTAAATTAGGGACGGGCGACTGCTTATATAGCCCATTGAGTTGCTCACGGTGGTCGTTAAACCTCCAACCAAAAAAAAAAAAAAAATATGCCCTCATTTCAATAGCGACCCCCCCCCCGTTTATTTTGCCTTGCGGGAAAGAAAATGCCTAGATGACAATTCAGACTTTAGGTACGCGATGTCTCTCTCTGAAGACCCTTTACAACGCATTTTATAAAAAAAGTGTTGGTGTAATCGCTTTGTGTCTGCGCAGATAAAGCATTTTTTTTTTTTTCATTTTGAAAGTTTTCTAACTCTTTTTGTAGCACGCATGAGACAAAAAAAAAAAAATCGTATCTTAAATCCGTTAGAAACCTCTCTGACCGATTTAATCTAGGTAGTTCATAATTTTTCTTCTAGTAGCTTTGAAAGTCGGGAATTCGAAATTTTTGAAGTGTCGTTCTGAGGAGGTTATTTCAGTCAGCACAAAATTTTTTTTTTCTGAAATATCATGTGAAAAATCGAAATTCCGCACGATATTATTTTTTGTTCAGATCTGAATTTCCGCTTCATCGATTATAATCATGTGTATTTTCGATTACGTGTTCAAGGACTTTCGATTAACGTACTCGTGTTGCAACTAAAAACACTCATAAAGCAAGTAAGAATTTACGTTTTCGAAAACACAATTTTTTTATTTTAACTATTAATTTCTCGTTGTGTGTGTGGGTGTGTTTTTTTAAACCCAAAAATTATTTTCTTATCGGATCAGTACTCGAATATTTATTATGTTAGCACATATGTGTTTTGTGTTCATAAATTCCTGGCCTGGACTTCAAAGGCGTGGATATTTAAAACTCTTGAGGACAGGCTGACGACATGTTATTATTCAAACTGGAATCGCTATATAAGAGATATCAATTAAATCCTTTTTGTTTCTAACAGCTCCTTGGAAACACATGCATCACACCGTCCCCCACCTGAACTTTATGACAGCTCACTTATTTCTATTTACATAGGAAAAAAAAAGTCTATAGATTTTGCCTCAAGCCTCAATTACGTCTTCGCAACGTGTTAGCGTGTTATCCAACTATCTGTACTGCTTTTAAAATTTCTAAAAAAATCTACCGCCCTAGGGCTTCTGAGTAAATGCACCGCTGCCCCGATGTCAGAGTTTCAATAGACGTCAGCATGCTAAGTAGGAGGGTTAAGATCAGACCAGATCATATGCAGAGAATTTTAGGAAGGGAATATCTGACCCCAGGTCTTAAACAATCCTTAGAAGTAGAAAGCTAGGAGATTTGGGCTAGAATGCCCCACAGGAAAGTAACGCGGAAGCGATGTAGAAAGGGAGAGGAAGACGCCCTTATTTTTAACCGGGTGTGTGTGTGTGTGTGCTAGTACCCCGGATCCGACGGCTTTACGTGTCCATCCGACGCACGGCTGATATTTAGTGGTTCGAGCGTTCGTACCTTCCTGGGATTAAATCTGAGACTTTCCTGTTCAGTCACGAACGTTGACCTCTAGGCTGTCCGTGACCCGGGAGGAGGGGGGGGGGGGTAAGGACCACCGTGAGCAGCTTTAATGGCTATAAGCAGTCGTTTCCTGTTCCATAATTTGGCACCGATGGTTTCAGGGAGAGGAGAGAGCCTGTGCCGTACACAGGCGTACCACCTATGTTTCTTACACGGTACTCGATCCTGAACTCACTCGGACGAAGTTTCAGAAATCAACCTATATCATTTACTGTAAGATGTATTCCAATTTCCATGTTAAAATCATGGAATACATCTTACAGTAAATGATATAGGAAAAATGTTTTATTTTTTTCATTTTGAGATGTTTCGCTGTACGCTGTGTATGTCTGTAGTGCACATACAGCATTCACTGTGAGATTCGCTGTAGTTTTCTTGCACACAGAAATACGTTCTTTGGTTTCTGTGCATTTTTGCTGTAACAAAATACCTCTTATGTCACTAAGTAAAATAAAACAGAAGCAAAACAAAGAAAAAAACCAGCTGATAAGGATTTAGTTCCCAGTGTTGTTTGTTTTGAGAGTTCAGGTGTCTGACATTTCGATAACATCAGAATTTCGTGCGTCATTGAGAGTCTGTTTTTTTCAGCTTTTTATTGTTTTTCCCCTCTCAACAAAATCAGCAACTTCAGGAAGAACTCTGCTTTCGAGATAAACTCCTGAACGGAGCAAAAATAATGAGAATCAAGGGACCAGCTGAGTCGATAGTAAACGTGATTGATCGTATTGGGTTTACCACTTTCGACATGAGGGTCAAATTCCTGAAATAAAAACTGTTTTTGTCTGCTGCTCAGTTTTTAAGAACAGGAACTGTTTCTCAGCCCTCTTTCTGCGCATTAGCCGCGTTATCTGATTCCCCGTATTATCTTGATGTCAACTGTTAGGAAATCTTGTATCATCCATGTCATCCGAACAAATTTTTCAGTATGCCCGTATTGACCTTAAAGTTCATACACTGCGGAGTTCTAATTGCCTGTTTTCTTGTGCCACAGTTATCTTTCATTATCGTTTAAGATTGATGTCAAAATATGTGAAGAACTTGAAGCTCTTAAACGCAAATCTTATGACAGCAGTTATCGCTTTTCTGAAGAAATGTTCTTAACCTAAAATGGGCCGAAAGAAATTCAATGACAGAAATAGTTGAGAGCACACGGGTATGAAATGCCAAAGATAGCACAATAAGTATAGTGTTACCGGCTCACAATGCTCACAAAATAATCTTCATAATGTATTATGCTTCATATATATTCTTAGCAGCATACACTAGAAGACCGTCCCGGCGGCCGAACTGACAGAGGAGCTGACTTCCGAAATGGGCTCCGGTTCAAGTACTATAAGGGCCATGGGTAGTCTGTTTTAAGGGTCTGCACAGGCCTTATTTAGTTAGCCCGACTCGAGTCCTGTACGGGCCATGGTAGTCTATTTCATAGGTCTGCACAGGCCTTATTTAGTTAGCCCGACTCGAGTCCTGTATGGGCCATGGTAGTCTGTTTTAGAGGTCTGCACAGGCCTTATTTATTTAGCCCAGCTCGTGTCCTGTACGGGCCATGGTAGTCTGTTTTAGAGGTCTACACCGGCCTTATTTAGTTAGCCCGGCTCGTGTCCTGTACAGGCCATAGTAGTCTGTTTTAGCGGTCTGCACAGGCCTTATTTAGTTAGCCCGACTCGAGTCCTGTACAGGCCATGGTAGTCTGTTTTAGAGGTCTGCACAGGCCTTATTTAGTTAGCCCGGCTCGAGTCCTGAACGGGCCATTGTAGTCAGTTTTAGAGGTTTGCACAGGCCTTATTTAGTTAGCCCGACTCGAGTCCTGAACGGGCCATTGTAGTCTGTTATAGAGGTCTGCACAGGCCTTATTTAGTTAGCCCGGCTCGAGTCCTGAACGGGCCATTGTAGTCTGTTTTAGAGGTCTGCACAGGCCTTATTTAGTTAGCCCGGCTCGAGTTCTGAACGGGCCATTGTAGTCTGTTTTAGAGTTCTGCACAGGCCTTATTTAGTTAGCCCGACTAGAGTCCTGAACGGGCCATTGTAGTCTGTTATAGAGGTCTGCACATGCCTTATTTAGTTAGCCCGACTCGAGTCCTGAACGGGCCATTGTAGTCTGTTTTAGAGGTTTGCACAGGCCTTATTTAGTTAGCCCGGCTCGAGTCCTGAACGGGCCATGGTAGTCTGTTATAGAGGTCTGCACAGGCCTTATTTAGTTAGCCCGGCTAGAGTCCTGAACGGGCCATTGTAGTCTGTTTTAGAGGTTTGCACAGGCCTTATTTAGTTAGCCCGGCTCGAGTCCTGAACGGGCCATGGTAGTCTGTTATAGAGGTTTGCACAGTCCTTATTTAGTTAGCCCGGCTCGAGTCCTGAACGGGCCATTGTAGTCCGTTTTAGAGGTTTGCACAGGCCTTATTTAGTTAGCCCGACTCGAGTCCTGAACGGGCCATTGTAGTCGGTTTTAGAGGTTTGCACAGGCCTTGTTTAGTTAGCCCGGCTCGAATCCTGAACGGGCCATTGTAGTCCGTTTTAGAGGTCTGCACATGCCTTATTTAGTTAGCCCGGCTCGAGTCCTGAACGGGCCATTGTAGTCTGTTTTAGAGGTTTGCACAGGCCTTATTTAGTTAGCCCGGCTCGAGTCCTGAACGGGCCATGGTAGTCTGTTATAGAGGTTTGCACAGGCCTTATTTAGTTAGCCCGGCTCGAGTCCTGAACGGGCTATTGTAGTCCGTTTTAGAGGTCTGCACAGGCCTTATTTAGTTAGCCCGACTCGAGTCGTGAACGGGCCATTGTAGTCGGGATTTAGAGGTTTGCACAGGCCTTATTTTGTTAGCCCGGCTCGAGTCCTGAACGGGCCATGGTAGTCTGTTTTAGAAGTCAGCACAGGCCTTATTTAGTTAGCCCGGCTCGTCTCAAACTCGGGCGTTTAAGGCCCGGCCCGCCAATGGAAGCTATTATTTAGGCCCGGAACAATCGTCCGCAGCTATTAATTAGGCCAGGCACAATCGATTGCAGCTATTATTTAGGCTCGGCCCGTGATGTGCCATTTTGTATTATTTTGTCCTTCTGTTGTATTTTATTAAATTGTGAAAATTAAATAATGAAATGCGATATTATTGAAAATATTTAGCTGAATGTAAGCCTAAAAATATTAACTAAACTTTGGCAATTATCGAAGAATATAAACTTCAAAGAGAGAGAAAGGAAGACAAAGCGCGTTCAGAATCTCCCTTTCTCTGAACAAGCAAGCGGTTATACTACAAAAGTCAATTTCTATACAGATTAGAGATAGGAGAAACAATCGATGTTGTCCCACTCTCTCATACAAACACACACCCCAGCCCCAACTCCACACAACTCACACATTCGCTAGGGGTAGAATCTTTTTGTTGTCAGCAAGACTCAAAGTATTTTTTTTTACCATCTTAATACCTACAGATGGTAACAAAAAACACTTTGAATTCTTCTCCTCGCCTCTGTGATTACGCCCTGGGCTATTTCATGTAAATAAGTTGTAGGATTCACAACTAAGGGTAACATTAAGAATTTTCAGGTGCTTCAGAATAAAATAATTAGATTTTTAGAACTGAAATTAAATCCACGTTTAATGGGTACTTCAGGTTCACAAAATTATGGTTGAATCACTCTCGATCCTAATAAACATAATATTGTGAACATTAACTAGCTGTATTTACGCTCTCTAGGTACTAATATGTTTAAAAGAATTAAATTGGGTTTTAATGATGATATCATTTACATTCATAAAGAAACTCATGAATATGATACGAGATATATTACTCATGAATATGATACGAGATAGACACTCATGAATATGATACGAGATAGAAACTCATGAATATGATACGAGACATGTTACAACCATGCTTTCCGAAAAATCAACAAATAGAACTCAGCATTTGATATCAAGGGCCAAAATTTTGGAATGACTTGCTCAAGAATATTCATAATATTAATAACTACAGCAGTGACGCACCGAGGAATTCCTTTGGGGGGGGTTAGATGTACATTTAGGTATGTGTGTATACGCACATAGTATATCATCATCATCATCATCATTGTCAACCATTATCAATCCACTGCTGGACGAAGGTCTCCCCAAGTTTCCTCCACAACGGTCTGTCTTGTGCCAGTCTCCTCCATGTCACTCCCGCATATTTACGAATTTCATCCACCCATCTCCCATGTGGTCTTTTTCTGGGTCTTTTCCTGTCCCTTGGAATCCAATCTAAAATTTCGGCTGTCCATCTATGGTCTGTCCTTCTGGCAGTATGTCCAGCCCATTGCCATTTCAGGGATTTAACTCTGATCATGATGTCTTCCACTCTCGTCATTTTTCGGATCCACGAGTTCCTCTTCTTATCTCTCCTGGTTATACCAAGCATGCACCTCTCCATGCTACTTTGAGTTGTCTGCAGCCTTTGTATGTCTCTTTTAGTTAAGGTCCACGTCTCTGCACCATACGTAAGCACTGGAAGGATGCATTGATCAAACACTTTTCTTTTAAGACATAATGGCATATTGCTCTTGAAAATTATGCTGTTTCTTCCAAAAGCTCTCCAGGCAAGTTTTGTACGCCGATTAATTTCTTCATCAATGTGACCCTCACTTGATATCTGCTGTCCAAGATAAACATATGTATCTGTTATCTCCAGTTTTTCTCCATCAATCGATAAATCTTCATTTCTTGTAAAAGCATTGAACATCACTTTTGTCTTCTGAAAGTTCATTTTTAATCCCACTTCTTTACTCTTGTCAGCAAGTTCCTGGATCATACTCTGCAGCTCTGATGGGGTAGTTGCAAAAATGACTACGTCATCAGCAAAACGAAGGTGGGTTAGATAATCTCCATTAATCTTTATCCCTTTGTTTTCACAGTTCAGTGATTGAAAGACATTTTCCAATGTGGCATTAAAGAGCTTCGGAGATATGGTGTCACCTTGTCTCACTCCCTTTCCAATTTTTATGTGTGTTGTATTTTCAAACAGCCGAATCTTTGCACTTGCATTTTCATAGATGTTATTAATAATATTAATGTATGCATCTTCAATACCGCAGGATTTCAGAGCCGTGGTAACTGCTGATGGTTTCACCGAATCAAAGGCTTTTTCATAATCGATAAAAGCCATGCACAATGGAAGTTCATATTCCCTCGCTCTTTCAATTAGTTCTCTCAGTACGTGGATATGATCTATTGTGCTGTAGCCACTCCTGAATCCAGCTTGTTCTCTCGGTTGAGCCATGTCCAGTGTTACCTTCAAGCGGTGTGAAAGAACTTTAGTGAAGATTTTATAAACCACTGATAGGAGGCTGATAGGTCTGTAGTTCCTGAGATCCTCAATGTCACCTTTTTTATGTAGCAGGATCATTGTAGCGTTGTTCCAATCCTCAGGAATCTTTCCTTCATTAAGGCATCGAGTGAAAATTTGGGCGAGTACTGTTTCAATTTCTCCACTTGCTTCTTGTATGATGTCTACAGTAATTCCATCTTCTCCTGGAGCTTTCCCCCGCTTCATGTTCTTGATTGCATGAGCAACTTCTGCTGGGAGGACTGGAAGAACTCTGGTACCTTTCATGATGTCTGGAGTACATGTATCATCCCTTTCATATAATTTGGAGTAGAAATCTTTCACTCTTGTCAAAATTTCGCCTCTATTTCTTGTTATAGAACCATCTTCTTTTCTCAGAGCCATAATCTGTTTTCTTCCCTTACTGAGATGTCCCTTTGCTATCTTAAGGCTTTGGTTGTTTTCAATTGCTTTCCTCACTAGCTCACAGTTGAATTTCCTTACGTCTTCAGTGATACTTTTTCGTGTTGTCTTGCATAGCTCTATATATTCCACTTTGGAAGTCACATCTTCTTTAGTTGTCCTCATCTCTCTTCTTTTTTGCATCAACATTTTGGTTTTTCCTGATAATTTGTTCACATGCAACTTGTTCTTAGACCCAGCTAATTTTGTTGCTGTTTCCATTAGAGCTTTGGTTACTTTTCTGTTAACTTCCGAAATATCCACTTCTTCCGATGTTAGGCCTTCTAAAGCAGAGAATCTGTTCTTCAGTTCCAACTTGAAAGTATTATGGTGTTTTTTAAGGTTGGTTATGTCAATAGATTTTGTTTGTCTTATGAGCTTGCCACGTTCAAGTTTAGTGTTGAGGTGCATCTTACATCTCACCAATCTATGGTCACTACCTGTGTTGAACTTGTTCAGCACACTGCAGTCTTCTATGACGAATTTTTTGTTACACATAATAAAATCAATTTCACTTGTCGTCCCAATTGGATGTCTCCATGTCCATTTCCTGTGTGGCTTTTTCTTGAAAAAGGAATTCAAGATGAAAAATCCTTCTGCCTCTGCAAACTCAACGAGAGTATTTCCACGCTGGTTTCTGTTGCCGTGACCGAATTTACCTACTGAAGTTTCATTCTGTTGCCGTTGCCCTATTTTTGCATTGAAATCTCCCATAATTATCTTCAAGTGCTGCTTACCTTTATTATTTAGATGACGAATTTCCTCATAAAATTCTTCAATTTCTTCTTCAGGATGACTTGTGGTGGGTGCATAAGTTTGAATAATCTGAGCCTGGTATCTTCTCGATAGTTGGATAACGAGTCGTGCAGCTCTGTCAGAGGAACTTTCAACTTCTACAACTTTATCCTTCAGTTTCTTGTTTATTATAAATCCAACACCACTAGTTCTGCCAGTATCTGTCCCACGATAATAGAAGAGATGTCCACTTTTCAGTTCAATGAGATCTTCTCCTTTTCTCCTTACCTCACTTAGCCCGACGATGTCCCACTTGATCCTTTGTAGTTCCTCTTCCAATTCAAGAAGCCTTGAATCAGAAGATAGGGAGCGTCCGTTATAGGTAGCCAAGGTCAGCATCAAATGGCAGCCTAGTCCGGTCCTCCGGGGATTCTTAGCACCCTCTGCCTTCATGTCGCACTGGCCGCTGCCTTGGCCAGGTACATTCCAGCTGCCGGAGACTGAGGGCCAAGATTTAAGTTGTAGAGTCATTTTGGAGGTGTTTGGCCATAACTCACCACGCTGGCCAAGCGGGTTGGTGAGTGTGGGATAGCATTTCCTCTGATCCCGATGGTATAGTTATACCGCTATTGGCGGTCGTCAGAGCCCCTTTAGTGGGAACAGGATGCACCACGAGAAGGCGGGGTTGACATTTGTCAAGGAGAGGCTGTGATGTTACGCATCACCTGACCTTACATCCCCATAGTATATATGTATACATATGTATGTATACATACAATATATATATATATATATATAAGACAAACAAAATGTATTGACATAACCAACCTTAAAAAACACCATAATACCTTCAAGTTGGAACTGAAGAACAGATTCTTTGCTTTAGAAGGCCTTACATCGGAAGAAGTGGATATTTCTGAAGTTAACAGAAAAGTAACCAAAGCTCTTATGGAAACAGCAACAAAATTAGCTGTGTCTAAGAACAAGTTGCATGTGAACAAATTATCAGGAAAAACCAAAATGTTGATGCAAAAAAGAAGAGAGATGAAGACAACTAAAGAAGATGTGACTTCCAAAGTGAAATATACAGAGCTATGCAAGACAGTACAAAAAAGTATCACTGAAGACGTAAGGAAATTCAACTGTGAACTAATGAGGAAAGCAATTGAAAACAACCAAAGCCTAAAGATAGCAAAGGGACATCTCAGTAAATGAAGAAAACAGATTATGGCACTGAGAAAAGAAGATGGTTCTGTAACAAGAAATAGAGGCGAAATTTTGACGAGAGTGAAAGATTTCTACTCCAAATTATATGAAAGGGATGATACATGTACTCCAGACATCATGAAAGGTACCAGTACCAGAGTTCCTCCAGTCCTTCCAGCAGAAGTTGCACATGCAATCAAGAACATGAAACGGGGAAAAGCTCCAGGAGAAGATGGAATTACTGTAGACATCATACAAGAAGCAAGTGGAGAAATCGAAACAGTACTCGCCCAAATTTTCACTCGATGCCTTAATGAAGGAAAGATTCCTGAGGATCGGAACAACGCTACAATGATCCTGCTACATAAAAAAGGTGACATTGAGGATCTCAGGAACTACAGACCTATCAGCCTCCTATCAGTGGTTTATAAAATCTTCACTAAAGTTCTTTCCCACCGCTTGAAGGTAACACTGGGCATGGCTCAACCGAAAGAACAAGCTGGATTCAGGAGTGGCTACAGCACAATAGATCATATCCACGTATTGAGAGAACTAATTGAAAGAGCGAAGGAATATGAACTTCCATTGTGCATGGCTTTTATCGATTATGAAAAAGCCTTTGATTCGGTGAAACCATCAGCAGTTACAATGGCTCTGAAAAAATCCTGCATTATTGAAGATACATACATTAATATTATTAATAACATCTATGAAAATGCAAGTGCAAAGATTCGGCTGTTTGAAAATACAACACACATAAAAATTGGAAATGGAGTGAGACAAGGTGACACCATATCTCCGAAGCTCTTTAATGCCACATTGGAAAATGTCAATCACTGAACTGGGACAACAAATGGATAAAGATTAATGGAGATTATCTAACTCACCTTCGTTTTGCTGATGACGTAGTCTTTTTTGCAACTACCCCATCAGAGCTGCAGAGTATGATCCAGGAACTTGCTGACAAGAGTAAAGAAGTGGGATTAAAAATGAACTTTCAGAAGACAAAAGTGATGTACAATGCTTTTACATGAAATGAAGATTTAGCGATTGATGGAGAAAAGCTGGAGATAACAGATACGTACGCTTATCTCGGACAGCAGATTTCAAATGAAGGTCACGTTGATGAAGAAATTAATCGGTGTATAAAACTTGCCTGGAGAGCTTTTGGAAGAAACAATATATTTTTTAAGAGCAATATGCCCTTATGCCTTAAAAGAAAAGTGTTTGATCAATGCATCCTTCCAGTGCTTACGTATGGTGCAGAGACGTGGACGTTAACTAAAAGAGACACACAAAGACTGCTGTCAACTTAAAGAAGCATGGAGAGATGCATGCTTGGTGTAACCAGGAGAGATAAGAAGAGGAACACGTGGATCCGAAAAATGACAAGAGTGGAAGACATCATGATCAGAGTTAAATCTCTGAAATGGCAATGGGCTGGACATAGTGCTAGAAGGACAGACCATCGACGGGCAGCTGAAATTTTAGACTGGATTCCAAGGGACAGGAAAAGACCCAGAAGAAGACCACATGTGAGATGGGTGGATGAAATTCGAAAGTATGCGGGAGTAACATGGAGGAGACTGGCACAAGACAGACCGTTGTGGAAGAAACTAGGGGAGACCTTCGTCCAGCAGTGGATTGATAATGGTTGACAATGATGATGATGTTATGTAATAAAAAATCGCTTTTCCCTAATTTGGTGCCACTAGTTCTAGGAAAGGGACAGAGCCTTAGGACAAACACACCATCCAGGCTTCATTAGGAATTCGAACCGTAGCCCAAATTGGCAGACTAGTCACAAAAACGAGTTTCTGACTACTTGGCCATTGGAGCGGCTGACGGATGGATTCTATTGAAATCGCAATATCGTGGTATATATACGTACGTTTCAGAGCTATTTCGTGGGACAATTATGTTTTGCATTTCATGAATTAATCTACATTATAGACAAATAAAAGAAGCATGTCATGGAAGGGGATAAATAGTGAATTTGATAAATCATAAAAACCTAACAAAGCTGAAAAAAGGTGTTAATCGGAATCAGAATTAGCCACGAAGAAGATTCATTAACGAAATTTCAAAGGAATTCAGTACGACGTGCTTCTAAATAGTCTGGCTAGAGGAGACAAGGTGTAGGTGCAAAGGTATTTCTGAAACGTTGGAACGATGAACCTGTGATGATGAAAACCTGTTTTATTTATGCGTAAATAAGTATAAAACTAGTTATTTTCGACTCTGCGCGGCTTTAACGACTTCTTACCTGGTGTTTTGTAATCACAAATTAGGCGACCCATAACCTTTTCGGAAGAAAAAATAGCTTGACAATCAAAGTATGGGATATTTTGGTCGATTTAAATTGGGAAAGACTCCTAATGTGAATAAAAGTGATAGAAACGGGCAAGTAGCAGCGCTGTTGACACCTAAAACATTCTTAACCCTTTAGCCGCTTAATGGTGTGTGTGTGTGTGTGTGCGTTTCGCAACTCACGCAAATTTTATACTATACTCCTCGCCTTCCATTTTCTTCAGAATAAGGATACATTTAAATCGTTTCTTAAATATTTACTTTGCTTTCTCACAACACACAAGGTCTTAATGTTAAATTCCTAGGTTGCAGTTTCTCTCATTCCATGGCGACATCAGAATATCGATGTATACCGCAGTTCTACTGCCACAGAATCAACATTCGCGGAATTTATACCGTTTGCTGTTTATCCGATTCCAGAGAGAATTGCCACTCGTCTGTGAACAAGAAATTGCGACACTGATCCAAGGTTCAGTCGATATGATCGTGACTGTATCTTAAATGGATATTACAAGCACTTAGCGAAAGTCCATAGTCGTGGATTCTTATCACAGAAACAATCGATGCATGCTTTCCTGGGGCTGCGATGAGGGACTTGGTGCTGCTGTTTTGGTCGTACTTGAAAAGGGGTTCGGATGACTGTTGCAATTCTTTGAAGTACATATGTGTATTTTGCGGAGTTTTGCGATCGCAAGATGGTAGACCTCAGAGTCGAGTTGTCTTGCGAATGCCTGGCCTGCTTCTAACCTTCTTACGGAACCTCATTGTTCTGAATAATCTTGACGTTTTCTTTGCAGCTTGGCGAGGAGAATTCCAAATATACGTTGGAGCATTTCACTTTACACTTAAAACCAGTGCCTTAACAAGCTTTTCATGTGCCCAGTGCAGGGTTTTATTTTGGGGCCTCTAATGTTTTTGTTTTGTTTTTCGATGGAGGAAATAATAAAACAAATACGATGTAACAATTGTTCATAAATAATTTTTATATACACAAAAAATATACAAGATAATTCACATGTACTTATAAACGAAAATACTTATTTTTATTACAATTTTCTGGCTTTCATTTCAGGAAATTCATCGATTACATCATCATAATTAATGTCTTTATCGGTTTCGTATTCAATTGAAATTATGCAGGGCTAGTTCGTCGATCTAATCCTTGTGCTTCCCCTGCTCAGTGACGTCACGAGTATACGGATGCTGAACAATAAAACCACATAAAATAGCCGACAAAAAGCCAAGATGTGCGCGCTCGGGCGCTCGAAGATCACTTCTTCACCAAGTTTGACGGGAGCTTTGGTCACGTGAGAAGGGGGAGCTTGATCTTTGGACGAGCCTCTCTTTCCTCTCGTGACCGGATGTGCATCTTTAAAAAAAACCCTTTAAGCATCATTTTAAAAAGATGCTCTTCTAATCATGACTGTCTGATACAAGAGGCTACTTAATGGCAAACATTTTTAACTGGGCGCAATGAAAAAAGCATTTCATTTCATCTGCTGCTGATGAAACTTTATTTATCCTGTCAGTTACGCATTTTCTCAAGACAATTTCTTTTTTGTCCCATTTCAGGGCTCCCTTTGTCCTGGGCCCTGTGCCCGCGTGCCTGTTACACCTACCTATGCTGTTAAAAAAAATTTGTGATACGTTGCACCAAAAAATGGTGCGACACCAGCTGCGCCACATTTTGGGAAAATATGCATCATTGTGTGGTGCAAACAAAACTCAACAACATGGTACAACTTTTCACCATTTTATGGTACAAGGTTGTACCATGTTGTTGGGTTTGTTTGCACCACACAATGGCGCATATTTTACCAGAAAGTGCACCACGTTATAGTGAAACGTTGCACCACATTATACACTGAGTGGCCACTTTATTATGACCACCCTCTCAGTACTTCGTTGGGCCACCTTTTGCCTCTAATACTGCGTCGATTCTTCGTGGCATTTACTACACAAGATGTTGATAGGTGGTGTGTGGAATCTGAGACCATGCTTAATGAATAGCACTTTCCAGGAGTGTGACATTGCAGGGTTGTGGATCCAGCTGTCTGATAGCTCGTTCAATTTCATCCCACAAATTCTCAATGGGGTTGAGATCTGGAGATTGTGGGGGCCACCTAAGCAAAGTAAACACACCGGCGTGTTCCTGAAACCAATCCTGTACAATACGAGCTCTATGGCAGGACACATTATCTTGCTGAAAGTAGCCATCGCCATGGGATAAACCATCCACGTCACAGGATGCACTTGGTACGCTACGATGTTTAGATATGATGTGCCAGTCAGACGTTGATCAACATGAATTAAAGGGCACAAAGCATGCCAGGAAAACATTCCCCAAACCATAACGTTGCCTCCACCAGCTTAAAGGTTTGTAGCAATGTATTTGGGGTCCATGCTTTCGTGCTGTTTCCTCCAAATTCTCACTCGGCCATCGGCATGGTGCAACTGAAAATGTGATTCATCGGACCACATGATTTGTTTCCAATTATCGACTGTCCAATTCTTGTGCTCTTGTGCGAACTGGATACGTTTTCTCTTGTTAACTGCAGACAGCAAATGTGTTCGAACAGGTCTTCGGCTGCCATATCTCATCCGATGCAGTGTACGGCTAACAGTGCGTGCAGAGATCATTTGAGGAGATCCTTGATTAAAATGGTCTGTAATTTGCTGCACTGTTGCCTGTTATCCAGTCTGGACACTCTCCGTTCCGCCCGAGCAGTCACTAGTCGATGGTGACCACACGTTGCACGTATAGAGACCCAGTTTTTTGGCTGACCGTCCAGTCTTTAAACACTTTAGCAACAGCTGCTCTGGAACATTTCACGAATGAGGCGGTTTCGGTGCTACTCGCTCCATGGCTCTGAGCTCTTACAATCATCCCACGTTGAAAGTACGTCAAATCGCATTTTTTACCCACCTCGTCACCCAAAATTCACTTCTACTACTGTCGCAAGCACTAAGCTTTCCCTTTTTATACTAGCCTCGCCCTCTGGTGGCAACATCGTGCAGCTATAGCTCATTTGCTTAAAACTGTCAGGGGATCATAATAAAGTGGCCACTCAGTGTATAGTGCAAGGTTGTACCACATTGTTTTGTTTCCATCTTTTCCAAGAAAGTGGTGCAGCTGGTGTAGCACCATTTTTTTGGTGCAACCTTTCACAAAATTTTTAACTTTATAGTTTCGGCACTGCTTGAAACACTCCTTTTGCCGAGAGTTTTGATATGCGTATTACGCGTTGATCGAATGGATAATTAAGACGTATTTTGCCACGTTTTATCCCATCATCACAGTAAAGATTTGCATAAATCTCTAACGCTAAGTTTATTATTCAGTGTTTTTTGTGTTTTGTGCTAAACATTTGAAGGGAAGATTTCCTATGAAGGAATTCCTCCTAAGAAATAATTTCTTTAGGACCGAGAATACTCGAAAGGGGGATTGGTCAGCCAGATCTCCCGACCTGAACCTTATAATGCATGCATGGGGATGCTTTAACCCTTTAATGGGCTGGGAAGATTTTACTCGGGGATAGGGGATGATATCGACTCGAACAAATACATTCGTTGCCTAAGAAGAGGGCGAAATGCTGCTGGAACGAGTGAATCTGAGCAACAGAAAGTGTTGCCTTTCCTTAGATTTGTTGTTCAAAGCGGCTATTTGGGGATGGGGGGGTCAGAAACTTATCCTTTCTGATTGGCTACCTTCTGAAAGGACTATATCAATGGGGCGAACTTAAGAAAGGAACGAGAAGATTGAGTCACTTGTTCCTCTGATGTATGTGACAGGGATACTTTCCCTTCATCGTCATGCCTTGGATCATGGAGAAGATAATAAAAAAATAGAAGCTTTTTCTGGATGCAGCTCGTTGAATTCTTCGGCCTCTTCGCTTTGACTTCAGGTCCCAAACAACAAAATAACACCAATTCATTCCTTTCTTACTCAGCGACATGGTTTACCTGTAAAAGAAGGAACACAAATGTGAGAAACTATTATGGGTCCAGACTTACGGGATACCCTGTGGATCTCTGCATGAGGTATGGTACTGCATTTTATGAGAAATAAGATTCATTGTTCCATTTATTTATTTATTTATTTATTTTGATTGGAGGTTTAACGACAACCGTGAGCAACTCAATGGGCTATAAGCAGTCGCCCGTCCCTAATGTAGGGTCACTGGTTCCAGGGAAGGGAGAGAGCCAGTGCCGTAAGACAAACACAACATCCATGCCTCACCGGGATTCAAACCCGGACCCCGTTCGGGCGAATGATCAGAGGCCATCGCTTAGCCCAGTGGTCTAAGCGATGGCTTCTGATCATTCGTCCGAGATGGGTCCGGGTTCGAATCCCGGTGAAGCATGGGTGTTTGTCTTTCGGCACTGGCTCTGGAAGGTGTTACTTGTCCAACACTGGCTCTCTGTGTACATTGGTCATTTAGCATACTGTAAAAAGTATGTTTAATGTGTTACTTGTTCAATACTGACTATCTCTGTGTAAATGGATCATTTGGCATGCTGTGCAAATTGATCATTTGCCATGCTGTAAACCTACTGTATATATCTGTCAACCAAGTCCACTATATGTTCAATATATATATGTCAATGTATCTGCCAAGGGATGTAAGGTCAGGTGATGCGTAACATCACAGCCTCTCCTTGACAAATGTCAACCCCGCCTTCTCGTGGAGCATCCTGTTCCCACTAAAGGGGCTCTGACGACCGCCAATAGCGGTATAACTATACCATCGGGATCAGAGGAAATGCTATCCCACACTCACCAACCCGCTTGGCCAGCGTGGTGAGTTATGGCCAAACACCTCCAAAATGACTCTACAACTTAAATCTTGGCCCTCAGTCTCCGGCAGCTGGAATGTACCTGGCCAAGGCAGCGGCCAGTGCGACATGAAGGCAGAGGGTGCTAAGAATCCCCGGAGGACCGGACTAGGCTGCCATTTGATGCTGACCTTGGCTACGTATAATGGACGCTCCCTATCTTCTGATTCAAGGCTTCTTGAATTGGAAGAGGAACTACAAAGGATCAAGTGGGACATCGTCGGGCTAAGTGAGGTAAGGAGAAAAGGAGAAGATCTCATTGAACTGAAAAGTGGACATCTCTTCTATTATCGTGGGACAGATACTGGCAGAACTAGTGGTGTTGGATTTATAATAAACAAGAAACTGAAGGATAAAGTGGTAGAAGTTGAAAGTTCCTCTGACAGAGCTGCACGACTTGTTATCCAACTATCGAGAAGATACCAGGCTCAGATTATTCAAACTTATGCACCCACCACAAGTCATCCTGAAGAAGAAATTGAAGAATTTTATGAGGAAATTCGTCATCTAAATAATAAAGGTAAGCAGCACTTGAAGATAATTATGGGAGATTTCAATGCAAAAATAGGGCAACGGCAACAGAATGAAACTTCAGTAGGTAAATTCGGTCACGGCAACAGAAACCAGCGTGGAAATACTCTCGTTGAGTTTGCAGAGGCAGAAGGATTTTTCATCTTGAACTCCTTTTTCAAGAAAAAGCCACACAGGAAATGGACATGGAGACATCCAATTGGGACGACAAGTGAAATTGATTTTATTATGTGTAACAAAAAATTCGTCATCGAAGACTGCAGTGTGCTGAACAAGTTCAACACAGGTAGTGACCATAGATTGGTGAGATGTAAGATGCACCTCAACACTAAACTGGAACGTGGCAAGCTCATAAGACAAACAAAATGTATTGACATAACCAACCTTAAAAAACACCATAATACTTTCAAGTTGGAACTGAAGAACAGATTCCCTGCTTTAGAAGGCCTAACATCGGAAGAAGTGGATATTTCGGAAGTTAACAGAAAAGTAACCAAAGCTCTTATGGAAACAGCAACAAAATTAGCTGGGTCTAAGAACAAGTTGCATGTGAACAAATTATCAGGAAAAACCAAAATGTTGATGCAAAAAAAAAAAGAGAGATGAGGACAACTAAAGAAGATGTGACTTCCAAAGTGAAATATATAGAGCAATGCAAGACAGCACGAAAAAGTATCACTGAAGACGTAAGGAAATTCAACTGTGAGCTAGTGAGGAAAGCAATTGAAAACAACCAAAGCCTAAAGATAGCAAAGGGACATCTCAGTAAGGGAACAAAACAGATTATGGCTCTGAGAAAAGAAGATGGTTCTATAACAAAAAATAGAGGCGAAATTTTGACAAGAGTGAAAGATTTCTACTCCAAATTATATGAAAGGGATGATACATGTACTCCAGACATCATGAAAGGTACCAGAGTTCTTCCAGTCCTCCCAGCAGAAGTTGCTCATGCAATCAAGAACATGAAGCGGGGGAAAACTCCAGGAGAAGATGGAATTACTGTAGACATCATACAAGAAGCAAGTGGAGAAATTGAAACAGTACTTGCCCAAATTTTCACTCGATGCCTTAATGAAGGGAAGATTCCTGAGGATTGGAACAAGGCTACAATGATCCTGCTACATAAAAAAAGGTGACATTGAGGATCTCAGGAACTACAGACCTATCAGCCTCCTATCAGTGGTTTATAAAATCTTCACCAAAGTTCTTTCACACCGCTTGAAGGTGACACTGGACATGGCTCAACCGAGAGAACAAGCTGGATTCAGGAGTGGCTACAGCACAATAGATCATATCCACGTACTGAGAAAACTAATTGAAAGAGCGAGGGAATAAGAACTTCCATTGTGCATGGCTTTTATCGATTATGAAAAAGCCTTTGATTCGGTGAAACCATCAGCAGTTACAACGGCTCTGAAATCCTGCGGTATTGAAGATGCATACATTAATATTATTAATAACATCTATGAAAATGCAAGTGCAAAGATTCGGCTGTTTGAAAATACAACACACATAAAAATTGGAAAGGGAGTGAGACAAGGTGACACCATATCTCCGAAGCTCTTTAATGCCACATTGGAAAATGTCTTTCAATCACTGAACTGGGAAAACAAAGGGATAAAGATTAATCGAGATTATCTAACCCACCTTCGTTTTGCTGATGACGTGGTCATTTTTGCAACTACCCCATCAGAGCTGCAGAGTATGATCCAGGAACTTGCTGACAAGAGTAAAGAAGTGGGATTAAAAATGAACTTTCAGAAGACAAAAGTGATGTACAATGCTTTTACATGAAATGAAGATTTAGCGATTGATGGAGAAAAGCTGGAGATAACAGATACGTACGCTTATCTCGGACAGCAGATTTCAAGTGAAGGTCACGTTGATGAAGAAATTAATCGGTGTATAAAACTTGCCTGGAGAGCTTTTGGAAGAAACAATATATTTTTTAAGAGCAATATGCCCTTATGTCTTAAAAGAAAAGTGTTTGATCAATGCATCCTTCCAGTGCTTACGTATGGTGCAGAGACGTGGACGTTAACTAAAAGAGACACACAAAGACTGCAGTCAACTTAAAGAAGCATGGAGAGATGCATGCTTGGTGTAACCAGGAGAGATAAGAAGAGGAACTCGTGGATCCGAAAAATGACGAGAGTGGAAGACATCATGATCAGAGTTAAATCCCTGAAATGGCAATGGGCTGGACATACTGCCAGAAGGACAGACCATAGATGGAAAGCCGAAATTTTAGATTGGATTCCAAGGGACAGGAAAAGACCCAGAAAAAGACCACATGGGAGATGTGTGGATGAAATTCGAAAATATGCGGGAGTGACATGGAGGAGACTGGCACAAGACAGACCGTTGTGGAGGAAACTTGAGGAGACCTTCGTCCAGCAGTGGATTGATAATGGTTGACAATGATGATGATGATGATGATCTGCCAAGCAAGTCCAATTAATAATTTTTTAAGCCTCCAATAAAAACAAAACAAAAACAGATCAATATATTTTTAATCAACCATTCTTATTGGATTAAATCTGACATCACATGTTAATGTCACACATGCCTGTGATCATGCATAATCAAAATGCGTAAATTAATAAATTGTTTATGAACTTTATATTTATGTAGATTACGTACCAAATTTCCCTACATTCTGTTATGTAATTTTTTTATTCCTCCCCCTTCTCCCCAATGCCTTCTTGACTTTAATTTCGGTCACCAGTATATGTCCAGTAAATTTATTTGGTGATTTCTCTTCGAACACGTATGCTACAAAATGTGGCCTGCTAATGTTACACTCTTGTCTTTCGGCATAAGATCTACGTTTCTAAAAATTACACCGAAGAGCCAAAACATTGACCAACGCGTATTTATGCAAATCGAAGCAACTGCAGGTAACACGATGGCGCTTATGATCCCAGGGTGCATGAAATGGTATAAATAACACCTGATACTGAGCTCTGTTAATCAGTGTTGTTTTTCAGATGAGGAAAAGCAGCGAACTTTAGCGAGAAAGTTCAAATAGTAATGGCCAAACGACTGGGTCAGAGCATTTCGGAGATGAAAAGGCTTGTGTGGTACTCACAGTCAGCCATGTTTACGGGGGTCCTGAGAAAAGTATGAAGTAACGGATAAAACTTACCTTATTACCGTTCAATGTACTCCCCTCCGCTGCTAATGACAGCTTTCCAGGGGTAAGGTAGGTCCTGGATGCCCCGTAGTACGTCATCTTTGTTCAGCTGTCATACTACTCGGGTCACGTCCAATGACAGTTCGTCCAGCGATTCGTACGAGATGCTACGAAGCCGCTTTTTTAAATTTAGGGAAAGATCAAAGTCGAGTGGACTGAGATCAGGGCCGTATGGTGGGTGGGATAAAGTTTCCCAGCCATATTTCGACAAAAGTCCCCGTACCAACGCTGCACCATGACACGATGTATTGTCATGAAACAAGATCTTTCCCGCTTCCAACAAGTTGGGGACGATTTTGACGAATTTCGGTCTGAACTTTGTCCTCAGAAAGTCGCGATAATATTGTGCGTTGACATTTTGCCCTATCGGCACTCTATCAGAGAACACAACACCCTGGGCATCGTACACAAAAATCATTATTTGCGTCACTTTGGATTGTTGCCGACAAGACTTTGAGGGGCGTTGGGAACTTGGATGCCTCCATTCCACTGACTGTGACTTCAATTCCGGCTCAGAATCAAGGGTCCAGGTCTCATCAATTGCGACAATTCTGTTCAGAAAGGTGTCGCCCTCCCTTTGGAGCCTGTGGAGGTGATCCTGTACGTTGCTCACTCTGGCTGCCCCACCCCCAGAGCGCGGCGATTTTTCTTTTTCCAGCGAGTCGGTCAAAATCCGGTGAACAGACATGGTGGACAAATTTGCCTAATGAGCAATCTCCTGGACTGTCAAGCGGCGATTCTCTGCGAAAAGCTTTGCAACAATGGTGACAGATGTTTTGTCTGTCTCCGTTTGAGGTCTGCCTGAGAGGTGAATATCTTCGAGGCTGCTTCCGCCCTCCTGAAAGCGCGATGTCCAGCGAGAAATTGTGCTTCGATCAAGAGTTCCTTCCCCACAAACTTCTTGCAACGCAGTGTGGATTTGTGTCGGAGTTTTTCTCCGCAGAGTTTCTATTTTTACGAACGAGCGCTGGTCTAACGCTGTGGCTCGACCTGAGGAGCTGCACGCTTCCATTTCCAAACCCTTCCACGTCCACACAGCAGATGATAGCGCGTCGTTCTGACACCACTACATTGCTGAGAGTCTGATCTTGACATGATGGAATCATTTTCCCGTGGACCTTAAATGATTGGAAGAAGTTCGTCTGGTCCAATGAATTTTGTTTCCTTTGCACAATGTGGACGGCGGGGTACGTGTGCATCGTTTACCTGGGGAAATGTTGGCACTTGGATGCGCCGTGGGACGAAAACAAGTCGGTGGAGGAAGTGTAATGCTTTGGGTAAAGTTCTGCTGTAGAACCCTAGGTCCAGTAAATCCTGTGCAGGAAACTATGACGTCTACCGCCTACCTAAACATCATTTAGACCATACATCTACCTAAACATCATTTTAGACCATACATCTTTTCATTGCAACGGCATACCCTGCTAGTAGTGCTTTCTTTCAACAGGATAATTCGCTATGCCACACTGCCCGGATTGTACGAGAATGGTTAGCGGAACCTGGAGAAGATTTCCAGGCAGTCAGTGCCCTGGCGTCTAAATTCCCTAGACATCAATCCAATCGAGCATCTGTGGTTTGTGTTGGAACAGAAAATCCGATCTAGGGCGACTCAACCACGAAACTTGTAAAATTAAAGGATCTGCTGGTAACGTTTTGGTACAGACTAGAGATGAGTTCAGGCTCGGTTTTCGAAGCCCAAAATGTTTCTGCCCGAGCCCGACTGAGCCCCATGAGGTCTGTTTACTTTGGGGCCCGAGCCCAGCCGAGCCCTACTGAGCCCCATGAGGTCTGTTTACTTTAGGGCCAGAGTCCAGCCGAGCCCTACTGAGCTCCATGATCTGTTTACTTCGGGCCCCGAGCCCGACCGAGCCCAACTGAGCCCTATGAGGTCTGTTTACTTTGGGGCCCGAACCCAGCCCAGCACTACTGAGCCCCATGAGGTCTGTTTACTTTGGGGCCCGATCCCAGCCGAGCCC
Organism: Macrothele yani; assembly: GCA_039090855.1. Taxonomy (NCBI): domain Eukaryota; kingdom Metazoa; phylum Arthropoda; class Arachnida; order Araneae; family Macrothelidae; genus Macrothele; species Macrothele yani. Next base: position 40,154,627 of record CM077004.1, read on the forward strand.
TACTGAGCCCCATGAAGTCTGTTTACGTTGGGGCCCGAGCCCAGCTGAGCCTCATGTGATCTGTTTACTTTGGGGCCTGAGCCCGACCGAGCCTGACCGAGCCCGACTGAGTTCCATGAGGTCTGTTTACTTTGGGGCCCGAGCCCAGCCGAGCCCTACTGAGCCCTATGAGGTATGTTTACTTTGGAGCCCGAGCCCGACTGAGCCCCATGAGGTCTTTTTACTTTGGGGCCCGAGCCTGGCCTGAGCCCGACTTTCCCAAGTGCTGATGCTTTTCTCCCTTTTATCCGATGTTTACATGAAACAGGAGCAGCATGGAATGTGATGCTCAGCATTGATGCACCTCATTAGGTAGGATATACCCTTCAAAATAAAATTTATGTTTTACAGTTTCACAGAAAATTTTGCAGTAGCTGATACTTTTTATTCCTATCGAAGAAAAAGAAACTGTCTATCTTTTGTGTGCATGGAGAGGAGATGTTCTTTATGCATGTTTTGACATGACGCAAAAGTTTGCCAGATCCTGAAGAACTTATGTATTTCAAAATGCGTGCGCATTTCTCGCACTGAACATAATCCAATTTTACGTTGGTCGTGTCAACAATTTGAAAAAAAATGTTTCCACACGGTAGATTTCCCCCTTCATTTTTAACTGGTTTTACAATCACCAGTATTTAACTTTTTTTGTATAGCTTCAGGATACGGATCATTCATATTGTAATGTGCAAACGGATAAAAAGAGTAACTCCATCTCCTAAGGCTGGTTTCACACAGGCGGAACAAATCCGTCGAAGCATAAATCTCCCGGCTGTCCTACCGCTGGTTTTCAAGCGGACTATTTCCTCGGGGGAATTTACTTTGATTCGCACTTCAGCTCTCATCATACCCCAGAGCTATTCTTGACAATATAGCCAAACTGCATATTTTTATCCACCCTCTACGTCCTAATTTATAACAGATTTTTCCCTCTCCTGTGCATTACGTTTCAATGACAAATTTATGACACTAGTGGCCTGTCCTTTTTCCCTCCCCATCTGTTTTATTGCGGATTGTTCTTTTGAGAATTGAGGTCGTCTTCCCAAGGGAAATTTTAGCTGGCAACTGGACTGACCGTCCTACTGCGTCTGTGCGAAGGTGGAGTTCCCTAATCTCTGTTTTCCCTTCCTCAACTCCCTACTTTCCTAGACTAATTACTTAAACTATCACACAATAACACATCAATTCCCTTTCAATGATACCCTGCAGGGAAAAAAACTGAATCCTCTTCCTAAACTCAGAAGAAAAAGAACGGAAAGAAAGACTCAGTATTATAACATAAAAAAAAAGAAGCCTGCCCGAGATGTAATTAATATGCTATTCGTAGCTCGTCCGAACCTGCTCGAGCCTGCAGGAGCCCGCGATGAAACTGCTGATGTTATTCGTAGCCCGCCCGAGCCCATCTCGGGCCTGGGCTTTCGGGCTCGAGCCCAGCGAGTCTCATCTCTATAGTGCATACACCACAAGACACCTTTAGAAATTTTGTAGCGTCTATGCCTAGCCGGGTAAGAGCTGCTTTGACGGCATATGGAGGACCAGCATCATATTAGACAGATGGCCATAATATTTTGGCTCTTCGGTGTATATCAAAAGAAATCTCTCTGCATATGACAGAACGAAGAACGAGGAAAATTATCCATGTATTTTATTTTGCCGAAAACGTAAATTTACGTTTAGAATAGCCGACAATGTAAATTTATATTTTTTTCACGATTACTCTATTCTTAGACTACGCACTGAAAAAAGTGTCGTCTTGGAACTGGATAGAGTTATGCTCGACCAAGGGTTTCATTTTTTTCTGATAAAATATTTTCTGTCTGTATAGCGCAGTTCGTAGTTGAGAAATATATGATATCCGTTTACGGAGAAAGTATCTCCTTTAATTGAGAGTGTCGTAGTTGTGTAACACTCGAGTGTTTTATTTTTGCACTTAAATTTCATTTATTTTGATTTATTTCATCCCCTCCCCCACCAACAAAAGACGTACTCGCGACAATAGTAGCAACACCATTGTTAACGTTTTTCTTTTTGATTGAAGGTTTAGCGACAACCATGGGAAATTCGATGGGCTATAAGCAGTCGCCCGTCCCTAATTTAGGGCTACTGGTTCCAGAGGAGGGAGAGAGCCAGTGCCGAAGACAAACACAACATCGATGCCTCACCGGTATTCGAACCCGGACCCATGGTTAGAAGCCAGTGCTTTGACCGTTGCAGCACAGGAGCGGACAATGCCTGCTTATAACAAACAGCTTCAGTGCAATCAATACAAGTATTTGATCCATGTATCGTATTCTGAGAATTTATATCGTTAGTGGTTTTCAGAAACTAAGTGCAAATCATAAATAGAAATGTCTTAGTTATTACGCTCGGTTATGAAATTTGCATCGGCCATGACACAATTTGAGGCGTGCGACAGACTGGTGGTGTCTGCAGACAGTCGAAAAACCAAAAAAAATGTGTTGATAGTTAAGACAAAGACACATACTGCAGCACAGAGAGCCATTGCTTTCAACTTAGCCTAAATATAGATTAAAGTGTTTATGTTCTGGGTTCGTTAATCCGTCGATTCGACTGATAAGTGGTGGAAAAATCTTCTCGAATACAACCAAATACGTTCTAGATTACCGACTGACCAGGTTGGCTGAAATTAGCTTGATTACAATTTAAATAATTTTCTCAGAAAAATTTAGGACACACACACACTAACCTCTTTGCATATCGACTAACAGTAATGTCGCACGTTTATCGACATAAACATGGAAATGCTGAGATGTCCTATTTTTTTATCTTGCGATAGCTGTTCAAAAATATTGTATTTGTATTTCAGCAAGAAGCTGACTGTTTTTAGCACGTCTTTTGAAAAACGTACATCACTATGTCCGTCCGTACATTTGTGGATATCACATCGCTGTAAAACATTAGGAAGCTTGAGCAGTGAGAAAGAAAATTCACGTGTTTGTCTTTTTCTGGTGTATAAACAGAGCACTAGGTAGCGCAAATGCAGTTACTGTTTAACTCGAAACATATAAGGTTTATGCGTAAGTGTCTGGCGCTCCACGTAGTAGGCTATGAAAGCGAAACGATTGAATTTTTGTTCGAATTTCGTGCTGTGAGGGTAAGGTGGCAACATTACTTCGAACGATACGTATCGGAAGAGGATATGCGACCGACGAAGTGCATATTCGTCTCTTTCTGTTGTTCATGTTTAATCTAGGGAAAACTGCTGTAGAAGCATGTGTCGTACTACAGAGGTGAAGCATGTGTTAAGACGCCAAATCTGCAGCGATAAATTCTGTCGGTGTAGTTTAGGTGGTAGGACAACTGGCTCCGGAGCCTAGAGACGTAGGTTCAAATCTCCTCACCGCCAAATTTTTTGGTTTCACAAGCAGGAGAGTGGATTTATTTACACTGCTGGCCACCCAAAATGCAAAACCAAGAAGGAAGCATCCGATTGGCCAGAAATTTGCAGCATGCGTCGCCCGCTAGAGGACATGCATACGATTAGCATTGCAGGGCATATGCAAATCATGTGCGCCCAGCACGCCACCGAGAAGCACTATAGAAAAGTGCACAGAAGGCGGGGTGTAAGTAGTGGAAGTGTGTTGTGCTGCTGGACCTGTGCGTGGGAAGCTTCCTGATGCCTCGTCGCAGAATACGGCAGTCATTCCAGCACGTTTCGGAGTTCGACAGAGGACGAATAGTGGCTTATCGCGACAGCGGTTTATCGTACCGAGACATCGGCGCCCGTGTGGGACGACATCCAGCCACAGTGAGGCGAGTATGGGTTCGGTGGGTGCAGGAGGGACGGACGGACGGACCGACGTGAGCGATTGCCGCAGCCGCGGCACACCACCGAACGAGAGGACCACATGTTGTGCGGCGGTCATTGACGGCTCGCACCGCCACATCATGAACGTTAGCGCAGGAATTAGGGTGTGTTGCGCAACAACCTGCGTCAGCTTGTACCGTTCGACGTAGTCTGCAGGAGCGGGGACTTGTCGCACTGCGCCCATTGCTCCAATTACCATTGACGTTACACCACCAGCGAGTGCGGCGGCAGTGGGCCGTTGAACGCCGCACCTGGACTACGGAATGGCACGACATTGTCTTCTCCGACGAATCCCGCTTCTGCCTGTAACACCACGATGGTCGGATCCGCGTGCGGTGGCACCGCTTCGAGAAACTGTATGACGCCTGCATTATGCATCGCCATACCGGTCCGTCGCCTAGCGTTATGGTTTGGGACGCAATTGGATATGACACCCGCACCCCTCTGGTACACATCGCCGGTACACTCAACAGCCACCGCTACATCTCCGACGTTTTGAAACCTGTAGTCCTCCCTGACCTGCAGGACCTACCAGCGGCAACGTTTCAACAGGACAATGCGCGCCCGCACGTGGCACGCATCGTGCAACAATTCTTCACGGCCAACCAGGTGTCACTGCTGCTGTGGCCCGCCTGTTCTCCCGATATGTCGCCCATCGAACACGTCTGGTCGCTGATCGGCAATCGAGTGGTCCGACAAGCACCACCCGCCGCTACGCCTGATGAACTGTGGCAACGTGTGGAAGCAGCCTGGACCGACATACTCCAAGCCCACATCCAAAGCCTCTTTCGTTCGATGCCGCGGCGTGTAGCGACCGTTATTGCCAGCCATGGGGGCCACACGAACTATTGATGTCCGCGTGTTCCGCAAGTCGCACGGACCTGTAAGCTCAATCGTTTCATCTTTGTATCTGTTGTTATGTGTCCAGTAAATCTGGCTTTGCTATCTCGTGTCCTTCTTGGTGTTGCATTTTGGGTGACCAGCAATGTATTTGGGTTATGAAGTTCAGGAGAACAAGCATTGTTGCAGACGGCTAAGGGACAGATGCAGAACGCAGATCTGCAAGCTCTTCTTGAAGAAGGTGCCACCCAGTTCACCACAAAACATGCAATACAGTGAGGTATGTATTAGTAGACCGTGACTCGAATACTGCATGCCATGGGAAAGGTTCAATAGGTATGAAAGTTGGTCTCACACGAACTCAACGAGCGTAACACTGGATAGAGGCAAAAACCATACATGTGTTTCATTGCTTGCGAGGCATCGGAAAAAGGACTTCTGGAGGAAATTATTACGGGTGCTGAAAAATGGGTTCATTCTGACAATCTGCAATCCAAAAGGTCATGGGTAGGATCCTGGCCAACCAATGACATCAATCCCGAAGTCCAACATCCACGGTAAGAAAGTTCTCTGTATCTATATACTCCGAGTCAACCTAAGAGTGTACCACTATGTAGGGTGCGAGACAGCTAACTCCGCTACGAAAGGTAGTCTCTAGAGTTTTGAGCGAAAACCAGTAGAATTATTGCTCAGAATCCATTTTTGTTTGCTCAACAGCTTATCAGGCAAAATAGCTATCTAAAGAAAGTTCCAGAGGTTAGTGCGCTTTTGGAAAAAATTTGTTATGAGAAGTTGCTGAATCAAGAGCTTCGCACTTTCGGCTGCTTCTGCCCACTTGGGATACAACTCGGACAAGGGGAAGGGGTGGAAGACCACTCCCAACATTAACAGCACAGATACAATAAATTGACAGTCGGTGAAACTCGAAGGGTTGGTTACTTAAACAGGCGGTAGGGGAATCAGTTCGGCCTCTACCAGACCCCTCCCACAATCCCCACTACTTGTGACAGTAGAAGAACACATCAACGCGGATGGATAACGTTCTTGCGTTTGACGACGAGTGGTGATAAGACTCTTCCTCCTTTACCAACGGAACACTTTTAGGGTGAATTTGAGCATTCTGGGAGTGCGAGGTGTAGTGCATCAGGTGCTTAGGCCACCAGACCGAGCAGTGACTTTTGAACGCAACAATCGTCAACTACTGCTTTTGAAAGAGGAACTGCAACGGAAACGACCATTTTCTGCACATGATTGCCAGAAATTCATTCTGTTGCATGATAACATACAACCTTATATTGCTACAGCGACTCAAAAATCATCATGCAGCTAGGTTGAGAGAATCTATCTGTCAGCTGGTTCTTTCGTTTGTTTATTTATTTGGAAGCTTTACGACCACAATGAACAACTCGATAGCCTATAAATAGTCGCCTTTCCGTAAATTGGAGCCCATGGTTCCAGGGAAGGTAGAGATTGTGTGCCATAAGACAAACACACCATCCATACCTCACTCAGAATTCGAACCCGGATTCATCTCAGAACGAATGAGTAAAGGCCAACGCTTCGCACACTTTGGCCATCGGGGCAGCTACCTGCCTGCTGTCGATGATATTCTCCATTTTGAAGAAATGTTTCTCATCGTCAGAACCCGTTCTAGGATAATTGTTTATTTATCTTTTGTCCGTGCCAAAGATCTCTTATTTGAAAACGGTATTGTAATTGGTGCACAACGTTTTTTTCCTCAAGCGCTAGATTATCACACCAGTTACTGTTACTATTTCTAATAGCCGCTCCTGTGGCGAAGTGTTCTAAGTGCTGGCTTCTGACCATTCTTCCAAGATGGGTCCAGGTTCGAATCCTGCCTGGTGTGGGCATGGATGTTGCGTCTGTCTTACGGCACTGGCTCTATCCCTTCCCTGGAACCAGCTGATCTTAATTAGGGACAGGCGACTGCTTATAGCCCATCAAGTTGCTTACAATGGGGGTTAAACCTCAAATAAAAACCTATTTCTAACATACCTCTTGGTGTCAAGAGGTATATTAAATTGTACAACAAGCAATACAGCAAAATGTACAACAAGCCGCCCCTGGTGGCGCAGTGATCTAAGCGTTGGATTCTGGCCGTTCGTCCGAGATAGGTCCAGATTCGGACCCCGATGAGTTATCGATGATGTGTTGTTTGTCTTACCGCAGTGGCTATATTTCTTCCATGGAAGTAGTGACCCTAAATTAGGGACAGACGACTGTTTATAGCCTCTCGAGGTGCTCACGGTGTATGTGTGTGTGTGTGTGTGTGTGTGTGTGTTGTCGTTAATCCTCCAAACAAAGAAGAACAAGTTGGTCAGTAAGATTCACCGTCTGCGAGCTGCGACGCATGATGAAAGATTTCCTCGTTTAAAAAGTTTTACTGAAAAGTTTGTATGATGTTTCGTGGTGCCAATGAGGTAAGTTTCTTGCCCCAAATTGTCCATCTTAAAATCGTAATTTAGTTGTGCACAGTGTATCAATCTTTTAATGTACAGTGTTTTGAATGCAGGCAGCTAGGGCACATTAAAGATAAATGCCCTAAGCTTTCCTCAGTTCTACTTGCCTCCTCAAAACAGGTTGTAATTTCTACATCATAGAAGGGTGCAGTCTCTTAGGTTCTGTCGTCACCACTTGAGGATATCATATGCTACCTCAGGCTTCATCTAAACGTATTGATGTGCCTAGGGATTTTTTTACTTCACCTGTTGCTCCTATGTTTGTCTCCCGAAAGCGTTATTCTAAAGGGATTACTTCTGGCTCGGTTCAATGCTTATCGTTTTTGCTTTAAATCGGTAGAGAAGTTTCCGAGGTTTCTACACCGTCTGGCACAAACATAACATCTTCCACTTTTCTTCTTTTTTTTTAGTGGAGGGGGATTTAACGACAACCGTGAGCCACTGAATGGGCTATAAGTAGTCGCCCGTCCCTAACTTAGGGCCACTCGTTCTAGGGAAGAGAGTGAGAGAGAGAGTCAGTGCCGTAAGACAAACACAGATTTATGACTCACCTTGAGTCGAACCGGACCTCCTCGGACAAATGCTCAGGAGACAGTGCTTAGACCACTGGGCCGTCCGTGCGGCCTTCCACTTTCTCAACAGTTCTTTGTCCGAAAAGTGGGGTCTCTGACCTTCCACCTGAAATTCCCGAGCAAGTATATATTTTTTTAATTGCAATAACAGATTTTATACTACACTGCAGGACAATTGCTAAGGACGGATGACAATAGCAACGATAGCAACCATAAAATGGAAGGCAGGAAAATGTGGAAATTAGCATAAGGGCGGGATACAGTAAGACGTTGTGCGTATGCAAATTTGGGATTGCCGAACTTGTTCATGACGTCATAGCGCTGATAAGAGATATAAAGGATTTGACGCGTATTGACCATTGTTGTTCAAACGCAAAGTTGAAAGGGAAAGAATCAATTGACGAACTTGCAATTTTCAGTATGTCTTCCCGACATCACCTAGAAGATTTTACGCGTGGCCGTATTATTGGCAAGATTGAAGAAGGGCGAAAAATAACAGATGTTGCCAGGGAGTTCGACGTCAGCCACAGTGTTGTTTCAAGGCTTTAGAAATCATTTCAAACAAATGGAGAGTGTAGCAAACGTCACGGTGGAGGTCGTGTTCGCAGTACGACACCTGCAGAAGATCGGTACATAGTGCTATCAACAAAAAGACACCGGCGCAGCACAGCTAGTGAGGTAGCAAATCAGTTTATGGCTGCTACTGGCCAGCGGATCTCCCGAAAAACTGTCGCCAGACGTTTGCATGAAGGAGGACTATACGCCCGCCGTCCTGTTGTGTGCATCCCATTGTCCAGACGTCACCGTATCGCCCGTTTACAATGGTGCCATCAACATTGCAATTGGACTGATAACGACTGGTCTGCTGTTCTCTTCTCAGACGAGAGTAGATACAGTCTATCGTCTGATTGTCGACGACAACTGATCTGGCGTGATAGTGGTACTGCATATTGTCCAGCAAACATACAGGAAAGGGACCGATATACGACATGTAGTGTCATGGTATAGGCTGGCATCATGATCAATGGCCGTTCGTCCCTCTATGTGCTTCCAACTGGGACTATGACTGGCCAACGATACATTAATGATGTTCTGCTACCTCATGTTCCGTGGTGCTGTCGGTGATAGATTCATTTTCATGGACGACAACGCAACATGTCATCGAACAGTCGCTGTCCAGGAGTGTCTTGAGAGCGAGGATATTCAACGCCTCGTATGGCCAGCACGTTTTCCAGATCGGAATCCCATTGAAAATGTGTGGGATGCTTTGGGTAAGAGTCTTGCTGGTCGCCAATGCCCTCCAATAAACAAGGACACCCTCATCCGTGCACTGACAGAGGAATGGGATAAATTACCCCAACAGCTGCTTGATAATGTTGTGCAAAGCATGACACGACGTGTGGAATCTTGCATCGCCCTCCATGGTGGCCATATCCCGTATTGACATCTTACGCCGGAACGCCTGCGGACGGTAATTGCATTTTTTTTTTCACGTTTACGTATTCTGCACAAAATGGCCTGTTTGTCCCTTGAACACGTTCCAAAGCCTTCTGGATTTCAGAGCACAATAAATTGTCTTTCTTGTAATGTCCTGGCATTCGGACATTATTTTATTTCACTTGGCATCCAACCACACTTACTTTTTTATGCGCTATATAGCCGTTTATGATCCGTCCTTAGCAATTGTCCAGCAGTGTATTTAGCGAAGAAAATATATTTTAAGTGCATATTTTTAGTGCTTAATATGCAGAATTATTTTAATAAAAAAAAAAACAGAATTAAAATATGCATTCCAACAGCCTAGTTAAGTCGCCAAAAAAAAAAAAAAAAAAAAAAAAAGCAAACACGGGGAAACCGTGCAATTCATTTAAGTCACTTGATGCAACTAACAACTAATAGTTTTGGTAATTACAGTTATAGGGTTCTTTCCCTTGGGTTCAATTTGAAGTTCGGAAAGGGCTAGCTGAAGTCATAATTTGAAGTTCATTTTCATACATAAACTAAGAAAATAATACTTTTTCCAGCACATCATTTACGATACTACTTATTTTAATTCAATACGTACTCACAACAGGCAGCACACATAATGTCACTTATTTTTTGTTCACTAAATCGCATTAATTTCATACAGCATACGACAAAAATAGTTGGCGCTGAATACGTGATCTATTGAGGGAGAGCAGTGCACGAACTCGAATTACGGGTGTCATCTTTTCATTTAGTGAACACTTATTTACAGGTGTCCTACATCACATTTTACCCGGTTGCCATGGGGTAAAGGCGACAGACCTAGTTCAGAAGAATTATTAGTTGAACAGAGTATACAGTTTGCAGGAGGATACTCTTTATTCTTCCATAAATGTTCCAGTTGGGATTTAAGTAAATGTCCAATCCTGATGGTAAGGTGCGTATTCCAGCAGAGAAGAAATCGTGGTCCTGTTGATGCAGTCACGCTGTTACTGCCTGTCTCGCATTTGCTTCTGCGCAAAATACTCGTGGGTTAAATGTTTCTTGAGAGAAAAAAACAAATGAAAATGGCAGGGTGCGTGGTCAGGACAGTACGAGGTGTGATCTAAAACTTCTCAACTACATCGCCGAAATCATTTGGCCGTGCATTGGACCGTATGTGGTCTGTGCAAGGGTACAACACGTCTGCTCAGTAGCCCAGGTCTTCTGCGGCGAGTAACATGGAGCAACCTGTCAAGCATCCCACAATACTGTTCGGTTGTTACACCTTCGCCACAGTCCAAGAAATCAGAAGAAATCTCTGACAGTCCCAAAAGATATAAACCGTGATATTTCTGCTGGATACCGACAGCTTGTTTTTTTTTACTGGTGGAGATGACGGGTGATTCCACGTCATATATGCTTGTCTGCTTTCCCTTGTAGAATGATGTATCTAGTTTTGTGTCCCTCGACGGTGCTCTGCAAGAAGTCCTAGCCTTGCTGCTGATAGCGTATCAAATATGTGAGGGAGAAAGCCATTCCTTTAGCCTTATGTTTTTTTGTGAGGTTCTTAAGCAAATATTCTCTCGAATGGCGGTCGTTGGGCGCCCATGTCGAGGTTTGTCCTGTCCTTTGCAAATTCCTTGCTCCGTTTTGACACCTGCTTTCTTCGCCGTATACTTCCACCAACTGGCGATGGATTTCTACTGAAACAACACCCTTTCAACGTGAAAACGAATTTCAAGTCACATTTCCTCTTGTCACCATGATGATAACAATCATTCATCTTTCAATAGTCGATCCTAGTAAACAAATGAGCACAGAGACCTCTGGTGACGAAGTAATATTCGTGGCTCTTGGGACATGCGCACGCACTTAAACTGTTCATTGGCGCGTTGACTGAACTCTCGCCTTTTTAGGGTATTATTCGAAGAGATGGGAAGTGCGCACAAAAATTTACTTTTCCACATCGAAGTACGTTGGTTGTCAAGGAGGAAAGTGCTTTTAAGAGTTTTCGAGCTGAGGGATGATCAGTACCAGGAACAAAAAAGAAGAAATTAAATAAGGCAACGGTAGTCAGGGAAATGACATGACAGAACGGTAGAGTTTGTCAAGCAATTCAATTCAATTCAATTCATTTATTTTGCTGAACTAAGAACTAGTGTTACATATGTAAATATCTATTGAAACAGTGCACAGCAAGGAAGCGGGGGTGGGGAGGCCACCTAGGCCTGACAAGGTCCCATGCTCCCTAGGCTAGTTTTACATTGAGGTGGGTAGTTGTAGTTACAAACAAAAGTTTCGTAGTAACAAAAAAAAAAAAAAAAAAGGTAATGATATATGAAAAGTTAATAAACATTACAGATAATAAATAATAATTACATCACAATATATAAGTCATAGTATTAGTCATAGTTTCCATCCACTGTAACCATTAATTTGGAGAGCTGCAATTCATTATGAAGTTTTTTAGTTTAAAAAAAAAAAAAGGTTTAAATTATTTAAACAAGTCAGTTCCATTGGTAATGAGTTCCAGTATTGTGGGCAGATGTAATTTATACTTTGCTTCATAGTCTCCGTTTTCGGATAAGTAGGCCGAATATGTGATTTAGTAAGTGTGTGTAACTGGGGTATAATTTGTATGATGTCGGCGTGTAAATTATTCTTAATGCGTCTGAACATAATTTTTCCTATATTGAAGTAATATAATTGGTTAATCGTAGGAATGTTGTATTTGTTTGGGAAAACTCTTGTGTTATTATATAGTTTTAGTTGTGTATTTCTATCAAACTTTCGATCTATTAATCTTATATATTTGTTCTGAAGAATTTGAAGTTTATTGAAATTATATTTAGTCGTCTGTCCCCACGATCATCATCATCATCATTGTCAACCATTATCAATCCACTGCTGGACGAAGGTCTCTCCAAGTTTCCTCCACAACGGTCTGTCTTGTGCCAGTCTCCTCCATGTCACTCCCGCATATTTACGAATTTCATCCACCCATCTCCCATGTGGTCTTTTTCTGGGTCTTTTCCTGTCCCTTGGTATCCAATCTAAAATTTCGGCCTGTCCATCTATGGTCTGTCCTTCTGGCAGTATGTCCAGCCCATTGCCATTTCAGGGATTTAACTCTGATCATGATGTCTTCCACTCTCGTCATTTTTCGGATCCACGAGTTCCTCTTCTTATCTCTCCTGGTTATACCAAGCATGCACCTCTCCATGCTACTTTGAGTTGTCTGCAGCCTTTGTATGTCTCTTTTAGTTAAGGTCCACGTCTCTGCACCATACGTAAGCAATGGAAGGATGCATTGATCAAACACTGTCCCCACGATATGATAGCATAACTAATATGAGTATGAAACTTGGTATAGGATAAATGAATTAGTGTTTTATAGGTAAGGTTTGTGAATACCAAGCTGATAACTCCAAAGTTTTTGGAGAGTTTGAGAAGAAGAGAGTCCACATGTTGGTTCCATCTAAGGTCTCTATGTAAGGTAATCCCCAAACAAAGTAAGGAATTAACCTCTTTTATATTTATATCATTGATTGATAATGTGATAGGAGGTTGTGAAATATTTTGTTTTGAAAAAATTAAAGATTTTGTTTTGGTAGTATTTATTTTTAATTCATTGGAATTTAGCCAATCTGAGATGTTATTAAGTTGAGTATTGACATTCATAATAGTGTCAGTCGTTGAATTAAATGAAGTGGAGATGCTTATGTCGTCTGCATAGAGGAGTAAATCAATATCTCTAATTGAAATAAAGATATCGTTAATATATATATATATATATATATATTGGAGGAGACTGGCACAAGACAGACCGTTGTGGAGGAAACTTGGGGAGACCTTCGTCCAGCAGTGGATTGATAATGGTTGACAATGATGATGATGATGATATATATTGGAGGAGACTGGCACAAGACAGACCGTTGTGGAGGAAACTTGGGGAGACCTTCGTCCAGCAGTGGATTGATAATGGTTGACAATGATGATGATGATGATATATATTGGAGGAGACTGGCACAAGACAGACCGTTGTGGAGGAAACTTGGGGAGACCTTCGTCCAGCAGTGGATTGATAATGGTTGACAATGATGATGATGATGATATATATTGGAGGAGACTGGCACAAGACAGACCGTTGTGGAGGAAACTTGGGGAGACCTTCGTCCAGCAGTGGATTGATAATGGTTGACAATGATGATGATGATGATATATATTGGAGGAGACTGGCACAAGACAGACCGTTGTGGAGGAAACTTGGGAGACCTTCGTCCAGCAGTGGATTGATAATGGTTGACAATGATGATGATGATGATATATATTGGAGGAGACTGGCACAAGACAGACCGTTGTGGAGGAAACTTGGGGAGACCTTCGTCCAGCAGTGGATTGATAATGGTTGACAATGATGATGATGATAATGATATATATTGGAGGAGACTGGCACAAGACAGACCGTTGTGGAGGAAACTTGGGGAGACCTTCGTCCAGCAGTGGATTGATAATGGTTGACAATGATGATGATGATGATATATATTGGAGGAGACTGGCACAAGACAGACCGTTGTGGAGGAAACTTGGGGAGACCTTCGTCCAGCAGTGGATTGATAATGGTTGACAATGATGATGATGATGATATATATTGGAGGAGACTGGCACAAGACAGACCGTTGTGGAGGAAACTTGGGGAGACCTTCGTCCAGCAGTGGATTGATAATGGTTGACAATGATGATGATGATATATATATTGGAGGAGACTGGCACAAGACAGACCGTTGTGGAGGAAACTTGGGGAGACCTTCGTCCAGCAGTGGATTGATAATGGTTGACAATGATGATGATGATGATATATATTGGAGGAGACTGGCACAAGACAGACCGTTGTGGAGGAAACTTGGGAGACCTTCGTCCAGCAGTGGATTGATAATGGTTGACAATGATGATGATGATATATATATTGGAGGAGACTGGCACAAGACAGACCGTTGTGGAGGAAACTTGGGGAGACCTTCGTCCAGCAGTGGATTGATAATGGTTGACAATGATGATGATGATGATATATATTGGAGGAGACTGGCACAAGACAGACCGTTGTGGAGGAAACTTGGGGAGACCTTCGTCCAGCAGTGGATTGATAATGGTTGACAATGATGATGATGATATATATATTGGAGGAGACTGGCACAAGACAGACCGTTGTGGAGGAAACTTGGGGAGACCTTCGTCCAGCAGTGGATTGATAATGGTTGACAATGATGATGATGATATATATATTGGAGGAGACTGGCACAAGACAGACCGTTGTGGAGGAAACTTGGGGAGACCTTCGTCCAGCAGTGGATTGATAATGGTTGACAATGATGATGATGATATATATATTGGAGGAGACTGGCACAAGACAGACCGTTGTGGAGGAAACTTGGGGAGACCTTCGTCCAGCAGTGGATTGATAATGGTTGACAATGATGATGATGATATATATATTGGAGGAGACTGGCACAAGACAGACCGTTGTGGAGGAAACTTGGGGAGACCTTCGTCCAGCAGTGGATTGATAATGGTTGACAATGATGATGATGATATATATATTGGAGGAGACTGGCACAAGACAGACCGTTGTGGAGGAAACTTGGGGAGACCTTCGTCCAGCAGTGGATTGATAATGGTTGACAATGATGATGATGATATATATATTGGAGGAGACTGGCACAAGACAGACCGTTGTGGAGGAAACTTGGGGAGACCTTCGTCCAGCAGTGGATTGATAATGGTTGACAATGATGATGATGATAGTTCCCAAAATTGTACCCTGTGGAACACCAGTTGGTATGAATTGAAGAGGGGATTGTTGTTTGTTAATTTGTGTATATTGTTGCCTACCTGATAATTTTTTTTTTAAAAAAAGAGAATGTTCATTGTTCCCTATTTCTATAGTGTGTAATTTGTTGAGTAAGATATTGTGATTTATGGAAAATCAGAAGTATATCACAATGAACAAGATAATAAGCAAATTACCAGCTAACAGTAGTGTGCAGAGAGCATTAAGTAGCACTGAAAAACCCATGCGACATACAGTGCGTACATCGTAAAAGTAAAATACACAGCAACATCATTGATGCATTCAAATTGACAAACAACTCTCCCCCCCCTGCCAAATTTAAACCAAACAGAATATAAAACGGACAGTAGTAAACTGATAGCAATTCACCGTCTTGTGAAGCACACCATGTGACAAAATTAAAGAAAACCTGAAAAGCACTATCAGGTCCATCAATTAGTAGACAATTGAAAAAAATAGTCTCGACAAGAAGCATCATTGGTGATAGAACATAGGAACCAGTGGCGTATATTCGAGGCTAGCTAAAAAGAACAGTGGCGTATATTCGAGGCTAGCTAAGAAGGACCAGTGGCGTATATTCGAGGCTAGCTAGGCTAGCTAAGAAGAACCAATGGCGTATATTCGAGGCTAGCTAGGCTAGCTAAGAAGAACCAATGGCTTATATTCGAGGCTAGCTAAGAAGAACTAGTAGCGTTTATTCGAGGCCAGCTAAGAAGAACTAGTAGCGTTTATTCGAGGCTAGCTAAGAACCAGTGGCGTATATTCGAGACTAGCTAAGAATAACCAGTGGCGTATATTCGAGGCTAGCTAAAAAGAACCAGTGGCGTATATTCGGGACTAGCTAAGAAGAACCAGTGGCGTATATTCGAGGCTAGCTAAGAAGAACCAGTGACGTATGTTCGAGGCTAGCTAAGAAGAACCAGTGGCGTGTATTCCTGGCTAGCTAAGAAGAACCAGTGGTGTATATTCGAGGCTAGCTAAAAAGAACCAGTGGCGTATATTCGAGGCTAGCTAAGGAGAACCAGTGGCGTATATTAAAGGCTAGCTAAGAAGAACCAGTGGCGTATATTCGAGGCTAGCTAAAAAGAACCAGTGGCGTATATTTGAGGCTAGCTAAGAAGAACCAGTGGCGTATATTCGAGGCTAGCTAAGAAGAACCAGTGGCGTATATTCGAGGCTAGCTAAGAAGAACCAGTGGTGTATATTCGAGGCTAGCTAAAAAGAACCAGTGGCGTATATTTGAGGCTAGCTAAGAAGAACCTGTGGCGTATATTCGAGGCTAGCTAGGCTAGCTAAGAAGAACCAGTGGCGTATATTCAAGGCTAGCTAGGCTAGTTAAGAAGAACCAGTGGCGTATATTCGAGGCTATCTAGGCTAGCTAAGAAGAACCAGTGGCGTGTATTTGAGGCTAGCTAGGCTAGCTGAGGAAGAAACAGTGGCGTATATTCGAGGCTACCTAAGAAAACCAGTGGCGTATATTCGAGGCTAGCTAAGAAAAACCAGTGGTGTATATTCGAGGCTAGATAGGCTAGCTAAGAAGAACCAGTGGCGTATATTCGAGGATAGCTATACTAGCTAAGAAGAACCAGTGGCGTATATTCGAGGCTGGCTAGGCTAGCTGAGAAGCCCAGAGAATGCACAAACAAAAGTCAATTAAATATAGACAAATAAAAGTCAACGCTATTAAGATATGCCCGCGCTTTCGCTGCGAAAACAAAGCAAAACACGTGCGGATTCGCTTCATTTGATTAAGAGAATCAGTCTGGCGAGCGAGAATTACCAACGGTCCTAACGCAAACAGCTCTATCCGAGTCTTCGCTGTTCTAATTCGAAGACCTTCGATACGATTGCCTGCTAGCGTTTCCATGAAAACATGAATGCGCGGGTGAAAAGTGAATGGGCCATTGCTTTGCGCAACGGTTCGCTCAGAAAAGAGAAGACTTCGGACAACCTTAGTCACTCGCACGCTTCCTCCCGTAACAGCACGTGGTTTGCGAGAACTGTTTCAGTTTGTGTGAAGAGTCAATGAATTAAAATCAGTGATATTATGATATTATATATTTTAAATTCGTGGCTTTGTTGGATTCGAACTGTTTTGTTAAATTTTGTGATAGCTTTCCTGAACATCTACTGTCAGAACTTAAAGAACTCTATGGTTAAAATTTTGATACAGCTCGACTAAAGAATGAACTGAATGTGTTTTATTCCTTTGATGAATATAAATAGAAATCAGTAAGAGGCATTGCTTGTTACATAAAGTTCAATAAATTCGACATTGGCTTTAGTGAGGTGTACAAATTAGCAGACCTAATATTAAAGTCTCCGTCAACAACTGCAACTGCCGAAAGAAATTTTTCTGCGTTAAAAAGAATCAAGATATATCTTAGAGCCACACAAGGACATGTACATTTGATCAACTTGGCTGTCTTGTCAATAGAGAAAAACTTTCTTTGAAAATATGAAAAAGTACTCGGAAGAAACTTTTTATGAAAACGTAACACTCAAGTTCACACAAAAGGAAAGAAGAATGGAGTTCATGTACAAATAAAGTATTAAAAAAAAATGGAGTTTATAATAAGTGTTGAAATCCTAATCCTCATAATTATTTTGTATCATGTTAGCAATAGCATGTACCTAATCAGTACTGTGGGGTGACAGAGGGGGGGGATTCATGAGATAGCCCAGGTCACGGACCCAAGAGATATGCCACTGATATGAACATACCAAAGCACAGAACCCGTACAGCATACCCCTTGGGCATTTACAAAGACACAAACATAGTCAGAGAAAGACCATGACTCGAACGGCAGATCTGGTCAGGCAATGAGAAATACATCACAAAAACCAAGATATTAAACAAATCAGGAAACAGTAGTAGATACATGTCATTAAAAACACTAAAGAAGTCGTATTACTTATATTACACACACCAGGAAAAGAATATACACTGAAGAGCAATTGAATTAGTTAGAGACAGCTGGCGTTATGCAAATGTAGCGCTGTGGGCGGCCCTGTAAACGGAAACGACATGACGTATGCAGCGATCCGACAATATTAGGAGTGATGCAACGGGAATCAGTGAGAGTCGGATGCAGTATGGGTAAGACGAAGGATCTAAGCGCATTTAATCGTGGGAAAATTGTCGGGGCCCGACGAATGGGTCTCTCCATCTCGGAGGTTATGCAGGCACTGGGATTTTCACGAGGCACCGTGTCACGGGTAGACCGTGAGTACATCGAACCCGGTAAAACCATCCCTGTAAGGGCCAACTGCCGTGGACAACAGCGTGTGGATGAGCGGGGTCATCGTCGGCTAGCTCGCATTGTAACAGCGGATAGACGGGCCACAGTGCAAGAAATTCCTCGGCAATTTAACGCTGGTGCACAAAAACTTGTAAGCAGCCACACCATACAGAACCATCTCCTCGCTATGGAGTACAGAAGCCATCGTCCCACGAGGGTACCGCTCCTGACCGCACATCACAGGGTGCAAAGATTAGCATGGGCGCAGGAACATCGCCACTGCACCTTAGACATGTGGAAAAATGTTGCCTGGACTGATGAGTCGAGATTCACGTTGGTACATGCGGATGGCAGGATACGAGTACGGCGCAAATCACATGAAGTGATGGATCCTTCTTGCCAGCAGGGTACTCTTCAAGCTGGTGGGGGTGGCATTCTCGTCTGGGGACTGTTTACTAGGACTGAAATGGGACCTCTGGTTCGTGTGACATCGTCCCTCACAGGTCAACGTTACCGGGATATCCTGGACGACCATTTGGTCCCGTTTGTGCGTTTTCAACATCCCACTGGGTCCTCATCCTGCAACAAGATAATGCACCGTGCCATTGCTCCCGAATTGTATCCGAATGGTTGGATGAACACTCCACCGACGTGACCTGCTTCCTTGGCCAGCTAAGTCACCTGACCTCAATCCCATCGAGCACATCTGGGATGCCATCAAGAGAGATGTTCGAGGCTCTGACCTACCTCCATCAAATCTTCGTGAACTGCGGGAGCTTGTTCAGGGGTCGTGGATCCGTATGGTTTCCCAACGCTTCCGGTGTCTTGTCGAGTCCATGCCGAGACGAATCGCCGCCGTCATCAGGACGAAAGGTGGTGCTGCACGTTACTAGACAGGTATCTCTAATTCAATTGCTCTTCAGCGTATGCATATGTGCACTTATGAAACAAACAAAAAAACCCCATTCTCTGCCCATTGCCTAAGTAAACACTTCCGAAACATCCACGATGTTGAACCTGGGATCCAAGACTTTTTAACCTTGAAACCGAAGGAATTTTTTTTGGAGGGATATTCAAGACATAGCACCACAGTGATGTAAGATCATAAAGCACGATGGACTCTATTGCTAAGATTAAACTTTTACGTTTATGTATGTATACACGTTTTCATCAACTGTCAGAAAACGTCAATGACTTTTCAATCACCCTAGTATAAGCACGAATACATCATTGCGTAAATAATAAAAGGAACAATAAAGAAATCAGGACAAAGCTGATACGTGACCTTTCCCATATACAACGTTAAGAGCATCACTGTAATAGAGTGAGGTTACATAGCTAAAGGCCCGTTACTATTTAATTTCCTATAAAGCAAAGGCCTGACGAACCCACGCGATAGCGCGCTGGAAGCAAATCAGTGAACAGCTGTGTAATAACAGTATGAACCAAGAAAGATGACACCGAATTTTCGGGTGTTATGAGCACGTCTTTTGAATACGTTCTGATGCGAATTAAATTTACCGAAGCTATTCAAAATGAATGTAACCGGTATGGAAAACAATAGTATCTGACCGAAGAAAAAAAAAAAAATTCAGTCGGGTTTTTAATCACGCAGATATTGCTGTAAACGGAAAGGTCAGCTTACACCCTCTGGTGGCACACTTGATCTTTAAGAAAAATTTTAATTTATATGAGAAACATTTCGCAGAGAAAAACACTCTCGAACAAAGAAACAATTTTTCAAATCGGGCTCTTAGAAGCAGAGATATCGACAAATATAAGATATGCATCTACGCCCCCACCCCCCGCAGAAAAAACATGCATTATTTTAAAAAGAAAGTATTTTCATAAGGTTTTTAATGTGAGCGGTATCGGTCCATGAAATAATTTTTTCAATCGAGTTTTCAGGAGCTCAGATTTTACTGCAAATACATCAGACGCAGAAATTAATTCGTACTCCCCCTGGTGGCCAAACTATTTTTATCAAATATTAGAAATTATATGCTGAGAATTTCCGATGAGGAGCTGTATCCGGTGTAGAAAGAATTTTTCAAATCGGAGTTTTAGAAGCAGAAATATTGAGGAAAACGCAATTTACCTTTACGCCCCCTAGTGGAAAGTCTATGCATTACTTGAAAATTTTGAACTTATATGAGAAACGTTTTACACCGGATACGCTATCTAACAAAGATGGAATTTTTCAAATCCGACTTTTAGAAACAGATATATTGACAGAAATAAGATAGACATCTACGCTGTCTGGTGGAGGAACCATGCATTATTTTAAGATGAAAATAATCTCAAATGTTTATCGACAGGTGCGGCATCGGTCCAAGAAAGATTTTTTTCCATCGGGCTTTTAGAAGCTGATATTTTGCTGCGAATACCTACGAAGCAGAAATTTAACGCTTACGCCCCCTGGTGGCCAAACCATATTTTATTAGAAATTAGAAATTACAATAAAAAAAATCTGACCAGGAGCTGTATCCAGTGCTGAAAGAATTTTTCAAATCTGAAGTTTAGAAACAGAGATATCAGGGAAAACGCAATTTACCTTTACTCCCCTAGCGGAAAGTCAATGAATTATTTGAAAATTTTGAAATTATATTAGAAACATATCGCACCGGAAACTCTGCCCGACAAAGAAGAAAATTTTCAAATCGGATCGTTAGAAGCAGATATATTGACAAGAACAAGATATACATCTACGACCCCTGGCGGAGAAACCATTCATTATTTTAAGATGAAAATATTCCGAAAAGGTTTGTCTACGTGAGTAGTATTGGTCTAAGAAAAAAAATTTTCAATCGAGATTTTAGAAGCTCAGATTTTGCTGCAAGTACATCACAAGCAGGAATAAACACTTACGCCTCCTGATGGCCTAACCATTTTATACCAAAAATTAGAAATAATATGCAAAATATATTCCATCACGAGCTGTATCCGCTGAAGGAAACATTTTTCAAATCGGAGTTTTAGAAGCAGAGATATCTGGGGGAAAGCAATTTACTTTTCATGTTCATATGTAGAGGATTTTAGGAAGGGAGTGTCTGACACCAGGTCTTAAACAACCCTTAGAAATAGGAAGCTAGGAGATTTGGGCTAGGGTGCCCGATAGGAAAGTGACACGGAAGCGAAGTAGAAAGGGGGAGGAAGACGCCCTTATTTATTACCGGGGGGCCAGTACCCGGAGACCGACGGCTTAACGTGCCCATCCGACGAACAGCGGATATTTAGTGGATCGAGCGTTCGTACCTGCCTGGGATCGAACCTGAGGTCCTTTCCGTGGCAGTCACGAACGTTGCCCACTAGGCCACCCGCGGCCCCGCAATTTACTTTTACGCCCCCTAGCGGAGAATACATGTGTAACTTGGAAAAGTGACTATGCGTAAAACAATCTTCGACCTAAATGGAATCGAAAAGTAAAAGATTTTTTTGAATTGGGAGCTTAAAAGCAAATATATGGATTAGAATATGTTTTAAATTCGATATCATTTGCATTTACGCCCTCTATCGGCAAAATTTTGCATCGTGTAAAAAAATACCCGAAATAAAAGATCATAATTCGCACATTTCAAGCTTCCTAATGCAAAAAGAAATTTTCAAATCGGACTATTAGTTGTAGAGAGATCGTGTCTACAGACGGACGGACAAACCGATAACAAAAGCACGATCCCCGATATCTTTTTACAAAAGACGGTCTAATAAATAAGAAAGGTAAACTGTATGGATACAAAGTGAAAGATCTTACTGTTTTTCCTTCATGAATGAAATAAGATTATTGCTAAAAATGAAAAAGATGGTATTGAAAGTATCCAAGAGGGCAGGTTGTTGAAACGAAACAACGCAGTTTGTTTCTCAAGATTAGAAAATTGAGAACAGGAACTGAATTTAACCAAATCATACATAGTACAATAGAAAGGGAAGAAAATTACACTGCAGCATTACGAAAAAGAAAAGTCTGCATTACTACTGGAAATCCCATTGCGAATTTTTCAACTATCTTGATGCATCTCTGTGCATTACGCGACAAGAAAGCTGAATACATTTCGTATTATGAGTGTGTTTGAGATCAAAACATGCGTTTCCGATTCTGATGACAGTAAACCTCCTTATCTCGTCTTTTAGCTGATACGACGCTTTTGATTTGGCAAGTCATCGTCCTGTAGTGCATTTATACAAGTTCAGCAGAGGCAAGATATGATCAAATGGTGAAAAAAACAAACAAAAAAACACACACACACACGAAAGAAATCTAGAACTACAAAGTCCTTTCGGTTCGCACTTGAACAACAGTTAACATCTTTTCTGATGAAAGCAATGAAATCTTTCTGGAAAGACACACACACAAAAAAAAAAAAAAGCTTCAATTTCAGGTCGATCAATGCCCGTAGACCTAAAAACTACTTATTGGTGATGTATTTTTGATAATTTAGTATTTTGTATATGTCAGGTAGAAAGATTTGGACTATTCGTAATAACACCAGTTATCCGAAAATACATATATAATTAGTAATCTATGTTAATGGCCTGTGAGAAGATGTTGTAGATAATGCAAAATGGCTTTTTAGCATGGGCACATGACAACATTACATTAAAATAAAAGGAGGCACTTATGTTTTCTTTTTCTGTCCGTCTGTTCATTCTGCAGTACTTTCAGAGCTTGTGTAAGAAAAACTCACTTTGTAGGCACAAGTAAGATTTTCTGATTTTTCAGTATTTTCATATTTTCATGAAAATATTTTTTTTTTATTCTAGTGGAGTAAATGTTGTTTGACTTGCGTCAGTTTTTTAAAAGGACGTACAGAGAAAATTCTTTTCTTCTGTTTTTTTTTTCCTTAGAGAGAAAAGAAGTGGAGCGGGGGATATGGAAAGGATATTTTTCAAATTTTTCCACCGAAGAGTTTTTCCATAAGTGATAGAATAATAAAAGATTCAAAAGAAAAGGTACTGCTTGACTGTTAACACGGTATCTCCATTTCTTTGGAATCTTCTGAATTGTTCCATGTAATTGTGGAACATCACAGATTGCTAGAATTTTGAGTATATGGTTGTTGCTGTTTAAACAAAGACTGGACTCTATACCAGACTTCCGTAGCGCCTTCTTGTTCTGCTTTTTGTAGAATGTATTCAAGAATGGGAGATCGTATTGATACACACAGACAACCCTTGATGTACCCCTGACGTATTTTACATTACATTGTGGCGTTACATCAAGGGTATCGTAATATCAAATTAGTCAATTATTTTTTAGTAGCTCAAATTTTGTCAGTTATGGTTCCCCGAAACTCATAATCGGCATTAAATTTAAAAAAATGCTAATTTGAAAACAAAATGCCGTTACACCGATGAGTCATTTCACTATGACCACCCCCACCCTCGAGAAATGAGCGCGCCTGGAGACCGAACGGTGGCGCAGGTGAAGTTCACAGAGCAGTATATATACAAACCGAGGACCGGCTTTCGGTTAGTAGAGTGTTCGGAGTCAGAATGGGAAAAAGCTGCCGATTTATCGGAGTTTGATAATGGGCAAATTATGATGTGACGGCGCCTCGGAACTAGGATCTCGGAACCGGTGCGGCTTGTGGGTTGGTCACGTGCTGTTGTAGTGAGTGTACGTATCAAAAAAAGATGGCCAAACGACGAACCGTCATTCCGCCATGTGTCGTCCGCAGCTCATTGATGCCAGAAGGACGCGGAGACTGTCTCACATTGTTCACATAGACCGCAGGGCCACAGTGCGACAAATCACCCGCAGCTACAACAGTGGTGATCAGGGCAGTGCGTCACTGCACACAGTTCATCGCAGCCTTCTGCGCATGGGCCTGCGTAGCCGAAGACCCAGCCGGGTTCCCCATGCTCACTGCACGTCATCGCCAACAATGCATGAAATGGGCCGAAGATCATCGAGATTGGACCATGGATGATTGGAGGAAATTGTCCTGGTCTGACGAATCAGGAGTCCTGGTACATCACGTAGATGGCCGAACGCAGACACGCCGATTACCAACGGAGGTTATGGCTCCTGGATGCACTGTTGGGCGGAAACAGGCCGGCGATTGCGGTATTATGCTCTGGATGATGTTTTCTTGGGACACTTTCGGCCCCATTATCCCAATAGCACAATCCTTGACAGCTGTCAGTTATCTGAACATTGTTGCGGACCAAGTTCACCCATTCATGAAAACTGTGTTTCCTGCTGGTGACGGCCATTACCAACACGATAATGCGCCATGCCACACTACCAAAATCGTCAACGAATGGTTCGCAGGACATGCTGGTGACTTTCTGCTAAATGCCTTGGCCTCCAAATTCACCTGACATGAACCCAATCGAATATTTGTGGTTCGACTTGGAAAAGCGAGTTCGCGCTAAATCACCACCATCCCGAAATATATTGGAACTGGAGGACGTGCTGTTGACATTATGGTATACCAGATACCCCACGATACCTATCTCCACCTCATCGAATCGATGCCTCGCCGAGTGGCCGCTGTTTTGCGGGATAAAGGAGGTCGTACAGCTTATTAAGTAGGTGATCATAATGTAATGACTCATTGGTGAATATGTTGTGTACTTAGACTGCACTGTACTAGGAAGTGTCAATTTCCATCTCAGAATCTTCTGGTTTGCATTAAATGCGGAAATTTACTTTGTACTGTAGGAAATTAAAATTAAAATTTCAGTTATGAGGAACTGAATAAAAAATGTTACATTACGAAATTTTATAAAGTGAAAGTTAATAGCATTACACCGAATCATTTTACTTGCTTAATTTCTTTCAAATATCTGGTCTACTTTTATTTTTGTTTTTGATTTCAATCCGATTATTGTCAGAGTACAATCTAATTGAACAAGTGCGTTTAATATATCGCCATCCTGAGAGTTTGCTTCGAAGAAGAGTCTTAATGTTAAAAGGCCACTGAATCGCATCTTTGATTGAATCAATGTCCATAACATTAAGGTATGCCACAATTGAATCGCTGTCCGAAAAAACGGGAAAGGAATTCTCACACTACTTGCAAGTGGCGGTACATGAAGCGTGTTTTGTGTTGGGAGACGTAGGTTGGCGCAGTAATACACAGTGGTATCAGAATAGTGACCACCCCCGGAATCACGGTGTATCCGCCCAGGCGCATCACATAGTGCACGTGACAAGGTCCACCACATGGAGATATAAGTGGCCGGCCAGGACAGAGGCGCCATAATGCCTAACGTGAGCACAATGAGCAGAGGTAATGATTTGACGGACGTTCAAAAAGGAATGATCATCGGCTGCCGCGCCAAGGGTAGAAACATCTCAGAAACAGCAGACTTCGTGGAATGTTCGCGAGGTGCTGTAGTAAGGGTGTACCAAGAATGTACCGCTGACACACCGAGTACCTCGTGACGTCATAGCTGTGGAGCCCCAAAAGACATCAACCCCAGAGGAGAACGTCACTTCCGTCGACTGGTAAAGGGCAACGACGCTCAACAGTACAGCAATTGGCCCCGAAAATGAAAGCTGGGGCACCCAGAAACGCGTCCCCGATAACAGCAGAGCAAACCCTGTTACGCGTGGGTCTCCGGAACCAACCCTACGTCAAGGCGTTCATGTTAACTCAGGTACATCTGCAACGACGCCTGCAGTTCGCGAGGGACTACCGTTATTGGATAGTAGAAGAGTGGGAAAAGTTTGCCCTCTCCGACGAATCGAGATTTCTACTCCACAGAAGGGACGAACGGTGGCGGATATGACGTCATACACACGAGAGCCAACACCCGGACACGATTATCGGTCAGGTGCCGGCCGGTGGTGGCAGTGTGCATGTCTAGGGGATGTTTTCCTGTTATAATATGGGACTGCTGGTACCACTGAATGGTTCCTGAACGCCAATAGCTAGCTGTCCATTCTCGCTGACCACATGCATCCCTTCATGTTGGACGTTTGCCCTGGTGGTGATGGTGTCTACCAACAGAACAATGTACCATGCCACGTCACTAAGGGAGTGCGTGATTGGTTCCAGAAGCACGAAAGCGATGTCTCCGTTCTCCCTTGGCCGGCCGAATCACCCGACCTCAATCCCATAGAGTACTCGTCGGACTATTTGGATCGACAGGTTCGACGTGCCGACCCACAGCCACGTCATCTCCGGGACCTCCGAGCTCTTCTACAGTCCGAATGGGCACGTGTGCCTCAGGCAACCTTCCAGGGCCTCATTACGTCCGTCTCACCACTCTCATCCGGGCCAAGTGTGGTTATTCCCATTATTAGGTAGGTGGTCATACGAGTATTATTCTGATATTATGCACTGGCGATTGGCGAAAGCCAAACTTACGGTGCTATATCAAGGATTTTTTATATAGAGCACGTCTATTCACAACCAAGGGCTGGCGTTATGCAAGGGTGGCAGTAAATCGAGGGGCGGTACGGGGGTTGACCGCATTTTTCTTTTGTTTTTCTGCATTACAATATTGTTACAGTGATTTGGGGGCACCTAAAACAGAGTTGCTACACCCCTTATCTACTGTCGCCGTGGTACGTCCTGTTGCGCACCTTGTGCAACAGCTCTGTGAACACAGAGGTGGACCAGTACTAACCGTTACTAGTCCGTCGTGCGCAAAGGTCGGCACTGTTTCTCGTTGTTCCGTTTGTGGATTCTCTGCCCTCTGCGGATCCTTAGGCAGGAAACATGACCCAAAGGAGCCGATCGCAATTACGTTATTGGGATGCTCCAAGAAACTGAGTGTAGGCTTTAGCTCCAGGGGGTTTTGGCTTTAGTGACAACGTCCTGACCTGGGCTGGATTATGGGTGGGTTTATACGGGATCCCTAGATTAAGGGTGGGTCATGGTGAGCCTTGGGGTTCACCATGACTAAGAGCCCTGGAGGCATGCCTGGGAAAATCGAAGATAGATAGAGAGAGAGAGAGAGAGAGAGAGATTTATATATAATATATATATATATATATTACTTTTGTCTGGTATGGTTTCCACTTGGTTAGAAACAGAGGCTGTAAGACGAACAGATTTCAAGGCAGTTACTCACCAAGGGTAAAGGTTTTATGTCGCTGCGTACAGAGGGGTCAGTGAGAGAACTTCAGATTTTTCACGTAATCGCTCCATATCTTCCAATTTGCACTTGGAGCCGTTAATGGTCGAAGTTCCCTGTGGATTCCCATTGCATAACAAAAAAGATGCACTAAGAAAAGTACACAATCCTAAATCATTAGAAAATCCAAGACAAAATCTAGGAATCCTAAACTTTTGGCTCATTTTCTTATGAGAACATACAGTGACTTATTAGGAAGACTCTGCAGATAATTCATTAATTTGAAGAATGCACTGTTAATTTTCACAAGAATATTGCCACACTTTCGTGTTGTAAGGGACTATATAATGATTCCCCGTCATAATTCTTTAAGGGCGCATTCAAATGTCTTAGCCTACGGGCCCACTAAGACCTAATCCGGTCTTGGTCCTGACTTCAGATCGATATCAGGAAACTGACATACGGAGGATAAATCACGCCATGATTGCCAGCGCTTCGCAATAGCCATTTAGGACCACTCCTTCTAGATTCTAGTCCCGTGACACTCAGCATATAACATCACACAGATTAAGAGCAACTTCCTGGAGGCTACTGGATCTGCAGTGCCGACGCAGATAAATTGGAACCGATTGCACAAAAATCTTCATCCCATTACAAGCATCACCGTACACACTTCGTAATCGTGATTTTCTGCCAAGATTAGTGAGGTCCCACGAGAAAGAGACGTTAGAAAATTGCCATCGTGTCATGTTCATGGTCGAAAGCCGAATCAGCTTGGTGCCTGAAAACCGTAGGCAACATGTCTGGAGGAAGTCATCACCGCAGTAAGACTGATGACTCAACCTGTACCGACACCAGGTGGCTCAACAGAGACTAATGAAACTCTTTAGAATTGGTTTGAAGGGGTTGCAAGAGCAATCTGGCCCAGAAAGCCCAGCCACGCAACTCAGCAAGAACAGGCTGGGCAACGGGCAAGCTGTCGCCCCTCTCGCGAGCCCACAATCAAACGTCTTAAAGTCTACAGTCTGCCCGTGATGTGACGTGCTTTTGCGAACAGGGAGGCCAAAAGTGGGTTTTATACTGGGAGAAACGTTGTGCCCAGCTGAACTTTTCTGATACTGGATCGGTCCTTTATTAGAATCACAAGTACAATGCATAAACACACTTCTACATCGAAGTTACTTGATTATTATGATAAGAATACATTTTTATTTTACTAAATTGCATGCAAAATGATGACTGGTTTGTCCAATGAAAATGAAAATATGTACAGTGTACACTGAGTGTTTCCCTTTGGGACTTCAGTTCATGGACCCATTGCTGAGGTTCCCACCATCCGGCCGGTAGGAAACCCTGCATTCCCTTAAGATCTCGCGAGGAGATCATTCTGGCCATCGATGAGCTCTCTCACGAATTGAACAATTCCCTCCTCGCCTTTTCAGACTGAGTCAGCTTGGAGATGTTCTTCGTCTTTGAGGTTCCAGGAATAAGAACCGCTCTTCTTGCTGACATACACGCCCAGTAAAGAATCAAGTGAGCCATATCCTCGGTCTGAATCCCACAACAACCCGCTCTCTTCCTAATTGCAAACCTGCTGAAGTATTCCGCAGAGGTGCCATGCCCCGTTAATAATTAATTGATTAAGCAGCCAATCTGACTGGATCCTCTAAGTTGAGACCTTGGGGAAATCGCGTGAGCTCTTCTACCAGTATGTCCTCCGAATACTGGGAGATGAGCTCACGCGATTGTCGATCTTAAAACGACCAGTCATGACTGCAGTAATCATAGATGACTTTATCCAGTTCCGCCAATTGTGCGGGCTCCGCAGGATTATTGGCACTCTGGTTCACTACGCTTTCACCATCTCAATTTTGTCAGTCTTGTCAGAATCCGCTTGGTGCTTATCCTCGGACTGGATCAGTCGAGGTACCGACAGGCACGAGCTGCTTCCTCGGGCCACCACCGCTCACCTCTTATTTAGACCTCATTGGCGTGACATACCAACGGGCTGGGGCTGCTTAATTTTGATGACTGAGAGATTCATCCGCCGCGCGATTTTGTTTTGGGTCTCTCTGGACCTTTATTGAAACCCCACAGTACAATTTTCATTCAATACACTGAATACTCATTTTCTATTGGTATTAGATACTTTATCATTCGACTGTGAGTATTTTACATCGACTAAGTTAATTGCACAGAAAGCACAACCACCACGACAACACAAAAATACTACTATGTACACTAATTACACTTTTCCTCAGCGGTGGGCTAGACACTAATTACACTTTTCCTGAGCGATGGTAGCTAGTCTTCTGACCCTAGGTCGAGGTCATTTTCTGCTTCATCTCCATCTTCAGTCTCTGATCTCGGTTCTTCTTCTGTTCTCCTTACTAGTTCAACGACCGGCCGTTGTCAGAGGCTGGTTGAGTGAGTACTGTGTGATTGATTGCGAATCAAATCGACTGCTGTTCCAATAAGACTCTGTTAGCAGAGCGAGGGGAGTTGTTTTCTCCCCTCAAAAACTTGATTTTTCTTCTCTTTCGTTTTCAAAAACGAAGGGAAGAAAAAAATTTTTTTTTCATTAATTTGAAAAAAGTGTTTCGGTGCAGTCAGTTCGGACTTAGAAAACTGTCCTTGTAAGGGCAAAGTCCGGGCTGCGGTCAAAGCACGGTGCGCAACTCTGACACACGAGCGGGTACGTCGTCGTCGTGCCGGTCCCCTGATCTACGGATCAGGCCAAATCCCGCACTCAACCAGGGTCAAGTGCAGGTTACAGCGGAAAGAACCCTAGAGTATCGCTGAGCACTTGACTGTCGAACGTTTTAAGTCTAACCGACCAGGGACACAGGTCCCAAGGCTTGCACTCGGCTAGCAACCCGAGTAGAGAGATGGCAGAGGACGCAGGGGCTCAAACCCCCGGTCCAAGTGAGCCCGTTGAGGCAGACTGCGACTTGGGAATTCCGTCGGAATTCGCAAGCGCAGTCAACTCCTTCTTCCAAGAGTTGGAGAGGATTCTAGAGAATCCTTCAAACAAGGTTCTGGTTAACACCAGAACCAAGATAAGAAAAGTAGCGAACTCGCTACAAGCAGCTTGCACCAAGCAAGTAATAGAGATGAGTCTCATCCAAGGGAGACTCCAGGAAAGAAGTGAGCACGCTAGCGCGGCTCCAAAGACATATGCCGAAGCGGCTCGAGCGAAGCCAGGCAAGGGGAATACGGCCCCTAAGCAAAAAACGAGTAAGAAGGAGGTAGCCAAGAAGGTGGCACCCAAGAGGGTCGAGAAGAGGCACGTGCTTCTCGTTTACCCCGCAACAGACAAGGGTTCTCCCTCGTCGGAAGACGTAAAGGCGGCTCTGCAAACTCAGATTTGCCCCGCCAAACTCCAGATTGGGGTTAAGGGAGTTAGAAAGGTCAATGGGGGAGGAGTAATGGTGGAATGCTCCTCCGCCAAAGATATAGAGAAACTGGATTCGGAGCTAAAGAGCAATGCAGTGACGAAGGAGAACCTTCGGTCCAGATTGCCAGCTAAGAGGAATCCAAGGTTTATCGTCTACGGGATAGACGGAAACCTGTCAAGGGAAGAGGTCGAGCAATGTCTCGCGGAACAGAACCCAGAGTTGGAGGAGAGCAGCCTCCAGCTCAAGTTCTCGTTGAAGGTGAAGGGTGGGAAACGCCACTGGGTAGCAGAGGCGGACCCACTGACCTTCAAAAAAGTAATGAAGCGAGGCAAGCTCGGAGTGGGATGGACCGTCCACTCAGTAAGGGAATATCTGAGGGAGGTCCGTTGCTACAGGTGTAACGGGTTCGGGCACTTTAGATCAAGGTGCACCGAAGAGCAGGATAGATGTGCCCGGTGTGGGGAAACCGGGCACAAGCGCCAAGAGTGCAGCAATAGCCCGGTCTGCACTAACTGCTTGGCAAACAACAAGAGATTCAGGCGTCGAGTGGATGTAGGCCACTCGAGCCTAGACAAGGAATGCCCAAGCCTTGTCAGAGAACTGGCTCTGCTAAAAGAACGCACTCATTATGGATAATAAACCAAAGAGAGGCGTTAAGGTGCTTCAAATCAATCTGCACCACGCACGGGCAGCAACAACACAGGCCCTGGTGACAGCCACTGAGCAAAAAGCTCATATTCTGCAATTGCAGGAACCATTCGAACAGGGGGAAGAGTGGTGGGCTTCCCTAACTCCTATCGGATCTACCACCCTAGGGTGGCAAAGCCCAGGGTGGCCACGGTCGTGAAAGACCCGTCCCTAGCGGTTCTCGAGATAAAATGCTCCGAGAACGTGGTCGCCCTCGGCGTGGAATGTGGTGATGCGAAATTTTTAATGGTGAACGTATACAGTTCTCCGGCAGGCAATTTGAGAGAAACGCTGAATGAGCTAATGGCTCTATTAGGGAATTCCCCAGTCATGAGATAATAATAGCAGGCGACTTCAACGCGAAGAGTCCTCTCTGGGGCAATCAGAACGAGGACGAACGCGGCCAGCTACTAGTGGACTTTGCCAACGCGGCAGACCTGAGTTTCTTGAACGATCCAGAGAGCACCCCGACCTTCCAAGGGGCGAGGGGCTCCTCTTGGATCGACGTGACTCTCGTCAGAGTCTCAAAGCGCAGCCTTGTCCAGGATTGGCAAGTACTGGACGACGAGAGCTGCAGTGACCACCTAGCGCTATCTTTCGTTTTGGGATCGGAAAAGCCCATCCGACCCAAGCGCAAAAGATTCTTAATGAAGAATCTAGACTGGTGGGCTTTTAAAGCCAAGTTAACTACCTTGTTGGGGAGGTAGGAGGAAGAAGAGGCCGCAGAAGTGTCGGACCTCAACTCCCTCTTTGAAGAACTTACCAGTCAAATAACAACGCTATGCGAGAGTAGTAGGGGAAATAAAAGGGAGCCAAGGACCCCCACCCCTGGTGGTCGGAGAAACTAAAAGCTCTTAGGGCGAGAGCTAGGCGGAGTAGGAAAGCTCTGCAAAGAGCAAAAGCTACTCCGCAAGACAGGGAGTGCACAGAAGTGCATAAAAAGGCTCGTTCAGCATACAGGAGAGAACTGAATCTCTCGAAAATCTCCTACTGGAGAAAACTGTGTGAGTTTCAAACTCCGGCTGACCCTTTCGGGATCCCCTATAAGATCTCGAGGGGATCCATAACCGAACCGCTAAAACTAGCAGCGGTAGAAAGGGCAGACGGTAGCCTATCAAAGACTCTTGATAGTACCGTAGAATGTCTCTTGGATTACCACTTCCAAGGAGACGAGGGAGAAGGGGACTCCCCTCAACAAAAAGAAATAAGGGAAGAAAGTCGGATCCCGCCGGACACTGGTGAGGACCCCCCTTCACGAGAGACGAAGTGGAGAATGCCCTCTCCAGTCTAAATACGGGCAAAGCACCAGGCAAGGATGGGTTCGACCTCAGCATAGTCAGAGAAATCTACTATGCAAATCCCGGGTATTTTGTGGCGCTCCTAAACGAATGCCTCGGGAGGGGAATCTTCCCAGACTTGTGGAAAACAGCGGTGCTAGTTCTTTTCAACAAGACCGGAAAGAACAAAAATGACCCCGCAGCCTATAGGCCCATCTGCCTCCTCTCGGCGTGGAGCAAGGTGCTGGACAAGCTCATAACGAACAGAGCGCTTAGCTTCCTCATGGAGCAGGGAAAGCTAAACAGGAACCAATTTGGTTTCCTTCCGGGGCGTTGCGCAACGCAGGCAATTCGCAGCCTCCGAGAGAGGGCAGAGAGGAACAAAGCGGAGGGGCTCCATACCTGCTTCATCTCACTAGACGTGAGGGGGGCATTCAACAGTGTCTGGTGGCCAATGGTTTTAACCAGACTTAAAGAACTTGTGTCCAAGGAACCTGTTCAAACTGATCAGCAGCTACCTGTCTGATAGAAGAGTCGAGTTCGAAGCGGGGAATGGGCAATCCTCGCGTTCGTACCATAGAGGGTGTCCGCAAGGATCCAACTCCGGGCCGCTCTGGTGGAATATAGTGGCTGATTCAGCACTGAACCTAGACCTGGGGCCCGCAGTGGAGATACAAGCCTATGCGGACGATTTCGTTCTCGTGGTCTCCGCCTCAGGGAGACACGTGATCGAAAGAGAAGCACATAGGGCCTTGGATGTGCTAGAAAATTGGAGCAGAGAAAGCAAACTGTGCTTCGCTCCTGAGAAGACCACTCTGCTAGCAATAGCTAAGAGAGGAGTAATGAAAACACCACCCCAGTGCAGATTCCAAGGGTGCACTATCAAGGCGGTGCGTGAAATGAAATACTTGGGTGTGGTCCTGGATCAGAGTCTATCAGGGCTGCCACACCTGAGGCACCTTAGAACAAGGTGCACGATGATTCTCAATAGATTGAATGGCATGAGGTTAACGGGCAAAACCAAGAAGGCCATCTATCAGAGAGGAATTGAAAGAATTCTGACGTATGCAAGTGGGGCATGGTGGAACCCCACAGTCAGAATGAAGACGGGGATAAACCAAATCCAAAGGTTGGCCCTACTGGGGATAACCGGTTGTTTCCCCGCACAACGTCAACCCTAGCACTCCAAGTGCTGGCGGGTGCGAGCCGGCAGACCTAGTAGTGGAAAGGGAGGCAGCAATGCACTGCCTAAGGTCAGGCGAGGACGCCTACCTTCTCGGTGCGCCGCATCGAGCCTCCGACATGGAGATGGAAAGTGTGGACTGGCAGATCCACCCTGCCGAGGAATTTGCCCACCGTGGGACAAGGAGAAACCCACGGGAGTTGGGCATGAGCTGTTCACGGACGGCTCAAAGTTGAAGGGACAAGTGGGGGCAGGCTTCTGTGCGTTCTCGGACGGGAACGAAGCCACTGCAGGAAGCGTGAAATTATCGCAGAATGCTTCGGTCTTTCAGGCTGAACTTCTGGCGATAGAGATGGCACTCACCTGGGCACTCCCCAGGCGTAGTGACGAAAGAATAAAACTCTACTCGGACAGTGAGGCAGCACTGCAGGCTCTGAGTAGATTCAGGGGAAGAAACCCCATCGTCCAGAGGATCAAAACCCTCTTGAGGGCAGAGGGAGATGGGGCAGTTAGTTTCCACTGGGTACGAAGCCATGTCGGAACCTAGGAAACGAAAGGGCAGATCAGCTGGCGAAGGCAGCCACGCTGAAAGAGACGGTCGACGTGCAATGCAGAACGCCGCGAAGGTGCATTCGCGCAGCACTAGCACGTCGGACCATGACCGAATGGCAGGTCAGATGGGACACGGGAGAGACAGGGCGGAAGACACACAGAGTGTTTCCGAAAGTCTCGACCAAACGAGCACAGAACAAACAAGCTCCTGAATCAGGTACTCAGTGGCCATGGCATCAGCCCTGAATACCTGGGCAGATTTGCCATCAGGAGCTGCACTTGTCCCTGCGGAAATAGAGCGGCAAGCATAGAACACTGCGTGCTCGAATGCAGTGGCTTCGCCGAATGGAGAAACACACTGATCCCAGGTGTGCAAAGAACGCGAAGATTGGATCTGCTCATCCAATCCTCCGTTAACAGGAGGGGATAATAGCCTTGGTTGAGAGGCTGACCCTCCAGCAACACACGATCTTCCCCAATCAAATGGGGACCGAAACGCAGGAGGTGAACGTGCACACCGAAAGCGAATCGGAAGATCAATGAGGGCGAAAGTCTGTAGGCAAGCAGACGATGAGACCACCAATGTAAATATTGTAAATAAATTTTGCTATCTCTTGATGTGAGTCCTAAGCATGAGGACAAGTGTATACATGTGTGTAGATGTTTTGTAAAAGAAAATAAAGGAAATTATTCCCCAAAAAAAGTTCGAGGGCAAGGAATCTTCCAGTCAACGATAAAGTAACAAACGACCTTTCCCGCCAGACAGAGCGGGAACCCAGACAAGGTATACTAGGTCGCCTGCCAGCACGTCACCACGGGCTGGTCTCTAGGCCATTGGGGTGGCCAGGGTCCGAACCAGTGTCTCAAGGCAGGATAATTGTCGCAACATGTCAAAATAACATCCAAGGAGCTCAATAAGTCCCCGTGG
This sequence comes from Macrothele yani, assembly GCA_039090855.1. NCBI lineage: Eukaryota > Metazoa > Arthropoda > Arachnida > Araneae > Macrothelidae > Macrothele > Macrothele yani. Next base: position 40,189,978 of record CM077004.1, read on the forward strand.
AGCCAAGACAGATTGGCGGAACGGGACAATGAAATCAGTATTATTATTATTACTAGTTCAACGTCTTGGTTCGCCGCTAGTTCCTTCACCGTCTATGCAATGCTCTTCCTGGCTTTCAGGACTTCTAGGGGAAAGGCAAAGTTTTTAGTTTTACTTGCCTGAGGGATCAGGACCTGTCTTCTTACTGAAAGAGAAGAACAATAGAAAACCATGTGATCGATGTCTGCTGTGCGGGCGCCACAGTGACAATCACAGCTCTTTACTCCAAACCTCGCGAAATACGTGGATGAGACTCCATGCTCCGTCAGTACTTGATTCAAGAATCCATTCCGTCTTGCTTACCGAGACTTTTTGAAAGATAGTGTGGGTTCTTCTTCCCGTGTCTCCATTGTTCCATCTAGCTTGCCATTCCACCCAGACGGTATTCCTTAGGCTAGTACGCGCACTCTGCAGTGGTGTTCCCAATCTAACTCACTTCCTCCACAACCCCGCCAAGCAGGTTCATTAGGGTGATTGTTCAGTTTATGTTTTGAGCGAGGAATATGCATGGCAACTTAACCTAAATGCAGTATCAGAACAATATTCTGCTACCAACTATGAAGTCCAATACCTTGAACAAAGGCGATGGGTTTGTCCTACAGGAAAACAACAGGCCAACAAAAGTTTTTGTCGATATACAGTCAACAAAATTTTTTGTTGAATTTGCAAAATTATTTTGTTGAAAATTATTGTTGATTTAACAAAATTTATTGTTATCACGACAAAACGTTTTGTTCATTTAACAAAATGATTTGGTCGATTTTAGGGAATTTGTTTGATCCAACAAAACATATTGTTATAATGACAAAATGTTTTGTTGCTGCAACAAAACATATTGTTATCATTTTGTTAAATGAACAAAACGTTTTGTCGTGATAATAAATTTTGTTAAATCGACAATAATTTTCAACAAAATAATTTTGCAAATTCAACAAAAAAATTTGTTGGCAAATTTTTTAATTTTATCAAAATTTATCGACAAAAATTTTTGTTGAATTGACAAAACGTTTTTCTTAGTGGACCACTGCGCCTTCGGAGCGGCAGCTCCTTTTGGCAAGCTACCAGAAAGAAGGCGAGCTCCTCAACCATTCACGATGCATGATTTGCCACTTCAATCATTCACGATGAATAATTTGCCACTTCAATCATTCACGACGAATGATTTGCTGCTCGTTGCGAACGATTCCTGCACAAAATTCAAATAAATAGTATTCATGCGCCATATAAATTTCACCATTATTGCCCAGCTGACTGCTAACTCACATAACAGTTGACATTATTAATTCTCAACATCACTTTTCTTATTCGGAATTCGTTTTTTTTTTTTTATTGAAGGTTTGACGACCACCGTGAGCAACCAACTCAATGGGCTGTATGCAGTCGCACGTCCCTAATTTAGGGTCACTGGTTACGGAGAGAACCAGTGCCGTAAGACAAACACAACATCCATGCCTCACCGGGATTCGAACCCGGACCCCGTCACGGATGAAAGGTCATAAGCCAGCGCTTAGACCACTGCGCCAACGGAGCGGCGCATTCGTTTCCGAACTCTTGAGGAAAGAAGAAAGTTAAATGTGCTACGGCTTTAGTGTGTGTCACAGCAGTGGCGGTTTGAATCATCATTCACAGAGTGAAGAGCAAACCATTCGCGGTGAAGAGTTGCTCACGAATGGTCTGCCACTACTGCTGTGATGGGCACGGACCCCAGAGTGCGGGCCTTTCTTTTCATGGAGTTTGCCCCGAACAGCCAAGAGTCTCCCTGCTCAGTCCGTACGGAGGTATCCATCCGATGCTTCTGTGTAGGCAGGCGCACTGTTGTACAAAATCCGTTTTTTGGTACTTAACTGTGATTTCTGCAGCAGAATTATCGAAAAAAGCCCGTGCAGCACATGGATCTAAAAATGTAGTCAGTTCAATTTGTGGAAGACTGGGCTACTTTAATTTATCCGGTTCACACAGAAACGCACACCGAAAGACACAAAATTTACAGCAAAGAAAAAGCAGAAACAAAGAAGGAAAAAATATTTCTGCTCATCTGCTATACCAAGGACGGCGGAAAGAAACAATCAGTAACGTCACTGCTAGTTTATCATCACGGATGACGCGGGAAAAAATAAGGTGTTACGTCATTTCCATTTTATGAGCGAAAATCATGCTGAAAACAAAGGAAGAATGACGTCACTTCCTGTGTATCGGCAAAAAAAATGAATAAAAAACAGGTGATGGCGTCACTTTCAATCTATCGCTGTCAACTCGGGTAAGCTAAGTTTCCCACGTTAAATGCCAGCTCTCTCACTTTTGTTGTTTTAGCCAACACCATCTTTTCAACTAGTCGTAATTCGCATTTCGGTTTGTTATCCCAAATATCTGTTCTCATCCTTTGGTTAATGCCTAAGGGACGTTAGGAACTTTGTTATTGCTGGACTTCAAGAATCTTCTTTCTTTATTGAGTTCTTTCTTGCACATTACTCAACACCTTAAAATCATCTCCTTCATGTGGTTGTTTGCACAGTTCCTATCTTATTTTAGGATTTTTTCTGTTGGTCTTCGCAGGTAGATATTATTGAATCTACATCTAGCGTACCTCTTTTGTCCGTTCTCAGGACACTGTCATGCCCAACATCTTGCTTTTTGAGCTCTTTCTAAAACCTCCATCCCTTTCATTGCTGTTCTAATCTTTCATAATTCTGTGCTTCCGAATGACGACAGTCATGTTTTGTTTTGTTTTTTATGGTTTAGCGACCACGGTGAGCAATTCAATGGGCTATAAGCAGTCGCCCGTCCCTAATTTAGGGTAACTGGTTCCACGGAAGGGAGAGAGCCAGTGCCATAAGACAGACACAACATCCATGCCTCACCGGGATTCGAACCTGGACCCTTCTCGGACGAATGGTCATAAGCCAGCACTTAGACCACTGAGCCACCGGGACGACACACCCATGTGTTTAAGCCTCATTGTTTTTTTCAACGGCTTTTTGTATTCTATGATGCTCAGGCTTAGCTAAACATTTGACAAATCATTGTATTATGGTGTGGCCTCGAAAACGCTAAAGCGTCTCAATAGTAGCCATAACCTGGGACGAAGCCTGCTAGTATCCACTATTACCATTAGAAACAGTATTAAATAAATAATTATAATTTATTCAAGCAGAGAACGGTAAGACAATGCATGTCACGTATGAAGTAGCTCATTCCATTTTGGCTGTGCAAAAATATCACTCTCCCGCCTGCCTCGTGAAGAAGCACGTGACGGTGCTATTGGTAAGGTAATGCGTTGCTACTTTTTGCAGTGGCGATAAAATACTACAAGCTCTGTGTGCTGCGCCTGCGCACAAAACAGAAAAAAACCTAGTTGTAAATGCATTTATGGCACCTCTATTCATAGTGATTGTGGAATAACTTTTTTTACGGGTCTTTTTAGAGGTTATTTTTAATGAAAGTTGGTTGTCAAATTTTCGAACTAAAGCCTAGTTCGTCATCAGGACTATGTCACTGGAGTAGTTGCTGCCACTCAATTGGAAGAGACCATCCGCAATTATCGTTAATTGTGGTACTTCTTCTTCTTGCTATTTCGATCCCTTCTTCTAGTTTTCTCTTTACTAAGTTTGACTGGTGGGCGATTATTTTCACTGAGTCCCAATTTATGGAGTGTCCACTTGCTTGTACATGTCTGTCTAGCCCTGTTTTGTTCCCAATGTTCCTAATAGCTGCTTGGTGTTCTTTCATTCGGACCTTAATACTTCTCCTGTTTCTCCTATATAGCTGAGTCCGCAGTTACAGTCGATGCAGTAAATTACTCCTTCCTGCAATTGGATGTCCAATTCTTTCTGCTTTAAAGCTGGCAAGAATTTCTTTATTTTGTTATTAAGATCTGGAGCTAGCCTGATATTATATTGAGAAAATATTTAAACAAGTGCCAAAAAAAGAAGCAGGAAAAAACCAACTTCAAATTCACCAGCAAAATTACGTACCACAAGGGACTTTTCGAGAAACTGAAAAGGATCGGAGCAAAATATAATATCAGGCTAGCTCCAGATCTTAATAACAAAATAAAGAAATTCTTGCCAGCTTTAAAGCAGAAAGAATTGGACATCCAATTGCAGGAAGGAGTAATTTACTGCATCGACTGTAACTGCGGACTCAGCTATATAGGAGAAACAGGGAGAAGTATTAAGGTCCGAATGAAAGAACACCAAGCAGCTATTAGGAACATTGGGAACAAAACAGGGCTAGACAGACATGTACAAGCAAGTGGACACTCCATAAATTGGGACTCAGTGAAAATAATCGCCCACCAGTCAAACTTAGTAAAGAGAAAACTAGAAGAAGGGATCGAAATAGCAAGAAGAAGAAGTACCACAATTAACGATAATTGCGGATGGTCTCTTCCAATTGAGTGGCAGCAACTACTCCAGTGACATAGTCCTGATGACGAACTAGGCTTTAGTTCGAAAATTTGACAACCAACTTTCATTAAAAATAACCTCTAAAAGACCCGTAAAAAAAGTTATTCCACAAGAAAAAAACCTGAAACATGCTTTATGCTCTGAATTAGAGTCGGCAGTGTTGCGGGATCGAGCCTGTACTGGAAGGTTTAGCATTTTGTTCCTGGATGAAAAAATATCTTTTCATGTCACAAAACAAGACTAGTTAAATTATTAGATGACAAACTTTACTGAGCTGATGAAGTGAAACGAAATACTTCTTTTTTTCTTTTTGATTGGGGGTTTACCGGCCACCGTGAGCAACTCAGTGTGCTCGCTCATCCCGTCTTCCCCGTAAACGAATAATATGACGTCACTGAGTGACATCACCGTCCTAGCACGTGAAGCATAAATTGAATTGAATCATAAATGTCTGGTTATAACAAGGTTTATAACTCAAACACAGAACAAAAGCCCACATTTACATTAAATACAGAAGAAATACACAGTCATGTGAATATTTTAGTAATGGAGATTTCCAAAATACGTCCCGCACATTTTTGTTACGTAAAGGGTGGGAAAACGGTCATACTTTAAAATGTTAATTTAGTTACAAAGACTATTTTTGCTGCTTTTATAAAAACTTTGAAGGGAAAACGCACAGCAGGATGTATTGTCATACAATAAAGAATTCTTTTATGAAGAATAAGAAAAACATCTCTGCAAAATTCCCCAGATTTTTTAAATTAAAAATTGAAAACATTATGCATTTAAAAATCTGGTAGAATTTATGAAGATTATTCCAGCTGGTTTACAAATAATAATTTCGACACGTTGCTAAGGTCAAGATACAAAAAAAAAAAAAAAAAAAAAAAAAACAAACGAGGCGATTAGGTATAGTCTTGCGATGGCGATTTGGACAGTGACGTCACAAAGCAATCACCGGAAGTGCCGGATGAACATAACGTTGTCATCTACTAACGTTGAATAAGCTATGACATCACCCCCTGCCGCCCCGGTGGCGCAGTGGTCTAAGGCGTTGGCCTATGATCATTCGTCCGAAAGGGGTCCGGGTTCGAATCCCGGTCAGGCATGGATGTTGTGTTTGTCTTACGGCACTGGCTCTCTCCCTTCCCTGGAACCAGTGACTCTAAATTAGGGACGGGCGACTGCTTATAGCCCATTGAGTTGCTCACGGAGGTCGTTAAACCTCCAAACAAACAAACAAACAATGACATCACCCCCTTATAGCTACAGGCCCGCTCATCGAATACCGGAAGCTGAGTGACGTAGGGGAGGGTAGTCTGGTTATTAGTGGTGAGTGGTGGAGCTTGTTCGAGGATTAACACTTAACAGCTAACGGACAAATAACTAAATTGTGTTTGTGATACACAAAGAACTACACAAACATAATTATTTGTACATTGGTAGTTTTCCTGAGTACTTCTTGAAAATCAAATTTTAGGAAACTCATGCCAGTAAGTACTTCTATTTTTTCAGATAAAAAGAAATGTTTTATATTCTGGATCCAAATAGTTTTGTTTAATGCTACTAATATACTTAATACACATGTTTTAAACTTTGACAAGGTACCTTTTTTTAAATAGTGCTCTGGAAAACAAAAATTATAAACTTTATATTTGCTTACCAAAATGAAGTTGTCCAAACACGTAACTAGATGGTTCTGAAATTAGGAAAACTTGTTACGTCATTAAAATATTGTTATTGTACATTTAATAATGTAACAATTACGTAATTTTCTTTAAAATCTTAATTTATTTGATGCAATCAGTGGATCAAGCAGCAATTCACTGTATGCATGCTAAAAAGTGTTTTATTGAGCCTTGGTAATAATTAAAAACCACACAGGAAAAAATTCAGTTTTTCTTCTTGACCTTTTTTATATATTAGTGAATATATCTGCACATAAATTGCTAGTTACTGTCTGATATGTAAATACATTTTCACTAAAGGAATTATTTCATTACTCAATATTTCGCAGTCGTAAGTTCGCAATGAATGCAAAATCTGATTCCTTAAATTCGTCAATTGACATCTTTTGAAACGACGGCGGTACTTCGTCATGAGCCCTCAAACTAATCTTTCAAGTACAAGAATGATTTGTTCAGTTCACAAGTACAAGACCGATTCGGTGAACTATGACGACTTTGTAACTTCAAGTGAAACAATGACGATACTTTCGATTACAGGAATGGTTTATCACTTCCTGTGATAAGACAGCGATGCTTTCATTAAGTTGACGAACCTGTCTTGCTTTCACTTTTACGTCGAAATTATTGCTACGCTAGATTTTACGCTGTAATTTATTTTTCTTCTGTATTTTAAAAAATTATAAAACAAACATGTAAACTCTGCAGTTATTTAAAAAAAAAAAAAAAAACTAACACAGAAGTCCTTATTTAAACGCAGTGGAACTCTAAAGAACGCGTGACTTTATGGCCGTACCGCTCCCAGCATCCCTCTCCCCGACTACGGACTACCCTAGTGACGTCACAATCCGGTGCGCGGGCCTGTAAGCTATAAGAAGGTGATGGCTATAAGCAGTCGCCCGTCTCTAATTTAGGGCTTCTGGTTCCAGGGAAGGGAGAGAGCCAGTGCCGTTAGACAGACAAAACATCCGTGCCTCACGGGAAACGAACCCGGATTCATCTCGGACAAATGATCAGAAGCCAGCGCTTAAACCACTGCGCTACCAGGGCGGCCGAAATACTTCATAAGCCACAGGATGTATTAATTGGTTGCCGCTGAAGCTTTTTTTTTTTTTTTTTTTTATTATTATTGGAGGTTTAACGACCACCGTGAGCAACTCAACGGGCTATAAGCAGTCGCCCGTCCCTAATTTAGGGTCACTGGTTCCAGGGAAGGGAGAGAGCCAGTGCCGTAAGACAAACACAACATCCATGCCTGACCGGGATCCGAACCCGGACCCCTTACGGACGAATGATCAGAGGCCAGCGCCTTAGACCACTGCGCCACCGGGGCGGCCCGCTGAAGCTTACAAGCCAGCTGTAAGATTTTTTTTTTATTGGAGGTTTAACGACTGCTGTGAGCAACTCAGTGGGTCATAAGCAGTCGCCTGTCCCTAATTTAGGGCCACTGGTTCCAGGGAAGGGTGAAAGCCAGTGCCGAAAGACAAACACAGCATCCATGCCTCACAAGGATTCGAACCCGGACTCCATCTCGGACGAATGATCAGAAGCAATCGCTTAGACCACTGCGCAATTGGCGCGGCGTCGGTAAGATAAGTCTGAAATGAGATACTTTATTTCTTTAGAGGCTGAAATCAAATTACGTTTTCACTTCGTTGATTTTACCGGCATGAATGTGTTTCTTTTTCGAGAAATTTTTAGCAGCCCCGGTGGCGCAGTGGTCTAAGCGATGGCCTTTTATCATTCGCCCGAAAGTGGTCCGGGTTCGAATCCCGGCGAGGCATCGATGTTGTGTTTGTCTTACGGCAATGGCTCTCTCCCTTCCCTGGGACCAGTGGCCCTAAATTAGAGGCGGGCGGCTGCTTATAGCCCATTGAGTTGCTCACGGTGGTCGTTAAACCTCCAATCAAAAAAATGTTTACGTCAGCAGAGGTTTCAACTACAGGAACGAGCTTGTAACGCAATTCGTTGCTACAACGCAGATGAGGTAGTTAAAAGTATTTGTTTACATATTTGGAGAACGATTCGGGGAAAGAGGGCTATCTTGTTTATGCTTCAGTGTAGAAGTGGCAAAGCATTTACACATACATAACAGAAGAATGTCGAAGGTCTAAACCTCGGCTCGGCCGCCCCGGTGGCGCAGTGGTCTAAGCGATGGCCTCTGATCATTCGTCCGAAAGTGTTCCCTGTTAGTCATGGATGTTGTGTTTGTTTCACGTCACTGGCTCTCTCCCTTCGCTGGAATCAGTGAACCTAAATTGGGGATGGGCGATTGCTTATAGCCAATTGAGTTGCACACGGTGGTCGTTAAATCTCCAATAAAAAAAAAAAAACTCGTCTTCGAAGGAATTTTTACGAGAAATGTACATCTCTGTGCTTTACATTTCCTTCACTACTAAGATTAGCCCAGGGGTTCCCAAACCTTTTCATACCGCGCCGCCCTTCACATGCCACTTTTTCCGTGCGACGCCCCTGTACCTAAAATTAATAAAAAAAAAAATCCCAAATTCGAGTTTGTGGTATTTTTTAAAATGAAAATAGTCATTTACATTAGTAGCTTGTGTTCCTTTTAATTTAAAAATACAAAATTATAATACAATTACGGAACTGAATAAGAAGAAATTGATGAGATTGACATATTCTCACAATGGTAACACTCTTCATTTGGCTTTCACGTTTCTACAGTAATTTCAGAAACTACCTAACAGAGATCTTTGCGTCTTAATGGGATGGGGGAGCTTCTTTCTCGTCACACAAAACATCAAATCTGGGGACAATGGTTTGATACAGCTACGCTGATCTCCTTCTCAAAGTTAATTTTGCTTCTATATCAGGATTTTATTACCGCGCTTTTTTTTTTGAGGTTTAACGACCACCGTGAGCAACTCAATGGGCTATAAGCAGTCACCCGTCCCTAATTTAGGGTCACTGGTTCCAGGGAAGGGAGAGAGCCAGTGCCGTAAGACAAACACAACATCCATGCCTCACGGGATTCGAACCCGGACCCCTTACGGGCGAATGATCAGAGGCCAGTGCCTTAGACCACTGCGCCACCGGGGCGGCATTACCGCGCTTTCACAACAAGAAAAATGATGTGTTTTCTCTTTTCTTCAACATTCTTTCTTATTTCTTACAGTTCGTTCTTTAAAATATGTACACATATTGCAAATTTGTATGTTGAATTTCCCTATAAATGATCAGTTTTAGTTTTTCCTTTTAGTTGCGACGCACACATATTGGGAACCTCTGGGTTAGCCAGTTCAGTAGAGAAGCCTTGTTTCGCAAAAGCAGGAAGTCTTCAGCCTTTTCTGAATTGCGGACAATATGACAAAATGGAGTAGGACTCAAGGGTCTCATGAATAGAATGAGTAAAAATGCATGTGTTTATTATGAATATTTGTTATTTCAGAGAGGTTCTGAATCCTGAAATTCAAATTTCGGAAAAAGAAACGATGCAGTTAACATGATACCTATGCTGCAAAGAAGCCCAAACAGTAAGTGTTTTTTGTTGTTGTTGTTTTTTCAGTGGGAGCTTAACAACCACCGTGAGCAACTCGATGAGCTATAAGCAGTCGCTCGCCTCACATTTAGGGCCATTCTTTCTTGGGAAGGGAAAGAGACAGTGCCATAAGATAAGCACAACATCCATGCCTCCAGTGAGGTAACTGCCACCCCCGTAGCCCCCGCAGCTGCGTGGGGGCGCAGGTAACGAAGGGGCGTACTACAGCTGCCGGTAAAGGTTTTATTTAAAAATTCGAAGGCATACGAAAACTAAGAAATAAATAAGTAATCCCAAAATTCATATTTACCTTTAATACATACAGTAGCGAACAAAAGTATTTGGCGAAGCACTTTTTCGACCATAATTTTTTTATTTTTGCTGACCCAAATCGGGTCATTATGGGATATGATATGTGTTGATTCGTGGGTTGCAATGCCACGTAGTTTGTATTTCGCTCGGAGCGAATTTGTCGTTCGAAATGGGCCATATTCAAGAGTCGCCAATTATTACCCATTTGTTTGCTGCATGTATTAATGTTTTCCTTGTGATTTTTGTGGGTTTGTGATGTGTAGTGTGATAATAAGTCAATCTTAGGTTTTCAGAAATGGGTGAAAAGGCGGAGATCCCTGTTGGAGCTCGCCAGGCGGCCGTGATCCTGATGGAATCCGGAATGCGCGTCGCCGAATTTGCGAGGGCCCTGAAGATCCGACACCAGTCCATTTCAGCTATCCTGCAACGTTATAAGAAGACTGGGACCGTCGAGAACAGTCCGCGATGTGGTAGGCCTCGTTCCACTACGTTGCGTCAGGATAGACGCATCCTCCGTCGATCTCGTGCTGATCCCACCTTGACTGCTGTGGACATCGCCACCGAATTCCGCGACAGCTACAACCTGAACGTCAGCCGAATGACCATCCCCCGTCATTTCATTGCTGGTGGATTGAATGGAAGACGCCCCGCCAAGAAACCACTCATCGGAGTCAAGAATCGACGAGCCAGAGTCGCGTTCGCGCGCCGTCATCGACACTGGACCGCGGCGGACTGGAGTAAGGTGCTTTTCACCGACGAGAGCAAGTTCAACTTGTTCGGAAGTGATGGCATCCGATACGTACGACGTCCGTGTGGCCAGAGATTCAACCTCCAGTTCATTCAGCCGACTGTCAAGCACGGAGGAGGATTGCTCATGGTTTACGGTGCCTTCTCTCGCAATGGAATGGGCCCCATCATCAAGATTGACGGAATAATGACCGTCCAGAGCTACACGAACATGCTCATCAACGATGTCTTCCCATGGGCAAACCAGAACATGCCACCCGGATGGATCATGCAGCAAGACAACGACCCGAAGCACACCTCCAGGGCAGCAAAGGCAGCCTTCCAGCAGCAACAGGTCACACTTCTAGACTGGCCAAGCCAATCTCCAGACCTCAACCCCATCGAGCACATGTGGGAGGAGCTGGAGAGACCATGTGCGAAGAAAATCTGCCGGAATAGGGTCCAAAAGTTCGACCAGCTGTCTGCAGAATGGGCGCGAATTCCGCAGGTCGCCATTGAGAAGCTAATGGACTCGATGCCGGCCAGTTGTGCAGCTGTTATTAAGTCTCGTGGTTATCCCACTAAGTATTAGTTATTGTTTTGTCGTTTTCTCGTACTTGTTTTCTGTTATCGTTGCATTAAATGAATGTGATACACACCTACTTTGTTGGTCAATGTGTATGATTTTTGCGATTGAGCTCGGTAACTGATCTGTGTTAAGGTTTCCGATCCATCTGCATATGGGTCATGTTTACAACTGAATAACACATATCATATCTCAAAATGACCCGATTTGGTCCAGCAGAAAAAATATTATGGTCGAAAAAGTGTTTCGCCAAATACTTTTGTTCGCTACTGTATATATATCTTTGCCTAAATAAAGGCCAAGTTTTACTTTTAAAACATCGGGTGCCCTACGGATTGAAGCTATTCGGCCCGTGGACTCCGGGTTGTAATGCAATCACTCTGCAATTGGTTGTAAATATAATACAATCGTTCTCCAATGGATTGTAAACAATACGATCGCTCTCCAATCGCCGTCTCAGGAAAAGTACGAGACCACGTGGGGATTCCCCGTGGACGATGTGAGAAAACAGTCAGTCACCTAAAATTACATACACGGCAAACACTAACATCTATTAACAGCAGATCAGATCATATGTAGAAGATTTTAGGAAGGGAGTGTCTGACCCCAAGTCTTAAACAACCCTTAGAAATAGGAAGCTAGGATATTTGGGCTAGAGTGCCCGATAGGAAAGTGACACGGAAGCGAGGTAGAAAGGGGGAGGAAACCACCCTTATTTATTACCGGGGGGCCAGTACCCGGGCTCCGACGGCTTTACGTGCCGATCCGACGCACGGCGGATATTTAGTGGTTCCAGCGTTCGTACCTGCCCGGGATCGAGCCTGAGGTTACCTCCGTGGCAGTCACGAACGTTGACCACTAGGCCACCCGCGGCCTTTATTAGCAGCAGCCGCAGATCTGCATGTAAAAGAGGGTGATTTCTTCATGTGATTTACAGGATTTTAGTTTTGGACAAAGCAATTACACATTGCTTTGCTTTTAGTTCTTCTTTATAGTAACTATGCCTATCTCATTTACTGCGTGGAAACTTTAACATACAAGCGAACGGCAGCCATTTGCATAAAATATCATAAAAGCGTCCAAGTCCATGGAACATAGTATCGGCGAAAGAAAAAAGAGCGCGCGAAGAAACTCCCAAAGCTCGACCAGCTCTTTTTGCGTCAAATCAATGATTAAAAGAATGATGATTTGTTTAGCACGTCAGCTGTTCAAACTTTAGAGGCAGACATTTTACATAAACTAAGCACTTCAGAAACAAGGGAAAGTAAAATGGGTGATTATGAAGTCTTATAGTTATTGACCTTAACCATCAAAGTATATTTTACCGAATTCGTTTCTTGCGATAAAATGTCTATTCATGCTCATGCATCAGTCTGCGCATGGCGTTAATCCTGATTGGCTGATTGATAAACTTGCATTACGTACTTCTGTTCCAAAAATAATTTAAAAGTTAAAACTCCAGGGCTCTAGGAGATATCTCACTTACTTTACCAGATATCCTCCTAGCCCATCTGACCCCAACCACCAAGATATGCACAGCGAAAAACACATCCTCCCTCGTGGTTGCACCACTGTATGCCTCACCGGGATTCGAACCCGGACCCATTGCGGACGAATTGCCAGAAGCCAGCGCTTAGGTACCTGATATGACTACATTTTTTGGTATTCTTCAAAGTCCATGTACTCAAAGTACCTAGTCATTCATTTATTTCGAAAATGTATTTTTTTTTCTATTTTTAGAATTTCCTTTGCGGACGTCCCTCGGGGAATTAAAAAGTGCTTCGCGGGCCACAGATTGAAGATGCCTGTTCTAGAGAAAGAAAAGCTCAGGTAGACCTCTACTATAAGCGTAACCAGGCAAGCAGGACCGGATTAAGGGGATCTATAGGGGCTATAGTCTTGGGAATCACCGTGACAAAAGACCCAGAAGGCATGTTTTTTTTTTTTTTTTTTTTTTTTGGTTGAAGGTTTAACGACCACCGTGAGCAACTCAATGGGCTTAGGTATTAGCAGTCGCCCGTCCCTAATTTACGGCCACTGGTTCCAGAGAAGGGAGAGCGTCAGTGCCGTAAGACAAGCACAACATCCATACCTCACCGGGATTCGAACCCGGACCCTTCTCGGACGAATAGTCATAAGCCATCGCTTAGACCACCTGGGACGTCAGGGCATGCTTGGACAAATAACTGATAGATAGAGGTTTATAAAATAGTTTTGCTTTTGCCTCGTATGATTTCCACTTGGTCAGAAACAGAGGCAGGAAGACGAACAGAATTTAAGGCAGTTACTCACAAGAGTAAAGGTTTCCTGTCAGTGTGTACAGCGGGATCAGCAAGAGACCGGGACGTCAGGGCATGCTTGGACAAATAACAAATAGATAGGTAGAGAGAGAGGTTTATAAAATATAGTTTTGCTTTTGCCTCGTATGATTTCCATTTGGTCAGAAACAGAGGCAGGAAGACGAACAGAATTTAAGGCAGTTACTCACAAGAGTAAAGGTTTCATGTCAGTGTGTACAGCGGGATCAGCAAGAGACCGGGACGTCAGGGCATGCTTGGACAAATAACAGATAGATAGGTAGAGAGAGAGGTTTATAAAATATAGTTTTGCTTTTGCCTCGTAAGATGTCCACTTGGTCAGAAACAGAGGCAGGAAGACGAACAGAATTTAAGGCAGTTACTCACAAGAGTAAAGGTTTCATGTCAGTGTGTACAGAGGGATCAGCAAGAGACCGGGACGTCAAGGCATGCTTGGACAAATAACAGATAGATAGGTAGAGAGAGAGGTTTATAAAATATAGTTTTGCTTTTGCCTCGTAAGATGTCCACTTGGTCAGAAACAGAGGCAGGAAAACGAACAGATTTTAAGGCAGTTACTCACAAGAGTAAAGGTTTCATGTCAGTGTGTACAGCGGGGTCAGCAAGAGAGTTTCAGATTTTTCACGTAATCCACCAGCATCTCCCAGTTTGTACTTGGAACCGTTAATGGTTGAAGTTCCCTGTGAATTCACATTCCGTAACAAAAAAGATGCACTAAGAAAAGTACGCAATGCTAAATCTTTACAAAATCCAAGATAAAATCTAGGAATGTTAGCTTTTAGCTCACGTGAGAACAATAAAAAATATTGTGACTTATTATGAAAACTTTGCACATAATTTATTAATTTCAAGAACGCACTACCTTATTAATTATCACAAACATATTGCTATACAGTGTGAAAACACAAGTTTGTCCGTGTCGCCTTACTCCGGAGTAAGTTGCTCTCCCAACTGAACTACGCGGACAGAATGTTTCGCAGCAGATTTGTTGTCTTGACATATGTTTTCATCTCTGTAGTACGTCACATCATCTCCCTATTAATTTTTTTTTTTTTTAGTCTTTGAAGCGAAGTAGAATGAAGCAGGAATTTTTCATTAATTCCAAACAATGTGTGGAACAAACATCACACGTTTTTCGAAGAACCCAACGGCCAGTGGATCCATTTTCCACAATCGGGTGCCAATGGGAAAACACAAGTTTGTCCTCTCACTCCGGAGTAATTCGCTCTCCCAACTGAACTACGAGCACAGAATGTCTCGCTGCAGATTTGTGGTCTTGACACATGTTTTCACCTCTGTAGTACGTCACAACAGTTTCGTGTTGTAACGGACTTCATAATGATTTCCCGTCGTAATTCTTTAAGGGTTCACTCAGATGCATTAGCTTTGGGGCCCACTCAAATGTCTTAGCCTACGGGCCCACTAAGGCCTTAATCCAGCCCTGCAGGCGACAGTTTAGAAACTCGGCATATTCTTAGATTGCGAAACACACACTCTCTCTCTTTCTCATTTCAGTGTTTTTACCGCTTTCGTTTTACGATCTATCACAACCGCTTATGAGCAAATGTTTTATTATTACTCTAACCAGAAACTTTTAATTTATTGCTGTCTTCAAGCTGTTTGACACAGTCAGAACGAAGACCTGTGCTACATTTACGTCGAAGCCTTCGACTATTATAAGGGTCGTGATTGAATGTGCCCATACGGTTACAAGTCTGATGAATTTATAGCTTTCTGCTAGAAAGTGCCCTGTAAAAAACATGTATGGTGAAATTCCTGATAATAACGTGCAGCAAAGTTGACGGTAGGTGTCCGTCTTCTAACGAAATTTCCTGATAATAACGTGCAGCAAAGTTGCCGGTAAGTGTCCGTCTTCTAACGAAATTTCTGTTTTAAAAGTAACCGTTTCTTCTAACTTTAGTATTTCGACAGAATTTACGTATAGTCAGTAATTACACTGAAGAGCAATTAAATTAGAGATACCTATCTAATAACGTGTAGCACCACCTTTCGCCCTGATGACGGCGACGATTCGTCTCGGCATGGACTCGACAAGACACCGGATGCGTTGGGAAGACATACGGATCCACGACCCCTGAACAAGCTCCCACAGTGCACGAAGATTTGATGGAGGGGGGTTCTCTCGGTGGCATCCCAGATGTGCTCGATGGGATTGAGGTCAGGTGACCTAGCTGGCTAAGGAAGCGAGGTCACGTCGGTGGACTGTTCATCCAACCATTTATATACAATTCGGGACGATGGCACGGTGCATTGTCTTGTTGCAGGATGAGGTCCCCAGTGGGTTGTTGAAGAATGCACAAACGAAAGCAAATGGTCGTCCAGGATATCCCGGTAACGTTGACCTGTGAGGGACGATGTCACGCGTACCAGGGGTCCCATTTCAGTCCACGTAAACAGTCCCCAGTCGAGAATGCCGCCCCCACCAACTTGAAGAGTACCCTGCTGGCAAGAAGGATCCATCGCTTCATGTGGTTTTGCGCAGTACTCGTATCCTGCCATCCGCATGTACCAATGTGAATCTCGACTCATCAGTCCAGGCAACATTTTCCCACACGTCTAGGGTCCAGTGGCGATGTTCCCGCGCCCATGCTAATCTTTGCACCCTGTGATGTGCGGTCAGCAGCGGTACCCTCGTGGTACGATGGCTTCTGTACCCCATAGCGAGGAGATGGTTCTAGATGGCGTGGCTGCTTAACACGTTTTTGTGCACCAGCGTTAAATTGCAGAGTGATTTCTTGCACTGTGGCCCGTCTATCCGCTGTTACAATGCGAGGTAGCCGACGATGACCCCGCTCATCCACACGCTGTTGTCCACGGCAGTTGGCCCTTGCAGGGATGGATTTACCGGATTCGATGTACTCACGGTGCACCCGTGACACGGTGGCTCGTGAAAATCTCAGTGCCTGCACGACTTCCGAGATGGAGTGATCCATTCGTCGGACCCCGACAATTTTCCCACGATCAAATGCGCTTAGATCCTTCGTCTTACTCATACTGCGCCCGACTCTTACTGATTCCCGTCGCATCACTCCTTATATTGTCCGATCGCTGTGTACGTCATGTCGTTTCCGTTTACAGGGCCGCCTACAGCGCCACATTTGCATAACGCCAGCTGTCTCTAATTCAATTGCTGTTCAGTGTAGGTTTATTTCAGAAAAGTTTGTTTCGGGTTTTTACGTATTTATATAGAAATTTCGCAAAAGTTTCGATTTTGAAGAATCGATTTGGCCTTTCACCTGATTCTCGATATTCGGGGTGTTTTCGCAGGTAGAATTTTGCTGATGCTCAAGTTGTTTCCCGAATCTCTCTCTCTCTCTCTCTCTCTCTCTCTCTCTCTCTCTCTCTCTCTCTCTCTCTCTCTCTCTCTCCCCCCAGTTATCTGTATGTTACCTGGTAGTTGAATGGTCTAGAACAGGGTTGTCCAACATACGGCCCTCCAAAGGTTTTAATCCGGCCCGCCTGCTACTGTTCGGAATTAAAAAATTGTAGAAAACTAAATATTTCATAAATAAGGAAAAACCACGGGGACAGTTTAGAAGCCCTTTCCTGATTGAACTGTCGATTTCGGAATGCACACTTTTCTGCTTGCTTTACGAACGGATTTCCTGGGGCTTCGTCGGAAACTTTCATTAACTTGGTCAACCGTCTCACCGCTGACGATAGGCCTACTGGCTCCTCCACGATGTTCCACATTGCCAATTTCTTTAAACTGTTTCATCCACCGCTTAATTGAATTCGTTGACGGAGGATCATAACCATACTCTAAACGGTACCATCTTTTAACTGTGATGGCAGACTTTAATTCCGCAAGCCATAACACACACATCACCTTCTGCTGTACGGATGACATGACTACTGATTGCGCATTTCTCATACATTCCTCATCAGGCCACAATTAGCGCCGTCTATCGGATTCTGGGCATAACAATTCTGCAAAACAAAAATATAAAAACCCTGTTAGTAATACGTGACGTAGAAAAACAGACAATGCTCATAGGTTTTTTTTGTACATAATTTTGTAATGTGTCCAATAATTCTCGGACGCCCTGCATATATTCTAAACTTTTAATCGTGGCATAAAACGTAGAATGTATTCGTATTTGTAGTACGATTCTACGACGCTGTCTACAATTAAAAGATCATATAATTTTTTTTTATTGTTTCAACACCCAAGTCATTTTGGACGCATTCGAAAAGACACATAATTATCAAAAAAATCACAGAATTTTTGGTGATCTATCAGCATCGCGCTAGGCCTATACGGGTATGTATACGTACAAATTATATATTTTAAAAAGTAGTTCTACTTGAAGGAACGAGACTCAGTTTCTTATAAACATACTTAAGCAAAAAGAACAGCTTTTAACTTATCGGTAAAAAAGGAAAGAGGTAAGAATCTCGTCTTACAACAGAAATGATACAACCGACCAACCCCCAGCATCTCAGTTTCTTATAAACATACTTAAGAAAAAAGAACAGCTTTTAATTTATCGGTAAAAAAGGAAAGAGGTAAGAATCTCGTCTTACAACAGAAATGATACAACCGACCAACCCCCCAGCATCTCAGTTTCTTATAAACACACTTAAGAAAAAAGAACAGCTTTTAATTTATCGGTAAAAAAGGAAAGAGGTAAGAATCTCGTCTTACAACAGAAATGATACAACCGACCAACTCCCCAGCATCCAAAAAGTTTGTTCGGCGTAATGGTTGCAAAGCCCGCGATGCTTCCAGATCGCATAAACAACATCGATTATTCGACCTAATGGAACTAAAGGGATGAACTGCGTAAAACCGTCTACATGTATACTGAAATTCAATGTAATGATTTTTCTTGAAGTTCCGTCTCATCGATTTTAAGTCAAAAATTATGCCTCGACGTAATATCGACCTGGTAACCAAAAAATTGACGTCGATTCGACATTACTGTGCTACCGGGGCTGGTTCGAGCCCCAAGTGAGACACTGGTCTGTTTTGCATCCTTATGGTGTTAGTTCTCCATTTACTTGAACTAGTTATGGTGTTGGTTCTCAATTTACTTGTATTAGTTATGGTGTTAGTTCTCCATTTACTTGAACTAGTTATGGTGTTGGTTTTCCATTTACTTGTCCTAGTTATGGTGTTAGTTCTCCATTTACTTGAGCTAGTGACTCTAAGTTTGGGACGAACAACTTTTAACCTTAGATGCACATGAGTTTCATAAAGGTACCTAACCCAGAGGTGGGGAACCTTTTCATGTCGGAAGGTCGCATCAAGTTAGTTGTAATCTAACAAGGCCGCATTCAAAAAACTTCAATTAGATATACTTCGAAACGTACATTATTTTGTAAAAATCTTAATACGTACTAACTTCAAAAGATACTAACTAATTAACTTCAAAAATGAAAAAAAGAAATGTTAATTCTGAATTAACTAACCTTTTAATGACTTTGTTGTGACTGATTTTTGTTGGAAAGCATTTGAATATTTGGTTGCAACATGGCGGCAACATGCAGGTGCGCACTTTTAGCTGATCTTGTAGATGAGTATCCGCAGTAATAAGTGGTTGAAATTCAAGAAAGCATTGTCCGTGCACGTTGCCGAAGACGTGGGCATTCTATTGCATTTTTCCACAATTCAATTGGATCTTTCTTAGCGTCAAATAAGGGTTTTAAAATGTCATTTTCTGAGATCTCAATCAATTCTATCTGTAGTTCTTTAGGAGCCATACAGAGAAATCATGAGTGTAGAAGGTGTCAAAATAGTCCACTAATGTTTTTTTTTAGTTGTGGCCGTCGGTCAGGGAGCATTATTTCGTTGAATCTTCTTTTACTCTTTGGTATTTTAAATAGGTCATTTTTATATTAAAATAAATATAATAAAAGACGAACAAAAACATATTAATAAAAATAGGAGGATTTTTTCTGCAAAATTTGGATTCACTCAAAAGGCCGCAGGTTCCCCATCCCTGCCCTAAGCCATCCCGGCGTTGTTGTCAGAAATAGGTCCGGGTTCAGTCCCAGTGAGGCATGGGTGGTGTGTTTGTCTTATAAGGTGCTGGCTCTCTCCCTTCAAAGGAGCCAGTGGCCCAAAATTATGGGCAAACGACTGCTTATATAGCTCGCAGAGCAGCCCGGTGGCGCAGTAGTCTAAGCGATGGCCTCTGATCATTCGTCTGAAAGAGGTCCGGGTTCGAATCCCGGTGAGGCATGGATGTTGTGTTTGTCTTACGGCACTGGCTCTCTCCCTTCCCTGGAGCCAGTGACCCTAAATTAGGGACGGGCGACTGCTTATAGCCCATTGAGTTGCTCACGGTGGTCGTTAAACCTCCAATAAAAAAAAAATAGCTCGCAGAATTACTCACTGTGGTCGTTAAGCCATAAAACAAACAAACAAACAAACAAACAAAACTCGAAATAAATAAATTCCGTTGCACTGTTGCTTCCCATGAGAAACAAATTGTGGAAGAGCTCAGGGTGCGACAGTCACTTTTAGTAAGCCTCGGTTCCTAACTCACCAATAAATTTCGTGATTACCGCATCCACAATGGGAAACCAAAGTAATAGAATTTGTAGTGTCAATGGCCATTGAATCTCTGTAAAGTTTTTAGAAGAAAGTGCACAAGGAAACCTGGATGTCTGTTGTACTCTCTTCAGTGCAAGAAGATAAAAATGCAGATGAGTTCTCGGAACTTCAGCCGGATTAAACCGGTTCGACGTGAAGGTGCGAAAAAGATCATTGCGTCTGTTTTCAGTTTTCGATATCTGGCCGTTCAGGATAAGACGGAGTCGCATCTCGTAGCACAGTCGTCTTTTTTCTCACGGTTATCGCAACAACAGACTTCCTGAGATAACGACGAAGAAAGACCTCTCCGAGTTCAGTTATCTTCTCACTTATGAAACCGTTTTGCTGATGACATTCTCCGCTAACCCCAAGTTCGCAGAGTCCGAACAAGGCCAGCGCGTGTTTTGATGTTGATACGTCGTTCTGCTGTCTGATGAACAATCGTTCAGTTGAAATAAAAATCTTTTATGAACTTTTTGATTCTCCACATGTAGTAGCGGAAGTACGAATTGTGTAAGCGTCGTGTTTATCAGATTTATGTCATTTGTTTTGACTCTGAGTGTTATTGTTATTATTTTTTTTCTTTCTTTTTGTCGCTATGCTTCAAACTAAAAATCTCGAGAACAAACACTGAGTGAGGCCAAAAAATATGTTTAACAATAAAATTTCATATATTCGATATGTTCGCCGTAGTCCTAAGATCTAGTGTTACAAGGGACCAGTGGAGTATCGGAAAACTTTCACCAGCAAAAAATATATTTGAAGCCCTTTTACGAAAATTAATTAAATTTCAGTTACTTCAATTACCTCAGTTCATAAATTCCATATCATTAAATATGTTTTACGGGCTTTTTGATAAATCAAAAATTCTTTGGAAACCTACAGATAATTTTCATAATACCAAACCTGCTGCACTTTACTGCGTGTAACACAAATGTGAACATTGTAGTTAAAATGATTGTCCTAGTTTTATACCAATACAAAACACTTACGCCAAAATTAGTCATATCATGGACATTTTATTCTTTTAAAGAACTAAGGCTCTAAAAGAATAAATTTTAGAGAACTAAGGCTCTAAAAGAATAAAATTTAAGTGTCTCATGATCACACACATAAAAACACTTCCTTCTGACAGTGTCTGATGACCTTTTCGAATGTATATGAAAATACAGAACATATGTAATCAAATAATTAAATCACAATTAAAAATTGTGGAACAAAAAGAGAAAGCAAAACTACTTAAATTATTTACTTTTCACTATAAAAACACACTTAACATAGTGACACGTTTTGCACTCACTAACAATTTATTTTTCGAGTGTAATAAAAAAAAATGACACAGGTCTGTTTTTTCGTACCCAGGAAGGGACACCTTTTAGCTCATTATGTTCTGAAAGACGCGTAGATGTGCACAGAAGATTGTAATACTTAACGAATTTTATACAATACTGTAAAAATTTCTTTCAATGAACTGATAATTCTTTTACATTTTCTCATTAATACCCTTTTGCACAGCTACACTGAGAAAAACGTTTTGTTAATTCAACAAAATATTTTGTCGATATACAGTCAACAAATTTTTTTGTGAAATTTGCAAAATTATTTTGTTGAAAATTATTGTTGATTTAACAAAATTTATTGTTATCACGACAAATCGTTTTGTTCATTTAACAAAATGATTTGTCGATTTTGGGAATTCGTTTGATCCAACAAAACATTTTGTCATGATAACAATATGCTTTGTTGGATCAAACAAATTCCCAAAAATCGTTCATTTTGTTAAATGAAAAAAACGTTTTGTCGTGATAACAAATAAATTTTGTTACAATAATTTTCAACAAAATAATTTTGCGAATTCAACAAACATTTTTGTCGACTGTATATCGACAAAATTTTTGTTGAATTAACAAAACGTTTTTCTCAGTGTATATGCATGTATGTATATTAGGTCCCCTGGAATAGCTCCGTTTCGGTTATCCAGTTTTTATAAGCTAAAACCTAAATATATTACTTATTTATTGGGAAAAAATGTCAAAAGGTGACATGGCAATACAGGAATTGTGAATAATGAAGATGATTACTACAGCGGGTGAACCAACAATTTTGCAATATTTGGATCACTTTATGTCTTCATACGTACCTACGACGAAAGCTGACTAGCATTCAAAGTATAGGCCATCGTGTTACACCGTCTTTAGCCATCTGTCTGCCAGTTCTTCGATTCTACAGAGGGTGAGTCGAAAGTTTTGCAATATTTGGATCACTTTATGTCTTCATACGTACCTTTACGACGAAAGCTGACTAGCATTCAAAGTATAGGCCATCGTGTTGCACCGTCTTTAGCCATCTGTCTGCCAGTTCTTCGATTTCGCAGCTGTACCAGTTCTTTTCATTCGGGGCGAAGAACTCCTTCACCCCAGCTGCTACCTCTTCCTGGTTGTTGAAGTGCTGCCCGCGAAGGAAGTGGTCCATGGAACGGAACAAGTAATAATCCGACGGGGCAAGATCCGGACTACATTCTGGGTAGGGCATCAGTTCGATGCCCTCAAGTTCCTGGAATTTTTCAGGGGGTTTTGCACGGTATGAGGCCGAGCGTTATCTTGCTACAGGACAGCGCGCTTTTTGTTCACCAGTGTCGGGTACTTGTCCTCCAAAACTGCATAAATCCGCTCCAGCTGTTCAGAGTAAAGGTTGGCGCTGATGGTCCGACCGTCTGGAACAAATTCATAAGGGATTATCCCCTCGAAATTCCACCAGACGCAGAGCATCACCCTGAGCTCAAAGCACCCACGTTCGGCAACGGTTCAGGAAGCTGGCTCAGGCTCAACCACTGCCATTGTGTGTTACGATTACGGAAATAGACCCACTTTTCATCGCACGTAACAATTCTCTTGATGAAACGTATACATCGCGCGGGTTTTCTAAGAGTTTCGTGCACACTTCAACTCGGCGGTTTGCATCAGCTGCCGTCAGTTCGTGAGGGACAGTGCGGCAGCTCCTGTAGACCTTGCCAAGGTCCTGAAGGTGACGAACCACTGTGGTCTGTGATATGCCCAGCTCACCTGATAATCTCCGAGTGCTGGTTGTCGAATTTGCCTCTACGGCCTGGTGCACGGCCTCCGAATCCACAGTTCGCGGCCTACCTGCCCTTGGCTGATCATCGAGGTTTCTGTCACCTGAGCGAAATGTCTTGAACCATCTGGTTGCCGTGCTGTGGTTCACCGAACCCTCCCCTTTCGCATGAGAAATGTTTTGTGTTGCTTGAGCAGGATTATGGCCGAGTTCTAACTCGTAAAGCAAAAGCTCCCTAATTTGCCGGTTGTGTCTGTTCATCTTTTAGGTGTCCTAACCACAGACAGAACGACCACATGCAATGCTGTTCACAGCGACGACTACCATTTTATATCCCTTTTGATTGACTGTAGTGCGCGACTGGAACTACTTTAACGCCGCCCCGGTGGCGCAGTGGTCTAAGGCGCTGGCCTCTGATCATTCGTCCGTAAGGGGTCCGGGTTCGAATCCCGGTCAGGCATGGATGTTGTCTTTGTCTTACGGCACTGGCTCTCTCCCTTCCCTGGAGCCAGTGACCCTAAATTAGGGACGGGCGACTGCTTATAGCCCATTGAGTTGCTCACGGTGGTCGTTTAACCTCCAATCAAAAAAAAAAAAAAAAAAAAAAAGAACTACTTTAACCACGTGACATACCAGCCGCGGCACATGCGTTTATGCAAATATTGCAAAACTTTTTTTTTTTTTTGAGTGGAGTTTAACGACCATCGTGAGCAACTCAATGGGCTATAAGCAGTCGCCCGTCCCTAATTTAGGGTCACTGGTTCCAGGGAAGGGAGAGAGCCAGTGCCATAAGACAAACACAACATCCATGCCTGACCGGGATTCGAACCCGGACCCCTTACGGACGAATGATCAGAGGCCAGCGCCTTAGACCACTGCGCCACCGGGGCGGCAAAACTTTCGACTCACCCTCTGTATATCCTTTTTTCTTTTTTTAGAACTTAGTTATATTTTTAACTAAGTTCTAAAAAAAAAAGAAAAAAGGATATACAGTTTTTTTATTGGAGGTTTAACGACCACCGTGAGCAACTCAATGGGCAATGAGCAGTCGCCCGTCCCTAATTTAGGGTCACTGGTTCCAGGGAAGGGAGAGAGACAGTGCCGTAAGACAAACAAAACATCCATTCCCCACCGAGACTCGAACCCGGACCTCTTTCCGGACGAATGATCAGAAGCCATTGCTTAGGCAACTGCGCCACCGGGGCGGCAAACTGATAATCGAACATTTCTGATTAAACAGAACAAATCCGATTTAAGTGCCAGACACAGAGTTTCTTGTACTTCTATAAATCTGTTACTGCTGAGCAGGGGGTATAGTGAGAAAATATGTTCTTCTGAAGTAAGGTTTATCAAAGAAAATAACAGAAACAATATGTAAAAAAAAAATGAAAAGAAGATAATGTCCACTCCTGTTGATCTAATAACTTACGATAGACAAGCAAAAATGTTTGTCCAAAAAATTTCGTAGGTGGGAGAGGGGGTGAATCATAAAATCATTTCCCCTGGATACGGCTATGGTGCATTCAGATATAATGTACTACACTGTTCCATAAATTAAGGAAAAATCACAAAAATAACAATAACGCCTTCAAAAAGAAACCAATCGATATGAAGTTCGAGCATGTTGTTATAATAAAAGGTGCTGAGTAAAACTGCAATATGCAAAATAGTGGCGTTGCAATCGGAATGCGTCACCGATAAATGCATGTGTGAGAGTAAGACTCAGTTTCGCTGTGATAGTGAGATAAGAAATCTGGAATAGCCAATTCCTTACAATGACTTCGAGGCATCATTTGACTGAAGAACTACGATGGAGGGCCATTGGGAGATTAGAGGCAGGTCAAAATCAGACAGATTCCTTTTGTAGTTCATAGACTTTGGCAGCAATTCCAAACCACAAATTCGGCATCCAGAAGGTTCAGCCAAGGACGGCCAAGAGCTACGTCGAGCGGGTGACCGATATTTGCAGTTATGCGCACGAATAACTGCAAATATTGGTCAAGAACCTCAACTCCAACCCAACTTAGGTCTCGGCTTGCTGCAGCCACCGGAAGTATGGTGTCAACGTCTACTGTGCGCAGAAGATTTCATGAAGGTGGTCTGTGTGCAGAAGACTTCATGAAGGTGGTCTGTACGCGAGGCGACCAGCCATTTGTGTGCCGCTCACCTCGCGTCACAGCAGGGTGCGTTTGAGATGGGCACGTCAACATGTCCATTGGACTGCAGATCAATGGAGGGCTGTTCTCTTCATAGATGAGTCCAGGTTTAGCTTGCAAAGCGATAGCAGATGTTGCTTGATTTGGAGAGAACCTGGAACCCATTATCATCCATCAAACATCCGTGAAAGAGATTCATACGGAGGAGGCAGTATCTGTGTGTGGACTGGTATAACTTTGGGTGGACGCACAGACCTCATTGTCTTTCCACGTGGAACCGTGACTGCTCAAGTCTATAGAGATGACATCCTTGATGCTTATGTGCGCCCTTATGCCGGTGGAATAGGTGATAATTTCATCCTACAAGACGATAACGCTACACCACACCGGGCTCGTATCGTGGAAGATTATCTTCAGCAGCAAACAGTTCAGCGCATGGAGTGGCCAGCTCGATCTCCGGACTTGAATCCCATCAAGTATGTTTGGGATGCTCCAGGGAGACGGGTTGCTACTTTCAATCCTCCTCCTGAGACCCTTGCCACGCTTAGAGCAGCTTTGCAAGAACAATGGCTCTCGCTTCCTACTGATCTCATTGACCGCATAATCGATAGCATCACACATCGCACTATGTGCTATATTGCTGCTCAGGGTGATCATACTCCATATTGAAAATACCTTTCCTATACCAAACTGACACATCCAGTTTGTCAATTTCATACATGTGCTAATTTCTAAAACATCATAATTGTCTGGTACTTTGTTTTTACGTTATTTTACACCTTACTATGTGTTGTATATACTTTATCTCAGTTTCATTAAAATCAACATGTGACTTTTTGAGTTATTTATAGTTTTCTGATTTTTCCCTAATATATGGAAACCAGTGTATTTTGTATGTTCACAGTTTTATCCGTTACAAAAGAAAAGCAGATGTTACTTCATTGTACCGCAAAAGGCCAAAATATTGTGACCAACGCGTTTTTGTGCGAATCTAAGTAACTGCAAATAAATGACGGTGCGTGTGAATGTCATGTAGCGGTATAAATAGCACCTGGTACTGAGCTCTGTTAATCAGGGAAGCGGATCGCCTAGCGGTCAACGTTCGTGACTGCCAAGGAGAAGACCTTGGGTTCGATCGCAGGCAGGGACGAACGCTCGAACCAGTAAATATCCTCCGTGCGTAGCCGTCGGACTCCGGGTACTGGCCCCCGGTAATAAATAAGGGTCGTCTTCCTCCCTTTTTTTACCTCGCTTCCGTGTCACTTTCCTATCAGGCACTCTAGTCCAAATCTCCTAGTTCCTATTGCTAAGGATTATTTAAGACCTGAGGTCAGAAACTGCCAAACCCCGGGTACTGGCACCCCGGTAATAAATAAGGGCGTCTTCCTCCCCCTTACTACCTCGCTCCCGTGTCACTTTCCTATCAGGCACTCTAGTTCAAATCTCCTGGCTTCCTAATTCTGATGGTTGTTTAAGACCTGTGGTTTGACACTGCCAAACCCCGGATACAGCACCCTCCCCCTGGTAATAAATAAGGGCGTCATCCTCCCCCTTTCTACCTCGCTTCCGTGTCACTTTCCTATCAGGTACTCTAGTTCAAATCTCCTGGCTTCCTAATTCTGATGGTTGTTTAAGACCTGTGGTCTGCCAAACCCCGGATACAGCACCCTCCCCCCTGGTAATAAATAAGGGCTTCTTCCTCCCCCTTTCTACCTCCCTTCCGTGTCACTTTCCTATCAGGTACTCTAGTTCAAATCTCCTGGCTTCCTAATTCTGATGGCTGTTTAAGACCTGTGGTCTGACACTGCCAAACCCCGGATGCAGCACCCTCCTTCCTGGTAATAAATAAGGGCGTCTTCCTTCCCCTTTCTACCTCGCTTCCGTGTCACTTTCCTATCAGGCACTCTAGTTCAAATCTCCTGGCTTCCTAATTCTGATGGTTGTTTAAGACCTGTGGTCTGACACTGCCAAACCCCGGATACAGCACCCTCCCCCTGGTAATAAATAAGGGCGTCTTCCTCCCCCTTTCTACCTCGCTTCCGTGTCACTTTCCTATCAGGTACTCTAGTTCAAATCTCCTGGCTTCCTAATTCTGATGGTTGTTTAAGACCTGTGGTCTGACACTGCCAAACACCGGATACAGCACCCTCCCCTGGTAATAAATAAGGGCTTCTTCCTCCCCCTTTCTACCTCGCTTCCGTGTCACTTTCCTATCAGGTACTCTAGTTCAAATCTCCTGGCTTCCTAATTCTGATGGCTGTTTAAGACCTGTGGTCTGACACTGCCAAACCCCGGATACAGCACCCTCCTTCCTGGTAATAAATAAGGGCGTCTTCCTTCCCCTTTCTACCTCGCTTCCGTGTCACTTTCCTATCAGGTACTCTAGTTCAAATCTCCTGGCTTCCTAATTCTGATGGCTGTTTAAGACCTGTGGTCTGACACTGCCAAACCCCGGATACAGCACCCTCCCCCTGGTTATAAATAAGGGCGTCTTCCTCCCCCTTTCTACCTCGTTTCCGTGTCACTTTCCTATCAGGTACTCTAGTTCAAATCTCCTGGCTTCCTAATTCTGATGGCTGTTTAAGACCTGTGGTCTGACACTGCCAAACCCCGGATACAGCACCCTCCCCCTGGTAATAAATAAGGGCGTCTTCCTCCCCCTTTCTACCTCGTTTCCGTGTCACTTTCCTATCAGGTACTCTAGTTCAAATCTCCTGGCTTCCTAATTCTGATGGCTGTTTAAGACCTGTGGTCTGACACTGCCAAACCCCGGATACAGCACCCTCCCCCCTGGTAATAAATAAGGGCGTCTTCCTCCCCTTTCTACCTCGCTTCCGTGTCACTTTCCTATCAGGTACTCTAGTTCAAATCTCCTGGCTTCCTAATTCTGATGGCTGTTTAAGACCTGTGGTCTGACACTGCCAAACCCCGGATACAGCACCCTCCCCCCTGGTAATAAATAAGGGCGTCTTCCTCCCCCTTTCTACCTCGCTTCCGTGTCACTTTCCTATCAGGTACTCTAGTTCAAATCTCCTGGCTTCCTAATTCTGATGGCTGTTTAAGACCTGTGGTCTGACACTGCCAAACCCCGGATACAGCACCCTCCCCCCTGGTAATAAATAAGGGCGTCTTCCTCCCCCTTTCTACCTCGCTTCCGTGTCACTTTCCTATCAGGTACTCTAGTTCAAATCTCCTGGCTTCCTAATTCTGATGGCTGTTTAAGACCTGTGGTCTGACACTGCCAAACCCCGGATACAGCACCCTCCCCCTGGTAATAAATAAGGGCGTCTTCCTCCCCTTTTCTACCTCACTTCCGTGTCACTTTCCTAGCAGGTACTCTAGTTCAAATCTCCTGGCTTCCTAATTCTGATGGCTGTTTAAGACCTGTGGTCTGACACTGCCAAACCCCGGATACAGCACCCTCCCCCTGGTAATAAATAAGGGCGTCTTCCTCCCCCTTTCTACCTCGCTTCCGTGTCACTTTCCTATCAGGTACTCTAGTTCAAATCTCCTGGCTTCCTAATTCTGATGGCTATTTAAGACCTGTGGTCTGACACTGCCAAACCCCGGATACAGCACCCTCCCCCTGGTAATAAATAAGGGCGTCTTCCTCCCCTTTTCTACCTCACTTCCGTGTCACTTTCCTAGCAGGTACTCTAGTTCAAATCTCCTGGCTTCCTAATTCTGATGGTTGTTTAAGACCTGTGGTCTGACACTGCCAAACCTCGGACACTGCCCCCCCGGGGGGTTTTAATAAGGGCTTCTCCCTCCCCCTTTCTACTTCGCTTCCGCGTCACTTTTCTATCGGGCACTCTAGCCCATATCTCCTAGCTTCCTATTTGTAAGGGTTGTTTAACACCTGGTGTCAGACACTCCCTTCCTAAAAGCCTCTACATATGATCTGATGATCTGCCCTGATCACCATTGTTGTAGCTGCTGGTGATTTGTCGCACTGTGACCGTGCGGTCGCTGTGAACAATGCGCGACAGTCTCCGCTCCCCTCTGGCATCAATGGGCTGCGGACGACGCACGGCTGGCAGACGGTTCGTCGCTTGGCCATCTGTGCACCACTTTTGATACGTACTGATTACAGCCGCACGTGAACAACCCAGAAGCCGCGCCGTTTCCGAGATCGTAGTTCTGAGGCGCCGTACCATCTCAATTTGTCCTTTATCAAACTCCAATAAATCGGCAGCTTTTCCCATTCTGACTCCGAACACTCTACTAACCGAAAGCCTGTCCTCGGGTTGTAGATATAGATCTCTGTGAACTTCACCTGCGCCACCGTTTGGTCTGCAGGCGCGCTCATTTCTCTATATGCTGGGGGTGGTCATAATGTAATGGCTAATCTATGTTGTTGGTCATGTTGAACAAAATAGTGAAAATGGTGATAGGAATCAAGTTGATGACAGAATAAGACTTCGCTGTGACACTGATCAATTCTTTCTTTCAGAAGCAAGAGGAACACCTTCTGCTCCTGAAGGAAAGCAGAAGAGTATATTATCAACTAGTATCGTAAGTATACACTGAAGAGCAATTGAATTAGAGACAGCTGGCGTTATGCAAATGTAGCGCTGTGGGCGGCCCTGTAAACGGAAACGACATGACGTATGCAGCAATCCGACAATATTAGGAGTGATGCAACGGGAATCAGTGAGAGTCGGATGCAGTATGGGTAAGACGAAGGATCTAAGCGCATTTAATCGTGGGAAAATTGTCGGGGCCCGACGAATGGGTCACTCCATCTCGGAGGTTATGCAGGCACTGGGATTTTCACGAGCCACCATGTCACGGGTGGACCGTGAGTACATCGAACCCGGTAAAACCATCCCTGTAAGGGCCAACTGCCGTGGACAACAGCGTGTGGATGAGCGGGGTCATAGTCGGCTAGCTCGCATTGTGACAACGGATAGACGGGCGACAGTGCAAGAAATCACTCCTCAATTTAACGCTGGGGCACAAAAACGTGTAAGCAACCACACCATCCAGAACCATCTCCTCACTATGGGGTACAGAAGCCATCGACCCACGTGGGTACCGCTGCTGACCGCACATCACAGGGTGCAAAGATTAGCATGGGCGCGGGAACATCGCCACTGGACCCTAGACATGTGGGAAAATGCTGCCTAGACTGATGAGTCGAGATTCACGTTGGTACATGCGGATGGCAGGAAAAGAGTACGGCGCAAACCACATGAAGCGATGAATCCTTCTTGCCAGCAGGGTACTCTTCAAGCTGGTGGGGGTGGCATTCTCGTCTGGGGACTGTTTACGTGGACTGAAATGTGACCCCTGGTACGTGTGACATCGTTCCTCACAGGTCAACGTTACCGGAATATCCTGGACGACTATTTGCTGCTTTGCTAAGTTTATGCGTCTTCAACATCCCACTAGGGACCTCATCCTGCAACAAGACAATGCACCATGCCATCGCTCCCGAATGGTATCCAAATGGTTGGATGAACACTCCACCGACGTGACCTCGCTTCTTTGGCCAGCTAAATCACCTGACCTCAATCCCATCGAGCACATCTGGGATGCCATCGAGAGAGATGTTCTAGGCTGTGACCCCCCTCAATCAAATCTTCGTGAACTGTGGGAGCTTGTTCAGGGGTCGTGGATCCGTATGGCTTCCCAACGCTTCCGGTGTCTTGTAGAGTCCATACCGAGACGAATCGCCGCCGTCATCAGGGCGAAAAGTGGTGCTACACGTTAGTAGATAGGTATCTCTAATTCAATTGCCCTTCAGTGTACTATCAACTAATTTCAGGTAGGTCTTAACAGCCATTTCTGTCAAGATCTATACCTGAAATTAGTTGATATTATGCCTCGATGTGTTGTCGCTGTCATACAAGCAAAAGGTTGGCCGATTAACTATTAATTGCGATAATAAAGCCATTTGTCCCAAAACATTGTGGTGTTCGAATACGTTTGATAATATAATGTATATACATTTCAATTTTACTCTTTGTCTTTGGGTTTGCACATCATACGCGTTGTTTTCAGTACCCAGAATTGTCTTAAGTAAATGAAAACTAAAAGTTCGTCGTATTTGGATGAAGAAAATTTCTCTTTTTCATTGGTGTGCAAAAACTTCGTTCTAGTGAAGTAAATTAATCAATGTCGATAAAAGAAGAACTGTATTTTTGGGAAAATATCACAGTTTTTTCTAGCTCTTCTAACTTATAACGAAGTGAATTCCTCCGTCATTTTTATCCGCACCAGGATTCGAACCCCGGTCCCCTCATTCCGGAATAAGTTGCTCTACCAATTGAGCTACGCGGACTCTATTCTGATTCCTATCTGCCTTTATGTCGTGTGCGTCCTTCGGGCAGGTACGTCACATCATCTCCCCCTTATTTTTTTTTTTTCGAAGTGCTGGAGAAGGGATTCTCTTATTTTTCCTATCTCGCGGTGTGGAAATAACATCACACCAATGCGAGATTTTGAACGGTCGGGTCATCCGGATAGTTCGGGCGCCATTATAACGAAGTGAATTTCTCCGTCATTTTTATCCGCACCTGGATTCGAACCCCGGTCCCCTCATTCCGGAATAAGTTGCTCTACCAATTGAGCTACGCGGACTCTTATTCTGATTCCTATCTGCCTTTATGTCGTGTGCGTCCTTCTGGCAGGTACGTCACAAACTGACGATTGTGTATTCTGTGTTCTCAGCACCAAGCAACGTAGATGGCACGTTTTCCCGATTCCTGTGCAAATACCTGCCAACATCAGTTGCAAGATAAAACGTGCTTTGTGCAATTTATTTATAACAATTCTCGCGCCTGCGTTGCATGGAGCATGTGCAATATTTTCATGCGCCGTGTATGTTATAACTATTTCCCAAGGAAGAAGACGCTGCGATCTATTTTATGAGTTCAGCTGGCTTTCTTTTACGTCACCAACAGCATTCCGTGGAATTTTATGATTTCCCCCATGTGTATCCAGTTTCCGAATTATATTGCCGGGTTCTTTACGATGCCGCATTCCTCACAGCAAACATATTATAAAGGACTGCTGGATGAAATTTATTGACTAGGACGTTCAGCATTTGCGGTCATCAATGATTTTAAATGACATTTAATGACCGTCTACTTTTTCGGCCGTGTGTAAGTTTTACGGATGTTTCATCATCCATAAGCGTACAATCCGGACACTATAGTGATTATGGATGTTGAAACACCCATAACCACTAATGTCCGGATTATTTGCAATTCCATATTTTTGCCATTTTCGACTTTAGTGCATATATGAATGCATAAAACGCGAAAATTACCCGTAAAAATTCGATTTTCAAGCAAAAGTATTTGTACACCTTATTTGATCTTTTAACTCACGCTTACCTAATACGTTTACTTAAAAAAAAAAAAGAATTTACGCTTATTAATCTTCCTGGACCTGGAAAAGCAAGCAATGGCTCAAACTGAAAGAACTTTTTTGCTCGGCAGTAGATCAAAGAATTGGTAGTCCACTGAAACTACCTTCCTCCACATTTGGCAGCAAGAAACGTGGCATCAGAAATGCCTTTTATCAATCCCCGATGCAGAGTTGATGTCTGGTAGTCCTGGCTGAAAGTTTCTCTCAAGTACCCCAAAAGCTAAAGCGAAAATCACTTAGAGCTTCGCCAAAAACAACTTGCGACATTTAGTTTGGGGAACTATACTCCGAGTCAACCTAAGAGTGAATCACTATGAAGAGTACGAAACGGCTACCTCCGCTACGAAAAATAGTCCCTATCGTTTAGAGTGAAAAGCATCAGAATTATTGCTTAGAATCCATTTTTTTTTTTTTTTTTTTTGCTCAACAGTTTATCAGACAAAATTGCTATGTAGAAAAAAAAAATTCTAGAAGTTAGAGCGCTTTTAGAAATAAATTTGTTCTGAGAAGTTGCTGAATCAAGAGCTTCGCACTTTCGGCTATTTCTGCCCACTTCGGATACAACTCAGACAGGAGGGCCGCGGGTGGCCTAGTGGGCAACGTTCGTGACTACCACGGAAAGGACCTCAGGTTCGATCCCAGGCAGATACGAACGCTCGATCCACTAAATATCCGCCGTGCGTCGGATGGGCACGTTAAACCGTCGGACCCCGGATACTGGCCCCCCGGTAATAAATAAGGGCGTCTTCCTCCCCCCTTTCTACTTCGCTTCCGTGTCACTTTCCTATCGGGCACTCTAGCCCAAATCTCCTAGCTTCCTATTTCTAAAGGTTGTTTAAGACTTGGGGTCAGATACTCCCTTCCTAAAATCCTCTACATATGAAGGGTTGGAAGACCTCTCCCAACATTAACAACACAGAGGCAATAAATTGACAATCGGGGAAACTTGAAGGGTGTCTTACTTAAACAGGCAGTAGGGGAAGCAGTTCGGCCTCCCTCAGACCCCCACTGCTTGTGAGATGTGTGTGTGTGGGGGGGGGGGGTCAGAAAGGAAACAGTAGAAGAGCACATTGACGCGGATGGATACCGTTCTTGCGTTCCACGTCGAGATGTGATAAGGTTCTCCCACCTTTCCCAGTAGTACACTTTTAGGGTGAATTGGAGCATAGTTTTCAAACCTACTGATCTCATCATGCCAAATGCTAGCCAGGTCCAGTGATGTAGTTCTAATCAAAAAAGTGCCATAGTGGTGAACTGATTAGGTAAAAACGCATTGGAAAGAAGTCCTTAAAGGCATTTTGCTATTTCTATTGTTCAGTATATTTTATAATTTTTTATTACTATTTATTTTTATTTAATTTCGTTAATTTGTAGTATTTTGAATAAAGTTAAAATGTTGTAAGTAATGCTGTATCATTTCACACGATTAAAAATGTTCAGTGTGATTATTACTTGACTCACACTGAATAGATACGCCATTTTCCTAAGGTTCTAGGGGATATCTGTTGTGTTGTTCTTCAGGAATCAGAGAAAGGGTAGCTTAGTAAAAAAATCACTCGCACGCATAAAACTCCTGTTACGTAGCTGCATAGTTTCTCTCTGCAGTTTTTTCTCCGAACAATGAAATAATTTTGAGGACTACTGTCTAAACAATGGACTTTATATTCCCTTTATACCGCCCCTGTGGCCGATTGGTCAGAAGTGTGGGTTTCTGGTCTGAGCTCCGCATGCAACATGGATGGCGCGCATCTCCCGCTCTAAATCTGGGACGGTCAGCGGCATATAACCCTCATAGCAGCTCACAGTGCAAGTCAAACTCAGAAACAAACATTCTGTTTACTATTATGATCCATGAGATATCCTAATGTGTCATCCGACAGTTTAATCTCATGCTTGCGATACAAATATTGTTTTTTAAGATTATATATCAAACACAGTATTCGCTACTTTTTTTTTTGTTTTTGATTGTAGGTTTAACGACCACCGTGAGCAACTCAATGGGCTATAAGCAGTCACCCGTCCCTAATTTAGGGTAATCGGTTCCAGGAAAGGGAAAGAACCAGTGCCGTAAGACAAACACAACATCCATACCTCACCGGGATTCGAACCCGGACCCCTTTCGAACGAATGATCAGAGATCATCGCTTAGACCACTGCACCACCGGGGCGGCATTCGCTATTTTCGAATATATGAACATCTAAAAAAATTCTTTACCCATTTTCTGCAACCACCTAACTATGAAAAGTGCCTTAGCACCGCTAAGGCTAGAAAAATAATGCCTTAGCGTCGCTAACCCGCGTTAAGGTCCTTCTACACCCTTGGCTAGGTCAGATAAACACAACAGATCTCTGGGTAACTTTTTGCAATTGCTCAACATCGGAAAAAAATGTAATGATTCTATCAACGGTGATATGTTTGGGAATCACTATGACGAGTTCCACCAATGAAAGAGAAACACTATATAAATACTGAATCCTATCCCATGAAGTGTCGGAACAATAGTTAATTTCATCATTACTCAACACTACATTTTACTAAACTATCTTCGAATATTATTTCATCACGTTTTACATAAAGGTAGCAATATCTCATTGCAATCTGCGTAAATTACGAGAACTTGATGCTAAATGCCATTACAAAAAATGCATTTTTGTTGCTATGAAAACGGTGCGTCGTAGCGAAATTTGGCTTTCTCTCGACACCTGGGGGGGGGGGGGGGATCACACTTGCGATTCAGCTTCTCTTTCCATCTTGAGGTCGGATTTTAGTTTGCGCACCCGCAGATGGGCTACATCCCATTTCATCGGTGTCAGGGTCATTTCTTACGTTCGTCTAAATCTGAAAAATATAATAATAATAATTAATGTTATTTTTGAAAAACTAAACAGTCGAAATAAAGGGTAAATCAAAATGATGTTCCCGATTTAAATGAATTTGTATTCATGTTTAATGTAAAGTAGATACACATAACTAGTACTGTTGAAAGGCCCATTTCATACAATTTTGTACAACTTAGTTATAAATGTTCAATGTGCGCTCCACGCGTAGCACGGCACACATCAAGTCGGTAGTCAAGTTCCTGTCAACAGTGACGTCAGAACCCTTTTTTGACAGCGGGGGCAAGATGTCGGAGAAAAAAGTATTTCATCATTATATATAATTTATCGTACTACTGTAAAAGAAGACGCGCTAAACTTCATTACGAAAATTTCCTGGAATTTTTTTTTTTTTTCGATTCAACATTCATCTTAAAAAAAAAAAAAAAAGACATTTTTATATCCATATAGCTTCTCCGTCTAAACTAACTGTACACATAAACGGCCTTGAACTATAGACTTTGATACTTCTGGTTTGTTACCAATTCCACAGGAATTGTAGCTGCAGACGCTATAATTAAACATTGAAGGAACCTATATCTCATTCCTCACAATGCTTCTTGTGGTCATCGTTTTCGTCATTTTCACTCTCATCTGTTGGACGAAGGTGCAGCTACGCTGCAAACCATTATTGGCGAAGCCTGCGACATGAAAGCAGTGTTTTCGTTTTTACAAGATATTGACTTTTTTAAACTTATTTAGCTTTTAACCTGTTCACTATCATATTTCATTTTTACCACATCAGCCTGTTTTTAACCTTGTGTACGTTTTTTATTGATTTTGTTTTGTTTTGATGTCTTTTGTTTGGCGCTCTTTGGCCACCCATGGCCCTTGCGCCATTAAAATCTACTCACCAACCAACCAACCAACCTCACAATGCTTCCATTTTCCTATTTAGTTTTACTCATTTTTTTAGAGGAAGAACTAATTATTTACACTTGAGGAGACACAAAACGTTACTGGTCTTCAAACGGGAATCAGTCTACTGGACTGTTTAATGGGGCTAGCATTTCTTGTGGTCTCAGGAGTTGCATTAAGAAAAAACAGATTTCCAGATAGTTCATGGTAAAAAACAAAGAGCAATACTCAATTTCTATCAAAATGAACTTACAAAAAACCCCGAATGTTTGAGATTTCCAATCACGAACATATGTAATTTGGAAAGAAAGAACACTGAATAGGCAAATGTGATTCTCCCCCCCCCTACTCATTTGCGTGCGGGGGCCCCGCGGTTCCGACGCTGGTGCCTGCCAAACTCTTTTTAGCATGTCGGTGTCAATTTCTGTGATGGCTGCTGTGATGCGAGCTTTCAAATCAACCAGCGTCGTTACAAGTGGTGGCCCACAAGAAAAGAAAAAAAAAGCACAGAGACCTGGGGATCGTGGTGGCCGCCGCAACAATTTCTGCGGAACACCAAGTTCTCGACCTGCTCGATAAGTGGATTTCTGAGGGCTCCTTACGTAGCTTACCCGAACACGCACCACTACGTAGTTTCCTATCGACCGACGTCCAGTCGATTTTCCCTTGCAAATGCATCCCGTGTCTTGAAATCGTGAATACCAGTTTCGAACTGACTTACCACTAAGGTGGCTCTATCCCAAATTTTGTCCGAAAATGCCGTTGAACATCAGTCACAACTGACTTGTTTGTACATGAAAATCGAGAACACAAAATGCCATCTATTGTCCGCTTGCCGCCATTATATCTTGTCTCTTCTGCCGGACTTTTCGCGCCATCTACCAACCACCCGCGGAATCAGTAGTGGGGCATTGGAACTTGAAGAAATTACCTTTCTAAAGTACACATCTCTCAACTAAAAATACTCATTACATGTCGCGTAGTAACCGGGAACATCATTTTGACTTACCCTGTACTTATTGTTGCCACCGCGATAGTTTAGTCAATACAGTATTTACTTTTATGACTCGTATATCAAGAATTAGTAAACCGTATTGTTTGTTGTTTTTTACTACTGATAGGAGGCTGATAGGTCTGTAGTTCCCGAGATCCTCAATGCCACCTTTTTATGTAGCAGGATCATTGTAGCATTGTTCCAATCCTCAGGAATCTTCCCTTCATTAAGGCATCCAGTGAAAACTTCGGCGAGTACTGTTTCAATTTCTCCACTTGCTTCTTGTATGATGTCTACGGTAATTCCATTTTCTCCTGAAACTTTTCCCCGTTTCATGTTCTTGATTGCACGTGCAACTTCTGCTGGGAGGACTGGAAGAACTCTGGTGCTGGTACCTTTCATGATGTCTGGAGTACATGAATCATCCCTTTCATATAGTTTTGAGTAGAAATCTTTCACTCTTGTCAAAATTTCACCTCTATTTCTTGTTACAGAACCATCTTCTTTTCTCAGAGCCATAACGTGTTTTCTTC
Organism: Macrothele yani; assembly: GCA_039090855.1. Lineage (NCBI taxonomy): Eukaryota > Metazoa > Arthropoda > Arachnida > Araneae > Macrothelidae > Macrothele > Macrothele yani. The sequence goes on from CM077004.1 coordinate 40,227,981, forward strand.
CCTTACATAGATGTCCCTTTGCTATCTTCAAGCTTTGATTGTTTTCAATTGCTTTCCTCACTAGTTCACAGTTGAATTTCCTTACATCTTCAGTGATACTTTTTCGTACGGTCTTGCATAGCTCTATATATTCCACTTTGGAAGTCATATCTCCTTTAGTTGTCCTCATCTCTCTTCTTTTTTGCATCAGAATTTTGATTTTTCCTGATAATTTGTTCGCATGCAACTTGTTCTTAGTACCAGCTATTTTTGCTGCTGTTTCCATAAGAGCCTTCAGCAGTTACAATGACTTTAAAGTCCTGCGGTATTGAAGATGCATACATTAATTTTATGAATAACATCTATGAAAATGCAAGTGCAAAGATTCGGCTATTTGAGAATACAGCACCCATAAAAATTGGAAAGGGAGTGAGACAAGTTGACACTATATCTCCCAAACTCTTTAATACCACACTGCAAAATGTCTTTCAATCACTGAACTGGGAAAACAAAAGAATAAAGATTAATGGCGATTACCTAACTCACCTACGTTTTGCTGATGACGTAGTCATTTTTGCAACTACCCCATCAGAGCTGCAGAGTATGACCGAGGAACTTGCTGACAAGAGTAAAGAAGTGATATTAAAAATGAACTTCCAGAAGACAAAAGTGATGTACAATGGTTTTACAAAAAATGAAGATTTATTGATTGATGGGGAAAAGCTGAAGACAACCAATACCTACATTTATCTTGGACAGCAGATATCAAGTGAGGGTCACATTGGTGAAGAAATTAATCGGCGTATAAAACTTGCCTGGAGAGCTTTTGGAAGAAACAGTATAATTTTCAAGAGCAATATGCCATTATGTCTTAAAAGAAAAGTGTTTGATCAGTGCATCCTTCCAGTGCTTACGTATGGTGCAGAGACGTGGACGTTAACTAAAAGAGACATACAAAGACAACAGACAACTCAAAGAAGCATGGACAGATGCAGGCTCGGTGTAACCAGGAGAGATAAGAAGAGGAACTCGTGGATCAGAAAAATGACAAGAGAGGAAGACATCATGATTAGAGTTAAATCTTTGAAATGGCAATGGGCTGGACATATTTCCAGAAGGACAGACCATCGATGGACAACCGAAATTTTAGACTGGATTCCAAGGGTCAGAAAAAGACCCAGAATAAGACCACATGTGAGATGGGTGGATGAAATTCGAAAGTATGGGGGAGTAACATGGAGGAGATTGGCACAAGACAGACCGTTGTGGAAGAAACTTGGGGAGACCTTTGTCCAGCAGTGGATTCATAATGGTTGACAATGATGATGATGATTGTTTGTTGTTTTGGTTTAATTCCATTAGTATGTATCGGATTGCGGGTCGGTGTGGTCGTGTGAGTGACACGGATAAATGAAATGAGTTGTACGTAAATAAATGTATACTCTTGAATCACTTGTGATATTTCGCTCCCACGAAGATCTTGCCATGCGAAAGATGCATAGCATAAATTATCTACAAAGATTTTTTTAGACTCAGAACTTCTGTTTTATCAATTACCTTTGCCTTTCTACTCTGGGAAACATGATTCCATTTATTCCTACCACGCGAAAAAAAGAAACAACAAAGATGACACCGAATTCTCGAGTTTAATGAGCACGTCTTTTGAATCCGTTCTGTCGAGAATTAAATTTATCAAAGCTACACAAAGTCAATGGAACCAGTCTGGAAAACAGTGGTATCTGACCGAAGAAAGAAGGCCGCCCCGGTGGCGCAGTGGTCTAAGGCGTTGGCCTCTTATCATTCGTCCGAAGGGGTCCGGGTTCGAATCCCGGTGAGGCATGGATGTTGTGTTTGTCTTACGGCACTGGCTCTCTCCCTTCCCTAGAACCAGTGACCCTAAATTAGGGACGGGCGACTGCTTATAGCCCATTGAGTTGCTCACGGTGGTCGTTAAACCTCCAATCAAAAAAAAAAAAAAAAGAAAGAAGATTTTCATCCGGGTTTTTTATCTTGCAGATACTGCTGTAAACGGAATGATGAACTTACGCTCTGTGGTTGCAGACTTATGAGTTAAGAAAATTTTGAATTAATATGAGAAACATTTCGCAGCGGAAACGCTCTCCAACAAAGAAATAATTTTTCAAATCGGAATCTTCGAAGCAGAGTTATGGACAAATATAAGACACGCATCTACGCCCCCTAGCGGGAAAACCATGCATTATTTTAGCAAGAAAGTACTCTCAAAATCTTTTTTGATGTGGGCGGTATAGGTCCAAGAAAAAAGAATTTAGACGAGTTTTCAAAAGTTCAGATTTTGCTGCAAATACATCAGAAGAAGAAATTAACACTTTTGCTTCCTGGTGGCCAAACCATTCTTTACCGGATATAAGAAATTATATGAAAAGCATTTTCCATCACGAGCTGGATGCGATACAGGAATAATTTTTTAAATCCGAGTTTTAGAAGCAGAAATATCGGGGAAAAGCAGAAATATCGGGGAAAACACAATTTACCTTTGAGCCCCCTAGCGGAAAGTCTATGAATTACTTGAAAATTTTAAATTATTATGAAAAACATTTCGCGTCAGAAACACTATACAACATAGAAGGAATTTTTCAAATCGGGTCCCTAAAAGTAGAGATATTGACAAAAATACGATGTACATCTACGCCCTGTGGCGTGGAAACCATGCATTATTTTAAGAAGAAAATATTCCTAAAAGGTCAGTCGATGAGTAGTATCGGTCCACAAACAAAAATTTTGCAATCCAGATTTTAGAAGCTCAGATTTTGCTGCAAATAAATCAGAAGCGGAAATTAAGTCTTACGGCCCCGTGGTGGCCAAACTATTTTTTTTTTTTTACCAAAAATTAGAAATTATATGCAAGAGATTTCCCATCAGGAGATGTATCCGGTGCCAGAAAGAATTTTTCAAATCGGACTTTTAGAAGCAGAGATATCGGGGGAAGCGCAATTTACCTTTACACCCCTACCGGAAAGTCTATGAATTACTTGAAAATTTTGAAATTATATGGAAAAACATGTCACACCTGTAACTCTATCCAATAAAAAAACATTTAAAATCAGACCATTAGAAGCAGAGATATTGGCAAAAATAAGATATATATCTATGCCCCCTGGCTGAGAAACCATGGAATATTTTAAGAAGAAAATATTCCGAAAAAGTTTGTCGAAGTGAATAATATCGGTTTAAGAAAAAAAAATTTCAATCGAGATTTTAGAAGCCCAGATTTTACGGGAAATACATCAGACGCAAAAATTAACATTTACGCCTCCTGGTGGCCAAAGTATTCTTTACCAAAAATCAGAAATTATACGCAAAAGATTTTCCATCAGGATCTGTATCCGTCGAAGAAAAAAAAAATTCAAACCGGAATTTTAGAAGAGATATCGGGGAAAACGTAATATACTTTTACGTCCCCTAGCGGAAAATCTGTGCGTGATTTAAAAAAGTAACTATACCTAAAATACTCTTCGACATAAATGGAATCGAAAGATAAAAGAAATGTTTTAATCGGATGCTTAGAAGCAAATATATGTAATAAAACGTATTTTAAATTCGACATCATCTGCATTTACGCCCTCTAGCGGCAAAATTGTTCATCATAAAAAAAAAAAAAAAAAGAAATAAAGGATCATCATTCGCAGATTTCAAGCTTCCCAATGCAAAATTATTTTTTCGAATCGGACTAATAGTTGCAGAGATATGGTGTGTACAGACGGACGGACAAACCGATAACATAAGCACGACCTTTTTTAACAAAAGACGTGCCAAAAAGTACATTCAGTTTTGTACAAAATGGACAAACAGAATCATCTGGTTGTTTGGACAACAAAAACTTCCGCAGCACAAAATCGAAAGTGGAATAAGAAATGAGTCTGAAAATAACTCTCAAAAACTACGTCATAACGGCGCGTTCTTCTTTCTTTCTATTTTTTCCTCTTCTTTTTTTTTTTTTTTTTTTTATTAAAGAGAATCAGGCTTCACAGAATTTGCGCAACATCAAAGGAATCTCTAATTTTGTACGTAATGTTTTGAAGGCTGTAAATGACGTAACAGGTATTCCCAAGGAAGTCGCTCTTCTTTTGTTCGTTTCCCGAAATAAGCGCAATCGAGAATTATGTGCGATCATCCAAACCAGTTACACTTACATTTAGAAAGGTGTTGCTAACATTTAATTCCTATTCACTGGGAATTATCGTGAAGTATGGCTCAGTGCACGGGACGGTGAGCCAGCAAAATTTTTTCGTGAGAAATTATTCACAAAAAATATTTTTCTGACAAACTCTCTTGGAAATTAGAGTGTTTGTCCTGTATCAAAAATTATTGTTTAAACCAGTTAGCAAGAAAAAAAGAGAAAACAACCCGTACCTTGCTGAATGAATTAGCGTGGCTGAAGAACACGATAATTATTCCGCCATATATGACGAGGGCCGTAGCCAAACTCTATACTTAGGGCAGGCTCCATAAAATTTAGGGCATGCTCAAAAAAGCTATATACTTTTTACCTTTTTTTGAGCATTACTGAAATTTTACAAATTTCAACCCAGACTAAGTACCTTATCTAGGTACATTAGGTACAAAAGTACCATTTTTGATTAACATAAATAAAAAAACAAGAAACATTTTGTAAAATAAAAATACATTTACACTGCTGGCCACCCAAAATGCAACACCAAGAAGGAAGCATCCGATTGGCCTGAAATTCGCAGCATGCGTCGCCCGCGAGAGGACATGCAAGCGAATAGCATTGCAGGGCATATGCAAATCATGTACGCCCGGCACGCCACCGAGAAGCACATAAGAAGGGTGCACAGAAAGCATGGTGTGAGTTGTGGAATTGTGCTGTGTTGCCGGACCTGTGCGCGGGAAGCTTCCTGATGCCTCGTTGCAGAATACTGCAGTCATTCCAGCACGTTTCTGAGTTCGACAAAGGACGAATAGTGGCTTATCGCGACAGCGGTTTATCGTACTGCGACATCGGCGCTCGTGTAAGACGACATCCAGCCACAGTGAGGCGAGTATGGGTTCGGTGGGTGCAGGAGGGACAGACGGACCGACGTGAGCGATTGCCGCAGCCGCGGCACACCACCGAACCAGAGAACCGGCATGTTGTGGGGCGGGCTTTGACGGATCGCACCACCACATCACGATCGTTAGCGCAGGAATTATGGTGTGTTGCGCAACAACCTGTGTCAGCACGTACCGTTCGACGTCGTCTGCAGGAGCGGGGACTTGTCGCACGGCACCCATTGCTCCGATTACCATTGACGTTACACCACCAGCGAGTGCGGCGGCAGTGGGCCGTTGAACGCCGCTCCTGGACTACGGAAAGGCACGACAATGTCTTTTCCGACGAACCCCGCTTCTGCCGGCAGCACCACGATGGTCGGATCCGAGTGTGGCGGCACCGCGGCGAGAGACTGTATGACGCCAGCATTATGCATCGCCATACCGGTCCGTCGCCTGGCGTTATGATTTAGGGCGCAATTGGATATGACATCCGCACCCCTCTGGTACGCATCGCCGGTACACTCAACAGCCACCGCTACATCTTCGACGTTTTGGAGCCTGTAGTCCTCCCTTACCTGCAGGACCTGCCAGCGGCCACGTTTCAACAGGATAATGCGCATCCGCACGTGGTACGCACCGTGCAACAATTCTTCACGGCCTACAAGGTGTCACTGCTGCCGTGGCCGGCCTGTTCTCCCGATATGTCGCCCATCGAACACGTCTGGTCGCTGATCGGCAACCGATTGGCCCGGCAAGCATCACCCACGCTACGCCTGATGAACTGTGGCAACGTGTGGAAGCAGCCTGGACCGACATACCTCAAGCCCACATCCAAAGCCTCTTTCGTTCGATGCCGCGGTGTGTATCGGCCGTTATTGCCAGCCATGGGGGCCACACGAACTATTGATTTCTGCATGTTCCGCAAGTTGCACGGGCATGTAAGCTCAATCGTTTCATCTTTGTATCTGTTGTTATGTGTCTAGTAAATCTGACTTTGTTATCTCGTGTCCTTCTTGGTGTTGCATTTTGGGTGGCCAGCAGTGTATAATCGTTGCTTACCAATAGAAAATCAAAAAAGTTGTAGTAGTCGGTTCTTTTGACCATTACATTTTCTCAAAAGTAAGTCCACGTCGGAAGCATTTGTGCGGTTTAGTTCAAACGCAAGAAGGGGCATTCATTGGGGTCACATCAAAAGCCGCTGTGGCCAGTTAATTCTCGTTAAAACAGAAAAGGTGGATTCATAAGTAACCGTACTACAGCCGTAAGTCTTGGCTGTCGCCAATAAATAATAAGTATCCCTGAAGACTACTCGCTGCTTAAAAATTCATAAAAAATGACTGAATTTGGGTTTTCTTTCTTATGGGTTTGCATGAATCTGTTGACTACTGCAAATTCTTCTGGAGATGGAAGTTTGATGCTTAAAGTTTGCAAATATTTGACTTTGTCTAAATCAGTATTTTCGCCTTCAGCACTGGAAACTGCAATTAGGAGTATCATTTTCTATGAATCATTGGCAGGACAGGCGCAAAAATTTTCAGGGCAGGCGCGCCTGCCCTTGCATCCCCTGACTACGGCCCTGTATATGACGTATACTATAATTTAACTTTCACTTTTAGTTGTCTTTCTCTGTGTACATTTTGAGTTCATTCTCTTTTTGCTTTTCATCCTTAACGTTATATTGTTTTCGCTCGCTAAATGTATGCTGGCACCAGTTTTGAAGTCACATGGTGCGTGACGTGCAGGCGTGGCCTTGTGACGTACTACAGAGGTTTTTTTTTTTTTTTTTTTTTTTTTGATTGGAGGTTTAACGACCACCGTGAGCAACTCAATGGGCTATAAGCAGTCGCCCGTCCCTAATTTAGGGTCACTGGTTCCAGGGAAGGGAGAGAGCCAGTGCCGTAAGACAAACACAACATCCATGCCTGACCGGGATTCGAACCCGGACCCCTTACGGACGAATGATCAGAGGCCAGCGCCTTAGACCACTGCGCCACCGGGGCGGCACTACAGAGGTAAATCACGTGTCAAGACGACGTCATTTTTGACGTCACGGTTACTTCCGGATGGTCAAGAGAAATTTCGGCTGCTAAGGTTCCCATAGGATTAACATGGGGAAGCCATTTTTCTGGACCCTGTGTCACTCGATTGGTTGAAGTTTTAGAAATGGTTAAAAGTTGTGTGGCGTATGGGTGCTTCTTAAAGTACGAGTAAGGTAGTGGAATTTCCGTTTATCGCTTTCCAACGGCAGAAAAATGCCTGATTATGTGGGAAATAGCCGTAAATCGGAAGGCATGGTCGCCCAATCAGTATGACAGGATCTGCAGTAAACACTTCATTTCAGGTATCGTAAATCTGCATATTTTACTACGTTAATAGTCGAACTTATATCGGTACATTTTCTTGCTCACTCTCATGTATTATTTTCAAGCTTTTACGTAAATCCTTGTTATTCTGTTTAAAATGCTCTGAATGCATGACTGATGAACTTTGCTATCGAATCGGAAATTGCTAAGCCTTCGTGATCTTTCAAGATTTTGTACTGTTACTGATTTCTAAATACTGAAACAGATGCATCTTTTTTCTGAACCGAAATTTGAGGATATATGTCCACAATAGAGTTAGACAGTGCTGTCATACACTATTGTGTCGTCCGTTTTTCCGGATCTGTTTTTTTTTTTTTTTTTTTGGTGAAAAAATAGTCCATTTTTCGGGATATGATAAGTCGGTATTTTCTTTTTTTTAATTGCAATACACACTGGAACCACTCAGAAATGTAACAACTTACCTTAGACCGGATAAGAAATTTTTCGTTTTCAGTCTTCAGAATTAATACATTTCTAACCCACTCATTGGTAAAATATTTATATGCATCAAGGCTTTTATAAGTTTTTTACAGCTTCTCCGGAATAACACGAAAAACTGCCTATTGAATAGTTATAGATATCGTGATAGTTCAGATCAGGGAGGTCCGTAGCAACACAAACTTCCAGACAATAAAAATATCTTTCAGGTATGTCATATGGATCTTCTATGCCATTCATTATTTCTAAGCTTTTCTTCGTAACGTTGCTTTTCCACCACATTAAGATGGCAGACTTTGTCAGAAAGAACAGTTTTTTAACTCTATTTAGAGCAACAGCAGCCATTGAAAAGCATGGAGAGAGATCAGCTTGAGTACTTTCTAACCACCCGGAAGTCTAGCAGACAGTTTTGCGACGTCACGTGCAAAGGCTCTATACATTACGTAGTTGGGTGAGCAACTTATTCAGGAGTGAGAGTGACACGCTGCTGGTGGCCTAGTGGTTAACGTTCGTGGTAATAAATAAGGGCGTCCTCCTTCCGCTTTCTACCTCGCTTCCGCAAGCCTTTCCTGTTGGGCACTCTCGTCCAAATCTCCTAGCTTCCTGCTTCCAAGGGTTGTTTAAGACCACGGGTCAGATACTCTCTTCCTAAAATCCTCTACAGAAGTTTCTCGAATTTGCCGTAGTCGATTTACGGTAATTGTGGCAGTAAGGCAGTGGTAATAACTGAGCAAATCCCGCCGCTGCCGACGGAACCCGTGCGTACTGCTGACAGGACTTTGAGCGAGGCCAATATGCTGGACTGCGAGAAGGATAGACTTTCCTCCCGCGACATCACCAATCGTGTTGGACAAAATGCGAGCACTGTGATGTGAATATGGTGCCAGTGGGAAGAGGAAGGTCTGATGCACCGACTGAAGTGCCAGGGGGAAGAGGAAGTTCTGATGTATCGACTAAGGTCCCAGTGGGAAGATAACTTCGGATGCATCGACTGAAGTGCCAGTGGGAAGAAGTTCCAATGCACCGACGGAGGTGCCAGTGGGAAGAGGAAGAAATGATGTACTGACTGATGTGACAGTGGGAAGAGGAAGATCTGATGCACGGAATGATGTGACAGTGGGAAGAGGAAGATCTGATGCACCGGCTAAGGTGCCAGTGGGAAGAGGAAGAAATGATGCACCAACTTAGGCGCCAGTGGGAAGAGGAAGATCTGATGCACCGTCTTAGGTGCCAGTGGGAAGAGGAAGTTCTGATGCACCTACTGAGGTGCCAGTGGGAAGAGGAAAGTCTGATGCATCTACTGAGGTGCCAGTGGCAAGAGGAAGATCTGATGCACCGGCTGAGGTGCCAGTGGTAAGAGGAGGGTCTGATGCACCGACTGAGGTGCCAGTGGGAAGAGGAAAGTCTGATGCACCAACGTGAGTGGTGTGAATCCCATCCCCAGTGACGGACGAACGCGCGGAAAGACCACTGTTTCCACCGTATGGTGTTTGTGGGCTGAACAGCCATGACCCGATGGTTAGCACAACAATGGAGGTCTGCGTCATATCAAGGGTTGTCTTAAAGCTCTGTCCAACCCCGTTTTTGATTTGTTTTTCTTTTCAGAGAGGCTTCGTCGCTCGTCGTCGGTTACTTCGATTTCCCTTGACCACAGACGTCTGCGGCTGCAATGGGACAAAGAACGCAAACACTGCCGTGATGAATGCCAGCGCAGAGTGTTTTCCGGAGAGTCGCGGTTTAACTTAACGACCTACAACGGACGTATCCTTGTATGGCGACACTGTGATGAACAGCTGATGGAGACATGCGCTGTGCAGCTTCATACGAACCCAAAACCGGACGTTCTGGTGTGGAGTGCTGTTGGATTTCATTTACATTGCTATCTTCTATGCATTGCAGGAACCATGACCAGCCAGCGGTATATCGCGGAAGTTGTGGAGGATAAAGTTTTGCAATAACCGAAGGTGGTGTCCTTCAATAGGACAATGCCCGATCACATGTAGCGCTAAATGTCTTACAGCTCCTGGATGCCCTACATATGCCACGTCTTCCTTGTCCAGCGCGTTCGCTTGATTTGTTCCGCTTTGAATTGTCTTTATGCGTCATAGCTTGCGTAAATATGGTTCGCTTTCGATTAAATTTTAGTATGTTGTAGGGGACCACCTGGGGACGAACCCTATTGAAAATTGACGAAAGGGAGTCAAAGGTCAGGACAGATCCATTCCATCGCCCTTATCCCATACTGTTAAAGGAGCGCTTCTTGTATGTATGTAAATTTCATTTTGAAAACGGTTCTAAGGATTTTGATGAAAGTCGTTAACTTACAGTTTTCCGGTACTAGAAATCGATTTAGCTTGATCTCGACTTAAGGAAAATTCGTTTAGTGGGCTAAATAACCACACCGAATTACCACGTTTTTAGTGTCATGGCGTCGTCCCATGAATGTTACCCAGGCTTAGAAATCTTATGACGTCACACTCTCGCGATTGAGATGTTGGCGCGCGGTCACGCCATCTGTCTCATTACGTCACGCGCTGTGTGTGAATCCTATTAAAGTTTTGTGACGTCACACTCTTGCGAGCAGGTGGTCGCAATTCCCATCTGCCTCATTACGTCACGCATTATGTGCGTATGTCCGTCCGCACTATAACTCGCGTAAAAATCGTTCGATTTCGATGAAATTTTAGTATGTGGTAGGGGAACACCTGGGAAGGAACCCTACTGAAAGTGAACGAAATGGGGTCAAAGGTCAGGATATAGGAGCGGAATCACTTCCATCGCCGTTATGCATCATAACTTACGTAAAAATGCTTCGATTTGGATGAAATGTTAGTATGTTGTAGGGGCCAGCCTGGGAATAAATCCTATTGAAAATGGGCATAATGGTGTCAAAGGTTAGGGCACAGGAGCGGGATCTATTCCATAGCCATTACGTAGAAATGCTTCGATTGCGACAAAACTTTATCGTGTTATTTCGGAGGTATACTGAACCAGTTCTGTTGAATATCATCGAAATGGAATCAATGGTCAGGGCACAGGACTGAGATTTATTCCACAGCCATTATCCTCATAACTTGAGTAATGATTTCTGGTATGTTGGAAAGCGTATCATAATCAATGCATTGCAGGATTTTACTAACTTGTTAAATAAAGTTTTCATCACAGGTACGCTGTAAATCAGCCATTTCATTTTAGGGGTATTTAGCAACTCCTGTAGGAATATGAGGTCTAATTCGGACTGTTAGCCAGAACACCGCGCCTCTGATCATTTGTCCACTAGGTAATATTTCGTTAATAGCAAGCCCATTTCATGAGAAAACTGCACGGAAGAAAAGTCATATCGTCTTGATAAAAGTCTGCCTGAAGCGCAAGAAATTAGGCATGGATGAAACTGTCCAAACTTGGATCATCAAAATCACGAAGTCTGGTCAATGCATTTTACAGTCCTTTGTAAAAGTTTAAGACCACCTGTTAGTATTAAGAGATTTCTGTCGTTTGCGTCAGCTACTGTCTTTATTACTCAAATTCCTGTCGGTGTTACGTCATCCTACAGCGGCAGCTGTTGATAGAGTTGAGAGAAGCGTGCAAGCGTCAGTTTGCTTCTGGATTTCAGCTGAGAGGTTTTGTACGTATCGAAGAAGGGCGCAAAAAAGCGTCATTAAGAGTTCAGAAGGCACAAATTGTGACTTTAAATAAGCGTCATTAAGACTCAGAAGGCACAAATAGTGACTTTATGTCATGAAGGATACTCCGAACGGGACGTAAGCAGAAAGGTGAATGTGAGTAAGACTGCTATTCATAATACGATCTATAACGAAGTAAATTTCTCCGTCATTTCTGTCCACGCCAGGATTCGAACCCGGATCCCCTCATTCCGGAATAAGTCACTCTACCAATTGAGCTACGCGGACGTTTTATTCTGATTCCTATCTGCCTTTATGTCGTGTGCGTCCTTCGGGCAGGTACGTCACATCTCCTGGTACGTTACATCATCTCCCCCTTATTTTTTTTATTTATTTATTTATTTATTTTTTTTCGAGGTGCTGGAGAAGGGATTCTCTTATTTTTCCTATCTCGCGGTGTGGAAATAACATTACACCAATGCGAGATTTTGAACGGTCGGGTCATCCGGATAGTTCGGGCGCCATTATAACGAAGTAAATTTCTCCGTCATTTCTGTCCACGCCAGGATTCGAACCCGGATCCCCTCATTCCGGAATAAGTCACTCTACCAATTGAGCTACGCGGACGTTTGTTCTGACTATTATCTGCCTTTATGTCGTGTGCGTCCTTCGGGCAGGTACGTCACATCTCCTGGTACGTTACAGATCATGAAATATCGAGATACAGGTGAATTTAGCGACCGCAAAAGAAGTGGACGTCCAAGAAAAACAACCCACGTGGTGACAACACCATAAGGCGAATAGTTATGCGTTCTCCGAGGAGTTCGTGCAACAAAATCAAGGACTTTTTACATTCAAAAGGGTCTAATATTAGTATCAGCACTGTTTCCCGACGTCTTAGCAAAGATTTTGGATTATAGTCTTATAAACCTGTACATATACCTAGACTAACCTCTGTCATGAAAAAGAAGAGACTTCATTTTGCGAAGCGTCATCAATCGGGGACTGCTGAAAATTGGAGCCAAGTTCTTTTTCCGATGAATCACCTGAGCGTCAATTTGAATCACGTGAAGCCCATGTTCGACTACCAAAAGACAAAAGGTTTGATGCAAAATACACCGTTAGCACCTTGAGGCATCCGCCTAGTCAGATGATATGGGGTACTATGTCAGCATCCGGTACTGCTTCGGTATCCTTTCTGCCAACAGGCACTACCATGACTGGTCCTTTTTATAAGGAAACGTTACGTGAGAAGCTCTTAACACATATGCAAGTGTACAAATGCACAGTCTTTATGCGTGATGGCGTTCCATGCCACAGATCAAAGACAGTAAAGGACTACCTGCAGAGGAAAAACATGACTGTGCTTGACTGGTCCGGTAATAGTCCCGACCTTATGGACCATTTCAAAAGACAAGGTAGCAGAAAAACAGCCATCAGATTCCCAAGCTTTGATTGACGCGATAATGTATACCTGTGATGCAGATGTATTTTAAGTGTCTACTGCAAATCCCTCATTGAGAGTATGCTACATCTTATTCTGTCCTTTATAAAAAACAAAGGTGGCCACACAAAGTACTGATTTCGTTATTTTGTGTTCTAAAGAATGTAAGTATCTATCTCTAGTGTCATTTTTTCAAATCTCTAACTAGTAATTAGTTGTTTCTTTGAAAAGCTTAATTTTCAGTAAATTGACAGGTGGTCTTAAACTTTTGCAAATGACTGTAATTGGTCTAAAGCAAAACGTCTGGCCAAAAGATTCTGATAGAATCTGTCTAACAGGCAAGCATATATGCATGCTGCGCAAATAATGTTTTTTCTTTTCTTTTTTTCTTCTTTAAATAAAGTTTTTTTGTGTGAAGACTAGAAAGGATTTCGGTTTCCTTATCGTCTAACTTTTGTTAAGAATAAATCACGCAGTTTAATTTCTGCTTTAAGGCTAAGATCTCGCAGATGAGTCCTGGTGATGCGAAAACACCGTTGTGCCGTGTTGCCGCTGTATTATATAGTCCAGAAAATAAAATAAAAATAAAAAGATATAAGTCAAGGCAAAGACCAATAGTTATCCTGCTAGATCTTGCCCGATATGGGCACTTCACCTCTGTTATCCATTCTGCGCGTTTCCTGCTGTGTCCTTGAGATAAAATGTTGTTAGCCATTACTTTTATCTTTCAAGATAACATAAAAGAATCAGGGGGCTACGATCACGAGATGAAAGGGAAACAACACCAGGAAAGATAAAAATGCAAAATGATATATAGGAGAAAAAAAAAATTGCGGAAGTGCGGGTCTCTCACTCTCAAAAAGATACTTAAATTTTGGTGATTCGATTTTGACGCAGTATTTCTGAGGTCTTGATTTTAAACACTTATCCAGAGATGAAATTGAACGAAAACAACTGCTCATTATTTTTTATCTTAGGTTATGCAGGATGACATCTCCCCACGTCCTTCATTAAAGTCTATTTAATAATGGATTTCAGTGAAAACCTATATTCAAACACACTGCGAAACGCGATTCTCGTGCATACAACGGCCGTTCCATAAAAACTGAGAGTAAAACCACACAAAATGAAGAAATATAGGTACAGCAAAATGTATGTTATTCTTTCTCGAAGTATCTTACCTCGGATGATATGCAACAGTCCCATCGTTCAGTCCACTTTTCAAACCATGTGGCGAAGGCATTTTGTGGAAACTGCTTTAGAGACCCCTGCACAGCTTGAATAACGTCAGCGTCCGTGTTGAATGTTGCGCCACGGAACTTCTCCTTCATTGATGGAAACAACCAGAAATCGCACGGGGAGAGGTCAGGACTATAGGCAGACTGTGGCGCGATATCAATACTGCATTTCGTAAGAAACTGTTGGGCACAAGCAGCCACATGTGGGCGGGCGTTATCATGGTGTAGGGTCCACTTGCCGACCAGTTCCGGTCGCTTAAGTGTCGTCGCAGACGCTTCAAGATTGAAATGTAATACTCAGCATTGACAGCAATTTGTGGAGGAACGGCATGCTGGTAGACTACACCTTTATGATCAAAGAAAATTATCATCGTCACCTTCCCAACTGATTTGGTGGGTTTGGCGGACTTTTTTTGGAGGAGGCGAGCCTTTGTGTTTCCAGACACTCGTTGCACGCTTCGTGAGGGGTTTGAAGTAGTGGACTCATGTTTAATCGGCAGTGATTACTGTGTTTAGAAAGTTTGGATCCTTTGCAAATATTTGTTTCCACTCATGACACACCTGAACTCTGGCTAACAATTGTCCTCTCGTCATCGTGTGTGTTCTAGTACCCATCTGGATTACACACGATGCAGCAGTAATTTGTCATGTAGAATGCGGAATGCCGACGTTTTTGAAATATCAGTTGACGCCACTATGTCTTCACACGCCATTCGTCGATCTTCTTGCAGGATTGCCCAAACAGTGTTAACAATACGCTTCGTAACAACACTTTCAGGTCGAGCAGGCCTAGGAGCGAGTTCTGCCAACAAACGCCCTTTTTTGAAATCATAGTGCCATTTAAAAATCGTTGACTCACCCGAACATTTATCTCTGTAAGCTTTTATCATTTAATCAACTGTTTCTAGAGCCGTTTTATCTAAACGACGACAAAATTTTATCGCACAGCGCGTTTCACTTCTTAACTCTGAATCACTCACCTCCATAGCTGTATGGCGAGATGCAGACGTACCTAATAAAACAACTGCGCAATAACAAAACCAGAATCGTCTGCCAAGGTTAATAACTTTTGCCCTTGATACTTCCTTAATTCAGTTTTAGTCGTCTGCGTGGTTATGTTTCTCCTTTGCATTGCTGCCAACTCAAAAAAAAAAAAAAAAAAAAATAAAAAAAAACTATCAGTTTTTATAGAACGGCCTTTGTTATATGCTGAAAATGGTCACCACCAGAATACCAACATAACTGCCAGCGGCACTTCATATTTGCGAATAGTTGAACATCTTTAAAATGCCAATTTCGCTTTTTTACCTGCTGTATGTCCCTGAATACCTGCACATAGAAAATTTTCCCTCTATGAATTTACACACGAGCAGGTCCAGCTCACCAATCTCTTACTCATACAGATATCACCATTATTCTTAATAAAATTACTAACATAGTTAAATTCATTAACAAAAAACAGCCCTCCCACAAAGACAACGAACCAAAAGAAAAATTTACATAATCGCCTATAAATAAAAAAGATCATCCTACTACAACAATTTTCCCTCTATGCTATCTCGCTGTCTGCCAACCGCCCATACACTGACATCACTAATTATTTTTAAAGCTTGTTGCACACTCTTTTTTAAACCGCCACCTGCGCAGAAAACAACTAAAGAAGCTTATCTCATGTGTACCTTTCGTTGTGATTCAAAGAGTCTCATTGTCACTATTTCTAGTTCACAGAATTGTCTACAAAACTGAGCCGCAGGTGTCTTGCCATCCTTTCCTACGCCACGCCCCTGTAGGTTCATTTTTCACTTTGCTTACAAGAGAGATTTATGTAGAGGATTTTAGGAAGGGAGTGTCTGACCCCAGGTCTTAAACAGCCCTTAGAAGTAGGAAGCTAGGAGATTTGGGCTACAGAGCCCGACAGGAAAGTCACACGGAAGCGAGATAGAAAAGGGGAGGAAGACGCAATTAGACTCACGGCGGTTATTTAGTGGTTCGAGCGTTCGTACCTGCCTGGGATCGATCCTGAAACTTTTCTGTAGCAGTCACGAACGTTGATCACCAAGCCATACGTATTATTTGAAACTGCGTGGCTATTAAAATGTGTGTGTGTGTGCACGTGCGTGCTTGTTTGAGGTATCATCAGCACCCATTAACTTCTTGAGCGTGATGGGATAGAGAAGCCTTCAGCATAAAAGGAAGAAGACCGCCACCACTCCCGCATTTTTAAGTGTCCAACAACTTTTTGATAGGGTATTCTTACAAATGCGACTCCCGCATGACATATAGCAATTTCTCTTACGGTTTACAGGGAAGGTTTAGACGCAACTACCTGTGTCCCGTGGGAGCCGTGTGCTGCGTATGAGGAACGAAGTTGCATTACATTGTTCCTATAGGCAAAGATACGTCAGAGAGTAGAGAGGGCAGCGAAATAAGAGTGCTAGATTGAAAATACGAGATAGATTATTGTGTCGTACTACAGAGGTAAAGCACGTGTCAAGACGACAAATCTGCAGCGATACCTTCCGTCTGTGTAGCTTCGTTGGGAGAGCAACTTACTCCGGAGTGAGGGGTGCGATTTCGATCTCCGTCACGGACAAATTTGTGTTTTCACATTATAACGTCCCAGCTATAGCCTTTCTAGAGACAGTGGAAGGAACAGACGACGTTATTTGTAACTGGCGCTTTAACACTCCAAGGCCGACGGCTTAACGTGCCCATCTAACTCACGGTGGGTATTCAGTAGTTTAGAGCAACTCAATCTACCTGTGATAAATCCCGAAGCAATATGGGCGAAAAGCGATTGCTCGAACCATTAGGCCTCTCGTGCTTATCGCAGTCGTGTTTTTGATCGAATTCTGCATCGATTGAGAAAACCATCTTGCGTGTCCACAAAAAAAATTATTTGTGAGTATCTACAAGGGAAAATACCATTCTTCAAGCCAGATACATATTTATTTGAGAAACGTGTTAGCAGGCGAAGAGTGGGAGACATCCTCAATTAAAAAGAGCAAGTGGATGGGCTTTGCAAAATCGTTACACTCAGTAAAGAAAATTAAAAAAATGGCAAACATATCGATAAGCTGCAGAAAAGCCTTAGTATTGTGGATAAAACAAATAAACGTTAAACATGACGTCATTACAGATCAAATTACGTATTCGTGAAAAAGCTCGGCAATTTCGCATATAGCATGGACTTGGGAAATCTTTCATATACACTGAAGTGCCAAAAGTCATGGGATAGCAGTATGCAAATATTTAACTGGCGCTGCCGTCGTATAAAGGCTTTGACGCACGCCACGATTTTTATCAACACTCCCGTCAATTTTATTGCTTCTTAAAAGCATTCGGCACGATGAAGATGTTTAGAAATGTATGTCTCTGCATTCGGAATATGTGTGAAGAAGTGGGGGGGGGGGGGGGCAACACGCGGACAAGTAGGCAAACACATAACTTAACTGAAACTTCTTTATCCTGCCAAGACTCGGATTAGAAAACGCGATATCTTTCCCGATCTGTTGCCATTAACTGCTTACCAAACATCGAACCATTATCACATTTGACGGAGCCACAGCTTGTTGACCGACGCCGTGGGGCTACGCATTGCGCTCTCCCACCAGACGACCCATGCATCGCTTCAAATTTGTCCTTTCCAAGAAAAGGGGCTATTATCTCTTTTCTTTCGCAATGGGGGAAACCGTTAGCTGTTAATTTTCCAACCAACAATTAACGCTGTACCCACCTCTCGCAAAACCAGTTAATGGAATTAATTACCACACTCGAAGTCATAACAGTGTACTGTTAATTCCTGTTTTTAATTATCTATATGAACACAACTTCTACATAATGTAGTTCATATTCACTTAAGTTATTTATAAGAAAAAGGTGCCCTGATTAGGAAATGTGTTTCTAAATACAATTACAATATACTACACAATAAATACTCGCGTGTATAAAGAAAATCGTTTCTGTATATCGAAGTTCCTATATATCAATTTTTTAATAGAACCATCGACTTCGATATATGGAGGTCCGACTGTATTTAATTTTTTATTTTGCTATTCTGGTGTTTTTTGTGGATCCGCGTAACAGCATCGAGAAGTTATTGATGGCGTATTTTGACTCCTTCTACTCGCCTACTTTTTTTCGTCTTTAATCACGCGTTCTCTTTCGCTGGTGCTCGGAGATAGCTCCTTCTTACCGTGGTAAACAGTCAAACCCCTCCCTTTCTCACTCGAAAACCAAAACCTCCCAAATTCACGCCAACAAACCATTTTTCTTCCACACACACTCATCATCAGAGCCTTGACTTTGATCACTTTTTTGTTGTTGTTGTTTTTGCATTTTTGGGGCATTTTTTAGGGTTTTTAGGGAATTTTTTGAAGTTCTGGAGAAGCTTTTATATTTTCAGAGCATCTTAGATCATTATTTTGAATTTTCTGCCATTTTTAATAAAAATTAAATTTTTATGTGGATGAAGATTATGCTTTCAAATAGCATCACTCAAAACCACGATCCGTAAGGGGTCCGGGTTCGAATCCCGGTCAGGCATGGATGTTGTGTTTGTCTTACGGCACTGGCTCTCTCCCTTCCCTGGAACTAGTGACCCTAAATTAGGGACCGGCGACGACTGCTTATAGCCCATTGAGTTGCTCACGGTGGTCGTTAAACCTCCAATCAAAATAAATAAATAAACACGATTGCCAGATGACCAAAGCAAAAGACCTTCAAAAAGTAGCTCATTCTAGCAACTTTGTTCAAGACACTGTTTAGTGCTATCTAATTTTAGGGAAGGTAATCACTTTATTGGTGTAAATATGACATGGATGTTAATTAAGTCAGATAATATTCGAAAACTTAAAAAATATCGTCGTCCTGGAGCGGCAATCGAATTCGCGTCATCCGGATAGCGCCTGAGGATGCTAACCACTACACCGCCCAGAACGACCAAGTTTCCGATTAATTTGAATAATACCATCACGAGATTAGCTAGTCGGAGCAACCGGCATTCATATATAGCGAATCTGGAGGTTTAGAATTCATTCCGGTGATTGACCGGTGGCCCAGAATATCAATGAATGAAATACGGGATTACACCATTTCATTCATTGACAATCTGCATTGTCCACTTTTGAAAGGGACTATGGGAGAGGGTAGTGAACAAAAGAATTCAAATTCAGATATTTTTATCTTGCACTGTTGCTGACATTCCAAACCCTTTAATGTACTACCTGGTAGAACAGGTTATAGTAACTGGCTCTGACTAGAAGAGGGTGCAATCTTTCTCCTGGACACCTGAGGACTTGTGAGAAAATATCACTTTCAATTTGGAAAGGGAAGCAGTTGTTGTTCATTTTAAAAGATGCTTATTTCGTTTTCAATCTGGAAAGGGGAAGAAACATTTTTTTAAATGAACAACTACTACTTTCATTTAACATGGTTACTTATTTTGGATTTGCAGGTTCCACTTCGGCACCCTTCACTTTCAATTTGGAAAGGGAAGATTACTTTCAGTTTAGAAAGGGAAGTAGTAATTTTCATTTTAAAAGATGCCTAAGTGCAAATCGGCCAAATCTTGCCATTTACGAAAACTAGGTACGGAATGTAAAGAAGATATTTTTTCTATTGATGGAGCAATTCTCTTTTACAGTTAAGGTAGTTCCACCTGAAATCTCTGCCTTATGTTTCCAATGGTAAAACTTCTTTACATATTTTCTTCGTAATTAATGTATTCCCAAGGATGAAAATTTGCACATCAATAAAACTAACTTTAAGTTATAGCATGGGATACTTAATATTTGCTAAAACATAACCATAATTAAGCAATCCAACATTTGTTTGTCTACTGATGTCATCAATGTACAGGTCGCGCCATCTATTAACAGGTCTGAACATTACTCAAAGAAAAATGATTGATTTTTAATAAAATTATGGTTATGTTTCAGCAAGTATTAAGTACTTAAATAGTATAACTATACTAGTGATTCGAAATTTCTTGGTGTAGAGTAGAAATCAAAGTTTCGAAGCTTTCGCACATCAACAAAGGATGGCTTTTTCAAGGTAGGTAGACAGCACAGTGAAAAAGTCATCTGGTTGATGTGCGAAAGCTTGGAAACTTTGATTTCTATTCTACACCAAGAAATTTCGGGACAGTTATACTACTTAAGCGCAGCTGATGTATAGTTCCTTGTTATTTATTTAATAAATATTAAGTATCCCATGCTATAACTTTAAGTTGGTTTTATCGAGGTGCAAATTTTCCTCCTTGGGAATACATTAATTGCGAAGAAAATATGTAAAGAAGTTTTACCATTGGGAACATAAGGCAGTGATTTTAGGTTGAACCGCCTTAAGTTAAAGTTGCAGCAGAGAAGCGATTTACTGTGTCACACAACATGTTGGAAGAGACTAAAGTATAGGAGGACTTGAGGTGGCAAAGGAAAAGTCACAGGCATCTCAAGTTTTGTTTGTGCAATGCATCTCATCAGCACCATCCCAGAAGTCACCATTTCATAATGAGATGTGTGACGTTCTGGTATCAGCAAACATACCATTCGAAAAGCTTAAAAATCCGAAATTAAGACATTTCTTGGAGAAACACACTAGACACGTTATACTCTGGATTCTACACTTCGAAAAAAACTATCTTTGCAGGAGTGTTGCGATGAAACAATGGACAAAAATGGAACCATGTAAAAAGAAAGAAATTGTGTTTGTGTCAGTTGACGAAGCAAAGGATGTTGACGGACGTCCTGTTGCGAACGTCATAATAGGGACACTTGAGCCAGATTGTCCTGGTTAAATATTTTTATTAAATTCGGATATACTTGAAAATGTTAACCATTCAACCATCTGTCAGCTGTTTGATAAATCTCTAAATCTTTTATGGCCAAACGCGGTGGAATACAATGACGTTCTTTTCTTTTTAACGGATGCTGCACCCTGTAGACTAAAAGCTCGAAAAGGAATTATTTTTCATTTCATTTATTACATTTTAGTTGTTACAGTAAAAATACGCAATAGCACGGTACATATACAAAGTGATATAATGTGGAAACAACATGGAATGAGGAGGGAAAAGGCCAAATTGGCCTGACTTAGCCTTCTTCTCCCAAAATAACAAGAGTACTCTTAAGAGAACAAAAAGTCAAGCTGGCATTCTACTGAGCGGCGGATTAAAGCGTAACAACAATTTTCCACAAAATTATTACATTATATGGCAGGGGTGGATTTCCGAATAGGCGCACTAGGCGCGCGCCTAGGGCCCCAGAGCTTGAGGGGCCCCGAAAACTTGTCATTTTTGGTTTTGATTTTGATTTTCACGAACCAAAACAAATCAATCCTTAAAGCAACCACTTTATTTGAATTGGCAATTGATATTTTACTTACTCATATTAGTAACACATATATTTTTTCTTCCTCTTGCTGATACTCCACATTTTCGAGTTCTTATCGATGTACTTCTTTTCAAAGGAACAGTTATAAAATAATTTAGCCTCCGTTTAGGGTAGGTGAAGGGAGGATTCATAATTTCCACACTTTTCATTGTTTAAGGTGAATACTCAACTGGCCGGCTGTGCCATAAATTACTTTTATGCTGCTTCCAGCCAAGGGAAAACATCCGTGTTGGAACCTTTCTCCCTGAGTTGCAATGAGGGTGCTTGTGAAAACTGCCCTGATGATGAGATATTTTACTGTTTATTGCCTTTTCCATTTGGGGTAGGGTAATCAAAATCTTCTTCAGCTCTAATACCCTTTAACCAGGAAATTTATGAGACAGCAGTGAAATTTAAAATGGGTAAAATTTAATGAATTTTTATGCCCTACCATTCGCAAAAAATTGTGAAAAATATGTGGAAACCAAATCTTTTGGCCTTCAGTGTCTCTAGCATAAAACTCACGAACTAATTTGGAAATTTAAATATTCGAGATGGAACAGTTAAGCTTGATCTGAGAGACACAAAAATATTTTTTTCTCTAAGATGAATAGTTTCTTCACAACAGAGCTTTAATTTTTTTTAAATTTTCGACTTTGATAGCCTTTAGCGGTGAATTCATGAAGTACGAGTATATGGGATATTTAAACTTAATATCCTTGGATTTTCTATTAACCGCAAAAATAATTTTTGAAATATCTCTAAAAGCAAAAAAAGATCGATATGTGCATGGACAGACAAGGTGATTACATTAGTACTGTTTTTTACAAAATGTTAATTAAAATAGGAAGAGATAATGGCATTTTAAAAAGTGAAAAAACTGTTTTCGTGGCTTTTCTTTTTTTTTTTAATCTAACGGATGAAAATTTTTGAGGAGATAAGAAGTAAGGAGGGGCTGGGAGGGCTGAATCTTTTAGTGCCTAGAGCCCCAAAAGTTCTAAAGACGCCATTGCTATATGGCATTAGCTAATAAATACTACTTTAATTTTTCTTGAATAGCGTAATATTATTAAGGGATGCAAGATCACTAGGCAGCGAATTCCACAATGTAGGACCAGCATAATTGATATGAGATCTAAAACTCTAATGTTACTGGAAACGTAGGAATTAAAAAGTTTTTATTTCTTGTATAATGACAATGACTGTGTGTGTTAAGTAGTATGATTAAGTCTTGATATAAATTATTTTTAGTTCTCTTGAACATTAATTTTACTATATTATAGTCATATCATTGTTGTATTGATAAAATGTGAAAATCGTTGGATTTAAGAATAGACTGAAAAAACGTGCTGGAGTAATGATTATTTGATTAATTTAAGTTCTAAAAGTCTAATAAATTTTTTCTGAAGCATCTGCAATCTATTTATATTATATTTTGTTGTCTCACCTCAGACTGAAAAGTAATAATTAAGAAGAGTTTGAATTAGCGTATAGTATAAAATAATTAGCAGTAGAGGGTCAGCTTTTTCAACGCACTGGTTATGACTCCGATGTTCCTAGCGATCTTATTGGAAAGGTAATTTATATGACTATTCGATTTTAGGTCAAATTGAATCAAAATCCCGAGATAATTGTGAATCTTAACAACCTCGATAGGTATCCCATTAAGGGATATTTGTTGGCATGGGGGTTAAAAAATTAATTTGTTAGAAAAATCATAATTTTAGTTTTACCAAAATAAATAGCAATGTCATCCATAGTCAACCAGTCAGTCATTAACTTGAAAAGGCCTTCCAATTATGATATAAGTACATCAATATTATTTCCATGTATTAATAGTGTTGCATCGTCAGCATGAAGAATTAAGTCAGAATTATGTAAATAAGTAAAAATATCATTAATATAAATATTGAAAAGCAAAGGAGCGAGTATCGAGTTCTGTGGGACCCCTGTACTAACGGGTTTTAAGTCAGATTGGACATGATCAATTTCTGTACATTGCTGGCGACCTCTAAGATAATTTTTGAAAAGATTATAAATAGTACCTCTGATACCAATAGCATATAATTTGTTTAATAAAAATTCGTGATTTAAGGTGTCAAAAGCTTTTGATAAGTCTGTAAAGAGACCCAATGTAATTTTATTATGAGTTAGGTTTGTTTGAATTTTGATTTTCAGATGTAACAAAGCAATTTCAGTTGAAGAGTTTGGTAAAAATTCGAATTGATTATCATTTAAAATATTAAATTTTTCTAAGAACGGAAGTCATCTAGTAAAAATCATTTTTTCTAAATTTTTAGCAAATATGGATAATTCAGCGATTGGGCGATACTTATTAACATCTCTTACAGATCCAGCCTTGAAAATCGGAGTAATTTTAGAAAATTTAAGGGATTCTGGGAAACTACCAGTGGTTATAATAGCATTAAATATATGTTGTAACAATCCAGAAAGTCACTGGTTTTAGAACTTTAGGTTGAATATCATTATGACCAGGTCCTGCATTTAAGTTAATATGTTGTAATTAATGAATTAATTCCTTTCTCGTAATTTTCGAAACATGTATTGAGTTAAGTCTGTGTGAACCTGTGTAATAAAATGAAGATCGATTATTTAACCGAGGTAGTTGCTGTAGGATCATTCGTGGATCTAATATATAATGATCATTAATGTGATTAGCGATGTCATTTAATTAGTAATTTGAATACTGTTAGAGATTAAATGAGTAGGGATTTTTGAAGGGTTAGCACGACCCATAAGTAAATTAAGGTGCTTCCTAATAAGCATGGGATTATTTTGAGAAAAAATTTGAAAGTAAAAATTCCTCTTCAGTTTTCTAATATTCGTGTTTAGTCTATTTCCAAACTGTTTAAATATTTGATAAATAATCTGCTTGAGACCTTGATTTTAGAAATTTTGAAGTTAATATGTTGTAATTGATGAATTAAATAATTGATAATTGATTAAAGGTTTTCATACAAAGCTGGTGGTGCAGTGGTCTAAGCGATGGCTTCCGATCATTCGTCCGAAAGGGGTCCGGGTACGAATCCCGGTGAGCCATGGATGTTATGTTTGTCTTACGGCACTGGCTCTCTCCCTTCCATGGAACCAGTCACCCTAAATTAGGGACAGGCGACTGCATATAGCCCATTGAGTTGCTCACGGTGGTCGTTAAACCTCCAATAAAAAACAAGAAAGATGACACCGAATTTTCGGGTGTAATAAGCACGTCTTTTGAATCCGTTTTGACGCAAATTAAATTTATCAAAGCTATTCAAAGTCAATGGAACCGGTATGGAAAACTATAGTTTCTGACGGAAGAAAAGAAGTTTTTCAATCGGGTCTTTAATCCCTCAGATATTGCTGTAAACGGAATCGTGAGCTTACGAACTCTTAGAAACAGAGTTATCGATAAAAATAAGATGTGACTTTACGTCCCTTGGTGGGAAACCATGCATTATTTTAGGAAGAAAGTATTCACAAAAGGTGTTTCCATATGAGCGGTATCGGTCCAAGAAAAAAAATTTTAGTCGAGTTATCAGGAGCCCAGATTTTGCTACAAATACATCAGAAGTAGAAAAAATTAACACTTATGACCCCTGGTGGCCAAACCATTCATTACCAAACATTGGAAATTACGTGAAAAATATTTTCCGTCAGGTCTTGTATGCGATACAGGAAGAATTTTTCAAATCGGAGTTTTAGGAGCAGAAAACGCAATTTACCATTGTGCACCCTAGCAGAAAGTCTTTGATTTACTTGAAAATTTTGAATTTATAAGAAAAACATTTCGCATCGGAAACACTATCCAACAAAGAAGGAATTTTCAAATCGGACTTTTAGAAGTAGACATATTGACAAAAATAAGATATACTTCTACGCCCCTGGCGTAGAAACCATGAATTATTTCAAGAAGAAAATGTTCCTAAAATGTTTGTCGACATGAGTAGAATCGGTCCACGAAAGACTTTTTTTCAATCGAGATTTTAGAAGCTCATATTTTGCTGCAAATACATCAGAAGCGGAAATTAAGACTTACCCCACCTGGTGGCCAAAAAATTTTTAACAAAAATTTGAAATTACATTCAAACGATTTCACATCAGGAGCTGTATCCGGTGCAGAAAGAATTTTTCAGATCGGAGATTTAGAAGCACAGATAGGGGAATACGCAATTTACATTTACGCCCCCTAGCGGAAAGTCTATGAATTACTTGAAAATTTTGAATTTATAGGAAAAACATGTCACACTAGAAACACTATCCAACAAAGAAGGAATTTTTCGAATCGGCCTCCTAGAAGGCGCGATATTTACAAAAATAAGATATACATCTACGCCCCCTGGCGTAGAAACCGTGCACTATTATAAGAAGAAAATGTTTCTAAAAAGTTTGTCGGAATGAGTAGTATCGGTCTACGAACGACGTTATTTTCAATCGAGAATTTAGAAGCTTATATTTTGCTGCAAATACATCAGACGCGGAAATTAAGGTTTAAGCCACCTGGTGGCCAAACCATTTTTTTACAAAAATTAGAAATTATGTGCAAACGATTTCCCATCAGGAGCTGTATCCGGTGCAGAAAGAATTTTTCAGATCGGAGATTTAGAAGCAGATATATAGGGGAACAGGAAAAGACCCAGAAGAAGACCACATAGGAGATGGGTGGATGAAATTCGAAAGTATGCAGGGGTGACATGGAGGAGACTGGCACAAGACAGACCGTTGTGGAGGAAACTTGGGGAGACCTTCGTCCAGCAGTGGATTGATGATGGTTGACAATGATGATGATGATGATATAGGGGAAAACGCAATTTACCTTTACGCCCCCTAGCGGAAAGTCTATGAATTACTTGAAAATTTTGAATTTATATGAAAAACATGTCACACGGAAAACACTATCCAACAAAGAAGGAATTTTTCAAATCGGACTCCTAGAAGTCGAGATATTGACAAAAATATGATGTAGATCTACGCCCCCTGGTGGAGAAACTGTGGAATATTTTGGGAAGAAAATATACCGAAATGGTTTATCGATTTGAGTGGCATCAGTCCACGAAAGAATTTTTTCAATCCATATTTTAGAAGCTCAGATTTTATGGCAAATACATCAGAAGCGAAAATTAACATTTACGCCCCCTGGTGGCGCAAGTATTCTTTACCAAAAATTGGAAATTATATGCAAAAGATTGTGCATTAGGAGATGTATCCGCTGAAAAAAATATTTTTCAAATCGGAGCTTTAGAAGAAGAGTTATCGGGAAAAAAGCAATTTACTTTTACGCCCCCTAGCGGAAAATCTATAAGTAATTTGAGAAAGAAACTATATCCAAAATACTCTTCGACATAAATGGGATCGAAAGATAAAAGATTTTTTTCAATCGGATGTTTAGAAGCAAATATGTGGAATAAAACGTATTTTTGAATTCGACATCATCTTCATTTACGCCCTCTAGCGGTGAAATTGTACATCGTAAAAAACAAAACAAAATAAAGGATCATCATTCGCATATTTCAAGCTTTCGAATGCAAAAAGAATTTTTCAAATCGGACTAATAGTTGCAGAGATACCGTGGGTACAGACGGACTGACGGACAAACCGATAACATAAGCACGATCTTTTTCCAAAAGACGTGCTAAAAAGCTGGTTCATGTCATTTGGCTTGCCCATTCATTACATAGGATTTCTGAGAAATTCTGGCTAATTATTCAGATACAGAAAAGATTTCGCAAAATCCCGTTACCGTATGAAGCTTTTAAAACGCAAGCTCCTGGTTTAACTCGACCACCAAAGCCCGTGATAACACGTTGGAGAACATGACTGAATGTTCTTCATTTATTACAGTGATAATTTTGATACTGTGAAGAAGTCTATTGTAAATTACTTTGAACGAGTGGATGCAGCATCTATTCAACTTGCACAAAGTGTGTTCTTTCGTGAGAAAATAGAAGGAAAGTCAGCACATACATCAGGGTGGTCCAAAAGATTATTGACAAACTTAAGGAACGTATATAGAGGGATCAGAAAATAGCAACTTTCGAATGGGAACTGAGTCAGTACAAGCAGGGCCAGATTAAGGGGTAGTCTATAGGGGCTATAGCCTTAGGGCCCATCATTACCAAGGACACAGGAGGCTTGCCTGGGTAAATAATAGACACACTCACGGGCAATAAAATTTGCGCAGCAAGAAGGAAGCATCGGATTGAACTGAAATTTAATGGACGTAATGATACAGATGAACGATACACATGATGGCAAAAACATAGCTGCAGGACAATTACAAAGGGATCTGTGGCACGCTGTCCGGTCACCTTCAATAGCGCGTCGCACCGCCTCTTGCAGCGATACATGCTGCAATACTGCCCGGCATGGAGGCGAAGAAACGCCTGATGTTGTCCTGCAGCAGACTGGCCCACACGTTTTGGACGGTGTGCTCCAAATCCCGGATAGTGCGGCACGGCGGCAGCCGGCGTTTCAACTGGTCCCCATGCATGCTCGATAGGGGACATGTCCGGGGAGCTGGCAAGCCATGGAAGTGTCTGGACATGACGTAGGCAGTCCTGGGCAACCCGAGCCGTGTGCGGGCGGGAATTATCCTGCTGGTATAGCGCACCTGGAATCCCAGCTAGGAATGGTCGCACATGGGGCTGTAGGATCTCATCCACATACCGCTGGCCCGTCAATGATCCACGTACCACTACTAGAGCCGATCGACTATCGTAGGCAATGGCTCCTCAGACCATAATGCCTACAGTGGGGGAGATGAGGCGCTCGATGGCGAGGTTGGGATTGTGCTGTTGACCCGGGAACCTCCACACACGGTCGCGATGATCATCTGTCCCCAATGTGAAGCGGCACTCATCGCTAAACACCACACGTCGCCAGTCTTTGTCGTTCCACGTCACTCTAGCCTGGCACCACCGCACACGGAGCCGGCGATGTTCCGGTGTTAATGGCAGCACACGTAAGAGGCGCTGGGATCGCAGATTCGCTTCCGCGAGGCGCCGGGAAATTGTTTGTGGGCACACAGGAGCCGCCACATCTGCCTGCGTAGTGGACCGGGTCCCCGTGGGATCCGTTCGTGCCTGGCGCACGATCCGTCGATACACTCTACCGGTGGTCCTCCTGATCTGTCCGAAGCCGCTCCGCCGTGTGGCAGTGCCGTCACGTGACCACTGCTCCCAACACAGTCGGACGGTATGGTCAGAACGATCCACGTGGCGGGCTATATGGCGCACCGACCACCCTGCGGATTTCAATCCGATGATCAGGCCTCTCTCAAAGCCCATAAGTTGCGTAAATCGACGTCTCTTTCGTCTATCCGGCATTCTTGTCACTCTGTACTCTTGTTTGCATCGGCCGGTGCTTTTCGCTCTCATGGGGCATCGACAACACGCCGGATATATACGCCGATTATCAACGGAGGCTATGGCACCTGGATGCACTGTTGGGCGGAAACAGGCCAGCGGCGACAGTGTTATGCTCCGGGCGATGTTTTCTTGGGACACTTTAGGACCCATTATCCCAATAGTACAATCCCAGGTATCTGAACATTGTTGCGGACCAAGTTCACCCATTCATGGCAACTGTGTTCTCTGCTGGTGATGGTTATTACCAAAAAGATAATGAGCCATGCCACACTGCCAGAATCGTCAAGAAGTGGTTCGAGGAACAGGCTGATGACTTTCTGTTAATGCCCTGGCCTCTAAATTCACCCGACATGAAGCCAATCGAACATTTGTGGTTCGACACTTCGACTTGGAAAAGCGGGTTCGCGCTAAATCACCACCACCCCGAAATGTACAGGAACTGGAGAATCTGCTGTTGACATTATGGTATCAGATACCCCGGGATACCTTACCACCACCTCATCGAATCGATGCCTCCACGAGTGGCCGCTGTTTTGTGGGCTAAAGGGGGTCCTACAGCTTATTAGGTAGGTGGTCATAATGTAATGACTCATCGGTATATATGGAGCATATTACAGGGATGACGCACATGTTAAGACGGTAACTGGCAGTAATGAGATAATGATAAGTGCTTGCCGGCGTAGCTTAATTGGGAAAGCATTCGGCTTCGGAGCAGAAGGATGGGATTCGAGTTTCGCTACCGGCAGAGAAAGAGGGCATTGAATTTCACAGCGCCGTACCACAAAATTTGTAATATGTTACCCATCGATGTAGGAGCTTCGGCAAATGATATCGTAACACGTTTGGGCTACCTGAACTACATGCATATTTTTTCTACAACATCCTTTAAGTAATTTTCTGTAATTTGACGAGATGATGTAGAAATGAAATGAATGATGGCATTGGAAATCCCGAATATCTTTCCTTTATTATCTTCTTTATTTATTTGAGGTTAACAGTCGTTCTTAAATGGTGACATTAATTATTAATTCTAGATTGTCAATACAGTTTTCACAGCATGTTGTTTTTAATTGAAAAAATTGATTTGTGCTAACAAAAAGTAACTGAACGAAAATAAAGACAGAAATATTAAATAGCCATTTCTTATAAACGAATGTTCATGAAAAAGGTATAAAAATAAATGGATGTATGAATCAGAAACGCGTTGGAAAAAAAAAGTAAAATCTGATTTTCATTTCAAGTAATTTTGCTGTCCGTGTGAACGCCATGAATGCTAGTTTTGATAAGAGTTTTAGCCCTGTTTTGTGTAACAACACTAAGTGCTGCAGGTTGTGACATGAAAGGAACATGGGATCACTTCTACAAATTCCTATAATAAATGTTTGAATTTTAAGTTACTATGGTGACCATGCATTAGAAAAAATTCCCCTAATACCGTCATGTTGTTCCTTTTTTTATTAATGTTGAATTCAGTGATATAACAATGATAAATTTCAGTCTTTTTGATTGATTTCGCTGTGTTTTTGAATTTAGTGATATAACAATAGTGAATTTCAGCGTTTTTGATTCATTTCGCTGTGTTTTAAAACTTTCGCTCAGTGCAGTTCTGTAAGAAAATGGAAAAGGCAAATCACTGGGAGGGGGATGTAGATATAGGATTTTCCTCTTGTTATCAATAACTTTGCAGAAATCAGAGTTGGAAACGGGTAAAAAATTTCGGACCTCGACCCGACCCGACCCGACCCGGACCTGACACGGACAAATCTGCTTTGAACTATAAATTCGAATGCATCATCATCATTTATGAATCATCACCAATCCATTACTAGATGAAGGTCTCCACAAGTTTCTTCCACAACGGACTGTCATAGGCCAGTCTCTTCCATCCACCCATCTCCCACGTGGTCTTCCTCTGGGTCTTTTCCTGTCTCTTGAAATCCAGTCTAAAATTTCGGTTGTTCATCGGTGGTCCGTTCTTCTGGTAACATATCCAGCCCATTGCTATTTCAGGGATTTTACTCTGATCACGATGTCTTCCACTCTTGTTATTTTCCTTATCCACGAGTTCCCGTTTTCATCTTTCTCAGTTACGCCAAGCATACATCTCTCCATATTTTTTTCAGTTGTCTGCAGTCTTTGTATGTCTTTTTAAATTAAGGTCCACATCTTTGCTCCGTATACGTAAGCACTGGAAGGATGCATTGATTAAACACTTTTCTTTTAAGACACTAGCAATCATGCCCGTTCTCCGAACGGTGAATCTATAAAATCATTTTTTTGAACATAAATCTGCTCCCCTTAATTTTAAATCAAAATTTGAAATTTTCAAAGCATTTCAATGATTCTGACAAAATTATCTTTAAACCTATCAGCATTTTGAAACAGTAACGCTAAGCCACCCTTTTGAATTTTTTGGTTTTCAGACTTTTTTCTAGGTGTATGGATTGGAGGTTTAACGACCACCGTGAGCAACTCAATGGGCTATAAGCAGTCGCCCGTCCCTAATTTAGGGTCCAGGGAAGGGAGAGAACCAGTGCCGTAAGACAAACACAACATCCATGCCTCACCGGGATTCGAACCCGGACCCCTTTTGGACGAATGATCAGAGGCCATCGCTTAGACCACTGCGCCACCGGGGGAGGGTGGCTGCTTTTCTAGGTGTAGAAGGTGTAGAAAAATTGATGCAGACAATGTTTCAAAACGCTGTTTTGGGGTTTTTTATTTTTTTATTTTCGTGCATTTGCAGGTATCTGAACTTTAAGACCTATACCAGTATGCCAATTTTTTTTATCTCAAGGTTATTTAGAAGCGGTCTAACAATTCGCGAAAAATTCAAGCAGCCAATGTTCCAAATCCGCCATTTTTATTTTTTTTATTTTTTTCATTTTTTGTTCTTTTCAAGGTATACGAACCCTTAAGACCTATCAGCATTCCAATTTTCGAATCTCTAGGTCGTTTAGAAATGGTCGAACAATTTGCGGACGAACACACTCGCATTTTCCCCTCTTTGCTTTTTATATGCGAGGCGAAAGCCTATGTTTACCTAGGTATTCACATATGTCGGTGTAAAACGCCGAACTTTAAAAGCGTTGCTTCGTTATTAAGCATTGCGTCATTACCAGCTTGATTGTATGCTCGTCCTTTCACCCAATGAGAAGAGAGTGCTAAAAATAGCTGCGTCACCATGGCAGCAGTTCACGCGACCAGAACTTTTCTGTGTGGTTAATACTGAAGGCAGAGCAAGCCGCTTGTTCTTTCCATTCGCGTTTTTAAACAATGCTTAAAAATCAAAAAAGGACTTTTCGTAAGAAAATTTTTTTGTAAAACAGAAATGATAGTTGTGTGAGTTTATGCTGTAAAAATTGCAATGCGTTATGATTTATAGATTGCCATATATCCGTTTTTTGAAACTGGATTCTATCGCGAAATAGAGAACTTTGTGGAATTTAAATATTTAATTTCTCGTAAACTAAATCGAAATATAAAAAAAGGGCGACGAGGTGCAAAAATTCGGCCATGGCCTTACATGCCTACAAAGTTTCTGTTGCTGTTAGTGTGTCCGGAACGCGAACTGATAGCACTTTTTTTGTTTACCTTAACTTTGAAACACAATAGCTCCTGAAGTATTGTCAGAATCGTTAAACGGTTTACTTGAGCGTGTTCTCCGAACATTCTCTACAAAAGATGCAAATTTCATATCATATTTTTGTGGTCAATACTTTTTGCGCTGCAAGCAAGAAAACGGCGAGTGTCGCGAAATTTCTAAAACCGCACCGGCGGCAGATACTTTTTTCCAAAATAGAGAGATAATGGCATATTGTTCTTAAAAATTGTATTGTGCCTTCCAAAAGTTCTGCAACCAAGTTTCGCACGTCGATTAATTTCTTCATCAATGTGACCCTCGCTTGATATCTGCTTATGTAGGAATTGGTTATCTCCTGCTTTTCCGCATCAATTGATAAATCTTCGTTCCTTGTAAAGGCATTAAAGGTTTTGTCTTCTAAAAGTTAATTTTTAATCCCATTTCTTTTACCCTTCTCAGCAAGTTCCTGGATCCTACTCTGCAGCATTATTTCAAAGACTTCTAAAGGGTTCTTGAAAATATTTGTTTTCTTTTCACAAACAAAATAGAAATAAGACCAGTACGAAATCAGGCCAGGAATACCTTGACCCGACCCGTTTGAACCGCAAGAAATTGTCGACCCGGTGTCCTGTTGATCTGCTGACCTCTGACCCGTTTCCATCTCTGGCAGAAATAAAAGTACGATTTAAAACGACTGTAAAAATCACTCTATTTTCTGAGAGAGTGATATCACAGACAAACTTACAACTGCTAAGCTTTTGTTTAAGAATAAAATTCGGAGTAAGCGCTTTTACCGTACAAACAGCAGCTGTTACCCCGAAAACTACTGTAAATTTAAAATTTATCCTATTTCGTTGCACTTACTCCTAGCAGTAGCATTTTCGCCAGCAGTACTTTATGGAATTATTTGTTCGATGTTCCTAAAATCTGAGAAAGAGGTAAATGGGAAGAATTGTACATGTGTTGACCAATGATGTATTCAGGCATCTTTTCGGGGTGCTTAGCCGAAAATCCATGAACGCACCCCCCCCCACACACACCCCGTTGGTTTTTGGGAGATCTCCCTTTATATTTAGTATAATCATTTTCGTTTATAGCTGAATATTTGGAAAAATTAATTTAAAAAAATTAGAAAAGTGAGGAAAAATATTATTATAATAAAGAAAAAAACAACAACATCCACATGGACTTCAATTAGAAATTGTTATCATCCTTGAATAAAACATTAAACAGTCCTCGCTGAAGGGGCTTTTTTAAAGCACCGACAACTCGGACTACTTCCGCAATAAAAACCTTATTCCACAGAGTAGAGATGTTTGCACTGAAATACATCATGACATTTTTTTTTTTTCATTGGAGGTTTAACGACCACCGTGAGCAACTCAATGGGCTATAAGCAGTCGCCCGTCCCTAATTTAGGGTCACTGGTTCCAAGGAAGGGAGAGAACCAGTGCCGTAAGACAAACACAACATCCATGCCTGACCGGGATTCGAACCCGGACCCCTTACGGACGAATGATCAGAGGCCAACGCCTTAGACCACTGCGCCACCGGGGCCGGCCATGATATTTTGCAAGCTTTATTTCAGTCTTCTATACGCAGACATTCCATGGATACGGTTAAGATTCAGTGTAGCTAACGTGACGTTAGTTCTTCCACATACAACGAAATATTTGATACCTAATTTTTAACAATAGTAAATTATTTGAAATTATTCCCACAATTTTTTTTTTTTCTGGCGATGGGTAGTTTACACTCTGTTAAAAAAAATCGAGGCACCTCAAACTGGCATCCAAACGGTTAGTTAGTTGGGTTTTTTTTTTCTTACTACTACGTGCTGATCTAAATAATCTAAAGGGGCCGACACCAAGTGGCAGGGAAATGGTTTGCACCATACGTTTTCAGGAAACACTGTAATGATTCCTTAATAATTAGAAACACGCTTGTCATAAGGTAAGGACATTTTTGCACTCCTAATGTTTTTTTGAAGGGAAGGCCGATATTTTCCCCAACACAGCATTATCTTACTACGGGTGCGGAGAACTGGCCACCGGAGAACTGGCCCCCGGAGAAGTGGCCACCGGAGAACTGGACACATTGCAATTTCAGTGCCATAAAATTGTTCTGCATAAACAAATTTCGTGTGGCTATATTCCCCACTACTTGAGCAACTATTGTTCATATATATATATATATTTTTATTATTTCATTTTCAGTAAGAAATTAAGACATTTCCATGATTTTCGGAGCTAAGACTAAGCGGAGAACTGGCCACCGGAGAACTGACCACCGGAAAACTGGCCACCGGAGAACTTGCCACCCGGAGAATTGGCCACCCAAATTTTAAGGGGCCGTATAAAAATTGCGTTCTGGGCTGCTCCGTGGCCCCAGAACGCAAGATTGGTTAGTCTGACATACATAAAATGTCCGTAATTTCGTAATTTATTATTTACGATATTTTCCTATAAACTATAACTAAAAAAAAATTCTCTGCGATTATGAGCAAACCCAGGAAACTTGTCGGGGGGGGGGGGGGCTTAAAACCTAAAATATGAAATATAAAGAATTTCTGGTCCGATCGGGATATTTTCAGCCATTACAAGCTACAAGTCATCGAATTGTCTGAGGTCATCTGCTGCCTCAGGAAACTAGGGGGGGGGAATACCAAAAGCGTAAAATATTAAGAATTTTTCTCATTTCTCTTCCGATCGGGAGATCTTCAGCATTTACAAGCTGCAACTCGAGAAATTTTCTGTTCTGAGCGCATGTGCCTATGCAGCAAACCCGTCGAGGGGGGGGGGGGTAAATTCAAAAGTGTAAAATATGAAGCATTTTTCGTCCGATCGGCAGATTTTTGGCATTTACAACTGGACACATTATTTGAGGGTATGTGCCTACTCAGCAAACCTGTGTGTGTGCGTGGGAGGGGGCATACCAAAAGTGTAAAATATGATGAATTTCTCGTCCGGTCGGGAGATTTTCAGCATGTAGCAGCTACAACTCGACACATTATCTGAAGGCATGTGCCTACTTAGTAAACCTGTCGAGGAGAGGGGATACCAAAAGTATAAAATATGAACAATTTCTTCCGATCGGGAGAATCTCAGCATTTAGCAGCTACAACTCGACACATTATCTGAAGGCATGTGCATACTCTGGAAACCTGTCGGGGGAGGAGTTGTGGCTTGTAAATGCTGAAAATTTTCGGATCGGACGAGAAATTCTTCATATTTTACTGTTTTATTTTAACCCCCCCCCCGCCTGACAGGTTTCAAGAGTATGCGCATACGCTCAGATAATATGTCGAGTTGTAACTTGTAAATGCTTAAAATCTCCCGATCGAACGAGTAATTCTTCATATCTTACACTTTTGGTATTCCCCCACCCCCATCCACCCCCGAAGGGTTTGCAAAGTAGGCACATGCCCTCAGATAATGTGTCGAGTTGTACGTAGCTTGTAAATGCAGAAAATCTCCGGATCGGACGAGAAATGTTTCATATTTTACAGTTTTGGTAACCCCCCCCCCCGACAGTATGCTGTATGCTGAGTAGGCACATGCCGTCAGAAAATTTGCCGAGTTGTAGCTTATAAATGCTGAAAATCTTCCGATCGGACGAGAAATTTTTCATATGTTACACTTCTGCACTTTTAGTATTACCCCCCCCCCCCCTCGACAGGTTTCCAGAGTAGACACATACGCTTAGATAATTAATGTGTCGAGTTGTAGCTTGTAAATGCTGAAAATAATCTTCGGATGTTTCGAGAAATTCTTCATATTTTACACTTTTGGCATCAATCAATCAATCAATCCCCCCCTCCACCTCGTTTTTCATAGTAAGCACATGCCCTCAGAAAATGTGTCGAGTTGTACGTAGCTTGTAAATGCTGAAAATCTCCCGATCGGACGAGAAATGTTTCATATTTTACAGTTTGGGTACCCCCCTCCCGCCGACAGGTTTCCAGAGCAGGCACATGCGCTCAGATAATGTGTCGAGTTGTACCTTGTAAATGATGAAAACCTCCCGATCGGACCAGAAATGCTTTATATTTTACACTTTTGGTACCCCCTCCCCCGACAAGTTTCGTGAGTCAGCACATTCGCTCAGATAATTTGCAACTTGTATGTAGTTTGAAAACCCTGAAATCTTCTGCTGAAATGTACGTCATAAACATTTTTTCTAAAAAAATTACATTAATTATCGCAATTAAGAAAAGACGAAATTACGGAAACTTTATATGACTCAGGTAATCAACCTCTGGGGGTCGTGGGCATGAAACGGTCAAAAACGCAATTTTTATACAACCCCTTAAAATTTTTGTGGCCAGTTCTCCGGGTGGTCAGTTCTCTGGTGGCCGCTTCTCCGGTGGCAGTTCTCCTACACCCATCTTACTAGGATCCTTCATATTTTACACCACCCCATGGTGAAATCCGTGGTGCATTACTGAATTAACGCAAAGGTATAACATTTTTACATTTTTAATCACTTGTATGTGATGTAGATTCCTTGGAATCTGCATTTGCGATATAAGAGCATAAGACATTTTTTTTACTGTATTTAAATTTTTTATATATATTTTAATATAAATAACAAAATTGTGATTATGTGTATAAAATCAGTCAACAAGTTTTAGCCCCCTCGAAATTTGTAATTGCCCCCCCCCCCCCTCAAAAAAAAAACGTCTCTGAATGCAACGCTGGTGTTGACATCGCATTTATCTGTGAGAATTGTATAGTACAGTAAGAAGCTACGCTCTTATTACTTGTTTCCTTCTCTGCGCCCACACAACTTTGGCATGTGCTCTGCGTCTCACGCAACTTCGATGCGCGTCTTGCATCAGCCAGTTC
The DNA here is from genome assembly GCA_039090855.1 of Macrothele yani. NCBI lineage: Eukaryota > Metazoa > Arthropoda > Arachnida > Araneae > Macrothelidae > Macrothele > Macrothele yani. The sequence goes on from CM077004.1 coordinate 40,265,267, forward strand.
GCAGCTGGGAAACGGGAAATGTGAAATGAATGAATGAAACAGAAATCGGCCCAATGTGACACAGCAAGCAGTCGCACACTGACTTGACGGTAAAGGAAGAAAAAGCATTGCGTCCAAATCCATATGCTCATAATCTGGTTCAAGAAACTAAGAAAACTCATTGAACACTCGTCACCCGAACGAAACTTTCATAACTTGCCGTGAATGGCTTAAAATGTTCAAAAGGTTACGGAAAGGTTTTCACTTTTTATCCTAGAGATAAATTCCAAATCAAACCACACATATATAACTCTCACAACATTTAACAAATATGATTACCAAAATTTTAAGCAAATATGGGCAATTTTGACAACTTCCACAAAATTTAATTTAAAAATAAATATGATCATGATTACCAAAATTCGTTTCAATAGTTGCGTTTTTGTGAAAAGCATATTTTCTGTGGTGATTTGCTGACGGCTCGTAAGTGAAATAAATACCTCCGCTGTTCTAAAACCGCGTTACCAGTCTTTCAAAATTACAGTCAGGAATCTTAATCAAGCCCTCAAAATGAAAAACATTGCAAAACAAGCCGCTGTTTGGTAAGAATGTTTGTTATCAACTTATCGACTAAGCAAACCCACAGTGCGAACCCTCAGATGAGTTTCATTAATTCCTTCACAAATTATTTTTTGGCAAATTAAGCTGTTCTCTTGAAGTGATTGCTTTAGATGAAATGCTACGACGTAGTTGTCTAATCCTAGTTACGAAACGTGGCCACGTGATCATAGGAACTTTCCTTTTGAAACGCTGTGACCTCAGTACGTCGAGTCAGTTGTGCCTAAGTCATACGCATATTTGCCACGACTGCAATTTTAATACCAACCAAACAGAGCATAAAATCAGCAGAAAAACGTAAGTACCAAAATATCTTTTTAAGACCGGATGATAATCTGAAAATTTTCAATCTTTTCTTTTCTTTTTTTCCTTTTAATTCAAGGCGCGAAAGTAGCCACACGAATATCTACACCTTTCTCAACAGCAGAGGCTTCGATCGCTTACGGGTACGCACTTAACCCTATAAACACGGTCGAGTCACATTATTGTGACCACCAGCTAATAACTAGAGTAACCGCCGTGTACAGCGCGTACAGCAGTTGGACGGGCTGGGAGTTACTTAATAAGGTGCTGAAAGGTGTTTACAGGTATGTGGAGCCATGCTGACTGCAGTGCATCTGACAGCTGCTGGAGGGTGCGTGGTGGACGATCCATAAGCGAGGTGGTCGCCCAGATGCTCAATTTGGTTAAAGTCTGAGGAATTTCGGGGCCAGGAAAGTACTTTGAAGTCTTCATCGTGCTCTTCCAAACAATCTCGAACATTCCTAGCTGTGTGACACGTCGCATTGTCGTACTGGAAGATCCCATCCGCCCCAGGGAAGACAATCAGCATGTATGGGTTTACGTGGTCTGCAAGGATGGATTCATAACGATTTCGGTCCATAGTGCCTTCCACAGGCATGAGTGGACCCAGGGAATGCCACGAAAACATTCCCGATACTATAACGCTGCCCCCACCAGCTTTTGTCCTTCCAGCAATGGTTGAAGAGTGTTTGTTATCCGACGTTTCTCGTCTTATACGCCAACGTCCATCCGTTCGATGAAGCAGAAAACGGGACTAATCGGAGAAGGCAATCCTTTGAAAATCAGCGGAGGTCCAATTCCGATACTGCCGTGCAAATGTAACCCTTTACTGCCGATGCAATGTTGTTAGCATAGGTGCAGTGACCATGCGTCTGCTTGCATGGAGCCTCGTACGCAGCAGTGTTCGCTGAACCGTCGTTTTATATACACTTTCGGTAACCCCCTGGTTCATTCGGCCAGTGAATTGCTCCACTGTAGTAATGTCGATTGGCCCTCACGCATCTTCGAAGCCGACGTTCACCTCTCACGTCAATGGCACGTCGTGCTCCGCAGTTTCTACGTCGCCTGTTCGCAATGGTGCCATTTCTCCAATCACGTTACACTTCAACCACAGCAGCACGAGAACAGTTCACAAACTGCGTTATTTCAGAAATACTGCCACAATTGGCTCAAAAGCCGATAATCATCCCTTTTTGCAAATCTGATAAATCGCTCCTTTTATCCATGACAGCAACGAGTGATATTAGGTGTACAAATAAGTTTTAAAGCGTTTACTGTGTGGCGTATACCGATAATTTACATATCCGACATTCCCCCGCGTTGCTGTCATGTGACTGTAACTGGTCCAGAATATAATATGTTGCACAGAAGTTTGCCCATCAGTCAAACGCACTTGCACATCGGTAGGTGAAAGATGGCAAGCGATACTGCATTCATTACGAATTGCATCATGGAAAAAGTGCTGCAAAAGCCTGTGCACCGATCTGTTTTGTAATTAATTCAAACAATCGACGTAGATCAGGAACACCAAACAGAAATCATCGCTCTTTCCACGTTAATAAGTGAGCCACAGAAAAATTCTCATCGGCCGCCACCGGGAATCGAACCGAGGGTCTTCCAGTTACGCGCCGGACGTGCTACCACTGCACCACAGCGGCCTCGATTTGCTTCATGGAGCCCCGCACAATGCTGGGGATTCACCAAAGGCAGAAAGCAGCAACTGAACAAATAACTAGGAGGCGGATGGATAACTAATTCAAACAATGGACTTGGATCAGGAATACCAAACAGAAATAATCGCTCTTTCCACGTTAATAAGTGAGTCTTGGAGATAATTTTTCCGTGACTCACTTATTAACGTGGAAAGAGCGATAATTTCCGTTTGGTGATCCGTTTTGTTCTGGGGGAGAATATTGTATCGAAAAGGACATGCGAGTTTTGGTTTAGACCGTTTAAAGCAGGCGATTTTGATGTTAGCGATCGAGAACGTAGCGGCGCTCCTCAGAAGGTTTCATATGAGGAACTGCAAGCATTGCTGGATGAAGATTCGTCTCAAACGCGGAAAGAACTAGATGAACAACTGGGGGTAGCTCAACAAACTATTTTCAATCGTTTACGTGCAATGGGAAAGATTCAGAAGGAAGGAAAATGGGTGCCACATGACCTGAGCCAGAGAAACAAAGATGAGCGTGCCATAAAGTGTTTGAACCTGTTGAATAAACAACACAGAAGGTCTTTCCTGTGGGAAATCGTTACGGGTGATGAAAAGTTGATACGGTACGACAATCCCAAACACAAAAAAAACACTGGGTAGACCCCGGTGAGGCAACGACTTCGACACCGAAACGCAATATTCAATTCAAGAAAGTTCTGCTGTGCATCTGGTGGAACATGAAGGGTGTGCTCTATTATGAATTATTGTAACCTGGTCGAGTTGTTACTGCTGATCGCTACAAGCAAGAATTTCTACGATTGAACCAGAAAATCTGTTGGAAACGTCCATTCACAGGCAAAGGATTGCGTCCCGTAAAATTACTGCATGGCAACGCTAGGCCGCATGTCGCGAAATCGGTCAAGGAAACGTTATTGACGCTTAGGCTGGAAAGTTTTGGAGCACCCGGTGTATAGTCCCGACATAGCCCCTTCAGACTATCATTTGTTCCGATCGATTCAACATGGTTTGTCTGCTGTACGGTTCCGGACATGTGACGAAGTGCAAAAATGAGTTGACGAGTTCAACGCGTCACACGACGAAGTATTTTTCATTGCTGGAATCCGTTAGCTGCCCGACCGATGGCGGAAGGTGATAGATAATGACGGCGCATATTTTGATTCGTAAAGGTATTGTTGGTTTCTCTCAAATTATATGTTGCGTTGTCTTAAAACGCTTTAAAACTTATTTGTACACCTAATATGTTTTTAGAATGCCAACAGCACATCTTATATACCCTCCAAACCAGCTCGCGATACGTGTCTTATGTCATTGGCTACGCGCTGTTGACGTCAAAAGTAGGAGATGGTCACAATAATGTGACTCGAGTGTGTAAGTACACCTATCACCGACAAGCGTTTAGTTGTGCTGTGATCTGGAGAAAAACAATGTGCTTAGCAACGCATTGTATTGTCATACATACATGGGTTTACCAAAACAATAGAAAAACGACTGGGACTGTAGTACATACAATGTGCCGTATGCAAATCACAGAGAAGACGTCACCCGCGATGTGAGGCGCATAAAGGGGTGCAGTACGATGTCTTCTATCACGTAGCGCTGCCACAGTGAAACAGCTGTTGTGGAGTAATCGTCGACAATATCAGATCTCAGTTACCTTATGAAAGCCATGATAATTGCTGTGCGTCTTGCAGGAGCTGCAGTAACTAGAACGGAAGAAATGGTAAGTGTAACATGACGAAATGTATCGAAGATTATGACTATGTATCAGAAAAGACACTCCAAACGTGCAAATTGTGGACGCCATACGGAGATGTATGATAAAGATAAGCGAGAGTTGGCGCGGATTCTACAACGGAAGCACACCACCACGGCGCCCGAAATGGTAGCAGAGTTTGACACTGGTCGGAATGAAAACGTTTCTGACGCCCCCGGTAACACAGTGGTCTTAGCGATGATCATATGTCCGAGATGGGTCCGGGTTCGAATCCCGGTGAGGCATGGATATAGTGTTTGTCTTACGCTACTGGCTCTCTCCTTTCCCTGGGACCAGTGACCTTAAATTAGGGACGGGCGACTACTCATAGCCCACTGAGTTGCTCACGGGGGTCGTTAAATCCCCAATCAAAGAAAAAAATCCGTTATCATAACAGTTCGTTGGGAACTCGTGCCGATATTTATGGCCTTGCTGCAATCAACAAACCTCTTATTACCAACATCAATGCAATAAAACGTGTAAGGTGGTGCAAAGAACATTAAAACTTGGATGCTAGAGACTAGTAACGGATCACCTGGAATGATTAATCGCTCTTCATAGTGTTTTCCACCACTGACAGAATGTACATCTGACAAAAACTTGAAGAGTACCGTCCCGACTGTTTGGTTCCAACTATTGAGTGTGCCAAAAGTTCTACCCGTTTTTGTAATAGATGCAAATTGCGATCGAAGTAGTTACGTTACAGTTGACGCTGCGATACCGAATTTTCAGCCAATAAAGCGAGGAGCAGTAGAGCATATAGAGGCACTAGGTTTGTCCGAGTAAGTCGTTCGTAACGGAAATCACGGACGGTGTAATATGGCATGCGATAAGGAGCACATTAGACATTGTTTACTGTACGTGTTCGATAAAGACAGTACTGCAGCCGCGACTTGCCGCAACATCTGTCAAGTGCATGGGGAGGATGCAGTTGATGATATAGCACATGTCGCCGTTGGTTTCAGAAAAGAGAAGTTGTAAAGATCAACCACGTCCTGGACTTCCATCCGTGCTTTCTGACGAAGATGTGGACCAAGCCATAACAAGTGACCCACATCCAACCGTTCAGGAATTAGCGGAAACCTTGTCGGTACACAGAACAACAGTCGAAAGACCGATGCGTGCGCTTGGGGTTCATCACGAAGTTCGATAATTGGGTTCCGCGCAAGCTTTCTGCAAAGCAACGAGTTGAGAGAATTCGTACCTGTGTTTCTTTGCTTTCTCGTCACAGAAATGAACCGTTTTTGGGACGAATTGTAACTGGTTATGAGAAATGGGTACTGTACCGTAATGTAAAGCGTCGACGGATTGTGTGCCAAGGTGCGGAGCCTTCTGCATCAACCTCAAAAGGAGGACTGCATCCCAAAAACGTTTTGTTGAGTGTTTGGTCGGATGTCCAGTAAATAATCCACTGGGAGGTGTTGGCACCTAACCGAACGATAAATGCTGACCTCTACTGCCAACAGTTGGATAGATTGCGAGAACAACTGACATCGAAGTGGCCAGCACTCGTCAATCGCAAAGGCGTAATCTTTCATCATGATAACGCCAGACCTCATGCTACTTTAAACACCCGGCAAAAATTACTGAACTTTGGTTGGGAAGTGTTACCTCACCCGGCGTATTCCCCTGACCTGGCACCTACGGACTACCACCTTTTTCGATCGTTACAGAACAACATCTTTGCTTTCCAAACCTTCGATGATGTGGAGGATGTGAAAACGGCATGACATGACTTTTTTACTTTAAAACACAGAAGTTTTTCCCGGCGTGGGATTCACCTACTCATAGACAGACAGCTAGCAAGAAGTCATACAGAATGATGGCAATTATGTGAAATCCTAGGTACGTTATTTGTTATGTTTTCCTCATTTCTTTGCGGTCTAAAAAAACGGTAGAACTTATGCACACACCCAATATGAAGCATGGAACAAGGATCCTAATGCTGTCGGGTGCCACATGATGGCATTCCTTAGAGCCATTGATTATTCTGCTGGGTCCTACCACATCTGCAACGTACGAATCCATTCTTGGCGACTACCTGCATCCAATGTCGCAGGTATTGTTGCCTAATGACCTTTCCTAGTTTAAAGCAGACAATGCACCCATGCATTGTGCGAAATGTGTCAAGATGTGGTTTATGAGTTACAGCAGCTACCTGGCCACCTCAATCTCCAGACGTCAATGTTATTGAACATTTTAGGGAATATCTGGAGCGAAAGGTTAAACAACACTGTCCACATCCAACAGCACTGGCATAGTTGGACATATTTTATAGGAGGAATGGTCCCAAATTCCATTATCATATGTGCATGACTTGTATAAATCTATTCCAAGTCGAATTGCTTCTGTTCTGAAAGCGCGAAGTGGGCCTACAGCTTATTAAAAAAAACGTTCTCCACAAAGAGTTTCCATTATTTTAACCGAGAGTAATTTAGGAATGGTTAAAACCGCATTGAGTTATTGACGACGGAACTGTACTGGAATAGCACCTCTAGATACACGACTGGTGTTTCCTACGCTTCGTTGGATTCCTTTCTATGCGAACATATTCCCTTCAACGATTGTCTAGTATTGCTTCAAAGTGAGTTAGAGATGTAGTTCACTATATTTTTATGGTGTTACTGTCACTTCTAAGAACTCATATCCGTTCTGCATCCATAAAGTGGGATCAGTTTTACGATATCTTTGGGAATGAGTAAAACTGAGAGCCTTTTGATTAAAAAACCTTAATCTTTTCTACGGTCGTCATCTTCAGCGAGTGAACCAGTAGCAATCGAGAAGAGTCACACAGTAGGCCTTGGTTCTGACTTCCGGAAAGAAGCAATCGAGAAGAGTCACACAGTAAGCCTTGATTCTGACTTCCGGAGAGAAGCAATCGAGAAGGCTTTGGTTCTGACTTCCGGAGAGAAGCAATTGAGATGAGTCACACGGTAGGCTTTGGTTCTGACTTCCGGAGAGAAGCAATCGAGATGAGTCACACAATAGGCTTTGGTTCTGACTTACGGATAGAAGCAATCGCGAAAAGTCACACAATAGGCTTTGGTTCTGACTTACGGATAGAAGCAATCGCGAAAAGTCACACAATAGGCTTTGGTTCTGACTTACGGAGAGAAGCAATCGAGAAGAGTCACACAGTAGGCCTTGGTTCTGACTTACGGAGAGAAGCAATCGAGAAGAGTCACACAGTAGGCCTTGGTTCTGACTTCCGGATAGAAGCAATCGCAAAAAGTCACACAATAGGCTTTGGTTCTGACTTACGGAGAGAAGCAATCGAGATGAGTCACACAATAGGCCTTGGTTCTGACTTCCGGATAGAAGCAATCGCGAAAAGTCACACAATAGGCTTTGGTTCTGACTTACGGAGAGAAGCAATCGAGAAGAGTCACACAGTAGGCTTTGGTTCTGACTTCCTGAGAGAAGCAATCGAGAATAGTCACACAGTAGGCCTTGGTTCCGACCCGGAGAGAAAAGAAAAAATTCACTTAAGGTGTTGGTCAGACAGATCGTAGTAATATCTGACAACGATTAAACATGAGGTTGTTATGTTACTTATGTAACTACGAGTGTTGTACCAAAAGCAATGCAAAAGTTGACATAACTTTTTATTATCAAAATTTGCCAAATCTGGGGTGTAGGGAGGGTGAGCAGCCAGCTGCTCCCATCCAAATTTGCCAAGTCTGGGCTGTAGGGAGGGTGAACCGGTTACTCCCATCCAAATTTGGTGACCAGGTTTTGCGTCACATCCGTAGCATGAGACTTTGCGTTGTCATGAAGAAGAATAACTTTCTTCCTAGGTCTGCCGCATTGTTTGTTTTGAATTGAAAGATGCAACTTTCTGAGTGTCTCGCAATTAACAGCCGCGTTTACTGTTGTGCTTTTAGGCAGGGATTCCACTAAAAAAATTCCTTTCCTATCCCAAAAGAAAATGTACATTACCTTCCTCTCAGTCGTCAGGCAGCAGGATGATTCACTCAGGACAGAACACTTATTATATGGAATACATTATACTGACAAAAGTCACCGGACACCTAGAAGAGAAAAACAACATAGCGTTTATTGACATACATTAGTACGGTATCGGTCCACCTGTGGCCATAATGCATGCACTGACCCTTCGAGACATGCTTTCGACAAGGTTTTGAAACACAGCGACAAGCATGTGCTTCCATTCAGTATATAATGCTGCCGCTAACTGTTGCTTAGTAGTAGGACTTGTTCCAAACTTCTTATGCGGTGCTCTAATTCATCCCATAGATGCTCTTTGGGATTAAGATCAGGGCTCTGTTTTGGCCAGTCCACACACGATTTGGAATTATCGTCAAACCACGCCATAACAGTCTTTGCTTTATGGCTCGGTGCATTATCCTGCTGGTACCAACAAAGCTCGGTTCCATAGTATTGTCACAGAGTTGGTAGGGCAAAATTGTCCAGAATGTCGAGGTAGACGTGCTGGTTGACAGGTTTGTCCACGATAACCAATGGGCCGGGACCATACCACGAAAAACACCCCTACACGAGTACACTTCCAGCTCCAAACTAGACCGTAGGAACAATACACTGTGGTAAATAGAGTTCCCCAGGCTACCGCCGTCCCCACACACGGCCACTAGACTGATGGATCGTGTATCTGGATTAATCAGTCCATAGAACCCGTTTCTATTGATCTACAATCCACATGAATGTTTATTATACCATTCTAAATGACGAGTAGCATTCCGAGTGGAGATGAAAGGCTTATGAGCAGCCGCATGACCACGGTAACCCATGTAATGAAGTTCTCTGCAAATGGTACGTGTGCATACCGAGGTTCCAGCATTTTTACTCACCTGTACACTGAGATCTTGTGCAGTATTCCGTCGATTAGCTGTAACGACTCTCCTGAGGCTTCGACGCCCTCTATCACTGATTTTCTTTGGTATGCCGGTACGTTTAGCTGCTTCAGGCACGCCACGTGTCTTCCACTTATTCAGTACATCCAAAACAGTTGACTTGGGTATGTTTAAACGCCTCTCGATTTCTCTTATGGACAAACCACTAATACAACACCCAGCGATCTTTCCTTTCTCAAAGTCAGTTCTCTCCCGCCGCGACATTTTCACTCAACCTCACAGTGCGATATGATCGCGGTCAGCTGCAGGCTTGTTCTTATACCATTTGCAGCTGTGCCTGCGCATCTTAACTGCGCAGCGGATCCGTTCATTTCCTTTTGAAGGGGTGTCCGGGGACTTTTGTAAATATAGTGTATATGAGATGGGGAATATACGATGAATGTGAAACCCGAACGAAGCGGTTCTTCATTCCCTAAGGAAGAAGTCAAAATGCATTACTTGTGAATAAAATTTCTCCCCGGCAGCTGGGGGCCGCCACACTGACGCGCCATCTGTCTAGTAGTGGAAGGTGAATAGCATGTCTCCGCAGACAGTGTAAGCGAAGAGGTCGAATGATGATAGTGTACCCAATTGAAGAGCGTGTGTTCATTGTGCATCAGTACTGTGTAACCGGTTCCTTCAAATAATGTCAGAAGGAGTTTCTGAGGAAATCTGGTATGCGCAAACCACCCACCAGAGCCACCATTTCGAAATTGGCGAAGAAACGGAGAGAACGGGAAGCTTGGTGAATCCGCATAACGGCGGACGACCCAATATGGCGTCGGGCACAATAGAGGATCTAAAGCAGCGGTTATTGGCATCCCCGCGAAAGTCTATTCTGCGGCTATCCCAAGAAACAGGCCAGCTCTTATTCGACATATGAAAGAGCAGCCAAACAGCCAAATATTAAACCGTACCGTATCATGGCTGTGAACGAATTACAGCCACCTGATTTCACAAAACGATTGGCATATTGTCAATGGTTTGCCAAATTTTGCCGAAACCCCCACATTGTTGGACATAATATGGTTTACTGACTAAGCATGATTCCATTTATCCGGCTATATAAACTCGCAAAACACACAGGTGCGGGCCAGTGATAATCCCCACGCCATATTTGAAGAGCCATTGCATCCAATGAAAATCGGTGTCTGGTGTGCGGTGTCCTGACGCCGTATCATTGGGCCAATCATTTTTAAAGACACGGTAAATACCGACCGATATTTGGAAATCTTTAATGAGTTTGTGAACCAGCTGGATGATCAGGAAATTGCAGATGATAACTTTCAACAGGACGGTGCAACGTGCCACACATGGATTCATTAGTCCATAGAACCCGTTTCCATTGATCTACGATCCACGATGGCAGAAATTCGCAGCATTTTCCAGGACAGGATTATCTCCCAAGATCTGTGATCTCCTAGTTTTCCCTATCTGACACCGCCAGATTTCGTTCTGTGGGGTCTTTTAAAAAGCAAGGTTTATGTCAACAATTCAAGGTCGATTGAGGAACTGAAAGACAACATCATACGTGAAATTGCTGCCATCGACGTCGCTACGCTTCATCGCACATTTGCTAGTATGGAGCGTCGGGTGAATATGTTGCTAAACACCTGCGGTGGGCAATTCCAGCATCTTCTGTGAGACATTCCTTTTTGTCATGGATCAAGAGGCACGTTTTAAATTAATTTCATTCAAATGTGCCTTTGCAATCGTGAGTTAATTTTTAAAAAAATGATTGTTCAGTCAAATATTATTAACGCACAGCACAAACCTTTAATATAAGCACAAGCTCACAGCAAGGCGTCAAGGCGTGACTAATGCATGAGGCGACACAACTGCGCATGCGCGACTTTGAAGCGAATACTTGCGTGGGAGTGATGCACGAACGGGGCTTACTTTCTGAATGGGTCTAGTATTTTAAAAATTCTGTTCGCGTCTGGTTGACCGTTGATGTAACAGTGATTTTCCGTGTATTTATATACTTTTTGATGATATGTTAAATTGGGTTTATGGGATTTTTATAAAATTACTGATTTTACGTTTTAAGCAGGTACGGTGAAATATTTTCAGGATGCTAAGTTTATGTTTCTTTGGGTTTTTTTTTTTCGGAGTTTGACGATTACCATCTAAGTTGTGGCAATTCTTAGGGTCATAAGCAGTCTCCAGTCCCTAATTTAAGGTCGCTGGTCCCAGGGAAGAGACAGAACCAGCATCGTAGGACAAACACACTAGCCGTGCTTTATCCGAAACTCGAATGTGAGCCCATCTCGAATGGATAAAAGCCGCCGCCTCAGAACACTCGGCCACCAGGGTGGCATTTGGGGCTTTTTAGTGAAACATATGCTAATTTCGCCCGAAACTTTGGCTATGTCCCTCTTATTTATTGTTACAATTGCGAACGTAACAATACCACGCACACAAACAGTAAGGTGGGATTTTACTGGCCAGGCAACTCTTTTCTTCAGTTTCTAAGCATTTTTACGTTTCACGAGCTCGTTGAGAAAGCGCTTTATCGTCCAAAAAAAAAAAAAAAAAAAACAGAAAATCTAGGCCAACAGCATCTCTAAAAGGTCGTACATAGGGTTCGAGGTTATAGGTGTAGTTACACAAGGTTCAAGGGTATATGCATAGTTACACAGGGCTCCTATGTAGTTACTGCTGTACCCTCAAAGTGCAGAACAGACGTTCGTCATTTTTCCACCCCACACTAGCGCACCTCTTCCACCATAGTTATCCTTTTCTCCGATGTGAGGGGGTTATTAACTCTTTTCTGGTGTTCTCCAGATTAAGTAACTTCTAGAATCAAGTTGTAGACAGAAACGGGGATTGTTACAAAGCATAACTGTAGATCAGGTCAATAAGTCACGTGTTCGCGGCATCAGTTTTGACGAGATGTTCGGCGACTGGGGATCAGCGTGTCTCATACAATGGACCTCTTCGCATAGAGTCCAATCATATTTTAGATCGCAACACAGTTCTTCTGGGAATTCTTTCACCTGTGGCAGCAGCAACTTCGAGAGGCATTTCTTTCGTGGTGACGCTGTGTTCTGTTTTGCCGTTTGAGTATGGTCATTTTGGGTTGAAGTAACTCCCGGGTAACCTTGGTCAGCTGTTCTTGTAACGATTCTCGTTTCCTGCAACTGCTTCCGTAATGTTGAAACAACCGTTCTAGACACACCGAATCATCATGTCACCTCATGCTAAGACTGCCCTATACTTCAAGACCTCAAAGAAAAATCAAAACTATGATAACTTGTCATTTTCAAGACTGATGAAATGCTTGACTTTCTGAGACTACTAAGATTCTGGAATGAAGCGATACAGTAAAAACCCGAGCTTTTACAAATATGTATGACTTGGATGGGGTGCGAGTTTGAGATGTCGTAGATATGTTTCTATTGAATGTTCCGAACGTGCATCCTAACGTTATGCCTCGCTTTGCGGATAGGGACGTTGTTCGAATGCGAATGTTGGTGGAAAACAGTGTGTTGCCTTAATTCTGTGGGCCAGTGTATTTAATTCTGTGGGCCAGTGTATTTAATTCTGTGGGCCAGTGTATTATTTAAGAATTTATTAATCTGTTTCTGAGCTTTTAATCTGTCTTTTTTTTTTTTTTTTTTTTTTTTTTCGTGGTTTAACGTGAGCAAATTTGAGTCGTCTATCTCTAACTTAGGGGCACTGGTTCCACGAAAAGGGAGAGCCCCCCCCATCCTCGTCCCTCATTCGGTACTACTTAATTAAGCCTCGGCCCATCTCAGTCGAATTGTCAGAAGGCAGTGCTTCAGACCACTCTGGCACCTGGGAGGCTTCCTATGCTTTTATCAAATACCGTATACTTTGCATTTGTTCGTTTCTAGAAAATTTCGCTGTTCTTTGTCTATTCTCTTCTCTTCTCAAAAATTAGCTTTTCAAAGGGTATCTTCACCTTCAAAAATTTCTAACGACTTTAAACGTCATGAAGAAAAAGAAAAAAAAATCGAAAAATGTTATTAGCTTGAGAAATCATGTTGGATGGAAAAGAATGAGAATATCATTAGATATACATCCTGCAATTCTTTTTTTAAGTTTTCCTGTCTGGGAAGTTCAGGTGGTCGCGTCTGTCAAGCACATGGAAGTGCACCTTAAAGCGTAAGAACATCTGCGGTGGAGAAGCGCTTTCAGGTAATAAGTTATCAAGCAGTACAGGAGCAAAGGTACTAATATTCGTCACATTTATACATGGCTTCCCCATTTGCCAGAAATGTAACTTTTTTTTTCTTCAACATTTCTGTCGCTTTTCTTTCTGATCTCTTTTCTAGACGTTCCATTTCTATCAACAGAATTTTTTTTTTTTTTTGTATCCCGGAGATCAGAAGAGCATGAAAGATTCAAGAATAAGCATACAAGACCTGAAAGAAAAGTTCGTTCATGTAAATAGACTTTGCGTAGAATAGTGTCTCTCAAAATGCATACCTCAATCTAGGAGTATGAAAGTTGCGAGAAACTTAACGGAATTTTGCAAAATTTTTATGAGTCATCTTAATATTATCATGTTACATTTTTTTGAATTATTGATGTCTCAGATTCTGACAGAGGTTGCTCAAAATGAAAAATCGTATTTTTTTTTTTTTTTTTTTTTTTTTTTTTTGCTTAGCTTAAGTGTAAGTAAAATCTTGCGCAAAAGAATTAAATTAATACGACATTGTTTCGCCGAGCTCGAAACATTCGTTCGAACGTTGACGACGTGATGGAAAGGCTCATCAGCTTCTTTATTCAGTTGTTTCCGAATCAAGCCTGAAAGTCTCCTAAACCTTCTCGGAACCTGTAAGCTTTTCCACTTCGCATGATCAGTAAGAAGAACAGGTTTCGGAGGATCTGGCAGCGGTAGAGGTCGCCTGTCTGACGGGAGTGCGTTATAATCCTTGTCTTGACCTTGTCTGAGCAGAAATCCGCTTGTTCATAGAACTACAACGGAACGGGTATCTACACAATGCTGGTAAGAATCGTCAAGATGAAGTTGGGATCATTCTTCGTAAAGTCAGGGACAGTAAGACGGTCATGCTGCCTATGCTCGGTCCACAGGGCATGGTATTCGGTGATCAAGAGAAGACTGGGGTTCTTGCTGATGCCCTAAAGAAGCAGTTCTCCACCCCCAACCCTCATGCGATTGAAAACACACATAACTCAGACAGGGTCATGGAAGCTTTAGCAGCGCATGATCTGATGTCACACGCGAGGAGATCACATCTGCTAGTAACACCGAGGTCGCCATGTATATCAGAATGGTGAAGGAAGCTCTCGAAAGAGATGGAATTACGACAAGAGCAGTTCAGCTGCTTCCCGAGTGCTGGATCCATGTACTGGTAGAGATATTCAACGGAGCTCTCCGCTTGAAATACTTTTCCAAAGACTGGGAAAAAGCCGTGTTAGTGGCGTTGCCATAGTATGGAACCAACCATACCTTAGCGCATAACTACCGTTCAGTTTCGCTTCTACCCATCCTGCGTAAGCTCCTAGAGGACATCATCTTCTGAAATCCTCTTCAGGTTCCGTTTCTAAGGAAGTCATTCCTGACAAACAGGGAGGTTTCCGAGAAAATCATGTGATGGCCCACTAGTTGATCATGCTTTCTGAATTTAATTCTGAATAACGTGAGAAGAGTGAGAATTCCGCTGCTGTCCTCTTGGACATCAGCAAGGCCTTCGACCCAGTGTGACATCACGGACTTCTTCACAAGTTGCAGTAGCTCCACTGCCATCACTCTAGCTGTAACTCGACTATTAAAACTTACAGTGAGCTTTCTTCCAAACGGAAGACACGGATTGGTGTCTCTCTGGGTTCCGTTGTTTGACCAAATATATCTGCACAACCTTCCCAAGCCCAAACACTGTGAGGTCGTGACGCATGCAGATTATACAGCTGTTATCATCAGGTTCCTGAACAAACTCGGAGCTGCGACTCTCCTCCAGAAAAATTTCTCTCTGAGCTGGTGACTTACACCACTGACTATCAACTCGAAATCAACCCGTATATGAGCAGTGCATTGTTGTTCTTTGGATCTCTAAGGAGTACTGAACTTGGTCATGCTGCAAGGAACTATCCCCTGGGTGACTACAGTTAAGTACCTGGGGTTGCAAATAGATAGTTGAATTTCGTGGGTAGCTAGCACCATCTGCCTCACGGAAAGATCTGGGGAGGGCAACTAGCTCCACTCCAACAGAAAAGGAGTTTTCTTACAACAAATCACAAAATACTGTTGTATAAGACAATCGTCGTGCCAGTGTTAACGCACGTGCTCCTACCAGAGCAAGTGTAAGTAAGGATCAGAGAAAAAAAATTCGAGGTGACGCAGAGCAGAACACTCCGAATGATAATTCGTGTCCTTCTGTGGACACCCACTCTGGAGTTGCTACTTGATGTCGAGACGGTACATAAGTTTACCATCACTCACGAAGAAGTTCTTCAAGAATGCCCTACTCTGGAGTTGCTATTTTATGTCGAAATGGTACATGAGTTTACCATCACTCAGCTAAAAGTTCAAGAATTCCACTACTCATCCAAATGAACATGTTAGCGGTGGAGTCGACTATGGTCCCAGTGTGGTCCTTAATCGTTACAGATCTAAGGTAGCGGTCACTGTGTTCTGACCGTGGCATCAGGGGAGTTACACTGCAAAGTACTGTTCTTGTGTTAGGAAATAAAATTAGGGGAAATGAAGTATTGGATCAGATGGTAAATCCTTGTGAAGTTACAAAGTCAGTGATAGACAGACCACCAGACTGGACGGACGTTCTATTTTCAGGTTTGTGTAAGATGATAAGTTCTCGATACCTCTCCGCTTAGTTTCAAACATCCTCGGAAGATGGTCTGTCGTGACTACTGTGGTGATGCCCGGGTTTTCTGCTTCCCCGTTCTCCCTGCTGAGTTAATTTCCTTCTTTCCATTGAATCTCTTCAAGTGGAGCTAGTTCTCCTTCACCCTTGTCTCTAAAAAATTATATTTTCTCTTCCCTATCGAATTCCTTTACTCTTACCATCCTTCTCCTAAAAGGGCAATTTAAGACCTGCGTTCAGATACTCCCTTACTAAAACTAATCACGTCGCATCAGTAATCAAAGCGAGTATAAGGGAAGATTCGCCACCTGTATGACAGACTAGTTGCAAAGTGAATTAAGCGCCATCTTGCTGCTGAATGATGAAACAAAAATTGAATCCTGTTATCCTGTTCGTGGAAAGGAAATTACACTTACATATATTGCTCGATTGCTTTGGCGTATTCCCGTAAATGAAAGTAAGAGACATTTACTTGCAACGGAAATACAGGGAGCATTATATTTGCAGCTTAAGAACGCAAAGAAAAGCTACTAGCACAATTTTCTTCCTTCACTTTAACGTCTTAATTTTTATTTTTCCTGCCGTTCTACTTATTTGTTTATTTGCCTGGAGGCGCAGTGGTATACGCGCTGGCTTATGATCATTCGTCCGTGAAGGGTCCGGGTTCGAATCCAGTGAGGCACGGATGCTGTATTTGTCTTACTGCACTGGCTCTCTCACTTCCCTGGAACCAGTGACCCGATGATTACACGTACAATCGTTCGTATAAACATCATTCACGAAAGAACACCAAAGCGTTTCTAAAAATGTCTATAATGTCAGTTGTTTAAATGGAACTTAATTTAACTTCTGTGTAGAACACTAAAAGTTTTGCTCGTTTAAGGGTTAACTTTAGCTGTACTGCAAAGCGGAGCATCAAAACTGGACCTATGCAGAGTGGCACTGCGTCGTGTGATCAGATGGATCCCGTTTTCTGCTTTACCAAGCTGACGGGAAGGTGCGGGTGTGCCGTAAACAGATGAGGCCACGCCCCCGCCGCACCAAATCGACTCTGTTCAAGGTATTGATTGCTCTGCCATGGTTTGGGAAACCTTTTCATGGGACACATTATGTCCCTTAGTGTGTCTGAAGGAGCCCTTAACCGCTGCGCGTGACCAGTATGTGCTGGCTGATTACCTACATGCTTTCGTGGCCTTCACGCATCCTGCGGCCGATGGTCTGTTCCGGCAGGACAATGCGCCGCCACACCGGGCCGCAACCACACAAGCATGACTCCAGGAACACTCATATGATTTTAGAACCATCCAGTGGCCTCCAAGCTTCCCAGATTTGAACCCTGTGGAAGCTCTCTAGAATGCCGTGGAGGGGGAAAATCAGACCAATAGATCTTGGACAAACGTCTCGGGCGCAGTTGTGGACAATTCTGCAACAGGCATGGCTGGCGCTACCTCCAGAAACCCTCCGGCATCTGGTAGGTCGATGCCTTGGCATGTACACGCTGTTATTCGCGCTAGAGGATAATTTAGGTAGGTATCTGCTATCTCAAAGGTTTTGTCCAGTAAGTGTTCTTATATTAATAATATAAGCACCCAGATCCGTCTATCTGGAATACTCGACGTCACATCAACGTCTACATTGTTGCATCATCATTCATCGGTCAATTCGTGGGTGCTTTCGCGATGTCAAAATGATTGCTTGCTATATAATATAGAACGAGATCGCTTTCAGATGTCAAAGTGATCGCGTGCTAATTTAAAAACATTGGATTATCAAATGACTCGAGTTCTATTTATCCGATCTGCAAAATGTGAGTTAAAATCTGAATATCGCGGCAAGTTGCGTTTGTATATTAATTTAATTTAGCACAATTCGAGTATTAATTTGCATATGCTTCAATTATTTTTTTACTTTTTAATTTAACTAAGTTTCTTAGTTTAGTGCTGATTACATTACGCATTTTGCAAAATGTCGATCTATCTAAACGTTCTAACGTACAATAAAAACTGAAATCTTGCGATTTCGAAATGAGCAAGATTACATCTAAAAGCAGATGTCTCCCCAATAGCACATTGTTGAGAATTTAGATAATTCCGATTTGTAATACCAGATGTCGCATTATTTCGTAGAAAAAGCTTCGGTATGAAGCTTCAAACTAAACATCGGATAGGACAGTCTAAAACCTGCCGTGAGCAGAATAACATGTGTGTCAGAGAAAAAGTAATTTAACGTGAAAATTCAACGCAAAAGCTATTAAGGTAAGTTTACACGAAAACAACTTATAACGTAACCCTTTGTACGTTATGTAAGATTTCCGGCTGAATAGATGTTAAACTAAGGGTAAATGCGATGCAACTAATTGTGCCGGATAGCTCAAATTAAGGTTTTACAACCAGACGAAACATACATACACTATATTGAAAAAAGTCACCGGACACCCCTTTAAAAGCAAATGAACGGACTCATTTCGTTGTTAAGATACGCGGTACAGCTGCAAACGGTATGAAAACAAGCTTGCAGCTGAGGTTGAATGAAAATGTCGCGGCGGGAGAGAACTGAAATTGAGAAAGAAAAGATTGTTGGGTGTTATATTAGTGGGTTGTCCATATAAGAAACCGAAAGGAATTTAAACATACCCAAGTCAACTGTTTTGGATGTACTGAATAAGTGGAAGACACATGGCGTGCCTGAAACAGTAAAATGTACCGGCAGATGAAAGAAAATCAGTAATAGAGTACGTCGAAGCCACAGGAGAGTGTCGTTACAGCTAATCGACGAAAACTGTCACAAGACCCTCAGTGTACAGGTGAGTAAAAATGCTGGAACCTCGGTATGTACACGTAGCATTTGAAAAGAACTTCATTCCAAGGGTTATCGTGGTCGTGCGGCTGCTCATAAGCCTTTCTTCTCCACTCGGAATGCTACTCGTCGTTTAGCATGGTGTAAAGAACATTTATCGTGGACCGTAGAATAATGGAAACGGGTCCTATGGACTGATGAATCCAGATACACGATCCATCAGTCTGATGGCCGTGTGTGGGTATGGCAGCAGCCCAGGGAACACTATTTACTACAGTGTACTGTTCCAACGGTCAAGTTTAGTGCTGACAGTGCACCGTGTGGGGGTGTTTTTCGTGGTATGGTCCCGAATCATTGGTTTTCATTAGATAAACCTGTTTACCAGCACGTGTAACTGGATATTCTGGAAAATTATGCCCTACCAAATCTGTAGCAATACTATGGAACCGAGCCTTGTTGGTACCAGCATGATAATGCACCGAGCCATAAAGCAAGGACTGTTGCTGCGTGGTTTGACGATAATTCCGTATCGTGTGTGGACTGGCCAGCAGAGAACCCTGAATCTTAATCCCATAGAGCACCTATGGGATGAATTGGAGAGCCGCATAAGAAGTTTGGAACCAAGGCCTACTACTAAGCAACAGTTAGCGGCAGCATTATGTACTGAATGGAAGCGCATACCTATCGCTGTGTTCGAAAACCTTGTTGAAAGTATGTCTCGAAGGGTCAGTGCATGCATTAAGGCCAAAGGTGGGCCGACACTGTATGTCAATAAATACTGTGTTGTGTTTCTCTTCTAGGTGTCCGGTGACTTTTGTCAATATAATGTATACAGAAATCCAACTTACGTAAAATTTGTATTGGTCCGGCAACATTAGACGAAATCCAAAACACACCACTTCACATATCTTAGGTTTACAAGCAAAACTCAATTACGATCTAACATCTCCACACACACAAAGCAACTGCTGCATCATCTTTTTTATCTAACATTCTTATCACATACGTTCATACGTCACTCTTGTTCCGACCTCAGTGTGTTGCCAACATCACTCTCGTTTGAGGGAAAAGGCTTAACGTTAAGGTTTGTAAATGTCTAAGGGAACAAACTCAAATTTGCATAGAAAAAAAAACTGGAAAGGAAAGTTAAAATAGAATATACGTTACAAAGTGGACTACAAGGAAAATTGTTGAACAACAAATGTTTCGCGCAGAATATTTTTCTCTAGGTTTTTTGAAAAACGGAAATGAATAGCATGTAATTTTCAGTTCTAACATGAATGAGTTCTTACTATATAAGTTTTTACTATATTTCCTTACAAACAAGCCGGCGTCTGTTTGGTTTGTTTTCAATCTGCTTCAGTTAAAAATTTCATCGTCTTAGGACGGGCAACCTCCCCTATATATAAATATTTATTTAAAGCTTAAAAACAACCGTCTTAGGACGGGCTATAGGCTAGTATTTATATCTGCCTGAACTGCAGTCAAAGCTAATAAAAACTGGGACCTGCGATAATTTCCACTGTAGTCAACGGCAAGAATATTATCGAATGGTGTGGTTAATTGAATGACATGCCGTAAAACTGGAGGGTTACTCTGGGTCTGCAGATTTCGTAAAACATCCGGGCAAACAAGGAATATTAGAAGAGTGTCGTTCACTTGACCGAAAGCTCACTTCACCGAAAATCAGTTGACCGAAAAATATCAGACCGAAAGGTAACCGAAGGGTCACTTGATCGAAACGTTCATTTGACCAAAGGATAACTTGATCGAAAGGTACATTAACCGAAGGATCACTTATCGAAAGGCTCATTCAACTGAAAGGTCTCTTACCTAAATGTTCATTTCGTCGAAGAGTCAGTTCATCGAAAATTAAACCGAGGCCTTGACATTGATACTTTGTGTGTGAGTAAATGTGCAACATTATTAATTTGACTTGTTATATAAACCTTATAAATATGAACACGGCAGATTAAAATTTGCCAAAAAGGCCGAGGGTTGGGACAATATCCACACCATACTAAGCTCTTTAAGCCTACTTAGCCTTACATACCCGCACAAATTTTCAAGAACATTTTCCCAAACAAAGCAGCATTCCAGACAAGTTTCTGGTGATAAGATTTTTGAAAATTACAAAGGGGAACGGAGACTGATGGCAAATGATACAGTTTTATGACATCGGTATCCATCCATTCGACGCCTTCCTGCGCTAGGAGATGACATCTTTTGCAGCATAATTAAAATGTTGGGTTTGCGTAAATTTGCAACATGATTAATTTGACTTCGTATATAATAAACCTTATGGATATAAGTACGGATGAATGAAATTTGCTGAAAAGGCTTAAACTGAGGCTTAGGCCCTTAAAACTAATTCTTTGTGTATGTATAAAAGTGCAACATTATTAACTTGATTTGTTATATAAACCTTACGAATATGAGCACGACAGCTTAAAATTTACTAAAAAATGCCCAGACCTGGGGCCTTAAAATTAATGTTTTGGGTCTGGGTAAAAGTGAAAAATTATTCACTTGACATCGTGTGTAAACATTGTGATAAAGGCCTAAGGACCTAAAATTGATTCTTTGTGTCTGAGTAAATGGGCAGCATTATTATTAATTTGAATTTGTTATTTAAACTATATTTTGATGCTGGATTGGAGGTTCTAGGTGCTGTAACACGGATAATTAAATTTGCTAAAAAGCCTAAACATATGCATAGGGCTTTAGAATTATTTCTTTGTGTCTGAGTAAAAGAGCAACATTATTAACTTGATTTCGTATATCCATACCTAATGCCTCACAATCAATTCTTTGTGTCTTAAAATTAATTCTTTGCGTTCTTTGTGACACGGAGAAATCAAAAGTGCAATGTAAGTACGATCCCCTAACGTTTCGGTGGTCTGTCCTTCGAACTAGCATCACACTTCAGCAGATTCTAAATCTATAATGAAGTCCAAACTTTTCCATAAAGTGAACCTTTGGTGAAATGACCTTTCGATGAAGTGAACTGTTACGTGAAGAGACCTTTCGGTTAAATGTCATTTCGATGAAATGGGCTGTTAGGTGAAGGGACCCTTCGGTGAAATTCCCTTGCGATGAAATGAACTGTTAGGTGAAGAGACGCTTGGGTAAAATGAACCTTTCAATCAAGTGACCCTTCCGTGAAATGGACCTTTCGATAAAATGAACTGTTAGGTGAAGAGTCCTTTCCGTGAAATGAACTGTTAGGTGAAGAGACCTTTCGGTGAAATGAACCTTTCAATCAAGTGACCCTTCGGTGAAATGACCTTTTGACAATATGAACTGTTAGGTGAAGAGACTCTTCGGGGAAATGACCTTTCGATGAAATAAACTGTTAGGTGAAGAAATCCTTGGGTAAAATGAATCTTTCCATCAAGTGACCCTTCGGTGAAATGACCTTTCGATTAAATGAACTGTTAGGTGAAGAGACCTTTCGGTGAAATGTCATTTCGATGAAATGAACTATTAGGTGAAGAGACCCTTCGGTGAAATGTCATTTCGATGAAATGAACTATTAGGTGAAGAGACCCTTCGGTGAAATGAATCTTTCGATCAAGTGACCCTTCCGTGAAATGACCTTTCGATAAAATGAACTGTTAGGTGAAGAGTCCTTTCCGTGAAATGAACTGTTAGGTGAAGAGACCCTTCGGTGAAATGAACCTTTCAATCAAGTGACCCTTCGGGGAAATGACCTTTCGATGAAATAAACTGTTAGGTGAAGAAATCCTTGGGTAAAATGAATCTTTCCATCAAGTGACCCTTCGGTGAAATGACCTTTCGATTAAATGAACTGTTAGGTGAAGAGACCCTTCGGTGAAATGAATCTTTCGATCAAGTGACCCTTTGGTGAAATTAACTGTTAGTTGAAGAGACCTTTCGGTAAAATGACCAGTCGATGACATGCACTGTTAGGTGAAGAGCTTCGGCGAAATGAGCCTTTCGATGAAATGAACTGTTAGGTGAAACGAACCTTTCAATCAAGTGATCCTTCGGTGAAATGAGCATTTCGATCAAGTGACCTTTCGGAAAAACGATCTTTCCGGTAAAATGATTTTTAGTCAAGTGACCCTTCGGTGAAGTAATCGTCGGGCAAAATGAACTAGACCCGTATTAGAAATAGTACATCGCCGAAGGCAAGGCATATCTCAGGCCATGGCCTTCCTACACATGTGCAAATCCCGTTCCCACGTGATTGTATTACACACACTGATAAAAAGACAAAATTAACCTCACAACGATACATTTAGTACATATTAGAAAAATGTAATACTTCATTGCTCAGAATTTTAATTGAAATTCTAGAAATATTAAGCTTTTGAAATTGAAAAATTTAGGAAATAGCTAAAGCCAAAATTTGTGGGGGACACGTCCCCTCATCCCCATATGATTCTACTGTTGTGGTTATGAGTACTACCCGCTGAAAAACTGCAGTGCCCCTTTTTTCTTCGGTTTAACGACCACTATTAACAACTCTTAGTGCTACAAGCTTAATTTAGAACCACTGGATCCAGAAAAGATACAGAGTCAGCGCCATCAGGCAAACACACCACCCATTCCTAATCAGAAACTTGAATGGTCAAAAACTAGCCCCCCTCGGACCACTCGGCCAGCTGAGCGTTTCAGTGTTATTTGAAGAAGATCTGCATGATTTGTATCTCCTTTTCTTGTGCATGTCTCTTCCTTTCCATCGCCGGAGCCCGGACGTGAATTGCTGCATTTTCTTAGCTTTCGTAAAGTAGAGATACGTAAATTAATTAAAACAAAAGCCTTAGTTAGTAAAGCACTTTGAGCCACTGTCTACGGGATAATACCAAAGGACACCATGTGACCTTTTAATATAACGTGTTACGGAACAGATGTATCTGCATTGCGGTATTAACAAAGTCTTCCTGCTTCTTACAGAAAGTCAAGATGTCACAGAATAATGGTGTAAGACACTAACTCATCATCGATCATTATTTTTTTTTCTTGGTTGTCGTCAATATCATGTCAGTCAGGGCTCTGCTTTTGTACAAGAAATTGACATTTACGTCGGTAACACCTGAAAGGTTGAACAGATATGTCACAAAAATGACGTGACATTGATTTCCCGATTATGTTAGCCTTCACCTGTCCTCTTATTTGACATTTTTTTGTCCAAACCTTTTCAGGAAATATCATAATGGCCATTTATATCAACCTACGGTTTATTTTAAGAACAGTATTCATTTTATTTTATTATCTCTTGAACAACGTTTAGGATATAGACTTCGTCTAAAATGATGAATGGTATACATGAAATGTTTGTGTTAATTGTTTGAATTCATTTGGAACGGAACCCTGATTCCAAATAAGATATAAACTTGGAGAGAAGCAATCCAAACTTTCGACTTTACAGTAGCTTTATGCGTTAAGTCTTTTGTGATAGGAGGGGTGGATCGAAAAGTAACGCACACTATTTTTTGGGAGAGGGGATGGAACAGTTTGATAGATAGGCGAAACAAAACATATGCACAGTGAAACTAAATTTCTTAGCTATTTTTCAATATAAGAGCAGAGACGCTCGAGACATTTATCCCAGCGTGGTAGTAGTATACCTTTTTTTTTTTTTTTTTTAAATAAAAAATCGTTTCCTGGTCTTACCTGCGGACAACTGATTTCACTTCGTCAACCGAATCGAAGCGTTGTCCGCCCAGGAATCATTGCAAGGAACCAAACACATGAAGGAGCCAAGTCTGGACTGTACGGTGGGTGCTGGAGAACCTCCCAGCCAAATTGCGCAAATTTGTCACAAACTTGTTGTGCAACATGTGAGCGAACGTTGTCATAAAGCAGTCTGGCAGCATTTGTGGCTTCTCTATTGGGTTTTTTGTCACTAAGACCACAACGCGACTTTGTCAATGTGTCTTGTCATTCACAGTAATCCCCGTTGGGTGAAACTCCACCCACCAGGATAGCTCCGTGCATGTCCCAGAACACCGTGATGAGGACTTTTTGTGCAGATTGGGTTACTCTGAATTGTTTTGATGGCGGGGAGTCGGAATGTTTCCACGCCATACTGGCCTTCTTTGTTTCGGGAGTGTAATGGTGCGCCCAGAACTCATCGCCCGTCACTACACCTGCCAGGAATTCATGTCCTTCTTCTGCGTAATGCATCAAGTGATCAAAGGATGACATCATTCTCTGTCTCTTCTGGCCATTTGTCAAGTTCTTGGGCACCCATCGCGTACTGACCTTGCAAAATTGCAATTTGTCATGCACAATATTGTTCGCTATATCGTACGAATGATCTTTGATATATCATACGAATGATCTATGATCTCTCTTTATTGATCTTCGAAAGGCTTTCGATACAATAAATCATCATATTTTGGTACAGAGGTTGTGTGACATTGGAATTAGGGGTACTTTTCTTGATATTCTTAAGAGTTACTTATCTCACAGACGACAGTATGCACAGATCAATCTTGTGAAATCTACTTTCGGACATGTACTATCGGGTGTACCGCAGGGATCAGTTCTTGCTCCCCTACTTTTTAATATCTATATTAATGATATTTTTAAATTACTAGAACATACTGATATACAACTATATGCTGATGATACCATTTTTTTATTACACGGTAATGACATAAATACACTTATTTCTCAGTTGGATAATAACTTCACTTTAATTAATGACTGGTTGAGTTGTAACGATCTGGCTATTAATATGAATAAAACAAAAACAATGATCTCATCTCTTCCAAAGTGGTGATCAGCTACGATCTGTTCCCTCATTACCCTAGGGATGTCTTAAGAGCGGTGGTACAGCTTTAGACTCCACATTCCGTGTTGGAATCCCCTACTTAATACATGTAGAACAAACAAGCAGCAGAGCACTTACTAATGACCTCAGTGAATTCCTATTCACCCTCTTCATTCGCCCTTGATCATATCAACTTGAAAAAAGGCTTAAATTAAGGATTTGGACAAGTGGAGAACAACTGAATTTTCATGGTCTTGTGGATGTTATTTTGATAACCTTTCTACGGAGAAAGAAAACCACACTTCCTAGGGGGAATGCGTAGGGCTACAGGATTAAAAACACGGGAGTCATTATTCCTTGGCAAATTCCAGATTATATTTTAAAGTTAAAAAATATTAAAATATGGCCCATCTTCAACTGGGTGGTAGGCAGGGTGGGATACAGCCCAGCACCCTCTCACTCCCTTGGCCACGTCCCTGCTCATCAGAAAAATATTTTCAATACACAGTCCAGTCAAAAAATTATTACCACCATTGCCCCGTAGCAGAATCGCGGTGACGGTTGACGTATGTCGCAGATTTATTTCAGTCCTGCAGACAAAAACGATGTCCCCAGAACCCAATTGGATCAAGGATAAATGATTTTCGTGAAGTAAAGTAGAATGCATATAACACATACCGTCTTTACACGTTTTAAAAATCTGATGAAGCTAAAATACCAAAAAGTTAACCTGCTATGAAGTTAGCCTGCCAAGTTAAAATTAAGTTTTTCAATAGTGTAAAGACGGTGTGTGCTACATGTATCCCATTAAATCATCTTGCAGACTCCTTATCATAGATGCAAGTCATCTGCCTTTCTAAATTTACGAAAACGGAAGTTAGACGGAGTAAGGATTTCTCCCATAATCGTAATATATTTTCTCGCGATGGGCGACGGACGTCTAAAATTTATTTTATGCTCATCCCCGTAGCAGAATCGCTGTGACGGCCGACGTACATCGCAGATTTATTTTGGTTTTATACAGACAAAAACTGTATCCCCTGAACCCTATTATATCATCTTGCAGACTCCATATCATAGATGCAAGTTTTCCGCCTCTCAAAATTTCCAAAAAGGGAAGTTAGGCGGAGTGAGAATTTCCCCATAATTGTAATTTCTTTTTCTCGCGACGTTCCCTCAATGCTTGAAGAGAGGATTGTCGGATATTGTTGTTAAATATCATTTTATTGTATAAATACACAGTCGAGTCACATTATTGTGGCCAGCTCCTACTTTTGACGACAAAGGCGCGTAGCCAATGAAAGAAAGCACGTGTAGTGAGCTGGCTTGGAGGGTGTATAAGGTGTGCTGCAGGCATTATGAAAGCATATCACTCGTTGCTGTCATGGATAAAAGGAGCAATTTATCAGATTTTCAAAAAGGGATTATTATCGGCTTTCGGGTCAAGGATGGCAGTATTTCTCAAAGAGCGCAGTTTGTGAACTGTTCGCGTGCTGCGGTGGTTAAAATGTATCGTGATTGAAGAAATGGCACCATTGCGATTAAGCGACGTAGAAACTGCAGAGCACCACGTGCCATTGATGTGAGAAGTGAACGTCAGCTTCGAAGGTGCGTGAGGGCCGATCGACACGCTACAGTTGAGCAACTTACTGGCCAAATGAACGTCCATCCGGAAGTGTGTCTAAAACGATAGTTCCGCAAACCCTGCTGCGTATGGGGCTCCAATGCAGACGGATGATCACTGCACCTATGCTAACGAAGATGCATCGGCAGAAAAGGCTTGCATTTGCACGGCCGTTTCGGAATTGGACCTCCGCTGATTGGTAAAAGATTGCCTTCTCCGATGAGCCGCGTTTTCTGCTTCATCGAACGGATGGACGTTGGCGTTTAAGGCGAGAAACATATGGAAACAAACACTCTTCAACAATTGCTGGAAGAACACAAGCTGGTGGGGGCCGCGTATGGTCTGGGGAATGTTTTCGTGGTATTCCCTGGGTTCACTCATACCTGTGGAAGACACTATGGACCGAATTCGTTATGAATTTATCCTTGCAGACCACATACGCCCATACATGCTGATTGTCGTCCCTGGGGCGGATGGGATCTTCAAGAACGACAATACGACGTGTCACACAGCTAGAAATGTCCGAGAGTGGTTGGAAGAGCACGATGAAGACTGCAAAGTACTTCCCTGGCCCCCTAATTCCCCAAACTTAAACCAAATTGAGCATCTGTGGGACCACCTATCGTGTTGTTCGCTCTATGGATCCTCCACCTCGCACCCTCAAGCGGAGCTGTCAGATGCATTGCAGTCAGCATGGCTTCACATACCTGTGAACACCTTCCAGCACCGTACTGAGTCACTCCCAGTCCGTCTAGCTGCTGTCCGCGCTGCACAAGGCGGTTACTCTGGATATTAGCTGGTAGTCACAATAATGTGACTCGACCGTGTATTTGTGCTCTAGTTTGAAAATGGAGGCAACAATTTCTGAAAACGAAAGTTTGACGGAACCCAGTAATCTTAAATTATTTTTCTTGCGATGTTTCTTCAGCCCTATATGGTCATTAAATATCCTTTTATTAGATAAATGTTTGTATTTAAGATTGAAAATAAAGGAAAAATTTCCGAAAACCAAAGTTGTACGGAGCGAAAATTTCTCCGTAATCGAACATTTCTCAGTCTAATAACCCTCCACCCAATGTGTTTCTGTATTATTGTTTAATCTTCACAATAATGTTTGCATTTGAGGTGGGAAATAGAGAAAAATTTTCGGAAAACGGAAGTAGAACGGAGCAAAGATATCTTCTGTTATGACAGTTTTTTTCCTAGTGATGCTTCTGCGCTTTATTGTTATTAAATATCATTTTATTCCATAAATCTTCGTGTTTGAGCTTGAAAATGGTGGTAAAATTACAAACCAGAGGGCCAGAATGTCCTTGATCCTAATGGACATTGCAATTGCTGCAGCACCTAGATTATAGACATTTATTTTTAGGTAGAAAAATATTTCCGTGCAATTTCAGTTGTTTTTCGCGTCTAGTAGTTATTTTGTTTAGTGACCACCCGCAGAGTGCTTTGTGACACAATGATATCTTTCGCAGACTGACCAGGAACTTTGTGCTATGGGGCAACCCTGATGTAAGAAGCAGGATCGTAGAAGCTTTTCTTATCTGGGAGGGCGAGACTTGAAATCACGCCTCTTCGAGTTCAGAATTCCGCCCCTTCGAGTTCCACTCAAATAATACGTAGTTTTTGCTTTCTCTCACACCGTCGTTATAGGAAAGTATTATGATCGTTCAAAAATCGCATTTCAGTTTTTTGACACGATTTTATTAAAAATGCAAAAACTTGGTAAATACCCAAGAACCGTAAGTTGTAAATATCAAGTAAAGCGTAGACATCATGTTAATGCCGACAACACAACACTCTACAGAAATACAGAAAGAAAAACAAACCAGCACAGAATGGATGAGCATCGGATTATGAACGTAACAATAGGAAGAAGCTTTAGGGGTAGGGCTTGGAAAAATTCCGTTCAAAGTTAAACACTCAGAGAACTTTCTGCGACAGAGCAGATGATTAATTATAGTTCTTCATCCCGACATGTTTGGAAAGGTCATGGAGGTTAGACATCTCAGCATATTATATTCTATGCTTCCATTCACTGTTTTGGAAAATTCCATTCACACCTCATAGTGTATTTTGCTTTGTACCCTACACTGTAAAAAACTGCAGGGTCAAATTACGGTAGATACACCGGCAGCTGAGTAGCCAGTCAATAAACCGTAATTTTACAGTACCATACCGTAATGTTCATTAATATGTCTAATGACCGGGAAATAAAAAGGTCTAATGACGTAATGTCCATTAACATGTCTAATAACAAATAAATAATAATACATGTTATGTTCATTAACATGTCTAATGGGAAATAAAAACGTCTAATGCCGTTATTTACATTAGCATGTCTAATGACCGAGAATAAATAATGTGTCTACTGACCGGGAAATAAGAATGTGTTGCCCAAAGAGGTGTTGCCAGTCGACTGATTGCACATGAAAAAACAGGTATATAACTAGAGGTAGGTACAAAATCACATCATGGTTACTTTACAACGTTACTAAAATAACTGTCACGATTTGTGATCAGCGGCAAAAATCACCGTTCTAAAATCACGAGAACACTTTGGTTCCTGAATTGTTCCAAATTCAGCTACTTTCGGGGAACGACAGGTACGTTGCAAATCAAGCTACTTTCGTTAACCGCTCCAAAATCACTGGATATTAAATACGTATAGATATTTCCAAGCTTTTTCATTCAGTAATCTTACTTTTAAATCAAGCTACTTTTATCAACCGCTCCAAAACCACTGATATTAAATATAGATATTTCTCAGCTTTTCACTCAGTAATCTCACTTTTAAAGCTATTTATCTGACGGTGCTGGGTTTGTTTTTTTTTATTTTAAGTGACATTTATAAATGCTATTTTGCACCAAACCACCGTTCAACGAAGTTCAAGGGCACCAAGATTTTTATTTTAGCGCTCGAGCATAAAAGTTTAGAAAAATGAAATTATTGACAAAAAATGTAATCGAATGAAAATCTTTTTTGGTGTTTAGGTCTGCTGTCTACAGACCGAATAAATGAATTATAAATAATAATTCATTTATCTTCCACTTGAAAATTTTTCATATACGAGCTTGGGAGTTAAAATATTTCATATTTAATATTACTCCGTTACTTACCTATGAAAACTAACTAAAATGCCTATGAAAGTAACTAAGAATACAAGTGCCTAATTAGTCTGTCAGTGGAAATCTCAGAAATAGCACGAACACGAATCCTCTTGAGAACTCAGAACGATAACTGCGAGGCGAAGTGCCGACTGCTGAGTAACGATTAATGAAACTTTCCCGTGCATTGTGATTTCGCCACGTGACTAATTTGAGCATACAGGTACAGGTGTTTGTTCTTGTCACAAACAGTCACTTTGTCACCGTTACTTTTTTGGAACGCCACGGTTGGAACGTTTCCGAAAAGTAACTGTTAAGCCCATCCCTATATATAACCACTTTAAGAACAACGGTGCCAGATTGTCAAGGTTAAAATACAGTTACAGTTCAAGCAGTTTAAACGCCGTGAACATGTAGTTTATCTACCGAAAATTTATGGTTGACCGCCAGGTGGCGTGCTTACGATCTGTAAACCGTGTTAATCCGGGTGAAACGCTGACTATTCACGGCAATTTTTTACAGTGTAGTTAACTGCATAATACTGTATAAGACTAACCAAAGTCTTTAAAAAGAAACTACTGAAGGGTGTAACTTTCTTTTTTAGTTTCAATTTCTATTTTTTTACATCGCCCAGAACATGAATTTACGCCCCTGGAATGATCATTCTGGGAGGGTAACCGCCCTCCCTGCCCTCCCGGTATCTACGGCCCTGGTAAGAAGGAACCTTAAGTAGCAGCCAGATGGCGTGTCTAGCAACGTATGCAAATAATGTAAGGCATGTAAAAGAACACAAACTCGCGAACGGTATGCAGCTTTGCGTGAACATGAACATGGGGAAAGAACATGACCTAACAGGTTTAAAAAATGAATGATTGTTGGCTACCGACTGAAGGGGGTAGCGTTACAGAAACGGCCGATATTGGGGGGAGGTTCACGTGGTGCAGTTGTTAAAGTGTTCCAGGAATGGGAGGAAACCGGCAAGACCTGCAGTAATCGGGGTAATAGTGGACGCCCAAGGAGCATTGATGACCGTGGGCAGTGACGTATCGCTCGACTAGTACGACCCAACAGACGGGTCACACTGGAACAACTGGCCAGAGCATTTAATGCAGACACATCGAGGAGCGTATAGCAGACCACAGTCTAACGAACTCTGCTCTCTATGGGTCTCCGGAGCCGCCATCCATTCAAGGTACCCATGCTGATGGCCAGACATCGAAGATTACGGCGTGAATTTGCATCTGAGAGGAGGCATTGGACCATCGAACAGCGGAAGAAAGTGGCCTTTTCAGACGAATCACCTTTTCTGCTTTATCGTGTGGATGGTCAATGGAGAGTACGGCGAAGCACTGCTGACAGTAATCATCCCGACACGATATTTGAGAAGAAACAGGCAGGAGATGGCAATGTGCTCGTGTAGGGCATGTTTTCCTGGGAATCATTGGGAGCAATCATCCCCCCGATCTCACAATGAACGCTTCAGGTTACCTATATACACTGTGGAGGATCAGGTGCTCCCATTCATGATGACTGTCTACTCCGATGGCATGGGTTGCTCTCATCAAGACAATTCCCATTGCCATGCTACTATGCGTGTGCGAGAATGGTTTGAGGAACATTCCAGTGACTTTAGCTTACTATCCTGACCACTGTACTCGCTGGACATCAATCCCATTGAACATCTGTCGGACTATCTTGACCAGCAGGTTCGAATTATGAATCCACCTCCGATTACTCTTGATGATCTGCGAGAATCTCTGGTACCTGCATTGTATAGCATCCCTACAGTAAAAAATGGTTTGAGGAGCATTCCAGTGACTTTAGTTTACTATCCTGACCACTGTACTCGCCGGACATCAATCCCATTGAGCATCTGTGAGTATTATCTTGACCAACAGGTTCGAATTATGAATCCACCACCGATTACTCTTGATGATCTGCGAGAAGCTCTGGTGTCTGCATGATATGTCATCCCTACAGAAACATTCAGAGGACTCATTGAATTAATGCCGCGCCACATATCTGCTATATTGGCGGCATGAGAAGGTCATACCTCATACTAACAAGTGGTCATATTTTTTTACTGGACTGTGTCTATCTTACGAGGACTGACCTTCTGTTGTTGCAGATAATGACTGCCTCAATTCTCTCAAGGCACTGGGTTGTTCCTCGCATCCAGCCTTTCAGGATGAAGCATCCTAAAAGCCGAGGTTTCGCATGTTGCACTGTACAGCCTCCTAAACCCAACAAATTTTTGAATTGCTCGGGTCTCCCGTGGTAAATAAAAAATTCGTGAAAGCTGTTTGGGAGCGTAATCTCTCCGGAGTTCCCAGTGCTCTATCATCAACTTCGAGGTCCTGTGCTTCAACTTCAAAGTCCTCTGCTCCTAGGCCTTCTCGATAAGACCTTCCTAAGCGCGCAGTTAGGAATTGATGCTGCGTTTAATGAACTAAAAAGCTTTTTTTCGCAATAAGCGAAGGTGATAATTAACCTTCGCTTATTGCTTTTTCTTGGCGAGTCATGTTAGGGATTTTGGCTTTTCTCTTTTTGTGATTTTTTTTCCCGATCCCTTGCAAAATTGGGTAGGCAAAATATTGCTAGGTAGGATTTTAGCAAATTTGTTGGCGTTTCTGTCAGACTTTCTCCTATAACGAAGTAAATTTCTCCGTCATTTTTGGTCTACGCCGGGATTCGAATCCAGATCCCCTCATTCCGGAATAAGTCGCTCTACCAACTGAGCTACGCAGACGTTTTATTCTGATTGCTATGTGCCTTTATGTCGTGTGCGTCCTGCTGGCAGGTACGTCACATCTCCCCCCCGAAAGAGGGCCGGGGGCATGGCCCACGGGTCAGCCGTGACCATGAATCGTTGCTGGCAGCCATCCACTGTAGAACGTGCACTTGAGAACTCCCAGTCAATTTTTTTTTTTCGAAGCGCTGGAGAAGGTATTCTCTTATTTTTCCTATCTCGCGGTGTGGAAATAACATCACACCATTGCGAGATTTTGAACGGTCTGGTTATCCGGATAGTTCGGGCGCCATTATAACGAAGTAAATTTCTCCGTCATTTTTAGTCTACGCCGGGATTCGAACCCGGATCCCCTCATTCCGGAATAAGTCACTCTACCAATTGAGCTACGCGGACGTTTTATTCTGATTCCTATCTGCCTTTATGTCGTGTGCGTCCTTCTGGCAGGTACGTCACATCTCCTGGTACGTTACACTCCTTTTGTTTATTTGAGACACTTTGAGCTCACCACCTATGTTTCTTTTTCTGGTGCAGAGAGCTTTAGTACATGTCTTGAGCCCTCTAAAATTAAATTTTATTTTTTATTAATTATTTAAGGGGAGTTTAAGCGTTCTCTCTCTCTCTCTCTCCCACGGGGCTAGCTTTTAGTTGTTTTCCTATTTTCATTTAAAGTTTATTAATTCAAGGTTCAAGGTGACACCTCCAGCGCTACATAAATTGTTAATGAAAGATTTTATTTCGATGGGGGCCTCACCATTTTCCTAGACGCCCGGGTGTCTTATCTTAGTCGTAGATGTGCTTAAACCCGAGAATTCGGTGCCAGCTTTTCTGTTTTATTATTTTGTATGACAACAAACATGTTGAAAATTATTTATAGAGCGTTATCCTTCTGGACTGTTTGTAGATTTTGTCAAGCATAGTAAATAGAGAAGGAGGAAGACCTTTTTATCTGTCCGGTTGGTGAAGACACGCGCACTTTCCGCTTTTTCTCTTTTCTTTCAAGTCTGAGTTACTGATTATATTTCGTCTATCTTCAGTTTGTAATCATCTCGAGAGGCACTGTTTTCCAATTCTGCAATTCACGATCAGTTCTTCTCCCCACTGTAACAATAATAAGGCCTTGACATCAATATCTATTGAGAATTGACATTTTCACTGCTACAATCTTCTATGCCCGTGTCACGAGGTTCTTAAAATCATGAAACTTAAATTACGTCAGCGCACTGAAATGAAATGTGAAATCGTTGCGCAAGTAGCACGTGTGACCATTTGCAATCGTTAGGTCGAAAAGATCGCAAACGTGAATCGGCAGAAATTTTTATCCGATCTTCTCGAAGTTGAGGATTGTCCATGCTGATAAAACACATTTGTGCATTGAAACATTAATGGCTTTAAGAGTTTGTGCGTCCGTCGTTGAAAGATAACATTGTGTAGAAAAAGGAAAGCATTTATTAGACCTTTTATCTTCTCTTTTCAAGAGCTCCACTCCACAGATTCCTTCAAGATTTACGAAGTATTTTGGAAATCACGAGCAAAATTTTAAATTCTCATTCATCGAAATATTTAACGAAATATGATTCAATCATTAATATACGCGTTGTATTATGATAAACCGAATAAGAAATTGTGCCGTCTAAATAAAACAAAAAAAAATAAGGAACTTATACCTAAAATGAGGAAATTATGTGAGGCCCAATGATAAAAACATTTTAGAAATAAATTGCAAATTATGCAAGTTGGATTCTCCAACCCTGTTCAAGACTAATTATTGAAAAATATGTTTGAACATTGTCGTTCACTCGTCAAGTTTCGGTGTTTGCACCATTTTCGGCTGCAGCCTTGAGACAAGCATGATGCTCTCGAGCAAGGCCCGATGGAGGTTTTGCGGGGCGGCGAAATTTCATCGCGGGGCCCAGGAGCAAAATTTCATTGCTGGCACTAGAAAATAAATCTCATACTTTAAAAAAGTCGTCGCGTGAAAAATGTACATAAAGAAAATACACACGACGTGAAATTCACAAATTTGTGGGTGACAAAAACGAATCCCTCTGTTCTAGAGCCGAATTCTTTACCAATCAATCTACACCGACGGAATTTATCGCTGTAACTTTACCGTCTTGACATGTGCATCACCCCTATTGTATGTCATAATGAAAACTATCATAAAAGCAAAATGATTGTCTCAAAAAATGATTTGCTTCAAGCTTAAGAAAAAGACCATAATATGATTGAAAGTTCTGCGAGAGAGAGAGAGAGAGAGAGAGAGAGAGAAAGAGATGGAGAGAGAGAGAGAGGGAGAAAGAGATGGAGAGAGAGAGAGAGAGAGAGAGAGAGAGAGAGAGAGAGTAAAAACTGATAAAATCTACGATTTTCTTTTATTATGACTCTTATAAAAACTTCCTCACAAAATGATAAAAAGACACCTGCGTAGCAAAAATTTTTGGATTGCGAATATTTTCGTGTAGAAAAAATAAGGATCCATCTAAAATAAATTTGTGTTAGTAGCTTTTTACCCCGATACATGTTTTAGTGATTGATTTTTTAATGCAAAGGGGAGTAATTAACAAACTAGTGACTTTTTAAATTTTTTACGCTCTTATAATGAAAATTGCCTTTTCGCTTTTTTTAATTTCGAGTAATGTTTTTAAAGTCACTGGATAATAGCTTCCATATGTAGCCCGAAACCAACTTTGACATTGTTCTTTTTTTTCTTTTTAATAAAGTACTGGGTTTGCACGCAGATTGTTAAATACATAAAAGTAAGGGCCACAAATTGATGAAATTTAATTTGTTACTTCACGAATGCGGAAAATATTAAGGTGTTACAACAATCACTTGAAACCTGCAAACCTCAGTATTTGTACGGCAAAGAGCGATAACCTATATTCAAAAATGGGGGACCGGAAACAAAAAAAAAACTTAAAAAAATATCTTTGAAAGGGCCTCGCGCCCCAAAACTTGCACACAAAAAAATGAATAATTGTAAAAAAAATTCTACTGAAAGGATTTTTTCCCAAACTTCGGGGACCGGGGGGCGATCGCCCCGTTCAGTGCCGTCGCCTTGGCCGTAACCGCCCGGGGCGAGATTCAACAAGGCGCCCCATTTAGAGAAGTACAACCCTAAGTTTTAAGTTCATGATAGAATGTAACAAAGGAACAACAACAACAAAAAAAAAAAAACAGCATTTAAAAGTGTTATGCCCCTAACCATTTTATCCCACCCCAGGTTTTACACCCTACTGCATTTTTCTTGTTACTAAATAATTGGATGCCGCCTCGGTGGCACAGTGGTCTAAGCCATGGCCTCTGATGATTTGTCCGAGATGGGTCCGAGTTCAAATCCCGGTGAGGCATGGATGTTGTGTTTGTCTTACGGCACTGGCTCTCTCCCTTCCCTGGAACCAGTGACCCTAAATTAGGGACGGGCGACTGCTTATAGCCAATTGAGTTGCTCACGGTGGTCGTTAAACCTCCAATCAGAAAAAAAAAATAATAATTAGACCCCCATTTTGCCACCCTTTGTTCTAGACGTCTTGGAATTTGTTATTGGCAGGCGATCGGACAGCGGAACCCCTCCTCCCCAGTGCCGGATTTAAGGCTTTTGAGGCCCTAGTCCAAATTTTCTATTCGACCTCCCCCCTCCACCCGGTTACCCATAGGCTCCGGGAGTTGATGGCATAACTGCTGAGATGTTAAAATATGGTGGTGACTCGGTAATTCCCTGGTTGGTGGCGCAGTGGTCTAAGCGATGGCCTCTGATCATTCGTCCGAACGGGGTCCGGGTTCGAATCCCGGTGAGGCATGGATGTTGTGTTTGTCTTACGGCACTGGCTCTCTCCCTTCCCTGGAGCCAGTGTCCCTAAATTAGGGACGGGCGACTGCTTATATCCAATTGAGTTGCTCACGGTGGTCGTTAAACCTCCAATCAGAAAAAAAATAATAATAATTAGACCCCCATTTTGCCACCCTTTGTTCTAGACGTCTTGGAATTTGTTATTGGCAGGCGATCGGACAGCGGAACCCCTCCTCCCCAGTGCCGGATTTAAGGCTTTTGAGGCCCTAGTCCAAATTTTCTATTCGACCTCCCCCCTCCACCCGGTTACCCATAGGCTCCGGGAGTTGATGGCATAACTGCTGAGATGTTAAAATATAGTGGTGACTCGGTAATTCCCTGGTTGGTGGCGCAGTGGTCTAAGCGATGGCCTCTGATCATTTGTCCGAAGGGGGTCCGGGTTCGAATCCCGGTGAGGCATGGATGTTGTGTTTGTCTTGCGGCACTGGCTCTCCCCCTTCCCTGGAACCAGTGACCCTAAATTAGGGACGGGCGACTGCTTATAGTCCATTGAGTTGCTCACGGTGGTCGTTAAACCTCCAATCAAAAAAAAAAAAAAAAAATTCCCTGGTTAACTGAAATTTGCCAGTTGTACTAGGAGTTAGGAATGGTCCCTCGGTATTGGAAGGGTGCTATCATTGTTCCCTTGCATAAGGGAAAAGGTGGTGCAAGAACTATCGCGGTATTAGTCTATTGAGTGTGCCGGGGAAAGTGTGTGGTAAGGCCATATTTGAAAAAGTACGAAGTCTTACATCAGTGAAAGTACGGGATGTTCAGAGTGGTCTCATGCCTGTTAAAGGCTGCACTAACTAAATTTTTGCATTACGCATGATGATTGAAAAATATCTGGCTGTTGGTAAGAAAGTTTTTGCTGCCTTCATAGATTTAGAGAAAACTTACGACCGAGTAAATAGGACACTTCTGTGGAAGGTATTGAATTAATATGGTGTTACTGTGAGTCCACTTAATAGTGTAAAAGCCATGTATGCTGGTAGTAGAGCTTGTGTACGAGTGAATGGTGTTTTATCAAAATGGTTTTCTATTGATGCAAGAGTCAGGCAGGGTTGCGTGATGTCACCCTGGCTGTTTAATGTATTTATGGATGCATGCATGCGTGATGTCAAAATAAATAATACTGGTTTATGTCTTGGTGATATCCGTGTATGCAGATTGCTGTATGCTGATGACACTGTCCTGTTGGCAGAGAGCAAAAGTGAGTAGTTGCAGAGTATGTTGTCCCGGATGTACGAAGTTTGCGTGAAATTCGAACTGAGTATAAATCAGGGAAAAACCAAAGTTATGGTTTCTGAGCGGGGAACTGGTAGTACTGAATGTAGCATAAGTCTAAATGGCACCGTGATTGACCAGGTGAATGAGTTTGTGTATTTAGGAAGCATGTTTGACAGAGAGGACAAATTGGATAATGAAATTAGTAGGAGAGTGAATTCTTCATTGAAAGTCATAGCTGCCTTGGGAGGTTTTCACAGAAATTATGGGTTCTCAAGGGAGTCCCGCATGGCTGTGTATGAAAGTGTAATTGTTCCTACTCTGATGTATGTCAGTGAAACCCGGGAACTACAGAAGAAACATAGGAGTCGCTTGTGTGCTGGAGAAATGCGTTACTTACGGGGAGTTTGTGGCAAGACACGTTCTGATCGCGTGAGGAATGAAGATGTGTTGGAGTTGTGTAATGTGAAGAAAAATGTTGTTAGCAAGGTGGAGATTAATATGCTTCTGTGGTTTGGGCATGTTGGAAGAATGAGTGATGAGATGCTTACTAAGAAAATATTTTCAGCCCAAGTTGTAGGAAGGAAAAGCAGAGAAAGGTCAAGGTAGTCATGGAAGGATCATATTCAGGAGTGTCTGCATGAGAAAAAGATCATGAGTATGAAGTACAGAAGATCTTGTGTACGTCGTGTGATGGACGCAAGTGAAGCTCAAATTGTGTGCCAAGATCGCTGTAAGTGGAGGAGTTTGATATGGCAACAATAAGTAAATAATCAGATAAAAATTATTTAGTAGTTTGTCTTTTCTTTGGGGAGCTAACCTCTGAATCTCAGAGAACAGCTTAGGGATATGTATGTATGTACCTTTGAATCTACTGAACATAATGCTATAAGAGATATTGTTTTCCAGTCCAAACCGTAGGGTTACTGACTTCTTCCTTTGTGTCACTGTTATATAGTTTTGTTCGAGCCATAATTTTGGAAAATCGGCCAAGTCCATACTCGAACATTAAAGGTCAGGCCCGTTTCTAACGTCAACTCAAAGTGGGTGCGTCTAAGTCTCTAAACTTATAGCCTGGCACGTTTAAGACTTCTGAGTTATAGTGCTACCAGTTGATTTCAACTGTAACTAATGGACGCGGTAGGTTCGTTTTGAACCCCCATGAGATTGTTTCTCTGTGTGATCTTCGTCATATCTACACCAACTGACGGGCAATTTCAATCGACAGAAAAGATCAAAGTGAAAGCAAAATTTCGTTTCAACGTTACAGAGTTCACTTTTTCAACTGGATGGAAACATTTTTCTTTGTTTTGAGGCTTAACGACCACCTTGAGCAACTCTTACGGCTGCAAGCAATCCCCTGTCCCTAATTTGGGGCCACTGATTTCAGGAAGGAGACAGAGCCGACAGCGCCATGGGACAGGCACACCCATGCCTCCTACGGAGCTTGACCCAGGGCTATCTCGGACGACTAATCAGAAGCCACCGTCTCAGATATCTCGGCCGCAGGGGAGGCTGTTGGCAGGGCCGGATTAAGGCTTCAGTGGGCCCCTAGGCTAATACATTTGAGTGG
Source organism: Macrothele yani (assembly GCA_039090855.1). Classification (NCBI taxonomy): domain Eukaryota; kingdom Metazoa; phylum Arthropoda; class Arachnida; order Araneae; family Macrothelidae; genus Macrothele; species Macrothele yani. The sequence goes on from CM077004.1 coordinate 40,304,941, forward strand.
GCCTCAAGGCTAAGATATATGAGTGGGCTCCCAAAGAATTTATAACGGGGAATAAATATGAAATCCGTTAAAACACGAAACTGTAACTACTAAATTGTTTACAGAGTTTTCATAGTAAGTCACTGTATTTTTCATTTTTCTCATAAGCCCCCAAAGAACTTATGACAGAGAATCATTACGAAGGCCATTAAAACACGAAACGGTAGCAATATGTTCGTGATAATCAATACGTTGTGAATTCTTCAAACTAATAAATTACCTGCAGAGTTTTCAAAAAAAATCATTATATTTTCCACTGTTCTCACAAGAACATGAGTTAAAAGCTCAAGATTCCTAGATTTTGTCTTGGATTTTCTAATGATTTAGCATGTGTACTTAGTGCGCCTTTTTTGTTATGCAATGTAAAGGCACAGGGGACTTCAACCAATAACGGTTGCAAGTGCGAATTGGGAGGTGTGGGTGGATAGTAGGGAAAAAGCTGAAACTGTCTCTCCGACCCCAGCGATATGAAACCTTTATTCTTGGTGAGTCACTACCTTGGAATCTATTTGTCTTCCAACCTGTTTCTGACAGATTAAATCTGACTAAGTGAGAATCATACGAGACAAAAGTATAACTATTTTATAAATCTCTCTATCACTCTCTATCTCTACCTATCAATTATTTGACCAAGCATGTCTCCTGGGCCCTTGGTCATGGATGTCCCCAAGGCTATAGCTCTTATAGTCCCCACCTTAATCCGTCCCTAGCAGTTGATGGTGGATGAACGTGATAGTTGACATCTATTTCATGTTGTTGCAACGAACCGGAAAATGACAGTAGCACAAATCGCTGCCTACTTCAACGAGGTAGGTGCCAGAAAAGTCTCTACCAAGATCATCAGGCAATCATTAGCTCAGTAGGCCGACTCACCAGAGTTCCACTACTAATACCACAGGAACGGACTGTACGCCTCAACTGGGCGAAGAAACATCGGAACTGGATCTTGAATGATTGGAAACGGGTGTCTTGGTCAGATGAGTCACGTTTCCTGTTATTTCGCGCAGATTGGAGGGTGCGAATCTAGAGGAAACCGCGCAAAGTGATGGACCTGCATGTCAACAAATAACTGTTCAGGCTAGTGCAGGCTCGGTTATGATCTGGGACATGTTCAAGTGGCACCTCTTGTGCATCTAAATGCATCTCTGAACAGTCTACCCGACGTGTCCATCTGTACAGAGCATCTGAATCCGTTCATAGTCATCATGCATCCCCAGGATAAAGGATTCTTTTAGACAAACACTGCTCCTTCCTTCAAGTCGTGATGACTGAAACATGATTAGAAAAGTGTTCTGCTGAATTTTCCACCTGAAATGGCCCCCCAGGTCACCGGACACAAACCCTGTGGAAAATCTTTAGGATGCTGTGAGAATGTCTGTTTGAGCTCCGGATCCTTCATCTAGGAATGTGGCGGACTTACAGACAGCGGTGCATCAAGCATTGATGGATATACTTGTGGTACGCTTTAGTGACCTAGTGAACTCAATGCCTCGCGGTGTGACAGACCTTATATAGGTGAATGGTGGGCTCACCGGTTACTAGATATGTATTCGATGCTTTTTGCCCACACCGTGTATACATAAATAATAATGACATGGCTCATATAAACGATTTTCTTTTTTGTACCCTATTACACCGGAAGTTAAGATGCAAAATATAAACAGTGTAACGCTTCTTGATAAAACATAGGTGTTAAAAAGAACGACAGAACAAAGATTGCTAATATGGTTTTCAATTAATTTTTAACGTACTTAAAATAATAATTACATAAAATGCTGATTATAGTGGCTAAATAGTTGTTCTTTATGTAATGTAGTTAGCATGTCGATGTTTATGTCTTCAACTCAAAAAATATTGGGTAAATCTTCAAAAAGGGAATTTAAGTGTAAAAACTTTCACCTTGAATTGATGTTTTTAACTTTATTTTTTATTTATTTTTTAGCAAGCACTATACAAGTATAGTTATTTTTTATTTTCCTTTTTTATCAGATAAATCGATTTCTAAATCATGCTAGCAGTTTTAATCTCCCCACTCCTGTACACACAAGAATTTTTAGAATAAATTCGACGATGTGATTCGTATGTACCCGTTTGAACCTGAACAAAGCCACATTTTTTGTTTGAACTCTCTTAGTTGAAAAGTTATTCAAAAAATGAAATTTTCAAAGTAGTATCAGATTAACAAATTCGAATTCATACGCATACATGAACTCAGTTTCTAGGATTATTCTTGGAAAATACGCGGAACGTTTATAAACCATTTTCTTCCGTATTTTTGCAAAACAACGCTTGACAACGTCGTACGTCTTTGGACATCATTACTCACGAAAAGATGAAAATTACTTAATATTTAACGGTGCTTGAAAACCGCCAATTGCTCGTAACATCGACAACAATAATTTAAAGATGACGGCTACCTGCAGCAAACCCCCAGGAGGGCAAGTAACTCTCACTCGCGCCGGTAGGGAGCAACATTTCGTGAGATCTCAATGTCGCATCTTGGCATGCCTATTTATTCTATGCAGTTTATATCCCTCAGAGTTGCTCATAGTGACCATTTACCTCAGAAATAATAAAAAATAAATGCATAATTGAACCTCTTTTTTGTTATTGTTGCAGGGTTCAGAGAGAAACTTGGGGGGGGGGGCAATAAGCTAAAGTGGCCAGATTTTTAAGAAGGAAATTGAAGCCAAAATGGCACGATGTCTTCAATTTCAATGCAAAATCGAGGGCAATTTCATTTCAAAATGAGGACATGATTGAAGATAACATCTGACACATTATGATAAAGCCAAAGATTAGCAAATAATTTTACGAACTGTACCATAACTGTCCAGTTTCATGAAAAAAACATACGATGAATCTGAAGGATGATTTTCATGTGAAATAAGTATAAAACAGCAATAAAATACTGTAATGCAGGATATACTTCTGATAAATTTCAAATGTTACTCAGTCGCTCCGGTGGCGCAATGATCTAAGCAATGGCCTCTGACCATTCGTCCCAAAGGGGTCCGGGTTCGAATCCCGGTGAGGCATGGATGTCGTGTTTGTCTTACGGCACTGGCTCTCTCCCTTTCCTGGAACCAGTGATCCTAAATTAGGGACGGGCGACTGCTTATAGCCCATTGAGTTGCTCACGGTGGTCGTTAAACCTCCAATCAAAAAAGAAAAATGTTACTCATAGGGAGCAGCACCTGTAAACAAAGCTACTTTTTTCATTTTGCACTGAAAATTCATTGAGATTCTGTACAAGAAAAAATATGTGAAGCCAGAAAATTACAATATACTGAGCAGAAAGAAATCATGGGATACCTGTGTATTATCTCTATAAGGAAAAATATTCCAAGTCCAATAACTTCACCTGAAGAACAAAATATACTGAACAAGAGTTGTGAAACTCTCAATCAAATCCACCAAATGCAACTAACTTTATCATCAGTCACTTATTTAATTGCTACAAGGTGGATGTTGAAAAAGATGCGATTTATTCCCCATCCAATAAATATTTTAGTTAAATACAGTTAAAACAGAAATGAAATAACACCAGGATTATCGGGATGACAATGTTCGATGCTTCGGCATGTTTCCCGTGAATACTGAAAATGATTTCTAACTTGTTTGCCATGAATACATATGATTTTCAATTTAATTCAATAAAAAATTCATCCTCTTCAGAAATTAGTTCCGTAGCTTTATGACAGTGACGTTGCCAGAAATTCCTTAAGTGTGTGTGGGGGAGGGGGGTCATGGGTTTGGTTCATTGGTGAAAGCCTCGTATATACGTATATATCGCTTTAAATTCGTGCTCAGTCTCCCCTTAAGAGAGGGGTTCAAACCCCGACGCCCCCCTCCTCTCTGGCTACGCCACTGCTTTATGATTACATTTTCTTGGAATTAAGTTAGTAACTGACACTAAATTTGGTTGCATTTGGTAGATTCAGTTGAGTTCTACAACTTTTGTTTAGCACATTTTTTCATTAAAATGTTTCTTCAAAAGTTAATGGACTTGGAATATTCCTTCTCATAGATAACACGCACAGGTGTCCATGATGTGTATGGTCATATTCTACGTGTGTCTTTACGTATAATTCTTCTATACGGTTTTAATCAAATATTATATTAGTAATTAAACTCAAAGCCTATATGTAGGAAAATAAAAATCTTTTAGTTTATTATTATTATTTTTTTGATTGGGGGTTTAACGACCACCGTGAGCAACTCAATATCTTATAAGCAGTCCCCGTCTCTAATTTAGAGCCACCGACTCCAGGGAAGGGAGTGAGCCAGTGCCGTAAGACAAGCACAACACCCATGCCACACCGGGATTCGAACCTGGACCCATCTCGGACGAATGATCGGAAGCCATCGCTTAGACCACTGCGCCACCGGGGCGGTTTTTTAGTTTAGGAATTAGAAGTTCAGAGCTACGTTACCCCTACTTATTTCAATACTTTTGCTTCGAATGCTAACTTAAGAAGCATGAAATTGTTACATGTTACGGTCAAGGAGGTTAGAATAAGATTTCTGGAGATGCCCTGGGTATCTTAATAGTGAAGCCTCAAAGTGTGGTAATTTTGATTTGTTCACATGCTACCCATGCACTTTCAGATGTGTGTATTTTTGAATTGCGTGGTTTTTGGTTGCAGAAATTGTGTTAATATCAAACCGGAATGAATTATATTTCACACGTGAGGGAAGTTTTCAATTGTAACGTTATATTTGTTTTGAACTTGCACTAACGTTTCATAAATTTCAATTTAAAATGGAAATGGGAAGTTGCCTCAAAATCATTAAGAATTTTATAAATTCAGCATTTTCTCACACATTAGCAGCAAGTCACGATGCAAAATTAAAAACTTTTGAAACGAAAGAATGCGTTTCGGCCAACATAAAATGTATTGAAATAGCCTTTGAAGCCACCAGCTTTCCCACACTTTAATGGCCACCGCTCGCGGTTATAGGCATCACGCAAAGTGGTACTGCCATCGGGTCATGTATAATGTTTTACGATTGTGGGACACTACTTGATTATCGCATATACGGTCCCTTATGTGACGTCTCCAACTCGACCAGTGAGAAGCGTTTTTAGAAAAGGTATCTCCTTCCACTGTGATTTCTTGTACGCTTTACTTCTGAAGTTCTTTTTTTGTTGTCAGTTAGTGCGTGCGTGGTTTGAGTTGATAATTATCTCAGTTTAGTTATTAATAAGAACAGTTAGAATGAAATTTGGGTTTCGTCATTCTATTAATGATTATTTCGGATACGTTTTTTCGTTAGAAGATGCTTTAAACGTTATCCAAATCTTCAAGATTTCTACTAATACACATTATATTCAAAAACGCGGCGCAGTTCACAATCTTGGGCAAGCCCAGTTAAGTGATACTAAAGGTGTGAAGAAGGATGTTATGTTCTTCGAAGGGAAAAAAATTCCAATGTTGAAAACAGGATACCATTTGACGGCATACCATTTATTTCCATTGATCACTGTACATTAAAGGGTCATCAAGATCGTTCATTGAACAAAAGTAAGTTAAAAGCAATCCAAGATCATGACTACTCGTGTAGTAAAAGCAAAGTTCAAACAACAACAAAAACAACAACAAAAAAATGAATTGTACAGCAGAAATCCAACTGAAAGAAATTTTAAACAGATTTTTTCCGCAGCCGATTTGATGCTTGTCTTTCGTGAAAATTCCATTAATAACGATGTTCAAAATCACACACATTTTAGGCACTCATGATAAATTTTTATGAAGCTGTTTTCATCCACCAATGGAGATGTTTGGATATCTGCCTAAGTGCGAAAAGCTGATGACAAACCCGGTAAATAAAGCACAATTAAAGAAATATTTATGAATGATGCTGTAAGACATGAAATAACAAGAATCTTTCTGGTATAAACAGCACTGAGAAATTGTTGAATCAGAATTCCTAACAGTAATCATTAAAAATATGAAGATATTCGGAGCTAAAACACTGAGTAAAAATGTAAAATAGTCAACAAACGACCACCTTCTCGTCAGCGTACAAGAAATCACAGTGAAAGGAGATACCTTTTCTAACAACGCTTCTCATTTGTCGAATGGAAGACGTCACATAAGGAACCGTATACATTGACGTCACGAAACCGCGGTTTGCGTCACTTTTTCGTCTGCTGCTTTCTTGTAGAACAACTGGTGTACAAGTGAGATCAAAGATTCATTACATGGGCTACGTAAGTGGGTTATCTGGAGATCAAAAATAGCTTTATTCTGATAAATTAAAGTTATTTGGCAATTGTGGTGACCCATATGTAATTCCATACTCATTTCTTCTGAACAATATTGAGGTCTTGCCACGAATAGAACGCGGCGATATTGTTAATTATTTCGTTTTTTGCACTAACGCCTTCACTCCCGAGGAAGTGAAATCATGCAAGTCATTCATAAAGAAAGGTTAACTCCAGTCTAAAGATCTTCATAGAGTTTTTGTAGATAACGCATAAGTAAATTTATGAACATACCTGTTACAAAATGTAAACTACACACTAATGTTCCTTCGTTTCCGGTCATCAATGTCAACTCTGCTGATGCGTGATAACCACAAATTTCTGCGCTCCTGAATATTTTTTTTTGTAATTCTGATCCCACTTCGTTCACTCAGATGGTAATTTGTAATAAGACACATCTTTATCTTCTCCCACTTCGGTTACCGCTGCCGAAAATAGCACATAACACCATCTTCCTTAATGCTCCACAATGCAAATCCAAGCAGTGTTTGGACACCAGCTAGGATAGTTTACCTTGCTGTGACGTCTTATGCGTACGGTCTATATGCGATTACCAAGTGGTGTCCCACAATCGCAAAACATTATACATGACCCGATGTTCCGATTTTAGTGAGCATCCCGAAAGTCGGAGGTTTTTTTTCAATTGCCACTATTTCAATTTTTGGGGAAATTTCAGAAATTGAGGACAAAAATAAGAAACTGAGGACATTTAACGTCCTCAGTCAATTTTTATGGAAATGAGGACGAAGCATTGAAATTTAGTGCTGTCCCCAGAAAAGAAGGACGTCTGGTCACCTTACTATAATCAATCACCCATCCCGAATTAGGGCCACGTGTTTCAAGGAGGGGAGAGATACAACGTCATGGGACAAAAACACCATTTATGCTTCATCCTGTTTCTCAATCTGGTGCCCATCTCGGACTAATGCTGCAAGGTCAGCACCCGAGACCGCTTTGCTACCGGGTGGCTGGGTAAACCTCAACAGACACGCTAATGCAGCACACGGTGGAAAAATAATTATGCAACGTTCAGTTGTATACTTCATTGATTTATTTCTCTATTAGGTTCTTTGTAGTTGTTAACAAGTGTGAAAATAATTTTTTTTTATTGGGGGGTTAAACGACTACCGCGAGCAACTCAATGGGCTATAAACAGTCGTCCGTCCCTAATTTAAGGTCACTGGTTCCAGGGAAAGGAGCGAGTCAGTGCCACAGCACAAACACAACATCCATGCCCCACCGGAATTCGAACCCGGACCCATCTCGAACGAATGATCAGACGCGATCGCTCAGACCACTGCCCCAGCAGGGCGGCAAAGAAATTGTTTCTTCTCAGTATTAGAAATGTATCACTTTTTCCTTCAATCGTGATTCTTCTTTACTTTATGTTGTTTATTACATCCATTTGGCATTTCAAACTTTCTTTTTCTGTTTTTCACTTTCAAAGCAATTAGAGTGCTGTTCGTCCGAGTGGGCGCAGGTTCGAGTTCCGCATGAGGCATATAAGTGATACGGCAATGTCTGTCTCTCTTCACTGAAACTAGTTGCTTTAAATTTGGGACGGACAGTTGCCTATAGCTGATGGTGGTCGTTAAACCCCAAAACCAAAATATTTTTCTTTAAAACTAAATACTCTAGAAAACAGTCACACGAAGATCGTTCTTTTAATTATTTTTTCTCAGTCGACATAAAAACGTTACTCAGAAAAATGACGTTTCAAGAATAAGCTGTAGTGTAGGAAAGGGATATTGAATCTGGCTAAACTTTTACCCTAACTTTTTTTTTTTTTTGATTGGAGGTTTAACGACCACCCTGAGCAACTTAATGGGCTATAAGCAGTCGCCCGTCCCCATTTTAGGGTCACTGGTTCCAGGGGAGGGAGAGAGCCAGTGCCGTAAGACAAACACAACATTTATGCCTCACCGGGATTTGAACCCGGACCCCTTTCGGATGAATGATCAGAGGCCATCGCGTAGACCACTGCGCCACCGGGGCGGCTTACCTCAACTTCCTGCTGCTTTCTTAAATTCTGCATTTCGTGGCCTAAAATGAACTAACGAATGTGTTTTATCTGTTTTTAATATCCTTTTCTTGGCCTGTTCTTTGGTTTGTGAGACTACAACTCATTATCAAACAGAGAAATTATTTTCAAGTAATGAATTCGTAAAAAAAATACGAAGTTATTTCTAAATCAGGTTTCCTAGCTCTCGCATAACGCGCTGACAACCTGTGAAATAGTGGAGGCGTGTCTGTTATATCTTTCGCCATCTGCTGTGGCATCAATTTCAGATCGTCATATGGATTTGACCAATCAGCTGCAATGTCAATGACGTCGAAATCACATGGTAAGAGTATGTGACTGAAAAAATCAGAGAAAGTAACCGGTATAAATTTCGCGTAGAGGACGCTTCGCGCCACTTTGCAATTGTTAGCACGTGGGGTGTTCAATTTCTCTTTTGGCAAGATGTCTACTTTAGAAGTCCAATACATGCCTACCAATGGTTATGGAAAAACAAAATCAAGTATGTCTAACGGCATAATAAATGGGGCCCCCACCACAAACGGTATTTCGGCGAACACCCTTCAGTGTGATGGCCTAAGGGAACATCATGGGGTCGGCGATGTATTCTTGTTCACCTCAGAGTCTGTTGGAGAAGGACATCCAGGTAAAACAATAGCATTTATTTATCCCTTTAATAGATTTATAATATAAAACTTTAAAATAGTTCATGCAGGATTCTGCTGCTTGATAAATCATAAATTAGCTTTGTTTATAATGATGAGCTTCGTTTTAGTTGCTAGTTTTTATCATTGTGCCCGTGTGGTATATTTCTGTATGCCTGTATATGAGAGAATAAAAAGAAAGAAAGTTGGAATAAATTTAACGATTGGCTTTAGTAACCTTGATGATTCGTTAAAGGGTTAAACATTTTTTCTAGCTATGTATCATGTACAGAATTTAAGCAGACGATATATTCACTAAAATCCCTATAGTCGGGATTAAAACAAAATCAATAAATAAAAGGATATCCGTGAAGCAATTGTTCTTCAGTGGCAGAGAAGTTTGTGATATGTAATAAAATTTTCGAGTTTGGGTATTCGTTATGTGGAGCATTATTTTGTTCTGCCTGTGACCCAAAATTAGGCCTTAGCTTTTGATGATGAGTTTTTGGGAACCGCTAGGAAATTAATGAAATAAAAGTTGATTCATCATAGAAACCAATGGAATGTGAATTCCCGTAAGAATTAATTTGTCACAAATACACGAAAGGCATATGAGTCATTCCATGTTCAAGTCAACACAGTGATTTTACCCCACCATCTCAGATTTTGATTAAACTTGGCACAGAGGTAGCCTACATATAGATACCCAATTTTATTAAAATGCGTCGACCCCTTTTGAAAATTCGGCGATGTGAAGTTGTCAAAAATCGCCAAAAAACACCCTACTGCCATAATATCAAATTGCTGTAGTAACTCTTTTAATTAAGCTAATATGATGGGAAAGGTGTCATTTTGCAGCATTTTCAAAGAGCTTTTCCTATGATATACAACACAATATATGTTTGAGATGAAAATTGTTTTTCAAATTAAAATTAAAATTTTTAATTTATCAAAAAGTGCGTCTTCAAAATTTTTCAAAAAATTATGTACAATACTTCACATTATTGTTAACTCATTCCCTAAGTATAAAAGTGGGACTGTCATGGGTTCACATCTTTATAAAATTTCAAAAACACATATTTCACTAAAAATGACATTTTTGTAAAATTTATAGATTTAAGTGGAAATATACATAACTTACCCGTAAATAAATCTTCAATCTTTATTCTTAATATATCTATGTACACATTCAAATTTACTGTTAACACATACATTCGAAATGTCACTTGCAGAACCTGATACAAACAGTATGTGTTTTAAGATTTCACTTCTTTTTAAACGCTTCTTTTGTTTTTACAGTATCATCCCCAGGAATTTGATATATTCTTCCTGTTGTGTGGGTTTACTTTACAAAGAACATCATTTACAGATACCCATAGAATATCAGATTTTGTAGGATATGTATAAGATAGTGATGGGCCAGCTGGGTGAAGGAAAGTAACTTTAACTTCATTAAGACTCGTCTTTTGTTTAAACATAAGCTAGCCACCATGTCTTGTCGTAGATGGAAGTAATGTATCCATGAATATCTCTCAAAGCCAGTTTTTCCGAAGATTTTGTGATTGTTTCAACAGTAGATTCTGTTGTATCTGAAAAAGTTTTTACCAATATTTTTGATGTACTTGATGCTATCGGTATAAAGGCATGTAACCTCTGTGTCCCTTTGATGGTAACAGATTGACTAAAATGCTCTAGAAATGTTTCAGTTTCAATGTACTCTTCTTGTGTTGAAAATTCAAAGTGCACAGATGTAATGTTTTTAACTGCCCAATCAAAAAGTTGTGGAGTAAAAATTTGGTTATCTCTTAATAGTGCCACTGACACCATCGCAAGGTCCTTTTCCATGAGCAGAAGCAAAAAAGGCCATTCTGTTTCAATGCCAAAATCTTTGTGGAAATATAAGTTTACAAAATTCTTTTTATTCTTGTACTAGGCTGCACTGCCATCCAAAAAGTAGTATATCTTCTGTATATCAGTTTGAAATTTGGTTTTTAAAAATTTAATTAGCTTTCTTTGAAAACAGTAGACTGCTATGGTGTTATGCTCTAGATAGTTAGACATTATGACATAGCTCATATGCTCTGTTTTCTTCTCTCCTTTGTAATACACTTCAAAGGGGTGCACTGTTGCATGATTACTTGACCAATGATAACTCTGGGCCTCATCTTGGATCACGAATGTGTAATTCTCAGAGAAGTCACATTAACAACATATTTACCTTCATTCAAGTTTTCCTTGACTTCATTTATGAAAGAGCTTTGCTGCTTAGCTAGAATATCATGGAGTATCAGTGTGGTCAATTTTTAAGAAAATAATTCAATAAACTCCGATGAGGTCTTCTGCATTGTTTCTAAGTTATATCTGTCTACTGAAACTCACTGTCGAAAAGTGATATTTTCAACCATATTATTATCAAATGCATTTTGTAGTGTACTTTTTATTGGATTGCTTCCCGGGCAAGAACTACAGTTTCCCATAATGCAGTGAATTGATGCTAGGTTGCACAGCACTTTTGCCAAACAGTGTTTATAAGAGGCCAATTCATTGGTTAACACACCGAGCTTAGCATTTTCTATCATAAGTTTGACATTTTGATGTGTAGTGCAAACACATACTGAGTGTGTTCCACTATGTCCTGCTTAAAACGCAGTGTTTTGGGCACAGTTCTGCAAATTTAGAAAACACAATCTTCATTTCTTGAAATTTATCTTCGAAAATTTTCCTGTCATTTAGATCGTTCTCAAGATTGATTCAAAACTGAAGAGAATGGGGGGTGTGTGTGTGTGTCATTTTCCGTCTGGAGACTGTATTTCGTGTTTCAAAGCTTTCGGAAACAATAGTTAAATGGAGTGAAAAGAATTTGCCCTAATCATAATTTTTTTCTCCCGATGTTGCGTTTGTGTTTAATCTTCTTGTTGAATATTATATTATGGCATATATGTTCGTATTTCAGCTTGAAACTGTAGGCAAGAATTTGCGCAAACGGAAGTTAGATGCCGCGAAAATTTCGCCGTTATCTTCAAACATGAGATTCTTTTACAAATTCGAGAAATTCTGCCTTTTCGTTGTTTTGGCCCCTCAGGGATCTATGCACAAGTAAACAGGAGGGGGGGGGGTAGATGTTTGGTGGAGGACGAAATTCTATATTTATGAAACTTTCAAAAATGGAAAGTCGACGAAGATCAGATTTCTTCCGAAAATAGGAGAAAAATTTCCAAAACCGGAAGTAGGATGGATTTCCCGTAATCGCTATTCTCCCGCGATGTTCCCACTCCAGCGCTGTTAAATAGCCCCCACCCCATTAGTTTTTACATTTCATCTTGATAAGGGAAGAAGGAAATTCCAGAAAACTGAAGAGACGAAGTTGGAAAATTTGGAAAAATTGATGTATGATGTTCAAAAGTATTAATATTCCCAAAGTTGTTACACCATTTATCTAAAATAGTTGAAGCTTTGAAATCATGCACTCATGGTGCTCAGTCTGATGGTTGTTGTCAGAGGGCATAAAAAAACAAGAAAAGAAAAAAAAAGCGACAATAAAGAAGTAGGGAGCGAATATCAGCAGAAAGAAAAAGTAAGCAGTGGTGCTGTGCAATTGCAGAGTCAACAATATACAAAAACTGACAGTAGTCCACATTCTTGCTGTCTGTTTAGATTTTTCACCAGTTAAAATGTTCAACTTTTTTTCCCTCTTCTTTGGTCTCATCTTGTCTTAAGCTGCAATTTTTGAGGCAGTATGATCTTATGGTAGGTGCGGTTTGTGCACTGCGTATTCACTTGCTTGGATTTCTTGTCTGTCAAGCCTTGTGGAATTCTGAATGCATCTTACTGATTTTTACTGGTGGAATTTGAACTTAAATCTCGCAATCATGCCCTTGCCTGGGAAACGACTTTGTGTTTTGCACGTGTTAAGTTTGTTTCATTAGAGTTCTTGTTTGTCGTAATGTTTTGTTGGGGCACATACTTAGTTTTTACAAAGAGATGGATTATTTTGTAAAATAGTCTTATGAATACCATGCAATACTAGTTATTAGTAACAAGGCTGTTGCCAATGTTTGCAGGATTGTACTGTATTTTTTTTTTTTTTTTTTTTTTTTTTTAAATATCATGGTCTGAGACATGCTACCGTGGATTATGCAAAAGAAAAAACATTATTGTAGTTAAATTGTGTATTGCAGGTATTACTAGGACATAAGTTTTCACTTGTCAAATTTTCGGGTTCTACCCCAACCCTTTGTCAGGACTGACTAAGATAGAAGGTGCTGCCACTCAAGTGGTAATGTCATACCTCTATGTTCGTTAATCATGGAACCTCTTCTCTCAATGTGTAGACTTTCTTCAAGTTTCCATTTCAGGTAGTGTTGTTAGTGTGCAAGAATTTTTAAAGATTCCCAGTCCATTGAATGTCCAGTACTTTGTACATGTTTATCAAGGCCTGTTTTGCTTGTAATGTTCCTAATTGCGGCTTTGTGTTCTGCTACACGGGTGCTGAGTTGTCTTCCAGTTTCTCCTACATATATATTACTACAATTGCAGTTTACACTGTAGATAACTCCTTCTTGTAGTAGCATATTATTTTCTTTTTGTTTAAACTGGAAAATATTTTTTTATTTTATTGTGTAAGCGAGGAGCAAGACGAATATAGAAGTTAAGGCTAATTCTCTGCAGCCTTTCAAACAACCCTTTATGGTAAGTTATTTTTCTAGTGAGTTTAATGTTTTTATCAGACTTTTTATGGCTTGACTTAAATTTAACTATTTTTTCCTTAAATTTTTTTCCTATCCAATTTTCCGGGTAATTGTTATCTGTCAGCGACTTCTTTAATTCTTTTTTATGGATTCTTTGGAAGTTATTTCAGAATCTAAAGTTTCTATTTTTTCTAGTAACTGTGCGGCTACATTATATTTAATGTAGGATATTGTTTTTCTCAGAATTTACTATCTACGGATCATATGCAGCAGCGGATTATACGTGGCATTTTTTCCCACAGCCTTTGGATTATACGCCCTTGCAGATTTCGCGAAGGAATTTTTTCTGAATTATATGGATGGTCTACAGATTATACGAAGAAAGAAAAATATGGTACCCTGAATTAATATGTACAAAATATGACATCCACAAATAGTATTTTAATAAAATCGAAATCTGAATTTTTTAAATTTTTTTGAGATCATTTACTGAAAGAATAGAAAAAGAAAATTATGAAGCAAAGTAAAACTTTATTTTGCAATAAATGGTTTAGGTAAAAAGAAAAAAAAATACAACAAATATGGTTTACCACTTTTCATTCCAGCATCATAACCAAACATGTTTTTGTTCAAACGTTATTGACTTCGTTTCACCTGGTGCCTAAATTTTGAAGCTGGCTCCTAGATCTAGAACATATTTGTCAAGCCTTGTACATACACACACACACCTGGTGATATTTCAATGACCCAAAATATCAATTGCAGTGTAGGTCCTTAGAAAGTCCTTAATTTTTTCCACAGAACTTGATTAAGGCCAAAGGTGGACCGACATCGTATTAATGGATGTCACTAAATACTATGTTGTGTTTTTCTTCTAGGTGTCGGTGACTTTTATCAATATAGTGTATAGATCCATGTTTCATCCATAGTTATGAGACGGTTCAAAAATCTGACAGGATTCTACTGAAATCAGTCCAAAATGGCTTGTGAAACAATCGCTTGATCACTGCTGGTCAGCATTGAGACATTTGAGAACCCATTTAGCTGAGAGCTTTCTCATGTTTAAAATGTCATGAATAAATATAGCCTACTCGTTCTCGGGATATCACTGGGGTCTCTGCTATCCTTGTCGTGGATATTCTTCTATCATCCAAGTTCATGGAATGAATGGCATCTGCATTTTCTGGAATTGCCACTTGATTTGGTCTCCCAGAACGTTCTTCGTCTTTGGTGCTCAAATACCCTGTCCTAAAACTAGTAATTCAATTCTTGACTGCACAGTAGGAAGGACACTTATCACTTAATGTAAGCAACATTTCATCATAAATTTGTTTGGCTGAGTTTCCTTTTAGGAAAGGATGTTTTATCACTGCTTTGCACTGTTTTGCAGTGAAATCTGTGCTGTTTTGCATCATTGTCACTTCAGACCTGGAAAAAAAAAAAAAAAAAAAAAAACGAAGGAATCAGGCCACAGTTATGATGTTTGGGGCCAGACACATAAAAATAAATTTTGATATGACAAAAGTATTAGTCTAAAAGTACAGTATGTGAAATGGGGAAAGCCAAAAACTTATCAGCACCTCTACGTAATTGTTTCCCAACAAATATTTTTTATCACTGTTTTTGCCATGGAAATGTGATAATTAATTAGCTATCATTCATATTCTGAACTTAGAAAGTGTGAAAATTATGTCACCATGGAATGGAAGTGGAACACCAATTCACCGAATTTATGTTCAGGCATGTTCGAAAGAATATGCTTGAATAATGAATAAACTTCTTTTTCTTCTTCCATTCATGTGTAAAGACAAAAAAAAAAAAAAAATTCCCGGAAATGTACCCAATTTTGTTTTTGGATTGCTCATTTTTTGTTAAATTTTATTAGGTGAACTGGCAAATACTTAACATGGGCCCAGATGCATTTATATTGCATTGCCTCTCATAGTAACTAACCTTATCTCCCCCCCCCCAAACAACAACAACAAAAACAGTGATTTATTTATACTCCAAATGATTTGGTTACCACATGAGATTATTTATTCATGTTTCTTATGATATAGGGATTCCATCATAACTGTCCTAGCAAACTCAGAAACTTCGAATGTTGTATCTCCATGTAGAGGGGAGGGGGGGGCAAAGAAAAGGAAGCTTTTTATCAGTTTTACATTTCCCAGCTGAAAAGTTTTTTTTAAGATCGTTCCTAGAAATGACCGAATCATTGTTGAACTTCTTTGTCATTGTTATTGTCATTATTGTGAAAGTAAACTAATATTTCATATGGCTTTCTGTTGCACCCTCTTATCAATCCATTTCCAGCATTTTCATTAAAGGAGCAGTTTCACTTAAAAGTTTGCACCAACAAAAATGATCACCAATGTTTAGTACTATACATTGGTGACCATTTTTGTTTCGATAGGGTTTTTGTGTCATTATTCTGGCCATGGGTCTCCAGATGTCTTAGTCAGTCTCTGGCTGTACTTAAATCAATCACAAGCCTGTGCACCAAAAGTCTTGCAACTATCAGAATGGTTGAGTGCTTTAAATCCGAAGTAAAATCAAGTGGTCTTCCCTTATTTTGGCTTGTGTCTGTGTGAATAAACTGCTGAAAGTAAATCAGTGGTATCAAGTGTTGAAACAAGTGGTTGTGGTATTATTAGCAATTCTGCAATTTATTTATGATTTAGCAGTAATTTTGGAAAGCAGGGTTATCTCAGTGAGCTGAGCAGGAGTAGTTAAAAATATGGGTTGAGAGACGTCATAGGTCAGAGTACTTCATTGTATATACACTGGGCAACCTCCTTAGTGAAAATATAGGGTGATTCACAAAGAAGTATACAGTTTCCAGATGCTGTAAAACAGTAACAGTTGAAGACACAGACCACAACTGCGAACCATTAGGTAGATGTACTCATAAAGTTTGTGTCTCGCTACTGAGGGAAGTGACGTAGGCGATAGCGTGCCTCACGTAACTAGTCAGTCAAAATGGCAGCGTCTGCAGTGGAGAAGGTGTTTTGTGTTCTTGAATTGAACAGAATCTGTAACTGTTGTGCAATGGCATTTTCGATCACGATTTGGAAAAGAACCTCCAACCAGAAAATCTCTACGATTGACATAAAAAATTTGAAACTACGGGCTGTTTGTGTAAACTTAAAAGTCCTGGACGACCGCGTGTATCGCATTTGGGCGGAAATGGGTTACCGGCTCGACGTGTTGTGTAACTGAATGTGCACACATAGAACATCTGTGACTTGTCTGTAAAAAAAAACTTTAAACATTCCCCTACAATTCTGTTACAGGTAACATAAAATATCTTACATTGTTCTTGTTTTATAGTGTGTTGAAAATGTATACTTCTTTATGAATCACCCTGTATTGTGATACAGCTGACAAGACTGCCTCTACTCTGTTCATTCTGTTGACTAATCCGTAATAAAACAGCCTGTCTGCGCATCCATCAGTTGCCTTCTGGAAAACCCTGGAGTGGTTTGAAGTTTGGCATAAACTTGCAGAAGCACTTGTGCGTATACACTAGGCCTACTCTTTTTTTTTTTTCGAAATTTAGATTTTTTAACACTTAATTTTTAATCTCCGTAGCAACCCTATGAGGAAAAAAGGTGCTACTAATAAGTGGCAGCACATTCATCCTCTGTTTTTGTAAATTTTTGTTTAGTGGTTTAACAATCACTGTGAGCAACTTCAGGGTGTCTACGAGTCATGAAAGTCACAAAAAACTCATAAATTCAGAAAAGGGTCATGAAAAAAACACAAATTTTGTTTTGGGGTTATGAATTTATTTTTATTTTTAATAATTGTTCATTTTCTGGTGGTGATCTAAGTAACTCCATGGACACCAGCTACATAAGACGTAAATGTGGTTTCCATCTTATGATCCAAGTATCAAAGAAAGGATACTTATGCTCACCCCTGCAAATAAAACTGTTAAATCAAAAACCTTTTAGCATAGAAATATGTACAAAATTTTGAGATCAATTTAGCAATTTAAATTACGTTGCGTATACAGTTGTGATATTTTCCAGGTGTAAATGTTAAAGAAAGGTGTGTTATGAAATCATGTAACACAATGATGAGCATTTCAACTTAATTTTAGGCACAGTCGAAGTATGAGCCAGTTAAACTTTGTTACTAGCAGAAGGGCAGGGGGGGGGGGCACTTTTTATGTGGGAAAAGGGGGTGAAGTGTCACCCTATTTAATTATACTTACTGTGTATATATGTGGGCACACATATACTGCTGCTTTGGATAGGGCTATTTATACGTAACAAGAGAAAGAGATAGCTTTTAAAAATGGTCATGAAAATTGTAAATTGGTCATGAAATTGCATTTGCCTAATTTGGTAGACACCCTGAACTTGGAAGAGTACAAGCAGTTGCCCATTCCTAATTTGAGGTCTCTGGCTCCAGAGAAAGGAGATAGCCAGTGCGCTCAAACAATCCTACCATCCAGGACTCAAAGAAGGCCCAACTTGGAGGAATGATCAAAAGCACAAGCACTAGACTGCTCAGCCACCAGGGCACTTCATCCTTTTGAAAATATAGTTTAATTTGAAAAAAAAAAAAAAAATTCTTCACTATTACATAATTACACGTACATAATTACAAAAAAGTATTATCAAAAAAAGGCATGGGAACGGAAGGCACAGCTTTAATGAGTGGAGTGAGACACTTCTTGAACAGCAATTTTTTTCTGTGTAGTAGAAGTCAGGAAGAAAAAGGTAGGTAGGGTGGAATCCCCCCCTCCCCACAAATGAAACTACTGATGAAACTTTTAAAGCCGCCCCGGTGGCGCAGTGGTCTAAGCGGTGGCCTCTGATCATTCGTCCGAACGGGGTCCGGGTTCGAATCCCGATTAGTCATGGATGTTGTGTTTGTCTTACTGCACTGGCTCTCTCCCTTCCCTGGAACCAGTGACCCGAAATTAGGGACGGGCGACTGCTTATAGCCCATTGAGTTGCTCGCGGTGGTCGTTAAACCTCCAATAAAAAAAACAAACTTTTAAAGTCGGGCAAATGTGCTGGGAAATGCTTTCAGTTTTTTTTATTGTAAATCATTAAATTTATTTAGTAAAAAAATTACCTGTTGATAATTTAGGAATACCCAGCCAGGACTTATTCCTTGAACGAAAGTACATATACTTGCTTAAAACCAGGCAGTGCCAGTCCCTGTTTCACTTCTTTCTAAAGTTTTCCTGCTTGAGCCTTGGGTTTTTAGTTCTTTGTAACATTTTTCTGCTTTTTTTCATTGATTAACATAAAAAAAAAAGAAAAATTGGTCGTGCATTACTGGTAAAAAAGCAAGAACAAATATCAGATTTTCGTTGTGTGTTACTTAAGAGACAAGAAAACTTGCCAACAAAATTATCAGAGCAGTTATGCTTTTTATCAGCAGTATAAGAATTTTCTCCAAGAACAAGGTAGGCCAAGAAACTAATATGCTGTGTACAAAGGAGCATTCAGGAAATTACGTCCTCTTTTTTTTTTTTATGGCACTGAAAGTTAAATACAAAGATTAGTAGTTATGCAATGTGAGCATGATTGTTGCAGAATTGTCTGGCCATTTGCCAACATGTTCTAAAATAGAAATATGTGGGCTAGTGGGTGAGTGATTGTATTTTAATGAGATACCTTAACACCATTAACCTTTCTTTTTTTTTTTTACTAAAACCATGTTAAATGGTTAAATGTAAAAGAAACAGTGTGCACCCATGTTATAGGCTGCTTACCTTGTGTTTGGTTTTGAGTGGCTTTTAAAATATCAGAATGTTTATTTAAAAACATTGGGAACTTTGTGTATAGATCATTTGCATAACTAGTCACAGTTACTACTAAGTATTGATGAAGTTGGTATAGTGTCATTTGGGAATTTTTCTTTTTATGGAGCAAGATAAATTCCGCGTTTGGTTATTGTTTAGAAGTTGGATGCACTTGCTGTATGCATTCCTTTTTCTTTTTCTTTTCTCGTTTTTTTTCCTTGTGTGAGAATGCTTTACTGTGGTGATCATCATACACGAGATTCTTCCGCGTATTCGCGGAATTCCGCTTTTCCTGTCGTCATTTGGGTCATTCTCAAGATCGATGCGAAACTGAAGAAATTTCCTTTTTTCCCCCATTAATTGGGGGGGGGGGTCATTTTCTATCTGAGAGCGGTATTTCATCTTCTGAAACTTTCAAAAATGGAATTTAAACGGAGTGAAGGTTTTTCCCATAATCGTAATTTCTTTTTTCTCACGATGTTGACTCTGTCCAGTATTGTTGTTAAGTATGATTTTATTGCATAAATGTTTGTATTTCAGCATGAAACTGTAAGCAACGATTTCCAAAACGGGAGTAAAGGCAGCCCGGAAATTTCCCCGTAGTCTTCAGGCATGAGATTCTTCCGTGGATTTGAGGAATTCCTCCATTTCCGTTATCATTTGGGACATACTCGAGATCGATGCACAACTGAACAGGAATTTCAGAGGGATTGGAGATGGTGGGGCATCCGTTTTCCATTGGAGGACGGAATTCTGTCTTTCAAAAATTTCAAAAACGGAAGTTTATACGGAGGTGAAGATTTCTCCTGTAATCTTAATTTCTCTCTCTTGCGATGTACCTTCTGCCCAGTATTGTTCCTAAATATCCTTGTATTCCATAAATTTTTGTATCTTAGTTTAAAAATGGAGGAAACATTTCTGAAAACAGAAGTCAAACAAAGCTCAGATTTCTTCCGTAATCGCAATATTTCTCCCCCATAGTTGTTCTCACTTTCCTGTGTTGTTGTTAAATGTAACTTTCCCTCATAAATGTTTGGATTTAAGCTTGATAAGGGAGGTGAAATTTGTATGAACTGATGCATAGTGTTCAAAGTATTCATATTTTTAAAGTTACCTAAAATAATGAAAGCTTTGATGTCGTCCGTTCATGGTCCTCAGTCTGAAAGTGCTTTCAGCATGATAGATAAAATTGTCATCTGAGGGAATTTAAGAAAAAAAGAAAGTGACAATGAAAAAATGGGAAGGGAATCATATTAACAGAAAATAAAATTAAGCAATGCCTGCTGCATAGTCAACAAAAGGCAAATGGGGCCGTGGAACTTGTTGAGAAGAAAACAATACAAGAGGAAACTTGAGCTGATGTTCTAGCTAGCACAACAACAAAACAAAACAAATACTGTATTTAAAGCAATGTCTTTTAAAACTATATTATTTTGTTTTGAATTCAATAATTTTATATTGTGATACAGCGTGTGCTCCAGTTCAATATTTATGTAATAAATTACAATGAACAATTCCATCTCGTGCTGCGTTATGTTCACACTTGCTCTTTGTGCGTTCTGATTTTTCTTCCGGTTAAAAAGTTCAGCTTTTTTGTTTCTTGGTTGGTCTCGTGTATGTGATCATAGACCCTTTTTTTCTCATTTCAAACAGTGGAAATAATATTTCACATGTAATTTTTTTTTTTTTCATTTGTGGGGATTCATTGTACATATGTTGGTGAGCCTGTGACACATACAGTGTGAAAGCAAATATCTGGTTTGTTTAATTTGTACGACTACCCAAATCACTATCATGTGCGATAGTTATATAGCATTCAGCTGACATTCATTTCTTCCATTCCGGTAATCAATTTCCTAGGAAGAACACTATAATTATAGAGACGGTGATTTGTAGTGGTAAAATTGTCACGAAGACAATGACTATCTGAGTGAAAGTTAAAAACCAGCTCACTAGTCATAAAACGTGGGGCAGATTGGAATGACAAAGCCCGGCCGAGAATTTTGGTGTCGCGATTTCACTACAAAATTACATCGTGGGGAGAGGGGGAGGGATCTGTTAGATCTTGGATGAAAGAGAACTGTAAAAATATGCATTTCAAATTAAATCGTGAATAAATGTTTGCAATTCAAGGGTGGAATTTTTTTTTTAAATCACTCTGGTTAGAGTGTAATGTCGGCCCACACTACAACTAACCGCGAGAGGAATTTTTAAAATTCCAGGTAATTATTTTTCTTATTGAAATTTGTTTTGACCTCCCCCTCCCATCAAGTCTTTTAAACACCCCATTTCCAATGAAATCACCATGAAGATCATTCTGAAAGCTGAAATGTGTGCATGCTACACAGCTGTTTTCCTACAAAACTAATTTTGATATTTATCTGGTTACTATTTGTCTACTGTGCAGTAGTATTGGTACCTCCTTGTTGAGTAGACTTCTTTTTAAAGTGTACCCATTATTTTGATCCATGAACCAGTATTAGTAAATCGTTTCTTGTAACATAAATATGAGTGGGACACGAATTTCAGAATACGTCTACCAGAAAATAGTTTTGCGCTCTACAGCAGTATGTGGGGAATGTTTTGCGCTCTTTGGCAGTATGTGTGGGGATGATTGTCCATCACAATGGGCGCTATTGTCTCTTTCAAGATTACAAAAGGAGAGTAGGGCCTTCAAATGACCCTGGGCTCCAACGTCTAACTGTAGTTAGCCTAATTAATTTATAATAGCACTCATAGTCAGGTGACTTTTCTCATGTAAGTACAAAGAATTTTGATGTGTCTTGTCAGAGGAAATGCCCAACATATAGATGAAAGGATTCTTTTTTTAAGGAAATAACTTTTCAGACAATATAAAGCTCAAACGAAATTAATGATTATTATTCCTAAGTTGCAAAATTATTAATCATTTGTTCCAAAAAGTCCAGATACAAAGAACACGATAAAGTGGGCTATTCCTCAAGTGGTTTTTCTGTGGGCCAGTAAGTTCCTGCATAAAACCCATGTAAACTTCAAAATTACTATACACTTTGTTCCCAGAATATTGCTTAATGTTTCTTAAGAGGTTATAATTCCATGCTTGATGAAATCTTATACATAGTGTTGATGAATTTAGTAGATAGTTACCAATGCTTGTGAATTCTGGTTTGATTACAAACCCATAAGCTTGACAGGAGAATTTTCTTTCTTCACCAGGGAATTTCTTATTGATAGTAAGCAATGGATTGACATCTGAGTTGTTTCATTAATTTGTTTTATGGTGTATTCCCTTTTTTACAAAATGGCACCACCTATGCCCTATGGTAGCAAAACAAAAATTACTTGGAAAACCTGGAAAGAAACGAAAAATCACTATATGATCAAGGATATATCTTTATGCAAATACTGTTTCCAGATTGCTGGGCAGTGTTTAGTTTGTTTTTATGTACTATACATTCTGGCTAAGTAACGTTATTCAATTCCAGTTTTATCAGAAACTGTTTTTGGTCGTGTTCTGCAAGTTGTCAAAAAGACGAGGAATGATGCAAAAACACCTTCAACTTTCTCTCCAAAATGCAAAGATTATATCCAAAAAGCAGGTGACTGGTGTATTTTTACAAAACACACAAATTAGCGTTGTAGCAGTTTCGAAATACTAATTTGTTATGGAAATATTTTCAGTGATGTCTTTTTTGCCAATTTCTGCGAAACAGGAAAAGGAGCGAAAAATTACCATATGATTGATGCTATCTCCATAATGCAAACACTATATCCAAAATGCAGGGCACTGTTTAGTTTGTTTTTATGTACTGCAGATACCATCTAAGTAGCATTTTTCAATTAAGTACTACCGGGAAATGTTTTCAAGTTTTCCGTTTTGCAAATTAAATAAGTGAATTCTGTATTTGTGAATTGCAAAAAAGAATCACTGTCTTTGTTTCATATAATATATGTTGAGAAGTGAAAGGAATTGTTAAAAATAATTATTATGTGTAATGGATCATGAATTTTAATAATATAGACAACAATCAGTTTCTCACTCATGTGCATGATGTCAGGTATTTAATATCATATCAGGTCTGCATGCAGTATTTTAATGTACATGTTTTTTTTTTTGTTTTAGACAAAATCTGTGATGAAGTTAGTGATGCCATTTTAGATGCTCATCTTAAACAGGATCCAGATGCAAAGGTTGCATGTGGTATGTATTAAATTTTTGAACTTCTAGAAAATATGGTTTGTTTTGTAGAATGTTTTGTTGTTTCTTGTTGTGATGGCTCAGCTAACTAAATAATTAAGGTGAAAAAGGAGTATGTTTGAATCAGTGTTGTACACTAACTATTTGTTGTTTTTTAAATTCAGATCTGGAACATTTTTCCAGCCTTAATTTACTGGATGAACTTTTTGGCTGTACATATGTGTGTGAAGTTGTAAAGCAGCATGCGTTTTGAGAATTATATTTTAATATTTGTGTATGTGTCTGTGTGGACTTTTTATTGGACAACAGGCTAAGTCTTTTTTTTTTCTCCCCAGAAACTGTAACCAAAACTGGTATGATACTGGTATGTGGCGAGATTACATCAAATGCCGTTGTGAATTACCAAAAAGTTGTCCGTGATGTAATCAAGCATATTGGATATGATGATTCTTCTAAAGGTAATTAATACTTGGTTTTCCATGTCTTTTTAAACTTTTTTTTTCTAATATATTTATTTTTTTGTCTTGTCTTTTTTACCTTAATGATGAATTTGCATGTTGGTATGACTTGATAATTTTAGTCATATGAGTTGCCATACAGATAGATCTGTCTTATCATAAATAGGGCCCAGATTTTGCTGATCCAGGATTTCTTAAAAATGCCTTCGAAAATAGGAAATAGTGCAGTTAAAAATTGGGAAAGATGTCCTTTAAAAAATAAAAAAGGAAACCAACCTATGATGGCTTTACCTAACTTTCTGTTAAAAATTATATTACGGTAAAGCTTATTTAGCAAATTGATAAATTATATTTATAATCTTTAAAATAAATATTAAATGCTGAAATAACTTCAAAAGAAGAAAAAGGAAGGAACTGTCCATATTTGTTCCATGTGAAGTACATATTTGCTTACACACTAAAAATTCTTTTTCCTGTAAGTACATTTGAATTAAACTGAATTATTAGGTGCATTTTGATGAGCAAACATCTGTTGTCTAGAAGTTTTTATCCATCAAGAAGCTTCTCTCTCAACGTCTACAGATCTATGTGATTGGGGCATATTTAAAAAATAAAAATAAAATAAAACCAATCACTTATGAGTAATTCTTTTTCAGCTACATAATTGTTAGCTTCAGTCTAGGCATGGGAGATTTTTCTCAAAATCTGAAATGCACTGTTTTTTTGTTTATTTTTTAAACATTGTTTAATTTGAAAAAAATAGTGTCTAATCTTGCCTTTGGCTTCTAGAAGAACTTGGCTTGCTTTGTCAATGTAAATGATTACAAAAACAAGTTCAATTGTATTCTCTTTTCTCCAAGCTGGAGGACACAAGGCACTGTCAAAGACAGTGTGTCTGATCTTATTGCATAGAAAAAAAGACACTTTTGAGTGTTGGAAAAGTTGCTTTCAAAAAGATACTTCGAAAAGATGCTTGTAACTATGAATGCATGCATCAAATATGCAAATTTAATTGTAACATCAAAGTGAAAAAACTGAAAAATTCTTTAAAGAAGGAAAATCCCCCCAAAATGAAAAAAAAAAAATGTCCCAGAGAGGGAAAAAAGACCCCAAATTGGGGGGGGGGGGTCTAAAGTGATCAAAGTTTGGACTTTCATCATAAGCATGAAAAACTGTGTATGTGATTTAGTTTTTGATTTTTCAAATGACAGGCCGTACAGCTGCCCATTAGTTGTAGTGTTCAGTAGTTATTTTTTTTATGGTAATTTATAATATTACAACAAAATCATTTTATCTGTTAAAGATCAGTAGTCCTCCAGAGTTAACACAAGATTTTTTTCTGATTTTATTTTTTACAAGTGTGGATCTGCCAGTGTCTCCAACTCTGCAGCTTAGTGATTCTTTAAATTTGTGGACGTTGATTGACTGGTAAATGCAATTTATTAAAAATACTGTCAAACTGTAAGTTGTGCAGCAACTGTGTAATATGATATGTAAATATGATCAGGGTTCACCAAGGTGGGCCCAGCTAAAAAAAAAACCCACCTAGGTTTTTTTTTCAAAATTAGATTCTATTTTTGCTTTGACAATATTTTAATTTAATCAGTACCCAGTATATTTTCTTTCACATTTAGTTTGACTGACCAACTTCGTCCATTACCTGCTGTGTGACTTCGGGGAGAGACAGACCGTTGCTGCAGTTGTTCGCTGGAACCCGGGGGGGGGGTCATAAATGACCATTAGTCATTAATTCCTTCATACGTAGGATCTAACCACTAGCTGTCATAAAATGTGCAAAATCTAATCTCCAAGATCTTCTGCCAAATATGCTACTGAAATAAATTTTGTCTGATAATGCTGGGTTTTTTTTTTTTTTTGCAAATTTTAAACAAGTGTAACTTCTTTCAATAGCATTAAACTACTAATGGCTAAATTTCCAGTTTTTATTGCTTTCATAAATATTCTGTGTTGTTATTACAGATTCACACCAACATAATATTTAAGAGTGGGACCAGACTTAAATGCAACGATTGTTGTTTGTTTCATCAGTAAGATTTAGCTTTTCCATGCACCATTTTATTCCTTATTGTCAACCATGCACTGGGTTTTTAAAATTTGCACTCTTCCACTATATATTTTGTCATTTTAATTTTTAATTGCACCTTTTTATTTAACCCCTCCCTTTTGCAGTGGAAATGTTATAATTTGATGAATCTATGGCAAATGAAAAATGTGGAAAAAACCGAGTGAATTTGCTGAGGTGAAAAAAGAAGTGAACAAGTGATGCATTTAACACAGTAAAAAGAAAAAAAATAACAATAGTGAACTTCCTCATGATTCAACAGACTTTCGGGGAATGTTTAAAAAATTTTCGAATCCTTTTTTTACAACAAAAAAGATTGCAGACCGTCTTTTTGCTGGTGATTTTTGTAACTATTCCATGCGAATATGTACATAACATAATTTTTGTACACACTCACCACACCTTAAATAATTTTATATATCACTTAGTTTAAAAATATAAAAACTGATAAAATAATATAAACTGGAATTTCCAATACTGTTTCAGATAATTCTAGCTATGCAAATTAGAAAACAACAACAAAAAACAACAACAAAAAACAACAACAACAAAAACAACTAGAAAAACCCAGGTGGGCTAAGGTTTTTCAAAAAAGCCAGAGCTTTTCCAAACCCTGAACATGATACAGCAGGAAAAACCTTGTTTCTTATGGGGTAAACTGAGGAAATATTTTGCTTTAGTTTTTGATTATTTGACTTTATCAGAAACACCTTTTGTTTCGTGCAGATGCATTTAAAAAAAGGGATAAGAATGTCTGCTGTTGAGACAGCTGAAGCACTGATTTTCTGATTCCTTGTTAAAACTACTAGGAGAGTTTACTATTAATTAGGCTTGCAAATAGTTGCATAAAAGCAAAATTCAGAATGTTAGTGATCTTATGTGCAGTATGGTTTAATAAGAATGTGATATTCCATACAACACTAGTTGAAATGCAGTTCTCATGATTCATAATAAGCCCATGTGTAATCTCCCAATACTCAATACATGTTTACCATTCATAGCTGAATGCGAACGGAATGAGATTTCCTCTGAGCTTGAAGACACGGATATCACCAAGACATAAACCAGTATTGTCCATTTTGGCATCTCGCATGGAAGCATCCATAAATATATTAAACAGCCACAGTGACATTACACAACCTTGCCTGACTCCTGCACCAATTAGAAAACCACTCTGATAAAACACCATTCACTCGTACATAGGCTCTACTGCCAGCATACATGGCTTTTACACTATTAAGTAGATTTCCAGTAAAACCATATTCATTTAATACCTCCCATAAAAGTGTCCTATTTACTCAGGCATAAGCGTTCTCTAAATGTATGAAGGCAGCAAAAACTTTCTTACCAACAGCCAGATCCTTTTTAATTGTGTGTAATGTAAAACTTTGGATAGTACAGCCTTTACCAGGCATAAAACCACTCTGAACATCCCAAACTTCCTCTGATGTGAGACCTCATACTTTTTCAATAATAGCCTTACCAAACACTTTCCTTGGCACACTCAGTAGGCTAATACCATGATAGTTCTTGCAGTCTGTCTGATCACCTTTTCCCTTATACAAGGGAACAATAATAGCATCCTTCCAATTCCAAGGGGCCATTCCTAAATCCCAGCACAACACAAATTTCAGTTAGCCAGTCAATTACGGGGTCACCACCATATTTCAACATCTCAGCAGTTATGCCATTAACTCCCGGGACCTTACTATTCTGAAGAGATTTTAGAGCTTTACACACCTCTTCTCTTGAGGTCCCTCCTGTGCTTCCATCCTTCACTGTGACATCATCTGCTTCTGCCTCAGAATCACTTTTGCTTTCTTGATCTAATAACTCACAAAGTATTCATTCCATCTTTTATTTAACTCATTGGGCTCCCATTTGGCATCATTCGTATAACTGCTGGAACCCTGGAAGCTATGGAAAAAGTCATCTTTTGTTATAATTTGCAACTGGATCTTCACATTTGCTTGGGTGTTTAAAACATCCACAAATTTCTTCTCTTTTAGTGCTAATTTGAGTCGGGAGAAACAAAAGGTACTCAGCCAGTGCCAGATCAGGGAGATGTGGTGGATGATTCAAACAGCAGCTTGCTTGGAATTGCAGAATTTGATACATGCAAATACAACAGCTGCCATGGCATAATCTCAGTGCTATACCTTGCTCACAGCTCTGTGACAGTTAAACACATGTTCACTCATATACTTGATTTTGATTGTTATGGAAGTTACCACACCTTTCACAACAGTTTCTTTTACGCATTGCAACAGCATTGACCAAACTTTATTGACACACTTTGTATAATTTATCACATAAGGTAAAATAAAAAACCTTTAATTAATTGCAGGTAAAAAAGCTTCACAATATTGGTTTTACTTACTGTTGTTTGATACTAAAGAGTTGTAAAGAAAAGAAATATAAAATAAATATCAAATATTTTTGATACAACAAATACTAAACATTTTGAAAAATTATTGTCATAACATGCTTCTTTATCAGTATACTATGTGTTTTGGCAGTTGTGGTTAGTACTTAATATTTATGAAATTTCTTTAGGTTTCGATTATAAAACTTGCAATCTTGTGATTGCAATTGAAGAGCAGAGCCCAGAAATAGCAAGTGGGGTGCATAAAGATAGAGATGAAGATAACATTGGAGCTGGTGATCAAGTAAGAAACGATTTTATATTACATTTTTGTTATTTTGTAAAGGTTTTCCCATTCATGATTTAAAATTTTAACTGTATTTGAATGTCATCTGTTGCACTTTATCTTTTTTTATTATTAGATATAAGGTTTTATTGAAAAAGTTTGCTGTCCCCTTATAATAACATGTTGACTTCATTGTAATTTGCCCTTGTTTAAAAAGGTTATACTGTATTATCTTAAAATTTCATTTAACATCCTCTGACATTTCAGGGATATATAATTTCATTAAAATCCCCAAAAATGATTTCAATAATTTCCTCATAAAAATAGTCATTTCAAAAATTGATTTATGATTCTCATATGTAAAAACTGGTAGGACAGTAACACAGTAATGTATGCAGTGGTAGCAGGTGATTTTATCAAAAATGAAATTGTCGAATGCAAAATTCACCAAATGAGCACTTTACCAAAAAATGTACTTTTTTAAAAATCAGAAAACAAATTTATCGTAATAATTTTTTAATTTGTTGGTAAATTCATTTAATAACTCTGATAAGCAGTGTTATCACCTATCTTAATTGTAACTGTGAAAAGGTTGCTTGAAAGGCACACGTAATCAGTTAATATCATCCATATGTTGATTAATTATAATTCCCCAAATTTTTGCCAAATAAAAGAATTTATCAAATTACTTTAAGAGTTGCTAAAAAAAAAAAAAAAAGACTGTATGCTTAAAAAATATGGTACATCATGATCTATTTATTCTTTAGTATAAAACAGTACTACCATTTATCAATACATATCCCTAACAGCTTACACAAGTAAAGCTTGTTGTTAATTCTGATTCCACAAGTCATTAATCCTTACCTACTTTTTATTCAACAGAGCACTACAATTAAAATTAATATTTTTTTAAATGAAGAGAAAAATTAAATGTGTTCAAAAATTTTGTCCAATTCTTATATTTAACCAACACATAAAACACCCAGTATGGCCCTGAATTACTGCTATAATTCCATCCATTTACATATACTCGCAATTTTCAGAAAACTTTTCCTATGATGGATTAATCTTTTGGTGATTTTATTTTCAATGAGTTTGCATTTGACTGTTTCCTACAGCTGTAATTTTCAAAAAATTTGCTGTGCGATGAATTCTTCTTTTGATGATTTCTCTTTCAATGTTTTCACTTTTGATGGTTTTGTTTTCGATGAATTCACCAGAGCCATATATGCAGTATGTGAAGCAGAGGTATGCATTGTCTTCAGTCGCCAATTTCAATATTTGATAGTGAAAAATATTCTCAATATGTTAACACAATTTTAAAAAATAAATGCTTTCAATATTTTCATGCAGTTTTTATTTTATAATTTTCTAAGGAATATGAGAATTGTGTGTCATAGTAATTCATCATTTCTCTTGGTACATGCCTTTACTGCATCTTGAGTGCTAGCAAATTGCATCCACTGATAAAAATTTATCAGCTGATGGTGTATATGTGTGCTAGTTTTAAAGAATGTTATGTGATAATTTAGTTGTATTTTATATATTTAAGGTATCTTCTTTGTATTTCAACAAGTAAAACTAATTAATTAATTTTATTGATTAGTTGATTAGAGATAATATTTGCTATTTCAGTTTTCTTTAAATTTTATTGATGCTTTTTGAGTTCTAAGTGGAATGTTAGTCTGGATTTATATTTCTTTCATTGTGCACCAGCAGAAATAGGTCTGAACATCAAAAAGGTTAAACAAATTCTATGTGCTGGACATGCATACGAAATTCAAGAAGATAACCTTGAAAAAAATACTTCAATTGCAGGCACCATGTAAAAAAAGAAAAGAGAGAGTAAAGAAACAACAGCAAGAGAAATTACATGCTAAATTGTAATGCTGTTCCAAAAGAGTAAATATTGTAATACCTGAAGAACTTGGATAATTCTGCATTACTGTGTCAAATATCTTTGCTTATCCATTATACTGACTAATTAAAAAGTCTATTAGTAAATAAAAGTAAATATTTTAACTTGGTTTACACCACTTTTTGATGTAGTACTACAGATCATATAGAACAGGGAAATACACTCCTACAAAAACATTTGCTATGCACATGACTTCCACAGACAATCAGCAAAAAATAATTAGACAAAAATTACTATTTCCCCCGACATACTTAATTTTATTATTCAGAATATTAAAATTAAACATGTTGAGGGGAAATAGTAATTTTTGTCTAATTATGTTTGGCTGGTTGTGGAAGTCTTGTGCAAAGGAAATGTTTTTCTACGAGTGTGTTCCCTGCTGTGTGCTTGTACTTGTCCATTAGGCTTCTGCATTAGAAACTGAAATTTTCTTCATACAACTCCTGTGAAAATACGAATTTGAAAAGTTGTCATATTAAAATCAATTGAAAAATGACAATTTTGTATTTACCCCCACTTTTGTAGTATGTAAGACTTTAACAAAGCTAGTGAAATATTAGTGAGAGTTTTGTCTGGCTTGTAGTCTTGCTCATACAAAATAAAATAAAAGGCTTTCCAGGATTTTTGCAGAGGAATTTATTTTCATGTTCATTTACAGCACAGATACCCAAATAATTAGGATATTTTAGTTAGGGTGTGGAGTTAATTATCATAGTCTTCACCTGGTCAGAGAGAGAGAGAGAGAGAGAGAGAGAGAGAGAGAGAGAGAGTGTGTGTGTGTGTGTGTGTGTAGAATTAGAAAGTACCATATTATATTCCAATTATTATGTAAACCCAAAGCTAAGCAGCTGATGATATCAGACTCTACTTGCTACTGATGTATCACACATTTAAAGTCATTGTGGCACATAACTCAAGCTTGACTGACCTCCATCACATGCCTCATCCAAAACCTCCACTTTCGGCTTTTCTTGCTGCTTGGGCTGAATAAATTATCTTAGCATCTTGTTACTCATTCTTTCAACATGGCCAAGCCACCCCCAAAATATGTCCCCACCCTACTAACAGCATTTTATGTTCACATTGCACAGCTGCAGCACATCGTTATTCTCCACATGATTAGAACAAGTCCTGCCCCCCCCCCCCCCCAAATTATAACACATTTCTCCAGCACGCAAATGATTCCTGCAATATATGCATATCATTACTATACTTTAGACTGTGAACAATTACTCTTACATAGACAGCCATTCAGTACCTCCCCTCCCCCCTTTTTTTTTTCAAGAACCCGTCAATAGTCCTGTAAAAATCAGCTTTGACTTTCAAAGCTGAATTCAGTCAGTTGATAGTTTCAACATATAATCTGTTATCTGTGTCAAAAATATTTCATAGATACTCCATTCACCTGGTCAAAATCTGCCATTTAGACAAATTTTCATTTTTTTTTTTTTTTTTTTTTCCATTCAGAACTTGCAGTTCCAGATTCAAAAACCATAACTTTGGGTTTCTCTCTATTTATACTCAGTTTGAATTTCAAGCAAACTTCATTCTGGACAACATATTTGACAACTCACTTTTGTGCTCTCAAGCCAACAGGACCATATTAACAGTGTACAGTAACCTGCTATCTTGATTATTAATAAATCAATTTTTGCAGTTAGCATAAGAATGTGTTCCTATATTTTATTTATGGAAACTTTCATTTCTGGTCAGGGCTAGTGGCTTGCTGAAAGTATAACTGATTGAATCGGTGTGTGTGTGTGCTACATCACCCTAAAGGTGAGAAAACATGGTATCAGTATTTCAGTTTTGTTAAATGTACCAAAAGCTTGTCTTCTGTTACTAAGCAAAATTATGTGGGCATTAATATTTTTACCTTCATGATATTATGTTAATAGAATGCCCTGAGTGTATGGTTTTAATTTGTTTTTACTTGCATAATAGATTTATTCACTTGCAAATGATTTTTCCCCCGCAGGGTCTGATGTTTGGTTATGCTACTGATGAAACTGTAGAATCTATGCCTTTGACAGTTCTTCTAGCTCACAAATTGAATGCCAAGATTGCTGATTTACGCAGAAATGGAACTTTGTGGTGGGCTAGGCCAGATTCCAAAACTCAGGTATTTTTCATTTTATCAGCGACAAAGTAAAGGATATTTAGTCCACTATTAAACTTATCTTAAACCACTTGTGCAATAAAAATTTCGTTTAGTAAATACAAAAAAAAAAAAAAAAAAAAGTAAAGCAAGAAGTTTGAATTTAGGTTGTAGTATACATGGTTTGTACACTCCTTAAAAAAAAATTCATTTTCAAGTTATTGAAAAGGTTTAAGACTAAATAGTACTTGAAAAGTTTTTTTGCTTTTTATGTAATCATGTGAAAGAGTATGTGTAAAACGATTATGGTAAAAAGTTGTATAGGAGATTTCTGTGTAGTTCCAATAATATAAACACCAAGCTGACTAAATACTGCAGAATTTGCGTATTACCCAGGGGAGCACATGGACGGCTGATACCTTGGCAACAACATCACTACAGAGTAAACTGCCAGCTATGAGAGTGAGATATGTGGGATGGTGTATTCGTGAATTGTGATGGGCAGGTGTTGACTGAGGTTAAGAATGCGTTCTTGCCGGAGGGTGGAACTTCTAGGAATTGCTTGTGCTTCATGCGTGGACCCTTCATCTCCTGGCTTCATCAGAAATAAAAAGTTAAAGCAAACAATAAATATCATACCAGCAGATGAACACAAAAATAATGTACTCTTTCAAAATATTCCACAAAATAAAATTATTTTAAGAAACACCAAAACGGAAGGGCAATTCAAAATTTATAAAATAAACCAATAGCAAGGCAAAGGGTAACAGGCAGGTCATTGAAGGTGTGCCTGTACCAGCTGAGTTTAATGGTCTGAACTTACTAAAATATCTAGCTACTGACCGTCCGACAGCACATAATATGATAATTTGGTTTTAAAAAGTACTTCAATTTATTTTGCTTTGAAGAGTACTAACCATGGTGCAGGGAGTTTTTTATGGTTGAAAAATTCTTTAACAGCATTGAAAGCAAATATTTGATAAGTGCTTTGTGGAATATTTCAGAGCTTGCACTTGTCAAAATGGTAGAGTTCTGATAGGACAAAGTGTGTATGTTGTACAGTGAAGTTTTTGAGTTTTATGTCAAAGCAAGGCATTAACTACATTTGTCCTGAGTACTGGAATGGGTTACCTGTTAAGTCAATTGATATTAATTATTTAACGTTATTTTAAAAATATACTTAACTTCTTTCCATTACTGTGTTGATATGACAAGTGCTTGACTCATTTGTTCTGTTTTGGGGATTCAGGTCTCTGTGAGGCCTTTTCCCTTGCTGCTATTAATTTTTAATTGCACATAAATACCGCTGTTTCATGATGTTATAATGTAACACATAAATATTGAAATAAATAAATAAAAAATAATTCAGGCTGTCTTCGGACTTATACTTACCAGTGGAGATATTGGAAATTCACATTCAGGAATATATTTAATGAACCAAAAGCTCAGGAAATTCGTCACATGATTAGAAATATGCAAAAGTTACAGCAAAGAAAGTGCAAAAAAAAAGTGGGTTATTTGGTTATTTCTATGTATAATAAAAATTTTAATTTAATGGTTATGTGGCACCATCTACATCAGTAATAGAATTTTGAAAAACCACTTTACTGGTCTGCAAATAACAAAATATTAATAATTTAATATGGACACTATCAGTTTTGTTGCCTTTTGGATCAGCTGATCAGTAAAGAATTGGAATTCTGATCTACATTATGAAAATTCGATAGTAATAATATAAAACGAAACATTAAGCAAATACTTATTACCTTAAGTCATAGAATAGCTGCTTTTCTACAGCCCCATTAAAATTCACAATTTTTCATGAACTAAAATTTATGAGAATGTAAATTCATGCCATTAGTTCTCCATCGGCTCGCAAAAAAATCTAGGTTTCTTTTGACACCACCAGATGGAGCACTCCTGTTGTTTTTGCTTCAGTTATGCTAATATGTACTCATAGAACATTAGTTCTATATATTTTTTTTCCTAATGAATTTTCTCAGAATGTAGATGGCACCACACAACATTAAATTAAAATGATTATTCACACAAATACCTGATTTTTTTGCAGTTTCTTCACCATGCATTAAACTTCAGTGCATTGAAGGGGGGTGCGTATTGGTTCCTGCAACATTGAGAGAAAAAACTATTTTTGGCAATGAAACATTGAACAAAAACAGTGAAAAAATCACTAATTCATGACAATGATTTTATTCTCTTCTTTAAAAGAATGAAGCGAAAAGAAATTCATTTACTTTACATAGAAAATATTCCTGTGCAGTTTCAAACATTGATTATCACTTGGAAAAACATCGATGCTCAAAAACACTGATATTTTTTGCCCATCCCTACTCTGATTAATCTTTGCCATACTGGTTGGAATTCCGGGAAACGTATTTACATATGAGGAAAAGGAGCATGATGGGGGAGGTGCAGATCGTTCGCTTTATATGGGGTATTGGGTTGTGACATATGAACAACTTTTTTTGTTTTTGTAGATGGCACCACACAACATTAAATTAAAATGATTAGGAGATGATGGGGGAGGTGCAGACCGTTCGCTTTATGGGGTATTGGGTTGTGATATATGAACAACTTATTTTGTTTTTGTTATTTTAGTTATTTTTTTCTTCTGGCACTTAAAAATTTAGACTTTTGATGGCTTTCCTGGTTTAATACAACCTGGAGTGTTGTTATTGTTACTTTTATTATTTTCAGAGATTTCAGCTGGAGCATATTCATAGAGTTCTACTAAAAAAAAAACAAAAAAAAAAAAACAATCTGCGTACACAATAATCAAAACAGAAAACTTGCTGCAAATTCAGAAAGTGAACCACAATTAGCACTAGAATAAAAATTAAAATAAATAAGAAATAACTTAAAAAATAAAATGATAATTACTGTCAGAATAATAATTATGCATTATTAAAATTACTCTAAACACAAAAATATATACAGAATTTCACAAAAATGGGTATGATCTTTAGAAACCTGGATCAACCCCTGGTTGATCCAGGTTTCCAAAGATCACATCACAACAAATGCTGGAAGTGGATGCCTTCTTTGCAGGCACCTGGCAACCCTGCGCCCAGGTTTATAAATATCTCAATTAGCTGAGCGTGGCTGATGTCATCAATTGCAGCTGTGATGTTAGCTTTCAGTTGCTGAAGTGTGCATGGTTCATTGGCATAGATCTTTCCCTTCAACATGGCCCACAAGAAGTAGTCTGGGGGACTGAAATATGGAGACCTTGGTGGCCATATTCCTTTGGAGATTATGTGATCTTCAAGAAGTTGGTTACAACTGACAGACCTTTTGGATGTGTGTCCTTCGTCCACCTGATTAACAAATGTGTTGATAATTTTGCAGTACATGTCTTTTATTTTTTTTATTGGAGGTTTAATGACTACTGTGCACAACTCAGTGGACTATAAGCAGTTGCCAATCCCTAATTTAGGGCCACTGGTTCCAGGGAAGGGAAAGAGCCGGTGCTGTAAGACAAACACGACGTCCATGCCTCTCTAGGATTCAAACCCGGACCCATCTCGGACAAGTGATCAGAAGCCATCACTTAAACCACTGTGCCACCGGGGCGGCATGTCTGTGTTCACTGTCATTTCAAAGAATATAGGCTGTATATCTGTTCCTGTGAACATACAAAATGTGCACATCTAAATGTTTTTATATACAATAATAAGGTGTATTTTCAGTCATTTGGTATAAAGGATATGTGCATAGTGTTCATACTTTTGTTGGACTGTTTAAACTGACATATTTTTATATTTTACAATGATTGTCAGTCCTTTGTACATAGATAGAAGTTTCAAACATTTTTTTCTAAAAATCATTGTTCATTTTAAATTGTGTGATACAATTCTTTAATGAAAGATGCAACATGATTATTTGGTATTCGCAATGCCTAATGTCTTTCATTTAATTTTTCTCTCCAGGTGACTTGTGATTACAGTTTTGAACATGGGGCAGCTGTGCCTCTTAGAGTTCATACTGTTGTAATTTCTGTGCAGCACTCAGAACAAATCTCCCTACCTCAGTTAAGAAAAGAGATTATGGATTTAGTCATTAGGGATGTTATTCCACCACACTATTTGGATGATCAAACTATTTATCATATTAACCCATGTGGAAACTTTATTATTGGGGGACCAATGGTAGGTGACCACTGTTTTTGATTTTATGTTCATTTTAGTTATTCCTTTCTTGTGAATACATTTTGTAAGTGCATTAGCAAATCTGACTGTGTTTATGAATTGTGGAAATTTATGCTGTTCATCTTTCAATTACCAGAGAGAATTTCTGTTATTTGTATCTGAAGTAAATATTTTGAAAACTTCTTAATTAAGTGATGGTGGAGGGCAGTTAATTGCTTACTATTCCATTGTACCTCTGTTGTTGTACTTCAGTCAACAATGTCATGGACTTCAGCCTTAAGAAATAATGTAAGAATATCAAAAATGTGATGTAGAGGCATGCAATGTGTATAGTATGTAGAGGGCCTTTGGCTTTACACAATTAGCACATCAGTGGGGATATTGTGTCATTTATGCACTGGAAGTGGATGGATGGGGAAAACCATTTCATGCCTTCATAGCTAGTTTGTGCTGAATTAAAAAAAAAAAAAAATGCAAGCTAAAAATAGAGTTCTACAGAAACACTATTACCACAAACAGTGTTTATAGCAGCAATGCCATGAAGAAATCGGCCAGATGTACTACTGGTTGTGAAGAAATCAATTATGTACTGCTGGTACAACTGCTTCAAGAGTGAGCAGGAATCATGGGAAGATGAGCCCAATGGTGGAAGACCTTCCAGTGATGAAATGATTATTTCCATGGTGAAGCGATTGATGTGTGCCATTTGTTGGATAACCAACAATCAGGCAGAGCAGATGAAGTGGGTAATGGGATACAATGAGCTTTTGTGCAGGTTGTTCACTGGGCAAGTGGTCTGAAGCTGGTCCAAGCTGGATTCAGATTTGAGGCTTGGGTTGTGTTTTTGTCTCCCACCCTGTAACCAGTGGACCTAAATTAGAGACAAGCAACTGCTCATATATATCCCTTACAGTTAGTTGTTGATGCTGGTCATTAAACCACAAAGCAAATAAAAAACACAAAAAAACAATAACTTTGTTCTGCACATGCTTTGTCAGGTGATCCAGTAGACCGTCAATAAACTGTTTGAGAAATCAGTGCAAGATACAAGCTTCACCAGGAAAGTTATGGCTGGCATTCATGTAGCTCCCCGAAAACCAAAGCTCAGCCATCAGAATGGTCCACACCATTATTTGAATGATGAAAAATGTAGGTCACAAAAGTGGTTGACCAAAGTTATGCTGATTATGTTTTACAGTCAATTTCATTCAACACATTATGGTCATGGCATGTCTGTGAGAGTGTGTGAGAAGAAAATGACTGGAAAATGGACATGGCAGGTGAAATTTGCAGCATAGTAATGCCCCCACGACATAGCCACTGGGGTGCTTGAGATCTTGGTGGAGATCACAGCTATGCTAGAAATCCTAATTCACCAGATCAAGCACTTATGTGACTTGTAGAGCCCACAGCCAATCAGGCAAGTACACATGTGTCCATCTGCCTGTACATTTATTTGATTACCCACAGCCAATGGTAATCAAATAAATGATAAAGCACTTATGTGACTTGTAGAGCCCACAGCCAATCAGGCAAGTACACATGTGTCCATCTGCATGTACATTTATTTGATTACCCACAGCCAATGGTTTCAGTTGGTCACTCCAACTAAGAGTTCTAGAACAAAACATACTATGTCTTCGAAATTACCTTGTCCACAGATTGCAATATGTTGAATCTTGTTGTTCAAAAGTAAATGTGAGTTGCAGAAAATGTCCAGGATTAACAAAGTATATATGGTATAAATAGGGGTGGGGAGGTGACCCCTCGTACAAAGTCTTGCTTTTAATCCTAAGCATTCCTTACCCCAAAACCAAGTTTAGTGGAAATGGTACACAGCTAGAAGAGATGAATGAGTTTCTATTATTTAGCATGCTTGTTTAATGGAGAAAAGATTAGATGGTAATATTAGATGAGTGAATTCAGCTTTGAAAGTCATAGTTACATACCTGCCAACATGGGCAAAAGCCTTGTCAATAGTAACTAGTATTATTGCGTGGCATACACGGACCCTATTTTATGAAACGATCCATCTCTTTATGAAAAAAAATATGTGCCACAACCAAACGTTGCAACAAACAAGGACACTAATTAAACAATCTTAACACTTGCAAAACACAAAGTTGATTCCCTTGGTGAGGGCATGATACGTAACATTGGAAGATTTAAGTTAAAAACTTTTACCAGTAAAAATCAGTCTGATGCATTCAGAATTCTACAACGCATGACAGATGGGAAATCCATCCAAGCAAGTGACTGTAGAGTGCGTGAACCTCTACTTACCATATGATCATATACTGCCTCTAGAATTGCAGTTTACCAAGACCAAAGAAGGAAAAAAAGCTAACATTTTAACTGGGTGAAAAATCAAAATCCACAGCAAGAATGCAGACTACTTGTCAGTTTGTCTTTTGTCAACTGTACAGCATCCCTTGCTTAATATTTTGTTCTGCTGATATCTTTCTCTCCCTGTTTTTTCATGTGTTGCATTTTTTTTATGCCCTCTGATAACAATAATTTCATCAATCATGCTGAAAGAACTTTCAGCCTGAGGGCTAAGAGTGCAGCCATGACATCAAACCTTTAACCAAGATGAACGGTGTACCTTTGAGAATATTAATACTTTTGAACACCATGCACCAATTTTTAGTTATTTTCCAACTTTGTCACTTCCATTTTCAGGAATCTCCCCTTCCCTTCCATCAAGCTTAAATGCATAAACTTATGAGACGGGATATTTAACAACGCAGGAGAGTGGGAGGAGGGGGTGTTGCGATTACGGGAGAAATCTTTGCTCCGTCCAAATTTCGCTTTTATAAATTTTTTCCTTATTTTCAAGCTGAAATACAAATATTTATGCAGTAAAATGTTATTTAACAATAAAATACTTTACAGAGGCAACATTGTGAGAAAAAGAAATTACGATTATGGGGGAAAAATCTGAATTCCCTCGACCTTCCGTTTCGAAAGTTTTGTAAAGATGGAATTCCGCCCTCCAATGAACATCCCTCCAAAATTCTGTTCACTTGTGCTTCGATCATGTGAAGGACCAAAATAATAACGAAAAAGGCAGAATTCCTCAATTTTGAGGAATAATCTTATGCCTGAAGATTATGGGGAAATTTTTGCGGCGTCTAACTTCCGTTTTCGCAAATTGTTGCCTGCAATTTCTAGCTGAAATACAAAAAACATTTATGCAGTAAAATCATATTTAACAAAAATGCTGGAAACAAAGACAATGTTGAGAGAGAAAAAATATTATGATTATGGCTAAATTTTTTACTCCGTTTAACTACCGTTTTCAAAACTTTTGAAACATGAAATACCATCCCCAGATGGAAAACGACCCCCACCCAAAATTATCTTCAGTTTTCTGTCAATCTTGAAAATGATCCAAATGATGACAAAAAAATTGGAATTCTGCGATTCCTTTAAGAATCTCATATATATTGTAAATAGTAGTAAAATGAAGAAATTTTTTAACAAAGTGATAATTCGTAGAATCCGTAGTTTTAACAGTAAGTTCCGTGGTCTGACAACTAAATCTGTAGAAACTACGGACATTCCGTAATAGTTGGCAGGTATGTAGTTACTTCAGGAGAATTTAACTGCACGGGACAGATGGGTTATCAAAAAGGTCCTAGATGGCTGCTTATTAAAGTATTAGTGTACAGTGTTCTCCCTAGGTTTTTTTTTACAGCTGGGTGGTAAGAAATTTTAGCTGGATGGTACTTTTAATGACCCCTTCCCCAATAAATAAATAAAAAAAAAGGATGTTTTGTTTAACATTATTATACTAATTAAACATATATATATCGGTGTGGTAGGTATTAATGTAATATACCATGATAAACAACATTAGAAAATTGTACATAAATGATAAAAAAAAATGAGTACTTACTAATAAATCATATTTGATACAGATTTCAGCTAGTTTTCATCAACTTATGTGCATTGTGAAAACGTTCATTAAAGGAAATTTAACTGGGTGGCTGAGAAAATTAGCTGGGTGGGCCACCCAGTAAAAAAGCTTGAGGTAGAACACTAAGTGTACCTTCTGTGATGTGTGGTTGTCTAGGAGATACGCAGGAGTCATTTGTGTGCTGCCCAGTCGTCATGGCACATGACTTTTCAAATTCTATTCTGAAAATGTTGGTTTTCAAATATTGGCTTTTTGTTATGAAGCTTCCACTTCTTTAATAAAAAGTAACAAGTACAGCATATTGAATTTTCTGTTTGTCTTTTTTGTAGACTATTTGCCTTAAAATCAAAATGATGAAGATGCCTAATATAAATTTTTTGGCACTATTGCCTGCAGATGCATTCTGCAGTGATATTGGCAGTAGTAATTCAGGCTGAAGTTCTGTGATTACAACCCAAGAGAAATGCATGTGCTCATGCAGTGAATGCATCAGACATAGCCATACCCATGGCATTGGATTTGTATGGTTGTATGGGGAGCTTAAAAAGTGTATTAATTTGTTATTGTTTTTATTGAATGCAATACACAGGAAGACAAAGCTCAACTTTCTGAAATGAAAACCTGTTTCAAAATGCAAAAATTAATACAAGTATTTAGTTTATCTAGTATTAGTTGTGGTTTTTTTCTGAATTTTGGAATACCCAAGGAATAATACATCAATTTTGACTGTTGAAGTTCACAATTCTGTATGTATAGTTTTTGTTCCTGAACTGTTCTGTATTGTGTACACCTACAAAATTCTGTATGTATAATT
This sequence comes from Macrothele yani, assembly GCA_039090855.1. Lineage (NCBI taxonomy): Eukaryota > Metazoa > Arthropoda > Arachnida > Araneae > Macrothelidae > Macrothele > Macrothele yani. Next base: position 40,346,663 of record CM077004.1, read on the forward strand.
ATTGATCATGGTTTCTTTTTGTATCTCATGAAAAGCTGTTGACTCCTGAGAAATATGAGCTGTTGCCTGAAAATTTTGGGATTTTGTGTATCCTTCAGTAGGGTAGAGAAAAGTATTCTAAGATGGTTCGGCCATGTTTAAAGAATGAGTGAAGAGGTGTTAATTAAGATAATTTATTTGGTCTAAGTGACAGTAAAGCAACATACAGGATAGTTGTGGAAATCATGGGAGGACACTTTGCTTATATTCTGTAAAAAGTAAATTGACCAGAGATAGAAATACCCATGAGGGAAACAGATGATGAAAGGTCTCTTGTGATGGATGTCATTGAAGCTCAAGTTGTGAGCCAAGATTGCTGTAATTGGAAATGTTTGATACTTCAACAGTAAATAAAATCTAACACCATTTGTAAATTTGATGCAACAGACTATCTTGCTGTGTTGAGCAAACTTCTGAATTTTAAAGTACAGCTTAGTGATATGTATGTATGTGTAAATGTTACTTCTGCACTTGAGAAACACCTTTAGGATAGTATGAGACTTGATTTTAGACAGGCTCATTATACCAGAGAAATCAGCGAGTGTAAAGTAGTGCATGTGCAGCTACTGCAGTATACTAGTCACAATTTTAATAAATGTTTCTAAACAAAGAATTTGCAGAACTGAAAAGTTTCATATTTAACTTGCTTCTCTGAAGTTCATATGTGCTGTGTTTTGTTTCCTTTTAGGGTGATGCTGGTCTCACTGGAAGGAAAATAATAGTCGATACTTATGGAGGCTGGGGAGCTCATGGTGGAGGAGCATTCTCTGGAAAAGACCCTACCAAAGTGGATCGATCAGCTGCATATGCAGCTAGATGGGTAGCAAAATCACTTGTGAAAGCTGGACTTTGCCGAAGGTGCTTAGTGCAGGTATGTGATATTTTGTAACTTTTGTTCAAGAATGTGATACAAATATTTTGGTATTGCAAAGGATGCCAGGGCCTGCATAGTCCCTGGCATTCTAGAATATGATTTCCATTTTTCCAGGCATGAAAAAGTCCTTGATTTTCCATAATTTGTGAAAGGCCCGGGAATTTTTGCTTTCTTGCAATGGAAAAAAAAAAAAAAAAACAGGGTCAGTGCAGGCCATAATTTCGTTTTCTTTTAGCAGTAGCAACATTTGCTAGTGGCCTTATTTTTTACTGGCAAAAGTTTATTAACATTATACAAAAGAAACTTTAACATGTCCTCCTCCTCAGTTAGTCAATCATGGCAAATTTTGATTTCACCCCTGTAACTGTCACATTGTAATGCTGAAAAGATTACAAATATTTAAATATAACTCACCTTTTCATTACCTGACATATTAATTCTGACAATTTAATTCGAATGCAAATATTTAAAAAACATTTTTTTTATTTACTTTATTCACAAAATTCAAAAACACTATTCAAAATCTTAAGTTATTTTCCTTATGGTTTACGACCTGGGTTTTTCATCATACCACTTTAAAACAACAGGACTGGGGTGAAACTTGTCTTCGGATGGACCTTCAACTTCAATACTCACGAGAGCATTCAATGTTCGTAAGTTTAAACTGCCCAATCGCCCTGGATATTCTTCATGAAACTGAACCCAACCACAAGTCCAAGATGCAGTAGATGAGACAAATATACTAGATATTTCTACTGGAGCCAAAATGTTTTTATAATGTTTGTACTTTTCAAGAAACATTCATTTCCAGAAAGTAGTTGTTCCTTTTTGTATGTCGGATCGGTGATTATCTTTTAGCATCGCTTTTCAGTTCAATGAATTCTACAAGCACATTTTTCAGTTCAACTTTGGCCCATGTTAAAGGCATTTGAAAATTTTCTATAGAGGATTTGACATCTTGAATCCTATAATTTAAAAACATGTCTGCATCAGCATATTAGTTGAAAAATTGCTGCACATTTTGCAATGGGGCTGAAGCACACGCAATGCAGTTGGTGCTCTACATTTCAAACTAAAACATTCAAAATTTTTCCAACTAGCAACTTCTGCTAGAACCACTTTTTATCACTAGCAAAATGCATTTGCTTGCTATCTATTTGTTACTAACTACCTGTTGAAATCACACCCTGGGTCAATGTTTGGATTGATAATCACTTTGTTTTTGCTCCCTGCGGTGTCTGCTCATGATGACATTACTTCCTTCCATGGAGTGTAGAGACACATTGTCATTTCTTTCATCTCATGTGATGCTGCAGTGCAAGATGTTTGAGTGCCATATTTCCCAGCCACCTTGGTTTGTCGCACAGCATTTGTGCACAGCTGGAGTCACAACAATTTGTGGAAACCTTCCCAAGAGTCAAGATGGCCATTCCTTCTAGCACACACTTTCCTCACTGAAGGCGATTGATATCTTGTCTCTGTGCTGCCAGTATACGTGAGAATAGACTCTGGAATGAGGAATATTCAGTGCCGTGGTAAAACCGTTTTGTATTATTGTGCTAAGTTCCACATTGCTTCATATAAGCTTTATACAGAGCAATTTTGCCACTTCATTGAAGGTATAACACACTCAAAATCCATAAGAATTCTAAATGAATAGTTAAAATTTCACCCCGATTTGCAAATTATAAAACAAAGCACTATGATTCTGGCAAAAGTGTAAGCTCTTGGGAGTTTTTGATGATTTCCTATAATTTATTTTCTGTAAATGTGTATGAAACCTTCGGGGGGGGGATGTGTCTTGGTCTGATGGAGAAGTGGTTGTCCAACCTTTTTTGGCATGTACTAGAATCTGTTGCAGTTATTAGAGGGATGTGTTCTGCATATCCAAAACTAAGGAAATGGTATTCAGTTTCAACCTATTTAAAAAAAAAAAAAACTCATCCTATCTTTCAAAATATTCTCTAGTAGCTCAGTATTTCAACATCTATTCTGTCTGAAGTTAGGAAGATAAGTCAGAAGGATCTTCTGTTGTATGTTCTTTTATAGCCTCCAAAGTTTATTAGTCATCATCTGTGTAGGTTTCATTCAAATTGATTTACAGCTGATATTTCAGTGTATGTTAACCATGTCTGGATAAAGATTTAGAGAAACTAAAATTGTTTCACTTTATAGTTTTGAGGCTTTTGATATTAGCCCAACACTGAAACTTTATAACAAAATTTGTTATACGGTATTCATCCTGCATTGTTTCTGGTCATGTAGTATAGTGCCTGCCCTCTCTCAGGGTATCTAGATATTGGGAATAGGGAGGCATTCTGTTTCAAAACCTCTCAAGAGAAAAACAGGTTTTTCCATCTTGCATTTTTTTGTCTACTTGTACGAAAAAGAAATGTTTTTGTTGAAGGTATACTTGCTGAAATGTTTGCTGCTGTTTTAAAAAGAAAAGGATGGGGGTGGTGGTAATGGGAGCGGGATGGTGGTGGTGGTGCAAGTGCTATATATAACAATTTATACATCACTGATATTACCAGAATTTTAGTAACACATTGGTGATGGTGTACTGCTTAGTTATATTTTTTCATCTTGTCCCTCTTGTGGAAAAGATAGTACTTTTTTTTTTTAATTGAGGGGAAGGGGGACCAAGCATCATGTGGACATAACTCACTCCAAATAATACAGTGATACCTGTCTTGCAAGGTCATCCACAGTTCTGTGAGAAAATGAGTCTTGACGGGTGATCACCAAATAGTGATTTCATTTTGCTAAAATATCTCCCCTCCCCGCTTGAAAGTAAAATAAATCAGACTTAAAAGTTTTTTAATGCAGCTTGCTGTAATGTGCTTGTTTTATTCTTCCTTCCTTGCCATTTTGTTAAAAAGTAATGCTTTTCACTAAATCTCTCGCTAAGAGCTAGAAGTTAAACTGAGGATTAGTGTATCATGTTCGGAACATGCATTATCACAAGTCGAACGCTCCTACCACTTGTTCTGCCAGAGGAATTGGATGGTAAGGAGATGCCTAACATAAATCAGTACTACTGTGGTTGAGCTTCTAAGCCACTTCAATTCTCTGCCTCCTTTGTTTAGCAATGTGTTCTTTTGTCATCTGGTGGAGTGGACCATCAAGCCTGCTCAGACAATATGGCCACTATGTGAGAAAGCTAGGTTCGTTGGGATGAACTCTTACGTGGGCTTTATGCTGTCAATTTGGGCAATTAAAAATTGAACCTGTGTGCCCTAGTTTAACAGAAAGCATACTGTCTGCAACAAATTCTTAGGAACTTGACAGATCCTAAGAACCATTCACCAATTACTGTCTTGTGAAGAGTGGTGACACAGAAAAAAAGCCGGCGCAGTGGTCTAAGTGATGGCTTATAAAAATTCGTTCGAGATGGGTCCGGCTTCGAATCCCAGTGAGGCATAGATGTGTTTGTCTTATGGCGCTGGCTCTCTCCCTTCCCTGGAACCAGTGGTCCCTAAATTAGAGATTGGCTGCTTATAGCCCATTGAGTTGCTCACGTTGGCGTTTAACCTTAAATCAACAACAACATAGAAAGTAAAAGGTGTTACGTGTTTTTAAACTCGCAACATTTTTGTTATCTTTCATTTTGTTATCTCCATAAAAAAAAAAAAAAAAAAAGAAAAACAATTATTTTAAAATTTTAGCATGTTGATGACTGTGAAATGCAGATATAAGTTATCTTATCTGTTTAAAAAATGGCTACCCATGCTAGGCAAAAGTACCCGCTTTGGTGAGTGACCACCAAATGAGGTTTCATTGTATATAAGAAATTCGTATTATAAGTCTGCACTTTGCATTATAGTATTAAAACTTTAAAAACACACACATTTAAATAAGGAAGCTTTTAGCTTATAATTTGTCTTTTTCAACCTAAGAAGAAATAGATGATGTATAGTGGTTGCCAGATCCATAACATATTAATTATTTTTCTCTTAAAATTGATTTCCATATAATGGAAAACAAAACAAAGAATCAGTAGTAGTTTCTGGGTTGAAGAAAATATCTAAGCTTTTTCTGATAGCAAAAGTGATTCATGAATGAGGCAATTTATTTGTCATCAGTCCATAGAGGTCATCAGTCCATAGAGATTAATTATTTTTCTCTTAAAATTGATTTCCATATAATGGAAAACAAAACAAAGAATCAGTAGTAGTTTCTGGGTTGAAGAAAATATCTAAGCTTTTTCTGATAGCAAAAGTGATTCATGAATGAGGCAATTCATTTGTCATCAATCCATAGAGGTCCAACTGAAGTGTCCTTCAAAGTAAAGGTGACCAGTTCAGTGACAGTTTTTGTGTTCCATAAATGTGTAGATGCTGCAGTAAGTGCTTCCAGTGTAATGTGTTTCACTTGAAGACATTCAGATTGGGATGAAGTAAACACTTGAAGGTTATTTTTTTGCAATCATCCAGTATTAATTTGATTAGGGTGCAACCGATGGCTAAATGATGTCCAGACTTTTTGAAAATTTGTTTGAGCTTGTAGGCACGTTAAGGATGGCAAGATCCAGAGTATTGTAGATTCCAACAAAATCATATAAAATATGTACAATTCTGAATTTTTATGGTAAAGTTGATAAAGTATCTTTTACTATTGATCTTATGCCTACAAGCTCAAACAATTGTTTTTTTTTTTAATTTGGATATCATTTAGCCATCATTTCCAACCCTTCTATTGCAAAATCCAGTTTGTTCTCATAAAGCAGATATTAAAAAAAAATCAAAATTATCTTCCTTTTTCTGTTTTGAATAATTTTGGCCACTAAAATTTGTGAGGAATCCATAATTGCAGTCAGTCTCTCTCACTGTTGTGGGATATTGTTTTATATGAATAACTTGTAGATTTTGTTGAATGAAAGGTCTGTTATATATTTTGCATGCAAAATATATCGTTGGAATTGTCATAAATCTCTGTATTTACCTTACTGTGTATTTAGTGTTAAATAAGTTTTATTTTTCATTTACAGTTGTCTTATGCAATAGGCATTGCTGAACCGTTATCCATTGCAGTGTTTTCTTATGGCACCTCACATAAGACTCAGAAAGAGCTTCTCCAGATTGTAAAAGACAACTTTGATTTGAGGCCTGGAAAAATAATCAAGTAAGAGTTCACATACATGTTAACAAGATTGTTCTGAAAAATGAGCCAAAATATTATTTTACATTTTTTTTTCTGATAAATAATTAAAGTGCAAATTATTTTTCTTGTAAACTTACTGAACATTTAAATTGTTGCAAGGTCCACTAGCAGTGTTATGTTTCTTAAATACAATAATTATACAGTGAAACCTTTGAATAACGGTCTCTGCTCTGACCGGGGGCGTCTGTTGTTGGAAGGGTTAGGCTTAATATTGCTAGGCCGTTGTGTTTCTGCAAAAGCAGAATAATTAAATATATGAAGCTTATACACAATAAAGAAAACATTTCAGTGCTTTTCCAAATGCTGACTCTAATAATTAAATAAATAATTCATAGTGCAGAGGATTTTAAGAAAACTGTGTTTGACATCTGGTGTTAAACAGGCCTTAAAAATACAGGGTGTTTCACTTGCTACTTTACTCGGCATTTTTGCAACATCCGTAAGAGGAATGAAGATATTGTAACGAAATTTGAACTGGACTTAGGCTGTGAGAAAGCAAATGGAAGCAACGTGTAGTTGCACCAGCATCGTGGGCGTGGTCAGAGAGAAGTGGTGCTGCTAATGTATCGCGACTCCGCATCGCCTGCCAGACGAGCAGGCGTCTCTCAGTTTACTGAGTCCGACGACACAGTATGGTCGTTGTTCTGCTGCTCGTGGAACAGTACAGTTGTGTGTGCGTTGTTAGAGAACAGAAAACGTTGAAATGAACCGTTATACTTTAGAGGAGCGAGTGTATATTGTGCGAACGTACTGGCAGACTAAATCGTTGAAGTTGTGTCAAAAAGAATTCGTTATGAGGTTTGGAGGTCGGAAACCACCATCAAAGCCTTGCATTTTGGCCATGTCATGGAAATTGGAAACAACGGGAAGTATTTGTGTGATGCACATGGAGGAGGTCGATGACAAATGCCAGAAGAAATGGTCGAGAATGCAAAGGCAGTGATTATTGCTGTCTCCCAAAAAAGCCCCTACGACGTCTGCCATAGGAAACCGGCATATCCACAAGCACTTGTTACAGAGCTGCAAAAAAAGGTAACCTTCGCCCATATCTTGTAAGGGTTGTTCACGCATTGAAAACGCCAGACCATGTGAAAAGAGTGATACATTGTCAGTGGTTTCACACATGCCTGCAGCAAAATCCTGGCATACTGGATTACTGTTGGTTCACAGATGACTCCTGCTTTCATCTTTCTTGATATGTCAAATGCCCAAAATTCCCGTTTTGGGGCAACTGACAATCCCCACGCAACACACAAAAAAACCCCTATATACAGCAAAGATCGGTGTTTGGTGTGCGATGTCACAGCGGCGTATTATTGGACCGATTTTCTTCCAAACAACCATCTCGACAGCAGCTTACGTGGAAAATTTTCAGACTTTCATGAATCAGTTGGATGGTGAGGATATCTCCAGCAGGATGAAGCAACATGCCATACTTCCTGTGCCAGCATGGCCAAAATCGAGTCATTTTTCAAGAACAGTCATTGTGAAGGATTACTTTCTCTGGGGCTATCTGAAAGGTGGAGTACATGGCAATAATCCACGATCCATCACCACATTGAAATCCAACATCATTCAAGAAATTCAGGCAATTCCTGGGGACATGCTGACCCGATCCTTCCAAAATATCGAGGGTCATGTTCAGCTCTGCCTCGATGCAAATGGCGACCAGTTACAATGCCATCTTTCTCACAGCCTAAGGTAAGTCCAGTTTAAATTTCGTTACGATACCTTCATTCCTCTTCCAGTTATTACAAAAATGTCGGGTAAAGTAGCGAGTGAAACACCCTGTAGCAAGCTAGGAGATTAAAGTTAGGATATGCTATAGGAAAGAAAAATGCGTTAAATAATAAAGCGTAACTGCACAGCTGGTGGCGCACTGTAAAAAAGCAAGAACAAAGACCGTGGGGACCAAACCAAAAAACATCGCCCCCGACGGGCAAAATTCTATGCCCCATCAACCATTCCCGCAGCCCCTGGGGTGATTGAAACACACATAGAACTAAACTTTTAACTCCTTTTCACTTGAGCATACCACTGTACCAACTGCACTCCAACTCTATGCTTTTAGCAATAATTATTCCTTGTCCCTATATTATCCCTCTTGTCGAAGTACAGAAGGAACTACGTAAAATCCAAGGGACAGTTAAGCTTTGTTATTTAAAATTAAGATATCCTTTGGAACTGATTAGGGTGTGCGTTGGCAGCTGTTAAAGAGTTTCGTTGTTCGGAGGTTATCTTTAATGTTAATCCTACAGAAGCTGTTCGTTACCAACCAAAACTTGCCATTGCTCAGAGATGACCATTGTTTTGTTTTGAATTCATATATAGTTGTTTGGAGGTGTTGGTTAATGGAGGTTTCCCTGTATATATATATTTTGAGTATAAGTAGTGTCCCTATCTCATTTCTTGATATAAATAAACAAGCATTAAAAAATTGCATTACTTGCTGTGCTTTGTCCGTAGGATCATATTTAATTGGATGAATAAATGTAATGGGAGGGGGGGTTGTCTTGATCAAACTTTTTGTCTCTCAGTTGTATAATTTAGGTGAGAGATGCTTCTATTGACTTCCACATTTATTTTTTTCTATCATTTGGGTTATTTTTGTGAGAGGTGCAAGAGGAAAGTTAAATTATTCGGGGATTGGTGTGGAGAGAGGAGGGTCTTTATCCATCTGGGAACAAAAATTAGATGAAGTGAAGATTTCTGCTGGTCATCCCCCTCACCCCACCCCCGTGATGTTTCCACTGACCTGTATCGTTGTTAAATGCTATTTCCCCCTATAAAAATATTTGTATTTTAGCTTGATAAGGCAGGGAAAAGAAATTCCAAAACAGGAGTGACTAAGTTGAAATTTGTAAGAATTGATGCAAAGTATTCAAAATTCTCGAAGTTACACCATTTATCTGAAATAGTGAAAGCTTTGATATCATGCATTCATGGTCCTCAGGCTGAAAGTTCTTTCAGCATGAAATTGTCATGAGGGCAAGAGACAACAAAGAATTGTAATTTCAAGTGAAAGATAGCAGAATGAAAAATTAAGCATTGAATGTTGTGGAACTTGCAGCGAAGAAAGCAAAGCTTGCAAAAGGAAACTTGAGCTGATGTCTAATGAGTACAACAGAACATAACACAGTGTGTAAACCCTTTGCTTAGAATTCAGCAATTTTATATTGTGAATCCAGTGATGCACTCCAGTATATGTACATAAACCACATACAGTGAACAATTCAGTCTCGTTCACGCTCTTTTTACTCGCACATTCCGATTGTTCAGCTTCGTGTATGATCATTGGGATCCCTCTACAGAAAATGCCTAGCATAGTCAAATTGTTTAGAAGTTGCTAATTTCATCCTGTAATAGGGTGTAACTCACGAAGAGCGGCCGCTGCGTTGGACTGGTAAAACAACTTCACAAGTAACGCGCGCTGTGGTAACGTAAGATGCATGGTAAGCTACGCTGCTCCTTGGAATGTCTTTCGGAACTTTCCCCATGTCTTTATAGCCCACATTACTGGTGCTGTTGTCACCTACGTAGGCGTGAATTTGCATTTTGATGTCGTACCTGTGCTTTATGCAAATTCTTGGTTATGTTGACTACAACAGCGCCACATTCCCCCCTATCGGCGACATTTGGAACAAAATTTTTTCCCCTGCGGCATCCTTCTTCCCATGTCGTTATTCGCCCCCCTACCAAGTTTGGTGCCATTCCGGTTGTTCGATCGAGCTACTGATGCCTCCGAGTAGTGTCAGTTTAATTACAAACGCCTGGTAGTACCAACACATTACCAGCAGATCCATTATTAACTCTTGCAAGTTACGTGGTTGAGCCGCCACAAATCGGATTTGCTGTTCCAACAGAAACTGCAGATGCTCAATCAGATTTATGTCTGGGGAATCTGGAGGCTAGGGAAATACCCGGAAGTCTTCCTCACATTCTCCAAACCATTCTCAAACAATCTTGGCATTGTTGCATTGCACATTATCCTTCTGAAAGCAGGGAATACCATTGCAATGAAAAGATGTACCTGTTCTGTAACTATGTTTAGGTAGGTAGTAGACATAGTTTCCTGCACATAAATGACTAGACATAGGGTTTCCCTGCAGGACATTGGCCAAAGCATTACACTTCCTCCACATGGTGCAACATGAAACAATATTGATCAAACCACATGGCCTTTTCCAATCATTCAAAGTCCAGGCTTGATGCTCATGTGCCCATTTGTAAGCAGTTTAAACAGTGAACTGCAACTATGCAGCCCCATTTTCAGCAGTCTGATGTACTCCTGTCACCAGCATTCGAATTACCAGTCAGTCACTCCACAGTATCCCTTCTGTTGGCCCGTACTTTACGGAATAGCCTTTTCTCACCTCCAGCATCAATTAACTATGGTCAGCTCACACCTTGCCAGAGGTTCATGCCAAACCCCCCCCCATGAACCACTTTTTGAAGGTACTAACAACTGCTGGCCACATGAGCACCCCACAAGCCTAGCTGTCTCAGAAATCATCTGGCCATTACATTTTGACCTTTGCCAAACTAGCTCAAGACCTGCTTTTCCCCATCTGAATAACACTGATTTGTTAGAGCTCAATATCAGGTGTTTCACAACCTTCACATGCCCTGCAGTTGCTTCGATTTGCATAAAGACTTGCTGCTCTTCAGTATATTAAATGCACAATTAACACTCTAGTTCTGTGTTATTAAATGTTTCTTCACAATTATATTTTGCTAACACAAAGTTTATTTCCTTATTATTGTTGCCTGTTCCCTGAAATGAAATGTGTGTTTAGTTGTAGTTGGAAATGAAAATTCTCTTTGCAAAGGGAAATATTTGTATGACAATTTTTTTTAAATGAGTAACTTTTTTTTTTTTTCGGTTGTCATAAGCCTAGTATTAAATGTACTTCTGTTTGTTTTCAGGGATCTTCATCTGAAAAATCCAATTTACCAAGCCACTAGTGTTTATGGACATTTTGGCAGAGAAAACTTTCCCTGGGAACAAGAAAAAATACTGGTTTTTAGTACATGTGCAATGTAGCTCTTGATTTTATATTTTATTTTGTCTGGCCTCCAGACCTGCTTATTTTTATAAGCTTAGTGGTAGTTTTTCTGCCATCACTGTACAAAACTCATTAACTTTGCATTCACATACAGTTTTTTCTTATACTATGAAGCCTGACACAAAAGAAAAACATAGAAATGAATTTCAAACTTGTCAGGATTGTAGTTTTTCACTATGAAGGTAATTTTTTTCTATTTTTACACGTATGCAGTAAAATAAAGCAGTTATTTTACTGGAGTACTATTTTTTTGTAATACTTGCTGAATGGTTTGTATCTGGATATTTTTACATGGAACTTTTTTTACTGTTATTTCTTGTATGTGAAATTTGTTATATTCTAATTGAAACAGTGAAATAAAATCAAAGAATATTTTTGTAATTTTCAGATAACACAGTGCAGGTGTGCAAATTTCTGTACGTTTTGATTTTTATTGTTGCAGCATTGTTTCTGAAAGTCCACTTATTTATTAACATGGATGCATGATGTTATTTTTCATTTAATTTAAGAACCAGCCACCTGTTTTCTATAGCTGTTCAAAAATTCTGTACTTCTTATTTTATATCATGCATGTATGAGAACTTAAAGATACATCAAATGTACTAAGCTGTATTTGGTATCATTACCAATTTAACTCTGTTCATTTGCACACCATGATTCTAGTTGCTTAACACTGTACATGAGAACACATTTTCATCATGACTGAGTGGGGCATTTTTATTTGATTTCTTTTTTTTTAATATGGTGACTGCGTATCATTGCCTCAGCTATCATTTGTATTGTATATAAAATAAAACTTTTACTCGTCTATTATATTATAGTATTTTATTTTGTTTGTGTGAGCTTGAATCAGATCTAAATTACATAATAAAGGACAGAGTTCAGTCTGCATTGCAGTCTTTTATTCAGCATAAGATAAGCTAATTTCATCAAATTCCTTCAAAGAAAACTCCAGGTTGTATACATGAAACTGTTCAGACACCAAAAATTTTGCTGCACAAACATGACCAGTGAATTTAAATCTTTGCTTTGCATGAAAACAAATTGTGTCTCGGACCACTTTCACAATATAAGTTTTGAACATCACTTCATTTTCTATTAAGACATGGTATACAGCCCTAAAAAAAATTGTACCATTTATTTGAAATGCTTTCCAACAAAGTTTCATATGCCAATTAATTTCTTTGTCACTGTGGCCTTCACTGATATTTGTTGCTCAAGGCATGTAGGTGGAATCATTTTGGGATATATATTAAAAGAAGTACCAGCTAGTTCTGTGTGACACTGGGTTCTTAGATTGAATGACCAGCTGGAGGTTCATCCTCCACACTGGTGTACTTACCTGATTAAGAAGACACAAAGAAAGAAATTAAAGGACTTTAGTGTGGGATATGGTGGATCTACTACACTTAACAAGGATGGTCCAACACGGAAATAATGTGGAAATGAAAAAAGGCAAATGAGAAAGAGATCTTGGCTGAGTAAGATTGGTGTATGGAATACTAGAAGTATAAATGGCAAAATGAATGAGGTGAAAGACTGAAATTTGGATAGAAAGTGAGCAGTTTCTTTCAGGCACATATTGGGGGGGGCTCCCAAAAGCGATCCCCCTCAGACATTTTTTATCTTACCAAGCCAAATGTTAATAAATTCAGGGTATAAAGAAATGGGAAGTTTCGTTTCTTTTGATGCTACAAATTTTTCTCCAATTATAATTTTTTAATATTTGTTCATGTATTATAGTTTATTTTGCTAAAAAGTGTACTCAGACGCATGTCATTCTACAAAATATAAGTAAACTAATCATACCTCATAGTCAGGGAAGCGCGATTCAGGATCAGAAGTGTGTTGAATACATTTTAATAGATAAAAATTTCAAGCCTGCCGAAACAAACACCCACGCCTTGAATCGACCCTCCGCCCCTCTAGTTTAGCTGAAGAAAGTTTGTTCTTGAAATGTTTGAAGAAGTAATTACTATATCAGGAGCGTATATAGGATTTTTTCGGGAGTGGGGAGGCAACAAAAAATAAAAGTTTTTGAAATTCACCAAAACAAAATTAAAGTAAACGAAAAATAGAAGAAATATTACAGCATTTTTGTTAAATTAAGGCATTTTTTTCTAATATGTCTCATTTTAAACAAAATTGAAAAAATGAAACACTTTTGGGGGGAGGTGCCAAGGCCCTTCTAAATACTCCCCTGTACTATATATGTAGTAGTTAAAAACTATTATATACATAAGTAGAAAACTTGCCCCCCCCAGTCAAAAAGTCCTGGAAGTGAGAGTGTGATCTGGAGTATTGGATAATGTGAGAGGACGGGCTAGTGTAGGTGCGATTTTAAGTGAAAAGATGAACTTGATTCACTATAGCTGCATAAGTGAGAGAATTCTTTGGATTTGTTTGAAAGTGAAACTTCAGAGAATAGTAATTGTTGTAGTGTATGCTCCTTGTGACTCGAAACCTTCAGATAGGAAGATTTCTGGAATGAGCCAGTTTGGTGCCAAAGAGAAAGTTATAACAGCAGGGGATTTCAACGCTAGAATGCGATTTCTGATAATGTTCTGGGCAAGTTGAATGGTAATGGTGAACGATTAATTGAACTCTGCATTGAGAATGGTTTGTGTGTATCTAATACGTTTTTCAACCACAAGTACATCCACACATATACTTGGGAAAGTCGTACTGTTGGTCAAAAGAATGTTGCAGATTTTGTTGTATATGATCAGTGTCTAAAACACTTAGTTGATGACAGGTGCAGATGTTAGCTCTGATCATTACTTGGTAGTGAAACTGAATGTTGGTTCGAGGAATAGGAAGAGGCCTAGGATAGAAAGAACAAAGGTTCACGAAGATCATCAGCATTACTCGGAGAATGACTGAAGTCATGCGAGAAGGATGTAGAAAAGTGGAAATCTTTTAAGAACTGTGTTGTCACTGCTGCTGAGGTGGTCTGTGGCACCACAATAATGGAGGCGATGCTTTGTGGAATAGCGAGATTAAAGAGAAAGAAGGAAGACTATTTGGAGATGTTGCTAGGTAGAGTTTCTGTGGATAAATATCACTGTAAGAAGTGTGAGGCAGCTAAGCTGGTTTGCCATAGTAAGGCAAAAGACAGGAAGAAGGTGGAAAGGCACAATTTGGCTTTTTGGAAAGATAAAAACTTTCTGGAATCACATGAGACTGAAAACATAGATCAGGGAAATGATGTGGGAGCCCAATGAGTTAAGTGAAAGATGGGGTGAATACTTTTGAGTTATTAGATCAAGAAAGAAAAGGTGATTCTGAGGCAGAAGCAGATGTCACTGAAGAAGGGATCTTAACAGAAGATAGATGTGTGTAAAGCTCTAAAATCTCTTCAGAATGGTTAGCCAGGAGTTGATGGCATAACTGCTGTGATGTTGAAATATGGTGGTGACTAACTGGTTAACAGAAATTTGCCAATTGTGCTGGGAGTTAGGAATGGTCCCTCAAGATTGGAAGGATGTTCCCCATCATTGTTCCCTTTTAAAAGGGAAAAGGTGATCAGGCTGACTGCAAGAACTGTCGTGGTATTAGCCTACTGAGTGTGCCAAGGAAAGTGTTTGGTAAGGTCATTATCGAAAAAGTACGAGGTTTCACATCAGACTGGTTTTATGCCTGGTAAAGGCTGTACTATCCAAATTTTTGCATTGTGCACAATTAAAAAGTATCTGGCTGTTGGTAAAGTTTTTGCTGCCTTCATAGATTTAGAGAAAGCTTACAACCAGGTAAATAGGACCAGGGTGCGCACGCGTGCTTGAAAACCTGGAAAGTCCTGGAAAATCATGATTACGTTTTCAAGGCCTGGAATATCCTGGAAAAACGGTATTTTTTTAATGCTGTCTTGAAAAGCCTTGAAATTTGAAATTAGTGCTTTAAAAAAATGCCCTTTTAGGAAATCGTGTTACTGACTGTTACCCCTTCATTTTTTTAAGTTCCTCTCCTCTGTTCTCAAAGAAACCGCCGGCAACAGTGGTGTTTTGGATGTGTCCAAATCCTAATTTGGCTGGGGGGGGGTGAAGCACTACTTCCAGTGCAATAAAATTGGATGATTACTAGCAGGTCTGTTAGGGAAGGGGAGCTTGATGCATTCTCTAGCCCTGAGCTTGATGTCCGTCCGACAACTACTGAGAACAACAGAAGGGGAAAGAAGAGACATTTAGCATTTGCAAGGGGTCGCGTGTTTACCAAGTCAGCTGGCACCCACCAGTGAAGAGTATGCCTGAACAACACATTCATCTGCTCCTTGTTTATTGCATTAAGACGCTTGCTTCCGGCCCACCCTCAAGAGACCGGCTACTTATGATAAAAAATAAGAAAACTATCTTTGCGAATTTTTCACAAAAGTGGCTGAAATTTTTACATTTACTATAATTGGATTACAGAAGCTCACTCCCAAAATTCCATTTGAATCCGTTTAAAACTTAAAAAGTTAGCATTGGAAATTTTTATTATGTGTGCCTCTTTAGACAGTGAGCCTTGAGCAGAAAGTGTGTTACCATAGCAACGGTTGATTGACAGCTGGGAGCGCTGATCCGAAGCCCTTGGTTGGGAAGAAAGCAAACACCTGTTTATCACTTCCACGGCTCAAAAGGACTAAGAGATATTTTTCAGAAATCCATTTTCCCGAATTTTGAAAATAACACAGTAAAATTTTTACAGTGGTTAAAATACATCACAATAAAGTTCTAGTGCAAATTTCGCCAAATTCCGTTTGAAAACTTCAGCAGATGCAAAAAAAAAAAAAAAAAAAATCTTCCGTTGCAAAATCGGATTGAAAAAAAGAAAACGGCAATTATAAATTACGGGAAAAGTAAGCAAATTATTTTTTTTAGATGCCATGGTTTATTTAAACAGAGTGATCCTTAAATTTTGTTTCTGTGATGATATGGACTCTATTTTAATTACAAACATGCATTTTTATTCAGATGTCTGAGTTACTGTTTTAATAAAAAAATCTATAATTAAAAAGTTTTCAATGGATTTAGGCGAAATTCAGCAGATAAACGTATTTTAGTAAATTGCAACGTTATGACGTAAATTTTGTTCATTTTGTCAAAAATTGGGCAGCATTTTTTTTTTTTTTTTTTTTTTCGTTTTCTCCTATAGTTAGGGTGAAGGAGGAAGACACTTCAGTGAGCTGCAGGTGGTGATTTATGGCGATGTGCCAAATGAAAAGAAGGACATTCCAGAGGCTGAGTGTGCGTGGACGCGTGTTCCTGCTGTTTGAACTTAATCGGAATGTTTTCGGGAGGGGAGAAATATCCGTTTCAGCTTTACAGCTTTCAGGCTCCTTTTTTTCTTGGTAATAAATAAAAACCATAGTTGCTGCATTCACCATTGATCCATATTCGCATTTCTTGAATATAAACAGCAGACAATCGGAAACATGGTGTTGGGTGGGTCTTGATGTTCTTCATTTGTATCTGCTGAATTTTGTTCTGTGGGAATACGGAATGAGTTATACTGTGAATACATACAAAACTACATATTTTTGAGCTGAAAAAAATAGGTCTACTTGTACACAGTAGCTAACGTGTGAACTCAGACGAAGACAATCAGACATATGGACTCTCTGATTCCATAAAAAAATCAACCCACTTTTATTATACACGACAGATAAAAAAGAAAAAACATTACATGTTTTTAAACATTATAAAGGAAAGCGGATTTTTGAAACACCATGACTTGATGATATTAATTTCTGAAAGTTTTTTTTTCCGATTTTAATTTCTGAAACCTTTTTTTTTTTTTTTTACAATACATTGTAACAGGATACCTGTGTGTTGTATTCCTTAGTTGTATGGCAGATTTTGAGTTGGCCGATATCCGCGATCGTAAGTGGTAGTTACATTGCTATTGTTGATGATGACAAGATAAATACTGGAGTAATGTAGAATGTTGCATAAAGTAAAAAAAAATCGCCCCCCTCCTCCCCCTTCGAACTTTTATGCGGTTATCATAGCTGATCAACCATTTCATTCCATGAACATCAGCACATTTCAATCATTTGACCATTGGGGTCTGACGGAATTCAGCAGTGCTAAGCGCCTAGCGCACTATGAGAACATGCTAATTATGGACAGTTCTATTCCCTTCCCCCTATCATCCCTAATAATTGAGAGCGCATACTGTAGTTTCAAATATTCTGTGTATGAGCTAGTTTTCACGCTGTTCGTTATGTTTTTATTTTTAGAAATTACTAACCCTTTCGAACTGTAGGTTGCAGAAACGTTTATGCTTTGGTTTTTCCGTAAAAGGAGTTGGATTTTGGCGAAATTTTAGTATGCTGTTAGGTACAACCTAGGAACCTACCCTGTTGAAAATGGTCGAAATTAAATTCAAAGGCATAGATATAAGAGCAGTATTCATTCTCAAGCTTGAAGCCCTACGTCCACTCTCCAGCTGGGTAAGTATGAAAGATTTGAGACTTGAATCCACCTGTGGGCATAACAAGCACATGCCCCATTTCAAAAAAGGGGGAGGTTGAGTAAGTAGATAAGTGCTTTGCTTTGTCTCACGTTTTTGTTTTCAGACATCACACTTTTTCACTTATGGATTTGCAACTCCACGTTTTGTCTTACATTTGCCCGAACTTTTCAGTGATCCACACAGCAGTACTTCAGAACTGCTGTTTGTGATGTATTCTGAGAGGCAAGCACCCCATCTCCCCTTTATGGGTCCTCCATGTTTTACCACCGTGTTTTGGAGGAAATAAATCTCAGAGATTTTTTTACCAGTCCTCTGTTAGACGTGCGCCCTCCCATTCTTAAATTCTGAATCTGCCCTCACTTTATTTTATAATAATTTCAGTTGTTATCAATAATCTGATTACATGGAAGATAGTGCAGAATAGTGATGCAGCTAAAATGACTGATTGAATTAATCATTTTCTGATTGAGGAAAGGATTTTCTGAATAGCCTTGTGGTAATTGCATCATGATTCAATTTAGCATTATTGGGTAATTCGCCAATTAAAAACATTAAAAAGAAATGTAATGGGTAAAAAAGCACACTCATTCATTTGCATCTTTCATCATTTTTATTACTTAAAACTGAA
This sequence comes from Macrothele yani, assembly GCA_039090855.1. NCBI lineage: Eukaryota > Metazoa > Arthropoda > Arachnida > Araneae > Macrothelidae > Macrothele > Macrothele yani. The sequence goes on from CM077004.1 coordinate 40,364,886, forward strand.
ATTGCTTTTAAAAAATAATTTGAGCATGATACTGTAAAGCGTAATATTCATCCTGGAATTTTTTTGTATATGGCCTGGAAAAGGCCTGGAAAGTCCTTGAATTTTTTCCCCAAAAAGAGTACGAACCCTGTAGGACACTTGTGGAAGGTGTTGAACAAATATGGTGTTACTGGGAATCTACTTAATAGTGTAAAAGCCACATATGCTGGCAGTAGAGCTTGTGTATGAGTGAATGGTGTTTTATCAAAATGGTTTTCTATTAGTGTAGGAGTCTGACAAGGTTGTGTAATGTCACCATGGCTATTTATGGATGTGTGATGCCAAGATGGACAATACTGGTTTATATCTTGGTAATAGCAGTGTGTGCAGATGGCTGTATGCTGACAACACAGTCCTGTTGACAAAAGTGATTTGCTGAGTATGTTGTCCCAGATGTACAAAGTTTGCGTGAAATTCAAACAGCATAAATAAGAGAAAATCCAAAATTATGGTTTTTGAGCAAGGAGCTGTTAGTACTGAATGTAATATAAGTCTAAATGGCAGTGATTGACCAGGTGTATTTAGGAAGCATGTTTGATAGAGAGAACAAATTAGATGGGGAAATTAGTAGGCAACTGAATTCTTTATTGAACGTCATCGCTGCTTTGGGAGGTTTTCACAGGAATGATGGGTTCTCAAGAGTTTTTTTTTTTTTTTTATTGGGGGTTTAACGACAACCAGGAACAACTTGATGGGCTATAATTTAGGGCCACTGGTTCTACGGAAGGGAGAGAACTGGAGCCGTAAGACAAACAACGTCCATCCCTAAGAGAGATTCGAACCTGCACCCATCTTGGACAAATGGTCAGAAGCCATCGCTTAGACCACTGCACCATCAGGGTGGCCTCACGAGAGTCCCGCATGGTTGTGTAATTGTTCCTACTGTGATGTATGGCAGTGAAACCTGGGTACGACAGAAGAAACGAGTTTTTTTTTATTGGAGGTTTAACGACCACCGTGAGCAACTCAATGGGCTATAAGCAGTCGCCCGTCCCTAATTTAGGGTCACTGGTTCCAGGGACGGGAGAGAGCCAGTGCCGTAAGACAAACACAACATCCATACCTGACCGGGATTCGAACCCGGACCCCTTACTGACAAATGATCAGGAGGCCAGCGCCTTAGACCACTGCGTCAGGAGTCATTTGTCTGCTGAAGAAATGCATTACTGATGGGGGTGGGGGGTCTTTTTAGCCCAAGTGGCGAGAAGGATAGGCAGAGAGGAAAGCCAAGGAAGTCACGGGAGGATCAGATTCAGGAGTGTCTGCATGAGAAAAAGATTGAGTATGAAAGTATAGGTCTTGTGTACTTTGTGTGATGGATGTCAGTGAAGCTCGAGTTGTGTGTCAAGAATGCTGTAAATGGAGAAGTTTGATACAGCAGCAGTAAGTAATCAGTTAAAAATTAATCCAGTAGTTTGTATTTCTTCGTGGAGTAATGAATCTCAGAACAGCTTAGTGATATGTATGTATATAAGTGGGGAGGCACCCTCCCTTTTTTTCTATGAAAAAAGTGCTCCCTGCCCTTCAGTAACTAATAAAAACTGACTCATGTTTACACCTAAAAGTAAGTTGAAATACTCAACATTGTGCTACACGATTTCAGTATGTACCTTTCTTTACCATTTATACACAACTGTCTAGACTTCATAAGCACCATAATTTAAATTACTAAATTGATCAACATATTGTAAATATATTTCAATGCTAAAACATTTTTTTGTGGAGGAGAGCACAAGTAGTTCCAATTTTTTACACATCTGATGTAGTTGGTGCATGGTAAAGTACTTGAATTCTTGCCAAAAAGTGAGCCTTTTCTGAATCTGTGACTTCCATGACCAGTAGACACCTGTATTTTTTTCAGAAACATCTGTGGTGTTATCTGGCACAACAGCTAGAAAATTTTCACAACTAATTTCAATTTGGCAAACTTCCAATCAAAATATGATTTGAATTGTATAGCTAGGAAAATACTGGTGTGCCTCCCCCCTCCAATGATAATGCTTATGGCTGGCATGTGACCTATATAATCTTATGTATGTCATAAATTTTGGTATGAGGGCTCAAGACAGTTTGCCATCATTGCCACAGGAAATTTACACAGATTATTTTCCTACAGAAAACAATTCCATGTACTTCTGTATTTCTACTACCAAAGTTATTATTGGTTCATTTAAATTTTTGCAATGCAAATATATTGGGGAAACTATACCATACTCGGGGTTTGCACTGATTTTCGGGTCCATTTAAAAGATTTTAAGAAGTTGTCCAGGAAACAATGACAGAACTTTTTAATATTCATGGCAATCAGATAACGAGTACTAATGATTCACAGCAATAATATTATAAATCCTGAAACTGTAGTGCTTACTGAACATCCTCAAAAATAACAATTGCCGTGGAGTGGGAAATATTTTCAAGTTTTCTGAGGATATTTAACATGGATGAGCAGTAAGCACCACAAACAATTTCAGGATTTATAATCTGATCACTGTGAATAATCTGTATTCCTACCTGCCAAAAGCTTTGTCAGTAGTAACTAGTTTTGGAATTCCTTCCCCCTCCCTATTTTCAAGCTGAGACACAAATATTTATGCAGTAAAACATTTAACAACAATACTGGACAGAGGTAACATCGCAAGCAAAAAGAAATAACGATTACGGAAAAAATCTGAACTTCATCAACCTTCCGTTTTCAAAAGTTTCGTAAAGATGGAATTCCAGCCTGTTCACTTGGGTGCCGATCGCATAAATGATCAATAATAACGAAAAGGGCGGAATTCCTCAAATTTGGGGAAGGACCTTTTATGCCTAATGATTACGGGGCGTCTAACTTCTGTTTTTGCAAACTGCTGCCTATAGTTTCAAGCTGAAATACAAACATTTATACAAATGATATTTAACAGTACTGGACACAAAGGCAACATCAGGAGAAAGAAAATTACGACTCCAGCAAAAAATTTTACTCTGTTTAACGTTTTCGAAAGTGTTAAACATGAAACCCCCCCATTCGCTTCAGTTTTGCATTAATTTTGAGGATGATCTAAATGATCACAGAGAAAAAAAAAAGAACACGTATATAAAAAAAATAATAGCAAAATAAAAAAAAAACTAAAATTCATTGATTCCGTAGTTTCCATAGTCACACAACTCAATCCGCAGTAATTGGCAGGTATGTGTATTTGTCATCTGATTGCTATGAATAGTTTAGTGAATTTTCCAATAATTTAAGAGGAATTTCTTCATTGCAAAGAACTTTTTAAAGTTTAATTTATCTGAAAATGCATGGCTTCCCACTTTTTAGTCACTTCAAAAATTCTTTAACTTTTACAGGTTCACAAAAATTCCTCGACTTTTCCAAGTTCTCCAAGTGGTTTTGGAAGATTTTCCAGAGTGGCGACCTCTACCAGGTTCTGATGTATTGTTGCATTTTATTCCATTCATACATTTTCTCACAAAGCACACATTTGTAAATTCTTTAAGTACACTCATTGTCATAAAAATCCATGCACCAAGAAAAAAACCAGCCGATTAACGAGAAACCTGGCGAATAGCTACAGGGAGGGCAGAAATGCAAATGATTAAAGTTTCGTGCGATTCCGCATGTTCAAGACCAATGCTGCAACTGCAATCCTTGAACAACTAAAGTTTGTTAGTAAGAAAAAAAATGTATTCACAAGCGTAACTTCTAAAGTTTTAGACGAATTTTAATGAAATTCAAAACGAAACTTTTGTTGTGTGTGTCTTGGTCATTGTAAAAATTGCACTCATCAATTTTAAATATTGGGAAAATTTAATTTTTGTATATTTTCTCCCAATCTCATTGTCCTGATGGACAGAGAGAACCAACTTCTATCATCTCCTGCTCAATTTATCTGCCAAATGACCTTTCACCGAAGATGTGGTCTGCTGAACAATGCAAACAAGCCAAGCGCGGGAGAGGGGTTGCTGCTCCCGCCCTCTCACACGCTCCCCTCCTCCAGTCTCACTGTAATCCTAATGTAACTTATCTTTCTGTGGGACCTCTTTGCTTCAGGCCATTAGCTGCCTTAAAAGAGTGGCCCCCTGAGAGTTGATGGGATTAGGTGCCTTTTAGCATTTAGGGGGAGGAAGGGAAGCTGTCAATGGCAAATAAAAAAAGAGAAGTAAGCGAAAAGGGTGGGAAAGAATACTGGAATTACAAATACAAGATTCTGAAAAATCAAGGTCTTTTTATGGATCCTAAAGATTTTCAAGGCCTTGAAAATGGTTCATTAATTTTCAAGGAGCATACACACCATGTCCTAACACTATGTCTGTGCTGCAGCCACTTGATCAAGGCATCATCAAGTGCATTAAGGCAACTTACACACACCTCACCTTCGAGAGGATTCGTGCTGCCCTTGATGCAACCCTGACTGCATCATCATGGATTTATGGAAGAACTTCACAATTGTGCTTATTGCAGAGGCTGTAGATTAGGATGGGCCAAAAAAACTTTTTTTGAAATCGATCTTGTTTATAAGCCCAATGTGGCAGTTAGAACCCACAAGAAATTTAATCAATTTTGCTCAATATCTAGCCGTGTCCCTTCGGCATTGAAAAAGTCAAAAGGCGACGAAAATTCGACTTTGAAGCCTTTTTCGGGAAATTTCTTTTCTAAATCGATCTTGGCATAGCGCAGAAAAGTTGCCTAATGGGTAAGTTAGAAATAAAAAAAAAAATTCTTCAATTTTGCTCAGTATCTAACCACGCCCTCTCGCCTTCAAAATACATACGCGATTAATATCACAAAATAACTGTTGTCATTCCCTTCCCTCCCTCAACGCCAGGCGGCAGTGTGCACCTGAACCTTTTATTATATTTGAAGGTCACTAGTATGTTTATAAACACGTGCCTGCGCCGGTGTTTTAGACGTCTACGTTGTTTTGCGATGAGTAATGGTAATGGAGAAACAAGGAGCTAAGCAGATGACTCTGGCAAAGCACAAGCTGTCTGTTATTTGGTACAGTAAAATATTTATTTCCCCACGAAGCAGTTCTACTCGCAAATTACGAAGACATAATTAGCTGTTATCAGAGCACCCATTTGCAGATAACGGGAGAAGGAAGTAAGGAGCTTTCTTCTCGAAGCGTGGCAGATGTAGTGCCAGGAAAATTATTGACATGTGGGTACGTGCTTCCATTCCTGTTGTATCTTTAAACGCGTGATTGCCATGATTTTATTCTACAACCATAAATACAAGAATGTAGTGAAACCTGTAAAAAGTAGATGTACACCATTCCTGAATTCTAAAATACAGAAATTTAAAACAGACGTGGGAAATTTATTCGACATTTGTGCTTGCAACTGCCATGATCTAGCATTGTGTATCTGCGAAAAAAATTCAAAGTTCCAAACAGGAAAGGGCAATTTTTGAATGACCGAAGGATTGTAAGACAGATGGCCATCGGAAGTGTTGATATCGCAGCAACACAGCAATCGCAAAGAAGGGAAGAAAGATTACACCGAAAAACCTATAGATCTATTGTTCCAGATAAAAAGTCGCATCCGAGTAGACTTCAGAGGAACAAGGTTACTCTGGTTAAGGAAAATCTGGGGTGTCAGGAAAATTTGGAAGCGACAACCAAAGACACTGAACTGGAATCAGTAACGGACAGAGATAGAGGCTTCCAGTGGACCTATCCTTTAGAGAAAAGTTATAAGTTGGACCATCATCAAGTCAAATGAGGATTAGCATGCTTTGTACTGCATTGGATGCATATTTAATGGTCACCTCAAGTAGAGCCGTGGCCAAAATTACCACAGCAGTTCTTGCTGATTTCAGTCTAGTTTCACCAGAAAACCCAACGTATATAGTTGACAAGAACAAGATCAGAAGGGAAAATAAAAGAAATCCGAGAAAATGAGTTGTGGGAAGCAAAAGAGGACCCCCCCATTAAAACCTTGTATTTTGATGGGCACAAAAATCCGTAAACTGATGACGACAGGTCTTCAAGAGATAAAATCTGAAGCACACATAACACTAATAGAGGAGCCCGAAGGCAAGTACATAGGACATATCTCGCTAAATTCTGATGGAAATACGAAAGGAATAGTCAAAAGCATAATCAATTTTACGGAAACACACAAAGTCAATCTCCACAGCCTAATCATCGGATGCGATGGAACAAATGTTAATACGTGATGGAAGGGTGGAGTAATACGTTTGCTTGAAACCCACTGTGGAAGACCTCTGCAATGGAGCATATGTTTGCTACATACCAATGAGTTCGCACTAAGACATCTCCTTCAGGAACTTGATGGCCACACAATAGGACCATATTCCTACTCTGGACCTGTTGGTTCACTTCTAAAAGATTGTGAAAACAAGACAGTGGTCAAATTTGACAAAATTGATACTACGCTCCCACATTTGGACCCTAAAGATATCAGCAATCTAAGCATTGATCAGCAATATTGTATCGCATATGCATTGCTGTTAAAGATGGCATTTCCCCCAAATCTGGCTAAAACCAATCATGCACGATGGCTGACGACCAAACCGTCTGTTACGATTATACACCAGTACCCAAAATCCATCCGATAATCTTCGTATAATTGTCAAGTTTGTGATGCTGGTTTATGCACCAATGTGGTTCGAGATAAAAATGAAACCACAGTGCCAAGTTGGAGCCCGACATATCTGGAAGATGATTTCTCTCACGAGGCAGTTACCTGACCATGTAAAGAAAATTACTGACACAGTAATTTCAAACAATGCATACTTTGCGCATCCTGAAGACATACTACTGGCAATGCTAATGGATTCTCGAAGCCACACCTGGGAATTGGCAGTGAGGCGATTCCTGAACACCGGGAATAAGAAATCCGAAGGCATACTCTTTTCAAACCTCCCGAACTCAACTTTAAAGCAATTGATTGGATGTAATAAACTGGTCGAACTGCACCATAACAGATGAAGAGTTAAAAGATACGTGCAAACAAGAACAGGTTCTGGCACTAACTTTCCATGTCACACCCAATCAGTTGAGAGATGTGTTAAACTCACATCTGAAGCTGCAACGAAAGTTTGTGGTGATACTGCAAGACACTGTTACATACGGGCTAAGATTCAACAAGGAAGAGAACTTCCAACCTTTGAAAACAAGGGGCAGTATTATTCTAAAGCCTAACCTTTGTAAATATTCCCCTTTTTTTCTGCTTTATTATACTTCCAGTTTCTAGATTTCTGTATTGCAAGAAGTAATATACTAGTAATTGCACTTTTGACTTTTTTATATTTTTTTCGTATTGTTTATACTTTTCCAATGCCAGAGGGGCGCGGCTAGATATTGAGCAAAGTTGATGAAATTTTTTGGATTGTAACTGACTCATTAAGCAACTTTTCCGCACTATGCCAGGATAGATTTCGACCCCCCCCCCCAGGCTTCAAAGTCGATTTTTCGTCTTTTTCTGACTTTTCAATGCCGGAGGGGCGCGGCTAAATATTGAGCAAATTTGATTAAATTTCTTGTGGGTTCTAACTGACGCATTAGGCAACTTTTCTGCGCTATACCAAGATCAATTTCGGAAAAAAGTTTTTTTCGGTCCACCCTACTATAGATTTTTTTCGGTCCACCCTACTATAGATGCCATACAACTCGAAACACTCAATGCATGTTGGAAGCCATTATGGAGTGAGGTAGTCAATGATTTCAGGGGCTTCCGCACTATTGATGCAGAAGTCAAGAATATCTTAGATGTTGCAAGAGAAGTTGGTGGGGAGGGTTTCTCTGGCATGATTGAGGACAACGTCGAGGAACACATAGAAGAGCATAGAGAATCCCTTACCAACGAAGAACTCAAAGATCTGCTGAAAACCTTTACCGAAGATGATGATGAAGCAAAAGATTTAGAAGAGGCAGAGCTATCAGTTTGGACGCTTGAAAAATTTGCAGCAGAGTTTCAACAGGCGCAAGTGTTAAAGTATATGATCCTCAAGTATGATCCTTTGATGGAATGAAGCCTCTGTGTCACCCTAGGGATAACAACATGCCTACAACCACTGCAATATTTGTTTGATGATGCAAAGAAAAAGAAGAAACAGCTTCCTATAACAATGTTTCTAACTAAAGCATCAGCAATTGTGAAGCCTCGACCTTCAACGCTTGAAGATCCCCAGCCCTCAACCTCTACAGATCCTGACATTAGTATTAGTGAGCCTCCTCCAAAGCGTCAACGTCTCCAATCGGAACCTGGTTTTTCTGACATAGATGATCCTTCCGACGTCCTGCCAGAAGGTTTAAGTTAGCCTGATGTCTTACCGCTCACCTACAGTACCACACATCTCGTCGCCTCACCACATCGGCTTTGTAGGCACCATACAAAAATCATCATTGTCATCATCATACGAGGGTTACCAAGAGAGAAGATCTCAATTTATAATTACAGTATGTATATGTTCTAAACATACTTGCATTTTAAATACTCTGTCTTATTTTATGAATTTTGCTTTAACAAGGTTCGTACTCTTTCAAGAAAAATAAATTCAAGCACTTTTCAAGGACTTTTTAAATCCAAATTATCATATGTGTGTACTGTCGGTCAGTCATAGGTAGGTATTTTAGTTAAGTTCAGACCATAAATCTCAGCTGGGGCACACACACCTTTAATGACCTGCCTGTTACCCCCTGATTCCAGTTGGTTTATTGTATTTACTCTGAATTGGCCCCACTGTTTTGGTATTTTTTAAAAGCATTTTATTTTGTGCAATATGTTGAAAGGGTACATTATTTTCGTATTCATCTGCTGGTATGACCCTTATTGTTTGCTATAACTTTTTATTTTTGATGCATGACTGGTGCATTTTTTGATGCAGCCAGGAGGCGAAGGGTCCACGCACGAAGCACAAGCAATTCCTGGAAGTTCCACCCTCCAGCAAAAATGCATCCCTAACCCCAGCAAATAGAAGCCCATCACAATTTGTGAATACATAATTCCACTTTTTTTACTCACATGGCTGACGCTTTACTCTGTAGTGATACCATAGCCAAGACACCAGCTATCCACACATTCCCCAGGGTTGAACACAAGTTCTGCACCATTTAGTCAGCTTGGTGTATTTATCAGAACTACACAGATATCTCCCTATGCATCTTTTTTGCAGAAACAACTTTTTAACACATGCTCTTTCATATCATTACTTATATATATATATAAAAAAAATAAATCAAGTGCTATTTACAGAGCTTCAACCTTTTTCAAGGACTTGAACATGAACTTTTAAAATTCAAGGACTTTTCAAGGTTTTAAAAAAGCGTACAAACCATGTTTAAGGTCATTAAACAAAAACAATATGTAAGTGTTGAATGGAAGAAAATGTTGTGTGTACTATGTAGTTAGGCCTATGATGGTTGCATCGGTAACTGAACATGTACTGACTTTTTTTCTTGTCGTTATTTCCTAAACAATAAAGTATAACAACTATTTACATAGCATTTACATTGTATTAGGTATTATAAGCAATATAAAGATGATTTAAAGCATACGCGAGAATGTACGTAGGTTATATGCAAATTCTACGTCATTTTATGTAAGGGACTTGAGCGCGGATGTCAAAATCTGCAGGGTGTCCTGGAACCAGTGCCCCACGGATACTGAGGGCTGACTGTATATATCATTTCCTATTTTCCCCCACCCAGTATCCCATTTATTAAATCAACTTTTAAATTAATTGATAATATTTAGTAGCGACAAATGTACTTAATCTTTCAAGAACGTGGATGGGTGGGCGGCCTCATCTGATGCTGTGCCTAGGACCCCATTCTGTGCAAATCGGGCCCTGATTACAGCCATGCAATCTTTCTTCCACTTAGCTTTCAAACAAAGAAAATACATTCCTCCTCCTTGGAGAAAAAAAGAAAAGAAAAAAAGAGCAGCGTCACTAACTTTTTCAGAGGCTTTTGGCCGACATAATCCTGGCCCAGCGCCAGGGTTTCTTTCCACTTAGCTTTCAAACTAGCGAAACAAATTCCTTCACCTCAGGAAAAAACAAACAAACAAAAAACAAAGAGCTGCATCACAAACTTTGTTCAGAGGCTTCAGGCTGATGTAATCACGCCACGGGAAAGAAGCATGCTAGGCCAACGTAATCCCAGCCCGGCGCTGTGCTTTCTTTCCAAATTCCAGCTTTTCAGAAAGGAAAGGAAAAAAAAAACCAGTTGCATTACAAACTTTGTTTAGAAGCTTCGGGCCAATGTAATCCCGAGCCACAGCGAAAGAAGCATGCTGGGCAGACGTAATCCCTGCCTGGCCCCGTGGTTTCTTTCCACTTAGCTTCAAACAAGCAAAACAAATTCCTCCTCCTCCTCAGAGAGAGAGAGAGAGAGGGGGGAGAGAGAGAAACAAAGAGCTGTGTCATGAATATTGTTCAGGGCTTTTACACTGATTAATTACAAAACCAGTAAAACATTCTTAATAACAGCGAAAATCTGAATTTCCGTAATTTTTTGTTAGTCACCAGTAATTCCTGGGAGAAATCCGCAATGGTTGGCATCTCTGGATGTGTAGACACTTTCACCCGCCAGTGAGAAAGAAGGTTCGTAACGTAAATGTCCAATCACATGTGAACAGAACTTTTCTTTTTGGTTGATCTCTTGGCAGCTGCGTATGATGGCTCAGGGCCCCCATCAAATAAATAAAACAAATACCAGTAGTAAGGATGGAGGTGAACTGAAACAGCAGAGTGCTCCCTAAGAAAACCAGTTTCGAGTAAACCGAGACGCTTGAAGTGACGTCACCCGCAGCATCTCATTAGCTGAGCTGCAGCAGCGGGCTCAGTATAAAGAGTACACCCTACAACTGAAATATCGCCACCTGCCCAACGAATATTTCACTCTTTCTCTTGGCCCATTTTTTCCCTCCCCAACATACCAAACTTTTGTCAAAAGCCTGAGATCACAAACTACAAGTTTAGCAGATTTGTTTTTTCTTCTAAAAAGTGAATTCTGCTAATTAGCAGAAGAATCACATTCCTGGAAATTCCACAGGTTAAGGAAATGGCTCACACTCCATCAAGGACAGAATAACCTGTAGTTGGTTGCCCTATGAGCATTTCTTTCATGCTTCTCATATAAAGGCCACTTATTTAGAAGTAACTCTTGGAGAATAACTCTCTGACTTTTAAAATCTTCACAATTTGTTATCAGTTCCAATAAAGTATTGGCACATCTGTTACTTTCAAACAGTGTAAACATTTATCATCACGCGACAGCTGGCATTTTGTATTTTTTACAGATAACACAACGGTATGAATGTTTTTTTTTTTTTTTTTGCTTAATTTGATTTGCAACTTTTGGTTTGTTAGCAGTGAATTTTGAACAGTGCCTTTGTTCACTTTTGAGGAAAAATATCGGAAAATGGTAGTGCTTGCTTGCTCTTTAAAGAAGAGACTTAAAAATTAGAAAACATGAATTTCATTGAGAATTTAAAAAAAAAAATACAGTCACTATTACTAAAATTATTTTTTGGAAGTAACCTTGGGGAATATTTTTGGAAGTAACAAGGAACAAGAAAAACAAAAATATAATCAGGAAAACAGTTTGGGTCTGAAAAATTACAAATTTTAAATATCACAGAATATTCTCATTCCTGTTAAAATAATAATTTCTGGCAGTTCCTAACTGTTTTGGCCAAAGGACAGCATGCAAAAGCAGAAAAAGAAAAAAGAAACATTGAAGGAATAACCACAATACTTAAAAAACAAAAAACATCCAATAAACAATCCCAACAATGTTTAATAATGTTAGAACTTCAAACACTTTATACAGATGCTGAATAACTTTATTTCACTGAGATTTATTTTCGTTTTTCAGTATGCTGCAGCGGGCCAAAAATTTCCATTGTGACAATAGAGAATTCGTAGGGGGGGGGGGGTCCTGAGGTCTTCTTTGAAGATTGCTGAGGCACCTGATGTTAATTCAATCACACCTGTTGCTTACTCCAGATAACTGGAAATACAAACCCTGAGCAATATTGCTGTTTTTCCATGATCAAATACAGAGCTTGCATGTCGTGTTTTGAAATAACAAAATGTAGTACAGCCATTTGTTACTGTCAAAAACAAATTAAAGATGCATATCTTTCATTCACATAAAAAAAATAATAAAAAAAATGCCCACAACATACTTGTTCCATAATAAAATATAAAAAAGTTGGGAAATAATTTAATTCAGCCCACATCATATTAAATGAATATTTATTTTTCATTTGAAGGAAAAGCTGAAGCATGGGACCTCATATGTACAACTGAATAAATTATGAATTTACACAATTGTCAAACCAAAATTATTTGTTCTGCATTTCAGCTTGATTATAAATTTAGCACCCATCCTGCTACAGGAAAGAACTGAAGAAAGTGCAACCACACCCTTAGAACAATCTCTAGCAATTATAGCTTAACAAAAAATTGCTAAATAAATAGACAGCAATTAATGCAGTATTTTCACACCTGTGATGGTCTTAAATAAAATTAAGCATGGCACTACTTCAAGTGAAAAGAAAAACAAAGATAAAAAATAAAATAGAATGAGACTGCAATAATTTCATTTTTTTTAATAAAATAAACTGCAATGTGTACAGAAGTAATCAAGTGTATAATTAAACTATTAAGGTAATCTTACCATATTTACCCCACTAAAGCAATTTTACAATTCATGAACTGTTTAAGGATTGCAAAAACAAATATACCTAAAGAAAAAGAAACATGAAAGCTGTTTCCATGCTTTGTAAAAAGCAAAGGAGGCAAAGCACCACTATAAGTTAAAAAGAAAAAGAAAATTACACATTTCTTTGTTCGTCACTATTAAAAAAATTGGCAATTTTAAGCAACAATGCAATGGACAGTTAGTTAATGCATCAAATTACAAAGGGTTGAAAAGAGATTTCAGAATTTAGTATTATGAAGAGGCTCATTTGTAACACTTAGAAAACAATATCCGGTGTCCATAAATTAAGAATAACTACCATGCAGTCCATTTCATTTCTTGGAAAGCAATCTATTACTGGAAGCACTCTTTTCACAGCATATGGGAGCAGGATCAATTATAAACAGAGAGCCAAAATCTTAAAAGTAAGACTTAACACCCTAATCAGTGCAACCTTCCACTGTATAATAGTCACAGAAATGAAGTAAGAATATATTAGAAGTGACATCTGAAGTTTCTGACTACTGATTCCTGTAACTACCCCTGCTCCCACGAGAAGCCACACTTCCTCCTCTTTGTGCGCTGCCACTTCTTGGTACTGAAAAGATATTAATACACTCATTATTACAAAGGCAAACTCAGGCTTACATGTACAAACAAAAGATGTATTGTACAATAACACAAATTCTTATTACTTCGTACTATAATAAATTCACACACAAATTGCACTGCTCTTCCACACTCGCAACAGTGGACTATTTTATAATTGAAATTTGCCAATTCGCGCTACTTTGAAACCAACAGAGCAGAAATTTAAAAAGGCAATTTCCACATCAAATTAACAATACAGGAAAATAAAAACTTTTGCCACTGTTTTAATATAAAAGTTTAAAAACTAGTTCGACTGCATGAGAAATGAAAATGTGCCAAATTTTAGAAAATGAATGAATAAATAAAAAACGGAACTCTCAAATCGACTCAGGAAGTTAATTTTGGCAATACTTGGAAATTTTTGCAGAGTTCCTTTGCCTGATATGTAACATGAGAGGGTAATTCCATCAATTACTCAGTTTTGACCTTGAATTTATTATTATTATTATTTATTTGCCTCCCTTTGGTGAAACCCATTCATGTATCAGATGAAAAAGAGCATTTCAAAAATTGAAACGAGTTAAAATCTGGTACATTTTCAGTTTCCATGCAGGCCTACCAGTTTGCCATTTTTAATAAAAATCTGAAATGGCAAACTTTTTTTTTGCTTCCCTTGATCAGCAAAACAACCTTTAAAAAAAGTAACGAATGCTGGTATTTGAAAAATGCCATACCGTCATTTTATTTTCAGGAAAAATGATAAGTTGCTAAAAGTTATATTTATTAACAAGTAAGCAAGAATTTATCAGATTAACAAAAAGGACTGTGCAGATTATAAGAAAAATTCACAGGGCCAAACAAAAATCCAAACCCCATTATATAATGGAAAATGGTACAAATATTCAAGTAAATTTTTCTTTATTTTTTTTTCGTTTTTTTTTAAAAAGCGGGTCATCATTTTGAAATTCAACGTCAAAAGCTCAGCTTTTTTGATCTGGAAAATTACTTTTTTTTTTTTTTTTGACAAAATTCACTCAATGTTGTGCATCAAATGGAAAGGGCCATTTCAAAAAGCTTTGAGACAGCACCAAAATTAATTTTCTAAGTTCTGTAGAACTGGAATTACAATTTTCATGCTGTTGAAAAATGGCAAGTTTTTCTTTTTGAGTGCAAATTTCTGATTCCTAAATTTCCAAAAACATTTTGGGAAACAATTTTCAGAGCAGCATATTTTTTTGTGCAGAGTCAAACAATTTCTCTCTTCAAAAATTCTAAACAATTTCTCTCTTCAAAAATTCGAAACTTTCTCAAAAAATTCACACTATCCTCTTCAGAAGTATTAAATAAATCCTTTTAGCTCACTGAAAAATTTCCTTTGATCTTTAGTCCTGTTTACAAGTCTTCACAAAGCAAACAATTTTCCCTCCTCCAGTTACGTTATAAAGATAGAATTTTTTCAGATACAGCTCTTGAAAATAATTGCACGTAACACACACACACACACACGATCACCAAAAGTTTTCTGAAAAGAAAAAAAGTGAAAACTTTTTTTTGAGTTACTGATAATTACCATTCCAGCGTATGAGGCTTTTTCTCCTGATGTCCGAGCCTCGACTTATACATATGCACACTGAGTGATCACTGAATTATGATCACCCCTATCAAAAGTGGATGCAGTCTGTTGGCCACGGGATTTCCGTGAGGGCATGGTTAGTTGACTGATGCAGCATATATAAGGTGTGAGTGGAGCAGCAGGTAGTAAAATTCGGAGCACGATGGGTAAACAAAAGAATTTATCGGACTTTGAGAAAGGAAAGATTCTGGGAACTCGGAAAGCAGGTGGCTCACTTTCTCAAATGGCTGAAATGGTGTGTTATTTGCAAACTGCAGTAGATAAAGTGTTTCAAGACTGGCATGAAAATGGTCAAACAATGACCCAGAGGCAAAACTGCACAGGACAGCGAAATGTTGACGTAAGAGGTGAGCACTGGGTCTGACGACTCATACAGGCCAACAGACACAGCACACTTCACTACGACTACAGCAGACATCCTCTCCAAACCATGGTTCATAGGGCTCAAAAGACTTGCCTAGTGCAAAGATAATGTAAGCTGGACGTGGGATGACTGGAAAAAGTGTGCTGGTCTTACTAGTCATGTTTTTTACTCCACTCCATGGACGATCATGTATGTATTCGGAGCAAACAACTAAACATGAGCTACTTGATTCACCCTGCATGGTCCCCACAGTGTAAGACAGAGGAGGCACTTGTACAGTGTGGGGCACATTTATCTGGCAGAAACTTGAAACCCTGGTGAATGTGGAATAACGTAGAACTGGTGCCCAATACCGATAATTACTTGGTGGTCCTGTACACCCAACAATGTTGCACTTTTTCCCGAATGGTGATGGTGCTTCAGGAAGGAAAGGTAGAGGAAGGCCAAGGAAGTCACGGGAGGATCAGATTCAGGAGTGTCTGCATGAGAAAAAGATTATGAGTATGAAGTATAGAAGATCTTGTGCACTGCGTGTGATGGATGTGAATGAAGCCCAAGTTGTATGTCAAGATCGCTGTAAACAGAGAAGTTTGATACGGCAACAGTAAGTAAAAATTATCTGTTAGTTTGTATTTCTTTGTGGAGCTAGCCTCTGAATATCAGAGAACAGCTTAGTGATATGTATGTATGTGATGGTGTCTTCCAAGATGACAATGTGCCGAGCCACAGGTCCAGTGTTGTGAAGGAATGGTTTCAGGAAGACAGTTCAGACTTTTCAGCATATCAACTGGCCACCAAACTCCCTCAACATCAATCCCATAGTGCACTTGTGGGACGCTATGGAGCAGCATATTAGGTGTCTGGATACACCAATCACCACCATACCCACACTGAAGGATGCATTACACACAGCTTGGTTGGTCATACCTCCTAACCGCTTCCAGTATCTTATTGAATCGAACATGTAAGCTGGACGTGGGATGCCAGCTAGATAGCTGCTGTGCTGAGGGTGAAAGGAGGATCTACGAAGTATTTGGTAGATGGTCATAATTCAGTGATCACTCAGTGTATGTTGGGCCTCAAATTCATTTGTGATTCAAGCACCTGAAAGGTGATGTTTATTTTGAAAGTGTACAAAATGTAATATTCTGTCAATAAGAACTTATTCAAAAGTTGTTACGACAGAAATAAAATTAAAATTGCAGCGACCAATTTGGAGTGGCAGCTGCCCTCCCATTTTCTATTGATACTATGTTAATAGCATACACTCCTGGTTTTGCAAAGTTGCCAGAACTACAATGGGTGTATTTCATCTAACTCGCAATATTTAAATCTCTGAAACATGTCGCTGCCAAACAGTTGATTGGCTAATGACAGTCTTGTTGACAGCTGGCAGCAAGTGTGCTTTAACAACAGCAATGATCAGTGGCTGGTGAAGGCACTTTTGCTCTATCAATCTCTCAACTGCATATCTCATCTGAACTGAAATCAATTCTCGCTTCCATTTATTATGCTGATCTTAATTTGTTTCATGTTTCTGACTGAGTTCAAAAGCTGTTTTGGCTCCTGATTTCAGTTGGACTGCGAGAAAAAGCAACAAATGATAACTCATGCTGCAAAATCATCACTGATTTAACACACTTATGATACTTTTTTTTTTTTTCTCGTCCTCGTTTTCACCTTTGTGCGGCAGATTCTCCAACTGGTCGATTGGAGGGGAGAATTACAGGTAGCATCAGTTCGTAAGAAAAAATAAGCTCACAAAATTCATCTTTTCGCAAAAAAAAAAAAAAAAAAAAAAATTCTGGTCATCTCATTTTCTCTTCCTTTTAATACATTAAAATTATGGTTACAAAACTGTGGAATACTAGGTTAGTATTCCATAATTCTGTAACAATTTTAATTTTAGTCTCATCTTATACCGCATATTGACTTAACTGAAAAATACAGTACTTATCATCATCTGTATTAAGTGCTCTGACAAATCACTTTAAATCGATATATTTACCAGAGAAAAGACAAGGATGACATCAATCTTTCAGTAGTTAGCAACAACAAGAAGACACATCGTGTTGGTATGATATAACAATCCCTCCTATTTTCTATCTATCCAAGTAGAAAAAAAAAATCACACCTTTGCTCAGGAAATGAGCAATTAATTTACTATAAACTTTAATGCTTATTTGAAAAAATAAATAAAAAATTACTTCGGAACCACACACAGGGCATCTTTAAGATAGTCTAAATGTGAATATAGACAAATTGCAGGGGTAGGAGCAATAAAAAAATATATATTCAGGACACAATTTTTCTTAAATTTCAGGACATATTTTGGTGGACTTGGCAGGTAAATTAAATCAAATATTGGTACAAATGCAGAAATGTTATTCTTTTACTTTTTAAAGCTATCTAAATTATGGCCCAGTTGTTAGCAGGAATTTTTTCACTTTTAAGGTTAACAACGCCCCTAAAGTTTCGGTGGCATTACTGTGTGGCACAACAAGAATAGCATGTATCAGGTGTGGTAAAACTTCATACTTTTTAGCACCAATCGCACCAGTCATTTTCAAAATGTTTGACCATGCGGTATCAATTGTAGGACTATTCGAAACACCTTCCAATTCATCAGTTTGATATAAGGCAAACTCCAATTCCAAATTGTCCAGATCACTGTCACTAACAACAGCAGCTGGCAAAATATTTGCCAAGTACATTACTGAAGAAAAGGAAGCTTCTTCCATCCTAATTCCTATATCAGCAACTTCTGCATGCAGCAGAAATTCCCTTTTCAGTCAGAATTTTTTCAAAATATAGTCATATGTAACACTTAACAAAAAAACACAGGATAGTCAGAACATCGCGGGAAGAAAAAATTATGATTACAGGAGAAATCTTCGCTTCGACTGTCTTCTGTTTTGGGAAACTCTTTCCTCCATTTTTAAGCTGAAATGTAAGTATTTGTGGACTAAATGGATATTTAAGAAAAAAACTGGGCAGAAGGAACACCGCGAGAAAATATTACGATTACAGGAGAAATCTTCACTCTAACTTCCGCCCTCAAACGGAGAACGACCCCCCCTCCAATCTATATCTGCCCAGTTTGTGCATCGACCACGAGAAATCCCTAAATGACAACGGCTGACATAATCCCTGGGCTCGGTGCCATGCATTCTTTCCACTTAGGTTTCAAACAAGCAAAACAAATTTCTCCTCCTCCTCAGAAAATAATAATAAGAAACAGAAAGCTGAGCCACGAACTTTGTTCAGAGGCTTCTGGCTATCGTAGTACTGGCCCGAAGCTGTACTGTCTTTCCACTTAGTTCTCAAACAAGCAAAACACATTCTTCCTCCTCAGAAGAAAAAAAAAAAGAAAGAAAAGGAAACAAAGAGTTGCACCATGAACTTTGTTTGGAGGCTTCGGGCCGACGTTATCCTGGCTCGACGTCGTGCTTTCTTTCCACTAAGTCTTCAAACAAGCAAAACACATTCCTCATCTTCCTCAGAAAAAAAAAACAACAACAAAGAGGTGCATCACGAACTTGACTTAGAGGCATTGGGCCGACGCAACCCCGGGCCACAGCGAAAGAAGCACGCCCGGGCAAACGCAATCCTGGACCACGACGAAAGAAGCACGCCCGGGCAGACGCAATCCTGGACCACGACGAAAGAAGCACGCCCGGGCAGACGCAATCCTGGACCACGACGAAAGAAGCGGCTTGGCCAACGTAGTCATGGGGAAAGAAGCGGCTTTGTCAACGTAAACCTGGGTCACGGCGAAAGAAGCATGCCCGGCGTAGTGCTTTCTTTTCACTTAGCTTTCAAACAAGTAAACCAAATTTCTTCTCTGGAAAAAAAAAAAAAAAAAAAAAAAAAAAAAAAAAAAAAAAGAGAGAGAAGAAAGAAAAGAAACAAAGAGCTGCGTCATTAACTTTATTCAAAGGCTTCCGGGCGACGTAATCCCGGGCCACGGCGAAGAAGTATGCCTGGCCTACGTAATCCTGGCCCGGTGTTTTTTTCTTTTCTGCAATCTTTTAAAGAAACAAAACAAATTCCTCATCAGGAAAAAACAAAAAAAAAAAAAAAAAAAAAACCAGCTGTGTTACGAACTTTGTTCAGAGGCTTTTACATTGATTAATTACAAAACCAATAAAACTTTCTTAATAAACAGCAAAAATCTGAATATCCGTAATTTTTCATTAGTCATCCGTAATCCTAGCGGAAATCCGTAATAATTACAGAGATTCCGTAATGGTTGGCATCTCTGTGCGTCCTCCGTAGGAAGTGGCTTCACGGCAGCTTTGGTTCTCGAACGATCTCACAAAAGTGGAACGCACTCGTGTACATAACAAATTACAAGAGTGAGAGTTCTTGGTGATGGCATCACAATGATAGAATATTCTCTCTCTCTTTCTTTCGTTCCATTTTTTTAAATTTACGCTGTACTTGTAAACACTAGATGATGAATTACTATACATAGTTTACCATTTATTCTTAAAATTTTAGGATTACACTCAAATTTTCAGGATGTAGAACAAAAATACAGACATCTCAGGACAAAAAAAAAGTAAAAATCAGGAACTTCACGAATTTCAGGGCTACTCCGACCCCTGAAATGGTTGTATCAACAAAGCATAATAGGAAGTTAACAGCCACAGATATTACTGCACACTTTAACAAGGGCACACCAGAACCTATCTTAGCTTTGACTGTCCAGAGGTGCTTAGTCGTAGAAATTTTATATGGTCGAGTGACTGCAAGAATGCAATTACTAAGAAAGCAAAATTGGCTCTAGAAGGTTGGGGCATAAACCAGTGGTGCAATGTGCTTTGGACTAAAGAATCCAAGTTTGAAGTCTTCAGATTCAAGTATTGACAATCCATCTGTTGTGAATCAGGGTGGTGATAATGGTCCAGTGATGTTTTAGGAGTTTAAAGAAAATATGGAAAGTGGTGAAAATAAATGGTATGGACAAAAATACAAACATTCTAATTAGAAATGCAGTTCTATCAGGAAAGGGAAGTTTGGGTCATGCCTTTGTGTTTCAACAAGATAATGAACCAAAACATAATTATCTTTGTAAGAGTCATCAAAGCTCGAACTGTATAATAAAGGGGGAGGGGTGCAAAAAAGTGATTTAAAATGACTGGATTGACCTCCATCAGTTGCCCGATATTTCTTCAATTCAGCTACTATGGGAACATCTTTATAAATAAATTAGGACAGTAGCTGCAACCAACAAAATTGCACTTTGGGTGGTAATTTTACAGGATGCCTGAAAAAATATCTGACAAGAAACATTAGAGAAGCTTATTGCTAAAAGTAGCAGAATGTAGATGTACAGGGATAACTTCTAAATTATTAGCAGATTTTACAAATAGTTTTTGCTTGTGGAAAAAAAAATTAATAATGTTATTAACAGTGATTAAAACACTTGAGGCTTTACTCAAATTAATATACTTAATTTACTTCAACTTGAACAACTTTCAATTATTTTTCACATCTTCTAAATTCTTTTGTTTTTACAGATGTTTCTTGCCTCTAAATTTTATTAAAGCTTGTTCTCAATGTAAAGGAAACAGGCCTTGATTTTTTTTTTTTTTTTTTAAAGCAATAGCAACACTTGCTACTGGCCTTATTATTTTTATCAGAAAATTGCATTATCTACTAGTGAGAGTTTATTAACATTATAAAAAAGAAACTTTAACATGTCCCCTCCATTAGTCAATCATGACAAATTTTGATTTCTCTCCCGTAACTGTCACATTATATGCTGAAAAGATTACAAATATTTAGATATAACTCATCTTTTCATGAGCTGACAGATTAATTCTAACAATTTAATTTGAATGCAAATATTTAAAAAACATTTTTTCTATTTACATTTTTTTCACAAAATTCAAGAACACAATTCAAAATCTTAAGTTATTTTCTGTATGGTGAATGATCTGGGTTTTGGGTCTTTTCAATATACCGTTTTAAAACATTAGGCCTGGGGGTCAAACTTGTCTTTGGACGGACCTTCAACCTCAATACTCATGAGAGCATTCAATGTTTGTAAATTTAAACTGCTCCTCCAATCCCCCTGGATTCTCTTTGTGAAACTGAACACAACCTCACATGCAGAAGTAGATTTTAAGGGAAATATACTGGATATTTCTACTAGTGCCAAAATGTTTTTATAATGTTTGTACTTTCAGGATGTAGAACAAAAATACGGACATCTCGGGACAAAAAAGTAAAAATCAGGAACTTCACGAATTTCAGGGCTACTCCGACCCCTGAAATGGTTGTATCAACAAAGCATAACAGCCACAGATATCACTGCACACTTTAACAAGGGTACACCAGAACCTATCTTAGCTTTGACTGTCCAGAGGTGCTTAGTCGTAGAAATTTTATATGGTCGAGTGACTGCAAGAATGCAATTACTAAGAAAGCAAAATTGGCTCTAGAAGGTTGGGGCATAACCCAGTGGTGCAATGTGCTTTGGACTAAAGAATCCAAGTTTGAAGTCTTCAGATTCAAGTATTGACAATCCATCTGTTGTGAATCAGGGTGGTGATAATGGTCCAGTGATGTTTTAGGAGTTTAAAGAAAATATGGAAAGTGGTGAAAATAAATGGTATGGACAAAAATACAAACATTCTAATTAGAAATGCAGTTCTATCAGGAAAGGGAAGTTTGGGTCATGCCTTTGTGTTTCAACAAGATAATGAACCAAAACATAATTATCTTTGTAAGAGTCATCAAAGCTCGAACTATATAATAAAGGGGGAGGGGTGCAAAAAAGTGATTTAAAATGACTGGATTGACCTCCATCAGTTGCCCGATATTTCTTCAATTCAGCTACTATGGGAACATCTTTATAAATAAATTAGGACAGTAGCTGCAACCAACAAAATTGCACTTTGGGTGGTAATTTTACAGGATGCCTGAAAAAATATCTGACAAGAAACATTAGAGAAGCTTATTGCTAAAAGTAGCAGAATGTAGATGTACAGGGATAACTTCTAAATTATTAGCAGATTTTACAAATAGTTTTTGCTTGTGGAAAAAAAAATTAATAATGTTATTAACAGTGATTAAAACACTTGAGGCTTTACTCAAATTAATATACTTAATTTACTTCAACTTGAACAACTTTTAATTATTTTTCACATCTTCTAAATTCTTTTGTTTTTACAGATGTTTTTTGCCTCTAAATTTTATTAAAGCTTGTTCTCAATGTATAGGAAACAGGCCTTGATTTTTTTTTTTTTTTTAAAGCAATAGCAACACTTGCTACTGGCCTTATTATTTTTATCAGAAAATTGCATTATCTACTAGTGAGAGTTTATTAACATTATAAAAAAGAAACTTTAACATGTCCCCCTCCATTAGTCAATCATGACAAATTTTGATTTCTCTCCTGTAACTGTCACATTATATGCTGAAAAGATTACAAATATTTAGATATAACTCATCTTTTCATGAGCTGACAGATTAATTCTAACAATTTAATTTGAATGCAAATATTTAAAAAACATTTTTTCTATTTACATTTTTTTCACAAAATTCAAGAACACAATTCAAAATCTTAAGTTATTTTCTGTATGGTGAATGATCTGGGTTTTGGGTCTTTTCAATATACCGTTTTAAAACATTAGGCCTGGGGGTCAAACTTGTCTTTGGACGGACCTTCAACCTCAATACTCATGAGAGCATTCAATGTTTGTAAATTTAAACTGCTCCTCCAATCCCCCTGGATTCTCTTTGTGAAACTGAACACAACCTCACATGCAGAAGTAGATTTTAAGGGAAATATACTGGATATTTCTACTAGTGCCAAAATGTTTTTATAATGTTTGTACTTTCAGGATGTAGAACAAAAATACGGACATCTCGGGACAAAAAAAGTAAAAATCAGGAACTTCACGAATTTCAGGGCTACTCCGACCCCTGAAATGGTTGTATCAACAAAGCATAACAGCCACAGATATCACTGCACACTTTAACAAGGGTACACCAGAACCTATCTTAGCTTTGACTGTCCAGAGGTGCTTAGTCGTAGAAATTTTATATGGTCGAGTGACTGCAAGAATGCAATTACTAAGAAAGCAAAATTGGCTCTAGAAGGTTGGGGCATAACCCAGTGGTGCAATGTGCTTTGGACTAAAGAATCCAAGTTTGAAGTCTTCAGATTCAAGTATTGACAATCCATCTGTTGTGAATCAGGGTGGTGATAATGGTCCAGTGATGTTTTAGGAGTTTAAAGAAAATATGGAAAGTGGTGAAAATAAATGGTATGGACAAAAATACAAACATTCTAATTAGAAATGCAGTTCTATCAGGAAAGGGAAGTTTGGGTCATGCCTTTGTGTTTCAACAAGATAATGAACCAAAACATAATTATCTTTGTAAGAGTCATCAAAGCTCGAACTATATAATAAAGGGGGAGGGGTGCAAAAAAGTGATTTAAAATGACTGGATTGACCTCCATCAGTTGCCCGATATTTCTTCAATTCAGCTACTATGGGAACATCTTTATAAATAAATTAGGACAGTAGCTGCAACCAACAAAATTGCACTTTGGGTGGTAATTTTACAGGATGCCTGAAAAAATATCTGACAAGAAACATTAGAGAAGCTTATTGCTAAAAGTAGCAGAATGTAGATGTACAGGGATAACTTCTAAATTATTAGCAGATTTTACAAATAGTTTTTGCTTGTGGAAAAAAAAATTAATAATGTTATTAACAGTGATTAAAACACTTGAGGCTTTACTCAAATTAATATACTTAATTTACTTCAACTTGAACAACTTTCAATTATTTTTCACATCTTCTAAATTCTTTTGTTTTTACAGATGTTTTTTGCCTCTAAATTTTATTAAAGCTTGTTCTCAATGTATAGGAAACAGGCCTTGATTTTTTTTTTTTTTTTTTTAAAGCAATAGCAACACTTGCTACTGGCCTTATTATTTTTATCAGAAAATTGCATTATCTACTAGTGAAAGTTTATTAACATTATAAAAAAGAAACTTTAACATGTCCCCCTCCATTAGTCAATCATGACAAATTTTGATTTCTCTCCTGTAACTGTCACATTATATGCTGAAAAGATTACAAATATTTAGATATAACTCATCTTTTCATGAGCTGACAGATTAATTCTAACAATTTAATTTGAATGCAAATATTTAAAAAACATTTTTTCTATTTACATTTTTTTCACAAAATTCAAGAACACAATTCAAAATCTTAAGTTATTTTCTGTATGGTGAATGATCTGGGTTTTGGGTCTTTTCAATATACCGTTTTAAAACATTAGGCCTGGGGGTCAAACTTGTCTTTGGACGGACCTTCAACCTCAATACTCATGAGAGCATTCAATGTTTGTAAATTTAAACTGCTCCTCCAATCCCCCTGGATTCTCTTTGTGAAACTGAACACAACCTCACATGCAGAAGTAGATTTTAAGGGAAATATACTGGATATTTCTACTAGTGCCAAAATGTTTTTATAATGTTTGTACTTTTCAAGAAACATTCATTTGCAGAAAGGCAGTGTTCATTTTTGTATGTGCCTAAAATATTCCACACGCGCAATGCAGTGTCGCATGCAGTGTCGCTACTAGCAAAATGCATTTGCTTGCTAGCAATTTGCTACTACCGGTCGAAATAGAGCCCTGATAGGCGCAGTATCAAAAAGTTTCATTTACACAGAAATAATTTGAATTTTATTGCCAGATTCTCCTTCCAGTTGCCAGTTCTAAACTTAAAATATTTTCTTTATGTATTTTGTAGATCGATGGAATTGTTTTTCTGGATATAAAAACTTTCTTT
Organism: Macrothele yani; assembly: GCA_039090855.1. Taxonomy (NCBI): domain Eukaryota; kingdom Metazoa; phylum Arthropoda; class Arachnida; order Araneae; family Macrothelidae; genus Macrothele; species Macrothele yani. The sequence continues at coordinate 40,389,998 of CM077004.1, forward strand.
AATTAGTCTCGTTTTCAGGAGGTTCATAATACAATATTTTAAATGTGATTATATGAGCCTCATAATCAAATATTTGATTATGAACCACACACACTGCTGCACATTCAATTGCAATGTACTTATTGTGTCCTTACTGGAATCTAATGTTCTAATAATTATTGTTTTATTAATTTTTCTTTAAATTCTCTTATTCTATTTTTTATCGTGGTTCATGTTTTGCGAGTTTGCCGTTTCAATGGTTGTGTACACAGATACATTTTATTTTATACAACTCTGCTCATTGCTAGAATTGCCTGACTTTTCTGAGCAGTCATCAAAGCTCGAAGTGGACACTGATGATACCAGTATTTGGAGTTTTTAAAGGTGTGTGCCAGCAATAAGTGACAGTTGTATTTCGGATTGTTTTAAAATACTTATGTAATTTTTTTGCATTGGATAAATAATCATAATACTCCCATGACTTTTATGGGATTTTATGTTTTTATTGGATGTACTCTGACTCAAGCGCTAGAGTACACATTCAGTAGACAAATTTGACATTAGCATATCTGCCAACTTTCAGAAACCGGAATCTGTAAAAAAAAAAAAATAATAATCTATATATTCGGTGATAATTTTTATCGATATACTCGATTAAAAAAACGATGTTACCCAGATCAAATATCAAACTTTTAATTGATATGACTACAGATGTTTGAATTTATCGGCAAATTTATATAGATTAAAATAGAAACTATAGAGATGATTTCTCATTACTGTGCAGTCATTATGATCTACAAAGATATTAAATTTAATTTTTATGGAAGTTTGCATCTGAAGAAAAGGATGTTCCACCCTTTCCTTCAAATTCAATAGGTTCGTATCCCACGCCGTCATGGAACATACTAAAATTTTTTCAAAAACAAACCATTTTCATGCTAGGTTTATCTTACAGAGAGACGGACGATCAGACAGTCAAAAAAAAAAAAAAAAAAAAGAGATAAATAAGAGTGACGGAGGGACACCAATAAGTAAATTATGTTCAACTAAATACGAAGTGAACAAACATTTTTCACAAATCGCATCCAGTTCATTATAACTTTTAACAAAGGAAGTTAATTTCGTATTTTTTCCCGCGCAGTCAACGTTAGATTTATGTTTGGCGCTAGAAATATGATTAGTAACATTTCTTCCCCCATGAGAAACGCTGAAATTGCATCGACACATAGTGCAAAATGCATATTTCTCATTTTTTGAAGATTTTGCAATGCATGGGAACTCCGTAGAATACACATCACAGAATATTTTATAGTACTGTTTTACTCTTTTTATATTGCTGCTCATAGCGAATCACTAATACTGAATTTACTGACACTTGAAGAAGGAAGGAGAGAGGAGAGAAGGGAAAAAAAAAAAAAAAAAAAAAAAAAAAAACGCAAGTAAAACTACTATAGTAAAACGGTAACAGCTAAAAGAGCTGCAATTCGCAGAGGAAAAAATAACGATTTACAGAGTTATCCGATCGAGCTGGTCAGCTAGGAAAGCAGAGACCAACCGAAAGGCTCTTTCATCTATTATAGAAACCTTGCAGCAGCATTAAAAGTTTTATCAAATGTGACCCCTTTAGCGGCATCTGGGCCTATCACCCTCTCGATCTCCCCCTCTCCTGCAGTAAACTAACACAATGTGTGTCACTGGAACAAAACCAACGCTGTCTTTTACACCAGGCGTCACGGGAAATGACACAGCCACTTCGTCGCTGATTTCCTCTACATCTTGTCTCCTCCTCCCTTTGAGGTGTAGCCACAGCACAAAGCGTTGGAACTGTTGTTTTAATTTAATCTGATATCTCTGCGAAAAAAATAAATAAATAAATAAATAACTAATAAAAAAAATGGCCTAACATGACAAAATTTAGAATGCACATATTGGCCTTCTTTTAGAAAATGAAAATCTCTAAATATCACACAATTCGGTTTGATAGAAGTTACGAAACCAATCAATGGTGTATTTTTTTTCAAACAGATAAAAAAAAAAAAAAAAAAAGTCTCTCCCTTCCTAAAAAATTAAACCACGCTGTCAAAATCTGGATATTTTAAAATTCAGAGTTGTTTTCTAAAAGCCCAAAATTTTATGCCAACAAAAAGTGTGGGTTTGCAAAAGCAACAAACAGTGTTGCCTACGATACTTCGTTTTCTTTATGAATGAATCCCTTAGTAGTGTTCTCCCTAGAGCCTTTTGACTGGGTGGTCTGCCCATCTCATTTTCTCTACCACCCAGCTAAATTTCCTTTAATGAGCATTTTCACAATGCACATAATAGTAAGAGTGGAAAAGTTATTCCCATGTACACCATAAATATTGATGAAAACTGGCTGAAATCTGCATCAAATATGATTTATTAGTAAATCCTCATTTTTTTTATCATTTATGTGCCCTTTTCTAATGTTGTTCAACATGTTATGTTACATTACTTTGCCCACCACACTGCTAAAGATGTTTAATAAGTACAATAACGTTAAACAAAACAACTTACTTTTTTTCTCTCGATCGGAGAAGGGGTCGTAAAAGTGTCATCCAGTTAAAATTTCTTGCCACCCAACTATAAAAAAATTCTAGGGAGAACACTACTTAGTATGAACTAATTGAGAGGCTGTATTTTTTTTGCGTGTTTTTGCTTTATTATAAGAACACAATTTTTTCTTTTGTGCCTGTTAATTTCTAAAAAAGCTACCACACACGCATCATTTTATAAATAAGAATTCCAGCCAAATCGGTTAATTTCCACGGAAGTTATTGTGCAAAAATTCTGACAAACAAATCTCGCGCACTGCCCAGTGAATGCTGATAATAACCATTTTCAATAGGGTAGGTCCACTATGGGTGCTGAACAGTGTAGCAAAACTTCATCGCATTCGTGCGCTGATTTTATGTAAGTCATCACCAACGAGTGGTCATCACGCAAAAGAGGGGAAGAATGAATCCTGCTCCTATGTCCTGACCTTTGACAATATTCAATATGAATTTGACGAAATAGTGTGGACCCCAACATATTAATTTCGTCGAATCAAGCCAAAACATTTTCATGCGTTATCATGCTGATGGACAAAGCACGGTTGGAAAGTGTAGAAAACTTACTAACCGACCAGCAAAATAAATCATTGCTGGAGAAGCACTGGGTCGAATGAACATTGGACTTTTTCTCTCTTCTTAAACTTCCTATTATACCGCATTTTTTCGTTAAGTCAAATTTATTGCCAGAAGTTACGAAACCATGCTCCAAATTTTTTATTTCACAAAACTGGCAGCTTTTGCTTAATTTCATTATGTTGGGTATCGACCTGGCCTAAAAAATTCCACAGATTTAAAATCAGTTTGAATTTTTGTTGTGCAATAACTACGTTCTGAGATAGCATTTCGAACTGCGAGTAATAAACACACGTGCTCTGTGCTCCAATGCAGGACAACCCCACGCTGGCCTACTGAGAAGGGTAGGGGGACTTGCGAAAAATAAACAAGCCTAGCTGGGGAGGTTCAGTTTACGTGCGGCACAAGCTTTGGCATTTGAAACAATGCCCCAAAAATTAAATGTGGAAGAAACGGCAGACAAATGTTTCCACATAAACGCATGCAACTGAAAAGTTTATTCCTAACTTACATCGGTGCTTCATTTTAAATGGATTAAGTACAATAAATAGTTTTAATGACGGGTGCAAAATCATCAGAAAAAAAAAAGTCTGAGAAAATCAACAAAGCCGTAAAATTAACACTTTGCCCGTAAAACAAGTTGCATTTCCGTAAATTTTAAGGGTAAACCGCAAAACCTGGCAGGTATGCATTAAAGATAGGCAGTTGACCTGAGCACCCCCATGCAGAGTGGAACAAACTCAAACCAAATGCAAGCAATAAACAGGCAGACAGTAGAGCTTCCCATCAACGTATTGCAATCGAAGAACATGGGTAAATATGGTGACCTGAGCAAATTTGACCATGGATGCATTGTTGCTGCGAGACAGATGGGTCATTCTACTGCCCAAGTGACAAGAGCTTTAGGTTTTTCGAAGGCAACTGTGTCAAAGGTGCACCATGAGTATACCATTGATGGAACGTACCAGCACCCAGAGAGCAAGCAGTAGCTGACCAAATGACTGGGATAAACGTAGACCATCCAGGCATATACAGACCAACTGCTTGCTAATGGCGATGCAAATCACATCCAGGTTAAATGTCACAGGGCCAAGCAGCACTACCGAGCTAACGGTATGGCGCATACCTTGGGCCACAGAAGCCGACACCCTACTACTGTGCCACTGTTGACTGCTTGTCATAAAAAAATTACTCCTCGCCAACCTGCAACACCAACTGAAATGCTATTTTTATAGTCCAACCTGCAACACCAACTGAAATGCTATTTTTTGTGACAAGACATGAAGGGGATGTAAACTATTAGGCTCCAAACATACAGACCACTTTAATGAAACCCGCTGGGCACTGTCGAACAAGATAGCATTCCTGTTGCTGCCATAATATCCAAATGCAATTGTGTAGGTGTGGCAGTCTTTTTATTTCCAGTATTCAGCTGCAGATGTTTACCTCTTGATGTTGTTGCTAGGCATCTTGTATTTGTCCTTTGAAATGTGACCCAAATCGAATGGATTACAGAGCAACTCACATTGAGTCACCTGGCCACTTTGGCTTCAGACTGGGCAGTTTTAAGCCTTCCAACAGCTCTCCATCTTAATTTTTTCTCCAAAATGGTGTGTGAACAATGTCACCATAACAGTAAAACACAATCTTTCAAAGCAACCTGTTCTGTCTGCAATCCTAAAGCAAAATGTCAAAACACTCAATTGCCTCCTTTAAACCTAAAGCTGATTAGCATATTTTAGTTACACTTTAATTTGCTTAATATATTTAACATCACTGTATTAAAGTACTTCATTGTTAGGCTCATCCACTTTCACCATGGGCATTTTGCAAAAACTCCAAATTTCACATTTCTTAATTTATGAAAATCAGTGCATACGAAATTGTCAAAGGCAACAGAACTTTGGAATCACTCTACATTTGAATTTAAGTTACAGAGAAACACCTGATTTCACTAAATGTTGAAATGAAAGTAATGGGTCCATGTTTGTTTCCAAGCAGCAGATACTTGTAGGAATGCCAATTAAACCCACACAACAAATGAAATCCAGGATTTTATTGTAACAATATACCTCTTATTTAAAATTTAAAACTGACACTCAATTCCATCAACAATGTGAAGCAAATTGTATGAAATATTAAACAGTTGACCAACACATTTTCAGCATAGAATAGCTATGTGAAATATGAATCGCCTTTTCACACAAAACTGATGGGGAAAATCTAGACATGAACCCTGTCAAGTGGGGTTATACTTAAAAACAGCGGGAAGAAATTCATCTCTTTTAAGTTTTTATTAAGAAAACTCTACAACACACTGATACGATATATCGTATTTACTTGTGTATAGGTCGACTTTTTTTAATGAAACATTTAGGTCGAAATTAGGGGGTCAAACTATACACAGAAAATATTTCTGATAAGTTGAAAACCAAAATTTTGATGCCTTATGGAAATGCTCATACTTAGCCCTTTGCACCATCAGTTCATTTGCAGTTGTATATTTAGTCATTTTCCGGGTGTTACTGGTACCGAAGAAAATTATTGCTAAGAATTTTCTTGATTTTATATGTAAGAGTTTTTTTTTTATTCACTAATAGAAAAACTCATTTTGCAAGGATGTCTCAAACTCTGTTTTAGATCTGTCGATATGGCCTTGATTGCCCCACTGGTAAATCACCCAGAGGAAAGAGGCGAATGCGTCAGCCAGTAGTTTAAGTTGCACTATGCTGTGACCTATGACCGTTCTCAATTCTCGAGGGGGAGGGGGAAAAGAACATACTATTGTAAAACGACGAGACTGCTGCCCCTGCTTAGCAACGGTGGAGAAGAGAGGCATGACAATCTACAGAACAGTGGTAACTTGATCAATGCATCCCGAAAAGGAAAGTGTTTAAACTTGGCCGATCGCTCAGAATAACACTGCCACTGATAGTAAAAAGTGAATGAGTTTAACAACTTACTTACGTTTGTTATAAAATCGAGTGTGCCCCGGCTCTGAAAATCAAACAAACAGTAACCTTTTCTGAAGACTAAGAGCGAGCAAAAAGGATCGCATCTTTACTGAATGGGGCGATGTTTGGTTTTGTCACTAAAGCCGATTGTTCATCACAAACACGGTGGAGAGGGGGATGAAACTCGGGAGTAGATAAGCGACCTCTCTGTCAATCACACACTTCAAATATGTTTCAGGAAGTTTTTTCTTTCTTTCTTTTTAAATAACGATGTGACTTACGACGTTTTTTAAAATTATTTTTAAATAACGATGTGACTTACGACATCACGATTAGTTTGCTGCGGAAGCAAAGGCTTTACTCTCCATGAATGAAGTAACTGCAGAAAACTCGCTCGCAAAAAGTGGGAGAAGGGGCTATGTGCAAAAGTGGGTTCATATATTGTTAAAGGGTGTAACCTTCCCCTGAAAATTCTAACCAGGGTGGTGAGCCCTATCATCTTCCCAGAATTGTGCCTCAATTCCACCCACATTTTGTGGGAAACTGCCGCAAGCAACATTGCGAGAGCCAGCTACAACAATAAATGTAGGTTCACATTTCCGCATGCGGGAGCATCCTCGAAGAATATTTTTGTTTTGTTTATACACAGGATAGGTAGGTATACAAAAACTGCAGGCATTCACATAAAAATCGGGGTCGACTTGTACACGGGATATACAAAAACTGCAAATATTCAGATAAAAATCGGGGGTCGACTTGTACACAGGATATACAAAAACAGCAAATATTCAGATAAATATCAGGTGGTGGTGAGCGACCTATACACTAGTATATATGGTATTGTCTTTTTTTTTTTTTAAACAGAAATTAAAGCTGAAAAAGATTCTAAAATGAATAAATATGGTAAAACCATACCTCCTCCACCTCCCCTGGAATTTAAACCTCTCTTTAAGTTGCTACTGTAACTTGTGCTATCTACATAGGATTCACGCCCACCAAAGCTTGATGTATTAGTTGCGTTTTGGTACCCTATGAAATGGTTGAAAGAAATGCAATTAAATGTGAGATTACAATGACGAAAATATTAGCATTCACATATGTAATAACAAAACTAGAAAACAGAAACATGCTAAAATTTGGTAGTGTTTTCTTGCATTTTAAAATTAAAACAATAATTCAAGCCTGAACCTACAATCACATCACTGTCTTCCCTTAAAAAATATTTTTTTTTTGCTAGTAAAGAAAATGATGATTATTCTAAACTCAATCTTCAACATCCAACTGTTCTGATAGCAAATGTATTTCATATTTAATCTGTAACTGGCAACAGAAAGTTGGCAAAGATACAATATATTCTGTATAAACCAGTTAACCACCTTGGTATTTACCCAGTGACAATTATGTAATAAGTCCTTCATGTAGTGTTCATTTTCAGATTTTTTCGTATGACAATTATGCACAAATCAGTAGCTGATTAATACAGTTGTGCTACGATCACGCAATCACCATATGTATGTAGGCCATAATGTTGGAATTGTACACTATTACACCAGGAGATCAAAATATTAAATAAAAGTACAAAGAAGCCAGAGCTTCAAGTAAACAGCAAGCCACATGACGTTCATTTTCCCTACAAAAGAAAATACACTGCTCAACACAGAAATTTCAACACCAAGAAGGAGGAGACAGTCATGAAAATCATAGAATGCAAAGCATTGGGGAAGATATCTAAATGGTCGAGAAGCTACGTAGTTGAAGGTAATATAACTGATGTTATTCAGTATCACATAGCTAAAAAGAAAAACTTTCAACCCAAAATATGTGGTTGGTTCAACTGCATGTAGTGACATAGTAACACATTCACTGAAATTACAGCAGACATGCCAACCTTCAAAATTTGAAAATCTAAGGATTTTGACAGCTCATAAAATCACACAAGTGCTATTTTTTAACGACATTAACAGACATAGGAACAGTTCTCCAGAAGTAGTATAACTGGTCCACTAAAAGTTCTGGAGAACCCCCCCCCACAAAAATCAACACTTTCTCCCCCTACTGAAATTCATTTTTAGGTATGTTGATTCCACAAGATAATGAACATGTAAAAGGACCCACATGTTGTTTTTGACAAATAAAACAGCAGCCAACTGGTTTTTGTTCCTTCTTTAGGTTGTGCGCGAAGGCGACAAAACACATTGTACTAACATCACCTTTCGTTGCGAGGTGAACTGTAAATACTAACTTTTGCCGTTAAGTGAATACTACATGACTCAACTGTTTATCATCACTTATAATGCGCGAGGCTCTGTTGAGGTGATAGAGGTTGAAAGACTGAACTGCAAGGAGTAGGTAGGGCAGCTCCAATCTCTCAATCAATTACTGACCCTCCGTGGCAGTCTAATGCCAGAGTGGGTGAGCTCTTTGTTGAAGGTGTCGTATGACAACTGGACTTGAAGAAATTTTTTAAAGCAAACTTTTTTGACCCATCTCGGACGACTAGTCAAAAGCCAGTGCTTAGACCTCTGCGCCACCAGGAAGCTTTCTTTTTGCAGACAGGAGGAGAGGAAAAGTACAAAACTGATTACTGTAATGTAGCCTTGTATCAGTGCAGAAATAAAAAGATTTCACAGGAGGTTCGAAATCATGGTGTTTGATGGAATTTTGACCATCTTAACGGCTAATTCTTGGTGAAAATCAGGAGAATTTGACATTCATCCAGAGCGTGGGAGAAAGGGCTGAAAATCCGGAGTCTTCCGCCTAAATCCAGAGAGTTGACATGCCTAGTTACTGTTTCTCACATTATTCAGATTTCGGCATGAGAGGGATATCTTAACTTGATGTGAAACAAGAAAAGAATGTCAGTGTTGACTAATTAGTTTGAAAAAATATATAGGCTTAACAGCATTTCCTGAACAAATGTATCAAAGTTGTCCCAAATACGACAAATCAAATGTTCCAAATGATGTAATAGTCGTTCAGAAGAAATTACATTTTGTATTTCTTTGTGGAGCTAACCTCTGAATCGCAGAGAACAGCCTAGTGATATGCGTGTATGTATGTAATTTCTTCAGCTATCAAATGTTTCCAAGCTGGTGATAAATCGACTGGAGAACCACAATTGCAATTACTAAAATACGCTTTCTAAATCATCACAACTTCAGAAGTAAAAATCTGCCTGTGATTCCTGTGTGTAGTAAATATCTTGGAGTAGGCAAAATCAGGGAATGCTTTGGTGTCTATACGGTGACTAATCAAGAAAGTCCATTCCTTTTTCTGATTTCAGTTCTTAAAATGTTCTAGAAGCCTACAAGCAAAACATCTTTTAGTACTTCCAATATAAATACCATTACATCTTTTATCACAGGGGCTGATAAGAAGTATACCATAAACTCCAGCCATTTGATGAAGATTGTACAGAATTACAGAAAGTCAAACGTTTTTCATTATCCATCACACATTCAGCAAAATTTAAATTGTCCCTGTGGCATTCTTTTTCTCAAAATTCCAGTAATGAGTGGAATATAAGGGAGTTTCCTGCAAAGGATCTGGTTAGTCACTGTACCGAGACCAAAGCATTCCCTGATTTTGCCAACTCCAAGATATTTACTATACATAGAAATCGCAGGCAGATTTTTACTTCTGAAGCTGTGATGATTGAGAAAGCATGATTAAGTAACTGCACTTGTGGTTCTCTTGTCAATTTGTCACCAGCTTGGAAACATTTGATAGTTTAAGAAATTAGGGATAATAAAATACAATTGAAGAAGAAAAAATCAAAATATTGGTTACAACAACATGAAGGTAGATGCATGGCTTGCACTGAAACAAATAGGACAGAAGACAATCAATAGAGGGTGCCACAAAGTAGCCACATATTGATGTACCCAGTAAAATCGATGTGACGGACTCGCACAGCGATTTGACTTTGGGGTGAATTAGCGGCTAGCTAACACCAGAAGACGTAACATATCGGTATGACCACTGAAGATAACTATGATTATGTTAGTCAAAATAGTCTGGTGACGGACTTGAGGGATATGTATTGGCTTATGAAATTCCAAGGATGTTATAGCTGTTTTTTGTGATGTTTGTTTTTAACTTCAAAATTTTTTTTGGTTCTTTTATTCTAAACTTAAGGTTGTATTCGGTTGTGCCTTTAGGTTTTATTCTCTCAAACATTTCATTTAAGGTAGTGATTTAAAAGGTTTTATTCTTTTAAGCATTTAATTTCATGTGTGCATTATATGTAATTTCTTCTGAACTGTTGCACCATTTGGAACATTTGGTCGGTCGTATTTGGGACAGCTGTGATACTACATTTGTTCAGGAAATACTGGTAAGTCTATATATTTTTTCGAATTAATTTGTCAACACCAGAGGTGCCAATCTCTAGCAGAACATATCAGTAATCAATAGGGGATTTTTCAGTAATGTTTCAGTAATGGAACACAAACTTTTAGTAATATTTTCAGTAACATAACATGCCATAATTTTTTTCAAAGTTAAGGACAATATTATTATGGTATTACTGTGTAACCTGTAATACTTGTATGATGTGCCAACCTTCCGAGGAGCCTATCAGTAATCACCATACAAAGTCTCGTCGTTAACGCGCGGAAAGGGTATTTCATGAGAAATTAATGCGTGAAATGTGCAATAACCTTATATGTTTACACTATCCAGACAAAAAAACTATGAAACTAAATTATCAATACTGTACTTACCTCATGTCATTGCTGTCATAAAGACTTCCTTGTTGCTTGTTTAGCAGTGGTATATTCTTTTTCAGAAAACTTCTTTTTATAACACGGCTCACCCGAGGAAAATGCTTTACTTTTCTGTACAAGAAGGGCACTTAATGTTTTGGAGCTCATTGTTGGGTGGAAGTATGTGAGGTTTTTCCTCACTATATTAAATATTCTCTCTGTAGAGGAATTGCTGTGAGGGATAGTCAATATTGCCAAAATTAGTTTAGGCAATGCAGAATACTTGGGAAACCCAGATGAATCCTTCATCTTAGATATTTCATTCCATGCCACATCTGCTCTTGGATATCCAGCTTCATCAATATCAGTCTGGGAACATAGCATGAAACAAGGGACCAGCATGATCACAGCTTGCTATAGGTAAGTTATGCTCCACAATGAATGTAGTAAACAGCAATTCAGCATTTATCATGCTTTCAGCATTTATCATTCTTTTTGCAAAAAAATTATCCAAAGGCTTTGATTGAGTCTTTAAATTTTGCATAATCCTCACGTTTTTTTGACTGGATATGCCTTCGGCAATCATCTCGTCCTGCATGGGCTACTGATTACTCTCATATTAGAAGGCATGCAAATGCAAGGAAACCTTTATTTTAGCATTTGTAACATTTTTCCATTTCCTAGCTTGAGATTTGAAAGTTCCTGGAGAAACCTCTTTGCATATTTATTTGTTTCAGAAGCGATAATTCCAAGGATGAAATTGGTAAAAAACAAGTCAAAATATGCAATAGGTGCCGCATCAGTTGCAGAAGCATGTTTGGGCCTCTGCATTTCATGATAATCAAAAGGATGCTGGGGTTGTTCCTCATTTCCCTCTATTACATCCTCCCATTCAATTTCAGAACTTTCATGATCTGAAGATTCACTATCAAGATCACCACTTTCTGAAGAAGATATTGTGTGCATACCTGCCAACTAAATTTAATGAATATGCAGATGATTGCTTTGAAAAATTCAGAAGATAGTATAAAAATTCAGAAGATTTTTTGCGTCAATTTGTCACACAATAAAGTGATTTAGAACTCATACTGCTTAAACAAAAAAGTAATTCAGGGCACTTACCTTTATTTTTTTGTGTGTTTTAACTGAAGGGAACTTTTATTTAATGGCCTTTTTGGCTTTTTTTAAGAATACTTTGGAGTACTCTTTTTGAAAACAAAGTAAATTTTCTTTGCATTTAATTAACAGAAGACTATCAAGCGAATCACCTGACAATGATCGAAACATTGTGCGATTTTTTTAACCAAAGAAAAAATTCTTTTGCATTATTAATTAAATGGCAAATGCACCCCTATAATTATTATTTCATTTTGGTGTTCTTTCAAATGACGAGCCACACCATTTTCCTCTCCTATCATTACTGGAGGTCTGCTCCAAAAGCAATGCAATTTTTGAAAGGTATCCTGTGCTTACTAAAAACATCAACTGTAGCTTAGAACCATGAATTCTGATATCAGAGCTTTCACTATTTTAGATAAATGGTGTAATTTTCAGAGAATGAATACTTTTTTTTTTTTTTTTTTTTAACACCATGCAGCAATTCTTACAAATTTCCAAACTTCGTCGCTTCCGTTTTTGGAAATTTCCCTCACCCTTCTCAAGCTAAAATGTACACACATTTATGAGGGTGATAACATTTAACAACTACATAGGAGTGGGGATCACATCGCGGAGGAAAAAAGTACAATTACTGAAGAAACCTTCGCTTCATCTGACTTTCGTTTTCGGAAATTTATCCAACAATTTTCAAGCTGAAATACAAATATGTATGGAATAAAACGATATTTAATAATACTGGGCAGAGGAATCATCATGAGAAAAAAACCGACCCCTCCCCCGAAATACGGGAAAATTTTTGGGCAGCCTAACTTCCGTTTTCTGAAATCTGTGCCTACAATTTCGAGCTGAAATTACCGAATGAAATTATATTTAACAACAATACTGAACAGAAGCAACATCGCGCGAGAAAAAAATATATACAATTACGGGAAAAATCTGCACTCTGTTTAGCTTCCGTTTCCTTTGGTGCAAAATTAGGGCAGATTTCGCCAAAATCGCAATTTTTTAGCAGAATGGTGCAAGAACAATGTTTTGGGGTAGGCTGGCGCAATTGGCCCAGGTCTGGCAGCCCTGACATTAAGACTAGTAAGGTATAGCTGCGCTTTTCAACTTTTCATTTTTTTGACTTGTAAAAAAATTAATAAAACAGGTAATTTTTCGCAAAAAACAGACATTTTTTGAACGGCGGAAGAACACGAGTTTTGTCGGAAGAATGTATAAAAAAATCGGAAGATTTCTGCCAAAATCTGAAGAGTTGGCAGGTATGTGTGACACAGTGGCTAGTTTTCTGGCTTGATGTTGCTTGGCAGATATCACTCTCAGATGATTCAAAATCATCACTATCACCTGGCAAACTTTCACTCTCACTACAAGCCATTTCAAATAACCTTACAAAAAAATTTCAGGCAGTAGGAAAAAGCACATCTGCTAATCTGAGGAACAAAGCTGTCAATGAAGTCATCCTCTGCTAACACAAGTTTGGAAAAAGATGGGGATTCGTAATTCAGGGAGTTTTGCGATTGTGTCCGTTTGTTTGGAAAAGAGAAATGAATAATGTGAAGAGCTTCTAGTAATAAAACACCGCACTTCGTTCTCCCACACGGCGAAAGTCTGCAAGAAATATAAACTCCGTTTTCGTGAGACTACGCGTTGCGACGAGTTGCGCGTTATTGCACTTCGAACGGGGCTTGAAAAAGTGATTTCTGACAGTACGACACCTTATAATTCACCAACAATGCCAAGTGAACAACCCTGCCTTAACTGCAGTAGGAAAAGTTTTGGCTAAAGTAGCTTTTCTCCAGTTACACGGAGAAAGTGCGCAGGAAGCCGGTAGCAAGTGCAAACTCTTTCGCGATAAGACACTTACGGCATATTACCATTCTTTTGATAATATCGCTGTTTGACGATATGATTTATGGAGATTTCATTTCAAAACGATGATTGATAAATGACATGATCATCGACACCGATATCTGCCGTCTGATTTGGGAAATACGCGGATCAAAATCGAAGGCCGACGAATCAGCTGCGTAGCACTAAAAGGGTTAACAAAAAGGGATACAAAATTGAGATTCTCCAAAACACACTGAAATCCGTAATTCTTCCAACCTGTCTGTAGTTCCGTAATCTGACAGTCGAAACCGTAGTAATTACGGACAAGCCATAATAGTTGGCACCTCTGCACAACACTAACATTCTTTTCTGTTGCACATGAGGTTAAGATATTCCTCTCATTCCTAAATATGAATAATGTGAGAAGCAGTAATTTCAGTAAACATGTTACTATGTCACTACATGCAGTTGATGTTATTTAAGATTGTTCAGTACAGAAGTGGTCTACATCGGGCAGTTATGAAAGCCTGCAGGCGAGGCATGCTATACGTGAGTTCATCAATTGTGTGCTTGGATATTGCATTTAAAGCAGCAACTAATTTGGCCCTTACCAACTGCGGATCAGTGCTGAGCCAAGCCGGAGCCTGATGCAGAGTGTGGGCTGCATAACATTTACTACATTTGGGCTCAGCATTTTTTTTTTTCCCTTCCATCTAAGATTTTGTATGATTTAATACATCATACTTATATTACACTTCCTAATCAGGAAATAGAATTCAGGAACTGGGTCTGGGTGGAAAGTTGGGACTGGGGAAGGCTATTTATTCTGGAGGTGGGAAGCAAATGCTATAACCACACATTTGTGGATTTCTATGGAGAAGGAAAAGCTTCTTTAAGAACTGTACATAACAGAACCAAGTGCATAGAATGCACAAGGTCCCTACTCTTTTTCTCCAACTCAAAATAAGGATTTTTTTATTTACGCACCTCCCTCGCAGTTATTTAAGGACCTTACAATTGTATACACAACAAAGCCTAAGTACTTACTTCTGCACATGCCTTAACTATGCAAACTGAAGTATGCCAATGAGGTTTTAATATTTTTCCTTTTAAGTTAGAGGATGTAATGAAGTTGAACTTATGCAATCTCAAGGAGAGTTCTGCTGGTCAAACCAGTTTTCCTATGTGAGAGAACCACACATGCAATAAAGGGTATGTAAATTGTAAAACTGTGGTTAAAGTTATAAGATTTGAATTTTGCACTTAAATCTCTCACTGTTTAAATTGCAAAATCACAGTAAAATTTATGAGTTGAAGATTTTGATTTTGGACTTTTCTCTTCGTGTAACTGAATAATTATTACTTGCATTTACAAAAAGAGGAAATACAAAAGCAAGCTGTCAGTTCCAAGAGATGGTGATGGGATCTGAACAAATAACATTCAGAACCTGCTGGATATGAATTATTTAGAGAGCCCATGGTCTTCCACTTTTTTCAAAAATTACTTAACTCATACAGTCCCTGTGCCTTTCCATGGGCTTTCAATTAACATCAATATAGCTAATCAGAAGCAAAAGTTATATATATATGCACTACATCATAATTTCTGGATTTCCAATTAAAAAAGAAGTATTTTTTAATCACCTTTTGTCAAAAAGGATTTTTAAGGACTGGGAACCCTGTTGCATTGCAGTGCAGCCCAATTTTACCAGACTCGCCCCCAGCATCTCAGAAGAAAATGAATGGTTAAAGGGAATTTTGTACGGCTACACTACAGAAACAGATGTCCCATCCCCATTTGAAAAGCATCAGCAGATCCGACAACTTTCAAGAATTGAAATCTGTAAAAAATTTCAATGAACATTTAATAATGATATGTTCCACTGACTGATCTTTTGAATGCACTGATTAAATGCAACGAACCTGTCGATTAAAAGCCAATTCATTATGCACATGCATGTTTTGTTGATTTTATATCAGTTTCATATGTTATAATTAAGATCTGGCATTATTTAATGTTTACAGTGATTCAAAAATGCAATCAGTACATAATTATATCATTAGTATGTTATCATTAAGGTACATACATGTAAAAAAAAAAATTTTTTTGTAACTCCAAAATTATGATAAAAATTGAACAAGTTAGAATATCTTTAAAAATACAATTTTAAATCTTACGTGAGGCTGATATTTTTCATTTCTTGCTCAACTCGTTTTTAGCAGTTACCTTCAATTGTAATTGACCCTTTCCATCTCAATTCCGGCAGGGGGTGTCAGTTGACCATCTCTAATTTTTTTGAAAAAATTATGGTAGCTACTCCTAACAGAGGTATAACGTACTGCAAAAGGTTTTTGCACAAACAAATTTTTTGGTTGAGCTACAGCATTTTGAAAATAGGCAAAAAATACACCTGTGACGAAAATAATGTGAAACACCAAATTTTTAAATGTACACCTGTACTATAACAGGTAGAGACTTGAATATTTATTTTGAAGTTATTGAATTGGCCTTTTTTATGTTCACAGAAATCGATCAAAGATAGATGGCAAAAAAAGTCCATATTTATTACAAAAAATTTTAATTTTCCACTAATTAAAAAAAAAATCCTAAAGAAAAAGACTTATCAGGTGGGTAGGTGTGCCAACATACACTCCTACCAGGGTTGTCTTAGCAGTAATTTTATTTTTATCCTGTGATGCATGCAACTCATAAAATTAATTTTTAAAATATACAAAATTTCAAAAAATCAACATTTTTGAATTGCAATATCTCAAAAACCCTATTTTTAAAAATTCTGAAATTTTGTCCAAATAATGTCCTAATGGTAGGTAGTTAACTGGGGATATCAGGTTACTGGATTTTTACCTTGAAAATTTTCTATAAATTTTTGAAAATGCATTTCTCTCCTGTTCGAACCTCAGGGTTGGGTTATTAAAAAAACAAAACAAAAAAAACTTCGAAAGATATTTCTGAAAAGTTAACCTGAGTATATATATTCCAAATTGCAGTGTCAATCTATATTTTAAAGTCATTTTTATGATTTTTAATAATTGTCACCTATGTACATGTTTAATTTTTTTAAATCCAGTCTGTACACACACACTGGCGGAAAGTGAAAAAAGAACACCAAGAAGGAGACGTCTGATACCAACGAAATTTATACAGCATAATAACAGAATACAGAGGATAACGTGATCAAAACATTACGGCAAAATACAGCTGTATTTGCTGGTAAACTGAAAAATAACATTTCCATGTAACATGGTTAGTACGAGGTTGAACCGCCATAAACTGCATCACACTGGGCAATTCTGGTATGGAGTCTGTCGTACAGATGTTGGATGTAAGTTTGGGGTATTGAGTTCCAAGCATCCTCAACCTGGACGCGAAAATACGACCTCGCTCTAAGTCCGATAACTGCTGAAATCGTACACGTCTTCCATGTCCAGGCATTGCAGCTTCTTCAGGGTCTTTGCACGTGTCCGTACGCCGACGACTGATTACATTCACTTCGCCGTACTCCTTAAATACCACCGATGATTATTTGCATATTATGCCGTGCTGTGGCATAAGCGCTCACCGGTTGGTCCCGAAATTAACATCACACCTACGTAAACTCGACCCCATTAACATACATAAATTTTATGATCGTCTGCCAATTCCTTCTTGGTGTTCTTTTTTCACTTTCCGCCAGTGTACAATACATTATCTCAGTTGCAGTTAAGATTCAATTTCCATTTACATAAGAAAAAAGCCTAAAAAAAAAAAAATGAGCCCATCATAACTACAAATTATTGACTAAGAAAAGCTGTTGGATTTTATTGAATTCCTTCTCATCAAAGGTATGAAGTCGTGCAGAACGTCCAACAGGAGACGGGGCATTTACCTTTAGAAGTACATTTTTTTAAGAGCACTGGACGCTTGTTTGTTTTCTTGCCACATTTTCTGGCCACCAAAAACCTATGGCTGGCCCATGAGGGTGCATGAAAGATACTGTTATGTCCTCGAATTCTTTAGATATGTTTGTAATCTGTCCCATCCATCCACCAGTTATTGTCAAAAATGCATCCTATAAAGTCTCCTATTTGAAAATCCTTCACAGAAAATGGGTTCTTTTTTTGTTGTTGGCTTGAAAATTGCACTGCTTTATGTGGGTGCCGGACTGTTTTGGCAATTGATGGTTTATTTCCTTGTACTAACTAGGAATGCTGTGACTGTATTCCAACAACAGATTTTACTGTATCCCACTCTTCTACTTTGCTGGTTTGATAGGACTAAACTTCACAAGTTGTGAGGAGTAGAAGTTTAGTCTTTGGGATCAAGGGGGAAACAGTTTCAAAAAATGAAGGTGCAATCTCTTATAGCTTGTGAAGCTTCTTTCTGTAAGTTGAATTTAGTAGCAAAATGTTTGCACAGGCCACCCACACCATCACATGCACTCTTCCTTGTTACACTTGGATCCCCCTTCATAAGTTCATAGAACTGATATTTGTTTTTGAAGTGCCTGACTGCCCATCTGAGGATGTAAACAATTGTTTTAAATTCTTCTAAAGGACAAGTCTTAGCAATTTCACTTTTTATGAGCAGAATGGCACACAGAGCATGTGCTGTGTCATGGCCTATATCATTGCATGCTACCACAAAAGACTTCGTCTCATTTGGAAAGTATGCAATGTATGTAGAGTGAGATCTGGGCATTGTTTGCCAGTAGTAACTTTGCACTTCATCAGGTAGAATTACAGATCAGTTTTGAACAAAGTCAAAGTGCAACACCAACACTGGACTATGTGCTGCAGACTGTTTAACCTCTGGTATCCCATTTCTCTGGATCCGCTCATTATAAATTACGGAAGAGTTTCTTCCCTCTCGATATCCCCCACCTTCAGTAGCTCTTATTTTCATTGACTCTCCCAATGACTCTCGAGCAGCCTTAATAGGTGTTTCACAGTACTCCATAAAAATTGCACCGGGCAATACCATTTTCAGTGCCACAGCTTTGGAAAATCAAACTTTGAAATCATATCAGCTGCCGTTTAGCCCAAAAATTACCGCAAGTTGCAGTTTACCCATGAGTCAAAAATTGCCTAAGTTTCATAAAATCATTCACCACCATTTTTACTGCTACTAATTTTTTCTTGCCATTTTCGGATTTAGTCACATTTGGCGACTTGGTGAATGCTTAGTGTGAGCCCTGCGGGAATTGTGCGTTCTCCTGCTATTAAAAGTTTACTAAATAATGTTCACAGTTTCATTTTTTTCACTGAATTAAAAAATAAATAAAAATAAAATAAAGTCATTTTCAAAACTATGTAAGAAAATTTCTAGGCAAAAATCCAGTAAGCTTACCCCCAGTAAACTACCCACCATTAGGACATTGTTTGGACAAAATTTCAGAATTTTAAAAAATGGGGTTTTTGAGATATTGCCATTCAAAAATGTTGATTTTTTGAAATTTTGTACATTTAAAAAAATAATTTTATGAGTTACACAAGCATCACAGGATAAAAATTAAATTACTGCTAATACAACTCTAGTAGGAGTGCAGGTTGGCACACTTACCCACTTTTTCTTTAAAAAAAATAAAAAAATCCTAAATTTGTGGAAAATTAAATTTTTTTGTAAATATTATTTTTGCCAACTGGCAACATTTGCTTGACCAATTTCTGCGAATTTGAAGAAAGGCCAATTCAATAGCTTCAAAATAAAAAAAAAATTCGAGCCTCTACCTGTTACAGTTCAGGAGCAGCGTGCACTTAAAAATTTGGCAGTTCACATGATTTTCATCACGAGCATATTTTTTTTGCCTATTTTCAAAATGCTGTAGCACGACCAAAAAATTTTTTTTTTTATAAAAAGTCCTTTTGCGGTACTTTATACCTCTATTAGGAGTAGCTACCATAATTTTTTCAAAAAATTGAAGGTGGTCAACCGACACATGTTGGTCATGCCTGACTGAATTGAGATGGAAATGGTCAATTCTACAACGTTTATACACCATTTGTCCTGTTCGGACGCAGGCAGAGAGGGTTGGGGACACACAAATGGAAGTAAATATGATCAGGTTAATCAGAATATAAAGGAGCAGTGGCCCTAGGGGGGGGGGGGCATTTTAAGTTGTAGTAACCGGGGGTGTGTGTGAACGGAAATATAAAATATGTCGTCCATAACGGTAAAACAAGTAGAATTTCCGTAAATTTTACGGGTAAATTGCAAAACGTGGCAGGTATGCACCAGTCAATTACAGGGGGTAGTGGGTGTAATTTTTTAATTGATTTATTTTGTTGGCCACATTTTTCAAGCTCATTTATGTGCAGCTTAAAATGGGATAAAACTTTGACTCAAGCGTTGGTCAAGGTTCATATTATAAATAAATTCAAGCACTTTTAAAAACCAAATTATCATATGTGTGCACTGTCGGCCGGTCAGCAGTAGGTAGGTAGGTATTTTAGCAAGTTCAAACCATTAAGCTTAGCTGGGATGAGAACACCTTCAATGACCTACTTGTTACTCCCCTGCTGGTTAATTTCATTAACTTTGAACTGCCCCTCTGTTTTAATGTTTTTCAAAATCCTTCTACCTTGTGGAATATTTTGAAATGGTACAACATTTCCATAATCACCATCTGGCAAGAACACATCCCCTAACCCCAGTCAATGGAAGCCCAGACATCATTCTACTTATTTTAGTTCTATGGCTGACATTTTACCTGAGTTTTTTTTTTTTTAAATTAAACTACACAGAAATCTTCTATAACTTTTTAACGTAAATCATTATTTTACACACGCTCTTTCATATAATTATTTAAAAAAACAGAAGAAAGTTTTTTCAAGTACTATTTATGGAGTCAAACTTTTTCAAACACTTCTAAGGACTTGAAAATGAACTTTTTCTTTTCTAGGTTTTCATGGAGTGTACGAACCCTGCTGGTAAATACAAATCTGCCTAGTTTAGTTCAAGTGGCAAAATAACATCTTCAGTGCCCTTTAATAAGACAAACTTCCAATTCCAGAACATAATAAAATGAAAAATGAACTAATAATTACCTGTTTCTCCACGGTCAAATTGAGAAGAAGCTGTTACTAAATTTTGCTGAACAGACTGGGGACTCTCCCTATCTAATGGCCTTTGCTGCAAGCAAGAAAAGAAAAACTTTAGTATCACACATCAAAGCAAAATAAATGCAAAATTCCTTATATGTAGTTAAAAACATTGATTTATAAAATACATTACATAATATAGAATATTCTCTAGTTACGGCTAAAGAAACTTACCCAACAATCTATCAAATATTCTGTAACCCCAACTGTACTTCAGGCTGTGTGCCTCCTTTTTGCATGAAATGCACTTTATGAAATTTAAAAATAGTTCAAAAATATATTAATAAAAAAAACCTTTCAAATTAAAACACAAAAATGGTTACATTTAAACCTTTATCCAAATAATTGTAAAGTCTTTAAATTACAATGTATGTACAAATCTTAAAAATTCAAACAATTTTAAAACTATAAACTAGTAAAAACCATTGGCTTGGACTCTCCTCGGAAACCTAAAGATCTTTAGTCTCATCTCAGGACATCCTGGAAACCTGTTCTCACTGCTTAAGGTCACTTACCCTACCGCATTCCTTCAAAATGTAATGCTGGAAATCAGATCAATTTTCATTATGGGCGTGGCAGAATGTTACGCGATATGTGGAATAGTGTATCAAAACCATTTTCTCAACAGAAGAAAAATGAGATTTCCTGTCCTGTAAATTAACTTTTTCAATTAACTTGCAGGTTTTGTCATGGCAGTTAATCACACTTATTCTATACACTTATCAGCAAATATACATCCTCAACAGTTTTCTGTACAGTTTTCAAATGCATTTACTTGATCTTATTGAAATATCAGAAAAATGTCTAAAGAAACTTAATAAGGTAATGCCTTAATACAAACAACTTTCAAATCCACTAGTAGATGCAGCGATGTCTCCCGGCGTATATCACAGGCTGAGCCAGCAGCTTTTTTCGTTGACTACCATTGATGCTGGTACCTCTAAAGGGCCTGTCTACAAATTGCATTTGTAATGGTAACCTAGGAAACACAGCAGGGTCATTCCACGCAAAATCATCAAATTTTGAATTAATTTTCCACCAACACATCTCCGATTCTTACGATTTTTTTTAATAGGTAGCTACTCCCAACTTATAAAAACCCTGAAAGTTCCAATTTTTTTATTTCCGATAGGTTAGAATATATAATTTTTTGAATTTTGGTGCATGGCGGACATATTTTGAGTAAAAATGCAAACATCTCCGTTATTTAGAATAAAAAAAATACATAAATCCCTATTCTTTCTTAATTTTTACCAAGGAATCCATTGGTGCAATGCACACGTTTCTATCTGCATTAGTTTTTGAGTTATGAGCAATGAGAGATCCTTTCTTCAATGCTTAAAAAGGCAATGTAGTACAGCACTTGGAAAGCTGCAGTTATTATTCTTTGCAAAGAAAGGTTTAATCTATCAAATGAAGAAAAAAAAAAAATCTTGGGCTTTTGTCTGAGCGCCGAGAAAAGAATTTTTAAACATGGTGCATGATCAGTGCATTGCCTCGGTGAAAGAGCAATCGGCGAAGCACGCTGCGTCATGGCGACGGCTGTGCGGAGACTTGGTACCGGAAGAACGGCATTCCTCTTGCACGCAAGAAGCGATCCCACCCATCACCCCCACCGCGCGTACGCATGTATTGTTGAACTCACGTTTTGTAGGAAAGGAATTCTTTATTTTAAAAGAAGCAAGACTAGTTCTTGAATTATATTTATATTTCGATGTCTTACAACACTGTGATCAACTTCCATGTCAGTTTTTGATTATATTTAATCAAATCAGACAAGAGGAAGTTGAACCTCCATGGAACGCATTTTTTTCTTTTTCTTTCCCGATAACGAATTTGGCGATTATCATAAAATTTAACATCTAAAGGTTTTACAGTGTTCACGAGATTTTCCAGCTTTTTGTGTCATCATCTGAAACATTTCTTGAAAGCAATGCAAAACCAAAATTATTTGGAGGGTGGGGGTGGGGTGTTGGCTGCTGCCAATGCTTTCGCTATAGACGAGAGATCGTGGAAAAATTTCTTTGGCTAATTTTGGGGATCATCTTGTATTTTTTTCCAGCGGATATGTATGTATGTATACATGGATAAAAAGTTCCGTCGTGCTTAGTTTTCAGATTTATCAGGCAGTCGATGAAATGAAGCCTCTCTCCTTTTTAGATGTTGTTTGTAGAGGGTTACTGCAAATGACCTGAAGCTCCAGACATTTTGCGCACTTTGTCTGATCAACATCCAGCAAATTTATTGCTCCTTGTAAATATATTGTTAAGTATAAACTTACCACCCCGGTGGTACAGTGGTCTAAGCGATGGCTTATGAATATGGTCATTTGCCCAAGAATGGTCCGGATTCGAATTCTGGTGAGGCATGGAGGTTGTGTTTGTCTTACGGCGCTGGCTCTCTCCCTTCCCTGGAACCAGTGGCCCCAAATTAGGGACAGGCGACTGCTTATAGTCCACTGAGTTGCTCACTGTGGTAGTTAAACCTCCATTAATGAAAAAAAAAAAAAGTAGAAACTTGCCATTCGCCGCAGGATGAAAAATGATGTTGACAAAAAAGTGTTATAAAGATTTTACATGCGCACGCAAAATCTCCGATTATTTTCTGTTAAGTTAAAATGATATGGAAACTAAATATGACCCGCGAGAAAATCTAATGTTTGTGTCACCGATGTAAACCAATCCGTTCTAAACTTTCGGCTTTTGGAAGTTTATGAATTGTAGCCTTTTAAATGAAAAATCAAAATGGCATTCTACATGGATGTTAGTTTTTGTACCTATGGGAGGAAAATGGGAGGGGGTTTCCCCCTCAATGAATTTCTAAGAGAGCAGCAGGTACACGCGTTTTGGAATTATAGTTGAAAACCATCAGAGAGATTCCTTGTCAGGTTACAAACTGTACTTCATAAATACGCTTATGAAAGAGATAGAAGAAAGAAAGAGAAAAAAAAAAAAAAAAAAAAAAAAGACCTATGTGAGCTAAAATAAAATTGAGAAGAAATAGTAACTTGCCACAGAGATTCGTATCCATGGTTCCCATACTACATACGTTGAATAAATACTACCTACAGTATTCACTTGAAAGCTTTTTTTGACTAGGGATGACATCATCAGCGGCGAGTAAAGTGCACACGAACGGAATATTTTGCCAAAATTTCTGTCAAACACTTCAAAGTGTGTGCCTCCTCTCCCATCACGTTTAGCACCCTCCTCCTTCCTTAATGGCCCACCCAGTTCTGAGCAGCTAGCGTCGCCACTGCCCTGTGTTTGTTAATTTATTTGCCATTATGGTATAACGTTTTCTGTTCGCAACAGATGTAAAACTGTTTATTTTTCTTAGAGACTATTTACTCTTTTTATCCATGCTATGGCCGACCTGCTTGCTTCTAGTTTGTCCCCCCCTCTTTTAAAGACAGGATGGCCCCAGACATCGAACTCCTCAGATCCTAATTTACGACCTCTGTCAAACAGAGAACAAATTTCTAAGAGAGCACGGCAAGTAGAAAAGCTCCCTAGTGTATTTTCTCAGATATCTTTTATTCTCTGGCGATTTGAAAGTTGCTGCCTAGTTTTTCAGCGTCTTGAGCATTGTGATTGTGGCGTAACACGTTAAAAAACAAAACAAAAAAACTAATGCTTAATTCAAGAGACAGCTAAAGTAACTTGTCAATATGAGGACGATAACTTTGTTGCTACTGATAAAAAGAAACAGAACATCATAAAATAGAGCGGACAAATTACAATCGCTAAATAGTAACACGAGTTCCATACTTGTTTTTCATAAATTGGTAATCAATAATTGCGATACATTGGGTATTATATTAACGAAAACGAACTCATACATTCGAGGTCTCTTAATGTTTCCCATTATTTCTAAATTTATTGGCATGATTAATAAAAAATAATAATAACGGAAATAAATCCAATTGACACCGAGATGTGATTAGGAAGCATAAAATTTTTCGTTCAGTGTAACTGTCAAACTGTATTTCCCTATTTTTGGGCTACACCACGAACAGTTAAACTGTGTTTTCCTTATTTTAGGGTGCTGTGGTGCGTTTTTGTTTCATACGAGCTCTTGAGAGTTTCGTGAGCTCCCACCTGACACATAATCTTTAAATAAGCAACTGAAACAAAAAATAAATAAATAAAAAACAGGCAAGATGACAACTGCGAGATATACTCGTTCATTTAAATACCAGATCTACCAGAAAATAATCGATAACATTTTTTCTAACCCGACACTGAGCCTTGCTAACGTCATTATCTGTGATCGTCAAGTATCTGACGTTAACTAAAATGCAGTATATATCTCCTCTACCTCGCAAGAATAAGCACCGAGATATATATTCCCGATTACTTTATTTCTCAAGCTGTCATTCCTTGGTTATTTTCTCTTACGGGGTGGACAACTAGACAATTTATTAATTCCTGAAATAGAACTATTTCATGTCTAAAAATTCTGTCGGATATTGTGTGAGCTGTAGAAATCATTAGTCAGTATTCCAAAAACTGTATTCAATGTCAATTACATAATTTACAAGCGTCAGTACTGTATATTGTTAAGCTATACGGGGAGAAAAAAGTTTATATTAGTTCTTCTCGTCAACGAATGGCTAAGAATACCAATATATTTTTGACGTCTGTTGCATAATTTATATGCGTTATTTGTGTGTAACCTTTTTCACGGTATAGCTCATATTGGGAAGCTGTACGGAGAAAATGGTTTATATTAGTTTTCCTTGTCGTCGAATGGCTAAGAATGTGGTGGATAGCATCTGACGATTTGGCGTTAAATGACCCTTTAGTAATATTTTACAGTTATATTATTTGAAATGCCTTTAAACATAACATTAATTCACTATCCCTCCTCCTTCAAACATCACATCAAATTATTGTGTGATCTGACCAACGCGTGCAATGGTATCTTGATCTGCCGCCCGTCTGAAGGCCAACATCCACTCCCGCTGCCAACGCTATTCGCCGTGCGCTTTTTCACAGTGGCAAAATACAAGCCGTGCACCATATTTAAAAATGATTTTCTCAGCGCGCACGGGAAAGCCCAAGTTTTTTTTTCTTCATTTTTTTCTTCTTTTCTTTAAAAACAAAAAACAATTTTTTTAAGTGCTGTACTACATTGCTTTTTTACATTTTGAAAAAAAGGCTCTCCCGTTGCATGTACCTGAAAAACTAAAGAAGATAGAAATTCATGCAATGCACCAATTGATTCCTTGGGGGAAATTCTGAAGGAGTGGCGATTTTGGCCATGCATCAGAATTCGAAAATTAATATCTTCTAATCTATGGGAAATACAAAAATGAAACTTTCGGGATTTTCATACATTGGGGCGATCTATTCACGAAAAAGAATATCGTAAGAATCGGAGATGGTGTGGTGGATAGCATCTGACGATTTGGCGTGGAATGCCTACTTCTAAATATGCAGTTCTCCTACAAGCGACTGATTTTGTTTGCCACGGCATTGCTTTTGAACTATTACACACCTGCTGTTTTTATTTTTTATTTTATTTTACAGAAACATTGCTTGAAAAAGGAACTTTGCATGATCTGCAGCAGAAATTGGCAAATTATGTTCGATTAAATCGAGCAAAACAACTTTCAGCTTGAATAACAGCAGCCTCATAACTTTTTACAAAGTCATTGGACACAGAATTATTTTTTTCTTTCAATAAACCATATTGTTCATGTTTTTTCGAAATTACATGCCTCTGGCAATCGTCCTGCCCACCATGAGCCACCGAAAAAATTGCACATGCTACGAAACACATGATTCACAGGAACATGCGACAGCTCTAAATATGGAAATTCCAATGAATAACATTCCTTGTACTGCTACAATTTTTTTTTTTTCCGTACCACTGGGGAACTGGAAGCCACTGAAGCACCCTTCATAACTACAGCAATTTACATCACACCACAAATAATCAACTTTCAACATAACAAGAAAAAAACCCCATGGAATTGAGTCTACCGCCAACAGTTTATGCTAGTTCAGGACTCAGTTAAGGTTTTCCCAGACATTGCGCATTGCAAACGCCATCCGATGGCAAGCCAGGCACAAAATCGTGTAATCATACCGAACGATCTGCACTGCAACATTTCTGCTTGCTTGTCAGCCAGCCAACCATGCTTGCTGTGTGATGACTTTGTGACATTACTGCAAAATTCACATTTGACTATTCTTGTAAAAAAAAATTAAAAAATGCTACGTTAAAATAAACAAAAACTTTTGAACCCAGCATTTTATTTTTTACGGCATATCCTTTAACTCTAGGATAAAAAATTATCCGCAACCTTCAATCCATAACCAGGTTAAGTTTGCCCAGAGTACAATTGGCTGTTATCAAAACATAGTGACCACGTGACTTCCTGCTCTTAAAACAGAATAAAAAAAAAGTTTTACGCTTTAAATATGCCTGCAGAAAAAAAAAAAAAAAAAAAAAACGCATGGTAGGAAGGTCTATATATATATATATATATATATATATATATATATACACAAGACGTACAACAGAGATTCACATAAAAATGGGGGGTGTGGGGAGGGTAGACTTATACACGAGATATATACAAAAACTGCAGATATTCATTTAAATATTGGGGGTCGACCTATACGCGGCTATATATGGCATAGTTTTTCCAAAAGATTATCAGTTTTTTTTTAAAATTAAGTTTCCTGGAAACATCTGAGATTTTTGGAAAAATCTGTAGTTTTTCACAACTTCTCCATAAGTCCATAGTTTGAACATGATATCTGTAATACTTAGCATCTCTGCACACAAAGGAAACTGGACAAAAATTAAAAAATAAAAGGGGGGGGCACTGCATACATACAAACGATAAACACTGCCATTTTTTTTAACATGCTGCACAAACGCAATACTTTTATTTACCCTTTAAACCAGATGGAACGAGTGAATTTGGTGTTAGAAAAATGAACTGAAATGAAATCATCTCAAATGAATATATGCTCTGTTTAAGAAGTGGGCCAAGTGAACTTGTGCATCAGAA
This sequence comes from Macrothele yani, assembly GCA_039090855.1. Taxonomy (NCBI): domain Eukaryota; kingdom Metazoa; phylum Arthropoda; class Arachnida; order Araneae; family Macrothelidae; genus Macrothele; species Macrothele yani. The sequence goes on from CM077004.1 coordinate 40,417,863, forward strand.
AGCGTTCCCTTTCCCTTAGCTATGTTATTCAAAATGGTAGGATGACTTAAAAGAAGGATGACTGTGTGTGTGACACTAATGCATGGTGCAACGCTTTTTCAATCACAAAATCACAGGACATACAATCCAAATGCTCTTACTTAAAATATAGTGAAACCACAGGTCTATTCAACCTGTAACCAACAACAAACAACTTCCGACATGCTTGGGCAAACTTAATATACAATGTTAAAAATGATGTCCGCTGCAGCTAATCAGAAACTTAGAATCACAGATAAATACTGAAATATCAAAACTGTCACTGAAAATATGACCAGGTTTAATATCTACTAAACTTTTATATACAGTAAACGACATGATTTTGAGAAACATTTATTTTACTACTTTGGCTTTAGTTCAATTATTGAAGCAAATTACAAAATAAAAAAAAAACCCCATAAAACTAAAAAATACATAGGTATGTGGCATTACTCTTGAAACGCTTTCATATACCACACCATCAATACATAAAATACTATTTATATTTAATTATTTTGAAATAATGCTTACATAGAAAATTTAAGGGTAAGGGAAGATGAAATATTTGGAACTTTTTCAAAGGACCAAAGGGATTGTTATTTCTACAACACATAATCACGTGAGCAAGTATTTGTGTTACATTTTATTTAGGGAACGAATTTTCAACATAATATTGACGTTGTAGCTATGTTTTAAATTTGTACTCGCCAGCAAACAAAGTACGTACAGAAATCTCCAATGTCAAATGAAAGTGAATAACGAGAAAACCTTAAGTCCAAGGGCTTTGTACAACTGCATTCATTAGTGATCAAGGCAATTTAACTGGGCATGATTAGAAAACTAATTATAGAAGATGCAAAGTGATTACTTAACTCAGAAAAAACTAAAGAAACAACAAGATTTAAGTTTCTGATATTAGAAAGCAATCTGATTTTATGGCAAATTTTTATAGAAAGTATTCATTAGAAAATTTCAGTAAAGGTCAAAATACCCCCCCCCCCCCAAAAAAAAAATAAATAAAAATAAAAATAAAATAATCAGCCATTTCCTTCCACCAGTGGCTAAAAATATGTTATGAAAATTAACAAATAGTGCAAAAACAAAAAACAAAAATATTTCCCATAGCAGAAGGAAGGTATTAGAGACAAATATTTCAAATCAAACAGTTAGAAGAAGAGATATAGAAAGAAACATGATATAACTCTATGCCTTTTAGCAAAAGAATTTTGCATAATAGAAAAAGTTGAAAACAGGGTTTCAGCATTCTTCATGGCAAAAGCTACTAAAGAAAAATATTTTTTTAAATATGTCTCTTGGAAGCAGAGATAGCAAGAAAAACGTTTTGACGATTATGCCCCCTTGGGGGATAGTTGTACGTTATTTGAAGATCTTATTGTAGCAAAAAATCTTATTCTCTCCACCTTTATTATAGCGAATGGCATACAGTAAAAAAAAAAAAAAGAAATTTTTCAATAGGGTTTTTCGAGGCAGAGATAGGCTGCAAACGAAAGTACACAAACACCCCCAGCGGCAGAATTGTGAACCACAAACCTCAAATACAAACTTAAAGTGTTCCTTCCATAAGGTAAATACTGTAGTATCTGGTGTTAAAATAATTTTTTAAATCAGACATTTAAAAGTACAGATACTGAGAAAAATAGATTAAATATTTGTGCCCCCTAGCGGCAAAATTGTGTGTTAATTTTGGGGAAAATACACAAAGGAGTTTTCATAGTTGTATCTGATGGAAAGACGATATTTTTCCATCGGATTTTTAGTCCTGCAGATATTGCTGTAAACAGAAACATGAACTTACGCCCTCTAGTGGCACACTTGTGCATTAAGAAATATTTGAAATTATATGAGAAACATTTCTCACCGGAAATGTTCAACAAATAAATAATTTTTCAAATCAGACTTCTAGAAACAGATATATCAACAAAAATAAGTTATTCATGTATGCGCCTGGTGGAAAAACTATGTATTATTTTAAGCAGGAGGTATTCTCAAAAGGTTTTCTGAGATGAGCGGTATCTGTTCACGGAAGAATTTTTTCAATCGAGTTTCCAGCTCAGATTTTGTTGCAAATACATCAGAAGCAAAAATAAACACTGACGCCCCCTCGTGGCCAAACTATTCTTCACCAAAAATGAGAATTTATATGCAAAACATTTCTCCTCAAGAGCTGTATCAGACGCAGGAAGAATTTTTCAAATCGGTCTTTTAGAAGCGCAGACATTGAGAAAATAGTGATCTACCTTTATGCCCCCTAGTGGAAAATTTATGCGTTATTTGAAAAAGGGACTGTAACTAAACTAGTCTTCGATGTAAATGTCATCGAAAGGAAAAATATTTTTTTCAATTGGACATTTAGAAGCAAATATATGAAATGCATTTTAAATTTGATACGATCTCCATTTGCGCCCTCTAGCGGTGAAGTTGTGCATAAAAAAAAAACAAAAACAGAACGAATGGATCATCATTCTCACATTTTAAGCTTCCCAATGCAAAAAGAATTTTACAAATTGAACTAATAATTGCAGAGATATGGTCTTCCCGGCCGGAGACAGTCATAACATAAGCTCGACGCAAAAGATGCTAATAACGCAGCTTCAGTCCTCCTAACAGACAAGAAAACCAACAGCTCCCCTCCCAGCATTTTGCAGGGGGGATTTGTTAGACACAAGTTATGTCAGTAGAAAAATCCTCAACTACAAAACATCACACAGGCCCAAAAAGGCAGGAATGGATAAAATTCCAGGACATGTAACAGAATTTTAGGACATTTCCAGGACAAAATGGAATTCCAGGAGTTTTCCAGGACGTGTACAAACTATGATAATGCCTCCTGACTTATTATCTGAAAAACAATCAGAATTAACCTAAACAAGAAAGACGACACCAAATTTTCAGATGTAATAAAGCACGTCTTCTAAAGCCGTTCTGACGAGAATTAAATTTATCAAAGGTATCCAAAATCAATGGAACCGGTCTGGAAAATAATCAACTGGTTCCAACAATCGACAAAACATCCAGAAATAGAAACATCTACTTAGTTCCACCAGAAGCTAAAAAGCATGTCCCGAAAATTAACAAGAGGTGAACAAAGTTTCTCATAGTACAAAGAAGGTACCAGAGACAAAGATATTTTCAAACTGAACAGTTAAAAGAAGAAATATAAAAAAGGAAACATGATATAAGTTTATGTCTGCTAGCAGAAAAGTTGAAAATAGGCGAAAATTATTCTTCATGGAAAAAGCGTTTGACCTTTACGCAGCCAGTGAGAAATCTTTGTGTTACTTAAAGAGGATAATGCTCCACATCTCTGTTGTAGCGAATGGCATACAGTGAAGAAGAAATTTCTCAATAGCGTTTTTAGAAGTGGCGATACAGCTGCGAACTGCCGAAACACCACTTGCCAACAGAACTATGAACTACAAAATTTCTTATATACTAGCCTTAAATGTTCTACAAGGTAAATGGCATCTGGTGTTGAAAGAATTTTTAAAACTGCACACATAAAAGCAGTGATATTGAATAAAACAGAATAAGCGTATGTGCCCCTAGCGGCGAAATTGTGCACTATTTCGGAAAGAAAATACACACACAGTTTGCACAGTTAATAGTTTCTGACCGAAGAAAGTTTTTCAATCGGGTTTTTAGTCCTGCAGATATTGCTGTACACGGAAACGTGAACTTACGCCCTCTAGTGGCAGACTTGTGTGCTACGAAAGATTTGAAATTATATGAGAAACATTTCCCCACAGAAACACTCTCTTAACAAAATGCCCCCTAGCGAAAAAAAACATGCATTATTTTAAGGAGAAAGTATTCTCATAAGGTCTTTTGATGTGAGTGGTATTAGTCAACGAAATAATTTTTTCAATCGAGTTTTCAGGAGCTCAGATTTTGCTACAAATACATCAGACGCAGAAATTAACACTTACACCCCCTGGTGGCTAAACCATTCTTTATCAAATATTAGAAATTATAGACAAAGTATTTCCTATCAGCAGTTGTATCCGGTGCAGAAAGAAGTTTTCTAATCGGAATTTTAGAAGCAGAGATATCGGGGAAAACACAATTTATCTTAACGCCCCCTAGTGGAAACTATGTATTACTTCAAAAATTTGAAATTATATGAGAGCATCTTACACTGGAACCGCTACCCAACAAAGAAGGAATTTTTCAAATCAGACTCTTAGAAGCAGAGATATTGACAGAAATAGGATACACATCTACGCCCACTTGCGGAGAAACCATACATGATTTTAAGAAGAAAATATTCTCAAATGTTTATTGACATTAGCGGTATCGGTCCACGAAAGAATGTTCTCATTAGAGATTTTAGAAGGTCAAATTTTAATGGAAATACCTACGAAGCAAAAATTAACGCTTATGCCCCCTAGTGGCCAAACCATATTTAATAAGAAATTACAATCAAAACATTTCCCACCTGGAGCTGTATCCGGTGCAACAAGAATTTTTCAAATCAGAGCTTTAGAAGCAGAGATATAAGGAAAAGCGTAATTTACCTTTACCCCCTCCCCCCACCTAGCGTAAATTCAATGAATTACTTGAAAATTTTGAAATTATGTGAAAAACATGTCGCACCAGAAACTCTATCCAGCAAAGAAGAAATTTTTCAAATTGGACCATTAGAAGCAGAGATATTGACAAAATAAGATACATATCTATGCCCCATGGCAGAGAAACCATGCATTATTTTTAAAAGGAAATATTCCGAAAAGGTCGACAGACCTTTTTGGAATATTTATTGTAAATACATCAGAAGCAGAAATTAACACTTACGCTCCCTGGTGGCCAAACTGTTTTATACCAAAAATTAGAAATTATATGCGAAAGATTTCCCATCTGGAGCTGTATCCGCTGCAGAAAGAATTTTTCAAATCTGAGTGTTAGAAGCAGAGATATCAGGGGAAACACAATTTACTTTTACGCCCCCTAGCGGAGAATCTATGCATAACTTTTTTAATTGGATGTTTAGAAGCACATGTATGGGATAAAATGTATTTCGAATTTGATATCATCTGCATTTGTGCCCTCTAGAGGCGAAATTGTGCATCGTAAAAAAATCAAAATAAAGGGTCATCATTTGCACATTTCAAGCATCCTAATGCAAAAAGAATTTTTCAAATCAGACTATTACTTGCAGAGATATTGTGTCTACAGACGGACGGACATACCGATAACATAAGCATGATTTTTTTTGCAAAAGACGTGCTAAAAAGGAGAGACAGGATGTTTCAGTCACTTGTTTCTACCTAAAGGCAGGATTATTTGTATCAGGGGAACTATTCTTTGCTTCATGATGAGGAAACATTAAGACTAAGAGTGAGCACTTACCACTAGTCACAGGTTTATGGTCGGCATTGCTGAGACGAGAGGGAGAAAGGAATTCTTTTGTCGCAGCTTTCTTAAAACTTGGCCGCCATGTGAACATTTCTATTTGGGTAGCCCAGAAAATTTTGGACACCATTTAGTTCAGGCACATCAGCCACATAAAGGGTTACACCAAAAAATAACCAATAATCTTTTGCATCGGAGAAGCATAATTTTGGACTTTAATCTGAATCTCCAACAAGGTGTACTACATCTCCCAAAACAGACTGCAATCCTGGAGAACAACTGATACCAGAATTTCCCACATTGTGATATGAACATTTAAACAGCAGTTTCATCACTGCATGTTAGTTCAACTGCATTTAATGCAATACAATTAATGCAAAAGTTTGCTAATAGTTTTTATCCGCTTACCTAAAATATATTCCAATTTTTATTTCAATTCTTGAGATATTTTTACTGCTCTCAACCACTCCTTGCTTTCCATATTCACTGCCAAATATTGTTTTCAAGGGAGCTAAGATCACACTATTTTGTAGAATTAAACTGGGTTAGTAGAGGCCTAACAAACAATTATGTTATTACTGCGATTGAAAAAGATCTAACTAACTAGGGAGATTATTAAGTTCATTTGAGAAAATCACTCTTCACATTCATTTGAAGATACAGCAACAATCTGCAATGTTCACACATCAGCTATAAAAGCTGTTTTGGACCCCCCCCCCCAAGTTGTAAGAATTCTCTAAAATAACGATTGTCATATTTCATTCAGTTGAAAACCTCTAAACTTCCCATTTTTTTTGTTCATGATATTACAAGGATATTACATATTTACTCCCAACATTTTAAGCACACACAGGTTGAAGGAAAATATGTGCATAAACATGAAAATGATAGTAATATTCACAAAGTTTTCAGCTAAATTCAGTTCAGCGCACTTCTTCATAGGCGCCTTTGGTGGCATGAAGTATGTCTACACTGCACTCAATTTCATACAATGTGGCCTGCAACATGTTTTCAGTGACAGAGCTTATGGCATTTGTTATGGACAAATCCATTTTGCTGGTAACTTTTGTAGAGTATGCTTTGTCTTTGACGCACCCCCAAAAGAAGAAATCTAATGTGTAATGTCGGGGGAATGTGGAGGCAAAGGAATTAGACCATCACGGCCTGGAAACATGTCATTCAGGAAATCTTAGACGCCACAGTATGAATGGAGTGGGGCACCATACTGCTGGAAAATAATGGTTGGTTGCATGGCTGCTATCTGTGGTACAGCAAAGATCGGAATCATATCTAGGAATAGCATGTTAGTGACCGAGTTTTCAGTGAAGAAAAACTGTTCACCAATCTGATTGTACAGAAGATCACACCACACATTAACTTTCGGATTGTCACGCATGTCTTCTTCGACTTCATGAAAATCTGCATGTAGTCTTCTTCGACTACATGCAGATTTTCCATTCCAAGCTCCAAATTTGCACATTGTGTGGATTCACTTTCCCCAAAATGTGAAAGAGGTTGCCTCGTCTGAAAACCTTATGTGCGATAAAAAGTTTTTGACCTCGGCAATGTGATCCAGCATAGTTATTCCATAGAATACTCGCTTTGGTCGGTCGTCAGGTTGTACCTCGTAGGCATGCAAGCATAATCAATGGTGAAGAACTCTACGAACCATCAACCATTTCATTAGAAGTTTTCTTGCTGCTTGTCTGACTGACTTACGGGGGACTTATTTTGAATCACCTCTGCACACTTTTTACAGCCTCTTTCTTCTGAGATGCCAGGATTTCTGCCAGCATGTCCTTTCAACACACTACCAGCCTCCAAACTCTGATCATACCAATTCCTTGATATCCTTAAATATTGGAGGGTTCTTACTTAAGGCAAGAAAGAAGTTTCGTTGCACCTGAGTGACCAATTTTGTTTCCGCATACCACCACACAACCTGTGCATGCTCGCTCAGTCGCCATTTTAGAAAATGATCGACTGCAGGTTTTCTGCCAGCATGTCCTTTCAACACACTACCAGTCTCCAAAATCTGATCATACAAATTCCTTGATAGCCTTAAATATAGGAGGGTCCTTACTGAAGGCACGGAGGAAGTTTCGTTGCACTTGAGTGATCAATTTTGTTTCCGCATACCACTACACAACCTGCGCATGCTCGCTCAGAGTCGCCATTTCAGAAAATGATTGACTGCAGGATTTCTGCCAGTGTGTTTTTTTAACACACTACCAGTCCCCAAAATCTGATCATAAAAATTCCTTGATAGCCTCAAATATAGGAGGGTCCTTCTGAAGGCACGGAGGAAGCACTTGAGTGACCAATTTTGTTTCCGCATACCACCACACAACCTGTGCATACTAGCTCAGAGTCACCATTTTAGAAAATGATCTACTGCAGGATTTCTGCCAGTGTGTTTTTTTAACACACTACCAGTCCCCAAAATCTGATCATAAAAATTCCTTGATAGCCTCAAATATAGGAGGGTCCTTCTGAAGGCACGGAGGAAGCACTTGAGTGACCAATTTTGTTTCCGCATACCACCACACAACCTGTGCATACTAGCTCAGAGTCGCCATTTTAGAAAATGATCTACTGCAGGATTTCTGCCAGTGTGTTTTTTTTAACACACTACCAGTCCCCCAAATCTGATCATACAAATTCCTTGATAGCCTTAAATATTGGAGGGTCCTTACTGAAGGCACGGAGTAAGTTTTGTTGCACTTGAGTGACCAATTTTGTTTTCGCATACCACTACACAACCTGCGCATGCTCGCGCAGAGTCGCCATTTCAGAAAATGATCGACTGCAGTACCACTGTGGTTCTGCTGTGCACCACAACTTTTCCAGTAAACTTTGTGAGTCTCTGCATCTATTCTGTTTAGAACCACAGCTCCAGAACCTGAAATGAGCAAAGAAGAGCCTTTCAAAATGATGGGAGTTTCATGGCAGACACTCTGTGTTTCCCTTTAACAGTGTTAGAATTAAAAATAAATCTACTGGCCTAGGGGACCACTAGAATTTGCAAACCAATGGTCCACAAAAATGCCCACTGGTCTGCAAAAAAAAAAAAAAAAAAAAAAAAATGTTTAGAGACATTTACAACATATGTAGAAAATAAGGTATCATTTCAATGGAACTATCTCCAATATTTGTTTTTAAACCTATCATTAACCTGCAGCCTAAAAAAAAAACCATACACAGCAAGCAAGGTAAAAGAAACATTCATTTTTAACTCATGACAAAGTAGAAAAAAAAAAAAAAAAAAAAACTACTGGCCATCTGGGCAGTAAAATCAATAATTCAGTGGTCTGACAGAAGTTTTACTGGCCAATGGCCAGCAGAATACTGGGTAATTCAAATGCTGCATGCTGCTTAAATATATAATGCATTGCTGTACAAAGGTCACACAGTGATACATTATGTACAGGAAGGAAACTTTTCCATGTACAACTTGGGAAGAAGTCAAACGAAGAGGGTTAACTCCTACCATGTCTCTCCCTTACATTTTGCAGTTATTACATTATTTAAATTATTAAACAATTATTTCAAAAAAAAAAAAAAAAAAAAAAACCCTGCTTACACATACATTTAAGTTCCTGTTTCTATTTTTCAGTAGATAATTCTTTTAATTAGTTTTACAAAACTTACAGGTACTCACATTCCCCTTCATAACCTCAGCCTATGTTCTGACCACATGAATGCTGTTTAAAGTTTTCACTCTGATTTCTCCAAAATTGGTTTTCAAAGGGCTACCAAAAAAAAAAAAAAAAAAAACAGTTTAGAGGGAACCAATTTTAACATGATTGTGAAAACTTTCAGTTTCCTACCTCATCAAATCATCCAGATGAATTTTCATTACATAAAGGTCATTTCTGTGTTTACAACACCAAAAAAGGTTGAAACTATCACATACCATAGAAAAATAAACTAATCCCAAGTCCTACGTTACTGGTAACAGTTGAGAAAATTTCATTTGGTTATTTAAGGTCTTGCACCAGATGATTATCATCTGAGTTTACAGTATAGGAAATGCAACTGGAAGCATTTTTGTTTCACCAAAATTGAAAAGTAAAGCAAGTTCTCAATCATTCCAACATGTTTTAAAATGCCTTGCAAAATGACAGTTCATAAAAATGCTATATGCTGATATTACCTGAGCCATTTGATATTCCCTGTTGGCAGCATAGTGTTCTTTGGTTTCTTGTGCATTTACTTGAGACAAAGCTGTTGTAGAGGGTAAGCCACCACCACTGGACTGTGAGTGAACAGTCATGGGCATTGCATTTTGGTCAGACACTACAGGCAGTGCAACCGTACTTCTTGGAACCAGACCCGACGACACAATGTGTCCTGGAGGAAGAGAAGCATGAGCTAATGTGACCGAGGCATAATTTGGTGGTACAGCATTCGCCATCATTGGATGAATTGCACTAGAAAAGTTTTGATTGGTGTAGGTCTGAGTGGGAATCGGTCGAGCAGGATCAAAATCAGGTGCCTGATTGACGGGATTCTGCATTTGCATGGGTTGTGACACAGAAATGTTATTTGGAACACTGACGGGCTGCTGGACTGAAGACTGAGCAGCAGCCGCTGCATTGGCCATCATTCTTGTTGGAGTGAGACGCTGTCCAGCAGCTGAAGAAGGAACTCCTTCGTTTGGTTTCTGTTGATGATGATGTGTTGGCAGCACTTGAGAAGCTACTGCTGCCTGTTGCTGCTGGGTGGGATACTGAGCACCTGGGTATGGGATACCAGGAGGGAGAACAGGGTGAGCTATCACAGCAGCTGGATCCATATGAGCTGATGAGAACAAAAAAGAAAAAAAAATGCTAAGTTAAACAAAATGCCACTATAACATTTGTAACAGCTCTCAGATTTCTTACACAAAACAAGCTATTCACAGTAATCATGGATCATACACTTTTTCAATCACAAAATTCCAGGACTTTTTGATTTTCTTTTCCAGGACATAAGATCCAAATACTTAAAATATAGTGAAACCATAGGTCTATTCAATCTGTAACCTACAACTTCCTACATCGTTGGGCAAACTTAATACAGAATGCTAAAAATGTTGTTCGCGGCAGCTAATCAGAAACTTAGAATCACAGATAAATACTGAAATACCAAAACTATCACTGAAAATGTAACAAGGTTTTATTTTGAGGTTTTTATAAACAGCGTATTACTGATTGAGAAAAATTTATTTTTCTACTTTGGCTTTAGTTCAATTGAAGTAAATTATAGAATAAAAAAACAACAACCCATAAATCTCTAAAATACATAGGGATGTGACATTACCCTTGAAATGCTTTCATATACCGCACAATCAATATATAAAATACTATTTATATTTCATTATTTTGAAAAAATGCTTACATTACAAAAGGTGAAATATTTGGAACTTTTACAAAGGACTATAGGGATTGTCATTTCTTAAATATTCACGGAAGCAAGTATTTGTGTTACATTTTATTTAGGGAAGGAATTTTTGACATAACACATACCTGCTAACATTGGCAAGAATTATTGCGTGGCACAGATAGACGCTTTCTTACAAAACGATCCAAGTCTTTGTGAAAAAGAAATATGAACCACAACATAACATTACAACAAACACGGACACTAATAAAACAAACTTAACACATGTGAAACATGAAGTTGCTTCCCCTGGTGAGGGCACGATAGGTAACATTGCGAGATTTAAGTTCGAAACTTCCACTAGTAAAAAAAAATCAGTCAGATGAGTTCAGAATTCCACACTTGACAACAGGAAATTTTTCATAAATTTTCCAATTTCGTTACATTATCGCGCGGGTTCTGATTTGGGTTCACCCGGCGTAATATTGGTAACTAAGGGGGTGTCAAGTGGATTGTGGTTCTGCGATTCCCCGATTCAGGGCTGACGCAGCTTCAGGATCTATTGATAGGGCGTTGTGATTCACACAGCAGATTTTCCTTTGGGAGTCAAAGTGTCTGCCGTGTGCCGCAATGTTTTTGCGAACGTCTATAATTAAAAAACAAAACAAAAAACAAATGTAAAATAATTTCTGAGTTCCTGCCGTAGAATACATTATTTCCATTAAATCCAGGGTTGAGCACACAATTTGCAACCAAGGAACACTCATTATAGTATGTAGACAAATTAACATGGAAAACAATTTATCAGTCATGTTTTGGCAAAATAATAAAGATACACACACATAATAGATTAGGACCCTGTGCTCGTTACCTCATGAATGTAAGTTGTTATATGTACTAAACTTGCAGTCACCTATTAATCATTTCATTATCATTGTCAACCATTATCAATCCACTGCTGGATGAAGGTCTCCCCAAGTTTCCTCCACAACGGTCTGTCTTGTGCCAGTCTCTTCCATGTCACTCCTGCATACTTTTGAATTTCATCCACCCATCTCCCATGTGGTCTTCTGGGTCTTTTCCTGACCCTTGGAATCCAATCTAAAATTTTGGCTGTCCATAGATGGTCTGTCCTTCTGGCAGTATGTCCAGCCCATTGCCATTTCAGGGATTTAACTCTGATCATGATGTCTTCCACGCTTGTCATTTTTCGGATCCACGAGTTCCTCTTCTTATCTCTCCTGGTTACACCAAGCATGCACCTCTCCATGCTGCTTTGAGTTGTCTGCAGCCTTTGTATGTCTCTTTTAGTTAAGGTCCACGTCTCTGCACCATACGTAAGCACTGGAAGGATGCATTGATCAAACACTTTTCTTTTAAGACATAATGGCATACTGCTCTTGAAAATTATGCTGTTTCTTCCAAAAGCTCTCCAGGCAAGTTTTGTATCCCAATTAATTTCTTCATCAATGTGACCCTCACTTGATATCTGCTGTTCAAGATAAACGTATGTGTCTGTTATCTCCAGCTCTTCTCCATCAATCGATAAATCTTCATTTCTTGAAAAAGCATTGAACATCACTTTTGTCTTCTGAAAGTTCATTTTTAATCCCACTTCTTTACTCTTGTCAGCAACTTCCTGAATCATACTCTGCAGCTCTGAAGGGGTAGTTGCAAAAATGACATCATCAGCAAAACGAAGGTGGGTTAAATAATCTCCATTAATCTTTATCCCCTTGTTTTCCCAGCTCAGCGACTGAAAGACACCCACCAATGTGGCATTAAAGAGCTTCGGAGATATGGTGTCACCTTGTCTCACTCCCTTTTCAATTTTTATGTGTGTTGTATTCTCAAACAGCCGAATCTTTGCACTTGCATTTTCATAGATGTTATTAATAATATTAATGTATGCATCTTCAATACCGCAGGATTTCAGAGCCATTGTAACTGCTGATGGTTTCACCGAATCAAAGGCTTTTTCATAATCGATAAAAGCCATGCACAATGGAAGTTCATATTCCCTTGCTCTTTCAAGTAGTTCTCTCAGTACATGGATACGATCTATTGTGCTGTAGCCACTCCTGAATCTAGCTTGTTCTCTCGGTTGAGCCATGTCCAGTGTTACCTTCAAGCGGTGTGAAAGAACTTTAGTGAAGATTTTATAAACCACTGATAGGAGGTTGATAGGTCTGTAGTTCCTGAGATCCTCAATGTCACCTTTTTTATGTAGCAGGATCATTGTAGCGTTGTTCCAATCCTCTGGAATCTTCCCTTCATTAAGACATTGAGTGAAAATTTGGGCGAGTACTGTTTCGATTTCTCCACTTGCTTCTTGTATGATGTCTACAGTAATTCCATTTTCTCCTGGAGCTTAATCCAAGGGCTGTGCACACTGCATTCATTAGTGATCAAGGCAATTTAACTGGGCATGATTAGAAAACTAGTTATAGAAGATGCAAAGTGATTACTTAGCTCAGAAAATTCTAAGGAACAACTAAATTTAAGTTTATATTAGAAAGTAATCTGATTTCATGGCATATTTTAACATAAAGCATTCATCAGCAAATTTCAGTAAAAGTCAAAATAACATACAAAAAACCCCCCAAAAAACCAGCTACTTGTAAAACACCAACTACTTACTTCCACCAGTGGCTAAAAAGTATGTTACGAAAATTAACAAATGGCGCACAAAAAGTTTCTCATATTAGAAGGAAGGTATCAGAGACAAAGATTTTCAAATAGCACAGTTAAAAGAGGAGATATAGAAGGAAACATGATATAAATCTATGTCTTTTAGTGGAAGGCAAAAGCTAGGCTAAGGAAAATGAACTTTTCAAATACGTCTCCCGGAAGCAGTGATAGCAAGAAAAAGGCTTTGACCTTTACAACCCACAGGGGAAAGTTGTACATTATTTGAAGAGGATCTTCTTACTGTAACAAAAATCTCATTCACTCCCCATCTTTATTAAAGTGAATGGCATACAGTAAAAAAAAAAAAAGAAATTTCTCAATAGGGTTTTTAGAAGTAGAGATACAGCTGCAAAACGAAAGTGCACAACCACCACCTAGTGGCAGAATTGTGAACTACAAACCTTCTCAAATACAAAGCTAAAGTGTTCCATATGATAAATGGTGTCACAGGAATTTTTCAAATTGGACAGTTAGAAGTACAGATATTGAACAAAATAGATTAAATATTTGCAAAATTGTGCATTATTTTGGGAAGAAAATACACAAAAAGAATTTTCATAGTTAGTAGTATCTGATCGAAACAGAATATTTTTCAATCAGGTTTTTAGTCCTGCAGATATTGCTGTAAATGGAAACGTGAACTTACGCCCTCTAGTGGCACATCTGTGCGTTAAGAAAAGTTAGAAATTATATGAGAAACATTTCACACCGAAAATGTTCTCCAACAAATAAAGAATTTTTCAACCTAGAAACAGATATACCTACAAAAATAAGATATTCATGAATGCCCCTGGTGGGAAAAAAAAACTATGTATTATTTTAAGCAGGAGGTATTCTCAAAACTGAGGTGAGCGGTATCTGTTCACGGAAGAATTTTTTCAATCAACTTTCTAGCTCAGATTTTGTTGCAAATACATCAAAAGCAAAAATTAACACTTGCGCCCCTGGTGGCCAAACCATTTTTACCAAAAAATGAAAAATTAGATGCAAACCATTTCCCCTCAAATGTTGTATCTGGCGCAGGAAGAATTTTTCAAATCGGACTTTTAGACATGGAAATATCGAGAAAATCGTGGTTTACCTTTACACTCCCTAGCGAAAAATTAATGCATTATTTGAAAAGGCACTGTAACTAAAATAATCTTTGATATTAGGTGTTATTGAAAAGAAAAATAAATTTTTCAATCGGATATTTAGAAGCAAATATATGAAATAAAATGCATTTTAAGTTCGATATGATCCCATTTGTGCCATCTAGCGACAAAATTGTGCATAGGAAAGAAACCGGAATGCATGGATCATCATGCTCACATTTTAAGCTTCTCAATACAAAAAGAATTTTACAAATCAAACTAATAGTTGCAGAGAGATGGTCTCTATGGCCTGACAGACAAAGCAATAACATAACATAAGCATGATGCAAAGGATGCTAATAATGCAGATTCAGTTCTTCTAACAGACAAGAAAACCAACAGCACCCTCCCCCCACCATATTTTCAGGGATGGGGTGGGAAATTTGTCAGTAGAAAAATCCTATACTACAAAACATCGCAGAGGGACAAAAAGGCAGAAATGGATAAAATTCCAGGACAAATAACAGAATATTAGGACATTTTCAAGATGGGTATGGACCATGTTTAATACAGCAAACTGTTATTAAGGATTGGAAAAATATGTTTTAGTGAAACTATGTCAAAAATTGGCACTGCATTGTTCACTCTGCTGTGATAACTCTACTGGTCTGGAAATGGCAGATTTCATTAGAGATATAAATAAAGTACTTATTTCAAATTGAATTTCACTTTAAAAAGGAGAACGAGGGCAAAACATTCAGTTTACCGATTGGTTTTGAGGAGACCATTAGAAATAGAAAAACAAGCACTTTATTACAAAAAAAAATCCAAGTATAGAGTCACCCTTTTTCACTATTATAGAAAATATTTAGAAAGAGGAATATGATCAGAAAAACAAAAAAATAAGAATACAGAGGTCGATTCATATTTATAGTGACAAAATAAAATGCATGTCATATGCAAATCATGTGGACCATGATTATGTAACCATGTGTATCTTGCAGCAGCAGCCTTCCACTTGGAATTTTGCTTTTGTAGTATTTAATGAGTGATTCTGTTCCGGGAGGGGTATATAATTGCCCTTTCCAAAGGTTATTTATATACTGCAATCCAAAAAAGGTGCAAAGAAAATGGTTGTGCGATTTCTAAAAATGGCATATATAGAGTAATTAAGTGTGCAAAAGAGAACTTTGCAGATTGCTCATGTGGGGCACAAATGCCAAAAAAAAAAAAAAAAAAAAAAATATATATATATATATATATATATATATATAGTTTTGCTCTTCAGTATATATATATGATACCAGTACCAGAGTTCCTCCAGTCCTTCCAGCAGAAGTTGCACATGCAATCAAGAACATGAAGCGAGGAAAAGCTCCAGGAGAAGATGGAATTACTGTAGACATCATAAAAGAAGCAAGTGGAGAAATCGAAACAGTACTCGCCCAAATTTTCACTCGATGCCTTAATGAAGGAAAGATTCCTGAGGATTGGAACACCGCTACAATGATCCTGCTACATAAGAAAGGTGACATTGAGGATCTCGGAAACTACAGACCTATCAGCCTCCTATCAGTAGTTTATAAAATCTTCACTAAAGTTCTTTCACACCGCTTGAAGGTAGCACTAGACATGGCTCAACCGAGAGAACAAGCTGGATTCAGGAGTGGCTACAGCACAATAGATCATATCCACGTGCTGAGAGAACTAATTGAAAGAGCGAGGGAATATGAACTTCCATTGTGCATGGCTTTTATCGATTATGAAAAAGCCTTTGATTCTGTGAAACCATCAGCAGTTACAATGGCTCTGAAAACCTGCGGTATTGAAGATGCATACATTAATATTATTAATAACATCTATGAAAATGCAAGTGCAAAGATTAGGCTGTTTGAAAATACAACACACGTAAAAATTGGAAAGGGAGTGAGACAAGGTGACACCATATCTCCGAAGCTCTTTAATGCCACATTGGAGGGTGTTTTTCAGTCACTGAGCTGGGAAAACAAGGGGATAAAGATTAATGGAGATTATCTAACCCATCTTCGTTTTGCTGATGACGTAGTCATTTTTGCAACTACCCCATCAGAGCTGCAGAGTATGATCCAGGAACTTGCTGACAAGAGTAAAGAAGTGGGATTAAAAATGAACTTTCAGAAGACAAAAGTGATGTTCAATGCTTTTACAAGAAATGAAGATTTATCGATTGATGGAGAAAAGCTGGAGATAAAAGAGACATACAAAGGCTGCAGACAACTCAAAGAAGCATGGAAAGGTGCATGCTTGGTGTAACCAGGAGAGATAAAAAGAGGAACTCGTGGATCCGAAAAATGACAAGAGTGGAAGACATCATGATCAGAGTTAAATCCCTGAAATGGCAATGGGCTGGACATACTGCCAGAAGGACAGATCATCGATGGACAGCCGAAATTTTAGATTGGATTCCAAGGGACAGGAAAAGACCCAGAAGAAGACCACATAGGAGATGGGTGGATGAAATTCGAAAGTATGCAGGGGTGACATGGAGGAGACTGGCACAAGACAGACCGTTGTGGAGGAAACTTGGGGAGACCTTCGTCCAGCAGTGGATTGATAATGGTTGACAATGATGATGAAAAGAGACATACAAAGGCTGCAGACAACTCAAAGAAGCATGGAAAGGTGCATGCTTGGTGTAACCAGGAGAGATAAAAAGAGGAACTCGTGGATCCGAAAAATGACAAGAGTGGAAGACATCATGATCAGAGTTAAATCCCTGAAATGGCAATGGGCTGGACATACTGCCAGAAGGACAGATCATCGATGGACAGCCGAAATTTTAGATTGGATTCCAAGGGACAGGAAAAGACCCAGAAGAAGACCACATAGGAGATGGGTGGATGAAATTCGAAAGTATGCAGGGGTGACATGGAGGAGACTGGCACAAGACAGACCGTTGTGGAGGAAACTTGGGGAGACCTTCGTCCAGCAGTGGATTGATAATGGTTGACAATGATGATGATGATATATATATATATATATATATATGGGATTTAAGGTCAGGTGATGCGCAACATCACAGCCTCTTCTGGACAAATGACAACCCCGCCTTCTTGTGGTACACCCTGTTCCCACTAAAGGGGCTCTGGCGACCGCCAATTGAGGTATAACTATACCATCGGGATTAGAGGAAATGCTATCCCACACCCACACTCACCAACCCGCTTGGCCAGCGTGGTGAGTTATAGCCAAACCCCTTCAAAATGACACTACAACTTAAATCTTGGCCCTCAGTCTCTGGTAGCTGGAATGTACCTGGCCAAGGCAGCGGCCAGTGCGACATGAAGGCAGAGGGTGCTAAGAATACCCGGAGGACTGGACTAGGCTGCCATCTGATGCTGACCTTGGCTACGTATAATGGACGCTCCCTATCTTCTGATTCAAGGCTTCTTGAATTGGAAGAGGAACTACAAAGGATCAAGTGGGACATCGTCGGGCTAAGTGAGGTAAGGAGAAAAGGAGAAGATCTCATTGAACTGAAAAGTGGACATCTCTTCTACTATCGTGGGACTGATACTGGCAGAACTAGTGGTGTTGGATTAATAATAAACAAGAAACTGAAGAATAAAGTTGCAGAAGTTGAAAGTTCCTCTGACAGAGCTGCACGACTTGTTATCCAACTCTCGAGAACATACCAGACTCAGATTATTCAAACTTATGCACCCACCACAAGTCATCCTGAAGAAGAAATTGAAGAATTTTATGAGGAATTCGTTATCTAAATAATAAAGGTAAGCAGCACTTGAAGATAATTATGGGAAATTTCAATGCAAAAATAGGGCAACGGCAACAGAATGAAACTTCAGTAGGTAAATTCGGTCACAGCAACAAGAAACCAGCGTGGAAATACTCTCGTAGAGTTTGCTGAGGCAGAAGGGTTTTTCATCTTGAACTCCTTTTTCAAGAAAAAGCCACACAGGAAATGGACATGGAGACATCCAAATGGGACGACAAGTGAAATTGATTTTATTATGTGTACCAACAAATTTGTCATAGAAGACTGCAGTGTGCTAAGCAAGTTCAACACAGGTAGTGACCATAGATTGGCGAGATGTAAGATGCACTTCAACACTAAACTCGAACGTAGCAAGCTCATAAGACAAACAAAATGTATTGACATAACCAACCTTAAAAAACACCATGATACCTTCAAGTTGGAACTGAAGAACAGATTCTCTGCTTTAGAAGGCCTAACATCGGAAGAAGTGGATATTTCTGAAGTTAACAGAAAAGTAACAAAAGCTGTTATGGAAACAGCAACAAAATTAGCTGGGTCTAAGAACAAGTTGCATGTGAACAAATTATCAGGAAAAACCAAAATGTTGATGCAAAAAAGAAGAGAGATGAGGACAACTAAAGAAGATGTGACTTCCAAAGTGGAATATATACAGCTATGCAAGACAGTACAAAAAAGTATCACTGAAGACGTAAGGAAATTCAACTGTGAACTAGTAAGGAAAGCAATTGAAAACAACCAAAGCCTAAAGATAGCAAAGGGACATCTCAGTAAGGGAAGAAAACAGATTATGGCACTGAGAAAAGAAGATGGTTCTGTAACAAGAAATAGAGGCAAAATTTTGACAAGAGTGAAAGATTTCTACTCCAAATTATATGAAAGGGATGATATATGTACTCCAGACATCATGAAAGGTACCAGTACCAGAGTTCTTCCAGTCCTCCCAGCAGAAGATGGAATTACTGTAGACATAATACAAGAAGCAAGTGGAGAAATCAAAACAGTACTCGCCCAAATTTTCACTGGATGCCTTAATGAACGGAAGATTCCTGCGGATTGGAACAATGCTACAATGACCCTGCTACATAAAAAAGGTGACATTGAGGATCTCAGGAACTAGACCTGTCATCCTCCTATTAATGGTTTATATAAAATCTTCCCTAAAGTTCTTTCACACCGCTTGAAGGTAACACTGGACATGACTCAACCGAGAGAACAAACTGGATTCAGGAGTGGCTACAGCACTATAGATCATATCCACGTACTGAGAGAACTAATTGAAAGAGCGAGGGAATATGAACTTCCATAGTGCATGGCTTTTATCGATTATGAAAAGCCTTTGATTCAGTGAAACCATCAGCAGTTACAATGGCTTTGAAATCCTGCGGTATTGAAGATGCATACATTAATATTAACATCTATGGAAATGCAAGTGCAAAGATTCGGCCGTCTGAGAATACGGCACACACAAAAATTGGAAAGGAAGTGAAACAAGGTGACAACATATCTCCGAAGCTCTTTAATGCCACATTGGAAAATGTCTTTCAATCACTGAACTGGAAAAACAGAAGGATAAAGATTAGTAGAGATTATCTAACTCACCTTTGTTTTGCTGATGACGTAGTCATTTTTGCAACTACCCCATCAGAGCTGCAGAGTGTGATCCAGGAACTTGCTGACAAGAATAAAGAAGTTTGATTAAAAATGAACTTTCAGAAGAAAAAAGTGATGTACAATGCTTTTACAAGAAATGAAGATTTATCGATTGATGGAGAAAAGCTGGAGATAACAGACACACACGTTTATCTTGGACAGCAGATATCAAGTGAGGGTCACATTGATGAAGAAATTAATCGGCGTACAAAACTTGCCTGGAGAGCTTTTGGAAGAAACAGCATAATTTTCAAGAGCAATATGCCATTATGTCTTAAAAGAAAAGTGTTTGATCAATGCATCCTTCCAGTGCTTACGTATGGTGCAGAGACGTGGCCCTTAACTAAAAGAGACATACAAAGGCTGCAGACAACTCAAAGCAGCATGGAGAGGTGCATGCTTGGTGTAACCAGGAGAGATAAGAAGAGGAACTTGTGAATCCGAAAAATGACAAGCGTGGAAGACATCATGATCAGAGTTAAATCCCTGAAATGGCAATGGGCTGGACATACTGCCAGAAGGACAGACCATCGGTGGACAGCCGAAATTTTAGATTGGATCCAAGGGACAGGAAAAGACCCAGAAGACCACATGGAAGATGGGTGGATGAAATTCGAAAGTATGCGGGAGTGACATGGAGAAGACTGGCACAAGACAGACCGTTGAGGAGGAAACTTGGGGAGACCTTTATCCAGCAGCGTATTGATAATGGTTGACGATGATGATGATATATATAAATAAAAATGTACCACATTTAGGAGCTGATGACAAACTGCAGAAAATTGTATGAGAGCAAGGGAAAGGTGGAAATTTGTGGTCACTTTGGGTGAAGCATGGATATACCTTAGTGGCACAAACAAAATCCGGGCAATATACACTCATTGTCATAAAAATCCACACACCAAGAAAAAACAACACAATTAATGCAAAACTCGGCAAATAGCTACAGGGAGGGCAGACATGCAAAAAGTTTTGTGTGATTTCACATGCCCACGCGTCCAAGACTAGCGCTGCATTCACAATCCTTGGGGCTTATCAGGCGCCGTGCACAGTAAGAATCAGGTGAGATTCCTGAGCAATAGAAATCTCAGGGGCCACTTTAGATGTGCGTACGGGCGACTGATGGAGGGTTAAGTGAGGCCATATCGTCGGGATGAGGGAAGAGTGGCCAGCATGACGAATCGGCAACCATTTGGGCTGGTCGGACCGTACGATGCGATCGTGTTGGGAGTAATGGACACGGGAAGGCACCCAGGTTCCGGAAGACCCAGACACACCACCAGCAGAGAGGTCCATGGGATCGTGAGAGCGGTACACACAGATGCAACGTCCTTTTCCAATATCCAGAGACATGGCAGCTGTACAAGGGACTCCTGTGTCCACCAGAACCATTTCCGGATGCCTGGGAGAGGCGAATTTACATTCTCGACGACCAACACCTGACCATCGCCGAAGTCGATTATAGT
The DNA here is from genome assembly GCA_039090855.1 of Macrothele yani. Lineage (NCBI taxonomy): Eukaryota > Metazoa > Arthropoda > Arachnida > Araneae > Macrothelidae > Macrothele > Macrothele yani. The sequence goes on from CM077004.1 coordinate 40,439,273, forward strand.
GGTGTCAGCAGCGAGCAACGTGGAATGCTACGGACTGGCGACACATAGTGTTTAACGACGAATCCCGCTTCTGTGTGGGAATGGACGACCACCGTGCCAGAGTGTGGAGGACCACAGGTGAGCACTACAATCCCAACCTAACCGTACAGCGGCACACGTCCCGAACAGCAGGCGAAATGGTCTGGGGAGCCATCGCATATGACAGCCGGACTTCCTTCGAGTAATCCAAGGGACATTGACAGCCCAGCGCTACCTACAGGAGATCCTGCGGCCCCATGTGCTGCCTTTCCTGGCGGGGTGGCTCAGAGCCATTTTCCAACAAGATAACGCCCGTCCACACAAGATTCTGATTTCTCAGGAGTGTCTCTGTCATGCTTTGACTCTTCCATGGCCTGCCAGATCCCCTGATCTCTCGCCCATCGAGCTCGTGTGGGACCAGATGGGACGCCAGCTTTCTCCATGTCCCAGCGTTCATGATTTAGAGAGTCAGCTGCAAAAAGTGAGGATCAATCTGTCCCAGGATAACATACAGCGTCTCTTTGACTTCATGCCAGACTGTATCACCGCATGTATCCAAGCACGAGGCGGTCCAACGAGGTACGAACGCTGACAGGAATGTGTACTGTATGTCGGTGGGAAATTGTTCTGCTGCTGTGATATTGTAATCACTTCTGTCCTTGGTAGGAATCATCTCACTACTAAAATCTCATTTCAATCCAACGCCTCCTTCTTGGTGCACGGATTTTCATGACAATGTGTACACTATCAAGAAAAAGGTGCTAAGGCATACACAGAATGGGTACGTGAATGCAAAGAAAGTTTTTCGTGTGGATTTATGGTAGTGGCAGGGTATTGCTGTAATGACAAGTCAAAGCAGAGAAAGTTTGCAAATAACACAAATATTAATACAGCTTATTATCAGACATTCTTGACCCAATTTCCTGCATAGAAATTCCATCTACATACAGTGGTGCTATGGCTTCAAATGTATGGATCCACCAAGATGAAGCTTCCAGCCATGCGGCTAAGTCCACAGTGGCATACAATCGGAGGATGGAAGCTGAGACTGAGATTCAAGCTATACTATTAGTCTCAATTCCTGTCAAATCCCCAGATGTCCCTCCCATGGATTTCTGTGGCTTTGGGTTACTTCTACGAGCCCTCAAAAGTACTCGACCCAAAACAATTGACGGCTTTTGGAAAACTTGCAAAGAGGAGTGGGAGAGAATTGATCTTGCCTGTCTGCAAAGGAGCCTGATACAGTGAAAGTTGCACTGCAGAAGGATAGTACAGGAACATGGTAAGCACATAGAACACAACAGAAGTTGACGGCATAGTATTTCATAACTCTATGATCCTGCAAGCTTTGTCATTATAAATGCAAAACAACTTCTGTATAATCACAAAGGCAAATGAGGGGAAAAAACAAAAAGCAAAAAATAAAATAAAAAGTATGCAGCTTGCCGGAAATCATGGAGCATTCTTATCCGTGGTAAAAAAATAACTTTCAGGTGGCGGACGGCAGGAAGAACGCCCAAAATATATCAAAGAAATGTCACAATATTAAAAACATCCAATAAAGAATTCCAAGATGTTTAATGAATATTAGAATCTTGAAACATGAAAATAAAATTTGCATGAATGTTGCTTAATATGATTTCAGAGATTTTCTACTCCCATAGCATATTCGATGATTCCCACACTCTGTAGAGATCAACGATTTCAGTGATGATTGTGGGAAGTTCGTGGAATTTGGAGTTGCTGTGGTAGTAGCAAACAGGAACAAGAAGGAAGACACTGAATTTTTGGTTGAAATGAGCATGTCTTTTGAATTCTTTCTGACATGAATTAAATTTATCAAAGTTATTCAAGTCATGTAACCAGTTAGAAAAAATCAACCGGATTTCTACAATTTATAAAACATCCAGAAATATAAAAAGCTATTAGCGGCTAAAAAGTATGTTATAAAATTAACAAATGGTGAAAAAAAAAAAAAAAAAAAAAAAGATATTGACCTTTACATCTATCTCATAGTGTGAAATCATTAAATCATTCCATAGTAAAAAGGTCAACACTCCCCTTTTTTTTAAAATTTCTTTTTTCTTTTTATGCATTATTTAAAGAGGATAATTCTCCACATCTCTATTATTGCAAATGGCATACAGTAAAAAAGAAATTTCTCAATGGGGTTTTTAGAAGTGCAGATCTCTTACCTTCTGCATTGTTTGGCATAACAGTCAGCAGTATTTCAACAATTTGTGATGACTTTTATGTACTAAAATTTGCTTGTTTTTAGTTTCTGTAGCAGTTTTTGGCGAGCTATTGATGGTCAAAAATGTTCAGACATTATGTTTCGAAGCTGCTTCCATTCTGCTAATTTTTTCGTTTCATTCCATTTATTTTTGGTTAGGTTCTCCCTGGTGTCAAAACGAAAACTGGCTGTATAGCGTTCAAAAATGAATTTCATATCTTATAGCAGAATCATTTTGTTGTACTGTGTAGTTGCCAGTACTGAATCATAGCCATACATCTAGCACAGCTGAGATTGGGAGAAATGGGATACTAACCTGGTCACTTTATTTTACAGACTCGCAATGATTCCAAACCACCAACAGAAAATAAAAGTTCAGTAATTTCCTGTGTTGTTCTAGTAAATATTACATCAAAAACATTGATAAACCTTCGCAGGTGTTGATAAAATAGCCATGATGAAATAAGAACACATGGAGAGTATCCCGATTCCATTGGATTCTGTCCGGTTTTCGAACCCAGTGTCAGGTTTTGTTTTTATTTTTTCCAAAAAACGTTCAGTCTTTGTAGAATTTTAATGATTTGTCATTCTTTTCTGTTTACCCATGACAGACCTTTCAAATGCTACAGTCGATCGCTACGGAGCACGGAAAACATCGAATATAGAATATACTACGGAAATAAAACATCTGGATGTTGTTTTTTCTTCAGAAAACTTTCAATTTTGATAGAATTTTAATGATGTCATTTTTTCCTGTTTGCCCACCCCAAACCTTCCAAATGTTATGAATTCTCCATAGTCACTACGAAAACCGTCGATCACTACGGAGTATGGGAAACAGAGTATACAACGAAAATAAAAAAATCTGTATGAAATAATGTTATTAACATCTGTTCAAAGTTTATTTTCATGTTTTCAGAATTCCAACATTGCATTCATTAAACATTTTTGGGACTTTATTGGATATAATTCGGGAATTTTTATGCCGTCCGTCGTCTGAAAATTATTGTTTTAGCACGGATGAAAATGTTCCGTAGTTTTCTAAATTTTGAATTTTCTTACTCCAAGTGTGCCCCCCACCGACTTTCTGGTTATATTCTTATGCTATATTTTTTTCTGATTATGTTTCTTGTTTTTAATATCTTCAGTAACAGCAAAAAAGAACAACTTCATATTTTAAAAGTTTTTTTCTAATGAAGTGCAGTTTTTGTTACTTCTAACAGCCTGTTCTTCAAAATCAATCAATACGGAAAGTATTTTTCCTTTTCTGCTTTTTTAAAGCTAAATTAAATTTCAAAATTCTGCTTGTGGTGGGATCAGCCTTTTCCATGGCCCGTAAAATTATTATCACAGCAGAGTGAACAATACAGTACTGATTTTTAATTTTGCTGAAAAACTTGTGCTTACCCATTCCTTTAGTAACATTTTACTGTTATAAAGGGCAGAGCAGGAGTTTTTTTATTTTGTTTAAAGCAAAATTCACACGTGCAAAGGAAACGCGACTCTGCGTGGAATGAAAGACTGCGGCAGCAAGTGAAGTCCCGATTTTCAACTTTTGATTTCTTTTTGTAAACAAAAGGGAAAATGCTTGCCCTTTTGTTTGCTGTTAAGCAAGAAGTGCCTAAGCAATGGAAAATCATGCATTTTCAGAGACAAACTTAAAAAACAAGCTGCTGAAGACGAGTTGTGATATCACAGTTCCATCTAAATTCTAACGCCACAGGTGTCCATTGCCAATATGGTTACTTTGTGCCCCAACTTAAGTGGAAAAACAAAAAACAGCCACCAAAGTTCTTGAAGAGTGAATCTATAAATACACCATACCCACTTATTTGCAGAGGGAAGGGCTGTTTTTCACCTTGTGTGAGTTGGATGATTTGAAAATGCCTTTACTATAACAGGAGTGTTTAAAAATATGCACATAAATTCTTTAGCAAAGAAAAATCTGGCTGGCCACCAGTCCGTGCGGACTGGCAAATTTTAAAGCGTGACGACTAAAGTCTTTTTCTACCGGACATTTTATTTTATCCAGTCGCCACGTGGCGGCCGCTACTTTTAATCTTTACCACAAGGTAAATGGCATCTGGTGTTGAAAGAATTTTTTAAATCTTACATTTAGAAGCTGAGATATTACGAAAACAAGATTATACATTGGCGCCCTCTAGCGGAAAAAATTGTGCATTATGTTGGGAAGAAAATACACAAAGAGTTTCATAGTTAGTGGTATGTAACCAAAAAATTATTTTTTACATCATGCTTTTAGTCCTGCAGATATTGCTGTTTAGCAGTGGAATTTTAATTTCCCCCCTGAACTACGTACGGGAGTTCAAATTTTTGGAACATAATCACCTCTGTGATATTTAAATGTCTGGCGCCATTTTGCGATGGGATGCCAATTTTCTCGCGCATTTTAGTTTAATTCATTGCATTTTGCGAAAATAGTGATCGTAGCTTAACCTCTGCATATACGCCCCTGGCGGGGAAAACTGTGCTCTTATTTTAACCCGGAGATATTCTCAAAAAGTTTTCCAAGGTGAGCAGTATCAGTTCACGTAAGAATTTTTTCAAACGAGTTGTCAGAAGCTTAGATTTTCCTGCAAATACATCATAAGCAGAAATAAACACCTATGCCCACTAGTGGCCAAACAGTTACATTATAAATGGAAACGAAAGGTAAAAGAATCTTTTCAATTTGATATTTAGAAGCAAATATATGGAATAAAATATATTTTGAATTTGATATAATCTGCATTTACGCCTTCTAGTGGCAAAGTCGTGCATTGGAAAAAACCCAGATTGCAAGGATCATCATTCTCACATTTTACTTCCCAATGCAAAAATAATTTTTCAAAATTTTAAGGTGTCCACCGACAAACAGTTAACCTAAGCACAATTGGGGGGGGGGGAGGGAAAGGCGTGCTAAAAAAGATGAAAAATTAATAAAATTTCACAAGAACTAGACGTTTTTTCTAATGAAAATAAAAAAAATCACACATTCCCTTACACTGGTTTCGAAAACTTCCATAAATTTTGGGTAAACTGTAAAACTTAGCAGGCATGGATGGATACAAGTGGACTCAGGATGGCAGAAAGGATGTTTTAATAGACTTGATCCTGATTTGCTTAGTACTAAATCAAAGTAAGTTGGGACTAGGGAATTCTTATTCCACTTAGTCCAAACTTAACTGGCAAAAAATAAATTCATACCCCTGCATGGGTCCACAGATGTCCAGAAACAGCATAACCACATACACATGCTAAAAACAGCACATTTGAGAAAAAGTAGAATCGTTAAGACTGTGCTGTAAACCGATTTGGTTTCTAAAGGTGCTAGTTTACCTTAGAGGACAAGACCAACAGATATATTTTCCACAGAGGCTAGTGGAAAAACAATTGGCTCTGAAAATCTCAAAAGAACAATGTGCCAGTGGACAAACATGGAACTAATGCACCATAACAATTGCCGAGAAAATCTACCTTATTTTTTTACTTTTTAAGAGTAACAACACTGTCTCCATGAAGCTGCTTTTAATAGCTCTATGTTTCGTATTGTGCAGACTTACCAAACTTCCAAGAATTGAAATCCATATGAAACTGCAATGAATGTTTAACTGATGTCTAATTAACTGATATAGTGAAAGTCTTGATAACAAACTTATGGATTAATAAGCTGATTGTGAAAATATATCGATTTTATAAATGTCATAACCTCTAGTTATGATATCACGAGGTATTTCCTGCTAACAGCGCTTAAACGCAATTGACACATAATTATGTTAGGCTTTATTATTAGGCTACATATACACAGATAAAAATTTAATATGATTTAATTTGTAACTGCAAAAGTACATTATTGCAGTAACTTTTTACTTAAGAGAGATTTTGCTCTTGAATTTTAGTGCCAAAATGTCTGGATACCTTAAAAAAAAAATGCAATTTCATGTCTCGTGTGAGGTTGGTATTTTTAATTTTTATCACTTTTTTAAAAGTTACCACTAATCCTAATACGGCAGCCTTTCTACTGAATCTTTCCTACTGGGCAGCGAGGAGAGGGCTGGGACACAGCTGGCAAAAGTCAAACACAAAAAATAAGAAACCACTTCATGCACAAAAAATATGAGTGTGGTGTGTATTGTCACATTGGCGAATCATTGGGCCCGTCTTTCAGGAAATAGCCACAACAGCCATCCATCTACATAGAATTTTTCAGGCATTCATTAACCAGCTGCACCCTGAAGAACTGCTCACTGGATATTTTCAACAGGATGGGCCAACTTGCCACGCATCACATGTGAGCATAGCTGAAATTGAGTCATTCTGTGGAGATCGCGTGATTTCTAAAGGAATATGCGGGTGTTAGATCTCCTGACCTAACACCCTCTGATTTCTTTCTCTGGGAGTATCTGAAATCAGTGTTGTTTCAAAACAAGCTGACAACCCTTAAGGCATTGAACAATAACATTTGCGAGGCAGTGGCAGTGATTAGGTCAGAGCAACTGGTGCGAACTTTCCGAAATGTGGAGTCTCCTGTTTAAGCCTATCTCAATGCATAGGGCTGACATTTTCAACATCTCTTATGATATGGTTCTGTTTTCCATGGATAAAAGTATGTCCCTACCAAATATAATTCCATTACTATAATTATTCACGATGTTATTAATAAAAACTTAGGTAAAGTAGCGAGTGGAACACCCTATATTAAATTCTATAAGCTGAAAAACAATTTTTTTTTACAGAGATGCCAGCTTCTGGAAGTCTGCATGCTTTCAGAATTTCAAAATCTACTCCATCTTGCATTTTTTTACACAGCAGAATTTTCACTTTGCTCAGCTAATCATTAGCAGCATGTTACAAACATTAGCTGACAGATTTCAGCATTTAGACATACAGATAAGAAAGGCAGATATAGAACATCAGAAAATTTTTCCAGAAAGGAAGTCAAAGCATCAGAAGGTCGTAACTGATTTTCTAACATGGAAATGATCCACAGGGAAGTCTACGATTTTGTACTTTCTGTGTTATACTTTTCACCTGTGCAGATCCGAGAGACTCAAAGTACAAGGCACTGAAATGAAATACATTATATCACAGTGAATACTGCAGTCTTTAAAGATGTCTTAAGTTAGTGTGCTTCTTCTCACTACTTTTTAAGGGATACCAAAGTCATACTTACATTCAATACCAATTTGTGATTCTTGCAAAAAATTCAGATTGCTTTGAACTGAAAGAACATCTTGTACTGGGCGTGTCTGTTCATTATAGACTAGTGGTGTGCTTTCAGCTTGAAAGAATGTTTTATCACTTGCATTAGGTGGAACACCCGCTTGCTGCATTAACACAGAATTCTCATCCTACAAAAATAAAAAATAAAAATTCTGTAGGATAACACATACAAAAAACATTACTTTTTTAGTGAACACATATAAATCCAAGCGGAAAAAATCACACAAAAGTATGAAATCAAAATCTGCTCATCGCTCAAGCTATTAAAAAACAACAACAACAAAAAAAAAAACCTACCCAGCATCAGTACCTAGCCACATGCTTTACTTTACATCAGTTATATAATTATGAATCAAGGTTCGCACTCTTCCAAGCAAAATAAATTCAAGCACTTTTCAAGGACTTTTTAAACCCGAATTATCATGTGTTTACTGTCGATCGGTCATTAGGTGGGTATTTTAGTAAGTTCAGACCATTAATCTTAGCTGGGGTAAGCACACCTTTAATGACCTGCCTGTTGCCCCTTGACCCCTGTTGGTTTATTTTAATAACTTTGAATTGCCCCTCTGTTTTGGTGCTTTTCAAAATCATTTTATTTTGTGGAATATTTTGAAAGGGTACATATTACTTTCATATTTATGTGCTGGCATGATCCTTATTGTTTGTTTTAACTTTTTATTTTTGATGCACAACTTTGATGCATTTTTTGACGCAGCCAGGAGACGAAGAGTCCACGCATGAAGCACAAGGAACTCCTGCAAGTTCCACCTTCCAGCAAGAATGCATCTCTACCCCCAGTAAACAGATGCCCATCACAATTTGCAAATACATCATTCCACTTATGTTACTCACATGGCTGACGCTTTACTCTGTAGTGATATCATAGCCAAGGCATGAGCTGTCCACAAGCTCCCCTGGGTTGAACTCAAGTTCTGCGCTATTTGATCAGCTTGGTGTTTTATCAGAACTATACAGAAATCTCCTATACATCTTTTTAGCGCAAACAATTATTTAACACATGCTCTTTCATATCATTACTTAAAAAACAAAACAAAAAATTCAAGTACTATTTACAGAGCCTTAAACTTTTTCAAGTACTTTCAAGGACTTGAAAATGAACTTTTAATTCAAGGACTTTTCAAGGTTTTCAAGGAGCATACGAACCATGTCAATAGTTAATAGTGCAGCATAAATTTAAGAATATATGAAATACAGATGCACAAATGAAATTATTTTTCCGAGTTTCACCCAGATGTTTATTTCTTGCAATACTGTGATACTGAGACACTCTGAAAACACAATAAGTCTCCTCTCATCAGTGAACCAAATAAAGTACTTCAGATACTACTGTATAAGCTGAAACATTGCACTGCATTATACAGGAACCAAAACACCTCAATCCACAATACTCATAGCAGAGTCCAGATTATATGCAATTGCATATTTTCACCATTAAAATGATCTTTTAACATATGCTTAATTAAAAAAAAAAAAAAAAAACAAGCTTTAATCTCCTGAAATCTTAAAAAGCAAACAATTGCCTAAACTCAAAGAACTCCTAAACATAATGGCAGATCAGAGTCCATAGCAAAATGGCACCAGCAGAAACTAGAGTTTGAGATGGTTAAAAAAATGCTGTTGTAGCAAAAATGCTAAAATGGCGGAAAAAGTTGCAGCAAAATGCTAAAGATAGCCAGCAGCTTTTGTCACTCAGAAAATCATAACCTCAATTGAATCATTCACACTAACAACACTTTGGACATCAGTGGAAAACTAATGTTTTAAGGCCTTGCAGGAATGCCCTAGATGCCACAGCTGACTCTGGTTTAAACTTGAACTTTGAATGGGGAAGGTGGTGTAATCCCTCTAACCTCCATAATCTTACCCCCTACCACCCTTTATGGAGTGGTCTAGAATGTATGGAGTAGTCTAGAATGTATGGAGTGGTCTAGAATGTATGGAGGGGGTAATTGTGCCAACAGATACTGTAGGAACATATCTTAAGGATTAAGAAAATAACATTGGCGAATTGTGCATTGGAGCAGAATCTGCTGGTGCCATTTTGCTATGGACATTAACTCTTCGCATTTCCTGAAAATAGCAACTATAACTTAACCTCTGACTGAAACCAATGAAAAAATAATTAACTGTTCTCCACATGTGGCAACAAGAAATGCTGCATCAGAAATGTTCTCCGCCGATAGGCTTACTTTGGCATTTGAAATTTCCTACCTACAATTCCTTCCATTTCCCACAAAAGCTAAGGTGAAATTCATACGAAGCTGCACTCATGTGACATTTAGTTTTGTGAATAAATTTTCAAACCTAATAATCTCATCAACTAAAATGGTAACTATGTCAAATCAACATAGCAGACCTCTGGGTACATGTGCCACATTTGATCTGTGAATAATTTAGTGTTCCAGAAAAACAGAGGTTTGCTAGTGCAAGTTAGTGGCCAAAATACCTAAAATTAAATCAAGCCAGAAAGTTTTAACCAAAGCATGCATTTCCAACTTCTGCAAGGACTTAAGCATTGATAGAAAAATTGCATACTCAGCAATTTGTGAAAAAAAAATTCCCTTGCAAAAAAAAGTTTCAAATTGATCAGCATGTAAAAAGCACTCTTCACACAGCGAAAGAAAATGAGCAAAATTAAGGACTATACCCCAATAAAGTGTCATAATGAAAATCATAAATGCATAATTTGTGCTGTTTTCTTTAGTGCATATAATTCAGTCTCTACTCATAGCACAGGTTTAAAAACTTTTAAATTAGTTTCCCGAGGTAAGGATCATTTCATCCTAAAAATGGAATTTTTCGCCACAGAATTGTGTGTAGGCCTTCTTTTCAATAGTATTTTACTTTTGCTTTTATGATTTTTTGCTGGTGACCAAGTGATCTTTGATTTACCACTTACAAAGTCTGCACAAGTAGGTATAGCTCTTTAACTGGTGGTTCAGGCAGTGTTTAAGCTGTCACTTGCATTTTCACCAAATTGTGATAAAAAAGGTAAATTTGAGACAAAAAAAGTCTCCACTGAATCACCAAATGTTTCCTGTCAATTTTTCTTTCATCATCCCACCCACTCCTGCTTCGCCCTTGCATTGCTTTTAACCCTCTAACGACCATAACGCCCGTACATACAAACGAACATAGCCATCCAAAATGCCTGTCTAGAGTGAGTCAGATTTCCTACCCTTACCTGTTCTTTAAATTTGCACCACCTATGAGGGATCAGCAGGAGTCACCGTCAGTCACCATTGTTGTTACTAAACAAAGAAGTGAAACAATAGACAGTTTCGGGCATTATGGTATTTAGAGTGATACAAGATTTTAGAGTCATGGTCGTTAAAGGGTTAAGAGTGTATGCCCGTATAATACAGTCTTCGTGCCGAAACGCCTGTCTAGAGTGAGTCAGATTTCCTACTATTTTTTTTTTTTTTTTTTTTGGTTGGAGGTTTAACGACCACCGTGAGCAACTCAATGGGCTATAAGCAGTTGCCCGTCCCTAATTTAGGGTCACTGGTTCCAGGGAAGGGAAAGAGCCAGTGCCGTAAGACAAACACAACATCCATGCTTCACCGGGATTCGAACCCGGACCCCGTTCGGACGAATGATCAGAGGCCATCGCTTAGATCACTGCGCCACCGGGGCGGCGATTTCCTACTCTTACGTGTTCTTTAAATTTGCACGACCCATGAGGAATCAGCAGGAGTCATCGTCAGTCACCACTGTTGTTACTAAACAAAGAAGTAAAACAGCAGACAGTTTTGGAAGTTATGGTATTTAGAGTTATACTATTGGGTTGTCGGAAAAGTCACGACTTATTTTAGCCATGTTTTGCAAAGATCATTTATTGATAGAAAGAACAAAGATTAATGATATAATGCCCATTTTGTTCGATAACCTTTTGCCATCTTTCAGTGAGCTGCAGGATGCCTCATTCATAGAATGAACATGTCTTTTGTGGCGAAAAACTGTACAAGGTGCTGATTTACAGCCTCATCTGAATTGAACGTTATACCACACAAGGACTGTTGAAGAGAGCGAAACAAGTGAAAGTCTAACGGCGCAAAGTCAGGCAAGTATGCTGGGTGTGGCAACACACCCCACCCAAGCTCCAATAATTTTTGGCGGGTGATCAAAATTGTGTGTAGTCACGCGGTGTCGTGATGGAACATAACACCTTTACGATGAACGAGCTCTGGACATTTCTGGATGATGGATTCGTTCAAACTGTCCAATTGCCGACAGTACACATTCAAATTGATTATTTGGTTCCATGGTAGGAGCTCGAGAAACACGACACCTTTAAAATTCCACCACACTGAGATCCGACCCATCCGCTGATGAATGTCTGCTTTGGATGTCGTTTGAGGCGAAGCAGTACGTCGGGACCAAGACCATTTGTGCAGCACATTGTTGTACACAATCCACTTTTCATCACCAGTCATCAGTCGCTTCAAAAAAGGATCGTTTTCCTCACGTTTAATGAGCACATCGCAGATGTTTATAGCGCCGTCAATTGAGCTTCTTTGAGTTCATGAGGAACCCACACATCGAGCTTGCTTACATATTTTTTTTATTTTTGATTGGAGGTTTAACGACCACCGTGAGCAACTCAATGGGCTATAAGCAGTCGCCCGTCCCTAATTTAGGGTCACTGGTTCCAGGGAAGGGAGAGAGCCAGTGCCGTAACACAAACACAACATCCATGCCTCACCGGGATTCGAACCCGGACCCCTTTCGGACGAATGATCAGAGGCCATCGCTTAGACCACTGCGCCACCGGGGCGGCTTTGCTTACATATCCCATCTTCTTCAGGTGATCGCGAACGCTTGAATGATGGATGGGCAATGTGCCTGCAATCTCTTGTGTCGTGTAACGTGGTTTGACTCTATCAATGCCTTGATTTGGTCGTCATCAACCTTGATGGGCCTTCCAGACCGAGGAGCATCATTGAGGTCAAAATCACCAGGACGGGATTTTGCGAACCACCGCTGGCACTGACGTTCTTGTAGAGCATTATTACCGTACACTTTACACAACTTTTCACAAGCTTGACGCGCGTTCTTCATTTACTGAAGTAAAATATGGCGAAAATGCACAGTTTGGTCTTCCATCTTCAACTTGATGTCAAACCTCTGCAAATCAATCAAATTGCTCACTATTCCTTTTAGACTGCAGCTAGAACTAGCACCTGTCGAATGCCATAGCGATAACAGAGCCTCTAGTATTTCCAAAACCGCCTAACCGACATCGGGTGCCAAAATACGTCATGACTTTTCCGACAACCCAATAGATTTTAGAGTCATGGTTGTTAAAAAGTTAATCCCCATTATTGCACCCACCCCTGCTTCACACCTACGTTGCTTTTTTATCCGTCATTTTTTTGTTCCGTCATCACTGCTTTGCCCTATTGTTGATTTTTTATCCCCAATGTCTTTTCCAGGGTTGGATTAAGGGGATAGGAGTCTACAGGGGCTATAGCCTTGGGCCCACCATGACCAAGGGTCCAGGAAGCATGACTGTGCAAATAATAGATAGATAGGTAAAGAGAGGTTTATGAAATAGTTTCACTTTTGTCTTGTATGATTTTTCACATGGTCAGAAACAGGCTGGAAGATGAACAGGTTTAAAGACAGTGACTCACCAAGGGTAAAGGTCACAGTATACAGGGATTTGGCGAGAGTTTCAGCTTTTTCACTACCATCCACATACACCTCACATTTTGCACTGGGAACATTAATGGTCGAAGTCCCCTGTGGCTTCACATTGCATACAAAAAAGATGCACTAAGAAAAGTATACAATGCCAGATCATTAGAAAATCCAAGACAAAATGTACAAATCTTAAGCTTTTAACTCATATCCTTGTGAGAACAATGAAAAATACAGCAACTTATTATAAAAACTCTGCAGATAATTTAATAGTTAAATTTTTGTTTTGTTTTAACGGACTTCAGAATAATTCCCCGTCATAAGTTCTTTGGGGGACAACTCACGACGTCTTAGCCTTGGGGCCGACTCAAATGTCTTAGCCTAGAGGCCCACTAAGGTCTTAATCCAACTCAGGCCTTTTCTCCTATTGCAGAAAAGCACTGGTGAGCCTTGAGAGCACATTTTGCAAGGGCTTTCCTGCGATGGATAAGAAAAGAGGCGCTTCACCGCAGGAGCAGCATGCCACATTTTGGTTTAGGTTGACTGGTCGACATGTCAGTGTGTTGTCGGTCGTGACTTTTTGATCAGTCCCAGTCTTTGTAGATATTTTCACAAACTGCATGCATCAGCAAATATAAGTAATTTTTTTTTTGTTAAAATTGGAATAGTAAAAGCTTATTTGCTTTTATTCTGGAATTCTATTTAAAGCACAAAATTTTATTTAGCCAATGCAATGTGTTTATAAATTTTCACATGCAAATACAGCAAAAAAATAGAACAGTAAATTTGGCTTATCTGCATAGCAGCTTGCTAAAAATGTTCATGACTTGGTTTAAAGCTGAATGTTATTATGGAGTTCCACATAATGCAAGAATCACATGCAACCACACAAAAATGAATGTGAGAGAAGAAAAAAAAAAAAAGTAAAATTCAGCTGCACAGGTGGAAATGGAACACTTTACCATCTCATGGACCAACCACATTGGGCAGGTGCTTCTTTACATTTGCTTCGGGCCAATAGAAACTGATAAAAGTTGACATCATATTGTGTAATAGGAGATCCACATTTCAAATCAAAGTCCTGCTATAATTAAGGCAGGTGCTTCAAAACCAGCAGAATCCCTGGAAATTGGTTTAAATTGCTTCATTGTACAAAATACAAATTGCTTCATTTACTCGAAACCGGAGTGTTCTGGGTGGCGAAAGAGTAACATGACTGAATGGAGACAAGAGTTCCATTCCCATTTCAAGACAATGCAATCTTCCAAGTTTTTCGAAGTGTACAGCACCATACTTGTCAGAAGCTTGAAGGCTATGGCATCTTTATGCTGAAACAAAGTAGCAATTAAAAGAATCACTTTCTTCAGATGTTAATACTTACAAGTGGTTGTGGAATCCTTTCCACAATACTAGGTGGGACATCATAATCTTCTGTTGTGTAAGCACCACTTCCTCCTTCCATATCAGGAATTACTTCGTTAAGGGTCTCTTGCTCCACATTTAATTCTGCTGCATCATCTGGCTCCTCATTCTCAGTTTTGCTAAAGTAGCCACATGAATGGACCTTTAAAATGGTTTCTTTCAAAGATTTATCTGCAAGTTGTTAAAGTACACAACTGAGAAATCTATAACAAGCATGACAAACCATTTTTATATACATATATAAAACAGGGATGTAAGGTCAGGTGATGCGTAACATCACAGCCACTCTTTGACAAATGTCAATCCTGCCTTCTCGTGGTACATCCTGTTCCCACTAAAGGGGCTCTGACGACCGCCAATAGCAGTATAACTATACCATCGGGATTAGAGGAAATGCTATCCCACACTCACCAACTCGCTTGGCCAGCGTGGTGAGTTATGGCCAAACCCATCCAAAATGACTTCACAACTTAAATCTTGGCCCTCAGTCTCCGGCAGCTGGAATGTACCTGGCCAAGGCAGCAGCCAGTGCGACATGAAGGCAGAGGGTGCTAAGAATCCCCGGAGGACCGGACTAGGCTGCTATCTGCAGGGATCATAGCATACTTCTGGAAAATTTTAGGTAAGAATTTTAGGAATTTTAGGAATTTTTAGAAAAATTTTAGGAGTGTATTTCAATAAAAACTAGATGTATATTTGTATACATCTAGTAAAACAACTTTGTATACATTGTAAAGAGTTTGCTTCACACCCTTCAACCATATATACTGATAGACTGCGCACGACATCAAAATTTCTGGCTCCAACATAAAATCACATGACAACAGTCAAAAAGATGGGTTACACCTGCTGTGCTTATGGTTGCTCTGACCGATATAGTAAAGAAAGTTCTATGATTTTTCATGGGTAAGAAACAAATTAAATACCTAAGTCAATAAAGTTCAATTACTTAACCAAAAACTTGCAGCTATTGATATAAAAATATAGTAACTTAAGAAAAAAAAATGGAATGCATGTTCTAAATTCTTCGCAAATGTTCATCACATTATAAATCACAAAATGTAAACAACACGATCATGCATGTATATAGCTCATAAGTAAACTTGCCTGAAGAGTTTTCATTATATATGAGGTGCATTCACATAATACACCGAAAACACTGAAGTTCTGCAGCGTAAATTAGTAATCATAACAGCATTTGTACACGAAATTTGGAGTCTGATGATGACGTGCCCAATGTTTGAGCCATGGCGGCTTTGATGCAGCTATTGCCAATGCGCAGTCCATTAGTATATATGGTCGAAGTTCACACCCAAATTTTTTGCATAACGTCTAATGTCTAAAGTTTAAGTATGATTTACTTTTAATGTTCAGTTCTTATCTTTTCACGTGTTATTATCATATTCAAGTATATTTACCACATTCAAGTTTCACTTTGAACATTAATATGCTGTTGAACCAGAAGCAATTCACGATTTTCACAGTAAAGTTTTCAGGTTTCACATTAAACTATAATATCCTAAAAAGGTAATTGAAAACCAAGAACTATGTACAATTGTTCACTGAATTACTTTTTTCACATTATTGTTTTAACCTTTTCCTGATTAGCCTATCTTTTTCTGCTTCCACCACAACTAATTTACTTTCAGTTTTCTTTATTTCAGCTGAACCTTGTATGATCAAGTTAGAGGCAACTGCTATTTCAACAGTATTTTGTTTTTCTACAGCTTTTCTCATTCTTTCTGTTCCCTCTTGAATTACTGCTAGGGAGGCTTCTTTATCTTTTTTAAGCCTATTTATTTCTGCATCATTTTCTTTTATTTTGTCATCAAATTCAGCTTTCCTTTTTTTCTCTAGCTGCTTTTCCTTATTTTCCCTCTCTTTCTTCGAAAATAAAAGCATAACAAACAGCGCGAAAACTAGCTCATAAATAGAATATTTGAAACACTCTCAATGTATGCACTCTCAATTATTAGGGATGGTAGAGGGGAAGGGAACAGAACTGTCCAAAATTAGCATGTTTTCGTTGCGCTAGGGCACTTAAGCACGGCTGAATTCCTTCAGATACCCCCAATGTTCAAATGATTGAAATGTGCTGATGTTCATGGAATGAAATGGTTGATCAGCTATGATGACCGCATAAAAGTTCGGGGTGGGGGTGGGGGGGGGGGGAGGGCTTTATTTTTTTTATTATTTTAGTTTATGCAACATTTTACATCACTCTAGTATTTATAAACTGAAAACAGTAACTCAGACGTCTGAATAAAAACGTGTTTGTAATTCAAATAGAGTCCATATCATCACAGAAAAAAAAATTTAAGGATCACTCTGTTTAAATAAACCATGGCATCTAAAAAAAATAATTCACTTGCTTTTCCCGTAATTTATAATTACTGTTTCTTTTTTTCAATCCGATTATGCAACGTTTTTTTTTTTTTTTTTTTTTTGCATCTGCTAAAGTTCCTAACGGAATTTGGCGAAATTTGCACTAGAACTTTAGAACTTTATTGTGATGTATCTTAACTACTGTAAAAATTTTACTGTGTTATTTTCAAAATTCAGAAAAATGGATTTCTGAAAATATTCTCCTAGTCCTTTTGTGCTGTGGAAGTGATAAACAGGTGTTTGCTTTCTTCCCAACCAAGGGCTTCAGATCAGCGCTCCCAGCTGTCAATCAACCGTTGCTATGGTAACACCCTTTCTGCTGGAGGCTCACTCTGTCCAAAGAGGCACACATACTTGTCCATAATAAAAATTACCAATGCTAACTTTTAAACTTTTAAAGTTTTAAACCGATTCAACTGGAATTTTGGAAGTGAGCTTCTGTAATCCAATTACAGTGAATGTAAAAATTTCAGCCACTTTCGTGAAAAATTCGCAAAGATAGTTTTCTTATTTTTTATCAAGTAGTGGAAGTCTCTTGAGGGGAGGGAGGGTGGCATGCACATAAACAAGAAGATGAATGTGTTGTTCAGGCATATTCCTCACTGGTGGATGCCAGCTGACTTGGTACATACGCGACCCCCATGCAAATGCTAAATGCCTCTTCTTTCCCCTTCTGTTCTCAATTGTCGGACGGACATCAAGCTCCCCTTCGACCTACTATAATCATCCAATTTTATTGCACTGGAAGTAGTGCCTTTTTTTTTCTTTTTTTCCCCCAGCAAAATTAGGATTTGGTCCCCTTCGGAAACAAACCGCTGCCGGTGGTTTCTTTGAGAACAGAGAAAAGGAACTTTAAAAAATGAAGGGGTAACAGTAACACGATTTCCTAAAAGGGTATTTTTTAAGCACTAATTTCAAATTTCAAGGCTTTTCAAGACGGCATTAAAAAAACATCGTTTTTCCAGGATATTCTAGGCCTTGAAAACGTAATCATGATTTTCCAGGACTTTCCAGGTTTTCAAGCACGCGTGCGCACCCTGCGTAATGGTAAATTTATTGGTGTTAATAACGGTTGTGTTTTTAATAAATAAGCTTACGAAAATTTTAGGATGAATAGCAAATTTTAGGTATAATTTTAGGAATTTAAGGAGGGTCACAAAATATTAGGAATTTTAAGAGGAATGCGATCCCTGTATCTGATGCTGACCTTGGCTACGTATAATGGATGCTCTCTATCTTCTGATTCAAGGCTTCTTGAATTGGAAGAGGAACTACAAAGGATCAAGTTGGACATCGTCGGGCTAAGTGAGGCAAGGAGAAAAGGAGAAGATCTCATTGAACTGAAAAGTGGACATCTCTTCTACTATCGTGGGACTGATACTGGCAGAACTAGTGGTGTTGGATTTATAATAAACAAGAAACTGAAGGATAAAGTTGTAGAAGTTGAAAGTTCCTCTGACAGAGCTGCACGACTCGTTATCCAACTCTCGAGAAGATACCAGGCTCAGATTATTCAAACTTATGCACCCACCACAAGTCCCCCTGAATAAGAAAACGAAGAATTTTATGAGGAAATTCGTCATCTAAATAATAAAGGTAAATAGCACTTAAAGATAATTATGGGAGATTTCAATGCAAAAATAAGGCAACACCAACAGAATGAAACTTCAGTAGGTAAATTCGGTCACGGCAACAGAAACCAGCGTGGAAATACTCTCAGAGTTTGCAGAGGCAGAAGGGTTTTTCCATCTTGAACTCCTTTTTCAAGAAAAAGCCACACAGGAAATGGACATGGAGACATCCAAATGGGACGACAAGTGAAATTGATTTTATTATGTGTAACAAAAAATTCATCAGAGAAGACTGCAGTGTGCTAAACAAGTTCAACACAGGTAGTGACCATAGATTGGTGAGATGTAAGATGCACCTCAACACTAAACTCGAACGTAGCAAGCTCATAAGACAAACAAAATGTATTGACATAACCAACCTTAAAAAACATCATAATACCTTCAAGTTGGAACTGAAGAACAGATTCTCTGCTTTAGAAGGCCTAACATCGGAAGAAGTGGATATTTCTTAAGTTAACAGAAAAGTAACCAAAGCTCTTATGGAAACAGCAACAAAATTAGCTGGGTCTAAGAACAAGTTGCATGTGAACAAATTATCAGGAAAAACCAAAATGTTGATGCAAAAAAGAAGAGAGATGAGGACAACTAAAGAAGATGTGACTTCCAAAGTGGAATATATAGAGCTATGCAAGACAGTACGAAAAAGTATCACTGAAGACGTAAGGAAATTCAACTGTGAACTAGTAAGGAAAGTAACTGAGAACAACCAAAGCCTAAAGATAGCAAAGGGACATCTCAGTAAGAGAAGAAAACAGATTATGGCACTGAGAAAAGAAAATGGTTCTGTAACAAGAAATAGAGGCGAAATTTTGACAAGAGCGAAAGGATTTCTACTCCAAATTATATGAAAGGGATGATACATGTACTCCAGACATCATGAAAGGTACCAGTACCAGAGTTCTTCCAGTGCTCCCAGCAGAAGTTGCACATGCAATCAAGAACATGAAGTGGGGAAAAGCTCCAGGAGAACATGGAATTACTGTAGACATCATACAAGAAGCAAGTGGAGAAATCGAAACAGTACTCGCCCAAATTTTCACTCTATGCCTTAATGAAGGGAAGATTCCTGAGGATTGGAACAACGCTACAATGATCTTGCTACATAAAAAAGGTGACATTGAGGATCTCAGGAACTACAGACCTATCAGCCTTCTATCAGTGGTTTATAAAATCTTCACTAAAGTTTTTTCACACCGCTTAAAGGTGACACTGGACATGGCTCAACCGAGAGAACAAGCTGGATTCAGGAGTGGCTACAGCACAATAGATCATATCCACGTACTGAGAGAACTAATTGAAAGAGCGAGGGAATATGAACTTCTATTGTGCATGGCTTTTATCGATTATGAAAAAGCCTTTGATTCAGTGAAACCATTAGCAGTTACAATGGCCCTGAAATCCTGCGGTATCGAAGATGGGTACATTAATATTATTAATAACATCTATGAAAATGCAAGTGCAAAGATTCAACTGTTTGAAAATACAACACAGATAAAAATTGGAAAAGGAGTGAGACAAGGTGACACCACATCTCCGAAACTCTTTAATGCGACATTGGAAAATGTCTTTCAATCACTGAACTGGGAAAACAAAGGGATAAAGATTAATGGAGATTATCTAACCCACCTTCGTTTTGCTGATGACATAGTCATTTTTGCAACTACCCCATCAGAGCTGCAGAGTATGATCCAGGAACTTGCTGACAAGAGTAAAGAAGTGGGATTAAAAATGAACTTTCAGAAGACAAAAGTGATGTTCAATACTTTTACAAGAAATGAAGATTTATCGATTGATGGAGAAAAGCTGGAGATAACAGACACGTACGTTTACCTTGGACAGCAGATATCAAGTGAGGGTCACATTGATGAAGAAATTAATCGGCGTACAAAACTTGCCTGGAGAGCTTTTGGAAGAAACAGCATAATTTTCAAGAGCAATATGCAATTATGTCTTAAAAGAAAAGTGTTTGATCAATGCATCCTTCCAGTGCCTACGTATGGTGCAGAGACGTGGACCTTAACTAAAAGAGACATACAAAGGCTGCAGACAACTCAAAGCAGCATGGAGAGGTGCATGCTTGGTGTAACCAGGAGAGATAAGAAGAGGAACTCGTGGATCCGAAAAATGACAAGAGTGGAAGACATCATGATCAGAGTTAAATCCCTGAAATGGCAATGGGCTGGACATACTGCCAGAAGGACAGACCATCGATGGACAGCCGAAATTTTAGATTGGATTCCAAGGGACAGGAAAAGACCCAGAAGAAGACCACATGGAAGATGGGTGGATGAAATTAGAAAGTATGCAGTAGTGACATGGAGGAGATTGGCACAAGACAGACCGTTGTGGAGGAAACTTGGAGAGACCTTCGTCCAGCAGTGGATTGATAATGGATGATGATGATGATATAAAACATATAGTTATACCGCCAAATAGCAATATAACTATACCATCGGGATTAGAGGAAATGCTATCCCACACTCACCAACCCGCTTTGCCAGCGTGGTGAGTTATGGCCAAACCCCTCCAAAATGACTCCACAACTTAAATCTTGGCCCTCAGTTTCCGGCAGCTGATATGTACCAGGCCAAGGCAGCAGCCAGTGCGACATGAAGGCAGAGGGTGCTAAGAATCACCGGAGGACCGGACTAGGCTGCCATCTGGTGCTGACCTTGGCTACGTATAACGAACGCTCCCTATCTTCTGATTCAAGGCTCCTTGAATTGGAAGATGAACTACAAAGGATCAGGTGGGACATCGTCGGGCTAAGTGAGGTAAGGAGAAAAGGAGATCTCATTGAACTGAAAAGTGGACATCTCTTTTATTATCGTGGGACAGATACCGGCAGAACTAGTGGTGATGGATTTATAATAAACAAGAAACTGAAGGATAAAGTTGTAGAAGTTGAAAGTTCCTCTGACAGAGCTGCAAGACTTGTTATCCAACTCTCGAGAAGATACCAGACTCAGATTATTCAAACTTATGCACCCACCACAAGTCATCCTGAAGAGATTGAAGAATTTCATGAGGAAATTCGTCATCTAAATAATAAAGGCAAGCAGCACTTGAAGATAATTATGAGAGATTTCAATGCAAAAATAGGGCGACAGCAACAGAATGAAACTTCAGTAGGTAAATTTGGTCACAGCAACAGAAACTAGCGTGGAAATACTCTCGTAGAATTTGCAGAGGCAGAAGAGTTTTTTATCATGAACTCCTTTTTCAAGAAAAAGCCACACAGGAAATGGACATGGAGGCATCCCAATGGATGGACAAGTGAAATTGATTTTATTATGTGTAACAAGAAATTTGTCATGGAAGACTGCAGTGTGCTAAACAAGTTCAACACAGGTAGTGACCATAGAATGGTAAGATGCACCTCAATGCTAAACTCGAGCATGGCAAGCTCATAAAACAAACAAAGTGTATTGACACGACCAACCTTAAAGAACATCATAATACCTTCAAATTGAAACTGATTCTCTGCTCTAGTATGTCTAATGTCAGAAGAAGTGGACATCTCTGAAGTTAACAGAAAACTAACCAAGGCTCTTATGGAAACAAGCAATAAAAATAGCTGGTACTAAGAACAAGTAGTATACAAACAAATTATCAGGAAAAACCAAAATTCTGATGCAAAAAAGAAGGGAGATGAGGACAACTAAAGGAGATGTGACTTCCAAAGTAGAATATATAGAGCTATGCAAGACAGTACAAAAAAGTATCACTGAAGATGTAAGGAAATTCAACTGTGAACTAGTGAGGAAAGCAATTGAAAACAACCAAAGCCCGAAGAGAGCAAAGGGACATCTGAGTAAGGGAAGAAAACAGATTATGGCTCTGAGAAAAAAAGATGGTTCTGTAACAAGAAATAGAGGCGAAATTTTGACAAGAGTTAAAGATTTCTACTCAAAACTGTATGAAAGGGATGATACATGTACTCCGGACATTACAAAAGGTACCAGAGTTCTTTGCACATGCAATCAAGAACATGAAACGGGGGAAAGCTCCAGGAAAAGATGGAATTACCGTAGACATCATACAAGCAAGTGGAGAAATTGAAACAGTACTCGCCCAAGTTTTCACTCGATGTCTTAATGAAGGGAAGATTCCTGAGGATTGGAACAGTGCTACAATGATCCTGCTACATAAAAAAGGCGATATTGAGGATCTCAGGAACTACAGACCTATCAGCCTCCTATCAGTAATTTATAAAATCTTCACTAAAGCTCTTTCGCACCGCTTGAAAGTGACAATGGACATGGCTCAACCAAGAGAACAAGCTGGATTCAGGAGTGGCTACAGCATTATAGATCATATCCACGTACTGAGAGAACTAATTGAAAGAGCGAGGGAATATGAACTTCCATTATGCACGGCTTTCATCGATTCTGAAAAGGCCTTTGATTCAGTGAAACCATCAGCAGTTACAATGGCTTTTGAAAATGCAAGTGCAAAGATTCGGCTATTTGAGAATACATACAGCACCCATAAAAATCTATAAAAAATATAAAAAACCATAAAAATCTACACTATCTACCAACAAGTAATTGTTGGTAGATAGTGTATATACATATATATATATATATATATATATATATATATATATATATATATATATATATATATATATATATACTGAGCTTACCTCACTGCCAGGAGCCTAAGCCTAGTAGTTTAAACATTCATGAAATGTACCATTCAGAATGGGATTTGGTAACTATGTTCACCAATGGTAAGTTTACTATTTATGTACTATGATTTTTCTTTACAACAGGAGAAGAAACTTTATCATGCCACTGCAAAAAGGATACATGAAGTTCCACAGACTTCCTTCTGCTTGGAATCTAATAAACCTTGAATATGTTCAGCTGCAGTAGAAAGGTGCTGTTCAAATTCAGATTTGACCTCCTCTGGATTCCTTTCAACATTTACAACTTTGTACAATTCATCTAAACCATTAAGTTCTTCCTCTGACAGATTCTGCATTTAAAGGGAAAGAAAGGAATAAATGTAACACATATACAGCCACAAACGTACAAGTTCATCTAACTCAAGAGTAACAGGTCTCATCAAAGTCAATTAGACTGGTGGTTCTTGTTTGATTTATACTTTGCTAATTTAATGAAAATACAACAGATACAAATAATTTTATACTCCAAATCTAAGATTAAAAAAAAAAAAAAAAAAAGAGGACACCGAATTTTGGGTGTAATGAGCACATCTTTTGAATATGTTCTGATGCAAATTAAATTTATCAAAACTATTCAAAGTCACTGGAACCGGTATGGGAAACAGTTGTATCTGACCAAAGAAAGAAGTTTTTCAATCAGGTTTTTAATCCCGCAGATATTGCGGTAAACGGAATCTTCATCTTATGCCCTCTGGTGGCAGTCTTGCACGTTAAGAAAAAATTGAAATTATATGAGAAACATTTCTCAGCAGAAACGCTCTCCAACAAAGAAAGAATTTTTCAAATCGGACTCTTTGAAACAGAGATATGGACAAATATAAGGTATGCATCTATGCTCCTTGGCGGGGAAAACCATTCATTATTTTAGGAAGAAAGTATTCCCAAAAGGTTTGTTGATGTGAAAGGTAACGGTCCAGGAAAGAATTGTTTCAGTCAAATTTTCAGAAGCTCAGATTTTGCTGGAAATATATCAGGAGCAGAAATTAACACTTATGCCCCTTGGTGACCAAACCATTCTTTAGCAAATATTAGAAATTATATGAAATTTTTTTCTACCAGGAGCTGTATGTGATACTGAAAGAATGTTTCAAATCGGAGTTTTAGAAGCAGAAATATCGGGGAAAACACAATTTACCTTTGCGTCCCCTGGTGGAAAGTGCAGGGATCATAGCATACTTCTGGAAAATTTTAGGTTGGAATTTTAGGAATTTTTAGAAAAATTTTAGGAGTGTATTTCAATAAAAACTAGATGTATATTTGTATACATCTAGTAAAAACAACTTTGTATACATTGTAAAGAGTTTGCTTCTACACCCTTCAACCATATATACTGATAGACTGCGCATGACATCAAAATTTCTGGCTCCAACATAAAATCACATGACAACAGTCAAAAAGATGAGTTACACCTGCTGTGCTTATGGTTGCTCTGAGCGATATAGTAAAGAAAGTTCTATGATTTTTCATGGGTAAGAAACTAATTAAATACCTAAGTCAATAAAGTTCAATTACTTAACCAGAAACTTGCAGCTATTGATATAAAAATATAGTAACTTAAGAAAAAAAAATGGAATGCATGTTCCAAATTCTTCGCAAATGTTCATCACATTATAAATCACAAAATGTAAACAACCCGTTCATGCATGTATATAGCTCATAAGTAAACTTACCTGAAGAGTTTTCATTATATATGAGGCGCATTCACATAATACACCGAAAACACTGAAGTTCTGCAATGTAAATTAGTAATCATAACAGCATTTTTACACGAAATTTGGAGTCTGATGATGACGTGCCCAATGTTTGAGCCATGGCGGCTTTGATGCAGCTATTGCCAATGCGCAGTCCATTAGTATATATGGTCGAAGTTCACACCCAAATTTTTTGCATAACGTCTAATGTCTAAAGTTTAAGTATGATTTACTTCTAATGTTCAGTTCTTATCTTTTCACGTGTTATTATCATATTCAAGTATATTTACCACATTCAAGTTTCACTTTGAACATTAATATGCTGTTTAACCAGAAGCAATTCACGATTTTCACAGAAAGTTTTCAGGTTTCACATTAAATTATAATATCCTAAAAAGGTAATTGAAAACCAAGAACTATGTACAATTGTTCACTGAATTACTTTTTTCACATTATTGTTTTAACCTTTTCCTGATACGCCTATCTTTTTCTGCTTCCACCACAACTAATTTACTTTGTTTTCTTTATTTCAGCTGAACCTTGTATGATCAAGTTAGAGGCAACTGCTATTTCAACAGTATTTTGTTTTTCTACAGCTTTTCTCATTCTTTCTGTTCCCTCTTGAATTACTGCTAGGGAGGCTTCTTTATCTTTTTTAAGCCTATTTATTTCTGCATCATTTTCTTTTATTTTGTCATCAAACTCAGCTTTTCTTTTTTCTCTAGCTGCTTTTCCTTATTTTCCCTCTCTTTCTGCTTCCTTTCTTTTACCTTTTTTGATTGTTCTTCCTTCAGCTTATCAACATACTCTTTATAAAATTTATGTGAATCACGAACACTATTTAACAAATTTATTGTTATGGGAATTTCTTGTTATGGGAACTTTTTTTTTCTTTATGATGCGCTTTTACTTGTGAAAAGCCACTATTAGAAATATTGAAAATTTCTGAACACAATATACACTTAGCAGAACATATTGTTTCAGTTGCAGAACACCATTCTTTCAACTTCACTCCGTCCAATTCTTTGGCGAGCCACGCATCTTGAAATTTCGTTTTGGATTTAGGCATCTTAAACACTTGTATTACTAACCAGAAAATGAAAGGGAAGTACAAAAACACGTTCCAATATTGCAAAACCAGACAACTTCCCGAAATTTGGCTGCGAGGATGTCAGAAGATATGAAAAAAAAAAAAAAAAAAAAAAAGCAGGTCACCACTAGAGAACTGAACCTGCACAGAGAACACCATAAAAGACGTAAAACCAGAAACTATCATACGCATCTCACGCAAGTTCAGTCAAAGCGAGAGTCGGAGCCGAGATATATTGCGCATCGAAGGTCGCTGTCGCCGGCCTTGATGATCGAAGGTCAATGATCACGTGCTCTACTGCCTGCCAAGATAACTCAGCTACCATCCCATCGTCATTACCGGAGGTTACGGAAGAAGACCACGTTTCCTCTTTGCTTCCACCCACCTGCGGTTTACAATAACAAAACATCAGCAGAAAGAGGAGGTTCCACAAGGCATGTACAAAAATAAAGTACGATCTTCTGCGTGCCACGGAGTTCGTCTGCAAAGCGCAAACCAGGGGTGAAAATGACCCCTCCCCTTTTCCCTTAGATCTCTTGTTACTCTCGAAAACTGTTCGAAGGCAAAAAAATGGAACGCCCGCCCCGAAGCAAGTGCATCTCGATGGCGTCATTTTTCCCTCCCTTCAGCAGCACAGCATATAGGCTGTGTTTCTACAATAACAGGTCTTTTTACCTTACCGTAATGGTAAATTTATTGGCGTTAATAACGGTTGTTTTTAATAAAAATAAGCTACGAAAATTTTAGGATGAATAGCAAATTTTAGGTCTAATTTTAGGAATTTAAGGAGGGTCACAAAATATTAGGAATTTTAGGAATTTTAGGACGAATGCGATCCCTGAAAGTGATTTACTTAAAAATTTTGAATTTTTATATGAAAAACATTTTGCATCGGAAACACTATCCAACAAAGAAGGAATTTTTCAAATTGGACTCCTAGAAGTAGAGATATTGACAAAAATAAGATCTACATCAACGCCCCCTGGCATAGAAACCATGAATTATTTAAAAAAAATATTCCTAAAAAGGTTTGTCGACGCGAGTAGTATCGGTTCACCAATGAATTTTTTTCAATCGACATTTAAGAAAAAGCTCAGATTTTGCTGCAAATACATCAGTAGCAGAAATTAAGACTTACCCTGTTGGCCAAACCCTTTTTGCCAAAAATTTGAAATTATATGCAAAGGATTTCCTATCAGGAGCTGTTTCTGGAGCAGAAATAATTTTTCAAATAGGAGTTTTAGAAGCACAGAAATTGAGGGAAACACAATTTACCTTTACATCCCCTATCAAAAAGTCTATAAATTACTTGAAAATTTTGAAATTATATGAAAAACATGTCATACCAAAAATTCTATCCAATGAAGAAAGAATTTTTTAAATAGGACCATTAGAAGCAGAGATATTGACAAAAAATAAGATATATGTCTATGCCCCCTGGAAGAAACCATGCAATATTTTAAGAAAATATTCCGAAAAGGTTTATCGAGGTGAGTGGCATCGGTCCACGAACGAATTTTTTCAATCGAGGAGATTTTGGAAGCTCAGATTTTATGGCAAATACATCAGAAGCAAAAATTAACACTCGCACCCCCTAGTAGCCAAAGTATTCTTTACCAAAAATTAGAAATTATATGCAAAATATTTTCCACCAAGAGCTGTATCCGCTAAATAAATAATTTTTCAAATCAGAGTTTTAGAAGAAAAGATATCGGAAAAACGCAATTTACCTTTACGCCTCCTAGCGGAAAATCTATGCGTAACTTGAAAAAGTAACTATACCAAAAATACTCTTCCGACAAACGGAATCGAAAGATAAAATAATTTTTTCAATCGGATGTTTAGAAGCAAATATAAGACATAAAATGTACCTCAAATTTTATAGCATCTGCATTTACGCCCTCTAGTGGCAAAACTGCACATCGTAAAAAAAAATAATAATAAAGGATTATCATTCGCATATGTCAAGCTTCCCAATGCAAAAAGAATTTTTAAAATCAGACTAATAGTCACAGAGATTTGGTGTCTACAGATGGATGGATGGACAAGATGTGCTAAAAAGCAACTTTCGATTCAATTGCTCTCATGGGATCTCACTACCCATAATTACTCAAATTCTTAGTCACAGAAACACATTTTTAATAACTTTGCACATAAGATACCAACATAACTATGTCGATGAATCATGGTGAAATGCCTGTACATTCAGCCTGGCAACACCGGTAAAATGGAAATGGAAAGCAGCATTACACGGCACAAGAATTGTGGAATCACTTTGTCCAATTCTGTGGTCAAAATGAAAAACCATGTTTCAAAAGAAAATAGAAGTGACCAAATGAGAAGGTACTACTGAAGCATTCTGACACAGCCTGCAATGAAAAAATATGAAATTTATTTCAGGTTGCATTTTTAGGTCTAATATAAAAAAAAAAAAAGATTTGACAGCAGATTTTTTTATTTAAATGAAAAAATAAATAAATTATTTAATGCTATGGAGCATTCAACATTTCAGGAACTTGTCTCCACACTACCACTCCATCATCTTAACAGCATAGCTTCAGATACACTTCATAAAGTAACAAGTTGAAGAAACCACGGAAAAACATACAAGGATGTAACATTAACTGAAAGAAGATGCACACAGAAAAAATTAATGATTCAGATTTAGCAACATACATATATTCAATGCTGCATGTAAAGCTCGCTTTCGTGATGCTGTTGAGTGTGGTGCTACACTGCCGGAGCAATTGCTAAGGACGGATGACAATAGCAACGATAGCAACCTTAAAATGGAAGGCAGGAAAATGTGGAAATTAGCATAAGTGCGGGATACAGTAAGACGTGTTGTGCGTATGCAAATTTTGGATGGCCGAACTTGTTTGTGACGTCATAGCGCTGATAAGATATAAAGGATTTGACGCGTATTGACCGTTGTTGTTTGAACGCAAAGTTGAAAGGGAAAGAATCAATTGAGGAACTTGCAAGTTTCAGTATGTCTTCCTGACATCACCTAGATGATTTTACGCGTGGCCGTATTATTGGCAAGATTGAAGAAGGGCGAAAAATAACAGATGTTGCCAGGGAGTTCGACGTCAGCCAGTGTTGTTTCAAGGCTTTGGAAATCATTTCAAACAAATGGAGAGTGTAGCAAACGTCACGGGGGAGGTCATGTTCTCAGTACGACACCTGCAGAAGATCGGTACATAGTGCTATCAACAAAAAGACACCGGCGCAGCACAGCTAGTGAGGTAGCAAATCAGTTTATGGCTGCTACTGGCAAGCGGATCTCCCGAAAAACTGTCGCCAGACGTTTGCATGAAGGAGGACTATACGCCCGCCGTCCTGTTGTGTGCATCCCATTGTCCAGACGTCACCGTACCGCCCGTTTGCAATGGTGCCATCAACATCGCAATTGGACTGATAACGACTGGTCCGCTGTCCTCTTCTCAGATGAGAGTAGATACAGTCTATCGTCTGATTGTCGACGACAACTGATCTGGCGTGATAGTGGTACTGCATATTGTCCAGCAAACATACAGGAAAGGGACCGATATCCGACATGTAGTGTCATGGTATGGGCTGGCATCATGATCAATGGCCATACGTCTCTCTATGTGCTTCCAACTGGGACTATGACTGGCCAACGATACATTAATGATGTTCTGCTACCTCATGTTTCGCATGTTCCGTGGTGCTGTCGGTGATCGATTCATTTCCATGGACGACAACGCAACATGTCATCGAACAGTCGCAGTCTAGGAGTGTCTTGAGAGCAAGGATATTCAACGCCTCGTATGGCCAGCACGTTTTCCAGATCTGAATCTCATTGAAAATGTGTGGGATGTTTTGGGGAGGAGTCTTGCTGGTCGCCAATGCCCTCCAATAAACAAGGACACCCTCATCCGTGCACTGACAGAGGAATGGGAAAAATTACCCCAACAGCTGCTTGATAATGTTGTGCAAAGCATGACACGACGTGTGGAATCTTGCATCGCTCTCCATGGTGGCCATATCCCGTATTGACATCTTACGGCTGCGGACGGTAATTGCATTTTTTTCACGTTTACGTATTCTGCACAAAATGGCCTGTTTGTCCCTTGAACACGTTCCAAAGCCTTCTGGATTTCAGAGCACAATAAATTGTCTTTCTTGTAATGTCCTGGCATTCTGACATTATTTTATTTCACTTGGCATCCAACCACACTTACTTTTTTTATGCGCTATATAGCCGTTTATGAACCGTCCTTAGCAATTGTCCAGCAGTGTATTACGAAGATTGCCGATTACAAAAGTAATAAAGTTTAGTTCAGGAGGTCAGGGACAAGTGGTGCTGTGAGGCTGAGTACTTGTAACTAGCAAATCACAATTCAGGGAGAAAACTTGACAACTGCTGTCAAGTGAGAGTGACTAAAACTTGGTGGTTTGTTACTTTCTTTCTCTTAACCTGAAACAGTAATTGAACAAATGCTAAAAACCCAAAAGTATTTCAGAAGCTACCAACTACCTGCAGAATAACTTAGAAAGTTTCCTCAATCTACCAAGACCCATCTACCCCTGGTACAAGGTAAAACAGCCTCTCTTAGCTCACTTGTATTATAACAGGACACTGTTTCAGTTGACTGGAGAGAACCATAAAGATGAAATACACACCAAGACTAATGCCTGCAATCTATAAAATGCAAAGATCTGCCACTGCAGCTTAAACCAATTACTGTTGGAGGGACACTCTTCAGAGGGATACACTTAGTGACTCATGCTTTATTTGGTTTTCAGCTTGAAAGACAGCTCACTTCAACCACATATTGATTCTGTGGAAAGGAGTACTGAACTAGTTCTGAAGCCACTCATTATTTAGCCTAAATTTTGCAAACATGACAAAGTTTCAAAAGGAATAAGCTTGTACATGGGCTCAAGAGAAGGCGAATGATTGCTATCTGTTCTTGAATGTGTATGGTTCTGAGGAAGCATGATTTCCTCCTTCCTATTTCAACGAGAGTGTAAAATTTGTTGATCTTGTAACATAGTGAAAAAGGCAAAAAATTCTACATGGGAAGGCTTCATGAATTCTCCTACTTCTAAACCTAAAACTTCTGTGCTTCTTGACACATTGTGCTAACCATTTCAGTAACAAAAAAAAAAAAAAAAAAAAATTCAAGCTTTGGGATAACAACCTCTAAACTCTGGAATCATTTCGGTTAAGGAGTTGGTAATGTTCAACTTCATACTGTCGGTTTATCTCAGAAATAACTAGCGCTGGTAACCAAAAGTTCACTTTTTTTTTTTTTTTTTCTATGGCTTAACCTGGCAAATCTGTAATAAACACAATTTGTCACACAATGTGTGAGAATTCACAGTGAAAAAGAACATATTTAGGTGTGTAAACTTAGTTTCAAATGAAATCAAGCAAACTTTGGAAGAAAACACAACGCTGGGTACTTTTTACAACTTCAAAACAGTTAAACGAGCAGTTGAAAACTTACAACAAAAAATCACTTTCCATTTAAAAAAGAGCAAATCTGATCCTTTGCCCTGCCACTTCCTCATCAGGGTTTTGAAAAATAGTATCTCCAATACCTGAAATTTTCACAGATTTGCTAATAATACTTATATGACGATGATGGGCAAAACACATAACAAGAATAACAAATAAAAGGTAAGTTGATCATGCTTGTTATGTTAAAAGAATAGAACTTTAACAAGAAACCTTAATAAGAGCAATGAGAGAAACTTGCCCCTACTAGAAGGTTCGTTCTCTCTGAAAAAATACATTTCTTTGCATGTTTATTTCCATTCTAATATCTACGGTTGGTTTGGGCTGCTGGTGCGGCGGTTTTATGTTTTTCACAAAAAAAAAAACGCCGCACCAGCAGCCCAAACCAACCGTAGGTATTAGAATGGAAATAAACGTGCAAAGAAATGTATTTTTTCAGAGAGAACGGACCTTCTAGTAGGGGTAAGTTTCTCTCATTGCTCTTATTAAGGTAATCGTAGGCACATCATAACTTTTTGAATAGTTATAGTGATACTGTGACTTTTCAAACAAGGAATTTAACAAGAAAGTTCGTAAGATGGGAGCTTTAGACCTTGTCTTAGGTCTTCATCACGCCAATGGAGGACTAAGATTGTTTCCAGATTCTATATTTGAATTTTTGCTATTTTTGTTGCCAGATCTTAGAATTAATCTTCAGTTCATCGGGATGTAGAGGGGAGATTTGGAATTGCAAGTCTTTGGGTTGAAAAGAATTTCCAGGCTTTCATGGTAACGGAGGGCAAATCAATTACCAAAAGAAGCAATATGTTTTGTTTCGTTCCAGCGGGGAATTGCAGAAGCGTCTTCCATTGTCAAAATAGAAAAAGCTGTATTTGGGTTGGCTTTCGAAACATCTTTCTTATGTTCCAAAATTCTGTGGTTAATGCTCCTGTATGTATGTGCTTCCAATGTATAAGTTATCACCTGTTGAAGAAGAGATAGGAATGCAGTAAACTCCTGGAAGATCCAGATTTTCAACTTTGTCCCAATCACTCTGTAGAAGTTTCAAGATGCATGGGAGGGGGGGATTTAATGGCAAGATGGTAACCAAAACTTCTGAAAAGAATTTGGAACTTATAAGCATAGGAAGGATGGTAAGGTACAGAACCGGAGAATTTCAGGTTTTCTTTCATTTGAGGAAGGAGGCATTCAATTTTCAATTTGTTTTCATACTTCTTTATGAGGGAGTTGATTGACTGTAAGAGCAGGGAAACCATGAGAGAGGGCTATTGCAAATGAAATGAGCTCGGTGGATATGAGCCCCGTGGACTTCAATGCTGCAAGCTTGTAGAGATCCAAAGTGAATGATGTTTTGCGGCAGAAGAAGGTTTACGATAGATGGAATGAGTGATGGAGAGATCAGAGTTTATGCAGATTGAGACATCCAGGAAATCAATTTTGTTGTTTACTTGTTTAGATTTAGTGAGTGTAATAGATGGAAATTTTTCCATAATGGAGTTGAGCAAGATCTCTGATTCAGACTCGGTATGTGGACAGCTAATGAAAATGTCATCTACATTATCTTAACACACAGGGAAGGTTTAAAAGGGTGGTGAGGAATGATGGAATGTTCAATGTGTTGCATGTAGATCCCTGCAAGAAAAGGGGATAGAGATGATCCCATGGGGAGACCAGATTGTTTGTAACACAATTTTGTTGAAAACAAAGCATCTGTGTTGATGAATGGTGTGGAAAAAAAAATAAAGATTATTTGATAAGAGTACTGGGTGGTTCAAAATGAAGAATCAATTTCTTCATGAGCATATAGGACTCGAAATATGGTGGGGGAGGGGCAAAGATTCCACATCAAGGGTATATAGATTTTCACTAGGAGAAAAGGAATTAGGAAATTTGTGGATGAAGTCTGAAGTGGAGATAACTGTATGGGGATGGTTGGCAGCCAAAGATTTGCATTTGAGGACCAATTTCATTTCAAGGTTTAATGCTGGAGAAAAGGAATATTCAACCAAAGATCTGATGGGGTTACCAGCTTTATGCAGTTTAACTTGCAGGAAAAGCCTGGTAGTCCTAAAGTAGGGAAGGGGGAGGTATCTCCAAGGAAGGATTGAAGTGTTTCTTTCTTTTCTTTTACTTCAGACTTCATCCACAAACTTCTCAATTCCTTTTCTCCTAGTAAAAATCCATATACCCTTGATGTGGAATCTTTGTTGCCCGCCCCCCTCCACCATATTTTGCATCCTACATGCTCATGAAGAAATTGATTCTTCATTTTGAACCACCCGGTACTCTTATCAAATAATCTTTATTATTGTTTCCACACCGTTTATCAACATAGATGCTTTGTTTTCAACAAAATTGTGTTACAAACAACAATCTGGTCTTCCCATGGGATCATCTCTATCCCCTCTTCTTGCAGAGATCTACACGCAACACATTGAAGATTCCATCATTCCTCATCACCCTTTTAAACCTTCCCTGTGGTTAAGATATGTAGATGACATTTTCATTAGTTGGCCACATACAGAGTCTGATTTAGAGATCCTGATCAACTACATTACGGAAAAATTTCCATCTATTAAACTCGCTAAATCTAAGGACGTATACAACAAATTTGATTTTCTGGATGTCTCCATCTGCAGAAACTCTGATCTCTCTATCACTCGTTCCGTCTATCGTAAACCTTCTGCTGCCACCAAAATCATTCACTTTGGATCTCTACAAGCTTGCAGCATTGAAGTCTTACATCCACAGGACTCGTATCATTTGCAATAACCAACTTTCTCTTCAAGAAGAATTCTCCAATAGCCCTCTCTCATGGTTTCCCTGCTCTTACAGTCAACTCCCTCATAAAGAAATATGAAAACAAATTGAAAATTGAATGCCTGCATCCTCAAAAGAAAGAAAACCTGAAATTCTCCGGTTCTGTTCCTTACCATCCTTCCTATGCTTATAAGTTGCAAATTCTTTTCAGCAGTTTTGGTTACCATCTTGCCATTAAACTCATGCATCTTGAAACTTCTACAAAGTGATAGGGACAAAGTTAAAAAAACTGGATCTCCCAGGAGTTTACTGCATTCCTATCTCTTCTTCAACAGGTGATAACTTATACATTGGAAGCACATACATACAGGAGCATTAACCACAGAATTTTGGAACATAAGATGTTTTGAAAGCCAACCCAAACACAGCCTCGTCTATTTTGACAATGGAAGACGCTTCTGCAATTCCCCGCTGGAACGAAACAAAATGTATTTGCTTCTTTTGACAGTTGATTTGCCCTCCGTTACTGTGAAAGCCCGGAAATTATTTTCAACCCAAAGACTTGAAATTCCGAATCGCCCCTCTACATCCCGATGATCTGGAGATCAATTCTAAGATCTGGCAACAAAAATAGCAAAAATTCAAATGTAGAATCTGGAAACAATCTTGGTCCACTGGCGTGATGAAGACCTAAGACAAGGTCGAAAGCTCCCATCTTACGAACTTTCTTGTTAAAGTTCTATTCTCTTAACGTAACTAGCGTGATCAACTTACCTTTATTTGTTATTCGATAATACTTATACACGGTCTAGTCACATTATTGTGACCACCAGCTAATACCCAGAGTAACCGCCGTGTGCAGTGCGGAAAGCAACTAGAAAGGCTAGGAGTGACTGTGCTGGAAATTGTTCACAGGTATGTAGAACCATGCTGACTGCAGTGCATCTGACAGCTGCTGGAGGGTGCATGGGGGCAGATCCATAGAGCGAACAACAGGATCAAGGTGGTCCCACAGATGCTCAATTGGGTTTAAGTCTGGGGAATTAGGGAGCCATGGAAGTACTTTGAAGTCTTCATTGTGCTCTTCCAACAACTCTTGGACATTTCTAGCTGTGTGACACGTCGCATTGTCATGCTGGAAGATCCCGTCTGTCCCGGGGAAGACAATCAACACGTATAGGTGTACGTGGTCTGCAAGGATGGATTCATAATGAATTCTGTCCATAGTGCCTTTCCACAGGTATGAGTGGACCCAGGGAATGCCACGAAAACAATCCCCAGACCATAAAGCTGCCCCACACAAGCTTGTGTTCTTCCAGCAATGGTTGAAGAGTGTTTGTTCTTCGATTTTTCTAGCCTTATACGCCAACGTCCGTCCGTTCAATGAAGCAGAAAACATGACTCATCGGAGAAGTCAATCCTTTGACTATCTGCGGAGGTCCAATTCTGATACTGCTGCGCAAATGTAAGTCTTCTTTGCCGATGCACCTTCGTTAGCATAGGTGAAGTGATCATCCGTCTGCGCCGGAGCCCCATACATACCAGGATTCACTGAACTGTCATTTTAGACATACTTCTGGTAGACCCCTGGTTCATTCCGCCAGTGAGTTGCTCCACTGTACCATGTCGATTGGCCCTCATGCACCTTCGCAGCCGACGTTCACCTCTCACATCAGTGGTATGTGGTGCTCCGCAGTTTTCACATTGCTTATTTGCAATGGTGCCATTTCTCCAATCATGATACACTTTAACCACAGCAGCATGTGAACAGTTCACAAACTGTTCTGTAAAGATTCAGACTTACAAATTTTGCAAGTAGACATTGGTCACCAAGACAAAAATTGTTAGTGGCCATTAAAAAAACTCAGTGCTCAAACTTTGAAAAAAAAAAAAATAAAATTGCATATTTCATACTAAATTATTTTTATAAAATTGCTTAGTATAATATCAGTATATTTTATTTTGCATATTTCAGTTATAATCTTAAAAGTTGAAACTGAAGTAATAAAACAATGCAGGAGAGTGGGAACATCTCGCGGGGAGGGGAGTTTGCTTATGGGAGAAATCTTTGCACCATACGACATCCGGTTTTGGAAATTTTCCCGCTATTTTCAAGTTGAAATACAAATATTTATGCAGTTAAATATTACTTAACAATAATACTGGGCAGAGGCAACATCGCGAGAAAAAAAGGAATTACGATTGCGGAAAAAATCTGAACTCCGTCGACCTTCCGTTTTCGAAATTTTCGTAAAGATGGAATTGCGTCCTCCAACGAACATCCCCCCCTCAATTGTGTTCACTGGTTCATTGATCTCGCGAATGACCAAAATAATAACTAAAAAGGCGGAGTTCGTCGATTTCGCAGAAAAATCTGATGTCTGAGATTACGGGGAAATTTTTGCGGCGTCTAAGCTCAGTTTTCGCACATTTGTTGCCTACAGTTTCAAGCCGAAATACTTTTATGCAATAAAATCATATTTAACAATAAAACTTTATAAGGCAACATCGGGAAAAAAAAAATGATTACTGTAACTCCACTCAACTACAGTTTTCGAAAGTTTTGAGACACGAAATACCGTCTCCAGACGGAACTCCACCCACCCGCAAATTGTCTTCAGTTTTACACTGATCATGAGAACGATCTAAA
Organism: Macrothele yani; assembly: GCA_039090855.1. Lineage (NCBI taxonomy): Eukaryota > Metazoa > Arthropoda > Arachnida > Araneae > Macrothelidae > Macrothele > Macrothele yani. Next base: position 40,476,224 of record CM077004.1, read on the forward strand.
TGATGACGGGGGGGGGGGGGGGAGGGGGAACCCCGCGGAATTCCGCGAGTCCGCTTAAGAATCTCGTGCATATCATAAAACAATAAAAAAAAAAAAAAAAGAAAATTTGTAGAATCAGTAAGTTTCGACAGCGTGGTCCGTAATCAGCCAGCTAAATCCGTAGAAACTACGGACATTCCATAGTAGTTCGCAGGTATGGAAATATTATTACAGTACAACCTCGAAAATCCGGACTATGGCAATTCCGAATTTTAGAATTTTCCTATGAAATATGCAGGCTTTCAGCAAACATTGATTAAAAATAATAAAAAGAAATGCCCAACTTCTAAAGTTTTCATCGGATTTTGACGAAATTTCACATGGGAGTTTATTTTGACGTGTCTTGGTTACTGTTAAATTTGCATTCAGTTATTTAAAAAATTTGATAATTTTTTTAAAATAAAAATTTCTCCCAGTTGGACTTTTCCGACGCAGACAGTTGAGCTGTCCACCACTGGCTTTCATCCCCACCACAACCTCGTTCCCCTACGATGAACCATCAGTATTGGCACATTCTTTGTGATCAAAAACTGACGCCCTCGCCTTTTTTATAAACTTTTTTTTCTTTTCTGCTGTTCAAGCAGAATGAAAAAGGTGATGGCCGACTTCCGTACAACTCAAATTTTGTGCCATTTCGTGCAATTTCCGTACATTCGGAGTAAAATGTTTCAAAAACGTGAGAGTTTCGTACAAGTTAAAAAAAAAAAAATTCTGTACAATACAAGTTAAATAAAATAAATGTTTTCCCCGTACAGGTAGCCAGAATTGGAGATTTAATCAAACATTTTTAGTTGCCACGACGATGAAGTGTTTCGCCAGTGGCGACCTAGAGTCTGGATCTTTACTGTGCTGTTTCAGAAATACTGCCACCTTTGGCCTGAAAGTCAATCATCTCTTTTTGCAAATCTGATAAATCGCTCCTTTTATCCACAACACCAACGAGTGATATGTTTTCAGTATGCCTACAGTACAACTGATATATCTTCCAAGCCAGCTGATGACACGTGCCTTCCTTTCATTGGCTACGCGCTGTTGACGTCAAAAGCAGAAGTTGGTCACAATGTGACTTGACAGTGTATATGAAAATATTAATCACAATACTGTATATACTCACATATATAAGCTGATCCACCCTAGCTCAACAGATAAAAATTGATAGAAAACCCAGACCTGCATACAGTTTAAGCCAATTTTAAATTTCAAGAATTTGGAAAACATATTGATATGGAATTTATGCAAGTTTCTAAAATTGTCTTCTTTTAAAGTCTTACAGGAACTATTTGACTCACTACATGAGTTTCCAACAGGGTTCCTACTCTTTTCCTTCTACACACAAAAAATAAGGTCTTTTTAAGCACCCTCCCAATTTTTTTAAGGACCTTACTAATTGCATATGCAATACTGACGTGCACAACTATACTTTTATTAACTATGCAATTTATTTTGTACGCTGATGAAGTTTGCAGTATTTCTCCATATAATTTATATTTGTGAATGTAATAAATTAGAATTTATGCAATTCAAAAAGACAGCTCTCTTGGTCAAGTCAGTTTTCCTATCTGAGAGAATAGTCACATTAACAGTAATGAGGATGCAAATCGTAAAACTGTAGATAAAGCCACGAGGTTCAACATTTGGATTTTGCACATAATCATCTCATGCAAAACCAAAGTCCAAATTGTATGTTCAAGATTTCAACTGTGCACTTCATCTTCTCATGGTATAACTGAATAACTTTTATTTGCATATGCAAAAAGGTTAAATACAAATGTGAAATATAAGAGGTGGGTGATGGGAATTGTTGGGTGGAATCTACTGGATGTGTTTAATTTAACCCAGGGTTCTTTACTTTCTTTAGCAAAATTGCTTATCTCACTCTGTACCTAGCTTTAACATGGGCTTTCACCTGATGTCATGTGACATCATCAACATAACCAACCAGCAGTAAAAGTTTTACACACTACAGCATAACTTCTGGATTTTATGCAACCAGCTAGGGAAAATAAGCACTTTTTGAAGACTTCTAATTCTAAGCACCCTAAAAAAGCACTTTTTAAGGATTTATAAGGACTGTGGAAACCCTATCTAAATAGTTTCTAAGGGTTCCCACTCAAGGGTAAGAAAAAAAAAACTCCGATTTTTCCAGGCGGTTACAAGTTTTTTCCCACAGAAGCAAACCAAATCATGTTGCGACAAATTGTTACGTTTCCTTACATTCGTTTCCAAAGCACACATTTGTTACTACTTTAAATATCTGCACAGTACACCAAGTGGCCAGATTTTTGTGACCTCCTAGTTAGTTAGTTGTTGTGCCACTTTTTGCCCTTAATACTGCTTGAATTTGCCTTGGTATGGACTCTTAAATGTCAGTAAGTGGCTTGGAGTATATTAGCCCAGATGTGATGAACTGAATGCACCATCCAGCTTTCGGTGGAAAATCAAGCTGACCAGAGATGCCAACATTTGAAGGAAGTCATCAGTAGTCCATATGCGCTGCGCCAATAGCTTTTCCATAGTGAAGTAAAGTCAAGTTCCCACATTAAAATTTGCAGGGTAGCATGCGTATTTCCCAGAGTACACATTTTTAGCAACATGTTAATCTTAATCGGGGACAATACTTGGATAAATTTTGCAACCTACCTAAGCCCCCTTAAAATGGGGGGGGGACCTTGAGTAAATACACAAAAAATACATACGTCGTAATTTCTTCCGTTGTTATTTTAGCCATACTCTGAATAACAGCTGTAGATCTTGTGCGCCCACTACTGTATTTTTTCGCTATCTCCGAATCCGGAAACATTGCTTGAAAAAGGGGCTTCGCATGATCTGCGGCAGAAATTGGCAAATTATGTTCGATTAAAAATTGAACAAAATAACTTTCAGCTTGAATAACAGCGATCTCATCACTTTTTTCAAAGTAACTGGATACAGAATTATTCTTTTCTCTCAATAAACCATAGCGTTCATGTTTTTTCGAAGTTACATGCCTCCGGCAATCGTCCCATCCGCCACGAGCCGCTGAAAAAACGTAGTTGCACACACCACAAAACACATGATTCACGGAAACACGCGACTGCTGTAAACATGGAAATTCCAACGAATAACATTCCTTGTACTGCTGCAAATTTTTTATTTTTTTCACACCACTGGAACTGGAAGCCACTGAAGCACGCTTCATAAGTACAGCAATTCACGTCACACCACAACTAATCAACTTTCAACTTAACAAGAAGAATAGAAAATGTGGAATCGACTCTAGTCTACCTCCGACAACTTGCGTTAGTTCAGGACGCGGTTAAGGTTTTCCGAAAGTTAACAGACGTTGTGCGTTGCGAATGCCATCCCACGGCAAGACAGGTACAAAGTCACGTGATCATACAGAACGATCTCCGCTGCAACATTCCCGCTTGCTTGTCGGCCAGCCAAACATGCTTGCTGTGTGACGGCTTTGTGACGTTACTGCAAAAATCCCTACATTTGACTATGCTAGACTTTTTTCTTTAATAAAAAAAAAGTTTTCTGGTAAACATGATATCCATAGAAACTACAGAGGATCCGTAGTATTTGGCATCTCTGGCTGTCAAGTGCCCTTTTGGACTTCATTTCACAAATGCTCCATTAGATTGAAATCTGGTGCTTGAGAAGGGCGGGAAAAGCTTCCATGATGCTCCTCAAACAATTTGCGTACAGTGTGAACAGTATGACATGGAGCATTGTCTTGCTTGAAGTATCTATCTCGATTGGGATAAACCATCAAAATAACTGGGTGGACTTGGTCAGCAACAATATTTACATACCTTTGGGCAGTCAGGTGTTGCTCCACATGAATCAAACGGCACAAACACTCCCACGAAAACAAGCCCCAGACCATAGTGTTGCCACCGCATGCTGCTGTCTCCATATCCTCACCCTTCCACCTGCATGGTGTAGTTTGAAACATGCACCACACTACCCTTTTCCACTCATTTACTGTCTCATTCTTCTGTTCCCGAGCCAACTGGAGGAGTTTCTTCTTGTTCGCTGCAGATAGCAATGTCTTGCGAAAAGACCGTCTGCCTTTGTAGCCCATATGATGTAATGTATGGTGAAGGGGAACTGAATGTTGAGAGGCCATCGGACTTGGCACCTGATACAGATTATCTGTAATCTGACGAAGTGTTGCCAGTCCGTTGGACTGCCCACACACCGCTCAGCTTGAGCATCCAGAAGCCGTTGATGACCACACCTTGCATTCAGACACGTTTTTTTTAAGTGGTGGTCCACTTCCCTGTAAACTTTAACTGCTGCTCTTGAACATTTAAAAATTGCAGCCATTTTGTTAATGCTCACACCAATGCTTTAAACACCCATGATATTCCACATTCAAAGTCCATCAGATTCTTGCACAGGGAACTCTGCATGTCTTCAGCATTCCCTTTTTATCCTGATTCAGCCATCTTGTGTTAGCAGCAGCTACAGGATAGCTACTTAGAATAAAATGGTCTGGTGGTCATAATGACTTGGCCACTCAGTGTGTAATTAAACCACTAGCAAAAATTTCTGCAATTATCAAGCAAAAAGCTTTTACTACATTTTTTCCAAAACAGATACTGGAGTTCTTACTGTAAATTTTGTCAAAATTTTTATAAAGAAATTGTTTACCAATGAGATTTTCAATCATTGCTGAACAACAAAGTAAAGTATGCAACCATAACAAAAGTTGGTGTATTCTGCATGTTTTTAAGAGAAACAGCGCAAAAATTAAGTTATTAGCAATTTTGATTATCACAAATCAGTAAAAAGCCCAATGTGATATGGTAAAGATGCAAATTCCATTTCCAAAACTGTTTTTGTGTCATTGTATACTATATAAAATCTTGAAACCAAAATCATGCTGTCTAAACATGTTTAATATAAAAAATTATTATGAATCTCGCACTATAGGAGGACATAAATACATACAGTTAAAAACGTTAAAAACACACTAGTACTTTCGTGACCACCATCGGTCACTTCCTCAGGTGTGACTACCAGTTCTAAGCAGCAACGGTCAGCATATACATGTACAACATGATGTGTCAGGTCAGACGGGTGCTCAAAGAGACATAGAAGGAACAGGTGGTCAGGAGTCAGTAACAATTATTACAAAATTCAAATCACAGTAAGTCATGTATAAGGTATTTCCAAGCATCAGCAACATAGTTAGGAATATCATTGTTGCAGCAACTTCTCCGGCGAGCCAGAATCTGAAGGGCCTCTGTAAATAGTAATAAATTCTTATTCTTAGGTATAGTCAGAATAGTAACCTCAGACTATATTGGTTTGTAAGGTTTGCTTAGAAGCAAACGTGACATAGCTTTGGAGCCATTACCGACTTTAATACTGTATTTGTGTTCCTGCAGTCTGACCTTTAGATTACGAGATGTGGAACCTATGTAGGAAGTATTACCCTCATCGGGGTCAGAGAACAGGAGGCGGATTCTGTAAATTCCATAATTATCTAATAAATCAGGTCTGTCACGATCGCTACGAACCAAGGAGAATAATTTACAAGAAGACAACCCAAAGTCAATACCAAAAGGCCTGCAGATATTTTTAAGTAGATGTGAAAGTGGTGGCAAAAACGGGATTGAACCCACAATTTTTATGGTTCTAACTCACAAATTTATGGTTCTAGCTCACAAATTAATTATCATCATCGATAAGGAGGTGTACAATAAAAAAATGTTGGAGGCTATTGAACAAATCCACACTCCATTAGTATTAAGTATTAAGGCAACTTCTGCCACGATCACTGCAATTAATAACCTAAAATCTTTTCCAGACTTACCTCCTGACAGTATTAAAGGCTTACACCCCCCTCCTGGGCCCCACATCCCTGCTTTCTTTGGAAAGCTAAAATTACACAAACCTGCCCACCCAATTTGTTCTTTGGTCTCAGCTTTTGCTTCCCCCACTCGCCCTCTTGAGTGTACTCTTGCCAAATTATTGAATCATCTCACTGCTAATTCACGTTACTCCATCTCCAGTTCCACCCAGGCTTTATCTTCTATTCACTTTATTCAACCTATTCTGGTTCCATTTATGATGGTCTCATTTTAATTTGATGTCATATCATTGTTTCCCAATATCCCTGTTCCCACTGTTCATAATTTGATTCTTTCCGAACTGTTGGCTTCCAATACTTTTTCTGCCCCTAACGCTAAAGCTATAATTCATGCTCTACAACTTGTTTATAATAGGACGTATTTTCGTTTTAATGATGTTATTTATAAGCAGTTGGAAGGGGCCCCAATGGGTTCCCCTCTATCGCTCCTCCTTGCTGAAATTCTCCTACAGCAATTGGAAAACGAGGTGCTAAACACCTTCCCTATTAAACCACTGCTTTATATTCGATACGTTGATGATATTTTAATTTTTTGGCAGGGGTCAATGTCGGATTTACAGGATTTGGTTAATGGTTTTTCGTCAAAATTTGTCTCTATTAAATTTTCAGTTGAAACTGAATTGGATTTTACTTTGCTGTTTTTAGACATGCTACTCACCTGTGATCCTACCACAAATTTGGTTACGACTTCAGTTTTTCGGAAATCCTCCTCTCAGGTTTTAATGATCCCTGCCATTTCTAATCATCCGCATTGCCAAAAACTTGCTTCCTAACGTTTTATGATACACAGAGCTCCTTCTCACTGTTCTACTAAGCAAACTTATGAACGGAAAATCCTGAAAATCTATGAGTTGGCTAATTCCTTTGGGTACTCTAATTACATTGTTAATAAACTTATTAAAAAATCCCAACGTTTTGACTCTACAACACTAACCACAGAAGTTAGAACCATAAACTTTGTGGGTTCAATCCCGTTTTTGCCACCACTTTCACATCTACTTAAAAATATCTGCAGGCCTTTTGGTATTGACTTTGGTTTGTCTTCTTGTAAATTATTCTCCTTGGTTCGTAGCGATCGTGACAGACCTGATTTATTAGATAATTATGGAATTTACAGAATCCGCCTCCTGTTCTCTGACCCCGATGAGGGTAATACTTCCTACATAGGTTCCACATCTCGTAATCTAAAGGTCAGACTGCAGGAACACAAATACAGTATTAAAGTCGGTAATGGCTCCAAAGCTATGTCACGTTTGCTTCTAAGCAAACCTTACAAACCAATATAGTCTGAGGTTACTATTCTGACTATACCTAAGAATAAGAATTTATTACTATTTACAGAGGCCCTTCAGATTCTGGCTCGCTGGAGAAGTTGCTGCAACGATGATATTCCTAACTATGTTGCTGATGCTTGGAAATACCTTATACATGACTTACTGTGATTTGAATTTTGTAATAATTATTACTGACTCCTGACCACCTGTTCCTTCTGTCTCTTTGAGCACCCGTCTGACCTGACACATCATGTTGTACATGTATATGCTGACCGTTGCTGCTTAGAACTGGTAGTCACACCTGAGGAAGTGACCGATGGCGGTCACGAAAGTACTAGTGCATTTTTAACGTTTTTAACCGTATGTATTTATGTCCCCCTATAGTGCGAGGTTCATAATAATAATTTTTAATATTAAATGTGTTTAGACAGCATGATTTTGGTTTTATCTTGTAACACGTATCTTCATCAATTTTATAAAATGTTATATAAAATGCTATGTACACCATCCTTGGTAAGAGTTAGTTTCATGCAAGCTGCTTCTACGTCAGAGCACATACACAGCCCTGGAAAAAAGCATAAGGTCGCATACAAAATAGTTTATTACATAAGTACTACAATTCTAGCGGTCCTCCAATTTAACACAATATCAAAGCAATGTATAATCGGAGTGCAGACAAGATATTTATGTGAATGTTGCATAATTAACAATGAAATATAAAATTGTGATTATTAGACCATTTTCATTTTGAAAAAATATATAAGGACGGCATACATGTTTGAACAATTCAGCACTTAATAGTCTAACAGTTTGCCTTTCTTTTCAATGACTGCAATCAATCTATCAGCCATAGAGTTTGTAAGTTTCGATAGTGTCTGAATTTCGGTGTTTCCCATGCTGCCTGCATGGGTGTAATAATTTATGTTTTTGTCTGGAAATGTTTCAAGTCCTCGTAGACAGAGCGCACGATAGTGTCTGAATCTCGATGTTTCCCATGCTGCCTGCATGGGTGCAATAATTTATGTTTTTGTCTGGAAATGTTTCAAGTCCTCGTAGACAGAGCGCACCATTATAACCCAAAGGTTTTCCATTGGGTTGAGGTCCAAAACACAAATGTCATTGGCTTCAAACCACGCTTTAGTAGACAGAGTTGTGGATGCCGGTATTGTCCTGCTGAAATATCCAATCTCCTGATGTCTTAAGGGGAGCAACAGGTAGCAAATTATCTGCCAGCATATCTTGTCGGAAATTAATTTTTGTGTCTATAATCACAAGTGAGGTTTTTCCAGTTGCAGAAAATGCTCCCAAACCATGACCAAGCCCTCAGCTGAATTTGAGCTTTGAAAATTAGGGGTTTTCTTTCCACAGATCATGCCAATATTTAGTGAAACCATCAGGCCCATCCAAATTAAATTTCTTTTCATCAGAAAAGACCTCGTCTTTCCACTTATCACCAAAAGTAATATACCTTTTTGCAAACTCTACTTGAGCACATGTATGTTTTAGCATTCAGGTAGGGCTTTGGCTTTAGCTGATTGCATTGGATGTTTGAATTGCTGGCTAAAACATTCTGTACAGTTCATAAACAATTTCACTGGATAACTTTTTGTTAGCACATGCAAGTTTACAAAGTTTTATGTGTTTTGAAATTGATTTTGGCCTACCTTCAGATTTCTTTAGTCCATAAGATGGATTTTGCAAATAATTGTTCACTGCGGTCTTGGATCGGCCTATAGCCTTTGCAATTTTCACATCACTCTTTCCACTCACATGCAATCCTTGTATTTTACCGCGTTCAAAATCTGACAACTCTTTGCCCTTCACCATAGCAATACTCTTCTCAAAGCAAACACTGACGTTTCCACATGCTCTGCTTATCAAGGCGCCTGTTCCTACACATGCGTGAAACAACCAGAATTTTCATATTCTTCGGTAAATGTTCCTGACCTTATCATTTTCCCAGCTGCAAATGTAGTTAATTTCGTTTTTTTTTTTTTTTTTTGGGCAAACATTTCTATCACATTATTTTAGAAGGGTTTGAAACTTGTTTTAGCACTACTTGAAGAGTTTGCCCCATTAACTTAGTCCTCTATTGTCTGCATTTTCAAATTTCTTTACACGACCTTAACATTTTTTCCAACACTGTACTAGATATTCACAGATACAACGTCCAATATTTCCAATAGAAAAGAAATCAGAAGCAGACAGAACAGTATCAAAGATGTGGAAGTAATGATGACATTAGAATTCACACTCTTTCCATCTTCTCGTATCATGTCCAACAAGATTATAGATAACACCTCAAATACAACAAAAGCATGGTTTATTAAGTACACCACACCCATCTACAAATGTGTCCAATTCTACTGTAATAATGCAGCCAGGCAAAATACCCCATCGGTTATAAATAGGTCAGACACCTACCTGTTTTACATTGTACTTGTGACTGTGATGATGGGTAAATGTGGTGGCCTCAGCAGGTTCAATAATGGGTTAATAGTGCAGATATGGAGCACTCCATCTCTGCAACTGCAGAACATCTGGGATTTCTGTGAGCAACAGTCACATGTATGTACTAAGACAGCATCAACACTGGCAGCAGCTGGGGTAAATGTGGCCATAAAGGGCTGTTGATGCTTAAGGCAAGCACTGCCTCTCCCATGTGGCAATGGAGGGCCATAGTGGAGAGCATAACATCGGCATTCAATAACTAGATCTGTGCAAAGACCATCCGACACATAATTGCACAATAGGGCTATGGGAAGCCAACACCATCATTGAGCATTCTTCATAACAGCACATCACTGAGTGGATGCAGTGCATGAAGGAACATCAATAGGTTACTTGGTCTAAAAAATCAAGGCACCAACTACGACTTGCTGGTGAGAAGGTGTGCGAGTAGCACATACCACATGGGGGCCAAGTACCCCAACTATCGGGCCAGGTTATTGCAGGCCGGAGGAAGCAGCATCAAGTTTTTGTTGTTATTTTGTGTTTGGGATTTTTGTGAACATTGCAAGCAACTCAATGGGCTGTAAGCAGTCACCTGATACTAATTTAAGGCCATTGGTTCCAGAGAAGGAAGAGGGCCAGTGCTGCATGACAAACACATCATCCATGCCTCACCAGGAATTTGAACCTGGACCCATCATGGACGAATGGTCAAAAGCCAGCACTTAGACCAATGCGGCAAAGTGAGTACATTGGCCACGAAACATAGTCACCAACACACAAGACTATGCTGACACACTTGTTGACCATCTACACCTGTTCATGGCTACCCACTTCCCATAGCAGGATGCCATCTTTCAAACAGACAGCACTCTATTATATCAATGCTCCCATTTGGAAAAGGACTAGTTGTAGGAGCATTCCATTGAGTTTGCCACTCTCAAATGGCTCTCTCTCTCTCTCTCTCTCTCTCTCTCTCTCTCTCTCTCTCTCTCTCTCTCACTCACTCATTCTTCGAATTTGAACCTGTGATGGTCCAACCTGCAACTATCTCTTTACCCAGCCCAGCTAGCTCAAAAAACCCCTGCAGGAAGGACTGTCTTAAATAAGATGGCATTCTTACGTTAAGTAAACAGCTACAGTGCACAAATTTTAACAACACAATTCCAAGTTTAACTGTTCAATGAAATCTTAATTAATTACAAATTATCACAAAATTTCTTTAAAGGTCAAGAATGCATTTACCTCAAGATGTTTTAGAATGCAAAGGAATATTCACCAGATCCAAAGAGGTCATGGCTTTAAGTACATATACCAATTCTTGGGTTAAACATCCTTCAACAACACATACACAAAACTGGAACAGAAGCAATAGTCCAGCAGAAGCCATCGACAAAGTCCATCCAACACAAAAGGCAGTGCGCATCATCAGCGGTGACTTAGCAGACACCACTCCGCTGAAATGACGTTCACCGGCAAATAGAAACAGCACTGGAACATAAGGCAATGGTCCAGCAGAAGCCGTCGACGAAATCCATACATCACACACGGTAGTTTGCATCATCAGCAGAGACTCAGCATAGAAACCCCTCTGCTGCACAGCTGCTCGCCGGTCAACAACTGAAAAAGGGTCAGCTTTAGCATCTTCCCCACAGGCCTCCACAGCTGCATGACCTACATGAAGTCAACAAGCAAAAACTGGACAAAAGACAAGTAGAAACAACCTCCAACAAAATGCCGAATGCAAGCAGCCAGAGAGAGAGAGAGAGAGAGAGAGAGAGAGAGAGAGAGAGAGAGAGAGAGAGAGAGAGAGAGAGAGATGGATCTATAGTACATCTTTTATCTCCCTTTAGAACAAAGAACTCAGGCACACACATTCTAAGAATATGCAAATGCCCAATGAAAGGACAGTGACTGAAGAAGATACTTCCAAGGAAATGCCTCGAGGCCTTTAGATTTCCTCATATGCTCCTATCAATTTACCCATAATGTGATAAACCCAAACAAGCATCTACACAGCAAAGCGATGCATTGGATTCCAAAACCCACCACTGACAGCTCTTGATATGTTATGGAGATGGTTGATCTGGAATCTAGGCCACATTATCACCAGAATGCCCCCAACATGTGATTCAGTCATGCCACGATATGTTGCTGCAGTTGTGAAGGTGAAAGTGGGCCCATAATGCATTAGGTGGGTGTGAATAAAAAAAAAAAAAAAACAGAAAAAAAAAAGAGACTTTTTAGCATAGTACACAGTGGTATGAAAATTATTAACAAAACTGAATGATGTGCATTTTTACAATAAGAGATTTCCTTAAAAAGAAAAGAGACTCAGAAATCCCAATTTACACATTTTAGCTAAATTATCCGCATCCTGTGAAAAATCGAACAAATAACCAAAGTGTGCTTGCATGCTAAAAATACCTCTTTCTGATACTGCATTTGTATCAGTACTGGATTCTGACAATCCCAAATTACATGTTTTTAGCTGCTGATTTATTGTAAATTAGTGACTCTTTTTACCCATGCAATGGACTAATAAGAGCTGTCTACTTTTAATTTTTAGTAACATGCTGCACAGAACAGGGCCTGGAATCAATGAACAAACAAAACTCCATCTCACATTAAAAGATGAACCTAGGACCTCAACATGAACTACTTCATGTTAAGACATATTACTGCTATATCATATAAGCACATCAGTAGTAAAAAAAATGTTACTATGATATAGGTAAGACTGCAACAATTCAGCATACTTCAAATTTTCAGCTGTCTGTTAATGAAGAATCACTACAACATTCTAACAGGCATGAAGAACAGACCCCCCCCCCAAAAAAAAAAGGTTAAAAGGAGGAACAGAAGGTGTGTGAGTGTGTGTGGTGGATAAACTTCAATTTTCAAGTGTAACCTACCACAGCCCCATTAGTTCCACCCAAGAAATCTTTTCTGACTTCATCTCCATCCATGCTATTGAGGATATCTTGAATCAGTAAAACTTCCTTTATCCTTTGAAGTTCTTGTTGCTGTCTTTCCAGTAGTTCTCGTTTTGCAACCTTCTTCTGCAGTTTAGCTGACTGAAAACAGAGAATTTAAACTCATTAATTACATATTTAAGCAGTTTCTCTCAAAGCAATTTAAAACATGCATATTTCCTTTTAAAGAAATCAGAAAAGACTAACCATACCTACGGAACAATCTACATTTAGATGAGGCTACATCAAAAAGTAAAGATAATTTTGGTGTATTTGCCCATACCCCCAAAGTGAAACTATGACTGTATTATTATGTCTCAATTTATTCTATCTGCAGTTGCACACATTTTTGTAACTGTCCACAAGCTTCTTGATCACACAGGAGAAGGTTTTTGGCTGTCTCTGAAGATATGTATGTCCTACTCCTTTCACCTCTTCACCACTATTCAACTTGCAGACCACTTAATGCCATTGCTATCTGCAGCAAACAAGAAACTCCACCAGTTGGCTTGGGAACAGAAGAATTGGACAGTAAAATGAAACTTTATTTTAAATATGCCAGACATGAATAATAATGAAACGCATATAGCATATTAAATGCATTTATTTTTGTGGTGTAGTCAGCACAAAGATTCATCAAGCTTTCACACTCCACTGGGAGGCTTTTACAAGGCAATGGTAGACATAAAATGCAGGGAATTGGAACACAAAGAATGAAGATGATTTTTGAGAATAACATGGGTGACATCACGAACATATTAAATGAATTTTTATCACACAATTATACGGTGCACCGTGATGTGTTTCCATCTTTTAATAACACATGCCAAATTATTGGTAGTTCAGTCGAGACTATATCATTGCATGCCAGTTTGCTGGATAGGATTTCCACTGTTTTCTTGATGGCAGTCTCCTTAAAATTTGTGTAAGGGGCAATTCTTCTAATATTATTCCATACAAAAGTGGCCGAGCGATGCACGACTTCACTGGCGAGGGTTGTATTCAGCATGTCCCGGTTCACACTTCATACGTGTTCTTTACATCTAGTGTCCAAAGATCGTTTTGTCATTCCGACATATATCATTTCCGTGTTGTCAGGATGTACCAACGGTATAGCGTACTCACCTGCCTTTTCTTTTTCACACTCTCTCTCCTTACAACTTGATGTTATTAGGTGCTTGAATTAATTCCAGCTGTTGCCCAATGGAGCGTAGCAGTGGTGCGCTGTAACCCAGGCTACACGTGACATCCCTTGCGCATGCACGTTACTTCTGTAGTCTGGGTGAAGCAGTGTGCGACACGCGATCGGAGGGCACAGAACACGAGTTTGTACACAGAACACGAGTTTGTATCACATTCACAATGTCGAGTTTCGTACCAAAAAAGGAGCATTTGCGGGAAGCATTACTCTTCTGCTTTCATCTCAAGAAATCTGCACGGAAAGTCATCGTTTGCTAGTGCAGGCTTATGGGAAACATGCAGAGAGTGGTTCTGACGCTTCAAAACCTACAAATATGACGTGAAGGACAAAGAGCACCCTGGGCAGCCGAAAAAGTTCGAAGATGGCACATTGGAGGCCTTATTGGACAAGGATTCATGTCAGACGCTCCACAAGTTGTCTGAAACATTACGGGTCAACGAGTCAATGATTAGCAAACGTTTAAAGGCAATGGGAATGATCCAGAAGATCGGAAACTGGATCCCACATGCATTGTGGGAAAGCAACATCACCAAACGTGAAACCATGTGTGAACTACTGCTGCAACGACACAAACGGAAGTCATTTTTGCATCGAATAGTGACTGGCGATGAAAAATGGATTCATTACGACAATCCTAAGCGCAAGAAATCATGGGTTCGTCCCGGCGAACCATCAACCTCCACGCCTAAACCGGACATCCATTGCAGGAAGGCGATGCTGTGCATTTGGTGGGATCAAGTTGGTATTGTGTATTCTGAGCTGCTGCAACTCGGTGAAACCATCAATGCTAAACAGCACCGACGTCAATTACTCGACGTGAAATGTGCCCTCACAGAGAAACGGCCGCAATGCGCCGAAAGACATGACAAGGTTATTCTTCTCCGCGACAACGCTTGGAGGCACTTGGCTGGGATGTCTAACCCCACCCGCCTTATTCCTCGGACATTGCTCCCTCAGACTTCCATTTGTTTCGGAAGCTACAACATGGCCTGTCAGAGCAGCACTTCCTTTCTGTTGCGGATATCTAAAAATGGCTACATGAATGGCTTGCCTTGAAAGAACCTACATTTTTCTACCACGGAATCCATTTGTTACCCCAACGGTGGGAAAGGGCCGTAGCTGCCAACGGACACTACTTTGAATAGACTATCCTGTACCATTCTGTGGCAACACACAGGTGTTTGTGTGGCAAAAAACAGCGGGAATTAATTCAAGCACCTAATATATGTGATAATGGGGTCGGGGACTTCATTGCTATTAATATATTGTAATTGCGTAATAAATTCTTTAACCAATATATAAAGCCTGGGATATAAGTGATGGATTCTGCGTATCTCATTGTCCTACTAGGTGATTTTGTTATTGTTGACATTATACGATTTCTTAGTCCTATGTATTCTGTCTATGTCATCCTTCTTATATCTGGACTTTAGACCTTTGCTATAAATATTATCAATTTCTTTATTATTCAGGTAGTAGGGTTTGCATACGTTATATGCTCTATAGAACCAGGCTCTAAATGCAGAAAGTTTGTACTCTTTTAGGCAGTGCGAATCAGGAGGAATAAGGTTCGGTACTGCGGTTGGTTTATAATAAACATTAAAATCAAAGCTGGATGTCCTATTTCTTTTGAGCGCGACGTCAAGATAATTCAACGTCCCATCTTTTTCAAGCTCCACGGTGAACTTTATGGTATAGTGTAGGTTGTTTATCTTGCCCATGAAATAATTTAATTTGTCTACTCCCTGTTCCCATATGAAGAATATGTCATCGGCGTAGCGAATCCACACTCGGGGTTTCTTGATACAATTTAAAAGGACGAGATCTTCTAACTGTCTAAGTACTGCTTCCGCAAGGACTGAAGATAGAGGTGAACCCATCGGTGCTCCTTTAGTTTGTTTGTAGATGTTTCCATCCAACTTGAAATAGTTGTGGTTAGTAACAAGATTTAAGGCGCCAATAATTTCCTTTGTTTGGGTCAGTGTGAATTCACGGGAAGTGGTGATTATTTCCTCAAGGTTTGCAACAGCCTCTGCTATAGGTATAGACGGATATAAAGACACTATGTCGAAACTTCTCATTATATCATTATCAAATATATTTAACCTTCTTGCATGCTCCACAAATTCTTTTGTTGACTTGATTTTTTTTTAGTCAACAATCACAAAATCACTTAGTAGGACGAGATATGCAGGATCCATCACATATATCCCAGGCTTTACATATTGGTTTAATAATTTATTATGTAAATACAATATTTTAATAGCAATGAAGTCCCCGACCCCGTTATCACATATAATATCAAGTTGTTGCAAGCAGCCCTTGCGAAACTGCTGAAATTTATACTAGCCAATGTGACTAGTGGAATAAAAATTTTACTAGCCAAATGACAAAACCTACTGGCCATACGAAATTAAAAAAATAATAATAATTCAGTAACTTCTCTACTAACGTTTCTATGAAATTAAATGGGTGCATGCTTTTTTTTTCTTTCTAATGAGAGACACCTCCCCCATTAACTTCATAAAAACAGATGCAGAGCAGCTACTACATAGGATCATTAGATTGACTGCAAATATTGCATATGCTTTTGTTCCAAAGTGATTTATTTTCAGTGCTGTAATATCATTACTCTTACTATCTTAATTTACACATACATAATTTATTTTTGAGATGCCATTGAATTTAGATGTCTGATTTCTTTTAATATTTAAAACAAAGGGACAAAAGCTAGGATATATATATAAAGTGGCACTAATAATGTTGATACAGTTTACCACTGATACGTACTGTGTCTTATCTTCCTATCAGATTTATCTGCCCACCACAATTGAATAGCATTTGTAGGATCAAAATCTTCAATTGAAGTGCCATTGCATCTAATCATCATCAAGTCGTTTAAAGTGTAACTATTCAGACATGCCTAATTACTGGTTTTTATGAAGTTCATTGCTGATGCTCCACGCCAAAGGGCTCGTGCGTCACTGCCGCTGCAGAAATTTTCTTTTGCTCCCGATACTTTCTCGTGCGTCCTGTCACTAACATTGCAATGTTTATCGAAAGCTGACGAGTTGCTCTTTCACATAGACTACGATGTATTTCTGCTTGGCTTTTCGACAAGTATATGCCGACATTGTGAAATAAAAAAAAAATTTCAGCTGCGATCTAGTTTCACAACCAACACTGCATTTGATTTCACTTCTAGTGTTTTAAATCGACAGATCTCGACGTTAGCTTTCGTTTGAAACCAATTTCAATTTTGATGTTGTAGCGCTTTGCAGCGCCAAGCACCCCCCCCCCCACACACACACTTATTGCTCAAAGACACTAAGTTGGATTGGTTCGCGTTGATAATATAGAAATTATTAAACCGAACTCGATGTCCATTTTTTCGTAACGCTCAACTTTCCGTACTGGCCACCTAGTACTGGTCTAATTTTAACGACGTACTCAAGTCAAAATAACACTGCCACATAGTTCCTAAGCTGTGGTGAATTTCCGCGATCCAACGTGTGGAACACGCAGCCTCTTAATAGCATCGTCGACGCACGGAGGCCCGATATGATACTTGCTTAAACATTGTGATGGTACAACTACGATGTCCACGATTACTCACCTGGCTGGCGAATTTCCGATGAGAAATCCCTCAATATAGCGTCTGGAAGAGAGACACTGTGAAAAACTATTTCGGAGACACACGTGCGTATGAGGATCAGCCGATATTCGTGTCGGACAGGGAAAACCGGATTGAACAACAGTGCTTGGTCACGGCTTGGTGGCGCACGGTGGCGATTATGTCGCGAGCATTTACATACCGGTGGCAATGAATCATAGTTTCTTCAGTTGAAACACTGAACATCGGTGTTAAATTCACACCAGTACCGGTTTTTCGCGATGTATCGATACATTGCCGAGTCCTAGTGGGGGGAAAAGTTGGACAAAATAGTTGCTCACTTGGGGGGGGGGGGGGGGGAATCTACTCGCCATCATTGGCTACTATACTAAAAAATTTACCAGCCACTACGAAATATCCAGTTATTTTTGGCGACTGAGATTCACGAGGCCTGGTTGCAAGGAGAGACAATGTGAGAAAGAAAAGGCAGGTGTGTACACTATGCTGTTGGGACGTCCGTGACAATTTTTTAGGCACCCGGAATAACCACTCCAGGTTGTATTAAAAAAGAAAAGTAATCAAATGTCAAAATTTTTTAAGTGCTGGAGGAAATGAAATAACTCATTATGCAAAACATATATATTAAAAAGAAAAGTAGCTTATATGTCACCGATCCCTCATAAAGTGAACAGTCAGCCACTCCCCACCATGTTCCTCTCCTCATAAGAGTAAACGCGATTTGCGGAATACCGTTTATTATGGTAAAGTATTTTAAATAAATAAACTTCCCAACTTTCCTCCTTCTGTGAAAGAACTGCAGGAACCAAACCTTCTGAAGTGATCAGCACAAGGGGGTTCGGTTTGGGGAGATGGAGACAGAAATCTAAGGTGAAACACTTCTAAATCGCTGTGAGGGAGGAAGGACAGAGAACCAATCGCATTCTCCGTAAAAAGAAGCTCCCACAATCCTTTGAGTTTCCTTTCAGCGAGTGAGCGCCGCCTAAGCCACCGCGGTCCTGGTAGCAATGATGCAGTTTTTGATAAGCATCCGCCAGAGTCCCTTTTACTGAAAACTCAAAACATTAAAAAAAAAAAAAAAAAAAAGACATAATAGTTAAATATAATATTCAAGACGACTCTTACACTAAAATATTTTCTGCTAGATTAAAATTTTACAGGAAACGGATATACCATTAATTTCGAAATATTTCTGTGAAGATACCGTTTGAGCAAAAAATATTTTTGTGAAGATACCACCTAACAGTATCAAATCCCGGCTAGATCGACCCCTGAGAAAAGGACAATCTTCAAATGATTGAAACATATCAAGAAACTGAACCCAGTACATCACAAACGAATAATGGTTCACAGGAGTATTTCAGGGTTACTAAATCTTTGGAGCATATAAGCTTGATAAAGGAGCAGGGGTCTGAGTATATGGGTCATCTTTCCTTAAGGTGTGGAAAGGCATTAATTGTAAGTAAAGAAATATAGAACTTTTTAACAAGAAATAATATTGATAACCGTAAAATTGTTGTTATTGGCTGTGACGGAACTCTGACTAATACTGGAGTAAAAGGAGGCGCCCATTCAATGTCTGGAATCGATATTTGGAAAGCCATTATAGTGGTTTATTTACCAACTACATGTGAACGAGATTATTCTGTACCACATATTCGAGCACCACAACGGTACTGCAAGTGGACCTTGAAGATCTACAGGACCTATTTGATAAATCCCTAAAAGACAGTGAACACCTTCCAGTTGTGTTTTTTAAAAAGATGTGTTGCACTCTCCCAAAAATTACCAATTAAAAAAACTTAAGCATGGACCAACTATATTTGTAGGAAATATATGAAGCAATTAATTGGACCTTGTTCTGAAGGTTTGTCTAAAAGAAACCCAAGCAAGATAGTACATTCTTGGTGGCTTACAGTGGAAAATAGAATTCTCAGACTTTACATTTCCTCCACTGCACCTTCTAAAAATTTATTGATTTTAGCAACTTTCATAGTCAAAGTTTATGCACCTATGTGGCTTGCGACTAAGACTCAGCCATTATGTATCCTCGGAGCTAAGCATTTGCAAATCATGATGTTGTCAAGGTATTTACCAAACTCAGTAAAGACGGCAATCCAACCAGTAATTCAACGAAACGGGTTTTCCGAACACCCGGAAAATATTCTGATTGCCATGCTAGATGATGACAGGGAGAACATAAAAGTTTTGGTATTGCACAGAATTTTATTATAAAAGCATGTCAGGTAAAGGACCCTTTAAGGAATATTCGTATTTTTCAGATTCCTAAGTTCAACATTGAAGCTACTGACTACATTGATATCATACATTGGGCTAAGTAAGAGTCACTGAACGACCCTTAACCAAACACTTACATGATCAAGTTTTTTCAGAGCGCATTCTGAATCCAAAAACTACAGACAACAACATATTACCACATATCAAGCAATTCCCTTTTTGTACTCAAGCCAATGAAAGTTGTTTAAAACTAGTAACGGAAGCTTCCGCTGCTGTTGGTGGGCCTTTCAGATGGGATGGATTTATTAAAACTTATTTAGTCTCGCAAACAAATGCTTGTTTTTAAAACCAAAATGCAATATAGACCATTGTAAGACTATATTTCACTGATTGCCAATATGCTTGTATAACAAATGTTTTTCTTTGTTTGTTTGCTTGGGGGTTTAACGACCACTGTAAGCAACTTAGTGGGCTATAAGCAGTCACCCGTCCCTAAGTATAACGAATGTGATGCTAATGTGATTGCAATATAATGCGAGCATTTTCTTTAATTACAATATCCTTTTTTATTAGACAGATTTGACTTATTTTTCAAAACTTTGGGGACGCTGGGGCAGTATAACAAAATTTAATTTATTATTAATATTTTTACAGTTATTGTGTGGTATAAGAGCAGCTTTCCCACACAACCCAAAAATGATTGCACAAAAAAAAAAAAAAAAATTAATCGCTCCACCTTAGTGAACACATGGCTGTAGGGCCATGCAGCATATGGAAATTCAGGAAGGGTAAGTTAATTTTTTAGAAAGTCTCATGTAAAAAATAATCAAAATCAAACTAAGAGGGAACAATTAAACTGTGGAAACAAAACAGTCTAACCTCTTCTGATTTACCAATACAGTTTGAATACACTATATTATTTTTTTGGTGGAAAATCATATGACAAAATCTATAAAAAATGAACAAAATTTAACTACACCATACTGTCTACTTGGATAATCTAGATCTGCCAGTGAGATTCAAAAGTATTGTTTTTTTTTACTTTTTAGAAGCACTAAGAGTTATAACCCATTAGTTTCAGCAGGAATTAACATTAATAACCTTTTTAACATTATAAGTTAAAACTGTTTCTCTCTTTGTTAGTGTTTTTGGGGAGATTTGTGAATGGTCCCTTTTCCTAGTTTTCTACCACAGTCATGGTTAATGAGGCAGGGGAGTTAGCCATTTCCTCTCTCGCTTCTGAACGTGGAGCTGACCAGAAGTTTGCCAGGAAGGACGTGCATGTCCTCCATGCTTTTTCCAGGAAGAAAGAAGACCCAAGAAGGGAGAGATGCATCTGGAACTTGAAGGCAAGAACAGCAGAGCCTAGAAAAGAATTTGCTATACTCCATAGAACAAGAAAGATTCTTTTAATGCCAACATGGAAGATTGAAGAAAAACTTAGCCACAGAGATAAACAAGGGAAAAGCTTGATAGGTGAACTGAATACATTCAATGTGTAAATAATGTAAAAAAAAAAAAAAAAAAAAAAAAAACCAAACCCAGAAATCAGGGCAGAGCTTGAAAGTGACTTTCTGCATGCACAGCAATGAACAAAGAACACCTTCTGATAAAAGTTCACTTTGCTAGTAATTGATTCTTTTCATCATCAGGGTGAAATATAATTTAAACCTCGAAACTTCTAAATTTCCTTACAAGCAAAGGTATGATGAACCCAAATGACAGGGCACTGAAAGAAACTTAGCAATATAGTCCTATAACATATTCTTTTATATTAATGTAGATCAAAAAGCAATAAAATCAATTATTTGCAGCAGAACCAATCTGCCAACACTGATTGGCCAATGGGTTTCAAGAATAATATGAAATCACAATCGGCGATACAGAGTGGCAGATGTGATTGCACCCTAGCCTATGATCTGAGAATTGCATCAGATACAACAAAACAAAATCACAGCCAACCTTGGACCAGCAGTTGATGCTTCCAACTTGTTGCCCAATCTGAAAATCTTACTCAACTAGAATAGTGAGGGATGTGACTTGCCATTGCATACATTCAGCTTCTGTAAAGCTGTCTACCACCTATGTAATCAGCCTGCCAATAGTCCTGCATAAAAAGGTCACATGACCAGAGGTCGCACTGCCAATCACATTCTTCGCACTTTGCAAAAAATAAAAAAAATTAAAAAAAAATTGCAATTACCTTTCTGTACTATTATAACACATTGGCAAAAACTTGAAAAGCCAGAGCAACCACTGCATGACTTTTGCCTTCAAGCACATTCAGCCTATCAATGCTTACAAAAGTCAAGTCAAATCCTTCCTTATGTCAGCAATTGACATTACCGTCTCTTCATTTTGTCACAAACTTTGCCTGACTCAACCACAGAGAGGTCATTTGATGGCTGCCATCACATGTTTAAGTTGCTAAACATTTATAAATTTTGATAAGAATGTTCACATTTCTGATTTTCGAGGTGACAATTACATTTGTAGTGCATGTCAGATTTACACAAAAATATAATTTTTGTTGTGTGAGGGAAGAAGGCACAGGAATGGCCAAGAAGTGCAAGTTTTATACACACCAATTTTCCTAAACTCGAAAAATCACATTTTTAAGGGCTGCAACAAAAATTATAAAGTTAATGAAGCACTCTCAAGGACGTGAAAGTGAACATGGTTTTCCCAAGGACTGTGTGAACCTTGTGATTTCGGTGCAGGGATGCAGGTGGCTATAAAATAGGTACATAATAAATATAATCCATTTAGAAATGGGAAAGCTAAACAAAATCACTGAAACGGGGCACAGGCACAACTATCAAGGCATCAGAGGGAAAGTTTTTGCTACCACAGAACTGCAAACTGAATACAATGGTATTTCTTAAGCAACAACTTACACTTTAGTACAACACATTTAATGAGTGACACACTTATTTAAATATTCATACATATTTCAACTACGAATTAACCAACAAAATTTTATAACAGTGCATATTTACACAGTAGAAACATTTCAAACATGTAGGAAATGTAATGCATCTCACCTCTTGGATCACACTATTAAATGATTTCTGCATTTCTTTAGCAAAATCCAGTACTTCTACTACTTGATCGTATTTTTTGACAGCATTCTACACAAAGCATATAATGAATTTTGGATTACATACATGCACAGATGCACAAGAATTTTTAGTACAGTAGATTCTGGGTAATTGGGGCAGCCATTTAATTGGGACATTTATTGAACATCCCACATTAGCTCTTTGGGATAAAGCTTCAAATAATTGGGGCAGCTGTCTAATTTGGCAAAATGTTCTAAGCCCCGACGTATCCCAATTAACCAAAATCTACTGTTACTTTAAAGTATGTATAATACTGAATGGTCATAAAAAATAAGTCATTTTTTAAGGTACATATAACTCATCAATTTTTAAGTGAGATCTGAACTGGATAATCAGGAAAACTTCAAGATAATATGAGACAATTTTTATCACAGCAGAATTAATATTAACACTACATTAATGTTTCACGAAATAAACGAAAAATTCCTTACTCGACCTAAAAAAGTCATGTCAATTTACATCTTGGAAAAAGGGAAGGGGGGACACTGAAATGTAATTAACCAACTTATTAAAAATGCAATTAACCAACTTATTAAAAAAAGCCTTAATAATAAATAGTAAATAGTATTTCTAGGCAATGGACTTACTAAACTAGGCAAAAAACATCAAGAGATCCATATGGATCTCTTACTGATGTGGGTTAAGCTTTTCTTTAACTAACAATATTATTTAAAACAGGTAATGTTTATGAAATGGTACGCAGCTAATGCAGTGCAGCAGAGGGTACGCTATGATCGCTATTTTCGCAAAATGCGACGAATTAATCTAAAATGCGAGAGAAAATTAGTGTCCCGTCACAAAATAGCCCCAGGCATTTAAATTTCACAGAGGTGATTGTGTTCCAAAATTTCCGAAAATTTGAACTCCCGTAGTCCAGGGGGAAAATTTAAATTCTGCTGCCAATTCGTGGGTAAAAGTATTCCGTTATACGATGGAAACGTCATCCGTCGTTCGGTCGGACGGCGTCGTGTGTCAGTTCATTGACAAAAGAGGCTAAATTTCTTTAGCGTTTTGCTACAACTTTTTCTTTCATTTTAGCATTTTTTTGAGCCAGCTAAAACTCTGCAGTGCAATAGTCTTAAGTGATGTGCCTAATGCCACTGAATCTATAGTATGGTCTATTAGGGGGGTAGTAGTGGTTAATAACAGTGATGTAAATACTACTGCTAATATAACTTTGTTAGTTGAAATCTGTCATATTTTGCTGGAAAAAAAGTTGCTGCACAGTATTAAATGGTTTGGAAGAATCTAGTCTTATTTTATGAACAGTTACAGAAATAAGTTATATAGCAATGGAAATATAAAGTGCATAGCATCTTCATATTTTCACTGCTGTACAACATCTTCATGGACCAAAAACCAGGTAATTTATTTTTTGGTGATGATTTGCCATATTTACAGAGGGTTGCATACTGGGATATCTACAGATCTTTTATCCACAAGTGAAAGTGAATTCCACACAATACTATTAAAAAAAAAAATATTTTTGTATAAAACTCAATTTGCACATCAGCTGCCATTTGATTACATACACTCATATACCAAGTTTAGTTTTTAGAAGACCTATCTGCATGTCAGATAATTTTCATGGACAAATAATCTAATGATCATATGTAGAGGATTTTAGGAAGGGAGTGTTTGACCCCAGGTCTTAAACAACCCTTAGAAATAGGAAGCTAGGAGATTTGGGCTAGAGTGCACGATAGGAAAGTCACACGGAAGCAAAGTAGAAAGGGGAAGGAAGATGCCCTTATTTATTACCGGGGGCCAGTACCTGGGGTCCAACTGCTTAATGTGCCCATCCGACGCACGGCGGGTATTCAGTGGATCGCACGTTCGTACCTGCCTGGAATCGAACCTGAGGTCCTTTCCGTGGCAGTCATGAACGTTGCTCACTAGGCCACCTGCAGCACATTTTCATGGACAAATCACTGCTGACACTTCACACTTAATTTTTTAAAATAATAAACCGCCTATATAACTGATTGCCAACAAACTATAATAACCAGGGCTTGAAAAATACCATGCCCGAGGCATGTAAATTATTGGCCTGGCCAAGTAAAAATGAAATCTAGTTGCCCGGTCGAGTAACTAGATTTAAAGAAAAAACAGTTTTGAACGAAGAATTTTGTATTCTAGAAAAAAAAAAAAAAAGACTGTTGTCACGTGTTTTTCATTTTACTGCAAATCACCAGAAGTTGTATTATTGTTACGGAATGAATATCAAGGACAGGAGGATAGCACTTCGATTATATTATGCTCCACATCCAGAAATTAGGACCATATGTAGTTTTGCTCCAGATGTCGTTTACAGTTAACGACAGGATGCATGCCTCTAATGAAACTAGCCTATGGTGTTTAGTGACAAAATGCGTAAACTGCTGCCATGAAACAGGAGGACGCAGACTGATGGGCAAAAAAGCCGCGCTTTATGAGGAGGGAGTGACAACAGAAATTTATTGCACAGCCCCAGAAGCCCCAGGGGAGGGTCTCTGAAACAACTTGCCGCGAGTGAGGGAGGGGAAATGAAAGCTTCCGACAGCGTGCACCCCCTCTCCACAACAGCGGTACTACTGAAAAAAAAAGCCTAAATTTCGTTTCAGATCAAACCTGTACACTTAGCCGGGAGAAGAGCGAAAATGACTGACACCGATAACTTACGTACTTTGTCTGAGAGAACAGTAGTTCGCGTTAGCTGCGGATATAAGTTGTATTTAGTAATCAGGCATGAAAGCGGGCAGTGATAGGAAAAGCTGAACTTCCACACGTGGGGAGGATGGTAATAAAGTGTTAAATCTTGCATTTCACTCTCTAATGTATACAACCATGACATTTAGGTATTGGTCACATACCTGCGAACTAAAGATTTAATGTATGTATTTTATTTCACGAAAATTAAATATATAGTACAATATAATGTAAGGGAAAAAATTGTTGATGAGTTCATATGCATAGAAAATCTCTCACCTTAGTACAGAATGATGTCTTTAATCAAATGTCCTTATAAG
This sequence comes from Macrothele yani, assembly GCA_039090855.1. Lineage (NCBI taxonomy): Eukaryota > Metazoa > Arthropoda > Arachnida > Araneae > Macrothelidae > Macrothele > Macrothele yani. Next base: position 40,502,029 of record CM077004.1, read on the forward strand.
ATAACAATGTTGTATGGAAATGAAATCCTGAAGGTTTGAAAATTTTCAGACATGTTTGTTGATAAGTAATAAAAGTCTTACGAAGAATAAATGTTCATTCTTGATGACACAAAATTATTAATGAAGAAATATGATAAATGCTTGCGAAAACATTAAGACATTTTGTAGATAAATAATAGTCATTCACAACTAATTAAATTTCATTTTCTTAAGTTGTTTCTGTCTAACAATTTGTTCTAACCTTCCTTTATGAATTAGCTGGCTAGAGTTTTCTTTCTCTTGAACCAATTCATTTGATTTTAATTTGCTGCATAAGTTATTTGAGATATTTAAGCTCCTTTCATCTTCTTTTCATTTCTTCTTCCTTATCTTGTAATTCTTTCTTATATTCTGAATATGATGATTTCATATTTTGGCATAAATCTCTATTTACAGGATCATGCAAATAATCTTTTTTCTTAAAAAATTCCAAGGCTGACTTATCCTGATTCAGTAGCTTATATTTCATGGTTTGAACAGATGAAATGTTTCAATTTTCATGTTGCTGGATTCTTTACCAAGTGCATCCCCAATCATACTAAAGGAATTTTCCACTTGAGAGCCAGGAAAACAACTCAATAATGCCTTTATTATTTTTGAGAGGGTACTGAATTTATTTAACTTAAAAAGTGCATGCTTTGGGATTCACTGAAATTTATTTATGTAAATATTAAACTGGAGCACATCACCGCATCCAAAGTATAAAATTACTGACATTTAACAACAACACAGGGTAGAGGGAACATGGCGCGAGCGGGGATTACGATTAATGACGAAATCTTTGCTCCGTCTGACTTCGGACATTTTCCCTCCGTTTTTCAAGCTAAAATACAAATATTTATTTATGCATTAAAATGAAATTTAATAACAATACTGGGCAGAAGAAACATCAAGGGGGGGATAAATTAGGATTATGGGGAAAAAAATCACTCCGTTTAACTTCCGTTTTCGAAAGTTTTGAGAGATGAAATACCGTCCCCAGACGGAAAAGACCTCCCCCTCCCAAAGAAGAAAGAAAAAAAAAAAAAAAAAAAACAGCTTCTTTTCAGTTTTACACCGATCTCGAGAATGACCCATGACCCATATGATGTCAAAAAAAAAGCGGAATTCCGCGAATCCACGAAATTATATCATGTATGAGTAAGAAGTAACTATGAAATGGAAAAACACGAATTTTATGGAAAATGAAAGTGAAAATTCGATACTGCGTTGCTCACTGTGCCGTGAAACAATTTAATGGGACACAGAAACAGCGCGGATTCCAACACGGATGGATTTGATACCAATCTAGAAATTAAATCTCGTTTAATAAAAGGGAAAGGGGTGAAAACGATTGCTCTCTATTGAATAGTTTTGAAGAAGTATGTATTAGAAATAGGGTAACATGCATTTCAATAGAAAAAATCATAAAAAATGAAGTCGCTCCTTTTCACTATTACCGAAGATATTAAAAATGAAGAATATGACAAGAAAACATCAAAAATAAAAATATAATCAGGCAGAGGAGGAGAGTGAGAAAAAAAGGGGAGGGGGTAAATTGGTCGAAAAAATTTAATGAGGAAACGGAAAACGACGCGACATTCTTAACACCCAAGAAACATTCCCGAAAATATTTAACAAGCGTTAGAATCTTGAAAACACAAAAATAAACTTTACAAAGATGTTTAATAACATTATTTCACTGAGATTTCCAATTTCCGTTGCATACTCGATGTTTTCGTCGATGATTTCCATAGTAACTACGTAAAATTCCTGGTACTTGGGAGTCGCTGAATCATTCTTCCCACCACATGGACTTACTCAGCATCAAGCAGAAGAGTTTGCACGGAGAATTTACTGTACCGAAGTCCCGACAATGAAGACGAGGCACAGAGGTTCTGGCGCCCAATGGTGCAAAACCTTCCCTTTGTAACAAGATGGTGCAAGACTTGATTTGGCACACTTTGGCGCAGAATTTCCAACCCTGGAAGAGGTGACATCATTCCCAGCCGTAACCATCCCATCGTTTGAAGTCATTACGATTTTGCTTTTCGAAAGAGGGAGGCATCCCCCCCATAAAAATTTTAATGCATTTTTGGAATAATATCAGTAACACCAAAAGCGGAACAGAAAAAAGCAGATTTCCGTGGAAGTTTTTCATGCCTGGTAATGGATATGCCTTTTTTTTTTTTTTTTTTTGGAAAAAAATCCAGCAATGGGAGTATAACTCATAGTAAGCAATTATGTGAAGAATTATTATGAAATAAAAACATTCAACTCTCCTCTAGGATGGGGTATGGCTATTTTCAGAAATATTTATCATTACATCTATTAATACACAAATTCTTTTAACATGGTAATGCTGTAAAAACTTACAAGTTTTTATAAGGCAATATAAAAACTATGAATGTACGAAATTTATGGAGACTGAAATTTCACAGTGAAAGACTCAGTGTTTAAGTATCTTAGCTAAATTTGTTATCTCAGAATCTAGAACTTCAGCTTCTTCTTTTGCCTTTTCTATAAGCTTTCTTTTCTTATCTTTGAGTTCTTTGACTGCTCTCCTTTTACGATTGGCCACTTTATCTTAGTCAGATTTCTTCTTCTTTAAAGCTTTTACTGTTTTTGATGAAGCATTTTTGACAGCTAATATCATTGATTTTGTGATGTCCACATTCAGTTCTTTCTCACTATTAGCTAAACCACCTAACAATTGTATTGTATTGCACTGTAAATACTTCTTTCTGCAAAAACTGCATCTTCTTCTAAGTTTCAATTAAAAGTTCTTTGTTAACAGAAAAGCCTCTTTCAACTGCAGCATTGCCATGAAACATGCATAGCAGCTTCTGTAAGAACTTGATAAAGTCATGGTTCACTCTTTGTAGTAAATTCATCAGGAGGTGATCAAGTTTGTCCTCCTTAAGATTGAACTGTTTCAGTTGTTTTTTTAGAAGATTCACAAAATTATAAATATTCCCTCTTCACATCAGCTTTTGATCAAGACATGTTTTTTTATATATATGCCATGGAGCATCGACTACACGGCGGTTTATAAGGGTGCCAGTTCGTGTTTTCTTCTAGGTGTGCAAACTTGTCTTCATTCAGGTGCTGATACAAAAAAAAAAAAAAAAAAAAAAAAAAAAAAATTCATGACCGCCCACTCAATTTTATTACTTTTTATTACTTCAGACCACCTGCTCAATTTCATGACCAGTAGACACCCTGCAACCCCCCCCTCTAATTAAGTCCAGAACTTTCACCTTTTGACTTAAAGGAAGCACTTTTAGGGCTTCTTTAAGTAAATAAGGGTTACTTGAACACAAGCACTGCAATACTGCAGCAGTCAATCTAATAAATGAGACAGCTACTAAGTGACTAACAGGTGGGTAGCACATACAGCATGAATACATTGGACAAAGGGATGATTTACGTTCCGGGTGGAACAGAGTGAGATGGCACAAGATTTTATCACGCTACTCAAAGCGGCGTACAGTTTAAAACTTATGAACTGTTAATGTCTGGAATTTTCTATTTAATATTTTCAGAGGGCAGGTAACTGAAACTGCAGAAAGCGAGACCGCGGATAAATGGGGAGGGGTGGGGGGTGAACAACTGTGCATCCTCCTACTAGGATTTGTTTGGCAAGCAATAAAATGAAGCTAGAACCTAGCATAGGATTATTTTGGGCGACTGAAATGTAACTACACTCAAGTACTGGTGAAAATTGACTAGGGCTACCCAAAGTGTGCCAACAAATTTTCAAAAAACTTGCATTCCCATCAGCACAGCAATAAATAATATTTTGTTGTTTACAATAAAACCCTTCATATGAAAATAAATACTGCTAACAAATAATCCACAACTGAAGACAACAGTAATAATACAGGGTAAAGGCAACAACCACAGTGCGATGCACTTATTTGGAAAACATAGAAAATATCTCCATGATCTGCGCAAAAAAAAAAAAAAAAAAAAAAAAAAAGAGAGGAACCAAGTCCAATAACAATAGTAGAGAAAATATATACCATATTTTTCGGCATATAATCCGCAGACAGTAAAATTCAGCGTGAAAAAAAAAGTTGGCGTATAATCCGCAGACAAAATTCATGGTAAACGGTGAAAAACAGTTGCATAATACACAACTTTATCTAAATGTAGTAGACATTACACAGTATATATATACAGTAAAACCTCAAAAATCCGGCACTTTTCCGATTTCGTGAGAACATCCAATGTTTTATCAATAACCCTGGAAATCTCCTGATGTTCCATCTCAACAACACATCGTGAGATCATCCGATCTCAGAGTACGAATTGCCGATAACAGTCTACATGTAATATCAGGAGGTTTCTCAAATTTGTCATCTCATTGGGCCACACTGAAGTGATGCGGACCAATGAGGCAACGAATCGGCGAGTACGTTTGAAATGCGTGTCGAACGTGTGATGATCTGTGCTTGGTGGTGGCAGTATGTGGATTCGAATTGTGTAAAGACGTCTACCTCGACTTTCATGAAGCATCGCGGTAATCGCCTTCGCGATGTATCGTAGTTTCACGCGTCATAACATCGATGTAAAATTCACATTGGGTTTACGCGATGTATCGATACATCACCCAGCCCTAGTGGTTGTTCTGGATTTTTTCAAGTCTTTGCCTAACCATTCGCTAAATTCAGTTTTTTTTTGCCATAGTTTTATATAATAAATAGTACAAAAACGTTATCGCCAAAACAATTATTTTTCTTTCACAAATTGCGAAGAATGCGATCGGCAGCGCGACCCCTATATATTTACAAGGTGTAGATGCGAAAATTTTCGTTAAAGTGGCCTGTAACGTGTAGGCACGTGCTTTACGTAATGCCCGTTACACAATTTTTAGATAGCTTCAGAAATCCAGCACGCATATGGTCCCGTCAATGCCGGATTTTTGGGGTTTTCCTGTATGTATACATATATACTTTCCATTTAACGAGTTCAAAAAAATATCAAACTGCTGAATTTTTTTTTAAATTAAAAAAAGTTACTGTTACAATAACCCACAACTTTCAAACGATTGTGACATATGTTTTTCATTTCTGTGGCAATCATGCTGTTACTTTGAGTAATTCTTAAATTACACCAACTGAAACACTGGATTTCAGACTGTAAGGCAAGCCGGCTGCGTTAGTTTGCCAGTAATCCTCTTGGGCGCATCGTTGTGTTTGCGGAACTCAACCTGTCGTGGACGGGGAGAGAGAGAGAGATGTCAAAGTTCTCCCCTACAGTCTTGGAGCTGCAGCAAAAGTGCCAGAGGAATTCTCTTTGAAGTAGAGCAAAATAAACAAATAGGAGTGGAGTTGGTACCTCAGGAAGAGAGGGGGGGGTTACGGAGGTTACGGGTCAGAGCAGCATGCTGCAGTCCAATGTTCTATGGGATGGTAACTGTGCTATTTAGCAAAGGCGTCACAACATCGTAATAGAGAATCTCTCAGGAAGAGAATGTACCTTACTTCTTGTGCCATGGCGAATGGAATAAACAATTCCTTCTTTTTTTCTTTTGCTTTTTAGCAAAAATATTCCAGTATGCCTATAAACTATTTGATTTTAATTTTCATTCTACATAAAGAATTTTACTCATTTGTCTACTTGCTACAAAATCTGTAAAGTCTAAAAATTATTGCAAAATTTTACAAAACCAAAACAAAAATTTTGATCTGAGTCACCGGTAGTTAGGAGGTGGAAATTGCGGGCGGCATTCCATTACCCCTGGCTCTCCCCTATTTGAGGTCAACACACTTTGCCGCAGGCAGTGTTTTCTCCCCAACCTACAAAGCAACAATCTCTTCGCAAAGGAAATGTCTACAGACATACACACAGACATTTTGTCAAAGCCAAGGGAAAGGGGAGGAGTTATGTTGATGCAGTGACACTGCACATTATCGTTGAACACGTGGCATTCTTAAAGCTTTGATGTGATACAAAGTTCCTTCTTACACGGCACCATATGAAGAGCCAAACTGCTTCATTTTTTAAGTTTACAGTTGAAAAATCCCCGTATAATCCGCAGAGGCTAGAACTTAAACTTTTAGGAACAGATAATCCGTGGAATATGTGCCAGAAAATACAGTATAAATAATTATATCAGCTGAACAGTACTCCTAATCCTCTAAAAAAAAAAAAAAAAAAAAAAAAAAACACCCCTTGTCAAAGAAATGAACAGGCTAACCTTAGGGTACTGGCAAGTCTCAGTGAGAGATACGAAGTGACAGAACAGAAATTAAGGCTGCCTTCACCACTGCTATGCCTTGTAAGAGATACACAGCACTATCTAGAATTACCGAAAACAAACAAAAGCACAATGGCTAACACAACACTCGACAATTGATTTTAAGCCTCTAAAATTAAAAATTGTTGATTTAGTGTTGTTCTCTTATAAATAATATTATTTTATTCATATTTTTGTACTAAAAATAAGAAACTTCACTATTTTTAGAAATAAATTTAGCTCTTATTAAATAGGTAAACTTGACATTTTAATTTTTGCAGAATCCTGTTTTTCAATATAATTTAATATAGTATGAGCATGGAGTCAGACAAGGTTGTGTAATGTCACCATGGCTGTTTAATATATTTAAGGATGTGTACATGCGTGATGCCAAGATGGACAATACTGGTTTATGTCTCGGTAATATCAGTGTGTGCAGATTGCTGTATGCTGATGACACAGTCCTGTTGGCAGAGAGCAAAAGTGAGTTGCATAGTATGTTGTCCCGGATGTACGAAGTGTGCATAAAATTCAAACAGGGTATAAATAAGGGAAAAACCAAAGTTATGGTCTTTGAGATAGGAACTGGTAGCACTGAATGTAATGTAAGTATAAATGGCACTGTGATTGACCAGGTAAGTGAGTGTGTATTTAGGAAGCATGTTTGACAGAGAACAAATAATTGGATGGTGAAATTAGTAGCCGAGTGAATTCTTCATTGAAAGTTATAGACGATTTGGGAGGTTTTTACAGGAATGACTGGTTCTCAAGAAAGTCCCACATGGCTGTGTATGAAAGTGTAATTGTTCCTACTACTCTGTTGTACGACAGTGAAACCTGGGAACTACAGAAGAAACATAGGAGTCGTTTGTGTGCTGGAGAAAAGCATTACTTACGGGGTGGTGGTGGTGGTGGGTGTAGCAAGACATGCTTCGATTGCGTGAGGAACGAAGATGTGTTGCAGTTGTGTAATGTGAAGCAAAATGTGTGGAGACTAATATGCTTCAGTGGTTTGGCAACGTTGAAAGAATGAGTGATGAGATGTTTACTAAGAAAATCTTTTAGCCCAAGTGGCAGGAAGGAAAGGCAGAAGAAGGCCAAGGAAGTCATGGAAGATCAGATTCAGGAGTGTCTGCATGAGAAAAAGATTATGAGCATGTATAGAAGGTCTTGTGTATGTCATGTGATGGATATCAGTGAAGCCCAAGTTGTGTGTCAAGATCGCTGTAAATGGAGAAGTTTCATATGGCAACAGTAAGTATGAGCATGTATAGAAAGTCTTGTGCATGTCGTGTGATGGATATCAGTGAAGCCCAAGTTGTGTGTCAAGATCGCTGTAAATGGAGAAGTTTCATATGGCAACAGTAAGTAAATAATCAGTTAAAGATTTATCTGGTAGTTTGTATTCCTTTGTGGTGTTAACCTCTGAATCTCAGAGAACAGCTTAGTGGTATGTATGTATAACTTTTTTTATCTTTTGTATTTTGCACCATGGAACAGTAATAAGTCTTAAAGAACAATATTCAAGAAATTTAATTTGCTTTTTGTTAGGTCAACCCTCTTCTTTTTTCTGCAACTTATGTTTCAGAGTTCCAACCTAAAAAAAAAAAAAAAAAAAAAAAAGGAAGAAAAAAAAAGCACTGATTACAATAATAATTTAAAAAAAAAAGGAAGGAAAGAAGAAAGAAAAAAAAAGCATTGATTACAATAATAATTTAGAAGCTTAATAACATGTTTTTATTTGGGGTGGGGCTTCTTTTTTTACAAAGAAAATTCAGAATGATGCTGGCACACACCCAAAACATTGAGTTGAATTGGAGAACTAAAGCAAAAGCCACTCTTGTATATCGGAACATGAGGCCAATTCTTCACGTCTTTAATTTCTTCCTGCATTTTATGTTTTAAAATATATTCCTTAAAAAAGAAAAAAAGTACCAAACCTTTTTGGTCCTACTTTTATTTTATAGTGGCAGAGCTAGTTTGTTGGTCTTGTGATAGTGACTGATATAGTTTTGTGACCTGTCAGTTATATTCTCAGCTGTGGATAATAACTGTCAAGTACCAGGGCTTGAAAAATACCTGAAAGTTGCATACCCAGCTGGGCATGTGCAGAAATTTACCTGCCCAGGTATAAAAGCTGGACGCCCAGGAAAATGTATCTTTAAAATAACAAATCAGACCCCCCCCCCTTTAAGTTAAAAAATAGGAAACTTTCTACATGTTTTGTAGTTCCATTTTAAGGGTCTGCATTCAAAAAGTTTAACACACAAAAGTGTGTATTTCAAGTTCTAAGATGATCCTGAAATTGGCATGAAACGTAATGATGAAACTGGCAATTAGTATTTGAGAAATTTAGTGATTCTGTCATGTTCCTTTTGTTATAAAGATAAAGTTTTTGCCCTTTGTCACTAAACACTGGAGGCCAGTTCCATCAGAGGCATGCAAATCATTTCTTCTTTCTTGGTTACTCAATCCAAGGACTGGTTGTTCAGTAGATATACTCAAGTCATAGTATGTCCTGGTATTAGTGACTTGGAGTAACTATGCCACAAAACTATTCCTTGGCCACTCTCTTCTTTCTCTTGCCTTGAATTTACCTTCCAAAACTCTCAGAATCGGGCCTCCATGGTACAATGTGTGCCCCATCAATAGCATTATTCTTATTTTTAACATGTTGATCAGATTCCTGGGTTCTCTCATTATCTCCAGGACCTCCTCATTAGTCTTTCTATCAAGCCAACTTATTCTCTCCATTTTTCTATAACTCCACATCTGAAATGTCTCGAGCCTTTTCACTTTCCTCTTGGTCAATGTCCATGTCTCAGAGCCATAGAGAGCTACTTGGCCAAACATATGCCTTTAAAATTATCTTCCTCAATTTTAAATCTAATGCATATCATCACTGACTAAAAACAACATTTGGAGCAAAACTATGTATGGTTCCAGTTTCAGGACCTAGAGCATAATATAACTAAAGAAGTTACATCCTTCTGTTTTTGGCACTGTGTAACAATAATGTAACTTCCGGTGATTAGCAGTGAAATGAAATATGACATGTGACGACTGTCTTTTTTTCTTGTAGTAGGAAATTCTATTGCAAACATTTTTATTTCTAAATTTAGTTGCCTGCCCAGACCAATAATTTACATCCCTCGGGCATCTTGGGCATGGCATTTTCAAGCCCTGTGTATGATTAGTACTTAAAATAATATAATGGGTAAACTACATAGATCAATTATAATTTTTCAGAATGAAATTTTCTTATTGCGGAAGACAGCAAGTAGGCAGATGGGTAAATTTTAACTGAAAAAAAAAATATGTTTAGTAAATATTCTGAATTTCCTTTGTAAAAAAGAATCTGCATTTCTGTAATAAAAGAAATCTGTTATTCAGTGTTGAAATTATTTTTCCATTAAGCCACTTGGCATGACATTTATGCAGGGCTATTTCTTTGGCCTGTGATAGTAAATGTGTGTGTGTGTGTGGGGGGGGGGGGGCTTGTTGTAAACAAAGCATACTAATGACATACAGAATCAGAGGCGTAACCAGGCATTTCTATGTCCAGGGCAAACCACAAAACATCGCACACTCCACAACAAAGTCGTTAAGACAAAAAATATTTAGGGCTTAGTGCTTGAAATATTTTAATCATGTATGTTGCACGAGGTTTTAGGTAAAACAAGTTTTCTGTGAAAAGTTTGCCTTATTTAGAACTTTTCAAAATAACTAGCACTAGCCACTAAGAGTTGCATCTGACATTTTGCTTCACACTGAATTTTCTTTTTCTCATATTATCTTGTAGTTATAACTAATAACCATTAACGGTTATGCAATACATTTTACGAACCTGCTAGTTTTCAGTAGACTGCAAATTTACCATTGCTGTTATTACCATTTTCATCATAGTTTAACAAACTAACAATGAAGTATTTTTACTGGGTATGATACAGTAAATGGGGTATTAATGAGCTACTGTACACGTCATTTCTTACCCCAAAAATGAACAGCATTTTGCCCTGTTTGTGTTGGAAATAGTTACAGAATGGGGCCAGCACTTAGCAGAAGGGTTTCAAGCATTTCCCTTACCTGAATGATGTCCTGAGCAGTGAAACTGAACTGAATGCGGAATGTCATTATGGCCGTAAAATACAGAAGGTAAAGAGGGAGAGTGAGATTCCCAACTGCTTCAGAATTCAGATCTTTGGTACCGCATTAAATGGAGTGAATGCAGCTTACAATTGCGGCAGTAATGATCGAATTGCCCCCAAAGGATCTTCAACAATGCGAATAACATCTTTATCTGGCAATGTACGTACAAAATGCGCCTTCATTTCTGAATGTGAGCAGTTGAGATCCCTGCAGATTTTGAGGAAGAAATGCAAATTTTAAGCTGCCAAGTCTACCAAAACTGGAGAAAGATATAAGCAAATTTTGTAAATGGATAAATGACAAAGTATGGTGCAAAGTGAGTTATACCAGAAACTAGTGCAAAAGCTTCAATTCTGATTTCACAAATATTGTACGCAGTGATTTTTGTGCACTCTCTTGAGCTGCACCTGGGGCAGCAGTCTGCCCTGCCCTGCCCTTGTTATGTCTCTGCACAAAACTATGTGCTGCACTAAGATCAGGCATGAAAGTGGCAATGGCAGAAAAAGGCTGAACTTTTCCAACATAGAAGTATACAAAAATAATTTTCCTTTCAGCATTTATTACCCTAAGCACCATATATACATATATAAAAGCCATAAAACTGTCCAACATTTTTTAGGAATGGATAAGAATTTTATTTTAGTTAATGCTCTTACACCAAACCAATAATGCCAATCCCGTATTTATATTGATCTAAGTTTTCCTTTTCAGATCTGAGCAATTAAATAGTTCACAGACACAAAAATTTACATGATGCAGGCACAAGTTTTTGATGCCTGAAACCTACAGACATATATACAACACATGTGCTATTTTTTTTTTCTCCTTCAATTTCAGGAACTCTGCAGATGACTTCCAAAAAAAGGAGGAATTCCTCCTTTTGGCAGAACTCTTTCACCCCTGTAAAATTGGAAGTCCAACCAAGACGTGAAGTAATTTGTTCTTTAAAATCAAATTCCTGCACTACATAGAAAAAGAACAACCTTTTACTAGTAGTTGTAATAAACCCATTTTTGTTGATGGTGTGAGAATTTAAGTTTGTGTAAAATCTGAAATGAAAGGGGAGGGGGAGGCACTAATTTCAACATGAGCAACAGTGGAGGCTTGAAGTGATCTGAAAGCAATATCCAGCAAACTACATCCATAATGTCAAAAGACCAACCACCAATGACAAATGTCTCTAAAAATTGCATAAAAAAGAGGAGTGGGGAAAGGGAGGAAATGCTGTACATGCAAATTACTAAAAAGACCTTCACCCCTGTACATTTAGTTCTTCAAAATATAAATCAATCTCATAGCAATGTTTAGGAAGACAACTAGGAAACTCAAGTAAAAATTTCAGCACATAACCCCCAATTTTATGGACACAGCACAACTTTCCCCCTTTTACACTGGTGATTTGAACAAAAAAAATTGCTCAGCATTTCTCACACATGCCAGACCTGCCAACTTTGAACTGAAATCTGCAAAACATTTTCAGGACATTTTTAATCAATATTCAACTGACTGATGAACATATTGATTAAAAGCAGATTTATAATGAAAATGATTTGTCGATTTTAACTGATTTCATATGTTACAATTAAATTATTTGCAGCTATTTCATGCTTACAGCAATTAAAATGCAATTAATACATATTTTTCATAAATATGATATTTGATTGACTGATGTATCAAATGCATTGATTAAAAGCCAATTTTATTATGCAAATGTTTTGTTGATTTTAATCAATTTTACATATGCTACAATTAAAATACTCATGTCCAAGAATTAAGGATCACTTATATTTGTATAGCATATTGTTTCTCCAACAGGATGTCGTTGAAAATATTTTAATATGGAGTAAACAAAGATGAAAAGGATATGTACACACATAAATAAGCATGAATTTGTGCTTATTAACAGAAAACAATGATAAAAAGAACAAAACATACTGTTTTCCAACACTGGCACACAATAACTAAAATTGACAGAACTGTTTTTTTTCATGGATCATTTTAATAGGGTTGTTGTTCAGTTCTTCAGTTTTTATCGCCAACCAACAGTACACAGCTGCCACATGATTCCTGCTAATTTGCACATGACTCAACACTCCTTGCTCATATGTGTTTCAATGTTATCAAAATGTTTTGACTGCTAACCAACGACTTGAGAGTCTGAAATTTAGCTCTTTTGTCGTTGTTCCTTAATTTTTGGACATGAGTGCGTCTGACACTATTTCATGTTCACAGCAATTAAACCAATCAATACATAATTATCTTATTAGTTTAATACTGTTATGCTACATTCACAGATGAAAATTTCATTTGCAACTGTGAAATTATTGCAATATATTGCAGTAGCTTTTTTCTTTAACTTAAGTGAGGTTTTGATGTTAATTTTTGTGTTAACATGTTAGAATACTTTTATAATAATGCAATTTTAATAAGTCTTAAATGTGAGGCCAATATTTTTCATTCCTCTCTTTTTTAGCAGTTATCACCAATCTTATTCTACAACAGCAATAATCCAGATAAGCTGCATGCAAATAGGGTTGGAGACTTATAATTGGGAGTAAATGTGATGAGATAAATTATAATATACAGGTGTTTCGGTCCTCAGGGTCACTTAAATCCTACCTTCGATATTGAACTAACATGGAAAGAAAGAAAACTGAAATTCTGTAAAACAACTGAAAGAAAATTAGAATTTCCATAAATTTTACAGGTAAACCATAAAACTTGGCAGGTAATGCATGCACACACATTATATACATAGCACAAAAAAGGTTAGGAAGTTATCAGTCCACTACTTCATTTATAAAGAACAGACAGGAAGCACACCATCAGCAGCTCAATAGTAATCGGAAAGCAACAGGATGAAGACCTCCCATATAATTACTGCTAAATTGTTTAGTTTTTTTATTAATTCTGCTTTGCAAGCAGGCAGGTGTCAATTCTTTTCAGACCAAAAAACTCCTGTTTGTATTTGCAACCTCCCTTTAGCTTGGTACAGCTGAAAATGGGATTCATCTGACCACATGACACAGCACCTATCTGCAGAGGTCCAATTTCGATGTTCCCAGCACCAAGCAAGGTGTGATGTCCAATAACGAGTAGTCAACAGCGAGTGGCTCACGAGTAGGGTATTGGATACCATAGCCCAAGGTATGTAGAATGCGCCGTACCATTTGCGCACTGATGCTGCTTGGGCCTCCGACACGTAACATGGACGTGATTTGTGCCGCAGGTCAGTACGAGACTAGATTACATTGACTCTGGTCAGCAATGGTGTGCGATCAGCTACCACTTGCTCTATGGGCGGTGGTATATCTGCCAATAGTATACTAACAGCACACCCTGAATAAGGTTGCCCTTGGGTTCTTACAACTTGGGCAATAGAATGACACACTTATCTTGTGCCGACAACGGGTCTACAATTCAAGTTGCTCAGATCTCCAAGTTTACCCATGTTCGTCAACTGCAATAAATTGTTGGGAAGCCATGCTGTCTGCCTATCTATCACCTGCATTCAGTTTGGGTCTATTCCACTCTGCGCAGGGGAAGCCCATGTCAACTGTTCATCCTCCCTACCTTTGACGTTTTGCCTAATACTGAGTGTATTTAACCTAAGAGCCATTCATAAGGCCGAGAACAACAATATGCAACATCGAGAGAATCTCGGATCTTATGTTAGAAATTCCACCAAAAACAATTTTATGGAATAAACAGATTGCAGTTTGGCAAACAACAAGTTTGAATATCATGCTACAGACCGACTTGGCTGGATAAGGTTTTGCCGTGGTGGAAGACAGCAAAAAGATGTCATGTTTGTCAGCATCGTCTATAAATGAAGGGCAAAGTGGTGCGATCCGATTTATGTTGGATAAACGGAAAACTGACAGAAATTCACAAAGAAATGGTCAAAGTGCATGGTGGCGGTTGGCTGGACCGCAGCAATATTTCCAGATGGTGCAGTTTCTTTGCAGAGGACCGTGGCAACCTTATCGATTCGCAACGTTTCAGTCGACCATTATCACCTAACACTACGAGAGGCATTGAACAGGCAATTCTAAGTGACCCGCAGATTCATCTGCGTACATTGGCATAGAAGTTCAACATTTCATACGGGATAGAGCACAATATTGTGCACGACAAACTACAATTTCGCAAGGTCAGTGCGCAATGGGTGCCTAAGAACTTGACAGATGACCAGAAGGGACAGAGAATGATGCCATCCTTGGACCATGTAATGCGTTACGCAAAAGGACATGAATTTATGGCAGGTGTAGTGATGGGCGACGAGTCCCGGGCGTACCACCACACTCCCGAAACAAAGGCCAGTATGGTGTGGAAACATTCTGACTCCCTGTCATAAGAAAAATTCAGAGTAACCTAATCAGCACAAAAGTCCTTATGACTGTGTTCTGGGACATGGCATTCTCTTGGTGGAGTTTAATCTAACGGGGCCTGCCAAATGTGTTAGCGTACGCTTTGTGAATGCCAAAGCCTATGCTAACACATTGACAAAGTTGCGTCACGCCCTTCATGACAAAAGATCCAACAGAGACGCTGCAAATGTTAGACTGCTTCATGACAACGCTCGCCTGCATGGTACACAACACATTCATGACAAAATTGCACAATTTGGCTGAGAGGTGCTCCAGCCCTCACTGTACAGTCTAGACCTGGCTCCTTCAGAATTTCATTTGTTTGATCCCTTGAAAAGATTCCTAGGTGGCCAATGCTTCGATTCGGCTGACAAAGTCAAATCAGTTCGCAGGTGGTTATACGCCCAGAAAACGAACTTTCATGAACAAGGTATACTGAAACTGGTACCACACTGGGATAAATGTCTCGAGCATCTCAGTTCTTATGTTGAAAAATAGCTAAGAAACATAGTTTCACTGTGCATATGTTTTGCCTATCCATTAAGCTGTTGCCCCCCCCCAAAAGAAAAAAATAAGTGTGCGTTACTTTTTGATTTGCCCTGGTATGTAGGGTACACCATTTCATACTGTAATAGTGGGTTTCTTCAAATCCATCTCAGTACTTTCTCTCCTAAGGATGACAACTGAGAGCAATTTAGCTTAAAGATAACTAAGAATCCCATAAAAGAAACAAAATACAGTGACATGTCATGCAGTGTTTATAGTGTTATTGACAAAATCTGTCAAAATTATTTTGCAAGTTATCTGAATTAATTGCCTTACCTTTTGGTCATCATTAAGCTCTCTTCCATTTTGAGAGTCTGTTTTATAAGCATCCAGCTTGACCTTTAAAAAAAAAAAAGTTATCAAAACTCTTGTATACAATTTTTTAAAATCAAAATAAAGATCCTCCTTTAAAGCATAACGGAAGGCATGCAAATGTATCATAATTTATCCTGTGAAAAGCAGTCTCTGGACAACCTTTCCACGACAAAAATAGAACATTCCAATAGATCACTCACATGTGCCACATTTCCTTAAAAGGGAGTATACAGAGACTGATTCTAGAAACAGTCTTAGGACACCCCCTTCTGCAACCAAAATTGAACATTCCAATAGATCATGTGGGCCAGATTTCCTTCAAAAATGAGGGTCAGCTCCTCAGATGTTATATATTGTCTACTCATGAGACATGGCCACGCATGTTGAGCTTACCAACTTCCAGCGAGGTGTTATAAGGTACCATATCAGCAACGTGTCCATACATGCAATTGCAACCTTCATGATCAACTGTTCAAGACGTTATTAGTAAATAAAAATTGTTCAGGAAGGCCAAGTAAACTGATGGAAAGGGACAAGAGAACTCTGAAACATGTCATCTGTGGGTACTGTCGTTCCTCTGCACAAAGCAGCACCAAACAATTTCAGGATTCAATAGGGGTGAGTGTGTGCAATGATCAAGAGTCGAAAAATACGGTTGCCTGGTCGACCAAAAAAATTGTCAGGGCCACCACGGAAAACATCACTGAAAAATATGTACCGCAATTTTCGGCATATAATTATACGCCGAAATCTTCTTCTTTGCACCAAGAAGATTTTGAACTGCAATTATAATCCGCAGATGAACGCTGATTAAAAAAAAAACGTTTTTATGGCCGTTTGATTTAAAAAAAAAAAAAAAAAAAAAAAACGCAGGGTAATTGTGCAGAAGGAAAAGGAACACTCTCGGTAAAAAATTTTCTAAGTTTAATTGGAAAAGGAACTCTCTCGGAATTTTGTTTTTTCTCAGTCCAGGAGTTTGTGTGAAGTGAAGAGGAGGGGAAAGTGTCATTCCATGTCAAATCAACCAATAAAAAAGCATTTTTGAATTTTAGGATTCAGATTTTTAAGATTTTTTGCTTATTCATTGGTACAATGAATAAGCAAAAATCAAGAGGACAAAAATCTCAAAATTTCATCAAGAGGACAAAAATCTCAAAATTTCAGATTTTTGAAATTTTGACTTAAAAAAAAAGCAAAAATCGCACAAATTTGACAACATTTCGAAATCTTTAAAAAGCTGTAGGTCAAAAATTATTTGACCTAGAGAGTTAAAATTGGTGCTATTCTCTTGTTTTTAATGAGCTTCAATTTGATATGCAACATGACTATGTGTATTTGAATTTTGTAATTTTAAAAAATCTAAAAAAAAAAAAAAAAAATTTAAAATCTCGGAAACACCCTTCTTAGTTTTGAAAAAAAAAACCGTATGTTTCAAAGACATTAATTGATTATGTGTGCCAAATTTCATAATGGGACACCAATGGGTTCCTATAAAAAAAATTTTTTTTGGTATTTTAATGTACGTGAAATTCGCTAAATTTGTTGACTTCCATGCCAATACCGTAACTATAAACTGAGTGGTTGAGGTTTGAAAGTTGCTAATAATTTATTTCATAATTCTGTACTACAAATAATATAAAAATGCCTTTAATATTTATCAATTTTAATATCAGGAAATAGCAAATTGAAGTCTTGTTTGTTATCACATTTTTTAGTATAGAGTATATATACAAATACAAGGTCTATTTCGGAATTAGCCTAAACAATGAAGAGATTTGCAAAAAGAAATTAACCTATAATCTCTGTGTGAAGTTAGCTTACGATAATCAACTTCAAGTTGTCCTCAGTGGAGATCAGGTGTTAGTAATGAACAGTTCAATTAAGTAGCTTGACATAAGATATAAATATTGTATTGGCTGGCTTCTATTTAATTTGAAGCTTCAGGCTGTAGTTGTCAAGAGAAAAGAATACTTCTAACACCTGGATCCAATTCAAAAATTTTTGTACATAATTCAACACACATACGTTCTTTTTAATTTTAACTATTTGCTACACATTTAATTTTTTACATGTCACTCAAAATTGAAATTTATTTACAATCATACTTTCAAAAACCTCACTTCAAGAAATTTTAAGATAAGTACTTTTCCAAACTATGTGAAGACAATTTCATTTCTTCCTTGCTCAGAGTATAAACTCTCCCAGTTGCCGTAACAGGCTCTACTTTTTTCAAAAGGGTCTCACCTGGCGCATTCAATATATCACTCAGTTGAGGATAAAAAAAAAAAGGAGCTGGTCCCTTAGGATGTAGGAAGCTTACTTTATACTCATTTGTAACATTATTCTTTGCAAGAATGCATGCAAGCCACCAAGAATCTTTATAGACTATAGTAACAAATCCAGATTCAATTTTCGCTAAGTCTGTTGGTGTGATAGTCTATTGCTGTCACATGTTCAGTAAACTGATTTTCGCTAAAGTAATAATGCTTAACAATAAGCTGATTTTCAGAAATTGGACAAAAAGAATGAAGTTTTTGAGTACCCACGATCGCTTTCGATTCATTGAATCGTGGCAACAGTATTCTTTCAACTTCTTCGTACTCAAAGTCTATGCCTGGAATGTTGTGAACAGCAAAATCGTATAATTGTTTTGGAGTCAAAATTTGGTCTTCATATAGTCTTTGTAAACTTGCTTTAGCAGCAAGTCTTTTAACAGTACCGCCGAGTCCATCACATGCGCTCTTGCCATGGGAATTAGCGAAGAACCGCCACTCTGCCTTAATGCCAAAATCTGTTTTGTGGAGACATAAATTGTTGAAGTTTTTCCGCATTCGTATATAATTTTCTAAGGTTGAAAGGTAAAGTTTGTTTTAGGATTGAAATCAACTTTCTTTGGAAAACATAAAAGGCAACTGTATTATGCTCCAAACAGTCTGAGATGAAAACATATTGTAGATGTGTGGTTTTTCCCTTCCACTTATAATATACAATAGAAGGGTGCAGTGTGGCTTAGTTACTGGTCCAGTGATATAATTGGACTTCATCTTGCAGCATAAATGAATAGTTTTCCACAAAACCACAATTAATAACCACTTGGCCATCAGTTAAATTGTCTTTAGAATCCACATAGTACTCCTGTCGATTTGCTATAAAAGAGTGTGTTTTAAGTTTTAGGAGTTTCCATAAAATCTTCAATGAAATCATCACTACTTTTAATCACTGTTTCCATTGTACATCTGTCGATTGTAACCCATTGCCTATAAGTTTACTTCATCAATCAGCTCATCCTCAAATTTTTTAGTTAGAGCTTCTTTTAGTGGCATGAGCCTTGGGCACTCTTTACATTCATTCATGTAGCAATTTGGTGCAGGTGGAGTGAACATGATTTTGGCCAGACAACTATGGTATGATTTTAATGGTGTGTCATCCCCTTCCAACACAACATTTTGTGGTCTTGCACTATTTATCATAAGTTTGATATTTTGATGAACTGAACAGTACAGACACACACTGTATGTGTTCCGCTTTTACCAGCTAAGATGCAGTTCTTCTGCCTTAGCTCACAAAACTTAGAAAATCCAATGTGATGAGATGGATGTTTTTGTTTAAACAATTTATAAACTTCACTTAGATTAGCCAAAATTAAACGTTTCTGTGCTTGCATTTTTGAGCCCTTATATGTAATTGTTACAAAGTCTTTCTTTCCTGGCATCTTTCTGCTATGAATTTTTGAGCCCATATCTATAATTGTTACAAAGTCTTTCTTTCCTGGCATCATTCTGCTATCATCTCCATTGTAGAAATCTACAACCAACTGAGTAGTAATCTTATTTAATGTTTTCCCAGGCTTTGGATTTGACAGAATACACTTTTCTCTCACCAATTTTTTTTACTGAAAAGGACATATAGTTGCAGACTACAAACTAGTCTTCAATTTTTTGGCAACACCAACTGGATGGTAAAATTGTTATTTTCTCATTCTGTTTTGAAGTTTGAGAAAACTTGTGCTTTAGTTGCTCCAACATTTCTGACTCTACTTTGTTTTCATCTTCTACTTCAGGTTGTTTCTTTAGAAGGTAAGAAATGCTTTTCTACACTTGTTTTTATTTTCTCAATTTTTTTTGTGGTGTAAGTTTCTACTTGCATTTTTTTCTTTTTAAAAGGTGACTCACCAATAAGTTCTAGGGATTTGTTTAGGTAATCTATTGATGTTTCTGAATCAACAAATGTATCATCTTCATCACCTTTGCTAGTGCCTAGCAAAACATCATCTGTCTGGTCAAATTAGTTCTTATTTTTTCTAGAAAGTTTTTTCCTACATCTATCACATATTTGCATGCCCAAGTTTAAAGAGCACATCCATTCTGTTACATTTCTAGTATTTTTACCTGATTTGGGATGTTTCTCTTCATTAAAAGGGTTACATTTTTTGTTTTGATTACTTGCCATTTTTTAAAGTAGCTGGCTTATCCTTTTTTTATTCTTTACAACTATAAATGGACTACCTGTAATTTAGTATGTTTGCTGACAACAATTTTTCAGGATGTAAAAGTTTCGCAAAACAAATATGATCCACAAAGCTTTCAAGTAAAAAAGGTCTTAACGAAATAATATATATAGAGAATATTCATAATAAACTAAACCATTTTTATCAACCACATTAAGTTTAAAAACAATTAACTTCAATTAATTCACTTTAAAAGCAACACTTTGAGAGTATAAAACAGAGCAAATTCACTGAATACTGCACAAAAGACAACTGACTGAAGATTCCAGTAAACAATCAAGTGGTTATAAGAGAGTAGGATTCACTGAATACTGCACAAAAGACAACTGACTGAAGATTCCAGTAAACAATCAAGTGGTTATAAGAGAGTAGGACTAGCTATTCCTGTTGTAACTTGTGTAAAACTGATTGAAACACTTCACCATATTGCATCAATTATTCTGTTGTATTATGAGGCATGATTTAAGTAATCATTTCTTTATTCCTGAAATAGATGTCAAAATATAAACAATATTACACATTTATATTAAGGTATTTATATACCATAATAATTTTTTTGTACAACCTTTATTATTATAATTGATAAATATTAGGCATTTTAATATTATTTGAACTACAAAAATTATAAAATAGATTATTTAATATTAGCAACTTTCAAAGTTTATAGTTGCAGTAATAACATGGAAGTCAACAAATTTCATGTATATTATAATACAAAAAAAAAAATAATTTTCATGGGAACCCACTGGCATCCCATTATGAAATTTGGCACACACACACACAGTCAATTAATGTCTTTGAAACGTACATTTTTTTCAAAAAAATTAAAAGGGCGTTTGAGATTTTCAATTTTTTTTTAAGATTTTTAAAAATTACAAAATTCACATGCCATAGTCATGTTGCACACATATCAAATTGAAGCTCATTAAAAACAAGAGAACCAATTTGAGCTCTCTAGGTCAAATAGTTTTTGATCTACAGCTTTTTAAAGATTTCAAAACGTTGTCAAATTTGTGCAATTTTTTCTTTTTTAAAGTCAATAATCTCAAAAACTAAAAGCCCACAAAATCTGAAATTTTATAGTTTTTGTCAACTTTACGGGTACTTCCACTGTACCAAAAATAATCAATTTCTGAGATGTCAAGGTTCAGACCATTGGTTGATTTGACACGGAATGACCCAAAGGGGTGTCCATAATGAACGACCGGGAAAGTTGTTAAGAGGGATGGCAGGAGCTGTTTTGTATTGTTGGGAAAGACAAAACGCTGACTGCGCTTGTGCCATCTCTTTGTCAGTCGGCTAATAAAAAATGTATGCATAGCGCTTGCTGCACGAACCTACACAGGCATGTCTCATTTCAAAGTTCCATGTTTTGGATCTCGTGTGTGCTGTGCTGTGCTTTGTATTTTAGCTCGTCCTTCGCCATTTTGACCAAAGTCTTTGCTGCTGATATTATCTTTCATTGCTATTTATGTCGTCGTCGAAAGGAAATGTTCCAGTTACACTGCTGAATTTAAAGTGGGGGCACAGCTGAAGATATGATTGTGTCACTATGCAACAGTTTTCAAAAGGTCAGAAAACTAGCGCGCAGTGACATGCGAAAAGCCACGGTCTAAAACATAAACAAACCCGTCGGTAAACTCTGCAAGAGAATTCACCAAAGTCCAGCCCTATTATTTTTTACCTGTGTTTAAGCTACTCTCCAATTTGAAAGCAGGATTTCTTCCAAAAAAAACTTTTTCGACTGACACGCTAGTATGTACAGTATTTCTATGAATTGTTCTGTATCAGCATTTCATCATTGGCAGTGTGTAAAGCTGGAGCTGCTGCGATTAAATTTTGCGCTCTACGAATGCCACGCCACTAAGCTTTTGTGTCCGAAAATAAAAACATGTTAAAAAAAGTTTCCTTTAAAAATGAACTTCTTGATTAAATAAGATCATTTTTTTTTTATTCCTTTGGACTCCGAGGTCATTATGTGATCTACTTTTTTGTCAAAAATTCCACTTCTAGATCAGCATTTTTGGTGTGCAGATTATACGGCAATTTTGTTTTTCCTGAATTCTGCGAATTATACGCCTGCACAAATTATACAAAGGTAAAAAAGTCATGATAAAAGACGAAAATTACGATAATTCAAATTTGCGAGCCCCAGACAAAAGAGAACGGTTTTTGTTTTCCAGGAAGAGATAAGCTGAGGGTTCAGCGCTTTTTGGACAGAAGCGTACATGACTGATAGCATACCCCCCCACCCCCAGCAGGTCCAATGTCGGGCCACTAAAAAATTTAGCTGGTCACCAGATTTTAGAATATTTTTCTATCCCTGATTATGACAGTTCTTAAGGAACGGCACAAGTTAAATTTTCATGGCTACTGCATACAAGCTGTTAACAACTCTGAGAGAAAGCGACTTGCTTGGTGCAAAGCATATCGTCCATGGACCCTCCTAGACCACAGGAAACGAGTGTTACAGAGTGGCGAATCACGCTGCACCATTTTTAAATCTGATGGTTGTTGCAAAGCGTGGTGTATGCCACGTGAATCGTATCTGCCAGAATGTGCCATCATCCCATCTGTTAAATTTGGTGGTGAAAGTGTCATGGTCTTGAGATCAGACCAATGGTGGCTGTAGATGGAAACATGAATTCCACAAAGTACCAAGGCATTCTAGATAATGCTGCAATGCCTACACTTCACCAGTTTTACAGACAGGCCAATCTTTTTTCAGCAACATAACACGCCATGCCATAAAGCACGGCCCATTTCAACATGGTTTGAGAATATGGGTGTACATAATTTGGAGTGGCCAGCTTATAAAGCCCTGACCTCAATCCTATCTAGGTCCTTTGAGATGAACTTGAATGTCAGATTCAGGCTTGAGCGATACGTGCAACTTCTGTGTCTGAACTGACCACTGATTTAAGGGATGGGTGGAATAATATACCTACGACTACTACCAGAATTTCACTGAAAGTGTGCCAAGGAGAGTGCACAATGTAATTGTGGCTAAAGGTGGGCGAAGTCCTTATTCACTTGTCATAAATGTAGTACTGTATAGAAAGCACTGATGTCCCAAAAATCTTTTCTACATAGTGTACAAACAGCAAATGCTGCAGTACTTTTGTAACACTTTATGCTCATAAATAGAAATATTTTATTTTTTGGAAAGCAAAAGCATTCACTGCATGATGAACCTGAGATTTGCATTCATCATAAACACAGATAATTGTCTATCTCCTTGTACCTCTCGAAAAAATGTGCTGGCTTCTGAAAATTTTGGGGTGTTAGTCTATCCTTGGCCAACCTGATCATGAAGTTAAAGGTACTGAATACACACACTTTCACTCAATAACATAGTTCCAGTCTAAAGGCTCGTGTTGAAGCCTGAACAGGGACAGTATACAGATTTTTTTAAACATTGTTTATATGCACACTAAAAATATTTTGTTTTGGTAAAATTTCTAAAAAACAGAGATTTACGTTTTGATGATCTCATTGCCACGATTAATCAGCCACATGCAAGAGAGTTATACCTAGGCTATATATACAGCGTGATTCATAATTATTGTCAGGATGGTCTGGCATGGTCAAACCGTAACTGACCAAATAAAACTGCCTACAGCATAAACAAGTTCACCGTGGAAGGTTTTATGTGGCAACACGGTACTCGCTGAATTGACATCCTATTTCAAAATGGCGACTGTTCAAGAAAAAGCAATGTCCATACTGTGGTTCTTTGAAACAAAGTCAGTTATCACAATGCAGTGTCATTACAGAATGCGGTATGGCAGAGCTCCACCTTCCGATAATGGTCAAAGCAGTTTTAAAAGACTGGTAGTGCGCAGCATCAAAAAGGAGTGGGAAGACTGAGCACTTTGCAGGACGACATTGATCGCTTCCAGGAAACCTTTTCTTGAAGCCCTCAGAAGTCCACGAGATGAGCTACATCGCGGTTAGGTATGCCACAAACGACTGTTTGGGGGGTTCTGCACAACTGCTTGCAACTCCGTGCGTACAAACTGCAGATTGCACAGGCTTCACAGAGGAACAATAAACTCCGCCATTTCCAATTTGCCCAAGACATTTTATCCAAAGTCAAAGCTCATGAACATTACCTCAGGACATGGATATTTAGTGATGAAGCAACATTTTTCATCTCAGGGAGGGTGCATTGGCATAACTGCAATCTGATGGATCGATTCTACAGGTAAGAAAACTTTTAGTTGACATCTGTCATTCTGTTTGCAGTTTTAGTTTGTTGTTCCTAGTTTTTCAACTATATGCCACTGAAACCATGAATCACCCTGTATACATATATTGCAGGTGGCAAAGTAAGTAAACAATCAAACATGTTTGGGAGCACTAAGCATGGCTCCTTTATTCCTGGTAGAAAATTGCCGATACAAGTATCAGTGTGAAGTTTTTGTTTTTTCTGCCCACTGCCACAATTGCACTTCTTCAGATTTTGTGTGGCAGTCTCAGACACACTGCACCCCATTCGTGCAGAGAAATACTGAAAAACGTGAGATATCTTTCAGGTGAAAAGGCTCTGCTAGCTTCTGTACTGCAACCAGATTAGCTTGGCTGCACATAAAGAGAAATCATACAGTATTCCAAATTAACTTCACAACCGGAGGGTTCATCTCCATATCCCTTATTTTCTGTTTTTCTACACTGTTCATACACACACACTGAAAATATTGTTTTTGTCACATTTCTAACTATGCTGGAAGTCACGAGTCACACCTGGTGCTCATATAGTTTTGCAGTGACTCCAAAAATCCCTCAAAGCCTCACTTCAACTGCTTTGCGATTAGTGAGCTGACAGGGCAAACGTTTTCATTAAACCTTAGTGCAGTCACACAGGAGCTCTGTAATTTACAGTTCAGCACAGGTAGACAGCAAAAGCTAGAACTGATGACAAATATACCATTTTCTTTCATCTGGCTATTGGCAAAAGTTAAGGGGAAAACATCTGAAGTGTGTGAAAGCCTTTTTTTTTTTTTTTTTTTTTTGCAAAGCATTGTTGGGCCCAAAATGTCGCGTCGCCTTCTGCCTAAAAAAACCACGTGCTTAGATTTCATACTTCGATGCAGCAATACAAAACAGGCTGTCTGAATAAATCGTAAATATTTTTTTAACATAAGGCAATATTTTAATACAGCTTGACTAATCGGAAAACACCGGTATGATGGAATAACTCAATAATACAATATTTGGAAATTTCGGTTGTCACCATCAAAATAATGAACTGGCAAATCCCCCCAACTTATCATATTCAACAACTTTAACTACAAAACAAACACACAATAACATGCTGATACACATTTGCAAAAGTTGCAAAGCACGCGGAACCAAGCATTTACAAAGAAAGATAAATATGTACCTTCCTCTTCTCCAAATTACGAACTTTCTTTTCCACCATAGTAACTATCTGTTTTATAGGATCATAGGCCTCATTAGAGGCTTGTTTCTCTAGTTTTGCCGATGCAGAAGGCATGATGGATCAACAAGCTAACATTTGACTAAAAATTAAACACACTTCTTTAACATTTACCATTAGAAATCCCACTTTTTTTAAGAGTGAATTAGTTAGTTTCTAACGAATTGTTGCCAACTGAAAAAAACAAAAAGTGAGATACTACAGGTGCAGTTTGTTGTAATCTGGCAAAAATACCAATGGGGACTGTAGTCACAGCACAAAGAGGCTGCAGATAACACCCTATAATTTTCCAATGAGATTTGTAACACCCTCTTGTCAATGCACCAATAATACCTACTGATACGAAACAGACTTTTATGTCCCATTCAATGATTGGTTGATCTTCAGAGCTTTTGATCACATGATTGTGTGCATGACCTTCATTTAAGAGCAGCAATTTATATGCCTGACCTTTTATTTAAATGTAAAGCATTAATCAGTAATATTTTAAAGTGGTTTATCAAAATAATTAAAGTTCCTGTGAAAATATGCATTAATTTCCCCTTCACTAAGTCTTCCACTTTTAACAGTTTTTCAGGTAACACGGTACATTTACTGAAAGCTGTAAGTCAAGTCAAGGCCATGGTTCTACTGACTACTGAGTTGCTAAGTTCCGTTTATTTACGATATGTCGGGAATTCAAATTCACATGAGATATATTTTATTTACTAGTTACTAGTTAGCGCACACAGTTTATATCTACTGCATAGGGCCATTTAGTGGGGCTATAGATCATCGATTTTACCCTTATGCCAGTGCGTATTTTTCCTTCTAAAAGCATGTAGCTTTTTCTTTTACAGCTTAAATTATTTTTCTGCTCTAACCACTCCATTTCATAAGATCGGCACACAGTTTTAGGTCTTGTAATGTAGTTGTTGCACTTCTTTTAATATTTGAGGTGCGAATCGACGTCGGTTATTTTGAAACAGCTGTCCCTTATTTCATCGTTGAACGGAACTGCTACTCTCACTGTGTCATTTATGTAAAACATTTCAGCCTTGATCACAATGTTTCCAATTTTCGCTTTTTATTTATTTTTCTATGATATCTGATTCTTGTTCACATGCGTTGACCTGTTTAGACGAGGGATCTACGGCCTTGGTGACCGAGTGGTATGAGGCTCTTGTTTCGGATCACGTGCCTGAAGGAGGCCTAGTCAATAGTCATGCAGATATGTTGTGGTTGTAGAATCATAGCACAGGCTCCGTCCATTTCCTGAAACCAGTGCCCTTAGAATTGCTCATTGGTTTTCGTTAAACCCGAAAACAAATAAAAGGAAACCGTTATTTCCCATGAGACTGCAATAATCATGTTAGTTGACTGCAGTTCACCTATGCACAAGTCTTCAGGAAACCAGTTTACAAAGATTTTGTCAAAAGTCCATCTTACACCTGTACTGAAATCTCAGAAAAGTTTAATTTGTCTTGAAAGAGTTTTTTCAGGATTCATACCTTGTCTGTAGTGAAGATCTGTCCCTTAAGATATTAGCACTATGATCAGATGTTCCATTGGCTTTCCATCTAAAAATGCCATCACAATAATTATTTTGATAAGTAGTGATACAAAGGATCAGATGGAAAAGGGTAGGTTTGATAGTGACACAGTGGTCTAAGCACTGGCTTCTGACCATTCTTCCGAGATGGGTCTTGTTCGAATCCCTGGTGAGGTATGGATGGTGTGCTTGTCATACAGCACTGGCTTTCTCCCTTCCCTGGAACCAATAGCTCTACATTAGGGATGGACAACTGCCTATAGCCGATTGAGCTGCTCACAGTAGTCATTAAACCTCCAAAGAAAATACAGAGAATACTTGATAAAAAACAAGGTGGTCATCTAGATTTTGAATACATTGTTAAATAAAATTGTATTACACATTAGCTTCCTAGTGGATGTTTTCAATGTTTAATATTTCCAATGCTGTCCATGTAGGTGTTAAATGTCTCGGCTTGCTTCCTTGTCCTGGATACAAAAGAAAGCATCTGCAAATTATTGGAGATTTCCTTGCTATGTATGCGTGCAGTTCTATTATTTTTTAAACTGGAAGGGGTCAGCATTGGAAATATAGCATAATTTCATTAGAAAATGAACTTATAAGTGCAGGGAAGAAAGTCATAGTGAAAATGCTAATTTGCCCTACATTTTGCAATTCCTAAAACCTGTAGTTTCAACAAGGAAGTATCCTCATTATATGCATATGCACTATCTTTAAAACAGTATCCAGAGACAATGTTGCACTGATATTTCTTCTGATCACTTTGCTAATGTATCAGTCCCATAGCTGTTTTGGCAGGTCACCCTCTTGGGCTTTCCACCAGTGAATGACAGTCTGCATTTTCAGAGTGGTAACCATTTCATCTGCTGATAGATGTGTTGGTCTATACTTCATCCAGTTCATCCCAATAATATTTTATAACATTCAGTTTGGTTCTCTGCTATGTAGTTCAGCCTTTGTACATTGATCCACATGAACCAGTGTATCATGATTTTCAACAGTGGCGGCTCGTGGCAACTGAAACAGGTGGGGCCAGTAGCCGAAGTCAAACAATGAAATAAAAAAACTGTCATTATTAGGCCAACTATTCAGACCCACCCCCACGATTCCTTTACTCTGCCTCTGTTTACCCTCTTGACTCACAATAATGCCCAAATCAGGCAGGAATGTGTCAACTATTGTATTGCACACGAAAAAATTTCCTCAGAATAGAATGCGTAACTATTAACAGAAAAATGTTAAAACTCCTTAAATAAAATTTTTACCTTAAAACATATGAGCATTAATTTATGTTAGTTGTGCTTTGTGTTTCTTCAGATTTCTCAACTGAGGAATAATCACAGGATAAAAAAGTGTAGTGAAAAAATAATAACTCCAAATATGTGCAGGGAGTGGATGTTTCATGCATTTCGTCCCATATAGAATGAGTACCATACTACCATTTGCATTATTTGGAAGGTTTAACCTTTTTTTTTAAAGAACTTGTGAAACCTAAAAACATATATGTACTCATGTGCAAATTATACTTACAGGTTTTCTCATTTATTTTTAACATAGAAAACCATCTTAGTTAAAACTAAAATTAGTTCTGCAAAGCGCTTTGTAAACTTTATACTCTGGGAAACTTAAATTCTTGGGCTAATAAGCACCGAGTTTTTTAAGTTAAGCTTTTCAACCCAAATTCTTGGACTGATAAGCACTGTGTTTTTTTAAGTGAAGCTCAAACTAAAAATTCTTGGGGTGATAAGCACTGAGTTTTTTAAGTGAAGCTTTTCTTCCAGATTTAAAGCAAAGAACGGAGATTTTAACAAAATATAAACTCCATTCTTTGTACTCGACAAGCAAAAAAGTCACAACACAAAGGAACAACACATCACTGAGAGAGACACACACAGAAAAAATAACTAACTGAACTTTGCTATGACACTTGAAACCCGCCACCCTTGAGCTTGCTCGGGGTAAGCTTCTCTGTCAGCCCACAGTGTTAAGGAAATGGATACTCTCCCGGCCAATCAAATTAGGGCCACAGCTTTTTTGCATGCGCGGTTAAGGCAGTGTTGTATGTAGGTTATCATACTAAATGAGACGGGGAGGAAATCGTCTCCTATTCGCTTGTGTAGGGACGTTACTGGGGCCTATTGGAGCTGGCCCCAATAACCTCACACTCTAGACGTGATCTCTTTCCTCAGGGAATAGTTTTTCGTTTTTGAAGGAAACTTTTCCCTCAGTGGCGGCGGAACCGCTCGGGCTGCCAGGCCTGGGCCCGGTCAATAATTTCAGCCAAGATTGTTTGTTTGGCATATATGCGATTGCTGTGATGTGCCTTAGAAAGTTCTTCTAGGTAAGTGGTCTTGTAGTCCTAATCCTTAACAAAGCTTAGGCATTGTTTTTCTTCTGTTTGTTCCGGGAAGCGGGCAGGGAGCGAGTGCACCACGATTCAAAATTTCGGGCCCGGTCAACGAACTTCACTTTCCCCTGCCCTTGTTTTCCCTTAGGTAATGGTTTTTGAAGGGAAAGGTTTATCACCATGTAGTTAAGAGAGAGAATGAGAATCAGGGCAAAAAAACCCCAAATATTTCTAGAAATAAAAATTTTTAGGTGGGGCACGGCCCCTCTGGCTCCTAATGACGAACTGCCCTGGATTTTCAACATGGCAGGGAGCATTATTCTGTTGAAACAAATTTTGGGCCCATACAAAGGAACTACCACACTAAGCTGTACAGGGTTGTCTAAAATACTTGTGTGCAAGGGTCTTAGCATAAAGTCTAAAGGTTAGAGGCCTGACAGTCATTTAATGTAACTGTGTGACTGGCATCACACAGTTACATTTCTGATGTATTATTAGCACTGTGATGTGTCGAACATCTATCAAACCTACCCCTTCCTATCTGTCTAGAACTGGGTGTAGCATAATTTTTGCTACTTTATAAAACTGATACCTAGTGCTCGAAGGACTAGAGTGACACTGTTTTTGCAGCAATTTAATTATTATTTGTGGGCTCTGGATACAAAGAGGACATTAATCTTCACAAAAAAAAAAAAAAAAAAAAAAAAAGGTTTCTATTCCAAAACATGGCATTAAAAATGTCCAGATTATACAGAAATAAGTTATGTTGGCATATCTTTTTAGTAGGCAGACATATATTTTTTGTCATAAAATTATATTTCCAAGTTGTTTCTTCATCGTCATCATTATCAACCATTTCAATCACTTGCTGGATAAAGGCCTCCCCAGCCACCTGGTGGCATAGTGGTCTGAGCGCAGGCTTTTGACCATTCGTCGTGGTTTGAATCCTGGTGAGGCATAGACGTTGTGTTTTGTCTTTTGGCACTAGCTCTCTTTTCCCTGGAACCGGTGACCCTGAATTAGGGATGGGTGACTGCTTATAGCCTTTCTTGTTCACAAGTATTGCTCAGTGGTGGTCATTAAATTCCCAAGAAAAAAAAAAGGCCTTCCCAAGTTTTTCTTACATTCCCGCTACACTCCGGCATCTTTCAAATTTCATCAACCCAGCTGGTTTTCTGGGTCATTTGGTGACCCTTGGTTTCCAGTTAAGTATAAGAACTTATATTTCAGTTATCCAACAGTGGTCAGTTCTAGCAGTGTTCATTCCATTGCCACTTAAGGGACTTCAATTTGATCATGATGTCATCAGCTGTTGTCATTTCCCTAATCCATGTGTTTCTCTTCCTACCTTTCTTGCTTATACTCAGGAACGTCGCTAGACTTCGAAATCAGGGTGGGCAACGGGTGGATGAGCATTATTTTTGGTGGGGCAAGCTTGTTAGCAACTTTTTTTTTTTTTACGAAACACTGAAAGAATTAATTTTTAATGCTTTTTTTTTAATCTTTTAATTGAAGGTTAAACGACCACCGCGAGCAACTCAATGAGCTATAAGCAGTCGCCCGTCCCTAATTTAAGGTCACTGGTTCTGGGGAAGGGAGCCCATGCAGTAAGACAAACACAACATCCATGCCTCACGGGATTCGAACCCAGACTCTTCTCTGACGAATGATCATAAGCCAGCGATTAGACCACTGCACCACCGGGTCGGCTTCAATGCTTTTCACTACTGGCTACAAAAGAATTTGTGCAATTCCAACGCTCTCCACCTAGACACATATACATCCATGGCTCTGACTAGTTACGCCACTGGTGTAAAGTAAAAGTGTTAGTAGAATGTTTCCTTCAACTTTTTGCTTGCTTTGGATACATTGTCTTAAATTTCTTTTCAAAATTTTCCATTTTTGCTTACGAAAATAGTACGTACTTGAACAATTTATTTAAAAGAAAATGTCATTTCTGTTTATCCAAATCAAATTTTATCGATGTGCCATGCATACACAATACCTCCTCCCTCCTTAACATCCTTCCTTCCAGCCAGCGACTTTGCTTTGCACTCCTCCTCTACAAAGCAGTCATCAGCCACTTTCACTGTCCCGGGACAATCTTAAGAGCGCTAGTATAGCTTTAGACTCCACTTTCCGTGTTAGGATCCCAAATTTTGTAAAGAAAACAGAGTAATTGCCACTCTCAGTGAATTCCTATCCACCATCCTCATTCACCCCCTGCCAATACAAACATGAAAAATAGGATTAAACTAAGGAATTGGAAGAATGGAGAACAATTGAATTTTCATGGCCCTAGAGATGCTATTTTGATAACCTTTCTACAAAGACGTAAACAACGCACTTCCTAGGGGGAAATACGTAGGGCTACATGAAGTAATTACTTGGCGAGTCCAGATTATATTTTAAGATTAAGTATATTGAAAAATGGCCCACTTTGAACAAGGTGGGTATACTAAGCATGCATCTTTCAGTTGTTTGCAGCCTTTGTATAGCTTTTCAAGTTAAGGTCCATGTCTCTGATATGTAAGTAAGGACTAGAAAAGGATGCATTGATTAAACAGTTTTCTTTTAAGATATAATGGTGAATTGTTCTTAAAAATTACTGTTTCTTCTAAATGAACTCCAACCAAGTTTTATACCACTTATTAATTTTTTTAGTGTGGCCCTTGCTTGATATCTGTTTCCAAGGAAGACGTTGGAATTTTTTTTTTTTTTTTTTTTTTTGGATGGAAACTTAACAGCCATCATGAGCAACTCAATGGGCTATAAGTAGTTGCTCTTCCCTAATTTGGGGCCACTGGTTCCAGGGAAAGGAGAGAGCCAGTGCCATACAAACACATCCATGCCTTACCTGTATTTAAACCCAGACCCAACTTGAACGAATGATCAATAGCCAGTGCTTGGATCACTGGGGCCGCCCCTGTGGCACAGTGGTCTAAGTGATGGCTTCTGATCATTCATCCGAGATGGGTCTGGGTTCAAATCCCGGTGAGGCATGTATGTTGTGTTTGTCTTATGGCACTGGCTCTCTCCCTTCACTGGAACCAGTGGCTCTAAATTAGTGACGGGCGACTGCTTATAGCTCACAGCTCACTGTGGTCATTAAACCTCCAACCAAAAAAAAAAAAAAAAAAAAAAAAAAAAAAACCACCGGGGCTGCTCAGTTATTTCAAAATTTGTCAACATATGCATAATATATTTACATGCTGTTACAGTTATTTAACAGTGTTGACATGTAAGCAAACTTGCCGATGAACTATTAATGAAAGCTTTCATATAGCTCATGTGTATCACTCTGTTTTTACATGTAATCAGCTTACACCTACCATAAAGGGGCAGAGGAATTAACTTCACATAAATTTTGTGCAGAGTATTTTTATAGAATATTAATTTCAACCCTCATAACATGGATTTTTGTATATGCAAAAAAATGCAAATTCATAGAAATACAGAATTTAATGCAATGGGCATCACTTCTCTGGTTCCCATTGGCTGTGAGTTTGCACTTACCTTTAGTGGACCATGGCTGCAAATGAGTGCATGCGCATAACCCTGGTTTCACGGAGAGAAGAACTGCTGTAAAACTAGCACATTAAAAGAAAATTTGAATTAAACTATTAGTTTATCCATTATTTTCCTTTAAATGCTATCATACATGCTAGTGATTATTGGTAGCTGTGCCCTCTCCTATTGGGTAGGGTGAGCAGAGCTGGCAGGGCACAAAACTATATCAGCGTCTCGTGAGGCAAGTAAAATCTTTGGTTTGTAGAATATTGAAATGATTTTATCATAGAGAGGTAAATTCTTTATTTTTGTCTTTTTATTCAGTTAGGGAGATAATTCTTTATTTTATTTTATATTCCTAAAGTTTGCACTTACATGGTTTTTCGCTTATCCTCTGAAGTCTTCCAAATGGTACTTTATGAAATGTGATTTTTTTTAGTTAAGTGACTACCTATTTTAGAGTTCTACATGCGTACATACATACATACATATCACTAAGCTGTTCTCTGTGATTCAGAGGTTAGCTCCACAAAGAAATACAAACTACCAGATAATTTTTACTGTTACCATATCAAACTTCTCCATTTACATCGATCTTGACATACAACTCGGGCTTCACTGATATCCATCACACGACATACACAAGATCTTCTATACTTCATACTCATAATCTTTTTCTCATGCAGACACTCCTGAATCTGATCCTCCCATGACTTCCTTGACCTTCCTCTGCCTTTCCTGTCTCCCACTTGGGCTAAAAAGATTTTCTTAGTTAGCATCTCATCACTCATTCTTTCAACACAACATGGCCAAACCATCGAAGCATATTAGTCTCCACCTTGCTGGCAAAATTTTGCTTCACATTACACAACTGCAACACATCTTCATTCCCCACACAATCAGAACATGTCTTGCCCCCTCCACCCCCCACCCACCCCTAAGTAACACATTTCTCCATCACACAAACAACTCCTATGTTTCTTCAGTAGTACCCAGGTTTCACTACCATACATCAAAGTAGGAACAATTACACTTTCATACACAGCCATGCAGGACTCTCTTGAGAACCCATCATTCCTGTGAAAACCTCCCAAAGCAGCTATGACTTTCAATGAAGAATTCACTCACCTACTAATTTCATCATCCAATTTGTCCTCTGTCAAACATGCTTCCTAAATATACAAACTCATTCGCTTGATCAATCACTGTGCCATTTAGACTTGTATATTTCATTCAGTATTACCAGTTCCACTCTCAAAAACCATAACTTTGGGTTTTCCCTTATTTATACTCAGTTTGAATTTCATGCAAACTTCGTATACTCTGTAAACTACTCAACATACTCTGCAACTCACTTTTGCTTACTTCCAACAGAACAGTGTCATCAGAATATAGCCATCTGCACACACGGATATCACCAAGATATAAACCAGTATTATCTATTTTGGCATCATGGATTCATGCATCGGTAAATATATTAAACAGCCATGGTGACAGTACACAACCTTGTCTGACCCCTGCACCAACAGAAAACCACTTTGATAAAACACCAGCTGTACTGCCAGCATACATGGGTTTTACACTATTAAGTAGATTCCCAGTAGCACCGTATTCATTCAAACCTTCTATAAAAGTGTCCTATTTACTCGGTCGTAAGCTTTCTCTAAATCTATGAAGGCAGGAAAAACTTTCTTACCAACAGCCAGATACTTTTCATTCATCATGTGTAATGCAAAAATTTGGTTAGTGCAGCCTTTACCAGGCATAAAACCACCCTGAACATCCCACACTTTCTCTGATAAAGACCCCGTACTTTTTCAATAACAACCTTAGCAAACATTTTAGACTTCTTTTCTTTTATAATAGAGATTTTTGCAATTTTTAGGGAATAGCAACTATTTTCCTGTGGAAATAGTTTTAATTTGTTTTTTTTTTTTTTTGCATTTTTTCAATGTTATAAGAAATTTAGGGTGTTTATATTTTCTCTCTTCAAAAATTGTGTGGCCACATTTGTTATGTGATTAGGTTGATTTAAGGCAGTGTTTCTCAAACTTTGGTTGCTCATAGACCACTTTAAGCATGCATTTCTCTACTTGTTGTGGACCGCCAAGTGGGGAGAGGGGGAGTCTAAGGGATTTCCTTGGGAGAAATTTGAAATTGAAAAATATATTATCTGCAGCCAAGGTGGCCAACCCTGGCCTGATTAATAATTTTAGGGCCTACCAACCATGTTCTTTGGCCAGTGAGTGATGACTCGCCCTCGCTTTAAGGAAAGATGCAACCAAAGTAGTGATTTGTAGGTGGGCTTATAAATATGAGCTCCTGCTCCATCCCGCCCCTCTTGAAATGTAATTTTTAATTAGTTTTAGCTTCTTTTGGTAAATTTTAAGCTTTTTTCAGCAAATTTTCAACTCTTTTTACTTGAAAATAATACTGTCCCCAAATAGGGCTGGTAAGCAGTTGCCACCGACCTTAAGCAGAAAATCGCTGAAAATTCCGACCACATGCTTAAAATACTGATCTGTTGCCAATCCTATCTAAAATAAAGTAATTTTTAGAGTGCCTGTATCTGATAAAGAAAGAGTTTGGTGAGTTATAATTTTATTTTGTCAGTTATATAACGAAAAAGAGGTAATTCACTTAATTAAATATTTGGCAATGTAGTCACAGTATTGGCATAGTCAGGGAGGGGGTTTTGGGGGTTCAAACCCTCCTTGAAACATCAAAAAGTAAAATTTATAACAGGTAATATTTATGGGTTATTACTGAAATCTTTTCTGAAAATCGTAAACCCCCTCCCCGGCCTAAATTCTAGCTACATTCATGAGCCACGGCAAAAAATTTATCCATACAATTCAAGTTACATCATATGCAAAATGTGATACGAACAATTATACTTTGATTTTCTCTTTTGATTTTAGCACTTTTTTGGAAGTTCACATATAAAGATTCAGTAGTTAATAAGAAAAATAATATTATAATATTAATAGCATCTGTGAGAGGGATGCTGCTGCTTGTGATCTTTTACCAAGCTATCTATATCCAGTTGGATGGCCAATAGTTTGAGTAGTAGAGTAACTCCCACATCTAATCTATTTATTTTCTTGCTTTTAATTTCAACTAAATTCGAAAATCCAAACTCACAGACTTCGTAAGTCATCGGGAACAGAAGATGTTTAATGGCTCTATCTGATAGCTCTGGATATTCATGTCGAGCATGCACTCAAAATTAAAGAGGAGGGATTCTCACATTCTTCATTAATTTTACTTCTAGAATTTCCTGCGGATCACTTGATAGGCCGCCGTAGAC
Organism: Macrothele yani; assembly: GCA_039090855.1. Taxonomy (NCBI): domain Eukaryota; kingdom Metazoa; phylum Arthropoda; class Arachnida; order Araneae; family Macrothelidae; genus Macrothele; species Macrothele yani. Next base: position 40,538,319 of record CM077004.1, read on the forward strand.
CACCAGTTGTCCGTGGACCAAACTTTGAGAAATACTGATTTAAGGGATAGTCGCCGCCCCGGTGGCGCAGTGGTCTAAGGCGTTGGCCTCTGATCATTCGTCGGAAGGGGTCCGGGTTCGAATCCCGTTGAGGCATGGATGTTGTGCTTGTCTTACGGCACTGGCTCTCTTCCTTCCCTGGAACCAGTGACTCTAAATTAGGGACGGGCGACTGCTTATAGCCCATTGAGTTGCTCATGGTGGTCGTTAAACCTCAAAAAAAAAAAAAAAAAAAAAAAAAAAAAAAGGAATAGTCAAAAAATTTATTTCTGCCTGAAAATTTCACAAGTAAGTAAAAAGTAATATATTCCTTAGAAACATAAAAATGTCATTTTATGCTTAAAGTCTATGAGTAATAATTTCTTGGAATAGCCATGTCATTCTTTATTACTAACAAAAAAATTTCCTTCGAATTCAGTGCTTCTTTAGGTGACTTTTACTTCCCTTTAAAAAATAAAAATTTTAATGAAATCGAAATTTAAAACCTTTTAGCCTGTACTTAATGAGATTTATCTTAGAAACATAATCCCATTGCTGCTAAAAAGTATAATTACAGTTTGGTATGTTGAAATCGTGTAACCAAGACAGTCTTCAACTCTTCTTATGTTATCTACTGGGTTGAGGAATAAGTAATGTCAGTTTTTTCCACAGTTCCATTTGTGTGCCAAAATAAAATATTGTGGCAACATGTGATATACTATGCGATAGATACGTGTTCGTTCTACATGCCAGTGTTTGTGATTTGATTTAATTTTATTTGGTTTTCATGTCATTAAAATGAAAGCTGCTCACGAGATTTGTGCTGTCTACGGTGAAGATGCTGTGACTGAAAGGATGGCTCATAGGTGGTTTTCGCGCTTTAAAACCTGCAATTTCGACCTTTAGGATATGGATCGCCCCAGTTGCTTGGTTGAGTTCGATGAAGAGCAATTGAACCAGATGCTGCACGAAAACCTGCGTCAATCAACCAGAGAATTGGCTGAGCAAATGTACTGTGATCAGAAGACAGTCGTGAATCACCTTCATGCGATGGGAGAAGTTCAAAAGCTTGGTGCTTGGGTTCCGCATGTTTTGAACGACAACAGCAGAAATCAATGTTCCAAAATTGCTGCTGGTTTGCTTGCTCGTCACAGGGCTACTCATGATCACAAGGAAAGATTTCGGTACCGCATCATTACCAGCGACGAAAAATGGTGTCTGTACATCAACATGAAGCAGCGAAAAGAATGGCTCAGTCCCACGGAACGCCGCGAGCAAAACAAGAGTTGCATCCTCGGAAGACGATGTTGTGTGTCTGGTGGGATTGGCGGGCATCGTCCACTATGAACTTCATCGGAGCAATGAGATGGTCAACGCGGACTTCTATGTTCAACAACTGCATCGACTCCACGACGCAAGGCAACAAAAGCGACCTAATCTGTGACATGGTGTTCTGCTGCAACACGGCAACGCTAGGCCGCACATCGCCAATATGACCAAAACCGCCATTCAAGTGCTCAGTTGGGAAGTTCTGCCACACCTGCCCTATTCTCCAGACTTGGCTCCATTTGATTTTCAGCTGTTTCGATTGCTTTCCAACAATTTGCGCTGCGTGTCGTTCAATAATGACGTGGAATTGCGGACGTGGTTGGATGACTTCTTTGGGTCACGAACGGGAGATTTCTATTGCCGAGGCATCGAACAACTTGTTGAACAATGGGATGCAGTTGTAAATATTAGTGGCAGATACATTATTGATTAAATTGTTATTTTTTGTTGTTGCAAAATAAAGTTTTCCAACGTTTGAAAAAAACCTTATTACTTATTCTTCAACCCAATATATCTCTGTCTTTATTCCAATGCTGTTGAAGATAATGTTCCAATATTATGATTATGATACTTTTTTCAGCAGTTGTGTATATTAGCAAAAAAATAAGTTGGTTAAAAGTTTTTTTTTTCTTCATAATGCACTTTGCCTAGTCAAAAGCATTTGAAGTTCAAAATGAGGAATTGCTCTACAGCCTCATCTTGAACTGCTGATGTTAGGCCTAATCTTCTGTACCATATTACCATTATTCATCTGACATGTGTTTTAGGCCTAATCTCTTTGGTAAAGTACAGTATGTCATGCCAGGACTCCAGACCAAAAGCTGTTTATTGCCTTAAGTAGCTGTTGAGAGCTTGTTTTGCTGGGAATAAGATTATGGCATTGAATTGGTTAGATAAAAACACTGGAGCTTTTAGAGGAATTAAAAGTTAAATTGAAACATATGTCTGCTAAGACAATGTTATTTCACATTTCCAAGGAATAGTCCTGAGAATGATTGAAATTTAAAAGGTTTTCTGGTTACGAGATATTTTTGAGTAAAACAGATTGAAGATCAACTGCCATGGTAATTTTAATTTTAAATAACCTTGTGTTAACAACCATCGGTTTTACTTTTAAACTCCTCATAAGACTCCAATGTTTTTATCCAATTCAACATCATAACCACATTCCTGATAGAGCAAAGTCTCAACAGTTATATAAAGGAATAATTTTTTGGAAGTAGGCTTTATAAGTAATTTTAACTAATTTATTTATATTTTTTGAAAATATATACAACTGCTATAAAGGAACATATACTGTATTATGTTGATTATGTTGGAATATTAACTTCAATAACAAGAAAGCAAAGACTGCAAGATACAAAATGTAAAAAGAATTAAAGATTTCCATATTAATTTGATTTGTACATACCAAATACAAAATCTTAATTATACTTTCTAGATTTAGAAATCTCTTAAGAAATGGAACTTCTTCCTGTTTTTCAAAAGGAATTAAATATAATCCTATTGTTGCTGCATATAATGCTTTGTAGCATTATTCAGATTTGGTATCACTGAGATTAAATAGCTTCATGATTTTTTTTACAAATTGTGTTTTTTTTTTAAGAACATGTTTGAACTTCTCTTTTTCTTAATAATTGGTTATTTTTTCAGGTAGAATTTCCTTGAATCACATTCAATTACCGCGATATATATTCGCAGTGAGTATTAATAACTTCCAACCGAGAAATTGCTTTCCACTCAAAGGAAACATAACATGTAAAAAGTTACAGCAGATAAAACCACCATTAAATGGTTCTACCTGAAAAAATAACGTATGGAAAACATGTTTTTTAAATCTCGATACATCGAGAAATACGTGCATATTAATAATTGGTATTTGAGCTATTACTTTGTTGTTGGGGGTGAGATATTTGTTTCTGGGGCTATATATATGAGTGAGTTTCAAAGTGTCTTGAAATGATTACAATGTACTGATAGATTATTTTTCTCATGTAGACCAGGGAACATGAATCAACTGGAGAGTACTTTAAATTAGTTCTTCTAACACACTTTGGTGTTGAACTTCATTATATGGTTATAAGATTTTATTGTATATATCTGTCAACTTGTATAGTTGTGATCAGAGTTCGCCAAAATGTGTAATTACGTGTCTAGTACACATCAAAAAGTATGTTTACACATAAAAATTTTACCAACGCATAAAAACACGCATCGGGAATTTTTAAAAATACACATCAACACATAAAATTATACATCGAGAAACGCGTAAAACTACACATCAAAGAATTTTATCAACGCATAAAAATATGCATCGGGACGGTATTTCGTCTTTCAAAAATGGAAATCAACAAAATAAAGATTTTTTCCGTAATTGTAATTTCATTTTCCTGTGATGTTGCCTCTGTTCAGCATTATTGTTATATATCATTTTATTCCATAAATATTTGTATTTCAGTTTGAAAACTGTGGAAAAATTTCTGAAAACGGAAATTCGACGGTGCAAAAATTTCCCTGTACCGTAATCTTCAGGCATGAGAGTGCCACGGCTTCGTGGAATTCTCCTTTTCCGTCATAATTTGGGTTACCTTAGAGATGGTTGCATAACCGAACAGAAATTTGGGGGCAATTAGTAGTGGTGAAGGATGCTTTCCACCTAAAACTTTCTCAACTATTGAAAACGGAAATTCTGTCTTTCCAAACTTTCGAAAACGGAAATTCCATCTTTCAAAACTTTCGAAAATGGAAGTTAGATGCAGTGAAGATTTCTCCCGTAATCGTGATTTTATTTTTCACGCGATGTTTCCTCTGCCTAGTATTGTTGTCAAATATAATTTGATTTCATAAATATTTGTATTTCACCTTAAAAATGGAGGGAAAATGTCCGAAAAAGGAAATCGGACGTAGCAAAGATTTCTTTCGTAACTGTAATTTTATTTTCCCATTGATGCTCCAAACATGTGTCCTGCATTCTTAAATCCCCCCCCCCCCAAAAAAAGTTTGCGTTTCAGTTTGCTGAAGGGAGAGGGGGGGAGGAGTACGAAAACAAAAGTAACGAAGCTGAAAATTTTGTGTGAATTGATGCATGGTGTTCAGTATTATTCAGTTTGATGAAAAGGTGGGGGAGGGGGAGGGGTCTGAAAACAAAAGTAACGAAGCTGAAAAGTTTGTGTGAATTGATGCATGTGGTCAGTATTTATCTTTTATCTAAAATAGTGAAAGCTATCATGCATCCATGGTCCTCAGACTGAAAGCTGTTTCAGCATGATGAATAAAATTGTCATCCATGGGCATAAAACAGAAAGAAAAAAAGAAAGAAAAAGAGAAAGAAAAAAGCAACAATAAAAAAATGGGAAGGGAAACAAAGATATCAGCAAATTGAAAATTTAAGCATTGGATGCTGTGCAGCTATAGAGTCAACAAAAGACAAATGTGGCTGTGGAACTTGCTGAGAAGTTTATTAGATATTTTTAGATATCTAAAACAATATCAAAAGTGCAATGTATTTACTTCTCGAACACATTGCTGTTGCACATGGTCATTACAAAACCTGATAAATTTAATGTTATTGTTTTAAAATACAAATATTATATTTATTACTAAAATAAGTAGCAAAACGGATCCAAATTCTAAATACATTGAGTGGTTGGGAAATATTTTTTAATATGAAAAAATCTGGATTGATTTTTCATAATCACCCACCATTTTTGTAAGTTTTTTATTTCATCTGTTAATTTTTCTAAAATACTCTCCACTTTTAAAAATTACTCCTTAAATTTTTTCAAAGGAGTAAAAATACTCCTTTAAATTTTTTTCCGGCAAACTCTGGTTGTGATATTTTGTACTGTTTCACACGTTGTATGAGTATCAAACTCGTTCAGCTTTGTCTGATATTGAATCATCACTGTTGAATGCTGTTGAATATTAAAAAATTCAAGGTATCAGTGATGTGGAAGGGGCTTAGCTGTGCTAAGGCATTTTTTGTGGTTAGTTGGGAAGAAAAGTAGTGCAGAGGAATTTTTTAGATGATCATGTATCCAAGAATAGGGAAAATTGTGTTCTTCATGAAAACATACTAGAATATTTACTGAATGTTTATACTGCAGAGATGGTGGCCTGCCCCGTGGTCGACTGGTTTGAGGCACTGTCTTCTGGCCATTCGTCTGAGCTGGGCCAGAGCTCGAGTTCCAGATGAGTTATGGGTGATGTGTTTGTCTGATGGCACTCACTTCTCTGGAACCTGGAACCCCAAATTAAGGATGATCAACTACTTATAGCTCTACAAGTTGCTCAACCCTGAAACAACAACAACCCAAGGACCCCCCGAGTGGGTTAGTGGTGTGAGAGATCTCTGGCTTCTGACCATTTGTCTGAGTTGGGCCTTTGTTCGAGTCTCTGATGAGGCATGGGTAATGTACTTGTCTTATGTGACTGGTCCAAAATTTAGGAAGGGCGACTGCTTATAGCCCACTGAGTTGCTCACGGTGGTAATTAAACCACCAAACAAAGAAAGAATCTTGTAGAATGACGGAGTGGTATTTAAAGAAATGTTTGATATTCTTAGTATCTGGCTGTCATGCAACACGTTTTTTATTTACAATTGTTGAAGTTAAATGATTTTATTTTAAACTGATGAAAGTAATTAGTACTGAAAATGTAATTAAAACTAATGATAAAGAATAAAACAGATTTCACATGGCTTCTGAAAAATTTCTCTCCCGGTTGTATTTCCCTCATCACTTCATAGCTAAGGCACTTTTTTTATTTAGAACTACATCACTGTGCATTATATAAATGTATTAATACATTAATACATTTATATAATACATTACCTTGATTTTTTAATATTCAATAGCATTCAACAGTGATGATTCAATGTCAGACAAAGCTGAATGAGTTTCCTGCGAACACTTTGATATTCATACAGCATGTGAAACAGTACAAAATATCACAACTATATAGTTGACAGATTTATACAATAAAAAATAAGTAAATGGAGAGTACTTTTTGATCAATGAAAAAGACAAAGGATGTGAAATATTGGTCACTTGCTTTTTAAAAATTGTCTTCTTTATTATTTTTTTAAGATAAAAATTTTATTGAAGCCACTTGATATCGAAATGTTAAGTATGAACATATTGTTCTTTCAAAAATACCGAAAACATTCTAGAAAGTGAATACAAGTAACTGGATATCATAGAGAAAATATTCCTCATAAATACATCTGATATTCATATAATTAGTCAAGCGGCAATTGAAATATATGACTGAATTGTGCTAGTTTGCTGTTCACCATGTAACATCATATCAGAGAACTTGAAAATTACATCGTCCTGGAATGAGAATCGATGCAGGTTTAGTTCCCATTCCAGGAACAATTCAGAATCATATTCTGATTGCTGCTTAAGTAATTATACAACTGTAACTGTTTCTTAGCCATGTAGATCTTACAAAAGGTAAAACTTTTTGGTACTTATGCATTAACCGGGCACCAGTAGAAATGTATTGGTAAATGCCACAATTGTCAATAGATGGCGCCACATAAATGGTCATTTCTTTTTAGAATTTAGCTGTAATGAACGACGTGATGAGTTTATTTTTGGTAATCACAATTTATGAAGGAAATATATTGCAACATACAAGTATTATTAGTGGCCTGAAATCTACACATTAATTTTTGGAGGCCAAGAAGTTTTAATACAATTTAAAATGGAATCAAATGGGTCTGATGAAGCTAAATGATGTCTCCATATGAACTCAGCAAAGTATGGATCGGTATGCTGTGTAGCAGTTCCACGGTGACATTTCTTTCTCCATTTAGCTGATCCCCACAATCTTTCTATTTGTTTGAGTATGGGCTCTATTCTGCAGGTTGACAAAGTTGTACAGTAGAGTCTCGGCAATCCGACACTTCGCCAGTCCGACACGTCCAGTAATCCGACACTCGCAGCAACTGATCAGAAGGCACGCGCGAGTACACGCATACCGTAAATGTGACGTTCTTCACACATGTGCCAAAAACCTGAAAAACGGGGATGCATGAGTAATGCCTTCCTTCAGTCGCTAGTTGTTTGTTGCATGTGCGGTTGGCAAAGCAGTCACAGTGTTTGTTTACGTACTGTATTGTTCAAAATGTCTCAATCTGTTAAACGTAAGCATAAAACTTTAACTTTCATTGAAAAGGCGGAAATCATTAAGGAAATTGAAAAGTTTGGTGATTTGGCTGCATTTTATCGTGTTGGACGTGCCATGATTTATGACATCAACAAAAACCGGAACAAAATTGAGGGATTTGTTCTAGATTTGGACAGCAGGACCAGTGATAAGAAAGTTGTAAGATCTGGTGAGTACCCTTTAGTTGAAAATGCTCTTTACGCATGGTTTCTCCAGGAACATAACAGACACACTCCTATTACTGGTGAAATTATTAAAGAGAAAGCAAAATTCTTCTACAAGGAAATCATGAAAAAAGACAATTTTCACACCAGTACTGGCTGGTTTGATAAATTTGAAAGGCAATTTGGAATCCGTTTACTAAGAACGACAGGTGAGAAACTCTCTTGTGACTTTGAAGCCGTTGAACCTTATAGAGAAAAACTTATCAAGTTGGTACAAGAGTTAACTCTTAGCCCCGATCAAATCTATAATGCTGATGAGAGTGGATTATTTTGGAGACTTTTGCCAAAAAAAACATTTGTTGACTGAGCAGAAGCCAGTGCTCCTGGTCGGAAAATGGCAAAAGATTGAATCACGTTTATGCCATGTTCAAATGCTAGCGATACACATAAGCTTCTGTTATTAGTTATAGGCAAGTCTAAAAATCCAAGGGCGTTTAAAAATGTCAAAAACCTTCCGGTTTTGTACAAAAACCAGTGCCAGGCTTTGATGACAAAATAATTGTTCACCGACTGGTTTCTGGAGCAATTTGTCCCATCAGTTAAGAAATTTCTTCAGCAGAAAAATTTGCCACAGAAAGCTTTGTTACTTTTAGATTATTGCCCGGGCCATCCAGAAGTAGATGAACTAGCATCTACAGATGGTTTTGTAAAATTGATGTTCTTACCACCAAATGTAACACCATTGTTACAACCAATGGATCAAAATGTGATACAAACTGTTAAGATTCAATACAAAAAAGTCTACTCAACAATGTGATAAGCACAGAGGAAAGCATCCTCGATTCTCTGAAGGCCATTAATGTCAAAGATGTCATTTACAATCTTGCTCATGCATGGGGGAAAATGTATTGACTAATGTATTGGTCACCTCAAGGGGCAAATTATGGCCTACACTGCCATTGTACAAAAAAACTAAAAAGAAAGTTAGTACAAAAAAAAAAAAAAACTAAAAATAAAGTTCAAGAAGTCCCTGGCAGTGATGATTTGGCTGTTACAGACCTCCAAGAAGCCATTGCCGTGCTGTGCAATGATGATTAATCTGAAAGCCTGACTGTAGTTGACGTAAACGATTGGCTCATTGGGAATAAAGAAGAAAATTTCCAACTCATGACTGATGAAGAGATCATCCTAGATGTTTTAGATGACAATGACGTGGAACAAGGGGGGCAAACTGTACAACAAGTTCATGCCGTACAGCACAGTAGTGCAGTAAGTGCATTTACCACATGTGTCGTGGGCCGAGGTAAACGACGTAGCAGCTGCTGACGTACTGGTTTTAAAAAGACTGTAAAAACAAGTTATAAAACTGTCTTTAAAAGCAAGAAAAACAAAAAAAAAAATTGACAAATTTCTTGTATCCTCTTCTGTGTGATTAACTAACTGTGTATTTTGCTAACTTGTATGTAAGTATATTAATAATCAGTGATTTGTTCCTGTACATACTATGTACAGTACACACTGCAGTTCTATTTTTTATTCAAAATCCAGTAATCTGACACCCGCCGGTCCGATATGTGTTGGATCACCGAGACTCCGCTGTACTTATGATTGACTTTGAAATGTTCAAAACCTGCCTCCTCTAGCTCTTCAGTCTTATATGCCTTCCATGAATCCGAATAGATTGTAGAATGTTCCGCAATATGATTCGTAATTTCTTTCAACAGGGTTTTCGCACTTTTGTCTGGCACTTTCACTAAAAAACAGTCATTAGTAGAACAACAAATTCCTCCGAAAATCCACTGCTCTGGAAGCACACTACCTGTATTAGACTTTCTTTTCAAAAATAATGTTTCATCTATCTCCACAATTAATCCTGGGCCACTGATTTTATTGTCTGACTGATGTTCTAGAACATCTGCGCAAATTTCACGCAAACAGTTATTCCAATCAACAGTTGTGTGACTTGCCATATCCTACTGTTGTTCACACCATTTAATAGAAGTTAAATTCTCACTCCAGCTATAAATAAATCGAACAGCAGTTTGAAAAGGAAGCCGACTACTGTGAAACCAATTTCCAACACGTAAGCCTACCTTAGATCTGCATGTTCTAATGTTGCACTGCCATTGAATGCTTTCACTTCCAAAGTATAGCTTCATATTATGGCCCAATTTACATATTTTTCTCTCAGCAGAATTTTTTTACTTTGTAGAAAGGACACAGCATTTCTTTCATCTCGAGGTAAAATTTTCATATTCCCAAATTTTCATATTGCTTCTAAAATCAAAAATCCCAAACTTTCATATTGTTCAACACCACAGAAACAGATAACTGAGTGACACGAGAAGCACATCAATAATCCAAATAATGAGATGCTATCTGTGGTACTGATGTAGTGCCATGTACAGCTTCACATACAAATACGCTATCTCCAGATTAAAAAAAAAAAATGGCAGTATTACTGCCATTTTTGCAATATATTTCCTTCATAAATTGTATTTACTAAAAATAAACTCATCACGTCGTTCATTACAGCTAAATTCTAAAAGGAAATTACCATTCATGTGGCGCCATCTGTTGGCAATTGTGACATTTACTGATATCGTATTATTTGCATCTTCTTTGGCAATAGCTACCAGTTAAGTGCACTATTTTACTTGCACGTCATTAATGACTTCACAATCAGAAAGACCAAACTTACCTCTAAGGTCTTGGCTTCTTTCCATTTGCACACTTCTTGCACGTTGTCGAGAGACATTTGTTATGCGGCTGAGCAGATATGATGAAAGTCTCAGCCCAAAAAGGCCAGCCGCATAACAAATGTCTCTCGACAACGTGCAAGAAGTGTGCAAATGGAAAGAAGCCAAGACCTTAGAGGTAAGTTTGGTCTTTCTGATTGGGAAGCCATTTACTGATATATTTCTACTGGCGCCCGGCTAATGCATAAGTACCAACTTTTCTAACCTGATATTCCTCAGTCATTAGTACATTGCATTGCTTTTGATGGAGATTCATTTTACTTGGTGCAACATTGATTATGCAATTATAGTACCTTGCATATGTGTTTTTACTGTCTTCATATTTCTGTAGAGTTATGGTTTGTTCTTTGTGTAGGAGAAATCATAATGACTACTCCTCAAGCCCAGCCAACACAACAAGTAACATATTGCTGTGATCTTGACAAATCTGTTTTAACTACGAACTTTGAGAAAAGAGGATGGCTTCCAGTCGGTCCAGAGGAGGATTGGAATGTTTACTGGTAAGTATCTCAACTGAAATATTTATTGATTTAATTTCAGTGTGTATATTTTAAAATTATTTGGAGAAGTTAAGAGCATTTTTAAATTGAGAGAACACAGATAGCTTTCTTAAACACACTTGCAAATTAAAGGTTATGTATGTTAAATATAGAAATAAGAAGAATGCCACCACAGCTATGTTTGGTGTAGGTCCATTCCATAGAAAATCACCCAGCCATGGCTGCTGACAGCCCATCTGTAAAGTTACGTTTTGAGAGTTCGAATCTGGGGGTTTTTTGGTATTTTTTTATCACCCACCATTTTGGATTTGCAAGGCAAAATGCCCACAGCAACAAGGAAAAATATCACACAGACAGCTTTCTCACTTTTCTTTAACTGCACAGAAAATATAATTGGCAAAAAACTCCAATTGGTTTCATTTTAAAGAGCACATGCCCATTCATGAAAGGAATATATAAATAGTTACTAAACTTTTATATATAAAGAGAAGAAGCCTTAATTGAAATTTAAGATCAAAAGTAATTATTTTTTTTTTGTTTTTGATCCATTACAGTTCTGTAAGGGATAAAAAAAATGATGTTTGGCTTGTTTTTAGTCTACAGAGAGTTCTTTAAGCTAAAACAAATAAACATTGGCTTATACAATCAATTCATGCTGGAAAATGGGCTTGAAGTTGCAGATTTCTAAAAAATTCCAAAATTTGAAGCTAAAAAAGGAAAGAAATAAAAAAATCTGAAATGCTAAACCACTGTCAATCACACTTGGTAAGTAACTATGAGATGCTAAATTGCTGTTAAAATACTTCCAGGTACTATAATAAAGTGTTTTCTTTGGGGGGTGGGGTAGCTAAATATATCTCCCTATGTACATACATATCATTAAGCTGTTCTCTGATATTCAGAGGTTAGCTCCTCAAAAAAAGACTGTCTGACAAACATTTTACAGATAGTACAAACTGCCAGATAAATTTTTAACTGATTATTTACTTACTGTTGCCGTATCAAACTTCTCCATTTACAGCGATCTTGACACACAACACGAGCTTCAGTGACATCCATCACACGATGTGCACAAGACCTTCTATACTTCATACTCATAATCTTTTTCTCATTCAGGCACTCCTGAATCTGATCCTCCCATGACTTCCTTGGCCTTCCTCTGCCTTTCTTTCCTGCCACTTGGGCCCAAAAAAATTTCTTAGTAAGCATCTCGTCACTCATTCTTTCAACATGGCCAAACCACCTAAGAATATTAGTCTCCGCCTTGCTAACAATATTTTGCTTCACATTACACCACTGCAACACATCTTTATTCCTCACATGATCGGAACATGTCCCCCCCCCCCCCCCCCCGTAAGTAATGCATTTCTCCAGCACACAAACGACTCCTATGTTTCTTCTGTAGTACCTAGGTTTCACTGCCATACATCAAAGTAGGAACAATTACACTTTCATACACAGCCATTCGGGACTCTTTTGAGTATTCGTCATTCCTGTGAAAACCTCCTAAAGCAGCTATGACTTTCAATGAAGAATTCACTCGCCTACTAATTTCACCGTCTAATTTGTTCTCCCTGTCAAACAAGCTTCCCAAATATACAAACTCATTCACCTGATCAATCACGGTGCCATTTAGACTTATATTACATTCAGTACTACCAGTTCCTCTCTCAAAAACCATAACTTTGTTTTTTCCCTTATTTATACTTAGCTTGAATTTCATACAAACTTCGTACATCCGGGACAACATACTCTGCAACTAACTTTTGCTGCTCTGTGCCAACAGGACTGTGTCATCAGCATACCGCAATCTGCACACATGGGTATTACCAAGACATAAACCAGTATTGTCCATCTTGGCATCACATATGCATGCATCCATAAATATAATAAACAGCCATGGTGACATTACACAACCTTGCCTGAGTCCTGCACCAATGGAAAACCATTTTGATATGACACCATCCACTCATACACAAGCTCCGCTGCCAACGTACATGGTTTTTACACTATTAAGTAGATTCCCAGTAACACCATATTCATTTAACACCTCCCTCAGAAGTATCTTATTTACTCAGCCATATGCTTTCTCTAAATCTATGAAGACAGTTAAAACTTTCTTACCAACAGCCAGATACTTTTCAATCATCATGCATAATGCACAAATTTGGTTAGTGCAGCCTTTACCAGGCATAAAACCACTCTGAACATCTCACACTTTCTCTGATGCAAAACCTCATACTTTTTCAATAATGACCTTACCGAACACTTTCCCTGGCACACTCAATAAGCTAATACCACAATAGTTCTTGCATTCAGTCTGATCACCTTTTCCCTTATACAAGGGAACAATGATAGCATCCCTCCAGTCCTGAGGTACCATTCCTAACTCCCAGCATAACTGGCAGATTTCAGTTAACCAGCCAATTACAGAATCACCACCATATTTTAACATCTCAGCAGTTATGCCATTAACTATTGGAGCTTTACCATTCTGAAGAGATTTTAGAGCTTTACACACCTCTTCTCTCGGGATCCCTCCTGTGCATCCATCTTTCATTATGACATCATCTGCTTCTGCCTCAGAATCACCTTTGTTTTCTTTCCTAATAACTCACAGAAGTATTCACCCCATCTTTCACTTAACTCACTGGGCTCCCATATCATTTCTCCGATCCTATTCTTCACACAACTTGCAACTTTGTTTCCCTTATTTCTCTGGTGTTTGATATACTTCCAGAAAGTTTTTCTGTCTTACCAAAAAGCCATTTCATGCCTTTCCACCTTTTCCTTCCTATCTTTTGCCTTACTCTGGCAAACCAGTTTCACTACCTCACGTTTCTTACAGCAATATTGATCCTCAGAAACTCTACTTTGCAACATCCCCAAATAAGCTTTCTTCTTCCTCTTTACTGCCTCTTTAATCTCACTATTCCACCAAGCATCACCTCTAGTGCTACCCACTATTGTGGTGCCACAGACCTCTTGAGTGGCAGTGACATTACAGTTCTTAAAACAAGTCCACTTCTTTTCTACATCCCTCTCACATGACCTCAGCTCCTTTAGTCATTCCCTGAGTAAATTAGAGTAACTCTCATGGACTTCAAGGAGCCTTTCAATCTTTATTCTTTCCACTCTAGGCTTCTTCCTATTTCTTTTCCTCCAACCAACATTCAGTTTCACTTGTAACCCCACCAAGTAATGATTAGAGCCAACATCTGCGCCTCTCATCACACGAGTGCCAACAACTAAGTGTTTCAGACACTAATTGTAAACAACAAAATCTATCACACTCTTTTGACCAAGAGTACGATTTTCCCAAGTATATGTGTGGATATACTTGTGGTTGAAAAATGTATTAGATACTCACAAACCATTTTCAATGCAGAGTTCAATTAATATTTCACCATTATGATTCACACGAGAATAATTAAATTTACTCAGAACATTACGAGAAAGAAAAAGCTCTCAATTTCTTCCTGTTCATTTTTGCAGTCAGTAGGAGTGATTTTATGATGCTTGTGTGGGTGGAAAAGGGGTTTATTAGCAAGAATATGATGGCTCTTGGTTTTTGAGTGGGGAAACCAGGGAGTTTGGCCACTGACCAAGATAAGAAGAGGTTACCTCTAAGAATCAGTGAAGAAAAATGTGCCAAATACATCAAGAGTCAAAATACAACATCAATAACTGCTCAATGCTGTAGCGTAGATCCACAGAAAGGGATCTATGCTACAGCATTGAGCAATAGTTAAAAGTGCTCTGTGGAATAGTTAAAAGTGCATTATGGAATAGTTAAAAGTGCATTATGGAATAGTTAAAAGTGTGTTGTCCCACAGATTCTTTCAGGAATTGTAAAATATTTGAGAAATTACATTTCCTTTCCAGCTGGGCATGTGCAGAAAAAAATTATCTTATCTGTTTAGAGAAAAAAATATACTCAATGGATCTCATTTCCCATGTTGGTAGGAAGTCGACATTCTCGCTACCCCTTACTCCAAAGCTTCAATTTTTCTAATGGAAAGCCTGTTTATTTATAAATATGGTGAAGTAAGTTGTAATGATGTTACTCTTTGTTACATCCCTTTGCCTCGGAAAATGATGCTTAATGCAAATGAACACATAGAGACTTAAAACCATTTTTTTCATATATAATATTTAAATACATTCCATGACATGCTTGTATTAATAATTTGTATATCTATTGTTATATATATATTTGTATATCTATTGTTTTAGGGTCATTCCATGCCAAATAAACAAGGCTCACAACCCGACATTTTTTTATTTTTATGAAACTTGGTATGATTGTAGTATTTATCAATATAAACAAACATTATTTTTTTCAGAATTTTTAATGCATCCGTTTTTGAGTTATTGATTTTTGAAATTTCAAAAAACCCCTGAAATTTCATCATCTGAGCAAACTTTAACTGCCAATTACTCTGATTCTAGTAGAGCTAGGGTCATGAATTATGGCTCATTTTAAAGATCTTGAATTGGGCTTTCATTTGATATGCCACATGACACTATTAAAAAAATTAATGTCAATTTTAAAATTTTGAAATTGAAATATTAAAAAAAATATGCTTTTTAAAAAATCTGAAAAAAATATGTGTTTAACAAACATTATTTTTCTACATATCCTGAAAGTTTCATAAGGGGATCGCTATGGGATCACTATAAAAAAAATAATAACGTAGAACAATGCAACTGAAATGTGCCAGATGTACTTAGGTTCCACCCATGACTGGAATGTGGTTTGTGTAAAATGTCATACTTGTTCTTTTAAACATTGTGAATGTTAAAGAATGAAAATAAACATCTAAGTAATTTGAAACTGTGTCCCAAAGTAATTAGTTTCATAATTCAGTATAAGGTTCTGTGTGCATATTTACACTTACAAAATTATTTTATTTTCTATATGTATCCTGCTTTTTTTCTTTCTTTTAAATTCTGCCGCACTTGTACGCCAGTGCTTGATTTGCCTTCTTTGTCTCAGTCATTGTTAAATTATATACTCTTCCAGTAGCTGTTGTCGGGTCAACTTTTAACAAAACATCAGATTTATGAACCAACAGTATATCCGGTGATTGAGGATACTTGTATGATGGAGATGGACCATGCTGCTCCAGGAAGCTCAGTTTTACCTCTTCTGTGTCCACATTCACACCAAGTACACACATCCTAACCACCAGTGCTCTGAGTACTTACTATAATCACAAAACCTACCATATTTTCAAAACTAATGTTCTCTTTCCCTTCATCTGTTGCACATATCTCTTCTTTAAAATGCTCAGAAAGTGGGCAAGTTTTGACTAGTAATTTGTGTTTTCCTGCAGGAATGAAACAATGGAGTTTCTGAGTACCACTTATTGTCTTAGCAGAAGCTATTCTACTTTTAAGGATAATTTCCTCCTCTTTGTAATTTTCTGTTGTTGCAAACCGAAAGTGAATGGAGTCAATATTAGCAGTGGCCCAATTCAAAGAGTTGGCGTGGGGTCATAATTTGATTATTATAAACAAGTTATAAACTTGCCTTTGCAGTTAATCGCTTCACAGTACCCCCTATCCCATCACATGCATTTTTGCCTTGTGCTGTTGCAAACAAATTCCATTCTGCTTTTATATTAAAGTCAGTCTCGTGGTAGCACAAGCTGAGGAAGTTTGACTTGTTTTTGTATTGTGAAGCTGCTCCATCCGAAAAATAAAATATCTTTTCAGGTTTTTGAGAAAAATGTGACTGCATGAAATTAATTAGGTAACGCTGAAACAGATGGACAGCTATACTGTCATGAATTAGGCAGTCGGATATAATCACAAAACTTACATGTCCTAGGTTCTGAGTTTTCTCATCTCGATAGTATATAACTATAGAATGCAGGGTTGTTTGGGCATTGTTCCAGTGAAAACCCTGAGCTGCATCTTGCAATACAAAAGAATAATTTTCAGCAAAGTCACAAATTACTATGTATTGATTTTCTGTTATTGTGTCTTTAAGATGTCTTAAGTAACTTGACTGTTGAGTTGCTATAAAAGAATGGTGAAGCAGGGCTGGAAGTTTTCCAAACAACAGGTCCCAAAAGTATATTAAATCATCAAATTTTTCTATTTGTCGAATTTATTACGTGGTTATGATTTATTTTATTTATATGTCAACAAACTTGTCGTCATATCATTCACTGTTTCTCACGTTATTATGAAATTGAGCACAAGAAACGTCAATATTATAAATATATACCAACAGTTTATTTCAACTTGTTACTCACACTCCTTCTCGAGGTTCCTTAAGATATTTTATATTTTCAGCATTTGAAGTCTTCAAACTGACATGGAATAAGTCCTTATATTGATATTCAAAGGTAGCATAAATTTGACAAAGTCTTCCAATATGTAGATACAAAAGTTAGTAAATGATTATCATTATTTCAGATTCGTCATTTAATACATGATTTGTGAATTTTAAAAGAGTTAAAACTTTCGAACCTCCCGACGAAAGTGAGTTGAATCGGTAATAAAAGACATCTTTTTATCGATGATGGCTTAATTTCCGCTTCTCTTGGCACAAGCTCTCAAGTTGAATTTGGTAATATAACATCTGTTATCGATGATGGCTTAATCTCTGCTTCCCGTGGCACAAGTTCCCAAACTAGTTTCAATTACTATTTCGTAATCATCTTCAGTGGGTATATACGAGTTATTTCTCATACATGTTGTCTCTTGGCCACCTACATCAATTATACTGGTAGAGTCCGATGTTTCACGTCAGTCAAACTACGTGAGTCAGTCGAACGACGTGAAACATTCACGTCAGTTGAACGACTGACGAACTTTTTGTGTAACGAAAAAATTTTTGTAATTTACTTTCATATTCAGTTCTTAATGCCATATGTAAGAATGTACACATAAAGATCATCTCCAGAATTTGTACTTTTAACTTAACTCTGAAAATATTCAGTTCACTAATGAAGAAATAAAATTCATAAAAAATATTGCAGGTAGTTTTGGTTATCCAAACCATTTAATAAAAAAATGGAACACAGAAGTACTAAAGAAAATTAAAAATAATGCAGTAATAAATAAAAATGAAATCAAATATCTGAATGGTTTTCCTTACATTAAAGGTACTGCTAATGAAATTAATAATATTTATAAAAAGCATAACATTCAAATTGGAGGAAAAGTAAATACTATAAAAAATATAGTAATAAAAAATAATGAAAAAACAAAAATGTTAGAAAAAGCAGGCATTTACTCAATTCCTATTACAGAAAATCCTCCAATGGCATATATAGGAAGTACCAAAAATAAGCTTAAACACAGGTTAAAACAACATGTAAAAAACTGGCAGAAAAAAGAAGAAAATAACTGCACTTATTCAGTATTGTCTGGCTAACCAAAAATATCCTAAATTTGAAAATATAAAAATCATAAAAAGCTGTAAATCTGAAAAACACCTCAGAATAGCAGAGTCAGTAATGATAGAAAAAAACATTTAATAAAAGTTTGCAACCACAATGACCCTAATATTTTAAGAAACAGCTGGAGGACTTTAATTAAAATTGAGCAAAAAAATGGAAAAGTTCAAAAAATGAGATCGTTGGCCAACAAGAGATGGCTCCACGATGTCCAAGAGCAGGTGATAGCCGTGAACAGATGCAACTCACGAGAACCACCTAATGCTCTACCGACACGGTCCTTGCTGGTCGGAGCAAAACGTCCCTAGATGACGGTAACGAAATGTTACCGAAAGTACTCGGGTAAAAAACGTATAGTAATGTAGAGGCGGCAAAGGAAAACAATTCATTTAATGACGAGGCCAATTAAAAAGGAACAGCAACTAAAGGGAAAAAAAACAAAAACAAACCCCATGTGGCATCTACATAACGAAAATATGGAATAAAACCAACACGTGCGGTAAGTGTTCAACATGGATTAAACAGTAAGTCCAAAAAATGCAATTGCATTAATGCACATCAAAAACGAATTAACTTTTCAATAGCGGAATTTTAATAACGAAATCCAATATTGGAAGTACTTGAAACTTAAATCTAAAAGTTGCAAAAGTAGCTACTTTTCAGAAAAAGTAGTTGTAGCTGTAGCAAGCTACTGTTTCAAGAATGTAGTTATAACAGTAGCTAGCTACTTTTAAAAAAGCAACTTTCCAATCACTGTTCCTATCTTCCATAATCTTTTGAACATTCATTCCATTTTTTGTTTTGGTCATGGAAAGAAGGTATTGATATGTGGAGAGAATATTGCTTCGTTTTATCGCATAGTGATAAAATCAGTAACTACAATGGTTAAGACACAGTTAAAAATGCTCTAAAATGCGATTTGATAAAAATACTTTCTTTCATAAAAAGGCAATTGTGTTTAAAAAACTTATCTGTCTGTAAGGTTGAAGGCAACATTACTTCCACAGTACTTGGTTGAAACTGCATCTCTTGCTTATTCATACAACAACAATAAAAAGTAAATAATTGTATCTCATCCAAAAGATAATAAAAGTACTGTAGCTATTTGCCAAAGGATAATTTCTTCCATTTTCAGAAATATCAAAAGACGAATTTCTGTAATTTTACCAGCATGCACGCCCACAATGGCATAATGCACATTGGAAAGGAGCAATATTATAAAAATTCCATACTGATCAGCATTTCTTCATTGTGCAAGCTAATTTTTAAACAAAGCTTTGCCTTTGTTTTAGTACAGTTTGTTTGCATGTAGCTTCCTCCCTCCCTCCCTCCCTCCCTCCCTCACTTAAGATATGCCAGAGAGATTCGACCCCACCTCATCTAATGACGGTTTTTGAGCCATCAATCAGTATTGTCCTGTTTCACTGAGATTACCATAATTTTCAGCATATCAGTCAAGACTTTTCTCTGCAGAAGTCTGGGCCCCGACTTAAAGCCACATTGACTTATCTATTGAAATTTCTCAATGAGAGAAAATAAAAACATAAAAAAAGGAAGTTGTGCCTTAAATTTGATTGTGATCCAAACATTCTGAAAGGCAATATTTCATTCTTAAGAAACCATTCTAAAAGCATACAAAATGTAATATTCTGTTCCCTATTTACTTGTTTAAAAGCTGCTGAAATGGATATTTCCGTTTGACAGAAACATTAAAGTTGCTGTGACCCATTTAGAGCAGCAGTGATCATATTTTAATCGCACCACCCTTGAAATCCCCCTCTCTAAGACCCAGTGGGTAGCATTCACCTCTGGTTTTACAAAGCCACCAGAACTAAAATTGATGTGTCTCACTTATCTCACAATGATTAAACATGTCACTGCCACACAGTTGATTGGCTGGTGACAATCATGTCGACAGCCAGTGGCACATTAACTTCACGAATATCAATGACCAACTGCCAGCGAAGGCAGTCTTTTTTTTTTTTTTTTTTTTTTTAATTTTGCTGCGACGATCTCTCAATTGTTTGTGCATTGTTGTTTATGCAATTAGTAAGGTCCTTAAAATAATTTTCTTGGGGGGAGGGGTACTTAAAAATTAAAACATGCTTCTTTTTTGTGGTAGAAAATGAGTTGGAACCCCGTAACGACTCATGATCATTCAGTTATCGAAAAGGGAGTCACATTTGCAAAGCATATTGCTAGTTATTCAACACCAGGAAAAAGGATTGCCAGATATTCTGCCATGGTCTTTTCAAAGTTTTATGTAGACCATAATGTAAATGTGACGTTAGCCATTTTAGAAAGGAAAGAACTGTTTTGTTATGGACTTAGTGTGTTTAAGTAAAGAAATTCAGAATGTACTGTAATGGTATTTTGATAACACTCTAAAGTACCTCTTATTGCAAATATTGACAGCACTTAATATAGCTGTGCCACACCCTAGTGGATGAGTGCTCTAAAGTACTGGCTTCTGACCATTCATCAGAGACAGACCCGGATGAGGCACAGGTGGTGTGTTTGTCTGATGTTGCTGGCTCTGACCTTTCCCTGAACCTGTGGCACTAAATTTGGGACAGGTGACTGCATATAACCTTTACAGTTGCTCATGGTGGTTTGTAAACACTGAAACAACAGCTACAACCAAGATATATCTGAATTCTATTTTAACTGGATCAGCTTTCCATTATTCTTCACATCTTATGAGTTCTTTTGTATTTTCAGATATTTCTGGCCTCTAGATCTTTATCAAGGTCTGTTCTCAATGATTAGACACTGTATCAGAATTTTTGTTTACACAGAAAGAATTTAAATTTTATTGCCAGAGGTTCCTCCTATAGTATCCAGTTATTAAATTAAAATCTTCTCCTTCTGTATTTTGTAAGTTTTATTTTTGAATTAACTTATTGATATAATCACTGAAACAGGCCTTGATAAAGATCTAGAGGCCAAAAATGTCTGAAAGTACAAAAGAAGTCAGAAAATGTGAAGAATAATGGAAATCTCTTCATGTTGAGTTTTAATATATTAATATGAGTAAATTGAGTGAGTAAGTGTTTTAAAAATATAACTGAAGAAATAAAACTGATTTTCAGTTGTTTTGGCCATTTGATTGCTTTATGAGATCCACATTCTTTGATGTTAATTTGGTAATTTTGGCTGAGATCTGGGCTCATGTTAATCTTGAAACAAAATAAAATAATCACTGGTGAATACAAAATTTCTCTTGAAGGAATAAAGAAGTTCAAGCCATGATCATGTGCTATCATCCTTTGAAATTGATTTCTTCAGTAGCTCCATGAAATGATGCTTAGTGGGTTAGCTTTATGCTAAATAATATTGATAATGTTGGTAATAATTGATGACATGGCTATTCCTAGATTTAGATTATCAATTATCTCAAACTCATAATTTGAGATAACTGATAATGTTGCTGTTTTCTTATAATATTACTAATGTTGCTATCAGAAAATGTTCTGATGATGTGCCTTAAGGTGTTCAATCATAAAAGTTCTGTCACCTTTGCCACATAAACATTTGTTTGCCTGCAGTTTGTTTCATCACCTAGAATTTTTCAAGTATTCTACTGTCTTCAGTTTGTTTTTAAACTAAATTTGCATGTATTCAAGAGGCGCATATAGCATATTAAATCTGTTTATTTTTGAGGTGTAGTAAAGCACAAACATTCGCCAAGCTTTTGCACTCCACTGGGAGGCTTTTTCAAGGCAATGGTAGACATAAAAATGCAGGGAATTGGAACAAGTAAAGAACAAAGATGATTTTTGAAAATAATGTGGGTGTATAACGTGTGTGATGTCACCCAGGTTATTTTCAAAAATCATCTTTGTTCTTTGCTTGTTCCAATTCCCTGCATTTGTATGTCTGCCATTGTCTTGAAAAAGTCTCCCAGTGGAGTGCGAAAGCTTGGCAAATCTTTGTGCTTACTACACCTCAAAAATAAACAGATTTAATATGCTATATGTGTCTCTTGAGTATTCACAGTTTGGTGTATTTATAATTACGTTACATCTGCATGGTTTTCATTGTTTTGTAAATATATATCTAGTAGATATTTTGAAAACAAAATGTGATTCTTGATATCACAATTTTTTCTTTCTTTCAGGTCATCTGTTGTGACAGTAAGAAATATATTTAGTGTAGAAAATGGATATCGCCTTGGAGATAATCAGTAAGCTCATAATTGATTTTTGTTATGTAAAAATATCAGAAGAAATTGTTATTATATGTTTTAAAGAACTCATATATGTAATAATTTGTTTATCAGTTTTTGTCAAACTAGATAAACAAGATTACTAGCATGCTGTGCTATGGTTTTATTGGTATGCTTTTGGGGTTTACATAATTAACCATTGCAACAGGTAATGACAAAAATTAATGAACTTTTATATGTGATAGGTTTGAGTGAGAAACAAGACATACTGAGTATGAGAAGGAAAAAAATGTGAGATTTGGAAGTCATTTCTGTATTACCTTTGCAAAGATCTCTAGCATTAGTTCAATGAATTTTGGCAGAAAATGTTTAATTGTAATGAAAATTAAAAAAAAAAAAAGACATTAATTTGTATTTCAGTTGGAATTAATATAAATGTTTTTAAAGGTTGTAGTTTTAGGATTAGAACAAACTATCTATTTGGTTCTGTGACCATTTCTTTGACTTCAAAGTTGAGGCTTTACATGTTTTCTGGAAAAGGCAAGGAGTCTCATGCTTACATTATTAAAGTTACTAGTCAGCACTGATTTAAAATGACAGGGATAAGGGGATAAAGTGAGAGTAATTGAAATTTTATTTATTTAAAACCTTAACAACCTTTCTTGTAAATGAACGGTTATCAAATATATTTCCATTATAATACACGTGATGTGTATTGAACTTTTATATGTGATAGGTTTGAGGACATGGATTTTTTAATATTTTGGATTATATTCTGTTTCATGCATTGTAAATATTTCAAAACTATAGGGTTTTACTAAGGAATAAAAGGAAATTTATAGGTCAAATTTTCAGGTAGTAAGTACCCCTACCCTTCTACAGGACTACCTGGTAGTTCTGAGGAAGGGTAGCGGTACTACCCAAAAATGTGACATATAATTTTCCTTTTATTCCTCAGTAAAAACCCATAATTTTGAGATATTTATAATGTATTATATCTAGGAATAGCCATATCATTAATTATATTACCAACTTTATATCTTCTTGTTAAAGCAACTAGAGTTGTTTGTTTCTCAAAACAGAGTCTGGAGGGTAGGCACCAACATAATGAAAAGATTGTTCTGATAGTTATAACAAATGCTAATAGGAATGGAAATTGATGTAGTAATGCACATAATGGAAGGCTGAGTTTGCTTGGTCGAAGAATGATTGGTATTAAAACACCATACACCTTTCTTGCCACCAGTGATGATTTTGGCATCACTGGTATTGGAGTGAAGTGCCTTTACCACTAACTTGTGCCACTCAAAATACCTTTATTTGGATTCAGGTTTCTAAGCAACATTGTGAATATTTACACTTCAAGTTTTGGTAAGTGTGGTGGCATTCCTGATGAGAATTGCTTTTTGAGAAACTCAACCTCTGAATCAGTGATGTCATTGGAATCCTCTTTGTTCATTAAATCAATGCTAAAATAGCTTTTTTTTTCTTCAGAAATATTATGTAATGATTTTCTAGGTTTTGTACGTGTGTATGTAACTATGCAACTCAAGTAGGTAACATTCTAATATAATGCAGTGTGATCGAAAGTTGTGCAATGCAACCCAGCTTAGGTAAATTGATGTGAAAATGTTTTAATTGCTCTTTGTGCCACCAGATGGCATCACTATACCATTGAAAACTATCAGAGATACCACCTGCAGTGTAACAGGTACAGGAAGTCATCAGTGTAGCTTTGTTCATAGAGGAAGTGAACTATCTTTTTCCCAGTCACACAACAAGTTTTCATTTTGAAACTTTATTTTGCTAGTCAGTTTTGCTTGTCAAACTTTAGATCTTCAGTTCATAAGGAATGTATGATTTACTTAATTACAGAAACAGTTAATTAATAAAAAATATAATTTGATCTTAATGTTACATGTTTTAACTACTGTCATTAATCCAACCTATTAGAATGATTTTTACAATGAAATCCTCAAGTAATACATGTGGTTGAAATTGACTGCTTTTAAAAACTGATATTTTGACCACAAATGCATTTAAGACTGAATAATCTGTTTTAAAAAGTCTATTTGGTTTCATACAGTGAAATTTTAATCAAGGTATTATATTAAATCTTTAAAAAATATTTATTTATTTTTTATTTATTTAGTACTATCAGTTTTATATTGTCAGCCACAAATTCCTCAAGTAGCAGAACAGTTTGATTTTATGAAATATCATCTATGTAATGATTGTAATAGTCAAAGCAAAAACATCATTTATTCCAGAATGCTGGATTAGATTATGTTCAGTGAAGCAATTTCATGAAATTTTGTTGAAGCAACTATTTCAGTTTGATTCAGACAGTCCAACAAAATTTAGAACATGGTGATTTTGATTTAAAATGAAAAGGTTTTGTGGTTTCCATTTGAAGACTGATTGACAGATGTAGGCCAAACAATAAATATCTGCTGTGTCACAAGGTGTTAGTGAACATTTGCATTTTTTTTTCTGTCCAGAAGAATTCCATCTCTTTTTTTACAACTGTAACATTTAAAATCACGTATTCCAAAATGCCCGCCATCTTGTATTCAGAAAACAAATTTTGTGAAAACTTGATGAATCAACAATTTTCAGTTTGATTCAGTCCCACAAATTTAGAAAATAATGATTCCAAATCAAAACACAAAAATTTCTGACTTCCATTTGAAGACTGACAGGTGCAGGCTGAAGAATACAAATCTGCCAGTTTGCTAGGTGTTTTACAAATTTTCTGCTTCTTTTCTCATCCAGAATGATTATGTCACTTCT
The DNA here is from genome assembly GCA_039090855.1 of Macrothele yani. NCBI lineage: Eukaryota > Metazoa > Arthropoda > Arachnida > Araneae > Macrothelidae > Macrothele > Macrothele yani. Next base: position 40,563,639 of record CM077004.1, read on the forward strand.
AATAAACTGTAACTTTGTTCTAATCTCATTATTGCACCAACTGTTTTGGGAAAGTGGCATTTATCTCAATGAGTACTGATTCTATATACTAGAAAATGAGATTTGACCTTCCACAAATTGGAGACTACATTCTTTGTAATGATTATATATATATCTTAAGGAAATACAATGTTACATACAAATAATTTACTTTTTAAGTTGACCAAGATTTCACTGGGCTCTGGCTCAGCTTCATCAGGACAATTTGCCTTGATGAAGCTAAGCCAGAGAATATTTTATTTTTCAAGTTGACCAGTGAAACTTTGGTCGACTTGAAAAAAAAAAAAATATGAGTAACATTGAGATATAAATATTGTTTGAACATTCCTGAAAGGCACAGAAGATGGGGACGGCCAAAGACCAGGTGATTAGATGGAGTAGTGGAAGACACAAAAGGCCTGGGCTGCCAGAACTGGAAAATAATGGCCCAGAATAGGGAACAATGGCAAAAACTTGTTAAGGAGGACAAGGTTCATGCTGAACTGTACAGCTAAGAAGAAGAATAACGTCGAGATTTAATCTGTTTTGTAGATTATTGGAAATGCATGCTTCATTAAGCTTACAGTAGTTTGCCTCTGTGAGATTTTCTTTTTCTTTTTGTGATTGTTATTTGAATATATTTAGTAATTTTGTACAAAGTGTGTTGAATGTTGGAAAGTTTAATCAGTCCAGTGACTAGAAAAGTTTAAGTGGCCATTGGTTTTAGGAAAGGAAAAGAATCTGAGCAAAAAAACAAGATGGCATTTATTTTTTCACCTGAGACAGAAGCATTGGTGTTATATGAGAAGATAACATCCTAAGTACTTGATCTTGAATTTTCTTGGTTGTTTACATGTAACACACATATTTCTTCATCCATAAAATATTATCTGTTTTGCTCTCTACCATTATTTATTATTATTTTTTAATGTAAGACAGGACACTAAAGTATGAAGTCTTCTATGCAGCTGTTTTAAATTCATAGCACAGTGTAAGGAAAGCTTACGCATTTGCTCTGTAGTAATGAATGGAAAATACTATATGTACTGCCAATTTTCGGCTTTTGCTTTATTTACAGATAGTTGCTGTGTTTATTTTCATTTTTATCATTTTAATAAAAGCATTTGACATTTGGGAAGTTTTATTTTAATTATCTGCTAAGCCTCCTGTTATTGTTAATTTTTTTCTTTATAAATTAATTTATTCTTCTATTAGTAATGATTTCTTTAAAAAATGATGAATTTTCAATGAAATACTTTTGTATTTTGAAGCTATTGTATTTTTTATGGTTACTTTTGTTTTTTATTAGAATAATAAACCATTTTCCTAACCATTATGAGTTGACCTCGAAAGGACCTAATGGTTCGTAACATTAAACGATACCGTAAGGAAATGGAAAGGGAGAACAGTCCACTTGCTGAGAAAGATGAAAATGGAAAATATGTTCATTTAGGTAAACTTTTTTTTTTCTGTAGTTCTGAATTCTTTGTATCAGTATAGTATTACATGTGATAAACACATGTTTTTGTAGCTGAAAATATGAGTTTTGATTTCATGACTTCATAATCAGCTGGAAATCATGAAGATCTCAAAACAAAGTTCTTTGAAATTTTTGTGGTTTTCACCAGCTTGGTAGCCTATAGGACAAATTCTAGGAATCCACAAAAATCATATAGTGTTTCATTATTTCTCTTGAACTGCCATATCAAACAGATACTATTAAACTCTTTTAGTTTTACAATAGTGGTGTTTAAACAACTAAATGAGTTTCAGGAAGCAGCCCATAGTAGAGACAATTACAGGTGTACAGTAGATTTCAGTTAATTGGGCCATCGCTTAATCAGGGCAGCCATTTATTTGAGACAATTCTTGAAGAACATCCAAATTATCTCTTTGGGATAAAGCTTAGCATAATTTGGGCAGCCAGTTAATTGGGCCAAAGTGTTCTAGCCCCGAATTATTATGAAGAAATAATTTAAAGAGCTTATTTTTCGTTAACATTATTTGAAATACACCAGACTGTGAATTCTCAAGAAACGCATATAGCATATACAATCCATTTATTTTTGTGGCGTAATAAGCATAAAGATTCATCAAGCTTTCACACTCCACTGGGAGGCCTTTTCAAGGCAATGGTAGACATAAAAATGCATTTTTAAAAATGCATTCTTATGTATTTAAAATGCATTTTTATGTCTACCATTGCCTTGAAAAAGCCTCCCAGTGGAGTGCGAAAGCTTGACGAATCTTTGTCTTTATTACACCACAAAAATAAATGGATTTTATTCGCAATATGCATTTCTTGAGTATAGCAAATTGTTAATAAAAAAATGCAAATTTTGCTAGTGGAAATATAGCACTACAAAGCACTTTTGCCATATTTTCCAAATATAATGTTGTGGCACTAAACCCACTTTTACAGATGTGAAACTCTGAAATGCGGCATCTAACTAGGTGCAGCTTATAATTGTTTTCTGTAACTTTATAAATTCTAACCATCATTCGCAATATGAAAAAAAATCGCCTTGTGAATAATTTATTGCAGGCACTGAGCAAATGAATGAATGATCGTGCAGATGTAGTCTTTAAAATGTTCTTATAGCTATGTTGATGCTATTGCTTCAAGTGTTTCAACAGATGTTCACTCAAGAGATAGTCACCCAATCTAATTTTGGCTATTGTTTAAGATATGCCCCACTTTCATGTCTCCTGTCGGCATCCGGTGTCTTACAAGCAATCCTAAGACTGCTCTTACAATATCTGTGTGTCATGTTAGTTTTTTGACCTCCTGTCAGTTATATCCTCATTCTCCCCGCCCCCCAAGGGGGGAGAGGCACATTGATTATTATAAGCCGCGGATGGCTTAGTGGTTAGTGTTTCAGATTATCGATGCTGGGTCCCCAGGTTCTAGCCTGGGCTGATCTTTCAGAGATGGTGTGATTTACTAACAATCGCTGAATATCCGCCGTGCATCGGACGAGCACGTAAAGTGACGGCCCCCAGGCTGGACCCACTGGTTAAATGGGTATCCTTTCCTATGTCCTCCCTGAAATTCTCTCACCCATCTATGTGCAATATCGTACTTGCACGGTGGCTCCATCTACTGTACTCTAATCTCACTACAAACTGTTCTGTCAAAAGTCGCTAGACTTGCTCTCATTCCTTCCGTTTCTGTGTCCTGCCCAAAAGGCGATATCGCTGTAGGTGGCTGGGACCTAAACTCTACTCCCTGTGGACGGAAGTCCTACATGAAAATGACAAATGCTCTCGGCGTTATTATAACAACCAATTTCAGTCTGTGAGGTGCAGATTTGTTTTCTTCTACACAAAAATGTCTGGTCGGGGAAAAGGCGGCAAAGGTCTTGGAAAAGGTGGAGCGAAACGCCACAGAAAAGTTCTCAGAGACAACATCCAGGGTATTACGAAACCAGCTATTCGTCGTCTTGCTCGCCGAGGTGGAGTGAAACGTATCTCAGGTCTCATCTATGAGGAAACCAGGGGAGTTCTCAAAGTGTTCCTTGAGAATGTCATCCGTGATGCTGTCACCTACACCGAGCATGCGAAAAGGAAAACTGTCACCGCTATGGATGTTGTGTATGCTTTGAAGAGGCAGGGCAGAACCCTGTATGGATTTGGAGGTTAAAGAAAACCGAAGAAAAAAAAAATATAACTGACAGATCTATAGCTGTGCCTCTCCCCCCCCCAAGGGGGGGGGGGGGAAGGCACAGCTATAGATAATGATTGCCACCTAAGATTAGTAATATGATAATTTTTCTTATGGAGAAATTGTTTCGCATTTTGCGATATTAGTCTTGTGCAATACCACAGAGGTGGAGCACTTTGGCAGTACCTCTATCTTCCTCTGATGATGTCATAATAAAATGCCTGTCATTCCTTCAGCCAGTGGCATACATAAGCTGAAGGTATACCCTATGATGTAACACTTGCATGCAGCCAATGGCCTTCATCTTTGCCTCAGATGGTCATACTCATCACGTTGCTGATGTGTCACCGCCTATCAGCATTCTGTGTCATAGAAACAATTTGAGTGATCACATCATAATCTACAACTTTATCATAATTCTTATCGTAAACAAATTTTTGGGAAAATGTGCTAAACTAACTACCTACTGCAACTTTTTGTCATTGCTGGCAGGATGAGAAAGTAGTGCCACATCTACGAACTGATTGGGTAAGGAAAATGCGGAAATTCATAGTGTGAGCACAGGTGTAAATCGTAAATCGAATACCAAAGTTCATAGAGCATCAGAGCATATCATGTTGTGATTTTTTTCAGAACTTTCTGTGGACATTACCAGAATCACTTGTTTATACATATCAAAACTTTTTCTTTTTTTATGTATGTATCTTTTCAGCAGTTATGCACTGAATTCACTTGCTGCTCTTTTAAAAAAAAGTAACTGAAATTTTATGAACTTGCCATAAAGATTTAACAAAACCACTAATTAAGCATATTTTTTCTTTTGCCTTTATCAGATTTTATTCCTGTGACATTTATTTTGCCTGCTGATTACAACATGTTTGTTGAGGAATTTCGTAAAAATCCGTCGAGCACATGGATCATGAAGCCATGTGGAAAATGTAAGGCACACATTACTGAATGTTTTACTACATTTATACCTTATTATTTTATTGTATCTTGTAGAAATTCTTGTTTCTTACTGGATTCTCATAAAAGTACATCATTTACTGCGTCATTATCTTTTTCTTCTGTAATTCTTAGTTCTTGAAAAAAATTATGCAAGGTATTTTTCATATGCTTCATGTAGGTTTGATTTTTGCAGCATTTTTTTTTTCTTGTCAAGTCTTACTAAAAGGGCATGAATGATCAGAATTTTATGACTCCAATACAGTTGTGCCGTAAATTCATCACACACATAGAATTATCAACATTGATTTCAGTTCAACAGACATCACTGTCAGGCTAGTTTTATGTCTTTGTTTGTATAATAGACTGTTAATAATCATCAAGAGAATGGTTGGGGAAATGTAAATTCATATTTTAATCTGTAAAGTGCTGCCTAACTTTTGACTGAAAAGAAGAGTTCTCATTATGTTGCAAATATACTTCTGTAATGTTATTTTAAATACACCAGACTGTGAATACTCAAGAAACGCATGTAGCATGTTAAATTGGTTTATTTTCACCACAAAACTAAACAGATTTAATTTGGAGTATTAATGTACTACTGTTCAAGAAAACAGTGGTATTTGTAGAAACTGCCACTAAGCTCAAAGAAGTTATGGTGGAAGGAGATGCGTTGTTGAAGATTTTTTGTATTTGTGTACTGTTTGGCTAAGATGCAGTTTATATTCTGAACAAGGATCATTTTTGAGTTAGATTGACACACATATTTGATAGAGATATATATCTTGAGTGGTGAATTTACTGCCCTTTTATATCACATCATGGAAATATTCACAGTAACTATGGACACAATTTGGTGGAATATTGGCAGTTCACTTATCAAAGAATATTGTAGTTTCAGATTTCTTTTCATGCTAGAAGACGAGAAGGAAACATTTTCACATGTAGGACAAATTGGATTTTCCTCATAATCTGCTTATATAATTTTAAGTGGAAAATATCAAGCATAATATTTCTCTTATAGTTCTGATAAAATTCAGAAGATAGTACCTATTTCCACGTATTATGAGAAGAATATTTCTTCCACAGAATTTATTGTGGATAGTTATATTATTTAGTATGATGATTGCAAGTCCAAAGGTATGCTGAATTAAAATTATGTTTGATCTACATAATTAGCAGGAAAATCGCAGTTTGAATAACATAATATTTTTTCTTGTATTATTATTTTGTGGAATAACTTTTTTTACGGGTCTTTTAGAGGTTATTTTTAATGAAAGTTGGTTGTCAAATTTTCGAACTAAAGCCTAGTTCGTCATCAGGACTATGTCACTGGAGTAGTTGCTGCCACTCAATTGGAAGAGACCATCCGCAATTATCGTTAATTGTGGTACTTCTTCTTCTTGCTATTTCGATCCCTTCTTCTAGTTTTCTCTTTACTAAGTTTGACTGGTGGGCGATTATTTTCACTGAGTCCCAATTTATGGAGTGTCCACTTGCTTGTACATGTCTGTCTAGCCCTGTTTTGTTCCCAATGTTCCTAATAGCTGCTTGGTGTTCTTTCATTCGGACCTTAATACTTCTCCCTGTTTCTCCTATATAGCTGAGTCCGCAGTTACAGTCGATGCAGTAAATTACTCCTTCCTGCAATTGGATGTCCAATTCTTTCTGCTTTAAAGCTGGCAAGAATTTCTTTATTTTGTTATTAAGATCTGGAGCTAGCCTGATATTATATTTTGCTCCGATCCTTTTCAGTTTCTCGAAAAGTCCCTTGTGGTACGTAATTTTGCTGGTGAATTTGAAGTTGGTTTTTTCCTGCTTCTTTTTTGGCACTTGTTTAAATATTTTCTCAACATATGGGGAGGGGTAATTGTTTTCTGCCAACATTTCCTTTAATTCTTCTTTGTGAAGATCTTTTTGAGAAGCTGAAGAGACCAGGATCAAAAAGATCTTCACAAAGAAGAATTAAAGGAAATGTTGGCAGAAAACAATTACCCCTCCCCATATGTTGAGAAAATATTTAAACAAGTGCCAAAAAGAAGCAGGAAAAACCAACTTCAAATTCACCAGCAAAATTACGTACCACAAGGGACTTTTCGAGAAACTGAAAAGGATCGGAGCAAAATATAATATCAGGCTAGCTCCAGATCTTAATAACAAAATAAAGAAATTCTTGCCAGCTTTAAAGCAGAAAGAATTGGACATCCAATTGCAGGAAGGAGTAATTTACTGCATCGACTGTAACTGCGGACTCAGCTATATAGGAGAAACAGGGAGAAGTATTAAGGTCCGAATGAAAGAACACCAAGCAGCTATTAGGAACATTGGGAACAAAACAGGGCTAGACAGACATGTACAAGCAAGTGGACACTCCATAAATTGGGACTCAGTGAAAATAATCGCCCACCAGTCAAACTTAGTAAAGAGAAAACTAGAAGAAGGGATCGAAATAGCAAGAAGAAGAAGTACCACAATTAACGATAATTGCGGATGGTCTCTTCCAATTGAGTGGCAGCAACTACTCCAGTGACATAGTCCTGATGACGAACTAGGCTTTAGTTCGAAAATTTGACAACCAACTTTCATTAAAAATAACCTCTAAAAGACCCGTAAAAAGTTATTCCACAATCACTATGAATAGAGGTGCCATAAATGCATTTACAATTATTATTTTGTTCAAAGTAAAGGAGATACCAGGTAGGTCTGCTGTGTATACTGCAAGCTCATTAGAGCAAATCTCAAAGTGTGAAGCTTAACTGCTGTAGTATGCAGGTAAGTATGATACAGTTGCCTCTGATGTTTTACCAATTTGTGAGTATTGCAATTTCTATTTATGGCATCTCCTTAATAGTGATATTATCCAAAAACTACAGATATACATAAGATCTTCTGCAGAGTTCATTGAAAATAATCTGCATAATCTGTTCTTCTAACTCGGAGATCATCAAATCATCCCAAAACTATACACCAATGAGGCATTATATTACGACCACCTACCTAATAAGCTGTAGGATCCCCTTTAGCCCCCAAAACAGCGGCCACTCGGCGAGGCATCTTTTTCGATGAGGTGGCGATAGGTATCCTTGGGTATCTAGTACCATAATGTCAGCAGCAGGTTCTCCACTTCCCGTACATTTCGAGGTGTTGGTGATTTAGTGCAAACCAGCTTTTTCAAGTTGAACCACAAATGTTCAATTGAGTTTATGTCAGGTGAATTTGGAAGCACTGAAAGTCACCAACATGTTTCTTGAACCATTCCTTGACGATTCTGGCAGTGTGGCATGGCACATTATCCTGTTGGCAATGGCCATCAGCAGCAGGGAACACAGTTGCCATGAATGGGTGAACTTGGTCCAATGTTCAGATACCTGACAGCTGTCAGGGATTGTGCTATTGGGATAATGGTGCCTAAAGTGTCCCAAGAAAACATTGGCCACAGCATGACACTGCAGCCGCCGGCCTGTTTCCACCCAACAGTGCATCTAGGTGCCATAGCCTCTGTTGGTAATCAGCGTATCTGCGCTCGGCCATCTACATGATGCACCGGGAATCTTGATTTGTCAGACCAGGTCACTTTCTTCCAATCATCCATGGTCCAATCTTGATCTTGGGCCCATTTCATGCATTGTTAGTGATAACTTGCAGTGAGCATGGGGACCCAGCTGGGTCGTTGGCTATGCAGGCCCATGTGCAGAAAACTGCGATGAACTGTGTGCTGTGATACATTGCCCTGATCTCCACTGTTGTAGCTGCAGGTGATTTGTTGCACTGTGGCCCTGCAGTCACTGTGAACAATGCTCAACAGTCTCTGCTCCCCTCTGGCATCAATGAGCTGCGGACAACACATGGCTGGACGACAGTTTGTTGTTTGGCTATCTGTGCACCACTTTTGATATGTACCCAGTACAGCAGCACATGAACCACACACAAGCTGCGCCGTTTCCGAGACCGTAGTTCCAAGGCTCTGTGCCATCACAATTTGTCCTTTATCAAACTTCAATAAATCAGCAGCTTTTCCCATTCTGACTCCGAACACTCTGCTATCCAAAAGCCAGTCCTTGGGTTGTATATATACTGCTCTGTGAACTTCACCTGTGCCACCGTTTGGTCTCCAGGTGCACTCATTTCTCTGGGCTGGGGGTAATCATAATGGAATGGCTCACAGGTGTAGATATCCATAAGAGCTGCTGCAGTGTTAATCAAAAACAATCTGCGTAATCTGTACTTTTAACTCAGAGATCATTAAATTCATCCAAATGTGCGAGTTTTCGTTCTGCTGAAATGTTTTATACTTATCTTTAGAATGTAAAATGATTTTCTTCAAATGCTTCTTCCCACTACTTCTCATGTTGTGTATCTGAAACATGGATCTTTTTGAAAATAAAAATTACTAGATCTGATAACTATATAAAATGTGCCACCAGAGGATTAATTCAAGTTTCACCATGTAAGGTTTGTGACTGGTTCTTCTCTAGAGTCCAAGATTTATCACAATGCAAATTTCAGACTTTTTCTTTTGATCATTAGTGTATGATTTCACGAATGTAAATTAATGTATGTTTTTAGTAAACCCTTTTACCAAGGAAAGGAGTTATCCCAGTGCCATTTTAAGAAAAGCATGACACAATTTCAGTGACTTAGAATCACGCTCCTCGTGGTTATATAGTTTTATAAATTTCATTTCTTGATAAAATGTGTTGAATTTATTTTCAAATAATATATTTTGTGCACATAAAGGTTCATATATAGAAAGGACCGTGGCACTTAAATCTGTCAGAAATGACAGTAGATGTCAACATCTCAGCTTGCTCACGTCATGTGATGTTGTAGCCTGAAGCTCATAGTTTTTGTACTTTTGTTTTTTAAAAGGCTGTTAAAAAGGACATTTTCTTAAATCTAAGCATTTGAATGGCAATCTGTGGATGTGTTTTTAAAGGAACAATATTTGTAAAAACAAGTAGATGTGTCATTATTAACTGTGAATGTTGTTTTAATACTACCAATTGTTTATAATGCCGTTTGAATCAGTAGTAAAAGGAATATGTTTTGGTGTATCAGTTAATGAAGTCCTTGATGTTCCTTTCCATTTTGTTTGTCCAAACATTGATTAAAATGTGTAGGTGAACTAAGCTAAATGAATTAGTTCAACAGTTAAATGAAAGTTTGCTTTATCATGGGATTAATTCACAACAGGTTGAAAGTTTAATCAAGCTTCTAAATTAAAATTTGTAGAAAAGAGAACAAAAAGTATGTCACCAGTGTTCATCTTTTTTAATTAGCGATAAAGAAAACCCTTTGGTGGACTTTATTTTTTTGTCATGTTTTATTCCCTTTTCTCTCTTTCTTTTTTTCTTTTACTGTATTTAAATTTCTTTTAGATGCTATTGGTAAGAAACAGATAAGCTACTCTATAGTAGGTGGAGTGAGGTTCCTATTTGTTCTCCAGACTTTTTCTGTTGATGAGATGAATTTATTCTAAGTAACTTCAGTTAAACAAGATATCATAGATATGTATTTTTTACTTACCACCAAATTTTTGGGCTAAAACCTAACTTGTCATCTAGGATTCTGCTGAAGTAGGTGTTGCCAATCATATTATCATATTGTAATAGCCACCATCTGTGGTAATTTATTCTGGCTCCTCATCTGTTTTCTATTTTTATTCCTTATCGTATATACTGAACTTGACAGACATGTTCAAGGAACAGGACATTCAGTCAATTGGAAATCTTTAGAAGCAATCGGACATCACCAGCCCCTTTGCAAATAGAAAATGGGAGAAGTGGTGATGGAAAAGATAGGAGGAGCCATCAGAAATGACCAGAGAGGGGTGGTTGTTGCAACATGATTGGCAACATTCAATGGAGATCAAGACGAAGAGCTGGGGTTTAGCCTGAAAATTCAACCAAAAGTAAAATTATTCACCAAGATGAAATTATTTTTTAAATATTGAAAAGAATTTTCATAGATTTGAATTCTGGAGTTATAGCCATGTATTCTGTTATTGTTAAATTTATTATTTAAACAATGTCTCATTGGTTATTTTATACTCTCACTGTGAAGATCTTAAAAGTTGCTATTTTTAAAAAAAAAATTAATTGTACAGTGGAAGCCAGATATAACACAGTTCTGATCGTGTGCGCCAAACAAAATACATACTCAGATTTGTATGCACAGTGGGTATCTCTATAGCGTGGTTATCGCCTCATCTCCATATACACGCTTTATAACAGGCTTCCACTGTATTTAAGAAATATTATGGTCATCAGTACATTACTGGCTTTCAAATTGCATCTGCTTATTAAAGAAAAATATTTAAATATTGTTCAGTGGATACAGTAGTTGAACTGATTAGCATGGAAGAGTAAAAAATGAAGTGAAGTATTAATTTTATCATATTTTTATTTGTCTGGTGTTAGTAGGTCAAGGTAGAGGAAGGGACATTTTCCTGAGAGATCTGACAATGGTGAGTAGTTGTTCTTAAAAAAAGAATCATTGGCTCAAAGTGGGCATATTTGTTTGCTCTGACTCAGAGTGAATGTCATGATGCATACAATACAGCGTGTGTCTCATCCGTTTTCATGATTTTTTCAGTAGTGCATTACGTTTCCAACTCCAGCTGATTTCTCCTCTTTCATTTACCCAGCAATTGATTAAATGTTTTTCCAAACATTTAAATCCACATGTTTAATTCTGAAAGTTTTTCCAAACCTGTGGGCTGTAATTCCTCATGCATATATCATGCATGATAAGCTGATTTTAACATCTTTAGCTCATCGTTTGTGCAACAGTTAAAGAATTCTTGAATTTTTATAATTTAATGCTATGTTATTGATTTTTGCTTTCTTATTGTGTTAGAAATTTTTTCAGTTGTTTAAATAATTTTGATGTTTACTTGCAAATATTTATTCTTTTTTTTTGCTTGTGTTATTTTATCCTGTTTTTCATAAACAATTTCTTACAGCTCAAGGGGTTGGCATATTTCTAATCAACAAGCTTTCACAGTTAAAAAAATGGTCAAGAGATAGTACAAGGTTGGTAAAGAACTGAGTTTTATTTGTAATGTTTTTGTTTGAATGTGCTTTTATTGGAAAGTTGGCTTATTTGATGTTGTGGTGTTTGACCTTTCATGTGTAGCATTATTTGATGTCTTGCATACCTTCATATATGAATATTGCTAGCATATTGTTATCCTGGAAATTTGATAACTCCAGTTTCAAATCCAATTTCCATTTGATTTATTAGCTAGCTAAGATTTATGTTGTATACATATTTTTCTTCAGTTATTGTTCCAGCAAAATATGCAACTTTTACATTGAAATCAAAATATCTAGAACTTGATTTAAAGTTTTCATTTGGAAGTTATATGTGATATTAAATTTTGTTTTGATTAGTAAGCAGTATAATTTACATTCATATTTGCTGCAAACATTTTCTTTATTTTTCTTTATTTGTTTCTATATTTTTTCTGTTCATGCTCTTTTAATTTTTCTTTTCTTCTACTCCTCTTATTCTGCCTCTTTTCCAGTGTCTTTGTTAAATTCCTTTTGAAATAGTTACTATACTAGTGATCCGATTTATTGGCATAGTGATATCATCATCATCAACCATTATCAATCCACTGCTGTACGAAGGTCTCCCCAAGTTTCCTCCACAATGATCTGTCTTGTGCCAGTCTCCTCCATGTCACTCCCGCATACTTTCGAATTTCATCCACTCATCTCCCATGTGGTCTTCTTCTGGGCCTTTTCCTGTCCCTTGGAATCCAATCTAAAACTTCGGCTGTCCATCGATGGTCTGTCCTTCTGGCAGTATGTGCAGTCCATTGCCATTTCAGGGATTTATATACGCCCATAAATCAGATCAATAGTATAGTTACTATTTTCAACATAATCGGTGCACTGTTCCTCATTATCAATTTACTTTTAAAATGGTAACCAATAAATTTTTTATTGTGCTTAGGTCAGAAACTTCTCTCTCTCTCTCTCTCTCTCTCTCTCTCTCTCTCTCTCTCTCTCTCTCTCTCTCTCTCTCTCTCTCTCTCTCTCTCTCTCTCTCTCTCTCTCTCTCTCTCTCTCTCTCTCTCTCTCTCTCTCTCTCTCTCTCTCTCTCTCTCTCTCTCTCTCTCTCTCTCTCTCTCTCTCTCTCTCTCTCTCTCTCTCTCTCTCTCTCTCTCTCTCTCTCTCTCTCTCTCTCTCTCTCTCTCTCTCTCTCTCTCTCTCTCTCTCTCTCTCTCTCTCTCTCTCTCTCTCTCTCTCTCTCTCTCTCTCTCTCTCTCTCTCTCTCTCTCTCTCTCTCTCTCTCTCTCTCTCTCTCTCTCTCTCTCTCTCTCTTTTTTTTTTTTTTTTTTGTTGTTGTCTCTAAGTAAGGAAAACATTTGAAGGGCCATAACACTGTTGTCATCAAAGTAGCTGTAGTGTACTAATAGAGGGAAGGTGATATATGGATAATTGAAAACCTCAGATAATGAGAAATATATGTTTCATTTTGCAAATACTAATAACTAGCTCTTTGTTATTTAACTAAACACTCTGCAGTTTTTTCTTATTTAAATGAATCTTTTCGAAGTGTTTCCCAATGTTAGTTTGAATTTTTCTCACAGCTATGACATCAGCATATTCACCAATGTACTCTGATAAAATGTCAACATAGGGCACTGCTGTGCTGCAATTGATGCACTGGTTAATAATTTCCTTTTATTAATTCTGTTCCACTGTGGGTTGATTTGTAGCAGTTTAATGATATTTGCATCACTCATGTGGTATTGCAATCCTGCTTCACTTTAAAACCACTCATTAAGGCTTTTTTCATCAACCTTTTCAAACCTTATGAATTATTCATTAAATCCATTGTCTCAGACATTTTGCTTGCTTCTTTATCAGAAACAAGGAAATCGTCTTTTTCATTTAAAATTTCTATACGCGGTCAAGGAAGTGTTACTGGTTTTACTCAGAAACATGCCTGAGACACACTGTATATAAATTTAGATGGCATCCAGTACTTTGGGTCACACTGAGGGGGGGGGGGGATCCCAGGAATGAAATTTGATCATCCTGAGAGACTGTTGACTAACTGTGTGAGTCATACAGTAACATATCTATTTTTGTATTTGTAGTTTGGATGTATTTATAGATGTCTTCAAAGAAAAGGTGTTTAATCAGTGCGTCCTTCTGGGTCTTACTTATGAATCCGAAACATGGATCCTAACTGAAAAAGACATACAGAGGCTGTGGAGATGATGGAAATTTCCACATAGCTGATGCCTGCTTAGTCTGCGGGTCGAATAGGAAGCACCATTTTTCATCTCCCATCATGATTCTTGTAAAATATTGTGGATCTTTGTCGGTGGCGGTAATGAGATCGCCCGCCGTTTCTGTCCATATGGCCAAATGATCTTCAGTTAACATGCATAGGACGATGTGTTGAAACACCCAGTGCATCTTCAGATCATCTTTTAGTATTTGTTGACACATAGTCTCCGATATCCCAGCAGCGTCTGCTATTTGCTCGATCGTCTGTTGGTGTGTATGATGGCCCCAACCTTTGAATTGTTTTCACCTGTTCAAGCTGTCACTGGCTGCCAACTTCATTCATTGTCTTTGACCTGTCTGCCTTCTCTGAAGCTTTGATGCCAATCAAACGTCTATGACCATGACAGAGTGTTTTTGCCATAAACTTGCTTCAACATCTCGTAAGTCTGTTGGACTTTTGCCCAAACGAATACAAAACTTAATTTTAACATGCTGCTAAAAAAAAATGCCATTTTTCATCAATCACTGAACACTGTATAAGTTTCTCACAATACCCAGATGTCCCTCAGCGAGCATGTGACGTAGATGGATGAAACCAAAATCTCTGTTAGAGGAGATAATGTCATAACATAATCCAATAATCACTGTAGGTATGTGATCCACATACTTTGCCATACAGGTGCAGTCCAAGAACTTTTGAATCCTACTCCATATTTTTGAATGTTTTGACCAATGGTTGACATGTTTTTTTTTTGGGGGGGGGGGGTTAACTAGCACAATGCATTATGGAGAACACTGCTTACATTGCATAGATTTTCTCTAGGTGGCATAAGTGCATTCTCTTTTTTGCTGAATGATTTTTTTCTTCTAAAAATGTGCTTTAAAATATTATTTTTGCATGTCGGAAAGGATTCAAAAGATGTTCTGGTTACACCCAAGGTATTGTCGTTCCAGAAATGCCAACCATTATGGAATCTCCATAATTATTACGGATTTCCCCCTGCATTACGGAGTTATGGATGACTAACGAAAAATTACGGATATTCAGATTCTCGCTGTCATTAAGAATGTTTTATTGGTTTTGTATTTTACTGGTTTGTTTTGTATTTTTTATTAAGAATGTTTTACTGGTTTTGTAATTAATCAATGTAAAAGCTTCTGAACAAAGTTTGTGATGCAGCTCTTTGTTTCCTTTTTTTTCGAGGAGGAGGAATTTGTTTTGCTTGTTCAAAAGCTAAGTGGAAAGAATGCACGGTGCCAGCCTGGGATTACGTCGGCCCGTTATCATTTGGGGTTTTTCTCAAGATCAATGCAGAAACTGGGCAGAAATCTTGCAGGACTAGTGGGGTGGGGGTCGTTTTCCGTTTGAGGACGGAATTCCATCTTCCAAAAATGGAAGTTAGAAGGAGTGAAGATTTCTTCCATAATAGTAAGTTTTTTTTCCACGATGTTTCTTCTGCCAATTATTGTTTTTAAATATCCTTTTACTCCATAAATACTTGCGTTCCTGCTTAAAAATGGAAGAAAGAGTTTCCAAAGACGGGAAACGGTCAAAGCAAAGATTTTGCTCATAATCATAATTTTTTCTTCCCACGATGTTCTCACTATCCTGTGTTATTAAATGTTACATGTGACCATATTTTGAAAAAATTTCTGCTGAAAAGTGAATTTCTGCTGCACACAGAAGTTGCTAATATAGGAATTAGGAAGTAAACTTCCTCTTCTTCAGTAATGCACTTGGCAAACTTGGCAAATACTGTATTTTCCCAGCTGCTGTTGTTAGTGACACTGATCTGGTTAAGTTGGAATTGGAGTTTGCCTTATAACAAGTTTTTGAATTGGAAGAAGGTGTTTCGAATAGTCTTTACAATTGATACTGCATGGTCAAACATTTTGAAAATGATTGGTGCTAAAAAGTATGAAGTTTTGCCATGCCTGATATATGCTATTCTTGTTGTGCCACACAGTAATGCAACTGCAGAAATAATTTTTAGCATTGTCTGTGAGAGTGAAACAGAGTTTAGGCCAAACCTAACCACCGAAACTTTAGGAGCATTATTAGCCTTAGAAGTGAAGATGGCATCATTTTCAAAGGTTTGTCATTCTGTCACATTTTCAGAAAAGGAATTGTCTGATGCAAAGCATGTCACAGTGGCAGCACTTACAAAGAGCCAATTAGTTTAGAGAATTTTGGCTTAAAAGCTTGCAAATATGTAAATAATTTTTATATGTGTAATATGTTCACATAGGAAAAGTTGGCAGTTATAAACTGTCAGCATACAGGAACATAATGTTTGATTAGTATTGAAGTGAAAGAAAGCATTTGTAAGGCAAAACATAACTGAAGCTTCAGGCAAAACTAACAGACGTAAACCTAATTATTATTTTTCAGTTTCTTTCCCATCGTACTGGAAACAATACATATGAATACTGGGGGAAAAGGGTTATGTGAAATTGGTTTTTCTCTTTATAAGTATACATCAGTTTCTAACCATACTCATAATTTTGAAGAAGAAATTTACATGATAGTAAATGATTTGTTAAAATATGTTCTCATAATTATGCTGTTGAAAGAAGAAATTTATATGATACTAAAGGATTTGTTAAAATACACAGCCATAATATTCCTAGATTTATTAATTTAAAACTTCCGTATTAATATAATTTCTGTTTAACAGTACCCAGCAAATTGTTGAATTTAGAAACAAAGAAAAATTCATTAAAGCAGGACTATAATGAAATATTTTATGATACTGTCCTGCAATTCATGTGAAAGTAAGTTATTATGATATACAAGTATTACAGGTTACACAGTAGTATTATCATATTGTTCTTATATTTATTAACTTTGAAAAAAGTGGCATGTTACATTACTGAAAATATTATTGGAAATTTGTGTTCCATTACTGATACATTACTGAAAATTCCCCAATTGATTACTGATCAATTCTGCTAGAGGTTGGCATCTCTGTCATTCTTGTTTTTTTTTTTTTGTTTGTTTTTTGTTGTTGTTGTTGTTGTTTTGTTTTGACTTACTGAAAAAATGTTTGAAGTTTTGCATTGAAATTGCAAATGTAGCATTATTTAAATGCAAAATTATATTTATTTATTCTTTCCAGCTTCAACCCAGCAGCTGTTAAGGAATCATATGTTATATCTCGCTATATTGACAACCCTCTGTTAATTGGAGGAAAGAAGTTTGATTTGCGAATTTATGTTTTAGTCACATCATTCCGCCCACTTAGAGCATATATGTAAGTTGCATTTAACTGCACTGAATTAATTTTTTCTTGGATAAACTGAGTTAATACAGTATATATATATACACTCACTTCCAAAAGTGAAGCATGGAGCAGTAAGATGGGAAAAAATGGAGAAGTACTGCTTGGATTGACACGAAATACGGCAAGAACATAGGAAATATGTTTATTAATGAATCAAAACAAAGAAATACAGACAGAGATGAAAATAATATTGAATTTTCAGAAATTATAAGATGACGTCAAATTGGAGTCATTTACAAAGTGAGTAATAAAGTCACAACAAACAACAAAGCCCGACATTAATAGGGTATGTCAGCACCCCTCATCTGCATACAAAGTTTACAACGTCTGACCATTCTTTTTATGAGGTGATCAACCACCGCAGATTCCAGTAATCGCCATTCCTCATGTAGAGCAGTTTCCAAAGCTGTAAGAGTGGTTGGGGCGGGAGACGTGAACACACAGCACGGCCGAGGGCATCACAAAGATTTTCAAGGGGATTAAGGTCGGGCAAGTACGCCGGCCACTCCATACGCACAATCCCCTCACTCTACAGGTAGTCGTCGACGATGGCAGCTCTGTGGGGATGCGCATTATCGTCCATTAAAACAAAGGCAGGACCAACTGCTGCAGCGTACAATCGGACAGTAGGGTCTAGGACTTCATCCCAATACCGTACAGCCGTCACAGAACCCCATCTATAGATGTGGAGGTCGGTGCGATATCCCAACGAAATTCCTGCCCAGATCATGATGCTTCCACCTCGGAATGCATGATGTTCGGTGATGTTTTGGGGTCGATTCCGTGTGCCTTCTTCCCTCCACACCCATACACGCTTGTCATCGGGTTTCAGGACAAATCTGGACTCATCCGTGAACATAACGTTACCCCAATCAGACACAGTCCAATTGACATGTTGGCAACACCACTTTATTCGTGCCCCTCTGGATTGGACGGATAGAGGAACACAAACCCGTGGTACCCGGGCGTACAGTCCCTTCATGTGTAGCCTTTGACGCACAGTAGTGGCAGATATCGTCTTACCAATGGCCGCCGTAACCATAGATTTCACACGTGTGGACGTCGCTCTTCGATTCCGCTTGGCTACAACAGCAGTATATCGGTCTTCCGCGGGGGTCGTAACCCTTGGGCGACCGGCCACAGGTCTGCGGACAACTGTTTGGCTGGTTGAAAATTGTTTCCATAAACGTGAAATGACGGAATGATTCACGCCAAAGAAACCAGCAAGATCTGTGATTGACTGTCCTGCTTCAATGCGTCCGACGGCACGCCAGCGCTCAGAATCTTCCAATGATCTTCCGGAAGCCATAAAATCAAGTCTGTCTTCAAAACAAATCTTCCGACAGTTCTCAACACCTTGTAGCAGCACTTGCATGCAACTCCTGTACCCCTTCAGAGTGCTGGCTTCTTATACAACTGCCTGTTTTGCATATTTCTCAGCAAGACAACGTGATTCGCTGTTACCTGCCGCATTTGCATTCTTCCATCTACCGCTGCGGCGAATTGCAGCCCCTCCAATTCCGATTGGATTCCGGAAATTAACTTCTCCCTCTGCGTGCTTAACTTTTGGAAGTGAGTGTATAAGGAGTAATGATGTTCAAACCAAAATCCTACACGAACGACAAAACAGAATAACTAAGCACAACAAACCACAAGGACCAAATGCCCTGTACATTGTTAATCTGTACATTGAAGGAATATTTTTGCTGTTTTACTACTGCCAGTTTTGATACATCTTATTTATATGTAATAGTAAAACTAATAAATGTGATGAAGTGGAATTCCCTTCAGGTCATGAATTAATGAATGATGCTGGTGGAGAGGATTTTAGGAAGGAAGCATCTGTCCCCAGGTCTGAAACAACCGTAGACATAGGAACCTAAGGGATTTGGGCTAGGGTGCTTGATAAGAAAGACACAGGGAAGTGAGGTAGAAAAAGCTAACAGCTTGTCAGTTAGTTCTGTCCTCCGCCCAGATGTTAGAAGGTGAACGAGTCTTGATAGTGAGTTGCTTGATGACCAGGGAAGGAAACTCTGTCGGCAATGGAGATTGAAAAGAAAGGCACTTTACAACATGAGCGGAATGCCTAGTACCTCTCAGGGCATGTTGTCTAACCATGTCTGGAACCTTTAGTACTGACCATCTACTGATCCAACTTTTTTTTTTTTTTTTTTTTTATTGGAGGTTTAACGACCGCCGTGAGCAACTCAATGGGCTATAAGCAGTCGCCCGTCCCTAATTTAGGGTCACTGGTTCCAGGGAAGGGAGAGAGCCAGTGCTGTAAGACAAACACAACATCCATGCCCGACCGGGATTCGAACCCGGACCCCGTTCGGACGAATGATCAGAGGCCATCGCTTAGACCACTGAGCCACCGGGGCGGCTGATCCAACTTATAATACTCACCTCAAAACTTGTCCAAGGAACAAAGGCTGTGTGGGTTGTGCTACCACCCTGGTATCCCTCTCTGAGGAGAGCTATGACTGCCACCTTAGCCTAGGTTGCTTAAGGATAGCATTCGGGTTGTAGTCAATTGCTTCCCTGATCAGAGGCCTAAGGGACTGGCTCAAAGCAAAAGGGTAAGCAAATTGGCCGACACACCCTCTACGAAGATCTTTAGTAGTGGAGAAAATGCTCATTCAGGTCACATATTGCTTTCACCAGTCATTTTATGTGTTGCTCAAAAGTCAGTGGTGATAAGTATGATAAGATACAATTCAGTATCTTTTACTTTGTTATAAAAATAATCTTATACACAGAAAATTTATTTAATGTAAACAAATCTAACATGAGTGAGCTGCACAATAGGATAAGCTCCACAATAGGATAAGTTTACTTCATGTAATAGCCAGTCTTAAGTATATCGCAGCATTTAAGTGACTTTTTTTGTTGTTGTTAGTCTTTTTTATTAGCTTGGATGTTCCTTAGATTCACCTCGACTTGTCTTTCATTATCAAAGACAAATTTTGATCTACCTGGTGAATTGCATCAAATAATTTGCTGTAGAAACTTGCATGATACAATGGAGATTCATGATCAAGTTCAATATTTTTAGTTAAAGAACAACATGAGAAGCCACTGACTGGTGAAAAATCTTAACATAGAGCAATGACCTGCAAAATTGTCTTACAGCAGAGTGAGCATCGCAGTACCGATTTTTCACATTTACTTTTGCTTAAAATGTGTGTTTTCCCATTTCTTTCTCACTTCTTGCTACATCAAAGGGCATAGCAAACATTTTTTTTATTTTGCTTGAAGCAGAATTAAAGTTTAGAAGCACTACTGCTTGCTTATTGTGTAGAGAAAATGATTTTATGGGAAACAAAAGATGAGGAGCAGAAATCCCAATTTAGAACTTTAATTTCTTTTTAAACAAAAGGAAAAATGTTTGCTGTTTTTGTTTCTTGATATAACAAGAAGTAATGGAAAACCATGCACTTTCAGCAAAATTAAAGTTTAAAAAGCAATAATGCAGTTCCTCATTCTGCCATGAAAACAACTGTACCAATTATGGAAATGGTGCAATTTCTAGCAAGGGAAAGATAAGGAATGATTTTCAGTTTGAATTTTGCCTTATTACAAGGGTGATAACAAAAGTTCTACAAACGTTAATCTAAAATGGAAGCGGATGATGCAATTGAGAAAATGATTGCATCATGTCAAGGTCAGACCCTCATCAATACAGTGGTGTCAGAACAACGCCCTGTCATTTGCTGTGTGGACTTGGGAGGGTTTGGAAATTGAAGCGTGCAGCTCCTCAGGTTGAGTCACAGCGTTAGATCAGCTCTCGTACATGAAAATGGAAACTGTGGGGAAAAACTCCGACACAGATCCACACTGCCGTGCAAGAAGTTTGTGGGGAAGGAACTCTTGATCAAAGCACAATTTCTCGCTGGGCATTGCGCTTTTGGGAGGGCCGAAGCAGCATTGAAGATGATCACCGCTCATATTGGCGTATATAAATCCCTGAAACGGCAACAGACAAAACATCTGTCACCATTGTTGCAACACTTCTCAAAGAGAATCGCCATTTGACAGTCGAGGAGATTGCTCATCAGGCAAATTTGTCCACCATGTCTGTTCACCGGATTTTGACCGACTCACTGGGAAAAAGAAAAACTGCCGCGTGCTGGGTGCCCCATCAACTCACCCCCGAGCAGAAGGTAGCCAGAGTGGGCATCACACAGGATCACATCCACAGGTTCGAAAGGGAGGGCGACACCTTCCTGAAGAGAATTGTTGCAGTTGATTAGGCTTGACCCATGATTTTGAGCCCAAACTGAAATTACAATTAACGGAATGGAAGCATCCAAGTTCCCTATGCCCCTCAAAGTGTTGTCAGCAACAATCCCAAGTGAAGCAAATGATGATTTTTGGTTACGATGCCCAGGTTGTTGGAATCTTTGATCGAGTGCCGGTAAGGGGAAAATGTCAACATACAATATTATTGTGACTTTCTGAGGACAAAGTTGGGGCCAAAAATTTGTCAAAATCACCCGGACTTGTTGGAAGCTGGAGCGATCTTGCTGCATGACAATGCATCGTGTCACGGTGCAGCGCCGGTACGGGGACTTTTGTCGAAATATGGCTGGAAAACTTTATCCCACCAACCATACAGCCCTAATCTCAGTCCAGCCAACTTTGATCTTTTCCCAAAGTTAAGAAATCGGCTCCATGGCATCTGCTACAAATCGCTGGACAAACTGTCATCGGATGTGACCTGAGTAATACAACAGCTGAACAAAGATGGCATTCTACAGGGCATCCAGGACCTACTTCACCGCTGGCAAGCTGTCATTAGCAGTGGATGGGAGTACACTGAATGGCAGTAAGGGAAGTTTTCTCCATTACCTCACACTTTTCTCAAAAATGGACAGTGTGCAGAACTTTTGTTATGATCCCCCACAGAAACAAAAGACGCTTACTCCTTTGATCAATATAGAAAGAAAGTACTATGAGGAATAAGAAAAGGTGCACTTCATTAGCACACTATTCTAAAAAATGTGGTCACATTTGTGCACTGTTACCATTTTTTATTATAATGTTCCCTGGGATTTTTTTTTTAATTTTTTTATTGTTTCAGGTTTTAAAGATGATCATGAGCAATCTCCAATCTGCATAGGCACTTATTGTGTTTATTACAAGATTCCCATCGGAACATATTTTTACTACAAAAATTTCCATTGGAACATACATTAATTTTTGAGGAAAACTAAAACAAAAAACAAATGTTGCTGCCACTTAGTGTTTCTCACAGGAAGTCTTCAATTTTTTAGTCAAAAATCCATTTTTTTATGAATTTGCATTGTTGTTTTGCTGCCTCATCAATTTGTTTGTAACAGAGCATGTAATACATTGGTGTGCAAAAATTATGGACGAAGATGAGAAATTAGCATAACAGCAGAATGAGCAGGCAGAACGGACCGAAAGACCACAAAGGAGATAGACTAGAGTCCGGTACGGTAGGGCATGCGCATATATGCAGCATGATGTGGGGGGAGGGGAGTCGGAAGGGTATGAAGCACATGGGTGGTGGGTGGGTGAAAGCTATTGCACGGTGTACATCGGTTTCAACGATGTCGAGTTGCTGCCACCGTGAGATATGGCCAACAGGCAATCCAGTAGACGACATCTGAATGACTTTACCCGAGGTCGCGTCATAGGGAAGTTGGAACTAGGTCGAAGTGTGACTAGTGTGGCCGAGGAGTTCGGGATCACTCACAGCATCGTTTCACGAGCTTGGAGAGCATTTCAAACGACAGGAACAGCTGTCCGAGAGTTTAGCAGTGGTTGTCCACGAGCAACCACGGCGGCGGACGACTGATATATTGTTCCACAGGCGAGAAGAGACAGACGGCAGACAGCGGGAAAAATCGCAAGGCACATGCAACAGACAACTGGACGTCCGTTATCGCGTTTTACCCTGGCCAGGAGGCTGCACAAAGGTGGTCTATTTGCACGTTGACCAGTGCGGTGTGTGCCATTAACGCCTGTTCATCGGAGTTGGCGGTTTCTGTGGTGCCAGGAACACAAGAACTGGGCACATCAGCAATGGGGTCGAGTTCTCTTTACGGATGAGAGCTGATTTAGTCTGACGAGCGATTCTGGATGTATACATATCTGGAGAGAGCAGGGAACACGCAATCACACCTCCAACATCATCGAAAGGGACCGGTTTGGAGGTGGCGGAGTTCTCGTTTGGGGCGGTATCATGCTTGGTAGCCGTACTGACCTCCACATCTTCCAAGGAGGTTCAGTCACTGGTGTCCGCTATTGTACTGAGGTTCTCCTGCCTCACGTGCATCTGTTTAGAGGTGCTGTGGGTCCTGAGTTCCTCTTTATGGACCACAATGCTACACCTCATCATACAGTGGCTGGCTAACGCAGAGCTGTTGGAGAGTGAAGATATTAAACGCATGGATTAGCATGGATTTGCCCGCAAGGTCTCCAGACCTAAATCCAATCGAACACGTGTGGGACCTTCTCGGGAGATGCTTGGCAGGACGTCATCAGCCGCCAGCAACGATTCCGCAGCTGCGATTGGCACTACAAGAGGAATGGGCCGCGATGCCTCAACAGCTCCTTGGCAACCTCGTCCTCAGCATGGACAGACGTTGTAAATCCTGCAACTCAGTCAGGGGTGATCATACCCCCTACAAAGACTGAATTTTTCTAGGCAGCCGCCTGTCACATGGACATTTCTGTCTTCTGTCCAGTTGTGCTTGAAGCTACCTTTTCAATAAAGGGCCTTTGTATCCTTTGGATTCCTTGTTTGGACAGTTTTGCTCAGTTGTCTCATATTCTTACATCTTAGGAATTTTATGGCATGATTTGAGTCGATGTGGAGCACTTCTGCACGGCGTTACTTTCGAAAAACCGTCTCGTCCTTAATTTTTGCATGCCAGTGTACATTTTTTACTACTGAAAAAAACTATGGATTTTTGTAGTTTTAACTACTGAAAAACAGATTTTTATAGTGTTTACTACAGAAAATTTCCAATGAGTGATGGGGTCTCTGCATTCATGATAAACACTTGCTACATTTGTACATGAAAAGCCCAGGAGGATAGCAGTTTGGGAGATACTTGAACTGGCATGCATGGTTCCAATTATTATGTTATGTTCAAAATCACTCAGATAACCATTTTGCCCATTCTGATCCTCAATCAAATGTTAACTGATGCTTGATGAGTAGGTCTGCCTGATTTGCCATGCACTATGCTCATGTACCGTCTTAGGTGTTGTAGTGAGCCATTTATATAACAAGGGTTGGCATACCTAATAAATTTTTAATCTCAGTGTATGTAATAATAAACTTCTTTCTAGTTATTAATGACTTCATGACTTCCTCTTATTACTTTCAGTATTATAAATATTTAACGGGAATTATTGAGGATAAATTTATTAAGGCACATTACCTCTCAAATATTTGATCTAAACACTAGATCTTCGTCAGGAGTTCTTGCTTCCTTCTACTTCCACAGGTCTGGTGACCAAGCCTGATGGATTTTCCATCCAGCATGGTCATTGATGTTGCCACCTTGTGTCTTGTAAATTTCCAGGGAAGCAATAACTCCTGACGAAGATCTAGTGTTTAGATCAAAAATTTGAGAGGTAATGTACCTTAATAAATTTATCCTCGATAATTCCCGTTAAATATTTATAAACTTCTTTGCTAATTTTATTTAGCTTTTCGAAGAGACCTCTGTGGTTCGAGATTTTCTTAGTAAAGTTTGGCCATTTATTAGGAAAGTGTTTAAATTTCCTTTTTATTTATTTATTTTTTCAAACAACTTGATTATACTGAAGAGGAATAGTTATTTTGTGCCAGGAAAATTTGGAAGCATACTTACCCTAGAGGTAGGTCTTTCTGAAAGGCTCCAAAAAATTAGCTAGAAGTCCAGTTGTAAGTTTTCTCCAGACATTGTCACCACTGCAGAGGGTGACAGTGGTAAAAACATAGATTATTCCCTCTCCTTGTTCTTTCTTCAGTTAGGTCCTTGAAAGTGAGACCTAAACTACACAGAGAAAAATAATTTAAAGAGAAGGGGATTTATAACTATAGTTCCAGAAATTTTGATGAAGGTGAATGTGAGAACTGAAGAAAAGGTTTGTAATATAATTTTGAGTGTGGTAAATTTAAGAAACCTTGCTAAATAAGAATGGGAAGAAAAAACAGAGTAAAGAAAAATTCATAGATATAAAACATACAAGCTTGGAAAACTAACTTATGATTACCAGTTGACATCATTTCCATGTGCAAAAATATTCAAAAATGTATTGGCAGCAGTGGAAGCTTGGTACAGGAAAAGCATATTTCATTGTGTTGTTTAAGTTAGAATCTTTAGGAAACATATTGAGAACAGCAGAGTTTTTTGAGATTTTCAGTTAGTGTTCACTTGTTAATGCTATCAGTTGTAATTAGTTATCAGGAATTGGTTGTCAAAAGTATTATGGAGTATCAGTGCTGCAAAAAAAAAAAAAAAAAGAAAAAAGAAAAAAAAACTTACGTCAAGATAATAACTTAGAGGAAGCATGGTTGACAATTGTTTTACTAATGACTGTGAAAAATTATTACTTGCACAAACATTTGTCTTTCTTGCAAACCTTGACACCAACAAATTTTACTTCAGGTGTGGTACTGGTTGATAATTTACTTTCTGGTTTATTGTATATATGTTTCAACTATACAGTTGTGATATTTTGTACTGTTTTTCACGTTGTATTAATATCAAAGTGCTTGCGGGACACTTAATCATCTTTGTCTGACCTTGAATTATCATGGTTGAATGTCACTGAATATTAAAAAAATTAAGTTAAAATATTATATAGGTAAAAGCTGTAACTCACAGTTTCATTTTCCTGGAATACTTCAGGATATTGCACTTTTACTTGTCGGAAGCATAAATCTGCTTTGAAGTCTTCTGTTAGCATTTCCAGTTGTCACCATGTGAAGACATTCCACTTGGTAGGTTGAGAAAGGTGGGTAACCACTCTTCTTAGTGAATCGTGATTCTAATCAATAAGATACTTCTATATGAAATGAAATCTAAATAGTAAAATAGCAAACGGTCAAGCCTTCAAGTCGAAGGGAAATCGATCTGATAAAATATTCAGTCTTGATAACAGCTTAGACTTCGTTTCCTGCTGCACTAAAATTCCCATACTAGTTTCAACTATCATTTTCGTAGTCTTCATCTGTGGGTTATACGACATGTTTCTCATTGTGCAAGTTGTTCAGCGGCCTAGTATCTCACAATCAGCAATATGGTTCAACAGTTCCATGTTGGCAGAACCTTTTGCACATTTAAATCTTGGTTTTACTACACATTTTTGCGTCATGTACGTGTTACTTCTTGATTAGATACGTCCAAATTCGTTCCCGATTTTAAACTGTCAGGTGTGGCCATCTTCTGTATATCAGTCGACTCAGTACTTGTCTTGATTTCAAATCGTTTATTTTGGCTGTTTTTTTTTGTTCTTTTTTTTTCTTGCTCAATGAGGTATCTGCATGCATATGGTATATCGACTAGCTCATTGTAATTATAGTTCTTATCTCTTGTTTTTTCAGTCACGTAACGTCAGAGGTAGTTATGATTGAAAAAACAAGAGATAAGAACTGTAATTACAATGACCCAGTCATTCTACCATATGCATGGAGATAACTTACATCATTGAGCAAGAACAAAAAAACCAGCCAAAATAAACGATTTAAAATCAAGCCAAATACTGAGTCAACTGATATACGGAAGATGGTGACACCTGACAGTTTAAAATACAGAACGAATTTGGATGTATCCAATCAAGAAGTAACACGTACAATGTACATGACGTAAAAATGCACAGTAAAGCCAAGATTTGAATGCACAAAAGGTTCTGCCGATGTGGAACTGTTGAATCATATTGCAGATTGTGAGATACTAGGCCGCTGAACAACTTGCATGATGAAGACTACGAAAATGATAGTCGAGACTGGTATGGGAATTTTAGTGCAGCGGGAAGCGAAGTCTAAGCTGTTATCAATCAAGACTGAATATTTTATCAGATCGATTTCCCTTCGACTTGAAGGCTTGGCCGTCTGCTATTTTATTATTTAGATTTAATTTTCTATAGAAGTATTTTATTGATTAGAATCACGATTCACTAAGAAGAGTGGTTACCCACCTTTCTCAACTTACCAAGTGGAATATCTTCGCATGGTGACAACTTGAAATGCTAACAGAAGACTTCAAAGCAGATTTATGCTTCTGACAAGTAAAAGTGCAATATCCTGAAATATTCCAGGAAAATGAAAATGTGAGTTACAGCTTTTATCTATATAATATTTTACCTTAAATTTTTTAATGTTCCGTGACATTCAACCATGATAATTCGAGGTCAGACAAAGATGATTAAGTTTCCCACAAGCACTTTGATAATAATACAATGTGAGAAACAGTACAAAATATCACAACTGTATAGTTGAAAGATATATACAATAAATCGTATAACCACGTAATGAAGTTCAACACCAAAGTGTGTTTAAAGAACTAATTAAATGTTACTTTCTGGTGTTTATGAAACTTTTAGATATCATGCAGCTCTCCCCTCTCTTCCTGCCTCTTCTCTCTCCCTTTTAGTAAGCATCTTTACTCTACAGTCCTTTTGTTATTTATTATTTCTATTTTGAGATTCATCATAAGAGCTATTTATTTTACATATTGAATTTTGTATTGAATAATACTCTGTAATACTTAGTGTAATACTCTTATCACTTATTGTTCCTTCTTTGTTTACTATTTGTCAAACAGTAACTTTTATTTTTTATTACTGTGTGAATTATAATCAACATTTTTGTTATAACATTTTTGAGTGATTATTTTGGTTTTACAGTCCATAAAAAAATTTAGTGGTAAAAGTAGGGCCTGATTTTTGAATTTATAATACTTGCAGTATCATGCCTAGCAGCAGTTGTTAATGTGGTTTTAAATTATTTACTACTATTATGTACTTTCTGAAATAATCAGTTTATTATCATCAAGTAGTTAACTCAAACTATGCATTGCTAATATGTGATTTTATTAGCATTGTCTCGTGTACAGTTCTTAAGCAGTCTTTGTTTCATAGTTCATGGTATCTTAGTTTGTTCTCTGACCTTCATATTTCAGATATCGCTTAGGTTTCTGCCGTTTCTGCCATGTCAAGTACTCTGATAATGTTAAGGAACTAGATAACATGTTTGTCCATTTAACTAATGTGTCCATCCAGAAACAAGCTGTAAGTAACCTTGTTAAAACATGATTTTTAAAAGAAAATGTGTAGTATGAATTTAACATTTTATTTTCATGTTTTGTTTCAGCATAGAACAAGGTTTAATTTTATTTCGATTTAAAGTATATTTAACTTCATAGTAAGTAGTGTGAAGTATTAACTTGAATTTTATGAATGTGTATGTAGGTTTCTTAAATTTGTTTCAAAAACCAAATTTCAGTTTTCATCATGAATGAAATATGGGATTACACCATATAATACAAATTTTGAAGATGACAATCCATTGTTTGGTGTAATTGTGACAAGGATTGTAAGTCAGATAATATCCAAAAACTTGAAATTTTGTTGTCCTGGAGCGGGAATCGAACCTGTGTCTCCCAGATAGCGCCCAGGTATGCTAACCACTACACCACCCAGAACGACCAAGTCTCAAGTTTCCAATTAATTTGAATATAACCATCACATGATTCGCTAGTCGAAGCAACCGGAATTCATGTTCAGCGAATATCATACATGTTTAGCGAATAGCATACCCGAGCGCTATCTGGGAGACGCGGATTTGATTTCCCGCTCCAAGACGACGAAAGTTTTCAAGTTTTCAGATATTATCTGACTTACCATCCTTGACACAATTACACCAAAAAATGGATTGTCATCTTCAAAATTTGTATAATATGGTGTAATGCCGTATTTCATTCATGATTTATCTGCTCCTCCGGGCAATCACGGGATAAAATTCTTAACCTCCAGATTCGCTAAACATGAATGCTGGTTGCTTCGATTAGCGAATCCTGTGATGGTTACATTAAAATTAATCGGAAACTTGAGACTTGTTCGTTCTGGGTGGTGTAGTGGTTAGCATACCCGGGTTGCTATCTGGGAGATGCGGGTTCGAGTCCCCCTCTAGGACGACGAAATTTTAAAGTTTTCGGATATTATCTGACTTACCATTCTTGTCACAATTACACCAAAAACAGATGCAAAATTTGTATTCAGTTTTCATATTCATCACTCTTTCTATTTGAGTTTTCATGCTGATCATGTTTGTCCTGTAAAGTTCAGCTCTTTGTGACCCTTTTGTGTGCAATACACGAATAATTTATTTGTTAAATGCTCAGAAATTATTTGAAAATAAAAACGGAGTAACATTAGGAATCACAGCAAAACTGAAAAAGTAGAATACGTGGGAACAGAACAGCATTTCATATGCACTAGATTGTTGTAAAAAACAGACTGGAATTGAACGGTACCACTGAAGGTACCACTGTACCACCAAAGGAACCTATACCAGGGTGAGTCAAAAGTTCATCCCTTTTCCAGCTAAAGTGTTTAATGATGCAAAAGAGCCATACACACTCACTTCATTCTGCAAAGTACAGGCCATTGTTTACTGTAGTCTTTTTCCCACTGTTCCATCAGAGCCATGATCCCACAATGGTAACACTTTGCAGGTTTCAAGGACAGAACCTCTCTGATACCAGACCCCACATCCACTACTCAAGTGAAGTGCCTCTTCATAAGAAATAAGCCATGGAGTGAAACTGGTGGTAATTAGATGGGCATAAGATTTAGACTGTATGGGGTAGAATATCTAACCCCCCCTCCTTCCAGTTCCTGTAGTTTTCGGCTGACCACACTGGAGGTGTGACTTGGGATATTATTCACTTGCAGCAATGCCCATATCCTATTGATAAGACCTGGGTAACATTGGTACAGAGCAGTGATGAGACTGGCCGAGCCCAAGCACGAAGTAAAGCCCGAGCCTGAACCGGGCTCGGGCTGCGTAATACTTACTGGAGTTTGGGCTCTGGCTTGGACTCTGAGAGAGGGAGGGAATGTTCTTCCTTTTTCTTTTAATGTGATTTTACATGATTTGTATCAAACGAGACTTTTTTACAATTTCAAGTTGTTAAAGAGAATTCTTCGGCAACTGGGTCTAGCTGGGGAATGGGAACTCTGCAGGACTATCCATTCTGGGCTTGGGTGACAAAATTTCATAGGCCATGAATTACAGGATTTCTGCGAAGGAAAAGTTTCTTTAAGAACTATAGATAGTAGATAGCAAGCTGACAAAATTTTGTTCCCTACCTCAAAGGGGCAGCTCCCTGCTAATTCTACTGAGCAACGTACGATGTAGATTGTTGTGCCTCCCCATTTTTCCTGATGCCCAGCCCCTGAAACATTTCATAAAGAAATGAATGGTCAAAGAAACTATAGAAACTTGATACAGATCTCTTTCTCACTCCACAGTTGAGAAAGACATTGGTTAATTGTACAAGTTGGAAAGAGTGGAAGTCTGGAAGAGAAGACTTTTTTTGTAATGCCTAAACAGGTTAATCATAGTTTTTTCGGGCTCGTTCTGGCCCGGGCTCTATCTTACAATATAAAATTCGGTCTTGTGCGGGCTCGGATGGGCTCGGGCTTTTAAAATTGAGCCTGAACTCAGCTCTGGTACAAAGCATCATAGACCACTCTGGAGGTGTGATTTAGAGCATTATCCACTTGCAGCAGTGCCAGTTTCTTATTGATGAGCGCTGAGTAGTGTTTGCACAGAGCATGATGATGACTCTTCCAGTTTAATGAACGATTTTAAGTTTAAATTTCTTTTTTAATTTTATGGGAAAAATTCTTCTCAGAAAAAAAGTCAGTTGATCTCAAAACGTTCACGAAATTTATTGCATTTTTCACACTTATGAATAAAGTTGCATTTTCTGACCACAACGTTACACCTACCGACACACCCTAGTGAACATTTGATGTGTAGTGAAAAGTAATTTTGACTGATTATTTGAGGGAATTGGCTCTTTTGCAGTAGCAATTCTTTTCAGGAAAAAGTAATTTGCAAATAGCTCAGTTTGCTAATTCATTTCAGAATGAATCGGCACAAAAAAAAAAAAAACATCTGAAATACTTCTGACCCAAACATTTCAGATAAGGGCATGCTTAACCTGTATTGGTAAATTCAGTTGCATTCTTTACTTTCTTCTATTCTATTTCTGTACACCATGTTTTATTTTAATTTTGTTAAAAAAAATTTGAGAGAATTTTTTAATGATAATTCTAAAGAAAGTGTTATTTTTATTTCCTTTTATTGTTGTTTAAGAATGTAGGCTATCCTGATTGTCAATACTTTTTTGGTAAAATTTATTCATTCTCCTTTGGATGGAAAACTACGGATTCTGATTTGGAAATTTTGGAAGAAATATTCTTCACAAATACATGGGACAAAATTACTGGATTATTAGTGTGATTATCAGAATGGCAATGGTAGAACTTGTCTTGAAATTCCTTATTTTTCTTTTTTGTGTCCTGAAAGTCCTTAATATTTACTATTTTGTCCTCAAAATATTGAAATTTCAGAATAGTAATTCACTTTTAAAATTTGACTTTTATATATATATATCATCATCATCATCATCATTGTCAACCATTATCATCACATATATCATCATCATCATCATTGTCAACCATTATCAATCCACTGCTGGACGAAGGTCTCCCCAAGTTTCCTCCACAACGGTCTGTCTTGTGCCAGTCTCCTCCATGTCACCCCTGCATACTTTCGAATTTCATCCACCCATCTCCCATGTGGTCTTCTTCTGGGTCTTTTCCTGTCCCTTGGAATCCAATCTAAAATTTCGGCTGTATCACATATATATATATATATATATATATTCCATGTTGAAAGCAGCTGCAAGCAACAATAGTGAAAATTACTTGCTACAAAAATTTCAACGTAGGATATCTACATGCTGATAGCATAAATCGCAGAAAAGCTATGCAAAACTTGAGAAAAAAAGCTTATTTTTTTTTTTTAATGCAGAGAAGTCCTTTTGTGATTGAACAAGATACATCACACAAGCTCTTGGTTGAAGCTTCAAAAAAATTAGACAGTGGTGTTAAAGAAAATAATATGAGAGAAGTTACAGTTACTCAGATAATGCTGTCTATGGGAAATGAAGAACTGGATAAAATCACAAAGTAACTAAGTGAAATTTGCAAAGCAATATCCAAATTGAAAAAAAAATAATAATAAAAGAAATGTATCACTACAATCATAGTAGGTTAGGTTTTCTCACTGCTGTCAACTTATTTTCAATTCTATTCAGGGTTTGAAAAATATCTGAAAAGTTACATGCCCAACTGGGCATGTGCAGAATTTATTTACTTGCCCAGGTAGTAAAAGCTTGATGCCCAGGAAAATTTATCTTTTATGTTAACAAATTAGAATCCTGATTTCTTTTAAAGTAAAAAATATGAGCGTTTTATTCATTTTTTGCATTGCCATTTTAAGGGTCTGTATTCCAAATGTTCAGTGCACAAAAGCGTGCATCTTGCTTCCTCACTTGCTCAAGTTATACCAGAGACTCAACCTCTCAGGGGCTGTGTGATATCCCATTGTCATTCATCCCCCTCCCACCCCCTACCACCACCACAGCTAACTTTAAATATTTGGAACAAAGTTACATATGGCCCCAATTTCTGGACCTGGAGCATAATATAAATAAAGAAATGATATTCTCTTGTCCTTTGCACTCAATAATAATAATACAACTTCCAGTGATTTGCAGTGAAATGAAAAATTATATACGAAAACCATCTTTTTTTCATGGCTTGAAATGAGTTTACTTCTGATTGTGTGACTGCAGTGAGGAGCTTCAACCTGAGAACGGTGACATGAGTCCACGAAAAGGGCTTGCGTGGTGCAACAGGTTTGAGATCGGACTTTTTCTCGGTTATTTAAAAATTTTTTGACTCAAATTGAAACTTTGGTCTTAAACTAATGAGTATTTTATCATAATTGTTTTTAATTATAGTTAAAGAGATTAGTATTTTAATTAATGTGTTACATGCTAGAAGTTTTAATATGTAAATATCGATGTTTTAAACTACTAAGGGAGGGATTGACCTCAAAAGGAAAAAATGTACAACGCATGTTTCTCTTGAGATAGTTGAGTAGTAAAAACTTATTCTAAATAATATTAGACAAATTATCTAACTGTCACAGTTCATTTGACTGAGAAGCTAGTTACACAAGGCATCTAATTCTTTTTTGATGCTATCATGACACAATCCACAATAGCATCAAAAAAGGATTTTCGTAAGATAGAACTTTAACAGTTATTTGATGTGCAGATCATCTTTGATTCTAGTAATATCAAGATAACATCTGGTCCTGCTTGAAGCAGCTCACTGCCAACCATTGCCAAAAGGTGTAATGAAACTTGGAGGTTTTGGTGTGCCATTCAGAAAGAAGTATAACAAAGAAGTAACATAATTTTAATAAAAACAGAAACTCAAAAAGGAAGGTTAACTTAGAGATATACATACATCACACAGGTTAAATATTAGTGTATATGATCACAAAAAGAAAGGGAAAGTTTTTACCTTATTACATTTATTCAGTTACCAGCTTTCCAACTGTCTTGAATATACTTAGGCCAAGACACTCACACAATACAGACACAAGCCCAATTTAAGGTGTGTAGTCCCATGCCAAGGGTTGAACGATCTCTCAAACATTGTCAAAAGCCATCTCTTTGTTGTACCCGGGCCCATCAAAATCTGCTTTCCATCTGTGTGGGAGATTAAAAGATGGACATTAACTGTGTGGATTGAAAGTAAATTGCTATTTTAGAATTATTTTGATCCAAGTACTTTGATCAAAATATTTTTTAAATAGCAAATTTTGTTTACGGAGAAAACCCCCATAAAATTATAATGTAGAAGAGTTTGGGCATGAGTGCATAAATATACAGGGAATAAAGGGAGAAAAAGTAGAATTAACTGAGAACTTTTTAAAATTCGATCAAAATATGGTAAACATCAGTTAGACCACAACAAATATTGCAAGGGAAGTCATTCTTAACATCAACTGTAATACGATTTTAGAAATGCTCCAATTCAGGAAAAGTGAAGATTTATATGTGATAGTGAAACCAAAGTAGTTGGGAAAAGGTTGTTCAATGTTCGCATGGTACTTGAAGTCCTTAAGGACTCCTTATTTTGAATTTGCTTTGTAAGGCCCTTAAAAGTGCTTAAGAAGTCCTTATTTTTCAAAACAGGTGCTCAAGTTTTCTCTGTGTACTTTGTTGTGAGCATAAATGTGTTTAAAGTTGCTATGTTTTCCTGCGGTTGAATTCTGTCAGCTGGGCTTTGTATACGAACATTGGAACTGGTTTTAGAGTGGGATATCATGAGATGAGGTGTGTAAAGCTCTAAAATCTCTTCAGAAATGTAAGGCTCCTGGAATTGATGGCATAACTGCTGAGATGCTAAAATATGGTGGTGACTCTGTGATTCACTAGTTAACTGGCATTTGCCAGTTATGTTAGTAGTTAGGAATAATCCATCAGGATTGGAGGGATGTTATCATTGTCCCCTTGTACCAGGGAAAAGGTGATCAGACTGAATGCAAGAACTATCATAGTATTAGCTTACTGAGTGTACCAGGGAAAGTGTTTGGTAAGGTCATTATTGAAAAGGTACGAGGTCTTGCATCAGAGAAAGTGTGGGATGTTCAGAGTGGTTTTATGTCTGGTAAAGGCTGCACTAACCAAATTTTTACGTTATGCATGGTGATTGAAAAGTACCTGGCTGTTGGTAAGCAAGTTTTTGCTGCCTTCATAGATTTAGAGAAAGCTTATGACAAAGTAAATAGGACTCTTCTGTGGAAGGTACTGAATAAATATGGTATCACTGAGAATCCAGTCAATAGTGTGAAAGCCATGTTTTCTGGCAGTAGAGCATGTGTACGAGTAAATTGTGTTGTATTAAATGGATATGTTGAGAAACCAGGAAATGTGGGTTCAGTTCCTGCTCCAGAACAATGGAATTTTAGTAGTTTGGGAGGATTTCAGATGGAGAACAATTATCAGAAGGCAATTCAGTACCAAAATCTGACTGCTGAAGATAAAATACAGGGTGATTCATTTAAACCATTACCATGTGATTTACTTATAACTTTTTTATAAATAACAACAAAATCATACAGTAAGTTGAGAATTATACATGTAGTATTGGAGAATCATTTTATCAAAGCAAATGTTGGAATTGTCCTCCATTTTCTTGTAAACACAGTTGAACACGCCGCACCGTATTCAGTGATGTCTCATGTAGAGTACGAGCAGTAACATTGCCAATTTCAGTCGTGATTGTTTCACCCAATGCATCCAATGTTTTTGGGATGGGTTTTGTAAACTCTATCCTTTAAGTAGCCCCATAAAAGAAAGTCAGGGGAAGTTAAGTCCGGAGATCGGGGAGGCCATATGTTTTTTTGAAATTAATCTGTCATCAAAGAAGCTGGTTATGAGTTCCATTGAGACTTTCGATGTGTGACACGTATTGCCATCCTGCTGAAAGTAGCCCTCTGTCAATTCAATGGCATCAAGTTGTTCCACAAATTCATTGAATATGCGACAATAAACGTTAGTGTTGACAGTCTCAGAGAAAAAAATGGGGCCAATAATTTTCGTAGACGAAACTGCACACCATACACCAACCTTTTGTGAATGCATCGGTGTTTCACACATAACGTGTGGGGTTTTGCCTGCCCAGTATCTGCTTTTTTGTGAATTGACGTAGCCTGACAGATGAAACCATGCTTCATCCGTAAGCCATGTGATGGAGAGAATATCAGATCGCAAATTAAGAAAATTTTTAAACCATTTGCAGTAACTTACTCTCTTTCCCTTGTCCGGTTCCTGCAGCTCATGGATTACGTGCACTTTAAATGGTTGAATATTCACTTTTTTTACTGCCCTTTGACAAGTTCCGTATGAATATCCTATCTGTTAGCTTAATCTGCACAACGATTTTGTTGGAGATTGAAGTAAACGTTGCCAAACATCGTCCACACGCGTTTGGGGCATCGGAGGGTGATGTCTACCGCTACCGCTGAGAAAAGAACTGGTTTGCTCCAGTTTTTTTGTCATCGACAGAATTGCTGACTTGCTTGGCACTTTTCGAACTCCAAACTCTCTTCGAAATGCTCGTTGCGTTTTGATGACAGAATTGGTTACCCAATACGATTTCACTAAAAAACACGCTCTGGAACAGAGTACTGCATGTTTCCGAATGCACGCAAGTGAATGACAACGCAACAACAAACAAATCACGAGCTGAGTTACAGTTACGGTTAACAATCTTCTTCACGGTGGCGGTTTTCATTCTCCAGGAGTTGCTGCTTCTATTGAAAAAAAGAAGAAGTTCCTTGCGCGATCCCTTGCAAAAATGTAAGGTTTTTCAGGGTACTGGTTTAAATGGATCACCCTGTAGTATCTATATCATCATCATCATCCATTCTCAGTCCACTGCTGAATGATTGTCTCCCATGTCTCTTTCACAAATCTCTGTCTTGAGCAATTTTCTTCTATGTTACACAGGCATGCTTTCGAATTTCTCCAACCTACCTGCCATGTGTCACCTTCTGTTGCTTTTCCTATTCCTTGGTACCCAGTCTAGTATTTCAGTTGCCTAATGGTTGTCAGTTCATCTAGCAATATGTCCAGCCCATTGCCGCTTGAAGGTCTTTACTCTGATCACAATGTCATCCACTCTTGTCATTTTCCTGATCCTGTCTTTCTCAGTTACACCAAGTTGGCATCTGTCCATGTTTCTTTGAGTTGTTTGCAGCCTGTCTGTGTTCTTTTTTAGTTAAGGTCTTCGTGAATATTGTTTTCTGAAATACAGTTAAGTTTTGAGCTTATCAAACATCCCTGCATTCTTGTTCAACTCCATAGAAAGTGCCCACAATTTTACAAAGTCAAAAGAGTGTGAGAACTAACTGTGACAGGTTAATTTTAAGGTGAGTAATATAAAATCCTAGTTCAAAGGAAATGCATTTTGTATAATGTATACATAGCTGTTGAATAAGGGAACTTCATAAGTGCTGCTATTTCATGCTGAATTTTAGTGCATTGTTTTGTTAATATTTGTGTAATGATTGTCTTTCATCTTTATAGGATGAGTATAACAGCGTACATGGTGGGAAATGGACTATTCAGAATTTGCAACTGTACTTAGAAGGCACAAGAGGAAAAGAAGTATGTACAATTTATATTTTTTTAAATAGATGTATGTCTTATGAGATGAACATTATATTTACATTCTAATCATAATGTATGTTGGTTTTGAAGACCAACTGCTGAAATTGTAATTAATGTAATCAAAGTAAAGTGACGTAAAATGGTTAATATTTTATGTTTATTTTTTCTCTTTTATGTGAAAAACTTAACTAGTTGCACTAACTTGAAATGTTTCATGATAAAATAACATCTAAGAAATGGTTCAGATAGTTTTATTTCAATGCCATAGATTCCTTTTGTTGAACCTTAACATGTGTGTGAGCTGTGGGTTAAACATTATTTATTCTAGAAACATTTTTGAAATTCTTTTATGTTTAAAACATACAAAAATAAATATCTTGAAAGTACTAAGGTATTTTCATCAGAGGTTAATCTGTTCTTCATATATTCTTTAGACATCAAAAAGGTTGCAGTTCTAAATTAGAGCATCTGTGATAATATTTTATAATAATTACATACGAAGGTGATTTCACATAACTTTAACAAGAAGTCCCACTGTTGATGGCTGGTCTGACCCAACAGAAATGTGTGCAAGGTAGTATTTGAAGTTTAAAGTTTTTGGAATGGACCATGAGATAAAGACAGACGAAATATTCCAATTGTGATGGAAAGGCCCAAATGTGTTCTAGTTACAATACTGTTTCTGACCTTATATCTATGGAAAGGAAGCAACTGCAGAAGAAGTCATTGGATAATCGACCACAAGGCTGAAGTGGTGGTGAGAAGAATGTCTTCTAAATTCTTTTACTGGACCTGTAGTCATTATAAATTATCATCACAGGTGCTCTAATCTTGGCTCATCAAGATTTTTAATGCACAAACAATATGTGAAGAACATATTAACCTCATGAGAAATACATTACTGTTTTCAAAATATTTACACTATTATGCCGTGTAACTGATTGTGCAGTACAATTATGTCTGTTTACAAGATCTGTGCAAAACATAACATAAACATGTTTTAATAATCTAAAGCAACTTATGGGAATTTACTAGGAAATTTTTTCATTAATAGCAAATTTTCGGAGAAAACTCTTCTCCTTCTTCAGGCTGTCTTGTTGTTGTCACTTTTTGCTTGTCACTATCATGGTTACGGTTTACCTTGACGGTTATGGTTAACCTTGACGGTTTAGGTTATTTTTCAACAAATCCTGCCAGATGTTAGGCAGGGAAAATCCTTTGCAGTCATTGATGATGGAATTTTGATTTTTCTCAATCTCTATTCCTTCTTTCAATTTTCTTTTTGGAAATTGCTTTGGAAACTGATTACTTTAAGGGAATTCCAATCCATGCTGTGCCCAGTTTCTCTAACATGCCTATCTAATCCAGTCTTGTTGGAGCAATTTTTTATAGCTGCTTTATGCTCAGCTATACGAGTTTCTAGTCTGCGACCTGTTTCACCTATGTAAGATAGTCCACAACTACAATTTACTTCATAAACTACTCCTTGCATTTTTAAAATATCTTCCTCTCTTTGAACTATTTTAGGGAAAAAATTTTTAACTTTGTTCTCTAAACTTGGAGCTAGCCTAATATTGTATTTTTTACTAATTCTCTTTAAAGCCTCAAATAAACCTTTGTGATAAAAAATTTTTCTAGTGAATTTTACTTCTTGCTTTTGTGGGTTCTTCGTACCATTAAAATTCAGAAGCTTCTCAATTTCTTCTTTAGGATAGTTATTCTCTGCAAGTATGACTTTAAGCTCTTCTTTATGGGCTTCTTTTTTATCTGCAGTAGAAACTATTTTATTAATTTTTTCTAAAAACTGACTTGCTACATTTTTCTTAATAGAAACTGGATGATACGAATTGAAATCCAGTAGTCTTTTTGTATTCATTGGTTTTTTATACCAACTAGTGAGGAATTTTTCATCTTCATAATAGATAGTAATATCTAAGAAGTTTATTCTTCTTTCTTTTTGAAGTTCAATAGTGAACTTAAGGGAATCATCTAATTCATTGAATGAGTCTAGAATTCTTTCTGGAACAATTTCTGAGCTATCTATTATAAATAAGATGTCATCCATGTATCTGCTATATAAGCAGAAGTATGTGGGTTGTACTAGTATCTTTTCTTCTAGTTTTCCCACATAATAGTTAGCTAAGAGTGGGGAGCCCATAGCTAGCCCCGATTTTTGAATGAAAAAAGTTTTCCCAAATTGAAAGTAGTTGTTCTGCAAAGAGAAAGTAAGCATTTCAAAAATTCCTACTAATATGTTTTTTTCCTTGTTGTGAAAAAACTATTAGGCCTGCCAAGTCTTCCGCTATAAAGTCTATAAGTTGATCTATATTAATGTGAGTATACATAGATACTATATCTAAACTACCCATAATAGGAGAATCTAATTTAGGAAGAAGTTCTAGTTTTTCTTTTAGCTGTATTGAGTTTTTAATCAAGTTAGGTGGCTCTTTTAAAAGATTCTGAAAGTGTGACTTTAAAAAATAGTTTAGATTTGAAAGAATAGAGTTTTTTGAGTCTATTATTGGTCTAATTGGTTGGTGTTCTTTATGCAGTTTGACTATTCCATATATTTGAGGTAATCTGAACTGTAATTTTGAGAATTGTTTATAGTTTTCTGGAAGCTGGTTTTTCTTTTTTTGAAGTGAAATAAGCTTAGAGACTTTTTTAATCAAATCTGGTAGTGGGTTTTCTTTTACTTCTTCATACATAGGTTTTTTTTAGTTCTTCTTACATCTTTTCTAGATAATCTTTCTTATCCATAATAGTAATCAACTTACTTTTGTCTGTTTTCACAGCAACTATACTTTTCATTTTTTTCTGAAATCTTTAAGAGCTTTTAATTGACTATTATCAAAATTTTTTTGAGGTTTCCTTACTTGCTTCTGGAATTTTGTAAGGCTATTGTAGTAATCTTTTCTGAGGAGGTCTGCTTTAATTTGGTCCTCTTTTCTAAAGTGCTGCAGATGCTTTCCAATTCAATTACCAATTTTTCTGGATTTATTTTTTTCTTTGGATAGATTGAAATTACTTCCTTTATTTATCACTTGTAATAATTCTTATTAACTCCAGTAGCAGTATTGTCCTTCACATGACTAAGAACTGCAGTTTTTTTGTTTTTACTTGAATAGTTTTTCTTCAAAAATTTCTCTTCTTTAAGGTTCAGCTTTTTAACAAATTTCTTATTTTTGTTTCTTACTCCAATTTTTAGCCAGTCATCCAATTCTGCTTTTACTGTATCCCTTAAGATTCCAGAAATTTTCTTTTCATTTTCTACTTTTACTTTTTTATAATAAGCAACATTTTTATATTTTGCTTCAATACTTCTTTTTAACGTTTTTTGCTCTATTTTTCTTATGAAGTTGGCTGAAAATAAATCTTTAAATGGTTTTCTAAGTCTAAATGTTGATCTATATTAATGTCTAACTCACATTAATATAGATCAACTTATAGACTTTATAGCGGAAGACTTGGCAGGCCTAATAGTTTTTCACAACAAGGAAAAAAACATATTAGTAGGAATTTTTGAAATGCTTACTTTCTCTTTGCAGAACAACTACTTTCAATTTGGGAAAACTTTTTTCATTCAAAAATCGGGGCTAGCTATGGGCTCCCCACTCTCCCCACTCTTAGCTAACTATTATGTGGGAAAACTAGAAGAAAAGATACTAGTACAACCCACATACTTCTGCTTATATAGCAGATACATGGATGACATCTTATTTATAATAGATAGCTCAGAAATTGTTCCAGAAAGAATTCTAGACTCATTCAATGAATTAGATGATTCCCTTAAGTTCACTATTGAACTTCAAAAAGAAAGAAGAATAAACTTCTTAGATATTACTATCTATTATGAAGATGAAAAATTCCTCACTAGTTGGTATAAAAAACCAATGAATACAAAAAGACTACTGGATTTCAATTCGTATCATCCAGTTTCTATTAAGAAAAATGTAGCAAGTCAGTTTTTAGAAAAAATTAATAAAATAGTTTCTACTGCAGATAAAAAAGAAGCCCATAAAGAAGAGCTTAAAGTCATTCTTGCAGAGAATAACTATCCTAAAGAAGAAATTGAGAAGCTTCTGAATTTTAATGGTACGAAGAACCCACAAAAGCAAGAAGTAAAATTCACTAGAAAAATTTCTTATCACAAAGGTTTATTTGAGGCTTTAAAGAGAATTAGTAAAAATACAATATTAGGCTAGCTCCAAGTTTAGAGAACAAAGTTAAAAATTTTTTCCCTAAAATAGTTCAAAGAGAGGAAGATATTTTAAAAATGCAAGGAGTAGTTTATGAAGTAAATTGTAGTTGTGGACTATCTTACATAGGTGAAACAGGTCGCAGACTAGAAACTCGTATAGCTGAGCATAAAGCAGCTATAAAAAATTGCTCCAACAAGACTGGATTAGATAGGCATGTTAGAGAAACTGGGCACAGCATGGATTGGAATTCTTTAAAGTAATCAGTTTCCAAAGCAATTTCCAAAAAGAAAATTGAAAGAAGGAATAGAGATTGAGAAAAATCAAAATTTCATCATCAATGACTGCAAAGGATTTTCCCTGCCTAACATCTGGCAGGATTTGTTGAAAAATAACCTAAACCGTCAAGGTTAACCATAACCGTCAAGGTAAACCGTAACCATGATAGTGACAAGCAAAAAGTGACAACAACAAGACAGCCTGAAGAAGGAGAAGAGTTTTCTCCGAAAATTTGCTATTAATGAAAAAATTTCCTAGTAAATTCCCATAAGTTGCTTTAGATTATTAATTCAATTAAACTAGGAAGCCATTTCTCAATATGAGCTTTATTCAAAGAAATAAACATGTTTTTGAAGCATTTTTTTAATTTATTCTAAGGCTGAGAAACAAATTTGCATAAACATCAGGAAGCATTTCAATGTAGTAACTGTACTTGAAAAGTTTATTTGAATGCTGGAGGGATGATCAATGGGCCATGGGGTTTTCTGAATGGAAGAAAAAGGAGGAAGGGTAAATCTGATTGGAAGAGAAAGGGGGAAGAGTAAATCTGATTGGAAGGAAAAGGGGAAATGTTTTGAATATGGAGAAAAAGATTTCAATTTTGACACACCTGAAAATATTATTTGAACTTGGAGATGACCCTCACATTTCTTCAGTAACATGCTGGGTTCTGACCCATCTTTTCACTTGCACGATTCTTGCCAGTCTCCTTCAGCCCCTATTATCCACCAGCTGTTTTCATCCACAGGATCACCAATTGCTGGAAGTGCTTTGCATGTTACATAAGTCATGGTAAACCCTTGCTATTGTTTTCTGTGAAAGGTCTAGGAGAACAACTATTTGGGAAATGCTCAGGCTGGCTTGCCTGGTGCCAACTATCATACCATGTTCAAAGTTGCTCAGATCACTCATTTTGTCCATTTCAACCCTCAGTTGAATGTTAACTACTGCTTGATAAGCTGGCCTGCCTTATTTATACTGCACTGGCATGCCACTCTACATGTTGGATTGAGACATTTATGCGAGAAGGGCAGGTCTACCTAATAAACTCATCTCAGTGTACATCTGTGTGAAACCTTTGGCAAACAGCTTTGAATGCTATCTGCTCAGGATATTTTTTTACTAGATTATTATCTTTAATTTTACATACTGTCTCATGTGGATATTGTTTTAATATCACTTGACAGCATCAGACTTTTGCTGATATTTGTTTAATATCAGTAACATTCTGATGTAGTATATGAGTGCTTTTATTTTCATTTATTAATTTTGGTTTTTGTTCTCCCTTTTTCTCTCTCTCACTTGCTTTTTTATAACTAATTTTTTTTTTTTTTGTAATTTTCATGTAGGTGACTGATAAGCTGTTTGATAGCATTCGATGGCTGATTCTACATTCATTAAAGGCAGTTGCAGTAAGTAATCTTCCTTTAATTACTTCTTAATGTTTGTTGTAATTATTCTTTGTCTGTTTGTTTACATCACTATTTTCTTTTGCAGAGTGTAATGGTTAGTGATCGTCATTGTTTTGAATGCTATGGGTATGTATAATACACGTACATCATTTTCTCTTTAAGTTTTTGTATCATGGTATTTATTGTTTGTGTTTGTAAATATTAACTGCCATAGTTTCAGGCAGCAAGTTGTGTTTGTGAATGTTGATTATACCATACTTTTCAGGCTGAGAGCTAAATTTTCATAAGATCAAACATGTGTGTGGGGAAAATACTCAGAGCAAGCAAATTTATTGTAAGAACTACATCATTATGAGGGCTGCACCCCAAAATTATGTTGTGTGTTAGACACAGATGTATGATTTATGACAGATAATATTACAAAGACATGTTTGAATTGTGACTGATATTTTAGTTTCATGTAATTATTTATTTTAAAAGCATTGTGCTTCTCGCAGTTGGTTTGGTTTTTATGGCTTCTTATCTTAAAACTTAATCCAGAAGCATAAGAAACTGTATTTCCATTGGTGGGATGAATAATATGTGATCAGAAATATAAAATTATATTTGTTATGTTGATTGCCTTGCACATATTTGCTGAGGCCCACTGATACTACATGCACACAAAAGTAGTAGCACTCAGTTATGCTATTATACCAATAATAATAGTTAGAAAACTAAATACCAATGCAATGATAATACTGTATATAATGTAGCAGAACTTTTTCTCGTTGTTGATTTTGTGAGCTATAGGAATATTTAAAGTTAAAATCCATGATATCTGTGTTGTACTAATAATAATAAATTGCATTTTCTTAGTGGAAGTTACAAGAATTGCAGTTTTAATTTTTTTTTTTTACTGTGGAAATTAAGCCATCTTACATAAAATGACTTATAGAATGAAAATGTAAAGGATTGGCACATTCCTTTGTAATTATATTTTCCATTTTAATCTCAATTTGCCAAGAAATTTCTGAAACTGGATTCAGTCTGTAAGTAATTGCCTACAGACTATCTGAATGTTAATCTGTCAGTATCAAGTGGGGATTTCTAAAGATGTACAGTGAATTAAATAATGACAAGGAATTTTATTTCTATAACTTAAAGCATAATAAAACAACTTCATTTTATTTAACGTAAAATAATTTAATGTACATAACTTAAAGTTAGAGTTCATTTCTGACAGTGATGTAGTTCTAATTAAAAAGGTGTTGCACTCAGAAGTGAACAAATTAAGGTTAACACAGCCTGGTAAAAATACCCTCAAAATTTTGAAAGCAATAAAAAAAAATTCTCATTTAGTATTTTTATGAAATTTTTATTGCTAATTAGTTTTATTAATTTTAATCAAAGTTACTTAATTTGTACAATGTTAAATAAAAGGAAGAATGTCATGTGGGGGTCAAATGAGGAATACTACACTGGCGTGCAAAAATTAAGGACGAGACGGTTTTTCGAATGTAACGTCGTGAAGAAGTGTTCCACATCGACTCAAATCATACCATAAGATCCCCAAGATGTAAGAATATGGGACAAGTGAGAAAAACTGT
This sequence comes from Macrothele yani, assembly GCA_039090855.1. NCBI lineage: Eukaryota > Metazoa > Arthropoda > Arachnida > Araneae > Macrothelidae > Macrothele > Macrothele yani. The sequence continues at coordinate 40,608,577 of CM077004.1, forward strand.
CCAAACAAGGAATCCAAAGGATACAAAGGCACTTTATTGAAAAGGTAGCTTCAAGCACAACTGGACAGAAGACAGAAACGTCCATGTGACAGGCTGCTGCCTAGAAAAATCCAGTCTTTAGTAAGGGATATGATCACCCCTGACTGCGTTGCAGGATTTACAACATCTGTCCATGCTGAGGATGAGGTTGTCAAGGAACTGTTGAGGCATCGTGGCCCATTCCTCTTGTAGCGCCAATCGCAGCTGCAGAATCGTTGCTGGCGGCTGGTGACGTACTGCCAAGCGTCTCCCGAGAAGGTCGCACATGTGTTTGATTGGATTTAGGTCCAGGGACCTTGCGGGCCAATCCATGCATTGAATATCTTCACTCTCCAACAGCTCTGCGACAGCCACTGTACGATGAGGTGTAGCGTTGTCGTCCATGAAGAGGAACTCAAGACCCACAGCACCTCTAAACAGACGCATGTGAGGCAGGAGAATCTCGGTACAATAGTGGACACCAGTGACTGAACCTCCTTGGAAGATGTGGACGTCAGTATGGCTACCAAGCATGATACCGCCCCAAACGAGAACTCCGCCACCTCCAAACCGGTCCCTTTCGATGATGTTGGAGGTGTGATTGCGTGTTCCCTGCTCTCTCCAGATATGTATACGTCCAGAATTGCTCGTCAGACTAAATCGGCTTTCATCCGTAAAGAGAACTCAACCCCATTGCTGATGTGTCCAGTTCTTGTGTTCCTGGCACCACAGAAACCGCCATCTTCGATGAGCAGGGGTTAATGGCACACACCGTACTGGTCGTCGTGCAAATAGACCACCTTTGTGCAGCCACCTGGCCACGGTAAAATGCAATAACGGACGTCCAGTTGTCTGTTGCATGTGCCTTGCGATTTCTTCCTGCCGTCTGTCTCTTCTCGCCTCTAGGGCAATATACCGGTCGTCCGCCGCCGTGGTTGCTCATGGACGACCACTGCTAAACTCTCGGACAGCTGTTCCTGTCATTTGAAATGCTCTCCAAGCTCGTGAAACGATGCTGTGAGCGATCCCAAACTCCTCTGCCACATTAGTCACACTTGGACCTTCTTCCAACTTCCCAATGACGCGACCTCGGGTAAAGTCATCCAGATGTTGTCTACTGGATTGCCTGTTGGCCATATCACATGGTGGCAGCAACTCGACGTCGTTCAAACCAATGTACACCGTGCAATAGCTTTCCCTGCCCGTGTGCTTTATACCCTTCTGACACTCCCCCCCCACGTCATGCTGCATATATGTGCATGTCCTACCACACCGGACCCTAGTCTATCTCCTGAGTGGTCATTCGGTCCGTTCTGCGTGCTTGTTCCGCTGTTATGCTAATTTCTCCTATTCGTCCTTAATTTTTGCACACCAGTGTATGTGTTTCTTTTTAAATACTGCTCTGCCATTCTATAAGATTCCAAATATTCAAATATGAATCAGTCAAAATAAATACATGTAACTTATACACAGTTTTTTACTGAGATTATAACGTGGAAGTGAAAAATATCTTTTGTGTTGTTTTTCTGTTTGTTTCTGGGTTTTAATTACCACTGTGAACATCGAGGGCTATGAGCAGTTTTGCCCAACCCTCATTTGGGGCCTCTGGTTTCAGGGAAGTGGGGAAAGGGGGCAGGGCTATGGGTTGCTCACCTCTTATGCATCATCTGGCACTCATGGCCTACCCAACTCAAGTGATTAGCCAGAAGCCAGTGCTACTGACCATTTGGCCACTGCAGCATCCTTTTGTTTGTTCCCATTAGGATTCAGGGGATTACTTTTGTTGGAGACTGTAGCGAGTTTAGTAGAAATGCCCTTCACAACCATAAAACACTTGTCACTGAGTCTACATACCTATTTAATTTGTCTGTGTTGATTTCCTCCTAGCAGTGCAGTTTTAACCCAAGAAGAAGTTATCTCATGTAACATTTTTATTTTAAAGACTGCTGTCTTGACAAAGGAGTTCCCATTCTCTTTGCATTAGAACCCTTGTGGTTGCTTGACCTGACAGTTTAGTCTCATTCCTGCAATACAAATATTTGTTTAAGATATGAGTATGCGTGAATATAAAGCACAGTATTCTCTTTACATGGTCGTCTAAATGAATACCTTTGCCATGCTTTTCTTTCCAGCTAACTATGAAATGTGCCTTGTTGCAGCTAAAGCCTTATAACAAGTGCCTTTGCCACTTCTACACCACTGATTTCATATCAGAAATACCTCTTCATGAATCACCTTAGAATAAAATTATATTTATTTATCTGAGGTGTTGTTTTACAGAGAGCAATTATTAATCAAATGAAATAAGTCGCATGGATTCATTAAGAAGAATGTACTTTCCCCAAGAATGAGAATAATGTGTTTCATACAGAGATGAGAAAGAAAGTGAGTGTTTTATATAAAAAAATAAATAAATAAATAAACATGTGCGATACAACTCACAGAAATTAAGGAAAAGATATTCATCACAAGTACATGGTAATTTCACAGCTAAAAGCAATTTAGTACCATAATCAGATTGCTGAAATGGAATGTTTTTTTAGTGATCTCCAACAGGTTTTTTCTCAATTTATTCTTTGAAGTAAAATTTGGGAATGATGTAACATCCAAACTTGGATCTGATGATATCACTTTCGATTGAAACAATAGCCAAAGTTGACATTTTTTTTCTTTAGATGTGTGTATGTGTGTGTGTGTGTGTGAGAGAGAGAGAGAAATGTGTTTTTAGTCTCTTTAATACTGAAAATGATCACTCACCAGTGCAGTTCAACACTGGTAAGCTTAAGGAGATCCTTAAAGCTGTTTCAACATTTGCAAATGTTCCAGAACACTCCTATTTTTTTTTATTATTATTTTCTATCAGCATGCCTGTGACAGGCCCTTTCCATAACAACTGACAGAAACTGAAAGAATTCTTCTGCAATGTCTTTCTCAAGATTGGAATTGTAAACTTTTTAAAGACACTGAGATTTACTATACATTGTCTGTTTCTCCTGGTTGAGTAGGTATAAAAACTTGCTCATAATGGTTCATGCAATTTGTACTGGACAATTATCTTGCAGTACACAATAAAACAAAATGAACTTTTCTGTGCCCCTGAGAACTATTTCACATGTAGTACCATGATCTAAACACTTGCTTTGTGAATTGGTCTTATTTCTCAGTGCCAGATACTCTTTATGTGAATTGGTCTTATTTCTCAGTGCCAGATACTCTTTATGTGAATTGGTCTTATTTCTCAGTGCCAGATACTCTTTATGTGAATTGGTCTTATTTCTCAGTGCCAGATACTCTTTATACTTTTCATAACTTTTCCACACAAATATGACAAACTTAATTAAAGACTTAAATAGTGTGGGCATCTCAGAAATGTTTTCTTAATAACTTTGTAAGACTCTTTTTTTCACTTTATTTATTCTTTGCAAAATAATATCCAACGTAATAGTAAATGTACAAGTTTCAAATTTTTGAAGTGTTTTGTGCAATGTCTTTTCTCATTTCATGTCAAAGGTGTGTGATTTTTATTTCTAAATAATTCTGAAAGAGTCTCTACAGTGACCCGATAATTGTGCCTTAATGTTTTAGTTGCATCCATATTTGCACACCACCAAGCCTGCGAACTAGATTTCAGTGTGGGAACCACACTCTTAGATTTTAATATTAATTTCCCTATTAAAATTTTTGAAGGATAAATGGAGCATGAGAAAACATTATAAGCTTCTACAAAAAGGTAGAAAACTATATCTGGAATTTTGCTATCTCTTCCTACAGCATGAACATCAATCAAATTGAGGGAATGAGCAGAACATGGAGTAAACCCTGCAAGTGGGTTTAGTGATTTTATTTGAGCTTGGAAGCCACTGCAATGTCATCATGACTGTTTAATATATTTATTGATGCATGATGCCAAGATGGACAATACCAGTTTATGTCTTGGTAATATCCATGTGTGCAATGGCTGTATGCTGATGACACAGTCCTGTTAGCAAAGACCTAAAGTGAGTTGCAGAGTATGTTGTCCTGGATGTATGAAGTTTGTATGAAATTCAAACTGAGTATAAATAAGGGAAAAACAAAGTTATGGTTTTTCAGAGAGGAGCTGTTTGCACTGAATGCAAGATAAATCTAAATGGCACAATGATTGACCAGGTAAATGAGTTTGTGTATTTAGGAAACATGTTTGACAGAGAGAACAAATTAGATGGTGAAATTAGTAGGTGAGTGAATTCTTCATTGAAAGTCATAGCTGCTTTAGGATGTTTTCACAAGAGTGATGGGCTCTCAAGAGAGTCACGAATGTCTGTGTATGAAACTGTAATTGTTCCTACTCTGATGTATGGCAGTGAAACCTGGGCATTGCAGAAGAGACATAGCAGTCGTTTGTGTGCTGTAGAAATGCGTTACTTATGGAGAGTTTGTGGCAAGACACTCTCTGATTCTGTGAGGAATGAAGATGTGCTGCAGTTATGTAATGTGAAGCAAACTGTTGTTAGCAAGGCGGAGACTAATATTCTTTGGTGGTTTGGCCATGTTGAAAGAATGAGTGATGAGATGCTTACTAAAAAAAAAAAAAAAATTAAGCCCGAGTGGCAGGAAAGAAAGACTTCAGAGAAAAGCCAAGGAAATCATGGGAGATCAGATTCAGAAGTGTCTGCATGAGAAAAAGATTATGAGTATAAAGTACAGAAGGTCTTGTATACGTCATGTGATGGATGTTAGTGAAGCCCAAGTTGTGTGTCAAGATTGCTGTAGATGGAGAAGTTTGATACAGCAATAATAAGTAAATAATCAGTTTAAAATTTATCTGGTGGTTTGTATTTCTTTGTGGAGCTAACCTCTGAATCTCAGAGAACAGCTTAGTGATATGTATGTATGTATGCAACCCACTGAATTTTCTACTTGTGTTACTGCCACTGTCATAGCTCCGGCCACATTCATCTAAAATGATGCCCAAAGTTTCAGTACAACAAATTGCAATGCTCACTAAATTGGAAGAGCCATGATTATGTATGGCTATAAACTGAAAAAAATTGGTCAACTGGCGTACAGTCATATGTACATGCTGAACTATAAAGAACAGTTGATCTATGTGAAAGGTCTGGAGTGAATCACATTAATTGAATAATACTTCACATTTTTTATTTTTGATGTAATTTTCTTGGAAACTTTTGCTGCCATGCCAAATCAATAAACTCATTTGTACTAGTGAATGATAAGCAATTTTTGTGTCCACTACCAGAATTTCTATATTTTTGAAGATGTTTGGATCAAAAAAGGATATCTGATTCACTAAATGGCTCTAAGAAACCAAGCAAATTCCTGTTATTTCAAGAATGAAGTTTCATTTTGTGCAAAAAGTGGCAATTATCTGGATGCCAGGTGCTTAGTTTCTTCAGCTTTTTTTTGTGCCTCATACTGGAAATTGCATTCAGGTCAGTAATGATCAACATGTTTTTCATCAATATAAATACTTCTTTCCTTGTGGTAAGTTCCACTGCAAACTACCCAAGTATAATACAAATTTTAATCCTCAGGAAAAGGCTCATCTGAATGTTTTCCACTGAAAAAACCACTTGTGTAGATAAATCTGAAAAAGCTCTGATACACAACTTAGACTACCAACAAAAAAAATAGTCATCTCTTAATTTGCCCTTTTAAAGAAAAATCAAAATGGGAAACTTGGTTGAAAGTTTACCATTTTGATTTTGTGGAAATTTTGTAAAATGTTCTTGGCTTTGTAATATCTGTCCACAGATATTATAAAGTAATATCTATCAGTGTTTGTATCACAATGCAGGATCTTCAAGTTAATATCTACTTCAAATTAACATTTTGTAGTCTCATACTTCAAATTGTAGTCTCATACTTCAAATACTTCTGTAGTCTCACACTTCAAATTGTAGTCTCATACATCATTTTGTAATCTCATACTTCAAATATTTCTGTAGTCTCATACATCATTTTATAATCTCATACTTCAAATATTTCTGTAGTCTCATACTTCAAATACTTCTGTAGTCTCGTACTTCAAATACTTCTGTATTCTCATACTTCAGATACTTCTGTTGTCTCATACTTCAAATACTTCTGTAGTTTCATACTTCAAATACTTCTGTAGTTTCATACTTCAAATACTTCTGTATAGTTTCATACTTCAAATTGTAGTCTCATACTTCACGTAAACTCATACTTCAAATTGTATAGTATCATACTTCAAATTGTAATCTCATACTTCAAATTGTAATCTCATACTTCATGTGTCTCATACTTCAAATTGTAGTCTCATACTTCAAATACTTCTGTAGTCTCATACACTGGCGCACCCAGGGGAGAGGGGCTTCGGGGCTTAAACCCCCAAGCCCTGTACGTCAACTCTTTTATCTATCTACCTAATGTATATCTGTCTGTCTTACGCCCTCAATATATACATAGTGTACATTAATACATATGTATACATATCTATTCTATGCATACATACATATACGTGTGTATAGAAGGACAGAGCTGCACGACTCGTTATCCAACTATCGAGAAGATACCAGGCTCAGATTATTCAAACTTATGCACCCACCACAAGTCATCCTGAAGAAGAAATTGAAGAATTTTATGAGGAAATTCGTCATCTAAATAATAAAGGTAAGCAGCACTTGAAGATAATTATGGGAGATTTCAATGCAAAAATAGGGCACCGGCAACAGAATGAAACTTCAGTAGGTAAATTCGGTCACGGCAACAGAAACCAGCGTGGAAATACTCGTTGAGTTTGCAGAGGCAGAAGGATTTTTCATCTTGAACTCCTTTTTCAAGAAAAAGCCACATAGGAAATGGACATGGAGACATCCAATTGGGACGACAAGTGAAATTGATTTTATTATGTGTAACAAAAAATTCGTCGTCAAGACTGCAGTGTGCTGAACAAGTTCAACACAGGTAGTGACCATAGATTGGTGAGATGTAAGATGCACCTCAACACTAAACTGGAACGTGGCAAGCTCATAAGACAAACAAAATGTATTGACATAACCAACCTTAAAAAACACCATAATACTTTCAAGTTGGAACTGAAGAACAGATTCTCTGCTTTAGAAGGCCTAACATCGGAAGAAGTGGATATTTCGGAAGTTAACAGAAAAGTAACCAAAGCTCTTATGGAAACAGCAACAAAATTAGCTGGGTCTAAGAACAAGTTGCATGTGAACAAATTATCAGGAAAAACCAAAATGTTGATGCAAAAAAGAAGAGAGATGAGGACAACTAAGGAAGATGTGACTTCCAAAGTGGAATATATAGAGCTATGCAAGACAGCACGAAAAAGTATCACTGAAGACGTAAGGAAATTCAACTGTGAGCTAGTGAGGAAAGCAATTGAAAACAACCAAAGCCTTAAGATAGCAAAGGGACATCTCAGTAAGGGAAGAAAACAGATTATGGCTCTGAGAAAAGAAGATGGTTCTATAACAAGAAATAGAGGCGAAATTTTGACAAGAGTGAAAGATTTCTACTCCAAATTATATGAAAGGGATGATACATGTACTCCAGACATCATGAAAGGTACCAGAGTTCTTCCAGTACTCCCAGCAGAAGTTGCTCATGCAATCAAGAACATGAAGCGGGGGAAAGCTCCAGGAGAAGATGGAATTACTATAGACATCATACAAGAAGCAAGTGGAGAAATTGAAACAGTACTCGCCCAAATTTTCACTCGATGCCTTAATGAAGGGAAGATTCCTGAGGATTGGAACAATGCTACAATGATCCTGCTACATAAAAAAGGTGACATTGAGGATCTCAGGAACTACAGACCTATCAGCCTCCTATCAGTGGTTTATAAAATCTTCACTAAAGTTCTTTCACACCGCTTGAAGGTAACACTGGACATGGCTCAACCGAGAGAACAAGCTGGATTCAGGAGTGGCTACAGCACAATAGATCATATCCACGTACTGAGAGAACTAATTGAAAGAGCGAGGGAATATGAACTTCCATTGTGCATAGCTTTTATCGATTATGAAAAAGCCTTTGATTCGGTGAAACCATCAGCAGTTACCACGGCTCTGAAATCCTGCGGTATTGAAGATGCATACATTAATATTATTAATAACATCTATGAAAATGCAAGTGCAAAGATTCGGCTGTTTGAAAATACAACACACATAAAAATTGGAAAGGGAGTGAGACAAGGTGACACCATATCTCCGAAGCTCTTTAATGCCACATTGGAAAATGTCTTTCAATCACTGAACTGGGAAAACAAAGGGATAAAGATTAATGGAGATTATCTAACCCACCTTCGTTTTGCTGATGACGTAGTCATTTTTGCAACTACCCCATCAGAGCTGCAGAGTATGATCCAGGAACTTGCTGACAAGAGTAAAGAAGTGGGATTAAAAATAAACTTTCAGAAGACAAAAGTGATGTTCAATGCTTTTACAAGAAATGAAGATTTATCGATTGATGGAGAAAAACTGGAGATAACAGATACATATGTTTATCTTGACAGCAGATATCAAGTGAGGGTCACATTGATGAAGAAATTAATCGGCGTACAAAACTTGCCTGGAGAGCTTTTGGAAGAAACAGCATAATTTGCAAGAGCAATATGCCATTATGTCTTAAAAGAAAAGTGTTTGATCAATGCATCCTTCCAGTGCTTACGTATGGTGCAGAGACGTGGACCTTAACTAAAAGAGACATACAAAGGCTGCAAACAACTCAAAGAAGCATGGAGAGGTGCATGCTTGGTATAACCAGGAGAGATAAGAAGAGAAACTTGTGGATCCGAAAAATGACGAGAGTGGAAGACATCATGATCAGAGTTAAATCCCTGAAATGGCAATGGGCTGGACATACTGCCAGAAGGACAGACCATAGATGGACAGCCGAAATTTTAGATTGGATTCCAAGGGACAGGAAAAGACCCAGAAAAAGACCACATGGGAGATGGGTGGATGAAATTCGTAAATATGCGGGAGTGACATGGAGGAGACTGGCACAAGACAGACCGCTGTGGAGGAAACTTGGGGAGACCTTCGTCCAGCAGTGGATTGATAATGGTTGACAATGATGATGATGATGATAGAAGGACAGACCATAGATGGACAGCCGAAATTTTAGATTGGATTCCAAGGGACAGGAAAAGACCCAGAAAAAGACCACATGGGAGATGGGTGGATGAAATTCGTAAATATGCGGGAGTGACATGGAGGAGACTGGCACAAGACAGACCGTTGTGGAGGAAACTTGGGGAGACCTTCGTCCAGCAGTGGATTGATAATGGTTGACAATGATGATGATGATGATAGAAGGACAGACCATAGATGGACAGCCGAAATTTTAGATTGGATTCCAAGGGACAGGAAAAGACCCAGAAAAAGACCACATGGGGAGATGGGTGGATGAAATTCGCAGGGGTGACATGGAGGAGACTGGCACAAGACAGACCGTTGTGCCAGTCTCCTCCATGTCACCCCTGCATACTTTCGAATTTCATCCACCCATCTCCTATGTGGTCTTCTTCTGGGTCTTTTCCTGTCCCTTGGAATCCAATCTAAAATTTCGGCTGTCCATCGATGATCTGTCCTTCTGGCAGTATGTCCAGCCCATTGCATATATACTACGTGCGTATACACACATACCTACACATACATCTAGCACCCCCCCCCCCCCCAACAGGAATTCCTGGGTGCGCCACTGGTCTCATACTTCATTTTGTAGTCTTATACTTCAAAGTTAGTCTCATACTTCAAATTAACATTTTGCCAATGTACCAGGGTGAGTCAAAAGTTTATTCCATTTGCAGCTAAAAAGTTAAATGATGCAAGAAAGCCATACATGCTCATCTCATTGTACAAAGTACAGACCATTGTTTATGCAGTACTTTGCCAGTATTCCACCAGAGCCATGATTTTATGGCAGTGCCACTCAGCAGGTTTTGAGGACAAAAACTCTGTGATGCCAGATTCCATATCCACCACTGAAGCAAAGTGCCACCCTTGTAGGAAATAAGCCATGGAGTGAAACAAGTGATAGTCAGATGGGGTAAGGTCTGGATTGTATGGATGATGGGGTAGGATCTCAACCTCACCCAGCACCTATAGCTTTTGGTGGACCACTCTGGAGGTGTGACTAGAACATTATCCACTTTCAGCAGTGCCTGCTTCCTACTGATGACTGCTGGGTAGCACTGGTGCAGAGCATCATGGACCCACGACAGTTGTTTGGCAAAGAGGTTTCATTCTACAGCCTGACCATCTGGTACAAGTTTGCAGAGCACAGAACCCTCACAATTCCTACTTGACTTCCCTCTCAAACCACCCTCTTTGCACAGTTGGCTGTGCTTCTTCGCATTGCCCCAGCCACTATTTCCCAGGCGTAGGATAATGTAGGGATATTCACTTTTCATCACCTGCTACAATACAACACCAAAACCTATTATTCTGTGGATTTGACAATAATCTGTGGCAGAGAGCAATGCGTTCTGCCAGCATGGGTTTCAATTCACGGGGAACCATTTGATTGCACCTGGAGGAGAAACCAAGCTAGTGCAATGGTGGATTAGGAAGCCTTTGCCTCAGCAGCCAATCTTCATGTATTGGTACCGGGGTTGCTGTCACAGCTTTGAATTATGGTGTCAGTGTTGGTGGTGGTTGCATGTTCTGACCTAGGCTTGTCTTCAAGAGTGGTATCCCCACGATTGAAACACTAGAATGATTTTTGTTCAATGCTGCTATCCACTGTTTGCTCATTGTCAACTGCACTAGTTCTCTCACTGCTGCTACCTCATTTAACCCTTTCTTCCAGTAATGGCATAAGAGCACACAAACAGCACATTTATCAACCTCCATCCTCTTCTCACAAAATGTAATGTGTAAATGCAGTACACCTGAAAATGCAAATGCACATCATCACAGTACCCAATCGACACTGATGTGCATTTTGAAAAGGAATGTAGACCCAACATTATGTGTAGCTCAAACTGGGATGCACTTTTGTCTCACCCTGGTAGAAGCACATTGAATAAATTTTTACACTTTGCAGTTTTTTCATGATTCAGGGTCTGAGAATAAAAAAGAAAAAAATAGAAGAGATAGTTATTTCACTATCCAACAGTAATGGCTCACACGATTTAGATTGTTTGGAAATATTCTAGTTGGATAATGCTTACCTAGGCATTCCATTTCTAGTGATGATTCACTTTTCTCGCACGTTTTCGGGTCTTCGTTGAAGCTATTGCCCGTTGTATGTGCAGCAACCATTCACATCATACACACTGCTTACTTTGGGTAGATTCAGTAGATCTTCACTTTAGGATTCAACAACATCAATTCTTTACCGTTATTAATGTTCTAAATTTTTTGCCCAGTCTTTGGGCATCCTCAGGAGCGTGATGACTTTTCCACTGATGTTCGTGGTTTATTTCTTGTCAATGGAGTCCGATACCCCACGTTTCCATTCGTCGGATACGCTGTATTAGATACTTTTCTTGATCAAACCTAGCCGGCGCCATCTATGTTTCACTAATTCTACTTTTTTTTTCTCTTCAAATGGTCGTTGTTGTCTTTCCGTATTCTTCTTCTTTTGATTTCCTATCCCTGTTCCCTTGTCTTTTTTGTCGGTTTTTCTTTTGTTGTTCTTTTTTTCATCTTATTAGCTCTTTCCAAAGGCTAGATAATGTATTAAGGTCATTCTGGTTACACACCCTTGTTTTATTTTTATAAATTAGGGTCAATTCCTCCATTCTCATTTGTCTCTCTGATTTTTTATTCCTTTTTAGCATTTTAATTTCTTCGAATTTTGGGAATGTTCGGTGGTCAATACAGAATTGCACTAATGCAGTTTTTGCTTCTTTTTTTTTTTTTTTTTTTGCCAGTTAGATATGTGTTGTTTTGTTTTAGCCTTTTTTTAACCTGTTTTTAGTACTCCCTATGTACAATATTGGGGGTATGTGTGCAATGAGAATTTCGTAAGACCCTAATTCCTCTAATATTTTGCTCTCAGTTTTTTTGTTAATAGTCAGATTTTTCAAGGTGTTCACTTAACTTCCTAGTTGTAAGTCAAATTTAGCACATTGCCTATTAATTTCTTTACTGACACCTTCCAAGTAAGGGAATGCACCTATATATTTATATTTTAATTTATTTTTTCTCACCTTTCTTTGATTGTAAACTTCTTGGCCTTCATTTCTCTTAGCCATATGTTTTTTACTCTCATATATCCATTTTTAATAAGCTTATTAGGGTAACCATAATCTTGTGATATTTTCAAGATAAAATCAAGCTCTTGATTCTTTAGCCTATTATTAGAAGTGTGCGTATACGCTCTTCAAATCAAGTTTACTATGCTATTTTTTTTTATGGATAACAGGATGGTGCGAGGAGTATGGAATGAGTACCGGAATGTACGTTGCTTTCCTGAAAACAGTGTATTCAAACTTTTTTTTTTAAGTAGAATGTCTAAAAATGACAGACTATTATTCACTTCAAATTCAAGCGTCAGTTCAATGGTGTTGCCAGATCTTGTAGCTCGGTATTGTTGAGTTTTGAAATAATGATGATGTCATCAACATACCGATCATATAGTTAGTGGTTTTTCAGGTAGAGTTTGAATAATTTTTCTTTCGATGTACGCCATTATCACTTCTGCGTATAATGCCGATAATAGGGATCCCATAGGACCGCCTTGAGTTTGTTTAAAAATATTTCCCTCAAATTGGAAGATATTGTTTTCTTTAATGAAGTATAATGTATCCTTTAATTCTTTCAGTTGTGTCATGTTATTTATATTTAATTGTTGCATGATCAACTCGATGGCTAGCTCGACAGGAGTATTAGGGTATAATGCTTTAACATCCATAGAGGCCATCGTGACGTTTGTAAGGTCTTGATTTATCTTCTTGATCTTTTCGATAAATTCGTAGCTATTCTTTAAGGTAAATTGATTTCTCATAAAAATTGGGGATAGATAGCTGTATATCTTTTTTTCTAGATTGATGCGAGGGGAATTTTTTTCGAGAGAATCAGTCTTAATGGAGTGTTTTCTTTATATGGGTTTTAATTTTTGAGAAAACTTTTGGCAACCCTGCTCCCATTGGTGGGTTCGCATTTTTTATTTCTGCAGGTAGACTACTATGGTTCCTTACTTTAGCGAGGAAAGTTACTTGTTTGTCTGTGGGATCATTGTTGACATGTTCACACTTTAACTCAGAGATTGCTGTCTGCATTTTATCATTATATTCAACCGTGTCCAAAATAACAATTTGCCCTGTCTTGTCCACTTCGCAAAATTTAATCGCAGGGTCTTTACATAAACTTAACAGTTGTTGTCTGTCATACTGCAACTTATTGACCTGGTAGTTTTTTTTTTTTTTTTTTGTGCTTATCGTTATATTCTTTGAGCATAATCCTGAATAATTTAAACCTCAGATCAATAGCATGCTCTGGAGGTACTGGATGTACAATATCTTCTAATATTGGAATGTACTCTTCTGTTCTTGGGGGTTTTGGTGGAAAAGCGTATTTCTTCCCATGTTGTAACACTGCTTTTTCGCTATACGTTAGCACTCTTGATAACTGATTAACATACACTGGATATTCTGTTCTGTCTTCATTTCTCACTTTGATTCCATCCATTAAAGCATTAAATTTTTTAGCAATCATACTTTCCGCTGTTTTTTTGTTGGCCTTCGACGAGTTCATTAATTTCTGTAAGTACATTGTCAATAATCAGAGTTTTCCACGTGCCCTTAAAATTCTTATATTCCGTATTCTGTATATGGTTCCACAAATTATAGCACTGAATGTGGTTTTGGTACAGTTGCTTTCTTTTATTAGTGATTTCTGCACTTAGTCTTTTCTCTTGACATGTTACTAACAACCTTTTGTCCTTTCCGTGAATTGATTTATTGGTAATCCATAAGTATTTGGGTGTTATTTTAAGGTCTCTACAATTCATTAAGAACCTGATTTGGGTTTCTTCTTTTACCAGCTTAATTTTCTTTTTTTTTAAACTTCCTGATTAAGTTTAGTTCTTTAGGCATCAACAGGCTTCTGTACTTCATTATCTATTACGTAACGTTGTTCCGCACGTGGCGATCTACTGAATCTACCCAAAGTAAGCAGTGTGTATGATGTGAATGGTTGCTGCACATACAACAGACAATAGGACAATAGCTTCAACAAAGACCCAAAAACGTGCGAGAAAAGTGAATCATCGCTAGAAACGGAATGCCTAGGTAAGCATTATCCAACTAGAATATTTCCAAGTTTTTGAAATAATGCACATAAAAATGAATAGTAGCCTTTTCCGATCGATTTCTAAGTTGGAATATGAACTGCTAATATGAATCGATTTAGATTGTGTTGATGTTCCAGGAGATGCACAGCATAGCTGTAGTGCACTAGAAGTTCATGGTTGCAAGTTTGTTGTCAGATTAATACATCATTTTCTTAGGTAAACAGATTGAAGAAATGGTGCATTCATGGTAGTTAATGGCAGTTCTTGTCCTCACAGTGGAAATCAGGTTCATGTGTCAGTGCCCAATTGCCACACACTATATGATTCATGGTAATACTTTGTAGCTTCTTGTTTTTCCTTTCTCTTTTTCTCATTTTTCTTTTTTTTTTCTTTTTGTATATGTGTATTAGATTTGTATATACAGATTGGTATGCTCATTTGTACTTTTGAAATTTTGTTCCTTGTTCCACTTATAAAACTTGCCTTACATCAACAATTTAAAAAATAAATAAAAAAATTACCTCGCCATTTTTAAAAAAGTTCCCATTTTACATTAGACTTATTTTACTTCTTGCACAAAGTGCTTAGAACTTTATAGATGTAGTTAAATATGTTGGCTGGTATATCCTGAAACTAATGAAAGACCCAGTTACAAGCCTTGCCCATGAGCAGTGAAGAAATGTAAAATGTTTAGTGATTGATTCTTTCACTGCACATCAATGTTTAGACAGAAAAAGTATTGATTTTTCATTTTTCAAAACTTTGAAGACTTTAGTTTATTATTATTTTTGCAAACAATACAGTACTAATGCTTGCACAACATATATAATCCATGTGATATGAATTTTGAGTACAAACAAAGACTTGTTCTGTGAGTCCTCTAAAACTTTGTGAACCTGGGCACGTGTGCTGAATTCCTTGCCATAAATTGGCCCCTGCTTGTCATAATACTAGAGAAGAATGATAGAATCCGAAATGAATGAGGCTGAATGGTCGAGCTGGCCAGAAGCAAGAGCGGCTGCGAGGGACAGGGGCAGATGGAAAGCCAGCGTTGCAGCCTTATTTGCCATTGGGCATGGGTAGTGATTGTGATTTCATAATACAAAGCATCCCATAAAATTAAGTATCATTTGTGTAGACCCCAAAACGAGAATATATATGCTGGTGTCCAAAATTAATGTGATAAACATGAAATCGTGAATAATGCAAAATCCACACGGCAGAGTTTAATGACAGTTGGTACGGTCATACATATATGTCAATAAAGCAGCAATACATGACCGAAAAGGAATCCCATCACCGCATGAGAAGGAAGCATGCGCATGACAGCATGGCAGTCCAAAAGTGATTCAGAAAGTGATGCAGATTTCGAGGGACTAATAGGGAGTATGGTTATCCTGAACAGCTATACAACTTACACAATGAGTCCTCATGCTGTTTACAAGACTGTGAATGAAAGTTTAGGGCATTAAGTGCCATTCCTCCCCCAAGGTGCATTGGAGTCCCAGGAGGGTTCTGGGAGGGGGCTGCCGGTTTACAATTGCTCTTCCGAGGGTATCCACGACATGCTCTACCAGATTCGGGTTTGGAGATCTCATGGGCCACTCTATCCTATGAATATCCTCACTCTCCAGGTATTTGTTGAGTAGTCCAGTCCTATAGCGGTAGGTGTTATCGTTCATAAAAAGGAACTGGAGGCCAACAGTTCCCCTGAAAAGCTGTACATAGGACTGTAGGATGTCATCCCTGTAGTGGCAGTAATTAGGGGGCCTCCTGAAAACTCGTACAGTAGTGTGCATCCATCTAACATGATGCCAGTAGTGGTCAATTTCCCTAATGTTGGAGGGAAGATTTTGGCTTCCCGCCTATCTCCAAATGTACACATGTTGAGAATCGAGGTTTTGGGCTGTACCATGACTAGTTTCTGAAGAGAGCACAGCCCTTTGATCAGGGGTCCAAGTGTGAGGTTGTTGGGCCCAATACAGATGGTCCCTTTTGTGCAGTGTGGAAGGTAGGATATAGACCATTGGCCTTCTTGTATACAGACCTCCCTCGTGAAGTCTTCTGTAAACTGTTTGCATCGATATTGTGGTTCCAGTGGCAGAGTAGACCTGCTGCGAGAGTTGCCTGGCTGTTGACTCCCTATGGCAGCAGGCTGTTAGAGGCAAATACTAGCCTTCTTGACTTGTTGTGGCTCATGAGCGTCCTTGCCCCAGCCTTCTGGTTATTGTTCCAGTTTTCTGGAAACGTCTGCAGAGGTTGGAGAACACTTGAACACTAGGTTGGAGAACACATTTAGCCATTTTGTTACCTCAGCTTGCAGTTATCCTGCTTCCAACCTGCCGATCACTCTCCACTGAAATGAGTCTTCTAAGTGATAGTGCGGAGCCATTCTTCCACTAACAGTCCAACTCAAGCTTCAATTGCCACACCCCACTCAGAACCTTTATCAAGGTCACATGGCCGCCCTGGTGGCGCAGTGGTCTAAGCGCTGGCTTCTGACCATTCATCCGAGAAGGATCCGGGTTCGAATCCCAGTGAGGCATGGATGTTGTGTTTGTCTTACAGCACTGGTTCTCTCCCTTCCCTGGAGTCAGTGGCCCTAAATTAGGGATGGGTGACTGCTTATAGCCCATTGAGTTGCTCTCACAGTGGTCATTAAATCTCCATTAAAAAAAAAGTCACATGTCTGCCAGCTTTATGACGTATGGTTGTCATTTGCATATTTCTAAAGCAGCTAGCACTATGTTGCTTGGGTATGTTGACTTAAATTTCTTCTTGCTCATGTTTCTAAAACCTTAAAGTGATTATGTAACTGGTGGCCTTTACCATGCTGTCATGCTTTTGTCAAAATTAAGACATCTGAAAAGGTTTCATGTACACACACGCACATTTTTGTGTGTGTGATGTAAAAATGGGTGGATATATGCATGCACTTTAATTTCAATAATGAATTTTTCGTAAAAAATAATAATACATTTTCAAATTAATATCCCTAAATGAAGTGTAAATTAGTGCAGGATAATTGATGTTTATGTACTACATTTTACTATTTTTATTCCAGATATGACATAATTATTAGCAATGATCTGAAGCCCTGGCTCATAGAGGTGAATGCTTCCCCTTCTTTAACTGCAACAACAGTGAATGACAGAGTTATGAAGCAAAAACTTATTGATGATATATTCAACATATCCTTAGCACATGGCGATTTTCCAGAGTATGCATTTTTTCTACTCCAAAGTATTGGTACAAAGCAATGACTCATTTTGTTTATATTAATTTAGCCTTATCTCTCAAACAATTTTTTTTTTCTTGTACTGTGATTTCCAAATTATTTGTAAGTATAAACCGTTTGTTCTTTCATCTATACTCATGGTAAGGTTTTGATTTCAGTACTGTTGTTCCCCAAATGGTATAGTCTGGATGTTGTTGCATGTTCCACTGTGCAGGTGAAATATAGAAAGATAATTGTTTAACATAATCATTCATATATTTCATATGACTGTCATCATCTGGCATTGATTATATGAAAAAACCCTATTGGGAGAGGGAGGTACTATTGGGAATGGATCTTAGTGCCCAAACTTTTTTTTTTTTTTGCCATGTAATTAAACTCAAAGTACACCTGATCTGATGCCATCTGTTATATAAATGAGGAAACTATAATTCGTTACTTTTTCAAGTCATCTGCTCAATTTTTAATTCTTTTGAAGGTTTGGGCAGTTATTAGGATCTTTGCTATTATAAAGTTGTACACTATTCTAGAGGATAATGCTTACTTTGGCATTCCTTGCTAGCGATGAAAGCATTTCACACAAGTGTTTTCCGGTTTTTGTTGATGTTATTGTCCTAAAGTCCGTTGTATGAGATGAATAACTTTACTTCTCATACTTTTCACTGGGTATACTCATTGGATCTTCACTTTAGGATTCAAACACATCAATTTTTACCGTTCTTTATACTCAAAATTTTCGCCCAATCTCTGGGCATCCTCAGGAGCGTTGCGACTTTACCGCCGATGTTCGTGGTTAACTTCGCGCTAATGGAGTCCAACACTCCATGGTGCCATTCGTCGGATATACTTTCTTGGATATATTTCGTTATCAAGCCCGGCTAGCACCATCTGTGTGGCATATGTGGCATATGTGTGAAATATTTATTTTTACAGAAGAAATGTTTTTCCCCATGAATATGAAACTGTCTAGCTAGCAGAATAAAAGCAAGAAAAGTTTTATCTGCCAGGGAAGAATTGTCTGATCTCATGAATCAGGACTTCAAAGCAATGTTTAGAGGAAAGACGGCAATTCCGTTGGAATAAATATGCCAGAATATGGTCTGCCAAGTACATTTATGTTGCAAGGCTACCATAAACTGTGAGACTAGTTGTCTGCAATATGAATACCAGTCACTAACTGTCTCAGTGGATGTGGTAACAGTGCCATGTGAGGTTTCTTCAATCTCCTCATTGTAAGACAATCCTTTGGCAAAACAATACATCAGAATCATCACTCTATCTATAGGAATTTGAGCATAAAAAAAACCCACGTACCAAGTGTACAGGAAGAGTACTCATCATTCCCTAAAGCGTGCTTCTTCCGACACCTGAATTGTCCTAAATGATGAGACGCATCGACACGTAGAGTCATGAGATGGCTAAACACATTTCACGTGCAAGAAGAGCGGAGGCGAGCTGAAGTGCTACCGTGGCACCATCTATTATTGCTTTCAGAACTAGCTGTCGGCAGTACGTGGAAGTTTAGCCCTTTGTTTTTGGCATGGGTTTGTTATACACCATGTAGTCAAGTCTGCCGTCTTTCTGTGTCATGGGGCATATGACCAAAAATGGTAAGTTCCATTACTTTCATGCTCAAAGATAAAAGAGATGGAAGCATGGAGAGATATTATCTTTTGGTTGAATGATCTAAGATTTTGCTCGCTATGTAGCCATACACTGAAGTGCCAGAAAAACTGGTACAGACGAGCTTATGCAAAATACATAGCAACATCACCTATGCACGTACTCGGTTGTGTCCACCAGTGCATATACTACGATAGATGGCGACATATATATATATATAAACCCTGCCTTCTCGTGGTGCATCCTGTTCCCACTAAAGGGGCTCTGACGACCGCCAATAGCGGTATAACTATACCATCGGGATCAGAGGAAATGCTATCCCACACTCACCAACCCGCTTGGCCAGCGTGGTGAGTTATGGCCAAACACCTCCAAAATGACTCTACAACTTAAATCTTGGCCCTCAGCTGGAATGTACCTGGCCAAGGCAGCGGCCAGTGCGACATGAAGGCAGAGGGTGCTAAGAATCACCGGAGGACCGGACTAGGCTGCCATCTGATGCTGACCTTGGCTATGTATAATGGATGCTCCCTATCTTCTGATTCAAGGCTTCTTGAATTGGAAGAGGAACTACAAAGGATCAAGTGGGACATCGTTGGGCTAAGTGAGGTAAGGAGAAAAGGAGAAGATCTCATTGAACTGAAAAGTGGACATCTCTTCTACTATCGTGGGACAGATACTGGCAGAACTAGTGGTGTTGGATTTTTAATAAACAAGAAACTGAAGGATAAAGTGGTAGAAGTTGAAAGTTCCTCTGACAGAGCTGCACGACTCGTTATCCAAATCTCGAGAAGATACCAAGCTCAGATTATTCAAACTTATGCACCCACCACAAGTCTTCCTGAAGAAGAAATTGAAGAATTTTATGAGGAAATTCGTCATCTAAATAATAAAGGTAAGCAGCACTTGAAGATAATTATGGGAGATTTCAATGCAAAAATAGGGCAACGGCAACAGAATGAAACTTCAGTAGGTAATTTTGGTCACGGCAACAGAAACCAGCGTGAAAATACTCTCGTTGAGTTTGCAGAGGCAGAAGGATTTTTCATCTTGAACTCCTTTTTCAAGAAAAAGCCACACAGGAAATGGACATGGAAACATCCAATTGGGACGACAAGTGAAATTGATTTTATTATGTGTAACAAAAAATTCGTCATCGAAGACTGCACTGTGCTGAACAAGTTCAACACAGGTAGTGACCATAGATTGGTGAGATGTAAGATGCACCTCAACACTAAACTCGAACGTGTCAAGCTCATAAGACAAACAAAATGTATTGAGATAACCAACCTTAAAAAACACCATAATACTTTCAAGTTGGAACTGAAGAACAGATTCTCTGCTTTAGAAGGCCTAACATAGGAAGAAGTGGATATTTCTGAAGTTAACAGAAAAGTAACCAAAGCTCTTATGGAAACAGCAACAAAATTAGCTTGGTCTAAGAACAGGTTGCATGTGAACAAATTATCAGGAAAAACCAAAATGTTGTTGCAAAAAAGAAGAGAGATGAGGACAACTAAAGAAGATGTGACTTCCAAAGTGGAATATATAGAGCTATGCAAGACAGTACGAAAAAGTATCACTGAAGACGTAAGGAAATTCAACTGTGAGCTAGTGAGGAAAGCAATTGAAAACAACCAAAGCCTAAAGGTAGCAAATGGACATCTCAGTAAGAGAAGAAAACAGATTATGGCACTGAGAAAAGAAGATGGTTCTGTAACAAGAAATAGTGGCGAAATTTTGACAAGAGTGAAAGATTTCTACTCCAAATTATATGAGAGGGATGATACATGTACTCCAGACATCAGGCGAAGGTACCAGTACCAGAGTTCTTCCAGTCCTCCCAGCAGAAGTTGCACGTGCAATCAAGAGCATGCAGCGGGGAAAAGCTCCAGGAGAAGATGGAATTACTGTAGACATCATACAAGAAGCAAGTGGAGAAATCGAAACAGTACTCGCCCAAATTTTCACTCGATGCCTTAATGAAGGGAAGATTCCTTAGGATTGGAACACCGCTTCAATGATCCTGCTACATAAAAAAGGTGACATTGAGGATCTCGGAAACTACAGACCTATCAGCCTCCTCTCAGTGGTTTATAAAATCTTCACTAAAGTTCTTTCACACTGCTTAAAGGTAACACTGGACATGGCTCAACCAAGAGAACAAGCTGGATTCAGGAGTGGCTACAGCACAATAAATCATATCCACCTACTGAGAGAACTAATTGAAAGAGCGAGGGAATATGAACTTCCATTGTGCATGGCTTTTATCGATTATGAAAAAGTCTTTGATTCGGTGAAACCATCAGCAGTTTCAATGGCTTTGAAATCCTGTGGTATTGAAGATGCGTACATTAATATTATTAATAACATCTATGAAAATGCAAGTACAAAGATTCGGCTGTTTGAAAATACAACACACATAAAAATTGGAAAGGGAGTGAGACAAGGTGACACCATATCTCCGAAGCTCTTTAATGCCACATTGGAAAATGTCTTTCAATCACTGAACTGGGAAAACAAAGGGATAAAGATTAATGGAAATTATCTAACCCACCTTTGTTTTGCTGATGACGTAGTCATTTTTGCAACTACTCCATCAGAGCTGCAAAGTATGATCTAGGAACTTGCTGACAAGAGTAAAGAAGTGGGATTAAAAATGAACTTTCAGAAGACAAAAGTGATGTTCTATGCTTTTACAAGAAATGAAGATTTATCGATTGATGAAGAAAAACTGGAGATAACAGACACATATGTTTATCTTGGACAGCAGATATCAAGTGAGGGTCACATTGACGAAGAAATTAATCGGCATACAAAACTTGCCTGGAGAGCTTTTGGAAGAAACAGCATAATTTTCAAGAGCAATATGCCATTATGTCTTAAAAGAAAAGTGTTTGATCAATGCATCCTTCCAGTGCTTACGTATGGTGCAAAGACGTGGACCTTAACTAAAAGAGACATACAAAGGCTGCAGACAACTCAAAGGAGCATGGAAAGGTGCATGCTTGGTATAACCAGGAGAGATAAGAAGAGGAACTCGTGGATCCAAAAAATGACGAGAGTGGAAGACATCATGATCAGAGTTAAATCCCTGAAATGGCAATGGGCTGGACATACTGCCAGAAGGACAGACCATCGATGGACAGCCGAAATTTTAGATTGGATTCCAAGGGACAGGAAAAGACCCATAAGAAGACCACATGGGAGATGGGTGGATGAAATTCGAAAATATGCAAGAGTGACATGGAGGAGACTGGCACAAGACAGACCGTTGTGGAGGAAACTTGGGGAGACCTTTGTCCAGCAGTGGATTGATAATGGTTGACAATGATGATGATGATGATGATATACATATAAATCGTTTGGGCCTGGGCTCTATCTTGCAATATAAAATTCAGGCTCGGGATGATATACCATGGGCACGGACGGGCTTGGGCTCTGAAAATTGAGCCCAAACTCAGCTCCACTATACACCCAGAAAGATGAAAAGGTTGATTCTTAAAGAAAATAGTAAGTTCTTGTCATAATTCAAACAAATGCATAAGCACTTTGCCACATGAGAGCCTTCTGATATCTGTGTGTTTTAAAACAGTAACATGCTCGCTGTCCATGTCCTTGCATAAGGA
Source organism: Macrothele yani (assembly GCA_039090855.1). Lineage (NCBI taxonomy): Eukaryota > Metazoa > Arthropoda > Arachnida > Araneae > Macrothelidae > Macrothele > Macrothele yani. The sequence continues at coordinate 40,631,317 of CM077004.1, forward strand.
AGTAAATTGTCTGGAATTAGTTGGTCCTGATTTTATAAAGTTGACTACTTTCATAGCTACATCAAACAGACATTTTAATTGTTGCAGCATTCATCTCGATGCAAAGGTGTGGCTATGAATACTACAATGAATCCAAGCAGTGCTTTTTTTTTCTGGGAAAAAAGGTGCTGGTACTCACCCTGAAGATGTTATTACAGCAACTTCCACACTTTTAACATATCCTCCGATATACCCTCGTCGTGTCTGGATCGCTTCTTGCTTTTGGTATCAACTGCAGAATGATGACCTTGGAGCAGCCATGAGTCCACATATTTGCTAGGGTTGAACTGAGTGAGAGGAGGTCCTACTATCCTGACGAACATCAGTGCAGAAGTTGTCCGTACAAGCAGAGATGACCTAGATGAAGTTACTGTAAGATTCATCTGAGAGAAACCCCTTTCACATTCACTGGAAGATATTGCAATTGTGCTCAAAGTGTGCTTTAAATAAAATAGTATGTTCTGGACTTTATTTACTTGACAATACTCATGTAAACCACAAACTGCTTCTCTTTCATTTAAGCGGAATTTGCGTGCTAACTTTCTAATTTCAGCTTTACCAAATGTCAGATGCTTCCCCGGATTTTCTGGCCAGTACTTGGAATCTAAAATCTTGGCACATTCACGCAAATCAGCATCATCTTCAATCAAACGTTTTCCAACGGCCTCTTTCAGACTTTTATAGAAAGCAGATGAACTTATTGCAGGACTGTGTCTTTCATTTGTGTGGAGCTCAATCCCTTTGCACTTCATGTTCTTCTGACTTTGAAGAGACATACTGTAGTACGGACCAGGATTTTCAATTCTTTCCTCAAGAAGTTGAACTGTATTCTTTATCTTCCTGTCTGCTTTGTACAAGTCAATATTTTCCTTGTAAATCTAGACTTAGTTTCACACATAAGGCCCAAATCAAGAACAAACTCGCATGGCGTTATTTTTCTTAAAAGGCCCTCGTAAAGACAGCGATCTGTTTTGCTTCTTCTGCTGTCTTCTTTTGCCTCCTGAAAGTGATGGACGAGGTCTTCAAAGTCTTGCCACACTGCAGAAACAATGTGAAAGCTAGATGCAACCCAGCGAGTGCTTAAAATTCTGCCAAATTTAAGAAGTTGAAGTTCTAGAGTCGTTGCACATTCCTGTAGTTCCATAGCATTCTTAGGTGAAGCATGATAAGTCACATAAAGTTTGTCCATGAAACTCTTAGAGCGATTCACTCCTGCCGCATTGTTCACTGCTGAGTCACTAACAGACAGTTCAAGGCAATGGCTAGCACAATGCCAGAAAATAACACTAGGAAACTTGTCTTGCATTAGCGTCAATTCGTGACCACTATGTCTTTCATTAGCCTCAATTTGTGAACACAGTACCATCTGCCGGAATATTTATAATACATTTTTCTGTCAGTAAATTGCAATTTTTTAGCATCTTAAGACAAAAAGTGCCTGGTACTGCGTACTGTTGCATACCGCCAGAAAAAAAAAGCACTGCATCCAAGAAATATTTGCACATATATTTTTTAATGCGAGTAACTAAGCCCAGGAAGTTTTTTGTCATTGATTTTGCACCATCTGTACAAATTCCACACCAAAACCATTCAATTTGCTTTTCTTCAAAATATGAGTTGATTAAAGTAAAAATGTCTTCACCAGTTGTACGGTCTTTTAACAGGCAATAAAAAAAGCATGCTTTCCTGTGTTTTACCATCATTCAGGTATTGTACAAAAGCAATTAACATTGAGAGATGAGAAACGCCTGTGGTCTCATCTAACTGCAGAGCATACACAGGACTTTTCCTCACCCATTCTGTAACAGATTCAACATCCTCAGATATATCGTGGATTCAGCGAGACACTGTGTTATTAGAAAAGGGTATCATGTCCAATTTCTTTGCCGAATCATCACCAATACTGTTTCTGGAATGCTTGGTGGTACACAGAGTTATATAAAAATAAAATGTATCTGCATACACAACCATTGAAACAGAAAACTTGCTGCAAACCCACAGTGCACAAACCATGATAACAATAGAATTAGGTAATTTATAGAAAAATTAATAAAACAGTAAATAATAGTTAAAACATTAGATTCCAATGAGGACAAAATGAGTACATTGCAACTGAATGTGCAGTAACGTGTCTGAAATGGACCTTTATGGCAAAATATTAAAATATTGGACTGTGAACCTCATAAAAATAAGAGACTAATTAAAGAAAGGTTTTATATCCAGAAAAACAGTTCTATTAATGAACCTTCAAAATTTATAAATAGCATTTTCAACAACTTAATTCAAGAATAACAGACTTACAAAATACATAAGGAAAAGGATTTAATTTAATAACTGGCAACTGCAAGAGAAACCTTCCAATAAAATTTTAATTCTTTCTGTGTAAACAAAACTTTTGATGCAGTTCCTATAGATTGAGAAACAGGTCTTGATAAAATTGTTAACAAGTTCTTTAGTATCTCTGTTCAAGTTGTCAACTTGTAATTGTTAATAAGTCCATAATAAGTCCATAGTGGTTGATGATGATAGTAATTAACACGTAATAAGCAAACAATTCTTGTGATCCGTAAATATGTCTAAGAAACTTTTATTGTTATCTTCATTTAATTCCCTGCAAAGGTTGTCCGTTAGCTGTGCTATGTTTGCTCGCTGTTCCGCTTAAAACTCCAGTTCGTTTTCTTCTGTCCTGCCTTCGATCATCTCTCGCGCTGCGCTGTCGAGAAATCCCCTAACCTACCGGTCCACCTAAGACCTCCCAGCCTGCCCTGGGACAATTACCTCGTCGTACTTTTCGGGACCGCTTGCTGTCCTAGACCATGGACAACTGTTATCTTGCCTCCTCTCCCCTCGTGACCAAAAAATGCCCTTCAGCATATCTGAAAGTTCCCCATGAGAAACAAACATACCGCCCTCGGTAAATCTAAAGCCTCAAAGTAAAATGTGAGGGGCTAGTCATTTGTCGGCAGCATTGAAATACAAACCTGTAATGCATCAAAAGAGGCACGTTAGAGTTAATCTCCATTCAACATACAAAGTGCAAATACTAAGCATAGACAAAATGACAAAATGTCGTCTTAGTAATTAACCGTGCATCCGGTGTCTAATGGGGAACAGACTCTGAGAAATTTCTCTCGCACTTTGTGGAGACAAAGGAAGGGGAGCACGAGATGGAAAAAGGTTGCATTTTGAGATTTGATATGAAATCCTAAAATCCAGTATAAAATCTCTATAACAAAATCTAGATACCAGAAACATCTGTGAAAGCAAAAGAACTCAGAAGATGTAAAAAATAATTGAAAGTTCTTCAAGTTAAAATTGAATTAAAATAAAAATTAAAAAAATATATTAATCTGAGTAAAGCCTTGAGTAAGTGTTATAATTGCAGTAAATAACATTTTTTTTTAATCTACAAGTAAAAACTATCTGCAAAATTTGCTAATAATTTGGAAACTATCCACGTACAGCATATGCTCATACATCTACATTCTGCTACTCTGGTGGTGCTCTTGTTGGAGAATACTCCGCAGCTGTGAAATTGGTACATTTTGTAAGGTCTTGCACCTTCGAAAAGGCTTCCTAGCAAATTCCTTTTTAATTTTTGGAAACAGCTGAAAATTGCTTGTTGCAAGCTCTGAGTGGATGTACAGGATGTCACAGCTGTTTGATTTTTTTATGCTCCAGGCAAGCCGTAACTTGCTGGGTTTTGTGTTCACTGGTATTGTGATGAAGAAGGAGAAATCCCTTGACATGCTGCTCCATCTCCATAATCATTTTGGTTGAAACAATTTCAGTATAGTATTGGCCATTTATTGTCAATTTCTTAAGTAATGTGTCTGTGACTACCACTCCTTGGGAACTGAAAAAAAAAAAAAAGAAAAACCTGTTGTGAACATTGTCTTTCTTTAGTGAAAGTCTTGTATGAAGATTTGGATTCATCTTTCACAACCAAAACATAGTTGTAAATCTTTTTGGGAGTTGTATAGTAAGAAATCTATGTCTCATCTCCCATGACAGTGTCTGTTAATCATTTGGGGCCCACTAGGTTCAAATATTGACAGCATCTCCTTACAGGAGTTAACTATCTTTTTTTTTTTTTTTTTTTTTTTCTGTTCTGTTGGTTTGTAGGGTACTCATTTGGCACAAATGTGACAGAACTTTAAGTGTTGATCAATAATTGTTTTCGCACTACCAGTCAATACACTGAGATTTGAACTTCCTACCTGAATAATGATGTGTGTTTTTCTTAATGAGTTCACAAAAAGCAGTGATGGCTCTCTCATTCACAATCTCCTTTGGTCTTCTTGCACGAGGGTGACCTTTGAAGTTGCACCTTCCATTTTTGAATTTGCACATCCAACCTGTAATGGTGCCATATGAACAGGCATGATCCCATGTACTTCTGATAAATCAGCGTGAATTTTTTGGGGGGTTGTTCCAAGCTGCATCTTTGTGAAAATGTAAAATCTTTCCCTGTGTTTAGTAAGCTTCATAGCAAAAATGAACTGAATTTTCTGGAACTTAAACTCTGTCAGCAAAGATAGAAACAAATGATGATACAGCCTTCATTTTGAACACATAATGTCAAGTTTAGACAAGCTTTCAAACAAGGCATAGCTTGTTAACTATGGATGAACTAGTACAAATCCACAGATATATGTCAGAAACATTTAGAATGCCCTGCATACCTAAAAGAAGCTAATTTGTATAGTGCAGATTCCCATATAAGTGCCTACTATGTAACACATTAACTAGGGTTGTTTGGAGATGGGGTGCAGGATATGCCATCTGACCATGTTGTATTACTTGAATTATCCTGAAACAATCCTGTGAACTTGCTAATTCTTCTTTTGCTTTTCTTTCTTTTCAGTGTAAAGTGGAACAAGGTTCCAGAAAAATCTTTGCTTGGAAACTTTGATATTTTGTGAGTAATTTTTCACCCTTTTTAAATTTTGCTTCTTTAATAATGCTGCATATTGTTAATAGACTTCTTTAGGTAGATGTGTTCAAACTTGAAAATTTTTTTGTTGCTCATGTTATTTTCTCTTTGTTTCTGAGCTTTTGTTTTTCATAGTAGTTTATTTATAACTTGTCTAACTTAGCTGTTGAATACTTCACATACAATATGTTTGACTTTTAACTGTACTGTCTGCTACTCATCCATTTTGCTTAACATTTCCCAGAGCTGTCTGTTTGTTTGTAATGCAGAAATATAAAGAGAAGAATGTAGCATCATCTTACCACAGGATTCATGCAAGTGTACAGGTGGTTAAAAAAAAAAAAAAAGAATTGCTGAACTCTCAATGACTGTACAGGTGTGCGGCGATACACTGAGTCTAGGAAGAAGCCATTAATATTTAAGGCACTTAAATAAAAGTGGAACACAATTAGTAATATCAGTTAGTTTAGTGAAATGGCAAATATTTAAAAGCGCACACACACACACACACACACAAAATTGTTATAAAAATCAGATGTAAACTATTCAAGTAATTCAATCTAGTTGCAAACAGCTTTCTTATATTACTTGATTGTCCATTTTGTGCAAAAAAAAAGCAACAACACTTGTATTCCAATGTCCAAAAGCAAGTTTTCACACAGAATTACGAAATTCTATCAAGATCAGCAGGGGTGGAATAGGACAGATCTAATACAAGGACAACTGACTATACACTAAAAAAAATAGTGTTATTATCATGAATACTGCATCATGTTTTCAGACACTTAATGGCACATGCTGATTTGGTACAAATGTATTTGCCATCAACCATTCTGAATGCATTGCAGGGTGAATGAAGGTCTCCCAAGTCTCTTCTATAAGTATCTGTCTTGAACAATTCTCTTTAATGTCACTCTGCCGTATGTTCGAATTTCATCCACCCTTCTGGGTCTTTTTCTGTCCCTTGGTCAGGACTGGACAAATATGTTCTGGATCTAGGAGGCAGGTGAAAAGAATTCAACTTCAAAGAACATATAAATGCAATGTGTGATGTTGATACTAGAATAGAAAATAATATACTGTATTTTCTGCCATTTTCTTTTCACCCAAACCACTTATTCTTAAATAAAATTCCAATCTGGTGCATGATTTTCTTTTCCCAATCTTCCAGTTGCTTTAAACCTAGGATATTTTTTTTTATTTTATTTAAGTACAATTAGCTGAAGTTAAATTTTGCACATATAAACTCAAACTACTATGTATTCCTTCCTATAATCTGCAGACCGTGAAATACAAGATATTTCTCCCTTTCATTTAATCCTCTGTGGTGTATCTGCAGACTAAGATTTAAAATAAAATCCTCACCTGTTGTGTTGATCTCCAACCATAATTTCCGATGGAAAACTCACAATTCACAGGATGACCCAGAAGTCCAAAGAAGTAAGAAAGGAACAGAACCATCATTTTTAGGTACTTTTTTATTACTTTCAAATGAATAAGGAATAAAAATCCCGCATTTTTTCAGCATTGCTGTAGTTCATTAGCTAGACCTGAAAATCCATAGAAACTACTGAAAATCTCTAGTATTTGGCATTTCTGAAAATATTTTAACTTAAGGCTCTACGAGACCCGCCATCTTGTATTGCTGCCTTCTCTTATTAACCAACAGGCAAGCGTATTTCACAAATTGCTCGGGCAATTTTGCACATTTTGGAACACCGTTTGTGGCTAACACAATATATATGATAAATAAAGAGTTCCCTGGTTTCAGATTTTCATTTTGGACCCTTTAAGTATTTTTTATTAATTAATAAAACTATGAAAGATGTCTTGTTATGACTTTTGCTGCAGATAAAAAATGAAGGGAAAGGTCAATAAAAATTCTGAAACCAGGGAACTCTTTAGTTATCATATATCTTGTGTTAGCCACAAACAGTGTTCCAAAATGTGCAAAATTGCCCGAGCAATTTGTGAAATACGCTTGCCCGTTGGTTAATAAGAGAAGGCAGCAATACAAGATGGCGTGTCTCGTAGAGCCTTAAGAGTGAACAGCCTTAACTCATGTGATTTGCAAAGTGATTACCAAAGGCAACATGTGCTGTTGTATAGCTCAGTGGGCCACTTTTTGTTGCATCATATTTTCTGTCAAAATGTTCATAAGTAGTAAAAAGAAAAATTATTTCCATCTCTTTGCTGCTCTCTACTTTTTTATTGCTCTACATTTTTTTCTTTTAGCACATTTTTGGTACTTTTGCAATACCACCTCTCCTGACAATTACCATGAGGATCTTTTAAAACTTTAAAATGCTGTAAAAATACTTTTTTTTTAATGGTGTACTATCCGCAGGACCTAAAATTATAATTTCAAAACAGATAGTTTGTGGACTATTCTACAGAAATCATGGTATTTACTGCAAGTTATAAATTTTAAACTTAAAAAAAAAAGATGGGTACCAGTAGGGATTTATCCAAGAATTTCATATTGAAGAGGTGCTGAGAAATTCTGAGGGGCATGTTGGGTGAAAGGAAATATTTTGAAGGATGAAAATATGGTGAAATATTTAGGCTTTTAACCTAGGATTAAAAATGGGGAAAATTTCCAAAAAGTGGAGAATGGCTGATTTTTTATTGTTAAGAATGGTTATATAATGAGAAAACCTTTTTCAAAAATTACATGCTGATTAATTTGGTTTTGTGTGCTTTTATTTTTTATCTCTCATGGCTAAATGCGTTCTTAAACAAGACTAAAGAAAAAAGTATACATGTATTGCTGACACAATGGATACTGATATTTTTACAAATCTTGTGCTTGCTGACACGATTCAGAAGTATATCTGCAAAATCTGTGACAGACTAAAATGAAGAAATACATACATTTGTTTTATGGTTGTATGATTGACTTTAAACATATGAATTAAACAAGAAAAAAACAGGAAAGAAACACGACTACTGTATTACATGAACTTACAGTTAGAGAAGGAAAGAAAGGCAAATTATTGTACTATGGTAGAAGATACCACAAGTTAAAGCTGGAAAACACATGTAAATTCTAACTGCTATTGACATCTGTGGTATATGGCAATAAAAAGACTAATATACAAAATTCAAAAGTGTAAAAATATATATCTTTATGTGTGTGTTTGTATGTTACACACCTCCAAATAAAGGGATGTTGAGATTTTTTGTGAGAGGGTGCTAATGAAATTTAGGGGTGTGCTGGAGGAGTGTTAGGGAATGTCAATAAATCCTTGGGTGCTAGTTCCTAATTTCTAGGTGTTAGGGTGATCTGGCACCCAAAATTTGTCAAGCCCTGCCCTTGGTGTAGTATTTCAGTTGTTCAATGATCAGTTTTTCTTTCAATATGCCCACCCCATTGCCACTTGAGCGTTTTTACTTTGATCAGATATCATTCAGTCTTGCTATTTTTCTGATCCATGAGTTTTTTTCACTTTGTTTTTGTTGTTTTTTGTTTTTCTTGGTTATGCCAAGTATGTGGCTCAAGCTTATGTTTGTTTGCCAGAGATAGAGCAGGTTCATTGAATAAGTATGTCATGATACCATCAGTGATATATTGACAAATTGCTTGAACACATGCTGTTCTGATTGAAAGAGTTAGCACATCAAGAAGGAGAGAGAGAGAAAGAGAGAGAGAGATAATAGTAACATTTCCCATTTTGATATTTTCAACAAGGTTCCTACTGCTGGGTGTAGGTGAACGTGTCAATCAAGAGTAATACAGTTTCAGTGACATGCATTGCAGATACGCAAAGTAAACACTAGATTCCATGTTTATTTTAGAAGTCAGTGTCACAACTGGGAAAAAAAGTGGGAATTGAAAAGCACTCAGTTGAACCATAAGTGAAGTTTTAATGCTTATTCTTAAACCTAAGTTTCTGTTAACTTCAAGGTTTCCTATTTCTGCGAGAAAAAATTCAACCAAGAAATTAACTTGCTGTAAGAATTGACTTGAAGCACACACTTGAATAATGTCCATTTTTCTCCTACACTGGCACTGTCAAAAATAGTTTTAATTTTAAAGACATTACAAATTATTTAAAACTTTTTAATATGATTTTTTATTTGTGTTATTTTTTTTTATTCTTGTTGGTAACAAATTAATTTTATAATATACCCTGGTGCCCTCAAAACCTAAGTAAAAACACTATTTCGAAAGATTAAGACAAAAAGAAATATTAAGAATGACTCAAGTGTGGGATATGGTGGACCTACCACACTTGAGAAGGACGGTCCACCACAGAATCGACCTGGACTTTCTAAACGGCGTATGAGAAAGAGATCTCGGCTGAGTGAATGTAAGATTAGTGTATGGAATACTAGAGGTATAAATGGCAAGATGAGTGAGGTGATTGAGGAGATGAATAAGTATAGACTGGATGTGCTGTGTGTAAGTGAAACCAAAAAGAAGGAAATTGGGGTAGAAGAAGTGAATGGCACGGTGAGTGTGTGGTCTGTAGTATTGGATAATATGAGAGGACAGGCTGGTGTAGGTGTGATTTTAAGTGAAAAGATGAAGAACAACTTGATTCACTATAGTTGCATAAGTGAGTGAATTCTCTGGATTCGTTTGAAAGTGAAACTTCAGAGAATTGTAATTGTTGTAGTGTATGCTCCTTGTGACCTGGAACCTTCTGATAAGAAAGAAGATTTCTGGAATGAGCTAAAAGATGTTTTGAACCAGTTTGGTGCTAAAGAAAAAGTTACAATAGCAGGGGATTTCAATGCTAGAGTAGGTGTGCAGAATGCAATTTCTGACAATGTTCTGGGTAAGTTTAATGATCCTTGTGTGAATGAAAATGGTGAAAGATTAATTGAACTCTGCATTGAGAATGGTTTGTGTGTATCTAATACATTTTTCAACCTCAACCACAAGTATATACACACATATACTTGGGAAAATTGTACTCTTGGTCAAAAGAGTGTGATAGATTTTGTTGTTTACGATCAGCGTTTGAAACACTTAGTTGTTGACACCCGTGTGATGAGAGGTGCAGATTTTGGTTCTGATCATTACTTGGTAGTGTCACGAGTGAAACTTAATGTTGGTTGGAGGAAAAGGAATAGGAAGAGACCCAGGATAGAAAGAATAAAGGTTGATAGGCTCCTTGAAGATCATCAGCGGTACTCTGACTTACTCAGAGAACGACTGAAGGATCTGAAATCTTGTGAGAGGGATGTAGAAAAGAAGTGGGAATGTTTTAAGAACTGTGCTGTCACTGCTGCTAAAGAGGTCTGTGGCACCACAATAGTGGGTAACAATAGAGGTGATGCTTGGTGGAATAGTGAGATTGACGAGGCAGTAAAGAAAAAGAAGGAAGCCTATTTGGAGATGTTGCAAGGTAGAGTCTCTGTGGATGAATATCGCTGTAAGAAGCGTGAAGCTGCTAAGCTGGTTCGCCACAGTAAGGCAAAAGATAGGAAGGAGAAAGTGGAAAGGCATGAACTGGCTTTTTGGAAAGATAGAAAGTCCTTCTGGAAGTACATGAGACTCAGGAAAAATAGGGGAAACAAAGTTGTAAGTTGTGTGAAGAATGAGATTGGGGAAATTATATGGGAGCCCAATGAGTTAAGTGAGAGATGGGGTGAATACTTCTGTGAGTTATTAGATCAGGAGAGCAAAAATGATTCTGAGACAGATGCAGATGATGTCACAATGAGGGATGAAAGCACAGGAGGGATCTCAAGAGAAGAAGTGTGTAAAGCTCTAAAATCTCTTCAGAATGGTAAGGCTCCAGGAGTTGATGGCATAACTGCAGAGATGTTGAAGTATGGTGGTGACTCTATAATTGACTGGTTAACTGAAATTTACCAGTTGTGCTGGGAGTTAGGAATGGTCCCTCGGGATTGGAAGGATGCTATTATTGTTCCCTTGTATAAGGGAAAAGGTGATCAGACTGAATGCAAGAACTATCATGGTATTAGCCTACTGAGTGTGCCAGGGAAAGTGTTTGGTAAGGTTGTTATTGAAAAAGTATGGGGTCTTACATCATTGAAAGTATGGGATGTTCAGAGTGGTTTTATGCCTGGTAAAGGCTGCACTAACCAGATTTTTGCATTACGCATGATGATTGAAAAGTATCTGGTTGTTGGGAAGAAAGTTTTTACTGCCTTCATAGATTTAGAGAAAGCTTACGACCGAGTGAATAGGACACTTTTGTGGAAGGTATTGAATGAATATGGTGTTACTGGGAATCTACTTAATAGTGTAAAAGCCATGTATGCTGGTAGTAGAGCTTGTGTACGAGTGAATGGTGTTTTATCAAAATGGTTTTCCATTGGTGCAGGAGTTAGACAAGGTTGTGTAATATCACCATGGCTGTTTAATATATTTATGGACGCATGCATGCGTGAGGCCAAAATAGATAATAGTGGTTTATGTCTTGGTGATATCCATGTGTGCAGATTGCTGTATGCTGATGACACTGTCTTGATGGCAGAGAGCAAAAGTGAGTTGCAGAGTATGTTGACTCGGATACACGAAGTTTGCATGAAATTCAAACTGAGTATAAATAAGGAAAAACCAAAGTTATGGTGTTTGAGAAAGGAATGGGTAGCACTGAATGGAATGTAAGTCTAAATGGCACAGTGATTGACCAGGTGAGTGAGTTTGTGTATATAGGGAGCATGTTTGACAGAAAGAACAAGTTGGATGGTGAAATCAGTAGGCGAGTGAATTCTTCTTTGAAAGCCATAGCTGCTCTGGGAGGTTTTCACAGGAATGATGGGTTCTCTAGAGAGTCCCGCATGGCTGTGTATGAAACAGTAATTGTTCCTACTCTGATGTATGGCAGTGAAACCTTGGTACTGCAGAAGAAGCATAGGAGTCGTTTGTGTGCTGGAGAAATGCGTTACTTACGTGGGGTTTGTGGCAAGACACGATCTGATTGTGTGAGGAATGAAGATGTATTGCAGTTGTGTGATGTAAAGCAAAATGTTGTTAGCAAGGTGGAGACCAATATGCTTCGGTGGTTTGGTCATGTTGAAAGAATGAGGGATGAAATGCTTACTAAGAAAATATTTTCAACCCAAATGGCAGGAAGGAAAGGCAGAGGAAAACCAAGGAAGACATGGGTGGATCAGATTCAGGAGTGTCTGCATGAGAAAAAGATTATGAGTATGAAGTATAAAAGATCTTGTGTACGGCGTGTAATGGATATCAGTGAAGCACGAGTTGTATGTCAAGATCGCTGTAAATGGTGAAGTTTGATACCACAACAATAAGTAAAAATATCTGGAAGTTTATATTTCTTTTTGGAGCTAACCTCTGAATCTCAGAGAACAGCTTAGTGATATGTATGTATGTATGTATGTATGTATGTATGTATGTATGTATGTATGTATGTATGTATGTATGTATGTACAACTCCAAAATCAGACACAACAGCTTGTGGCAATTTGCATAATTGGGGACATCCAGTAAAAAACAGGTGCACATGCAAAATGTTGAATCGTGTGCACAGGGGTCACATGGTATCAGCTAAATGGATACAAGAGGAAATGGATGACATGTGTTTAAAGGAAAATCTGGACATGAAGGCATAAAAGTTACCATGCATAATTTACGTATGTCTTAAAGACATCATCTAGATGATTTCCCATGGGGAAGAAGTATCAGGAAGCTGGAAGAAGGCTACTGAGTGAGTGATGTTGCCAGAGAGTTTGGAATCGTGGATAATGTGGTTTTCAGGCTGTGAATTTCATGCAAACTCCATACATCCGGGACAACATACTCTGTAACTCACTTTTTTGTGCTCTCTGCCAATAGGACTGTATCATCAGCATACAGCAATCTGCAGGCACGGATATTATTAAGACATTAATCAGTATTGTGCATATTGGCATCACGCATGCATGCATCCATAAATATATTAAACAGCCATGGTGACATTACACAACCTTGTCCAACTCCTGCAACAACAGAAAACCATTTTGATACAACACCGTTCACTTGTACTGTTTTTCCCTGATTAAAAATACCCAAAGCAATACATTTGGTGTTGTCACTTCGCAAATCTTGACTCGTCAGTATTTGCTGCACAAATCACATTAGTTAAGGCCTTTGTTCACTTTTCAGTTGAAACATTTTCATTGATGCCAAGTTGTCTGTAGTTTCTACTGATTTTCAGATTTAACTATGGCTATGCAGAAAAATTTATGAATATTGGTCCTGTTTTCCTTTAAAAAAATTATTAATTTTTGCTCTTCATTCACTCAAAGGAAAACAAAAGCTACAAATTTTTTCGTACAGTTACTTTGTTTAATAAAATTATTTTTCTTACTTTTTTTGGACTTCTGGGTCATCCTGTGAATTGCAATTTTTATGTTGGACATTACGATTCGGGATCAACACCACAGGTGGGGATTATATGATGATTTTATCACAGCCTGTGGGCTACGTGTAAAAAGTTGTTTTCTGAATTTTATGGTCTGCATACTATACTGAGGAAAATATGCTATCTGTAAACATTTCTGAAAAGATTGTTACAAGAACCACATGAGAGTTTCATTGAATAAATATATTTTTTTGAACAATAACATCCAATCTATAAGAAACTCCATTTTGGCACAAGGATTTTCGTGAATAGAAAGACACAAAAATTTCAGAAAATTTGAACTGCATATTCTGTGGGAAATTCTACCACAGTTGTTTTCATACTCAATGAATTGTATAGCAGACATCAGGGCGTCACTGTGATAAAAGCCATGTCATGCTCATCAGTCTGTTGGCCTATTATTGACAAAGACATAGAAGCCCAGATCCAAAACTGCAATTCCTGTCAAGAGAATGTTTCCCTCCTTTCTGTGAAGGAGGTATCCTGGCCTATTCCTGAATCTTCTTGCGAAAGGATCCATCTTGGCCATGCAGGACAGCTCGAGGGGCAAACCATACTGGTTCTGATCGATGAAGGGCCCAAGTGGGAGTTCCATCAACATCCTCCGCAGCAGCTATTGAAGTTCTTAGAACACTATTTTCATGTTTTGGCCTACCTAAAAGTATAGTAAATTATAATAAAACACTTCTTTCACTAGTGGTGAATTCTGCACCATTTCATCCAAAATCCAATTGTCTGGCTGAGACAGATGTTCAAACAGTGAAAACTGCACAGAAGAAAATATCTCGAAGTACCTTGGGGGGGGGGGGGACCCAGAGCATTTCTTTTTCAACTACCACTGGCATTCACCTCTGGCTAGTACTGGAATTTCACTTGCTGTTGCTATGTTAGGGCATGTTCTGAGGAGCCAACTCGATTTATTTTTCCTGGGAGAAAGTTACAAGGAATTGTCATTAACCTCTAATCCTGCAGACTCCTTTAAAGCATTAAAGCAGGTGATAAAGTCTGGGTACAGAATTTTGGACATGGACCTGCCTGGGTTTCAGACTCAGTGGTTAGACCTATGGGGAATGTTAAAGTGACATGGGTATATGACTGCAGGAAGTTGTTGCCACCTCCTGGACCATATGTGAATTGCCGCAACACCACACAGAATAGTTATGGAGCCAGAGAAAACACTGCAGAAGGAATCCGAGACTCTGCCAGAGAATCTTTCCGCATCTGTTGTACTAGAACAGGAGCCTAACCAGGGCAAAGAAGTATTGTTAGATCAGAGATTGTTACATGCAAATTTCAATGAATTAATAGACATTATTATTTTTTAGAAATCAAACTGTAAGAAACTGCATTTGGGCATAAGGATTTTTATGAATAAAAAGACGTAAAAACTTGCAAAAAATTGAAATGCTTATTCTGTAGGAAACACTACCACTTGCCAGTGTGCAGTATCATCAGCAAGCTGTGAGCACCAATACCACACAACATTCATGGTCATAATTAGCTTAGACTAAAAACTTGCAGTTAAATTGCAGGTTTAAAAAGAGTTATTGCATGCTTATTTTATTACTTCTGCATCACTGTAATTGAGTTTTCTTTGTCTCCCTCTAGGTATGATGAAGAATTAACTCAGAGCACAAGTGTATCAGAGAAAGAAAGTTCTAAACAAAAATCAGATGGTGGTCGCTCAGGAGCTCGAGCAAAAGAAAAATCCACACCAAGATGGCGATAACATGTAGCTTGCTTAATTGAACAGTATTTATTGGATCGCTACATAAATAATCACTTTGATAAAGAAAAACTGCTTTCCTTGATTTTGCAAAGTAAAAATATGAAGATCTACCAATTATCTACCATTATCTCTCTGCATTGATTACCACTGTATTGGTTACCACTATTGCTGACACACAGACAATAAATATGATACTTTATTTTTTTCCTTTACATTATAATGTACCTCAAAGATTTGATAATGTAGTTTTATATGAAGTATTCCAAAACTTCCATTTTCCAAGTCATCCTGCGCTTACTTGAATGTAGAATGTATTCCCTTCTCTATTGTGAGACTTAACATGTTGTTGATTGTATTGCTAATGAACAATTTAGAAATTTGAAAACTTAAAGACTAAGCAATTAAAGCTGATGACATTTTAGTATTTTTGAACAGCAAGGTTGAAAATTTCTAACAAATTTTTTTTCTGTGATTGTTTTGCTAATGAACAATTTAAAAATGTGCAAACTTAAAAGACAAAGCAGCACTTGCAGTTGAAGAGGTTTGAATTCCCAAGCATTATCTGTTTGTCTTAATTTTACATCTTTTCAGTATAATCAGATTTCTTTTTCTCCCACCTCTAAGGCAGCTGTTTTATTCAGTAACCTATGTAACAGAATCAAACATGTTAGTGAGCTATCTATGTAATATTTTCATTGGGTTGTCTATTTTCATATTTTACTTTATAATACTGGTGTATTTATCGAATTTGTAATATTTTGGGTGCATGTAAGTAGAAAGATCTAAGTTTACATTTGTTGATTACATTTATTGATCTATGTTTGCTTGTTGTAGTTTTTATTTGTATGTTTTATTTGTATGTTTATTTCTAGTATACTTTTTTTCATTTTCTTCTAAGTTTTTCATATTTATTATTTATTTCTGAATTTAAGGGAAATGCTTCTGTGTTTGCATTTTCCTGCATGACTGAAGCTTTGGCTGCACTGAATTTCAGCTTCTTTTCTAGGTACTTCTTCATTTTTGCTTTATTATTATTAATAACGTAATGAACATGGAACTAGAACTATTTGTTTTTCCTTCAGTCATTTAAAAAGAAGGTATACTGTATGTATACATGCAGAAAAATTAACATAGTTGCAAGTTTTCTTTTGCAATTGTGCATGGCTAAATAATATATTCCAGAAGGTCTCATAAAGCATGTGTTAGATTTACTTGTATGAAGTGTAATTTCCTGGAACTGAGCTCTTCTAGTTTGCCTGTGTATTTTGGAATCAAGTATCTGAAGTGCCACTGTATCCATGTTTTTCTGCATGACTGACATTTTTTGTTTTCTCTAAGTGTTAACTTTTTGAGGATTCTTTACAATAACTATATAAAAAATGAAACCATGAATTTTATACATTCTGCAGGGTATTTGTTGTTTGTGAGAGTTGTCCTAAAACACCTCTGTTAGTTGCAAGATTTTACTGAAATTTGGTATATAAATATATTGAAATCTGCTGAATCTAATCTACTCAAACTAGTCTGCTGAAAACAAGCATTTATGTTGCCATTCAATCCAATATGTGTAACCAGTTTTGGAAAATTCTGCAGACTGTTGTTTGGCCTAGGATCTGTTAACTTGTTTAACTTCATTTGTATTCACAAAACATTGGCCAGGAGACTGTACTCAGGGCAAACTTAACCTGACTGTGAAGTTAAAGCAGAAAAGACCAATTCACTGAGATGTGATGGTTTCTCTGTATTTCTCAGCACTGATGAGGTACAGTATGCCACTATAGCCGAAGGAGTGCCACCATGATGGGAGTCAGAAGAAAAGCAAACTTTGCACGTATTGTGCTATCAGCAATTCCCCCTCCACCCCTCCCAACCAGGGGGAAAAGAGTAATGCTTAGTTCCCTAAAACACTTGATTGTAAGAAAACATTCTCCGGGTATAGCCTCCCTAACGCTCATGGCCGACAGACACAAGTGGCAATGATGTTGCCAAAATATGAATATCTGTATTTTTTAGAAACATAACCCAAACTAAGATCTTAATTTTTTTAATGTATGCAAGCACAACATTTAGGGCAATTATGTACTTTTCAGTCACAGTTCAAACTCAAATTTGAGCTTTTAGACTGGAACTCTATTATGCATATTATGCAGTGAAAGCACACACTCTGTACTTTCAGCTCTGTAATGTGATTAGCTATGCCACAAGTATAGGTTGAAAATGTTCAAACTAGTGTTTGTGTTAGTGCTCCTATTGCTAATGAACAGTAAAGCCTAACAAAGGGAGTCAGAAGGTGCCAAATCAGAGGTGTATGGCAGACATAGTATAGGGTTACTGTCCAGCCCATTTTGGCAGTGGTCCAAAATTTTTCAAGTGATGACTGTATATGGTGCATTATTATTATTATTATTATTATTTAGTTGATACTTTGAATTAATAATATAAAAAGAAGTAAATGTGATAGCATTGTTCTCACTCCCCTCACTTCTGTGTTAAATATGGCTTCAATTGTATTGGATTGGCCAAAAAGTTCATTCGATTTTTAGGTAAAAATAAAAGACACATTTTTCATTTTCAGCAGTAACTTTATTGAACAGCGTATTCATCATTTTGTTCCACCACCTTCTGCCATCTTTCAGGTAACTTCATAATGCCATCTTCCTGAAACTTTTTATCTTTTTGAGCAAAGAACTGTTCCAGGTGCCTTTTGCAGTCTTCCAGGGAATTGATTTTTTTTTCCATTAAGAGAATTTTGTAAAGATCGAAATAAATGGAAATCCGAAGTTGCAATGTCTGGTGAATACGGGTTGTCTGGTGTTATCCTGATGGAATATGATGCATTTTCTGTTGACTAATTCCGGATGCTTTTCATCGAGTGCTGCTTTCAGTTGGTGAGCAGTACTTGTTGGAATTAATCGTTTGGTTGTGCAGAAGGAGCTCATAATAGAAGACCCCCTTCCAATCCCACCATATACACCACATCACCTTCTTTGGGTGAAGACCTGCCTTTGGTACGGTTGGTAGTGGTTCATTTTGCTTGTTCCATGATCTCTTCAGCTACACATTATTGTACAGTATCCACTTTTCATCACGCATCACAATTTGTTTTAAAAACAGAATGTTTTTGTTATGTTTAAGTAGAGAATCGCATGCAGAAATACGGTCAAGCAGGGTTTTTTTCATTTAACTTATGTAGAACCCAAATATCAAAGTAATTAACATAATCTGGAAATGAATTTCAACCCTTGATTTGGATATTTTGAGTATGTGTTGGCTATCTCCCACGTGGTATAAAGTTGATTGTTCTCAATTAATATCTTGGTTTGATCGCTATCAACTTCAAATGGTATGCCCGACTGTGGTGTGTTGTCCAGCGAGAAATCTTTAGCACGAAACTTCGCTAGCCACTTTTAACATGTTCGGTCAGTCACAGTACATTCTCCATACACCGCACAAAACTTTTTTTTTAATTTTTCGTTTTATTTGCATTTTTACCTTTTATGAAATAATAAAGCATGATATGCTGAAAATGTTGCTTATTTTCTCCTTTCTTCAATATTAAAATGGCATAATATTTGCACCTTTAAGGTATATAAACACCAGCAAAGTGCACATATTTACGTGCAATTCATTAATGACATATTATTAAATGGCCAATCACTTACTTGAAGGTTCTTAGTCATTTTTCCCCGTTACACTTCAAGCACGTCAATTATCATCATGTAGTTGACCTTCTAAGGTTGAAAAACTCCTTGCTTATGGGATTCGTTCTTCCGGTCATGAAACATCATATTTTTTTATTTTTTTTATTTTATTCACTGGACAAAAAATGCAGGTTTCATTATGCCGTCTGAGACGTAAACATAGCTCGTCATCTCCATAAAAAACCACTCAAATATACACACCATACAACTCATTCATAAATTCTGTTAAAACCACTATGTACATAATTACACTATTTACATTCCCAGGCAGTTAAACCTTTGTCAACTGTGACTAAAAAAGTGCTCCATCCGCTAGAGCTGTGTGTATGACGGGCTGAATGAGGTTAGCACTTGCGGTAGGGTTACTATGGTGTTTGAAGCGGATGGAGCACTTTTTTAGTCACAGTTGACAAAGGTTTAACTGCCTGGGAATGTAAATAGTATAATTATGTACATAGTGGTTTTAACTGAATGTATGAATGAGTTGTATGGTGTGTATATTTGAGTGGTTTTTTATGGAGATGACGAGCTATGTTTACGTCTCAGACGGCATAATGAAACCTGCATTTTTTGTCCAGTGAATAAAATAAAACAAAATAAAAAAATATGATGTTTCATGACCGGAAGAACGAATCCCATAAGCAAGGAGTTTTTCAACCTTAGAAGGCCAACTACATTACATGATGATAATTGACGTGCTTGAAGTGTAAAGGGAAAAAATGACCAAGAACCTTCGGGTAAGTGATTGGCCATTTAATGATATGTTATTAAAATGGCTACATAAAAATTCACCAATTTTGATAATTTTTTTGTAAAATGCATGCTGATATGGCAGCTGTCACAACACAATCTAACAAAATTGTTTCGAATGAAGTTAAAGACAGCTAAGCGCTACTAGAGCCATCCTAACAGAAAAAACGAATGAACTTTTTGGCCAACCTAATATATTTAGGGAGAGGGGATGCAGTAGCAATTTTTAAATACCTAAAAAAATAGTTAAAAGAACTTACAAGGAAACGGACATGTGGTTGTCACTTATTGCAAAACCAAAGTAGGTTGGTTTAGACAGAGAATCATAAGATATGTTTATATCCAAACTTTGAGATGCTATGGACAACAGGGGGAGCCACTAGAGCTTTGTTCATGAGCATTATATTATGTAATATATGTATATTATGAATGCTATATTAGAACTTCTTACAATTATTTTCTATAAAAATAAGTGTAAGAAGTCCCTATAAAAATATGGTTAAATTCATAACAGACACTCGTTGGTAGCATCAGACATGAACTTTTGGCACAGAGACCATTTTCTCCGTCTGCGGTCTTTTGTTCACTATCAGTTTTCAGCGCCTCGATTTCAAAACCTAATTTACTTTGCATTTTATAAGCGTGGTTATGTCACTACTAATCCTGGATGCTCCCAAACACCACTCCAGTATTGTTTTGAATTGGGCCTAATTGAGGAATGTGGTAGAGAAGACTGCGAGGAAACAGCATTCATGAAATGTGCTCACTGTGAGAAATACTTTTGTTTAGATCATTCCATAATTAAAAGATCTTCATACTTTTTTGTCGTACATGAAAGGTGAGTGCAATGTATATCCATTACTGAACACACTATGCTGTATATCCATTCACGAATACTTTGTAATGTATACCAATTGCTTAAAACAACAAAAACCATTGGAATATGGGCCACAAGAGTAATGGAGATTCCATGAATATTGTCTCTGCCAGTGTTCTTTGATGTTCTATAACTTCATCATTTATATTCCATAGCACCTAAAAGTTTGTCATTATACATTACCCCTTTCGTACTGTCTAATGATATAGCCAGCACTGTGCATCTAGCGACAACAGTTCGGACCTTTCCCTTGTTAGTGTATTTTATGTGTGAACAGTGACCAATAAAGTGTAGTATGAACAGTGACCAAATAAATTACAGGGTTGAAGAGGGAATTATTTCTTGTAACAAAAACATGGAGTTTTTCTGGAAAGAAGGAGATCGGTTATGTGTTACTAATGTTTTAATTTAGATAAAACAGAACTTTTGGTTTTAATGCTAAATATTTCTACTAATGGAGATGCTGAATTAATTCCCACCAGCATCATGTTCACAGACCAATAGGTCACAGAAAAACATTTCTCCCGGCCCAACTCAGCGGGCAGATGCTAGCTTCTTGCGCCTGATAAAAGCAAAGACTAGGGGAAAAGAGTTTCATTCTACATGCAGCCATTCCAGGTACCTCAGTGGTTTAAGCACTGACATTAGCTTTTGACAATTCATCATAGATGGACCCAGGTTTGAGTCCCAATGAGGCTTTGTTTGGGTGGTGCGTTTGTCTTACAGCACTGATTCTCTCCCTTTTCTGTAATGAGTGTCCCTAAATCAGGGATGGGCAACTTATTATAGCCCAGTGAGTTGCATGCATAAGAGAGTTGTTAAATCCCAAAGCAGCAGGGGGGGGAGGGAGTATTTTGTACTGGTATGTTACAAGCATTGTTTTCTCAATGGCTGTTGCATCAGCTGTGCAAATTTTGTTGATTTTTTATGACTCCTGTTCTTCGTTTAATTATTTTCTGAAAAGTATCAGTTGATGCTTGACAACAATTATTTAGTGTAAATATATCTTGGTATGCACCAAGAAATTCTGTACAAACAGTCTGTTTGTGATTAAATTATTTTAACTTAAATACTGAGTTCAAAGTGCCCAAGTAGTTTGTTTTCTAACTAAAACTATTGTAAGTTAATTATTGAATTTGCAGTATGTTGCTAATCTCTGAGCCATCAACATACTGATAGAAATGATACCCCACAAACTCCAGGTTATTTAAACCATTGGCATATACAGTAAATCTTCATATATGTCAATTTATCTATTCATGCTAAAATATTGGTATGCATTTATTCCATATTTCTGAGTCAATATTTACTTCTTTATATAAATCTGTAGTCCAAAGTTCAGATGATCTTTACATCATTTGTTCTTGATGACATCTGAAATAAATTAATTTTTCTGAGAGACTGTGACTACTTGTACAACCATTAATTCAGAATATGATAAAAAATAATCTGCTGTGATTTGTATGTATGACTCGGGACCAAACTAAATATCTGGTTTTTGTTAACACTGTAGTTTAGATACTTGTCTATTTAAATACACGGTCGAGTCACATTATTGTGACTACCAGCTAATATCCAGAGTAACCGCCGTGTGCAGCGCAGACAGCAGTTAAACGAGCTGGGAGTGACTCAATAAGGTGCTGGAAGGTGTTCACAGGTATGTGGAACCATGCTGACTGCAGTGCATCTGACAGCTGCTGGAGGGTGCATCGCGGAGAGCGAACATGATCGAGGTGGTCCCACAGATACTCAAATTGGGTTTAAGTCTGAGGAATGAGGGGGCCAGGAAAGTACTTTAAGTCTTCATCGTGCTCTTACAACCACTCGCAGACATTTCTAGCTGTGTGACACATTGCATTGTCGTGCCGGAAGATCCCATCCACCCCAGGGAAGACAATCAGCATATATGGGTGTGCGTGGTCTGCAAGGATGGATTCGTTACAGATTTGGTCCATAGTGCCTTCCACAGGTATGAGTTGACCCAGAGAATGCCACGAAAACATTCCCCAGACCATAGCGCTGCCTCCACCAGCTTGTGTTCTTTCAGCAATGGTTGAGGATTGTTTGTTCTTCGATGTTTCTTGCCTTAAACGCCAGCGTTCATCCATTCCGTAAAGCAGAAAACGTGACTCATCGGAGAAGGCAATCCTTTGCCAATCAGCGGAGGTCCAATTCCAATACTGCCATGGAAATGCAAACCTTTTCTGCCAATGCACCTTCGTTAGCATAAGTGCAGTGACCCTCCGCCTGCATCGGAGCCCCATATGCAGCAGGGTTCGCTGAACTGTCATTTTAGACACACTTCCGGTAGCCCCCGGGTTCATTCGGCCAGTGAGTTCCTCCACTGTAGCATGTTGATTGGCCCTCACGCACCTTCGCAGCCGATGTTCACCTCTCACATCAATGGCACATGGTGCTTCGCAGTTTGCCACATTGCTTATTCGCACTGTTGCCATTTCTCCAATCACAATACACTTTAACCACAGCAGCACACAAACAGTTTACGAACTGCGCTGTTTCAGAAATACAAATACTGCAGCCCTTGGCCTTAAGCCGATAATCATCCCTTTTTTGCAAATCTGCTAAAGCAATCCATGACAGCAATGAGTGATATGTTTTCAGAATGCCTACAGTACACCTTTATATACCCTCCAAGCCAGCTCACGTTATGTGCCTTCATTCATTGGCTATGCACTATTGATGTCAAAAGTAGAAGGTGGTCACAATAATGTGACTCGACTGTGTAGTTGTATAATGTAAAACTGATATCATACAGATATAAAAATATTACATTTGCTATTTGTTTAATCAAAATTGTAGACCTTTGGATTCACAGAATTGAAAATCTTTACAGAGTGACAAGAGAATGTCGTTCACTTGTTATTTTTCTATGACCACAATATAATACAGTATTGTTTTGATTATACATAATTCACGAAAATTAATGATGTGCACCCATTAATGGATGCAGAAATGTAATGGCAGGCTTGTTTTTTTATGCTGAGTTGCTTTTTATGAGATCCTCTTACCTGATCAAACTTCCATGAATTGATGTTGAGATTACTGTCCTATTGTTGCTTCTGAGAAGGAAGTGTTGTCCTCAAAATTAATTCAGTTTCTTTTGAAATGTTATGTTAAATTGATAAGTATTCTTCATGATATTTAATGCACATTTAATAGTGAATATTTTTAGCTGTGTTTTGTTGCTTTCAATTATGTGCTATCATTTGTGAAAAAATGTGTTGGTCACAAAATCGCTGTGTTGTCAATGTTTTGTAAAAGATTATTTTTTAAATCTTTTGCTTTTACTATACCATGCTAATATTTGTGAGTATTTTAAGTTTGAACACTACTAGTGAGTAATAGCTAGTAGGGAACTCCTAGTGTTGTGAATATACAAAGACATTCACTTTACCATATCATGGTGAAAAGTATTTTACTTATTGAAATACTAGTCATGCTAGATCATTGTAGTTAATTGTTCTTGTTCATGCTGACTAAATTGCAAAGCATTTAGTGTTGAATCAATAATAGTAATAACTTCTGAGCCATAATTTTATATTTCTTTGAGAATGTTCAGAAAATCTATATTTCTCAAAGTCCATAGGCCATTGGAAACAAGCATATTTAAAGAAATGTGGTTTCCCTTCTTCCTCTATCATATTTATAATATGTATATTAATGTGAAAGAAATCAAACAAACCCTTCTTCTTCTTAGTAGCAACCATTGCTATGAGTGAGGGTCATTCAAGCAGTTTGTATTTTACCACATTCAGGAAAGTTGTACTTTTATGATTTTATTTATTTCAACATGGTCCTGGACCACTGCAATACACTTCTTCCACTGATCTTCTAGTTCCATGATCCCAGTGGAAAAAAATATCTTGCTCTTCCATCCATGCACCTTACAGCTGTGACGACTGTAGAGTCAGAGGGATATCGTTTCCCAAGAATCTGTTCCTTTAGTGTGGAGAACAAGTAAGAGCCACTTGGGACAAGTTCTGGAAAATAGGCTGGGTACTGAAGCAACTCAAATTCAGCACTATGTATGGCAGTCTGGAAGCAGTGTATTGTCTTGAAAAAGAAGGACACCTTACACAGTTTTCCATTACTTTTTTCCTTTACAGTTAGATGAAATTAGCTCATGAGGTTGGTGCAGTATGCACCAATGACAGTTGTACCCTTTTCTAAGCAGTCAATCATGATTGATGCCTTCTGCATCCTAAAAAGTTAATGTCATCATCTTTTCCAGCTGGCCAAGCAACACGGAACTCCTTCAAAAGTGAAGAAGATGCACGCATCTCCACAATTAAACTTTGTTTTACATTCTGTCAGTCAAATTGGTGAATCTGCATGAAGCATATTCAAGTTGGTGATGCACATTCATTTGCAACATGCCTTTTGTTCACCTGTCAACATGCATGGAACTCATCATGCATTGACTTTTTCGTTTTCAAAGAATTCTTCAGGATTGAATCGGCACTGCCACTTGAAAAACCCGCAGGCTCAACTGCACAACAAGCAGTCATTCGTCTGTCTTATGTCACAAGGCCATGTGTGCCATTAAGGTTTTTTCTCAGAGGTGAATGTGTAGGGTCATTCAGAACAACAAGCACCATCTCACAATTTCCTGTAACCACAAAATACCCTGTGCTGTCACTTGACAATTATAAAATATACAAGAGCTTTGTGCCCTAGTGTCTGCATCATACAGTTGTGAACCTCTTGTAGGGACATTCCTTTCAAAGACAGGTATTTTATCATCTTTTTTATTTATTTCACAAAGTCTCTATGAAATTGTTTACATTTTTGTCCATTTTGCAATGGCTCACAAAATCATTGTTTTGTTTTGCAAAGTCTATGAATTAGTTGAAAAAATATTTTTATTCTTTGCACGTCTCTATAAATTATTTCACAAAATCTCTTTTTGCTTTTTTACCCATTTTCAAAAGCCTCTATGAATTAGTTTGCCAAATCTTTTTTTATCCATATTGCAAAGTATATGAATTAGTTCACAAATCCTTTTTTTTTTTAATCCATTTTGCAAAGTCTGTAAATTAGTTCACAAAACCATTTTTATTCACTTTGCAAAGTCTAGGAAATCAATGAAGCCCGAGTTGTTTGTCAAGATCACTGTAAATGGAGAAGTTTGATACAGCAACAGTAAGTAAAATTATCTGGTAGTTTGTATTTTTTTGTGGAGTTAACCTCTGAATCTCAGAGAACAGCTTAGTGATGTGTATATGTAGATGTATGCAAAGTCTAGGAATGAGTTCACAAAATCCTTTTTTTTTTTATCCATTTTGCAGAGTCTATGAATTTGTTCACAAAATAACTTGGGGAGGAGGGAGAGATACACGGAAACTTGGTGTAGCATCATTCAAAAATTATACTGCTTATCCATATTCACTAAAAGTAAACATGAACTTTTTGAGCATGCCTCATATTGTCTCCATTTTTCACATGGTTGTATTTCTATATATTCTATTCTCTCTGCCTTGCTTCACTGACAATAAGCCTTCCAATGAAAGGAAGGAAAATTATCTGGTATCCTTCGACCAAGTTTGTGTTCATTATAAGTACTTAATTTGGAAATATGATCCCCCAGTAAAATCACATTTTTATAGAAATGGTTTTATTTCACCATTCTTCAAAATTGAAGCTTTACACAGGTAGGAAATTTTGAACATCTCAAATTGTTATTATGGTCACCTGTTGTCCAGTTACTTACACTGCAGGCTTCTTTCATTGAAGGTCTGGGTTTGAATCTTTCTAAGACAGGTCTGTTGTGTTTTCTTCTTGAATTTTGGCTGTTTTCTACTGCTAGAGTCAGTAGCTCTAATGGGATGTAGCCCCCTTGATTTACCGTGTTAGAAGCTATTACAATAAGAGAGGGAGGTCATTGATCTAAAAGAGGAAAAAATAGGATCATAAATATATTCAACATTATGATCCTCTCCTCAGAGTCTTTGGCCACGTGCTTGTTTTTTTCTTTGTTTTTTTCTGAGCCGTGCTTTTTTCTGAGATCATCTAAATTTGTGGGCTTCCTTGTTTGTTTGATTGGACTCATAATTTCTGCTGCTCCCAGTTTTTTTCCTTCATTTTTTGGCTTATAGTTCTAGCGAGGTACAACATAAATGTGTTGCTTCATCAAATTGGAGACAAGTTTACTTTGTATTTCAATTCCAGCTAAAAAAGTAACTTTAGTAATAGCAAAGAATAAGGATTTGAACCAGTTGTTTTACTCTGGAAAAAGAGACGAAGTAATGTGACCCATGATTCATCATCCTGCAACCCCAGGCAAAATATATATTATGTAACACCACCACAGGTTCTTGTAAGTGCCTTTCCTGTTTACATGAACAAATTATATTAAACACCCTGAACAGAAAATTTCAGGTATTCATTTTACAATCTTTTCTTTTATCGTCTATTAATGATCGTTTTCATTCCTTTGCACTTAGATTGCACAGCTCAAACAAAAAACTCAGTGTTGTTCTACTTTCTGGTTCCTGTCGGGAGGGAATCTGGGGTTGGAGGGAGGGTAAAAACACAGCCCAGCTAATCTGGTTTTCCAGGCGAAACATAAATTGAGATATATTTCATATGATTCTATCATAAAGTTCACATACCATTATGTGACTACAAGGTTCTTCACAAAGACGCTTTAACGTCTGTAAGTTTCCTTTTTTACATGTTATAAGTGGGTACAGTCAGCGGCGGTACACTAAGTTATTCAATTCAGATATAATTCAGTTAAAAGTCCTAAGAATGTTACTTGTCAAAGTGTGTCTTATGGCTGGATATCACATACAACCATATAGAGGTATGATAAAACGTTTGACCAAAGGCTCTCAATAAACTCCCACATTGGTAGTTTATTGAGAGCCTTTTGGTTAAAAGTTGTATCATACTTCTATATGGTTGTATGTGATATCCAGCCATTAGGGATAACTTGGTTCTGGCACTTCATGTAGAGTAAAGAAAGGTTTTCCAGATAACAATTTAAAAATTATTGAATTAAGAGTCACTATTTACATATCTTGTGCAGTATTATATCTCTTTCTTGGTTTCTGCAGTATATACCCCTTTCATTAATTTCATTCCACGTCCTGTGCAGTATATATCACTTTCATTAAGTTCATTCCACTTGGAGCTCTATGTTGTACTTGGCCATTAAGGGCTATTTCGTCAATGTTGAGTTCACATAGAGTTGCATAAAGTAAGTTTAAATTGAGAGTAGAACAGCATTGAGTTTTTGTTCTATTCCCAATTAAACTGTTACTGAAATTTAATGATTTCTACTTCGTAATTTTCATATTTACTTGATTTCTGAAAAATCACCTTGTAATTGTATTATTACGCTGCATTTTCAAAGTGTTCTGAGACCTTAAGAAACTGTGATATTTTTATTATTGTAGTTTATGTTTTGCTGTATGTCATTTATTTATTTGTTCTGAAAAGCATGTTTAAGTGTCTCCGTCTTAGTAAACAAAATCAGTATTCAGATGCCTTATTATTTGTGTCTTTGCATGTTGTGTAAGAGTTAATAAAGTATAAACAGTATGTAGCTTTTTCACAAATCAGTGATACATAAAAACGAGGGAGAGTATTTTTTTTACTTATCCTGTGCAATAGTTGATAAAATGAAGTACATGATTGTTCTAATTCAGGAGAATTAATTTGCAAAGAAATTTAAGAATGTCTGCATCTTTTGGCATCACAGAAAGATTACAGATTCTCTACAATTTACATGTGATACACGAGTGTTTTGCTAGCTTTTTGGCATTTCTTTGTAAATTATGGGAGCAGAATAAATGTTTTCCTTTTTTGTAGTCTGTGTAATGTGTTTTTGTAGTACTGATTCACATGTTGCAAGAGGTGAGGACAGGATTTCACTAGTGACTTCTGTTTTACTTCTGACAATAAGTATTCTTGTGAGCATACATGGTAATTACAAGCTTCAGTAGCAACTTTGAAAATTCAAACTCACATTAAATTTTATATGTGAAACTGAAATGCATGCTCAGTCTTTTGTTGTGTGTGTGTGTGTGTGTGTGTGTGTGTGTGTTTAATATGCACTCTGTTGTTAACACAGCATATATCCCATCAATAAATTATCCAATTCCTGCTATATTCTGTCCAACATTACCTTCTCCACTTGGAACATGGCTTCGGAAGTTTAGGTTTTCAATTCAGCAACCTCTTGGGCACCACAGGCACATGGGGAGTTATTTTTAACTTGCTCCATAAAGCAAAATCCATTAGTGTTAGGTCTGTGATCCTGGAGGCCATGAAATAGGGCACCCACTGCTCACCCATTTTCCAGGGTAGTTGCTGTTGAAGTTGTGGACAAACCTTCAAGAAATGTGGTGGGGCACAATCTTGTTGGAACAGCATGTTAGGTTCCATGTCAGCATCCAACTGTGGAATGAGGAAGTTTTCCAACCTGCCCAGATGCATGATTCCTGTAAAGGTCGATTCCATGTGGAAAAATTATCTGTCCTTTTTTTTCTTCTTTGTTGTAGCTCACTGCTGCAAAACGCACAACTTTTACACTTGCATTACCTTCAAAACCATCCTAAACAAATGATTTGTACCATATGTACACCATATTTTTTATGGTGGCTTTTTAACAAATTTTATGCAAAATCCGCTGAACTCCACTTTGCTTTGCTAAACTACAACACACACTCTTTTCTCCATCCCTCTGAAGTCAGCTATTTACTTGCTCGACTAATGTGCTGCCATCTTGTGGCCTACTCGCAAAACAGCTGTATCCAAACACACTTCAGGATATAATGCACATACATTAATGCAAGTGTTGTAACTTAGCTAGATGTGGGGTAAAAATAAATGGTAAATTTGTTAATTAAGTTTGTAATAACCTTATGAATTTAACTATGTACACGGACAAGATTTTCAACATAAAGTTAATGCTAAAATTATGTTTAGTTATGACTACAGCGAAAACTTAGTAATAAAGAATTGGGTTTAAATGTACAGTGCATGCCCACTGAAACGGTATGCGGTTTACGTTTTAGACTTAATTATACTGTATTAAAAATTCTTGTTCTGATTACCTCTGAAGAGAAATTAGGTGTAAGGTGTGTCAACATTTTACGCTAGTAAAATATTTACAGTAGCAGATTTTAAAATGGTGCCAGTTTGCCAAAGTGTGCAGTGTTTATCATGGACATCTTTCAGTTTTGGCAAGAGCTACGCTGATCATCCACACAAAAAAAGACGTACTCTTTTCATTTTGTTAATGCTTTTCTGGGTATTTTTTGGTTGAACACGCTGACAAAGAACTATAAATGTTCTTTCCTTTCTGAATTCTACTTCAGCTTCATATGTCTCCAGCACAATAAGCTTTAAAATACACAAAGGATTCATTCTGGGTGACTGGTACTTAGATGGTTTGTTTGCTTTTTTAAGATTCATTTTCTCTTGGCAGTCTAATAGCCCTTAGACTGCCAAGAGAAAATGAATCTTTTTAAAAACACACACACACACAAGTACTTTACTACACTGCTGGCCACCCAAAATGCAACACCAAGAAGGACACGAGATAGCAAAGCCAGATTTACTAGACACATAACAACAGATACAAATATGAAACGATTGAGCTTACAGGCCCGCGCGACTTGAGGAACACGCAGACATCAATAGTTCGTGTGGCCCCCATGGCTGGCAATAACGGCCGCGGCATCGAGCGAAAGAGGCTTTGGATGTGGGCTTGGGGTATGTCGGTTCAGGCTGCTTCCACGCGTTGCCACAGTTCATCAGGTGTAGCCGCGGGTGGTGCTTGCCTTGCCACTCGTTTGCCGATCAGTGACAAGACGCGTTCGATGGGCGATATATTGGGAGGACAGGCGGGCCACGGCAGCAGTGACACCTGGTGGGCCGTGAAGAATTGTTGCACGATGCGGGCCACGTGCGGCCGCGCATTGTCTGTTGAAACGTGGCCGCTGGCAGGTAAGGGAGGACTACAGGCTCCAAAACGTCGGAGATGTAGCGTTGGCTGTTGAGTGTTCTGGCGATGCGTACCAGAGGTTTGCAGGTGTCATATCCAATTGCGCCCCAAACCATAACGCCAGGCGACGGACCGGTATGGCGATGCATAATGCAGGCGTCATACAGTCTCTCGCCCCGGTGCCGCCACACGCAGATCCGACCATAGTGGTGTTGCAGGTCGAAACGGGATTCGTCGTAGAAGACAATGTCGTGCCATTCCGTAGTCCAGGTGCGGCGTTCAACGGCCCACTGCCGCCGCACTCGCCGGTGGTGTAACGTCAATGGTAATCGGAGAAATGGGCGCCGTGCGACAAGTCCCCGCTACTGCAGACAACGTTGAACGGTACGTGCTGACACAGGTTGTTGCGCAACACACCCTAATTCGTGATGTGGCGGTGCGAGCCACCAATGCCTGCTGCACAACATGCCGGTCCTCTCGTTCGGTGGTGTACCGCGGCTCCAGCAAGCGCTCACGTTGGTACGTCCGTCCCTCCTGCATCCACCGAATCCATGCTGGCCTCACTGTGGCTGGATGTCGTCCCACACGGGCACCGATGTCGCGATAAGCCACTATTCGTCCTCTGTCGAACTCCGAAACGTTCTGGAATGACTACCGTATTCTGCGACGAGGCATCAGGAAGCTTCCCACGCACAGGTCCGGCAGCACAACACACTTCCACTACTTACACCCCGCCTTCTGTGCACCCTTCTTATAGTGCTTCTCGGTGGCATACCGGGCGCACATGATTTTCATATGCATTGCAATGCTAATTAATTGTTTGCATGTCCTCTCGCAGGCGACGCATGTTGTCAATTTCAGGCCAATCGGATGCTTCCTTCTTGGTGTTGCATTTTGGGTGGCCAGCAGTGTAGATTGGAGGAGTGTGGATTTTAGAGAAAAAAAAACCGAAAAACTTTTGACACCTTATACTACAAAACAACCGTCAGTAGCGTTGTGGTTTTTTGTCTACAAAATGATAATAATAGTCCCATATATGTGTAAAGTAACCTTAGTTTACTCAAAATTGCTTCTTCCCGTACCCACACTCTTCATGCGACGACCACAAAGCGACTGGGACGTCTTGTGGAAAGCTGTGTATGAAAAGTCTTGGTATGCTATCCACGGCATCAAAATAACAGCCTTTCAGTGGTGCCCTTAACTTCGGGAACAAGTGCAACAGTATGCAGTTGTTTTTTCTGCCCAAATACTACTTCCAAACACTTCTGGTCGTGCGTTGGCCAGCAAGACGAACCAACTCCCGTCTTCTCGAGGCTGACACCACACACAACAGAATATAACTTGGAGGATGAAAGAGACAATGGATACAATTACAGGAATTGTTATCTTCTGTTTGCACTCAGACCACATCCTCATTCCATTACTCATCTATTCTTCTCTGCAATTGTCCCGAAATTCACTCAATACATGCGTGTGAGATCAACCCACTCTCTTCCTAAATAAGAAGATTGATAATGCTGTCAAAGCACGGTAACATTTTAGATCCAAAGCACACACACCACATCCCTAAATTATCTTTTAAAAAACGTCTTGCATTTACAATTTAAAAACATGGTTGATAAAAGCTCAGGCAAGCACTTTCGCGAACCAGTATGGTCGCATCATCTGGCCGATGAGTGAAATCAGATTAGAACGGCACAAGGTTAAAGAGTGACAGATAGGAGCACAAATGCTATATATTATTTAAATGAAACACAAAGTCATTGCCATTCACTAGAAATTGTTTAAAGTCTTTGTAATTATTAAGAATCTTCCCTTCTTGAGTACTGTAGAACCAAGTTTCTCCAGGCATTGCGAATGTATACAGGCACGTCCTCATTACAGCATTTTGGTCCCAGTTTTATGATAAATAGACTCTCAGTGAAGAGCATAGAGCGTTTATTAGAAGCTGTCGATAGTAAGTTCGTATTGTCCCAGTCAGGTCTTAAGTCCTTTTCAATAACAGTTTTTGACAATGTCGAGGTAGCAGATGTCTTACGCATGGCATATCGATGTTCAGCCCAGCAAATAGCTAGGCTTCGTTAGGTCGAGCACACATAAAGATCTGCCGATTGTCCATTTTTGTCCATTAGAGGGATATTATACACTCCAAAGCGGGAAATAGTTGACTTGGAACTGAGTCTCTATCACGTCTAATTACTGAAAAGAGGTTTTAGGTTTTTACACCGAATCCAATAGAGTATTTTTTACAGGTGTTTTTTAATAAAGAGACCACAGAATTTTGGTGGTCCATGCTCCCCACATATTTAATCGTGGGTACATTTCTAGTTAGGGTTGTAGAAGTTTTACGTTCATACTGTTGAGCAAGTCTTTGAACACAACCCGCCATGTATCCATGCATATCAGCAATCTCGGTTATTTTTCTCAGTTCCAAATCTCAGCTATCAGAAGTTGAAGAGTGTGAAAAGATTCTGTGTACACAGAATCTGAGAGCCGAAAATTTGTAGGGGGTTATGAGTTGAATGGAATAATAACCGGAGTTGAAGTTGGTTTTCATTAAACCGAAAAGTCGAAATGTGAGTATTCAGAGGTGTGTGAAACCAGAAAGTCAAGATAAGGAAGTGACCCAGATTCCTCAATCTCAACAGTAAACTTTATACCGGGTATGATGGAGGATAGATTCGAAGCCAAATTAAATAATTCGTTGACAGAATGAGGCCAAACAAGAAAGACATCATCAACATATCTAAGGTATAACGATGGTTGAACAGGGCAGGATTTTAGGTAGTTGTTCTCCAAATCTTGAAGCAGTATTTCAGCAAGGACAGGTGACAAAGGGGAACCTATAGGTGCCTTTCATTCTGTTTTGAAGATTGTCTGTTGAAATTTGAAAAAACACCGGTCTCGAACAAGTTTCAAAGCCTGTAGGGTTGATTCAATTTTCAGGTGCCATATATGAGTTTTGGGTGTACAAAATCTTTTCAATAATATAAACAACATAGCGAGAAACATTCAGTGAAGCAAGAATGAACGGAGTTTATGGGAATTGACATGATTTAATTTTTGTAATAGCTACAGAAATACTACAAACAGAGTAAGTAGAGTTTTCTAATGAACAAAACAATGTTTTTCTAATGGTCAAAAATGAACAACCGGCAGATCTTTATTATGTGGGCTCGACCTTCCGAAGCCTAGGTATTCGCTGGGCGGAACATCGATATGCCATCCGTAAAAAATCTGCTACCTCAACATTGTCAAAAACTTTTATTGAAAAGGATTTAAGACCTGACTGGGACAATGCGAGCTTACTATCGACAGCTTCTAATAAACCCTCTATGCTCTTCGCTGAGAGTCTATTTATCATAAAACTGGGACCAAAATGCTGTAATGAGGACGTGACTGTATACATTCCCAATGCGTGGAGAAACTTGGTTCTACAGCACTCAAGGGGGAAAGAATCTTAATAATTACAAAGACTAAACAATTTGTAGTGAATGGCAATGACTTTGTGTTTCATTTACATAATATATGTATATCCTTTGTGCTCCTATCTGTCCCTATTTAACCTTGTGCCGTTCTAATCTGATTTCACTCATCGGCCTGATGATGCGACCACAGTGGTTCGCGAAAGTGCCTGCCAGAGCTGTTATCAACCATTTTTTTTAATTGTAAATATAGACGTTTTTTAAATCATACGATTTTTAAAAGATAATTTAGCGATGTGGTATGTGTTCTTTGGATCTAAAGAATGTTTCCGTGCTTTGACAGCATTATCAATCTTCTTACCTACAATTAGCACGAAATATCTTTGGTTCTTACGTATATAGTTGCTACCTATGGAAATACTTAGAATATTGATGCCATCATTGTCATCCCATCAATTTTAATGGAAGGAGCTGCTAAGGACTTCCTCTTCAGTAGGAGAAAGCTAATGACGGAAGGTGAGCACCTATCATTCTTACTCAATGGTCGTTCACTGCAGGTTACCCTTAAGTTCCTTCATATCAAAACAACCTCGATTTCACGTCGTGATGCTGTGATCCTGGCCTTGGCTGAGAAGAAGACTTTGTGCTGAAATTAGGCGTAAATGTAGTTTGATCGATCTCCTCAATAGACAAACATACCTGGCATATTTAAATTTTGCAAATTTTGCACACCTTCTGTATTTTGATCATTCATGTATTGTGGTGAACTCGATTATTGAAAAAATCTCTTCAAAATTTACAAAATGGACATATAAAAACACTAAGATCACTTGTTTCTGGAAAAACCTCTAGTGCTCTTATTTCTTTGAAAGAACGACCTAAAATAAAACTTGGACAGTACTCATTTCTAAACTTGAGTTCAAAACCTCTTACGACTTGTCAATCTGAAGCGTTGAACTTGGGTTTCAAGTTCTGCTTCCCGAACTATAACCGAAACCCTATGAAAATTATCCCACAAGTTGAAGAGATCATTAAGCATCTCCCCCCTGGCGTCCAGGAGTTCCCCAGGCACAAGACATGTAACCTTTTACAGAAGAAGCGGACAACTATCGACTCTACTTTGTGATACTCTAGGTCCGAACTACTTACTCTTGCTAAGGACCCTGATCTCGCTATCCTTAGTGCGGATAAAACCAATCAAATTGTTATTCTTGATCACTCTGACTATGTTGCAAAAATGCTTGCCACCACCCAAGATATTCCCCATTCCATAATTAATTCCGATCCAACAGCTTATACTACATTACAAAACTGTCAAAATTACGTAACTCTGGTTTTTTACGTGATTGTATTTCACGTAACATGTTACCTCCCCCAGGTTCTAGAGTTCCGGAAGCTTTTGGCAAAGTTAAAACTCATAAACCAGACCACCCAGTTTGACACCTGATTTCAGGCTATGCCAACACAAATAAAAACCTAGAAAAATCCTTAGCAGCTTTTTTAAAACCACTTACTACAAACTCTACGTACTCTGTTTATAGTACTTCTGCAGCTATTACAAAAATTAAATCATGACAATTCCCACAAACTCCGTTCATTCTTGCTTCACTGGATGTTGTAAATCTCTTCCCCAATGTTTCTCGCTCAGTTGTTTATATCCTTATTGAAAAGATCTTGTACACTCAAAATTCATATACGGCACCTGAAAATTGAATCAACCCTACAGGCTTTGAAACTTGTCCGAGACCAGTGTTTTTCAAATTTCAACAGACAATCTTCAAACAGAATGAGGGGCACCTATAGGTTCCCCTTTGTCACCTGTCCTTGCTGAAATACTGCTTCAAGATTTGGAGAACAACTACCTAAAATCCTGCCCTGTTCAACCATCGTTATACCTTAGATATGTTGATGATGTCTTTCTTGTTTGACCTCATTCTGTCAACGAATTATTTAATTTGGCTTCGAATCTATCCTCCATCATACCCGGTATAAAGTTTACTGTTGAGATTGAGGAATCTGGGTCACTTCCTTATCTTGACTTTCTGGTTTCCCACACCTCTGAATACTCACATTTCGACTTTTCGGTTTAATGAAAACCAACTTCAACTCCGGTTATTATTCCATTCAACTCATAACCCCCTACAAATTTTCGGCTCTCAGATTCTGTGTACACAGAATCTTTTCACACTCTTCAACTTCTGATAGCCGAGATTTGGAACTGAGAAAAATAACCGAGATTGCTGATATGCATGGATACACGGCGGGTTGTGTTCAAAGACTTGCTCAACAGTATGAACGTAAAACTTCTACAACCCTAACCAGTGGTGTAACGCAAATTCTCAGCCCCCCCCCCCGGTGAAATTTAACAGCAGGCCCCCAACATAGTAAAAATTAATGCAAAAATTGTGGGTAAATATTTAACTTCGCCGTAGTGAAACTATATTTTCCAGATATTGATTCTATGATCACTTATGCATTGCTTTTAATTATGTGAGCACTTATTCCGGTAAGTATCCTCGATAAATTTAGTTACTCAGGGAAAAAGGTGCAAAATCTTCAAATGACAAACGTTGACGATATCAAATCAAGTAAAAACAAATACTGATCTTCGAGTGTCTGGTTTCGAACTTCCTTTAAAGCTCTTTAATTCCTTAATACAATAATTTTTGAGAATGAGGAAAAACAAGTGTGTTTACATTTTTCTAGTTTTAAATACTTCAGCGATATTGTTTCTCTTTAGTGTCTTGTCTTTTAAATTCCAGAAGCAAGCATACTTTACAAAATAAAGAAAACTTACTTTACTAAAATCACGATTCCCTTTTAACGTTCTTTTTAGCGAATATTTCAATCAGTTTTCTCGAGTCTAGTTTTCTGGCTCGGTCATTTTCAATGCTCATCATCGCAAGTCCATCAAGCCTACTTTGAATGTGCGATCCCAGCAGGTATGAACGCTCGAACCACTAAATATCCGCCGTGCGTCGGCTGGGTACGTTAAGCCGTCGGACCCCGGGTACCTGCCCCCCCCCCCCGATAATAAATAAAGGCGTTTTCCTCCCCTTTTCTACCTCACTTCTGTGTCACTTTCCTATCGGCCACTTTAACCCAAATCTCCTAGTTTCCTATTTGTAAGGATTGTTTAAGACCTGACGTCAGGCACTCCCTTCCTAAAATCCTCTACATATGATCTGATCTGATCTCTAATCGGCGCGCAGATAAAAGAGTGTGTCAATGGGGCCCTTTAGTTCAAAAACTTTCGTATCCAAAAGACAGAAAATTTAAAAGAAAATTTTTTAGAGCAAGCAGAAAACCTCTTGTCTAAAATTAAATTGCTAAATAAAAAATAAAATAAAAAAATACATACGTAGATCTCCCCCCACCCCCGCGACGCGGGGCTTGCGGGGGCTATTTTAACGCCCCTGACCCTAACTAGAAATGTACCCACGATTAAATATGTCGGGAGCATGGATTACCAAAATTCTGTGGTCTCTTTATTAAAAAACACCTGTAAAAATTACTCTATTGGATTCGGTGTAAAAACCCAAAACGTCTTTTCAGTAATTAGACGTGATGGAGACTTAGTTCCAACTATTTCCCGCTTTGGAGTGTATAATATCCCTCTAATGGACAAAAATGGACAACCGGCAGATCTTTATGTGGGCTCGACCTTCCGAAGCCTAGCTATTCGCTGGGCTGAACATCGATATGCCATCCGTAAGAAATCTGCTACCTCGACATTGTCAAAAACTGTTATTGAAAAGGACTTAAGACCTGACTGAGACAATGCGAACTTACTATCGACAGCTTGTAATAAACGCTCTATGCTCTTCACTGAGAGTCTATTTATCATAAAACTGGGACCAAAATGCTGTAATGAGGACGTGCCTGTATACATTCCCAACGCCTGGAGAAACTTGGTTCTACAGTACTCAAGAGGGGAAGAATCTTAATAATTACAAAGACTTTAAACAATTTGTAGAGAATGGCAATGACTTTGTGTTTCATTTACATAATAATATATGTCCTTTGTGCTCCTATCTGTCACTATTTAACCTTGTGCCGTTCTATTCTGATTTCACTCATCGGACTGATGATGTGACCATAGTGGTTCGCGAAAGTGCTTGCAAGAGCTTTTATCAACCATGTTTTTAAATTGTAAATACAAGACGTTTTTTAAATCATACGATTTTTAAAAGATAATTTAGGGATGTGGTGTGTGTGCTTTGGATCTAAACAATGTTACCGTGCTTTGACAGCATTACCAATCTTAATTCTTACCTACAATTAGTACGAAATATCTTTTTGTTCTTACCACCCTCTTCCTTTTCAAGGAATTGATCCCTTGTTTTCAACTCAACTCTGCTAATGCAATATTCCCGATGACCCTAAATTAAGGACGGGCGACTGCTTATAGCCCATTGAGTTGTTCACGGTGGTCGTTAAACCTTCAATCAAATAATAATAATAATAATACTCCCGATGTACAGCTCCTTGGAGATGATGGCGGAGATTCTTTTGCGCCACTCGCATGTTAAGCGTTTGATGTATTCCCTCCCCGTTGCTTTTCTATCGGCATTCTTCCACTATCGTACGAAAATTCCACTGCGCTGTTGCAATTTCGTCCTGTATGCCACCATTTTTTTTTTTTTTTTTTTTTTTTTTTTGGTTGGAGGTTTTACGACCACCGTGAGCAACTCAATGGGCTATAAGCAGTCGCCCGTCCCTAATTTAGGACCACTGGTTCCAGAGAAGAAAGAGAGCCAGTGACATAAGACAAACACAACATCCATGCCCCACCGGGATTCGAACCCGGACCTATCTCAGACGAATGATCAGAAGCTATCGCTTAGACCACGGCCCCACCATTTTCATCCCAGAACAGTGCACAGCAGGTTTTTGTGCCTCGTTAATGTAAAATTTTTTATTAAATTTTGTTACTTAGCTTGTTATCATTGTTTATCTCAGCTGTTCGTTCCCTCGTTAAATCCGGAAATTTAAGTAAATTTTGTTCGTTAAAAACGATAAAAAATTATCTTTGAATAAACATTGTACCAAACAAAAGTTCCTGTTTTGCTCGTTTATCTCGTTATCAGCAGGTTCTTTCGCACCTTAGCATATGTGCCATATATTTTTCGTCATATAATCCGCGGATTACCTGTTTAAAAGGTTTTAAATTTAGAATATAAGACAGTTTAAAAAGCAAAAAAAAAAAAAAAAATTCCCAGGCTCTTCAATTTTTTAAAAACCCGCGTCGTAATTCTCAGGGTCGTATATTTGAAAAATTACCAGAAATGCGTTAATAACAGGAAAAAAAGAACTCAATACGATGATAGATGCCAGCAAACAGTTCCAAAGTTTCTTGTTTTCTTTTTTGACCTAGGAGCATTTTAACAGAAAATAGGATGTAACGAAGATGATATTATTTGCACTCGCGGATGGTCATATGCAGCGTCACAACATTCGTGGGTACCGCAAGACTAATTACAGAACTGCGGTAATATTGAAACAGAAATAGTTGGGTTTTTTTAAATAAGAAGATCGTTTTCCCCCTCCCTATTTCTTTGGACTTCTGCTGGTTCATCCTGCGAATCGCGACTTTTCTATGCGGAATTTTACGAAATATTTGGGATCAACATCGTGGTATGGATTATGTAGCTGGAATGCCAAAAATAGAACTGTATACGCGGAACTGTATCGAAGATTGTGACTACCTATCAAAAATTACACTGATAGGCGAACGTTATCACGAATAATGTACAATGGAAGCACAAGACCACGGCACTGCAAATAGCAGAAGAGTCGAGCACTAGTCGGAATGACCCCGTTTCCATCATGACAGTTCGTCGAGAACTATATCGTGCCAGATATTTATGGCCATGCTGCAATCCACAAATCTCTAATTAGCAACATCAATGCAACAAAACGTGTAAGGTGGTGCAAATAATATAATAACTGGAATGCTAAACACAGGCAACATGTCATCTGGTCTGATGAATCGCGCTTCACTTTGTTTTCCGCCACTGGTAGAGTATAGGTCTAGCAAAAACCTGCAGCTGCGTATCACCTCGACTGTTTGGTTCCGACTGTGAAGCATGGAGGTGAATTCCTGTTGCTGAGGGGCGCCATATGACATTCCTAAGAGCCATTCGCTACTCTGCAGGATCGTGACACTTGCGTACATGTCAAATTTGGAGGGCCGCCCCGGTGGCGCAGTGGTCTAAGGTGCTGGCCTCTGATCGTTCGTCCGTAAGGGGCCCGGGTTCGAATCCCGTCAGGCATGGATGTTGTGTTTGTCTTACGGCACTGGCTCTTTCCCTTCCCTGGAACCAGTGACCCAAAATTAGGGACGAGCGACTGCTTATAGCCCATTTGAGTTGCTCACGGTGGTCGTTAAACCTCCAATCAAAAAAAAAAAAAAAAAAATTGGAGGCAGTTACTTACATATCCAGGCGTATAGTGACACTTGCATACATGTTAAGGTCCTTGTGCCGCCCCGGTGGCGCAGTGGTCTAAGGCGCTGGCCTCTGATCATTTGTCCGTAAGGGGTCCGGGTTCGAATCCCGGTGAGGCATGGATGTTGTGTTTGTCTTACGGCACTGGCTCTCTCCCTTCCCTGGAACCAGTGACCCTAAATTAGGGACGGGCGACTGCTTATAGCCCATTGAGTTGCTCACGGTGGTCGTTAAACCTCCAACCAAAAAAAAAAAAAAAAAAAAAAAAAAAAAAGGTCCTTGTGACGTGCCTGCCCCGCAGGACGCACAGGACATAAAGGCAGATAGCAGCGAGAACGAACGTCTGCGTAGCTCAGTTGGTAGAGCGACTTGTTCCGGAATAAGAGGACTCGGGTTCGATCCCCGGCGTGGACCAAAAATGACGGAGAAATTTACTTCGTTATATTCTATGTTCGGGGATAATTATGCTTTTGCAATTATCCCCGAAGAACAATGTGACTCTGACCCATATTTTGAATGATTTTAACTTTCCTTCACACTTTATCCAGGCTTAAGACTGGCAGTATCTATGCTGGCGTGTTTAAAAGTTTAGACGATATTCGCCTTTTTTTTCCTCTTTTTTTTCTTTTTTTTTCTTTATAGATATTTCAATTCACTTTTTCAAAATTTACTCTAACTCACTCTAATTTAGCATTATAGGCTAAAGACTTCCAACACTTCTTTACATCTTGCGTACTTTCGTAATGTCAGAGTTCTAGAGATTCGCTGATCGAGTTTGATGTACCTTTTAGATCGTTTCTTTCCTTCAAGATTAAGGTCTGTTCCATAGGCGCCGACTGTGAGAAAATGCTGGATTTTTAAAATTCTTAATAATTTTGAGGCTCCTTCCCATTGTTATTTTAAATTAAAATACATGAACGTTAGTGCGAATTCAAAACAAAACATCACGTTAAAATTGAAAACTTTACTCGCGTATCAAGCATGATTCATTCCAGTTTGACATTAACACGATTTCTGCAACCCCAAAACCACGCAGTTCAAAATACACAAAGTTGAAACTACATGGGTATCATGTAAACAACCTCAACATCCCACACTTTGTGGCTTCACGGTTAAGAGACTCTGGGCATCTTCAGAAGTAATATTCAAACCGCCTTGGGAATATCTAGAGCGAAAGGTCAGATCACATTTTCCACCTCCAACATCACTGGCACAGCTAGGACATATTTTCCAGAAGAATGGTCCCAAATTCCATTATCGTAGGTATGTGCATACTTGTCTAAGTCTACACCGATGAGCTACTACATTAAGACCACCCACAGCCTAGAGAAATGAGCACGCTTGGAGACCGAACGGTGGCGCACGTGAAGTTCACAGAGCAGTATATACTCAACCAGAGGGCCGGCTTTCGGTTACTAGAGTGTTCGGAGTCAGACTGCGAAAAGCTGCCGATTTATCGGAGTTTGATAAAGGACAAATTGTGATGGTAAGACGCCTCGTAACTACTATCTCAGAAACGGCGCGGCTTGTGGGTTTTTCACGTGCTGCTGTAGTTAGTACGTATCAGAAGTGGTTTACATATGGCCGAACGATGAACCGTTGTCCAGCCGTGTGTCGTCCGCAGCTCATTGATGCGAGAGAGGAGCGGAGACTGTCGCGCATTGTTCACAGCAGCGACTACAGCGCCACAGTGCGACAAATCACCCTCAGCTACAACCGTGGTTATCACGGCAATGTGTCACAGCACACAGTTCATCGCAGGCCTCTGCGCATGGGTCTGCGGCTGCGTTCCCATGCTCACTGCACGTCATCGCCAACAGCTCACGAAATGGGCCCAAGATCATCGATATTAGACCGCGGATGAATGGAAGAAAGTGGCCTGGTCTGACGAATCAAGATTCCTGGTGCATCACGTAGACGGTCGAGCACAAATACGCCAATTACCAACGGAACCTATAGCACCTGGATGCACTGTTGGGCGGAAACAGGCCGGTGGCAGCGTTAGGATGTGGGCGATGTTCTCTTGGGACAATTCACGCCCAATTACCCCAAATAGCACAATCCCTGACAGCTGTCAGGTATTTGAACATCGTTGTGGACCAAATTCACCCATGTTCCCTACTGGTGATGGCCATTACCAATATATAATGCGCCATGCCACACTGCCAGAATCGTCAAGGAGTGGTTCGAGGAACATGCTGGTGACTTTCTGTTAATGCCCTGGCCTCCAAATTTACCTGACATGAACTCAATCAAACATTTGTGGTTCGACTTGGAAAAGCAGGTTTGCGCTAAATCACCATTATCCCGAAATGTACGGGAATTGGAGGACCTGCTGCTAATATTATGGTACCATATACCCCAGGATATCTATCACCACCTCATCGAATCGATGTATTGCTGCGTGACCATTGTTTTGCGGACTAAATGGGGTCCTAGAGCTTATTATGTAGGTGGTCATAATGTAATGGCTCATCGTTGTATATTCCAAATCGAATTGCTTCTGTTCTGAAAGTCCGAGGCGATCATGTATTTCTATTGTATTGTCAGTAAAAAGTTCTTCACAAACAGTGTTTCCATTATCTTAATAAACCCCTGTATTTGCATATACACTGGTGTGCAAAAATTAAGGACGAAGAGGAGAAATTAGCATAACAGCGGAACGAGCAGGCAGAACGGACCGAAAGACCACTCAGGAGATAGACTAGGGTCTTTTTTTTTTCTTTGATTGGAGATTTAACGACCACCGTGAGCAACTCAATGGGCTATAAGCAGTCGCCCGTCCCTAATTTAGGGTCACTGGTTCCAGGGAAGGGAGAGAGCCAGTGCCCTAAGACAAACACTACATCCATGCCTGATCGGGATTCGAACCCGGACCTATCTCG
Source organism: Macrothele yani (assembly GCA_039090855.1). Taxonomy (NCBI): domain Eukaryota; kingdom Metazoa; phylum Arthropoda; class Arachnida; order Araneae; family Macrothelidae; genus Macrothele; species Macrothele yani. Next base: position 40,674,435 of record CM077004.1, read on the forward strand.
GACGAATGATCAGAGGCCAGGGCTTTAGACCACTGCGCCACCGGGGCGGCTAAGACTAGGGTCCTTTACGGTAGGGCATGCGCATAAATGCCGCATGACGTAGGGGGGGTGTCGGAAGGGTATAAAGCACACAGGCGATGTACGCTCAGCAATTACGTGAAAGCTATTGCACGGTGTACATCGGTTTGAACGACGTCGAGTTGCTGCCACCGTGTGATATGGCCAACAGGCAATCCAGTAGACGACATCTGGATGACTTTACCCGAGGTCGCGTCATTGGGAAGTGGAAGAAGGTCGAAGTGTGACTAGTGTGGCCGAGGAGTTCGGGATCGTGCACAGCATCGTTTCACGAGCTTGGAGAGCAATTCAAACGACAGGAACAGCTGTCCGAGAGTTCAGCAGTGGTCGTCCACGAGCAATCACGGCGGCGGACGACCGGTATATTGTCCTACAGGAGAGAAGAGACAGACGGCAGACAGCGGGAGAAATCGCAAGGCACATGCAACAGACAACTGGACGTCCGTTATCGCGTTTTACCGTGCTCAGGAGGCTGCACAAAGGTGGTCTATTTGCACGACGACCTGCACGGTGTGTGCCATTAATGCTTGCTCATCGGAGACAGTGGTTTCTGTGGTGCCAGGAACACAGGAACTGGACAGATCAGCAATGGGGTCGAGTTCTCTTTACGGATGAGAGCCGATTTAGTCTGACGAGCGATTCTGGACGTATACACATCTGGAGAGAGCAGGGAACACGCAATCACACTTCCAACATCATCGAAAGAGACCGGTTTGCAAGTGGCGGAGTTCTCATTTAGGACGGTATCATGCTTGGTAGCCGTACTGATCTCCACATCTTCCAAGGAGGTTTACTCACTGGGGTCCGCTATTGTACCGCGGTTCTCCTACCTCACGTGCGTCTGTTTAGAGGTGCTGTGGGTCTTGAGTTCCTCTTCATGGACGACAACGCTACACCTCATCGTACAGTGGCTGTCGCAGAGCTGTTGGAGAGTGAAGATATTTAACGCATGGATTGGCCCGCAAGGTCCCCGGACCTAAATCCAATCGAACACGTATGGAACCTTCTCGGGAGACGCTTGGCAGCACGTCACCAGCCGCCAGCAACGATTCCGCAGCTGCGATTGGCGCTACAAGAGGAATGGGCCGCGATGCCTCAACAGCTCCATGACAACCTCGTCCTCAGCACGGACAGACGTTGTAAATCCTGCAACGCAGTCAGGGGGATCATATCCCTTACTAAAGACTGGATTTTTCTAGGCAGCAGCCTGTCACATGGACGTTTCTGTCTTCTGTCCAGTTGTGCTCGAAGCTATAACCTTTTCAATAAAGTGCCTTTGTATCCTTTGGATTCCTTTTTTGGACGGTTTTGCTCACTTGTTCCATATTCTTACATCTTGGGAATCTTATGGTATGATTTGAGTCGATGTGGAGCACTTCTGCACGACGTTACATTCGAAAAACCGTCTCGTCCTTAATTTTTGCACGCCAGTGAATTAAAGGAGAAAAAAAAAAGACGGAATTGTTAATCCTTTTTTTCCCCTTCAAAACGTGAAAATTTTCTTAACAATCCTATTTCTCTGGGCACGGACATATTTTTTTCTTCATAGGCTAGGGTTTTTTATACATAAAAATAAAGCATCATATACTCAGGAACATAGTTTTCTGATGTATTTTTTTCGCTCTTTTTTTGCTTTTCTTCAATTTTGTTCATTGTGTATATATGTGATATGTTGCCCCCGCTTACTTTTTTACCATTGACATTATTGATTTTCCCGAGATGTTCAATCATAGCTTTCTGTTATCTTTGAGCGATAAGCATTGTTCTAACATTGGGAACTGATCTTTCTTTTAGTCAGTATTATTGTTTTCTTTCTAGTCCAGTGATCAGTTCTCGGAAGTTTTGCTTTCCTCATTTTATTACAGCTCAGATGTCGATGAATCTTCTGGTGACATGCCATTTAGTATATGCGTTGAAGTTCACGGATTGGAGAGTGCTGAATGAAATGTGTCCGTTTTCCTAAGTTCTGATACTCATAATTCCAACCAAAATTAGTAACGAGCGATTGTTAATCATCGGCACTGACGGGAATCCTTAAAATACCCCTCCCATAAAAACGAAATGATAAAAAAAAAATACTGTAGTCTATAGAAGTACACTGTTGTCTAAAACTTAAGTGCGTCTCAAAGGTGTATGGACAACTGAATTTTTGGAATAACAGGTAAAGTTAAATTGTAACAAGTACAAGCAAATTTATGTATAAAATTAAAAAGGAATAAATATACTAGCTGAATTGCCTGGCGTTGCTCGGGAGAATTTGATGATATTTCACTATCTAAATTTTGTACAAATCAAATGAAAACGATCAATTTTTTACGGCATGAACCGTACCTAATACTGTATTTCATTTCTTCATTGAATTATGAATTTTATTCTCTGTAGAGTTTTTAGGCACACAGTATTTTTAGTTTTTCCGTTTGATTTTTGTTGTTTACTTACCTTCAGTTCTGATGCTGAATTGTGTTGCAGTTCTTTACTGGAAAGCACTTGTCACCCACACGCACGCGCACACACGTACGCGCACACACGCACACACACACACACACACACACACACACACACACACACACACACACACACAAAATTCTTGCACTTATCACAATAAAAAGTATTAAATTCGAATCCAAAATAAAAAAAATAAAACATGCAACTTTTTACGAAAATTTTGCATGGTGGCCCCGCGACCTCGGTCTCCGACTCTTTCCAAAAACCGTCTATGGTCTAAGTTACAGTACCATGAGATAGTATACCAATTCGAAATAAAAAAAGTAAAAAATGGAATTTTTTACCAAAACTTTTCTACGGGGACCCTTTGACCCCGAGCTCCGACCCCTTCCAAAAACCATCTTCGGTCTAAGTTAGAGTACCATGAGATAGTATACCAAATTTAGTGGTTCTAAATTGAAAACTGTAGATTTGAAAAAAAGATATTAAATTCGAATTCAAAATAAAAAGTAAAGAATTGAACTTTTTATGAAAATTTTGTATGGGGTCCCCTTGACCTCGGGCTCCGATCCCTTCCAAAAACCGTCTACGGTCTAAGTTAGAGTACCATGAGATAGTATACCAATTCAAAGTAAAAAAAAGGAAATTTTTACGAAAATTTTGTATGGAGGCCCCTTGACCCCGGGCTCCGACCCCTTCCCAAAACCATCTACGGTCTAAGTTAGAGTACCCTGAGATAGTATACCAAATCTGGTGGTTCTAAATTGAAAACTGTAGATTTGTATAGCGGACAAACAAACAAACATTTAACTTTATGTATTAGATTCAAAAAACACGAAATATTCACAGGGTTTAATATAAAAATTATGTGGAAATGAGGTTGTCCCAAAAGTATATGAACTATTAATTAAATCGTCCTTTTCAAGCAGTAAAAAATTAGCACTTTGGACATATGGCGTAATCATCGCGGGACTTGAAAACGTTGCTGAAATTTTTCGTTTCCTGTTCATGCGAGGTATCCGAAAGTAATGCAAAAGTGGGTTCAAATTGCGCATGTTGGTACAGTAACTATTCCTCTATACAAAGGTACTCAACACATTCTCCATCACAAGCGATGCATTTGCTCCATCGTTGAACCCAACTCTCCAATTCTCTTAAAAAATTCAGGTGTGGACTGTTGTACCTGCGTTTTCAACCACTTTCTCCTCGCCTGTGTCATCAAATCGTTGTCCCCAGAAATTGTTCTTCATTGGACTGAACAGGTGGAAGTCGGAGGTTGCCAGATCTGGGCTGTATGGTGGATGGGGGACCACCGACCAGCCTAATTTGCTGATCGCCGGACTTGTTGTCAAAGATGTGTGTGGTCTCGCATTGTCATGGTGGATGTGCATCCTTTTCAGATTCTTCTTCGTTCTTTTCCACCTTATGGCTTCTCTAAGCTTCTTGAGCGTCTCAATGCACCGCTAGCTGGTCACGGGACGGCTACGTTCCAGAAAATCAAAAGGAATGACACTCCTGTCATCTGAAAAAAAAACAGTCACCATGACTTTCTGTGCTGATCGCTGGCTCTCGAACTTCTTAGGCCTTGGTGAAGAGGTGTGACACCATTCCATGGATTGATTCTTTGTTTCCGGATCGTAAAGATACGCCCACATTTCATTTTCTGTCACCAAATTGGAAAAAGAAAATGTGTCTTCATTGGCCCCAAAGGCTTCCAGCAGATCAGAGCAGACTTCAATCCTTCTCTCCTTCAAATCGGGTGTTAACTACCGAGGTACTCACTTTGCACACACTTTTCGATAACCCAAGTCTTCTACCATGTTCTGTATGGCATCGTAACCACAGTCCAGTTGTGCAAGCTCACGGATTGTGACTCGTCTCTTCGCGCGAATATATTCATCCACTCGCTGACGATTCCTGTCAGTGGTCGCAGACGATGGTCTCCCACTGCGTGGTTTGTCTTCAATGTTGGTTTCCCCTTCTTTAAACTTCTTCATCCATCTGTGCACATTACTCTTGTCAATGGTGTCATCTCCGTAAGCATTCTGTAGCCTTCTGTTGGATGTCGTACAGCCTGCACCCTACCTTCGTCAAGAACTCAATGACCACGCATTGCTTCTGCTTGGAATCCATTGTTTATCTGCAATGAAGAAGGGTTACTATAGAGGAAGAGTTTCTCTACCAACATGTGCAATTTGAACGATCTCTGTCAGTTAATAAAAAAGTTATGCGACTTTTGCGTTACTTTCGGTACAACCGTCGTGTTAAAATGCCACGGAACGTGCAGTTTTCTCACGCCGAGGTTATTCAAATACGGCGTTTAAAGTCCAAGGTATGAAAGCTGAAAGTATTGCAAGACGTTATAACGAAGTAAATTTCTCCGTCATTTTTGGTCTACGCCGGGATTCGAACCCGAGGCCGCTTATTCCGGAACAAGTCGCTCTACCAACTGAGCTACGCAGACGTTTATTCTGATTCCTATCTGCCTTTATGTCGTGTGCGTCCTGCTGGCAGGTACGTCACATCTCCCCCCGAAAGAGGGCCGGGGGCATGGCCCACGGGTCAGCCATGACCATGAATCGTTGCAGGCAGCCATCCACTGTAGAACGTGCACTTGAGAACTCCCAGGCAATCTGCTGTGTGGAATGCAACATCACACATTTTCATTTTTCGAAGCGCTGGAGAAGGAATTCTCTGATTTTTCCTGTCTCGCGGTGTGGAAATAACATCACACCAATGCGAGATTTTGAACGGCCGGGTCATCCGGATAGTTCGGGCGCCATTATAACGAAGTAAATTTCTCCGTCATTTTTGGTCTACGCCGGGATTCGAACCCGAGGCCGCTTATTCCGGAACAAGTCGCTCTACCAACTGAGCTACGCAGACGTTTATTCTGATTCCTATCTGCCTTTATGTCGTGTGCGTCCTGCTGGCAGGTACGTCACAACGTATGAATCGCAGTAGGTCCGGTATTTATCAAACGATATCGAACGGTGGTAATGCTGCTCCAAAACAACGCTCTGAGCGTCCAAAGAAGACGATTAATCGAGATGATAGAGAAATTTTGCAATCGCTTCTACCCAAAATAAATCTCTACGTCAAATTGCCAGTAGTTTGGCTAGTCGAGTATCGAGGGCTACAAGTTCATCGTCGTTTGCCGTCAAGTAAGTGTCATATCTATCGCAGCTCGCGCCGTACACTTTTGCCGAAGCAACGCCACAAAGAATCACGTGTTTCTTGGGCCAAATCGCACATGCAGTTGAAAGACGAATGGTTATCAGTGCTATTCAGCGACGAGACGTTTAATCTGGATGGTACAGATCGCTGGGCTTACTACTGGCATGACCTGAGACATGAACCTCGCTGTTTCTTGAGCCGGTAACTAGGAGGAGGCTCTGGCATGGCGGGGTGGAAGGGGGCGATTCGGCTTTAATGGTACGGCTGATATTGCTTTCTCGTAAGATCGGCAAGCATCAGGTGACTATTAAGAAGTACTGGAAAGACATTTACTCCCGATTGCAGAAACAATAACAAGCGAACATTGGACACTACAATAGGACAATACTTTGATCTACACCTCTCCCTTAACTTGAGCGTGGTTTAGGCAGAACCAAGGGACTACTATGGAATGGTCAGCCGAGAGTCCTGATCTAAAACCTCGGGGGCGGAGGGGGGGGGCACTAGCACGTGATGTATATTCAACTGTGAATGAGTTAAAGCAGCAAATAGAACTTTACCTGGGTCTCCATGAAGCCGGAATTTTTACAAAGCCTAGTTCAAAGCATCCCTCATAGATTCTACAAAACAATTCGTAATAAGAGATCAAAAATTTGAATTTAAGCAGGAAAATATCAATTGTCTACATACTTTTGAGACAGCCTCATTTTTTCGCGTTTATTTTTTTTTTCACATAAATTTTGTATTATATATGTTTCTCATATCGTATACTTATTCTCCTTTAATTTCATTCATACATAAAAAATTTGAATGGTTGCTACACTTTTTGTTCAGCTGTTATTCCAAAAATCGGTTGCCCATAAACATTTTAGGCGCACTTTATATTTAACGATCACAGCGCGTCATGCGGCTAAAAGAGCTCGCTAAAATATGCATACCAGTGCCGCAGCCCCCGGAAGAGACAGGCCTGAGCGCAATCTCCACCAAGTTTCTGACATCACCCAACTGGTCCGGCGTAATTCTCCTTACACGAGGGCAACAGCGATAGACGTCAGCCAGTGCATCGTAATTTTTTAGTCGTTGAGTAAATTTTTTCCCCACTCTTCTGATAGTTTTCATCAAATAACAGAACACTATCGAATGTTCTTCTAATCTATTTACTAAGTGAAAATCCTCCAAATATGTGGCGTCTGTGAATAAACAAAGACATCGCTCTTTCCACGTTTTATCAACACATAGCAACCGAAAAACTGTTATCCGGTCTCCGCTGCGGGTCCGAATCTCAGATCTCTCGATATCTAGTCGAGAGCGTGAGCCTTACGCTACGGTGGCCAACAATCGGCGGCGCTATGTATGTGTTTTTCTGTCAGCTTCTGACATCATAAATCCGTAAAGCTAACGCGCTCGGCTAAATATCGAGAGATCTGGGATTCGGATTCCCAGCGGTGACAGGATAACAATTTTTCGGTTGCTATGTGTTGATGAAACGTGGAAAGAGTTTATTTATTATAATTTTTTATGTGTTCTCATAAAACACAACCGGAGTAATTTTAGAATTTTGGCATTATATACAATGAAAAATTGCATCACAAACGTAACATATCGCTGCAAATGCTTCACGTGTTCTTTTTACTAAAAAAATTGAAAAATAAAATTGTTACGCCGTCGTAGCTCCCGTTTTTTACATATGAAAATCAATTTTCAAATTCTTCATATATACATATGACACAAAATATATTAAAAACATAAATCCGAAAATATTTAATTCACTTACCCCATCAAATGAAACGCAAAAAGCAAAAAGAAGTAATAAACCCAAGAGAAATATCAAAAGTAAATAATGAACCCAAGAAAAACCCACACAGCAGGTATTGACTTTTTCTGACTTTGCTGTCGTTTTGAAAGGCCATATATTTAGCTGGGATCTTCCTGATGATAACAGCTAAATTTTTGTACAATTTTTGAAAATTTCTTGATATTTTTGATATTTTTCTTGAGTTCATTATTTACTTTTGATATTTCTCTTGGGTTAATTACTTCTTTTTGCTATTGCGTTTCATTTGATGGGGTAAGTGAATTGAACAGTTTTGGAATTATGTTTTTAATATATGTATTTTGTGTTATATATCAGAGCATGGTTCTGCATTTGCGCGTCTGAGCTTGTGCTCATATTTCTTTGTAATTCTTGATGACATTTTCTTGTGTGTTTAGTGTATATAGTTATTTTATTCAAAGTTTTAATATATAGGCTATATATATATATATTTTAACAAATAAATTCAGTAACAGCAATGAACGATCGTTGGAGAATGTTTAAAAAAAACCCGTCATATTTTTGACTCCTATTATTTCTTTTTTATATTTGAACTGATCGTAACGAGAACTAATTTCTTCCTCCCTTTATTTATTTTATCCTGCCCAGCATTTTTTTTTTTTTTTGTCCTTTCTTCAGGTATCTTACTTTTCTTCCACAAGATGAATGAATATAAAACGAAAAATGTTGATTCCTGCTTATTTTAGTATTATGAGCAATAGAGGCATGCATGCTCATTTTTTGGACACCTCAACAATATGAATTTGCTAAAATGCTTTTTCCAAATGCTTAACGGAATAAATTAACCAAGCTCTTGATATTTTCTACAGAAAGATAGCATTTCATGAATGAAAAGTGGGAAAAATCAAAAGTTACCCTTAAATAAAGAATAGTCTAGATACTTTGAAAATTACAAATAAGTTTCCACAAGTTCCAAGGATGAGGCAGTTAAAGCAAACCACATTTTAATTGTAAGATGAAGGGGAACGAATAAATAAACATGCCAGCCAGCACCATAATTTGATTAGAGCTACTCTAATCAAATTATAATCAAATAAGCCAACAGTTTTTTGCCAACCGTGATAATAATATTTGTTCAACAATAATTTCATGTATTTGACTCCTCGGAACAAAGTAAAAGACGTTAAGATATTTAAAGCAAAATCTAACTTACTCGTAGTTTCATAAATCACTTATTTTGACGAAGGACTACGTCTCACTCCGGGAATAGTATGGGGCGACTTACGGTTGACCGTCTGTGACAAAAATAGGTCCCAATTGAAATCATTATAGCGTTAAAAATACGTGCCGCACACTAATCGTGTTAGCATATTCGTAAACAGCATGGAGTCCAATTTGCGTACTGCGCAATACCTCGTGCGCGCGACACTCCCCTCGCTCCCTGTTTGCAGGGGAGGTGATGCAATATTTCTGGGTGTGCCGCCACGTTTGACTTAGTCTATCTCCGCAACCGTGAGCGCAACACGACTGTGCGTGGTACCGTTTTAAAGCTCTCGACGAGATCTATTCAAATATATGAAAAACATACTGCAGCGGTTTAAACTGGACATTTAAAAAAATGTTTTCTTGTGAACCGATGAACTCTATTGACAATATCGCGGTTTATCTGGACAACTGTTAGTGCGAAACTACTGTGCGTGGTATCGCTTTAAAGTTCTCGACGAGATCTATTAAAATATATAAAGAACATACCGCAGCGGTTTAAACTAAACTTTGTAAAAATTGTTTTAGTGTGAACGGGTTAACATTTTCGACAATACCGCGGAATTCGCAGAATGAACGCAAGCAAAAGTGGAGAAAATCAAAACGAGAGACAAGAGCAAGTGATGAGGAATGTAAGAAGCCCAAGAAGACAGAGCACCACTTTGGGTAATTCGTGGATCGATCTGCTTTCTGTTCGCAATGTATCCAGCATTATTTGTAAAAAATATGTAAGCTACTTTTCATATCATAGACCTGAGGTATTGTTTCTGGTGGGGGATCCCATTACTCAACAAGTCTCCCCAGAGTGTCCTATGCATGATCTATTAGATTGAGATCAGGGGAAAGTGTAGGGCACTCCATTCAATGGATATCCACACTAGCTAATACTTCATCTACAGCAGCTGTATGGTGAGGACGAGGGTTATCGTCCATCAAAATCAAATCTGCGCCAAAAGCACCACGGAGCAAACGAACGCTGCGAAGAATGACCGGTGATTGTCCCTTGATCCAGCATCGACAGTTCGGTACGCCCACTGACCATTATACCAGCCAACACCCTGACGCCCCTGTAGCTATATCGGTCCCGTTCAAAGATGTTCCTGGCGCACATGCAGTTCCACGTTCTCTTTAGACGAGTTGCCGCATTGAATCCAACGAAAGACCACAGCGGGATAAATGTCTCCGGCTATAAGTGACTTTCAGGAATAAGTCTACACCGTGTTCTGTCCTCAGCCACGTGCCCAGGCAAAAGGCGGTGAACGTTACGATTTTTTTGCTTTTTCAGATTCAAATCTTTGTTTCTTATTTTGTTTATAGTTGATACAGAGATTTTTAATGACTTAACAATTGCTTTTTCGGTCGGTAGGTTTTCTTTTAAGACCAGAGACCTTACTTTTGAAATAGTCGTAAAAGTACTTACCCTTGGATATTGGTCTGGCGTTCTTTGGCCTGCTAAAAGCAATGCTTGACGATTTCCCCTCTATTTTAATAATATTGTTTATTTTGCATTTAGAAATGCTAATTTCATGATTTCCACAGCGGTTTTTAATTACAGAATACGAATAGTTCTCTTCGTAAAGAGCAAAATATACAACCTTCTATTCACAGCTTGTTTACGTGCGCCATTTTCTTAGAAGATGATATTTAACTGCAGAAGATGTTTCTTTTGTGCTCATCTAACACGCTGTTGCCAGTTTCAATTCTCCGAACTTCTTTCATTTTCTGCAATTTCTTATCAAAAACATTCTAAAAATATCTGAACATCCTCTGCATTGTTATAAGTTTGTATCAACAATTGAAGCGTTATTTCTACTTGATTTCATTTCCCTAAATTATAGTTTTGATGAATTTTGAATATTTAATGCAAAGTGATTATTATTTTAATTTCGAGTAAGATAGAGTTATCGTGCCTTAGGCTTTAAAAAACACGGCACTATGAAATGTTAAGACAGTATCAATATTGCCTTCTCTGGTTTACTGTACTGTTAACACAACAAATAATTTAAGAAAGCATAATTACTTTCAATACATTAAAATTTTATTTTTTAATCTTTTAGATAATTGAGAATGAGTACACGACGGGAAAGAGATATAAATAGAAAATGGAAAAGTGGTGCTCGGAAAAGAAAAAAACGCTGAAAGAAAAAAAGAAATAGATCTGCAAAGAGGAGGTCCGCTTAAATTTTTAAAGACTGGAAGCAACGAAAACTGCCAGACTTCTGATGAGCAACAATCAAATTTTGTAGTCAGTGAAGATTTAATTACTGATCACGAAGATGAAAATGATTAAAAAGCGTATTATCATCGTATCCAGCATTTGAATAACTCAGGTGAAATTCCTATCACGTCATGTTGTTTAGAAAATGAAAATTTAGTTACAGATCAGAATGAAGAAAAAGAAATTATTCGTATCGAATACACATCTCTGAAGCAAAAAATGCAACCTTGGCCCACCCATTAGATGATTATACTCTACCCACTGTGAACACACAAATTTGTCAGTGACAGACATTGAAACCGTGTCCCCTCACTCCGGAGTAAGTCGCTCTCCCAACTGAGCTATGCGGATAGAATGTCTCGCTGCAGATTTGTCGTCTTGACACATGTTTTCACCTCTGTAGAACGTCACAATATTATTCAAAGTCTTCATCGATAGATCAGTAAGTCTGATATGCGCCCATGGATTTTGCAATACATTTTTTTAAGCAAATTGTTTATATAGACAAGCACGGTGCAATTGTTTATATAGACAAGCACGCAAATTGTTTATATAGACAAGCACACACACACGCACGGTGCGGCCCTGCGCACAAGGCCTGATTTACGCCTAGTCCCGTAAGGCTCGGGCCTAGGGTTCCGCAGTTTAGGGGGCCCCCAAAATCGCAATGCAAAAAATAATTATGCTTTTTTTTCCAGATTTTAAAATTACTTGGATCTGAATTAAATGAATTAATGAGCCGAATAATGTGCTTTTATGAATGTGGGAGTTATCAAATTTATGCATTTTGCTCAAATCTAATTAACATTCCTCTGTTAATAGAATTATTCTACTATAATAACACATCACAGGTATTAATAATCTGCATGGAAGTTCACCTTGCCCCTAAAAAATCAGTCTGTACCAAGTCTGAATAATGTTCATCGGTCAGAAATAAAATTAAACAGGGATGAATAACTTAACATCTGTGGATATTTGAATTATCACATAATTAAATGCGAAAATAGCAATACTTAACTATTAAATAGTGTTTTATTTACCCGTCTATATTTTTAAGTTCGAATTTGCTTGCTAATATTAAGATTTAATAAAAGTAGATATTATTTCCTATTTTCCCCCGCACAGTGTCCCATTTATTAAATCAACTTTTAAATTAATTGATAATATTTAGTGGCGACAAATGTACTTACTCTTTCAAGAATGTGGATAGGGGGTGAGGGGGGGGGCTGATCTTGTGCTGTGCCTAGAGCCCGATTCTGCGTAAATCGGGCCCAGGCTAGACAACCTTGTCTTGTACGTTGCTTTATGATTGCATGGTGTCTCTCTAATCAGTATATCCTTAACCAACAAACAAGGAAGATTATTTCCCAGCGATTCAACGATTTCATCCAAACAAAATCGTATCCTATGAACACAAAAATTGCAAGTCACGCCACTGTTTTACTGTCTGGTGTGGACACAGACAGGAGATACACCACTTCGGGAATGATGTAGCAGCAAGTACGAGGCTGTCACGTACCAGAAAAATTATTAAAAATACATTAAAGATTCATTTTTCGTTTATACATAATGAATTGTACATAATAATGTACACTGAAGAGCAATTGAATTAGAGATACCTGTCTAGTAACGTGTAGCACCACCTTTCGCCCTGATGACGGCGGCGATTCGTCTCGGCATGGACTCGACAAGACACCGGAAGCGGTGGGAAGCCATACGGATCCACGACCCCTGAACAAGCTCCCACAGTTCACGAAGATTTGATGGAGGGGTCATCTCTCTCGGTGGCATCACAGATGTGCTCGATGGAATTGAGGTCAGGTGACCTAGCTGGCCAAGGAAGCGAGGTGACGTCGGTGGAGTGTTCATCCAACCATTCGGATACAATTCGGGCGCTGCATTGTCTTGTTGCAGGATGAGGTCCCCAGTGGGATGTTGAAGACGCGCAAATGGTCGTCCAGGATATCCCTGTAACGTTGACCAGTGAGGGACGATGTCACAGGTACCACGGGTCCCATTTCAGTCCGCGTAAACAGTCCCCAGACGAGAATTCCACCCCCATCAGCTAGAGTACGGCGCAAACCACATGAAGCGATGAATCCTTCATGCCCTGCTGGCAAGAAGGATCCATCGCTTCATGTGGTTTGCGCCGTACTCGTATCCTGCCATCCACATGTACCAACGTGAATCTGGACTCATCAGTCCAGGCAACATTTTTCCGCATGTCTAGGGTCCAGTGGCGATGCTCCCGCGCCCATGCTAATCTTTGCACCCTGTGATGTGCGGTCAGTAGCGGTATCCTCGTGGGACGATGGCTTCTGTACCCCATAGCGAGGAGATGGTTCTGGATGGTATGGCTGCTTACACGTTTTTGTGAACTAGCGTTAAATTGCCGAGCGATTTCTTGCACTGTGGCCCGTTTATCCGCTGTTACAATGCGAGCTAGCCGACGATGACCCCGCTCATCCCAACGCTGTTGTCCACGGCAGTTGGCCCTTGCAGGGATGGTTTTACCGGATTCGATGTACTCACGGTGCACCCGTGACACAGTGGCTCGTGAAAATCCCAGTGCCTGCACGACTTCCGAGATGGAGTGACCCATTCGTCGGGCCTCGACTATTTGCCCACGATCAAATGCGCTTAGATCCTTCGTCTTACCCATACGGCGTCCGACTCTTACTGATTCCCGTCGCATCACTCCTTATATTGTCTGATCGCTGCATATGTCATGTAGTTTCTGTTTACAGGGCCTCCCACAGCGCCACATTTGCATAACGCCAGCTGTCTGTAATTCAATTGTTCTTCAGTGTACAATGCCATTAAAAAAAGCTAAGAAAGACTGATTTCCTGTCGTATATCATCTACTGTGATGTTGTATGAATACACTGCCCCATCATTAATAGCTAGACACCAGCATGCCTACAGATAATCTCTTTTAACAGAAAATTTAATATTGTGTGCTGAGAATTTTGGCCCATATGACGGCCTCTGGCCGATATGTTCCTCCATTTGGCCTCCAAAGACGTGAACAGTTCAGCTTTATTTGTTGGGTCGTCTCTTTTTCCATGTACCCGACGATCCAATTCGTTCGAGAGATTTTCTATAGAGTGCAGATCAGAACTCTGGGCTGGTCAATGCAACGTTTCGACACCCATGCCCTCAAATCATTCTGTAACAACGCGAGTAGTATAACATGGTACGTTGTTCTTCTGATAGAGGTATCGGCCTTCCCCAAAGTGCTTCCACAGCGCTGGATGTTGTGACCATACTACAGAGGTGACGCACATGTCAAGATGGAAAAGTAGCAGCGATAAGCCCTAGCCGGCGTAGTTTAACTGGGAATAGATGCAGCTCCTGAGCAAAGGGATATGTGTTCTATATCCGCCACCGGCAAATTCGGCGTCCGAGTGGATCTACTGGGAGTTAGGTTCTTCGAAAAATGTGTGATGTCCTTGTTGCTTCAACACATCGTGTGACATTAATACCAATTCCTTCTTCGCTTCGAAGAATGCGTGCTGCTTCTTCCACGCTGGAAATAGTGATAATTTCTTCTTCTACAGAGAGTTACTTAAACATGGTTTGAGGCCGATCCGAAACCTGCGATTTCGTGTCCCCTCCTTTCTCAAAGAGAGGGGATATATGTGATGTACTACAGAGGTAAAGGACGTGTCAAGACGGTGAGTAACAGTGAAAAACCCTTGCCGGCGTAGTTAAATTCAGAAAGCATTTGGCTCCGGAGCAGAAGGATGTCTGCAAATTTGGGTTTCACAATGTGCATAATTGTCCTGAACGTCAAGGTAGAGCTCAGTGTTCATGGTGTTGTCCAAAACGACTGATGGTCCCCCTAGCCGAACCACGAAAAATATCCCCATGCAGTCACAAACTTCATTGTCAGGACAATACAGTCTGGACGGTATACGAGTACGCCGAAAAAAAAAAGTCGAGCCATCCCTCCTAACTCTTGAACCGTTTGCCGCATGTAAACAAGTAAGGTACCATTGAAACAGTTGAACTACAGGCATTGCATAATTATAATTCATTTAATTCAGGAAACAAAGTTTATGAATGCAATTTTCATAATTTAAAGTTATAGTTTCGCTGAAAGCTATGGTTCAGCTTCCTCAGGATTAAGCGTATTCATTTCTTGCTTCTGATGATGTTATCAGTTTCACACAAAGATCTTTAAGATACATAGACTGGAAAACCGTAAGTTAACCGTGCGACATTTGAAGTTCAGCGCTGTACGGCAAGAATCTGTCACATCTCGTTGTTTACTAAAGGCGTTTACGTGTTTATATCAGTTACATTCATTTATATCATCATCATCATCATTGTCAACCATTATCAATCCACTGCTGGACGAAGGTCTCCCCAAGTTTCCTCCACAACGGTCTGTCTTGTGCCAGTCTCCTCCATGTCACTCCCGCATATTTACGTATTTCATCCACCCATCTCCCATGTGGTCTTTTTCTGGGTCTTTTCCTGTCCCTTGGAATCCAATCTAAAATTTCGGCTGTCCATCTATGGTCTGTCCTTCTGGCAGTATGTCCAGCCCATTGCCATTTCAGGGATTTAACCCTGATCATGATGTCTTCCACTCTCGTCATTTTTCGGATCCACGAGTTTCTCTTCTTATCTCTCCTGGTTATACCAAGCATGCACCTCTCCATGCTGCTTTGAGTTGTCTGCAGCCTTTGTATGTCTCTTTTAGTTAAGGTCCACGTCTCTGCACCATACGTAAGCACTGGAAGGATGCATTGATCAAACACTTTTCTTTTAAGACATAATGGCATATTGCTCTTGAAAATTATGCTGTTTCTTCCAAAAGCTCTCCAGGCAAGTTTTGTACGCCGATTAATTTCTTCATCAATGTGACCCTCACTTGATATCTGCTGTCCAAGATAAACATACGTATCTGTTATCTCCAGTTTTTCTCCATCAATCGATGAATTCAGAAAGCATATATATATTCATTTATATATGAATATATATATGCTTTCTGAATTTATGAAAGCATATATATATTCATTTATATATTACATATATCACCAGTAAGATTTATTATTTTTTGTTTTCATAATAGCATGTATAACACTGAGTGGCCACTTTATTATGAACACCTGACAGTTATCAGCCAATGAGCCATGGCTGCACGCTGTTGCCACCAGAGGGCGAGGCTAGTATAAAAAGGGAAAGCTTAGTGCTTGCGACAGTAGGGCCGCAGGTGGTCTAGTGGGCAACGTTCGTGACTGCCGCGGAAGAGACCTCAGGTTCGATCCCAGGCAGGTACGAACGCTCGATCCACTAAATATCCGCCGTGCGTCGGATGGGCACGTTAAGCCGTAGGACCCCAGGTACTGGCACCCCGGTAATAAATAAGGGCGTCTTCCTCCCACTTTCTACTTTGCTTCCGTGTCACTTTCCTATCGGGCACTCTAGCCCAAATCTCCTAGCTTCCTATTTCTAAGAGTTGTTTAAGACCTGGGGTCCGACACTGCCTTCCTAAAATCCTCTACATGTGATCTGTGATCTTGCGACAGTAGTAAAAGTGATGCTTTGGTGACGAGATGGGTAAAAAATGCGATGTCACGGACTTTCAATCTGGGATGATTGTAGGAGCTCGGAGCCACGGAGCGAGTATCACCGAAACCGCCGCATTCGTGAAATGTTCCAGAGCAGGTGTTGTTAAAGTGTTTAAAGACTAGACTATCAGCCAAAAAACTGGGTCTCTACGTGCAACGTGTGGTCGTCATCGACTAGTGACTGCACGGGCGGAACGGAGAGTGTCCAGACTGGTAAGAGACAACAGAAGGGCAACAGTGCAGCAAATTACAGACCATCTTAATCAAGGATAACTTCAAATGATCTCTGCACGCACTATTCGCCGTACACTGCATCGAATATGCATCGAATGAGATATGGCAGCCGAAGGCCTGTTCGAACACCTTTGCTGTCTGCAGTTAACAAGAGAAAACCACTCCAGTTCGCACAGCAGCACAAGGATTGGACAGTCGATAATTAGAAACAAATTATGTGGTCCGATGAATCACGTTTTCAGTTGCACCATGCCGATGGCCGAGTGAGAATTTGGCGGAAACAGCATGAAAGCATGGACCCCAAATGCATTGCTACAACCCTTCAAGCTGATGGAGGCACCGCTATGGTTTGGGGAATGTTTTCCTGGCATGCTTTGGGCCCTTTAATTCGTGTTGACCAACGTCTGACTGGCACATCGTATCTAAACATCGTTGCGGACCAAGTGCATCTTGTCATGTGGATGGTTTATCCCAATGGCGATAGCTACTTTCGACAAGATAATGCGTCCTGCCATAGTACTATTATTGTGCAGGAATAGTTTCAGGAACATGCCGGTGAGTTTACTTTGCTTAGGTGGCCCCCACAATCTCCAGATCTCAACGCCATTGGTGAGATGAAGTTGAACGAGCCATCAGACAGCTGGATCCACAACCCTGTAATATCACACTCCTGGAAAGTGCTGTTCATCAAGCATGATCACAGATTCCACAAACAATTTATCAACATCTCGTGGAGTCCATGCCATGAAGAATCGACGCTGCATTAAAGGCAAAAGGCGGCCCAACGAAGTACTGAGAAGGTGGTCATAATAAAGTGTCTACTCAGTGTATATTGTAAAGTATTTCACAAAATAATATAGCCAAATTTAATGAGCTAACCAAATTTTCAATTAAACAAAACTTTTTAATGAGCTACAAATTTTTCAATTTAAGCAATTCTCTTTTCCGAGACCTTTAATCCCCGAGATTTAAAAGTGTCTAAACTCTAAATCATGTGAAGAGGCATTTATTTCTATCATATTTAATTTTATTTATTTTTTCTCCCGTTGAGTAGCTATTACGAATTCATAATACTGTGGGAAAAACCTCCCAAGCAAAAGTTTTGTTCTCGGCAACTTCTCTGAAGAATAAACAAATGGCCGTATCAAAATGATTTGTGACATTACTTAGAGTGTGAAATACGAATTTTATCTAACTAGATCACGCAGTTTGTGAGAAATAGAAGAGGAAATACAGGCTGACCGAGAATTATTGGACACACTACAAAATTATATAAAACAAAACATTAAACAGATAGAAAGAAACTGACTGTACTAACTTACAATGTAACTACACAAGTTAATAAATTTCGATGTGAGATCTCTTGGTTGCTCGTAGTGCGCTCAAGCGATACTCGATTTCATGCCATGTATTGGCAAGCATCTCAGGAGTTATGGAATTAATAGCAGCTGTGATACGCTGCTTCAGTTCCTGCAAATCAATACAAGGCGTCTGATAGACACGATCCTTCGCATAACCCCAAATGAAATAATCCAATGGAGTCAGATCTGGAGAACGAGGAGGCCACGGAATGGGACCACCACGCCCAATCCATCTGTTGGGGAAATGCTCATTTAGGCACTTGCGTACACACGTTGACCAATGCGAAGGCACGCCGTCTTGTTGGAAAACGACGTTTTCATATGTTTTGATCTGGGGTATAGCGAAATTTTCTAGCATATCCAAGTAAATATCACCATCTATGAGTTTTTCGCAGAAGAAGAAAGGCCCAATCACTTCACTTTTTGATAGGGCGCACCACACATTAACCTTTGGAGAATCACGTTCCAGTTCAATAGCAGAATGAGGCGGTTCAGTGCTCCATATCCTACAGTGGTGACGATTCACAATACCTGATACATGAAATGTGGATTCATCACTAAACATTACAGTACTTAGAAAGTTTTCGTCGTTTTCCACTCGATTCAGCCTATCCACAGCGAAATAGCATCGCAGAGTGTGATTATTTACATGCATTATAACGTAAAGTCTTTTTGTACTGAACTTTTATCGCTCTTCTTACGTTATTTTAAAACATAACCATACGATGAAAGAGTTCCTAAATTAAACCTTAACGGCCAGACGAAACATTTAAACAGAAGTCAAACTAACGGAAATTGGCTTTATCCAGATGATTTCATCAATACAACATAGCACTTCACATTTTACTTAACACATCAGTATCAACCACATTCAACACCCCACACGAGCAACTGTTTTATCGTAGTTTATATCTCTGGTTGTTATCTCATAACATGCATACGTCACGTTCATTCAGACCTCAATTGTTGCCAACAGTATTCGTTTGAGAGAGAAGATATCACGTTAAGTGGGAAGTATAACTGAGAACAACCTCAAAATTTACATAGGGAAAGAAACTAAAAGGAAAGTTAATTTAGAATATACGCCACAGCATCTTTTGCGCTATTTGAATTTTATAAGCATGAAACTTTAATTTCTTGTGCAAGATATCGTGAACTGTCGATTTCGGAATGCACAGTTCTCTGCTTGCTTTACGAACGGATTTCCTGGGGCTTCGTCGGAAACTTTCATTAACCTGGTCAACCGTGTCACCGCTGACGCTAGGCCTACCGGTTCCTCCACGATGTTCCACATTGCCAGTTTCTTTAAACTGTTTCATCCACCGCTTAATTGAATTCGTTGACGGAGGATTACAACCATACTCTAAACGGTACCTTTTAACTTTAATGACAGACTTTAATTCCGCATGCCATAACACACACACATCGCCTTTTGCTGTACGAATGACATGACTACTGATTGCGCACTTCTCATACATTCCTCATCAGGCCATAGCTCCATCTATCTGATTCTGGGAATAACAATTCTGCAAATCAAAAATATAGAAACCGTGTTAGTAATACGTGACATAGAAAAACAGACAATGCTCATAGTTTTTTTTTGTGTGCATAATTTTGTAATGTGTCCAATAATTCTCGGACACCCTGTATATGTTAAAAGGTGAAACGTCTAATTTATCCCCATTGAAAAAAATTAATACTTAGTTTTATAATAACTTAAAATTCCTACTTTCTCGCAGGTAAAAGAGTTTAATGAACGTTGTTTACATAGGAAACATGCCGTTTCGCCGTTCAAGCCGTGCGATCAAAATGTCGCCAACTGCTGCCACTCATTTACACAAGAATTTCCAGTCAATGTGTCTTAAAGGTCTTTGGTTTCACATGTCTAACGCCTCGTGCGGTCATCAGATTGCAGATTGAAGAATGTTTTCAATGCGCTCGATAGGTATGGAGATGAAGATAAATCATTTTCCAGGTTATTACGGTTTTTAAATTATGAAAGGCTTCTAAACAGTCTAGGTCAGATATTGATTTAGATCTATATAATAGCTTGGCGTCATTAAACAGAAATTGGAGATTGCTTCCCCCAAAAAACATGCAGTACTGAGCTATGAAAGATTTTTTTATTTCACACTTTTTAATATATGATTGATGTTCTTTTAATCTCAGTTTAAGCGATCTCCGTGTCTGACCTATGTATGACAAACCACATTGACACTGGATGCGATAGATTTCCCACGAATTCATGTCAGGAATAAGGTTCTTTTTGCAGAGTAAATCATTTTAGATACCGGAGTGAAGATAACTTTTAAATTTGATAATTTAAGAATTTTCGAAATTTGGAAACAAATTTTAGGGATGAATGGAGGTATGAATTAAATGAAAAGTAAGGTATCGTTGGAAAGCACTTAAAGCGAACTGTCACGTGATGTAAAGAAATACGCTAATTATAACTCTATCTCAAGAATTTTTCCATACAGCGTGTACTATTTTTTCAGTGCATCCGATTCTCCTCATTGAAAAACCCTTAAATATTAAATTTTGCCCGAATAGTATGTTCAATATGAGTACATACAGTACGCTATGAAAAAGCGATGCAGCTAATGTTTAAACACGTAAGTATTTTTCGGATCGTATCAAATTGTCCAAGACAGACACCACTGATTTAGTGTTGAAACTCTAAATCAATCGCATTTTCCATCCAAAGGATACGATAGTACTCCGCATCCCCCGTATTCCTGGCGGCTTCAGGATGTGTTCCCGGGTTTCGCCGAGGAGGAGCCATTCCGCCGAACGACGGCGATTTTTATACAGCATCCGTTTCTTATCAAACTTCACGAGGAGCCACGAAATGCCATTTGGTTGGATGCGGATAAGCTGAGAAAAGAAGAAAAGACATCAAATCGTCGAATTTTGTGCTGTTCCGTAAACTCATGTAGGACATATTTCTTCACTTTGCCTATGACCGTTAAATGTTATGAAATGGTTGTATGAGATACTCCGAATTTCTCGCCAAGTTGTTGTGGATCAGACTCAGCCAAGGGCTCCACAATTTGATGCGTGTCGTCCCACGTCCCAACAAACGAATTTTCATCCCATTTCCGTACACATTCAAATCATCCAGTGCCATTTTCGTACACAGATGTGATGATCCGTAAGGAGTGAGATATGCGTGAAAGAAGATAGAGGATCAGGGGCGTACTGATAGCCCCCGCAAATTCCACTCCACTACGGGAGGGTTCACGGCTATAAGAACCTCTAGCCTCAAGAAAACGATTTTACAAAATCTTTTGTGGAAACTTCACAGGAAACTGGTTAAAGAAATAGTCAGACATTTTTGACAGCAGCTTTGAACGAAATATTAAAATGAAAAGGAAATTTTTTTTGTTTTCGCGGTTTTGAAATTAAACATCTGCAACGAATCTTGAAGACCGTAAAGGTTGCATTAATGGGCAGCCTGTTTGCGCTTCAGTTTTTATTGCTGTTCCCGCTGACCCTGCCACGGGTGCCTATTTGTTCACGAAAACAACAAATGGTGATTTCTGTGACGTCGGAGGAATTCGACAAAGGGATTAACATCAACTTTTCACTTTGCATTCCCCACGTCTGATACCAGGCGCGGTGAAATTGTACGGAAATGGCACAAACATTTTTTTTGTACGGAAATGGCACGTACGAAAGTCGGAGACAATCGTTTGATGTGGATCAGATTCAATCAAGGGCTCCAACTCAGTATAATCGATAGCTCCTTCTGTCAAACATGGGAGTGAATCTGTGTGATTTGGGGTGCTATATCTTGGTATTCGGTTGGCCCCATTATTAACCTCGTCTTTTATAAACTTAAACTTCCAAGTACAAAAAATACCATATCTTGGTATTCGGTTGGCCCCATCATTAACCTACATGGTAGAGTTACTGCCAGCGAGTACTTGGATATCCTACGTGATCAGGTGCATTCTACGGTCCAAATGTTTGTTTCCCAACAATGATGCTATTTTCAAGATGATAATGCGCCCATACACACAGTCCGAACAGTTCGGTCTAGGTTCGAGGAAAACCAAAATGAACTTCAACATGTACCCTCCTAGCCAGCTCAATCACCTGACTTGAATATCATTGAACCACTGTAACATAGGCTTAACTAGGCATTTACTCGCCCTGGGCAAACCACAAAATATTGCGCTCTTTCCATCTTTACATACATGCATAAGGAACAACCCCCATTTGTCTTTCTATTTTTTATATACATATCATCATCATCATCATCCCCATGATTACTGTCAACCATTATCAATCTACTGCTGGGTGGTCTCCCCAAGTTTCTTCCAAAGCGGTCTGTCTTGGGCCAGCCTCCTCCATGTCACTCCAGCATGCTTTCGAATTTCATCCACCCATGTCCCACGTGGTCTCCCTTTGCATCTTTTCCTGTCCCTTGGAATCCAGTCTAAAATTTCGGTTGTCCGTCGGTGGTCCGTTCTCCTGGCAATATGTGCCTTGGCCAGGTACATTCCAGCTGCAGGAGGTTGATGGCTGAGTTCAAGTTGTGGAAGCATCTTTCTTTGGAGGGGAAGGGGTTTGACCATAACTCATCACACTGGCCATTGCGGGTTGGTGAGTGTTGTGGGATATCCCGGTTACATAGTTATACTGCTATTGGCGGTCGTCAGGGTCCGTTTGGAACAGGATGCACCGCGGGAAGACTGGGTTGACATGTGTCAAGGAGAAGCTATGATATGCTTGAGCTTCACCTGACCTTGCATCCTTTATGTACATATACATTTATACAGTATATACTGTATACTCATGCACTGCTCGAAAAAACAAAATTAACGTCGCAACCCAATGTCATCTCTTTGCCGGAGGCACAATCAACCTATGACTGTTTGTAAAGCCTTTCGCAAACTTCTTCGGGTTTCGGGCCTTCGGCACCATATCAAACGGACCGAATGTAGCAGGCAGTCGTGGCTCACAGTAACGATCGAATAGCACCCAGAGAATCTTCAACAATGTGAACGACATTCTTAGCTTATTCATCCAATTAAAGAAAAACGACGTTCTTGTCCATTCAATTAAAGAAAAATCGCCGGCCCATCGTTGCCAACAAAAGGCCCCGGTTCTACTTTAGTTGAACGGACTACAGAATCTCTCCTTCATTTCTGAATGTAAGCATCTCCTGAACATTTTGAGGAAGAAGTTAGAATTTTAAGTGTACCAGAAACAGGTGAAAAAGTTTCAATTCCAATTTTAATCCGTATAACGAAGTAAATTTCTCCGTCATTTTTGGTCCACGCCGGGAGTCGAACCCGAGTCCACTTATTCCGGAACAAGTCGCTCTACCAAATGAGCTACGCGGACGTTCGTTCTTGCTGCTATCTGCCTTTATGTCGTATGCGTCTTGTTGGGCAGGCAAGTCACATCTCCCCCTCCCCGAAAGAAGGCCGGGGGCAAGGCCCACTGGTCAGCCGTGACCATGAATCGTTGCAGGCAGCCATCCGCTGTAGAACGTGCACTTGAGAACTCCCAGTCAATCTGGTGGGTGGAATGCAACATCACACGCATTTATTTTTCGAAGCGCTGAAGAAGGGATTCTCTTATTTTTCCTATCTCGCGGTGTGGAAAGAACATCACACCATTACGAGATCTTTAACGGCCGGGTCATCCGGGAAGTTCGGGCGCCATTATAACGAAGTAAATTTCTCCGTCATTTTGGTCCACTTTGGGAATCGAACCCGAGTCCACTTATTCCGGAACAAGTCGCTCTACCAACTGAGCTACGCGGACGTTCGTTCTTGCTGCTATCTGCCTTTATGTCGTATGTATCCTGCGGGGCAGGCACGTCACATCCGGTTGCCGGATATTGTGACTGACCTTAAAAATAATCCCCGTGGCTATTCCACTGTGACACTAGCCGTTCGATTCCTCGTGGTTTATGCTAATGTGACCTAGACGTTCGATTCCCCGTGGTTTATTCCACTGTGACACTAGACGTTCGATTCCCCATGGCTTATTCCACTGTGACACTAGACGTTCGATTCCCCGTGGCTTATTCCACTATGGCACTAGACGTTCGATTCCCCGTGGCTTATTCCACTGTGGCACTAGACGTTCGATTCCTCGTGGCTTTTTCAATTGTGACACTAGACGTTCGATTCCTCGTGGCTTTTTCAATTGTATCACTAGACGTTCGATTCCACGTGGCTCATTCCACTGTGACACTAGAAGTTCGATTCCTTGTATTTTATTCCACTGTGACACTAGACGTTCGATTCCCCGTGGCTTATTCCACTGTGGCACTAGACGTTCGATTCCCCGTGGCTTATTCCACTGTGGCACTAGACGTTCGATTCCTCGTGGCTTTTTCAATTGTATCACTAGACGTTCGATTCCTCGTGGCTTATTCCACTGTGACACTAGAAGTTCGATTCCTTGTATTTTATTCCACTGTGACACTAGACGTTCGATTCCTCGAGGCTTATTCCACTGTGACACTAGACGTTCGATTCCTCGTGGCGTATTCCACTGTGACACTAGACGTTCGATTCCTAGTGGCTTATTCCACTGTGACACTAGACGTTCGATTCCTCGTGGCTTGTTCCACTGTGACACTAGACATTCGATTCTACGTGGCATATTCCACTGTGACACTAGACGTTCCATTCCTAGTGGCTTATTCCACTGTGACACTAGACGTTCGATTCCTCGTGGCTTATTCCACCGTGACAGAAGACGTTCGATTCCTCGTGGCTTATTCCACCGTGATTCTAGACATTCGATTCCTCGTGGCTTATTCCACTATGACACTAGACGTTCGATACCTCGTGGCTTATTCCACTGTAACACTAGACGTTCAATTCCTCGTGTGTAGAAGGCGATGGATTGCTGGCTGTGCCATTCCTGAATAGCGTCCTGCGCCTCTTCGTCAGACTGAAATCTTTGACCCTGCAGAGGCTTCTTCAACTCTCCCGAAAATGTGAAAAATCACAAGCGGACAAATCTGGGCTGTACGATGGGGTGTTTCCCACCTGAATTTGGAAAGGTAATCCTGGACGATTTTCTCAGTGTGGGGACGGGCATTGTCATGAAGAAGAATGATTCCTGTAGTGAGCATCCTGGGTCGTTTGGACTTGAGTGATGCTCGTAGATCTGAGTGTATCTGCATACCGGGCAGCGTTTACGGTATTTCTGAGAAACTCGACCAATAAGAGGCTCTTTTGGTCGAAAAAGGTCAGTATGACCTTTCGTGCACTTGTTTGCATTCTCTTTGTCTTCTTTAGCATGTGCTTCCATCGGCTGCTTTACCTTTTGCTTTCAGGTTGATAATGAAACCACCACGTTTCATCTCCCGCAATGATTCTGTTGGTGAAACAGACTTTCCACATGATACTGCAGCAAATGTTCCAAGGACACACCCATACGAATGTCTTGCTTAACAGATTGCAAGTTGTGTGGCACCCTCTGCAAGCAAACCTTTCGGTACTGCAGACAATAATCGATAACGATGTGCACATATTCCTTACACTGATTCCATCTTTGTCGGCAAGTGCTTCCACCATGACTCTTCTGTCTTCCTGAATGGCTATCCATTTCAGTGACGGAAACATCGGTGATCATACGGTGTGCTTGCCCTGGCCTCGAGTCATCAGTCAACGATAAGAGCCTCTCGTGGAAACACTTCCAGTCTTTAACAGGCGACAAAGACATGCAGTTTTTCGTACACGTTACTCACGCGGGATGAATTTCTATACTTCCGACACCTTCCACGGTTAAAAACTGAATAACCGCTTTCTGTTCAACGTTCGTTGCTTTAATCATGACTGGTTGGGCCGAACACCTGCACGAAGGTCCTGTACAAAGGCCAACAGCTTCCATCGTCGCGTGATCTCAGCGCCACATTTCACTGCGTCATAACAAGACACTGCTGCGGTAAACCCATTTGGCAGTTCGCTATGTCCGTTGGTTCGATTTCATTTGAATGACCCTTATAGGCAGGCATTAGAGAATTACACTGAAGTGCCAAAAGTCATGGGATGCGTACATAGTATTGTGTAGGACCTCCTCCAGCCCGGCGAAGTGCAGCAAATTGACGTGGTATTGATTCCACAAGTAGCCGGAAGGCTTCTGGAGAGATGTAGAGCCATACCATCTGAACAGCCGTCCACAGTTCTCTGGTATTTGTATGTGCAGTATCTTGCGTTCGAATGGACCTTTCTACCACGTACCATAAGTGCTCTATTATGTTATTGTCGGGTGAGGGTGGTGGACACACCATCCGTCGGAACTGTTCAGAATGCTCCTCGAACCAATTTTGGACAACTTGGGCCTGATGACGTGGTGCATTGTCCGCTTAGAAAATCTCTTCGTTATTGGAGTCCATGAAAGGCTGCAAATGGTCACCCAGCAGAGCAACAAAGCACATACCGGTTAATGACGTGTTTACAAAAATCTGAGAAATCAAACCATGCCACGCCAAAGACATCCCATACATGTATGGAACCACCAACAGCTTGCACAGTGCCTTGTTGAAAGCTTGGGTCCATGGCCTCATGGAGTCTGTGCCACACCCGAACCCTACGATCAGCTCGTAACAACTGGTAGGGTGACTCATCGGGCCACGCCGCATGTTCCCCGTCTTCCAGGGTCCAATTACCGTGTTCACGAACCCAGGTGAGACGCTGTGTCCGATGTCGTGTGTGAACAAAGACACTCTGGTGGGTCTTCTGCTCCCATACCCCATAGACGCTAAATTACGCTACACTGACCAGATGTACCTCCTGCATTGAATGTAGATGTTATTTGCGCCAGTGTCGCTTGTCTGTTAGCATGGACAATCCTGGTCAGACGCTGCTGGTTACGGTCATTCAGCACCCGTGGTCGGCCACTGCGCTGTCCACTGCGGGTGGTAATGCCTTCCGTGAGGTATTCTGGGTACACACGTGACACCGTGGATCGAGGAATGTTGAATGTTTGCACAACTTCGGAAATTGAATGTCCCATCCGTCTGGCTCCCACTACCATCCCTCGTTAAATTCAAGTCAGGGAAGTTGAGGCATGACGGTCGTTTATGTTATCTAGGTGTTGATTTGGGCTAATTGTAATTTTTTCAGTTCATGAATAGCGAATGAATTTTTCGTGAAGCTTATTCGTTTTGAATTAATTAAGAAATATGCGGCTGGAGGTCATAATGTGGTTTAGTATTTCTTGGCTGTCAAGTTTCTGCGTCATTGACCCCATTGCTTAGTGAACGGATATTTTGGAATGCCAGAGATTGAACTGTTCTTCTAACCGGATAAACAACTTGCTACCAGGATTCTTCCTCTCACCGTCCCGTTGAAGTGTTAACTTACTGTGAACTGTTTTGGAACATTTCTCTGCTCTTGGGGTTCTATATTACAGACCTTATTGATTGTAAAGGAAGACTCAGCGGCGCCTGAATTTATTCATCACCCTAACTGGATTTCCAATTCACGAACTGGATACCTCATTTGAGTATGTTCTCAATTTTTTGAACTTCACAACGTCAGTAACTGAACTTGTCCCTTACTTTTTCTGAGGCATTTACTGTTTAGTATCAAATCAGCTTTTTCAATCTCATAACCTTGTGACATTTGCCTCGTGGGTACTGTGCTGCCATCTATGTCTGGTCTATGTTCCAACTACCTGCTTTTGGAAGTGTATTAACTTGCTGTGAACTATTTGTAGGATTCCTTATTTCTTATTTAGAGAACAGTCCTTGTCGTGATTTCCCTCAGATTATGAGATCCTGAAATATCTGATGTTTGCCCATACAGGTGGTTTTGACTGAGTTCTGAATATTTATTTTGGCTGATTAATTCAGGTGTAGGGGAGGATACTGTACATGATTGTAATATTCAGTTTTCTTCATCCAGCTTATTAATCATATTGTGGTATTTGTGCTCTGTTTATAACTGACCTCTGTTTTACCTAATATGATACCTAGAGGAAATTAATCCTCTAGTCAGGCTACTAAATCTAAACTCACTCCATTGCCTGGTGCAGAGGGTGAAATGGCTGACTTGGAGTTTTTAAAACAATCTGTATTAGAGATCAATTCAAAGCTAAATGCCTTAATCTAATACTGGAGTTAAGAGAGGAACTAGTGAAGATTACACACTCTGTTGATCAGTTCAGTATGAAGTATGATGATATACCCTTTAAATGTGTGGATTTGGAACCAAAGAACTTGACCCTGCAAAATGAGATTGAAGTATTACAGTTAAATGAGGTTAAGTACTTAAGGGAACTACAAGTATTGAGAACTAAATTGAATGATTTAAATCAGTACCAATGAAATCGAAATTTAGAGGTACATGTATTGACCTAACAGGTATCAAGGGTGAATATCAACTTAGGAATCGTTTGAATATACTGGCTGAGAAGCTTCAGTATATTCAAATGATATACTGAAGCTTCTCATTAATCACCCAACTCTTGAGAACTTTAAATCTCAATTGGAGGGCATTAATTGTGATCTTGTAGTGAATGTTGATTCACCAAATGAAGCATATCAAAAATTTACAAACACATTACAGGTGTTATTCGATCAAATATTTGTAAAATCTTATCGACAGGGAAACCTAAGGAAGAAATTTAGAAAACTTTGGATAACTAATTCAATACTTAATCAGATAAATAAAAAACTATTCTCCAAATTTCTTAAAACTAGACAACACTCTGATTACCTTAATTTCAAAATATATAGAAATAAACTAAATTCTATTATTAGAACTACTAAAAGGAAATTTTACATTAACATTTTTTCACAAAACTCTTCTAGTTTAACTTAGAAACATCTAAATACATTAATGGGAAATAATACTAAATATATTATTCCACAGTATCTTATTGATGCAAATGACCAAAACATATTTGAGAAAAAGGAGATAGCTACTCGAATTAAATTCTTACTTTACTTCTATCCTTCAACTTATTAAAAATAACTGGAATATTTAGTGGTTTTTATTTTGAGGTTATCTTCACAGCACTTTTAGAACTACCGCTTTTTATCTTACTGATATTACTCGAGATGAACTATATATTGTATTAAATAGAATTAATATTAATTCTACTCCTGGTTATGATAACATCCATCCTAAGGTTGTTAGGCATTCGGCAGACAGATATCTTAATAGATCCTTTATTAAAAAAAATTTAATCTTGTATTTCGAACTGGTATCTATCCAGAGGCACTAAAGATAGTGAAACTTTCTCCTAAATATAAATCAGGCTCGAAGAATCAAGAACATATAGACCTATTGCAAAAATGTCGATTTTTGCAAAACTTCTAGAAAAGCTTATATACAGCAGACTTATCTCTTATCTTAAAAAATATAACATAATTAATCCTAACCAATTTGGTTGTCAGTCTGGTAAATCAACCTCCACAGCTTTACTTCATATGCAAAATATAATACAGAAATATTTGGAACAAAAAAACAAAACAAAAAAACACTTGCATTATTTTTGGATCTTACTAAAGCTTTTGATATATGAAATCATGAAATCTTATTAAAAAAGCTACAAAATATTGGAATAAGAGGTATTTTTCAGACACTCTTTAAAAATTACCTGTCTAACAGACAACAACTAACACAAATCGACCAGTTTTGTTTTCCATTAGAATATGTGAATTCGGGTGTACCGCAGGGCTCTATTTTGGGTCCGATCTTATTTAATATTTATATTAATGACTTATTCTCAGTATTATCTAATGCACACATTACTCTAATTTATGATGATACTACTATTCTTTTCACTGGTTCAACCATCTCTGACATTATTAACCGATGTAATCTTGAATTGACTTCAAATGTGCTTGTGGTAAATATAAGAAAAACCAAGGCAATTATATTTCCAAATCGTAAGATAAATCTCACACCACCTAATTCTATTCTTTTAGGTGATAAGACAATAGAAATAGTAACTGATTTCACATATCTAGGGATATTATTACAGTCCAACTTAGAGTGGAATAATCATATTAGCTTCATAATGAATAAAGTGTCATCAAGTATTGAGATTGTTAGTCGTGTTCTTACTAACTTTTCAGTTTCAACATAAAAACTTCTATATTATTCTCTGGTACAATCACATTTAAATTATTGCATTCTATCTTGGGAACAAACCACTAACTCTAATTTTAGGAAACTTCAGACATTACAAAATAAATACATCAGACTCTTAGAATTAAAACATAATTCTGATATGAATCACTTTTCACTAATGAAGTCACCTATATACATACGCGTTGACCCAAATAAATATAACATATTAACATTAAAAGAATTATATAATTAAAATTTGGGAAAAGCCATGTACAGGAGGATAAAAATGATATACATAGATCACACATTAATTGAAATTTCGTTACCCACCCATGACTATAATACTAGAGGTAGATCTCAACTGAGACCAATTTTCCCCAAGACTCAGTATGTTAAACAGTCACTTAGTTATGCTGGGCCTCAATTTTGGAATTCTCTACCTCATGATCTTACAATAATAACTAATTTCAATTTATTTAAAAAAAAAAATTAAAACTCTACATTCTGGGTCTACCAAGAATATAAACAAGTTAGTAAAATCATGCAATGCATTGATTATGATACGCTTTCCAACATACCAGAAATGATTACTCAAGTAACGAGGATAATGGCTGTGGAATAAATCTCGCTCCTGTGCCCTGACCTTTGATCCCATTTCGATGATATTCAACAGAACTGGTTCAGTATACCTCTGAAATAACATGATAAAGTTTTTTCGCAATCGAAGCAATTTTACGTAAGTTATGATGCATAAGGGCTATAGAATAGATCCCGCTCCTGTGTCCTAAACCTTTGACTCCATTTCGCCTATTTTTAATAGGATTCGTCCCCAGGCAGGCCCCTACAACATACTAACATTTCATCCAAATCGAAACATTTTTACGTACGTTATGACTCATAATGGCGATGGAAGTGATTTCGCTCCCGTGTCCTGACCTTTGACCCCATTTCGCCCATTTTCAATAGGGTTTTTTGCCAGCTGGTCCCCTACTACATACTGAAATTTAATCGAAATTGAACCTTTTTTACGTTAGGTATCACGCATAAGAGCAGTGCAATGCATCCCGCTCCTATGTCCAGACCTTTGACTCCATTTCGTTCACTTTCAACAGGGTTTCTTCCCAGGTGTTCCCCTACCACATACTAAAATTTCATCGAAATCGAACGATTTTTACGCGAGTCATCGTGCGGACGAACATACGCACACAACGCGTGACGTAATGAGGCTGATAGGAATCGCGACCATCTGCTCGCAAGAGTGTGACGTCATAAAACTTTAATGGGATCCACACACAACGCGTGACGTAATGAGACAGATGGCGTGACCGCTCGCCAACATCTGAATTGCGAGAGTGTGACGTCATAAGATTTCTAAGCATGGATAACATCAATGGGACGACGCCATGACACTAAAAACTTGGTAATTCGGGGTGGTTATTTAACCCACTAAACAAATTTTCCTAAAGTCGAGATCCAGCTAAATCGATTTCTAGTACCAGAAAACGGTAAGTTAACGGCTTTCATCAAAATCCTTAGAGCCGTTTTCAAAATAAAATTTACATACATACAAGCTCCTTTAAGGTGAACGTCGAGTAATTTTACTTCCTGTACTTCAAATGGAAAAATTTCTTTACACAATTTCTTCCCAATTAATGCGTTCCCAAGGATGAAAATTTGAACATCGATTAAAATATCTTCATTTTATAACTTGGAATACTTAATATTTTCTAAAACATAATCATGATTATGCAATCCAACATTTGTTTGTCTACTGACGTCATCAAAGTACAGGTCGCGCCATCCTTTTTCTGGTTTCAACACCACCAAAGGAAAAGTTATTGATTTTTAATATAATTATTGTTACGTTTTAGAAAATATTAGGTATTCCAAGTTATAATATGATGTTATTTTAATCGATGTTCAAATTTTCATCCTTGCGAACGCATTAATTGTGAAGGAAATGTGTACAAAGCTTTTTCCATTGAAAGTATAGGAAGCAAAATTACTTGACGTCCACCTTAATAATATGGGATAAGGGCAATGGAATGGATCGCAATCGTATGCCCTGACCTTTGATTACATTTCGTCCATTTTCAATAGGGTTCGTCCCCAGGTGGTCCCCTACCACATACTGAAATTTCATCGAAATCGACCCATTTTTAAGCATGTTATGACGCATAAGGGCAATGGAATGCATCCCAATCTTATGTCCTGACCTTTGACCCCACCTCACCCATTTTCAATAGAGTTTGTCCCCAGGCGGTCTCCTACCACACAATAAACTTTCATTGAAATCGAACCATATTTACGCAAGTTATGATGCATAGAGGAATGGAATGGATCCAGCTCCTACGTCGTGACCTTTGACCCCATTTGTCCCATTTTCAATAGGGTTCGTCCCCAGTGGTCCCTTACCATATACTAAAATTTCATCGAAATCGAACCATTTTTACGCCAATTATCGTGTGGACGGACGGACGGATAAAGCTGGAGCATATATGCTCCATCAACCTACGGTTGGAAAGCGTAAAAAACGTAAATAAAGGAATAGGGAAAATTGAAATGATAATTGTAAAGAAAATTGAGGGGGGGGGAAGGAGCGGCTAAAAAGGTCAAAAGGATACATGGAAAATGGGAACAGGACGGCAAAGCAGTAGGAAAGGGGGAAAGTTGGGAGGAGCATGGGTAAATGGGGGATGAGAAGCAATTTTACAAATACTAATTTCAACTAATACCTTTGAATGTTATGCGCCATGACTTTAGGTGTAACTCTGATTTACCTACATTTGTATAGGGAAATCAGGGCCTTGTCAGGACTCTTGTGGCTTTTTCCCAGATGTCCCTCGCTGTTACAATTACTTACACTGTTGTTGTGTTACATTGCATTCTGTTTTCATGTGACAGCTAAATAAATTGAATTGAATTGAATTGAAAGTTCAAACTTGAATAATTCACGTCGGCTTGCCATAATCCTACTGGCGGTTATTCAACCTGACTCACGAGATTACACTTCGCATTTGATAAAAAATCATGGCGTGCGTCGAAGACTTTATACGATGGCAGCGCCAGTTAAAAATTTGGCATACTGCTATCCCATGACTTTTGGCACTTCAGTGTCTAACTGAAACTTTTACGAGCGCTCTTTGGATTTCAGCCTCCTTTACAATGTATCGCGTGATGTAAGCACAGTATTCAGCCCCCGTTTCCGCCTTAGCATCACGTGATTCTTGCCCTCTGCACACGTCACATGATCGCCCATCTGCTGTTAGTATTCAGTGTCGTACGGGCGAGTAAACATGTTTGTTGCAATCGATGCTCCCGCCTGCTGTGAAATTTGCGCTGTCATCCGTTTTTCTCAGGCTGAAGGGAAAAGTGCCGCAGAAATTCGTCGAAGAATAAGAAGAGTATACTGTCCGAATTTTAGGAGTGAAGGATGTGTGAGAGAGTGGTGTAGAAAAATTAAAGAGACGTGCATGACGAAGGGGGTCAAGGTCGGAGATTCCTGGTGACAGATGAACTTGTTAAAAGCGTTGACCAGAAAGTGCGCGAAAGACGTCGCTTCACAATATAAGAGCCGTCGTGTGATTTTCCCAAACTTCTCGAACTGTTCTGTACGATATCATTACAGGTAGGCTAGGCTAGGCTACCACAAGTTATGTGCCAGATGGGTACCAAAAATGCTTACCGATGTGAACAAAATGCAGAGAATGATATCAGCTTTTACATTCTTGTAGCGTAGTTGGGTATGTATTTCTTGACCATATCGTGACGGGTGATGAAACGTGGGTTCAATTCGTGAAAGGTCGAACGCAAAGAGCAGTCAAATCAATGGATGGACACACCAAACAAGTCTCAAAAGTGCAAACAAACGTTTTCACAGAAAAAGCTGACGACAACCGTTTTCTGGGATCTCAAGGGAGTGCATCTGACTGACTTCGTGGAAACAGGAACCACAATAACGGGAGAGAGGTACTGTGAAGCACTATAAAAATTGCTCAGGGCAATTCAAAATAAAAGGAGAATGCTGACGTCAGACGTTGTGCTTTTGCACACAACGCGCGGCCATTCACAGGTGCACGCACACGACCGCTGCTGGAGCAGTTTGGTTGGCAGGTGTTTGACCACCTTCCGTATAGCCCGGACCCTGCACCGAGCGATTATCATGTCTTCGCCCACATGAAAACCTGGTTTGGATTGCAGCGCTTCAATAACAATGAGGAGTTGAAGAATGGCGTCCAGTCATGGCTGAGCTCCCAGACGGCATGCAGAGATACAAAAAGCTCGTACCCCGATACGATCAATGTCTCAATTTAGGGGGCGATTATGTTGTGAAGTTATCTAGACCTGTAAGTGTGTTTCGTATACCATAAAATATTTTGTTCTCGTTTGTTTTCTTCACAGCCCAACCGGAGTTTGATATCCGAATACCCTACGTATAGAGGTATTAAGAACCTATAACTGAAATTTTTATAAAGGTATTAGGAGCTTATAATTGGGATTTTTGGTAAATGTGTAGATTAGCGTCCTAAATTATTTTGTTGGAAAAATGTTAGTACTTGGGAAAAGTGCGACGTACAGATTTTAGAGTATGGAAATTAATGGCAAATGGTACAGAAATTTCATATTTTAAACGTGTTTTACAGATTGTTATCGTAATATTTACCTGTAAGTGCGGTGTTGCTTAGAGACGTTGCGATAGGCCTAACGCATCGCTTCCGCGACGATGCCGAGCGTTGCTCCGTTGAAAGAAAGATTTGTTCTGCCGTGTAATTTACGCGAGGATGACTACAACTGTATAGCCGCATGCGTTCTTGCAGAGGAGCAAATCATCATGTACTCATACGCTATATAATATAATTCGTTCATATTTTGTCATTGTTTTTAAAGCAGATGTTGAGAAAGTTTTCGTTCTTTCACATATGATTCCCTGATTCGAAATAGAAAGTACTAATATGCTTTTCTATATTGTACAGAAAACTGTGGAGCTATTATTTTCGGTTCTGGTTTGAGCGGCTTCCGTTCATAGCTGATTTGCTGCGTCACGGCACTTTTGGTTCTCCTGTTAATAGCTTTTTCGCAGGTCAGTTTCTATATTACGTATACGTATTTTTTGCAAATCTCAGAGGTTTTACCCGGTTTTTTTCTGCTAACAACGTACAGGACACAACAAAATAAAGGTTGGATGATGTGACGTATTTTGTGTATCGTATCACTACAACATTTATCGCTCTCCTGCCAATAACGTAACCATTGTACTCTTCCGCCTGTTATTTCGGCGCACCAAAGCTTCACATCTTCGCCGGAGCGATGCGTCAGGCCTACCGTAGCTTCTCTTCACAACGTCGGACTCACAGGTCAATATTACGATAAAAATCTTTAAAACATATTTAAAACATGAAATTACTGCACCAATTGCTTTTAATTTATATACTGTAAAATCTGTACGTCGCACTTTTTCCAGGTATTAATATTTTTTCCGACGAAATAATTTAGGACGCTAATCTACATATTAACCGGATTTTTACTTTATTCACGTAAAATTTTCTCAAATTCAGAAGCCATTTTCCTCGATTCCTCCCTTTCTTAAAAACTGACAGAGCATATTTCTGATGTTACATTTTCCGTAAAATGACAGAAAGAAACCCCTGAAATTCAGATATTTTTCATACGCCAGCAAAATTCGGAAACCTTTCGGCAGTTTCTTTCGTATGTTAACGGTAAATTGCCGTTTTTAAGCATGAAGGAAAAACTTTAAAATTTCAGAAACTTTTCCACAATTCCTTTCATATATTAACGATAAGAATTCTGTTCTCACTTTTCCGTCTTCATATGACTGAAAATTTCCGGTAATAGGAGTGCTTCGCGGAAATACTTGAGTTTCTATTTTACTGCTAAATTTCAATCGTCTGTCGGAGGACCTCATTTTGGAAGTTCCACAGCGAGATCGGTTATTGTAGATAGCATATTGCATGATAATTAGGTTATTGTGACAATGGATATTCCTTCTCTCCCCCATTTGATGCATCAGCTATTGTATATTGTGCTATCCTAAGAAACCTGGGACTTTAATTCTTGTATTAATACCTATGCATCAGTCTGTGAACCCTTTAAAGCCAAAACGCTATTATACGGTAGCTATCAAGATTAAATTTTATATTTAGAGTTTTGTAAAACAACACTATGAAGCATTATCTTTCAACTTTTTTTTAAACATAATTGAAAGTCATAGCTAGTTTAACAAGTTAGTAAAATCATGCAATGCATTGATTATGATACGCTTTTCAACATTGCAGAAATCATTACTCAAGTTATTACTCAAGTTATGAGGGTAATGGCTGTGGAATAAATCTCGCTCCTATGTCCTGACCTTTGACCCCATTTCGATGATATTCAACAGAACTGGTTCAGTATACTTCCGGAACAATATACTAAAGTTTTGTGGCAATAGAAGCATTTTTAGTCAAGTTACGAGGATAATGGCTGTGCAACAAATCTAGCTCCTGTGCTTTGACCTTTGACTTCATTTCGATGATATTAAACAGAATTGGTTTAGTATACTTCCGGAACAACATACTAAAGTTTTGTGGCAATAGAAGAATTTTTAGTCAAGTTATGAGGAAAATGGCTGTGGAATAAATTTCCCTCGTGTGCCTTGATCTTTGACACCTTTTCGATGATATTAAACAGAATTGGTTCAGTATTCTTCCGGAACAATATACTAAAGTTTTGTGGCAATAGAAGAATTTTTAGTCAAGTCATGAGGATAATGGGTGTAGAATAAATCTTGCTCCTGTGCCTTGATCTTTGACCCCATTTCGATGATATTAAACAGAATTGGTTCAGTATTCTTCCGGAACAGCATACTAAAGTTTTGTGGCAATAGAGGAATTTTTAGTCAAGTTATGAGGAGACTGTGGAATAAATCTCGCTCCTGTGCCCTGACCTTTGACTTCATTTCGATGATATTAAACAGAATTGGTTCAGTATACTTCCGGAACAACACACTAAAGCTTTGTCGCAATAGAAATATTTTTAGTCAAGTTATGAGGATAATAGGTGTAGAATAAATCTTGCTCCTGTGCCATGATCTTTGACCCCATTTCGATGATATTCAACAGAACCGATTTAGTATACCTCCGAAACATCATGATGAAGTTTTGTCGCAATAGAAGCATTTTACGAAAGTTATAACGCATAAGGGCGATTGAATGGATCCCGCTTCTATGTCCTGACCTTTGACCCCATTTCGATGATATTCAACAGAACTGGTTCAGTTTACTTCCGGAACAACACACTAAAGTTTTGTCGCAATAGAAGGTTTTTTTTGTCAAGTTATGAAGAGGCTGTGGAATAAATCACGCTCCTGTGCCCTGACCTTTGACTTCATTTCGATGATATTCAACAGAACTGGTTCAGTATACTTCCGGAACAATATACTAAAGTTTTGTGGCAATAGAAGCATTTTTAGTCAAGTTACGAGGATAATGGCTGTGCAACAAACCTCGCTCCTGTGCCCTGACCTTTCGATGATATTAAACAGAATTGGTTTAGTATACTTCCGGAACAACATACTAAAGTTTTGTGGCAATAGAAGAATTTTTAGTCAAGTTATGAGGAAAATGGTTGTGGAATAAATTTCCCTCCTGTGCCTTGATCTTTGACCCCTTTTCGATGATATTAAACAGAATTGGTTCAGTATTCTTCCGGAACAGCATACTAAAATTTTGTGGCAATAGAAGAATTTTTTAGTCAAGTTATGAGGAGACTGTGGAATAAATCTCGCTCCTGTGTCCTGAGCTTTGACTTCATTTCGATGATATTAAACAGAATTGGTTCAGTATACTTCCGGAACAAAACACTAAAGCTTTGTCGCAATAGAAGCATTTTTAATCAAGTTATGAGGAGGCTGTGGAACAAATCACGCTCCTGTGCTTTGACTTTTGACTTCATTTCGATGATATTAAACAGAATTGGTTCAGTATTCTTCCGTAACAGCATACTAAAGTTTTGTGGCAATAGAAGAATTTTTAGTCAAGTTATGAGGAGACTGTGGAATAAATCTCGCTCCTGTGCCCTGACCTTTGACTTCATTTCGATGATATTAAACAGAATTGGTTCAGTATTCTTCCGGAACAGCATACTAAAGTTTTGTGGCAATAGAAGAATTTTTAGTCAAGTTATGAGGAGACTGTGGAATAAATCTCGCTCCTGTGCCCTGACCTTTGACTTCATTTCGATGATATTAAACAGAATTGGTTCAGTATACTTCCGGAACAGCATACTAAAGTTTTGCGGCAATAGAAGAATTTTAGTCAAGTTATGAGGATAATGGGTGTAGAATAAATCTTGCTCCTGTGCCATGATCTTTGACCCCATTTCGATGATATTCAACAGAACCGATTTAGTATACCTCCGAAACAACATGATGAAGTTTTGTCGCAATAGAAGCATTTTACGAAAGTTATAACGCATAAGGGCGATGGAATGGATCCCGCTCCTAGGTCCTGGACCTTTGACCCCATTTCGATGATATTCAACAGAACTGGTTCAGTTTTACTTTCGGAACAACACACTAAAGTTTTGTCGCAATAGAAGGTTTTTTTGTCAAGTTATGAAGAGGCTGTGGAATAAATCACGCTCCTGTGCCCTGACCTTTGACTTCATTTCGATGATATTCAGCAGAACTGGTTCAGTATACTTCCGGAACAATATACTAAAGTTTTGTGGCAATAGAAGCATTTTTAGTCAAGTTACGAGGATAATGGCTGTGCAACAAATCTCGCTCCTGTGCCCTGACCTTTGACTTCATTTCGATGATATTAAACAGAATTGGTTTAGTATACTTCCGGAACAACATACTAAAGTTTTGTGGCAATTGAAGAATTTTTAGTCAAGTTATGAGGAAAATGGCTGTGGAATAAATTTCCCTCGTGTGCCTTGATCTTTGACCCCTTTTCGATGATATTAAACAGAATTGGTTCAGTATTCTTCCGGAACAGCATACTAAAATTTTGTGGCAATAGAAGAATTTTTAGTCAAGTTATGAGGAGACTGTGGAATAAATCTCGCTCCTGTGTCCTGAGCTTTGACTTCATTTCGATGATATTAAACAGAATTGGTTCAGTATACTTCCGGAACAAAACACTAAAGCTTTGTCGCAATAGAAGCATTTTTAATCAAGTTATGAGGAGGCTGTGGAACAAATCACGCTCCTGTGCTTTGACCTTTGACTTCATTTCGATGATATTAAACAGAATTGGTTCAGTATTCTTCCGTAACAGCATACTAAAGTTTTGTGGCAATAGAAGAATTTTTAGTCAAGTTATGACGATAATGGATGTAGAATAAATCTTGCTCCTGTGCCTTGATCTTTGACCCCATTTCGATGATATTAAACAGAGTTGGTTCAGTATTCTTCCGGAACAGCATACTAAAGTTTTGTGGCAATAGAAGAATTTTTAGTCAAGTTATGACGATAATGGGTGTAGAATAAATCTTGCCCCTGTGCCTTGATCTTTGACCCCATTTCGATGATATTAAACAGAATTGGTTCAGTATTCTTCCGGAACAGCATACTAAAGTTTTGTGGCAATAGAAGAATTTTTAGTCAAGTTATGAGGAGACTGTGGAATAAATCTCGCTCCTGTGCCCTGACCTTTGACTTCATTTCGATGATATTAAACAGAATTGGTTCAGTATACTTCCGGAACAGCATACTAAAGTTTTGCGGCAATAGAAGAATTTTTAGTCAAGTTATGAGGATAATGGGTGTAGAATAAATCTTGCTCCTGTGCCATGATCTTTGACCCCATTTCGATGATATTCAACAGAACCGATTTAGTATACCTCCGAAACAACATGATGAAGTTTTGTCGCAATAGAAGCATTTTACGAAAGTTATAACGCATAAGGGCGATGGAATGGATCCCGCTCCTATGTCCTGACCTTTGACCCCATTTCGATGATATTCAACAGAACTGGTTCAGTTTACTTTCGGAACAACACACTAAAGTTTTGTCGCAATAGAAGGTTTTTTTGTCAAGTTATGAAGAGGCTGTGGAATAAATCACGCTCCTGTGCCCTGACCTTTGACTTCACTTCGATGATATTCAGCAGAACTGGTTCAGTATACTTCCGGAACAATATACTAAAGTTTTGTGGCAATAGAAGCATTTTTAGTCAAGTTACGAGGATAATGGCTGTGCAACAAATCTCGCTCCTGTGCCCTGACCTTTGACTTCATTTCGATGATATTAAACAGAATTGGTTTAGTATACTCCCGGAACAACATACTAAAGTTTTGTGGCAATTGAAGAATTTTTAGTCAAGTTATGATGAAAATGGCCGTGGAATAAATTTCCCTCGTGTACCTTGATCTTTGACCCCTTTTCGATGATATTAAACAGAATTGGTTCAGTATTCTTCCGGAACAGCATACTAAAATTTTGTGGCAATAGAAGAATTTTTAGTCAAGTTATGAGGAGACTGTGGAATAAATCTCGCTCCTGTGCCCTGAGCTTTGACTTCATTTCGATGATATTAAACAGAATTGGTTCAGTATACTTCCGGAACAAAACACTAAAGCTTTGTCGCAATAGAAGCATTTTTAATCAAGTTATGAGGAGGCTGTGGAACAAATCACGCTCCTGTGCTTTGACCTTTGACTTCATTTCGATGATATTAAACAGAATTGGTTCAGTATTCTTCCGTAACAGCATACTAAAGTTTTGTGGCAATAGAAGAATTTTTAGTCAAGTTAAGACGATAATGGGTGTAGAATAAATCTTGCTCCTGTGCCTTGATCTTTGACCCCATTTCGATGATATTAAACAGAATTGGTTCAGTATTCTTCCGGAACAATATACTAAAGTTTTGTGGCAATAGAAGAATTTTTAGTCAAGTTATGAGGAGACTGTGGAATAAATCTCGCTCCTGTGCCCTGACCTTTGACTTCATTTCGATGATATTAAACAGAATTGGTTCAGTATACTTCCGGAACAGCATACTAAAGTTTTGCGGCAATAGAAGAATTTTTAGTCAAGTTATGAGGATAATGGGTGTAGAATAAATCTTGCTCCTGTGCCATGATCTTTGACCCCATTTTGATGATATTCAACAGAACCGATTTAGTATACCTCCGAAACAACATGATGAAGTTTTGTCGCAATAGAAGCATTTTACGAAAGTTATACCGCATAAGGGCGATGGAATGGATCCCGCTCCTATGTCCTGACCTTTGACCCCATTTCGATGA
This sequence comes from Macrothele yani, assembly GCA_039090855.1. Classification (NCBI taxonomy): domain Eukaryota; kingdom Metazoa; phylum Arthropoda; class Arachnida; order Araneae; family Macrothelidae; genus Macrothele; species Macrothele yani. The sequence goes on from CM077004.1 coordinate 40,715,883, forward strand.
TATTCAACAGATATGGTTCAGTATACATCCGGAACAAAACACTAAAGCTTTGTCGCAATAGAAGCATTTTTAATCAAGTTATGAGGAGTCTGTGGAACAAATCACGCTCCTGTGCTTTGACCTTTGACTTCATTTCGATGATATTAAACAGAATTGGTTCAGTATTCTTCCGTAACAGCATACTAAAGTTTTGTGGCAATAGAAGAGTTTTTAGTCAAGTTATGACGATAATGGGTGTAGAATAAATCTTGCCCCTGTGCCTTGATCTTTGACCCCATTTCGATGATATTAAACTGAACTGGTTCAGTATACTTCCGGAACAATATACTAAAGTTTTGTGGCAATAGAAGCATTTTTAGTCAAGTTACGAGGATAATGGCTGTGCAACAAATCTCGCTCCTGTGCCCTGACCTTTGACTTCATTTCGATGATATTAAACAGAATTGGTTTAGTATACTTCCGGAACAACATACTAAAGTTTTGTGGCAATTGAAGAATTTTTAGTCAAGTTATGAGGAAAATGGCTGTGGAATAAATTTCCCTCGTGTACCTTGATCTTTGACCCCTTTTCGATGATATTAAACAGAATTGGTTCAGTATTCTTCCGGAACAGCATACTAAAATTTTGTGGCAATAGAAGAATTTTTAGTCAAGTTATGAGGAGACTGTGGAATAAATCTCGCTCCTGTGCTCTGAGCTTTGACTTCATTTCGATGATATTAAACAGAATTGGTTCAGTATACTTCCGGAACAAAACACTAAAGCTTTGTCACCAATAGAAGCATTTTTAATCAAGTTATGAGGAGGCTGTGGAACAAATCACGCTCCTGTGCTTTGACCTTTGACTTCATTTCGATGATATTAAACAGAATTGGTTCAGTATTCTTCCGTAACAGCATACTAAAGTTTTGTGGCAATAGAAGAATTTTTAGTCAAGTTATGACGATAATGGGTGTAGAATAAATCTTGCCCCTGTGCCTTGATCTTTGACCCCATTTCGATGATATTAAACAGAACTGGTTCAGTATACTTCCGGAACAATATACTAAAGTTTTGTGGCAATAGAAGCATTTTTAGTCAAGTTACGAGGATAATGGCTGTGCAACAAATCTCGCTCCTGTGCCCTGACCTTTGACTTCATTTCGATGATATTAAACAGAATTGGTTTAGTATACTTCCGGAACAACATACTAAAGTTTTGTGGCAATTGAAGAATTTTTAGTCAAGTTATGAGGAAAATGGCTGTGGAATAAATTTCCCTTGTGTACCTTGATCTTTGACCCCTTTTCGATGATATTAAACAGAATTGGTTCAGTATTCTTCCGGAACAGCATACTAAAATTTTGTGGCAATAGAAGAATTTTTAGTCAAGTTATGAGGAGACTGTGGAATAAATCTCGCTCCTGTGCCCTGAGCTTTGACTTCATTTCGATGATATTAAACAGAATTGGTTCAGTATACTTCCGGAACAAAACACTAAAGCTTTGTCGCAATAGAAGCATTTTTAATCAAGTTATGAGGAGGCTGTGGAACAAATCACGCTCCTGTGCTTTGACCTTTGACTTCATTTCGATGATATTAAACAGAATTGGTTCAGTATTCTTCCGTAACAGCATACTAAAGTTTTGTGGCAATAGAAGAATTTTTAGTCAAGTTATGACGATAATGGGTGTAGAATAAATCTTGCTCCTGTGCCTTGATCTTTGACCCCATTTCGATGATATTAAACAGAATTGGTTCAGTATTCTTTCGGAACAATATACTAAAGTTTTGTGGCAATAGAAGAATTTTTAGTCAAGCTATGAGGATAATGGGTGTAGAATAAATCTTGCCCCTGTGCCTTGATCTTTGACCCCATTTCGATGATATTAAACAGAATTGGTTCAGTATTCTTCCGGAACAGCATACTAAAGTTTTGTGGCAATAGAAGAATTTTTAGTCAAGTTATGAGGAGACTGTGGAATAAATCTCGCTCCTGTGTCCTGACCTTTGACTTCATTTCGATGATATTAAACAGAATTGGTTCAGTATACTTCCGGAACAACACACTAAAGCTTTGTCGCAATAGAAGCATTTTTAGTCAAGTTATGAGGATAATGGGTGTAGAATAAATCTTGCTCCTGTGTCATGATCTTTGACCCCATTTCGATGATATTCAACAGAACCGATTTAGTATACCTCCGAAACAACATGATGAAGTTTTGTCGCAATAGAAGCATTTTACGAAAGGTATAACGCATAAGGGCGATGGAATGGATCCCGCTCCTATGTCCTGACCTTTGACCCCATTTCGATGATATTCAACAGAACTGGTTCAGTTTACTTCCGGAACAACACACTAAAGTTTTGTCGCAATAGAAGGTTTTTTTGTCAAGTTATGAAGAGGCTGTGGAATAAATCACGCTCCTGTGCCCTGACCTTTGATTTCATTTCGATGATATTAAACAGAATTGGTTCAGTATTCTTCCGGAACAATTTGTGGCAATAGAATAATTTTTAGTCAAGTTATGAGGATAATGGCTGTAGAATAAATCTCGCTCCTGTGCCATGATCTTTGACCCCATTTCGATGATATTCAACAGAACCGATTTAGTATACCTCCGAAACAACATGATTAGGTTTTGTCGCAATAGAAGCATTTTACGAAAGTTATAACACATAAGGGTGATGGAATGGATCTCGCTCCTATGTCCTGATCTTCGACCCCATTTCGTCCATTTTCAACCGGATTCGTCTCCAGCGGTTGTCCCTTACCACATACTAAAATTTCGTGGAAATCGTACCATTTTCACGCGAGGGATCGTGCGGCCAGACAGACAGACGAAGCTGGAGCATTTGCGCTTCCTCGACCTACGGTTGGAAAGCGTAAAAAAAAAAAATCACAAGTTTTCCCTCACTCCGGAGTAAGAATCTCTCCCAACTGAGTTACGCGGACAGAATGTCTCGCTGTAGATTTGTCGTCTTGACACATGTTTTCACCTTTGTAGTACGTCACATCATCTCCCTCTTAATTTTTTTTTTTTTTAAGCGAAGTTGGAATCTATTATTAATTCCAAACAATGTGCAGAACAAACTTCATACGTTTTTCGAAGAACCCAACGGCCAGTGGATCCATTTTACACAATCGGGCGCCAATATGAAAACACAAGTTTGTTCGCGACGGCCGTCGAACCCGTGTCCCCCCTCACTCCGGAGTAAGACGCTCTCCCAACTCACATGTATAGCGAAGAACATTTCATCCTTGCGAGATTCAAGTCCTTTTTATTTCTACCTTGTACGTGCTTAGGGATTAAGTGACTTTGTGCGTCAATCGGCAACGCGCTCTGCTACAGTTGAAGATGTATCAGGCTGGATAAAGGAAGGGATTTGTTCACTTCGCATACACTTCAAGGGCTGAGAAAGTCAAGGTCGAAACTTTTGCTCAATTTATGTAAAAAAAAGAATTAAAAAAATCCCAAACAGACTTTTCCGAAATAAACGGAATTAGTTGCTACGGAAAATCTGTCAAAATTTTTAAGTTGGAAACGGAAATTTTGTTACAAGACGGACACCTACTAATTTTGCATGAATTCATGCCACTCAGTTTTTTTACAGTCACCGCACTACTAAGAAGCTTTAAATGCATAGAGTGCGGCGCCCATTAAAGTGATGGATTAGGGAGGCTGCAGCCTTGGACCCTGCATTTTTAAGGGGCCCCAGAATTATGCAGGATGCTTGAAGAATCGACAGAGTTCTACAGTCTTTTTTTCTATGTTTTTTTTTTTTTGAAAACAGCCCAGCGAAAACTATTAGAAACTGCCTTGCGAAAAAAAAAAAATATTTCTCTCCGCTTATTAAAAGGAGTACGCAAAAAATAAAATCGCTTCCAGTCCATCCTCAAATCTTTCGAAAGCCCTACAGAGTTTTTTCTACACATCTGCAATTGGGGGAGAATTTATACATGATTCTTCTGAATCATGATATCTGGATCATATTATTTCGTCCACTATTTTGATATAATTTTAACAAGTTAAACCTTGGGGGGGGGCAAAGCAGAACTAAACTGGTATCCATTTTTCAACCATGCATTTCGACATATATTTTTTATGGCTTCCTCATCATATTTTGGGAATGTTTTCTCTTGGGTATTTTTATTCTGCCACCCATAGTCAAATCCTAGGTATACCACTGATACTGGGGCCCCAAAATAATATCCAGCCCCCGGGCCCCCTGTCTCTTTAAATTTGCTCCGATAGAGTGGATAAATGAAGAAAGATTTCGTCGTTAAGGAATTCTAGCGGTTGTCCTCACAACACCAGGGCCGGCCTTACTATTTCGGTGGGCCCTAGGCAAAAATTTACTTCAGCGGCCCCTAATAGTATTTTTAACTGAAAAACGTGCATGATGCTTAATTGTTAAAATATCAGTTTCAATCATATTTGAGTAACGTATCTTCCCCTCAATGACAAGAAACTAAATGAAAAAAAAAATGCATAAAATTGTTATTGAATATATGAATAAAGGCTTACCGGAAATTTTCTGAACTTCTCCGAATGCTGCTATTCTTATTACTTATTGTAATTTTCTGAACTTCTTTGAATGTTGCCATTCTATACGCTTATTTGTAAATGTCATTGTAGATTATTCCTGCATAAACTTTTGGGCACATAACTTAAAGTTTAACGTCACTGTCTACAACTTTTGTAGAAAACTCAAACGAGAAAAAAAAAAAAATGCTTTCCTAGAGTGTAATAATTTTTATAATTTGCTGAAAAAAATTATTCTTATCTGCATTTTAGAGTATATTTTTGTGTACAATGCGATACAAATATCGTGAAAGAAATTTTAACGGTTTAAGAAGTCACTTTTCTTACTTTTTTAGAAGCGAAATCTGCAAGTACTTGAAATAGATCTAAAGACGAAGCAATATCATTTTCAATTGATATTATAGTCCAACTAATCATTCTTGAGTCATTATTGTCTATCTCAAATAAGTTTCGAGAAGCTTTAATTTTGAATCATTTTTTCTCTCCTGATGCAACGGCGACGGGAATCGTTAGTAATATCCGCACTGCAATCGATACATTCGGAAGACTGTGTTTAACCTGCTCTCATAAAGATAACGTAATAACTGTATTGGAGATAAACCTTCAGCTATAATGTTAATTAATGACTTTAATTTTGTTAGCAGACATGCATCATCTATATCACTCTCTGTGCCATCATTTGCTGTGCGAAATATTTTCAATTTTCTGTTTTTAAAATTTAGAAATATTTTCAACTTTCTGTTTTGTGCTACAGAGATTTTATACGAGGTTCTAGGATTTCATATAAAATTTCAAAATACAACTTTTATTCCACCTCGTGCTCCACTTTCCTTTGTCTCTACAAAGCGTGAGAGAAATTTCTCAGAGTCAGTTCCCCATTAGACACCGGATGCACGGTTATTTACTAAGACGACATTTTTGTCTATGCTTAGTATTTGCACTTTGTATGTTGAATGGGGGATGTAAGGTCAGCTGATGCGTAACATCACAGCCTCTCCTTGACAAATGTCAACCCCGCCTTCTCGTGGTGCATCCTGTTCCCACTAAAGGGGCTCTGACGACCGCCAATAGCGGTATAACTATACCATCGGGATTAGAGGAAATGCTATCCCATACTCACCAACCCGCTTGGCCAGCGTGGTGAGCTATGGCCAAATCCCTCCAAAATGACTCCACAACTTAAATCTTGGCCCTCAGTCTCCGGCAGCTGGAATGTACCTGGCCAAGACAGCGGTCAGTGCGACATGAAGGCAGAGGGTGCTAAGAATCCCCGGAGGACCGGACTAGGCTGTCATCTGTATGCTGACCTTGGCTACGTATAATGGACGCTCCCTATCTTCTGATTCAAGGCTTCTTGAATTGGAAGAGGAACTACAAAGAATCAAGTGGAACATCGTCGGGCTAAGTGAGGTAAGGAGAAAAGGAGAAGATCACATTGAACTGAAAAGTGGGCATCTCTTCTACTATCGTGGGACAGATACTGGCAGAACTACTGGTGTTGGATTTATAATAAATAAGAAACTGAAGGATAAAGTTGTAGAAGTCGAAAGTTTCTCTGACAGAGCTGCACGACTCGTTATCGAACTCTCGAGAAGATACAAGGCTCAGATTATTCAAACTTATGCACCCACCACAAGTCATCCTGAAGAAGAAATTGAAGAATTTTATGGGGAAATTCGTCATCTAAATAATAAAGGTAAGCAACACTTGAAGATAATTATGGGAGATTTTAATGCAAAAATAGGGCAACGGCAACAGAATGAAACTTCAGTAGGTAAATTCGGTCACGGCAACAGAAACCAGCGTGTAAATACTCTCGTAGAGTTTGCAGAGACAGAAGGGTTTTTCATCTTGAACTCCTTTTTCAAGAAAAAGCCACACAGGAAATGGACATGGAGACATCCAAATGGGATGACAAGTGAAATTGATTTCATTATGTGTAACAAAAAATTCGTCATAGAAGACTGCAGTGTGCTAAACAAATTCACCACAGGTAGTGACCATAGATTGGTGAGATGTAAGATGCACCTCAACACTAAACTCGAACGTGGCAAGCTCATAAGACAAACAAAATCTATTGACATAACCAACCTTAAAAAACACCATAATACCTTCAAGTTGGAACTGAAGAACAGATTCTCTGCTTTAGAAGGCCTGACATCGGAAGAAGTGGATATTTCTGAAGTTAACAGAAAAGTGACCAAAGCTCTTATGGAAACAGCAACAAAATTACCTGGGTCTAAGAACAAGTTGCATGTGAACAAATTATCAAGAAAAAGCAAAATGTTGATGCAAAAAAGAAGAGAGATGAGGACAACTAAAGAAAATGTGAGTTCCAAAGTGCAATATATAGAGCTATGCAAGACAGTACGAAAAATTATCACTGAAGACGTAAGGAAATTCAACTGTGAACTAGTGAGGAAAGCAATTGAAAACAACCAAAACCTAACGATAGCAAAGGGACATCTCAGTAAGGGAAGAAAACAGATTATGGCACTGAGAAAAGATGGTTCTCTAACAAGAAATAGAGGTGAAATTTTGACAAGAGTGAAAGATTTCTACTCCAAATTATATGAAAGGGATGATACATGTACTCCAGACATCATGAAAGGTACCAGTTCCAGAGTTCTTCCAGTCCTTCCAGCAGAAGGTGCACATGCAATCAAGAACATGAAGCGGGGGAAAGCTCCAGGAGAAGATGGAATTACTGTAGACATCATACAAGAAGCAAGTGAAGAAATCGAAACAGTACTCGCCCAAATTTTCACTCGATACCTTAATGAAGGGAAGATTCCTAAGGATTGGAACAACGCTACAATGATCCTGCTACACAAAAAAGGTGAAATTGAGGATCTCAGGAACTACAGACCTATCAGCCTCCTATCAGTGGTTTAGAAAATCTTCACTAAAGTTCTTTCACACCGCTTGAAGGTGACACTGGACATGGCTCAACCGAGAGAACAAGCTGGATTCAGGAGTGGCTACAGCACAATAGATCATATCCACGTACTGAGAGAACTAATTGAAAGAGCGAGGGAGTATGAACTTCCATTGTGCATGGCTTTTATCGATTATGAAAAAGCCTTTGATTCGGTGAAACCACCAGCAGTTACAGTGGCTGTGAAATCCTGCGGTATTGAAGATGCATACATTAATATTATTAATAACATCTATGAAAATGCAAGTGCAAAGATTCGGCTGCTTGAAAGTACAACACACATAAAAATTGGAAAAGGAGTGAGACAAGGTGACACCATATCTCCGAAGCTCTTTAATGCCACAATGGAAAATGTCTTTCAATCACTGAACTGGGAAAACAAAGGGATAAAGATTAATGGAGATTATCTAACCCACCTTCGTTTTGCTGATGACGTAGTCATTTTTGCAACTACCTCATCAGAACTGCAGAGTATGATCCAGGAACTTGCTGACAAGAGTAAAGAAGTGGGATTAAAAATGAACTTTCAGAAGACAAAAGTGATGCTCAATGCTTTTACAAGAAATGAAGATTTATCGATTGATGGAGAAAAGTTGGAGATAACAGACACGTACGTTTATCTTGGACAGGAGATATCAAGTGAGGGTCACATTGATGAAGAAATTAATCGGCGTACAAAACTTGCCTGGAGAGCTTTTGGAAGAAACAGCATAATTTTCAAGAGCAATATGCCATTATGTCTTAAAAGAAAATTGTTTGATCAATGCATCCTTCCAGTGCTTACGTATGGTGCAGAGACGTGGACCTTAACTAAAAGAGACATACAAAGGCTGCAGACAACTCAAAGTAGCATGGAGAGGTGCATGCTTGGTGTAACCAGGAGAGATAAGAAGAGGAACTCGTGGATCCGAAAAATGACAAGAGTGGAAGACATCATGATCAGAGTTAAATCCCTGAAATGACAATGGGCTGGACATACTGCCAGAAGGACAGACCATCGATGGACAGCCGAAATTTTAGATTGAATTCCAAGGGACAGGAAAAGACCGAGAAGAAGACCACATGGGAGATGGGTTGATGAAATTCGAAAGTATGCAGGGGTGACATGGAGGAGACTGGCACAAGACAGACCGTTGTGGAGGAAACTTGGGGAGACCTTCGTCCAGCAGTGGATTGATAATGGTTGACGATGATGATGATGTTGAATGGAGATTAACTGTATCGCGCCTCTTTTGATGCTTTTCAGGTTTCAATTTCAATGGTGCCGACTAGTGCACATGCCCTCACATTTTAACTTTGAGGCTTAAGATTTACCGAAAAGCGGTGTGGTTCTTTCTCTCGGGGAACAAGGCATTTCTTGGAGACAAGGGAATGAGACGAAGGATAGTTGTCTCTAGGTTTAGGTAACGAGCGGTAACGAAACTACGACGAGGGAATTTTCTCAGGCGAGGCCGGGAAGGTCTTAGGTGGACCGGGAGGTCAGGGTATTTCACGACAGCGCGAGAGATGATCGAAAACGGTAGGGTTAGGAAATATAGCAACAGCTAACGGACAACCTTTGCAGGCAATTAAATGAAGAAAAGAATAAAAATTTCTTAGACATATTTACGAATCGCAAGAATTATTTGCATACAATTTTACTATCACCTGCAGCTATATCAGATTTAGCAACTCAACCACGCAATGTTTATGAATTTAACAACAAGAATTAAAAGATAGCAAACGAACTTGTTAACATTTGTATGTAAAGCTGCAAAGCATAAAGAAGGGGAACACCTGTTTTTACTTAGCGGCATTCCCCAAAAAACTAGTGGGACAAGAGAAAAGGCGTACTTTGACTGTTTATCATTTTAGTGATTTTTTTTATGACAATACAGATTAAAAATTGGATGATGACAGAAAATCGATATATAATTAAAATCTGCGGTCCCTAGAATTGGCGGCACTTGCTCGCCTATGCCAAAGGCCGGCCCTGCATAACACAATGATTTATTGCAGTATATATCAGAATACATTTTTGCAACTAGCCCATCAGAGCTGCAGAGTATGATCCAGGAACTTGCTGACAAGAGTAAAGAAGTGGGATTAAAAATGAACTTTCAGAAGACAAAAGTGATGTTCAATGCTTTTACAAGAAATGAAGATTTATCGATTGATGGAGAAAAGCTGGAGATAACAGACACGTACGTTAATCTTGGACAGCAGGTATCAAGTGAGGGTCACATTGATGAAGAAATTAATCGGCGTACAAAACTCTCCTGGAGAGCTTTTGGAAGAAACAGCATAATTTTCAAGAGCAATATGCCATTATGTCTTAAAAGAAAAGTGTTTGATCAATGCATCCTTCCAGTGCTTACGTATGGTGCAGAGACGTGGACCTTAACTGAAAGAGACATACAAAGGCTGCAGACAACTCAAAGCAGCATGGAGAGGTGCATGCTTGGTGTAACCAGGAGAGATAAGAAGAGGAACTCGTGGATCCGAAAAATGACAAGAGTGGAAGACATCATGATCAGAGTTAAATCCCTGAAATGGCAATGGGCTGGACATACTGCCAGAAGGACAGATCATCGATGGACAGCCGAAATTTTAGATTGGATTCCAAGGGACAGGAAAAGACCCAGAAGAAGACCACATGGGAGATGGGTGGATGAAATTCGAAAGTATGCAGGGGTGACATGGAGGAGACTGGCACAAGACAGACCGTTGTGGAGGAAACTTGGGGAGACCTTCGTCCAGCAGTGGATTGATAATGGTTGACAATGATGATGATGATGATGATATCAGAATATACAGATTGCATCTTAATCCCGGGACAGCGTATGGGACAAATAAGCTAGTAAGAAATAAATGTATTTGTGGATACTAAGGGCTTATTTAGAACGTGACGACATTGGGTCTCAAGAAATATCTTTCTCGAAACAACCGAAAAGTAACTAACCTTTAATTTTCCCATTTAACTGGCAAGCCACCATTAGCTCGTCTCCATCAATTTATGTTCTTTCCCCGGTTATAGGTTTAACAGCGGCTTTCTCTAACGCCTTGGATTGAACTTTGTTTTTGCGCTTTCCGCACGTGGCGCTTTTGCTGCGTGTAAGAGGCATGCTATCTATCGTCTCAGCTCTCCGTAAAACGTTTCAGTTCGTTACTATCTCGCCCTCCGACAGCAACCACAGGCAGATCACTGCAAAATTCTAAGTTGTCGCTGCCGGACAAGCATTCCCATGGTGCTTATTCATCTGTATTGAGCACTGAATGAAAGAAAGTACCTCGGATCTTCGCGAATACAATGCTTGTATGAAGAACACCTTGAGATTTTTTTTTTTTTTTTTTTCTCGTTTTCGAAAAAAAGGGGAATGTTTATATTATAAGGAGGAAGAGCTCAACGACTTGTAATGCTATAAGAGAGGCAATTACTCTTCTCTCACCATCCTTATTCCAAAGAAACCAAAACTACTGATTAGTTCTCAATAACTAGTCGTGCTAGGTTTTATCTGCCGAACTCTGCTTAAAACGTGAATGATGGACTACACGATAAATGCGTTTTACTGAGTTTATCGTTGCTTCATGCTTTTATATTTAGACACTTTCATGGACACAAATAAAGTACTAAGAGAAGAGTGCACTCATCTGAAAAAATTGTTTTAGGAATACTGATTGCTAAGACAGGTCGTTTCCTCATTGAAGAATACTCAGATTATTTTCAGAACCACTGTGAGGGGAAAACTTTGCTTACTTCTGCATACGGAGTTACTGAAAGATTTAATATACCAAGACTGGTTTACAGATCAAAATTGCTTGTGTTTAGGAACTACGTTTGCAAGACAAAACAAATGTATCTTCAAGCTGGATAAAACAGAATCTGAATCGGCATGCTTATTTCTGCAGTCCAAACTGTAAAAATATTGTCAAAGAATCAATAATCGCTCACTAAAGCCACCAAAAAAATCAAATCGAGACATATATTCCACTTAATCCTTTGTTTTATTTGAAGACCTTGGCATGCATCAACTTGGAGAGTTCATATTTGATTAGTAATTCACCACCTCTGGGACGAATAAAATAAAATCGCTTTTGTAGTCTGGCGTTTTTTCAACCTTTTTGGATTAAGAGCTATTTGATTCTAAAAACAGCAAAAGCAAATAAGAAGTGCTTCAGTTAATATTTTTCGTTGATGAACTATTAATTCTCTTTCCTTAAAGCCACTGTGTGGTTCTGAAATCTTCAGCTCTGGCGAGCTCACAGATCGCCCTCGTCCACTCTCCATCACCTGCCCACCGGGTTAAAAAATCTGGTAGTTTCGAAACTCCTTCGGAAAGTCCTCCCAAACAACACACCAGCCTGACTGCCGGTTTCTTCTTCAGCAAATGCAATCTAGGAAGGTAAGAAGTCACATAATTTTCCGTTTCTAAAATGCTTCCTAAAATTTATATACATGGTGCTTTCTTTTGCAATAAATTTTAAGAATTTCAGATGTTTCAGCACTACGAAAAATTAGAATCAAGCCCGTTTACTGATGCTTCAGCACTGTAAAAATTAAAAACAGCGTCGTTTACTGATGTTTCGACACTGAAAAAATAAGAAACAGGGCCATTTACTGTTGTTTCAGCACTATGTAAAAATTAGAAACAGGGCCGTTTATTGATGTTTCAGCACTATGTAAAATGAGAAACAGGGTGGTTTACTGATGTTTCAGCACTATGAAAAAATTAGAAACCGTTTATCGTAAAAATTAGAAAGATGGCCTTTTACTGTTGTTTCAGCACTATGTAAAAATTAGAAACAGGGCCGTTTATTGATGTTTCAGCACTATGTAAAAATGATAAACAGGTTCCGTTTACTGATGTTTCAGCACTATGTAAAAATGATAAACAGGTTCCGTTTACTGATGTTTCAGCACTATGTAGAATGAGAAACAGGGTGGTTTACTGATGTTTCAGGACTATGAAAAAATTAGAAACCGTTTATCGTAAAAATTAGAAAGGTGGCCTTTTACTGTTGTTTCAGCACTAGGTAAAAATTAAAAACAGGGACGTAACTATTAGACATCTGATTATGTATGCTAAAAATATCAAAATATGCATGACAGAATTTACACTGAAAATGTAAAATATGAATTTATGTATTTCTTTCAATTTTTATTATTTGTACTAGGTATGGTCTTTAATTTTTGTCATGATTTTTGACATGTTGATCGATTAGATATTTTCTCTTGCAAACGACTGTTTTTTTACAGATTGCATAACATGCAATTTTTGCATCTGTAATTAAATCTTCACGGTAGTCGGAAATCTATTCTTTGATTTAATTTTAGATACTTTGGCAGCTAACTCATACCACCACACAGGCCTGACGAGAGGGGGAGAGGGAGGCGGTACTGTAGCACTGGCGTTTGGGCCCCTTAGGGGCCCAGAGCCCGTTTCTAAAGTATTTGTTTTTCTAATAATTATTATTTTATGGTGTCCGAATATTTTTCAAGCTATACCGTCCCCGGCGTTGGGAAGTTACGCGTAAAATACGCGTAATTTTTGTCATAAATGTAAAAAATGTAATAATATCAAAACTTGCTTTAAATACAATAAAAAAAAAAAAAAAAAAAAACGAAGTGTTACAATGTTACTCGAGTTCCCAGACTAACTACAACAGGTGCGTGGTTTACTTGCGGCAAATCAAACGAGTTCTCCATATTACGTTTTTCATTTCTTCTTTCCTTTCCAATGACACGCCGACACCACACATTGGGTTCCCTGTGTTGCTTTGCTACTCATTGACACAGATCACGGTGTCTGATATACAACGTTATTGCTAGTCATCAAAGGCTGCAGATAATTTTCATCATGTGGATTTTGTCACTTTGTGTTTCCCACTAGAAGCTGGCATCTTTTGTCTTTTTATTTTATGCTCAACACACTATTTTCGCATTGCGGCAATTTATATAAATGAATATAGTGTCTTTGTGGGTAATTCCGACTTCGTTTATTTTCCTTTATTCCGATGACCGATGAAGTCATCCTGTTCACAGCGGCAACTCAAAAGAGAAAACACAAAATTTAATGTTCACTTATGAGAACTCTTTGTGGATACTTTCCCAGAGGCTGTATCTTTAGACGTATATTACACTCTAAAAATGAAAGGTGAAAACTCTGATGATTATGAAAAAGTACTAAGAAAAATAAAAATGTCTGTCGGTAGATGGCGTTCAAGAGTTTTCTGAGAAAACTCTTTTCTCGAAAGGGAGGGTTCGAGGGTTTGTTTACGGAGAGAAGAACGTGAAAAATTATCCACCGCAAAAAAAAAAAAATTGAAGAGTTGCAACCGATCGTGTTGTTGGGAAGTAGGGGAATGGTGGGTGGGTGGGGGGGGTGAGGAAACTCAAATGTGGATTATATGGTTAGTGGAGGAGCCGAGGTGGGGGGAGGGACTTTATTGCACTAGGGCTCGGAGATTTTATTGCAATGGGCCCGGATATTTTCTTGCACTGGGGCCCGAGCTCGCTCTCCACGGCCCTGCCACCACAAAGCTGCGTTTTCCAAAACACTCAATTATTCACGGTTCAAACAAAACGCACGTGTCCAGAGATCTGCTATGTGGATAACATTAGTTCGTAAAAATAAACATCGAATGCTGTGTTTCTGCGTCGCTCTGAGTGCATTTCGCCTTATGTCTATAGTGAAAATTGGAAGGAAACTTCCGTCAGGAGGCTCAAACATCAAAGCATGTCTACCAGCAGAAGACATTTCTAATATCACCTGTGGAGAAAGAAAGTTTATTTTTTTTTTAATTCGCTTGCTTTCAGTGGATTACCGATCATTTGATCAACCACCGATCTCAGAAGTTCTTTGAGTTTGGGCTTTTCCGTATTTTTTCCGGTGTTGGTAAATTGCGGCAATAACTACGGGTGGTCTCCAGCCCCATAGGTAAATTGCGGCAATAACTACGGGTGGTCTCCAGCCCCATAGGTAAATTGCGGCAATAACTACGGGTGGTCTCCAGCCCCATAGGTAAATTGCGGCAATAACTACGGGTGGTCCCCAGCCCCATAGGTAAATTGCGGCAAGAGCTACGGGTGGTCTCCAGACCCATAGGTAAATTGCGGCCAGAGCTACGGGTGGTCTCCAGCCCCATAGGTAAATTGCGGCAAGAACTACGGGTGGTCTCCAGCCCCATAGGTAAATTGCGGCTATTGCCTAAGGCAGTGATCTTCAAACTTTTTCATTACGCACCCCTGCATTGGCGAAAACCACTTATCGCGCACCCCTTGTCTGGGAGCTCTAAACAGAGCTACCAGAGCTCTAAACAGAGTTACCAGACAAGGGTCTAATGCCAGGTGCATTTCACCAGCCCCCCCACCACGGAATTTTTTAATTTTTCAGACACCATTCGTTTGTACCACGTATGAACCGGAATGAACTCGGTTTTTTTCGTTTGAACCGCAAAAGTTTTGGAGATATTTAAAAAACAAAGTGGAGGGGGGGGCTGGTGAAACGATAGCCCCCCCCCCACCATGGAATTTTTAAATTTTTTTTGCACCATTCGTTTGTACCACGTATGAACCGGAATGAACTCAATTTTTTTCGTTTGAACCGCAATAGTTTTTGAGTTATTTAAAAAACAAAGTGGGGGGCTGGTGAAATGGTACCCCCAAAAAATAGATATTTCAAATTTCAGCATAGCCATTCGTTAATAAATCGTATGAACCGGAATGAACTCCATTTTCATCGTTTGAACCACAATAGTTTTTGAGATATTTAACAAATAATATTGAGAATTTGCATATAAATATAGGAGGCCGACCATTTCACCAGCCCCCCCCCCACCATGGAAATTCAAAATTTCGAAATAGTCATTCGTTAGTAAATCGTATGAACCGGAATGAACTCCATTTCTATCGTTTGAACCGCAATAGTTTTTGAGATATTTAACAAATAATATTGAGAATTGGCATATATACAGAAAGACCGACCATTTCACCCCCCCCCCCCCATGGAAATTCAAAATTTCAAAATAGCCATTCGTTAGCAAATCGTATGAACCGAAAAGAACTCCATTTTCATCGTTTAAACCGCAATAGTTTTTGAGGTATTGAAAAAAGGATGTTACAAGCCTACACCATTAACCCCCCCCCCCTCACCATGGAATTCGAAATTAGTAGTATTAAAAGAAATCCGTCTTGTTGCACGATGATATTTATTCAGCTAAAAAATGAAATCTATATACAGTTTAAAAACACATGAGCACTTTCGGTGTCACATTGACACCTTCATCAGATGTAATTTCACCATGTGGCTACATGCTGGTCTTAAGTACGTGGAGTAGATGCATCATGGGAAAGGTAATGTCAATGTCACATGATATACCAGATAACAAGACAATCAAAAAAAGGCATAGTTAGCCAATGATCACTTAACAGAAGCAATTGCTATTGTGCTGTCCTTCCCAACAAGATTGCTCCAAGGTTCAGGTAAAACATAAGGATAATAGTCATTACAGCAACTTGTATTATAAGCCGAAATATAGAGGCTTTCTGCAAATAACAAGGAATGAACAGAGTTAGGTGTGTTTATGATTTTAGCGTTGTCCCAGCCTGGGATGGAATTTCCAGCGCTTATGGTTCTTGCAAAAGAGGTGCTTTGGTGATTCATTTTTAGATCATATCTGTGTTCATTTAATCTCAAATCCAAATTTCTTTTGGTAGAACCCACATAATGATTGTTTAGTTCACCAGAGATAGTGTCGAGCATAGGAATAACATACACACCCCATTTTTTCCCTTTGTCAATTTTGTCACGATCATTGCGGATAATGGTATATAGATTGCATGATCGTATTCCAAATTGTATTTTATGACGAGAACATATGTTGGTAAGGAGGTTTACAATATGTGGATTAAAATCAACAGATCCAACATACTTTTTAGGCACTTGCTCACTAATTAAAGCAGTTGACATAGAAAACCGTACTTTATTGTGCACTCCCCTAACAACGTTGTCCGGGTAACTATGGTTTTTAGCGAGGGATGATATCCATTGTAGTTCTTGAGCTCTGGCGAAATGGCTAGAAGAATGTGAATATGCTCTTCTAAATAGGAAGTGCAGAGCAGAAATTTTATGCTGAAAAATGTGAGCAGAATTGTACGGAATTAGAGTGGGTGTGGAAGTAGGTTTTCGATAAACGGCAAAAGACAGGGAATTGTCAGAAGGGGTACGAATAATTTGAAAGTCAAGATAAGGTAAGACGAAATTATTTTCAAGTTCTATCGTGAGTTTGATGGAGGGGTATTGAGCAGACATAGCGTTGACAAACTGCTGTAACTGATATATGGTATATGGCCAAATTACCAAGATGTCATCAACGTAACGGATATAGAGACTAGGTTTTTGTGGGAATTCTTGTATGACTTTATTTTCAATATGCTGTAGAAGAATTTCTGCTAAGACTGCGGATAAAGGTGAACCCATGGCTGTCCCGTCGGTTTGTTGGTAAAATATGTTCTGAAATTTGAAAAATGAACGCTTTTTAATGAGATGAAGAGCATTCATTATGAAAGCAATATCATTGGCAGGAATGTCAGAATCAATGAGCAAAGCCTGAATCAACTGAAATGTAGCTTCCATAGGTACATTCGTGTATAACGAAACTACATCTAGGGACGCCAAAAAATAGGAATTTGGTAGTGGCTGAATTAACTTTAACCTATCAATAGCTTGTGTGGTGCTCTTTATTGAGTAAATCGTATGGCCGCCATGGTAAATCGTATGGCAGCCCCGGTGGCGCAGTGGTCTAAGGCGTTGGCCTCTGATCATTCGTCCGTAAGGGGTCCGGGTTCGAATCCCGGTCAGGCATGGATGTTGTGTTTGTCTTACGGCACTGGCTCTCTCCCTTCTCTGGAACCAGTGACCCTAAATTGGGGACGTGCGACTGCTTATAGACCATTGAGTTGCTCACGGTGGTCGTTAAACCTCCAATAAAAAAAAACTGTTGCGGTTCAAACGAAAAAAATGGAGTTCATTCCTGTTCATACGATTTACTAACGAATGGCTATTTCGGAATTTTGAATTTCCATGATGAGGGGGGGGGTGAAATGGTAGGCCTGTAACATTATTTGTTAAATATCTCAAAAACTATTGCGGTTCAAACGATGAAAATGGAGTTCTTTTCGGTTTATACGATTAGCTAACGAATGGCTATTTTGAAATTTTGAATTTCCTTGGTGGGGGGCTGGTGAAATGGTCGGTCTCTCTGTATATATGCAAAATCTCAATATTATTTTTTAAATATCTCAAAAACTATTGCGGTTCAAACGATAAAAATGGAGTTCATTCCTGTTCATACGATTTACTAACGAATGGCTATTTCGGAATTTTGAATTTCCATGATGAAGGGGGGGGGGGGGGGGGTAAATGGTGTAGGGCCTGTGACATTCTTTTTTAAATATCTCAAAAACTATTGCGGTTCAAACAATGAAAATGGAGTTCTTTTCGGTTCATACGATTTGCTAACGAATGGCTCATTTGAAATTTTGAATTTCCATGGGGGTGGGGGGCTGGTGAAATGGTCGGTCTCTCTGTATATGTGAAAATTCTCAACATTATTTTTTAAATATCTCAAAAACTCTTGCGGTTCAAACGATAAAAATGGAGCTCATTCCTGTTCATACGATTTACTAACGAATAGCTATTTCGGAATTTTAAATTTCTATGATGAGGGGGGGGGAGGGGGATGAAATGATCTGTAACATTCTTTTTTAAATATCTCAAAAATTATTGCGGTTCAAACGATGAAAATGAAGTTCTTTTCAGTTCATATGATTTGCTAACGAATGGCTATTTCGGAATTTTGAATTTCTATGATGAGGTGGGGAGGGGGATGAAATTGCCTGTAACATTCTTTTTTAAATATCTCAAAAATTATTGCGGTTCAAACGATGAAAATAGAGTTCTTTTCGGTTCATACGATTTGCTAACGAATGGCTATTTTGAAATTTTGAATTTCCATGATGATGGGGTGGGGGGTAAATGGTGTAGGCCTCTGACATTCTTTTTTAAATATCTCAAAAACTATTGCGGTTCAAACGATGAAAATGGAGTTCTTTTCAGTTCACACGATTTGCTAACGAATGCCTATTTTGAAATTTTGAATTTCCATGGTGGGAGGCTGGTGAAATGGTCGGTCTTTCTGTATATATGCAAATTCTCAATATTATTTTTTAAATATCTCAAAAACTATTGCGGTTCAGACGATAGAAATGGAGTTCATTCCGGTTCATACGATTTACTAACGAATGACTATTTCGAAATTTTGAATTTCTATGGTGGGGGGCTGGTGAAATGGTCGGCCTCCTATATTTATATGCAAATTCTCAATATTATTTGTTAAATATCTCAAAAACTATTGTGGTTCAAACGATGAAAATGGAGTTCATTCCGGTTCATACGATTTGTTAACGAATGGCTATGCTGAAATTTGAAATATCTATTTTTTGGGGGTACCATTTCACCAGCCCCCACACACTTTGTTTTTTAAATAACTCAAAAACTATTGCGGTACAAACGAAAAAAATTGAGTTCATTCCGGTCCATACGTGGTACAAACGAATGGTGCAAAAAAAATTTAAAAATTCCATGGTGGTGGGGGGGGGGGGGGGTATCGTTTCACCAGCCCCCACTTTGTTTTTTAAATATCTCCAAAACTTTTGCGGTTCAAACGAAAAAAACCGAGTTCATTCTGGTTCATACGTGGTACAAACGAATGGTGTCTGAAAAATTAAAAAAATCCGTGGTGGGGGGGTTGGTGAAATGCACCTTCTAATGCCGCGGTCTCAAACCCGCGGGCCACATGCGTTCTTGCGCCAACTGTTTAGCGGCCCGCATGAACGATTACAAAATAAACATAAATCATTCTTTTTCAAGTATTATTACAATATATTAAATATAATATAAACATAGTAATGATTAGCAATGCCATCCTCTTTATAAGTAACAAGTTTATTTACGAAGATTATAGCTGCTGCCTCGGTGGCGCAGTGGTCTAAGCGATGACTTCTGATCATTCGTCTGAAAGGGGTACGGGTTCGAATCCTGATGAAGCATGCTCCAAATTAGGGACGGCCGACTGCTTATAGCCCATTGAGTTGCTCACGGTGGTCGTTAAACCTCCAATAAAAAAATTTATAACTATATTAAGCAAAATATTTTTTTCAATATATCTAAGTCTCCGTTTCCTTATAATGCTGACAACGCAGCTGAAGAACTTCAACTTGAATTAATAGACTCTCAGTGTGATTATTTTCTTTAGCTTGAATTAATACACTGTCAGTGTGATTTTTTTTTCTATAATGCTGACAACGGAGCTGAAGAACTTCAACTTGAATTAATAGACTGTCAATATAATTCTTTTCTAAGAAAAAATTCAACAGCTGCAATATAACAGAGTTTTACCAGTTAGTTTCAAAGGAAAAGTACGTAAACTTTCATAACCTAGCTGTACGTGTTCTGTCTGTGTTCGGAACAACATACTCACAACATACTCATATGAACAGTTGTTTTCAATAATGAACCAAGCAAAATGTCTTGAAAGGAACAGGTTCAATGACAGTAACTTATACTCACTTTTAAAAGTAGCATGTTCAAAGGATATTATTCCAAATATCGATAAGTTAGTGACAGAAAAGCGAGCCCATGTTTCGTGTCAGAACATGCAATATTTTCTGTACCGTGTTCAGTTGGTAAAATGTGATTGTTTTAAGATTTAAGTGAAAATAATTGTTACATAAAAGTGATTATTTTCAGTGATTGACGAAGCATTTGTCTTTACTATTTAACGATAATTAGAAATAATATTCCACTCTAGTGCCAAGCCATTGGAGTCACGCGGCCCCCTAAGTTCCTTCAAAACTGGAAAGTGGCCCTTCCAAGGCTCTGAGTTTAAGATCACTGATCTAATACATATACTGCAGAGGCTTTTGGTGAAGTTCTGTGTGTTTTGTATTTAAATGGCGAATTAACCGTGATGGTTTCTTGCTGTCATTTGCTAAAATTTCATGGCAAACTACACATTTAGGGCGAGGCTCCGCGTTGGCGATAATCGATGCGAAACAGAGTTTCATATATACGTCTTGGTAATTTTGGAATTTCTTATTAATTTTTCTGCTTTCACAGTCTTGAGAAGTTTGAACACTTGCTAACATTTTTTCACATTAAAATGTGCCAAAATCATTTGTCAAAGACATACCTCCTTCCTTGTTGTTCCTTGTGGCATTACATTTAAACCCTTATTCCATTGTGTACATTGTGCAACTCTACACATGAAATATCGTATAAAATAAATGAAGGACAAACGCATCAGAAGATAAACATTCCAGAAGCGAAAATCTCGTAAAACAGAGCACATAAACACAAGCAATGTTCGTCAGAGTCCAAACTGGAAGTGCATTTTTCAAAGTCGCTTTTGCGTTGGAATCCTGAAAGATGAGGCACTTCCTGTGAATGAAAAACCTGTTTCCTTTTACAGTTCGTCAGCGAGTACGACGAGCTGACGACATGGCGGTGGGAGCGCTATCACACCAGCCCTCCTCAGTGTCGCCGTTTTAGACTCCACTGGAGAACAAAGTAGCAAAAGTATCTAACTCTTCCCTTGAATATGTCAGAAAATAAGCGTATCATCCACGTACCTTAGATATAGAGATGGTCCTCGATGCGTTCCTTTTAAGTTCGATGATGTTATTTACCGTCCATCTGAGGGTGCCCAGTGGGATTTCCATTGTCACCTATTTTGACAGAAATAATCCTACAGACATTGAAAAATGGAGTTCACAACGGTTTTAATAACACCTGATGATGGACTTTATTTTAATGTCCAAACTATCTTATGTCATTTTAATGAATCTTTTTATCTAATAAATTTTATTTGAAGAAATTTTTAACCTTTCTCTTCAAATAATCATCATGTAAAGACGGCAGCTATTTTTAGTATATGACTAATCTGCACGAAGTTTTTCTACCCATTATTTTTTCATCATGATTTTTCGAAGCAACACAATGCTTTGGAACTTGAGATCTGTTTAAACTGACAATGACTTTCAATTATGTTTAACAAAAGATGAAATGTCCTGCTTTATAGTATTATTTCACAAAACTCCTGAATACAAAATTTGCTTTTAACAGCTGTAATAGCCTTTGTTTTAAGGGGTCCGCTGACTTATGTACATAGACATTATACAATCACCCGTATGATAATTTAAGTACTATGTTTCTGACAATAACACAGTAATATGCAATAGCTGGTGCACTAAATGGGGGTAGAGGAGAAGAAATATCCGTTACAAAAATTACCGAAATATCATGTAATATGCTATTCACAGTATCCAATCTCGCTACAGAAAATCAAATTCATGACCTCCGACAGATGACTGAAATTTAATAGTTAATCAAACCTTAAGCATTTCCGCGAACCGTTGCTATTACAGAAAAGTTTCCGTCTTGTGGATATGGGAAAACAGTCGCG
Organism: Macrothele yani; assembly: GCA_039090855.1. Lineage (NCBI taxonomy): Eukaryota > Metazoa > Arthropoda > Arachnida > Araneae > Macrothelidae > Macrothele > Macrothele yani. The sequence continues at coordinate 40,737,849 of CM077004.1, forward strand.
CTCCCAGGAATTTGTGTTGGAGGGGGCTGTATATATAGTTATAGTTTATATAACAAGAATTTTTGTTGGGGATAGCAGTATATATATATTAATATATATGCCTATAATTTATATACGGTTGTGACGTACGTCGCATTTAATTTCTCTGGGGCTTTGGAAAGAAGACACTATGTAATTTTTTGAACATGTAAAATAATATTTTTGACTGTGTAATTTGTGACGTACGTCGCTCTTAATCTCTTTGGGGCTTTAGGAAGAAGACACCATGTAATAGAAGACACTATGTAATTTTTTGAACGTGTAAAATAATATTATTGAATGTTTAATTTGTGACGTACGTCGCTCTCAATCTATTTGGGGCTTTGGGAAGAAGACACCATGCAATAGAAAACACTATGTCAGACACTATGTAATTTTTTGAACGTGTAAAATAATATTTTTGAGTGTTTAATTTGCGACGTACGTCGCTCTTAATCTCTTTGGGGCTTTGGGAAGAAGACACCATGTAATAGAAGACACTATGTAATTTTTTGAACGGATAAAATAATATTTTTGAATGTTTAATTTGTGACGTACGTCGCTCTTAATCTCTTTGGAGCTTTAGGGAGAAGACACCATGTAATAGAAGACACTATGTAATTTTTTTAACGGGTAAAATAATATTTTTAAATGTTTAATTTGTGACGTACGTCGCTCTTAATCTATTTGGGGATTTGGGAAGAAGACACCATGCAATAGAAAACACTATGTCAGACACTATGTAATTTTTTGAACGTGTAAAATAATATTTTTGAATGTTTAATTTGTGACGTACGTCGCTCTTAATCTCTTTGGGGCTTTAGGGAGAAGACATCATGCAATAGAAGACGCTATGCAATTTTTTGAACTTGTAAAATAATATTTTTGAATGTTTAATTTGTGACGTACGTCGTCCTTAATCTCCTTGGAGGGTCTTAAGCCCCCAAAGCCCCTTCCGTGGGTGCACCAATAATGGAAAAAGTGAGAAAAAAAATTCATGTTAATATATGAAAGAAATTGCGGAAAGGTTTCTGAAAATTCCGAATTCTTCCTTAACACTTTCTAAAAACGGCAATTTCCTGTTTATGTACGAAAGGAATTACGAAAAGTTTCTGAAAATTTAGAATTTTTCGTCAATACCTCTTAAAACAGAAATTTACTATTATTAACCGGCGAACGGAAATTTCGTCAATTCACGTACAAAGAATTCGTGAAATTCAGAGGGGTTTTTTTTTCCGTTATTTTACAGAGAAGGATGAATCAGAAATATGCTACGTTAATTCACGAGAGGAATCACGGAAAATGGCTCGTGAATTTGAGGAAAATTTTTGTAGTGTACTTAACCGTTTTCATTGTACACTCAACACATAAATGTAGTTGAAAAACGGAAGACCCTAAAACTACATACAAGAGATGAATAAACGAAATTGGACAGCACGTTGGGACACTAAGGAAATCACAGTAAGGAAATCACCTTACTGCTCTTTGGAACCTTTGCGATTTTTGTCCACTTGTGTCCCATGCGTCACGAAAGCCATGCAATCACTCAATCAGTCGTCAAGAAGTAAAAAATACCCTGAAGAAAAAATTCTATAAAAAAATTCGGGTGATATTTATCTAGCAACGAATGGGTGTTACTAAAATATATATATCTTAATTTTCTTCGTCACTGCGACGTTATGGAAGAAATCACCATGTAATCCGTACCTGCGATGTTGATCCTGAACCGTTATTTTGAGCAGAAAAGCCGCGATTCATGGGATGACCCAGCAGTCCACAGAGAGGGGGGTGGGTGGTCAATCTTCTTATTAAACAAATAACTGTCCTTTTTAAATGCTTTTCTGTTACTTTCAAGTGAATAAAGAGCAAGAACTATTTGATTTTAAACATTAGCACGTTCCGTAGTTAAACCTGTGACATCCCCGAACGTGTGTGACGTTGAGCTTCCTACAGCACGCCCGCGAGAGCAAATAATATCTCATCGTATTTTCAAACAAAATGCTCATAAGTTAAAAAACAAATTCTTTCCAACTGTTGCGTACCTCCATCTTCGAACTGCGTTACGTTTTTTCTGTTATTAACTCATTTCTGTTAATTTTCCAAATATATGACCTCCTGAAAGCTGGGGCTGCTGGTGGCCTAGTGGTCAACGTTCGTGACTGCCACGGAGAAGACCTCGGGTTCGATCCCAGGCAGGTACGAACGCTCGAACCACTAAATATCCGCCGCGCGTCTGATGGGCCGTTAAGCCGTCGGGTCTCGGGTACTGGCTCCCCGGTAATAAATAAGGGCGTCTTCCTCCCCCTTTCTACCTCGCTTCCGTGTCACTTTCCTATTGGGCACTCTACCCCAAATCCCCTAGCTTCCTATTTCTAAGGGCTGTTTAAGACCTGGGGTCAGACACTCCCTTCTTAAAATCCTCTACATATATGATCTGATCTCCTGAAAACTACGACGCGTATTTTTTAAAAATGGAAGTGCAGTAAAAACGTTGTTATTATTACTTTTTTTAAAGTGACGTATTCGCATCGGCATATAATCTGCAGAACCTAAATTCATTAACTTTTAAAAGATAATCCTTTGGTTATAATATGACGAAAAAATACGGTATTCCATTCCTACGCCTTTCATGTTTTTCCATACGGTAGACTGTACTCCAATATTCAATGTGAAATTTCTGTATTGTTAGTTTCCACTGTATATTGCCACTTTTTTTTTACGCTACATTCATAACGTTTTTCCTACTTTTACTGAATGCACCTGCACCCAAGAGTTCAACAGAAAAATTTTGCATTCACAGTAAGTGCAATCTCGAAAATCTTTGTAGTGCCTTCCAAGAATAGATAGAGCATAGTAAGGTTTCCAGAGAAAGGAAAGTGCCTCTTCCTCCGCCCCCCTCTTTAGGAGCCCATGCAAGCATTTTCTTGTTCGTTTCTTCCTCGACTTCGTAATTTTAAACTGATATTTACTCTACCGTATAGCTGATGGCCTTCCAGCCGCGGACTGTGCCGCCGGGATAACGGGAGAAAAAAGTATATACATACTTGTACTTCCACTTCAGTATTCTTGTAGAAGAAAAGCAAGTAACGCTATAAAACGACAAAGTTTGTCTACCACTGGACGGCTTCGAAAAGCAAGAAACTTACGTAGCAAATGCTCTAATGAGCTAAACCTGTTTTGGTACACCTCCTCCCCCTTTCTCGGATTTCTAATTTTAGTCCCTTCCGTTTGGCCTGATATCCTGTACCTCAGTCCGCTTTTGCCAGTCGCATTTGAATAATACAGTCCGGGATAGGAACTCGAAATTCATTGTGTACGTTAATTCATTGAAGTTCACGTAAGATTAGATTTTTAGGTTACTGGTTTTTATATGCACATACTTTTCCTTTTTTGTACGAGATCTTGGATCTGATTTACTACTTTTTGGGTTTTCCCGTTACACGGGTTTTTGAATTGCAGTTCTGGGAAGCCTGTTTCAACTACAGCAAGCAAGACGATTTCACTCCCCCCCCCCCTTTTTTTTTGAAGTAATTAAACAAAAACTAATTTTTGCATTCTTTACACTTTATAAATTTGCACTGAAATTCAGAAAATTTCCAATTTTCTCAGATTTTTTTGTAATGATGTTATTAATTACAGGTGAGTCTTGAAAAATAAATTAATTTCTGGCCCATTTGGTTCTCACTAAAACCGAATAAAGTGTTACAAGTTCTGAATTCAGTTATCGCAATAAAATTCAAAACAATGGAATGAAGTCTTCTACAGTCTCTCTCGGAGAACATCTGTTGCTTTTCAGCAACGGAAGTAAATTTTTTTACATTAAATTTTACTAGAGCGGAGGTGTGTCCAGGAAAACGGGTAAAATGTTGTTAAATATTATTACCTCAATACAAAAAAACCTCGATGATTCGTAGACTTATGTTGAAAATATGTTTAAAAAGTAAACAGCGATGCTGACATAATGCTGGGGGGGCGGGGCGGGGCGGGGTTACCTTGATAATTTTTCCCAAAAGTAGGCAGCTCAAAATCAACTCAACTTCCAGGGCCGTTTATGGGTCGCCAGTCCACCACTGATGGCCTTTTGGTTAAGGCAACTTCCTTTCGACCAGAAGGTCGCCGTACAGTAATAGTGGCAATTGTGAATAACTTTTAGCAATAACTGTAATGGAACGGGAATGTTAATTTTATGAATTTTAATGTCGTGTAAATACTTAGAAACTTTTAGTGGTTAATGTTTAATGTTAATATGTAAATAATTAAGAACCTTGCATTTTAAGAATATTTTAAAAGCTGAAATCACGAGAAACTTCCGAAGAATGCATATTTTTGTTCAGCAAGTCTCCTAAAATAATTAGTGTCGGCTAACTTCCCTGAGAACGATAACGCACTGGGCGTAGTGGTGTTCCGATATCTAGAATAGAAGATTGCTTTTTTTTTAAAGGGAAATGCAAGAAAAGGAAGCCTATACTTCGGTTCTTTCCGTTCTTTAGTAAAGATATGCTTCGAATAAGTTGTCTGCGCTGGAGGCAAGATTTTGGGAGTTAGTCCCTTAAGGCTCTACGAGACCCGCCATCTTGTATTGCTGCTTTCTCTTGTTAACCAACGGGCAAGCGTATTTCACAAATTGCTCGGCCAATTTTGCACATTTTGGAACACCGTTTGGGGCTAACGCAAGATATATGATAAAAAAAGAGTTCCCTGGTTTCAGATTTTTCATTTTGGATTCTCTAAGTATTTTTTATTAATTAATAAAACTATAAAAGACGCCTTGGTACGACTTTCGCTGCAGATAAAAAATGAAGGAAAAGGTCAATAAAAATTCTGAAACCAGGGAACTCTTTATTTATCATATATCTTGCGGTAGCCACAAACGGTGTTCCAAAATGTGCAAAATTGCCCGAGCAATTTGTGAAATACGCTTGCCCGTTGGTTAACAAGAGAAAGCAGCAATACAAGATGGCGGGTCTCGTAGAGCCTTAAGACAATGGGAGAAGGGGTTTCTGAAGGAACAACTTAATGTGTTTTTAAGGAGTATCTGACTGAAAGAGTGACAGCGAGGTTGAGAGGAGGAAGGAGTTGTGAGGGAAGGTGAGCTGGACTTCGGGAAGGGTGCATTCTTTTCCGCTAGCACTAACGTCTACGCATTAGCGGAAAAGAGTGAAGGTAAGGGGCAGTTAACGCATGGACTTGAGGCCAGCCGATAACTTGTCTATAATCGTCGGTGATCCGGATTCAGCACGATTTAAGCATATTCACCGAAATAAAGAATTTCATCTCAGGCACCAAATCGCTTTTATTTCATGATCAATTACTTCTCTTATGATGTCTACGGTGCTTTTCTAACCCTACAATTTCTGACCTAACGAAATAATGGTACACAAAATAAAGAGCAAGGCAGAACTGTGACAGTACATTCCAACTTTTTACTATTTTTACTGCATACCGATGAACCCAGAAGTTATACAGAAAAAATAGCAATCATAATTATTGTAGAAAATATTTATAGTACCTTTAAAGAACAGATATGGCACAGTTAGATGTCCAGCGAAGGGATAAGTTCTCCTCATATGGGGGAGCATGCAAGCATTTTCGTGTTCGTTTCTTCGTCGGCTCCGTAATTTTAAGCTCTGCGGTATAGATATTCGAGTATATTTAAACAAGTAGGGTGATATTTAAACTACCGTGTAGCTGATGGTCTAGTGGTCAGGGCAAACGCCTTCCACCCAGATGGTTGCCAGTTCGATCCCAGAACAGGCTCTGTTGCTCTGAACCATAAAAATATCCGCTGTGCGACTGATGAGCACGTTAAGCTGTCTGACCCGGGGTCTTGCACCCCGCTATAAATAAGGTCATCTCTTCCTTCCCCTCCCCTTGCTTTCTCTCCCCGGAAGTGCTGGTGACGTGGAGACGAATCTTTAATCTAGGACTCCTACTTCTCTGACCTCTCTGCCGTATCCGAGTCCTTAGGTTCAATCTAATGCAACTTGTCTTGCCTCATATGCAACTCAAAAGTTCCATAGGACATAGGAAGTTGCGTCTACGAGGGGATGGTGAAAAGTTCCATAAGACATAGGTTGTTGCGTCTACGAGGGGATGGTGAAAAGTTTCATAGGACATAGATTGTTGCGTCTACGAGGGGATGCTGAAAAGTTCCATAGGACATAGGTTGTTGCGTCTACGAGGGGATGCTGAAAAGTTCCATAGGACATAGGTGGTTGCGTCTAGAGGGGATTCTGAAAAGTTTCATAGGTTTTTGCGTCTACGAGGGGATGCTGAAAAGTTCCATAGGACATAGGTTGTTGCGTCAACGGGAGGATGCTGAAAAGTTTCATGGGACATAGGTTGTTGCATCTACGAGGGGATGCTGTAAAGTTTCATAGGACATAGGTTGTTGCGTCTACGAGGGGATGGTGAAAAGTTCCATAGGACATAGGTTGTTGCGTTTACGAGGGAATGCTGAAAAGTTTCACAGGACATAGGTTGTTGCGTCTACGAGGGGATGCTGTAAAGTTTCATAGGACATAGGTTGTTGCGTCTACGAGGGGATGCTCAAAAGTTCCATAGGTTGTTGCGTCTACGAAGGGATGCTGAAAAGTTCCATAGGACATAGGTTGTTGCGTCTACAAGGGGATGCTGAAAAGTTATCGGCCTAACCCCCTTCCTTGCAACTGCAGTATTATTTTATCCCTGCAGCTCGAAAGAGTGTTCTTTTGTATTGTAAAGTGCCAATTTTCAGACTACTAGCTCTTTTTTTGAAGAAGTTTGACTTCCTGAATTCAATCATGTCAATGCAAAGTGTTGAATTTTCGAATGTAGAACTCCGGGCTGTCATGAAATTTCTGTTCCTGCAGAAGAAAACTGCAAAGGAAATCTATGAGTGCATGACGCCAACATTCAATGACAAGTGCCCTTGATATTCCACCGTGAAGAAATGGTGTGCCAACTTGCAGCGTGGAGACTTTGTGACCGAAGGTGCAGCAAGATCCGGGAGGCCTTCAACAGTGACAGCACCCGAAATTGTTGAATGTGTTCATGACTTGATTTTGTCAGATCGGCGAATCTCGGCTAAAACAATAACTGAGACACTGGATATACCCAGGGAACGTATTAGGTTCATAATTCGTGAGCACTTAATTGTATATGCAAAAGATGTCAGCGAAATGGGTGCCCAAATGTTTGAACGCCGATGCGAAACGAAAACGAGTGGACACTTCCAAATCGGTTTTGCAGCATTTTGAGCGATTTGGTCATATTTTTTTTTTTTTTTTTGCAGCGACTAATCATTGTTGATGAAACGTGGTTACGTCACTACGATCCAGAGACGAAACAACAGTCCCTGCAGTGGCGGCTCTCGAGTTCTCCACGGCCAAAGAAATTCAAGACTCAAAGGTCTGCAGGAAAAGTCGTTTTTTGAGGATTTCAGTAGTTTTTTGGGATTACGAAGGCGTTTTACTGACTGACTATCTCTCGAAGGGCCAAACAATAACTGCTGAATAATATTCCAACTTGCTGTGCCAATTAAAGGAGGCGTTGAAGGAAAAAAGGTGAAGAAAACTGCGGAAAGGTGTTCCCTTTTGCTTGACAATGCGCCGGCTCACAAGGCTGGCAAGACAATGGATGTTTTGAGGGATCTTGGATTTAAGTGCATAGACCATCCACCATACTTACCATTGGACTATTTCCTGTTCCCATATCTTAAAATAAGTTTGAAAGGGAAGCATTTTTCGAATGATTCGGAGGTGATATCAGCAGCAGAGCAGTATTTGTGTGATCAGAGTTCAAAATTTTTTTTGGAAGGGTTAAAGAGTCTCCAGAAACGCCGTACTAAGTGTGTTGAAATTCGGGGTGAATATGTGGGATAGTCTGTAAGTTTCATGGCTCCATCCCATCTCTTTCTTTGTGAGGCCGAGAACTTATCAGCATTGCCTCGTAAGACTTTCCTGTAGGTATCAATCCTACGAGCATAGGGCCGCGAATGCTTACACGACCGGGTTTACAGTCTTTTCCTAAACTCTCAGTTTCTATCTGTATTCTTCCTCTGTAGGTGTGATGAAATTGCTGTGCTCAGACTTAAAACCAGGGTAAAAAATAAGTGCTGTAAATTCACGAAAAATTTCTGAAATTAACATGCAGCAAAGTTGTTGGTAAGTGTAACGATATTTCCGTTTTTTAAAAGTGTCTGTTCTTTACGCTTTCCAACCGTAGGTTGAACAAGCGTACGTGCTCCAGATTTGTCCGTCTGTCTATTCGCACGATAACTCGCGTAAAAATGGTACGATTTCGATGAAATTTTAGTGTGTGGTAGGGGACGAGCTGGGGACAAACACTATTGAAAATGGGCGAAATGGGGGTCAAAGGTCAGGACATAGAAGCGGGATCCATTCCATCGCCCTTACGCGTCATAACTTAAGTAAAAATGCTTCGATTGAGACAAAGCTTTATCGTGTTGTTTCGGAGGTACACTGAATCAATTCTGTTTAATATAATCGAAATGGGGGTCAAAGGTGCAAGATTTATTCCACAGCCATTATCCTCATAACTTGACTAAAAATGCTTCTTTTGCGACAAAACTTTAGTATGTTGTTCCGGGGGTATACTGAACCGGTTCTGTTGAATATCATCGAAATGGGGGTTAAAGGTCAGGGCACAAGGGCAAGATTTATTCCACAGCCATTATCCTCATAACGTGACTAAAAATGCTTCTATTGGGACAAAACTTTAGTATGTTGTTCAAGAGGTATACGCAACCGGTTCTGTTTGATATCATCGAAATGGGGTTAAAGGTCAGGGCGCAGGAGCGAGATTTATTCCACAATTATCCTCATAACTTGAGTAATAGCTTGAGTAATGATTTCTGGCATGTTTGAAAGCGTATCATAATCAGTGCATTGCAGGGTTTTACTAACTTTTTCTTTTTTAACTTCCGTACTTTCAGAGATTTTCCGTAGTTAGTAATTCCGTTTATTTCAGAAAAGTCCGTTTCAAGTTTTTCCGTATTTAGACTGACATTTTACAAAATCTAACAGGTTGAATATTTCAGCCGTAACGCGAGCAAATCATTTTGAGTCGGTAGTGAGGATCGAGCCCGGGTATTTTAGGTTGAAGCCGCACGTTTTAACCACTGAGCCACAAGAACTGGCCTCACGTTCAAGGTAAAACCTAATCGCGCGATGGGGATTTTTTTTCCAGTAATACGAGTGATTTAGTCAAGTTATTTTCTATCTGAGCTTGTTATTTTTTTAAATACGTTTGTAATAACTTTATTTTTTCTTAACGAGATCTTATTACAAATTACGTATTTTTTTTCACCGTGATTTTTCGAAGTAACAGAATGATTTGGAGTTTGAGATCTTTTCCCAGCTGGCAATAAATTTCAACAAGAAAGATGCCACTGACTTTTCGGGTGTAATGAGCACGTCTTTTGAATCCGTTCTGACCCGAATTAAATTTATCAAAGCTATTCAAAGTCAATAGAACTCGTATGAAAAACAATAGTACCTGACGGAAGAAAGAAGTTTTTCAATCGGGTATTTAATCCCGCAGATATTTCCGTAAACGGAATCGTGAACTTACGCCCTCTAGTTACAGACTTGTGCGTTAAGAACATTTTTTATTTATATGAGAAACATTTCGCAGCTGAAACGCTCTCCAACAAAGATATAATTTTTCAAAGCGGACTCTTCGAAGCAGAGATATGGACAAATATAAGATATGTATCTACGCCACCTGGCGGGAAAACCATGTGTTATTTTAGGAGGAAAGTATTTTCAAAAAGTTTTTCGATGTGAGCAGTATTGGTCCAAAAAAAAAAAAAAAAAAATCAGTCGAGTTTTCAGGAGCTCAGATTTTGCTGCAAATGCATCATAAGCAGAAATTAACACTTATGCTCCCTGGTGGCCAAACCATCTTTACCAAATATTAGAAATATATGAAAAACATTTTCCACCAGGAACTGTATGCGATACAGGGAGAGTTTTTCAAATCGGAGTTTTAGAAGCAGAAATATCGGGGAAAACGCAATTTACTTTATCGCCTCCTAGCAGAAAGTCTATGATTTACTTGAAATTTTTGAATTTATATGAAAAACATTTCGCATCGGGAACACTATCCAACAAGGAAGGAATTTTTCGAATCGGACTCCTAAAAGTGGATATATTGACAAAAAATAAGATATACATCTACGCCCCCTGGTGTAGAAACCATGCATTATTTTAAGAATTTTTAAGTCATGTGCATGCTCACACGACTATTTGGGTTAAATAGTGTTTTCCTCAATCCTCAGTTTCTATCTGTATTCCTTTTTCGGTGTGATTAAATTGCTGTGCTCAGATTTTAAACGTCAGCTTGATGAATGATTATGGAACTCACTGCAAAAGTTACTTTTCTAGTAAGCAAAAACCCTTTCGAAATAACGATAGGCAAAACAAAAACGAAAAATCAATTCCGCTTAACCATGACTTTAATCACAGAGCAGCGTCAACGTGATTAATTAAAACTGATTATTCTTTTCTAAAAGGTTTGTTTCCTTTGCGATTCTCTAAAATGTCAACGAATATTCATTGACGTCAGAGTTATAAAAAAAGAAAAAGAAATAAAAGAGGAGCAAATGTAAAGCAAAAGCACAGTTAAAGTCCGTTTCAGTATGATAATTAGTTTTCCAATTTTGGAGTTTAGCTACTTTTTAACAGAAAAAGGCTTGAACTATTTATTCGCAGATATTTATATAATACGTCGAGTACGAAAACTTCAACTTTAATAATTATTTTTAAACTTGAAAGATACGTTTCTTAATTTATTTCCACAGCTTTTTATGGCTTCTTCTAAGACGCAATCATGCAGGATACAACAATGAAAAAAAAAAAATATTTTCGAGCATAGCTCCAGGCGTGAATGTGTGAGCCATGAGAGAGCACTGGAAATATAATCAAACGTGCGCGAGTGCTGGGTATATGTTCTAAGAATGAGTATGTGTATAGGTGTTGGAAATATGCTCTAAGAATACGCGTGTGTGCCGGAAATGTGCTCAAATATGTACGAATGGGTGTGTGTTGGAAATGTGCGCTAAGAATCTGTGTGTGTGTGTGTGTGTGTGTGTGTGTGTGTGTGTTGGAAATGTGCGCTAAGAATCTGTGTGTGTGTGTGTGTGTGTGTTGGAAATGGGTTTTAAAACGTTAATGTTTGTATCTTCTAGAAATGCGCAGTAAAATATGACTGTGTGCCTTTTGAGAATACGTTGCTTGACATGAAAAAAGCCATACGAGGAAGTATTTGTCGCAGAGCAATGCAGATTAGTGGGAATGTGATTGCAGTTGCGAACCAATTCCGTGAGATGTGAAGGAGACAATAAAAAGCATTCCACTTTCCTATCGTGAGCCTCTAAGTTTCACTTAATGTCACTTCGTTTCTCGTACTCTGCTTCAAAAGCCTGTAACAGAGTCTAATCCTTATCTGTTGGTGCAAACCCTACAAGATGATTGCACTATTAGCTAGCCGTTCTTACTTCTCTCTGTTTACCCACTTTCCTATATTGAGCCTCTAGGTTCTACCTGATGTCATTTCGTTTCTCGTACTCAGCTCTAAAGCTGGTAACAGGCATAGCTAGTCGAGTCTAAATATTCTCTGTGGATGTAAAACTGTAAACCCTGCAAGCTTATTGCACTGTTAGCTAGGCATTCTGACCTCTCTTTGTCTACCCACTTTCTTATACTGAGCTTGTAGGTTCCACCTAATGTTATTTCGCTTCTCGTACTCAGCTCAAAAGCTTGTAACAGGCATAGCTAGTCGAGTCTAAACTTTCTGTGTGGGTGCAAACTCTACAAGTGGCGCAGTGGTCTAAACGATGACTCCTGAAAACTCCGAACGGGGTCCGGGTTCGAATCCCGGTGAGGCATGGATGTTGTGTTTGTCTTATGGCACTGGCTCTCTCCCTTTCACTGGAACCAGTGACCCTAAGTTAGGGACGGGCGACTACTTATAGCCCATTGAGTTGCTCACGGTGATCGTTAAACCTCCAATCAAAAAAAAAAAAAAAACTCTACAAGATGATTGCACTATTAGCCAGCCGTTCTGACTTCTCTCTGTTTACCCACTTTCTCAGCCTCTAGGTTCTACCTAATGTCATTTCGTTTCTCGTACTCAGCTCTAAAGCTTGTAACAGGCATAGCAGGTAGAGTTTAAACCTTCTCTGTGGGTGCAAACCCTACAAGGTCACTGCATTATTAGCTAGCCGTTCTGACTTCTCTCCGTCTACCCACTTTCCTATATTGAGTCTCTAGGTTCTACCTAATGTCATTTCGTTTCTCGTACTCAGCTCTAAAGCTAGTAACATGCATAGCTAGTCGAGTCTAAATATTCTCTTTGGATGTAAAACTGTAAACCCTACAAGCTGATTGCACTATTAGCTAAGCATTCTGACTTCTCTCTGTGTACCCACTTTCCTATCGTGAGCCTCTAGGTTCCACCTAATGTCGCTGAGTCAGGGCTGGTGGTGATTCCGGCGAGATATGTAGCCAGAGTCTCGTCCCCCTCATGGCATGGATGGGTTGATCCATTAAATGAATGGCAATGAGCAAACAACACTCCTTGCTTTCGAGAAATTGTTGCCACCCGTCTTCTTTTTAGCTCGTCTTTTGTAAAAAAAGATCGTGCTTCTATTATCGGTTTGTCCGTCCGTCCGTCTGTACCCACAATATCTCTGCAACTATTAGTCCGATTTGAAAAATTCTTTTTGCATTCGGAAGCTTGAAATATGCAAATGATGATCCTTTATTTCCTTTTTTTTTACGATGTACAATTTCGCCGGTACAGGGCGTAAATACAGATGATGTCGAATTCAAAGATACGTTTCATTCCACATATTTGCTTCTAAACATCCGATTGAAATTTTTTTTATCTTTCGATTCCATTTATGTCGAAGAGTATTTTAGATATAGTTACTTTGTCAAATTACGCATAGATTTTCTGCAAGGGGGCGTAAAAGTAAATTACATTTTTACCGATAACTCTTCTTCTAAAACTCCGATTTGAAAAATATTTTCTTCAGGGGATACATCTCCTGATGGAAAATCTTTTGCATATAATTTCAAATTTTTGGTAAAGAATACCTTGGCCACCAGGGGGCGTAAGTGTTAATTTTTGCTTCTGATGTATTTGCCATAAAATCGGAGCTCCTAAAATATCGATTGAAAAAATTATTTCGTGAACTGATGCCACTCACATCGATAAACCTTTTCGGAATATTTTCTTCTTAAAATATTGCACAGTTTCTCCGCCAGGGGCGTTGATGTACATCTTATTTTTGTCAATATATCTACTTCTAGGAGTCCGATTTGAAAAATTCCTTCTTTGTTGGATAGTGACATGTTTTTCATATAATTTCCAAATTTTCAAGTAATTCATAAACTTTCCGCTAGGGGCGTAGCGGTAAATTGCGTTTCCCCGTATATCTCTGCTTCTAAATCTCCGATTAGAAAAATTCTTTCTGCACCGGATACAGATCCTATTGGGAAATCGTTTGCACATAATTTTTAAGTTTTGTAAAAAAAATAGTTTGGCCACCAGGGGGCGTAAATCTTAATTTCCGCTTCTAATGTATTTACAGCAAAATATGAGCTTCTAAATTCTCGATTAAAAAAAAACGTCGTTTGTTGACCGATACTAGTCATGTCGACAAACCTTTTAGAAACATTTTCTTTTTAAAATAGTGCCTGGTTTCTACGCCAGGGGGCGTAGATGTATATCTTATTTTTGTCAATATCTCTATTTCTAGGAGTCCGATTTGAAAAATTCCTTCTTTGTTGGATAGTGTTTCTAGTGTGACATGTGATTCATATAATTTCAAAATTTTCAAGTAATTCATAGACTTTCCGCTAGGGGGCGTAAATGTAAATTGCGTTTCCCCCTATATCTCTGCTTCTAAATCTCCGATTTGAAAAATTATTTCTGCACCGCATACAACTCCTGATGGGAAATTGTTTGCACATAGTTTCTAATTTTTGTAAGAAATGGTTTGGCCACCAGGTGGCGTAAGTCTTATTTTCCGCTTCTGTTGCATTTGCAGCAAAATATGAGCTTCTAAAATCTCGATTGAAAAAAAAGTAGTTTGTTGACCGATACTACTCCTCATGTCGACAAACCTCTTAGGAAAATTTTCTTCCTGAAAAAATGCATGGTTTCTACGCTAGGGGGCGTAGATGTATATCTTACTTTTGTCAATATCTCTACTTCTAAGAGTACGATTCGAAAAATTCCTTCTTTGTTGGATAGTGTTTCCGGTGCAAAATTCAAAATTTTCAAGTAAATCGTAGACTTTCCGCTAGGGGGCACAAAGGTAAATTGCGTTTTCTACGTTATTTCTGCTCCTAAAGCTCTGATTTGAAAAATTCTTCCTGTATCGCATACAAGACCTGATGGAAAATATTTTTCACATAATTTCTAATGTTTGGTAAAGAATGGTTTAGCCACCAGGGGTCATAAGTGTGAATTTCTGCTTCTGAAATATTTGTTGCAAAATCTGGACTCCTAAAAACTCGACTAATTTTTTTTTCTTCGACAGATACCGCTTATACGGATAAACCTTTTGGGAATACTTTCTTCCTAAAATAATGCATGCTTTTCCCACCAGGGGACGTAAAGTCACATCTTATTTTTGTCGATATCTCTGTTCCTAAGAGTTCGTAAGCTCACGATTCCGTTTACAGCACTATGTGAGGGATTAAAAACCCGATTGAAATCTTCTTTCTTTCGTCAGATCTATTGTTTTCCATACCGGTTCCATTGACTTTGAACAGCTTTGATAAATTTAATTTGCGTCAGAACGAATTCAAAAGACGTGCTTATTACACCCGAAAATTCGGTGTCATCTTTCTTGTTTATTTTTTTTTTTATCTTTTATGTGTACGTTTCTTGTAGAAGAATGCTCATTACACTCGAGATATTGTTGCTAACATCCTTATTTCTTTCTTTGTTGCTTGTTTTTCGCCAGAAGAGTGTCTATTATACTCGAGAAATGGTTGGAGTTTTTCTTATTTCTATTTTTATGTGTATTTCTTGTCAGAAGAGTGCTCATTACACTCGAGATATTATTGCCAAGAGCGTTATTTCTTTTTCTTGTGTGCTTTTCATCAGATGAGTGTTTCTTGCACTCATGGTTGAAATCCATCTTATTTCTATTGTGTGTGTGTTTCTTGTCAGAGAGTTGTTCGTCACACTCAAGAAATAGTTGGCCTCAGTCACATTTTTTTCTGCTGTGTATGTGCGTGTTTCATGTCAGAAGAATACTCTTTATACTCAAGGAATTGATGGCATCCGTTTTATTTTTTCTATTGTGTGTTTCTTTTCAGAAGGGAAGTTCTTTCCCCTACACTCAACAAATTGCATATCTACATGTAGGGTCATTACACTTGAGAAATTATTGATTATTGGTCTTCACCTTATTTTCCCTGCGTGTGTGTGCGAGCGTGTGTGTGCGTGCGTGCGTGCCAGCTATTCAATATTGTCGAAGTACTTCATTTTCGGGGATTCCCTTCCCCCTATATTTTAAAAATGACAATAGAAAAAGGATGTTTTAAAAACATTGTGCTTCTATTTTAATTTTGTTCTTCTAAAATAAAAAAATAAATAAACAAAGATGAAGTACTTCAATGGTCTTCGTATTCTGCCGTAATAAAAAGTACGAGACAAAATTACATTGAGTAGTTTTGCTCACAGTGTGAAAAGAAATCGATATCGCAGTAAGGCAATACAGGGAAAAAATTCTTTTCATCTCATCCGCCGAAATCACTTTGGAGGAGCAATTTAAATAGTTATTCAGAAAATTTGTGAAAAGGTACCTCTTTGGTAAACAGAAAATTCTCCGTAATTGGTTGGATTTGAGGGAACAAAAACGGAAACGGAAAAACCTCGTCTGTCGTTATTTCGGAAAAGAACGCAAGCAGTTGTGTTAGAAAAAGGGAATTTGATGCTGAGAAATGTTCTCTACGTTTGATGGCTCCTTGGTGTGCTGATTTTGATTAAGCTCTTTGAAAATCCCCTTTACCTTGTCAGACTTATAAGTAGCCTCGCTTATCGCATTTTAAAACAGAGACCATCTGGAATTTATTTGAAAGATATACATTTCTATGGCATCATGGGATGTCGAAATCGATTTTTATCCGATTGTCACTAATACACGCTTTAGAGCTTTAATGCCGATTCTTCTTTATAAAGGACACAGTCCCAAAAGGGAAACGCTTTTTTCGTCTACTCTCTGTGTTTCTCGTTTGACGAGAAACATATAAGATAGAAAATTTAAGCTCTTGACGGAAAATTCCGTTTTAACTGGAATCGCTTCAATGTTGAAAGGAATAAAGCTAGCATTGCTTTGTTGTACAGTTTCATCTCCACATGTCGAACGTGACAAAGTACTAATATCCTTACAAGGTCACGCGAACAAAGGCTATGTTTTAATTCATCTCGCATAAAGGAAAAGTACTCAAATTCTTCGTCGTAAAACATTACGTCCTTTGGGAAATACGCAAACACATTAATTAACGTACATTTCGGAAAGTTGAAGTGGCAACACAGGAGATGTCTGGCGTTTGCGTAGAACATACCTCAGGTTCAGTTAGTACGCAGCCATCGGCTAGAGAAAGTTCTAATGACGATGAAGTAGCTGAGACGATCAGCAAGAGTGGATGAAAAGTGTCTTACTGCAGTACTCACTGGGCGAAGCACAAATACTCAAGGGCGAAGTACAAAGAATCCTGCAGGCAGCAGTACCTCAAAATACCCTTAAGAAACGAAGATGCAAAATTGGATGAAAAGATGTAAAGAAGGCAGGACATCTCCCAAAGATACTCCAAGATGTGGTGGTACGATTTCGACTTCCAGACATGAAGGCAAATGGCGCATCCAAGGGGCCTTACAGCAGTCTTGTATAGGGTGAGTGTAAATGACCTTACCACACAACTGGGTATCATTCACACAACGATTCATATATTGCTGACCCAAGATTTAGGTCTTAACAAACTAGTGGCGTGCGTGCCGAACACACTTACCGAGTTACGGAAAGAATTTCCCTACGAAATTGTACGGAGTAACCTTGCATGACGTCATCTCAAAAGTAGGGTGCTCACAATGTTCTTCTGCTTAAATGAAAGTTGAGTGGAATTTTACGACCCAGGATCAGTCACGATCCTGGGTTGAACCTGGTGTTTCTGCTGCCTCTTTACTCAGTGCGTAGTATTGCATGAATGTTCGGGGAGTAGCTTTTTGAAAGACGTATGATGAGAACATCATTATGAAATCGAGCGGTATAAGTGATTTCTAGAGGAACATAGCTCGACATGGGCACTGCTACATCACGTACAGCAGCGGTTCGCAACCTTTTTTTGACCCGCGAACTCCTTGCAATGTTATATTACGTAGTGCGATCAGACTAGGTACGCATCGCGCCAACAAGTGGAAGTACGCGAATGCACGAGCACTGGTCGAGGGCAGTGACTTTCATGAGTCATTGTGCCGAGTGGCGTCGTTCTCTGAACATCGGGAGCTGTGCTACACGATACTTGGTGACCACGGGCAGAACACAGCTGCGATTTCGGTATGGATTGCAAACTAGAGCAGCGAGCGAACATCAAATTCATTCTGCGTCAACTCGGTAAATCGGGAACGGACGGAGACGCATGAAATGTTGCTGTCGCGGGTCATCACTGGGGACGAGATTTGGGTCTACGGTTGCGACCCGGAGACCGAATAACAGTCGTCGCAGTGGAAGAGCCCGGCATCTCCACCACCGAAGACGGCCCGATAGGTCCGGAGCGCAACAAAAAGCATGCTCATCGTGTTCTTCGACATTCGTGGGGTTGTGCATCGTGAATTCGTCCCCCAGAGCCAGAACGTCACCGTACTTTTTTCCTGCGATGTTCTACGGCGTCTTAGGGAGGACATTCACCGCAAACGACCTGAAATGTGGCAAAAGGGTGATTTCCTGCTCCACCACTCACAGAGCGTTAGCAACACGCCAGTTTTGCAGCCGCAACAGCACGACTACCCCTTCTTCACCCGCCTTACTCGCCGGATTTGGCCCCCTGCGATTTCTTTCTGTTCCCGAAGATGAAGCTGAAGCTCAATGGTCGTCGTTTTGAAACAGTGGACGAGATCTAGCGCGAATGGAAGACGATGCTTGACACGATTCGCGAACAGGACTACCAGGCAGCGTTCGAACAGTGGCAAAAACGCCGGCAGCGGTGCATTGCTGCCCAAGGCGACTA
This sequence comes from Macrothele yani, assembly GCA_039090855.1. NCBI lineage: Eukaryota > Metazoa > Arthropoda > Arachnida > Araneae > Macrothelidae > Macrothele > Macrothele yani. The sequence goes on from CM077004.1 coordinate 40,756,118, forward strand.
CTTTGAGGGAGTATATAGCCAGACTTAAGAAACGTAAGCACTTTGTTGTATATCGGCCTAGTCTCGGAACGTTTTGATCGGACTTCGTATTATTGCGAACTCGAGGAGTTCTCCGCTAATGATAACTCGTGGGCGTGAATAGTCCTCACCTCCCATAAATGGAAAGCAAAATTTAATATAATCTTCACTGTATTTCCTCATTTTAGTACTAGATGTAATGGCAATATCATGAGCATCTTTAAGCAATGTTTCGGAATTTTTATCAGTGGAATGCATTTTACGGGATTTCAGATCATCTTGCTGCACATTTGAAGAAAGAATTTCATTTTTTTGCTCCTCATTACCCCGTTTTACCATGGTTTCAGTCTTCACCCGGTGATCCATGATTTCGCAGTAAAAAATTACTAATGGTAGGTATTTCCGCCTTGAAGTTCAAGGTTTTCACAAGCTCATACAACTCCAATGCTGTCTTAACGATGCACAGAATTTCGATACTCTGACAGTTCCGCTGAGCAAGAGCAGCACGTGCGCGGTCTGCAAAATCATGTCATCAGCTAAAAACTAACCAATTTCTTTCTACGTCAGAGTCGGGTAAAACGAACTATTCCGTGACCTTGTGATGTCACGGAGTAGTCTTTCCTTCGCTGCGGGTGTCCGTCGCACACGGATATTTTCGAAACGTAATACAGCACGATCACCCTCTCATACAAGCTGGCTATGTAAGAATGCGTGTCGCAAACATCTGCAAAAAATAATTAAACTATTAATAATTTCAGCTTACTTGCGGTTTAAAAATATACCTTTATTGTAATTTTATGGCGCCATTACAGAATTTTTACCGCGAACCACCAAATGAAAACTGCTGATGTACAGCGACTTGTCGTTATACAAGACAACGCACGTCTTGAATTGTTCGGTTGTTCATTGAGCAGAATGGTTGGGTGGAGCATAACGTAATGTCTTTTCGTACTGATTCTTTGCTGCTCTTCTTACGTTATTTTAAAAACATAACCATACGATGAAATAGTTTCCAAATTAAACCTTAACGGCCGGACGAAACATTTAAACAGAATTGAAACTTACGGAAATTGGATTATTCCAGATGTTTTCACTAATACATCATAGCATTTCACGCCGCCCCGGTGGCGCAGTGGTCTAAGCGATGGCCTCTGATCATTCGTCCGAATGGGGTCCGGGTTCGAATCCCGGTGAGGCATGGATGTTGTGTTTGTCTTACGGCACTGGCTCTCGCCCTTCCCTGGAACCAGTGACCCTAAATTAGGGACGGGCGACTGCTTATAGCCCATTGAGTTGCTCACGGTGGTCGTTAAACCTCCAATCAAAAAAAAAAAAAAAAAAAATAGCATTTCACAGTTTACATAACAAATCAGTATCAACCACATTCAACACTCCACACTCCACACGAGCAGCTGTTGTTTCGTAGTTTATATCTCTGGTTCTTATCTCATAACAGGCATACGTCACTTTCATTCGACCTCAATTGTGTTGCCAACAGCATTCGTTTGAGAGAAAAGATATCACGTTAAGTGTGAAGTATAAATGAAAACAAACTCAAGATTTACATAGGGAAAGAAACTAAAAAGGAAAGTTACTTTAGAATGTACGTCACAGGAGCTTCCTCATCCACCGTATTCACCGGACTAAAACCCTGTGATTTCAGCTATTTTGGTAATTTGAAAAAGGTGTCTTGCATTCGCTACAACAACAAACAACATTTGATTCTCCAAATCACAGGCATTTCCCACAGGCTTATGACACTGGTACTTTTAATGCTGTTCATTAAGTGCCCACAGATTTTCCTAATGTAGGGATTTTTTTTCTGTAGCTGGCAGTGACGTATAACTGTGTTTGAAACTTACTGCTGTCTGTAGGAGAAGACAATGTTCGCACAGGAGCGGCCTGGATATGTGAAATTCAAACCATAGGAACTTCATTATTTATCGAAATGATGACGGAATCAACACTGATACAACTGCAGATACTAAAGGATATAGTGGAACTTTATTCGGCCGCCCCTGTGTAGCAGTGGTGTGAGCGATGGCTTCTGATCATTCGCTGAATGTCTGGGTTCGAATCCCGGTGACGCATGGACGTTGTTTTTGTCTTACGGCACTGGCTCTATCCCTTCCCTGGAACCAGTGGCCCTAAATTAGGGACGGGCGACTGCTTATAGCCCATTGAGTTGCTCACGGTGGTCGTTAAACCTCCAATAAAAAAAACTTTATTCAAAATTGGCTGCATAGCACTGGGTGCGTGATAAAAATGCATCGCTGCCAAATACGGTACGAAGAAAAGAGGAGATCCTCAGTTGGGGATATGATCACCCCTAACATGGATGCATGATTTACACCGTCTGTTCAGACATCGCGATAGGTTGTTGACGAGTTCTTGTGGTAACATCGTCCATTCTTCCGTCAGCGGCGTCTTCAGTTGTTGGACAATTTCCGGGGGTGTGTTGACGTGCCCCAACGTATCTCTCCCCAGAGCGCCCCACACATGTTCTATGAGATTTAGGTCAGGGGAACATGCTGGCCAATCCATGCCCTGAATGTCTTCAGTTTTCAACAGTTCATCAATAGCCGCCGTACGATAGGGTGTGGCGTTATTGTCCATTAACACGAAATATGGGCCAATCACGCCTCGGAACAGACGAACATGGGAAAGGATTACCCCATTTCGGTAGTGCGCCCCGGTTGCAGTTCTTCCTTCCAGTATCTGGACCTCCATACATTCGTCGATCAGAATGCCTTACGGTACAAGAGTACTGCGGCCGCCATATCTGTCTCTTTCATTGATATTTTGGAGGCGATACCGAGTGACTACCTCACTCCAGATTAGCTGACGTCCAGAATCACAAGAGAGACTAAATCTACTCTCATTAGTAAAGATTACCGTACCCCTCTGTTCTGCTGTCTAGTTCTTATGTTCTCTGAAAACAATTATCTGTACCATTGTAAACGGTATCTCCGATGAGCAGTTTTAAATGCAACACAGCGTACTGGTCGTCGGGCAAACAGTCCACTTTCGTGTAGTCGCCTGGCCTCTGTAAACCAGAGATGGAAACGGGTCACGGGTCAACGGGTCGACAATTTCTTGCGGGTTCAACGGGTCTGGTCAAGGTGTTCCTGACTCGGTTTTATTCTCGTTTCATTTTTGAAAAGAGAAAAACCTATTCCATAGAAAAATGCGCGTTGTGGAATTCTGTAGTCCATACTGGTGCCCACGGAGTGAATAATTATGTGCCATGCAAAAGTATTGTCGTCTCTTTCTTAAAGCAACGAAGATTTCCACCGACCGACGTTAGACACACCGACACCATATCGTAAAATGATACTTCCTTTGCGTTCTTTTACAGCGCGATTGTCCAGGGCAAGGTACAGGCAAACACCATTCGCCTGCTTCTCAGCTGATTCACTCTCTCCGTGCGAAGTTCACTGTATGACTAAGAGTTACTATTGACATCGCATTTTTTACATTGAGCATTCAGAGGTTTTCGACTGATGTGCTAACATCCCGTTCCCATGACATGTTATGTCGAAATTAACACCTTATTTGTTAATATGGATGGATTTGATATTAAGGAGGTTGAGAAAGGTGTCGAGATCAACAAATAGGTGCTTGTTCAAAACTACAAGGGGAAGAGTAAATGCTGGAAATTGTTTCGTCTCATTAAGGAACCGGTGAATAATTTTGTCTTGTCTGGTCTTGCTTGTTGTTCAAAATGTGGAAAGTGTATAATTACAAAGAAAGATGTCGACGGTGTAATAAAATATTATGAAACCAAAAATCTAACGGACCATATGAAAGTATGCGCACCTCCATCAAAGCGTGGAAAGAGTGAACAATATAAATACATTTAAAAAATATGTCTGTATAATCGTAAATAACGATTCCCATTTGTAATATACTCACGGTCACGGTCATAGTCAACCATTACTTCTGGATTACGTAAAAATGGCACTAAAATTTAGCAAGTAACCAAATTTTATTATTAAGAAAGGATTTCAGCTATTAAATATCAAGCAGTTATTGGGATGAATATATATATGTTACGTTTATATATATATATATATATATATATATTGAGTTTCGAATTTATAGTTCAAAGCAGATTTGTCCTGGTCAGTTACAGGTCTGGGTCGGGTCCAGTTATGAGACGTCCGGGTCCGAAATTTTTGACCCATTTCCAACTCCGCTGTAAACCGCGATATTGTGCGTCCTGTGCTCATGTTCATTTGCTTTGCAAGGTTGCTTGCTGTCTGGTGTCTATTCCTATTGGCCTGTTGGAGCACAAAGGGGTTCTCCCTTGGGTGGAATTTTTGTGGATGATCACCACCGGTCTTTCGCCAGCTGTATCTGTAGTTCTGAAGGCCGACCACGCACGAGATACAATGCTATGGGCGATACAGAACTCTTGGGCCACACTCATCACAGTTCGCCCTACCTCGAGATTGCCAATTGTTTCACCATGAGTAGAATCATCAAAATGTTCTCGACGGGCCATTTCATCGTCTCTAGCACACAACAAATACAATCGAAAGTCTGTAACACTCATGCACAGTGTCCGGTGACTTCCGTTCAACTGATGCTATTGGACTAAGTGAGCGCATTTCGTTCTCGCGTCACGCAAACCACACGTCATGCTCCATTATTACATATGTACTGTTGTTCCTATTCCCAGACCATGGTCCTGAGTTAATTTGTGTTTGGTGCTGCTGTTTTTTACGACGTTATTTTCCTTCTTCTACTCCGTCCGTGAGTTTTGCAAACTACTGTATTTATGAGCATTTCAGAAACATTTCAAAACTTTCACTGTCCCAACGTATACTACAGTATTAACCACATATCAACGTTTCTAAAATGCTTTAAACTAACCAGAAACCAATTATCAACTATCGATACAAAATTTCAACGTTCAAACAACGTTACTACATGGGCTTTTTTTTTTTTTTTTTTTTTTGATTGGAGGTTTAACGACCACCGTGAACAACTCAATGGGCTATAAGCAGTCGCCCGTCCCTAATTTAGGGTCACTGGTTCCAGGGAAGGGAGAGAGCCAGTGCCGTAAGACAAACACAACATCCATGCCTGACCGGGATTCGAACCCGGACCCCTTTCGGACGAATGATCAGAGGCCAACGCCTTAGACCACTGCGCCACCGGGGCGGCCTACATGGGCTTGCTGGGACACGGCTTACTGAGTTTTCAAATATTGATGCTACTGCTCAAGCCTCCGTCACTCCTTATCCGTCAACGCAAAGGCAGTGTTTCATATTTCTGCCACCGTGGCGCTGAACGCCAATCCTTAACGATTCTTGTTGTCCATATTTTACACACAGTCGAGTCACATTAATGTGGCCACCTCCTACTTTTGACGTCAACCGCGCGTAGCCAATGAAAGAAGGCACATGTCGTGAGGTGGCTTGGAGGGTATATAAGGTGTGCTGTAGACATTCTGAAAAAAAATTAAGGTCATGGGTGACCTAGTGGACAACGTTCGTGACTGCCACGGAAAGGGGCTCAGGTTCGATCCCAGGCAGGTGCGGACGCTCGATCTACTAAATATCCGCCGTGCGTCAGATGGGCACGTTAAGCCGTCAGACCCCGGGCACTGGCTCCCCGGTAATAAATAAGGGCTCTTCCTCCCCCTTTCTACTTCGCTTCCGTGTCACTTTCCTATCGGGCGCTCTAGTTTAAATCTCCTTGTTTCCTATTTCTAAGGGTTGTTTAAGACCTGGGGTCAGACACTCCCTTCCTAAAATCCTCTACATATGAAAATACAAATAAATCTGAAAACATATCACTCCTTGCTATCAGGGATCAAAGGAGCGATTTATCAGATTTGCAAAATGGGATGATTATTGGCTTTCGGACTAAGACTGTCAGTAATTCTGGAACAGCGTAGTTTTTGAACTGTTTGCGTGCTGCTGTGGTTAAAGTGTATCGTGATTAGAAAAATGGCACCATTGCGAATAAGCGAAGTGGAAACTGCGGAGCACCACGTGCAACTGATGTAAGAAGTGAATGACGTCTGCGAAAGTGCGTGAGGGCCTATCGACACGCTACAGTGGAGCAACTCACTGGCCGAATGAACCAGAGAGCTACACGAAGTGTGTCTGAAACGACAGTTCAGCGAACCCTGCTGCGTATGGAGCTCCGATGCAAACGGATGGTCACTGCACCTATGCTAACGAAGGTGCATCGGCAGAGAAGGCTTACATTTGCACGGCAGTATCGGAATTGGACTTACGCTGATTGGCAAAGGATTGCCTTCTCCGCTGAGTCACGTTTTCTGCTTCATCGAACCGATGGACGTTGGCGTATAAGGCGAGAAACATCGGAGAACACTCTTCAACCATTTCTGGAAGAACAGAAGCTGGTGGGGGCAGCGTTGTGGTCTGGGGAATGTTTTCGTGGCATTTCCTGGGTCCACTCATACCTGTGGAAGGCACTATGGACCGAATTCGTTATGAATCCATCCTTGCAGACTACGTACACCCATACATGCTGATTGTCTTTACTGGAGCGGATAGGATTTCCAACACGACAATGCAACGTGTCACACAGCTAGAAATGTTCGAGAGTGGTTGGAAGAGCACAATGGAGATTTCAAAGTACTTTCCTGGCCCCCTAATTCCCCAGACTTAAACCCGATTGAGTATCTGTGGGACCACCTAGATCGTGTCGTTCGCTCTATGGATCCTCCACCACGCACCCTCCAGCAGCTGTCAGATGCACTGCATTCAGCATGGCTCCACATAACTTTGAACAGATTCCAGCACGTTATTGAGTCACTCCTAGCCCGTTTAGCTGCTGTCCGCGCTGCACGCGGCGTTTGCCATGGATATTAGCTTGTGGTCACAATAATGTGACTCGACCGTGTATATACATACAATTCAAACATTAGACTCTCATTAAAAGTGTTAAAAAAATTCAAGGAATAACTTAGAAAATTTTGGGGCAAATAGTACTCTTCGAACAAGAACACAGTATGCAAAACACTTGTACAGAATATTTATGTAGAATTCGAATTCCGACACTGTAATTATATAGAATTGAAATTCTGAGATTGAAATTTATTGGAACCACTTGCACAGAATTTTGAACTGAATTTTTGCAGCGAAAAGTATGTGTCCATTTCAAACATGGAACTATTGGTCAAAATTATGGGCTAACATATTGCCATGATTTCGGCCAAAAGAACGCAGTCAACAGCCTTCTTTCAAAGGTAATAAAATATGTAAACAGTTGAAATTATTGGCGATATTTAAACTGTACTTCTGCGAAACATAATGAGAAAGTAATAACGATTAAAAAAATCACCGACTGGGTTTGGCTTCTACACCCTCTAGTGGCATTGTTTTTGTGCGCTAATCCCAGAAGTGGCAGATACTTTTTTGATTGGAGGTTTAACGACCACCGTGAGCAACTCAATGGGCTATAAACAGTCGCCCGTCACTAATTTAGGGTCACTGGCTCCAGGGAAGGGAGAGAGGCAGTGCCGTAAGACAAACACAACATCCATGCCTCACTGGATTCGATCCGGGACCCCCTTTCAGAGGCCATCGCTTAGACCACTGCGCCATCGATTCAACGACAGGGATTTGAGCAGTTAACAGTTACATTTGATGATCCCAGTTAGCCGTTCCCGAACGTACGCCTTCTGATTTCCATTTATTCTGGTCTCTTCAGAATTTGCTCGGCGCAAGGAACATAGGCTTCTCTGGAGGCCCGCAAAAATAATCTTCACCAGTATTTTATCCCAAAACCTTCAACGTTCTGGGCGGATTGAATCCTCAAACTGAAAAATAATGGTTACTTCATTGTTAAATAAAGCGGCAATCATGTTTTATTTTTTATTTTGGTCCCCAAATGCGGAAACACGTACAACGCAATAGAATCAATTTTCGCTGTTAATTTTTATTCAACTTTCAATAAAAGAAATTATCGTTCTGGATCACACATAAAAAAGAAAAAAAAATTCTGGATCACACGTAAGCCATGCAAGCGGAAGGAATTCTGCTTCCAGAGTACAGATCTAGCTTCTGACAACTCGACCAGGACTTATCGAGCAGATCTCAGCAACGAGGGAGGCGAAGACTTATTCCTTATACTGAGTGAAGGCGACAGAGGCTTGCCTCTTTGTTTCGGCGATAATGATGCGACGTGCGGAAACGACATCACGTGTCTCACTATCAGGATGCAAGTGTCGCCACCAGTTACACTCTCGCGGATAAAAGTCCTCAAAGACGTCCGTCCCTAAGGTATGATTACGTTTGGTAAAGCAGCAGGTTGTTTATATGCTCCGATAACTTGTGCTCAATATTCGCCCTAAAATATTGTAATGTTTCTACTCTTGAATGTGTAGTTTAATTGTTTAACTAATCAATTAACGCTCCTAGATAATTTCGTTGAACATAAATCTTTCTACTGAAGTAAATAATAGGTTGAAAGAATCAGCACTTATACGTGTAACATCAACTTGTACTTCATTTTCCACGTAGGTCATTAATACAATAGAATCGTTACGTAGTAATTTATCCGCTGACACTACATATCTTTTGTATTACATAAACATAGATCGCAATCATATAACAACAACAATACGTATTCGTCGATTTACATTGATATCGAACAAGCTTCAATCTCTTTGCAGTATCAAACGCTTCGCTCCGTTCGCGGTCTCCCCTCTTTTCATTCAACGTCATCTCTTTATTTTTTCTCTGACGCAATGTCAGTATTAGCAAAATGAACTAGCTGTTTGGGGAAGTAACGTACTGTTCAGAGAGAAAATGTTTAACTGAGAAGCAACGAAATTTACGTAAGAAAACAGAAACTTAAAAGAAAGGTTGAATAGGGGCGTACGACGACACAGACTTTAACATTTCGAAACTCAAATGCGAATTATTTTCTGTTCAAAAGGTGTGATGAAAAGGAATTTCATCGAATAACGACAACGAGAAAGTTCTAGTTATGGCTACCTATACGATATAAAATAACATTTTAGTTCGTCCAAACAGAGTTAACATCAGAAATAAATATTTTCTCCGCTAAGCGAAGAACTTAGCACTCACGAAAGTAGAGAAATGTATGAAAAATGATGTTTAAGCTTATGGTCTATCCAATCCATATTTTAGTGTTTTCTGGAAACGGAGTTTTCGTTTCTACAGATTAGTATACCCCCCCCCCTCCCTACCAAAACAAAAAAAAAAAGCAAAAAAGAAAGAAAAAAATGCGCAATTACACTATTTAGCAAAATGATTGTTTCAGAAAAAACTGAAAGACTCTTGGGAATTCTTGAGGCCACCCCGGTGGCGCAGTGGTCTAAGCGATGGCCTCTGATCATTCGTCCGAAAGGGGTCCGGGTTCGGATCCCGGTGAGGCACGGATGTTGTGTTTGTCTTACGGCACTGGCTCTCTCCTTTCCCTGGAACCAGTGACCCTAAATTAGGGACGGGCGACTGCTTATAGCCCATTGAGTTGCTCACGGTTGTCGTTAAACCTCCAATAAAAAAATCTTGAGCACGTTCACTTCTATTCCAGCAATGAATTTTTCCACTGCGTAAGATAGATATCCAGATGCCGGGAGGAAATATGAGTAGATATTTCTTCTGTACAAGAAGAAATACACCCTTTGCACAAAAAAAAAAAAAAAAAAAAAAAAGTAAAAACGGAGCAATTCGATGACGTCGTTTGATTCTGATGAAACTCCGCATCAAGTACCTGATTGCCAAACATGCAAATGATTAAAAAAAACTACCATTGACTAAATATTGGCATGTCACAGCGCATGGGAAGCTAGCATCGAGGCGGGTATATCAAGAGCAAAGCTCGCATGCAAGGGCAATTGTGACAGCCGATTGCCGTTGCATTAGCTTCCACGGACTGTGAGGATGCCTTGACGTCGGATCGTTGCCCAATACGAGCAGTTGAGCGAGTTTGAGAGAGGATGACTGAAAGAGGTCGGTTTTGTCAAGTCACCGTATCGCCAGCCATTTGAGTCGGAGCGACGCAGCAATGGGACGATGTTGGCGCCAATGAGAGAGTAGGTCACAGCCCAGAGGCACGCGGGCAGTGGACGGCCGAGGGCAACGACAGAACGCGAAGATCAAGCTATTGTGAGAGCCGCACGAACAGAACTGAATTTCTCACTCTCAACCATTCGTGGACATGCTGTGTCGTCTACACGTATACGGGAGTGGTCATCACGATCGTTGCTAGACGACTTGCGGCACCAGGACTACATTCGAGGAGGCCACTTCGCAGCCCATCACTGACCAACGAGCATCTCCGGCAGCTGTTGCAGCGGTGTCGGATCTGATCAACGTGGGATAGTGTGTCCAGTGGCGTCGTGCTGTCTTCATTGATGAGTCATGGTTTACGCTCGGCGCCGATGACCAGCGCATACGTGTCTGGAGACGAGGCGGTCAGAGCACGGATTCTGTTTTTTCCGTGGGAAGGCATACGGCTCACACACCTGGAGTGACTGTCTGGAAAGCCATTTCTTATGATATCCGGGAATCCTTGGTAGTGGTCCGTACCACCTTCACGGCTGAACGGTACGTACACGACATTCTACGACCTGTCGAGTTGCCACTCCTGTCGCAGCATCACCGAGTAATTTTTCAACATGATAATGCCCTGCCACACACGGAGCGGCTCTTCGAGGCCTGCCTCCGTATTGTCGGCACCCTTCCATGGTCAGCCCGATCGCCCGAACTCTCACCGATCGAACACGCTTAAGAAATGATGGGACGCCACCAACGCCCATTTTGGAATGTTGGCGAATTAGCCAGCAATTTGGACACCATCTGGCATACTATACCTCAGGGCAATATCCGTGAACTGTATGCGTCTATACCACGCCGGGTAACCGCTTGTATCCGAGCCAGAGGTGCCGCTACAACGTACCGACTTGGTCCACTCGTGTAGCAGTTTTATCGGAATAAATGGCCCAACTGCTCTGGAATTGCAATAATTTCTTTTGCTATACTTGTACATACATTACACATACCAATTTTCATCTCGATCGGATGATTCCTTCTGTGTGTAACAAATTTTTTTGCAAAGAGTGTATTAGCCCGAGTAACAGAGAAATAAATTTGAAAAGTCGAGGGCATGTTTATAACAATCTGATACAAATGGAATTTTTCCAAACAAGGGACGAGGATAAGATAAAACTGGCGAAAGGAAAAACACTGATACAAACACGTCACTCGTTGACACACATAAGCAAATTAGTATCTGACATGTCAGATACTGCGTGATATTTTTTTAGGAAAAGTAAACCCATAACTAGAGAAATCACATTTTCATCTACAAAATTCAGGCATGTGTACACCGTATCTAAAGACCTAGTTGTAGTTAATAAATTCCACCGCTGAATGTTTTTCACTTTATTCAGAGTATAATTATTTAAAAAAAAATGGTAAACAGATGTGCGCAAAAAAAAAAAAAATACATCATAAGCTAACGGCTGACGAACATTACCTAAAGAAATCGGCCATGTAGCTGCTGCTAGTTGTACATTATTTAAAAAATAAAGATTTTCCCTTGAAAGTTATTTTAATTATATGAACAAATGGTGTTTTTAAACATTTTCCATATTGAGAATTTATAAGTAAATTTTTTTCTGTCATTAATTGCTAACACGCAGCGTTGTTATCGACAAGATTCAAATTCAATGAATAACGCATAAATACAAAGTATATGGCTAAACATATTTAAGAATAATATGAGTGATTTTTGAAATATAATTATACAAAATCTATAAAATTAAACTAAATATACATATAAACTGGTTGGTTTGCAATTTTTGGTTGAATTTCCTGAACGAAAAAACATAAATTTAGATAAGTACTACATCTCGCTTTAGCCTAAATTTATCTTTAGTGGAAGGTAAAGAAAATTTCTTGTCGTATTGTAACGTATATTCTATTTTGACTTTCCTTTTGAGTCACGTTTTTACGCTTTCCAACCGTAGGTTGAAGAAACGTACATGCTCCAGCTTTTTTCGTCCGTCTGTTCGTCTGTCGGCACGAAAACTCACGTAAAAATGGTTCGATTTCGATGAAATTTTAGTATGTGGTAGTGGACCACCTGGGGACGAACCCTATTGAAAATGGGACAAATGGGGTAAAAGGTCATGACATAAGAGCGGGATTCATTCTATTGCCCTTATGCCTCATTACTTGCGTAAATATGGTTCGATTTGAATGAAATTTTAGTATGTGGTAGGGGACAGACTGGGCACGAACCCTATTGAAAATGGGTGAAAGTGGAGGCAAATGTTAGGACATAGGAGCGGGATGCATTCCATTGCCCTTATGCGTCATAACGTGCGTAAAAATGGTTCGATTTCGATGAAATTTTAGTAATATGTGGTAGGGGACCACCTCGAGAGGAATCCTATTGAAAATGGGACAAATGGGGTCAAAGGTCAGGACATAGGATCGGGATCCATTCCATCACCCTTATCCCATACTATTAAGGTGGACGTCAAGTAATTTTGCTTCCTATATTTCCAATGGAAAAACTTTTCTACACATGTACACACGTCCTTCACAATTAGTGTGTTCCCAAGAACATCGATTAAAATAACTTCATATTATAACTTGGAATACTTAACATTTTCTAAAACATGACCATAATTACACTGAAAGAAAGTGAAAAAAGAACGCCAAGAAGGAGACGTCTGATACCAACGAAATTTATACAGCATAATAACGGAATACAGAGGATAACGTGATCAAAACATTATGGCAAAATACAACTGTATTTGCTGGTAAACTGAAAAATAACATTTCCATGTAACATGGTTAGTACGAGTTTGAACCGCCATGAACTGCGTCACACTGTGCAATTCTGGCATGGAGTCTGTCGTACAGATGTTGGATGTAAGTTTGGGGTATTGAGTTCCAAGCATCCTCAACCTGGACGCGTAAATCGGGGATGGTCGTGGCTGGCCGTGGAGACCGGATAAGTCGTTGTCCCATAAAATCCCACACGTGCTCAATGGGGGACAAATCCGGTGAACGTGCAGGCCATGGAAGTTGTCTTACACCCTGAAGTGCATGTTGCGTTGCACGTGCCGTGTGTGGGCGTGCGTCATCTTGCTGGAAAACACCACGATGGACCGACCTTACAAATGGTACAACAACGGGCTGAATGATGTTGTTGATGTAGGAGGTACTTTTTAACGTACCCGGTACAAACACTAGTTGTGTACGGGAGTGATAGCTGATCGCTCCTCACACCAGGAGACCAGGTGTAAGCTCTGTGTGTCGCTGGCGGATGCAAGAAGGGTGGAGACGCTCCCCCGTGCGTCTGCGAACACGCATACGGCCATCGGAGTCTCCCAAGCAGAATATGCTTTCATCGCTGAACACGACAGATCTCCATTGCGTTCTCCAGTGCAGACGTTGGCGACACCACTGCAGCCGTTCCTGACGGTGGGCTGGAGTCAGAGGTACACATGCCAGAGGCACACGTGCACGTAGTCCTGCATCCAGTAGACGGTTGCGGATTGTTCGCACAGTCACCTCAGGTGCAACGGCAGCTCGGATTTGCTTCGCAGTGGATGTTCTGCTTGACAACGCTGTTCTTCTTATGCGTCGATCGGTCCGCTCATCAGTCCGTCTGTGACTCCCGGTTCCATGTCTTCTCCTGTGGGTAATGTTCCTCGGACCATCTACGCCACCATCGTACCACCACCGATACTTCGCGTCCAATTCGCTCCGCAATACGACGATACGACCACCCGGCCTCGCGGAGTCCGACTAGACGACCTCGCTCAAAGTCCGATAACTGCTGAAATCGTACACGTCTTCCATGTCCAGGCATTGAAGCTTCTTTAGGGTCTTCGCACGTGTCCGTACACCGACGACTGATTACATTCACTTCGCCGTACTCCTTAAATACCACCGACGATAATTTGCCTATTATGCCGTGCTGTGGCGTAAGCGCTCACCGGTTGGTCCCGAAATTAACATCACACCTACGTAAACTCGACCCAATTAACATATGTAAATTTCATGACCGCCTGCCAATTCCTTCTTGGTGTTCTTTATTCACTTTCTACCAGTGTATATATATAAGCAATACTTAACGTAAGCATTGCTTTTTTAAATATATACATTAAAAAAACCATGTTAAAAGCTTTAAAATTCCATTAAAGCTTCCATTTAATATACGCATTTAAAATTCCATTAAAGTTTCCATTTTAATGCACACCTTTTAAACGACACGTTAAGAGCTTTAAAATTCCATTTCTTTCATCCCCGAAAAATTTGAATCATTCTTTTTTTTTTTTTTTTTTTTTTTTTATTTTTGCTTTGAAGGAAATGCAGACCAAGAGATGAAACAGTCATCCAGGCATGCGCACACATTTGCATGAAATCGATGCGGATAATTTAGCAACAGGAAAATAAGTCTGGCGTCATATAGAATTTTGTTTGTTTGTTTGTGAATTCGCCCTTTACAAGATATTTAAGGACTCTGCCGTCACGAGGGAGTCTGTTACGTTTAGAAGTTGAACAAACTTAAGGATCAGAAATAAATCAATGTCGGTCTAATGAAGTCCACGCCTGTCTGCATCCGAAACACATGAAACAAAATCCAATAATACACCAACTTCGGACAGATTTTCTTCTTCTTTCTCGACGTTGTCTGGTTGATCTACTTCTCTTTCTGTTACTTTGTTTATCCAGACGACAAGACTAAAGCCATTTCTATTTAAACTCAACGTAGGGTCACCCAAGCTCTCGTCCAAAGATGTTCATTTGACCTTCGTGACAGAAGGTTTTTGTTTTTGCCGTTCTCCGTAACACAGCAAACAGTGAAGATCAGACAACGCTGTGGTTTCCGTACTATCGGAAAAAGTTTCAAAAGTATTTCTGCTGCCTTTTCTTTTTGATGTATTTTCGGTCTTATTCTTAAATTTTTTAACAACAAGTGTACTCGAATATAGAACTTGTGAGAAAATTTTACATTTTATAAAAATCCATTTGTGGGTTGTCACGCATTCTCTATTTTAAACCTTTCTTTTTAGATTCTGTCTTATGTGAATTTGGTTTATTCTCGTTAAACGTTCTTCACTCCGAACACCGCGTTTTCTATCTTGATGAATTTGTGTTTGGCAACCCTGACAACAGGCTAAATTACAAAATTTTGTAGTCGAAAGCGTAGGATAAGAACGAATGGTCTTCTAGAAGCAATGTGACTATCAGCCTTCGACAGGTAATTACTTTAGTAAGCGGAAAGTAATTTTAACTCAGACGGGTTTTTTTTTGTTTTTTTTTTATTGGAAGTTTTCTTAGATGATTTATTGGGCCTGGTGGTACAGACATGATAAACATGCAGTCATAAACAGGATACAGATATTTCACAGCAACAAGTACACATCATACATGATTTACAGCATGCCAAATGATCAATACACACATATATAGCCAGTGTTGATCATGTAACACATTGTGAACAAGTACAAATCATACATGATTTACAGCATGCCAAATGATCAATATACACAGATATAGCCAGTGTTGATCATGTAACACATTGTGAACAAGTACAAATCATACATGATTTATAGCATGCTAAATGATCAATATACACAGATATAGCCAGTGTTGATCATGTAACACATTGTGAACAAGTAAAAATCATACATGATTTACAGCATGCCAAATGATCAATATACACAGATATAGACAGTGTTGATCATGTAACACATTGTGAACAAGTACAAATCATACATGAGTTACAGCATGCCAAATGATCAATATACACAGATATAGCCAGAGTTGATCATGTAACACATTGTGAACAAGTACAAATCATACATGATTTATAGCATGCCAAATGATCAATATACACAGATATAGCCAGTGTTGATCATGTAACACATTGTGAACAAGTACAAATCACACATGATTTATAGCATGCTAAATGATCAATATACACAGATATAGCCAGTGTTGATCATGTAACACATTGTGAACAAGTACAAATCATACATGATTTATAGCATGCCAAATGATCAATATACACAGATATAGCCAGTGTTGATCATGTAACACATTGTGAACAAGTACAAATCATACATGATTTACAGCATGCTAAATGATCAATATACACATATATAGACAGTGTTGATCATGTAACACATTGTGAACAAGTACAAATCATACATGATTTATAGCATGCCAAATGATCAATATACACAGATATAGACAGTGTTGATCATGTAACACATTGTGAACAAGTACAAATCATACATGATTTATAGCATGCTAAATGATCAATATACACAGATATAGCCAGTGTTGATCATGTAACACATTGTGAACAAGTACAAATCATACATGATTTATAGCATGCTAAATGATCAATATACACAGATATAGCCAGTGTTGATCATGTAACACATTGTGAACAAGTACAAATCATACATGATTTATAGCATGCTAAATGATCAATATACACAGATATAGCCAGTGTTGATCATGTAACACATTGTGAACAAGTACAAATCATACATGATTTACAGCATGCTAAATGATCAATATACACAGATATAGCCAGTGTTGATCATGTAACACATTGTGAACAAGTACAAATCATACATGATTTACAGCATGCTAAATGATCAATATACACAGATATAGCCAGTGTTGATCATGTAACACATTGTGAACAAGTACAAATCATACATGATTTACAGCATGCCAAATGATCAATATACACAGATATAGCCAGAGTTGATCATGTAACACATTGTGAACAAGTACAAATCATACATGATTTACAGCATGCCAAATGATCAATATACACAGATATAGCCAGTGTTGATCATGTAACACATTGTGAACAAGTACAAATCATACATGATTTATAGCATGCCAAATGATCAATATACACAGATATAGACAGTGTTGATCATGTAACACATTGTGAACAAGTACAAATCATACATGATTTACAGCATGCCAAATGATCAATTACACAGATATAGACAGTGTTGATCATGTAACACATTGTGAACAAGTACAAATCATACATGATTTACAGTATGCTAAATGACCAATGTACACAAAGAGCCAGTGTTGGACAAGTAACACATTGAGAGCCAGTGCCGAAAGACAAAAACAGGCATCCATGCCTCACAGGGATTCGAACCCGGACCGAACTAGGGCGAATCATCAGAAGCCATCGTATAGACCACTGCGCCATCGGGGCGGCTCAGACAGTTTGGTATCAACCAATGTTTTAGGCTATTTTCTACGTAATGTTAGTGAAGCCATGGTGATGATATGATGTTCAAAAGAGCTTTCGTGCGTTACCTGTGGTAATCAACCTTTGATACTTTGTCAATATTAATATACGATTAATGAGCGAGCCTCCAATTAGTCATTCATATCGATATATGTTAAAGTATGCAGAGGATAAGTGTTGTTGAATGTAAACTGAATTAGTTTTGCATTAGAAACTCCTACTTAATAACACGTCGGTCCACCTTTCTGAGCAATCACCTCTCGCAGACGCTTAGGTGTTTCTAGGATTCTACAAGGCGTCTAACATCTGCCATGCGTAACTGGACCCATGTCCGCAGCAGCAGCTCCATCAGTTCGCGTTCATTTCGTGGAGGAGGATCAGCAGTTGTCACATTCCGTTCTAGCATATCTCGCAAATGTTCAATTGGGTTACAGTCAGGAGAGTTTAGGAGCCAAGGTAATGTGGCGAATTCGTTGTCCTGTTTCTCCAACCACTCAGTAGTTATACGAGCCCAATGATCAATCAGAATCCTTAGTTTCCGCGTGACGTCACTAAAAGAGGGTACTCATCTCTCTAACGTCATGAACTCTGGTTTTCTAGCCGGCTTTGGTCAGACACACCTTGGGAACACGATAGCTATAAAATTACATACCATTATAGAGAAAAGGTGAATGAATATTCCACATATATTAAATACAGTAATTTTATTTATATCTTTATCGATGTGTTACGTTTGATTTGGAGGCAATGGTTTAACACAGGGGTCGGCAAACTACGGCCCGCGAGCCAAATCAGGCCCACCGCCTTTATTTGTACTGCCCGCGAGCTCTAAGAATGGATTTAACATTTTCAAATTCTTTAAAATTGCAGTCTTTAAAATGTCAAAGTGCCTGCTATAAGGGAACGGCCGACCCCAGAGTGGAGGAGTTGCGAAATACGACCGTATGTGACGCTCCTATAGTCTTGCATTCAGTGGCCTCTGCTGTGAAGATACGCAGTTATAATTCGGAAGCGTTTCCAGTGCCACGTGTATTGCTGTTCTGCGACATTTTTTTCTCGTTTGATGCGATTTTTTTCTCGTTTGGAAGCTGAATATCCTGACTTGCCCTACCCTACATCAGTTCGATGGCTCAGCAGTGGAAAAGTTTTATTGAGATTTTTTGAACTCAGAGGAGCGATTGAAATTTTTCTCAACGAGAAAAAACGCCCTCAACCGCTATTGTCGAACACGGAATGGCTTTGGAAATTAGCTTTTTCTGCAGATATCATAAGATTTCTTAAGGCGGTTCCACCTAAAATCTCTGCCTTATGTTTCCAATAGTAAAACTTCTTTACATATTTTCTTCTCAATTAATGTATTCCCAAGGATGAAAATTTGCACATTGATAAAACTAACTTTAAGTTATAGCATTGGATACTTAATACTTGCTAAAACATAACCGTAATTAAGCAATCCAACATTTGTTTGTCAACTGATGTCATCAATGTACAGGTCGCGCCATCTATTAGCAGGTCAAAGAAAAATGATTGATTTTTAATATAATTATGGTTATGTTTTAGCAAGTAATAAGTAACCGATGCTATAACTTAAAGTTAGTTTTATCGATATGCAAATTTTTATCACTGGAAATACATTAATTGCGAAGAAAATATGTAAAGAAATTTTACCATTGGAGACATAAGGCAGAGATTTTAGGTGGAACCATCTTAATGTATTCAGGCTTAAAACTACAAGGCAAAACAGTAATCACATGTGAAACTTATACTGCGGTAAAGTCATTTCGACGACAACTGGAGTTGATTGAGTCACAAATCATGTTAAGACGCTTTGTACATTTCACATGCCGTCAAAAATTAAAAGAAGTGAAATCTCCATTCCCACACAAATTTGCGGCGGATATACATATTTTTTGAGCTCAAACTACAGTTCCTGCAGCGTTTTCCGGATCTTGATGCAAGTGCAGAAGACATTTCCATAAATCCGCAAAGAGATGATGTGCTAAAAGGCAAATTTCAAGTGAAGAATCTCACAGAATTCTATAAATGTCTTCCAAGCGATGAATATGGACAGTTAAGATAATATGCTCGGGGATTTATATCTGTATTTGGCAGCACCTAATACAGATATACATCCCCGGGCATATGATTTATCTTTGAAAAGACATTTTCAAAGATAAAATACGTGAAAATATCTCTTCATCTTTGAAAAGACATTTTCAAAGATGAAATACGTAAAATCTCAATACAGGTCAGCATTAACAGATGAACATTTGCAATCACTTTTGATGCTGGTAAAATTAAGCATCTCTTCCCTATCAATGTACTAAAAACATTTTACTATGCATTTATTTATGCCCATCTCTCCTATTATCTGGAATCTTTGTATTCAAATATAAGTGCAAACAATAAGTTATGCTTTCTCAAATTACCGAAGAAATCTGTTCGCTATATGCTGAACACAGATTACATGTCTCATTCAAAACCATTATTTCTAAAACTAAATATTCTAAAAATTCATGAAATTTTTACCTTGAAACTAGGTATCACGTTTTTTAAATTAATGCATCTTAAACTGCCTATTTTTCAAACTGACATCAAATATCTGGATTATTCTATCTTCACCAGATCTGTTGCTAACAACAAATTATGTCAGCCGTGTGTTAGACTTAATTATGGTTTAAATAGTATACTGTATAAAGCCATTATCCTATGGAATAATCTCCCAGAGAGCATCAGATACCTGGAAAATATCAAAAAGTTTTCCTTGTCTCTGCGAAATTACATTGTAAATCACCCTGATCTCCATAACGAATCTCAACCCTATCATTAAATTGTAGTTCCAAGCATGCTGTTAACAGTGGTATTTCTGTTATAATAGTCTTACTTGCTTTCATATATGCCATATGTTTTATTCTTTTTCTTACATCTGATAGGGGGAATCGCCTTACAACCAATGTGTTCAGATTCCTCCTGGTGTATTGCATTTTCATATAACTGTAAGTTTTAAATGTGTGCAATAAATAATTGTATTGTATTGTATTGTAACTTTGAACCCCAATTTGGTGAAATGTTATCCCAAAAAAAGCAATTCCATTCTTCTCATTAGTACAGCTGGATTTCAAACAATTGTATCTTTTTTTAGTCTACTTATTATTATTATTACGTAATTTTTTTTGTCTACTTATTATTATTATTGCGTAATTTTTTTAGTCTACTAATTATTATTTTTTGTCTGCTTATTATTTTTATTACGTCATTTTTTTAGCCTAATATTACTTCTTTTTTAGTCTACTTATTATTATTTGTTATTTAAGTAGGCCTGCTACTTAAATAACAAGAAAAATTAAATACCTACATAAATATCCTCGAGTTTGCCTCTTGGCCCGCGGAGCCTAAAATATTTACTATTTGGCCCCTTACAAAAAATGTTTGTCGACCCCTGGTTTAACAGAAGAATCAGAAGCTTTATGATGATCATGATGTTTTGAAACAGATGCCTTTCTTATTATTATTGGGAAGCGATGAATCAATATTTTATATATAATGGAGTGGCTTCATTGATGTGCCACATGCCTAAAAGGCACACGACGATACCAAAGTCCGAAAAGGGATTGCAAAAACTCATTGAATGTCGCGTTTTTAAATATATAGACTGCTTTTTTATGCACAGCATAAATAAGTTTTGGGGGAAATTTGGATAAAATCTCCTAAAAAAGGAAACAGTATCATTACAATCTATATCGATAAGGTTTTAATGTGCAAACTTTACGGGTTTGTATACTCGATAAGAATATTTTCGTCAAAATTGTACTAAATATTTCTGTCACCTGCTGGATAAAAAGTCGACATTGCATAATGGACTTGATCGGCAACAATGTTCTGATAATCCTTGGAGGATACCCGATCTTCCAATAAAATCAGTGGACCCGTTATGAACCAACTGAACGTGCCCCACACCACGACACCTCTTCCACAAGCCTAAGGTGTGTTTAAAACGCAAGATGGGCCCATTGCTTAATGGGGCTCCCGTCAAACTATCTGCTTATCATCTGCACAGAACAAGGTGTACAACATCTCGTCGGACAATGACTTTTTCCAGTCTTCCAATACTGGTCTTCTTCAATTCCCTGCGCATAGTTTCCTGAGACATGGGTGAGAAACAGCCTTCATTGAATGCTTCCATCAATTGCTGTACACAGGAAGTCCTTGTTCTCCGTACAAGCCTTCTCAGACGACGGCGATCTCGTTCCTGACAGATTGTCGTTGCGCCACGCCTTTCAGACAGGAAATGTGGATTATTTTTCTACTGACTAAAGACCCGGGATACCTCACTTTTTGAGAAACCACCATGCTCTGCTGTTTTCAAAATCATCGCTCCAGTCAGACGGGTACCCACAATAAGCCTTTCATCCTTTGTATAAAAAAAAACACGATCCTTTGTATTTCCCATTGGGATCAACACTACTGGCGAGCGGGAGCCTTACATAGCTGCCTAGATCATGTGGTGACGCACATGAGCACGTATTTTGCACGTGTGCTGCATAAGTGACGTTTAAGCTATTGTCCCCAAACACTTATTCCCAGCCTTGTAAACAGCACGAGGGGTCATTGTGCGAGCTGTATCACTGTTCGGGGTAATCACATTCCCCATTCTCCCCTCGAAATCTGCGCCACTTGCTGAATCATTTTTTGACCTGCACGCTGTCATGATCATGCTTCCTGCTGAAGTGGTGATGCCATTCGTTTTCTGCTGTGTATTACTGCGTTATCGGTACTGTCATTAAACTCTGTCATGTAGATTTTGCATTATTCATCATTTTGTATTTGTCTACACCAGATGCCTTAGCCATGAAAAAAGAATGCTACAGTCATCTTTGTTAGAAATACACTCATGAAAACCGGAACGCCTGAAAGGAGTCGAACTAGGACTTTGGTTTTTACAGGATATGCTAATCAGGCAATTTCGCAGAAATAATTACCATTCGGCGTCACAGGTACATACGTACCGCGTCTTTGTAAATCAGATCGTGCAACGTCACAGACCGGAAACCGGCCGGTTTTCTGTTATAAGCGCCACGTGACCCGATCGTGATGTCAGTGCTTCGTCGTCGTGTAGGACAGTTGTACAGTCACATCAGCGAATTCTACTGAGGTGGTATTATCGGCATGAGAGAATGCAATGCTTCTCTCCAGCAGATTGACGATCGTGTAGGGAGCAGTGTGTCTGTCGGTTTAAGAGTTTGCAGGGAATGGCACGAAGAAGGGCGTAGGACACGAAAAGAAGGCTCTGAACGTCGTACAGACAATGCCGAAGCACAACCGTAATCTCATTAAAGACTGCAATGTTTCTCGCCAGGAGATTGACGGTCGTGCACGGCGCAATGTGCCCGTCGTGGTATGAGTTTGCAAGGAATGGTACGAAGAAGGGCGTAGGACACGAGAAGAAGGGCGTAGGACACGAGAAGAAGGGCGTAGGACACGAAAAGAAGGTTCTGAGCGTCGTACAGACAATGCCGAAGCACAACCGTCATCTCATGAGGGACTGCAATACTTCTCTCCAGGCGATTAACGGAGTGTGTCCGTCGTGGTAAGAGTTTGCAGGGAATGGTACGAAGAAAAACGTAGGACACGAAAAGAAGGCTCTGAACGTCGTACATACAATGCCCAAGCACAACCGTCATCTCATGAGAGACTGTAATGCTTCTCTCCAGGAGATTGACGATCGTGTACGGCGCAGTGTGTCCTTCGTGGTAAGAGTTTGCAAGGAATGGTACGAAGAAAGGCGTAGAAAACGAAAAGAAGGCTCTGAGCGTCGTACAGACAATGCCGAAGCACAACCGTCATCTCATGAGAGACTGCAATGCTTCTCGCCAGGTAATTGACGGAGTGTGTCCGTGGTGGTAAGAGTTTGCAGGGAATGGTACGAAGCAGGGCGTAGGACACGAAAAGAAGGCTCTGAACGTCGTACAGACAATACCGAAGCACAACAGTCTTCTCATGAGAGAATGTAATGCTCCTCTTCAGGAGATTGACGGTCGTGTACGGCGCAGTGTGTACGTCGTGGTAAGAGTTTGCAGGGGATGGTACGAAGAAGTGCGTAGGACACGAAAAGAAATCTCTGAACGTCGTACAGACAACACCGAAGGGCAACCGTCATCTCATGAGAGACTGCAATGCTTCTCTGCAGGAGATTGACGGCAGTGTAGGGCGCAGTGTGTCTGTCGTGGTAAGAGTTTGCAGGGAAGGATACGAAGAGGGGCGTAGGACACAAAAAGAAGGCTCTGAACGTCGTACCAACAACGCCGAGGGAAAAACGTCATTGCATAAGAGTGACTGTTCTGCATCATCAACTGCGTTGGCTCATCATGGGCGAACTGTGATGCATTTTCCCATGTCAGCTGTAACAATACGTTTGCGTTTCCAGGTCACCACAGTTCGCACTACAGACTCGTCGGCCTCTCCCCAGGCTACCTCTGACACTGCAGCAACGGACTGCCAGGCTGTCGTGATAAATGGCACAATATCGTGTTTTCGGGCGAAACGCGCTTCTGTTTTAGGCGAAAATGCTGAGCGCATCTGTGTCCGCCCACGACAGGTGAAGAGGCGTGGGGAAGAGCGTATTCCCACCAGACATACCGCATCAGCACCAGGCATTATGGCCCGAGGCGCTATCAGGCACGATCGCAGATCACCTCTCGTGAGAGGCCGTGCCACCATAACAAGTGCCAGTTACATCAACGACAGCCGTTCTCCCTTCCGTACCTGTAGGTCGTCCCCGTAGCCATATTTCATCAGGACAGTGCCACACCGCATGTTACAGTGACAGCACCTGCCCTCTTCTTCGCGGAATCATAACGTTCCATTTCTGCCGTGACCGGCTAGATCGACGGATTTATCTCTCATAGAAAATCTCTGGGACATGCTCAAACGACAGGTGCAGCGGTACGACCGTCCACCAGCAACTCTTGATGAACTTTGGACGCGGGTCAATACAGCCTGGATTGCTATTCCACAGGACACGATTCACACATTGTTTGATTCGATTCCTCAGCGCATACAGCAGGTGATGAAAGCCAGAGATGGCTTCATTGATTATTAACTATATCGATGAACTTGGTACGTCTTGATGAACTTTGGACGCGGGTCAATACAGCCTGAATGGCTATTACACAAGACACCATTCACACATTATTTTATTCGATGCCTCCGCGTATACAGCAGGTGATACAAGCCAGAGGTGGCATCATCGATAATTAACTATATCGATGCACTTGGTACGTCTTGATGAACTTTGGACGCTGGTCATTACAGCCTGAATGACTGTTACACAAGATACCATTCACACATTATTTGATTCGATTCCTGGGACATGCTCAAGCGACAGGTGCAGCGGCAGGACCGTCCGCCAGTAACCCTTGATGTACTTTGGACGTGGGTCAATATAGCCTGGATTGCTATTCCACAGGACACGATTCACGCATTGTTTGAATCGATACCTCGGTGCGTACAACAGGTGATACAAGCCAGAGGTGGCCAGATCGATTATTAGCTACATCGATGTACCTGGTACGTATAGCACAGAGATGCCAATCATTTGTTCTGTATTGCATAATGAACGTATCCTGTAAAAATCAAAGTCGTAGCTCGACTCCTTTTACGTGCTCTGTATTTTTATGAACATGAGTGTAGCTGACAATTTCATTGTCCGTGAGTACATATATTTACAGTATATACACTATATACGTATATATACACTCACGGACAATGAAATTCGCGCACCTAGAAGAAAACATGCTACAACCGCGAAACTTTGCAAATAGCTAGAGTGCGTGGTGGTATGCACATGATCCACGTTTAGTGCGAGTGCGCATGACCGCACCCCCTGTGGTGGCGCTGCCAGCACGAAGCGACAGCCTTATAAACCGGCGTGTAGTCGATGCCCCACGAAAGCGAAAAGTACCGGCCTACGCAAACACGAGTACAGAGTAAGAAGAATGCTGGGTAGACGCCAGAGACGTCGATTTACGCAACTTACAGACTTTGAGAGAGGCCTGATCATCGGGATGAAAACCGCAGGGTGTTCGAAGCGCCGTATAGCCTGCCACGTGGATCGTTCTGACCATACTGTCCGACTGTGTTGGGAGCAGTGGACACGTGACAGCACTGCAGCTCCGGACGGACCAGGAGTACAACCAGTTGAGGATCGACGGATCGTGCGCCAGGCACGAACTGATCCCACGGGGTCCCAGTTCACTATACAGGCTGATGTAGCCGCTCGTGTGTTCCCACGAACCATTTCCTGACCCCTCGTGGAAACGAATCTGCGATCCCAATTCCCCTTATGTGTGCTGCCGTTAACACCGAAACATCGCCGGCTCGGTGTGCAGTGGTGCCAGGCCAGAACGACGTGGAACGCCACAGACTGGCGGCGTGTGGTGTTTAGTGATGAGTGCCGCTTCATTTTGGGGACAGATGATCATCGTGTCCGTGTGTGGAAGTCCTCGGGTCAACGGCACAATTCCAACCTCGCTATCAAGCGCCACACCTCCCCCGAGCCATTGACTACGATAGCCGATTAGCTCTAGTAGTGGTACGTGGATCATTGCCGGGCCAGCGGTATGTGAATGAAATCCTACGGCCCCATGTGCTCCCATTCCTGGCAGGGATTCCAGGTTGGCTATACCAGCAGGATAATGCCCGCCCGCACACGGCTCATGTTGCGCAGGATTGCCTACATCATGGCCAGACACTGTCATGGCCTGCCCGCTCCCCGGATATGTCCCTTACCGAGCATGTGTGGGACCAGTTGAAAAGCCGGCTGCCGCCATGCCGCCCTATCTGGGATTTAGAGCACACCGTCCAACACGTGTATGCCAGTCTGCCGCAGGACAACATCAGGCGTCTGTTCGCCTCCATGCCGGACCGTATTGCAGCGTGTGTCGCCGCACGAGGCGGTGCGACACGCTATTGAAGATGACCGGACTGCGTGCTACAGATCCCTCTGTAATTGTCCTGCAGCTCTGTGTTTGCCATCATGTTTATCACTCATATGTATCATTATGTCCATAAAATTTCAGTTCAATCCGATGCTTCCATCTTGGTGAGCGAATTTTATTGTCCGTGAGTGTATATATAATTATAAACTGTGGAAGGAACACTCATGAAAACAACATTAAAATTTGCAAACTTTCAACTCATCAAAAGTTTGTGAAAATTGGTGTCTGCTGTGAAACATGTATTCTTGTTTCTTAATGAGACGAAACAACTTTCAGCATTCACTCTTCCCCTTTTCGTTTTCAATAAGCACGCATTTGTGGCCTCGACGCCTTTTTCAATCTCCTTAATATTAATAACAAATGAGGCATTCATTCTGACGCGACATACAATGGAACGGGACGTTAGCACGTCAAAAGAAAACCTCTGCATGCTCAATGCAAAAGATGTGATGTGAAAAGTAATTATCAGTTTCACAATGTGGCACGCTGGGTGTGAGAGAGTGAACCACCAGAGAAGCAGGTGATAAGTGTTTGCCTGTATCTTGCTGCCGATAATCGCACTGAAAACAAACACAAAGGAAGTATTACGATATGGTATCGGTGAGTCTAGCGTCTGAGTCATATCGTCGGTAGGTGGAAATCTTCGTTGCATTAAGAAAGAGACGGCAGTGTTTTTGCATGGAAAATCCTTTTTCACTCCACTGGAGCCAGTGTAGAGCACAAAATACCACAGCGCGCATTTTTCTTTGAAATATTTTTTTCTTTTCAAAAATAAAGTGGAAATTAAACCGGATCGAAATCGAGGCAGGAACACCTTAAACCGACCAGTTTGGCCCGCAAGAAATTGTCGACCCGTGACCCGTTTCCATCTCTGGAGTGTAGTAAAACGTGAAAGAATTTTTTAAATCCGACCTTCAGTAACTAAGGTATTGCCGAAATAATAAAATGGAAATTTGTTCTATCTAACGGAAAAATTGTACGTCATAAAAAAAAAACCAAGAAAGATGACACCGAATTTTCGGGTGTAATAAGCACGTCTTTTGAATCCGTTCTGACGCAAATTAAATCTATTAAAGCTGTTCAAAGTCAGTGGAACCTGTATGGAAAACAATAGTATCTGACGGAAGAAAGATGTTTTTCAATCGGGTTTTTAATCCCTCAGATATTGCTGTAAACGGAATCGTGAGCTTACGCTCTCTGGTTGCAGACTTGTGCTTTAAGAACATGAATTTATATGAGAAACATTTCGCACCGGAAACGCTCTCCAAGACAGAATTTTGTTTTCAAATCGGACTCTTAGAAACAGAGATATCGACAAAAATAATATGTGACTTTACGTCCCCTGGTGGGAAAACCATGCATTATTTTAGTAAGAAAGTATTCCCAAAAGGTTTTTCCATATGAGCGGTATCGGTCCAAGAAAAACAAAATTTGTCTAGTTTTCAGGAGCCCAGATTTTGCTACAAATACATCAAAAGCAGAAATTAACACTTCTGCCCCCTGGTGGCCAAACCATTCTTTACCAAACATTAGAAATTATGTGAAAAATATTTTCCATCAAGTCTTCTATGCGATACATGAAGAATTTTTCACATCTGAGTTTTAGAAACAGAAATAACGCAGAAAACACAGTTTACCCTTGTGTCCCCTAGCGGAAAGTCTATGATTTATTTGAAAATTTTGAATTTATAAGGAAAACATTTCGCATCGGAAACACTATCCAACAAAGAAGGAATTTTTCAAATCGGACTGCTAGAAGTAGAGATATTGACAAAAATAAGATATACATCTACGCCCCCTGGCGTAGAAACCGTGCATTATTTCAAGTAGAAAATGTTCCTAAAAGGTTTGTCCGCATGAGTAGTATCGGTCAACAAACGGCTTTTTTCAATCGAGATTTTAGAAGCTCATATTTTGCGGCAAATACATCAGAAGCGGAAATTAAGACCTACGCCACCTGGTGGTCAAACTGTTTTTACAAAAATTAGAAATTATGTGCAAAAGATTTCCCATCAAGAGCTGTATCCGGTGCAGAAAGGATTTTTCAAATCGGAGATTTAGAAGCAGATATATAGGGGGAAAGCAATTTACCTTTACGCCCCCTAGCGAAAAGTTTATGAATTACTTGAAAATTTTCAAATTATATAAAAAACATGTCACACTGGAAACACTATCCAGCAAAGAAGGAATTTTTCAAGTCGTACTCCTAGAAGTAGAGATATTGACAAAAATAAGATATACATCTACGTCTTAGACGGAGAAACTGTGAAATATTTTAAGAAGAAAATATTCCGAAAAGGTTTATCGATGTGAGTGGCATCAGTCCACGAAAGGTTTTTTTCAATCGATATTTTAGAAGCTCAGATTTTAGGGCAAATGCATCAGAAGCAAAAATTAACTCTTACGCCCCCCCCTGGTGGCTTCAGTTTTTTTTACCAAAAATTAGAAATTATATGCAAACAATTTTCCATCAGGAGGTGTATCCGCTGAAGACATTTTTTTTTTTCGAATCGGAGTTTTAGAAGAAGAATTATCGGGAAAAATGTAATTTACTTTTACGCCCCCTAGAGGGAAATCTATACATAATTTGAAAAAGTAACTATATCTTAAATACTATTCGAGATAAATTTAATCGAAAGATAAAATAATTGTTTCAATCGGATATTTAGATGCAAATATATGGAATAAAACGTATTTTTGAATTCGACATTATTTACGCCCTCTAGCGACGAAATTGTACATCGTAAAAAAAAACCGAAATAAAGGATCATCATTCGCATATTTCAAGCTTCCCAATGCAAAAAGAATTTTTCAAATCGGACTAATAGTTGCAGAGATATCGTGGGTACAGACGGACGGACGGACGGACGGACGAATTGGTAACATAAGCACGACCTTTTTTTACAAAAGACGTGCTAAAAAAAAGCTGGAAGAGGCATAAGGCACAGCAACCGTTGTTTATAAATAGTACTCAATTCTTTTTTTAATTCTTAGTCGTACTTTTTGATGTCTACTGTTTCGTGGTTTAAAGAACCCTATGAGCATTAAAGGCTATAAGAAGTCTCCCGTTCCTAATTCAGGGCTACTAGTTCTAGGGAAGTGGAACTTTTCGATACAGAATTTTAGTTAGAAATTCGTGATACAAGACAATGCTTCCTCGAGGGATGCAGCGCATTAAAAAAAATCCCACAATACGTATATGTATATTGTTTATAGCCAAATCTTTTCGCTTTTAAAAGAATTCTCCCAATCCGCCATTCAGAGACGACGATTTCATTGAACTTACGCTCAGCTTTTGGCCTCCCGGCGTCAGCATTTTAAATTAAAAACTGGAGCGGCGCGAAATAATCTTCTTTTAACCGCAACTGTCAGATGTAGACAGAAACATAAAAAAATTCCTGCAAAATCGGAGATATATTTGAAAAAATATTTACGTAACATAGAAGAAATATGCATTTTCGCCACCTAGCGGGTAGAAGTGTGCATCGCATATCGCGTGGGGAGTTTTGTACGTGGGCCTATTGATTGCAGACATAATTATTTCAATCCGACATTTCGAAATGATTTACTGAAGTTCTGTACACGAGCCTTATATTGCAAACATAGTTATTTCGGTCCGACATTTCGAAATGGTTTACTGAAGTTCTGTGGGTAACACGTTAACTCGATGTATGAACCAGCATTATTATGTTGCTTAGCGTTATCCTGCTCAAAAATAATTTTTCGAATCCCGCTTATAAATACGGGGATGTCGAGTTTATAGAC
This sequence comes from Macrothele yani, assembly GCA_039090855.1. Lineage (NCBI taxonomy): Eukaryota > Metazoa > Arthropoda > Arachnida > Araneae > Macrothelidae > Macrothele > Macrothele yani. Next base: position 40,786,174 of record CM077004.1, read on the forward strand.
TGGCTATTGCAATAAACGCTCCTGTTCTTCAAAAGACATGTTAAATACATTTCTCAAAGAAAAAATAAATTAGACGATATTGCGATAAAATCCTGGAAAATTCGATGAGCTGCAAGTCTCTGATGAAAAGTCAACCTCGTAAAGGCATATATCTGTGAACAACGAAAAGGTGATCAGAACTTGCAAATAAGCTGAACTGACTCTTTTTCTCACTTTACCGAAACGCAAGTCTAACTGGCTATAAGTATCGCGCTCACTGAGTCGTTCTCATTCAGTATAAAGCTGCAGATGCAGTTATGTTTCAATTCAACGATGTCTCAGCGACGCGATTTATCAGAATCAACAACTTGGAGAATAATCTGAAGGCTGGTACTTTTCCAGATGCAGGAGATAGTGGCAGAAGCTGTTTGAGTGTTTGAAATCGTCATCAGTTGACTGTGGAGGAGCTCCGGGAAACAGGAACATACGAATAAAACCAGGGCACGGTTGCCCAACATTAACAACAATACAGGACGACCGTTATTTACTGTCTCGTAGACCCAGCCGACAAATGCAACTGAACAGCAACGCCTGTCTGCTGCGGCCACAGGTCAACGCTTATCTACATAGACCACAGGCAGTCAACTCCACCAAAGAGGACCATATAACTGGCGACAGATGGGGTGCGTGCCCCTCTCTTCACACCAGAGAAGAGCCCCTCAGTGTGGGGTGAAAAGTATGGTTGTTGGAACCGTGAGCAGTGGAGCTCTATACACTTCACGGATGAGTTGCAGTTCAGCTTGCAGTCCTATAATCGTCAAATTCTTCCGTACCGTGATAATACGGAATAATGCAGCTTTCATGCAGGAAAGAGCATTAAAAATCGTACGGACCTATACGTCATCCCGCAAGGATCACTGACATCGGTCAGATATAGAGATGAGATCCTAGAAACTATAGTTGTGCCTTATGCTGAAGCATTTGCTGATGCTCTTCACACATGATAACGCAGGCTCGCATCTAGCTCAGCTGGTGATAAATATACTTCAGGAAAAGGGTATGGATCGGGGGGGGGGAGGTTGCGCGCTTTACGGACCTCAACCCCATTGAGCACACATGGGACTCACTGGACTGACGTGTTTCAGCTCGCAGTCCCCTCTCGTGACGCTTCAGACGCTGAGGCATGCCCTCATCGAGGAGTGGGGAAGAATCCCTAAGAAATTATGAATAATCTTATTCTTTCGATACCCTACCGATGTGCCAGTGTATTAGCTATCGCTGGTGACCATGCGCCATAGTAGAGGTCAGTACGCATCGCTTTCCACCATTTCTTCATGTGTAACTTCAGTGTCACGCGTTCGCAAAATATTGCTGTCGATTTGCTGAAATGTTGTTTGTTTTGTCATGTAGCATGCTCGGATTATCTCACATTCATGTTTTCTGTATCAATCCATCACGTGTCTGTACCAGTGTAGGGCAAAATCGTAATTGAATTAAGCGGTAATGCATTACAGCGTAATGGTAATGGAAACAAGAACTTATGGTGAACTGGTCAGTAGAATTACATGGTAATTGTAATGACATGTAGCAGTTAACCATTATAATCGTAATGGTTAACTACATGCTGGTAATTAACCAATAACTTTTGGGTAACAATACAACGGGAATAAACCAGCAACTATAACGAAGTAAATTTCTCCGTCATTTTTGGTCTACGCCGGGATTCGAACCCGAGTACGCTTATTCCGGAACAAGTCGCTCTACCAACTGAGCTACGCAGACATGTATTCTGATTCCTATCTGCCTTTATGTCATGTGCGTCCTGCTGGCAGGTACGTCACATCTCCCCCCCGAAAGAGGGCCGGGGGCATGGCCCACGGATCAGCCGTGACCATGAATCGTTGCAGGCAGACAACCACTGTAGAACGTGCACTTGAGAACTCCCAGTCAATCTGGTGTGTGGAATGCAACGTCACACACATTTATTTTTCGAAGCACTGGAGAAGGGATTCTCTGATTTTTCCTATCTCGCGGTGTGGAAATAACATCACACCAATGCGAGATTTTGAACGGTCGGGTCATCCGGGTAGTTCGGGCGCCATTATAACGAAGTAAATTTCTCCGTCATTTTTTGGTCTACGCCGGGATTCGAACCCGAGTACGCTTATTCCGGAACAAGTCGCTCTACCAACTGAGCTACGCAGACATGTATTCTGATTCCTATCTGCCTTTATGTCATGTGCGTCCTGCTGGCAGGTACGTCACACAACCAGTACACCCTTACATGTTGTGTAGGTTATTTGACTGTTGTTCCACCCTTCGGACCTCAAATGCGTGTATGTAGATATTGGAGATTGTATTTGTATGGCATGAGTAGTTGCCCCGTCTTCGCCGCAAGTAAAGTGATTTGAACTAAAAATAATATATATGAAGTAAGTACGAATGGGATGTTTATTTCGGTTAGAGATATTCATTTCGTCCATCTCCAGTACAGTACTCTCTTCCATTACATGTTTCACTGTCCGAAATAATTACTCCACAAGCACATATTAGCACTACACTCACAGTTCAGCACCTCAGGGTGCACTGCCAAATACACTGCTGGCCACCCAAAATGCAACACCAAGAAGGAAGCATCCGATTGGCCTGAAATTCGCAGCATGCGTCGCCCGCGAGAGGACATGCAAACGATTAGCATTGTAGGGCATATGCAAATCATGTGCGCTCGGCACGCCACCGAGAAGCACTATAAGAAGGGTGCACAGAAGGCGGGGTGTTAGTAGTGGAAGTGTGTTGTGCTGCCGGACCTGTGCGTAGGAAGCTTTCTGATGCCTCGTCGCAGAATATGGCAGTCATTCCAGCACGGTTCGGAGTTCGACAGAGGACGAATAGTGGCTTATCGCGACAGCGGTTTATCGTACCGAGACATCGGCGCCCGTGTGAGACAATATCCAGCCACAGTGAGGCGTGTATGGATTCGGTTGGTGCAGGAGGGACGGACGGACCGACGTGAGCGATTGCCGCAGCCGCGGCACACCACCGAACGAGAGGTCCGGCATGTAGTGCGGCGGGAATTGACGGCTCGCACCGCCACATCACGAACGTTAGCGCAGCAATTAGGGTGTGTTGCGCAACAACCTGTGTCAGCACGTACCGTTCGACGTCGTTTGCAGGAGCGGGGACTTGTCGCACGGCGCCCATTGCTCCGATTACCATTGACGTTACACCACCGGCGAGTGCGACGGCAGTGGGTCGTAGAACGCCGCACCTGGACTACGGAATGGCACGACATTTTCTTCTCCGACGAATCCCGCTTCTGCCTGCAAAACCACGATGGCCGCGGCGAGAAACTGTATGACGCCTGCATTATGCATCGCCATACCGGTCCGTCACCTGGTGTTATGGTTTGGGGCGCAATTGGATATGACACCCGCACCCCTCTGGTACGTATCGCCGGTACACTCAACAGCCACCGCTACATCTCCGACGTTTTAGAGCCTGTTGTCTTCCCTTACCTGCAGGACCTGCCAGCGGCCACGCTTCAACAGGACAATGCGCGCCCGCACGTGGCACGCATCGTGCAACAATTCTTTAAGGCCCACCAGGTGTCACTGCTGCCGTGGCCCGCCTGTTCTCCCGATATGTCGCGCATCGAACACGTCTGGTCGCTGATCGGCAACCGAGTGGTCCGGCAAGCACCACCCGCGGCTACGCCTGATGAACTGTGGCAACGTGTGGAAGCAGCCTGGACCGACATACCTCAAGCCCACATCCAAAGCCTCTTTCGTTCGATGCCGCGGCGTGTAGCGGCCGTATTGCCAGCTATGGAAGCCACACGAACTATTGATGTCTGCGTGTTCCGCAAGTCGCACGGGCTTGTAAGCTCAATCGTTTCATTTTTGTATTTGTTGTTATGTGTCCAGTAAATCTGGCTTTGCTATCTCGTTTCCTTCTTGGTGTTGAATTTTGGGTGGCCAGCAGTGTATTACAGAAATTTGCGAACTCTTGACATTTTTGCCGTACGTCTCACGTGTTGTTGTCCATTACTTGTCCTATACGAACACTGGACTTGACTGCTTTATATATACTCCATGACAGGACTTGAACCTTCTGGAATATTCTTGATTTACATAAAGTTCTCCAACTTCCCACTGCGCGATCATTCTCGAACATTCTACAAACGTCTAACCCATTTTTGCCGCTTCTCGAACATTCTACATGACACTTCTATCTCTGTCTATGTTACATTACCGACTTTTCTAGACATAGCTTTTGGCACACGTACATTTCTATAAACTATTATTATGTAATTATATTATTTGCAAATTGTGAAATTTCATTACCAAATAATTCCATTGCGTTGGAATGGCATTATTAAATAATTGAATTATATCCTCTTCATTCCATTATCTTCTGCAGACCTTACTTGAGATTACCTTGTAATGCATTACACGTTAATTGTAATCTGTATTTCCATTACTTTGTAATGCATTCCTGCCCAACTCTGGTCTGTACCTTCTTGGTAGCTACCGCAACATCCCCTAATATTTTTTTTAGTTGTGTACATTTAGCAAGAAACAGTGAGAGACATTTTAGGTAATATTCAGGCCAGTTAAGAGTTTCTTAAAAGGCTCTGCCTGATCTTATTTAATACACCGTCAGTTATGTCTGAAAGAAAAGCAGAGGAGCTTTTCCTTTCAAAATTATTTCGCAAAGAAAAGAAAAGAGAGAGAGAGAGAGAGAGAGAGAATAACCCGCAACACTCTAAACACATTTCCTCAGCAATTTGCTATGATCTGACGTGAAACCTACTCCAATGCAACTCTTATAACTGAAATGCATGTTAACATTGTTTCATGCCAAGTGATATTAATGCCCTAGAAAAAGTGGATGGCTGTGATGCAAAATGACAGCTTAACACGCATATGTTTCACTAAATATTTCAACGAATAAACCCACTTTCACCTGAGGCATTTACCTCTTAGATAAAGAGAACTCAACGCAGTAAAGGCGCTCAAGAACATTTATAAACTGTGGTCTCTGCTTGCTTCCCACACTCATTTTGAGAACTTTAATAAAGAATTATTAGAAAGCAGGCGCTCTTTATTCACCTTCTCAATATTTACTTCCTGCTTGTGACATCGCCTTGAGACAGTGTTACTTAAAATAGCAAAACAAACAAATCCTCCTTGCGTAATTACCTTTCTTCGAGTCTCTGCACTCACAGTAATTACCGGGAAAGAAATTTAAGCAATTGTTAGAATTCTTGTGGTGCACTTCGGTAACGCAGAAAGCATTTTAACTGCAGTTTATTTTCTAAGATGTCACTTAGTAATGAAGATCAGTTCTGCTTAGTTCCATGGCAGGCTAAGGGGAGGAGATTTACTCAACTGACAACTTGCGGAGTCTCAAGGCAGAATTGTGAAATATATTTTCGTAATGTTATTTTTAATACACCACAATATGAATATTCAAGAAACACATATAGCGTATTAAATCCGTTTATTTCTTATGGTGTAGTAATCACAGAAATTCGCCAAGCTTTCGCACTCCACTGGGAGGCTTCTTCAAGGCAACGGTAGACATAAAAATGCAGGGAATTGCAGCAGATAAGGAACAAAGATGATTTTTGAAAATAACGTGGGTGATATCACCAGCGTATTTCGTGCAATATTTTTAGCACGTAATTACACGGTGCGCGGCGACGTGTTCCCGTCTTTTAATAACGCATGCCCAAACCATTGGTAGTTCAGTAGAGATCATGTCATTGCACGCTATTTTGTTGGAGAGGATTTCGACAGTTTCCCTGATGGCAGTCTCTTTAAAGTTAGTGTAAGCGGGAATTCTTCTATTATTATTCCATACTGGAGTGGCCGATAAATGCATGACTTCTCTGGCGAGGGCTGTATTCTGAATGTCCTGGTTGACACTTCGCACGTGTTCTTTACATCTGGTGTCCAAGGATCGTTTTGTCATTACGATATATATATCTTTTCCGTGTTGTCAGGATATACAAACGGTTTAGCGAACACACCCGCCTTTTTCTTTTTCACACTGTCTGTCCTTACAGCTTGATACTACATGTGATAATGGTGTCGGGGACTTCACTTCTATTAATATTTTGTGCTTACGTAACAAATTCTTTAACCAATATGGAAAACCTGGGATATATGAGATGGATCCTGCGTACTTCATTGTCTTACTAGGTGATTTTGTTGCTGATGGCATTATACGATTTCTTACAGTTCTATGTATTCTGTCTATTTCACCCCTCTTATATCCAGCGTTTAAACCTTTGCTATAAATATTATCAATTTCCTTGTTATTTAGGTAGTCGGGGTGGCATACGTTATACGCTCTATAGAACCATGCTCTAAAAGCAGAAAGTTTGTACTCTTTTGGGCAGTGCGAATCAGGAGGAATAAGGTTCGGTACTGCGGTCGGTTTATAATAAACGTTAAAATCGAAGCTGGATGTTCTATTTCTTCTGAGCGCGACGTCTAGATAATTCAACGTTCAATCCACTTTAAGCTCCATGGTGAACTTTATCGTATTATGTAGACTCTTTATCTTATGTATGAAATATTTTAATTCGTCTACTCCATGTTCCCATATGAAGAATATATCGTCAGCGTAGCGGATCCACACTCGGGATTTCTTCATACACTTTAGAAAGATGAGATCTTCTAGCGGTCTAAGTACTGCTTCAGCAAATACTGCTGATAGAGGGGAACCCATCGGTGCTCCTTTTGTTTGTTTGTAGATGTCACCATCCAATTTGAAATACGTAGTTGAGGTTAGTAACTAGATTTAAGGCACCGATAATTTTCTTTGTTTGGGTTGGTGTAAATTCGCAGGAAGTGACGATTATTTCTTCAAGGTTTCCAACAGCCTCTGGTATAGGTATAGACGGATATAAAGACACTATGTCGAAACTTCCCATTATATCACTGTCAAATATATTCAACTTTCTTGCGCGCTCCACAAATTCCTTTGTTGACTTGATTACGTAATCGGAGTTTTTTAAACGTTGAGATAAGAATACAGCTAGGGATTTTTCTAACATGTATGTAGGAGATTTGTTTTTCGCTACTATAGGTCTAAGGGCAGATCCCGGTTTATGATTCTTTAGCCGTCCAAAGAGTGGTGGAATTGTAGGGCCCGGAGGAAGTTTCGCTGAATTTCTAATAGTTTCCGGTAAATCTTTGTCCCTGGCTGGAGCTTGAACTTTCCGTACTGTACTATTCAAAGGATTCTTCAACTGTAGAATTGAATCCGATTGATCAGCAAATTCTTTAAGTCTTCGAATATAATCAGACCTGTTCATAATGGCAATCTGATTCGACTTATCTGTTGGGGTATAATTGATATTCTAGAATCATTATGAAGGTTCTCTAAAACTTTTAAAATCTGATTGTCGCTTTTCTTGATGTTGCTTTTTCCATTATTCCTCCTTTTAAAATTCACCAGAGTGCTTCTTAATTTCGATACCGCTAAACATCTGGTCATATCACGATCTTCTGCTGGAACTTGGGAAATTATACTTTCTACCTCAGATATTAGCTGCTTAATTTTAGGCTTCGATTGAGGGCAATATTTTGGTCCGCGCTCCAAAACTTTCACTTGTTGTTCTGTCATTTGTACTGTTGATTCATTTACGAATGGGACTTTATAAATATTGGTTCTGATCTGAGTTGATCGAAGAATCTCCTGCTTTTTACTATGTTTTTTACTCAGAATCTCTTCCTCTCTTGTAATTAGGACATTCACTTTTCGGAGAAATATGTCAAATAAAATGGGTGGAACTATAGTCTCTAACTCCTGATATTGTCTGAAAGATCTGTAATGCAATTTCATTACCATAATTCCTTTTTCCTTCAGTAGGTGCGACAGTTTTCTTTGGATTAGCTCTTTCTTACGTCGCCGGAACCAGTCGTCATTGAACACTGATTTAAATTGTAGAAACTTCGGAACGAGGTGGTCTTCTTGGCAGGATATCAGGAACTCCAAGTTTGCCGTCTCCCTCGCTAACGTTAGTCGGGACTTCCTAAAAAGTTTAAAAAATTAATACACCATGTGACGTACCTGCCAGCAGGACGCACACGACATAAAGGCAGATTGTAGTCAGAACAAACGTCCGCGTAGCTCAATTGGTAGAGTGACTTGTTCCGGAATGAGGGGATCCGGGTTCGAATCCTGGCGTGGACAGAAATGACGGAGAAATTTACTTCGTTATAACCACAAAAATAACGTTACCGATGCAACATCTGGGCATGAAATCAACGATTTTGGTTTGTGTCCGATATGTCGCCCATCGAACACGTCTGGTCACTGATCGGCAACCGAGTGGCCCGGCAAGCACCACCCGCGTCTACGGCTGATGAACTGTGGCAACGTGTGGAAGCAGCCTGGACAGACATACCCTAAGCCCAAATCCAAAGCCTCTTTCGTTCGATGCCGCGGCGTGCAGCGGCCGTTATTGCCAGCCATAGGGGGCCACACGAACTATTGATGTCTGGGTGTTCCGCAAGTCGCACGGGCCTGTAAGCTCAATCGTTTCAGCTATGTATCTGTTGTTATGTGTCCAGTAAATCTGGTTTTGCTATCTCGTGTCCCTCTTGGTGTTGCATTTTGGGTCGCCAGCAGTGTATTTACCTTCATCGATTACATCCTGGATACGCGTGGGGACGATCGCAGCTGCCTCGGAAGAAGTCGCCTTTTCCGTTAGTTTAACGTTATAAAGATAAACTCCTCCTCTTGAAATTGTCGAAACATCCTCTGCTTGCCTTGATTTACCTGTTCGCAGCGCTCTCATCCTCTCCTCCATCACCACGTTCTTCAGAAACTCCAACAATGACAGCTTCTTCTCCGTAATGATGAGAACAGCGTGTTTCGAACGTTCTCTATGGCAATCAACCCATTGAACGAGCATTCTCTCTAGAGCAGTATTTCTGAAACATTTCTTAGTTGATTACCACTAGTAAAACCTTTCATATGCATGGGAACACGTGACAGGACACCACCAGCGCGTTTGACGTGCTGTGAACCGCATTAAATACTCATTTTATTTTTTGAAAATTAAAGAGGTGTATTAGCATTGAGAACTTGTGATTAAAATAACATGTAATGTACATTACATTGACAAAAGTCACCGGACACCTAGAAGAGAAACACAACATAGCACTTATTGATATGCATTAGTAAGGTGTTGGTCCACCTTTGGCCTTAATGCGTGCACTGACCCTTCGAGACGAGCTTTCGACAAGGTTTTGGAACACAGCGATAGGTATGCGCTTCCATTCCGTACATAATGCTTCCGCTAACTGTTGCTTAGTAGTAGTAGGCCTTGATTCCAAACTTCTTATGCGGCGCTCTAATTCATCCAATAGGTGCCCCATGGGACTAAAATCAGGGCTCTGTGCTGGTCAGTCCACACATGATACGGAATTATCGTCAAACCACGCCGTTACCGTCCTTGCTTTATGGCTCGATGTATTATCCTGCTGGTACCAACAACGCTCGGTTCCATAGTATTGCCACAGAGTTGGTAGGGCATAATTGTTCTAGAATATCGAGGTAGACGTGCTGGTTAACAGGTTTGTCCACGATACAAAATGGGCCGGGACCATACCACGAAAAACACCACCACACGAGTACACTGCCAGCTCCAAACTGGACCATAGGGACAGTAGACTGTAGTAAATAGCATTCCCCTGGCTGGCGCCATACCCACACACGGCCATCAGACTGATGATATGATGAAAAGACTATCGTGCTGATTGATATACAAATAAAGAAGATAGCTGTCTAAGCACGAACACTTTAGCTCAAACCAATTACAACACTCAAATGAAGCTAAGACGTATCACCGGTATCAAAAGTATACACAGTTAAAACCATGACGACACAAATAACTCATTCCATTGAGGTTTAAAAAGGTTTAATGTTAAAAACTTGCGAGATCTTTCGAACCTACGACTTATCGGTTCATCATCAGGCACCAAAACTCGCAGGTGCACATGAAACGTAGTGGTTATATACACGTGTGGTTATGGGCAAAGACCGCGCATGCGTACAAGTCGGGACAGTATGAGGTCATAAAATACATACATTTAAAATAACCTGTAGGGTAAAAAACACATAATGGTTGTCATAAATATAAGAAATATAAAATGAAGGTCAAAGTTCCCTCGCCTGAGTTTTATATATGTACAATAAAATCAATGGTTGTCTAGTCTTGTTTCTTGGTTTTTCAGTAGGTATCGCCAAGGTGCTGGTATATTGGATGGAGCTTCATCATTACAACATTGTTCATTCAAATGATAAATATACAAGCTCTCGAGAAACAACAGGCCATTTTTAGTTTTGGTCGTCGATAACAGTTTTACATTGTCCCAGTCAGGATAGTGCTCTCCTTTTAGTACCTCTCGCGCTAAAGAAGTTGTTAGAGCATGTGTACGAACACTGTATTTGTGTTCTGTAATTCGTGTCTTTAATGATCTACAAGTGAATCCCACGTAAGAAGTAGACTGTGAGGTAGTTGAGAAAGAGTTCAGTGGTACCGAATAAACGCCGACATATTGTCAGCAACTCAGCGGGACATAACAGTCATCTATCCTTAATTTATGGCAACTGGTTCCAGGGAAGGGAGAGAGCCAGTGCCGTTGAACAAACACAGAGCATTCATGGCTCACTGGGACTCGAATCCTGATCTACGTGGGCGAACGTTCACAAGCCAGAGCTTAGACTAATTCGCCACTGGGAGGGGGGGGGAGACACAAACTGCTTCACATTGCAAGTTTACAAAAGTCTTGCATCGTCTCTATGATCTTTTTTATATACTCAACAGTTAAGGCTCTACGAGACCCGCCATCTTGTATTGCTGCTTTCTCTTGATAACCAACGGGCAAGCGTATTTCACAAATTGCTCGGGCAATTTTGCACATTTTGGAACACCATTTGTGGATAACGCAAGATATATGATAAATAAAGAGTTCCCTGGTTTCAGAATTTTTATTGACCTTTCCCTTCATTTTTTATCTGCAGCGAAAGTCGTACCAAGGCGTCTTCCATAGTTTTATTAATTAATAAAAAATACTTAAAGAGTCCAAAATGAAAATCTGAAACAAGGGAACTCTTTATTTATCATATATCTTGCGTTAGCCACAAACGGTGTCCCAAAACGTGCAAAATTGCCCGAGCAATTTGGGAAATACGCTTGCCTGTTGGTTAACAAGAGAAGGCAGCAATACAAGATGGCGGGTCTCGTAGAGCCTTAAGCAAATTTATTTTTTTCACCACTTCGCCTTCATAATATACGGTCGAGTCACATTAATGTGACCACCAGCTAATATCCAGAGCAACCGCCGTGTGCAGCGCGGACAGCAGCTAAGCGGGCTGGAAGGTGGTCACAGGTAGGTGAAGCGATGCTGACTGCAGTGCATCTGACAGCTGCTGGAGGGTGTGTGGTGGAGGATCCATAGAGCTATCAACACGATCGAGGTGGTCTTACAGATGCTCAATTGGTTTTAAGTCTGGGGAATTAGTGGGCCAAGGAAGCACTTTGAAGTCTTCATCGTGCTCTTTCAACTAATCTCGGACTCTTCTAGCTGTGTGACACGTCGCATTGTCGTTCTGGAAGATCCCATGCGCCCCAGGGAAGACAATCAGCGTGTATGGGTGTACGTCGTCTGCAAGGATGGATTCATAACGAATTCGGTCCACAGTGCCTTCCACAGGTATGAGTAGACCCAGAGAATGCCACAAAAACATTCCACATGCCATAACGCTTCCCCCACCAGCTTGTGCGCTTACAGCAATGGTTAAAGAGTGTTCTCCGATGTTTCTTGCCTTTTACCCCAACGTCCATCCGTTCGATGAAGCAGAAGACGTGACTCATCGGATAAGGCAATCCTTTGAGGTCGAATTCCGATACTGCAGTACAAGTGTAAGCCTTTTCTGCTGATGCACTTTCGTTAGCATAGGTGCAGTGACCATCCGTCTGCGTCGGAGCCCCATACGCAGCAGGGTTCGCTGAACTGTCGTTTTAGGCACACTTCCGGTAGCCCCTGGTTCATTCGGCCAGTGAGTTGCTCTACTGTAGCGTGTCAATCGGTCCTGATTGACACGCTACAGAGCCGACGTTCACCTCTCACATCAATGGCACGTGGTGTTCTATAGTTTCCTCGTCGCTTATTCGCATTGGTGCCATTTCTCCAATCACGATACACTTTAACCACAGCAGCACGCGAACTGTTCACAATCTGCACTGTTTCAGAAATATTGCCACTTTTGGCCAAAAAGCAAATAATGATCCCCTTTTGCAAATCTGATAAATCGCTCCTTTTATCCATGACAGCAACGAGTGATATGTTTTCAGAATGCCTACAGCACACATTATATACCCTCCAAGCCAGATCACGACACGTGCCTTCATTCATTGGCTACTCACTGTTGACGTCAAAAGTAGGAGGTGATCACAATAATGTGACTCGACTGTGTGTGAAATCGTCTGTTCAATGAGATAACTATCAGACGTTTTGAAAAGAATCAGTAAATTTTTGAAAAATGTTGCCTCTACTCCCGCATGATGGCTTATGATAATAATTCTTCCTCAAAAAACTATTTTTAGGTACACAACACTGCCCAAAACACAAATTATGGAGCCTTAAAAGTTAGACCTATTCTTGGATATATTTGGGATGCCGATTCCAAAAATGGCATCAGGTTTTCCCCTATCAGCTGTAGTTTGGGAAATACGGCATAGCCATCTTTTATGTAAATTCAACCGATCGTCTGTCAAAATTCGGAATCTTTAATCGCATAGTCTGCTATTTTTTATAATATTTTGATAAATATTGATGCTAATAATATTATACATACTATTAAAACAACCACATATTACTAAATCAGTTTATTTCAATTATTTCGCTCAGAAATGTGTTGAAATAAACATATTACTAAATCAGGTTGATAGACCCATTTCCCTCAGAAGGCCTGTGATATCATTGGAGAACACTATGTTGTCCTAAGAGAAGACTAGCAAATCCCTTTCTCTGCTAAGATAACACGTAGTGTTGGTTCCAAACTGGAGTAAAAATGTTTCATACAGCTTGGAGGCCACAATTCAGAAGACTCCTTTGAGAGGTTCAGATCCCTGGTTAGGTCACTCAGCTCGTGTTGGTGTTGAGCACTTGATGAAATTCCTACAAAATCACTGTAACTTTTTACACGTATGTTACTTTTTATGTCATAAGACATGTGTGCTTCATCATCATCTGGGAGCTCTGGTAGCTGGCTGAAAGATGGAACGGGTACCTCATTTGAGTGTGGATGAGGTCGTCTTGCTGAATCTAGGTCAGGATATGTCCACTAGCTTCGATTATTTCAGTTAATGCCATTAATGTTGACAAGACGAAAATAACAGTCATCATGTTTTTTTGGTTTTCTTCAAACCATTGGCACCCCGAATATCAGGCAACTCCTCTATCCATTTGCCCATTGCCGCACATGCTCCATGCAAGTTCTGCATATGACGTGAGGAGCCCAAGATTTATCTTGGTCTCCAAGCTAGACATCAAAATAACCAAGATATACCCTCTTCACAAACTCAGAAAGGTTCTACTTTCTTTTATTGTGAGTTTGTAAACAACTATGCAACTAGAGAATGTAATGTGATCTATGTATGTTGCAGATTCAGAAATGTAGCAAAAGATATCTGGATGACAAACAGCTTCTTCGTGAGGAAGTCATGGGGGTCTACTCAATCTGCAAACATAAATAGATCACATTACATTCTGTAGTTGTATAATTGTTCACAAGCTCACAATAAGACTAACAAACACTGGCTTTACAATCATACATTAGAATATTACATTAATGTATATTGAAATTATTGTCATTTCAGTTACCTTAATTCCCGGAGCAACACGACACAGATTCCATACACGTTCATCCGATTCCACTAGCTATCTGCCTATTTCTGTTCTTGGGGAGTTTTGCTTCACGAGATCGTCACCAAAGTTGGCATACCTACATATGCCAGAGAACCACAACGTTCCTTTATCGCCCTGTACAGTCGCTAATTAAAAGTATACACTTTATTATAGTATTTCTGCACATCAGCATCTAAGGTGGGCATTCCGTATTTCCAAAAGCAGAGCTGATACAGGAAAACCAATGCAATTTTTGAAATCAGCACCCCAAATATACCCAAGAATGGGTCTAACTTTTAAAGCAACGGAACATTTTTTTTATTGTTGTTAAGGTGTGTAATAGGTCCAAAGCATTGAACATCATCTAGATTGGAAGAGGGCACATGCCTTTCAAACTGCGGACATCTCCGTCCGAGTGGTGATATTTATTAATTTATTACACACACACACACACACACACACACACACACACACACACACACAAACCCACTCAACGCTGCATAGTGGGATCCAGGAACTTGCTGACAAGAGGGACTAAAGATGAACTTACGCAGAAAATCAAATTGATCTACTCCTTTTATAAGAACTTAAGATTTAGAGGTTGATGGGACAAATGCAGAAGTAACTGATGCCTACCTCTACCTTGGACAACAGATATCAAGAGAGGGCCACATCGAAGAAGATATTAAGTGCATTTCGAAGAAACAGTTCAATTATCAAGGGAAATTTACCATTATGTGTTAGAAGAAAGCGCACATTTAATGCATCCTGTTAGGTGATTTACTTATCAGGGACATGACCTTAACTAAAAATGGTATGAAATGAATTATTGTTTTATGGGCTGAAGAATCGCATTTTTATGTTAACTTCTAATTTCGAAATACTTAGAGCTCTGTGCTTAACTTAAATTAATTCAAACACTCGATGTGGATGAGGAATACCAAACAGAAATCATCGCTCTCTCCACGTTAATAAGTGAGTCATAGAAAAATTCTCATCGGACGCCACCGGGAATCGAACCCAGGGTCTTACAGTTACTACATATCAACCTGCCATGTAGTTTGGCAGTTAATCACATGTGAGTCTGGAGAATTTGAGGCGGCTGTGGTGCAGTGGTAGCATGTCCGGCGCGTAACTGGAAGACCTGAGTTCGATTCC
The DNA here is from genome assembly GCA_039090855.1 of Macrothele yani. Classification (NCBI taxonomy): domain Eukaryota; kingdom Metazoa; phylum Arthropoda; class Arachnida; order Araneae; family Macrothelidae; genus Macrothele; species Macrothele yani. Next base: position 40,801,245 of record CM077004.1, read on the forward strand.
CGGTGACGGCCGATGAGAGTATTTCTGAGACTCACTTATTAACGTGGAAAGAACGATGATTTCTGTTTGATGACTTAGCTTAAAGTTTGTAGACTTACTGAATTAGTTCTACTTGAATAGCTTTAATTGGTAACTTAAGTTTTAATTTCCTGGAGGAGTCCCCGTCGTTCGAAGCCTATAATCAACAGGTTTACAAAACCAAAGTCTTTTGCAATACACTAAACATACTTCAATAACTGATGTTTCACAATATGCGTGAAACTACTATCTCAAAATAAAACGCTGTTGCAAGATTTTCTCGCTCTCTGCTGGTCTCAATATTGCATATCATGGATCACACAAGTCTCATTACTCATCAAATCTACCTTCACGTTGCTCGTCAATCGCTCATCTAACAATGCTCTTTGCTCATGAATTGCTCATCTAACAATGCTCATTGCTCGTGAATCGCTCATTTAACATCGCAAATTGCTCGTAAATCGCTCATCTAACATTGCACACTGCTCTTGAATCGTTCATCTAACTTTGCAAATTGCTCGTCAATAGCACATCTAACAATGCACATTGCTCGGGAAGCGCTCATCCAACATTGCAAATTTGCTCGTGAATAGCTCATCTAACAATGCTCATTGCTCTTAAATCGCTCATCTAACATTGAACATTATTCGTGAATCTCTCATTTAATATCGGACACTGCTCGTGAATCGCTTGTCTGAGATTACACCCTTTGTTCTTATCTGAGAAGTTTTTATCTACGTAGCTTGACTTTTGACCCACTGTCAGGATTGCCAACTTCATATTCATTGGGAAAAACTTAGACGTTAAGTTCAATAAACCTTTAACGAAAAGAAACCAAATTTACATAAGAAGACAGGAACTCAAAAGGAAGGTTAAATTAGAGATATACTTCATGAAGTAGAGCCCTGCACGGGCCGGGGCTACAATTTCGTAGATGGGCTTGTACGGGCCTGCACTTGCATTTGTACCGTGTAGACAGGTTGTTGATACATTTAGGTCATTCTGATTTTGGAGTCTCTGTCTTTCCTTTCTCGTGATCATATTTCTTGTTTCTCGCAATCATTCTTCTCTCCATCTTTGTACTATTAGATGTCGGGCCAACAGAACGAAATCATATTCTGCGTACGAGAGCTTGTTGTACTAACTATTAACCACTAAGCATGTTAGTGTGTGTACGTGTGTGTGACTGAGCTTCAGTTTATATTTCGTTCTGGGCAAAAGCGTCAAAGAAGAAAGTATTTGACTCGTATAAACAGTGATCTGATCCTACGAAGGGTTCAGTTATGAAATGACGGTAATTTACTTAAGTTCACTGAATACTATTTATTGCATTTGCCGTATTTCTGGTTACTGGTGGGTAAGTTAACTTGCTTATGCCCTCTTTTTACACAAGTTTCGAGTTATTTTAAAAAGTTACAGTACAAATACTGTCTATGTTAAAGCAAGTGACAGTTACGCAAATGAAACCTATGACGGGCTTGAATGGCCCTGCCGGATCCTGAAAAAAAAAACACCGGGCCGGGTCGGGCTTGGCATTAACTAGGTAGGCCCGGGCCTAAAAATATTGCCTCTGTAGGGCTTTATCATGAAGGCATACAGAGGCAGCTGACAACTCAAAAAATCATGGAGAGATTCCTTCTTGGTGTAACCCAGAAAGATAGGAAAAGGAACTTATATGAATCAAGAAAGTGGCAAGCGTTGAATGCCATCATGTTCAAAGTAATGCGATGGATATATTGCCAGAAGAACTAGCCACTGTTGGACAACAGACATACTAGACTGGGCTCCAAAGGGAAAAAAGATGCCAGGAAGTAGACCACGTTGAAGATGGGAGATGAAATTCGAAAACGTGCCAAAGGGATATGGAAGAGATTTCCTGAAGACATTGAGTCGTGGAAATGTCTTTTGGAAACCTTCATCCAGCAGCAGATTTGGAATGACTGGTGATAATGATAAGTGTGTGTGTATGTGTTTGTAAAAGAACTGGACAGTTTTTATGGATAGTACAGACGCTACTTTAACTAATATTTCCGATATTTCTTCGCAAAAAACATTTAATGCGAGTTGCAGAAGATTTCCTGCAAGTCGATAAAACATTCGAAGTAATTGTTTAATATTCTGCGAATAAGTCGTTATTTACTGAAAGACATTCTTACTACACTTAACTCTTTGGAAGCATAACTCTTATTTTCTAGCTTTTCTGGGAAAATAATGTCATGATTTCATCTCATAAATGTCAGACTTCCGACCCGCACTAAGAACAAATAAGTAAAACTCACTCCGTGCGGTACGATTAATTGCAATATTTAATTAAGGGAATACGATAACTTGGTATTTTATTATCTCGTGTTCCAGTTCTCTGGTGATGTAATATATATTTTCTTTTAGGCAATGATCAGGACACGCATGACGACGGAGCCATTCCAGAAGATTTCCGCAGCTGATCTTATTTTGGACATCGTTAATGGTTGCAATAGGTTTTTAATAATCCGTGTTGCGTAACTGTAATATATGAAGAGGCGAACGCCTTAAGCGACTGCTTCGTCTGGAGAACATGTGATCACCTGATGCATATGTTATTTTCTCACGGGTGAATTTTTCATGAGCCACGCTCAGTCTCTTAGTTGCTAACTGGACACACACACACACACACACACACTCTCTCTCTCTCTCTCTCTTTCTCTCTCTTCTGAAAAATTTTTAAGGAATAATTCTTGTGCCACTCCCACGAAAAGAGGGATTCAATTTGTAATCGAAAATATTTATGTCCAAAGCAAATGCAGCTGTCGAAATACACTGGAGGAAAGTGAAAAAAGAACACCAAGAAGGAGATGTCTGATACCAACGAAATTTATACAGCATAATAACGGAATACAGAGGATAACGTGATCAAAGCATTATGGCAAAATACAGCTGTATTTGCTGGTAAACTGAAAAATAACATTTCCATGTAACATGGTTAGTACGAGGTTGAATCGCCATGAACTGCGTCACACTGTGCAATTCTGGCAGGGAGTCTGTCGTACAGATGTTGGATGTAAGTTTGGGGTATTGAGTTCCAAGCATCCTCAACCTGGATGCGTAAATCGGGGATGGTCGTGGCTGGACGTGGAGACCGGATAAGTCGTTGTCCCATAAAATACCACACGTGCTCAATGGGGGACAAATCCGGTGAACGTGCAGGCCATGGAAGTTGTCTCACACCCTGAAGTGCATGTTGCGTTGCACGTGCCGTGTATGGGCGTGCGTTATCTTGCAGGAAAACACCACGATGGACCGACCTTACAAATGGCACAACAACGGGCTGAATAATGTTGTTGATGTAGGAGGTGCTGTTTAACGTACCCGGTACAAACAATAGTTGTGTACGGGAGTGATAGCTGATCGCTCCTCACACCAGGAGACCAGGTGTAAGCTCTGTGTGTCGCTGGCGGATGCAAGAAGGGTTGAAACGCTCCCCTGTGCGTCTGCGAACACGCGGAGGCTCCCAAGCAGAATCTGCTTTCATCGCTGAACACGACAGATCGCCATTGCGTTCTCCAGTGCAGACGTTGGCGACACCACTGCAGCCGTTCCTGACGGTGGGCTGAAATCAGAGATACACATGCCATAGGCACACATGCACATAGTCCTGCATCCAGTAGACGGTTGCGGATTGTTAGCACAGTCACCTCAGGTGAAACGGCAGCTCGGATTTGCATCGCAGTGGATGTTCTGCTTGACAACGCTGCTCTTCTTATGCGTCGCTCGGTTCGCTCATGAGTCCGTCTGTGACTCCCGGTTCCACGTCTTCTAGTGTGGGAATGTTTCTCGGACCATCTACGCCACCATCGTACCACCACCGATTCTTCCCGTCCAATTCACTCCGCAATACGACGATACGACCACCCGGCCTCTCGCAGTCCGACTAGACGACCTCGCTCAAAATCCGATAACTGCTGAAATCGTACACGGCTTCCATGTCCAGGCATTGCAGCTTCTTCAGGGTCTTCGTACGTGTCCGTACGCCGACGACTGATTACATTCACTTCGCCGTACTCCTTAAATACCACCGACGATAATTCGAATATTATGCTGTGCTGTGGCGTAAGCGCTCACCGGTTGGTCCCGAAATGAACACCACACCTACGTAAGCTCGACCCCACTAACATATGTAGATTTCATGATCGTCCGCCAATTCTTTCTTGGTGTTCTTTCTTCACTTTCCGCCAGTGTAGTTTGTTTCAGACGTGGGTTCGATCCCCGTCACTGATGAACTCCTGTTTACACATTGGCGCCTGAATGTAAAAATGGATCTACTATATGGAGTTGGGTTCTTCGAAAAATATGTGATGTTCCTTCCAAACATCGTCTGGAATTAATGCAAAATTCCTTCTTCGCTACGAAAAAAAAAGAAAATAACTATAAGGGAGATGATAAAACGTACTACAGAAGCGAAGCAGGTTTCAACACGACGGATCTGAAGCAATACATTCCGTCGGTATAGCTTAGTCGGTTACAGCTACTCACTCCGGAGCGAGGAGACGCAGATTCGATCTGCGTCACCGACAAAGTCCTGTTTTCACACTCCTTCCTAGCATTGCAGGGTTTTTTAAACATTTTTCATTAAAATAATCGTTCTAAATTTTTAAATCACAAATTCCGGACAAGTGCCGCAAAACAAATTCTGTTTCACGGCGTTTCATTCTCAGCTTTTTAAAGAAACCAGCATGGTTCCTTTTAAACCTCGCGTCTGTGAATAAAATCTTTCAAAATAAAGTGTGATCCCTTTTATTCAGGTGGGTTAATTTAACAGAAAACTTTTCAGCTTGGAAATTTGGCACGGGCTTTTGTTTGTGGCCACATCAATGTACGTACTTCCCTGTCACCCGCACAATCTCACACACGCTAGCGAGTCTAACCCACAATTGACTTTTCCTTTTTCTAATTACTAATGATATTATACTAGGAGCGAAGCTAACCTGACTACACTGCTAATTCTGTGAAACAGATTTACCGACAAGATATGTCTTGTGTTTCAGTATTTCTCCGCGCACTAATGGGGTGCCATGTGTCATGGACCTTTCCCCCTAAGGGTGACTTGAGGCAAGACAAAAGAAAACTTCCGGCGTTCCATCACGATGCTCCCTTCAAACCCCACACCTTCTTAACCTTGCCTACCACCAGACAGACGACTTCTGAGAATGAGTATTTCAAAACAGTAGCCACGAAGAAAAGACTAAGCCGTTATCTCCCCCTTACCCTCAGGCTAATACAATTCTCCTCTCCCGCTCGACGTAATTATCCGCAGTGTATACCGTATAGACTCTCTGAAGCTAAACAGAAGTGACAATGACGTCACCAAAATTCGAATACGAATATTTGTATTTTTTAGAAACGCGACCGAAACTTGGATCTTCGATTTTTAGCACGTCTTTTGTAAAAAAAGATCGTGCTTCTGTTATCGGTTTGTCCGTCCGTCCGTCTGTACCCACGATATCTCTGCAACTATTAGTCCAATTTGAAAAATTCTTTTTGTATTGGGAAGCTTGAAATATACGAATGATGATATTTCATTTCGTCTTTTTTTTACGATTTACAATTTCGCCGGTAGAGGGCGTAAATGCAGATGATGTCGAATTCAAAAATACGTTTTATTCCACATATTTGCTTCTAAACATCCGATTAAAAAAAAAATATCTTTCGATTTCATTTATATCGAAGAGTATTTTAGATATAGTTACTTTTTCAAATAACACATAGATTTTCCGCTAGGGGGCGTAAAAGTAAATTGCCTTTTTCCTCGATAACTTTTCTTCTAAAACTCCGATTTGAAAATTTTTTTCTTCAGCGGATACATCTCTTGATGGAAAATCTTTTGCATATAATTTCAAATTTTTGGTAAAGAATACTTTGGCCACCAGGGGGCGTAAGTGCTAATTTTTGCTCTGATGTATTTGCCATAAAATCGGAGCTTCTAAAATATCGAGTGAAAAAATTATTTCGTGGACTGATGCCACTCACATCGATGAACCTTTTCGGAACATTTTCTTCTTAAAATATTGCACAGTTTCTCCGCCAAGGGGCGTAGATGTACATCATATTTTTGTCAATATCTCTACTTCTAGGAGTCCGATTTGAAAAATTCCTTCTTTGTTGGATAGTGTTTTTTGTGTGACATGTTTTTCTTGTAATTTCAAAATTTTCAAGTAATTCATAGACTTCCCGCTATGGGGCGTAGCGGTAAATTACGTTTCCCCCTATATCTCTGCTTCTAAATCTCCGATTTGAAAAAAAATTTCTGCACCGGGTACAGCTCCTGATGGAAAATTGTTTGCACATAATTTTAAATTTTTGTAAAAAACATAGTTTGGCCACAAGGGGGCGTAAATCTTAATTTCCGCTTCTGTTGTATTTGCAGCAAAATACACAGTGCGTCAAAGAATTTTTAAGACTGGCGCTAGATTTCAGCCTACGGTGGCGCCACCAGTGTAATCGCGAATGCGTTATAAACCGTGACCATCTGCTTGCTTTCTGCCAAAAGTACTGCGCAGTTTTTAAAGTAACTCAAACGAAACAGACGTTCATTAGAGAAGTAAAATTTTTTTCATGTTGAATTATTAAGATGGAACAAAGAGTTGTTATTAAATTTAACGCAAAACTTGGTAAAAGTGCCTCGGAAACGTACTAAATGATGAAACAAGTTTACGGTGAGTTTTGTTTAAGTAGATCAAATGTTTTCCTGTGGCACAAACGTTTTTTGGACGGAAGAGATACGCTAGAAGATGATAGGCATACCGGAAGACCAAGTTCATCTAGGACACCTGAGATTATTGAAAAAGTGCGTGATTTCGTAGTAAACAATCAATGTGCGTCACTAAGAATGATGGAAGAGTCTTTAAACATCAACAGAGAAACGATTCGAACCATCCTGCATGAAGATTTGGGCAAAACAAAAGTCTCTGCTAAATTTGTTCCACACACGTTAACCAATGAACAAAAATCAAGGAGAAGTGCACATTGCAGAGACATCATTTCAGCCGCTGAAAATGATCCAAACTTCTTAAAATCGATTGTTACAGGAGATAAAACATGGTGTTTTCAATATGATCCTAAAACAAAGCGACAAAGTGCGGAATGGAAGTAAAAAAACTCACCACAAGCCAAAAAAAAAAAAAAAAACAAGAAAAGTTCCATCGAAAATCAAAACAATGCTCATTACATTCTTCGATAGTAAGGGTATTATCCACAAATAATTTGTTCCAAGTGGACAAACAATTACTGGTGAGTTTTATTTAAATGTTTTGAGGCGTTTGATGGGCAGAATTCGACGCATTCGTCCAGAATATCGGGATGAAAACAGTTGGTGTTTGTTGCACGATAATGCACCCAGTCACACCTCACTTCTTGTTCGTAGATTTTTGGCGAAAAATAACGTTTGTGTGTTGAATCATCCACCGTATTCGCCTGATTTAGCACCCTGCGACTTTTCTTTATTCCCAAAACTTAAAATGACGTTAAAAGGGTGTTTTATTTTGATGATATTTCGACTATACAAAAAGCTTCGACGCGTGCTTTGGAGGCAATTCCGCAAAGTGAACTGGAGCAGGAATTCGAATCATTATTATATCGCTATAACAAGTGTATTGAAGCCGGAGGGACTTATTTTGAATAACAAACCAAAACAAATTATAATTTCTTGTTTCTATTTCATTTTACAGACCCAGTCTTAAAAATTCTTTGCCACACTGTGTATGATGTTCTAAATTCTCGATTGAAAAAAACGTCGTTTGTTGACCGATACTACTCATGTCGACAAACCTTTTAAAAACATTTTCTTCTTAAAATAGTGCATGGTTTCTGCGCCAGGGGCGTAGATGTATATCTTATTTTGTCAATATCTCTACTTCTAGGAGTCCGATTTGAAAAATTCCTTCTTTGTTGGATAGTGTTTCTAGTGTGACATGTGGTTCATAAAATTTCAAAATTTTAAAGTAATTCATAGACTTTCCGCTAGGGGGCGTAAATGTAAATTGCGTTTCCCAATATATCTCTGCTTCTAAATCTCCGATTTGAAAAATTCTTTCTGCACCGCATACAGCTCCTGATGGAAAATCGTTTGCACGTATTTTGCTAAATTTTGTAAGAAATGGTTTGGCCACCAGGTGACGTAAGTCTTAATTTCCGCTTCTGTTGTATTTGCAGCAAAATATGAGCTTCTGAAATCTCGATTGAAAAAAAAATCGTTTGTTGACCGATACTACTCCTCATGTCGACAAACCTCTTAGGAAAATTTTCTTCTTGAAAAAATGCATGGTTTCTACGCTAAGGCGTAGATGTATATCTTATTTTTGTCAATATCTCTACTTCTAAGAGTACGATTTGAAAAATTCCTTCTTTGTTGGATAGTGTTTCCGATGCGAAATGTTTTTCCTATAAATTCAAAATTTTCAAGTAAATCATAGACTTTCCGCTAGGGGGCACAAAGATAAATTGCGTTTTTTGCGTTATTTCTGCTCCTAAAGCTCTGATTTGAAAAATTCTTCCTGTATCGCATACAAGACCTGATGGAAAATATCTTTCACATAGTTTCTAATGTTTGGTTAAGAATTGTTTAGCCACCAGGGGTCATAAATAATTTCTGCTTCTGAAGCATTTGTTGCAAAATCTGGGCTCCTGAAAACTCGACTAATTTTTTTTTCTTCGACTGATACCGCTTATATGGATACACCTTTTGAGAATACTTTCTTCCTAAAATAATGCATGGTTTTCCCACCAGGGGACGTAAAGTCACATCTTATTTTTGTCGATATCTCTGTTTCTAAGAGTTCGTAAGCTCACGATTCCGTTTACAGCAATATCTGAGCGATTAAAAACCCGATCGAAAATCTTCTTTCTTTCGTCAGATCTATTGTTTTCCACACCGGTTCCATTGACTTTGAATAGCTTTGATAAATTTAATTTGCGTCAGAACGGATTCAAAAGACGTGCTTATTACACCCGAAAATTCGGTGTCATCTTTCTCATTTGATGTACATACGTACGACATTTAGAACATCTATATATCCATGCGCCTTTTTTTAGGTCTCAATTCAAGCTTGAACAGGAGTTTTTAAACTGGAACTATATTATGAAGAAGAAGTACACACTCCGTAGCTTTAACTGCATAGTCAGGTTAGCTTTGCCCCGGGTATAGACAATACTATAGAATAGAACAAAGCACATACCCGTTGGTTTTAATGATCAGTAAAAATCTGGTTTCACTTCCACCCTCACATTTCTGCTTTTAAACCTTTAGTATTTATTTTTCTGCTGAAGCTAGAAAAGAACACTTTATTTCCAAATTTATGGCAAATTTTAGTGGTTATGAAAACTAAAAGCTGTGCATTTATAGCTATAATTTTATAAAAATAAATACATTATTACGATATCGGCCATTTAAAAAGGAAAAATCTGCTGCGGGGAGGGGTCGCCCCAGGCTGGTTCCGATAATGTTGTAACCTAGGATTAAAATGGCGGAAACTTCTAAAATGAAAAACTGTTGGATCTTTCACAGTTAAGAATATTAAAACAGGAAGGCTTTTTTTTTTTTTTAAACTTCATTCCTTTATTTTGTTTTGGGGCTATTTCTATTTTACATCTGTCATGTATAAATGCATCCCTGAAAAAAGCTAAGGTAAAGAAGTACACACAATGGACAAAATATTAGAGATACCTATTTAATAGCGTGTTGGTCCTCCTCTAGGGCGAGGAGCCTCGAATGGCTCAGTGGTTAGCGATTCAAACTATCGATGCAAGGTCCTCAGGTTCGAACCTGGGCTGATCTTTCAGAGATGGTGTGATTTACTAACAATCGCTGAATATCCGCCGTGCATCGGACGAGCACGTTAAGTGACGGCCCCCAGGTTGGACCCACTGGTTTTAATGTTCCAGTTTTAATCTTCTCTGGGTATTCTTTCCTATGCCCCCCCCCTGAAATTCTCTCACCCCTCTGTGTGCAACATCGTACTTGTACGGTGGCGCCATCTACTGTACTCTAATCTCACTAAAAACTGTTCTCTCAAAGTCGCTAGACTTGCTCTTATTCCTTCCGTTTCTGTGTCCTGCCCAAAAGGCGATCTCGCTGTAGGTGGCTGGGACCTAAACTCTACTCACTGTGGACGGAAGTCCTACAAGAAAATGACAAATACTGTGTGGCCTCTGGGGCGAATAACAGCCTGAACACACCGAGGTTTCGACTCCAACAAATACCGGCGTTTTTCCGGAGGTAATGCCTACCATGCCTGTTGCAGCATTGTCCACAATTCCGCCCGAGGCATGAATCGGACGTTCCGCACACGGCATCCAAGAGAGCTTTCACAAGGTTCAAATCCGGGGACCATGGGGGTCAATGGAAGGTTCGCAACTCAGATGAGTGTTCCTCGAGAAATGCCTGGGTAGTTGCTGCCCGGTGGGGCGGTGCATTGTCTTGCTGAAACAGGCTATCAGTCGCAGGGTGCGCGAAGGCCATGAAAGTGTATAGGTGGTCAGTCAGCACATGTTGGTAGGGCGCCGCGGTTAAGGAGCTCTCCAAACACACTAAGAGACCTAATGTGTTCCTTTAGAAGGCTCCCCAAACCATTACAGAGCCACCATTGCCTTGAACAGATCCGCCTTGGCACGACGGGGCCATGTCTTCATGCTGTTGACGCCACACCTGCACCATCCCGTCAGCTCGGTTCAGCTGAAAACGAGATTCGCCTGACCGCATTACACCGCACCACTCAGTAGAAGTCCAGTTTTAATGTTCTCTGCACCAGACGAAGCCTTATGTCCAATGACGAGCAGTCAACAGGGGCACACGAGTAGGGCGTCGGCTCCCGTTGCCAAGGTTACGCAGCGTGCGTCGTACCATTCGCTTGCAGACGCTGATTGTGCCTCCGACATTCAACCTGGATGTGACTTGCGAAGCCGTTTCCGAACGGTAGGTCTATACAAGCCTGGATAGTCTACGTTTACCTCGGTCATCAGTGGTGTGTGGAAAGGACATGACATTTTTTTACTGCTCGCCATTTTAACGAAATCTCAGGATGGAAAGTTTTCGTGGAATATCAAGAACTTGTAAGAAAATCAAACAAGAAAAATGACTCCGAATTTTCTGGTGTAATGAGCACGTCTTTTGAATTCGTTCAGACGCAAATTAAATTTATCAAAGCTATTCAAAGGCAATGGAAACGGTATGGAAAAAATTGCATCTGACGGAAGAAAGAAGTTTTTCAATCGGGTCTTTTTTCCCTCAGATATTGGTGTAAATGGAATCTTGAGCTTACGCTCTTTGGTTGCAGACTTGTGCGAAATTTGAACTGATATGAGAAACATTTCGCAGCGGAAACGCACAAAGAAAGAATTTTTCAAATCGGACTTTCGAAGCACAGATATTGACAAATATAGGATATGCATCTACGCCCCTGGCGGGAAAACCGTGTATTATTTTAGGAAGAAAGTATTCTCTAAAGGTTTTTTGATGTAAGCGGTGTCGGTCCAAGGAAGAAAAAATTAGTCGAGTTTTCAGGAGCTCAGATTTTGCTGCAAATACATCAGAAACAGAAATGAACGCTTATGCATCCTGGTGGCCGAACCATTTTTAATCATTATATGCAAACTATTTCCGATAAGGAGATGTATCTGCTACAGAAATAATTTTTCAAAATTGGAGTTTTAAAAGCTGAAATAACGCAGAAAACGCAATTTACCTTTCAGCCTCCTAGCGGAAAGTCTATGATTTACTTGAAAATTTGAATTTATGTGAGAAACAATTTGCATCGTAAACACTATCTAACAAAAAAGGAATTTTTCAAATTGGACTCTTAGAAGTAGAGATATTGACAAAAACAAGATATGCGTCTACGCCCCCTGGCGCATAAACCATGCACTATTTTAAGAAGAAAATGTTTCTAAAAGGTTTATCGACATGAGTAGTAGCGGCCCACAAACGAATTATTTTCATTCGAGATTTTAGAAGCTCAGATTTTGCTGTAAATACATCAGAAGCGGAAATTAACACTTACGCCCCCTGGTGACCAAAATATTCTTTACCAAAAATTAGAAATTATATGCAAAAGATTTTCCATCAGGAGCTCTATCTGCTGAAGAAAAAAAATTTCAAACCGGAGTTTTAGAAGAAGAGATATCGGGGAAAACGTAATTTACTTTTACGCCCCCTAGCGAAAAATCTATGCGTAACTTAAAAAAGTAACTATATCTAAAATACTCTTCGATATAAAGGGAATTGAAAGATAAACTAATTTTTTCAGTCGGATTTTTAGAGGCAAATACAGTATATGGGATAAAAATATATTTTGAATTCGACATCTTCTGCTTTTACGCCCTCTAGCGGCGAAATTGTACATCGTAAAAAACAAACAAACGAGATATAGGATCATTTTTCGCATATAGCATGCTTCCAAATGCAAAAACAATTTTTCAAATCGGACTAATAGTTACAGAAATATGGTGTATAGAGACGGACGGACAAACCGATAACACAAGCACGATCTTTTTTTTTTACAAAAGACGTGCTAAAAATTGAAAAGACATTTCGTGTGTAAATAAATAGGTCATTAATTCTGCTAATACTGAGATTTCGTTAAAATAGTGAGCAATGAAGAAATGGTGCTGTCCAATGAGCGTGCATCCATTGTTCGGAAAAGCGGTCCAATACAAGAAAAGAAAGTTTTCCATTGGTCAGTTCAAGAATATGAGACGGCTGACTCCGACATGAGAATCAGCGAGTCCCTCTAAAAAAGAATCAAGAGGCCTAACTCATTCACAGGAACTGAACCGAATCACACAACTCATACACAAAAACTGGGCAAAATTACATAGCTTAATTGAGAGAGCTACAGAGGGTGAGTCGAAAGTTTTGCAATATTTGCATAAACGCATGTTCTGTGGCGGGTATGTCACGTGTTTAAACTAGTTCAAGTCGAGCACTGCAGTCAGTCGAAAGGGATATAAAGTGGTAGTCGTTGCTGTGAACGGCATTGCATGAGTTCGTTCTGTCTGTGGTTGGGACGCCTGAAAGGTGAACAGCCGACTAAATAGGGAACTTATGCTTTACGATAACGCTGCTTAAGCAACGCGAAACATCTGTCATGCGAAAAGGGAAGGTTTTGTGGACTACAGCACCGCAACCAGATGGTTCAAGAAATTCCGCTCAGGTGACAGAAACCTCAACGATCAGCCAAGGCCAGGTAAGTCGCAAACCGTGGATTCGGAGGCCGTGCGCCAGGCCGATGAGGCAAATCTGACAACCAACACTCAGAGATTATCAAGCGAGCTGGGCATATCACAGACCACCGTTGTTCGTCACCTGCAAGACCTCGGCAAGGTCTACAGGAGCTGCCGCATTGTCCCTCACGAACTTACGCCAGCTGAAGCAAACCGTCGAGTGGAAGTGTGCATGAAACTACTAGAAAACTCGCGCGATGTACGTTTCATCGAAAGAATTGTTACGTGCGATGAAAAGTGGGTCCATATCCGTAATCCTAACACACAACGGCAGTGGCTGAGCCCGGGCCAACTTCCTTAACCTGTTGCCAAACGTGGGGGCTTCGAGCACAAAGTGATGCTCTGCGTCTGGTGGAATTTCGAGGAGATAATCCATTACGAATTTGTTCCAGACGGTCGGACCATCAACGCCAACCTCTACTCTGAACAGCTGGAGCTGAGGCATGCCCATTTGGAGGAGAAGTACTCCCGACAGGTGAACAGAAAGCGCCCTTTCCTACAACAGGACAACGCTCCTCCTCATATTGCGGGAACTACCCGGGCAAAAACCCAGGATCTTGAGGGCATCGAACTGGTACTACACCCAGCATATAGTCCGGACCTTGCCCTGTAGGATTATTACTTATTCCGGTCCATGGCCCACTTTCTTCGCGGGCGGCACTTCAACAACCAGTAGGAGGTAGCAGCTGGGGTGAAGGAGTTGTTCGCCTCGAAGGACAAGAACTGGTACTCCCTCTGAATCTAAGAACTGACAGACAGATGGCTACATACGGTGCAACACGATGGCCTATACTTTGAAGGCTAGTCAGCTTTCGCCGTAAAGGTACGCATGAAGACATAAAGTAATTCAAATATTGAAGAACTTTCGACTCGCCCTCTGTAACATTCACGAGAATGAGAGATTTACAAAAATGAGTTGTCAGAGGGTTGTACACACTGTGAAGCGACTGACTGGGAGTCAAGGTCAGCGTACCTTCCAGGCGGGGCTACTTAATCTAGCGGAGGGGTGGAAGCAGGAACGTAGCAAGCTTTTCTCATACTTGGAGGGCAAGCCTTGAAATTACGCCCCTTTGAGTTCAAAAGTACCTTACTTCCACTCAAATAGAGAGTAAGCAGTTCTTACTTTCTCATACCTTCTTTATAGGAAAGCATTATGAGCGTTACAGAATCTCACTTCTAGTTTTCGACATAATTTTGCTCAAAATTAAAAATTAGGTGAATCCCCCCGAGCTAACGGTTTTAAACGCCAAGTGAAACGTAAAAGTTATGTGAAGACCAAAAACACGACGCGTGTAGAAATGCAAAATGAAAATAAACCAGCACGGAACGAATGAGTGTTAGATAGTAAACGTAACAATAGGAAGATGCTTTCGGAGTAGGGCTTGGAAAAATTCAGTTGAAGGTCAAATGCTCACAGGAACTTTCGGCGACAAAGCACAAATTACTAATTAACTCTTCATGACCCTACGACTTATTCGGAAAGGCCACGAAGGTTAGGCATATCAGCATATTGTTTTACACACCTTCATCCACTGTTTCGGACAATTCCATGCATCTATATGAGATGGTTCACAACTCATGGTATAAGTTCTGTACTCTGGTTAGCTGCGCGTAATTGTGTATGCGGCTAACTAAAGTATTTACAAAAGAAGATACTAACGCCGTCCCGGTGGCGCAATCGTCTAAGCGATGGCCTCTGATCATTTGTCCGAAAGGGGTCAGGGTTCGAATCCCGGTGAGGCATGGATGTTGTATTTGTCTTACAGCACTGGCTCTTTCTCTGGCTCAGTGACCCTAAATTAGAGACGGGCGACTGCTTATAGCTCATTGAGTTGCCCACGGTGGTCGTTAAACCTCCAATCAAAGAAAAGAAGATACTAAAGTGTATAACTTTGTTTTTGAATTAAAATGTTCGACACATTTATTCATACGCTGTTGATTTCAATTTTTGAAGCTCCTAGAGTATGAAATTCCGCCCCTGATGTGACCATTCTGGGAGGGAAACGGCCCTCCCTGTCCTCCCGGTAGGTACGGTTCTGGGTGGAAGGAAATAGGTCGAGCAAGTCTACTTACTCTAATCGATCACAAGCGTTCAAGAAAATAGGACTCACGCGGATACAAAGATATTATAAAAATAGGGTACAATAAAGTTTATAACTGAAAGAACATCAGTTGGGGCTTTCATGGATTTTCCCCACTCAAGCCAGACCTTCCGGTTTCTTGGCTATAAGCATCAATTTTAGTACAATGGATTACTTTTCCAAGAAACTTCGTGGGTCACAAAAAATAAAAGGCACCGTGAACCAAAAGTTGGAAACCCCTGATCTAGGCGATCTGTTAAGTTACAAATAAATTCAGAGTGGCGAAACTTATCATTCTCCTCCAAATGATGAACAGTATAGGCTTTGTCAGTGTGTGTGTGTGTGTGTGTGTGTGTACACGCGCAGTCTTTTACGTAAAATTCCCATCATTGTTGTGCGTCGCTATTCCAATTCTTCAGCAACATGTCGGGCTGTCTTCCAAGGGCTCCGGAAAAATGCTCTCTGTACTCGATCCACGTCGTCTTCCGATACACTGGAACTTCCACTTCTTGCTTGTCCAACACACTCCCAGGATCCCCAAATTAATTTTTCTAGTGTTTAATTTTTTTAGCCTCAGGATAATTCTTGCCGAAACGTGTACGAAAATTTCTCTGATTTTAATTACTGATTTCGTTTTTAAAAATACACGCCACTCGTATCGCTTTTTTCTTCACATTCGCCATTGTGCCTCGTAACTATGAACTGTAAGCGAAACATCGCCATCTACATGCAATGATAGATAACAAAACCTCAGATGCTTACCTTTCAAACGCTGTAAGTCTTATTTCTGGAAGTGGCGCAGTTATTTTTTTTTACTGATTTCCCAAAAATAGGTCAAGACTTTTGGAGTACCCTTTATATATGCATATCGTGTTGTGTTTATCACATGGCATTTCCAACGCTATACATTGGTGAAAGATTTGTTTCGATGGGAACTCGCCATTTTTTATCCCTCGGCTCTCGTGTATCTCAGGCGGATACTGTCAAATCAGGAGCGCAGTGGAGGTCTGGAGCCGCCAGGCAATTTTTTTCAAAGCCTGGCACCCTAACTGAAGAGAACTTTTTTAAATATATATATTCAATCATCGCCATCTAAATCGACATTTTTTAACACAAATAATGTTAACCGAGTTTTTCCTCTTTTTTTTTCACTCTCTCTCTCCCTGTTTAAATTTTTTTTTGTTTCGTGGTAGCTGTGCACAAATCCGTAGACTATTTGTTTACAGAAAAATCTCAGAATAGCCAGTAAAATATTAATATGTATTCAATCAAAGATTTCTTGCCCCCCCCCCATTCCTGCCAGAGTCGATAACGCCTGGGCAGGTCTTCGGAGTACTAGACCACTTCCTTTTTCACGACTGCACCACTGTGTCAAGTTCTTTAATTGGCAAATAATTTCAGTGTTATTCGTCCCTTTACAAGTTGTTTGATCTGCCTTAAAACCAGATCTAGTTTCTTTCAGACCATTTTGCGTAAAGTTTATTTTTCAAGAATGCACGTCTTTCCCGCTATAGGTGTCGTACATGTATATTTTATTGTCCTAGATATTAATGCTTCTAAAAGTTCGGGTTGAAACTTTCTTTCTGCGTCGGATAAAGTTTGTGGTGGAGAACATTTTGAGGTGCATTTCACCAGCCCCCACCACGGAATTTTTTAATTTTTCAGACACCATTCGTTTGTACCACTTATGAACCGGAATGAACTCGTTTTTTTTCGTTTGAACCGCAAAAGTTTTGGAGATATTTAAAAAACAAAGTGGGGGGGCTGGTGAAACGATAGCCCCCACCATGGAATTTTTAAATTTTTTTTGCACCATTCGTTTGTACCACGTATGAACCGGAATGAACTCAATTTTTTTCGTTTGAACCGCAATAGTTTTTGAGTTATTTAAAAAACAAAGTGGGGGGGGGGGGGGGCTGGTGAAATGGTACCCCCAAAAAATAGATATTTCAAATTTCAGCATAGCCATTCGTTAATAAATCGTATGAACCGGAATGAACTCCATTTTCATCGTTTAAACCACAATAGTTTTTGAGATATTTAACAAATAATATTGATAATTTGCATATAAATATAGGAGGCCGACCATTTCACCAGCCCCCCACCATGGAAATTCAAAATTTCGAAATAGCCATTCGTTAGTAAATCGTTTGAACCGGAATGAACTCCATTTCTATCGTTTGAACCGCAATAGTTTTTGAGATATTTAAAAAATAATATTGAGAATTTTCATATATACAGAAAGACCGACCATTTCATCAGCCCCCACCATGGAAATTCAAAATTTCAAAATAGGCATTCGTTAGCAAATCGTGTGAACTGAAAAGAACTCCATTTTCATCGTTTGAACCGCAATAGTTTTTGAGATATTTAAAAAATAATGTTACAGGCCTATCATTTCACCCCCCCCTCATCATGGAAATTCAAAATTCCGAAATAGCCATTCGTTAGTAAATCGTATGAACCGAAAAGAACTCCATTTTCATCGTTTGAACCCCAATAGTTTTTGAGATATTTAAAAAAGAATGTCACAGGCCTACACCATTTACCCCCCCTTCATCATGGAAATTCAAAATTCCGAAATAGCCATTCGTTAGTAAATCGTATGAACCGGAAGGAACTCCATTTTTATCGTTTGAACCGCAATAGTTTTTGAGATATTTAAAAAATAATATTAAGATTTTGCATATATACAGAGAGACCGACCATTTCACCAGCCCCCCACCATGGAAATTCAAAAATTCAAAACAGCCATTCGTTAGCAAATCGTATGAACCGAAAAGAACTCCATTTTCATCGCTTGAACCGCAATAATTTTTGTGATATTTAACAAATAATGTTACAGGCCATTTCACCCCCCCTCCCCCCTCATCATGGAAATTTGAAATTCCAAAATAGCCATTCGTTAGCAAATCGTATGAACAGGAATGAACTCCATTTTCATCGTTTGAACCGCAATAATTTTTGAGATATTTAAAAAAGAATGTTACAGATCATTTCATCCCCCTCCCCCCTCATCATGGAAATTTAAAATTCCGAAATAGCCATTCGTTAGTAAATCGTATGAACAGGAAATGAGCTCCATTTTTATCGTTTGAACCGCAATAGCTTTTGAGATATTTAAAAAATAATATTGAGAATTTGCATATATACAGAGAGACCGACCATTTCACCAGCCCCCACCATGAAAATTCAAAATTTCAAAATAGCCATTCGTTAGCAAATCGTATGAACCGAAAATAACTCTATTTTCATCGTTTGAACCGCAATAATTTTTGAGATATTTAAAAAAGAATGTTACAGGCCATTTCATCCCCCCTCCCCCCTCATCATGGAAATTTAAAATTCCGAAATAGCCATTCGTTAGTAAATCGTATGAACTGAAAAGAACTCCATTTTCATCGTTTGAATCGCAATAATTTTTGAGATATTTAAAAAAGAATGTTACAGGCCATTTCATCGCCCCCCCCCCCTCATCATGGAAATTCAAAATTCCAATATAGCCATTTGTTAGCTAATCGTATAAACCGAAAAGAACTCCATTTTCATCATTTGAACCGCAATAGTTTTTGAGATATTTAACAAATAATGTTACAGGCCTGCCATTTCACCCCCCCCCTCATCATGGAAATTCAAAATTCCGAAATAGCCATTCGTTAGTAAATCGTATGAACAGGAATGGACTCCATTTTTATCGGTTGAACCGCAATAGTTTTTGAAATATTTAATAAATAATATTGAGAATTTGCATATATTGCGAATAAATAATATTGAGAATTTGCCAACGGAAATCGAACCAAGGGTCTTCCAGTTACTCGCTGGACATGCTACCACTGCACCAATTGCTTCTTACCATCTTTGGGAATCCCCACCATTGTGTGGGTCTCCAAGAAGCAACCAGCCATGTGGTTTGGCAATTAATCACATGTGAGTCTGGAGAATTCGAGGCGGCTGCGGTGCAGTGGTAGCATGTCCAGCTCGTAACTGGAAGACCCTGAATTCAATTCCCGGTGGCGGCCGATGATAGTTTTTCCGTGACTCACTTAAAAACGTGGAAAGAGAAATGACTTCTGTTTGATGTTCCTAATAAACGTCGATTGTGTGTATTAATGCAGGACAATTACAGAGGCATCTGTGGCACGTAGTCCGGTCATCTTCAATAGCGCGTCGCACCGCTTCGTGCGGTGATACATGTTGCAAAATGGTCCAGCATAGAGGCGAACAGACGCCTGATGTCCTGCTGAAGAGGGCCCACACTTGTTGGACGGTGTGCTCCAAATCCCGGATAGTGCGGCACAGAGTCAACCGGCGTTTCAACTGGTCCCACGCATGCTCGATAGAGGACATGTTCGGTGAGCGGGCAGGCCATGGAACTGTATGGACATGACGTAGGCAGTCCTAGAAAACCCGAGCCGTGTGCGGGATGGCACTATCCTGCTGGTATAGCGCACCTAGAATTCTGCCCAGGAGTGGGAGCACATGGGGCGATATGATCTCATCCACATACCGCTGGCCCGACAATGATCCACGTACTACTACTAGAGCTGATCGGCTATCGTAGGCAATAAACCATAAAGGCTCCCTAGACCATAATGCCTGCAGTGGAGTAGGTGGTACGCTCGATAGCAAGGTCGGAATTGTGCCGTTGACCCCGGGACCTCCACACCCGGACACGATGATCCTCTGTCCCCAAAACGAACCGACACCAATCGCTGAACACCACACGTCGCCAGTCTGTGGCGTTCCACGTTGCTCTCGCCTGGCACCATTGCAAACGGAGCCGGCGATGATCCGGTGTTAATTGCAGAACACGTAAGAGGCGCTGGGATCGCAGATTCGCTTCCGCGAGGCTTCAGGAAATGGCTCGTTGGCACACAAGAGCCGCTACATTTGCCTGGGGAGAGGACAGGGTTCTCGTGGGATCTATTCGTGCCTGCCGTACGAACTGTCGATCCTCTCTACAGATGGTCCTCCTGGTTCGTTCGGAGACACCCGCCGTGTGGCAGTGCCGTCACGTGTCCAAAGCTCCCAACACAGTCGGACGGTATGGTCAGAACGATCCACGTGGTGGGTTATACGGCGCGCCGACCGACCTGCTGTTTTGAGCCCGATGATCAGGCCTCTCTCAAAGCCCGTAAGTTGCGTACATCGACGTCTCTGGTGTCTACCCGGCATTCTTGTCACTCTATACTCTTGCTTGCGCCGGCCGGTGCTTTTCTCTTTCATGGGGCATCGACTACACGCCGGTTTATAAGGCTGCCGGTTCGTGCTAGCAGCGCCGCCACAAGGTGTGCGGTTATGCGCACTCGCACCAAACTCACCCTAGTTATTTGCAAAGTTTCGCGGTTGTAGCATGTTTTCTTCTAGGTGTGCAAATTTCTTGTCCACGAGTGTACAAGAAGCAAGTGGAAGAATTGAAACTCCACTCGCCCAAGTTTTCACCAGCTGTCTCAACGAAGGTAAGATTCTTGAGTATTGGGATAATGGTACAATGATCCTGCTACATAAAAAAGGTGACGTTGAGGATCTCAGGACCTACAGGCTCATCAGCCTCCTATCAGTTATTTATAAAATTTTAACTTAGGTTCTTTCACATCGCATGAAGGTAAAACTGGACATGGCTCAAGCAAGAGAAGAAGCTGAATTCAGGAGTGGCTACAGCACTGAAGATCATGTCCATGTACTTAGAGAACTAACTGAAAGAACAAGAGAATATGAACTCCCATTATGCAAGGCTTCTATTGATTATAAAGAGGCCTTCGATTCCGTAAAGCCATCAGCAGTTACAACTGCTTTGAAAACCTGCGGTATTGCAGATGCATACATTAGCATTATTAATAGTATCTCTGAAAATGCAATTGCAAAAGTTTGGATATTTGAGGATGCAGCACTAATAAAAATTGGAAAGCTAGTGTGACAAAGTAAAATCATATCTCCCAAACTCTTTAATCCCACATAGCAAAATATTTTTTAATTACTGAACTGGGACAAAGAAAAAAATATTTATGCAGATAATTCAAATCTCGTTCGTTTTGCTGATGACGTTGTCATTTTTGCAACTACGACTTCTGAACCGCAGAATACGATCCAGGAACTTGCTGACAAGAGTAAAGAAGTGGAATTAAAAATGAACTTTCAGAAGGCAAAAGTGACGTATATAGCTTTTACAAGAAACGAAGATGTATTTATTGATGGTGAAAAGCTTGAGACAACCGATACCTACATTTATCTTGGGCAGCAGATATGAAGTAAGGAAAAAATTGATGAAGAAATTAATCGGCGTGTAAAACTTGGATGGATAGTTTTTGGAAGAAGAAGTACAATTTTTACGAAAGGTATGCCATTGTGTCTTAAAAGATAAGGGTTTAATCAGTTCATCCTGCCAGTGCTTACGTATGGAGCACAGACATGGACCTTCACTAAACAAGTTAGTAAAATAATGCAATGCATTGAATATGATACGCTTTCCAACATACCAGAAATAATTACTCAAGTTATGAGAATAATGGTTGTGGAATAAATCTCGGTCCTGTGCCCTGACCTTTGATCTCATTTCGATGATATTCAACAGAACCGGTTCGGTATACCTCCGAAATAACATGATAACGTTTTGTCGCAATCGAAGCATTTTTACGTAAGTTATGATGCATAAGGACTATGGAATAGATCCCGCTCCTGTGTCCTAACCTTTGACCCTATTTTGTCCATTTTCCATAGGGTTTGTCCCCAGGGGGTTCCCTACCACATACTAAAATTTCACCGAAATCGAACCATTTTTACGTGAGTTATCATCCCGACAGACGGACGGACGGACGGACGGACAGACGGACGGAAAACGCTGAAGCATATACTCTTCTTCAACCTACGGTTGGAAAGCGTAAAAAAGACAAACAAAGACTGCAGACAACGCAAAAAGCCCTGGAGAGAACCATGCTTGGTGTAAACAGGAAAGATAAGCAGAGGAACTCATGGATAAGGAAAACGACAAGAGTTGACGACATCATGATAATAATGAAATCACTGAAATGGTGAGGGCATGACATGTTGCTAGAAGAACGACCACCGACGGAAAACCGAAATTTTAGAATGAATTTCGAGGGACAGGAAAAAGACCCAGAAGAAGACCTTATGGTAGATTGATGGATGAAATTCGAAAGCATAGAGGTGTGTCATCGAGGAGACACGCTCAAGACAGACAATTGTGAAAGAAACTTGGGGAGACCTTCATCCAGTAGTGGATCCAAAGCAGTTGACAATGATGATGATATATATATCATTGTCAACCATTATCAATCCACTGCTGGACGAAGGTCTCCCCAAATTTTCTCCACAACGGTCTGTCTTGTGCCAGTCTCTTCCATGTCGCTCCCGCATACTTTCGAATTTCATCCACCCATCTCCCATGTGGTCTTCTTCTGGGTCTTTTCCTGTCCCTTGGAATCCAATCTATAATTTCGGCTGTCCATCGATGGTCTGTTCTTCTGGCAGTATGTCCAGCCCATTGCCATTTCAGGGATTTAACTCTGATCATGATGTCTTCCACTCTCGTCATTTTTCGGATCCACGAGTTCCTCTTCTTATCTCTCCTGGTTACACCAAGCATGCAGCTCTCCATGCTGCTTTGAGTTGTCTGCAGCCTTTGTATGTCTCTTTTAGTTAAGGTCCACGTCTCTGCACCATACGTAAGCACTGGAAGGATGCATTGATCAAACACTTTTCTTTTAAGACATAATGGCATATTGCTCTTAAAAATTATGATGTTTCTTCAAAAAGCTCTCCAGGCAAGTTTTATACGCTGATTAATTTCTCCATCAATGTGACCCTCACTTGATATCTGCTGTCCAAGATAACGTACGTAACTTGTATCTCCTGCTTTTCTCCATCAATCGATAAATCTTCATTTCTTGTAAAAGCATTGTACATCACTTTTGTCTTCTGAAAGTTCATTTTTAATCCCACTTCTTTACTCTTGTCATCAAGTTCTTGGATCATAATCTGCAGCTCTGATGGGGTAGTTGCAAAAATTACTACGTCATCAGCAAAACGAAGGTGAGTTAGATAATCTCCATTAATCTTTATCCCTTTATTTTCCCAGTTCAGTGATTGAAAGACATTTTCCAATGTGGCATTAAAGAGTTTGGGAGATATGGTGTCACCTTGTCTCACTCCCTTTCCAATTTTTATGTGTGCTGTATTCTCAAACAGCCGAATCTTTGCACTTGCATTTTCATATATGTTATTAATAATATTAATGTATTCATCTTCAATACCGCAGGACTTCAGAGCCATTGTAACTGCTGATGGTTTCACCGAATCAAAGGCTTCTTCATAATCGATAAAAGCCATGCACAATGGAAGTTCATATTCCTTCGCTCTTTCAATTAGTTCTCTCAGTACGTGGATATGATCTATTGTGCTGTAGCCACTCCTGAATCCAGCTTGTTCTCTCGGTTGAGCCATGTTCAGTGTTACCTTAAAGCGGTGTGAAAGAACTTTAATGAAGATTTTATAAACCACTGATAGGAGGCTGATAGGTCTGTAGTTCCTGAGATCCTCAATGTCACCTTTTTTATGTAGCAGGATCATTGTAGCGTTGTTCCAATCCTCAGGAATCTTCCCTTCATTAAGGCATCGAGTGAAAATTTGGGCGAGTACTGTTTCGATTTCTCCACTTGCTTCTTGTATGGTGTCTGCAGTAATTCCATCTTCTCCTGGAGTTTCCCCCGCTTCATGTTCTTGATTGCATGCGCAACTTCTGCTGGGAGGACTGGAAGAACTCTGGTACTGGTACCTTTCATGATGTCTGGAGTACATGTATCATCCCTTTCATATAATTTGGAGTAGAAATATTTCACTCTTGTCAAAATTTCGCCTCTATTTCTTGTTACAGAACCATTTTCTTTGCTCAGTGCCATAATCTGTTTTCTTCCCTTACTGAGATGTCGCTTTGCTATCTTTAGGCTTTGGTTGTTTTCAATTGCTTTCCTCACTAGTTCGCAGTTGAATTTCTTTACGTCTTTAGTGATAATTTTTTGTACTGTCTTGCATAGCTCTATATATTCCACTTTAGAAGTCACATCTTCTTTAGTTGTCCTCATCTCTCTTCTTTTTTGCATCAACATTTTGGTTTTTCCTGATAATTTGTACACATGCAACTTGTTCTTAGATCCAGCTAATTTTGTTGGTGTTTCCATAAGAGTTTTTGTTACTTTTCTGTTAACTTCAGAAATATCCACTTCTTCCGATGTTAGGCGTTCTAAAGCAGAGAATCTGTTCTTCAGTTCCAACTTAAAGGTATTATGGTGTTTTTTAAGGTTGGTTATGTCAATACATTTTGTTTGTCTTATGAGGTTGCCACGTTCGAGTTTAGTGTTAAGGTGCATCTTACATCTCACCAATCTATGGTCACTACCTGTGTTGAACTTGTTCAGCACACTGCAGTCTCCTGTGACGAAGTTTTTCTTACACATAATAAAATCAATTTCACTTGTTATCCCATTTGGATGTCTCCATGTCCATTTCCCGTGTGGCTTTTTCTTGAAAAAGGAGTTCAAGATGAAAAACCCTTCTGCCTCTGCAAACTCAACGAGAGTATTTCCACGCTGGTTTCTGTTGCCGTGAGTGAATTTACCTACTGAAGTTTCATTCTGTTGCCGTGAGCGAATTTACCTACTGAAGTTTCATTCTGTTGCCATTGCCCTATTTCTGCATTGAAATCTCCCATAATTATCTTCAAGTGGTGCTAACCTTTATTATTTAGATGACGAATTTCCTCATAAAATTCTTCAATTTCTTCTTCAGGATGACTTGTGGTGGGCGCATGAGTTTGAATAATCTGAGCCTTGTATCTTCTCGAGAGTTGGATAACGAGTCGCGCAGTTCTGTCAGAGGCACTTTCAACTTCTGCAACTTTATAATTCAGTTTCTTGTTTATTATAAATCCAACACCACTAGTTCTGCCAGTATGTGTCCCACGATAGTAGAGGAGATGTCCACTTTTCTGTTCAATGAGATCTTCTCCTTTTCTCCTTACCTCACTTAGCCCCACGATGTTCCACTTGATCCTTTGTAGTTCCTCTTCCAATTCAAGAAGCCTTGAATCAGGAGATAGGGAGCATCCATTGTAAGTAACCAAGGTCAGTATCAGATGGCAGCCTAGTCCGGTCCTCTAAGGATTCTTAGCACCCTCTGCGTTCATATCGCACTGGCCGCAGTCTTGGCCAGGTACATTCGAGCTGCCGGAGACTGAGGGCCAAGATTTAAGTTGTAGAGTCATTTTGGAGGGGTTTGGCCATAACTCACCACGCTGGCCAAGCGGGTTGGTGAGTGTTGGATAGCATTTCCTCTAATCCCGATAGTATAGTTATACCGCTATTGGCGGTCGTTAGAGCCGCTTTAGTGGGAACAGGATGCACCACGAGAAGGCGGGGTTGACATTTGTCAAGGCGAGGCCTTGATGTTACGCATCACCTGACCTTACATTCCATATATATATATATATAAAGCTCAGGTGATGCATAACATCACAGCCTCTCCTTGACAAATGTCAACCCCGCCTTCTCGTGGTGCATCCTGTTCCCACTAAAGGGGCTCTGACGACCGCCAATAGCGGTATAACTATACCATCGGGATTAGAGGAAATTCTATCCCACACTCACTAACCCGCTTGGCCAGCGTGGTGAGTTATGGCCAAACCCCTCCAAAATGATTCCACAACTTAAATCTTGGCCCACAGTCTCCGGCAGCTGGAATGTACCTGGCCATGGCAGCGGCCAGTGCGACATGAAGGCAGAGGGTTCTAAGAATCCCCGGAGGACCGGACTAGGCTGCCATCTGATGCTGACCTTGGCTACTTACAATGGACGCTCCCTATCTTCTGATTCAAGGCTTCTTGAATTGGAAGAGGAACTACAAAGGATCAAGTGGGACATCGTGGGGCTAAGTGAGGTAAGGAGAAAAGGAGAAGATCTCATCGAACTGAAAAGTTTACATCTCTTTTACTATCGTGGGACAGATACTGGCAGAACTAGTGGTGTTAAATTTATAATAAACAAGAAACTGATGGATAAAGTTGTAGAAGTTGAAAGTTCCTCTGACAGAGCTGCACGACTTGTTATCCAACTCTCGAAAAGATACCAGGCTCAGATTATTCAAACTTATGCACCCACCACAAGTCATCCTGAAGAAGAAATTGAAGAATTTTATGAGGAAATTTGTCATCTAAATAATAAAGGTAAGCAGCACTTGAAAATAATTATGGGAGATTTCAATGCAAAAATAGGGCAACGGCAACAGAATGAAACTTCAGTAGGTAAATTCGGTCACGGCAACAGAAACCAGCGTGGAAATACTCTCGTAGAGTTTGCAGAGGCAGAATGGTTTTTTATCTTGAACTCCTTCTTCAAGAAAAAGCCACACGGGAAATGGACATGGAGACATCCAAATGGGATAACAAGTGAAATTGATTTTATTATGTGTAACAAAAACTTCGTCACAGGAGACTGCAGTGTGCTGAACAAGTTCAACACAGGTAGTGACCATAGATTGGTGAGATGTAAGATGCACCTTAACACTAAACTCGAACGTGGCAACCTCATAAGACAAACAAAATGTATTGACATAACCAACCTTAAAAAACACAATAATACCTTTAAGTTGGAACTGAAGAACAAATTCTCTGCTTTAGAACGCCTAACATCGGAAGAAGTGGATATTTCTGAAGTTAACAGAAAAGTAACCAAAACTCTTATGGAAACACCAACAAAATTAGCTGGGTCTAAGAACAAGTTGCATGTGTACAAATTATCAGGAAAAACCAAAATGTTGATGCAAAAAAGAAGAGAGATGAGGACAACTAAAGAAGATGTGACTTCCAAAGTGGAATATATAGAGCTATGCAAGACAGTACAAAAAATTATCACTAAAGACGTAAAGAAATTCAACTGCGAACTAGTGAGGAAAGCAATTGAAAACAACCAAAGCCTAAAGATAGCAAAGCGACATCTCAGTAAGGGAAGAAAACAGATTATGGCACTGAGCAAAGAAAATGGTTCTGTAACAAGAAATAGAGGCGAAATTTTGACAAGAGTGAAATATTTCTACTCCAAATTATATGAAAGGGATGATACATGTACTCCAGACATCATGAAAGGTACCAGTACCAGAGTTCTTCCAGTCCTCCCAGCAGAAGTTGCGCATGCAATCAAGAACATGAAGCGGGGGAAAACTCCAGGAGAAGATGGAATTTCTGCAGACACCATGCAAGAAGCAAGTGGAGAAATCGAAACAGTACTCGCCCAAATTTTCACTCGATGCCTTAATGAAGGGAAGATTCCTGAGGATTGGAACAACGCTACAATGATCCTGCTACATAAAAAAGGTGACATTGAGGATCTCAGGAACTACAGACCTATCAGCCTCCTATCAGTGGTTTATAAAATCTTCATTAAAGTTCTTTCACACCGCTTTAAGGTAACACTGAACATGGCTCAACCGAGAGAACAAGCTGGATTCAGGAGTGGCTACAGCACAATAGATCATATCCACGTACTGAGAGAACTAATTGAAAGAGCGAAGGAATATGAACTTCCATTGTGCATGGCTTTTATCGATTATGAAAAAGCCTTTGATTCGGTGAAACCATCAGCAGTTACAATGGCTCTGAAATCCTGCGGTATTGAAGATGCATACATTAATATTATTAATAACATATATGAAAATGCAAGTGCAAAGATTCGGCTGTTTGAGAATACAGCACACATAAAAATTGGAAAGGGAGTGAGATAAGGTGACACCATATCCATATCTCCCAAACTCTTTAATGCCACATTGGAAAATGTCTTTCAATCACTGAACTGGGAAAATAAAGGGATAAATATTAATGGAGATTATCTAACTCCCCTTCGTTTTGCTGATGACGTAGTAATTTTTGCAACTACCCCATTAGAGCTGCAGATTATGATCCAAGAACTTGATGACAAGAGTAAAGAAGTGGGATTAGAAATGAACTTTCAGAAGACAAAAGTGATGTACAATGCTTTTACAAGAAATGAAGATTTATCGATTGATGGAGAAAAGCAGGAGATACAAGTTACGTACGTTATCTTGGACAGCAGATATCAAGTGAGGGTCACATTGATGGAGAAATTAATCAGCGTATAAAACTTGCCTGGAGAGCTTTTTGAAGAAACATCATAATTTTTAAGAGCAATATGCCATTATGTCTTAAAAGAAAAGTGTTTGATCAATGCATCCTTCCAGTGCTTACGTATGGTGCAGAGACGTGGACCTTAACTAAAAGAGACATACAAAGGCTGCAGACAACTCAAAGCAGCATGGAGAGCTGCATGCTTGGTGTAACCAGGAGAGATAAGAAGAGGAACTCGTGGATCCGAAAAATGACGAGAGTGGAAGACATCATGATCAGAGTTAAATCCCTGAAATGGCAATGGGCTGGACATACTGCCAGAAGAACAGACCATCGATGGACAGCCGAAATTATAGATTGGATTCCAAGGGACAGGAAAAGACCCAGAAGAAGACCACATGGGAGATGGGTGGATGAAATTCGAAAGTATGCGGGAGCGACATGGAAGAGACTGGCACAAGACAGACCGTTGTGGAGAAAATTTGGGAGACCTTCGTCCAGCAGTGGATTGATAATGGTTGACAATGATATATATATCATCATCATTGTCAACTGCTTTGGATCCACTACTGGATGAAGGTCTCCCCAAGTTTCTTTCACAATTGTCTGTCTTGAGCGTGTCTCCTCGATGACACACCTCTATGCTTTCGAATTTCATCCATCAATCTACCATAGGATCTTCTTCTGGGTCTTTTCCTGTCCCTCGAAATTCATTCTAAAATTTCGGTTTTCCGTCGGTGGTCGTTCTTCTAGCAACATGTCATGCCCTCACCATTTCAGTGATTTCATTATTATCATGATGTCGTCAACTCTTGTCGTTTTCCTTATCCATGAGTTCCTCTGCTTATCTTTCCTGTTTACACCAAGCATGGTTCTCTCCAGGGCTTTTTGCGTTGTCTGCAGTCTTTGTTTGTCTTTTTTACGCTTTCCAACCGTAGGTTGAAGAAGAGTATATGCTTCAGCGTTTTCCGTCCGTCTGTCCGTCCGTCCGTCCGTCCGTCTGTCGGGATGATAACTCACGTAAAAATGGTTCGATTTCGGTGAAATTTTAGTATGTGGTAGGGAACCCCTGGGGACAAACCCTATGGAAAATGGACAAAATAGGGTCAAAGGTTAGGACACAGGAGCGGGATCTATTCCATAGTCCTTATGCATCATAACTTACGTAAAAATGCTTCGATTGCGACAAAACGTTATCATGTTATTTCGGAGGTATACCGAACCGGTTCTGTTGAATATCATCGAAATGAGATCAAAGGTCAGGGCACAGGACCGAGATTTATTCCACAACCATTATTCTCATAACTTGAGTAATTATTTCTGGTATGTTGGAAAGCGTATCATATTCAATGCATTGCATTATTTTACTAACTTGTTTAGTTAAGGTCCATGTCTGTGCTCCATACGTAAGCACTGGCAGGATGAACTGATTAAACCCTTATCTTTTAAGACACAATGGCATACCTTTCGTAAAAATTGTACTTCTTCTTCCAAAAACTATCCATCCAAGTTTTACACGCCGATTAATTTCTTCATCAATTTTTTCCTTACTTCATATCTGCTGCCCAAGATAAATGTAGGTATCGGTTGTCTCAAGCTTTTCACCATCAATAAATACATCTTCGTTTCTTGTAAAAGCTATATACGTCACTTTTGCCTTCTGAAAGTTCATTTTTAATTCCACTTCTTTACTCTTGTCAGCAAGTTCCTGGATCGTATTCTGCGGTTCAGAAGTCGTAGTTGCAAAAATGACAACGTCATCAGCAAAACGAACGAGATTTGAATTATCTGCATAAATATTTTTTTCTTTGTCCCAGTTCAGTAATTAAAAAATATTTTGCTATGTGGGATTAAAGAGTTTGGGAGATATGATTTTACTTTGTCACACTAGCTTTCCAATTTTTATTTGTGCTGCATCCTCAAATATCCAAACTTTTGCAATTGCATTTTCAGAGATACTATTAATAATGCTAATGTATGCATCTGCAATACCGCAGGTTTTCAAAGCAGTTGTAACTGCTGATGGCTTTACGGAATCGAAGGCCTCTTAATAATCAATAGAAGCCTTGCATAATGGGAGTTCATATTCTCTTGTTCTTTCAGTTAGTTCTCTAAGTACATGGACATGATCTTCAGTGCTGTAGCCACTCCTGAATTCAGCTTCTTTTCTTGCTTGAG
Organism: Macrothele yani; assembly: GCA_039090855.1. Taxonomy (NCBI): domain Eukaryota; kingdom Metazoa; phylum Arthropoda; class Arachnida; order Araneae; family Macrothelidae; genus Macrothele; species Macrothele yani. The sequence goes on from CM077004.1 coordinate 40,831,917, forward strand.
CCATGTCCAGTTTTACCTTCATGCGATGTGAAAGAACCTAAGTTAAAATTTTATAAATAACTGATAGGAGGCTGATGAGCCTGTAGGTCCTGAGATCCTCTACGTCACCTTTTTATGTAGCAGGATCATTGTACCATTATCCCAATACTCAAGAATCTTACCTTCGTTGAGACAGCTGGTGAAAACTTGGGCGAGTGGAGTTTCAATTCTTCCACTTGCTTCTTGTACACTCGTGGACAAGAAATTTGCACACCTAGAAGAAAACATGCTACAACCGCGAAACTTTGCAAATAGCTAGGGTGAGTTTGGTGCGAGTGCGCATAACCGCACACCTTGTGGCGGCGCTGCTAGCACGAACCGGCAGCCTTATAAACCGGCGTGTAGTCGATGCTCCATGAAAGAGAAAAGCACCGGCCGGCGCAAGCAAGAGTATAGAGTGACAAGAATGCCGGGTAGACACCAGAGACGTCGATGTACGCAACTTACGGGCTTTGAGAGAGGCCTGATCATCGGGCTCAAAACAGCAGGTCGGTCGGCGCGCCGTATAACCCACCACGTGGATCGTTCTGACCATACCGTCCGACTGTGTTTGAAGCTTTGGACACGTGACGGCACTGCCACACGGCGGGTGTCTCCGAACGAACCAGGAGGACCATCCGTAGAGAGGATCGACAGTTCGTACGGCAGGCACGAATAGATCCCACGAGAACCCTGTCCTCTCCCCAGGCAAATGTAGCGGCTCTTGTGTGCCAACGAGCCATTTCCTGAAGCCTCGCGGAAGCGAATCTGCGATCCCAGCGCCTCTTACGTGTTCTGCCATTAACACCGGATCATCGCCGGCTCCGTTTGCAATGGTGCCAGGCGAGAGCAACGTGGAACGCCACAGACTGGCGACGTGTGGTGTTTAGCGATTGGTGTCGGTTCGTTTTGGGGACAGAGGATCATCGTGTCCGGGTGTGGAGGTCCCGGGGTCAACGGCACAATTCCGACCTTGCTATCGAGCGTACCACCTACTCCACTGCAGGCATTATGGTCTAGGGAGCCTTTATGGTTATTGCCTACGATAGCCGATCAGCTCTAGTAGTAGTACGTGGATCATTGTCGGGCCAGCGGTATGTGGATGAGATCATATGGCCCCATGTGCTCCCACTCCTGGGCAAAATTCTAGGTGCGCTATACCAGCAGGATAGTGCCATCCCGCACACGGCTCGGGTTTTCTAGGACTGCCTACGTCATGTCCATACAGTTCCATGGCCTGCCCGCTCACCGAACATGTCCTCTATCGAGCATGCGTGGGACCAGTTGAAACGCCGGTTGACTCTGTGCCGCACTATCCGGGATTTGGAGCACACCGTCCAACAAGTGTGGGCCCTCTTCAGCAGGACATCAGGCGTCTGTTCGCCTCTATGCTGGACCATATTGCAACATGTATCACCGCACGAAGCGGTGCGACGCGCTATTGAAGATGACCGGTGTACGTGCCACAGATGCCTCTGTAATTGTCCTGCATTAATACACACAATCGACGTGGATTAGGAACATCAAACAGAAGTCATTTCTCTTTCCACGTTTTTAAGTGAGTCACGGAAAAACTATCATCGGCCGCCACCGGGAATTGAATTCAGGGTCTTCCAGTTACGAGCTGGACATGCTATCACTGCACCGCAGCCGCCTCGAATTCTCCAGACTCACATGTGATTAATTGCCAAACCACATGGCTGGTTGCTTCTTGGAGACCCGCACAATGGTGGGGATTCCCCAAAGATGGTAAGAAGCAATTGGTGCAGTGGTAGCATGTCCAGCGAGTAACTGGAAGGTTCGATTTCCGTTCGTAAATTCTCAATATTATTTATTCGCAATATATGCAAATTCTCAATATTATTTATTAAATATTTCAAAAACTATTGCGGTTCAACCCATAAAAATGGAGTCCATTCCTGTTCATACGATTTACTAACGAATATCTATTTCGGAATTTTGAATTTCCATGATGACGGGGGGGGGGGGTGAAATGGTAGGCCTGTAACATTGTTTGTTAAATATCTCAAAAACTATTGCGGTTCAAATGATGAAAATGGAGTTCTTTTCGGTTTATACGATTAGCTAACAAATGGCTATTTTGGAATTTTGAATTTCCATGATGAGGGGGGAGGGGCGATGAAATGGCCTGTAACATTCTTTTTTAAATATCTCAAAAATTATTGCGATTCAAACGATGAAAATGGAGTTCTTTTCAGTTCATACGATTTACTAACGAATGGCTATTTCGGAATTTTAAATTTCCATGATGAGGGGGGAGGGGGGATGAAATGGCCTGTAACATTCTTTTTTAAATATCTCAAAAATTATTGCGGTTCAAACGATGAAAATAGAGTTCTTTTCGGTTCATACGATTTGCTAACGAATGGCTATTTTGAAATTTTGAATTTTCATGGTGGGGGCTGGTGAAATGGTCGGTCTCTCTGTATATATGCAAATTCTCAATATTATTTTTTAAATATCTCAAAAGCTATTGCGGTTCAAACGATAAAAATGGAGCTCATTCCTGTTCATACGATTTACTAACGAATGGCTATTTCGGAATTTTAAATTTCCATGATGAGGGGGGAGGGGGATGAAATGATCTGTAACATTCTTTTTTAAATATCTCAAAAATTATTGCGGTTCAAACGATGAAAATGGAGTTCATTCCTGTTCATACGATTTGCTAACGAATGGCTATTTTGGAATTTCAAATTTCCATGATGAGGGGGGAGGGGGGGTGAAATGGCCTGCAACATTATTTGTTAAATATCACAAAAATTATTGCGGTTCAAGCGATGAAAATGGAGTTCTTTTCGGTTCATACGATTTGCTAACGAATGGCTGTTTTGAATTTTTGAATTTTAATGGTGGGGGGCTGGTGAAATGGTCGGTCTCTCTGTATATATGCAAAATCTTAATATTATTTTTTAAATATCTCAAAAACTATTGCGGTTCAAACGATAAAAATGGAGTTCATTCCGGTTCATACGATTTACTAACGAATGGCTATTTCGGAATTTTGAATTTCCATGATGAAGGGGGGGGGGTAAATGGTGTAGGCCTGTGACATTCTTTTTTAAATATCTCAAAAACTATTGGGGTTCAAACGATGAAAATGGAGTTCTTTTCGGTTCATACGATTTACTAACGAATGGCTATTTCGGAATTTTGAATTTCCATGATGAAGGGGGGGGTAAATGGTGTAGGCCTGTGACATTCTTTTTTAAATATCTCAAAAACTATTGCGGTTCAAACGATGAAAATGGAGTTCTTTTCGGTTCATACGATTTGCTAACGAATGGCTATTTTGAAATTTTGAATTTCCATGAGGGTGGGGGGCTGGTGAAATGGTCGGTCTCTGTGCGTATATGTAAATTCTATTATTTATTAAATATTTCAAAAACTATTGCGGTTCAAACGATAAAAATGGAGTTCTTTCCTGTTCATACGATTTACTAACGAATGGCTATTTCGGAATTTTGAATTTCCATGATGAGGGGGGGTGAAATGATAGGCCTGTAACATTATTTTTTAAATATCTCAAAAACTATTGCGGTTCAAACGATGAAAATGGAGTTCTTTTCAGTTCACGCGATTTGCTAACGAATGCCTATTTTGAAATTTTGAATTTCCATGGTGGGGGGCTGATGAAATGGTCGGTCTTTCTGTATATATGCAAATTCTCAATATTATTTTTTAAATATCTCAAAAACTATTGCGGTTCAAACGATAGAAATGGAGTTCATTCCGGTTCATACGATTTACTAACGAATGGCTATTTCGAAATTTTGAATTTCCATGGTGGGGGGGCTGGTGAAATGGTCGGCCTCCTATATTTATATGCAAATTATCAATATTATTTGTTAAATATCTCAAAAACTATTGTGGTTCAAACGATGAAAATGGAGTTCATTCCGGTTCATACGATTTATTAACGAATGGCTATGCTGAAATTTGAAATATCTATTTTTTGGGGGTACCATTTCACCAGCCCCCCCACTTTGTTTTTTAAATAACTCAAAAACTATTGCGGTTCAAACGAAAAAAATTGAGTTCATTCCGGTTCATACGTGGTACAAACGAATGGTGCAAAAAAAATTTAAAAATTCCTTGGTGGGGGGGCTATCGTTTCACCAGCCCCCTTACTTTGTTTTTTAAATATCTCCAAAACTTTTGCGGTTCAAACGAAAAAAACGAGTTCATTCCGGTTCATACGTGGTACAAACGAATGGTGTCTGAAAAATTAAAAAATTCCGTGGTGGGGGCTGGTGAAATGCACCTAACATTTTGCACATAATTTCTAGTTTTTGCCACCCAAGAGCGTAAATGCATATTTCAATTTTACAACATTTGTACCTAAGCTCTGTTTCTCGTTCTTAGTTTGTTTCACATTCTGTGTGCTTCTATCGTTAATTGCTAATGCTGTTTAATTAAGTAAGCTTTCGCCATTTTGTGGAAATATGATAAAAATTTGGGATCTACCTAACACTGAGGAACCGATTCTTTGTTTCTCGTTCTTAGTTTGTTTCGCATTCTGTGTGTTTCAATCGTTAATTGCTAATGCTGTTTAATTAAGTAAGCTTTCGCCATTTTGTGGAAATATGATAAAAATTTGGGATCTACCTAACACTGAGGAACCGATTCTTTGTTTCTCGTTCTTAGTTTGTTTCCCATTCTGTGTGTTTCAACCGTTAATTGCTAATGCTATTTAAGTAAGTAAGCTTTCACCATTTTGTGGAAATAAGATGAAAATTTGGAATCTACCTAACACTGAGGAACTAATTCTTTGTTTCTCGTTCTTAGTTTGTTTCGCATTCTGTGTGTTTCAACCGTTAATTGCTAATGCTGTTTAAGTAAGTAAGCTTTCGCTATTTTGTGGAAATATGATGAAAATTTGGGATCTACCTAACACTGAGGAAGGAGCAGTGAGTTTTTTTTTATCAGAGTAGAGGAATATTGCCAAGACGGCGTGTATGTAAGAATAGCCATAGTATGAAATTATACTTTTCATTTAAATCTTGAGAGTGTAATATAAATAGCTGTAAGGGCAAAGTAGGTACGCGTGTTGGAAATTGGTTCGAAGGATCTCGTATACCTTTCGTAATCGCTTTACGATTTATTATACTCTTGGTGTGAAAAGCTCACATCTATTGAGTGGTGTAAAAGGCAACTTGATATGTCAGACAAAACTGTAATTGACTGGAACAATTATATGAGAGAAGTTTGTGTAGATATTTTGGATAAAAGAAATAAGAAAAAAAATCGGAGGGCCGAATATGATAGTGAGTGGAGATTGATGAAAGTTTGTTTACCAAACGAAAGAGCAACTCAGGACGAATATTTCCACAGCAGTGGGTTTTTGGGGGACTTTGTAGAGAGACAAATTAATGCTTTACAATTCAAGTTGCTGATCGAAACTCTTCGACATTAATGAATTGTTCAAAATATAAAAGAAGGCAGTACGATGTATTCGGATTCGTGGCGGTCGTATAAATCCAATGAACTTAGAGGCTGGTTTTCATCACTTCACTGTGAATCACAAATACAATTTTGTCGAATTCGACAGCGGGGCACACACACAATCTACAGAAAGGTTATGGGGTTCTACAAAATGGCGCAACAAGAAACATCGTGGTACTGCACGTCATCATATCGAATCTTATTTGGCGGGGTTCATGTGGCGAAGACTGACACAAAGATAAAAACGTGTTTGAAGCCATACTTACCGGTATTCATAATGTTTGGCCAACACAGAATAACTGGACTGATGCCTCAGTATATGTTTCCTTTCCATATGTCGAACTGTTTGACTTTTGTATGTGTAATTTAGGCAGTATAAGTTTCTTTTTTTATATTAAACTGTTTCACTCTTGTACGTGTACTTGCCGTGGTTATATTTGCGCTAAAATCGGTCTCTGCTGAAGTCTTCGGTTTAATACGTAAGTACCGAATTTTTTTCTTTTGCAACTGAATACATTTCTTATAAAGAACACTGCAAATATTAAGTATAACCAATATTTTTTAGATTTTCGCAGCAAAGTATTTTCTTTTAAGATACAGTTACTTAAAGTACGTGCAGTATAGTTGAAGATTTTCTGTTGCGCGTTTATGGATACTATATTTTTCGCTGCGTTGAAATTTTTTGGAAATATCCACTTCACTCTGGAAAATTGTAAGATATTCTGAGTTCCAATTTTTAAATTTTAGGCCTCCCTATGGCGCGTGGTCTAAGCACTGGCTTCTGACCGTTCGTCCGAATTGCTCCCGGGTTTGAATCCTGGTGAAGCATGGATACTTTTGAATTAGTGCACTGACTCTCACTCTTCCCTGGAGCCAGTGACCTAAATTAGGCACGGGCTACTGTTCATAGCCCATTGAGTTGCTCATGGTGGTCGTTAAACTCACAATTTAAAAAAAATGAAATTTGTAACTCGCGCTTCCTATAGCTTTAGCTTTGATGGCGTCTGTTCCTGACCTTCGAAAGAACATTAGCGCTGTAAGTGAAACTCAGACCTTTGATAATGCGTTGCATGCAGTGTGCAGTGTGTTTATTAAATTATACAGCTTTCCAAAATCCTATTTTTGTGACGCAAGACAGAAAAACGAAATGGCCCAAGGAAAGATAATCAGCCATACAAGACTGAGTGAGCTATTTTTAGAATCCAGAGATGTAATAAGGGAAAACGCTTTTCCTTCCAAAGTCTGCTGGCCGGATCTTAGAACTGCGTAGGACATAATGTCATAATTTACTTAAAAGTCAAGCATGTAGCTTTTCGAGAAAACTGTATTCAGTTCATTTATAAGAAAGATAGCCAGCAGATGGAGTAAACCTTATGGCCATGGTCACGTGATTTCAGTTTTCCAATTTTTGTTCTTCTACGTGCTCGACGATGGTAACACTGCGTTTTCCGTCGTCTGCGGAAACATCTGCGCGAAAATGAAATTCCTTTTGCTCAGACTAAACTTCTCATATGTTCTTAAAGCGGAAATCCTGGTGAAAAAGCAGTTTACTTTACTTAATTTAGAACTTTACGATCGGTAAATATCTGCGTGGTGAATAAATTCGGGACAGAATTTCCCATTTTATTTCTGAAATGAATGGCTTTAGCCTGATAGGGTTACAAGTATTTAAAACCTCATTTTCTTCTTCTTGGCACAAAGAAATGAATTTTCATCTTTTTTCTTAGCTGGAGATTTAACGATCACCATGAGCAGCTCAATGGACTATAAGCGGTTGCCCGTCCCCAATTCAGGGTCACTAGTTCCAGGGAAGGAAGAGATTTCCGCTCCGTAAAACAAACACAACCCCCATGCCTCATCGGGATTCGAAACCGGACCCATCACGGACGATTCGTCATAAGCCAGTGCTTACAAATTGTCATCTATACAGAAATTCTTGACAGTTTTAATTCTGTTTGATGCAAACGAATTTTGTTCAAACTGTTTTTTTTTCAGAATATATAAATAAATAAATAGATATCATGATAAATATTAAATAGATGTATTAAAGAATATATGTATACACAGTCGAATCACATTATTTTGACCACATCCTACTTTTGACGTCAACAGCGCGTAGGTAATGAAAGAACGCACGTGTCGTGATCTCGCTTGGAGGGTAATAACGAGTGCTGTAGGCATTCAGAAAACATATCACTCGTTGCTGTCATTAATAAAAGGAGCGATTAATCGGATTTGCAAAAGTGGATTATTATCGGCTTTCTGGCTAAGGGTCGCAGTATTTCAGAAACAACGCAGTTTGTGAACTGTTCGCTTGCTGCTGTGGTTAAAGTGTATTGTGATTGGAGAAATGGCACCATTGCGAATAAGCGATGTGGAAATTCCGGAGTTCCATGTGCTATTGATGTGAGAGGTGAACGTCGGCTGCGAAGGTGCGTGAGGGCTGATCGACACGCTACAGTGGGGCAACTCCCTGACCGAATAACCACGGCGCTACGGAAGTGTGCCTAAAACGACAGTACAGCGAACCCTGCTGCGCATGGGTCTCTGATGCAGACGGATGGTCACTGCACCTATGCTAACGAAGGTGCACCGGCAAAAAAGGCTTACATTTGCACGGCAGTATCGGAATTGGACCTCCGCTGATTGGCAAAGGATTGCGTTCTCCGATGAGTCACGTTTTCTGCTTCATCGAACGGATGGACATTGGCGTATAAGGCGAGAAACATTGGAGAACAAACACTCTTCAACCATTGCTGGAGGAACACAAGCTAGTGGGCGCAGCGTTATGGTCTGGGGAATGTTTGTGTGGCAGTCGCTGGGTCCACTCATATTTGTGAAGGGTACTATGGACCGAATTCGTTATGAATCCATCCTTGCAGACTACGTACATCCATACATGCTGATTGTTTTCTCTGAGGTGGATGGGATCTTCGAGCACGACAATACGACGTGTCACACAGCTAAAAATGTCTGAGAGTGGTTGGTTAGAAGAGCACAATGAAGACTTCAAAGTACTTCCCTTGCTCCCTAATTCCCCAGACTTAAACCCAATTGAGCATCTGTGGGACCATCTCGATCGTGCTGTTTGCTCTATGGATCCTCCACCACGCACCCTCCAGCAGCTGTCAAATGCACTGCAGTCAGCATGGCTCCACATACCTGTGAACACCTTCTAGCACTTTACTGAGTCAGTCCCAGCCCGTCTAGCTGCTGTCCGCGCTGCACACGGTGGTTACTGTGGATATTAGCTGGTGGTTACAATATTGTGACTCGACCGTCTGTATATACATGTATGTGTGTGTGTGTGTGTGTGTACATACATACATACATACATATAGAGAGATAGATAGATAGATAATGTGACAAATAGGATATTTGTAACTCAGAAATTAGGTATAAGGCACACTTCTAAATGGGAATATTTGAGCAGAAAAATACAAGGGCAGAGGGGAATATTACCCAATCAGAACCCCGTTGCCTCTTGGCAAGAATGCAGAGGGAATTCTTTGAGAGCACCCCCAGACAGAAATAAGGCAATTGGTACGCCTGGGTCAGAGAATGGAATTTGAAAGTGAGTTAAAATAGCTCGTAACTTTTAGGTCAAGTGTTCTATTTGTGACAGAGACCGCAAGGAGCGAGACAAAGAAATTTGGTTAGTTGTGTTGGATACCGCCACAGAAGGCAAACGTGGTGAAGGATCCACGCGGTCTCTTGGAAGAAACACAACTCGGGAAAAATCGGGGCGTGCGAATAGTGAAAACCCAGAAAAGTAATGGACACATTACTGGTATGAAACGAGTAAAGGGAAAAAGGCTTCACTGACCTAAGGAACTTAATTTAAGAAGAGTCTATGTGCGTGTCAGAGCAACGGGTTACACGGCAAAAAATAGGAAATAGCGTGGATCATTGTAGAGATGGAAAGGTTCTGGGTACAGTTTGACCACTAAATCTAAACCAGACATGGAACACGGTGTGGATTGTGGAGCCCATCAGCGGGCCGAAATACCTTTCGAACAGCAGGCCTTGCAAGCAAGCTGAGACGGGACGAAGAGAAGCGGCCAAAGAAAGGAGAAAGAGAGGGTTCGCTTGTTCCAGCTCCGGGCTGAAGCGGTCAGTGAATATTTGAGGCTACGACGACGATGATCTTGAAATAGTTTTAGAACCCTTGAATTGCAACTCGACGAGTCTTTCGAAATGGGAGAAATTAGGAGCAGAAGCTGGAACACTGTGCCCTGATAGGAAGGATCACGAAAGGAAATATTAGAGTTTTTAGGAGCATACGGTTTCTCATTGAGTGATGAAGTTGTAATCTACTCCAACATAATTACCTGACTCCAATAGGCTATTTGAGGTTGCTTATATAGTCCTCTAATTCCTCAACTCCCATCTTGCAGGGTTTACATCCACAGAGAAGGTTTAGACTCGATTAGCTGTGCCTGTTACTGGCTTTTGAGCTGAGTACGAGAAAATAAGTGGAATAAGTGGAACCTAGAGACTCAAAGGGAAATGGGTAGACAGAGAGGAGTCAGAATGCTTAGCTAATAGTGCAATCATCTTGTAGGGTTTACACTCACAAAGAAGACTTAGACTCTATTAGCTGTGCCTTTTACAGGCTTCTGAACTGAGTACGACAAGCGAAAAGACATTAGGTGGAACCTAAATAGAGGCTCAATATAGGAAAGTGGGTAGACAGAGAGAAGTCAGAATGCTTAGCTAATAGTGCAATTATCTTATAGGTTTACACCCTCAAAGAAGGTTTGGACTTGATCAGCTATGCCTGTTACAGGCTGAGTACGACAAATGACGTTAGGTGGAACCTAGAGAATCACGATAGGAAAGTGGGTACACAAAGGGTAGTAGTGCCTAGGTACTCGCGGTGTGCACTTTGACCTCGCAGGACGTTAAATCACACACCAGCAGTGGCAAGGGAGAAAGGAGTGGGAGGAGGAACATACGCCCTTATTTGTAACTGGAGGACCAATATCCGGGGTCCAACGGCTTAACGTGCCCATCCGACGTACGGCGGATATTTAATGGTTCGAACATTTCTAACCTACCTGCGGGATCAAACCGGAGACCCAGTAGGCAGAAGCGCTGACCACTAGATCACCCGCGGCCTTATTTGAGGCGGCAATGATGATGATGAAGATGAAATTCTAAAAAGGCTCAGTGTCCACTCAAACTTGGACGCGCTGCTCCTCTTGGAGGGACGGAAAAAAGTAAATTACGAAACAGGAACACAGATTGCGCTGATAGGAACAATCCCAAACAAAAAAACCGTGCTGAAGAGAAAGCGAGTTTTAGGAGTATAGGGTTGCCCATTAAGAAAAGGAAGTTGTAAGCTGCTGCCATAACACACAGTTCTCATACTGCACAGGCCGCAGAGAAGGGGAAAGGCTCCAGGAAAAGGAAGAACCTGAGAAGAAACACACAGAAAGGTCACACGATAACAAACATCCAGTTTTGCACCAGTGCCCTGAAAAGGGCTTTTTTTGCTATCTCCTTGGGCATGCGAAAATGATTGCGAACGTAATAGACACCGAAATGTTCACAGTAGGTGGGATGTTCAACAATTTCGCACTTTTAAAACCTTCGTTGCAGAAAAATAAAAAGAAACACAATATTATTATTTTTTAACACTAATTAATCCCAATAAGTTGATGGGTTTCTGAGGCATGTTTTAAAGATATTTATTTCTGGTGCTTTATCCAAAATGCACTTGGGCCTCTTATATTTAACTGGATTATTAATGTCATAGTTAAGGGACTATCTCACTATAGGGTTAAAGTGATCTTTGGCTTTTTCATAGTACCATAAGCCTAGTTCGTATAATGTAATGAATTGAGTTGATGTTTAGTTTATTTGCGGGACCAGCGACGATTAGAATTTTTCCGAGACTCACTTATTAACGTGGAAGGAGCGATGATTTCTGTTTGGTGTTCCTGATCCACGTCGAGTGTTTGGATTAATTATCTATTCGCCTCCTAGTTATTTGTTCAGTTCTTGCTTTCCATCTTTGGTGAATCCCCAGCATTGTGCGGGGTTCCATGAAGCAACCTGCCATGTAGTTTGGCAGTTAATCACATGTGAGTCTGGAGAATTCAAGGCAGCTGTGGTGCAGTGATAGAATGTCCGTCGCGTAACGGGAAGACCCTGGGTTCGATTCCCGGTGGTGGCCGATGATAATTTTACCGAGACTCATTTATTAACGTGGAAAGAGCGATGATTCCTGTTTGGTGTTGAATTAATTATTTCTAATTTCATGATTAAAGACACTTCCATGTAGTCCTGTCATAATTCTAAGAGTTTTGTTCTGGAATGACGTGATTTTCTTTTTGCATTTTTGTGCACATACTCCAAATGGCACTACCATATGTTATGATATGATTTCCACCACAACGATTTATTTTTTTGGCTCAGGTTTCTATTTCTTATAATGGGCGTGAAGCATCCCCTGAGACTAAGTGCTTTCGCAAGCGTTTCTGAAATGTGCCTATTCCAGTTAAAACTGTGATCCATAATTAGGCTATGGTATTTACCTTATTTTACGCAGGAAATGTTTTTTCCATAAAATTCAATTTCAAAGTTTGGGCTGTAATTTCTAACTTTTTTAGAAAACAAAATGACCTAAGTTTTATCTCTCTCTCAGTGCTAATTTTAATTTCCCAATCTAGAAAATACTTTTCTAGATTTTAACGTAGTATTGCAGTATAAATACTGCTTGGTTATTTGAGGCTGCGACCCCTCTCTTTTACAGATCAAGAGCTGACGGACGTCGGTGAGGCGAAGAGAACTGCTGTCTATGTGTACCAGTGGCGAATATTCAAGGCTAGCTAAGAAGAACTACTGGCGTATATTCGAGGCTAGGTAGGCTAGCTAAGGAGAACCAGTGGCGTATATTTGAGGCTAGGTAGGCTAGCTAAGAAGAACCAGTGGCGTATTTTCGAGGCTAGGTAGGCTAGCAAAGAAGAACCAGTGGCGTATATTCGAGGCTAGGTAGGCTAGCAAAGAAGAACCAGTGGCGTATATTCGAGGCTAGGTAGGCTAGCTAAGAAGAACCAGTGGCGTATATTCGAGGCTAGGTAGGCTAGCAAAGAAGAACCAGTGGCGTATATTCGAGGCTAGGTAGGCTAGCTAAGAAGAACCAGTGGCGTATATTTGAGGCTAGGTAGGCTTGCTAAGAAGAACCAGTGGCGTATATTCGAGGCTAGGTAGGCTAGCTAAGAAGAACCAGTGGCGTATATTCGAGGCTAGGTAGGCTAGCTAAGAAGAACCAGTGGCGTATATTTGAGGCTAGGTAGGCTAGCTAAAAGAACCAGTGGCGTATTTTCGAGGCTAGGTAGGCTAGCTAAGAAGAACCAGTGGCGTATATTCGAGGCTAGGTAGGCTAGCAAAGAAGAACCAGTGGCGTATATTCGAGGCTAGGTAGGCTAGCTAAGAAGAACCAGTGGCGTATATTCGAGGCTAGGTAGGCTAGCTAAGAAGAACCAGTGGCGTATATTCGAGGCTAGGTAGGCTAGCAAAGAAGAACCAGTGGCGTATATTCGAGGCTAGGTAGGCTAGCTAAGAAGAACCAGTGGCGTATATTTGAGGCTAGGTAGGCTTGCTAAGAAGAACCAGTGGCGTATATTCGAGGCTAGCTAAGAAGAACCAGTGGCGTATGTTTGAGGCTAGGTATGCTAGCTAAGAAGAATCAGTGGCGTATATTCGAGGCTAGCTAGGCTAGCTAAGAAGAACCAGTGGCGCGTACTCAAGGCTAGCTAGGCTAGCTGCGAAGCCCAGAGAATGCACAAACAAAAGTCAATTATCAACGGTATTAAGATATGTCGATGCTTTCGGTGTGAAAGAAACACAAGCGGATTCGCTTCTTTCGATTATGAGAATCAGTGTGGCGAGCGGTGATGAACGGCATAACGCAGGTAGGTCTTCGAGAGCCTTCTCTGTTCTGATGCGAAGAGCTTCCACCATACTATTGCCTACTAGCGTTTCCATGACAACATGAATGAGCTATGGAGGTGAGTGGGTCATTGCTTTGCGCAACGGTTCGCTTAGAATAGAGAAGACTTCGGACTACCTCAGTCCCTCAATGCTTCCAGCGCATGTTCCGCGAGAGTTGTTTCAGTTTTTGTGTGAGGTGTCAATGAATTAAAATCAGTTATATTATATCTTTAATTAGTGGTTTTGTTGGAGTCGAATTGTTTTGATAAATTTTGTGATAGCTTCCCTGGACATCTACTATCATAGCTTAAAGAACTCTATTCTTCAAATTTTGATACAGCTCGATTAAAAAACGAACTGAAGGTGTTTAATTCCCTCGATGAATACAAAACAAATCAGTAAGAGACATTACTTGTTACATAAAGTTGAATAATTGGACATAGTGTTTGTTGAGGTGTACAAATTAGCAGAACTAATATTAAACTTTTCATCAACAACTGCAACTGCCGAAAGAAGTTTTTCCGTGTTAAAAAGAATCAAGATATACCTTAGAGCCACACAAGGACATGCACATTTCGATATTTAAAAAACATTTTTTTTAAATATGGAAAAGTACTCGGAAGAAACATTTTTATGAAAACGAAACACTCAAGTTCCCACAAAAGGAAAGAAGAATGGAGTTCATGTACAAATAAGTCTTCAAATCCTAATTATCATAAGTATTTGGTATCATGTTAGCAATAGCATGTACCTAAAATTTTGAAAAAAAAATGTTACTTCTATTACTGAACAATTAAAAAAAAACCTACGCAATTTTTAAAGAACAATACTGGGGTTGAGATATCCCAGGTCTTGGGCCCAAGATGCGCCACTGATGTGTACGATTGCGGGACCATCGAAGATGAAATACAATACAATCGTAATTGCTTGCAATTGTGATTGTGCTAAAATTAAAAGAGCATACCAATAGAAAATCACATTTCAGTTTTCTAAAAACGAATTTACTATTTTTTATTTTTTTTATTTTAAGCAGTCAAAAATCTATAAAAGAAAGTAAAAAATAAATAAAAATTATTGTAAAATCCAAGCGTGTGTGAAATCCAACAACAAAGGGACAAAAAGCCTAGTTCTCCGCTTTTCTTGAATACTTTCTTTTACGTAACCTAGGTCTGTAATGATGTTTTAATATGAAACATCGGATAATTCAGCATGGAAAAATAAACTTTTATAGAGATGACTTCCAGTTTTGTTTACTTCGTAAACATCGTAAATGGGTCCGTCATTATCCAACAGAACACAATGCTTTTCAGCGACAGCGATAAAAACATGCTGGATGCATTTTAAGGACCTCTCATTGTAGGGAGTGCAACACAGTAAAATCTCGAAAATCCGTTGTCGTTGCAAACAGAGATCTTTCGCAAGAGCGAACTTTCTGTAAACCAGAATCCCTTCCGTATTTATTGTATTGTGTAGCTCAGTTTTATGTTTAACAATAAAACCAAATTGCACAAAATAAGGAAAGTAATAGAAATATCTACAATACCCTTTCCGTCTTGTGAAAAAGTTTTGGGAGAAGCATACACACACACAGATGACGCCTTTCTCAGGCAAAATAATATGTATAATAATATACAGGGTGTTCCAAAATTACACTGGCCTACAAAAAAAACGAACTCTTTTTCTGTCACAAAGATGTTATTGGCCAATATTTATAGTATTTGTCGCGCTGAATTCAATAATAAAAACCATTTTTCTGTATCACTTAAGCTTTTTGTGACAGTTACGTAAACATTTTACATTAATGGCATGTACGCTAAGAAAATTAATTAATGTTCAACGTATCTAAAAGGTCTTAGTTGAAGATTTCCTGGAATACTTTGTCTCAGGAAGGTCCCTTTTGAGAGTCCAGCAGTAATCTGCTAACATAATTGAACTCCACTGTCCTTTCTATCTCCTTTCGATGCTTGAAATGTCCTGATGAAAGCGTTCACCGTGTTCTTCACTTACGGCGCCCAGGTTTTCGGGAAAGAAATCTAAGTGAGAGTAAAGGAAGTGGATCTTCAGAGACATATTTCAGCCTAAGTCTTCATATGCTTTCAGCATCTCATGTACTACAACCGTATAGTTGTCAGACGTTTTGTTGCCTAAAACGATTGTCACTAAATTCTTGAAAGAAACCCATTCGAGTTTTTTCTAAGTCATTCAAACGTCCTTCAAAAGTTTCATCTTTCATTAGTTCTCTAATTTGTGGTCCTACGAAAATTCCTTCTTTAATTTTTGCATCGCTAATTTTGGGGAACTTTTCCTTCAAGTACAAGAAACCACTTCCATTTCTGTCCATGGCTTTCACAAAATATTTCATCAAACCTAATTTGATATGAAGATGTGGGAGATAGATGTTTTTGGGATCAACTAAAGGAGCATTCATTACAGTTTTTCCACCAGGTTTACGTAAGAGATATACATGAAGGCCGTGTCTTCCTTTTGAAATGACGTTTACGATCCCGGTTGTCCCACTCGCACAAAAAACAGCAAAATTTAGTGTATCCAGACTGTAACCCAGCAGCATAGCGATCACCTTGAGGTCTCCACATATGTTCCAAAAGAATTTTTCATACTGTATCTTGTTTAATATAATCTTCACAGTTTCATAGATTTCTTTCATATTAATAGCATGTGCTAGTGGAACTGATGGGAATTTGTTTCCATTGTACAAAAGGACATCTTTTAGGCTAACGCTTGACGAATCTATAAACAAACGCCATTCCCGTGCGTTATGAGCATGTCCTGTAGTGTCCATCACTGATGAAATATCATAACAGTAATCTATATCTCCTTCTTGCGAGAAAAACTCCTTGAAATCTTCTTGACGATTTCGAAAGTAGCATACCCTAGTTCCGCGATCAAGAAGGTCCCACCCTTTTAGTCGTGGTCACAAAAGTTCTGCCTGCTTTTTAGAAAAATTTAAATCACGAACTAAATAATTTAGGTCTCCTTGTGCCAATAAATGAGGCTCATTAGAAATGTCGAAACATGCATCATGTCGATCACTGTGATCTTCATTCTGATCCTCTTCAGACCTTGAATTTTCATTCATATCGGTTGATACCGGGTGAGGTGGTATTGGCATATCATCATTGTGGGGATTAGGTCGCATCGCTGAAGGTAAGTTGGGATATTTTAAAATGTGTTTCGACTTACTTGTGATTCCCTTTGTATTTGTTATACAAAAATAACAGTCCGAAGAATGATCTTTCGGCCCTCTCCACACAATGGGAACTGCAAATGGCATATGGCGAGAACCGTTTGCCCACCTCGCTAAAAGTCTTGAACATGTAACACAACAAATATGTGGGGCCCAACTCTTGTCCTGATCTCCTACTTTGCAACCAAAGTAAAGCTGATATTACTTTCGTATTAACGGGGTATTATAGCATTTGAGGTTTGAATGTCAATTCACCGCACACATAACGAAACGTATCCGGATGGTTAAGGCACTTGCGTGGCATTTTTTTAGTTTTCACACACAAACAAAAGCTACTGATAAAGAGCAATTGCGCAGCGTTCACCTCTGCTGTCTACAGAGAACTGAGGCATAAGACGTAGTCGAGTGAGAAGCCGGGAAGGGTGCAGGTAGCACCATGCCTTTGACTCATTCGCACGTGACGATAACAACTCCCCTGCCTTTGATAAAATACGAACGCAACAGAGTCTGTATGTCACCTGCAGCTTTTTTTTCTTTTTTTTTCTCATATGAATAAACGATGCTATGAGCTCCAAGTCAATAATGGAATTATTTCTCCTAAAAAAAACTGTCTTTAACGTAAAAAAATTAAAAACCATATTCTGATATCTCTAAAACTATACGTAATAGCAAAATTTGGATAGCAAATCTGGATTCCTCGTATGAAAATACTAATGAATAAAAAAATTATGTCTGGGACAAAACATGTGTTTTACCAGTGTTATCTTTACAGCTTTGACCCTCAATAAAAACCTAAACGAAATAAGATAGTGAAGTTCTGTTTTTTGTACATGTAACAGCAACGCACAAAGTTTTATTGGTAGGCAAAAAGCGTTTGTTTACTTTCAGGTACGACCCTGAATATGTGATGCCTACTCCACACGAAAAGGCCCAGTGTGTGACATGGTTCATAGAGACGAAGTCAGACATACAAGTCCAAATTAATTTCGGTACCAAATACAGACGTAATCGTCCATCCAAACGCTCAATACGCAAGTGGCACAAGAAGTTTATGGAGACTGGCAGTGTGCTTCATAAAAAGGGCGCTGGACGGCCAAGCACAAGTGAAAAGGATACGGAACGTGTTCGACAGAGTTTCCTACGAAGTCCATTCGTATGGCTTGCAGGCACTTGGAGTTACCATCTAGAACGATACACAGGGTGCTGGACAAGCCCTTGCACCTGACTGCCTACAAAGTGCATTTCACACAGGGGCACTGCACCTCGAGGAAAAACCGAAACGTTTCGATCTTGCTGTTGATATGCTGCTCATGTTTGATAATAAGGAAGGTTTCCTGAAACGTTCTTTATTCAGCGATGAGGCAACGTTTCATGTCTATGGTGTTACCAACAGGAAATACTACAGAATTTGAGGGTCTGGAAACCCACATGCCGTCCGTGAGATTAAACGTGACAGCCCTGTAACATCTAGTGCGGTCTCCTGCAAAACCGCACCATCGGTCCATTCTTTCTCGCCGAAAACACAGTCACATCCAGTGTTTATTTAGACACGCTGTGTGAGTTTGCTAACCTCCAATTGGAAGGAATGCAACCGGCTATCATCTTCCAGCAGGACGGTGAACCACAGCACTGCGCACTTCGTGTTTGTGAGTTTCTTGATGGAACCTTTCCGGAGCGATGGACTGAACGGGATGGTCCAGTTCCTTGGCCTCCACGCTGACCGGATCTTACCCTCTAGACTTTTTTCTGTGGGGTTATGGGAAGTATATTGTGTACCACACAAAGGTTCCTGATGTGGATGAGCTGAAGCACAGGATTGCAGCTGCCACCACAACAATTATTGAGGTCATGCCCAGGAGAGCATGGCATCCGTCTGTCCGTCTGCACGATAAATCGCGTGAAAATGGTTCTATTTCGATGAAATTTTAGTATATGATAGGGGACACTGGATACGAACCCCATTGAAAATGGACGAAATGGGGTCAAAGATCAGGACATAGGAGAGGGATTCATTCCATTGCCCTTATGCGTTATAACCTTCGTAAAAATTGTTCGATTTCAATGAAATTTTAGTATGTCGTAGGGGAACATTTGCGGACAAATTCTGTTGAAAATGGGCGAAATAGGGTCAAAGGTCAGGATATAAGAACGGGATCCATTCCATTCTCCTTATGCGTCATAATGTACGTAAAAATGGTTCGATTTCATTGATATTTTAGTATGTGGTAATGGATCACCTGGGAACGAACCCTGTTGAAACTGGGCGAAATGGGGTCAAAGGTCAGGACATAGGAGCGGGATCTATTCCATTGCCTTTATGCGTCATAACTTATTTAAAAATGCTTCGATTGCGACAAAACCTTATTATGTTGTTCCGGAAGTACACCGAAATCATTCTGTTGAATATCATAGATATTGGATAAAAGGTCAGGGAACAGGAGCGAGATTTAATCCACAGCCGTTATCCTCATAACTTGATTAAAAATGTTTGTCATATTGCAACAAAACTTTAGTATGTTGCTCGGGAGGTATACTGAATCAATTCTGTTGAATATCATCGAAATGGGATCAAAGGTCAGGACACAAGAGAGAGATTTATTCCACAGCCATTATCTTCATAACTTTAGTAATGATTTCTGGTATGTTGGAAAGCGTATAATAATTTGCATGCGTTTACTAACGTGTTCACTATGGGCAAGATATTTGAAGTTTTGATGCCAAAATTAAGGTTATATTTTTTACAAATGTTTTTCAGGGAAGAAGCCGTTGGAAGATGGTAATTCGTGGAACCTATAAATTTTAACCTAGGAGGCTTTCGATATAGGGTGGTAGAGTTAGAATTTCGGAGTTTTTTTCAAAAGACGATCCCCAATATGGTCAACGTATCCGTGAAGCCACGTAATGTCCCGGATTCTCTCTATTTCGAGTCTACGAAGACGCAGGTTGGAAGAATGGGTGAGGGCTCGTTTTAGCATAAACCTGATGGCTGAAAGTCTGTAGTTCATAGGGTGGGCAGATTGGAAAGGAATGATGGTAGGATTCGTGGATGGGTTTTTGTAAACAGAATATTGCAGGTGGAGTTGTTAATCTATTTTATTTTAAGTTTTTAACAATTATGCGTGTTTTTATTCATATCGAGTGCTATCATGTCTTGAAGGTGAACCTACTTCAGTTTTGGTATTTTAACGGCACGAATTAAAATATTTCATTTTTTTTTCTAAACATTTTCTTCGTTTTCATTGTAACGGTGCTTCTAAGAAGTAAAGGTCAAATCCCTTTATAACGAACTTTAAGTAGATCTAAAATGGTTTCGCTGAATAACCAGCTGGATCGTACCAAGCACTACCCGAGGATAAACATTTAATATGAATTCCATACATTCTTATTTTTATTGCCGTTAATGATTGTGTTGTATCTCCTCCTGAAATTTCAAATCACGAATAATTTTCACCTTTTTTATGAACTCTATGTTCATAGATTTTGCTAGCAGTGCAATAATAGTACATATTATGTTTGGAATAGATGAACAGGAAACAAATCTTAGTTATAAGTTCGTAACATCTATTTACAGCTATGCTATTTCCATTATGTGCTAAGCAATTTCTTTCCTGTGTCTTTTAGTTTCTGTTTCCGTAGCTTTAGCTTCAGTCAAGGACTTCCTTAAAAGAGAAGGAATGTAATGAAAATGATTTTCCACAAACGCATGCTTTATGAACCGTAGTTAGAATTAATATGGTACAATTAACTCTAGACCCGTGTCGTATATCGGCAGCCCGACGTACATTTGTCGCCAGGAAAAACCCAACCACCGATAGAATCTTCTTATTAACCTGTTGACATCCACTGCAAAGTATAGGCCTCCCCCAGGCTTTTCCAACTTCCTCGATACTTAGCTTCAGTACAACATTTAGCACCTCTAAGTTTCTGAAGGTCATCTTTCCATCTTATTTTCTAGAGCCCTCCTCGTCTCCTTCCATCTTTCAGTTGCCATTCTGCTATTAACCTCGTCCATCTTTCGTCTTTCAGTCTTAAAACATGTCCAGCCCATCTCCACTTTGATTCTTTTATTACTTTTATAATATATATTTATCATGTTCTTTCTCTTATAATTTCATTTCTAACTCTATCTCTTCTTGTTATTCCTAACCCATGGAATAAAAATGCCCAAATAAGGGAAGCTGTTTTGCTTTTCGAGATGCACAAGTAACAGGAAGATTTTCAAACGCCAGTGGAAGCGCAGGCACGCACGATCAAGGTCACATAGGTGTTTTAGCTTTCTAGTTCCTGTAGAAATAAAGTGGTAAATTCTGTGGGAGAAATATTCTTTTCGCAATACGTGGAGATATTTCAGAATGGTTAATAAAGCAATCGGACATCTCTGAATTGCCTGTATTTACTGTTCTTCACGTAACATTAATCACATCAGAAAAGTTGAAAATGTTCTGATACATAATACTTAGATACTTGGGACTTGGTCGTCCTGGGTGGGGTAACGGATAGTATACTCGAACAAAAATCGAGAGATGCGGGTTCAGTTTCCGCTCCAGGACGATCTAGTTTTCAAGTTTTTTTTATATGATTAATGTTACGTGAAGAAAAGTAATTACAGACAATTCAGAGAATGTCTGATTGCAGTGTTGACGATACTAACGTGGTACATATTTTTGCTTCTAGTAAGATACCGTTCAGAATTATGACCATTGCAACTCGAACAACAAGTCAAAAATATCTGCCAAATTTTGAAGTATCTATCTAGATTTCCCGATTAGTTATGCCTTACACACACACACACGCACACACGCGCACGCACACATTCACCCTTATACACACACACAGACATTCCCTTTCTTACGCTTTCGAACCGTAGGATAAAGGAGCGTATATGCTCCAGTTTGTCCATCTGTCCGTACGATAACTCACGTAAAAATGGTTCGATTTCGATGAAATTTTAGTATGTTGTAGGGGACCACCTGGGGACGAACCCTATTGAAAATGGGTGCAGTGGGGTCAAAGGTCAGGACATAGGAGCGGGATGCATTCCATTGCCCTTATGCGTCATAACTTGCGTAAAAATGGTCCGCTTTCGATGAAATTTTAGTACGTCGTAGTTGACCACCTGTACTGAAAATGGATAAAGTGGGGTAAAAGGTCAGGACATAGGAACGGGATGCATTCCATTACCTTTATGTGTCATAACTTGCGTAAACATGGTTAGATTTCGATGAAATTTTAGTATATGGTAGGTGACCGACCACCTGGGGACGAAGTCTACTGAAAATGGACGAAATGGGGTCAAAGGTCAGGACATAGGATCAGGATCCATTCCATCGTCCTTATGCGTTATAGCTTACGTAAAAATGCTTCGTTTGAGACAAAACTTTATCATGTTGCTCCGGAAGTATACTTTACCGGTTCTGTTGAATATAATCGAAATGGGGTCAAAGGTCAGTTCATAGGAGCGATATTTATTCTACAGCCATTATCTTCATAACTTGAGTAATGATTTCTGGTATGTTGGAAAGCGTATCATAATCAATGCATTGCATGATTTTACTAACTTGCATTATTATAGATAAGAATTAGATGCATGTTCCACTGAAATGTTGGCTTGCTGAGCAAAAAGTTTGTTCCGCTTGCTACTAAAAAGTTTAATGATGCAAGAAAGACATACACGCTCCTCTCATTCTGCAAAGTAAAGGCCGTTGTTTTTACAGTCCTTTGTCAACGTTCCACCAGAGCTACGATCCCACGGCGGCAACATTATGCAGGCTTTGAGGACGGTAACTCTTTGATGTAGAATCCACAAGTACCAATGATCTACCATTGAGGCGAAGTGCTGTCCTTGTAGGAAATGAGCCATTTGAGTAAAACAAAGTAGTAGATGCATGGGGAAAGGTTCGGAATGTACGAAGGATGTGGTACGTATTTCCGTCTTCCAATTCCTGTAGTTTTCGGCAGACCACTCTGGAGGTGTGACTCGGGCCATTATTTGTCAGGAGCAACGCTAGCTTCCTACTGATGATCGCTGGGAAGCGTTGGCGCTGAGCATCATGAACAAGCTGCAGTTATCTGGCATAGAAGTTCCTTTCTAGAGCCTGACCATCTGGCACAAGTTCCCAGTGCACAGGATTTTCATTATCCCACCGCATGACATTCCTTTCGAACCTCCCTCTTTGCATATGCTTCCTGAAGTAGCCTCATCCACTGATTTCCAGTGGTAGAATAACGTAGGAAAATGTACTTTGTATCCCGTGTGTCGATATGACGCAGATACTCGTCGTCTTGTGGATTTGACAGCAATCTGTAACAGAGACCGACGCGTTATGCTGCCCGCTGTGATGTCAATTCATAGAGAACCATTCAACGACGTCTAGAGGATAAACCAAGCTAGTAATAATGACGAACGTTTGAAACGGGTCTGTCCTGGCCGTGTTTTCCAAATTAAGGCCAGTGTAGACATATGTACTACGTCACACGTTGGCTACCACAATGCCACAGTCCATCGTTGCTGCATACGAATAATATGCACAGCAGTCGGTCCGGAAACGGTCTGCCTACAGTAGGGCTGCAGAACATTTTTGAGATTGTGAGCCCTACCTGGATGCAATCTTCTAAATCGATTCTTTCGCGTGCTCATGGGAATTTCGAGAAAAATATACGCAAAGTGAAGTCAATGCCAACCATATACTCCTATTATTGCTCAAATATTGACGTGTGCAATGGGTCTGCGAAGATTTCGAAAAGTGTCACACCAGTTCACATGTTTGTGCGACAATCTAGCTGGCGCCAAACTGGAGTGAAACTTCGTCTGTGAACATTTCTCACTGCTTTCGTCAGCGCTCAAAAGGTGCATTGGTCCATTCCTCCTGGTCCAGAGAGAGAGAGAGAAGTAATGGTGTGTTTTACTGTAGTCAGTAAATCCTCACATCTCATCTTCGCTTGTCTCCTGATGTTCCTTCGAATTATGGTCAGGGAAAAATCATTTCGCCTACCTCTGGAAGCTATCACACACACACACACACACACGCACAGTTGTAGGACACATGTGTGTGTGACGCCCATGTGATCAACGCAACAATCAAGGGAATGTCATCGAACGCCATACTACCCGAACAGCGAACATTATGATTTGATGAGCCATCTCCTGTGATTCTCACGACTGTTACCTATTTATTACGGGATAAATCTGACAATGGAATGGTGTATCCAAAAATTCCTCGAACGCGTTCCTATAGCGTTCGTGGCAGCGTTAAACAACGTACTGATAATACCCGATCTCATACTACAAATGCATCGAGGAAGTCTCTACAAGGTGTAAATACGCTACTTGGGACAGCCAGATCCCCAGATTTGTCACCCTTTGAACATGCCTAGGACATGATGTGATGACACCTCCGTACTGTGCTCTAAGTACCTCCGATAATAGGTGTCCCGTAATATCATCTCGAAGAAGCGTGGTGGTCAGTGCCTTAAGACTCTGTGAGGCTTCTGCACAAATCCGTTCCGCCGAGGATGGCCAAATTCATTGCTCGTCAGAGAGGAAAAGAAATCCGGCATTATAAAATTTCATTTCGGGAATTAATTTTATTTCTTAATATCATCTTAAGATGACATTTTTTATGAATCTGCTATCCACCTGGTGTATGCAGTCAATCTCGCAGTATTTGTGAAGTATTTGTGACACTTCATCCAGCGTTGCAATATTTTTTTGATAAGGTTCCTCTGTACTTGAAAGATCCAATTAAGTGTATTACTAATGTAGTTAATGAGTTGAATCTTTCTAGTAGTCCATTTGTTACGGATTTGTAACATAGCAGCATATGCATATTATTTCGTATGCATATTTTTACATGGTAGGAATTTTCACCCGAAAGTGGATTCAGCGAACGTCCGCTTATAGCGAGGGTTTCGGTCGGTCCCAAATACCTCGTTATAATAAGTGGGTTCTATAATTATGAAACGCATATAGCGTATGAAATCTGTTTATTTTCGTGGTGTAGTCAGCACAAATATTCGCCAAGCTTTCGCACTCCACTGGGAGGCTTTTTCAAGGCAATGATAGACACATTTTTGTGTCTATCATTTTTGTGTCTATCATTGCCTTGAAAAAACCTCCCAGTGGAGTGCGAAAGCTTAGCGAATATTTGTGCTGACTACACCACGAAAATAATAAACGGATTTCATACGCTATATGCGTTTCATAATTATTCAACTCTGGTGTATTTAAAAAAAGTGGGTTCTAGTTCATTTCATCAACCCCATAGTTTTTTTTTTTTATTTCTCAATTTCGTTAACTCCCTAAAATGTATAGTTCACAAGAACCCCTGAAAGAAAGAGAACATATAAACCTATAAGATGGAAGATTTGCACAGTGACGTACACCACTTTCAGGAAAAATACTGCTTATTCATATTTACTAACAGTGGGTGAGAACTCGAGGCTTTTGAACTTGCCTCACATCCTTTTTTTCTTCTATTATTGTTCTATTAAGCCTGCTTTACGTAAGTCTAATCGCAAATCTGGAATAAGAAGAGGCAGTTTATTCTCTTTTGCAAATAATATTAAGACGGCAATGATTCTCTTGTAGCAATGTTCGAGGGATTGCTCAAGTTTCCGGAGCAACTGTTGTAATGTCCGTGGAATATAGATGTCGGAACACTACACAAATCAGTTCTTAATAATTTCGCTTCTTAGCGAATCAGAAGTCACTAAAATAACTTCAGAAAAAAGTTTGTTTACAGACTGATTCCTTTATTCTCCGTCAACAGATCCTTGAGCAGTAACTTTCCAACAGAAAATAACACTTAATCGCCGAACATTAAACGTACCAGATTAGTAGTAAACTTCAGAACTAAATAACGTTGACTGGTAGAACTCTTGACGATAAATATCAGCACAATACGCAGCCTTTAAATAGACACAACTTTAACTAAACAACATCTCTTTTACAACTAGCATTTATAATGAATTAGCTTTATTTTCTTTCCGCTAAGCTAATTAATATGAATGATGCTCTACCTACCAGATAGCTAATGATGTACTTGTACTAAGCTTCAAAATAGTGAATTCAAAAGGGTGTTGTTACTAGTTAATTACGAACGTAAATAAAGTCTTAACGCTGGTTATTTATGGTAAGAAACTAATTGTAAACCTAACAGCCAGACAG
This sequence comes from Macrothele yani, assembly GCA_039090855.1. NCBI lineage: Eukaryota > Metazoa > Arthropoda > Arachnida > Araneae > Macrothelidae > Macrothele > Macrothele yani. The sequence goes on from CM077004.1 coordinate 40,857,713, forward strand.
ATATCTGACAAAAACTATGAATTGAGAAAAACTAACTTACACAAACTTCTTTATTATAAGACTCTTGGTCATCTAAAACACACACACACAACTTGTTTTACAATAATGAAGAATCTCTCCTCATAACAACACAATCTCTCCTCGTATTACAAACGCTCTCCGTAAACAACCATGCTCTCTCATAACAACAACAAAAGCTCTCCCTAAGTCTCGATGAACGCGCCTATATACTAGCTACCACCACGTCATGACTTACACTCATTGCCAGATCTCATTCAGCGGGTGAAATAATATTTCGTTCAGTAAGAAGATAATTTACATAGTAAAATAAAATAACCAGAGATAGTAAAATCAAAAGGAAAGGGAATATAGAGTATACGTTACACATTGACTTCCACCATCAACAGACACACACTGCTTCTACTCAAACATTACGCACCCATGAACCATTACATTATGACCACCTACCTAATAAGCTGTAGGACCCCCTTTAGCCCGCAAAACAGCGTCCACTCGGCAAGGCATTGATTCGATGACGTGGCGATAGGTATCCTGGGGTATCTGGTACCATAATGTCAACAGTATAAGTCCTCCAGTTCCTTTACAATTCGGGGTGATGGTGATTTAGTGCAAACCAGCTTTTCCAAGTCAAACCACAAATGTTTGAGGGCAGATAATCAACAAGGAGTATTACTATCAAGTTTTGCGGCGTTTTGAGGGACGCAGTTCGTTGCAAAAGACTGGCATTGCATGAGAGTGGCGAGTGGAAACTGTAACATAACAACGCACGTGCCCATGCATCAAAACGTTTGCAGAAGTTCTTGCTAAGGACCGCATTGCACAAGTCCGACAGCCACCCTATTCGCCAGACCTCGCTCGGCGCGCCTTTTTTCTCTCTTCCCAAAAATCAAATACCACTTGAAAAGAAAAAGTATTTCAAGATATTGAGGAGATACAACAGAATACAACGAAGCAGTTGTTCGCTATTTCAGAAGATGACTTGAAAAAATTCTTCGAGTAATGGAAACTGCCCTGGGCTAAGTGTGTGACTTCGGAAGGGGACTATTTCGAAGGCGATTAAGTTTCTAATCTCTAAGTCTTCTACATTTTTTTTAATAAATGCAGTCTGTGTACTTTTTAATCACACCTTGTGCACGATTACGTTCAGGAAAAGTACTGCATATTCATATTTATTAATAATACAGGTGAGAACACGAGCTTCTTGAACTCTCCTCATGAACTTTTTTTTTATTGTATACATGTAATCGGTTTATGGCGTCTGACGTTGCCTTCCGATCTCCAAGAGTTTTTCCCATCGTTCTCTATCTAAGTACCATTCTAGCATCAGGACATTTTGACTAAGTGCTCTGTTTATTCCATCAGACCATGTTCTTGTAGGACGGCTCTATTTTTTTGTTTGATTGATTTAAATTCTATGGCAATTTTGGGCAGACTTTCATGGGTCGTTCTTTTTACATGACCAGACCAACGCAATTGTCTCTTCTGTATGTCTTCTAAAATTGTTTCTTTCACTTAAATCAATTCTTTAATCCTTTCATTCGTTATTTTCTGTCTTTTTGACACTCTACATGATCTTCTTAAAGTATGCTACAACTAAGTAAATTTCTCCGTCATCTTTGCGGCATCGAAACCGAGTCACCTCACTCCGGAGTAAGTCGCTCTCCCAACTGAGCTACGCGGACGTATGCTCTCGCTGCTATCCGCCTTTATCTCATGTGCGTCCTGCGATGCAAGCATGACACAATACATCTCTACGGCTGTTGTTTTCTTTCTATCCGCTTCGGTTAATCTCCAGGCATAGGCCGTATACAGTACAGTAAGATGTTCTTAACAATACTATTATAAATACTCCATTTTCTTTTTCTGGTTATTTCTTCACTCCACCAGATTCCATTCAGGCGTTTAACAGCTTTTCTTCCCTGTACAATTCTATTTCTTAATTTCATTGCATCTCTACCTTCTTGTGTAATTTGAACACCTAGGTATTATAATGATCACATCTTTTAATTTCTTCGTTGCTGTAGGTTTGTTTCATTACTTCCAATGCCTAAATATTTTGTTTTATTGAAATTCATATTTAATCCTCATTTTTCATATTTTTATTTTATTTTTCCAGTCATATGCTCCAAATCAAATTTATCTTCTGAAAGAAGTACCTGATCATCAGCGAATTGCAAAGTAAATACCATTGTTCCATTTAAATTAATCCCTATTGATCGACACTTCCGTTTCCATTCTTTCAAAGCCTGTTCCACATAAATCTTAAGTAATGTTGGAGATATGCCACATCCCTGTCTTAATCCTTTAGTCACTAGGAATCCTTTTGAAGTTTTCTGGCCCCTTTTTAATTTTGTTATTGACACTTGATAAAGTTCTTTGACTACTTTGACAATCGTAGTATTAATATTGGTACCTTTTCATTGTTATTTTACTCGTATTAAATCTACTTTACTATTCCAGATTAGCAAATCTGGAATAAGTAGAGGCAGTTCATTCTCTTTTGCAAATAATATTACAAAGGCAATTATTCTTTTCAAGCAATATTCGAGTGACTGCTGAAGTTTGCGTTGCAAATGTTCTTTTCGGAGAGAAATAATTCCTGGGAGGCATTCACTCACTCTGCCATGTAAGAACAACCAGGTTGTACAAGCCGTGTCTTGCATTACAAGCAATGTAAAAGAATGAAACATCAGACAATGTTTAATAAATAAAGGTGAATACATTAAAGCGATAAATAAAGCCCAGTACGTTATCAATACATTACTGCACATATGTGAATAAATTTAGTATATCCGTTCAACAGCAACGGAAACTAATTTCTTTTTTATTAGAAAGAGTTTCACGAGAACGCCGAAAATACTTTCCTTACATTATTTTCGTAGCGAGAAGAAATTTTATTAACTACCGTTATGGAATGTCGAAGCACTGAATACATAATGACAGTTTCGATCAACCGTACTTCACAAATTCCTCTTTAAAATTGGTTTATCCGATACATTTTCTAAACGTAATAAACCGACATCAAATATTCCTCTTAATGCTGTAAAATTGGATAAATTATAATTCCTGTAAGTCTGTAGGACATAAACGGGAGTGTTATCCCCTCTTTCCGTGCGTCCATTCAGTGGCTTTGGCATATTGTCTGCAAAAGAAATACATTGTTTTTCTTTTTTGGAGTGATGTATCTGTTTTCTGTTAGTGGCATCTGAGGAACAAGTATATATATGCGAATAGGATTAGCAAGACAAAGTTTCTTCATTCTAAATCCAACAGGTATTTGAGTGTTGATCGAATTAAGAACCGCGGGAAGCCTGTGCTTACTATCTTTCGTAAAAGAATAAATTCCCAAGGGGAAAGATGGAAAGAATTTGTTAATGATCGTGTTGTATCGAAGGAAAGAGAAACACAGTTTAAGAAAGTATTAAGTTCGTGCCCGAGATAAAAGTATACGTTAGGAAAAGGAATTAATGCACGTTCTAAATAAAATTTAACTCTGTTAGAGATGAAGGATGCTTATAAAATATACTGAGTACATATGTATAAGAGTTTTAGTTAATTTTTTCGATACTATTTATGAGATATCTGAATGCAGCTAACATTATGAAACATTTATTCCCCATTAGAATGAGGGCTGCTGCAAAATTCTTTAAATGCATTGGACAAAGAAAAGTGCGCAATGAATAACTGAAGAATTTAAATTTAAATAGCATGTGTCGCTTCTGTTATTAAACTACTGGGTTTTCAGATAAGCCCGTTCGGTTTAAGTCTGGGGAATTAGGGGGCCAGGGAAGTACTTTGAAGTCTTCATCGTGCTCTTCCAAGCACTCTAGAACATTTCTAGCTGTGTGACACGTCGCATTGTCGTGCTAGAAGATCCCATTCGCCCCAAGAAAGACAATCAGCATGCACGGGTGTACGTGGTCTGCAAGGATGGATTCATAATGAATTCCATCCATAGTGCCTTCCACAGGTATGAGTGGACCCAGAGAATGCCACGAAAACATTCCCCAGACCATAACGCTGCCCCCACCAGATTGTGTTCTTCCAGCAATGGTTGAAGATTGTTTGTTCTCCAATGTTTCTAGCCTTGTACGCCAACGTCCATCCGCTCGATGAAGTAGAAAACGTGACTCCTCGGAGAAGGCAATCCTTTGCCAATCAGCGCAGGTCCAATTCCGATACTTTCGTGCAAATGTAAGCCTTTTCTGCTGATGCACCTACGTTAGCATAGGTACAGTGACCATCCGCCTGCATCGGAGCTTCATACGCAGCAGGGTTCGCTGAACTGTCGTTTCAGTTACACTTGTAGCCCACTGGTTCATTCGGCCAGCGAGTTGCTCCAGTGTAGCTGGTCGATCGGCGCTCACGCACCTTCGAAGCCGACGTTCACCTCTTACATCAATAGCACGTGGTGCTCCTCAGTTTCCACGTCGCTTATTTGGAATGGTGCCATTTCTCCAATCACGATACACTTTAATCACAGCAGCGCGCGAATAGTTCGCAAACTGCGCCGTTTCAGAAATGCTGCCACCCTTGGTCCGAAAGCCGATCATCATCTCTTTGTGCAAATATGATAAATCGCTCCTTTTATCCATGACAGCAGCGGGTGTTTTCAGAATGCCTACAGCACACCTTATATACCCTTCAAGCCAGCTCACGACACGTGCCTCTTTTCACTGGATACGCGCTGTTGACGTCAAAAGTGGGAGGCGGTCACAATAATGTGACTCGACTGTATATTTGGTTTAACTCTTTTCAGTCATATGAAGATGGAGTACTAAGTAGACAGAAATGAGCATTTTCGATACCTGCTTCTCTCTTTCGTTCAAGGGTCCGAAGCTGCCAAAGCTCTTCGAGACATTTGTGCTGTGTGCGGAAGGTGGTATTACTGACAGAACTGCACAGAAATGGCATTCACGATTTAAGAAAGGGAAATTCAACCTCATCGACTGTCCGCGTTGTGGCACACCTGTTCAGTTCAATGAGGATGGATTGAATAAGCTCATCCAAGGGGATCCGCGTCAACCTTCGCAGAAGAACTCATCTATAAATAAATCTAAATAGTTTTGGTTCCCAAACTTTTTAGATTTTCGGCTCCCTTGCTGAATCCAGGATTTCCCAAGGAGCCTAATGTGAAATTCTAACAAGTACTCTTTGCCTATGTCAAATTCTAACAAGTACATTTTGCCTATGTCAAATTCTAACAAGTACTCTTTGCCTATGTCAAATTCTAACAAGTACACTTTGCTTATGTCAAATTCTAACAAGTACACTTTGCCTATGTCAAATTCTAACAAGTACACTTTGCCTATGTCAAATTCTAACAAGTACACTTTGCCTATGTCAAATTCTAACAAGTACACTTTGCCTATGTCAAATTCTAACAAGTACTATTTGCCTATGTCAAATTCTAACAAGTACTATTTGCCTATGTCAAATTCTAATAAGTACACTTTGCCTATGTCAAATTCTAACAAGTACTCTTAGGTAAAAATAAATAAAACACGTATTGGAGATCACAAGAAAATGTAATTGAAAAAATCCAACTAATTATAATTAGTGGGATGGATGAGAATGTTGATCACCGCACATTTTCTCAAATCTTGGAATCAAACTGGACACAGCCACCCTCATTTCTTTCTCCACATTGATTTTCGCGCGATACTTAGTTTTATCACAGTGACCACCGAAAACTAAGCTTCGCACAAATAAGAAGTCGCAAATGGAATTAAAATTTTCTGAGCTTTACCATTCAGAAGGGGATATTCATCTTTTACTGATATCCAAAATTCAGGTAACTCCATGCTGCTAAATTTTGTTTTCAACGTATTGTTGCAAGACAAATCAATAAGATTCTCTTCTGCAGTAGTAAATTCAGATGGAGCAGGGTCATAAAATGCATCTTGAATTCATACAAATTTATCGATATTATCATTTTGAAAATATTTCTCAAACCAGGTAATAAGCTGGGATAAGCGTTCTTCAAAAATGGATTTCATGCCTCGAGAGAAATCAACTCCATTGGAGGTCAAAAACTGTTGCAACAAGGGGAAACGTTCTTTACCTCCGTCTTCATTCATTTTTCTTTTCCATAGTTTTAGTTTTTTTTTTTTATAAAAGCTGAAATTCTCTCAATCGACTTCAAAAGGTGCATGTTGCTTCCCTGCAGGGAGAGATTCAGCGCATTCATCTTTTCAAAAATATCACATAAGTATGCTAATTTTACTAAAAAATCTTCATTCACAAAATTTTCGGTATACTTGTGTGGTATTCCTCTTTAAGAAAAATATAAATTTCCTGTCAGTTCGAACGTACGAAACAAAACATTACCACCAGAGAGCCATCGCGAAGTGCTGTAGTACAACAAAGACGTGTGCTCGGATACCATATCCTCACATAGTTTTTTGAAAAGCCTTGCCTTCAAAGGCCGAGTTTTTATAAAGTTATAATGAATAATGCTTTTTCTAAGTTTCTTCTAATGCTTGTTGTGTTAATTATATCATGAATAAACTTGCCTGCTAGTAGTGTAGTAATAATAATGAACAAGCTTATAACTGGTAGTAATGTTGTAGTAGTAACTAAGATGAATAAAGTCTTATGCTGGTTGTTAATAACAAAACTTAATGGAATAAACCTAACAGCCAGACAGAGGTCTGACAAAACTATGAACTGAGAAAAACGTACTTACTAAAACAACTTTTTATTAGGGAAACTCTTGATATGATCCAACATACACTTCACCGGACACACAGCTATTCAATAAAACGTAGCTCCTTGCACATGAACGAAGCTCTACTCACATAAACGAAGCTCTCCTTACGCATATAACGAAGATCTCTTTACACATGAAACAAAGCTCTCCCTACGCACATCAACAAAAAGCTCTCTCACGTAACACAAACAAAAGCTCTCTCTACGCACATCAACAAAACTCTCTTAGGTATCGTTGAACGCGCCTATTTATACTGGCTACCACCACGTCATGACTTACACTCATTGCCAGATCTCATTCAGCGGGAGAAATAACATCTCGTTAAGTAAGAAGATAATTTACATAGGAAAATAAAATAACCAGAGATAGTAAAATCAAAAGGAAACTGAATCTAGAGTATACGTTACAAAGTTTACTACATTCACTACATATTTTAAGACCTGGTTCAATGCAGGACTCAGATATTTTGACGCGAGTGCTTCCCTGTGAATAACGCAATGGGTCCACAGTGCATCAAGGGCTTTGCTTCAAATAAGTGCCTGCAATCCTCCATAACAGCTGGACATAGAACGAGCACCTTCGGTACAAACACCAACGCACTTAGTCCACTCCAATTTATTTTCGGATATAAAAGTATCAAGGATCTCGAACAAGTCTTGAACCTTAGCACTACTAGTGATACTTATTACAAAAGAGAAGGACTTCTGCAATGTTATTACCACGTATAAACCGTACATAACAAATCAAGGGAACATCATTATTATTATCTGTGGCTTCATCCAGCTGCAACCAAAATTCCTTACCTTTCATTTTTTCAATTAATTGATCATTGAGGTCCTCCGCTATGTGCTGTATTCTGCGACTGATGGTGTTATTGGACACAGGCACATTTGAAAGCAGCTTACCAGCAGACTCACCGATCATAATGTTCACCATATCTACAGCAGTCGGCAGAATGATTTCTTCTGCGAAGGTATGAGGCTTCTTACATTTTGCGATTCTATGTGACACCTTGTAAGATGCTAGGAAAGCATTGCTTGGTATTGATGCCTGCTTATAAAAACTACCTTTTTGTTGATTTAACTCTTGTAACTTTATCGTAAAGCAGTCAGAGGATTTACTAAGCATGTTGGGATGATTGGTTCCTAAATGGCGTTTCAATTTACTTGGTAGCATGCACTCTGGCGCCAGAAGTTTCATACACAGTACACACTGTGGCCTCTCTTCTCCATTGACTTCTGTCGACGTAAAACTAAAGTCCAAATAACTGTCATTATATTTTCGAAATTTACGCTTCTTTACACTCTTGCCACTTTTTGACGGTGTACCCTCTTTATTTTCACTTTCACAACGCTTATTACTGTTTAGTAAAAACCGATCCATTTTTAAAAATACACACCAGAAGAAAACCTTCACTTCACTTAATCACAACAATATTCAGTAGATACGCCGAAAGCTTACAAACGCCGAAACTCAGCGACAAAACATCAACATAACAGACTGCTAACTGCCAAATGAGTCACAAATGACAACGGATGAGCATATTTAAAGGATCTGGTGGCCTCGAAAAATTTGCACTGAGAGTCTCATTTCTAGACGCTCGGAGAACGAGGGAGGAATGTTTATCAGAAGCACGTAGGCTGGTGCGAAAGTTCAGGTTACTTAACGTGCGGAACGCACACGTGCGCCCGTTGGGGCGGCAATCGTGCGGGGGAAAAGCTCACGCTTGTAACGTTATTGTAGAGTGCCATCTAGTAACCATTTGTAGAGGCTTCTGCAAACAGTTATTACTAAGTGAGTTACTGGTTTGCACCAGGTTCACTAGATGTCGCATCCTATCATATTGAATTGAAAATGGAAAAACAATTATGAAAATTTTGTAATATTTCTCTGCACTCCTGTGAGGAAAGCCGCGGCGCACACTTTGGGAACCACTGCACTAAGGAATTTGCCCAGCAGATGGGATGCTCTCATGATACCTTCTTCCGTCACTTTCACTCGATGGGTAAGGTTCAAAAACTCGGTGCATGGGTGCCACATTCTCTGAACGCAAGAGACAAACTCCAGCGCTCCACTATCACCGCCATTTTTCTCACTCGACACCAGGCTACTCGTGGAGACAAACAGATATTTCTTTACCGCAACGTCACCGGTGATGAAAAATGGTGTATTTATGTCTAAAATGCAGCAGTGGAAGGAATGGCTGAGTCCTTACAGGCAAGCAACACCTCGAGGCAAAGCCGAGATGTATCCACGCAAGATCATGATCTGCGTTAGGTAGGATTGGGAAGGTGTAATCCACAACGAATTCCTTGAAAAGAATATCACGATCAATGCACAGCTTTACGTTCAGTAAATGCACCGGCTCAGCGAGTCAATTCAGCTGAAATAACCCAACCGGCGGTACGGTGTGTTTCTTTAACACAACAACGCTCGCCCCTTAGTCGCTAATCTGACCAAAACTGCTATTCAAGATCTCGGGTGCGAAGTTTTACCGCACTCTTCTGATCTAGCGCCCTCAGATTATCTCCTTTACCTGTTGCTCTCCAACAGTCTGCGAGGCGTATCGTTTAACAACAACGTCAAGCTGAAACGGTGGCTTGATGATTTCTTCGAGTCAAAACCCAGCGATTTGTACCGTCAAGGCATTAGTGAAACTTTGCCAAGAGGTCGTGAACAATGAAGGAGAATATATTGACTGATTTGTGAAAACTTTTTCATGAAGAATAAGAATTCCAACAATTGGAAAAAAAAACCGAACGAACTTATCTGACAACCCAATAATGCGTACGAAAAGAAAGTTGTGTTTAAGCATTTCAATACATATTCCTATTTGTATTGAAATGTTTAAAAAAAGTAACTTTTCTGATTCGTGCATTACGAAATCCACGAATCAGAAAAGAGTCAGTAACTGACATTCATACGCTGCTCGGTATAGAAAATGCCATACCGTGCAGCAATGAACGAAATGAAACGAAACTTAACATACTTGCAGACAACTAAATGGCAAACAAGGGATTTAATTTCTGAGAGATTACATGAATACAGTAGGTGAGGAGACCTAAAATATACCTACAAAGAGTAAGATGATATGACTGAGAAATGAAGAAGACTAGAAACAGAAATCTGAGTAAACAGTAATCTTTAATGCCAGGAATTTACATGATAACATGCCCAATACGTCTGCCTTCTACAGCAATGACGTTACGTAACTGCATTACAAAATTGTAGACCACATGGTTCACAAGGTCAGTGGAAATGCCCCAAATTTCATTTTAAATAGCTGTTCGAGCTCCTTCAATGTCCATGAGTTGGACACTTGCTCTTTATGATAACTGCATAAGAAATAGTCGCACGGATTGAGGTCCGTGCGACTATTTTTTATGGACATTGAAGGTGGATAATACACTCCCTGTGCTATAGTGTTTGTCATAGTCCAAAGCAATGGCATGTTCTATGAAATATTCGTGGAGCAGTGCAATTACTGGTGCTGTATGATGCGGACGGGCACCGTGTTGCATGAAAAAAGTGACCTTGCAAGTCACCACCAGTGACGTCCTGCAGACATGGAATGAAAGACGTTTTCAACGTTCTCCGATATCTCGCGGATGTTACGGTTTCATTGATGAAAATGGGCCTAAAGATTCCAAATGATCACAAAACACATCACACAGTCACACGCTGTAGGTGAAAGTCGTACGGATTGAGGTCCGAAGAGGGTTGCAAAAATAGCAAGAGGTGGATTTGTAGACCCCCAAAACCGCCAATTCTGCATGTTAGCAAAGCCGTCGAGGTGGAAATGAGTCTCATCCAAAAACTAGATGAGCTCTGTGTCGATGCTTTTTTTTGTCTCAATTCTGTTGAACATTGCTTCTGCGGATGCCAGCCTTTCACATGTATTCCTTTGCTGTTAAAGGCTTTTGTGTCTCGATCTTGAACGGTAAAAGATACAGATCTGTTGTGAGAATATGATGAACACTGCTGCGTGCCAGTCCCAACTGTTACGCAGCCCGTGGAATAAACTTTTTCGGACTTCTGTCAAATGCTTCTCGCACCCTTCCAACGCTGGTTTCTGTCTTTGACGTGGAGCACTTTGGGTCTGATCGTCAAACACCGACCCCGTTGTGTGTGAAATTTGGTGACGATGTTCTTATGGTGTGTCTTTCTGGTCCGAATTTGACCGCTGAAATTCTTCTGGAATGCCCTCCTCACCTTTTCCGAATTATCCGATGATAAATAATGATCTTCCACTATAAAGATTCGCTGTTCTGTGGTATACGTTGTTATTTTTCTCGACTCCTGCAAAGAAACAGAAACACTGGTATATTACAATTTCCAACTATCTCTGAGTACAGTGTTAAAATGCCATTATATTGTCTCCAGCCGTTGTGATGTTACCTCTGTTTAAGCTTGGTAGGCATCTTTTGGGACACCCGGTGATCTGAGTCAGTAACTCCTGTGATAGCTATGATGGGCTATATATACATTCGGCAACACGGCGATGCGTGAAGAGGGAAAGTCTCCGAATGGTGTGTTGAGGCGTCTCTGACTTTGCGTCATTGGTCCGTGTCCAAATTCATCGACAATGCGAAGGCGTCGTGTAGAGGTATTAAAGGCGTCTGCCAATGACGTGCCACACGTTCTCTATTGGGAAGAAGTCTGGGGATCGCGCTGACCAGGGCAACACTTGTACTCATTGTCTGCTGATGTTGACAGCAGAGTTGGAAACGGGTAAAATTTTTTGTACCCGGATCTGACCTGAACCAGGACGTCAAATAATTAGACCAGACCCGGACAAATCTGCTTTGAACTATAAATTTGAAACTCAATTTATAGTGGTACATAATCATATATATATATATATATATATATATATCGCCCAAATTTTCACTCGATGCCTTAATGAAGGGAAAATTCCTGAGGATTGGAACAACGCTACAATGATCTTGCTACATAAAAAAGGTGACATTGAAGATCTCAGGAACTACAGACCTATCAGCCTCCTATCAGTGGTTTATAAAATCTTCACTAAAGTTCTTTCACACCGTTTGAAGATAACACTAGACATGGCTCAACCGAGAGGACAAGCTGGATTCAGGAGTGGCTACAGCACTATAGATCATATCTACGTACTGAGAGAACTAATTGAAAGAGCGTGGGAACATGAACTTCCATTGTGCATGGCTTTTATCGATTATGAAAAAGCCTTTGATTCGGTGAAACCATCAGCTGTTACAATGGCTCTGAAATCCTGCGGTATTGAAGATGCATACATTAATATTATTAATAACATCTATGAAAATGCAAGTGCAAAGATTCGGCTGTTTGAAAATACAACACACATAAAAATTGGAAATGGAGTGAGACAAGGTGACACCATATCTCCCAAGCTCTTTAATGCCACATTGGAAAATGTCTTTCAATCACTGAACTGGGAAAATAAAGGGATAAAGATTAATGGAGATTATCTAACCCACCTTCGTTTCGCTGATGACATAGTCATTTTTGCAACTACCCCATCAGAGCTACAGAGTATGATGCAGGAACTTGCTGACAAGAGTAAAGAAGTGGGATTAAAAATAAATTTTCAGAAGACAAAAGTGATGTTCAATGCTTTTACAAGAAATGAAAATTTATCGATTGATGGAGAAAAACTGGAGATAAGAGACACGTACGTTTATCTTGGACAGCAGATATCAAGTGAGGGTCACAGTGATGAAGAAATTAATCGGCGTACAAAACTTGCCTGGAGAGCTTTTGGAAGAAACAGCATAATTTTCAAGAGCAATATGCCATTATGTCTTAAAAGAAAAGTGTTTGATCAATGCATCCTTCCAGTGCTTACGTATGGTGCAAAGACGTGGACCTTAACTAAAAGAGACATACAAAGGCTGCAGACAACTCAAAGTAGCATGGAGAGGTGCATGCTTGGTGTAACCAGGAGAGATAAAAAGAGGAACTCGTGGATCCGACAAATGACAAGAGTGGAAGACATCATGATCAGAGTTAAATACCTGAAATGGCAATGGGCTGGACATACTGCCAGAAGGACAGACCATCGCTGGATAGCCGAAATTTTAGATTGGATTCCAAGGTACAGGAAAAGACCCAGAAGAAGACCACGCGGGAGATGGGTGAATGAAATTCGAAAGTATCGGGAGTGACATGGAGAAGACTATCGCAAGACAGACCGTTGTGGAGGAAACTTGGGGAGACCTTCGTCCAGCAGTGGATTGATAATGGTTGGCAATGATGATGATGATGATGATATATATATATATGCATCGCAGGGAGTTCAAAGCAAAGTCTTCCCACAGTGGGTATCGTAGGTTATACAGAAATTATTTAGATGTATTACAAAAACGTATAATTTACTCACTTACAGAAAGTGTTGAAACTGTCACCCTTCACATAACCTAACTGTTTTACACATGTATTCAGACATATTTGCCAGAGTCGAAAAGTCCCTCCGCAGTAATGTTAAGGCTGTTCCACTTTATTCTGATGGCACTATCGGCAAAAGTTTTGAATTAAGTAACTTGTTGTATGTTTAATTTTTGTTTTTGCTGTTTACTCGATAACATATCCCAGCTTCAGAATATGTTTCACAGCAACACCAATTGTCACAAGCTTCTGATGAGTTGAAAGTTTCCAAAATGTGAATGTTGATTTCATCGTTGCCCCTCAGAAGGAACGAACACTCGTGAAATGATCATTCATATTTTGGAAACTTTCAACTCATCACAAATTTATAAAACTTGGTGTTGATGTGAAACATATTTTGGTGCCTTAATGAGGCGAAACAACTTCCAGCATTCACTCTTCCCTTTTTTGTTTTCAACAAGAACATATTTGTCGCGCTAGACACCTTTTTCAATATCCTTAATGTTAAATTCATCCTTATTAAAAAATAAAGCATTAATTCCGACAGAATATGCAATGGAACGTGATATTAGCACATCAAACGAAAACCACTTGATGTTCAGTGTAAAAGATGCGATGCAAAAAGTAACTCTCAGTCTTACAATGTGACACGCGGGGTCTGACAGAATGAATCACCAGAGCAGCAGGCGACAGACGTTTGTCTGTATGTTGCTCCGAACAGTCGTTTTAAAACAAACTCAAAGTATTTTACGATAAGTATCCTCTGTCTGTGGAAATCTTTGTTTTAAGAAAGAGACGGCAACATTTTTGTATGAAAAATCATTGCTCACTCCGCTGGCACCAGCATCGAGAACAAAATTCCACAGCACGCATTTTTCTTTGAAATATTTTTTTTTATTTTCAAAACTAAAACGGAAATAAAACCGGGTCGAAATCGGGTGAGGAACACCTTGACCCGACCCGTTTGACCTGCAAGAAATTGCCGATCCGCTGATCCGTGACCGGTTTCCATCTCTGGTTGGCAGTTTGCGGACGGCTGTTATCTTGTTGAAACTGAGCATTAGGGATTTCCAGGCTATGCAATAACAAAACGGATTGCTGCATCATCGACGCATCGTCGTGCTGTCGTTGCACCCAATGAGTACGAACGATGAACTGCTGTTGAAGCTGATAGCGTCCCAAACGGTCATCACACACGGCTGGGGGAAGCGTATGACTCTCTCTGCCGGCAGCAAGATCAGCAAGGTGAGCACGCTGTCTCCAGTCATTTAATGGGGGATCGTTGGCGCTGAGGCAGAAGCAAGACTCGTCGCCGAATACCACGTGGTTCCATTCATCCTTCTACGCGTATCGTGCTGTACCACTGCAACCTTGCGCGACGATGTGCTGCGATGAATCGCAGTCGGCGCAATGGCTGGCGAGAGTACAAACCTGCCTCATCCAGTCTGCGATTCACAGTAGAAGTCGATATGTAATGTACACAGCTGCTTGTACACCTCATCGAATGCTGTCCTAAGAAGCTAAGCTGCAACGTATCAGGCATGTTTATTACGTCCTTTGTTCCTGTTATTTCAGACAAATTTCGTTTGAAAACTTGGGGCATAATCATCCAATTAATTTAAATCTTACAATAGTTGCAATGATGACACTGCGTTACATTGGTTTGGCAACTCAGGCTCATGGTTGGGACGTGAATGCGTTGTGTTTCATAAAAGCCGTTACGAGGTTTTGTAAGAACTCGTATGCCTCACTGAAGTAAAATTAGAACTCGTATCTTTGAAGCATGTTTATTTTTGGCTTCATATACTTGCCGAAATAAGTCAAGCATGCAGAAGCCAAGAAGAACTTACTAGCGGAGCTTCAAGGGAAAGAGAGACAAGATGGTTAAATTTAATTAAAAAAAAATCTTCTATACATTCCTTACTCGAATTACACGGTAATGGAGAAACATTGCCATAGTTTGTCTCTCCTAATAGCGAAAATAAACACGCTAATCTAAATAACTCATTTTCTGTAGAAGATTCTGAGAAGATTATCCTACCGAATCCCACTTGTGCGATACTGGGAGAGCAATATCACCGTAACATCATATCTGTACTAATAGTAAATTTGAATCAGTCAAGGTACTGGATAACTGGGAAAATGTCTTACCCTTCAGAAGCCTTCTTGGCTCGCTCTGCCGAAGATCCGTGTGCCATCCTCAGATAATTCTGTGGCAACTGAAGTATCACTCTCAGATAATCCAAAGTTGTACGGAAGCAACTGACGTGCCACTCTCAGATAATCCTCAGTCGTACCACTCCGAGATCTGAGGTAATCCAAAGTTGTACGGAGACAATTGACGTTCCACTCTCAGATAATCCAAAGTTGTACGGAGGCAACTGAAGTGCCACTCTCAAATAATCCAAAGTTGTACGGAGGCAACTGAAGTACCACTCTCAGATAATTCAAAGATGTACGGAGGAAACTGAAGTGCCACTCTCATATAATCCTGAGTTGTACGGAGGCAACTGAAATATCACTCTCAGATAATCCAAAGTTGTACGGAAGCAACTGAGGTGCCACTCGCAGATAATCCTCAGTCGTACTACTCCGAGATCTCAGGTAATCCAAAGTTGTACGGAGAGAATTGAGGTGCCACTCTCAGGTAATCCAAAGTTGTACGGAGGCAACTAAGGTGCCATTCTCAGATAATCAAAAGTTGTACGGATGCAACTGAGGTATTACTCTTAGATAGTCCTGAGTTGTACGGAGGCTACTGAGGTACCACTCTCATATAATCCAAAGTTGAACGGTGGCAACTGAGGTGCCACTCTCAAATAATCCTCAGTCGTACCACTCCGATATCTCAGATAATCCAAAGTTGTACGAAGACAATTGACGTGCCACTCTCAAATAATCCAAAGTTGTACGAGGCAACTGAAGTGCTAGTCTCAGATAATCCAAAGTTGTAGAAAGACAATTAACGTGTCACTCTCAGATAATCCAAAGTTATACGAAGGCAACTGTGAAGTGCCAGTCTCAGGTAATCCTGAATTGTGCGGAGGCAACTGAGTTACCACTCTTAGATAATCCTGAGTTGTTCGGAGGCAGCTCAGGTGACACTCTCCGAGAATCTTCAGCCCCACAAGCGTTTACCGTCGGCGTGCCGATTTCTTGTACTAACTTACTTACTTCTCCTCCGGAGAAAGTTTTTGTGCTTTGCTATCTCTACTTCCTAAATTCTTCATCTTGTCTTTATATCAGTTTCTCACTAAAAACCTGACTTCAACTCTCGATCCTTACCTCTCAGTTTGTCCTCTAGTTTCACGAGTTTTCTGTTATTTTTCTCCTTCCATGTTTTGCACATGCTTCCGGGAGGGACATCACCGCACAGGGGTGCATACAGTAATGAGGCCTTATTGGCTCCTTCCCGTTCTCATTTCGCCTTTCCTTCAACGAATGACCAGAGGACAGTTAATGAGAGTTGGCCACGGTCTTGGCTAGACATCTATAGGGTTAAGTTGCCTTTAAAAATTTATTTGTCGTCATAACTGTGAGCTCGGTTCGGGGTTTTATTAATTGGGTGGTGTTCTACCTACAGCTGGTACCGCAGAATATTGTGTCATTCCTGAATATTGCTTTAGCACCAGTCCAAACGGCGCTGTCGCATTCACGACAGTGATGCATGACTTTTGTGCCACCGCTCTACCATAATAACCCACACTGTGTAACTCTCTACGGATAGTTAGGGAACTAACCGAGTCATTACAAGCATTTCCCACTTCAGAAGCGATGGAAAAGAAAAATTGTATTTCTTAACATTTCTTACCATGGCTCTTCAGCCACGTTCCGTCAGTTCACGCAGCCTTCTTGAAAGTTTTTCTGCTGTAGTTGCAGCGTCCTCCTTCCATTTCTTCACAACATCACTTACCGTCGATTTTTGTATGTTTAGTTTAGCTGCAATGTTCCGTATGGAAACGTTACTCAAATGACATCATGTGACCAGCTGGATCTCGGAAAGTTCATGTCTACGAGGCATATCCACCTCAGAGTTACTGATAACATGACAGAACATCTCAGTTTTCAGGACAGAACATCTCAGTTTTATACATACATTATATACACCTACCTCCCCACTCACTGCGCACCTTCCTTCGCAACCGTTCTTTGCACTTATGTAAATATTTGGTAGTGTCCGAATACATTTGATAATACAGTGCATGTCTCTCTTTCCTACTGTTTGTAAAGAACTTCGTGGACACACACAGGGATACTTTTGATAATATAATGCATGTGTGGAGGTAAATGCAAGAAACTTGTTGTTAAAACGAATATAAACTGTGTGTTGTGATTGTTGCCTGAATTGAAGCCAGCGAGTTCACATTCTGGCAAGAGTTTGTCTTCATTATATCAAATGCAATTTTTTATGAACGAAAACTGACAATGCTATGTAACAAATGTATGATGTTAATACAAAACATGAGTTTACAAGTAATTAATATAATTTTTTTGAAGAGACTCAATAGCAGCTTTAGCTCATTCTGTCAAGTGCTTTCAGCAGGATAGTACTGTTGCCTCTTACAACCACAATCCCAATGATATTGATATCTTCTTCTTTGATACTTTCGACGGCATCATCAATCACTATATTTACGAATGGGTCAAACCCACGTAGTCTTCCAGTGATATGGCGTTCTCTATTCAGCTTCAAGATAAGTTTCATGTCCATGCACCTTCTTAATTGTAGGGGGTGACAGCTTTGAAAGAGGCTTAGGAAAGAAAGTTGTCGAAGGAACATATACAGTATGTGTCTGCCCGCAGGAAGTTCTTTACGAGCCGTAGGAAAGAGACACATAGTAAAGCATACGTAAGCACGTAAGCCTTAAACACACGGCGATTTAAATTAAAACGTTATAGGGTCGTATTTGAGCCCAGACCCATTTTTAAACACATCGTAATTTAAATTGAAATATTATAAGGTCGTCTTTGCGCCCACACCCATTGTAAACACCCAACAATTTAAATTAATGTATTATAGGGTTGTTTTTGAACCCAGCCCCATTTGTAAACACGCAGCAATTTAATTAAAACATTATGGGATCGTCTTTGAACCCAGACCCATTTGTAAACAAACGGCATTTTAAATTAAAAGATTATAGGGTACTCTTTGAACCCAGAACCATTTGTAAACTTGTAAACACACAGTAATTTAAATTAAAGCATCATATGGTCGTCTTTTTTAATGTTTGAAGATTTAACTAAGAGCATATAAAAGAAGTTAGTAAAATCATGCAATGCATTGATTATGATACGCTTTCCAACATACCAGAAATTATTACTCAAGTTATGTGGATAATGGCTGTGGAATAAATCTCGCTCCTGTGTCCTGACCTTTGACCCCATTTCGTTGATATTCAACAGAACCGGTTCATTATACCTCCGGAACAACATGATAAAGTTTTGTCGCAATCCAAGCATTTTAGGTAAGTTATGATGCACAAGGGCAATGGAATGGATCCCACTCCAGTGTCCTGACCTTTGACCCCATTTCGTCCATTTTCAGTAGGGTTCGTCCCCAGTGGCTCCCTACTACTTACTGAAATTTCATCGAAATCGAACCATTTTTACGCAAGTTATTACACATAAGTGCAATGGAATATATCCCGCTCTTATGCCCTGCCTGACTTTTGACCCCATTTCGCCTATTTTCAAAAGGGTTTGTGCCCAGGTGGTTTCCTACCACATACTAAAATTTCCTCGAAATTGAACCATTTTTACGCAACTTATGACGCATAAAAGCAATGGAATGGATCCAGCTCCTATGTCCTGACCTTTGATACAATTTCACCCATTTTCAATAGAGATCGTCCCCAGGTGGTTCCCTACCGCATACTAACATGTCATCGAAATCGAACAATTTTTACGCACGTTATGACGCATAAGAGCAATGGAATGGATCTCGCTCCTATGTCCTGACCTTTGACCCTGCTTCGCCCATTTTCAATTGGGTTCGTCCCCAGGTGGTCCCCTACGACATACTAAAGTTTCGTTGAAATAAAATCATTTTCCCGTGAGTTTTCGTGCGGACTGACGGACAAAGCTGCAGCATATGCGTTCCTTAAACCTACGGTTGGAAAGCGTAAAAAAGGAAAACTCTTACTAAAATATCTTGGGGCGGTAATTCCAAGAAGGGAAGGGGTGAGGGGAGGTAAACATCGCTGTAAGAGCAAATGCTGAATCCATGACTTGCGTGCGATTCCAACCCAGACCCACTTGTATGAATAAGCCGATATACTATACTTCTCTAAAACCAGCCAGCTTCGAGCATCCTGGAATACATTAAGCTGGACGTCAAGTAATTTTTCCTATACTTCCAATGGAGAAACTTCTGTACACATTTTCTCCCCAATTGATGCGTTCCCAAGGATGAGGATGAAAATTTGAACATCGGTTAAAATATCTTCATTTCATAACTCGGAATACTTAATATTTTCTAAAGAATAGCCATAATTATGCAATCCAACATTTGTTTGTCTACTGACGTCATCAAAGTACAGGTCGCGCCTTCTTTTTCCTGGATAATTAATGCGTTCCCAAGGATGAAAATTTGAGCATCGATTAAAATAGCTTCATTTTATAACTTGGAATACTTAATATGTTCTAAAACATAACCATAATTATGCAATCCAACATTTGCTACTGACGTCATCAAAGTACAGGTCGTGCCATCTTTTTTCTGGTTTCAACACCACCAAAGGAAAATTTATTGATTTTTAATATAATTATGGTTATGCTTTAGAAAATATTAAATATTCTAAGTTATAAAATGAAGCTATTTTATTCGATGTTCAAATTTCCATCCTTGGGAACGTATTAATTGTGAAGAAAATGTGTACAAAAGTTTTTCCATTGGAAGTATAGGAAGCAAAATAACTTGACGTCCACCTTAAATTATCGTCCAATGTGGCTTAAAGCCAAACACTACAATCACGTCATAGCCAGTATTAGAACCGACATCAAGTGGTAGGGGGACCCGTGCTCTGTCTCTTCATTTGTCAAAAGATTCCGTGTAAGTATTAACAGAATGAAACTTTCCGTTTCATATTAAAATAATTTCATCTCTTCAGGTTTCTCCGTTTGTTTATTTTTTCTTCCGTCTTCTGGGCATCTCAATCTTCTGCTAGTGAAGCGTCAAAACTTTGCGGAATTTAATTCTCAAACAGCCCCAAACGCGAGACATACATTTTATTATTTTTTACAACAAAATTCTTTCTGCGTTGTTTGCTTTGCCACAGTGCTCTAGGCTAAGTCTTCAATGTTTGCTTTTAACTAAGAATTTGTTGACTTTTGATGAGTCATTTTTTTTGACAAAAAACAGTGTAAAAGCTTAAGTCACAGTGCTGCGTAATAGCTCCTTTGAAAGAGTCAGTCAAACATTTTTGGCAAAGCTGGCCCTTTTCGCCTCGGGTTTTGTGATTTAATCTGTTGGATAATACGTATTACGTATGAAAGCAGAAATACAAATATTTGTTTTTAACAGGGAACGCTGTTTGAAAGACTTTTAAAGCATCTAAGGTTAAGAAAAAGGAAGCAAATGGTTGACTGAAATTATATAATTTCTCTTACTTGCGACTCTTGTTGAGAAGAAAATTTTTATTAAATATGAAAGTGATCTTGAATGTTCTTTGAACACCAGATATGTATCTGTAAACAAAGAAAAATTTGATATAGTATTCATTTGTTCCATTAAAACTTCTCGTATTCTTTCCTTTTTCTGCTACAAGCAAAGAAAACGTGAAATTCTGAGAAATTACTTAAAAAAAACACTTGACAGAATTTCGAAAAAAAGCTATTATTTGTGATTCGTGTGAAAGAAATTTTTCGACGGAACTGAGTAATAAGTTAAAATGAACGATTTCTATTTTTGTGAACCATACTTACTTAAACTGAAACAAGCTGAGCTGAATTTAAAATCCAATTTAAGATGAACACTGGGATAAAGGCTCACCTTCTTGCTTTGCTGGTTAACCACCTTCTGTTTGTGCATAGTGGGTTTGCCGTGGGATATTGCATAGGAAAGAGTATAGAGGACCCGCTACGTTGGCCAAGTGGTCTGAGGTTCTGGCTTTTGACCAATCGTCCGGAATGGATTCGAGTCCCGAACGAGGCAAAGGTAGTGTGCATAGTTGGTGGTGTTGGTCCCGTTCCTTCCGTGCAATCAATGGCCCTAAATTAGGGACAGGCTATTGTTTAGTTGCTGATGGGTTTATCGTTAAACCTTCCTAAACAGTTACTATACAGTCCGTCCCATATATATATATGGAAACATAATTTTGTAAACGAAAATAGTTGCATGCAGAAAATATCAAAGACTTTGTAACGTACCAGGAGATGTGACGTACCTGCCAGAAGGACGCACACGACATAAAGGCAGATAGGAATCAGAATAAACGTCTGCGTAGCTCAGTTGGTAGAGCGACTTGTTCCGGAATAAGCGGACTCGGGTTCGAATCCCGGCGTAGACCAAAAATGACGGAGAAATTTACTTCGTTATAATGGCGCCCGAACAATCCGGATGACCCGGCCGTTCAAAATCTCGCATTGGTGTGATGTTATTTCCACACCGCGAGATAGGAAAAATAAGAGAATCCCTTCTCCAGCACTTCGAAAAAAAAAAAAAAATAAATAAATAAATAAGGGGGAGATGATGTAACGTACCAGGAGATGTGACGTACCTGCCAGAAGGACGCACACGACATAAAGGCAGATAAGAATCAGAATAAACGTCTGCGTAGCTCAGTTGGTAGAGCGACTTGTTCCGGAATAAGCGGACTCGGGTTCGAATCCCGGCGTAGACCAAAAATGACGGAGAAATTTACTTCGTTATAACTTCTAGTGGAACATTATGTATTATGACAAGCAACATAATATACACACGTCAAACTCTATACTTAACATACTATTCTAGCTTTATGAAATTAAACTATGTAACATTGTTCCAGAACTATATGGAAACAAAAAAACAAGAAACAAAAGAATATTTAAATGGCAAACACAATTAATAATGAACTTTCCTCCACCGGAAATAAACTGAAATATGCGTTCCGGCATACTGTATATTAAATTATGCATAATTGCACGGTCAATATTATACCAAGAGTTCAGGATTTCGGTTTCCAGATCTTTAACGCTCGAAAATTGCCTGTGATTGGCGTAAAGACTTCCAACCAAAAAATCCCCAAAGATTTTCAATTGAATTGAGATCTAGGATGCGAGCTGGCCATGGCTGTAATTTTGACAATGTTCGATCTCAGCTAGGAGATCGTAGAGGTTGCTCTGTGAATTCTCGCGTTTTCCTGCTGGAAAACCCAATCAAGACCACCTATTTCAGCAGCAGCTGGGAGTAAACTGTCTTTTAAAAGTTCCTAGTATATTAGGGCATTTTGACGTCCTGACAAAACGCAGATATTACCTTACCCATTAAATCCAAAAAAGGCCCAACCATCACGGAACCTCCTCCGTATTATCGGCTGAATATTCGGCGTTTTTCCGTTCTCGTATCATGCCAATAATATTTCGCATCGCCTGGGCAATCTAAGTTAAATTTCTTTTCCCCACTAAATAATACTTGGAGCCATTCGTCCTTCCATGACATATGGGTTTTGCCCCAGTAAAATCGAGCTTGTGTGTACTGCGCAGTTAAAGGCGGTTTCTTCAATAGTCTTGCATATTTCACGAAGGGTATATGCTGCAATACCATGTGAACCGTACTTTTCGACATTTTCACGTTTCCACGTTGACTTATATTCCGTACAGACAGATTATATGCATAGCGAGCTTCCGGATATGTCTTTTTCATTCGAGGCGAAACATTACTATGCCGTCCAATTCGTTTCTGAGCTGGATATCTTTTGCTACCACTTAAAACGTTAAAAATAGAAGATTTAGATCGTTTTAATTTGTTTGAAATCGTACTTACATTCATTCCTTGATCGTGCAACTCCCGAACGTGAATTACCTCCTCCTTTGACAGCTCTTACCCACGTGGCATTGTTAAAACTGAATCAGCCTCATCACGTTTACCGACTATTTATCCTGCTCTGACGCCAGGCTAATTTGCATAGCAATGCGTGTTAGCGTTCGCGCGTTTGTGCGAAATTTCATAGAATTGTGGGACAGTTTTAGTACACTATATGTTTGAAACGTTTACCATACACTGCTGGCCACCCCAAATGCAACACCAAGAAGGAAGCATCCGATTAGCCTGAAATTCGCAGCATGCGTCGCCCGCAAGAGGACATGCAAACGATTAGCATTGCAGGGCATATGCAAATCATGTGCGCCCGGCACGCCACCGAGAAGCACTATAAGAAGGGTGCACAGAAGGCGGGGTGTAAGTAGTGGAAGTGTGTTGTGCTGCCTGACCTGAGCTTGGGAAGCCTCCTGATGCCTCGTCGCAGAATGCGGCAGTCATTCCAGCACGTTTCGGAGTTCGACTGAGGACGAATAGTGGCTCATAGCGACAGCGGTTTATCGTACCGAGACATCGGCGCCCGTGTGGAAATTCATCCAGCCACAGTGAGGCGAGTATGGATTCGGTGGGTGCAGGAGGGACGGGCGGACCGACGTAAGCAATTGACGCAGCTGCGGTACACCACCGAACGAGAGGACCGGCATGTTGTGCGGCGGGCATTGACGGCTCGCAACTCCACATCACGAACGTTAGCGCAGGAATTAGGATTTGTTGCGCTACAACCTGTGTCAGCACGTACCGTTCGACGTCGTCTGCAGGAGCTGGGACTTGTTGCACGGCGCCCATTGTTCCGATTACCATTGACGTTACACCACCGGCGAGTGCGGCGGCAGTGGGCCGTTGGACGCCGCACCTGGACTACGGAATGGTACGACATTGTCTTCTCCGACGAATCCCGATTCTGCCTGCAAAACCACGATGGTCGGATCCGCGTGTGGCGGTACCGCGGCGAGAGACTATATGACGACTGCATTATGCATCGCCATACCGGTCCGTCGCCTGGCGTTATGGTTTGTGGCGCAATTGGATATGACACCCGCACCCCTCTGGTACGCATCGCCGGTACATTCAACAGCCACCGCTACATCTCCGACGTTTTGGAGCCTGTAGTCCTCCCTTACCTGCAGGACCTGCTAGCGGCCACGTATCAACAGGACAATGAGCGCCCACACGTGGCACGCATCATGCAACAATTCTTCACGGCCCACCAGGTGTCACCGCTGCCGTGGCCTGCCTGTTCTGCCGACATGTCGCCCATCGAACACGCCTGGTCGCTGATCGGCAACCGAGTTGCCCGGCAAGCCCCACCCTTGGCTACGCCTGATGAACTGTGGCAACGTGTGGAAGCAACCTGGACCGACATACCCCAAACCTACATCCAAAGCCTCTTTCGTTCTATGCTGCGGCGTGTAGCGGCCGTTATTGCCAGCTATGGGGGCCACACGAACTATTGATGTCTGAGTGTTCCGCAAGTCGCACGGGCCTGTAAGCTCAATCGTTTCATCTTTGTATATGTTGCTATGTGTCCAGTAAATCTGGCTTTGGTATCTCGTGTCCTTCTTGGTGTTGCATTTTGGGTGGCCAGCAGCGTATATATGAAATTATTATTTTCTCATCCCAAAATATGTCTGCAAATGCTATGTGGTTTATTTTCACCACTGTGTTAATGGGTTGCGTGCATTTTCACTAATCGTACATTTAGTCTGTTTCTACACCTTTCCATATAATTGCGGGACAGACTGTACACACCTTTGCGTTCCACTTGTTCATCACTCGTACTTTTTTACGTGCTGGTGCAATTTCACAGGAATGAAAGGAAAATCGGTAAGACTGCACTACTTGCTATGTTTATTTTCATTCTTTTTTCATCATATTACATTGCTGCTTTAAAGTTCGAACAGTGAAGCCATTCGTTTCAGCAGGTTAAAAGTTTTAGCCTGAAATTAGATCAGTGCTTCACAGTGAAGTTTATGTTGGAGTATTAGTTTGAACCAAAGCAATTATCAAGTAAAGCAAATACGTATTAGAATATAAACGACAAACCGTCTTCACACGATATATAAAAGAGTTTTATGATGGAATATAAACTTTAATGATAGTTAAAAAATTAAAAGTGTGAGACCTTTCGGGTCCTGCCATCAGGTATCCATCCTCAGACGCAATAAAAACATACAGTGGAAGAGGCAGCTTATAAATAGATACATGAATGAACAAATGACGTACAATCAGTCGTCATGAGGTGTATTGCGCATGTCTAGTCAATAACAGCAGAAACATAGTCATTAGTCAGTAGATACTATGTGGATAAATCTGTAAGCAGATATTTCCACGGTCGAGGGATGTTTCTTGGCAATTCATCATTACAGCAAGTTTCAGATAATTTATCGATGCTTTCAGTGAATAACAGCTGAGATTTTGTATGAGGAGCAGTTAAAATTTTAGATTCGTCCCAAATGGGACGAATCTAAATTTTTATATATAATTATATGTATACACTGAACAGCAATTGAATTAGAGATACCTATCTAGTAGCGTGTAGCACCACCTTTCGCGCTGATGACGGCGACGATTCGACTCGGCATGGACTCGACAAGACACCGGAAGCGTTGAGAAGCCATACGGATCCGCGACCCCTCAACAAGCTCCCACAGTTCACGAAGATTTGATGGAGGGGGTCAGAGCCTCGAACATCTCTCTCGATGGCATCCCAGATTTGCTCGATGGGATTGAGGTCAAGTGACCAAGCCGGCCAAGGAAGTGAGGTTACGTCGGTGGAGTGTTCATCCAACCATTTGGATAAAATTCGGGAGCGATGGCACGATGCGTTGTCTTGTTGCAGGATGAGGTCCCCAGTGGGATGTTGAAGACGCACAAACGGGAGCAAATGGTCATCCAGGATATCCCGGTAACGTTGACCTGTGAGGGATGATGTCACACATACCAGGGGTCCCATTTCAATCCACGTAAACAGTCCGCAGACGAGAATGCCACCCCAACCAGCTTGAAGAGTACGCTGCTGGCAAGAAGGATCCATCGCTTCATGTGGTTTGCGCCGTGCTCGTATCCTTCCATTCGCATGTACCAACGTGAATCTCGACTCATCAGTCCAGGCAACATTTTCCCACGTGTCTAGGGTCCAGTGGCGATGTTCCCGCGCCCATGCTAATTTTTGCACCCTGTGATGTGCCGTCAGCAGCGGTACCCTCGTGGGACGATGGCTTCTGTACCCCATAGCGAGGAGATGGTTCTGGATGGTATGGCTGGTTACACGTTTTTGTGCACCAGCGTTAAATTGCCGAGTGATTTCTTGCACTGTGGCCCGTCTATCCGCTGCCACAATGCGAGCTAGCCGACGATGACCCCGCTCATCCACACACTGTTGTCCACGGCAGTTGGCCCTTGCAGGAATAATTTTACCGGATTCGATGTACTCACGGTGCACCCGTGACACAGTGGCTCGTAAAAATCCCAGTGCCTCGACTTCCGAGATGGAGTGACCCATTCGTCGGGCCCCGACAATTTGCCCACGATCAAAAGCGCTTAGATCCTTCGTCTTACCCGTACGGCGTTCGACTCTTACTGATTCCCGTCGCATCACTCCTTATATTGTCGGATCGCTGCATACGTCATGTCGTTTCCGTTTATAGGGCCGCCCACAGCGACACATTTGCATAACGCCAGCTGTCTCTAATTCATTTGCTCTTCAGTGTATATAAATATATATAAAACATTTATATATAAAGTTTATATTCCATCACAAAACTCTTTTATATATCGCGTGAAGACGGTTTGTCGTTTATATTCTGACTTTTTAGCACGAGTTACCTTTGTTTTTGCAAATACGTATTATTCAACAAATAACTCTTACCCCACACATAAGTAAAATTCATTTTTGTAAGTGCCTGGATGTTAGCTAAGATTTAAAGCACTTAACTGACTCTCTTGTGCTTGATCAAACATTGTATGCAACTGATGAAAAACCATATTTAATGTAAAATATAAAGTATTTTGAAGAAGAATTTCAACAAGTTATTGTCTTTAGGTATGCTGCAATGGAGAGAAAGCTTTCGTGGGTGGAAACATCCATGAACGTTACTCTGGAATTTACGTATTCTGTATGATTCAAAGCGCAGGATCGCTGACTTAGCCAAAATGCCAGAAGTACTGGTTTATGGCTGTTTTTTGGAGATATGCCTGGGTTCGATTCCCGGATGAGGCATGGGTTGTGTGTTGGCCCCACCATGCTGGCCTTCCACCCTTTATGGATTAAGTGGCCCTAAACCAGGGACTTCAGATAGTCCATACGTAAGAGCTTCTTATGGTGGTGGCTAAACCTCTAAATAACAACAACCGAAATGTTAGGGGATCATACTGAAATTGCACTTTTGATTTCTCCGTGTCACAGAGAAATCAAAGACAAAAATAAGTAATTTTAAGTCCCTAGGCTTTGGCTTAGGCCCTTTTAGCAAATTTTAATCATGTTCATAAGGTTTACATAAAAGTCATGTTCAGTGCTGAGGATGATAAGGTTTACATAAAAAAATAAATTAATAATGTTCCACATTTTTTCAGCCAAAAAGAGTCAATTTCAGGTCCCTTTTTACCCAGTTTTAATCGTGCGAACTCCTGTGCATGAGGTTTATATAAGAAAAAGTCAAGTTAATAATGCTGCACATTTATTTAGGCAAAAAGAATAATTTTTTAGGTTCCTAGGTCACAGCTTAGGCCTTTAAATGTTATATTTCAAAAGACCTACCTGCGGGGAGGTGTTTCATAGAAATTAAAAGTAAATTTTTTTATAAAATACGATAATGTTTAGGTGGCCAGTTTTTCAAAAACCCGCACCACACTCTAACATATTTCTAACAATAAAATTCTAAGTTTTCGATAAACTGACCATTCGGTGAAATGATCTTTCGATACAATGAACTTTTAGGTAAAGTAATCCTTCGGTGAAATGAACTTTTCGATCGAATGTCCTTTCGATGAAATGAACTTTTAGGTGAAGTGACCTTTCGGTGAAATGAACTTTTCGGTCAAGTGACCCTTCGGTGAAATGTACCTTTCGATCAAGGGATATTCAGTCAAGTGACCTTTCCATCAAGTGAACGACACCCCTTCACCGGCTGTGTAAATCCAACTGTGCTACTAGGGGTTTCATGCTGTTTATGCCATATATACGAACCTGGCCATCAGCGTAATGCAGCAGAAAACGGAATTCATCACTCCAGATGGCATTATTCTATCTGTCAAAGATCTCTTTGCCAACGTTTCTTGGCTCATGCGTGGAGTTGTTTGCAATGACTGAGCACCATCATGGGTACTCTGGTTGGTTTCTGGCTGTGGAATCCCATGTGCAGCAAGGTACCCTCATTATGGGAACCCTCGTTGGTCTTTAGCTGCGGAACCCCATGTGAAGCAAGGTACCCTCATTGTCCTCCAGCTGTAGAGCCCCATGTGAAGCAAGGTACTCTCATCATGGGTACCCTCGCTGGTCTCTAGCTGTGGAACCCCATGTGAAGCAAGGTGCCCTCATCATGGGTACACTCATTGGTCTCCAGCTGTGGAACCCCATGTGAAGCAAGGTACCCTCATCATGGGTACACTCATTGGTCTCCAGCTGTGGAACTCCATGTGAAGCAAGGTACCCTCCTCATGGATACCCTCGTTGCCCTACAGCTGTTGAACCCCATGTGAAGCAAGGTACCCTCGTTGGTCTCTAGCTGTGGAACCCCATGTGAAGCAAGGTACCCTCATCATGGGTACCCTCGTTGGTCTCCAGCTGTGGAACCTCATGTGAAGCAATGATACCCTCATTGTCCTCCAGCTGTGGAACCCCATGGGAAGCAAGGTACTCTCATCATGCGTGCCCTCGTTGGTCTCTAGCTGTGGAACCCCATGTGAAGCAAGGTACTCTCATCATGGGTACCCTCGTTGGTCTCCAGCTGTAGAGCCCCATGTGAAGCAAGGTACTCTCATCATGGGTACCCTCGTTGGTCTCCAGCTGTGGAACCTCATGTGAAGCAATGATACCCTCATTGTCCTCCAGCTGTGGAACCCCATGGGAAGCAAGGTACCCTCGTTGGTCTCTAGCTGTGGAACCCCATGTGAAGCAAGGTACCCTCATCATGGGTACCCTCGTTGGTCTCCAGCTGTGGAACCTCATGTGAAGCAATGATACCCTCATTGTCCTCCAGCTGTGGAACCCCATGGGAAGCAAGGTACCCTCATCATGCGTGCCCTCGTTGGTCTCTAGCTGTGGAACCCCATGTGAAGCAAGGTACTCTCATCATGGGTACCCTCGTTGGTCTCCAGCTGTGGAAGCCCATGTGAAGCAAGGTACCCTTATCATGGATACATTTATTGTCCTCCAGCTGTGGAACCCCATGGGAAGCAAGGTAACCTCCTCATGGGTACTCTCGTTGGTCTCTAGCTGTGGAACCCCATGTGAAGTAAGGTACCCTCATCATGGGTATCCTCGTTGGTCTCTAGCTGTGGAACCCCATGTGAAGTAAGGTACCCTTATCATGGGTATCCTCGTTAGTTTCTAACTGTGGAACCCCATGTGAAGTAAGGTACCCTCATCATGGGCACCCTAGTTGATCTCTAGCTGTGGAACCCCATGTGAAGCAAGGTACCTTCATCATGGGTACCCTCGTTAGTCTCCAGCTGTGGAACCCCAGGCGAAGCAAGGTACGATGCGTGGTGCATGTGGAAATAGGTCGGAGCTGGGTGACAGTTGCACGTCGTTGCTGAAATATCATTCGTGGCACCCAACGATCCCCTCTAGGATCAACGGCGCGTGGCTGACCATTCTGTTCTTGTGCTGAATGTCTGTGCATGATTAACGCAGTCTTGGTACACCCTTGGTACAGCAGTACGCGAGCCACCAACAAGTGCGGCTGCTTCCGAAATGATGGCAACGGCCCCCTTCTCCGGGCCCCAACTATTTGGCTAAGGTCTAATTGGCTTACGTCGCCAGGTTTCCACATTACTGCCAAAAGTTTACTCATTACGTACAGGAAATAGGTGTTCACAATATATAGTAGTTGCATGTGGCGTTGATATCAAGTGGGTCTTCATTATCCCTACGAATACGTGAAACGGGGGATGTTCCTAGTGAGAAGCTAATTCAGTGTGTGTGTACACTGGTGCTAGAAAAACTGGTACGCCAGTCTAATACTTGGTAGATCCCCCACGGGAGCACAGAAATGCAGAAATACGACGGGGCATGGACTCCACTAGCTTCTGGAAATATGCTGTAGGCAATGCACACCATACTTCCTGCAGAATGTTCCACAGTTCGGGTGTATTCCGAGGTCTCGGATTCCTGTGTTTGATAGCACATTGCATGGCATCCCAACTGTGTTCTATCACATTCAGATCTGGGGACTTGGGTGGAAATGGCCACACCCCAAACTCAGATGAATGCACCTCTAACCATAATGTGGCGTCCCGACACTTGTCTGGATGTGCATTGTCCTGTTGGAAGAGGCCCAATCCATCAGCATGAATGCAGGACATGAACGGGTGTACTTCGTCAGAAAGGATGCGCACATAGCGTTGGATGGTCACAGACGTTTGTAGACGTACCAGGGGTCTCAATGCAGTCCTGCTAAACACACTCCATACCATTACAGACCCCCCACGAGCCGGTACAGTTCCCTGTTGACAGGCGGGATCCATGGCTTCATGGGGTTTGTGCCACACACGAATTCTTCCATCTGCCCGATACAGTTGGGAACGCGACTCGTCAGACCAGGCTACTTGTTTCCAGTCATCAAGTGTCCAGTGGCGGTGTTGCCGTGCCCAAGCGAGGCGCATAACCCTGTATCGTGCACCCATCAAGGAGACTCGAGTTGGGCGTCGGCTCCCAAAGCCCATATCGTGCCGGGTAAGTTGCAGAGTCCGGACGCTGATGTTTGTTGAGGCTTCAGCATTGAATTCCGATGATACCTGCGAGAGTGTTGCACGCCTATCACGTGAAACGTTTCTTGACAGCCAACGATTGTCACGTTCACCCAATGTCTTTTTACGGCCACACTGGTATCGTAGGTTGGAGGTTTTGCCGGAATTCTTGTAGTCACGGTACATTCTTGCAATGGTCGTCCGTGAAAATCCGAACTTCGTTTCTACCTCCGAAATACTATGGCCCATCTCACGAGTGCCAACTATGACACCGCGTTGAAAATCGCTTAAATCGTTATTACTTATCTTTCTCATGCCCAAAACAGCTCTGACAGCTGGCAAAGATGTCTATCGAATTATATACGCACTGGCGGACGCAACCAAGTACGCGCATAGGTGACGTTGCTATGCATTTTGCATAAGCTCGTCAGTACCAGTTTTTCTGGCACTTCAATGTATATACACTTCTGCTTGTGAAATTGTTACACTTAGAAGAAACCATGCTATTCAAATGAAATTTATACCACACATTACTAATATGACTGTAAATAAGTGATTTCATTTTCAGAACAATACAACAATTTTTACCTGCAAAAATCAGTATCTCGTGAAGCCTCCGCGAGCTGCAATAAGAGATTGTAGACGACATGGCAGTGAATCGGAGAAGCATTGGATGGTATCCTGGAATTGCTTGAGAGGCGACATGTATGGGAGCCCACAGATCATTAGTACTGACCGTTGGAAGACTTTGATGGGCAGTTGCGGAGTGACCATATCCCACATATGTTCAAGAGGCGACATGTCTGGAGAACGTACAGGCCAGGGGAGAAGCAGTATCTGTCGTGCTGAGAAGAGGGCTTGAACATTCCTGGCAACATGTGGTCGGGCATTGTCCAGCTGGAATATAGTACCAGGAGTGCTCTGAAGGAAGCGTATGACTTTTGCCTGTACAACTTCCTTGGTGTAGTGGTCGCTATTGAGATTGCCCTCAAGTCGTAGCAGCCGAGATCGCGAATGATATCCCATGGCATCCCACACCAATCACACTTGACGTTCGGCCCGTATGACGCTCGACAATGCATGCTGGAAGAAGGCGCTCACCACAATACCGTCTAATGCATATGCGGCCATCATGGTAGCGCAAGTTAAATTGGGACTCGTCCGAAAACACGACATGTTGTCAATCAGCACGCCACTGTCTGTATTGAAAACCCCATTCGTGCTCAGGGGTCCATGGTTCAGAGTCAAAGGAATTCGCCGCAGAGGGATACGTGCAACCAGTCCTCTGTGCAGCAGACTGCGTCGAACTGTGGAGTCAGACAATGCCACACTTCTTGCAGTGCTCCACTGTTGTATTTACTCTTGTGAAGATGCGTGCTCCACTGTTGTACTTACACTTGTGAACATGCGTGCTCCACTGTTGTATTTACACTTGTGAACATGCGTGTTCCACTGTTGTATTTACACCCTGTGAAGATGCGTTCTCCACTGTTGTATTTACACTTGTGAAGATGCGTGTTCCACTGTTGTATTTACACTTGTGAGGATGCGTGCTCCACTGTTGTATTTACACTTGTAAAGATGCGTGTTCCACTGTTGTATTTACACTTTTTAAGATGCGTACTCAACTGTTGTATTTACACTTGTGAAGATGCGTGTTCCACTGTTGTATTTAAACTTGTGAAGATGCGTGTTCCACTGTTGTATTTACACTTGTGAAGATGCGTGTTCCACTGTTGTATTTACACTTGTGAAGATGCGTGCTCCACTTTTGTATTTACACTGTGAAGATGCGTGCTCCACTTTTGTATTTACACTTGTGAAGATGCGTGTTCCACTGTTGTATTTACACTTGTGAAGATGCGTCACTGCCATGCGGATGCGGTGTCGGTCTTCCCGTGGCATCGTCACATTTCTCGATCCACTTCCGGATTGTCGATGCACCTGGTTCTCATCGGTCCACTGCCGCCACACGCGCATCACTGTCGTGCCGTCATGTCCCGTTCGAGCCGCACTGTCGCGGTACGAAAGTGCACCTTCACGCAGACCAATCATTCGTCCCCGTTCAAACTCTGTCGTATTGGGATATTACGCCCTTCGTCGTCCCCGAAGCATTATTCAATCCTGGAAACTATTTTACAACTGGATGCTCGCGATGCACTACTGGCGTGTATCCTATAAACAGCCCTCTATTTATACCCCTCACTGGACGGTTCAGAGGGCGCCGGCGGGACCCAGACACGCGCAGTGACTCTGTACTTCTAATCATTTACATGTCCTACCATGCTTTGGATATCATGTAAGTTACACGTGATTACCATCATTCCTTCATAGTGTTGCAATTTTCACAAGCAGTAGTTTATATACAGGAGATTTCGAAGTTTTTTGATCAATGTGATAAATATCGTTTGATATTTCCTTTAGCACTGTACAACTCTTCAATGAATTTCATTTTTTTCTGCTGTACATTTTTCTGAACTCAACAGCAAGGGAATCCAGTCAGTTGAACGCGAAATGATTTTTTTTTCATACTGACTTAGACACACACGTTCTCTTTGACACTGTGCTTTTTCAGAACAAAAATTTCTATCACAGAACATGACCTTTTTAAAAGGAAGTGACATAAGAAGAATTTTGTAGCACGAAAAGAAATTTTAAGTGGATTTGAATCATTCGTAGATCAGTGGAAAATATTTCTGTCGATTCCGTTAAATATTCAGAAGTTTGGTAAACATTTTTCGCTATATCATCGTTGTTACGGAAATCCGCCTTAACTCTTTGAGTCTGCTAGAGTTCCCAGACACGACACTACTATAAAAAGTCATTTATTTTCACAGACCGACGAAAAACTGAGAACAAATAATTTCACTCTTTTATTGATCACACGCTGCCACATGAAATTGAAAGGAATACCTATTCTGAGAATTTCAACATCTGCAAGGGAAACCTTCAAAAAGCGAAGAGCACATGTGGTATAAATTCCCCATAAATGTCTTTTTTTTTTTTTTTTTTTTTTGGCAAATACTTCACAAAATATTGCTTCCTTTTGCAAACCTAAAACTCAACAGCAAAAAACAAATGAAATTTCAAAATTGAATTTGCCGAATACAGCAACTCTATTCTTTAAGTAACAAAATAAAGGTGAAAGATGAGGTATTCCACATTGCCTACTTTCTTTCTTTTTTTATTTTTTTTGTTGTTAACGATTATTTTTGGATGCCAGTCTCTCGTCATTCAGCATACATATTAACGTTTAAAAGAGGCAACCTCTTACCTATTAAATCTGATTGATTACAGATTATTACTATCCCATTACTGAGCATCAATACAGGGGTTGTCCAAAATAATAGAAACACCTCGCTGAAAACAGTGACTTTGGTATGTGCTGCTTTTTGAGTAAAATGAACATGTAGCCAGGCCCTGATTTACGGGAGGGCACACGGGGCACGTGCCCAGGGCCCCCGATTTTGAGGGGCCCCTAAATTTGAATTAAATGTGTACTTAGTTAATGGGAATTTTGCGTGTGTATATTTAAAATTTATTTTTTTTATTTTTGCATGTTAATAAATCATGTGTTTATAAATGTGGTACTTACACGCAGTGAGTTCGAGTTTCACGTAAACACGTGGCCATTAATAAGTTTCAGTGGTTTAAATTAAGGTGGCTATTGAGGAGGAGGATCGCTTCCATTGATTCACGTGACCTTTTCTTGCTTCTCCGAACGCACCTAAACTCAACGGAGCCGCCCCGGTGGCGCAGTGGTCTAAGCGATGGCCTCTGATCATTCGTTCGAACGGGGTCCGGGTTCGAATCCCGGTGAGGCATGGATGTTGTGTTTGTCTTACGGCACTGGCTCTCTCCCTTCCCTGGAACCAGTGACCCTAAATTAGGGACGGGCGACTGCTTATAGCCCATTGAGTTGCTCACGGTGGTCGTTAAACCTCCAATCAAAAAAAAAAAAATCAAACTCAACGGATCCTTCAACTTCCTGCACACGGCTTGTCGTTGTCGTAACTGTCCGCGAACGCGATGTTTTGGTGGCAAAAAAACTCCTTGCTTGGTTGTAGTCTGATGGAATGTTGAATATATGTTAATTTTATATATAATCAAACTTAGTTAGTTGTTGAATTTTACTACTGGTGAGTCTATTGAGTGTAATTTGTGTTTGGAAGCCAGTAATCTGACTTCAGAATCATCTAACATCACAGATGCTCCCAATTTGGGAAATTTTTTGAATTCTTCTAATGAAGAGAGCACAAGTCCCACAATGAATGCAGTGGATCCTGCCTTATGGGGAGAAATTACAGAAGAAATGCGCGAATGCTTTTTGAGCAATCCACCAGTCCAAGATTTTTAAGTTGCTGGCATTCACAGGGAAGGATATCTGTGGCAAAAAACGTTTCCTAACAGAAGGTAATTTTTTCAGAATAAAAATAAAATAATGAGAAGGTAAAACGCGACTGGCTTCTTTTATCCCAATCAACTTGTTTACTATTCTGCTGGACATGCAAATTGTATGCTAGGAGCACTACAGCATTAGGATCCACAGGTTTTTCTGACTAAAAGCATACAAGTGAACGTCTTACAGAGCATGAAAATTCACACATACACAGGCAAGCAGTGTGTGACTATTCATTAAGCATGAATGCTTCTGCACGCATTGACTGTCAGATAGTTATGCAGTATCGGAATGAATTCAAGTACTGGCAAGATGTTTTGCATAGAGTTGTTGCAACAGTTAAGTATCTCTCAGTTCGTGGGTTGCCAATGTATGGTGATGATGAAACAATTGGATCAGTTCAGAATGGAAATTTCCTGGGCTGCTTAGAATTAATTGCAGAATTTGACCCATTCTTAGCTCAACACTTGGAAAAATGTGGGAATCCAGGAAGTGGTAACACCAGTTACTTATCTTCAACATGTGTGGAGGAATTTGTTGAATTAATGGCTGTAAGTGTTTTTAATGCCATCACTGATGAAATAACAATGTCAAAATATTTTTCTGTCATAGTTGACTCTACTCCACACATTACACACATAGATCAACTGGCTTTTATCATAAGGTATGTCAACAAAGATTGTGAAGCAAAAGAACGGGTTTTCACATTTATTCCATTCCGTGGACATACTGCAGAAAACATTACAAATACCATGATATCTTTTCTACAGGAGGCTGTCCTGGATATTATGAATGTCAGAAGCCTAAGCTACGACAATTCCAGCAACATGTCTGGGAAATATTCTGGTATTCAAACACGCATTAGGGAAATCAATCCACTAGCGGAATATGTGCCATGTTCTGCTCACACTTTTAAATTTAATTGGTGTGAATAGCATAGATAGTTGTGGTAAAGTTCTTTCTTTTTTCACATTTTTGCAAAAACTTTATACTTCTTTTTCGGCATCAACTCACCATTGGAAGACGCTTCAGGAGAAAGTCCAGGAAGCACATGGAAATTCATCACTCACACTGAAAAGTCGGTCAGTTACCAGATGGTGTGCAGATGCTGCAGCTACACGATCAGTGAGGAAAAATTATCGTGAAATAGAGAAAGTTTTAGTATTTCTGTCAGAAAATGTTGATGATTCTCCACAAACAAGAGATGAAGCAAAATCACTGCTGAAGAAAATGAGAACAATGGAAATATCGATCAGCACAGTATTTTGGGACACAATACTTCAGAGATTAAACTGTGCAAACCAAACTTGCCAGAATCCAAAAGGAAATATTTCTGAAGTACCTAAAATTTTCCAGTCGTTAATTGAACTTTATTCAGTTCGTGAGGGAATATTTTGAAGTCTATGAAGAGGAAGCTAAAAGATTAGTGTCTGAAAATGTGCAATACCATGGTCATGATTCCCGAAGAAAGAAAGTGCCCATAAATAAACACCTAGATGAATGTAACAGTGAACATATAGAACTCAGTGCAAGGGATATATTTAGAACTCAGGTTCATTATGTGCTTTGTGATGCTTTAGTCACTCAGCTTTCAAGCAGAAAAAGTGCTTATGAAAATATAATGAGAAAATTTGAATTTTGTACACAAAAAAATCAAGATCTGAATTATTTGAAGGGGCAAAAGCATTGCAGGAATACTATAACAATGACCTTGACGACCAGTTTGCAGATGAGTTTTTGCAATTCTCCTCAATGATGGGGGAGCATGCAACCATTCCCCAGATGCTGCAAACTTTGAAGCCACATTTTCGAACACTGAGACTGCACTTAGAATGTTCATGACATTACCGATTTCAAATTGTACAAGTGAGAGATCATTTTCTTTGCTAAAAAGACTTAAAAATCCCTTACGATCAACCATGCAACAAACGAAACTGGCATCATTGGCTCTGCTGTCTTTGGAGAGTGATGTGACACAGTCTTTAAATTATGATTCTCTAATACATGACTTTGCATCTAGGACATGTAGAAGAAAAATATTCAACCCAACTGTTTCTTCCTGATATAGGAGGTAAAATTTCAATTCTTTTTATTCATTCCTAAAAATAAAGAATAGTAACTGAGTTATTACAAATAAAAAGATATGGTGCCCCAAAACAGCACTTTGTCATCATATTGTCAGATTTGTTCGACACTGGACAATTTATACATGTCATTATGTGCTCATTAGATTTTGGTAAAAATTGGGTAAATGTGTAGTTTAGCATCCTAAATTATTTGGTCGGAAAAGTTGTAAAATTTCTAAAAAGTGTGTCGTACAGATTCTAAAATGTGCAATTTAAGGGGAAATGGTGAAACAATTTCGTCGTTAGAATGAATATTAAAGATGTTTACCGAAATACTTGAACTCCAAGTATGACGAGTCAGCAGACGCTGTGGGAGGCTTTAATTAACGCTGCGGCGTTGACATGAAGCTGTGCTCCGTTGAAAGGAAGGATCGCTGCAGCCAGGATATTCACGGGCGGAATAGTAAAACAGGAACCGGGTACGCTGTTGTCAGGAAAGAGTGTAGTGCTACGCTATAGAAAATAGTTAATTTCGGTGTCAGTTCTTGACATCGCAATCGGACAGTTTCTTGTTTTTTTTTTCACATGGGATTCTTTGATGCTGAATGTATGAACTCATTTCTCCGTGTAATCGGACAGTTTCTTGTTTTTTTCACATGGGATTCTTCGATGCTGAATGTATGAACTCATTTTTTTGTGGAAGCTTTTTTTTTTATTTAGTAATCAAAGTTTCACTTTGAGACTTGCCATCTAACTTCTGTTAGAGAGAATGCGACACAACGCTTTTCTAGAAACAAGAAAGGCACGTGCATACTTACTATTTCGTATCACGGAATTACATGCCAAAGAACGAAGACAATCTCTGCATGTTTCTTTAAAAAGTGAGATAGAAATTACAAACTGCATTCTTTAGCGTAGCAATATATTCTGTTACTCTTTCCTGACAAGAGCGTACCGGATTCCTGTTGTACTCTTCCGTCCATGAATTCCCCGCCGCAGCAAACCTTCCTTTCAACGGAGCAAAGCTTCAGGTCGTCGTCGCAGCATGTGTTTACTCATCCTACTTGGACTACTTGGAGGTAATTTTTTCAGTAAACATCTTTAATATGCTTTTTTTTTTATTTTACAACTTTTCTGACCAAATAATTTATGACGCCGAAGTACAACACTTTTACCAAAAATTGAACCGGACTTGGTGTTCCCCTCAGCTTTCCAGATTATTATTATTATGTTTTTTTTTGTTTTGTTTTTGTATAACTCACTCTTCCCCATCAACACAAAATTTTATGTTTTGCAGTTTTCTGACATATTGATCATGATGCGCTGATTTGATCTTATTAGAAACCGGGAAGCTGGAAGTAGGAGTTCCCGTGGCACTTTTTAAATTTTTTATGCAGCTTCACATCTCTATTTATGAGGAAGTCCAGTGGAGGTCACCATGGATTTTTTTTTCCTTGTTTTAGTTCACATTTTTTGTTGGATGCATTGTTCTCATGTTCTAGACGCAAGAATCAGTACATTGCAAGACCACAATATTCACTAAAATTAAGATGTCCATCCATTTTGTCATAGATATATTGTTATAGTTAGAATCTATGGGGTCATTAACACCACAAACAACTGATCAACCAGTTGTCCCCGCACAGCCAGAGTTGTATAAAAATAAAATGTATCTGCGTACACAGCTATTGAAACAGAAAACTCGCTGCCAACCCACAAACCATGATAACAATAGAATTAGATAATTTAAAGGAAAATTAATAAAACAAATAATTATTAGAACATTACAGATTCCAATGAGGACAAAATAAGTACATTCCAATTGAATGTGCAGCAATGTGTGTAAAATGGACTTTTATGGCAAAATATTAAAATATTGGATGACGAACCTCATAAAAACAAGAGATTAATTAAAGAAAGTTTTTATATTCAGAAAAACAGTTCTATCAGTGAACCTTTAAAAATTATAAATATGATTTTCAACAAGTTAATTAAAAAATACTGGACTTACAAAATGCATAAGGAAATTATTTTTATTTAATTGGCAACTGAAAGGGGAACCTGGCAATAAAATTTAAATTCTGTGTAAACAAAACTTTTAATACAGTTCGTATACATTGAGAACAGGACTTGATAAAATCTAGAGGCCAGAAATGTCTGTAAAAACAAACGAACTCAGAAGATGTGAAAAATAATTTTCTTCAGTTAAAATAGAATTAAGTATATTAATCTGAGTAAAGTGTTGAGTAAGTGTTTTAATTGCTGTATATAGGCCTAACATTTTTATTTTTTTAATCGACATGTAAAAACTATCTGCAAAGCTGCTAATGATTTGGAAACTATCAGCGTACACATGTACGTCGACATTCTGCTACTCTGCACAGTGACTATTATTTGGTCGATAGAGAATAAGGAGGGGGGCCCCGGAAATGTTTTGTGCCCTGGGCCTCGCATGTAGTAAATCGGGCCCTGCATGTAGCTACAATTTGTTTTGTAAAAAAGTGTTGCTTATAGTCTCGAGGGTCTGGGTGATTGCATTGTGAATCGGCGTTTGCATAATTTCGTTGCAGGTGAAGGCACAATGAGTGACCTGTCGGAGTTCCAAGGAGGACAGATTGTAGGAGCCCGTCT
Organism: Macrothele yani; assembly: GCA_039090855.1. Lineage (NCBI taxonomy): Eukaryota > Metazoa > Arthropoda > Arachnida > Araneae > Macrothelidae > Macrothele > Macrothele yani. The sequence continues at coordinate 40,897,849 of CM077004.1, forward strand.
GGTTGGTGCGTCAGTAACCACAGTGGCACCGGTATTGAGGGTATCGAGAGGTACCATGTCGAAAGCAATGACAACATACAATGTTCACTGCACAACATCATCTGCGCGACACAACTGTGGAAGAAAAACCAAACTCACTGCGAGGGACAGGAGAACATTTAAGAGGAATGTGACGGCAAGGAGGAAAACCACGGCGACGAAAGTGACTGCTGAGCTTTATGCGCCTCTCCCAAACCCAGTGTCTACCCATACCGTATGAAGAGAATTGCATAAGCACAATATTTACCGCAGAGATGCAATTGCAAAACCCCTGGTGTCACAGGTGAATATGAAACGGAGACTACAGTGGTGCCAGGAACATAAAACGTGGACTGCGGATCAATGGAGACATGTCTTGTTTTCCGATGAATCAAGTTTCTCACTATTCCCCACCATAGGACGGGTTTACGTGTGAAGAACGCCCGTAGAAGCCTACAACCCAGACTGCCACCTTTCTAGAGTGAAGCATGGGGGAGGTTCCGTAATGGTTTGGGCCATGATCTCGTGGTTTGCAGCAGGTACCATTATCACCTTACACGGACAGATCACTAGTGGTGACTATGTCCCTCTTTTGTCCGACCATGTGCATTCAATGGCGCAGACATTGTTTCCGTCAGGGGATTGCATCTTTCAAGATGATAATGCTCCGGTTCACAGAAGTCGACCTGCTCGTCTCCGGACACGTATACAAGCTGGTCTGCTTGTCTCCGGACATGTATGCGCTGGTCATCTGCACCAAATGCAAACCGTGACTCATCAATGAAGACAACACGACGCTACTCGACACTATCCCACGTTATTCGGGCTCGACACCAGTGTAATATGTGTTGCGATGTTTGCTGGTCAGTGGTAGGCGGCGAAATGGCCTCCTCGCATATAGTCTCCGTGCCGGAAGTCGTCTGGTAAGGGTCCGGATGGCGACTTCCGTACCTGTAGACAATACAACATGACCACGAATGGTTGAGGGCGACGAATTCGGTTCTGTTCGTGCACCACTCACGATTGCTCGGTCCTCGCGTTCTTTCGTTGCCCTCGGCCGTCCGCTGCCCGCGTGCCGTTTGGTTATACCTTTCTCGACCCAATTGACGCAAAAATCGTGGGATTGCCGCGTCGCTCTGACCCAAATGCCTAGCGATACGGCGACTTGACAAATTATTCGTTCTCTCTCAAATTCGCTGAATTGTTCGTAGTGCGCGCGTATCCGATGTCGAAGTATCTTCACAGTCCGTGGAGGTTAATGCAACCGCAATCCGCTGTCGAAATTGTCCCTGAGTGCGAGCTTTCCTTTTGATATACCCTCCTCTGTGCTCCGTTCCCATGCACTATGGAGGGCACCGGTTTCGTTATTAGTCGTTATTTTTTAATCATTAAATCAAACACTTGACGTGGATCAGGAACACCAAATAGAAATCATCGCTCTTTCGACGATCCACGTCGAGTGTTTGCATTAATTATCCATCGGCCTCCTAGTTATTTGTTCAGTTGCTGTTTTCCGTCTTTTGTGAATCCCCAACATTGTGCGGGGCTCCACGAAGCAACCTGCTATGTAGCTTGGCAGTTAATCACATGTGAGTTTGGAGAACTGGTCACCTCTGAAGGAGGTGACCAAGTGACAGCGACCTGGACGGGAGACTGTCAGAGAGGACACCGGGTCGATAGGTGCACCAGGGCACACACACGACCCATTGCAGGTGCCTTCCCGGCCCACATTCACACAGAACCGGCATACCACAAGCAGCAAATACGTCACAACCTCCCTTCAGACACCATCAATTCACACGTCACCAAAACGCACAGAGCAGGGATTGAACCAAAACACTCACTCACCACCCCCCACCCCCATCCCCCGACTCACACACCCTCCTGCCGTCTCGGTAAGCGGCCTGCACCGCCAACCTCGACCTGGAGGCAAAACAAAATAAACTACCAATGAAAGGGTCGGAGAAAAAAAAACAAAACAAAAACAAAAAAAAAAAAAAAAAAAAAAAAAAACTCCTCACCCTTTATAAAAAACAAACAAGTCACAAAAACATAACACTAGGAAAAGCCCAACACCCTCGGAGAGACTCCTCGGGCATCAGGTGCCGAAACAAAGGGGGAAGTTACCCCCAATGAAAGGTGTAGTTTGCTCCCGGTAACTATCCGAGGCCAAGGCCCCCACCGATACTATAATGAATTAGTTTTTACTGGTTTGTTGTTGTAGTAATTGTTAATGAATAAAGTCTTATGCTGGTTGTTAATAATAACACTTAATGAAAGAGACCTAACAGCCAGACAGAGGTCTGACAAAATTATGAACTGAGAAAAACGTACTTACTTAAAAAACTTTTATTTGAAAACTCCTCGTATCATCCAACACACATTCTACTAGTCACACTAATCGTATCACAATAATGAAGAAGAACCTAATCACATAGAACGAAGCTCTCGGCACAAAATAACGTAGCTCTTTTCACATCGAACAAAACCTCTCCACATAGAAACAAAAAGCTCTCCTCGCACATAAACAAAAGCTCTCTCCATATAAACAAAAGCTCTTCTAGGTATCGTTGAACGTGCCTATTTATACTGCCTACCACCACGTCATGACTACACTCGTTGCCACATCTCATTCAGCGGGAGAAATAACATCTCGTTAAGTAAGAAGATAATTTACATAGGAAAATAAAATAACAAGAGATAGTAAAATCAAAAGGAAACTGAATCTAGAGTATACGTTACAATACCTAAAGCCCGGTTTGTTAAAGTGCGAACGTCTACTCTAGCCCTATCCCGGAGCTCACACTTGACTTGAAGGATGACCGTTCTTAGAGAGAAGCCCGAGTGAGCCGTCCTGGAATGCAGAACCCGGTTCCTCTCCCTCCACATCTTATAACAGACCTCCGTAATTATCATCCTCCAGACCTCCCTGCCCGCCGCCGGGGCATGATATAGATAAAACACATTTTTTTTTTCAAAATTATACTGTTTATTACAAGATCACTCCAGCCAGGTTTTGTATGCGTAGAAATTTCTTCCTCGATGTGGCCCTGGCTTGATATTTGTTGTCCGAAGAAAATGTAGATTGGTAATGTAATTATAAATACACCACACTGTGAACACTAAAAAAAAACCGCATATAGCGTATTAAATCCGTTTATTTTTGCGGCGTTTATTTTTCCCTGATGGCAGTCTTTAATGGCAGTCTCTTACGAGACTGCCATTAAAGAGACTGCCATCAGGGAAACTGCCGAAATCCTATCCAGCAAAATAGTGCAATGATATACATGTAGTTTCTACTGAACTACCAAGAGCTTGGCATGCGTTATTAAAAGAGGGAAGCACATCGCGACACACCGTAGAATTGCGTGATAAAAATTCGTGTAACACGCTCGTGATGTCAATCACGTTATTTCCAAAAAATCATCTTTGTTTTTTACGTGTTCCAATTCTCTGCATTTTTATTGTCTACCATTGCCTTGAAAAAGTCTCCCAGTGGAGTGCGAAAGCTGGGTGAATCTACGCCACAAAAATAAACGGATTTAATACGCTATATGCGTTTCAAGGTCGCAAGTAGGTTTGTCATTTTTCATGTAGGACTTCCGTCCACAGATAGTAGAGTTTAGGTCCCAGCCACCTACAGCGAGATCGCCTTTTGGGCAGGACACAGAAACGGAAGGAATGAGAGCAAGTCTAGCGACTTTGACAGAACAGTTTGTAGTGAGACTAGAGTACAGTAGATGGCACCACCGTACAAGTACGATATTGCACATAGATGGGTGAGAGAATTTCAGGGAGGACATAGGAAAGGATACCCATTTAACCAGTGGGTCCAGCCTGGGGGCCGTCACTTTACGTGCTCGTCGGATGCACGGCGGATATTCAGCGATTGTTAGTAAATCACACCATCTCTGAAAGATCAGCCCAGGCTTGAACCTGGGGACCCAGCATCGATAGTCTGAAACACTAACCACTAAGCTATCCGCGGCTGCTATGCGTTTTTTGAGTGAAAATGTAAATATCAATTTTTTTTTTCAAAATTGTACTGTTCATTACAAGTGGACTCCCGCCAGATCCTGTATGCGTAGAAATTTCTTCTTAGACGTGGCCCTGGCTTGATATTTGTTGTCCAGGAAAAATATAGACATCAATTTTTTTTTCAAAATTGTTTTGTTTATTACAAGAGCACTCCGGCTGGGTTTTTTATTCGTATAACTTTCGTCTTCAATGTGGCCCTGGCTTGATATCTGTTGTCCAAGAAAAATGTAGGCATCAATTTTCTTTAAAAGTTTCCCCATTAACGCCTAAATCTGAAGTTTTTGTAAAATCATTTCACATGAGTTTTGTTTTCTCTACGTTCACCTTCAATTCCACTTCGTTGCTTTTGTCAACATGTTTCCGGATCATACATGCCGCTCCGAGAGGTAAATGCAAAAAATTTCATGTTGTCAGCAAAACAATGATGGGTTAAATAACATACTAACCAAATTTTAAGTTCAAAAGCACCACCTATTGGGACAGTTAAAAATTTAAGAAATATAACAAAGCTGTAAGTATGTATTAATAGTAGATTTACGAAATTAATTATAATAATGAAGCTTCATATTTTGCCTTTTCGCCGTAATTGGGAAGTTCGCATTTAATGAGATTCTTCAACAAAAGGGCAGTAGTTTCTGGGATGCTCAGGTAGAATATAAGTTCAGATGCGGAAATAATATAAAATATGACAACTTTGTTAAAAACTGCCTTTTTAGCTGAGAGAGTAGAAGGCATACAAAGGTTTACTGACTTAATGAACGCTCGAATTCGGTTCTCTTTCACGATGGGAAATTCATTTTCTTTTCTGTGAAACTCACTTGTGAAGAATAATTACTCTTCGGCATTGTACCGATGAATGTTCAAGAAAGGAAGATGAGGCGAAAAGACTTGTAATTAATAAAATAGCAGGGAAGGGTGGAAATTCCCAGAACAGTTTAATTGTGCCGTAAAAGAAGTCTGCGGAAGGAAATGAAAAGAAGAAACGCTGAGCACAGCGGCAGAAGAAATTTGGACGCTAATGAGAAAGTACATATTTTTTTAGAAAAAGAGGTAAAACGGAACATCAGTCGAAATTAGTCATTACTCTGCAAATCAAGACTTCAACATGAGCGAGAGGAATGTTAGATGCAAAATGACCTTAAAAAGGAGCTGAAGAACAAATCTAGAATAAGTGAGATGTAAATGAATATTATAGAAAGTTTTAGAGTTCGTATAGCACAGTCATTATAAAATTTATACATTTCGGAGCTTTCTCGTGTGTGAGGAGGTTTCCTTTTGTCACCTTAGGCAGATAAATCTAGAATACCAAAAACAAAAACCTTGAAAATACACAAATTTAACTGATGTAAAGAAAAAGGAAACGTTTGTTGTTTTGGGAGACTCGAAATTCGAGAAAAAAACAAACTTTTTATCTTCCGAGAGCATTTATAGGCTAGTGTATTGAAATGAAAATTCTAAAATACCGTATATGCACGTAAAATTAGTTAAAATAATACAAAATTCACCCAACACTTAAAATCTTTACTAAAATCCTAAAAATATATAAGTACAGGTAAAAGTAAAAGTAAGATCTTTCGAGAGCAATATGCTCTTATCATCAGACAAAATGTGATGTTGTGTCCTGGTATATATGCACAGCAGCAAACGCATGGTGACGTAAAACGACAATCAGGAGCATGCTCCAGATGTCCATCAGTACACTCGCCCATAGAATCTCAAAGGAAGCCGGGCGTTAAGTAACAGAAAATGGTGTATAGGAAAACTCACCATTAGTGAGGTAACGACACTGTTGACATGCCGTTTATGGAACTACTCCATGAGGAACTTCGCATGGGTACGTGACATTACGGTTAACTTTAATTTCACATCGGTTGCGGTTAACTTTAATTTCACATCGGTTGCGGTTAACTTTAATTTCACATCGGTTGCGGTTAACTTTAATTTCACCACTGTTGACATGCCGTTTGTGGAACCCCACCATGGGGAACTTCGCATGGGTACGTGTCATTACATCACCTAGCTCTATAAAAGAAGATGCATAAGCTTTCGGCTAAAAGCAATGAGGGTGTATCTTGATGGGTAGACAGGACACCAACCTGATCCCAGATAGGGTGGTGGGTACCACCGAGTGTTAGTCTGGCCAATGACGTGTTCTGGGCCCGCATTCGCACTCCATATTTGTGTTCAGATAAGCGCGTCTGAAGAGACCGCTTGGTGGAACCTATGTAGAGTTTTGAAGGCGTGTCAGCGTTCACAGATTGCATGGGAATGCAGTAAATACCATGCCGTTTGTGCTGTGCCCCTGGATCTCTGTCGTTCTTGATTAGGGAAAGAATGTTCGAAGTCTTGACCCCAATACCCAAGTCGTGATGTTTGCAGATGTTCTTCAAAACCACCACAGGTTTAGGATGAAAATCGATTGAACCAACATATCTAAAGTTGGAACGTATTCTCAAAAGAGTTGTAATTGATCGATCCATTAGGTTTCTAAGTAACTTATCCACAATAGTGACCTTATAACGAAGTAAATTTCTCCGTCATTTTTATCTGCGCCAGGATTCGAACCCGGATCCCCTCATTCCGGAATAAGTCACTCTACCAATTGAGCTACGCGGACGTTTTATTCTGATTCCTTTCTGCCTTTATGTCGTGTGCGTCCTTCTGGCAGGTACGTCACATCTCTTGGTACGTTACATCATCTCCCCCTTATTTTTTTTATTTTTTTTTGAAGTGCTGGAGAAGGGATTCTCTTATTTTTCCTATCTCGCGGTGTGGAAAGAATATCACACCAATGCGAGATTTTGAACGGTCGGGCCATCCGGATAGTTTGGGCGCCATTATAACGAAGTAAATTTCTCCGTCATTTTTATCAGCGCCAGGATTCGAACCCGGATCCCCTCATTCCGGAATAAGTCACTCTACCAATTGAGCTACGCGGACGTTTTATTCTGATTCCTTTCTGCCTTTATGTCGTGTGCGTCCTTCTGGCAGGTACGTCACATCTCTTGGTACGTTATATCATCTCCCCCTTATTTTTTTATTTTTTTTGAAGTGCTGGAGAAGGGATTCTCTTATTTTTCCTATCTCGCGGTGTGGAAAGAATATCACACCAATGCGAGATTTTGAACGGTCGGGTCATCCGGATAGTTTGGGCGCCATTATAACGAAGTAAATTTCTCCGTCATTTTTATCAGCGCCAGGATTCGAACCCGGATCCCCTCATTCCGGAACAAGTCGCTCTACCAATTGAGCTACGCGGACGTTTTATTCTGATTCCTTTCTGCCTTTATGTCGTGTGCGTCCTTCTGGCAGGTACGTCACATCTCTTGGTACGTTACATCATCTCCCCCTTATTTTTTTTTATTTTTTTTTGAAGTGCTGGAGAAGGGATTCTCTTATTTTTCCTATCTCGCGGTGTGGAAAGAATATCACACCAATGCGAGATTTTGAACGGTCGGGTCATCCGGATAGTTTGGGCGCCATTATAACGAAGTAAATTTCTCCGTCATTTTCATCCGCGCCAGGATTCGAACCCGGATCCCCTCATTCCGGAATAAGTCACTCTACCAATTGAGCTACGCGGACGTTTTATTCTGATTCCTTTCTGCCTTTATGTCGTGTGCGTCCTTCTGGCAGGTACGTCACATCTCTTGGTACGTTACATCATCTCCCCCTTATTTTTTTTTATTTTTTTTGAAGTGCTGGAGAAGGGATTCTCTTATTTTTCCTATCTCGCGGTGTGGAAAGAATATCACACCAATGCGAGATTTTGAACGGTCGGGTCATCCGGATAGTTTGGGCGCCATTATAACGAAGTAAATTTCTCCGTCATTTTTATCAGCGCCAGGATTCGAACCCGGATCCCCTCATTCCGGAATAAGTCACTCTACCAATTGAGCTACGCGGACGTTTTATTCTGATTCCCATCTGCCTTTATGTCGTGTGCGTCCTTCTGGCAGGTACGTCACATCTCTTGGTACGTTACAACTTCATATCTATGTCTACAGACAATCTCCTTAATTTTGTGAATCTCCTTACTGACTAATTCAGTACTTGAAGAATGCATCATGGCACGTTTGACCAAAAATTATGATGGCAGAAAACTTGTAGTCCATGGGATGAGACGATTGAAAAGCTATGATTGACGTGTTCATCGTAGGTTTTCTGTACACTGAAAATTGGAGAGTATGATCTAATGGGTTCCTAACCAGGAAAAGGCCAAGGACAAACAGTGAATAGTCAACCTCCGTCTCCAACGTAAAGATTATTGAGGGATAGTGGTTTGGATTGGAGGTTTAGCGACCACCGTGAGCAACTCAGTGGGCTATAAGCAGGATATTGGTTTGACATATATTCAGTTAACTGAGAAAGATGATCCAAAGAATATTTCCATAAAATCAGAATATCGTCCACGTACCTGATGCAATGGACGATGTCCAATCGCATGCAAAATATCACGGTGATCGGATGTGTCATCTCCTACCTATGCCCAAACAACGAATTGTCTCGAGTCTCGTAAAGAGAGCTCCGCTCGGCCTTCGGCTTCGCTTCGCTCAATGACGTTATTTAGGAAAAAATAAAGTATTACTTATTAACTAAAGCTATATAATGCAATAATATTGTTGACAGTCCTTGTTATACTTTCATCCGCTCTTCATTTTCCCTCCTCATTCTCTGTTGTTACCACCATATATTGCTTCTTATGTATCATGCTATTCTGTTACTGTTGTAACAACTAAAATGCAATAAATGAAATGAAAAAATGAAATGAAAATAGCCATCCTTATTGAACCTTCGCCATGATGACGCGAGACCACACGTGTCACAAATGACGAAACAGAAACTACACGAACTGAGGTTTGAAACACTCCCACATCCAGCCTGCTCGCCTGATTTGGCACCTACCGATTTCCACCTGTTCATGCATTTTAGCAATTACGTCAAGAAAATTTCACCTTCAGAAAATAAAATAAATTTGAAAAATAAGTTTGTGTGAAATTTCACTGTCAGAAAATAAAATAAATTTGAAAAATAAATTTGTGTGAAATTTCACCTTCAGAAAATGAAAAAAATTAAAATAAATTTGTGTTAAATTTCACCTTCAGAAAATAAAATAAATTTGAAAAATAAGTTTGTGTGAAATTTCACTGTCAGAAAATAAAATAAATTTGAAAAATAAATTTGTGTGAAATTTCACCTTCAGAAAATGAAAAAAATTAAAATAAATTTGTGTTAAATTTCACCTTTAGAAAATAAAATAAATTTGAAAAATAAATTTGTATGAAATTTCACCTTCAGAAAATGAAATAAATTTGAAAAATAAATTTGTGTGAAATTTCACCTTCAGAAAATGAAATAAATTTGAAAAATCAATTTGTGTGAAATTTCATCTTCAGAAAATAAAATAAACTTGTGTGAAATTTTACCTTCGGAAAATGAAATAAATTTGAAAAAAATAAATTTGTGTGAAATTTCATTTTCAGAAAATAAAATAAATTTGAAAAATACATTTGTGTGAAATTTCACCTTCAGAAAATGAAATAAATTTGAAAAATAAATTTGTGTGAAATTTCATCTTCAGAAAATAAAATAAATTTGAAAAATACATTTGTGTGAAATTTCACCTTCAGAAAATAAAATAAATTTGAAAAATAAATTTGTGTGAAATTTCACTTTCATTTTGACCTTGAGAAACCTAGAGGAGTCTTAAATTGCATTCAGGGATTTTCTTGCATCCACGGAGTCAGATTTCTTTGGGACTGGCATTGAAGCACTTGCCACTCGCTAGCAAAGGTGTGTAGCTGCTGAAGGCGCCTATTTCGAATAAAATAAGGATGTGATGTGTGCTATGAGGTATTCTCTTTTGTTTTTACCCTCCAAATCGGCCATTATTTTTCCATCGACCTGGTACATTCAAGACCCCTGCGATATTGTCCGACCACGTCGTTTCTCTCAAAGAATCAGGCGACCTCTTTTCTACTTAGGAATCCAGAAACAACTTTTTCTTTAATGACGCGGCGAATCTGTTTATTTAAATTTACAGTAATCTCCTTTCTGTGTAAGAACACGGCTAGCTCTTTTCGATTTAAGTGTATAGCAATTTTTTTTATTTAAGAATCAGGCGACCTTCCTTCTTTTTACGAATAATCCAGCGGCCACTAAAAAAAAACAGCTACTAAATAATAAGAAGTTATTCACTTCATGACCATCCTGGTGCTTTACCCATTAACTTAGCTAGGCCCATTACTTGTAATGCCTGACTGCATATTCTTTGTACAGAACTAGCCTCCTATGTTTTTGCGGAAACGAAAATACATTTAATTTTATGGAAATGACAACTCTTGGCTTCCAGTACTGCTCTCTCTTTAAACAATATGTTCCGGCACGCAGGAGCACATTCTGAAGCTCGCATTAGTATAATGTATTTAAGCAAGTTATCTTTTAAAGAAATGGTGTCAACAGACTGACAGAAATGCTTACACACATAAAAATGAAGTACCATCCATGTAGAAAACTCAACGACCACGAAAGATTTCGTCATATGAACCTCAACTGCTAACGGTACATTTATGTTCCAAAATAATGCTCTAAATTTGATAAGATATTCTTTTTCTTCTCTTTAACCCTTTAATGACCAGGACCCAAAAATCTTGTATCACTCTAAATAACATAATGCCCGAAACTTTCTGGCCGTTCACTTCTTTGTTTAATAATGACAATAGTGATTGAGGGTGACTCCAGCTGAATCTCATATGAGGAAAAAAAGGGTAGGAAATCTGACTTACTCTGGGCAGGCGTTTCGGGCGGCTATGGTCGTTTCTATGTACGGGCGTTTTGGGCGTTATGGTCTTTAAAAAGGGTTAAGTTTTATAAAACAGCTAAAGAGAGACTGAAACAGATGTACTTCATGAGAGTTCCTGTATCGTTCGGAAAGCGTGAAAATGCTAGAATGCTCATATACAAACAGCTCTTAGTAGTAATACTTCTGAGAAATGTCTTTCGTATACGAGAAAGATATTTCACAGAAGTCGTATACCTGAAATGGCAATGGGCTGGACATACTGCCAGAAGGACAGATCATCGATGGACAGCCGAAATTTTAGATTGGATTCCAAGGGACAGGAAAAGACCCAGAAGAAGACCACATGGGAGATGGGTGGATGAAATTCGAAAGTATGCAGGGGTGACATGGAGGAGACTGGCACAAGACAGACCGTTGTGGAGGAAACTTGGGGAGACCTTCGTCCAGCAGTGGATTGATAGTGGTTGACAATGATGATGATGATGATGATGTATACATACTACATACATTAATACTGTATTATCTATAACATCTATGAAAACGCAAGTGCAAAGATTCGGCTGGAAAGGGAGTGAGACAAGGCGACACTATATCTACCAAACTCTTTTATGTCACTTTGGAAAATGTCTTTCAATCACTGAACTGGGAAAACAAAGGGATAAAGATTAATGGAGATTATCTAACTCACCTTCGTTTAGCTGATGACGTAGTCATTTTTGAATTACCCCATCCGTGCTGCAGAGTATGATCCAGGAATTTGCTGACAAGAGTAAAGAAGTGTGATTAAAAATGAACTTTCAGAAGACAAAAGTGATGTTCAATGCTTTTACAAGAAATGAAGATTTATCGTTTGATGGAGAAAAGCTGCAGATAACAGACACGTACGTTTATCTTGGACAGCAGATATCAAGTGAGTGTCACATTGATGAAGAAATTAATCGGCGTACAAAACTTGCCAGGAGAACTTTTGGAAGAAACAGCATAATTTTCAAGAGCAATATGCCATTATGTCTTAAAAGAAAAGTGTTTGATCAATGCATCCTTCCAGTGCTTACGTATGGTGCAGAGACATGGACCTTAACTAAAAGAGACATACAAAGGCTGCAGACAACTCAAATAAGCCTGGAGAAGTGCATGCTTGGTGTAACCAAGAGAGATAAGAAGAGGAACTCGTGGATCCTAAAAATGACAAGAGTGGAAGACATCATGATCAGAGTAAAATCCCTGAAATGGCAAGGCCATTTCAGCCAGAAGGACAGACCATCGATGGACAGCCGAAATTTTAGATTGGATTCCAAGGGACCGGAAAAGACCCAGAAGAAGACCACATGGGAGATGGGTGGATGAAATTCAAAAGTATGTGGGTGTAACATGGAGGAGACTGGCACACGACAGGCCGTTGTGGAAGAAATTTGGGGAGACTTTCGTCCAGCAGTGGATTGATAATGGTTGACAATGATGATGATGATTATTATTATGTTATATACTACACGACTTTAGCAACGACCTACTTTTTTGAAATGTAAATATCAGCTTCATCTTTTCGTTTACGCATGATACAAATATAAGCAGCTTTGAAGTTTTCGAGAGATAAATTTCTTTTGACACTTCCTTTAAGTTCTGTACACTCTTCACTGGTTTTCATTTTCCCCCGTTGTACTCCATTCAGAACTCAACAGCAAGGGAATCAAGTTAATGTAACGCGAAAGATAGTTTCTTTTTTCATTCTCAACTGAACGCGCACATTCTCTTTGAAGTTGTGCTCTTTCAGAACAAAAATGTCTATCACAAAACATGACATTTTAAAGAAGTAACTTGAGAAGAATTTTCTGAAACGGAAAGAAATTTTGTGCATTGAGGATCATTGGTAGATCAGCAGGAAGTTTGAAAAAAACAGCTTCCTTCCGATTACGTTAAATATTCAAAAGTTCTGCAAACATTTCTCAGTGTATCATCGTTGCTATGGAAATCCGCCCGAAATGCTAGAAGCTGGTCTAGTTTCGCAACATGGCTGCCCCATAAAAAAGTAATTTATTTTTACAGAGTAGCGCAAACAGAGAACAAATAATTTCACGTTCTTATCGGTCACACGCTGCTACATAAAATTGATATAAATACGCATTCTAGGAATATCAATATCTGTAGAGGAGACTTTGAAAAACCGAATACGAGGTGTTGTTATTATCAAATCCCCACAAACATATCTTTTTTCCAAATTGTTTCACAAATGAATTTTTTCTTCTGCAAACGTAATGCTGAGCACCAATAAATTGAATGAAGTTTTGGATTTAATTTAGCTGGCACAATAACTCTATTTTTTAAATAACAGAGGAGAAAGGTGGCATAGGATATTTTCCATTTCTTTCTTTTCTTTCGAGCTCGCAATGATTATTTTCGGAATACTACACTTCATTCAGCAGAAATATTCTCACTCTAAAGGGGCATTCTCTTACGTATTTACCGTAATTGAATTCTGGACATCATAATTCCATCACTTAGCATTAACTTCGACGCTCAGAAGAGATATTCACGTTACTGCATTCCCTTGGATTGATTTCAATATACACTCATTGTCATAAAAATCCGCGTACCAAGAAAAAAAAACTTGCGATTAACGCGAAACTCGGCAAATAGCTACGGGGAAGGCAGACATGCAAATGATTAAAGTTTCCTGCGATTCCGCATGCCCGCGCGTCCAAGACCGGCGCTGCAATCTCAATCTTTGGGGATTATAACGTGCCTCGCAATGGGACTCCACATTCGTGCCGAAATGCACGGTAAGAGTCAGGGGAGATCCCTGAGCAATAGACATGCCGAGGAGCCGCCGTAGATGTGCGTACGGGTAACTGACGGTGTTTGAACGAGGCCGTATCGTCGGGATGAGAGAGGCAGGGTGGCCGGCGCACCGAATCTGCTGCCATTTGGACCGGTCTGACAGTACGGTGTGATCGTGTTGGGAGCAATAGACACGGGAAGGAGCCCAGACATGGCGTGCTGACTCTGGACGACCCAGACACACCACCATCAGAGAGGACTGTGGGATCGTGAGAACGGCTCGCAAAGATGCAACGACGTTCTTGTCCATTATCCGGAGATATGTGGCGGCTGTACAAGGGACTCCTGTGTACGCCAGAATCATTTCCAGACGCTTGGTAGAGGCAAATCTACACTCTCGACGGCCCTTACGTTTTCTGCCATTACACGTGATCATTGTCGGCGTCGATTGCAGTGGTGTCAGCAGAGAGCAACGTGGAATGCTACAGACTGGCGACGTATAGTGTTCAGCGACGAATCTAGCTTCTGTACGCGAACGGACGACCACCGTGACAAGAGTGTAGAGGACCACAGGTGAGCACTACAATACCAACCTCCCTGTGCCACGGCACACGTCCCGAACTGCCGGGGTAATGGTCTGTGGAGCCGCCGCGTATGACAGCCGGACTTGCCTCGCAGTGATTTCGAGGGACTTTGACATCCCATCGCTACGTACAGAAGATCCTGCTGCCCCATGTGCTACCTTTCCTGGAGGGGTGGCCCGGAGCCATTTTCTAACAAGATAACGCCCGTCCGCACACGGCTCGAGCTTTCCAGGACTGTCTACGTCATACTTCGACGCTTCAACTGCCTGCCAGATTTTCTGATCTCTCTCCCATCGAGCACGTGTGGGACCAGATGGGACGCCATCTATCTCCACGTCCCAGTGTTCGTGATCTAGAACGTCATTTGCAAAAGCTTGGGCCAATCTGTCCCAGGATAACATACGGCGTCTCTTTAACTCCATTCCGGACCGTATCGTCGCATGTATACGAGCACGAGGCGGTCGTACGCGGTGCTAACGCTGACCGCAATGTGTAGCGTATGTCCGCGGGAATTCGTCTTGCTGCTGCGATATTGTAATCACTTCTGTCCTTGGTATTACGATCTCACTACTAAAATCTCATTTCAATCCGACGCCTCCTTCTTGGTGCGAGAATTTTTATGACAATGAGCGTACTGTAAGGGATGATGAAAAATGTTTCGTTCGAGGTCGCTGCAGAACCATGTATGACGTAAATGTTGATGAAAGTAATACTATATAAAAGCGGTTAGTAATATGTGAGGGGTAACAGTCGAATTGTGGCGTAGTGTTTTGTTTATTAAACCACGGTCCGACTGGATCGAGGGTGAGGGGACGCTCTCTACGGCCTATGCAGTGACGGCCGAAATTAGGAACCATTGGTAGTTCTAAATATTTCCACCAACGTCAGGAAGGCGCTGACTGCCCACTGTATGATTACTACTCAGTTGCAAGCCAAAAGATATAGCAGTTAATACTAGTAGTCCTAATTTTATTTCTCTAAAACATTTAGCGGGAACGTTATACTGAGCAGTCAAAAAACTGACACAGAGTAAGACAAACGAGTAACAATACACGGGCGAAACAGAATAATATGACCACCTCCGGAACCACAATGTACCCGCTCAGGCGCGTTACAGAGTGCACGTGACAAGGTCGACCACGCTGAGATATTAGCGGCAGGACAGGACAGATAGCGGCGAAATTGGGCATTATTTTGGGAACAAAATACGCACACAAAGTTTGCAGAGTTAGTAGTTTCTCACCTTAGAAAAACGTTTTTCAATCGGATTTTTAGTCCCGCAGATATTATTGTAAATGGAAACGTGATCTTACGCCCTCCGGTGGCAGACTTATGCGTTAATAAAAATTTGAAATTATAGAGGAAAGATTTCGCAAAGGAAACGCTCTCCAATGAAGAAGAATTTTTTTCAAATCGGACTCCCAGAAGCAGAGATATCGACAAAAATAAATGTACCCGGGTGATCCAAAAGTCTTGCACGTTTTGAAAACGTAATAGCTCGCGGAGTTTTGAGAGTAGGGCAACGCGGTTTGCGTAGAAATGATCAGAATGACTTCGGGGTTTTTTATGAAATCACATAAATCTTTACTCATTTTACTTACATTTTTCATCGCCAGATGGCGCAGCAACCTCAGGTTGGAAGTGTCGAGAAAAATAGACACCTGATTGTACCAGGTGTTCAATGTGATGGCCGTCCTGCTCCAGCACTGCCTGCAGACGAGAGAAAACACCATGGATGGCATTGAAGAGCATGTCCGGTGGTATAGCTGCCACATGGTGTCGAATGGCATCTTTCAGCATGCCCAATGAAGTGGGGCGACATAACCCCAGAGCCATAAGTTGCAGGGTGTAAGATCTGGTGACCGAGGTAGCCAGGCCTTCGGAAAGTGTCGGCTCAACACACGATTTGCGCCAAACGTCTGTTGCAGCAGTTGCTTAACGGCACGTGCGATGCGGGGTGGTGCTCCATCCTGCATAAATGTGCACAGATTCACTGCATCCCGCTCTTGCAAGCTAGGGATAACGTACGTTCGTAACATGTTCGCATAATGTGCACCTGTCACTGAAACGGTTTCGAAGGAGGTGCCGCGGACCTCTTCAAAAAAAAAAAGGACCTATAATGAAGGAGCCCGTGAATCCACACCACACTCTCACTTTCGGCTGATGAAGTGGCGCTTCAACGACTGCTGGGGGATGTTCCGTTGCCCAGATGCGGCAGTTGTGCGTGTTCACCGCTCCGTTTAGGGAAAAGTGTGCCTCATCAGTTGTGACGTACATGCCAGCAGGACGCACACGACATAAAGGCAGATAGGAATCAGAATAAAACGTCTGCATAGCTCAGTTGGTAGAGCGCCTTGTTCCGGAATAAGCGGCCTCGGGTTCGAATCCCGGCGTAGACCAAAAATGACGGAGAAATTTACTTCGTTATAATGGCGCCCGAACTATCCGGATGACCCGACCGTTCAAAATCTCGCAATGGTGTGATGTTCTTTCCACACCGCCAGATAGGAAAAATCAGAGAATTCCTTCTCCAGCGCTTCGAAAAATAAAAATGTGTGATGTTGCATTCCACACAGCAGATTGACTGGGAGTTCTCAAGTGCACGTTCTACAGTGGATGGCTGCCTGCAACGATTCATGGTCACGGCTGACCCGTGGGCCATGCCCCCGGCCCTCTTTCGGGGGGGGGGATGTGACGTACCTGCCAGCAGGACGCACACGACATAAAGGCAGATAGGAATCAGAATAAAACGTCTGCGTAGCTCAGTTGGTAGAGCGACTTGTTCCGGAATAAGCGGCCTCGGGTTCGAATCCTGGTGTAGACCAAAAATGACGGAGAAAGTTACTTCGTTATACAGTCCATAAAACGTTCATCAGTTCTCGTTGACATCCCTTTGTCGAAAAAACCATGCTGCGAACTCCTAATCGCCAGCTTGCAGTTCGTGATGCCGTTGCAGTTTGTACGGGTATCTGTGCAGTATCCGTCGTAGTGTTCGCCATACAGTCCCGTATGGAATGC
Organism: Macrothele yani; assembly: GCA_039090855.1. NCBI lineage: Eukaryota > Metazoa > Arthropoda > Arachnida > Araneae > Macrothelidae > Macrothele > Macrothele yani. The sequence continues at coordinate 40,915,084 of CM077004.1, forward strand.
TTGTTTGCCGAGAAACATGGAGAGCACTGGAGTCGCCATGTGCGGATGACATTGCAATCACATCCATTTCCTGCGTAATCGTCTCTGCTGCAGCAGCACGTGTTCGTGGTCTACCGCTTCGTGGGCGTGCTGCCAAAGATCCCGTTTCCTCGAATTTTTTCCCCATTTGCCGCAGCGCAGCACTTTCCATCGCTCCTTTCCAACTACGATCACATTTCAGTGACCGGTAGGCTCTCAACGCAGCACTCGCACATTTAGCGTTGCAATAGAACAATTTCACCAAGAGCGCTTTGTCCGGTAATGACAACATACTGACATGGACCGCTGTGACTTGTGGTTGATCCGCCTCTTCGAAGCAGATCATGATGATCATATGACACGGACCGCTGTGACTTGTGGTGAATCCGCCTCTTTTTTTTTTTTTTTTTTTGATTGGAGGTTTAACGACCACCGTGAGCAACTCAATGGGCTATAAGCAGTCGCCCGTCCCTAATATAGGGTCACTGGTTCCAGGGAAGGGACAGAGCCAGTGCCGTAAGACAAACACAACATCCATGCCTCACCGGGATTCGAACCCGGACCACAGACGGATGAATGATCAGAGGCCAGCGCCTTAGACCACTGCGCCACCGTGGCGATGAATCCGCCTCTTCGAAGCAGATCATGATGATCATATGTAGAGGATTTTAGGAAGGGAGTGTCTCAACCCAGGTCTTAAACAACCCTTAGAAATAGGAAACTAGGAGATTTGGACTAGAGCGCCCGATAGGAAAGTGACAGGGAAGCGAAGTAGAAAGGGGGGAAGAAGACGCTCTTATTTATTACCGGGGGCCAGTACCCGGGGTCCGACGGCTTAACGTGCCCATCCGACGCACGGCGGGTATTTAGTGGATCGAGCGTTCGTACTATGCTGGGATCGAACCTGAGGCCCTTCCCGTGGCAGTCACGAACGTTGCCCACTCGGCCACCCGCGGCTGACTTGTGGTTGCTTCCCAGCTGCTGCTTTTTATACCCACTATCCCAGACCTGTTCGCCTATAGCGCCATCTGGCGATGAAAAATGTAAGTAAAATGAGTAAAAATGTATGTGATTTTATAAAAAAAAACCGATGTCATTCTGATCATTTCTACCCAAACCGCGTTGCCCTACTCTCAAAATTCCGCGAGTTATTACGTTTTCAAAATGTGCAGGACTTTTGGATCACCCGGTACATCTACGCACCTGGTGGCGAAAATACGTGTTATTTTAAGAAGAAAGTAATCTTGAAAGGTTTTCCGATGTGAACGATATCGGTCCACGGAAGAAGTTTTTCAATCTAGTTTTCAGGAGCTCAGATTTTGCTGTAATTAGATCAGAAACAGAAATAAACACTGACGCCCCCTGGTGGCTAAATTTTTCTTTGCCAAATATTAGAAATTATATGCAAAGCGTTTTCCATCAGAAGCTGTATCCGGCGCAGAAATAATTTCTGAAATAGGTGTTTTAGAAACACAAACATCAGGGAAAAGGTAATTTACCTTTACCCCTAGCGGAAAGTCTATGAATTACTTGAAATTTTTGAAATTATATGAAAAACATTTTGCACTGGAAATTCTATCCAACAAAGAAGAATTTCTCAAATCCGTCTCTTCGAAGCAGAGATGTCGATAAAAATAAGATATATATCTGCACCCTCAGGCGGAGGAACCATGGATTATATTAATAAGAAAATATTCCGAAAATGTTAATCGACGTGAGTGTAACAAATTTCTTCATTCGAGAATTTAGAAGCTCAAATTTTGTTGCAAATGCCACCGAAGCAGAAATTAACTATTACGCCTCCAGGTGGGCAAACCGTTTTTTCCCAACATTAGAAAATATACGCAAAAGATTTCGCATCAGGAGCTGTATCCAATGTAAAAAGAATTTTTCAAATCGAAGTGTTTGAAGCAGAGATATCGGGAAAAACGCAACTTGAAAAAGTGATTATACGTAAAATAGTTTCCGACATAAATGGGATCGAACAGTGAAAGCATTTTTTCAGTCGGACGTTTAAAAGCAAATATATGGAATAAAATGTATTTTGAATTCCACGTCATCTGCATTTACGCTCTCTAGCGGCAAAATTGTGTATGGTGAAAAAAAAACGAAATAAAGGATTATCATTTGAACATTTCAAACTTCCCAATGCTAACATAATTTTTCAAATCGGACTATTACTTGCAGAGATATGGTGTCCACAGGTGTATGCACGGGCAAACCGATAACTTAGACACGATCTTTTTTACAAAAGACGAGCTAAAAAGGAAAATAGCCCACTTAAAGATCTGGAAGAAGGGAAAAAAATTGTGCCTAATATTCTATACAATTACCAAATGAAAAACTTTATCTACTTGAACGAAATACCGTAAGTAGAAAGCCCACAAAATGCGAAATTTGAACAGAGATTACTAACAATAAAGTTGCCCGATATGAAGACGATTAGTTCGGAATATCGAAGAAAGCTTAGAAATCCATATACAAGATACATTCGCATCATCCGCTCAGAATAACGGTAACAGTAACCTAAGAGCGCCACCAGACGCAAAACAACAGAACTTCTCAAAACGTGGTGATTCCTGGCTTAAGCGTAGTTTTCTTTTCGCGCAAGCCGTAGAGAACGTCCTCTCACGCTCGATCGAGTCGGGCCATGGTTAAACATATCGTACACGTTTTGACGACATAATCTGCGACCGAGCGCTTCCAAAACAGATCAACGAGTTGTAATTCTGTTCCTGTCAGCTGAAGGAAAGAAACCTGCAGAAATTCGTAGCAGGATGGTGGTGGTGTGTAGTGAGGCGTGCTTGTCAAAGACCTCTGCTGTGGAATGGTGTCAAAAATTCCGTGAAGGTCGTGGTATGTGACACACGATTTGTACCGGTCTGGGCGTCCATCCACATCAAACACGCCTGATAATATCGAGACTGTGAAAGCCTCTATTCTCAATGATCAGCGAGAAATCATACGTTAAATGGCCGATGACTTCAACATGAGCTACGGAAGTGTTCAAAGCATCATACTGAGTCTAGGATACCGTAAAGTGTGCTATCAGTAGATCCCGCGAGCCCTCAGCAGTGTTCATGAAATACATCGTATGGGATTCTCCCTGCAGCACTTGCTGCGTTTCAATTCGGAGGGAAACGAATTCTTGGAGCACATTGTGGCTGGCGACGAAAATTGGTTCTTCCACTTTCAACCAGAATACAAGTTTGCAAACATGCTATGGCGTCATCCGTCCTCTCCTCGTCCGAAGAAATTCAAGGCGCAAGCATCTGCTAGAAAAGTAATGGCCGACAGTGTTCTTCGACCACCGAGACCCGCAACACAGTGCTGTATTGATACTGGTAAATCAGGTACCAGTATCAATACAGCACTGTGTTGCGAGAAACTTGAGCGTTTGCATCGTTCCATTAAGAATAAACGTCCTGACAACCACAGTAAAGGTGCAATCTCACTGCAGGACAACGCACACTCTCACGTTGCCAACGTCGTAAAGGACAAATTGCAAGCCATTAAATGGCAGACACTGGGGCATCCTCCTTACCGTCCTTGCGGTTTTCACTTCTTTGTAAGCTGAAAAAGACACCGAAAGGACGTAGGTTCCAGTCGGACGATGACGTAAAGCAGACTGTATTGGATTTTTGTACGCAACAGACCACAGACTTCTACCACAACGGCATCTTCAAACTTGTTCGGCAATGGGACAATTGTCTCAAAGCCTACGGCAAGTACTGTTAAACCAGTAACCTATCTGAACTTTCCTACGCCGTACGGTTACCTTTGTAGATCATGTGTTATATAATTCCTTCATTGAGCATACATTTTCACGCTCAAAAAAGATATCCACTTTGCTGGGTTTACTGTGGTTACTTTCAAGAGGCAGTAAAACCTTGCCGGGTTTACGTGTGGTTACTTTCAGGATGTTCCTTAACGGACACCCTTCACATATTGACACTTCCCAATTAGTGCCACTGTGTACAGGTTGCGAACATCACATAATATAATGGATATCCTTAGATATGGACACGGATATCGATTAGAGCATTCCAAATGCACATTGAAAACCTCCCAGTTGCAGATATGTAACGGCAGTACGTTTGATTCAACTGCATGAATCTGTAGGATCAGTATCGAAGCGTGACTTCGTAAGTAAGGCAAGCTTAAGGTGGAGGTCTAGGGATTTTGCTTCCTATACTTCCAATGGGCAAACTTCTGTACACATTTTCTTCATAATTAATGCGTTCCCAAGGATGAAAATTTGAACATCGATTAAAACAACTTCATATTATAACTTGGAAAACTTAATATTTTCTAAAACATAACCATAATTAAGCAACCCAAAATTTGTTTGTCTACTGACGTCATCAACGTACAGGTCGCGCCATCTTTTTTCTGGTCTCAACACCACCAAAGGAAAAATTATTGATTTTGAATATAATTATGGTTATGTTTTAGAAAATATTAAGTATTCCAAGTTATAATATGGAGTTTTTTTAATCGATGTTCAAATTTTCATCCTTGGGAATGCATTAATTGTGAGGAAAATGTGTACAGAGGTTTGCTCATTCGAAGTATAGGAAGCAAAATCACTAGACGTCCACCTTAATATACGATAAATAGCTGGCAAAAGTGATATGAATAAAAACTTATAATAATTAAAATCGGCAAGTGACCCGTAGTTTATATGCTACGTTGACAATACGGTATGGCAGAAAGCACCGAAACGCGACCATGCGCGTTACCACCAAAAAGAAATGTCTATGTAGAAGCTCAAATTAAAAGATTTATATAAAAAAATGTTCAGTGAACATTTTGAAAGGGAAAGAAACTTACCTACCCACACAGCGAAAAGAATTGGGGGTTGCTTCTATCAGAGCAAGCTGAGACGGGCTGAGCCCGAGCCCAAAAGCCCGAAGTAGAGTCCGGGTTCGAATCCGGCACGGAGAAAAAACCGAAACAAATAACAACAAAAGAAAGTGAAAGTACGAAAACAATATTACCACACGGAGAGAAACAACACATGGAAAATCAAAATTTGACTCTGGACCTAACTATCAATTTGTGACTTATTCAATAGTATTTTATTCCAATATTTTATTAAGAATATCATTTGATTTTCTATAAATTATTATTTGTATTGCTTTCCATTATGTGAAAGTTTTATTGGCACCGTATTTTTTATTTTCAAATTTTAAAAACTCTTCGAAAATTGCATTTTATTGCTAATTTTATTTGCTCCGAATTTCGATATTTCTGATCAAATGACATTACATTTCTATTTTTCCAGAGATTATGTCTTGTAATTGCTATTGGATAAGGAATTGCATTACTTTTTAAATTACTATCTTTTTAAGGTGCAGGACATAACATTTGTGTACTGTCATAAGCCTTCTTTTAAATTTAAGTAATTCTTTAACCATGTCCAAATGTTTTTTGCAAAATCACATTCAACAAAAATGTGTTCAGTGTTCGCCAAGAGGTACGGAAGTAATCACATTTGTTTGCTAAAGTGAAGGCATATAAAGTACGAGAAAGTTTGGCCGCGTCATGAGCTGATTTGTTCTGGCGGATTTTCCTGATTCTGCATATGTGTATCATCATCATGTATAACAACCATTATTATCAATCCATCGCTACATGAAGATTTCATCCAAGATTCTTCAGTTTTCTCTCTTGAGCCTATCTCTTCCATGCCTCTCAAGTATGCGTCGAATTTTAACCACCCGACTCCCATGGGTCTTCTTCTGGGTCTTTCCTTATTCCTTGGTATCCAGTCTAGTATTTCAGTTGTCCAACGGTATCAATTCTTCTAATAATAATATGTCCAGCCAATAACCATTTCAGGGATTTTACCTTTAATATATTGTCATCAACTTTTGCCATTTTCCTGATTCATGAGTTCCTCTTCCTATCTTTCCTGGTGAAATGGTTTTTTAAATTTGTATTATCTTAAAACATTACTTTTCGTACATCTGTGATACTTGTAATACCGAAGCTGCTTAACGTTATGCTCCGGATAACCAGAACAAACTCCTTAATGAGCAATATTAGACTTTCTGACAGCCAGAAGAGGGTAGTCTTAAAATACATATATAAATCGTCTTTATTTGGGTCTTCACAGCACATCACTTTGATAGCTCATCAAAGATAATATTCGGCAACTAACGTATTATTTTAAAACAGTCAACAGAACTACATTACAACCAAATGCAACAAATTGAATCTCTGTAACATGAGTCTCAAAGTGTCTGTATCCCAATACAATTTTATCAAATATATCATCATCATCATCATCATCAACCATTATCAATCCACTGCTGGACGAAGGTCTCCCCAAGTTTCCTCCACAACGGTCTGTCTTGTGCCAGTCTCCTCCATGTCACCCCTGCATACTTTCGAATTTCATCCACCCATCTCCCATGTGGTCTTCTTCTGGGTCTTTTCCTGTCCCTTGTCATCTAAATAATAAAGGTAAGCAGCACTTGAAAATAATTATGGGAGATTTCAATGCAAAAATAGGGCAACGGCAACAGAATGAAACTTCAGTAGGTAAATTCGGTCACGGCAACAGAAACCAGCGTGGAAATACTCTCGTTGAGTTTGCAAGAGGCAGAAGGGTTTTTCATCTTGAACTCCTTCTTCAAGAAAAAGCCACACAGGAAATGGACATGGAGACATCCAAATGGGACGACAAATGAAATTGATTTTATTATGTGTAACAAAAAATTTGTCATAGAAGACTGCAGTGTGCTAAACAAGTTCAACACAGGTAGTGACCATAGATTGGTGAGATGTAAGATGCACCTCAACGCTAAACTTGAACGTGGCAAGCTCATAAGACAAACAAAGTCTATTGACATAACCAACCTCAAAAACACCATAATACCTTCAAGTTAGAACTGAAGAACAGGTTCTCTGCTTTAGAAGGCCTAACATCGGAAGAAGTGGACATCTCTGAAGTTAACAGAAAAGTAACCAAAGCTCTTATGGAAACAGCAACAAAATTAGCTGGGTCTAAGAACAAGTTGCATGTGAACAAATTATCAGGAAAAACCAAAATGTTGATGCAAAAAAGAAGAGAGATGAGGACAACTAAAGAAGATGTGACTTCCAAAGTGGAATATATAGAGCTATGCAAGACAGTAAGAAAAAGTATCACTGAAGACGTAAGGAAATTCAACTGTGAACTAGTGAGGAAAGCAATTGAAAACAACCAAAGCCTAAAGATAGCAAAGGGACATCTCAGTAAGGGAAGAAAACAGATTATGGCACTGAGAAAAGAAGATGGTTCTGTAACAAGAAATAGAGGCGAAATTTTGACAAGAGTGAAAGATTTCTACTCCAAATTATATGAAAGGGATGATATATGCACTCCAGACATCATGAAAGATACCAGTACCAGAGTTCCTCCAGTCCTTCCAGCAGAAGTTGCACATGCAATCAAGAACATGAAGCGAGGAAAAGCTCCAGGAGAAGATGGAATTACTGTAGACATCATACAAGAAGCAAGTGGAGAAATCGAAACAGTACTCGCCCAAATTTTCACTCGATGCCTTAATGAAGGAAAGATTCCTGAGGATTGGAACACCGCTACAATGATCCTGCTACATAAGAAAGGTGACATTGAGGATCTCGGAAACTACAGACCTATCAGCCTCCTATCAGTAGTTTATAAAATCTTCACTAAAGTTCTTTCACACCGCTTGAAGGTAACACTGGACACGGCTCAACCGAGAGAACAAGCTGGATTCAGGAGTGGCTACAGCACAATAGATCATATCCACGTGCTGAGAGAACTAATTGAAAGAGCGAGGGAATATGAACTTCCATTGTGCATGGCTTTTATCGATTATGAAAAAGCCTTTGATTCGGTGAAACCATCAGCAGTTACAATGGCTCTGAAAACCTGCGGTATTGAAGATGCATACATTAATATTATTAATAACATCTATGAAAATGCAAGTGCAAAGATTAGGCTGTTTGAAAATACAACACACGTAAAAATTGGAAAGGAGTGAGACAAGGTGACAACATATCTCCGAAGCTCTTTAATGCCACATTGGAGGGTGTTTTTCAGTCGCTGAGCTGGGAAAACAAGGGGATAAAGATTAATGGAGATTATCTAACCCACCTTCGTTTTGCTGATGACGTAGTCATTTTTGCAACTACCCCATCAGAGCTGCAGAGTATGATCCAGGAACTTGCTGACAAGAGTAAAGAAGTGGGATTAAAAATGAACTTTCAGAAGACAAAAGTGATGTTCAATGCTTTTACAAGAAATGAAGATTTATCGATTGATGGAGAAAAGCTGGAGATAACAGACACGTACGTTTATCTTGGACAGCAGATATCAAGTGAGGGTCACATTGATGAAGAAATTAATCGGCGTACAAAACTTGCCTGGAGAGCTTTTGGAAGAAACAGCATAATTTTCAAGAGCAATATGCCATTATGTCTTAAAAGAAAAGTGTTTGATCAATGCATCCTTCCAGTGCTTACGTATGGTGCAGAGACGTGGACCTTAACTAAAAGAGACATACAAAGGCTGCAGACAACTCAAAGAAGCATGGAGAGGTGCATGCTTGGTGTAACCAGGAGAGATAAGAAGAGGAACTCGTGGATCCGAAAAATGACTAGAGTGGAAGACATCATGATCAGAGTTAAATCCCTGAAATGGCAATGGGCTGGACATACTGCCAGAAGGACAGATCATCGATGGACAGCCGAAATTTTAGATTTAGATTTAGATTTAGATTTAGATTATCAAATATATATATATATATATATATACATACTAAAGCGCAAAGCCTAAAACATAAGAAAAACTTCAGAATTTAAAATGAAAGTTGCAAAATAACCTGAAGATCAAAACGCGCAACGCAGCAGTTATGAAAATTCAGAATTCACATTCTATTAAGAAGAAACTGAAGCAAAATTTTTTTACTCATACCAAGTACAACATAGAAAAGGTTATGTATTGACCGGTGTGAGTAAAAAGAGAAAAAATAGAACAACTGAATGTAGAAAGTGTCGAGAATACTGAGCCTTGGCTTTATCAAGGACCAGCAAAAACTCTGCATTTTCTCACTTCCACAAAGACCTATTTGGAAATGGGTTTCTGCAAGTCATAGATGCAAGTAATAAGCCCACCAAAAAAAAATAAAAAATTAAAAAATATATATATATATGTCATGACATCCGCAGAGTTGTATGACCAAGCTTTAGTTAACAATTTAGCTTGCATCCATAACTTTCCTGGCCCGACCCATGCTCTTCATCTGTTACTATTAAACAGAAAGAAGATGATTATAGAAAACTCAAGTTGTAAGAGTGACATAATGAATCAGAAATAATGTTCAGCAATAACAAATTGCCAAGTTCGCCTGAGAGAAAATTTAAACCTGAATAGCAATACAAAAGTATTACAAATTCTTAACATTGCAAATAAAAAGGAAATATTAATTTTTTCTAAAGCGCAGATTCTTGAAAGAAAACTGGATTATAAAGACCCCTACTCCACAACTTCTGACAACATAAAAACGAGAATAAAATAAAGACAATAATAAACTAAAGAAATGCTTTGTGAAGGTTATGTGACATAAACAATTAGTTGCAATATGTACAAAGTATTTCAGAAGTGCTTTAAGTGCATAATTAAGTAGTTATTGAGACCTTAACTGCTTTGAAAACACAGCGCAGACTACAAGAAAAATGAAACGGCCGGCTGCTTGGCCTTAGTTCCCTAAAAACGCGCAAAGTTACCAAGAAAAGAATGAGTTAAAATCCGCAAAAAAGTTAATAGACTTGCTAGTGCCTAAATGCTTAAAGCAAAAAGAAAAAATGTTCAAGAAGTTCAAACATTGAACTTGGAAAACCTAAAACCCAAAGACAATGAAGAGAGCTTACCTCTTATGCAACTTAACTTCCTCCACTCTTGAGGAAACATGGCCGACCTTTTAACCCAAACTTCCAAACACCCCTGCCACTCCCTAGTCGCTGGGGGCAGTGTGGGTGGGGCTGAAGATCTCCACACACTGAAAAAATCCTACTCGCGGAGATTTTAACTAGAGAAAAAAATATATAATTAAGATTGTGGACCTGTATGATCATAAAGAGCAGAATTAACTATTATAAAATACAATATTATAAAATACACAAGTAGTGTATTTAATAACCTTTGCATGTATTTAATCACCTTAGTGAGCTTCTGTAGACTATTCAGAATCCTATTAATTTTAGTGTTAGTTTTACTATTTTTAGTATAGTTATTCTAGTGAGTGAATAATTAGTTTTCTTTTATATTTATTTTTACTTTCTTTTATAAACAGATGTTTAATTTTTTTTGTGATTTTGTCTATATTATTTAATTTTTTATTTTTAATAGGACCTTCTTATCCATAGCACTAAGGTTCCTTTTTGTAGTTAATATTCATCCTCTAGCCAACTTCCAAAAGGCTTTCATAGGTCAGAATCATATTATTATCTGTGTAGAGAATTAAAGCAGATCTGGAAACCTTACTCTATTATTCAGAATAATTTTTCTTAAAGATCTTTTGATGAAAGAAGTAGGAATTTTGTTCTCTAGAAAACTGTCTAATAGTATATTAATGTGGTAATTGAAGTCCAAATTGTTGCTGCAAATTCTTGAAATTCTAAGCACCTGAGATATTAGTACATTCTCAATTACTTTGGTTGATATGTTATTATTCCAGTGTAGATATTTAATTACTTTAAAAGGAAAATTAATTCTTTCATCAAAGAGGCTAATAGATGGGTCACCTCTGTTAAGTTTAATGTTTAAGTCTAGGAACACTAGTTACTGATTCATATCTGTTAATATTCTTTTACATATATATATATACACACATATATCATCATCATCATCATTGTCAACCATTATCAATCCACTGCTGGACGAAGGTCTCCCCAAGTTTCCTCCAGAACGGTCTGTCTTGTGCCAGTCTCCTCCATGTCACTCCCGCATACTTTCGAATTTCATCCACCCATCTTCCATGTGGTCTTCTTCTGGGTCTTTTCCTGTCCCTTGGAATCCAATCTAAAATTTCGGCTGTCCATCGATGGTCTGTTCTTCTGGCAGTATGTCCAGCCCATTGCCATTTCAGGGATATAACTCTGATCATGATGTCTTCCACTCTTGTCATTTTTCGGATCCACGTGTTCCTCTTCTTATCTCTCCTGGTTACACCAAGCATGCACCTCTCCATGCTGCTTTGAGTTGTCTGCAGCCTTTGTATGTCTCTTTTAGCTAAGGTCCACGTCTCTGCACCATACGTAAGCACTGGAAGGATGCATTGATCAAACACTTTTCTTTTAAGACATAATGGCATATTGCTCTTGAAAATTATGCTGTTTCTTCCAAAAGCTCTCCAGGCAAGTTTTGTACGCCGATTAATTTCTTCATCAATGTGACCCTCACTTGATATCTGCTGTCCAAGATAAACGTACGTGTCTGTTATCTCCAGCTTTTCTCCATCAATCGATAAATCTTCATTTCTTGTAAAAGCATTGTGCATCACTTTTGTCTTCTGGAAGTTCATTTTTAATCCCACTTCTTTACTCTTGTCAGCAAGTTCCTGGATCATACTCTGTAGCTTTGACGGGGTAGTTGCAAAAATGATTATGTCATCAGCAAAACGAAGGTGGGTTAGATAATCTCCATTAATCTTTATCCCTTTGTTTTCCCAGTTCAGTGATTGAAAGACATTTTCCAATGTGGCATTAAAGAGCTTCGGAGATATGGTATCACCTAGTCTCACTCCTTTTCCAATTTTTATGTGTGTTGTATTTTCAAACAGTCGAATCCTTGCACTTGCATTTTCATAGATGTTATTAATAATATTAATGTATGCATCTTCAATATCGCAGGATTTCAGAGCCATTGCAACTGCTGATGGTTTCACCGAATCAAAGGCTTTTTCATAATCGATAAAAGCCATGCACAATGGAAACTCATATTCCTCGCTCTTTCAATTAGTTCTCTTGGTACGTGGATATGATCTATTGTGCTGTAGCCACTCCTGAATCCAGCTTGTTCTCTCGGTTGAGCCATGTCCAGTGTCACCTTCAAGCGGTGTGAAAGAACTTTAGTGAAGATTTTCTAAACCACTGATAGGAGGCTGATAGGTCTGTAGTTCCTGAGATCCTCAATGTCACCTTTTTATGTAGCAAGATCATTGTAGCGTTGCTCCAATCCTCAAGAATTTTCCCTTCATTAAGGCATCGAGTGAAAATTTGGGCAAGTACTGTTTCGATTTCTCCACTTGCTTCTTGTATGATATCTACAGTAATTCCATCTTCTCCTGGAGCTTTTCCCCGCTTCATGTTCTTGATTGCATGTGCAACTTCTGCTGGAAGGACTGGAAGAACTCTGGTACTGGTACCTATCATGATGTCTGGAGTACATGTATCTTCCCTTTCATATAATTTGGAGTAGAAATCTTTCACTCTTGTCAAAATTTTGCCTCTATTTCTTGTTACAGAACCATCTTCTTTTCTCAGTGCCATAATCTGTTTTTTCCCCTTACTGAGATGTCCCTTTGCTATCTTTAGGCTTTGGTTGTTTTCAATTGCTTTCCTTACTAGTTCACAGTTGAATTTCCTTACGTCTTCAGTGATACTTTTTCGTACTGTCTTGCATAGCTCTCTATATTCCACTTTGGAAGTCACATCTTCTTTAGTTGTCCTCATCACTCTTCTTTTTGCATCAACATTTTGGTTTTCCTGATAATTTGTTCTTAGACCCAGCTAGTTTTGTTGCTGTTTCCATAAGAGCTTTGGTTACTTTTGTGTTAACTTCAGAAATATCCACTTCTTCCGATGTTAGGCCTTCTAAAGCAGAGAATCTGTTCTTCAGTTCCAATTTGAAGGTATTATGGTGTTTTTAAGGTTGGTTATGTCAATACATTTTGTTTGTCTTATGAGCTTGCTACGTTCGAGTTTAGTGTTGAGGTGCATCTTACATCTCACCAATCTATGGTCACTGCCTGTGTTGAACTTGTTTAGCACACTGCAGTCTTCTATGACGAATTTTGTTACACATAATAAAATCAATTTCACTTGTCGTCCCATTTGGATGTCTCCATGTCCATTTCCTGTGCGGCTTTTTCTTGAAAAAGGAGTTCAAGATGAAAAACCCTTCTCCCTCTGCAAACTCTACGAGAGTATTTCCACGCTGGTTTCTGTTGCCGTGACCGAATTTACCTACTGAAGTTTCATTCTGTTGCCGTTGCCCTATTTTTGCATTGAAATCTCCCATAACTATCTTCAAGTGCTGCTTACCTTTATTATTTAGATGACGAATTTCCTCATAAAATTCTTCAATTTCTTCTTCAGCATGACTTGTGGTGGGTGCATAAGTTTGAATAATCTGAGCCTGGTATCTTCTCGAGAGTTGGATAACGAGTCGTGCAGCTCTGTCAGAGGAACTTTTATCTTCTACAACTTTATCCTTCAGTTTCTTGTTTATTATAAATCCAACACCACTAGTTCTGCCAGTATCTGTCCCACGATAGTAGAAGAGATGTCCACTTTTCAGTTCAATGAGATCTTCTCCTTTTCTCCTTACCTCACTTAGCCCGACGATGTCCCACTTGATCCTTTGTAGTTCCTCTTCCAATTCAAGAAGCCTTGAATCAGAAGATAGGGAGCGTCCGTTATACGTAGCCAAGGTCAGCATCAGATGGCAGCCTAGTCCGGTCCTCCGGGGATTCTTAGCACCCTCGGCCTTCATGTCGCACTGGCCGCTGCATTGGCCAGGTACATTCCAGCTGCCGGAGACTGAGGGACAAGATTTTAGTTGTGGAGTCATTTTGGAGGGGTTTGGCCATAACTCACCACGCTGGCCAAGCGGGTTGGTGAGTGTGGGATAGCATTTCCTCTAATCCCGATGGTATAGTTATACCGCTATTGGCGGTCGTCAGAGCCCCTTCAGTGGGAACAGGATGTACCACGAGAAGGCGGGGTTGACATTTGTCAAGGAGAGGCTGTGATGTTACGCATCACCTGACCTTACATCCTATATATATATATATATATATATATGGGATGTAAGGTCAGGTGATGCGTAACATCAGAGCCTCTCCTTGACAAATGTCAACAACGCCTTCTCGTGGTGCATCCTGTTCCTCCTAAAGGGGCTCTGACGTCCACCAACAGCGGTATAACTATACCATCGGGATTAGAGGAAATGCTATCCCACAATCACCAACCCGCTTGGCCAGCGTGGTGAGTTATGGCCAAACCCATCCAAAATGATTCCACAACTTAAATATTGGCCCTCAGTCTCCGGCAGCTGGAATGCACCTGGCCAATGCAGCGGCCAGTGCGACATGAAGGCAGAGGGTGCTAAGAATCCCCGGAGGACCGGACTAGGCTGCCATCTGATGCTGACCTTGGCTACGTATAATGGACGCTCCCTATCTTCTGATTCAAGGCTTCTTGAATTGGAAGAGGAACTACAAAGGATCAAGTGGGACATCGTTGGGCTAAGTGAGGTAAGGAGAAAAGGAGAAGATCTCATTGAACTGAAAAGTGGACATCTCTTCTACTATTGTGGGAGAGATACTGGCAGAACTAGTGGTGTTGGATTTATAATAAACAAGAAACTGAAGGATAAAGTTGTAGAAGATGAAAGTTCCTCTGACAGAGCTGCACGACTCGTTATCCAACTCTCGAGAAGATACCAGGCTCAGATTATTCAAACTTATGCACCCACCACAAGTCATGCTGAAGAAGAAATTGAAGAATTTTATGAGGAAATTCGTCATCTAATTAATAAAGGTAAGCAGCCCTTGAAGATAATTATGGAAGATTTTAATGCAAAAATAGGCCAACGGCAACAGAATGAAACTTCAGTAGGTAAATTCGGTCACGGCAACAGAAACCAGCGTGGAAATACTCTCACTGAGTTTGCAGAGGCAGAAGCGTTTTTCATCTTGAACTCCTTTTTCAAGAAAAAGCCGCACAGGAAATGGACATGGAGACATCCAAATGGGACGACAAGTGAAATTGATTTTATTATGTGTAACAAAAAATTCGTCATAGAAGACTGCAGTGTGCTAAACAAGTTCAACACAGTTAGTGACCATAGATTGGTGAGATGTAAGATGCACCTCAACACAAAACACGAACGTGGCAAGCTCATAGGACAAACAAAATGTATTGACATACCCAACCTCAAAAAACATCGTAATACCTTCAAGTTGGAACTGAAGAACAGATTCTCTGCTTTAGAATTCCTAACATCGGAAGAAGTGGATATTTCTGAAGTTAACAGAAAAGTAACCAAAGCTCTTATGGAAACAGCAACAAAATTAGCTGGGTCTAAGAACAAGTTGCATGTAGATAAATTATCAGGAAAAACCAAAATGTTGATGCAAAAAAGAAGAGACATGAGGACAACTAAAGAAGATGTGATTTCCAAAGTGGAATACATAGAGCTATGCAAGACAGTACGAAAAAGTTTCACTGAAGACGTAAGGAAATTCAACTGTGAACAAGTGAGGAAAGCAATTGAAAACAACCAAAGCCTAAAGATAGCAAAGGGACATCTCAGTAAGGGAAGAAAACAGATTATGGCACTGAGAAAAGAAAATGGTTCTGTAACAAGAAATACAGGCGAAATTTTGACAAGAGTGAAAGATTTCTACTGCAAGTTATATGAAACGGATGATGCATGTACTCCAGACATCATCGAAGGTACCAGTACCAGAGTTCTTCCAGTCCTCCCAGCAGAAGTTGCACGTGCAATCAAGAGCATGCAGCGGGGAAAAGCTCCAGGAGAAGATGGAATTACTGTACACATCATACAAGAAGCAAGTAGAGAAATCGAAACAGTACTCGCCCAAATTTTCACTCGATGCCTTAATGAAGGGAAGATTCCTGAGGATTGGAACACCGCTACAATAATCCTGCTACATAAAAAGGTGACATTGATGATCTCAGGAACTACAGACCTATCAGCCACCTATCAGTGGTTTATGAAATCTTCACTAAAGTTCTTTCACACCGTTTGAAGGTAACACTGGACATGGCTCAACCGAGAAAACAAGCTGGATTCAGGTGTGGCTACAGCACAATAGATCATATCCACGTACTGAGAGAACTAATTGAAAGAGCGAGGGAATATGAACTTCCATTGTGCATGGCTTTTATCGATTATGAAAAAGACTTTGATTCGGTGAAACCATCGACAGTTACAATGGCTCTGAAATCCTGTGGTATTGAGGATGCATACATTAATATTATTAATAACATCTATGAAAATGGAAGTGCAAGGATTCGACTGTTTGAAAATACAACACACATAAAAGTTGGAAAGGGAGTGAGACAAGGTGACATGATATCTCCGAAGCTTTTTAACGCCACCCTGGAAAATGTCTTTCAATTACTGAACTGGGAAAACAAAAGGATAAAGATTAATGGAGATTATCTAACTCACCTTCGTTTTGCTGATGACATAGTCATTTTTGCAACTACCCCATCAGAGCTGCAGAGTATGATCCAGGAACTTGCTGACAAGAGTAAAGAAGTGGGATTAAAAATGAACTTTCAGAAGACAAAAGTGATGTTCAATGCATTTACACGAAATGAAGATTTATCGATTGATGGAGAAAAGCTGGAGATAACAGACACGTACGTTTATTTTGGACAGCAGATACCAAGTGAGGGTCACATTGATGAAGAAATTAATCGGCGTACAAAACTTGCTTGGAGAGCTTTTGGAAGAAACAGCATAATTTTCAAGAGCAATATGCCATTATGTCTTAAAAGAAAAGTGTTTGATCAATGCCTCCTTCCAGTGCTTACGTATGGTGCAGAGACGTGGACCTTAACTAAAAGAGACATACAAAGGCTGCAGGCAACTCGAAGAGCCATGAAGAGGTGCATGCTTGGTGTAACCAGGAGAGATAAGAAGAGGAACTCGTGGATTCGAAAAATTACAAGAGTAGAAGACATCATGATCAGAGTTAAATCCCTGACATGGCAATGGGCTGGACATACTGCCAGAAGGACAGATCATCGATGGACAGCCGAAATTTTAGATTAGATTCTAAGGGACAAAAAGAGACGCAGAAGAAGACCACATGAAAGATGGGTGGATGAAATTCGAAAGTATGCGGGAGTGACATGGAGGAGACTGGCACAAGACAGACCGTTGTGGAGGAAACTTGAGGAGACCTTCGTCCAGCAGTGGATTGATAATGGTTGACAATGATGATGATGATGATATATATATATATATATGTATGTATAGCGTCTTTCAATCATTGAGCTGAGAAAAAAATGGGCTAAAGATCAGTGGTGATTATTTGACTCACTTTCGTTTTCCTGATGACGTTATCACTTTTGCAACTACCCCTTCAGAGCTGCAGTATATGATCCAGTAACTTGCTGACAAGAGTAAAGAATTGGGAATTGGGATTAAAAATGAATTTTCAGAAGGCAAAACTGTTGTACAATGCTTTTAAAAGAAATGAAGATTTTGCGCTTGATGGGGAAAAGCTCGAAGTAACCGAAAACTACATATATCTTGGACAACAGATATCAAGCAAGGGTTACGTCGATAAGGTAATTAATCGGTGCATAAAGCTTGGCAGGAGAGCTTTTGAAAGCTCTCCTTCCAAGCACAATTTTCAAGAGCAATATGGCTTTATGTCTTAAAAGAAAAGTATTCAATCACTGCATCCTTCCAGTTCTTTCATATGGAGCAGAGACATGGACCTTAACCAAAAAAGACATACAAAGACTTCAAATAGAGGTCATCACTTTTTCCACGTTTATAAGTGAGTCACGGAAAAATTCTCATTGGCCGCCACCGGGAATCAAACACAGGGTCTTCCAGTTACGCGCCGGATATGCTTCCACTGCATTCGGATATGATTCCACGTGCAGTGGCAGCATATCCGGCGCGTAACTGGAAGACCTTGGTTCGATTCCCGGTGGCGGCCAATGAGAATTTTTCCGTGGCTCACTTATAAACGTGGAAAGAGCGATGACCTGTGTTTGATGTTCCTAGTCCACGTCAAATGTCTGTATTAATCATACAAAAACTGCAGAAAACTGAAAGATACATGGAGAGATGCACGCTTGGTGTAACCAGAAAAGCTAAGAAGAGGAACTCGTGGATAAAGAAAATGACAAGAGTGGAAGACATCATGATCAGCGTAAAATTCATGAAATGGCAATGGGCTGGGCATGTTGCCAGAAGAACGGACCACCGATGGACAACAGAAATTTTAGACTGGTTACCAAGGGACAGAAAAAGACCCAGAAGAAGACCACATGAGAGATGGATGGATGAAATTCGAAAATATGCCAGAGTAACATGGAGCAGAGTGGCTCAAGGCAGACAGTTGTGGAAGAAATCTGGGGAGACCTTCATCCAGAAGTGGATTGATAATGGCTGAAAGGATTGATGATATACACACAGTTTTGAAGTACGTCGTACAACGCAAGCCTGCAATAACCTACCCATACTTAACACTGCTCATTCCGCACATTATATACATCGTTCTTATCTTGTCAATACATATAGACGTCATTAAGACCTGACCTCAAGACTGCTGCCACATAACATTCAGTGAGTTAGGAAATATAACGTTAAAGCCAAAACGCTTAAATATAACAAGCTCAAGACGTGCATAGGGAAAGAAACTAAAAATGAAAGTAAAATTATAATATACGTCACACTAGCTACACCAAGCATGAACGTCATCATGAATCTATGAGTTATCTGCATTATCTGTATGTCTGTTTTAAACACTTTTCTTTTAAGACATAACAGAAAATTGATCTTAAGAATTCTACTGTTTCTTTCATATGCAACGGCAGCCAAGTCTTATTCGCCTATTAATTTTTCTTTCAATATGACTCTCGGCTTGAAATCTGCTCTCCAAGATAAATGTGGGCATCAGTTCCTTTTCAAAATTTGCCCCAATTAACCTCGAAATCTGTTTGTTCCTGTAAAAACAATTTATATCAATTTTGTTTTCTGTACGTTCATCATTAATCCCACGTCTTTAATTTTTTTTTGAAAAAGTTCCTGGATCATATTCTTCAGCTCTGAAGGGATAAATATAAAAATAGCTGTGTCGTGAACAAAACTAAAGTATGTTAAATAATATACGAAACAAATTTCGAAGCTCAAAAGCACACTCACGTGAGATAGTTAAACATGGAAGAAATACACAGTCGAATCACATTATTGCGACCACCTCCTACTTTTAACGTCAACAGCGATGAAAGAAGTCACGTGTCATGAGCTGGCTTGGAGGGTATATAAGGTGTGCTGTAGGCATTCTGAAAACATATCACTCGTTACGATCATGGATAAAAGGAGCGATTTTATCAGATTTGCAAAAAGGGATGATTATCGGCTTTCAAACAAGGGAGGCAGTATTTCTGAAACAGCGCAGTTTGTGAACTGTTCGCGTGCTGCTGTGGTTAAAGTGTATCGTGATTGGAGAAATGAATCTATTGCAAATAAGCGACGAGGAAACTGCGGAGCACTACGTGCCATTGATGTGAGAGGTGTACGTCGGCTGCGAAGGTGCGTTAGGGCCGATCGACACGCTACAGTGGAGCAACTCAGTGGCTGAATGAACCAGGGGCTACCGGAAGTGTATCTAGAAGGACAATTCAGCGAACCCTGCTGCGTATGGGCTCCGATGCAGACGGATGGTTACTGCACCTTTGCTAAGGAAGGTGCATCTGCAGAAAAGGCTTACAACGGCAGTATCGGAATTGGACCTCCGCTGATTGGCAAAGGATTGCCTTCGCCGATGAGTCACGTTTTCTGCTTCATCGAATGGATGAACGTTGGCGTACAAGGCAAGAATCATCGTAGAACAAACACTCTTTAACCATTGCTGGAATAACACAAGCTGGTGGGGGCAGCGTTATGGTATGGGGGAATGTTTTTGTAGAATTCCCTGGGTTCACTCATACCTGTGGACTGATTGTCTTCCCTGGGGCGGATGGGATCTTCCGGAACGACAATATGACGTGTCAAACGGCTAGGAATGTCCGAGAGTGGTTGCAAGAGCACGATGAAAACTTCAAAGTACTTCCTTGACCCCATAATTCCCCAGACTTAAACCCAATTGAGCATGTGGGACCACCTCGATCGTGTTGTTTGCTCTATGGATCCTTCACCACGTAACCCCTAGCAGATGTAAGATGCACTGCAATCAGCATGGCTCCACATACCTGTGAACATCTTCCAGCACCTCACTGAGTCACTCCCGGCCTGTCTAGTTGCTGTCCGCGATGCACACGGAGGTTATTCTGGATATTAGCTGGTGGTCAGAAGAATCTGACTCGATCGTGTGTAACACAGTTGTAGCGTAAGTATGTAATGGTTTTTGAGACTTCAACAAGTTATTTCCTATTTTGTCTTTTCGCCGTAATTGGGGAAGTTCGCATTCCATCAGATACTTTAACAAAAGGCAGTAGCTTCCGGGCTTCTCGTGTAATAATGTAAAGTCAGATGCGAAAATTAAATAAAATGAGGCAACTTCGTTAAAAATGCCTTTTCAACTAGGAGGTAGAAGGGCGCATAGAAATACTTACTGGATTAATGAACGCTCGAATTCAGTTCATTTTCACGATTGGAAATGCTTTTCTTTTATGTAAAACTGACTTCTGACGAATAATGACTCTTCGGCAATGTACCGATGAATGTGCAGGAAAGGAGGATGAGATTAAAAGACTTGTAATTAATAAAAATAACAGTAAAGAGAGGATATTTCGTGTTCCAGAGATGCTTAATTGCGCTTTCGAGATTACTCCAGTAGCAATTAAAAAGAAAATAAGTTTAGGACAAGGATAAAAAAAAATGACGCTAATGAGAAAGTACATATTCTTCTAGAAAAAAAGGGAAAACGAAATTTTAAAGGAAATTCATTACTGGTCTGTAAATAAAGACCTCATAACTAATAAGAATTTTAATGCAAAATGACCTTTGAAGACTATTGAGTTGAAGAACAGGTCTAAGTAAAATGAGATTAAATACATGCTATTTAAGTCATATACAATTGGAAAACCAATTTCCCCGAAGAAATAATTCTTCATAAATACATGGTAGGAATTCTAATGCTATTATAAGTATGCTGTATATGACACACTTTCATCGCTGGAATCTGTGACCTACTTCCGACCTTGGATGTGAGAAAAGATCGTGAGACGCTACGATAGTTCAGGGATAGCTTCGACTATAGCTGAAATCTGAAACAATAGCGTTACAATGCCTACCATGTATTTATGAAGAATTATTTCTTCAGGGAAATTCACTTCCCAATTGTATATGACGCACTTTCATCACTGGAATTTGTAACCTACATCCGATCCTAGATGTGAGAAAAGGTCATGTGATGGGGCAAGAAAGCTTCGACTAAGCCAAATCTGAATGTTTCCAGATATCTGCACTGCTGGCCACCCAAAATGCAACACCAAGAAGGACACGAGATAGCAAAGCCAGATTTACTGGACACATAACAACAGATACAAAGATGAAACGATTGAGCTTACAGGCCCGTGTGACTTGCGGAACACGCAGACATCGATAGTTCGTGTGGCCCCCATGGCTGGCAATAACGGCCGCTACACGCCGCGGCATAGAACGAAAGAGGCTTTGGATGTGGGCTTGGGGTATGTCGGTCCAGGCTGCTTCCACATGTTGCCACAGTTCATCAGGCGTAGCCGCGGGTGGTGCTTGCCGGGACACTCGGTTGCCGATCAGCAACCAGACGTGTTCGATGGGCGAAATATCGAGAGAACAGGCGGGCCACGGCAGCACTGACACCTGGTGGGCCGTGAAGAATTCTTGCACGATGCGTGCCACGTGCGGGCGCGCATTGTCCTTTTGAAACGTGACCGCTGGCCGGTCCTGCAGGTAAGGGAGGACTACAGGCTCCAAAACGTCGGAGATGTAGCGGTGGCTGTTGAGTGTATCTGCGATGCATACCAGAGGGGTGCGGGTGTCATATCCAATTGCGCCCCAAACCATAAAGCTAGGCGACGGACCGGTATGGTGATGCGTAATGCAGGCGTCATACAGTCTCTCGCCACGGTGCCGCCACACGCGGATCCGACCAGCGTGGTGTTGCTGGCAGAAGTTGGATTCGTCGGAGAAGACAATGTCGTGCCATTCCGTAGTCCAGGTAAGGCGTTCAACAGCCCACTGCCGCCACACTCGCAGGTGGTGTAACGTCAATGGTAATCGGAGCAATGGGCGCCGTGCGATAAGTCCCCGCTCCTGCAGACGACATCGAACGGTACGTGCTGACACAGGTTGTTGCGCAACACACCATAATTCCTGCGCTAACGTTCGTGATGTGGCGGTGCGAGCCGTCAATGCCTGCCGCACAACATGCCGGTCCTCTCGTTTGGTGGTGTGCCGCGGCTGCGTCAATTGCTTACGTCGGTCCGCCCGTCCCTCCTGCACCCACCGAATCTAAACTCCCCTCACTGTGACTGGATGTCGTCTCACGCGGGCACCGATGTATTGGTACGATAAACCGCTGTCGCGATAAGCCACTATTCGTCCTCTTCCGAACTCCGAAACGTGCTGGAATGACTGCCGTATTCTGCGACGAGGCATCAGGGAGCTTTCCACGCACAGGTCCGGCAGCACAACACACTTCCACTACTTACACCCCGCCTTCTGTGCCCCCTTCTTATAGTGCTTATCGGTGGTGTGCCGGGCGCACATGATTTGCATATGCCCTGCAATGCTAATCGTTTGCATGTTCTCTCGCGTGCGACGCATGCTGCGAATTTCAGGCCAATCGGATGCTTCCTTCTTGGTGTTGCATTTTAGGTGGGCAGCAGTGTATGTTCAGTTGCTTGGAATTTCCTTATCCTGTGAAGTGTAGTGACTAGCATGCTCGACCGGAAATCAGGAGGTGCGTGTTCGATTCCAGCTCCAGGATGATGAACATTTTCAAGTTTTCTGAAGGGAGTGGTTTCATGGAGTACAGTGAAAATATGCCAATAATAACAGCGTTATATGCTATTTAAGTCTTAGGTGTGCTTCGAATTCGTGTAGCACAGTCATTATATAGTTTATATGTCCCGGAGGTTTCACGCGTGTTAAACGATTTTCTCTCATCAGCTTGGGTTAATAAATCAATAATAAGAAATCTAAATCTGGGAAAGTTGGGTAAATGTATCCGTTGTAAAAATGAGAAATCACTTCTTATCAATGAATGAAATACGGGATTTTTACACCATTGTGCAATACAAATTTGGAAGAAGTGAATCCGTTTATTTTTATAAATATGATATGGATGTTAGGTCAATAAACGAAAACTTGAAAATTTCAAGTCCACGGTACGTTTTAACTTTCGAGAACATCAATAGGTTAGTGTGTAATATCTTTGAAATTAAATAGTGTTTACTTAAAAATTACCTATCGTACATTCGGTCGGTTGCTCTTGTAGCATTGGAGCTTCTCAGAGTTAAGCCCCGGATAGTTAGAACACAAAATCCATAACTATACACTGAACTAAATTAGGCCACATAACGGCTAGAAAAGAGTCTCCTAAACTTATGAAATCAATCTTTTATTCGTATTCAGGTACTTCAGTTCAACAATACATCGAAGATAATCATCAGCAGAATATAACATAAATGGCAGCTCTACTTTACATTGAAAGCCACAAACTGAATCTCTATATCTTGAGGTTCCAAGAATCACAGGACAAATACGACTTTTTTCACGCTTTCCAAACTTAGGTTGAAGACGCGTATATGCTCCAGCTTTGTCCGTTCGTCCGTCCACACGATAACTCGTGTAAAAATGGTTCACGATAACTCGTGTAAAAAAATTTTAGCATGTGGTAGGGGACCACCTGGGGACGAACCCTATTGAAAATGGGCGAAATGGGGTCAAAGGTCACGACATAGAAGCGGGATCTATTCCGCTGCCCTTATGCGTCATAACTTGCATAAATATGGTTCGATTTCAATGAAATTTTAGTATGTGGTAGGGGGCCACTGGGGACGAACCCTGTTGCGAATGGGCGAAATGGGGTCAAAGGTCAGGACATAGGAGCGGGATGCATTCCATTGCTCTTATGCGTCATAACCTGCGTAAATATGGTCCGATTTCGATGAAATTTTAGTACGTGGTAGAAGACCAACTGGGGACGAACCCTATCGAAAATGGGTGAAGTGGGGTCAAAGGTCAGGACATAGGAGCGGGATGCATTCCATCACATCTTATTAAAGGATCAATTCTTGTATGTATGTAAATTTTATTTTGAAAATGGCTCTAAGGACCTATCGTTTTCTGGCACTAGAAATCGATTTGGTTTGATCTCGACTTTGGAAATATTTGTTTAATGGGTTAAATAACCACCCCGAGTTACCACGTTTTTAGTGTCATGGCGTCGTCCTATTAATGCTTCCCATTCTTAGAAATATTATGACGTCACACTGTCGCGATCGACTCGCGATTGAGATGTTGGCGCGCGGTCACGCCATCTGCCTCATTACGTTACGCGTTGTTTGTGGATCCTATTAAAGTTTTATGACGTCACATTCTCGCGACCATCTGCCTCATTACGTCCTGCGCTGTGTGCGTATTACGCATTAGTTCTATTTTCTTCTAGAATAAAAAGTGAGTTGCGCCAGTTGCTTGGAGTTGATGCGTAGTACAGTATAAGCAGCGGAACGCTGATTTCGCATGTTTTTCCCTTCAAAATTTAAACTTAACACAGCATTTTTGTTGGTACATTTCTGAATAGTCACTTGATGACGAACGTATCCGCTGTGCTAAAATATGATTAGTTAATATTTATTAGTTACTATTAACAGAGTTTCACGTGGATGGTAAAACAATATTAAAAATGTGGCTGGTCGACTACCTACGAAATGTGCACGTTTCAACTTTAATAAGAAGAATACGCCACTGTTGGAACAAGAACAAGCGGAAGAAGTAAATATGGAACAGCTTGGACATTCAAGAGCCGATGGTTTCCGATCACATTCTAGTCTCGAAACACATGACCTTCCATTGGAAGAAGATCAGCCTACAAAATGACCATTACGAGCAGCTAAGGCGAGGAACATCGAAATAATGTCCGACGTTATTATGACCCTCAATGAATCTATATCGGAAGAAAACTTCGATCAAATGCGGCGAATAAATAACAGCGATGAAGAACCAATGTTACCATGGAGTTCGATGAAGAACCAATGTTACCATGGGGTTCGATGAAGAACCACATGTTAACATTTATTGTTTGGTGTTTCATGTTCGGATATAATAAAAACAATTTAAAAAAATGCTTATTCTAACACAAATAAAAAATTATCATTCAAATTTGTTTTGATGTTTATTCTAAATTAATTTGTATCTAATTCGTCTATCATTATTAATCTTGATGGTTTAGACTTAGCATTACAATACTTGGAAATAACATATCAAAATATATTAATTTTTTGTGTCCTCATCCCTCCTTTGCCCGAGCGATGCTCTGTGTTACTGATACTTGCCCTAATGCGTCATAACTTGAGTAAAAATAGTTCAATTTCGATGAAATTTTAGTATGTGGTAGGGGACCATCTGGGGTCGAATCCTGTTGAAAATTTGTGAAATGGGGTCAAAGGTCAGGACATAGGATCGGGACCCATTCCATTGTCTTTATGCGTTATGACTTACATAAAAATGCTTCGATTGAGACACAACTTTTCATGTTGTTCCGGAAATCTACTTTACCGGTTCTGTTGTATATCATCGAAATGGGGTCAAAGGTCGGGTCAGAGGAGCGAGATTTATTCTACAGCCATTATTCTCTTAAGTTAAGTAATAACTTGAGTAGTGATTTCTGGCATGTTGGAAAGCGTATCATAATCAATGTATTGCATGAATTTACTAACTTGTCTACATATAACTAGTCGTAAAAGTATAATGTAAAACATCGGTAATTTACCTATGGCACGCTACACGTTTCTTTGCTCGCTCCATGCATTATATAGATCGTTCTTCTCTTGTCAACACAAACACATCATTCACTCTGACCTCAAGACTGTTGCCACAATGCATTCATCCACTGAGAAAAATATAACGTTAAAGTTGAAACGCTTAAATACCGTCACGGTGGCGCAGTGTTCTAAGCGTTGGCTAATGACCATTCTTCCGTGATGGGTCCGGGTTCGAATCCCGATAAGGAATGGATGTAATGTTTGTTTTACGGCATTTGGCTGCCTCCCTTCCCTGGAACCAGTAATCCTAAATTAGGGACGGACGGCTAATTATAGCCCACTGAGTTGCTCCCGATGATCGTTAAACCTCCGAATATCAAAAAAAAAAAAAAAAAAAAAAACGCTTGAAAAGAATGATCTCAAAATTTACATAGAGGAAAGAAACTAAAAACGAAAGTTAAATTAGAGTATTACATCGTAAGTGTATTATTAATCAGCAGAGCAATCACGAAACAAATTCAGATATCCACACATGAGTTTTCACTGATACAGACTCTTCTGACTAAAGCGTATAACCTTTTGCAGGATGAAGACTAAAGCGTATAACCTTTGCAGATCATCATCTTTCTGTGATTCATGCGATTATGAAATTCAAAGTCATATCAATTTCAAAACTTTTTACCAAAATAACAACCATAAAAATTCCGCAAGTAAGTTGTGACGTACCTGCCAGCAGGACGCACACGACATAAAGGCAGATAGCAGTCAGAATGAACGTCTGCGTAGCTCAGAAGCTCAGTTGGTAGAGCGACTTGTTCCGGAATAAGCGGACTCGGGTTCGAATCCCGGCGTAGACCAAAAATGACGGAGAAATTTACTTCGTTATAATGGCGCCCAAACTATCCGGATGACCCGACCGTTCAAAATCTCGCAATGGTGTGATGTTATTTCCACACCGCGAGATAGGAAAACTCAGAGAATCTCTTCTGCAGCGCTTCGAAAAATAAATGTGTGTGACATTGCATTCCACACACCAGATTGACTGGGAGTTCTAAAGTGCACGTTCAACAGTGGATGGCTGCCTGCAACGATTCATGGTCACGGCTGATCCGTGGGCCATGTCCCCGGCCCTCTTTCGGGGGGGGGGGGGGGGGCGGCGGAGATGTGACGTACCTGCCAGCAGGACGCACACGACATAAAGGCAGATAGCAGTCAGAACAAACGTCCGCGTAGCTCAATTGGTAGAGTGACTTATTCCGGAATGAGGGGATCCAGGTTCGAATCCTGGCGTGGACAGAAATGACGGAAAAATTTACTTCGTTATAAAGTAGAAAATCAAACACTTCTATGAAAACACCATAATTTCTTGAATGATAGTTGCAGGAATAGTAACATCATCCCATATTGCTCTGAAAAATACATTTCGGAAAAATATGCAAGATTTTCTTTAAACTCAGCGAAATACTCATATTTTGTTCCCGTATAACGAAGTAAATTTCTCCGTCATTTTTGGTCTACGCCGGGATTCGAACCCGAGGCCGCTTATTCCGGAACAAGTCGCTCTACCAACTGAGCTACGCAGACGTTTTATTCTGATTCCTATCTGCCTTTATGTCGTGTGCGTCCTTCTGGCAGGTACGTCACACCCGATGCGATTTAATTACAGTAGACACCGGTTAATTTGGACCCGACGGGGCCAAAACACTTTGGCACAATTAGGCGGCTGTTCAATAAGGTTTATCCCAAAGAGCTAATTTAAGATGTTCTTCAAGAATTTTCCCAAATAAACGGCTGTCCCGAGTATGCCCAATTAACCGGAATCTACTATATCTGATTATTGAAAACCCAGTTTCGTGAAACTTACAGTGTGGAAAAATTATTGTTTTACACCAGAGTAGCATTTGTTTTACTTGATAATTGGTTATGGCTCAAACTAGTACTTCAACATATACATTATGTTGACAAAAGTCACCGGACACCCCTTCAAAAACAAATGAACGGATCTGCTGCGTTGTTAAGATGATCCGTACAGCTGCAAACGGTATAAAAACAAGCCTGCAGCTGACCGCGATCATATCGCACTGTGAGGTTGACTGAAAATGTCGCGGCGGGAGAGAACTGACTTTGAGAAAGGAAAGATTGTTGGGTGTTATATTAGTGGTTTGTCCATAAGAGAAACCGAGAGGCGTTTAAACATACCCAAATCAACTGTCTTGGATGTACTGAATAAGTGGAAGATACATGGAGTGCCTGAAGCAGCAAAACGTACCGACAGAACAAAGAAAATCAGTAATAGAGGACGTCGAAGCCTCAGGAGAGTCGTTACAGCTAATCGACGGAGTACTGCACAAAGCCTCAGTGTACAGGTGAGTAAAAGTTCTGGAATGTCAGTATGTACACGTACCATTCGCAGAGAACTTCATTCCATGGGCTACCGTGGTCGTGCGGCTGCTCATAAGCCTTTCATCTCCGCTCGGAATGCTACTCGTCGTTTAGCATGGTGTAAAGAACATTTATCATGGACCGTAGATCAATGGAAACAGGTCCTATGGATTGATGAATGTAGATACATGATCCATCAGCCTCATGGCCGTATGTGGGTATGGCGGCAGTATAAAATGTGACGCAGAAGTTTGCACAACAGTCAAACGCACTTGCACATCGGTAGGTAAAAAATGGCAAACGATACTGCATTTATTCGACACTGCATTCGTTACGAATTTCATCAAGGAAAAAGGGCTGCAAAAGCATGTGCATCGATCTGTTTTGTTTTGGGGGAGAATATTGTATCGAAAAGCACGCGTGTGAGTTTTGATTTAGACGGTTTAAAGCAGGTGATTTTGATGTTAGCGATCGAGAACGTAGCGGAAGGTTGCACATGAGGAATTGCAAGCATTGCTGGATGAAGATACGTCTCAAATGCAAAAAGCACTAGCTGAACAACTATAGGGGTAACTCAACAAACCATTTCCAATCGTTTATGCGCAATGAGAAAGATTCAGAAGGAAGGAAAATGGGTGCCACATGATCTGAGCCAGAGGAACAAGGATGAGCATGTCTTGAAATGTTTGAATCTGTTGAATAGACAACACATAAAGTCTTCCTTAGAAAATCGTTACGGGTGATGAAAAGTGGATATGGTACGACAATCCCAAACGCAAATGACACTGGGTAGGCCCCGGTGAAGCAGCGACTTCGACACCAAAACGCAATATTCACTCCATGAAATTTCGGCTGTGCAACTGGTGGGATATGAATGGTATGCTCTATTATGAACTATTGGGACAGTGTCAAACTGTTACTGCTGATCGGTACTAGCAACAATTGCTGCGATTGAAGCAGGAAAGCTGTAGGAAACGTCCATTCACAGGCAAATGATTGCGTACCGTGAAATTACTGCATGACAACGCTAGGCCGCATGCCTCGAAATCGGTCAAAGAAACGTTATTGACGCTTATCTTGGAAGTTTTGAAGCACCCGGCGTATTGCCCCGACATAGTCCTTTCAGACTATCATTTGTTTCGATCAATGCAACATGGTTTGTCTGCTGTACGGTTCCGATCATGTGACGAAGCGCAAAAATGGATTGACGACTTCATCGCGTCGCACGACGAAGTATTCTTCATGGCTGGAATCCGTCAGCTACCGACCGATGGCGGACGGTGATAGATAATGACGGTGCATATTTTGATTCGTAAAGGTATTGTTGTTTTCTCTCAAATTAAATGTTACGTTGTCTTTAAACGCTTTAAAACTTATTTGTTCACCTAATAATAGAAAGACTTGAAACAGGAAAGTCACATGCAAGTAATGCCCGCAGACCTTTTTTCCTGCCTAGTAACAAAAATTCTATAAAAACAGAAAAGTTCCACGGTGTGCCATGCATTCTGAGGACGAAATGAATGTGGACAAAGTGAACGGTGGACAAAGTGAACCTTGGACGAAATGAACTGGACTAAGTGTACGTGGACGAAATGAACACGGACAAAGTGATCCAAAGTTCCACGGTGTTCCATCCATTCTGAGGACGAAATGAATGTGGACAAAGTGAACGGTGGACGAAATGAACAGTGGACTAAATAAACAGCGGACAAAATGAACGGTGGACAAAGTGAACCGTGGACGAAATGAACTGGACCAAGTGAACGTAGACGAAATGAACACGGAGAAAGTGATAGGGAACCATTGTACTGCACCCCAATAACTGACGTATCTATGCCTGCTACGTATTTCAAACAAGTACGAAATTTTAGGGTGATCTGCAGACAAAACCACAGACAAAAGAAAGAAAATGCGAAAGAAAAATGTATTCGATTTTTCGCCTTTCATGTAACAAACAGTTATTATAGCGTGTTAGATTTTTTCTCAGCAATGCTTTGTCCAAAACACTCATTTTCCAAGAAAACTGTGTGTTGAATGCCTGCAAATTGCAACGAAATATAGAAGCGAACATCTGAGCTTTAGGAAGGCGAATACCATAGATTCTTTTCTTTAAACGTTTTCTGTTCCTTCAATGTGAGTTTCGTGTCAGGAATCATAAATTGTATGACATTTAAGGAACAAATTGAGCAACAGCTTTGCCATACTGAATTCGGGTTGCTTTCCTATGTTTCGAGCAGAAAGCAAATAGTTTTCTCCAACTTCCAGAGAGTAGTCCTTTATTTAATGCAACCGTTTAAGCAAAACGTGCCTGGAATATGTTCCGTTCTGATGAGGCAAGACGATTTCCGCCAGATTTCAGAAATATTACTTCGGGATTACTTCAGTTAAGACGTGAAAACTTTGCGTTATCCATTACTGAAAATGTCTTTCACAGTGATGACACAATTCAAGCATCATGCTAAAATATATTTTAAAATTGCAACACACGAAATGTCTTCATGTTGGAATTCAAATTTTTTGCTCCTGAACAACAGAAATGCGATGCAGACAACCGAGATTAAGAGGAGTTGTGACTCCAATAAAAACATGCAACTAATATAGTCCTCATTACTTCATTTTCAGCACGACTTTTGTGAAAAAGTTTGTATTAAAAAAAAAAAAAAAAAAGGATGACCTCCCAAGTCCGAGATAAATAGATGTTAGATCGATTTATTCTGCCAGTGAGGAGCAGATATTTCATTTGAGCAGATTAAAAATATTCCAAAGCTGTATTCACTTAGCGTATTTAAAAGATTACGATACTTCTATAGTTGTATTCAATAGATTAAAGGAATTCTAATGCTGGCTGGCTCTCTCTCTTCCCTGGAAAAACTTACCCTAAATTAGGGACGAGCAGCTTTTTACAGCATTTAGGCGCTCACTTTGCCCATGCAGCCCAAACACCTCAATAATGTTTGTATGGCTAGCAGTAGAAATGAATGAAACGGTCAGTATGGAGGATGAGGTATGTTGTATGAATCATAAAAAATGAAATGTTTCATGACTCTCGATCATACAGACTGATCAAATACCACTAAATAAACAGAAAACTAATAGTAACCGCCTATATGCAAACCATCGAAGCAAGTGATCTGCCTCAACAGCTACGTCATGCGTGAGTAGCCCAAAAATGCCTTCGATGCGCGGCGACCGGTTTACGAAACTTCTTTGCTCATCGGGAAAAAGACGCGAGGCGCATGCGCCGCTGCTGGTCTGACAGCATGTAAGGCCAGAGACTAAATGCGTAGTTGCATCGGACGCTGAAAGAGAATTGGTTTATCAGCGCTCGCACAGACTAAATGCGCAGTTGTTTTCGTCCATACGTATGTATCTCTTTGAGTAGTTCTTTAATTAAAATTTAAATATTGTATTAACATTATGGCAGGACGAAAATCGAATATAGATCGTAGTACATCGGACGCTAAAAGAATTTATTTATTTCGTCATAATGAAACTTTCCAAGAAACAGGATCTCGATTGGCAAATGACAGACAAAGAATGGCTTTACAAAGAGAAAGACAGTCTTCTGTTGAACATAATAATCGTCTCTCTTTAGATTCGCTGTAAATTCTAAATTGCTACCGTGCGAAGCCGGGCCGGATCGCTAGTGCTGAATAAAATAACGAGAATGAATAGCGTTGAAAAGATAGGATTCCCTTCTCATTTAAGCTAACAAATTTTAAAGTTTTAGAACATTTCTTTCCCTTTCGATACCCATCAAAGAACTGAATTCTGCATTTTTAAAGATGAAACAGCGAAATTCTCGTTTTATTGTTTGTAGGTAATAGTGTGTTTCTATTGGACATCCTAAAATGCCGAGTTACGTAATCCGGTGGGAAGTTTTTCTCTAGAGATGGCTGCGAGCTTCCAAATAAAAAAAATAAAAAAATAAAAAACTGCGTTCTTTGTAGAGCTAACGGGATTTCAAAGCTTTCTTCACAAAAGTAAAGATGCTTACAAGAAATATTTCTACCATAAATAGAAAACGTCACTCAGTTCCCTTGTGCAATAAGCATGCCCTTTGATGAAAAGGAATCAGATTTGTTAAAAGAAAGCTCTATAATATTCTACCTTCGTGTGGAATCTGCGAAACTGCCAAGAGACCGAGGGTCTTATGCAAAAATTAAAAATCTCGTCAGCTTTTTATTTATTTCCTTTTATAAAAACGTTCATATAGTACAACTTTTTCTGAAATTCACGAGCCATTTTCCGTTTTTCCTTTCGTGAAATAAAGAAGCATTTTCTGACACAACCATTTCCGCGAAATGATGGGAAAAGCCCTGAATTTTACGGATTTTTCGTACGTCAGAATAACTCTAGATCTTCAGAAATCTTTCCGCAGTTCCTTTCGTATACTGGGTGTTTCGCTTAGACGCATAATGAAAGAAAAATTCGTAAAATACAAAGTACTAGTTCGAATGATAAAGGGTAGGCGCCATTATAAAAAGTAGAAGTGAAATTATACAGTCATTTGCAAAATTTTAAGACCAGCTATTGGTATTAGAAGTTCTGCCGATTGCACTATAGCTGCTGTCTGTATTACTCAACTTCCTGTCAGTGTTATATCATCCTACAGCATCAGCTGTTGATGAAGTAGGGGGAAGCGAGCAAGCGGGCGAGCGTCAGTTTGCTTCTGGGTTTCATGCTGACAGGTTTTGTACGTATTTTCTATATAGCGAAAAATGGGCAAATAAGCGTCATTAAGTGCTACTCAGAGGGCACAAATAGTGACTTTATATCATGAAGGATACTCCGAACGTGATATAAGCAGAAAGGTGAATGTGAGAAAGACTGCTATTCATAATACGATCATGAAATATTGAGATACAGGTAAATATAGCGCCCGAAAGAGAAGTGGACGTCCAAGGAAAACAACCCCACATAATGATAATACCATAAGGTGAATAGTTATACGTTCTCCAAGGAGTTCGTGCAAGAAAAATCAAGGCCTTTCTACATTTAAAAGGTTCTGATATTAGTATCAGCATTGTTTCCCGAGATCTTAGCAAATATTTTGGATTAAAGTGTTACAAACCTGCACATAAACTGGCCACCTTCAACAGCGCGTCGCACCGCCTCGTGCGGCGATACATACTGCAATACGGTCCGGCATGGAGGCGAACAGACGCCTGATGTTGTCCTGTGGCACACTGGTCTACACGTGTAAAACTATGTGCTCCAAATCCCGGATAGTTCAGGACGGCGGGAACCGGCGTTTGAACTGGTCCCACACATGCTCGATAGGGAACATATCCGAGGAGCTGGTGGGCCATGGAAGTGTCTGGACATGACGTTGGCAGTCCTGGGCAACCCGAGCCGTGTGCGGGCGGGCATAATTCCGCTGGTATAGCGCACTTTGAATCCTGGCCAGGAACGGGAGCACATGGGGCCGTAAGAACTAATCCACATACCGCTGGCCTGTTAGTGATCCACGTACCACTACAACAGCTGATCGGCTATCGTAAGATATGAGTCCCCAGACCAATATTCCTGCAGTGGAGGAGGTGTGGCGCTCGAGGTTGGGATTGTGCCGTTGACCTGGGGACCGCCACATCCAGACACGATGATCATGTGTCCCCAAACCGAACCGGCACTCATCGTTAAACACCACACGTCGCCTGTCTGGCGTTCCACGTCGCTATGGCCTGGCACCACTGCAAACGGAGCCGGCGATGTTCCGGTGTTAATGGCAGCACACGTAAGGAGCACTGGGATCGCAGATTCGTTTCTGCTAGGTGTCGGGAAATGGTTCGTGGGCACACAGGAGCCGCTACATCTGCCTGTATAGTGGACTTCCAGGGTCCCCGTGGAATCCGTTCAAGCCTGGCGCACGATCCGTCAATCCTCTCTACCGGTGGTCCTCCTGGTACGTCCAGAGGCGCACCGCAGTGTGGCAGTGCTATAACGTGTCCACTGCTCCCTACACAGTCGGACAGTATGTTCAGAACGATCCACGTGGCGGGCTATAAGGCGCGCTGACCACCTTGAGGTTTTCAGCCAGATGATCAGGTCTCTCTCAAAGTCCATACGTTGCGTATATAGACGTCCCTGGCATCTACCCGGCATTCTTGTCACTCTGTGCTCTTGCTTGCGTCGGGCGGTGCTTTTCGCTTTCACGGGGCATCAACTACACGCCGGATTAAAAGGCATCCGTTTCGTGCTTACAGCGCCACCACAGGATGTCCGGTCATGCGCAATCGCAGCAAACGTAGATCATTTGCATACCAGCATGCACTCTAGCTATTCGCAAAGTTTCGCGTTTGTAGCATGTTTTCTTCCAGCTGTGCTAATTTCATTCTGTGTGAGTGTACTATAAAATTTGAAAACTTATAATTTTCTCGTGCTATTCACCAAACAAAGTTAAAACTCAGCCTTAGGAACTGTGTTTCAACATTTTAGGTGTCTTTCTGTTTTGTTTTTTAATTTCAAGAAGTTACGTGATTACCCTCAGCCATTATTGACTACGGAAAAGTCTTGCCATGATTTGTGCACGCATTCATAACATCGGCGGCTGTTTCTCTTGAAACACCAAACAATTTGGTTGCTATGGTTACAGACGCTCCTGCTGAACGGGCCTCCACTGTTCCTCCTCTTTGGAAGTCTGACAGTCAGCCAATTCACCGGCCGATCGTAAGGACAGCTGCTGAACATAACTCATACCATACTGGTATACAACATACAGAATATATGCAAAGAAAAGATACACAAAAGATAATCACAACAGGTTTTTTTTCGCTGTAGCCTACAAGAATAACATTAACCCCTATAATCAAGGTGTTCACATTATTTTGTCCAACACCTGTACGTGTCTCATGCAGTTATTGTTTCCAGGTAGAGGTTTTATCGTCTCATGCTCAAACAAGATATGAAATTTTAACTTTAAATTGTTGCAAGTTTGGTTGACCATTTAGATCTCTGTTATCTAATGCCCTGAAATTGCTGCGTTTACATACACTATATTGACAAAAATCACCGGGCACCTAGAAGAGAAACACAACATTGCATTTATTGACATACAATAGTACGCTGTCGGTCCACCTTTGGCCTTAATGCATGCACTGACCCTTCGAGACAGGCTTTCGACAAGGTTTTGAAACACAGCGATGGGTATCAGCTTCCATTCAGTACATAATGATGCCACTAACTGTTGCTTAGTAGTAGGTTTTGGTTCCAAACTTCTTATGCAGCTCTCTAATTCATCCCATAGGTTCTCTATGGGATTAAGATCTGGGCTTTGTGCTGGCCAGTCCACACACGATACGGAATTACACGCTGTAACAGTCCTTGCTCGGTGCATTATCCTGCTGGTACTAACAAGGCTCGGTTCCATATTATTGCCACAGAGTTGGTAGGGCCTAATTGTCCAAAATATCGAGGTAGACGTGCTTGTTAACAAGTTTGTCCACGATAACCAATAGTCCGGGGCCATACCACGAAAAACACCTCCACACGAGTACACTTCCAGCTCCAAACTTGACCGTAGGAACAGTACACTGTGGTAAATAGCATTCTTCTGGCCGCCGCGATACCCACACACGGCCATCAGACTGATGGATCATATATCTGGATTCATCAGTTCATTGAACCCGTTTCCATTGACCTACGGTCCACGATAAATGCTGTTTAAACCATGCTAAATGACGAGTAGCATTCAGAGTGGAGATGAAAGGTTTATGAGCAGCCGCACGACCACGGTAACCCATGGAATGAAGTTCTCTGCGAATGGTACGTGTACATACCGCACTTACAGCATTTTTACTCACCTGAACCCTGATTTCTTGTGCAGTAGTCCGTCGATTAGTTATAACGACTCTCCTGAGGCTTCGACGTCCTCTATCACTGATTTTCTTTGGTCTACCGGTACGTTTTGCTGCTTCAAGCACGCTATGTGTCTTCCCCTTATTCAGTACATCCAAAACAGTTGACTTTGGTATGTTTAAACGTCTCTCGATTTCTCTTATGGACAACCCACTAATACAGTATAACGCCCAACAATCTTTCCTTTCTCAAAGTCAGTTATCTCCTGCCGCGACATTTTCACTCAACCTCACAGTGCGATATGATCGCGGTCTGCTGCAGGCTTGTTTTATGCCGTTTGCACACCGTAACAACGCAGCGGATTCATTCATTTACTTTTGAAGGGATCTCCGGTGATTTTGTCAATATAGTGTATATTATACTCTTTGAATACGTAATTAACTAATGACGGCCAGAGAACAGCTTCAACAACAGAAAATGCACTTACGTTGTTTCAACAGTTTTAATCCTTCATTCGCCTAAAGTTGGTATCCGGTTTTACACTCTGACTCACGGGTCTTTACATGGTATTCGATCCAATGATACCATTTGCTCTTATAACAACGTCAAACAAGTTTCTAGCAAAAATAACTCCCGAATATGAATTTCGATACTGTATGTAGATCGCTAACGCGAGGAGAATAGACAGTGCACACCATTCTTCCTGAAGAGTTTCCCACAATTCCATAATATTCGCCGGTGAAGGATAACTGGCATTGGCTGCACGTTGAACATTATCACAAATGTGTTTGATTTCGCATAAATCGGGCGAACTAGGAGGGCCAAGTTGGGATGCCAAACTCGTTCCTCCAACCATAATCGGACGACTTTGGAATTGTGCGGTGGGAGTGGTGTTGAAAGAGGTCGCACCCGTCGGAGTGGTTGCATGACATGAACGGGTGCAAATGATCCCCAAGGATCGTTACATAGCTTTCATCGGTCAAAGCGGTTTGCAGACGTATGACTAGTGTTAATGCGTGCCAGCTTTCATCGGTCAAAGCGGGTTGCAGACGTATGACTAGTGTTAATGCGTGCCAGCTTTCATCGGTCAACGCGGCTTACAGACCTATGACTAGTGTTAATGCGTGCCAGCTTTCATCGGTCAAAGCGGTTTGCAGACGTATGACTAGTGTTAAGGCGTGCCAGCTTTCATCGGTCAAAGCGGTTTGCAGACGTATGACTAGTGTTAATGCGTGCCAGCTTTCATCGGTCAAAGCGGTTTGCAGACGTATGACTAGTGTTAATGCGTGCCAGCTTTCATCGGTCAAAGCGGCTTGCAGACGTATGACTAGTGTTAAGGCGCGTGCCAGCTTTCATCGGTCAAAGCGGCATGCAGACGTATGACTAGTGTTAATGCAGGCCAGCTTTCATCGGTCAAAGCGGTTTGCAGACGTATGACTAGTGTTAATGCAGGCCAGCTTTCATCGGTCAAAGCGGTTTTCAGACGTATGACTAGTGTTAATGCGTGCCAGCTCTCATCGGTCAAAGCGGTTTGCAGGCGTATGACAAGTGTTAATGCGTGCCAGCTCTCATCGGTCAAAGCGGTTTGCAGGCGTATGACTAGTGTTAATTCGTGCCAGAAGAAAACACTCCACACTGTAAAGGAGCCACCGCTGGCCTACACTCTCTCTTTTAGGCATGCGGGATCCATTTTCTCGTGGGGTTGTCGATACAACCGTAGTCGGCCATCTGCTCGAAACGGGAGGAACCGCGATTCGTCGGACCTGGTTACAAGTTTCCAGTCATCTTGCCCCACTAATTGCGGTGTTCCCGAGCCCAGGCGTCGCGCACAGCTTTATGCCCTTTGGTCAGTAATGGCACCCGAGTGGACCGGCGACTTCGAAACCCCATAGAAAACAGGAAGCTTTGCACTGTCAGAACGCTGATACTTCTACTGGCTCCAGCATCGAACCGCACTGCTGTGATTTGCGTGTCAATGTTACGACGGTGTCAGACCTGGCTGTCCACGATCGTCCGCGGCTTTTCTACGGCCACACCGTTCTCGCACTCCAGATCAACCCCCCGGAGTTTGTGATATCCAGGTACACCCTTAAAATCGGACCCTGTAAATCCAAATTTCGTGGTAATTTCTGAGACGGAGTGACACATCTTCCGGGCGCCGACTATCATACCACGTCTGAAATCGATTAGATTCTGATAAGCAGCCATTGAAACTACGAATGCTACTACTTCAGCTTGCGGGTATATATGCCTTTATATACACCGAAGAGCAATTGAATTCGAGACAGCTGGCGTTATGCAAATGTGGCGCTGTGGGTGGCCCTGTAAACGGAAACGACATGACGTATGCAGCGATACGACTATATAAGGAGTGATGCGACTGGAATCAGTAAGAGTCGGACGCAGTTTGGGTAAGACGAAGGATCTAAGCGCATTTGATCGTGGGCAAATTGTCGGGGCCCGACGAATGGGTCACTCCATCTCGGAAGTCGTGCAGGCATTAGGATTTTCACGATCCACTGTGTAACGGCTGCACCGTGAGTACATTGAATCCGGTAAAACCATCCCTGCAAAGGCCAACTGCCGTGGACAACAGCGTGTGGATGAGTGGGGTCATCGTCAGCTAGCTCGCATTGTAACAGCAAATAGACGGGCCACAGTGCAAGAAATCACTCGGCAACTTAACGCTGGTGCACAAAAACGTGTAAGCAGCCACATCATCCAGAACCATCTCCTCGCTATGGGGTACAGACGCCATCATCCCACGTTGGTACCGCTGCTGACCGCACATCACAGGGTGCAAAGATTAGCATGGGCGCGGGAACATCGCCACTGGACCCTAGACATGTGGAAATAAGTTGCCTGGACTGATGAGTCGAGATTCACGTTGGTTAATGCGGATGGCAGGATACGAGTACGGCGCCAACCACATGAAGCGATGGGTCCTTCTTGCCAGCAGGGTAATCTTCAAGCTGGTGGGGGTGGCATTCTCGTTTGGGGACTGTTTACGTGGACTGAAATGGGACCCCTCGTACGTGTGATACCGTCCCTCACAGGTCAACGTTACCGGGATATCCTGGACGACCATTTGCTCCCGTTTGTGCGTTTTCAACATCCCACTGGGGATCTCATCCTGCAACAAGACAGTGCACCGTACCATTGGTCCCGAATTGTATCCGAACTCCACCGACCGTTTCCTTGGCCAGCTAGGTCACCTGACCAAAATCCCATCGAGCACATCTGGGATGCCATCGAGAAAGATGTTCGAGGCTGTGACCACCCTCCATCAAATCTTCGTGAACTGTGGGAGCTTGTGCAGGGGTCGTGGATCCGTATGGCTTCCCAATGCTTCCGGTGTCTTGTCAAATCCATGCCGAGACGAATCGCCGCCGTCATCAGGACGAAAAATAGTGCTACACGTTACTAGACAGGTATCTCTAATTCAATTGCTCTTCAATGTATATACACGTCATTTTCGGACGATGGCATTTAATGCATGGGTGTGGGGGCATGTAATGGAGATAGTAACGTCTTCCTAGTTTTTTGGCACCTCAGGGCGCATCTCTGGCGTGTATAAATCTCTCGACAACTCCAAATCAACTAGTAATCTTCAAATATTTCCTACATTTCATGTTGACTTTCTCATCTAGCTCTGACTCACCGTCTGTGTTGCCAAATTGTAAAAGCTCTTATGGGAAGTAAATCAGTATATAATGAATTAGCTTTGTTTATCTTTTTGCTAAGCTAATTATTATGAATGAATAATGCTCTACGCTTCAAAATAATGAATTCCCAAAAGGGTGTTGTTACTCGTTAATTATGAACTTAAACAAAGTCTCAACGCTGGTTATTTATATTAAGTAACCAAAGTCATAAACCTAACAGCCAGACAGAGGTCTGACAAAACTAAGAATTGAAAAAGACTGAACTTACAGAACAACTTGTTTATTATGATGACTCCTGGTCAACTAAGGCACTCATATATCACTACTACATAACAACACACTGCAACGCAACGCAACACACCACCAACCACCCTCAACTCCAACGCAACAACACAACTACAACGCAACAACACAACACAACAACACACGCAACAACACAACACTTCTCGATGAACGCGCCTATATACGAGCTACCACCACGTCATGACTTACACTCATTGCCAGATCTCATTCAGCGGGGTGAAATAATATTCCGTTCAGTAGGAAGATAATTTACATAGTAAAATAAAATAACCAGAGATAGTAAAATCAAAAGGAAAG
Source organism: Macrothele yani (assembly GCA_039090855.1). Taxonomy (NCBI): domain Eukaryota; kingdom Metazoa; phylum Arthropoda; class Arachnida; order Araneae; family Macrothelidae; genus Macrothele; species Macrothele yani. The sequence continues at coordinate 40,955,496 of CM077004.1, forward strand.
TGAATATAGAGTATACGTTACATCATCTCCCCCTTAATTTTTTTTTTTTTTTTTTTTTTTTTTTTTTGGTGTCCGAAAAACCTATCAATTTTGGAGTGTAAGTCTTACATTTCGATGATTGACGTTTCTCGATCTTTTTTTGATTTGTTGTTTGGTGGTAGCCGTATTCACATTATCAACTTGGCATAACAATTTACGAATCTGTATTCGACTGAAATTTGTAGTGTAGAACAAACCAAACCTGCATCGGCATACTTTCCTTTTATTCTGCCTAGCAGGAATCACTTTTTTAATTTCAAATTACGTGCGCCTCATTCGTGGAAATACATAACAACTGTATCAGCAGCGAAGATTGCCTGAAGCTGCCTAACAGTAACAATTTTATTATTTTCATTTCAAATTACGTTTGCCTCATGCGTTGAAATACAGAACAACTGTATCAGCAGCGAAATTTACCTGGAGCTGCCTAACAGTAACAATTTTATTATTTTCATTTCAAATTACGTTTGCCTCATGCGTTGAAATACAGAACAACTGTATCAGCAGCGAAATTTACCTGGAGCTGCCTAACAGTAACAATTTTATTATTTTCATTTCAAATTACGTTTGCCTCATGCGTTGAAATACAGAACAACTGTATCAGCAGCGAAATTTACCTGGAGCTGCCTAACAGTAACAATTTTATTATTTTACCCCTAAGCACATAGATATATACAAAAAAAGTGGATTAGTAGATGGACATAGAAGAAATATAAAAAAAACACACACATATATACACAAAAAGAATGCATAGGCCCACACGAAAAAAGAAATTCTGACACGCCAACTGGTCGAGCAGGAAAAACAATAAACTGAGAAAAGAACCTGTCCACGAGAACTTACTTATCTCGAGGACGCATAAAAAATTCTAGTGCGAAAACGTTTTCCAGGCCTAATGGGACTGGGGAAATCAGGTGGCTTGGATCTCTTCCGGGACGGTAATGGAACATCGGTCTGTTGTCGGTCAGGAATCTGGCGGTCTGGAAATCCCTGCGGCTGAGAAGAACGGTCAGGAACGTCAGAAGTCTGGCGGTCCGGAAATCCCTGCTGCGGCTGATAGGAACGGGCAGGAGTCTGGCGGTCTGGAAATCCCTGCGGCTGAGAAGAACGGTCAGGAACGTCAGAAGTCTGGCGGTCCGGAAATCCCTGCGGCTGAGAAGAACGGTCAGGAACGTCAGAAGTCTGGCGGTCCGGAAATCCCTGCTGCGGCTGATAGGAACGGGCTCCCCCAGGCTTTGGATATGAAGTCCCTTGATGCTGGGGCCCGTTGTGTCCTTCCAGTATCTTTTTGGAGGGACGTGTCTCCGGCCACATCGCTTGTTTTCGTTTACGCCCACGGGGCATGATAGTAGTAGCAGGCATCGGCCCTGTTTGCCCTGAACGGAGGTTCCAGGGGCGAAACCCGGGCGGATGCAAAGATTTCTGCCTTCGTCGCTGTTGCGGCGAAGCAGATTGGGGAGACAAGTGACGTTTGCGCCCAGCTTTTGGTGGTGCTGGACGGTGTGGAATATTAAATGTTGGATTCATAACTGACAAATCCGAAATGTCCGACGCCTCTGAGTCGCTGCTGTATTTCAGCGGTCGTGCAGGGCGATGTTTGGATTTGCCTATAGGAATACTTTCCGATGAGGTATTCAAAGAAGAAGTATCCCGCGTTGGTGCAGAGGTAGCCGGAAACGGCGCAGCAATAGTCTTGGCAATGGTTGGAGGGAAAGGAACGATACTAGTATTCGACGAACGCGAATCGAGCCTTGGTCTCACGGGAGAATCAGGTTGCGGTTGTAGAAACTCGTCTGGAGGGGGAGGGTGAAGGAAAAATCACTGGTGATTCGTCAAAAATGTTCGGTGGGTCGTCCACAATTTCTGGCGGTTGAACATGAGATATAGATTCTTGAGTCTGTGGAACAGAAGGTTGAGTAGGATTGATAATGAACTCGATATCCCGTTCGTGATACTTGCGACATTGATCAACATGTACATATTGAAAATTGTTGTTCGGTTTCTCCAGAACAATATTATTTTCAAAGACATTTGCCACCCGATATGGACCTTCGTAGCTGGGTGCAAATTTCTTCACTAAAGTATGCGAAACAGAAGACTGGAAGTGCGTTTCCACGAGAGTGAGATCTCCAACGACAAGATCTGGTTCCCTACGCCTAGAATTATAATATCGTGCTTGAGCCGCTTGTGCTCCTAGCATTGCAATACGAGCTTTTTCTGCCATAATGTGTACTGATTGCGGAGTTGGTCGCTGATTTAGTTCGTCGATAATCCCCGTTAAATTTTCAAAAGGGGTTTTAATTTTGCGACCCAGAAAAAGTTCTGCAGGAGTAATTTTAGTAGACTCGTGGACAGACGAGCGGAGGGCGAACGCAAAAAGTTCTAAATGGTCATCCCATCTTTCATGGTGGTCCATTACGAAAGTCGCAATCATTTTCACTAGCGTTCGGTTAACGCGTTCTGCAGGATTACTCTGGGGATGATATGGGGAAATGAATTTGTGTTTAATGTGTAGTCTCGCACACATTCTTTCAAAAATGTCAGAAATAAATTGAGGACCATTATCCGAAACTACTTTATTAGGTGCACCATATCTAGAAAATACTTCATTAACTAAGACATTACAAATAATCTTAGCCGTAGCGGCTTTAATGGGAAAAACTTCAACCCATTTAGAAAAATTATCAGTTAGTACTAAAACATAACGAGCTTTATGTTTAACAGATAATGGATAAGGTCCCAATAAATCTATGGAAATAATATCAAATACATGAGAACTTGAACTAGATTTCAAGTGACCGGCCGGTCTTACATTACGATAATTATTAATCTGACACAAGTGACATGATTGAACGCATGCGAGCACACTTTGGTACATTCCAGGCCAATAGGCAACATCCCGCAATTTACAACGGGTCTTGCGAATACCTAAATGGCCTGCAAGAGGTTTGTCATGAAATTAATTTAAAAGAGCCATTCTAAGGGTTCGCGGAATACATGGGCGAAACTCTGCCCTAGTAGTCCGAGACTTTGTATAATAAAGAAGACCCTCTATTACTTCAAAATGTTGTGACCTTCCAGCCAGAGAAGGATCACTTTGTGGGGGCGAACCCGCAAGCAAAAAATTGTACATATCCCCAAAATCTGGATCATTTAATAATTCTGCCATTATCTGCTCTCTGGATGTGATATCAGCTATCAGAAGTAAAGGCTGACATCCAGGAGTAGTTTCGGTGGGGACCCCACTAATCGGAACGCGAGATAATGCGTCCGGTAATTGATTCTTATTACCTGGCTGATACGAAATTTTGATATTGCTCTCTTGTAACTTCAGAGCCCACTTCATAAGTCTTTGAGATAGGTGTTTAGCAGAATTCAAATACTGAAGGGCAGAATGATCCGTAATTATGTTAACTGTCAATTCGTTAAGATAACATTGAAATTTATTCAGTGCATACACAACAGCAAGACATTCACGTTCCGTAGCTGAATAATTGCGTTCAGCTTTAGCTAAAGTACGAGACGCAAAAGCTATTGGATGCCCAGCTTGTGACAAAACGCAACCAAGACCAACTCCGGATGCATCAGTATAAATATCAAATTCTTTAGAATGATCCGGGAAAGCCAACACCGGAGGCTGAGTCAATGCAGACTTCAGTGTTTCGAATGCAGCGTTAGCTTCAGGTGTCCAAATAAACTTCTTGTATTTACGCTTTAAAGCATACAATGGCTCACATATTGTAGCATAAGCGGGGACGAACTGCTGATACCATCCGGTCATTCCCAGAAAGCGGGATAGTTCTTTTGCTGTTTTAGGCCGAGGAAAGTCAGCAATAGGCCTAATTTTTTCATTATCAGTGAATAAGCCGTGGGGAGTAATTTTCAACCCCAGATATACAATCTCGTCCCTCGCTATCTGGCATTTACTAGGTTTTAACGTCAAGCCAGCATTGTATATAAGTTGGAACACCTGTTTGAGCAGAGAAAGGTGCTCGTCAAAAGTCTCTGATGTGATAATAATATCATCCAAATAGACATGCACATGTGGACCCAGGACAGGTCTGAGAACCGTGTCCATAAGCTTTTGGAAAGTAGCAGGTGCAGAAGCTAAACCAAAAGGCATACGTAAATATTCATAGGCCCCAAAAGGAGTCACAAAGCCTGTTTTATCGACAGAGTCCGGATGTACTGCCACCTGCCAATATCCACTTGCCAAATCCAAAGTTGACATCCATTTGGTCGACGACAAGTCATTTAGAATATGTGACATGACAGGTAGGGGATAATTGATTGTTTTTGTGACTTGGTTGAGCTTGCGAAAATCTGTCACGAAACGAAATTCATTTGGTTGTTTCTTTGGAACCAAGAAGGCAGGAGCCGCCCAGGCGCTTGTTGATTCCCTGATTATGCCTTGCTTAATCATTTCGGCAATTTGACGTTGCATTTCCTGTTTTTTATGTGGAGCACAAGGGTAAGGTTTCGTCGCAATGGGTTTCGAACCATCAGTGTCAATAACATGATAAACCACCTGTGTGAAACCAGGTTGATCCGAAAATAAACCAGGGCTTTCCTGTAAAAGGAGAGAAAGCTGGTCTCGTTGCCCCTCATTCAATTGGTCACTCAACAATAAACTCGTAATATCTACAGGAACCGTCGGAATCATTTCGACAGGTTCCGGAAAGGAAATCACATGTTGTACAAAATTCAAAGTTATTTGAAACTTGTTAATAAAGTCCATACCCATGAGACATTTCACGGGTAGCTCGTCTATAAGCAGGAAAGAATGTGTAAAACGAGCTTTTCCCAGCCCTAAAGATAATGTGACAGTTCCTGAAATACTGAAGATTTCGTTATTTGCACCTCGCAAATACTGCGTTGCAGGCTGAACATGTATTGCAGAAAAAACATCATTGCAAAACTTTGTATTTAGGGCTGATATCTCAGACCCAGTGTCGAACTTTGTCTCGACAATAATGTCTTCAAGTGTCAAGAATACATCAGGCAACTGAGGAGTTTGAACAGTCACTAATACTGTTTTAGGGTCAGGATGTTTGGTATCAGGAAGCAGGACCGACCCTTCGTCTACTTCCTGTGGAAGTTTAAAGGAATTCTGGTGGTGTTATCATGTGGTCGGAAACCTCGACCCTGCCGGGTATCGGGAAAATTTTCACGATAAGGAAAATTGCGTGCACCCTGCGTCGGGAACTCCGCGTGTCTGTTGAGATTTTCATTTTCGTTACGTCTGCCCTCAGCACGGGCAGAAAAATTATTATTGCCCTGAGCATGATAACGTTCCGAATGCTGCTGAGTGGAACGGGGTCGAGCATACTGTGCATTATGACGATACCCCGTAGCTTGCTCCGAAACTCGTTGCTTTTTCGCCACTCTTCTGTGTGGTGAAACGTATGAAGCTTGGGTGGGCACGTGTGTATGCTCGCTCTGAAAGTTTTGTCTATTATGCCGCTGAGGGTTTTCGGAATAAGCCTCGCGGGGTGCCCGAGCATGGTGAGTTGCAGCATGTTTGCCATGTCGCTCTTCATACGTGCGTATGAGGCGAAGGCATTCATGAATAGTGGTAGGGTGTCGAACCTCAAGAAAATCTTGCAAGAATGGGTCGAGCTGCTGTACGAGGGTATCCAACATGTCAACATGACTGGCATGTGGATCCCATAGATTATATAGGCGTGTAGTTTCCAACGCAAATGCAACAGGGCTATCATTGGGACCCTGCTGACGAGAAAACAGCTGTTGAGCAAGGCTAGCTCGACTGAGGCCGAAAGGAAAGACCTCCAAGAATTCTGCACGGAAATTCTCATAATGAGAATCCGGGTTCGACCCTCGCCACTGCCGATACCAGGTCTTGGCGGTATCTCTCAAGCAAGTTCCGGCAATTTGGACCTTGCAGTCTTCCGGAATATTATATAAATCAAAATGGTCCTCCAGATCTTCGAGGAACTTTAAAGACCCCTCCAAACCATTGAAATAAATTGTTCCTGCATGCGGCACGAAATGGGCCAGCATTCTGCTTCGCTGAGAGGATTGAATTCCCTCAGCTACGACCCGCGACTCAGAGTGATAAGAAGCTGGTGCATTCCGAAATGGTGAAGAATGCGTGGGTATGTGTAGATTATTCATATCCAAGTCAGAGCCACAGGCTTCGTACAAATTGTCCAAAAACACCATTACCCTCGAGACTTGCCGGATGGTGGAAATTTGCAGTTGTCTCAGGTAAGGAAGCCATGGGTAATAATAGTCAGGATCTCGTGTTCGAGAAAAGTTCGGGCGCCAATTATAATGAATTAGCTTTGTTTATCTTTTTGCTAAGCTAATTATTATGAATGAATAATGCTCTACGCTTCAAAATAATGAATTCCCAAAAGGGTGTTGTTACTCGTTAATTATGAACTTAAACAAAGTCTCAACGCTGGTTATTTATATTAAGTAACCAAAGTCATAAACCTAACAGCCAGACAGAGGTCTGACAAAACTAAGAATTGAAAAAGACTGAACTTACAGAACAACTTGTTTATTATGATGACTCCTGGTCAACTAAGGCACTCATATATCACTACTACATAACAACACACTGCAACGCAACGCAACACACCACCAACCACCCTCAACTCCAACGCAACAACACAACTACAACGCAACAACACAACACAACAACACACGCAACAACACAACACTTCTCGATGAACGCGCCTATATACGAGCTACCACCACGTCATGACTTACACTCATTGCCAGATCTCATTCAGCGGGGTGAAATAATATTCCGTTCAGTAGGAAGATAATTTACATAGTAAAATAAAATAACCAGAGATAGTAAAATCAAAAGGAAAGTGAATATAGAGTATACGTTACAAGTAAAACAAAACATTTAAAACTTAAATAACAAAACAGAAACTCAAAAGGAAGTGTGGGGGATAATAGTTGTTTTACAGGATATTTTTATGTTATTTACTATTATCCTAACATGAAATTTCACTGTAAAGCTTTACAATGATTACAGACTATGGGTTAACCAAAGCCGTCTAGAAAGTTCAAGGCCATGACATTAGAGAGATCAGCTCCCTCCTTTTGTGATGTCACTTCCATGTTGCACGGCCTGATTAGTCGGTGTCGTGTTTGACGTGATACACGATAGCGTTGGAAACCACGTGATGTTCCTAACAGAAGATACTCGTCTCTCTACTATCATTGGCCTTGCATTCTCTAGACGGCCTCGGTTTAACATGCTTCAGCTTACTGAAATACTTGAGATGAATTTTGGATAGCTTCACTTCGTTGGAACTGTGTACTTCATTAAACATGAATTAATCAATTAAGCATTCGGAATAATATCGTCCCGATGGAAGTCAAATAAATCCTTCTTACAGAGTCCATTCTTCTATTCACATTCATCAAGAATAGGTAGCATGGCTAACAATCCGCTTAATGCAAATATCGAGGTAACAGAACATATCACCTTAGACACCTTTCTCTCTCTTTCGCTCACAACAAAATACAATATTAAAATTAATTTGATACATTCGTAATTAGCATATTTCACAATGTTCTTAAAACAGCATAATCATAAAATACCGCCAACGTCCGACAAACAAGTCAGACTCTAAAACAAAGAAGCCTAAATATTGTGGGAGAATGTCAGCTACTACTCAAGTCAGCGTGAATTTGTGAATATCCTCAAGTCAAATCAAATCATCTCAAATCTTCTGATACATTTCAAAACAGCGACTCTTATTCTCAGCTTTAGCCTGTTTCATTACATTTTGACCTGTTGTCAGGGTTACCGAACCCAAATTCGTCGAGAGAAAAAAATACGGCATTCACATTGAAAAAAAAACAAAAAAAAAACAACGTTTAAGGAGAGTAAACCCAAATAAGAACTAAAATGGAAGGTTAAATTAAAATATACGTCACCGAAGGTTAAACAGAAGTATACATCACAATTAATGTATACAAACACGTTTTCATTCTGAAAATAGAGAGGTAAATTTTTGAAATACTGACTCAAATTTCAGAACAAGTGTTTTTGAACCGTCATTTTGTTGTCTGATAGCACATATTACTGATTTCTATATTCAGTGTACGGGTTTTACAATATCAGGATAAAATAAATGGATATTTTTTTAATTTATCAATGGCTTCTGTTGAAGTTGTTTATAATATATTTAAATTTTTGGGAGTATTTCGAATTCGTTTGCTGCCGGAGACAATATTTTTCGTGAGTAAGATGATGCAGCTGCCTCTAGATTACGTTGAATCGAGCTCGACAGCAAGACGATTATGATCACTCATGCTGTAAGGAAGAAACAGTGAATTCAATGAATATTTAAATGAGGTTCTTTCATCTGCGGTATGCTTGCAGCGTCATGAATAATCTCCAGGAAGGTTAGCTTCCATTACAACGGAACAATGCACATTTCAGAATTTTGATTACAAGATGCTTGCTTTTTATCCTATGTCTCCATTCCGTCACTTCTGCTTTGAATTTCAAATTTTTGTGCGCAAAATCGTTTCTAAAATCTCTCATCAGCGATGACAAATTACTTCTCCGATCTGAGATACGGCACATATTCTGTCGTACTCATCTCGTTTCGTAGCATAAAACTAGTTCCAGCCTACTTGTTAGTTTAAAAATGCAGGAATTTTGAGAGCTTTGAGCTTCCCATTTGAAAAATGTTCTAACGTTAGATTTATGCTACAGCGATTAAGGAAATTTCACCCCTAAAGAAATACGACAATAAGATATGTAGAGCTTAATGCCGTCCATACACGATGAAACTTGAGTATGCTAAAACACCACAAGTTGAAATTTATTATGAAGACATAAGTTAAAAAGTACAATTAAGATCTTTCGGACACTGCTGCAGGTCCATCACCAGATGTAAGAATAAACATGACAGAGTTCAACAAGCCAATGAATAATGTGGTATGTGACGTGTGGTGATGCGCAGAACCATTGCTCCGCTGCGCAATCAATGGCTTGAGGTTAAGTCTCCAGCGTCGATTGGGTAGGCACTTCTGAAATGTCTCGATTAAACCTGGGTATTGGAGAAATCCAGGGTTGCGGGATGGCATGAGGAAGGTTATCGTTACAAGGAGATTGTCCGTAGGCCGCCCCGGTGGCGCAGTGGTCTAAGCGATGGCCTCTGATCATTCGTCCGAACGAGGTCCAGGTTCGAATCCCGGTGAGGCTTGGATGTTGTGTTTGTCTTACGGCACTGGCTCTCTCCCTTCCCTAGAACCAGTGACCCTAAATTAGGGACGGGCGACTGCTTATAGCCCATTGAGTTGTTCACGGTGGTCGTTAAACCTCCAATCCAAAAAAATAAAAAAAAAAAAAAATGTCCGTAACTAATGATATACACAGTCGAGTCCTATTATTGTGACCACCTACTACTTTTGACATCAACAGCGCGTAGCCAATGAAAGAAGGTACGTGTCGTAAGCCTTCTTGGAGGGTATATATGGTGTACTGTAGGCATTCTGAAAATATATCCTTCGCTGCTGTCATGGATAAAAGGAGCGATTGTATCAGATTTGCAAAAAGGGATGATTATCAGCTTTCGGGCCAAGGGTGGCTGTAATTCTGAAATAGCGCAGTTTGTGAACTGTTCGCGTGCTGCTGTGGTTAAAGTGTATCGTGATTGGCGAAATGTCAGCATTGCGAATAAACGATGTGGAAACTGCGGAGCACCACATGTCACTGATGTGAGAGGTGAACGTTGGCTGCGAAGGGATGTGAGGGACGATAGATACACTACAGTAGAACAAGTCACTGGCCGATAGATACGCTGCAGTAGAGCAAGTCACTGGCCGAACGAACCACGGGGCTACCGGACGTGTTTCTAAAACGACAGTTCAGCGAACCCTGCTGCGCATGTTGCTCCGATGCAGACGGATGGTCAATGCACCTATGCTAACGAAGCTACATCGGCAGAAAAGGCTTACATTTTCACGGCAGTATCGGAATTGGACCTACGCTGATTGGCAAAGGATTGCCTTCTCCGATGAGTCACGTTTTCTGCTTCCTCGAACGGATGGACGTCGGCGTATAAGGCGAGAAACATCGGAGAACAAATACTCTTCAACCATTCCTGGACAAGCACAAGCTGGTGGTGGCAGCGTTATGGTCTGGGGAATGTTTTCGTGGCTATCTCTGGGTCCACTCATACCTGTGGAAGGCACTATGGACAGAATTCGTTATGAATCCATACTTGCAGACCACGTACACACATACATGCTGATTGTCTTCTCAGGGACGAATGGGATCTTCCAGCACGATGAAGGCTTCGAAATACTTCCGTGGCTCCTTAATTTCCCAGACTAAAATCCAATTGAGCATCTGTAGGACCACTTCCATCGTGTTATTCGCTCTATGGATCCTCCACCACGCACTCTCCAGTAGCTGTCAGATGCACTGCAGTCAGCATGGCTCCACATACCTGTGAACACCTTCTAGCACTTTACTGAGTCACTCCCAGTCCGTCTAGCTGCTGTCCGCCCTGCACACGGGGGTTGTTCTGGATATTAGATGGTGGTCACAATAATGTAACTCGACCGTGTAATTTGGACTTTATGAAATTTAAGTCGGCTACCTTTCCCATCTAAAGAGCGAGAATAGCAGTGAGTAACAGAGCTCAGTATCGTGCGTTATTTATGCCCTTTCACGACCTTGACACGCGCCGTCATTTACCTGCTGTTGCTTCAATTTGAATAAAGGCGCGCGCAGGTCATAAAGTTTGTTTTTTTTATTGAAGGTTTAACGACCACCGTGAGCAACTCAATGGGCTATAAACACTCGCTAGTTCCTAATTTAGGGCCACTGGTTCCAGGGAAGGGAGAGAGTAAGACAAACACAACATCCATTCCTCAACGGGATTCGAACCCAGACTCTTCTCGGACGAATAGCCATAAGTCAGCGTTTAGACCACTGCGCCACCAAGGTCGCTATAATGGTTTTGTTCTTCTGTGTATATGCAGGGGTTGAACAGAATAATGTGAACATCTAGAAAAAGAAGGTTACCTAATAGAATATAAGACCACCTTTGGCATTCAAAACCGTTTGAATCCTCCTTGGAATGGACGCATATAAATCCTGGACCGTGGTTAGTGGGATGTTACACCATTCGTCATGCAGAAACTGCTCCAGGTCCTTGAGAGATGCAGGAGGAGAGTAACGGGATCTTACTCTGTTTTCTAACACAGACCACAGTGGCTCGATGGTGTTTAAGTCTGGTGATTGGGTAGGCCAATGAAGGTGTGAAAGTTCGTCCTCATGCTCCTTAAACCATGATTGGACATTCCGAGCTCTGTGAATTGGGGAGCTATCATCTTGATAGACGGATGCAGGAAAGAATGTCTGAGCAATTGGATGGACTTTGTCGGCCAAAATTGTTTCCTACGCTCTGCCAGTCATCCATCCTTTCAAGGTGATCAGGGGACCTGCTGAAAACCACGATATGACCTCCTAGACAATGACAGAACCACCACGATGCTGCACTGTTGGGAGCAGACAATCTGGGTTGTATGCTTCTGATGGTATTCTCCATATGTAAACACGTTGTGTATTGGGGAATAGTGTTTATGTGTATTCATCCGACCACATTACATGCTTCAATGCATCGGCTGTCCACGTTGTATGCTCCTGACACCAATACTGTCGCAGTTGTACATTCATTCGGGTCACCAGAGGTTTTGCAATAGCAGTTCTGCCACGAATATCCCGTTTATGCAGTTCCCTGCGTACTGTTTTCGTTGATACTGGGTTCTGAAGATGCAGATTGAGCTCCGCACTAATTTTCGGCGTCTTGGTGTTCTTATTACGTGTAACACTCCTCTTTAATGCTCTCCTGTCTCTATCGGTCAGGGTAGTTTTCCGGCCGCTCTTGTGTTTTGCAGACGAAGTTTTGCCACGAACACGGTATGCTGTCGTGATGCTAAACACAGTAGCTCTCGATACCTCCATTACCCTGGCAACTGTTGTCACGGAGGTACCAACTTGCCGGCCACCAACAATTAGCCCTCTCTCGAAGTCCGTTAGGTCGCTCATTTCGTCGTCACCCTGAAAGAAATTTTGCAACAAGACACTTTAAATGCTCTTGAGATTCTAAACAAAGCTATTACAACCAAAAAATGGTGGATGTTTATGCATATTGCGGCGTACGCAGCTGCATTAAAAGTCAGGTTTCTGAGCCTGGTGTTCACATTATTATGTCCAACCCCTGTATATATGAGACCAACGAGTTGTTTTGGGAAATGTGAAAGTAGGATTCGTTACTACTGTGTACAGTGGCAACCAAAAGAATATTAAAGAATTGTAAGTTACGTTTTCTGCCTTTGTTGCTTATCGATGTTTGGATCGATGCTAAGTATGGAATTGTTTTAATATTTATGGTGCTTCAGTACACGAGAATCTAAAATGCTTCGCGATTACAACAACACATTACAACAAAGCCGCAATTCATTTTCACATAAAAGAAATGTAAAAGATGAGATATTTTGAAATAGTTTAAAATTGGTGATCTCATATGTGACATTTTAATCAAAACTGGTCTGGTAATTTATGACATGGAGCCAAAACGTTTGAGTAGATCTATACGGTGGAGGGAAGGAAACAATGAACCTGAATTTTATATTGTCTTTGTCGAATGTACACAGCTTCGACGTACACCAATGAGTCATTACATTTTGACCACGTGACTAATAAGCTGTAGGACCCCCTTTAGCCCGCAAAACAGCGGCCACTCGGCGAGGCATCGATTCGATGAGGTGGCGATAGGTATACTGGGGTATCTAGTACCATAATGTCAACAGCAGATCCTCCAGTTCCTGTACATTTCGGTGTGGTGGTGATTTAGCGCGAACCCGCTTTTCCAAGCCGAACCACAATGGTTAGATTGGGTTCGTGTCAGTGAATTTGGAGGCCAAGGCATTAACAGAAAGTCACCAGCATGTTCCTCGAACCACTCCTTCACGATTCTGGCAGTGTGGTATGGCGTATTATCCTGTTGGTAATGGCCATCACCAGCAGAGAACACAGTTGCCGTGAATGGGGGCGCTTGGTCATCAACAATGTTCAGATACTTGACAGCGGTCAAGGATTGCGCTATTGGGATAATGGAGCATAAAGTGTTCCAAGAAAACATCGCCCACAGCATAACACCGCCACCGCAGCCGCCCTATTTCCGCCCAACAGTGCATTCAGGTGCCATAGCCTCCATTGGTAATCGGCGTATCCTTGCTCGGCGGTCTACGTGATGCACCAGGAATCTTGTTGTTTCGCCAGATCAGGTCATTTCTTTCAATCATCAACGATCCAATCTCGATGATCTTGTTCCCATTTCATGCGATGTTGGTGATGACGTGCAGTGAGCATGGGTACCGGGCTGGGTCTTCGGCTACGCAGGCCCATGCGCAGAAGGCTGCGATGAACTGTGTGCTGTGACACATTGCTCTGATCACCACTGTTGTAGCTGCGGGTGATTTGTCGCACTTTGGTCCTGCGGTTGCTGTGAACAGTGCGCGACAGTCTCCGCTCCCCTGTGGCATCAATGAGCTGCGGACGACACAGGGCTGGACGAGAGTTTGTCGTTTGGCCATCTGTGCACCACTTATGATACGCACACACTACAGCGGCGCGTGAACAACCTTCAAGCCGCGCCGTTTCCGAGATCGTAGTTTCGAGGTTCCGTGCCATCACAATTTGTCTTTTATCAAACTCCGATTAATCGGTAGCTTTTCCCATTTTGACTTCGAACACTCTACTAACCGAAAGACGGTCCTAGGATTGTATATATACTGCTCTGTGAACTTCACCTGTGCCACCGTTCGGTCTCCAGACGCGCTCATTTCTCTAGGCTGGTGTGGTCATAATGTAATGGTTCATCGGTGCATGTGATCCACAAAATATTTCATTTCAAAAGTTATATATCGAACTCTCCAAAGTGCTTGTTTAAAGGAAATCATGAAACGTTGCTAAACTATTAGGCCTGAATTTTACAGAATACTTGGAAAATGCGACGAAGCCTACTGTCTCATCATAAACAGAGAGTGTTTGAATTTTATTTTTTCTTTCTGTTAGCGTTTATGACGCGCTAAATAAATTCTTTCATTTATTCACGATCTAAAGTGAATTATTTTTCATTTTTATGTTAGGTATCGATTTGTAGCTTGTATCGGGAGAATGAATGGCTAGCAAGTAAACGGAAATTTCGCTCAATAAATTCACCCGATGCTTTTGCAACAATATATGAAGCGTAGCAGTGGCAATGAAACGTCGAGAACTGCGAACGTTCGGCAAATGTTTCGCTGTCCAAAGCGAGAACTTTTGTTTTTAGAACCGAGGTATAGGTCTCATTAGGAATGCAAATCCATGGCCGCCAATTCACAGGAAGCGAGCGGGCTCTCACGTTGTTTCAGGGAAACACGAAATGCGAGCAGTTGAATATGAAGTGCTAGGTATTCAATAATAACACACGTCTCGAATCAACGTTCATGTGTGGCCCTTCAGAAATTACACTTCGCTGTTGCATTAAATTGCAAAATGTGTTCTAAACCAAGCGTAGCAAAGTTTTCGAGGTACAAACTGCATGTTCTGCGAATAAATGTTATTGTATTTGCCATGTTGAGTCCTTTTAATAGGTTAAAATAGTGTTTGAGTGCTTACAGTGTTTGAGAAACAAAATACATTATGTATTCTGAAACGAGAGATTTTATAGAAACGTTGCTAAAGACAACGTGTATAAAATATACCTGAAATTCAAAATTATAAAAAGAAAATATCATAACATTTGCAATAAACACCTCTTCAAAAAACGCAAGAAAAAGTAAATTAATGACGACGAACTGTGCACTACCTTTACATAAGGTAATAGATTTATACTAGTAATCAAATTTATTGGTGTAAAAATATAAATCAACGTTTTCAAGCTTTCGCACATCAAACAGATGGCTTTTTCAAGGAAGGTAGGAGCCTAAAAAGCCATTTGGTTGATGTGCGAAAGCTTGAAAACGTTGATTTATATTTTTATGCTAATAAATCGGATTACTAGCATAGCTTTACTATTACAAAAGTAAAGTACAGAAATTTGAAGCGTTGGAGCGTACTGTAAAATTTTTCTGAAATTCACGAGCCAAATTCCTTTCGTGAATTAACGAAGCATATTTCTGATACAGCCTTTTCCGTGAAATAAGGGAAAGAAACCTGAATTTAATGGATATTCGTACGCCAGGGAAAGACTGAATTTTCAGAAACCTTTTCCCAATTCCTTTCTTATATTGACGGTAAATTGAGATTCTTAAGATGTGTTAACGGCAAATTCTGAATTTTCAGATTCCTTTCCGCAATTCCTTTCGTATATTAATTCCGTTCTCACTTTTCTCTTATCCATATGACGAAACATTTTGGGAACAGGAGCGATTCGCGGGAATACTTCAGGTTTGATTAACGACTAGATTTCGATCGTTGGTTGAAGGATTTGATTTTGAAGTTCTGCGGTGATATCTGATATTCTGGACAGCATATCGAATGAATTTTAGTTACTGTAGAACAGGATATTTCTTCTCCTCTCTTTCATTTTTCCCTCCAGCTACTACATATTATTTAACCCTAAGAAACCGGGGCCGCACCGGTGGCCCAGTGGTCTAAGCAATGGCATCTGATAATTCGTCCGAAAGGGTTCCGGGTTCGAATCCCGGTGAGACATGGATGTTGTGTTTGTCTTACGGCACTGGCTCTCTCCCTTCCCTGGAACCAGTGATCCTAAATTAGGGACGGGTGACTGCTTATAGCCCATTCAGTTGCTCACGGTGGTCGTTAAACCTCCATTCAAAAAAAGAAAAAAAAATATATTTATATATATATATACGGGATGTAAGGTCAGGTGATGCGTAACATCACAGCTTCTCCTTGACAAATGTCAACCCCGCCTTCTCGTGGTACATCCTGTTCCCACTAAATGGGCTCTGACGACCGCCAATAGCGATATAACTATACCATCGGGATTAGAGGAAATTCTATCCCACAATCACTAACCCGCTTGGCCAGCGTGGTGAGTTATGGCCAAACCCCTCCAAAATGACTCCACAACTTAAATCTTGGCCTTCAGTCTCCGGCAGCTGGAATGTACCTGGCCAAGGCAGCGGCCAGTGCGACATGAAGGCAGAGGGTGCTAAGAATCCCCGGAGGACCGGACATAGCTGCCATCTGATGCAGACCTTGGCTACGTATAATGGACGCTCCCTATCTTCTGATTCAAGGCTTCTTGAATTGGAAGAGGAACAACAAAGGATCAAATGGGACATCGTCGGGCTAATTGAGGTAAGGAGAAAAGGAGAAGATCTCATTGAACTGAAAAGTGGACATCTCTTCTACTATCGTGGGACAGATACTGGCAGAACTAGTGGTGTTGGATTTATAATAAACAAGAAACTGAAGGATAAAGTGGTAGAAGTTGAAAGTTCCTCTGACAGAGCTGCACGACTTGTTATCCCACTCTCGAAAAGATACCAGGCTCAGATTATTCAAACTTATGCACCCACCACAAGTCATCCTGAAGAAGAAATTGAAGAATTTTATGAGGAAATTTGTCATCTAAATAATAAAGGTAAGCAGCACTTGAAGATAATTATGGGAGATTTCAATGCAAAAATAAGGCAACGGCAAGAGAATGAAACTTCAGTAGGTAAATTCGGTCACGGCAACAGAAACCAGCGTGGAAATACTCTCGTAGAGTTTGCAGAGGCAGAAGGGTTTTTCATCTTGAACTCCTTTTTCAAGAAAAAGCCACACAGGAAATGGACTTGGAGACATCCAAATGGGACAACAAGTGAAATTGATTTTATTATGCGTAACTAAAAATTCGTCATAGAAGACTGCAGTGTGCTAAACAAGTTCAACACAGGTAGTGACCATAGATTAGTGAGATGTAAGATGCACCTCAACACTAAACTTGAACGTGGCAAGCTCATAAGACAAACAAAATCTATTGACATAACCAACCTTAAAAAACACCATAATACCTTCAAGTTGGAACTGAAGAACAGATTCTCTGCTTTAGAAGGCCTAACATCAGAAGAAGTGGATATTTCTGAAGTTAACAGAAAGGTAACCAAAGCTCTTATGGAAACAGCAACAAAATTAGCTGGGTCTAAGAACAAGTTGAATGTGAACAAATTATCAGGAAAAACCAAAATGTTGATGCCAAAAAGAAGAGAGATGAGGACAACTAAAGAAGATGTGACTTCCAAAGTGGAATATATAGAGCTATGCAAGACAGTACGAAAAAGTATCACTGAAGACGTAAAGAAATTCAACTGTGAACTAGTAAGGAAAGCAATTGAAAACAACCAAAGCCTAAAGATAGCAAAGGGACATCTCAGTAAGGGACGAAAACAGATTATGGCACTGAGAAAAGAAGATGGTTCTGTAACAAGAAATAGAGGCGAAAGTTTGACAAGAGTGAAAGATTTCTACTCCAAATTATTTGAAAGGGATGATACATGTACTCCAGACATCATGAAAAGTACCAGTACCAAAGTTCTTCCAGTCCTCCCAGCAGAAGTTGCACATGCAATCAAGAAAATGAAGCGGGCAAAAGCTCCAGGAGAAGATGGGATTACTGTAGACGTCATACAAGAAGCAAGTGGAGAAATCGAAACAGTACTCGCCCAAATTTTCACTCGATGCCTTAATGAAGGGAAGATTCCTGAGGATTGGAACACCGCTACAATGATCTTGCTACATAAAAAAGGTGACATTGAGGATCTCAAGAACTACAGACCTATCAGCCTCCTATCAGTAGTTTATAAAATCTTCACTAAAGCTCTTTCACACCGCTTGAAGGTGACACTGGACATGGCTCAACCGAGAGAACAAGTTGGATTCAGGAGTGGCTACAGCACAATAGATCATATCCACGTACTGAGAGAATTTCTTGTTACAGAACCATCTTCTTTATTTCTTGTTACAGAACCATCTTCTTTTATCAGTGCCATAATTTGTTTTCGTCCCTTACTGAGATGTCCCTTTGCTATCTTTAGGCTTTGGTTGTTTTCAATTGCTTTCCTTACTAGTTCACAGTTGAATTTCTTTACGTCTTCAGTGATACTTTTTCGTACTGTCTTGCATAGCTCTATATATTCCACTTTGGAAGTCACATCTTCTTTAGTTGTCCTCATCTCTCTTCTTTTTGGCATCAACAGTTTGGTTTTTCCTGATAATTTGTTCACATTCAACTTTTTCTTAGACCCAGCTAATTTTGTTGCAGTTTCCATAAGAGCTTTGGTTAATTTTCTGTTAACTTCAGAAATATCCACTTCTTCTGATGTTAGGCCTTCTAAAGCAGAGAATCTGTTCTTCAGTTCCAAATTGAAGGTATTATGGTGTCTTTTAAGGTTGGTTATGTCAATACATTTTGTTTGTCTTATGAGCTTGCCACGTTCGAGTTTAGTGTTGAGGTGCATCTTACATCTCACTAATCTATGGTCACTACCTGTGTTGAACTTGTTTAGCACACTGCAGTCTTCTATGACGAATATTTTGTTACGCATAATAAAATCAATTTCACTTGTCGTCCCATTTGGATGTCTCCAAGTCCATTTACTGTATGGCTTTTTCTTGAAAAAGGAGTTCAAGATGAAAAACCCTTCTACCTCTGCAAACTCTACGAGAGTATTTCCACGCTGGTTTCTGTTGCCGTGACCGAATTTACCTACTGAAGTTTCATTCTGTTGCCGTTGCCCTATTTTTGCATTGAAATCTCCCATAATTATCTTCAAGTGCTGCTTACCTTTATTATTTAGATGACAAATTTCCTCATAAAATTCTTCAATTTCTTCTTCAGGATGACTTGTGGTGGGTGCATAAGTTTGAATAATCTGAGCCTGGTATCTTTTCGAGGGTGGGATGACAAGTCGTGCAGCTCTGTCAGAGGAACTTTCAACTTCTACAACTTTATCCTTCAGTTTCTTGTTTATTATAAATCCAACACCACTAGTTCTGCCAGTATCAGTCGCACGATAGTAGAAGAGATGTCCACTTTTCAGTTCGATGAGATCTTCTGCTTTTCTCCTTACCTCACTTAGCCCCACGATGTCCCACTTGATCCTTTGTAGTTCCTCTTCCAATTCAAGAAGCCTTGAATCAGAAGATAGGGAGCGTCCATTATACGTATCCAAGGTCAGCATCAGATGGCAGTCTAGTCCGGTCCTCCGGGGATTCTTAGCACCCTCTGCCTTCATGTCGCACTGGCCGCTGCCTTGACCAGGTACATTCCAGCTGCCGGAGACTGAGGGCCAAGATTTAAGTTGTGGAATCATTTTGGAGGGGTTTGGCCATAACTCACCACGCTGGCCAAGCGGGTTGGTGAGTGTGGGATAGAATTTCCTCTAATCCCGATGGTATAGTTATACCGCTATTGGCGGTCGTCAGAGCCTCTTTAGTGGGAACAGGATGCACCACGAGAAGGCGGGGTTGACATTTGTCAAGGAGAGGCTGTGATGTTACGCATCACCTGACCTTACATCCCGATGATGATATATATATACATCAAAGTCGAAGGCTCCACGCAGTTTTCGTCGTCTAGGATTTAAAAAATTGAATCGTGTAGCGCGCTGTACAATGCTTTGTTAAATACTTTAAATACAATTTTAAAAATAATTGTTAAAAATGAAGGTTATAAAAACTCATGAGACCTTTCAGGTCCAACCTGAACCCATCTTCAGATGAATGAAACAACAGTCGGGGGGAGAGTAACTTAAGTATACACCGTGAAATTCCAAATAACTGATATAAATTTCAGTATTCCAGGAATGAATTAAACCTTATATTTCAAGCATGAGCAATCACAAAGGTTATTACTAACATAAGCTTTCAATAAGTTGAAAGTGTACACAGGGTATCTGTAAACTCCTTCAACAAAACAAGAGGGGTGGTAGTACACATCAAGACGAACAATATTTGCAATGGAACCTAGGGCCGCATTCCACTCCTAGTGCCAGAAAAGAGCACGTTCGAAAAAAGTCCAGCAGGCGCACGGAACTCCAACCAGTGCATGAGAAGCACAAGATGCAAATCAGGTGCGTTGAACACGTGCGTAGACGACGAGGAGCAAACATTTAAAAACGCAGCCGAACCCGTTCAGCGATATTACCGTGCGAACATCACATGCGAATTGACGTATACGTCTGACCGGCGCAGCGTACCGTGTGTTCCTGGAGTAAGTGCATCCCGGTCTGTTGCAGGATGTTCCCGCTCACAGAGGGAGGGACATGTGGTTTATGCATGATGGGGCTCCAGCACACTTTGCTACCGAGGTCCGATACTTCCTAAATGCGACATATCTTGGGCGGTGGATTGGACGCAGCGGACCTGTGGCTTGGCCTCCACGCTCCCCGGACCTTAATCCACTGGACTTCTTCTTCTGGGGGCACATGAAAACATTGGTGTACGAGACACCTGTGGACTCCCTGGAAGATCTCGTCGTGGGAATCGCTGTTGCTGAGGACAAGATCACCACCACACCGAGAGTCTACAAGAAGGTGAGGCAGTCCTTCATTCGCCCGTGTGGGCTGTGCAGCGATGCCCTTGGACGCCAGTTTGAGAAGCTCATTTTGAGTCTTTTTCTGATGAGATTGGAATTGTGCAACTCATAAAGTAGGCATATCTCTTTGTTTTCACTGCTGAAGGCTCAACGCGGATATGTAACTTTACTCTTTTCTGGCACTAGGAGTGGAATGCGGCCATAGGTTACATTGCAAATATAATTCGTCTTGATGTGTACTATCACCCCTCTTGTTTTGTTGAAGTAGTTTACAATCACCCTGTATATATAAAGAAGGAGTAGTAGGAGTAATATAAGTTGCAGAATACCCCCAATTCCACCCCCATATTTATTAGCTGAGGAATCGACAATTGTATCCAGCCAATACAAATTAATACCTTATACAGTAATATAACAAACACATCTAATGCTCAAATGTTTGTACTAAGGGAGTCCTAGAATTCACTTTGTGTGAATTCTGCAGCACACTCTTGTATACTTAAGTACTCTCTCCCGGACTTTCATTCATCTGAATATGGGTCCAGAGTGGACCTGAAAGGTCTCATGATTTTTAACCTTTATTGTTTTAAATTTAATTTTAAAAATTGTATTTAAAGTATTTAACGAAGTGTAATATTAATATATGTGTCCTTTGCCTATGGAGATTATTACATCGTGCTGTGGGAACTGGCTGCCCTACTATCTACGATTATTTGTTTGCACGAAAATTTGGGTATTGTAGCGTTGATATTGTAGCGTTGATATTGTAGCGTTGATTAGCTAGATAAACAGAAGAGAAATCAAGCTACTCGTGAACTTAGGAGGACCTGTAGAAAAATGATACTTTATTGTGGTGCTAATATCGAAGTTTCTGTGGTAATGATGAGTAAAAAAATAAGTTTCTCACAAAATGTTTATCAACTCGCTATCCATTCTCGTCTCGCTTAAATTAATTGTAAGTAAACGTGATTCCATTCTTGACATTATAACTGTTATTTTGATGTGGAGGACTCACAATGGGATTCTAGGAATTAACTCGGTATATCAAGTCTGTCGACTCCTTTCACAATCACCCGTCGGCATTAGTTTCCAGATCATCTTGATTTAATGCCATGACTGTCAGCAAATGAGAGGAGATCACAACTTGCGTTTCTAATGAGCATTTGAATGCGGCAGTTTGAATAACACAGCACTTTCAAAATCTTCCGTATAAGGATAACCGTAATGCTCTGATTGCAGTAATTCCCGTGATTCTAACGTCCAAATTATATAACAAGCATTTGGTACAGATTTCGGAAATATACACAGTGCGTCAAAGAATTTCAGCCTACGGTCCAGTGTAATCGCGAATGCGTTATAAACCGTGACCATCTGCTTGCTTACGGCCAAAAGCACTGCGCAGTTGTAAAGTAACTCAAACGAAACGGGCGTTCATTAGAGAGGTAAATTTTTTTCATGTTGAATTAAGATGGAACAAAGGGCTGTTATTAAATTTAACGCAAACCTTGGTAAAAGTGCCTCGGAAACGTATCAAATGATGCAACAAGTTTATGGTGAGTTTTGTTTAAGTACATCAAATGTTTTCCTGTGGCACAAACATTTTTTGAACGGAAGAGATACGCTAGAAGATGATAAGCATACCGAAAGACCAAGTTCATCTAGGACACCTGAGATTATTGAAAAAGTGCGGGATTTCGTGCAAACAATCGATGTGCGTCACTAAGAATGATGGAAGAGTCTTTAAACATCAACAAAGAGAAACGATTCGAACCATCCTGCATGAAGATTTGGGCAAAACAAAAGTCTGTGCTAAATTTGTTCCACACACGTTAACCAATGAACAAAAATCAAGGAGAAGTGCACATTGCAGAGACATCATTTCAGCCGCTGAAAATGTTCCAAACTTCTTAAAATCGATTGTTACTGGTGATGAAACATGGTGTTTTCAATATGATCCTGAAACAAAGCGACAAAGTGCGGAATAGAAGTAAAAAAACTCGCCACGAGCCAAAAAAAGCAAGAAAAGTTCCATCGAAAATCAAAACCATGCTCATTACATTCTTCGATAGTAATCAAAACCATGCTCATTACATTCTTCGATAGTAATCCACAAAAGAATTTGTTCCAAGTGGACAAACAATTACTGGTAAGTTTTATTTAAATGTTTTGAGGCGTTTGATGGGCAGAATTCGTTGCATTCGTCCAGAATATCGAGATGAAAACAGTTGGTGTTTGCTGAACGATAATGCACCCAGTCACACCTCACTTTTTGTTCGTAGATTTTTGGCGAAAAATAACGTCTGTGTGTTGAATCACCCACCGTATTTGCCTGATTTAGCACTCTGCGACTTTTCTTTATTCCCAAAACTTAAAATGACGTTAAAAGGGTGTTATTGTGATGATATTTCGACCATACAAATAGTTTCGACGCGTGCGTTGGAGACAATTCCGCAAAGTGAACTGGAACAGGCATTCGAATCATTATTAAATAGCTGTAACAAGTGTATTGAAGCCGGAGGGACTTATTTTGAATAACAAACCAAAACAAATTATAATTTATTGTTTCTATTTCATTTTACAGACCCAGTCTTAAAAATTCTTTGACGCACTGTATACGTTTCACATCATTTGAAATGTTTTACAAAATAATTTTCATATTTTCAGAAGAAGAAAACAAACATTCTGCTAACATTCAACACGTTAAAAATTTATCGTGTTGGTGCCATTAGCTTAAAATAATTTTTACGAAGATTTTAGTAACCAGAAATGTGCTTTTATCACGGGCGTCAAAAACATCATTGTCCAAACGCTATTAAAGGCCTCATTTACGTCTAAGCCCGCAAACTCTGGCCTAGGGCCACACATTTTAAGGGGCCTCAGAATCGCATTGAAAAAAACACTGATTTATAAGGAGTCCATTTAATTTCAATGTGAGTAATGCATAAGACAAAGAAACCGAACTGCTTTTCATCCAAAAGTTGCAGATGACATGTAAATGCACTATATTCCTATACACTGAAGAGCAATTGAATTAGAGACAGCTTGCGTTATGCAAATGTGGCGTTGTGGGCGGCCCTGTAAACGGAAACGACATGACATATGCAACGATCCGACAATATGAAGAGTGACGCGACGGGAATCAGTAAGTTTCGGACGCAGTATGGGTAAGACGAAGGATCTAAGCGCATTTGATCGTGGGCAAATTGTCGGGGCCCGACGAATGGGTCACTCCATCTCGGAAGTCGTACAGGCACTGGGATTTTCACGAGCCACTGTGTCACGGGTGCACCGTGAATGCATCGAATCCGGTAAAACCATCCCTGCAAGGGCCAACTGCCGTGAACAGCAGCGTGTGGATGAGCGGGGTCATCGTCGGCTAGCTCGCATTGTAACAGCGGATGGACGGGCAACAGTGCAAGAAATCACTCGGCAATTTAACGCTGGTGCACAAAAACGTGTAAGCAGCCGCACCATCCAGAACCATCTCCTCCCTATGGAGTACAGAAGCCATCGTCCCACGAGGGTACCGCTGCTGACCGCAGATCGCAATGTGCAAAGATTAGCATGAGCGCGGGAACATCGCCCCTGGACCCTAGACATGTGGAAAAATGTTTCCTGGACTGATGAGTCGAGATTCACGTTGGTACATGCGGATGGCAGGATACAAGTACGGCGCAAACCACATGAAGCGATGGACCCTTCTTGCCAACAGGATACTCTTCAAGCTAGTGGGGGTGGCATTCTCGTCTGGGGACTGTTTACGTGGACTGAAATGCGACCCCTGGTACGTGTGAGATCGTCCCTCACAGGTCAACGTTACCGGGATATCCTGGACGATCATTTGCTCCCGTTTGTGCGACTTCAGCATCCCACTGGGGACCTCATCCTGCAACAAGACAACGCATCGTGCCATCGCTCCCGAATTGTATCTGAAGGGTTGGATAAACACTCCACCGACGTGACCTCGCTTGCTTGGCCAGCTAGGTCACCTGACCTCAATCCCATCGAGCACATCTGGGATGCCATCGAGAGAGATGTTCGAGGCTTTGACCCCCTTCCATCAAATCGTCGTGAACTGTGGGAGCTTGTGCAGGGGTCGTGGATCCGTGGGGCTTCCCAACGCTTCCGGTGTCTTGTGGAGTCCATGCCGAGACGAATCGCCGCCGTCATTAGGAAGAAAGGTGGTGCTACACGTTACTAGACAGGTATCTCTAATTCAATTGCTCTTCAGTGTATATCCTATACACTTTTTCAGAGAGATTTTGCAATGCTGAGATACTTTGTAGAAGCTTTGAGTATTTCAGATTGTAAAGTATCAGATTTTAAAATTGCTTGGGTCTAAATTAAATGAATTAATTAGCTTTTATGAGTGTGAGAATCATCCAGTTATGCATGTGTGCTCCAATCTAAGTATCATTCCTCTGTTAATAGAATTATTCTACTATAATATTGAACACATCACAGGTGACTGATCAGCTACATGGAAGTTTACCTTACACCCAAAAAGTCAGTCTGTACCAAGTTTAATGTTCATCGGTTAAAAAAAGTTAAAAGGGGATGAATAACTTAACATCTGCGGATATTTTAATTATTACATAATTAAATTCAAAAGTAACATTGCTAAACTGTTAAATAGTGTTTTATTTACCAGTCTCTATTTTTAAGTGCGAATTACCTTGCTAATATTAAGATTTAATAAAAGTAGATATTATTTCCTATTTCCCCCGCAGTGTCTCATTTATTAAATCAGCTTTTAAATTGATTGATAATATTTAGCGGCGACAAATGTACTTACTCTTTCATGAATGTGGTCGGGTGGGGTGCTTCATCTTGTGCTGAGCGTATGGCCCGATTCTCTGTAAATCGGGTCTTGACCCTATTGGCGGGTTTCAGTTTTTAGCAGAAATTTAACGACTACCAGGTCTGTAAGAAATGGCGCGTCCCATATTTGAGGCTATTTTATTCCAGTGAAGGATGACAGGGATTAGTTTGCGACAATATACTCGGATCCGTGCCTGATGTGGCCAGAAACGACCACTCGGCCACAGGGCGGCTTTTTTTTTTTTCCAACTTTTTCGCATCTAAAAACAAGAAAGATGTCATCGAATTTTCGATTGCAACGAGCACGTATATTTTGAATCCTTTCCCACAGGGAATTTTTTTTTCCAAGCACATATTCAGAAAACCTAAAAATTCAGCCTGAAAAAAATAAAGACACATACACCACCTAAGGAGAAGTTTCAAATAACTTAAAAAACGCATTGTGAGCTAGTTATTCATAGGGAATGGAACGGTAACACACAAAAAAAATCGCATTTCTACAATCGATAAAACATCAACAATTTCAAATACCTACTTATGCTCATTAGCAGCTGTAATGGCTTTTATCACATTTAGCATCAGATCTTCGTAATTTCCGTAGATTGCAATGATATTAAGTTTATGTGAAACGTGATGAAATAACGTTGGGTGTTAGTTTAGTCATATACAGGGTTACAAGGAAAATCTGTGATCAGACCAATATCTCACGAACTATGGCAGTTAGCGATTTACTTCTTGTGCAGTTGTATTGGTAACCCTTATGGCGTACACAATAACACCACGAAGGATCCCCCGCCCTCTTTTTTTTTCGAGTGGTGAGGGGGGCCATCGTGCCCCTTTTACTGATAGGGCAAAAAAGTCAATTACAAACTTGTTCAGCAAGGCAAAAATAGTACATCAATGTGATTGTCCAATAGTAAAAGATGGAAGAAAAAGCGGAAAGCTAGCAGAGTCGCTTTGTCCGAAGCATATTTGCATGGATTTCAAATGTGCTTTCTGCTTCCTCGTCAGAATACAAAAATGATATGCGTGGTCGGTATGCCAACACTTAGGGACCCAGTGACGGAAAGTCAAAAGCTTTGCCACGTACGCAAGTCAATTAGATGTGCATACAGTTTTCCTATTGGATGAGTGTTTCCCCACTTTATGCTATTTCTCTTTGTCTCAGTGTATTTTTTACTGTATTGGACATCAAAGTCTGATATTGAATATGTCTAGGAACTGCGTTTTATTTCAGAGCAAGAACTGTTGATAAGGTTTGTAGGAAACCATTTCCTTTGCGCTTTCATTTACTTAGAACTTACCAGTTTAGATAAGTTCTAAGTAATAAATTCTTGTCTAAATACTCTGTCGTTGCTTACGAATGTTGTGTTTTTCATGGGGCCACTTTTCCTGTCCCCTTCCATCTCTTTTTATGGGGCAAAAACATTTATGTACTATTTTTGCCTCGCTGAACAAGTTTGTAGTTGATTTTGTTTGCCCTATCTGTAAACGGGGGCGCGATAGCCCATTCAATCCCCTCCCCCAAAGGGGACGAGGGGATCCTTCGTGGGGTTATTGTGTGGATTTCCTATACAACTGCACAAGAAGTAAATCGCTAACTGCCATAGTTCGTGAGATATTGACCTGATCAAGGACTTTCCTTGTAACCCTGTATATTGTTGAGCAACAATGAAATTATCTATTGTTGCGTCACTTCATCGAACAGCATGCAAAAATCAGATTTCAGCAATGGTTTTGATTACTTCCGTTACCCATTTTCGTTACATCAGAATTTCTTATTTAGGATTTTCTTAACTGTTGCCGGGAAAGATGCATAGCTTCAAAAACACTGTAATACTATTAAACTTTTCAGAACACCTTGCCTTATCAAGAACATTGTGTCATGAATCAGAAAACAACTGTTGGTGACGTTACATCCCGCCGAAAAAAAAAAAAAACTTTTCAGTGCCATGGAAAGTTTATCATTATATTTTCCTCGATGATTTGAGAGAGTCGCAGTATCCCAGGATAATTGTCTTTGAGTCTGCTTTCCACAGTTTCATGACTGACGAAGTCGAAAATATGCCGTTTGGGGAATACATAAATGAATAACGGAAACGATTTGCAACATCTAAAAACACGCAATGTGAGCAGTGAGTGTTCTGTGACTCAAATTTTCCTTTTCGTGTTTCTATTCTTATACAAATTATATTATTTCTCCGTTAATTTCTTTCTGAACGGAATATCAACTCCTCGGAATTTATTTATACTTTTTGGCAACGGCCGAAGTGGTAAAACTCACTCCCAGTGCAAAGTGCGCGCGCTCATTTGTGTGTGTGTGTGTGTGTTGTGAAAACACAAGTTTTTACCCTCACTCCAGAGTAAGTCCCTTTCCCAACTGAGCTACGCGAATAGAACGTCTCGCTGCAGATTTGTCGTCTTGAGACATATTTTCACTTCTGTAGTACGTCATATCATCTCCCTCTTAACTTTTGTTTTTATCTCTGAAGCGAAGTAGGAATTTTTCATTAATTCCAAACAAAGTGTGAAACAAACATCGCACATTTTTCGAAGAACTCAACAGCCAGTAGATTCATTTTTACGTTCGGGCGCCAATGTGAAAACACAAGTTTTTCCAAGACGAGCATCGAATCCGTGTCCCCTCACTCCGGAGTAAGTCGCTCTCCCGACTGAGCTACGCGGACAGAATGTCTCGCTGCAGATTTGTCGTCTTGACACATGTTTTCACCTCTGTAGTGCGTTACAGTGTGTGTGTGTGTGTGAGAGAGAGAGAGAGAGAGAGAACATAAAGGAGATATCCTGTTTGAATTAGGAACACATGTCGTCTTGATACTTCGAAAGTCAAAGATTATCTGTGCGCCGAATAAGTGCTGTTGCTTGGAGTTATGTCTACAAGCTGTACGTCTACATGTGGCAAGGAAATAAACATTTCATAGATTCTTGCGTAATTTATCAAATGAATCCTTGCCGCAATGACGAAGTGCTATTATTTTATTGCTTAATAATTAAGAGTAGCTGTTGTTTCAACAAAAATAATCTTCAAAATCACCTAAATCTAAAACTGAAAACATTATAAGGGCTTATTCCATCTTGATGAATGTTAAAAAATATTAACGCGTTAGATTACAAAGTTACGCCCGTAGCGTATGGTAGGTACCAAATCTTAAACACAAGATATTCTAAAGCGTTAGAAAATTATTTCGTTCCTTTCACATGTGCGTTAAACCAATAGAAATTTGTATTATCAAACAAAGATCTTTGCTCTTTCCGCGTTTATAAGTGAGTCACGGAAAAATTTTCATTGGCCGCCACCGGGAGTCGAACCCAGGGTCTTCCAGTTGCGCGCCGGATATGCTTCCGCTACACCACAGCAGCCTCGAATTCCTCCAGACTCACACACGCTAACTTCCAAGCCAAGTTGGCAGGTTGCTTCTTGGAGCCCTGCACAATGCTGGGGATTCACCAAAGATGGTAAGCAGCAACTGAAGAAATAATTAGAAGGCGAATGAATAATAATACAAGCATTTAACGTGGACCGGGAATATCAAACAAAGATCTTCGCTCTTTCCACGTTTATAAGTGAGTCACGGAAAAATTCTCATTGGCCGCCACCGGGAGTCAAACCCAGGGTCTTCCAGTTACGTGGAAAGAGCGAAGATCTTTGTTTGATATTCCCGGTCCACGTTAAATGCTTGTATTATTAGAAATTTGTATTAACTAAAATACTGTATAAGAAAAATCATTAGAAAATTGATTTCCCGTAGTACGCATTTAAGTTAATAAATAATGTCATTTTAGAAGCAAACAGGTGAAAAAAAAACAGGAACCCATTGTGAATTACAATTTTTATTGGTTGATTGGCAAACCATCTCGTAGAGATTTTATTCTTTGTACTTTTCTTTTATTGTATTCATATTGAAAAGTTTTTGCATCGCTATTAGTTAACGTCAACGTTTTTAAAGCACACCCATAACAACAGCCCTCTGTTTCACTCCTAAGTATAAATCAAGAATTTCTATCTTATTGTTCTAGTGATGATATCTTTCAAACGTGGTGCATCTGTAATCTTCCTCTGTAGAAAATGTACGCACAGCAAAATGCCTCGGGGCTTGCTGTCGAACAACGTAAGATAACCCATTTCTTCCGATTTATCTGTTATAAGTCTTGTATACATTGTTGTTGAAGAGTGGTGACGCTCCAATCTAGCAATATGGAATAATTCACCATTTGTATATACACTATGTGGAAAAAAACTCTCCGCACACCAGTACTTTTTATACAATACTGCATTTATGGCAAAATCAATGAACAGATGGCCAGCTTTGGCAACAGTTACGGTGTGCACTCTGCCTGGCACACTTTCAATGACATTCTGGTAAGTAGACGTAGGTATATATTTATATTCCTCCTGCAAAACAGTGGTCAGTTGAGATACAAAAGATGGACGTGTCGTCCCGAATCCGGGGTTCAAGTTCATCCTGAAGAGCCTCTACAGTATTGAAGTCGGGGCTTTGAGCTGGCCAGCTTTGACCACAGTTACATGCCAGCTTTGGCCACAGTTACGATGGCCAGCTTTGGCCACAGTTACGATGGCCAGCTTTGGCCACAGTTACGGTGTGCACTCTGCCTGGTACACTTTCAATGACATTCTGGTAAGTAGACGTAGGTATATGTTCATATTCCTCCTGCAAAACAGTGGTCAATTGAGATACAAAAGATGGACGTGTCGTCCCGAATCCGGGGTTCAAGTTCATCCTGAAGAGCCTCTACAGTATTGAAGTCGGGGCTTTGAGCTGGCCAGCTTTGGCCACAGTTACATGCCAGCTTTGGCCACAGTTACGATGGCCAGCTTTGGCCACAGTTACGATGACCAGCTTTGGTCACAGTTACGATGGCCAGCTTTGGCCACAGTTACGGTGTGCACTATGCCTGGCACACTTTCAATGACATTCTGGTAAGTAGACGTAGGTATATATTTATATTCCTCCTGCAAAACAGTGGTCAGTTCAGATACAAAAGATGGACGTGTCGTCCCGAATCCGGGGTTCAAGTTCATCCTGAAGAGCCTCTACAGTATTGAAGTCGGGGCTTTGAGCTGGCCACTCCAAATTCTGTACTCCCATATCCTCAAGCCATGTCGAAATAGAGCGTGCTTTATAGCACAGCGCGTTGTCTTGTTGAAACAAGAATGGTCCGTCTCCGTGAAACTGGTAAAGTCTAGGCAGTACGGCGTTGTCTAGAATGTCTCGATACTTTATGCCGTTCATATTTCCATCCGTAACCACCAATGGGCCATGATACTGCCACCACTAAATTTAACAACTGGGATGACGCATTCTGGCAGATACCGTTCACCTGGCATATGCCACATCCAGAAACGACCATCGGATTTATAAACGGTGTAACGGACTTTGTCACTCCATAGCTCTCATTTCCATTGGTCTAGGGTCCATGGACCATGCGCTTTGACCAAGCAAGTCGCTTACTCGCATTCTTACGAGTTATTAACGGCCTGTGTGTAGAAGCTCGGCCACGGAAATTTAACTTGTACAGTTCCTTACGAAATGTTTTAGTGCACTCACTCACGCCTGGTGAATCCTTAAATTCTTCGGTGATGATTCGTGCAGAGGAATGACAGTACCAACGAGGGACACGTTTTAGAGTTCTTTTGTCCCTTTCCGGCGATTTACTTGGACTTCTTGAACGTTTCAGACAGACGTAAGTTCCTCACGTTTCCATTTACTAATAACGTCTTCAACAGTTGACCGTGGGTGTTGCAAATGTTCTGCAATTGCACGGACGGACAGGTTGCTGATATGGAACTCTCTAACAACACCTCGTTGGAAGCCAGTAAGCTCAACAAGCGTGGCTATGTCTCACACGTAGGCGACATACGACGTCTGCGGAACTAATTTTAAAGGAAACTGGAGCACGTGATCTATTGGAATGTTCCCTTTCTGTTGGGAAAGGGATGTCCACCGAATTTTTCCCTAATAAGGCAGGGCTCCCAAACTTTTTGAGACCGCGCTTCCCTTCACATGTCACATTTTCCGTGTGACACCCCTGCTCCAAAAAATTAAAAAAAAATTGCCCAAATTCGAGTTTGTGGTATTTTTTTTTAAACGAAATAGTCATTTACATTACTAGCTCGTATTCAGGCAGATTACACACTGAGGACGTTCTTCGTTCTTAACAACAGTGCACATGTGAAAGCGAAATCCAAGTAGACCTACGCGTCACCATAATTTATGGACAGCGCCTTCTCGCCTGTTTAGAACTACTTGCAACTTCTTCTACACCACATTTTTTATTTTTAAAACTCCATTACCGTAAACTAACACAGACTCACATAGAAATAAATACGTTCACAGTTATTAAAACACAGCAGCTCAGTTCTAACGAATGTTTATACACGCTACATGTGTATCGAATGAAGACTACGTAGGTGGCGCAGTGGTCTAAGCGATGGCTTCTGATCATTCGTCCAGAAGAGGTCGGGGTTCGAATACCGGTGAGGCATGGAAGTTGTGTTTGTCTTACGGCACTAGCTCTCTCTTTTCCCTGGAACCAGTGGCCCTAAATTAGGGACGGGCGATTGCTTATAGCCCATTGAGTTGCTCACGGTAGTCGTTAAACATCCAATCAAAAAAAAAAAAAAAAAGACTACGTAGTAAACCAAACGCCCAACAATGCGGCGGCAGAATGTTTTCGCTTGATCTTGTGTGACTGAGTCCATTTTCAGACTGGAGGGGGAGCGAGATCCGCCCGACGTTACGCCAAGTTTTCAAAAAGCATTTACAGTCCGGAACACAGATGAAGGGAGCGCTTTCAAAACAAGAAAAATGATGTGTTTTTTTTAACATTCCATTTTACAATTCATTCTTTAAAATATGTACACGTCTTGAAAATTTGCATGTTGCATTTCACAATAAATTATAAGTTTTAGTGTTTCCTTATGGCGTCGCGACGCACAGATTGGGAACCACTATTATCATAGGGTGTGATATTTGTTCATAAAAATTTCTAGCATGTACAGAGGTAAACGTAAGAGTCGACTTTTAAATTTTTTTGTTCCACTTACAAATAAGATCGTAATAATATTCTGCACCAAAGAAAGGAACAACTGACTTTAGCCTTTCGCGTATCTGGAAAAGCACCAGCCATTTTGCATGCACACATCGACAGTTGGAAATATAAAAGCAAACGTTCGCTGACAGATTGCATTGAGAATAGGTGCAGCAATATGTTTGGTTGAGAAATGGCTCCAAGTGATGGAAGCTCATCAGTTTCTCATAAAACTTTTCCTTTCACGGGTAATGTAGAGCTATGTGAATTATTGGGTCGTGGATCCTTATGGCTCCCTACGGAGCGATTTAAAATTGTTGCACATTACTTAATCATGACTTATTCCACTCTCCAAGCAAAATCTCAAATCCTGTAATATTTCTTCCTAAGAATTCAGCTCAAATTAAATAAATAAATATGTATATCTCGATTAACACCCATTAAAAATAAGCTCATTTTATATAACGGCATTCAGCTAATTTTCTAAAATCACTTTTTTCTTTAAAATGCAAAAGTTTAACAAAACTTATAAAACATCTTGAAATACCTTTTCTGCATTTGAAATACACTCTGATCAAAAGCATCCGAACACACAACTGTCCGCAAACTCCATATAGCAGGAAAGAAATTAATATCTAGTTGCTCCACCCTTTGCTGTGATCACAGCCTTCACTCTCCTGGGAAGGCTTTCAACTAGAAATTTAGTATGCTGCTGCGGAAATTGCCATCCTTTCTGCCATAAGAGCATTAGTTTGTCCTGGCTGACAGTCAGCGTTCCAATTCATCTCAAAGGTGTTCCATAGGGTTCAGATCGAGGCGCTGTACAGGCCAGTAAAATTCTTCCACACTAATCTCCTCAAACCATTTCTACACGGGCCTCGCTTCGTGGACAGGAAAATTGTGCTGCGGTAAAGGAAAGGGCATTCACCGAACTGTATCCATAATTCTGGGAGCACAGAATTGTCGATAATGTTATTTCTGGCCGCAGCGTTAAGATTTCCAGGCACTGGAACTGGTGAGACCTCCTCAAACTACGAAAAGCAGCAGCAGAGCATGATGCCTCCTCCACCAAACTTCACAGTTGGCACAACACAGTCGGGGTGGTAGCATTCACCTGGGATACTCCACACGCAGACTCGTCTATCGGACCGCCAGATGGTGAAGCGGATTCATCACTCCAGAGAAAGCATTTCCACCGCTTCAGAGTCCACTGGAGCCGAGCTTTACACCACCACAAGGAACGCTTGGCGTTGATCTTGCAGATATTAGATTTGTCTGCTGCAGCTTGGCCATGAAAACCTATTCTCTTCAGCTATAGAGGAGCCATTGTGGTGCTGGCGTTGCTTCCAGAGGCATTTTGGAAATTCATCTCCTTCAGCTGTCGAGGAGCCATTGTGGTGCTGGCGTTGCTTCCAGAGGCATTTTAGAAATCCATCTCCTTCAGCTGTCGAATAACCATTATGACGCTAGCGTTGCTTCGAGAGGCATTTTGGAAACCCATCTCCTTCAGCTGTCGAATAACCATTATGGTACTTGCGTTGCTTCCAGAGGCATTTTAGAAATCCATCTCCTTCAGCTGTCAAATAACCATTATGACACTAGCGTTGCTTCGAGAGGCATTTTGGAAAACCCATCTCCTTCAGCTGTCGAATAACCATTCTGGTGCTTGCGTTGCTTCCAAAGGCATTTTGGACACCCATCCCCTTCCGCTATCGACAAACCATTGTGGTGCTGGCGTTGCTCCCAGAGGCATTTTGGAAATCCATTCCCTTGAGCTATCGAAGAACCATTGTGGTTCTGGCGTTGCTTTCAGAGGCATTTTCGAAACTAATCCCCTTCACCTATCGACGAACCATTGTTTTGCTGGCGTTGATTCCAGAGGCATTTTGGAAACCAATCCCCTTGAGCTATCGAAAGACCATTGTGGTGCTGGCGTTGCTTCCAGCGGCATTTTGGAACTCGGTGGTGAGTGTTGCAACCGAAGACAGGCGATTTTGTCGCACTGCCCGCTTCAGTACTCAGAAGTCCTGCTGTGTCGTTTCACGTAGTCTACGAGGTCGCAATTGTGCTATTCTTACTCTTAAGTTTTTTCCACTTCGTAGTAACATCAGTTACAGCTGAGCAGAAATGTATCGAACTGACCCATTGCTAAGATGACATCCTATGATTGTGCCACGTTGAAAATCACTGAACTCTGCCGTACTGTCCATTCTACAGTTCATGCTTCTCTATGATTTTTGCTAAGCCAGGTGCGTGTTTTCATACCTGTATAGGTCATGACTGTGATGTATATGTTCAAATTCACTACTCAAAAGAGTTATCCGGACACTTTTGCTCATATTGTAGCATTTCCAACTCCGTATTTATGTGAGCAGGACTTTGCTAAATCACAAAAGTAAAATCGGAGCAAAGAAGCCGTATATTTATAATTTAACCTATCTTTTTGAGTTTCTATTACATATATTACATTACTTCTCTGCTAGATTTTCCTTTTGAACGGCATGTCACATCTCAGAGTTTCCATGTAAGGTTTGGCAGCAAGTAATAGTGAGTCGAAGGTAAATCGAAAAGCTAGTGTGGTGATAGGACGACGATCTACAGATTGTATTCTTGATGATCTATACACTGATATAGACTTACCTACAAATTTGGTTTGGTGATAACAGTGAATCTCTGTGAAATGTTTAAAAAGGATTTGTGATTACGAGTGTAATTTGACTACAGGAAATAAATAAACCGTTGTGAGTTATATTTCTTGGTTTTTATTGCTATATCGATTTCGTCTAGCATTTAATACTATTTCAATACATGAACCTTAACCGTCTTAACATCAAAATACATGTTGAAGTGACTCCAGCAGTAGGAAACTTAATGGGTCAGAAAAAAGAACTACAGCCATATTAATGACTTTGCATAATTCATGGATTTGTTTCATACATTTTTGGAAGCAAAATTTATGCGTCTAATGTTTTTGTTAATAATATCTTCATTTCGATTATGATTCAGTTAGGTAATCAAAATGAACACCAAGGGATTATCTGAATAAAAACTTTTCTTTTTAAAAATTTAAAATATACCTGTACTTTTTGACTCCAGTGATTGATAAGAGGCAATCCAAAAAGTTTAACAGTCCTAGGAAAATTTTGGAATTTGATCAAATCATGTAGGAAATTTATGTTTTCCGCTGCCCGAAACAGTTTTAACATACTTAACAGCGTGAAAATGCCTTCTGGATAAGGCATGGGTGGTATATTTGCTTAAAGGCGCTGACTTTGTTCTTTTCCTGTAACCAGTGGTTCTAAATTAGGGACGGGTAACTTCTTATAACCTCATAAGTTCCTCATGGTGGTCTTTAAGCCCCCAAAAAATGCTTGCATTTAGGCGTAGCAGAGCAGGTCGAAATGTAAACGAAAAGGTTTTGTCATCAAAAATAACAATTTGCCCTCTTTCTTTCTCTTTGCAGAGTAAGTTGAATATTGTCGACATTAGAGAAAATATACTCACCACTAAAATATTTAACTAATATTTAGTGGCGTATCTTAGGACCGAGACCTGAGCTATCTAACCCCGTCCCATCCCCAACCCCCACGTCCAGACTTCAGTACTGTTATTCTTTTAAATTGCGAAGTTTATTTTTGAGTTGTTAAGTAATGAAGTAACTGTTTTTTCAATTTTAGTTACATGCTATTGCTACCATAATACCAAATAATTATGAGGATTAGGATTTTAACACTTATTTGTACATGAACTCTATTCTTCTTCTGAATACTTTATTTGTACATGCACTCCATTCTTCTTTCTTTTTGTGTGAACTTGAGTGGTACATTTTCATAAAAAGTTTCTTCCGAGTACTTTTTCATATTTAAAAAGAATATTTTTCCCTATTAACAAAACAGCCAAGCTGTTCTAAAATTTATCTTGATTATTTTTAATGCAAAAAAAAAAACTTCTTTCGGCAGTTGCAGTTGTTGATGTAAACTTTAATATTAGATCTCCTAATTTGTACACCTCAATAAACACAATGTCCAAATATTCAATTTCATGCAAGAAGTAATGTCTCTTACTAATTTCTTTTTGTATTCATGAAGGGAACAAATAACCTTCAATTCATATTTGAGTCGAACTGTATCAAAATTTGAAGCATAAGGTTTTTTTAAATTCTGAGAGTAGATGTTTAAGAAAGATTTCACAAAATTTATCAAAACAGTTCTAATCGTACAGACCCGCGAATTTAAGTTATAATACTACTGATTTTAATTCATTGACACTTCACACATTTGAAACAACTTTCGCGAAATACGTGCTGTTACGAGCGGGGCATGCGAGTGACTAAGGTAGTATAAGTCTTCTCTTTTTGAGCAAACCATTGCCCAAAGCAATATCCCATTCACCCTTCACCAGCTCATTCATGTTGTCATGGAAACGCTAGCCGGCGGTCGTATCCAAAGTCTTCGAATCACACAGCGAAGACTGGTAGAGCGACTGGTTGCGTCACGATGACGTCATCCCTCCACTAGGAGGCCCGTTGGTCTTTGATTTTTTTTTTGATTGGAAGTTTAACGACCACCGTGAGCAACTAAATGGGCTATAAGCAGTCGCCCGTCCTTAATTTAGAGTCACTGGTTCCAGGGAAGGGAGAGGGCCAGTGCCGTAAGACAAGCACAACATCCATGCCTCACCGGGATTCGAACCCGGACCCCTTTCGGGCGAATAATCAGAGTCCATCGCTTAGACCACTGCGCCATTGAGACGGCGCCCGTTGGTCTTTGATCGCCAGACTGATTCTCTTAGTCAAAAAAAGAGTATCCACACATGTGTTTTTTTGCAGCGAAAGCATCGACATAGCTTAATGCCGTTGATAATTTAATTTTATTTGTGCATGTCTAATTGACTGTTATCTGGGCTTCGCAGCTAGCCGTGCTTGCCTCGAATATACGCCACTGCTAGTATCATTATTTCATCTTAATCTGAAATTTCACAGTTACTTGAAATTTCGATAAAAGCTACATTATCTTTACTTTAATGGTTGCTTCAACATTTCTCGATATTCTTTCAAGAATGAAAGAGATTCGAGAAAACGATCAATGCGACAGACGTTTAAATGACTTATCAGAGGCCAAATGTTAAATCGATCAAGGGGATCAAGTTAAATAAATTGAAAATATACACAGGTGGTGGTGGTGGGGAAGGGGGAGAGGCTTGTGCGAGCTAAGCCCCCTAAAAGCATTTAGCACCCCAAATTTTTATTATTGTAGCCTGAAAGTAGCTTTCTTCTGGAACTGAGGCCCCTTCCCAACATCTGTTTCGCTTATACGATTTGTATCCGCCCATGATAAGGACAGGGAGATGGAAAATCTTGAACATAGTTTCAAATTCGACAACAAATTTATTTTTTCATCATGACTTACAGAAAGGAAGATTTGCTGCCAGATGGAGCAGTGGTCTAAGCACTGGCTTGTGACCATTCGTCTGAAATTGGTCGGTGTTCGAATACCGGTGAAGCATGAATGTTGTTTTTGTCCTAATGTGGCAGTGATATTCATCGATGGAAAAAACGAACGAATTGATACTATTTTCATAGAGTCAAAATAATATTAAATAAAGTGCAAAAAAGCGAAGAGATATTTTAAAAAGTCAGAAAATTCCGCAAAAAAAAGAAAAGAAAAAAAGAAAGATGACACCGAATCTTCGGATGTAATAAGCACGTCATTTGAATCCGTCCTGACGCGAATTAAATTAATCAAATGAAATCTGTTTGGAAAACAATCAACCGGTTCCAACAATCGATAAAACATTCAGAAATAGAAACATCTACTTAGTTCCACCAGCGGCTAAACGGTACGTTCCGAAAATTTACAAATGAACAAAAAGTTTCTCATAGTACAAGGAAGGTACCAGAGACAAAAAGATTTTCAAATCTAACAGTTAAAAGGAGCAATATAGAAGGAAACATGCTATTAGTCTGCGTCTACTCGCGGGAAAATTTTGCGTAACGGAAAAGTTGAAAATAGGCGAAAATTATTCTTCATGGAAAAAGCTATGATAAGGGAAAATAACTTTTCAAATATGTCTCCCGGGAGCAAAGATAGCGAAAAAAAGGTTTCGATTTTGACGCAGCTAGCGGGGAATCTTCAGAACTATGAACTACAACATTGCTCATATACCAGCCTAAAGTGTTCTACAAGGTAAATAGCATCCGGTGTTGAAATAATTTTTTAAATCGCACATGTAAAAGCAGTGATGTTGATGAAACAGATTAAGCATTTGCGCCCCTAGCGGCGAAATTGTGTATTATTTTGGAAAACAAATACGCTCACAGAGTTTGCATAGTTAGTAGTATCTGATGGAAGATAGACTTTTTCAATGGGGATTTTAATCCTGCAGATATTGCTGAAAACGGAAGCATGAACTTACGCCCTCTGGTGGCAGACTTGTGCACTAAGAAAAATTTGAAATTATATCAGAAGCATTTTGCAACGGAAACAATCTCCAACAAATAAAGAATTGTTCAAATCGGACTCTCAGAAGCACAGATATCGACAAGATTATGATATTCGCTTACGCCCCTGGCGGAAAAACCATGCGTTATTTTAAGAAGAAAGTGCTCTCAATAGGTTTTTCGATGTGAGCTGTATCGGTCCACGAAATAATTTTTTCAATCGAGTTTTCAGGAGCTCAGATATTGTTGCAGATACATCAGACGTAGAAATTAACACTTACACCTCCTGGTGGCCAAACCATTCTTTGTGAAATATTAGAAATTATAGGCAAAGCATTTCCTTTCAGCAGCGGTATCCGGTGCAGAAAGAAGTTTTCTAATCGGAATTTTAGAAGAAGAAATATCGGGGGAAAAGCAATTTATCTTTACGCCACCTATCGGAAAGTCTATGCATTACTTGAAAATTTTGAAATTTTATATGAGATACATTTTACACCGGAAACGTTATCTAACAAAGACGGAATTTTTCAAATCCAACTCTTAGGAGCCGAGATATTGATAGGAATGAGATATACATCTACGCCCCTGGCGGAGAAACCATTCATTATTTTTATAAGAAAATATTCTCAAATATTTATCGGTATGAGCGGTATCGGTCCACGAAAGAATTTTTTCAATTGAGCTTTTAGAACGTCAGATTTTGCTGAAATACCTACCAAGCAGAAAATCACACTTGCGCCCCTGCTGGCCAAATCATATTTTATAAAAAAATAGAGATTAAAATCAAAACATTACCCACCAGGAGCTGTATCCGGTGCAGGAAGAATTTTTTTAAATCGAAGTTTTAGAAGCAGAGATATCGGGGAAAAGGCAATTTACATTTACTCCCCCTAGCAGAAAGTCAATGAATTACTTGAAAATTTGGAAATTGTACGAAAAACATGTCGCAGCGGAAACTCTATCCATCAAAGAAGAAATTTTTCAAATCAGACCATTCGAAGCAGAGATATTGGCAAAAATAAGATATACATCTACTCCCCCTGGCGGGGAAAGAATGCATTATTTTAAGGAGAAAATATTCCGAAAAGGTTTATCGACGTGAGTAGTATCGGTCCACGAAATAATTTTTTCAGTCCAGATGTTAGAAGCTCAGATTTTGCCGCAAATACATCAAAAGCAGAAATTAACACTTACGCCCCCTGGAGGCCAAACCACTTTATACCCAAAAATTAGAAATTATATGCAAAATGTTTCCCATCAGGAGCTGATCCGATGCAGAAATAATTTTTCAAATCGGAGTTTTGAAAGCATGTATATCGGGGAAACGCAATTTACGCCCCTAGCGGAGAATCTGTGCGTAA
This sequence comes from Macrothele yani, assembly GCA_039090855.1. Classification (NCBI taxonomy): domain Eukaryota; kingdom Metazoa; phylum Arthropoda; class Arachnida; order Araneae; family Macrothelidae; genus Macrothele; species Macrothele yani. The sequence goes on from CM077004.1 coordinate 40,995,776, forward strand.
CTTGAAAAAGTGAATATATCTAAAATAATCTTCGACAGGAATGGAATCCGAAACGTAAAAGGATTTTTAATTTGGATGTTCAGAAGCAAATATATGGAATAAAATTTATTTTGAATTCGATATCATCTGCATATACGCCCTCTAGGAGCGAAATTGCGCATCGTAAAGAAACAAACCCAAATGAAGGATTATCATTCGCACATTTCAAGCTTCCTAATGCAAAAATAATTTTTCAAATTGGACTACGAGCTGCAGACGGACGGACGGACAAACCAGTAACATAAGCACGATCTTTAAAAAAAAAAACGTGCTAAAAGGGTATATGGTTCTTTGAATTTCGAGTTCATGAATACAACATTTGTTATACATTAGGTTCATAGTAATACTTTTCACAGAATATAAAGCTTTTGCTGTTTATTCGCAAGAGTAATCTAAGCGTTCCCAGCTCTTTATCTGTTACATTATCGTACGTTTCGTGAAGATCTGCTGTTTATAACTCGTAGACACGGATATCAATATTGGAAATAACTCATGAAAGGATATCGAGACGTAGAATAAAAGGTTCATAAGCGTCATGCAGTCAGATCCTCTGTGAGGCCAAAGGATTTACTGCGGAAAATTTCGCCTCTTTCTTGTGCTGTACTGCAAATGCATTACTCGAAACCTTTCTGGCCACTAAACTAAAGCTTTATTTTTAGGATCGGAATTCACCATGTTTTTCATGATTGTGTTCTCTCGGGATATATATACACAAAACAATTCTAAAGCGCAACATTATTGATCAAAGCTGCTGCATTGTGGAAACCAAAAATAGCTACCTTTCATCATTTCTGTAAAAGCTATGAAAATATCGGAAGATTTTTTTGTTTATGCACTGTGTACTGCAAACATTTTTTCGATTATTGCAGTCTCGTAGAATTTCTTGAATACCCAAACATAAAAAAAATTGAGCTGCCACTTCTGCAAAATAAGCACATGCTTATGTTAGTAGATACAACGTCCGCTGATTCGTTCGCTCTTCCGTCTGTAGAGAACGGACACCACATCTCTGCAAATATTTGTCGGATTTGAAAATTTGTTTCTTTTTAGGGAAGACCAAACTGTGAGAAAGATTATCCTTGCATATTGGTCTGTTTTCAGATGTACAATTTCCCCGCTAAGCAGTGGAAATACAGATGCTATCGAATTCAAGTTATATTTTATTCAGTGCTTCAAAACACTCGATTGAAACAATCCTTTCTTCCTCCCATAGCTTTTACAACGATGAGATTTCGCGTACAGTTTCTTCATCAAATAATGGGCAGTTTTCTCGCTAGTGTACGTACGCGTATACTGCACGTTCTACAATACCTCTGTTCCGTAAAGTCTGATTTGAGTCTATCAGATGATAGACTTTGAGTCTGTTTTTTCGTAATACACAATTTGGACACAAGGGAATGTAAATGAATATTTATATTTCCGATATATCTGCTGTTGAACCCGTGCTATGAACTCGATTGGGCCGCCCCGGTGGCGCAGTGGTCTAAGGCGTTGGCCTCTGATCATTCGTCCGTAAGGGGTCCGGGTTCGAATCCCGGTCAGGCATGGATGTTGTGTTAGTCTTACGGCACTGGCTCTCTCCCTTCCCTGGAACCAGTGACCCTAAATTAGGGACGGGCGACTGCTTATAGCCCATTGAGTTGCTCACGGTGGTCGTTAAACCTCCAATCAAAAAAATCAAAAAAAAGAACTCGATTGGAATAATTATTTTTCGATCAAATGCCGATTTATTAATTTTTTCCTGCTAAAAATAATGCGCAGTTTTTCCGCCAAGATGCAAGAAGACGTATCTCGTTTTTCTCGACCTTTGTACTTCTAACAATTGGAGTTGAAAAAAGTTCTTTTTGCATTCATTCGTGAGCGTTCACGATGAAGAACGTTTTGTATGCAGTTCCTGTTGTTTCTTTTTAACACACAGTTTTGCCACTAGAAGGCGTAAGTGCATATTTACGTTCACAATATACACTGAAAAGCAATTGACTTAGAGATAACTGTGTAGTAACGTGTACCACCACCTTTCGCCCTGATGACGGCGGCGATTCGTCTCGGCATGGACTGGACAAGACACCGGAAGCGTTGGGAAGCCATACGGATTCACGACCCCTGAACAAGCTCCCACAGTTCACGAAGATTTAACGGAGGGCGTCACAGCCTAGAATATCTCTCTCGATGGCATCCCAGATGTGCTCGATGGGATTGAGGTCAGGTGACCTAGCTGGCCAAGGAAGCGAGGTCACGTTGGTGGAGTGTTCATCCAACCATTCGGATTCGATTCGGGAGCGATGGCGCGGTGCATTGTCTTGTTGCAGGATGAGGTCCCCAGTGGATGTTGAAGACGCACAAACTGGAACAAATGGTCGTCCAGTATATCCCGGTAACGTTGACTTGTAAGGAACAATGTCACATGCACCAGGGGTCCCATTTCAGTCCACGTAAACAGTCCCCAGATAGTCCCCATCAGCTTGAAGAGTACCCTGCTGGCAAGAAGGGTCCATCGCTTCATGTGGCTTGCGCCGTACTCGTATCCTGCCATCCGCATGTACCAACGTGAATCTCGACTCATCAGTCCAGGCAACATTTTCCCATATGTCTAGGGTCCAGTGGCGATCTTCCCGCGCCCATGTTAATCTTTGCACCCTGTGAATGCGGTCAGCAGCGGTACCCTCGTGTGACGATGGCTTCTGCACACCATAGCGAGGAGATGGTTCTGAATGGTGTGGCTGCTTACACGTTTTTGTGCACCAGCGTTAAATTGCCGAGTGATTTCTTGCACTGTTGCCCGTCTATCCGCTGTTAAAATGCCAGCCAGCCGACGATGACCCCGCTCACCCACACGCTGTTGTTCACGGCAGTTGGCCCTTGCAGGGATGGTTTTATCGGATTCGATGTACTCACGGTGCACCCGTGACACAGTGTCTCGTGAAAATCTCAGTGCTTGCACGATTTCCGAGATGGAGTGACCCATTCGTCGGGCCCCGACAATTTGCCCACGATCAAATGCGCTTAGATCCTTCGTCTTACCCATACTGCGTCCGACTCTTACTGCTTCCCGTCGCATCACTCCTTATAGTGTTGGGTCGCTGCATACGTCATGTCGTTTCCGTTTACAGGGACGCCCAGAGCGCCACATTTGCATAACGCCAGCTGTCTCTAATTCAATTGCTCTTCAGTGTATTTGCATCCGTATCTAAGTACGCAAAATCAATCTAGGAATATTCTCACAGATTTTATTACTCTAGTTAGCGTTTCTTTAATTCCGCTTAGTATAGCCTGTATGTGGACTCAGACACCAGCGACTGTTTCCCAGAAAAGAAAGACACGCTGCTGTATAAACGCAATTAACGTCCACCTCATGAGCAAGACTCTAACCTGGCTGGGTAGAAAAAGAACCCATAAACTCTCTATCACTTTCTCTCTTCTTCTAGACCAGAGATTTTCAATCTTTTGTGAGCGCTGTGCCGAAGTAATAATCATTATGACGTGACCCGGCGTGCTAGCCTCAATTTTTTCAAACAGGTCTACATCTAATTTTCCACTGTCCTCCAAAAAAGGCAAATATGTATGAGGGAGGATTGACAAGTAACGCACAGCCATTTTTTTCTCTTTTGCAGGTTGCAGTTTGGCAGACAACGAATTTGAATATCACGCTACAGACCGGTTTAGACTGGATCAGGTGTCGCCATGTCGGAAGACAGTGTGAACGACGGCCCAAAGATGTCGCGTTGGTTAGCGTCGTCTGCGAATGAAGAGCAACGTGGTGTAGTCCGTTTTTTTTTGTGGGCTAAAGGGAAAACTCCGACGGAAATTCACATAGAAATGGTCGAAGTGTTTGGTGGTGATTGCCTGGACCGCAGGAACGCCTCCAGATGGTGCAGTTTCTTTGCAGAGGGCCGTGGCAACCTTACCAATTCACCACGTTCCTGTCGACCTGTAACCATGTCATCATTAGCCACTCAGAGAGGCATTGAACAGGCACTCTGATTGACCGGCGGATCCATCTACGCATATTGGCTCAGAAGTTCAACATTTCGCACGGTATAGTGTACGATATAGTGCATGACAAATTGCAATTTCGCAAGGTCAGTGCGCGATGGATTCCCAAGAACATGACAGACAACCAGAAGGAACATAAAATGATGTAATCCTTGGACCATTTGATGCGTTAAGCGGAAGAAAGACATGCATTTCTTGCAGGTGTATTAACGGGCGATTAGTCCTGAGCGTAGCACTACACTCCAAAAACAAAGAAGGCCAGTATGGTGTGGAAACATTTCGACTCCCCTCCACCAAAAAAAGAAAAAAAAATCAAAATAACCCAATCTGCACAAAGAGTCTTCATGACGATTTTCTGTGACATGCATAGCGTTCTCCTGGTGGAATTTAGTCCAACTGGGACCACAGTGAATACCAAAACCTACGCTAACACATTGACAAAGTTACATCGTGCCTTTGTGAAGACACAAGATTGTTCGCGCCCCCTCACTCCGGAGTAAGTCACTCTGCCAGCTAAGCTACGCGGACAGAATGTCTCGCTGCAAAATTGTCGTCTTGGCACAGGTTTTACCTCTGTAGTACGTCACACCCTTCGTAAAAAACACCCAACAGAAACGCTGCAAATGTCTGACTGCTTCATGACAACGCTCGCCCACATGTTGCACTATACGTTCGTGGCAAAATTGCGAAATTTGGCTGGGATGTGCTCCAGAAACCCACCGTGCAGTCCAAACCCAGCTCCTTCGGAATTTCATGTTTGGTCTCTTGAAAAGATTCATGGGCGGAAAACGCTCTGATTCGGCTGACCAAGTCAAATCGGTTGTCCACAGACGGCTATACGACCAAAAAACGGACTTTTATGAAGAAGGTATACTAAAACTGGTACCACGCTGGGATAAATGTCTCGAGCGTCTCGGTTCTTTTGTTGAAAAATAGCTAAGAAATGTCTATACGCCCAGAAAACGGACTTTTATGAACAAGGTATACTGAAACTGGTACCACGCTAGGATAAATGTCTCGAGCGTCTCGGTTCTTATGTTGAAAAATAGCTAAGAAATGTCTATACGCCCAGAAAACGGACTTTTATGAACAAGGTATACTAAAACTGGTACCACGCTAGGATAAATGTCTCGAGCGTCTCGGTTCTTATGTTGAAAAGCAGCTAAGAAATGTCTATACGCCCAGAAAACGGACTTTTATGAACAAGGTATACTAAAACTGGTACCACGCTAGGATAAATGTTTCGAGCGTCTCGGTTCTTATGTTGAAAAATAGCTAAGAAATGTAGTTTCACTGTGTCTATCTTTTGGTTTGCCTATCGATAAAATTGTTGCCAAAAATAATGTGTGCTACTTTCCGATCCACCCTCGTACATACGAGTATAAATGTGTAATCATTGTGTCAACTATTATCAATCCACTGCTGAATCAAGGTCTTCCCAAGTTTCTTTCCCTACTGTATCTGTCTTGAGCCAGTCTCCCCCATGCCACTCCGGCATGCTTTTGAATTTCATCCACCCATCTCCCACGTGGTCTACTGCTGGGTCTATTTCTGTCTCTTGGTATCCAGTCATATATTTCAGTTGCTCATTGGCGGTCCGTTCTCCTAGCAATATGTTCAGTCCATTGCCATTTCACGGATTTTTATTTGATCATGATGTCTTCTACTCTTGTCATTTTCCTGATCCACGATTTCCTCTTCTTATCTTTCTTGTTTACACCTAACACGTATCTCTCCATGCTTCTTCAGTTATCTGCTGTCTCTGTATGTCTTTGTTGTTAAGTTCCATGTCTTTGCTCCATACGTAAGAAGAGGAAGTATGAATTGATTAAGCACTTTTCTATTAAGTCATAGTCGTATATTGCTCTTGAAAACTGTACAGTTTCTTCCAAATGCCCTCCAACCAAGTTTTATACATCGATTAATTTCTTCATCACGAAACTGTTGATTAATTTCTATACAAAACTATATGAAAGATATGATACATGTATTCCAAACATAAAGAATGTAATAGCATCCAAAGTTCCTTCAGTCCTGCCTGAAGAATTTAACCCAAATTTTCATGAAAAATCTCAATGAACAGATGATACAGATGATTAACAATGCCGCAATGATTCTGCTACATACAAAAAGGTGACGTTGAGGATCTCAGGAACTATTGACCCATCATCCTTTTATCAGTTGTTTATAAAATCTTCATTGTCTTTCACATCGCATGTTGTTTATAAAATATACATTGTTGTTTATAAAACCTTCATTATCTTTCACAATACTGGACATGGCTCAACCGAGAGAGCAAGCTGTATTCAGGACTGCCTACAGCACTGTATATCATATTCATGTACTGAGAGAACTAATAGACAGAACGAGGGAATACAAACTCCCACAATATATGACCTTTATTGATTACGAAAGGGCTTTTGATTCGCTGAAGCCATCAGCAGTTACATAGCATATCAGAGTAACATGGAAGATACTGCCGCAAGACAGAAGGTTGTGGAAGAAATTTGGGGAAACTTTCATCCAGCATTAAATTGACAATGGTTCATATAATGATGGTGATATATATTTAGACGTAGAATAAGTCTAATAATTTAGAACACAACTAACCCACTCGCAGAACGCACCAACGTACTGCACGTTCGCGTGGCCTCACAATTTTATATTATTGTGCTACAAATTAACACTTTTTGGAGTTTATAAAGAACGAATATTTAAGAAAACAAAATTTATTTTATTATTAATAATAAAAATACAAGTTACGTTTTTGAAGAAAATACAGTTTTAAATATATATTTTGTGTGATATGAAAGTGTAATAAAGTAGCCATAATGATTTGTTTTTACCTATCAATGGAGGAATTTCAATTAAATTTGCACTTGTAAATGTTCATACAATAAGTGATAAAATTCAAATGACAGAAAAGTAACACCCTTTTTCTATAGAAAAAAATCTTAGTGGGGTCCTTGTTTTTGCTGAATTCCTCTATATCAGTAGCGTATTTCTTTAAGTTTCATACAGGCTTCTGAATGCGCAGCAATCAGGCGATTCTATGTGGATTCAAACTGTATGAAACTATTTGCTCCCCATAGCCAAAAGCAACGCAAATGCAACTTTCTTCTCTTCCTTCCCCAAGGTTGCCCCAGAACTGAGATTCAGCATCGAAAGAATTAAGGAAACCTCTTTTATATGCGTAGCAGCTTTATTTTAAATAAGAAAATATGACGTAAAATATTAAATATTGGGTTAAAAATATTATAATTGTTTACCTGCTCTTATTTATTTTCTGTGCTCTCTGATTGGAACTTATCGCATGCCATTAAAAATCATTCCACGGGTAATAGGTTGCAAAGCCCTACTCTAGACCATGTGTCAGACCTAGTCTATCTTAGAGGTCTAATCTCAAAACGTCAACTGACAATTTCAGGGCGGCGCCTGAAGTGTGCGAGGCCCCGAGCAAGTAATGTTTTGCGGGGCCCTTGTCTGTATGAACAATTTGATTTAAAAGTGTATAACAATTCATGAGCTCTTGTAAGGTATATCAATCTATCAAGATTTTGAATAAGGGGTAGAGAATCAACATGCAATTGATTATTATTATTATTTGTATTGTTATTTTTTGTTGTTATTATTTGTTGCATTTATTACTTCAGGGACGTGAATTTGATACGAATTATTTCCTTTCTCATTCTCATCTGTAATCAAATCTTCATTTGCTAAGGAATGAGAAGTTGTAGAAATTCCATTGGAGTTATTCAAATGCTGGATACGATGAGAATACGATTTATTTTAATTTTCATCTTGGTGATCAGTAATTAAATCTTCTTTGTCTGTGGAATTTGATTCGGTCTCACCAGGAGTCTGCTTACTTTCATTGTTTCCAGGTATTAGAAATTTAAGCACACCTCCTATTTGCATGATTTTTCTATTTCGTTTTTCTTTTCAGCTTTCTTTCTTTTCTGAGCACCACGTTCGTATTTTCTATTTTTATCTAGATCTCGTGTTGTACTCCTTCTCAATTATCTGCAGGATTAAAAACTAAAATTTTAATGTATTCAAAGTATATTTTTTAATATTATTTGTTGCGATGGCATTTCAAATAAACTAGAGAATGGAATGTTGATACTATCTTTACACTTCATAGTACCCTGTCTGCTGAAACTTTAGATACAATAACTTGGGCAAGAGTGATATGAGAATATCTTGGGCAAAAGTGATATGGGTAGTAAATAATAGTATTGAAGATTAAAATTAGCAATTCAATTGATATTCCGTATTTTTATATAGGAGGAACTGCCAACAATAAATTTATTATATAGGTAAGCAAACATAAGCTGTAGGGGTTCATATCTCATAAATGGATCTGAAAATTAAAGTAACAATCATTTTCAATGAATGAAATAAATATTCAAATTTAAAAGTTGTGAATACGTTTATTGGTGTAAATATGATATGAATGGTAATCAAATAATATCCGAAAACTTGAAAATTTCGTCGTCCTGGAGCGAGAACCGAATTCGCGTCTACCGGCTAGCGCCTGAGTATGTCCTGGAGCGAGAACCGAATCCGCGTCTTCCGGCTAGCGCCTCACTACAACACCCAGAACAACGAAGTCTCACGTTTCAAAGTTTAGTGTCTAATTAATCGGAAACTTGAGACTTGGTCGTTCACGGTGGTGTAGTGGTTAGCCTTCTCGGACGCAAGCCGTGAAAAGCGGGTTCGGTTCCCGCTCCAGGACGACGAATTTTTCAAGTTTTCGGATATTATCTGACTTACCATTCATGTCATATTTACACCAATAAAGGGATTCACAACTTCAAAATTTGTATTGAACAAGCATTTTGTTTTAAATGTACAAAACACATCAGAACTGCAATTTAGGAAAATGAAATCAAGTGGAACTTACGTTTCAATCATTGATAAAAAAAATTTAACAATACTTTCAAATTAAAAATTGCACCCCATTTTTTTTATTGTTCACACTTGTTCTAACATACACAAACACAGAAAATTACATATACAGGGATCATTAGTTTTTGTCTAATCCAGGACAATTCGTTGATTTAATTTAGGTGTATTCAGACTCTACCATATCCAATACAAATAAGATAACATTCGTTTGGTTGTACAGGTCATTCATAATTATTCTGTATTATTCTGCGTATTGCATTTTTTATCTTCAAATTATTTTGTGCTTAAGATCAACACGCCCCTCCGTTCTTGAAACGCAGGGCCCGGTTCAGATACCTCCACTTAACCTTATCTAAGTTTGGTTCTGGAGTTCCTCTACGACACAATTCGGAGTTCGTATTTATGGTAAGTCATTGTACATGACTGGACACTGAATGAGAATTAATGTGGAGTGTGGTATTCCTAAAACACATATACACGCTTGAGCCATAGAAGAATGTACTGAATGTATTTTCGTATTCTGAAGACTTACCAGAACTCCGTGTAATACTTTATTGGTTGTAGATCGTTCTTAGAAATAGCGGAGATTCAACGGGCAAATTCTCTTCACATTTCCTGCTTTTGGTGTGCATATGTTGCGTGACTGGATCTTCTTATACGTGTTTCTTTCTTGTGTTTACGGTTTTATCAGTGCCTCGAATCGTTTCTTCCCAAAGAAATACTTCGGAAAACTTCTACAAAACATTTTATCTCTGATTTACCAGAATTCCGTTCTAGGAGCAACAGCAAAACACGCGGTATTGGCGAGAGCTAAATGTTAAAAAAATCTCGGACATAATGGTCGTGTTCTTTGTCATAAGATGATCGAAACTCAGAAAGGAAATATCAACGAAATGTCAAGGAGACTCAGAAAGATTATAGCATTTGATTTTTAACGGCCATCGGAAGTGTAACTAAGAAAATAATGTTGTTCACAGAACAAAAAATATAAATACGCCTAACAAAGGAAAATTGTACTTAAGCTGGAAACAAAAGCTGTAGAAATGCCCGTTTTAAAAAGATGTATTACGAGACAGTCGTTCTCTTCTGGAAACAAAATGTACCTTAAATTCACTTCCATTTCTACAATCATGTAGTGGAAAAATTCGTGATATCTGTAAAATATATTAGGCATTCTTGCAGATATCCAAATCATAAAAGTTTTTCTACAGGCCACATTTGAAACAGCGGTATAGATAGCAATAAATACAAAATATAGTTTACCCGCCGTAGAGCAAAAATATATCGTGTCCTTCCTTCGTTACGCATTTCAGAAATCGTTCTATGCAAAAATAATTTTTACTACACGTGATTTTATTTTACGATTCATATCCTACTTTGTTCTCTTTGCATTTATCACTGTGTAGGTCTCGTTGCATTCTCTATTCTGTCTATCTGACATCTGACTGTTTTACGACTCATTATGTTCATTGCGCTCTGTGCTACAAGTATCCTTACTATAAGACTCCTCATTCTCTCTCTCTCTGTTTCTCTCAGTCAGACGTGCCTTTTTCTGTTTGTTTGTTTCAGGGTTTAACAACAGTGAAGGATAATAGTTAAATAAACGAATGCTTGTATTATAGTTTGTAACTACACTGGCGGAAAGTCAAAAAGAACACCAAGAAGGAGATGTCTGATACCAACGAAATTTATACAGCATAATAACGGAATACAGAGGATAACGTGATCAAAACATTATGGCAAAATACAGCTGTATTTGCTGGTAAACTGAAAAATAACATTTCCATGTAACATGGTTAGTACGAGGTTGAACCGCCATGAACTGCGCCACACTGTGCAATTCTGGCTCGGAGTCTGTCGTACAGATGTTGGATGTAAGTTTGGGGTATTGAGTTCCAAGCATCCTCAATTTGGACGCGTAAATTGGGGATGGTCGTGGGTGGCCGTGGAGACCGGATAAGTCGTTGTCACATAAAATCCCACACGTGCTCATGGACAAATCCGGTGAACGTGCAGGCCATGGAAGTTGTCTCACACCCGGAAGTGCATGTTGTGTTGCACGCGCCGTGTGTGGGCGTGCGTTATCTTGCTGGAAAACACCACGATGGACCGACCTTACAAATGGCACAACAACGGGCTGAATGATGTTGTTGATGTAGGAGGTGCTGTTTAACGTACCCGGTACAAACACTAGTTGTGTACGGGAGTGATAGCTGATCGCTCCACACACCAGGAGAACAGGTGTAGGCCCTGTGTTTCGCTGGCGGATGCAAGAAGGGTGAGACGCTCCCTGTGCGTCTGCGAACACGCATACGGCCATCGGAGGCTTCCAAGCAGAATCTGCTTTCTTCGCTGAACACGACAGATCGCCATTGCGTTCTCCAGTGCAGACGTTGGCAACACCACTGCAGCCATTCCTGACGGTGGGCTAGAGTCAGAGGTACACATGCCAGAGGCACACGTGCACATAGTCCTACATCCAGTAGACGGTTGCAGATTGTTCGCACAGTCACCTCAGGTGCAACGGCAGCTCGGATTTGCGTCGCAGTGGATGTTCTGCTTGACAACGCCGCTCTTCTTATGCGTCGATCGGTCCGCTCATCAGTTCGTCTGTGACTCCCGGTTCCACGTCTTCTCGTGTGGGAATGTTCCTCGGACCATCTACGCCACCATCGTACCACCACCGATACTTCCCGTCCAATTCGCTCCGCAATACGACGAAACGACCACCCGGCCTCGCGGAGTCCGACTAGACGACCTCGCTCAAAGTCCGATAACTGCTGAAATCGTACACGTCTTCCATGTCCAGGCATTGCAGCTTTTTCAAGGTCTTCACACGTATCCGTACGCCGACAACTGATTACATTCACCTCGCCGTACTCCTTAAATACCACCGACGATAATTTGCATATTATGCTGTGCTGTGGCATAAGCGCTCACCGGTTGGTCCCGAAATTAACATCACACCTACGTAAACTCGACCCCATTAATATATGTAAATTTCATGATCGTCCGCCAATTCCTTCTTGGTGTTCTTTTTTCACTTTCCGCCAGTGTATTATCCTAATGTTGAACTTTTCTGTAAAGCACTACACAGCTTATCTCACTAAAGGCTTAAACTTGCCGTAGTAACTTTGCTTTATTACATTTGCCACTGAGTTAGAAATACCTGCCTATTACTGCGTTGGGACACCTGTTGTCTTAATGACGGCAGCCACACGACGAGGAGCAGGCACTCCATTAGCTTGGGAAAATGTTTTTCAGGTATCGCCAGCCATGCCTCCTCCAAAGCTGCCTATAACCAGCTGCTGATTTTACCTGCTCCGTCGAAATGCCGACTCTGCAGGGATAAAAAGGACTCTCTCAAAAATTTTGTTAAGTTAAGACGTTGTGCGAGCAATCCTGACAGGATCCGACGAGTCTAACCCCCCAACATGATCGGTCGAGAGACCCGCTGGACTCTGCTTTCCCCGCAGGACCACCACCTCTCACCCCTTTACTATGTAGCCCGCATGTGCGACGCGCTAGTGGGCCGGAGTCCTTAATTTCGCGACTGGCTGGGAGATTCATTCGCCAACGTGATAAAAGTTGGGACAAAAGCTCTTTATTGGTGCCTAAAATGAAAGTGATATATGCACATTAAATACACTGAGGGTCTCATGCATTGGGAAATTAATCCTCTATTCTCATGAGCATTCTTACAAAGATAATATGAAAAAAAAGGTAGTTTCACTGATAGATGAGTATAGACAAAGTTCATAGGACATGGGCGGGTGCTATGGTGGTGATTCTGGGCTGGAGTCATCATTCTCCACTTCGTGTCTTCCGTCGCTCATCTTGCCTCGTGACGAAGTCTTTAACCATCTCGATGAGTCCCTGCCTTACTCTAAGGTAGCCGAACAGGACCGATAGGTTCTTCGTCTTCTCCAGTTCAGGAGCGAAAACCTTTCGTTTCGCTGAAAGAGAAGAACAATCTGGAATCATGTGGGCGATGTCTATAAGTAGCCGAGGCTCGTAGCCGTTGGGACACGTGCCAGAACAGCCTATTCGACGGTGTCCCAAAGGTGTTCGATGGGGCTTAAATCGGCGGTTCTAGGTGGCTACTGAAGGGTTTTAAATTCACTGTAATGCTCTTGTAACGATGCAGTAGCCAGATGAGACCTGAGGGTTGAGCAGTTGTCTTGCTGGAATAAGACATAGCCATTGGGGTGTATTCTGGATGTGAATGAGCGCAAATGGTCGGTTAGGATGTCCGCATATTTGGCGGTAAAAGGTCCCGAAGAATTACAGCTGAAAACATTTCATACCATCAATGAGCCGTCATGAGCCTGTACTTTTCCAACTTGACGTGAAGGGTCCATGATTTCATATGTTTGACGTCAGATCCGCAAGCTCCCATCTTCTCGATGAAGTTTAAATCTGGATTCATCATTCATGCTTTCGTTTCTAGTCCTCTCTGGTCCATTGTATGTGCCTTTTCCCAGGCAAGGCTTTGAACACGGTGGAGTGCCGTTAAAAGTGGGACCCTTGTTTGTGGCGGGCTATGTGCATGGAGATATACATTTTATTGATAAAAGTCACTGGACACCCCTTCAAAAGCAAATGAACGGATCCGCTGCATTATTAAGATGCGCGGTACAGCTGCAAACGATATAAAAACAAGCCTGCAGCCAACCGCGATCATATCGTACTGTGAGATTGAGTGAAAATGTCGCGGTGGGAGAGAACTGACTTTGAGAAAGGAAAGATTGTTGGGTGTTATATTAGTTGGTTTTCCATATGGGAAACCGAGAGGCGTTTAAACATACCCAAGTCAACTGTTTGGGATGTACTGAATAAGTGGAAGACACATGGCGTGCCTGAAGCAGCAAAACGTACCGGCAGACTAAAGAAAATCAGTGAGAGAGGACGTTGAAGCCTCAAGAGAGTCGCTACAGCGACTGTTTAATGCGCAAGACCTCAGTGTAAAAGTGAGTAAAAATGCTGAAACCTCGGTATGTACACGTACCATTTGCAGAGAACTTCATTTCATGGGTTACCGTGGTCGTGCGACTGCTTATAAGCCTTTCATCTCCACTCGGAATGGTATTCGTCGTTTAGCATGGCGTAAAGAACATTTATCGTGGACCGTAGATCAATAGAAACGGGTTCTATGGACTGATGACTCCAGATACACAATCCATCAGTCTGATGGCCGTGTGTGGGTATAGCGACAGCTTGGGGAACGCTATTTACCACAGTGTACTGTTCCTACGGTCACGTTTGGAGCTGGCAGTGTATTCGTGTGGGGATGTATTTCGTGGTATGGTCCCGGTCCATTGGTTACCGTGGACAAACCTGTTAACCAGCACGTCTACCTCGATGGTCTGGACAATTATGCCCTACCAACCCTGTGGCAATACTATGTAACCGAGCTTTGTTGGTGCCAGCAGGATAATGCACCGAGCCATAAAGCAAGGCTGTTACGGCGTTGTTTGACGATTATCCCGTATCGTGTGTGGACTGGCCAGCACAGAGCCCTGATCTTAATCCCATAGAGCAGCTATGGGATGAATTAGAGCACCGCATAAAAAGTTTGAAACCAAGGCCTAATACTAAGCAACAGTTAGCGGCAGCATTATGTACGGAATGGAAGCGCATACCTATCACTCTGTTCCAAAACCTTGTCGAAATCACGTCTCGAAGAGTCAGTGCATGCATTAAGGCCATACCGTACTAATGGACCAACACCGTACTAATGTATGCCAATAAATGCTATGTTGTGTTTCTCTTCTAATTGTCCGGAGACGTTTGTCAATATAGTGTATGTTAGGCAATGTTATGCAGAATGATAATTATGCAATTTACATAAGTCGAGATCTGTTATGCAGGGTTACTCAGAGTGAGAGCCAAACAGTTTATATGCGTCGAGATCTACGCTAAAGTTAAATGATTTATATGCGTTAAGATCTATGTTACGCAGAGTTTCTCAGAGTGAGAGTGAAGCGGTTTATTTGCGTCGACATCCATGTTATGCAGGATGAGAATTAAGCGATTTACATGCGTCGAGATCTATGTTTCTCAGAGTGAGAGTGAAGCGATTTATATACATTGAGAGCTACACAAAGGGATCACTGACTTATGACCACACCTATCAAAAGCGGACGTGACCCGTTGAATACATGCTTTCCGAGGAGAGCGATTAGTCTACCGACGTAGCATATATAAAGTGTGTTGTGTCTATGTTTGCTAGCTAATTTGTTCCTGTTCCAAACAATTCTGCCTAGAAATTGAGGAAGAAGCTGAGTCTAGACCGTGGAACAAACTAGCCAGCAGACGCCTTCTACTGACCGTGTAGCGACCAGCAAGCCTACATTAAAATTGAAACTTTGCGAGGAAAATCCCCTACCGAAATCCATAAAGTTTTGTATGAAGTTTGTGGGGTTAATGTAGTGGATCGTACCACGTTGGGATTTTCGTTTTCGTTAAGGTCGTGAAAGCATCGAAAATCAACCAAGAAGTAGCCGGCTATCAGATGCAACGGACAACACTTCTATGGTTATAGTCAACAGCATTTTGGAAGAAGATCGAAGGAAAACATGTGAAGAGATTGCATATGAAGCAAACATGTCTACCGCTTCGGTTTTCAGAATCTTAACTGAAAACTTATAGAAGAGAAAAGTGGCTGCCAAATGAGTTTTGCATAATCTGAGTGAAGAGCCGCAAGCAGTTTGCAAAGGGATCGCAGAAGAATTGTTTCAGAGGTACGAGACAGAAGGCGAGCAGCTTTTGGACAGAATTGTTGCTATAGAAGAAACCTGGATACGAGATTTTGAACCAGAACTGAAATCTCAGTCCACTCGTTGGGAACATCCAGAATCACCTCGCTAGGATAAAATTCTGCCACCAACAATGGAAGGTTAAGCTGATGATGATTATAGCCTATGACAAGGTTGGAGTGATAGCAACAAAGTGAGCGCCCGAGGAGACCACTGTAACAGCGGAATACACTGCCGGACAATTGATAAGGACGGATGACAATAGCAACGATAGCAACCATAAAATGGAAGGCAGGAAAATGTGGAAATTAGCATAAGTGCGGGATACAGTAAGACGTGTTGTGCGTATGGAAATTTTGGATTGCCGAACTTGTTCGTGACGTCATAGCGCTGATAAGAGATATAAAGGATTTGACGCGTATTGACCGTTGTTGTTCAAACGCAAAGTTGAAAGGGAAAGAATCAATTGACGAACTTGCAATTTTCAGTATGTCTTCCCTACATCACCTAGATGATTTTACGAGTGGCCGTATTATTGGCAAGATTGAAGAAGGGCGAAAAATAACAGATGTTGCCAGGGAGTTCGACGTCAGCCACAGTGTTGTTTCAAGGCTTTGGAAATCATTTCAAACAAATGGAGAGTGTAGCAAACGTCACGGGGAGGTCGTGTTCGCAGTACGACACCTGCAGAAGATCGGTACCTAGTGCTATCAACAAAAAGACACCGGCGCAGCACAGCTAGTGAGGTAGCAAACCAGTTTATGGCTGCTACTGGGAAGCGGATCTCCCGAAAAACTGTCGACAGACGTTTGCATGAAGGAGGACTATACGCCCGCCGTCCTGTTGTGTGCATCCCATTGTCCAGACGTCACCGTACCGCCCGTTTGCAATGGTGCTATCAACATCGCAATTGGAATGATAACGACTGGTCTGCTGTCCTTTTCTCAGATGAGAGTAGATACAATCTATCGTCTGATTGTCGACGACAACTGATGTGGCGTGATAGTGGTACTGCATATTGTCCAGCAAACATGCAGGAAAGGGACAGATATCCGACATGTAGTGTCATGGTATGGGCTGGCATCATGATCAATGGCCGTACGTCCCTCTAGGTGCTTCCAACTGGGACTATGACTGGCCAACGATACATTAATGATGTTCTGCTACCTCATGTTCGCATGTTCCGTGGTGCTGTCGGTGATAGATTCATTTTCATGGACGACAACGCAACATGTCATCGAACAGTCGCTGTCCAGGAGTGTCTTGAGAGCGAGGATATTCAACGCCTCCCTCGTATGGCCAGCACATTCTCCAGATCGGAATCCCATTGAAAATGTGTGGGATGCTTTGGGGAGGAGTCTTGCTGGTCGCCAATGCCCTCCAATAGACAAGGACACCGTTATCCGTGCACTGACAGAGGAATGGGATAAATTACCCCAACAGCTGCTTGATAATGTTGTGCAAAGCATGACACGACGTGTGGAATCTTGCAACGCCCTCCATGGTGGCCATATCCCGTATTGACATCTTACGCCGGAACGCCTGCGGACGGTAATTGCATTTTTTTCACGTTTACGTATTCTGCACAAAATGACCTGTTTGTCCCTTGAACACGTTCCAAAGCCTTCTGGATTTCAGAGCACAATAAGCTGTCTTTCTTGTAATGTCCTGGCATTCTGACATTATTTTATTTCACTTGGCATCCAACCACACTTACTTTTTTATGCGCTATATAGCCGTTTATGATCCGTCCTTAGCAATTGTCCAGCAGTGTATTACAGAAGGTTTCGGCAAAACATTTTGCGCCTAAAGATTTTCCAAAGAAGGCCCAACATCCTAGAAACTGGTATTATCATTTTGCACGACAACGCCAGGCCCTATAGTGCCCGTACAGTAAGGGACATTCTGGAAATGTATGGATGGGAATTGCTTCCCCACCTGGCATACAATCCTAACATGAGCCTGCTAGACTGTGACTTGTTCCCAAAACTGAAAGAGCTGCTCCGCGGGAAACGATTCACTACGATTGAGGATGTTTCTAATGAGGTGACCTGAGTAATCTGACGCCTCAGCAATGGAGGTGTCCTGACTGGAATACAAGACTTGCCCAAGCGTTGGGCCGCTGTCATAAAGAAACATGGAGATTACTTCGAAGGCCTGTAAAGGTATGTTGAGGTGACCCAAGTAATCCGACTCCTCAACAATGGAGGTGTCCTGACTGGAATACAAGACTTGCCCAAACGTTGGGCCGCTGTCATAAAGAAACATGGAGATTACTTCGAAGGCCTGTAAAGGTATGTTGAGGTGACCCAAGTAATCCGACTCCTCAACAATAGAGGTGTCCTGACTGGAATACAAGACCTGCCCAAACGTCGGGCCGCTGTCATAAAGAAACATGGAGATTACTTCGAAGGCCTGTAAAGGTATCTTGTGAAACAAATTTGGTTTTTAAGAGATAACCCACAGTGTGCAAAACTTTTGAAATGACCCTCGAATGTTCATGGAGCTCATCACGAACATTTGCAGGGATTCGCAGGTAAGCACTTAAGCAAAGCGTTATACTTACGGAAATTTAATCTCAACAAGCTATGTTTTACGACGACTTTTCACGTACACTTCCCTTTTCCTTAACACATTTCAGTGTTTGTGCTCCACCATTGCTTTTCGCAATCTCCGTTACACACATCAACGCTTTGCGCGTATTCCTTATTTGTCAAGTTCTTTGAGCCGTGTCGTTTACCATGCGCTCTATCGTTTATCCGTCGTATTTATCATGCATAGTCTTTGCATCTTAATCGGAAATGCATTTTCCATTTTACGGGATCAGAGGGTGAAATCAATATTTTTGCATTATATGAAACGTCTTTGCTGCTCAGTTTTGAGACGTGTCATTGCTTTTAATCATTTCGTTCTCTTCGATTACATTGAGACACGGAGATGTTTGGCTTTCGGTTGGATCATCGTCATATTGATATTTATCGTCATGAATGATGTAATCCTAATTCGTTTTCTTTTATGTCGGTGAGATCTTAGCTTGCATCTCCTTGTGCGAGTAGTTTGATGATGCCGGTAAATGCACCAACGTAGGTACATCTGAAAGCAATGACGTCAGCAAAATCCTTAGGGCAACTCATTCAGACAGATCGAAGATCATTAGATCCATTCGTACGGGAGCAGTTTTAATGTTGGTGTGTGTGTGTGTGTGTGTGTGTGTGTGTGTGTGTGTGTGTCCCCCGTCCTTCCTTGATGTTGTCAGTCAACGTGATTCTTAGATGCATTGCGGAAAATGAAAGGAAAGCTCCGAGCCGACGGCGGTAAACGCCAGATTACCCACTGAAACCCAAACACACTCTCTACTGTCATCACAGTCAAAGCTCCTGTACCTCATCAATGTCTAGCTGGTGCTTCTAAATTTACCGAGAAACGACATCTCATGAAATCAAAGCTCAGGAGACAACAGAGATTTCGGTGGAATGCACAAACTAAAATAAAGTTATCGAAATTTAAGTCATGGATGATTTAATCTCTTTATTGATATATTCGAAGGATGGGTACATAAAAGGACAAAATTAAGTGGAGTTCAATATTATCTGCATTTAAATATCCAATGAAGAAATATTTTCATTACGTTTCAGTTGCATTTTACAAAAATTACATAAACTAGGTGAAATCCCGTCAATAATGACGGGAGAAAATGAGATATGTAGTGTAACGTTTTAATAACGGGTATTCTTTTTTGTTTGTGATGTCGAAATGTGAAAGTATGTTTCATGAACATTACAAAAGTAAAAAAAAAAAAATACAGGTAGGTTCAGTTCTGATTGAGCCATCAATTTGGAACGTAGGACTACGACTTGCAGATCCGTGAGTTCAAATGAGCTAGTCGATTACGGTTTCAAACCGTTTATTTGATTCGTTATATCCAACAGAGTTCTATGTTATGAAAAGTGGCTTACATAATCTTTACAAATAATGCTGGATACATTGCGAATACAAAGCAGATCGATACCCGAATTACCCAATGTGGTGCTCTATCTTCTTGGGCTTCTTACATTCCTCATCACTTGCTCTTCCCTCTCGTTTTGATTTTCTCCACTTTGGCTTGCGAACATTCTGCGAATTCCGCGTTGTCGAAAATGTCAACCCGTACACACGAAAGCAATTTGTAAAAATTTTAGTTTAAACCACTGCGATATGTTCTTTATATATATTTGAATAGATCTCGTCGAGAGCTATTAAAACAATACCACGCACAGTCGTATTGCATTCACGGTTGCCGAGATAGACTGAGTCAAACGCGGCGGCACCTCCAGAAATATTTCAACGCCTCCCCGCGCGCATTGAGAGAGGGGAGCGTCGATCGCACGATGTATTGCGCAGTACGCGAATTGGACTTCATGCTGTTTACGAATATGCTAACACTATTAGTGTACAAGCACGAACCTCCCCATGCTCCTTTGAGTTGTCCACACCCTCTGTACGTCTTTTTTAGATTCATAAGTTGAAACTGGAAGGTTGCATTGATTAATTTTTTTCCTTTTAAGACATAATGGAAAATTGCTCTTAAAAATTAAACTATTTCTCCCAGATAATGTCCTGTATATATAAAGTTTTATACGCCAATTAATTTCTTTGTGGATGTGGCCCTCTCTTGATATCTGTTGTCCAAGAAAAATGTGAGCATCGGTTACTTTTAGAATTCCCCAACGAACCTCTTAATCTTCAGTTCCTGCAAAAGCTTTGTACATCAATTTTGTTTCCAGAATGTCTATTTGTAATCCCACTTCTTTACTCTTGTCAGCAAGTTTCTGAATCATACCGAGCATTTCTGAGTGTGTACTTGCAAAAATGACCATGTTATCAACAAAATGAAGGTGAAATAAATAACCTCCGTTGATCTTTATCCCCTTATCTTCCCAGTTTAGTGAGTGAAAGCATTCTGCAGTGTGGCATTGGATATGTGCAATGATATGACGTCCAGAAGGGCCTCTTCATACTTGTATAAGCACGTACCTTTCTTTATCAAAATTGTAAATAAAAAGAACAAGAAAACTACAGTGTCCTTAAAAGGGAATCGAGTGCTTATTGCGCAATTGCCTTCTGAGCACAGCAACCAGGACGACATACACTGTATTGACAAAAGTCACCGGACACCTAGAAGAGAAACACAACATACAATTTATTGACAAACATTAGTACGGTGTCGGTCCACCTTTGGCCTTAATGCATACACTGACCCTTCGAGACATGCTTTCCACAAGGTTTTGGAACACAGCGATAGGTATGCGTTTCTATTCAGTACAAAATGCTGCCGCTAACTGTTGCTTAGTAGTGGGCCTTGGTTCCAAACTTCTTATGCGGTGCTCTAATTCATCCCATAGGTGCTCTATGGGATTAAGGTTAGGGCTCTGTGCTGTCCAGTCCACACACGATACGGAATTATCGCCAAACCACGCCGTAACAGTCCTTGCTTTATGGCTCGGTGCATTATCCTGCTGGAACCAACAAGGCTCGGTTCCATAATATTGCCACAGAGTTGGTAGGGTAAAATTGTACACAATATCAAGGTAGACGTGCTGGTTAACAGGTTTGTCCACGACATCCAATACGCCGGGACCATAATACGAAAAACACCCCCACACGAGTACACTTCCAGCTCCAAACTTGACCGTAGGAACAGTACACTGTGGTAAATAGCGTTCTCTTGGCTGCCGCCATACCCACACGCGGCCATCAGACTGATGGATCGTGTATCTGGATTCATCAGTCTATAGGACCCGTTTCCATTGATCTACGGTCCACGATAAATGTTATTTACAAAATGCTAAACGACGAGTAGCCTTCCGAGTGGAGATGAAAGGCTTATGAGCAGCCGCCCGACCACGGTAACCCATGAATGAAGTTTTCTGCGAATGGTACGTGTACATACCGAGGTTTCAGCATGTTTACTCACCTGTACACTGTGGTCTTGTGCAGTACTCCGTCGATTAGCTGTAACGACACTCCTGAGGCTGCGACGTCCTTTATCACTGATTTTCTTTGGTCTGCCAGTACGTTTTGCTGCTTCAGGCACGCCATGTGCCTTCCACTTATGCAGTACATCCAAAACCGTTGACTTGGGTGTGTTTAAACGCCTCTCGGTTTCTCTTATGGACAACCCGCTAATATAACACCCAACAATCTTTCCTTTCTCAAAGTCAGTACGTTCCGGCCGCGACATTTGCAATCAACCTCACAGTGCGATATAATCGCGGTAAGCTGTAGGATTGTTTTCACACCGTTTGCAGCTGCACAGCGAATCTGTTCATTTGCTTTTGAAAGGGTGTCCGGTGCTTTTTGTGAATAAAGTGTATTTTCAAGAGAACTGCAAAGACAAAGACGTTATGAGTCTTTAACCCTTTAAGCGACCTATGTACCTGAACCAAATGGTGCCCAAAAGTGTCTGGACTCTTCAAATGGAATGTTCACATATTGGTCTGGTTTTACAAAACCTACGGCGAAACAATTCCTTCCACCTTCTCATCTCAGCAGCAACGATGCGAATCCTTTCTGTTTCGTCTCAATAGTAACGACACAAAGCTGTCACTGATGAAAAGCGCTCCCTTCTAGTTTTTTATCCTATGCTCAGTGACGCAAAGCATGACGGGGAACAGCTAGTCCCCATTGATACATCATGCAACTGGGCAGAAACACTAGAGTAAAAGATCTCTCTTTCCCTTCTTAGGTTCATTGCCATTGACAGCATTTTTAACAGGTAATCAGACAGAAAGGCTTCGTGTCAATCATTCCTCTAAATCAGGCGGTAGCCAAACTTCGAGGAACCAAGATCTACCTTAAGCTATCATTCCGTACTGAGATCTACCCTGGTTTATCACAGTAATAAAGACATATTTAAATAGGAATAAGCCTATATCATGAGTGTTTCGTTAGTGTGTTTGGTTTTGTAAGTTTGGAAACAAATACAGGAAAATAATATTTAAATAATGTTTTCATTTCTGATGCACTATTTTTAAAACAAATTATACACGCAGTCGAGTCACATTAACGTGACCACCCTACTTTTGACGTCAACAGCGCGTAGCCAATGGAAGAAGGCACGTGCCGTTAGCTGGCTTAGAGGGTATAACTAAGGTGTGCTGCAGGCATTCTGAAAACATATCACTCGTTGCTGTCATGGATAAAAAGCGATTTATCAGTTTTTGCAAAAAGGTATTATTATCGGCTTTCGGGCCAAGGGTGGCAGTATTTCTGAAACAATGCAGTTTGTAAAATGTCCGCGTGCTGCTGTGGCTAAAGTGTATCGTGATTGGAGAAATGGCACCATTGCGAATAAGCGAAATGGAAACTGCGGAGCAGCACGTGCCACTGATGTGAGATGTGAACGTCGGCTACGAAGGTGCGTGAGGGCCGATCGATACGCTACAGTGGAGCAACTGACTGGCCGAATGGACCAAGGAGCTATCGGAAGTATGTCTAAAACGACAGTTCAGCGAACCCTGCTGCGTATGGCGCTCCGATGCAGACGGATGGATGGTCATTGCACCTATGTTAACGATAGTGTATCGGCAGAAAAGGCTTACATTTGCACGGCAGTATCGAAATTGAACATCCGCTGATTGCCAAAGGATTGCCTTCTCCCATGAATCATGTTTTCTGCTTCATCGAACGGATGGACGTAGGCGTATAAGGCGAGAAACATCGGAGAACAAACACTCGTCAACCATTGCTGGAAGAACACAAGCTGGTGGGGTCAGAGTTATCGTCTGGGGAATGTTTTCGTGGCATTCTCTGGGTCCACTCACACCTGTGGAAGGCACTATGGACCGAATTCGTTATAAATCCATCATTGCAAACCACGTACACCCATATATGCAGATTGTCTTCCCTGGTGCGGATGCGATCTTTCAGAACGACAATGCGACGTGTCACACAGCTAGAAATGTCCGAGAGTGGTTGGAAGAGCACGATGAAGACTTGAAAGTACTTTCCTGGCCCCCTAATTCCCCAGACTTAAACCCTATTGAGCATCTGTGGGACCACCTCGATCGTATTGTTTGCTCTATGGATCCTCCACCACGCACCCTCAAGCAGCTGTCAGCTAGGCTCTGCATACCTGTGAATACCTTCCAGCACCTTATTGAGTCACTCATAGCCCGTCTAGCTGCTGTCCATGCTGCACACGGCGGTTACTCTGGATATTATCTGGTGGTCACAATAATGTCCCTCGACCATGCAATTTTACTAATAGATTCTTTATTTACAGTATTTAGTTTTTAGATGCTGATGCATGACAGTGCATGTCTTCACAAGTTCTAAACTTGACGACTAGCAGAGCGGGAGATAACAACATGCCTCATGCGACAGACTGCAGGTGCGCATGACCATGTGCAGCGGTTAGGGGTGGGTAGGTGAGTCTGACTAGTTCATTCTATCATCTGGTCTCAGGCAGTTCGTATGGAACAACGTACGCCGCCTTGATAAAACAAATGATCCACCGTACTACAGCTTGCGATCGGCCGTATCGCCACCTTTGCTGTAAATTATCACTTCGAATAAGAAAGCTAAGGGGGAAAGCAACGCTTCCTGGTGAGCAGGTTCACTTTGTCAACCGCGTTCGGCCAAAGCAGTCTAGAAAATACAAGGCCATGATATTAGAGAGGGATGAGTTCCCTCTTTTTGTGAAGTCACGCGGAAACGAAAGCTTCCAAATGGTTTTTAACGCTATCGCGTATGACGTTAAATACACGAGCTATGTAACATCAGAGTGACGTCACAAACGGTGGAAACTAATCTTCCTAATGATATGGTCTGGTAGGTTGTAGACGGCCTTGATTCGGTCCACTTATTAGAAGCATATATAGCCGTTCGAGTTGATATCAGCGGGTCTAGTTCATTTGACCGATGATTATTTTACCGAAGGATTACTTCACCGAAAAGATTGTTTCACCGTAAGGTCACTTGATCGAAAGGTTCATCTCATTCCACAGAAGGGCCTTCACTAACAGTTCATTTCACTGAAGAGATCGAAAAGTATCATTTCATTTCACAGAAGGGTCCAAACTTGATCGAAAGGTTCTTTGCATTTCACAGAAGAGTCTCTTCACCTAACATTTCATTTAATCGAAAAGTCATTTCACCCAAAGGCTTAGTTTATCAAAAACTCTGGATTTCATTATATGTTCTGTTGAAGTGTGGTTCCAGTTAGGAAGACAGACAACCAAAACGTTACTCAAATTGCACTTTTGATTTCTTCGTATCTCAAGGAACACAAAAAATTAATTTTAAGGCGCTAGGCCTGGGTTTAGGCCTTTTTATCATATTTGAATCATCCGTTCTCATATTCATAAGTGTTACATACGAAGAGCGTCAAGTTAATGATGTTGAGCTTTTCCTCAGACACAAATAATTATTTTTAAGGCCCCTAGGCATCGGTTTAGACCTTTTTAGCAAATTTTAATCATCGGTGCTTATATTCATAACGTTTACATAACAAGTCAATTTGTTAAGTTGCACTTTTACTCAGACACGAAACAAATTTTAAGGCGGAGGCATTTTTAGAAAATTTTAATCCTCCGTGCTCATATTCATTAAGTTTACATAACAAATAGTGTTGATAATATTTAACTTTAGTTGTTATGTAAACCTTGTGAGATTACATATTGTTAAAGAAGTCCAGGTATCCAGCTTTATAATTAATTTTAGATTTCAAAAGACCGACCTACGACGAAATGGAAATGGAGAAATTAAACGTGCAATTTGTGAACGATCCCTTAGCGGTTAGGTGATCTCTTTTTCAAATTGGGCAGGTCTTATAATAAAATCCAAAGTTTTTGATAAACTCACCCTTCGGTGAAATGACCTTTGGATGAAATGAACTGCTAGATGAAAGAGATCTTTCGATGAAACGAAGCTTTCGATCAAGTGACATTTCGGTGAAATGAATGTTTCGATTAAGTGACTCCTCGGTGAAACGACCTTTTGATGAAATGAACTGTTCGGTGAAAAAGACCTTTCGATGAGACGAAACTTTCGATCAAGTGACCCTTCGGCGAAATGACCTTTTGATGAAATGAACTGTCAGATGAGAGATATTTCGATGAAACGAATCTTTCGATCAAGTGACATTTCGGTGAAATGAATGTTTCGATTAAGTGACTCCTCGGTGAAACTACCTTTTGATGAAATGAACTGTTAGCTGAAGAAACTTTTCGCTGAAACGAACCTTTCGATCAAGTGACCCTTCGGTGAAATGAAAGTTTCGATCAAGTGACTCTTCGGTGAAATGACCTTTTGATGAAATGAACTGTTAGATGACAGATATTTCGATGAAACGAACCTTTCGATCAAGTGACTCTTCGGTGAAATGATTTTTTGATTAAAATAACTGTTAGGTGAAGAGACCTTTCGATCAAGTGACCCTCCGATGAAATGAACGTTTCGATCAAGTAACACTTCAGTGGAATGACCTTTTGATGAAATGAACTGTTAGATGAAAGAGATATTTCGATGAAACGAATCTTTCGATCAAGTGACATTTCGGTGAAATGAATGTTTCGATTAAGTGACTCCACGGTGAAACTACCTTTTGATGAAATGAACTGTTAGGTGAAGAAACCTTTCGCTGAAACGAACCTTTCGATCAAGTGACCCTTCGGTGAAATGAAAGTTTCGGTCAAGTGATTCTTCGGTGAAACGACCTTTTGATGAAATGAATTGTTAGGTGAAACAGATCTTTCAATGAGACGAAACTTTGGATCTAGTGTCACTTAAGTGAAATGAACGTTTCGATCAAATGACACTTCGTGTGAAATGACCTTTTGATGAAATGAACTGTTAGGTGAAAAGACTTTTCAATGAAACGTACCTTTTGACCAAGTGAGCCTTCGGTGAAATGTACCTTTCGGTTTGGTGATTTTAGGCAAACTGATACACGGTGAAGTGATCTTTCGGTCAAGTGAAAGATTCCCGATTTTAGTTAATTTTGCTAGCCTTGAATTAATTCGTTCCAGCCGGATAAAAGGTTAATGTGAGCTGGATATAATTAAAATTTATTTCAGTAGCATTCCCTCTTCTTGAATCATTATGAGCACATCTTAAAAAGTATGAGTAGCCAGGTTTTTTCCCACTTCCTGGATATTTATTTCTTCTTTAACATATCTTCCATTCAATAGAAAGCTTTTCAGGAAATTCTGTTTCAATGAAGGAAACTTCATTTTATTACAAGAGTCCCACATTTAACTTCTTTGTCTGGAATTTGAATTCATCTCATATAGTGCACATGCGGTTCTAGTCGCACACTGCGCTTTGTCGAGCATTCAGCAAGCGAAAACGACAAAAGAAATAATATTCGGTTAAATTCGGCAAATGAATTTCACATTGTCAGAAGTTGTTTCCGAGTGAACGTTACCAATTGGCAGAAGGCGCTCATTTCAATACAATCCGACAGCTTTATAGATCGGAGAGCAGCGCGCACACGAGACTTCAATTAGATTCCGAAGCAACCAGTGCTCTAGATTAAATTGCAGTCCGAAGGCACATTTCATCAAAGTGACTGAATGCTTCTTTCATTTACTCAGCAACTCTGCAAGAAAGAATACGCACAAAAGAAAGGTAAAACAGAGATTCATGAATCTATTGTCGGGATCTGATGTTTGACATCTAAAAGACATTCACTTCATCTTTACATTAAGTTAGCCTGTGTGTTCAGACTGGTTTCCCATTTAGGAAAAGGGGACTTTGAAACTTATATGCAAATGGTTCCTATGCAGCTGCATATATTTCTTTAATCCATTCTAGTTAAATGCGCTCGAATTTTGTGAATTCAAAAGCAGCGCCAGTCTCAGATTGAACACAAGTACCTACTTTACGTGTATGTTACCCAAGATTGGAAAGAGTGCTAACTCTTTTGCATAATAAATATTTACCAGACAGTGTGTAATTATTCACAGTATGCGTTTAATTCCTGTGCTTGGCAATCACGCCGTTCGTTTCCTCAAACACCGATTGATTGCCTTGGCATAAATACTTCTTGATTTTCTATCAGTCCTATCAGGTTTTTCAGCTCGCCATTTTTTAAAAATAAAACGTCATATGTTCATCTTAATCGTAAAATTCCCCGTGTCATAAATTCTTGCTCAAAAATAGGAATCAAGACAAGAAAGATGACACCGTATTTTCGGGTGTAATGAGCACGTCTCTTGAATCCGTTCTGACGCGAATTAAGTTTATTAAAGCTATTTAAAGTCAATAGAACCGGTATGGAAAACAATAGTATCTGACCGAAGAAAGAAGTTTTTCAATCGGACCGGAGATAGTGCTGTAAACGGAATCGTGAACTTACGCCCTCTAATTGCAGACTTGTGCGTTAACAAAGATTTGAAATTATATGAGAAACATTTTGCAGCGAAAACGCTAAAGAAAGAATTTTTCAAATCGGACTCTTAGAAGCAGAGATGTCGACAAATATAAGACATGCATCTACGCCTCCTGGTGGGGAAAACATGCATTATTTTAAGAAGAAAGTATTCTCAAAATGTTTTTCGATATGAGCGGTATCGGCCCAGGAAAAACAATTTTTAGTCGAATTTCTAGGAGTTCAGATTTTGCTGCAAATACATCAGAAGCAAAAATTAACACTTATGCCGCCTGGTGGCCAAGCAATTCTTTATCAAAAATTAGAAATTATATGCAAAAGACTTTCCATCAGAAGCTGTATCCGCTGAAGAAAACGTTTTTCAAATCGAAGTTTTAGAGGTAGAGGTATCGGGGAAAACGCTCTTTAATTATACGCCCTCTAGTGGACAATCTATGCGCTTCTTAAAAACGTTTTTAAGCTGCGCATAGATTCTCCAAAATATTCTTCGACATAAATGGAATCAGAAGGTAAAATAATTTTTTCAATCGGATGCTTCGAAGCAAATATATGGAATAAAATGTAGTCTGAATTCAATATCATCGGCATTTACGCCCTCTAGCGGCGAAATTGTATATCGTAAGAAAAACGAAATGAAAGATCCTCATTTGCATATTTCGAGCTTCCCAATGCAAAAAGGATTTCTCAAATCGGAGTAATAGTTGCAAAGATATCGTGTCTACAGACGGACGAACGGACAAACCGATAACATAAGCAGGATCTTTCCTTACAGAAGACGTGCTAAAAACGTGTTGATCGTTTCTAATAAACTATTTTTCCCTATTTAATTCTGAATTTCCTTGTGTTAACCCCACGTACACAACTTGAGTTTAGTGAAATTTAGAAAGCGACCATTTGCTCCCTTTGACTTATTTTCAGTGCCGAGCAACACTTTCACTCCTAATACTCTTGCAATATACCGCATTGACCCGAATACAGTACGGCCACACTCATAATACGACCCTATAGGCCCTATATATGACCCTATATACGACCCTATCGTGCCACCGTCTTCCTACAGTC
The DNA here is from genome assembly GCA_039090855.1 of Macrothele yani. NCBI lineage: Eukaryota > Metazoa > Arthropoda > Arachnida > Araneae > Macrothelidae > Macrothele > Macrothele yani. The sequence continues at coordinate 41,024,912 of CM077004.1, forward strand.
TTGATCTCGCCCCATGCGATTTCTGGTTGTTTCCAACAGTGAAGGGAAAGTTCCGTGGAGCAACATTCAACACAGATGCAGACGTTATTAAAGCTGTGCAGGGGTCGTTAAAGCCGCTTCCACAAAATGCCTTCGCCACATGCTTTGAAAAGTGAACTGAACGATGGGACCGTTGCATATCAACCGAGGGAAGATACTTTGAGAAAGAATAACATATATTTTGCTGTACCTACATTTCCTCATTTCGTGTGATTTTACTCTCAGCCTTTGTGAAACAGCTGTTGTATTTTCGTCACGAAGCGGAGCACGGAGAATTCAGGTATTCCGTTATGCTACAGATATGCACTAATGGTTGTGAAAGCTATTGGGTTGTTGGAAATGTCATGATGTATTTTAGCCATGTTTTGCAAAGGTCATTTATTGATAGAAAAAACAAAAATCAATCAATGATATAATGCCCGTTTTGTTCGATAACCTTTTGCCATCTTTCAGTGAGCTGCAGAATGCTTCGTTCATAGAAGGACCTGTCTTTCGTGGCGAAAAACTATACAAGGTGCTGATTTACAACCTCATTTGAATTGAACGTTATACCACGCAAGGACTGTTGAAGAGAGCGAAACAAGTGGAAGTCTGACGGCGCAAGGTGAGACGAGTGTGCTGGGTGTGGCAGCACATCCCACCCAAGCTCCAATAATTTTTGGCAGGTGATCAAACTTGTGTGTGGTCTCGCGTTGTCGTGATGGAACACAACACCTTTACGATGAACGAGCTCTGGACGTTTCTGGATGATGGATTTGTTTAAACTGTCCAATTGCCGACAGTACACATTCGAATTGATTGTTTGGTTCCGTGGTAGGAGCTCGAAGAACACGACACCTTTAAAATCCCACCACACTGAGACCAGAACCTTCCGCTGATGAATGTCTGCTTTGGATGTCGTTTGAGGCGAAGCAGCACGTCGGGACCAAGACCGTTTGCGCAGCATATTGTTGTACACAATCCACTTTTCGTCACCAATTATTATTCGCTTCAAAAAAGGATCGTTTTCTTCACGTTTAATGAGCATATCGCAGATGTTTATAAGCGCCGTCAATTAAGCTTCTTTGAGTTCATGAGGAACCCACACATCGAGCTTGCTTATGTATCCCAGCTTCTTCAGGTGATCGTGAACGCTTGAATGATAGATGTGCAATGTGTCTGCAAGCTCTCGTGTCGTGTAACGTGGGTTTGACTCGATTAATGCCTTGATATGGTCGTCATCAACCTCGGTTGGCCTCCCGGACCGAGGAGCATCGTTGAGGTCAAAATCACCAGCACGGAAGTTTGCAAACCACCGCTGGAACTGACGTTCTTGTAGAGCATTATCACCGTACACTTTACGCAACTTTTCACAAGCTTGACGCGCGTTCTTCCCTTTACGGAAGTAAAACAGTAAAATATGGCAAAAATGCACAGTTTGGTCTTCCATCTTCAACTTGATGTCAAATCTCCGCAAATCAACCAAATCGCTCACTATTCCTTTTAGACTGCAGCTAGAGCTGGCACCTGTTGAATGCCATAGCGATAACAGAGCTGCGCATGCCTCTAGTACTTCCAAAATTGCCCAACCGCCATCGGGTGCCAAAATACGTCATGACTTTTCCGACAACCCAATACAACACCAAAAAAAGAATTGTGCTATTCAAATGAAATTCATATCACAGATTCCTTATGTTACAGGAGATAACTGACTACATTTGCAGAGCTATACAAGATATTTTCGCTTCAAAACTCAGTAACATATGAAGCCACCTCAAACATAAATAACAGCCTTTACATGGCGTGGCATTAAACTGAAGACGTTTTAGATACCATCTTGGGAAATAGCCTGCCAGGCTGCTGCCATGCGAGACCAAAGTTCATTTGTTGTGACTGGAGGAGGCGCTTGTCATTCAAGTCGCTTAGCTATCACGTCCCAGACATGTTCAATCGGGTACATAACCGGCGAACGTGAAGGTCAGGGAAAAAGCTGTATCTGCCATGAGAAGAGGTCATGGACATTCCGGGCCACATGTGGTTGGGCGTTGTCCTAAGGGGTATCACCTTAGCCTCTAAAACATCCCTGGTGTATCGCTGGCTTTTGAGATTTCCTTTAATTCGTATCAGACGATATTGCTAATTGAACTCAATTGCTTCTCAAATCATGACACGTGGCGTTGGGCCGGTATGATGCTGCTCAATGGCGCCTCAAACCATGACACTTGGCGTTGGGCCGGTATGATGCTGCTCAATTGCGTCTCAAACCATGACACTTGGCGTTGGGCCGGTATGAAGCTGCAAAATGCACTCTCCAAGATGTGTTCACCACGATGTCTTCGAACACGTATGCCACCATCATGGTGCATCAAATTGAATCGTGACTCGTCAGAAAACACGACTTGTTGCCAATCAGCTTACCAATGTCTGTGTTCGAGACCCTATTGCGTCCTGAGGAGTCTGTGGTTGAGGGTGAAACGAATGCGCCTCAATGGGCGGCTGGCGACAAGTTCTGCGTTAAGCAGACGACGTCGAACTGTTCTGGAGGACAAAGTCTGACGTGCACTGTTAGAAATTTCAGTTCAACAGTGCACCACAGTATCGTTCAGCATCTGACACTTACACCATGATCTGGTGCGATTTTCACACTTGCACCATAAAGTGGCTCATGAAAACATTTGACTTGCACCATAAAGTGGCGCATGAAAACATTTGACTTGCACCATAAAGTGGCGCATGAAAACATTTGACTTGCACCAAGTTTTCGTTTAAATTGCCAGATGCAGCCGCTATCTTGCATACATTTTGGGGCAGTGAAGGAAACGGCGCATGCGTCTTCGTCATCAAGTCATCCGAATGAGATAGATGTTGTGTTGTGCCGCCATGTTGGTTTTGTCGTCGCAGTGAGTGCGAGTTTGGAAAACTTTAAAGAAGTGTTCACTCAAATTAATAAAGTAAATGTTGAAAATAATTTTTGTAGCTCATATATATCTGCTGTTCCTGACATAATTATTTTCACGTTAAACTTTCTGATGTTATATATGTGCCTAGCAACGTGTAGGATAATAAAATGTTTAGTTTTCTGAGGAGGTTGTTCACATGCAAGTAGCTTCTAATGTAGTATAACAAGCACAAATTGCGGCATTAATTGGCCCAGTGTATTGATCTTGAAATTGAGACTATATGTGCTAACATAAGCAATGAACATTAAAATCCTCCGAATGTGCGAGAAAAAATTTAAAAAGAAAAAAAAACAGGAACCTTTTATTCCTAAATTGATGAAGTAAACACAAACTTTTTGGAACTGTACACAGAAACCCTATTTTCAAAATATTTTATCCATAACGCAGTGATGTAAAAAGACTACACTTAATTTTGGTGTTATGTTGCACCACATTTTCGAAAAGTTACTCTAACAAGTGTGTGCAACGTTGCACCATATTATGGAGTAAAGTTGCACTATAAAATGGCGAATCCTTACATTTGACGGCGTAAGATTGCACCATTTTGTGGTGCAACCTTACACCATAAAGTTTTGCAATGTTACACCATATTGTTGGGTTTTGTTTGCGCCACAAAATGGTGCATCTTTTCTCAGAAAGTGGTGCAGCTGGTGTAGTACTACTTTTTGGTGCAACCTATTCGTGGATGTTGGTGTGGCGCTGACACCAACATCCACGGATGTCACTTTTTAAAACCAATATCCGTGGATGTCGCTTTTTGGCACTAACACGGTGGATGTCGGTGTGCGATCGTTCACTACCATGTGGCAGAGGTGTCTGTCATCCCGTGCAGTCCTGCGGTTTTGCGGTCCATTTCCCGGATTTCTGTGCGTCCGGTCCTCATCTGTCCAGTGACGTCACGTTCGCATCACTGTACTGACGTTTCGTTCCGTACGGGTGGCAATTTCGCGGAGAGAAAATCCAGCTTCTGTCACCCCAACAATCCTTCCTTGCTCAAGAGTCAGTCAGGTATTCATAATGCGAACTTCTTCGGCGACGGAGCATAGTGAAACACAAGAAACATCCTTTCGTCTCAATATCGACTCTTCACTAATTGCAACATCTCGTTTGAGACAGCTCTTTAACCCAAGACCAATATTCCCTCTAAGTGTCCATGGGCAATGCGCACCTAACCCAGTGAGCTGGGTAGTCATCAAAACCACTTGGGCAAAAACTTTTATTTTGCCCAAGTGGAACCCTTATTTTTTATTTTGATTGGAACCCTTATTTTTTTCTAATCCCCCCATTTCTATCACCTTTCTTTTCCGCAATTGATTTTAAAAGAAAATATTAAAAACATTTCATTAATTAAAATTATTTCATAAAAAGTGAGAAGCTCAAACTTACTTCTGGAATAAAAGCACTGGAAATTAGGAAAAGCATGCTTACGCACATATACAGTTGAAGAGGACAATGAAACGTACTTAGAAGGAGGCGAACGTTATTTAAGGAAAGTGTTGTTTTGACTTTTGAGAGCCCGAATTTTATTTATTTATTTATTATTAGTTTTGTAGGTAATTGATTTTCGATTGATGAAAATTGATTAAGGAGTTGGGAATTTTAATCTAAAATGCTTACTTCGCGGAGGAAGTTAAGTCGCTGCGCCACCGCGTGCGCGCTGTGCTTAGAGATAACATTGCCCAAAACCGGACAGTTCACAGTGCGCTGCTTCGAAAGCGCATGCGCATTTTCACTGACATTCCAATCATTTGCATGTCCCAACCTGTTGTACATATCCTGTAAGTTTCAAGCTAAAAATTTATTTTGGGAAATTCTATTTTAAAGAAGCGAGTTGCGTAACAAAGAAAATAAACAAACAAAGAAAGAAAAGATTAATAACAAGGAATACTACACTAACTGTACTTAAATAGTATAACTATACTAGTGATCCAAAATTTCTTGGCGTAGAATAGAAATCAAAGTTTCCAAGCTTTCGCACAGCAATCAGATGGCTTTTTCAAGGAAGATAGGCAGCAAACCTTCCTTGAAAAAGTCATCTTCCTTCCTTGAAAAAGCCATGTGGTTGATGTGCGAAAGCTTGTAAACTTTGATTTCTATTCTACGCCAAGAAATTTTGGATCACTAGTATAGTTACATTATTTAAGAAAGAAAAGATGCTGTATATTTTGGTGCTACAGTAATAATATCATTATTGAAAGTTTTTTTCTTTGCTTGTTTTTTAAAGCATTAATAAAGGTTCTTCGTGTAACCTTTATTAACTTACTTTTAAAAAATCTCAAAATATTAACACTGATAAAAGAAATGTTGAACGCATTCTATGATGTTACTGCACTCACAGAAAGCAAATTCCCCGAAGGAAAGAATTAGGATGAGAAGCTTAGTGCAAAAGTTTGAATCCCCTGCTGTCAAACTATCTACGCACGTTGAAGGTAAACAGGGCAATTTACGTCAGCTAACTTAAGCTCGAGTGTAAAGCACTCTGCGCCTCAACGGAGGGATTATCCGAAGGAAATACCTCCAACTTTCTTTAAATTAATTGCTGCCAAATAAAGGAAGCAATTGCAGTCAGGAGAAGCACACTTGTGTCGGAACCTTTTATTCCTAGTAGTTTAGTATTGTTATTTTTGAATTTAAGACGCATGTACACTGCTCAAAACAATTAGGGGATATCCAGAGGCGACTTCAGTGTTTTTGGGGCCCTAGGTGCTAAAAGATTCAGGGGCCTCCTCCTCCTTCTTATCTCTTCAGAAATTTTCATCCGTTAGATTAGCAAAAAAAAAAAAAAAAAAAAAAGAGCCGAGAAAAAGTTTTTACTTTTTTTTAAAATTCCATTGTATCTTCCTATTATTAGAACGTTTTGTAAGAAACAGTGCTATCCCTTTGTCTGTCCGTGCACATCGAACTTTTTGGTTTTAGAGATATTTAAGCCGCCCGGTGGCGCAGTGGTCTAAGCGCTGACTTATGACCAATCGTCCATGAAGGGTCCGGGTTCGAATCCCGTGAGGGACGGGCGATAGCTTATTGCCCATTGAATTGCTCACGGTGGTCGTTAAACCCTCAAAACAAAAACAAAATGACAGAGAGAGATTTCAAAAATTTATTTTGCGGCTAATAAGAAATCTAAGGATATTAAGTTCGGCACTTTAAATACCGCTAAGGGCTCTCAAATCGAAAATTCAAAAAATACTGTTGTGAAGAAATTATTCAACTTAAAGGAAAATATACTGAAGTGCCAGAAAAAACTGGTACAGACGAGCTTATGCAAAATACATAGCAACGTCACCTATGCGCGTACTCGGTTGCGTCCGCCAGTGCGTATATAAAGCGATAGACATCCTTGTCAGCTGTCAGAGCTGTATTCGGCATGAGAATGACAAGTAATAACGATTTAAGCGATTTTCAACGCGGTGTCATAGTTGGCGCTCTTGAGATGGGCCATAGTATTTTGCAGGTAGAAACGAAGTTCGGATTTCCACGGACGACCATTGCAAGGATGTACCATAACTACAAGAATTCCGACAAAACCTTCGACCTACGATACCAGTGTGGCCGTAAAAAGACATTGGGTGAACGTGGCCATCGTCGGCTGTCAAGAATCGTTCCACGCGATAGGCGTGCAACACTCTCGCAGGTATCATCGGAATTCAATGCTGGAGCCTCAACAAGCATCAGCGTCCGAACTGTGCAACGTACCCTGCACGATATCGGCTTTGGGAGCCGACGCCCAACTCGAGTCCCCTTGATGGGTGCACGACACAGAGCTATGCGCCTCGCTTGAGCACGAAAACACCGCCACCGGACATTTGTTGACTGGAAACAAGTTGCCTGGACTGACGAGTCGCGTTTCCAACTGTATCGGGCAGATAGAAGAATTCGTGTGTGGCGCAAAGCCCATTAAGCCATGGATCTTGCCTGTCAACAGGGAACTGTACCGGCTGGTGGGAGGTCCGTAATGGTATGAAGTGTGTTTAGTTGGAATTGACTGAGACCCCTGGTACGTCTAAAAACGTCTTTGACCGACCAATACTATGTGCACATCCTTTCTGACGAGGTATACCCGTTCATGTCCTGCATTCATGCTGATGGGTTGGGCCTGTTCCAACAGGACAATGAACCTCCATACAAGAGTCGGGATGCCACATTATGTTTAAAGGAGCATTCATCTGAGTTTGGGGTGTTGCCATTCCCACCCAAGTCCCCAGTTCTGAACGTGATAGATCACATTTGGGATGCCATGCAACGCGCTATCGAACACAGGAATCCGAGACCTCGGAATACACCCGAATTGTGAAACACTCTGCAGAAAGTATGGTGTTTTGCCTACAGCATATTTCTAGAAGTTAGTGGAGTCCATGCCCCGTCGTATTTCTACAGTCCTGCGGTCCGGTGGGGAACCTACCAAGTATTAGACTGGTGTACCAGTTTTTCTGGCACTTCAGTGTATTATTTTTGTGCCTCTCAGATTAGGCTTAACTCTTCCTTTTCAAATATTTAAATTTTCCAATTAGTTCGTTAATTTCCTGCTAATAGCCAAACAATCTGATCTTCACAGATTTTTCAAAAATTATTTTTGCGATTGATCGGACATAAAAATTCATTAAAATTTTCCCATTTTAAATTTCACTACTAGTTCATAAATTTCCTGTTGGGAGTTCTTAAAGTGAAAATTTCGATAAGTTTTAGCTTTGCGGTACTACGAAGAAATTATTTTATTTACAGCGAACGTTCTTTTTGAGTTTGGTACGTTAGGAAAATCTGATTACTTTAAACACCTTTTTAGTTGCAAGTTTCTTGGCAAATTTATCGCTAAGGGCGCCGAAAATTGAAATTTCGTACATCGCGTGTAAATTGTCATAAAATTTCGTGAAATTGGAATGCATTTCAATTATAAAACCTGCTCTTCCCACTGCTTCAGCTTTGGAAAATTATCATGTTTTTTACATTTTGAGAAAATTAGTAGGAAGTGAACATGGTGTCAAGAAAAATAAAATACTTTAAGACATTGGCAACCGGAAAAGTTCTCCACATTAGGAAATACGGGTAAATTGCATTTTATGCACAGTGCTTCATTTGAAAAGAGTGGATGACTTTTCGTGGAGGAGTTTTGACATAGACGAATGCCATGGACCAAGAAAGGTGGTTAGTAAGAATTCCATCAATCGGTACAGGGAAGTGAGAATGTGAAGAGTTTCTTGAAAGCATTTTTTCTTACTGTTCTCATCGGAAAATTAAGGTCTTCATTTTTTTTTCCTCTGTGAAATCCAAAACAATACTGGCAATCTATTTATACTTTTTCGGGGTCGCCTCAAGTTCTGGTCCCCTAGGCTCATGCCTAGTGCGACTTATTGGAAATCCGCCACTGGGGATATCGTAGTTTTGTGTGTAAACTGTGAATGACAGAAAACTTCGGAGGTTGGAATAGGAACCAAAGACATAGATGTGAAAAGAAAAATATAGCCGAAACAATTAGTAACTTAAATTTAATAATTTTTGAGGAGACGAACGTAGAATTCATATTTATGAACATATCATAAAAATGAAAAGAAAGGTAAATTCTTTTGCCAGAAAATTGAATTTAATAGGAGGTATGGTTTCTCCTGACAGAAAGCAATGTTGCACACCTGTGAGGCATGGAGTCAATCAGAGTGTTAATGACTGATTGGGGAATTCCATCTCACTCCTGAAGAAGAGCACTTTCCAATTGCTGGACTGTTTGTGGAGGCCTTAATCGAGCAGCAACCCTTCTCCCCAAGTCGTCCCAGGCTTGCTCGATGATGTTCATGCCAGAGCTGAGTTAGGGCTCAATTTTCGAAGCCCGAGCCCGTGATATATCAGCCCGAACCCGTGGTATATCGGCCCGAGCCCACCTGATCCCGAGTTTTATTTTGCAAGATAGAGCCCGGGCCCGAACGAGCTCGAAAATTGGCTAACCTATTCAACCATTAATAAAAAAACATCTGCATTTCTAGACTTCAACTCTCTCCTGCTCCTGCAATTACCCAATGTATTTCTCAAATGGGCGAATGGGGAAGGGGCCTCTATCTATTTTTATAGTGCAACTGTATGATTTTCTTGGATCGTGCGTTTCCACCTGAAGTGAATCGGGCGGCCGGGAATCCAAAATGATATGGCGGTGCTGCAATTTTTTGTTGCTCAAATAATGCTAATATTATCGCGCCATAATGCGCTGCAATATGTACGTTGCTAATTAGAATTAGCAGGGAGCTAGTGCTTGGAGATTGGGGGTAAATTATCGTCGGCAAGCAATCAACTATCCAATATCTATAGTTTTTGTTAAGGCTTCTTCTTCTCTGCGGGAACACACTAATGCGCGGCCTACGGCATTTTCTACTCAAGCCCCGAATAAATAGGCATCTCAAATGCCCGCTCCCCAACTAGAACCAATTGCCGAAGAATTCCCTTTACCAACTATAAAGTATCATTTGCTAAATTCATATAAAATCACATTTATATATAAAAAAATTATCTCCCTCTCCCTCTCTCTATGAGCCCGAGCCCGCCCGAGCCCGAACGGCAGTAAATATTCTACAGCCCGAACCCGCTTCGGTCTTTCGGGCTCGGGCTCAGCCCGTCTCAGCTCTAGTTCATATCGGGAGAACATGCTGCCAGTCCATTCGGATGATTCTCTCGTCAAATAGGAAGTCGTCCACACATCGAGCGTGATGTGGCCTGCAATTATCGTCCACAAAAATGAATTCATCTCCGATTGCTGCAGCGTAAGGGACGACTAAGGGTCTGAGGATATCATCCCTATACCGATGAGTAATAAGTGTTCCATTTCTAATGATGTACAGGTCGGTTTGACCATTGATAGAGATACCGGTGGCCCACACCATCACTCTGCCTCCTCTAAATCGAACACTTTCTTGCACAAATAACGGGCTGTTACAAGTACCTCGTTCCCTCCAAATGATGAGTCGTCTGTTGTCAGGATGAACAGTAAATCGCTGCTCGTCTGAGAAGAGATTATTCCTCCATTCATTTCTTCTCCAATCGGCATGGTCCTGTGCCCAAATTCTGCGGACAGCACGGTGGCGGTTAAAGAAACACATACCATAGGTCGTCGAGCATCCATCCCAACAATGTGGAGTCGGTTCCGAACAGTTTGAGTTGAAACATTTGTGCCAGTAGCCGTACGGAGTTCGCGTTGCAGAAGAGTTGCGTTCACAGTCCGGTTTCTCCTGGAAGTCAGTGTTAAAAACCTAATCTCATTTCTTGGTGTTGCTCTCCTACAACTTTGCCCTCGTCTTCGCCTTACATTTCCGGTATCTGAAAACCGATTCCAAGGTCCTGAAATCACGCTTTGAGACACTCCAATGGCTTCCGCTACTTGCGATTGTGTTTGATCCGCTTCTAAGCGACCGATAACCCTCCAGGCTACAGATTCGGGTAAATCACGATGTTCGGACATCACAGTCATTGATAACACACATTCAAAGCATGTGAGTCGTGTTTATCTTCAACTAAACGATCGTATGATACAAGTCACTTTTCATTCGCTGACGGAAACACGCCCTTTTTAACGTCACACAAAAACATTTGCATACTCAGATGTTTGTAAGTGTGCAAAAGTTTCGTTCTAATCCCTTTCCCTTAATTTCTCTAAGCATACAAACAGTTCATGTCAGTAGTTCATATCAAAACCACGATATCCCTTAACTGTTTTGAGCAGTGTATTTCCATTAGCAAGCTTTGTGCAAGGTCAATGGTCTCAGATGTTTAAAAGACATAATAAAAAAAAGAACATTTGCACATAAACTGGAACTTTAAATCTACAGCTGGTAAACTGATATATTAACATGCACTTTGTTGATTGAAATATGTACGGCAAAAAATATTTATTGTTCCACATAGTTTTCATGTCGTGTTTAAAATTTCAATTTGTAGACGTAGATGTGTGACAGATTTCCGCTAATTTAAAAATATGTTTGACAACGCGTTTCGCAGTTACGAGATTAATTTCCAGGAAACAGTTTACTCTTTAAGAGAAATCCTCCAATTGGACTGCATATTTCACAGTACTTTTTAAGGAATGTTTCTCTGCCAAGTGCTTTTTAAAAGTAGTAACAGATAACTCAGAGAAACACCACCACTTCACTATTGTCTATATCAGCAAATATTTGTTTTCAGTGAAAAATCTGGTTTAATAAATTATTCATTTTTAATTTTCACATTAAATATATCAACTAAATTGAAGTGGAATTGACTTAAAATGAAAGTAAATTAAAAAACAGAGTTTAAAATGAGGAGAAAAAGTACTCAATCGACAATGAACATGTGATTTGCTCTCTGCGGGGAAAATGGTTCTGTTTGGTTAACCGTACCCATTGCGAAGACTTCTGAAGCATCTGCTTTGCGCTGGCATGTGCCTTATTCAACAAGCACTTAGCAACAGCTAAAATGCACTCAGCGTGAGGATCATGGTAATGACGTCACTGCAGTTCTTGTTAAGGTTATGGTTCTGATGTCGTGAAGCACACAGAGAGAGAGAGAGAGAGAGAGAGAGAGAGAGAAAGACTTTTATAAACTCTTTTGACCAGATAGTTCCGTGTAATAAAGTCCTCCTCAGTCAGCCATATTGCGTATCTGCATTTGAGTATTCATCTTCGCTTGGCACTGTAAAAAAAGCTTTCTTTATCGTTCATACTTTTTTATGAAATACAGCTGCATCATACTTTTATGGGATCCAGGTAAGTTACTATTTTTGCTTCTTTGTACTTGATAGGGAACTGGCATTCTTTGTCTTTATCTGTTTTTCAAATATCCAGAATGAGATGTTATTGCTCACATCACCTTCTGCGGCTTTAAGTACCAAACATTGACACGCCATATGAAACAAGTTAGTAAAATCATGCAATGCATAGATTATGATACGCTTTCCAACATGCCGGAAATCATTACATAAGTTATTAGGATAATGGCTGTGAAATAAATATCTCTCCTGTGTCCTGACCTTTGACCTCATTTATGATATTAAACAGAACCGATTCAGTATACCTCCGGAACAACATGATAAGGTTTTGTCGCAATCGAAGCATTTTTACGTAAGTTATGACGCTAAGGGCAATGGAATGGATCCCACTCCTGTGTCCCGATCTTTGACCCCATTTTGTCCATTTTCATTACAATTTGACCCCAAGTGGTCTCCTACCACATACTAGAATTTCATCGAAATAGAAACATGTTTACGCAAGTTATGACGCATAAGGGCAATGCAATGGATCCCACTCCTGTGCCCTCACCTTTGACCCCATTTCGTCCATTTTTAGTAGAATGTATTCCACGGTGGTCTCCTACCACATACTAAAATTTCATCGAAATCGAACCATTTTTACGCAAGTTATGAAGCATAAGGACAATGGAATGGATCCGACTCCTATGTCGTGGCCTTTGACCCCATTTCGTCCATTTTCAATAGGGTTCGTCCCCAAGTGGTTTCCTACCAGATACTAAACTTTCATCGAAATCGAACCATTTTTACTCGAGTTATCGTGCGGACGGGCAGACGGACCGTCCGCACGATAACTCGAGTAAAAATATATATCTTTTTCTACGCTTTCCAACCTTAGGTTGGAAAGCGTAGAAAAAGGATATATTTACGTCATCACTTAGTCATTTGTCTGACTTTTGCCCAGGGCCCGATTTACACAGAATTAGGCCTTAGATACAGCACAAGATGAGGCCCCACACCCGTCCACATTCTTGAAATTTTAAGTGCAGTTGTCGCCACTATACATTATCAATGAATTTAAAAGTTGATTTAAGAAATGGAACACTGCAGGGGATAGTAGGAAATAATATTTGCTTTTATTAAACCTTAATATTAGCAAGGAAATTCGCACTTAATATAAACAGGTAAGTAAAGCATTATTTAGTGGTTTAGTATTGTTATTTTTGAATTTAAATATGTAATAATTAAAATATCCACAGATGTTAAGTTATTCATCCCCTTTTAATGTTATTTTTTACCATTAAACATGGTACAGACGGACTTTTGGGGGCAAGGAGTACTTCCTTGTAGCTGATTAATCACCTGTGATGTGTTCCATATTATAGTAGAATAATTCTATTAATAGAGGAATGATGCTTAGATTTGGGAAAAGGTGCATAACTGGTTAGTTCTTACACTCATAAAAGCACATTATTCAGCTCATTAATTCATTTAAATTTAGACCCAAGCAATTTTAAAATCTGATTCTTTACAATATGAAATACTCAAAGTGTCTACAAAATGTCTTGGCAATGCAAAACCTCTCTCTAGAAAGGTTATAACGTACAAGTCTGTCCGCGCTGAGCTAAGAACTCGCGTCTCCTCACTCTGGAGTAAGTCGCTCTTTCAACTGAGTAGCTACACGGACATGTGCTCTCTCTGCTATCTGCCTTTATCTCATGTGCGTCCTGCGGTGCAGGCACGCCACATCTCCCTCCTCCCCGAAAGAAAGCCGGGGGCATGGCCCACGAGTCAGCCGGGACCATGTCTCGCTGTAGGCAGTCATTCATGAAGAACGTACGTTGGAGAAATCCCAGTCAATTTGGTGTGTGGAACGTAACATCACACACATTTATTTGTTCGAAGCACTGAAGAAGGGATTCTCTTATTATTCTTGTCTCGCGGTGTGGAAATAACACCACACCATTGCGAGAAACATAACAGCCGGGTCATCGTGGAAGTTCGGGCGCCAATATAACGTACAAGTTTGTCCGCGCCGGGCATCGAATCCGGGTACGCTTCACTTTCGGAGTAAGTCGTTCACCCGATTGAGCTACGCGGACTGGGCTCTCACTGTTATCAGCCTTTATTTCATGTGCGTCCTGCGGGGCAGGCACGTCCCATCTCCCCCCTCCCCCCGTCCGCGGAGCAAAATTGGGAGAGTGACTTACTCCGAAGTGAGGGGACCCGCCTTCGATGCCCGGCGTGTACAAATTTGTTCGTTATAGTGTATCATCATCATCAGCATCGTCATTGTCAACAATTATCAATCCACTGCTGGACGAAGGTCTCTCCAAGTTTCCTCCACAACGGTCTGTCTTGTGCCAGTCTTCTCCATGTCACTCCCGCATACTTTCAAATTTCATCCCCCCATCTCCCACGTGGTCTTCTTCTGGGTCTTTTCCTGTCCCTTGGAATCCAATCTAAAGTTTCGGCTGTCCATCGATGGTCTGTCCTGCTGGCAGTATGTCAAGCCCATTGCCATTTCAGGGATTTAACTCTGATCATGATGTCTTCCATTCTTGACATTTTTCGGATCCACGAGTTCTTCTTCTTATCTCTCCTGGTGACACCAAGCATGCACCTCTCCATGCCTCTTTGACTTGTCTGCAGCCTTTGTATGTCTCTTTTAGTTAAGGTCCACGTCTCTGCACCATACGCAAGCACTGGAAGGATGCATTGATCAAACACTTTTCTTTTAAGACATAATGGCATATTGCTCTTGAAAATTATGCTGTTTCTTCCAAAAGCTCTCCAGGCAAGCTTTGTACGCCGATTGATTTCTTCATCAATGTCTCCCTCACTTGATATCTGCTGTCCAAGATAGACGTACGTGCCTGTTATCTCCAGCTTTTCTCCATCAATCGATAAATCTTCATTTCGTGTAAAAGCATTGAACATCACTTTTGTCTTCTGAAAGTTCATTTTTAATCTCACTTCTCTACTCTTGTCAGCAAGTTCTTGGATCATACTCTGCAGCTCTGATGGGGTAGTTGCAAAAATGACTATGTCATCAGCAAAACGGAGGTGGGTTAGATAATCTCCATTAATCTTTATCCCTTTGTTTTCCCAGTTCAGTGATTGAAAGACATTTTCCAATGTGGCATTAAAGAGCTTCGGAGATATGGTGTCACCTTGTCTCACTCCCTTTCCAATTTTTATGTGTGTTGTATTTTCAAACAGCCGAATCTTTCCACTTGCATTTTCATAGATGTTATTAATAATATTAATGTATGCATCTTCAATACCGCAGGATTTCAGAGCCATTGCAACTGCTGATGGTTTCACCGAATCAAAGGCTTTTTCATAATCGATAAAAGCCATGCACAATGGAAGTACATATTCCCTCCCTCTTTCAATTAGTTCTCTCAATACGTGGATATGATCTATTGTGCTGTAGCCACTCCTGAATCCAGCTTGTTCTCTCGGTTGAGCCATGTCCAGTGTTACCTTCAAGCGGTGTGAAAGAACTTTAGTGAAGATTTTATAAACCACTGATAGGAGTTATAGTGTATAGTACTGTATATATAGGAATATAGCACATTTATATTTCATCTGAAAGTTTCAGAGGAAAAGCACTGCGATTTTCCTGCCTTATCCGTCACTCAGATTTGAAATTAAATGACTCCATATAAATCAGTTTTTACAAGTTCTGATTTTTAACCTAGTAAAAACACCAGCGTTAATCTTCATTTCCGGGGAAAAAATTTTTTCCCCGAAATGTTTTTGTTTTTCATTCATAATATTTATTATTAAAAAGAAAAGCATTATTTTTTTGTTTTGTTTTTTTGCATTGACATTCAGGCGCCCCAGGAAATACTATGCCCAGGCCCGAGCCTTGCGGCTTTAGGCGTAAATCAGGTCCTGCTTTTGCCTGATGTGTAACTTTGCCACCATGAGGACGTAAATGCAGACTACTGAATTTAAAATACAGGCTTCCTCTGCTTTCCGAAAGTAAAGCGTTTCTATTAAACCTTTCGTAAGCCGAAATGACGAAAACGAAGAAGCAATTGGCATTAATTTATATGGAGAAACATTTTGAGCGTTCCCAAACCCAAATCATAACCAACCAAATCATACCAAATAGCACACAAAACTTAAAATAACACTGCCATAATAGTAAAAGTAGAAATGATATGATAAATATACACAGCCTATTGATAAATACATACTTTATTCATTACTAAGGTGCGTCGCATAGATATAGAGACAGTCGAATTTGGCAATGCGAATATAGGTAGGAAGCTGAAGTGGTACCTAATTAGACATAACTCGAGATGACCGGATTGTGTGAAAAGAACACCACAAAGTGAA
Organism: Macrothele yani; assembly: GCA_039090855.1. NCBI lineage: Eukaryota > Metazoa > Arthropoda > Arachnida > Araneae > Macrothelidae > Macrothele > Macrothele yani. Next base: position 41,040,935 of record CM077004.1, read on the forward strand.
ATAGTGTAATTTTAGGTGTCTCATAAATATAAAGACAACTATGCAAAGTAGCCACATGCAAATGAGGTGTACAAATTAGCATGTTGTACGGCCGTAATTCGGTCCAGCGTACAAAAGACTGCAGACCTGCCGTCAGACATTCATTCGCCGAAATGCCACGCAACAGTCAACTTTCTGGTGAGGAGGTGCAGAAGATCTGGAGACTGAGAGCAAATGGATTGCCTGTAGCGAAAATTTGTAAAGCCATGGGGAGAAGTAGGGCAGTCATTTATAAGACTTTATCGAAACGTGGTGCGTTGACTGCCAGAAAACGGCCTGGAAGACCTCGAATAACAACCAAACGAGATGATCGTGCCATCATGCGTTTAGTTTCCTCCCAAAGGTTATCACTCGTCAAGGTTCTCGGAGTGATGGTGTCACCGTCTCAAAGGACACAGTTCATCGACGTATCAAGGAAAGCCGCAACATCGTGCTCTGTAAAATGCGCCGTCTGCCACACTTCACGCGGCGACACAAGGAAGCTGGATTGTTATGGACAAGCAGCCACATGCACTGGACGGACGAGTGGATCACAACTATTTTCTCCGATGAGAAAAAGTTCAACCTGGAGGGCCCTGACGGTTGGAACTGCTATTGGCAAGATTTACGACACGAGCCACGCACCTTTTTCAGCAGACAGAAGGGAGGGGGATCTGTGATGGTTACGTTCAATGGGACAACGGATATCGCTTTCCTGCAAGGCTGGCAAAACTCCGAAACGTATCAGGACATACTCAGCAGCCACCTTCTACCGTTTGCCGAAACTCTAGCGGGTGTTGATTATCTGTTCCAGCAAGACAATGCCTCTATCCATCGGTCTGCATCAACGAAAAGCTGGTTTAACACTCATCATGTGACCGTAATGGATTGGCCAGCACTCAGTCCAGATCTAACCCTATCGAGAACCTCTGGAGTATCCTCGCTCGTGATGTGTATGCGAATGGACGGCAGTACAAGTGTGGTGGCATTGAAAGAGCAGATTGAATGAAGCTGGTACGCACTCCGTCCAGAACACTTAGATCACTTGGTGGACAGCATGCCCAAGCGGGGTTTCAGTGTTATTCGGAACAACGGCTCCACTATTCGTACCGGATGTGCTCATAACTAGTAAGTCTTTATATTTTTGAGACAGCGTATTTCTGTTTTTTCTTGAACTTGGCGTTGGAATTGTTATTTTTCCGTCAAACTATTGTGCAGCTGCTTGTCCTATGCTATTTTTGCTATAAATATGAGGTGTACATTTCAGCTCGTTGTTTATTCGAAAATTAGTTCTGTCTCTATATTTATGCGACGCACTATAGATGCCGACTAAAAGAGACCACTTTTCTACTAGTAATATATATAAACACCTCTAGATCTAATTAAATAACAAGGAATTGTACACCAACTGTACTTAAATAGTATAACTATACTAGTGATCCGAATTTCTTGGCGTAGAATTCATCTAGTTGAAGCTTTTGCACATCAACCAGATGGCGTTTTCAAGGAAGGTAGACAGCAAACTGCAAGCTGAATAATAGAACGCAAGAGAAATGACCGCTGTGCGTCTCACATGCTTCTTTGTAGAAGACTCAGCCTCTGGTGAGATAGGTATTACCGCGATATTTTTCATATTTCGAATAATATTGGTAATTCTTGTGGAAGATACTTGAATTAAGGATTATTCAAATTATTGCATTAATTAATCAACCCTGACAAAAATTCCTATATTGCCGCGTCAAGCTCTGTTTGGAAACTTGCGGGCATAAATTTACTGATTGATTTCGATCGTCTAAAGTGGCAACAGTGACACTGGGTATCTTTGGTTAGGTGACCCAGACTTATCTTTATGACATGTACGCTTTGTGTTTTCATATGAACTCGTATGAGGTTGTCGCACGAGCTCACATGCCGCAATGAAGTTAGATTTTAAATTAATATACCAGAAACCTATACGTTTTACCATCGTACCTCGTAAGAAATGTATTTACTTTGAGTTTAACATATGTAAATCACTGAATACAAATTCGCGGAGCCGCAAGTGAAAAGAAAGACACGTTTTGTTGTGAGATCAACTTAAAAATTTATTCTTGCATATTCCTAAACTGATTTGTAATTTAATGGTGGGGACAGATAAGTTATACTGAAGCACATCGCTTCAAGTACTTTTCAGTTCAATATGCTAACTTTGCTTTCAGTATACGGTTCATAGATTCCTTACCAATCCTTCTCGTACGGGTGAGCGATATTACTTTGTTCTCATTTCCATATTATTGATATTATTTAAACAAGCAATGGATTGAAATGTTTGGAAGATGTCTTTCCCATAGTCGTCTACTTCTGATCTCTGGGATTCAGGTGTGTTGATCACTCAGCTGTTTTTGATGCCTTCATCTACCTGCCCTGGCGGGTATCCTACCATGGATAAAACTCAGCTAACGACCTTCTTCGCTTTCTAAAACCCCTGGCAAAAATTATGGAACCACTTCCACATTAACATGGAGGTACATAGTAGGAAGTATGTAGAAACGACATAAAGGAAGTAGGCCAAACGAAAACATAATTTAATGAAAGCTGCACGTCTAAGCTACCGACAGCAGGACTAACATAAAGGAACGTAGAATATCTAACTGAAATGCATAATGATGTGTAGCAAAACGTGTGGGAAATAATTGTACACTCATCGACATCAGAGGAAAAAAATTGGAATTAGTACATATAGGACATGGTATTTATCCACTTTAATAGTTTGTAACTCCCTGACGAGCTTTGATGATAGCCTGATTCCTTTAAGGCATAGATCTCACTAATGAAAAACGATAGTCACTATCAAGCTACTTCCAACTTTTCCGAGCAGCAATCACCAGATCAGCTTTGCGACATGGAGTTTCCGCCTGGACTAGTTTCTTCAATTTGCATCATGTATTCTCAATGGGATCTAGATCCCGACTGTTTGCTGGCCATGTCATTGTACTTATATGTTGTTCGCGAAGAAATTGTTGCACACTTTTGGCCCCTGTGACATGAGACATTATCATCTTGAACTATGACTCCATCATCGCCAAAATCATTTTCAGTTGATGGAATGACAAAGTTCTGTAAAATATCAATGTATACTTGCGCATTGACTGTTTCTGTGATGATTTTCATCTCACCTGGTCCTTCACCAGTCATTCAATCCCATATCACGAGTGACTGGGGAAACTTCACTGTTTTCTTGATGCAGTTATCCTTATAAGCTTCATTAGCTCGTCGCCAGACAAACGTTCCCGCGTCATCTCCACGGCCAATGCACATCCATAATTCATCACCGAATACCACTTTCATTCAATCCTGTACAGACCATGATTGTTTTCCTTTGGCGAACTGGAAACGTCTTTTCTTTTGGTTAGTAGTCAAAGCTGGTTTCTGTTCTCCTTTACTGCAAGAAAATCCCATCTCCTTCAAACACGGTTTAGTACAGTACACTGTTCTGTCACCCACATCAACACCTGTGTCCGCCAACTTTGTGTTCATTTGTGTTGTTGTATATTCATGGTTTTGAAGACGTATTTCTATTACTTTTCTGTCCTTATGTTTTCCTTGGGCGACCGCTGTGTTACCCTCTTATAACCGTCCCGTTCTATTTATACTTCCACCAAATTTTCGCGACCGCCGACTGCGAACAACCAACATATTTTGCCACATCTCTTATCGATATTTCTTCTTAAAGACGCTTAACAATCGTGTCCCTCGTTTCCATCGATAACTCCCTCTTAGGCACCATTCTGTTACTGCAGCAACAGCGGGATACTGCTAACTCTCAGCCACAACTACTCCTTTTTATCGCCACATTCATTGGCATATTCTAAACGCGTGCTGTTGCCAGATTCCATATGCAATCGTTGATTCTATAATTTTTCCCTCCTATGTCGGTGAATCAACAATTTTTTTTTTATTTTTTTTTTTTTTGAATGGAGGTTTAACGACCACCGTGAGCAACTCAATGGGCTATAAGCAGTCGCCCGTCCCTAATTTAGAGTCACTGGTTCCAGGGAAGGGAGAGAGCCAGTGCCGGAAGACAAACACAACATCCATGCCTCACCGGGATTCGAACCGGGACCCCTTACGGACGAATGATCAGAGGCCAGCGCCTTAGACCACTGCGCCACCGGGGTGGCAACAATTATTTCCCACACGTATTGTTACACATCATTATGTATTTCTGTAAGATACTGTACTTCCCTTTATATCAGATATGGTATCTGCAGCTCAGATGTGCAGCTTTCATTAAACTGTGTTTTCGTTTCTTCAACTTTCTTTGTGTCGTTTCTACACATTGCGAACTATGTGCCCCACTGTTCATGTGGTGGCGATTGCAAAATGTTTTTCCATGGGTTGTAGGTACCGTAAATCTTCAATCTTGGATAGTACTTTTTTCAATTTACCCACTTTTCGACTTCAGTGAACCTTTTGTACATCTCAGCATCTTTTCGAATCTCTCGGCCCAAAGTCGAAAGAGACCCAAAGACCTCTCGAAAATAAGACTTCAAAGGCATCTAAAAGAGCCGCTGTGACCACTATGGCCGATATATGACGACAATGCTCATACCCCTGATTGAATAATCTGCTCACGACCCCTACTTTTGCAAGTTTTTCCTTTTTATTTCTCCATCGTTTTCGCTTTCCATGTACCCCCGAAGAGTCGACACTCTCTGGAGCTTATCTGCGATCCTAATTAGCTACTTGAGTTCTCTTTGATCACTTATGATTCGCCTTCCCGTGCGAAAGGTGACCACCGGTCACTTCTGTCAGATGTTTTTCTGTCTAGCTGAACATCTGCCGGGTTAAGCCCTTTGAAAATTTATTTGGCCATAACTGTCATTTTGGTTTAGGGTTTCTATTATCTAGATATTCTGGAGCACAACTTTAAGCCCTTGCTGTCATCTATACTCACTCGCTGGCCCCGTGGGTTACATTCCCAGACACAGGAACAACCGGATGACAGTTATTAGGTATTTTGTACGTCCCTTTATACTGTAACAGTCCCGCTGTCTGTAGCTGAGATGTGCTACAGACAGACTGGTTATTATGCACAAACCATAAACTCTGAAGTGCATCTCGACACTCTGGATAATTCTGTCCTACCAACAATGAGGCAGTATTGTGGAAATGACCCTTGTCTCTTCCAACATGATCCAGCTCCCTGCCACACTGCACCGCGTGTGCTGGACTAGTTTCTTGAAGGTGAGGTGGAATTGTTAGACTGGCCTGCTCAGAGTCCTGATCTTAATCCATCTCTAGGATGAACTGAAGCGACGGATACGAAATAGAATACAACGACCGTTTTTGCTCTTCACTCTGGCAGCAGATTTGTTGGAAGAGATCAACCGGAAATTGGTTGATAGTATGCCTCAACCTTTTATCGCTGTCATACAAGTAAAAGGCAAACCGCCTAACTATTGATTGCGATAATAAAGCCACTTGTCCCAAAACACTGTGGTGTCCAAATACGTGTGATAATATAGTGTACCCTGAGTGACCATTGAATTCTGACCACCTACGTAACTCTTCGTAGGTCCTACTTTCGCCCTCAGTACAATAGCTATCCGACGTGGCATCGATTCGATAAGACGCCGGTAGCTGTTGAGAGATATGGCCAACCAAGGTGTGTGTAATGCGGCCTTCGGTGTAGTTATGAAGGTGATTGGTGTTTCCATACACCTGATATGCCGTTCCATAGTGTTCCAAAAGTGCTCTGTGGGATTGATATCGGGGGAGTGCAGAGGCCAGTCGATATGTTGGAAGGCTTAACTGTGCCCCTCAAACCATTCCTGTACGACATTTGACTCTGCGCATTGCCATCCATTCGGTAAAAAGTGCAACATTGGTGGATGTACAGAGTCAGCAAGCAATTCACCATAGTGGGCACCAATCCTACGTTGTTCCATGCATCATGGGTCCAAATTACTGCCAGATAAGCATGCCCTACGCCATACAACCGCTTCCATCGGCTTGCACTGTGGAGACCATTCACAATGGATCGAGGGACTCATGTTGTTTGCGCCAAATATGAACATGGCCATCCACGAAGTGGAAGTAAAAAAAGGCGACTCGTCAGAGTAGCACACATTTTCCCAATCATCCGACATCCAGCTTGTAAGGCCGACCCGGTGGCGCAGTGGTCTAAACGATGGCTTCTGACCATTGGTCCGAAATGGGTCGGCGTTCGAATCCCGGCGAGGCATGGATGTTGAGTTTGTCTTACGGCATTGGTTCTCTACCTTCCCAGGAACCAGTGACCCTAAAGTAGGGACGGGCGACTGCTTATAGCCCACTGAGTTGCTCACGGTGGTCCTCAAACCTCCAACCAACCAGCTTATATGTGATCTATACACTATGCGAGTCTTTTGCGCCGATGAACCGTTGTTAGGAGAGGATGTCTTTTGGGTCGTCTGTTGTTATAGCCCATACGTGTGAGCGTGCGACGCATGATCACGACAGATACTGTTTTGGTTTGATCTCTGTTGTATTGGATAGTCAACTGTTGAACAGTGTTGTGAAGGCGTTGGCCTCTGATCATTCGTCCGTAAGGGGTCCGGGTTCGAATCCCGGTCAGGCATGGATGTTGTGTTTGTCTTACGGCACTGGCTCTCTCCCTTCCCTGGAACCAGTGACCCTAAATTAGGGACGGGCGACTGCTTATAGCCCATTGAGTTGCTCACGGTGGTCGTTAAACCTCCAATCAAAAAAAAAAAAAAAAAAAAAAAAACAGTGTTGTGTCTGTTGGTCTGCACGAGTCATCGGATCGGCGCTCATCTCTCACATCAAACTTTCGCTACCCTGTGCAGTTTTCCCTCGCGGTCGTTTGACCGTTTTCAGCCTTGTCGGTATTCACTTTAACTACAGGCTCTTGACGAAAGAACCACCAGATCAGCCGTTTGGGAAATCGAGACAACAGTTCTCTAGCTCCCACAATATGTTCTTTCTCAAAGTCCGACACATCCATCCGTGTACACATCACGCTCCGAATTTTACTACATAATGCTGCATTCATACCTTATATATGCTACGTCGGTGGACTAACCCCGCTCTCTTAGAAATCATGTGGTCAACGGGCCTGATCCACTTTTTGATATGGGTGGTCATAATTCGGTGATCACTCGGTGTAGTTTCCGGGTTGTTCCATGTATCATTTTTGATCATAATTAACACCTTTTCAAATGTTGTGGTAGCAATTTTCTTGTTCCCTTTATCATTTTTGATCATAATTAACACCTTTTCAAATGTTGTGGTAGCAATTTTCTACTAATCAGCTTTCTAGTTGAATAACAATGTCTTCAACGATACTGTATGTGGAGAGCTACTTGTTACGAAGAATGAACGCAAGTCTTCATTACTGTTTCGTCCATGGGACCCTACCGATAGGTTTTATCGTGTTTTAGGCAATAAGTGAGGTTAATGTATGCAGACATTTACGACCTTAAACCTTACACCTGCTTGTAGCTCTTCTCACAAGCTTTTCCGTCATTTTGTCCACCCCTGTATGTTACAGCAGAATTCAATTAAGAATAAATTGTTAACCGATTACTCATGAAGGCTATTTTGCAGTGGCGTCTCCAATACTAAACAACTGTGGAAGATGATTATACGCCATGGACGTAATTCAGTTCTCCCGAACGCATACATCCCTACATCAAACCGCAATTTGGGAGAGAAAGCTATCGGATTTATTTCACATTTACGCCAGCTGCTCTGCGCACATAGGGTAGACGAGGAGAAAGACGAGTTCTAGGGAGAGAAAAATAAGTTCAAAGTAATAAATGCTCATCAAGACCATCGGGCGCAATTTATATGGTATGTCATGATTTCGTGAAAAATGGACCTTCATATTGAGCCACCGCTGTGAGCTCTCACTGAGACGGGATGAAATAACGTCCTGAAAAAGATGATAGATGGGGAAAACACATCTGTATTCTTCCCGTAATTTCCTTTTGTCAAGGGATCTAGCTTAATGGGCACCGCTAATAATAGCGCAGAAATGCAGTTTTTATATATGTGAGAAACGGGAGAGTTAAGAATGTTGTCTGAGAAATCCGGTCTCAATAAAGTTCCACTAACAGTGCAATCAGTCACACAAACACGCATCGCAAAAGTAAATTTTTACCACGCCAATTTTCAGAACATTTTTAATTTAATGCCCAAATTATAAGAAAAGAATTAAAAAGATGGCCATCCACGTTTGCTCTTCCTGATATAAATATATTTACGGATGAATATTGTGACGTAATACAGAGGTGAAAGCATGTGTCAAGACGACAAATATGCAGACACTCTGTCCGCGTAGCTCGGTTGGGAGAGCGACTTACTACGGAGTGAGGGGACAAGGATTTGATGTCAGTAGCCGACAAACTTGTGTTTTCACAATATTTACACCGCCTTTTAGTTTGTGGGCCCATTCAGGGAATATGATTCTTTTAGCAAAAGAAACTTCTTCTATGTACAAAACTGATGGCTGTTTACAGGTCAATAAAAGTATTAAAAAACACCTAATTTTTTTATGCTGCGGAGTTGCCATTTATCTCAGAATTCGAGGGGAAGACTACACTGTAAAAAATAAGTGGTATGAATTTACGGAAAAAAATTCCTGAAAATAACGTGCTGCAAAATTGCCGGTAGGTTTCCGTCTTTTAACGAAGATTTTAACTTTTCTAGCTCTTTCAGCAGCAGCGATTCTTTTTGCCTAGTGAGTTTCGAACCGAAGTCATCTGGGTTGATTCAACGGAAGACGCGAGTGCTACTGTTGAGCCAGAAAGACCCATGAATCACACTCACGTACAAGGTAGAGCTGTGATCGCGTGATCATGAAATGTTTTTTTGTTATTAATGCGGGAGAATTAGCCGTTTATTTTGTGTTGGAGCTTATTATTTTTCTGAATAGGTTTTAAATTATTTATTAATTTTTTTTTGTAGGAGGACTTTTCACAAATTACGAGTTTCTTTCATCGCGATTTTTCGAAGCAGCAGAATGCTTTGGAGCTCGAAATCTTTTTAAACTGACAATGACTTCAATTATATTTAAGAAAAGTTTAAATGTACTGCTTTGTAGTTTTATATTACAAGACTCCTAAATATACAATTTACACTTCATAAGCTGTAATTGCTTTGTCTTAAGGAGCCTCAGAGGTCCATAGACATCTTATAATCACATATCATCATCATCATCATCATCATTGTCAACCATTATCAATCCACTGCTGGACGAAGGTCTCCCCAAGTTTCCTCCACAACGGTCTGTCTTGTGCCAGTCTCCTCCATGTCACTCCTGCATACTTTCGAATTTCATCCACCCATCTTCCATGTGGTCTTCTTCTGGGTCTTTTCCTGTCTCTTGGAATCCAATCTAAAATTTCGGCTGTCCATCGATGGTCTCTCCTGCTGGCAGTATGTCCAGCCCATTGCCCTTTCAGGGATTTAACTCTGATCATGATGTCTTCCACTCTTGTCATTTTTCGGATCCACGAGTTCCTCTTCTTATCTCTCCTGGTTACACCAAGCATGCACCTCTCCATGCTCTTTGAGTTGTCTGCAGCCTATGTATGTCTCTTTTAGTTAGGGTCCATGTCTCTGTACCATACGTAAGCACTGGAAGGATGCATTGATCAAACACTTTTCTTTTAAGACATAATGGCATATTGCTCTTGAAAATTATGCTGTGTCTTCTAAAAGCTTTCCAGGCAAGTTTTGTACACCGATTAATTTCTTCATCAATGTGACCCTCATTTGATATCTGCTGTCCAAGATATACGTACGTGTCTGTTATCTCCAGCTTTTCTCCATCAATCGATAAATCTTCATTTCTTGTGAAAGCATTGAACATCACTTTTGTCTTCTGAAAGTTCATTTTAATTCCACTTCTTTACTCTTGTCAGCAAGTTGCTGGATCATACTCTGCAGCTCTGATGGGGTGGTTGCAAAAATGACTACGTCATCTGCGAAACGAAGGTGGGTTAGAAAATCTCCATTAATCTTTATCCCTTTGTTTTCCCAGCTCAGTGATTGGAAAACATTTTCCAATGCGGCATTAAAGAACTTCGGAGATATCATGTCACCTTGTCTCACTCCCTTTCCAATTTTTACGTGTGTTGTATTTTCAAATAGCCGAATCTTTGCACTTGCATTTTCATAGATGTTATTAATAATATTAATGTATGCATCTTCAATACCGCAGGATTTCAGAGCCATTGTAACTGCTGATGGTTTCACCGAATCAAAGGCTTTTTCATAATCGATACAAGCCATGCACAATAGAAGTTCATATTCCCTCGCTCTTTCAATTAGTTCTCTCAGCACGTGGATATGATCTATTGTGCTGTATCCACTCCTGAATCCAGCTTGTTCTCTCGGTTGAGCCAGTGTTACCTTCAAACGGTGTGAAAGAACTTTAGTGAAGATTTTATACACCACTGATAGGAGGTTGATAGGTCTGCAGTTCCTGAGATCCTCAATGTCACCTTTTTTATGTAGCAGGATCATTGTAGCGTTGTTCCAATCCTCAGGAATCTTCCCTTCATTAAGGCATCGAGTGAAAATAAAATTTGAGCGAGTACTGTTTCGATTTCTCCACTTGCTTCTTGTATGATGTCTACAGAAATTCCATCTTCTCCTGGAGCTTTCCCCCGCTTCATGTTCTTGATTGCATGTGCAACTTCTGCTGGGAGGACTGGAAGAACTCTGGTACGGTACCTTGCATGATGTCTGGAATACATGTATCATCCCTTTCATATAATTTGGAGTAGAAATCTTTCACTCTTGTCAAAATTTCGCCTCTATTTCTTGTTACAGAACCATCTTTATTTCTCAGAGCCATAATCTGTTTTCTTCCCTTACTGAGTTGTGCTTTTGCTATCTTTAGGCTTTGGTTGTTTTCAATTGCTTTCCTCATTAGTTCACAGTTGAATTTCCTTACGTCTTCAGCGATACTTTTTCGTACTGTCTTGCATAGCTCTATATATTCCACTTTGGAAGTCCCACCTTCTTTAGTTGTCCTCATCTCTCTTCTTTTTGCATCAACATTTTGGTTTTTCCTGATAATTTGTTCACTTGCAACTTGTTCTTACACCCAGCTAATTTTGTTGCTGTTTCCATAAGAGCTTTGGTTACTTTTCTGTTAACTTCAGAAATATCCACTTCTTCCGATGTTAGTCCTTCTAAAGCAGAGAGTCTGTTCTTCAGTTCCAACTTGAAGGTATCATGGTGTTTTTTAAGGTTGGTTATGTCAATATATTTTGTTTGTCTTATGAGCTTGCTACGTTCGAGTTTAGTGTTGAGGTGCATCTTACATCTCACCAATGTATGGTCACTACCTGTGTTGAATTTGTTTAGCACACTGCAGTCTTCTATGACGAATATTTTGTTACACATAATAAAATCAAATTCACTTGTCGCCCCATTTGGATGTCTCTATGTCCATTTCCTGTGTGGCTTTTTCTTGAAAAAGGAGTTCAAGATGAAAAACCCTTCTGCCTCTGCAAACTCTACGAGAGTATTTCCACGCTGGTTTCTGTTGCCGTGACCGAATTCACCTACTGAAGTTTCATTCTGTTGCCGTTGCCCTATTTTTGCATTGAAATCTCCCATAATTATCTTCAAGTGCTGCTTACCTTTATTATTTAGATGACGGATTTCCTCATAAAATTCAATTTCTTCTTCAGGATGACTTGTGGTGGGTGCATAAGTTTGAATAATCTGTGCCTGGTATCGTCTCGAGAGTTGGATAACAAGCCGTGCAGCTCTGTCAGAGGAACTTTCAACTTCTACAACTTTATCCTTCAGTTTCTTGTTTATTATAAATCCAACACCACTAGTTCTGCCAGTATCTGTCCCACGATAATAGAAGAGATGTCCACTTTTCAGTTCAATGAGATCTTCTCCTTTTCTCCTTATCACTTAGCCCGACGATGTCCCACTTGATCCTTTGTAGTTCCTCTTCCAATTCAAGAAGCTTTGAATCAGAAGATAGGGAGCGTCCATTATACGTAGCCAAGGTCAGCATCAGATGGCAGCCTAGTCCGGTCCTCCGGGGATTCTTAGCAACCTCTGCCTTCATGTCGCACTGGCCGCTGCCTTGGCCAGGTGCATTCCAGCTGCCGGAGACTGAGGGCCAAGATTTAAGTTGTGGAGTCATTTTGGAGGGGTTTGGCCATAACTCACCACGCTGGCCAAGCGGGTTGGTGAGTATGGGAGAGAATTTCCTCTAATCCCGATGGTATAGTTTTACCGCTATTGGCGGTCGTCAGAGCCCCTTTAGTGGGAACAGGATGCACCACGAGAAGGCGGGGTCGACGTTTGTCAAGGAGAGGCTGTGATGTTACGCATCACCTGACACGGTAACGCAAAAATCGTTGGTGCGCAAAGTAAGGGAGAGTGGAAGAAATATCCAGAATGAATAGAACTAACACCGTCTTTACACGATTTAAAATTAATTAAAAATCGATAATTTAGAATTATTAAAGAATTTATTTGAAATCGATTTAAATAGGACGCACACCGTCTTTACACGATTTAATTTTTAAATTGTGTAAAGACGGTGTGTGATTCTACATTACTACACGAAAATCATATTATTCTTCACGAAATATTCAATGCCACAACCATCAACATTTCATGCGATATGCTACCCACAATGTTCGATCTTGCTATAGAACTTCAAAATTAGATCCTCCGACAGACGATTGAAATTGAATAGTTAATTATTCCCACGAATCTCTCTGATTACAGGAAATTTTCAGTCTAACGGACGCGAAGAAAAGTGAGAAAAGAAATTTTTCGTTAATATACAAAAGAAATTCTGGAAAGTTTCTGAAAATTCGAAATTTTCCGTTAACACCTCTTAAAAATGGCAATTTGTTGTGAATATAAGAAAGGAAGTTTCTGAAAATTGAAAATTTTCCGTTAACACCTTTTAAAAATGACAATTTGTCGTGAATATAAGAAAAGAAGTTTCTGAAAATTGAAAATTTTCCGTTAACACCTCTTAAAAGTGGCAGTTATCGTGAATATAAGAAAGGAATTGCGGAAAGGTTTCAAAAAATTCAGAATTTTCCTGGCGTACGAAAAATCCGTGAAATTTAGGGTTTTTTCCGTTTTTTCACGGAAAAGGAATCACAAGTAGACTTCGTTAATTCATAACAGGAATCACGAAAAATGGCTCGTGAATTTCAGAAAACTTTTTACATAGTAGTAACCATAGCATGTGATCGTTGACGATGAAGGCATTTTCCTGAGTTTAAAGCCTTGTTTAAATATCTTTTTTATCATATCCTACTGAATAGTAATTTTAAGAGAACTTTTTTATCAGAAATTTTATACGTCCATCAAATCCAGTTTTATCAGTATCTTTCAGTTACATTATCATGTTATGCCAAATGAATTTTCAGTTAAGGACCGTACGATGTTTATGAAATGTTTGCCCAAATTTTAGAAACTTGTTTTTCCGACTTTGGAACCAGGAGTGGCTGAATGGCTAGAGCCATCGCCTTCCAATCAGATGGTTGTGGGGTAGATCCCAGTATGGTTGTGTTGTTCTGAACCCCTAAATATGCGTCGGATGGGCACGTTAAGCCGTTCGACCCTGGGTACTGAACTTCCTGCCACAAATAATGTCGTTTATGTCTTTCCCCCTTGCGTAACCTTTTCTGTGGTATTGATCGTTGTGACGTCATAGTCCGGTTCTCCCAACTATAACGACTCGTCTTGTCCATCTGGCACGCCTATTTTTCTGGCCTGCCTAACTTCTTCCCTTTCGCGAGCTTCTAAGTGCCATCTCAAGTCACTCCCTACTTCGTCCAACTACAATGTCGCATGTCGGGCTTCTAAACCTAGGGGCAAGCCAGCCATGCAAAAACGGAGTGTCTGTTATTGTATCTCCACAAACTGAAACGATACAAATACTACGATGGATGCTGATGGCGGAGAAAAGTCATTTAACAAACACAGGGCCTGAAATGCTTTACTACAAAGATATATAGACCGATGAGCTATTCCATTATGACCACCCCCAGCCTAGAGAAATGAACTAGCCCGGAGACCAAACCGTAGCGCAGATGAAGTTCACTGAGCAGTATATATACAACCCGAAAACCGGCTTTCGGTTAGTAGAGTGTTCGGAGTCAGAATGGGAAAAAGCTGCCGATTTATCGGAGTTTGATAAAGGAAAAATTGTGATGGTACGACGCATCAGAACTCCGATCTTGGAAACGGTTCGGCTTTTGGGTTGTTCATGTGCCGCTGCAGTGAGTACGTATCAAAAGTGGTGCACAATTGGGAAAACGACGAACTGTCCTCTATCCGTGTGTTGTCCGCAGAGGGGAGCGGAGAGTATCGCACATGGTCCACAGCGACCATGTGCGATAGTCTCTAGTTAAGTTACGTATAGAGTTTCCGGCAGGGGGACATAAGAGTAAATTGCATTTTCCCCGAGATCCCTGCTTTCAAAACTGCAATTTGAAAAATTCTTCCTACACCGGATACAGCTCCTAATGGGTAATTTTTCCATATAATTTCTATTTTTTGGTCAAAAATAGTTAGCTACCACGGGGGCGTAAGTGCTAATTTCTGCTTCTGATGTATTTGCAGCAAAATCTGAGCTTCTAAAAACTCGACTAAAAAATTCTTTCATGGACCGATACCACTTATGACGATAAACCTTTTCGAAATATTTCCTTCCTGAAATAATGCATGATCCGTTAGGGGCTTAAAAGTAAATTGGGTTTGCCCCGATATCTCTACTTCTTAAAACCTCGATTTGAAAAATTCTTCGTAAATCGGATACAGCTCCTGATGGGAAATCTTTTGTATATAATTTCTAATTTTTGGTAAATAATTTTTTGGCCACCAAGGGCGTGAATGTTTACTTCCGCTTCTGATGTATTCCCAGCAAAATCTTACTTTCTAAAAGCTCGATTGAGAAAATTATTTCATAGACCGATACCACTTATGCCGATAAACCTTTTCGGAATATTTCCTTCTTAAAATAATGCATGGTTTCTCCGCCAGGGGGCGTAGATGTATATCTTATTTTTGTCAATATCTCTGCTTGTAAGAGTCCGATTTGATAAATTCCTTCCTTGTTTTGAGAGCGTTTCATGTGCTAAATGTTTCTCATATAATTTCAGAGTTTTCTTAACGCAAAAGTCTGCCACCAGAGGGCGTAAACTGAAATTTCCGTTTACAACAATATCTGCGGGACTAAAAACACGACTCAAAATCTTCTTTTCCGGTCAGATACAACAAACCATGCAAGCTCTGTGTATGTATTTTCTTTCCAAAATAATGCACAAATTCGCCGCTTGGTGGCGTAAAATTTTAATCTGTTTTTCTCAATATCTCTATTTGGAGTATTTTCACCTGGATCTCGCCCGTTGGATTTAACTGCTATATATATAGCTAGTGCCGTTTATGCCCACCAGATGGAGACGTCTCAGTAGCTGAGCCCATCTTACGGATTTATGATGTCAGAAGCTGACTTAAATACACATAGCACCGTGGATTGTTGGCCACCGTGGCGTAAATGTAACGCACTCGGCACGATACCGAGAGTTATGTTGGTTCAATTCCACAGCGGTCGGCTGAAAAACAATTTTTCGGATGCTGTGTGTTTCTGGAACGTGGAAAGAGCGATGTATTTATTTATTTATTAACTGTCGCCACGTATTTGGAGTATTTTCACCTGCTTCTACATGTGCGATTTGAAAATTTATTTCAACACCGGATGCCATTTACCTTGTAGAACATTTTAGGTTAGTGTATGGTGAGTTTTATAGTTCGCAATTCTGTCGGGTGGTGCTTGTGTACGCAGTTGTTTCTTCGCTTCTAAAAACCGTATTCAGAAACTCCTTTTTTACCTTATGCCATTCGCTACAATAGAGCATTATTCTCTTTAAATAATTCATAGATCTCCCGCAAATGGGGCGTAAAGATCGAAACCTTTTTCTCGCTGTCTCTTCTTCCGGGAGACGTATTTGAAAAGTTCTTTTCCTTAGCATAGCTTTCTCCATTAAGAATATTTTTCGCCTATTTTCAGCCTTTCCATTATGCAAACTTGTTGCGCTAGAAGGAGTGGAGTTATATCATGTTTCTTTCTACATGCATATTTTGTCTCTTAACTGTTCGATTTCAAAATATTTTTGTCTCTAATATTTCCTTGTGTTATGAGAAACTTTTTGAGCGCCATTTGTTAATCTTTGTAACATACTTTTTAGCTGCTGGTGGAACTAAGCACCTGTTTCTATTTTCGCATGTTTTATTGACTGTAGAAATCCGGTTGATTGTTTTCCAAACCAACTTTGAATCACTTTGATAACATTCATTCGCGTCAAAAAGGATTCAAGAGACGTGCTCATTACAACTGAAAATAATTCGGTGTCATCTTTCTTGTTTCGCATTTATTCACGAGAACATAGCAATCCTGACTTTCAGAAAAGTTCTAAATTGGCATAATGTTATAAAGCAGCTGGTACAGATAAACTAGAGTTTACTTTATGGAATTTAATTTCACTAACGAAATTATTCCTCTCTTCGTTCATTTCTTGTAAAAGAGAAATTTTCATGTACATTAGATTAGATTAAACTAAGTGCTATTTCGCCTTCCAAGCTTTTATCTTTTACATAAAATAAAAGATAAGTTCTCGGAAGACGAAAAGAAAAAAACTATGACGCCGATGCCAGAAAGCCTTAGAGCTCTCATTTTCAAGATTTAGACAGGTTTTTACATAAGCCTGCTGCCGTATTTTCAAAATAGAAAATGAATTATAGAAGTTTCTACATCGGTGAACACCAATGCCTGTTATCGCCTTTACGTGATAAAGTGCAAATTTTGTTATACCATTAGTTCCGCGTTTTCTTTCTAAAGGATCGGTTCATAGAAGAGACTTGAAATGCTTCACAAATTTGCTTAATAAAGCTCGGAAGTATTTTCCTGGGAGCAGCACACTTACGAAGCGATTGCCCAAGATTTTAAGGATATTTTACGGAAGGCGTTACACCGTAAAAGCTTTTAGTTCACGTACTATTCTAAATACCTTAAAGCGAGAAAAGCGACGAATTTTTACGCAAGAAAAAGGATTAGAAAAATTATCTTGAAATAGTTGGAGGCAATTTTTGAACTATTAATATTTTGCTAGACTGACACTATTAATCCTGATTTAAAGCTGATGAAATTTTCATAATTTTCTTTATTTGCGATCTCATTGTAACGTACACCCATCATAAAAAAAAATAGTTGCACTCAGAAGGACGTGTCGGATTGCAATGCTATTCGGGAGGAAGGTAATAGGTTACCTGGAACAATAAATGATTAAATATTGGGACTGGTTTGGGGGGTCAGCGTCATTTTCTTGTAGGACTTCCGTCCACAGGTAGTAGATTTTAGGTCCCAGCCACCTACAGCGAGATCGCCTTTTGGGCAGGACACAGAAACGGAAGGAATGAGAGCAAGTCTAGCGACTTTGACAGAACAGTTTGTAGTGAGATTAGAGTACAGTAGATGGCGCCACCGTACAAGTACGATATTGCACATAGAGGAGTGAGAGAATTTCAGGTGGGGTATAGGAAAGGATACCCATTTAACCAGTGGGTCCAGCCTGGGGGCCGTCACTTAACGTACTCGTCCAATGCACGGCGGATATTCAGCGATTGTTAGTAAATCACACCATCTCTGAAAGATCAGCCCAGGCTTGAACCTGGGGACCCAGCATCGATAGTCTGAAACACTAACCACTAAGCCATCCGCGGCATTGGGACTGGTTTATTGAGCTAACGCCAATATGTAGTGTCTCTCAGTATGGCGTCGGGCCGTCATGTTTGCTCACACAATATGCCAGACGCCTCGCTATGGAGTTGTACAGGTTCCTAATGGTGTCCTGCGATAAGCCATCGCATGCAGCTGGAATCTTCTTACGCAGTTCCTGCAGTTGTGCGGTAGGGGTGGAGTGTGGATAGCGCGTCCAATAGCATCCCACACATTTTCAATCGGCGATAGGTCTGGCGATGCGGCTGGCCATGTCAGAGTGTCAGTGCCTTGAAGGCAAGCTCTCGAGAAAGCAGCAGTATGCGGACGAGTGTTGTCCTGTTGGAAAATCGCACCGGAGTGAGTGTTCTAATAAGGCAGGGCCACTGTTTGCAGGACCTCATTAACGTAACGTTGGGCTGTCAAAGTGCCTGTAATGAACACCAAAGGTGATCTGGCACCGTAGACAATTGCACCCCACACCATGACACCGGGCTTTGTGGATGTGTGACGCTCGACAACAAACCGTTCATCTTGGCGCCGACCACGGTGCCTCCACACACACGGATTCGTTGGGCGTCTCCTCCAAGACAAAAGCGGGACTCGTCACTGAAGATCACCCGCTGTCATTGTGCATGGCTCCATGACAGTCTAGCACGACACCATTGCAGTCTTTGGCGACGATGCAATGGTGTTAAGGGCAATCGTCACAACAGTCTGCGTGCGTGCAGTTCTATGTCGTGCAGCCGTCTTCTAATGGTACTGGCATTAATTGGACGATGCATGGAGGGCACCACTGCTCGTTGAATATCCGCAATCGTTGCTGTAGTGTCACTTCGCGCATGTAGGACAAGCCGTTGGTCCTCTCTCTCTCTCTCTCTCTCTCCGTGGTTCGTCTAGGTCTCCCAGACCCGTCCTGACCCTGCTGAGTGCCTTGTTCTACCCACTGCCGCCAACATCGTGCTATGGTGATATCCGCACGACCGGTATAGCGCACAGAAGAACGGCAATAAGACCATCCCACTTCACGGTGCCCAACGATGCGGTACCTTTCGAACTCCTCCAACTGCTCGAATTTCTTCCGAAAGAGATTGAAGCCTGTTAGGTATCTACACATACTCGCCATTGAATTGGAACCTATGTATTTAGCTCAAGAACAAGATGTTCTTAATGCTCCATTACGTGGAAATAAACGCTAGGGTTATGACGAATAAAAATTCGTTGCATTTCTACTTCACACGTTTGTCTAATATAAAACAACTGACACTCTGGACTAACTTTTTCTGTGCTACACACATCCGTGACGAATACCGCATTAAGCCTTACGCCAAATGAAACACCCCGAAATTAAACCTAATAAAATACAGCCATTATACCAATCATAGGTGCTAAACGATTTAATCAAAACGCATGACCTAGATTCCAATTGAATATATATATTAAAAATATGTCACATAAGAACAAAGAATAATAAAGCCTGATGAAGACATGAACAACAGTTGAAATGATGAATAATTACCAACAGTCCTACTCAAAAATCACTTCTAATATGCGGAAACATTTGATGTAATTCGATATTCGCAAGCATCCTACTTATTAACTAGCCTGCAATAAACATAAAGTACTCCATGAAGCCTAGAACAAAACAACTGTGTAACACTCACCGCCCCTCTGTTGTCACATATAGTCCATGCTCACACGATAACAGAAATGTCCAATGATCACTCGTTGGTATTCACTACATTGGTTAAAATATTATAGTTGATAATTAAAACTAGTGACACATTAAAACATGAAGATTAAAATCCACTATAATTCCATACCATATTGTCTAGGTTGTATGGCCGGATAATTGACAACGGCATGAAAATGACAAGTAATAACGATTTAAGCGATTTTCAACGCGGTGTCATGGTTGGCGGTCGTGAGATGGGCCATAGTATTTCGGAGGTAGAAACGAAGTTCGGATTTTCACGAACGACCATTGCAAGGGAGTACCGTGACTACAAGAATTCCGGCAAAACCTCCAACCTATGATACCAGTGTGGCCGTAAAAAGGCATTGGTTGAACGTGACCATCGTCGGCTGTCAAGAATCGTTTCACGCGATAGGCGTGCATCACTCTCGCAATTATCATCGGAATTCAGTGCTGGAAAAAGCATCAGCGTCCGGACTGTGCAACGTACCCAGAACGATATAGGCTTTGGGAGCCGACGCCCAACTCGAGTGCCCTTGATGGGTGCACGACACAGAGCAATGCGCTTCTCTTGGGCACGTCAACACCGCCACTGGACACTTGATGACTGGAAACAAGTAGCCTGGTCTGACGAGTCGCGTTTCCAAATGTATCGGGCAGATGGAAGGATTCGTGTGTGACGCAAACCCCATGAAGCCATGGATCTCACCTGTCAACAAGAAACTGTACCGGCTGGTGGAGGGCCCGTAATGGTATGTGGTGTGTTTAGCTGGACTTCACTGGGACCCCTGGTACGTCTACAAACGTCTGTGACCGGCCAACGCTATGTGCGCATCCTTTCTGACCAGATACATCCATTCATGTCTTGCATTCATGCTGATGGGTTGGGCCTGTTACAACAGGACAATGCAAGTGTCGGGACACCACATTATGATTAGAGGAGCATTCATCTGAGTTTGGGGTGTTGCCATTCCCACCCAAGTCCCCAGATCTGAACGTGATATAACACATTTCGGATGCCATGCAACGCGCTATCGAACACAGGAATCCGAGACCTCGGAGTACACCCGAATTGTGGAACGCTCTGCAGGAAGTATGGTGTGCATTGCCTACAGCATTTTCTCAGAAGCTAGTGGAAACCATGCCCCATCGTATTTCTGCAGTCCTGCGCTCCCGTGGGGTACCTACCAAGTATTAGACTGGCGTACCGGTTTTTCTGGCACTTCAGTGTATGTATTCAGTTGTAATCTAGTTCATGCTTTTTCATTGAATCGTTTAGTACCTATTTTTGATACTATAATGGCTGTATTTCATTAGGTTTAATTTCAGAGTGTTTCATTTGGCGTAAGGCTTAATTCACGGATGTGTGTAATACAGAAAAAGTAGAGTGTCACTTCATTATATTGGGCAAACGTGTGAAACAGAAATGCGACGAAGTTTTAGTCGTCATAATCCTAGAATCAGAAACTTTCATTCAATGCGGGGTTGCACCTCCTTTAGTCCGAATTACAGCACGTATGCGGTTTGGCATAGATTTCACAAGGTGCTGGAGTGCATCTAAGTCTACAGCATACCAGGAGTTCACCAGACAGTCCTTTAATTAGCGCAGATTTGATGGAAGAGGACATTGTTTCCAGATCTGTTTTTCCAACATGCCCCTTATATTCCCATTGGGGTTCAGATCCTGGGTTTGTAGTGGCCAATGAAGATGCTGGAAGTCGCTTCCATGCTCACTGACCACTGCTGAATACATCTTGCGCATTATCGCCTAAGAAATAGTCGCTACCTACTGGATGAAAAGCTACCATCGCAGGATGGACTTGAATACCAGGGGACCCGTTCAATGTCAACAGAACGTGTTCCACACAAACTTCAGGATTTTGAGTTGTGTTTACAAGACAAGCTAGGTTCATTGCTTCATGGGACTCCCATTAAACTCTCTGCCTACAGTCGGTACAGAACAAGGTGCACCACGACTCGCCATACCAAATAACCTTTTTCCGATCTTCTAGTGTCCAGTCACGATGTTCCTGGCACCACTGTAGATGAACTTTCCGGCTCTTCGCAGAAATCAATGGTTTCCGTATAGACATGTCTTCTAATATACACTGATGAGCATATGAATTAGAGAAACCTGTCTAGTAACGTGTAGCACCACCTTTCGCCTTGATGGCGGCGACGATTCGTCTCGGCATGGACTCAACAAGACACCGGAAGCGTTGGGAAGCCATACGGATATACTACCCCTGAACAAGCTCCCACAGTTCACAAAGATTTGATGGAGGCGAGTCATCTCTCTCGATGGCATCCCAGATGTGCTCAGGTCAGGTGACCTAGCTGGCCAAGGAAGCGAGGTTACGTCGGTGGAGTATTCATCCAACCATTCGGATACAATTCGGGAGCTACATTGTCTTGTTGCAGGATGAGGTCCCCAGTAGGATGTTGAAGACGCACAAACGGGAGTAAATGGTCGTCCAGGATATCCCAATAACGTTGACCTGTGAGGGACGATGTCACATGCACCAGGGGTCCCATTTCAGTCCACCTAAACAGTCTCTAGACGAGAATGCCATCCCCACCAGCTGGAAGAGTACCCTGCTGGCAAGAAGGATCCATCGCTTCATGTGGTTTGCACCATTATCGTATCCTGCCATCCGCATGTAACAACGTGAATCTCGACTCATCAGTCCAGGCAACATTTTTTCACATGTCTAGGGTCCAGTGGCGATGTTCCCGTGCCCATGCTAATCTTTACACCCTGTGATGTGCGGCCAGCAGCGGTACCCTCGTGGGACGATGGCTTCTGTACCCCATAGTGAGGAGCTGGTTCTGGATGGTGTGGCTGCTTACACGTTTTTGTGCACCAGCGTTAAATTGTCGAGTGATTTCTTGCACCGTGGCCGGTCTATCCGCTGTTACAATGCGAGCTAGCCAACGATGACCCCGCTCATCCCCACGCTGTTGTCCACGGCAATTGGCCCTTGCAGGGATGGTTTTACCGGATTCGATGTACTCGCGGTGCACCCGTGACACAGTGGCTTGTGAAAATCCGAGTGCCTGCACGACTTCCGATTTGGAGTGACCCATTTGACGGGCCCAGACAATTTTCCCACGATAAAATGCGCTTAGATCCTTCGTCTTACCCATACTGCGTCCTACTCTTACTGATTCCCATCGCATTACTCCTTATATTGTCGGATCGGTGCATACGTCATGTCGTTTCCGTTTATAGGGCCGCCCACAGCGCCACATTTGCATAACGCCAGCTGTCTCTAATTCAATTGCTCTTCAGTGTAGATCTTCCTCGATTCCCTGCTCATAGTTCGCTGCGTAATGGGTCCACAACAGTTGTCATTGAGTGGTTCGGTCCATTACTGCACACAAGAAGTTCTGTTTCTCCGTTCAAGCCGTCTGAAACGACATTCATCTCGTTCCTGACAGATTTTTATCACGCCACAGTTACGCCTCTTGGAAAGGCAATGTGGGGGGCATTTCTGTACAGATTAAAGACTCAGGATATCTCACCTTTTCGTAAACCAGTTAGATCTGCTGTTTTTGAAAATCGGTGATCCAGCCAGACGGGCTCCCATAATAAGCCCTTAATCGAACTCCGAAAAATCCTTTGTTTTCCTCATTGGGATCAACACTACTGATGATTCCAGATCAGATCAGATGTAGAGGATTTTAGGAAGGAAGTGTGTGACTCCAGGTCTTAAACAACGCTTAGAAATAGGAACCAAGGAGATTTAAGCTAGGGTGCCCGATAGGAAAGTGACACGGAAGCGAGGTAGAAAATAGGGGGAGGAAGACGCCCTTATTTATTACCCGGGGCTAAGTACACTTGGTCCGACGGATTAACGTGCCCATCCGACGCACGGCGGATATTTAGTGGTTCGAGCGTTCGTTCCGGCCTGGGATCGACCTTTAGGTTCCTCTGTGGCAGTCACGAACGGGCCATCAGTGGCGCATCCTACTGATGATTCCTAACGTGCAGGAGTCTTAAATAGTTGTATAGATAACACGTAGTGAATCACGTGACCACGAATTTTGCATTTCCGCTGCGTAAGTGACGTTTACAGACATCTGCATAAAGGTTTCTGATTCAGCGGCCTGTGTGTCTATGTGAATAGACTCTACATACAGGGTGTCCCACAAAGGAGTCCCTGATTTTAAAATGAAATAACTCGGAAACGGAGATCGATAGAAGAATGAAATTTGAAAGCCGTAAAAATCTGATACAGAAGTTTCAAATTTACTTCCAAATGTTGCCGACAGGTAGCGCTGTACGCTTTAGTCGCAGTAGGGCGTCCGACATGACAATCGATTCAAAATGTGCATCTTTCGCAGCACAGAGATAGCGCAAACGAAGAATGAAATTTTCAGTCACCCTCTGTAGTGTGTCAACGGAAATTAACGCACATGCCTCACCGATCAACTCTTCAAGCTCGTCCAGTGTTGCAGAATTGTTCTGGAAAACAGTGTCCTTCAATGTGCCATACAAAAAGGAGTCGCAGGGGGTAAGTTCGGGTGAGTATGGAGGCCAATCCATGCCTGTTCCAGTAAATGTGGAATAGTTCAAAGCAATGACCCTATTCCCGAAGTATTCCTCAAGAAAGGCAAAAATCGCCTGGGTACGATGTGATCGGGACCCATCTTGCATAAACCACGAAGTCCCTGATACTCGAGTACCAGAAAAACACGTTGCTCTACGAGAATACATGACTTCATCCACTTCCTTCAGTACGTCAACCTCCTTTCACGTTTCGACAGTGAAACTGTCCGAAGACTGATAGCTCTGTGCTTCACAGCATTATTTATAGGACCGCACTGCGACTACAGCGTACAGCGCCACCTTTCGGCAACATTTGTAAGTAATTTTGAAACTTCTGTATCAGATTTTTACGGCTTTTCGAATAAACATACCACTTGTTTTATTCTTCTATCGATCTCCGTTTCCGAGTTATTTCATTTTAAAATCAGGGAGTTCTTTGTGGGACACCCGGTATTTTTGTTATATGATTGAGATCTATGTTGATGCAAGAATTGGTTTGTGTCAGTGGACTGTACTGATGACCTTTCAAATTTCAGTGAATGGAACAATTGTCGTTTCACGTAAGTGCTGGTTCTTTGATCCTACTCATGGTTATCATTATTCACTTTGTTATTGCAGAAGTAAAATATAGATTTAACAAGCTCAGGGGCAACTGAGAATATTAATCAATTAATTTAGCAACTGTGCCAAACTTTAAAAACCGCACACTATCCCGAAGCTACACGTTAATTCGGAATTTAGTTTTTCAAGTTATTTAAAAGCGGCCAAGTTTTTAAAATCATACTGTTGAGTCAAAACGTATGTACAACCGTTTTTTCTCGTATATTCGTGGATATTTACCCAGTTGCGTTTTGTTTCATCTGTAGCCTTAGATATTCAGGAAGACTGTTAGTTTTCTAAATGTTGTTCTAGTGTCTTTAACACTTTTTTTTCCATTTGTCATTATCATATCATAATTCCATGTTTTTATGATTATCATTTATTACGTTCTAATGTATTTTCTATATTTTAAGTAACTAAAGTGCCTTTGTATCTCAGGCATCTATTGATGTTAAAATGGCTCTGATAGATTTCTTTGAAAAGCGACATGTTTCCTCCCTTACTGGTGCAAATTTTAATTATATTACACAGTCTAGTCACATTACTGTGACCACCTCCTACTTTTGACGACAACAGCACGTAGTCAATTGAAGAAGTCACGTGTCTTGAGCTGGCTTGCAGGATATATAAGGTGTGCTGTAGGCATTCTGCAAGCATATCACTCGTTGCTGTCATTGATAAAAGCAGCGATTTTACAGATTTGCAAAAAGGGATGATTATCGGCTTTCCGGCCAAGGATGGTAGTATTGCTGAAACAGCGTAGTTTGTGAACTGTTCGCGTGCTGCTATGGTTAAAGTGTATCGCGATTGGAGAAATGGCACCATGGCGAATAAGCGATGTGGAAACTGCGGAGCACCACGTGCCTTTGATGTGAGAGGTGAACGTCGGCTTCGAAGGTGCGTGAGGGCCTATCGACACGCTACAGTGGAGCAACTCACTGGCCGAATGAACCAAGGGGCTACTGGAAGTGTGTTTAAAACGATAGTTCAGCAAACCCTGCTGCTTATGGGGCTCCGAGGCAGACGGATGGTCACTGCACCTATGCTAACGAAGGTGCATCGGCAGAAGAGGCTTACATTTGCACGGCAGTATCGGAATTGGACCTCCACTGATTGGCAAAAGATTGTCTTCTTCGATGAGTCACGTTTTCTGCTTCATCGAACGGATGGACATTGGTGTATAAGGCTAGAAAAATCGGAGAACAAAAACTCTTCAACCATTGTTAGAAGAACACAATCTGTTGGGGCCTGCGTTATGGTCTATGGCATGATTTCGGGGCATTTTCTGGGTTCACTCATACCTGTGGAAGGCACTATGGACCGAATTCATTATGAATCCATCCTTGCAAACCACGTGCATGCTAATTGTCTTTCCTGGGGTGGATGGGATCTTCCAACACGACAATGCGATGTGTCACACAGCTAGAAATGTTGGAGAGTGGTTGGAAGAGCACGATGAAGACTTCAAGGTATTTCCCTGGCCCTCTAATTCCCCAGACGTAAACCTAATTGAGCATCTGTGGGACCACCTCGATCGTGTTGTTCGTTCTATGGATCCGCCATCATGCACCCTCCAGCAGCTGTCAGACGCACTGCAGTCAGCATAACTCCACATACCTGTAAACATCTTCCAGCACCTTATTGAGTCACTTCCAGTCCGTCTAACTGCTGTCCGCGCTGCACAATGCGGCTAATCTGGATATTAGCTGGTGGTCCCAATAATGTGACTCGACCGTGTATTAATGTCTGAAATATTCTAAATCCTTTTAGTGTGTCGCTTCTTCTTTATGCTTGCTTTCCATCTTCCAAATAAATAAAAATTACACGAATTTAACTGTTTTTACGCCACATGGGTCATTTTGAGAGTTTTTTAGTAACGATCCTGCTGATTAGGAAAGTGTTAGTGGAAAAGTGCGTAACACTCAACACTTTTGTGCAACAGGGACCATTCATGAATGAGCGACATCCTCTAATTTTAGAAATAAGTCATTGATGAAATAAAGTACGAAGATATTTAATTGTGCAAGTACACTTGGGAAACGGCCCTGGCATTTGTAAAACCATCTGAACTCGTATATCCAAAGCCCTCACATAGTTTTTCATCAAACTCAACTTAATATGTGAAGGGTTCCGGAAGTGATACCTTGTTTCGGTCTAATAAAGAAGCGTATTTAACATTATGTTTCTCGGGACGTAACTCTCTCTGTGAGGCCAGTATTTCACAGTACAGGGTTTGTCGGCTGTTGTACTGTCGCATAGACATAGAAAAACAACAGTATTTCATAAATCAACCGTGAAGTCCGAGTAGCAGGGCGATGAAATTAAAATATCCATACACCTCCCAGCAGTACTTTTTGTACTGGATTGCGCTTAGCAGCAGCAACATACTCTCGTTAGCTTCTTTTATGTTCACTGAATGTGCCACTGGTATTGATGGCGTGGTGTTGTCATTGTGTAGCAACACTGCCTTCAGACTCGTTTGTGTAGCAACACTGCCTTCAGACTCGTTTCATAGACTCCTCAAAAACGAGTATAAAAATAGATTTATACTCGTTTTTGAGGAGTCTATGAAAGGCCACCATTCCTGGGGGATATGCTCGAAACCAAGTTCATCCATTAATCCGTCAATATTTTTACACACACACACACACATACACACGCCACACACGCCACACACACACACACATACACACACATGGAATTTTGAGTTGTAAAGTACCCTGAAAATTATTCATGCCTGTTCTCCACAATGAAATTCTAGTGCTTGGCTCCAGTAAGTTCCACCGCTAAAAGTTCGGCTTGATGATTGTTAAGACTAAGGTCGTTATTTTCCTTTGCTGTACTGAATGAGTTGCAGTGTCGTGTCATGTCCGGGACTGTGGAATAAATCAAAGGATATCGATGGTTCAGTGTCTCCTCCGTTTTCTTCCTTTAGGAAGTGCAAATTCTTCCAATTGCAAAAGCGCCTCAGGAAACGGTAGTTCAGAACCGTATGGTATAGGACGTATGGCAGACGGAGCAGTAAGATATTCCACTTCAGATCTTGTTTTCTTTGAAAATCTCCCGATTGTAGTCATGCAAAAATAACAGTCCTCTGCAGGGCTAGTCAGCTCACGCCAGACCAGCTGAACTACAAAAGGCATACACCGCGGGGTTTTTTTCATTCATCCACTTTATCAAATTTGAGTAGCATGTTACGCAGAATATGTGTCGAGAGCCCTTTTTTTTGTGTTGGTCACCTACATGGCAATCATGGCCACCTTGGTTGTTGAAGATCGACGCTGGTTTTTCATTATGAACTATCCACAGATGTAATAAAAACTGCCCGAAGGCTTTACACATTTGCGACTTGTTCTATCCATTATGAGAAAACTATATGCACATACACACTGTACAACGATCACTGCAATCTGTCACAAGCACAGAATATCTTCAACTGAACCAGATAAAACACGTTTCACCACATAACAAAACCCTCTGAGCCACCTGTCGGTCTGCCGCCTGCAAACGATAAGTCAATGGAGGGGAAATACTGAATGTAAACAAAAGTATGTAGGCGGGAAGCACAGGGAAGAATGACTCATAATTCCTTCAAGTTCTACCATAAGAAATGATCATAAAGTGGAAATGAGCCTGGGGAAAAGTTGTCGATACACTGAGAACTTCCAGTGGAGGCTCTTGGGTTGATAAACGAGTTATGTACATCCCAGGATTTTCGCCTTTTTTTTTTTTTTTTTTGATTGGAGGTTTAACGACCACCGTGAGCAACTCAATGGGTTACAAGCAGTCGCCCGTCCATAATTTAGGGTCACTGGTACCAGGGAAGGGAGAGAGCCAGTGCCGCAAGACAAACACAACATCCATGCTTCACAGGGATTCGAACACGGACCCCATTCGGACGAATGATCAGAAGCCATCGCTTAGACCACTGCGCCACCGAGGCGGCTTTTCGGCGTTTGTAACGTCATTTTCCATTCTTCTTTTTTTTTTTTTTTAACAAAACGGTGCGTGATTGCTCATTTTGAAGGCCATATTCGTTATCATCACATAAAGATTTACTATAGATGCATATTTCCATACATTTGGCAAAAACCTTGTTAACTACTGTTATCAAACAGAAAAAGGGAAAAGGGAAGTTTTACTGGAGTATTTGGGTTCATAATGATGTATTGATATTTCGAAATAAATTGCCTGGAATCGTGGAACGTGATGTCAAATTTTATTTCGTTATACCTTTCATTTTCTAAAATATGACTTTTCCTGATTTTTAAGTCGTGACATTTTTGGCTTCTTTTACTTTTCTTCCAATACTTGTTTACGTTTCGGCAACAAAGTCAGACTCATTAAATCATACTGTCTGTCACATTCTGCTGTCGTAAAAGAAAAAAAATCAGCGGACGTTTCTCCCACAGTAATCGTCTGCTCACTAGGGATAACAAGATGGAAGACCTAGTCTCGACTTCCGCGCCATCATAATTCGTTCGAAGGAAGTCCCTCATTAAAATCTATAACAAATTCGAAACGTGGAGCTGTCAAGAAAGGTTAATGTTACCTGTCTGTTGCACGTAACTTTTAATAGTGAATCATCAGGCGAAGTATGGATCTCCAGCTAAAGGAAAAGAGACAAACAAAACAACAAACAGCGAAATTTGTAAATTTATTGTTTTGTAAGCTGAACAGGTAAAATTCACAGCAAGTGCTGAACATTATGACCCCTCTCCCTTATCTGACGATTACCATCTGTCGGAAATTTTTCAAATGGCGAAAATACACCAATGTGTCATTACATTATGACCACCCCGGCCTACAGAAATGAGCGCGCCTGGAAACCAAAGTGTTACGCAGGTGAAGTTCACAGAGCAGTATATATACAAATATATATATATATATATATATATATATATATATATAGAGAGAGAGAGAGAGAGAGAGAGCTATGCAAGCCAGTACCGAAAAGAATCACTGAAGACGTAAGGAAATTCAACTGTGAACTAGTGAGGAAAGCAATTGAAAACAACCAAAGCCTAAAGATAGCAAAGGGACATCTCAGTAAGGGAAGAAAATAGTTTATGGCTCTGAGAAAAGAAGATGGTTCTGTAACAAGAAATAGAGGAGAAATCTTGACAAGAGTGAAAGATTTCTACTCCAAATTATATGAAAGGGATGATACATGTACTCCAGACATCATGAAAGGTACCAGTACCAAAGTTCTTCCAGTCCTTCCAGCAGAAGTTGCACATGCAATCAAGAACATGAAGCGGGGAAAAGCTCCAGGAGAAGATGGAATTACTGTACACATCATACAAGAAGCAAATGGAGGAATCGAAACAGTACTCGCCCAAATTTTCACTCGATGCCTTATTCGATGAAACTATCAGCAGTTACAATGGCTCTGAAATACTGCGGTATTGAAGATGCATACATTAATATTATTAATAACATCTATGAAAATGCAAGTGCAAAGATTCGGCTGTTTGAAAATACAACACACATAAAAATTGGAAAGGGAGTGAGACAAGATGACACCATATCTCCGAAGCTCTTTAATGCCACATTGGAAAATGTCTTTCAGTCACTGAACTGGGAAAACAAAGGGATAAAGATTAATGGAGATTATCTAACCCACCTTCGTTTTGCTGATGACGTAGTCATTTTTGCAACTACCCCATCAAAGCTGCAGAGTATGATCCAGGAACTTGCTGACAAGAGTAAAGAAGTGGGATTAAAAATGAACTTTCAGAAGACAAAAGTGATGTTCAATGCTTTTACAAGAAATGAAGATTTATCGATTGATGGAGAAAAGCTGGAGATAACAGACACGTACATTTATCTTGGACAGCAGATATCAAGTGAGGGTCACATTGATGAAGAAATTAATCGGCGTACAAGACTTGCCTGGAGAGCTTTTGGAAGAAACAGCATAATTTTCAAGAGCAATATGCCATTATGTCTTAAAAGAAAAGTGTTTGATCAATGCATCCTTCTATTGTTTACGTATAGTGCAGATACGTGGACCTTAACTAAAAGAGACATACAAAGGCTGCAGACAACTCAAGTAAACATGGAGAGGTGCATGCTTGGTGTAACCAGGCGAGATAAGAATAGGAACTCGTGGATCCGAAAAATGACAAGAGTGGAAGACATCATAATTAGAGTTAAATCCCTGAAATGGCAGTGGGCTGTACATACTGCCAGAAGGACAGACCATCGATGGACAGTCGAAATTTTAGATTGGATTTTAAGGGACAGGAAAAGACCCAGAAGAAGACCACATGGGAGATGGGTGGATGAAATTCGAAAGTATGCGGGAGTGCCATCGAGGAGACTGGCACAAGACAGACCGCTGTGGAGGAAACTTGGGGAGACCTTCATCCAGCAGTGGATTGATAATGGTTGACAATGATGATGATGATGATGATGATGATGATATACTGCTTTTTATTTCGGTTAGTAGAGTGTTCGGAGTCAGAAAGGGAAAAGCTGCCGATTTATCGGAGTTTGGTAAAGGACAAATTGTGATGGAACGCGGCCTCAGAACTACGATCTCAGAAACGGCACTGCTTCCGGGTTGTTCACGTGCCGCTGAAGTTAGTACGTATCAAAAGCGGTGCACAGATGGCCAAACGACGAATCGTCGTCCGCAGTTCATCGATGCGAGAGGGGAGCGGAGACTGTCACGAATTCTCCACAGCGACCGTAGGGGCACAGTGCGACAAATCACCCACAGCTACAACAGTGGTGATCAGGGCAATGTGTCACAGCACACAGCTCATCGCAACCTTCTGCGCATGGGCCTGCGCAGCCGAAAATCCAGCAGGGTCCCCATGCTCACTGCACGTCATCGCCAACAACGCACGAAATGGGCCCAAGATCATCGAGATAGGACCGTGGATAATTGGAAGAAAGTGGCCTGGTCTGACGAGTCAAGACTCCTGGTGCATCACGTAGACGGCCAAGTGCGTATACGCCGAATGCAAACTGAGACTTTGGCACCTGGACACACTGTTTGGCGAAAACCGGCTGGCAGTGGCGGTGTTATGCTGCAGGCGATGTTTTCTTGGGACACTTTAGGCCCCATTATCCCAATAGTACAATCTCTGACAGCTGTCACGTATTTGAAGATCGTTGCGGACCAAGTTCACTCGTTTATGGCAAATGTGTACCCTGCTGGTGAAGGCCATTACGAACAGGATAATGCGCCATGCCACACTGAAGGAATGGTTCGAGGAACATGCTGGTAACCTTCTGTTAATGCCCTGGCCTTCAAATTCACCTGATATGAACCCAAACGAACATTTGTGGTTCGACGTGGAAGAGCAGATTCTCTCTAAATCACCACCATCCTGAAATGTACGGGAACTGGAGGACCTGCTGTTGACATTATGGTACCAGTTACCCCAGGATACCTATTGCCATCTCATCGAATTGATGCGTCGCCGAGTGACCGCTGTTTTGTGAGATAAAAGGGGTCCTACAGCTTATTAGTCACGTGGTCATAATGTAATGGCTCATCAGAGTATAAGGCGATGATAACAACACTTTAATCGGCTCGAACGAAATGGCTGGGTTTCAGCAAAGTGGTATTAAATCAGCTCGAATTAATATTCACTGTCTAAGAAGTGAACCAAGCGCGGCTGGAATGAGTTAATATGCGCATCAGAAAGCGCTGCTTTCTCCCTTAGGTATGTTAAAGTGGTCATTTAGGGAAATGATTGACATTAATTCCTTCTGATTGACAACCTGCTAAAAGGGCTATAGCAATTGCGAAGAACATAAGAAAGGAGATGTTTGAGCCACTTGTTTCTACCCAGGGTCATGATTTGTGTGTCAGGGGGCTAGCTCTTTATCACTATGCCTTTGGTCATGGAGCAGAAAATAAAAGAATAGGTGGGAGCTCTTATCACCTTGATAGTTTTTTTGTTTGTTTTTTATTGGAGGTTTAACGACCACCGTGAGTAACCCAATGGGTTATAAGCAGTCGCCCGTCCCTAATTTAGGGACACTGGTTCCAGGAAAGGGAGAGAGCTAGTGCCGTAAGACAAACACAACATCCACGCCTCACCGGGATTCGAACCTTGACCCCATTCGGACGAATGATCAGAGGCCATCGTTTAGACCCCTGTGCCACCGGTGTGGCGATAGGTTTATGGTCGGCACTCCTGAGATGGGAATGGAAAAGGAATTATGGGCATTTCTATTTGGGGAGCGCAAAAAATTTGGGACACCATTTGACTTAGATACATCGGAAGTTTAAAGGGTTAAAAAAATTGCAAACGTTTTGATTAAAAGTAATGCAGCCGAATAAACGCTTACTGTGAGATAAAGATTTAAAATGCCATTTTCTGAAGTGTTTCCCAATAATAAACTCATGGTTGTTAAAATTAAAAGAAAAAAGAAATCTTCAGCCTTGTGTCAGAATTGTTTGATATGTATTTTTAACGAGATTTCCAGACAGGTCTCGGCAATATATTCACAATATAAACTATCTGATGAAAAGTATCTCGACAGTTACCCATCCACGAACTCCTTGTAATAGCAAAGGAATTAATATCGAGTTGGTCAACCCTTTGCTGCTATCTCAGTCTCCACTCTGCTGGAAAAGCTTTCAACTAGAGTTTAATATGTTGCTGCCGAAATTGTCTTCGATTCTACCACAAGAGCATTAGTCAGGTCGGTCACCGACGTCGAGGAGTTCGACCTGGCTCGCAGTCGGCATTCCAATTCATTCCAAAGGTGTTTAAAAGTGTTCTCTGTTCAGGCTAGTCAAGTTCTTCCGCAGCCATGTCATTAAGCCATTCCTACACAGACCTCGCTTTGTGTAGGGGGGGGGGATTGTGCTGTTGGTAAAGAGTGGAACCTCCACCGAACTGTCACCATAATGATGGAAGCAGGTGTGAAAACAGAAATTTTTCCGTGACGAATATAGAAACTGCGCCCCTTCTCTCCGGAGTAAGTTGCTCCCCCAACTAAACTACACGGACGGAATGTATCGTTGCAGATTTGTCGTCTTGACACGAGCTTTACCTCTGTAGTACGTCACACAGAAAATTGTTGAGAATGTCAATTTAGGCCGCAGTGTTAAGTTTTCCGGGCATTGGTACTAGGGCCCATTCCGAACCATCAAACACAGCCCCACAGCATGACGCCTCCTCCACCAAACTTATATGTTGGCACAAAACTGTCGGCCAGTTACCGTTAACTTGTCATCTTCCACACCCAAGCTTGTCGGTCGAACAGCCAGATGGTAAAGCGGGATTCACCATTCTAGAGAACTCGTTTCTCCTGCTCTAAAATCCACTGTCGTCGAGCTTTATACCACTACAACCGATGATTGGCGGATACCTCTGCTCCAATCCATCCATTCTTATTTTTGTCCCTCTGTCTGCCCGCAGAAACGATATCACGAGTTCTAATGACCAGAGTGAAGAAATTCTTTCTTCCACTGATAGAGACAGGTGTGCATGCAAGATTTTCGATGCCTCTCCTATTCTTCATGCATTGGTCTGTCCGTCTGGAGAACGATACTCCAGCTTCAAAGTGTTGGAATGTTCAAATTTTTCCTCTTCCCTGCAGAGCAAAGCATTATCATAAAATTTCAGACATCTCTCCATCCATCCATCTCTTCTATAGTTTGTCTGGCTATCAGTCAGTCCATGAAAGTTACAGCCATTTGCAAAAGTTTAAGATCACCTGTCAATTTATTGAAAATTTAGATTTTCATGATTTTCAAAGAAACAACTAATTACTGGTGAGAGATATTTGAAAAATGACTCCACAGATGAACACTTACATTCTTTAGAACACAAAAATACCAAAACCAGTACTTTGTGTGACCATCTTTGTTTTCTTTATAACGGACAGAATACGATGTGGAATACTCTCAATGAGGGATTTGCAGTAGTCACTTGAAATGTCTTTGCACGACGTTACTTTATCGCGTCAATCAAAGCTTGCGAATTGGATAGCTGTTTTTCGGGTATGTAACGATTGGTCGACAAACGATTGGTCGACAAACGGTTGGTCGACATAACGATTGGCTGACAGTAACGATTTGTCGGCATAACAATTTGTCGGCATGACGATTGGTAGACAGTAATGATTAGTCGACAGTAACGATTGGTCGATAGTAATGATTAGTCGACATAACGATTGGTCGACAGTAATGATTAGTCGACAGTAACGATTGGTCGACAGCACGTTTGATCGACATAACGATTGGTCGACAGTAACTACTGCTAAATATAACGATTAGTCGACATTGGTCGACATAAAATGGTCAACGGAACTTTGAAAAAAAAAATTTGAATAAGTGCAAACAGAGTGGCGGTAAATTGCCCCCACCGGAAGATTGCCACACATTTTTCAGCAACCCGGAAAATTGCCACACACAGAAAAATTGCCCCACCGGAAAATTGCCACATGGTTTTCATTAAGGGAACGAGCATAAATTGCCGTTCGTCCGAGAAACGTTTTGAATATGTGGCAATTTTCCGAGTTTCCGAATTATGTGTGGTAGTTTCCCCAAGGTGCCTATACTTGAAGTGCCCCAGGGCCCTTTCGGAAATAACATAGTTCAGAAGGCCCTCTACATAGATTTCACTTAGAGTACAAAAGATGACACGGGGGCCTATTTGGAAATAATATGTTATAATGCTGTGCGTTCTGAGGACTTCATTCTAAAAGATATTATTTCCAAAAAGGAACGTTACGTTTTGAGAGGTACCGCTGCGAATGTAAACCATAATCCTCTGAACCAATGGTTATCTGGACCAATGGTTATCTGCTGTCAATCAGTCGTTACGGTCGACCAATCGTGCTGTCGACAAATCGTTACTCTCGACTAGTCGTTACGGTCGACTGATCGTTATGTCGACCAATCGTGCTGTTGACCAATCGTTACTGTAGACTAGTCGTTACGGTAGACTGATCTTTATGTCGACCAATCGTTACTGTCGACTAGTCGTTATGTTCGACTGATCCTTATGTCGACCAATCGTGCTGTCGACCAATCGTTACTGTCGACTAGTCGTTACGGTGAAGTGATCGTTATGTCGACCAATCGTGCTGTCGATGAATCGTTACTGTCGACTAGTCGTTACGGTCGACTGATCGTTATGTCAACCAATCGTGCTGTCGACCAATCGTTACTGTCGACTAGTCGTTACGGTCGACTGATCGTTATGTCGACCAATCGTGCTGTTGACCAATCGTTACTGTAGACTAGTCGTTACAGTCGACTGATCCTTATGTCGACCAATCGTGCTGTCGACCAATCGTTACTGTCGACTAGTCGTTACGGTCGAGTGATCGTTATGTCGACCAATCGTGCGACACCGTGTTTTTCTGCTACCTTGTCTTTTAAAATGGTTCATAAATTTTCGATGGGGTTAAGGTCGGGACTATTACCGGGACAGTCAAGTAAAGTTTTGTTTTTCCTCTGCAGTTAGCCCTTTACTGTCTTTGGTCTGTGGTATGGAGCACCATCATGGATAAAGATTGTGCATTTGTGTACTTGCATATGAGTTAAACAGCTGCTCACAACATTTCCACATAAAAAGAACCACTCATAGTAGTGCCTGTCGGCAAAAAGGATAATGAAGCAGTACCAGACGCTGGCATAGCACCCCATATCATCTGACTAGGCGGATGTCTCACAGTGCTAGCGGTGCATTTTTTTCTCATCAAACCTTTTGCATTTTGGTCTTTGGACATTTGTTTCACATGATTCAAATTGACGCACAGCTGATTTATCGGAAAATAAAACTTGGTTCCAATTTTCAGCAGTCTACGATTAATGATGCTTCACAAACTGGAGTCTTCTTTTTCATGACAGAGGTTAGTCTAGGTTTACAAGACTTTAATCCAAAATCTTTGCTAAGACATTGGGAAAGAGTTCTGATACTAATATCAGACCCTTTTGAATGTAGAAAAGCTTTGATTTTCTTGCACGAACTCCTCGGAGAACGCATAACTATTATGGTATTGTCATCATGTGGGTATGTTTTCTTTGGACGCTTGGACGTCCACTTCTCTTTCAGTCGCTAAATGTTCCTGTATTTCGATATTTCATGATCATAATATGAATAGCAATTTTGTTCACATTCTCCTTCCTTCTTATGTCACGTTCGGAGTATCCTCCATGATATAAAGTCACTATTTGTGCCCTCTGAGTAACACTTAATGGCTTTTTTGCCCATTTTCCGCTATATAGAAAATACGTACAAACCTCCGAGCATGAAAATCAGAAGCAAACTGACGCTCGCACGCTTTCCGCAACTTTATCAACGGCTGCCGCTGTAGGATGATGAAGTTGAGTAATACAGAAGTAGCTGACGCAATTGGGAGAAATCTCCTAATACCAACAGGTGCGGTGTTAAACTTTTGCTCAAACGACTGTATATCTCTGCTTCTAACGGACAAGTTTTGTTTCTGTAGAGAGGGATGAGAAGGGAAGTGCAAACCTTGTTACTGTTCACGCCTAACTAATTGATCCATGTAAAGAATTTTTTCGATCTGATAACACTGGTTAACACAATTTTTCTGGCATAAGGTATTCCAACGGTTTGAAGGTAATTTTGAGGTGCTGATTCCAAACCTGGCATCAGTTTTTGTCTATCACATCAGGATTTTGAGATATCAAATATTGCATTTTCAATAAAAACAGCAAATTTATGCTCATATACGTATAGCTAAACGGACATACGTACAAGAATAAGATAAGATACAATATGCAATGATAATGAAACAAACATTTAATGAGCCGTTGCACAAAGTTGTGAGAGTGACTGCATATCAATTTGAGTGAATGCATATTACCATGTATGAATTGAATTGTGAAGATAAGAAAAATATGTACAAAAAGGTTATTAACAATAGTGATGTTACATCTGCATAAACGACCTGTTCTTTGACGATCTCCGATGTACAGCTTGTGGAATATCTCTCATAAAAAACCAGAAGTAATCTGCCATCATGTTTGAGTCCCATCGGCCTTGGTAATGTTCCTAGATAACTTTAATGTCTTGATAAAAGCGTTCACCTTGCTCTTCGCTCACGTGACCCATGTTCTCTGGAAAATGGGCCAAGTGACTATGTAAGTAGTGAACCTTGATGCTCATTCTACATCCAAGTGCTTGGAAACTCAAGAGCAGCTCCTCCACAATCTCTCGATAGTTGCTCGCTTTTCCTGTTCCCAAGGAAATTCCGCACCACATCAGAGAATGCATTCCAAGCTCTAGCCTCTGCCGCAGTCATTGTTGAAACAAAGTGTAGATCCCTGATGAGTGTTCTTATTTGAGGGCCATCAAATATTCCTGCCTTTTTCTTCTCGGCACTGAGACTTGAAAAGGTAGAACATGTATAGCTGAAGCAGTCTCCAGTGTGATCAAGAGATTTGACGAATTGCTTCATTAACCCAAGTTTTATGTGCAATGGGTGAAATACAATTTTATTCCTATCAACCAGAGGCTCATTCTTGATGTTCTTGTCACCAGGTGTCAAACTGATTCTTGGTGGCCAGTTCTTTTTAACCCAGTGTTTTAATGTAGCCCTACTGTCCCAGTAGCACAGGAAACAAGGGTATTTGGTGTGACTTCCTTGCTGACCCAGCAGAAAATTAACCATTTTCAAATCAACACAAATTACTTATCCATGAACATGGTATTCCAATCTATCCAGAACAATCTTGATGTTGGCATACCCTTCTTTCATTTTTACAGAGTGTCCTATTGGGATTGAACCATATATATATTTCGGTTGTGAAGTAACACACATTTCAAACTCCTTTTACTACTGTCAATAAAACGTCTCCATTCACTTGAATCATATGCGGGCAGTCCAATATTCAGGAGAAGCCCTTCAACATCATTACAATAAACAAGTTGACCATCTGAATGGAAGTGCTTTCGCAGTGCTGCTTCTCTGTTACGATAAAAGGAGACACTAGCACCAGGTTTGAGTAGTCCTTTCTCTTGCAGCCTGGAAGCAAACAATTCAGCAGACTGATTCGGCAAATACAAATCTCTTACAAGATCATTCAATTCAGGCTGACTAAACAGAGAAATTTTGATAACAATTTGCATCAGATGGCGTATATTCGAACTAAGCATTATCATCATCAACTGTAGAAGCAGGTAAACTGAGGGATTCAACACCAATCTCTGGTAGCTCAGTAAATACAGGCACAAGTATTTCCTCACAGTGCTCAACTGGTCGTCTGGCAGATGGGATATCTGGGTATTGTAAGTGTTGTTTGTTTTTCTTATTGAAACCTTTTACATTCACAAGGCAGAAGTAGCAGTTATCCAAATGGTTTGTAGGTTCTCTCCAAGCCATTGGCACACCAAACTTCAGCTTAGCATTCTTTCCTTTAGACCATGATTGCAAAGTTTCAACACAGGTTTTACACACTTTGTGAGGAGCCCAATTTTTGTCTCGGTCTCCAAGTCGAACTTT
Source organism: Macrothele yani (assembly GCA_039090855.1). Classification (NCBI taxonomy): domain Eukaryota; kingdom Metazoa; phylum Arthropoda; class Arachnida; order Araneae; family Macrothelidae; genus Macrothele; species Macrothele yani. The sequence goes on from CM077004.1 coordinate 41,080,022, forward strand.
AAAGTAGGCAAGATAAACCTTCTTGACAAAGGTATTGATGTCGCGCCTTTGATCCTGCAAAGTGAAGCTGCCAAAGATGTAGCAGAAGATATCTGGGTCATTACTGCATTTCCTTCTTTCGGATGTTGTAGCCATTGTTAGATCACGACCTGCAGCAGCAAAATATTAAATAAATGTGGATATCTACATAAAATGATATTATAAACACACTATCCTAAAAATACAACACCATATTTTAACACTAAAGCAGTCATTGACTCGCAACAACTTGCAATCATAAGTGACAAAAAGTTAATTTCGGGTAAAATCAATGAAAATGGGGTATGCCGATAGCATAAAAATGAGATGTGACAGAGCAAATCTGAGATCAGATTTGGAATCAGCACCCTGAAATTAGTCTAAAACAGCTGCAAAAGTCCAGGCCAGATTTTTTTTTGTTGTTGTTGTTGACCAGTGTAATTAGAAGCGGAGATGTCGTTTCTACGGACGGACGGCAGAAATTTAACTCATGTCTTCCTTCTTAGGACGCAGGAAGAATTTTGAAAATTACACGTTTGAAGAGGAAATATTGTTTCTTTTTGGAGCGGAAATGTGCGTCATAGGATTAATTTCTTTGATGTGGCCGTTAGAAGAGGATTAATAATATCTGAGGACGGACGGACAGAAAAGCTGGCGAAATGATAACGAAAAGTCTGAAATCTTATGCATCAGTTTTCGATATCAAATAGAGGAAGAATTTTAGTAGTGTGATATTCCGAAGCGCAGATACAAATAATGCGAAAGACAGACAGGCAAACTGATGGATGGAGAGATCTGAAAGCTTATGCTCATTTTCTCGCCTATGGAGTAGGAGATAAATATTTATAATCCGACACTTCGGATCGGCAATATCATTTGTGCAGATGGATATTCAGGCGGATGGACGGACAAACCGACGTCGATAATATTCACTATCAGTTACAGAAGTATTTTTTAAATCTGGCCATTAGAAGCGGTAATTTAATGTCGGCGGACAAATGGACAGACCAACTGACGATCAGAGGACGAAGGAGATGATGTCTGAAATCTTGTACAGTTCTTTTCGTTCATGGAAAGAAGAAACTTTCAACAAATCAGTATATTCGAAGCGAAAGTACCACTCTTACAGGAAAGAGAGAGGCGGGGACGTATGCTTTCTTTCATACAATTTGTATGTAACAAGAGGCTGATACAAGATTTTCCTCTTAATGAATTGACACATAAGCCAAAATGTCCAGTCTTGGCCCTCGAAGAAAAGGAAGTTGTCCATCCCTACCCTAATGTTTTAACCCTTTAACCGGCTGGACCAAATCGACTCAGGGTTAGCAAAATTGGCTGAAATGAGCTCGAATTAATATATTTGCAATCTAAGAAGTGAGCCGAACGCGGTTGTAATGAGTACAATTGCGCATCAGAAAACGTTACCCCCTAGCGTTGTTATTCAAAGTAGTCATCTAGAGGGATGACTAGCACTTATCTTTTTTGGCTGATTACTTCTTAAAACAGCTATAACAATGACGACGAACCTAAGAAAGGAAGCAGATGTTTTAGTCACTTGTTTGTACTCAGTGGTGCCTTAGCAGAATCGCCGTGACGTGCGTCGCAGATCTTATTTTGACCCTGCAGACAAAAACAATATTCCCAGTGCCCAATCAAATCTTTTCTTGCTGACTCCCGATCATGGATGCAAATATTTTGTCTTTAGACGTCTTTCAAAACTTTCCGAAAAGTGAAGTTAGACGGAGTGAAGATTTCTCCCGTAATGTCAATTTATTTTTTCGCGATGTTTCCTTTTCTGGTATTGTTGTTAAATATCATTTCATTTGCCTAAATGTTTGTGTTTAATTTCGAAAATTTCCAAAAATGGGAGTTAGACCCCGCTTTCAATTTTTTTCCTGGAGATGTTCCCTTTGCCCTCTATGGTTGTTAATTATAATTTTGTTGCATAAATGTTCGTATTCAAGATTAAAATTAGAGGAACATTTCCAGAAAACGAAAGTTGGACTGAGCAAAAATTTCTTCCATAATCGACTACGGAATCGAGAGGCAGTAAAGATTTCTCCCAAATTATTTCTCCTTTTTTTTAGCGGTGTTTTTTCTGCACTGTATTATTGTTTAAACATCATTTAATTACATAAATGTGTAGGATCGAAAATGTAGAAAAAAAAATTCCGAAATAGGAAGTAAGTCGGAGTGAAGATCTTCCCCGTAACAGCAGTTTTTTTTTCTAGCGATGTTTCCTTTATCCTGCATTATTTTTAAATATGATTTTATTCCGTAAATCTTTGTGTGTCAGCTTGAAAATGGAAGTAAAATTATACGTACAGAGGACAGAATGTTCTTGATTCTAGTCATCATTCCAATTACTTTAGCACCTAGATTAGGCTTTTGTATCATTTCCTTTATTAACTAGAAGAAATATAAAGGGGTGAGTTCTCTCTCTCACTCTCAAGTTCCTACCTGTGCAAATTTTTATTATTTTTCGTATCTAGCATAATACGAAATAATCTGCAGGTGGTCATGTTGACCAGTGATCTCTTGTAGATTATTTTGTGATACCATAATATCTATTGCGGACTGATTAGGGAACTTTTGATATGGGGCCAAAACGAGTACAAGAGTAAGCGTGGGAACTTAACGTTAAAGACGAGAGCCTCAAGACTCAAGAACTCTACGCCTGCACCGCCAATTGAAGCAGCGGCCAGGGATGGAAAACAGAATGCAGGCAATGCATTGTGGGTGCACATGCTTGCCGAGTCGGAGCGATGGTCACGTGTGCAGTGCCGTCTTAACCCTTTTCAGGGCCCTGGGCCGTCATATTTTTTGGGGTCCTAATCTTATATATACAGAACATATACAACATATGATATTATTACAATATGTGTTTTTTTTATTTGCATATGGCATTATTACATTATATACAAGATATGGTTATACACTGGCGTGCAAAAATTAAGAACGAGACGGTTTTTCGAATGTAACGTCGTGCAGAAGTGCTCCATATCGACTCAAATCATACCATAAGATCCCCATGATGTAAGAATATGGGACAAGTGAGCAAAACCGTCCAAACAAGGAATACAAAGGATACAAAAGGCACTTTATTGAAAAGGAAGCTTCGAGCACAACTGGGCAGAAGACAGAAACGTCCATGTGACTGGCGGCTGCCAAGAAAAATCCAGTCTTTAGTAGGGGTTATGATCACCCCTGACTGCGTTGCAGGATTTACAACGTCTGTCTATGCTGAGGACAAGGTTGTCAAGGAGCTGTTGAGGCATCGCGGCCCATTCCTCTTGTAGCGCTAATCGCAGCTGCGGAATCCTTGCTGGCAGCTGTTGACGTGCTGCCAAGCATCTCCCGAGAAGGTCCCACACGTGTTCGATTGGATTTAGGTCAGGGAACCTTGCGAGCCAATCCATGCGTTGAATATCTTCACTCTCCAACAGCTGTGCGACAGCCACTGTACGATGAGGTGTAGCGTTGTCGTCCATGAAGAGGAACTCAGGACCCACAGCACCTCTAAACAGACGCACGTGAAGCAGGAGAACCTCGTTACAATAACGGACGCCAGTGACGGAACCTCCTTGGAAGATGTGGAGGTCAGTACGGCTACCAAACATGATACCGCCCCAAACAAGAACTCCGTCACCTCCAAACTGGTCCCTTTCGATGATGTTGGAGGTGTGACTGCGTGTTCCCTGCTCTTTCCAGATGTGTATACGTCCAGAATTGCTCGTCAGACTAAATCGGCTCTCATGCGTAAAGAGAACTCGACCCAATTGCTGATGTGTCCAGTTCTTGTGTTCCTGGCACCACAGAAACCGCCGTCTCCGATGAGCAGGCGTTAACGGTATACACCGTACTGGTCGTCGTGCAAAATGACCACCTTTGTGCAGCCTGCTGGCCACGGTAAAACGCGATAACGGACGTCCAATTGTCTGTTGCATGTGCCTTGCGATTTCTCCCGCTGTCTGCCGTCTGTCTATTCTCGCATGTATGACAATATACCTGTCGTCCGCCGCCATGGTTGCTCGTGGATGACCACTGCTAAACTCTCGGACAGCTGTCCCTGTCGTTTGAAATGCTCTCCAAGCTCGTGAAACGATGCTGTGAGCGATTCGGAACTCCTCGGCCACACTAGTCACACTTCGACCTTCTTCCGACTTCCCAATGACGCGACCTCGGGTAAAGTCATCCAGATGTCGTCTACTGGATTGCCTGTTGGCCATATCACACGGTGGCAGCAACTCAACGTCGTTCAAACCGATGTACACCGTGCAATAGCTTTCACCGATTTGCTGAGCGTACACCGCCCGTGTGCTTTATACACTCCCCACCCCCACCCCTTACGTCATGCTGCATATATGCGCATGTCCTACCGTACCGGACCCTAGTCTATCTCCTGAGTGATCTTTCGGTCCGTTCTGCCTGCTCGTTCCGCTGTTATGCTAATTTCTCCTCTTCGTCCTTAATTTTTGCACACCAGAGTATATATAACGTATGAGAATTATTATATACACCACCATCACCATGTTATCCCTATGAGAAGAAACATTCAATATCCAGCAACGTTTTAAATACCACTTGAATGGTACATGACAGAAATTGTAGAACTCCATGAAGTGTAGGAAATGCATTCACATTTTGTTGCTCAGGAAATTACAAGAAAATGGTGCTGAAAGATATAATGTTTCTTTCACATTCTACAAATTATTCATCGAAAATTAAATTAAAACAGAAGAAAAAATAGACCAACCATCGCCGTTTCCAGACAACATGACGCACCGGACAGATATGCCGATATGGGGCTCCCGTCATAGTTGTTTGTTTAAACAGCGACGACAGAAAAAATTATGTATAGGTAGCCAAGGTGGGCAGACCCCAGTGATAAATGTGCACTTCTTAGTGTGGACAGCTCAAAAGACTGTTTAAAAGGAAAAAATGATTCGGAAAACATGCGATTTGTGCATGGCCCTCATGGCCATCTAGACTCAAAGCCTCACCCACACTCGGGATCAGGAAGTTGGTCGGCTTTCTTTATTTCTTATTTTGTCACAAAAGATCCACCCAAAGATCTAATTTTCCTCCTGCCTCCTCGGAAATCGAAGCTACGAGCAAGGCTTATAAAAAAAACCTGCTAGTGAGTGTTCAAAGAGTTTGACTTTTTGTAAAACCATAAGACTCTTGGAGCTTTGAGGCCCCCAGTTCTGGTCGGGGCCCTGGGCACCGGCCCCGTTGGCCCACCATTTACGACAGCCATGCTCGTGTGTATTACAATTATTATACTTTATTAATTATTCTTTTTGATACTACAAACATGTTTATTCCTCTTGCGGATTAAACTTCTACAGAGACCTTCGCTTCTCGAAGTACGCTCATAGGATTCAATTTGGATTCCATACTATCAACTTGACACAAGCTCCACTTGAGTTCGTCCAAACTAACAAATAACTATTACGAAATAAATAAGTAGCAAAGAAACACTTGCCGATAGTTTCGCTTTGTAAATCGAAAAAGGCTCAACTTGTCCTCATCTGTAACAGAGCAATCCTTAAAATGACAAGATTTTTTCACCATATTGATACACTAATTCACCAGAACTCATGCAAAACGTGCACTTCTAACCAAAGATGTGTAATCTGTTCCTGCTGGTTTAGGACTGTCATGTGACCATGTTGATTTGCCCCCTCACCGCCAGATGGCACTGAGGTTTTAGAGATCCACTATTTCCATTGGAGTTCCTATGCTTACCATGTACTCGCTTTGTATGGGGCCCAGTGGCATGATGACCTAGTCTGGGAGCCAGTCTCCTGACAAGTTCATCAGGCCACTGATCCTTATTATGCCTTCGGCCATGGGGTAGAGATTAAAGCATTAGACGTATACGCTTATCACCAGAGGCAGTTTTATGGTAGCTACTGCTGAATAACTTCTCATGCATTTTCCCCCATTTCTGACTCAAAATGTTTTCGTAGGTGGCTTCAATTTAAATTTTACTTCCACGATATCTCGCCTACTAAAAATAAAACCGAAGGAAAATTTTTTTACATCGCCTTGCTCAAACTAGCGTCAATATTTATTATTCACTGGCATTTAAATTTCCTAGTCCCACAGGGCGCACAACATTGTATTTGTGCCTGATACTAAACTTCTAAAAGTAGCGTTTTAATATTTCTTTTGCAGTAGAATGCTACGATTACTATCAAAGTTTCCGATGCATTTCCCCGTTTTCCCGATGCAAAAATTCCTTTCCAAGTGTCATGAAATTCGATTTGTTCGAATAATAACGAGCAAACGCTTCGAAAAATGCATTGAAACGAGCTTAGCATAGTAAGCTTCCTTTCAGCAGATCGTTTTGCTTGAGAATTTGGTGACATTCTCCGTGTTCAAACAAAGTATGATGCCTCTCTAAATTTCTTTTACATCAAGCTGTTTCGAAAAACCAAAAGGCGTAAATTTAGCAACTTTCAACGACATTTGTTCGTCAAAAAATTTCTCTGTGAATCTCATCTGATAATTTACACCGAGTGGCCAAATTATTATGACCACCAGACCATCTTACGAAAAGTAGCTATCCCGTACATCCTGCTGAAGCAAGATGTCTGAATCGGTGCATAAAAGGGAACGCTGAAGTCGTGAAGAGTCTAATGAAGTGAATTGCGCAAGAAATAATGATTAAAAGACACGATCTAACGGACTTTGAATGTGGAATGATCGTGGGTGCTCAAAGCATTGGTGTAAGCATTAGCAAAACGGCTACACTTGTGACATGTTCGAGGGCAACACTTGTTAAAATTTACAGAGAGTGGACCATCATTCAAAAAGCCGGGTCTGAGCGCAAGGCCTGTGGTCTTCAACAGATACTGGATGCTCGAGCCGAGCGGAGAGTATGCAGACTTAATACTAGTGATCCGATTTAATAGCGTAGGAAAAAAAACACATAAGCCTTTCCAAGCTTTCGCACATCAACCAGATGGCTTTTTCAAGGAAGTTAGACAGAAACTGAAAAATAGAACGCTTAACAATTTGAACGCGGGAACTTGACAATAAATAGATGCGACGCTATATTCATTTAAAGATACGAGGCATCACGTTGGTTGCACGCGGGATCTTGTTAGAGAAACAGCGTTACTTTAAGAAATGGTTCCAAATTCGTAGCAACTCGAGTGAGACGCAATCATTGCAAGTATCGCTGCGGGTAATGATCTTCAAGGTTTCCCGAATGGCTGTACATTTAGGGATAGAGTAGGTAGCTAATTTCTTTATATCATCCCTCATAGGAGTATCGGACTTGAATTTGACTTCTCTCGATAGTGCCGTGGCTACTTTACCACATTTTGTGTCTCTTTTATGTTCGTTGACTCTGATTCCACACGAACGCTTGGTCATTCCAATGTCGTATCGTTTAGAGCCGTTCGGATACTGTAGGGGATCGCATAAACGCCTGCTTCGCTGGTGAAAGGTGGTTTATCACTACTTTCCTTTAGTATAGTACATAAAGATGAAGGAGACCTTATGCCGACGCCGTAGTTCATTTTCTTGAGGGTGTTTTTGAGTTTGTAAGACACACTTGGTATGTAGGGAATTTAGCCTTAATAACGTAGCAGTGGCACAATAATGATGGAATGTTTGGCTCTGGCTTTTTGGATAAAGCTATTTATCTGATTCAATGAATATCCTGCATCAGTGGCTAACGTCATGACGCTTTCAAGTTCGTGTTGTCTAGAATGGGTATCAGAAGAAACGGCGAAGGCTCTTCGAATTCGAGAAGGGATGATAGCCGTTTTGTATTCTGCGGGACAGAAAGAGCTGCGGAGCATAAGGTTGGGAACGGGCGTGGGTTCATAGTAGACTCGTGTACCGATACGGTTGTCAGGCGATTTTCTCAATAAAACTTCCAGATAAGGTAAAGCGTTGTTGCGTTCAGGATCCATCGTGAAATTGACCGTAGGATGTATATCATTGATTTTATCAAGGAAAAGTGGAAGAATCTCTCTTTCGTGAGGACATACAAAAAATACGTCGTCCGCATAACGCAGCCAAGTGGTAGGCTGTGGAGTAATGCTGGAGAATATATTCCGCTCAACTGGGCGAAGTATTGTTTCTGCGAGGATGGGTAAAACCGAGGATTCCATCGGAGCGCCATTATTCTGTTTATATACTTGTCCTTGGAAACTGTAGAAGCTAGTATTAGTGACCAAATCTATTAATTTGAAGATGCTGAGGCTTGACTCCTGCGTATAAAATGTTGAATTAGATATGGCCTCCTTTAATGTTCTGATGGCTTCCGAAACGGAGATTGATGGGTAAAGGGAAACCACGTTGAAACTTCCGATAATTTCGCTTGGTAGGACAGTTAGTTTCTTGGCTTTCGTTATAAAATCCAGAGGGGAATTTATTACAAAGTCGGATTCAGGAAGAAAACTACGCAGGAATTTGGATTGCGCTTTCTCTAAACGCACGTTGGTACAGACTTCCTGGATACGATGGGTCTCAGTGGGTTTCCGGGCTTATGGTGCTTAAGTCTTCCGAAGATCTTTGGTATCTGAGGGCCTGGTGGTAATGTGACGACTTTCCTGAGATCGTCTGGAATAGCGGGTAACCGGGCTGCTCTTTGTACCAGCGCAATCCAAGAATTTAGAGGGTGCCTTTGAAGGGCTATAGAACCAGAGTCAGCGATAAAATCTTCAAGTTTCTTATTGTTGTCCGCTGCGTCCATAATGGCTATGTGGCCAGATTTATCCGTTAGAGTCAATATTATGGACGGGTCATTTTTAAGGATCGAAACTGGCCTCGGAATTATAAATTTATTAGGTATTTTAGTAGGATCGTATCAAGATCGTAATTTAGAACAGAGCTGGAGTATTTCATCTTTTGAGTCTTTCAGTACTCACAATATTACGATTTCGAATTCGGAAACGACGCGTTTTGGGTTCGATCTGATTCGGAAGCAGAATTTTGGTCCAAGCTCCAAAACTTTTGTTTCACCTTCGGAAAGCGTCCGGTTGGAAATATTGACGAAAGGAATTGCGAAATCTTTAGTTTGTTGTTGTGTGGAGGATAAGGAATATTGTAATTTTTCAAGAAACATATCGATACGGGAGGTCAAGATGTTGAAGGTGATTGGATCGCACAATCCGTGCAATTTCATATAGAGGGCGTAACACTTGGTCTCCAATGACATAACGTCCTTTCTTTTCAGGTTCACTATACGTGCCAGGGTCTGACGAAGAAATATTTCCTTTTTATTGTCAAACCAGGATCCTTTAAATGCTGATTTAAAGTTGAGGAACTTTGGGATAAGGCCCGATGTTTTGCAGGCGGATAAGGAGTCGAGGTGGGAGCGTTTCTTCTCCAGTTTAAGTCGAAGAAGTCTAAAAAGTTTGAAGGTGTTCCACATTGCTTGGAGAATGGCAAAAACAAATTTATAACGAGGAACAGTACACCAATTAAGTAGTAATACTAGTGATCCGATTTAATGGCGTAGGAAATAAACACAAAAGCGTTTCCAACCTTTCGCACATTAACCAGATGGCTTTTTCACGGAAGTTAGACAGAAATTGCAAACTGAAAAATAGAACGCTTAACAATTTGAACGCGGGAATCTTCCCAGACTCCTAAAGCTAAAGATTTCGCAATTCATTTCACAATTTTTCCAACCGGACGCTTTCCGAAGATGAAACAAAAGTTTTGGAGCTTGGACCAAAATTCTGCTTCCGAACCAGATCGAACCCAAAAAGCGTCGTTTTCGAATTCGAAAGCGTAATATCGCGAGTACCGAACGACTCAAAAGATGAACTACGCCAGCTCTGTTCTTCTAAATTACGATCTTGGTATGATCCTACTAAAATACCTAATAAATTTATAATTCCGAGGCCAGTTTCGGTCTTTAGAAATGACCCGTCCATAATATTGACTCTAACGGAAAAATCTGGCCAGATAGCCATTATGGACGCAGCGGATTATGATACGAAACGTGAAGATATTATCACTGACTCTGGTTCTATAGTCCTTCAAAGGAACCCTCTAAATTATTGGATTGCGCTGGTACAAAGAGCAGCCCGGTTACCCACTATACCAGACGATCTCAGGAAAGCTGCCAGACTACCAACAGGACCTCAGATCGCAAAGCTTTTCGGAAGACTTAAGCACCATAAGCCCGGAAACCAACTGAGACCCATCGTATCCAGGAAGTTTGCACAAACGTACCATTTAGAGAAAGCACTATCCAAATCCCTGCATAGTTTTCTTCCTGAATCGGACTATGTAATAAATTCTACTCTGAAGTTTATAACGAAAGCCAAGAAACTAACTGTCCTACCAAGCGACATTATCTACAGTTCCAATGTGGTTTCCCTTTACCCCTCAATCCCCGTTCCGGAAGCCATCAGAACATTAAAGGAGGCCATATCTAATTCAACATTTTATACGCAGGAGTCATGCCTCTGCATCTTCAAATTAATAGACTTGGTCACTAATACTAGCTTCTATAGTTTCCAAGGACAAGTACATAAACAGAATAATGGCTCTCCGATGGGATTCTCGCTTTCACCAGTCCTTGCAGAAGCAATACTTCGCCCAGTTGAGCGGAATATATTCTGCAGCATTACCCTACGGCCTACCACCTGGCTGCATTATGCGGACGACGTATTTTTTGTATGTCCTCACGGAAAAGAGACTCTTCCAATTTTCCTTGATAAAATCAATGATATACATTCTACGATTAATTTCACAATGGAGCCTGAACACAACAACGCTTTGCCTTATCTGGATGTTTTATTGAGGAAATCGCCTGACAACCGTCTCGGTACACGAGTCTACTACAGACCCACGTCCGTCCCCAACCTTATGCTCCGCAGCTCTTTCTCTCCCGCAGAATACAAAACGGCTATCTCCCGTTTATGAATTCGAAGATCCTTTGCCGTTTCTTCAGATACCCATTCTAGACAACACAAACTTGATAGCGTCATGACGTTAGCCACTGATGCAGGATATTCATTGAATCAGATACGTAGCTTTATCCAAAAAGCCAGAGCCAAACATTTCAAACTTCCTGTGCCGCAGCTACATTATTTAGACTCAATTCCCTACATACCAAGTGTGTCTTAGAAACTCAAAAACACCCTCAAGAAGATGAACTACGGTGTCGGCATAAGGTCTCCTGCTTCTTTATATACCATACTAAAGAAATATAGTGATAAATCACCTTTCTCCAGCAAAGCAGGCGTTTATGCGATCCCCCTATAGTATCCGAACGGCTCTAAACGATACTACATTGGAATGACCAAGCGTTCGTTTGGAATCAGAGTCAACGAACATAAAAGAGGCACAAAATGTGGTGAAGTAGCCACGGCACTATCGAGGGAAGTCAAATTCAAGTCCGTTACTCCTATGTGGGATGATATAAAGAAATTAGCTACCTACTCTACCCCTAAATGTACAGCCATTCGGGAAACCTTGGAGATCATTACCAGCAGCGATACTTGCAATGATTGTGTCTCACTCGAGTTACCACGAATTTGGAATCAATTCTTCAAGTAGCGTCCTTTCTCTGCGAACGTGATACCTCGTATCTTTAAATGAATATAACATCGCATCTATTTATTGTCAAGTTTTCGCGTTCAAATTATTAGGCGTTCTACTTTTCAGTTTCTGTCTAACTTCCGTGAAAAAGCCATCTGGTTGATGTGCGAAAGCTTGGAAACGCTCATGTGTTTATTTCCTACGCCATTAAATGGGATCACTAGTATTACTACTTAATTGGTGCACTGTTCCTCGTTATAAATTTCTATGCAGACTTGTTCAGTCCAACAGACGGGTGAAAGTACTCTGAATCAGCGATCAACTCCAATGGCCGCGCAACGTACAGTTCTCAGCACGTTTCATCGTATGTGCTGCAGAGGAGACAGCCTGGGCCGTAAGCCGTTGCTATGTGCAGTGAACAAGAAGAAACTCCTGAAGTTCGCTCAGGAATGCAAGAATTGAACAGTAAATGAGTGGAAGAGGGTAAAGTGGTCCGACGAATCACGTTCTCAACCATATGCAAATAGAAAGGTGAAAATATGCAGACAGCAGCACGAAAACATGGACCTATCTCGAATCGTCACTACTATTCAAGCAAAGAATACAAAGCGGCGCGCGAAGAACGTCAACTCCCGTTGAGATATCTTTAAAACAGGCGATAACAGCGCCCCCTCATCCTGGTAGCTTATGTGCTCTGCTGGAAAGCAAACATTCAGGAACAAAATGCGTTAGGGGACTACGGTAGCGGAGCTTTTCTTTGATCCACGATTATTTCCTTCGATCTGATGACTATTTTCTTTGAGCAGTTTTTTTTGTTGTTGTTTTCTGATATTCCGCCAGCCCCTTATTTTGGTGAAACAAATATGCAATAGCAATTAATATTACTATTTAAAGAAAATTTGAGCAAATATTATAATTAGGCCTAAGAAACCGTACAAAATGCAGGCAATCCGTAATATTTGACATTTCTGAAAATGTTTCTGAAAAACTGGAGAGCGAACAAAAGCCTTAACTAACGTAACTGGCGCCACAAAACTAACATATCCAATTTGGAAAGTGGTTATGGTACCAAGAATGCAACAATCACGTACTATGTGCTATAGGAAACTTGGTTGGCTTCCTATAGCACATAGCCTGTAACACCAAACTAGAAGTCAACAAAACAACACAAACACGCACGTGCCGTCTGCTCCGGCATAAGCCTGTGTGTTGGTTTCTGTGCACTGCAGCTTGTAATCTAGGATATGTTTGCGCTAGTTACGTCTCGCTGAGCTTTAACTTCGTCTCAGTTACATATTTTTTGATTCAAGCTGGCGAGGGGGACGTTATGGCCTGGGGAATGTTTCCGCGGGGGTGTTTGGGCCCTTTGATTCGTGTGGAGAAATGTCTGACCTCCGAAAGGTATTTAGATATCGTTGCCGACCAAGTTTCTCCAGTGGGTTCCCGGATGGCCTAGTGTGTTCAACTTTCGTGACTGCCACGGAGGAATCTCTGGTTCGATCCCGGACAGGTACGAACGCTCGGACCATTAAATATCCGCCGTGCGTCGGATGGGCACATTAAGCCATCGAACCCCAGGTACTGACCCTCCGGTAATAAATAAGGGCTTCTTACTCCCTCTTTCTACTACCTCACTTCCGTGTCACTTTCCTTTCGGGCACTCTTGCCCAAATCTTCAAGCTTCCTTTTTCTAAGGGTTGTTTAAGACCTAGGGTCAGACACTCACTTCCCAAAATCCTCTACATATGATCTGATCTGATCTGAAGTCCCTCCAGGTATGTTGATGGTTTATCTCAATTGAGGTGGATATTTCCAGCTGGACAGTGCTTCATGTTATAGAGCTCACATTGCACGCGAATGGTTTGAGAAGCATCACGTAGAGTTTCCCTTACTACATTGGCTTACCCAATTACCGGATCTCAACCCAATGGAGCACATGTGGATTGAATTCGAAAGTGGCATTAGACAGCTGGATCCATTATCATTAAATCTTCAAGAGCTGGAGGGTACAATTCATCGCATGTGGGCTCATATACAGCAAACCACTTACCGACATTTAACAGAGTCAATACCAAGACGAATGCAAGCAGTATTAAAAGCAAAGGTGGCCCAACAATGTACTAACCAGGTGGTCATAATAATTTGGCCATCTAGTGTATAACAATGAAATGTACTGAATCGTCCTGATATAAATTTGGCTTGATATGACATCAGGCAGCGAAGTCGCCAATGTTGTTTTAAAGCTGAAACAACACGTTTGTTTTGGGGCAAATAGTGATTCGAATGCGAAGAATTTCTCACTTGCATGCATTAAATCGACTGCTCAAACGAAGAAACTGTAAGGCTGAAAAATAAAAAATAAAAATCCAAGTGCAAACCATTATACCCTGCTTGTGTATCAAATACTAATTAAGTTTGGGTAACGCTGTGATCAGAAAGGCGATTGAAATTAAACTTCGCAGTTTTCAGGCACACTCGTGGGATATGTCTCATTTCTGCGTTATATCCGTTGCTGCACTCATGATTAATGCAAGTAAATTAATTCCGGACTTCGCAGTTTTCATTTGAAATGCTTCCTGTTAATTAATTTCACATGCTTCATAATTCCTATTCCAATTAAAGGCTGTTTTAGCGAGAAGCATTTCATTAGAAAATTACGCTTGCGGTAAATTTTATTTATTTTATAATTTACTTTCTGCTTGCCGCTGATTTTCAAAGACTGTATTCCAAATAGTAGCAACTTGTTTTCATTATCTATTTCCACTAGTAGGAGATTCTCGCAGTTTTTTCGTCAAATGTTTGAGAAATAAATACACATGACTTTTATGTCAATGCATCTTATTTGTTGACACACTTAAAGCAGGGTTTTGAAAAAAGAAGAAACGTAATTTCACTGGAAGCAAAATTACAACGAAGCTTCATAAGATTTTGTTTAGAGAATTACGTTCGTTCGGTAATTTGTGGCTTATGTTTAAACAGAAACTCGGAAAAGGATATGAACGAAAAGAGTGTGACACTTATTTCTTTTTTTTTACTTTTATAATCCTGCTACAAAACTCCTCATAAAATAATGAAGAATAACTTAATAACTACCCTCTGGCGAAGGCTAATTAGAAAGAATTTTTAAGTTGTATTCTTTGAGCTAGAATGCGATATGTCTCATATTTTTCAACATGAAATCCGAGATGCGACATGACAGATTTTTAAACTAAACAATTTATAGCGAAACTGCCTTTTTCTATCGGTGGTTAATTCGAATCCTCATTTTCCCATTTCGGAGCGCCTGTTCTACCCATTGCACAACGCTGGCAACAAACCTTTGAAATCGATATACAGGGTGATTCAGCTAAGCGTGTACAAACTTCTGGGAGGGGTAGGTTGTGTTGTGGGGTTATCTTAGCCACTTTATATTAGGGTTATTATAATAGATAGCCAATAGTAAACTTGAAGGAAAATTTTGAATTTAGACTAAAATTTAACTTTGGGAGATGGGTAGATGCATTT
The DNA here is from genome assembly GCA_039090855.1 of Macrothele yani. Classification (NCBI taxonomy): domain Eukaryota; kingdom Metazoa; phylum Arthropoda; class Arachnida; order Araneae; family Macrothelidae; genus Macrothele; species Macrothele yani. The sequence goes on from CM077004.1 coordinate 41,095,067, forward strand.
TGAAACAAAAATATTTTCTAAGTATATGAAGGCCATGAACATCCTAAACAAAAATGCATCTAAAAATTTACATTCCACAAGAAGTTATTGAAAAGTGTGCGTTGTTTGTGTTCACGCAGAGTTGAGTCATCTGAAAGTGCAAAAATAAGTGAATATTGTTGCAAGTATATGAAAATGTGTCACTATAAGTCATAGGATAAAATGTACTCGTTCAATAATAACTTGTGGAGGCTATGAAAGTCAATTTAAAAGGACAGGACAAAAATTGCAGTTATGAAATACCTTATAATACCAGGATTCGGATCGATAGCCTTAGTCAAGCCAAGGTGAATACAAGGGTCCAAGTCATGGAAGACAACAGCACACAAAAGTTTTCACACTGCACTAATTTTGGACTTTTTTTGAAAGGCTGTATTTATTTTTTTTTCTTTAAAAACTTAACAAGGTAATTTAGTGGACAATCAGATGGTATTTCCTTTTTTCTTGTTTTAAACACAGCAGTATAAAAACAGAATCTCAATCTTTTTTTCTATTTGGCCACTGGCCTTATAGAACAGCACAACTTGACATATTTCAACACAGTTGGTTTGAACACCAGGCATTAACTTTATGCCTTCAAAATTATACTACGATTCACATAATTTACACACAAAAAAAAATACTGAATTCTTTTTTATTTTAATTCCACAAGGTGGACAAGTTCTGTTCTTTTGAAACGTACTCTCTTCTCCCTCACCTAATTAGCTCAATGACAAATTTACAATTTTACACTTATTGATTTAAATTTACAGCACCTGAACAACCTTAGCAAACTCTGCAATCTCTCAGACCAGCTTCAAAGACTTCAATTAAATTTACAGTAATTTTAAGAGCCAAAAATTATACATTAACAAATCTACCATCTGCAAGTAAACAAACCAAGTAAATTATCCTCAAAACAGAATTTACACCGAGCACAAGCATTAATTAACATTACATAACCTATAGAAACCACACTGGATGAACATACTTCACTTATAAAGAAACCTCACTAATTTAAAAATTATCACTCTTCATAACATGATCACCATAATTCAGAAATTCAAACAATCTTCTTGCACTAGCTTGCTCATAAAAATCACCTCACTCTGCACTTCAAATAATAGCTCAAGATACTTAATAACTCTATACTGTAAACAAAAGCTCAAAATACCAATTAACTAAATTTCCAAACTAAATATCATGTTCACTAACACCAACAACCAGAATTTAGAATTTACATCCCTAGCACTACAGCATATCATAAACAAATTAATTTAGATACTTTAAATCACAAAACAAAACTTAATTTTAACACATGCAGTGAATTACTGAGTAGCGGTGAGGCAAATACTCTCAGTTCAGACACTACCCTGGGTTTTGAGAACCAACACAGGAAGAAAATATCAGTCAGGCTGAAGGCGAGAATTTGGGTCGTGAATCCAATTTCAGCCTAGGCAAAGGGAAAGGAAAAAATCCTCAAGTGCGACACATCATCATCAGGTACAGAATTTCCTCTAACATGATCTCGCAACATCCATTGAAGCAACGCCCGACCGACCCTCGCTGGCATTACATATCTCCGTGGGCAGCGAAACTACAGGGGGGGAGGTTTGAAGACACGTTTCCCCCCAAAAACCACGTCCCCAGGGCTCCCCCTTTTCGAACCAATGCATGATCCCACCTTGATCAACCACGCCTGCAAGAGCCTGTCGTACTTCAACCCAAAATACTCCAGGCACATCCGGCCCAGAACTAACACAACTATATCATAGGAAAAATCCCTTATCTCTCTATATCCCAAGAAATCCAAAATCACCATATCCACATATATCTCAGGAAAATTCACTTATCTCTATATATCCCAAGAAATCCAAAATCACAATATCCACATATATCCCAGGAAAATTCACTTATCTCTATATATCCCAGGAAATCCAAAATATCCACATATATCCCAGGAAAGGGATGTAAGGTCAGGTGATGCGTAACATCACAGCCTCTCCTTGACAAATGTCAACCCCGCCTTCTCGTGGTGCATCCTGTTCCCACTAAAGGGGCTCTGACGACCGCCAATAGCGGTATAACTATACCATCGGGATTAGAGGAAATTCTATCCCACACTCACCAACCCGCTTGGCCAGCGTGGTGAGTTATGGTCAAACCCCTCCAAAATGATTCCACAATTTAAATCTTGGCCCTCAGTCTCCGGCAGCTGGAATGTACCTGGCCAAGGCAGCGGCCAGTGCGACATGAAGGCAGAGGGTGCTAAGAATCCCCGGAGGACCGGACTAGGCTGCCATCTGATGCTGACCTTGGCTACTTACAATGGACGCTCCCTATCTTCTGATTCAAGGCTTCTTGAATTGGAAGAGGAACTACAAAGGATCAAGTGGGACATCGTGGGGCTAAGTGAGGTTGTAACGTACCAGGAGATGTGACGTACCTGCCAGAAGGACGCATACGACATAAAAGCAGATAGGAATCAGAATACATGTCCGCGTAGCTCAACTGGTAGAGCAACTTATTCCGGAATGAGTGGACCCGGGTTCGAATCCTGGCGCGGATAAAAATGACGGAGAAATTTACTTCGTTATAATGGCGCCCGAACTATCCGGATGACCCAACCGTTCACAATCTCGCAATGGTGTGATGTTATTTCCACACCACGAGATAGGAAAAATAAGAGCAGCACTTCGAAAAAAAAAAAAATAAATAAAAATAAGGGGGAGATGATGTAACGTGCCATAAGATGTGACGTACCTGCCAGAAGGACGCACACGACATAAAGGCAGATAGGAATCAGAACAAATGTCCGCGTAGCTCAACTGGTTGAGCAACTTATTCCGGAATGAGGGGATCCGGGTTCGAATCCCGGCGCGGATAAAAATGACGGAGAAATTTACTTCGTTATAAGGTAAGGAGAAAAGGAGAAGATCTCATCGAACTGAAAAGTGGACATCTCTTCTACTATCGTGGGACAGATACTGGCAGAACTAGTGGTGTTGGATTTATAATAAACAAGAAACTGAAGGATAAAGTTGTAGAAGTTGAAAGTTCCTCTGACAGAGCTGCAAGACTTGTTATCCAACTCTCGAAAAGATACCAGGCTCAGATTATTCAAACTTATGCACCCACCACAAGTCATCCTGAAGAAGAAATTGAAGAATTTTATGAGGAAATTTGTCATCTAAATAATAAAGGTAAGCAGCACTTGAAAATAATTATGGGAGATTTCAATGCAAAAATAGGGCAACGGCAACAGAATGAAACTTCAGTAGGTAAATTCGGTCACGGCAACAGAAACCAGCGTGGAAATACTCTCGTAGAGTTTGCAGAGGCAGAAATGTTTTTCATCTTGAACTCCTTCTTCAAGAAAAAGCCACACAGGAAATGGACATGGAGACATCCAAATGGGACGACAAGTGAAATTGATTTTATTATGTGTAACAAAAAATTCGTCATAGAAGACTGCAGTGTGCTGAACAAGTTCAAAACAGGTAGTGACCATAGATTGGTGAGATGTAAGATGCACCTCAACACTAAACTTGAACGTGGCAAGCTCATAAGACAAACAAAATCTATTGACATAACCAACCTTAAAAAACACCATAATACCTTCAAGTTAGAACTAAAGAACAGGTTCTCTGTTTTAGAAGGCCTAACATCGGAAGAAGTGGACATCTCTGAAGTTAACAGAAAAGTAACCAAAGCTCTTATGGAAACAGCAACAAAATTAGCTGGGTCTAAGAACAAGTTGCATGTGAACAAATTATCAGGAAAAACCAAAATGTTGATGCAAAAAAGAAGAGAGATGAGGACAACTAAAGAAGATGTGACTTCCAAAGTGGAATATATAGAGCTATGCAAGACAGTAAGAAAAAGTATCACTGAAGACGTAAGAAAATTCAACTGTGAACTAGTGAGGAAAGCAATTGAAAACAACCAAAGCCTAAAGATAGCAAAGGGACATCTCAGTAAGGGAAGAAAACAGATTATGGCACTGAGAAAAGAAGATGGTTCTGTAACAAGAAATAGAGGCGAAATTTTGACAAGAGTGAAAGATTTCTACTCCAAATTATATGAAAGGGATGATATATGCACTCCAGACATCATGAAAGATACCAGTACCAGAGTTCCTCCAGTCCTTCCAGCAGAAGTTGCACATGCAATCAAGAACATGAAGCGAGGAAAAGCTCCAGGAGAAGATGGAATTACTGTAGACATCATACAAGAAGCAAGTGGAGAAATCGAAACAGTACTCGCCCAAATTTTCACTCGATGCCTTAATGAAGGAAAGATTCCTGAGGATTGGAACACCGCTACAATGATCCTGCTACATAAGAAAGGTGACATTGAGGATCTCGGAAACTACAGACCTATCAGCCTCCTATCAGTAGTTTATAAAATCTTCACTAAAGTTCTTTCACACCGCTTGAAGGTAACACTGGACATGGCTCAACCGAGAGAACAAGCTGGATTCAGGAGTGGCTACAGCACAATAGATCATATCCACGTGCTGAGAGAACTAATTGAAAGAGCGAGGGAATATGAGCTTCCATTGTGCATGGCTTTTATCGATTATGAAAAAGCCTTTGATTCGGTGAAACCATCAGCAGTTACAATGGCTCTGAAAACCTGCGGTATTGAAGATGCATACATTAATATTATTAATAACATCTATGAAAATGCAAGTGCAAAGATTAGGCTGTTTGAAAATACAACACACGTAAAAATTGGAAAGGGAGTGAGACAAGGTGACACCATATCTCCGAAGCTCTTTAATGCCGCATTGGAGGGTGTTTTTCAGTCGCTGAGCTGGGAAAACAAGGGGATAAAGATTAATGGAGATTATCTAACCCACCTTCGTTTTGCTGATGACGTAGTCATTTTTGCAACTACCCCATCAGAGCTGCAGAGTATGATCCAGGAACTTGCTGACAAGAGTAAAGAAGTGGAATTATGATGAACTTTCAGAAGACAAAAGTGATGTTCAATGCTTTTACAAGAAATGAATATTTATCGATTGATGGAGAAAAGCTGGAGATAACAGACACGTATGTTTATCTTGGACAGCAGATATCAAATGAGGGTCACATTGATGAAGAAATTAATCGGCGTACAAAACTTGCCTGGAGAGCTTTTGGAAGAAACAGCATAATTTTCAAGAGCAATATGCCATTATGTCTTAAAAGAAAAGTGTTTGATCAATGCATCCTTCCAGTGCTTACGTATGGTGCAGAGACGTGGACCTTAACTAAAAGAGGCATACAAAGGCTGCAGACAACTCAAAGAAGCATGGAGAGGTGCATACTTGGTGTAACCAGGAGAGATAAGAAGAGGAACTCGTGGATCCGAAAAATGACAAGAGTGGAAGACATCATGATCAGAGTTAAATCCCTGAAATGGCAATGGGCTGGACATACTGCCAGAAGGACAGATCATCGATGGACAGCCGAAATTTTAGATTGGATTCCAAGGGACAGGAAAAGACCCAGAAGAAGACCACATGGGAGATGGGTGGATGAAATTCGAAAGTATGCAGGGGTGACATGGAGGAGACTGGCACAAGACAGACCGTTGTGGAGGAAACTTGGGGAGACCTTCGTCCAGCAGTGGATTGATAATGGTTGACAATGATGATGATGATGATGATGATCCCAGGAAAAATCACCAAGCAAGGAAATTCTTCTGTACCATGGCAATGAGCAGGTCGCACTGCAGATAACAACACTGACCATTTACATAACCTACTAAATATTTTCACCTTATTGAAAATTAAAATTACATTTAGACTCTTTTTGTAAAAACAAGAAAATTTAGGCCAAAGAAAAGAAAAGTACAATTAATACCGGAACTGGTGAGCAAAAGTGTGTCTTCTCAACCCATGATGTTCATTTTTTTTTGTGAAATACTTATAACGAAGTAAATTTCTCCGTCATTTTTATCCGCACCAGGATTCGAACCCGGATCCCCTCATTCCGGAATAAGTCACTCTACCAATTGAGCTACGCGGACGTTTTATTCTGATTCCTATTTATGTCGTGTGTGTCCTTCTGGCAGGTAGTCACATCTCCTGGTACGTTACATCATCTCCCCTTATTTTATTTTATTTTTATTTCTTTCGAAGTGCTGGAGAAGGGATTCTCTGAATTTTCCTATCTCGCGGTGTGGAAACAACATCACACCATTGCGAGATTTTGAACGGTCGGGTCATCCGGATAGTTCGGGCGCCATTATAACGAAGTAAATTTCTCCGTCATTTTTATCCGCGCCAGGATTCGAACCCGGGTCCCCTCATTCCGGAATAAGTTGCTCTACCAATTGAGCTACGCGGACGTTTTATTCTGATTCCTATCTGCCTTTATGTCGTGTGCGTCCTTCTGGCAGGTACGTCACATCTCCTGGTACGTTACATACTAAACTTGAGAACCCAAATACCTTAACTTCTATTTTGTACATATCGCATCCTGGTGAAAATTCCCTACTCAGAGCCCTCTGCCTTAGGACACGTTCCCAGGCTTGCCCTAAGATCACCCCTTTCCAATGGGAGATTAACACTCATCTGGAGCATGTAAAATACTGGTCCTCAACATAACACACCAACACTCTTAATTTCGACACTCCACACTCCAAGAATGTAAACAGCACTTTAGGTTTCCAATTTCCTCACACTATACATATGCTCCCAAAATCCTAATATAAATCATCCCATAATTTATCTTCACTCAAAAAAAAAATATATATATAACTCAACGCTGTAAAAGGCTAGAGAAGAATGTTTACAATTATTTCATCACTCACGGAATCCCAATGACACTGCTTTTCAATTTTCACATGCCCAACTAAACTACAATCGATGCACCAAAATTCACTGTGCTCAAACATTAAATCAAATTTTTCGGATACATTAAAATTTACTGGCCTGGGGAGTTGCTAAAATACCAGACATGACAACACAAAAAAAAAAAAGAAAATATAAATGAAAGCATTTTCAAGCCCCCTCTCTTTTTTCCCTTTTTTCTGAACTCATACCTGAGGAACTAATAAATCTCATTTTTTGAAAACTGAACGACAACACAGCCATAATCAGAGGCAAAAAAAAACTTGCTTTTTTTTTCCTTATGCTCAGCTGGAAGTTTAGGTACCTTCGTGGGATGTTATGTATCAATACTAAAAGATATGAACTAAAAACATTACCTTTGAGCTGGCGTCTTTTTTTTTCTTTTTTTTTCTCTACAACACAACACACCCCCTAGTTCCTATCACTGAAGCCCCCAAAGTCTCTGTAGGTTGTCTTCCATGTCTTCTCTTTTTTTCTGAACAAGGGCATCGCTGGCAGCTGCAGACTCGAGGTACCTTTTTGATGAAAGGGAGAGAGCCTTCAATATCCACCTGGTGATTTGCAGCAATGTGCCTCTTGATGACCTGCAGGGAAGAGCCTCCCCAAACTTTGGAATGAGAAGGAACTGTTTTTGGCTTCTTTCCTCCGGCCTTTGACGCAGGCCTCCTTTTGGGAGTAGCAACAGAATGGAGAAGCTGTAGATGTGTTTGCAGGATATCAATAAGGGAGAAGGCATATCCCTTTTCAGCTACGCCGGCCTCCACGACCGACGTCGTACTAGCCTGTCGCCTCCCCGCCATTTTTTCTTGCCAGGGCGAAGTTCCCGGCCGGCGGAATGCCGCTTTAACTGCGTTCTACATCGTCAACCCTTCTATAAGCAGCCCAGAGCCAGAGTGTCCCATTGTGGTGGACTGGTGGTCAGCAAAGGCAGTCAAGAAAAAACTCGTTTTTTTCTGTGGGTCCCCTCCCCACCAAAAAGGCGAGGAGAAAACTCGGCCGTCCCTTATTCTGCCGGCCAGCAAGAGCGAAGACAAGAGCAAGAAGAAGTGAGTGAGACAAGCGTCTCAAAGTGTAAAAAAGAACTCTGGGGTGTTGAAAATGCCGACCCCTGATTGGACGAAAATTTTCCCTAGTAACAGCAGCCCTGCAATACCACGGCTCTCTCTCCCACGCCTCGAGTGACCTCTGACCTTCACACGTAAGCATCGTTGCAGCGTCCAGCACTCTCAACGGAAAAAAATGTTACCAGGCACATGGCATCTTCGGTCAGCCAGGGGAGAGGAACCCCTTGACCTTTACACGTAGGGACCAAGTAACTTCCTATGTGCGGCTGTGACCTTGTCCCAAAAATAGAACAGCGCCAACCCCCTAAGAGCACTTCTGCAACATTTTCTGAGCGACTTCTACAGGACCCTTAAAATGGCCGATCTGAAAGAAGATTCCCTTTTCTCACAACTCCTTTTTTTCTTTCTTCAGAAACGCTTTTTTCCCATTCCGTGATGTTAAAGTAAGATTAATTTTGATTCTCTGAGCTGCACACCTACTCGCCTTTTCCTATCGCGATAAAAGAACAGATAAAATAATTATTTCCAAAACCCCAAAGACAGTTAAATCAAATATTATTATCTTTTTCTTTTTTTTTCTTTAACTTGAAATTTTGTTTTCCTGGTTTTGATTAAGACAAGCGAATTTTGAGCACGAAATTCCCCTGCCTTTCAACCAGGAATATTCATCTAACGTATGTCATGGGAGAAAATTTTGCATTAATTAATCCCTGATAAACCAACAGAAAGATTGATCAGGTCTTTCTGAAATTCAACAGAGGTTAAAATTTTCGCCATGACAGTTGTACTACACTGGCAACAAACCTTTGAAATCGATATACAGGGTGATTCAGCTAAGCGTGTACAAACTTCTGGGAGGGGTAGGTTGTACTACACTGGCAACAAACCTTTGAAATCGATATACAGGGTGATTCAGATAAGCGTGTACAAACTTCTGGGACGGGTAGGTTGCACAACACTGGCAACAAACCTTTGAAATCGATATACAGGGTGATTCAGCTAAGCGTGTACAAACTTCTGGGAGGGGTAGGTTACACTACACTGGAAACAAACCTTTGAAATCGATATACAGGGTGATTCAGCTAAGCTTGTACAAACTTCTGGGAGGGGTAGGTTGTACTACACTGGCAACAAACCTTTGAAATCGATATACAGGGTGATTCAGCTAAACGTGTACAAACTTCTGGGAGGGGTAGGTTGTACTACACTGGCAACAAACCTTTGAAATCGATATGCAGCGTGATTCAGGTAAGCGTGTACAAACTTCTTGGAGGGGTAGGTTGCACAACACTGGCAACAAACCTTTGAAATCGATATACAGGGTGATTCAGCTAAGCGTGTACAAACTTCTGGGACGGGTAGGTCGCACAACACTGGCAACAAACCTTTGAAATCAATATACAGGGTGATTCAGCTAAGTGTGTACAAACTTCTGGGAGGGGTAGGTTGCACTACACTGGCAACAAACCTTTGAAATCGATATGCAGCGTGATTCAGGTAAGCGTGTACAAACTTCTTGGAGGGGTAGGTTGCACAACACTGGCAACAAACCTTTGAAATCGATATACAGGGTTATTCAGCTAAGCGTGTGCAAATTTCTGGGAGGGGTAGGTTGCACTACACTGGAAACAAACCTTTGAAATCGATATACAGGGTGATTCAGCGAAGCGTGTACAAACTTCTGAGAGGGGTAGGTTGCACAAAAACAAATTCGAATCACATAGCAATGCAGGGTCGGAAACGCCATCTTCATGTGCTAGCGTACAGAGAGGACGAGAAGTGAAAGAGCAGCACGTAAGAGAACAAAACGTTTTTTTTTATTCGCAAGACAATTGCGAAATGCATTGAGGTTACAGCAGGTGTTCAAAGTTGCAACCATCAGCTGCAACACACGCTTGACATCGTCGACGAATGGAATCACGTACATTTTGGAAAATTCCTGGCGTGTCTCGGACTTCCGAAGTAGCTACAGAGATGCGTGCTACAAAGTCCTCATCACTTTCAACGGCGGTGTCGTACACCAGTCCTCTGATCTTACACCAGTCCTCTGATGTAACCCCTTAACATGCCTTGAAGTAATCAAGGCATGTTAAGTCCGGCAATCTTGCAGGCCAATGAACGGGACTATCACGCCCGATCCACTGATGTCCGAATGTTATGTTTAAGTGATGAAGAACGCCATTGCTGAAATGGGCAGAAGCCCCATCGTGCTGGAACCACATTGCACGGAGCGGCGACTGAGGGGCCTGTTGTTCGTTCAATAGCTGTGGCAAGACGTCCTCCACAAATATCCGGTAACTCCTTCTGCCCAGACGAGGGGACTTGAGGTATGGGTCAATAAAGTGGTCCCCGACAATGCCGGCCCAAACATTAACAGCAAAAAGGTTTTGTGCTGCAGGTGGTCGTACAGCATGGGGGGTTCTCCGCCGCCTATACATGTGCGTTATGTGCATTGAAGCAACCTTCCAGTGTAAAGCACGCTTCGCCTGTGAACAGCACAGAAGCAGGAAACTGGGGTTCTGCCGCACTCTTCTGCAGGTACCATTGCGCAAATGCAATGCGCTGAGGGTAATCCTCAGGGCTTAGTGTCTGAACGCGCTGCATGGGATATTTCTGCAGAACCCTCCATACGGTGAATTGGAACAGACCCAGCCGATGGGCAATTGCTCGTGTGCTGGCACTTGGAATGTCGGCTGCATGACTTAACACATTATCTTCGATCGCAGGAGTGCGTACCCATCGTTCCCGACACCGTTACTGGTACAATCGCACGGCGGCTCGTCCATTGCAGTCCACTCCTCTGTATGCGAGGTGCATGTCAGACATTTCCGCGTTTATGAACTCAGCCATCTTACTACCTCTGCGGGCGGTTTACAAATGACGGCATCCTGAAAGAACGTATGAGCAGTCTCGCGGCCGAACAATGCCATCTACTGCAGGAAGATGGCGTTTTTTTTTTTTTTTTTTTTTTTTTTTTTTTTGCTCAGCAGTTCATCGTACAAAATTGCTACCTAGAACAATTTTTTTTTTAAGTTGAGCTTTTTTAGAAATCAGTTTGATATGAGAATTTACTCAATCAAGAGCCTAACACTTTCGGCTGCTTCTGGCTAGCTGGGAATAACTTGGAGAGGAATGGAAGGGGTGGAAGACCTATCTCTCAATATTCACAACAGAGAGACAATAAATTGCCAAAACAGGAAACTCGAGTGGAAGGCTGCTTAAACAGGCAGTAGAGAAAGTAGTTTGGACCACATTACATCCACATTCACGGTCCCCAATGCTTGTATGACGTGAGGTTGGGTGGGGAGTCAGTGCGAGAGGAATTACTTGACAGAAGGGAAACAGCAGGAGTGCAATATAATGCGGATGGATACTGTTCTTGCTTACAAACACTCAAAACAGAGGTTAGGCATATGAGAAGTGGTCAAGTGAGGAAGGGGAGCATTAAACGCAGATTGTAATGTAATTTGCCATCTTTGAGAACTGGGAGTGAAAGAGAGGAGGAAGCTGCTATTTACTTGTAGAAAAGATCACACGATCCATTCCTTCTAGGAGCTGTAAATAGCAATACAAATTTTAAAATGTTTCAGAACATTTTACCATAAATGACATAGGCATAGAAATATTTTTATTAGTAATTACAATGTGCATACATTTACTCAGTGCCTCTTAGTTTCTGAAATAAACGCAATCACATATCCTAGGTAGCAATGCTTTTAATTCGGTTTTGCAACATGAAAACGACTGAAAAGTTGCCTTGCTTAAAATATTTGAAAACAATATTCCAATGCTGCTTCTAAATACACGTTTCTCATTTACTTCAAATTATATTTTCTTCCTCTTATTTAACGTTTTATTTCTAAAATGTAAGTACGTGTTAACACTTTGTTAAAATTAGAATACACTTTGTAAAAATTAAGTTAGGAAAGCTGAATTTGAAAGACACTGTCACATGGATGCAAATGTACGAAACACTAAAGAATGCATGCTTCATCCCTCATGTCTACGGGCGTAGAGGAATAAATTGCTGCCGATAGCCGTACCAGTTTTCGAGAGTCTCCGTCGCCACTGGGAACATGAACATGCTATCCCCAAAGTGAATGTTTAATGTGGCATAATGGTCGACCGTGTTATTGGACCCTTTTTCTTTCAGGAGGCGACCGTGAGAGTTAACGATTACCTGAACATGATTGAGCAGTTTGTGTATACCCAGTTGGATGAAATTGCAACTCCGGTGATTTTCCAACAAGATGGGGCGCCACCTCATTGGGCTTTGATTGTGAGGAGGTCTCTGGATATACCAAATTTCGCAATCCATGGATTGGGCGCGGTGGTCCCATTGCATGGCCCCCACGTCTGCAGGACGTAACACCCAGTGACTTCTTTTATGGGGATTCATCAAGGGTGACGTTTACAGCACCTCTATTGCAGACACAAAGAAGGATTACACACGCAATGCAGAAAGTTAATACGGACATCCTCGAACGAACATCGTTACAACTGGGATACCGTTGTGACATTGTTCGGGTGACAAATGGTGCCTATGCCGAATGTCTATAAACCTTCATGATCTGTTCTGTCAATTAACACAAATTGTGTATTGAGATAATTTATATTACAACTGTTATGATTATTTGAAATTGGTTGCACCTTCATGGGACGCCTTGTGTATTAACATCATTTCCCACACTTTTTTTCAAATTTATGCTGCTTTATATTTCTTGCAGGTGGTAATATATTTTTGTACATAATTTTTGCTTTACTATTATCAAAGTGAAACATAGTTTCTAAAACTGCCTGGTACTGATTTTCTTATTTTGAGGTATAAAGACCATCGGTAAAAACTGTAAGGGGTAGAAGCAGTCGCCCGTCCCCAATTTGGGGGCCACTGGTTCCAGGGAAGTGAGAGACCCAATGCGGTGGAGAAAATGCATTATTTAAATCCAATACCCGGGCCTCAAACCCTAGCCATCTCGGACAGACGGGCAGAGACCAGTGTGTATACCACTGCGCCACCGGGATTGTCGGAAGGACACTTGAAGTTAATAAAATACATATTTTCACTTTTAAAGTAGGTTTGCGAAGATGGAGAGAATCGCGATTATTTATGATGGAGTATTAAAACAGCTCAAGGAGTTTAAAAAAAAGAATTTAAAACATCTGAAGGAAAACTTAGGTGATTGAAATGCTTCTTGTATTCAAAGATGACTTCACTGGAGGCTGCAGTTTTTATTCAGAAAAAGAATAAAAGTTCATCTGAAAAAGTAATCTGATCTTTATGTATTTCTTTTCTAGTTTCGAAAATGTTTTGAAGGATCCATCACATTTTAAGCTTCGAAGAAAATGTCATACCGATTTTAAAATGCCGTTCCTTCTTCGTAGGCATTGTAATTCTAAAGAATATGCGGGTTGTAAATACGTACGAAAGATTGCGCAGAAAAACTGAGAAAACGAGTTATAGAGAAGAGAGTAATTTTTTTTTTTAGTTTTGAAAATGAAATACTGAATGTACGTTCGACTAAACCGAGATTTCCATTACTGCCGAATAGTAATATGCATACCCTGCGAATTCCATCGAACTTAAAGAACCCTAGAGCGCTTTTGTTGGAGAGAGAAAATATAGCTTTTGTGAAAATGGTATATGATGGCGAAAAGGAAATTTAGAGTGGAGACCTGGAGTTCTGGGGTCTTTGGGGATATTATTCGATAATGTGGTCGCCACTCACTTTGTTATGGGGTGCTCAAAGGAAGTTTTCCCCTCTCAGGGGAAAAATGAAAAAGATGTGCTTTTGGGTCGTGAAATGTATCAAATGGAAAAAGAGCTTTTGCCCTTTCCATAGTACATGAGAGATAACAAATTCAGCGAAGAAGTGAAAGCCGAATTTAAAATGCGTTTAGGCTACTCAGAAATACATTTGTGTTACAAAAATGCCTAATAATACTCAGAACACAAATGGAAAAGTTTTTAGCGAAATTCGTTTTGAAATACCGAATGCTAAAAGAATTTTAGAGTTTCCATGTGGAGTTTTAGGAAGGAAAAAGTTTTGCCAACTATTGCAGTTACAGTTCGTCAGCGTCTCCGGAACCTTCTACACTAAATAGAGACTACCAAGCTTTTGATTTTCATGATAGTAATTAAACAAAATAATGATGTATGAACGTTAAACACATTTCCAAGCTTCATATAAACGACAGAATTTAGCAAGAATGAACAAAAAACCTAAATATTGAGAATGTTATCACAAAGAACATGAACTATGACTCTTAAATAGCAATACTGACGCTATAACTTTAGTTAAATAAGAAACCTTTCAATGTACTCCATTTCTGTATCAACATACTGCTACATTTTGATCTTTCATTGGACAAATGTAGCTCATCTGGTGCGATCTCTTTGAGGACCTTTATCGTTCTCTTATTCACCACAGTAACTGACACAAAACGAATATCTTTCAGTTCAGAATTGACTTCAGGGAGAAGAAAAATTCAAAGGGGTCCACAGCAGAAAGTCTCTGATCAGTCTGCGACGGATATCGTGGTGGCACAAAATACTCTACAGGTCGGTCGCTGGGTAACACAACTGGGTCTAAAAATAATCTGCGGTTTATCATAAAATCATTTTTTCAACATAAAATTAAAGAAAGGGAAAAGTAATTTAAAATCCGTAACTGTTTTACGATTTAGAACAGCGTCGTGACGTCAATGCATATGGTTTGACGTAAAACGGAGCAGGCTTAATTTTAACCAAAATTTGAAATTTTCAAATCATTTCAGTGATTCTGACAAAATTGTCTTTAAACCAATCAGCATGTTGAAACAGTAAAGCTAAGCCACCCTTTTGAATTTTTTATTTTTCAGACTTTTTTCTTGGTGCAGAAGTGGTAGAAACATTCAAGCAGACAATGTTTCAAATCGTTTTTTTTGTTTTCGTGCATTTGCAGGTATCCGGACTTTAAGACTAACCAGCAAGCCAATTTTCAGATCTCTAAGTCATTTAGAAGTGGTTTAAGAATTCGCGAAAAATTCAAGTAGACAATGCTCCAAAGCCGATTTTTTTGTTTTTTTGTTTTCGTACTTTTCTAGTTATATGGACCTTAAGACCCATATGCATGCCCATTTTCAGACGTCTAGGTCATTTAGAAGTGGTCAAACAATTTACAAAAAATTCAAGCAATGATCCAAAGCCTCCATTTTGATTTTTTTGTTTTGTTTGCGTACATTTCTAGGTATATGGACCTTAAGACCTATCATCATACCAATTTTCAGATCTCTAGGTCATTTAAAAGTGGTCGAACAATTCGTGGACGAACACACTCACATTTTTCCTTTTTGCGTTTTATATACGAGGCAAAGGCTGCATATTTACGTAGGTATTTGCGTATGCCGGCGGAAAACGCCGAACTTTAAAAACGTCGCTACGTCATTAAGCATTACGTCATTACCAGTTTAATTGTAGCCTGCCCTTTCACCCAATGAGAAGAGAGTGCTAAAGATAGCTGCGTCACCATAACAGCAGGTCACGGGACCTAAACTTTCCTGTGTGATTAACGCTGAAGGAAGGGTAAGCTGCTCGTTTCTGTCCTTTGCATCTTTAAACAATGCTTAGAAACCAGGAAAAGTCTTTTTTCTTAAAATATTTTTTGTAAAAGAGCGATGATAGTTGGGAGTTTATACTGTAAAAATAGCAATGCGTTATGATTTATAGTTTGCCATATAACCGTTTTTTAAAATGGATCCTATCGCGAAATAGAGAATTTTGTGAAATTTAAAAATTGAATTTCTCGTAAACTAAATCTGAATTTAAAAATAAGAGCAAGGAGGTGCGAAAATGTGGCCATGGCGCTACATACCAACAAAGTTACGTGGTTCTGTTGCTGTTAGTGTGTCCGGAACAAGAACTGATAGCACTTTTTTGCTTACCTTAACTTTGAAATACAATAGCTCTTGAGGTATCGCTAGAATTGAAAGAACGGTATATTTCAGCATGTTCTCCGAACAATTTTCTACAAACGATATGAATTTCGTGTTTTTGTGTTCAATGCGTTTTGCGCGGCGAGCTAGAAAAGCACGAGTGTCGCGAAATTTCTAAAACAGCGGAGTCGGCAGCGGCAGTTACTTCTTTTTAGAATAGAGAGACTGAAATCAATAATGCAGTGCTTGGTCTTCCACTGCGAGTGTCATTTCGAAGGGTTCACTTTCCACGTTTAAACTCACCATACTAAATAAACGCAGTGGTACATGAAGGGGCCACATCTGGGAAAGTTGTGGAGAAACTCTGAAAGCATTCCTTCGCTGTTAAACCTCTTTCGAAGGAGTAGAAAGACATCGCCTAGCTGCCAAACATGCTTGTCAAGCTCCATAGTGAACGTTGTATAAGGTGTGACCTTTACTACTTCGGCGGAGCGTAGAATAAAGACGGGTGAGTCGGTTTTGTTCCGCCGGCTGGTGATGTACAATAAAAGTATAAGCTTCATAATGCCACAAAAAGTTACTGGTTTGGAAAGTTCATTTATGCATAATCAGAAATTTTCTGAACCACCTACACATCGAGTAGAGTCACATTTGTTGCGGATAAGAGCAGGAATGCGGCGCGGCACGAATTCTATGAGGCTTGCGTTCGTTTTCGTCCAAAGCAATGGGCACCAAATTTTTGGAGAGAAGGGCCAGATAGAAAATTGGCTAAAGCTCGGGGTGCCGGATTAAAAAAAAATTGTTAAACCGAAGGTCAATCAATGCAGATATTGTACATTTGTCAAGATATAACTAATTTTATATGGTCTGTAATTTAATACGAAATTTTTCAAATAACTATTTAAAGATATTTATACACATATAAAATAAAAACAAAACTAAACTTACTGAAGACTAAAGTTTAGTAAGTTGACTTTGACAAAACTTACGAAAGACTGTCTTTAGTAAGTTGACTTCGTGGTATAAACAAATTGACTTTACATCTAAAACTGGAAAAAAATTTGATGAGAAGAAGAGTATTGTTTCTGGAATGATTTATTCCATTCTTGCTTTCAGGTTGGACTACACAATTGTTAAAAAGTCTGACAAGTCAATGTCTGTCAGTCATGAACGAAGCTTTAATTTCACGTATTTAATTTTGGACGAAGCTTTTTCACATAACATATGTGTTACCAAACACTGAAAGCATTTTCTTGGCAAAACTTTTCACATTTGTAAAACTATTTCTAGGCAAAAGGGAATAAAGAAAAAGTTATCAAATTTTCATTCTTAATGACATTCAAATTATTATTGGATTGCAAATCTTACAGTTTCAACTGTAAATTCTCCTCGGCGTCACGAATCGTAAAATTAAATGGGTCCTGCAATGGCTGGAATGGTTTTTCATGCTTGTAAAACTCACCAAAACATCTTTCAAACTCAGCTTTCAGCAAATTAATATCTGCGACACAGTGCTCAACATCAAAAACAAACAAACTTATTAGACAGATTGTCCCTCATATACACTATCTACCAAAAAGTAATTGGACACCTGTGATAGCAAAGGAAAACGAAGTTTATTCACCTTCAATAGTTCGTGGAGCCTCCACGAGCGGCGATTACAGCTGCGAACCTCCTGGGCATACTCTTAACCAGGCGTTGTATGACGGCTAGCGGTATTTTCTTCCACTCGGCTTGGAGAAGATAGGTCAGTTCCTTCACCGATTTCGGACGGTGGGGGCACCCCTTAAGTCGACCCTCCAACCCGTCCCAGACGTGCTCGATAGGGTTAAGGTCCGGGCACTGCGCAGGCCAGTCCATTCGATTAACCCCATTGTCTCCATATCAAGCCATGGTTGACCTCGCAACATGACAGGTGGCATTGTCATCCTGAAAGTAACATGGGTCCACCCCGTAAAACTGCCACAACGTAGGAAGCGCATGGTCATCCAAAATGGTGCAGTAGGTCTCGGCGTTGAGTCTACCAGAAATTGCGGCCAAGGGTCCCGTGCCATACCAGGAGAAATACCGCCATAGCATAATTCCACCGCCGCCGAACTTCACAGTTGGCACAATACATTCCGGCAGGAGTCGTTCTCCAGGCAGACGCCAAACCCAGACCCTGCCGTCCGAACGGTAGAATGTGAACCTTGATTCGTCGCTCCAGAGGACCTGTTTCCACTGTTCAACGGTCTACTGTCGACGTTCTTTGCACCACGTTAGCCGAGCAGCGCTATTGGACTAGGTGATCAAAGGCTTGTGAGCGGCAGCACGTCCATGATAACCGAGCAGATGGGCTTCCTTACGGATGGTATTCATCGAAAGAACACTCCCGGATGCCTGTTGAAACTCCTCGCAGATGTGGCCCATCGATTTGGTGCGGTTCTTCTGAATTTCTCTGGCCAACACTCGTCGGTCTCTAACTCCCAGTTTTGGGGGTCTACCGGGTCGGGGCACATTCCGACAGTCACCTCTCATCTTTCACTTGCCAATCACGTAGGCCACTGTCGATTTTTGGTACGTCAATTCACTGGATATGTCACGTATGGATCGGCCATTTCTGTGATACCCGATGATTACACCTTTCTCAAAATCAGAGAGCTCCGAACTGCGTGGCATCTTGCATGTGACTGGTTGCGTTGTTGTTTCCCACACGATATTTAACGGCGGCGGCTGTGACGTGTATTAAGACCGCAGATATCGTCGATTGCAGGGGTGTCCAATTACTTGTTGGTAGATACTGTATTATATTTACACGATGGAAAGTGTAAAAGATTTTGTTCTGCTAACTGTCGCTTGTACAGCTCCAACTTCGATTGGAAAGACTTCAGATCAAAAAAGAACTCATCTGCGACTTTATCTTTCCCTCGCAAATTCAAATTGAGTTGACTGAGATGGTCAGAAATGTCTGTTAAAAATGCACAGTCCCAGGAAGCGTTACCTCGGGTCAGGTCATGGGTTCCCGCTGGTCGCAGTTTCGGAACCACTGGTCTAAAGGTGGGCATCCCTGAAGTTAAATATCAGCCAACTTTGTGCGTATTGATGGAAGAGGACTTGATGCCGGACAGATCTTTCCAGCATGTCCGACACATGTTCCATAGGATTGAGATCAGAGGAGAAAACTGTGTCCAGAGGTGATGATGGAAGTCCTTTTTGGGCTCCTCAAACCATTCTTGCACGATGTACTGTTGCATTGTCACCATATAGGTACCATCGATTTAGGGAAAGAGTATAACATTGCAGGGTGAACAATCAACATGGTCTGCTACGATGAATACTCTGGTATTCCGTCGATGGCATTTTACCTTCAACTGGTATCAGCGGACCCCGTACGTACTCCCAGAATATCCTCCTTATCATGGAGATGTTAGAATGTATAAATAAATGAACTGAAGGGTGAGTATAAAGAAATGTAAGCGCTGTTTCATGTTAACGATGAATCTATCAAAACAACGACGAAGTTCGCTTGAGATAAGATTACTTTAGGTCTATCTACGGTGTACAAAGCAAACATCACTGTCTATGTACGATATTTAATGACAGATGAAATATATTTACAATTTAAAAATACCCCACTACCACTTTCGGGGTAACATTTTCACCCCATCATCAGATGGAACAGAGAGGTAAGGCATTACTCGCATGGATTTATGTAGGAGTGCAGCGATGCACTACGGGTAAAGGTATCAAGCGTCACGAGCTGTGATTGTTGCCATCGCAACCCTTACAACTAGTGTAAATTTCCAACATTAAGTATCATATAGTAATACGGAGATTTTGTTATACATTTAATATTATTGTCAAATTGACATTTTGTTGGTTTTGTTTAATTTATTTATTATTACAATTTAAAGTTCAAGTTGACGACATGATCTTTCCAAATTTTTGAAATGTCCACCGGAGTATTATCGTTACAACATCTGTCCCCCAGGGCTTCGACATACAGGCTTTCAACAAGGTATAGCGAGTGGCGTACGCTGGAGTGTCAATTAGTCTGACGTTCGCCCTCGTTACAACATCTGTCCCCCAGGGCTTCGATGTACAGGCTTTCAACAAGGTATAGCGAGTGGCGTACGCTGGAGTGTCAAGTAGTCTGACGTTCACCCTCGTTACAACATCTGTCCCCCAGGGCTTCGATGTACAGGCTTTCAACAAGGTATAGCGAGTGGCGTACGCTGGAGTGTCAAGTAGTCTGACGTTCGCCCTCGTTACAACATCTGTCCCCCAGGGCTTCGATGCACAGGCTTTCAACAAGGTGTAGCGACTGTGCGTACGCTGGAGTGTCAAGTAGTCTGACGTTCGCCCTCGTTACAACATCTGTCCCCAGGGCTTCGATGTACAGGCTTTCAACAAGGTATAGCGAGTGGCGTACGCTGGAGTGTCAAGTAGTCTGACGTTCACCCTCGTTACAACATCTGTCCCCCAGGGCTTCGATGTACTGGCTTTCAACAAGGTATAGCGAGTGGCGTACGCTGGAGTGTCAAGTAGTCTGACGTTCACCCTCGTTACAACATCTGTCCCCCAGGGCTTCGATGTACAGGCTTTCAACAAGGTATAGCGAGTGGCGTACGCTGGAGTGTCAAGTAGTCTGACGTTCGCCCTCGTTACAACATCTGTCCCCCAGGGCTTCGATGTACAGGCTTTCAACAAGGTATAGCGAGTGGCGTACGCTGGAGTGTCAAGTAGTCTGACGTTCACCCTCGTTACAACATCTGTCCCCCAGGGCTTCGATGTACAGGCTTTCAACAAGGTATAGCGAGTGGCGTACGCTGGAGTGTCAAGTAGTCTGACGTTCGCCCTCGTTACAACATCTGTCCCCCAGGGCTTCGATGCACAGGCTTTCAACAAGGTGTAGCGACTGTGCGTACGCTGGAGTGTCAAGTAGTCTGACGTTCGCCCTCGTTACAACATCTGTCCCCCAGGGCTTCGATGTACTGGCTTTCAACAAGGTATAGCGAGTGGCGTACGCTGGAGTGTCAAGTAGTCTGACGTTCGCCCTCGTTACAACATCTGTCCCCCAGGGCTTCGATTTACAGGCTTTCAACAAGGTGTAGCTACTGTGCGTACGCTGGAGTGTCAAGTAGTCTGACGTTCGCCCAGTTCGGTTGTAGCGCTCCATTTACGACATTCCTAGACAATGCCGTGTTAATGTGGTTAGTTCGGATATCGTACTTATGTTAATGGACAGGGATACACAAGCTTCTTCGTGCCGAGCCTATATAGTTTCTAAAGTGTTCGCCTGTTGATGGGTCAAGTAGTGGAATACTGTAGACTAACCATTTGCTCATGATATCAGTTGTTGCCCGATCTTTTCTGGCAGATGTTATGAGATTCTTTGATCGGGTGCCAAACTGTATATTATGTTTTGAGTATATACGCGATAATGCGTTAGTAATATGCGGGTGCTGATCTAATGCTCCCACAAACCGTTTGTTGGGCTTTGGGTCTCTCTTTAGACTAATGGTTTTTTCATTTATTATTTTGATATATAATTTGTTGACCAATGTCCTTGGATATCCATGTTTGTCCGCTAATTAAAAGATGAACCGAATCTCAGACTGTAAATGATTATGGTTTGAAGAATGCGTGAAGGCTCTTCTCATAAGAAAGTTAATTAGCATATAATTTTTGCGTAGTGGGGTATGAAGAATTAAACGGAATAAGGCTATTGCAATCAGTTGGCTTACGATAAACTGAGAAAGACAGGGAATTAGTATCTTGATCACAAAAAATACGGAAATCCAGAAAAGGCAGTGAGAAATTGGATTCTAATTTTATCGTGAGCCCGATAGTAGGATATAATGACGAAAGTGCGTCGGCGAATTGATTTAAATCATCCAAGCTCGCAAAGGAGTGTGCTCATTTGCAATTACTGACAAGCTGTAGAGAATTGAATGTAATCCCGAGTCACCTCAGTATCCAAAGGTATTCTTATCTCAAACGAACTTCTCTCGTTGCGCTGTAATTGCATACTTCGAAATTCTGAGAAGGAACGACTAATTAGTGCCATTAGAAGTAAGAGATCATTCATTGATTTTCTTAGTAGAAAGTGCTATACTTCTTATAAAGAACTGTCGGGATGTGTACATGCTATTATTATGAATCGTGTGTTTACTATCACTTCGACTCTAATTGAAAACTCGGTCAAATCATTGGTCGATACCCATATTGGAAAACTCTGTTCCCTGGTTGACCGTGAAGTTAGTAATAAATAGGTCTGTTCGCAGTCATAGACGTTATAGAAGTGAAACTTCCAACTCTAATGTTGTCAACCTCAGTAATTATGAGTTGAATGAAGTGCAATGTAGAGCTCAAGAGAGAGGAACCAGATTCGCATATCCCCGATGAACAAAGTTAACGTCTTTCGGGTTATCCCACAAATTGAATGTATTATTAGAAACTTACCTGTGGCTGAACATGTGGTTGCACGCGTACAAATTGACAGACTACTGCGAAGAGGCATAACGCAGCATCAATCTAAACTATTCCCTATGTATCATGAAGCAAGACTGCAACTCGCTGTATTTAGAAATAATAATAAAATTTCTATCTTGACTGCAGATAAGAAGCATCAAGCGGTCTTATTAAACAGTTCAAATTACAGGGGAAATGCTTGTGGCCATATCCTCTATCCCGCACAAGGTATTAGAGTGTGAACCAATTAAAGCAACCTCTGCAGCGTTAACCAGATTGAAGGCTGCTTACAACTTCCCTGAAGGTTTTGTGCCCGATATCTTTGGGTGTATCAAACTGCATAAAGAGGGGCTACCTATTACGCCTTTGGTCACGGGCTATGTTAGCCCTACTCGACCCTTTGAAAAAGCCCTTGCCCTGTATTTAGCTAAGTCAGCTGAGAGTTCACCTTATTCTAGTAAAAGCTCCACTAGGGCAATTGAAAGGATCAGAATGATTCAGCCATATGCTGGCCCATTCATCTAGCTCCTCTGGATGGGGTTTCACCGTACCCTACTGTACCTGTGGACGCCACTCATCGCATTATTGAGGCTAAACTTGCTGAAATCCACGTTCCTAACACGGATATTTCTGCAGTCATGAACGCGCTTCGTTTAGTTAAACGGCGTTCGTACTTTAAATTCCTTGATAAGATTTACATGCAAACTGAGGGTTCGCCCATGGGCTCCCCACTTTCCGCAGTGTTAGCAGAAACTCTACTACAATGCATTGAAAACAAAGTTCTTAACGAGTTTCCTTTAGCTCCCAGTTTATACCTTAGGTACGTCGACGACATCCTTGTGATTTGGTCTCACTCAAAGGATCATTTAAATCAATTCGCCGACGCATTTTCGCTAGTATTTCTTACTATCGGGCTCACGATAGAATTATAATCCAATTTCTCACTGCCTTTTCTGGATTTTGGTATTTTTCGTGATCAAGATATTGATTTCCTGTCTTTCTCAGTTTACCGTAAGCCAACTAATTGCATTAGCCGTATTCCGTTTAATTCTTCACAGCCCACTCCGCACAAATTATCTACTAAAAATAGTATAACTATACTAAAAATACGAAAATTCTTGGCGTAGAATAGAAATAAAAGTTTCCAAGCTTTCGCACATCAACCAGATGGCTTTCTCAAGGAAGGTAGACAGCTAACTGCAAACTGGATAATAGAACGTTTCAACATTTTAAACGCGGTGACTTGACTAGACAATAAATGATTAGAAGCAAACGTGATACTTCGAAGAAACGAGGTCACGTTGGTTGGGCACGCGGTACAATGATAGAGGACTCAGCATTATTTGAAGAACTGATTCCAAATACGTGGCAACTCCAGAGAAACGCCATCATTGCAAGCCTCGCAGCTGGTCAAGATTTCCAAGGTTTCGCGAATGGCGGTAGATTTGGGTGTGGAGTATGAAGCTAATTTCTTTACATCACTCCATATAGGATCGGCAGACTTGAACTTTACTTCTCTTGATAGGGCAGTAGTTATTTTCCCGTCTCTTGTATCCCTTTTATGTTCGCTGATTCTAATTCCAAACGAACGTTTGGTCATTCCGATGTAGTATCGCCTGGAGCCGTCCGGATATTTTAGTGGGATGGCATAAACACCTGCTTCATTGAGAAGAGGGGGCTTGTCAATATTTCTCTTAAGCATCTGGTTGATGTGCGAAAGCTTGGAAACTTTTATTTCTATTCTACGCCAAGAATTTTCGGATTTTTAGTATAGTTATACTATTTTGAGTATAATTTGGTGTACAGTTCCTACTTTTTGAATTTTTGAAATTATCTACTATTACCTTTCTTATTAGAAGGACCTTCACGCATTCTTTAAACGATAATCATTTACAGTCTGAGATTTGGTTCATCTTTAAATTAGCGGACAAACATGGATATCCAAGGACATTGGTCAACAAATTATATATTAAAATAATAAATGAAAGAACCATAAGTCTGAAGAAAGACCCAAAGCCCAGCAAACGGTTTGTGGGAGCATTAGATCAGCACCCGCATATTACTACCGCATTATCACGTATACGCTCAAAACATAACATACAGTTTGGCACCCGATCAGAGAATCTCATATCATCTGTCAGCAAAGATCGGGGAACAACTGATATCATGAACAAATGGGGTTCTACAGTATTCCACTACATTACCCATCAACAGGCGAACACCTTAGCAACTTTGTAGGCTCGACACGAAGAAGCTTGGGCATCCGTGTCCAGGAACATAAGTACGATATCCGAACCAACCGCAATAATACGGCATTGTCTAGGAATGTTGTAAATGGATATCATATCAAGCATGGTCTCATATTTCACAAACCACCTATCTATTTATCAAGCATGGTCTCAGATTCCACAAACCACCTATCAACATCTCGTGGAGTCCATGCCACGAAGAATCGACGCAGTATTAAAGTCAAAAGGTGGCCCAACGAAGTACTGAGGGGGTGGTCATAACAAAGTGGCCACTCAGTGTATATCAGGTGTTTCAAAACTAATGGAACAAACTGTAAGGGGTGATACAACACATCGAAACAAACACTTTGCGTCATAGAATGAAGAAATGATCGCATGATCGCAAGTTACGCGGTTAGGCGCTGGAGGGCGCTTTCCTTTTCCCCACACGCGCAGTCTTTTGCAACGCTAAGACCCATATCTTTTACCTGAACGTCTGGATGGGAAGACGTACCTTATTTTCCTTCAACAAGTCTTGCTTGAATTGATCCAGCATGTATCAGCAGCCGTCCGCCGTAAAATGTGGTTCCAGCTTGATGGAGCGCTAGCTCATTTCAGCACTCAGGTGCGTGATTACTTGAACGCCCCATTTTCAGGCCAATGAATTGGCCGAGGTGGACCCATCGCTTGGCCTCCACGATCACCAGATCTGTCCGCTCTGGCTTTCTTTTTATGGGGACATATTAAGTCCGTAATATACGACACTCCCATTGATTTCAATGAGGAACTAGTTGCCAGACTTTCAGTCGCTGCTGCAGCTGCCAAGGAAATGCCTGGTATTTTCCACAACATACGGGCATCTTTACGTCGACGATGCGAAGCGTGTATCAGGAGTGGATGTCGCCCTTTTGAGCAGCTTTTGTGTAAATCTAATTAATTTCAGTATTTACTTATTAATGTTTGCAAATTTGATGTAATATTGGGATGTCACGTTTTCTTTCTTTTTTTTATTTCGTTTGAAATAAAGTTTTGTTTTGATTTGTTGTGCCCTTCCTGTTTTTGCGTTGCGAAAGACAGCGTGTGTGGGGAAACGGAAAGCGCCCTGCAGCGCCTAACCGCGTAACTTGAGACCATGCATTGTATGACAAAAAGGGCTTGCTTCGGTGTGTTCTATCACCTCTTAAAGTTTGTTCCATTAGTTTTGAAACACCCTGTATAATGTACCATCGTCAGAATCCTACAAGACCGAACGCCATCTAGGATTTACCCAATGCATTTAAATTAAAACCCTGAAAAGGTTCAAATAAAATAGTCCATGGTTTAGATATGACCTTAGGGATATAATCATTACAGCAACGAGATCCGAAAGATGTAATATATAGGCTCTCTATGAATAATAACAGCGAAAGCTTACCTGGAAAGTTTATAATGGACACCTCATTCCACTTTGGAACATGAGAATCGTTCGCAACCAGACGGGACATCGTGATCGTTAACTTACCATTACGAATATCATATTTATGCTCCCGGACTCTGGTACTCAAGTTCCTTTCTGTAGAACCAATATATACAGTATCATTGGTCTCTAATACGGCTTGTAGAGGTATGGTATTGTGGCCGCCGGCCGGCAGATGGCGCTTGGATCTGTCCACATACGTCACTTGCAAGGTAGGTGTAAAAATGTAAACAGCTCTCGCGCTCAGCAGCAGAGAGAAGAGACTTGCACTTTGTGATGTTCAGTTCATGATCTGTTAGCTATTCGAAGAAGTTCGTTACTGTAGACGCACTGATGTGAGATGTATATATCAATTTAGATTCTTATTATTAAAGAGATATGGAATATATTTGGGGCTCATTCTAATTTCCTTTAATTACCCCAAAGTGGTGACCCGGACTGCGTACGAAGCACGGAAGTCAACAGGAAGTGATCTCGAACGCCGAACGTTGCTCAGAGTATGTTCGCTTTTGTACTTTGACCTGCGAGTTGTTTAGTGGTTCGTTTTTTTCAACATGGCTGCTTTGCACTATTTCGCTTCATCTTTCGTTCTGGCGTAATGGCTCCCGCCTGTTTCTGAACTGCCCACAGCGCAGCGATACACACTGTGGATTCTGCTATTTTTCTTGCGAAGGTAGGAAATTAATTATTTCTAAAGCGTTGCATGCCTGATTCAACGGTTTTCGAATTGTTTCATAAATGCCGGATTCTGAAAATGCCGAGGCATCAGTGGCGCGTGTGACGTTGAAATGTCCTCCATTTTGGAAGAATAACCCTGCTCTGTGGTTCGCTCAGATTTTTTTTTTTTTTTTTTTTTTGAGGTTTAACGACCACCGTGAGCAACTCAATGGGCTATAAGCAGTCGCCCGTCCCTAATTTAGGGTCACTGGTTCCAGGGAAGGGAGAGATCCAGTGCCGTAAGACAAACACAACATCCATGCCTCACCGGGATTCGAACCCGGACCCCTTACGGACGAATGATCAGAGGCCAGCGCCTTAGACCACTGCGCCACCGGGGCGGCTCGCTCAGATTGAGTCACAGTTTTCCACGGCAGGAATTTCCAACGATGATACTAAGTTTCATCATGTAGTAGCATCAATCGAAAGTTATATTCTTGAGCAAATTAGTGACATTATATTGCAACCCCCACCTGCAGATAAATATATTACTTTGAAAAAACGTCTTATTGCTCAGTTTGCTGACTCTGAGGATCGGACACTCAGACTTTTATTGCAAGAATTAGAATTGGGTGATTCTAAACCATCGCAGTTATTACATAGAATGAAAGATCTTGCTCATAAGCGATTAGATGCAGCGATACTTAAGTCCCTATGTCTTCAGCGTTTGCCTAAGCGAATGCAACAGATCTTAACCGTCAGCGGTGATGATTTAACACAATTAGCAGTAATGCTGACAAAATTCATGAAATTGCTGATGTATCTTCTGAAGTGAACGTTGTTGATACCTCACAGCATATTTGTCATGCTCCTATGCTTCAGAAACAAATCGAACACCTCACATCACAAGTAGCAAAACTTTCTGCACAGTTAGAATCTTCCACTCGAACACGTTCGACATCGCGTGAGAGTCGTAGATATTCTCCCGCAGTTCAAAGACAGAACCATGACAAGCCAACATCTCAAGTTTGCTGGTATCACAGAACCTTTAAGGACGCTGCTACCAAGTGTAAATCACCTTGTTCTTTTCAGTCGGGAAACTAGAAGGGCCACCCCTTATGGCCGCAAGTGGCGAAGGCCTAAAACAGCACAGACTCATGTTGGCCGATAGATCTACTGGTCTAAAATTTTTGATCGATACTGGGGCAGATGTCTCTGTTATTCCAGTCTCTTCACCCAAACCGAAACAGCCGGAGAAGTTGAAATTATTTTCTGCAAATCGTTCCGTTATTAACACGTACGGCTCACGTCTACTGTCCTTAGATCTCAATTTGCGTCGAAAATTTTTTAGGCCATTTGTTATTGTGTCAGTTTCTCTTCCTATTATCGGAGCTGATTTTCTTCAGCACTTTGGTTTGTTGGTGGATATGAAACATCATTGTCTGATCGATATGTTAACAAAGCTAAAATCTTATGGCCACGCTACTTCGCAATCCGCTACTGGAATTACCGCTGTCTCTAACACTTCAGATTTCCACGAATTATTAAAAACTTTTCCACAGCTCGTAAGTACAGATGGTGTGCCTAAACATAAAGATCACGGCGTTTTTCACCACATCCAGACTACCGGAACCCCAGTCTTTTCTAAGCCTAGGCAATTGCCTCCTGGGAAACTTGCATGTGCCAAGAAGGAATTTCATTTCTTGCTCTCGCAAGTTATTTGTCGTCCCTCTAAAAGCTGTTGGGGCAGCCCCTTACACATGATTCCTAAAAGTTACGGAGACTGGAGACCCTGTGGAGACCACAGGCGCCTGAATGCGTTTACTGTACCAGACAGGTACCCTGTACCACATATACAAGATGTTACCCAATTTCTAGCATCTAAGAAAATATTCTCCAAACTTGATTTAATCAGGGCATATCATCAGATCCCTGTAAAGACAGAGGATGTTCCGAAGACGGCTGTCATTACGCCATTTGGCTTGTTCGAGTTCCTTTACATGCCATTCGGACTCAGAAATGCAGGCCAAACCTTTCAACGTTTCATCAACACTATCCTACAGGATCTAGATTTTTTGTACCGCATATCTCGACGATATTCTTATCGCTTCGACTAATGCCAAAGTACATCAACATCATTTGAGCTTAGTTTTCCAAAGACTTGCTGACTACGGTATTCAACTCAATCCCTCCAAATGTGTGTTGGGTCAGTCCACTATAGTATTCCTTGGTCATACTATCTCACCTGAAGGTATCGTACCCCTTCAGGAGCGAGTGGACACTCTGTTAGCTTACCCTGAACCTACCACCGTTCATGACCTTCGTCGGTTTCTTGGTATCATGAACGTTTAACGCAGATTTGTTCCGCACGCAGATCAGGTGCAGGAACCACTGCATGAGTATCTTAAAGGTTCAAATAAAAAACCAACAGATCAATCATCTTTTCTGATGACGCACGCGATTCCTTCACAAAATATAAGCAAGCTCTGGCACAGGTGGCTCTTCTAGCACATCCGATGCCTGTTGCTCAGTTAGGTCTAATGATCGACGCCTCGGATACTGCACTTGGTGCTGTTTTACAACAACACACTCAAGAAGGTTAGCAACCACTTGCATTCTTCTCCAAAAAGTTAAATACAGCACAGCAAAATTACAGTACCTATGATCGTGAACTCTTAGGCGCATACTCGGCAGTGAAGTATTTTCGTCACATGCTGGAAGGCGCACACTCGGCAGTGAAGTATTTTCGTCACATGCTGGAAGGCGCACACTCGGCAGTGAAGTATTTTCGTCACATGCTGGAAGGCGTACACTTCACCATTTTCACCGATCACAAGCCACTAATCTATGCTTTTCAGCAGAAATCGGATAAAACTTCACCTAGACAGATGCGTCATCTGGATTACATTGCACAATTCACCACAGATATTCAGTATATTCCTGGTTCTGCAAACCTGATTGCTGATTCTTTCTCCAGGATCAACACGATTAATTTACCATCTCCAGTTAACTTCATCGACATGGCGATAGCGCAAAACAGTGATCCTGAACTGCAGTCCATACTTTCAGGCAAAATCACATCAAGCTTAGTCCTTAAGCACATGCAGATCGCTGACTCATCCACTCAGCTGTGTTGTGATGTCTCGACAGCTGTAGTTCGCCCTTTTGTGCCGAAGAGTTTCCGTCGACCTATTTTTGACAGCGTGCATAACCTAGCACACCCCAGCATGCGATCAACTATCAAAGCTATCCAGCAACGTTTTGTATGGCCGTCCATGAAATCATAAATTTCCTCCTGGGGTAGATCATGCCTGGCATGTCAGAAGTCTAAGGTGACACGACATACCTTTTCTCCACCTGGTACTTTCGTTACACCGTCAGTACGCTTTGAACATGTTCACCTTGACATTGTTGGTCCACTACCTGTATCACAAGGTTTTTCTTACTGTCTCACCATGATCGACAGATTTTCCAGATGGCCTGAAGCCATTCCCATTCCTGACATCACAGCAGACACGGTCGGTAAAGCTTTCTACAGTGGTTGGATTTCTCGCTTTGGCGCTCCGCTTAAAATTACTACAGATCAAGGACGACGATTCGAATCTCAACTTTTTCGCTCATTTTCCAACTTACTAGGAGCACAGAGAATTCGCACAACACCGTATAATTCCTCAGCAAATGGCATGGTAGAGCGTTTTCATCGTGTTCATAAAGCTACCATTAAATGTCATGCTACGCCCCAGTGGGTCGATATTCTTCCGACCGTTCTTCTGGGCTTCCGTACTACTTTGAAGCCAGACCTGCAAGCTACCTGTGCTGAACTTTTATATGGCTCTACCCTTCGCTTGCCAGGACAGTTCCTGCAAGAAACCACATAGTCTATGGATCCTGCAACATTCGTCGGGCAGCTTCGGCAGTCTATGGCCAGTGTCACTCCAGTGCCTGTTAAGCATCACTGCAAACCACGAATTTTTGTTCATCGGGATCTGCACAATTGTTCACATGTGTTTATACGCAATGACGCCGTCAAGAAACCACTTCAGTCACCGTACGATGGCCAGCATTTATGTTCTTTGATGAACACGCCTCAACTGTTCCTCGACAGTCTACCACCACATTACAACAATATCCAACTACAGAAGTGTCTTCACCTTTTGTGTCTCCTCCAGAAGTTCCTTTGAACTCTGCCGATCGAGAACGGACTTCTCCAAATTCAGTGATACCACGACATTCTCTGGACTCCCGACTTTCTCCTGTACCCAGCTCTGCAGGCTCCCCCTCACAACACATTATACCATATCGAACTCGATCTGGTCGCCAGGTAAGATTTAACTCGCATGTATAAACACCTGGAGTTTTTTTTATATATCTTTGTCACTGGTGGGGGAGTCCTGTGGCCGCCGGCCGGCAGATGGCGCTTGGATCTGTCCACATACGTCACCTGCAAGGTAGGTGTAAAAATGTAAACAGCTCTCGCGCTCAGCAGCAGAGAGAACAGACTTGCACTTTGTGATGTTCAGTTCATGATCCGTTAGCTGTTCGAAGAAGTTCGTTACTGTAGACGCACTGATGTGAGATGTATATATCAATTTAGATTCTTATTATTAAAGAGATATGGAATATATTTGGGGCTCATTCTAAATTCCTTTAATTACCCCAAAGTATATACGCCGTATCTAGAATGTGGAGGCACCATATCCCGATCTTTCTTGATTAAGGCACAAATATTTCTAGATGTGAGGCCAAAGTCAATATTGTATGGCTTGTTTTCTTAGTACATTAACAATCCTGAGCACATACGGAAGTGATTCCACGAGACGGGGTTTACGTTAAGTCTCTAGATATTACCACCCCTACTCGATGTGAGGGCGAACCATCTGCTGCGTCCTATTCGCTGCAGTGGGATTAATTATTAAGAAGGCCGTTAATTTTCGTAACTCTTTACTCTCTATTATCTTCCGCCTATGGGTGTCTACCGTGAAGTTGGGTTCCCTAATGGAGGGTCTCCAAGTTCAGGGTTGACGGGTGCATTGCGTTGTGTTTCATATGGGAGAACATGGGAAACCCATATTCCTCCATATGCCGCTTGAAATTTAATAAACTCATGTCAGATTTGGACCTTTTATTTTCCTGCGACTGGGTTTGCTAAATGTTAAAAGTTATTTCTTCTTAAAATCTTGGAGTTGTTACTCTACCAAAACTTTACGATTGTTCTACTTAATTATTCAGGTTAAAATAAACAAAGATTCACTTATTTTGAATTTTCAAAGATTTGAGAAACTCGGGTAAATTTCATTATAAAATACAGAATTTATTTTCATTTGTGTTTCCTTAAAATCTATTACACTGATCGGTGGAGATTTCTATTAATTTAAACCAAAATATATTTTAAGTTCATTATGCTTTTTGATATTCGCAATCATATTTTAAAGTTCACCTTCCGCAAAATATAAGACACATTATGTTATTCAGCACTTGCAAGAGATTAAAATTATCTTTTCTACCGAGGATGTATAGGAGACAAAATCATGATCATGCTAACGAGATATTGGGAATTATGAAATTTTTCTCACCAAATTCTTTTCTTTTCATCTATTTCGTTGTCGTCCGGTATTACTTATAGGTATAAAGTCTATGGTTGGGACCTCATCCGGTCCTGCTGAATGCACACTGCCCGCATAAGATCACTCGATGCTTCACCCAAAATTTGCGTAAAAACCTCTCAGGGAAAACATCATACTTCCCTTCACCTGGAAATCATCTTGCTCAATTTTGAGCGTCCTCCCAGGAAAACTCCTAACTTAATTCTTTCTGCGATATTCTGCCCAGGATTCATCTAGAGTCCATCTTTCCTCTCTGCGTTCACCCAGAAATAGCAGTCATCATTCCATCCCGTGTTCTCTCCAAATCATCTCCGCCTAAAAAAAAAACTTTTTCTCTCGTCTATGTTTAAGGGGTTCGGGGGTGTTCCTGTCCTACCCAAATGGTTCTCCCCTTATTGGTTGGGCCGCTTTTCCTCGCTTCGGCATTGGTTTACATCCCTGTATGGGAATCCCTCCGATTCGTTGGCAAAGGCTTGAGAACATCGAGTTTTCTTGAAGATGAATATTCCTTTATCTTGTCAACTGCTCCGCGGGATGTCCGCGCTGCCTTAGAATTTTCACGTACGCTTCCTGTATGACTCTTTCTGTTGGTGTCAACCAGTTACGCCCACTACGAGAAATATGCCCTGTTCGTTGCCCGCTAGCGTGCGTAAAACGTGACTTCGATAATAGAAGGTGGTCCAGTAAATTGGCCCCCACCTGTGATTGCGAGCATTTCACTCTCGTAGCGTTGCTTGTTATAACCTCCGAGTTTTTCTCTTTACTAACCTAGGGGTGTGTTTCGTGCGTATTCTTACTGGAATTTCCGGAGAGCTCGGGGAACACAAAATAAAATAAAAAAAACAATTCAAAAGAATGATGAAAAAAAAATAAGGAATTTCCTCCTCAAGAAAGAAATCTGCTCAGCCAGGTCTTAGAAAAATTATGAAATAGGTATTATAATTATCCTCTTAGAACGCCTGTCCACATTATGCTTCTCGGATTTTCTTTCCCAATTCCCGCGCTCTCTAAATTGTTTACTTGGTAACTACTCTTCCTCGTTTAACTATTTCCTCGTACTATGCGATACCGTAGGAATTATTTGGTGAATATATTGCTTTCCCACACTTACTAATTTGTAGGCCCCCTTTCCGAAATTCATACCTACGAAATCATGGTCCTCCAATGTTACACGATATTCCGGAGGACATACGGGTAACATTATCTCCCTCTCCCATAGGGTTGAAGAGCTTTGTCCCCCAAAGTTAGGTGCTGTGGATTCCTTCCTCTCTTGCAAGGCTGCTCGTTTTCGCTCATTTCAACATGCGATGAATTACAATCATTTGCGAAAACTTATGCGCATATATGATACATAATGTAATTATAAGCACATACAATAAGCATAAAACTACGAGTAAGATTATTATAACAATGTTCAATAAATATTAAATTCCTCCACCGAATCTAATTCTAAGTTTGACATTGACAGATAACATATGCACTGTATATATATATATATATATATGAATTCTTTCCGATAGTGACAGATTTCTTCAGCCGCCGTCTTCTCGGCGACACACAATATTTGCTCGGGTACGCGCCTCCGTTGGGCGATATGGTTTCGGTTTTGGGCGTTCCCATCTCTTAAGCACTCAGCTAGTTTCTCAGAGTTCCTTTGGAGATCAGCCTCCCAGACGGGAGTGATGTAGGCTAACACCATCTCCACGTTCAGTTCATAAGGGTGCCGTACCATTACGCCGAGGAATAGTTCCCGGTAACATTTACCGCCTGCAGCAAGTGATGACCGACGAAGCGATAAACAAAATTATTATTACCGCAGCGGCTCCGGCTGCGATTATTTTGAAAGCTCCGAACAGGGAAGTGCCGAAGGCGTTGAACAGTAGCCCACTGCTCCATTCGGGTGGGCCTGCTGGTTGCCAGTATGCGCTGGAGATATTAGGATAAGTCAGCTGAACTGAAGGTTGTTCTAAGCAAAAGTCTAAAGTGGTACAAGCGGTAACGGTTCGGGCCTTTAAGCAGAGTTTTTCGCTGTGGCACTTAGCGTCCGTCTTTAGATTTATCTTGATCGTTCGTCTTTCCGTCTGTAGTTTTACCGAACGAGAGTGCACCGTGAGTTTTTCGAAGTGAACGTCCACAATCCCGGCTGCGCACGATGAGAAAGCTTCGATCTCTACCGTAGCCAAGGGCTCGCATGCAAAACAGCCTGTTACCTTGATTTCTGCCTCCGTGAATTTTGGGCAGACCGTTCTGGTTTCGATCGAGTACTTGTACTTCTGGAATTGAAGATTTACCACTATAGGGGCTGAGTGTAACAGTTCCGAAACAAGTTGGCCATTTCCGTCAACCTTCAGTTGATGCCATGCTGATGCCATTGGTAAGGCGCTCTTTTTTTGTTCTATCATACTCAGTAAATACGACTGTTGTCGGTGGCATTTCATAGAGTCCTCATAATAGCTACAAGAAAACATGCTTTCGTCGAAGATAAAATTTTTCGACATCGATTCGTTGCTCTGCGTATCGCCGATATGTCCTTTCATCGGTCGTGAAGGTAAGCTTGCCCTTTCAATATAACTCTCTTGAGGGTTTCCCACTCGAGAGATCAGATGGGTGTTCACGATTTGTGTAGGCTGGTCCAGTGATCCGACTACTTGCACTGTGATGCCCGTAGAGGTCGTGGCTTGGTTCTTAACCGTCAGAGTCTCTACGGTGTCGTTGTTGTGCTGTTGAATTAGTAGCTGATAACTACACTGCATCGATACTATTCTGCGTACGTCGTATGCTCGCAGGAAATCTGCTTCCAGCCATATTCGAAAGAAATGGCAATGTTGCGAGTCAATGATCCAGCATGACGTGGACCCACTGTCGGACGGCTGACAGCCTGTGATGCCGGGCCAGTCTAGCGATTGTTTTGTCAGTGCGTCAAATTGTTTTGATCGCACACATCCTTTTCCCCAATTGCAAGTCTCGTGATTTGCACAAACCAATTGGCTGAGATAACGCATTGTAGTCACGTGCGTAAAATAGTCTCTCGTCGTGTGCCAGATACAGTTTGCCTGCTGGTAGGTTACTTTCAAGGAAAAAAGTGTATGGTCATTTTCCTGGTCCGTAAACCATATGCATTGTTCATGCCCCAAATTCATTAGGGTTACCTGCGCATTAGTAGTTAGACGGCAGTTGTGCTCTACCTCTGAGTCCGTGCACTCCTTCACCTTTGATGCAACAATCGAATGTGCGTTACATTCCGCGGAAGTTCCGTTTACCAACAGAAATAAGCTCAAAAGTACCAGTCCGTGTAAAGGCGGTTGCGCCGCTGGACGGGCAACTTGCCTCTCCAAATATTCGTGCATCTGATTTACTCCGTTACGTAAAACATTTCCTGTTAGGGCTCCTGTCTTTACTGCCACAAACGTTGTTCCTCTGAGGAATCTATATGACTTCCAAAGAATTATTCCGACTCCACACAACAGCTTCCAGATGCTAATTACTACTTTCCTGGCATATAGAAAGGTTACCGCTGAAATTAAAACTAGCACAATATACACTACATAAGTGACTGCGTGGGGTAAACACTTTAGCTGTCGTAGCATCTCACGACACAGTATGCACTGTAGGGGTCTACACGTTGTTCTACCTACGATTTGCAAAGCACCCCTTAGGGTTTTTCCATCCGTGGTAACGAAAATCAAAGTTAGTTCCGCAGAAAGCTCTAGTAGTTCCGGTGGCAATGATGTCTGATACGGAGCGTTCCTTAAAGTGATAACCCGCTCCATACCTCGAACTCGAATCACCAGGGTTCCTGGAAGTGAGCTGGTGATGATTGGGTCGTTGTATGATACTTTGATATTTTCCCTTTGAAATACTGCCTCTTCGTCAGACAGCAAATGTCTCTGGTGACGGCGCCGAGGTAAAATATTAGTGCGCGGTTTTCCAACGCACTCTGTGAAAGAGATCAGCGCTGGGTTCGAAATCCGTAGTCCTTCCGCTTCATGTATCAGTGTAGATACTGCTGGCGTCAGGCGGCAGTTGCACGTAGTGACGGATTTATTCACACAGCTCGCCAGTGCACAATATTCGCTCGTTCCACTGCACGGTGCATCGGCTGTGCAGGCACAGTGTAAACCGTCTCTTGTGCACTCCATTAATGAAAGGGCTCCTTGTGGGTTCGGTTCCTGCTGAACGAAGAAATTTCTCGGTTCGATAAGCTCATGGTTGTGCGTAATGAATGTCCTCCAGGCTTTCACGCACTCGTCGCATGAATGTGCATGACAAGCACTCCGCGGCATTCCTAGTTTCAAAAGTTCGGCACGAGATGCTACAGTGCACTGATATTTATCTCCCTTGAAATGACAAAGTTCGTGATTAGCAGCTACTCCGCTAACTGTCCAGATTACCACGGCGAACGCAATCACGTTCATCTTGTCCATTTTATTGACGAATGTCACTCTCTTCAAATACCCTAAAAGTGGTAATGGTTCTGTCAACACTTGTCGGCCATAATTATCTCAAAACAAACATACACATGAAATCACTCCTTATCACCTCGGTATTTCTCTTGCACATGCATTATATACACTTTACATTAAGAACTAGTAATATTTCCTTCGAAAAGCTCGTTTCACTCTGACCTACGAGAAGCGAGGGGTTTTTATGTGCATATTTATTTATATATATTTTTTTTTTCGAAATTCCGAAGCGCATTCCATCCCAGGCTTCCCTTTTCTCTAATTGTATTTTTTTCTTCCTACTTGTAGGTTTTCTCCAACAAAACAACAAAATAAAAATCTCATCACTCGTGTTTCTTAAGCTTACTAAATTATAATTAAATAACGGTTGTTTACTTCCCATTTATCTATTCTGCAGCTATTATTTCCATTCGCTGGTGCGTCTACTACTTCTAAAAGAAAAATTATTAATTTCCCTTTTCGTGTTTGTCGTATTGTCTACCAGATATTACCCGCGTATAGTCGCTTATTTCCCTTTTACGTTGTCTAACTTAATCGTTAGTTCTTTGCTGAACTATTTCTTGTCATTTTATCTTTAGTGCTTTACTCCTTTTTTTTTTTTTTCTTCTCTCTCTTTTTTTTCTCGCGTATTACCATTGTATTCTCATTCCTGGCTATTTCTGATTTCACGACCAGATGCTTTTCTCGTGTATTCGCAGGTGTGCGGCGACCATTTAAGGAACGCCGATGATTTCGGAAAATAGGGGATTTCCTCGAAAATGCTTGCGAGGGTCCCCTTTGGGCGATGTCACCCCTGCAAATTCGTCGCTCCAAAAATTTTGGGTCGTTCCTGTGTTGACCGTCTCTCACGGCTCGAAATCTGAAACACCTGCGCTGATGATGCCTGTGGGTGTAAGTGAGCGCACAATAGCGTAGCCTCTTGCATGTTTTGCTTACATCGGAGGCTTCTTGTTTAGCCTATGTAGATGCATTCTGTGTATTCTATTACCTGGGGCTAATACCACTCCTCTAATTTCTGCAGGTCAGTGCTCAGTTTGCTGACGGATTTCATTGAAACATCACGCTTCTTTTCGTCTGGTGAACTTGTCATTCAAATTTCCTCTTCTGCTTTATCTCTTTTTTTTTTTTTTTTTTTTTTTTTTGGTATCGTTGCACCATGTCTGCACGTATTAATCCTCATCTCACCTCGTCGCATTTTTCGCATGCTCGACGCCAGTTGTGGTTTGGGAGAATCTGCAACTGCTCCTCGTGTGCTGCGGTGGTAGAGGATGGGGAGCTGGGCCTGGTGAATTTGTCATTCACATTTCCTCTTCTGCTTTACTCAACCTCTAACCTCACGATGTACCTAGTGCATTTCTACCTCGATTTCATTTCTATACTTTTCCTTCCGTTATACTTGCCTTCCTTATCAATTAAAACTGAATTTTCCTACTATCCACAAAACAAAACAAAAAAAAATATAGTACCTTTGGATATTTCACTTCAAGGTAAGTGCTTTTTACTGTCATTTCGATAGGTTATGGTTAGGCTATGTTAGGTGACGTTTAGGCTACGCGTCGATCATGTTTGTTGCTACTTTCTTATACCATGTTTTGTTTCAGGTTCGCGTATTTTAATTGCTTTGAATACCTGCCATGGATACTAATTTTGAACCACTGCATTATCCGATACGCTGTTAATCTCATTGCATTCCGTCGGTGTTTCCGCACGGCTATTTCTCCGCAGAAGGTGCTTACGTTTTTTTCTCTAGTGATATATCACTCCGGCCTATGCTTCTACTACAGAAAGTTTTGAGAGAAAATTTTTTTTTCTCGTCGTGCTGTGCTCCCGTTTATAGTTTCCATCCTTTGAAATGCTCGGTATTTGCTGTACAAAATATCTTACTGAACGTTCCCGTTCTTTTACCGATAAATTTTCCTTCTTTGCATTCTTGCTTCAAGATGGCGGCCCAAGATGGCGTCTTCCCATTCTTCCTTTTGCTCCTTGCCAGCCAGTTTGTGTACGGGGTTTCTCAAACTGGAAACACGGTCCGTCCGTTCCTCTACTCTTGCAAGCCCCGTGCATGAGCGACATCATTCTGCCTACGATTA
Source organism: Macrothele yani (assembly GCA_039090855.1). Lineage (NCBI taxonomy): Eukaryota > Metazoa > Arthropoda > Arachnida > Araneae > Macrothelidae > Macrothele > Macrothele yani. Next base: position 41,133,854 of record CM077004.1, read on the forward strand.
CCTTCGCTTATGCTCCTACTGCCTATCATTAATAAAATTCGAGCGGAAAAATATTTTTTTTTTTTTTTTTTTTTTTTTTTTTTCCAACAAAAAAAAATATTTTTTTTTGTGAAAGGAATGATTGCTACCAGTACCGTTCAGTCTTTCCATGAAATAAAAACATTGCTTCCTCCGCAGGTTCTTTGCTGGGTGCTTAATCCCTGACCCATTCTTTCTCTTTTTACTTACGTAATGTATTTTTCCTTACTTAATATTAATTTTCCCCTTATCGTACCCAAAAAAAAAATATTTTTTGTAGTTTTCCGTGGTTTGTGAACTCAAAACTGGAAAGATTGCGATGCACGTACTAGGCTGTGGTCCTGCTATGAATATTATTAATTACTTCCTGCATATTCTTCCATGTTTATACACCACTTTCTAGCTAGACTCTTTTACGAATTATTTTCGATTACTGATCAGATCGCAAAAATTGTTTTTTTTTTTTTTTCTCTCACCTATCAAATTTATTTTCTGCTAAACGTTTACCGTGAAAATTCAGGGATCTTCCCACTTATTCCGCATCGCTGTTTTTTTTTCTTTTTTTCACAACACACACCCATTTTTTTATCTTCGCCCAGCGTTCTTCCTACTTCCTCGGGCTTAAACCAATGATTCCTGAGGTTTCGCCACGATTTTCCTCCACTGTGGATAAAGATTATTGACGGGTGCTCCTTCTGGTGTCCCTGCGCTTAGGTTTTCTTGAATGCGCTGCGACAAATAGCGGTCGGCTAAATCGAACCAAGAGGTTCCCTCTGGATTATTGGGTTGACTGAGACTTTTCAACATTCTATTTACTAAGCTAGTATCTTCCGGCTGCTCAAGTCTTTCGGTCGAGTCGCTGACCACAATTTCCTTTGGGTACGTGCGATTCAGGCCTATTTCCAAAGTGTTGGGCCCTTGTGAATTTGCTGTGGGGTGTATTGCTGCTGTTTGCTGAATTCTGTCCTGCGAACGTAGTAGATATGGATCTCTAATAACCCTTTGGCGCGTTGCTTCTTGTGTTTGTCGGCTGCTACTTTCCTGATAGGAATCCTGTGACGGTATGGTCTCCTCCGTTGGTTCCGCGATTGCCTGTGTGCGCCTCGGCTCTTCAACATGTTGCGAGGGCAGCGGTACTTCCCTGCTTGTCTCCTTCGCGCTGAACTCGACGTAGCGGGCGGCGAATTTATCGGTACTCCGATGTTGGGCGGTTGACTTACGGGCGGCATTGCTCTACTGCTTGTCGGTTGCGGCATGACTACTCTGGGAAAATCGACCCAATCCAGATAGTCGTAGTCCTGTGTGCTCTCCGATCCGTCGTCAGAGAAATCCTGCGATTGTCTGGGTACTTGTACCTCTATATTGTCCTGTACCGGTGACTCTGCTATAAGCTGGGGTAGGCGTTCAGTCCGCTTAAAGACTCGATTTTTATGCACGGTCTGATATTTGTTCGGATTTTCGACTGACCTCAACTGAACATTTACTGGGGTGGGGAACGAAACTATCTCCCAATCTCCGCAGTTAGTTCGAGCTAGCTTACGCGATAAATGTGGCTGTGAAAAAGGGGTGTGCAAAAATACTCTGTCGCCTAAATGTAGATTCTTTTCCGCAGCGTGCCTGTCTGCATACTTCTCTTGTTTCGCCGCAGCTTCTTGCAAATTTCCGTATACAATTGGTTGAATTTTCGCTAATCTGGTCTTCTTATTGAAGTGAATGGGACGATTTGTGAGGTTAGCTATCAATACGGGTATGATGCCTGATTTGTCCAGCGTGTTTACTGAACGACCCAAGCGTACTTTTCCCTGGGCGTATCTTTCTAACGGCTGTACTAGCACTTGGTTAACCTGACATCCCGAAAATTTCCACATCGCATCCGAATAACCCTTTCCGAATACGGTGGGATGAGTTCCTTATGGACGGTCCTTCCTATCTTGGTTACGTCGGAGTTAATGGGGTTGGTCCTTTCCGCTGAAGGTACGGACAAGACCTGGGTTCGAATTTTCGACTGACGTGCTTTTCCTTTAAAATTTCTTTTCCGGTTATTCCTTCCTCTACCGTACTCTGCTCTAGCTAAATTTGCTCTGCTTTCCCGTTTCAAAATTCCTTTTCCTGCGTCGAATATGTATCCGTGCTCCTTCAATAGATCCCAGCCTAAGATTAGAGAATAATCTTGATGCAACTTCCGCTGAGTAACGTGATAGGGATGTAAAATGGTTTCTCCTCCGATTTCTACCGGTATCTCATAGCACTGAGATGTAGGTAAAGTGCTTCCAGTAATGCCTTTCACTAAAACTGCTGATCCTAAGTCACGTATACGAATCTTTCCCTTTAACTGCTCTAATAGTGAAGCACAAAAAATTGAGATACAAGCTCCGCTGTCGATGAGTGCAAACGCGTGAGTATCTCCTATCCTAACTTTCACCAACGGGAGTGCTCCATCACCTCGGACGTAACAATTTGTTAAAGTAACTCCACGGACCTTATTATAATTCCGGCCAAGGGCGGTCCCCTTATCTTGACCCGAAATTAGTTTAAAGGACGCGAATTTTGCCTGGAATACCTATTGCAATCTCTTCCTGGTGCATCCTCTTCAAAACGAACGCGGTTTTCTCTTCTGTTCCCCAAATTCCTTGGATTCTGTGGGACGTGAGCGTCCTGTCGGTAAGTGGCGCTGTAGTTCCTGTAGGAGCGATACTGATTACCGCGGCGGTCGCCAGGAGAAGTTATTCTGCTGTCGCGGGTACGAAGGGTTGGGTGCCCTGTCCCATGAACCTCTTTGAGCTTGCTGCGATGGTTGCGTATAAACTGCTCCTTCCCGATTATTTAGATAACAAAATCGCTTGATATGGCCAAAATCGCCGCAGTTATAGCAGATGGCCGAAGTAATGTCTACGTCGGGTAAATTTCCCCTAGATTGATAATTAGTGCTCTGAAAATTTCTCATGCGATTTACGTGCGTCCGATGCGAATTCTCTGCTTGCCTTAGCCTTTCCCTCAAATTATCTGCCTCACTTTTCAGAGCGTTCACCTGCATCTCGCGAGTTGCTAGCTGCTTCGCCATCATAGAACACAAGTCGGCTATCTGGTCCGTTGAATTGGTCTGTTGCCCTAGTGAAGTCCCTGGGATCGAACTCGATTCCTGCTGGGCATCGTAAGCGTTAACGTCCCGGTCTAATAAGAGATTGTGAGACTCTTCGGCCAGCGCTCTCTGAACTGCTGCCTGAAAATTTTCCGGGGTGAAGGATAAAACCGTGCGCCTCAATTTAGGGTTTAATCCATTCAAAAACTGCGACATTTTAGTACTGTCTACTAGTCCTCGCACTTGCTCATTTTCTAAATCCATCGTCTCCATGTAGGAATAAGCTAAGCCGTTAAGACGAGCTACATACTCGGCCACCCGTTCTCCTGGTTTTTGTCGGCAAGTCGTAAATTTCTGCATTCTCACGGTAACCGGTTGCAATGCGTCGAATCTTTGTACTATCGCCTGCTTAAATCGTTCGTACTCGGTCTCCCTCCTAATATCGACGGCCTCCGTAAGAAAGTGACTGGCGGCTCCTTTGAATTTTGCTTTAGCTGATAAAATTTTAACGGCGTCGTTCCATCCTGACAGTTCGGCGGTGCTCTCCAACGTTTCGAAAAATTGACGTGCGGTCAGATTTTCATCCGATCCGCTGAATGTGGGGATATACGCCAACATTCCCGCCATTATTGGTACGTTCTGCGGGGCTACTACACAATTTTCTGACACGGCTTCCCCTTCTAGAGTGCCCTGAAGGTCGTTCTCCTGGTTCTGTTGATCAACTATGCAATTTTCCGAAACAAAATTCTGTTCACCGTTGCTCTGTTCTCCGTTCTGTTGGTTAGCCATATATTTATTCTTTAACCTTACTAACTTAAATTCCCACGGCTTCTACTATATGCTTCGTAATCTCGTAAAGTCGCATAAAATTAGAAAAATTCCGGTGAAGCTACCACGTAAAAATAAAAAATTCACTCTAACGTAACTCGCTGCTTCGTCTGCTAACCCACTTGACTTATGATCAGAAAACAATTGCTACGAATTAAATGATTAACGTTCCTAGCTTACTCATAAATTGCATTCGGCTTTCAACTTAACTCTACCTAACTCGCGACACACTAAACAAAATTCCCTCAAAATATGCACATATACAACCAGCACTTCACACTAAGATATGTAATAAATTTGAACGTCTTAAATATATATATAAATACACTAGAAACATTTGAGATCAAATTATGCACTTGTAACAAAATTAATACGATAACCACTTTTTCAAGAAATTAGAACCACACCTCAAATACTTATGCTGACTTCCTAAATTCATTAAATTTTAGTATACTAGCAATAACCTCTGTCTACTTCCCTTGGTGGATGCAATCCCACATTTAAAGCACAATAAATCACACTTCCATAAACACTATTTTCATTTCAAAAATTTGTTCCAGCATTATCCAATTATTACTCCTACCAATTCTTCTTGCACTAGTCCTTTTTATTACTCTTTCCCAAATATTAATCCACTTAACTACTCTCTGTCTACACTCCCCAAGTACCTCTACACATTTAAATGCACAATAAAACACACACTTAGATATTACATTCCCTTTTAGTCTTCCAAAACAAATCAAGATTACTGCTTAACCTTCTATTAGTTCCTATATCTTGCAGAAAAAAAATTAATTTCTCTTATCAATAATTAACCTGCCTATTCCTTCTTAAATTATCAGTTTCTGATCAATGCATCAACACACATAATAAAATCACACTTCAATAATAATGCACTTTTGATTTTAAAATATATATCACCACAACTTCTCATCACTACTCTTCTATCAGTGCCTCACCGTTAAATTATACAATCCCCAAGTTATCAATGAACCTATTATTCTTCTTAGTTACCGATTTAAAATCACAACACTCAAATGCACAAATAAACAACACATCAAAAAAAAATTTCACTTTGATTTGCAAGGAATTTTCCCTTGATTTTCAACGATAAATCAAAATTATTCATGAATTACACTTGTATAAATTTATTTTCTCCGTACTATTAATTTTCATGAATTTTCTGTAAGATTTCATCTATTCAATTGCTAAATTAGCAGTATAACTCTTATTTGTTTTTCTGCCTATTTCCTTAGAAATTTAAATTTATTTCAGCATAATCTGATTTCCTGCAACTTATTCTTACTTGCATTTCACCTACGCTAATTTTTTTTTTTTTTGAAGTTAAATCTTGCTAAAATTTCCTTAATTTTTCTATAAAACCTGCATCTTGTTACTCAGAATTGAAGGGGAGATAATAGAAACACATCGCATTATTCTGCTAATTCTGTATACTTGATTAATTATCCTGACCACCGAAAACAAATATTCTTTTTTTTTAACCACAGGATCAAAGAAATCCTGGTCCTAGCACAAATTTTATATTAATTAACCAAAGAACTGAAAAATCCTGGTCACACGGCACCAGTTTTATATTACCACCCCCTACTCGATGTGAGGGCGAACCATCTGCTGCGTCCTATTCGCTGCAGTGGGATTAATTATTAAGAAGGCCGTTAATTTTCGTAACTCTTTACTCTCTATTATCTTCCGCCTATGGGTGTCTACCGTGAAGTTGGGTTCCCTAATGGAGGGTCTCCAAGTTCAGGGTTGACGGAGTGCATTGCGTTGTGTTTCATATGGGAGAACATGGGAAACCCATATTCCTCCATATGCCGCTTGAAATTTAATAAACTCATGTCAGATTTGGACCTTTTATTTTCCTGCGACTGGGTTTGCTAAATGTTAAAAGTTATTTTCTTTTCTTAAAATCTTGGAGTTGTTACTTCTACCAAAACTTTACGATTGTTCTACTTAATTATTCAGGTTAAAATAAACAAAGATTCACTTATTTTGAATTTTCAAAGATTTGAGAAACTCGGGTAAATTTCATTATAAAATACAGAATTTATTTTCATTTGTGTTTCCTTAAAATCTATTACACTGATCGGTGGAGATTTCTATTAATTTAAACCAAAATATATTTTAAGTTCATTATGCTTTTTGATATTCGCAATCATATTTTAAAGTTCACCTTCCGCAAAATATAAGACACATTATGTTATTCAGCACTTGCAAGAGATTAAAATTATCTTTTCTACCGAGGATGTATAGGAGACAAAATCATGATCATGCTAACGAGATATTGGGAATTATGAAATTTTTCTCACCAAATTCTTTTCTTTTCATCTATTTCGTTGTCGTCCGGTATTACTTATAGGTATAAAGTCTATGGTTGGGACCTCATCCGGTCCTGCTGAATGCACACTGCCCGCATAAGATCACTCGATGCTTCACCCAAAATTTGCGTAAAAACCTCTCAGGGAAAACATCATACTTCCCTTCACCTGGAAATCATCTTGCTCAATTTTGAGCGTCCTCCCAGGAAAACTCCTAACTTAATTCTTTCTGCGATATTCTGCCCAGGATTCATCTAGAGTCCATCTTTCCTCTCTGCGTTCACCCAGAAATAGCAGTCATCATTCCATCCCGTGTTCTCTCCAAATCATCTCCGCCTAAAAAAAAAACTTTTCTCTCGTCTATGTTTAAGGGGTTCGGGGTGTTCCTGTCCTACCCAAATGGTTCTCCCCTTATTGGTTGGGCCGCTTTTCCTCGCTTCGGCATTGGTTTACATCCCTGTATGGGAATCCCTCCGATTCGTTGGCAAAGGCTTGAGAACATCGAGTTTTCTTGAAGATGAATATTCCTTTATCTTGTCAACTGCTCCGCGGGATGTCCGCGCTGCCTTAGAATTTTCACGTACGCTTCCTGTATGACTCTTTCTGTTGGTGTCAACCAGTTACGCCCACTACGAGAAATATGCCCTGTTCGTTGCCCGCTAGCGTGCGTAAAACGTGACTTCGATAATAGAAGGTGGTCCAGTAAATTGGCCCCCACCTGTGATTGCGAGCATTTCACTCTCGTAGCGTTGCTTGTTATAACCTCCGAGTTTTTCTCTTTACTAACCTAGGGGTGTGTTTCGTGCGTATTCTTACTGGAATTTCCGGAGAGCTCGGGGAACACAAAATAAAATAAAAAAAAACAATTCAAAAGAATGATGAAAAAAAATAAGGAATTTCCTCCTCAAGAAAGAAATCTGCTCAGCCAGGTCTTAGAAAAATTATGAAATAGGTATTATAATTATCCTCTTAGAACGCCTGTCCACATTATGCTTCTCGGATTTTCTTTCCCAATTCCCGCGCTCTCTAAATTGTTTACTTGGTAACTACTCTTCCTCGTTTAACTATTTCCTCGTACTATGCGATACCGTAGGAATTATTTGGTGAATATATTGCTTTCCCACACTTACTAATTTGTAGGCCCCCTTTCCGAAATTCATACCTACGAAATCATGGTCCTCCAATGTTACACGATATTCCGGAGGACATACGGGTAACATAGAGAGAGTCGAAATATCAGACTTTTTAATTTGCCAGAGCAAGCGATCATCTTGCATCAAAATAGAAAAAAAAAGATTTATTTTTACGAGAAGAAATTTTATAAATGTCGAAAAAAAAATATTCATCCTATTTTCAGTTACGTACAAAATTAAAAGGAAAATAGTCAGATGGCAAACGTGAGGATCGTTTGTGCACAAAAATGTATATGGGCTCAGTCCCCCCCTCTCTTTGCCCACACGGTTTTTTGCGTCACTAGACCAACACCGTTCGAATGGTGTACTGAGGTTTGAATGGTGTATTTTCACCGTTAAAAAGGCGATAGTCGCTACATATGCAAGTGAAAGACGTGTATGTACTTGCTTTCCAGTCTCGCATTCTTGGTATCTAACTGTCGACGGGAAGGATGATTCTGTTATACTTGAATGTTTATCCCATCAGCGAATGCTCCTCTCGTCTTTACACTCGGGAATTTGCATCCCATTTTCATCTGATGGAGTTTTCGAATTCGTATGTTTCTTTCCGTAACTTTGTTACGAGTTCCCTTCCCTGTCGTGAATGTTGTTTCAACGCAGCAAACTGGATTTGTCGAAGACACTACGATAAGAGGAGGCAAGCCGTATGTATCGTGACAAAACTTCATTTGCCTTAGTATATCCTATTTGGGGCATCGAAATGCTACATCCACTTAAGCATATATTTATTTTCACGACCAGACCTGTTTGTTTCTTTTAATACGTAGGCAAAACTGCAATAGAATATACTATAAATAGCCGATAATAATACGAGTTTTCAGTTGCGCTATCGTTTGAACGAAGATACTCAGGTAGTATGAGGTCACTTAGGGTCAACCGCCTGTGACAAAAATAGGTCCCAATTGAAATCATTATAGCGTTAAAAATACGTGCCGCACACTAATCGTGTTAGCATATTCGTAAACAGCATGGAGTCCAATTCGCGTACTGCGCAATACGTAGTGCGCGCGAAGCTCTACTCGTTCCCTGTGCACAGGGAAGATGATGCAATATTTCTGGGGGTGCAGCCGCGTTTGACTCAGTCGATCTCGGCAACCGCCAGCGCCACACGACTGTGCGTGGTAACGTTTTAAAGCTCTCGACAAGATCTATTCAAATATATGAAGAACATTTCGCATTGGTTTGAACTGGACATTTTAAAAACTGTTTTCCTCTGAACCGGTGAACACTTTTGACAGTATCGCGGCTTATCTGGACAACCGTGAGTGCAAAACGAGTGTGCGTGGTATCGTTTTAAAGCTCTCTATGAGATCTATTCATATATATGAAGAACATATTGCAGTGGTTTAAACTAAACATTTTCAAAAATTGCTTTCGTGTTAACGGGTTAACAATTTCGACAATACCGCGTAATTCGCAGAATGAACGCAAGCAAAAGTGGAGAAAAACAGAACGAGAGGTAATAGCGAGTGATGAATGTAGGAAGCCTGGCGAACTAGATAGTATTGAGAAAGCCTGAAAGCAGTCTTCGCCAAACAAAAATTCAACACACCGATTGTAGCACTACGTTCCAAATTGACGGCTCAATTAGAACTGAGCCTATCTGGGGTTTTTTTCTTCAAATGCGTCGAAAAGCTATTTTTAAAAACATAATTGTACTCTCTTTCCTTTCTTTTTTCTTGTTGGAAGTTTAACGACCACCGTAAGCAGCTCATGGCTATAAGCAGTCGCGTGTCCTTAATTTAGGGTCACTGGTTCCACCGAAGAGAGAGAGAGAGAGAGCCAGTAGCGTAAGACAAACACAGCATCCGTGCCTCATCGGTACTCAAACCAGGACCCCCTCACTAACGAATGGTCATAAGCCAGCGCTTAGACCACTGCTCCAACGGGGAGACAATATTGCCTTCATAAGATGCCATTCCGAAAGCTTACGAAATGTAATATTCCAGTTAGTAAGTACTTGTTTAAAAGCTACTGAAGCTGTCGTATGTTAATGCATCCCTCCCAAATCCCATGCTGGCATTCATTCCTGGTTTTGCAAAGCTGCCAGAACTACAACGGGTGCATCTCATTTATGCCCGCATGTAATGATCGGAACCCGGACCCTTCTCGGCCGAATGGTCACAAGCCGGTGCTTAGACCACTGCGCCACCGTGGCGGCCTACTCTCTTTCTCCTCAGAATTAAGTAAGGAGGTTTCCCAGCATGTAACAAACGTTCAAAAATATTATTCTTGCAATCAGTACAAAATAACAACTAAACCATAAGTTATTCCGCATTACAAGAATATAAAGTATTAGCTATTTTAGTGTACGATGTACCTGAAGCAAAAGATGCTCAAACTTTCCTGCCCTCCCCAAACAGAAATGTTCACATAGAAGCCAGGTTTCACTAAAGCTACGGCAAAACAATTTCCATCTCCTCTCCTCTCACCAGTACCGAAATAAACTTGTCATTGGTCATAAGAGCTTGGTTGCTTCTAATCCTCTATTCTCTGCTCTATGACATGTTTGAGAAGGGTTAGTCCCCCTGATACGGACACTATGCTACTGAGCAGAAACAAATGATTCAATTGTCTGTTCTCTCCTTTCTGAGATTCTACGTCATTGTTATAGCTTTTTTAGTAGGCAATTAGCCAGAAAGGATTAGTGTTAATCGTCCCTTATATGACTACTTTCAATATTCCCAGTAAAAACAGTGTTGCTGGGCCAGCACTGGCAGTCAGCAGTGTCAGCAGTTGCTCAGCACTATGTTGCCGCTGCCCAACCGTCAATAAAATGTCCCGGCGGACACCACATGAGCCAGCAGTTGGCCAACAGTTCGTACCCTATCAGTTTTTATATGCCAAAACAGGGTCATCAGTTATCCATCACAGGCAGTGGCTGCCACAAGCTGCCCTTAAGCGGCCCTGCAAGCACATGCCATAAATGATGGCTAGCCTAATGTGCTCCACAGTTTCCATGTCGCTTATTCGCAATGATGCCATTTCTCCAATAACGATGCACTTTAACCACAGAAGCACTCGAACAGTTCACAAACTGCGCTGTTTCAGAAACACTGTCACTCTTGGACCGAATCCCGATAATCATACCTTTTTGCAAATCTGATAAATAGCTCCTTTTGTCCATGACAGCAACGAGTGATATGTTTTCAGAATGCCTATAGCATGCCTTATATACCCTGCAAGCCAGCTCACAACGCGTTCCTTCTCTCATTGGCTACGCACTGTTGACTTCAAAAGTAGGAGGTGGTCATAATAATGTGCCTCAACTGTGTATAATCAGTTATCTCCTATAACATTAGGAATCTGTGATATAAATTTCATTTGAATACCGCGATTCTGTTTGGTGCTGCCTCTCCACCTTCCTCTACATGAATCAGCTAGTGTATGCTACGGACTTGATAAACGGAAAGCTGCGATTAAACGTCATATCTCCTATCAAATCCTAGAATGTATTTCGTTTGTCTGGAATGAAGCTGAGAAGTAGTATAAAGGTCATATTTGACTTTCTTAATAAATTTACGGATTACAAATTTTCATAATAAATAGCTTTGCTTTTCCTATGTTCCGATCAAATAAAATAATGATTTAAAAGAAACTCCTTTTAAATCAATCTTGTGGTTTAATTGCATGCGCAATTTTCGTTTAAAGCCCCCCCCCCCCCCCCCACACACACACACTTTTTTCCAGATATTCCGTTGAATAACAGATTCCACGATTTGAATTCTAAAGATCGAGAACACCTTTGTTTTGCTTTTTTCTGTTCTACTTTTTCTCCCTTTCGTAGAGTGTTTATTTTCATGATCTCAGGAACAATATATCTTTAGGAAACAACGCAAGTTCTGCATATTCAATAAAAAGCAGAAGCGAAGAAAAATCCATTTAAACAGCGAAAAAAAAACATGATCCACTTAGGCCATTTCATAGCCTGACACTTCCATATTGTCAGCTGAGAAGTAGTATAAAGGTCGTATTTGACTTTCTTAATAAATTAACGGATTACAAATATTCATAATAAATAGCATTGCTTTTCCTATGTTCCGATCAAATAAAATAATGATTTAAAAGAAACTCCTTTTAAATCAATCTTGTGGTTTAATTGCATGCGCAATTTTCGTTTAAACCCCCCCCACTTTTTTCCAGATATTCCGTTGAATAACAGATTCCACGATTTGAATTCTAAAGATCGAGAACACCTTTGTTTTGCTTTTTTCTGTTCTACTTTTTCTCCCTTTCGTAGAGTGTTTATTTTCATGATCTCAGGAACAATATACCTTCAGGAAACAACGCAAGTTCCGCATATTCAATAAAAAGCAAAAGCGAAGAAAAATCCATTTAAACAGCGAAAAAAAAACATGATCCACTTAGGCCATTTCATAGACTGACACTTCAATATTGTCATTCCTTTTTAAATAATTAAATTCGCTTTGTCATGTGTCTCCATTTTTTTTCGATCGTGTACAAAACATGATTTTTATTAAACTCAGGTTCTTCAACGAGATTTTCTCTGGAAAAATATTTTCTGCATTTTACATGCGAAAAACGAAAATAAAAAAAATAGTGATTTATTATTAGCTGGATATTCTGGGAAAATGCCACGACATCCGAAACAAGATTTGTCTCTTCCTATCTCTCTGTACTGCTAATGTTCTGATATATATTTTTTTTTTAACGAAAAGGAAAATATGATTCCATTTAAACAGGCTGTTTCTTCTATAAGCGTACAGTACCGATTGTTGTCATGAACTGTTTTTCATTGCATTTTTCAAAGAGCGCAATCATATTTCATGGAGTGCTGCACTTTTTGCGTGTGTGTTTAGGGTTCTGAGACCACCTTGCGATTGGCATAATGAATAATTCTATTTACGTAGATGGAAGAAAAACTTTTAGGGTAAATTGAATGAGCTCTCGCCTTTGACAACTTCAGCAAACATAGCATACATTAAACTATTGCCAGACAAGAAATTTTGAAGTTTCTTTCTGAACAATGTCAGGACGTAATGCAATCTCGTTCAGTACTCTAAAAGAAAGGCTTTCGCTGTAAATTCTGATTGCGAAAGCAGTCTGGAATGAATATCCCTGCATTCAGTTCCTACAGAAGAAATAAGATTAAGCAAGAATTTACTACTGAATCCGCTAAAAGGAGACCAGAGGTTCCCCGGGTTTTACGCAAGATATATGAACCTGTTTCCGAAAAAGCGTCTTGCTGAAATTATAAGTAAGATATGATCAGAACGTTCAATAAGTTTTAAGCCTGACATACAAAGACAATTCTTTTATCGGAAAAATGCACCTTTATTTTCCCACATAATCTCCCCTGACTTGGTTTACCGATCATGGAGTCGGCGAATCTCCGCTGCGAAAAACGTTTATCTTTCTCCTCAAACCAACACTTCGTTGCCTCCTTTAGTTCAGAATGCACCTTTATTCTTCGACTTAGTCTCCCCTAACTTGGGTGCACTTTTGTACCGATCATAGAGTTGGAGGATCTCCGCTGCAAAAAACGTTTATCTTTCTCCTCAAACCAACACTTCGTCGCCTCCTTTAGTTCAGAATGCACCTTTATTCTTCGACTTAGTCTCCCCTAACTTGGGTGCACTTTTTGTACCGATCATAGAGTTGGAGGATCTCCGCTGCAAAAAACGTTTATCTTTCTCCTCAAACCAACACTTCGTCGCCTCCTTTAGTTCAGAATGCACCTTTATTCTTCCACTTAGTCTCCCCTAACTTGGGTGCACTTTTTGTACCGATCATAGAGTTGGAGAATCTCCGCTGCAAAAAACGTTTATCTTTCTCCTCAAACCAACACTTCGTCGCCTCCTTTAGTTCAGAATGCACCTTTATTCTTCCACTTAGTCTCCCCTAACTTGGGTGCACTTTTTGTACCGATCAGAGAGTTGGAGAATCTCCGCTGCAAAAAACGTTTATCTTTCTCCTCAAACCAACACTTCGTCGCCTCCTTTAGTTCAGAATGCACCTTTATTCTTCCACTTAGTCTCCCCTAACTTGGGTGCACTTTTTGTACCGATCAGAGAGTTGGAGAATCTCCGCTGCAAAAAACGTTTATCTTTCTCCTCAAACCAACACTTCGTCGCCTCCTTTAGTTCAGAATGCACCTTTATTCTTCCACTTAGTCTCCCCTAACTTGGGTGCACTTTTTGTACCGATCAGAGAGTTGGAGAATCTCCGCTGCAAAAAACGTTTATCTTTCTCCTCAAACCAACACTTCGTCGCCTCCTTTAGTTCAGAATGCACCTTTATTCTTCCACTTAGTCTCCCCTAACTTGGGTGCACTTTTTGTACCGATCAGAGAGTTGGAGAATCTCCGCTGCAAAAAACGTTTATCTTTCTCCTCAAACCAACACTTCGTCGCCTCCTTTAGTTCAGAATGCACCTTTATTCTTCCACTTAGTCTCCCCTAACTTGGGTGCACTTTTTGTACCGATCAGAGAGTTGGAGAATCTCCGCTGCAAAAAACGTTTATCTTTCTCCTCAAACCAACACTTCGTCGCCTCCTTTAGTTCAGAATGCACCTTTATTCTTCCACTTAGTCTCCCCTAACTTGGGTGCACTTTTTGTACCGATCAGAGAGTTGGAGAATCTCCGCTGCAAAAAACGTTTATCTTTCTCCTCAAACCAACACTTCGTCGCCTCCTTTAGTTCAGAATGCACCTTTATTCTTCCACTTAGTCTCCCCTAACTTGGGTGCACTTTTTGTACCGATCAGAGAGTTGGAGAATCTCCGCTGCAAAAAACGTTTATCTTTCTCCTCAAACCAACACTTCGTCGCCTCCTTTAGTTCAGAATGCACCTTTATTCTTCCACTTAGTCTCCCCTAACTTGGGTGCACTTTTTGTACCGATCAGAGAGTTGGAGAATCTCCGCTGCAAAAAACGTTTATCTTTCTCCTCAAACCAACACTTCGTCGCCTCCTTTAGTTCAGAATGCACCTTTATTCTTCCACTTAGTCTCCCCTAACTTGGGTGCACTTTTTGTACCGATCAGAGAGTTGGAGAATCTCCGCTGCAAAAAACGTTTATCTTTCTCCTCAAACCAACACTTCGTCGCCTCCTTTAGTTCAGAATGCACCTTTATTCTTCCACTTAGTCTCCCCTAACTTGGGTGCACTTTTTGTACCGATCAGAGAGTTGGAGAATCTCCGCTGCAAAAAACGTTTATCTTTCTCCTCAAACCAACACTTCGTCGCCTCCTTTAGTTCAGAATGCACCTTTATTCTTCCACTTAGTCTCCCCTAACTTGGGTGCACTTTTTGTACCGATCAGAGAGTTGGAGAATCTCCGCTGCAAAAAACGTTTATCTTTCTCCTCAAACCAACACTTCGTCGCCTCCTTTAGTTCAGAATGCACCTTTATTCTTCCACTTAGTCTCCCCTAACTTGGGTGCACTTTTTGTACCGATCAGAGAGTTGGAGAATCTCCGCTGCAAAAAACGTTTATCTTTCTCCTCAAACCAACACTTCGTCGCCTCCTTTAGTTCAGAATGCACCTTTATTCTTCCACTTAGTCTCCCCTAACTTGGGTGCACTTTTTGTACCGATCAGAGAGTTGGAGAATCTCCGCTGCAAAAAACGTTTATCTTTCTCCTCAAACCAACACTTCGTCGCCTCCTTTAGTTCAGAATGCACCTTTATTCTTCCACTTAGTCTCCCCTAACTTGGGTGCACTTTTTGTACCGATCAGAGAGTTGGAGAATCTCCGCTGCAAAAAACGTTTATCTTTCTCCTCAAACCAACACTTCGTCGCCTCCTTTAGTTCAGAATGCACCTTTATTCTTCCACTTAGTCTCCCCTAACTTGGGTGCACTTTTTGTACCGATCAGAGAGTTGGAGAATCTCCGCTGCAAAAAACGTTTATCTTTCTCCTCAAACCAACACTTCGTCGCCTCCTTTAGTTCAGAATGCACCTTTATTCTTCCACTTAGTCTCCCCTAACTTGGGTGCACTTTTTGTACCGATCAGAGAGTTGGAGAATCTCCGCTGCAAAAAACGTTTATCTTTCTCCTCAAACCAACACTTCGTCGCCTCCTTTAGTTCAGAATGCACCTTTATTCTTCCACTTAGTCTCCCCTAACTTGGGTGCACTTTTTGTACCGATCAGAGAGTTGGAGAATCTCCGCTGCAAAAAACGTTTATCTTTCTCCTCAAACCAACACTTCGTCGCCTCCTTTAGTTCAGAATGCACCTTTATTCTTCCACTTAGTCTCCCCTAACTTGGGTGCACTTTTTGTACCGATCAGAGAGTTGGAGAATCTCCGCTGCAAAAAACGTTTATCTTTCTCCTCAAACCAACACTTCGTCGCCTCCTTTAGTTCAGAATGCACCTTTATTCTTCCACTTAGTCTCCCCTAACTTGGGTGCACTTTTTGTACCGATCATAGAGTTGGAGAATCTCCGCGTTAAAAAACGTTTATCTTTCTCCTCAAACCAACACTTCGTCGCCTCCTTTAGTTCAGAATGCACCTTTATTCTTCCACTTAGTCTCCCCTAACTTGGGTGCACTTTTTGTACCGATCAGAGAGTTGGAGAATCTCCGCTGCAAAATACATTTATCTTTCTCCTCAAACCAACACTTCGTCGCCTCCTTTAGTTCAGAATGCACCTTTATTCTTCCACGTAGTCTCCCCTAACTTGGGTGCACTTTTTGTACCGATCAGAGAGTTGGAGAATCTCCGCTGCAAAAAACGTTTATCTTTCTCCTCAAACCAACACTTCGTCGCCTCCTTTAGTTCAGAATGCACCTTTATTCTTCCACTTAGTCTCCCCTAACTTGGGTGCACTTTTTGTACCGATCAGAGAGTTGGAGAATCTCCGCTGCAAAAAACGTTTATCTTTCTCCTCAAACCAACACTTCGTCGCCTCCTTTAGTTCAGAATGCACCTTTATTCTTCCACTTAGTCTCCCCTAACTTGGGTGCACTTTTTGTACCGATCAGAGAGTTGGAGAATCTCCGCTGCGAAAAACGTTTTATCTTTTTCTTCAAACCAACACTTTGTTGCCTCCTTTAGTTCAGAATGCACCTTTATTCTTCCACAAAGTCTCCCCTAACTTGGGTGCCCTTTTTGTACCGATCACAGAGTTGGAGAATCTCCGCTGCGAAAAACGTTTTATCTTTTTCCTCAAACCAACACTTTGTCGCCTACTTTAGTTAAGAATGCACCTTTATTCTTCCACTTAGTCTCCCCTAACTTGGGTGCACTTTTTGTACCGATCAGAGAGTTGGAGAATCTCCGCTGCAAAAAACGTTTATCTTTCTCCTCAAACCAACACTTCGTCGCCTCCTTTAGTTCTGAATGCACCTTTATTCTTCCACTTAGTCTCCCCTAACTTAGGTGCACTTTTTGTACAGATCAGAGAGTTGGAGAATCTCCGCTGCAAAAAACGTTTATCTTTCTCCTCAAACCAACACTTCGTCGCCTCCTTTAGTTCAGAATGCACCTTTATTCTTCCACTTAGTCTCCCCTAACTTGGGTGCACTTTTTGTACCGATCAGAGAGTTGGAGAATCTCCGCTGCAAAAAACGTTTATCTTTCTCCTCAAACCAACACTTCGTCGCCTCCTTTAGTTCAGAATGCACCTTTATTCTTCCACTTAGTCTCCCCTAACTTGGGTGCACTTTTTGTACCGATCAGAGAGTTGGAGAATCTCCGCTGCAAAATACATTTATCTTTCTCCTCAAACCAACACTTCGTCGCCTCCTTTAGTTCAGAATGCACCTTTATTCTTCCACGTAGTCTCCCCAAACTTGGGTGCACTTTTTGTACCGATCAGAGAGTTGAAGAATCTCCGCTGCAAAAAACGTTTATCTTTCTCCTCAAACCAACACTTCGTCGCCTCCTTTAGTTCAGAATGCACCTTTATTCTTCCACTTAGTCTCCCCTAACTTGGGTGCACTGTTTGTACCGATCAGAGAGTTGGAGAATCTCCGCTGCAAAAAACGTTTATCTTTCTCCTCAAACCAACACTTCGTCGCCTCCTTTAGTTCAGAATGCACCTTTATTCTTCCACTTAGTCTCCCCTAACTTGGGTGCACTTTTTGTACCGATCAGAGAGTTGGAGAATCTCCGCTGCAAAAAACGTTTATCTTTCTCCTCAAACCAACACTTCGTCGCCTCCTTTAGTTCAGAATGCACCTTTATTCTTCCACTTAGTCTCCCCTAACTTGGGTGCACTTTTTGTACCGATCATAGAGTTGGAGAATCTCCGCGTTAAAAAACGTTTATCTTTCTCCTCAAACCAACACTTCGTCGCCTCCTTTAGTTCAGAATGCACCTTTATTCTTCCACTTAGTCTCCCCTAACTTGGGTGCACTTTTTGTACCGATCAGAGAGTTGGAGAATCTCCGCTGCAAAATACATTTATCTTTCTCCTCAAACCAACACTTCGTCGCCTCCTTTAGTTCAGAATGCACCTTTATTCTTCCACGTAGTCTCCCCTAACTTGGGTGCACTTTTTGTACCGATCAGAGAGTTGGAGAATCTCCGCTGCAAAAAACGTTTATCTTTCTCCTCAAACCAACACTTCGTCGCCTCCTTTAGTTCAGAATGCACCTTTATTCTTCCACTTAGTCTCCCCTAACTTGGGTGCACTTTTTGTACCAATCAGAGAGTTGGAGAATCTCCGCTGCAAAAAACGTTTATCTTTCTCCTCAAACCAACACTTCGTCGCCTCCTTTAGTTCAGAATGCACCTTTATTCTTCCACTTAGTCTCCCCTAACTTGGGTGCACTTTTTGTACCGATCAGAGAGTTGGAGAATCTCCGCTGCGAAAAACGTTTTATCTTTTTCTTCAAACCAACACTTTGTTGCCTCCTTTAGGTCAGAATGCACCTTTATTCTTCCACAAAGTCTCCCCTAACTTGGGTGCACTTTTTGTACCGATCACAGAGTTGGAGAATCTCCGCTGCGAAAAACGTTTATCTTTTTCCTCAAACCAACACTTTGTAGCCTACTTTAGTTAAGAATGCACCTTTATTCTTCCACTTAGTCTCCCCTAACTTGGGTGCACTTTTTGTACCGATCAGAGAGTTGGAGAATCTCCGCTGCAAAAAACGTTTATCTTTCTCCTCAAACCAACACTTCGTCGCCTCCTTTAGTTCTGAATGCACCTTTATTCTTCCACTTAGTCTCCCCTAACTTGGGTGCACTTTTTGTACAGATCAGAGAGTTGGAGAATCTCCGCTGCGAAAAACGTTTATCTTTTTCTTCAAACCAACACTTTGTTGCCTCCTTTAGTTCAGAGTGCACCTTTATTCTTCCACAAAATCTCCCCTAACTTGGGTGCCCTTTTTGTACCGATCATAGAGTTAGATAATCTCCGCTGCGAAAAACGTTTTATCTTTTTCCTCAAACCAACACTTTGTTGCCTACTTTAGTTAAGAATGCACCTTTATTCTTCCACATAGTCTCCCCTAAGTTGAGTGCACTTTTTGCACCGATCATAGAGTTGGAGAATCTCCGCTGCGAAAAACGTTTTATCTTTCTCCTTAAACCAACACTTCGTCGCCTCCATTAGTTCAGAACGCACCTTTATTCTTCCACATAGTCTCCCCTGACTTGGATGTACTCGAAAAGCAACATTTGAGGCGCTGCCTCCTGTTAGCGTTTCATCTGAGAAAAGGGCCGCGGCAGCCCAGCAAATGATCTGTGCTTTGGGTGAGGCTGCTGTGTCCTACATTACGTGTAATAAGTGGTTCCAGTGGTTTAAGCAGGAAAATGTCGATCTCCATAATGCAGAGTGTCCGGGACAACCACAGAAATTTGACGATGAGGAACTGTAACAACTGTTAGACGCGGATCCCTGTCGTACATAATCAGAGCTCGCCCAGGAACTCGGAGTAGCACGACAAGCCAGTGCAAAGCGCCTGCCAAGCTTGGACGCATTCAAAAGGAGGGCCATTTTGCGCCCCACCAACTCACAGCTGCGAACAAGTCTGGGCGCTACGATGTTGCTGTGCCCTTGCTCTCCAGATTCAAGAAGAAGGATTTCCTCCACAAGATTTTGACCTGTGATGAGAAGTGGATCCTCTACGATAATCTTAAGCGGCGGAAATCGTGGGTTTAACCAGGTCAGCCTACCACCAGTACCGCCAAACCGAATATCCTTGCCAGGAAGTTGTTGCTGTGCATATGGTGGGATCAGCGCGGTGTCGTACACTATGCGTTGCTGAAACCTGGTGAAACGGTCAATGCTGAGCGTTATTGTCAGCAAATCATTCGTGTGAGTGGCGCAATGGAGGCGAAAATGCCATACACCGGCAAGGGCAGAAGATCGGTCCTGTTACTTCAGGATTACGCTGATCCTCACAGCACGGAAACGACTTTAAACACGATCACCGACCTGGGATGGAATATTTTTCTCTCCCGACGTATTCTCCAGACTTCGCTCCGTCGGATTATCACCTCATTCGCTCTCTGCAACATTACCTGAGTGATGCGCACTTCACTTCTGTCGAGGAGGTCCACACAAGTATTAATGACTTTATCAACTCGAAACAGCCTTCTATTTTCAGCAGTGGCATTCGGCAGCTTCCTGATCGATGGCTCGAATGTATACAACACGACGGGGATAATTTCCCTTATTAGGTCCGTATTCGATTTGCTATAATTTGCTGTAAACGTGTCGTGTTTATGCCCGAGAATTAAGTTGCACACCTAATAATAACTTTTGGTGGCTTCAGCGCTACTTCAACTCCATGCTTCTTTAGCAAATTCTTCACATAGAAATAGAATTGGGGGATATGCGAAACGAAATGCGTTACTCAGCTAAAATAAGTTTAAACTGTTTTTCACAGTTTTTAACGCGTTTTAGCTCAGTATCAAAGTTTCCCCATACAATTCGTTAAATAGATAAATTCTCTAAACAGGAGTGCGTTTAATGGAGTTATCACTGCATTTCATAATTGAATAACTTAAACAATAACAGAAAAATCATCTGAGGAGTAGTTTCCTCCAAACTCTGAAGGTATTGACTAACCTAATGTTTAGTCAAAGAATAGAAAAGTAAACCACTAAATTGTTTTAAAAGAACAAAGCCGCCCCGGTGGCTCAGTGGTCTAAGGCGTCGGCCTCTGATCATTCGTCCGTAAGGGGTCCGGGTTCGAATCCCGTCAGGCATGGATGTTGTGTTTGTCTTACGGCACTGGCTCTCTCCCTTCCCTGGCACCAGTGACCCTAAATTAGGGACGGGCGACTGCTTATAGCCCATTGAGTTGCTCACGGTGGTCGTTAAACCTCCAATCAAAAAAAAAAAAAAAAAGAACAAAAATAAATAGAACTGGATGCTGACAATGACCTTCAACAACACCGTAAATTTTGGCAGTACCCTTTGCTCAATACAGGTACTTGTTGTGGCGTTCTATCAAACTGTGTCCTAAAGACCGGCTATATGCAAAGCTCCAGTACATTTCTAAAAAGCAAAAGGCTTTATTCACTATATCGACAAAAGTTGGCGGACATCTAGAAGAGAAACACAAGATAGCATTTATTGACATACATTACTGCGGTGCCGGTCCACCTTTGGAATTAATTCATGCACTGACTCTTCCAGACATGCTTTCCACAACGTTTTGGAACGCAGCGATAGGTATGCGCTTCCATTCAGTACATAATGCTGCCGCTGACTGTTGCTTAGTAGCTCTAATCATCCCATAGATGCTCCATGGGATTCAGATCAGGGCTCTGTGGTGGCCAGTCTACACACGATATGGAATTATCGTCAAACCACGGCATAACAGTTCTTACTTTATGGCTCGGTGCATTATCGTGCTGGTACCAACAAGGCTTGGTTCCATAGTATTGCCACAGAGTTGGTAGGGCATAATTGTCCAGAATATTGAGGTAGACGTGTTGGTTAACAAGTTTGTACACGATAACCAATGAGCCGGGACCATACAACGAAGAACACTTCCACACAAGTACACTGCCAGCTCCAAACTTGACCGTAGGAACAGTACACTGTGGTAAATAGCGCTCCCTCGGATGCCCCATACCCCATATACGGCCATCAGACTGATGGATCGTGTATCTGAATTCATCAGTCCATAGGACCCGTTTCCATTGATCTACGGTCCACAATAAATGTTCTTTTCACCATGCTAAACGACGAGTTGCATTCCAAGTGGAAATGAAAGGTTCGTGGACAGCCGCACGACCACGGTAACCAATGGTATGAAGTTCTCCTGCGAATGGCATATGCACATACCGAGATTCCAGCATTTTTACTCACCTGTACACTGAGGCCTTGTGCAGCACTCCGTCTATTAGCTGTAACGACTCTCCTGAGGTTTTGACGTCCTCCATTACTGATTTTCTTTGGTATGCCGGTACGTTTTGCTGCTTCAGGCACGCCATGTGTCTTTCACTTATTCAGTGCATCCAAAACAGTTGACTTGGGTATGTTTAAACGCCTCTCGGTTTCTCTTATGTGCAACCCACCAATATAACATAAAACAATATTTCCTTTCTCAAAGTAAGTTTTTCCCGCCGTGACATTTTCACTCAACCTCACAGTGCGATATGATCGCAGTCAGCTGCAGACTTGTTTTTAAACCGTTTGCAGCTGTACCGCGCATCTTAACAATGCAGCGGATATATTAATTTGCTTTTGAAAGGGTGTCCGGTGACTTTTGTCAATATAGTGTATATCATGAAGCATATCAGTGGCGTCGGAACTCCGGGGGCAGAGGGGACAACTGCCCCGGTACTCATTTGAGTGCAGGGGCGAAACATCACATTTGCCCCCTCACTTTTTCTTTCTTTTCACTGATGTCATTGTCAAATACACTCCTGGACACGCAACACGAGATAGCTAAGCCAGATTTACTGGACACATAATAACAGATGCAAAGATGAAACGATTGGACTTACAGGCCCATGCGACTTACGGAACTCGTAGACATCAATAGTTCGTGTTGCCCCCATGGCTGGCAATAACGGCCGCTACACGCCGCGGCATCAAACGAAAGAGGCTTTGGATGTGGGCTTGAAGTATGTCGGTCCAGGCTGCTTCCACACGTTGCCACAGTTCATCAGGCGTAGCCGCGGGTGGTACTTGCCGGGCCACTCGGTTGCCGATCAGCGACCAGACATGTTCGATGAGCGACATATCGGGAGAACAGGCGGCCCACGGCAGCAGTGACACTTGGTGGGCCGTGAAGAATTGTTGCACGATGCGCGCCACGTGCGGGCGCGCATTGTCCTGTTGAAACGTGGCCGCTGGCAGGTCCTGCAGGTAAGGGAGGACTATAGGCTCCAAAACGTCGGAGATGTAGCGCTGCTTGTTGAGTATACCGGCGATGCGTACCAGAGAGGTGCGGGTGTCATATCCTATTGCGCCCTAAACCATAACGCCAGGCGACGGACCGGTATGGCGATGCATAATGCAGGCGTCGTACAGTCTACCGCCGCGGTGCCGCCACACGCTGATCCGACCATCGTAGTGGTGCAGGCAGAAACGGGATTCGTCGGAGAAGACAATGTCGTGCCATTCCGTAGTCCAGGTGTGGCGTTCAACGTCCCACTGCCGCCGCACTCGCTGGTGGTGTAACGTCAGTGGTAATCGGAGCAATGGGCGCCGTGCGACAAGTCCCCGCTCCTGCAGACGACGTCGAACGGTACGTGCTGACACAGGTTGTTGCGCAACACACCCTAATTCCTGCGCTAACGTTCGTGATGTGGCGGTGCGAGCCGTGAATGCCCGCCGCACAACATGCCGGTCCTCTCGTTCGGTGGTGTGCCGCGGCTGCGGCAATCGCTCACGTCGGCCAGCCTCACTGTGGCTGGATGTCGTCCCACACGGGCGCTGATGTCTCTGGTACGATAAACCTATGTCGCGATAAGCCACTATTCGTTCTCTGTCGAACTCCGTAACGTGCTAGAATGACTGCCGTATTCTGCGACGAGGTATCAGGAAGCGTCCCACGCACAGATCCGGCAGCACGACACACTTCCACTACTTCTGTGCACTCTTCTTATAGTGCTTCTCGGTGGCCTGCCGGGGCACATGATTTTCATATGCCCTGTAATGCTAATCGTTTGCATGTTCTCTCGCTGGCGACGCATGCTGCGAATTTCATGCCAATCGGTTGCTTCTTTCTTGGTGTTGCATTTTGGGTGGCGAGCAGTGTATTAATAATCCACTACTGGATGAAGTTCTCCCCAAGTTTTTTTTCCACAGCTGTCTGTCTTGAGCCTGTCTCCACCACGTTACTTTGCATTGCTTTCGAATTTCATCCATCCGTCTCCCATGTGGTCTTTTGGGCATTTTTCTGTCCCTTGGAATCCAGTCTAAAATTTCGGTTGTCCATCGGTGGTCTGTTCTCCTGGCGACATGTCCAACCCTTTGGCGCTTAAGGGATTTTACTCTGATACTTAAACGGAGATCGCATCAATATTTGGATATTTTTTTATTCCTTACCATTCAAAATTCCTTCTGATAAACTTAAATATTATTTCCTGTTTTAATTATGAATTTTTAATGCCATTCCAGCGGCGAGGCTTGTCCTGTATGAAAAAAAGAAATGTTTTACGAAGTACCAGCCTTACAGTTATCAGCAGGATAAAGAAAAATATCTCTCACAAAGTAACAGCCTTAAAAAAAGAAGAAAAAAACCATCTTGAAAAGTATTGTGTTCTTATAAGTGTAAGAACGCTCTCGCTTTCATTTAAGTATAATACAATCAGTCTTTTATAAAGAAAGAAAATGCAAGGCGGGATAAGAAGGAAGGAGATATTCTTACACGTATGTTGTTTCATATACACTCTCATCGTCAAAAAAACAGTTGCACCCAGAAGAACGTGTCGAAATGCAATGCTATTTGGGAGAGAGGTAAAAGTTACCAAGAACAATAAATGATTAAACATTGAGACTGAAATGGGCAATATTGATTGAGCTACACGCCAGTAAGTAGGGTCTCTCAGCATGGCATCGGGCCGCCATGTTTTCTCATACAGCATGCCAGAGGTCTCGGAATGGAATTGTATAGCTTCCTAATGGTATCCTGCGATAAGCCATCCCATGCAGCTTCTCATCTTCTCACGCAGTACCTGCAGATTGTGCTGCAGGGATGGAGTGTGGATAGCGGGTCCAATAGCATCCCATACATTTTCAATCGGCGATAGGTCTGGTGATGCAGCTTGCCATGGCAGAGTGCCAGTGTCTTGAAGGCAAGCTCTAGTGAAAGCAGCAATATGCGGACCAGCATTGTCCTGTTGAAAAATCGCACCTGAGTGAACGTTGAGAAAAGGTAATGCCACTAGTTGCAGGCCCTCAGTAACGTTCGGGCTGTCAAAGTGCCTGTAATGAACACCAAAGGTGATCTGGCATCGTAGGCAATTGCACACCAGGACTTCTGGACACACCAGGCCTTCTGGACAAAGTGCCTGTAATGAACACCAAAGGTGATCTGGCATCGTAGGCAATCGCACCCCATACCATGACACCAGGCCTTCTGGACGTGTGACGCTCGATAACAAACCGTTCATCTTGGCGCTGACCTCGGGGCCTCCCCACACGGATTCGTTCCTCGTCTCTTCCAAGACAAAACCGGGACTCGTCACTGAAGGTCACCTGCTGCCATTCTGAGTGGCTCCATGACAGTCTGCAACGACACCATTGCAGTCTTTGGAGACGATGCAATGATGTTAAGATCAGGCGTCGTAACGGTCTAAGCGCGTGTAGTCCTACATCGTGCAGCCGTCTGTCAATAGTGCTGGCACTAATCAGACGATGCATGGAGGGCACCACTGCTCGCTGAATATCCGCCAATCGTGGCTGTTGGGTCACCCCGCGCATGTCAGACAACCGTCTGTCCTCTCTCTCCGTGGTTCGTCTAGGTCTCCCAGACCCTTCCTGTCGCTGCTGCGTGCCTTGCTCTATCTACTACCGCCAAAAGCGTGCTATGGTGACATCCACACGATCGGTATGACACTCAATACGGCGATAAGACCATCTTGCTTCCCTGTGGCCAACGATGCGGCCCCTCTCGAACTCCTCCCCCCAAGTGCTCGATTTGCTTCCAAACTTTTCTCCGAGGTATAGTTCACTTTCAAAGGATGCACACAACTCAACAGCACGAGTCAGAAGATTAAAGATATTTCCACCGCTGCTATTTTCATTCTTTTTCATTAAAATTATAAAAAAAAAAAAATCAAAAGATTCCCGATTATAAGAAATTCGCAGTGAAAAGGACAAATAGGAACGCATTGAAAAAAAAGAAAAAGAACAACTTTAAAAAGGGTTTCATTTCTCAAAAATATGCCCCGTAAATTCTTTCGACTCGCGAAGTGTCAATCAATATTATGATCAAATTCCTCTCTTGTAATTAGAAAATAATCGTGTTAATTTTCTAACAGTGTTTACACACAAAAATCTCACCTCAGCATATTTTTTCTGCAAACGAACTTTTTCTTCTCTTTATCGAACAGCAGTAATTTTTATTTCACGTTCAGGAATTGCGTGAAAATGAGGCGGGAATTTCTGAAACGAAGAAAACCTGTTGCTCTCAAATTTCCTTGGAGAGTTAGATTTTCTGCTGTTTTGTATTTCCGCATTCCATATTTATTTAAAAATTTATTTTCTTCCTTTGACGTAACATTTACCGAGCTCGTTGTTGACAGAAAGCTTTTTGCTTTTATTCTTTTTTTCTTCTTAATTTTAATTCCTTTGGAAGGTAACAACAAAAAATCTGAAATCCCACGTTGTCACTTCTTAGTAACTACCGTAAGAAATTGATTCCAGTTTTTTGAAGATCGAATTTCATATTCAATTCTTTTATCGAAACGTTCTCTGAGGAACAAAGCTACACTAACTCT
Source organism: Macrothele yani (assembly GCA_039090855.1). Classification (NCBI taxonomy): domain Eukaryota; kingdom Metazoa; phylum Arthropoda; class Arachnida; order Araneae; family Macrothelidae; genus Macrothele; species Macrothele yani. Next base: position 41,160,139 of record CM077004.1, read on the forward strand.
TATTTTTATATTCTCTGTTTTATGGTTACCTCACGATTACTTACGTACTCTGATTTTTCGAAATAATCGCTTAAGCGTAAATCAATGTTTTCACAATATTCACTTACGTCCTGAAATATATATCTTACATCGAGATATTTTCTATACCTGATTTTAAGTTCGTCATTTATTTCGAAATGTTCTCTGACAAAAAGTATTATGTTAACTATTACTTTTTCCATTTTATGTCTTCGCCACGATTACGTACTTGCTGAATTGTTTTCCTGAATAATTAATTTAAAAATTGGGAACCAGTTTTTCAGCAACAGTAATTCATTTTCTGAGTTTTTAATATTAAAAACTTCGCAATTCTTTTTCAGAAAAAGGAATTTAATATTTCTTCGCGTGAAAAATCTGCAACACTGCTTTTAAATTATTTCCACCAAATGCCTGAGAACAAATCTCTCATATTTCTCTCCTTTAATTTTCGCTTTCCCTGAGGTGAGATATATTCTTTTTATATTAAATAGCAATTTCTTTCGCACGAGTTTTATAACAGACTACTTTAAGAAAAAGAAGTGGAAAATGGAGACAGAGAGAGAGAGAGAGAGAGAGAGAGGAAAGTCTAATTTCGTCGTTACATCTTGATTAAACACCTGCCGGAAAAAACAATTCGAAAAAACTAAAACTCCTTGAAATATGGAAGTTCCACTGATACATACATACATATCACTAAACTGTTGTTTGTGATTCAGAGGTTAAGAAACTCATCCCCCACTGATGATGCTAGGTTTTACTTACTGTTGGTATATCAAACGTACCCATTTACAATGATCTTGGCACACAACTCGAGGTTCACTGACATCCATCACACATCTTCCACAGGACCTTTCGTTCTTCATACACGTTACCTTTTTCTTAAGCAGACATTCCTGGATTTGGTACTTCCATGGCTTCCTTGGCCTTCCATTACCTTTCTTTCCTGCTACTTAAGCTGAATAAATACTCTCAGTAAGCATCTTATCACGCATTCTTTGAACATGATCAAACCAGCTCAGAATATTTGTCTCCACCTTACTAACAACATTTTCCTTTACATTGCACATCAGCAACGCATCTTCGTTCCCCACAAGATCACAGCGTGACTTGCCACAAATCCCCACTTAGTAACGCATCTCTCCAGTAGAGCTGAGTTCGAGCTCAATTTTCGTAGCCCGAGCCCACCCGAGCCTGAATTTTATATTGCAAGATAAACCCCAGGCCCGAACGAGCCCGAAGACTGGCCAACCTGTTCAACCATTAATAAAAAAACATCTCCTTTTCCACAATTCGACTCTGTCCACCTCCTTCAATTAATCAATATATTTCTCAAATGGGGCATGGGGAAGGGACCTCTATCTATTTTTACAGTGTAACACACTAATGTTGATTTCTGCATTTGTTTGCCCGGTTGTGACCCGTCTGTTCCCTTGCACCGTTCTCGCAAGTCTCCTCTATTCCCTCTGATCTACCTGGTGCTCTCCTCCACAGGATTCCCGATTTCTGGAAGCATTTTTGCGTGTCACACCACGCAAATTAAAACCTTACTACGGTTCTGCGTGAAACGCCAAGGAGGGCAGCCGTTTGGGCGAAGCTCAAACCAGTACGCAACTATGAAGCTACATTCAAAGTTGTTCAGATCACTCATTTTGCCCATTCCGATCATAAATCAAATTCTAACTGATTATATACGAGATGGTCTTCTTAATTTGTACCGCACACCCAACTCCGTGTCGTCTTACGTACCGAAGTGAGCCTTGACCAGATCAGGTGTACTTAATATACTGCTATCTCAGGGTATGTCTTCATCAGGACCGTAGCAAGCTTTTCTTATCTGGGAGAGTGAGACTTGAAATTACGCCCCTTCTAGTTCCACTCAAATAATACGTGGTTTTTACTTTTATCATACACTGCCGTTATAGGAAAGTATTATGATCGTTCAAAAATCGCATTTCAGGTTTTTGACGTAATTTTATTCATAGTGTAAAAACTAAGTAAATACCCAAGAATCACAGGTTGTAAATACCAAGTAAAGCGTAAACGTTATGTGAACGCCGACTACACAACACTCCACATAAATGCAGAACGAAAAACAAACCAGCGCAGAACGAATGAGTATCGGATAGTGATGTAACAATAGGAAGCAGTTTTGGGAGTAGGGCTTGGAAAAATTCCGTTCAAGGTTAAACGCTCGGAACACTTTCTGCGACAGAGAACAGGAGATTAATTAGCTCTTCATCCCAACAACATGTTCGGAAATTTCATGGAGGTTAGACAGGATATTGTTTTCTATGTCTCCATTCACTGTTTTAGAATAGTCCCTTCATGGACATGATATGTTCAGACCTCCCAGTGCATATTACTCTGTACCCTTGTTAGCTGCATGGAATAATGTATGAGACTTATAACGAAGTAAATTTCTCCGTCATTTTTGGTCTACGCCGGGATTCGAACCCGAGGCCGCTTACCAACTGAGCTACGCAGACGATTATTCTGATTCCTATCTGCCTTTATGTCGTGTGCGTCCTGCTGGCAGGTACGTCACATCTCCCCCCCCCGAAAGAGGGCCGGGGGCATGGCCCACGGGTCAGCCGTGACCATGAATCGTTGCAGGCAGCCATCCACTGTAGAACGTGCACTTGAGAACTCCCAGTCAATCTGCTGTGTGGAATGCAACATCACACATTTTTATTTTTCGAAGCGCTGGAGAAGGAATTCTCTAATTTTTCCTGTCTCGCGGTGTGGAAATAACATCACACCAATGCGAGATTTTGAACGGCCGGGTCATCCGGATAGTTCGGGCGCCATTATAACGAAGTAAATTTCTCCGTCATTTTTGGTCTACGCCGGGATTCGAACCCGAGGCCGCTTATTCCGGAACAAGTCGCTCTACCAACTGAGCTACGCAGACGATTATTCTGATTCCTATCTGCCTTTATGTCGTGTGCGTCCTGCTGGCAGGTACGTCACAGACTAACTGAAGTCCTTAAAAAAGGTAATACTGAAGGATGTAACTTTCTATTTTAGTTACTTTATACATCCCCCAGAGCATGAATTTACACCCTTGGAATGACCATTCTGGGAGGGCGCGGCCGTTGTGTTCATGAATCCAGCTGACCTTTCGTGAATTAAACTCATCTATAAATACTACAATATGGGTTGCGAGGCTTTCAAATCATCCTATATTTTAATGAAATACTTCTTTTTTGTGCTTGAACTCCATCAGTGTGAAACAAGTTCCCAATTTGCAACGAAGGACTTCTGAAACGTGATTTTTTACGGATGTTTTTAAAGAAAAAAACAGAAAGAACGAAAGAGCTATGGAACGTACATTTACAACTTCGTACGACAGTCAAGTGCAAGATTTGTGACGCTTTGTCTTCTTTTACGGTCATTTTGTCTCTCATTCTTCTATCTGCTTTCAAAGAGCAAACTATCTAACCATGAATGTTTTCGAAAAGTCAAAAAAAAAAAAAATCAAAAACGGGAGTGCTGTTGTAAATAATGAATAATGCATCACAGGATATGGTAACGGAAATTCCCATTATTTTTAGCTGATTTCTACAATTTTGAAGCGATCAAGTTTCTTCTGTTTTCGAAATAAATCTCACAGAGTAATCCCATTTTGTCTATACTTTAAGGCACTTTTCAAAAATAGTTTGTTTTCCTCTGAATTTAAATAATTCAATTAATATTTGTTATTTCAAAATTCAAGCGTGCAAAGCTGACATATCTTAACTCGAAAGAGAAATCTTTAGTGTTTGAATTGAATTTGGAACAGAAGTGTGCCTCATTAAAATTCGAAGAAACAATGGGATTAAAAAGAGAGAAGTGTTTCTCATCAAATTGTTATTTGAAGTGTGAATAGAAGTGAAGTTTGGGAAATTACTCTTGTTGAATTAGCGTGCTTCATACATATTTCGCCAGCTTCAATTTAATACACTGTATCTGAGAAAATTCTGTTTCAAGTGACTCATTACTGAAGTTGATTCGTCTCTATGGAAACGAATTATATCAAGGAAATTTCGTTAAATTGCAAATGAAAATTCTTCGAAGAATCCATTAATTGAAATTTCGTTAAGCTGTTAAAGATGTCATAGGTTGTACTTAAAAGACATTTTTTGAATAACAGCGGCATTTATTTTGGAACTTAGGTATCGTAGAAGGATAGCGTTTAGGTTGTTCTGTTCTTCGAGAAAAACAGCATATCCCGCAAATGTCGATTCTACGAAAGCGGTGTTAGTGAGCCCAAAAGCAAAGAAATCTACTGATACAATATTAGGTTATTCGCTGGAATGTCAAGGAAAGGAATAGCATAAAAATTTCGTTCGTACTTTCATTTCTCGCAGAAATGCTTGGAGTAGAACGAAGAGGATGCTACACACAATGGCCACCGAATTAGAAGCTGCGTAAGTACGTAAACATCACTTACAGAACGTATATGCAAAATACGTGGTCATGTGCGTCATCACGTGCAGAGTTGGAAACAGGTCAAAAATGTTGGACCCAGACCCGACCCGGATCTGTAACTGACTATGACCCGATCCGGCAAAATCTGCTTTGAATTCTAATATTTATATCTATACAGGGAGTTCAAAAATTCTCTCCGCAGGTGGTATCTAACGTACGTCATACGGAAATCAAACAAAAGGATTATGCGAACGTATAATTAACTCACTCACTTACAGAAAACATTAAAACTCTCGTCTTTCATTTGCAAGACGTAACCTAATTGTTTTGCACATACATCTGCGGGCTTCAAAAAGTTTATTCGCAGTAAAATTAAGGTCGTTCCACCTAGTTTTAATGGCGCTACAGTCCAAATTTTTGAATTACGTAATTTGTTGTATGTTTAATTTCAGTTTTTCTTGTTTTCTTGATTACGTATCAAGCTTCAGAATAAGTTTCACAGCAACATCAATTTTCACAAGCTTCTGATGAGTGGAAAGTTTCTAAAATATGCATGTTGTTGTCATCATTACCTCTTAGAAGGAAAGACACTCTTCCTTTTGAGGACAGTCTTCCTTTTATTTTCATGACAAATCATTTTTCAGTCCGCGAGCACCAGTATCGAACATAAAATTCGACAGTGCGCAATATTTTTTTGAAAAATATTTTTTGCTTACTTTTTATAAACATAACGCAAAAAAAAACAGGATCGAAATCGGGTCCAGGACACCTGGACCAGACCCGTTTGACCCACAAGAAATTGTCGAATCTTTGATCCGCTGACCCGTTTTCATCTCTTATCACGTGATCTAACACCTATTTCAGATTGTTGCTAGTCAGTAATCATCAATATGGTTGATCACAATGGAAAAAACAAAGGATTTTTCGGAGTTCGTCAAAGCACTAAATGTGGGTCCCACGTATGACTGAAACGACGATTTTGAAAACTGACTGGTTTCTCAAAAGTTGAGATATCCCGGGTCTGTAATCAGTTGAAAAATTATGCACATTGCTTGCTGATGAGGCGTAACTGTCGCGCGATGACAGTGTGTTAGGAAGAAGGTTGCTCTTCGCCCGAGATGGTTTCTACGGAGAAACCTGTGCGCAGCAACTGACAGAAGCATTCAATGAAAGCTAATACCGACCCATATCTCAGTGAACTACGCCATTGTCTAAGAAGGCTTGTACGGAAAAACAGGGATTCCTGTGTGCTGCATATAACCGAAGCATTCAATGAAAGCTGTTCCCGACCCATATCTCAGAGAACCATGCCATTGTCTAAGAAGGCTTGTACGGAGAAACAGGATTTCCTATGTGCAGCAATTGATCGATGCATTCAATGAAGGCTGTTTCCGACCCATGACTCAGAGAACTATGCCATTGTCTAAAAAGTCTTGTACGGAGAAACAGGATTTCCTATGTGCAGCAATTGATCGATGCATTCAATGAAGGCTGTTCCCGACCCATATCTCAGAGAACTATGTCATTGTCTCAGAAGGCTTGTACGGAGAACCAGGATTTCCTATGTGCAGCAATTGATCGATGTATTCAATGAAGGCTGTTTCCCACCCATGGCTCAGAGAACTATGCCATTGTCTAAAAAAGCTGGTACGGAGAAACAGGATTTCCTATGTGCAGCAATTGGTCGATGCATTCAATGAAGGCTGTTTCCGACCCATGGCTCAGAGAACTATGCGATTGTCTAAGAAGGCTTGAACGGAGAAACAGGATTTCCGATGTGCAGCAATTGATCGATGCATTCAATGAAGGCTGTTCCCGACCCATGGCTCAGAGAACTATGCGATTGTCTAAAAAGGTTTGTACGGAGAAACAGGATTTCCTATGTGCAGCACTTGATCGATGCATTCAATGAAGGCTGTTTCCGACCCATGGCTCAGAGAACTATGCCATTGTCTAAGAAGGCTTGTACGGAGAAACAGGATTTCCTATGTGCAGCAATTGATCGATGCATTCAATGAAGGCTGTTCCCGACCCATATCTCAGAGAACTATGCCATTGTCTAAGAAGGCTTGTACGGAGAACCAGGATTTCCTATGTGCCGCAATTGGTTCATGCATTCAATGAAGGCTGTTCCCGACCCATGGCTCAGAGAACTATGCCATTGTCTAAGAAGGCTTGTACGGAGAAACAGGATTTCCTATATGCAGCAATTGATCGATGCATTCAATGAAGGCTGTTCCCGACCCATATCTCAGAGAACTATGCCATTGTCTAAAAAGGCTTGTACGGAGAACCAGGATTTCCTATGTGCAGCAATTGGTCGATGCATTCAATGAAGGCAGTTTCCGACCCATGGCTCAGAGAACTATGCCATTGTCTAAAAAGGCTTGTACGGAGAAACAAGATTTCCTATGTGCAGCAATTGATCGATGCATTCAATGAAGGCTGTTCCCGACCCATATCTCAGAGAACTTTGCCACTGTCTAAGAAGGCTTGTATGGAGAAACAGGGATTCCTGTGTGCTGCAATTGACCAAAACATTCAATGAAGGCTGTTTCCGACCCACATCGCAGCTAAGCATGTGAATTAAAGTGAAGAAGATCGGTACCGGCAGTCGCATGACTATTCGGAAACCACGACCCAGCTTGCCTTGTAAACACAACTGAGTTTCTGGAGGTGGTGTCATGCTGTAAAGCACGTTCTGTTGCTAATGAACGCCTCCGATGATACTACTGGAAGGTAGGGTGTCCTCCAAGGATTATCTAAACATTCTTGCTGATCATGTCCATCCCGCAAAGTTGACTTTTTATCCAGCAGGAGATGCTGTAACATGAACGACAATGCTACTGTCCATCAGGCAAGATGTGTTCAGTATTGGTTCAGCTAGTATGACACGACTTCTACCACCTTCGGCACCATAGATCTCGGATATGAACCCTGTTGAGAATGTGTGGGACACGTTAGAAAAATAGATCCGCGAGCAGAGTCCTCTTCCGTCAAATCCGAGCCAGTTAAAAGATAGGTGAACACCTGCTATGTTGCAGGCATAGATGCACTCCAAGACTATGCGGAATCTATGCCAAATCGCATACGTGCTGTAATTCTGGCTAAATCTTCTCCAAACCGGTATGGAATAAAAGTTTCTAATTCATTGACCGGTACGTAAATGTCCTTGTGAATCCAGATCTTTGTGCCATCATTATCATGCAATGAAGGGAATCCGCACTGATACAGTGTGATTTATGCCGAGCGAAACTCGTACACAACGGAAACTCTTTAAACCATCAACGTTTCTTCTTTTTTTTTTCCTGAAGGTATTTTTTTCAACTGGGGGTTTAACGACCACCGTGAGTAACTCAGTGATTTATAAGCAGTCGCCAGTCCCTAATTTACGGCCACTGGTTTCAGGGAAGGGAGAGAACCAATGCTGTAAAAAAAAACGCAACATCCATGCGTCACCGGGATTCGAACCCGGACCCAACTCGAATGAATGATCATAAGTCAGCGCTTAGACCACTGCACCACCTCTGCTGGGTAAGCGAGAGTGACGGTACAACAAGGGTGAGTAAGCGAGAGTGATGATACAACAAGGGTGAGTAAGCGAGAGTGATGATACAACAAGGGTGAGTAAGCGAGAGTGATGATACTAAGCAAGAGTGATGATACAACTAGGGTGAACAGGCATAGGTGATGATACAACAAGGGTGAGTAAACGAGAGTGATGGTACAAGAAGGGTGAGTAAGTGAGATGATGGTACAACAAGGGTGATTATGCGAGGGTGATGATACAAGAAGGATGAGTAAGCGAGAGTGATGATACAAGAAGAGTGAGCAAGCGAGTGATAGAACAAGAAGGGTGAGTAAGCGAGCTGATGAGACAACAAGGGTGATTAAGCGAGGGTGATGATACAACAACAGTGAGTAAGCGAGGGTTACGGTACAACGAGGGTGAGTAAGAGTGGCGGAAAGAAAACTTTCTAACTAAGATTTATCTGAAAGTTCAGCATGTTGGTGGCCTCGAAATGCAGATATATGTATTATCTTATACGCTTCAAAAATGGCTACCCTTTACACGCGTCCTGTAAATGGAAAATAAGGGTTGTGACGTGCTTGCACCGCAGGACGCACATGAGATAAAGGCAGATAGCAGCGAGAGCATACGTCCGCGTAGCTCAGTTGGGAGAGCGACTTACTCCGCAGTGAGGGGACCCGATTTCGATGACCGGCGTGGACAAAAATGACGGAGAAATTTACTTCGTTATAGGATCTCTTACGCACTGTTTCTATGGTGACAATATCCATGCCACACAAAATTTCCAACTTGAGCGGGTGGCCACGGAACGCGAGTGGCCTCGAACACAGCTTAGTGTGTTCGCAATTTTTTATTTTCTTTATGGAGTGTAGTGATTTCTCCAAACGTACGCACTTGTTTTTTTTTCCCCATTTGGAATGTCTCCCGCTGTACGCCTACTAAAATGTTTCTCAAACAAATTTGGAAAAAGTATTTAGAATGAATTGCTAGTTTAAAGAGCAATTTTTTTTCTCACATGTATATTGGCAAATATTTTTCCATTTTTTTTTATTTGTAAATACCCAAGACAGTTTTCTCCATTGCTGTAGAATTTAGTCGTAAACAAGATTGAGAAAAGCGAGCGTCATACTTGTGACAACACCCTAAATATGTGATTAAGGAGAGCACACTGTAGGAGAAGGATTCTAATTTTATTAATTCCAGATGATGCTTGAAAGAATCATCACACAATTTTCTTCAACCTCTTGGAGTTTCATATTTACATTTCGGCACCAGTGGGAAAATAAAACACCGTTTGCAGGGGACGGGATTCTAACCCAACATCTGCCGTATCCGGTGTCGCCGACGAAGGCTTATCGCTGCAACTTGCCGTTTGACTCTTACGTCACTTTGGTGATACGTAACCAGTGGCCCTAAATTAGGAACGAGACTGCTCATACCCCATTGAGTTGCTTACGGTGGTCATTAAATCCCCAAAGAAAAATCAGTAACCCTAAGTAAGGAAAGTACATCTTCTTCGAAACTTATTTGCTTCGAATTCCTTAAGTACTTCCCAAAATATTTATATTGTATGACGAAGTAAATTTATCCGTGATTTTTGGTCCACACCGGGGATCGAACCCAAGTCCACTTATTCCGGAACAAGTCGCTCTGCCAACTGAGCTACGCAGACGTTCGTTCTTGCTGCTATTTGCCTTTATGTCATGTGCGTCCTGCGGGGCAGGCACGTCAACCCCCTCCCCCCGAAAGAGGGTCGGGGTCATGGCCCACGGGTCAGCCGTGACCATGAATCGTTGCAGGCAGCCATCCGCTGTAGAACGTGCACATGAGAACTCCCAGTCAAACTGGTGTGTGGAATGTAACATCACACACATTTTATTTTTCGATGCGCTGAAGAAGGGATTCTCTTAGTTTTCCTATCTCGCGGTGTGGAAAGAACATCACACCATTGCGAGATCTTTAACGGCCGGGTCATCCGGGAAGTTCGGGCGCCATTATAACGAAGTAAATTTTCCCGTCATTTTTGGTCCACGCCGGGGATCGAACCCGAGTCCCCTTATTCCGGAATAAGTCGCTCTACCAACTGAGCTACGCAGACGTTCTGCTATCTGCCTTTATGTCGTGTGCGTCCTGCGGGGCAGGCACGTCACAATTGGGTATATGCAAAAGTTCTATCCGTTTTTGAAATAGATGCAAATTGCGATCGGAGTAGTTACATCGCAGATGACGCTGCGATGCCGAATTTTCGGCCAATAAAGCGTAGAGCACTAGAGCATATGGAGGCACTAGGTTTGTTCGAGTAAGTCATTCGTAACAGAAATCACGGACGGTGTAAAATGGCATGCGATAAGGAGCACATTAGACATTGTTTAATGTACGAGTTCAATAAAGGCAGTACTGCAGCGGCGACATGCCGCAACATCTGTCAAGTGTATGGGGAGGATGCAATTGATGATAGCATATGTCGCCGTTGATTTCGGAAATTCCGGGACGGAGACAGAAGCTTTAAAGATCAACCAGGATGTGGGCCGAGCCATAACAAATGACCCACATCCTACCGTTCAGGAATTAGAGGAAACGTTGTCAGTACACAGAACAACAGTCGAAGGACGGATGCGTGAGCTTGGATTCATCACTAGGTTCGATTCTGCACCAGATTTCTGCAAAGCAACGAGAGGAGAGAATCCGTACCTGTGTTTCTTTGCTTTATCGTCACATAAATGAATCGTTTTGGGGACGAATTGTAACGGGTGATGAGAAATGTGTACTGTACCGTAATGTAAAGCGTCGACGGACTGTGTGGCAAGTTACGGAGTCTGCTCCATTCACTTCAAAAGGAGGACTGCATCCCAAAAAGGTTTTGTTGAGTGTTTGGTGAGATGTCCAGGGCATAATCCACTGGGAGGTGTTGGCACCCAACTGAACGATAAATACTGACCTCTACTGCCAACACTTGGACAGATTGCGAGAACAATTGACATCAAAGCGGCCAGCACTCGTCAATCGCAAAGTCATGCGGACGAAGTGAAAACGGCATTACATGGCTTTTTTTTTACTCGAAAACACAGGAGTTCTTCCGGCGTGGAATTCACCTACTCGTAGACAGATGGCAAGAGGTCAAATAGAATGATGGCAATTATGTGAAATCCTAGATACGTTATTTGTTGTGTTCTCCTCCTTTCTTTGTAGCCTACAAAAACGGGTTGAACTTATGCACATACCCAATATATTAAATGAAATCATTCAGTCGTCATTTTTCTAATATTTCATTATGCTATTGTATAAGGCATGTATGTAATTGCATACTTTAAAATTGGCTTCTATGATGTACTGATAGTGCTCGTTCCTCTGCTTTGTATTTTGTTATATTTTAAATAAAAAATGGAACTGGATCTGATGTGACGGTAAAATAAAATTTTAAATTATTTATTTCACGAGAAATGTATGACTTCGAAGCTGCCGAAGAGGAGCTATTTAAAATTATTCGAAATATTAAAGTTATGCTCATGTAAAAAAGCTCAATTCAGTTTTGTATATCTTGTATTTCCTGAAAGCGCAGACACATCCGTCTTTTGAATGATTTATAAAAAGACTTGTACTTAATATATAACAATATTTAAGCTTCAATGGTGTGGTTTTAATCCATAAACTTTCACACAGGCTATCAAACATTAAAAGTGTCACAGGATGAGTTGATTTCGTGCGAGCAAAACCATGGAGTAATAAAAGCGTCGTCGTTACACGATCATGAAGTTCAAAAACTTTATTAAGTAAAAAGGTTAAAAAACACACATTAGATCTTTCGATCCCACAATGGGATCATCATCAGATTTTAAAACGACATAAAACAAAATGGTGAGGGGTATATATACAGAAAAAAGACGTAAAACATGATGCCAGATACATTAAGTACAGTAATAGAATGTATGGCAGTGAACATAATAGAGATCAAATTTGCATAGGTTTTATTCATGATGAATGGCATGCACATTGCCATGACGGCAGTTTTCATACCGAATAAGTAATTTCCACGGGTGGGGGGGGATTTGTTTCGGTAAAACGTCGTTATAACATAAAGTATCCTAGTTAAAAATATGCAAAGTTTCAGCAAAAAGTAAAACAAATTTGATTTACATTTTGCTGAAACTTTGCGTATTTTTAATTATGGTACTTTATGTTGTAATGACGTTTTACCGGAACATATCAATCACCCGTGGAAATTACTAATTCGGAATGAAAACTGCAGTCATGGTAATGTGCATGCCATTCATCATGAGTAAAACCTATGCAAATTTGATTTCTATTATGCTCACTGCCATACATTCTATAACTGTACTTAATGTATCTGGCATCATGTTTTACGTCTTTGTTCTGCATATATACCCCTCACCAGTGTTTATTATGTCGTGCCGCGGGTGGCCGAGTGGGCAACGTTCGTGACTGCCACGGGAAGGGCCTCAGGTTCGATCCCAGGCAGGTACGAACGCTCGGACCGCTAAATACCTGCCGTGCGTCGGATGGGCACGTTAAGCCGTTGCACAACGGGTACTGCCCTGCCCCCCCCCAGGTAATAAATAAGGGCGTCTTCCTCTCCCCTTTCTAGTTCGCTTCCGTGTCACTTTCCTATCGGATGTTCTAGCCCAAATCTCCTAGTTTCCTATTTCTAACGGTTGTTTAAGACCTGGAGTCAGACGCTCCCTTCCTAAAATCCGCTACATATGATATAATATAATATTAGGTCGTTTTTAACATCTGATGTTGATCCCATTGTGGGATCGAAAGATCTAATGTGTGTTTTTCAACCTTTTTACTTAATAAATTTTTTGAACTTCATGATGGTGTAACCGACGGCGCTTTTATCACTGCATGATTAAAAGTGTCTTCAGATTTCTAATATTCCAGAACTATTTTGTTTCTAGTCAAACAACTTTGACTCACGAGAATTAAATTTGTAGAACAGTCTTTGCAATATCATGTCTTACACAAGCATTAAAAAAAAAGCCATTTATTTTTCTTCGAAAACTTGTCAAGCCTTTACGAAGTTTTTAACTCGCTATGAGAACCTGTTTAAAAGCTACGAAGCCAACAGATTTAATTTAGTCAACACGGTACCATATCCTTCTAAAACTCCAGCTGCTCTAGTTACGCTGCAAATTTTTCCTTTTCTTACTTTTGTTTTTCAAAAATGCGTTATTGTTTTGTTCTGGATTTTAAATATTTTTTCTTCATAAGTGCAGTTGCTGTACCTCATTTCTTTGGGCTTTTGATGTAGTAGCATCAGGACATCGTTTATGCATTCTTTCTCACGTAATCTTATAATTTTCATTTTTAAAAATAGGGTTACTGAATTTTTGTCGAATTAATTTCTCTTTCAGCTGGTGTATACGTGGAGATTTACACTTTCTCTGTTAATTAAACTCGTAATGTATCAGTCGTGGTGCTTTACTGTTATTAAATACACAGAAATCAATGAACCACAGCTGCATCTGAAAAAATATCCAAATTATCAACATTTCCTTTGGGATATAATACCAAGTAATCTCTCAGTTTGTAAGATTTTTAATTAAGTGCTGTTTTTCCATCTTTTGAAGACATCGTAACTCCTTTTTGAATGGTACTTTAGCATACAAGTCCCTTGGTAGCGATTTTCGACGATAGTATTATTGAATATTTTATTACCCTTCGTTTGATGCTTTCCGAAAGAATTAAATAAGTTATGTTAAAAAGTGACAAGAATCTATGAGAGATATCTATGTACAGCCTTTTCTCTCTTTCATTCATCTTTCTTTCCATTCTTTAGCACATGCTTTACTGATTCCAGGAACCCGGTAGAAATAACTCCTTTTGTCATTCCTTCTGAACGGTGTCAATGTCTCCAACCCCGAGTGAGGCCACTTGTTTTGGTCATAGGTCAAATGTTGAATGCTGAAGTTTCTGTCATGAGAAAGAAGTAATTGTTATGCTGCAAAGATACCTTGTTATTCGCACACTATGCTACGACATCACAATCATCTCTAGTCATTTCTGGTTAACTAATATATTTTCACAGCTCATTAGGCTCCTGTTTTTTTTCGGATAACTGCTCTTTAATTCCTGGCTTTCACTGGCTTACTGTTCGTTAGTCCCGAGCTTTTGCTTGCTTATTCTGCTCATTAGTCCTCAATATGTGCGTCTCACTGCTCGTTAGTCCCCTACTTATCTGTCTCACCGCTCATTAGTCCCCGACTTATCTGTCTCACCGCTCATTAGTCCCCGACTTATCTGTCTCACCGCTTGTTAGTCCCCGACTTATCTGTCTCACCGCTTATTAGTCCCCGACTTATCTGTCTCACCACTCATCAGTCCCCGACTTATCTGTCTCACCACTCATTAGTCCCCGACTTATCTTTCTCACCGCTCATTAGTCCCCGACTTATCTGTCTCACCGCTCATTAGTCCCCGACTTATCTGTCTCACCACTCATTAGTCCCCGACTTATCTGTGTGTCACTGCTCTTTAGTTCCCGATTTAGTTGGCTCTTTGCCTGTTAGTCCCCGATTTAGCTGGCTCACCGCTCATTAGTCCCCGACTTATCTGTCTCACCGCTCATTAGTCCCCGACTTATCTGTCTCACAGCTCATTAGTCCCCGACTTATCTGTCTCACCGCTCATTAGTCCCCGACTTATCTGTCTCACTGCTCTTTAGTCCCCGATTTAGTTTGGCTCTTTGCCTGTTAGTCCCCGACTTATCTGTCTCACCACTCATTAGTCCCCGACTTATCTGTCTCACCACTCATTAGTCCCCGACTTATCTGTCTCACCACTCATTAGTCCCCGACTTATCTGTCTCACCACTTATTAGTCCCCGACTTATCTGTCTCACCGCTCATTAGTCCCCGACTTATCTGTCTCACCGCTCATTAGTCCCCAACTTATCTGTCACTGCTCTTTAGTCCCCGATTTAGCTGGCTCATTGCTTGTTAGTCCACGATTTAGCTGGTTCATTACTCGTTAGTTTCTGGCTTAGCTGGCTTTCTGCTCATTAATCCCCGGTTTCCTCAGACTCGCTGCCCATTAGACCTCTGTTTCCTCTGACTTGTACTGCTCTTCAATCCCCAGCTTCTGCTTGCTTATACTGCTCGCTAGTTCCTGACTTTTCTTTTTCTCACTGCTCATGAGTCCTGATTTACTTGGCTCGTTACTCATCGGCTTAGCTGACTAACTGCTTGTTAGTCCCCAGTTTCTGCTGACTTAATGCCCATTAGTTCCCAGCTTCCGCTGGCGACAGCTATTTGCACATTGTCCACTTGTTGTAGGCATTTGTTGCCAAGCTGTGCGCTGTAAAGTTTCAACGTTACGACCAAAAAGTCTACCATACATTGTGTCTCTGACATTTCGTGAATTCCACTTGTGCAGTAATACTTTCTGTTTGAAAACCTGTCAAGTTTTACTGCATTCCTGTCACATTTGGCAGTAATACTTGAAACTGCTTTCTACTGCACGCATTTTGTCACATCTAGACTGCTAGTCGCTTTCTCCGTTTCTTCTGCGAGGGTATGCAATCTTCAGTGGTCATAAATTATTGGCCATTCAGTGTACATTCGAAGAATATTTCGCAAAGAAAATTATGAGGCACGTAAACATGTTTTGAAATACCGGAGTTATGTCGTTTCTGGGAGTCAGAAAGCCATGAATAAAACCAAACATCAAAGAGGAAGCCACACAAATATGAATTCATTAATACAAGTATATTTGTATTTCACTAATCTCAGCGGGTATTGATATTCTGCATGTTTGGCAACGTGACTTCTTGATTAATTAATCAGCTCTGTAAGGCCCGTCTTTTGCCTTGAATCCCATAACAGAATTTCTTTCTTCCGCTATGTTGGATTATTGCTAAATGAGAGGCGGGAAGCACCGGCCCACTGGTAAGATGAATGACACGGATAAAGCCACCAAAAAATGTGGTTCCGACACCACTGCTCATTAGCTGCTCACTCCCAGACCCAGATTCCAGACTCTGTTTTTCTTATTGATAGCAAAAACCAGGATTATGAGTCAATTTGTTTAAGATTACACCTTCATGAAAAAAAGTGCATAGTAGAGCTTAGAGCTACACAAAAATTTGAGGCATCAAAAGATCAAATTTAGATATTTATAAATTATTGCTAAAGCACTTGGATTCCTCAAAAAGGATGAAATATACACTATATAGACAAAAGTCACCGGACACCTCTTTAAAAGCAAATGAACGAATCCGTTGAGTCCTTAAGATGCGCAGTACAGCTGCAAACGGTGTACAAACAAGTATACAGTTGATCGCTATCTTATCGCACTGTGAAGGTAAATGCAAAATTGTCGCGGCGGAGAGAATTGACTTTGAGAAAAGAAAGACTGTTGGGTGTTATATTAGTGGGTTGTCCGTAAGAGAAACCGAGAGGCATTTAAACATAACCAAGTCAACTGTTTGGGATGTACTGAATAAGGGGAAGACACATGGCGTGCCTGAAGTGTCGAAACGTACCGGTAGACCAAAGAAAATCAGTGATAGAGAACATCGAAGCTTCAGGAGAGTCGTTACAGCTAACCGACGGAGTACTGTACAAGACTCCAGTGTACATATGAGTAAAAATGCTGGAACCTGGGTATGCACACGCACCATTCACAGAGAACTTCATTCCATGGGTTACCGTGTTCGTGCGGCTGATCATAAGCCTTTCATCTCCACCCTGAATGCTGCTCGTCGTTTAGCATGGTGTAAAGAACATTTATGGTGGACCGTAGATCAATGGAAACGGGTCCTATGGACTGATGAATCCAGATACAAGATCCATCAGTCTGATGGCCGTCTGTGGGTAAGGTTACAACCGGGGGAATGCTATTTACCACAGTGTACTGTTCCTACGGTCATATTTGGAGCTGGCAGTGTAATTTTTCGTGGTATGGTCCCGGCCCATTTGTTATCATGGACAAACCTATTAACCAGCACGTATACCTCGATATTCTGGACATTTAGGCCCTACCAACTTTGTGGCAGTACTAGGGAACCGAGCCTTGTTGGTACCAGCAGGATAATGCACCGATCCATAAAGCACGAAGTGTTATGGCGTGGTTTGACGATAATTCCGCATCGTGTGTGAACTGGCCAGCACAGAGCCCTGATCTTAATCCCATAGAGCACCTATGGGATGAATTAGAGCGCCGCATAAGAAGTTTAGAACCAAGGTCTACTACTAAGCAACAGTTAGCGACAGCATTATGTACTGAACGGAAGCGCATACCTATTGCTGTGTTCCAAAACCTTGTCGAAAGCATGTCTCGAAGGGTCAGTGTATGCATTATGGCCAAACGTGGACCAACACCGTACTAATGTATGTCAATAAATGTTATGTTGTGTTTCTTTTTTAGGTGTCTGGGGACTTTTGGCAATATAGTGTATTTTTAACACCTCTAAGGTAAGGCCTGTGATTGGCTAAAAATTGCACTTAAGCCTTTGTTTCTCATCCACAATAAATCTTGATTCATAGCGTGCATTAACGTTAAGAGAACGGTACAGGATATCTGCAACTTGGCGGAGATGGAACTATAAAGGGATCAGTTCCTCATTTTGAAAAGGTCAGTGAAAGCGAAACACGTCTGCATTGCTCAGGAACGTTCATTAGGCGAATTGATATGCCATTCGTCACAGAGATTGATGTCAAAAGTCTAGGACAGGAAATTCGCATTAACATAATGATCAAAGCTTTTCGGTATATCGGCCTCTCAAACTCCATGGGTGGCAGTGCAAATACCGTGAAATACTAGAGTTAATATTTGCCACAAAATAAAGGCATAATCTGTAGATATGTGCCGGGGAAAAGGGTTTGTTAATACCAGAGAGATAGAAAATGTGGATTTAGTTTGAGAACGAAAATATACAATCAGTGGACAAAACATTAGAGACAGAAGGAAACCTTCCTAATAGCGCCTTGGTCCTCTAGCGCGAATCACAGCCTGTACACGCCGAGGCTTCGACTCCACCACATGTCGGAGAGATTCCAGAGATAATGCCCCTGCTATATCTTTTGCAGCAGTGTCCACAAAACCGCCCAAGACGTCGGTTTAGGATCCATGGATCTGATGTTCTGCACCACAGCATCCCAGAGAGCTTCTCCTGGGTTTAAATCCGAGTACCTTGGGTGTTGCCGCCCCGGTGGCGCAGTGGTCTAAGGCGTTGGCCTCTGATCATTCGTCCGATGGGGTCCGGGTTCGAATCCCGGTGAGGCATGGGTATTGTGTTTGTCTCACGGCACTGGCTCTCTCCCTTCCCTGGAACCAGTGACCCTAAATTAGGGACGGGCGACTGCTCATAGCCCACTAAGTTGCTCACGGTGGTCGTTAAACCTCAAAAAAAAAAAAAAAAACCTTGGGTGTTATTGAATGGTTCCAAACTCGAGCCATACCAGGGTGGTTGCGGCACGACGCATTATCCGCGACCATCGCGAAGGTCATGAAAGCGTGTTTGTGATCAACCAACACGTTCTGGTAGAGCGCAGCCGTTAAGGACCTCTCCAGACATACTAGGGGACCCAATGTGTCCATGAGATGGCTCCCCAAACCATCACAGAGCCGACCTGGCACGACGGGGTCATGTCCTCATGCTTTCGACGCCATTTTCGCACCCTCCCTGTAAGTTCTGTACAGATGAACATTTAGGGGAACATCAAAACTGCAGAGGTCCAGTTTTGATGTTCCCGTCACCAGGCGAGGCAGAATGACCGATGACGAGCAGTTAACATTGGCACGCGCGTATGGACGTTGGCTCCCGTAGCCCAGAGCACCGTACCATTTGCTCGATGAGGCTGCTTGGACTTCCGATGTTTAACCTGGATGTGATTTGCGCCGTTGTTGCCAAGCTGTCGGTGTGTTTCAGCCTGACTAGTCTACGTCGACCCGGTCATCGGTGGCGTATAGTCTAGAGTTGAGCTCGGACCCGGGCTCGGACGGGCTCAGAATTCATTAACAACCGAAAAACCCGGGCCCGGGCTCGGAATTACACATCTTGAATTTCATTACTGTAATCAATTCAACACGTGTAATTCCGAGCCCGGTTGAATTACACGTGTTGAATTTCATTGTGGATTTGTTACCATGGTGAAAGAATTTTCAATTTCCTAAGCTAGCTGCCATTGCAAGACAAATTTTGCTTAGCAAGGCTTGCATTATGCATTGTCCAAATCTATGGCCCAAGCAAGGATTAGTTTAAGGAGGTCTGGTATCGAAAAACTGGGGGAAAAATCACATTCCCATTTTTTGTGTTTTATTAAAAATCAAGAATCTTATCTTTAAAATGATGTATTAATTTCCAAAATTGTGTAGTTAAAAGTATTGTTATTTATTTTTTAAATTTCCTCACCCGCGATTTTTGGGGTGACGTTTTTTTTTTGTGTGTGCAGCAGGCCGAGTTTTAGAGAAAAAAGATCAAGTTGAATCGCTGAGGCATTAGATGCAATTCTCTCTCTCTCTCTCTCTCTCTCTCTCTCTCTCCTTTCATGATGAACTTCAACTGGAAACTGCACACACATATGATAATATTGTGAAAGAAATACGGGATTACGCCATACAATACAAATTTTGAAGATGACATTTTACGCCAAATTCGGATTGTCATCTTCAAAATTTGGATAATATTGTGATTATTATACTATTAAGCGCAAAGCTTTGTTAATGTAACAAAATGCAGAATATTCTGGTCTGGAATGCTTTTACGTTCTTTTTTTTTTAATTTTGGAAACTTCCCTACATACTTTTTTTATATTCTACTACATCACTCTAAACTACCTTTACCAATTAGCATATATGTAAATTATATTGCAAAGATTAGTTTTCTAGAGTCAAAATTTCAAACACTTGCAACTGTCAGTACGACGTTGTACGTTTTATAATGCAATTTATTCAAAATAAAGGTAAATTTAGAAATCAAAAAGAAATAACGAATGGAATTTTTTGTTTCTAAACGATTTTCTTTTCTTCAGCTTTTACCAAAATTACTGATTCCCTTGATACGGTCGAAGGGCACGTTGCTTATTTATTTATTTTCAAGTCCACATTTTAGAACATTCGGCTTTATGCGTAGTATTTCTAAAAACATATTACTGTAATATTGTGAAGTGGATTAACTGAACTAAACTTTTTAAACTAATGATTTTTAAACTAATCCTTGCTTGGGCCATATCTTTAGCCAGTGTATAATGCATAAATGCAAGTCTTGATAAGCAAAATTTTCCAAGAATCCGGGCCCGAGTGGGCCCGGGCTCAGCAAACACATGTAATCAAAGAAAGTTGGCCAGGCCCGTGCTCCTAAAATTGAGCCCGAACTCATCTCTAGTATAGTCAACCACTGCTTGGTGTGTAAGCGTTGGTACGTCCGTCGATGGTATACTCGCGGTACACCCGAGGAACGTCCGTCGATAGTATACTCGCGGTACACCCTTGGTACGGTTGCTCTCTGGAACCCTAAGGTTCTTACCACTTGGGCGATGGAATGATCCATCTGTCTTGCTCCGACAATGTTTCCACGGTCAAAGTCGCTCAGATCACCACCTTTACCCATGTTCGTCGATTGCGACTGACTGTTGGGAAGCCCTGCTGTTTGCCTATTTGTCGCCTGCCTTCGGTTTAGAACTGTTCCACTCTGCGCGGTGGAACAAATGTTGAAAAAACACATACATCTAAAAGGACGAATACAGGTTTTCGAGTATTTTCGTTAGGCTCCTTTGGAACCGAAAAAGACACTAAAAGTTTTTTTTTTTTCTCGTAAAGGTCTTCCCACGAGCAAGGAACACCTAGCCTATCTCGATCTGGTACAGCACTCGCCCTGTTTCGTACTCTCTCTCTTTGCATACATGTTTTACAGTGAGCAAGTAAGTTCCACAGATGATATGATACAGAGGTTCAACTCTTGCTTTTTGAACAGCGCCCCAGTGGCCGGACATGAAACTACGATAGCGTCTGTCGCATGATACGGTACCAGAGGTTATAACCGGGAATGTAAAATCCCCTAAATCAAGCCGAGATTCCTTACAAAGAATCTGCCTTTTTTTTCTTTCTTTTTCTTCCCATGTAGCTCAAGCAAAATTTCCATTCGTTTTAAAAGTTATACATAAAAGAAATTTCCTAATTGCCAATGCTCCTGAAATAAACGTATTTACTACTTATGCAAGTGAGAATACGCCCGCAAAAATTGCAGCAGAAATAAATTCATTTCTTTTAAGATAAATGGTCATACCCTAATGCAACTGGGTTCTCCTATACCACAAGAACAGGACCATTTACTTAAAACACACTCTAAAACATCACTCCAATTGAATTTTATTTCTTTTTTTTTTTTTTTTTTTTTTTTTTTTGATTGGAGGTTTAACGACCACCGTGAGCAACTCAATGGGCTATAAGCAGTCGCCCGTCCCTAATTTAGGGTCACTGGTTCCAGGGAAGGGAGAGAGCCAGTGCCGTAAGACAAACACAACATCCATGCCTGACCGGGATTCGAACCCGGACCCCTTACGGACGAATGATCAGAGGCCAGCGCCTTAGACCACTGCGCCACCGGGGCGGCGAATTTTATTTCAACCAACTTTGTTGCTTTGAGCTGAAATCTCCCCAAATTTCCCCTAAATGCTTTATTAAAATTTACAAAACAGCACAAATATCCTAGCCGCTGCCCAGCCGCACAGGAATAACCTCGGATTTATCGTACTCGCTGGACATGATCATCACCGACTTCAAGAGATCTAGGAAATCCAGCACGCATCACAACCCCCCCCCGCACCTAACAAACTGTAATTCTAATAACACTTGAAATAAAATGTTTTGCTTCCACCTCCCGGGTATCTTGCCCTGTTTCCTTTTCCAGTTCCGGGCATGATATTGCATTTTTGTTAGGTCAAAATTATTAGGATTATTAAGCGTGCTTTTTTTTAGCACGTCTTTTGTAAAAAAGATCGTCGTGCTTATATTACCGGTTTGTCCGTCCGTCTGAGGACACCATATCTCTGCAACTATTAGTCCGATTTGAAAAATTCTTTTTGAATCAGGAAGCCTGAAATACGCAAATGATGATCCTTCATTTTGCTCTTTTTTTTACGATGCATAGTTTCGCCGATAGAGGGCATAAATGCAGATGATATCGAATTCAAAATACATTTTATTCCATATATTTGCTTCTAAACATCCGATTGAAAAAATTATTTTATCTTTCGATTTCAATTATGTCAAAGACTATTTTAGGTATAGTAACTATTTCAAGTTACGCACAGATTCCACACTAGGGGGCGTAAAGGTAAACTGCGTTTTCCCCGATATCTCTGCTTCTAAAACTCTGATGTAAAAAAATTATTTCTGTAAAAGATACAGCTTCTGATGAGAAATCTTTCGCATATAATTTCTAAGTTTTGGTAAAAAATGGCTTAGCCACCAGGGGGTGTAAGTGTTAATTTTCATTTCTGTTGTATTTGCAGCAAAATCTGAGCTTCTAAAATCTCGACTGAAAAAAATCTTTCGTTGATCGATACCACTCACATCGATAAACCTTTTCGGAATATTTTCTTTGTGAAATAGTGCATGGTTTTTCCGCCAGGAGGCGTAGATGTATATCTTATTTTTTTCGATATCTCTGCTTCAAAGGGTCCAATTTGAAAAATTCATTTTTTGTAGGATAGCGCTTGCGGGGCGAAATGTTCTTCATATAATTTCAAAATTTTCAAGTAATTCATAGATTTTCCACTAGGGTACGTTACAGTAAATTGCGTTTTCCCCGATATCTCTGCTTCTAAAATTCCGATTTGAAAAATTCTTGCTTAAAACACAAAACTAACACTTGGCCACCAGGGGGCATAAGTGTTAATTTCTGCTTCTGATGTATTTGTAGCAAAATCTGTGCTCCTGGAAACTCGACTGAAAAAATTCTTTCATTTTAAGAACACCTTCTTCTTGAAATAATGCATGTTTTCCCGCCAGGAGGATTCAGATCTTACTGTTGTCGATGTCTCTGCTTCTAAGAGACAGATTTGAAAAATTCTTTCTTTGTTGGAGAGCGTTTCCCTTGCGAAATGTTTCTCATATAATTTCTAATTTTCCTTAACGCAGAAGTCTGCAACCAGAGGGCCTAAATTCACGATTCCGTTTACAGCAATATTTACGGATTGAAAACCCAATTGAAAAACTTCTTTCTACGGTCGGATTACATTGTTTTCCATACCGGTTCCATTGCCTCTGAATAGCTTTGATAAATTTAATTCGCGTCAGAACGGATTCAAAAGACGTGCTCATTACACCCGAAATTTCGGTGTAATATTTCTTGTTTCATTTTAAATTGCTGAAATAATTCCACTTTAATAACTGATGAAAATAATTGGTAATAATTATTTTTACAAAATGTAGTAAATGCTATTATAAAAAAAAAAGTATACATTGCGTTTGAAAATTTTGAGGATTTTTGTTTTGGTGTTGTTTTCACCTAGTCCGTGTATCGCATATTTTTTTCTTAGAACTACGTCACTGATGACGACGTTCGATATTCTAACAGCAATAAAAGTCCCGACAGAAAGCACCATGAAAATGTTCAAAACTTCATATTTCGTTTTTTCTGTGAATGACAATGGGAACAACGACAGGCAGACAAGATAGGAATCTTAACAATAGAAAAATTTTATCTACCGACAGTATCAAGTGTTCCTTTAGCTGCCATAAAACATTTATCCGACCACGTTTCCGTGTGCACGTAAAAAAAAAAAAAATCGATAAGAATACCTCAAACTCAACGCAATTTTGTTATACGGCGCTGGTTCCGTGAAGCTACACCTGTTTATTGCTAGAAGACGAGGCGAGTATTTTTTTAAAGATATTCAATTTCATGCCAGAAAGAACCGCGAACTTCACGCGGTTGTTATTTTCGAAACTCACCTGATGGAAGTGCTTTAAATGTCTTCACCTCAGTAGCATGTCGAAGATGGAAGAGGAGAAAAGAAAATTTTGTTTTATTTATTACAGAGTAAGAAATCCTTTCTCTCCGCCCGAACAGCTTTCCCTTCAGGCGTATAACATTCCGAACAAAGTTGGGTGCTTCATTTCTTTCACGCACTTTTTTTTATCCTTGATACGTTACAGTACACAGAATTCCTCGTCAAAACTACTGAAATTCTGATGTGAAACACTGGAAATCTATTCGCATCTATAATGTGGTGGATTTTTCCTAACGCAAATCGGTTGTGAAGTTGAACCTCAAGTTTAACATACAATAAACTATTTTTTTTTAAGTTTAACTATCCGAATGCGGTTTAAATTCCTTTAATTCCCTATAGATATATATATATATATATTTTTTGATTGGAGGTTTAGCGACCACCGTGAACAACTCAATAATGGGCTATAAGCAGTCGCCCGTCCCTAATTTCGGTCCACTGGTTTCAGGGAAGGGAGAGAGCCAGTGCCGTAAGACAAACACAACATCCATGCCTCATCGGGATTCGAACCCGGACCCCTTTCGGACGAATGATCAGAGGCCATCGCTTAGACCACTGCGCCACCGGGGCGGTCTTATAGATATGTCTTGGTAATATGCCTGTGTGCAGATGGATGTATGCTGATGACTTAGTCCTGTTGACAGAGAGCAAAAGTGAGTTGCAGAGTATGTTGTCCCGGATGTATATATGTATAAAATTCAAACTGAGTATAAATAAGGGAAAAACCAAAGTTATGGGCTTTGAGCGAGGAACTGTTAGAACTGAATGCAAGATAAGCCTTAATCGTACCGAGTTTAACCAGCTGAATGAGTTTGCATATTTAGGAAGTATGCTTGATAGAGAGAAGAAATTAGATGGCAAAATTAATAGACAAGTGAATTCTTTGAAAGTCACAGCTGCTTTAGAAGGATTTCACAGGAATGATGGCCTCTCAAGAAAGTCCCGAATGGCTGTATATGAAAGTGTAATTGTTCCTACTCTGATGTACGGCAGTGAAACCTGGTCACTGCAGAAAAAAACACAGATCTCGTTTGTGTACTATGGAGTTGCGTTACTTACGGGGGGTTTGTAGCAGGACACGCTTTGATTATGTGACGAACGAAGATGTGTTGCAGATGTGTAATGCGAGGCAAAATGGTGTTATTAAGGTGGAGACTAATATTCTTAGCTGGTTCGGCCATGTTGGAAGAACGAGTGATGAGGTCATGAATGAAAACGGGAATGCACCATATAATACAAATTTTGAAGATGACAATTCGTTTTTTACGCTTTCCAACAATACGTTGAGGAAGAGTATATGCTCCAGCTTTGTCCGTCCGTCTGTCTTTCTGTCGGCACGATAACTAGGGTAAAAATGGTTCGATTTCGATGAAATTTTAGTATGTGGTAGGGGACCACTTGGGGACGAACCATATTAAAAATGGACGAAATGGGGTTAAAGGTCACTGCACAGGAGCGGGATCCATTCCATTGCCGTTATGCGTCATAACTTGCGCAAATATGGCTCGATGTCGATGACATTTTAGCATATTGGAGGAGACCATCCAGGAATGAACCCTATTGAAAATGGGTGAAGTGGGGTAAAAGGTTAGGACATAGGAGCGGGATGCATTCCATCGCCTTTATGCGTCATAACGTGCGTAAAAATGGTTCGATTTCGATGAAATTTTATTATGTGGTAGGGGACCATCTGGGGACGATCTTATGACGTCACAATCTCGAGCTTGAGATGTTGGCGCGCGGTCACGTCATCTGTCTCATTACGTAACGCGTTGTGTGTGGATCCTATTAAAGTTTTATGACGTCACACTCTTGCGATTGCAGTCCATTGAAGAAACTGTTCTATCTTCTTTTTTAGTACAACCACTACTAGTATTAAGGTATGTGGATAACATGTTGATTTTTTGGCCGCATTCAATATCCTTGCTTGATCAACTAACTCATAGGTTTTCTTCACAGTATCCTTCTATTCAGTTTACTCAAGAACAAGAGGTTGAGGTTGTTTCACCCTTCCTTGATATTCAATTAACCCGGAACCGAGTCAACAACCAAATTTCTTATTCTGTCTATCGAAAACCCACTTTTATACCTTGCATCATTCCTTTTGAATCGGCTCATCCACCTGAACACAAATCCTCTGCTATTCGGTTTCTGATAAAAAGGGCGTTCACCCATTCTTCCTCTCGAAACCTCCTTGTTCAAGAACTCATGTACATTCAATCTCTTGTACAGACTTTCGGTTTTTCCTCATTTCATTTTCACCATTTACTTCGAGAGCATTCTAGACTCCGCTTTTCGTCATTAATATCTACCAGACCTCCTACTAAATATGTAGGGAAACTGGACTACCTTCCTTCTCTGGTCAATACATTGAAAGGGATATGCCATAAACACTCTCTCTCATTTGGCATAAACACTCGTAATGCCTTCTCCTTGGTTCACCACGACCGAGATACCGTCAAAGTCGGGAATAAGCCGGGAGTGTATTCCATACCTCTTCTCCACCAGGATCCTGCTTGCGAACCTAAGGTCTATATTGGCTCGACCCTGAGGACTTTGAAGATCCGTCTTAAAGGACATCAGTATGCACTGTGATCCGGGAACATCTCCACGGCTTTAACCGAAGCAGTTATTAATGACGGCTTCATACCAGATTGGACAAATGCAAAAATCTTGAACTCCTCAATAAACAAATATAACATATTTCTGGCGGAAAGTCTCTACATCCAAAAATTTTGGGACACCTGTTGTAATACGGATTTTCCAGCCTTCATCCCAACCCCTTGGAGGCGACTCATGGGTCCCACTCTGGATCAACAAGAAGCTGAGACCACTTGACCATCTTTAATCAATTTTGTGTTTTGTACTGTTGCTATCTGGATATTGGACTTTAATTTTCTTTTTCAGAATGCCAACCTATGTATAAACTTGTGACGTGTAATTGAGATAACGAACCTATGTCTATATATTCTTGCTGCTTCCGAGTGTTTCGGGGCTTTTATTCAGTGACTTCATAATGAGGTCTTTGAGACCTCGGAAGCGCTCGTCGGTGTAAACGCAAATGGGCTTTTAGAATTTTTAATAAATGTGATTTTATTGAGTGTTTTAGCGAGCCTATTGTGGTTTTATCGTGCTTTAAGACAGCAAATGCATTATTAGTTCAATATAGCTGTTATTTGGGCGTAAATGTGGCGTTAATTGACATATCCTAGTTGCGCTAATTAGGAAAAAAAAAAAAAGACTGACACAAACATGTACATTTTAGATATCGATCATTATTTGTATGGGTATGAAGCTCATGCTGTCCTTGTCATTATTTCAGAATTCGATACGATTACAACGTTTCGGGAAACGTACGACAACAATGAATCCAACTTTTTTCTGTTAAACCTTTTGCTACCACAACACCGACGCGTCTGGACATTGAGACAACCACAAGCAAGGATAATAGACAGAAAGGTTGCTCATCCCACCTACCTCGCAGCGGAAGTATCGGTCCCTTACGCAGTGACGTCATTGTAAAGGACGGGTAGACCGTCGATACAACTGAAGCGGGAGAAGTGCTGTCAACAATTTTAAATTCAAATACGCTTTGAATTTGAAAACTTACAAAAGTGTCTGCAATACACGCAGTAAAAACTGACATCCATATGAATATTTTATTTAGAGTAGACCGAGATTTTAAAGAAAATAAGTATACATTTTTTTTTCAAATCTATTTAATCTAAATAGGATATTGACTGGCATTAAAGAAAAGTGCAAAGATAGTGATCATAGCTTTTAAGTTTAATTATATGCAACTGTAGCATTGTCTTCTTTAAATAAACTCGAGAGAAAGAAAAAAAACCATTATAATATTAAGTTACTGGCACCTCATAAAAAAATCCCTTTATGCCGAACAAATCAAAATTTCAGCAACATTCCAGGAACTCGCTTAATTGAAAAGCTGGAAATTAATTGTATTAAATGCTCCGTTATTATTTGTAATTAATTGCTTAATAAGAAAGTTAAAATTATACTACATACATTCTCAATTTTTTTTCATTTCTTTTGGTCATATTTCGATCGCTAAGTTTTGAAAACTTTAAAAACCGGGACCTTATTTAATGCAAATAAATGCTTTCTTCACTCACCTTTGCCATGCTCCTTAAGTAACTATTTTAACCGGTATTCTCATCTTGACTTGGTAAGACATTTTCTCCTGAGGATTTGGAATTCAGTCGAATACTAAAGAAAACCAACTGGAGTTTTTTTTTCTTTTTTTTTTTTTTTTTTTTGGTTGAAGGTTTAACGACTACCGTGAGCAACTCAATGGGCTATAAGCAGTCGCCCGTCCCTAATTTAGGGTCACTGGTTCCAGGGAAGGGAGAGAGCCAGTGTCGTGCAACAAACACAACATCCATGCCTCAACAGGATTCGAACCCGAACCCCTTTCGGACGAATGATCAGAGGCCATCGCTTAGACCACTGCGCCACCGGGGCGGCAACTGGAGTTAATGGTAGCCAAGCATGGTGAGGATTTGTCAGACTTCCTCACCCCACCCCATCCCAGTTTGTTCCAGCCGCAATTGCTTAAAGGCATATTTAGAGAATCACGACGTATTTCACTAGCACACAGGGAGAAATCTTTTGTTCTGTACGCCCACCCCACCCCTCAAGTGGAAAACAAATTCAGCAAGTGAAAACAAACGCCTCAAGTAGAAAACAAATTCATTTTGCTTTTCCTTGCTGTTAGGAGAAACTCAAAAAAACGAGTTTTCCTAGATTTTAACTATGGGTTAATTTGACGCCGGGTTATTTTTATCCTGGGTTATTTTGCTAACGGGTTATTGACGTTGGGATATATTGACTCCGGGTTATTTTCATTGGGATATTTTGACGCTGGTTATTCTGACATGTAATCGCTGTAGGCATCGAGTCAAATAATGTGTGAATGGTGTCCTGTGGTATGGCCATCCAGGCTGTATTGATCCGCGTCCAAAGTTCATCAAGAGTTGCTGGCGGACGGTAGTACCACTTCACCTGTCGTTTGAGCATGTCCCAGAGATATTGCCATCCAGGTTGTATTGATCCGCGTCCAAAGTTCATCAAGAGTTGCTGGCCGACGGTAGTACCACTTCACCTGTCGTTTGAGCATGTCCCAGAGATATTGCCATCCAGGTTGTATTGATCCGCGTCCAAAGTTCATTAAGAGTTGCTGGCGGACGGTAGTACCACTTCACCTGTCGTTTGAGCATGTCCCAGAGATTTGGTGTCCGGTGAAATTGCCATCCAGGTTGTATTGATCCGCGTCCAAAGTTCATCAAGAGTTGCTGGCGGACGGTAGTACCACTTCACCTGTCGTTTGAGCATGTCCCAGAGATTTGGTGTCCGGTGAAATTGCCATCCAGGTTGTATTGATCCGCGTCCAAAGTTCATCAAGAGTTGCGGCGGACGGTCGTACCACTTCACCTGTCGTTTGAGCATGTCCCAGAGATATTGCCGTCCAGGTTGTATTGATCCGCGTCCAAAGTTCATCAAGAGTTGCGGCGGACGGTCGTACCACTTCACCTGTCGTTTGAGCATGTCCCAGAGATTTGGTGTCCGGTGAAATTGCCATCCAGGTTGTATTGACCCGAGTCCAAAGTTCATCAAGAGTTGCTGGCGGACGGTCGTACCACTTCACCTGTCGTTTGAGCATGTCCCAGAGATTTGGTGTCCGGTGAATAGCCATCCAGGCTGCATTGACCGGCGTCCAAGGTTCATCAAAAATTACTGGCGGACGGTCGCACCGCTTCACCTGTCGTTTGCGACAGAGATCCATCAGACAAGCTGAGGAATGAGCAGAAGACAACGCCACAAATAATATGCTTAGAGGAGAGACAAATTTAAACTATTTGCTATCAAGTACACTACTGTTTATGACAGTTTCAAAAACCTAGAAAGAATCGCGCTATTCAAATAAAATTTATATCACAGATTTCTCATGTTACCGGAGATAACCTATTACTTTTGTGGAGCTACACTAGATTGTTTCGCCTCAAAACTCAGTAGCGTGTAAAGTAACCTCGAGCAACAATAACAGTCTCTACGCAGCGTGGCATTGAATGGAATAGGTTTGTGATATCGTCCTGGGGAATAAATACCCTGCCATGCGGTTTCTATGCGACGCCAGAGACCATTTCTGGTGACCGGCAGATCTGCTTGACAGGCCATTCGCTTAGCTAACATGTCCGAGACATGCTCGATTGGAGACATATCCGGCGAATGTGCTGGCCAGGGAAAAATAGCTATCTGCCGTGAATGGAAGATTTCTTGAACATTCCGGGCCATATGTCGCCCAGCATTGTCCTACTGGAATATAACTCCAGGACAACTCTGAAGGAAGTGTATCACTTCTGCCTCTAAAAAGTTCCTGATGTATCGCTGGCTGTTGAGGTTTCTCTCAATTCGTATCAGGTGAGATCGCAAATTGAACTCAACCGCGCTGCAAACCATGACACCTGGCGTTGGCCAGGTATGATGCTGCAAAATGCACCCTGCAGGTGTCATTCACTACGATGTCTTCAAACATGCATGTGACCATCGTGGTGCATTAAGATGAATCGTGACTCGTCAGAAAACACGACCTGTTGCCATTCAGCGTGCCTATGTCTGTGATGGAGACCCTATTGCGCCCTGAGGAGTCTGTGGTTGAGGATGAAACGAATGGGCTGCTAGCGACCAGTCCTCTGTTAAGCAGACGACGTCGAACTGTGCTGGAGAACAAAGTCTGACGTGTGACAGATGTCCACCGCTGCGCTAACACCGTACATGTCGCTGTGCGATCGGCCACTGCCATGCGGTAGAGGTGTCTGTCATCCCGTGCTGTGGGGAAATTTTGCGGTCCATTTCCCGGATTTCTGTGCGTGCGAGCCTCATTTGTGCACTGTTGCCACGTTCGTATCACTGTACTGGTGTTTTATTCCGTACGAGTGGCAATTTCGCTGTGAGAAAATCCAGCTTCTCTGATCCCAAGAATCCTTCCTCGTTCGAAGTCCGTCAGGTGTTCATAATTCAAATCTTTTTCGGCGACGAGTCATAGTGAGACACAAACAACATCCTTTCAATTCAATGTCGGCTCTTCACTGACTGCAACATCAGGTCAGATCAGATGAAATGTAGAGGATTTTAGGAAGGCAGTGTCTGACCCCAGGTCTTAAACAACCCTTAGAAATAGGAAGCTAGGAGATTTCGGCTAGAGTGCCCAATAGAAAAGTGGCACGCAAGCGAAGTAGAAAGGGGAAGGAAGACGCCCTTATTTATTACCGGTGGGCCAGTACCCGGGGTCCGACGGCTTGACATGCCCATCCGACGCATGGCGGATATTTAGTGGTTCGAGCGTTCGTACCTGCCTAGGACCGAATCCCGGGTCTTCTCCACTGACTGAAACATTATGATCATATGTAGAGGATTTTTTGGAAGGGAATGTCTAACTCCAGGTCTTAAACAACCCTTAGAAATAGGAAGCTAGGAGATTTGGGCTAGAGTGCCCGATAGGAAAGTGACACGGAAGCGAAGTAGAAAGGAGGAGGAAGACGCCCTTATTTATTACCGGGAGGACAGTACCCGGGGTCCGACGGCTTGACGTGCCCATCCGACGCACGGAGGATATATAGTGGATCGAGCGTTTGTACCTGCCTGGGATCATGGCAGTCACGAACGTTGCCCACTAGGCCACCCGCGGCCTGAATGCAACATCTCGTTTGAGGCAGATCTTTATACCCAAGACACCGGACAGTTCAGAGGGCGCTGCTCCGAAACCGCTTGCGCATTTTTACTGACATTTTAATCATTTGCATATCCTAACCTGTTTTACATATCCTGTATTTTTCAAGCTGAAACTAGCAGTCCTTCGTTGTGTTGCAATTTTTTCAAACAGTGGTGTACATGACAACTTCAGCCCCATATTTTTTATTGTATTTTTCAACATTACAATAGGTACAGTTAAGTTGGATCTCATCGCCAGCTAGCAGGATTTATGCATGCGTTACGGTACAAGATTCCAGTAAAATCAAAAATCGCAACATTAAGAAAAATGTTGCGCATTATTCGAGTTACGTTTCATCATCGTTATCATTAAGTGGCACCTAACATTTTTTGTGTGTAGTTATTTAAAATTAATATAAAGCAAATATAGCAACTTTGAAATTCGTGTTAATTCAATTTTTTTTTTTTTTTGGTTGGAGGTTTAACGACCACCGTGAGCAACTCAATGGGCTATAAGCAGTCGCCCGTCCCTAATTTAGGGTCACTGGTTCCAGGGAAAGGAGAGACCCAGCGCCATAAGACAAACACAACATCCATGCCTCACCGGGATTCGAACCCGGACCCATCTGGGACGAATGATATATCAATATTGCTGAGTATAATTATTTAATTTTTAACTAGATTTTTCAGAGCACGATTATTTAATTCACGTTTTGGTGAGCAATATATCGCTGGCGAGAAAAAGGAAACTCACATTGTTTAAATTATTTTTATTTATGTGTTTGATTTTTAAAGCACAATTCATACGTAATCCCAATTCGATTCTTTACTCGTTTCGTTCGAATCCATTATTTCGTCAAAGCAGCTTAAATCTTTGATAAATCAAATCATGCGTCGTTTTACATAAGCAACTTTTTCAATAATTTTTTTCAGCTCATTAAATCAGAAAATTGCAACGGGAAAATCGTATAGCTTTTATCTGATCTTATGCGCCAAACAGTAATTGGCTACCTTTGCAGATAGAAATTCTGTCGGAGGAAAATGCATTCTTATTGATTGGCGCTTTTTTTTTTTGTTGCCTCACTTTTGTCTCGAAGTATTTATTAATTCTTTTAAAATAAAAGGAAATAATAAGCCTAGTTGTTCCAGCTTCCAGTGACGAGCTTAGTTCGCTTTTCATTCATAGATAAAAAGGAAATCGTTCCTTCTTTTTTTTTTTATGAAGGAGTATGATAAAGAAGGATTTAAGTTTTCATTGATTAGTTTGCCATTTTTATCAGATCTCTGAACAACTTTGTCCTGGGATGCTTTTCTTCCACCATGAAAAGCTCCGATGCGGTAATGCGTCTCGAGAGTTTGATATCTTAAGACTTTTAATCGCACATTGTACTTAGGAACACGCTTTTGATTCTTCTTCGGTGAATTCGTTATCGGCAGCTGTCCAATTAGTTTTGTTTTCTGGTGAACAGACCAACATTTTCAAGGCTTGTGTTTATGCGGGTGTTATTTAAAATCCTGGAAGAACGCAGATGCATCTCCTAATGGGCGATTTAGGCTTGTAATGGAGTACCAGATCTCCGTTTTCTGCTGCTTCTTTCATATACCAAATGGAAGGTGATTTTTCTTGTACGCTGATTCAAATTTGCTTTCAAGCGTTTTATAGAAAACAGTAAAACCTATCATTTCTTTTTCCTACTTCTTTTCAATGACATTAACAGGAAATACAGCCGTTTTCTAAAACGGGACTTCCAACAGTTGTTTCACCATTTTCATTTCCATACTTATGAATAAATAAATAACCAAAAGTTGTTTTCGCATTGGAACTTAAATTTCGCCTTAAACTGCCACAGAAGGATTTCATTTGCAGTTATTTCGATTAGTTTAAAAGGTTAGTTTACGAAAGCATTCCAAGAAATGCTTAACGTTCCGATCTCCAGCCGCCGGAAAAATTGTTGAAACGTTTCCAAAATGACCTGGAGGTTTTACCGTTGTTCAAGTGAATTTTGTACTAAAATTCGCTAAAAAAATCATATGACTAAAAAAATATATAGGACAGACCCGTAGAGCCTTGCGTTTTCGATTGAAGGAGCACAAGACCTTATAACGAAGTAAATTTCTCCGTCATTTTTGGTCTACGCCGGGATTCGAACCCGAGGCCGCTTATTCCGGAACAAGTCGCTCTACCAACTGAGCTACGCAGACGTTTATTCTGATTCCTATCTGCCTTTATGTCGTGTGCGTCCTGCTGGCAGGTACGTCACATCTCCCCCCCCCACCCGAAAGAGGGCCGGGGACATGGCCCACGGGTCAGCCGTGTCCATGAATCGTTGCAGGCAGCCATCCACTGTAGAACGGGCACTTGAGAACTCCCAGTCAATGTGGTGTGTGGAATGCAACGTCACACACTTTTATTTTTCGAAGCGCTGGAGAAGGGATTCTCTCATTTTTCCTATCTCGCGGTGTGGAAATAACATCACACCAATGCGAGATTTTGAACGGCCGGGTCATCCGGATAGTTCGGGCGCCATTATAACGAAGTAAATTTCTCCGTCATTTTTGGTCTACGCCGGGATTCGAACCCGAGGCCGCTTATTCCGGAACAAGTCGCTCTACCAACTGAGCTACGCAGACGTTTATTCTGATTCCTATCTGCCTTTATGTCGTGTGCGTCCTGCTGGCAGGTACGTCACAACCTACATTCGGAATTGTGACCTAAAGAAGTCATCGATGGCTAAACACTGTTACGAAAAGGACCACAAATTTCTCCTTGACGAAGCAAAACTTATTGACAAGCCAGATTCAACCACCAAACTTAATATTTTGGAAGCTTTCCATATATATCAAAAGTCTTCGCAACTTGTTAATGACATGGCATCCACGCCATTTCTATCAAACGCGTGGAAGCATCCAACCAAAACACGTGACTGTAAACACCATTTATGATGTCATACAATTTGAATATTTACGTGCCATTCGTCCTGATGAAGCTAGTTCAATACCCAGCTTTATGCTTGTTATCACGCTACTCGCTCGTGCTGCGAAAACAAAAAATTTCCCCTGCGTCAATATCGAACCCATACCTTCTGCTCCGAAGCAAAATGCTTTCCAAGCCACTACAGACTATAAATTATAATCGTGTATATGAACGTGCTGCGAACTTAATATTGGAACATTATATCCAAATAATGTTAATCTGTAACTCTTTGTACGGTTTGCTACAGGAGTTCGGTATGCAGAGGTCACAGTGTCACGCTATGACACTGTGTTATGTCTCAGCTCAACAGTCACTATGTGCAGTTTTCGTTTATTGAACTACTTTAGGCATTATGGTGCATAATAACTATTCTGTACAACTAAGGAATTGCATACAACTTTAAAATCATTTTAAAGCATTTAACTGTTTAACACATAACACTATTAGTCCCTATAGGTTTATACATTCTATTTTATAGTTGATGAGGTGTAATACTTCCGTGTTTTGACTGTTATCGGTATTAGCGCTGTAAAAATGGGGAGATGCGGTTTCTCTAGAGCAAACGTGACAGTTTCCAAGAGCAAAGTCGGAACAGCACATCGCTAAAACCCAGTTCGAATATTTTAAGGTAATACATAAAGAACAGTTACTACTCACGCTCAATCCTGTGGTGTGCTCTTAATTCACTAGTACGTACATGAGCTCTAAAACTCTGTGTCGCTCCACGACCAGGTTCGCCAAGTCACAACCAGTTAAAGCAGTAGCTGCTCCGACTTTGCTCTTGGAAACTGTCACGTTTGCTCTAGTAAAACCGCATCCATTTTTACAGCGCTAATACCGATAATACACTGCTGGCCACCCAAAATGCAACACCAAGAAGGACACGAGATAGCAAAGCCAGATTTACTGGACACATAACAACAGATACAAAGATGAAACGATTCAGCTTACAGGCCCGTGCGACTTGCGGAACACGCAGACATGTGGCCCCCATAGCTGGCAATAACGGCCGCTACACGCCGCGGCATCGAACCAAAGAGGCTTTGGATGTGGGCTTGGAGTATGTCGGTCCAGGCTGCTTCCACACGTTGTCACAGTTCATCAGGCGTAGCCGCGGGTGGTGCTTCCCGTGCCACTCGGTTGCCGATCAGCGACAAGACGTGTTCGATGGGCGACATATCAGGAGAACAGGCGGGCCACGGTAGCAGTGACACCTGGCTGGCCGTGAAGAATTGTTGCACGATGCGTGCCACGTGCGGACGCGCATTGTCCTGTTGAAACGTGGCCGCTGGAAGGTCCTGCAGGTAAGGGAGGACTACAGGCTCCAAAACGTCGGAGATGTAGCGGTGGCTGTTGAGTGTACCGGCGATGCGTACCAGAGGGGTGCAAGTGTCATATCCAAGTGCGCCCCAAACCATAACGCCAGGCGACGGACCGATATGGCAATGCATAATGCAGGCGTCATACAGTCTCTCGCCACGGTACCGCCACACGCAGATCCGACCATCGTGGTGTTGCAGGCAGAAGTGGGATTCGTCGGAGAAGGCAATGTCGTGCCATTCCGTAGTTCAGGTGCGGCGTTCAACGGTCCACTGCAGCCACACTCGCCGGTAGTGTGACGTCAATGGTAATCGGAGCAATGGGCGCCGCGCGACAAGTCCCCGCTCCTGGAGACGATGTCGAACGGTACGTGCTGACACAGGTTGTTGTACAACACATCCTAATTGCTACGCTAACGTTCGTGATGTGGCGGTGCGAGCCGTCAATTCCCGCCGCACAACATGCCGGTTCTCCCGTTCGGTGGTGTGCCGCTGCTGCGGCAATCACTCACATTGGTCTGTCCGTCTCTCCAGCATCCATACTCGCCTCATTGTGGCTGGATGTCGTTTCACACGGCCGCCGATGTATCGCTACAATAAACCGCTGTCGCGATAAGCCACTATTCGTCCTTTGTCGAACTCCGAAACGTGCTGGAATGACTGCCGTATTCTGCGACGAGGCATCAGTAAGCTTCCCACGCACAGGTCCGGCAGCACAACACACTTCCACTACTTACACCCCGCCTTCTGTGCACCCTTCTTATAGTGCTTCTCGGTGGCGTGCCGGGCGCACAGGATTTGCATATGCCCTGCAATGCTAATCGTTTGCATGTCCTATCGCTGGCGACGCATGCTGCGAATTTCAGGGCAATCGGATGCTTCCTTCTTGGTGCTGCATTTTGGGTGGCCAGCAGTGTAGTTAAACACGGAAGTATTACACCCCATCAACTGTAAAATAGGATGTATGAACCTATGAAGACTACCAGTGTTATATGTTGAGCAGTTAAATGTTTTAAAATGATTTTTAAAGTTGTATGCAATTACTTAATTGTACAGAATAGTTATTACGCACCATGGCAGTAGTGCAATAAACGAAAACTGAACATAGTGACTGTTGAGCTGAGACATAACACAGTGTCATAGCGTGATACTGTGACCTCTACGTAGTGAACACCTGTAGCAAGACTTGCAAAAATTTGCAGATTAAGATTACTTCGGTATAACGTTCCTGTATTAAATGCTTTCACAGTTAAGCTACACCGACGGAGTTAATCGCTGCAATTTTGCTGTCTTGACATATGCTTCACCTCTGTAAGTACGTCACATACATGCCCCCCTTAGAAAGAGCTGGGACGGAATCATTAGTTTCCAGGCCAGCCGGCAAAGCAGGATTGAAGTTACTCGCTGTAGAAGAAGGAATTCTGATTAATTTCAGACGATGTGCGAAACGAACATCACACACATTTTTCGAAGAACCCAACGATGAGTAGATCCATTTCTACAATCAAGCGCCAATGAGAAAACACAAATCTGCCAGTGGCGGAGATCGAATCCTGTTGCTACGGAGCCGAATGCTTTCCCAACTAAGCTACACCGACGTAATTTATCGCTGCAATTTTGCCGTCTTGACATGTGGTTGGTTCACTGCTGCAGTACATCACAACTGCACTGTGATGTATACCTCCGCTTAACCTTCCTTTGGAGCTTGTGACCTCTTGTGTTAATTTAGTTTTTTATTGTTAAACGTTTTGTGCATGAACGACACAATACTTCCCCGAAGAGCATTTTCAATTTGGCATCACTGGCAATGGATCAGAGCAGCATATAATGTCACTATTGCATGTAAGAAGAGAAAATTGAAAAAGAAAGCTGGACTAAGAAGGGTTGCTGATGCGATATACAGTGGATCCCGCTTAAGAAGTCTTCGTTGGGACGAAGCGATGAAAACATCTTAAGCGGGAAAACTTCTTAAACGGGAAGTGTGTGATTGGGTTTTGTAAGACTTTAGCGATTAAAAATGTTGCATAGATTAAATCCAGAAATTACATTTTAGTTAATTTTAAAGTAACAAAAAATTTCACAACTTACCCATTTAAACTTGAATATGAGGATTGAAAGCTACATTTATTATGCTACAGGATTACAAAAATACTGATCTAAAACCGTTTGTTTCTTCCTTTTTTCCGCTAGATTCACAAGTACGTGTCCATTTCCCTCACATTTTTCATTATGTCCGTTGGAACACGTTTGTAGCTTTCTATAAAGCGGCGAAAAGTTTCTAGTGCTTTACCAGCTTTACCTGAAGTTGGGATTGGCCTGCACTCATTTTCTTGGGTTTCTGGTTCATCGTCCTCTTGCGTTTCGATGTCGCAAATATCGTCGACATTCTGCATTTCAAAAGTGGGAACATCTTTGTCAACGTTTTGCCACTATACCGTTGAGGGTTGTAACAGGTAAATTTAGTTCTTTTGGTATCTGCACCCTAGTTAAATGCGGGTTTTCATAAACTTGCGTAATAATGTTTCGTTTCTCAACCACATATAAAGCTTTTCTTTTGATGCCTTTTAGACGCCATATTTCTAGCTACGCATTTAAACAATAAAACTAAACGTTTAACTCCACGTATGCGAGGTGCAACATCTGAGTCTAACTCTGACAGAATGACTAACTTTCAGCAGGTGTTTCCTTTCCCAGCCATTCCCCAGCCCCAAAGTTAAGGCGATTGTGATACAGAAAGGGCAGACGCAGGCGAAGTGGGGGAGTAAGTATGACCCTCCTGCGTTGACCGTGGGAAGCCGGCAGGGCTGCGCTTGCTTCAAGTACGGGGAAACGTTTCCTCCCAACTTCTTTGACATGTACTTATCTGCTGCACGAGTTCCAAAATCGTATGCTCTTACTTAGAATCTTGTGACACTTACAACTTCTTAAGCGGGAAAACTTGAAACATTGTTACTTCTTAAGTGGGAAAAATTAACATTAGCACTATGGAAAAAAATCGAGACTCTAAAAGTAAAACTTCTTAAGCGGGAACTTCTTAAGTGGGATCTACTGTAGTTGATGCGGAATTGTCGAGATATTTCCATATATGCTATTGAAATGCAGCGATTTATAGGTGTCGAGATTTCTATAAGAGAGCTGTATACTGAACTCGATGTGATCAGGGAACGAATGTAATCACCAACAAATCTAGTGTATGAGTGACCTGACTTTCCAGTGATGGGCGAATCAAGGACGTGGAACTGTTAGTCTGCCATCTTGTGCTGATTCTGTCGCCAAAGTGTGATTTATGTGCAACGAATTCACTACGAGCAGTAGCAGACTCATAGTTAAGCACGTAAGCATTTAAACTTAAACGTCATGCAGCATTTTGGTCGGTCCTGCTTGTGGGTTTATCAGTATGGTTACACGTACTCTGCAAAATCAATTGTTTAAGATTAACCATCCAAGACCATAGTTTTTGGTATCCTATTCAGTTTCAGAACTCATTCTCGAAAAATATTTTTATGATATTCATGTACACAGAAGTGACACCACGGTGTTAATGTACAAACTAAGAAGCACTGTGGTTTTGCACACAGTAAACTCTAAAATTCTTTATCAGAGGCCACAAAGATGCACTTGATGGAAGTGTTATTAATGATAACTACGTAAAAACTATGTTTTTACATTTTAAAATTATTTGGATCACCCGTGTTAATATACGAGCTGAGACAATTTAATTCCCGAAATATACTTGTAGAAAAATATGAGTGCGTACCTGTGTACTAGCGACGATTGTCACTTTTGAAGTAATCCCCTTTCGTAGCTATGCATTTAATTTGACACTGTTGCCATTGCTGGAAACATACCTGAAACTCTTTTTCTGGAATACTCTTCAGTTCCTTTGTCCTGTTACTCTGGATGTTAGAAATGTTTGAAAATATTAGTCCTTTCATGGCAGCAAGGGGATAAATCAGGTGAATATGGTGGATGATATCCAATTTGGTAATTAATTTCTTAGCCAGGAAGTCGCGAACACTAAGCTTTTGTAGCTGTTGAAACGGTTATGGGATTTTTTCCTTCGAACAGAATCCCATAACCCTTTCAACACGTACTATTTAGTTAGACGCTGTTGTCATTGCTGGAATCATACCTGAAACTCTATCACCTTCGAAGCAATCCCCTTCCGCAGGTATACGTTTAGTTAGACGCTGTTGCCAGTGCTTGAAAGATAATTGGAACTCTATTTCGGGAATACTCTTGAGTTCTTTTGTCCCCTTCGAAGCAATCCCCTTCCGCAGGTATACATTTAGTTAGACACTGTTGCCATTGGTGGAAAGATACCTGGAACTCTATTTCTGGAATACTCTTGAGTTCCTTTGTCACCTTCGAAGTAGTCCACTTCCGCAGGTAAACATTTAGTTAGACTCTGCTTACATTGCTGGAAATACACCTGGAACTGTATTTCTGGAATACTTTTGTGGCTCCTCTGTCACGTTCCGCTGGATGTCAGAAATGGCTAAAATCTTTCGTCATTTCATGGCAGTTTTTATTTTCGGGAAGAGTTAGAAATCGCAAGGGGCTAAGTCAAATGAACAGGGTGTATGATCGAATTTTATAAATGATTTCTTACCAGGAACTCGCCAACACTAAGCGCATTATGGCTTAGGGCATTGTCAGGCCACAGTTCAGCTCTTTTCCTTCGGACAGAATCCCGTAACCTTTTCAACACCTCTAAATGGCATTGCTGGTTGACCCTTTGCCCATCTTCAGTGAATTCGTGACGAACTAACCCGTGTTGATCGAACAAAACACACAGGCATGGGCCTGAACTGCGAGTGTAACATGCGTTCTTTTTCTCGGCTCTTATGCTACTCAAAGCCTTTGAGTAGCATCTTCACCATACGTCACTTTCAATTGCCCTAACATTTTATTAGTATTGTTACCGATCTTCACACAGGATTTGATGTTAATGAGCTGCTCTAAATTTCCATCACTCATTTTTACCTTAAAATTCACAAACAGACTTGCATTGCTTTCCCGGATCGGCCCGAGCCCGGAATTTTTACTGAAGTGATGAAGAAATGATGCCCGGGCCGGGTATGATTCGGGCTTTCCGGGCAGGACTATCCCCGTGCAGATCTCTAATTTGACCACGTGCACACATATCCACTTCCTGCCATTCTGACATAATGTTTCAATAAAAAAAATTCTGCTGCCAGCGGGGCGCGATGACAAGAAATGTCATTTTTCGCATTTTTGCAGCTCTTCGTGGACTCTACACTGGTGTTGCTTTGCCTTTTTTGCCGATTACCGTTCATTACATGGTATTGCGTCATGATTTTCACATTTGCATATTCCCACGTTTTCTCTATTTTACTTCAAAAATGTCTTTTTCTTTTTTAACCGTGCTTAGCTTGGGAACACTAGTGTATAAACTTTGACAATAGCTGATATTTTATCCTCTTTCGTAACACATATTCTTGTAATAGAAAGCGATTCGTTAAAAGTACTGAGGAGAACAAGATATTAGTGTTAACTCTCCAGAAGTTCAAAAATGCCTAGTTAAAGGATTTTCTTAAAGCCTGCGTTGTTGTTTATGACTTAATGGGTTCCTGTGTCCGAAGCATTGGACGCGAAATCTCTGATGAAGTGATTAGTGCGACTCAGGGGGTTTTTAAAAGACATTTGCACTGTTAAAAATTTGGTGCCAGGTTGAACCAAAATATGGAGTAAGGAAGGAAAAATTGCTGCAGCCATAACTTGGTTCAACATAACACCAAGGTACGGTTCAACCTTTTACACGAAGTTATGGTTCACCCTTTACACCAAGTTATGGTTCAGCCTTTACACGAAATAATAGTTCGCCACATTTTGGTTGAACGTTTACACCAAATTACGTTCGACCTAACGCCAAATTATGGTACAACATTACACCAAATTTTGGTTCATTTGACTTAAAGATCTACGTCACGTAGATCTTTTGATAGAATTGTTAGTTGCATTTGGGTTCTTTGATGTTGTTAGTGACAGAAGGTAGTGAATTCTGTGACGGAATGATTGATAGAAAGTAGGTCGTTTGACACCATGATTGGTGGAGGCTTAAAAAAGAACTATAGTGATGGTGTTGATAAGGCCTTTCCGCAGCGTTTTTGTTTTAAATTTTCGTATTTTGTTATTGTCCTCAGTGCTCGAAATGGACTGGTGTAAGCCGGTACTGCATACTGTCCCTTTTGTACCCAAAATGTACATACCGGCACTAATTTTAATAGTGGGAACTGTAGAAATGATTTTTTTGTCCCTCACTTACGAGCACGCATTCTTAAACATAGAAACCATATCTGTCTGGTGCCTTTGAGAAATAGTAGTTGTGGCTTTGGGAGACTGCTGTTATCTTTTTTTTTTTATGACTACTACTGGTAAATTGGCGGACAAGATTCGGCAAGCCATAAGTTACGTCACGTGACTGCCGGCTGCCACTGCCGGGAAACTAGCGGACCACATTAGGCTAACCATCATTTATGGCACGTGATTGCAGGACCGTTTAAGGGGCACTTGTGGCAGCCACTGCCTGTATTGGATAACTGATGGCCCTGTTCTGGCATATGAAAACTGATGGGGTGCTAGCTGCTGGCCTGAAGTGCTGCCCCATGTGGTTTGCTCCGGGACATTTTATGGACCGTTGAGAGGCGGCAACATAGTGCTGGGCCACTGCTGGCTGCCAGTGTTGGCTTTAGTGCTGGCCAAGCAACACTGTTGTTGTTGGGTTTCCATAGCGCATGATCAACTTGCCCAAGCTCCAGATCATTCCACTA
This sequence comes from Macrothele yani, assembly GCA_039090855.1. Classification (NCBI taxonomy): domain Eukaryota; kingdom Metazoa; phylum Arthropoda; class Arachnida; order Araneae; family Macrothelidae; genus Macrothele; species Macrothele yani. The sequence continues at coordinate 41,202,891 of CM077004.1, forward strand.
AAGATGTCTATAATTGTTATTATATCGTTAATATAACATATTCAATTTGAAGAGTTTCTTTATAGAATGAAGAATTGGGAGTAATAGATGAAACACACATTTTAATTTTGCTGCAATGAGTATACACTTTTTCCACTTAGAACTTTTTTTAGGGTGGTGGAGCCGCTATTAATTTACGACTAAATATTCATTCTGATTGCGGATATTCTAATTTTTCTACTTCGTGAAAGTCCCAATTGGAAGGGGTTGCTGCCTTCTCGGCTCTGGACCTTAAAGTTCTGGCTTCAAGTTCAACTGAATCACTAATGATTAGCCGAAGTTCGAAAGTCTCGTTAATCCGGTGCGCACGGGGTAGAGACTCTTCGTTATAAGCAAGTCAAACCCCAGTCCTCGATGTAACATAAGTAGTGCCAGCGAAATCCACAAACCAACCAACTGAAATCTACCGCCATCGTTTCTGACTTATGGTGCAATAGTATTCCACGGAATTTTCAATTACATGTTCACACAAAGAAGATTTTCTTTCAAGGATTTTTTTTTACTTTTTCAGTTTTAGGGATTTTCTGGCGAAGGTATTTTTTTTCCGGAAGATTTTTAGCTAAATATGAGCATACCGGCACTTCAAAAATTTTATTTCGAGCACTGATTGTGCTTCGCGAAAAAGTGTCACAAAAATGGTATCTACAAAGTAACAAAACACAATTCTAATCTTAAAGAAGTATCTCTTAATTTTGAGTCTCGGTAAGTGCATCGGAATAACTTTTTTCCCTTCATTTTCCCCTTTTTATTTTTTAACAGTCACGAAGTACTGTAGTTTCAGGTTATCAGAGCTGGAGCTTCTTTTAAAATTTAACGATCAGTATGAATTCTCCCTCGTCCTCCTTAACATAAGTGAATGCTGTCATTGTTGTTTTCATCATCATTTTCTCGTGAAAAAGTAGAACATGGAAATGCTTTTACAAAATAACCACTCAGATGTTGAGCTAAATATTTCAGAGAAAATTAAGCTGATGTACACAAAAACTAAATTTTAAACGGTGCATTACATCGATAAATTGTGTAATTTTAATGATATGTGTTTAGAGCAAGGGTCTTATGCTTTTTTTTTTTTTTTTTTTGTTCACTGCAAAACAAAAAAAGCATGATCACAGCGAACGCAGGAAATTAATAGTAATTCGCAACTCGAACCTTGTCGCGCGTTCCTAAACTCACTGCGATAAAAAGTGTGTATTGCGTTTAAAGAAGCCGAATGTAGCTCATTAATAAGCTATCAGCTTTCTCCTTGCATTTCCAAAGAAAAAACGTTTTTTCAGCGTGAAATACGTCGAATATTTACGTATTTTTTAATTCCTTTTTCTTAATTGATGAGATTTCATTAACCTTTACATTTTATTTTTATTTTCATTTGAAAATACTTAGACTGATCTGCTTTTATTTATCAGCTTTCAATCTGGCATGAAACATTGACTAGATGTCAGAGAAATTTCTTCGCGTACGAAGTTTTGAACGACGTTTATTTATTTAGATCCAATTAAAATCCGTGCAGAATAGTCACAAATTAATTCATGAAATTTGGCCTCTTTTTTCTCATAAATATCTGAAATGCAGCAATGATGTTGCATCAGAGAATCATTGGGGTTGTTAGTCATCTCATTCGCTCCTACGGCAGATATTCCTTTAATTTGCAAACAGTGTTCCACTCCTCAGTTCATTCCGTCGCACCAGTAAAGCAATTAATATTAAATGGAGTACTTCAAATCGAAAATTGAGTTTCGTCATTTTGAAGAATTAGCTTTGAATGTGTGAAAATGAGACGTAAGTGGAACTGAAATTTCAAATCTTTTCTTCTTCAAAGGGTGCTTGGTGTTGTGTTTAAAACTCAGAATTCTTAGTTTGCCTCTGTTACGGAAAGTGGCGCACCCAGAAATTTACCTACGGGGGCGTGGACCGTGGCACACAGAATTTTCCCAAGGTGGGGGTGAGCCCCCTTAATTTACCGGGGAAAATATCCAGGTGCCACAATAATTAACAAGGAGGTTGGCTTTTGTACATTTATCCTTATCCAGTTACTAGTAATGTTACAGTACAAGAAAGTTAAGTGATTAGCAGAAGCAGTAGGTGAAATCCATTTCCTGGTTAGATTTTTCGAAATTTATTTAACAGAAGTACTGCCTTATAATTAGTGTATATATAATTACACGTTATATGAATAAGAAGTATATGTAGATCGCGTATCGTAACTTTTTGTTCCAAACTGCGACATAATAATATTCCGCTTCGTCAGTCGGGGGAGGGGGGAGCTGGGCATCGGCCCTCCCCGTGGGTGCGCTACTGGTTACGGATTATTCTCTCACTGGTTACCGATTATTCTTTATTGGTTACCGATTATTCTTTCTTGGTTATGGATTATTCTTCCAACTTTAAGACCTTTAAGCAAAAATACGTCGCATTAATTAGAAGATACTTTCATTGCTACTGATGGTTGTAAATATGATTTATTTAACCTTATCTCAAAAAATGTATTAATTATGAACTTGATAAGGACGTTAATTACTTTATTAATGGCTAAATTACTCAGCTTTTAAGTATTTTATTAAAGTTAACGAGGCGTGGGATTGATCCGAACAATTAAATTAGTCTTTGCTTCAAAATCAGTATTTTTTTCTTTCATGTCTTGTCATGACTTCTTTAAAATTAACGATCACCGTGAGCAACTCAATGAGCTATAAACAGTGGCCTGTCCCTAATTTAGGGCCACTGATTCCGTGGAAGGGAGAGAACCAGACTATCTAGTGCCGTAAGACAAACACAACATCCATGCCTTCTCCGGAGTCAAACCCAGGCCCATCTCAGACAAACAGTCGCTTAGACCACTGCACCATCTGCTTACCCATAAACGCTTTAATTGCTAAAAATGCAGAAACTCGCCCGCATGGTTGAGTGGTCTGAGGTTCTGGCCTCTGACCTTTCTTCCTACATGGGACCGAATTCGATTTTCGATTGAGTGGTCATGGTAGTCGCTAACTACTCCCTCCCCCCTTTCGGGAAAAAAGAAGAAATACTAACTGTACTTTCTGAGAAACCCTAATATCGTTGTATTTCCACAAACAATAATATAACGTACCGAGCATAACAACAATTTCAACGCTCGCCACTAATTTAATGCGAAACGAGTGTGATTCTTTAAAAAAAAAAAAAAAAAAGATCGTGTACGTTCTTTTGCGAAGACTACTGCCGAAGTAATCTTGATGGAGAAAACGACCGTACTACCACGTTTTCACTACATAGAAACGAAGAAGAGCTGAAGTGTTGGCTACGGAGAATTCCAACCGATTTATCAAAAATAAAGAAACCTGTTATATGCATTAAACACTTTAAAGAAAGCTTAATTGTAAAAACCGAGAGGATAATGTGCAACGGTACTCTTAAAGACTTTTCCTCGAGAAAAGCCAAAACTGAAAGACGATGCCATACCTACTATTTTTCCAATTGTACCCAAGTGTTTGAGCACACCTGCATCTACAGTTAAACGCTTTGCTGATGTAGAACAGAAAATATACAGAAAGCTATAAAAGATGATCTTTCGGATTACCAGAACTATGTACAAAAAACACAATATTTTAAAAGAAAGGTCTTCCGAATTACCAAGACAACGTACAAAAACTAAAATCACATCTCTCAATGACATAGATTTCCTGAAAGTTAAGGATCATTTGCAGAAAAACTGGACATGCACTATATTGACAAAAGTCGCCGGACACCTAGAAGAGAAACACAACATAGCATTTATTGACATACATTAGTATGGTGTCGGTCCACCTTTGGCCTTAATGCATGCACTGAACCTTCGAGACATGCTTTCGACAAGGTTTTGGAACACAGCAATAGGTATGCGCTTCCATACAGTACATAATGTTGCCGCTAACTCTTGCTTAGTAGTAGGAATTGTTTCCAAACGTCTTATGCGGCGCTCTAATTCATCCCATAGGTGCTCTATGGGATTAAGATCAGGGCTCTGTGCTGGCCAGTCCACGCACGATACGGAATTATCGTCAAAATACGCCGTAACAGACCTTGCTTTATGGTTCGGTACATTATCTTGCTGTGTACCAACAAGGCTCCGTTCCATAGTATTGCCACAGAGTTCATAGGGCATAATTGTCCAGAATATCGAGGTAGACGTGCTGGTTAATAGGTTTGTCCAAGATAACCAATGGAATGGGACCATACCACGAAAAACACCATCACACGAGTATACTGCCAGCTCCGAACTTGGCCGAAGGAACAGTTCACTGTGGTAAATAGTGTTCTCCTGGCTGCCGCCATACCCACACAAGGCCATCAGACTGATGGATCATGTATCTGGATTCATCAGTCCATAGGACCCATTTCCGTTGATCCACGGTTCATGATAAATGTTCTTCACACCATGCTAAACGACGAGTAGCATTCCGAGTGGAGATGAAAGGCTTATCAGCAGCCGCACGACCACGATAACCCACGAATGAAGTTCTCTGCGAATGGTACGTGTACATACCGAGACTCCAGCATTTTTACTCACCTGTACACTGAGGTCTTGTGCAGTACTCCGTCGATTAGGTGTAACGACTCTCCTGAGGCTTCGATGTCCTCTATCACTGGTTTTTTTTTTTTTTGGTCTGCAGGTACGTTTTGATGCTTCAGGCACGCCAGGTGTCTTCCACTTATTCAGTACATCCAAAACAGTTGAGTTGGGTATGTTTAAACGCCTCTCGGTTTCCCTCATGGACAACCAACTGATATAACACCCACCAATCTTTCCTTTCTCAAAGTCAGTTCTCTCCTGCCGCGACATTTTCACTCAACGTCACAGTGTGATATGATCGCAGTCAACTGCAGGCTTGTTTTTATACCGTTTGCAGCAGTACCGCGCATCTTAACAAAGCAGCGATTCCGTTGATTTGCTTTTGAACGGGTGTCCGGTGATTTTTGTCAATATAGTGTATATTAAAAACGATGTGAAATTGGCTATCTGCTTTATAACATTGGAAAATGATCCTATTGTATCTGGGTGTATTTTGATAAAAAACAGCTTATTTTTTTATTTCTTTATTAATAAAATTATGTTGTCCAGGCTGTCTTGCCGACTAAAACTATAAATTTAACATCATTAAATGAGCTCGAAGAACTTTTGCTGTTTTTCAGCCAAAAAAATAAGTGATTGATGAAGCTGCGAGTAAGTCAGATTTTGTTCTGATAATTTTAATGTCTTCTACTTTGTTCCGAAGAGTCAGATAAAATGAAATTATTGTTGAACAAATATCATTATCACGTTCAAAAAGTAGGAACTGTACACCAAATTAAACTCAAAATAGTATAACTATATACTAAAAATCCGAAAATTTATTGGCGTAGAATAAATAATCAAAATTTCCAAGCTTTCGCACATCAACCAGATGGCTTTCTCAAGGAAGGTAGACAGCTAACTGCAAACAGGATAATAGAACGTTTCAACACTTTAAACGCGGTGACTTGACTAGACAATAAATGATTAGGAGCAAACGTGATATTTCGAAGAAACGAGGTCACGTTGGTTGGGCACGCGGTACTATGGTAGAAATCTCAGCGTTATTTGAAGAATTGATTCCAAATACGTGGTAACTCCAGGGAGACGCTATCGTTACAAGCCTCGCAGCTGGTCAAGATTTCCAAGGTTTCGCGAATGGCAGTAGATTTGGGTGTGGAGTATGAAGCTAATTTCTTTACATCACTCCATATAGGATCGGCGGACTTGAACTTGACTTCTCTTGATAGGGCAGTGGTTATTTTCCCGTTTCTTGTATCCCTTTTATGTTCGCTGATTCTAATTCCAAACGAACGTTTGGTCATTCCGATGTAGTATCGCCTGGAGCCGTCCGGATATTTTAGTGGGATGGCATAAATGCCTGCCTCCTTGGTGGTACAATAAGAAGCAATCGTTTAATAATTTCAAAATTCCAAGGACGATTTCCAACCTTAGAAATGACCACTCCATAATATTGACGCTAACGGACAAATCCGGCCAGATAGCAATAATGGACGCAGCGGACTATAATAAAAAACTAGAAGAATTTATATCCGATTCTGGATCTATAATCTTACGAAGGAATCCTCTAAATTCTTGGATTGCACAGGTAAAAAGAACTGCAAGGTCAACTGATATTCCAGATGATCTCAAGAAATCCGCCAAATTACCGCCTGGCCCTCAGATCCCAAAACTCTTCGGCAGACTTAAACACCACAAACCCGGAAATCCATTGAGACCGATCGTGTCCAGAACATTCGCACTGACGTACCACTTAGAAAAAGCGTTAACCAAATTCTTAACTAATCATCTACCGGAGTCGGACTTTATAATAACCTCCACTTTAGATTTTATCACGAAAATCAAGCAGCTCACCATTGAACAACGCGACATTATCGGCAGTTTCGACGTAGTTTCTCTTTACCCATCGATCCTCGTACCGGAAGCCATCAGAACATTGAAAGAGGCTATATCTAATTCATCGGTTTATTCTCAGGAGTCTTGCCTCAGCATCTTCAAATTAATGGACTTGGTCTCAAATTCCAGCTACTTCAGTTTCCGAGGGCAAATTTATAAGCAAGTAAATGGCGCTCCGATGGGATCTTCGCTCTCAGCCGTCCTTGCGGAAGCAATACTTCGCCCCATTGAGCAACATATATTCACCAACAGCACCCCAAGACCTACCACCTGGCTACGATACGCAGACGACGTATTTTTCATATGGCCACACGGAAAGGAGACTCTCCCGTTTTTCCTCGATAAAATAAATTGTATACACCCTAGAATCAATTTCACCATGGAGCTTGAACGCAATGGTACCTTACCTTATCTCGACGTCTCAGTGAGCAAATCGCATGACAACCGCCTTCATACGGAAGTCTATTATAAACCCACTTCCGTTCCCAACCTGATGCTCCGCAAAGTTCATTCTGCCCTGATGATTACAAGACCGCCTTATTCCGTTCACGAATTAGAAGAGCCTTCGCTGTCTCATCCGATGCCCGTTCTAGACAATCTGAACTAAGAAACATCGTCGAATTGGCCACTGAGGCAGGATATACTTCGAACCAGATGCATAACTTTATCGAGAAAGCCAGAACCAGGAGTGCTAATAATATTTCTATGCCGCAACTTCGCTACCTGGTCTCTATTCCCTACATACCAAATATTTCCTATCAACTCAAAAAACGCGCTCAGAAGGATGAACTTCGGTGTCGGCATAAGGTCTCCGGCATCTTTATACACGATGCTTAAGAGAAATATTGACAAGCCCCCTCTTCTCAATGAGGCAGGCATTTATGCCATCCCACTAAAATATCCGGACGGCTCCAGGCGATACTACATCGGAATGACCAAACGTTCGTTTGGAATTAGAATCAGCGAACATAAAAGGGATACAAGAAACGGGAAAATAACCACTGCCCTATCAAGAGAAGTCAAGTTCAAGTCCGCCGATCCTATATGGAGTGATGTAAAGAAATTAGCTTCATACTCCACACCCAAATCTACTGCCATTCGCGAAAATTTGGAAATCTTGACCAGCTGCGAGGCTTGTAACGATAGCGTCTCTCTGGAGTTACCACGTATTTGGAATCAATTCTTCAAATAACGCTGAGATTTCTACCATAGTACCGCGTGCCCAACCAACGTGACCTCGTTTCTTCGAAATATCACGTTTGCTCCTAATCATTTATTGTCTAGTCAAGTCACCGCGTTTAAAGTGTTGAAACGTTCTATTATCCAGTTTGAAGTTAGCTGTCTACCTTCCTTGAGAAAGCCATCTGGTTGATGTGCGAAAGCTTGGAAATTTTGATTATTTATTCTACGCCAATAAATTTTCGGATTTTTAGTATATAGTTATACTATTTTGAGATCATTATCACGGTTGGCAAAAAACTGTCAGCGCTACTCTAACCAAATTATGGTGCTGGCTGCATGTTTATTTATTCATTCCCCTTCATCTTACAATTAAAATGTGGAAATATGGTCTAACTGCCTCATCCTCGGAACTTGAGGAAACTTATTTGTAATTTTCAGAGTACCTAGACTATCTTCTCTTTGAGGGTAACTTTTGATCTTTCCCACTTTTAATCCATGAAATGCCACCTTTCAGTAGAAAATATCAAGAGCTTGATTAATTTATTCCGTTAAGCATTTGGAAAAAATCATTTTAGAAAATTCATGTTGTTGAGGTGTACAAGAAATGAGCATGCATGCTAAAATAAATGTTACTAAAACATGATACTAAAATGAACAGCAGTAAACATTTTTTGTTTTACATTCATCTTGTGGAGGAAAAGTAAGATACCGAATGAAATGACAAGAAAACAAATGCTGGGCGGGATAAATAAATAAAAGGGGGAAGCAATTAGTTCTCATTAAGATCAAATCAGATATAAAAGGATTATAGGAGTTAAAAACATGACGGAGTCTTTTGAAACGTTCTCTCGCGATCATTTATTGCTGTTACTGAACGTATTGGTTAAAAAAAAGAGACACACAATTTGAAAATAGATTTTCAGATTTAAAAGACGGGCACTACGACTGAATAGCAATTTTATTTTTCGGTTTTTTAGTAAAACGTACACGTGAAGTATTTGCAGCGATATGTTACGTTTGCAACGTAATTTTTCATTGTAATACCGAAATTTTAAAACTACTCCGATTGAGTTCTATGGTAATACATAAAAAGTTATAGTAAGTTAGGAACAAAGTGTGCAGCGTTCTGTTATTTGGTGAAACAATCAGAAGAGTGGAAGAAAAATTTACTCAACGATTAAAAAATCCCCACACACTAGCTGTCGTCTATCGCTGTTGCCGTCGTGTGCAGAGAATGAAGCCGGACCAGTAGGGTGACGTCAGAGGCTGCCGTGGGAATCGCGCCCAGGCCTGTCTTTCTCGTGGGCTGCGGGCCTGCCACCTGTGAAAGGTTTTAATTTATATTGGTTTGATACACAAATTCGTGCCATTTTTTTACCGTACTACAGGAATGTATTACATCAGAACAGTACGGTGCGATCGTGTTGAGAGCAATGGCCACGAGTAGGCACCCAGGCACGGCGGACAGGCTCTGGACGACTCAGACACACCACCAGAAGAGAGGTTGGTGGGATCGTGAGAGCCGCACACACAGATGCAACGACTTCCTTGTCCAATCTCCAGAGACATGTAGCGGCTGTACAATGGACTCCTGCACCCGCCAGAACCATTTTTCAGACGCCTGGGAGAGGCAAATCTGCACTCTCGACGGCTCCTACGTTTTCTGCCATTAACACCTGACCATCGTCGGCGTCGATTGCAGTGGTGTCAGCAGCGAGCAACGTGGAATGCTACAGACTGGAGACGTATAGTGTTCAGCGACGAATTTCGCTTCTGTATGGGAACGGATGACCACCGTGTTAGAGTGTGGAAGACCGCAGGTGAGCGCTACAATCCCAACCTCACTCTATAGAGGCTCACGTCTCGAACTGCAGGCGTGATGGCCTGAGGAGCCGCAGCATATGACAGACGGACTTTCCTGGCAGTGATCCGCGGGACGTTGACAGCCCAGCGCTGCGTACAGAAAATCCTGAGGCTGCATGTGATGCCTTTCCTGGCGGGGCTGCCCGTCCCCACACGGCTCGGGTTTCCCTGGACTGTATACATCATGCTTCAACGCTTTCGTGGCCTGCCAGATCGCCTGATCTCTCGTCCATCGAGCACGTGTGGGACCAGATGGGACGCCAGCTTTCTCCATGTCCCAGTGTTCGTGCTTTAGAGCATCAGTTGCAAGAAGTGTGGGGCAATCTGTCCCAGGATAACATAAGGCGTCTCTTTGACTCCATGGCGGACCGTATCACCGCATGTATCCGAGCACGAGACTTTCCGACGCGGTACTAACGCTGACCGGAATGTGTACCGTATGTCTGGGGGAAATCGTCCTGCTGCTGTAATACTGTAATCACTTCTGTCCTTGGTATGTACAATCTCACTACTAAAATCGCATTTCAATCCGACGTCTGCTTCTTGGTGCGCGGATTTTTATGACAATTGAGTGTACATATGTAGTACATGTAACATTAAAATTAATGAAGAATTAAACTAAAGTTTTATGCACTCAGTAATTCAGCACTCTCGCTTATCTGGCACTCCTTTGTGCGAGGAATGGCCGGATTAGCAATACTAAATTTACCTAATTTAAGATGATGTATTAGTATATTTACCTAATTTAAGATGAAGATTAGATTCCAAGGGACAGGAAAAGACCCAGAAGAAGACCACATGGGAGATGGGTGGATGAAATTCGAAAGTATGCAGAAGTGACATGGAGGAGACTGGCACAAGACGGACCGTTGTGGAGGAAACTTGGGGAGACCTTCGTCCAGCAGTGGATTGATAGTGGTTGACAGTGATGATGATGATGATGATGATTAGGCCGAATCATGGCTATTAAAGTGGAATGTAAAGAATTTAACAGAGGTAACCGTATGGTTTGCACCTTGGCTATTCAGTACAGGAACATGATGTTTCATGGAAATTTAATTATTTGCAGTACAAGCTGTACTCCATCTAAATGTTAACATGTCCGACAAGATAAGCACTACATGTCAAAAGTATCTGGACACCCCTTTTGTGTAGTGGATTTCTCCATATACGTCTCAGCTATGTCCCATGCAGGCATAAAAAAGACGCACGCGTACTGTTTGGCATCATACACAAGCATGAACAGTAGAATGGACCGTAACGCAGAGCTCAACTACTTTCAACTTGGCATGATCATCTTAGCAACAAGTCGCGGGAAATTTCTGCCCTGCTGCAGCTTCTCCGATCAAATTATAGTGAAGTGGAAATGCCTAGGAGGAACAATTGCGCAATCGTTACCTGTTAGCCCAGGTAAAATGACACAGTAGGACCGCTAAGTGCTGAAGCCGTTGGTGAAACGAAATCGCCTGTCCTCGGTTGCAGCACACATCGCCTAATTTCTAAATGCCTCTGAAAACAACACTAAGACCATAACGGTTCATCGAGAGCTAAAAGGAATGGGCTTCCATGGCCGAACAGCCGCACACAAGCCTAACATCAGCAAGAACAACGCCAAGCTAAAGGGAATGGGTTTCCATGGCCGAACAGCCGCACACAAGCCTAACATCAGCAAGATCAACGCCAAGCTGAAGGGAATGGGTTTCCATGGCAGAACAACTGCACACAAGCCTAACATCGGCAAGATCAACGCCATGCTGAAGAGAATGGGTTTCCATGGCCGAACAGCCACACACAGGCCTAACATCAGCAAGATGAACGCCAAGCTAAAGGGAATGGGTTTCCATGGCCGAACAGCCGCACACAAGTCATCGGCAAGATCAACGCCAAGCTGAAGGGAATGGGTTTCCATGGCCGAACAGCCGCACACAAGTCATCGGCAAGATCAACGCCAAGCTGAAGGGAATAGGTTTCCATGGCCGAACAGCCGCACACAGACCTAACATGAGCAAGATCAACGCCAAGCTAAAGGGAATGGGTTTTCATGGCCGAACAGCCGCACACAAGCCTAACACCAGCAAGATCAACGGCAAGCTGAAGGGAATGGGTTTCCACGGCCGAACAACTGCACACAAGCCTAACATCGGCAAGATCAACGCCAAGCTAAAGAGAATGGGTTTCCATGGCCGAACAGCCACACACAGGCCTAACATCAGCAAGATGAACGCCAAGCTAAAGGGAATGGGTTTCCATGGCCGAACAGCCGCACACAAGTCATCGGCAAGATCAACGCCAAGCTGAAGGGAATGGGTTTCCATGGCAGAACAACTGAACACAAGCCTAACATCGGGAAGATCAACGCCATGCTGAAGAGAATGGGTTTCCATGGCCGAACAGCCACACACATGCCTAACATGAGCAAGATCAACGCCAAGCTGAAGGGAATGTGTTTCCATGGCCGAACAGCCGCACACAAGTCATCGGCAAGATCAACGCCAAGCTGAAGGGAATGGGTTTCCATGGCCGAACAGCCGCACACAAGTCATCGGCAAGATCAACGCCAAGCTGAAGGGAATAGGTTTCCATGGCCGAACAGCCACACACAGACCTAACATGAGCAAGATCAACGCCAAGCTAAAGGGAATGGGTTTTCATGGCCGAACAGCCGCACACAGGCCTAACATGAGCAAGATAAACGGCAAGCTGAAGGGAATGGGTTTCCACGGCCGAACAACTGCACACAAGCCTAACATCGGCAAGATCAACGCCATGCTGAAGAGAATGGGTTTTCATGGCCGAACAGCCACACACAGGCCTAACATCAGCAAGATGAACGCCAAGCTAAAGGGAATGGGTTTCCATGGCCGAACAGCCGCACACAAGTCATCGGCAAGATCAACGCCAAGCTGAAGGGAATGGGTTTCCATGGCCGAACAGCCGCACACAGTCCTAACATGAGCAAGATAAACGGCAAGCTGAAGGGAATGGGTTTCCACGGCCGAACAACTGCACACAAGCCTAACATCGGCAAGATCAACGCCATGCTGAAGAGAATGGGTTTCCATGGCCGAACAGCCACACACAGGCCTAACATCAGCAAGATGAACGCCAAGCTAAAGGGAATGGGTTTCCATGGCCGAACAGCCGCACACAAGTCATCGGCAAGATCAACGCCAAGCTGAAGGGAATGGGTTTCCATGGCCGAACAGCCGCACACAAGTCATCGGCAAGATCAACGGCAAGCTGAAAGGAATAGGTTTCCATGGCCGAAAAGCCGCACACAGACCTAACATGAGCAAGATCAACGCCAAGCTAAAGGGAATGGGTTTCCATGGCCGAACATCCGCACACAAGCCTAACGTCGGCAAGATCAACGCCAAGCTGAAGGGAATGGGTTTCCATGGCCGAACAGCCGCACACAAGCCTAACACCAGCAAGATCAACGCCATGCTGAAGAGAATGGGTTTCCATGGCCGAACAGCCACACACAGGCCTAACATCAGCAAGATGAACGCCAAGCTAAAGGGAATGGGTTTCCATGGCCGAACAGCCGCACACAAGTCATCGGCAAGATCAACGCCAAGCTGAAGGGAATGGGTTTCCATGGCCGAACAGCCGCACACAGTCCTAACATGAGCAAGATCAACGCCAAGCTAAAGGGAATGGGTTTTCACGGCCGAACAGCCGCACACAGGCCTAACATGAGCAAGATCAACGCCAAGCTGAAGGGAATGGGTTTCCACGGCCGAACAACTGCACACAAGCCTAACATCGGCAAGATCAACGCCATGCTGAAGAGAATGGGTTTCCATGGCCGAACAGCCGTACACAAGATTAACATCGGCAAGTTCAACGGCAAACTAAAGGGAATGAGTTTCCATGGCCGAACAGCCGCACACAAGCGTAGCATCGGCAAGATCAACGCCAAGCTAAAGGGAATGGGTTTCCATGGCCGAACAGCCGCACACAAGCGTAACATCGGCAAGATCAACGCCAAGCTAAAGGGCATGGGTTTCCATGGCCAAACAGCCGCACACAGGCCTAACATGAGCAAGATCAACGCCAAGCTAAAAGGAATGGGTTTTCATGGCCGAACAGCCGCACACAAGCGTAACATTGGCAAGATCAACGCCAAGCTGAAGGGAATGGGTTTCCATGGCCGAACAGCCGCACACAAGCCTAACACCAGCAAGATCAACGCCATGCTGAAGAGAATGGGTTTCCATGGCCGAACAGCCACACACAGGCCTAACATCAGCAAGATGAACGCCAAGCTAAAGGGAATGGGTTTCCATGGCCGAACAGCCGCACACAAGTCATCGGCAAGATCAACGCCAAGCTGAAGGGAATGGGTTTCCATAGCCGAACAGCCGCACACAGGCCTAACATGAGCAAGATCAACGCCAAGCTAAAGGGAATGGGTTTTCATGGCCGAACAGCCGCACACAGGCCTAACATGAGCAAGATCAACGCCAAGCTGAAGGGAATGGGTTTCCATGGCCGAACAGCCGTACACAAGATTAACATCGGCAAGTTCAACGGCAAACTAAAGGGAATGAGTTTCCATGGCCGAACAGCCGCACACAAGCGTAACATCGGCAAGATCAACGCCAAGCTAAAGGGAATGGGTTTCCATGGCCAAACAGCCGCACACAGGCCTAACATTGGCAAGATCAACGCCAAGCTGAAGGGAATGGGTTTTCATGGCCGAACAGCCGCACACAAGCCTAACACCAGCAAGATCAACAAGATCATCCATGCTGAAGAGAATATGTTTCCATGGCCGAACAGCCACACACAGGCCTAACATGAGCAAGATCAACGCCAAGCTAAAGGGAATGGGTTTCCATGGCCGAACAGCCGCACACAAGTCATCGGCAAGATCAACGCCAAGCTGAAGGGAATGGGTTTCCATGGCCGAACAGCCGCACACAGGCCTAACATGAGCAAGATCAACGCCAAGCTGAAGGGAATGGGTTTCCATAGCCGAACAGCCGCACACAGGCCTAACATGAACAAGATCAACGCCAAGCTAAAGGGAATGGGTTTTCATGGCCGAACAGCCGCACACAGGCCTAACATGAGCAAGATCAAAGCCAAGCTGAAGGGAATGGGTTTCCATGGCCGAACAGCCGTACACAAGATTAACATCGGCAAGTTCAACGGCAAACTAAAGGGAATGAGTTTCCATGGCCGAACAGCCGCACACAAGCGTAACATCGGCAAGATCAACGCCAAGCTAAAGGGAATGGGTTTCCATGGCCAAACAGCCGCACACAGGCCTAACATGAGCAAGATCAACGCCAAGCTAAAGGGAATGGGTTTTCATGGCCGAACAGCCGCACACAAGCGTAACATTGGCAAGATCAACGCCAAGCTGAAGGGAATGGGTTTCCATGGCCGAACAGCCGCACACAAGTCATCGGCAAGATCAACGCCAAGCTGAAGGGAATGCGTTTCCATGGCTGAACAGCCGTACACAAGCCTAACATCGACAAAATCAACGCCAAGCGTAAATTAGGAAGCTGGAAGCGCGTGAACTCTTGAGCAGCGTAAACGCATTCTCTGGGAGGATTGAATCACGCTTCTCCGTCTTACGGTCCGACGGATAAGTCTGGATGTGGTCGATGCCAGGTGAAAGCTACTTGCCCGGCCTTTGTTGCGCCGACTGTGAAGTTTAGAGGAGAAGGCGTCATGATTTGGAGCTGTTTTTAATGGTTCGGGCTGAGTCCTGTAGTTCCAGTTCCCTGGAACCTTAACGCTGCGGTTTACAATGAGATTTTCGACAATTCTGTGCTGTCAACATTATGGTAACATATAGGTGAAGGCGCTTTCCCTAACCTACAGCATGGTGCTCCACCCACAAAGCGAGGTCCTTGCAGGAATGGTTTGATTAGATGGGTGTAGAAGAACTTAGCTGGGCACTGAACACACTTTTATTGAATGGGATTTTGCAAAAAACCATTTGGACATTGTTAAAGGATAACTTAAATGCAAAACAGGGTTTTGACAGTAAACAAATCTTATATCATGCACCTTTGTAATATAGTAATTAAAAAAATAATGCAATTCATTATCTAATAGCAATTACAAAATGTAATATCTGGAAAAATAGAAATTTAATGTCATTTAATCAGAAATATCGAAATTCGGAGCAAATAGAATTAGCAATAAAATGCGGTTTCTGAAGAGTTATAAAATTTGAAAACAGGAAATATGATCCAAATAAGACTTTTAAAAATGGATAGCATTAAAACCAATAGTTTATAGAAATTGTAATTATATCTTTAATAAAATATTGGAATAAAAAAATATTGAACAAGTCAGGAATTCATAGTAGGATCCAGAGTCAAGTTTTAATTTTTTATGTGTTGGAAAGGGGTTTTCTTCCTGTGGCTATATTGTTTTCGTACTTTCACTTTCTTCCATTGTTACTTGTTTTTGTTTTTTCCTTTTCTCACGTTTTTAAAGAATCACTTCAATATGGGTTTCTCCATAGTGCTTCCCGATGGGGTGATTCTAAATAAATTTTGTTATTAGCTACGAGCTGAGCTATTTTTATTATTAGCTATGAGCTACTGCGCGTAGCTCAGTTGGAAGAGAGACTTACTTCAGAGTGAGAAGACACTGATTCGATAACCGTTGCGGACAAACTTGTGTTTTCACAGTACTTATTGTGAGATTTTATCTCTTGGATGCACATGAAATTTAGTTTGAACAGTATATATGTGAGAAATATTTTAACTTGCTGTTCTTTGCTTTTTGAACCCAGGAATTGGTTTATAGTGTTCCTTACCTATCTATTCTACAAAATAGTAGCTTAAATAAGTTTCGCAATTCTAGATAAATCTTTAGATTAAGTAAATGGTATGAAAGTTAGAAAAAGATGTGTTTAAATGTGATTCAGAAAAAAAAATCCTTAACGATTCTTTATGAATCATTCATGGTCGGCTTTCATTAAAGTCGGGCATGAGACATAAAATGAAAAACAAAACAAAACAGAACTTAGCTGCCCTGCACAGATACCTGATCTCAACCTTATGGAATACCTTTGGGATGAATTGAAACTCGAACTGCGAGCCAAGCCGAACAGCTCGACTTTGGCGACCGGCCGGACTAATGGTCTTGTTGCGGAATGGAAGGCAATTCCCACAGCAAGGCATCGAAGTCTATGGAAAATCCTAATAAGTAGAGTGGAGGCTGTGATAGCAGCGAAGGGTAGACTAACTACACTAGTGGCCAAAATTGTGGCCACCTTCTGGAAAAAAGTGAGGACGAAATCACTTAATCTCGATTTCTGCTGTAGTGCTCTTTGTTGTGGCTCCTGATGAGAACAACACAATTTATACCTACTAACCTTCCTTTATTTTTACAATGCAGTATTATATGTATGCCTGCATTCTATTTCCTTTATTTTCTTTATTCCATGATACATGCCACGTCGTTTGACAATTTGATGCCACGTGACATTATGTCATATTCATATCTGATATCTATATTATGTTCACGTAACATTTTATTTAAATTTATTCCTTCTCCTGTATCTGATGATGGGTTCTAGGGAAACCCGAAAGTTCTTATATACAATAAAATCTTTAAATTCCGCCAACGAATTTAAATTTGTATTGTGAGTGACTCTTGTTTTTTAAGATCGTGCATTGAAGGCAACTACCTCGATTACTTTGGACTATTTCTGCACGAATTCGAATTCTCCTAATACCATCCTAGTTACACGTATATATTTTTGCACCACTCCTCACAGGATGAAGAAGGAAATATTTAACGCTTTCAAACGCTTCCGACTAAGACTCGCCGTGGAGGAAACACATTTGTGTTTTCTAATAAATTGCAGAGACTTGCACATCATACCCAAATTCCTGAGACTAAGGACGAAACCTCATTCATGGAGGGACGCTCAAGTGCTGAAATTCGCCGAAAATAAAAGACTCCTAGCTGAAATCAGAGCCAAAAGATGTCTACTGGACACGCTACAAAGAGGATCCTATGACTCATACCTGCGACTGGCTGGTGTTAGCCATGCTATTCACTTTAATAAATACCTCACGGTACTTACGGCTATTATCGAATCTGAAGTTAAGCAAGCCCAACAAAGGCACATCCATAAACTACGTAATCTTGTGGACCAGGACGTTGTTGAGAGGAACCGTACCTCATGTACACGTAGGCCTAACAAGAATCAATCAGAACCTTCAATTAACTTCATCAATTACAGTGATCATCTTCTAAACCAAATCCAAATATCAGCACTAAATAAAGGCCTAAAATTCGCCTTCCCGAACTCCAGGATTAATAAGTTGAAACTCATTCCGCAAGCAGAAGCCATCATCTCTCATCTACCATTAAGAAAACAAAACGAAGCACGACATCGAATAATCAATTCGATTAGGAAATTTCATGTTCAAAGACACAACACGGATTTGACTCGTCTTACAGAAGAGAAAAAGCAACTTTTAGTATTACGCAACGATCCCAATATATCGATCATATCAGCCGATAAAACCTCGCAAATTATTATTCTGAACAAAATAGACTATCGGAAGAAAATGCTAGAGGCAATTGATACTATCCCGCACGTCACTCTTAGTTCGAACCCTATTAACGCTACCATCGCGGCCATACATAAATTAAAGAAAATCTCAAGCCTCCCAACAGCCATTTCACAATGCTTATACTGCCCTCCAGGTGCACGAGTTCCTGAACTTTTTGGTAAACTAAAGACTCATAAACCCGGACACCCATTACGCCCGCTAGTATCTGGATTTGCAGCACCAACCAGACCTATAGAGAAGGCACTAACTAATTTCCTTCAACCATTAGTTACTAATTCACTCTACTCTGTTAAAGGCACAGTACAAGCTATTAACAAGATCAAATCCTTTAATGCAAATAACTCAACCTTTATTATGGCTTCTCTCGATGTCATTTCTTTGTTCCCTAATGTTCCGATTAAAACTGTTCATGACATCATTCAGATAAAACTACTTGAACTAAAATACGATCCAGAAACGATCCAATCCATCATTACAGCCTTAAAACTAGTTCAAAACAGATCATATTTTCAATTCGACAACATTATTTATCGCCAAACTGAGGGCGCCCCAATGGGATCACCACTATCTCCGATTCTAGCGGAAATTCTACTACAGCACATAGAAAATAAAGTGCTACAAGAATATCAACAACCTCCGTGCTTTTACATAAGATATGTTGATGATGTACTTCTCTTCTGGGATCACGAACCAGCTGACCTACGAACTTTTGCTGAACACTTATCATCCCAAATCCCGACCATAAAATTCTCCATTGGACTGGAAAGTGAAGGTAAATTGCCATTCCTGGATTTTATGCTTGAACGAGATGCTGTCACTTGCACTTTGCAACACTCTGTATATAGGAAACCCACTTCGGTGCCTACGTTGATCCCGGCTTCTTCAGCACATCCAAAAGCTATAAACTCTCCTCAATCTTTTTCCTTCTACGCAGAGCCATCACGCATTCATCTAGTTTCAGCAGACGAAAATGTGAAATTAACAAAATTTTCAACATCACCCTAAACCATGGATTTCCCACCTTTATCATAAAAAAAGCTCTTAAGAAGCTCCACCAAGAAAACTCAACTACTCTCCAAAGGGACCAACAACCTCGTAGATATATAGGTTCCATAGATTATTATCCAACCATAACACCTGTTCTCAAAGCCATTTGCAGAAACTTTCACCTGGATTTTGGAATACGTACTACAAACATTTTCCAGTTAATTAAAAAAGATCGAGACCAGGTAACAAAGCTAAACAAATTTGGCGTTTACAGCATCCCCTTAAAAGTATTGATGATGACACTCAGATAGTAAATATATAGGATCTACAAAACGTACACTAGCAACAAGACTGAATGAACATAAATACGCCGTAAAGAATGGACTTAAAAATTCTGCATTGTCTCGACTCGTTTGCGATGGCCTGCACTATCCAATTTGGAATGATGCTTCCATCATCGTAACACCTAGTGCTGTCTCTACATTGCTGTTCACTGAAAGCCTTGTAATTGCTACTCAGAGACATTTATGCTGCAATGACAATGTTCCAGTATCTGTACCTACAATCTGGAAACTATTTACAGTACCGAATACGAGGCAAACTGAGGACGAAATCACTTAATCTCGATTTCTGCTGTAGTGCTCTTTGTTGTGGCTCCTGATGAGAACAACACAATTTATACCTACTAACCTTCCTTTATTTTTACAATGCAGTATTATATGTATGCCTGCATTCTATTTCCTTTATTTTCTTTATTCCATGATACATGCCACGTCGTTTGACAATTTGATGCCACGTGACATTATGTCATATTCATATCTGATATCTATATTATGTTCACGTAACATTTTATTTAAATTTATTCCTTCTCCTGTATCTGATGATGGGTTCTAGGGAAACCCGAAAGTTCTTATATACAATAAAATCTTTAAATTCCGCCAACGAATTTAAATTTGTATTGTGAGTGACTCTTGTTTTTTAAGATCGTGCATTGAAGGCAACTACCTCGATTACTTTGGACTATTTCTGCACGAATTCGAATTCTCCTAATACCATTAAATTATATAATGAGGAACGCTGAGTAAAAAGAAGTTCCGTATTCAATGAACTTATTGCACGTGCGTGTCTTACCTAAACAAACTCTAGCACTTTGAAGATTAGGCACACTTTAGCTACGTCAAGTAACCTTCCAATAACCCTAACGTGACTTAACGTAAGCTTTACTGCACTACACGCCCACAGCGGAGAGCTTTATTCATTATAAACCCAATTAGTAGAAACAATTATTCAATCTCGGTTTCACATTATAACAGCTTCAGAACTAAAAAACTTGATTCACCCCAAAGGAAGGCGTTGTAAGGCCGTAATTAACGCTAAAGGTTACCCAACTAAGTATTCACTGACATGGTGAGAATTTTTGTATATCTAATTTTTTCTATGTGTTTCACTTTTCTTCTTTATAACTGCCGTTTTAATATAAAATCCTTTATAAAAGCTTATAGCATTACATTTTTGATGAAATTATCTTTCCATTTATATATAATTTTATGGTATTACTCCAAACAAAAATGGTGTTATGAGCCATCAAACCTCAAAAACACTATTTCCAAAAAGTTTCCATAATTTTGTCCACTACTGTAGATATAAATTCATGTCTTACTATGAGGGATTTGGGGATAGGCAAGTGTTCATATACATTTGATCAGATGGTGTATCATTTCAACCGGAAACTATTTAGAGAACAATTATAATCTTTGACACTCAGAATTTTTTTCCATATTTTATTAACTTCAATATTCACGGTGTTTTCCCATACGTTGCTCTCGGGAGTATATAAAGATCACTGTACATCGTGTTAGAACGAAAGTCGAACCAGCGTCTTCAAATCTAGTAATTAGCGTATTTTGAACAATAATTCTGAAAAACATTCCTTCCGCAAAATCCAGAGATTCCGAAATTATTAAAACGCGTCGTTTGCTTTGCAGAGAAAATGCGATTCATAAATTCATTGATATACCCGCTGCATTCATCAGGTAATTCCGAGTGTTTAATTTGGATAACACGCTTTGGATAGCGTCAATCTTTATTTTATTTGTCACCAAACGTGCCTGTTGCAGCGAAGCTTTCATTAATTACTTCTGCCTGAGACAAGCAAATATTGAATTACCGGTGAATGCCCGAAGAGCAATTCATTTATTTCAAAACTTTTTTGTTTTTGCACTTAAATATATTTATTAAATTGCTTATGGATCGATTTATGCGTAATAAGATTTCTATCGACATAATCATGGTAAAAGTTCATTAAACTTCTGAGCAATCCTCTGTTTCATCTAACGGAATGACAGTAATTTCTTTTAGTATTATGAGCTTCCATTTATTTCTTTGAAAAGCTGCAAGAAAAATGAATTTTCATTCTTCAAATTACATTCTCATTTAATTAAGTTACGTCAGCTGTCTTAACGTATAAGATCCCAGTCGCCTTTAGGTATCACGTAAAAATCAAGAACTTTATCAAGAATTGTTTATGAGATTTAGGAAAGAGAAAACTTTTCAAAAGAAATATTTCCAGCAAATACGCAGAACTTTCAAACAAGAAAAGTAACATTCTCATGACAAGAAGAGAATTGTGTGTGTTTTGTATAATCCTGTTTTCTTTTTACTTTTTCTGAAAGTTTTTTTTATAACTTGGAAAACGTCTTTTATCTTCTTAAAGGTATTCTCGTGTTTTATTCTTAAAGATCCCTCACAAGCTTTGGCATTTTTAAGGAAATAAGGAAATCCCGTATTTTTTGCTTTAAAGGACAGGATTTACCGTAAGCGTATTTGCATAAACAATGTTAGCGGAAAGATGGGAACAGTCTGTAATGCTAAAGCATTGCTTATACATTCAGAGAAAAAACAGTTCAGACTTAGTGCTGATGGTTCCTCGTAATCTCAGCCGTATCTGTAACTATGTATATGATTGAAATTCTGAAATAAAATACTCCTACAATAGTTTCAAAGATCCATAGGTCACGGATATACACTATTTAATCAAAAGTATCCGGACACTTGTCTATCCAGAGACTCCCTGTAGTAGGAAAGGAACTAATATCAGGTTGTGGCCAACCCTTTGCTGGGTAGGTTTCTACTAAGTCAATCAACTATGTATCCCGTGCCCCATTGTTTATGATGGTGCCCCAACGTCTTGATAGGTCTGCAGTGCCATTCGTGAAAAAACGTGAAAGTTTCACAGCGAAGAAATCATCAAGAGAATTCTGGAGATCAACATTATTGTTGAACTGTAACGTACCAGGAGATGTGACGTACCTGCCAGAAGGACGCACACGACATAAAGGCAGATAGGAATCAGAATAAAACGTCCGCGCAGCTTAATAGGTAGAGCAACTTGTTCCGGAATAAGCGGCCTCGGGTTCGAATCCTGGCGTAGACCAAAAATGACGGAGAAATTTACTTCGTTATAATGGCGCCCGAACTATCCGGATGACCCGACCGTTCACAATCTCGCAAATGGTGTGATGTTATTTCCACACCGCGAGATAGGAAAAATAAGAGCAGCACTTCGAAAAAAAAAAATAAAGAGGAGATGATGTAACGTACCAGGAGATGTGACGTACATGCCAGAAGGACGCACACGACATAAAGGCAGATAGGAATCAGAATAAAACGTCCGCGCAGCTTAATTGGTAGAGCAACTTGTTCCGGAATAAGCGGCCTCGGGTTTGAATCCCGGCGTAGACCAAAAATGACGGAGAAATTTACTTCGTTATAGAACGTTCTGCCACGTAGTGCATTCGACAGAGATCGGAACAGGTGATAGTCGGCGATATCTGGGGAACAGGCTGGATGTGGAAGGACCTCCCATTTCATGTCTTGAATGGCCATTTTAGTCATGTTTGCACTGTGAGGGCGTGCGTTATCATGCTGGAGAAGAACACCATGGCGCCGATGTGGCCGTTTCTGCTGAATTGCTCCCTCCACACGGAGGAGTTGCTCACTATAGGGTGCAGCGTTGATGTTCTGATTCCTCGGCAGCGTTTCCCAGTGAATAATGCCTTCCATGCCACACGAGACACACAACATGATCTTCGCAGGATGAAGGTCATGTATTGGACGTTGTGTGGGCGTCTTGTTTGGGCTTTACCATTCCCTCCGATGCCTGCAATTCGCTTGCAGTCACCACTTTTTATCTCCAGTAACAATTCGTGACACAAAGGGTTTGTGTTGCTGAGAACGTTCGCGATAACGGGCGAGCAAGGAACCACATGTGGCAACACGCTGAATCTTGTTGCCCTTAATGAAAATGTGAAGCACCCAAGCCCACCCCAATTTCTGGACTTTTCCCATACGTTCCAGGTGTCGCACCACTATAGCCTGATTACAGACCATCTCAGTGGCAAATTTGCCTGTTGTTTGACGCGGATCCAAATGGATGAGATGGTTGAAACGATCCTCATCAAAGTGAGATGAACGACTTGAGTTTGGAGAGTCGTTGAGGTCAAAATTGCCACCTCGGAGCCGTTCGAACCATTTGTGGGCTGTCCTCGGAGCCGCTCAAACCATTTGTGCGCTGTTCTCGGAGCAATAGCCTCCTCCCCATAAACAGCACAAATTTGACGAGTAGCCGCGGCGGCTGTGGATTCCTTGTTAAACTCGTAGAGGAGGAAATGTCGGAAATGTTCATTTTTCTCTACTTGACACTCCATACTTCCGGACCTGAAAACCAAAAAACCATTAGCCACAATAACACAACACAATGTGATTTAGATGCACGATATTACTGGCTACATTTTCATATACAACTGGCCATCTGCACCGTCACTACTGACCTGGGAAACACTCATATTTGTCTGACAAAATATCATAATTGTAGCTTGATTATTTCATTTGTTTTCGCTAGTCTAGTGTGACAATGATGCAAAACAGCACAGATTAGCAGGAATGAAATATCTTTTCCGAAAAGGGAGCTCGGGCCAACAAATTTGTGAAGAAATGTCGGTTATATTAGGTGATAAGTACTCTTCCTACTCCATAGTCAAGAACTCGGTTACTAGGTTTAACAGGGCATTTGAGCACCGAAGAACGAAAGACCAACGGGATCCTATAGGATTTTTAACCGTCTCGTAACTATGGATGAAACTTGGATTCATATATATATATATATGATCCAGAGACCGAAGAACAGTCTAAAGAATGTAGACACAGTGGTTCCTCGCATCCAAAGAAGTTTAAGACCCAGAAGTTAACACGCAAGGTGTTGGTGTCTGTTTTCTGGGACAAAGATGAGGAATTTTACTTGTAGATTATCTGGAAAGTGGTGCAACCATCAAAGCAAAGTACTACATTGCACTTCTTAACAAACTGAAGCAGCAACTGGTCTCCAAACGTCGAGCTTTTGAAAGGGATCTTGTTTCTTCAAGACAATGCCTCTCCTTACAAAGCGACCATTACCGAGCAGAAATTGGCTGATCTTCACTTTGAAATTCTGAAACACCCGGCCAACTAACCGGATTTGGCCCCT
The DNA here is from genome assembly GCA_039090855.1 of Macrothele yani. Lineage (NCBI taxonomy): Eukaryota > Metazoa > Arthropoda > Arachnida > Araneae > Macrothelidae > Macrothele > Macrothele yani. Next base: position 41,227,471 of record CM077004.1, read on the forward strand.
TCGGATGACTACCACTTTCTGAAGAAGAAAAACACTTCAAGGGAAAAATACTTTCAAGAATTGAGGAGGCCACGGTAGCTGTGGACGAGTGGTTTGCAGCACAACCGAAAGATGTTTTTTTGATGGGTTAGAAAAGTTAGTACAACGAATCTATAAGTGCGTGGAGCTCAGAAGAGAATATGTAGAGTAATTTTTTTCCCCAATTCCGTATTTTGTTGTTCTGTTTACAAAGTCAAAGACTTATCAGCACCCCTCTACCCTCGTATTCTACCACAAGCGCGTTACTCTGGTGGATAACCGGACAGTTCGGCCTCCTCGGGTTTTGATCCAGGCTCGTGCAGGCTAGTCAAGTTTTTCCGCACCCATCTCATCAAGCCATTTTTACACGGACCTTGTTTTGTGCACAGGGACGTTGGTTCTATTGGAAAAAAAGGCCTTTACCGAACTGTTGAAATAATTTTGGGAGCACGAATGGTGGGAAATGTCAGGAGCGGGAAGATTCCCGGGCACTGGAAACTGGGTAGCCCAGCCCAAACCATGAAAAACAGCTCCACAGCATGATCCCTCCTCAACCTAACTTCCATGTTGGCACAACACAGTCAGAAGGTAGAGTTCACTTATCGCCCACAAACAGCAGACTCATCCGTAAGACTGCCTAACGGTGGAGCGTGATTTATAACTTCAGAGAATGCTTTTCCACGGCTCCAGGGTCTACTAGCGCCAAGCTTTACATCACTACAGCCAACGCTTGGCGTTGATCTTGCTGATGCTAAACTTGTGTGCGGCTGCTTGGCCATATGAACCCATTCCGTTCAGCCGTTGAAGAACCGTTATGGTTATGGAGTTGCTTCCAGAAGCATTTTGGAATTCGGTGGAGAGTGTTGCAACCGAGAACAGGCGATTTTGTTGTACCACCAGCTTCAGCACTGGGCGGCCCCTTATAATATTTTACGCTACCTACCAGGTGGCGATTGTACCGGTATTGCTCCTAGACGGTTCCACTTCACAATAACATCATTTACCATTGATCGGGAAAATTGTAGCAGGGCAGAAGTTTTCCAATCTGACTTGTTGCTAAGATGGCGTCTTATGACTGTACGACGGTGGAAGTCACGGAGCTCTGCTATATGGCCCATTATACTGTTCGTGCCAGTGACGCATCTTGGGTCCGAGACCTGGGCTATCCCTCCTTCCCCCCTCCCCACACACACACATACACACAGTACAGTTTTTTTAAAATTGCGAAGTTCATTTTTCAATTTTCAATTGTTAAGTAATAGAAGCAACATTTTTTTTCTAAATTTTAGTCACATGCCATTGCTAACATGATACCAAATAATTATGAGGATTAGGATTTGAACACTGATTTGTCCATTCTACTTTCCTATTGTGTGAACTTGAGTGTTACGTTTCCACAAAAGTGTTTCTTCCGAGTACTTTTTCATATTTAAAAAATATGTTTTCCTCTATTAACAAACCAGCCAAGTTACTCGAATGTGCATGTCCTTGTGTGGCTCTAAGATATACATTGATTCTTTTTAATACGGAAAAACTTCTTTATTCAGTTGCAGTTGTTGATGAACAGTTTAATATTAGATCTGCTAATTTGTACACCTCAATAAACACTATGTCCAATTATTCAACTTTATGTAACAAAGTAATTAATGTCTCTTACTGATTTGTTTTTTGTTCATGAAGGGAATAAAACACCTTCAGTTCATATTTTAGTCGAGCTGTATCAAAATTTCAAGCATAGAGTTCTTTAAGCTCTGATAGTAGATGTTCAGGGATGCTTTCACAAAATTTATCAAAACAGTTCGAATCCAACAAAGCCGCGAATTTAAGATATAATGTCACTGATTTTAATTCGTTGACACTTCACGCAAACTGAAACAACTCTCGTGAAACACGCGCTGGAAGCATGGAGGGACTGAGGTAGTCCGAAGTCTTCTTTTTTCGGAGCGAACGCTTGTGCAAAGCATTTGCCCACTCACCTCCGTAGCTCATTCATGTTGTCATGGAAACGCTAGCAGGAGATAGTATTGAAGCTCTTCGCATCAGAACAGCGAAGGCTCTTGAAGACCTACTTGCGTTATGCCGTTGATGCTGTTGATCATCGCTCGCCAGACTGATTCCCATAATCGAAAGAAGCGAATCCGCTCGTGTTTTTTTTTTTCGCACCGAAAGCGTCGACATATCTTAATACCGTTGATAATTGACTTTTATCTGTGCATTCTCTGGGCTTCGCAGCTAGCCTCGAATTTACGCTACAGGTTCGTGCTTGTAAATTGGTTTCCATAAATTAAGCAAGAAATGGGAAAATCGTGATAATTAAAAATATGCAGCCGTTTCGGATGAAATTTGGTGGTACGCTTTATCAGACCAAATGCACCGAAAAACTTAAGAACATGTGATACAAAGCATTAGCAACTTACCTGGAATTAAGGACTCTCTTTTTAGGCCAGGTCTTTTTAATGTAATGAGAATTTCTGTTCCTACTATTCTATTCACAGAGGAAGCAACAGTATTTTGTGTATGCAAGTTGTAGACCATGGAGTAAAGCTGTGACTTTAAGATCGCCACAAATATTCCATGAGTATTTTTGTATACTGTACTTTGAAGCAACTGTTTAATATTTGCATACGTTTCTTTCATGTATGCAGCATATGCAACAGGTACTGACGGATACATGTTTCCTTTATGAAGGACAGCTTTTAAGGCTCTACGAGACCAGCCATCAAGTATTGCTGCCTTCTCTTGTTAACCAACGGGCAAGCGTATTTCACAAATCGCTTGGGCAATTTTGCACATTTTGGAACACCGTTTGTGGCTAACGCAAGATATATGATAAATAAAGAGTTCCCTGGTTTCAGGTTTTCACTTTGGACTCTTTAAGTATTTTTTATTAATTAATAAAACTATGGAAGACGCCTTGGCACGACTTTCTCTGCAGATAAAAAATGAAAGGGAAGGTCAATAAAAATTCTGAAACCAGAGAACTCTGTATTTATCATATATCTTGCGTTAGCCACAAACGGTGTTCCAAAATGTGCAAAATTGCCAGAGCAATTTGTGAAATACGCTTGCCCGTTGGTTTACAAGAGAAGGCAGCAATACAAGATGGCGGGTCTCGTAGAGCCTTAAGCTTATTTTTGAGGTATCTATAAAAAGTCTCCATTTTTCAGCTTTGTGTTGCTGTCCTAAGGCTTCAAACAATAAGTCTATATCATGGCAGTACACAGGATCGCCGCTCTTCGAAAATAAGTGTTCAAACTCTTTCTGTCGTCGATGAAAACTTCATACTTTTGTTCTTGGTTGTAAAAGATTCCCTCCCTTCAATCTTGAAGCCAATAGCCAATATTTCGGCCTGACTTTTGCCTAAATGAAGGTCATGAAACCAGATCATTTAATTCTTTCTGACTTAAAAGGTGAGGTAAAGAATCTTCCGAAAAATCAGGGATCGTTGTACTTCAATATCTTCTTCGATGTGAGGATTTATTTCATAAGTAACACTTCATCCATGGCTGTGGAGGTACAGGAACAGGAAGATCTGGACCATGAGGAGCAGGTCTTATAGCCGAAGGAATACTGGGATACTGAATCGTGTCTTTGGTCTTAGCTGTAATTCCAGATATCTTAGTGATACAGAAGTAACAGTCTGTTGAGTGGTCTTTCGGTTTTCTCCAAACCATTGGTACCGCAAATGGCATTTGACGTGATCCCTTCAACCAGCCAGTCAACAAAGTTACACATGAAGATTTATCTTCATCACCCATTTTGTACTGGAAATAAAGCTCATACGATTTTCTAATCAACGGCGTGAAATGTCGCCTTTGAGACTTTAAAGTAAATTGTCCACAAATGTAGCAGAAACTGTTTGGATGGTTCACACAAGTACGTGGCATTATTTAACGTACACTTTGCACAATCTAAAACCTCGAGAAAATGCACGTCCTTCAATACCTATTAAATGCATTCGAATGATGTAAATTCTGCTTTGTTCCCCCTTCCCAGAAGGAATTGCACAACAGGAAGTAATGGCGCCAGTATGTCTACACTCAGAGACACAGCTATCCTGACTGCTGACAGATGTTTCAATTGGGAGACATAGGGAAATTCCTTTAAGTAACACAGCATTCACCCCAATAGAGAGTTCCATTACAATAAATTGAATCCCAGTGGAGAAATTGCGACTTCATATTGGTTTGAACACCCGTAAATACATACAAAACCCCTAAAGTTTTCTTTGTAACGAAACCATTGCTGCTCAGTGTTATATTTTACGATTTCCAACCGTAGGTTGAAGAAGCGTATACGCTCCAGCTTTGTCCGTCCGCACGATAACTGGCGTAAAAATGGTTCGATTTCGATGAAATTTTAGTATGTGGTAGGGGACCACCTGGGGACGAACCCTATTGAAAATGGGACAAATGGGATCAAATCTCGCGACGTAGGAGCGGAATCATTCTATTGCCCTTATGCGTCATAACTTGCGTAAATATGGTTCGATTTCAATGAAAGTTTACTATGTAGTAGGGGGACTACCTGGGGACAAACCCTATTTAACATGGGTGAAGTGGGGTCAAAGGTCAGGACATCATATCGGGATGCATTCCATTGCCCTTATGCTTCATAACGTGCGTAAAAATGGTTTGATTTCGAAGAAATTTTAGTATGTAGTAAGGGACCACCTGAGGACGAACCTTATTAAAAATGGAAGAAATGTGGTCAAAAGTCAAGACATAGGATTGCGATCCATTCCATCGCCCTTATCCCATATTTTTAAGGTGGACGTCAAGTAATTTTGCTTCCTATACTTCCAATGGAAAAACTTTTGTACACATTTCCTTCACAATTAATGTGTTCCCAAGGATAAAAATTTGAAAAATCGATTAAAGTAACTTCATATTATAACTTGGAAAACTTAATATTTTCTAAAACATAACCACAATTATATTAAAAATCAATAACTTTTCCTTTGGTGGTGTTGAAACCAGAGAAAAGATGGCGTGACCTGTACTTTGATGACGTCAGTGGACAAATAAATGTTGGATTGCATAATTACGGTTATAGTTTAGAAAATATTAATTATTCTAAATTATAAAATGAAGCTATTTTAATCGATGTTCAAATTTTCATCCTTGGGAACGCATTAATTGTGAAGAAAATGTGTACAGAAGTTTTTCCATTGGAAGTATGGGAAGCAAAATTACTTGACGTCCACCTTAAAGTAGCAATTCTTGTATTTATGTATATAAATTTTATTTTGAAAACGGCTCTAAGAATTTTGATGGAAGTCGTTAACCTACCGTTTTCTGGTACTAGAAATCGATTTAGCTTGATCTCGACTTTAGGAGAATTCGTTTAGTGGGGTAAATAACCAGCCCGAATGATAACGTTTTCAGTGTCATGGCGTTGTTCAATTAATGCTACCAATGCTTAGAAATCTTATGACGCAACAATCTCGCGTTTGAGAATGTTGTTACGTCACGCGTTGTATGTGGATCCTATTAAAGTTTTATGACGTCACACTCTTGCGAGCAGATGTTCGCGATTCTCATCTGCCTCATTACGTCACGCGTTGTGTGCGTATGTCCGTCCGCACGGTAACTCGCGTAACAATCGTTCGATTTCGATGAAATTTTAGTATCTGGTAGGAGATCACCTGGGAAGGAACCCTATTAAAAGTGAACGAAATGGGGTCAAAGGTCAGTACATAGGAGCGGGATCCATTCCACTGCTGTATGCGTCATAACTAACGTAAAAAAGGTTCGATTTCGATGAAATTTTAGTATGTGGTAGGGGACAAACCCTATTGAAAATGGGCGAAATGGGGTCAAATGTCAGGACATAGAAGCGGAGTCTATTCCATAGCGCTTATGCATCATAACTTACGTAAAATTGCTTCGATTGCGACAAAACTTTATCATGTTATTTCGGAGGTATACTGAACCAGTTCTGTTGAATATCATCGGAATGGGATCAAAGGTCAGGGCACAGGAGTGAGATTTATTCCACAGCCATTATTTTCATATCTTGAGTGATAACTTGAGTAATGATTTCTGGCATGTTGGTAAGTGTATTATAATCAATGCATTGCATGATTTTACAAACTTGTTTACTTTTTTAATTTAACTAACTTTCCGAGTTTGCACCTGATTATGCTAAGCATTTTACAAAATATCGATCTATCTAAACGTTCTAACCAACAATAAAAACTGAAATTTTGAGATGTCAAAGTGAGCATGATTGCATCCAAAAGTAGATGTCGCTCCAATAGCACATTGTCGAGAATTTAGATAGTTCCGACTTGTAATACCAGATGTCGCATTATTTTGTAGAAAAAGCTTCGGTGTGAAGTTTCAAACTAACCGTCAAATAGGACAGTCTAAAACAAACCGTGAAGGTTGTGCCGGAGAAAAAGAAATTTAACGCGAAAAATCAAAGTAAAAGTTATTAAGGTAAGTTTACACGAAAACAACTTCCCGTGTTTAGTCCTGATTTTATTACACATTTTGTAAAATATCGATCTATCTAAAGTAACGCTCTAATCTACAATTTTTAAACAACAACAAATATTTTAAACAGAATGTTATTTATCTCGAGGTCTTTTCGAAAACGGAAATAAATAGCATATAATTTTTAGCTCTACCATGAATGAGTTCTTACTATATAAGTTTTTACTATATTTTCTTACAGAAATCCGGCGTCTACTTGATTTGTTTTCAATCTGCTTCAATAAAACATTTCACTCCGTCATAGGACGGGCAACATACCCTATATATTAATATTTATTTCAAGCTTATAAACAACCGTCCTATGACGGGTTATACACTAGTTTAGTAATAATACCATCGTCAGCTTCTGCAACATAGCGGAATCGAAAACCATAGGCTTCAGCCGAGTGCTAAGAATTCGAGAATTTGAAACGTATTTTTTAAATGAAGTTGCTTGCTTTGTATATATTTTTACGTGCAAAACTCAACATTCTCAACAAAATAGCGCTTGTGATACAGTCAGACCTTTCGTCATTTTGCACACATTGCAAGATGACGGGTTGTGTGAATGAATTACAGTATACGCGGTGCGTTACCAAGGATATCATGCTTGTCTTCACTTAAACCTTTCTTTTACTTATTTGTTTCCCTGCGCTATGAGCGGTCTCTAAAAAGATTACCAACTACCAAGAAAATAACGGCACTTTTGCAGTCCCCCTTTGCCTCCTTGTTTTAACAACAGCACGCAATGCCTAACCTCTTCTTCTCCTACGCATGCGCGCACGCACTCACACATGGAGTAGGAAGGCTGAAGAAACGAAATCGGGAAAAGGCAACGTAACCAAGTTAGGATCCGGTAAAAGGAAACAAACCTTTATGTTTTTCGTTCATCTTTACGTGACACACATTGTAACTTGTACTGAGTTTTCTGTTCGTCAAATTTATTTTTGGACGTTGTGCGTATTACATTGGCCAAATATGTCTCGCAGAAATTTGATTCAGCTGAAAATTCTGCCTGCGTTCGGAGTTTGTACAAGGATTCTCAGGTGAAACAAAAGAATTCTTTCCCAGTTACAAAAAGTGAGAGTGCGCGTATTCTTGGTAGAATTGATATCCAGTTCACTGGTTTTCACGTCTTCCGGATGTCACTACCGGCTCGTAAAAAAAAAAAAAAAAAAAAAAAAAAATTATTTTGGAACACCTGTGCAAACGAAGCTTTCATGGAGGAACTCTCTCGCAGTCCATAGTGTTTAAACGTTTAAAACTGTCAGTTCTCTTTGTTCGATTCTAACGCTTGGAATTGTCAACTGAAATTTCTGCAAAAATCGATATTTATCGATTTTCGCTTAGCAACTGATATCTCATGGTAAGAAAGTTTTTGCTGCCTTCATCGACTTAGAGAAAGCTTATGATCGAGTAAATAGGACTCTTCTGTGGAAGGTACTGATTAAATATGGTATCAATGGGAATCTACTCAATAGTGTGAAAGCTTATATGCTGATAGTGGAGCATATGTACGAGTAAATGGTGTTGTATCGAAATGGTTTTCATTTATTGGAACAGGAGTCAGACGAGGTTGTGTAATGTCACCATGGCTGTTTAATATATTTATGGATGCGTGCATGCGTGATGCCAAAGTGGAAAATACTGGTTTATGTCTTCGTAATGTCCGCGTGTGTGTGTAGATTGTTATATGCTGATGACACAGTCCACAGAACGAAAGCGAGTTGCAGAACATGCTGGCTCGGATGTACGAAGTTTGTATGAAATTCAAACTGAGTATAAATAAAGAAAAAACCAAAGTCATTGTTTTTGAGAGAGGAACTGTTAGTACTAAATGCAGGATAAGTCTAGATGGCATCGTTATTGATCAGGTAAACGAGTTTGTATATTTGGGAAGCATGTTTGACAGAGAACAAATCAGATGGTGAAATTAGTAGGCGAGTGAACTTTTCACTAAAAGTCATATCTGCTTTAGGAGGATTTCACAGGATTGATGGGTTCTCAAGAAAATCCCGAATGACTGTATATGAAATTGTAATTGTTCCTATTCTGATGTATGGCCATCGTCACTTGACCCTCTTCTACTTCCCTTCGTTTGCAGTTTACATCGCACTTCCACTTTTACTCACAGTGAGAAATCCCTCATTAAAACTTGAAGCAGTAAAAGAAAAGCCATGTACGTGCTTGAAATACTCAAACTACGAGAAATGTGACGATATGAAGCGAGTAAGGTACAATAAAGCAATTTAACTGTAACCCCGTGAATCCTTCGGATCGGCCGACAATCGTGTTCGGAAGCGCAAGAGGGATTAGTTAACGTCTGCCTCGTTCGAAAGCAAAAGAGGATTGGCTAACCCTCAGCCTCGTTCGGAAGAGAAAGAGATATTGGCTGACTCTCTGCCTCCTTCGAAAGCGAAAGAGGAATTGGCTAACTCTCTGCCTCGTTCGGAAGCGAAAGATGAATTAGCTAACCCTCTACCTCGTTCGGAAGCAGAAGAAGGATTGGCTAACCCTCTGCCTCGTTCGGAAGCGAAAGAGGGATTGGCTTAACCCTCTACCTCGTTCGGAAGCAGAAGAAGGATTGGCTAACCCTCTACCTCGTTCGAAAGCAAAAGAGGGATTGGCTTAACCCTCTGCCTCGTTCGAAAGCAAAAGAAGGATTGGCTAACCCCCTGCCTCGTTAACAGGGCTGGTAGAAAGCTAGGTAAAGGAGCCATCTCAATATTTCAGCAATAGCACTAACGAGAAAAGGAAATGATTTTAAGTTACCAGATTTCAAAAAGGTTAGAAATGTTTACTCTTGCTAAAACCAATGAGCCCAATGTCACAATGCTGCGAATAATAAACTGGCGTATCAGTATGTATTAGAATTCTTTCCTGAGAAATTGCAATTTTGCATGTTGCACTGATAAGGAGTGTTGCTTCCTATAGACAGCATATGAGGACGTAACTACTAAAATGGCTGCTTAGTATATTTTTGAGAGTTCTTTAAGGTGTAACGCACCCAGCATCTTAAAAAGAAACGTAATTGATACTGAAAGAAAGTTTCTGGAACCACAGTAAAATCGTTTTTGCAGCATGATTCTTAGTAAAGGAAGAGAAACTAAGATTAAGGATTCATGGAGACGTAGCAGAAGAAGCTTGTAATGATAATCGCATTACTCTGATGAACGGCTAAACAGTCCAAAATCTGTCCAAGTCACTGAAATTATTTATATGGGAGCTAATACTGTTAGGTTGAGTTTTTACAACAAAAACAAGATATCTTCGTGTTTTGAATGCAGAAGGAACAAGAGAGATAACACCAAATCTTCGGCTGCAATGAGCACGTTTTTTGAATTTCCGACACTGAAAAAAAGTATCTCTAGACAGTTTTAGAAAGTATAGAAATTAAGTTAAACGGAGAATAATACACTTACACCGCCCAGGTGAAAACTGCACTTTATTTAAAATACGCGATGTGAGCGGAGTTATTCATAGTGAATGGAACCAGTTTTCGAAAAAATAATTACCGCATTCCTACAATTGATTAAACACACACACACACACACACACACACACACACACAGAAAATAGCTAAATGTTGCTACTCGCACCTGAAAGGTGTGCCACGAAAATTAACAAATTGTGCCCAAAAACGTTTCCCGTACCGGAAGATAAGAAAAGTTTCTCATACCGGAAGACAAAAAAAGTTTCTCTTACCGAAAAATAAAAAGTTTCTCATACCGGAAGATAAGAAAAGTTTCTCACCGGAAAGCAAAAAAAGTTTCTCTTACCGAAAAATAAAAAGTTTCTCATACCGGAAGACAAAAAAAGTTTCTCTTACCGAAAAATAAAAAGTTTCTCATACCGAAAGGCAAAAAAAGTTTATCTTACCGAAAAATAAAAAAGTTTCTCATACCGGAAGGCAAAAAAGTTTCTCTTACCGAAAAATAAAAAGTTTCTCATACCGGAAGACAAAAAAGTTTCTCATACCGGAAGATAAGAAAAGTTTCTCATACCGGAAGATAAGAAAAGTTTCTCATACCGGAAGACAAAAAAGTTTCTCTTACCGAAAAATAAAAAGTTTCTCATACCGGAAGATAAGAAAAGTTTCTCATACCGGAAGACAAAAAAGTTTCTCTTACCGAAAAATAAAAAGTTTCTCATACCGGAAGATAAGAAAAGTTTCTCATACCGGAAGACAAAAAAGTTTCTCTTACCGGAAGATAAGAAAAGTTTCTCATACCGGAAGACAAAAAAAGTTTCTCTTACCGAAAAATAAAAAAGTTTCTCATACGGAAGACAAAAAATTTTACTCAAACCAGAAAACGAAAAAGTTTATCATACCGGAAGACAAAAAAAATTCTCACACCGGAAGACAAAGAAATTTCTCATACCGGAAGACAAAAAAGTTCCTCACACCGGAAGACAAAAAACTTCCTCACACCGGAAAACAAAAAAAGATTCTGATACCGGAACACATCATATGCAAAAGGGGTTTTCCTATCGGACAGTCAGAAACGATATAGAGGAAAACGTGATGCAACTTGCACAGTAAAGAAAATTTAATTTTTACGAAAAATTACTGTAAACTGCTAAAACGAAATGCCGTAATCATATTCAACAGTTTAAAACTGAAGAACATGCAGTTATGGGGATGACAACACGAACTAGTCATCAGCAGGAGCAAAAAAGGAAAACTGCGCATGCTCATGAATCACTTGAATTGTTTTAGCCAGCAGGTTGAATTGTGTGTTGTGCCATCTACAGCGTTACGAGGGACGTAAAATTCTCGGGACGTAAAATTCCGTTGTCGGAAAATTTCATCGAAGAAACGTAGGAGCAGAGGTATTTTTCTTTTTTCATTAATGAGGTGTAATATATATGTATATAAAAATTCTTTGACTGATTAAGACAGAAAAATGAACAATGATGAGTCCACGGGAATTAGGAGCCACGTGCTTAGTGTTGAATACCGTGATGCTGAAGAAGCAATTTTAGAAGTAAGAGCTATAAATAAAAAAACTTAAATTATCTGCTGGAAGAGTAGTAGGCAGCCCCGGTGGCGCAGTGGTCTAAGCAATGGCTTCTGACCATTCGCCCGAGATGGGTCCGGGTTCGAATCCAGATAAGGCATGGATGTTATGTTGGTCTTACGGCACTGGTTCTCTCCTTTCCATGGAACCTGTGGCCCTAAATTAGGGACGGGAGACTGCTATAGCCCACAGTGTTGCCCACGGTGGTCATTAAACCTTAAATAAAAAAAACATAGTATTAGACATTAAGATGTTTATTGATTTAAAACCACCTGCACGCTCTATTAAAAGAAGAAGCTACTACGTACAGCAAATGCAATCCGATGAACTTTTTCTAGATAGTGGGGAAAAAAATGATTTTAAATAGAAAAGATATTACTTCTATTCCGCTTCAGCATACACCTCCAATTGTTGGACAGCAATCGATAAAATACTTTAAGGTAGAGGTGGGACGAATCCTAAATTTTCTCGAATCCGAATTCGAACCCGAACCTAAAAGGTTCTCGAATCTCCCGCATCTCGAATCCTTAATATAAGAATAATTATAAGAAAAAAAGGGAAGGAAAGGACTTCTACTTAAAATTAAAAGTTTTTAATTGAAGCAAGATTTGAAATCTGTGATTAATAAAAAACAAATTAAAGAATACAGTTTTCAAAGAATATCATCATCATCATCATTGTCAACCATTATCAATCCACTACTGGACGAAGGTCTCCCCAAGTTTCCTCCACAACGGTCTGTCTTGTGCCAGTCTCCTCCATGTCACCCCTGCATACTTTCGAATTTCATCCACCCATCTCCCATGTAGTCTTCTTCTGGGTCTTTTCCTGTCCCTTGGAATCCAATCTAAAATTTCGGCTGTCCATCGATGATCTGTCCTTCTGGCAGTATGTCCAGCCCATTGCCATTTCAGGGATTTAACTCTGATCATGATGTCTTCCACTCTTTGTCATTTTTCGGATCCACGAGTTCCTCTTCTTATCTCTCCTGGTTACACCAAGCATGCACCTCTCCATGCTGCTTTGAGTTGTCTGCAGCCTTTGTATGTCTCTTTTAGTTAAGGTCCACGTCTCTGCACCATACGTAAGCACTGGAAGGATGCATTGATCAAACACTTTTCTTTTAAGACATAATGGCATATTGCTATTGAAAATTATGCTGTTTCTTCCAAAAGCTCTCCAGGCAAGTTTTGTACGCCGATTAATTTCTTCATCAATGTGACCCTCACTTGATATCTGCTGTCCAAGATAAACGTACGTGTCTGTTATCTCCAGCTTTTCTCCATCAATCGATAAATCTTCATTTCTTGTAAAAGCATTGAACATCAATTTTGTCTTCTGAAAGTTCATTTTTAATCCCACTTCTTTACTCTTGTCAGCAAGTTCCTGGATCATACTCTGCAGCTCTGATGGGGTAGTTGCAAAAATGACTACGTCATCAGCAAAACGAAGGTGGGTTAGATAATCTCCATTAATCTTTATCCCCTTGTTTTCCCAGCTCAGCGACTGAAAAACACCCTCCAATGTGGCATTAAAGAGCTTCGGAGATATGGTGTCACCTTGTCTCACTCCCTTTCCAATTTTTACGTGTGTTGTATTTTCAAACAGCCGAATCTTTGCACTTGCATTTTCATAGATGTTATTAATAATATTAATGTATGCATCTTCAATACCGCAGGTTTTCAGAGCCATTGTAACTGCTGATGGTTTCACCTAATCAAAGGCTTTTTCATAATCGATAAAAGCCATGCACAATGGAAGTTCATATTCCCTCGCTCTTTCAATTAGTTCTCTCAGCACGTGGATATGATCTGTTGTGCTGTAGCCACTCCTGAATCCAGCTTGTTCTCTCGGTTGAGCCATGTCCAGTGTTACCTTCAAACGGTGTGAAAGAACTTTAGTGAAGATTTTATAAACTACTGATAGGAGGCTGATAGGTCTGTAGTTTCCAAGATCCTCAATGTCACCTTTCTTATGTAGCAGGATCACTGCAGCGGTGTTCCAATCCTCAGGAATCTTCCCTTCATTAAGGCATCGAGTGAAAATTTGGGCGAGTACTGTTTCGATTTCTCCACTTGCTTCTTGTATGATGTCTACAGTAATTCCATCTTCTCCTGGAGCTTTTCCCCGCTTCATGTTCTTGATTGCATGTGCAACTTCTGCTGGAAGGACTGGAGGAACTCTGGTACTGGTATCTTTCATGATGTCTGGAGTGCATGTATCATCCCTTTCATATAATTTGGAGTAGAAATCTTTCACTCTTGTCAAAATTTCGCCTCTATTTCTTGTTACAGAACCATCTTCTTTTCTCAGTGCCACAATCTGTTTTCTTCCCTTACTGAGATGTCCCTTTGCTATCTTTAGGCTTTGGTTGTTTTCAATTGCTTTCCTCACTAGTTCACAGTTGAATTTTCTTACGTCTTCAGTGATACTTTTTCTTACTGTCTTGCATAGCTCTATATATTCCACTTTGGAAGTCACATCTTCTTTAGTTGTCCTCATCTCTCTTCTTTTTTGCATCAACATTTTCGTTTTTCCTGATAATTTATTTAAATGCAACTTGTTCTTAGACCCAGCTAATTTTGTTGCTGTTTCCATAAGAGCTTTGGTTACTTTTCTGTTAACTTCAGAGATGTCCACTTCTTCCGATGTTAGGCCTTCTAAAGCAGAGAACCTGTTCTTCAGTTCCAACTTGAAGGTATTATGGTGTTTTTAAGGTTGGTTATGTCAATAGATTTTGTTTGTCTTATGAGCTTGCCACGTTCAAGTTTAGTGTTGAGGTGCATCTTACATCTCACCAATCTATGGTCACTACCTGTGTTGAACTTGTTTAGCACACTGCAGTCTTCTATGACGAATTTTTTGTTACACATAATAAAATCAATTTCACTTGTCGTCCTATTTGGATGTCTCCAAGTCCATTTCCTGTGCGGCTTTTTCTTGAAGAAGGAGTTCAAGATGAAAAACCCTTCTGCCTCTGCAAACTCAACGAGAGTATTTCCACGCTGGTTTCTGTTGCCGTGACCGAATTTACCTACTGAAGTTTCATTCTGTTGCCGTTGCCCTATTTTTTGCATTGAAATCTCCCATAATTATTTTCAAGTGCTGCTTACCTTTATTATTTAGATGACAAATTTCCTCATAAAATTCTTCAATTTCTTCTTCAGGATGACTTGTGGTGGGTGCATAAGTTTGAATAATCTGAGCCTGGTATCTTTTTGAGAGTTGGGTAACAAGTCGTGCAGCTCTGTCAGAGGAACTTTCAACTTCTACAACTTTATCCTTCAGTTTCTTGTTTATTATAAATCCAACACCACTAGTTCTGCCAGTATCTGTCCCACGATAGTAGAAGAGATGTCCACTTTTCAGTTCGATGAGATCTTCTCCTTTTCTCCTTACCTCACTTAGCCCCACGATGTCCCACTTGATCCTTTGTAGTTCCTCTTCCAATTCAAGAAGCCTTGAATCAGAAGATAGGGAGCGTCCATTGTACGTAGCCAAGGTCAGCATCAGATGGCAGCCTAGTCCGGTTCTCCGGGGATTCTTAGCACCCTCTGCCTTCATGTCGCACTGGCCGCTGCCTTGGCCAGGTACATTCCAGCTGCCGGAGACTGAGGGCCAAGATTTAAGTTGTGGAATCATTTTGGAGAGGTTTGGCCATAACTCACCACGCTGGCCAAGCGGGTTGGTGAGTGTGGGATAGAATTTCCTCTAATCCCGATGGTATAGTTATACCGCTATTGGCGGTCGTCAGAGCCCCTTTAGTGGGAACAGGATGCACCACGAGAAGGCGGGGTTGACATTTGTTAAGGAGAGGCTGTGATGTTACGCATCACCTGACCTTACATCCAAAGAATATACCCATACTTATTAAAAAGATACAAACGAAATTTATAATTTGCATTTACTAAATGAAATACATAACTCTTGAGTCTTGAGGTTCATTTCCATTTTCTGAACATAATTTGACAAAAAATATTTGAGTAAAAATTCAAATTTTTGACAGTTTTTATTTACAGGCACAAAACAAATTGCTCCCAAGTATGCGTAAATTCTGTTGTAGTTAGCGATATAGACTACGTAGGAATAAAAAAAAAAAAGCTTGAGAACGCTGAGATTTGTTACAAAAAATACAGACCGGAAAACGCCGAACGTATACTGATAGCGTGTGCAAGTGGGACGCTGCGGAGAGTTGAGTAGAACTAGAAACGCTGAGATGCAGATAGAGTAACTTGAGTCATGCGCGCGGTGCGGCTCAAGGTCACACTCCCATCCTCCGTTCTTCGGCTCGTTATCACGGTAACGAAAGAGATAAAATATGGCCAAGTCACTTTTCCCACTATACTTGAGGTATGGTGGCTAAGACACTGTTCAAAGGGAGACGCCAGTCGCTTCGGCGGTTGCTCACTGTGTTTGGCTGAACAATTCCTTGACTGTTTGCTGCATCCGGTTTGGTAGTAACGAGCTTTTCAAATAGCTGTGTACACACTGTAGACGATCTTCTTTGACTGTTTTCTAATGTAAGAACTCGTCATGCTGACAAAAATTTGAACAAATATCGCTCTAGAACAAGCACCAAATGCCCAGTTTTTTAGGTTAAGTTTCGAAAGATTCGAATGACGGAAAAAGAACGAAGATTCGAGTTTTCAATCTCGATTCTTGTTCAAGATTCGCGGGATTTGAGGATTCGATGATTCGACTGTCCCATCCGTACTTTTAAGGCCCATGGGACAGATGCTGAAATACACAGTTGTTTTCTGGAAATAGTACGTGATAAAAACGTAAGAATTACGGTGCCTGATTTCTCTAAATACGGTATAAGACTGTTATTTTTGCAGTGTAGTGATGGCAGCCTCGTTAACGGTCCGAAAACGTAAAATTAACGGTCAATTTTTTTACAGTTTGTACGCCCTCGTGAAAAGCTGTGCATTACTTAGAGAAAAAATGTGTGCGAAATGGTCTTCATAATGAAGAGAACTTTTCTAAGTGATTTTAAGAATCGAATTAACCCTTCAAGTAGAAAGGTAACTTGAGAGGAATGGAAAATCAATACTCAGAGACTGCGGGCTTAACGTGCCCTCCGAAGCGCGGCGAGTCTTATTATTTGGGCGGTCTCCGTGGCACATTGTTTTAAGCGCCGGTTTCTGACCATTCTTTGATGATGGGTCCGGGTTCGAATTCCGGTGAGGCATGGATGGTGTAATTGTCTTACGGCACTGGATCTCTTACTCCTCTGGAACCAGTGACCTAAATTAAGGACGGGCGACTGCATACAGCCCATCGAGTTGCTCACAGTGGTCGTTAAATCTCAAAACAGACCTTAGTGGTTGTAGCGTTCAGGCTGGAATCGAAACCTAGACCAACGGAACGGCAGCCAACAGCTCTTAACACTAGACTATGCGTCTTCTTTTCATTTAATATTAAGGAATTTCTATTATCATTACAGTTTTTTTTTTATTTTATGCTGCAAGTCACATTGGCTTAATTATAGTGGTGAAGGGTCGAAAAATCTTTAGAGTTTTGAAAAAGAGATTTTCGTTAAATGAGAAACCAACGTGTTACTGGATGCCAATAAGTAGGGCAGTAATTTTATCGCTGGAAAAAAAGGCAAAATTTGTGGGGAAGTCGCGGGGTAAATTATGAAATTTCTAGTAAAGTTCGCGGCCGATAGTATTACACTAACATTTCCAAAAACAAAAAAGGCTACCAAGTTACGAAGCAGTTATACAAATTACTAGTACGTAACTAAATAAGCATTATAACTTTATAAATTTTTAAAATCGACACTTGTATTTATAAATCATTCAAATTCTGGCAATACTATGAACGCCATTACACGAGATCAAAATTTCTATTTAAGTGGACGGTATTTCGATAAATCATATTTTACATACACAGATTTTCTTCTTTAATGCTGTGTCTATTGTCCTGTAACACGTTTTTAATTTTAGAAAGGGTCGTTCAGCATTTCGGTTGGCTGTTCAAACACGCCTTTTTATTATGCAGCTTGCTTGCTAAATGCTTTTCACAACTGTCCTTTCTTGAAAAATCCACTGGTATGTTGCAACACTACAGAATAATAGATTTTTTTTCACATGAAACGTTCCCTTGCTGTACTGCTTGCATTTTTCAGATGCACTCATTCTACCCACGTGACTCATTTTCAAAATTAAAAAACAATATTTAGAAACTTCATAGACTACTCACACGAAAGCACAAATTTTCAAAGAGTCTGCGAAACACTCTTTTCTGTGAGCTGCTTTTCCAGCTAAAATTACTATAACACAACTGACGACATCCGGTTTACGGTTTACTATTCCGGCAAGTTGCAAAAGTCATTCAATCGTAGCGGAGGGGGGGGGGAGATCACGAAAGACCACGTGTGCACTCTTCAGCAGAGTGCATGTGACCTTGAATGACCCGTCAAGCTTTTTCGAAAAAAATATCTTCGTAACGATCAATCTTGAGAGGTGATTCAAGGTTTAAATCCCCGGTTTGGACTTTTGAGTAGGATTACTTTTCGGGATATTTTTCGCGTAAATTCTAACGAATCCAGTATTAAAATTATTTAATTATGAAAAACACAGTAATCAAAAAAATATAATAGAAATCAGACAAAAAATCTGAAATTCGCGGATATATTTGATTTTCGCGAAATTACAGAAAAACCCCTAAAATTCGCGCGGAAATTCGCTCCGCGACAGAATTACTGCCCTACCTATAAGTGATATCAGTAACAAAGTAATAGATAAAAAATTACATTTGGTATTCCAGTTGTCGGCTTTGATTTGGTACCGTTCAGATTGAAATGGCCGCGTTTCCTTGGAGCGAAATGTTGGAGTTGTTTGGATGATTCTTTAGTGACGGACCAGAAATAAGTCCTTAATAAAATTTGTTTTTCTCATAAGATGGAAAATAATGCCGAAGCCAATGATGTACGGAAAAATTAATAATGCAAAGTGTCACTTGTTTATAATGCATCTTACAAGGTATTCAGTAAAAGATAGCGAACACCTCTGACAGATATAACAGGTAAAAGACATGCTATTTGAAACCCTGCAGGAAAAAATAATGAATGTCACCAGCAAATGTGACCGGTCAAAGAGCATACATCCTGTGCGGTAATGATCAATCCATACTCTGTGCACGACATGAGGAAGTTTTTCGCGGATCTTCGGAGCCTCCCACATCAAAGACCTAATGGCTTTTGCGAAATGACATATTTTCCCGCCCAACAAGACAAACATGAACTTGTTTGACTATTGGAAGACATCTTTCTGTTTCATTACCAGTACTGATGTAGGTTGCCATCGAATTTTTCTTTAAGTGCGGCGGAGAAGGTCTACTTCAGACTGGATGAACTGCTGAGCTTACATCAGCAACGTTTTTTCGAGAAAGTGAGATTATTCCCAAAAAGTCACAAACGCAGTTCACTATGTCACACTCTACCTTTCGGCTTCTCAAAAGTAAGAGCAGAAATTGCTTTCTTTCAGTAACGAAATCTCAATGATGCAAAATAAGCCTATGGGTTTGAAAGATCAACGAAAATAGTCCTCAGATCATAAACAACAAGAAACGTAAAATAACTATATAATAGTAACACTGTTCAGCAAATTTTAGGATTGGGGGTGCGGCGGTGGGATGCGTCGAGTTTTTCACGTTCATTGCAAATCTGGTTATAATATTTTTTTTTTTTTTTGCGTCACGTTAAGTTAATGTGAAAAGGTTTAGTGGTTGTAGCAATCAGGCTGAGAAACATAATGAAAAAATTATTCTCATAGAAACATAATGAAGAAAATATTCTCACAGAAACATAATCAAGAAAGTATTCTAGAGCATAGAAAACATAATGAAGAAAATATTCTCTGGAAAATTTATCTTACCTAGAATGTTTGTACTGATGACTTCCGTTTATACACTGGTGTGCAAAAATTAAGGACGAAGAGGAGAAATTAGCATAACAGCAGAACGAGCAGGCAGAACGGACCGAAAGACCACTTAGGAGATAGACTAGGGTCCGGTACGGTAAGGCATGCGCATATATGCATGCCCTACCGTACCGGACCCTGCTTACGCTCAGCAATTCGGTGAAAGCTATTGCACGGTGTACATCGGTTTGAACGACGTCGAGTTGCTGCCACCGTGTGATATGGCCAACAGGCAATCCAGTAGACGACATCTGGATGACTTTACCCCAGGTCGCGTCATTGGGAAGTTGGAAGAAGGTTGAAGTGTGACTAGTGTGGCCGAGGAGTTCGGGATCGCTCACAGCATCGTTTCACGAGCTTGGAGAGCATTTCAAACAACAGGAACAGCTGTCCGAGAGTTTAACAGTGGTCGTCCACGAGCAACCACGGCGGCGGACGACCGGTATATTGTCCTACAGGCGAGAAGAGACAGACGGCAGACAGCGGGATAAATCGCAAGGCACATGCAACGGACAACTGGACGTCCGTTATCGCGTTTTACCGTGGCCAGGAGTCTGCACAAAGGTGGTCTATTTGCACGACGACCAGTCCGGTATGTGCCATCAGCGCCTGCTCATCGGAGACGGTGGTTTCTGTGGTGCCAGGAACACTTACGGATGAGAGCTGAATTAGTCTGACGAGCGATTCTGGACGTATACACATCTGGAGAGAGCAGGGAACACGCAATCACACCTCCAACATCATCGAAAGGGACCGGTTTGGAGGTGGCAAAGTTCTCGTTTGGGGCGGTATCATGATTGGTAGCCGTACTGACCTCCACATCTTCCAAGGAGGTTCAGTCACTGGTGTCCGCTATTGTACCGAGGTTCTCCTGCCTCACGTGCGTCTGTTTAGAGGTGCTGTGGGTCCTGAATTCCTCTTCACGGACGACAACACTACACCTCATCGTACAGTGGCTGTCGCAGAGGTGTTGGAGAGTAAAGATATTCAACGCATGGAATGGTCCGCAAGGTCCCCGGACCTAAATCCAATCGAACACGTGTGGGACCTTCTCGGGAGACGCTTGGCAGCACGTCACCAGCAGCCAGCAACGATTCCGCAGCTGCGATTGGTGCTACAAGAGGAATGGGCCGCAATGCCTCAACAGCTCCTCGACAACCTCGTCCTCATCATGGATAGACGTTGTAAATCCTGCAACGCAGTCAGGGGTGATCATATCCCCTACTAAAGAGTGGATTTTTCTTGGCAGCCGCCCATCGCATGGACGTTTCTGTCTTCTGTCCAGTTGTGCTCGAAGCTACCTTTCCAATAAAGTGCTTTTGTATCCTTTGGATTCCTTGTTTGGACGGTTTTGCTCACTTGTCCCATATTCTTACATCTTGCGGATCTTATGGTATGTTATGAGTCGATGTGGAGCACTTCTACACGACGTTACATTCGAAAAACCGTCTCGTCCTTAATTTTTGCACGCCAGTGTAGGAGGACGGTGGCGTCAGGCACGTAACTACCTGCAGCGATGCAAACGGGTCACGGGTTAATTGTTCGACAATTTCTTGTGGGGTCCAACGGGTCGGGTCAAGGTGTTCCTGACCAGATTTTGATCCGGTTTTATTCCCGTTTTATCTTTGAAAAACGAAAAATGTATTCTAAAGAAAAATGCGCGTTGTGGAATTCTGTAGTCGATACTGGTGCCAGTAGATTGAATAATGATTTGCATGCAAAAATAGTGTCGGCTCTTTCTTAAAGCAACAAAATTTTCCACAGATCGACGTTAGACACACGACACCATATCGTAAAAATATACTTCCTTTGCGTTCTTTTACAGTACGATTTTCCAGATCAAGGTACAGGCAAACGCCATTCGCCTGCTTCTCAGCTGGTTCACTCTCTCCGTGCGACTGTATGACTAAGTTACTTTTCACATCGCATTTTTTACATTGAGCATTCAGAGGTTTTCGATTGATGTGCTAACATCCCGTTCCCATGACATGTCATGTCGAAATTAACTCCTTATTTGTTAATAAGAATGTATTTAATATTAAGGAGGTTGAGAAAGGCGTCGAGGCCAACATATACGTGCTTGTTGAAAACCACAAGGGGAAGAGTGAATACTGGAAATTGTTTCGTCTCATTACGAAACCGGTGAATTAATTCTATGTTGTTTGGTCTTGCTTGTTCAAAGTGTGGAAAGTGTATAATTACAAAGAAAGGTGTCGACGGTGTAATAAAAGATTATGTAACCAAAAATCTAAAGGGACCATATGAAGGTATGCGCACCTCCATCAAAGAACGGAAAGAGTGAACAATCTAAATACATTTTTGTAATCGTAAATAATGATTCCCATTTGTAATTATACTCCATGGTCATAGTCAGCCATTACTTTTGGATTATGCAAAATAGTGGCACTAAAAATAGCACTACAATTTAGCAAGTAAACAAATTTTATTATTAAAAAGGATTTCAGTTATTAAATATCAATCAGTTATTGGAATGAATATATATACATATATGTAAATTGAGTTCCAAAGTTGTAGTTCAAAGCAGATTTGTGCGGGTCAGTTGCGGGTCCGGATTGTGTCGGGAACAGGTTGGGCCCAGTTATGGAACGTTCGGGTCGGGTCCTGGTCTGAAATTTTTGACCCCTTTCCAACTCTGTCTACCTGGGGATCCTGAACCTCCCTCCTCCTTCAAAAACTGTTTAAACATGCGTCTTATAAATAGATTGATTTTGCAGTAGCACAAACATTACCTTTGAATAATAAATAGCCAAACCAATGCATTTAAACATGAGCGTTTCAAAATATTAGATTGAAGTAAATATTTATGATTTCATGTGGAGGTCTGCATTTAACGAGCTGGGTTCCGATACGAAGAAAGTAAAGCATAATGAACTGGATTGGAAGATGAAAATTAGTTTAATGGGCCAGCTTTTTAACTATTTTATGATAAAAACAGTGTCTTAACAGTTATCATTATTGTTTTAATCTCACTTTGGTTCTGTGTTGTTCTGTTCTATGTCCAATTATATTATCGGTAGCCTCACCCACGCGATATTGGAAACGAATTAGTGAATTGTGTGAGCCATTAGCTGTGCATTTCTAGTTACCTGTTCTACATCTTATGACATTGGATAAGACACCCTGGAAGAGGGAGACTTCTTCATAGAATCTCTATAGGAAGAGGGAGACTTCTTCATAGAATCTCTATAGGAAGAGGGAGACTTCTTCATAGAATCTCTATAGGTAGATAGGGTATGAGGAGGCGAGACATTTTTGGTGAAGGACTGTCTTACGGAAAAGGTGTCCCGACAATTCGTCGCGTGCGTCAATTCGTCGATACGTCAATTCGTCGCCTGCGTCAATTCGTCGCGCATCAATTCGTCGACTACGACATTTCGTCGCGCGTCAATTCGTCGCGCGTTAATTCGTCGACCACGACGATTCGTCGCGCGTCAATTCGTCGCGGACAAATTCGTCGACTACGTCAATTCGTCGACTACGTCAATTCGTCGCGTTTACAGATTTTGGTTACATACAAAACGAATTCAGGAAAACGTACGATTTCCAACGTCTTGCTCCCTGATCAAATTTATAAAATTTGGACACGCAGACAGGATAGTAATATTACGTCTCTCTTTGGCACTAAAAATATTAGACGGTAAACGGTTTTTGGAACGGGGCAGGGCCCGGTTGGACAGAGCCCCCCATATACAAAATTTTCGTAAAATCTACATTTGAAATTTTTTTTTTTTTTTTTTTTTTACATTTCAAAATTGCCTTTATTCTTCAGTAAAATAACATTTCTATGTACATGACAATGGAATTCTGCCAATAAATACAGCGGTAAATACATCAGCTGGAAAGTTCCAGTGAAACGTAAAACAAAATATTGTTAGTTCAATTCAGAACCACCAAATCTGGTATACTATCTCGTGGTATTCTAACTTAGACTGTAGACGGTTTTGGGAAGCGGTTGCAGAGAGGAGGGGGGGGGGTTACAGCCCCCCTACAGAATTGCCGTAAGATATAGTTTTCAATTTAGAACTACCAAATTTGGTATATTATCTCATAGCGCTCTAACTTAGACGGTAGACGGTTTTTGGAACGGGTCAGGGGCCCGGTTGGTCAGAGCCCCCACACTACAGTTTTCAATTCAGAACCACCAAATCAGGTATCCTATCTCATAGTACTCTAACTTAGACGGTTGTCGGTTTTTGGAACGGGTCAAGGCCCGGGGAGTCGTAGCCCCCCCTCCCCCCATACATACAAAATTTTCGTAAAATCTAGTTTTCATTTCAGAACCATCAAATTTGGTATCATGAAACTCTAACTTAGACGCTAGACGGTTTTTGGAAGGGGTTGGAGCCCGCGGGGTCGGACCCCCCCCCTCTCATAAAAAATTTCGTAAAATCAACAGTTTTCATCCCCCCCTACAGAATTGCCGTAAGATATAGTTTTCAATTTAGAACTACCAAATTTGGTATATTATCTCATAGCGCTCTAACTTAGACGGTAGACGGTTTTTGGAACGGGTCAGGGGCCCGGTTGGTCAGAGCCCCCCACACTACAGTTTTCAATTCAGAACCACCAAATCAGGTATCCTATCTCATAGTACTCTAACTTAGACGGTTGTCGGTTTTTGGAACGGGTCAAGGCCCGGGGAGTCGTAGCCCCCCCCCCCCCCCCATACATACAAAATTTTCGTAAAATCTAGTTTTCATTTTCAGAACCATCAAATTTGGTATCATGAAACTCTAACTTAGACGCTAGACGGTTTTTGGAAGGGGTTGGAGCCCGCGGGGTTCGGACCCCCCCCCTCTCATAAAAAATTTCGTAAAATCTACAGTTTTCATCTTAGAACCACCAAATTTGGTATACTATCTTATGGTACTCTAACTTAGACGCTAGACGGTTTTTGGAAGGGGTTGGAGCCCGGGGGGTCAGACCCCTCCCGAAAAAAAACTTTTTCGTAAAATCTACATTTCAAAATTGCCTTTATTCTTCTGTAAAATAACATTTCTATGTACATGACAATGGAATTCTGCCAATAAATACAGCGGTATATACATCAGCTGGAAAGTTCCAGTGAAACGTAAAACAAAATATTGTTAAAATCATAAAAAAAAAACTTATTTCGCCACGTAGGGCGAAGGAGAGGCAGACAATAAAGCACGAGCGATACAAACGAAAATGTTTACCTACAGTATTGTAGACAGGGCAAGACATGATTCTATACTATGCACAAATTCCAATTAAGCATTACTACCATACTAAAGATTAAACATTAGGTACTAATTCACAGAAATGCAACAGTGATGCTACATTCAAAATTTACAACATATGTACAGAAGTATTCAGTGACAAGGGGAAATAACGCTAAATGTACTCAGAAGGGCATCTTGTTACATTAAATTATACACACAGTGACTAAAATTTTAAAAAAATATTCAACAAAATGAAGGGGACATTGCGTGGGCAGTAAACTGTGCAGAAGGATGAATTATATACAACAACATAAAACCCAACATTATCGAAGAGAACATGGGAAACATGGTGAGCTATCTTCAATGGCACATTAAAACAGAAAAATCACAAATAGCGAAGCACCAAAATTAATACGTAAAAACATGATTTGTTACAGTGAACGTGGGCGACAACAAAAATCCCACTTATAGGTTGAGATGTAACTGCAAATTGTGGATATGGAACCACCCAGCCGATTGGGCCCAAGTGGATTGAAAAACGCTATCGGTGTTTGTTGAGGCAGCACGAGAGTGCTCCATTTGGAGGCGAGTGGTTAACCGTGCTAGGAAGCGTCTCCGAATGATAGCACTTGCCTCCTGAGGAGGTGGAATAAGAGCAGGGAAGCGTTGTTGAAGATGGAAAGCATAGACAGTGAACTTCACAAGAAGAAAAATATAACGGCACACAGGAGGCAAGTGAGTAGGTGGATGCTTTGTTTGGAGTAGCCAAGCATATGCAAGAAATGGTAACGATCGAGCACAAATTCGATCAGCAAGACGAAATGCTGTGTTTAGGACTGGCAGGAGAACGGGGCAGAATAGGTATTGATGTTGGACGTCGCTGACTTCAGGGCAAAAGGAGCACTGCGGAGAGGTGAGAAGGGTCATGCGAAACAGTACTGATGGGGCGGGGAGACGAAGGTGAAGAAGTTGCCAAATGACATTGAGTTCAAGAGGGGAGGAAAGGGGAGAGGTAGAGGCTGTCCTGATGGCGGGGAGAAAGAGAAGGAGGAGCAGAATGAACAGAAAGTGGAAGTGCGGAGGGGAAAGAAGAAGCCAATAAAGAGAAGAGGAGGAGAGAGAAGTAACTAAAATCTACATTTCAAAATTGCCTTTATTCTTCAGTAAAATAACATTTCAATGTACATGACAATGGAATTCTGCCAATAAATACAGCGGTATATACATCAGCTGGAAAGTTCCAGTGAAACGTAAAACAAAATATTGTTAAAATCATAAAAAATATTTCGCCACGTAGGGCGAAGGAGAGGCAGACAATAAAGCACGAGCGATACAAACGAAAAGGTTTACCTACAGTATTGTAGACAGGGCAAGACATGATTCTATACTATGCACAAATTCCAATTAAGCATTACTACCATACTAAAGATTAAACATTAGGTACTAATTCACAGAAATGCAACAGTGATGCTACATTCAAAATTTACAACATATGTACAGAAGTATTCAGTGACAAGGGGAAATAACGCTAAATGTACTCAGAAGGGCATCTTGTTGCATTAAATTATACACACAGTGACTAATATTTTAAAAAAATATTCAACATAATGAAGGGGACATTGCGTGGGCAGTAAACTGTGCAGAAGGAAGAATTATATACAACAACATAAAACCCAACATTATCGAAGAGAACATGGGAAACATATTGAGCTATCTTCAATGGCACATTAAAACAGAAAAATCACAAAAAGCGAAGCACCAAAATTAATACGTAAAAACATGATTTGTTACAGTGAACGTGGGCGACAACAAAAATCCCACTTATAGGTTGAGATGTAACTGCAAATTGTGGATATGGAACCACCCAGCCGATTGGGCCCAAGTGGATTGAAAAACGCTATCGGTGTTTGTTGAGGCAGCACGAGAGTGCTCCATTTGGAGGCGAGTGGTTAACCGTGCTAGGAAGCGTCTCCGAATGATAGCACTTGCCTCCTGAGGAGGTGGAATAAGAGCGGGAAGCGTTGTTGAAGATGGAAAGCATAGACAGTGAACTTCACAAGAAGAAAAATATAACGGCACACAGGAGGCAAGTGAGTAGGTGGATGCTTTGTTTGGAGTAGCCAAGCATATGCAAGAAATGGTAACGATCGAGCACAAATTCGATCAGCAAGACGAAATGCTGTGTTTAGGACTGGCAGGAGAACGGGGCAGAATAGGTATTGATGTTGGACGTCGCTGACTTCAGGGCAAAAGGAGCACTGCGGAGAGGTGAGAAGGGTCATGCGAAACAGTACTGATGGGGCGGGAGACGAAGGTGAAGAAATTGCCAATGGACATTGAGTTCAAGAGGGGAGGAAAGGGGGGAGGTAGATGCTGTCCAGATGGCGGGGAGAAGAGAAGGAGGAGCAGAATGAACAGAAAGTGGAAGTGCGGGAGGGGAAAGAAGAAGCCAATAAAGAGAAGAGGAGGAGAGAGAAGTAACTAGAACCGGGGAGCTACGAATGAGGAGAAAGAACGGTAGGGAAAGAGGAGCAGAGGGACCGAGAAGAGACCATCAGGTGAAGCGAGGAGTGGAAAGAGGCTCCAAAGCGCTGTGCGAAGAAGAAGATATTCGTTAGCAAGAGTAATGGTTGGAGATAGAAACAGGGAAGAAAGAGGTCTCCAGGTTAGATCAGAAGTTACGAGAGAACGGACAGTTATCACACCAGAGCGGATCCAATGAGGAAAGTAAAAGTAAGGGAGGTTAGGAGGGTGAATAAGAGAAGAGAAGAAGAGAGGTTCATCTAGGAGATCAAGAGTTGAAGAAGGAAATGAACGGAGAAGAGGAAGCGAACGAAAGAGAGAAAGGCCCTCTCGCAGGACAGGAGGGAGGTGGGACGGGAGAAGAGAGTATGCATCCATCTTCAGAAACAGTAGGAAGGTGAAAGATGGGTCACGGAAAGAAGCTAGAACATTCAAGGTAGTGGTAAGGACGGAACAGTTGAAGTGGCAAGGCGAATGAAATGAATAATGCGATGAGTTTTATAAAGGAAAGCTGGATCAGGAAGCTGGATGCCACCCAAAGAGGCTGGCAGATGAAGCGTGGCAGGTTTAACCCAGTGATGTGAAGACCAGATGACGGAAGTTGAGAGGCGAGTGATGGTCATCATTTGTGACACGGGCACAACCGTCGACATCCAAGAGTATTCGCATAGAGAGATAAGTTGTCGACGAACAACGGCTGCTCGTTGACGGAACGATGTGAAAGGGCGGGCCTTACTCCAGTAGGCAGCAGTCCGTTGTATCCGGGGAAGAAGAGCAGTCCAGGTGGCAGATGCAGAAGCCAAGGGCAATCCGACATACGCACCGAGGATCTTCTGTGTAGTGGCTGTCCACTGCGCACCCCAAGGAGCATCAGTGCGGGCAGCCCATGCCCCGCACCATAAGCCAGTACTTTTAGTGGCATTCAGCGCTGCTCCAGATAATGCAACATACTGTTGATATACAGAATACAGGCGATCAAATTGAGATTCATCCCGGACGCAAAAGGTCACATCATCAGCATAGGCGGTGAAAATTATTCGATGATGACGAGTACTAGCCACTGTCGGCGGTAGGACATCCAGGAGTGATCTTCGGGCTGCTAACAGGAAAGGCTCAAAAGCGAGAGCGAATAGCTGGCCGGAGAGCGGACATCCTTGCCGGATGCCTCGCTTAAACGGAATTGGAGCGGTTAGAAATGTGGCCGCTCGAACATGGAAACTAGCTCCCTGATAAAGGGCCAAGAGTGCGGAAGAAAAGGTAGGAGGAAAGCCAAATTGTGAAAGGACAACAGAGAGATAAAAATGAGAAACGTTATCAAAAGCGGACTTTTGATCCAGATTGAGGAAGGCAAGAGGTTCACAAAAAGAGCGAGCGAGGAAGTGAAGATGAAGGAGAAGAGAAACGTTAGTGGAAATAGTCCGACCAGGCACAGTCTATGTCTGGTCAGGAGAAATAACGAAAGAGAGAACAGAATTAAGGCGACGGGATAAGAGTTTTGTATAGAACTTATAGTCAGTGTTTAGGATGGAGATAGGGCGCCAGTTTCCAAGATCCAAGAGGTCACCCTTCTTAGGAAGGAGGATGGTGTGTGCCAAAGTAAAGTCGGGCGGTAACGCAGGAGAGGAAAAAGCAGACGAGAAACACGCAGACAGAAAAGGCAGAAGGCACGGTAGAAAAGCACGATAAAAGGACAGAGGAAGGCCGTCAGGTCCAGGAGCGGCATGAGGATTGAGAGTAGCGAACGCCTCGCGGAGTTCGCGAAGAGAGAAAGGAGAGAGTAAAGAAGTAGATAAAGTAGAGGGGACCTGAGGAAGAGAGGAGAGAAGAGGAGAAGCTAATGAGGATGAAGACTGCGTTACCGCACTGTACTTGGCGATGAAATACTGTCTGGTGAAAGTGCATAGCTTCGATGGGTTCGAAGTGATGGAACCATCCTGGAGGCGAAGATGACGCAAAGATGTAGCAGAACGATGTTGAGATTCCAAGGCGGTTAAGTAATCGTGAGAATCAGCTGTAGGGGAGAGATGCAAGAAATGCATCCTGCAGGCTGCATCGGATGCGCGAGGAAGAAGCAAAGCATGGAGATCTGCCAGATAGCCGGGGTATTGCGGATCATCAAGAGAGAGCATCGACAATAGAGCACGTAGATTCGCAATTTTCATATCGCTCTCATTCCGAGAGGCATGGGAGTAGCGCCGTACAAAAAGGACCAAGTCATGTTTGACACTGAGCCACAGTTGCATCGCGTCGGACGTAGTATCAAGAAGGGGCTGACGACTTCGGAGGAACTCACGCACAGCAACACAAAATTGTTGATCATCCAGGAGCGAGTCCGGAAAAGTCCATACTCGTTGAGTCCTTGAAGGTGAAGGCGAAACACACACCGACAGACTGACAATACTGTGGTCCGAAGCGGCGGAAGGATGATGGGCAGCAGCTGCGATCGACGGGAGAAGAGCAGTCGAAACATAAAATTTATCCAACCGTGCTGCCGTAGTGCTGCCATGGATGGAAGAGCGCCAGGTAAAAGAGATTTCCGACAGGTGTAGATGCCGGAACGCATCAACCAATTGAAAATCATCAACTAGCTGGGAAATCTGTAATACACGTTGTCTGCGGTATTCTCCAACGGTTGAATTGCGGTCAAGGGCCGGCAACAACGTACAATTGAAATCTCCGCCGATGAGAATGTATTCAGACGGTGGGATGCATGACAGCTCTGTACGGAGTGTGGAGAGAAGATCAGGTAACAGACGTTCATCACAGGGGACATATATGTTAAAAACATGATAGGTCACGTTTTCAATGCAAAAGACAGCGACCTGGAGGTTGTCCACATGTAAGGCACGAATCACTGGCGTCGAAATCAGAGGGAGTAGGCGGTGATGGATCCCAAGTGCAAGGCCACCATTCCGTCCAACTCGATAAGCATGGTGAAAATCGTAGGGCCAAGCCCGCCAACGAGAGAACAAAGTGGTAGCAGAGCAATTGGTCTCTTGGAGCAAGAGAAGATCTGCGTGTAGAGGCGCCAAGTCCTCATACACTAGAGCATTTCTAGGAGAAGCAGAGAACCCTCTGCAGTTAAGTGTGACCACCTTGAATCGGTAGGTCCTTCCCAGGTCGACACGCACGTGCGCTGGAATCTGTTATTTTCTTCGCTTGCTTCTTCATTCTGTCAACACTAAATTTGAGATCGGGATAGGAAAGCACAAGATTTCGATACACAGATATCACACTAGAAACTTGGGTTAGAACAGTAGGAAGATCAAGCAAATGACGTGCAACAAACTGATTAAAGAATCTAGGATGTTTATGAGAGCATAATACTTCATATATTTTATGAAGAAAGCGGACCTACCGGTATATCCGCCTTCGCTTCAGCTAGGTATCGGAGAAAAGAATCTAGGGAAAGCACTGGGGGTGGAGTCTTAGAACCTGGAATCACAGCAGGGTGTCGACTTGTTCGTGGCGAAGTACGACGTTGAGAGGAGGAGCGGGAAGATGAGTCAACAGAACGACCTCTTGCAGCACCGATGCGAGGAGGGAGCGGAGTCTGCGGAGCACTCCAGGACTCCCCGTCGAGCAGGCTTGCTGGTAGTTGTAGGGTCAGAGTGATTGCCAGAAGTGTCACTAGCAGTAGGGCAGTCCATGTCAGTAACTGTACTTGGAGTGTCTTCATCCGAAGGAAGATGAATGTCAGCAGTCAGGTTAGCTGGAGCTGCAAGGTACGTGGGCGGAGCTGTCGGTACCAGATGAGGAAAGTCCTCTGTCAACAATTGTGGGGCAGGACCCCGTGGAGGAAGGCCCGATGGCAGAGCAGGTTGAAGTTCTGAAGACACCTCCTTAGAAACGGTAGGGGTGGACGACACAGGGCTGTCACGAGTGACGTTTGGTCCCGAAGACTGAGGTACAGCAGGGCGGCGGAAGCACTCACTACGTATCTACAGTTTTCAATTTAGAACCACCAAATTTGGTATACTATCTCATGGTACTCTAACTTAGACGCTAGACGGTTTCTGAAAGGGGTTGGAGCCCGCGGGGTCGCCCCCCCCCCTCATAAAAATTTCGTAAAATCTACAGTTTTCATCTTAGAACCACCAAATTTGGTATACTATCTTATGGTACTCTAACTTAGACTGCAGACCGTTTTTGGAACGGGTCAAGGCCCGGGGTCAGAGCCCCCCACATACAAAATTTTCTTAAAAACTACAGTTTTCAATTCAGAACCACCTAATCTGGTATACTATCTCATGGTACTCTAACTTAGACGCTAGACGGTTTTTGGAAGGGGTTGGAGCCGGGGGTCAGACTCCCCCGAATAAAAACTTTTTCGTAAAATCTACAGTTTTCAATTTAGAACCACCAAATTTGGTATACTATCTCATGGTACTCTAACTTAGACGCTAGACGGTTTTTGGAAGGGGTTGGAGCCCGCGGGGTCGCCCCCCCTCATAAAAATTTCGTAAAATCTACAGTTTTCATCTTAGAACCACCAAATTTGGTATACTATCTTATGGTACTCTAACTTAGTCGGCAGACCGTTTTTAGAACGGGTCAAGGCCCGGGGGTCAGAGCCCCCCACATACAAAATTTTCGTAAAATCTAGTTTTCATTTCAGAACCATCAAATTTGGTATCATGAAACTCTAAATTAGACGCTAGACGGTTTTTGGAAGGGGTTGGAGCCCACGGGGTCGGAGCCCCCCCCCTCTCATAAAAAAATTCGTAAAATCTACAGTTTTCATCGTAGAACCACCAAATTTGGTATACTATCTTATGGTACTCTAACTTAGTCGGCAGACCGTTTTTAGAACGGGTCAAGGCCCGGGGGTCAGAGCCCCCCACATACAAAATTTTCTTAAAACTACAGTTTTCAATTCAGAACCACTTAATCTAGTATACATTATCTTATGGTACTCTAACTTAGACGCTAGACGGTTTCTTGAAGGGGTTGGAGCCCGGGGGTCAGACCCCCCGAATAAAAACTTTTTCCTAAAATCTACAGTTTTCAATTTAGAACCACCAAATTTGGTATACTATCTCATGGTACTCTAACTTAGACGCTAGACGGTTTTTGAAAGGGGTTGGAGCCCGCGGGGTCGGGCCCCCCTCATAAAAATTTCGTAAAATCTACAGTTTTCATCTTAGAACCACCAAATTTGGTATACTATCTTATGGTACTCTAACTAAGACTGCAGACCGTTTTTGGAACGGGTCAAGGCCCGGGGGTCACAGCCCCTCACATACAAAATTTTCGTAAAATCTAGTTTTCATTTCAGAACCATCAAATTTGGTATCATGAAACTCTAAATTAGACGCTAGACGGTTTTTGGAAGGGGTTGGAGCCCGGGAGTAAGAGCCCCCCTCCCATAAAATGCCGCGTAAAATCTACAGTTTTCAATTTAGAACCACCAAATTTGGCATACTCTCTCATGGTACACTAACTTAGACGGTAGACGGTTTTTGGAACGGGTCGGGCACGGGGTCAGAGACCCCCGCACATAAATTTTTTTCGTAAAAACTAAAGTTTTCAATTTAGAGCTACCAAATTGGGTATACTATATAATGGTGTTCTGAATTAAACGGTAGACGGTTTTCAGAACGGGTCGGGACAAGGGTGGTTACCCCCCCCCCCTACACACAAACTTTCGTAAAATCTATAGTTTTCAATTTAGAACCACCAAATTTTGTATACTATCTCATGGTACTCTAACTTAGACGGTAGAAGGTTTTTGGAACGGATCAAGGCCCGGGGGTAAGACCCCTCCCACATACAAAATTTTCTTAAAATTTTTATTTTTCAATTCAGAACCACCAAATTTTGTGTCATGAAACTCTAACTTAGCGGGAGACGGTTTTTGGAACGGGTCGGGGCTCGGGGGTCGAAGCAAACCCTACTCCCCCTTCCCCGTACAAAATTTTAAATTTCCGTAAAACCTACAGTTTTCAATTTAGAACCACCAAATTTGGAATACTATCTCATTGTATTCTAACTTAGACTGTAGACGGTTTTTGGAAAGGGTCGGAGCCCTGGGTTCAGAGGCTCTCCCCCCCCTCATACGAAATTTCGTAAAATCTAGTTTTCAATTTAGAACCACCAAACTCGGTATACTATATAATGGCACTCTAACTTAGACGGTAGACGGTTTTTGGAACTGGTCGGGGCCCGGGGGTTAGAATGCCCTCCCCGACAAAATTTTCGTAAAATCTACAGTTTTCAAGTTAGAACCACCAAATTTGGTATACTATCTCATGGTACTCTAACTTAGACGCTAGACGGTTTTTGGAATAAGTCAAGGCGCGAGGGGTAAGAGCCCCACATACAAAATTTTCGTAAAATCTATAGTTTTCACATTAGAACCACCAAATTTGGTATCATGAAACTGTAACTTAGACGGGAGACGGTTTTTGGAACGGATCCGGGCCCGGGCGGTAAGAGCACCCCCCTCCCCCCAAAGAATTTTCGTAAAATATACCGTTTTCAACTTAGTACCACCAAATTTGGTATACTATCTTATGGTACTCTGACTTAGACGGTAGAGGGTTTTTGGAACGGGTCGGGCACGGG
Source organism: Macrothele yani (assembly GCA_039090855.1). Taxonomy (NCBI): domain Eukaryota; kingdom Metazoa; phylum Arthropoda; class Arachnida; order Araneae; family Macrothelidae; genus Macrothele; species Macrothele yani. The sequence goes on from CM077004.1 coordinate 41,261,211, forward strand.
GTAAGAGCCCCCCCCCCCCATAAAAATTTTTCGTAAAAACTAGTTTTCAATTTAGAACGACCAAATTTGGTATATTATCTCATGGTTCTCTAACTTAGACGGTAGATGGTTTTTTGGAAAGGGTCGGAGCCCGGGGTTCAGAGCCCCCCCCCCCCATATAGAATTTCTTGAAATCTATAGTTTTCAATTTAGAACCACCAAATTTGGTATACCATATCATGGTACTCTAACTTAGACCGTAGACGATTTTCGGAACGGGTTGGGGCCCGGGGTTAGATCGTTCCCCCATACAAAATTTTCGTAAAATCTACAGTTTTCAATTTGGAACAACCAAATTTGGTATACTATCTCATGGTACTCTAACTTAGATGGTAGACGGTTTTGGGAACGGGTCAGGCACGGGGTCAGAGCCCTCCCCATAAAAAATTTTCGTAAAATCTACAGTTTTCAATTTAAAACCACCAAATTTGGTATACTATGTCATGGTACTCTAACTGAGAATGCAGGCGATTTTTGGAAACGGTTGGAGACAGGGGTTCAGAGCCCTCCCCCATGCCAATTTTTGTAAAACCTACAGTTTCGAATTTAGAACGACCAAATTTAGTACACTCCCTCATTGTATTGTAACTTAGACCGCAGACGGAAAGGGTCGGTGTCCGGTGTGAAGGGGGCCCATTCAAAATTTTCGTAAAAATTACAATTTTTACTCTTAAGAACTGCATCCCAATACAGCACTCCATTACCGCACCTACGGTCTAGGTTAGAGGCCGTAGATAACAATAAAGTGAAAAAATATCCGGTTCATGATGTATTAAAAAAACAAATTAATAAACGTTAGCTTTCACCACCAACGGTTGCCTTATCAGGCAGAAATACAATGTACTGTAAATAATGTAAATTCTTTTTTGCTTCGTTTAATTAAATTAACTAAATCAAAATATTTAAAATAAGTTTCCTGGAAATTTACGGAAATAGCTTTTTCATTCATTAACTTTCACCCGCTGAACTTGGTGATTTTAGAAATAGTAATATTTACCTGGGAAATACCGGGTACCCCTGCTAGTAAAAACTAAAGATAATGTTACACTTTTAGTCAGGTACAAAACAATAATTAGAAAACCCTAGGACTGGGCCTGTTTAGCAATTTTCAGTGTGCCGTGCTAATTTTCATAATGTTTTCATAGAAGTCCAAGATTTTTGCAATGCGCTTTTCTGAGGTTGGAACTATTAAGCAGACAATAGGCCTAGAGATTTTTGATAGTTTTCAGTCCTCCGAGCTGATATTTATGTAGTTTTCATAGAAAATAAAATGAATTCTGTTTAAATGTTACTCGAGCACAAAGCATTAATAGCTACACCCGAGACCTAGGCATATGCATTTACAGTAATTTTTATAATGCTGTGATTATATGAGGTTTGCATGACAAATCAATTTAAGAGTGTTACGCTTATCAAAAATTATTTAAAAGGCCTAGGCCTAGCGGCCAATAATTAGCATTTGGTGCCTAAGTGAAAGCGCAACATTATTAGCTTGATTTGTTATGCAAACCTTATAAATACGACCACAGCGATTAAAAGTTACTAAAGAGTCCTTGTAAGTAATATTTTTTGACCGAGTGCAAGTACAATTTACGAAATGTCAACAGGTCAAAATATCTAAAGTAACAATGAAATTTGGAATATTTCTTTTTTCTTTCTTTTTATTTCAGTTTTGACACTTGTATTAAGTTTTAAAAACATATATTTCTCCTATCGTATACCTTCATTGTGCTTTCAACAGAATTTCTTACCATGTTTTGGGTATTTTGTTTCGTGTGGTTGCAGTTTTTTTAATGTTTTGGGCATTTCATTTTGTGAAATCAATTTTACTAGAATATGCAGATTCTGTAGTTCAGTGGTTTGAGGAAAATTATGTTCTTGGAAAATTTTGTGGAAGCAGAAGAAACAATCCAAGCAGAAGCCCTCCGCTGTTCCCGCCAACAATTTGGTCAGTTAGTGAAAACAATTTATTTGGCTTTCCCAGAACACAAAACGAACTTGAAAGATTAGACAGACGCTGGAATACAATTCTGGGAGAGAAAAAACTGTGACTGTACGAAATAATCAGTGAAATTGCGAAAGAGCAGAGAACAACTATGGCTAAAATCGAAAGAGTGATAGCACAGATTCCAACAAATCCACCCAGAAGAGAAACGCTGGCAAGATAAAAAGGAATTCGAACTTCTTTGGTGCACAGAGACAATGTTAACATGCTGGACATTTTAAGAGGAATTTCATATAATTCTACCCTTTACTAAAATGTGCTGGTATTTCTCACTAATTGAATTATACCTTTTACTAACTTGTATTTGAATTTTTCAAGAATGTAATTCCGCCGAAGATGCAAGAATGTAAAACCAACGCAAAATTAAAAAAGACAAAATTTTCAAAATAGCATGTCAAAAACATAAAATGTCAAAAAGTAATCCAAAATGTGAAACATATAAAAATTCAAAATGCAATCCAAAATGTGAAACAAATAAAAATTCAAAATGCAATCACAAGTCACAAGCATTACAAAAATGCGAAACGCTATGTAACAAGTACAACACAAAATTAAAACAAATGCCAAAAAAAAAATGCATACGCTTTGTAAAATGTACAAAATAAAATAAATGCCATATTCACAAGGATTTCATGACGAGTCATGTTAAAAATGAGCTTTTATTTAGACTTCAAATAATAATTACTAGCCTCTACACCTTTTTAAGTCTTTAATAAGTGCAACATCATTGACCTGACTTGTCATCAAACATTATCAATATGACCATAGCATACAATCACTTAAAAGACTTGTTAATGGATGAATTGAGGAATCACCAAGTTCAGCTGGTGAAAGTTAATGGCTGTTTATAGTTTTGTACTCGAGTAAATGCGCAACACAGTAAACTTGACTTTCTCTGAAAATTTTATGTATATGAGCACGGTTGATTGAAAACTGATAAAAAGGCTTAAGGCCTGTTTATTAATTTTTGTGCCTCAGTCAAAACGCAGTACCATAACCTTGGCATGTTATCGAAACCTTATGAATACGTCGGACTAAAAATTCCTAAAAAAAGTTTACGCCTAAAGTCTTGTAACTAAAGTTTTGTGACAGGGTAAAACTGCAACATTAATAACTTGACATGTTATGTTAACGTTGTGAATATGAGCACGGCGGATTAAAGATTTCAACAAATAGCCTTCGGGATTAATGTGTTGTAGCTGAGTAAAAATGTAACATTATCTTGATTTTCTATATAAACCAAACTACGTGCTGAAATGGCCCAACTATATATACGTATACTTCAACCATATACCGAAGCGCTGACAAGGTGAAAACAAAAGTGCAATTTTGTACGGTCTCCTAACATTTTATGGCCAGCCTACATGGAAGTGGACACCTTGATATCAAAAACATACTTTTTGTACGGTCCACAACAAATAGCAATGGACACGTCGCAATCTTTGGGGGGGGGGGGGGGGGTTAACGACCACCGTGATCAATTCAGTGGGCTATAAGCAGTCGGACATTCCGAATTTTGGGCCGCTGGTTCCTGGGAAGGGGGACAGCCAGTGCCAGAAGTCAAGCACAACGTCCATGATTCACCGGGATTTGAGCCAGGATCCTTCTCGACAAGTGGTCAGAAGCCAGCGCCTAGATCACTCCGCCGCCGTAGCGGCACACGTTGAAATGTATTTTTCATACGGCCCCTAACGCTCTTATATGGACATACTAGATTGAACTGGACGCAAATAAATCATTAATATAATTTGTACTAGCAGGGATACCAGTTATTTGCCAGGTAAATATTACTATTTGTGGAATCACCAAGTTCAGCGGGTGAAAGTTAATGAATGAAAAAGATATTCCTGCAATTTTCCAGTAAACTTATTTTAAATTTTTTGATTTATTTAATTTAATTTTGCGAAACAAAAAAAGAAAGAAAAAGGAATGGGAATACTTACCTTCTAGGAGACATCTATAGAACTGCCGTACATCTGGCGTGTGCTTCTGTGAATCCCGCGACACAGAAATGCAATGTACCTATGTGATGTCGCATGCATACGACTTCACATTGGCATTGATCATCAAAGGAATGGGAATACTTACCTTCTAGGAGACATCTATAGAACTGCCGTACATCTGGCGTGTGCTTCTGTGAATCCCGCGACACAGAAATGCAATGTACCTATGTGATGTCGCATGCATACGACTTCACATTGGCATTGATCATCTTTTTCTTACCGTTTTGAATTTTGAATATCTGGAACTCTCTGTTTACATTACATTATATTTCTTTCTGATAAGCCGTTCGTTGGTAGTGAAAGCTAAACTATATAGATTTGTGTTTTTAATACACCATTAAACGCATATTTTTTCACTTTATTGTTATCTACAGTCCCTAACTTAGACCGTAGGTTAGTTAGTTAGTTAGTTGGTTGGTTGATGGTTTATGGTGCAAGGCCCTCAAAGGGCCAAAGAGCGCCTTAGAACGTAAATAGGGTATTCTTAAGAGTAAAAAACGGAACTTTTTACGAAAATTTTGCATGGGGCTACCTTGACCCGGGCCCCGACCCCTTCCAAAAACCGTCTACCGTCTAAGTTAGATAACCATAAGTAGTATACCAAATCTGGTTGTCCTAAATTGAAAACTGTAGATTTTACGAAATTTTTATGAGGAGGGGGAGGGGCTCTCACCCCGGTGTTCCAGCCCCTTCCAAAAACCGTCTAGCGTCTAAGTTAGAGTACCATGAGATAGTATGCCAAATTTGGTGGTTCTAAATTGAAAACTGTAGATTTTACGAAAAACTGTTTATTCGGGGGGGGTCTGACCCCCGGGCTCCAACCCCTTCCAAAAACCGTCTAGCGTCTAAGTTAGAGTACCATGAGATAGTATACCAGATTAGGTGGTTCTGAATTGAAAACTGTAGTTTTTAAGGAAATTTTGTATGTGGGGGGGGGGCTCTCACCCCCGGGTCTTGACCCGTTCCAAAAACGGTCTGCTGTCTAAGTTAGAGTACCATAAGATAGTATACCAAATTTGGTGGTTCTAAGATGAAAACTGTCGATTTTACGAAATTTTTAATGGGGGAGGCTCCGACCCCGCGGGCTCCAACCCCTTCCAAAAACAGTCTAGCGTCTAAGTTAGAGTACCATGAGATAGTATACCAAACTTGGTGGTTCTAAATTGAAAACTGTAGATTTTGCGAATTTTTATGAGGGGGGCCCTTACCCCCGGGCTGCAACCCCTTCAAAAAATCGTCGAGCGTCTAAGTTAGAGTACCATGCGATAGTATGCCAGATTTGGTGGTTCTGAATTGAAAACTGCAGTTTTTAAGAAAATTTTGTATGTGGGGGCTCTGACCCCCGGGCCTTGATCCGTTCCAAAAACGGTCTACTGTCTAAGTTAGAGTACCATGAGATAGTATACCAAAGTTCGTGGTTCTAAATTGAAAACTGTAGATTTTACAAAACAAATTTATTCGGGGGGTGTCTGACCCCCGGGCTCCAACCCCTTCCAAAAACCGTCTAGCGTCTAAGTTAGAGTACCATGAGATAGTATACCAAATTTGGTGGTTCTAAATTGAAAACTGTAGATTTTACGAAAAAGTTTTTATTCGGGGGGTCTGACCCCCGGGCTCCAACCCTTCCAAAAACCGTCTAGCGTCTAAGTTAGAGTACCATGAGATAGCATACCAGATTAGGTGGTTCTGAATTGAAAACTGTAGTTTTTAAGAAAATTTTGTATGTGGGGGGGCTCTGACCCCCGGGCCTTGACCCGTTCCGAAAACGGTCTGCCGACTAAGTTAGAGTACCATAAGATAGTATACCAAATTTGGTGGTTCTAAGATGAAAACTGTAGATTTTACGAAATTTTTTATGACAGGGGGGATCCGGCCCCGCGGGCTCCAACCCCTTCCAAAAACCGTCTAGCGTCTAAGTTAGTTTCATGATACCAAATTTGATGGTTCTGAAATGAAAACTAGATTTTACGAAAACTTTGTATGTATGGGGGGAGGGGGGCTCTGACTCCCCGGGCCTTGACCCGTTCCAAAAACAGACAACCGTCTAAGTTAGAGTACTATGAGATAGGATACCTGATTTGGTTTTTTCTGAATTGAAAACTGTAGTGTGGGGGGCTCTGACCAACCGGGCCCCTGACCCTTTCCAAAAACCGTCTAAGTTAGAGTACCCTGAGATAACATACCAAATTTGGTAGTTCTAAATTGAAAACTATATCTTACGGCAATTCTCCTCCTCTCTGCAACCGCTTCCCAAAACCGTCTACAGTCTAAGTTAGGATACCACGAGATAGTATACCAGATTTGGTGGTTCTGAATTGAAAACTGCAGATTTTACGAAAATTTTGTATATGGGGGCTCTGTCCAACCGGGCCCTGCCCCGTTCCAAAAACCGTTTACCGTCTAATATTTTTAGTGCCAAAGAAAAACGTAATATTCCTATCCTGTCTGCGTGTCCAAACTTTATAAATTTGATCAGGGAGCAAGACGTTCGAAATCGTACGTTTTCCTGCATTCGTTTTGTATGTAACCAAAATCTGTAAACGCGACGAATTGACGTAGTCGACGAATTGACGTAGTCGACGAATTTGTCCGCGACGAATTGACGCAGTCGACGAATTGACGCGCGACGAATTAACGCGCGACGAATTGACGCAGTCGACGAATTGACGCAGGCAACGAATTGACGCAGGCAACGAATTGACGCAGGCAACGAATTGACGCGCGGCGAATCGTCGCAGTCGACGAATTGACGCAGTCGACGAATTGACGCACGCGACGAATTGACGTAGAACCTACGGAAAACCTGTTTTAGTGTCCAAGGGACCATCGCGCCCAGCTAACTCCTAACAGCTGACACTTCTATAAAAATTTTACCTATAGTGCTTTATCAGTCGCTCCGCAGGACAGCACCGGAAGCTTTAACCCTTTTAACTGCTGGAACGAATTATCACGGGGTTAACAAAATGGGTTGAAATCAACTCGAACGAATTCATTTAGGGTATGTTTTTGTGGTCCTGAATCTCAGCTCATAGGAGTTACCTTAAAAACTAGAGCATAAAAAATGTTGCTTTCGTCCTTAGGTTCGTTATTCAGACTCGTCATTCAGGCTTATGATTGGCATAAATCTTCTGTGACAAATTAACTGATAAAGGGTTATACCAATGAAAACGAATTTAAGGAAGGAGACAGAAGATGTTTCGAGGTTTGCATGAAATTAAAACTGAGTATAAATAAGGGAAAAGCCAAAGTCATGGTTTTTGAGAGAGCAACTGGTAGTGCTGAATGTAATATGAGTTTAAACGGCATAGTGATTGACCAGGTGAATGAGTTTGTGTATTTGGGAAGCATGTTTGACAGAGAGAACAAACTGGATGGTGAAATTAGCAGGCGAGTGAATTCTTCATTGAAAGCCATGGCTGCTTTGGGAGATTTTCACAGGAATGATGGGTTCTCAAGAAAGTCCCGCATGGCTGTGTATGAAAGTGTAATTGTTCCTACTCTGATTTATGACATTGAAACCTGGGTACTGCAGAAGAAACATATGAGGCGTTTGTGTGTTGGAGAAATGTGTTACTTACGGGGGGGGGGGTTGTAGCAAGACACGTTGTGATTGTGTGAGGAATGAAGATGTGTTGAAGTTGCGTAATGGGAAGCAAAATGCTGTTAGCAAGGTGGAGCTAATATGATTCGGTGATTGGGCCATGTTAAACGAATGAATGATGAGATGTTTACTAAGAAAATCTTTTTAGCCCAAGTGGCAGGAAAGAAAGGCAGAGGAAGGCCAAGGAAGTCATGGGAGGATCAGATTCAGGAGTGTCTGCATGAGGAAATGTTTATGAGTTGGAAGTATAGAAGGCCTTGTGTACGGCGTGTGATGGATGTCAGTGAAGCCAGAGCTGTATGTCAAGATCGCTGTAAATGGAGAAATTTGATACGGCAACAGTAAGTAAATATTATCTGGTAGTTTGTATTTCTTTGTGGAGTTAACCTCTGAATCTCAGAGAATAGCTTAGTGATAAGTATATATGTATGAGAGATGTTTGAATCACATATTCTTACCCAGTTGTATGATGTTCGTGTCAGGGGGACTGGCCTTTCCATGTCATGTTTCGAGTCATCGTACAGATAATATAGGACTAAAAGGGAGAGCTTATCACATGTGACAGGTATATTTTCGGTGCTGCTGAGATGAAAGATACATGTAAGGTAAACAGTTTTGTCGTAGCTTTCGTAAAACCCCGTTTCTGTGTAAACGTTTCTGTTTGGAGACAGCAAAACTTTTGGGCACCGTTTAGTTGAAGTAGATCGGCCGCTTAAAGGGTTAAATTACACCTCCCTCATCCCTATATTAATTATTAATATTAATTAAGTTACTTGTAAGTAGATAAGCAGTGCACAAACTTTATACATAATGATTGGTTACTATTAAAAACAAGGAGTCGGTTTCTAAAATTTTAAACAACTGTTCAAAGGTGTGAAGAAATAGTTTCTTTTTCTTTCAATGTGATCATGGAATCAGAAAAACAATATATTGCACACACACATATGTAAATAAGGGGGTGCGCTCGCGCGCGCTTGTGTGTGTGTGTGTAATTAATCTTTCTGGATAACCCCCCCCCCCAAACAGAAATCCTGGATACGTACATGTCTTGATGGCGTTTTGCTTATCAGATCCCAACAATAATAAGACAATATTGAGGGATTCCAGTTCCCCATACATTTTTTCTTGTTCCTGAAAATTCTATGTTTATTGAAACATTTCGAAATCCTGCAGATCCTGGTGCTTTCCCAAATGTTTGAATTACTTTCTTGAGCTGATCAATCTATACGCTCTTTATAAACGATAAGGCATAATCTTGTCAGCTCATGTGACTGTTACATTCGTATATTTTGCCAATCATTGTATGTGACTGTTACGTTCGTATATTTTGTCAATCATTGTATGTGACTGTTACGTTCGTATATTTTGTCAATCATTGAATGTGACTGTCTTATAGTAAACGTTTGCAATGTTTTGGCCAGTATGGGAATGTATTTTTTTTCGCCACACGGGCTTTTATCTCTTAACACTTTAACGCTATCCTTTGCTAACACTGGTGATTCGACAAATCTCAGGATGTCAGCAGCTAAGATACAGTTCCACGAAGCTTGTTAAATAAACTCAATCTGTCACTTAAAATCTGGGGCCGGTTTCTGTTGTATGTGTGATATCGTCGGTGAATCTTTCCCTTCTGCAACAAAACTTCAAGTACTATTAAAGCGTACGATAAGACAGAAGTTATGCATAGAAATCATATACTGAGTGCTCAAATTAATACGATCACCTGGTTAATATGTTGTTGGATCGCCTTTTGTTCTTAATATTGCTTTAATTCGTCTTGGTATGGACTCTGTTAAATGTCGGTAAGTGGCTTGAGGTACATGAGCCCAAATGCGATGAATTCAACCCTCCAGCTCTTGAAGATTTGATGGTAATGGATACATTTGTCTGGTGCCCTTTTCGAATTCAATCCACGTGTGCCCCATTGGATTGAGATTCGGTAATTGTGTAGGCCAATGTAGCAGGGAAATGTCTCCGTGATGCTCCTCACACAATTCGCTTACAATGTGAGCACTATGACATGAGCATTGTCCTGCTGGAAATATCCATCTTCATTGGGATAAAACCATCGACATAACTGGATAGACTTGGTCGCAACGTTATTTAATAACCTTGGGCTTCCAGACCTTGCTCCACATGAATCAAGGTGTTCAAACACTCCCAGGAAAACATGCCCCAGAGTATAACATTGCCACCGCCAGCTTAAAGACTAGTGACGATGCGAGTTGCGTCCGTGCTTTCGTTCTGCTGTCTTCATATCCTCACCCTTCCATCTGTATGGTGCAGTTGAGAACGTGATTCGTCGGACCACATTACCTTTTTCCACTTATTTATTGTCCAATTCTTGTGCTTCTGAGCAAACTTTAGGCGTTTCTTCTAGTACTCTTCAGAGAGCAATGACTTACGGACAAATCTTCTGCTTCTTCAGCCCATACGATGTAACGTGCTGCGAACTGTACGGTGAAAGACCATCAGACTTGATCCCTGATTCAGATTATGTGTGATCTGAAGAAATGTTGGCCGTCTGTTGGACTGAACTAGTCTGTCTATACTCTCCGCTCAGCTCGAGCATCCAGTAGCCGTTGACAACCACGTGCCTTGTTCTCAGACCCGGCTTTTTGAATGATGGGCCACTCTCTGTAAATTTTAACAAGTGCTACCCTCGAACATGTCACAAGTGCACCTGTTTTGCTAACGCTTACACCAATGCTTCGAGCACCCACGATGATTCCACTTTCAAAGTCCTTCTGATCGCGTCTTTTACCTATTATTTCTTGCGCAATGCACTTCATTAGACTCTTCATGCCTTCGGCGTTTCATTTTATACCAATTCAGCCATCTTGCGTCACCAGCATCTACGGGATAGCTACTTTGCGTAAAATGGTATAAAATGAAGCATTACTGTTTGTGAAAATTGCAACACCAAGAAAGAATCGGGCTATTCAAGTGATATTTATATCCCTCAGGTCATTAGAGATAACTGATTACATGTGTAGAGCCATGCAAGATATTTTTACTTAAAAACTCAGTAGCGTGTAAAACTACCTCATGTAACAATAACAGCCTCTACATGATGTGGCATTGAATGGAAGAGATTTTTGGTATGGTTCTGATATCTTCTACCCGAGATCAGAATTCATTCGTGGAGACCGGCGGAGGCGCTTGACTGGCCAGTCGCTCAGCTACCATGTCCCAAACATGTTCGATCGGGGACATATCCGGCGAACGTGCAGGCCAGGGAAGAAGCAGTATATGCTGTGCATAGGCTAGGTCTTGGACATTCCGGGCCACATGCGGACGAGCATTATCCTGCTGAAATACTCAACTCTGAAGGAAGGGTTATCATCTTTGCCTCCAAAACATCCCTGATGTATCTCAGGCAGTTGGGGGTTCCCTATATTTGTATCAGGCTAGATCGCTAACTGAATCCAGTCTCGCACCAAACCATGACGCTTGGCGTCGGGCCAATATGAAGTTGCAACTTTGCACGCTGCAAGGTGCCGTTCTTCACGATGTCTTCGAACACGTACGCGACCATCATGGTGCATCAGACTGAATCGTGACTTGTTGGAAAACACGATCGGTTGTCAATCAGCGCGCTCCAAAACATCCCTGATGTTTTGGAGTCTTCCTATTGCACTCTAAAGCGTCAGTGGTTGTGAGGCAAAAGATTGCGCTCCCAGAAATCAGTCCTCTGTTAAACAGACTACGTCGAACTGCGTGCTTGTGGCCAAAGCCTGGCTTATGACAGTATTTCACTGTTGTGCCAACGCCGTGGATATCTATATGCGATCGGTCACTGCCATGCGGTAGAGGAGTCTGTCATCCCGTACACCTGTGGTGCATATCCTGTAAATTTCAAGCTGATACTAATACTACATGGTGTTGTAACGCTTTTTCACCGAATTTTGTCAAGCAACGAGCTGAAAGTCGAGTTCTAATTAACGTGTCAAGTTCTGACATAAGTATAGTGCGTACATGGCTACAAAGCTGTTTGTTTTCCTTTCATTTCCAAGCATTGAAACGTCTTCCTATCAAATGTGCTATCATAAATTAATATTGATAGTCCCTTGGAAATCCCCTTTATCACAATTGCGTCATAAGATGTGCATTGGTGAGAGATTATGTACTAGATACAAATTCATTTAATTTCCTTAGATGTTATTAAATGTCTTTCTACTTTTAAATAATTCGAATATTTGCCGCAAAATTTTAGAATCGTCGGAACGGAAGTTTTTCTATATGTAAATTGTAAATGATTTCTGCCGCCCCGGTGGCGCAGTGGTCTAAGCGATGGCCTCTGATCATTCATCAGAACGTGGTCCGGGTTCGAATCCCGGTAAGGCATGGATGCTGTGTTTGTTTTACGGCACTGGCTCTCTCCCTTCCCTGGAGCCAGTGACCCTAAATTAGGAACGGGCGACTGCTTATAGCCCATTGAGTTGCTCACGGTGGTCGTTAAACCTCCAATTAAAAATAAATGTTTTCTGATAAAAATATTTAGATAAAATAAATGTCTTAATCGATAAAAGAAGTACATAGATATCACTAAGCTGTTTTCTGATATTTAGAGGTTAGCTCCACAAAGAAATACAAACTACCAGATAAATTTTTAATTAATTATTTACTTACCGCTGCCGTATCAAACGTCTCCATTTACAGCGATCTTGGCACACAACTCGGGCTTCACTGACATCCTTTACACAACATACACAACGCCTTCTATACTTCATACTCAATCTTTTTCTCATTCAGACTCTCCTGAATCTGATCCTCCCATGATTTCCTTGGCCTTCCTCAGCCTTTCCTACCTACCACTTAGACTAAAACATTTTTCTTAGTAAGCATCTCATCATTCATTCTTTCAACATGGCCAAACCTCCGCAAAATATTAGTCTCCACTTTGCTAACAACATTTTGCTTCACATTACACAACTGCTTCTCTCAAAATAAATGTCTTGAACATTTCTTGATAAAATTTCACTGCATTGGGTAAGTAAGACGAGTATACTTATGGAAAGTAGAAGCAATTTTCCTGTATAAGTATGGCAAACAGTAAGGAATTACGAGCCTCAATATGCAAACCTTTCCGGAAGGTGAAACAATTTCACTGTCCGTTTTTTTAAATCGTAACTGCAGTCTGCCACACCGTTAGTAAGTTGTTTGCGAAATTCAAATTACTTTCCATTATTACTCTCTACTCCATACCGGCACCAAAGAACGAAACTAAAACGAGAGCTGATCTTTTTACGGTTGGTTCAGGAAAAATAAATTTCCAGGATCTAGACAGGTTGGGGAGTGAGGAAAGGACTCCTATTCCTGTTTGACAAATGATTTCTTTCTCAGAGCACATAACTCATGTTTTACGATGTTCTTGTTTTTTTCTTCGGAAGCAAGTTGTATTTTGTTTTTGTCCTTTTACCAATCCCAAACGGTTCCTGATAAGCGCCACATCATTTTTCTTCAGTCATATAACGAAAACTCAAACGAATAGTCGAAGAAAAAAGAGAACAGTTTGGTTTTTCCGCGTGAATGTGATGCTTTCAACTTGTATGTAAGAAATAAAAAGTCATATCATGTACCTTCAAGCAATAACAAAGGATTTAATAAAGTCTTTGAATGTCACGCACTTTATCTTTACACGTGTACAATCACCTCATTAAATAGCTTCACAGAATTTTATAGTATTTGTAATATACATGGTCGTATCAGAATAATATGCCCACCTACCAAATAATGGGAATAACCACCCTTGGCCCGGATGACAGCGGCGAGACGGCGTAGCATGGACGCAATGAGGCCCTGGGAGGTTGCCCGAGGCACACGTGCCCATTCGGACTGCAGCAGAACACGGAGTTCCCGGAGATGACGTGGATGTGGGTCGGCACATCGAACCTGTTGACCCAAATAGTCCTTCAAGTGCTCTATGGGATTGAGGTTGGGCGATTTCTCCGGCCAGTGTAGAACGGAGACATTGCTGTCGTGTTCGAGGAACCAGTCAAGCACCCCCTTAGCAACATGGCCAGGCGCATTTTCTTGTTGGTAGACACCATCTCCACCAGGGTAAACGTCCAACATGAGGAGATGCATGTGGTCAGCAAGGATGGACAGGTAGCCATTGGCGTTCTGGGACCCATCCAGTGGTAGCAACGGTCACGGGTTATATCAGGAAAACATACCCCAGACAAGCACAGTGCCATCGCCCGTCACTCTTCTCCTTGATTCGCCGGAGAGACCTTTTTCGCACTCTTCCATTCTCCAATGACGGAAGCCCCGTGCGAACTGTAAGCGTCGTTGCCGATGGACCTGGGATAACATGGGCGTCTTGACGCAGCGACAACTCCGGAGACCCGTACGTAACAGGGTTCGCCTTTCTGTTATCGGGGACACGTACCGAGTATTTATTTGCTTGGTCAATAGCTGCATTTTTTGCGCGTCGATTGCCGTTTAGCAGTCGACGGAGGCGACTTTCTCCTGTGGGATCGATGGCGTTTGGGCTCCGAAGTTATGACGTCGACTCGGTGTACCAGTGGTCCATTCTTGGTACACCCTTACTAGAGCACCTCACGAACAGCCCACGAAGTCCGCTGTTTCTGAGATGCTTCCACCCTTGGAGCGGTAGCCGATGATCATTCCTTTTTGAATGTCAGTCAAATCACTACCTCTGTCCATCGTGCTCACGTGACGCACAATGGCTCATCTGTCCTAGCCGGCCGCTTATATTTCCGTGTGGTCGCCCTTGTCACCTGCACTCTTTGACTCGCCTGGGCGGGTATACTGTGATTCCGGGGATGATCATATTATTCTGATAGGATTGTATTATTATAATACGATTATATCATTCTAATACGATTTATTCTCAAACGAATTAGGGGAGCAAGAGATATGGAAAGGAAAATCATGTGCGACTGACGTTGTTGAACGTAAAATATGTTTTTTAAGTAAATATTATTTTTATACAGTAGAATATTTAATAATATGCGTAACAAAAGCACATTAGCGAATTTTTACACAGTATTATCATTTAAAGCACATAATGTAATGTGCTACACAACAATATGCATATCTGTACAACAAGAAATTATATTTTGAAGTAACTGACCTCTAGTAGGATGTGTGGTATCCTCGAGCGGCTAAGACCACTGCACACCTGCGTGGCATGGAAGTGATGAGGTTATAGAAGACGTTTTGTCGGTATCTTCGCCACTACTCAAAGAGAGCAGTCTCCAGTCTACGAAGAGTCAATGGAATTGCCAGCCCAGCTGCAATGCGTCTGCCAAGTGCGTCCCGGGCAGAGATAGAAACGGGTTCCGGGTCAGCGGGGCAACGGGTCGTCAATTTCTAGCGGGTCAAACGGGTCGGGTCAAGGTGCTCCTGCCCCGATTTCATTTCCGTTTTATTTTTGAAAAGCAAAATAAAAGAAAAAAAGCGTTTTCGAAGAAAAATGCGCACTGTGGAATTTTGTGCTCGATACCGGTGCCCGTGGACTGAAAAATGATTTCACATGCAATACGAAGGAAGAGTGTTTTCACAAGGAAAAGTGTTCCTCCGTTTTGAGGGGCAATGATGAAACCAACAGCCACATTTTGGAAACTTTCGACTTATCACAAACTTGTGAAAATTGGTGTTGCTGTAAAACATATTCTGAAGCTTGCTATGTTATCAAGGAAACAGCAAAAACTGATATTAAACGTGTAACAAGTTGCTTAATTCAAACATTTTGACTGCAGCGACATCAAAATTAAGTGGAACAGCCTTACCATAACTGCGGAGGGACTTTTTGACTTAAGCAGATGTGTTTGAAAGCATGTGTAAAACAGTTAGGTTATGTCTTGCAAATGAAAGACGACAGTTTCAAAACTTCCTGTAAGTAAGCAAAATTATACGTTCCCATATTTGTTTGATTTTCATATAACCTAAGACACCCACTGCGAAGAGACTTTTTGAACACCCTGTATCATCATCATCATCATTGTCAACCATTATCAATCCACTGCTGGACGAAGGTCTCCCCAAGTTTCCTCCACAACGGTCTGTCTTGTGCCAGTCTCCTCCATGTCACCCCTGCATACTTTCGAATTTCATCCACCCATCTCCCATGTGGTCTTCTTCTGGGTCTTTTCCTGTCCCATGGAATCCAATCTAAAATTTCGGCTGTCCATCGATGATCTGTCCTTCTGGCAGTATGTCCAGCCCATTGCCATTTCAGAGATTTAACTCTGATCATGATGTCTTCTACTCTTGTCATTTTTCGGATCCACGAGTTCCTTTTCTTATCTCTCCTGGTTACACCAAGTATGCACCTCTCCATGCTCCTTTGAGTTGTCTGCAGCCTTTGTATGTCTCTTTTAGTTAAGGTCCACGTCTCTGCACCATACGTAAGCACTGGAAGGATGCATTGATCAAACACTTTTCTTTTAAGACATAATGGCATATTGCTCTTGAAAATTATGCTGTTTCTTCCAAAAGCTCTCCAGGCAAGTTTTGTACGCCGATTAATTTCTTCATCAATGTGACCCTCACTTGATATCTGCTGTCCAAGATAAACGTACGTGTCTGTTATCTCCAGCTTTTCTCCATCAATCGATAAATCTTCATTTCTTGTAAAAGCATTGAACATCACTTTTGTCTTCTGAAAGTTCATTTTTAATCCCACTTCTTTACTCTTGTCAGCAAGCTCCTGGATCATACTCTGCAGCTCTGATGGGCTAGTTGCAAAAATGACAACGTCATCAGCAAAACGAAGGTGGGTTAGATAATCTCCATTAATCTTTATCCCCTTGTTTTCCCAGCTCAGTGACTGAAAAACACCCTCCAATGTGGCATTAAAGAGCTTCGGAGATATGGTGTCACCTTGTCTCACTCCATTTCCAATTTTTATGTGTGTTGTATTTTCAAACAGCCTAATCTTTGCACTTGCATTTTCATAGATGTTATTAATAATATTAATGTATGCATCTTCAATACCGCAGGTTTTCAGAGCCATTGTAACTGCTGATGGTTTCACCGAATCAAAGGCTTTTTCATAATCGATAAAAGCCATGCACAATGGAAGTTCATATTCCCTCGCTCTTTCAATTAGTTCTCTCAGCACATGGATATGATCTATTGTGCTGTAGCCACTCCTGAATCCAGCTTGTTCTCTCGGTTGAGCCATGTCCAGTGTTACCTTCAAGCGGTGTGAAAGAACTTTAGTGAAGATTTTATAAACTACTGATAGGAGGCTGATAGGTCTGTAGTTTCCGAGATCCTCAATGTCACCTTTCTTATGTAGCAGGATAATTGTAGCGGTGTTCCAATCCTCAGGAATCTTTCCTTCATTAAAGCATCGAGTGAAAATTTGGGCGAGTACTGTTTCGATTTCTCCACTTGCATCTTGTATGATGTCTACAGTAATTCCATCTTCTCCTGGAGCTTTTCCCCGCTTCATGTTCTTGATTGCATGTGCAACTTCTGCTGGAAGGACTGGAGGAACTCTGGTACTGGTATCTTTCATGATGTCTGGAGTGCATGTATCATCCCTTTCATATAATTTGGAGTAGAAATCTTTCACTCTTGTCAAAATTTCGCCTCTATTTCTTGTTACAGAACCATCTTCTTTTCTCAGTGCCATAATCTGTTTTCTTCCCTTACTGAGATGTCCCTTTGCTATCTTTAGGCTTTGGTTGTTTTCAATTGCTTTCCTCACTAGTTCACAGTTGAATTTTCTTACGTCTTCTGTGATACTTTTTCGTACTGTCTTGCATAGCTCTATATATTCCACTTTGGAAGTCACATCTTCTTTAGTTGTCCTCATCTCTCTTCTTTTTTGCATCAACATTTTCGTTTTTCCTGATAATTTATTTACATGCAACTTGTTCTTAGACCCAGCTAATTTTGTTGCTGTTTCCATAAGAGCTTTGGTTACTTTTCTGTTAACTTCAGAGATGTCCACTTCTTCTGATGTTAGGCCTTCTAAAGCAGAGAACCTGTTCTTCAGTTCCAACTTGAAGGTATTATGGTGTTTTTTAAGGTTGGTTATGTCAATAGATTTTGTTTGTCTTATGAGCTTGCCACGTTCAAGTTTAGTGTTGAGGTGCATCTTACATCTCACCAATCTATGGTCACTACCTGTGTTGAACTTGTTTAGCACACTGCAGTCTTCTATGACGAATTTTTTGCTACACATAATAAAATCAATTTCACTTGTCGTCCCATTTGGATGTCTCCATGTCCATTTCCTGTGTAGCTTTTTCTTGAAGAAGGAGTTCAAGATGAAAAACCCTTCTGCCTCTGCAAACTCAACGAGAGTATTTCCACGCTGGTTTCTGTTGCCGTGACCGAATTTACCTACTGAAGTTTCATTCTGTTGCCGTTGCCCTATTTTTGCATTGAAATCTCCCATAACTATTTTCAAGTGCTGCTCACCTTTATTATTTAGATGGCAAATTTCCTCATAAAACTCTTCAATTTCTTCTTCAGGATGACTTGTGGTGGGTGCATAAGTTTGAATAATCTGAGCCTGGTATCTTTTCGAGAGTTGGATAACAAGCCGTGCAGCTCTGTCAGAGGAACTTTCAACTTCTACAACTTTATCCTTCAGTTTCTTGTTTATTATAAATCCAACACCACTAGTTCTGCCAGTATCTGTCCCACGATAGTAGAAGAGATGTCCACTTTTCAGTTCAACGAGATCTTCGATTGTCGGACTCCAGACTGAAACTCGACTCGTCAGAGAAGGAAACTTGACCCCACTAGTCGTGTTCCCAATGACGATGTTCTTAAAACCAGTTTCAACGGGCCGTATTGTGTTGTGCGGTCAATGACATACACACACACACATACACACACACACACATACACACACACACACACACACACACACGCCGTTGGTCTACGTGAATAAAGACCACCTTGATGAAGGGCATTGCAGACAGTTTGAGTTTAAAACCTACTACTGTTGACACGAGAAGCCCGAGCGAGTAGTATTTTGCCGTCAGTTCCCATGGGCTGTTAATAATAGATAACGATCGTCCCTTGCCGTAGTTGCTCCTGGGTGGCCTTGACTTTGCCTTCTTCGAACACTTCCCTTATCCTGGAAACGTATCGACAAACGGGAAATGACGCCTCTTGCACTCCAACGCCTTCTGCTACCACCAGTGTTGAATTTAGAGCACTTTTTTTTTGGGGGGGGGGGTGATTTACAAATTTTGAGGGGGCTGAAAATTGTTGACTGATTATATATACACTCCTAGCCACGCTAAATGCAACACCAAGAAGGAAGCATCCGACTGGTCACTGCTGGCTGAAATCTGCGCTCACGGCCCGGTAGCGGTCCGTTGGTGGCAGCGCCATCAGTTGGCAACCATTGGTGGACCCTGCAGCATCGCCGTGAATTGCGGACCTCCAAGCAAGTGCCACTAGTGGCCGATAGCTGGCAACCGATGCAACCCCAACACCAGGTGGAAGCAACGGTACTGCGCATGCGCAGAAGCAACACGTGCTGTGTCTCTCGTGGTGCCAGTTACTTGAAGACGACGATATCGCCATCGTGTTATTTTAGTGGATGTTAAGAAAAAAGGAAGCCATATTTAGAGAAGCGAATTTATTTCCTAATGAAATACTACGTCGACGAAGATATCAGATTAAGTTATTTTTAGAAGCAAATTCCTCCAGTCTTACAGCCATGAAATACACCCACTCCATTCTCATGAATAAGAAGTAATAATTTCTGTGTAATCTTTTGTTTTAACATATACTAAACGGCTTGAGACAACAGTCCTGGAAAAACATTAAAAAAACGTTTGTTGGAAAAAAAAAAAAAAGAATTATACGAGTACTAAATTTATCAATTATTTGAAAAAAAAAAAGCAATGATATGTGGATATAGTGTACTCATCCATGGAGTGAATACACAAGACTGGAGGAATTTGCTTCTAAAAATAACGAGGAGTAAAATAAAATATCTTTCCTCTTTAAAACAAATGTAGCTTCGGACAGCGGAAAGGAAAGATACAATGTTAAAAATGTAACATAATGTGACATGAACGGGCAAATAATTTAATTCAACAATCGCCTTTCAAGACGACAAGGACAGCACAAAACTTGGAAAGCGCCTTTAAGTTGGTACACTCCTTAAAAATGAGTGAAGTTCCCTTTATTTAAAAAAACTGTCGTTATGTTGAAAAAATAAATTTATGAATTATATGAAACTGACATTTATGAAAAATGCCTCGCAATACTGTAAAATTAAAGAGACAACCATTCGATTACATATTCCGCAGGAAAGAGACTCAACTTCAAGCTAACGCCTGGGCTTGGCAAATCAGTCCAGTTGGTAGAGCGCGCGCTTCCACACAGATAGCCCTTGGTTCGTTTCCCGCCAAATCCAAACGGGCGTTTTTCCGGTCTGTGGAGAAAATTTCCCCAGCGCATTGCTATAATTCAGGTTTCGTAAGGGGGATAAAAAAAGTTGTAGCTTTGGGAAACTGCGGTTATTCTTGATTTTTATTTTTTTAATTTATTTGTGTGGCTCCTACAGGGAAATTGGCGGACAAGATTCGGCAAGCCGTCACTTACGTCACGTGATTGCCGGCTGCCAATTCCGGGAAACTAGCAGACCACATTAGGCTAGTCATGTTTTTTGGCACGTGCTTGTAGGGACGCTGAAGGGCCGCTTGTGGCAGCTACTGCCTGTTTTTGTTTGTTTTTTTGATTGGAGGTTTAACGATCACCGTGAGCAACTCAATGGGTTATAAGCAGTCGCCCGTCCCTAATTTAGGGTCACTGGTTCCAGGGAATGGAGAGAGCCAGTGCCGTGAGACAAACACAACATCCATGCCTCACCGGGATTCGAACCCGGACCCAACTCGAACGAATGATCAGAAGCCATTGCTTAGACCACTGCGCCAAAGGGGTGGCTAGCTGCTGCCTGTGATGGATAACTGATGGCCCTGTTGTGGCATATGAAAACTGATGGGGGTGCCAACTGTTGGCCAACTGCTGGCCTGAACTAATGGCTCTTCTGTTGGCAGCCCGATATTTTAGTGACGGTTCGGCAGCGGCAAAATAGTGCTGGGCCATTGCTGGCCCAGCAAGACTGTTTTTGCTGGGAAGTGATTCCTAAATTTCTCAGAATTCGATGTTGTGCTGTTTCACGTCGCGATGCTCATGCCATTGCGACTGCGGAGAAAAAGCGCTTAAACACGGAAATTCGACAAAAATGTAGTTTCTTGGATTTACTGAACCGCAAGTCATACAATGCCTATCCGTATTTCACTAGGCTGACACATCCTATCGTCTTGGGTAAGTGTTTGACGATTTTATTCACTTCCCTTCAATATGAAGTATAAGCTGAATATCCCCCACACTACAACAGAGCCACCGCCAGCCTGCACTGTCCCATGTAGGCATACGGGATCCATTGTCTCGTATGGTTGTAGCCACACCCGTAGTTCGCTATCTTCCAGAAACAATTGGTACTGCGATTCGTTGGACAAGGCTACGCATTTGCAGTCATCTTGTGTCCAATGGCAGTGTTCCCGAGCCTAGGTGTGGAGCACAACCTTGTGTCATCGGGCCAGCAATGATACCCGGGTGGGTCGTCGTCTCCGGAACCTCATAGAACGCAAGGAACGTTGCACTGTCCGAGAGCTGATGTTATGTTGCGTAGCAGACGCCGGGCTGTCCGCGATCGTCCAAGACTTTTCTGCTGCCACACCAGTATCGCACTTTAGTATTTTCCCCTGAGTTTGTGTAGTACAGGTGCACCCTTGAAATTGTTG
This sequence comes from Macrothele yani, assembly GCA_039090855.1. NCBI lineage: Eukaryota > Metazoa > Arthropoda > Arachnida > Araneae > Macrothelidae > Macrothele > Macrothele yani. The sequence goes on from CM077004.1 coordinate 41,282,622, forward strand.
ACCGCGTGAATCCAAATTTCATGTTAATTTCAGAGATGAAGTGACCCATCTCTAGAGCGCCGACTCTCATCATCATCATCATCATTGTCAACCATTATCAATCCACTGCTGGACGAAGGTCTCCCCAAGTTTCCTCCACAACGGTCTGTCTTGTGCCAGTCTCCTCCATGTCGCTCCTGCATACTTTCGAATTTCATCCACCCATCTCCCATGTGGTCTTCTTCTGGGTCTTTTCCTGTCCCTTGGATTCCAATCTAAAATTTCGGCTGTCCATCGATGATCTGTCCTTCTGGCAGTATGTCCAGCCCATTGCCATTTCAGGGATTTAACTCTGATCATGATGTCTTCCACTCTTGTCATTTTTCGGATCCACGAGTTCCTCTTCTTATCTCTCCTGGTTACACCAAGCATGCACCTCTCCATGCTGCTTTGAGTTGTCTGCAGCCTTTGTATGTCTCTTTTAGTTAAGGTCCACGTCTCTGCACCATACGTAAGCACTGGAAGGATGCATTGATCAAACACTTTTCTTTTAAGACATAGTGGCATATTGCTTTTGAAAATTATGCTGTTTCTTCCAAAAGCTCTCCAGGCAAGTTTTGTACGCCGATTAATTTCTTCATCAATGTGACCCTCACTTGATATCTGCTGTCCAAGATAAACGTACGTGTCTGTTATCTCCAGCTTTTCTCCATCAATCGATAAATCTTCATTTCTTGTAAAAGCATTGAACATCACTTTTGTCTTCTGAAAGTTCATTTTTAATCCCACTTCTTTACTCTTGTCAGCAAGTTCCTGGATCATACTCTGCAGCTCTGATGGGGTAGTTGCAAAAATGACTACGTCATCAGCAAAACGAAGGTGGGTTAGATAATCTCCATTAATCTTTATCCCCTTGTTTTCCCAGCTCAGCGACTGAAAAACACCCTCCAATGTGGCATTAAAGAGCTTCGGAGATATGGTGTCACCTTGTCTCACTCCCTTTCCAATTTTTACGTGTGTTGTATTTTCAAACAGCCTAATCTTTGCACTTGCATTTTCATAGATGTTATTAATAATATTAATGTATGCATCTTCAATACCGCAGGTTTTCAGAGCCATTGTAACTGCTGATGGTTTCACCGAATCAAAGGCTTTTTCATAATCGATAAAAGCCATGCACAATGGAAGTTCATATTCCCTCGCTCTTTCAATTAGTTCTCTCAGCACGTGGATATGATCTATTGTGCTGTAGCCACTCCTGAATCCAGCTTGCTCTCTCGGTTGAGCCATGTCCAGTGTTACCTTCAAGCGGTGTGAAAGAACTTTAGTGAAGATTTTATAAACTACTGATAGTAGGCTGATAGGTCTGTAGTTTCCGAGATCCTCAATGTCACCTTTCTTATGTAGCAGGATAATTGTAGCGGTGTTCCAATCCTCAGGAATCTTTCCTTCATTAAGGCATCGAGTGAAAATTTGGGCGAGTACTGTTTCGATTTCTCCACTTGCTTCTTGTATGATGTCTACAGTAATTCCATCTTCTCCTGGAGCTTTTCCTCGCTTCATGTTCTTGATTGCATGTGCAACTTCTGCTGGAAGGACTGGAGGAACTCTGGTACTGGTATCTTTCATGATGTCTGGAGTGCATATATCATCCCTTTCATATAATTTGGAGTAGAAATCTTTCACTCTTGTCAAAATTTCGCCTCTATTTCGTGGTATGAGAGTCTCCGACTCTCATACCACGTTCGAAATCCCATAAATCCTGACAAGCTGCCATTCGAACTGCGAATGTTACTTGAGCATGTAGAGATACGTATCTGTCTCTAAATACACGTCATTTGCTGACGATACCATTTACCGCGTGGGTGTGTTGACATGTAATGAATATAGTAGCGCCCTACCCAGTTTTTTCATTGGCACCTCTCTGTGTACTTTTACTACAACTGCGAAGCTATTGCAGTGGAACCTCTACATTCGTCATTAATCCGGTCCTGAGGGACGGACGTATATAGAATCAATTTTTTCCATAGGAATGAACTAAAATTGGAATAACCCGTTCCCAGCTCCGAACCTCATACATAAGTACTGTAAATAAAAATTTAACCAGAACTTTACCTTTATTGGGGAGCGATGATGGCCTGAGCTGAAGAGGACAAAAGGCATTATTGTATTGAAGGGGAGTCGCCTTCCATTGAAACATCAGGTAACTCCAATTCTGGTGTTCGATGCATTTTTTGTCTTTTTCCCGACTATTCACTAGCACTCGACTTACAAAAGAATTTGCCCAATGTTGTCAGTCTTATCTGTTTTTTTAAAAATTGTCCGAAAGTCGCCAATCACATTATCATTGAATGAATTTATAATTAGATTAACTACGGCACTGTTCGGGTGCCACTTCTCGACCATACTCTCCTTTTTGGTTGTTTTTCTTTCCTACACTTTTTTTGGGGCCATGGTCACTTTTTTTACAAAGATAACTGCAAAAAACTGCTGACGCCCCCAGTGGCGCAGTGGTCTAAGAGATGGTTTCTGATCATTCGTCCGAAAGGGGTCACGGTTCGAACCCCGGTCAGGCATGGCTTTTTTGTCTTACGACACTGGCTCTCTCCCTTCCCTGGAGTCAGTGACCTTACATTAGGGACGGGCGACTGCTCATAGCCCATTGAGTTGCTCAAGGTGGTCGTTAAACTTCCAATCAAAAACAAAATGGTTTGAAAAACACATTCAAAGAGATAATAACAAGTGATGCACGCTGAACTATCTCACAACGCAGACTGCTGGGGTATCACACGGGGCTGGCTGTCTGACCGCGTGGGCGATTATCACTCGGGGCTGGCTGTCTGACTGCGTGGGCGATTATCACATGGGGTTGGCTGTCTGACTGCGTATGTGGTTATCATACGGGGCTGGCTGTCTGACTGCGTGGGCGGTTATCACATGGGGCTAGCTGTCTGACTGCGTGGGCGGTTATCACTCGGGGCTGGCTGTCTGACTGCGTGGGCGATTATCCCTCGGGGCTGGCTGTCTGACAGCGTGGGCGATTATCACATGGGGTTGGCTGTCTGACTGCGTGGGCGATTATCACATGGGCCTGGCTGTCTGACTGCGTGGGCGGTTATCAAATGGGGCTGGCTGTCTGACTGCGTGGGCGATTATCACATGGGGCTGGCTGTCTGACTGCGTGGGCGATTATCACTCGGGGCTGGCTGTCTGACTGCGTGGGCGATTATCACATGAGGCTGGCTGTCTGACTGCGTGAGCGGTTATCACACGGGGCTGGCTGTCTGACTGCGTGGGCGATTATTACATGAGGCTGGCTGTCTGACTGCGTGAGCGGTTATCACACGGGGCTGGCTGTCTGACTGCGTGGGCGATTATTACATGAGGCTGGCTGTCTGACTGCGTGGGCGGTTATCACATGGGGCTGGCTGTCTGACTGCGTGGGCGATTATTACATGAGGCTGGCTGTCTGACTGCGTGGGCGGTTATCACTCGGGGCTGGCTGTCTGACTGCGTGGGCGATTATCCCTCGGGGCTGGCTGTCTGACAGCGTGGGCGGTTATCACACGGGGCTGGCTGTCTGACTGCGTGAGCGATTATTACATGGGGCTGGTTGTCTGACTGCGTGGGCGGTTATCACACGGGGCTGGCTGTCTGACTGCGTGGGCGATTATCACATGAGGCTGGCTGTCTGACTGCGTGGGCGGTTATCAAATGGGGCTGGCTGTCTGACTGCGTGGGCGATTATCACATGAGGCTGGATGTCTGACTGCATGGGCGGTTACCACACGGGGCTGGCTGTCTGACTGCGTGGGCGATTATCACACGGAGCTGGCTGTCTGACTGCGTGGGTGATTATCACATGGGGCTGGCTGTCTGACTGCGTGGGCGGTTATCACACGGGGCTGGCTGTCTGACTGCGTGGGCGATTATCACATGGGATTGGCTGTCTGACTGCGTGGGCGATTATTACATGGGGCTGGCTGTCTGACTGCGTGGACGGTTATCACTCGGGGCTGGCTGTCTGTCTGCGTGGGCGATTATCACATGGGGCTGGCTGTCTGACTGCGTGGACGATTATCACACGGGGCTGGCTGTCTGACTGCGTGGGCGATTGCACGAGGCTAGGATGACCATGTGGTAGGTGACTTTTCGTGACGAATATCGGAGCATTTTTGTTGCCGAAAAGATGTGACGAATATATGGGCTGACTAATATAGAGATCCCACTGTATATCAGTTTTCGTTCCTTGTGCTATACCAGCGTACTAAACCAGTGGAACTGCGTATCTCCCGAGAAGTACTAATTTAACAACTCAATACTTTGCAATTTAGTCGTCACAAAAATATGATAACCTTTCACGTTTTGTATAAAAGCAAAGGATTTAATCCCATTTTATAAATCTTTTCTACTATTTATAAAACATTATTGTTGCTTTTAATGGGATGACGTCTTAATAATGCGATTCCGTCTGCCTTTCGAAAGCAGCTTGGTAAACTTCAAATTGCCTGTAGGCATCACAGAAGGCAAAGCTTTGCAGAAGTTTGCTAAAAAAGATAAGGATATAATAGCGCCCATTAAAATTTAGCTCACTTTAGAAAGTTTTCGGAAGAGGTTTTCATTTATAAACGACACAAATACCGTTAAATGCATTTATTGATTGGCTATAAACGTTGCTACACTTTACGCTACAGATCTATATTTCAGATGGAAGAGACCACTGGCTTCGACAAACCGACCGTAGATTGTTACCGAACAAAGTACACATTCGCGTATTTAGGAGACATCCCAGTTTCCTGACTCATCATTACTGAGAGAAAGACTAGCGAAGTCAACTGCCCGGAGGTGTTTTACTTTACTGTTTATGTTACTGAGATCATTCGATATCGAGTGATTCTTTTGAACATAACTTCTGACTTTCTTTCTTCGTGTCGAAGAGAAAGGAATGTCCTCCGGAAATATCTAAAAATTCTTTTCGGATCTGTTCTGCCGTCAGTTTACGTGCCGCTGTTAAAACCATCCCTGCTTCTATAGATACGTGTTCGGCTCATAAACTTCCAGATAAACCGGTGTTACCTCCATATCGTTTTTAAGCGTTTATAGTGAATATCGTAAATTCAGTCGCATAGGTTTTTCATGGCACATAAAATACCAAGGTGATTTTATTTTCCAATGTTACAGCATTTCGGAATCTGTTTCAGAAAGAAGTGAATTCAACGTAATTCAAAGAATTGTACAATACATTCAGGCGGGAAAAGGGACTATTACAGCATAAAAGATATTTGCTAGTGGCAAGAATCGAACCCCCCCCCATCCTTCTGCTCCGGAGCCGAGTGCCTTCCCAATTAAACTACACCGACGACGTTTGCCGTTGCAGTTTTTGTTATTTTGACATGTGCGTTACCTCTGAGGTTGGCGCGTCACTTATATTAGCCGGCAAACCACGCTTGAAGGAGAGCTCACTGTAGAACACGGAATTCTGACTAATTCCAGAAGATGTATGGAACTAACATAGCACATGTCACGTATATCTCTCCTTGAGAAAGAGCTGGGACTGAATCGTAGGTTTCCTGGTCAGCCGGCAAAGCACGTTTGAAGGAGATCTCACTGTAGAAAATGGAATTCTCGCTCATTCCAGATGATGTGTGGAACGAACATCACACATTTTTCGAAAAACTCAAGGACCAGGAGATTTGTTTTACGTTCGGACGCCAATGTGAAAACACAAATTTGCTGTCGGTTCAAAACGAGCCCACCTGCTCCGACACCGAATGCTTTCCCAGTTGCTACACCTACAACGTTTGTCGCTGTAACTTTGCCGTTTTGATATGTGCGTCAGTTCTGGGGTAGGCACGTCACATTGTATGATTCAGAGAATCTTACAGTACATTCAGACGAAAAAATAATATAAATTTAATTCGCATGTAGCGCAGCCTCTTTCGAAGAGAGTTTGTTGGATATTTGACGGCAAATCAGTCAGATGGCGACTCTTGATTTCCGCAGTAAAAATATGCTTCGTTTATTTTTTTGTGAGCACATCCACACAGACCGTTGAATGTCACAGATGTCACTGTAACATCATTGTATATTCAAAGTAGTTTACACAGTCGAGAACATTATTACGACCACCTCCTACTTTTGACGTCAATAGCGCGTATCCAATGAAAGAACGCGCGTGTCGTGAGCTGGCTTGGAGGGTATATAAGGTGTGCTGTAGGCAATCTGAAAAACATATCACTTGTTGCTCTCATGGATAAAAGGAGCTATTTATAAGATTTTCAAACAGAAATTATTATCGGCTTTCGGGCCAAGGGTGGCAGTATTTTTGAAACAGCGCAGTTTGTGAACTGCTCGTGTGCTTCTGTGCTTAAAGTGTATCGTGATTGGAGAAATGGCATCATTGCGAATAAGCGACGGTGGAAACTGCGGAGCACCACGTGCCATTGACGTGAGGAGTGAACATCGGCTTCGAAGGTGGGTGAGGGTCGATCGACACGCTACAGTGAAGCAACTCACTGGCCGAATAAACCAGGGGGCTACCGGAAGTGTGTCAAAAACAATAATTCATCGAACCTTGCTGCGTATGAGGCACCGATGTAGACGGATGGCCACTGCACTTATGGTAACGAAGGTGCATCGGCAGAAAAGGCTTGTATTTACACGGCAGTATCGAAATTGGACCTCCGGTAATTGGCAAAGGATTGCCTTCTCCGATGAGTCACGTTTTCTGCTTCATTGAATGGATGGATGCTGTACTATAAGCATCGGAGAACAAACACATTTCAACCATTGCTGGCAGAAAACAAGATGGTGGGGGAAGCGTTATGGTCTAGGGAATGTTTTTGCGGCATTCTCTGGGTCCACTCATACTTTTGGAAGGCATTATGGACCGAATTCGTTATGAATCCATCCTTGCAGACCACGTATACCCATACATGCTGATTGTCTTCTCTGGGGTGGATGGGATCTTTCAGTGCAACAATGCGACGTATCACACAGCTGGAAATGTACGAGGGTGGGAGGAAATATAAGATGAAGATTTCAAGGTACTTTCCTGGCCCACTAATTCCCCAGACTTTAATCCAATTGAACACCTGTGAGACCACCTCCATCGTGTTGTTCGCCCTATGAATCTTCCACCACGCATCCTCCAGCAGCTGTCACATGCACTGCAGTCAGCATGGCTCCACGTGCCTGTGAACAGCATCAAGCACCTTATTGAGTCACTCTCAGCCCTTCTTGCTGCTGTCCGCCGTGCACACGGCGGCTACTCTGGATATTACCTGGTGGTCACAATAATATGACACGACCGTGTATAATCTTACAAAACATGCTTTACGAGAGAAATCATAACTTATTTATCCGGGAAGTCATGCCGCCCCGATGGCGTAGTGGTCTCAGCGATGCTTCTGATCATCTGTCCAAGATGGATCCGGGTTCGAATCCCAGTGAAGGCATGGATGTTGGGTTTGTCTTCTGGCGCTGGGTCTCTCCCTTTCCTGGGACCAATAGCCCTGAATTATAGACGGGCGACTGCTTATAGCCGACTGAGCTGCTTACGGTGGCCGTTTAACCTCCAACCAAAAAAATCATAACTTACTTATCCGTCATGCGGACAGTCATCAGTCGTGAAGTCTGCACATTTTGCATAAGGTTGAATTTTCCCTTGCTCCTCCAGTCCTGCAGAATTGCACAGGAAATACTTCACATTTTGTAATTGGCGAACGTGGTACAAGGAAATTTAATCGGTTTAGAATTAGAATATAATCGATCCCTCCGTTGATGACACCATTCAGAATCTTAAGTTGGAAAGCCTTCTAAAGAAGTCATTTCCAAAGCTGGCAGGTCAGCAGTCGGGATGTCCACGATATCAAAGAATATCTAACTGTGAAGAAGTTAAGGCTCGGCGAGGCGTAACTAGCGACGCCATATCTTAAGAGGTAAAATGCAGTGCACAGAAGCCAACGTACATACTGATGCCGGAGCAGACTGCGCATGCGTATTTCTGTTGACTTCAATTCTTTGGATAAAGAACAGTCAGCCGAGCTACTCACAGCACGTGATTGTTACCTTCTCGGTAGCATAATCACTTCGCAAATCGGATAGTTAATTTTGTTACGCCAATCGGGCTAGTTAAGACTTTTGTTTGTTCTTCAATTTTTCAGAAACATGTTCAGTAATGCCAAATACTAGGGAATGTCTGCATTTTGTACGGATCCTTAGGCCTAACTGTAATATTTGCTAAAATTTAATTTAAATAGCAATACTAATGTTATTCCATATTTTTCTTACCAAAATAAGGGATGGGCGGCGGGATATAAGAAAACAGCAACATCAACAACAACAAAAAAACTGCTCTAAGCAAATAGTCATCAGATCGAAGGAAACCATCGTGGATCAAAGAAAAGTTTCACTGCCGTAGACCCCCCCCAATGTGTTTTGCTCCTGAATGTTAACTTTCCCGCAGAGCATATTACCTCTTAAGATGTGGTGGTGCTGTTGTTGCATGTTTTACGTTATCTCTACGAGAGTTGGCGTTCTTCACGCAAAGCTTTATATTTTTTGACGATATGCACTCCTTTAAATCCATGTAAAAGATGTATCTGTTTTGTACTTTTTCGATTTCATTTATTGGTATTACTAGAGGTGATATCCGGCGTTGCCCGGGATGGACATAAAGTTTGTTTTCAAGTAACAATGTAAATCGCACAATAAACAAAATCCTACCATTATGAATAACGCTCAAGTCAAGCCTCACGCCGTTCCATGGTCTATGCCGCCCTAGATACACTGGCTCTTTCCCGCTGATCCATAAGTCTTCGATCACGTTGTTCGGTTGTCTCACTCTCTCGAAGTAATTTTACTTTCTTTGCTTTTGGCTGAACTTGTCCGATGGGTTTGCGTTTTTTTTTTAGGCATTTCACCCCACTTGATGAAAATTTTATTATAAAAATCACAATTTTATAACGGCCGTTCTGAGCCCTAAAAACTCGAAATAGCAAACATGCACAATAAGGCACTTCCAGCATTCCGCATTCAGCTTTCTAGAGTGTAGATATACAACCTGATCACACCCAACGTGAAAGATAGTTCACGATAATATACGGAAATTTTTTTACTAATCTCGAAAACTAAACCCATTCGGATAATTCTTTCACCGTTGGGAAGCTTTCCGGAAGACATTGGCTATTTCGTTTATTTATTATTATTATTTATTATTTTTTATTATTTTTGGCTGTACTACCAAATAACATCGCTTTCAAGTAGTTTCCAATTTCCTATGTATCGTTCCGCTTTGTTTACATACAATCTGATCCCACCCAACGTGAAAGAAAGTAGTTCTCGATAATATACGGAATTTTTTTTACTGATCTCGAAAACCAAACCCATTCGGATAATTTTTTCACCGTTGGGAAGCTTACTTCTTTCCGGTGGATATAGACTATTTTTTTATCTATACTAATACCAATACTAATCTTGTATTTAAATTTTATGTATGAAGAAGACCGTCTGTTTTAACTTCAACTTAACCTTGATGCTATTTGAGAGGACCACGCCTATTGGTGGGAATCTGTAGCTCCACCCATATTTGAGACTCCTACGCCAATTGTTGGGAGTCTATTGAAACCTAATCCTTACAAAGAAAATACCATGGTAACACAAACACAAAAGTACTTATGACAATATGTTCCGCAGGTGCGTTGTGTTTTCAAAAATCGGACTCTTCCTCGTATGCCTCAACCGCGGAAGCTTGCGAGGAGCGAGGCGTCACCTGACGACCGTTGCTCTGACACGCGGAGTAATACCGCAGCAGCCGACTTGCACCCAGTATATGGAGGGTCCTGTAAAAACACATTTGACCCCCTTAGGGATGGAATTTCTAAAAATCGTCCCGCTTGTATTTTAATCTGCGTGATGAAGAGTATGTATGCCAATTTTTGTGCAAATCCATTAAACCGTTTAGGGACGTATGCGGAACAAACATACAAACTTTCACTTTTATATACACTGACGGAAAAAAAATCCCAACACCAAGAAGGTTTGTGTTAGATAAACGACAGTTGGTAGGCGGTGAGAGTACATCTGTAAGATGACGTCTATGCAAATTTCGCGCTCGGCGCATACGTGTGGCGCTAGTAGCGCCCCTCAGGAACATGCAAAGCAGGTTTGCTGTAAATACGCGCTGTAACGTTCGTGAGCGTTAGTTATCGTTGAGATTCGACGTAGGGTGTTGATGTTAGTCAAGAATGCCTTTAAGATGACGAAGAAGCCATTATCAACAGCTCACGGAGTTTGAACGAATTCGTGTAATAGGGCTACGAGAAGGTGAATTTTCTTTCCACAATATTGCAGAACGACTTGGCAGGAATGTAGCCACTGTGCATGATTGTTGGCAGCGATGGTCAATGGAAGGTACTGCCTCAAGAAGACCGGGTTCCGGCCGGCCACGTGGCACTACTGAGAGGGAAGACCGCCGTGTACGGCGTATGGCCGTGGCGCATCGTACTGCGTCTGCGGCAGCAATTCGAGCTGCAGTTGCCAACACAGTGACACAACGAACTGTTACAAATTGGTTACTTGAAGGGCAGCTCCGAGCCAGACGCCCTGTAGCGTGCATTCCACTTACTCCAAACCACGGCCGTTTGCGAAGTCAGTGGTGTCAAGCTACAGCTCACTGGAGGACGGAGTGGAGATATGTTGTGTTTTCTGATGAAAGCCGGTTCTGCCTGGGTGCCAGTGATGGCCGTGTGTTGGTTAGAAGGAGGCCAGGTGAGCGCCTGCAACCAACCTGTCTGCGGCCGAGACACACTGGACCTACACCTGGAGTTATGGTCTGGGGAGCAATTTCCTATGACAGCAGGAGCACTCTCGTGGTTATCCCACGCACCCTGACGGCACAGTTGTACGTCGGTCTGGTGATTCAACCTGTTGTGCTGCCATTCATGAACAGCATTCCAGGGGGTGTTTTCCAACAGGATAACGCTCGCCCGTATACCGCTGTTGTAACCCAACATGCTCTACAGAGTGTCGACATGTTGCCGTGGCCTGCTAGATCACCAGATCTTTCTCCAATCGAGCACGTATGGGACATCATTGGACGACAACTCCAGCGTCACCCCCAACCAGCATTAACCGTCCCTGTATTGACAGACCAAGTGCAACAGGCATGGAACTCCATCCCACAAACTGGCATCCAGCACCTGTACGACACAATGCATGAACGTTTGCATGCTTGCATTCAACATTCTGGCGGTTACAGCGGTTATTAATGTACCAGCATTTTACATTTAAAATGGCTCTTCTGGCGCTTACAATAAGCTGTGATCTTGAAACCTTAATCGATTAAATATGTTACCTATACAAATGTATTGCCGCCATTTCATTCCTCTACAACTATTTTTTCGTAGTGTTGGGATTTTTTTTCCGTCAGTGTATATATAGAGATGAGACTAGGACTCCAAATGGTAGCTGCATACTCTAATGAAGGTCTAATTGTAGTCTCAAAAAATGCGAATAAGTGTCTGAGGACCAGAAGAACACTAGACAGTTGCATAATTAATCCAGGCGGAACGTACAATTCTATGGATGTGGCTTTTAAAGTCCATGTTAGGGTCAAATATAATTTCCAAGTCCTGGACATTATTTGGCCAGCTCAGAGTATGATCATTAGCTTTATAGGCAAAAAGAATTGAACTTCAATTTCGCGAAAATGACATGAAATTTAGAGATGCTGAGGTGAAGATGGTTTAAAGTACAACACTGAAGCAGGTTATTGATGTTAGTTGCTGCTTCGGTAGCGCAGTGGTCTAAGCGTTGGCCTCTGATCATTCGTCCGAAAGGGGTCCGGGTTCGAATACCGTGAGGCATCGATGTTGTGTTTGCTTCACGGAACTGGCTCTCTCCCTTCCTTGGAACCAATTACCCTAAACTAGGGACGGGCGACTGCTTATAACCCATTGAGTTGCTCACGGTGGTCGTTAAACCTCCAATAAAAAAAATTATGTTAATTTGAAGGGAAAGACAATCATCAAGAGTTTGCATCAAGGGCGTACATTCAATATTTAAGGGGGGCGACGAGAATTGAAGATTTTGAAATCCACTGGAACAAAATAAAAGTTAATAAAAAATAGAAAAAAAAATAGTTGCTGCATCTTTATAAAATTATAGCATTTTTTTCGTATGTAAATCGCATTTCGACAGAAAACATAAAACAATGAAACACTTTTGGTATGTCCAAGGTCGCCATCAAAATGCACCCCTGGTCTGCACATTGCGATATAGCTTGAGATCATGTATGAAAAATAAGCAAGGGTCGTCAGAGTGGAAAGTTAGGTCATTGTTGCATATGGAAAACAATAGTAATCCTAAATTAGGGCCTAGGGATATCCCAGATGTGACAACACAGGGATAAGAACCATGGTTGTTATTAACAGCAGGCTGGTACCGGTTGAAAGATAGGACTTAAGTAGGACAACAGATTATCACTGATACCAAGACGGTTCAACTTCTTGAGCTGAATGCTATGATGAACCTTGTCCAGAGTCTTAATAAAGTCGGTGTATGTCACATCAATTTGTAGTCCTGTGTGAATATAAATGACGAAATATCATCTGTGGTGGGAAATAGCGCTAGTAAGCCTAAAGCGTTTCTTCTCAAATGCGTGTTATGCAGAGCTCAGGACACGTTCGAAGTGATCATACAGTTTAAAATAAATAAAAGGCAAAGATTTTCGCAAGGGCAGAAGTAATAGAAGAAGGTCAGTAATTCTCAATAGGGTCTCTGCTGCCTTTCCGGATATGTGGTTCAAGATATGGGACTAACAGTATCCCTCTAAATAACTTTCCTTGTGCATCTGTTTTCTTACGTAAATTTATTTACTCCTCGGTTAAACGTTTTCGCATTGAACAATACATTACATCCCCGAATAGCTTTTACAGTTTGGCAACCCTGGCAGTGTGTCAGAGCAACACAAAATGACTACTAGGAATACATGAAATGTAGAGTTAGTGGAGTTGTATAAATTTCGAGTGATTACGAGCAGATTGTTAAACGTTGTGTGACGTATATTCTAATTTAACCTTCCTTCTTAGCTTCTGTCTTCTTATGTAAATTTGGGTTCAATCACGTCAAACGTTTTACAGCCTGAACGTAACACTTCTCTCTCAACGAATTTGTGTTCCGGAAACTGGCAGCAGGTCAAAGTGCAATTACATAGTTCGAGGCAAAAGATATGAACGAATGTGATCGAACTTTGAGAGGCAATGCACGTATTCGGCTGAGAGGCAATGCATTTTTCCGTCTCGAATAAGGTGATTAGACACTGCGACTGATTTGAGGACAAAATTGCAGTAGTATCCCCAAATTTTGGGACATTATGAAGAAAGTATATCTTCAAATTTGGGAGCACATACATAATCAGACTAAATATACAAAACTTTTTGTCATATAACTGTATTGTTTCCAGTGAGGGATTTTAAATATTTGGGGCCCTAGGCCAGCAGTGCTTAGAGGCCGTCCTCTCCAACTAAAAATATTTAAGTGCATCACCGTTCATTTAGGCTATTTCATAAATTTTCTTTACGTACCTTTCTATAAAATTGCTAATGAATGTGTTTCATCATAACAAAGCACTGAGAGGAAAAGAAATATTTAACTATTTTTCCTATATTTAAATAAAATTTTAATGAAACAGCTACAAACTACAGTAATTTTAATTGACAAAAAAGTAAAAAGTCTAAATAAAGAGTCTGACGGCAATAAAGCTTTAAAATTCCCCTTGAATTATTATTATTATTATTATCAGTAATATTTGGTGCTGCCTCTTTTTAAAAGTTCAGTTGACGTTCTTTCATGGCAGCAAAGTCTTTAATGACATATTCAAAATCAAGTTCTCTTACAAGTTTAGCATTTGCAATAAGACTAGTCAAACTGGAGAGGATTCTCCATATGGTTCTTTACTCTTTTAAGAACACTAAAAGACCCTCCACTTGATGCATTAGAAGTCATCATGACCAGGAAAATTCTTAACGCAATGTCCACGTTAGAAAAGAGTGAATTGATTTTCTTCGCACGAGGATTTCCCATTTATTCGCACGGCTCCCAAAGCCCGGCGTCCTGAGTTGGCCTAGTCGGAAATCAGCCCCTGATTGTTTCACTAAGTTTGATGTTGCATCTTAAAATTTTTATGATAAACAGATATATGTCTTTTACAATGTTGGCGGTTTATACCGACGAGGCACAGCTGTGATGGAGAGAACATATTTAACAAAAGAGAAATATTTTACTTTAGATGCACATGCTGAAATAAGAACGAACTGCATAATCTTAATGTTTCTCTAAACAACGAACTGTATGTAGAATTTCATCATTTTATTGAAAATATTTGGTGGGAATTAGAACCAGTTCTGTTTGTTTTCAAGAAAAGCACGTCGACAACAGGTTACAACGAAAATTTATTTTAAGCGAAATTTTCATTAGAAACGTAAGGAACTTTTGATAAAGTCTAAATTTCAGGGCATTTGAGGACGAAAATCAAAATTCGGGGTCAATTTACGTCCAAACGGTGTCAGACGTTTTTGGGGACAGTAAACTAAATTCTAGGACTGTTCTGAAAAATTCGAGATTTATGCTCAGCTTAGTCTTAAAGGCAATGTGATTATCCGTCTTCGAGGCAGTGTTATCTTAATGACCTGAAAGCAACCTCAACTCTGGTAGTTCGTCATCAACAAATATAATGGACTATGTTTTTGGCATATGTTATTGAAGTCATGTTGATTATCTGATGCTCAAAAAGGCTTCCACGAGTAATCTGTGTTAGTCAACCTTCGATGCTGTGTCAATAACGATATATTATAAATCAACGAACGATGTACCTATGTCAAAGTATCCAGATGATTTAGCTTAAGTTGCTATATTCTGTTACCAAGCTATTTGATTGTGATGTGTCATGCTAATGATGTCTTGAGGAATGTAAAAAAAATATTGAAACTTTTGGCATTTTCTGGCCGTTGTGGTTTGTAATGTTTAAGTACACGGTCGAGTCGCATTACTGTAACTACCAGCTGATATCCAGAGTAACCGCCATGTGCAGCTTGGAGAACAGCTAGACGGGCTGGGAGTAACTCAATAAGGTGCTGGAATGTGTTCACAGATATGTGGAGCCATGCTGACTGCAGTGCATCTGCCGGCTGCTGGAGGGTGCGTTGTGGAGTATCCATAGAACGAACAACACGATCGAGGTGGTCCCACCGAAGCTCAGTTGGATTTAAGTCTGGAGAATTAGGGGACCAGGGAAATACTTTGAAATCTTCATCGTGCTCTTCCAGCCACTCTTGGACATTTCTAGCTGTGTGACATGTCGGATTGACGTGTTGGAAGATCCCATGCGCCCCAGGAAAGACACTTAGCATGTACGTGGTCGGCAAGGACGGATTCATAACGAATTCGGACGGATTCATAATTTCCACAGGTATGAGTGGACCCAGGGAATGCCACGAAAACGTTCCCCAGACCATAACGCTGCTCCCACCAGCTTGTGTTATGCCAGCAATGATTGAAGAGTGTTTGTTCTCCGAAGTTTCTTGCCTTATACGCCAACGTCCATCCGTTCGATAAAGCAGAAAACGAGACTCATCGGAGAAGGCAATCCTTTGCTAATCAGCGGAGGTCCAAATCCGATACTGCCGTGCAAATGTAAGCCCCTTCTGCCGATGCACCTTCGAAAGCAGAGGTGCATCGACCATCCGTCTGCATCGGAACTTCATACGCAGCAGGGTTTGCTGAACTGTCGTTTTACACACACTTCCGGTAACAACAAGGTTCATTCGGCCAGTGAGTTGTTCCACTGTAGCGTGTCAATTGGCCCTCACGCACCTTCGAAACAGACGTTCACCTCTCATATCAATGGCACGTGGTGCTCCGCAGTTTCCACGTCGCTTATTCGCAATGGTGCCATTTCTTCAAACACGATACACTTTAACAACAGCAGACCGCGAACAGTTCACAAACTGCGCTGTTTCAGAATGATGCCACTATTGGCCTGAAAGCCGTCAATCTTTTTTTGCAAATCTGATAAATCGCTCCTTTTACCCATGGTATCAACGAGTGATATGTTTTCAAACATAATCATGACATGATCATATGTAGAAGATTTTAGGAAGGGAGTGTCTGACCCCAGGTCTTAAACAACCCTTAGAAATAAGAAGGTAGGAGATTTGGTCTAGAGTGCCCGATAGGAAAGTGACGCGGAAGCGAAGTAGAAAGGGGAGGAAGACTCCCTTATTTATTACCGGATGGCCAGTACCCGTGGTCCGACGGCTTAACATGCCCATCCAACGCACGGCGGATATTTAGTGTCTCGAGCATTCGTACCTGCCTGGGATCGAACCTGAGGTCCTTTCCGTGGCAGTCACAAACGTTGCCCAATAGGCTACCCGCGGCCCATGTTTTCAGATTGCGTACAGTACACCTTATATACCCTCCAAGCCAGCTCACGACACGTCCCTTCTTTCATTGGCTAAGCGTTGTTGACGTCAAAAGTAGGAGGTGGTCACAATATTTTTTTAGTAAGAAGTGCAATAACAGATGGCATGTGTTTGCCAAAATGCTTCGAGGAGTAGGCTATAGATTGGCACCAAATGAACAGGAAAAGCCAACTCAAATCACATAACCGTGTGACTTGAAACATAAAATGTAATTAACGTTGCTCGACCCTTATGGTTAACAATGTAAAAAAATCCTCCAAAACCTACTCATATTAAATGAATTTATGACTCATCACGAGCAAAATATGCGAGACCAAAAGAAATACAACTACAACCTAAGCTATAAGAAAGAGCAAGACAACTCGTAAAATTATGAAACACATAATTGTCATACCCTACTCATATAAACATATGCATGTGCACATTAAAATAAAAGAATTGTATATAGATGAAAGCCTCTTCCTGCCGGTAAATAATTAATTAAATAAAACTTTCCCGCCAGTAAATTAATTAATTAAAATAAGCAAAACTGAATTAAAATGAATTTAAGCTAGGCGCTCTCAGAGTATCAGACATAGCTTATCATCATTATTAGCACAAGCCTAATGCAATACTGTATTTTCTACAACCCTCTTTTCTTCATCAGTTTTGCTTTTTTACGCTTTCCAACCGTAGGTTGAAGAAGCGTATATGCTCCAGCTTTGTCCGTCCGTCCGTCCGTCTGTCCGCACGATAACTGCCGTAAAAATGGTTCAATTTCGATGAAATTTTAGTATGTGGTAGGGGACCACCCGGGGACGAACCCTATTGAAAATGGGACAAATGGGGTCACAGGTCACGAGTAGGAGCGGGATACATTACATTGCACTTATACGTCATAACTTGCGTAAATATGGTTCGATTTCAATGACATTTGACTATGTGGTAAGGGACCGCCTGGAGACGAACCCTATTCAAAATGGGTGAATTGGGGTCAAAGGTCAGGACATAAGAGCGGAATGCATTCCATTGCCTTTATGCATCATAACGTGTGTAAAAATGGTTCGATTTCGATGAAATTTCAGTATGTGGTAGGGGACCAGCTGGGGACGAACCCTATTGAAAATGGACGAAGTAGGGTCAAAGGTCAGGACATAGAATTGCCATCCATTCCATCGCCCTTATCCCATATCATTAAGGTGGACGTCAAGTAATTTTGCTTCCTATACTTCCAATGGAAAAACTTTCGTACACGTTTCCTTCACAATTAATGTGTCCCCAAGGATGAAAATTTGAACATCGATTAAAATAACTTCATATTATAACTTGGAATACTTAATATTTTCTAAAGCATAACCATAATTATATTAAAAATCAATAACTTTTACTTTGGTGGTGTTGAACCCAGAAAAAGATGGCGCGACCTGTACTTTGATGACGTCAGTAGACAAACAAATGTTGGGTTGCATAAATATGATTATGTTTTAGAAAATTTTAGGTATTCCAAGTTATAAAATGAAGTTATTTTAACCGATGTTCAAATTTTCATCCTTGTGAACGCATTAATTGTCGAGAAAAAAGATGGCGCGACCTGTACTTTGATGACGTCAGTAGACAAACAAATGTTGGATTGTATAATAATGGTTATGTTTTAGAAAATATTAGGTATTCCAAGTTATAAAATGAAGTTATTTTAATCGATGTTTAAATTTTCATCGTTGTGAACGCATTAATTGTCCAGAAAAAAGATGGCGCGACCTGTATTTTCATGACGTCAGTAGACAAACAAATGTTGGATTGCATAATTATGGTTATGTTTTAGAAAATATTAAGTACTCCATGTTATAAAATGAAGATATTTTAATCAATGCTCAAATTTTCATCCTTGGGAACGCATTAATTGGGAAGAAAATGTGTACAGATATTTTCCATTCGAACTACAGGAAGGAAAATTACTTGACGTTCACCTTAAAGGAGCAATTCTTGTATGTATGTAAATTTTATTTTGAAAACGGCTCTAAGGATTTTGATGAAAGTCGTTAACCTACCGTTTTCTGGTAATAGAAATCGATTTAGCTTGATCTCGACTTTAGGAAAATTCGTTTACTGGGTTAATAACCACCCCGAATTACCACGTTTTTAATGTAATGTCATGGCGTCGTCCGATTAGATGTTGGCGCGCGGTCACGCCATCTATCTCATTACGTCACGCGTTGTGTGCGGATCCTATTAAAGTTTTATGACGTCACAGTCTTGCCAGCAGATGGTCGCGATTCCCATCTGCTTCATTACGTCACGCATTGTGTGCGTATGTTCATTCGCACGATAACTCGTGTAAAAATCGTTCGCTTTTAGTATGTGATAGGGGAACATCTGGGAAGGAACCCTATTGAAAGTGAACGAAATGGGATCAAAGGTCAGGACATAGGAGCGGGAGCCATTCCACTGCTCGTATGCGTCATAACTAAAGTAAAAAAAGTTCGATTTCGATTAAATTTTAGTATGTGGTAGGGGATCATCTGGGGACAAACCCTGTTAAAAAACTGGTAAAATGGGAGTCAAAGGTCAGGACATAGGAGCGGAATCACTTCCATCGCCATTATGCGTCATAACTTACGTAAAAATGTTTCGATTTGGATGAAATGTTAGTATGTTGTAAGGACCTGCCTGGGGACGAATATTATTGAAGATGGGCGAAATGGGTCAACGGTTAGGACACAGAAGCGGGATCTATTCATAGCTCTTATGCATCATAACTTACGTAAAATTGCTTCGATTGCGACAAAACTTTATCATGTTATTTCGGAGGTATACTGAATCAGTTCTGTTGAATATTATCGAAATGGGATCAAATGTCAGGGCACAGGAGTGAAATTTATTCCACAGCCATTTTCCTCATAACTTGAGTAATGATTTCTAGTATGTTGGAAAGCGTATCATAATCAATGCATTGCATGATTTTACTAACTAGTTGACTTTCCTCTCTGAACATCTGTTCATTCCTCCTTTCAAAGGCGGTTGAACCTACTGCATCACGCCTTTCTCGTTCATTAGGGATTGGCTGAGCAAGCATGCAGGAGACTGAACCTTTTAGGGAATCAGCAATCGAAGACGTGTATCGGAATTATTGAAGCTTCACTTTAAAGTTTCAAATCTTCGATTCGTGATTCGTGGGGTGCATCTCGTTCGTAAATAAGTCACACAAGGATTAACATGTCAAGCAATATGGATCACATTAAGCATTTCTGGCTTTATGAGTTCGACAAAGGCAATAATGCAGCTAATGCCTACCACAAGAGTAGCGGGGTGCATGGCGAGAATGCTGTAGATGAAAGTACATGTCGCTGTTGTTTCCCTAAATTCTGAGAAGGAGACAGAAGCTGCATAGATCAACCACTTTCTGAACGTTCATAAGATGTTTTGAAGAAGATCTTAACCAAGCCATATTAAATGACCAACATAGAATCGCTGAAGAATTATAAAAAGCATTTTCTGCACACAGAACAACAGTAGAAAGAAGGATGGGTACACTTGGGTTTATCTCAAAGTTCAACCAGTGGGTACCATATGACCTATCCGCAAGAAATCGATTGGACAGAATGACCATCTGTCTTTCTTTCCTTGCGCGTTACAGAAAGGAACGTTTCATGGAACGATTAGTTACGGGTGATGAAAAAGTGGATCCTTTATAGAAATGTAAAGCGTCAAAGGGCTGTATGCCGAGTTAAAGAGCCTGCTCCATCGACCTCAAGAAGAGGACTGCATCCCAGAAAGGTCTTCTTAAGTGTAAGGCGGGATGTCAAGGCGGTAAACCACTAGGAACTGTTTGCGGCTAACCAACGATAAATGCTGACCTGTACTGCCAACAGTTGGAAAGGCTGAAAGAAAAATTGGAATCTAAGCGTGTCTGGCACTGGTTAATCGCAAAGGCGTCATCTTGCAACACGACAACGCAAGACCTCGTACAGCTTTAGCCACTCAAAGAAACTTACTGGACACTAGATGGGAAGTTTTTCCTCACCCCTGGCATTATTCCAGACCTTGTAGGTACGGTCTACCACCTCTTTCTATCTCTTTAGGACAACTTCGCTGGGAAAACCTTCGCTGAAGTTGAAGATGTCGAAATTGCATTGCAAGAGTTTTTTGACTCAAAACGAAGGAGCGCTGCAGAAGGGAAATTCAGTTACTACCAGAAAGGCGGCAAGAGATTATAAATAATAATGGTAATTATGTAAAAAAATGAAGATGTTATTCATTCCAAAAAAAAAAAAATATTTTTCTTCTCTACCAAAAAAAAAGGTAGAACTTTTGCACACATGTAATAGTAGATTCTTGTTGGGTATCAACTGTGACGAAGTTAAGCTATTCGGGTTTCAAATAAAACGATTCAGTAAGCTTTACAGTGAAGCTCTTTAGTAGGTTTCAAGCTTTAGCCTGAAATCAGATTATTGCTTTAAATAGAAATTCATTTTGGGATATTAGTTTGAGCTGTAAGCAATTATCAAGCAAGACAAACAATACTCCATAATCAACCATTATTCAACGGTTGGTGTAAAACCTGTTGAGACGTACATGATCGACAAACATGTGCTATTTTTATAAGATTGTTGTCTGTGTTGAAGACAGGGATTAGAGCTCGAAAATTATATTTCCCGACATGCCCGGGCATGTAAACATTTGGTCTAAGCATGTATTATTTTTCCTTCATGCTTAATCCAGCATGTAAAAAATCTAGCTCTCTACAGGGTATAAAGTTTTTTTTAAGTAATGTATTTTATTTCCCTATCAATATTCTTACTACTGCGAGGCTCCCATTCTCTGCTTTATTTAAAAAAATTAATCGGATGCGTTTTGAGAAATTAAAGATGAAAATGTATGACCTTTAAAACTATGTTATCCATGATATGATTTTGTGATATCTCAAAAGAAAGCTTATTTAATAAAGCTTTCAAATGGGCTCTATATGAGCTGTGCGAATTAATTAGGTCTACAGTTATTGTCGTTTGTGATAAGTATGGTAGACACAAAAATGCCTTTTTTTTATATATAAATTTCAGAGTACTGTAACTGTAGAAGTGTATACAGGATGCCGAAATTTTGCATTGAATAATTTCTTTATAAAACCTACAAGTTCACCAAATTTCATGAAAATCAAAATAATTCAGGTCAAAAAAGGTATAATTTTATGCTGATTTGACATGGAAAGGTCCATATCTTACTGTTTAGTGCCACATATGAAATGCATGTGAGTTCAAGTTCCGTTGCTGGGAGGCGGGCACAGCTGATGAAATGCAGTAAGAATACTTTGTTTCTTATATTGTCTCTGAAATGTTTGAAAAAATAGTACTGTGTGTGCATAATGTGTGTTGTGACGTACTACAGACGTGACGTGGCGCACGCACATGTCAAGAAGTCAAGTACCAGTGATAAGCCCTTGCCGGAGTAGCTTAATTGGGAAAGCATTCAGCTCCGGAGCAAAAGGATGTAGTTTCGAGTCTTGGCACCGCCAAATTTGGTGTTTACAGTGTGTGCTTTCGGGCATATAGAAATTTTGTTCTGGAATGCATTTTTGTGGATAACGTACCTGACTGGGCGTGATACGGTTTTGAAGTTTTTCTAGCCCTGGCATAGATATCATATTCTGGCAGTGAGTTGCATTGATAGCGATTGAATTTTCCCGTCAGTGGAAGAATAAAGACGTTGGATTGTATGTAAGTCTCTTCTGCTGCTTCTTTACTTTGACAGTCATGATCCTTATTGGCGTAATTAATTTTGAAGTACGTGCAATATTCAGGGTTATTCAAAATTATTAATCTAACTTCAAAGGAACATAATTCCATACCTATCAGCCGTGTGTGGCCTGGGCATACACCAAATGAAAGAGGAAATCTCCGAGTTTTTGTAGGTCACCGCGAGAGAGCTTCGTTTCATACAAGACAGTCTGTGAAACGGTGACCGTGCAGAAGAAGGTTTACTGTGTGCTGAAGTTTTCAAGGTGTGAATCGGTAACTTTCTGCCTACGTCAGCGGGTCTTACGCCATACGACTTGTTCCTTTGGATTATATTAAGGACACTATGTAAGTTCCACCTTTGCCTGCAAACCTGGATGAGGTCAAAAAGCGCATTGTTATTGCGATGTAGTCAGTGACAACGGACATGCTGGAGCGAGTATGGGGGAAATAGACTATCGTCTCGACGTTGCTTGTGTAACTAAGGGAAGTCACACAAAGCACTTGTAAGGTGAGAGAAAAACTCGGACGGCTTTTCATTTTGTCCACGTATTATTACTCACCCTGTATTCGTGAACTTCGATTGAAATCGGATAATTCGATTTGAATAACTCTGTATGTTCAGTATGCACTATATTGACAAAAGTCAGCGGACACCTAGAAGGCAAACACAATATAGCATTTACTGACATACATTAGTACGGCGTCCATCCAACTTTGGCCTTAATGCATGCACTGACCTTTTGAGACAAGCTTTTGACAAGGTTTTGGAACACAGCGATAAGTATGAGCTTCCATTCAGTACATAATACTGCCGCTAACTGTTGCTTAGTAGTAGGCCTTTGTTCCAAACTTCTTATGTGGCACTTTGATTCATCCCATAGGTGATGTATGGGACTACGATCAGGGTTCTGTGCTGGCCAGTCCACGCACGATGCGGAATTATCGTCAAACCACACCGTAACCGTCCTTGCTTTATGATTCGGTGCATTATCCTGCTGGTAACAACAAGGCTCGGTTTCATAGTATTGCCACAAAGTTAGTAGGGCATAATTGTCCAGAATATCGACGTAGACGTGCTGGTTAACAGGTTTGTAAACGATAACCAATGGGCCAGAACCATACCACGAAAAACACCCTCACACAAGTACACTGCGAGCTCCAAACTTGACCGTAGGAACAGTACACTGTGTTAAATAGCTTTCTCCAGGCTGCCGCCATACCCACACACGACCATCAATCTGATGGATCGTGTATCTGGATTCATCAGTCCATAGGACCCGTTTCCATTGATCTACGGTCTACGATAAATGTTCTTTACACCATACTAAACGACGAGTAGTATTCCGAGTGGAGATGAAAGGCTTATGAGCAGCCGCACGACCACGGTAACCCATGGGATGAAGTTCTCTGCGAATGGTACGTGCACATACTGAGGTTCTAGCATTTTTACTCACCTGTACACTGAGATCTTGTGCAGTACTTCGTCGATTAGCTGTAACGGATCTCTTGAGGCTTCGACGTCCTCTGTCACTGATATTCTTTGCTCTGCCGGTACGTTTTGGTGCTTAAGGCACGCCATGTGTTTTCCACTTATTGAGTACATCCAAACTCAGTTGACTTGGGTATGTTTAAACGCCTCTCGGTTTCTCTTATGGGCAACCCACTAATAAAACACCCAACAATCTTTCCTTTCTCAGTCAGTTTTCTCCCGCCGCGGCATTTTCAATCAACCTCACAGTGCGATATGATCGCGGTCAGCTTCAGGCTTGTTTTTATACCGTTTGCAGCTGTACCGCACATCTTAACAACGCAGCGGATCCGTTGATTTGCTTTTGAACGGGTGTCCGGGGACTTTTGTCAATATAGTGTATGTCACTTGGATCATTAACTAAGAGACGCATAAATAATCAAGTAAACTTTCTGAATAATTTAAAGCGTAAACTTTGCAAAAATAGAAATACTTAGGAAAAAAGAAATAAGAATCTTAAAATGTCTGGAAGTGTTATAAGCAGGATATATGAAACCCATAACTCATGAAAATGTATTACGAATCTGAAGAGACTGAAACAGTATTATCAAAGCTAAGGGTACTATTATATCACTAAGAGTGTTTTCGCAGATAAGCGAAAATTCTCAGAATGGATGATTAGAAAATGCAAATCCAGTGAGAACTTAATTAATCAGGACACGAAATCTTGAATACATACCTCATTATGAACTCGTCGTTGGACTTATTCTCGCTTAACTTGCTTATGAAATCCCTTTATACCCATAGAACTTCAGTTTCCTATAATCATTCGAAAATCCCTCGACATGACTCGTTCGCTACGTCATGATCGAAGTCTCAAGTTTGTTCATCGTTTGAGGATGGAGTTTCTTTCTTCTTATCACAAAGAGTTTTCAAACACGTTGTTCAGGTGACAGAATATAACAAGCCGTTTCTCTTGCTATTATAGCAAAACTACAGTACGTACAGTCACGACATTGCTATTCCGTTTCTATGCCTAAAAATGAATTAAATCTGAGACACCGAGGAACGCATTGTGATCAATACGTTCAATTTGCATCACAAACTCGGAGCCTAAAGACAAACTGTAACGCTATTTGAAGGGAATAGAAACGAGACTAAGGCGAACGATTCATTCGAACAGGATCCATGAGTAAAATGCGTCGGTCTGGAATGCTTGGTTCCTGAAAATAATCAATTTGCTGAGAGGATCAGTTGATCTGTTGTCCTGGTTTTCTTAATAATACTTTGAACGGAGTCCCACGCAACTGATTAAAAGTGTCGATAGCACTTGATTAATAGTTGGAAATTATACGCAAAACATTTTCCACCAGGAGCTGTATCCGGTACAGGAAAAAAATTTCAAATCGGAGTTTTAGAAGTAGAGTTACAGGGGAAAACTCAATTTACTTTTACGCCGCCAATTTGAAAATGTGTGCATCACTTGAAAATTTTGTAATTATTAGGTGCACAAATAAGTTTTAAAGCGTTTTAAGACAACGCAACATTTAATTTGATAGAAAACAACAATACCATTACAAATGAAAATATACGCCGTCATTATCTATCACCTTCCGCTATCGGTCGGGCAGCTGACAGAAATCCAGCCGCGAAAAATACTGCGTCGTGTGACGCGATGAAATCTTCAACCCATTTTTGCACTTTGTCACGTGCCCGGAATCGTACAGCAGACAAATCATGTTGCATCGATCGGAACAAATGATAGTCTGAAGGGACTATGACGGGACTATACTCCGGGTGCTCCAAAACCTCCCAGCCAAGCATACAAAACGTTTCCTTATGCGATTTCTCGACATGCGGCCGAGCATTGTCATGCAGTAATTTCACGGGACGCAATCCTTTGCCTGTGAATGGACGTTTCCGAAAGATATCCTGGTTCAATGGCAGCAATTGTTACTTGTGGCAATCAGCAGTAGCAATTTGTCCCTGTTCCAGTAGTTCATAATACAGCACACCCTTTATATCCCACCAGATGCACAGCAGAACTTTCTTGGAGTGAATATTGCGTTTCGGTGTCAAAGTCGTTGCTTCACCGGGGTCTACCTTGTGTTTTTTGCGTTTGGAATTGTCGTATCATAACCACTTTTCATCACCCGTAACGATTTTCCATAGGAAAGACATTCCGTGTTGTTTATTCAACAGATTCAAACACTTCATAACACGCTCATCTTTGTTCCTCTGGCTGAGGTCATGTGGCACCCATTTTCCTTCTTAATCTTTCCTATTGCGCGTAAACGATTGGAAATGGTTTTATGAGTTACTCCCAGTTGTTCAGCTAGTTTCTTTTTGCGTTTGAGACGAATCTTCATCCATCAATGCTTGCAGTTACTCATGTACAACCTTCTGCGAAGAGCGTTCTCAATCGCTAACATCAAAATCACCTGCTTTAAATCGTCTAACCCAAATCTCGCACGTGCTTTTTGATACAATATTCTCCCCCAGAACAGAACAGAAACAGATCGATTCACATGCTTTTGCAGCACTTTTTCCTTGATGAAATTCGTAACGAATGCAGTGTCGAATAAATGTAGTATCGTTTGCCATCTTTCACCTACCGATGTGCAAGTGCGTATGACTGTTCGGCAAATTTCTGTGTCACATTTCATACTGTAGATCAGTTACGGTCGCATGCCAACAAAGCAGGGAAAGTCAGATATGTAAATTAGCGGTGTACATCACACAAAAATACACTTGAAAACTTTTTTCGAGACTCAATGTATGAGAAACATTTCACCCATGAAATTCTCTCCAAGAAAGAATTTTTGAAATCGGTCTCTTAAAAGCAGAGATATTGACAGAAATAAAATATACATCTACGCCTCCTAGCGCAAAACTCGTGCTCTATTTTAGGAGCTGTATCCTATGCAGAAATAATTTTTCGAATCGGAGTTTAGTAGCAAAGATATCGGGAAAAACGCAATTTACCTTTACACCACATAACTGAAAATATGTGAATTACTTGAAACAGTCACTGTACCTAAAATAGTACGTAGAATATGAATGGCATCGAAAGTCTTCGATATGAATGTAATCGAAAGTTAAAAGGATTTTTTCAATCGGATATTTGGAAACAAATATATGGCATAAAATGTATTTTGAATTCGAGATCATCTGCCTTTACACCCTCTACCGATAAAATTGTGCATTGTAAACACACGGAATACTAGGGTCATCATTCTCACATCTCAAACTTCACAATGCAGACAGAATTTGTCAAATCGGACAAATAGTTGCACAGATATGGTGTCTACAGAAGGATAGACGGACAAAGTAATAACATAAGCCCGTTTTTTTTTCAAAAGACGTGTTAAATATATTTCTTGTGATTTGTTCACTACATTGTATGTCTAAAAAACAACTGCAGAGAAAAGTTAGCCATTTTGTCGTGATGGAGTCCCACCGCCAATGGAAGCACACATCAAGCAACACCTTCATACACAGTCGAGTCACATTATTGTGACCACCTCCTACTTTTGACGTCAAATGCACGTATCCAATGAAATAATGCACGTGCCGTGAGCTGGCTTGGAGGGTATATAAGGTGTGCTGTAGGTATTCTGAAAACATATCACTCATTGCTCTCATGGATAAAAGGAGCGATTTCTCAGATTTCCAAAAAGGGATGATTATCGGCTTTCGGGCCAAGGGTGGCAGTATTTCTGAAGCAGCGCAGTTCGTAAACTGTTCGCGTGCTGCTGTGATTAAAATGTATCGTGATTGGAGAATCAAGAAAGAAATACGTGATTACACCGTATAATACAAATTTTGAAGATGACAATCCGATTTGGTGTAAATGTGACAAGGATGGTAATTCAGATAATATCCGAAAACTTGAAAATGTTCATCGTCCTGGAGCGGGACTCGAATCCGTGTCTCCCAGATGGCACCCGGGTATGCTAACCACTACACCATCCAAAACGACAGATTCTCAAGTTTCCGGTAAATTTAAATATAACCGATTCGAAAAATTCTTCCTGCATAGCATACACCGGATTGTCATCTTCAAAATTTGTGATTGGAGAAATAGCACCATTGCGAATAAGCGACGTGAAAACTGCGGAGCACCACGTGCCATTGATATGATAGCTGAACGTCGGTTTCAAAGGTGCGTGAGGGCCGATCGACGCGCTACAATGGAGCAACTCACTGGCCGAATGAGCCAGGGGGCTACCTGAAGTGTGTCTAAAACGAGAGTTTAGCGAACCCTACTGCATATGGGGCTCCGATGCAGACGGATGGTCACTGTACCTATGCTAACGAAGGTGCATCGGCAGAAAAAGCCTTACATTTGCACGGCAGTATCGGAATTGGACCTCCGCTGATTGGCAAAGGATTGTCTTCCCCGATGAGTCACGTTTTCTGCTTCATCAAACGGATAGACGTTGGCGTATAAGTTGAGAAGCATCGGCGAACAAGCACTTCAACCATTGCTGGTGGGGTCAGCCTTATGGTCTGGGAAATGTTTTTGTGGCATTCTCTGGATTCACTCATACCTATGGAAGGCACTATGGACCGAATTCGTTATGAATCTATCCTTGCAGACCACGTAGACTCATACATTCTGATTGTCTTCCCTGGGGTGGATGGGATCTTCCAGCACGACAATGCGACGTGTCACACAGCTAGTGGTTGGAAGAGCACGATGAAGACTTCAAAGTGCTTCCCTGACCCCCTAATTCCTCAGACTTAAACCCAATTGAGCATCTGTGGGACCACCTCGATCGTGTTGTTCGCTCTATGGATCCTCCACAACGCACCCTCCAGCAGCTGCCAGATGCACTGCAGTCAACATGGCTCCACATACCTGTGAACACCTTCCAGAACCTTATTGAGTCACTCCCAGCAGGTCTAGCTGCTGTCCGCTCTGCACACAGCGGTTACTCCAAATATTAACTGGTGGTCACAATAATGGCATTCGACCGTGCATGTTGTTATGATTAGGCACAGAAATAACACAATTGTGAAAGTTGTGTCTATTCGTAAATCAATACATTACTCTAAATGAGTTTTTAAGGGTACGTTTATTTTAAATTTCTCTGCGTTAAAATTCTTTTAAGTTTCAAAACCAACAGTTTTCTAATGACACACTCCAGGAGTTTCTTAGAAATCCCAAATTTCATAGAAAAATTAATATTCGATGTAAAGTTACCGATGAACGGTCACACCAGCTGGAGCGTTAGTTGATGAGTTGACACCTATCGCTATTTGAAAAGATGTATAAGTTTTTTGACGAGAAAAAATGGTGTATCCCGTTGCACTATGGTGAAAAAGTACTTCTAATTGGCGTGGCAATCAATTCAGCGTCGTCTGCTTAAAAACCTCTGGTTTGTGTCGTAATCCTTACCCCATCAATGCGAACGTCCTTGAGAGTGGCGTTAATATTGTTGAGTATATTTAAAGTGTGGTAAGTAAAGCATGTAAAGACATTGCATTCTGTTTAACAATGAAATAACCTCTTGGTGATTGTGCCTGTGGTACAGAAAGCCACAAAATGAGATTTCAACAATGGTTGAATACTTTAAAAATGAAATTAGTTAATGAAAAATCAGCAAATTGGAATTTCAAAGAAATGGCTTCGTAGTACATCGTGTTCAGCTCCAGTGCACGTGCATATCAAGTCTCGAGGCTCTAAGTTCAGTAATTTCCTTTGTAGGCGACTGACACAGACAGACATAGTAATCTATTTATATGCGTTTAAAGCAAAGTGAGAAAATGGGAAAATGCGAATGTTTCCGTCCGCGAATTGTTCGAACACATGTGTTGAGACAACAATCTGCAGCGTGATATGCAGTCAACGTAGCTCAGTTGGGAGAGCGTCTTACTCCGGAGTGAGGGGACACGGACAAACTTGTGTTTTCACACCACTTCTAAATTACATAGAGGTCTGAATATTGTTGTGCCGATGGGTCTTAAGGTTCGTATGCCTCGAAAAGTGAAAACAAAAATCAAAATGGCGGCTTTGGAACACTGTCTGCTTGATTTTGTTTTTGCGAATTGCTCTACCACTTCTAAACGACCAAGAGATCTGAAAATTATCATGCTGATACGCCTTAAGGTGCGTATTCGTGCTGTCAAAAACCGAATATTTTGAAACCCGTATTTCGGATATTTCATAAATCCGAAATCTGGATTGCCACATGAAATCCGAAATCCGGATTTGAAATCCGAATTTCAAAATCCGAGTATTCGGATATCCACCTAGTGCTGTCCGAAACCATATATTTTGAAAGGCGTATTTCGGATTTTTAAATATCCGAAATATCAGAAATCCGAAATCGGGATTGCCGGATGAATTCCGAATTTCGAAATCCGAATATCTCTTTCCATCTTTTCTTTCTTTCTTTACTGCCCCAGAGGCCTAGGGAATTAATCACAAACACTATAAGTGCTAGTGTGTGGAAGATACCTGGTTTACCCAGTTTAGCAATAATAACCAGCCATCATTTATTTTGTTCGTTCTTTGTAAATTTTTGGTTGCGTCTTCTTAACCAACAAATAACAACAACCTGAGGCATGCGGTCTATCATGGCTAGATAGATCTATGTTTTTCAGATGTCTGAATATTCAGTATTCTAAATCCGAATCACCGAATTTCGAAATCCGGTTATCCGAATTTTGAAATCTGGATATCTCCAGTTCATAATCCGGATATCCGGAGTTCGAACTATTCGAATGCTAAAATCCGGATTTCGGATAGTAAAATATCCGGAAATCCGAAATCCGTGAACAACGGCACTTCCGGAAGTTCGAAATCCGGCTAACCGCAGTTCAAAATCCGGATATCCGGGGTTCGAACTATTCGAATGCTAAAAATCCGGTTTTCGGATACTAAAATATCCGGATATCCAAAAATCCGAAGTCCATGAGCAGCACTAGTGCATATACCTTCGAAAAGTCTGAAAATCCAAATGACGCTTTTGGAATATTGTTTGTCTGCTTGAATATTTCTACCACTTCTGCGCCTAGAAAAGTCTGAAAACCAAAAAATTCAAAAGAGTGGCTTAGCTTTATTCTTTAAAATGCTGATAGGTCTTAAGGTCCATATACCTAGAAAAGTCCAAGAACTAAAAAGATAAATCATAACTGCGGCTTTGGAATATTGTCTGCTTGAATTTGCTACCACTTCTACACCTGGAAAAGTCTGAAAACCAAAAAGATTCAAAATAGTGGCTTAGCTTTACTGTTCAAAATGCTGACAGGTTTAAATGCAATTATGCCAGAAACGTTGAAATGCTGTAAAAATTCCATGAAAGTTTGATTTTAATTTAACGGAAGTCAAAGCCTGATACCATTTTACGTCAAACAGTATGCATTGACGTCACGACCCTGCACTAAATCGTAGAAAAGTTACGGACCACACTTTTCTTTACCCTTTCTTTAATTTTATGTTCAAAAAAGGAATTTTATAGATTCAGCGTTCGGAGAAGTGACATGACTGCTGGTTTTATTAATATAGATATCAGGCAGAACTCCAACAACTGCTGTCAAAACGGCATTTTTTGTACCAGTGTGTGAAAGGTGTTTTGATGTTTAGACTTTCTGGCGATTATGCTTTGATATATAATGCATTAGCTCCTCTCGGGAAGCTCTTTATTTAGCGAGACGACAGCTGACACAATTTTGTAGGAAGAGAAACAGAATGTTTCGTGAGAAAGAAGTGTTTCTCAAAATACTTACAACGCTGCATGGTCTCTGAGATCTCATTGTTCTTCATCCACAAGCGAAAATGATTAATATTGTTCGGAATGTAATTAAATTTTCCTTATGGCAAATTAATTCTCTTTCCTTTCAGACTAATAACAAACTTTAGCAACGGCAAAGAGTTTTTGTTATATTTGCTTTCTTGCAGTGAGCATTATAACAGAAGAGTCGAATGCTAATTTCTCGGTTTATATTTCACGCATGCGAGAGCAACAACGGTAATAGAAAGCTTCGTGCAATTGGGTCAAAGTTAATAGGACACTCCCTTTTTGCATTAGATGGCATATTTTTGTGAAAAGCTGCCATATAGACCGTTACTTTATTCGACTTCAATTGCTTCTCAGGCGGATAAATAGAGACACCTATGACAAAGCTGTGATTTTTAAGTACACGGTGATGGTAATTAAAGCATTCCTATTCGATGGCATCTCCAGAGACATCTAGAAGTCAGAACTCCACCAAACTTAGTAGGAAAGCTATCCGGGGATGCGATTTCCACAAAGAAAAACAAATAGTTGAAAAATCACCACTAGGATGCAGTGGCGTTGCGAACGGCGAAAGCCATTGATGAGGGGATCTGTATGAGCGTAATTAACGTAATTGTGAGACAAACGAACCAGATACCAGAGAGAATCAAAACGTAAAGGCAACACACCCTTTAATGCCTGTAAGTGTGAACAAAGGAACATAACGATTATCTCACTTCTCCACATAGTCTCCCTACAGGTAGACGCACTTCTTGAATCGTTCCACTAGCTTCTTCATTCCTTGGGAGAAGAAGCTTTTCGGCTTCTCCTGAATCCATCTGTGTACCGCTTCCTTAATCTCATCATCCTGAGTGAACCTGTGACCACGTAGTGCCTCTTTAATTGGACCGAAGACGTCATAATCGCATTGCGTCTGATCAGGTCTGTAAGAGGGATGTGGAAGACGCTCAAACCGCAGTTGTTGCATTGCCTCCAACTTTGCGGCCACTACTTGTGGATGTGCATTGTCATGTGCAGCATTCCCCTTGTTTTGCTGCGAACTGCTGGTTTTAGTTTCTCTCTAAACATAGCGCAGTATGTTGCATTGGTCACTATTTGTGAGTGATCCTGAAAATGCGTTAGAATAGGACCCTTCATATCTCAAAAGAAGGTCAGCCTGTTTTCTTTGGCCGAGGGCCGTCATTTGATTTTCTTTTTTACTCTAAGAGACAGGTGTTTCCCTTGCATACTTTGTCTCTTGTTTTCCGGTTCACAGTGAACCCATGTTTCGTCGCCGGTAACAACCCGCCCTAAAACACTCGAATCTTCTTTATAATGTCTCAGGAATCGGGTCGCAATCTCCACGCACTGTTACTTGCGGAGATCAATAAACTGTTTGTGGTGTACACATCTTGCGTAAACTTTGTGGTTCCCCAAGTCATCATGCACTATGGCATGTGCGGATTCATAGCTTATATCCAAATGTGCAGCAACAGCGGACAGCGTAATCCGTCGGTCTTCTCTGATAAAGACATTCGCTCTGTCGATTTGGGATTGTGTCACCGATGTTGATGGACGACCAGATCCAGCTTCGTCAGTTAAACTTGTTCTTCCCACTTTAAGTCTTTCTACCCATTCATAAACTTTTCGTTGAGTCATGCTGTTTTCACTTCTGTATTGAGCCAACATTCTTCGGTGAATTTCAGCAGCTTTCACTCCTTCTTTCCAAAGAAACCTCACTATACGACACGTTGTTCGACAGTGGTGGGATCCCGCAGCGCAGCAAGCATCCATGTTTATTTGGCTTTGGCTTCAACTAGACTAACGATAGAGCGTTGCGCTCTACGTGTTTGAACTACCCAGAAGTCATTGAGAACGTGTTGTATTGTGTCAGCTTCTATCCGTCGCTGTTCCCTCGTATTTTACAAATTGCCTTTACTGTTTAATTTACTTGCGTAGAATCTTGATCAATAAATTTTATTGTGCTGCTGATTTACAACGTACTGGGGAACCGAAGTGAATGAAGCATACAATGGATATCGTTCAATGTGCCATCCACTTTGGCGCATCAAAAACTGCATCCTTGGAACAATGTGCTTGCTTGCTCAACGGTAAAACGCAACTGGTTAGCTTTTATATTTCTCGCATGCAGTGCTTTGCTGTTCTTCAAGGTTGCTAAGTTAGACACATTGAGCAGATAAACCACCTTTTGAAGTGTCTCCACAACCAAGGATCACAAGGGTTCAACTTTGGTGAAAGGGGTGGCCATGATATTATACAAGAGCGACTAATCACTCTTCTCTCTCTGAAACGTTGTTATAGACCTTTTGATATGAGGCGTATCTCCATTGTGCATAAAAATGATGAAATAAGACACCCTTGCTGCTAGAATTGTGGGAACAATAAAAGAGTACTGCATCTCTAGGAAATCTGAGTAAATAACTTTACCAGTTAAACGATGTTTTTTTTCGCTTTCCAACCGTAGGTTGAAGAAGCGTATATGCTCTAACTTAGTCCGTCCGTCTGTCCGTCTCTCAGCACGATAACTCGCGTAAAAATGGTTCGATTTCGATGAAATTTTAGTATGAGGTAGGGGACCACCTGGGGACGAACCCTATTGAAAATGGACGAAATGGAGTCAAACGTCACGGCATAGGAGCAAGATCCATTCCATTGCCCTTATGCGTCATAACGTGCGTAAATATGGTTCGATGTCGATGACATTTTAGTATATTGTAGGGGACCACCTTGGAATTAACCCTTTCGAAAATGGGTGAAGTGAGGTCAAAGGTCAGGACATAGGAGCGGGATACATTCCATTGCCCTTATGCGTCACAACGTGCGTAAAAATGGTTCGATTTCGATGAAATTTTAGTATGTAGTAGGAGATCCCCTGAGGACGAAACCTATTGAAAATGGACGAAATGGGGTCAAAGGTCAGGACATAGGATCGGGATACATTCCATTGCCCTTATCCCATACTATTAAAGGAGCAATTCCTGTATGTATGTAAATTTTATTTTGAAAACGGCTCTAAGGATTTTTATGAAAGTCGTTAACTTGCTGTTTTATGGTACTAGAAATCGATTTAGCTTCATCTCGACTTTAGGAAAATTCGTTTAGTGCGTTAAATAACCATCCCGAATTACCATGCTTTAAGTGGCATGGCGTCGTCCCATTAATGTTACCCATATTTAGAAATCTTATGACGCCACAATTTCGTGATCGAGATGTTGGCGCGCGCGGTCACGCCATCTGTCTCATTAGTTCACGCGTTGTGTGTGGATCCTATTGAAGTTTTATGACGTCACACACTTTCGAGCAGATGGTCGCGATTCCCATCTGCCTCATTACGTCACGCGTTGCGTGCATATGTTCGTCCGCACGATAACTTGCGTAAAAATCTTTCGATTTCGATGAAATTGTAGTATGTGGTAGGGAAACACCTGGGAAGGTAGCCTATTGAAAGTGAACGAAATGGGGTCAAAGGCCAGGACATAAGAGTGGGATCCATTCCACTGCTCTTATGCGTCATAACTAACGTAAAGAAGGTTCGATTTCGATGAAATTTTAGTATGCGGTTGGGGACCACCTGAGGAAAAACCCTATTGAAAATGGGCAAAATGGGGTGAAAGGTCAGGACATAGGAGCGAAATCACTTCCATCGCCGTCATGCTTCATAACTTACGTAAAGATTCTTCGATTTGGATGAAATGTTAGTATGTTGTAGGGGCCTGCCTGAGGACGAATTCTATTGAAAATGGACGAAATGGAGTCAAAGGTT
Organism: Macrothele yani; assembly: GCA_039090855.1. Lineage (NCBI taxonomy): Eukaryota > Metazoa > Arthropoda > Arachnida > Araneae > Macrothelidae > Macrothele > Macrothele yani. The sequence continues at coordinate 41,317,775 of CM077004.1, forward strand.
AGGACACAGGAGCGGGATCTATTTCATAGCCCTTATGCATCATAACTTCCGTAAAAATGCTTCCATTGAGACAAAATGTGAGTATGTTATTCCTGAGGTATACTGGACCGGTTCAGTTGAATATCATTGAAATGGGGTCAAAGGTCAGGACGCAGGAGCGAGATTTATTCCACAGACATTACCCTCCAAACTTGAGTAATGATTTCTGGTATGTTGAAAAGCGTATCATAATCAATGCATTGCATGATTTTACTAACTTGTTTTAAAAGAACGGACCGACGGTACAAAGGAATATGCTAGATCTCATAGCGATTTTCTACAACCCAAACGCTACAATTGTGAGTGTTCTTAACTCCTTTGCGGTGAAAAATAAGCTTCGTCTCCGCACAAGACCTTCCACCGCCACACATCGTCGATCTCCGTTCGAAAAAGAATCTGGTGTCAGTGGACCGTTTCACAATCGTGTACGTCGTCGAAATTCCCGAAGCACAGCAGTAGCGTTTCCGTTGTTTCCATAGCGAAGTGTCACAAGCAAAGCACGTTCTGGCAAGGTGAAGCTCATCGCACTTCCATTCAGTGCACGAATGGCATGAAACAACTCCTGTCTTCCTCTACATCCATCAATTGCTTGCGGGATATGCATATGTTACGGTTTTCGCCGCTCGCAACGCCATTGCCTCGGTTGTGATTTTCTGAGCTATTTATCCACACGAAAATCGCTTCCACATGTCCCAAAGTAGTATTCGTGCTGCGTTTGGTCGAATTTCGGCAGCTAGATGTCTTTGCGATGCCTTAGAATAGAGATACGTTGAATATGATAACTCCGTATGTGATTCGACGAAACATTTGCATCAGCTGATGTTTCAAGTCTTGTTAAATATTCTTCATAAACACACGGGAGGTTACAAATTACCTTTGGCCGAGATACTTTCCCAAAATTATTACAATGCTGGTGTTTCTTATGATATAAGAAGGGTCGAAATTCTCTAAACAACTAAGAAAGTCTCAAAGGATCAATCAGATTTTCAGTTTCATTTCAGTGCGTAAATTCCTTTACTACAAAATCAGCGAAAAGGGGAACTTGTTTTATTATGATGTTTTGCAAAAGTACAGTGAAAATGAAACATTTAGTTGGCATTTGAGGAACAGAAAATGTCGTAGTAGATTGCAAAATAATTCTTTTGCTCGCTTTTAAGAACAGCAGAGGACTATGCTTGATGTTTCATCATTCAGGTGAACCAGTGTTTCTTTCAGGCATACATCCAGGGGCGAAGCCCTCCCGGAAACGACCATTCGCCCCCCCCCGAGACATTTTAGGTTACCGAACCAAACTTTAATAAATTCTGGCTATGATGAAAAAGGAAGTTTCGTTTCTTTTTATGATACAAATATTTCTTCAATTTTATTCTTTTTAATATTTGTTCAAATGGTACCAGTTATAGTTTATTTTATTAAAAAGTGTAATACGACGCATGGTATTCTTCAAAATATAATAAGTAGACTAATCATACCTAACTGTCTGGGAATCCTGATTCAAGAACAAGAGTGCGTTGAATGCATTTTAACAGATAACAATTTCAAGACTGCGGAACCTCCCCCTTCCCTTCTTTAGCTGAAAACAGTTTGTTATTCCTGAAATGTTTGAAGTAATTACTTTATCAGGTATGTATATAGAATTTTTCTTCGGGGGGGGGACGAAAAAAGGAAGTTTTTGAAATCCACCATCTGGAACAAAATTAAAAGTTAATGAAAAATTGAAGAAAAATTAAAGCATTTTTTTTCTAATGTAAGTTGATACATTTTTATCAAATTAAGGTATTTTTTTCTAATGTAAGTCGCATTTTAAATAAAAACAAAAATATGAAGCATTTTTCGGGGGAGGGGAGAGGGTGAGAGACCCCCTCTAAATGCGCCCATGTGCTAGATATATAGTAATTACTTCTATATATATATATAAATACAGTAGGTTAAAATTATATATATATATCAAATGAAAAACTTGCCCCTCTAAGGTTCCATTTGCCACCCCGGCCAAAACGTCCTGAAAAAAACACTGAGGTGAACTACATGGGTTTAACAAAATAATATGAACACCTGGGAAAACAGTGATATGCATTCATTAATAAGGTGTTGGGCCACCATTTTCCTTTAATACAGCTTCCAACCTTTATGGAATAGATTCATACAGCTTTTGAACAGTCTCCAGTGGAATGTTGTACCATTCGACGATCAGAACATCAGCCATTTGCTTCACAGATGTCCGAGGAGGGAACCAATTTCTCACGCTACAGCTCCCCATAGTTGTTCGGTGATATTCAACTCAAGTGATTGAATTGGCCAGGGCAGATGTTGAAGTTTATCTTGAAGTTCCTGAAACCAAAAACTGAGCTGTTCTGGCTGTATGTATGGGCGTATCATCATCTTGAAAAATGGCATCATAGTTGGGAGGCAACATTTGTACCATAGAATGCACCTGATCACCTAGAATGTTCAAGTGCTTGCTGACAGTAAGTCGACCATGTAGGGTAATGATATGGCCAGACGAATACCAAGATATGGCCAGACGAATACCAAGATATGGCCAGACGAATACCAAGATATGGCCAGACGAATACCAAGATATGGCCGCTCAAATCATCGCAGATACACCACTATGTTTGACAGTTGGAAGCAGACATTCCGAATTGTACGCTTCCTTGGAAGTTTACCATACATAAACCCGACTTGCTGTTGGGAATAATGTAAACGAGAACTCATCGGACCATTTCATACGTTCCCAATCATCGGCTGTCCAGGGTTTTATGCTGATGACACTATCTTTTTCGCATTGGGTCATTGGTCTCTGTTATTAAGTTTTTTGCAATCGTTCCAAGGATGTTGACTTTATGAAGCTCTCTACTGGCTGCTTTTGTGGAAACAGGGTCTTCCAGGTGGATATTGAGCTCTGCTGTCACTTTTGCTGTAATAGTTCAGTGTTCTTTGGACACAAACCTCGTTTGTTTCCAACGGTCTCACTCATTAAATCTCAGTTTTCGCCCACTATTCTTCTCCGCAAGTTTTGCCATACTTGTGTACATAGTCACAACCGTGGAAACTATGGCTCTGTAAAAACCAGACAATTACGCAGTAACGGTTATACACACTCCTATTAACCCTTTAACGACCATAACGTCCAAAACGCCCGTACATACAAACGACCATAGCTGCCCGAAACGCTTGTCTAGAGTGAGTCAGATTTTCATTAAATTTGTACGACCTATGAGGGAGCAGCAGGAGTCTCCGTCAGTCACCGTTGTTGTTACTAAACAAGGAAGTGAAATAACATACAGTTTCGGGCGTTATGTTATTTAGATTGATTCTAGATTTTAGAGTCGTGTTCGTTAAAGGGTTAAGCGGGTTCCCTGCAGCCCCGATGGCGCAGTAGTCTAAGCGCCTGTTTATGATCATTTGTCCGAGAAGGTTCCAGGTGCGGGTGTGGCATGGATGTTGTGTTTGTCTTACGGCACTGGTTCTCTCCCTTCTCTAGAACCACAGGTCCGAAATTAACGACGGGCGGCTGCTTATAGCCCATTGAGTTGCTCACAGTGATCGTTAAACCTTCAATCAAAAAATAAATAAATAAACGGGTTTCAACGATTTGTCTTCGTTTGAAGTCTAACAGGTCGCCGACAGCTCGAACGAACCGCTGCTTAACATAATTTGTACTACCCTGGCATACAACCTAGAGAATATATACAAAGAAAAGATGTACAAAACGCAAGTGCAACCTTTTTTTTTCCACTGTAGCCCACATGAATAATGTCAACCGCTATAATCATGGTGTTATAAATATTTTGTCCAGCCTCTGTATATATCGCGTAGAACATGGTGTTAAATGACGTAAGTTCGCGAAATTTGGGTTTATACTACGTTCCCGAAATCATATTTTTTTTCATAATAACATTTGTCGCATAGCTCGATCTAGTACAGAAGTTATCGGTCCTACTCTCCAGCGTATGAATACAGCTTTAAATTTCTGGCACTTATTTTCTCTCCGTCTGTTGAATAAAAATACAAATCAACACACAAAAAAAAAGCCCGCGAGGTCAGATTTTTCGAATTACAAAAGAAAGACATCTTTTATTGAACAACAGGATTCAGTGGCAGAAGTTCTGAACACAAAGAATGCATGTTTCTATTTATCCTTTTATCATTTCTTTGTCACTTTCTCCATGCACGTGTTACTTTGAAATGGTTTGTCATAAAACTCGTATCGAAAAAATTTATTTGGAGTGAATAAATGTCAGAACTGCCGTCTACATTTCACAATTTTCCTATTTCCATGCATACTTCACTTTTCCTCAAGGTGTATATTTGATATTTCCCCAACATACAAAATATTTCCTAAAAGTATGAGAAATATTTATTTATTTATTGTTGTTCTCATATATCCAAGCGTGAATAAGATTTTCCAGTTATTTGCTGGAGAAGTTTCGCGCTAGATGGCTATGAAGTATAGTGCGGCAGAAGAATGTACGCCATGTCTTATGCCTGTGTATGTAGGATAGTTTGCTTCCTTTGAATTTATTACAAATCAAGCTTTTCTGAAAACTTTTGGAATATTCTAAATGTGCTATTTGTGTGTGACTGTTATAATCTAAAACTTCAGTGGCAACCCTGTTGTTTTAACTACCCTTTTTTCTTATTCTTCTTAATTTTTTTAATAATTGAACGGAATCTCTGTTCTTCTCACTTGTTTAGTGAATTTTGAGCAGATACTACAGGATGTGTTCGTGATTTCAGGCCTAAAAACAAACAGCGTATGGCAAACGCAGCCATTCAGATCACATCATATGTAGAGGATTTTAGGAAATGAGTGTCTGACCCCAGGTCTTAAACAACCCTTAGAAATAGGAAGCTAGGAGATTTGGGCTAGAGTGCCCGATAGGAAAGTCACACGGAAGCGAGGTAAAAAGGGGGAGGAAGACGTCCTTATTTATTACCGGGGGCCAGTACCCGGGGCCCGACGGCTTAACATGCCCATCCGACGCACGGCGGATATTTAGTGGTTCGGGCGTTCGTACATGGCTGGGATCGAACCCGAGGTCTTCTCCGTAGCAGTCACGAACGTTGACCACTAACCCACCCGCGGTCCAACGCAACTATTAATTTATGCTATAGTCATAATAAAGCACTGTGGGACACTACAGGAGCATCTGAAGACGACATAGTTGCATATCTAAATTCGTCGGTTGGTTGGTTGGTTATTAGATTTTATTGGCGCAAGGGCCATGGTTGGCCAAAGAGCGCCAGACACAAGACGAACAGACAAAATTAAAAAACGGAGCATAAATCGCAAAAACTGGCTGACCAAGTAAAACCGAACGATGAGTACGAAGGAAGGGCCAACAGCTGTCCCTTCGGTTATATAATCGTTCAAGACGAAATGAAATATTGATCCGTCACAAGGTCAGCTCGGGCCGTGGGGGCGCCGCTCCCCAAATAACTGGAAAACCAGTTATCCCCGTGCGGGGCTAAATTCGTCGGTGTAACTTAATTGGGAAAGCATTCGTCTCTGGAGCAGAAAGATGCTGGTTAGATCTTAAATTCGGCAAAATTGTGTTTTCACATTGGCACTCGAACGTAAAAATGGATCTACCGGCCTTGTGTGATGTCTCTTCCACACATCTCTGGAATTAGTTTTAAAAATTTTTAAGTAAATTAGGAATAAGTTAAAAAATTCGTTAAAAAATTAGGAATTAGTAAAAAAAATTAGTTAAAAAATTATAAAATTGTTATTTTAAATATTTTTGAACTAAAAATATATTTTTAAAACTAATTAAAATATTTTAACTAATTATTAGTTAAAAAATTCGTTGAAAGATAAGGAATTACTTAAAAAAATTACTTAAAAAATTTTAATTGGTTAAAAAAATTAACACGTCTGGAATTACCTAAAAAATTAAAAGCAAAATAGGAATTAGTTAAAAATGTGTGATGTCTCTTCCGAACGCGTCTGGAATTAGTTTGAATTTCTTGTTCTACAGAGAGTTACTTACAACACGATTTGCGGTAGATCTGAAACCTGCGATTTCGTATTCCCGCCTTTCTCAAGGGGGGGGGTGTATGTATACCCCAAAGGTGAATCTCTTATCAAGACGGCAAAGTTGTAACGATGAATTTCGTTGGTTTAGCTTAATTGGGAAAGCAGAAGGATGCGTGTTTTCATATCACTAAATGTTGGCTAAGGTAAATATAAAACAAAGAATTTGTGTCTAAAAGCGACTCGAGATACATTTGCATTAACACAATGACTGCACGGAATGCTTATGTCATAGATACATATCTTTGTGCATATTACATACATTTGTTAATACGTTACACAGGGTGTCCCACTCGCTACCGAACCCGGCATTTCTTTAATAATATTAACACCAATTAAGATATTGCAACGAAATTTCAAGTGGATTTACCTCATTTCGTGCGAAATGTGATAACACCACAACATGTGCTGGAAGGGCCCACCATCTGCGTCCAGACAGCATTGAACCCGGATCACCATATTGTGGAAAGTCTTTGCCAGTCCGTCCGCCGTCACTGCATGAATTTCTTCGGTCACGCTTGCTTTCAAGGCATCTATGGTTCGCAGTTTCTTTTGGTAAAATCTCCCTTTTAGATATCCCCATAAATAGTAATCAGGGGGCGTCAGATCGGGCTAGCAAGGTGGCCAAAGACCCTTCGAAATGACGCGGACGTCGAAAAAGGACTGAATTTCTGCCATATTGGGGTGTCATGTGTGTGATGTCGCTCCATCATGCTGATAATATCCAATGGAGAGTTCTTCGTCGTCAGAAAGGTGTTGAAGATTTCCATATATGCAGCTGTTGTGATGGTTGTATCGAAGAAGATGAGATCAATTATGTGGCGCCGGGCCATCCCACACCAAACACCATTTTTTGTGAATGAAGGGGTTCTTCACTCGCTTTGGGATTTTCACTGGCGTAAATACGGGAATTTTGAGAATTGACGTATCCGGACAGGTGAAACCATGTCTTGTCCGAAAACCACGTGTAGTCCAGAATGCCCGGATTTTCCTGAAGAAATGTCTGAAACCATCGACATAATGTCACTCGTGTCACGTGGTCAGATTCTTTTAGTTCGGGGACCACGGAGATACGGTACGCATGAAGCTTCGCTTTTTTCACAGCACGTTGACAAGTGCTTTTGGACAACCCTGTTTCCTGTGACAGTCGGCGAAGTGACTTCCTGGGAGACGCAAGTAGTCGGCCCTTTACATTCTGGATCGTTTCCTCGGACATTTGTAGACAACTTCCTGCGTGGTCGTCTGATAAATTCCCCTTGGTTTCCAATTTCTTCGACAATGCCCAAATGGAGGACTTGCTTGGATGATGTATGCCTGAAAAGCTCTCCAGGAATTGCTGTTGACAAGACTTTGTCGATTCTGTTTTCCAATAAGTGATAACAATAAACACTCGCTCCTCCAGAGTATACCGATACATTTCACAAGTACGAGAACAGCCACGAGCACGAGCACTCACTATCAACAACCGTATTGTGTAGACAAGCTCAGCGAAATGGTATGAGAGAGCTGCTGAGAGGCACGTCCGTCTGGCACGTGGACAGCGCCGGGTTCGATGCTGTCTGGACACAAATGGTGGCGACTTCCAGCACATGTTGTGATGTCATCGCATTTCGCCCGAAATGAGGTAAGTCCACTTCAACTTTCGTTGCAATATCTTCATTGGTGTTAATATTATTAAAGAAATGCCGGGTTCGGTAGCCTGTGGGACACCCTGTAAATACTTGTGTACAGGGTACTCTTCAAGCTGGGGGATGGCATTCTCGTCTGGGGACTGTTTACGTGGACTGAAATGGGACCCCTGGTACGTGTGACATCGTCCCTCACAGGTCAACGTTACCGGGATATCCTGGACGACCATTTGCTCTCGTTTGTGCGTCTTCAACATCCCACTGGGGACCTCATCCTGCAACAAGACAATGCAACTCCCGAATTGTACCCGAATGGTTGGATGCACACTCCACCGATGTGACCTCGCTTCCTTGGCCAGCTAGGTCACCTGGCCTCGATCCCATCGAGCACATCTTGGATGCCCTCGAGAGAGATGAACCCCTCCATTAAATCTTCGTGAACTGTGGGAGCTTGTTCAGAGGTCGTGGATCTGTATGGCTTCCCAATGCTTCCGGTGTCTTTTCGAGTCCATGCCGAGACGAGTCGCTGCCGTCATCAGGCCGAAAGGTGGTGCTACACGTTACTAGACAGGTACCTCTAATTCAATTGCTCTTCAGTGTATATATCCACACAGGGCGTTCAAAAAGTCTCTGCGCAGTGGGTGTGGTAGGTTACATAGAAATCATACAAATGTATACGGGAACTTATAATTTACTCACTTACTTACAGACAGTGGTGAAACTGTCGTCTTTCACATAACATAACTGTTGAAACTGTCGTCTTTCACATAACATAACTGTTTTACACATGTTTTCAAACACACCTGCGAGTGTCAAAAAGTCCCTCGGCAGTAATGTTAAGGCCGTTCCACTTAATGCTGATGATGCTACAGTCAAAATAAGCTTATTTGAATTACGTAACTTAATTGTTGTATGTTTAATTTCAGTTTTTGCTGTTTTCTTGATAACAAATCAAGCTACAGGATATTATTCACAGCAACACCAATTTTCATAACTTCTGATAAGTTGAAAGTTTCCAAAATGTGGATGTTGATTTCATCATTGCCCCTCAGAAGGATGGAACACTCATGAAATCAACAATCATATTTTGGAAACTTTCAACTCTTCACAAGCTTGTGAAAATTGTTGCCACCTCGGTGGGACAGGTGGCAAGTGGTTGCTTATGACCGTTCGTACGAGAAGGGTCCGGGTTCGAAACCCCGTGAGGAATGCATGTTGTGTTTTGTCTTAAGGCATTGGCTCTCTCCCTTCCCTGGAGCCAGTTGCCCTAAATTAGGGACGGGCGACTGCTTAGAGCCCATTGAGTGGTCGTTAAACTTTCAATTTAAAATAAATGGTTTTGCTGCTAAACATATTCTGGTTTCTTAATGAAACAAAACAACAACTTCCAGCATTCACTCTTCCCCTTTTGGTTTCAACAAGAACGTATTTCTTGGCCTCGACGCCTCTTTCAACCTCAAATTCATCCATATTAACAAATAAGGCATTCATTCCGATACGACATGCAATGAGAACGGAATGTTAGCACGTCAAACGACAATCTCAGAATGCTCAATGCAGATGATGTGATGTGAAAAGTAACTCTCAGTCGTACAGTGTGACACGCGGAGCGTGAGAGAGTGAATCACCAGAGATGCAGGCGACAGGCGTTTGCCTGTATCTTGCTGCAGATAATCGCGCTGAAAACAAACACAAAGGAAATATTGTTTTACGATATGGTATCGGTAAGTCTAGCGTCGGCGTCGTATCGTTGGTCAGTGGAAATCATCTTTGCTTTAAGAAAGAGACGACAAAATCTGTGCATAACAAATCATTTTTCACTCCGCGCTGGTGCCAGTGTCGAGCACAAAATTCCACAGTACGCATTTTTTTTTTTTGAAATATTTTTTTCTTCTTTTTAAAAATAAAACAAATAAAACTGAGTTAAAATCGGGTCCGGAACACATTGAACCGACCCGTTTGACCCCCAAGAATTTGTAGACCCGATGACCTGCTGACGTGTGACCCGTATTCATCTTTGGATTGGGCGAAGCAGCGTTAAACTCCCCCCCCCGCGCGTTCCGCAGACCTCTCGTCACTGTACTTTTTTTGAAGGGAGACACATCGAAGATACGAGGTCTGACAATTAAGTAATGAGACTGATTTCTTCGCGCGGGGTGTGGCAAAGCTGCAGCCTCGTACGTCACATACGTGTGACATTGGTTCTTCCGCCACCCGTAGTCCAAGTGGCAGCACCCTGGAAGGCCTCAGTGTATAGTAGCTGCTATGTGTGACGTCACATATGTGTGATATTGGTTCTTCCCCTACCCATAGTCCAAGTGGCAGCACCCTGGAAGGCCTCAGTGTATAGTAGCTGCTATGTGTGACGTCACATGTGTGTTATATTGGTTCTTCCCCCAACCGTAGTCCAAGTGGCAGCACCCTGGAAGGCCTCAGTGTATAGTAGCTGCTATGTGTGACGTCACATGTGTGTGATATTGGTTCTTCCCCCAGCCGTAGTGCAAGTGGCAGCACCCTGGAAGGCCTCAGTGTATAGTAGCTGCTATGTGTGACGTCACATGTGTGTGACATTGGTTCTTCCCCCACCCGTAGTCCAAGTGGCAGCACCCTGGAAGGCCTCAGTGTATAGTAGCTGCTATGTGTTACGTCACATGTGTGTGATATTGGTTCTTCCCCCAGCCGTAGTGCAAGTGGCAGCACCCTGGAAGGCCTCAGTGTATAGTAGCTGCTATGTGTGACGTCACATATGTGTGATATTGGTTCTTCCCCCACCCGTAGTCCAAGTGGCAGCACCCTGGAAGGCCTCAGTGTGTAGTAGCGGCTTGGCTAGTAAAGTTGTGTGTGTGTACTCCTCGTCAGGAAAATGGACTCGCGGAATATTGCGCAGCGGTGTGCAATCTTTTTTTGTGTGAAACTCGGTAAAAATGCGGCGGTAAAGTACGGAAAACTGCAGCAGGCTTTCGGCAATGAGGTAATGTCAAGAGCAGAAGCCTTCCGCAGGCACAAAATGTTTTGTGAGGGCAGAACCAATGTGGAATACGAACATCGGAGTGGGCGACCAACAACAACACAGACAGAGGACAACACAGCCCGAGTGAGTGAAGTTGTGCGACGTGATAGGCGATTAACAGTGAGAATGACAGCGGAAGAACTGAACATGAATCGAGAAAGTGTTCGCCGAATGCTGACTGAAGATCTGGGAATGCGAAAAATTTGTGCGAAATTGGTTCCAAAATATCTCACAGAACAACTGCGAGAAGAACGGCGAAATGCAACACTACCGCACCGTCCTTATTCACCCGACATGGCTCCCTGCGACTTTTTTTATATTCCTAAAACTGAATTCAGTTATGAAAGGTCGCTATTTTGACACAGCAGTAGACGTCTAAAAGGTTGTGTCGCAGGCCTTGAACAGTGTCTCAGCTGCACAGCTGCGACTTGCAATGGCAGCACCGTTGCAATAAGTGTGTGCAAGTTCAAGGGAAGTACACCTAAGGTGATCACATTGTAGTTGATTAAAAGTGTAAGTAAATGTGTTCTTTTGACCCAGTCTCATTGCTTAATTGTCAGACCTCGTAAGATTTATGACATAACACCGGCAACAATTAATGAATTGAAAGTAGCCATTGAAAGAGAATGCGCCCAAATACTAAACGTAAACGACACTGCGTTAGTTATTTCGAAGAGTTGTATAAATGTACCGAATAAATTTCTGTGTTCAATTTTGGCGTGCCTCGTCATTGCGAGTTTGTGAGTAAAAAAGATCCTTCCAGTCCAAAGCCCAAAGCAACCAAAACGTAACAGCTTCCTATCAAAGAACTAGGCTGGGCCGCCCCTGTGGCGCAATGGTCTAAGCGATGGCTTCTGATCATTCGACCGCGATGGGTCCGGATTCGAATCACATGGATATTGTTCTCATCGGCTGCCACCGGGAATTGAACCCAAGTCTTCCAGTTACGCTCCGGACATACTACCACTGCACCATAGCGGCCTCGAATTCTCCAGACTCACATGTGATTAACTGCCAAACAACATCGTAGGTTATTTCATGGAGCCCCGCACAATGCTGGGAATTCCACAAAGATGGAAAGCACCAACTGAACAAATAACTAAGAGGCGATTGAGTAATTAATTCATACACTCGACGTGGATCAGGAACACCAATCAGAAGTCATCACTCTTTGGTTTGACAGTTAATCACTTATGAGTTTGGAGAATTTGAGGCCGCTGTAGTATAGTGGTAGCATGTCCGGGGCGTAACTGGAAGACTGGGTTCAATTCCCGGTGGCGGCCGATGAGAATTTTTCCATGACTCACTTATTAACGTGGAAAGAGCGATGATTTATGTTTGGTGTTCCTGATAAACGTCGAGTGTATGAATTAATTATTCAATCACCTCCTAGTTATTTGTTCAGTTGCTGCTTTCAATCTTTAGTGAATCCCCAGCAGTGTGCGGGGTTCCATGAAGCAACCTGCCATGTGGTTTGGCAGTTAATCACTTGTGAGTCTGGAGAATTCGAGGCCGCTGTGGATCAGTATTAGCATGTCCGGTGCGTAACTGGAAGACCCTGGGTTCGATTCCCGGTGGCAGCCGATGAGAATTTTTCAGTGACTCACTTATTAACGTGGAAAGAGCGATTACTTCTGTTTGATGTTCCTCATCCACGTCCAGTGTATGAATTAATCATGGATATTGTGTTTGTCTTACGGCGCTGGCCCTCTCCTTTCCCTAGAACCAGTGGCCCTAAATTTGGGACGGCCGACTGCTTATAGCCCACTAAGGTGCTCACGGTGGTCGTTAAACCTGCAACAAGATCGTAAAATCATGTAATGCATTGATTATGATACGCTTTCCAACATACCAGAAGTGATTACTCAAGTTATGTGGATAATAGCTGTGGAATAAATTTGCGCCTGTGTCTTGACCTTTGACCCTATTTCGATGATATTCAACAGAACCGGTTCACTATACCTCCGGAAAAACATGATACAGTTTTGTTGCAATAAAATCAGTTTTACGCAAGCTATGAGAATAATGGCTGTGGAATAAATCTCGTTTTTGTGCAATGACCTTTGACCCCATTTCGTTGATATTCAACAGAACCGGTTCACTTTACCTCCGGAACAACATGGTAAAGATTTGTCGCAATCCAAGCATTTTAGGTAAGTTATGATGCACAAGGGCAATGGAATAGATCCCACTCCAGTGTCCTGACCTTTGACCCCATTTCGCCCATTTTCAATTGGGCTCGTCTCCAGTGGCTCCCTACCACATACTAAAATTTCATCGAAATCGAACCATATTTACGCAAGTTATGACGCATAAGGGCAATGGAATAAATCCCGGTCTTATGCCCAGCCTGACCTTTGACCCCATTCCGCCCATTTTCAATAGCGTTCGTTTCCAGGTGGTTCCCCATCACATACTATAATTTCATTGAAATCGAGCCATTTTTACGCAAGTTATGACGCATAAAGGCAATGGAATGGATCCAGCTCCTATGTCGTGACCTTTAACCCAATTTCACCCATTTTCAATAGGGTTCGTCCCCAATGGTTCCCTACCACATACTAAAATTTCATCGAAAGCGAACATTTTTTACGCAAGTTATGACGCATAAGAGCAATGGAATGGATCCCGCTCCTATGTCCTGACATTTGACCCTGCTTCGCCCATTTTCAATAGGGTTCGTCCCCAGTTGGTCCCCAACCACATACTAAAATATCATCGAAATCGAACCATTTTCACGTGAGTTATCGTGCGGACGGACGAACGGACAAAGCTGGAGCATATACGCTTCTTCATCCTACGGTTGGAAAGCGTAAATAAAAAAATAAGAAAAAAGAACTGGTGTGGATGTGACATCATAAAAACGATGTATTTTAATTTTAGCTAATATTTTTCCGTTCTGAGTAAATTTTTGAAAATGTTAGCTTATAAAAAACAGTCTTATGTTTTTTAGCAACTAAAAATCCTTAGCCTTTTTTTCTGTCGTTAAATTGGGGATTTCGTTATAATTGATCGTTAAAAATGATCAAAATTAGCTTTGAATTAACATTATACGAGACAAAAGTTCCAGTTTTGCTTGTAAAATCCTTGATCTCGTTAAATACGGGCTCGTTATGAGCAGGTACTACTGTATTTACTTTCAGCTTTCGTGAAGTTATTTTATTTGCCCTCGCATACGTGTCTATTTCAGTGCCGCAAGACGGATATGTTCATCATTGATTATTGAGATTTTTTTTTTGAGATATGTTTAATGCATGAAGGTAAACACAATGCCCTCAATACATAAGATAAAGCTTACTCATGTTTCATTTCCGTACTCAGAGTTCCCCATTCTTTTTATTGTTTACTGTTTCATCTATTTTTCATCATATCTTATTCCCCTCTCTGTCGTAATATTCTGAATTTTCTGTGCCCCGGATTTTTTATTAATTCTTCTTTCCATTGTTGTTGGCTGTAGGTAAGCATGAAATGGAAATTATTAAATTCTCCGTGTCTTATTCTTTTTATTTATTTATCACATATTATCCTGTTTAATTTACCATTCACACTTTTCGAGTCTAGTGTAAATTAGCAATTATATTTGCATGTCTTCCGGCTCTAAAGCTATTCTTCTAGTAGGAACTTCGTTCAAGTTGCTTTCAAAATCTTCAGGCACGGATGTTTTGTTTTCTTAACTGCTTGAGTCCTTTGTAAACAAAATTATTTCCTGAGTGTTATCTATGTTCTCGTTTTCACTCTGTAACAGTGACAAATGCTTTTCGTTTTTTCAACTAGGTTAAAACTTATTTTACGGTGAAATTGGGTCGCAAAAATTCGTAATAAAAGTTTTGAAATATTTCGAAACTCGAACGCTATCATGTGCGCTTTAATATTTGCATATAAGTACGTATGTAAATTTATAGGAAGTTTAACTTTTTCACACGTTTCACGGGAATTTTTTTATTACCTTCATTAAGAGTTGTTTGCTGTGTTCTATTATGTTATTAAGTACTGATTTTTGCCAGCATATTTTCACATTCTTCTTTTGGGATTTCTTAAACCCAACTGCAATGGAACCTCGATTATACCTTTTTCACTTTTATACGTAATTCTGAACTACTCCAGATATTTTTCTGCAGTTCCCAGCGCTTTTTCACTTAGGTTATACCTAATTCATTTATTCGCCTTTTGCGATTATGCGTTAAATTTCAAATTATCTATAACAAACAGTTCTAGGATTTTTTTATACATAACCCCGTTTGTTACAACTTTGAGAGAAATGAGACAGCGTTTTTTCGCAGCCGTGAAATAGATGATTATTCAACTAAAATTTTACAACATAACGTTCACAGTTCTCCTTTTTCTCTACATTTAAGAAATTTGAAACAAGAACAGATAAGTGAATTTTTGACAAGGCATTAATGCTTAATCAATTAGTAGATAAACAGCTTTGAAAAGAGCGGTGCTGATAAGTAAATCATATATATACGTAATAGATTATTGAATATAAAACAAAATAGTATTCAGATTTGCTACCTAGTATCTCAAAGGTCAGGTTGTTTTCGGGTTTCTTTTTTCATATAGCGAAAATATGAAATCGTACAGAATTTGTTAATCTAGTTTTCATAATGAAATCAGATTAAAAAGGATTTGTAAAAAAATCAAAATAGACATAGGATTAAGATAGTAAACAAAATATATATTCATGTAACTATGTATCTTGTATAAATTATCGTAATCTAAAATTATGAGCCCCCCCCTTTCTTTTTTGGGGAGGAGGCATTCAAAATTTTAAAATAGGATTTAATAATTTGAAATGTTTTTTGTAAAAGACCCGTATGACTTCGAGTCCCCTAGTTTGGTTCAGCTGCTATGTCCCCGCTGTATTCATTAGGTCTTTCATTACCATATTTCGTTATTTCAGTAAGACTTAGGAACAATCGTAATTCTCAACTCGTAAATACACACGTAGGTAAATCAACAATTTTATTACAAGACCAACATTCTGAATGAAATACATTGGCATATACATTGTATATCTATAACACCGCAGTGCTAGTTTGGTTTCGAAGTTTTGCATTTTTAGTTTTTCTCTATTTTTAAAATTGTTTTCTTTTTTTCTTTTAATTTATTTCGGTTTGATTTTAGCTTTATATCTCTGTATTTTGATCTTTCTTTAGTGCAGCCTTGGACGCTTTAGAATTTCAAAGTTCGTTTTTATTTTGTGCTTTTATTTGTTTTTTTCTGCTATGTCTTTTCAATTTCTAATTTGCAGCTTTGCGCTATTCTAATTGAAAACTCGCTTTGCAAGTCTGCCTCCGATTATTTTTTGTCTTTGTTTTAGTAGTGGTATTTAATCATATTTTAGTTTCAGGTTTTTCTGGGAAAATGTAGGGTCTGTTCGTTTGGCGGGTTTTGCTTTGGCTGAAAGCAGTGGTGTATTTGACAATTATAGGGGTGTAGTCCGATTCAGCTTTCCTATTTACTCCCATGCTTGCCCCTGACGAAACCATGAGCGACTCTGCCATGTGATCTGCAATCCCTGTGTTCTTCTAGTTTGTTTTTTTTAATTTCTTTTTTGATTTTTGATTTTTGTTTGCTTCGGTGTTAGTTTGGTTTGGAAGTTTTGGCATTTTCATTTCTTCTTTATTTTTTAAAATTGTTTTATTTTTTCTTATAATTTGTTTTTTGTTTGATTTTTGCATTATGTCTGGATATGTGCTGATATTTCTTTATAGCAGCCTTGGGCGCTTTAGAATTTCAAAGTTGGTTTTTATTTTGTGGTTTTTTTTTCTGCTGCAGCACTTCAGTTACACGTCGCCATAACTTCAGCGTCCGACAAGCACTCCTCTCGCCTCATGTTCTCCCAGTCGGCGTCTCCCGCCAACCCCGTTCTCTCCACGGGAGTGTTCCTAAGCCCTTTCAGGGGAATTCCGGACGGTGTCTTTCCCAATTGCGGACAGGGGGAAACAGTGCCAATTGCGGACAGATCCTCGTTCTGTCCGCAACTGGGAAAATGTGTAATGACTTAGTGAGGGATTAGGGAAACAGGAAAACACAACCCATTCCTAATCCCTCACCAGAAGGGTTGAATTTTATTTGAAGTCTTTCAAATATTAGGGAAAGTGGTATACTGACTAATAAGCGATTTACTTATTCTATTTGAATATTTTCTCATCAGCCAATTCAAAAAGTATGTTGTTGTTTTTTTGTACTCTACTGTGGTCATCAGCAGAAAACCGTAGAGCGTATAAACATGAATTTATACAATATACAGCGAGATCCAGTCCATCTACAATATGAGAATGAACTCCCAGTGTAGCTATAAATTGTTCCAACCTCTATTTCTGAAAAAAGTTATTATTTTTTATTGATTTGTTTCATTTTATTTAGCTTTCTTTAATTCAAAACAAAAACTGAAATACATTACACAAATATTCTCATGAAAAGCATAATTATACTGTACAGTATATCCAGTTTCATAATAAAATTACGAAACTGAAGGTAGATTTCACGAAACTGAAGGTAGATTTCTTTTTCATTATTCTAACTTCTGAATGAACGATGATCCTTCAAACAGCGTCGGGGCCGACCCGGTGGCGCAGTGGTCTAAGCGATGGCCTCTGATTATTCGTCCGAAAGGGGTCTGGGTTCAAATCCCGGTGGGGCATGGATGTTGTGTTTGTCTTACGGCACTGGTTCTCTCCCTTCCCTGGAACCAGTGACCCTAAATTAGGGACGGGCGACTGCTTATAGCACATTGAGTTGCTCACGGTGGTCGTTAAACCTCCAATCAAAAAAATAAAAATATCGTCGGATATTCGCGGTTGTGTGAAACTCTGCCATAGTTTTCCTTATCCGCTAATCCAAATTTGATTGTTGCTTTTTCTTTCTTGCCCTCGAGATTTAGGCACTTTCTGTAGTACAGGAACTAATGTGTCCCGCTGCATCTTTCAATCACGTCATTAACTTCGTGACTTCTGGATGAGGATTTTTGATAGTTGCGTTTAACCGATGGTTCCAGCCTTCGACGACATTATTTGTTCTGTGTCGTTTGCTGTTGGAATTCCACATTTCTACAGTGATTACAGGATTTTGTAGCCAGTTATTTACGAAATAATCATAAATTTTTTGAAGATTTTCATTAAAGGGACTGGATTCTTGAATGCATATGCAGCCATAGTCTACATTTTCCACAGGAAGATAGGCCAGGGAAGCACGCATTCGGAAGTGTTGCCTTATCTCCTCGTAATTGTTATATTTATTCACTAATCCCAGTTCTTGAATTTTTCGCCAAAGGCTGTGGTTGAAATGGAAATTACGTCCGCTTACTTGTATGGCGGGTAATAATTTCGTCAGAGGTATGATTAAAGCTGTTTCAAACTCAATCGGATTCCTGTTCTCCAATCTATGTTTCAACAGTGTGGAAAATCTCTCATAAGTAACTTTTCTCTAGTTTGGCAACAAAGCGAAGATTACTGGAATAATGTTTGTTTCTTCCGTTGAACTTCCGATATGAACTGTGACTGACGGACTATGCAGATTTCAGCAAACTGTATACTACAGTTTGCTGAAACAGCACCTTACTACAGCACCTTGAAGTTTCATTCATGAAAAACATTTTGCTGTTTTCTACAACTTCCCTTCCTTTTCGGCTTGCAAATGTTAAGATTCTTTCTTTTACCCGGTCATCGAATAAGAGAAAACTAAACTTGTCTTCCATAAGTAGAATATATTCGCCCAACTCGATGTCTTGCGCATTTCTTGGCTCTGGCAACGACTGTCCTCGATTTTGGTGCCTTGATAAGCTGCTTTTTATTAACGAAAATTGTGGAATTTTGGTTACAATATCATATCCTCAGTCAATGGTCCAAACTCCGTGCGATAAATAAACAGATTTTGATCCTTTTCTCGAGCTCGTTTCTTCGCGATGGGTATGTGCTTTTTCTCTACTGTTAACAAAATATCAGGTTTGCATACATGATTGAAGGACCGTAGTATATTATTTCCTTTCGTTGCCATACGACCTTTACATTTTCCCCTCTTCTCATTTACACATGCCCAAGTTATAATGTTTTGCTGACTTGTGAGATGAATCCTATACCTGTTGCCATTACATGCTGCTAATGGCTTCCCTTTTTCGGTCTCAAATATTTCAAATTCATCCGTTGGAAGAAACGAACAGCACTTATAACAATATACATAACATATAACAATCGAAAAAAATCGTTACTTGTTCAATCCAAACTGCAAATGAAGAGCTTGAGAAAATAGTAACTTTTATCTCCTTCGCTAAACCCTTCTAGGGAGAGATTAGGAGGGGTGTTTTCTTAATCCCTCACTAAAACTCTTCCTCTTTTCCCAGTTCAGGACAAAACTGAATCTGTCCACAATTGACACTATTTTTCCCCCTGTCCGCAATTGGGACTGAACCTGGGCCGCGGGTGGCCTAGTGGGTAACGTTCGTGACTGCCACGGAAAGGATCTCAGGTTCGATCCCAGGCAGGTACGAAAGCTCGATCCACTAAATATCCGCCATGCGTCGGATGGGCACGTTAAGCCGTCGGACCCCGGGTACTGGCCTCCCGGTAATAAATAAGGGTGTCTTCCTCCCACTTTCTACTTCGCTTCCGTGTCACTTTCCTATCGGGCACTCTAGCCCAAATCTCCTAGCTTCCTTTTCCTAAGGGTTGTTTAAAACCTGGGGTCAGACACTCCCTTCCTAAAATCCTCTACATGTGATCTTATCTGATCTGGGACTGAACCTATATCGGACACCCGACTCAGTGCTGACGTCAGAAAGACTTAGCGAATGTGCAAAGAACAGCTGGTATTAATATATACAAAAAAAGTAATCATAATGTTATAACCAGAGTCACATCTTATAACGAAGTAAATTTCTCCGTCATTTTTGGTCTACGCCGGGATTCGAACCCGAGGCCGCTTATTCCGGAACAAGTCGCTCTACCAACTGAGCTACGCAGACATTTGTTCTGATTGCTATGTGCCTTTATGTCGTGTGCGTCCTGCTGGCAGGTACGTCACACGCCGGGATTCGAACCCGAGGCCGCTTATTCCGGAACAAGTCGCTCTACCAACTGAGCTACGCAGACATTTGTTCTGATTGCTATGTGCCTTTATGTCGTGTGCGTCCTGCTGGCAGGTACGTCACACGCCGGGATTCGAACCCGAGGCCGCTTATTCCGGAACAAGTCGCTCTACCAACTGAGCTACGCAGACATTTGTTCTGATTGCTATGTGCCTTTATGTCGTGTGCGTCCTGCTGGCAGGTACGTCACAATCTTTTGTACGCTTTTTCATATTTATATGTTTTTAAGACCATCCTCTAGAAAAACGTATAACCGATGTTCCACTGTATTTCCTTTTACATTTGCTTGAACCCAATCATAACTAATTGCACTTCCTTTTCTTTTCTTTTTTCCAAAATCAATTGGCGTTTTGTCTATTTCATGATTTTAATTTCATCAATATGACCGATCAGCCATCTAGCGCATGATATTTTGTTGCATAAATTTGTTTGGTATTATGACAAATAAACATGTTTATCATTCTGTTTGATTATCCTAAGTGTTATAAATATCTATCTGTTTTACAAAACTTATTGTTAATGTGCGTACTTCTTTTTGTATGTACATAAATCTAAGTAGTTTTGTGCCGAACACTGTATTTTTGCTGAGTTTGAAAATCAACGTGGTATTCTGTGAGCTACAAGTACTTTCTTAACACGTCTTTTGAAAAGGAGAGCATGCTCATTCAATCAATATGTCCTTACGTCAGTCCGTCTGTACGCACCATATACACTCACGTCTGTGTATAACAAAGTCCAAGAGACTTGATGAAAACTTCTTTATAAAAAAAACTATTGATTAAACGCAGTGTTACTACATATTATGTATACAACAACAGTAAATATACGTAAGTACGTAGTTCATATAGGCAGGAAACCACACTTTCACAATTTGCAAAAGTTCTGGAATGTTGCCCCATTTCTCGTTTAGTTCGTTTTTACAATTTGCAAAAGTCTTGGAATCTTGCTCCGTCTACCGTTTAGCTCGTTTTTCACAATTTCCAAAGTCTTGGAATGTTGATCTGTCTCTCGTTTAGTTCGTTTTTCACAATTCGCAAAAGTATTTGAATGTTGCTGCGTCTATCGTTTAGCTCGTTTCTCACAATTTCCAAATGTCTTGGAATGTTACTCCGTCTCTCGTTTAGTTCGTTTTTCACAATACGCAAAAGTTTTGGAATGTGGAATGTTGCTCCATCTCTCATCTAGTTAATTTCTCACAATTCGCAAAAGTCTTGGAATGTGGAATGTTGCTGCGTCTCTCGTTTAGCTCGTTTCTCACAATTTTTAAATGTCTGGGAATGTTGCTCCGTCTCTCGTTTAGTTCGTTTTTCACAATTTACAAAAGTTTTGGAATGTGGAATGTTGCTCAATCTCTCGTTTAGCTCATTTTTCACAATTTGCAAAAGTCTTGGAATCTTGCTCCGTCTATCGTTTCGCTCGTTTCTCACAATTTCCAAATGTCTTGGAATGTTGCTCCGTCTCTCGTTTAGTTCGTTTTTCACAATTTTTCTCACATTTGAACGAGTTCAGGATCTGCGTCCTCAACAGCCATCTCTGCATGTTCAGTCCTACGTGTTCCCTCCACTGTCTCGATCAACCCTTAACTTCTTCATTCCCACCACCAACCAATAAAAACTTCTCCTGTGGGAAGCAATGCAAGTGTTAGACGTCTGCTTTGTCTTGCTTTTTTTTTCAGACATTCTTCAGTTTCTCTTCCTCTTCTTTGCACTTTGAGCAATACAGTAAAAGATTTTCAATAATTCCCGTAACCGGGAATTTTAACTTCATTTTTATAAATAGTTTATAGTGCAGTTTTCTATCTAAATCAAAGGGGAATGGTAGTTCCTACGCTGTAACCCTATGTGTATTCGGTATACCTAAATCAAGGGGGAATGGTAGTTCCTACGCTGTAACCCTATGTGTATTCGGTATACCTAAATCAAGGGGGAATGGTAGTTCCTACGCTGTAACCCTATGTGTATTCGGTATACCTAAATCAAGGGGGAATGGTAGTTCCTACGCTGTAACCCTATGTGTATTCGGTATACCTAAATCAAGGGGGAATGGTAGTTCCTACGCTGTAACCCTATGTGTATTCGGTATACCTAAATCAAGGGGGAATGGTAGTTCCTACGCTGTAACCCTATGTGTATTCGGTATACCTAAATCAAGGAGGAATGGTAGTTCCTACGCTGTAACCCTATGTGTATTCGGTATAAACGACATTGTTACAAACCAGCATCAGTGTATCTTTTTTTAGCGAGTCCTATGTAAAAAAAGGACGTGTTTATGGTATCACTTTGTCTGTCCGTCTGTGGATATTATACCTCTGTATAAGTCCAATTCGAAAAAAGCTTTTTGCATTGGGAAGCCAGAAATGTGAGAAAAATTATTTTGTTTTCTAGCTTTTTACGATATATAACTTTGCTGCTATAAGGCATAAATGCAGATGCTATTGAATTCAAAATGCACTTTATTCCGCATAATTGCTTCTAAATATTCGACTGAACAAATATTTCTTTCATTCGATATCATTTATAACGAATACTGTTGTAGACACAGTTTCTTTTTCAAATAATTCACATTATTTTTTATACTTCCCGATATCTGTGCTTCTAAAGGTCCGATCTTAAAAACTATTTTTGCCTCGGATAGAGTTCTTGGTAGGAAATTTTCTGCATATAAATTCTATGATAAAAGAGATTTTCGTGCAACAGTAATCACTCAAGGATGAGGAGTCGTAACCATCTATACACGATTATTACAGTAAAATAAATAAAAGTGAAAGCTTTATGAGTAAAAACTATTTATTTACAATTAAAGACATAAGATCTTTCGGATATACACTAGATCCATTCTTAGATGAATAACAAATGAACAAGATAGAACATGGTCTATGAGTATTCATGAGATATTTAATGACGTAAAAGTAAGGGTAAACGTAGGTGCTTAGATAAAAGTATTTGAGACATGACATACGAGTTCAATTTGCATAGATTAAACGTTATAGAGGAATGCTGTTTTCTTCGCAGTAATTCAGTTGATTAGTTCTTGAAAATAATAATCTCCACGGCTGTCGGACATGCCATGAGAAACATTCATTACAACATAGTTGACCATTATTATAAATAAAACTCCACTCTTCGTCAATACGAAATAAAACAAAAAAGAAGAAATATCGCAAAACATATGGTTACCCGGAGTTTTTTGCAACTACCTAATCTTTAAAAGATCTTAAGAGCTGGACAAACAATGAACAATGAACTTTCATCCAATTATTACCCCAATTTTGAAAAACATCTGCAGACGACACGCGGCGGACTTCGGTGTCACGGATCATAATATCCTAACAATGACTAAAA
This sequence comes from Macrothele yani, assembly GCA_039090855.1. NCBI lineage: Eukaryota > Metazoa > Arthropoda > Arachnida > Araneae > Macrothelidae > Macrothele > Macrothele yani. The sequence continues at coordinate 41,340,924 of CM077004.1, forward strand.
AGATCGCAACCAGGTGAAGATGGAGAATAGACACGGAATCTACAGTACACCAATATAACCTATAGACCCCCTGCAGCCTGACAAAATTTACATAGGATGCACTCAAAGCACCTTGAAGACTAGAATACGTGAACATGAGAATATAATTATGTCAACTTCACTAGACACATTTGGTTAATGGTGGTCACTATCATCCAATATTGGAGGAAGCTACAATCTTGGCAACCTCTTACTCAAACTCTTTGTTATTCAGAAAGCTTACATAATTATAATAATGGTCAACTATGTTGTAATGACTGTTTCACATGGAATATCCCACAGCCGTGGAAATAATTATTTTCAGAAACTAATCAACTGAATTATTGTGAAGAAAACAACATTGCCATATAACGTCTAATCTATGCAAATTGTACTCGTATGCCATGTGTCAAAAACTTTTATCTGAGCACCTACCTTTACCCTTACTTTTACGTCATTAAATATCTCATATACACTTATAGACCATCTTGTTCATTTTTTCCTTATCTGAGGATAGATCTGATGTATATCCGAAAAATCTTATGTCTTTTATTGTAAGTAAATAGTTTTAACTCATAAGGTTTTAACTTTTATTTATTTTAGGGTAATAATCGTGTATAGATGGCTACGACTTCTCGTCCTTGAATGATATAATTTCGATTTTTTTGTAAAAAATGTTTTTGCCACTTGGGGTGTAAGCACATATTTCTGCTTCTGATGTATTTGCAGCAATGAGTGCGCTTCTACAAAACTCGATTTAAAAATCCATTTTCTGGTCAGATGCAGCTTACCTATACAAAACGTCTGAGTATACCTTCTCCTTAAAATAATGCATAGTTTTCCCGCCAGACGGCGTAGATGTGCGCCTTATTTTTGTCGATATCTCTACTTCTAGTTGCCCGATTTGAAAACTTCTTTCTTTCTCGGACAATGTTTGCGGTGGGAATTGTTTTGTACATAATTTCAGATTTTTTTCTTGGCGTGCAAGTGGATGAGTGCATGAGCTCACATTTCTGTTTGCAGCATATTAGCAGTCATACCTGCGCAAATAAAAACTCGATGGAAAAAATCGTTTTCTGGTCACATACTACTAACTACGTGAATGTTCTGTGTGCATTTTCTGCTCAAATAACGCATAATTTCCCCTCTAAAGACGCAAATATTTAACCCCATTTTGCCGATATTTCTGCGTCTAAAATTCCGATTTAAAATTATCTTTTCATAACACATACCATTTGCCTTGTGGAACACTTTGCTTGCACTCATGGGTTTTCTGTAGTTCACAGTTCCGACACTACGCAGTGGTAATGTGCTACGCAGTGGTAATGTCCCTCGCTATCTATGCTCCCAGGTGAGGTATTTGAAAAATTTCTTTTGCTGTGAAGAATACTTTTTGTATGTTTCTTGTTTTTCAATTAATCAAACTTCTTCCGCTAAAAATGTAAATTTTTATCTAATTTTGTCCTCTATAACCCTTCTCTTAATTACTCGATTCGAAAATTCCCTTGTATTTGATATCTTTCTTCAGCTACGTGAAACTTTTTGTGAACAATATTCAAAACGTGCTTTCCTTTTCTCTCTCTTTCTTTGTTTTGTTTGGTGGTTTAGCCACCACCGTAACTCAGTGGGTTGTAAGCAGCCACCTGTCCCTAATTTAGTGCCATTCACGGAAGCTAAATTAGGGACAGACAGGCAACTATATTTGCGGAAGATCACAACGAGAGTGAAACTGCGTATTTGACGATATCATCATCATCATTGGCAACCATTATCAATCCACTGCCGGATGAAGGCCTTCCCAAGTTTCTTCCACAATTGTCTGTCTTGAGCCGTTCACCTCCACGTCACTCCAGCATACTTTCGAATTTCATCCATCCATCTCCCATGGGGTCTTCTTCTGGGTCTTTTCCTGTCCCTCGGAATCCAGTTTAAAATTTCGATTGTCCGTCGGTGGTCCGTTCTTCTGGCAACATGTCCAGCCCATTGCCATTTCAGTGATTTCACTCTGGTCATGATGTCGTCCATTTCTGTCATTTTCCTTATCCACAAGTCCCTCTTCTTATCTTTCCTGGTTACACCAAGTATGCATCTCTCCATGCTTTTTTGAGTTGTCTGCAGTCTTTTTACGTCTTTTTGAGTTAAGGTCCAGGTCTCTGCTCCATAGATGCTTACGCAATTTGATTTGACGATATAGGCGTCCCTTAATATGTGCGTATTACGGATAACTTGATTATGGTGAATCGCCAATCTGGGTAAAATAATATTCATTTATTTCAGCATTTCCTGTGAAAATATTAAATGACGTCTTCATTAAAGTGATGGTACGATTATGCTCATCATTGCTGTTAGTCATAACTAGTGCACCGATAAATTAATTAGGTATTGAATTAGGACGATGATCTCGGGTTCCAGTGCTTTTGTGGTTGTGGAAATATTAACGACCAGGGTGTGACGCCCTCATTTTCTACTCGAACGTCGTGCGAAGGTTTTTCTGTCGCTGCAGTCATAAAAGGACGCGGCAGCCCGTCGCTGTTTTTCATTTTCCGCTTAACGAGCTCTCGCTGTCCACAATCCCTGGACACTCGTTTCTGACGTCAATAAATCGCAGGCACGAGACGACCGCGGAGGCATTTATTATCAACTAAATACGTCATTCGTGACGTAACTTTTCCACATTTCAAATAGTTGCTTCTTCTTCAGCATATTTTCTTCAATTGCATTGCCATGGCGTATCGGGACTTAAAATACCATCGGAATAAATGGCGTTGCTGAAATTGATTAAAATCTCAAGCACTGCATGAAGCTATTTTTCATATATATTTTTTTCGAGGTTTAATGACTACCACAAGCAACTCAATGGACTGTAAGCAGTCGCCCATCCCTAATTTAGGGTCACCGGTTCCAGTGCCGTAAGACAAGAACATCGTCCACGGTTGATCTTGGGCCCATTAGGACGAACGGTTTATTTATATTTAAACATGTCTTTTGGCGAACATACAAAACCATACAAAGTGGTCTAAGCGATGGCCTCTGATCATTTGTCCGAACGGGGTCCGGGTTCGAATCCCGGTGAGGCATGGATGTTGTGTTTGTCTTACGGCACTGGTTCTCTCCCTTCCCTGGAACCAGTGACCCTAAAATAGGGACGGGCGACTGCTTATAGGCCATTGAGTTGCTCACGGCGGTCGTTAAACCTTCATTGAAAAAAAAACATACAACGTTGGATAGGGTAATCGAAACGCCTTCTTAAAATCCCTTGTGCCGCCCCGGTAGCGCAGTGGTCTAAGCGTTGGCCACTGATCATTCGTATAAAAGGGATCCGGGTTCGAATCCCTGGGAGGTATGTATGCTGTGTTTGTCTTACGGCGCTGGCTTTCTCCTTTCCCTGGAACCAGTGGCCCTAAATTAGGGACGAGCGTCTGCTTTTAGCCTATTGAGTTGCTCACGGTGGTCGTTAAACCTCCAATCAAAAAAAAATCCCTTCCCGTTCCGGTGGCGGGGTGGATCTAGGCGATGGCTTTGATCATTCGTCTGTGATTGGTCCGGGTTTGAATCCCGGTGAGGTATGTATGCTGTGTTTGTCTTACGGCGCTGGCTTTCTCCTTTCCCTGTAACCAGTGGCCCTAAATTAGGGACGAGCGTCTGCTTTTAGCCCATTGAGTTACTCACGGTGGTCGTTAAACCTCCAATCAAAATAAATTCCCTTGATACGACGTTTGATGCAGTAATGGTAGCTGCAAAGCAAAATGACACTGAATTCATAAGTTTGTACAAAGATTTTACACCATTCTTCCAACGAAAAATTCTCTCTTGGTTGAGAGAGGCAGGAAGCGTTGAAGATGACCCTTGCCTGCTCAGTGAAGTTCAATTCCGGTGATTAAGATGGAGTAAAGAAAATAACTAAGTAGACTTTCATGATACTAGACCTGGAAACAAATGGCGATAATATATACCGTCTAGGCGAACTAGTTGGCACCGAAGGCACACAGAGGGTGGAAAATGGAAGATGTAGTTCACAGGTTTGTCGACGAATGCGTTGAGGGTAAACTCATCTGACCGTAGGTGGTTCGGTGCCGCCGCTCCTCCTAGCATTGTAACCGCAACTGTGCAGTTTTTGGTGTGACTACTGGCTTGACTCCATCAAATGTGCTGCTTTGTCTTACCTGGAAACAGTTTGCTCATGTTCTCAGTGCACCTAAGCTGACGTTTAGTCTACCATCACTTGTCTGTTCCGTCTTTCCTGTCTGCAAAAGAGAAGACCCTATTTTCTTTTTCGAAAGTATCTTTTCTCTGTCCCTGTTACATTTTTCTGATGTTGCTTTTCCCAATTTCGACATGATCTCGCGACACGTCTGCCATTTCTACGGCTCGGGATGTTGGCGCGTTCTATCCAGCAATTACACTCCTTTCGAAGTGACTTTTATTATCTCTTGCAGCTTCTCACGTAAAGAATCCAATCCTTGTTGTTGTTTTTATGGGCGATACCTCAAGATGTTCACACCTGTTAACATGTGGTCGGTCGCAACAGAGGGAAACCTTATTATTAAAAATTAAAAGACCGGGTACCCTGATAGGAACGCAAACTGAAAATCTTCAAAATATTATGGGTTATGAGTACGAAGAGGTGGACTCAAAAAACTAAACGGAACTAAACATCAGTAACATTTTCCAGACATTTTCCTCTACTAAACGCTACACAGTCAAGTCACATTATTGTGACCACCTCCTACTTTTGACGTCATCAGCGCGTAGCCAATGAAAGAAGGCACGTGTCGTGAGGTGGCTTGGAGGGCATATAAATTGTGCTGTAGGAATTTTGAAAACATATCATTGGGCCGCGGGTGGCTTAGTGGGCAACGTTCGTGACTACTATGGAAAGGACCTCAGATTCGATCCCAGGCAGGTACGAACGCTCGATCCGCTAAATATCCCTTGCGTCGGATGGACACGTTAAGCCGTCGGATCCCGGATACTGCCGCCCCCTCCCGGTAATAAATAAGGGCGTCTTCCTCCCCTTTCTACTTCGCTTCCGTGTCACTTTCCTATCGGGCACTCCAGCCCAAATCTCCTAGCTTCCTATTTCAAAGAGTTGTTTAAGACCTGGGGTCAGACACTCCCTTCCTAAAATCCTCTACATATGATCATTTGAAAACATATCCCTCATGGATAAAAGGAGCGATTTTACTGATTTGCAAAAAGGGATGATTATCGGCTTTCGTACCAAGAGTGGCAGTATTTCTGAAACAGCGCAGTTTGTAAATTGTTCGTGTGATGCTGTGGTTAAAGCGCATCGTGATTGGAGAAATAGCACCATTGCGAATTAGCGACGTTAAAACTGCGGAGACCCACGTGCCATTGATGTGAGAGGTAAACGTCGGCTTCGAAGGTGTGTGAGGGCCGATCGACACGCTACAGTGGAGCAACTCACTGGCCGAATGAACTTCCACCCGGAAGTGTGTCTAGAACGAGACACCAGCGAATCCTGCTGCGTATGGGGCTCCGATGCAGACGGATGGTCACTGCATCTATGATAACGAAGGTGCATCGGCAGAAAAGGTCTACATTTGCACGGAAGTATCGGAATTATACCTCCGGTGATTGGGAAAGGATTGCCTTCTCCGATGAGTCACGTTTCCTGCTTCATCGAACGGATGGACGTTGGCGTATAAGTCGAGAAACAGCGGAGAACAAACACACTTCAACTATTGCTGGCAGAACACAAGCTGGTGGGGGCAGTGTTATGGGCTGGGAAATGTTTTCGTGGCATTCTCTGGGTCCACCTATACCTGTGGAAGGCACTGTGGACCGAATTCGTTATGAATCCATCCTTGCAGACCACGTGCACCCATACATTCTGACTGTATTTCCTGGGGCGGATGAATGCGACGTGTCAAAATATCTGAGAGTGGCTGGAAGAGCATGATGAAGACTTTAAAGTACTTCTTTGGCCCCCTAATTCCCTAGACACGATTGGGACCACCTCGATCGTGTTGTTCGCTCTCTCCAGCAGGTTTCAGATGCACTGCAGTCAGCATGGTTCCACATACCTGTGAACACCTTCCAGCACCTTACTGAGTCACTCCCATACCTTCCGCGCGGCACACGGCGGTTACTCTGGATATTAGCTGGTGGTCACAATAATGTGACTCGACGGTGTATAAGTACGCATTTGTACTTTCCACCTCATTTCTTTCTGGTAACCAGAAAAGAAAAATAGTATTTTGACTGAAATAAGCATGCATGCAGAAGAATACTTATTTATTTTGTTGCTTTTGTGTGGGAACAATTTCATCCTGGAAAAAAAAGAACTTGTATTTATCCCAATATCTGCTTCCAAGGACCAGTTCAGAAAAATATTTTTTCATTGCTTGGAAACTATGAAATTTGTTTTCAGCTTGTAAATATGACATTAGTGTTCCATATATTTTCTCACAGAAAAATTAGATTGCTTCAACATCAGGTGTTTTTTAACGGGTACGTAGGATAGTGTAATGAAAAATGTGCGTTATTATATCTTTGAACATAACACATTCTTTGGAATTTTCCCCAAGGTTCTGAGTGATTGCCGAATATTTTGCAATTTTTAAATGCCACAAAACACCTTCTCTATCTCTTTCTTTTTTAATTGCATTTTTAAAATACCTAAGACCCTGCTTCATCTAACATATTAGATATTTTTGCGCCTTAACGCAGAATGTTTTTCATGTCGAATTGATTTACGACTTGATGATACAATGTCTTGTATTTTACGCTTAGAAAGCACTCTATTCTTATAAACGCAATTATGCCTACTGAAAGAAATTCAGAGAGGAGATCATTATGTACTCTTCGAAGAAAGAATTTACACCGAAAAACTATCCTGAACTATTATTTCTTTTCAGTTTTTCATATTCCCAGAATTTCTTCCGTTATGAAAAGGATCAGCTACGGATATAATGTACGAAAAATAAATTACTTTCATTTCCAAAAGATGTGCAACACCTTTTCTCGGACATAAAAGGTAAATTTTAACCTTAAGTAAAGCAACTGAAGCGTAATGCAAGGTATTTTAATGGTGCGACTTTGCTTCTTGCACTTTACTCTTTCGCAATACATCTGTGCTTTTGCCAAAACAGACAAATAGCGTTAAAAGCTAAAAACAAAAAGGATTAAAGTCCAGCAATAATATTTATTCTTCACTAGTTTTCGTCTCAGGCATGCGATAACAGAAATGCACATTTCTTCCATATTTTCTTATATTTCTTGGTAATCATGGATAGCACTTATGCGTTTAAGAAAAGCCGAAATGGCCTAAAAGCGGAGATTAAAACTCACAACAGAAAAGCTGTTAAGCGTTGAAATCTCGGAGTTGAAAATTTTCGAGGAAAGCTTAGCGAAACTTTTCTTTCCAGCTCTAAGTGAAGCACAGGTGCGAATGCCATCGAAGATGTGTTCCTAATTTTACGGAAATCTAACCTTTATTCAGTGTACCGTATTGAAAGATAAGTGTCAATATAACGCACGCAGAATGGAAAAAAGAAACTAATATGCGTTTTACTGTAAAATTCCAGATAGCTAAACTAGTTAATTCTTTAGCGCACGAAGAATGGAAATGAGAAAAAAATGTATTACTGTAGAATTCCTGGTAGCTAAATTCTTTAGCACGTGGAGAATTTAAATAAGAAACTAAAACATATTAATGTAGAATTCCGGATATCTACACTGATTAATACTTTAGCACACGGAGAATGGAAAGAAGAAATTAAAATTCATTACTGTAAAATTCTAGGCGGCTACACTGGTTAATTCTTTAGCACATGGAGAATGGAAATAAGAAATTAAAATGTATTACTGTAGAATTCCAGGTAGCTTAGCTGGTTAATTCTTTAGCACTCAGAGAATGAAAATAAGAAACTAAAATGTATTGCTGTAGAATTCCAGTGTCCTGCCGGCCATCTAGTCTGCGGTTTTTCCGTGGGCCCCTCTGGCTGGGGACGCGAATGCGTAGATGGCTCCGTGTGAAGTCGGGCCTAGGCGAACTTTGTCCGTTACCCGTATGCATCAGAGGAATGGCAAGCCGGTTGCATTGATGATCAAATGTAGAGGATTTTAGGAAGGGAGTGTCTGACCCCAGATCTTAAACAACCATTAGAAATAGGAAGCTAGGAGATTCGGGCAAGAGTGCCCGATATGAAAGTGACATGGAAGCGAAGTAGAAAGGAGGAGGAAGACGCCCTTATTTATTACCGGGGGGGGCAGTGCCCGGGGTCCGACGGCTTAACGTGCCATCCGACGCACGGCGGATATTTAGTGAATCAAGCGTTCGCTACCTGCCTGGGATCGAACCTGAGGTCCTTTCCATGGCAGTCACGAGCTTTGCCCACTAGGCCACCCGCGGCAGGCCGGCTGCATTAATTTGCCAGTAGCCCTTAAAGGCGAATAGTCGTCTGGACTCAACCCGCCAATTACGGACGACGTAGGGAGAGACAGAGAGTGTGTGTGTGTGTGTAAAATAATTCCAGGTAGCTACACTGGTTAATTCTTTTGCACACGGAGGATGGATATAGGAAACTAAAATGTATTATTGTAGAATTCCATGTAGCTACATTGGTTAATTCTTTAGCAGCGCATAAAAGTCACGATCGGAAAAATCGTATCAAAAACTAATCGAACCAGAATGAGCTATGTACTATAAAAATGCATCCCAAACTACATTTTTGCGTACCACCAAAAAATACTTAACCTTATCTTTGCTCCAAACGCTTTGTTAGAATTCCTTCCGATTGGGAATTCTTATTTCTTCAATTCAAATCTGTCAAAATCAATGAATTTTCTCTTTTTTTCCACGGCAGGAAAGTCACCAAAAATGAAACCAAGAGAAAGAAACGGGCTTTCAGTTCCCATTGAATTGTGTGTATTTTACAACTCATAATTTTGAAACACTGTCTGGTAAACCTTTTGTAGAAGCTGATTTCGATGCTGCGTGCAATCATAGTGAATTACGATTGTCACTGTCGACACAAATGATCCTATTTTCACTGTTTCCTACGCTGCCACCTCTTCGGAAAACTTTGAAAATTCTATCGGTCGGCAGTTGGAACCAAACCCGTACCTCCCGATTTCCAGTCGTGAATGCTATCCGTTACTTCACCCAGGACTACGAATTCCAAGCAACTGAATTTGATGTAGCTTAGAAATATGAGCACCGTTCACATTTGGGCTAGTTGAAACAATCAAATGCCTTCTCGTAGTGTGAACACGACGTTTTCCTCACATCCAGGTACGAACGTAGGTCACAAAGTTTCAAAGAACATCTTGCATATCAATAGGACGCGAATCTTCCTGAAGAAATGATTCCCGCACCATGACGATTTGATTTTCGAGATTTATGAAGATGGGATACAGTGAAATTACGTCACATTTGTGTCGACAATGACATTTGAATTGCCTTCCATGTACACCGAAGAACCAAAACATTATGACAACCTGCCTAATGGGATGTTGGTCTTACACGTGCCGCCAGACAGCTCTTAGCGAGGAAAGGATACCACAAGATTTCTAAAGCTGACTTGTGGTATATGGTACCAACACGCTACAAGATTTCTAAAGGTGTCTTGTGGTATATGGTACCAACACGCTACAAGATTTCTAAAGGTGTCTTGTGGTATATTGTACCAACCCGCTACAAGATTTCTAAAGGTGTCTTGTGGTATATGGTAGCAACACGCTATAAGTTTCTAAAGGTTTCTTGTGATATATGGTACCAACACGCTACAAAGTTTCTAAAGGTGTCTTGTGGTGTATAGTATCAACACGCTACAAGATTTCTAAAGGTATCTTGTGGTATATGGTACCAACACGCTACAAGATTTCTAAAGGTGTCTTGTGGTATATGGTATCAACACGCTACAAGATTTCTAAAGGTGTCTTGTGGTATATGGTACCAACACGCTACAAGATTTCTAAAGGTGTCTTGTGGTATATGGTACCAACACGCTACAAGATTTCTAAAGGTGTCTTGTGGTATATGGTATCAACACGCTACAAGATTTCTAAAGGTGTCTTGTGGTATATAGTACCAACACGCTACAAGATTTCTAAAGATGTCTTGTGGTATATGGTGCCAACACGCTACAAGATTTCTAAAGGTGTCTTGTGGTATATGGTGCCAACACGCTACAAGATTTCTAAAGGTGTCTTGTGGTATATGGTACCAACACGCTACAAGATTTCTAAAGGTGTCTTGTGGTATATGGTACCAACACGCTACAAGATTTCTAAAGGTGTCTTGTGGTATATGGTACCAACACGCTACAAGATTTCTAAAGGTGTCTTGTGGTATATGGTACCAATACGCTACAAGATTTCTAAAGGTGTCTTGTGGTATATGGTATCAACACGCTACAAGATTTCTAAAGGTGTCTTGTGGTATATGGTACCAACACGCTACAAGATTTCTAAAGGTGTCTTGTGGTATATGGTATCAACACGCTACAAGATTTCTTTTTTTTTTTTTTTTTTTTTTTTTTTTATTGGAGGTTTTACGACCGCCGTGAGCAACTCAATGGGCTATAAGCAGTCGCCCGTCCCTAATTTAGGGTCACTGGTTCCAGGGAAGGGAGAGAACCAATGCCGTAAGGCAAACACAACATCCATGCCTGACCGGGATTCGAACCCGGACCCCTTACGGACGAATGATCAGAGGCCAACGCCTTAGACCACTGCGCCACCGGGGCGGCGCTACAAGATTTCTAAAGATATCTTGTGGTATATGGTATCAACACGCTACAAGATTTCTAAAGGTGTTTTGTGATATATGGTACCAACACGCTACAAGATTTCTGAAGGTGGTTTGTGGTATATATTATCAACACGCTACAAGATTTCTAAAGGTGTCTTGTGGTATATGGTACCAACACGCTACAAGATTTCTAAAGGTGTCTTGTGGTATATGGTACCAACATGATACAAGATTGCTAAAGGTGTCTTGTGGTATATGGTATCAACACGCTACAAGATTTCTAAAGGTGTCTTGTGGTATATGGTATCAACACGCTACAAGATTTCTAAAGGTGTCTTGTGGTATATAGTACCAACACGCTACAAGATTTGTAAAGATGTCTTGTGGTATATGGTGCCAACACGCTACAAGATTTCTAAAGGTGTCTTGTGGTATATGGTGCCAACACGCTACAAGATTTCTAAAGGTGTCTTGTGGTATATGGTACCAACACGCTACAAGATTTCTAAAGGTGTCTTGTGGTATATGGTACCAACACGCTACAAGATTTCTAAAGGTGTCTTGTGGTATATGGTACCAACACGCTACAAGATTTCTAAAGGTGTCTTGTGGTATATGGTATCAACACGCTACAAGATTTCTAAAGGTGTCTTGTGGTATATGGTACCAACACGCTACAAGATTTCTAAAGGTGTCTTGTGGTATATGGTATCAACACGCTACAAGATTTCTAAAGATATCTTGTGGTATATGGTATCAACACGCTACAAGATTTCTAAAGGTGTGTTGTGATATATGGTACTAACACGCTACAAGATTTCTGAAGGTGGTTTGTGGTATATGGTATCAACACGCTACAAGATTTCTAAAGGTGTCTTGTGGTATATGGTACCAACACGCTACAAGATTTCTAAAGGTGTCTTGTGGTATATGGTAACAACATGATACAAGATTGCTAAAGGTGTCTTGTGGTATATGGTACCAACACGCTGCAAGATGTCTAAGGGTGTCTTGTGGTATATGTTACCAACACGCTACAAGATTTCTGAAGGTGTCTTGCGGTATATGGTACCAACACGCTACAAGATTTGTAAAGGTGTCTTGTGGTATACGGTACCAACACGCTACAAGATTTGTAAAGGTGTCTTGTGGTATATGGTACCAACACGCTGCAAGATTTTTAAAGGTGTTTTGTGGTATATGGTACCAACACGCTACAAGATTTCTAAAGGTATATTGTGGTATATTGAGGTTTCCTTGCTCTTTGTGATAAGTTCATCTCACCTCAAAGCGCTCCTTAGTAGTCTCTCTCGCGCATTTGTCTAAGCACTGACCTCTAACAGACCGGGTAAGAGTATCTGTGAGACTGTTTTATTATTACTGAATAGGGGTTTAACGACTACCGTGAGGAACTCGATAGGCTACATGCAGTCGCCTGTCCCTAATTTAGAGCCCCTGAATCCAGGGAAGGGGAAGAGACAGTGCCGTAAGGCAAATACAACATCCATACGCACCGGGATTCGACCCCGGACCCATCTCGGATGAATGGTCAAACGCCAGGGCTTAGACCATTACGCCACCGGGATTGCCTCGGATGAGATCCGGTTGGCGTGTTTGCCTTACGGCACTGGCTCTCTCCCTTCTCCGGAACTTGTGACCCCAAATAAGGAACAGGGGTCTGTTTACAGTCTGTAAAAATGCTCACGGTAGTAGTTTCCTCCACCCCCTGGGGGAAAATACCGCTTCGGTGTTCGGTATATTAAACAATAAGTGCTGAAATTCCCAACGGGGGCGAAATGAAGGTTTAACAGATGTGGTTGATTATTCCCCCTCAACTAAAAGAGAGAAGTACAGTAGCGTGCGGTCGTTGTATTCAACGCACACAATGCATGCCCTAATTAAATACAAAACTTTGCTCTCTGAAAACGAAATAATTATACAAAGAAAGCTTTAAACTGCCGTTTTTTTTTATCGGAAATTTGAACTACGTACCTGGTTTAGAAGACTTTTATTTAAAACCATTCACATATCTGTGTTTATTTTAGCCAGAACTGAAACAAAGTGCGAATGTGAACGCAACTTCGTATCAAAGTTCCCGAACTCATGTGAGATAGTGCCGCGCTTCCCATGACAAAGCATATGATGTGAAATCGGCCGTTGCATTCAGGGCTTAGCCAGTCAACCAATCAGAGAATCGGAATCCCTGCGACTCTGAGCCCCACTCTTTATTCGCACTAGGATTGGGGCCTTTGTTAACTGCAGTTGAAAAACTTGTAGATATGCGAGAGAGTGTCGCATCAACCAATGGAAAACTCGTTTTCTTTAGACGGTGAGTATTTGCTATCTGGTGCGTAGAGAAAACCTTTGTTATTCAGTTGGGAAATTGTACGGCTACATTTTTGTATATTCCTTGCCTTTCTGAAACACTGTGATGCTTCAAGATAATTTAAGGAAACTTTAGAAGTGGAATAACAAAATTGATGATGCAAAATTAATGTCTTTTGATTCCCTCCGTTTTATAGAAAAATCCGAACATGTAAGCAAGGATATACCAACCTTAAACTTGAGTCGCTTAACATCGTCGTTTAGTGTGCAGTTAAACATACAAAACTATATAAGCATAATTATTCCCTCGTGCCTATCCTATACGGAAAGCCTATGCGCTCAAAAAATTGTGATACTAAAAAAGTTAATTAAGTGTTTTTTTTCTCTTACCCTTGGATTAAGCGGTGAAACATTGAGCAAATTGTTCAAAGCTTTGCACAAACTTAGCTTGTCGGCCCGGTGGCGCAGTGGTCTAAGGCGCTGGCCTCTGATCATTCGTCCGTAAGGGGTCCGAGCTCGAATCCCGGTCGGGCATGGATGTTGTGTTTGTCTTACGGCGCTGGCTCTCTCCCTTCCCTGGAACCAGTGACCCTAAATTAGGGACGGGCGACTGCTTATAGCCCATTGAGTTGCTCACGGTGGTCGTTAAACCTCCAATCAAAAAAAAAAAACTTAGCTTGGATAAACGCTTGAGGGAAATAATAAGTTGTGTCATTAAATTGTGCGAATGAAAACCTATTCACGCAATATACGCAAAGACATATTATCTAAAGCAAATAATAACAATTGAAAATGTTCTTCTGAAGATTTTGATTAAAACAAAGTCACAGAAGCATAAACAATCGCACGATGGAATTCCGCTACAAATGACGTATGTTTATTTTTTTTTCTGCATGCCTAGACATGACGTTTACGGCACGCCAGTAGAGAACTGTCATTTTTAATGGAAGGTATAAAAACTAGGGAAGAAAATTTTGATTAGTGGGCTCTAAATATTTGCTTTAGCTGGGAAAAACAACAGAGATTTAATTTCTAGGCTGACCAACTGAAATGCTGCTGTCTTTTACTGATCCCATTATTCTGATTTTACAGTTTTGTTTACTTCTCTTTTTGTACTAAAGCTTTAATTTTGAAATGTGGAAAGCAAGAAATCCTTTCCAGTATTCATTCCGAATATCCGCTTATCTATATCCTGTGCCATGCATAAAACAACCCATACTGCAGCAATAAAGTTGGAATCTTCCTTTCCCCTGTATCTTTCGTTTCCGCTTTTATGACACAAATGCTCTCGGAGGAATGTCCTGTTCCATATTAACGCTTGTGGAATTTCTCGAAATCCCATTGTTTTGTGTTGTGGTTTCTACCATCTGATATCCTGCAGGGACAGAGTATCTTTCTTCAAACTTATTGTCGCTATAAACACATCAATCTTCGGTAGTCGAAACTTCAGCCACTTCCTTTTAGTGTGAGAAGAAAATAAAAAGACCCAGCATTTCTTATATTTAACATACTGCAGTGTTGTACACATTTCACAATATAAAAACACAGGGGATGGACAAATAACTGTAAACACCATGATTATAGGGGTTCATAAACTAAAACTACCTTTTAATGGCGTAAAATTAATACACAATTTAAGCCGAGCTTTCGCGCTCCACCGGGAGGCTTCGTCTCGGCTAAGCTTTCAAAGCCTTCATAGAGATAGCAACTTGTAAGTTGCTATCATTAAGAATGCTAAATAGAAAGTTGCTATCTCTGAGAGTGTAGGCTGCTATCTCTGAAAAATTTAGTTGCTATCTCATAGAGATGGTAACTAAAACAACATTGTAAGTTGCAGTCTCTAAGAATGCTTTGAAAGCTTAGCCCAGACGAAGTGTCCCGGTGGAGCACGAAAGCTCGGCTTAAATTGTGTGTTAATTTTACGCCATAAAAAGGAGGTATTTTAGTCCATAGGCTTTAATGTTATTCGTGCAGGCTACACGGATAAAAAAATTGTGATTATTTTGTGGGAATTTTTCTTTGTATATAATCTCTAAGTTGTTTGCCAATGAAGTACAAGTTGCGTTCAGCAGTGATTCCTGCGAGCACTTGGTGAAATGGGTGATCTCTCAGACTTCCAAAGAGGACAAATCGTACGACAAAATGGTAACAGATGCTCGTGCATGACACGATTTGTCCTGTCTAGCAGAAGCGTCTGTAACCATTAAAGCCAAAATGGTTGGTGTTTCAAGAGCCACAACAGTCTCCACGGTTTTGACTACGTACACAACGCATGGCAAGACTTCATTAGCGAAGCAGAATAGTGGGCGGGAACCGCTATGGAATGATAGAGACCGTCCAATACTAACAACTTTTGTGTCCAAACAACACAGAACTACTGCAGCAAAATTGACAGAAGAACTCAATATCTACCTGGAATACCTTGTTTCTACAAAAACGGTCTTCAAAGAACTTCACAAAGCCAACATCCATGAAATATCTGCAATTTCTGAACCTTCCTTCACAGAAATCAACGCTACAATTAGAAAACAGATGGTGTCGTGGGCGTAAAACCTGGACACCTGGTGGTTGGAAACGTGTGATGGGGTCTGATGAGTCCTCATTTACATTATTCCCAACATTATGAAAAACCCCCCAAAGAAGCGTATAATTCGGAATGTCTGCTTCCAACTATCAAACATGGGCTGGATCTGAGATGATTTGTGCTGTCACATCTTGACATTCGACTGGCTTTATCATTACCTTATATCGTCGAGTTAGTATCAGCGAGCACTCGGACATTCTAAGTGATCAGGTGCATCATATGTTCCAAGTGTTGTTTCCCAACAATGATACCATTTTTCATTATTATAATGTGCCCATACACACAGTCAGAACAGTTTAGTCTTGGTTTGAGTAGAACCAAGATTAACTTCAACATCTTCAGTGACCATCTCAATCCAAAACCTCCCACAGTGGTGGCAGGTTTTGGAGACAGAATGTAAAGCAGGTTCCCTCTTGAAATATGGTACAACATTTCACTGAAGACTGTTCAAAAGCTGTATGATTCTATTCCATGAAGGATGGAAGCTGAATTAAAGGCAATTGGTGGTCCATCATCTTATTAATAAAGACATATAACCTATTTGCCAGGTGTTCACATTGTTTCGTCTAACCCCTGTAAATGAATTTCTAACACTTCTTCTCATTTTCTCCTACGTAAATTTTGGTTGTCACTCGTTATACTTCTTAAACGCAACGTTATATCTGAACTCTCAAACGTTTGTGCTACAGGTGGCAACACTGGCAATCGCTCAGATCCAGCAACGACGATAAGAACTGCTTGCACGATGTTTTGATGGAGAGATCATTTCGTCTGCTAAGTCAGCTGGCTTCGAATCTACCTTAGAGTGATATTTTACAACGTCAGCGAAATCTTTTATAACCAATATTATTGCGTTTGTAATAGCTTTCGTCTTTAAGGCGAACGTCAAGTAATTTTGCTTCCTATACTTCCAATGGAAAAACTTCTGTACACATTTTCTTCACAATTAATGCGTTCCCAAGGATGGAAATTTGAACATCGATTAAAATAGCTTCATTTTATAACTTGTAATACTTAATATCTTCTAAAATAAAATCATAATTATATTAAAAATCAATAACTTTTCCTCTGGTGGTGTTGAATCCAGAAAAAAGATGGCGCAACCTGTACTTTGATGACGTCAGTAGACAAACAAATGTTGGATTGCATAATTATGGTTACGTTTTAGAAAATATTAAGTATTCCAAGTTATAAAATGAAGCTATTTTAATCGATGTTCAAATTTTCATTCTTGGGAACGCATTAATTGTAAAGAAAATGTGAACAGAAGATTTTCCATAGGAAGTATAGGAAGCAAAATTACTTGACGTCCACCTTTATAAACAAAGTTCAACTAATCCGTTTATTAAAGCTTCACGGGTGTTTTGTTGAAGTTCATCTTTCGATATGATTGCAAGGACTTGATCAGCAAAGATGAGGGAGAAAGCTTCCCTCATGTTCCTGAAACTACTTGGAGATAATGCGGGTAGTGTGACATGACGCACTATTCAGGTGGAAGTGTTCATTACAATGGGGTAAAGATTGCAAAGAGATAATCAGAAAAGATGAGCGCAAAGTTTCCCTCGTGTTCCAGAAACCATTTCGAGATAACGCGAGTAGTGTGACATGATGCACTGTTGTGGTGGAAGTGTTCTTCACCGTATGGTAGAGAGTAACATGATTTCAAGGACTCGACTAGAAACGATGAAGGGAAATTTTCCGTCATGTTCCCGAAATTACTTCGAGATAATGGCTGATTGTGGCTGGATGTTAAAAATATCCATCGGCATAGGGGTAGCGAGCAATCATGGTTAAATGAACTCGATCAGCAAAGATATTTGAATGCTCTTGGGCATTGTGGCGTGGGTTTACTAGTATAAAGGTGGCCACATCTCCATGGAAAGCATTTCACTGCCTCTTCCATCCTGGAGATGCGAGATGGATCAGTGCTGTTATACTGTTGTTTCCAAATTCTGATTTCCATCGGTACCGGAAAGATAAAAATGTGATTCGCCAAATCATACGACCCTTTTCCATCCTTTAGGCTAAGGTGCGAAGGTTCACAGGAAAATTTGGAATTCATAGAGTCGGCTACATGAATTATTATAAATATTTTCTTAAATTATGGAAACGTAATAGAAGGGATATAGGCGTTACAGTACTCAATTTTGCTGCCTGTACAGTATCACAAACAATATAATTTCCTTTGTCTGATCGTTTGAAAGCCTTTCCCACTTTGGTGGCGCAGCGGAAAGAGCGCTTGTCTGTTTTAATTGTTGAATGCCTGCTTCAACTTCTTTTTCACTGTTGTAATGTTCATAAATTATACTTTCTCATTTGGACAAAGAAAAATAATGCCTGGGTATTAAAAACTTACGTTACATATCTTATTTTCCAAAGTCATTATGAACGGCGTTTCATCTAGTTATATAATCTCTGCAGCGAGAATTATGTCCCTATAAATCGGGTATACAGGGTGCGTACCGCGAGTATATTACGTTTAACTGGTCCTTAGGCACGACATATCCTCTGTCTTTGATTTTTTTAAATGTTTAGTACTTTTCTACGTAGTACGTAGTACTTTTCTATTGATTATTGTGTCAAAAAAAGACTGGCGTCTTCATTCTCTGACCTTTGTTGTTTTTCCGTGTTTTGGAGATCATTGCTCTTAATATCATGAATAAAAAAGGTAAGCATAAACCCTCATACCTTAGTCATATTTTCCGTGTTCCTGTGTGGTGCTTTCTCCAAAATACTGACTTTTCTTTTAAATCAGTAACATTAAACCTTCCAGACATTTAAGCAAAGTACACTGGTTCTTTCTAAGAACAGAATTTCTAAGTGAGTCCGTGTGATTCAATAAATCCTGATCTTATTTCAGAAAGAACAACTATTTCCTTTATATTAAACTACTGGAAATAAAGGGATTATTTTTATTGTTTTCCTTTACATGCTGCTCTGGAACAAGCATAATATGCATTGCAGCAGAAGAACAAAGTCACGTAAATATCTGAATGATAAATCTTTTGGGAGAGAGACCTTCTTACTCAATGGGATCGAGAATTCTTGCTTTCAAAGCATTTAAGTGAGAAATTCCGAGTTCATCGTACCTTTTTCCTTCGAATTCGAAAAGCCAAGAAAATAACCTTCCACAAAACTCTGGGGAAGACGTCGGAATTTCCAATTTCTCTCAATCTCTTTGTCTTCCTCAGATGTGAAACTTAATTTACTTTCCTCGAGTCAGTAATAGCCTGTACCGCTCCAGTTCGGGTTATTTACATTGAGAGCTCGAATGTGTCACTCACCCAACGTAATCAATATTTCACGGGAACAAAGAAAATACAAGAAACATAAATAGAAACTTCTAGAGCTCCGAGATTCAATTATTGCTTGATATATATATATATATATATATATATATATATATATATATATATATATATATATATATACCAAAAACATACAAATAAATAAACGTGAGAGCAATGCAATGCTGTATCGTAAAGTAACACCATCACGCTTTTCTGAATAGCCGCGTTTTCAGTTGCAAGATATACAGGTTGATAAAGCTAAGTGTTTTGGTTCTTACTTACAGATCAGAGACATAACTAACAAGTTAGTAAAACCATGCAATGCATTGATTATGATACGCTTTCCAACATACCAGAAATCATTACTCAAGTTTGGAGGGTAATGTCTGTGGAATAAATCTCGCTCCCGCGTCCTGACCTTTGACCCCATTTTAATGATATTCAACTGAACCGGTTCAGTATACCTCAGGAATAACATATTCACATTTTGTCTCAATGGAAGAATTTTTACGGAAGTTATGATGCATAAGTGCTATGGAATAGATCCCGCTCCTGTGTCCTAACCTTTGACTCCATTTCGTCCATTTTCAATAGAATTCGTCTTCAGGCAGGCCCCTACAACATACTAACATTTCATCCAAATCGAAGAATCTTTACGTAAGTTATGAAACATGACGGCGATGGAAGTGATTTCGCTCCTATGTCCTGACCTTTCACCCCATTTTGCCCATTTTCAATAGGGTTTGTCCTCAGGTGGTCCCAACCGCATACTAAAATTTCATCGAAATCGAACCTTCTTTACGTTAGTTATGACGCATAAGAGCAGTGGAATGGATCCCACTCCTATGTCCTGGCCTTTGACCCCATTTCGTTCACTTTCAATAGGCTACCTTCCCAGGTGTTTCCCTACCACATACTACAATTTCATCGAAATCGAAAGATTTTTACGCAAGTTATCGTGCGGACGAACATACGCACACAACGTGTGACGTAATGAGGCAGATGGGAATCGCGACCATCTACTCGAAAGTGTGTGACGTCACAAAACTTCGATAGGATCCACACACAACGCGTGAACTAATGAGACAGATGGCGTGACCGCACGCGCCAACATCTCGATCGCGAGATTGTGACGTCATAAGATTTCTAAATATGGGTAACATTAATGAGACGACGCCATGCCACTAAAAGCATGGTAATTCGGGATGGTTATTTAACGCACTAAACGAATTTTCCTAAAGTCAAGATGAAGCTAAATCGATTTCTAGTACCATAAAACAGCAAGTTAACGACTTTCATAAAAATCCTTAGAGCCGTTTTCAAAATAAAATTTACATACATACAGGAATTGCTCCTTTAATAGTATGGGGTAAGGGCAACGGAATGGATCCCGATCCTATGTCCTGACCTTTGACCCCATTTCGTCCATTTTCAATAAGTTTCGTCCCCAGGGGATCTTCTACTACATACTAAAATTTCATCGAAATCGAACCATTTTCACGCAAGTTATGACGCATAAGGACAATGGAATATATCCCGCTCCTATGTCCTGACCTTTGACCTCACTTCACCCATTTTCGAAAGGGTTAATTCCAAGGTGGTCCCCTACAATATACTAAAATGTCATCGACATCGAACCATATTTACGCAAGTTATGACGCATAAGGGCAATGGAATGGATCTTGCTTCTATGCCGTGACGTTTGACTCCATTTCGTCCATTTTCAATAGGGTTCGTCCCCAGGTGGTCCCCTACCTCATACTAAAATTTCATCGAAATCGAACCATTTTTACTTGAGTTATCGTGCTGACAGACGGACAGACGGACGGACTAAGTTAGAGCATATACGCTTCTTCAACCTACGGTTGGAAAGCGAAAAAACATCGTTTAACTGGTCCAGTTATTTACTCAGATTTCCTAGAGATGCAGTACTCTTTTATTGTTCCCACAATTCTAGCAGCAAGGGTGTCTTATTTCATCATTTGTATGCACAATGGAGATACACCTCATATCAAAAGGTCTATAACAACGTTTCAGAGAGAGAAGAGTGATTAGTCGCTCTTTTATAATATCATGGCCACCCCTTTCACCAAAGTTGAACCCTTGTGATCCTTGGTTGTGGAGACACTTCAAAAGGTGGTTTATCTGCTCAATGTGTCTAACTTAGCAACCTTGAAGAACAGCAAAGCACTGCATGCGCGAAATATAAAAGCTAACCAGTTGCGTTTTACCGTTGAGCAAGCAAGCACATTGTTTCCAAGGATGCAGTTTTTGATGCGCCAAAGTGGATGGCACATTGAACGATATCTATTGTATGCTTCATTCACTTCGGTTCCACAGTACGTTGTAAATCAGCAGCACAATAAAATTTATTGATCAAGATTCTACGCAAGTAAATTAAACAGTAAAGGCAATTTGTAAAATACGAGGGAACAGCGACGGACAGAAGCTGACACAATACAACACGTTCTCAATGACTTCTGGGTAGTTCAAACACGTAGAGCGCAACGCTCTATCGTTAGTCTAGTTGAAGCCAAAGCCAAATAAACATGGATGCTTGCTGCGCTGCGGGATCCCACCACTGTCGAACAACGTGTCGTATAGTGAGGTTTCTTTGGAAAGAAGGAGTGAAAGCTGCTGAAATTCACCGAAGAATGTTGGCTCAATACAGAAGTGAAAACAGCATGACTCAACGAAAGGTTTATGAATGGGTAGAAAGACTTAAAGTGGGAAGAACAAGTTTAACCGACGAAGCTGGATCTGGTCGGCCATCAACATCGGTGACACAATCCCAAATCGACAGAGCGAATGTCTTTATCAGAGAAGACCGACGGATTACGCTGTCCGCTGTTGCTGCACATTTGGATATAAGCTATGAATCCGCACATGCCATAGTGCATGATGACTTGGGGAACCACAAAGTTTACGCAAGATGTGTACACCACAAACAGTTTATTGATCTCCGCAAGTAACAGTGCGTGGAGATTGCGACCCGATTCCTGAGACATTATAAAGAAGATTCGAGTGTTTTAGGGCGGGTTGTTACCGGCGACGAAACATGGGTTCACTGTGAACTGGAAAACAAGAGACAAAGTATGCAAGGGAAACACCTGTCTCTTAGAGTAAAAAAGAAAATCAAATGACGGCCCTCGGCCAAAGAAAACAGGCTGACCTTCTTTTGAGATATGAAGGGTCCTATTCTAACGCATTTTCAGGATCACTCACAAATAGTGACCAATGCAACATACTGCGCTATGTTTAGAGAGAAACTAAAACCAGCAGTTCGCAGCAAAACAAGGGGAATGCTGCACATGACAATGCACATCCACAAGTAGTGGCCGCAAAGTTGGAGGCAATGCAACAACTGCGGTTTGAGCGTCTTCCACATCCCTCTTACAGACCTGATCAGACGCAATGCGATTATGACGTCTTCGGTCCAATTAAAGAGGCACTACGTGGTCACAGGTTCACTCAGGATGATGAGATTAAGGAAGCGGTACACAGATGGATTCAGGAGAAGCCGAAAAGCTTCTTCTCCCAAGGAATGAAGAAGCTAGTGGAACAATTCAAGAAGTGCGTCTACCTGTAGGGAGACTATGTGGAGAAGTGAGATAATCGTTATGTTCCTTTGTTCACATTTACCGGCATTAAAGGGTGCGTTGCCTTTACGTTTTGATTCTCTCTGGTATCTGGTTCTTTTGTCTCACAATTACGCTAATTACGCTCATACAGATCCCCCTCATCAATGGCTTTCGCCGTTCGCAACGCCACTGCATCCTAGTGGTGATTTTTCAACTATTTGTTTTTCTTTGTGGAAATCGCATCCCCGGATAGCTTTCCTACTAAGTTTGGTGGAGTTCTGACTTCTAGATGTCTCTGGAGATGCCATCGAATAGGAATGCTTTAATTACCATCACCGTGTACTTAAAAATCACAGCTTTGTCATAGGTGTCTCTATTTATCCGCCTGAGAAGCAATTGAAGTCGAATAAAGTAACGGTCTATATGGCAGCTTTTCACAAAAATATGCCATCTAATGCAAAAAGGAGTGTCCTATTAACTTTGACCCAATTGCACGAAGCTTTCTATTACCGTTGTTGCTCGCGCATGCGTAAAATATAAAACGAGAAATGAGCATGCGACTCTTCTGTTATAATGCACATTGCAAGAAAAGAAATATAACAAAAACTCTTTGCCGTTGCTAAAGTTTGTTATTAGTCTGAAAGGAAAGAGAATTAATTTGCCATAAGGAAAATTTAATTACATTCCGAACAATATTAATCATTTTCGCTTGTGGATGAAGAACAATGAGATCTCAGAGACCATGCAGCGTTGTAAGTATTTTGAGAAACACTTCTTTCTCACGAAACATTCTGTTTCTCTTCCTACAAAATTGTGTCAGCTGTCGTCTCGCTAAATAAAGAGCTTCCCGAGAGGAGCTAATGCATTATATATCAAAACATAATCGCCAGAAAGTCTAAACATCAAAACACCTTTCACACACTGGTACAAAAAATGCTGTTTTGACAGCAGTTGTTGGAGTTCTGCCTGACATCTATATTAATAAAACCAGCAGTCATGTCACTTCTCCGAACGCTGAATCTATAAAATTCCTTTTTTGAACATAAAATTAAAGAAAGGGTAAAGAAAAGTGTGATCCGTAACTTTTCTACGATTTAGTGCAGGGTCGTGACATCAATGCATACGGTTTGACGTAAAATGGTATCAGGCTTTGACTTCCGTTAAATTAAAATCAAACTTTCATGGAAATTTTACAGCATTTCAACGTTTCTGGCATAATTTTATTTAAACCTATCAGCATTTTGAACAGTAAAGCTAAGCCACTATTTTGAATTTTTTTGGTTTTCAGACTTTTCTAGGCGTAGAAGTGGTAGAAAAATTCGAGAAGACAAACAATATTCCAAAACCGCCATTTGGATTTTTAGACTTTTCGAGGTATACGCACTAGTGCTGTTCATGGACTTCGGATTTTTGGATATCCGGATATTTTAGTATCCGAAAACCGGAATTTTAGCATTCGAATAGTTCGAACCCCGGATATCCGGTTTTTGAACTGCGGTTAACCGGATTTTGAACTTCCGGAAGTGCTGTTCACGGATTTCGGATTTCCGGATATTTCATTATCCGAAAACCGGATTTTAGCATTCGAATAGTTCGAATTCCGGATATCCGACTTATGAACTGCGGATATTCGGATTTAGAATACTGAATATTCAGACATCTGAAAAACATAGATCTATCTGGCCATGATAGACCGCATGCCTCAGGTTGTTGTTGGTTATTGGTTAAGAAGACGCAACCAAAAATTTACAAAGAACGAACAAAATAAATGATGGCTGGTTATTATTGCTAAACCGGGTAAACCAGGTATCTTCCACACATTAGCACTTATAGTGTTTGTGATTGATTCCCTAGGCCTCTGGGGCAGTAAAGAAAGAAAGAAAAGATGGAAAGAGATATTCGGATTTCGAAATTCGGAATTCATGCGACAATCCCGATTTCGGATTTCTGATATTTCGGATATTTAAAAATCCGAAATACGCGTTTCAAAATATACGGTTTTGGACAGCACTAGGTGGATATCCGATTACTCGGATATTGAAATTCGGATTTCATGCGGCAATCCACATTTCGGATTTATGAAATATCCGAAATACGGGTTTCAAAATATTCGGTTTTTGACAGCACGAATACGCACCTTAAGGCGTATCAGCATGATAATTTTCAGATGTCTTGGCCGTTTAAAAGTGGTAGAGCAATTCGCAAAAACAAAATCAAGCAGACAGTGTTCCAAAGCCGCCATTTTGATATTTTTTTCACTTTTCGAGGCATACGAACCTTAAGACCCATCGGCACAACAATATTCAGACGTCTAGGTAATTTAGAAGTGGTGTGAAAACACAAGTTTGTTCGTGTCCCCTCACTCCGGAGTAAGACGCTCTCCCAACTGAGCTACGCGGACTGCATATCACGCTGCAGATTGTTGTCTTGACACATGTTTTCACATCTATAGTACGTCACAGTGTTCGAACAATTCGCGGACGGAAACATTCGCATTTTCCCATTTTCTCACTTTGCTTTAAACGCATATAAATAGATTACTATGTCTGTCTGTGTCAGTCGCCTACAAAGGAAATTACTGAACTTAGAGCCTCGAGACTTGATATGCACGTGCACCGGAGCTGAACACGATGTACTACGGAGCCATTTCTTTGAAATTCCAATTTGCTGATTTTTCATTAATTATTTTCATTTTTAAAGCATTCAACCATTGTTGAAATCTCATTTTGTGGCTTTCTGTACCACAGGCACAATCAGCAAGAGGTTATTTCATTGTTAAGCAGAATGCAATGTCTTTACATGCTTTTCTTAATACACTTTAAATAAACTCAATAATATTAACCCCACTCTCAAGGACGTTCGAATTGATGGGGTAAGGATTACGTCACAAACGATAGGTTTTTAAGCAGACGACGCTGAATTGATTGTCACGCCAATTAGAAGTACTTTTTCACCATAGTGCAACGGGATACACCATTTTTTCTCGTCAAAAAACTTATACATCTTTTCAAATAGCGATAGGTGTCAACTCATCAACTAACGCTCCAGTTGGTGTGATCGTTCATCGGTAATTTTACATCAAATATTAATTTTTCTATGAAATTTGGGATTTCTAAGAAACTCCTGGAGTGTGTCATTAGAAAACTGTTGGTTTTGAAACTTTAAAAAATTTTAACGCAAAGAAATTTACCATAAACTTACCCTTAAAAACTCATTTAGAGTAATGTATTGATTTACGAATAGACACAACTTTCACAATTGTGTTATTTCTGTGCCTAATCATAACAACATGCACGGTCGAATTCCATTATTGTGACCACCAGTTAATATTTGGAGTAACCGCTGTGTGCAGAGCGGACAGCAGCTAGACGTGCTGGGAGTGACTCAATAAGGTTCTGGAAGGTGTTCACAGGTATGTGGAGCCATGTTGACTGCAGTGCATCTGGCAGCTGCTGGAGGGTGCGTTGTGGAGGATCCATAGAGCGAACAACACGATCGAGGTGGTCCCACAGATGCTCAATTGGGTTTAAGTCTGAGGAATTAGGGGGTCAGGGAAGCACTTTGAAGTCTTCATCGTGCTCTTCCAACCACTAGCTGTGTGACACGTCGCATTGTCGTTCTGGAAGATCCCATCCGCCCCAGGGAAGACAATCAGAATGTATGAGTGTACGTGGTCTGCAAGGATGGATTCATAACGAATTCGGTCCATAGTGCCTTCCATAGGTATGAGTGAACCCAGAGAATGCCACGAAAACATTTACCAGACCATAAGGCTGACCTTACCAGCAATGGTTGAAGTGCTTGTTCGCCGATGCTTCTCAACTTATACGCCAACGTCTATCCGTTTGATGAAGCAGAAAACGTGACTCATCGGGGAAGACAATCCTTTGCCAATCAGCGGAGGTCCAATTCCGATACTGCCGTGCAAATGTAAGGCTTTTTCTGCCGATGCACCTTCGTTAGCATAGGTACAGTGACCATCCGTCTGCATCGGAGCCCCATATGCAGTAGGGTTCGCTAAACTCTCGTTTTAGACACACTTCAGGTAGCCCCCTGGCTCATTCGGCCAGTGAGTTGCTCCATTGTAGCGCGTCGATCGGCCCTCACGCACCTTTGAAACCGACGTTCAGCTATCATATCAATGGCACGTGGTGCTCCGCAGTTTTCACGTCGCTTATTCGCAATGGTGCTATTTCTCCAATCACAAATTTTGAAGATGACAATCCGGTGTATGCTATGCAGGAAGAATTTTTCGAATCGGTTATATTTAAATTTACCGGAAACTTGAGAATCTGTCGTTTTGGATGGTGTAGTGGTTAGCATACCCGGGTGCCATCTGGGAGACACGGATTCGAGTCCCGCTCCAGGACGATGAACATTTTCAAGTTTTCGGATATTATCTGAATTACCATCCTTGTCACATTTACACCAAATCGGATTGTCATCTTCAAAATTTGTATTATACGGTGTAATCACGTATTTCTTTCTTGATTCTCCAATCACGATACATTTTAATCACAGCAGCACGCGAACAGTTTACGAACTGCGCTGCTTCAGAAATACTGCCACCCTTGGCCCGAAAGCCGATAATCATCCCTTTTTGGAAATCTGAGAAATCGCTCCTTTTATCCATGAGAGCAATGAGTGATATGTTTTCAGAATACCTACAGCACACCTTATATACCCTCCAAGCCAGCTCACGGCACGTGCATTATTTCATTGGATACGTGCATTTGACGTCAAAAGTAGGAGGTGGTCACAATAATGTGACTCGACTGTGTATGAAGGTGTTGCTTGATGTGTGCTTCCATTGGCGGTGGGACTCCATCACGACAAAATGGCTAACTTTTCTCTGCAGTTGTTTTTTAGACATACAATGTAGTGAACAAATCACAAGAAATATATTTAACACGTCTTTTGAAAAAAAAACCGGGCTTATGTTATTACTTTGTCCGTCTATCCTTCTGTAGACACCATATCTGTGCAACTATTTGTCCGATTTGACAAATTCTGTCTGCATTGTGAAGTTTGAGATGTGAGAATGATGACCCTAGTATTCCGTGTGTTTACAATGCACAATTTTATCGGTAGAGGGTGTAAAGGCAGATGATCTCGAATTCAAAATACATTTTATGCCATATATTTGTTTCCAAATATCCGATTGAAAAAATCCTTTTAACTTTCGATTACATTCATATCGAAGACTTTCGATGCCATTCATATTCTACGTACTATTTTAGGTACAGTGACTGTTTCAAGTAATTCACATATTTTCAGTTATGTGGTGTAAAGGTAAATTGCGTTTTTCCCGATATCTTTGCTACTAAACTCCGATTCGAAAAATTATTTCTGCATAGGATACAGCTCCTAAAATAGAGCACGAGTTTTGCGCTAGGAGGCGTAGATGTATATTTTATTTCTGTCAATATCTCTGCTTTTAAGAGACCGATTTCAAAAATTCTTTCTTGGAGAGAATTTCATGGGTGAAATGTTTCTCATACATTGAGTCTCGAAATAAGTTTTCAAGTGTATTTTTGTGTGATGTACACCGCTAATTTACATATCTGACTTTCCCCTGCTTTGTTGGCATGCGACCGTAACTGATCTACAGTATGAAATGTGACACAGAAATTTGCCGAACAGTCATACGCACTTGCACATCGGTAGGTGAAAGATGGCAAACGATACTACATTTATTCGACACTGCATTCGTTACGAATTTCATCAAGGAAAAAGTGCTGCAAAAGCATGTGAATCGATCTGTTTCTGTTCTGTTCTGGGGGAGAATATTGTATCAAAAAGCACGTGCGAGATTTGGGTTAGACGATTTAAAGCAGGTGATTTTGATGTTAGCGATTGAGAACGCTCTTCGCAGAAGGTTGTACATGAGTAACTGCAAGCATTGATGGATGAAGATTCGTCTCAAACGCAAAAAGAAACTAGCTGAACAACTGGGAGTAACTCATAAAACCATTTCCAATCGTTTACGCGCAATAGGAAAGATTGAGAAGGAAAATGGGTGCCACATGACCTCAGCCAGAGGAACAAAGATGAGCGTGTTATGAAGTGTTTGAATCTGTTGAATAAACAACACGGAATGTCTTTCCTATGGAAAATCGTTACGGGTGATGAAAAGTGGTTATGATACGACAATTCCAAACGCAAAAAACACAAGGTAGACCCCGGTGAAGCAACGACTTTGACACCGAAACGCAATATTCACTCCAAGAAAGTTCTGCTGTGCATCTGGTGGGATATAAAGGGTGTGCTGTATTATGAACTACTGGAACAGGGACAAATTGCTACTGCTGATTGCCACAAATAACAATTGCTGCCATTGAACCAGGATATCTTTCGGAAACGTCCATTCACAGGCAAAGGATTGCGTCCCGTGAAATTACTGCATGACAATGCTCGGCCGCATGTCGAGAAATCGCATAAGGAAACGTTTTGTATGCTTGGCTGGGAGGTTTTGGAGCACCCGGAGTATAGTCCCGTCATAGTCCCTTCAGACTATCATTTGTTCCGATCGATGCAACATGATTTGTCTGCTGTACGATTCCGGGCACGTGACAAAGTGCAAAAATGGGTTGAAGATTTCATCGCGTCACACGACGCAGTATTTTTCGCGGCTGGATTTCTGTCAGCTGCCCGACCGATAGCGGAAGGTGATAGATAATGACGGCGTATATTTTCATTTGTAATGATATTGTTGTTTTCTATCAAATTAAATGTTGCGTTGTCTTAAAACGCTTTAAAACTTATTCGTGCACCTAATAATTACAAAATTTTCAAGTGATGCACACATTTTCAAATTGGCGGCGTAAAAGTAAATTGAGTTTTCCCCTGTAACTCTACTTCTAAAACTCCGATTTGAAATTTTTTTCCTGTACCGGATACAGCTCCTGGTGGAAAATGTTTTGCGTATAATTTCCAACTATTAATCAAGTGCTATCGACACTTTTAATCAGTTGCGTGGGACTCCGTTCAAAGTATTATTAAGAAAACCAGGACAACAGATCAACTGATCCTCTCAGCAAATTGATTATTTTCAGGAACCAAGCATTCCAGACCGACGCATTTTACTCATGGATCCTGTTCGAATGAATCTTTCGCCTTGGTCTTGTTTCTATTCCCTTCAAATAGCGTTACAGTTTGTCTTTAGGCTCCGAGTTTGTGATGCAAATTGAACGTATTGATCACAATGCGTTCCTCGGTGTCTCAGATTTAATTCATTTTTAGGCATAGAAACGGAATAGCAATGTCGTGACTGTACGTACTGTAGTTTTGCTATAATAGCAAGAGAAACGGCTTGTTATATTCTGTCACCTGAACAACGTGTTTGAAAACTCTTTGTGATAAGAAGAAGAGAACTCCATCCTCAAACGATGAACAAACTTGAGACTTCGATCATGACGTAGCGAACGAGTCATGTCGAGGGATTTTCGAATGATTATAGGAAACTGAAGTTCTATGGGTATAAAGGGATTTCATAAGCAAGTTAAGCGAGAATAAGTCCAACGACGAATTCATAATGAGGTATGTATTCAAGATTTCGTGTCCTGATTAATTAAGTTCTCACTGGATTTGCATTTTCTAATCATCCATTCTGAGAATTTTCGCTTATCTGCGAAAACACTCTTAGTGATATAATAGTACCCTTAGCTTTGATAATACTGTTTCAGTCTCTTCAGATTCGTAATACATTTTCATGAGTTATGGGTTTCATATATCCTGCTTATAACACTTCCAGACATTTTAAGATTCTTATTTCTTTTTTCCTAAGTATTTCTATTTTTGCAAAGTTTACGCTTTAAATTATTCAGAAAGTTTACTTGATTATTTATGCGTCTCTTAGTTAATGATCCAAGTGACATACACTATATTGACAAAAGTCCCCGGACACCCGTTCAAAAGCAAATCAACGGATCCGCTGCGTTGTTAAGATGTGCGGTACAGCTGCAAACGGTATAAAAACAAGCCTGAAGCTGACCGCGATCATATCGCACTGTGAGGTTGATTGAAAATGCCGCGGCGGGAGAAAACTGACTGAGAAAGGAAAGATTGTTGGGTGTTTTATTAGTGGGTTGCCCATAAGAGAAACCGAGAGGCGTTTAAACATACCCAAGTAAACTGAGTTTGGATGTACTCAATAAGTGGAAAACACATGGCGTGCCTGAAGCACCAAAACGTACCGGCAGA
The DNA here is from genome assembly GCA_039090855.1 of Macrothele yani. Taxonomy (NCBI): domain Eukaryota; kingdom Metazoa; phylum Arthropoda; class Arachnida; order Araneae; family Macrothelidae; genus Macrothele; species Macrothele yani. Next base: position 41,371,644 of record CM077004.1, read on the forward strand.
GCAAAGAATATCAGTGACAGAGGACGTCGAAACCTCAGGAGATCCGTTACAGCTAATCGACGAAGTACTGCACAAGACCTCAGTGTACAGGTGAGTAAAAATGCTAGAACCTCAGTATGTGCCCGTACCATTCGCAGAGAACTTCATCCCATGGGTTACCGTGGTCGAACTTCATCCCATGGGTTACTCATAAGCTCTTCATCTCCACTCGGAATGCTACTCGTCGTTTAGTATGGTGTAAAGAACATTTATCGTAGACCGTAGATCAATGGAAACGGGTCCTATGGACTGATGAATCCAGATACACGATCCATCAGATTGATGGTCGTGTGTGGGTATGGCGGCAGCCTGGAGAAAGCTATTTACCACAGTGTATTGTTCCTACGGTCAAGTTTGGAGCTCGCAGTGTACTGGTGTGGGGTGTTTTTCGTGGTATGGTCCTGGCCCATTGGTTATCGTGGACAAATCTGTTAACCAGCACGTCTACGTCGATATTCTGGACAATTATGCCCTACTAACTTTGTGGCAATACTATGAAACCGAGCCTTGTTGTTACCAGCAGGATAATGAACCGAATCATAAAGCAAGGACGGTTACGGTGTGGTTTGACGATAATTCCGTATAGTGCGTTGACTGGCCAGCACAGAACCCTGATCGTAATCCCATACATCACCTATGGGATGAATCAAAGTGCCACATAAGAAGTTTGGAACAAAGGCCTACTACTAAGCAACAGTTAGCGGCAGTATTATGTACTGAATGGAGGCTCATACTTATCGCTGTGTTCCAAAACCTTGTCAAAAGCTTGTCTCAAAAGGGTCAGTGCATGCATTAAGGCCAAAGTTGGATGGACGCCGTACTAATGTATGTCAGTAAATGCTATATTGTGTTTGCCTTCTAGTTGTCCGCTGACTTTTGTCAATATAGTGCATGCTGAACATGCAGAGTTATTCAAATCGATTTATCCGATTTCAATCGAAGTTCACGAATACAGGGTGAGTAATAATACGTTGACAAAATGAAAAGCCGTCCGAGTTTTTCTCTCACCTTACAAGTGCTTTGTGTGACTTCCCTTAGTTACACAAGCAACGTCGAGACGATAGTCTATTTCCCCATACTCGCTCCAGCATGTCCGTTGTCACTGACTAGATCGCAATAACAATGCGCTTTTTGACCTCATCCAGTTTTGCAGGCAAAGGTGGAACTTACATAGTATCCTTAATATAATCCAAAGGAACAAGTCGCACGGCGTAAGATCCGGTGACGTAGGCAGCAAGTTACCGATTCACACCTTGAAAACTTTAGCACACAGTAAACCTTCTTCTGCACGGTCACCATTTCACAGACTGTCTTGTCTGAAACGAAGCCTTCTCGCGGTGACCTACAAAAACTCATAGATTTCCTCTTTCATTTGGTGTATGCCCAGGCCACACACGGTTGATAGATATGGAATTATGTTCCCTTGAAATTAGATTAGTCATTTTGAATAACCCTGTATATTGCACATACTTCAAAATTAATTACGCCAATAAGGATCGTGACTGTCAAAGTAAAGGAGCAGCAGAAAAGACTTACATACAATCCAACGTTTTTATTCTGCCATTCACGGGAAAATCCAATCGCTATCAATGCAACTCACTGCCAGAATATGATATCTATTGCCAGGGCTAGAAAAACTTCAAAACCGTATCACGCCCAGTCGGGCATGTTATCCACAAAAATGCATGCCCGAACAAAATTTCTATATGCCCGAATACACGCACTGTAAACACCAAATTTGGCGGTGCCAAGACTCAAAACCACATCATTTGGCTCCGTAGCTGAATGCTTTCCCACTTAAGCCACTCCGGCACGGGCTTATCACTGGTACTTGCCTTCTTGACATGTGCGCCACGTCTGTAGTACGTCACACCACACATTATGCACACACACACACAGAGGGCTATTTTTTCAAACGTTTCAGAAACAATATAAGAGACAAAGTACTTGCTGCATTTCATCAACAGTGACCACCCCCCCAGCAACGGAACTTGAACTCACGTGCATTTCATAGTTTGCACTAAGCAGTGAGATATGGATCTTTCCATGTCAAATCAGCATAAAATTATAGCATTTTTGACCTGAATTATTTTGATTTTCACGAAACTTGGTAAACTTGTAGGCTTTACAGAGAAATTATTCAATGCAAAATTTCGTATCCTATGCACACTTTTATAGTAACAGTACTCTGAAATTTTTACACTGGCGGAAAGTGAAAATAGAACACCAAGAAGGAATTGGCGGACGATCATGAAATTTACATATGTTAATGAGGTCGAGTTTACGTAGGTGTGATGTAAATTTCGGGACCAAACGGTGAGCGCTTACGCCACAGCACGGTATAATATGCAAATTATCGTCGGTGGTATTTAAGGAGTACGGCGAAGTGCATGTAATCAGTCGTCGGCGTACGGACACGTGCAAAGAACCTGAAGAAGCTGCAATGCCTGGACATGGAAGACGTGTACGATTTCAGCAGTTATCGGACTTTGAGCGAGGTCGTCTAGTCGGACTCCGCGAGGCCGGGTGGTCGTATCGTCGTATTGCGGAGCGAATTGGACGGGAAGTATCGGTGGTGGTACGATGGTGGCGTAGATGGTCCAAGGAACATTCCCACTCGAGAACTCGAGAAGACGTGGAACCGGGGGTCACAGACGGATTGATGAGTGGACCAGTCGACGCATAAGAAGAGCGGCGTTGTCAAGCAGAACATCCACTGCGACGCAAATCCGAGCCGCCGTTGCACCTGAGGTGACTGTGCAAACAATCCGCAACTGTCTACTGGATTCAGGACTACGTGCACGTGTACCTCAGGCATGTGTACCTCTGACTCCAGCCCACCGTCAGGAACGGCTGCAGTGGTGTCGCCAACGTCTGCACTGGAGAAGGCAATGGCGAACTGTCGTGTTCAGCGATGAAAGCAGATTCTGCTTGGGAGCCTCCGATGGCCGTATGCGTGTTCGCAGAAGCATAATGGAGCGTCTCCACCCTTCTTGCATCCGCCAGCGACAAACAGGGCCTACACCTGGTCTCGTGGTGTGGGGAGCGATCAGCTATCACTCCCGTACACAACTAGTGTTTGTACCGGGTACGTTAAACAGCGCCTCCTACATCAACAACATCATTCAGCCCTTTGTCGTGCCATTTGTAAGGTCGGTCCATCTTGGTGCTTTCCAGCAAGATAACACACGCCCACACACGGCACGTGCAACGCAACATGCACTTCAGGGTGTGAGACAACTTCCATGGCCTGCAGGTTCACCGGATTTGTCTCCCATTGAGCACGTGTGGGATTTTAGGGGACAACGACTTATCCGGTCTCCGCGGCCAGCCACGACCATCCCCGATTTACGCGTCCAGGTTGAGGATGCTTGGACACACATATTAAAATTTCATCGAAATCGAACCATATTTACGCAAGTTATGACGCATAAGGGCAATTGAATGAATCCTGCTTTTATGGCGTGACCTTTGACCCGACTTCACGCATTTTCAAAAAGGTTCGTCCCCTGGTGGTCCCCTACCACATACTAAACTTTCATTGAAATCGAACCATATTTACGCAAGTTATGACACATAAGGGCAATGGAATGATTCCGCTCCTACGTCGTGACCTTTGACCCCGTTTGTCCCATTTTCAATAGGGTTCGTCCCCTGGTGGTCCCCTACCACATACTAAAATTTCATCGAAATCGAATCGTTTTTACGTGAGTTATCGTGCCGACAGACAGACGGACGGACAGAAAAAGCTGGAGCATATACGCTTCTTCAACCAACGGTTGGAAAGCGTAAAAAAAGACATACAGAGGCAGCAGACAACTGAAAGAAACTTGATGTTGCCAGGAAAGTTTAAAAGAGGAAATCATGTATCGGGAAAATGTCAAGATTCGATGACATGATGATAAAGTAAAAACTCTGAAATGGAAATGGGCTGGACATATTGCTAGACCTGACCACCGTCGGACAACTGAAATATTAGACAGGATACCAAGGGACAGAAGAACACCTTGTAAAAGTTGGATGGATGAAGTCCGAGATCACACCAAAGTGACATTAAGGAGGTCGACTCAACGAGAAATTTCTAGAAGAGACTTTGGAAGACCGTCATCCAGCAGTGGATTGATAACACTGGACAACGTATAATTTGCCTCTGAAACGAAAAAATAGCGAATCTTTACTAATTTCAATGTGCTGAATACGAAAATGACAATAAAACCTGTCGATTAGCTCTTGTTTAGAAGAGACTTATCATGTATGGCTACGATCCTTCAGACAAACGAAGGCAGTGAAATGGTTTTCATGAGTGACTTTACATTCCTTAATTCCATTAGACCTACCCCTGAATGCCCAAATGCGTTTAAACATACTTTCTAATCCCGTCCTTGCAAACCTGGTCACTTTCTAACCCCATAGTGATAGATACTTCGAGCAGGACAGTACACCATGCTAGAGTTCCCACAGCATCTTTAAGTGGTTTCATTAGTATAATGGAGACTTTCACCTCATTTTTGCTGATCACGTCTTTGCAACCACGGTCACTATCTACCCCCACCGTGATGGATATTTCCAGGAAGACAGTACAACATGCCCACATTATCTCAAAGTTAATTTCAGGAACATGACTGAGACTTTCTCATCTTTGATCGTTAAGTCCTCGCAGAGTGCACCATGCTAAAATTTTCGCAGAATCTTTAAGCAGTTTCAGGAATTTGATGGAGATTTTACCCTCATCTTTGCTGATCAACTCCTTGTGCAGTGCATCATGCCACAATGTCCAGAGCATCTTTAAATTTTTACGAGAACACGATGGAGACTTCATCCTAGTTTTTGCTGATAAAGTTCTTTGCAGAGTGCACCATGCTGTAATATCCATATTTAAGTGGTTTCACGAACATGATGGAGACTTCACCTTTGCTAATCATGCCCTTGCAACTATGGTCCCTCACTACTCGCATGGCGATGTATACTTCCTGAAAAACAGTGAACCGTGCCACAATGCCTGCATTACTCCAAGGTGGTTTCATGAACATGATGGAGAATTTCTCCTCATTTTTTAATATCAAGTTCTTGCCCAGTTCACCATACGACAATGTTCACAGCATCTTTAAGGGAGAATTTCTCCTCATTTTTTATATGAAGTTCCTGAACAGTGCACCAACTGCAACATACCACAATGTCCACAGCATCTTTAAGTGGTTGCTAAAACATGATGAAGACTTTGCCGCTATCTTTGCTGATCACGTCCTTGCAGGATGCAGCGTTCCATAATGTTCGCAATATCTTTAAGTTGTTTCAGGAACATGATGGAGACGTTTTCTTCATCTTTGCTGATTAAATCCTTGCAACCATGTTCACTAGGTGATCCAGAAGGACTGTGCACCATGCCACAATGACCACATTGTCCCATGGGAGCTTCAGGAACGTAATAGAGACTTTATCCTCATTTTTGCTGATCAAATTCTTGCACAGTGCACCGTGCCATAATGTCTACAATACGTTCAAGTGGTTTTAGGCATATGATGGAGATTTTCCTTTGACATTTGCTGATCAAGTCCTTGCACAGTGCATCGTGACATAATGTCTACAGTATCTTTAAGGGATTTCAGGAACATATCATCTTTGGTGATCAAAGCCTAGCAACCATTGTCACTAGGTGATGGATACTTCCCGAAGGACAAGCCACAACGCCACAATGCCCACATTATCCCGAGAAAGTTTCAGGAACATGTTGGAGACTTTCCTTTCGCATTTTTTTTTCTGATCAAGTCCTTTCGCAGTGCACATTGCCATACTGTCCACGACATCTTTCAGTGATTTCAGGGACATGATGGAGAATTTTCGTTTATTTTTGTTGATCAACTCCTTGCAACCAGGATCAATAGGTGATGGATTCTTTCAAAAGGACATTGCACCACGGCGGAATACCCACATTATCCCAAGGCAATTTCAGGAATATGATGAAGACTTTACTTTCACATTTTCTGATCAAATCCTTGCAAAATGCACCAAGCGATAATGTCCATAGTATCCTTAAATGATTTCAAGAACATGATGGGGGCTTTCCTCTCATCTTTGCTGATCAAGTCCTTGCAACCATAGTCTCTCTCAGTGTAACCCCATGATGATGGACACTTCCACCAGAACAGTGCACCATGCCAAAAGGCCAACATTGTCTGGAAGGCGTTTAAGGAACATTTCAGAAACGTCACCTTTCTTGGATGCCAACTTCAGTCGCCAGATCTCAATCCCATGAAGCATTTGCGCGATGAATACGAACGGAGCATTAGAAATATGGATCTTATGGTATCCAGTTTGAGCGAATTATAGGAGGCGTTCAACATGAGTGGTCCGATATGGGTATCGTTCACTTGACCGAAAATCACTTCGCCGAAAATTACTTGATCGAAAGGTACGTTTCACCGAAGGGTCATTTGATCATTTCACCGAAAGGACATTTGATCAAAAAGTTCATTTCACCGAAGGATTACTTTACCTAAAAGTTCATTATATCAAAAAATAATTTCACCGATTGGTCAGTTCACCGAAAACTTAGAATGTTGTTGTTAGAGATCTGTTAGAATGTGGTGCAGGTTTTTGAAAAACTTGTCACCTAAATATTATCGGATTGTAAAAACAAAATACATTTTTGATTTCTATGAAACACCTACCCATATGCCTTTTTGTTAAATTTTAATCCTCCGAGCTCACATTCATAAGGGTTACATGGTAAATCAAGTGAATAATGTTCCAATGCAAATCAAGTAAATAATGTTTCAACCACAAAGCATTAATTTTTTGACCGTAGGCCTAGATACAGGCCATTTTAACAGATTTTAACCCTACTCATATTCATAAGCATTACGTAGAATGTAAAGTACCTTTTTATGTAAACCTTATGAACAAGAGCACGCACGTTAAAAATTTGCTAAAAAGGCCTAAGTCGAGACCTAGAGCTGTAACATTGATTCTTTTAGCCCGAAAAAATGTGCAATATTATTAACTTGACTTTTCGTGTAAACCTTATGAACGTGAGTTCGCACAATTAAAATTGGGTAAAAAGACCTAAGCCAAGGCCTTGGGACAAAAAATTGATTCTTTTTGCCTGAAAAAAATGTGCAACATTACTAATTTTACTTTTTATGTAAGCCTTATGAACATGAGCACTGAATATGACTTTTATGTAAACCTTATGAACATTATTAAAATTTGCTAAAAAGGCCTAAGCCGATGCCTATTGTTTAAAAAAAAAAAAAAAAAAGATTTGTCCTAAAACTAAATCTTTGCGTTCTCTGTGACACGGAGAAATCAAAAGTATAATCCCCTAACGTTTCGGTGGTCTGTCTGCCAAACTTGCACCATGCTTCAACAGATCCTGTAATGAAATCCAAAGTTTTCGATAAACTGACCCTTCGGTGAAATGACCTTTCGATAAGATGAACTTTTAGGTAAAGAGACCTTTCGGTGAAATGAACGTTTCGATCAAGTGATCTTTCGGTGAAGTGAGTTTCGGTCAAGTGACTCTTCGGTGAAGTAAACTTCGGTCAAATGAACCAGACCCAATATTACCATTTTTTAGCGGAATCAAGGCGGATATTAATCGCTACTTTTTTTAAGAACATTGACTGCAGCATATTATAAAATAGGTGATCCTCATAAGCTGCCGAGTAAGTGTAACAAAACTTCTTCTCGAAACAGGACTTCATTTCTATGAGCACTCAATTATAATTAGTAGCAATCACTTCAACCGTGTTGTCGTCAGTCATCAATAAAGCCAGAGCTCACGTCTTTCGCTCCAAATGCAGCAAGGGCAGGATGCCGAGTAATTTAATTTTTAGTTATTAGCTCTTATAATATTTACTCATCTTACCTTTTATTTATAACTTGGAGATTGCAAGGAGTAACTTCGTTCTTTGCCTTCCGGAGAAACAATTTATCCTAGTTGTGCAAGAATGAAGGTGCCGTCACTCAGAGCTCTAATGAGATTTTGCTTCTTTGGCTGCATCATTTTGCGAACTTCCTTCTAGTTACTTCTTACGGCTCCGGAAAGCCTCCATTACGTGCAGAAAAACGCGTAGGTAAAGAAATTTCTTTCTTGTCCCTCTCCCCAGAGTAAGAAGTTCTCTTCAGAAGAAATAGGGAGGAATCATCTCGGTGTTGGTCTCAAGAGTCTCAAATTAAATTGCATTTTGCGAAATTAAATTTCATTAAATTACATTATTTCTGAATTCTGATTAGTTTCTTTTTTCTTTTGTCTCCGTGTAAAGCTTACTAATTTAATATTTTGAGATTAAACAGTAGGCCGGACTTTCACAAAATCCACACACGTTTTCGGAAGGTACGTGCGAAAAAACTCAACCACCAAATAAAATTTTGCTGACCTGTTTTAATAGCATATTACAACATGCAGTAACATCATATAATAAATGAATAAACGAACAAAATATAAGAAAATAGAACGTGCACTCTCTGCAACATGTGTGTGTATTAGAACGCACGCACGATTGATAGATGATTCATAAAACAATTATGGAAAAGTAGACTAAAAATAGAAAATATATATATTCATTAACAAGTTAGTAAAATCATGCAATGCATTGATTATGATACGCTTTCCAACATACCAGAAATCATTACTCAAGTTATGAGCTGTGGCATAAATCTCGCTTTGACCCCATTTCGATTATATTAAACAGCAGTGGTTCAGTATACCTTTGAAACAACATACTGAAGTTTTGTCGCAATCGAAGCATTTTTACGTAAGTTAAGATGCATAAGGGCTATGGAATAAATCTCGCTCCTTTGACCCCATTTCGATTGTATTAACCAGCACTGGTTCAGTATACCTTCGAAACAATATACTAAAGTTTTTGTCGCAATAGAAGCATTTTTAGTCAAGTTACGATACGAGGTTAATGGCTGTGGAATAAATCTCGCTCCTGTGCTCTGACCATTTACCTCATTTCGATGATATTCAACAGAGCCGGTTCCGTAAATCTTCGGAAAAACATGATGAAGTTTTGTTGCAATCGAAGTATTTTTACGTACGTTATGAGGCATAAGGTTGATGGAATGGATCCCCTCTTATGTCCTGAGCTTTGACCCGATTCCACCCATTTTCAATAGAGTTCTTTCCCTGGTTGTCCCCTACCACATACTAAAATCTCATCGAAATTGAACAATTTTTACGCGAGTTATCGTGTGGACGGACAGACAGACAGGCGGACAAAGCTGGAGCATATACGCTTCCTCAAACTACGGTTACAAGCGTAAAAAAATAGATCATTCATTAAAATAATTCTATGAGATAAAGGTCGTATAAAGAGGAATTAAATGGCATTTGATCGACATTCTGGTATCATAAAACGTTCACAAAACGTTCCTGTCGCAGAAAGCGCACCATGTTTGAAATTCCTAAATGGTTAAGTTCAATGCTTACACCTTCCCAGATAATGAGTTATCGAAAACCGATCTTTCATGTGTGTATATTCTGAAATGTTCATACCGATATACGGTACGATATGTAAGTAAAACAGTGAATTCTCATTCTCCCGTTCAGTAGAGACATTTTTTTTTTTTGTACAAAAATCCCAAAGGTAATTTGCCGATCTGAAGGTTTATTTTTTTATGCTATGCATCTTTCCCGACTATGGTAAAGTACACTGAAAAGCAATTGAATTAGAGACAGCTCACGTTATGCAAATGTGGCGCTGTGGGCGGCCCTGTATACGGAAACGACATCACGTTTGCAGCGATCCGACAATATAAGGAGTGATGCGACGGGAATCAGTAAGAGTCGGACGTAGTATGAGTAAGACGAAAGATCTAAGCGCATTTTATCGTGGGAAAATTGTCGGGGCCCGACGAATGGGTCACTCCATCTCGGAAGTCGTGCAGGCACTGGGATTTTCACGAGCCACTGTGTCACGGGTGCACCGTGAGTACATCGAATACGGTAAAACCATCCCTGCAAGGGCCAACTGCCGTGGACAACAGCGTGTGGATGAGCGGGGTCATCGTCGACTAGCTCGCATTGTAACAACGGATAGACGGGTCATAGTGCAAGAAATCACTCGGCAATTTAACGCTGGTGCACAAAAACGCGTAAGCAGCCACACCATCCAGAATCATCTCCTCGCTATGGGGTATAGACGCCATCGTCCCACGAGGGTACCGCTGCTGACCGCACATCACAGGGTGCAAAGATTAGCATGGGGGCAGGAACATCGCCACTGGACCCTAGACATGTGAAAAAATGTTGACTGGACTGATGAGTCGCGATTTACGTTGGTACATGCGGATGGCAGGATACGAGTACGGCGTAAACCACATGAAGCGATGGATCCTTCTTGCCAGCAGGGTACTCTTCAAGCTGGTGGGGGTGGCATTCTCATATGGGGACTGCTTACGTGGACTGAAATGGGACTCCTGGTACGTGAGACATCGTCCCTCACAGGTCAACGTTACGGGGATATCCTGGACGACCATTTGCTCCCGTTTGTGCGTCTTCAACATCCCACTGGGGACCTTATCCTGCAACAAGATAGTGCACCGTGCAATCGCTCCCGAATTGTATCCGAATGGTTGGATGAACACTCCACCGTCGTGACCTCGCTTCCTTGGCAAGCTAAGTCACCTGACCTCAATCCCATCGAGCACATCTGGGATGCCATCGAGAGATGTTCGAGGCTCTGACTCCCCTCCATCAAATATTCGTGTGGTGCTACACGTTACTAGACAGGTATCTCTAATTCAATTGCTCTTCAGTGTATATCCTTAGTAAAAAAATTCGATGTCAGGAAAATGGGTAACGGCCCGTCACTGTCAAAGCCAGTGTTCAAATCTGATCGTCCTGCATGTTGTGACATGAAGTGACGCAGCAATAGTTAATTTTACATTGTTACTGAACAATATGGTTTAGTAAATCATCGCCAAACATTATTTCCTGAAGTTTTACATACGCGTAATAATATCTGCTTGCAATCTGCGCAAATTATGAGAACCAGATGCTAAATGTGATAAAAGCCATTACAAAACCACATTTTGATGCTATGAAATTGTCCTGTTAGCTGTAAATTAGCGTCGTTGTAAAATTTGGCTTCCTCTAGATCTTTCCCTATCAGCGGGGTTATTGACGTGACCATTAAAATGACGTATACCTCGACGGGGTGTAACCTGTATATATGCTAAACCAAAAATTAACAATCCCTCTCAGTAACATACGTGCGATGCAGCTTTTCTTTCTATCTTGAGGTCAGGTTTTAGCTTCCGCATGCGCAGATGGACTTTCGTAGCTACTAAAAAGTGCCTCTAACCTCAGCAGGAGTTTTCAAATTTTTTTTTGGGGGGGGGATCTTCATGTGAAGCTGGTTAAAGATATAACCAGAAATTTTTTAGGGTAGTTTTGAATGAGGTATTAAAAATAAAAGCAGTTTTTGGTATATTTCTTTTCAGTAAATAAGGAAAATCTTCATGAAATCATTTTCGCTTTTGTTTATAAACACTGGGTAAAGAGAAAGCCCCTATTTCAGAGGACTTGAGGCCCCTTTTCACTGCCATAGCAATAGTTCCTATACATTAATGTTAACAAGAGAATGTGAATAAAATGTTAGTTGAATAAATGAAATTTTTATATCAATGAGGATAAGGCGCTATACACTGAAAAGCAATTGAATTAGAGATACCTGTCTAGTAACGTGTAGCACCACCTTTCGCTCTGATGACGGCGGCGATTCGTCTCGGCATGGACTCGACAAAACACCGAAAGCGTTGGGAAGCCATACGGATCCACGACCACTGAACAAGCTCCTACAGTTCACGCAGATTTTATGGAGAGGGGGTTCAGAGCCTCGAACATCTGTCTCGATGGCATCCCAGATGTGCTTGATGGGATTGAGGTCAGATGACCCGTTGACAGGCGGGACGCGATTCGTCTGACCAGGCTACTTGTTTCCAGTCATCAAGTGTCCAGTGGCGGTGTTGCTGTGTCCAAGCGAGGCGCATAGCTCTGTGTCGTGCACCCGCCAAGGGGACTCGAGTTGGGCGTCGGCTCCCAAAGCCCATATCGTGCAGGGTATGTTGCACAGTCCGGACGCTGATGATTGTTGAGGCTCCAGCATTGAATTCCGATGATACCTGCGAGAGTGTTGCACTCCTATCGGGTGAAACGATTTTTGACAGCCGACGATGATCACGTTCACACAATATCTTTTTACGGCCACAGTGGTATCGTAGGTAGGAGGTTTTGCCGGAATTCTTGTAATCACGGTACACCCTTGCAATGGTCGTCCGTGAAAATCCGAACTTTGTTTCTACTTCCGAAATACTATGGCCCATCTCACGAGCGGCAACTATGGCACCGCGTTGAAAATCGCTTAAATCGTTATTACTTGTCATTCTCATGCCGAAAACAGCTCTGATAGCTGGCAAGGATGTGTATCGCTTTATATACGCACGGCGGACGCAACCGAGTACGCGCATAGGTGACATTGCTATGTATTTTGCATAAGCTCGTCTGTACCAGTTTTTCTGGCACTTCAGTGTATCTATCTATAGGGGAGGCATAATCGAACTACCGCCCCAGTGACGCAGTGGTCTAAGCGATGGTTTCTTACCATTCGTTCCAGATGGGCACGGGTTCGAATCCCAGTGAGGCATGGATGTCGTTTCCCTGGAAACAGTGACCCTAAATTAGGGAAGAATCTCCTTTCCCTGGAACCAGTGGCCCTAAATTAGAGATGGACAACTGCTTATAGCCCATCGAGTTGTTCACGGTGGTTGTTAAACACCCCAGCCAAAGTAAAAAATTCGGACGGTGAGCAGAGGCTGATTGGGTGGAGGAAACCAGTCCGAGAATTATAGTCTTCTGATTGGTCCGCTACAGAAACACACGTGCCCACAGCGAAACACCTCATAAATTCCGTCATGAAAATATTCTTTTAACTCCTGGATGAACCAGAACTGTCGAAATATGCATGAACTGTCGAATGTAAAACTAATTCTATCTTGAATAAATCTTAACGGCAATTTAAGAGTGAAAGACTTAGAAAACATCTACTCATTAATTGAATATACAGCATCAAACCACGCTCTAATGTGGGTGATGTACCAGATAATTATATTTATTTGCTCACTAATCGTCTACTGCGCAACAGTATTCGTATCACTTCCTTAAAAATATCCTTTTTTAGGTCTACTCATTATTTTAACACTGATGAACTACCATTTTGATTCATGAACTAGTAACAGTAAATCGTTGTTTATTTTAAGGTAAACTAGCAGGGGTACTCGGTATTTCCCGGGTAAATATTACTACAGTCAAACCCCTATTTAACGGACTGCGATTTAACGAATTCCGCGATTTTACGTACATTTTTTTGTTATGGCACCGATGGAATCACATTGAAATTAACGCTTGGTGTTCCCCGATTTAACGAACACATTTCCTCAATTTAGCGAAAAAATTTTTTATTTTTTTAAACCACCAATCTATATGTTATCCATCATTTTCGGGTTAAAAGTTAGCTAGAAAGAGAACCTTGCGTAACAGAAAAAATTTACGTATGCAGTCAACCAGCGTTTCAAAGAACACCATCTGCGACACAGCTTGACGTAATCATAAATCACTTTCCTGCGACTATCAAGCGTAAGCTGCTTATAAAAGGAAACAAATGACCGACAAGTTCTAAAGGAGCGCAACGTTTTTTACGCTTTCCAACCGTAGGTTGAAGAAGCGTATATGCTCCAGCTTTGTCTGTCCGTTCGTCTACCTGTCGGCACGATAACTCGCGTAAAAATAGTTCGATTTCGATGAAATTATAGTATGTGGTAGGGGACCACATGGGGATGAACCCTATTGAAAAATGGACGAAATGGGGTCAAACGTCAGTACATAGGAGCGGAATCCATTCCATTGCCCTTATGCGTCATATTTTGCGTAAATATTGTTCAATGTCGATGAAATTTTTTACATGTGGTAGGGGACCACCTGGGAAGGAACCCTGTTCAAAATGGGTGAAGTGGAGTTAAAGGTCCGGACATAAAAGCGGGATTCATTCCATTGCCCTTATGCGTCATAACTTGCGTAAATATGGTTCGATTTCGAGGAAATTGTAGTATGTCGTAGGGGACCACCTGAGGACGAACCCTATTGAAAAATGGACGAAATGGGGTCAAAAGTCAGTACATAGGATCGGGATTCATTCCATCGCCCTCATCCCATACTATTAAAGGAGCAATTCCTGTATGTATGTAAATTTTATTTTGAAAACGGCTCTAAGGATTTTGATGAGAGTCGTTAACATACCGTTTTCTGGTACTAGAAATCGATTTAGCTTGATCTCGACTTTAGGAATATTCGTTTAGTGGGTTAAATAACCACCCTATATTATCAAGTTTTTAGTGTCATGGCGTCGTCCCATTAATGTTTTCCATGCTACAAATCTTATGACGTCACACTCTCGCAATTCAGATGTTGGCGCGCGTTCACGCCATCTGTCTTATTACGTCATGCGTTGTGTGCGGATCCTATTAAAGTTTTATGTAGTCACACTCTTGCGAGCAGATGGTCGCGATTCCCATCCTGCCTCCTTTACGTCACGCGTTGTGTGCGTATGTCCGTCCGCACGATAACTCGCGTAAAAATCGTTCGATTTCGATGAAATTTTAGTATGTGATAGCGGAACACCTGGGAAGGAACCCTAACGAAAGTGAACTAAATGGAGTCAAAGGTCAGGGCATAGGAGCAGCGGGATCCATTCCACTGCTTTTATGCGCCATAACTAACGTAACAAGTTAGTAAAATCATGCAATCCATTGATTATAATACGCTTTCCAACATACCAGAAAGCATTACTCAAGTTATGAGAATAATGGCTGTGGGATAAATCTCGGTCCTGTGCCCTGACCGTTGATTCCATTTTGATGATATTCAACAGAACCGGTTTGGTATACCTCCGAAATAACATGATAACGTTTTGTCGCAATCGAAGCATTTTTACGTAAGTTATGATGCATAAGGGCTATGGAATAGATCCCGCTCCTGTGTCCTAACCTTTGAACCCATTTCGCCCATTTTCAACAGAATTTCGTCCCCAGGCAAGACCCTACAACATACTAACATTTCATCCAAATCGAAGCATTTTTACGAAAGTTATGACGCATAATGGCGATGGAAGTAATTTCGCTTCTATGTCCTGACCTTTGATCCCATTTCGCCCATTTTCAATAAGGTTTGTCGCCAGGTGGTCTTCTACCACATACTAAAATTTCATCGAAATCGAACATTTTTTAAGTTTGTTATGACGCATAAAAGCAGTGGAATGGATCCAGCTCCTATGTACTGACCTTTGACCCCATTTCGTTTACTTTAAATAGGGAGCCTTCCCAGGTGATCCCCTACCAGATACTAAAATTTCATCGAAATCGAACGATTGTTACGCGAGTTATTGTGCAGACGGACATACGCACACAACGCGTGACGTAATGAGGCAGATGGGAATCGCGACCATCGCTCGCCGCAAGAGTGTGACGTCATAAAACTTTAATAGGATCCACACACAACGCGTGACGTAATGAGACAGATGGCGTGACCACGCGCCAACATTCTCAAACACGAGATTGTGACGTCATAAGATTTCTAAGCATTGGTAACATTAATGGAATAATGGAACAACGCCATCACTAAAAACGTTATAATTCGGGGTGGTCATTTAACCCACTGAACGAATTCTGCTAAAGTCGAGATCAAGCTAAATCGATTAAGGAACCAGAAAACGGTAGGTTAACGACTTTCATCAAAATTCTTGGGGCCATTTTCAAAATAAAATGTACATACATACATACAATAATTGCTACTTTAAGGTGGACGTCAAGTAATTTTGCTTCCTATACTTCAAATGGAAAAACTTCTGTACACATTTTCTTCACAATTAATGCGTTCCCAAGGATGAAAATTTGAACATCGATTAAAATATCTTCATTTTATAACTTGCAATACTTAATATTTTCTAAAACATAACCATAATTATGCAATTCAACATTTGTTTGTCTACTGACGTTATGAAAACACAGGTCGCGCCATCTTTTTTCTGGACAATTAATGCATTCACAATGATGAAAATTTGAACATTGATTAAAATAGCTTCATTTCATAACTTGGAATACTTAATATTTTCTAAACCATAACCGCATTTATGTAATCCAACATTTTTTTGTCCACTGACGTCATCAAAGTACAGGTCGCGCCATCTTTTCTCTGGTTTCAACACCACCAAAGGAAACGTTATTGATTTTTAATATGATTATGGTTATGTTTTAGAACATATTAAGTTTTCCAAGTTATAATATGAAGTTATTTTAATCGATGTTCAAATTTTCATCCTTGGGAACATATTAATTGTGAAGGAAATGTGTACAAAGCTTTTTCTATTGAAAGTATAGGAAGCAAAATTACTTGACGTCCACCTTAATAATATGGGATAAGGGCAATGAAAAGGATCGCAACCCTATGTCCTGACCTTTTATTACATTTCGTCCATTTTCAATAGCGTTCGTCCCCATGTGGTCCCCTACTACATACTGAAATTTCATCGAAATCGAACAATTTTTACGCAAGTTATGACGCATAAGGGCAATGGAATGCATCCCAATCTTATGTCCTGACCTTTGACCCCACTTCACCCATTTTGAATAGGGTTCGTCCCCAGCGGTCTCCTACCACATAATAAACTTTAATTGAAATCGAACCATATTTACGCAAGTTATGACGCATAAGAGCAATGGAATGATCCCGCTCCTACGTCATGACCTTTGACCCCATTAGTCCCATTTTCAATAGGGTTCGTCCCCAGGTGGTCCCCTACCACATCATACTAACATTTCATCGAAATCGAACCATTTTTTCGTGCGGACGGACGGACGGACAAAGCTGGAGCATATACGCTTATTCAACCTACGGTTGGAAAGCGTAAAGAAAGGTTCGATTTCGATGAAATTTTAGTATGTGGTAGGGGACTACCTGAGAACAAACCCTATTGAAAATGGGCGAAATGGGGCTCAAAGGTCAGGACATAGGAGCTGAATCACTTCCATCGCCATTATGCGTCATAACTAACGTAAAAATGCTTCGATTTGGATGAAATGTTAGTATGCTGTAAGGGCTTGCCTGAGAACGACTAATCCTATTGAAAATGGGCGAAATGGGGTCAAAGGTTCGGACACAGGAGCGGGATCTATTCCATAGCCCTTATGCATCATAACTTAAGTAAAAATGCTTCGATTGCGACAAAACTTTATCATGTTATTTTGTAGGTATACTGAACCAGTTCTGTTGAATATAATCGAAATGCGATCAAAGGTCAGGGCACAGGAGCGAGATTTATTCCACAGCCATTATCCTCATAACTTGAGTAATGATTTCAGGTATGTTGGAAAACGTATTATAATCAATGCATTGCATGATTTTACTAACTTGTGCTGCATAGGTCGGCAGCAGGAAAAAGAAAGGCAGTGTGAAGGAGGAAATCTAGGGTACCCTGGATGATCCTTGTTTTAAGCTACAGACAGAACAATAACTTTCTGTGAACTCAGGGGACACACACTGTACATACTCATTAATGAGCCTCTGAAATTCTTCCTCAAACAACACATCTCGTTATGCAACTTATAACACTGAAATCGTGATTTAAGAAGCTAAATGCTCCGGAAAAAATCAACTAACATAATTTTTCTCGCAATTTTAAAGTACGCTTAAATTTTAATGCTGCATATTGAAATCTAATATCTACGAATTATGTATTTAATATACAAATTAAATGTGTACGTATTATAATGTTTTAGATATTGTAATAAATTTCGTAATTAAAAGTACTATAAATAATTTAAATTTCACTGGAAGAAAGAGAACTTAGCTGCTTACGTTTTCTCTTATGAACACTAGCTTAATTTGAATACTGAATTTCAAAGGCTTCCTCGAGTTAGCGAATTCCACGATTTTACGCACAAGACTGTTGGTCACTTGAAGTTCGTTAAATCAAGGTTTGACTGTATTCGTAGAATCACCAAGTTCAGCGGGTGAAAGTTAATGAATGGAAAAGATATTTCAGTAATTTTGCAGTAAATTTATTTTAATTCATTTAGGTAAACAATATTTTTGGTTTTAGTAACTTTTTTTTAATTCATTTGGTAAACAATATTTTTGGTTTTTCCACTGGGAGCAAAAATGTACAGATTCTTTAGGATTGCCAACCCTTGAGCAGGCGACGTAGAGTTGTCCGGGTGAAAAGCAGGTTTCCTCCAAATTATTGTTACCCACTGCCAATGACTAGATGATGCAGTAATATCTCTGTCAAAAAAAAAAAAAAAAAAAAGGAGCCGGGATGGCTGCAAAAATAAAAATAATAATAAAAAATTCCTTGGTTTAGTCAGTTTACTTTTACGAAACAAGAAAGAAACGAAGAGGGATGGAAATGCTTACTTTCGAGGAAACATCTATAGAACTGCCATACATCTGGCGTGCGCTTCTGAGAATCACGCGACGCTGAAATGCATTGTACCTACGTCATGTCGCGTGCATGCGACTTGACATTGGCAATGATCATCCTTTTGTTTAACGTTTTGAATTTTGAATATCTGGAACTCTTTATTTACACTACATTGTACACTCACTCCCAAAAGTTAAGCACGCAGAAGGAGAAGTTAATTTCCGGAAGCCAATCGGAATTGGAGAGGCTGCAATTCGCCGCAGACTAGCGTCTCGCGACAGCGATATCCACATGTATCGAGTTATCTCATTGGCAGCAATAAAACCGGCACCCACCAATTGGCGACCGGCACTGAAACGGCACTTGTTGTTTACAGCGGAACGCTAGAACAGCTCCGCGAGCAATAACCTGTTTTGGATCTGGCAACGCTCAGTAAATATTAAGTTGTCCGTCCATATTACCCTTCGATAGTATTAATATTCCATGAAGTTGTCGTTGAATTGGTCTGTTATATTTTATAATGCCTCAATGGAATTTTTATAGTCTCGTTAACGATGTCGTACGAGATAGCAAAACATGCATATCATGGTGTGAATAGTTCGCAACCCACCCTTGAAATAATAAGGAATCGCGAATGGGAATAAATATCGATGCTTTTCTTCTTTAATTGTCTTTTTTTATATATTTCTCAGTACGAATTAAAATACTTACTATAAATACGAAAGTATAATTTTTTATCAGTCTCCCAACGTATGTAGCGGTAAGATCGTTCATTTTCTTTAGTTCTTTTTCAACATCTCAGTTATAGTTTTCATTTAGTACACGATTTTTTTATGATGAAACCAACGTTAGTCATCATGATGAATAAAAAAATAAGAACAGAATGCAAAGATAACAACCAATAATGTTTGCATTCGAATGTAAACAACAACAGATGCATTGCCGGATCAAAAATAGTAGATTGCTCGTGGAGCTGTTCTAGCGTTCCGCTGTCTTAGCTGTGAGAAATGAGGAATGCGCCCGCTGTGTGGAAGAATAGCCATTTTTATATTTTGATGGATACTGCAAACAGGTTGAATTGTTCTATTTCTGCCGACAGCTACCAATGAAGAAACTAATTTTAACTAAGATGTAAACAACCTGTGTCACGACTTCGACGACGTATACGAACTACAAGTGCTGTTTCAGTGCCGGTCGCCAATTGGTGGGTGCCGGTTTTATTGCTGCCAATGAGATAACTCGATACATGTGGATATCGCTGTCGCGAGACGCTAGTTTTGCCGCAGCGGTAGATGGAAGTATGCAAATGTGGTAGGTAACAGCGAATCACGGTGTCTTGCCGAGAAATATGCACAACAGGCAGTCGTATAAGAAGCCAGCACTCTGAAGGGGTAAAGGAGTTGCATGCAAGTGCTGCTACAAGGTGTTGAGAACTGTCGGAGTATTTGTTTTGAAGGCAGACTTGATTTTATGGCTTCCAGAAGACGATTGGAAGATTCTGAGAGCTGGAGTGCCGTCGGAAGCATTGAAGCAGGACAGTCAATCACAGATGTTGCTGGTTTCTTTGGCGTGTATCATTCCGTCATTTCACGTTTATGGAAATAATTTCTAACCAGCCAAACAGTTGTCCAGAGTCCTGTGGCCGGTCGCCCAAGGGTTACGAACCCCGCGGAAGACCGATATATTGCTGTTGTAGCCAAGCGGAATCGAAGAGCGACGTCCACACGTGGGACATATATGGTTACAGCGGCCATTGGTAAGACGATATCTACCACTACTGTGCGTCGAAAGTTACACATGAAGGGACTGTACGCCCGGGTACCACGGGTTTGTGTTTCTCTATCCGTCCAATCCAGAGGGGCACGATTAAAGTGGTGTCGCCAACATGTCAATTGGACTGTGTCTGATTGGGGTAACGTTATTTTCACGGATGTGTCCAGATTTGCCCTGCAACCCGATGACAAGCGTGTACGGGTGTGGAGGGAAGAAGGCACACGCAATCGACCCCAGAACATCACCGAACATCATGCATTCCGAGGTGGAAGCATCATGATCTAGGCAGAAATTTCGTTGGGTTATCGCACCGACCTCCACATCTACAGATGGGGTTCTGTGACGGCTGTACGGTATCGGAATGAAGTCCTAAACCCCACTGTGCGATTGTACGCTGCAGCAGTTGGTCCTGCCTTCGTTTTAATGGACGATAATGCGCGTCCCCATAGAGCTGCCATCGTCGACGACTATCTGGAAAGTGAGGGAATTGCGTGTACGGAGTGACCGCCGTACTCGCCCGACCTTAATCACATTGAAAATCTTTGGGATACCCTCGGCTGTGCTGTGTGTTCATGTCTCCCGCCCCCAACCACTCTCACAGCTTTGTAAACTGCTCTACATGAGGAATGGCGATTACTGCACTCTGCGGTGGTTGATCACCTCATAAAAAGCATGGTCAGACGTTGTAAACTTTGTATGCAGATGAGGGGTGCTCACATACCCTATTAATGTCGGGTTTTGCTGTTTGTTGTGACTTTATTACTCACTTTGTAAATGACTCCAATTTGACGTCATCTTATAATTTCTGAAAATTCAATATTATTTTCATCTCTGTCTGTATTTCTTTGTTTTGATTCATTAATAAACATATTTCCTACGTTCCTGCCGCATTTCGTGTCAATCCAAGCAGTACTTCTCCATTTTTTCACATCTTACTGCTCCGTGCTTAACTTTTGGAAGTGAGTGTATTTCTTCCGGATGAAGCCTCCTGTTGGTGGTGAAAGCTGACGTTTATTCATTTGTGTTTTTGATACAGCATGAAATGAATATTTTTGCACTTTATTGTTATCTATGGTCTCTAACTTAGACCGTAGATTGGGTATTGGTGTGCTAAATTGTGTTGCAGTTCTTAAAAGTAAAAAAAGTGGAACGTTTTACTAACATTTTGGATGAAGGCCCCTTGACCCAGAGGTCCGACTCCATCCGAAAACCATCTACGGTCTAAGTTAGAGTACCATGAGATAGTATACGAAATTTGGTGGTTCTAAATTAAAAACTGTAGATTTTACGGGAATTTCGTGTGGGGGCTCCTTGACCCCTGGCTCCGACCGCTTCCCAAAACCATCTACGGTCTACGTTACGGTGCCATGAGGTAGTATACCAAATTTGTGCGTTTTAAATTAAAAACAGTAAATTTTACGGAAATCTTGTGTGTGGACCTTGACCCCGGGCTCCGACCCCTTCCAGAAACCGTCTACGCTCTAAGGGATATTTGGTGGTTCTAAATTAAAAACTGTAGATTTTACGAAAGTTTTGTATGGGACCCCATTGACTCCGGGCACTTAGCCCTGCCCAAAACCGTCCACGATCTAACTTAGAGTACCATGAGATAGTATATCAAATTTTGTGGTTCTAAATTGAAAACTGTAGATTTTACGAAAATTTTGTATGGTGTCCCATTGACCCCGGGCCCCGACCCCTTCCAAAACCCGTCTACGGTCTGACTTAGAGTACCATGAGATAGCATACTAAATTTGGTGGTTCGAAATTGAAAACTGTAGATTTTGTATAGCGGATATACAAACAAACATTCAATTGCATATATATAGATGTGAGCGGAACACGGATTTCGGAACATCTCTGTCGGAGAATTGCTTTGTGATCTATGTCTGTACGTGGATAAGGGTATGGGAATGACTGACCATCAGAATTATTATTAGTGCTTCCTTCAATATTGCAAAGGGAGAGTAGGGCCTGTCAATGACCCTTTGGCTCCAAGTCTAAGGACCTACGATTAACCGTTGTTAGCGAAATTTATTTATAATTGCGTACTTGTTCCTGGGGCAAAATTTTCACTGAAGTAGAGATAATTTTGTTTTAAAATTTTAGAGCAAACGCCCAACATATATATAGATAGTAGGAAACGCCAATTTTTTAAAGAAAATAACGTTTTAGACAACAAAGCACAAATGAAGTTGACGATTCTTATTCATAAGTACGGAAATAATTATCCGTTCTTTCCAAATAATTCAGACAAATAGGATGCGAGAAAGCGGGATATTTCTCGAGTAGTCCACCAGAAAACAACCCGGTGTCCCGGTGGGCCATTTCTGAGTAGTCCACCGGGAAATATCCAGGTGTACCGGTGGGCCAATCCGTCCCTGACTTTGACTGTTTGCACGGCTTCAGATTTGAAGCCGAATGCATCTGGAAGGCGAGACTCAAAGTAGCAGAAATCATTAAATACCCTCCAGAGAATGTTGAACTATACGTGAATGACATCCTCCTCATCTTTCACCGCATGTACAACAGTGCCTTCATTTTTTAATGTGAGCAATTAATATCTCCTGAACGCTTTGAGGGAGATATGTGAATTTTATGTTACCAAGACTACCAAACCTGGGGCAAGCAAATTCTGTAAACAGACAAAAGACAAAGTATGGCGATACAAATTTTAACTGAAACTAGTGTAAAGTTTCATTTCCAATTTTCATCAGACTGTAAAAATTGATTTTTGCGCCCTCTCTTCAGCTGCGCCCGGGTATGCGCCCCAATTGCTCCGCCCTGGTTACGCATCTAACCAGTACCGCCGGAGCAGGTACAGTAATATATTTGACCTTTTTTATTAATCAAAGAAAAAAAGAATATAAATTCTGAATTTTTTTTTTTTTTGATTGGAGGTTTAACGACCACTGTGGGCAACTCAATGGGCTATAAGCAGTCGCCCGTCCCTAATTTAGGGTCACTGGTTCCAGGGAAGGAAGAGAGACAGTACTGTAAGACAAACGCAACATCCATGCCTCAATGGGATTCGAACCCGGACTCTTCACGAACGAATGATCATAAGCCAAAGCCTGGGCTATAAGCAGTCGCCCGTCCCTAATTTAGTGTCACTGGTACCAGGGAAGGGAGAGTACCAGTGCCGTCAGACAAACACAACATCCATGCCTCACCGGGATTCGAACCCGGACCCTTCACGAACGAATGATCATGAACCAAAGACTGGGCTATAAGCAGTCGCCCGTCCCTAATTTAGGTTCACTGGTTCCAGGGAAGGAAGAGAGCCAATGCTGTAAGACAAACACAACATCCATGCCTCACCGGGATTCGAACCCGGACCCCTTTCGGACGAATGATCAGAAGCCATCGCTTAGGCCACTGCGCCACCGGGGCGGCTATACCGAATTTGATTGTACCACATTACTGATCATCTATGTAACTCTGTCAGAAAACTTGAGAATTTCATCGCCCTGGAGCGGGAGCCGAACCCGCATCTCCCGATTTCCGTCCGAGTATGCTAAACATTACAACACCCAGGACAGTGAAGTTCCAAGCAACCGAGACTAAGCAAATATAGCTTAGGAATGTGAACATCCTCAGTTTACGCTAGTCGAAGTATCGTTGCTTCCTCAGAGCATTTTGACCCATCCCCTATCCAGAAACGGATGTAGGTCAGAATTCACCAGTACCACAGATAAATCAATGAGGGAAAAAGTATTCCTCGCAATACTTAAGAAATCGATAGAATATTCAAGGCAAACAGAATATAAGTTCTGAATTTGCTTGTAACACTTACTGATAATCCTTGTAACTGTTGGCTTGGTTAATTTTAAGTGTTGAAGTGAACGCCAACTTATCAGAAGGATCGTTGTTGTTTGCAGGTTCCTGTCAATGGAACAGAGAAGTAAATAAACAAGTAGTTAAACGAATTGAATGTAATGACAGATGATTTCGTCCGCAAATATCTTTATTCTTCAGATTAGGGGAAAAGGGGAAATATTGGCTCCTCAAAATAAACGGTATATACTTCCAGCGAGAAATGGATGTTACGGACGGCTTTATCTACGTTTTCCTTGCCAAATCTGTTCTTATCAATACGTGCCTGCATGCCCGTGCGAAATCTTTCGTCGTTTTCTCCTCCAAATCTCAACCATACTTTTCGTTTACGACTACTCCCTCCAATTCACTTTCACTATCTGTCCCCGAGGAAGATGCTCTTGGCGTAAGAAGTTGACTGTTAATTAATTACGCGGATTGTTCTTGGCGGGCTCTGGGGGAAGCGGGCGAAAGCGGAGTGGGGTCCTTTTGTTGGTGGGAGGTCCCACGGTCCTTGAAAGAAGGCATTTCAGGATCTGTTGAGTGCCTTATTTTAACTGAGTGTGAATTTCTGTAATTGCCGTTCGCACATTGAATAACAAAAGTAACAATTTAATTATATTTTAAATATTTCCATATGATATAACTCTCACAGAAAACTATGAGGAAGCAGGGTTGCTTCGAATAGTGAAAATCTGAGGATGTTCAGATTCCTAAGCTATGTTTGCTTAGTCTGAGTTGCTTGGAACTTCACGGTCCTAGGTGGTGTAACGGTTATTGTACTCGAACGGAAATCGGGAGACGCGGGTTCGATTTCCGCTCCAGGACGATGAAATTTTCAAGTTTTCTGAGAGAGTTACATGTATGTCCAATAATGTGGTACATGCAAATTCAGAATTTATATTCTGTTTCCTTTGAATATTCTATCGATTATGAGGAATATTTCTTCCCTCGTTGATTTATCTGTGGTGCTTTTTATTATGGAAATTGTGCAGTGGAAAGATATAAATTCTAAAATAAAGTACTTGTGTGTGTGTGTTGAACCGAAAAGAGATACCTTTAAAACTTATGCTTGACACCCTTCATTTGACACCTTCAAAAAGGGGAGATGTTCTTTCAGCATAAGAAGAAAACCTCTTTTTTTAAGGCCAGTCATACTTTTACTTCTGACACTCATGAGGCTGTCATTCCTCGAAGAAATTTCGCCTTCTTCAAACGTTTTACGTTCTCGATATTCTCCTTAGCTTTCGCACAGGACGAAAATAGGGTACCTGTCATTTGCAGCCAGCAGACGTGATTGAGAAACCAAAGTACCAGCACTTTTAGTACAGCGCATCCTTTCTTTCATGTTTAAGTTGGACTAACAGCTGTGGAAGAATGAGCGTTGTATGTGTGTGTGTGTGTGTGTGTGTGTGTGTGTGTATTGCGTCATAAACTCACTGACGAAACTTATTCTGTCTAGTCCGCACTTCAAAAATAGAAATGCACAAACAATTGCCTTACGTAAAAAATCGCATCACAAAAAAAAGTCACGAGAATGCTTCCACTTTCGAACCTTATACACTCTTTGCCCAAAAAACTCGAAGCACCCGGAGAAATTCGTTCGATCCTGATCAAATCCGCATGCAGGTACTTCAGGGACGAACATGCAAATGATTAATAAATTACGACCAATGACTAAATAGTGGTCCCACCACAGCGCATGAGAACCGCTCATCGAGGAGGATATTTCATGAGCAAAGTTCGCAGGCAGGGACAATTGTGACAGCGGCTTGCGGTTACATTATCCTCCACGGAATGTGAGGATGCCTCGACGTCAGATTCGTGCACTCTACGAGAAGCTGAGCGAGTTTGAGAGAAGACGTATAATTGGGCTCAGAGAGGCCGGTTGGTCAAGTGGCCGTATCGCCAGGCATTTGGTTCAATGCTGTCCGGACGCAAATGGTGGCCACTTCCACCACATGTCGTGATGGCATCACATTTCGCGTGAAATGAGGTAAGTCCACTTCAAATTTCGTTGCAATATCTTCCTTGGTGTTAATATTATTAAAGAAATGCCGGGTTCAATAGTGGGTGGGACAGACACACAGTAGCAGCGATGTCGGTTTTTTTTCCACGGATTAAAGACCCGGGATATCTCACCTTTCGAGAAACCAGTCAGCTCTGCTGTTTCCAAAATCATCGCTCCAGCTAGATGAGCAGCCACAATAAGCTCTATAACGAAGTAAATTTCTCCGTCATTTTTTTCCACGCCGAGGCTCGAACTCGGGTCCCCTCTTTCCGGAATAAGTCACTGTACCAATTGAGCTACGCGGACGTTCATTCTTGCTGCTATCTGCCTTTATGTCGTGTGCGTCCTGCTGGGCAGGCACGTCACATCTCCCCCCTCGAAAGATTGGCCGAGGGCATGGCCCACGGGTCAGCCGTGACCATGAATCGTTGCAGGCAGCCATCCGCTGTAGAACGTGCACTTGAGAACTCCCAGCCAATCTGGTGTGTGGAATGCAACGTCACACACATTTATTTTTCGAAGCGCTGGAGAAGGGATTCTCTTATTTTTCCTATCTGGCGATGTGGAAAAAACATCACACCATTGCGAGATTTTGAACGGTCGGGTCATCCGGAAAGTTCTGGCGCCATTATAACGAAGTAAATTTCTCCGTCATTTTTTTCCACGCCGGGGCTCGAACCCGGGTCCCCTCATTCCGGAATAAGTCACTGTACCAATTGAGCTACGCGGACGTTCATTCTTGCTGCTATCTGCCTTTATGTCGTGTGCGTCCTGCTGGGCAGGTACGTCACAGCTCTTTATGGAAAAACGAATGGCGTCCTTTGTTTTTCCCATTGTGATTGGTACTACTGAGGAGCAGGTCTTAAATACAGTCATTTGCAAAAGTTTAAGACCACCTGTTGGTATTAAGAGATTTCTGCCGATTGCGTCAGCTACTGTCTGTATTACTCAACTTCCTGTCAGTGTTGGATCATCCTACAGCGGCAGCTGTTGATAGAGTTGGAGGAGCGTGCGAGCGTCAGTTTGCTTCTGGTTTACATGCTGAAAGGTTTTGTACGTATTTTCTGTATAGCGAAAAAATGGGGGAAAAGCTTCATTAACCCTTTAACGACCACAGCGCCCAAAACGCTTGTACATACAAACGACCATAGCCGTCTGAAACGCCTGTAAAAATGAATCAGATTTCCTACCCTTACCTGTTCTTTAAAATTGCACGACCTATGAGGGATTAGTAGGAGTCCCCTTCAGTTACCGTTGTTGTTACTAAACAAAGAAGTAAAACAACAGACAGTTTTGGTCTCTATGGCATTTAGAGTGATAATAGATTTTAGGATCACGGTTGTTAAAGGGTTAAGTTCACTCAGAGGGGCACAAATAGTGACTTGATATCATGAACGGTACTCCGAACGGAACACAAGGAGAAAGATGAATGTGAGCAAGACTGCCTATCATAATACGATAAGGAAATATCGAGATACAGGTGAATTTGGCGACCGAAAGAGAAGTGGACGTCCAAGAAAAACAACCCCACATGATGACAATACCGTAAGGCAAATAGTTACGCGTTCTCCGAGGAGTTCGTGCAAGAAAATAAAGGCCTTTCTACTTTAAAAAGGGTCTGATATTAGTATCAGAATTGTTTCGCGACGTCTTAGCAAAGATTCTGGATTAAAATCTTATAAGTCTGTACATAAACCTAGACTATCCTCTGTCATGAAAAAGAAGAGACTCCAGTTTGCAAAGCGTCATCAATCGTGGACTGCTGAAAATTGAAGCCAAGTTCTTTCTTCCGATTGATCAACTGTGCGTCAATTTGAATCACGTGAAGCACATGTTCAACGACCAAAAAGCAAAAGGTTTGATGAAAAATACACCGTTCGCACTGTGAGACATCCGCTTAGTCAAAAGATATGGGGCGCTATGTCAGCATTCGGTACTGTTTCATTATCCTTTTTTGCCGACAGGCACTACCATGACTGGTGCTTTTTATGTGGAAAATGTTACGTGAGAAGCTGTTAACTCATATGCAAGTGCATAGATGCACAATCTTTATGCAAGATGGTGCTCCATGCCACATACCAAAGATATTAAAGTACTACCTGCAGAGGAAAAACATAACTGTGCTTGAGTAGCCCGGTAATAGTCCCGACCCTAACCCCCATCGAAAATTCGTGGACCATCTTAAAAAACAAAGTAGCAGAAAAACAGCCATCAAATCCCCAAGCTTTGATTGACGCGATAAAGTACGTGTGGTGCAAAGACATTTCAAGTGACTACTGCAAATCCCTCATTGAGAGTATGCAACATCTTATTCTGTCCGTTATAAAAAAAACAAAGGTGGCCACACCATGTACTGATTTCTGTCTTTCTGTGTTCTAAAGAATGTAAGTATTCATCTGTGGTGTCATTTTTCTAAATATCTCTGACAAGCAATTAGTTGTTTCTTTAAAAATCTTAATTTTCAATAAATTGACAGGTGGTCTTAAGCTTTTGCTAATGACTGTAGTTGTCCAGATCATTTGGTGACACACGTGCCCACGTGTTTTGCATATACGCTACGTAAATGGCGTTTACGTACATCTGCATAACGGCTTCTAATTCTATCGTTGGTTTGTGTGTAACTCTTGTTCCACTTCGTCGTTTTATTCTACTTTAAGTAATCTGTCCTTCGCAGAAGGAAATTTTGCTCCAAAGCAGAATTTCTATGAAATTATGAGTATTAGCTACTTATTGTGACATAATATTCGCTGAGTGAATGCCTTGGCGTTACCACCGCTGTAGCGTTGCTTGAAAATCAAAAACCTTTTAAAGTAATTTCTACTTTTCGAAATTATCTGACAGCTTTAGGTGTTCATATATCCAAAAGATAAAACGCACTGCCCGTATATAAATATTCACGGCACATTTAAGGCCTTTAAAACAAAATTACTTTGAAATATTAATTTATCGTTGTTTTAAAACATACATATGGCTTCGAATGTGTACCGTGCCATTATCTCAAAGATGCATTCGCTAAGTGCTTACTTTCTTTTCTAAACAAAAATACGTTTAGAATAGTAGATTTCATATAGATTCAAAAGTCATCGTTCAAATCTAAATGGCTTGGCTAATTCAATATTTAAGTCAATATGGCTTTCCGTGTTCCATTGTTCCATAACTATTCATAAATTTGTACGTAAAACCTTCAAAAAATTAATTCGCGTATAGCTTCATTCATTTTACATAAAATCGAATTAGGTTTTATCAATTTACTTCTGTCAACACCTACACCGATGACCTATTGCATTATGATCACCTACCTAATAAGCTGTAGGACCTCATTTGACTCGCAAAACAGCGGCCACTCGGAGAGACATCGATTCAATAAGGTGGCGATAGGTATCGTAGGGTATCTCGTACCATAATCTCAACAGCAGGTCCTCTAGTTCTCGTAAAATTCGGGGTAGTGGTGATTTAGCGTGAACCCCCGCTTTTCCAAGTCGAACCAAAAATGTTGGGTTGGGTTCATGTCAGGTGAATTTGGAGGCCACGGCATTAACAGAAAGTTACCAACATGTTACTCGTTTAACCCAGTAACCCTAAATTAGGGACGGGCGACTGCTTATTGCCCATTAAGTTGCTCACGGTGGTCGTTAAACCTCCAATAAAAATATATATCTTATACACTATCTACCAGCAAGTAATTGGACACCCCTGCAATCGACGATATCTGCGGTCCTGATACACGTCACGGCCGCCGCCGTTAAATATCGTGTGGGAAACAACAACGCAACCAGTCGCATGCAAGATGTCACGCAGTTCAGAGCTCTCTGATTTCGAGAAAGGTGTAATCGTCGGATATCACAGAAATGGCCGATCCATACGTGACATATCCAGGGAGTTGAAGTACCCAAAATCGACAGCGGCCTGCGTGATTGGCAAGCGGAAGATGAGAGGTGACTGTCGGAATGTGTCCCGACCCGGCAGACCCACAAAACTGGGAGTTAGAGACCGGCGGGTGCTAGCCACAGAAATTCGGAAGAACCGCGCCAAATCGATGGGCCACATCCGCGAGGAGTTTCAACAGGCATCCGGGAGTGTTCTTTCGATGAATACCATCCGTAAGAAAGCCCATCTGCTCGGTTATCATGGACGTGCTGCCGCCCACAAGCCTTTGATCACCAAGTCCAATAGCGCTGCTCTGCAAACGTGGTGCACAGAACGTCGACAGTGGACCATTGAAAAGTGGAAACAGGTTCTCTGGAGCGACGAATCAAGGTTCACCCTCTACCGTTCGGATGGAAGGGTCTGAGTTTGGCGTCTGCCTGGAGAACGCCTCCTGCCGGAATGTATTGTGCCAACTGTGAAGTTCGGCGGCGGTGGATAATGCTATGGGGGTGTTTCTCCTGGTATGGCACGGGAGCCTTGGTCGCAATTCCTGTTAGACTCAACGCCGAGACCTACTGTACCATTTTGGATGACCATGCGCTTCCTACGTTGTGGCAGTTTTACGGGGTGGACCCATGTTACTTTCAGGATGACAATGCCACCTGTCATGTTGCGAGGTCCACCATGGCTTGGTATGGTGACAATGGGGTTAATCGAATGGACTGGCCTGCGCAGAGCCCGGACCTTAACCCCATCGAGCACCTCTGGGACGAGTTGTAGCGTCAACTTAAGGGGTGCCCCCACCGTCCGAAATCGGTGAAGGAACTGACCTGTCTTCTCCAAGCCGAGTGGAAGAAAATACCGCTAGCCGTCGTACAATGCCTGGTTGAGAGTATGCCCTGGAGGGTCGCAGCTGTAATCACCGCTTGTGGAGGCTCCACCAACTATTGAAGGTGAATAAACTTCGTTTTCCTTTGCTATCACAGGTGTCCAATTACTTGTTGGTAGATAGTGTATATAAAACACAAAACGTCTGTTTCTCTGAAGCAGCAAAACCTCTCGAACGCCGAACTGCGGCATTGTGAAATTTGCATTGCTTATTAATACTGCAATTTCTAGGTCAACGCAACTGTTTTAAAACCTCTACGTTGTTCCGTTCGCGAGTTATGAATTAATTAATATGTCGGAAACATAGGAGAGTTGAACAGCGAATGAAATATAGATGGCAGTACAGTATCAAGAGAAAAACATAAAACTCAGAAATGCGGGGATGTGCATGTGATCCTTGGCCCTTTCACACAAGTAAAGAGACCCCGTAGGGAAATCTGGTGCACATGGTTGGTTTGCAACATACGGTTAGGACAAGTGTTCTGAAGGTGGCCTCTTAGAGTTTG
The DNA here is from genome assembly GCA_039090855.1 of Macrothele yani. Lineage (NCBI taxonomy): Eukaryota > Metazoa > Arthropoda > Arachnida > Araneae > Macrothelidae > Macrothele > Macrothele yani. The sequence goes on from CM077004.1 coordinate 41,403,023, forward strand.
AAAAGCTTCAACTAGAGTTCAGTGGACGGATGGTGATCTCAGGCATGCCGTGATTTTAAACTTCTTAACGGATTTTAATAGTGAAATATTTCAGACTAGCGGTGCAAGTAAACATCGATGGAATGTGATTTTTAATTGATGAATTTTTAAACTTCAAATTAAACTACTGGTGCAAACAAGTACAGGGCACATCGATGGAATGAGTATTTTATCAACATGTACATAGTGATTTTAACATTAAAAGAGCTGCAACCATAGTGCAATAGTGTGTGTCCAATAGTGTACATAAAAGAATTTTAAAACCAAAAAAAGTCTCATCTACCAAGGAATTATAATGGAAATATCATGACATGTGTTGAGAATTGTCAATAAATCCACAAGTAAGAAAAGTGACACACCAACAATGTGAGTTATGTCACTGAGGATTAGAGGTACGTAATAGTACTTAATCTATTAGTGTATATATAATTGTTACTATGAACTTTCATTGTGAGTTATCAACATGGACCCGAAACAAACTTTTGGGGTTTTACTAAGATATTTTATCAATTAATAAGCTGATCAATAAAGTCAGCGTCGTTTGCTACGTCATCGTTATCATGTTCTAAATCTGAAAGCACGTGACGGCATTCATCGCCGCGGCACATCCACAGATGTTTCTATTCTTTGAGAACTGTGCATAAAAAAAATGCAAAAACGAGTTTTGCGAAATCTTAACGAACCGAGCTGAAATTTGTATCAACACCATGAATTGATATTAAGAGGAATCCCTCAAAATTTCACCGAAATCCGGTCAAAATTTTTTAAAATAGGCATGGAACTTTTAATTCATCGCTACACAGAAATATTTACGCAGAAATGCTTAATAAGATTTTCACGGCTAAATTTAAAAAGTTACTTACCGATTCAGGCGAAATTTGGAGGTTATGTTCCAATTAACAATTTATGGTGTTCATTAAAATTTCAGCCGGTTTCATAAAATATTCGCAAAGATACGTTTTTAACTTTTTTATCTCAGAGATTCGCCTCTCAAAGACGTCTGAAACTGAAAGCACGTGATGCATTTGATCGTCGATAACAAATTGTTAACGAATTTTGTTCAGCCAGTGTTCTAATGCTGTGTCTCCTGGACGCGTGTTAAATAATCCGTTTGATTGCACAGATTCCATACATTCTGTACATTTCGTTGCTTTAATTCTCGACAAATATTTGTGACAGCAATGCCCAAAAGGAAGAGACCGATTTTTAATCAAAAACGAATCAACAGAAAACGCTAAAAGATATCACGAACCAAGCAATCGGAAGAGGAAAGATCACAGGCACGTGAAGCGGACAAAACTTAACAAGGTGTTCGACGAAGCAACGAAACTGCTGACGGAACAGAGGCGCGACTTGGAGAACAACGATTTCGAACTGCTACAAGACGAAACAATTAGACTGCTGAAGAGACGAACGAGCGCCGAACGTTCGATTGCCAACGAGCTTCAAACTCGAGAGCTACTGTTCTTCTCCAGAACCGAATTTTGCCTGAAGCTGTTGAAGCTCGCAGAAATCGACTCCAGCAGGAGAGAATTCAACAAGTCACCACACGGGGAAGTAAGTTTTTTCTTGCAAGCATCAATTTTTTTTTTACCGAATTTTTCAGTGACATCTAAGGGAATATGAAATTAATAAGCCTAAATCCCGGGCAAAGCCGGTTAGTGAAGCTAGTATATAAATAAAAGATGAATACTTAACACTATTTGAATGATTTAAGCACGTCTTTTTTGTAATAAAAAGGTACATGCTTATAAAATCACTTTGTCAGTCCGCCTGCGGACACAATATCTCTGCAACTATTTGTACGATTTAAAAAATTATTTTTGCATTGGAAAGCTCGACACGTGAAAACGATGATCCTTTTGGCGATTTTGGTATTGTGGCATGGCGTATTATCCTGTTATCGTCACCAGCGGTGAACGCATTTGCCATGAATGGGTGAACTTGGTCCGCAACGATGTTCAGATACCTGACAGCTGTCAGGGTTTGTGCTATTGGGATAATGGGGCCTAAAGTGTCCCAAGAAAACATCGCCCACAGCATAACAAAGTCGCCGCTGGCCTGTTTCCACACAACAATGCATCCAGATACCATAGCATCCGTTGGTAATCGGCGTATCCGCGCTCGGCTGTCTACGTGATGCACCAAGAATCTTGATACGTAAGACCAATCCACTTTCTTCCAATCATCCGCATTCCAATCGCGTTGATCTTAGGCCCATTTCGTACATTGTTGGTGATGACGTGCAGTCAGCATGGGGACCCGGCTGGGTCTTCGGCTACGCAGGCCCATGCGCAGAAAGCTGCGATGAACCGTGTGCCGTGACACATTGCCCTGATCACCACTGATGTAGCTGCGGGTAATTTGTCGCACTGTGGCCGTGCGGTCGCTGTGAACAATGCGTTACAGTCTCCGCTCCCCTCTGGCATCAATGAGCTGCGGACGACACACGGCTGGAGTGCACCACTTTTGATACGTACTCACTAGAGCGGCACGTGAACAACCCACAAGTAGCGCCATTTCCGAGATTGTAGTTCCAAGGCGCCGTGTCATTGCAATTCGCACTTAATCAAACTCCGATAAATGAGCAGCTTTTCCCATTGGGACTCCGAACACTCTACTAACCGAAAGCCGGTTCTCATTGTATATATATAGTGCTCTGTGAACTTCACCCGCGGCACCGTTCGGTCTCCAGCAGCGCTCATTTCTCTAGTCAAGGCGTGGTCATAATGTAAGGGCTCATCGGTGTATGAACTCTCAATGATTTGCAGAAAGCCCTTAGTTGTCCAAATTTTGAATTTCAAATAGACTGTATTGATACGTAAGAAAGGCAAGTGCTTATTTGACAAATTTTAAGTTAAGCATTTTGATAACAGCAGCGTTTGGATTTAGATAAGTAGTTATTTGCCTAACTACGCGTATTTTTTCGAATCGAAACATTGTCGCTAAATCATTGGTGATTTCTGACCGTTATTACGAGGACGGTAAATAACCTGCTCCGAAAAGACATTACACGTATCCATTGCCATTTTCTAGCAAGTGTTTGACAAATCTACAATCGAGTGAAGTGTTAGAGTACAGATTTGCACTGGCCTTAATTTGGAAAGGCCCGCCTGGCCCCACTCATTCTTCCCAGTTGACGGTCCGACCCTATTCAGACTCCCATCATGTATTCTCCACTATTTATTGCAAATAACACAAGGAATTAGTTCCGGAGATCTGATTTAGAACTGACTACCTACTTCTGTTACAAACGTAAACGCATTTCCTCTTCAGCACTTAAGTCTAAACAAAGGCAGCCTCAATTCCCAAGTAACAAATACAGTTGAGCCTCTATTTAACGAAGTCCAATCATTCCACTTAAAGTTATAAGGAAAATTACGTTATAACTAAAATACGTTATAATAAAAATTCGTTAAATAGAAATGTACTTAATTTTTTAAAATTTAATCAAATAAAATGATAAAGACAGTAAGATGCAGTTACATTTGAACAGTAAATTTAACTTTTGAGTAGAGACTTTTCATAAATGAATTTAGATATATTTTTTGTTATATACCTGAGTATATACACTGGCGTGCAAAAATTAAGTACGAGACGGTTTTCCGAATGTAACGTCGTGCAGAAGTGCACCACATCGACTCAAATCATGCCATAAGATTCCCAAGATGTAAGAATATGGGACAAGTGAGCAAAACAGTCCAAACAAGGAATCCAAAGGATACAAAGGCACTTTATTGAAACGGTAGCTTCGAGCACAACTGGACAGAACACAGAAACGTCCATGTGATAGGCGGCTGCCAAGAAAAATCCAGTCTTTAGTAGGGGATATGATCACCCCTGACTGCGTTGCAGGATTTACAACGTCTGTCCATGCTGAGGAAGAGGTTGTCAAGGAGCTGTTGATGCATTGCGGCGCATTTCTCTTGTAGCGCCAATTGCAGCTGCGGAATCGTTGCTGGCGGCTGGTGACGTGCTGCCAAGCGTCTCCCGAGAAGGTCTCACACGTGTTCGATTGGATTTAGGTCCGGGGACCTTGCAGGCCAATTCATGCGTTGAATATCTTCACTCTCCAACAGCTCTGCGACAGCCACTGTATGATGAGGTGTAGCGTTGTCGTCCATGAAGAGGAACTCAGGATCCACAGCACCTCTAAACAGACGCACGGGCGACAGGAGAGCCTCGGTACAATAGGGGACACCAGTGACTGAACCTCCTTAGAAGATGTGGAGGTCAGTACGGCTACCAAGCATGATACCGCCCTAAACGAGAACTCCGCCACCTCCAAACCGGTCCCTTTCTATGATGTTGGAGGTGTGATTGCGTGTTCCCTGCTCTTTCCAGATGTGTATACGGCTCTCACCCGTAAAGAGAACTCGACCCCATTGCTGATGTGTCCAGTTCTTGTGTTCCTGGCACCACAGCAACCACTGTCTCCGATGAGCAGGCGTTAATGGCACACGTCGTACTGGTCGTCGTGCAAATAGACCACCTTTGTGCAGCCTCCTGGCCACGGTAAAACGCGATAACGGACGTCCAGTAGTCTGTTGCATGTGCCTTGCGATTTCTCCCGCTGTCTGCTGTCTGTCTCTTCTCGCCTGTAGGGAAATATACCTGTCGTCCGCCGCCGTGGTTGCTCGTGGGCGACCACTGCTAAATTCGCGGACAGCTGTTCCTGTCGTTTGAAATGCTCTCCAAGCTCGTGAAACGATGCTGTGAGCGATCCCAAACTCCTCGGCCACACTAGTCACACTTTGACCTTCTTCCAACTTCCCAATGACGCGACCTCGAGTAAAGTCATCCAGATCTCGTCTACTGGATTACCTGTTGGCTATATCACACGGTGGCAGCAACTCGACTTCGTTCAAACCGATGTACACCGTGCAATAGCTTTCCCCGAATTGCTGAGAGTATACCGCCCTTGTGCTTTATACCCTTCCGACACTCCCCCTCCCCCTACGTCATGCTGCATATATGCGCATGCCCTACCGTACCGGACCCTAGTCTATCTCCTGAGTGGTCTTTCGGTCCGTTATGCCTGATCGTTCTGCTGTTATGCTAATTTCTCCTCTTCGTCCTTAATTTTTGCACACCAGTGTATATTCGTAGAAGTAGAATGCATTGTCTGAATAAACACATTAATGAAGAGAAGGTAACAAAGACTAAAGTTTACCTCTCCTCTTCATTATCGTGATAACATATGTACTTATTTTAAACTGTAAAAAATTCCGTAATTCTGCTCTGAACTTATTTCCTACAAAAAGCGTTTCGCTCATAAAAAGTTTCATATTTTTACAAACGTCGAAATCCGGACTTTCACATATTTCCTCGAGTTGAGCAAATTATTTTTCTTTCGGTTCACAAAACATTATTTTAACTACAGGGTGTGTTTGTCAACTAATTATTTCCTCAGTTATTCAGCTGCAAATATAAATACTATTTAAAAAGTATTCGTTAATATAGGATCAAGGAACATAATAATTTAGAGTGCTCAAATCAGAATATAACAGCTTGCATCTTAAAAGTTATACTTGGGGAGCGCCAGATACAGTTGAGCTAGCAAATTAAAATCATAACAAATGCGTTAAATCGGTTAACTGTTGTAACGTGATTTTGGTTGCCGATTTTGAACGTTTGACGATTATTGCATTGCAAACCTACTTCGGTATCCCTTCAGATAAAGGTCCTATGCTTAAATAAAGTATGAAATATTGAAGTTAAGTAACCACATCGGAAAATGCTATTCCAATGATATATTTTCGTCAGAAAAAACTTCATGAATCAAGTGTTCGTCGATTGTATGATCAAAGTTAAGACATGTGCTCCTTCTTAAGGAAAACGTGACGAGCATCAGAAAAGCGCATTATATTTTCCGACGCCAAATATTCGAGTATTCAATTTTATTTATGTGTATCTGTGATGTACAAAAATATATCAGCATATAATTCTATTTTACCGAGCAGGAGTTCTCATAAATTTCCTTTTCGAACCATTAGAATGACGTGTTCGGCATCTTCAGAAGAAAAATTGTTTTCAAAAGTACGTGCTCTTTACCCGGCCAGGGAGTTATTTGTTGTTACCCCCGAGATCCATTAAAGTTGCTCATGGCTGACTGTAACATGCGTCTGAAGATCGGCAAAATTTGCAAAAATAAATACCTAAGTAGAGAAAAATGAATCAAAGAAGAAACAAAATTTGGTAGCAGCAACGGGAATTTTTCGTCACTGAACGTTGAGTATACTTGAGTGAGAACAATACTCGTGAAATGTGGATATTCTGTTTTATCTCTCACTAAGTTTGTTATTTGCGAATTTTAACAACAAAATATACATTTGAAATATCGTAAGGGACTCCATTTTTGCCGAGATAGGAGAGTTGTGATGCGTCGCTAGATGCCGCGAACACATGCATTTCATACGTCGAAATGGCCACTATTTTTGCGGAGAAAGGGAAGTTGGAAATCGCACTGGGAGTAAGACAATAATACATTATACACAACCCGATAAACAAAATGCGAAGCAGAAGTATCGCGCCCAGTCACGTGGGTCTCTGAAACTGGCAATGCATATAAATAGATCAGGTCACTACAGTTTGGAAACAGAGCCGCGGATGGCTTAGTGGTTAGCGAGTCAGACTGTCAGTGGAAGGTCCCCAGGTTCAATCCTGGGCTGAAGTTCCAGAGATGGTGCGATCTGCTAACAATCGCTGAATATCCGCCGTGCATCAGAAGAGTACGTTAAATGAGGACCTCCCGTTTACAATGAGTATCCATTCTACTGCCCCCCTGACTTTCTCTCACCCCTCTATGAGCAACATCGTACTTGTACTGTGGCGCCATCTACTGTGCTCTCTCTCACGTACAAACTGTTCTGTCAAAGTCGCTAGACTTGCTCTCACTCCTTCCTTTTCTGTGCCCTGCCCAAAAGGCGGACCTCTGTAGGTGGTTTGGGCCTAAACCTTCTCTGTGGACGGGAATTCTATATTAATATGTCTGGCAGTTTCTCACAAGATGTCTACAGTTTGGAAATCTGTCACGCATAAGAAATCATTTGAAAAGCCTGCGACGGAAGACAGTTTAATTGTTGCCAGATAGTACGTGCAAGAAAGGCATGCTGTTCAATCACCGCGACTGCAAAACTATTGAAATTTCCACTTCAGATCGTCACACGTGTATATCAATGCCGAGACGGCCTAAGAACGAAGCCGAGCCTGGGCTTGGATAAGCTCGGGCTCTGACACAGAGAGAAAGAAAGGGAAACAGAATTTTCTCTTTTTTCCTAAATATAATGTTGTATGATTTTAGCACACGAGACTTTTCTTACATTTTCTACTCGGTGAAAAAAATCCCTCGGCAACTGAGTCTGGGTGAAAGGTGCGGCCTTCGGAGCAGGACGTAGCTACCGGGGGGGGGGGGGGGGGGATTGGTTACACTAAGGGTGTTAATTCGATCGTGTTGTTCACTCTATGCATTCTCCACCACGTACCCTCCAGCAGCTGTTAGATGCACTGCAGTCAGCATGGCTCCACATACCTGTGAACATCTTCCAGCACCTTATTGAGTCACTCTCAGCCCGTCTAGCTGCTGCCCGCGCTGCACACGACGGTTACTCTGGATATTAGTTGGTGGTCACAATAATGTGACTCTACCGTGTATATAGGAGCAAATAACTTACTCGCTGGAGTACCTCCTGTTTTGGTGTCATTAACCCCTTGGCCACCAGATGGCGTTAACTGGAGCGCGCGTAAATCTCAGATTCCTGGGCATACTGACCTTGCAAGGAAAAGTCATACATGGTTCAAAAAATTGGGATCCCGTATGATTCACAGAATGGTGCTGAACGCCAACGTATTTTACAACATATCTCATTCAACACGAACTGGACTACATCCATTCACCATAATGGCATGCGATGAAATTCTCACCAAATTTTCTGATAACTACACAAAATGTAGAAATGACCCTCCAGAAGCCTTTCACAAGCATGCTGACAATATTTTAGAAGTTTATATTGCTGACAATATTTGAGTAGACGCAGCAAGCTAAGTTATAGGAAATATTTTAGAAGTTTATTTTGCTGACAATATTTTAGAAGTTTATATTAAATCAATTTTTAAAGTGATAGTTTATATTAAATCAATTTTTAAAGTGATAGTTTATATTAAATCAATTTTTAAAGTGATAGTTTATATTAAATCAATATTTAGCCCCGGAAAATTTTCGCTGTTCATTTTCCAGCTAGGCCACATCCAAGTGCGGTTAAATAATAAGTTCATATTAAATCAATATTTTAGAAGTTTATTATAATAAGTTTATATTAAATCAATATTTTAGAAGTTTATTATAATAAGTTTATATTAAATCAATATTTAGCCCCGAAAAATTTTCGCTGTTCATTTTCCAGCTAGGCCACATCCAAGTGCGGTTAAATAATAAGTTCATATTAAATCAATATTTTAGAAGTTTATTATAATAAGTTTATATTAAATCAATATTATAAGTTTATATTAAATCAATATTATAAGTTTATATTAAATCAATATTTTAGAAGTTTATTATAATAAGTTTATATTAAATCAATATTTTAGAAGTTTATTATAACAAGTTTATATTAAATCAATATTATAAGTTTATATTAAATCAATATTATATGTTTATATTAAATCAATATTATATGTTTATATTAAATCAATATTATAAGTTTATATTAAATCAATATTTTAGAAGTTTATTATAATAAGTTTATATTAAATCAATATTTTAGAAGTTTATTATAATAAGTTTATATTAAATCAATATTATAAGTTTATATTAAATCAATATTTTAGAAGTTTATTATAATAAGTTTTATATTAAATCAATATTTTAGAAGTTTATTTTGATAACAATATTTTAGAAGTTTATATTAAATCAATTTTTTCGTTCTACATAGGAAGGTAGTTATTAATCTCAACATGATTTTTTTTTTGATAACTACACAAAATGTAGAAATGACCCTCCAGAAGCCTTTCACAAGCTTGCTGACAATATTTTAGAAGTTTCCAGAAGAAAGCGGAACAAATGTTGGGTGTGCTACAATGTAGAAAAACAAAACAAAATGACTATACAATCATGTAATGCATGTGGAAAAGCTTTTTGTACCAAGGAACATTTCGAGCAATTTCTTAAAGATTTGTAATTTTAATTCTAATTTTCCTATTTTTTCAACTTTTTGTAAACAAGCCTAAAAAAATCTGAAATGTTTTGTCTGTAATCCCAATAAAACGAAAATCTGCCATATGATGTTTCCTGTGCTAGTTACACAGGAAACATCATATGGCAGATTTTCGTTTTACACTTCAAAAAGTCATGTATCCACTTGAGGTTACATGGGATTTTGCCCTATACATATCCCCTTGTGGTTACATGGTAGCCAAGGGATTATGGTACCCAAAAAAGCAGGTACCCTCAAGAAGCTTCTTTGTTAAGGACGAAAGGACCCAAAAACTGTTCAACCGATCACGACGAAATTTGGCATTTCTAAGCTTTGAAACTTTTTTATTGTACAATTGTTTGAAATTGAACAAAGCTATTCTTAATATAATTAGATACCCTTGTTTGCTTACTCTAGGCGGTTTAAAAAAATCGGACGAAATGTTTTTTGAGGACTCCAAAAGAAAATCATTCAAGGAATTGAAGACAAATTGAAGACAATAGTAATTATTCGTACGACACTGTAATAGGTATCACAAATGCTGTCTGCGTACGATAAATAAAATCATTAAAAGTTTACAAAGTAAAATCAAATTTATTTACAAATTAAAATAATTTAAAAGCAAGAACTTTCGGGGCTCTCATGACCCCATCATCAGGCTAAGTGTCATAGGAATGCAGAGTCAATCATTATAAAGTACAAGTATCCATCGTTCATTTCGCCAGCTCGTCTCAAGGAGATGCCAGGTAACAAAAGTTAAAGTTACAGTTCAAAAAAAGGAACTACGTAGGTTCTACAATATCTGGTTGTCCGAAGGGGACGACCAGCCGTCTCTACTGGCTCGGAACATAGGCCGGGAGATCAAAATTACAGCAGGAGTCACCAAATTTAATAATATAGAGGCTTTCAGTGAAAAAGGCAGTCCGTGTGTTAATAGTTGAGTTTAAGATTTTTGCGTTATTCCAGTCAGGTACGTAACACTCTAGATTAACAGCTGCTGTTAAGGCCGTGTTAGATGATCCTGATCGGAGTGCATATTTGTGTTCAGCAAGACGTATGTTTAATGTTCCAAGTGTTGATCCAATGTAGAACATGTTGGTACCATTGTTTACCTGTTGAATCAATGGTATACAATAAACACCAGGTTTAACCAATGATGATACCTTATCTCTATCATTTCTAATTAACGAAAAAATATTCCTAGTGCTTACACCGAATGAAAGATTGCGTCGATTGCATGCTTTCTTTAGAAAAGACACAATCTGAGGGTAAAATTCGATCTTGCCAATGTACTTGGCTGGAGTAGTTGTAATCGACAAAGTCGTAGGGTTTAATCTCTGGTGTTTAAGTAATAATCTCCGGAAAAATTGGTCCGAGAGCCCAAAAGAGCGGGCTAAGGTTAACACTCTATCCAGTTCATCGGATCTTGCTTTTTGGGTAGAGGAATGTGTGAACGCCCGTTTTATCAAAAAACCGAGTGCAGCCGCCTTGTGGTCAGAGGGATGAAACGAAGAAAAAGGTATCATACAGGGGACAGAGGTCGGTTTGCGGTAAACAGAATAATGAAGTTGGTGAGAGTTTAAATCTCAAATCAGCATAAAATCAAAGAAGGGCAATTTACCTTCTCTCTCAAAGTTCCTTGGTAAACCTGATGGTAGGACGTTGTGGCATCCAGGACCTACCTTACCGCTGGCAAGCTGTCATTAGCAGCGAGGGAGTACATTGAACGGTACTGAGGTGAGTTTTCTTCGTTACTTCACACCTTCCTCAAAAATGAACAGTGTGCAGAACTTTTGTTAGGATCCCCGTGTTCTGTAGAAAAACATGTTTTTGAACTGGTACAAGGATCTGCAAATACATATCAGACACGTTTAATAATGATATGTTTTGCATTATGTTTGTCTCTAAACTTTATGACTTGTAGACTCTCCTAAAATATCTCCGTAGAATACTCGTAAATTAAATACACTATATTGACAAAAGTCACCGGACACCCTTTCAAAAGCAAATAAATGTCACGGCGGGAGAGAACTGGCTTTGAGAAAGGAAAGATTGTTGGGTGTTATATTAGTGGGTTGTCCATAAGGGAAACCGAGAGGCGTTTGAACATACCCAAGTCGACTGTTTTGGATGTACTGAATAGGTGGAAGACACATGTCGTGTCTGAAGCAGCAAAACGTACCGACAGACCAAAGAAAATCAGCGATAGAGGACGTCGAAGCGTCGGGAGAGTCGTTATAGCTAATCGACAGAGTACAGCACAAGACCTCAGTGTACAGGTGAGTAAAAATGCTAGAACCTCGGTATGTACACGTACCATTCGCAGAGAACTTCATTCCATGAGTTACGGTGGTCCGGCGGCTGCTCATAAGCCTTTCATCTCCACTCGGAATGCTACTCGTCGTTTAGCATGGTGTAAAGAACATTTATCGTGGACCGTAGACCAATGGGAACGGGTTCTGTGGACTGATGAGTCCAGATACACGATCCATCAGTCTGATGGCCGTGTGTGGGTATGGCGGCAGCCGGGGGAACGCTATTTACCACAGTATATTGTTCCTACGGTCAAGTTTGGAGTTGGCAGTGTACTCGTGTTGGGGTGTTTTTCGTGGTATGGTCCAGGCCCATTGGTTATCATGGACAAACCTGTTAACCAGCATGTCTATCTCGATATTCTGGACAATTATGCCCTACCAACTATGTGGCAATACTATGAAACCGAGCCTTGTTGGTACCAGCAGGATAATGCACCGAGCCATAAAGCAAGGACTGTTACGACGTGGTTTGACGATGATTCCGTATCGTGTGTGGACTGGCCAACACAATGCCCTGATCTTAATCCCATAGAGCACCTATGGGATGAATTAGAGCGCCGCATAGGAAGTTTGGAACCAAGGCCTACTACTAAGCAACAGTTAGCGGCAGCATTATGTACTGAATGGAAGCGGATACCTATTGCTGTGTTCCAAAATCTTGTCGAAAGCATGTCTGGAAGGGCCCGTTCATGCATTAACCGTTTAAGCGGCCGATGTACCTGAACCAAATGGTGACCAAACTTTTGTGCGTTCCACAAATATAAACGTTCACATAGCGGCCGGGTTTTACAAAAGCTATGGAAAAACAATTACCTTCTCCTTCCATCTGAGCAGTACCGATCATAAACCTGTCAGTAGTGATATGCGCTCCCTTACAGTCTATTCTCTACTCTATGATCCAAGGTATGGTAGGGAAGGAATAGTCCTTCTGACACGGACATCGTTCAACTGGGTAGAAACAAGTGACTCAAATATCTTCTTTTTTTTCTCTTAGGTTCGTTGCCATTGTTGTGAACTCTTAGTAGGTAATCCATCAGGAAGAATCAGTGCCAATCATCCCCATTAATGACTAATTTGCTAAAGTGGTCATTTTTATTTGCTAAAGTGGTCATAACAATGCTAAAGGGAAAGGAACGCTTTCTGGTGAGTAGGTTCACTCGTTCAAGTTACGTTCAGTCCACTTCTCAGACAGCGAATGTATTCGTTCAAGCGGATTTCTGCTCATTTTGCTAGCCCCGAGTTAATTCGTTCCAGCCGGTTAAAAGGTTAAGGCCAAAGGTGGACCGACACCGTACTAATGTATATGAATTAATGCTATATTGTGTTTCTGTTCTACACGGCCGGTGACTTTTGTCAACATAATGTATGTATAATCACATGAATACTCGTAATCAGCTATGTATAATCATATGTATTACATGTATTGGTTTCCCAATGCTTAGTGTGACACAGTTTGAAGTGTTTTGCTTGCTCTTCAATGTTTGTGTCCGTTTGCTTCGTACTTTTACGTTTTAGCGGCGATGTTTTTGGTGTACAAACTTTTCCAACGGACCTTACTGAATGCCAAGGATTTTAAAAATGAGTAATCGTGGTGATTACGGGGAAATGGACTTGCATAAGGTGTATAATTGCAATAGTTTACTATAGAGGTCAGAGCGACAAATTGATCTGCAAACTCTATTGCTGTGTATTAAACAACTTCTCGAAAAACACTTCGGTGTTTCAGAAATTCCAATTTCCGTATTGATGGTTCGTGACCATGATCTCGAATCAGCTGATATACGGGCTTTTCCTTTTACATAGCGCTTTAAAGTTTTTCGTAAATTTTTTTCAAACATGGCATGTGCTAATTATTAGATTCGTTGCGTCTTTCGGGGGAAGGCCTAGCCTCCCCTGACGGCCTCCAAGCTACGGCCCTGAGAAAGACGTCTACACTGCTTGGAAAACGGTACTCAAGCTCCTGTATCTCCTATTCTCCTAGAGAACTCCAAGTTTATGTGCCTTATGTGGCCTCACGTTGTCGTACTGGATGAGAGAACCAACAAGAAGCATGATATTGGTGCGAATTCGTGCTTGCTGGCTTGATGAAAATCTCTACAGTTAGTTGCTATCACAGTTGTCATCAATTACTTCCTCATTGTGTTATGCCACCCTTGTCATAGGCATTGCTTCGGCTCATTTCACACTTCTCTGCACCTGACATCAGTCAAAATCAACCTCTACTTGGAATCAAAATTTCAGAGCACAAAGAATGCAGTACACTTTAGTCAAAATGTGGAATTATACTGACACAATACAGAAAACGGTTGGATCATTCTTCTGTTGGCTCAAGCACACATTCAAATTCTTAAAATGAAATTCGCGTATAACAAACGCCGAATAAAAATATAGTATCACTGACCTGTGAGTGATATGCTGCCCGCCAACCTTTTCTTAATATTACCCTGAAAAAACTTGGATGTCCCTTTTCTACTACATTTTTTATGAATTTTTCTTTCTTTCTTTCGATCTTCACTTTCTTGTTCTGCCTTTCCTGCTTTTCGCTTATTTCTAATTCTTTCTTTGTTTCTTCTTTTCTTATTCTTTCTTTCCTTCTCTTCTTTTCGTATCCTTTCTTTACTTTTTCATTCTACCTTTCTTATTCTTTCTTTCCTTCTATCTGTCATTTTTTATTATTTCTTTCTTCCCTAATTACTTCTTTTGCCCCTTATTTCTTGCTTCCGTTCTTATTTCTCTTTCGCTCCTTTTTTTCTTTCTCTTCTAAATGAGTAACCCCTGGTATACTTGACCACTGAGATGGCGCTGTGGTCTTAGTGCTGGCTTCTGACCATTCGTCTAAGATAGGTCCGGGTTGGAATCCCACTGATGCGTAGATTTTTGTTTTCTGAGTTCTTACTCCTATTCTTTTTTTACGCTTTTCAACTGTAGGTTGAAGAAGGGTATATATATGCTCCAGCTTTGTCCGTCTGTCCACACGATAACTCTCGTAAAAATGGTTCGATTCCAAAGAAATTTTAGTATGTGGTAGGAGACCAACTGGGGACGAACCCTATTGAATATGGGCGAAATGGGGTCAAAGGTCAGGACATAGGAGCGGGATACATTCCATTGCTCTTATGCGTCATAACTTGCGTAAAAATGGTACGATTTCGATTAAATATTGGTTATGTGGTAGGGACCTACCTGGGGACGAACACTGTTGAAAATGGGTGAAATGTGATCAAAGGTCAGGACATCGGAGCGAGATTTATTCTACAGCCATTATCCTCATAACTTGAGTAATGATTTCTGGTATGTTGGAAAACGTATCATAATCAATGCATTGCATGATTTTACTAACTTCTTTATTTCTCCCTGAAACCAGGGACCCTAAATAGGATCGGGCGAGTACTTATATCCCATTGAATTGCTTACGGTGATACTTGAACCCCAAAAAATCCCCCCCTCAAAAAAAAAAAGAAACAAGGTACAGCGCTCTTCTTCGACAGGTACAAGGAATAACAGCTAATAACATCTTCTCTTTTCCTTTTAGTTTTCAAGAGAATAGTGCACAGAAGTGTTTTTGCACATAACAAGTATCAGTAGAATACCAAGCAAAATAATCCCGGATTACCCATTTAGGGTTCATCTGTCTTTCGTTTCACGTGAATGTTAGAAACTGGTATTTTCCTTGTGTCGACTTTAGCTAGAATTTCATTTTATGTTGGTGCTGTTTTTTCAATATTCTTGAAATATCACGCATTTCTATTTGCAGAGAAAACAAAGCATAAAAAAAACGAAAACATTTTTGTCGGCATCTTTATTTGCGCTCTTTATTATAGCATTCCGCATTTTTTTACTAAGATCTTAGTCTGCGACATTCCCTCCTTTTTTTATTTCATTCGTAAAATAATGTGATCTTGTTTCCTTTGGTAAAAAATGCTAAATAGTGCTTTCTCAAAGCTGACGTGACGTTAAAAAGAATTAAGGGAATGAAGAAGGAAACAGATATGAAGATTCCCACTTTGTTTCCCCATGATCGCATTAAATTCACTTACGGGCTTCTGCTTGTACGCTAAACGGTTTAAAAGAAATGCGAACATAAAGTTCTTCCTAAAAATTACCCATGCAGACGTTTTTCTGTCTCCTTTCGTGTGATTTTTAGTGCACTTTTAAACTTCCATTAAAATATTTACTTTGATTCAGCTCATGATTAAAGCATGTTTACCCCTGAATGCATTTGCAAATAAAACTTTTAAATAAAAGTACGCCTAAAAATATATAAAAAAAAACAATTAGCAACAACAAAAGAAAGACAGATTTTATTTCTCTCTTTTTTTTTCAGCAGCATATTTTCCTAAACATAACGTTAAGCTTAGGAATGTACACTGGGAGGACATAAATTATGAGATACCTGACTTTCTGGGAAAAGCGATGCTGTCACCCCTCTCGCGAGTGGATGAACCCACTGCTTGGTATATGTACAGGACATCATTTACTGCTACGGAGGATGTACTACTCGCTCCTTCACCTGTTGAGGAGCTTCTTGAAGCTGCTGACCCCAGCTTCTCATTGGACAAGCTGTCTATAATCTTTAAAACCTGAATTCCCGAATTTGAGGTTTCTCACCTAAAGTTCGATGCTCAACTTAGCCCGGCCACCTCAGTAGACTAGCAGTTACATTTGTCCCTTTCTCACACACGGTGAACGCGAAATTCACAAAATTAGCGCTTAATACCTTCAAAACTCTCGTAAAGAGACAATATAAATTTGAAAATATGCTGCCACATTTGATCAAGTCACAAGTTCAAGCAGCTCTAGTTGCTGGTTCTTTCACATCATTCTCACCTGCAACATCTCAACCAAGGACATATGCTAAGGTCTCCATGCCCACCACATCATCGGTTGCCAAACCTGCCACGCCATATCGTTCTACATCATCAGTTCCTTCTTCAAGGTCTTCAGATCCTAGGCTTTATACAGTATAACTGACCTTAGACTCAAACCCAAGGATCCAAGGAAGCATCCTCTTACTGCATCTCCTAAAGTCATACCTACTGATGAAAAATGAAGTTGTCTCTTCCCGACCATCTTGGGACAAGATCAAGACCATCTAATGAATTAAATGAATGAATTGCTGGTATCTAGTTTCAGAAGTACCCTCTGAAGGTCAAGAATTCAAACGGTACTGCTGATTCCAGACACCAGCAATTCATTCTCAAAGGTCTCCCTCCTTCAGTAACTGATGAGGAGTTCCTTCGTTCCCTCGAGGCTCAAGGGGTATCTTGTGACAAGACCTATCGTATAAAGCATCCTGTAGGCGACAACCCTGCAGAATGCTTCATACGATCATGTAAAGAGGCGTTTTGCAAGGACTCCTATATCTTCATCCAGTTCCCTTTCCACAGAACCTCAGAGGTGATCTCGTAAGGAATCTTCTTACTCATCGGATGAAGAGCTTGGTCGAGGGACGATCGCAAACTATAGAAACTGCTTGGCTGTTCCTCAAGGTGTCATTAAACTCCTTTTAGCCTAGAGCTTGATCGAGGGACGATCGCAAACTATAGAAACTGCTTGGCTGTTCCTCAATGAGGCATTAAACTCCTTCTAGCCTAGAACTTGATCGAGGGACGATCGTAAACTAAAGGAGCTGCTTGGCTGTTCCTCAAGAAGACATTATAATCATTTTAGCCTAGAGCTTGATCGAGGGACGATTGCAAACTAAAGAAACTGCTTGGCTGTTCCTCAAGAAGACATTAAACTCCTTTTAGCTTAGAGCTTGATCGAGGGACAATCGCAAACTAATGGAACTGCTTGAATGTTCCTCAAGGAGACATTAAACTCCTTTTAGCCTACAGCTTGATCGAGGGTCGATCGCAAACTAAAAAAACTGCTTGGCTGTACCTCAAGGAGGCATTAAACTTCTTTTAGCCTGCATCTTCTGTGCCTGCCAGGGTAGGTCTTGTCTCCTTCAAATTTCTTTTTTTTTCTGTATTGGCAAACTTCCCCCGTTCAAAATTGGTTAGGCGGTCTTCTTTACGTTTTCTAGGCTTTTTCATTTTATTTATTTGAGGCTTCCCGAACTCACCCCTACTTTTCCATTTCCAGGGAAGAGAGTTACATGCTTGTCCATTCTTGATCCGCTAAATTAATTTTATTTATCTATGGGGAGTATAGGGTGCGTTTTGTAGTTTTTTGCGCTTATTTACTCATTTTAATAATTTAATTTCTTAAAGTCCATGTAGTGTAATGTAATACACAATCGAGTCACAATATTGTGCCACCTCCTACTTTTGACGTCAACAGCGCGTAGCCTGTGAAGGAAGGAACATGCAATGAGCTGGCTTGGTGGGTATATAAGATGTGCTGTAGGCATTCTGAAAGCATACCATTCGTTGCTGTCGTGGATAAAAGAAGCGATTTATTAGATTTGCAAGAGGGGATGAATATCGGCTTTCGGACCAAGAGTGGCAGTATTTCTGAAACAGCGCAGTTTGTGAACGTTCACGTGCTGCTGTGGTTAAAGCGTATCGTGATTGGAGAAATGGCACCATTGCGAATAAGCGACAGGGAAACTGTGGAGCACCACGTGCCATTAATTTGATAGGTGAACGTCGGCTGCGAAGCTGCGTGAGGGCCGATCGGCACGCTACAGTGAAGCAATTCACTTGCCGAATGAACGCCCATCCGGAAATGTGTCTAAAACAACAGTTCAGCGAACCCTGCTGCGTATGGGGCTCCGATGCAGGCGGATGGTCACTGCACCTATGCTAAAGAAGGTGCATCGGCAGAAAAGGCCTAAATTTGCACGGCAGTATCAGAGTTGGGCCTCCGCTAATTGGCAAAGGATTGCCTTCTCCGATGAGTCACATTTTCTGCTTCATCGAACGGATGGGCGTTGGCGTATAAAGTGAGAAACGTCGGAGAACAAACATTCTTCAATTATTGCAAGAAGAAGACAAGCTAGTGGTGGCAGCGTTATGGTCTGGGGAATACTTTTGTGGCATTCTCGAGGTCCACTCATACCAGTGGAAAGCGCTATGAACAGAATTCGTTACGAATCTATCCTTGCAGACCACGTGCACCCATACATGCTCATTGTCTTCCTTGGGGAGGATAGGATCTTCCAGCACGACAATGAGACGTGTCACACAGCTAGAAATGTCTGAGAGTGGTTGGAAGAGCACGATGAAAACTTTAAAGTACTTCCCTGGCCTCCTAATTCCCCAGAGTTAAACCCAATTGAGCATCTGTGAGACACCTCGATTGCGTTGTTCGCTCTATGGATTCTCCACCACGCACCCTCCAGCAGCTGTCAGATGCACTGCAGTCAGCATGTCTCCACATACCTGTGAACACCTTCCAGCACCTTATTGAGTCACTCCTAACCCCTTCTGCTGTCCGCGCTGCACACGGCGATTACTCTGGATACTAGCTGGTGGTCACAATAATGTGACTCGACCGTGTATAATGTAATGTACTTACGTAGACAATAATTCAATATCGGTATGGATAAACGTGGTGAGTTAACAGTTTGAAAGTGAGGTGATAAAGGGGGCCCGACGCATGGGCCACTCTGTCGCGGAGGTGGCACAGGAATTGGTGTATCCCCTTTCGAGAGTATCTAGAGTATATCGGGAAACTCCGTTTCCGAAGTAACAGCGCTGTGAGCGCAGAAACATGGCGGATGAGCGTGGCTGTCGATATTTGTCTCGCATAAGTACATCCAACTGGACAACAACAGTGGCACAGATCAGTACCGACTTCAATCATTCCGCTAGAAATGATAGAAATTGTATTTTCGTAATTTGCGCTCTTAATGGGAAAGCTTAACTGATATGTTCCTTTTAAATTCGGATCATTGAACACGAACCATACCCGACATGAAAACTCGGCAGTGGTGACGTAGAGTGATGTAAAGCAAAATAGAGAAACAAACTGCCAGTGGTGTTAGAAAAATCAGTGGAATGTTGAATTCCAAAAGAAGCAAAAAAGGTAAAGGGAAAAAACTCTGAACTCGGGTAATGAGACGCCATTATATCGAGAACGAGAAGGGAGGAAAAACCTGCAGCCATTTTAGTGACAAGGTCAGAAGAGTCAGATAAAGGTTGCTAATTTTGGGGAATTTCGAAGTGAGGAATTCGCAGAGACAATTGCAACAGCAGAAGGGGCTGTTAGATTACGTCATGGGAGGACGACAGGACTCTGAAAGCACAGGATGCCTTAGGACTCTGGGGGTCAAAATGCAAGGCTATGATTGGTTGTGCGCTGTCCAGAGTCACGGGAGAAAGTTGAGGTAGGCAAGAGCAGAAGATTTTGGCGGGACTTCTCGCATAGCTATCAAGAAGAAGAGATGTCAAGTTAGTTCTCAAGATGTATTGTGAGGCCTACAAGTCGGAGCGCTCTGCTGCGAGTGGTTCGGCAGCATACTTTATCACTAGCCGAGTATAATGGTCGATGTTTTGTTAATTACTGAGGCAATAGGCTGCGGTCTAGAAATCTAAAATAAGTACATAAAATATACCTCCAGTAGAAAACTCCCCGTGTTTTAAGTAGCTACTATACGGTAAATAGCCTGAGCGATAATTAGTCATTCTTTTCTCAAAGTCAGGTCTCTCCCGTCGCGATATTTTCACCCAACCTCACAGTGCGATATGATAGCGGTCAGCTGCAGGCTTGTTTTTATACCGTTTGCAGCTGTACCGCGCATCATAACAACGCAGCGGATCCGTTCATTTGCTTTTGAAGGGATGTCCGGTGACTATTGTCAGTATAGTGTATTTTAGCAAATCGGCAAATGGCTTCATAAAATTATGTTTCGACCTTACTGCTCAGCGAGAATGTACGAGTAGATGTTGTTGTCATAATAGTTATAACGGTTAATCTTTACCGTTTTCTGCGGAAAGCGGATAGATGGCTCACACGATTACATAAAAGAAAGCAATTAAACATTTTCTCACGACTTTTTCGAAATTTCTAGAGGGAAAAACTTCAGGAAAGGAAATCTTGGCGGAGAGAAACAAAGCAAAACCTACTAATTAACAGAAAAAGTATTTTTTTTTTTTTTTTTTTTTTGCCAATGTAATTTCGCAGCAAAATGTCTTGATCGTTTAATTAACTTCTTGCACTGTAATCGCTCTTCAGAGAAGGTTCGTTCTCAGTAATGGTAATGGGCAAACATAAGTAGTTTTAGTGAATCTTTTCAGCGCAAGTGACGACGATTACCCCCCCCCCCAACAGCATTTCCTTCCTTGGTAAAACAAACAACATACTTTGCCTTTCGAACTACAGTAGGAATAACAGCATCCAAATCCTGAATATTTATAAGCAAAGTTCAAATAAGAAAGCGTTTTTGTTCTTTGTTTTTTTGTAACGATTTATTTCAATATGTACTCTCCTGACTGCCTGAAAAGAGCGTTAATTCCAGCGCGTTTCATACAAAATATTGCAACTAAACTTTCACCGTCGGTGCAAAAATATTTTCTTTTAACTTTGCCATTTTTCATTCCTGAAAAGACGAAAAAGCTGTTTGCTCAATATGTGCTTCCAAAAAATGCAGTAAATCGAAGGCCATGCTCAGATATATTTGAGAAAGAGTCCCATAGAATTTTTATTAAACATACGCTTAAGCCTCAAATAGTAATAGTGGAAGAAGGATCTCTTAATTTCATAGCAATTTTTTCTTCTCACTCATTTCCACATAAGATAAATCGCCAACACCAGCTGCTTCTCTCAAAAACGCATTACAGTCTTCCTTTTTATCTAATATTCCCCAAACAAAGAAAACACTATCCTTCACTTTACAAGTGCCTTTCCTTTAAACAACAACATTTACTTGTCGGAATGGTTTCAAAATAATAATAATAATAATAATAATAATACCGGAAGGTTCAGTTCTGATTGAGCAGTCAGTTTGGAACGTAGTACTACGACTTGCTGATCGGAGAGTTGAAATGACCTAGTCGAGTATGGTCTCAAAGTGTTTATTTAACTTGTTATAGCCAACACTGGTCTATGCTATAAAAAGTAGCTTACATAATTTTTACAAATAATGCTGGAGACATTGCGAACACAAAGCATAGTTCGAGATGGGCTTGGTACGGGTTCGATCGGTGTTTTGGATTTTTGTTTGGCGGCGGCTGCTTTCAGGCGTTCTCGATACTCTCTAGTTGGTTGGGCTGCAGTCCTCTTGGGCTTCTTACATCTCTCATCCCTTACTAATGCCTCTCGTTTAGATTTTCTCCACTTTTGCTTGAGTTCATTCTGCGAATTCCACGGCATTGTCGAAAACGTTAACCCGTTCACACGAAAACAATTTTTTTAAATTTTAGTTTACACCACTGAGATATGTTCTCTATACACATTGCTGGCCACCCAAAATGCAACACCAAGAAGGGAACGAGATAGCAAAGCCAGATTTACTGGACACATAACAACAGATACAAAGATGAAACGATTAAACTTACAGGCCCGTGCGACTTGCGGAACACGCAGCCATCAATAGTTCGTGTGGCTCCCATGGGTGGCAATAACGGCAGCTACACGCCCCGGCATCGAACAAAAGAGGCTTTGGATGTGGGCTCGGGATATATTCGATCCAGGCTGCTTCCATACGTTGCCACAGTTCATCAGGCGTAGCCGCGGGTGGCGCTTGCCGGGACACTCGGTTGCCGATCAGCGACCAGACGTGTTCGATGGGCGACATATCTGGAGAACAGGCTGGCCAAGACACCAGTAACACCTGGTGGGCCGTGAAAATTTGTTGCACGATACGTGCCACGTGCGGGCGCGCATTATCCTGTTGAAACGTGGCCTCTGGCAGGTAAGGGAGGACCACAGGCTCCAAAACGTCGGAGATGGTGCGGTGGTTGTTGAGTGTACCGGCGATGCGTACCAGAGGGGTGCGGGTGTCATATTCAATTGCGCCCCAAACCAAAACGCCAGGCGACGGACCGGCATGGCAATGCATAATGCAGGCGTCATACAGTCTCTCGCCGCGGTGCCGCCACAAGCAGATCCGACCATCGTGGTGTTGCAGGCAGAAGCGGGATTCGTCGGAGAAGGCAATGTCGTGTCATTCCGTAGTCCAGGTGCGGCGTTCAACGGCCCACTGCCGCCGCACTCGCCGGTGGTGTAACGTCAATGGTAATCGGAGCAATGGGCGCCGTGCGACAAGTCTCCGCTCATGCAGACGACGTCGAACGGTACGTGCTGACACAGGTTGTTGCGCAACACACCCAAATTCCTGCGCTAACGTTCGTGATGTGGTCGAACGAGCCGTAAATTCCCGCTGCACAACATGCCGGTCCTCTCGTTCGGTGGTGTGCCGGGGCTGCGGCAATCGCTCACGTCGGTCCGTCCGTCCCTCCTGCACCCACAAAATCCATACTCGCCTCAATGTGGCTGGATGTCGTCCCACACGGGCGTCGATGTCTCGGTACGATAACCCGCTGTCACGATAAGCCACTATTCGTCTTCTGTCGAACTCCGAAGCGTGCTGGAATGACTACCGTATTCTGCGACGAGGCATCAGGAAGCTTCCCACGCACAGGTCGGGCAGCGCAACACTCTTCCACTACTTACACCCCGCCTTCTGTGCACTTTTCTTATAGTGCTTCCTGGTGGCGTGCCGGGCGCACATGATTTGCATATGCCCTGCAATGCTAATCGTTTGCATGTCCTCTCGCGGGCGATGCATGCTGCGATATTCAGGCCAATCGGACGCTTCCTTCTTGGTGTTGCATTTTGGGTGGCCAGCAGTGTATTTGAATAGATCATCGTCAAGAGCTTTAAAACAGTACCACGCACAGTTGTTTTGCACTCATGGTTGTGAAGATAAACCACTATATTGTCAAACGTATTCACCAGTCCAAAAGAAAACAATTTTTAAAATGTTGAGTTCGAACCACTGCGAAATTTTCTCGGTATATTTGAATAGATCTCGTCGAGAGCTTTAAAACGATACCACGCAGAGTCGTGTTGAGCTCACGGTTGTAGCCAAACGAGGTTATATTGCATCATCTCCCTCGCGCACCGGGAGTGTCATGGCCTCGATGTATTGCGCAGTATCCGAATTAGACTCCATGCTGTTTACGAATATGCTAACGTAATTAGTGTGCGGCACGTATTTTTAACGCTCTAATGATTTCAATTAGAACCTATTTTTGTCATAGGCGGTGGGCCGTAAGTCAGACCCATACTATCCGCGGAGTTAGACATAGTCTTGTATCAAAAGCGAAGTAAATGGTGATATTGGAGACGACGCAGAGCCAAAAATTGGGCAAACGAAATTCAAGCATATACGCCAGCATCGTGGTTCAAAAATGATGACGTAAGAATACGAAGCAGACCTGTGACGTACCTGCCAGCAGGACGCACATGACATAAAGGCAGATAGGAATCAGAATACATGTCTGCGTAGCTCAGTTGGTAGAGCTGCTTGTTCCGGAATAAGCGCACTCGGGTTCGAATCCCGGCGTAGACCAGAAATGACGGAGAAATGTACTTCGTTATAATGGCGCCCGAACTACCCGGATGACCCGACCGTTCAAAATCTCGCATTGGTGTGATGTTATTTCCACACCGCGAGATAGGAAAAATCAGAGAATCCCTTCTCCAGTGCTTCGAAAAAAAAATGTGTGTAACGTTGCATTCCACACACCAGATTGACTGGGAGTTCTCAAGTGCACGTTCTACAGTGGATGGCTGCCTGCAACGATTCATGGTCACGGCTGATCCGTGGGCCATGCCCCCAGCCCTCTTTCGGGGGGGAGATGTGACGTACCTGCCAGCAGGACGCACATGACATAAAGGCAGATAGGAAACAGAATACATGTCTGCGTAGCTCAGTTGGTAGAGCTGCTTGTTCCGGAATAAGCGTACTCGGGTTCGAATCCCGGCGTAGACCAGAAATGACGGAGAAATTTACTTCGTTATAGACCCAAGACTCTCATGTTAGTTCTAACATTGGAAAACTCGTTAATAATTGCCAGCTCTCATTTTAGGCTCACGCACAATACGTGCATTTCCTTAAACTATTATATTTTGAATTGTATATTTTCATTTGTTTTGTTGGGCTTTTCCTTTCGTCGATGAGAGATGTCATCTTGCTAGTTGCAAATAAGTTATTTATTAAATTAAACTTTGTAAGTTCTCAGTAGTACGCCACTAAACAGCTCTAACGTACAGTGCCTACCTCACGCCAGATGCTCTCTCAACCTTAAGAAACGAAACCACTAATACTAGCTTCCTTCCCCACGACAGTGATGACATCCTGGTTCCGGTAAGTGATGGATTCCTTGGTTCGGAGTTGGATTCAACTCCGAGAAACCCGATCGAAAACCTAAATCACTAATTGTCATTGCCTTTATTTGAAAAGAGGAGCTCGTTTAAGGAGCCATTGTCAGAATCCCTTAAGTTTGAGGTGCTCGACATTAAGAAAGCCCGATTTAGTACTTTCTAGGAGCTGTTGAAAGTAGGCATTATTCCTTCCAGCAATATGCAACCCGATTCGGAATCACTAGTCAAGATCATCGATTTGTTTTCGCTCCGACAGCGAAACTGAAGAACTATCAGAAGAAGAATTTTAACCCTAATTAATTTGATAGAACTTTGGTATTGCCAAAGTTTCAACCGAAAGTTTAGGAAACAAAAGTTACGAGTAAACGAAGATGTGACACTCCCCGGATGTAGTTTATACGACATGGTGATCCACCGCATTTCATCCACACTACACCGAAACATTTCAATCGTACATATCCTACCAATCGAATTGGTTGAGATGGACCAACTTCATGGCCCACTCGCTCTCCGGATTTGAATTCACTTAATTTCTTCTTATGGCGACACCTTAAGGCCGGTGTTTACGCTTCAACGCTTTCCTAATACCCAAGCTATTCTCGAACGGAACGTGGATGGTTTTTTTAGAATTGAAAGCCTATCGAAACGTATTCCTGAGCCTATCGAGCGTATTCTATCAATTACTCCTGAATATTACTCCGGAGTGATACTCTAGTATTACTTATACTGTGTATCTTAAAGCAAAATAAGAATTTTGGGTTAATTATTGCACCTGTTCGATTTTTTTCATTATACTATAACTGTCAGCTGCAGTACGCCCCTTCGTTGCCTGCGCCCCTCCCCGCAGCCCCCGGAGCTGCGGGGATGGGCACTTACGCCACTGTCTAGAGGATCATCTAAAAGTGCGGACCTCCATACTGCAACTAAATATTCAAATGCTTTCCAACAAGAAGCAGTCACAACAAAGTCCTTAAAAAGTTAATTTACTTTAAAATTAACAATTTATTTTTTATTTTTTTAAGTTAGTCAGTACATAAGTAAGATTTTTTACAAAATAATGTACATTTCGAAGCATATCTAATTGAAGTTTCTTGAATGCTTCCTTTTTAGGTTACAGCTAACTTAATGCGGCTTTCCAACATGAAAAGGTTCTCCGTCTCTGGTTCAACCCTTTAAGCGGCCAATAAATCTGAACCAAATGGCGCAAAAATTTTCTGCATTTCGCAAGCATAAATATTTACATACTGGCCTGAGTTTCCAATACTACGGCAGAATAATTTCTGCAACCCCCTCCGCCGTCACCTCAGCAGTGCGGACTGTAAACCTGCCCTTGTGCTCCCTTCTAGTCCTTTATCCTTTACTCCATGACATCATCCGGGGAACTTCCCACTCGATGCTAAGCGGTGTTGCCAAATGTATAGCTCAGCATGGCGGTTATATAACGTTACTGACTGAAGCCACATTATTATACTATTTTGGTGTGCGCAAAAGTTCTAATTGTTTCTGTAATAGATGCGAATTGCGATCGGGATAGTTACGTCACAGATGCCGCTGCGATTTTGAATTTTTGGCCAATAAAGCGTGGAGCTGTAGAGCATATGGAGGCACTTGGTTTGTCCGAGAGCGTCATTCGTAACGGAAACCACCACGAACGGTGTAACATGACATTCAATAAGGAGCACATTAGACATTGTTTACTGTACTAGTTCCATAAAGGCAGTACTACAGTCGCGGCCTGTCTCAACATTTGTCAAGGGTATGGGGAGGATATAGTTGATGATAGCACATGCCGCCGTTGGTTTCGGAAATTCCGGGGCGGAGACAGAAGATGTAAAGATCAACCACGTCCTAGACGTCCATTCGTGGGTTCCGACGAGCCATAACAAATGACCCATATCCAACCGTTCAGGAATTAGCAGAAACGCTGTATGTACAGAGATCAACAGTTGAAAGACGGATGCATGAGCTTGGGTTCATCACCAAGTTTGATAACTGGGTTCCTCACCAACATTTTGCAAAGCAACGATAGGAGAAAATTCGTACCTGTGTTTCTTTGCTTTCTTGTCACAGAAATGAACCGTTTTTGGGACGAATTGTAACGGGTGATGAGAAATGAGTACTGCACCGTAATGTAAAGCGTCGACGGACTGTGCGCCAAGGTGCGGAGCCTGCTCCATCGACCTCAAAAGGAGGACTGCATCCCAAAAACGTTTTCTTGAGTGTTTGGTGGGATGTCCAGGGAATGATCCACTGGGAGGTGTTGGCACCTAACCGAACGATAAATGCTGACCTCTACTGCCAACAGTTGGACAGATTGCGAGAACAACTGACATCCAAGCGGGGAGCACTCGTCAATCGCAAAGGCGTGATCCTTCATCATGAGAACGCCAAACCTCATGCTGCTTTAATCACTCGGCAAAAAAGTATTGGACTTTGGTTGGGAAGTGTTACCTCTCCCGGCGTATTCCCCTGATCTGGCACCTACGGACTACCACTTTTTCTATCGTAACAGAACGTCTCCGCTCTCCAAACCTTCGATGATGTGGACGAAATGAAAACGGCATTACATGACTTTGTTCACTCTGAAACACAGGAGTTTTTCCGGCGTGATATTCACCTACTCATAGACAGATGACAAGAGATCATACAGAATGATGGCAATTATGTGAAATCTTAGGTATGTTGTTTGTTGTGTTCTCTTTCTTCCTTTGTAGCCTACAAAAACGGGTGAATTTATGCACACACCCAATACCTCCTAGCCGATCGCATTAATGTAATGATCCCTTAGAAATTAAATCACTTCTCTACCATCTGCTTGTCTACATGTCAGGTACGTTTCGTCTCATTTTATGCATTCGTTCGTGGTATGGCATTTCCTATGCTGCGCAGTGTAATTTTAAATAATCCTGGCTGTAGGGAACAGTTTTGCATATGTGGGATGTTTCCAAAGGTCGTAGGCATACTTTGGGACGTGTTGTACTGTGCATATTGATGAAAAAAGTTTCTGTGAACACTGGGCCTGAAATGCTTTTCTTAAGAGCAATCCCATATCTTGAGAATGGAAGCTTGCAAAATTAATTAGTATTTTATTTAGGTTATTACATTTCACTGCAAATGTTCGATGAGTACATTTATGCTAAGTCCAAATCGAAGCAAGTTTCCGAAATGTACTTACTGAGCAGCAAAACACGCTTCTCAGCGTTTTTTAATTGATTTTCGAATACGTTCGATAGGCTCAGGAGTGATATACGATAGAATATCACTCCTTAGTAACATTTTATAAGTAATATCACTCCTGAATAATATTCTATAAGTAATATCACTTTTGAGTAATATTCATATATAAGTAATATTTTATATATATATATATATATATGCAAGTGAGGGATGTAAGGTTGGGTGATGCGTAACATCACAGCCTCTCCTTGACAAATGTCAACCCCGCCTTCTCGTGGTGCATCCCGTTTCCACTAAAGGGGCTGTGACGACCGCCAATAGCGGTATAACTATACCATCGGGATTAGAGGAAATCCTATCCCACACTCACCAACCCGCTTGGCCAGCGTGGTGAGTTATGGCCAATGGATCCCTCCAAAATGACTTCACAACTTAAATCTTGGCCCTCAGTCTCCGGCAGATGGAATGTACCTGGCCAAGGCAGCGGCCAGTGCGACATGAAGGCAGAGGGTGCTAAGAATCCCCGGAGGACCGTGTTAGGCTGCCATCTGATGCTGACCTTGGCTACGTATAATGGACGCTCCCTATTTTCTGATTCAAGGCTTCTTGAATTGGAAGAGGAACTACAAAGGATCAAGTGGGACATCGTCGGGCTAAGTGAGGTAAGGAGAAAAGAAGAAGATCTCATTGAACTGAATAGTGGACATCCCTTCTACTATCGTGGGACAGATACTGGCAGAGCTAGTGGTGTTGGATTTATAATAAACAAGAAACTGAAGGATAAAGTTGTAGAAGTTGAAAGTTCCTCTGACAGAGCTGCACGACTCGCTATCCAACTCTCGAGAAGATACCAGGCTCAGATTATTCAAACTTATGCACCCACCACAAGTCATCCTGAAGACGAAATTGAAGAATTTTATGAGGAAATTCGTCATTTAATAATAAAGGTAAGCAGCACATGAAGATAATTATGGGAGATATCAATGCAAAAATAGGGCACCGGCAACAGAATGAAACTTCAGTAGGTAAATTCGGTCACGGCAACAGAAACCAGCGTGGAAATACTCTCGTTGAGTTTGCAGAGGCAGAAGGGTTTTTCATCTTGAACTCCTTCTTCAAGAAAAAGCCACACAGGAAATGGACATGGAGACACCCAATTGGGACGACAAGTGAAATTTATTTTATTATGTGTAACAAAAAACTCGTCATATAATATTGTAGTGTGCTAAACAAGTTCAACACAGGTAGTGACATAGATTGGTGAGATGTAAAATGCACCTCAACACTAAACACGAACGTGGCAAAATCATAAGACAAACAAAATGTATTGACATTCCCAATCTTACAAAACACCATAATGCCTTCAAGTTAGAACTGAAGAGCAGATTCTCTGCTTTAGAAGGCCTAACATCGGAAGAAGAGGATATTTCTGAAGTTAACAGAAAAGTAACCAAAGCTCTTATGGAAACAGCAACAAAATTAGCTGGGTCTAAGATCAAGTTGCATGTGAACAAATTATCAGGAAAAACCAAAATGTTGATGCAAAAAAGAAGAGAGATGAGGACAACTAAAGAAGATGTGACTTCCAAAGGGGAATATATAAAGCTATGCAAGACAGTACGAAAAAGTATCACTGAAGACGTAAGGAAATTCAACTGTGAACTAGTAAGGAAAGCAATTGAAAACAACCAAAGCCTAAAGATAGCAAAGGGACATCTCAGTAAAGGGAAAAAACAGATTATGGCACTGAGAAAAGAAGATGGTTCTGTAACAAGAAATAGAGGCGAAATTTTGACAAGAGTGAAAGATTTCTACTCCAAATTATATAAAAGGGATGATAGATGTACTCCAGACATCATGGAAGGTACCAGTACCAGAGTTTTTCTAGTCCTCCCAGCAGAAGTTGCACCTGCAATCAAAAACATGAAGCGAAGAAAAGCTCCAGGAGAAGACGAAATTACTGTAGACATCATACAAGAAGCAAGTGGAGAAATCGAAACAGTACTCACCCAAATTTTCACTCGATGCCTTAATGAAGGGAAGATTCCTGAGGATTGGAACAACGCTACAATGATCCTGATACATAAAAAGGTGACATTGAGGATCTCAGGAACTACAGACCTATCAGCCTCCTATCAGTGATTTTTAAAATCTTCACTAAAGTTCCTTCACACCGCTTGAAGGCAACACTGGACAGGGCTCAACCGAGAGAACAAGCTGGATTCAAGAGTGGCTACAGCACAATAGATCATATCCACATACTGAGAGAACTAATTAAAAGAGCGAGGTAATATGAACTTCCCTTGTGCATGGTTTTTATCGATTATGAAAAAGCCTTTGATTCGGTGAAACCATCAGCAGTTACAATGGCTCTGAAATCCTGCGGTATTGAAGATGCATACATTAGTATTATTAAAACATCTATGAAAATGCAAGTGCAAAGATTCGGCAGTTTGAAAATACAACACACATAAAAATTGGAAATGGAGTGAGACAAGGTGACACCATATCTCCGAAGCTCTTTAATGCCGCATTGGAAAATGTCTTTCAATCACTGAACTGGGAAAACAAAGGGATAAAAATTTATGGAGATTATCTAACCCACCTTCGTTTTGCTGATGACGTAGTCATTTTTGCAACTACCCAATCAGAGCTGCAGAGTATGATCCAGGAACTTGCTGACAAGAGTAAAGACGTGGGATTAAAAATGAATTTTCAGAAGACAAAAGTGATGTTCAATGCTTTTACACGAAATGA
Source organism: Macrothele yani (assembly GCA_039090855.1). Classification (NCBI taxonomy): domain Eukaryota; kingdom Metazoa; phylum Arthropoda; class Arachnida; order Araneae; family Macrothelidae; genus Macrothele; species Macrothele yani. The sequence goes on from CM077004.1 coordinate 41,433,780, forward strand.
AGATTTATCGATTGATGGTGAAAAGCTGGAGATAACAGACACGTACGTTTATCTTGGACAGCAGATATTATGTGAGGGTCACATTGATGAAGAAATTAATCGGCGTACAAAACTTGCCTGGAGAGTTTTTGGAAGAAACAGCATAATTTTCAAGAGCAATATGCCATTATGTCTTAAAATAAAAGTGTTTGATCAATGCATCCTTCCAGTGCTTACGTATGGTGGAGAGACTTAGACCTTAACTAAAAGAGACATACAAAGGCTGCAGACAACTCAAAGTAGCATGGAGAGGTGCATGCTTGGTGTAACCAGGAGAGATAGGAAGAGGAACTCGTGGATCCGAAAAATGACAGGAGTGGAAGACATCATGATCAGAGTTAAATCCCTGAAATGGCAATGGGCTGGACATACTGCCAGAAGGACAGACCATCGATAGACAGCCGAAATTTTAGATTGGATTCCAAGGGACAGGAAAAGACCCAGAAGAAGACCACGTGGGAGATGGGTGGATGAAAGTCGAAAGTATGCGGGAGTAACATGGAGGAGACTGGCACAAGGCAGACCGTCGTGGAGGAAATTTGGCGAGACCTTCGTCCAGCAGTGGATTGATAATTGTTGACAATGATGATGATGATGATATGCAAGTGAAAAGATTCGGCTGTTTGAGAATACAGCACCCATAAAAATTGGAAAGGGAGTGAGACAAGGTGACACCATATCTCCCAAGCTCTTTAATGCCACATTGGAAAATGTCTTTCAATCACTGAACTGGGAAAACAAAGGGATAAAGTTTAATGGAGATTATCTATCTCATCTTCGTTTTGCTGCCGACGTAGTCATTTTAGCAACTACCCCATCAGAGCTGCACAGTATGATCCAGGAACTTGCTGACAAAAGTAAAGACGTGGGATTAAAAATGTATTTTCAGAAGACAAAAGTGATGTTCAATGCTTTTACAAGAGATGAAGATTTATCGATTGATGGAGAATAGCTGGAGATAACAGACACGTACGTTTATCTTGGACAGCAGTATCAAGTGAGGGTCACATTGATGAAGAAATTAATCGGCGTATAAAACTTACTTGTAGATATTTTGGAAGAAACAGCATAATTTTCAAGAGCAATATGCCATTATGTCTTAAAAGAAACGTGTTTGATCAATGCATCCTTCCAGTGCTTACATATGGTGCACAGACATGAACCTTAACTAAAAGAGACATACGAAGACTGCAGACAACTCAAAATAGCATGGAGAGGTGCATGCTTGGTGTAACCAGGAGAGGTAAGAAGAGGAACTCCTGGATCAGAAAAATGACAAGAGTGGAAGATTTCATGATCAGAGTAAAATCCCTGAAATGGCAATGGGCTGGACATACTGCCAGAAGGGCAGACCATCGATGGACAGTCGAAATTTTAGATTGGATTCCAAGGGACAGAAAAAAACGCAGAAGAAGACCACATGGAAGATGGATGGATGAAATTCGAAAGTATGCGGGAGTAACATGGAGGAGACTGGCACAAGACAGACCGTTGTGGAAGAGGCTTGGAGAGACTTTCGTCCAGCAGTGGATTGATAATGATTGACAATGATGATGATTTTATATATATATATATATATATACATCCATTTATATCATCATCATCATCATTGTCAACAATTATCAATCCACTGCTGGACGTAGGTCTCTCCAAGTTTCCTCCACAACGGTCCATCTTGTGCCAGTCTCTTCCATGTCACTCCCGCATACTTTCGAATTTCATCCACCCATCTTCCATGTGGTCTTCTTCTGGGTCTTTTCCTGTCCTTGGAATCCAATCTAAAATTTCGGCTGTCCATCTATGATCTGTCCTTATGGCAGTATGTCCAGCCCATTGCCAATTCAGAGATTTTACTCTGATCATGATGTCTTCCACTCTTGTCATTTTTCAGATGCACGAGTTCCTCTTCCTATCTCTCCTGGCTACACCAAGCATGCACCTCTCCATGCTACTTTGAGTTGTCTGCAGTCTTTGTATGTCTCTTTTAGTTAAGGTTCATGTCTGTGCACCATATGTAAGCACTGGAAGGATGCATTGATCAAACACTTTTCTTTTAAGACATAATGGCATATTGCTCTTGAAAATTATGCTGTTTCTTCCAAAGGTTCTCCTGGCAAGTTTTGTACGCCGATTAATTTCTTTATCAATGTAACACTCACTTGATATCTGCTGTCCAAGGTAAACGTACGTGTCTGTTATCTGCAGCTTTTCTCCATCAATCGATAAATCTTCATTTCGTGTAAAAGCATTGAACATCACTTTTGTCTTCTGAAAGTTCATTTTTAATCACACTTCTTTACTCTTGTCAGCAAGTTCCTGGATCATACTGTGCTGCTCTGATGGGGTAGTAGCAAAAATGACTACGTCAACAGCAAAACGAAGGTGGTTTAGATAATCTCCATTAATCTTTATTCCTTTGTTTTCCCAGTTCAGTGATTGAAAGACTTTTTCCAATGCGGCATTAAAGAGCTTCGAAGATATGGTGTCACCTTGTCTCACTCCTTTTCCAATTTTTATGTGTGTTGTATTTTCAAACTGCCGAATCTTTGCACGTGCATTTTCATAGATGTTATTAATAATATTAATGTATGCATCTTCAATACCGCAGGATTTCAGAGCCATTGTACGTGCTGATGGTTTCACCGAATCAAAAGCTTTTTCATAATCGATAAAAGCCATGCACAATGGAAGTTCATATTCCCTCGCTCTTTCAATTAGTTCTCTCAGTACGTGGATATGATCTATTGTGCTGTAGCCACTCCTGAATCCAGCTTGTTCTCTCGGTTGATCCACGTCCAGCGTCACCTTCAAGCGGTGAGAAAAAACTTTAGTGAAGACTTTATAAACCACTGATAGGAGGCTGATAGGTCTGTAGTTCCTGAGATCCTCAATGTCACCTTTTTATGTAGCAGGATCATTGTGGCGTTGTTCCAATCCTCAGGAATCTTAACTTCATTAAGGCATCGAGTGAAAATTTGGGCGAGTACTGTTTCGATTTCTCCACTTGCTTCTTGTATGATGTCTACAGTAATTCCATCTTCTCCTGGAGCTTTTCCCCGCTTCATGTTCTTGATTGCATGTGCAACTTCTGCTGGGAGGACTGGAAGAACTCTGGTACTGGTACCTTTCAGATGTCTGGAGTACATGCATCATCCCTTTTATATAATTTGGAGTAGAAATCTTTCACTCTTGTCAAAATTTCGCCTCTATTTCTTGTTACAGAACCATCTTCTTTTCTCAGTGCCATAATCTGTTTTCCTTCCTTACTGAGATGTCCCTTTGCAATCTTTAGGCTTTGGTTGTTTTCAATTGCTTTCCTTACTAGTTCACATTTGAATTTTCTTACGTCTTCAGTGATACTTTTTCGTACTGTCTTGCATAGCTCTATATATTCCCCTTTGGAAGTCACGTCTTCTTTAGTTGTCTTCATCTCTCTTCTATTTTGCATCAACATTTTGGTTTTTCCTGATTATTTGTTCACATGCAACTTGTTCTTAGACCCAGCTAATTTTGTTGCTGTTTCCATAAGAGCTTTGGTTACTTTTCTGTCAACTTCAGAAATATCCACTTCTTCCGGTGTTAGGCCTTCTAAAGCAGAGAATCTGTTCTTCAGTTCCAACTTGAAGGTATTATGGTGTTTTTTAAGTTTGGTTATGTCAATACATTTTGTTTGTCTTATGAGCTGCCACGTTCGAGTTTAGAGTTGATGTGCATTTTACATCTCACCAATCTATGGTCATTACCTGTGTTGAACTTGTTTAGCACACTGCAGTCTTCTATGACGAATTTTTTGTTACACATAATAAAATCAATTTCACTTGTCGTCCCTTTTGTTTGTCTCCATGTTCATTTCCTGTATGGCTTTTTCTTGAAAAAGGAGTTCAAGATGAAAAACCCTTCTGCCTCTGCAAACTCAACGAGAGTGTTTCCACGCTGGTTTCTGTTGCCGTGACCGAATTTACCTACTGAAGTTTCATTCTGTTGCCGTTACCCTACTTTTGCATTGCAATCTCCCATAATTATCTTCAAGTGCTGCTTACCTTTATAATTTAGATGACGAATTTCCTCATAAAATTCTTCAATTTCTTCTTCAGGATGACTTGTGGTGGGTGTATAAGTTTGAATAATCTGAGCCTGGTATCTTCTCGAGAGTTGGATAGCGAGTCGTGCAGCTCTGTCAGAGGAACTTTCAACTTCTACAACTTTATCCTTCAGTTTCTTGTTTATTATAAATCCAACACCACTAGTTCTGCCAGTATCAGTCCCACGATAGTAGAAGAGATGTCCACTTTTCAGTTCAATGAGATCTTCTTCTTTTCTCCTTACCTCACTTAGCCCGACGATGTCCCACTTGATCCTTTGTAGTTCCTCTTCCAATTCAAGAAGCCTTGAATCAGAAAATAGGGAGCGTCCACTATACGTAGCCAAGGTCAGTATCAGATGGCAGCCTAACACGGTCCTCCGGGGATTCTTAGCACCCTCTGCCTTCATGTCGCACTGGCCGCTGCCTTGGCCAGGTACATTCCAGCTGCCGGAGACTGTGGGCCAAGATTTAAGTTGTGGGGTCATTTTGGAGAGGTTTGACCATAACTCACCACGCTGGCCAAGCCTATATATATATATGAGAAATATTACTGTACGACTGAAATATATAAATATATATTAGGTTATATATAGGGGATGTAAGGTCAGGTGATGCGTAACATCACAGCCTCTCCTTGACAAATGTCAACCCCGCCTTCTCGTGGTGCATCCTGTTCCCACTAAAGGGGCTCTGACGACCGCTAATAGCGGTATAACTATACCATCGGGATCAGAGGAAATTCTATCCCACACTCACCAACCCGCTTGGCCAGCGTGGTGAGTTATGGCCAAACCCCTCCAAAATGAATCCACAACTTAAATCTTGGCCCTCAGTCTCCGGCAGCTGGAATGTACCTGGCCAAGGCAGCGGCCAGTGCGACATGAAGGCAGAGGGTGCTAAGAATCCCCGGAGGACCGGACTAGGCTGCCATCTGATGCTGACCTTGGCAACGTACAATGGACGCTCCCTATCTTCTGATTCAAGGCTTCTTGAATTGGAAGAGGAACTACAAAGGATCAAGTGGGACATCGTGGGGCTAAGTGAGGTAAGGAGAAAAGGAGAAGATCTCATCGAACTGAAAAGTGGACATCTCTTCTACTATCGTGGGACAGATACTGGCAGAACTAGTGGTGTTGGATTTATAATAAACAAGAAACTGAAGGATAAAGTGGTAGAAGTTGAAAGTTCCTCTGACAGAGCTGCACGACTCGTTATCCAACTCTCGAAAAGATACCAGGCTCAGATTATTCAAACTTATGCACCCACCACAAGTCATCCTGAAGACGAAATTGAAGAATTTTATGAGGAAATGTGTCATCTAAATAATAAAGGTAAGCAGCACTTGAAAATAATTATGGGAGATTTCAATGCAAAAATAGGGCAACGGCAACAGAATGAAACTTCAGTAGGTAAATTCGGTCACGGCAACAGAAACCAGCGTGGAAATACTCTCGTTGAGTTTGCAGAGGCAGAAGGGTTTTTCATCTTGAACTCCTTCTTCAAGAAAAAGCCACACAGGAAATGGACATGGAGACATCCAAATGGGACGACAAGTGAAATTGATTTTATTATGTGTAACAAAAAATTCGTCATAGAAGACTGCAGTGTGCTAAACAAGTTCAACACAGGTAGTGACCATAGATTGGTGAGATGTAAGATGCACCTCAACACTAAACTTGAACGTGGCAAGCTCATAAGACAAACAAAATCTATTGACATAACCAACCTTAAAAAACACCATAATACCTTCAAGTTGGAACTGAAGAACAGGTTCTCTGCTTTAGAAGGCCTAACATCGGAAGAAGTGGACATCTCTGAAGTTAACAGAAAAGTAACTAAAGCTCTTATGGAAACAGCAACAAAATTAGCTGGGTCTAAGAACAAGTTGCATGTAAATAAATTATCAGGAAAAACGAAAATGTTGATGCAAAAAAGAAGAGAGATGAGGACGACTAAAGAAGATGTGACTTCCAAAGTGGAATATATAGAGCTATGCAAGACAATACGAAAAAGTATCACTGAAGACGTAAGAAAATTCAACTGTGAACTAGTGAGGAAAGCAATTGAAAACAACCAAAGCCTAAAGATAGCAAAGGGACATCTCAGTAAGGGAAGAAAACAGATTATGGCACTGAGAAAAGAAGATGGTTCTGTAACAAGGAATAGAGGCGAAATTTTGACAAGAGTGAAAGATTTCTACTCCAAATTATATGAAAGGGATGATACATGCACTCCAGACATCATGAAAGATACCAGTACCAGAGTTCCTCCAGTCCTTCCAGCAGAAGTTGCACATGCAATCAAGAACATGAAGCGGGGAAAAGCTCCAGGAGAAGATGGAATTACTGTAGACATCATACAAGAAGCAAGTGGAGAAATCGAAACAGTACTCGCCCAAATTTTCACTCGATGCCTTAATGAAGGAAAGATTCCTGAGGATTGGAACACCGCTACAATGATCCTGCTACATAAGAAAGGTGACATTAAGGATCTCGGAAACTACAGACCTATCAGCCTCCTATCAGTAGTTTATAAAATCTTCACTAAAGTTCTTTCACACCGCTTGAAGGTAACACTGGACATGGCTCAACCGAGAGAACAAGCTGGATTCAGAAGTGGCTACAGCACAATAGATCATATCCATGTGCTGAGAGAACTAATTGAAAGAGCGAGGGAATATGAACTTCCATTGTGCATGGCTTTTATCGATTATGAAAAAGCCTTTGATTCGGTGAAACCATCAGCAGTTACAATGGCTCTGAAAACCTGCGGTATTGAAGATGCATACATTAATATTATTAATAACATCTATGAAAATGCAAGTGCAAAGATTAGGCTGTTTGAAAATACAACACACATAAAAATTGGAAAGGGAGTGAGACAAGGTGACACCATATCTCCGAAGCTCTTTAATGCCACATTGGAGGGTGTTTTTCAGTCACTGAGCTGGGAAAACAAAGGGATAAAGATTAATGGAGATTATCTAACCCACCTTCGTTTTGCTGATGACGTAGTCATTTTTGCAACTAGCCCATCAGAGCTGCAGAGTATGATCCAGGAACTTGCTGACAAGAGTAAAGAAGTGGGATTAAAAATGAACTTTCAGAAGACAAAAGTGATGTTCAATGCTTTTACAAGAAATGAAGATTTATCGATTGATGGAGAAAAGCTGGAGATAACAGATACGTACGTTTATCTTGGACAGCAGATATCAAGTGAGGGTCACATTGATGAAGAAATTAATCGGCGTACAAAACTTGCCTGGAGAGCTTTTGGAAGAAACAGCATAATTTTCAAGAGCAATATGCCATTATGTCTTAAAAGAAAAGTGTTTGATCAATGCATCCTTCCAGTGCTTACGTATGGTGCAGAGACGTGGACCTTAACTAAAAGAGACATACAAAGGCTGCAGACAACTCAAAGAAGCATGGAGAGGTGCATACTTTTTGTAACCAGGAGAGATAAGAAGAGGAACTCGTGGATCCGAAAAATGACAAGAGTGGAAGACATCATGATCAGAGTTAAATCCCTGAAATGGCAATGGGCTGGACATACTGCCAGAAGGACAGATCATCGATGGACAGCCGAAATTTTAGATTGGATTCCAAGGGACAGGAAAAGACCCAGAAGAAGACCACATGGGAGATGGGTGGATGAAATTCGAAAGTATGCAGGGGTGACATGGAGGAGACTGGCACAAGACAGACCGTTGTGGAGGAAACTTGGGGAGACCTTCGTCCAGCAGTGGATTGGTAATGGTTGACAATGATGATGATGATGATATTATATAAATATAAGTAGTATATATATGTATATATTCATTTTTGTATTGTTTAATTATATATATGTATTATATAAATACACTGACGGAAAAAAAAATCCCAACTCCAAGATGGGGTTGTGTTAGATAAATGACAGTTGGTAGGCGGTTAGAGTACATCTGTAAGATGACGTCTATGCAAATTTCGCGCTCGGCGCGTACGTGTGGCGCTATCAGCGCCCCTCGAAACATGCAAAGCAGGTTTGCTGTAAATACGCGCTGTAACGTTCGTGAGCGTTAGTTACCGTTGAGATTCGACGTAGGGTGTTGATATTAGTCAAGTATGCCTTTATGAAGACGAAGAAGCCATTATCAACAGCTCACGGAGTTTGAACGCGTTCGTGTAATAGGGCTACGAGAAGGTGGATTTTCTTTCCGCAATATTGCAGAACGACTTGGTAGGAATGTAGCCACTGTGCATAATTTTTGGCAGCGGTGGTCAAAAGAAGGTACTGCCTCAAGAAGACCGGGTTCCGGCCGGCCACGTGGCACTACTGGGAGGGAAGACCGCCGTGTACGTCGTATGGCCGTGGCGCATCGTACCGCGTTTGCGGCAGCAATTCGAGCTGCAGTTGCTACCACAGTGACACAACGAACTCTGACAAATCGGTTACTTGAAGGACAGCTCCGAGCCAGACGCCCTGTAGCGTGCATTCCACTTACCCCAAACCACTGCCGTTTGCGACGTCAGTAGTGTCAAGCTAGAGCTGATTGGAGGACGGAGTGGAGATCTGTTGTGTTTTCTGATGAAAGCCGGTTCTGCCTGGGTGCCAGTGATGGCCGTGTGTTGGTTAGAAGGAGGCCAGGTGAGCGCCTGAAACCAACCTGTCTGCTGCCGAGACACACTGGACCTACACCTGGAGTTATGGTCTGGGGAGCAATTTCCTATGACAGCAGGAGCACTCTCGTGGTTATCCCACGCACCCTGACGGCACAGTTGTACGTCGGTCTGGTGATTCAACCTGTTGTGCTGCCATTCATGGACAGCAATCCAGGGGGTGTTTTCCAACAGGATAACGCTCGCCCGCATACCGCTGTTATAATCCAACATGCTCTACAGAGTGTCGACATGTTGCCCTGGCCTGCTAGATCACCAGATCTTTCACCAATCGAGCACGTATGGGACATCATTGGACGACAACTCCAGCGTCACCCCCAACCAGCATTAACCGTCCCTGTATTGACCGACCAAATGCAACAGGCATGGAACTCCATCCCACAAACTGACATCCAGTACCTGTACGACACAATGCATGAATGTTTGCGTGCTTGCGTTCAACATTCTGGCGGTTACAAGGGTTATTAATGTACCAGCATTTTACATTTAAAATGGCTCTTTTCGCGCTTACAATAAGCTGTGATCTTGAAACCTTAATCGATTAAATATGTTACCTATACAAATGTATTGCCACCATTTCATTCCTCTACAACTATTTTTTCGTGATGTTGTGCTTTTTTTCCGTCAGTGTATATATATATCGATTAAATATGTTACCTATACAAATGTATTGCCACCATTTCATTCCTCTACAACTATTTTTTCGTGATGTTGTGCTTTTTTTTTTTTTTTTTTTTCCGTCAGTGTATATATACTGTTGCTACATAAAAAAGGTGACATTGAGGATCTCAGGAACTACAGACCTATCAGCCTCCTATCAGTGGTTTATAAAATCTTCACTAAAGTTCTTTCACACCGCTTGAAGGTAACACTGGACATGGCTCAACCGAGAGAACAAGCTGGATTCAGGAGTGGCTACAGCACAATAGATCATATCCACGTACTGAGAGAACTGATTGAAAGAGCGAGGGAATATGAACTTCCATTGTGCATGGCTTTTATCGATTATGAAAAAGCCTTTGATTCGGTGAAACCATCAGCAGTTACCACGGCTCTGAAATCCTGCGGTATTGAAGATGCATACATTAATATTATTAATAACATCTATGAAAATGCAAGTGCAAAGATTCGGCTGTTTGAAAATACAACACACATAAAAATTGGAAAGGGAGTGAGACAAGGTGACACCATATCTCCGAAGCTCTTTAATGCCACATTGGAAAATGTCTTTCAATCACTGAACTGGGAAAACAAAGGGATAAAGATTAATGGAGATTATCTAACCCACCTTCGTTTTGCTGATGACGTAGTCATTTTTGCAACTACCCCATCAGAGCTGCAGAGTATGATCCAGGAACTTGCTGACAAGAGTAAAGAAGTGGGATTAAAAATGAACTTTCAGAAGACAAAAGTGATGTTCAATGCTTTTACAAGAAATGAAGATTTATCGATTGATGGAGAAAAACTGGAGATAACAGATACGTATGTTTATCTTGGACAGCAGATATCAAGTGAGGGTCACATTGATGAAGAAATTAATCGGCGTACAAAACTTGCCTGGAGAGCTTTTGGAAGAAACAGCATAATTTTCAAGAGCAATATGCCATTATGTCTTAAAAGAAAAGTGTTTGATCAATGCATCCTTCCAGTGCTTACGTATGGTGCAGAGACGTGGACCTTAACTAAAAGAGACATACAAAAGCTGCAGACAACTCAAAGAAGCATGGAGAGGTGCATGCTTGGTATAACCAGGAGAGATAAGAAGAGGAACTCGTGGATCCGAAAAATGACGAGAGTGGAAGACATCATGATCAGAGTTAAATCCCTGAAATGGCAATGGGCTGGACATACTGCCAGGAGGACAGACCATAGATGGACAGCCGAAATTTTAGATTGGATTCCAAGGGACAGGAAAAGACCCAGAAAAAGACCACATGGGAGATGGGTGGATGAAATTCGTAAATATGCGGGAGTGACATGGAGGAGACTGGCACAAGACAGACCGTTGTGGAGGAAACTTGGGGAGACCTTCGTCCAGCAGTGGATTGATAATGGTTGACAATGATGATGATGATGATGATATATACTGTATTTAGTTTTGCCTAAATAAATGCCTAGTTTCACTTTTAAAACACTAAATGTCCTACAGATTGAAAGTGTTCGGCTGTTTGGGTTTGTGTTGTAATACGATTGCCCTGCAATGGTTTGTAAATAATACGATCGCTCTCCAATCGCCCCCTCTCTGCGCTGCTGAGTCAAAGCGCGAGGCCACAGTGGGATTCCCGGTGGAGGATGATGGAAAACATTCAGTTACCAAGGATTACGTGCAGGAAAGGCGCATTTATTCACAGCAGCCGGAGATATGCAATGTGTAAGAGGGTGATTCCTTCAAGTGATTTATTTTAATTTTGGACAAGGCAATTACACGTATTGTTAAATCTATTACTTAAAAAGTTAAAACTACGGCCCTTATTTTTCCAGACGCTCTCCCTGATTTTCTTACACACGAACCACCACACGCACACACCGCAAACATACATCCTCCCTCGTGTTCGAAATCCTGGGGAAATTACTGCGCTTAGGGGTGCTGAAGTAAATCTTGCGGGAGCAGGGGCGCACGCTGTGCTAGTTACCTCACTGCCCCTAGATGGGTATCCGTCATTTGGGACCTTAAGGGCATCTTGATTTGGGTTAGGTAGGAGAATGTAGATTCGCAGCAATAAGTGGCCGAAAATCAAGAAAGCATTTCTCGTGCTTGTTGCCGAAGGCGTGGGTATTCTTTTGCATTTTTCCATATTTCAACTGCATCTTTCTTAGCGTTAAATAAGGACTTTAAAATGTCAACTTCTGAGAGCTCAATCAATTCCATCTGTAGTTCTTTAGGAGCCACAGAACAAAATCATGAGCACAGCAGGTGTCAAATTAACCCTAATGACTTACTAATATTTTAAGTGTGGCCGTCAGTCAGCATTATTTCTTTGAATCTCCTTTTATTCTTTGGTATTTTAAATACGGTCATTTTAAGATTAAAATAAAAATAACAAAAGACGAACAAAAACATATTAATAAAAATAAAAGGATTCGTTCTGAAAATTTTGGGCCGTACCGGTGGCGCAGTGGTCTAAACGGTGGCTTCTGATCATTTGTCCGAGATGGGTATGGGTTCGAATCCCGGTGAGACATGGATGTTGTGTTTGTCTTACGGCGCTGGTTCTCTCCCTTCCCTGGAGCCAATGGCTCTAAATTAGGGACGGAAGACTGCTTATAGCCCACTGAGTTGCTCACCGTGGTCGTTAAACCTCGAAAAAAAAATGTGGATTCACTCAAAAGGCCGAAGGTTCCCCATTCCTGGGTTAAACTAACTATTCTACAAAGAAAGGGGAGAGGGCGGAATTTCGTTAAGTTTGAAATAAATCTCCCAAGAGGGACTTGAAAAACTGAATAGAATCAATGTCGTCCTTTGGATGCAAAAATTCTCAGAAGACCCGAGTTATTGTTCCTTCCTGTTAGCAAACTAAGATTTATATTAAATTTTTCGCCTTCTGTATTTACTTATGTGGTGCATCCAAATGACTTTGTTCGTACAGCACAATTATTAAAGGATCTTTTTCTAAAAGAACACGTTATGCATATCTCCTATGAATCTGCAGAAATGCCCCACAGCATCGAATAGAAAAATTTATTCTCCTGCTGTGCCCACATTATCAAGAAAATGAAGAAATCAATTCTTTTGGTAACCCTGAGGGAAATGCAGATTCACAAACAACCGCTCTTAGAAGAATTGAGAAATATTCATTATTTCTTCAGTAATGCAGAGGAAAGGGCATTCTTTCGAGCGAACACCAGACATTGTTTTAAGAACTAAATGAACCCATATGTATTCGCGTCGATGTTAACATGTACAATAAACATTGAGCGGCAGAAAATATCTTATTAAATAAGGTTTCGTTTTGTTTTTGGGTTTTTTTCACAATTCTTACTGGAATAAATCAAAAAGTCTTTGCATTTGTTTTCATTTGATACCCTGCATTACTGTGACAATTTTAAAATACACTGGTGTCCAAAATTAAACTCCGAAATCCCATAGAGGGCAAATAATCCAAAGTGCTGAATGAAATGTTATGATGTCCACAGGACATATGCAAACGGACGCGAGGAACAAATGCCCGCAATGAAGTTTGGGCATCGGCCAGCAAAATGCTGACCAATATGCAAACTGAGTTAATACTTAAAGCCAACGACGAAGAGCAATTGCATTTTTCGTTGACAGCGTGTATAAAAAGCGTTCCGGTGATTTCAAATGCTTCCCTTATGTTTCATACACGTGTATGGTGGCGAACGATAGGACGTTTACATGGAGTCCACTCTCAGGCTCAGGTCGCAAAGGATTTGAATATCAAAGCCAGAGTGGTTTCACGGTTATTGCAGCAATTCAACAACAGCGGTGAGATGTCACGGAGCCTCTGGTCAAGGTCGTCCAAGGCGTACGACACATCATGAGGACCGTTCTGTCCCTTTAACATCACGGAATCACAGGTCCTATACAGCCCGGCAACTGTCTTCGAAGCTTTACTGCCACAGGAACTAGAGTATCAAAGCAAACGATGCGTCGAAGGCTTAATGCAATTTGTCTTTGTTGCAGGAGGCCCATGCTTTGAATCTTGCTAACCGCATCTCACAAGTGAGCTCCCTTGAACTGGTGCAGTCAACATCGTTCCTGCAGCCCAGATAAATGGGCCGGTGTCCTTTTTACAGACGAGTCCAGATTCAGTCTACAAAACGATTCTCGTCAGCATTTCATCTAGAGGTTCTGCGTTCAGCCATGAGCATTATTTTTTTCTTTTCCGATTCAAATCTTTGTTTGTTCTATATTACTTTGCTTACAGTTGATACAGAGATTTTTAACGACTTAGCTATTGCTCTTTCGGTCGGTAGATTTTAATACCAGAAACCTTACCTTTTAAATAGTAGTAAAAGTAAGTGCCTTCTTTGGATATTCGTTCAGTGTTCTTTTTCATGTTAAAAGAAATGTTTGCCGAATTTTCTCTCTATCTACACTGACGGAAAAAAATACCAACACCACGAAAAAATAGTTGTAGAGGAATGAAATGGCGGCAATACATTTGTATAGGTAACATATTTAATCGATTAAGGTTTCAAGATCACAGCTTAATGTAAGCGCTAGAAGAGCCATTTTAAATGTGAATTGCTTGTACATTAATAACCGGTGTAACAGCCAGAATGCTGAATGCAAGCACGCAAACGTTCATGCATTGTGGCGTACAGGTGCTGGATGTCAGTTTGTGGGATGGAGTTCCATGCTTGTTGCACTTGGTCGGTCAATACAGGGACGGTTAAAGCTGGTTGGGAGTGACGCTGGAATTGTCGTCCAATGATGTCCCATACGTGCTCGACTGGTGAAAGATCTGGTGATCTAGCAGGCCAGGGCAACATGTCGATACTCTGTAGAGCATGTTGGAATACAACAGCGGTATGCGGGCGAGCGTTATCCTGTTGGAAAACACCCCCTGGAATGCTGTTCATGAATGGCAGCACAACAGGTTTAATCACCAGACCGACGTAAAACTGTGCCATCAGGGTGCGTGGGATAACCACGAGAGTGCTCCTGCTGTCATAGGAAATTGCTCCCCAGACCATAACTCCAGGTGTAGGTCCAGTGTGTCTCGGCAGCAGACAGGTTGGTTGCAGGCGCTCACCTGGCCTCTTTTAAACCAACACACTGCCATAACTGGCACCCAAGCAGAACCGGGCGTTCATCAGAAAACACAACAGATCTCCACTCCGTCCTCCAATGAGCTCTAGCTTGACACCACTGACGTCGCAAACGGCAGTGGTTTGGAGTAAGTGGAATGCACGCTACAGGGCATCTGGCTCGGAGCTGTCCTTTAAGTAACCGATTTGTAACAGTTCGTTGTGTCACTGTGGTGGCAACTGCAGCTCGAATTGCTTCCGCAGACGCGGAACGATAACGCCGTACACGGCCGTCTTCCCTCTCAGTAGTGCCACGTGGCCGGCCGCAACCCGGTCTTCTTGAGGCAGTACCTTCCCTTGACCACCGCTGTCAACAATCATGCACAGTGGCTACATTCCTGCCAAGTCGTTCTGCAATATTGTGGAACGAAATTCCACCTTCTCGTAGCCCTATTACACGACCTCGTTCAAACTCCGTGAGTTGTTGATAATGGCTTCTTCGTCTTCTTAAAGGCATTCTTGACTAACATCAACGCACTACGTCGAATCTCAACGATAACTAACGCTCACGAACGTTACAGCGCGTATTTACAGCAAACCTGCTTTGCATGTTCCGAGGGGCGCTACTAGCGCCACACGTATGCTCCGAGCGCGAAATTTGCATAGACATCATCTTACAGATGTACTCTCACTGCCTACCAACTGTCGTTTATCTAACACAACCCCTTCTTGGTGTTGGGATTTTTTTCCGTCAGTGTATATATTTTAAACACAAGCGGGTTTCTTCCTACAATCCGCCAACACCACCGACTGGAGCGATTTTCATGATTTTTTTAATGAAAGCTACTGACCCACACATTTGTCATCGCTAATTTTAACTGTCACAAGTATTTTTTTATGTTACTATGGCATTTTCTTAGTGCAATCCACTGCAAGCGGAACGATATACAGCAAATCGGAAACTACTTGAAAGCGTTCTAATTCGGTAGTACAGCCAAAAATAATAAAAAATAAATTAAATAAAATGTCCACCGGAAAGAAATAAGCTTCGCAACGATGAAAGAATTATCCAAATCGATTCAGTAGCTTTCGCGATTACCTCAAACACACAAACAAAGTTTCTTTCTTTATACACAATATCGACAAAAGTCACCGGACGGCATTTAAAAGCAAATGAACGGATCCGCTGCGTTGTTAAGATACGCGGTGCAGCTGCAAACGGTATAAGAACAAGCCTGCAGCTGACCGCCAGCATATCGCACTGTGAGGTTGAGTGAAAATGTCCCGGCGGGAGAGAACTGACTTTGAAAAAGAAAAGATTGTTGGGTGTTATATTAGTGGGTTGTCCATAAGAGAAACCGAGAGGCGCTTAAACATACCCAATTAACTGTTGGATGTACTCAATAAGTGGAAGGCCCATGGCGTGCCTGAAGCAGCAAAACCTACCGGAAGACCAAAGAAAATCAGTGATAGAGGACGTCGAAGCCTCAGGAGAATCGTTACAGCTAATCGATGAAGTGCTGCACAAGACCTCAGTGTACATGTGAGTAAACATGCTGGAACCTCGGTATGTATACGTACCATTCGCAGAAAAAATTCATTCCATGGGTTTCCGTGGTCGTGCGGCTGCTCATAAATCTTTCATCTCCACTCGGTATGCTACTCGTCGTTCAGCATGGTGTAAAAAATCATTTATCGTGGATCGTAGATCAATGTAACCGAGTCCTATAGACTGATGAATCCAGATACACGATCCATCAGTCTGGTGGCCGTGTATGGATATGGCGGCAGCTGGGAGAACGCTATTTACCACAGTGTACTGTTCCTACGGTCCCGTTTGGAGCTGCCAGTGTACTCGTGTGAGGGTGTTTTTCGTGGTATGGTACCAGCCCATTGGTTATCTTGGACAAACATGTTAACCATCACGTGTACCTCGATATTCTGGACAATTATGCCCTAACAACTCTGAGGCAATATTATGGAACCGACTCTTGTTGGTACCAGCAGGATAATGCACCGAGCCATAAAGCAAGGACTGTTACGGCGTGGTTTGACGATAATTCCGTTTCGTGTGTGGACTGGCCAGAACAGAGCCCTGATCTTAATCCCATAAAGCACATATGGGATGAATTAGTGCGCCGCATGACTTGTGAAAACACAATTTTTGTCTGAGCTACCACTAGCTTATACTGTTCCAACTTGACATGAAGGGTACATGGCTTGTGAAAACACACTTTTTGCCTGAGCTACCACTAGCTTATACTGTTGCAACTTGACATGAAAGGTACACTGCTTGTGAAAACACACTTTTTGTCTGAGCTACCACTAGCTTATACTGTTCCAACCTGACATGAAGGCTACATGGCTTGTAAAAACACACTTTTTGTCTGAGCTACCATTAGCTTATACTGTTCCAAATTGACATGAAGGGTACATGGCTTGTGAAAACACACTTTTTGCCGGTGACCAGATAGATCGAATTAGCGCCTTCTCGCTCCGCAGCCAGTTGTTCTAACCGACTGAAACAGACCGACGGAATGTATCGCTGCATATTTGTCATCTAGACACGTACTTCATCCCTGTAGTACGTCATAAGCTTAATATGAAATTGACGTCAGATCCGCTCTCTCCGATCGGGTCAGTGTAATATAAATCCGGATGCATGACTTCAGGTTATCCGCTTCCAGCCTCTGTGGTCTAGTATGATTTTACCCAAGCAAGGCTTTGAGCCCAGTGACGTGCCTTTAACGGTGGGGCACTTGTGGGCTGGCGGCTCAGGAATCTTAGGCATTTAAGAGTACGTTGTACTGTCCTTTCGGTGAGAAGGCGACTTGATCCGCTGTTCAAATCGGTGGTGATTTGTGATATCGTCTTGCGCCTATCCGTTCGAACAATGCTGCACAATCGGCGGTACAGCACGAGCAGTCAAGGCCCCGGTACTCTTCTGCAATTCATTCGGGAGCTTGTTCTTTTGCCAGAATTTTGGTATTCCCGAAACACTGTGGACACGAAAATCCCAGTGGGTTGAGAACTTCAGAGATAGAGTGATACCATCTTACGGGCACCTACAGTCTGCCCTCTGTGAGAAGCTTCTAAATCAGGCGTCTTACCAATAACACCTGTAATCGATGACTACTGGGAAAGCTGTGGGTGATTTCTGTTTTGATCACTATTGGGGAAGCTGTGAATCGTACAGTTTCAGCCAGGCATGCCCGACAGTGCAAGAGTAGCAGCCAAGCACTTGAATAATTTCTATCTCTAATTTAATGGCACTTCATTGTATATTAATATATACTTTCAGCGGGTAGGTGAGGACTCAAAACATTATAACGCTTCCCCTAATATTCTCGAGCAAATTTTGAGGTTCGCTTTCATCATTCACAAACGCTTTGCTCAAACGAAAACGAGAAAAGCAAATATCTCTTTTACTTAGAAGTAAGCTTTGAAAGATGAAGAACCGTAAAATGATCGCTGTTTTCATTAAAACTGCCCATATATTAGTAAGATAGCACCGACAACATGCAATCTATCATAATAAAATCATTTGGCACGTATTCCTGTACTTGTCTGGGAGATATTCCTTTCTCCCATGAGATTTTAAAATGCAAAATTTGTTTCTAGCAGATAGTGACAAGTTAACAACGGATGTACACTGACGGAAAAAAATCCCAACACCACGAAAAATTAGTTGTAGAGGAATGAAATGGCGGCAATACATTTGTATAGGTAACATATTTAATTGATTAAGGTTTCAAGATCACAGCTTATTGTAAGCGCGACAAGAGCCATTTTAAATGTGAAATGCTGGTACATTAATAGCCGGTGTAACAACCAGAATGTTGACTGCAAGCACGCAAACGTTCATGCATTGTGTCGTACAGGTACTGGATGTCAGTTTGTGGGATGGAGTTCCATGCCTGTTGCACTTGGTCGGTCAATACAGGAACGGGGAATGCTGGTTGGGGGTGACGCTGGAGTTGTCGTCCAATGATGTCCCATACGTGCTCGATTGGTGAAAGATCTCGTGATCTAGCAGGCCACGGCAACATGTCGACACTCTGTAGAGCATGTTGGGTTACTACAGCGGTATGCGGGCGAGCGTTATCCTGTTGAAAAACACCCCCTGGAATGCTGTTAACGAATGGCAGCACAACAGGTTGAATCACCAGACCGACGTACAACTGTGCCGTCAGGGTGCGTGGTATACCCACGAGAGTGCTCCTGCTGTCATAGGAAATTGCTCCCCAGACCATAACTCCAGGTGTAGGTCCAGTGTGTCTCGGCTGCAGACAGGTTGGTTTCAGGCGCTCACCTGGCCTCCTTCTAACCAACACATGGCCATCACTGGCACTCAGGCAGAACCGGCTTTCATCAGAAAACACAACAGATCTCCACTCCGTCCTCCAATGAGCTCTATCTTGACACCACTGACGTCGCAAACGGCAGTGGTTTGGAGTAAGTGGAATGCACGCTACATGGCGTCTGGCTCGGAGCTGTCCTTCAAGTAACCGATTTGTAACAGTTCGTTGTGTCACTGTGGTGGCAACTGCTGCTCGAATTGCTGCCGCAGACGCGGTACGATGCGCCACGGCCATACGCCGTACACGGCCGTCTTCCCTCTCAGTAGTGCCACGTGGCCGGCCGGAACCCGGTCTTCTTGAGGCAGTACCTTCCCTGTGACCACCGCTGCCAACAATCATGCACAGTGGCTACATTCCTGCTAAGTCGTTCTGCAATATTGCGGAAAGAAAATTCACCTTCTCATAGCCCTATTACACGACCTCGTTCAAACTCCGTGAGAGCCGCCCCGATGGCGCAGTGGTCTAAGGCACTGGCCTCTGATCATTCGTCCGTAAGGAGTCCGGGTTCGAATCCCGGTCAGGCATGGATGTTGTGTTTGTCTTACGGCACTGGCTCTCTCCCTTCCCTGGAACCAGTGACCCTAAATTAGGGACGGGCGACTGCTTATAGCCCATTGAGTTGCTCACGGTGGTCGTTAAACCTCCAATTAAAAAAAAAAAAAAAAACTCCGTGAGCTGTTGATAATGGCTTCTTCGTCTTCTTATAGGCATTCTTGACTAATATCAACACACTACGCCGAATCTCAACGATAACTAACGCTCACGAACATTACAGCGGGTATTTACAGCAAACCTGCTTTGCATGTTCCGAGGGCGCTACTAGCGCCACACGTATGCGCCGAGCGCGAAATGTGCATAGACGTCATCTTACAGATGTACTCTCACCGCCTGCCGACTGTCGTTTATCTAACACCCCTTCTTGGTGTTGGGATTTTTTTCCGTCAGTGTATTTAAGTTCAGAGAATTTGATTTCAATGTATGAAAAATTTAAAGAAATATCTAAGTGGTGGGGTACACGTGGGCATGTGAATGAAATATATTTCCATCAAAGTGTTGGTACCCATTTTTTTTCCTTCAAACGGCGGATTCTGTTTCTTGGTTTCGTAAGAGTTAATAAACAACTTAGTGTGACATAATGCTCGTTTTTAAATCGCAAAGATATACTCGGTTGTTTAAATAGAGCATATGAACTCATTCCTCGATTGACAGACAATCCGGAGCAGAAAATAACTCTTTTGCATTTTAAGACATAGACCTTTCTAAATAATGAACTGGACTGGAAAGCTTTCTGTGTCAGAACTGACATTGCTCGAGACCTCCAAGTTTAGTACCAAATAATTCCTTAGTGATTTGAAGCTAGTAGATCTCGAATGTTATAAACTTTAATTACACTTAAATATACAATGTAAGAGCTCTCCGATGGCATATATTAGAAAACTTTCTAGTGAACTGCAAGTTTGAAAGCTCATTTCTGTATTTACTTCGGACTGTCTACATCTACTTAAAATGCAGATATTTTTCTTTTATGAGAATCAGCTGCTGTTTAATTTCAGGTCAACTTGAAGCTAGTTGCGGGGTTTTTGCTTCTAATAGTTACATTTAAGTAATTAAGTAGCTTGTTAGTGTTCGTTGAATATACACTCAGTGTCATAAAAATCCGCGCTCCAGAAAGGAGGCGTTGGATTGAAATGAGATTTTAGTAGTGAGATGGTACATACTAAGGAAAGAAGTGATTACAATATCACAGCTGCATGACGATTTCCCGCGGACATACGGTACGAATTCAGGTCAGCGTTAGTACAGCGTCCAACCGCCTCGTGCTCGGATACTGCGGTGATTCGGTCAAAGAGGCGCCGTATGTTATTCTGGGACAGATTGGCTCACACTTCTTGCATTTGGCGCTCTAAATCACGAACACTGGGGCATGAAGAAAGCTGGTGTTCCATCTGGTTCCACATGTGTTCGATGGGCGAGAGATCAGGAGATCTGGCAGGCCACGGAAGCATCGAAGCATGACGGAGACAGTCCTGAAAAACACAAGCCGTGTGCGGACGGGCGTTATCTTGTTACAAAATGGCTCCGGGCCGGACCGCCAGGAAAGGCAACACATGGGGCAGCAGGATCTCCTGTACGTAGCGCTGGGCTGTCAACGTCCCTCGGATAACTGAGAGGGAAGTCCGGCTGTCATATGCGACGGCTGCCCAGACCATAACGACTGCAGTTCGGGACCTGTGCCGCTGTACAGGGAGGTTGGGATTGTAGCGCTCTCCTGCCGTCCTCCGCACCCTGACACTGTGGTCTTCCGTTCCCATACAGAAGCGGGATTCGTCGTTGAACACTATACGTTGATAGCATTCCACGTTGTTCGCTGCTGAAACCACTGCAATCGATGCCGTCGATGGTCATATGCAAATGGCAGAAAACGTACGGGCCATCTAGAGCACAGATTCGTCTCTTCCAGACGTCTGGAAATGGTTCTGGCGAACACAGGAGTCTCTTGTACAGCCGACACATATCCCTGGATATTGGACAAGGACGAAGTTACATTTGCGCATGCGTCTCTCACGATCGTACCGTCCTCTTTGCTGGTGGTGTGTCTCGGTCAACCGGTGCCAGTCCGCCGTACCCGGGTGCCTTCCCGTGTCCATTTCTCCCAACGCGATCGCACCGTACTGTCCGACATGCCCAAATAGCGGCCGATTCGGCGCCCTGACCACCCAGCCTCTCTCATCCCGACGATACGGCCTCTTTCAAACTCAGTCAGTTGTCCATACGCACATCTACGGCGGCTCCTCTGCATGTCTATCGCTCAGAGATCTCACCTGAGTCTTATCGGGCACTTCGGCACGAATGTGGAGTCCTCTGCGTAGCGCCTTATAAGCACCAAGGACTGCGATTTCAGCGCCGGTATTGGACGCGTGGGCATGCGGAATCGCACGAAACTTTAATCATTCGCATGTCTGCCCTCTCCGTAGCTATTCGCCGAGTTTCGTGTTATTCGCACTATTTTTTCTTGGTTCGCGGAATTTTATGACAATGAGTGCGTGTTTAAACTTCGTGAATCATACTAACGGACAGAGAAAAAATCAGCAAAAAGACTCACGTATAATGATCACTTCTTCCTTCATTTGTTCCACTCACTGAAAGTTCAAAGAAACATCAATATATGATGTCTCTTTGAACATCAATATATGATGTCTCTTTGAACATCAATATATGATGTCTCTTCGAACATCAATATATGATGTTTCACCGAACATCAATATATGATATCTCTTCAAACAGCAATATATGATATCGCTTTGAACATCAAATGTATTGGTGTTCAAGGACATCACATATTGATGTTAAAAGAGACATCAATATTGATGTTCAAAGAGACATTATATATGTTTGTAGTACAATATATTTCGCTATATTTATATATATATATTTATAGTGATGCGCAGAATTCCAGTGAGAGGTTCATTTGTCAGATGGCACTTTGATTTGGTTTTTATGGCTTTCATCCCTGAAAATAGCTGTTAGCAGCAACATATGCTAACAAACAGTGCAATGCGTCGGAGGGCGTGTTTTGAGACATTTGGATAAGAATATGAGGGAACATGTTTTTTTATAACATGTTAACAAATCCTGCTCTATAAATGCTCTCTTCATGGAAGTGTTATTTTTAATCTCGACGTTGACATCGGTTCCAAATAGATCTGAAAATATTTTATTTCACCATCGTGTTCCTGAAATCCGCAAACCTTTCTGTGAATTCATCACTAAGTTTTTCAATCAGTTCTGAGTGCTTTTTATGTTTCACCGTATCAGACGGCGTTGTTGATAACGTAGTGAAACGGACAACTTTTTCCAGAATCAGCTGTTGCTGAAACAGCTTTATGAACGCTTGCATATGCTTGTACAATTTGTTGGCAAGTTCATCACTTCCTTGTAATTTTACATTTAAGTCTGCAAGATATTTAGTGATATCTGCTAGGAATGCCAAGTCATTCAACCACTCATCGTCATTCATGAAACTTGCATCTTTTACCCTCCCTCCCCCTTTTTTTGCAACGATGGTCTTTACTTCTTCAAGAGTGGCCAGAATCTGGCTAGTTTCGCCGCCCTGCTGAGCGAGCCAGCGAACGTAGTTGAAGTAAATTACATCACCTTTGAATGATTCTAATTCTGGAAGAAAGGTTTTCAACTGTCTGTGATTGAGTCCTTGGACCTTATAAATATTATTGTTGAAGCAACCTTTTCCACTACGTGTTGCATATCCATGGTTTTTGCATGCAGTTGCTATTGGTAAATGATGCAGTGGCATGCTGCGACATCATTGGGCACTGATTACAACATTAGATTTGCAAATCCATTATGCTTCCTTATCATCCTCGGGGCTACATCTGTTGTAATTCCACAAGCTATCTTCTGGAAGATTAAATTTCATTAAGACACATTTTGCCTCATCAAAAATATCTTTTCGAGTTGTTGTGCCTTTCAATGGACACAAGTTCAATAGTTCCTCAACGATTTCCAAAATTGCGGTGACTCTTCGTACATAAGAGAGATAAGATACATCGTAGATTATTCTTTGTGCTGGTATCGCTTATATCTGTACTTTCATCAAAGGCTAAGCTGTAAAATTGGCAAGATTTGAGTCTTTTAATAAGAGCGTTTTCGGTGTTGGTTGTTAAATCTTCTACTCTTCTAGTGACTGTCTGGTGTGAAAGATTCGTTTTATCAACCATCAACTTTTTATTAAGACATGCTACGGATGTACAAGCAATCTTTTACAAATTCTCCATTCGATAACGGTTTACCTCTCTCGGCTATTTCTTCAGCTACCAAAACTCTGCTCTTGGTAATCGTCTCAGAACTTTGGTTTGTAGCTTCAAAGGAAGATTGTTGCCTGACTATATTGTTCTTTAGAGAGTCCACTCGATCAATTCTTTCTTGGTCTGTTAGACCGTCATATTTGCATATTTGCTGACATGCTTTGTGGAACAATGACTCTTGGTATTATATTCTTTTACCACAGCAATGTTCTCTTGGCACACAATATGCCCCGTTACGCTCTCTAACAAAATATCATCGGTCTAAGTACCTGTAAAAGCTCTACATTCGGTTTTCCTTTTTTTGCATGTTTACACTGGAGCCGCCATATTTGGTGCGATGTATTTTACCAAGAGCTTCGCTGGATACTTAACTAATAAGAAAAACACTGATGTTTGACTAACACAATTACTTCTGTGAGAAAAACTTCCAATTGCAAAGACGATTTCCTAATGAAAACCTAAGAAGATAATCGTCAGCGAAACTAGCTTTCCGTGGAGCAGGTGGACAGTCGATACCTGATTAGCTGGAGAAAACAATGCTTCCAGTGACCGTGCTGACCTTTTCTTCTTCCCTCAACTGTTCTCTGGGCTATTTGTTTGCTCATTTGTGATTGGAAAAAAGGTTCCCCGCGAAAAAGGTTTCCTACTGTTCCTGCGGTTTTTGCTTATTTCTGAAGAATTTATTTTTCTACAATTTGTTTTTCTTTATTAAATCCTGGAATTTTTTAAATTCCGAACAGTAGCCGATGGGCCTATGTTGGACAACCCTGGTCTAAAACATACATGTCAAACAGGCTTTAATGTGTTTCTCAATATCAACGCTTCACGATCTATTCGCTCACACACGATCTCTCTACGTCTTCACAAACCTCTACATTCTCTTTAACATTCGGTGTCGTCATTTTTTGTTTCCGTAACTCACTCTCAACGTTGTGTGACGTATACTCTAATTTGAGCTTCATGTTTAGTTCCCGTGTTCTTATGCAAATTTGGCTTATTTCTCGTTGAGCCTTTTTCGGCCTGAACGCCACATTTTCTCTCTCGACGAATTTGTGTCTGGCAACTCTGACTACTAGTCTGAAGGCAGTTACGTACTCGAATTTTAGAGATAAGAGCTGATGCTTTGAGTGTGTTACTAGCACTTATTTGCCAAGGCTGTGTTCTAGGTCCAGGTACTTGCTAATCAATCTCACTTATTTTACGTTTACGATGTTTTGAGCACAATAGTTTGGATATCTTACGATTTGGTATTTACGATTGTAGCAAAGCGAGCGCAGTCTCATAAAACTGCTAAGTATAGAGAGGATTGTGTTTTACATCGATATTTCTAAAATCAAATTTATCGATTGAACGAAGAGTGTCTGACGAGTGGTATACTCCTGATAAAGGCAAATAAAGCGTGGACCTTGTAAGTACTGACTTATAAATTTTCCTGGACGTTATATTTTTTACAGTGCTTAATTAGCTCGTTCATGTTAAATTAAGCGTTACACCTGCAACGAAAAGTGAAACTTTATTCAGTAAACTTTCCAGTGAAGCAAGTTGTTTCGGAAAATTAAGCCTCAATGGGTAAACAGTACAGTGCTTCACAGCGAAGTGTTATGCTAGGGAAATAGTTAGAATCTACGAACAATTCCATAAATCAACTTATATACTTGCATTGGCGTCCGAACATTTTCGAACGTATTGTAAAAAGATGAGTACTTAACATCAAACACTATGCTACAACAGTGCTTTGGCAAAACAGTACTAGTCACACACAAAAACACCAACTCTAATGGCTCGCTTTAGACTACGTAATTGCCTTTTGTTTTTTGTCAGGGTTCCATAACACAAATACATCGAGAGAGAAACTGTGCTTATCAGTCTACAAAACGTTTAACGAGAGTAAACCAAATTTACGTACGAAGACAGGAACTAAAACTGAAGGTCAATTAGAAATCACGGTTGGCCAAATGTACATGCCGTTGGGAAAGTAATATTCCATTCTGTTAAAAAATGTTTACCCAAGAAGAAACTAAATTTACATAAGGGCATGGAAACAAAAAGGTAGGTTAAATACAGATATACACTATATTGACAAAAGTCACCGGACACCTAAAGGAGAAACACAACATAGCATTTATTGACATACATTAGTACGGTGTTGGTCCACCTTTGTCCTTAATGCATGCACTGACCCTTCGAGACTGGACAAGATTTTGGAAGACAGCGATAGGTATGCGCTTCCATTCAGTACAAAATGCTGCCGCTAACTGTTGCTTAATATTAGGCCTTGGTTCCGAACTTCTTATGCGGAGCTCTAATTCATCCCATAGGTGCTCTATGGGATTAAGATCAGGGCTGTGTGCTAGCCAGTCCACACACGAAACGGAATTATCCTGCTGGTACCAACAAGGCTCCATTCCATAGTATTGCCTCAGAATTGGTAGAGCATAATTGCCCAGGATATCGAGGTAGACGTGCTGGCTAACAGGTTTGTCCACGATAACTAATGGGCTGGGACCATACCATAAAAAACACCCCCACACGAGTACACTGCTATCTCCAAACTTGACCGTAGGAACAGTACACTGTGGTAAATAGCGTTCTCCCGGCTGCCTCCATAATCACACACGGCCATCAAACTGATGGATCGTGTTTCTCAATTATTCAGTCCATAGGACCCGTTTCCATTGATCTACGGTCCACGATAAATGTTTTTTACGCCATGCTAAACGACGAGTAGCATTCCGAGTGGAGATGAAGGGCTTATGAGCAGCCGCACGATCACGGTAACCTATGGAATTATGTTCTCTGAGAATGATATGTGTACATACCGAGGTTCCAGTATTTTTACTCGCCTGTACACTGAGATCTTGTGCAGTTCTCCGTCGATTAGCTATAACGACTCTCCTGAGGCTTCGACGTCCTCTATCGCTGATTTTCTTTCGTCTGCCGGTACGTTTTGCTGCTTCAGGCACACCATGTGTCTTCCAAGTATTCAGTACATCCAAAACGGTTGACTTCGGTATGTTTAAACGCCTTTCGGTTTCTTTTATGGACAACCCACTAATATAACACTCAACAGTCTTTCCTTTCTCAAAGTCAGTTCTCTCCCGCCACGAAATTTTTACTCAACCTCACAGTGCGATATGATCGCGGTCAGCTGGAGGCTTGTTTTCATACATCTTGACAACGCAACGGATTCGTTCATTTGCTTTTGAAAGGGTGTCCGGTGACTTTTGTCAATATACACATGTCATTAGGCAAAATATTTTAAAACTAAAGAAAAATGAACCAATCTTACCAGCAAATGAATCCCATTAAATCTAGCTGCGGGAAAAAAATCCAATTGCTGGGAAACAGTGCAGTAGAATCGCTTATATCTTTAGCGGCTTGAAATATTCATTTCATGAATTTCGGGTGAAACTCAAATGAGAATTACTTCCTTGTAAAATATGACGCAATATATTTCCGTTTTGATACTTGTGAAGTTTATTTAAAAAATAAGCGCTCCGTTGTAACATTTGAAGGGTTTATGTACATATTCCGAGTGATTATTTCATTAGGTAACTCTCATAATTGTGGCTACGGGAAGAAACTGTAAAGTAAATACATTTTAAACAATAATTACGAAAAAAGGAGTGCACTTACGGCAAGCGGAATTTGTCGTAACATTTCGTAAACTAAGGAAATTTGGTATATGAATGCACCAAATCCTAAGTTCATGAATATGGTTTCGGAATCTACTGCTGACATACTGACTTTGCAATAACGTGTCTGAAGTACTGAAATGTAACATCGGAATCCACCGAAACGATTTGAACTTGTTATAACTTCTTCAAAGCACTGAAATATGGTATCCATCAGAAAATGCACTAATTTGTACTTGAATTAACTTGTCTAAAGCACCGAAACAGTGCATCGGAGTTCACTAAAGATAAACTGAACTTGTGTAGTAACTAATCTCAATCGTCTAAATGTGGCACTAGAATCCACTGAAAACAATGCAGACTTAGCTTAACTTATACAAAATTCAAAATATAGCATCGGATTGCACCTGGAGAAGTTGGGCTTGCAATTACTTACCTGAAGCACCGAAGTGTGGCATCGGAATCCACTAAATCAATTACTTACCTGAAGCACCGAAGTGTGGCATTGGAATCCACTAAATCAATTACTTACCTGAAGCACCGAAGTATGGTATCGGAATCCACTAAACACAAGTTGGCCTTGCAGTAACTTATCTCAACCACTAAAATGTGGCACCGGAATCCACAAAAGACAATTTCGACTTGGTATAACATCTAACATCTCTAAAGAATATAAATTGGGCATAGAATGCACTGAACACAATTTGGACTTGTCAGAAACGCCTAAATATAGCATCCGTTACTTATTCAGCTTTACGAAAGTGAGAGATGAAAGTTTTAAAAACAATTTCTCCTCGGTAGGAACATTTCTCTTGATTTTAGGTAAAACTTTGAAAACATGACACCAGCTGTCTATTTCAGATGTGTAAATTTTAAAGGCAACGAGGCAGTTCTTGCCTTTCACCCATTTTAATCACATTAAGTAGAAGAATCGGCGAGAAGCAGAACTGATTTTGCATATGTTGGTTCACGTGTTCCTTGAATGTAATAAATAAATAATGATAAATCTTCCTTTCTTACGAAAAGATTGTCCAGTTCAGGATTCCATGAAACCTTCAATATGCTTATACAGTAGGTATTTAGTGACGTAATACAGTTTATGCAAATCTCCAAGCTTCCGATCTTCACTGGTAGACATGCTAAAGGAAGTTGTTAGATATACAGTCGTTTTATACCTTGAAAAACGTTCTCAATAGAAAGCAAAAGCTTGAAGATTTGTGTATTACGCCACTGAATAAGCTGATTTATACAGCGCCACATGCGTACTGAACTTCTACAGTTTTGTGTACTGTTTACAGATACTCCATGAAAACCATTCTCGCATGCAATCGTTATTACAGTAATTATATCACGTCTGAGTGTTCCATTTTGTAGACAAAACTGAAGGTTAACGTCGAAATTTTTATTCTCAGGGTATATGAAAGTGTCAAATTAGGCAGTTCCTTCCATGGTACACTTCCTGACAGAGAAAATGCCACACCACATAGACGTTAACGCAGCGCCATTCAAACTGCAGGGTGGGTGCACACGTACAAGTTATGCAAATGATTGCATTTGCAGGCCAATCGCACGAACTGCGCGCGGGACGTAAGCGAACAACCAGCCCGTGAGACCATCAGTCGAGACGTCGTCACGGTAGCGAGTAGTGAGTGGTTCTGCTGTAACCGTGTCTCGAGCACTAACAAGGGGTGCCAATGCTGTTAAAACTCCGTCGTGCGCGATTTCGTCGAATGTATGAGTTCATGAGAAGTGTTATCGTAAGCCTTCGTTCCGCCGGATGGTCCTTGGTTCGTATTGCGAAAGAAACTTAAAAAAATGGAAAGAAACTTTTGAAAAAATTTTATGAACTCATACAATTTTTATGAACTGATACAATTTTTTATGAACTCATACAATTTTATGAACTCCTACAATTTTGGCCACTACTAAAGTGATCCAAATATATATAATATCATTGATGGCATCGACTTTTCTAAATACCAACTGTCCAACATGAAGTTGGACAGTTGGTATTTAGAAAAGTCGATGCCATCAATATGATGTGAACCAGAAGGGCCTATCCGCCAAGGCTAAATTTTTATTGATAACATCAACTCGTTTAGATCCAATTTATTTTCTTCACTGATCCAATTGTTTACTTTTGTACTAATAGTTTTCTTCACTGATCCAATTTACTGATCCAATGATCCAATGTACTAATAGTTTTGATCAGTGAAGAAATGTACTAATAGTTTTCTTCACTGATCCAATTTACTGATCCAATGATCCAATGTACTAATAGTTTTGATCAGTGAAGAAATGTACTAATAGTTTTCTTCACTGATCCAATTTATTGATCCAATGTACTAATAGTTTTGATCAGTGAAGAAATGTACTAATAGTTTTCTTCACTGATCCAATTTACTGATCCAATGTACTAATAGTTTTGATCAGTGAAGAAATGTACTAATAGTTTTCTTCACTGATCCAATTTACTGATCCAATGATCCAATTTACTGATCCAATGATCCAATGTACTAATAGTTTTGATCAGTGAAGAAATGTACTAATAGTTTTGATCGGTTCCATATTATTGCCACTGATCCAATGTACTAATAATTTTCTTCACTGATCCAATTTACTAATTTGTTTTCTTCACTGATCCAATTTACTAATTTGTTTTCTTCACTGATCCAATTTACTAATTTGTTTTCTTCACTAATCCAATTTGTTTTCTTCACTGCTCTTCAACAATATGATTGTTTGAAAGATCTTTTAGTTTCTTACGGACGGCTGGACAGCAAACCAATGATAACATCAACTCGTTTAGCGCATCTAGGTTTATCTGTACATATGAACTCATACAATATTTATGAACTCATACAATTTTTATGAACTCATACAATTTTTGTAGTGTGTTTAAAATGGAAAAAAACTTTTGAAAGAAACGAAAGAAACGTTTGTTCGTATTGCGAAAGAAACTTAAAATAATGGTCCTTGGTTCGTATTGCGAAAGAAACTTGTGCCACAACCGTCGGTTGTATTTGTAGACAGTGATTCCAGGAAATATCTATGCAACGTCGTAGGGGGGACTGGAGCACGGTGACTGACGTCCGAGCGTACCGATCGTTGCATCCGACGTCATGCCATAGCGGATCCACAGTCCACAACGGCCGACATTTTGCAGAGTGTACGGGGAGTCTTAGATGCTCCGATATCGACGCGGACAGTGTCGCGCCGATTGGCTGAGTCTATTTTTCTGTCCAGCCGTCCGTTGCGAAGGCTACCCTTTCGTCACCGCTTGGCGTGGTGTCGCTCCAGAGCTGCGTGGGGTGCCGAATGGAACGGTGTGGTATTCGGCAACGAATCGCGGTTCTGTCTCTTCACGAATGATCGAGGTGTGAGAGTCTGGAGGTGACGTGGCCTACATATGGGTTCCCCTCCATTGTGGAGCGGCCGGCTCGGCAGCGTCGAATCATGGTGTGGGGTGCTATCAGCGCCAACAGCCGCTCACCTCTGGTACGCATTACGGGCACAATGACGGCACGCTGCTATGTTGACGAGGTGCTGCTGCCCGTGGCACTACCGTACCTGCAGTGCATTTGAAACGCAGTTTTTCAACAGGATAACGCCCGGCCGCACATTGCTCGGATTAGCCTGAATGCTTTACACGGTGTGCGGATGCTTCTGTGGCAAGCACGGTCCCCCGACCTCTCGCCAATCGAACATCTGTGTGACACGACTGGACGTTGATTGAGTACCCTCTCACCCTGCAAAATGAAGATAAACTGTGAAATCGGATCTACACCACATGGTCCATGATTCCCCAGGACTCTATTCGGACTCTCATTGCCTCAATGCCACGTCGGGTTCAACGATGTGTCGCCCAAAATGGGGACCACACTCCTTATTGATCATCATGTATACTCGCCCACTGGAGCCTAGTCTGTATGTGACAATTAAATCATTTGTTCAGGACCTACTTGGCTATCTGTGTGTGCAGTTTGGTCTGTTTTCGAGCATTCCTTCATGGTGTGGCATTTTCTCTGTCAGGCAGTGTGTTTCTTTCACAGAAGCAGTTATCTCTCCTACTTGTGCTAAAGAAGACAAATTTCTTACTTTTGCGTCCCGGAATATAAGGTTCTGTGCCTTCTTTGAGAACCGGAGGTCATTTCTTCATGGATTTCTGCGATGTCTGTGTCTAAGACTAGCTTATATCTGAGATGGAATTGGTTTTGTGTGACAGAGAATTTACAACGAGGGGCAGAAACCTTAACCAACGTACTCTGTTTGCTCAGACTCCTGTACGCATACGAGGTGTTGTTTGATTGGTTGTTTTGTATTTAACGGCTCAACGGTTTCAATGGGCCAAAGAGCGCCGACGCGTACGAGTTGTTGCTGAAATATTACGACTCTGTCGCTCACTTTTTGTCATTGATTTTGAAGTATCTAGTTGTCCCGGACGTTCGTCGTCTTTAATGTCCTTTTTTTTTTTTTTTTGATTGAAGGTTTAACGACCACCGTGAGCAACTCAATGGGCTATAAGCAGTCGCCCGTCCCTAATTTAGGGTCACTGGTTCCAGGGAAGGGAGAGAGCCAGTGCCGTAAGACAAACACAACATCCATGCCTCACCGGGATTCGAACCCGGACCCCTTTCGGACGAATGATCAGAGGCCATCGCTTAGACCACTGCGCCACCGGGGCGGCAATGTCCTTTTGGACTTCACTGAACACCCAATGCCACGAAAAGAACATGCGCTGTGAGAAGAATTCTCCCCCGTACACCTCGCCTAATATACCAAAAGATTAGGTAAACAATTTCTCTAATTTCGCAAGAAATGTCACGTTTATCCATTGCTTATTTCTTGAATTCGGAATTTTCTCGACGTGCTACGAACAACACATGTGCATTCATTGGCACGTGTCTTCGAACCAATGCCAAGAGCGAGTGAACTTTGCATTTCCGGTTATGCAGAGTTCAAGGTCACCAACCCGGTGGCGCAGTGGCCTAAGCTACGGCTTCTGATCTTTCGTCCGAGATGGGTCCGGGTTTAAATCCCGTTGAGGCATGGATGTTGTGTTTGTCTTACGGCGCTTACAACCGCTTATGGCGCTGGCTGTCTCCCTTCCCTAGAAACAGCGGCCCTAAATTAGAGACGGGCGACTGCTTATAACCCACTGAGTTGCTCACGGTGGTCGTTAAACCTCCCAAAAAAAAAAAAACAGTCCAAGGTCAATGGCCTCTCACTCACTTTCGACTTGCACCGTGCGTTTCCTTCGCCGCAAACAGCGTCTGGTCATTTCTTGGTTGAATTGCGCATGCGTATGATAGAGAGTGAGGTGAACTTCGGATTTCCGTTTATGAAATGTCCCGAACGACTGGAATTCTTGAGTAGAATTAAGGGAATGCTGGTTAAGATCCTTCTGAGAGGAGATGGAGTTTTCTGAAGTGCATTTTTCGTTTTTTTTTTTTTTTGAAGGTTTGTAGACCACCTTGAGCCACTCAATTGGATATAAGCAGTCGCCCGTCCCCAATTTAGGGCCACTGGCTCCAGGGAAGGGATAGAGCCTGTGCCGTAAAACAAACACAACATCCATGCCTCACCGGGATTGGAACCCAGACCCATCACAGACCAACTGTCAGTAGCCATCACTTAGACCACTGTGGCACCGTGGCGGACTGAAGATTATTAACACGCTATTGGGACTCGCATTTCGTCATTTTCTTCAGATATCTCCTCAAGTTTTTTTTTTTTTTTTTTTTTGATTGGAGGTTTAACGACCACCGTGTGCAACTCAATGGGCTATAAGCAGTCGCCCGTCCCTAATTTAGAGTCACTGGTTCCAGGGAAGGGAGAGAACCAGTGCCGTAAGACAAACACAACATCCATGCCTGACCGGGATTCGAACCCGGACCCCTTACGGGCGAATGATCAGAGGCCAGCGCCTTAGACCACTGCGCCACCGGGGCGGCTCTCCTCAAGTTTAACAGCAGACGTCAAGTTTGCCGTGCCAACACACATACACCTTCCACGTACTTGATTTGGAATTTCATGAAGGACAACCCCCCTCCCCTTTTTTTTTTCATTGAACATGTTTCTTTTAGTGATTTATTGGTCCTGGTGGTACAGAGACATAACAAACAGGCAGACATAGACAAGATGCAAATGTTTCACATCAACAAGTACGAATCAAACATGGTTTTTAGAGTATGCTAAATGACCAATGTACACAGAGAGCCAGTGTTGATCAAGTAACACATTGAGAGCCAGCGCCGAAAGACAAACACAAACATCCATGCGAAAGACAAACACAAACAGCCGCCCCGGTGGCACAGTGGTCTAAGGCGTTGGCCTCTGATCATTTGTCCGTAAGGGGTCCGGGTTCGAATCCCGGTCAGGCATGGATGTTGTGTTTGTCTTACGGCACTGGTTCTATCCCTTCCCTGGAACCAGTGACCCTAAATTAGGGACGGGCGACTGCTTATAGCCCATTGAGTTGCTCACGGTGGTCGTTAAACCTCCAATCAAAAACAAAAAAAAAAAAAAAACACACAAACATCCATGTCTAAAGACAAACACAAACATCCATGCGAAAGACAAACACAAACATCCATGCGAAAGACAAACACAAACATCCATGCCTCACCGGGATTCGAACCCGGCGGCCCCATCACGGACCAATAGTCAGAAGCCATCGCTGTGGCACCGGGTCGGCCTGAAGAGTATGGACACGCTACTGGGTTCACGTTTCATCATTTTCTTTAGAGATTTTTCTAACTTTTACAGCAGAGGTCAAGTTTACAGTGCCAACACACATACACACCTTCCACGTACTTGATTCAAAATTTCATGAAGGACAACCCTCCCCCCCTCTCCTTTTTTTTTATTGAAGGTTTAATTTTCACCGTGAGCGACTCAATGGGATATAAGCAATCTCCCGTCCCTAATGTAGGGTCACTGGTTCCAGGGAAGGGAGAGAGCCAGTGCCATAAGTCAAACACAACATCCATGGCACACCGGAATTCAAACCCGGACCCTTCTGGGACGAATGATCATACGCCAGCGCTTATATCACTGCGCCACCGGGGCGGCACCACTTCCTCGTTGGCAAAGTAACATTTACAAGATCTCAGAGTTTCAGCGATTGTTTATTGAATACAAATGGATTCCCAACTTAAGTTTCAATGTCGTAACAACCTAATCGGATCAAGGAACTTTGAGTGAAAATACAGCCCTAAAAATGGAACACTTGGAATAAAACAGTTCGTTGCTCCATAAAGCGATTTGAGTCTTAAATTCCTCGACAATCATTGCGTTCTCGATTTGAAATGGCGAAATGGGTAGAAGAATTCTATGAAAGCAAGAAAAGAAGGTTTTTTCTGACAAAACCGGTAATATGATGCTGGCCGTTATTACGAGATAGAAAAATATTTTCTCCAGCAAAAATAAAGAAAAGTCCATCAATCTCGACAGGATTTATTTCGTGTGCTACCTAGAAGGCGAAGCCGATCTTTTGTGATCTAAAAGCTTGATGTTCTGTCCTGCAGACACAGTTGGATGAGTTCTGTGTAGTTTCCACCAAAGATTTCTTCTCAGTAAATCCATTAGTGGTATTAAGGGAGACTGCTGAGCGTAGTCGTCTTTACGAGGATTTCCCACCAGTACTTTTTCTCTCTTTTTATCTACAGCGATATCAGAAGTCTCCGAAGACCCATTTATTATTATATAAGCTTTGCAATTAATTACGAAGTTAACAAGTTTAAGTAACTTTCATTCTTCCTTAGATAATATTTATGTTACGTATAATTCGCTTTCTTGTATTGAAAATTTTTCTTGCTTGTTGCTCCCATGCAGAGAGATATTTTGAATCTTAGTTCATTCAAGTTTCGGATTATCTTCAACAAATCCATTTCAAATAGAAGTCTGAGAAATTCTGCATTTCTAAAGAATGCATTAAGCTACCATCGAAAAGGAACAAAAGCTGAAATTATTGGCCTACGTACAAATTAAACGTATAATGGGTCAATGTAATCTAAAAATACATAATCGATAACCCCATGTGAATGCATCGCCACGCAATTTAAAATCTCATATTTAATTGTTTTGCAGTCTGGTTCACCCACATGGCATTCTAAGTTAGGGGTTTTCTTTCATCGTGAAAGACCCAGACACACAAAAATTCAAGTTTTGATGTTTGCGTTAACCCCTATAGCGGTTTTGATAGAACTTGGCCAAAAATCGATTTCAAAGTGATTTCTCACCTAGATAAAAGGATAAAAATAAATACATAATTCAATTTTTTTCTTATCTAAATTTTAGAACCTGAATTGTTTGTAAGAAGACCGTTTGCAATTTATCCAGTGGATAAGTTTAGTTCTTTTCTGTAAAACGAAATCAAGTACATCTCAGAGGTAAATTCTTTCTAAAGGATATCTTGTACTACACTGAAGAGCAATTGAATTACAGACAGTTGGCGTTCTGCAAATTTGGCGCTGTGGGCGTCCCTGTAAACGGAAACGACATGACGTATGCAACTATCCGACAATATAAGGAGTGATGCGACGGGAATCAGTAAGAGTCTGACGCAGTATGAGTAAGATGAAGGATCTAAGCGCATTTTATCGTGGGCAAATTGTCGGGGCCCGACGAATGGGTCACTCCATCTCGGAAGTCGTGCAGGCACTGGGATTTTCACGAGGCACTGTGTCACGGGTGCACCGTGAATGCATCGGATCCAGTAAAACCATCCCTGCAAGGGCCAAATGCCGTGCACAACAGCGTGTGGATGAGCGGGGTCATCGTCGGCTAGCTCACATTGTAACAGCG
Source organism: Macrothele yani (assembly GCA_039090855.1). NCBI lineage: Eukaryota > Metazoa > Arthropoda > Arachnida > Araneae > Macrothelidae > Macrothele > Macrothele yani. The sequence goes on from CM077004.1 coordinate 41,469,900, forward strand.
GATAGACGGGCCACACTACAAGAAATCACGCGGCAATTTAACGCTGGTGCACAAAAACGTGTAAGCAGCCATACCATCCAGAACCATCTCCTCGCTATGGGGTACAGAAGCCATCGTCTCACGAGGGTACCGTGAGACACATCACAGGGTGCAAAGATTAGCACATCACAGGGTGCAAAGATTAGCATGGGCGCGGGAACCTCGACACTGGACCCTAGACATGTGGGAAAATGTTGCCTGGACTGATGAGTCTAGATTCACGTTGGTACATGCGAATGGCATGATACGAGTACGGCGCAAATCGCATGAAGCGATGGATCCTTCTGGCCAGCAGGGCACTCTTCAAGCTGGTGGGGGTGGCATTCTCGCCTGAGGACTGTTTACGTGGACTGAAATGGAATCCCTGGTACGTGTGACATCGTCCCTCACAGGTCAACGTTACCGGGATATCCTGGACGACCATTTGCTCCCGTTTGTGCGTCTTCAACATCCCACTGGGGACCTCATCCTGCAACAAGACAATGCAGCTCCCGTTTGTGCGTCTTCAACATCCCACTGGGGACCTCATCCTGCAACAATGGTTGGATGAACACTCCACCGACGTGACCTCGCTTCCTTGGCCAGCTAGGTCACCTGACCTCAATCCCATCGAGCACATCTGTGAATCCATCGAGAGAGATGTTCGAGGCTCTGACCCCTTTCCATCAAATCTTCGTGAACTGTGGGAGCTTGTTCAGCGGTCGTGGATCTGTATGGCTTCCCAACGCTTCCGGTGTCTTGTCGAGTCCATGCCGAGACGAATCGCCGCCGTCATCAGGGCGAAAGGTGGTGCTACACGTTACTAGACGGGTATCTCTAATTCAATTGCTCTTCATTGTATGTGTACCTCTCTCTCTCTCTCTCTCTCTCTCCCTCTCTCTAAAAAACTGAATCTACTTCTTCAAGACATTCAAGCTGAGTGAGTCACAGAATTCCACAAAAATTCTTTTCCAGGAATATTTCTTCATCTCAGAACACCTCTTATCTGTCCGATTACCTGTAACCGTCACAAACTTCCCATAGACTGTGCTATTATTTTTTTCCTTCTTCTGAAAAACGTTATATTTAGTTTTCACAACAGCCAGTTCAGTCACCAAAATAAACGCTTTGCACAACGGGCACTTTGTGCTCAGTTTATCCTTAGATCACCTTCTTGCCTTCGAGCAGACTACTGATATCCTTTTTTTTTTTTTTTTTTTTTGAAAAGAACTACGACACGTTTGTTTTTTTACCTGGATGCCGATGGGTTCCTGGTTGGATTTTAGTAACTCCGATATTAATTTGAATATTTTACAATATATTAATTTGTATAACTGCATCTTCTAAGCTTATATTTCTATATGATTAAGGCCTCTGAATATTCATTTCTTTTATGGTATCAATTTTCTTTGTATTGTGCCGAAATTGACCCTAGCCAGATCTTCTTCATTACCTTGTTTTCACTAGCTGCTTTGTACGTATGTAGCTTTGTTGTGAGTAATAAAGAAATCAGTTTTTACAATCTGTCCCTCAGCTCATTATCGATTTAACACTATGTCCAACGGCATATCATCTCTTTCACAATCCTTCTGATGGCCTGTCCTCGATTTGACAATCTGTCCAACCCCAGATCACTCTTTTCACAATCTTTCTGATGGTCCGTCATCGGTTTTACAATCTGGACACCAACGTATCATCGATTTCACAATCTATCCAACGGCACCATCATCTGTTTAACAATCTCTTCGATGGCCCATCATCGGTTTCACAATGTGTGTTCGAAGGCTTATCATTTGTTCACCATCTGCCCGCCAGTGCATCATCTGTGTCATAATCAGTCCTTCAACCCATCATCTATTTCACAACCTGGTCCGACGGCCCGTCATTAGTTTCACAATCTGGCCGCCATCTCATCATCGTTTTCACAATCCGTTCAACGGCCCATCGTCGATTTCACAATCTGTCAGACAGCACATCATCGGTTTCACAATACGGCAGACGGCCCTCATCGGTTTCCCATTTCGTTCGTCAACTCATTATTGATTTCACGATCTGTTCCTCAGCTCATCATGGGTTTCACAATCTTTTCGACTGCCCATCAGCGGTTTAACAATCTTTCCGTCAGAACGTCATCGCTTTCACAATCTGTTCGTCGTCCGAAATTTCCGCCTATAGAACTTTGACTAGAAAGCTGCTCGCTATACATCAGGTAGATGTAACGGTGTTTAAAATCGTGCAGGTGTTTAAAGATTTTTGAATAAAGATTTTTAATATGGTAACCCCAGTGCCACCGTTGAGGGTTCCATTCCTGAAAAGCCTTGGGGATTGCAAATTCGCTATTTGTAATTGTTAAGATCTTATCCTTAAAATAGAGTTTGTAGTACTGAAGTCCCAATCAAACCTATTACAATCACTGACACATTATTTAAAAAACTGAATAATTACCTCTCCCATATAATAACCTGTTACTTCAATGTATTTCTTCCAATTTGTCAATAGGTTTCGAATTCCGTCCTTAAAAAAATTCAGGAATTTGTTTTGAAACCACTGGCGTACTGCTCTCTTCACTTCTTCGTCAAGTATGAATTGACGGCCCTATCCGGAGAGAGTTGCACAGTGTGGGTGTTATGGCACAGCAGCGTCACACAAGCCACACATCACTACCTAGCAAGCGAGCCGCACATCACAACCGTGAATACGAATCGCCGTTTTGAGTGGTTTGTCTCCCGTCGTTTCTGGACTGTGGGCCACTGGAAAACTGTTCTTTGGAGTGATGAGTCACCCTTTTCATTCTTCCAATTCGATGGGCGTTTTTCAATTTGGAGACAGCCCGGTGAACGATTTTCGTCGGACTGTTTTCTTCCAACTGTTAAGTTCCGCGGGGGCTCCATCGTGGTACGGAGTTGTTGTTAATGGATACGACACGGCACTTAGTTATTTACCACCGGTGCCGCACGATTGGTTGAATAACGATTGGTCGACATAACGATTGGTCGACAGTAACGATTGGTCGGCAGCACGATTGGTCGACATAACGATCAGACGACCGTAACGACTAGTCGACAGTAACGATTGGTCGACAGCACTATTGGTCGACATAACAATCAGTCGACCGTAACGACTAGTCGACAGTAACAACTGGTCAACACCACGATTGGTCGAGAGGATTATGGTTTACATTCGCAGCGGATTATGGTTCAGAGGATTATGGTTTACATTCGCAGCGGTACCTCTCAAAACGTAACGTTCCTTTTTGGAAATAATATCTTTTAGAATGTAGTCCTCAGAACGTACAGCATTCATATTATTTCCAAATAGGCCCCGTGTCATCTTTTGTACTCTACGTAAAATCTATATAGAGGGCCTTCTGAACGATGTTATTTCCGAAAGGGCCTCGGGGCACTTCAGGTATAGGTGCCTTGGGGAAACTGTCACACATAATTCGGAAACTCGGAAAATTGCCACACATTCAAAGCGTTTCTCGGACGAACGGCGATTTGTGCTCGTCCCCTTAATAAAAATCATGTGGCAATTTTCCGGTGGGACAGTTTTTCTGTGTGTGGCAATTTTCCGGGTTGCTGAAAGATGTGTGGCAATCTTCCGGTGGGGCAATTTACCGCCAAACTGTTTGTACTTCTTCAAAAAAAATGTTTCCAAGTTCCGTTGACCATTTTATGTCGACCAATGTCGACTAATCGTTATATCGACCCGTCGTTACTGTCGACCATTGTCGACTAATCGTTATATCGACCAGTCGTTACTGTCGACCAATCGTTATGTCGATCAAACGAGCTGTCGACCAATCGTTACTGTCGACTAATCATTACTGTCGACCAATTGTTACTGTCGACTAACCATTTCTGTCGACCAATCGTTATGCCTAACAGCCGTTATGTCGACTAACCATTTCTGTCGACCAATCGTTATGCCGACCAATTGTTATGTCGCCCAATCGTGTGTCGGCCAATCGTTATGTCGACCAATCGTTACATACCCATTTACCACAAACCATGAACTCTTAGTGTACCTCGACGTTCTGGATAATTCTGCTTTACCAGCAATGTCGCAGTATTATGGAAATGACTCTTGTCTCTTCCAACACGGTCGAGCTCCCCTCAACACTGCATGGCGTGCGCAGTACTGGTTTCTTGAAAATGATGTGGAATTGTGATCCTGTCCTGCTCAGAGTCCTGATCTTTATCCCATAGGACACCTCTGGAATGAACTGAAGCGACGGATACGAAATCTACCATAACGACCGTCTTCGCTCTCCACTCAGCTTTACAGGACAAATGGCGAACCATTCTTGTCCAGACCTACCGGAAATTGGTTGATAGTATGCCCGGACGTATTGCCGCTGTCGTACAAAAAGAAATGTACCGACTACCTAATAATTGCGATAATAAATCCATTTGTCCCCAAACTTTGCAGTATCCGAACGCTTTTGAGAATATAGTGTATTCCTGTATTCAAGAGGAAATCCCAAGCAACGAGGTCCTTGCTACACTAAGGATGCACCAGCAGAGTAAACAAAGATGAAAGTTTAAATAGGTACTATACGTACCATTGGTCTTAATATCACCTTTTCACCCTTTTAGAGTAACCCGGACATATATAAATCTGGTTCATAAGACATCCCATAAAAAAAAAAAAAAAAAAAAAAGGTTTTACATGCGCGCTGCTGGGTTTTTTTTTTTTTTTTTTTTGTTCTTTCGATTTATGTCGCCAAGTTTCAACAATTCCACTTGCATGTACCAAGTGGAGCTTTTGGCCTTTGCCCAAGAAGGTCCTAGGGTCAAATGTTGATGACACGGGGAGACCACACGTCCATGTAGGATGGCGTGTTCATTAGTTCTCTCCTCCCCTCCCAACTGCGACTGGACTCCCTAAATACATGATCTCCATACTTGTAAGTTGACCGAAGGATGGTTGCGGTCTAACACCTTCCTTGAGGTGGAAAAGAAGTGGTAGATATCCCTGGTACTCTTTGTAGATAATTTATGCATCGTTCGCACGCCAAAGATCTTTGTGGGTGTGAAACGAAACGAGTGAGTGTTATTGAAATGTCCGACGCGAAGGAGCAGTGGATACAGGCCCCCCCCCACCACAGCGAAATGGAGTCACCCACAGGTGTTGCGGGTATTACGTCACAGAGTTACTATAAATAGCTAGCACGTGTGTGAAGAACAAGGTTCAGGCGTGGTTTGTTTGGACGTAATGTGGCTTGCAAAGGAAACATGCAGACGCCGGATTTGAGAGTCATCTTCCTGTATGAATTTAAACTTGGCCATTCTGCAGGAATTGCCGCTCGAAACGTTTACAAAGCGTTTAGGGAGATCACAGCCAACGAACGAACCATTCGGCGATGGTTTGTGAAGTTTCGAAGCCGAGATAAGGACCTGCAAAACGAAACACGTGATCACCGACCTGTTGCTATTTCTGACGATGTTCTGTTACGTGTGGCTAAGGCTGACCCCCGAAAAACGTGTCGTGAGATAGCGGTAGAGGTAGATGTCCACCACACGTCAATTGTTCGGCATCTGGCTAAGCTGGATAAGGTCAAAAAGCTGGACATATGGCTGCCGCATGAGTTGACAACTGCCAACAAGACTAGGCTTCTGGAAGTCTGCACGTCGATGCTTGCCAGGAATAAGCAGGAAATCGAATCGTCACCCGCAACGACAAGTGGATCCTTTATGATAATCGGAAACGATTTTCACAATGGTTAAGCAAGGCACAGACTGCTGGACGGCATCCTAAGTCACCCCTAAACACCAAGAAGATTATGTTCCTTGTCTGGTGTTCTCCACAGCCGGGATAATTCATCGGAGTTTCTTGGCGAATGGCCAAATCATCACTTCAGAACATTATTGTGCTGAATAACCCCAGATGTACTGGAAATTGATGCAGAAACAACCGGCTTTGGTCAACAGACATGGTGTTCTTCTGCTCCAGGACAACGCTTGCCCTCATATCGCACAAGAAACGATGCTGACACTAAGTGCCTTAGACTATAAAGCACTGCCTCATCCTGCCTAATACCCGCACTTGTCTCAGACGGACTATCATCTGTTTCGTCGCCTGGATCACTTCCTGTCCGGGAAACAGTTCACGACAGACCACGAGGTTCAACGTGCAGTTGATGACTTCTTCGGGTCCCAGCCACAAGACTTTTTTCATTCCGGGATCATAGCTTTGCCGGAGAGATGGCAACTATGTGTCGATGCCGAGGGGGATTATTTTGCCTAGGTAAGTTGTCCTAGGCCGTCCACGTGTGCTGTTCCCTTGCCGGACATTTCATTCGAACCAACCCAATATTTGCGTGCAACGCAATGCATTTACGCGCCTCAGTCATGACCATATCAAACCACAGTCCGGTACATACAAAGTGGAATGAAATCATACCAACCAACAATAAGGTTTACTAATTCCTGATCTTGAGAGGCACTTAGGTAGGTCGATTAATGAATGTTATGATCGTAAAACCAATAAAAGAAGATATGTGTCATAAAAGTAAATATTTACTAAGCTATGGCAGCGGCAATGATAAGTATTTCGACGATTTAGTCTTTTAAAAACAATTTTTATTTTTATTTTTATTATTATACTTGTCCGTAACCCGTGCCATGCACGGTTGAAAAAGCTGTGGCTGAAATTTTTTCTTGTCATATAACACGAATTGTAATAAAATGCGTAACTATAATAAACGGTTGAATTATTAATGGCAGTGTATAAGATGGGTCACCAACGACAAAGTTTTCGTAATAATCCCATTTATTTTTATTTTCGAACTACTCGTATACGAATTTAACGATGACGTTCCTCATTAATGTATAAACATGTGCTTACCCGTCGTTGTCGGGCTTACATTGGAGTATTGGGGTATTCTTTCAGTGACCCGAAATAATAATATGTCTAGATAACTACACAATGGAGTTAAATATTTGTTTGGTTTTAACAATTTTTTTTTGTGTCATTATCTATAACTAATATATAAAGAGTGAAACTTTGTTTGTGTGTTTGAGGTAATCTCGAAAACTACTGAACAGATTCGGATAATTCTTTCACCGTTGGGAAGCTTACTTCTTTCCGGTGGACATAGACTATTTGGTTTATCTATACTAATATTAATAATATGTAAAGAGAGATGCTTTGTTTTTGTTATAATGAATAAAATTCTCCGTCATTTTTGGTCTACGCCGGGATTCGAACCCGAGTCCGCTTATTCTGGAATAAGTCGCTCTACCAACTGAGCTACGCAGACGTTCATTCTGACTCCTATCTGCCTGTATGTCGTGTGCGTCCTGCTGGCAGGTACGTCACATCTCCCCCCCGAAAGAGGGCCGGGGGCATGGCCCACGGGTCAGCCGTGACCATGAATCGTTGCAGGCAGCCATCCACTGTAGAACGTGCACTTGAGAACTCCCAGTCAATCTGGTGTGTGGAATGCAACGTCACCCACATTTATTGTTCGAAGCGCTGGAGAAGGGATTCTCTGATTTTTCCTATCTCGCGGTGTGGAAATAAAATCACACCATTGCGAGATTTTGAACGGTCGGGTCATCCGTCCCTGTTCGGGCGCCAATTATAATGAATAAAATTCTCCGGCTGGACGTGTAGTGCAGGAAAGCTTACGTTAAGTCACGTTAGGGTTATTGAAAGGTTACTTGACGTAGCTAAAGTGTGCTTAATCTTCAAAGTGCAAGAGTTTGTTTAGGTAAGACACGCACGTGCAATAAATTCCAAGAATATGGAATTTATTTTTTACTCAGCTTTCCTCATTATCTTGAATATCAGTAATATAACTTCAGTTTTAGTACATTAGTACCTTGAAAGGCTCCTTATTAGAGCGGTAAACACAATATACCCTGAACTTAACGTAAACACTCAATGAAATAGACTTAACGGCCAGACAGAGGTCTGACAATAAAATGAACTAAGTAAACGTACTCACTTTTAACCTTTTATTGGGGAGCTCCTGGTATTACTCAAATACACACTCCAAAATAACACAACTACAGATAGCCCGAACTTTCGTACTAACGTAGAAACGTAGGTAAATCGCATATCAATAATCACGAAGAACCTATCACGTATAAAACGAAGCTCTCTGGTATACTTGAGCGCGCCTATATATATATGTACTGCATACCACCACGTCATGACTTACACTCGTTGCCACATATCATTCAGCTGGAGAAATAACATCTCGTTAAGTGAGAAGATAATTTGCATAGGAAAATAAAATAACAAGAGATAGTAAAATCAAAAAGAAACTGAATCTAGAGTATACGTTACATTGTGTTTGAGGTAATCTCGAAAACCACTTAACCGATTTTAATAATTCTTTCACACTTGGGAAGCTAATTTCTTTCCAATGGACATAGGTTATTTCCTTTATTTTTTATTATTTTTGGCTGTGCGCCCGCATCACATCGCTTTCACGTAGTTCCTAATTTCCCGTGTATCGTTCCGCTTTGTTTACATACAACCTGATCACACCCAACGTGAAAGAAAGTAGTTCACGATAATATACGGATTTTGTTTTACTAATCTCGAAAACTACTGAACCGATTTGCTTAATTCTTTCACCGTTGGGAAGCGTACTTCTTTCCGGTGGACATAGGCTGTTTCGTTTATTTTTTATTATTTTTGGCTGTACTACCGAATCAGAACGCTTTCAAGTAGTTCCCGATTTCCCATGTATCGTTCCGCTCACGGCGGATTGTAAAAAGAAAATTCCATGGTAACAAACAAAAAGAAATTACTTGTGACAATAAAAATTAGCGATGACCAATCTGTGGGCCAGTAGCTTTCATTTAAAAAAATCATAAAAATAACTCCAGGCGGTGGCGCTGGCGGAGTGTAACCTCCTTGTGTTTTAAATCTGTAGATATTATTTAAATTTAAATGAACATAAGAAATGACCCTGATGAAATGCGATGCAGCCACTTTACGACTATCGGGAAAGATGCTATGCATCTTGTATTTTGTAGTGGCTTTTATCACATTTAGCATTTGCGTATTTTTGTAGTGGAATTTAGCATTTATGTATGTATGAATTTAGTATTTGTATATTTTAGCATTTATATCTAGAATTTAGCATTTTGTATTTTTGTAGTGACTTTTTATCACATTTAGCATTTACCATCACATTTTAAGAACATTTCCAATGAGATGTTTTTACGTTTGTGTAAAACGCGATGAAATAATGTTCCGCGATAGTTTAATAAAATATATTGTTGAGTTACAATGAAAATAACCATTGTTGCGTCACTACATGCGATAATATGTGACGTACTACGGAGGTGAAGCACGTGTCAAGACGCCAAATCTGCAGCGATACATTCCGACCGTGTAGCTTAGTTGAGAGAACAACTTACTCCGGAGTGAGGGGGCGCGACTTCTATCTTTGTCACGGATAAATTTGCGTTTTCATACTGGCGCCCGAAAGACAAAAATTGATGTACTGACCGCTGGGTTCTTCGATGAAAATATGTGATGTTTGTTCCACACATCGTCTACAATTAATGAAACTGCGACTTTCGCTTCGAAAAGAAGAAAAAAAAAATTCAGAGGGAGATGATGTGACGTACTACGGAAGAGAGAAGGGGCGCGTTTTCGATCACGTCATGGACAAATTTGTGTTTTCACAAATATTCAAAAATCAGATTTCAACAATGGTTTTGACTACTTCCGTTATCCATTTTCTTTTCGTCTAAATTTTTACATTAGGATTTACTTACTACTATCGGGAAAGATGTATAGCATCAAAAACCCTCGCAGTTTGCATTGGTTTCCATAAATTAGGCAACAAATGGAAAAATCGTGGTAGCTCAAAAAGGATGCAACCGATTCGGATAGAATTTGGTGGTAAGCTTTATCAGACCAAATGCAACAAAAACAAAAAAGATGACACCGAATTTTTGGGTGTAATAAGCACGTCTTTTGAATCCGTTCTGACGCAAATTAAATTTATCAAAGCTATTCAAAGGCAATGGAACCGGTATGGAAAACAATAGTATCTGACGGAAGAAAGAAGTTTTTCAATCGGGTTTTTAATCCCTCAGATATTGCTGTAAACGGAATCTTGAGCTTACGAACTCTAAGAAACAGAGTTATCAAGAAAAATAAGATGTGACTTTACGTCCCCTGGTGCGAAAACCATGCATTATTTTAGGAAGAAAGTATTCGCAAAAGGTTTATCCATAAGAGCGGTATCGGTCCAGGAAAAAAAGATTTAGTCGAGTTTTCAGGAGCCCAGATTTTGCTACAAATACATCAGAAGTAGAAATTAACACTTATGACCCCTGGTGGCCAAACCATTCTTTACAAAACATTAGAAATTGTGTGAAAAATATTTTCCATCAGCTCTTGCATGCTATTGAGGAAGAATTTTTCAAATCGGAGTTTTAGGAGCAGAAAACGCAATTTACCTTTATGCGCCCTAGCGGAAAGTCTTAAATGATTTACGTGAAAATTTTGAATTTATAGGAAAATCATTTCGCATCGGAAACGCTATCCAACAACGAAGGAATTTTTCAAATCGGACTTTTAGAAGTAGAGAGAGATATTGACAAAAATAAGATATACATCTACGCCCCTGGCGTAGAAACCATGCATTATTTCAAGAAGAAAATGTTCCTAAAAGGTTTGTCGACATGAGTAGCATCGGTCAACAAAAGACTTTTTTTTTCAATCGAGATTTTAGAAGCTCATATTTTACTGCAAATACATCAGAAGCGGAAATTAAGACTTACGCCACCTGGTGGCCATACCATTTTTTTACAAAAATTAGAAATTATGCGCAAACGATTTCCCATCAGGAGCTGTATCCGGTGCAGAAAGAATTTTTCAAATCGGAGGTTTAGAAGCAGAGAAATACTGGGAAACGCAATTTACCTTTACGCCCCCTAGCGGAAAGTCTATGAATTACTTGAAATTTTTGAATTTATAGGAAAAACATGTCACACTGGAAACACTATCCAACAAAGAAGGATTTTTTAAATCAAACCCCTAGAAGTCGAAATATTGACAAAAATAAGATGTACATCTACGCTCCCTGGCGTAGAAACCATTCACTATTTTAAGAAGAAAATGTTCCGAAAAGGTTTGTTGACATGAGTAGTATCGGTCAACAAACGACGTTTTTTTCAATCGAGAATTTAGAAGCTCATATTTTGCTGCAAATACACCAGAAACGGAAATTAAATAAGCCCCCTCGCCAAACCATTTTTTTTACAAAAATTAGAAATTATGTGCAAACGATTTCCCATCAGGAGCTGTATCCGGTGCAGAAAGAATTTTTCAAATCGGAGATTCAGAAGCAGAGATATAGGAAGAAACGCAATTTACCTTTACGCCCCCTATCGGAAAGTCTATGAATTACTTGAAAATTTTGAAATTATATTAACAACATGTCACACGGAAAACACTATCCAACAAAGAAGGAATTTTTCAAATCGGACTCCTAGAAGTAGAGATATTGACAAAAATAAGATATACATCTACGCCCCTGGCGGAGATGTATATCTTATTTTTTTTATTTAGGAATAAAATATTCCGAAAAGGTTTATCGATGTGAGTGGCATCAGTCCACGAAAGAATTTTTTCAATCGATATTTTAGAAGCTCAGATTGTATGGCAAATACATCTGAAGCAAAAATTAATACTTACGCCCCCTGGTGGCCAAAGTATTCTTTAGCAAAAATTTGAAATTATATGCAAAAGATTTTCCATCAGGAGATGTATCTGCTGAAAAAAAATATTTTCAAATCGGAGTTTCAGGAGAAGAGTTATCGGGGAAAATGTAATTTACTTTTACGCCCCTAGCGGAAAATCTATGCGTAATTTTAAAAAGAAACTATATCTAAAACACTCTTCGACATAAATGGAATCGAAAGATAAAATAATTTTTCAATCGGATGTTTAGAAGCAAATATGTGGAATAAAACGTAGTTTTGAATTCGACATCATGTGCATTCACGCCCTCTAGCGGCAAAATTGTACATCGTAAGAAAAAACGAAATAAGGATCATCACTCGCATATTTCAAGCTTCCGAAATCAAAAAGAATTTTTCAAATCGGACTAATAGTTGCAGAGATACCGTGGGTACAGGCGGACGGACGGACGGATGGACAAACCGATAACAGAAGCACGATCTTTTTTTACAAAAGACGTGCTAAAAAGTAACATGTGATACAACGCATTTACATTTTGTATGAGTGATGCAAATATGAAAATACAGAAATATAGGCATCAAGATGAAATAGGAAAAGTTACTTCAATACGGAGTGTGGTTACCCCGAATAGCAATCTAGGCCCGACAGCGATGTTTCAAGCTGTTTATTATGGTGTCGAGCAGTTCTGTCGGTAGCTCAAGCAAAGCAGTGTTATGGTGTCGAGCAGTTGCGTCCATTGCTCCAGCAAACCAGTGCAGAGCCCCTGCAGGGTTCCGGGATGATGCTGGAGGCCAGCAACACGCCTTCCGACAGCATCCCAGACATGCTCAATGGGATTCAGATTGGTAGAGCGTTTTGGCCACTCCATACGGACTATAATATCCTGTCTCCATACGGACTATAGTCTCAATACAGGCGCGACAGCGATGTTTCATGGCTGTTTATTATGGTGTCGAGCAGTTCCGTCGATAGCTCAAGCAAAGCAGTGTTATGGTGTCGAGCAGTTACGTCCATTGCTCCAGCAAACCAGTGCAGAGCCCCTGCAGGGTTCCGGGATGATGCTGGAGGCCAGCAACACGCCTTCCGACAGCATCCTAGACATGCTCAATGGGATTCAGATCGGTAGAGCGTTTTGGCCCCTCCATACGGACTATAGTCTCCTGTTTCAGGTACTGGTGCACGAGGCGAGATATGTGAGGGAGGCCGTTATCCGATTGCAGTACAAATATATCGCCAATTGCGGCCTCATACGGACAAACATTAAGGTCCAGAATGTCGTCTCTATACCTCTGAGCATTGTGGTTTCCATGTGGCAACACATAGAGGTCGGTACGGCCGCCTAACGATATGCTTGCCTACTCCAGAACATTACCACCACCATAGGCGTCCCTTTTCCTGGATGTTAGAAGGAAGATAGCGAGCACCGGCCTCTCTCCAGATGTAAACTCGGCAAGAATCACTCTGCAGACAGTACCGTGACCCCTCACTTAACACAATGTACCTCTACTGATTTGGAGTCCGGTTCACGTGCATTCGTGCCCAATTGAAACGTTCCCTCCAGTGGCTGCGGGTGACGGGCACACATAATACCAACTGCCGAGCATACAGTCCTCCTGCATGTAACCTTCTGCGTACCGTCGCAGCTGATACCGTCCGCGCGGTGGCTGCCGCAAGCTCGGATCAGAGATGAGTCCGTGTAACCCTCCTGTTCTGACGTGCTGAAAGCCGCAAATGCCTGTCAGCAGCGGAGGTTCGCCATTGGCCTACCTTCGCGGTACCTTCGAGAAGCAGCACCCGTGGCTTGGGACTGCTGCCACAGCCTGCTGGCCCCAGAACGATCGACGTGTAGCCATCTTACGACGCGGTTGCCCTGCTTCGAGTCGGTCTATCGCTCTCTGTAGCTTAACTACGCTGGTAAAGGACATCTCGAAGCCATGTTAACTAACTCGCGCTCTCGAAATCTTGTCACTCACCGCCGCACATGAATTGGAGACTCTCTCCGATACAGCTCGTTTTAAGCTCCTGCTTACTGCGTAAAGCGCTACCAGCGCCTCTCATTTGCCTTCCGTGCATCGAAGCTGTATTACTTCGCCCGTAACATACGCAAATTTTGCGCAATTTGAACTACACTGAACAGCAATTGAATTAGAGACAGCTGACGTTATGCAAATGTGGCGCTGTGGGCGGCCCTGTAAACGGAAACGACATGACGTATGCAGCGATCCGACAATATACGGAGTGATGCGACGGGAATCAGTAAAAGTCGGACGCAGTATGGGTAAGACGAAGGATCTAAGTGCATTTGATCGTGGGCAAATTGTCTGGGCCCGACGAATGGGTCACTCCATCTCGGAAGTCGTTCAGGCACTGGGATTTTCACGAGCCACTCTGTCACCGGTGCACTGGGAGTAAATCGAATCCAGTAAAACCATCCTTGCAAGGGCCAAATGCCGTGCACAACAGCGTGTGGATGAGCGGTGTCATCGTCGGCTAGCTCGCATTGTAACAGCGGATAGACGGGCCACAGTGCAAGAAATCACTCGGCAATTTAACGCTGGTGCACAAAAACGTGTAAGCAGCCACACCATCCAGAACCATCTCCTCGCTATGGGGTACAGAAGCCATCGTACCACGAGGGTACCGCTGCTGACCGCACATCACAGGGTGCAAAGATTAGCATGGGCGCGGAAACATCTCCACTGGACCCTAGACATGTGGGAAAATGTTGCCTGGACTGATGAGTCGAGATCCACGTTGGTACATGCGGATGGCATGATACCAGTACGGCGCAAACCACATGAAGCGATGGATCCTTCTTGCCAGCAGGGTACTCTTCAATCTGGTGGGGGTGACAGTTTCGCCTGGGGACAGTTTACGTGGACTGAAATGAGACTCCTGGTACGTGTACCTCGTCCCTCACAGGTCAACGTTACCGGGATATCCTGGACGACCATTTGCTCCCGTTTGTGCGTCTTCAACATCCCACTGGGGACCTCATCCTGCAACAAGATAATGCACCGTGCCATCGCTCCCGAATTGTATCCGAATGGTTGGATGAACACTCCAACGACGTAACCTCGATTTCTTGGCCAGCTAGGTCACCTGACCTCAATCCCATCGAGCACATCTGGGATGTCATCGAGAGAGATGTTCGAGGCTCTGACCCTCCTCCATCAAATCTTCGTGAACTATGGGAGCTTGTTCAAAGGTCGTGGATCCGTATGGCTTCCCAACGCTTCCGGTGTCTTGTCGAGTCCATGCCGAGAAGAATCGCCGCCGTCATCAGGGCGAAAGGTGGTGCTACACGTTACTAGACAGGTATCTGTAATTCAATTGCTCTTCAGTGCATATTACGCCTAATTATCGCGATTTTTCGGTTTTGTTGTTGAATATATGGAAACCAGTGTATTATGCCGTTCAAGGTCATGCAAATGTGAGCCTACGTTTGGAAGAAAAAAAAATGTTTTTATTGATTCACTTCTCTAAATAAACTGCACTACATGAAAAAACAGATTATCTGATGAGATTAAGCAGTATTGTAATGAATTTGTTTCACATCCTAGAGAAATAAAAGTGGGACTCTGTCTGATAATGGCGTAACAATAGTTCATTTCGAGTTTCCAGTATCACTCCCAGCGTGCGAAGGGAGTCATTAGCGCGGACGTAATCGTTTCGTGCAGGGAGAGGCACTTCTCTTAAAAAGCTTGTGCATTTATTCCGATTTGCTGGCTTTTAATTACTTGTAAGCGCGCTGACAATGTTTAATCCGAGTTAAGATTTCTCCTCCGTGATAATAGAATTCTAAAATTATCCACTTTTGACCATGTGTCACAACACTTCCCGAAAGAATGCTAGATAACAAAATTCCTTCGGCCGATGGGAGTTGGTATGGTGATACTCGGAATTCACATTCTCGACGTCTATCTCAAAACAGTGTACTCATGATTCATTATCGGTCGCTAAACATTCTATGAAGGGTACTACATCTCAGTCGCGTCATTTGAGATCAACATAGCACACGTTATCCCGTATCAAACGCTGGGAATCCCATCAGCTATTTAGTTCATACATAGTGGCACGCCATTATCCAATTGTGAAGCAAGTTCTCCGAAGAGAGCACTTCCAGAAATGTTATGTTCACCGACGTAGCAATAGCAATGGTGTATCATCAAACATCAAACAAAGATCTTCGCTCTTTCCACGTTTATAAGTGAGTCACGGAAAAAGTCTCATTGGCCGCCACCGGGAGTCGAAGCCAGGGTCTTCCACTTACGCCCTAGTTTCCTGATTGATTATAAACGTGGAAAGGGCGAAGATCTTTGTTTGATGTTCCTGGTCCACGTTAAACGTCTGTATTAATTATTCATTCGCCTTCTAATTATTTCTTCAGTTGCTGCTTACCATCTTTGGTGAATCCCCAGCATTGTGCGGGACTCCAAGAAGCAACCTGCCAAATTGGATTGGCAGTTAGCGTGTGAGAGTCCGGCTGAATTTGAGGCCGCTGTGGTGTAGCTGAAGCATATCCGGCGCGTAACTGGAAGACCCTGGGTTCGACTCCCGGTGGCGGCCAATGAGAACTTTTCCGTGACTCACTTTTAAACGTGGAAAGAGCGAAGATCTTTGTTTGATGTTCCTGGTCCACGTTAAATGTCTGTATTAATTAGCAATGGTGTACTCAAGCTGAGCGAGTATTCGGAACTTTTAATGAATGTCTAAATCGCTTTCGACCATCGTATACTGAGAAAGCATAAACTAATGTAAATGTCAGTGCTAAGATTTGGTACTGTCTAAATACAATCCCTGCAGAATGTCGAAAATGAAAAAAGCAATTTGTCACACCGTATGATACGTTTCCAATCGTCAGATAACTATTCGGGGTATGCAAAAGTTTTCTCCGTTTTAAGGAGAAAGGAGACAGGAACAATCAGGAAACCAGTACACATTTATAAAACGAAATATTGGCCGTTAGCATTAATGACCTTTTTCCATTTTTCAGGCAACAAATAAATGCCCCTGTAATATAAGGACTCGGGTTTTAAGCTAAAGAATGCAGTGACGAAATTTTCCACCTCTGGAACTGTGGTGAACCGTTGTTGGGCCAGGTAATGTTGCATTGAGAGAAACAGATGAAAGTTTGAGGGTGCAATGTCCGGGGAGTAAACTGGGTGCGGTAAAACCTCCCAGAGTAACTGTTCAAGGGTTGATTTCGTGGTGGCACCGACATGTGGTCTGGCATTATCGTGGAACAAGATGACTGGGCGGCTGCGTCCTTTACCTGATGGCCATCGGCGTTTTTGCTCGATTGCGGCGTTCAGCTTCATCAACTGAGCGTTATATCGTTATGCAGTGATTATTTCGCCCGGTTTCAACAGTTCGAAGTACAGCACTCCATGCATTCCCCACCACACAAACAGCAGCACCTTTTCCCCGTGAATATCCTGTTTTGCAGTGGATGTTGATGGCTAGCCTGGGTGGATCTAGGATAGCTTGCGTACGGGGTTGTCACAATAGACCCATTTTTCATCCCCGGTGACAACCTTCCACAAAACATTCTTCCTTTGAAACCTCTTCAGAAACGACATGCAGATGCCCAATCGTTGGCTAATATTACACTTCGTGCGAAACCCACTTACCAATCTTCTGGATCTTCTCCAAGGCCTGTAGACGCCGTACCACCGTCGATTGAGCCACTTTCAAACGTTTCGCCAGTTGCGTGGTCGATTGTGTGGCATCCTATTGCAGCACCGATTCCAGCTCCTCGTCTGCCAGTTCCTGCGGTCTACCTGCATGTGGCTGGTCTTCCAAGCTTAGATCACCTTTCTTAAACTTGGCAAACCATTCTCGACACGTCCGCTCACCCATAACCGTTTTGCCATACGCCTGATATATTGAACCGTATGCTTCACTTACACTTTTCTCTAAATTAAACATGAATAACAAACAGTGCCGCTAATGAACTTTATAGGCAGCCATGCTTGGATTCATGTAAGAACTGACAGCACGGGTCGCCGGCCGGTTAGACCTTTGCAGCGCTCGCTTGCAGAGTATATGGATAATTTTTTATACCCCTAATAGTTCTAGTGCTTACTACACCACATCTTCTGCTTCGGAACATTCTTGTTTGTACAAAGCTGTTTGGCAAACGTGATTCTTCCATAAATTGTGATTTTGTGCAATTACTGATTTGCTGGAAACTGAATTGTTGAAGCATGCCGATGTCTGTTTTCGTCCCTCCTGATGACACTAAGTCTTTGGTCACTGTTGAGCATCATGATGCCCTCTTTGTTTGTGTCGGGGCTTAATGACCACCGTGAGCGACAATAATTTAGGGCCACTAGTTTTAAGGAGGAGGGCATGATTAATCTGTCTACCACGTAAGGCAAACATATCTCTCATACCTCATCGTAGACTAGCAGTGGGCCCCAGCTTTGACGATTAGCCAGAAACCCCCGCTTCTGACAGTTCGGCAATTGAAGCAGCACCCACAGATTCTTTATGTTCGCGCATAGTGAATGCCACCATATTTTTCTAGTAAATTAACAGTTTCAGAGCGAATCATTGCTCAGCGATCACAAACAATATGCTCGAAAGTGATGCATATACACCGAAGAGCCAAAACATTATGACCACCTACCTAACATGCTGTTGGTCCTCCACGTGACACTAAGATTTCTAAATATATTCTATTTAACTTCCATTTTTATTTCCTTTTCCTATGTAAATTTGAGTTTGTTCTTTTTTGCACTTTCCAAACTTAACGTGATGTCTTCTCTCTCACATGAATGAAGTTTAGCAACACCCTTGAGGTCAGTGACGTATGTATGTTGATAAGAATGAGAAAAGATTTGGCGACGCAGTTGTTTCAGGGTGGAGATGTTAAAAATTTGCTGAACTTATTGGTGGTACGGGAGATACAAAAATGACTAAGCATCAAATGCGTGTGTGATGTGCCTGTGACGTACCTGCCAGCAGGACGCACACGACATAAACGCAGATAGTATTCAGAAGAAACGTCCGCGTAGCTCAATTGGTAGTGCGACTTGTTCCGGAATGAGGGGATCCGGGTTCGAATCCTGGCGTGGACAGAAATGACGGAGAAATTTACTTCGTTATAATGGCGCCCGAAATATCCGGATGACCCGACCGTTCAAAATCTCGCAATGGTGTGATGTTCTTTCCACACCGCGAGATAGGAATAATCAGAGAATCCCTTCTTCAGCGCTTCGAAAAATAAAAAAAAATAAAATAAAAAATTGACTGGAAGTTCTCAAGTGCACGTTCTACAGTGGATGGCTGGCTGCAACAATTCATGGTCACGGCTGACCCGTGGGCCATGCCCCCGGCCCTCTTTCAGGGGGGAGATGTGACGTACGTGCCAGCAGGACGCACACGACATAAAGGCAGATAGTAGTCAGAAGAAACGTCCGCGTAGCTCAATTGGTAGAGCGACTTGTTCCGGAATGAGGGGATCCGGGTACGAATCCTGGCGTGAACAGAAATGACGGAGAAATTTACTTCGTTATATGCCTTACTGTGATATGTTTTGGATTTAGTAAATACAAAACGTTACGTGATTTCGTCTTAAGTTGCTGGACCAATAAGAAGTTTACGTAAGTGATTTGGATTTCTGTATATTTTACGTCAGGCCCTAAAAGCCTTAATTAAAGTGAGCTATCGGGTGCAACTAGTGCACCATATTTACATTTATTTCAACATTTCCTCAGTCGGACATTTGGATTTTAGCATAACAACAAATCTCGCATAACGTAAAAGTGTTACGAGTCTTATGGTATCTGTTACCAGCAGACCCTTTAACTCTTGTATTACGTGCGGTTGAATCTCCACAGATGGGATTTGCTCTTCCAACACAAACCACAGATGCTCGATTGGATTGATGTCTGAGGAATTTTAAGACCAGGGAAACGCTCGGAAGCCTTCCTCGTGTTTCACGAACCATTCTCAAATGATCAGAGCAGTATGGAATGGAACATTATTCTTCTGAAAGAGAGTACTAATAGAGGGGAACACCGTTACTATGAAGGGATGTACAATGATATTTAGGTAGGTGCTAGACGTCATAGTTTCCTGCACTGTTAAATATTTCAGTTCAACGTTGCACCACAATATCGCGCAGCATCTGACACTTACATCATGATCTGGTGCGATTTTCACACTCGCAGCATAAAGTGGTGCATGAAAACGCTTGACTTTAACCACGGTTTCGTGCAATTTACCAAATGCAGCCGCAAAGGCGTTACCTTGCGCCACATTTTAGGGCAGTGAAGGAAACGGCGCATGCGCCTTCGTCATCAAGTCATCCGAAGGAGGCAGATGTTGTGTTGTGGCGTCATGTTGGTTTTACCTCTACAGTGAGTGCGAGTTTGGAAAACTTTAAAGAAGTTTTAATTCAAGTTATTATAGTAAGTGATGAAAATAATTTTTGTAGCACATATACAGGGTGCCCAGTAAAGTCCCTTCTCAGCCCCGTAACTTTCGAACGCCGACAGCTATAGCCATAAAACCGGTGTCTAGGTATAGTAAAGTGGCTATGCGCTATTCGATGAGACCGCTTACAGCGCCTCTTAGCGGCAAAGTCAGGAGTTAGCGTGCTGATCTCAAAAACTATATGAGATACGGGAAAATAGTCAATTACAAAGTTGTAGAGTAGCGTCGATTTAGTACGAAAAGACACCTTGCGCACATGAATGCTAAGAATAGAACGCGCACGACGCTCGTTTGTTTGTTCGCGATGTCGAAAACTGTTACGTCACGAAACGCGTCAGAAAGGAGCAATTAGTTGCCAATAGGCACATTTACCGTCAGTGCTCAATGTGCTCTCCGTCAGCCACAATACACATTTGGACTCTAGATTGAAACTCACGCTGCACATTTTGCAGCATGTCAAGTGACTCGCTGGAACAAGCATCAGTTATACGGCGTCGAAGATCCTGCAACGTTGTCGGAGGGGTCTGATACCTGCTCTTTGAGGTAGCCCCACAGGAAGAAGTCCAATGAGGTGAGGTCCGGTGAGCGTGCAGGCCACTCTACGCAACCACCACAGCTGATGATTTGTTGCTTGAATGTCTCGAACCTTCTTACGTTCCCTGGCTGGTGCGGAGGGGCGCCGTCATGTTGGAACCAAACATTCCGCAGTTGAGTCGGGCTAGTGCTTTGCGGAAGGCCATATTATCTCCTTTCTGAACGTTTCGTGACGTAACAGTGTTCGACATCGCGAACAAACAAACGAGCGTTGTACGCGTTCTATTCTTAGCATTCATGTGCGCAAGGTGTCATTTCGTACTAAATCAATGCTGCCTTACAACTGTGTAATTGACTATTTTCCCGTAACTCTTATAGTTTTCGAGATCAGCACGCTAACTCCTGACTTTGCCGATAGGTGGCACTGTAAGCGGTCTCATTGAATAGCGCATAGCCACTTTACTATGCCTAGACACCGTTTTCATGGCTATAGCTGTCGGCGTTTGAAAGTTACGGGGCTGAAAAAGGACTTTACTGGGCACCCTGTATATATATGGTGTTCCTGACATAATCGTTTTCACGTTTCACGTTGAACTTTCGGATGTTACATATGTGCCTAGCCACGTGTAGGACAATACCATTTTAATATTCTGAGGAGGTTGTTAACAATGGAAGTAGCTTCTAATGTAGTATAACAAGCTCAAATTGCGGCATTAATTGGCCCAGTGTATTGATCTTGAAATTGAGACTATATGTGCTAAACTAAGCAATGAACATTAAAATCCTCCGAATGTGCGCGAAAAAATTCAAAAAAGAAAAAAAGAACATTTTATTCCTAAATTGATGAAGTGAACACACACTTTTTGGAACTGTACACAGAAACCGTGTTTTCAAAATATTTTATCCAAAACAGCAGTGATGTAAACAGGCTGCATTTAATTTTGGCAATGTTTTGCACCAATAAGGGGAACTACACCAGCTGCACCACATTTGGGGAAAGCCACACTAATACGTGGAGTAACTTTGCACCGTATTATGGAGTAAGGTTACACTATAAAATGATGCATTCTTACATTTGATGGTGTAAGACTGCACCATAAAATGATGCATTCTTACATTTGATGGTGTAAGACTGCACCATTTTATGGTGCAACCTGTAAGGTTACACTATAAAATGATGCATTCTTACATTTGATGGTGTAAGACTGCACCATTTTATGGTGCAACCTTGCCCATAAAGTGATGTAAGGTTGCACGTATTGTTAGGTTTTGTTTGCATCACATAATGGTGCATCTTTTCTCAGAAAGTAGTGTAGTCTCTTTGGTGCAACCTATCCCCAAATTTTTAACAGTGTGCACATGAATGATGGACCCATGGATTCCCAGCAGAACATCGCCTAAAGTATTGCACGTCCTCCACCGGCTTGTTTTCGACCCACGGTGCATCCTGGTACCCATACTTACCCAGGTAAACAACGCACACATACCGGGCCGTCCACATGGTGCAACAGGAAACGAGATTTTCATCGGAACAGATAACTTTCTTCCAATCATTCAAGATCCAGTTTTGATGCTCACATGCCTAATGTAGCCGCTTTTGACGGCGAACCACAGAATATAAAGCTTCGCGGAAAGAACGTGAACTCTCGTAGAGATAACGTGAAACAGACGACAACAGCGCCACCACAAGGTAAGAGATTTTGTGCTCTGTCGGAAAGCGAACATTCAGAAGCAAAAGAAGTTAGGGGGACTACGTCAGTGAAGCTTTTCTTTGATCCACGATGGTTTCCTTCGATCTGATGACTATTTACTTAGAG
This sequence comes from Macrothele yani, assembly GCA_039090855.1. Lineage (NCBI taxonomy): Eukaryota > Metazoa > Arthropoda > Arachnida > Araneae > Macrothelidae > Macrothele > Macrothele yani. The sequence goes on from CM077004.1 coordinate 41,492,396, forward strand.
CAGTATTTTTTTTATTTTTTTGTTGTTGTTGTTGTTGCTGTTTTCTGATATTCCGCCCGTCCCTTATTTTGGTGAGAAAAATATTCAATAACATTAGTATTACTATTTAAATTAAATTTTAGCAAATATTATAGTTAGACGTAAGGATACGTACAAAATGCATACAATCCCTAGTATCTGGCATTACTGAAAATGTTTCTGAGAAACTGAAGAACAAGCAAAGGCCTTAACTAACCCGATTGGCGTAACAAAACTATCATATCAGGCAGTGCCTCATAGTTAAAAGGGCCTCCAGGTTTGGCAAAACGATTTCACAAACTTTTTGCTGAAACATCGTATGAAACTGGCTAAAGAAATAGCAGAGAATTAAGGCAGCTTTGAATGAAGTATTAAGAAGAAAAGCATTTTTTTTCTCAGTAAATACGCAAAATCTTTAAAAATCATTTACGCTGCTTTAGCTTATAAAAACTGGATGACGGGAATGCAGCTATTCAAAAGAACTTGAGGCCCCTTGTACCAGTTCTTGCTGTTAGAAGGGGCCTAAAGTTTCTATATGGAGGTATGTTTACAAGAGAACGTGAAAAAAAAATCAGTTCTGTGATCGGAATTTTTATAGCAGTAAGGATAAGGGGTTATGTATTACAGTTGTTTGTACATGACTATGTATCTTTCCGAATATGATGAACTAAAAGGTGTTTTTCGCGGGAGCGAAAAATCCGAGACTTGTGTCATTTTTTATGAAGATTTTCTTTTTTGATGTGCAAAGCATTGTGTGCCGCCCCGGTGGCGCAGTGGTCTAAGGCGCTGGCCTCTGATCATTCGTCCGTAAGGGGTCCGGGTTCGAATCCCGTCAGGCATGGATGTTGTGTTTGTCTTACGGCACTGGCTCTCTCCCTTCCCTGGAACCAGTGACCATAAATTAGGGACTGGCGACTGCTTATAGCCCATTGAGTTGCTCACGGTGGTCGTTAAATCTCAAAAAAAAAAAAAAAAAAAAAAAAAGCATTCTGGGATTATGTTTTCCCATAGGAAAAGTTTTTAATCGTTAACTAAGTATACTTAGTTAACGATTAAGAACTTTTTCATGCTTACTTATGCTGTGACATTTCGTATAAATCGGAAAAGTCATTAGACACTGTCACACGGCAGCTTTATGTTGTTGTTTTTTTTTATTGGAGGTTTAACGACCACCGTGAGCAACTCAATGGGCTATAAGCAGTCGCCCGTCCCTAATTTAGGGTCACTGGTTCCAGGGAATGGAGAGAGCCAGTGCCGTAAGACAAACACAACATCCATGCCTCACCGGGATTCGAACCCGGACCACTTACGGACGAATAATCAGAGGCCAGCGCTATAGACCACTGCGCCACCGGGGCTGCTTTTTTTTTTTTTTTTTTTATTGGAGATTTAACGACCACCGTGAGCAACTCAATAGGCTATAAGCAGTCACCCGTCCCTAATTTAGGGCCACTGGTTCTAGGAAAGGGAGAGAGCCAGCTCCATATGACAAACACAACATCCATGCCTCACCGGGCGATTTGAACCCGAACCCCTTCCGTACGAATGATCAGAAGCCATCGCTTAGACCACTGCGCCACCGGGGCGGCGTTGCATGTTTTGTGTGTGCGTGAGGCATTTCAAAAGCAGACTAAGCAGAATCTTGCGGCATTTCAAAAAACAGACTTAGTTCTTTGAAATAAGAAATTTTGCATGGTATGGTTAAGTTTGACGTAAGTATTTTGTGTTGTAATTTGTATCGCTAAGCAGTGCAATCATTTTAATTATAACTTACACATCTGTTTCACGCAATAAAATGAAATACAAATTTTGAAGATGACAATCCGATTTTTGGCGTAAATGTGACAAGGATGGTAAGTCAGATAAAATCCGAAAACTTGAAAATTTTCATCGTCCTGGAGCGGGACTCGAACCCTGCGTTTCCCAGAAAACGCCCGGGTATGCTAACCACTACACCACCCAGAACGACCGAGTTTCAAGTTTCCGATCAATTTGAATATAACCATCCAGGACGATGAAAATTTTCAAGTTTTTCGGATTTTATCTGACTTACCATCCTTGTCACATTTACGCCAAAAATCGGATTGTCATCTTCAAAATTTCTATTATATGGCGTAATCCCGTATTTCGTTCATGAAAGTGAAATAATTTTGATTTTACGAATAATACTTCTAGGTTCCAAAGAATTTGATTTATTAAAACACCCGTAAAGCCTTACTAATAATATGGAAGTTAAATTTTTGAATAATTGAAAGCTAATGGAGTTTCGCAAAAGGGCCTCGAAAACATTTTTTTGCGAGGGGGCCTTGAGTTTTTCCGGTACACCATGATGTGAGTACCTCGGCTGACTGTCTTTACCTGAATTGAAGTCAACATAAATACGCATGCGCAGTTTGCTCCGGCATCAGCCTGTATGTTGGTTTCTGTGCACTGCATCTTGTATCCTAGTGGCGGAGGGCTGACTGTTTGCTAGAATTGAAGTCAACATAAATACGCATGCGCAGTTTGCTCCGGCATCAGCCTGTAGGTTGGTTTCTGTGCACTGCATCTTGTATCCTAGTGGCTGAGGCTGACTGTTTGCCAGAATTGAAGTCAGCAGAAATACGCATGCGCAGTCTGCTCCGGCATCAGCCTGTATGTTGGTTTCTGTGCACTGCATCTTGTATCTTAGTGGCGGAGGGCTGACTGTTTGCCTAGAATTGAAGTCAGCAGAAATACGCATGCGCAGTCTGCTCCGGCATCAGCCTGCATGTTGGTTTCTGTGCACTGCATCTTGTATCTTAGTGGCTGAGGCTGACTGTTTGCCAGAATTGAAGTCAGCAGAAATACGCATGAGCAGTCTGCTCCGGCATCAGCCTGTATGTTGGTTTCTGTGCACTGCATCTTGTATCTTAGTGGCTGAGGCTGACTGTTTGCCAGAATTGAAGTCAGCAGAAATACGCATGCGCAGTCTGCTCCGGCATCAGCCTGTATGTTGGTTTCTGTGCACTGCATCTCGTATCCTAGTGGCGGAGGGCTGACTGTTTGCTAGAATTGAAGTCAGCAGAAATACGCTTGCGCAGTTTGCTCCGGCATCAGCCTGTATGTTGGTTTCTGTGCACTGCATCTTGTATCTTAGTGGCTGAGGCTGACTGTTTGCCAGAATTGAAGTCAGCAGAAATACGCATGCGCAGTCTGCTCCGGCATCAGCCTGTATGTTGGTTTCTGTGCATTGCATCTTGTATTTTAGGATATTCCGACGCTAGTTACGTCTCGCCGAGCCTTAACTTCTTCTCAGTTAGATATTCTTTGGATGAACCTCCGTTAGAATGGGTACTCGGAGGGGCCGGAGGCTACGCAACCCCCATTTTCAGCGGGGTCGATGTACTGTGCGTATTACGTCTTTCATCTGCATTCAAATTACCGACGAGTTGTTTCACGGCGCCCTTCTGTGACTCATATCATACCTGGTGCTCGGTGGTCGTTAAAATTCCAATCGAAAAAAATATATATGTAAAGGTTAAGTTCGAAATTTATCATCCCCCAACCTTTAATAACAAGTTCTTATATCAACATACACTATATTGACAAAATTCACCAGACACCCTTCAAAAGTAAATGAACGGATCCGCTGCGTTGTTAAGATGCGCGTTACAGCTGAAAACGGCACAAAAACAAGCCTGTAGCTGACAGAGATCATATTCCACTGTGAGGTTGAGTGAAAATGTCGCTGCGGGAGAGAACTGACTTTGAAAATGGGAAGATTGTTGGGTGTTTTATTAGTGGGTTATCCATAAGAGAAACCGAGAGGCGTTTAAACATACCCAAGTCAACTGTTTTGGATGTATTGAATAAGTGGAAGACACATGGCGCGCCTGAAGCAGCAAAACGTATGAGGAGACCAAAGAAAATCAGTAATAGAAAACGTCGAAGCCTCAGGAGAGTCGTTACAGCTAATCGACGGAGTATTGCACAAGACCACAGTGTACAAGTGAGTAAAAATGCTAGAACCTCGTTATGGACATGTACCATTCGCAGAGAACTTTATTCCATGGGTTACCGTGGTCATGCGGCTGCTCATAAGCCTTTCATCTCCACTGTGAATGCTACTCGTCGTTTAGCAAGGTGTAAAGAGCATTTATCATGGACCGTAGATCAATGGAAACGGGTCTTATGGCCTGATTAATCCAGATACACGATCCATCAGTCTGATGGCCGTGTGTGGGTATGGCTGCAGCCGGGGAATGCTATTTACAATAGTGTACTGTTCCTACGGTCAAGTTTGGAGCTGGCAGTGTACTCGTGTGTGTCCCGGCCCATTGGTTATCGTGGACAAGACTGTTAACTAGCACGTCTACCTCGATATTCTGGACAATTATGCCCTAACAACTCTGTGGCAATTCTATGGAACCTAGCGTTGTTTGTACCAGCAGGATAATGCCCAGAGCCATGAAGCAAGGACTGTTACGGCGTGGTTTGACAATAATTTCGTATCGGGTGTCGACTGGCCATCACAGAGCCCTGATCTTAATCCCATAGAGCACCTCTGGGATGAATTAGAGCGCCGCATAAGAAGTTTGGAACCAAAGACCTACTGTACTACTAAGCAACCATTAGCGGCATCATTATGTAGGACTACTGAATGGGTGCGCATACCTAGCGCTGTGTTCCAAAATCTTGTCGAAAGCATGTCTCAAAGGGTCGGTGCATGCATTAAGGCCAAAGGCGGACCGACACCGTAGTAATGTATGTCAATTAATGCTATGTTGTGTTTCTGTTCTAGGTGTCCGGTGACTTTAGTCAATATAGTGTATGATTCTTAATCATGTAGCTAAAATACGTCATTCGTCATTTTACATAAATCTGAAATAAGCTTTAACCTGTTTCGCTATTCCAACTATGCCGCCAAAATATCCACACTCGTCCCCTTTTTTTCATTCATAATAGTCTTTTTTTTTCCTAACTCACTAACAGTGTTGCTGAAGTGAATATGCTGTTCGGGGAAGTAATGTGCTGTTCAGTGAGAAAATGTTTAAGGAGAAATAACAAAATTTACATTAGAAAACAAACTCAAAAGGAAGGTGGGACGAGAGGTATATACATCACACACATTTGTCCAATATGCTTTTGGACAATACAGTATGTGCCATTACTGTAATCGTCTTTGGACACTCACATGCTTCACCGACAAAAAAAGTGCTGGTGTTATCGTTATATCTGAAAATCTTTGCAAACGGTATTTTACCTTATACGGAGTTCTCGCACAAAAAAAAAATTGAAAAGTTTCATTTGTATCTGATAGATTAAATTATATCCACTAGAGTTTCCTTTTTTCAAGATGCTTAGTTTTCTTATTAGGTAGAGTTAGTACGTGTGTGTGCATATTAACCACAATTTCTCTTCGGATAGAAGATTCGAGCGAATTTATTTTGAACCCAGGACAGGTAACCACAAGATCTGCAATATATTTTATTCGATTCCAAAAGCAGAATTTTAAGTGCATCTTTCTCATTATGTTTCTGTTCTTATGAAATCGAAAATTTATTTCTGCATTGAATGGATATTTCTCTCTTTCTCATCCGCCCATGGCGGGTTGTGTCCCGCAAAGACGACTATGCGCCCTTTAGGATTACTGGCAAATTAATGCAGCCGGTTTGCCATTCCTCAGCTGTATACGGGTAAAGGACAAAGTGCGTCCGGGGCTGACTTCGCAGAGAACCATCTACGCATTCGCGTCCCCAAACACAGGGAGTCTGAGGGAAAACCCCGAAAAAACTGCAGACTAGATATCAGGCAGGACCGTGATTCGAACACCCGTCAGTAACGTCAGTTTCCCACAGAGTCACTTAACCAACTGCGCTATGCCGGTGGTACAATAGATATTTACATGGATAAAATTTTCCAACGCTTGCTAGTTAGTTGTAGATAAGATTTTGCCTCCTACATGACGTAAACGTACACTGAGTGGCCACATAATTAGGTACACAGTCACAAGCATGCAAAAAAGAAAAATCGAAGTCAGTGTCTTGTTTTGAGTAACAGTTTCACCTGATGGAAAGCGCTAAACGCAAATCTAACTTCGCATAAACAATGTAAAGTACTAAATCATGGTAACAATTATGGATTAGGCTGGTTAGTTGGAAGTTTAATTGAGTTTAGTGACGCTTGTGTGGATTAAACTAAAATAAATATAGGAACTCAAACTTTTGCGACCAATTCTTCTTGGACAGGAATATTTCCCCTTGACCTTTTCTTTGTGTTTTCCACCCTAGCTTTCACTGGCGCTGAATTGTTACCTTGATTTGTTACCTTGGAAGTTTAATTGAGTTTAGTGACGCTTGGGTGGATTAAACTAAAATAAATATAGGAACTCAAACTTTTGCGACCAATTCTTCTTAGACAGGAATATTTCCTCTTGACCTTTTCTTTGTGTTTTCCACATTAGCTTTCACTGGCGCTGAATTGTTACCTTGATTTCTGTTTCTTTGGTCAATTTTAATGGAACTCACAAACAGATTATGTAAGATAGAGGACTGATTTGCAGTACTGAAGTCCTATATTCTTAAGGTGTAGTGTAGTAAGCAGACTGCTGACAGCCAAAAATATTGATCTAAAACTGATGAAGATTATTTTAAAGGCATATGTTTGGCCAGTAGCTCTCTACGATTCCGAGACATGGACTTTGACCAAGAGCGAAGCGAAATGGCTGGAGGCATTTGAGATGTGGAGCTACAGAAGAATGGAGAGAATAAGTTGGCTCGGATAGAAAGACTAATGAGGAGATCCTGGAGAGAGTGGGAGAACCCAGGAATCTGATCAACATGTTAAAAATAAGAAGAATGCTATGGATCGGTCACACATTGCGCCATGGAGGCCCGATTCTGAAAGTTTTGGAAGGTAAAATTCAAGTCAAGAGAGGAAGAGGACGACCAAGGAATAGTTTTGTGGCACAGTTACACCAAGACACCAATTCTAGAACATACTATGACTTGAAGAGAACGGCGGAGAATAGAGAGGAAATGGAGAGACAGAGTACAACTACTGAACAACCAGTCCTTGGACTGAGTAACCAAGAAGAAGTGAGTAAGTGATAAGTTAAAGTGTTTTGCGCAGATTTAGAATTGCTAAACACCTCTCAAGAATAACTATTACGTGTTACTGTAATTTAAATACACTGATGTCAAAAAGTAAGTCCCAGAAGGCATTCGCATGAATAAAACAGAAAACACGTAGCTGCAGGTAGAGACGTTCATGTCAAGAGACACAATCATAAGGGTATTAAACATTTTATAACAACGGAAAAATATGAACACAATTTGCGTATACAGGATCACATCCACATCCCAAGGCGAGGTGTAAGAATGTCTTAATAAGGAATCATCCCAAGGCGAGGTGTAAGAATGTCTTAATAAGGAATCATCCCAAGGCGAGGTGTAAGAATGTCTTAATAAGGAATCATCCCAAAACGAGGTGTAAGAATGTCTTAATAAGGAATCATTCCAAGGCGAGGTGTAAGAATGTCTTAATAAGAAATGTGATCACCTCGTACGGACTAGAAACTCTCACAACGACGATACATACTCATCACCAGGTTCTTAATGAACTCTGGAGCCATAGAATTTCGTTCCTTGATTAGGGTGGTGCGTATGTACTGGGAGGGCTGACAACCTGCTACGCTTCTTCGCAGAGCATCTTAGGGATGCTCTAATGTTCTATAGCAGGAGTGTACAAACTTTGAGGACGCAAGATCTATCTTAAACTATCATTCCCTGCTGTGATCTACCATGGTTTATCGCAGTGATATAGGGCATATTGAAATAGGAATAAACCAATATCACGAGTGTGGTTTTGTAAGTTTGGAAACAAATACAGAAAAATAATATTTAAGTAATTTTTTATTTCTGAAACACTATTTTCAAGCAAATTATATAATCTTACTTATAGATTCTTTATTTACAGTATTTAATTCTTAGATGTTGATGCATGACACTGCATGTCCTCACAAAGTTTAGAATAATCGGGCACATATTCAGTGAGACACAGTCGGAGATACTCTTCTAAATGAGCATCAGTCAGGCAGCTCCTGTATTTCGCCTTCATTATTTTCAATTCTGAAAAAGCTGCTTCACAGAGATATGTGGATCCAAAGAAAGCAGTTAGCCGCAAAGCAACATGATATCAAGCAGGGATATTTTTCTTCTGACAATATTGCCCAAAATGTGTTATCTTACGCTCTTGCCTTCAGTACTATGTCAGATTGAAGGTTCACAATTTCTGATTCTAAATCTGAAGAATCGAAGAGGAAAGTAGAGATGTTTGAAACTTCCCCTATATCACATTCGCCAACAGGGTCGACCGCGCGAACAAACAAACGTTCGACCGTTTGGCCACCCTGTTCTATAGAATCCTGGTACCTGACTGGTTAGTCTATATTCCACATATTCCTGTTCTGCAGGAAATCATCGATAAGCTAAACCCAGTGCAAGCAACCCTTACCATTCATTAAAAAGGAACTGAGAGCCAACAGCTACCCGAAAAAGTCAGACTTAGGGATCTACAAGGTCTGCCCGGAAAGAAATGATACTCATTCAATAACGGACGTTTAATTAAAGTTATGCTTACATAACACTAAAATTCCTCGAAATAACATCCTTGAACATCAATACACCGCTGCCAGCGGTTCTGCCACGCCGCGTAGCTTGCCTGGAAGTCGGGAACAGGGATCGCTTTCAAAGCACTCGTCGCGGCAGTTTGCACGTTTGTAACAGTCCCAAAATCGTGTCCTTTCAGGGTAGATTTGAGCCGGGAAGCCGGGGCGAAGTCCGGGCTGTAGGGAGGTTGGGGCAGCGTTGCCACGTTGTGTTTTACCAGAAACTCTCTCACTCTCAGCGACGCATGGCTCAGCGCATTATCGTGGTGAGGAACCCAAGTGTTGGTGATCTCCGGGCGGACGCGCGCAACTCTGTTCTTCAGCCGTTGTAGCACTTCCACGTAAAATGCAGCGTTGACCGTTTGTTCGGTGGTACGAACTCCTTATGGACAACACCTTTAAAGTCAAAGAAGACAATGAGCATTGATTTCATCTTCCATTTACACGTTCGCGCCTTATTTGGTCGAGGAGACTCGGGAGTGTGCCACTCTGAGCTCTGTCTTTTCGCCTCCGGATTGAACCCAAACACCCACGTTTCATCACCTGTTATCACTTTCTTCAAAAAACCAGGTTCACTCCTCACACGGTCCACAAGCTTACGAGGAATCGACACACGGTTGTTCCTCTGTTCATCGGTTAAAATCTTAGGAACCAATTTGGCGCAAAGTTTCCGCATCTGCTATTCTTGCGTGATGATTTCATGCACAATGGATTTCACGAGTCCCACGTGCTCTTCTTCCAATCTGACACTCAGACGCCGGTCAGAGTCCAAAACCACTTCCACCCTTTTCCACATTGGCCCATGCGTGAGACGTTGAAGGGCGTGGCTCATCCTCGACACTCTCTTTTCCCTCTGTGAACGTTTTGTGCCACCGAAACACTTGTGCTTTCGATAAAGCATCCTTCCCGTAGGCTTTCTGTATCATAGCAAGCGTCTCGGTTGCGGATTTTTCAAGTTTAACCCAAAACTTTATCGTGTATCGCTGTTCGACACTCTTCTGCATTTTGACTGTTACGTGACGCTCACACAGCTGTCCACTTCGCAAGCGATCCTCACTCTGTGAAAGCTCAGAGCCAACTGACGAGACATCGATCGTATATCTAACATACCCTGCCACTCGTCACGCTCGGAGACTCCGCCCGCTGGCCCTTCTGATTGGCTTAGGAAATGTGGTCTCATTACTTTCCGGACAAACCTTGTATAATCTGGTCCCTATAGCGCACATCATTCACATTGCCTTCTGAGAACACGTGGAGTAGTGTGTGTGGACGATGAACATAATGCCACCCCACACGAGCAGACCACCGCCCTCGAAGGATTATGGTTCGTGGGCGTTTGCAGGATCATTACTGGTTCACTGTTTTTCTCCTCATGACATGCAGACAAGAGTCCGTTTGTAGACTGAATCTAGACTCGTCTGTAAAAAGACCACCGGCCCTCTCGTCTGGACTCCAGAAACAATGTTGTCTGCACCAATCAAGCGAGGTCTCCTGTGATATGCGGTTAGTGGGACACAAGCCATGTGTCCTCTGGTATAAAGACCAATTGTATTAAGGTGATCATGTAGTGATTTTGCTCCCTATACTTCCAATGGCAACCATATTTGCTCAGCGAAGAAAGATTTCCCATACATCAAAGTTGGTCCACTGATAAAAAGCATCCTAACTTAGAATGTACAATCGGTGATTTTTGCAAAAACTTTCCTGAACTACATTAAAAATCAATAACTTTACTTCGATGCAGTTATGATACTTGCTTACAGGTGGCGTCACTCTTCCTTACCATTACATCGAAGTAAAGTTATTGACTTTTAAGTTTTTTGCAAAAAACATAAATTGTACAACCTAAGTTAAGATGTTTTTTAATCAGTGGTCCAATTTTGATGTATGGGAAATCTTTTTTCGCTGAGGAAATACGGTCGAAATTTTTCCATTGGAAGTATAGGAGAAGGAAATAACTAGACATCCACCTTAATCCTTCGATGTACCATTTCACTAGATACCATAGTCCCAGTGGCAATGGAGAGCTCCGAAAACAATTGCCAGGCCGTATACGACCTATAACGCCTTGGGGTTAAAGGGACATAATGGTCCTCATGAGGTGTCGTACGCCTTGGATGACCTTGGCCGGGCCTTCGTGGCACCCCACTGATGTTGAATTGCTGGCATAACCGTGAAACCACTTTGGAGTTGATGTTCAAGTCCGTTACGACCTGAGCCTGAGACTGACCTGTGTCTAGTCCTCCTATCGCTCGCTGCCATACAGTGCAGGATACACGTGTATGAAACATAGCGGAAGCATTTGCAGCCACCGGAACTCTTGTTTCACCCGCTGTCGATCAGAAGTGTTACAACCGTTGCCCTTTTGCTTTAAATATGTAGCTCAATTTGCATATTGTACTGCATTTTACCCACTGATATATGCAGTTCCACTGCGAACATTTGTTTTTCGTATCCATTTCCATGTGTACTGTAAAACCCCTGACATTCCATTGAGCATTTTGTATCATTTGCCCACTATGGCATTTCGGACTCTAATTTTGGACACCAGTGTAATTATTGAATTGGAAAGAAAGTAATGTCCAATACTAGGTACCCGAAGTCGAAGCCCCAGCCACGGCGCACACTGGCCACTGAGATTACGACAGCATGATATCAGCAGGTAGGTGGCTTACGTCAGTGTCAGTAAGCCGTCAGAAAGAGAAGAGTGTAAGCGCTGAGAAGAGTGTAGTGTAGAACGAGTGTAAGCGCTGAGAAGAGTGTAGTGTAGAAGAAGAGAAGAGTGTAGAACGTTGAAGTGGACAAAGAGCACATCCGCGATTGCATGAAGTATGAGTTTCTTTTCGATAACACCTCCGAAAGTGCTGTAAGGAACATTACAGCATTTTCGAAGGTGTTTTCAGTGCCATATCACATTGTTAATGCTGTCGTTGGTTCAAACGGTTTGGCGAGGGATATTTTGACCTGTCAGACCGTCCCAAAGCCGGAAGACCTGAGTGGAGACCGACCCAAAGCCGGAAGACCTGAGTGGAGACCGATCCAAAGCCGGAAGATCTGAGTGGAGACCGACCCAAAGCCGGAAGACCTGAGTGGAGACCGATCCAAAGCCGGAAGACCTGAGTGGAGACCGATCCAAAGCCGGAAGATCTGAGTGGAGACCGACCCAAAGCCGGAAGATCTGAGTGGAGACCGACCCACGTGTGACCACGAGGGAATTGGCCGAACAGCTGGGGATCACCCACACGATTATAACCAAGCACCTGCGTCAACTTGGAAAAATGCACAAGAGAGGAGTTCGGGTACCCCATCAACTCACAAGTGAGCAGAAAGCAAATCGTATGAGGGCGTGCGTTTTCCTGCTTGCACGTGACCACGCGGAACGGTTCTTGGACTGCATTGTAACAGGTGATGAGAAATGGGTCCCTGCATGACAGTGTCAACTCTCGGAAAGAATGGTTGGACCCAAAACAGAAGCCCACGCCGACTATCAAAGCCACCTTACACTCACGTATGGTCTTGCCGTCCGTTTGGTGGGATATGCAGGGAGCCGTTTGTGGTTTTTTTTGTGTTTTTTTATTGAATTGCTGCCGGACAACACCACTGTCACCCCGATGCGTACTGCCGTCAGCTCGACGATCTGCACGCATCACTTACATCCAAACGACCAGCACTGCTGAATCGCAAGTGCGTCTTCCAACAGCAGGAGCCGCTCAGGTGGCGCAGTGGTCTAAGCGATGGCCTCTGATCATTCGTCTGAAAGGGGATTGGCTTCGAATCCCGGTGAGGCATGGATGTTCTGTTTGTCTTACGGCGCTGGTCTTCTTCCCTTCCCTGGAACCACTGACCCTAAATTAGGGACGGGCGACTGCTTATAGCCCACTAAGTTGCTCACGGTGGTCGTTAACCTCAAATCAAACAAACAAGCGAACAACAGCAGGATGGTGCGAGACCTCACACAGTGCGGGTGACTTGTCACAAGATTGAGTTGGGAGGTTACTGCAACACTCAGCCTATTACCCGGACATTGCCCCCAAGCGACTACCACCTTGCAGCATTTCCTGAACAGACAATGGTTCATCAACCAGGAAGATGCCGAACGCGTGCTCACTTCTTTGCATCCAAGCCGCCGCAGTTCAACGGAAACGGTATCTATCGGGTGCCCAGACGATGGGAGCAGGTCGTGGCAAAAGATGGCGACTACAGTTTAGATTGACTTGTACTGGTAATTACGGTAATTAGCGTCATTCTGTTGCCTTGCCTTTGCAGACATTACTTTGTTCCCATATAACCCAATTTGTTGCTTTTATGTTTTCCATTACTCAGACGCCTCCCCGGTGGCGCATTGGTCCAAGCGATGACTTCTGGTCATTCGCCCGAGGTGGAGTCCGGGTTCGAATCTCGGTGAGGCATGGATGTTGTATTTGCCTTACGGCCCTGGCTCTCTCGCTTCCCTTGAATCAGTAGCCCTAAATTAGGGACCGGCGACTGCTTATAGCTCAAGTTACTCACGGTGGTCGTTAAACCTCCAATCAAAAAAGAAAATTTACTCAAACATTTACGCAATAAAGCAGTTATTGAGAGTATATTTGTACGCTGTCATGATATCTCAGTTTTTCTGAGACCTTCTGGAGAATATGCATCTTTTTCGGAGACCTATGCATCAAACGACATTTCTATTCCATCTCCTATATTTAAAAAGTTTCTGCGAGTACAGTCTTCTTCCTCGCGATAAGAGCAATGTATAATTTTAAAAAATGTGATGTGAAATCGGTGTATGTGGACGCCATAAAACCACGCCATTGTGATCTTAAGGGAAGCTCTAAGAAGTCGGTGGTCTCATTATTGTTTTTTAATCAGTTCTCTTTTCAGTGAAGATCCGTAAAAAATTGCAAAATCGAGAACATTTGAGAAACGCTTTATCAATATATTTGTCTAATATATCTGCCTTATAATTCTGTGTTGAGTTGCAGATAAAACTCATCAGCAGGAAACCTTTCACAAAGTATAAATTTCCCAGCTTTTTGTAAACATTAGTGAGCACTTGAAAAATGTTCCTCATGTTAGACTGTTTTCATGAGCATAGAAAAATAAACCTCATCTGTTACGCAACATGGTGTTGAGTAGACATCGTCGTAGGATTTAAATGGGTTTCTCTTTCTTTTAGGATGCTGTTTATTCATTTATTGATTATCGTAATTCCTCATATAGCTGTTAAGTAGAATGCATGTTCTCAAAAGAAAAAAGCACGAAGTGCAAGCTTTTCAAATTTAACGATGCTGACATTCCCTGTAGTGTAAGATCTGCTGACGTGTCAAAACAAAAAAGAGAAAATAAAAGGAATCCGTATCATTTTAAATACTCTTTCAAGGAAGGAGAATACCAGCTTCCGGGTGTTGTGAAATTTTAACATATACTAGGAATGTATTTATCTCAAGAAAATTTCAAAGTCAACTAGGGAATTTTTAATGGCGAATTTCCTTGCTTTGAATGCAACATTTGCAAAATAATATCAGGATTGGAAGCTTTTTAAATCCGTAAACTGGACAGTCAGAGCAGCAAGTACAACGAAGCTTCTAAGAATATGCATGGTGTCTATAAATGAAGCATGCAAATTCAGTATGCTATTACAAAAAATAGGATGGAAAAAAACTTACTTTAAACGTCAAGAGACGTGGCAAGTGTTAAAGTTTATTATGTCAAATGATAGATGGCGCCAGGTGTTTCATGTAATGAAAAATCTCGTCAAGCACGGGATACAACAGACATGACTTCCCCAGTGATGGCGCCAGGTGTCTCATGTAATGAAAAATCTCGTCAAGCACGGGATACAACAGACATGACTTCCCCAGTGATGGCGCCAGGTGTCTCATGTAATGAAAAATCTCGTCAAGCACGGAATGCAACAGACATGACTTCCCCAGTGATGGCGCCAGGTGTCTTATGTAATGAAAAATCTCGTCAAGCACGGGATACAACAGACATGACTTCCCCAGTGATGGCGCCAGGTGTCTCATGTAATGAAAAATCTCGTCAAGCACGGGATACAACAGACATGACTTCCCCAGTGATGGCGCCAGGTGTCTCATGTAATGAAAAATCTCGTCAAGCACGGGATACAACAGACATGACTTTCCCAGTGGAGAGAGCAGCGTGTGTGTTCTGATTTGCACGTCAAAATCTCTAAAAATAGCTCAGCGTAAGTTCAGAATGGAGTACAAGAGACAGCCGCCGACACGAAGGAGCATCGAACAATGGGTAAATAAATTCAAAGCAACAGGAAGTGTCTTGAAAGGCAAAATCACTGGGAGACCTTCCATTTCGGACTAAAGGGTTACTGACATCACGTACCTGGACATGTTAGAACAATTCGCAATTTCACAACTCTAGGCTATTCAAGATATCATTTACCAGCAAGATGGAGCGTCTCCGCTGTGGTCTTCGGATGTACGTAGATCTGACCACCATTTTCCTGGGCGTTAGATTGGACGTGGGTGTCCGACGGCAGGGCCACCCCGTTCTTCTGATATTACCCCATGCGAGTTTTTTCTTTGGGGCTTTATTAACGGCATTCTGTACAATGAAAAGGTTACATCTATCACTGAGCTCAAAGAACGTATTACTGCAGCCTTCCTCCTTTTGACACCTGACATTCTGCAGCGTGCGTGGGTGGAACTGGACTATCGTTTAGACATCCTGCGCGCAACCAACGGAGCAGACGTCGAGATCTCCTGATATTTTTTTAAAAACTTTCATAGTTACCATGTGTTTTGACATTAAAAGTAAGTTGTTATTTATTGTACTTTTTTCAATAGCATATATACTTCATTTATGGTCACCCTGTACTTTAACACAAAAGTCTGCCCATACATAATAAAACATTGAATGTATGTCCCTCAATATCCTGGAATTCGGCTCTTGTGGACAAAGCCCACTGTACCTAAGCTCCGTGCCAAATTCACATCATCCCGCGTCTCGCTCTACATCGAAATGGTTCACATACTGCATGTTGATTATAAAAGCTTCTGAGACATGTGATGACATATAAATCTCAGCCTGCTTTCCGTTTTACTCTCTTGCTGTCTTACAGCCTGCTTTCTGTTTTACTCACGATTTACTTTATTTATTTTAGTCGATTTACTGTTGTAAATCGACTGATGTTCGGCTAGCTGTTAATTGCTATCTTGTTGGATCTCGATTTATGTCAGCTCTGCTTTCAAAGGCAATCTGTCGGATATCCCAGATGTAAGGGGTGGCTTTAAATATTATCGTATTTGCTTTCCAGTGCTATCTTGTCGGATCGCAGCTGGTGTCCGGTTTAATTTGAAAAGTTAGCTAGTTTGATCTCGAGTGCTATCTGGTTAGATATTCTACTCGTGTCTGCTTTTCTGTCAAATGCAATCTGGTGGGATATCACTCATGTTAGGGGTTGCTATTAAATAATGTACGATTTGCTCTCGATTGCTGTCGTGTCGAATCTCAGATTATATTACATGTAGAGGATTTTAGGAAGGGAGTGTCTGATTCCAGGTCTTAAACAACCCTTAGAAGTAGGAAGTTAGGAGATTTGGACTGCAGTGCCCGACAGGAAAGTCACACGGAAGCGACACAGAAAAGGGGACGAAGACGCCTTTATTTATAACCGGATGCCAGTTATAGCGAAGTAAATTTCTCCGTCTTTTTTAGTCCACGCCAGGGCTCGAACCCGGGTCCCCTCATTCCAAAATAAGTCACTCCACCAATTCAGCTACGCGGACGTTCGTTCTCGCTGCTATCTGCCTTTATGTCGTGCGCGTCCTGCTGGGCAGACACGTCAAATCTCCCTCCCCCTCGAAAGAGGGCCGGGAGCATGGCCCACGGGTCAGCCGTGACCATGAGTCGTCGCAGACAGCCATCCGCTGAAGAACGTGCACTTCAGAACTCCCAGGCAATCTGGTGTGTGGAATGCAACGTCACACACATTTATTTTTCGAAGCGCTGGAGAAGGGATTCTCTGATTTTTCCTATCTCGCGGTTTGGAAAGAACATCACACCATTGCGAGATCTTGATCGGCCAGGTCATCCGGAAAGTTCGGACGCCAGTATAACGAAGTAAATTTCTCCGTCATTTGTAGTCCACGCCTGGGCTCGAACCCGGGTCCCCTCATTCCGGAATAAGTCACTCTACCAATTGAGCTACGCGGACGTTCGTTCTCGCTGCTATCTGCCTTTATGTCGTGTGCGTCCTGCTGGGCAGGCACGTCACACAGTACTCGGGATCCGACGGACGACTGAACGTGCCAATCTGACGCACGGCGGATATTCAGTGGTTGGTGCGTTCGTACCTACCTGGAATCGAACCAGAGACTTTACCGTAACAGTCACGAATGTTGGCCACTAGGCCATCCGCTTCCCTACGTATCTTATTCGGTGTCCGATTAGCTTATAAATGCGATCTGGTTTGTTCTCGGGTGCTCTCGGGCCGCGGGTGGCCTAGTGGGCAACGTTCGTGACTGCCACTGCCTTCCTAAAATCCTCTAAATATCCGCCGTGCGTCGGATGGGCACATTAAGCCGTTGGACCCCAGGTACTGGGCCCCGGTAATAAACAAGGGCGTCTTCCTCCCATTTCTGCCTCGTTTCCGTGTCACTTTCCTATCGGGCATTCTAGCGCAAATCTCCTAGCTCCCTATTTCTAAGGGTTGTTTAAGACCTAGGGTCAGACACTCCCTTCCAAAAATCCTCTACATTTGTTCATTTGATCGGGTGCTCTCTGGTTGGAATTCGACTGGGCCGCGCCGGTGGCGCAGTGGTCTAAACGATGGCTTCTGATCATTCGTCCGGAAGGGGTCCGGGTTTGAATCCCGTTTAGACATGGATGTGGTGTTTGTCTTACGGCACTGGCTCTCACCCTTACCTGGAAGCAGTGACCCTAAATTAGGATTAGGGACGGGCGACTGCTTATAGCCCATTAAGTTGCTCACGGTAGTCGTTAAACCTCCAATAAAAAAAACTCGATTGATGTTCGATTTGCTTTCAAATTCATCCTTCTAGAATCCCAATGGTGTTCCAGGATGCCGTTCATTTCTACTTAGTTTGATCTCGAATGCTATCTTGCCAGAACTCAACTGGTGTCCAGTTTGCTTTTAAATGCCATCTGTTTGGACCGTGTCTGATGTCCGGAATGACATTCGAGATATTGTCTGGTGGCTTTTCGTATAAAAATTAGCTTTTTCCGTTTATTGTTTAAATTCTTTGTATATAATGACATCAGAAGAAAAAAACATCTCGAGAAAAGACATCGTGCTTCCCTCACTACTAATTCAAATGCAAGATTATTACGATACACTGCTGGCCACCCAAAATGCAACACCAAGAAGGACACGAGATAGCAAAGCCAGATTGACTGGACACAAAACAACATATGCAAAGATGAAACGATTGAGCTTACAGGCCCGTGCGACTTGCGGGACACGCAGACATCGATAGTTCGTGTGGCCCCCATGGCTGGCAATAACGGCCGCTACACGCCGCGGCATCGAACGAAAGAGGCTTTGGATGTGGGCTTGGGGTATGTCAGTCCAGGTTGCTTCCACACGTGGCCACAGTTCATCAGGCGTAGCCGCGGGTGGTGCCTGCCGGGCCACTCGGTTGCCGATCAGCGACCAGACGTGTCCGATGGGCGACATATCGAGAGAACGGGCGGGCCACGGCAGCAGTGACACCTGGTGGGCCGTGAAGAATTGTTGCACGATGCGTGCGACGTGCGGGCGCGCATTGTCCTGTTGAAACGTGGCCGCTGGCAAGTCCTGCAGGTAAGGGAAGACTATAGACTCCAAAACGTCGGAGATGTGGCAGTGTTTGTTGAGTGTACCGGCGATGCGTACCAGAGGGGTGCGGGTGTCATATGCAATTACGTCCCCAAAACCATAACGCCAGGCGACGGACCGGTATGGCAATGCATAATTCAGGCGTCATACAGTCTCTCGCCACGCTGCCGCCACACGCGGATGCGACCATCGTGGTGTTGCAGGCAGAAGCGGGATTCGTCGGAGAAGACAATGTCGTGCCATTCCGTAGTCCAGGTGCGGCGTTCAACGGCCCATTGCCGCCGCGTTCGCCGGTGGTGTTACGTCAATGGTAATCGGAGCAATGGGCACTGTGCGACAAGTCCCCGCTCCTGCAGACGACGTCGAACGATACATGCTGACACAGTTTGTTGCGCAACACACCCTAATTTCTGCGCTAACGTTCGTGATGTGGCGATGCGAGCCGTCAATACCCGCTGCACAACATGCCGGTCCTCTCGTTCGGTGATGTACCGTGGCAACGGCAGACGCTCACGTCGGTCCGTTCGTCCCTCCTGCACCTACCGAATCCATACTCGCCCCACTGTGGCTGGATGTCGTTCCACACGGGCGCAGATGTCTCGGTACGATAAACCGCTGTCGCGATAAGCCACTGTTCGTCCTATGTCGAACTCCGGAACGTGCTGGAATGACTGTCGCCGTATTCTGCGACGAGGCATCAGGAAGCTTCTCACGCACAGGTCCTGCAACACAACACACTTCCACTACTTACACCCTGCCTTCCGTGCACCGTGCTTATAGTGCTTCTCGGTGGCGTGCCGGCAGCACATTATTTGCATATGCCCTGCAATGCTAATCGTTTGCATGTCCTCTCGCGGGCGACGCATGCTGCGAATTTCAGGCCAATCGGATGCTTCCTTCTTGGTGTTGCATTTTGGGTGGCCAACAATGTAGAATCTGGTTATTAAAGTCCATCTTGAATCTCCTGTTGCGTATGGAAACGAAATACATGCTGACGCAGCCTTCTACAGGATGAAAAGAAACGACCACATAAACAACCCAGGGGGTGATTCTTTGGGTCAATACAAGCACAAAATGTTTTATGATATTTTTGGATTTAGGGCTTAGTTTTCCAGATATAAGCCCCCCGAAGGGGCGTGACGCCGCGTCCAGAATCGACTGGTTTTGAGGCTTCAAGCACAACCTGAGTGTCATGCAGGGAAGCTTGTGGCAGATGCCTGATGCCGCAATTGCAGTATAACAAAAGTCATTCAGCCTGTTTCCGAAGTTGTGTTACGCCCGCAATTGTTGAGACGAACCGAACTGGTCGTCCTGTTGCATGATATACGCCCTCGGAGAGCACTGCGATATGTAAATCAGTCGTGATGACTGCCGAGGTACTGACCTTGCAAAATCAGGCATCCGGCACGAGCTTTCCTGCATGACACTTGGGTTGTGCTTGAAGCCTCAAAAACAGGCGATTCCGGACGTGACGTCATGCAACGTTGAGGGCTTATATCTAGAAAATTAAGCCCTAAATCCAAATATGTCAGAACATTTTAGGCTTGTATCGACCCAAGGAATCACCCCCTGAGGTGTGTCGTTTCTTTCCATCCTTTACAGGCTTAATTAGTTTGCTCATGGGGAAAGACATCATGTTGTTTAAAGACAATATCCTGAAACTGACATGTGGAAATCGATAATGATTCATTTCCTTTGAGTAGATCATTTTGTTGATTACATCAGTTTCATTATTTAAGTAATACATTAACGATGTTCCTGTGCTAATAACTTATCTTTCAATCTGAATAATAGTTTTATTCTCATTAACTATTTGTTTTTAATGAAAGTATCCCATTAGACCAAGTTTCCGAACGATTGCTGTGAATTTCTGGTTCAGTATTTTTTTTTTTTAGTTCTAACGCATTACCAAAAGAGCAAAGTGAAAATGATTAGCGGCATACGCACTTCGTGATGCGTGATGAGCAACGATGACGACAGAAATGATTAATACCGTCTATTTCTTCAAAACTCGATAAAAACGTGGGTGAAACGTCACGCTTCACCGTGGGTATTTCCCTAACGATGAGAGTTTCCGATGAAAATTGATCTTTATATAATGATTGATTGCCGGAGAAGATTCGATAAAAAAAAATTAGCTTGCTTTCAATTTTCGGGTCGACGGAAAGTTGCTGAGATACGTCACTGAATATGGCATTCTTGGAAAACGATCTGCGCTGAGAGAGAAGTGAAATCGAAGTCTTACAGTGGAAACAGTTATCACGAAAACGGAAGCTGTGTGTTGCACAGAAACATGAACAAAAATACAGAAGGATAATACTTGCAACTACCAATGGCTATACACCTTACAGCGTAAAAGCCATTTGGCGGTGGCGAAATATATATATCCAACTCGCATCCTTCTGCTCCGGAGTCGAATGCTTTCCCAATTAAGCTACACCGACAAAGTTTGTCGCTGTAACTTTGTCGTCTTGATATCGTTAGAACGAGCATTCCTGCGTACGAAACATATAGCCTCACAAGTTCTTTATTATACACTCATCGTCAAAAAAATAGTTGCACCCAGAAGAACGTGTAGGATTGCAATGCTATTCGGGAGGAAGGTAAAGGTAACAAGAAGCAATAAATGATTAAACATTGAGACTGATATGGGCAATATTTATTGAGCTACACACCAATAGGTAGTGTCTCTCAGTATGGCATCGGGACGCCATGTTTGCTCACACAGCATGCCAGACGTCTGGGCGTGGAGTTTTTCAGGTTCCTAATGGTGTCCTGCGATAAGCCATCCCCATTAAGCTTGAATCTTCTCACGTAGTTCCTGCTGATTGTCCGGTAGGGGTGGAATATGGATAGTGCCTCCAATAGCATCTTACACATTTTCAATCGGTGATAGGTCTGGCGATGCGGCTGGCCGTGGCAGAGAGTTAGTGTCTTGAAGGTAAGCTCTCGAGATAACAGCAGTATGCGGACGAGCGTCGCCCTGTTGGAAAATCGCACTGGAGTGAGCGTTCAGAAAAGGTAGGACCACTGGTTGCAGGACCTAACTAGACTAACGTTGGGCTGTCAGAGTTCCTGTAATGAACACCAAAGGTGAGCTGATATCGTAGGCAATTGCTTCCCACACCATGACACCAGTCCTTCTGGACATGTGACACTCAACAGTAAACCGTTCATCTTGGCGCTGACCACGGTGCCTCCACCCACAGATTCGGTGTTCGTCTCCTTCAAGCCAAAAGCGGGACTCGTCACTCAAGATTACCCGCTTCCATTTTGAGTGGCTCCATGACAGTCTGACACGACACCATTTCAGTCTTTGGCAAACGATGCCATGGTGTTAAATCCAGTCGTCGTAAGGGTCTGCGTGTGTTTACTCCTACGTCGTGTAGCCGCCTACTAATGGTACTGGCATTAATTGGACGATGCCTACAGGGCACCACAGCTCGCTGAATATCCGCAATCTTGGCTGTTGGGTCCCGTTGATCCTCTCTCTCTCTCTCTCTCTCGGTGGTTCGTCTAGGTCTCACAGACCCTTTCCTGTCGCTGCTGCATGCCTTGTTCTATATCCACTGCCGCTAACAGCGTGCTATGGTGATGTTCGCACGACCGGTATGGCGCGCAATACGGCGATGAGATCATCCCGCTTCCCGAAGTCCGATGATGCGGACCCTGTCGAACTCCTCCAACTGCTCGAATTGATTCCGAACTTTTCTCCGAGGCATACTTCACTTGCAAAGGATGCAAACAACACCAGTCAGAATGGCAAGCACGTGCAACGGAACGATCTTATACAGCCGGTCAGGCACAGCGCTACGACCCCTCCTTGCTTGCGT
Source organism: Macrothele yani (assembly GCA_039090855.1). Classification (NCBI taxonomy): domain Eukaryota; kingdom Metazoa; phylum Arthropoda; class Arachnida; order Araneae; family Macrothelidae; genus Macrothele; species Macrothele yani. Next base: position 41,514,681 of record CM077004.1, read on the forward strand.
CATATGCGCGGCCGAGCGTGATACTTGAATCCTTTGCATGTCTCACGATGTCAAACATACCCACCATTTTCATTCCTCTCGGATGCTTCCTTCTAAGTGCAACTATTATTTTGACGATGAGTGTATCTCAAAAACTACGTTTGCTAGGATTGTCACGCACATTTTGGAAAGAATAACTTTTGACATGCGGCGACGAGTTTTATACATCTTTTGCAAAAAATGATATGATTTTCTTTTTGATACAATACAAAATTCCTTGTGCAAGTGGTTCAATGTTTATTTTACCTCATAATGCGCATTACAGTGTACAGAAGGCACATTTCAATAAGGTGTTGCACCTCCTGCAGAAGCAAAACCAGCTTCCAACCTGGCATGCAATCGGTCGTACAAATGCAGGATATTACGCTGGAGGATAGCATTCCATGTGCTTTCAACTTGGATGCGTAGTTCAGAGATGGTTACTGCCTACCGCGGAAGAGTCTTTGTCCAATCCAGTCCCAGGCATGCTTGATTGGAGACTAGTCCGGAGAACGTGCTGGCCAAGGGAATTGAAGCACAGCCTGAAGAGTATGGTAAGTTGCCCGGGCGGAGTGTGGGCAGGCATTATCCTGCTGGAATATCCCATCGGGGATGGCACTCCTAAATGGCAGGACGGCCTGCTGCATGATGTCGCTGACATACTTACTGCTGCTCAGTGTACCCCGTACAAACAACAGACTCGTACGAGAGTGATAGCTAATTCCTGCCCACACCATGATGTCCAGCGTGGGGCCTGTGTGTCGTTGGCGGATGCACGATGGTAGAAGCTGCTCACCTTGTCGCCTTCGGATATGTACACGACCATCAGATGCTCCCCAGCAGAATCGTCTTTATACACTGAAGACCGCTGACCGCCATTCTTCCCGCCAATGAACTCGTTCTTGACCCCACCGCAAACGTGATCGATGGTGACCAGGAGTAAGTGGTAATCCTGCCAGAGGCACGCGTGCCCGTAGTTCTGCTTCAAAAAAACGATTCCGTATCGTTCTGGTAGACACCCTTGGTATGACAGTGGGTCGAATTCGTGACGACATAGCCGTCCGCTTTGCGAATGTAGCCCTCCTGATACGCCGATCGTCTCGTGCGTCTGTAACTCTGTGTTGTCCATAACCAGGCCTGCTAGTGTGCGAATGCTCCTTTGAACACCGACGCCACCATCTTACCACGGCCGAAACCTCTCATCCCACTCTGCCCACTATTTGACGGAAGGACCAACCTCCTTACCGCAGATTCACTAAACGGCCTCGTTCGAACCCCGATAACTGAACAAATGTTGCGCGCCTGCGTCGTCCAGGCATAGTAGCTTCTTCAACGAGCACCGAACAACCCGACATCAGAAGAACTACTTCGTTCTGCACGCCCTAGTCCTTAAATACGCGATGCGTACATTTGTATGTTGTCGTCCGCAGTGGCGTCATTATTTCATCCAATGACATTCCACATTGGATCGCAGTCCTTAAATACGCGCCACACGCCCTAGTCCTTAAATACTCGCTGCGTACATTTATTAATTTATTATACGTTTTAACATATTATAATGTGACGTTCCTACCGGCATTCCTTCTGGGTGCTATTTTTCTTTCTTTTTTCACTTTCCAGCAGTGTGTGTATATATATATATATCATCATCATCATTGTCAACCATTATCAGTCTACTGCTGGACGAAGGTCTCCCCAAGTTTCTTCTACAACGGTCTGTTTTGTTTTGTGCCAGTCTTCTCCAGGTTACTCCCGCATACTTTCGAATTTCATCCACCCATCTCCCACGTGGTCTTCTTCTTGGTCTTTTCCTGTCCCTTGGAATCCAGTCTAAAATTTCGGCTGTCCATCGATGGTCTGTCCTTCTGGCAATATGTCCAGCTCATTGCCATTTCAGGGATTTAACTCTGATTATGATGTCTTCCACTCTTGTCATTTTTCGGATCCACGAGTTCCTCTTCTTATCTCTCCTGGTTACACCAAGCATGCACCTCTCCATGCTGCTTTGAGTTGTCTGCAGCCTTTGTATGTCTCTTTTTGTTAAGGTCCACGTCTCTGCACCATACGTAAGCACTGGAAGGATGCGTTGATCAAACACTTTTATTTTAAGACAAAATGGCATATTGCTCTTGAAAATTATACTGTTTCTTCCAAAAGCTCTCCAGGCAAGTTTTGTACGCCGATTAATTTCTTCACCAATGTGACCCTCACTTGATATCTGCTGTCCAAGATAAACGTACGTGTCTGTTATCTACAGCTTTTCTCCATCAATCGATAAATCTTCATTTCTTGTAAAAGCATTGAACATCACCTTTGTCTTCTGAAAGTTCATTTTTAATCCCACTTCTTTACTCTTGTCACCAAGTTCCTGGATCATACTCTGCTGCAGCTCTGATGGGGTAGTTGCAAAAATGACTACGTCATCAGCAAAACGAAGATGAGTTAGATAATCTCCATTAAACTTTATCCCTTTGTTTTCCCAGTTCAGTGATTGAAAGACATTTTCCGAAATGTTAATAAAGAGTTTGGGCGATATAGTGTCACGTTGTCTCACTCCCTTTCCAATTTTTATAGGTGTTGTATTCTCAAAAGGATTTCAAAGCCACTGTAACTGCTATTCGGTATAGCAGTTGCAGTGGCTTTGAACTCTTGCGGTATTGAAGATACATACATTAATATTAAGTAATAACATCTATGAAAATGCAAGTGCAAAGATTCGGCTATTTCATATATACACTGAAGAGCAATTGAATTAGAGATACCTGTCAAGTAACGTGTAGCAACACCTTTCGCCCCGATGACGGCGGCGATTCGTCTCGGCATGGACTCGACAGGACACCGGAAGCGTTGGTAAGCCATACGGATCCACGACCCCTGAATAACCTCCCACAGTTCCCGAAGATTTGATGGAGAGGTGTCAGAGCCTCAAACATCTCTCTCGATGGCATCCCAGATGTGCTTAATAGGATTGAGTTCAGGTGATCTAGCTGGCCAAGGAAATGAGGCCACGTCGGTGGATTGTTCATCCAACCATTCGGATACAATTCGGGAGCGATGGCACGGTGCATTGTCTTATTGCAGGATGAGGTCCCCAGTGGGATGTTGAAGACGCACAAACTAAAGCAAATGGTCGTCCAGGATATTCCGGTAACGTTGACCTGTGAGGGTCGATGTCACACGTACCAGGGGTACCATTTCAGTCCACGTAAACAGTCCCCAGACGAGAATGCCACCCCTACCAGCTTGAAGAGTACCCTGCTGGCAAGAAGGATCCATCGCTTCATGTGGTTTGCGTCATACTCGTATCCTGCCATTCGCATGTACCAACGTGAATCTCGACTCATCAGTCCAGGCAACATTTTCCCACATGTCTAGGGTCCAGTGCCGATGTTCCCGCGCCCATGCTAATCTTTGCACCCTGTGATGTGCGGTCAGCAGCGGTACCCTCGTGGGACGATGGCCTCTATACCCCATAGCGAGGAGATGATTCTGGATGGTGTGGCTGCTTACCCGTTTTTGTGCACCAGCGTTAAATTGCGAGTGATTTCTTGCACTGTGACACGTCTATCCGCTTTTACAATGCGAGCTAGCCTACGATAACCCAGCTCATCCACGCGCTTTTGTCCACGGCAGTTGGCCCTTGTAGGGATGGTTTTACCGGATTCGATGTACTCACGGTGCACCCGTGATTCAGTGGCTCGTGAAAATCCCAGTGCCTACACGACTTCCGAGATTGAGTGACCCATTCGTCGGGCCCCGACAATTTTCTCACGATCAAATGAGCTTAGATCCTTCGTCTTACCCATACTGAGTCCAACTCTTACCGATTCTCGTCGCATCACTCCTTATATTTACGGATCGCTGCAAACGTCATGTCGTTTCCGTTTACAGGGCCGCCCACAGCGCTAAATTTGCATAACGCCAGCTGTCTCTAATTCAATTGCTCTTCAGCGTGTATAGATTCGGCTATTTTAAATATATATATATATAGAGAGAGAGAGAGAGAGAGAGAGAGAGAGAGACGATACTGGTTGGCAAAGTTTTTTTCTCCTTTCTCTCATATGTACATATATATGAGAGAAAGAAGAGAGAGAGAGAGAGAGAGAGAGAGAGAGAGAGAGAGAGAGAGAGAGAGAGAGAGAGAGAGAGAGAGAGAGAGAGAGAGAGAGAGACGATACTGGTTGGCAAAGTTTTTCTCCTTTTTCTCATATGTACATATATATGAGAGAAAGAAGAGAGAGAGACAGAGAGAGAGAGAGAGAGAGAGAGAGAGAGAGAGAGAGAGAGAGAGAGAGAGAGAGAGACGCCAATGGTTGGCAAAGTTTCTATTTACTCTCGCGATACATCAGCTATTTCCAGATAACTCTGGAATTCCATTACGATGATTCGTTTCACTTTGCCGACGAATATCAGTCTTGTTTTGGGAATGACTACTCTCTACCTACACATTCAATTATCCAGGCTTCTACAGTTCGAACAAAGGGCAATAGATTTCTTTTGGTGCTCTTCTGTTAACACAATCGCATCGAAGAATGAAAAGATAAGGCGAATTGATCTCCGTGAATGGACGCCATTCAGCCAAAGCTACGCTACGTGTTTCATCCCCTCTTACCATCTGAGTGTGTTCCATGAAGAACTGAGGTGCTCGTAAAATATAGATGACTTAGCAAAAAATCCCTTTTTTCCACAAAGTCAATGAGCAAAAACGAAATGTAAGATGAGCTTCACTATAACTGAGAAAAAAAACCCGGTCATGCAAAATTGCAGTTCAGCAACTTCAATTGTTTGTTTGTTTGAAGGGTTAACGACCATCGTAAGCAAATCAATACGATGAAAGCGATCGTCCCTAATTTAGGGTTACTGGTTCCAGGAAAGCAAGAAAGCTATAGTTTCCTAAGAAAAAAGTACACCGATCTTGCCTCACCCAGAATTCGAACTCGAACCTATCTCCGATGAATGATTAAAAGTCACAGCCACGTACGACTCAGCCACTTTTGTAGCAACGCCTGTTGAATTTACACCGGTGAGCCGTTTCATTATGACCACATACCTAATAAGCTGTAGGACCCCCTTTGGCCCGCAAAATAGTGGCCACTCGGCGAGGCATCGATTCGATGAGGTGGCGATAGATATTCTGGGGTATCTGGTATCATAATGCCATTAGCAGGTCCTCCAGTTCCCGTACATTTCGAGGTGGTGGTGATTTAGCGCGAACCCGCTTTCCCAAGTCGAACCACAAATGTTCGATTGGGTTCGTGTCAGGTGAATTTGGAGGCCATAGCGTTAATAGAAAGTCACCAGCATGTTCCTCGAACCACTCCTTGGCGATTCAGGCAGTGTGGCATGGCGTATTGTCCTATTGGTAATGGCCATGCCCAGTAAGGAACACAGTTGCCATCCATGAATGGGTGAACTTGGTCCGGAACGATGTTCAGATACCTGACAGCTGTCAGGGATTGTGCTATTGAGATAATGGCACTTGAAGTGTCCCTAGAAAACATCGCCCACAGCGTAAGACCGCAACCACCGGACTGTTTCCGCCCAACAGTGCATCCAGTTTCCATAGCCTCCATTGGTAATCGGCGTGTCTGCGCTCGGACCTCTACGTGATGCACCAGGAATCTTGATTCGTCAGACCAGGCCCCTTCCTTCAGATTTTAACACCAAGCTGCTAACTACAGGGTGATACTTTTGATTTGGAAAAAGAAATGACTGTGCTAAGCGATCTCGTAGCGATACGGTTGTCATATGTTGCATGTGTGGTTGGAAAGGACTGAGATCATTCGTGAGGGAGCGAAATTGCGTCGACAACAACGTGCAAAGTGATTAGTCCCAGACAAAGCTACATTTCACGTGATTGGCAGAGTGAAGATACAGAACATAATTATTTGGGGTAATGAACATCCACATGCGAGCTACAAATTGGAAAAGTCAAGCCCTGAGGTTAATATTTGATGCGCTGTGTCTCGCTACACGGTCTAACATCCTTTTGTCCTTTGCTGAGGTTTTTTTCTGGCATGAGCTATGTCAAGAATATCATGTATGCGCAGCCATCTCAGAACCTCGAAGACTTAAAGTTCATAATTTCTGTGAGATTCACACAAAATACTCCAGAAATGTTAGAAAGGACATGGTGAGATTTGAGCGATGGGTATGAACTGTAATACGCCACATTGGAAGTCATGTGGAATCCTAGATAAACTTCCATTTATAAAGGTAAATTATACAAGATATTGTATTAATATTATATGTTTGCATTCCACATCATTTATTTTCTTTACTCAAATGGATTACCTTGTACTTATTCTTTTAATCAAGACACAGACCCGAAATACACTGAATAAGCAAAACTGTATAACAATTACCCTAAATCAATTGTCCGAGAACAACAAACTCACACAGATGGTTCGCGCTCTAGCAATCAAAGCGGAGACTGGTTTCGGCAAGTCTGTGAGGCTAAGTAGAAATAAAAAGTGCAATTTGGCGAAATTTTTGATCGTTAGTGACAAGACAGATAGTAATTACATGTCGGAAGCAGCGCGTCTGGCTGGCAGTGCATGCAACAACTTGATGAAAGTATTCGCAGAGTATAAGAAAGATGACATCTTATTTTCGGTTCTAATCAGCACGTATTTTGAATCCTTTCCGACGCAAGTAAAATTTATCAAAGTTATTCATAGTCGTGTTCGCCGATTGAGATGCTCTGCTGGGAAGCTCTTCTGTCCGCCTATTCATCGCCTGCGTTCGGTTAGGAACTATACCACTCTGCGCGGGGGATGCCTATGTCAACTGCCAGTCACTCTAATGTTTTGTCAACTGAGTAAATAGTTTAATAACTGGTCAAAATTTTTTTGTTGAGTGTAATTCTCTGTAAAAGACATTCTACTACGGAACCTCATCCAATCCCCTCATCAAAATTTCTAAATAGACCAGAAAGCCTGTTATCAACAATACACAGAGAAAATCTATAGGGGGTCCAAGGCCTCCCCGTTGGCCGAGTGGCACGAAGCGTCGGCTATGTTATCTTTAAACAGTGCTCGGGAGACCCCATGGGGTCCCGCCTATCACCCTTTTTGGCAGAAATTATATTACAGGATTTGGAAACTTAGCTGATTGACTTCTTCCCCATCAAGTCCCAATTTCCTTCGATACGTTGACGATATTCTTATTTTTTGGCCCTCCACTCAAAAACAACTTTACTCTTTCGTCGACCACCTCTCGTCCAAACACTCTTCCATAAAGTTTACCGTGGGGTTGGAGGTCGACAACCATTTACCTTTTTTGGACTTCAACCTTCACCGTTCTTCTCTCCATCTGTCATTCAGTGTGTTTCGCAAACCCAGTTCTTGTCCCATTATCATTACGGCCTCCTCCTCCGACCCCACGGCTTACAAACATTCAGCTTTTAACTTTTTAATCCGCCGTGCTTTCTCGCATTCCTCATCTTATGACATCCGTAGGACCGAACTACAAACTATCCGCGACCTGGCAGGGTCTTATGGTTATTCCAGGAATTTGATTGACAGGCTGATAAATAGATTTCTTCGCTCCACCTCTTCCACCCTGATTGGTAACAGTTGCAATCACAAGTTTGTCGGATCTTTACCTTTTGTTCCCTCCATAGCCAGACCTTTAAAGACCATTTGCCATCGTCATAATTTGAATTTTGGGATCAAAGTATCCAATTTGTTCACTTTCATTAAGAACGACAGAAACTGGCCCATCAATTTTCAAAGACATGGGATTTACCTTGTCCCCCTTGAATCGCAACCCCCAGACCTTAATGACACCTGTTATATTGGCTCCACAACCAGGTCACTCGGGATTCGTTTAAACGAACATCAATATGACTGTTGCAATGGATCTTCTTCTACTGCTCTATCCCGTCTCTTACTCAAGGGGAATCACATCCCCATTTGGGACGAATCCAAAATCCTCAGAACTCCTCACACCAAATCTCAATTATTGTTCACTGAAAGCCCATACATAAACAAATTTTCTGATACTTTCTGTAATGATGAACTACCCAGAAATATTCCCCGCCCCTGGAAACACCTGATCTCGGCCACATCCATATTATCTCAACCTCTCCGAATCCCCCCTTCTCTCATCCCTCCCACCCTTTTCTTGTGATGACATGGCACAGTGGTTCACTTGATCATTCACGGACACGTCATTGACGCATCATTGTAGTTACTTTTCATTCGACCATTCACTATTACGTCATTTGTTTAACTGTGTGATTCTTTATATATGTTGCCTCTTCCATGGTGCGTGGTTCTTTTATCGCGTCTGATGATGGGTACCTGCAGGCAGGATCCGAAAGGTCTCACGCATTTAAAATATTTTTAACTATGTCATCTTAGTTCAAGTGTGTCATTAAATTCATCTTTTGTATCGTGTGCAGACGGTCGTAATGTTTATGCTTTCAAATCCTTCGTTCGTGATGGGCCAGGGCTCGAACCTCGTGTGAGGCATGGATGAAGTGTTTGTCTCACGGTACTAATTATCTCCTCTCCCTGAAGCTAGTGGCTCCAAATTAGGGACGGCAAAGTAATTGTAGACCACTGAGTTGCTCGTGATAGCCGTTAATCCACACACACGCACAAAAGGAAAGCCGCCACCGAATTTTCGGTTGTAATGAGCAAGTCTGTTGAATCCGTTCTGACGCGAATTAAATTTATCAACGCTATACAACGCCAATGGAACAGGCTTGGAAAACAATCAATCGATTTCTACAGTCGATTAGACATCCAGAAATAGAAATATTTACTTAGTTTCACCAGCGGCTAAAAACATGTTACGAAAATTAATAAATGGCGCACAAAAAGATTCTCGTAGCACAAGAAATGTATTAGGGACAAAGTGATTTTCAAATCGAACAGTTAAAAGAAGTAATATAAAAGGGAAAATTATATAAGACTACGTCTGCTTGGGGAAGAATTTTGCATAATGGAAAATTTGAAAATCGGCGAAAAAAATATGCTAAAGAAAAAGAACATTTCAAATATGTCTTCCAGGAGCAGAGATAGCGAAAAAAAAAAAAAGGTTTCGACCTTTACGCCCCTGCCGGGAAATTTTTGCATTATTTAAAGAGGATAATGCACGTCTCTATTGTAGCGAATGGCATACAGTAAAGAAGAGATTTCTCAATATTGTTTTTAGAAGCGGCAATACAGCTGCTAACTGAAGTGTACAAACACCACCTACCGACAGAACTGTGATCTACAAAATGCCTCATATTCTTGCCTAAATTGTTCTAAAAGGTAAATAAGCATCCGGTGTGGAAATAAATTTTCAAATCGCACATGTAGAAGCAGAGATATTGACAAAAGCAGATTAAGCGTTTGCTGCGCCCCCTAGCTGCGAAATTGTGCATTTTTTTGGGACGAAAATATATACACACAGAATTTGCATAGTTAGCAAATTAGTATCCGACCGAAGAAGGACTATTTTTAGTCAGGTTTTTAGTCCCGAGGATATGGCTGTAAACGGAAACATGGACTTACCCCCTCTGGTGGTGAACTTGTGCGTTCAGAAAAACTTGAAATTATGTGAGAAAACATTTCGCAGCGGAAACGCTCTCCAACAAAAAAAGGATTTTTTCAAATCGGACTCTTAGAAGCAGAGATATCGACAAAACTAAGATATGCATCTACGCCCCCCCCCCCGCGGAAAACCATGCACTATTTTAAGAACAAAATATTTCAAGAAGGTTTATCTATAGGAGTGGTATCGGCTCGTAACGAATTTTTTCAGTTGAGGTTTTAGAAGCCCAGATTTTGCTGGAAATACATCAGAAGCAGAAATGAATGCTTACTCAGCCTAATGGCCAAATCATTTTAACCAGAAATTAGAAATTATATGCAAGATATTTCCCATCAAGAGCTATATCCGCCGCAGAAAGAATTTTTCAAATCGGAGTTTTAGAAGCAGAGATATTAGGAGAAACGTAGTTTACCTTTACGTCCCCTAGCGGAAAATTTATGCATAACTTGAAAAAGTGACTGCATCTAAAATAGTTTTCGACATAAATGGAATCTAAAGGCAAAAATTTTATTTCAATCGGATGTTTAGAAGCAAAGATAAGGAATAAAAGGTATTTTGAATTGGATATCATCTGCATTTACGCCCTCTACGGGCGAAATTGTGCATCACAAAAAAAAAGAAAACAAAAAAAAAACGAAATGAAGGATCATCATTCGCACATTTCATGCTTCCCAATGCATAAATAATTTTTCAAATCGAACAAATTGTTGCAGAGATGTGGTGTCCACAGACGGACGGACAAACCGGTAACCTAAGCGTGATCTTTTTTATAAAAGACGTGCTAAAAAGAGCTGGGAAAGTGTTAAATACATTTACGCCCAGTAGAGGGCGTAAATACGTATCCCTCTCACAGCGAAAAGTTATTCGAACATAATTCGAAAAAACTGTGTATTATTTAGAAAATAATACACAGTTTCTGCGGCAAGGACGAAAATGTGCATTTAATTTTCCTCGATATCTCTCCTTACAACAGTACAATTTGAAAAAACCCATTTTAGTATCGAACAGCTCTTGAGATGAACAACATTCTGCATGTAATTCATGTTTTCTCATTTCACGTTCAATAGCAACATAATCTTTGATATAGGAGCTCGCCACCAACTAAAGTGAAAGGACAAGCGCTATAGACGTTGCAGCATATATTATTGCACGATAAAGCAAAATCACCTCTCCCTCTGATGAGCAGGTTTGTTACAGTAGCGTTAAAGAGTAAAAATATGTACATTTGTATTAATCGAAAATATCATATGTAAAACCGTTTCGTGAAGCCATGAGAATGCTCTGTTGCTTTAAAGAGTTTCTGAGTTTTTTAACCTAACGACCTCACTTATTTTTTTTTTTCGTATGGCTGTTCCACTGAGAAGGGGTCGGCGAACGTAAAATAGCTTTGAAAATATCCGGGCAACCAAGATATTTCTCTTTTGTTTGCTTAAATATTAACTTGTTTGTTCTCGTTAATTCATTATTTAATCACAAAGTGACGTCAGGAATGAAATAAATGGTACGTATTTCTAATACAGATTATCGAAAAGCTGTTGTGGGTAAGCCCTTAAGCGTTTGCTGAAATAAAATCTGCGCAGTATCCAAAGCTCAAAATGATAGACTAAGTCTCAAAATTAGAGACTTCAGGATTGTTTGGAAGAGACAATTATTAATTTGGCAAGGAATACTGTTCAAAAATATTTAGAAGGTAAGATTTTGCAACAATGCTACATTTGTCAATCAAAAATAATTGGAACATCGAAATTTTCAACAATGCTATTTGTTATTGTTGTCAATAAATATCATATTGCGTAACAATAAATAAAAATGTATAAATAGCTCATCAAAATAGATTGTTATTAGACTTCAAGGTCAGTTAAGCTTTTAATTACCTTGAAGGTTTTCAGCTTTTAATTAAGCAAATCTGCAGAATATTCTTGAGAGACATTTTTGTGTTTGGTATAAAGACGTGTCTTTAATGTATAACTGCGCCATAATAGTACATACTCTTTTTCCTTTTGAATGTACATAAAAGCAGGAAGAACAACCTTCAGAAGTGTAACCCATTATCCTGCCCATTGCATTTGAACTGCGTATGTTCGGTACGTATTTTTGAAATGGGTCACACTCTTACCAAAATTTCCAAAAGCAGTGAATTTCTTCTATGTGTGGTATAAATTTGCTTCTGCATATACTCTGCATTTTTTGAGTTTCATGACATTTGAGTCAAAAATTGTTGAAAACGCTTCCTCATTCATAGCTTCAGTTTAGATCCACAATTCATCTGTTAGGACAGTGACGTCACGGATTCTACGTCACGAGGGAAGCGAGTTGAACAAGCGAGTTGAACCTTAATGAAAAATCAACAAAGGATTATTAATTTCTATACTGAAAGACAGTTTGTGCGAACTCTTTCATCAAGTGCGTTTAGAAAGTAACGGGAAGAAATTGCGAAAATGCTACTGGGGCTTTTGTTACGCGCATCAGGAATACAGTTTGGAAGTAGGAGTGCCTGATTAAAAGTGAAGGGTGACATAGTTGGGTGTAATAGACCATGACTCCACAACAAGCATTTCCACAGCAATAGAGAACTAGGGTGGAAAAAGGAAGAGATGATCTTATTTTTAGCTGAGGTCCAACATTCTGGGGACGACAGTAAACAACCGAATACCCACCGCATGTCCATCTGCCATACGACGGGTATTCGTTGGTTCATAGAAGGTCAGCCTACCTGGAATCAATCCCGTGGCCATCTGTGCAGACAGCAGTTGCTCTATTCACTAGGTCGCTTGCGACTCTGAAATCTTAGACCAGATGTTCTGATTTAAATATCTGAGGTTTATTCAGGGTAGGCGCATGAGAATATGTAACGATACCATAGTAGCAAAGTAGTAGAAACGCATTAGTTGGAAATACGATTACTACGACCCATAACCAGTAGGACTCATAATGGATGTTAGAGGAATATGCGTTTTATTCCCTCAAGGAAAAGTGTAGTAAATGACAGACAACTTTTGCGATAACTGTATGAAAGATGCACAAATGTTGAATATGACCTGTGAGATAAAAATCAAAGTTGTCAAATAATGTAAACGTCAATTTATTACTGCTCCTTTTATTTTAAAGAAAAAGCTAATTTCAGGTTTGATATAACGTATCTATATCTGACTTATTCAAGAATTCAAATAACAACTGATAAAATTAGGAAGTAAAATTTAAAATTGATGCACTCCACAAAATACCTTTTATTGAGTTCCAAATCGAACAGGAAAAAAATTACAGCTTTTCAGTTTGCCATACTTAGTATCTTAATATAACTTGTTTTCACTGAACAAACAGCGTTTTCGCATTTTGTCTCTTTTACTGAGTAGATCTCGGATTAGGAAATGGCTCGAAATCTACAGTGATGTAAGCTTTTCCACTGACGAATCGGCCCCATCTTATGGGTTAAAATCCCGTTTTCAACCATTCTTTTCGATGCAGTTACTTGGGATATTAGTGTGAGGCGGCTGTTTCGTGGAACGAAGTGGAGTGGATTTTCGTTATTTAACTTCCGGAAAAAATATCCTTCTAACGGATTCTTATAGCGCCATACATATATATGTATATATACGTATCTATACCTACTTGTTCGGTATATGCTTATACATATGTATATATAAATAAATCACACAATGATATAACCTACGTAACTGATGTCAAAAGATTGGGCAGTGAATTACTTTAACATATTTTCATTATGTCACTTATAATGTTTTATAAAGGTACATGAAAATATGCTGATTAGCAGAAGTCATTGGAAGGCTTCGGACCTCCCTTTCCGTGGAAAAATGGAATGTTAGAGACTGAATTTTCCCAAATGAAAGGTATTCAAATTGATGATCCAATGACAGTTCTGCTACTATTTCTTGCATTTTCTTTCTTTTCCGCATGTCTGCTTTATTCCTCTTGCTTTGCCTTATATTTTCGAATAAAACAGAAAGAATCTTACCAATTTTTTTCCTGCTTTCTTCGGTTTCGGTGATTGTAGGATTCGCGACGCCGGCCGCACATGTTCACTTCCAATTTCAAATTTTATGTTGTGTTTTGTTGTGGGTTATATATGTGTATAGGTGTGAGCACAAAATATTTAAGTACACAGCATTTTGTAGTGTTACTTGTGTGATTAGTTGTGTGCATACATTAATACAATTCTTTTCAAGAATTGTATTAATGTATGCACACAACTAATCACACAAGTAAACTTCTGTGAATTGGGGCGTGGTTTTGATATTGCAGCGACGATATGCACTCCCAAAATTAATTTCTGGGTACGCCACTGCCTGTGGGAGATTTGAACCGTCTCGTAACTATGGATGAAACGTGGATGCGTATATATGATCCAGAGACCAGAGAACAACGCGAAGAATGGAAACACAGTGGTTTCCCAAATCCAAAGGAGTTCAAAACATAGAAGTCATCAAAGCAAGTTTTGAACCTTCTCGTAAATATGGAGGAAACGTGGATCCGTATATATGATCCAGAGACCAAAGAACAATCCAAAAAATGGAGACACAGTGGTTCCCCGCGTCTAAAGAAGTTCAAGATACAGAAGTCATCAACAAGGTGCTGGCGTTTGTCTTCTGGAACAAAGATGGAATTTTGCTTTCAGATTATCGGTAAAGGGGGCAACCATCACGGCAAAGTACTACGTTGAACATCTCGACAACTGAAGAAGATCTCCAAACGTCGAGGCAAGCTTTCAAAAGGAATCTTGTTTTTTCAAGACAATTCCTTTCCTCACAAAGCGGTCATTACGTAGGAGAAATTGGGTGTCTTCACTTAGAAATTCTGAAACACGCGGTCTACACACCTGATTTGGCCCCTTCGCACTTACTACCACTTTCTTAGCATGAAAATACGCCTCAAGGGGAAATTTTTCAAGCATTGAGGAGGTCACAGCAGTTGCGGACTGTTGGTTTGCCGCACAAAGGAAGGAATTTTTTCAATGGGTTAAAAATATTACAACAATGAAGTTAAGTGCGTGGAGATCGGAGGAGAATATGTAGAGTAAATAATTTTTTCCATCCTGTAGCCTGTTGTTTTCTTTACAAAGCCAAAGACTTATCAACACACCCTCCAATTCCTTGCATATTCCAGACGTTTCTTGTATCCTCAAAAATGCCGTAACAACTCGGTCTTATACGGCATACTTACAAGGTACTCAGACAGATCTCCAATAACCAATGATGCTGGTGTTTAAGCCATACCGTTATCACACCCTGTTGGTACTCAAAGATTTATTAATGTTTGCAAAAATTGCAACACTAAAGAGAATCTTGCAATTTAAATGAAATTTATATAAAAAATTCCTCATCAGGAGATAACTGATTACATTTGCAGAGCTACAAAAGATTTTTTTGCGTCAAAACTCAGTATCGTGTGACGTCACCTTGAGCAACCTCTACACTGTGTGGAATTGAGTGGAAGAGGATTTTGATATCGACCAAGGAAATATACTGCCAGGCTGCTTCTATGAGATACCAACGTTGCTTTATGGTGACTGGAGGAGGCAGTCGGTTGTCCAGTGGCTCAGTTGCCGTGTCCCATACGTATTCGATGGGGGACATATTGCCGAAAGTGCAGGCCAGGGAAAAAGCGGTACCTGCCGTACATGGAAGAGGTCTTGATTATTCTGGGCCACATGTCGTTGAACATTACCCTGCTGGAATGAAGCGCCAGGTTAATTCTTAAAGAAGGGTATCACCTCTGCCTCTAAATTATCCCTGATGTATCGCTGGCTTTTGAGGGTTACCTCAAATCGTATCGGGTGAGATCACCAATTGAAACCCATGAAGCTCCAAGGCGTTGGGCCTGTATGACGCTGCAAAGGGCACTGCAAGGTTCTGTTCACCACAACATCTTCGAACACGTATGCTACCATCATGGTGCATCAAGTTGAATCATGACTCGTCATAAAACACGACCTGTTGCCAATAAACGCATCAATGTTCGAGACCGCATTGCAGCCTGAGGCTTATGTGGTTCAGGGTCAAAGCAATTCGCAGCAATGGGCTGCTAGCGACCAGTCCTTTGTTAAGCGTACGCCGTCGAACTGTACTGAAGGACAAAGCTTGACCTGTGGCAGTGCTAAACTGCTGCACTAACACCGTGGTTGTCGCTGTGCGATTCGTCACTGCCATGTAATTGATGTTTCTGTCATCCGGTCATCCGGTGCAGTCATACGATTTTGTGGTCCACTTCCCCAATTTCTGTGCGTCCGAGTCTCATCTGTCCACTGATGTCTCGTTCGCATGTTTACTGAAGTTCCGTCCCGTAGAAATGAGAATTTTTTGATGAAGGGAAACCCAGCTTTATTCATCCCAACAATCCTTCCTCGCTCAAAGTCCATCCGGTGTTCATAATGGTACCTTTTTCGGCGACGGACCACAGGGAGACACACCCCAAAAGCCCCGTTTCGACTCAATGTCTGCTCTTCACTGATTGCAACATCTCGTTTGAGCCAGCTCTTTACACTCAAGACCGGATAATTCACAGGGCGCTGCTCTGAATCCGCATGCGGATTTTCACTGACATTGTAAACATGTCTCAATCTGTTATACATATTCTCAGACAGATCTCCAATCACCAATGATGCTGGTGTTTAAGCCATACCGTTATCACACCCTGTTGGTACTCAAAGATTCATATGTAAGTTTCAAGTTAATAACAGCAGTCTTTCATGGTTTTGCAATTTTCAGAAACATTAGTGTGTTAAAAATCTTCCAAAAATTTGGAGACAACGTAAATAGACAAAATCATCGCTCTTTCCACATCTTTCTTTAAGCAACACACAGCAATTGAAAAACTGCGTTTTGACACCTCTGCGATCGAACCCCAGATCTCTCGATAACTAGCCGAGTGTGTTCGCTTTATGATACGGTGCCAACAAATATTTGGAAGATTTTCACCATTTCTCTCACCCTTTGGATTTATTAGCTGTAATTAAATAGCTTGTGTCGTTAAGCCCCACCAGAAGGAGACGTCTCAGTTTCTGTGCCCATCCCACCGGATTTGTGAAATCAGATGCTGACAAATAAAAACACACATAGTGCCGTGGACGGTTAGCACCGTAGCATAAGGCGAACGCATTCGGCTAGTTATCGAGAGATCTGGGATTCGATGACAGAGGTGTCTAAATACAATTTTTTCTGTTGCTGTGTGTTTATTAAAGAAAAACTTGGGAAGTGTGATGACTTTGTCTATTTACAGTAGTGAATGACTAAACGCTCGTTCGGGACCACAATCGGGGAACATAACAGATACGCTAAAGAAAGAAGATTATCCAGAACTCTCGTCACTTCTGGAAACTCAATTCTTCAGCGAAGTGAGATTTATTAAGTCCGCATTTCCAATATGGAACGGTATTCAAAAATTAGCTCTCTACTCCAACTGAGAAACCTTGGAAATCATCACTGACCATGATGCGTTCAACGACAGCGTCTCCCTGAAGTTGTTAAAAAGTTGGTTCCGATGCCTAAATGATTTTCCTCCTCCAAATCGCAACACATCTGATGACTTCCAATTTAGAATACGCTATGAGGGACGAACCCAGTTGAAAATGGACGAAATGGGGTCAAAGGTCAGAACATAACTTTCGTAAAAATGCTTCAATTGCGACAAAACTGTAGTATGTTGATCCGAAGGTATACTGAACCATTTCTGTTTAATACCATCCAAATGGGGTCAAAGGTCAGGACACAAGAGCGAGATTTATTCCACAGCCATTATCCTTATAACTTGAGTAATGATTCCTGGTATGTTGGAAATATCATAATCAATGCATTGCATGATTTTACTAACTCGTTCTTCTTTCTGATACTTTTTACCACTGGGGCCCCTTTACGTACAGTTTCTTTTTCAAATAATGCACAATTTTTCCAGATATGTCTGTCTCTATGTCCAATTTCACAAAAACCTCTCTTTGGTCGAGTAGCGTTTATGGTGGAGAATACTTGCCAGGAAATTTCAATTTTTTTTCTCCAGGAGACCTATGTAAGTACCTATTCGTATTCCTGTTTGTAATATACACCGAAGAACCAAAATATTATGAACAGCGTCTTTTTGTAAATCCAAGCAACTGCAGGCGAACATCGTAGCGTGTGAACCTCACAAAACGGTGTATAACACGTGATACTGAGCTCTGTTAATTAGTGTCGTTCTTGTTCTTCAGATGGGAAAGGCGACGGGCTTAAGCGGTTCAGACAAAGGTCAAACTGTAATGGCCAGATCCCTGGGTCAGAGTATTTCCGAGTCGGCAAGATTTGTAGGGTGCTCGCAGTCACCCATGGTTAGCACCTTAAAAATGTGGTCCAAGGAAGGAAAAAACCACGAACCACTAGCAAGGTGTGAGTAGTTTACATCTCGTCAATGTTAGAAATGAGAGAAGGTAATTCCGTATGCTACTGGCCAACAGATGGGATACTGTGGCACAACTCACCGGTAATTTGTATGGTGATGACTGGAGTAATGCGTCATGACAGACAGTACATCTAACCCTGTTGAAAATGGGCCTCGGTAACCACAGGCTGGTTCCGAGTGCCCATGCTAACCTCGATTCACCGTTGAAAGCGCCTACAATGGGCACACGAATATAAAATCTGGCCCTTGAATGATTGGATTAAGGTCGTCTGGTCCGATAAATCACGATTCTTGTTCCACAATGTGAACGCCCGGATGCGCATGCGTTGTCTTCCTAGGATATTATTGGCAGCGGGATGCACCGTGGAACGAAAATCAGCTGGTGGAGGAAGTATAATGCTTTGGGGAATGTTCTGCTGGGAAAATCTAGGTGCGGTCATTTATGTGGAGAACTATGACGTAGACGTCAAAGAACTATAACGTAGGTGATAGATCATCCACTTAAACTTCATTGGAGACCAGGTATATCATTTCATCGCAACAGTATTCCACTCCAGTAGTGCCTTCTTTTTTTTTTTTTTTTTGATTGGAGGTTTAACGACCACCGTGAGCAACTCAATGGGCTATAAGCAGTCGCCCGTCCCTAATTTAGGGTCACTGGTTCCAGGGAAGGGAGAGAGTCAGTGCCGTAAGACAAACACAACATCCATGCTTCACCGGGATTTGAACCCGGACCCCGTTCGGACGAATGATCAGAGGCTATCGCGTAGACCACTGCGCCACCGGGGCGGCAATGCCTTCTTTTAGCAGGATAATGCACCACTAACTAGATTGTTCACGAATGGTTCAGGAAACATAAGGAACATTTTCAGGTATTGCCCTGGCCCCTAAATTTCCCAGACATCAACCTGCAGCCCCTGTGGCGCAGTGGTCTAAGCGATGGCCTCTGATCATTCGTCCGACAGGGGTCCGGGTTCGAATCCCAGTGAGGCATGGATGTTGTCTTTGTCTTACGGCAGTGGCTCTCTCTCTTCCCTGGAACCAGTGATCCTAAACGAGTTGCTCACGGTGGTCGTTAAACCTCCAATCCGGTGATTCCCTGGAACCAGTGATCCCATTTAAGTTCCTCACGGTGGTCGTTAAACCTCCAATAATAAAAAAAAAATAGACAGCCTAATAGAGCACATGTGGTTTGTGCTGGAGTAGCAAATCCGATTGGCGCGGCTAAGTTACGGCTAAACCAGAGGTTCCGTGCGACGACTCTGTACCCAAATTTAAAGAAAAAATGCAGAAATTCGAGTTTGTGGTGTTTTTTGAAATAGCCATTTACATTACCAGCTTGTATTCTTTTTAATGCAAAAATACAAAATTATAATAAAATTACAGAACTGAATAACAAGAAACTGTTTGAGATAAGCATATTTCCACAATGGTAACACTCTTCATTTGGCTTTCACATTTTTACAGTAATTTTAGAAACTACCTAAAAGATGTATTTGTGTCTTAGTGGGACGGAGGAGCTTGTTTTTCGTTACATAAAATATCAAATCTGGGGACAATGTTTGATACAGCTCGCGGATCTCATTCTAAATGTTAACTTTGCTTCTATATACACTGACGGAAAAAAATCCCAATACCACGAAAAAATAGTTGTAGAGGAATGAAATGGCGGCAATACATTTGTATAGGTAACATATTTAATCGATTAATGTTTCAAGATCACAGCTTATTGTAAGCGCGAGAAGAGCCATTTTAAATGTGAAATGCTGGTACATGAATAAACGGTGTAACCGCCAGAATGTTGAATGCAAGCACGCAAACGTTCATGCATTGTGTCGTACAGGTGCTGGATGTCAGTTTGTGGGATGGAGTTCCATGCCTCTTGCACTTGGTCAGTCAATACGGGGACGGTTAATGCTGGTTAGGGGTGACGCTGGAGTTGTCGTCCAATGATGTCCCATACGCGCTCGATTGGTGAAAGAACTGGGGATCGAGCAGGCCACGGCAACATGTCGACACTCTGTAGAGCATGTTGGGTTACAACAGCGGTATGCGGGCGAGCGTTATCCTGCTGGAAAACACCCCCTGGAATGCTGTTCATGAATGGCAGCACAACAGGTTGAATCACCAGACCAACGTACAACTGTGCCGTCAGGGTGCGTGGGATAACCACGAGAGTGCTCCTGCTGTCTTAGGAAATTGCTCCCCAGACCATAACTCCAGGTGTAGGTCCAGTGTGTCTCGGCCGCAGACAGGTTGGTTGCAGGCGCTCACCTGGCCTCCTTCTAACCAACACACAGCCATCACTGGCACTCAGGCAGAACCGGCTTTCATCAGAAAACACAACAGATCTCCACTCCGTCCTTCAATGAGCTCTAGCTTGACACCACTGACGTCGCAAACGGCAGTGGTTTGGAGTAATACTATCTGATGACCATTAACCTGTACCGTCCAATTGCGGACTCCACAGGGTTAAAAGAACTCTCTCGAAAAAATAAAAGTGACGGCGTTGCGAGTAATCCTGCCAGGATCCGACATTCCCCCATCCGGACAGAATCGGTCCGTAGACCTGCAGCTTGCTGGTACCCCCGTGGGCCGGCACTTCTCACCTCTCCGTCATGACCCGTGTGTGCGTGTCATTTGGGCAGCGATTTTCACTAAGGGACCACTCTACGATCGGGTTGTCGCATGGGCCTCCCAAAAGTCGACGACTTCGAAAGAAAATTTTCAGTTTTCTACCTTCGAATGGAAGTTTTTCAGAAGCTCTTTGGCTCCTTCAAACCGGTCTTCAACTATCTCGTGCATTTTCAATGCAGTCCGTTGCCTGTTTCACCCGCGTCTGGAAAATGTTCGAAGTAAACTTTTTCAACCCTCTTTCTCTTTTGTGTGTATGTGTATGTTATCTTTCTGCACCCTGTCTGTCTGGTGCATTCTAAGTGGAAGGTCCCACCAAGAGTTCTTTCACTTTCTCTGGGAAAGGAGAATGAGACCAATCTGTTCAGAGTTCATTCCTCGTTTAGTACTGACCGGGAGTTGCGCTGTGGGGAAAGCGATATCTCTGATATCTCCTGAAATAATTGGTCTGTGTGAAAAATTTATGTGTCTGAAACATTCTGCGACTGTCTTTTGGGAGAAATATGATCCTCCTTGTTTTCCCCTTCTGGATGATCAGATTTTGTCGTTATGTATCTTCGCTTTTTTCGCCTTTTTTTTTCTATTTCAACATTAACAAGAAAGTTGACACCGAATTTTCGGGTGTAATAAGCACGTTTTTTTTATTCCGTTCTGACGCCTATTAAATTTATCAAACCTATTCAAAGTCAATGGAACCGGTATGGGAAACAATAGTATCTGATGGAAGAAAGACGTTTTTCAATCGGGTTTTTAATCCCTCAGATATTGCTGTAAACGGAATCGTGAGCTTACGCCTTCTGGTTGCAGGTTGTGCGTTAGGAAAAACTTAAATTTATATGACAAACATTTCGCGCCGAAAACGCTCTCCAACACAGAAAGAATTTTTCAAATCGGACTCTTAGAAACAGATATATCGACAAGAATAAGATGTGACTTTACGTCCCCTGGTGAGAAAACCATGCATTATTTTAGGAAGAAAGTATTCTCAAAAGGTTTATCCATATGAGCGGTATCGGTCCAAGAAAAAAACAATGTCGAGTTTTCAAGAGCCCAGATTTTGCTACAAATACATCAGAAGCAAAAATTAACACTTATGCCCCTTGGTGGCCAAACCATTCTTTTCCAAATATTAGTAATTATGTGAAAAATATTTTCTATCAGGTCTCGTATGCGATACAGGATGAATTTTTCAAATAGGAGTTTTAGGAACAGAAATAACGCAGAAAACGCAATTTACCTTTGTGCCCCCTAGCGAAAAGTGTATGATTTACTTGAAAATTTTGAATATATAGGAAAAACATTTCACGTTGGAAATACTATTCAACAAAAAAAAACTTTCAAATCCGACTCTTAGAAGTAGAGATATTGACAAAAATAATATATATGTGTGTGTGTGTGTGTGTGTGTGTGTGTGTGTGTGTGTGTATCTACGCGCTCTGGCGTAGGAACCATACATTATTTCAAGAAGAAAATGTTCCTAAAAGGTTTATCGACATGAGTAGCATCGGTCAACAAATGACTTTTTTTCAATCGAGATTTTGGAAGCTCATATTTTGCCGCAAATACATCAGAAGCGAAAATTAAAACACACGACAATTGGTAGCCAAACCATTTTTTACAAAAATAAAAAATTACGTGCAAAGGATTTCCCATCAGGAACAGCTGTATCCCGTGCAGAAAGAATTTTTCAAATCGGAGATTTAAAGGCAGAGATATAGGGGGAAACGCAATTTACCTCTACGCCCCCTAGCGGAAAGTCTATGAATTACTTGAAAATCTGGAAATTATATGAAAAACATGTCACACTGGAAACATTATCCAACAAAGAAAGAATTTTTCAATTCGCACCCCTAGAAGTAAAGATATTGACAAAAGTAAGATATACACCTACGCCCCCTGGCGTAGAAACCATGCATTATTTTAAGAAGAAAATGTTTCTTAAAGGTTTGTCAACATGAGTAGTATCGGTCTACAAACGACGTTTTTTTCAATCGAGAATTTAGAAGTTCATATTTTGCTGCAAATACAGCAGAAGCGGAAATTAAGATTTACGCTCCCTGGTGGCCAAACCATTTTTCGCAAAAATTAGAAATTATATACAAACGATTTCCCATGAGGAACTGTATCCGGCGCAGAAAGAATTTTCAAATTGGAGATCCAGAAGCAGAGATATAGGGAGAAACGCAATTTACCTTTACGCCCCCTAGCGGAAAGTCTATGAATTACTTGAAAATTTTGAAATTATATGAAAAACATGTCACACGGAAAACACTATCCAACAAAGAAGGAATTTTTCAAATCGGACTCCTAAAAGTAGAGATATTGACAAAAATGAGATATACATCTACGCCCCCTGGCGGAGAAACTGTGGAATATTTTAAGAAGAAAATATTCCGAAAAGGTTTATCGATGTAAGTGGCATCAACCCACGAATAAATTTTTTCAAGCGATATTTTAGAAGCTCAGATTCTATAGGAAATACATCTGAAGCAAAAATTAACCCTTACGCCCCCTGGTGGCCAAAGTATTCTTTACCAAAAATTAGAAATTATATGCAAACGATTTTCCATCAGGAGGTGTATCCACTGAAGAAAAAATTTACAAATCGGAATTTTAGAAGAAGAGTTATCGGGGGAAATGTAATTTACCTTTACGCCCCCTAGCGGGAAATATATGCGTAATTTAAAAAAGTAACTATATCTAAAATACTCTTCGACATAAATCGAATCGAAAGATAAAAGAATTTTTTTCAATCGGATGTTTAGAAACAAATATGTGGAATAAAACGTATTTTTGAATTCGACATCATCTGCATTTACGCCATCTAGCGGGGAAATTGTACATCGTAAAAAAACGAAATGAAGGATCATCTTTCGCATATTTCAAGCTTCCCAATGCAAAAAGAATTTTTTCAAATCGGACTAATGTTGCAGTGATATCGTGGGTACAGGCGGACGGACGGACGGACGGACAAACCTATAATATAAGCACGATCTTTTTTTACAAAACACGTGCTAAAAATTAAGAATTACGATTTCCGAATAGCGAATTGAAGTCTCCAGTCGACTATAACAGCGTTTTCCTAACTTTGATGAACTCCTGCACATCAGTCCCAATCACAGTTATTGAAGTTAGTGTCTTGGTCCCCAATGTCATTGTGGTAAGAAGCTTTGGCTTCTAATCATTCATCCAAGATGGATCCGTGCTGGAATTCCAAGGGAGGATTGAATGGCATACTTTTCTTACCGCACTGGCCTGGAACCAGTGGCCCTAATTAGAGACGGGCAACTACTCTTACCTGGAACCAGTGGCCTTAAATTAGAGACGGGCAACTACTTGTAGCCCATTCAGTTACTCATTATGGTCTTTAAACCTTCCAACAAAAAAACAAGAAAAAAGTTAGTGCTTTGACCAAGTGGTGAAAACCTTCAGATGTTTTCAAAACATGTTGGTATCAGTTTTAAATTCCTTTATTTTAATCACAAATGTTTTATTTTACAATACACTCCTTAGATACTACAATGCTGCTTATTACTTTTACCTTTCTGTCACTTGACATGCTAATGTTTCACTACCATTTCATGGCTTTTGACAATGTAGAATTTCCCGTTACTTTCTACGGCAGTTTTTTTTTCTGATCTGAGCTTTTGTTTTTGTTTTTGTCCTAAGGACACCAGTTGCATTCAGTTTCTTGGGAACCCGGCGTCGCGTCGCACTTTTTCTTGTTGTGGACCGTGGTATTACTGCTGCATGTTTTTGCTGCAGTCTTTTCTTAGTTTTTTGTTTCTTCTTATGACCATCATCATAAGCTAATAATCCAGAAGTATACAGCATAACTGCCTTCATAGCTTCTAAATTTGCTAAAGGATATAGGTCTTTAGGCAAAGCTGATGCCACGATTTTTTGAAGAGTGCTATAGGATAGTTTACCATCTTTCCTAGTGAAAGTACTCATGGCGTTACAAAGGTACACAAATACTGCGTCTAATATTTTTGAGACAATAAGGTTCCCCTTTTTGGAAAGAGAATGTTGACGGTGCATGCACTTCTGCATTTTCATAAGACCTTTTTGAAATGTGTCAGTATGGATTTCTAACGTTTCATGGTCTTCTGCTACTTCTGGTGGCTTGGATGTAAAATTTAAACGACCAGATGCATATGCAAAAAGTGCACTGCGTGCGTAAGACATTGCTGCACTACCAAGTGACTTTGTGAAGCATTTAATAACTGCTTGCTTAACGAATTCTGAGGTCAGAAGATCACTAGTTTTGTTGTGCTGATAGGCAGCTAATGCTTCATTTGCCAGAGTAGTTAGGAGACTGTTCAGTGCTGCATTAGCACAGTTTGCTGCATCAAAAGTACACGGAATATTCGAATTCATAACTTGGAGTCTCTGAATTGCTTGAACCAAAGACAGCATGATTTTGGCTGAGCTTCCTACAAAGAATAAAGAAATTGTCATGATTTTTTTTTCAAATGTATATATGATAATTATATTTGAAACAGAAATGATTCGGTACACAAGTGAATTATCGAGACATTTAAAATGACAGTCTCAAATTTATATTGATCCAGAATGCAGTGCATCCTTTAAACGTTTTTCACAAAAAAAGAAAATGGGCATAGTTAAAAAAAAAAGGATTTAACCAGTTTACATTCAATCTTTGTAATATCATACAATGATACATAAACTATATTGCTTAAAAGAACTAGGCAGTACTGTCAGATATGTATCGAAAAGTTGATGCTTCAAAGACGCAGCCCTAAAACATGACTCACATTAATGTGCAAATGTATTGTCAGTATCGAATTTGATCCCATTCGGAAGTAACGCACACTTGTTGCGAAAGAAGCACACAATAAATAGAATGTGTAACGCATACTCTAACTTTCCTTTTTGGTTTTCGTTATCTTATGTAAATTTTAGTTCATTCTCCTTAAGCGTTTTGTGAACTTAACGCCACATTTTCTCTCTCGCTGAATGTTTTTGTGGCAACCTGACTTGACGTCAAAATTTGAATAACGTATATTAACGAGATAGATTAGAGTGATGTTTAAAATGTATCAAAGTTCTCATTAGAGGACGGCTAGATTGGAAAATTATTCTGATTGCTTTGGAGAAAGATGTTAAGATAGTTTATAGCCTACCTGTTAATAATAATTTCTTTCACGCTGAATGTTACACTACGTTGGTATTGATGCCTTAATTCGTAAAACATGAGAAGTATTCTGTATATTCAGAATATGCTGTATCGAGCCATCGAAATACTAGATGATACCGTATGAAGTGAATTCTGTTTTGATCATTCTAGCAGTAAAAAAATCTAGATGATAGCGCAAAAAGTAAATTCAGTTTTGATCATTACTAGCAATGAAAAAAGTTAGATGATAGCATTCAAAGTTAATTTTTTTTTATTATTTCTGGCAATTGAAAAGCTTGATGACAGGGTAAGAAATGAATTCTCTTTTGATGATTTCTAGCAGTAAAAAAGCGAGATATTACCATGCAAAGTCAATTCTGTTTTGATCATTTCTAGTATTAAACAAGAAAGTTGACACCGAATTTTCGGGTGTAATAAGCACGTCTTTTGAATCCGTTCTGACGCAAATTAAATTTATCAAAGCTATTCAAAGTCAATGGAACCGGTATGGAGAACAATAGATCTGACCAAAGAAAGAAGATTTTCAATCGGGTTTTTAATCCCTCAGATATTGCTGTGAACGGAATCGTGAGCTTACGAACTCTTAGAAACAGAGATATCGACAAAAATAAGATGTGACTTTACGTCCCCTGGTGGGAAAATCATGCATTATTTTAGGAGGAAAGTATTCTCAAAAGGTTTTTCCGTATAAGCGGTATCGTTCGAAGAAAAAAAATCAGTCGAGTTCTTAGGAGCCCAGATTTTGCAACAAATGCTTCAGAAGCAGAAATTAAAACATATGACCCCTGGTGGCTAAACCATTCTCTACCAAACATTAGAAATTATGTGAAAAATATTTTCCATCAGGTCTTGTACGCGATACAGGAATTATTTTTCAAATCAGAGCTTTAGGAGCAGAAATAACGCAGAAAACGCAATTTACCTTTGTGCCCCCTAGCGGAAAGTGTATGATTTACTGGAAAATTTTGAATTTATCGGGAAAACATTTCGCATCGGAAACACTATCGAACAAAGAAAGAATTTTTCAAATCGTACTCTTCGTAGTAGAGATATTGACAAAAATAAAATATACATCTACGCCCCTGGCGTAGAAACCATGCATTTTTTTGCAGAAGAACATTTTTTCTAAAAGGTTTGTCGACATGAGTAGTATCGGTCAACAAACGACGTTTTTTTCAATCGAGAATTTAGAAGGTCATATTTTGCTGCAAATACAACAGAAGCGGAAATTAAGATTTACGCCCCCTGGTGGCCAAACTATTTTTTTACAAAAATTAGAAATTATGTGCAAACGATTTTCCATCAGGAACTGTATCTGGTGCAGAAAGAATTTTTCAAATCGGAAATTTAGAAGCAGAGATATAGGGGTAAACGCAATTTACCGCTACGCCCCCTAGCGGAAAGTCTATGAATTACTTGAAACTTTTGAAATTATGTGAAAAACATGTCACACGGAAAACACTATCCAACAAAGAAGGAATTTTTCAAATCGGACTCCTAAAAGTAGAGATATTGACAAAAATAAGATGTACATCTACGCCCCCTAGCGGAGAAACTGTGGAATATTTTAAGAAGGAAATATTCCGAAAAGGTTTATCGATGTGAGTGGAATCAGTCCACGAAAGAATTTTTAATCGATATTTTAGAAGATCAGATTTTATGGCAAATACATCAGAAGCAAAAATTAACGCTCACGCCCCCTGGTGGCCAAAGTATTCTTTACCAAAAATTACAAATTATATGCAAAAGATATTCCATCAGGAGATGTATCCGCTGAAGAAGAAAATTTTCAAATCGGAGTTTTAGAAGAAGAGTTATCGGGAAGAATGTAATTCAGTTTTACGCCCCCTAGCGGAAAATTTGTGCGTAATTTGAAAAAGTAACTATATCTAAAATACTCTTCGACATAAATGGAATCGAAAGATAAAAAAAAAATTCAATCGGATGTTTAGAAGCAAATATGTGGAATAAAACGTGTTTTTGAATTCGACATCATCTGCATTTACTCCCTCTATAGGCGAAATTTTACATCGCAAAAAAAACGAAATGAAGGATCATGATTTGCATATTTCAAGCTTTCAAATGCAAAAAGAATTTTTCAAATCGGATTAATAATTGCAGAGATATCGTGGGTACAGACGGACGGACAGAAAAACCGATAACAGAAGCACGATCCTTTTTACGCTTTCCAACCGTAGGTTGAAGAAGCGTATATGCTGCAGCTTTGTCCGTCCGTCCGCACGATAACTGGCGTAAAAATGGTTCGATTTCGATGAAATTTCAGCATGTGGTAGGGGACCACCTGGGGACGAACCCCATTGAAAATGGGACAAATGGGGTCAAAGGTCACGACGTAGGAGCGGGATCATCCCATTGCCCTTATACGTCATAACTTGCGTAAATATAGTTCGATTTCAATGAAATTTTACTATGTGGTAGGAGACCGCCTGGGGACGAAAAATGTTCAAAATGGGTGAAGTGGGGTCAAAGGTCAGGACATAATATCGGGATGCATTCAATTGCCCTTATGCGTCATAACGTGCGTAAAAATGATTCGATTTCGATGAAATTTCAGTATGTAGTAGGGGACCACCTGGGGACAAACCCTATTGAAAATGGACGAAATGTGGTCAAAGGTCAGGATATAGGATTGCGATCCATTCCATCGCTCTTATCTCATACTATTTAGGTGGACCGTCAAGTAATTTTGCTTCCTATACTTCCAATGGAAAAACGTTTGTACACATTTCCTTCACAACTAATGTGTTCCCAAGGATAACAATTTGAACATCGATTAAAATAACTTCATATTATAACTTGGAAAATTTAATATTTTCTTAAACATAACCATAATTATATTTAAAATCAATAACTTTTCCTTTGGTGGTGTTGAAACCAGAGAAACGATGGCGCGACCTGTACTTTGATGACGTCAGTGGACAAATAAATGTTGGATTCTGTGGTTGGATTGCATAATTACGGTTATGGTTCAGAAAATATTAAGTATTCTAAGTTATGAAATGAAGTTATTTTAATCGATGTTCAAATTTTTATCCTTGAGAACGCATTAATTGTGAAGAAAATGTGTACAGAAGTTTTTCCATTGGAAGTATAGGCAGCAAAATTACTTGACGTCCACCTTAAAGTAACAATTCTTGTATGTATGTATGTATGTACATTTTATTTTGAAAACGGCTCTAAGAATTTTGATGAAAGTCGTTAACCTACCGTTTTCTGGTACTAGAAATCGATTTAGCTTGATCTCGACTCTAGGAGAATTCGTTTAGTGGGTTAAATAACCACCCCGAATTATAACGTTTTCAGTGTCATGGCGTTGTTCCATTAATGTTACCAATGCTTAGAAATCTTATGACGTCACAATCTCGCGTTTGAGAATGTTGGCGCGCGGTCACACCATCTGTCTTATTACGTCACGCGTTGTGTACGTATGTCCGTCCGCACGATAACTCGCGTAACAATCGTTCGATTTCGATGAAATTTTAGTATCTGGTAGGGGATCACCTGGGAAGGAACCCGATTTAAAGTGAATTAAAAAGGGGTCAAAGGTCAGTACATAGGAGCGGGATCCATTCCACTGCTTGTATGCGTCATAACTAACGTAAAAAATTTTCGATTTCGATGAAATTTTAGTATGTGGTAGAAGACCACCTGGCGACAAATCCTATTGAAAATGGGCGAAATGGGGTCAAAAGTTAGGACACAGGAGCGGGATCTATTCCATAGCCCTTATGCATCATAACTTACGTAAAAATGCTTCGATTTCGACAAAACTTTACCATGTTACTTCTGACGTATACCGAACCAGTTCTGTTGAATATCATCGAAATGGGATCAAAAGTCAGGGCGCAGGACTGAGATTTATTCCACAGCCATTATTCTCATAACTTGAGTGATAACTTGAGTAATGATTTCTGGTATGTTGGAAAGCGTATTATAATCAATGCATTGCATGATTTTACAAACTTGTTTTACAAAAGACGTGCTAAAAAAGCTAGATGACACAGTACAAAGTGAGTTCTGTTTTGATGCGCTGACTTGAGTACCCATCAGAACCAATAAAGTGTTGAAATAGTACGTTGGCTTGACTTTTCTCGCCGTTTTGTTGTTCAGTTCGAAAGGTTGCTTTAAGTGTTCAGTTATGCTACCCGGAACACTCCTTAATTCTATGGAACATTTCAGTACAAAAAGTTTCTACATTTAAATAATGCTAGTGCTTTGGTGTAATATAGACATTTAACGGACATCTGCAACCAAATACAGCAAAACGTCAATTATCCGTGGTGATTGGGGGACGCTAGACCCCGGATAATTGAAAAACATGTTAATGCAAAGTATGTTTTATTGAGTTAAATAATTAGAGAAACTATAAAAACATAAGATAAACATTCTTATAGTACAAACTGAACATTTTAAAACTAATTTTGCTAGAAAGTCTGTGTTTTTGTTTTCCTTGTAGCATTTTTTTTTGCTTTATTATTCTTATACGGCTATGAATTCTATGACGTATACTCTAAATTAACTTCCACTTTTAGTTGCTTTCCCTATGTAAATGAGAGTTCATTCCCTTTCAGCGTTTTCAACCTTGATGTTATATCTTCTCGCTCGAGGAATGATGTTGGCAGCTATCTTGAGGTCAGACAGCGTAACGTATGCATGTTGACAGATAAGAATGAGAGATATACTGTATAATGTTGAAGGAGTAGTCAAAAAGTGTGGTGGAGGCAGCTGTCTTGGGCTGAAACCGTGTTTATTTGAAGTTTGCGCATTCGAGTTGTGTTGTTATATTGTATATTTAGTATTCGGAGTTAACCCAGTTTTCTGCTTTCTAACTTATGTTAATCAATGCTGAAATATTAGTACTATTGTGATTAGTTCCTCGCGTATTTTTAAATATTCAAGTAAAGTGCTCATACGATACTGATGGAATAAAAAGTAAACAGTAAGTAAGTCTTTCTGAAACTTTATTTGAGTAAACTTGTTTAATCGACAGAGAATAAATACGAAGAGGAAATATTAAGTAGTGTTCTCGTGACTACATACGTTCCAAATAGTAAAGAACGCTACGTTTTTTTGCAAAACTTCAACGTAATCAACCTCGTCTTGAGTTTCCAAAAATTTAAGTAATGTTTCTACATGTTAGAGCTCCATTACAATTTATTGTATAAACTTGTAATTCTTCATCATCGTCCTAGTCTAGAAAAACTCCTGTAATTTGAGCGAAGCGAGGCCGGAGGCCGAGCGGAACTCTCTTTACGAAACTCGAAACAATTAGTTGTTCGGGCATAGGTAGGAGATGACACATCCGATCACCGTGAATTTTTACATGCCATTGAACTTCGTTCATGGTCAGGTTTTGACGTCTTCCGATTCCCGAAATTCCGTGTCATTGAGGAATAATCGTCAAAAAAATTGCATTTTTAGGGGATTTTCCGGGTTTTGAGAAGAGGCCGTTTGTTACCTATCTCCTCCAAAAATTCTTCTGCCGATCGCGGTGACACTTGCCACAAAGAAAGGGAAGGACATGGTGAGTGACATGGGGTTGGGGTGACATGGGGTTGACATGGTGAGTATCATGGTGATTAGTCGTGTCGTATAAAAATAATCACCATTAAAAAACTGGTCAATTTTAATAATAATTGAAAAATCCGTTCTCTATACCAGACTCGGGACAATTAGTTGTTCGGGCATAGCTACGACATGACACATCTGATCACCGTGATTTTTGGCATGCGACTGGACATCGTCAATGGTCAGGTTTTGACGCCTTCTGATTCCTGAAATTCCGTGTCATTGAGGAATTTCAATTAAAACTAGATGATGGTCTTTTACTTGAACCGTTTTGCGAAAGTCGGCTCGCTAACATTAATTTAAAAAAATCGTTTGAATTGAAAAACAAAGAAATGGAAAGAGTCTGTCTGTTAACTCAACACTTGCTTAATCTATAATAATAAAAAGAAGTTTGTGTATGTGTGTGTGTCTGTCTGTCTTTCGCGATACAAAATGAAAAACGTGGTACCCGATCTGAGGGTGCCTTTCCGCTTTATTTACATGCAACCTAGTCACAACCAACGTGAAGGCGTGAAGGAAAGTAGTTCATGATAAATTTTAGGCATTTCTTTTTTAGAATATTTCGTATTATTATTAGTGTAGATAGCAAGCCGTCTTTTTACACGATGGTCACAAGGATTGAACACTCTGTACTCAATTATAATAAAGCCT
This sequence comes from Macrothele yani, assembly GCA_039090855.1. Lineage (NCBI taxonomy): Eukaryota > Metazoa > Arthropoda > Arachnida > Araneae > Macrothelidae > Macrothele > Macrothele yani. Next base: position 41,546,665 of record CM077004.1, read on the forward strand.
AGTTTAATACTTTTAAACTAAGCGCAAATATTTATCGTACATAATCTTTCGAAAATGCAGGGCATTTCATCATCTGGTACATCTTACACCAAAGAGAAAAATACTAGACGAGGAACAAAACACCGTAATTTAAAAAACATAAACAAAGAATTAAATGCTAATGGCGTATGGTATTACAAATACTGAGGGATTATATACACACGTGCATGCGATATTTAGGATATGCATAGTATGTGCGTGTGCATTTTTGGCATGTGATTTAAAGTCATACTGATTGTATTGTAATTATGTCATTTTTTTCTTATATTTGAGGATGCACTACTTCTCAAACAGTCGTAGTCATGTTGGATGGATACAAATTGGAGGGTCGTAATTGCAGCATTTAGGTTTTTGAGACAGAATGAGCAGACTTTCGGCGTACAATAAAGATTTTCTTGTGTTCGAGGTTGCTAAGATCTTGCTCTGTGCCCAGTCTGGATAGTGCGTGCCATTATTGACTAGACGGGATAGTGAGGTAGAATTGGAATGGGTCATAATGTTGTATTTATGTTCAAGTATCCTCGTTTTTAAGGTTCGGGAAGTTGAGCCGATGTATATCAATTCCTGATTTTTGTTGTTGCACTGTTTATGTGGAATACAGTACACACCATGCTTGTGCATCATGCATACGGGGGTCCCTGTCTTGTTTTACAAGTGAGTATAGTTTAGTAGTTTTGTCACCAAATTGCAAGTTTTGTTTTCTCGGTGCATTTTTGAGAACGTTTTTAAGTGCTGGGTGGAACGGCATAAAACCAATATATTTGACGTCATTCTGTTCTCTGTTGAGGGTGATGGAGTTTCGTTGTAAGCATCTTGTTACATGTTTATCTAAATCTCGTTTGCTGTATCCATTGTCCTTAGAAGTTTCACCTATTAGACGTAGTTCTTCGTTTCTGTCCTTGATGGTGGTGCTGTGTGTAAATGCTCGTTTAAGTAGGAATCTTAAGGCAGCGTTCTTATGCTGTATTGGGTGCATAGAGTTTTTAGGAATGATGATCAGAATAGCCATGGGTTTCCTGTATACTTTCAAACTAATTTTATTGTCTTTGTGACGTCTGATTAGGAAGTCTAGGAATGGCAGTTCGCAATTATTTTCATGTTCAATGGTGAACTGTATTGTTGGGTATTGGCTTGAAAATTCTTTCAAGCCAATAACCAATCATTCCTAAAATTCTACGCCCCAATACAGCATATGCACGCTGCCTTAAGATTCCTATTTGAACGCGCGTTTACACACAGCACCACCATCAAGGACAGAAACGAAGAACTACGACTAATACGTGAAACTTCTAAGGACAATGGATACAGCAAACGAGATTTAGATAAACATGTAACAAAATGCTTACAACAAAACTCCATCACCCTCAACAGAGAATACACTGGCGTACAAAAATTAAGTACGAGACGGTTTTTCGAATGTAACGTCGTGCAGAAGTGCTCCACATCCACTCAAATCATTCCATAAGATCCCCAAGATGTAAGAATATGGGACAAGTGAGCAAAACCGTCCAAACAAGAATCCAAAAGATACAAAGGCACTTTATTGAAAATGTAGGTTCGAGCACAAATGGACAGAAGACAGAAACGTCCATGTGACAGGTGGCTGCCAAGAAAAATCCAGTTTTTAGTAGAGGATATGATCACCCCTGACTGCGTTGCAGGATTTACAACGTCTGTCCATGCTGAGGACGAGGTTGTCAATGAGCTGGTGAGGCATCGCGGCCCATTTCTCTTGTAGCGCCAATCGCAGCTGCGGAATCGTTGCTGGTGGCTAGTGACGTGCTGCCAAGCGTCTCTCGAGAAGGTCCCACACGTGTTCTATTGTATTTATTTCCGGGAACCTTGTGGGCCAATCCATGCGTTGAATATTATCACTCCCCAACAGCTCTGCGACAGCCACTGTACGATGAGGTGTAACGTTGTCGTCCATGAAGAGGAACTCAGGACCCACAGCACCTCTAAATAGACGCACGTGAGGCAGGAGAACCTCGGTACAATAGCAGACATCAGTGACTGAACCTCGTTGGAAGATGTGGAGGTCAGTACGGCTACCAAGCATGATACGGCCCAAACGAGAACTCCGCCACCTCCAAACCGGTCCCTTTCGATGATGTTGGAGGTGTGATTGCGTGTTCCCTTCTCTCTCCAGATGTGCATACGTCCAGAATCGCTCGTCAGACTAAATCGGCTCTCATCCGTAAAGAGAACTTGACCCCATTGCTGATGTGTTCAGTTCTTTTGTTACTGGCACCACAGAAACCTCCGTCTCCGATAAGCACGCGTTAATGGCACACACCGTACTGGTCGTCGTGCAAATGGACCACCTTTGTGCAGTCTCCTGGCCACGGTAAAACGCGATACCGGTCGTCCAGTTGTCTGTTTCATGTGCCTTGCGATTTCTCCTGCTCTCTGCCGTCTGTCTCTTCTCGCCTGTAGGACAATATACATGTCGTCCGCCACCGTGATTGCTCATGGACGACCACTGCTAAATTCTTGGACAGCTGTTCCTGTCGTTTGAAATGCTGTCCAAGCTCGTGAAACGATGGTGTGAGTGATCCCGAAATTCTCGGCCACATTCTCGGCCACACTAGTCACACTTCGGCCTTCTTGCAACTTCCCAGTGACGCGACTTCGCGCAAAATCATCCAGATGTCGTCTAGTGGGTTGCCTGTTGGCCATATTACACGGTGGCAGCAACTCCTCGACGTCGTTCAAACCGATGTACACCGTGCAATAGCTTTCACCGAATTACTGAGCGTACACCGCCCGTGTGCTTTATACCCTTCCGACACCCCCCCCCATACGTCATGCTGCATGTATGCGCATGCCCTACCGTACCAGACCCTAGTCTATTTTCTGAGTGGTATTTCGGTCTGTCCTGCCTGCTCGTTCAGCTGTTATGCTAATTTCTCCTCTTCGTCCTTAATTTTTGCACAATAGTGTAGAATGACGTCGAATATATTGGTCCTATGCCGTCCCACCCAGCACTTACAAACGTTTTCAAAAATGCACTCAGAAAACAAAACTTGCAATTTGGTGACAAAACTACTGACCTATTCTCACTTATAAAACAAGACAGGGACCCCCGTATGCATGATGGACAAGCATGGTGTGTACAGTATTCCACTTAAACACTGCAACAACAAAAATCAGGACTTGATATACATCGGCTCAACTTCCCGAACCTTAAAAACTATGATACCTAAGTATAAATACAACATTGTAACTCATTCCAATTCTACCTCACTATCCCGTCTAGTCAATAATGGCACGCACTATCCAGACTGGGCACAGAGCAAGATCTTAGCAACCTCGAACACAAGAAAGTCTTTATTGTACGCCGAAAGTCTGCTCATTCTGTCTCAAAAACCTAAATGCTGCAATTACGACCCTCCAATTTGTATCCATCCAACATGGCTACGACTTTTTGAGAAGTAGTGCATCCTCAAATATAACCAAAAAAATATGAACTAATTACAATACAACCAGTATGATTTTAAATCACATGCCAAAAACGCACACGCACATGCTATGCATCTCCTAAATATCGCATGCACATGTGTATATTATCACTAAGTATTTGTAAAACCACGCGCCATTAGCGTTTAATTTTTTGTTTGTGTTTTTAAATTACGGTCTTTTGTTCCTAGTCCAGTAATTTTCTCTTTGGTGTACGATGTACCTGATGATGAAATGCCCTGCATTTTCGAAAGATTTTGTACGATAAATATCTGCACTTAGTATCATCATCATCATCATCATCATCAACCATTATCAATCCACTGCTGGACGAAGGTCTCCTCAAGTTTCCTCCACAACGGTCTGTCTTGTGCCAGTCTCCTCCATGTCACTCCCTGCATATTTACGAATTTCATCCACCCATCTCCCATGTGGTCTTTTTCTGGGTCTTTTCCTGTCCCTTGGAATCCAATCTAAAATTTCAGCTGTCCATCTATGGTCTGTCCTTCTGGCAGTATGTCCAGCCCATTGCCATTTCAGGGATTTAACTCTGATCATGATGTCTTCCACTCTCGTCATTTTTCGGATCCACGAGTTCCTCTTCTTATCTCTCCTGGTTATACCAAGCATGCACCTCTCCATGCTTCTTTGAGTTGTCTGCAGCCTTTGTATGTCTCTTTTAGTTAAGGTCCACGTCTCTGCACCATACGTAAGCACTGGAAGGATGCATTGATCAAACACTTTTCTTTTAAGACATAATGGCATATTGCTCTTGAAAATTATGCTGTTTCTTCCAAAAGCTCTCCAGGCAAGTTTTGTACGCCGATTAATTTCTTCATCAATGTGACCCTCACTTGATATCTGCTGTCCAAGATAAACATACGTATCTGTTATCTCCAGTTTTTCTCCATCAATCGATAAATCTTCATTTCTTGTAAAAGCATTGAACATCACTTTTTGTCTTCTGAAAGTTCATTTTTAATCCCACTTCTTTACTCTTGTCAGCAAGTTCCTGGATCATACTCTGCAGCTCTGATGGGGTAGTTGCAAAAATGACTACGTCATCAGCAAAACGAAGGTGGGTTAGATAATCTCCATTAATCTTTATCCCTTTGTTTTCCCAGTTCAGTGATTGAAAGACATTTTCCAATGTGGCATTAAAGAGCTTCGGAGATATGGTGTCACCTTGTCTCACTCCCTTTCCAATTTTTATGTGTGTTGTATTTTCAAACAGCCGAATCTTTGCACTTGCATTTTCATAGATGTTATTAATAATATTAATGTATGCATCTTCAATACCGCAGGATTTCAGAGCCGTGGTAACTGCTGATGGTTTCACCGAATCAAAGGCTTTTTCATAATCGATAAAAGCCATGCACAATGGAAGTTCATATTCCCTCGCTCTTTCAATTAGTTCTCTCAGTACGTGGATATGATCTATTGTGCTGTAGCCACTCCTGAATCCAGCTTGTTCTCTCGGTTGAGCCATGTCCAGTGTTACCTTCAAGCGGTGTGAAAGAACTTTAGTGAAGATTTTATAAACCACTGATAGGAGGCTGATAGGTCTGTAGTTCCTGAGATCCTCAATGTCACCTTTTTTATGTAGCAGGATCATTGTAGCATTGTTCCAATCCTCAGGAATCTTCCTTCATTAAGGCATCGAGTGAAAATTTGGGCGAGTACTGTTTCAATTTCTCCACTTGCTTCTTGTATGATGTCTATAGTAATTCCATCTTCTCCTGGAGCTTTCCCCCGCTTCATGTTCTTGATTGCATGAGCAACTTCTGCTGGGAGGACTGGAAGAACTCTGGTACCTTTCATGATGTCTGGAGTACATGTATCATCCCTTTCATATAATTTGGAGTAGAAATCTTTCACTCTTGTCAAAATTTCGCCTCTATTTCTTGTTATAGAACCATCTTCTTTTCTCAGAGCCATAATCTGTTTTCTTCCCTTACTGAGATGTCCCTTTGCTATCTTAAGGCTTTGGTTGTTTTCAATTGCTTTCCTCACTAGCTCACAGTTGAATTTCCTTACGTCTTCAGTGATACTTTTTCGTGTTGTCTTGCATAGCTCTATATATTCCACTTTGGAAGTCACATCTTCTTTAGTTGTCCTCATCTCTCTTCTTTTTGCATCAACATTTTGGTTTTTCCTGATAATTTGTTCACATGCAACTTGTTCTTAGACCCAGCTAATTTTGTTGCTGTTTCCATTAGAGCTTTGGTTACTTTTCTGTTAACTTCCGAAATATCCACTTCTTCCGATGTTAGGCCTTCTAAAGCAGAGAATCTGTTCTTCAGTTCCAACTTGAAAGTATTATGGTGTTTTTTAAGGTTGGTTATGTCAATACATTTTGTTTGTCTTATGAGTTTGCCACGTTCCAGTTTAGTGTTGAGGTGCATCTTACATCTCACCAATCTATGGTCACTACCTGTGTTGAACTTGTTCAGCACACTGCAGTCTTCGATGACGAATTTTTTGTTACACATAATAAAATCAATTTCACTTGTCGTCCCAATTGGATGTCTCCATGTCCATTTCCTGTGTGGCTTTTTCTTGAAAAAGGAGTTCAAGATGAAAAATCCTTCTGCCTCTGCAAACTCAACTAGAGTATTTCCACGCTGGTTTCTGTTGCCGTGACCGAATTTACCTACTGAAGTTTCATTCTGTTGCCGTTGCCCTATTTTTGCATTGAAATCTCCCATAATTATCTTTAAGTGCTGCTTACCTTTATTATTTAGATGACGAATTTCCTCATAAAATTCTTCAATTTCTTCTTCAGGATGACTTGTGGTGGGTGCATAAGTTTGAATAATCTGAGCCTGGTATCTTCTCGATAGTTGGATAACGAGTCGTGCAGCTCTGTCAGAGGAACTTTCAACTTCTACCACTTTATCCTTAGTATAAAAGTATTAAACTATGATTTGTTATAATTGAGTATAGAGTGTTATAACGAAGTAAATTTCTCCGTCATTTTTTCTGTCCACGCCAGGATTCGAACCCGGATCCCCTTATTCCGGAATAAGTCACTCTACCAATTGAGCTACGCGGACGTTTGTTCTGACTACTATCTGCCTTTATGTCGTGTGCGTCCTGCTGCCACTCATTTACACAAGAACTTCCAGTCTGTATCTTAAAGGTCTTTGGGTTCCACCTAAAATCTCTGCCTTATGTTTCCAATGGTAAAACTTCTGTACATATTTTCTTCGCAATTAATGTATTCCGAAGGATGAAAATTTGTACATCGATAAAACTAACTTTAAATTATAGCATGGGATATTTAATACAAGCTAAAACATAACCATAATTATATCAAAAGCAGTCATTTTTCTTTTAGTAATGTTTAGACCTACTAATAGACGGCGCGACCTGTACATTGATGACGTCAGTAGACAAAGTAATGTTGGATTGCTTAATTATGGTTGTGTTTTAGCAAGTATTAAGCATCCCATGCTATAACTTAAAGTTAGTTTTATCGATGTGCAAATTTTCATCCTTGGGAATACATTAATTGCGAAGAAAATATGTAAAGAAGTTTTACCATTGGAAACACAAGGCAGAGATTTTAGGTAGAACCACCTTAAAGGAATCATATAGTCATTCGCGTTAAAAAATGAAACAACGTGTTTTAAAGTTTTCACAAACATTCATCGCAATATCTCAATCATAGCCTATAATCAATTTTACCTATGTACATAGGTACATATTTTAAGTAAACTTACTCTGAGTACGGCAACGTCATTTCCGTATATTTTACGTAGTATTTAACTGTATACTTCTGGTTTCTTCACATTTTTATATACTGTAGCTCTGTTAATGAGAACACAACTTTACATAAAGTATTGTACAACCGTAGCCGGTTCGTACAAGAATACACTAAACTAATGACCTCCTTTGTCCTAACGAGTTTACTTGTAAATCCGATTAAATTTCTATGAATGACAATTTTATTATTCCAAAAAACACTTTTTACCTACATGATTTTCTAAATGAGAATATTTAAAAGTAGCCTATCAGGTCATAAGAAAGTATTGAAACTGGTTAGCAAGTAATTCCTTCTGCCTAATGTCACGTGATCTGACGGCTCTCCTGTTGGTACCACCGCGGCTCAGTGGCAGTCACTACCAGTGCGCGGTCTATCACTATATATAGTCGAAGTAATACACCGACTTCGCACTCTGGCGGCGGAATGGGAAACATATATGGTCGAAGTAATACACCGACTTCGCACTCTGGCGGCGGAATGGGAAACATATATGGTCGAAGTAATATACCGACTTCGCACTCTGACGGCGGAATGGGAAACATATATGGTCGAAGTAATATACCGACTTCGCACTCTGGCGGCGGAATGGGAAACATATATGGTCGAAGTAATACACCGACTTCGCACTCTGGCGGCGGAATGGGAAACATATATGGTCGAAGTAATATACCGACTTCGCACTCTGACGGCGGAATGGGAAACATATATGGTCGAAGTAATACACCGACTTCGCACTCTGGCGGCGGAATGGGAAACATATATGGTCGAAGTAATACACCGACTTCGCACTCTGACGGAGGAATGGGAAACATATATGGTCGAAGTAATATACCGACTTCGCACTCTGGCGGCGGAATGGGAAACTTATATGGTCGAAGTAATACACCGACTTCGCACTCTGACGGCGGAATGGGAAACATATATGGTCGAAGTAATACACCGACTTCGCACTCTGGCGGCGGAATGGGAAACATATATGGTCGAAGTAATACACCGACTTCGCACTCTGACGGCGGAATGGGAAACATATATGGTCGAAGTAATACACCGACTTCGCACTCTGGCGGCGGAATGGGAAACATATATGGTCGAAGTAATACACCAACTTCGCACTCTGGCGGCGGAATGGGAAACATATATGGTCGAAGTAATACACCGACTTCGCACTCTGACGGAGGAATGGGAAACATATATGGTCGAAGTAATATACCGACTTCGCACTCTGGCGGCGGAATGGGAAACTTATATGGTCGAAGTAATACACCGACTTCGCACTCTGACGGCGGAATGGGAAACATATATGGTCGAAGTAATACACCGACTTCGCACTCTGGCGGCGGAATGGGAAACATATATGGTCGAAGTAATACACCGACTTCGCACTCTGACGGAGGAATGGGAAACATATATGGTCGAAGTAATATACCGACTTCGCACTCTGGCGGCGGAATGGGAAACTTATATGGTCGAAGTAATACACCGACTTCGCACTCTGACGGCGGAATGGGAAACATATATGGTAGAAGTAATACACCGACTTCGCACTCTGACGGCGGAATGGGAAACATATATGGTCGAAGTAATACACCGACTTCGCACTCTGGCGGCGGAATGGGAAACTTATATGGTCGAAGTAATACACCGACTTCGCACTCTGACGGCGGAATGGGAAACATATATGGTCGAAGTAATACACCGACTTCGCACTCTGACGGAGGAATGGGAAACATATATGGTCGAAGTAATATACCGACTTCGCACTCTGACGGCGGAATGGGAAACATATATGGTCGAAGTAATACACCGACTTCGCACTCTGACGGCGGAATGGGAAACATATATGGTCGAAGTAATACACCGACTTCGCACTCTGGCGGCGGAATGGGAAACTTATATGGTCGAAGTAATACACCGACTTCGCACTCTGACGGCGGAATGGGAAACATATATGGTCGAAGTAATACACCGACTTCGCACTCTGGCGGCGGAATGGGAAACATATATGATCGAAGTAATACACCGACTTCGCACTCTGACGGCGGAATGGGAAACATATATGGTCGAAGTAATATACCGACTTCGCACTCTGGCGGCGGAATGGGAAACTTATATGGTCGAAGTAATACACCGACTTCGCACTCTGGCGGAGGAATGGGAAACTGCAACAGTGATGACAAATAAATTCTACTCTGAGGGTGAGTCAGTAATTATCTGCAAATGCAGCTATAAAATTCATTTCAATAAAGTTAGGGAACTTACAATAACAACATTTTTCAAAATAATTTTGCTTTTCAGTGCATTTGATCCATCGACGCACAAGCTTCTTTTTTTACCCTAAGAAAAAAAGTTTTTCGGCTGAACAGTGAGCCGCGCATGTAGCGCTTCTTCCAGTGTTTGGTCTGAGGTGAATCGACGGTCCCCTTAAAGCATCTTTGAGTGGATCAAGAACAATGACTAATTTGCAGACAATTTGTCACTTCATCAATAGTCACTCGTCTGTCTTAACAGAACCATGTCACGTACGCTGTCAATGTTGTCGTCAACTGTGGCCGTGGACGGGTGTCCGTCTCCTTCTTCATGCGTAGCACTTGTGCGGCCATTTTTGAACTTTTCAAATCCATTCGTAGACTCTCCGTTGCGACGAAAGACTGTCTCCGTACTGTGCTGAAAGTCCTCGATGGATTTCGGGGCTTTCAGCATAGTACGATGAAAGTCTGTTCTGAAAGTCCCGAAATGTATGGTGAAAGTTTACGCTGAAAGTCTCGAAACGTATGGTGAAGGTCAATGCTGAAAGTCCCGAAATCATAGATGGATTTCGGGACTTTCAGCATAGGCTTTCATCATAGTACTATACCTTCAAACCATAGAAAAAGAAATGCTGCTCTTCAAATAGGTGTTACGGTCAGATGGATGCCAAATTAATCATGCAGTTAGGCATGCCTCAGAAAACTTGAAAATTGCATCGTCCTGAAACGGAAATCGTACCCGCATCTCCCGGTTTACGTTCGAGTATGCTACCGTTACACCACCCAGAACAAGGAACCTCCAAGCAACTGAGGATGTGTTTTGGGACTCAGACCAAACGCTCCACAGTGGGCAATCGAAGCATACGACGGTCATGACAAAAGTTCTGCACAAGTTCATTTAAAACTGAAGCGGGTGATGCAATCAGGAAAAGGATTGCGTCATGTCCAGGTCAGACTTTCAGCAACGCAGTGGTGTCAGAAAGACATGCTATCATTTGCTGTGTGGACGTGGAAGGGCTTGGAAACGGAAGCGTGCAGCTCCTCAAGTCGAGTCAGTTCTTGGTCTGAGGTGAATCGACGGCCTCCTTAAGGCCACTTTGAGAGGACCAAATAGATGATAGAACCATGACTCATTTGCAGACAATTTGCCACTTCATCAATAGTCACACGTCTGCCTAACAGAACCATGTCCACTTCCTCCAGCGTTAGACCAGCGCTCGTACGCGAAAATAGAAACTGCGTGGGGAAACCTTTGACACAGATCCACACTGCCTTGCAAGAAGTTTGTGGAGAAGGAACTCTTGATCGAAGCCCAGTTTCTTTTTGAGGTTAAAGTTGAGACTGAAAATTTGTCAAATCGCCCCCAACTTGTTGGAAGTGAGAGCGATCTTGCTTCATGACAATGCATCGTGTCATGGTGCAGCGTCGGTATGGGGACTGTTGTCGAAATATGGCTGAAAAACGTTATCCCTCCCACCATATAGCCCTGATCTCAGTCCACCCTACTTTGATCTTTTCCCAAAGTTAAAAAATCGGCTCCGTGGAATCCGCTACAGATCTCTGGACAAACCGAGTAATACGACAGCTGAACAAAGATGGCGTACTACGAGGCATCCAAGACCTACCTCACCGCTGGCAGGCTGTCATTAGTAGCAGAGGGGAGTACACTGAACGGCAATAAGATACGTTTTCTACATTACTTCACACTTTTAACAAAAATAGACAGTGTGCAGAACTTTTGTTATCACTCCCGTATACGTATGATCCTCCAACTTAGTGGCACTCGAGCAGAAAGCGAATCCCTTTAAGAAATAACTCTTCAGAAATAAATGATAGTCAAATGCCTCAGAAAATTTGAAAATGACATCATCCTGGAACGGGAGGATGTGACATTTATTCCTGAGGTGTTATTTCTTCAGGGATTCGCTTTCAGATCACGCGCCGCTAAGATGAAAGATCATATATGCTTTGATTGCGCACGGTGGAGAGTTTCTTCCGAGTCCCAAAATCCATCCTCAGCTGCTTGGAGGTTACTTGTTCTGGATGGTGTGACGGTAACACTCTGGAACATAAATCGGGAGATGCGAGTTCGATTCCCATTCCAGGAGATGTAATTTTAAAGTTTTAGGCGGCAAGTCTAACAGCATGCTGCTCTTCTTTGGTGCAAATGAGAATCGGAGCTGCCATGGTTAATGACACGGCAGCGACAATGGAACTGACCTAGCAACCCAAACCTGGGCAACAATGATGAGATGGCAACTTCCCCTAGCTATGCTCGCGAAAACGACAGTGCTGCCAACAGAAACACAAATACAACTGCATTGCAAATGATTATTTACTCACCCTTGGAGAAGGATGATGCAATATTGTTTAATTATATGCAATATTGTTTAATTATGATGCAATGTTTTTTTCTAAAGTGCGCAGTAGTAACTTCTGTTATTCTTCGAATCCACTTGCATCATCATCATTAGTGTTCTGTCTCTTGACAGGTCCAACGGTAACTCAGTAAGTTCTCTTCCTCCAGTCCACTTGCATAGAAATAAAAACCACGGTTAATCCGACCCCACGGATGATTGGCGTACTAAACCCATTACAGATAGTTCAGAAACATGGGGAAGCAGTATTTATAATCAATAATTTGCACACTAAATCTATTTCAAATGGTTCAAAGACATGGGAAAGCAGTATTTATTCCAGTCGAATGAGAGCAGCCTCGAGCTCCCCGATGTTTACGACAGCACGGGCATATATTCATTGTGTGCTCGGGGTGCGCTGCTCATCTACGGAATCACAATGTATAGCGTATATTTAGATTTAGATTTAGATTTATACCCATTAAAAATTATATTTAGATTTATACCCATTAAAAATTATCTTAATTTTTTTCTAAGGCTTGACGTGGGGCCTAAAATTAAATCTCGTATGCAGCGTTTTTATGAAGAAAGGAAAGTCGTTGAGTAAACAATAAATCATGTTCACTTAAAAGCGCGATCTTGGGACGTGCGATCTCAAACAAATCTAAATTTAAAAGAGACTTTTAAATAAAAAAGAAAAAATTAAAATAAATTATGCTGAACCCCTCCCACCCGAAAATTATACCCATAAAAATCCCCGTAAAAATTATGAATAAATAAATTTAATAAAAGGGGGACTCAAGAGTGGCGCTAGTGAATTCGCTCAATGCACAGGAAGTGAAATGTGGATTGTGAGCTCAGACGTCTTAAAATAATTAAGATGAGAAAGCCTAAAAAATGCAAACAAAATTACTAGAAACCTAAAGTCCTATCAATTTCCAGGGAAGAGGGAAAAAAATACTGGTAGTCTCAGTTCTGATTGAGCCTTCAGATTGGAACGTCGGACTACGACTTGCAGATCGGAGAGTTGAAATGAGCTTGTCGAGTATGGTTTCAAAGCGTTTATTTAATTTTTTATAGCCAACACAGGTCCATGATATGAAAAGTAGCTTACATATTTTTTTACAAGTAATGCTGAATACATTGCGAACACAAAGCAGATCGATACACGAATTACCCGACGTAGTGCTCTGTCTTCTTGCGCTTCTTACTTTCCTCATCACTTGCTCTTGCTTCTCGTTTTGATTTTCTCCACTTTTGCTGGTTCACATTCTGCGAATTCCGCGGCATTGTCAAAAATGTTTACCGGTTGACATGAAAACATTTTTTTTTTTAATTTTAGTTTAAACCACTGCGATATGTTCTTTCTATGTTTGAATAAATCTCGTCGAGAGCTTTAAAACGATACCACGCACAGTCGTTTTGCACTCAAGGTTGTTCAGATAAATCGCGATATTGTCAAAAGTCTTCACCGGTTCACAAGAAAACAGTTTTTTAAATGCTCAGCTCACACCACTGCGAAATGTTCGTATATTTGAATAGATCTCGTCGAGAGCTTTGAAACGATACCGCGCACAGTCGTTTTGAGCCAAAAACTCCTGAAGATTAAGAAAGCCTCCGAACTGGTCTGTGACGTCAGAGCTAGGGGGCCGACTCGAGCCTCGAGTTCGCCGCTCCTGAAAACGCCGACGAAGTACCGCTGTGTTTAAGCAGAGAAATAGTTTTTTGAGTCCGATAATAGGCAAGTTCAGCACACAGCAATAAATCGACCATGTTTTTTTCTCTGTATTTTTTATCCTTAGATAATATCAAAAGATTAGATCCTTAGCTTTCATTTCTTTTTTTCAGTTTCTGCAATGATACATACACTGACGGAAAAAAATCCCAACACCAAGAAGGGGTTGTGTTAGATAAACGACAGTTGGTAGGCGGTGGGAGTACATCTGTAAGATGACGTCGATGCAAATTTCGCGTTTGGCGCATAAGTGTGGCGCTAGTAGCGCCCCTCGGAACATGCAAAGCAGGTTTGCTGTAAATACGCGCTGTAACGTTCGTGAGCGTTGGTTATCGTTGAGATTCGACGTAGTGTGTTGATGTTAGTCAAGAATGCCTTTAAGAAGACGAAGAAGCCATTATCAACAGCTCACGGAGTTTGAACGAGGTCGTGTAATAGAGCTACGAGAAGGTGGATTTTCTTACCGCAATATTGCAGAACGACTTGGCAGGAATGTAGCCATTGTGCATGATTGTTGGCAGCGGTGGTCAAGGGAAAGTACTGCCTCAAGAAGACCGGTTTCCGGCCGGCCACGTGGCACTACTTAGAGGGAAGACCGTCGTGTACGGCGTATGGCCGTGGCGCATCGTACCGCGTCTGCGGCAGCAATTCGAGCTGCAGTTGCCACCATAGTGACACAACAAACTGTTACAAATCGGTTACTTGAAGGACAGCTCCGAGCCAGACGCCCTGTAGCGTGCATTCCACTTACTCCAAACCACGGCCGTTTGCGACGTCAGTGGTGTCAAGCTACAGCTCATTGGAGGACGGAGTGGAGATCTGTTGAGTTTTCTGATGAAAGCCGGTTCTGCCTGGGTGCCATAGATGGCCGTGTGTTGGTTAGATGGAGGCCAGGTGAGCGCCTGCAACCAACCAGTCTGCGGCCGAGACACACTGGACCTACACCTGGAGTTATGGTCTGGGGAGCAATTTCCTATGACAGCAGGAGCACTCTCGTGGTTATCCCACGCACCCTGACGGCACAGTTGTACGTCGGTCTGGTGATTCAACCTGTTGTGCTGCCATTCATGAACAGCATTCCAGGGGGTGTTTTCCAACAGGATAACGCCCGCCCGCATACCGCTGCTGTAACCCCACATGCTCTATAGAATGTCGACATGTTGCCGTGGCCTGCTAGATCACCAGATCTTTCACCAATCGAGCACGTATAGGACATCATTGGACGACAACTCCAGCGTCACCCCCAACCAGCATTAACCGTCCCTGTAATGACCGACCAAGTGCAACAGGCATGGAACTCCATCCCACAAACTGACATCCAGCACCTGTACGACACAATGCATGAACGTTTGCGGGCTTGCATTCAACATTCTGGTGGTTACACCGGTTATTAATGTACCAGCATTTTACATTTAAAATGGCTCTTCTCGCGCTTACAATAAGCTGTGATCTTGAAACCTTAATCGATTAAATGTGTTACCTATACAAATGTATTGCCACCATTTCATTCCTCTACAACTATTTTTTCGTGGTGTTGGGATTTTTTTCCGTCAGTGTATATATCGAGGAATTCCAAAATTTTGCTCTTGTGCTGGGAAATGATTTCATGTACGGGTCTTAAAAATAAATATTTTAGGAAATATTTCCTTTAGTCTTCAATTTGGCTAAAGGAACACAAACATAGTTTTTTCACGCATAACATGAAAAGCCCAACATGTTACGTTAAGAACATTTTTGCAACTACGATTTCTTTTAGTGCTTGAATGGCAAATTGGTAAGACTATACTAACATAATCATTTCACTTAAACTCTCTAATTACGTAACGATTGCGAAAGCAAAATTTCTGATTTAGTGAGTACATTTCCTGAAAATACGGCAACATGTGTGCTGAAATATTGCAACTACTTTTAGAAGGTAAAAAAAATTATATATTAAAGTCACTCACGAAAAACTTTGTCAGATGAACATGAAATGTACTAATTTGGATATCTTCGAGTTTATACACGCAAATTTTATGCTGGGATATCAGAATGTCACATCTTTTTCTTTTTTTTTTTTCCAACTTTGTGAAAACATATTTTACACACATGTCATTAATTTTCTCCAGCAGTATATTTATTGTAAAGCAAACTTTTGGTTTTCATTTTTCAACTGAAACAAACATTGAAAATATCAATTAAGACATTAACAGACTCCCCCAAAAAAACGGAAAACAGAAGGATCAAGAAATGTGTTCCTTCATTATGCATAAGTACTTTCTTTTTGCACGATGTGCTTCTTGCAAAGAGAAACGTTTCACTGCCAATATTCCTGAAGCTGTCCTTATACATGTGACTATGATTGCAAATAGGAATTAAAGTGCTACTTTGTAAGCTGTCCTTATACATGTGACTATGATTGCAACTAGGAATTAAAATGCTACTTTGTAGAAGAGTTCACTGCAGACTATTCAAGTTCATTATTCTCTAATTCCGAACCTTAGTCATTTAAACAGCTGTTAGAATAGCCCTGGTTTCTACTACAACTTACTTTAAATTAAATTGTATGCAGAACATGCTATCGTGAGAACAATTAGGCTTAACTAACCTTTGAATTCACGGAGGGTTCAAAATTTTTTATTGGTACAGAAGAAATCGTTCTTCGAAGGCTTTCATCTTTAGGAAAGCTGAAAACAGTGGCTTTTTGGGAGGCTTTGTAATTAGATCTACATAAAGACACCCAATTTTTTTCCAAGCGTGTTGTATAAAAACGCTAATTCATGTGTACGACAACCGAAAGCACCAATGCCGCGTGAACGCGAAGCTAATATTGAAACTTCTCATAAATTTGCCCTTTGACCCCACTGGAGAGAGGGATTGCGATGGCCCTCTGACCGTGACGTCACACCCCTTCGCAGTTCGCGCGCTGGGACTTGCTCTCCAGGGGTTTTAGTTGAGCTCACAGTTGCCGAGATAGACTGAGTCAAAAGCGGCAGTACACTCAGAAATATTGTACCATCTCCCCCGCGCACGATATATTGTGCAGTTCGTGAATTGGACTTCATGCTATTTATAAATAGGCTAACACGATTAGTGTGCGGCACGCATTTTTAGCGCTGTAATTATTTCAATTGGGACCTATTATTGTCACCGGCGGTCGGCAGTAAGTCGCCCCATACTATCCACGGAGTTAGACGTTGTCTTACGTTTAAGAAAAAATGTCAAAATGCCATCATGGCTCACCCCGCCCGCCTCCTAATCACCAAGGAATAGAGGCACCAATTGAGGTGCAAGTAGGCATACCTCAGAAAACGGAAATTACATCATCCTGGAACGAAACCTAATCTTCCAGTTTATGTCGAATATGTTACCGTTACACTACCCAGAATAAGGAACCTCTAAGCACCTAAGGATGTGTTTCTGGGACTCAGTTGAAACGCTTCGCCGTGCACAAATCGAAGCATACAGGGTGATTGTAAACTCCTTCAATAAAACAAGAGGGGTGATAATACACATCAAGGTAAACAATGTTTGCAATCGAACCTAGGGCCGCATTCCACTCCTGGTGCCAGAAAAGGGTAAAGTTACATATTTACGTTGAGCCTTCAACAGTGAAAGCAAAGAGACATACCTTATTTATGAGTTGCACAATTCCAATCGCATCAGAGAAAGACTCAAAGGAGTTGCTCAAACTGGCGTCCAAGGGCGTCGTTGCACAATCCACACCGGCGAAGAATGAAGGACTGTCGCACCCTCTCGTAGCCTCCCGGTGTGGTGTTGATCTTGTCCGCAGGAACAGCGATTCGCGCGACAAGATCTTCCAGGGAGTCCACAGGTGTCTTGTACACCAATATTTTCACGTGCCCCCAGAAGAAGAAGTCCAGTGGATTAAGGTCCGGAGAGCGTGGAGTCCAAGCCCCAGGTCCACCGCGTCCAATCTACCGCCAGGGATATGTCGCATTTAAGAAGTATCGGACCTCGGTGGCAACGTGTGCTGGGGCCCTATCATGCATAAACCGCATGCCCCTCCGTGTGGAGAGTGGAACATCCTGCAACATACAGGGAAGCACTTGCTCCAGAAACACGCGGTACGCTGCGCCGGTCAGACGTTCTGGCAAGGCGCTTGCCCTTCACGAATACGTCAATTCTCATATTATGTTCGCACGGTAATATCGCTGAACGGGTTCGGCTGCTTTCTTAAATGTTTGCTGCTCATCGTCTACGCACGTGTTCAGCGCACATCATTTGCGTCTTGTGCTCCTCAAGCACTGTTTGGAACTCCGTGTGCTTGCTGGACGTTTTTCGAATGTTCTCTTTTCTGGAACTAGGAGTGGAATGCGGCCTTAGGTTCCATTGCAAATATTGTTCGTCTTGATGTGTACGTTCACTCCTCTTGTTTTGTTGAAGGAGTTTACAATCACCCTGTATATGATTCTTCATCTGAACGGCACACGAGTGGAAAGCGCTTCTGAATCATGTCTACTTGCATGATTAATTTGGCATCCAACTCCCCGTAACATTTGTTTGACTACCAGTTGAAGTGTTACACAATGAAACATCAAGGGGTTACCTCACTTGCTGTGTTGCCATACAGCACAAGGAAGCAGTAAGTAGTCTAACGCGGGCGCTTACCACGAGATGGCAGCTTTTTTAGCTTTGCAAAAGCAGCGTCAATTTCGCCCTCATCGGAAGATTAGTAACGAGATCTTCTTTTTATAGGAGGAGAATCCCTTCTAGGTGCCCTGGGGACACAAGGCGCGTACACCGAAGAGCCATTACATTATGACCACCCCCAGCCTAGAGAAATGAGCACGTCTAGACACTGAACGGTGGCGCAGCTGAAAT
Organism: Macrothele yani; assembly: GCA_039090855.1. NCBI lineage: Eukaryota > Metazoa > Arthropoda > Arachnida > Araneae > Macrothelidae > Macrothele > Macrothele yani. Next base: position 41,565,094 of record CM077004.1, read on the forward strand.
TCACAGAGTAGTATATACACTACATTGACAAAAGTCACCGGACACACCTTCAAAAGCAAATGAACGGATCCGCTGCGTTGTTAAGATCCACGGTACAGCTGCAAACGGTATAAAAACAAGCCTGCATCTGATCGTAATCATACCGCACTGTGAGGTTAAGTGAAAATGTCGTGGCGGGAGAGAACTGACTTCGAGAAAACAAAGATTATTGGGTGTTATATTAATGTGTTATCCATAAGAGAAACCGAGAGGCGTTCAAAATTCCCAAGTCAACTGTTTTGGATTAACTGAATAAGCGGAAGACACACGGCGTGCCGGCAGACCAAAGAAAATCAGTGACAGTGGACGTCGAAGCCTCAGGAGAGTCGTTACAGCCAATCGACGAAGTACTGCATAGGACCTCGGTGTACAGGCGAGTAAGAATGCTGGAACCTCGGTATGTTCACGCACCATTCGCCTAGAACTTCATTCCATGGGTTATCGTGGCCATGTGGCTGCTCATAAGCCTTCTATCTCTACTCGGAATACTACTCGTCGTTTAGCATGGTGTAAAGAACCATTATCGTGGACCGTAGATCAACGGAAACGGGTCCTATGGAGTGAAGAATCCAGATACACGATCCATCACTCTGATAGCCGTGTGTGGGTATGGAGACTGACGGGAAAACGCTATTTACCACAGTGCACTGTTCCTGGGGTCGAGTTTGGAGCTGGCAGTGCACTCGTGTGGGGGTGTTTTTCGTGGTATGGTCCCGGCACATTGGCTATCGTGGACAAATGTGTTAACCGCCATGTCTACCTCGATATTCTGGTCAATTATGTCCTGCCAACTCTGTGGCAATACTATGAAACCGAGCCTTGTTGGTACCAGCAGGATAGTGCACCAAGACATAAAGTAAGGATCGTTACGGCGTCGTTTGATGATAATTCCGTATCGTGTGTGAACTGGTCAGCACAGAGCCCTGATCTTAATCCCATAGAGCACGTATGGGATGAATTAGAGCGCCGCATAAGAAATTTGCAACCATGGCCTACTACTAAGCAACAGTTCGCAGCGGCATTATATACTGAATGGAAGCGCATACATATCGCTGTGTTCCAAAACCTTGTTGAAAGCATGTCTCGAAGGGTCAGTGCATGCATTAAGGCCAAACGTGGTCCGACACCGTACTAATGTATGTCAATAAATGCTATATTGTGTTGATCTTTTAGGTGTCCAGTGACTTTTGTCAATATAGTGTATACAACCCGAGGACCGGCTTTCGGTTAGTAGAATGTTCAGAATCAGAATGGGAAAAGCTGCCAATTTATTGGAGTTTGATAAAGGACAAATTGTGATGGCATGGCGCCTCGGAACTACGAGCTCGGAAACGGCGCAGCTTGTGGGCTGTTCACGTACCGCTGTAGTGAGTACGTATCAAAAGTGGTGCACAGATGGCCAAATGACGAATCGTCGTCCGCAGCTCATTCGTTCCAGAGAGGAGTGGAGACTGTCGCGCATTGTTCACTGCAACCTCAGAGCCACAGTGCGACAAATCACCAGCAGCTACAACACTGGATTTCAGAGCAATTTGTCACAGCACACAGTTCATCTCAGCCTTCTGCGCAAGAGCCTGCGTAGCCGTGGATCCAGCCGGGTACCCATCTTCTCTACAAGTCATCGCCAACAACGCATGAAATGGGGCCAAGGTCATCGCGATAGGACCATGGATGATTGGAAAAAATAGGCCTGGTCAGACAAATCAAGATTCCTGGTGCATCACGTAGACAGCCAAGCGCGGATACGCCAATTACCAACGGAGGCTATGGCACCTGGATGCGCTGTTGGACGGAAACAGGACGGCAGCGACTGTGTTACGCTGTGGGCGATGTTTTCTTTGGACACTGTAGGCCCCGTTATCCCAATCGCGAAATCCCTGACAGCTGTCAGATATCTGAACATTGTTGAGGACCAGGTTCACCCATTCATGTGTTCCGTGTTGGGGAACATTACCATTACCAACAGGATAATTTTCCGTGCCACACTGAAAAATGGTCAAAGTGTGGTTGGAGGAACATGCTGGTGACTTTCCGTTAATGCCCTGTCTTCAAACTTCACCTTTCAGGAACTCAATCGAACATTTGTGGTTCGATTTGAAAAAACGGTTTCGCGCTAAATCACAACTACCTTGAAATGTACGGGAACAGGAGAACTTGCTGTTGACATTATAGTACCAGATACCCCAGGATACCTATCGCCACCTCATTGAATCGATGACTCTCGGTGTGGCCGCTGCTTTGCGGGTTAAAGGGGGGGGGGGGTCCTACAGCTTATTAGGTAAGTGGCCATAATCTAATGGCTCATAGGGGTATTTTGATGCTGTTTGTGTCCTGGGGTTCCTGAAGAAGGTAAGCCCCTAGACAGGTTTTTCAAATTTTTGTGCTACAATGGGGTAATTAATACACTGGCGGAAAGCGAAAGAAGAACACCAAGAAGGAGACATCTGATACCAACGAAATGTATACAGCATAATAACGGAATACAGAGGATAACGTGATCAAAACATTATGGCAAAATACAGCTGTATTTGCTGGTAAACTGAAAAATAACATTTCCATGTAACATGGTTAGTACGAGGTTGAACCGCCATGAACTGCGTCTCACTGTGCAATTCTGGCATGGAGTCTGTCGTACAGATGTTGGATGTAAGTTTGGGGTATTGAGTTCCAAGCATCCTCAATCTGGACGCGTAAATCAGGGGTGGTTGTGGCTGGCCGTGGAGACCGGATAAGTCGTTGTCCCATAAAATCCCACACGTGCTCAATGGGGGACAAATCCGGTGAACGTGCAGGATTTGGGAGTTGTCTCACACCCTGAAGTGCATGTTGCGCTGCACGTGCCGTGTGTGGGCGTGCGTTATCTTGCTGGAAAACACCATGATGGACCGACCTTACAAATGGCACAACAACGGGCTGAGTGATGTTGTTGATGTAGGAGGTGCTGTTTAACGTACCCGGTACAAACACTAGTTGTGTACGGGAGTGATAGCTGATCGCTCACCACACCAGGAGACAAGGTGTAGGCCCTGTTTGTCGCTGGAGGATGCAGACGCTCCCCTATGCGTCTGCGAACACGCATACGGCCATCGGGGGCTCCCAAGCAGAATCTGCTTTCATCGCTGAACACGACAGATCGCCATTGCGTTCTCCAGTGCAGACGTTGGCTACACCACTGCAGCCGTTCCTGACGGTGGGCTGGAGTCAGAGGTACACATGCCAGAGGCACACGTGCACGTAGTCCTGCATCCAGTAGACGGTTGAGGATTGTTCGCACAGTCACCTCAGGTGCAACGGCAGCTCGGATTTGCGTCGCAGTGGATGTTCTGCTTGACAACGCCGTTCTTCTTATGCGCCGATCGGTGCGCTCATCAGTCCGTCTGTGACTCCTGGTTCCACGTCTTCTCGTGTGGGAATGTTTTCGGACCATCTACGCCACCATCGTACCACCACCGATACTTCCCGTCCAATTCGCTCCGCAATACGACGATACAACCACCCGGCCTCGCGGAGTCCGACTAGACGACCTCGCTTAAAGTCCGATAACTGCTGAAATCGTACACGTCTTCCATGTCCAGGCATTGAAGCTTCTTCAGAGTCTTCGCACGTGTCCGTACGCCGACGACTGATTACATTCACTTCGCCGTACTCCTTAAATACCACCGACGATAATTTGCATATTATGCTGTGCAGTGACGTAAGCGCTCACCGGACTGGTCCCGAAATTAACATCACACCTACGTAAACTCGACCCCATTAACATATGTAAATTTCATGATCGTCCGCCAATTCCTTCTTGGTGTTCTTTTTTCACTTTCCGCCAGTGTATACTTGCCAAGTTCTAACTAATTTTATATGGTCTGTAATTTTATAATTTTTCGTGAAAGTTGTAAAATAAATATTTAAAGATGTTTATACAGCTCTTAAATAAACACAAAACTAAAATTACTAAAGACTAAAGTTCAGTCCTTAATAAGTTGACTTTATGGCAATTTCTGAACGAGTTAGCGACACTTTCGATATTTGGTTTCAGGTTGAACGACCCAATTTTTAAAAAGTCTGACAAGTGGCTGTCAGTAAATCGTGAACGAAGCTTTAATTCCAGGTATTTAATTTTGGATAAACTTGTTCACATAACATATGTGCCTCCAAATATTGAAAGCGTTTTCCTGACAAAACTCTTCAGATTTGTAAAACTATTTCTAGGCAAAGGAGAATAAAAGATTATCAAATTTTCACTTTTAAACAATGACTCCAAGTAATTATTAGATTGCAAATCTAACAGTTCCCTATTTAATTTTACGGCATCACGAACCGTTAAATTAAATGGGTCCTGCAATAGCACTGGAATGTTTCTTCATGCTTGTAAGATTCGCCAAAACGTCTTTCAAACTCAGCTTTCAACAAATTAATAGTACTGGGGAAACTGAGAAGACCGCTGCTGCGTTATTTACTCTTAAAACTTTCACACGCCAATAAAAATGAAATTACATATTCAAATTCATACATATATTTTGTAGTGTAGATCGCATTTTTTTTTCGCAAGGCACAACCAACCTAAATGGGTACGCTGCAGCTCTGTGGGAGAGAGAATGGAGGACAAAACTCCATTATTGTTAATTCACACACGTTCAGCTGAACTGACCAACTCGCTGAAATGCAAGCAACTTTTTTCATTGCGTACTTTGTTTTTACAAAATGTGCGTCGACTACATTAGTAGATATGTGAGGACGTGTATTACCATTCTTTATGATGAAATCAATGTCTATATACAAGGTTTATCAAAATAATCGAAACACTTACTATTTGTGGAAAGCATTTCATTAATAAGATGTAGGCCCACCTCGGGCTTTCAGACCAGAATAGATTCGACTGGGAATAGACTTATACATTATACAAGTCATACACATTCGGTAATGTTATTTGGAACCGCCCTTCCATGCAAAATATGTCCCAAATGTGCCTGTGGTGTTGGAGGTAGAAAGTGTGCTCTGACTATTCGCCTCAAATGTTCCATAATATTGAGGTCTGGAGATTGAGATGGCCAGGGCACTTGATGTATCATCCTCATGCACTGGCTCACGCACGTACAGTTTCAGGGTCTTCACCACTCACTACTGTACTCACTGTATTACACGGGATCACATCACTGCCTGCTTTGAGCTATTCCGACGTGGTCTTTCCTCCTGCTCTCATTTCTCAGACAATCATTTGGGTCCTTCTACCATCCCTTTTTCCAGTGGTTTGCCTGCCGCAACCTCTCCATATCTCCGTCCGACGCACATTTCAGTCTAGAACAGTGACCATTTTCCTCCTCTTCAGCGCTATATTAGTGCATCCTCCTTCTGGGTTAGCAGAAATATCTTTTACTACTAATGTGTCTACGGCGGAGTGTTCGGACTCGGATGTGTCGAGTGGTGCTTCTGCACTCCAGTACTCCGGCCGCCTGGCTCTCCTCCTTGTCTCTCGCATATCGGATCTCCATTTGCGAACTTGCCTACTGTTTCCCTGTTGCCGCATCTTCCTCATGCATCGGCTGTGATTATAGTGTCCAACATTGCTGATAGGATACATACTGCTTCCTCGGCTCCTGTTTCGGGTGGTCTTCCTGATCCGCCAATGGATTCATCTGCCTCAAATCCGTCTTCGAAACGTACTGGAACTTCCACAGGCTCTGTGAATCGGAAAATGGTCAAAGATCTTATCTCCTTCTGTGGCCTTATCTGGTGTCCCCGATGTTTCCAGTTCAGCTGTTTCTCCGCCTGATAACTCTTCTACCAGTATGCATCTCTGTTCTGGTCCTGTCTGGACAATTGTTAAGGACGGATCATAAACGGCTATATAGCGCATAAAAAAGTAAGTGTGGTTGGATGCCAAGTGAAATAAAATAATGTCAGAATGCCAGGACATTACAAGAAAGACAATTTATTGTGCTCTGAAATCCAGAAGGCTTTGGAACGTGTTCAAGGGACAAACAGGCCATTTTGTGCAGAATACGTAAACGTGAAAAAAATGCAATTACCGTCCGCAGGCGTTCCGACATAAGATGTCAATACGGGATATGGCCACCATGGAGGGCGATGCAAGATTCCACACGTCGTATCATGCTTTGCACAACATTATCAAGCAGCTGTTGGGGTAATTTATCCCACTCCTCTGTCAGTGCACGGATGAGGGTGTCCTTGTTTATTGGAGGGCATTGGCGACCAGCAAGACTCCTCCCCAAAGCATCCCACACATTTTCAATGGGATTCAGATGTGGAGAACGTGCTGGCCATACAAGGCGTTGAATATCCTCGCTCTCAAGACACTCCTGGACAGCGACTGTTCGATGACATGTTGCGTTGTCGTCCATGAAAATGAATCTATCACAGACAGCACCACGGAACATGCAAACATGAGGTAGCAGAACATTATTAATGTATCGTTGGCCTAGTCATAGTCCCAGTTGGAAGCACATAGGGGGACGTACGGCCATTGATCATGATGCCAGCCCATACCATGACACTACATGTCGGATATTGGTCCCTTTCCTGTATGTCTGCTGGACAATATGCAGTACCAGTATCACGCCAGATCAGTTGTCGTCGACAATCAGACGATAGACTGTATCTACTCTCATCTGAGAAGAGGACAGCAGACCAGTCGTTATCAGTCCAATTGCGATGTTGATGGCACCATTGCAAACGGGCGGTACGGTGACGTCTGGACAATGGGATGCACACAACAGGACGGTGGGCGTATAGTCCTCCTTCATGCAAACGTCTGGCGACAGTTTTTCGGGAGATCCGCTTGCCAGTAGCAGCCATAAACTGATTTTCTACCTCACTAGCTGTGCTGCGCCTGTGTCTTTTTGTTGATAGCACTATGTACCGATCTTCTGCAGGTGACTTACTGCGAACACGACCTCTCCCGTGACGTTTGCTACACTCTCCATTTGTTTGAAAAGATTTCCAAAGCCTTGAAACAACACTGTGGCTGACGTCGAACTCCCTGGCAACATCTGTTATTTTTCGCCCTTTCTTCAATTTCGCCAATAATACTTCCAAGCGTAAAATCATCCAGTTGATGTCGGGAAGACATACTGAAAATTGCAAGTTCGTCAACTGATTCTTTCCCTTTCAACTTTGCGTTTGAACAGCAACGGTCAATACGCGTCAAATCCTTTATATCTCTTATCAGCGCTATGACGTCACGAACAAGTTCGGCAATCCAAAATTTGCATACGCACAACACGTCTTACTGTATCCCGCACTTATGCTAATTTCCACATTTTCCTGCCTTCCATTTTATGGTTGCTATCGTTGCTATTGTCATCCGTCCTTAGCAATTGTCCGGCAGTGTATGTTTCCTCCGGTTCCTGGACCACTATCCAGACAGCAACTCTTACGTCTCCTTCAACCTTCTCATAAATTTGTTTGTGTTGAAGACTTCCTCCAATCACATGATGTTGACCTACGTGCAGCAGCTGTGACGCAATTTGAAATTTATGTGTCATTTTTTCAAACCATTGTGTGTCACAGATCCTAGGTACCAGGTTTTCATGAGACGTTACACTCGCCTGCTCGCCTCCTTGCAGAACCTCGCTGCGCAACTTTTTTGTGCTTCCTCACCTTCTCACACAGATGACTTTTAGTTTCCTTTCCCACACCGATCACTTTTAGTTCTCTCCGACACCGTTTTCCACCTTCTCGACGCTGGATCCTCCAGGTTTCGCGTTTTCCTACACACTTATACAAATATTATAATGTTCCTCGTGTTGCTTCATGTCTTATGTTGTGCCGTTATACTCTTCTTCATTTGTGTGCATAATGTTTTTGTACCTTGTTAATAACGATGCCCCTTCGCTATGGTCTTGTGCTCTTTATGTTTGATCTCTAGTTTGTGTTGCATTGTGGATGTCCTTGTACTTCCTCATTTATGTTTTCTGTGCTGCAAATTTCAGTGATCTCTCTTATGTTTGTAATTCCATTATCGCAATAAACAGGGTACCTCTGGTGCCCACGGTTACCAAAACCAAAAACATTGCCATTTCAGAAATTTGTCTGTGATCATGATGTCTTCCACTCTAGTCATTTTTCCTGATCCATGAGTTTATTTTTATTTTTCCCGTTACACCCATGTATCTCTCTATGCTTATTTCAGTCGTCTGTAGCCCTTATGCGTACTTTCTAGGGCCATGTACCTACCCCATACGTGAGAACTGAAAGGATGCATTACAGGGGCTTTTGACTCTTGCAAATGTGCTTAAACATTACAGGGGCTTTTGACTCTTGCAGATGAACATTACAGGGGCTTTTGACTCTTGCAGCCTTAACATTACAGGCGCTTTTTGACTCTTGAAAATGTGTTTGAAAACTTGTGCAAAACAGTTAGATTATATTTTGGAAATGAATGACGACAGTTTCAATACTTCCTCTAAGTGAGAAAATTATATGTTCCTATAATACATTTATTTGATTTCCATATAATCTAAGATACTCACTGCAGAGAGATGTTTTGAACTCCCTGTATATATATTCAAAGAAGACTTCAAAATTTTTGACCAGTTTCCAACTCTGATACAGACATCATGCTAACTAAGATTCTGTGGCTTATGAAACCCGTGGGGCGCATGTCTCCACCGGTTACACCCCACTGTTCTCGGTCAAACATTTACGAAACCCGTGGGAGCACATGCCGCCAACGGTTACGCCCCACTGTTCTCAGTCAAAAACATTACGAAACCCGTGGGAGCATATGCCCCCACCGGCTACTCCCCACTGTTGTTAGTCAAAAATTTACGAAACATGTGGGGTACATGTCCCCACCGGTTGCGCCCCACTGTTCTCGGTCTAAAAATTACGAAACCCGTGGGGATGCACATGCCTCCACCGATTACGCCCCACTGTTCTCAGTTCAAAAATTTACTATGATGTACCTGCCAGACCAGTTAACATAAACGGTCGCAAAGGTGAGAATGGAGGAGCTTAAAGCCCAAGTCTACTTTTGGAGGATCTTAACCCACCGTAAGTGAAATTAAAATATGTAGCATATTTCACAGGCTTAGACTACATTTTTTGGACAATTCATTTTACTTGAACATCATAATTTTTATGTTCTCGTGTGCTGACTGCATGAAAATAAAACATTTAAAACCAGTAACTAATCTGAAATCAAATATTGTTTTCTTCAAACTGAATGACAAACAAAAGAATTGGCATAAGATAAATACCTTCTTTTGCAAATTCCCAAATCAAATGTAGAACAAAATGACGAATCTAGATCGATGACCACGACACAACAGGTCACTTTCCTATCGACGCTCTGGTACTTTTGCCAAGAAACGGCATAAATGTAACTTTTACAGGGTGTTGCCTGGAAAACAAATATTACGTAATATATATTGTGATCAATTTAAAAATATGATATTTTATGTCATACCACGTATAAAACCAAAACGAATTTTAAATACATTGTACAATAAACTAACAGATCGAAAGATAACATGGCTCATATTCTTGTAGTTCCAGCAGAGCGCTGACACCTGCATTTATCCATAGAGATTATCTGACTAAAGCGTAAGTCATGTGCGATGTGTATCTAGCCTACAATGTAAGTCATGTGCGATGTGTATCTAGCCTACAATGTAAGTCATGTGCGATGTGTATCTAGCCTACAATGTAAGTCATGTGCGATGTGTATCTAGCCTACAATGTAAGTCATGTGCGATGTGTATCTACCTACAATGTAAGTCATGTGCGATATGTATCTGAATAAAACGTAAGTCATGAGCGACTTTAGGACGTAAGTCTTGTACAATGTGAGTACACGATGTGAGTACGCATGTGAGTTATGGCTTAATTTCAAAACGACAATTATTGCTTTATTTCTCTATAAAACTTAGTGCATGTGATGTACTTTTAGATAGCAATTTTACTGTTACAGCGTATTTTGTAAATATTACTGTCGCGGAAATTCAGAAGGCAGAAAAATATACACGGTCGAGTCACATTATTGGGACCACCAGCTAATATCTAGAGTAACCGCCGTCTGCAGCGCGTACAGCAGCTAGACGGGCTGAGAGTGACTCAATAAGGAGCTGGAAGGTGTTCACAGGTATGTGGATCCATGCTGACTGCAGTGAATCTCATAGCTGCTGAAGGGTGCGTGGTGGAGGATCCACAAAGCGAACAACACGATCGAGGTGGTCCCACAGATGCTCAATGAGGTTTGAGACTAGGGAATTGGTGGGGTGCCAGGAAAGTACTTTGAAGTCTTCATCGTACTCTTTCAACCAATCTCGGACATTTCCAGCTGTGTTACACGTCGCATTGTCGTTCTGGAAGATCTGCAAGGGTGGATTCATAACGAATTTGGTCCACAGTGCTTTCCACAGTTATGGGTGAACCCAGAGAATGCCACGAAAACATTCCCCAGACCATAACCCTGCCCCCACCAGCTTGTGTTCCTCCAGCAATGGTTGAAGGGTGTTTGTTCTCCGATGTTTATCGCCACATACGCCATCCGTTCGATGAAGGAGAAAACGTGACTCATCAGAGAAGGCAAGCATTTTCCAATCAACGGAGGTCCAATTCCGATACTGCCATGCAAATGTAAGCCTTTTCTGACGATGCTCTTTCGTCGTGGTGCATTGACCATCCGCCTGTATCGGAGCCCCAAACGCAGCAGGGTTCGCTGAACTGTCGTTTTAGACACACTTCCGTTAGCCACCTGGTTCATTCGTCCAGTGAGTTGTTCCACTGTAACGTGTCGATCGGCCCTCAAGCATCTTCGATGCCAGCCTTCACCTCTCACATCAATGGCACGTGGTGCTCCGCAGTTTTCACGTCGCTTATTCGCAATGGTGTCATTTCTCCAATCACGATACACTTTAGCCACAGCAGCACGCGAACAGTTGAAAAACTGCGCTGCTTTAGAAATACTGCCACATTTGGCCCGAAAGTCGATAATCATTCATTTTTGCAAGTCTGATAAATCGCTACTTTTATCCGTGATATCAACGAGTGATATGTTTTCAGAATGCCTACAACACACCTTATGTACTCTTCAAGCCAGCTCACTACACGTGCCTTCTTTCATTGGCTACAAGCTGTTGACGTCAAAATTTGGAGGTGGTCACAATATAATGTGACTCGAATGTGTATATACGCTAATTAGCACTTTTCTGTTGCCTTGCATTTGTAGACATTACTTTCTTTCCCACTCAATAAGACCCTCGAGTGGTAATGAATCAGACATACAGCAAGAAGGGTTGACTGCCGTTGCATAACTGAATTACTAGACTGAATGGAAAGGAACACTAAAAGACACACCCTCTCTCCCCAAAAAACAAGTGGGAGACGGGTGAATGAAATTAGAAAGGATACTCGAGTTACATGGAGTAGAATTGATCTAAACAGAGACTTCGAAAGACTTACAGCAGGACGTGGGCTGAGTGTATTTGTTGATGGTATTACAAATATTATTATTAGGTGTGCAACTTAATTCTCGGCAACAGGCACGACACATTGAGAACAAATTATAGCAAATTGAATACGTACCCAGTAAGGAAAATAACCCCCGTCGTGTTGGATACATTTGAGCCATCGGTCAAGGAGCTGCCGAATGTAACTGCGGAAAAAAGAGGGCTGTTTCGAGTTGATATAATCATCAGTACTTGTGCGGACTTCCTCGACAGAAGTTAAGTTCGTATCACTCAGGTGATGTTGCAGGGAACGAAAGAGGTGATAACCCCACGGGGCGAAGTCTAGAGAAAACGCCGGGTGGGACAAAATCTCCCATCCCAGGTCGGTGATCGTGTTTAAAGTCGTTTTCGCGGTGTGAAGACGCGCGTTATCCTGAAGCAACAGGACCGACCTTCTGCCCTTGCCGGTGAATGGCCTTTTCGCCTCCATTGCGTTACTCACACGAATGAGTTGCTGACAATAACGCTCAGCATTGACCGTTTCACCAGGTTTGAGCAACGCATAGTGTACAACACCGCGCTGATCCCACCATATGCGCATCAACAACTTCCTGACATGGATATTCCGGTTGACGGTACTGGTGGTAGGCTGACCTGGATAAACCCAAGATTTGCGCCGCTTAGGATTATCGTTGAGGATCCACTTCTCATCACAGGTCAAAATCTTGTGGAGGAAATCCTTCTTCTTGAATCTGGAGAGCAAGGACACAGCAACATCGTAGCGCCTGGACTTGTTCGCAGCTGTGAGTTGGTGGGGCAACCAACGGCCTTCCTGGTGAATCCGTCCAAGCTTGTGCAAGCGCTTTGCAATGGCTTGCCGTGTTACTCCGAGTTCCTGGGCGAGCTCTGACTGTGTGCGACACGGATCCGCGTTCAACAGTTGTTTCAATTCCTCATCGTCAACTTTCTGTGGCTGTCCCGGACGTTGTGCATCACGGATATCAAAATTTATCTGCTTAAACCGCTGGAACCACTTCTTACACGTACTGTAGGACACAGCATCCTCACCCAAAGCAGCGCAGATCATCTGCTGGGCTTCCGCGGCACTTATTTTCAGCTGAAACGCGAACAGGAGGCAGTGGCTCAAATGTTGCTTCTCGAACGACATTGCTTTCACCGCCAACTTTCGTCCCTTCTGTCACTACAGCTGTGAGCGGTTACGATTGCCCAGAAAGCTGTTGGATGGCGCTGCAATCAGCCATTATCGCACACAGCAATTTGCATTTGCCGACGTTCTATGATCGCTTGCAGTTAGGGGCCGAGAATTAAGTTGCACGCCTAATACATAGGCACCAAAATGTTGTGCACAAAGTAAAATCCCGAATTTTTCTTGACGTCCAGTGAAGCAGTTAAACTTCCCACTCTGCGTCCTAACCTTGTTAGATGAAAACATAGCAAACCTTGAATAATGAAAATGTTAATAAGAAACCTAAAACTAAAAGATCTATTGCGGTTTATTTATTGCGAACGTCTCTCTTAATACGTTGTACGACGAAAAGTAACATTTTGAAAAGTGTATAAAAAGTGGAATAAACGGCTGGACTACCAGATTAGAAAGCTTTCAAGTAGTTCGCAATTTGGAGTGTATCATTCCTCTTTGTTTACATTGAACCCGATCGCACCCAACGTGAAAGAAAGTAGTTCACGATAAATTGTATGCATATTTTTTTTTTTTAGAATTCCAGTACAGTAGACATCTTAATGACTATTTTTATTTGTAAATATATTTTTTGAAGGAAATATATCGAACAACAGTACTACGTTTTGTTGTTGTTGTTGTATTCTGCTCATGCGAAGCTATTTTCAACTATTGTTCGGGAACTCAAAGTGGCCAAGATTGACACTTCATTTTTCGGTAATATTTATTCGCATGTTTTAATTTATGCCGAGGTGGAGTTGCATTATGATTCTTTTTGGAATTATGTTGTATAAATTAAATTTGTGTGATATATATTATCATTTTCCTGAATAAAATAAATGCTTTTAATTATCTCCATTGCGATAAGATTTGTTTTGATGAAAATAGTAATAATAATAATTCAGTATTGCATCATGGACTACTTTTTTCACTTTAGATGTAAGTTGCTCAGATTTTGTTTACCTTCACAGGAATCGGTAATTCGATTGATTGATTTAGGAAACAAATAATAACAATGATTATAATAATACGAGGGATTTTTTTCAACCAACAGAAATCTGTTCAGGACAATTATGGTCGTTTTAGTAGATCAGTTAACATTCGAAACAAATCACTACGAATAAGAAAAAGTGCTGCGCCCACAAACTTTTTCGAGAAAAGTAGCTATTGTAGATGTAAATATGCATTTTTAAACCGATTTATTTTTATTGATTTACCATTATAAATTTTCAAAGACAATTAGTTCACTTACTGTTGGGTACGGATAACCATAAAAGAAACTAAATCCTGAGGTGTCTAATTTAAAACAATATTTCGATCTGAAAAGGATTTATGTAGACGGCTGTAACGCGCGATTATTTCTAGTTTCTTAAAAAGAATCTGAAATTTTGAAAAATACTGACGTCATATCGCGAATCTCGAGACAAACCTATTTGTTCCATGCTCTGCTTTTGAAGCCACACAACGTCATGAGGCTTTTTTTCCTTTTTTCCGAAGAAGGAGTTCGCTTCAAAGTTTGAACTCCTGAGTCGATTTATACGCACGGGGAGATGATATTCCTAGTCTGTAAACTAGCGCATAAAACTTGTTCAGATTTCGTACAAAGAGATAAACAAGAAAAGCGACACCGAACCGAATTTTCGGGTGTAATAAGCACGTCTTTTGAATCCGTTCTGACGCAAATTAAATTTATCAAAGCTATTCAAAGTCAATGGAGCCGGTATGACAGAAGAAACAAGTTTTTCAATCGGGTTTTTGGTACCTCAGATATTGCTGTAAATGGAATCGTGAGCTTACGAACTCTTAGAAACAGAGTTATCGACAAAAATAAGATGTGATTTTACGTCCCCTGGTAAGAAAACCATGCATTATTTTAGGAAGAAAGTATTCTCAAAGGGTTTTTCCATATGAGCGGTATCGGTCCAAGAAAAAAAATTTAGTCGAGTTTACAGGAGCCCAGATTTTGCTACAAATACATCAGAAGCAGAAATTAGCACTTATGACCCCTGGTGGCCAAACCATTCTTTACCAAACATTAGAAATTATGTGAGAAATATTTTCCATCAGGTCTTGTATGCGATACAGGAAGAATTTTTCAAATCGGAGTTTTAGGAGCAGAAAACGCGATTTACCTTTGTGCGCCCTAGCGGAAAGTCTATGATTTACTTGAAAATTTTGAATTTATAGGAAAAACATTTCGCATCGGAAACACTATCCAACAAAGAAAGAATTTTTCCAAATCGGACTTTTAGAAGTAGATATTGACAAAAATAAGATATACACTGCTGGACAATTGCTAAAGACGGATCATAAACGGCTATATAGCGCATAAAAAACTAAGTGTGTTTGGATGCCAAGTGAAATAAAAGAATGTCAGAATGCCAGGACATTACAAGAAAGACAATTTATTGTGCTCTGAACTCCAGAAGGCTTTGGAACGTGTTCAAGGGACAAACAGGCCATTTTGTGCAGAATACGTAAACGTGAAAAAAATGCAATTACCGTCCGCAGGCGTTCCGGCGAAAGATGTCAATACGGGATATGGCCACCATGGAGGGCGATGCAAGATTCCACACGTCGTGTCATGCTTTGCACAACATTATCAAGCAGCTGTTGGGGTAATTTATCCCATTCCTCTGTCAGTGCACGGATGAGGGTGTCCTTGTTTATTGGAGGGCATTGGCGACCAGCAAGACTCCTCCCCAAAGCATCCCACACATTTTCAATGGGATTCAGATCTGGAGAACGTGCTGGCCATACGAGGCGTTGAATATCCTCGCTCTCACGACACTTCTGGACAGAGACTGTTCAATGACATGTTGCGTTGTCGTCCATGAAAATGAATCTATCACCGACAGCACCACGGAAAATGCGAACATGAGGCAGCAGAACATCATTAATGTATCGTTGGCCAGTCATAATCCCAGTTGGAAGCACATAGAGGGACGTACGGCCATTGATCACGATGCCAGCCCATACCATGACACTACATGTCGAATATCGGTCCCTTTCCCGTATGTTTGCTGGACAATATGCAGTACCACTATCACGCCAGATCAGTTGTCGTCGACAATCAGACGATAGACTGTATCTACTCTCATCTGAGAAGAGGACAGCAGACCAGTCGTTATCAGTCCAATTGCGATGTTGATGGCACCATTGCAAACGAGCGGTACGGTGACGTCTGGACAATGGAATGCACACAACAGGACGGCGGGCGTATAGTCGTGCTTCATGCAAACGTCTGGCGACAGTTTTTCGGGAGATCCGTTTGCCAGTAGCAGCCATAAACTGATTTTCTACCTCACTAGCTGTGCTGCGCCGGTGTCTGTTTGTTGATAGCACTAGGTACCGATCTTCTGCAGGTGTCGTACTGCGAACACGACCTCCCCCGTGACGTTTGCTACACTCTCCATTTGTTTGAAATGATTTCCAAAGCCTTGAAACAACACTGTGGCTGACGTCGAACTCCCTGGCAACATCTGTTATTTGTCGCCCTTCTTCAATCTTGACAATAATACGGTCACGCGTAAAATCATCTAAGAGATGTCGGGAAGACATACTGAAAATTGCAAGTTCGTCAACTGATTCTTTCCCTTTCAACTTTGCGTTTGAACAGCAACGGTCAATACGGGTCAAATCCTTTATATCTCTTATCAGTGCTATGACGTCACGAACAAGTTCGGCAATCCAAAATTTGCATACGCACAACACGTCTAACTGTATCCCGCACTTATGCTAATTTCCACATTTTCCTGTCTTCCATTTTATGGTTGCTATCGTTGCTATTGTCATCCGTCCTTAGCAATTGTCCGGCAGTGTACATCTACGCCTCCTCGCGTAAAAACCATGCATTATTTTAAGAAGAAAATGTTTCTGAAAGATTTGTCGACATGATTAGTATCGGTCTACAAACGACTTTTTTTCAATCGAGAATTTAAAAGCTCATATTTTGCTGCAAATACATCATAAGCGGAAATTCAGACTTACGCCACCTGATGGCCAAACCATTTTTTTTTACAAAAATTAGAAATTATGTGCAAACGATTTCCCGTCAGGAGCTGTATCCCGTGCAGAAAGAATTTTTCAAATCGGGGATTTAGAAGCAGAGATACAGGGGAAAACGCAACATACCTTTACGACCCCTAGCGGAAAGTCTAGGAATTACTTGAAAATTTTGAAATTATATGAGACACATGTCACACTGGAAACATTATCCAACAAAGAAGGAATTTTTCAAATCAGACCCCTAGGAGTAGAGATATTGACAAAAATAAGATACACATCTACGCCCCGTGGCGGAGAAACTGTGGATTGTTTTAAGAAGAAAATATTCCGAAAAGGTTTATCGATGTGAGTGTTATCGAAAGAATTTTTTCAATGGATGTTTTAGAAGCTCATATTTTATGGCAAATACATTAGAAGCAAAAATGAACTCTTACGCCCCCTGGTGGCCAAAGTATTCTTAACCAAAAATTCGAAATTATATGCAAAAATTTTTCCATCAGGAGATGTATCTGCTGAATTTTTTTTTTTTCAAATCGGAGTTTTAGGAGAAGAGTTATCGGTAAAAATGCAATTTACTTTTACGCCCCCTAACGGAAAATCTATGCTTAATTTGAAACAGAACCCATATCTAAAATACTCTTCGACGTAAATGGAATCGAAAGATAAAATAATTTTTTCAATCGGATGTTTAGAAGCAAATATGTGGAATACTTTGGAATTTGACATCATCTGCAGTTACGCCCTCTAGCGGCAAAATTGTACATCGCAAAAAAAACGAAATAAAGGATCATCATTCGCATATTTCAAGCTTCCGAATGCAAAAAGAATTTTTCAACTCGGACTAATAGTTGCAGAGATACCGTTGGTACAGTCGGACGGACGGACGGACGGACGGACAAACCGATAACATAAGCACGATCTTTTTTTCAAAAGACGTGCTAATAAGAAGTTCGACTAATATTTTGGTATTATAAATGTTTTTGAAACAGTCACAACAGATGTGATACGTCAAAGAAATGTGGACCATAATTTTCTTATCAAATTTCTTTTGTCAGTCTAATAAATATTTGCTATGCTTCGCCTGAATAAGGTTTTTTTTTTTATTGGAGGCTTAACAACTACCGTGCTCAACTCAATGGACTATAAGCAGTCGTCCGTCCCTATAGTTTAGGGCTATTGGTTCCAGCGAAGGGAGATATTCAGTGCCGTATGACGAACACAACAGCCATGCCTCACCGGGATTCGAACCTGAACCCCTCTCGGACGAATGCCGAAGGCATCGCTTAGACCACTGCGCCATCGGGGCTGCCTGAATAAGTTTAAATGCATTTCTGCATATATTTGCCCGAATTTCGCATTTCGATGTATTTGACTAAAATTTAAAATGGGCAGTTTAAAATCTTTTATTAAATTCACTCTGAAATATTGAAATTGTAACATCCCAAAGGAACAATCGGAAGCTCGCTATGCAGCCACTTGGCGAGCTAAGTTGTGACGAGATGTTCACATGATTAAAATATTGGAAAAATCCCATAACAGTGTTTGCGGATGCAAACGAGAACGTCTCTGCCGTGACGTCACAACCAAAACTCGTTTGCTTATGGGAAGAGTCTGCCGGCTTTGAATTGTGATGTACGTTTATGCTGCAGCCTCGCTGCTGGCACATCGCAGAGCTGTGCACATGAATGCCTGGCGATGATTCTTTTATTTTTTATTTTATTTTTTTTTATTGGAGGTTAACGACCACCGTGAGCAACTCAATGGGCTATAAGCAATCGCCCGTCCCTAATTTAGGGTAACTGGTTCCATGGAAGGGAGAGAGCCAGTGCCGTAAAACAAAACACAACATCCATACCTCACCGGGATTCGAATCCGGACTCCTCTCGGACGAATGATCAGAGGCCATCGCTTAGACCACTGCACCACCTCTCTTCTTTCCCTGGAACCACTGACTCTAAATTAAGCCCTGGCGATGATGAAGCAAAACCATAAATCTTTACAGGCTCATTTTTTTTTTTTTTTGAGTTGAGGTTTGACGACCACCGTGAGCAACTCAATGGGCTATAAGCAGTCACCCGTTGCTAATTTAGGGTTACTGGTTCCAGGGAAGGGAGAGAGCCAGTGCCGTAAGACAAACGCAACATCCATGCCTCACCGGGATTCGAACCCGGACCTCTTTCGAACAAATTATCAGAGGCCATCGCTTAGACCACTGCGCCGCTGGCTCGGCGGCTCACTTGTCGTGAAGCAGCGATGCTATCTGTGCTGCTCGCTGTGATCATCGCCACAGCGATGATATCAAACTGGTTTGTTTTTTGAGCCTCGACCATCGCCAGGCATCCTCAAACTTACGCTGTGATTGGTTCATTCAAGGACGCTCTTCCCGTCCATTGACCCACTTTCCCAACCGAGTGTGAAACTACGCAGTCACCTCTCTCGTATCTTGAAAAACCGTGTTGTTTTTATAGAAGAAAGTTTTATTTGTGGAGTTTTCCTGTGATTTGAACTTTTTTTTAACTTCTCTTTGGATTGATCAAAAGTTTCCCTAGCATATGGCTTCATGTGTCTCAGTAAGGGATAAGTTTCATCACCTATCAACACAAAGGGGGCTTGGATGTCAGTACTTGGTAGGAAGTTATCTTCAGGAATGTTAGGCACACTCTTTCTCATTCTGTCATACAAGGCAGACTTTCTAAAAGCGCCCCCGTCACTTTGTTTTCCATAGGCTCCCACCTCAATAAAAATAAATTTACAGTGTGCATCACTAACGACCTGAAGAACTATTGAAAAATAGCTTTTATAATTAAAGATCATGGAGCCTGACCATTGAGGGCGAACTGCGAAGTATTCGGATGCGCTTTCCATCGATAGAACCTAGATAGTTTAGGGAATCCCCATTTCTTGTAAAACATATCAGCGATTTCTTTGAATTCTTGTGCAGTTGGTGGCTTCATATGCAGTAGTTGTAAAACTTGCCATAACACTGGTAAAGTCTGTTTGACAATAAGAGATACAGTCGTGATTCCTATAGTAATAAAAGCGATGTGAACAGCTGCAGGGTAAACACTCCATGGTGAGCATCGCAGCTACATGCAAGCAGTGAGGTGCCTGAGGGATCATCTATGTGCCAGCAACGAGGTTGCAGCATGAACGTACACTTTGAAAGAAAGCGGACTTTTTCAGCATGCGATGGCACCAAACTCGCTCACCAGTTAAGTGCATTGATTGCTCTTCGTTAGGGTGGATGGTTGATAACCCGTATTGCGCAGCATTTGTGCCTTATTAAGGTGGTTCCAGCTAAAATCTCTGCCTTATGTTTCCAATGGTAAAACTTCTTTATATATTTTCTTTGCAATTAATGCATTCCCAATGATGAAAATATGCACATCAATAAAACTAACTTTAAGATATAGCATGGGATACTCAATACTTGCTAAAACATATAACCATTAATTATACTTGCTAAAACATAACCATTAATTATACTAAAACTCAATCATTTTTCTTTGAGTAATGTTCAGACCTGTTAATAGATGGCACGACCTCTACATTGATGACGTCAGTAGACAAACAAATGTTGGATTGCTTAATTATGGTTAGGTTTAGCAAGTATTAAGTATCCCATGCTATAACTTAAAGTTAGTTTTACCGATGTGCAAATTTTCATCCTTGGGAATACATTAATTGCGTAGAAAATATGTAAAGAAGTTTTACCATTGGGAACATAAGGCAGAGATTTTAGGTGGAACCACCTTAACATCGCGTTGGAAGCAGTTCCTGAGAGAAGGTACGATCTTGCATCGACCTGGAACTGAAGCACGCAGGACGACGCACCAGGAGTAGATCACTTGGTCGGGTGAACATTTTCCGCCGTTCTCTCAGTTAGAGTCGAGGGCAACAGCGGCTGGAAAGGATTGCACGAGGTAACAGATGACCCTCATTTTGTCCAGTAATCGCGCGATACAACAAAGCTATCCAGAAGAGAATTTCAACATGAACAGCCAGCCGCACATTCGCAAGAGTGGGTTTTAACAGCAGACCTTCCCTTCGTGTACCACTCGACTCTGCTCCGACAAATTCGTCTGATGTGGACACAGGCGCACAAAAACTGGACATGATGAGATAAAAACTTCGTGCCAATAATGTTCTAGATAAAAATCGAAATTAACAACCGTCTACGTGCGATTTTTGTCTTGAATCAGGTGTGTTTTGATCGTGCGCCAGACGGTTGTTAATTTCGATTTTATCTAGAACAAAAACTGAACACTTGAGAATTGGAGAAAGGTCGCCTTGTCCGATAAATAAGATTTTCAGTTAATGCACGCCGATGGACCAGCAAAGATATGGCGTCGACAACACGAATCGATGGATCCCAGATGCGTAGCGTGAACTATGCGAAATAGTAGAGGCAGTGAAAGGGACTGGGAACTGTTATTGTGACAGGCATTGGGCTCCATAATACCTCTGGAACAGCATTTGGATACCACGAGATATCTTAATATCACTGCAGACCAGGTGCACCAGCACATGTGCATGGTGTTTCCTGATGGAAAGGGCTGTTTTCAGTTGGAGAACGATAGTGACTTCAAAGTACTGAAAGTCACCCCACAATCCCCAGATCATAACTCAATTGAACACGTGTGGGATGTGGTTGAGACAGCCATTCGTTACAGAGATATTCCTCCAGTGAACATTCGAAAATTCACGAATGCCATCAAATCCACTTGCATGGGGTTTCCACATGTGCATGGTTTTCCTAATGGAAAGGGCTATTTTCAGTTGGAGAACGATAGTGACTTCAAAGTACTGAAGGTCACCCCACAATCCCCAGATCATAACTCAATTGAACACGCGTGGGATGTGATTGAAACAGCCATTCGTTACACAGATATTCCTCCAGTGAACATTCGAAAATTGACGAATGCCATCAAATCCACTTGCATAGTGTTTCCACATGTGCATGGTGTTTACTGATGGAAAGGGCTATTTTCAGTTGGAGAACAATAGTGACTTCAAAGTACTGAAAGTCACCGCACAATCTCCAGATCATAACTCAATTGAACACGTGTGGGATGTTATTGAGACAGCCATTCGTTACACAGATATTCCTTCAGTGAACATTCGAAAATTGACGAATGCCATCAAATCCACTTGCATGGGGTTTCCACGTGTGCATGGTGTTTCCTGATGGAAAGGGCTATTTTCAGTTGGAGAACAATAGTGACTTCAAAGTACTGAAAGTCACCCCATAATCTCCAGATCATAACTCAATTGAACACGTGTGGGATGTGATTGAAAGAGCCATTCGCTACACAGATCTTCCTCCAGTGAACATTCAAAAATTGACGGATGCCATCAAATCCACTTGGCTTAATATACCCATAGAATGATATCAACGTCTCGTTGAATCTGTGCCACATTGAATTGAGGCTGTTTTGATGACCAAGGCTGGCCCAAATTGCTATTAGGTAGATTTTCCTAATAATTTCCTAGTTCAGTGTAGATGGTAGTGTCGGGTGTTTCGGGGCTTTTTTCTGTCTTTTGTATCGGAATGTCCACATTTCATGCTTTTTTGCCACACTCTGCAACTGTGTTTCCCAACCTTTTTTACTTCGCGGAGCCCTTGACGTAAGCCTTTACACATCGCGGAATCCTTCAAGTAGCCCTTCAGACATCACGGAGTCATTGAAGTAGGCCTTCAGTCATCACAGAACCCTTGAAGTATGACTTCAGACATCGCGGAACCTTTGAAGTAGGCCTTGAGACATCAGAAAACTCTTGAAGTAGTCCTTCAAACATCAGGAAACCCTTGAAGTAGGCCTTCAGACATCCGGAAACCCTTGAAGTAGTCCTTCAGACATCAGGAAACCCTTGAAGTAGTCCTTCAGACGTCGCGGAAGCCCAGCTCGCATAATTACGCTAGGCCTACACAATGTTAAGTCATTTGCATAATATTTAGTTTGGTTTTTCATATTATCTAAAAAGAATGAATAAAATGACATAAGTAACACTGAATTGGGATAAAAAAGGACATAAACAACGATTCTAACACAAATTATATTAAATAACAATACTTAATTATTTAATATTAGTTGGTTTTCTGCCACAAATTAATACACAGTGGAATGGGACAATGTTTATCACGAGCTCAAGTAATTTTTTTTTTTTTTTGATAGGAGGTTTAACGACCACCGTGAGCAACTCAATGGGCTATAAGCAGTCGCCCGTCCCTAATTTAGGGTCACTGGTTCCAGGGAAGGGAGAGAGCCAGTGCCGTAAGACAAACACAACATCCATGCCTCACCGGGATTCGAACCCGGACCCCGTTCGGACGAATGATCAGAGTCCATCGCTTAGACCACTGCGCCACCGGGGCGGCCCAGCTCAAGTGAAACCTATTGATAAACAGAATAGCGTTCACAATAAAGGCTATTGTTCCTAGCATATGTTACCTCCCGGCTGTTACTGCTCGTACTTGGTTTGAACATCGAATCGGTATCACTTACTTTACTTTTGCCACTGATCGGTTTATTGTCCTCTGCACTGTCTTCTTGATCCTACGATGCACGAATACGTTTTACGAACTTCCACATCTTCAAAACAGACAAGTCTTAATTGTTTGCACCACATTCGCCAAAGCATTCACACAAACAAAATAATTTAAAAATAATATTACTGATTAAAGCGTTGTAGGTTGATACAGGAAGTTTGAAATGTTTGAGAGTTATGAGCCTGGATATTTCTAGAGTCGGGATTTCTAAGAAGGATAAGTGTCTAATCGCTGGCGAGAAGGAAGTGCCGGCAGCTTACCTTCAGACGTCGCGGAAGAATTGTCTCAGACCTACTGGTGATGTGCCAGAGGGCACGAACAGTGTCACCACAAGTGTGTTCCTGCTTTTGACGCAGTACTAAATTGACCAACGAAATTTTCCTCAGGGCAAAAATTACTTCATCCTAAGGGCGCTCTCTCTCTCTCTCTCCAGACAAAATAAAGCATATTTACAAAATACATTGAATAGTCATTATTCTTACTTTATGAGCAACATATACATTTACTCCGTATTTGTTCTTTTAAAATTTTGCGGAACTCCAGTTTGGAAACACTGCTCTACATTTTCGTAATTGACTTTATTACCCTATCTCCAATAGAGTGCAAGCTATCCCATCTTACCCCAGTGCATAGGCGTAGCGTGACCAAAAATGGGGGGGGGGGGGACAAATAAAATTAAGCTAACGATTTCGAGGGGGGATTCACGAAAATAGTTTCTCCGAAAATTCTCCTGTTCAATTGCCATTTAGTACCATAACTTAGGTTTTTTATATGCCTAATACACTATCTACCAACAGTAATTGGACACCTGTGATAGCAAAGGAAAACGAAGTTTATTCACCTTCAATAGTTAGTGGAGCCTCCACGAGCGGCGATTACAGCTGTGACCCTCCGGGGCATACTCTCAACCAGGCGTTGTACGACGGCTAGCGGTATTTTCTTCCACTCGGCTTGGAGAAGACAGGTCAGTTCCTTCACCGATTTCGGACGGTGGAGGCACCCCTTAAGTCGACGCTCTAACTCGTCCCAGAGGTGCTCGATAAGGTTAAGGTCCGGGCTCTGCGCAGGCCAGTCCATTCGATTAACCCCATTGTCACCATACCAAGCCATGGTGGACCTCGCAACATGACAGGTGGCATTGTCATCCTGAAAGTAACATGGGTCCACCCCGTGAAACTGCCACAACGTAGGAAGCGCATGGTAATCCAAAATGGTACGGTAGGTCTCGGCGTTGAGTCTACGAGGAATTTCGACCTAGAGACCCGTGAAGTACCAGGAGAAACACCCCCATATCATACTTCCACCGCCGCCGAACTTCACAGTTGGCACAATACATTCCGGCAGGAGGCGTTCTCCAGGCAGAAGCCAAACACAGACCCTGACATCCGAACGGTAGAGGGTGAACCTTGATTTGTCGCTCCAGAGAACCTGTTTCCACTGTTCAACGGTCCACTGTCGACGTTATTTGCACCACGTTAGCCAAGCAGCGCTATTGGACTTGGTGATCAAAGGCTTGTGGGCGGCAGCACTTCTATGATAACCGAGCAGATGGGATTCCTTACGGATGGTATTCATCGAAAGAACACTCCCGGATGCCTGTTGAAACTCCTCGCTGATGTAGCCCATCGATTTGGTGCGGTTCTTCCGAATTTCTCTGGTCAGCACCCGTCGGTCTCTAACTCCCAGTTTTGTGGGCCTGCCGAGTCGGGGCACATTCCGACAGTCACCTCTCATCTTCCACTTGCCAATCACGTAGGCCACTGTCGATTTTGGGTACTTCAACTCGCTGGATATGTCACGTATGGATCGGCCATTTCTGTGATACCCGACTATTACACCTTTCTCGAAATCAGAGAGCTCCGAACTGCGTGGCGTCTTGCATGCGACTGGTTGCGTTGTTGTTTCCCACACGATATTTAACGGCGGCGGCCGTGACGTGTATCAGGACCGCAGATATCGTCGATTGCAGGGGTGTCCATTTACTTGTTGGTAGATAGTGTATATCCAAAGCTACAAGGTGTGCGAGGACTGAGTTTATTCATTCTAATGAGGATGAAAACATATGCCTTTCAAAGCACCTCATGCAGTTATCTGATGATGAAAACCATCAACAGATGACTGCATGCTATTGTGCATGGAATGACTGCTGGAAAGCAGTCACATATGGCCAAGGAAACAAAGCTATTTCGTAGCTTTGTTTCCTTGGCCATATGTCACACGGGTGTGGCACGATTCGTCCAACAACAATTGGTCCAATGCCGATTCATCCAAAGGTCCGATTCGTCAAATGGGACGATTGGTCCAATACCGATTGGTCTAATGGTAAGATTAGTCCAATTCCGTCCAATCTGTCCGAAGTGCTACTCCTGCTATACAAATCTAATCTGTTCTGATTCTATCTCCGATGTTATACGGAAGTACCGGTAGTCCAAAGAATGTAAAATAATGTCACATTTCATGCGCAATATTGTGATTATAGATTCTTTTTTTTTTTTGATTGGAGGTTTAACGACCACCGTGAGCAAGTCAATGGGCTTTAAGCAATCGCCCGTCCCTAATTTAGGGTCACTGGTTCCAGGGAAGGGAGAGAACCAGTGCCGTAAGACAAACACAATATCCATGCCTCACCGGGATTCGAACCCAGACCCCTTTCGGACGAATGATCAGAGGCCATCGCTTAGACCACTGCGCCACCGGGGCGGCAAAAATATTAATTCATAAGGCCTAGGCCTAGGTGCCTTGTAAAGAGCTGAGAAATGATCCGTTGACTACCTTTTGTAAGGTCTTATAACATGTTTACAGATACCGAATATCTAGGGTGTAACTTAAAATCTTCTAAAAGGCCCGCGGCCTAAGTGTCTTGTAAAGAGCTGAGGAATGATCCGTTTAGTGCCTTTTATTAGGTTTTATAAAATGTTTACAAGTACCAAATATCTGAGTTGTAACTTAAAATCTTCTAAAAGGTCCTGGGGAGTAGGTTCCTTGTAAAAGAGTTCAGAAATGATCCGTTGAGTGCCTTACTTTGTTAGGTCTTTTTAAATGTTTACAAATTTAAAAATACCTGGGGGCTAGGTGCTTTGCACACAGCTGAGAAATGTCCCTTTGAGTGCATTTTACCAGGTTTTTTCAAAAGGATATAAAGAGGAGAATAATTTAAATTATTATTCCTATCTGGAAAATAAAAAAAGTTATAGTTGGTAGGATGATACCATTGGACGGGTTGGCGTTGGACCAATCGTACCATTGAACAAACCGGCACGGCACCAATCGTACCATTGGACCGAAAGGCATTCGACCAATTGTCCCTTTGGATGAATCTGCATTGGATGAATTGTCCGGGACCGATGTCACTCTTTATAACATTTAAATGGAGGGTATTTATAGTTATTACTTTTTCGACTTATTCAGTTGTTGTTGCTGTTGTTGTTTGGGGGGGGGGTATGAGGTAGAGCGTTGTCCTATAGTAGGAAAGCGCGCTTTCTGTTCACCAGTGTCGGGTACTTCTCCTCCAAAACGGCATACATCCGCTCCTGCTGTTCAGAGTAGCGGTTGGCGTTGATGATCCGACCGACTGGAACAAATTCGTAATGGATTATGCCCTCGAAATTCCACCTGACGCAGAGCATCACCTTGTGCTCAAAGCGCCCACGTTTGACAACTGGTTCAGGAAGCTGGCAAGGGCTCAACCACTACCTTTGTGTGTTGGGATTACGGAAATAGACCCACTTTTCATCGCACGTAACAATTCTCTTGATGAAGCGTGCACAGCGTGGGTTTTCTATTAGTTTCATGCACACTTCCACTCGGTGCTTTGCTTCAGCTTGCGTCAGTTCGTGAGGGACAATGCGGCAGCTCCTGTAGACCTTGCTGAGGTCCTGAGGGTGACGAACCACGGTGGTCTGTGATATGCCCAGCTCGCGTGAATCTCAGAGTGCTAGTTGTCAGATTTGCTTCTACGGCCTGGCGCAAGACCCCCTAACCCACGGTTCCCCGCGTACCTGACTTTAGCTGATCGTAGAGGTTTCTGGCACCTGAGTGAAATTTCTTGAACCATCTGGTGGCGGTGTTGTGTGGCGCATGACAAATTTTTCGTGTTGCTTGAGCAGGTTTATAGCCGAGTTCAAACTCGTAAAGCAAAAGTAAATAAATTAGCCGGTTGTGGCTGTTTAACTTTTAGGCCTCCCAACCACAGACAGAAAGACGATACGCGATGCTGTTCACAGCAACACCTACCACTTTATATCCCTTTCGACTGACTGCAGTGCACGACTTGAACTAGTTTAAACACGTGACATACCCGCCGTAGCATACGCGTTGATGCAAATATTAGAAAACCTTTGACTCACCCTCTGTGTTTTATTTGTAAATAATTGTTAATATTTTATTTTTAACTTGTATCGGTTTTGTTTGTAAAAAATTCTGAATTACGAAAGTCCATCTGGGCATGCGCAAGCTAAAATCTGATCTCAAGACAGAAAGAAAAGCTTAATCGCGAGTGTGTTATTGAAGGAGATTGGTATGGTTCAACATGTCCCCATTGTGCTATGTGTCATTTTAGAACTAACTCTCGCCAATAGCAGTTAATCTCCCCCCCCCCCTTTGGTGGGTGGAGTCGAAAAGAAGCCAAATTTCGCTATGGCGCACCTTCTCATAGTATCAAAAAATTTCTTTTTGTGATGGCTTTTATCACATTTGGCATCAGGTTCTTGTAATTCACGCAAGTCGCAGTGAGATGTTATTACATTTGTGTAAAACTTGATGAAATAATGTTCGCCGATAGTTTAGTAAAATACATTGTTGAGTAACAATGAAATTAACTATTTTGCGTAGCTTCATCGGACAGGATTCGACACGATCAGATTTCAGCAATGGTTTTGACTAATTCCGTCACCCATTTTCGTTATATTGAATTTTTTTCACTTTATATTTACTTTATTGCTGTCGGAAAAGATGTATTGCATCAAAAAACATAGGCACTGCATTCTGTGTGAGCACTTGACTTCCCTCTCACTTAAGAAATACAACCATTCGATGAGTGATGTATCAAAGACTCGGATTTCTCTAGCAGATGAGATCTTCTGGAATGCTATTATAACATTTATTTATTCAAATCAGCGGGGGGGGGGAGAAAGAAAGTTTCGTAGGAGTTTCAGGTTTTGAAATTAAAACTGATCGCGATTCTGTGTACCACAGGCTTTTACTTTCACGATCGATTTCCCATATACTGAAAGTTTGAGATTTGAAGCAACGAAGTCTTTTCGTTTTCCCTGAACGACATCAAAAGTTCGCACACCTGCGATTCGTGATTTTACAAAGAGCTCCCCTGCACACACGCATCCCCCCCCCCCCGTCTCCATTACTAACTCTATTTTCTTAAGACATTCGGTGAATTCTTTACCGATCGCCCCATGTCGTCGGTGTTTTAAATTTCATTTCAACCGTTTCTCAAATCTCTAGGCCCGATGCACTCCGGATTTTTTCGCCGAATCTGATCAAACAATAATGTATGTACGTATTTCATCATGAATTCTATCATCCTGGAATTACGTCAGCACTGTCTACATGCATATATTATTTTCTCTCGACAGCGTGGAATTTACCAAATCAGATTTGCCTTTCGATTTATATTTAACTTCACGTTATTCCTTTTTTTTTTTTTTATCGGTTTGCATTACTCTAGTCTGATGGATTGCGTTGATTGTCTCAGCTGTGCAACTAACACTCCCCCCCCACCCACCCTCTTTTTCTATCTCTCTCAAAGGCCTTCATCTGTTGCACTGACTTTTTTTCAGTGGATTTTGCGAAATGTATTTAATTTTCTCTCTTTCCAGAATCCTCAGAATACATTACTTTTACTAGAAATTCGTATCACGTATTCCGCTTCGAAGTAATTTATTTATTAGCTTTGATATGTATTTTTAATCCATTTTCTTAAATGTAAGAGTAAACTAAATAAGGAAACCTTGAGAACATCAGATAACCATGTTTCATATATCCGTACGTGCACTAGAGACGATCTCCTGAAAACTTACTTGTTTTTAATAAAAATTGCATTTTCATGGAAAAAAGAATTAACGTCATCCAGACAAACATTTTAGATCAGAAAATCTAGAAAAGGGGACGGGAGGGAAATTATGGTCATAATTATGGCAATCTAAATCTGGAAAAAGTACGGAAAATTGTGGTCCTAAATCTGGAAATGTTGCGGAGAATTACGTCATGGTCATAGTAATCTAAATCTGGAAAAGGTACGGAAAATTGTGGTCCTGGTGACAGTGATCTTAATCTAGAAAAAGTACAAAAAATTATAGTAATAGTATAATGTACGTCAGAAATGTTCCAGGACTGTCGCAATAAAAATAATAAAAAGTTAGTTAAATCATGCAATGCATTGATTATGATACGCTTTCCAACATACCAGAAATCATTACTCAAGTTATGAGGATAATGGCTGTGAAAAAATCTCGCTCCCGTGCCCTGACCTTTTATCCCATTTCGATTACATTAAACAGAACTGGTTCAGTATACCTCCGGAACAACATGATAAAGTTTTGTCGCAATCGATGCATTTTTACGTAAGTTATGACGCATAAGGGCGATGGAATTGATCCACTCCTATTTCCTGACCTTTTACTCCCATTTCACCTATTTTCAATAGGGTGTGTCCTCAGGGTCCCCTGTTGTTCCGGAGGTATACTGAAGGAATCAATAGTCAGGGTAGGCAGGAGGGTTTGTGTGCGCGTGATTTCTGGTATGTTGGAAAGCGTATCATGATCAATGCATTGCATGATTTTACTAAATTGATTATTCTTGAGACTGCTGAAAATGATCTTTCAGCAGAAGAATTCGTGACTGGTAAGGTTAAAAACATTCTGAAAGCTAGTATTTCTATGTTTGGAAATGTACTCTGAAGATTGTTATTAATGATAAAAATGTACATATCCCGTGGTGTATTCAAGTCTTAGGCATTCATATATGACTGGAAATGTAGACATTGGTTGCTGAGAAAGTTTTCAGGGCCATGTTCTACTTTTAATACACATTCGCGTGGCTACTCACTCCATCGTTTATTATTTCATATTTCTGCAGTTACGAATTAATGATATAGTTTGACCTTTATTTTAAAATACCCTGCCCTTCTCCATCTACTCTCTAACCGCACCCATTTTTATAGAGAATTACTTTACTGTATAACGAAGTAAATTTCTCCGTCATTTCTGTCCACGCCAGGATTCGAACCCGGATCCCCTCATTCCGGATTAAGTCACTCTACCAATTGAGCTACGCGGACGTTTGTTCTGACTACTATCTGCCTTTATGTCGTGCGCGTCCTGCTGGCAGGTACATCACATCCCCCCCCCCCCCAAAGAGGGCCGGGGCATGGCCCACGGGTCAGCCGTGACCATGAATCGTCGCAGGCAGCCATCCGCTGTAGCACGTACACTTGAGAACTCCCAGTCAATCTGGTGTGTGGAATGCAACGTCACACACATTTATTTTTCGAAGCGCTGGAGAAGGGATTCTCTGATTTTTCCTATCTCGCGGTGTGGAAAGAACATCACACCATTGCGAGATTTTGAACGGTCGGGTCATCCGGATAGTTCGGGCGCCATTATAACGAAGTAAATTTCTCCGTCATTTCTGTCCACGCCAGGATTCGAACCCGGATCCCCTCATTCCGGAATAAGTCGCTCTACCAATTGAGCTACGCGGACGTTTGTTCTGACTACTATCTGCCTTTATGTCGTGTGCTTCCTGCTGGCAGGTACGTCACAACTGTATTAAATTATAAATGTTAATTTCTAGATAGTATTATAAAATTTATTTTACACGACCTTTGGTGAATAATTTCTATATAGCATTCATTATGTTTGCGTATGGTTGAGTTTCTGAAGAACAGGCTCAACAGCTCAATTGTTTTTAGAAATAGAAACGATAGGTGAGGATCTGGTCCGCTAAACTATTATAGTTCTGGAAGGGAAGAATGCACCCTACGCAAACAATAATTCTAAATGCTTCCACATATTACTTATAAACTAGCATATTATTAGACGTCAAGGCAAGAGGGATACCCCTCAAGCACTCTCTCCCTCCCTCCACCAAACCAGCACATTACATGTTTCAATGTCAGACTGCCCCATACAAAAATTAATTATTATAGCATTTTGGCTAGCCCCAATACAGCCGGCAATCGACGCCCTTGCCCAGTTAATGTTCTCCGTCCACGCATATGGAGTGACGACTACAAATAATATAAGTTTTAAAAAATTAACAAATTTTGCCAAATTATTTAAATAAAAATTTTCTTGAGTGGTGGTTCTCAAATATCTCTCTATTCTAAAAAAAGTAACTGCCGCTGCCGCCGCTGTTTTAGAAATTCGGCGACAATTTCGCTTTCCTAGCTCTCGACGCAAAAGATATTGGACACAAAAATACAAAATTTACATCGTTTGTAGAGAATTGTTCGAAAAATACGCTGAAATAAACCATTTTTTCGATTCTAGCGATACCTCAAGAGATATTGTATTTCAAAGTTAAGGTAAGCAGAAAAGTGCTATCAGCTCGCGTTCCGGACACACCAGCAGCAACAGACCCACGAAACTTTGTAGGTTTGTAGGGCCATGGACGAATTTTTGCACCTAGTCGCCTTTTTTCTTTTTTTTTTTTTTTTTTTTTGAATTTCGGTTTAGTTTACGAGAAATTAAATTTTTAAGTTTCACAAAATTGATGGGATCCATTTTAAAAACCGGATATATGGCAAACTACAAATCATAAACGCATTGCAATTTTTACATCATAAGCTCACAACTATCATCCCTCTTTTAGAAAATAAAATTTGAAAAAAAGGCATTTTCTGATTTTTAAGCATATTTTAAAGACGCAAACGAAAGGAACGAACGGCTTACTCTTTCTACAGACCATGCTTCAGAGTTAATCACACAGGAAAGTTCTGGTCCCGTGACCCGCTGCCATGGTGACGCAGCTATTTTTAGCACTCTCTTTTCATTGCGTGCAAGGACAGGCTACAATCAAACTGGTAATGACGCAAAGTTTAATGACGTAGCGTCGTTTTTAAAGTTCGGCGTTTTCCGCCGGCATACGTGAATACCTATGTAAATATTGGCTTTCGTCTTGTATATGAAAAGTAAAGACGGAAAATGCAAGTGTGTTTGTCCGCGAATTGTTCAACCAATTCCAAGTCAGGCCTTTTTCTAGAGCTTCCGTGCTGTTTTCATAGAAACAGATAAATAACAATGTAGCAATAAATCCTGAATCTGTAATAGCAGAAATAATAAATGAAATGAAACAAATGACTTAGAGATCTGAAAATTGGCATGCTGCTAGATCTTAAGGTCCGTATACCTAGAAAAGTATGAAAAAAAATCAAAATGGCGGCTTTGGAACATTTTCTTTTTGAATTTTTCGCGAATTGTTTGACTACTTCAAAATGATCTAGAGATCTGAAAATTCGCATGCTGATAGATCTTAAATTCCGGATACCTAGAAAAGTCCGAAAACCAATAATAATAATAATAATAATATTATTAATAATAATAATAATAATATTAATAATAATAAGACGACTTTGGAACATTGTCTGCTTGAACTTTTCGCGAATTGTTAGACCATTTCTAAATAACCTAGAGATCTAAAAATAGGCATGCTGGTAGGTATTAAAGTCCAGATACCTGCAAATGCACGAAAACCAAAAAAAAAAAAAAAAAAAAACTCCCGTCGCTTTGGAACATTGTCTGCTTGAATGCTTCTACCATTTCTACACCTAGAAAAAAGTCTGAAAACCAAAAAATGCAAAAGGGTGGCTTAGCTTTTACAGTTTTAAAATGCTGATAGGTTTAAAGATAATTTTGTCAGAATCATTGAAATGTACTTTTCTAGGTATACGATACCTAAAGGTCCGTATACCTAAAAAAAATACGAAAACCAAAAAAAAAATAAAAATAATAATAATAATAATAAAAAGGCGCCTTTGGAACATTGTCTGCTTGAACTTTTCGCGAATTGTTAGACCATTTCCAAATAACCTAGAGATGTAAAAATAAGCATACTGGTAGGTCTTAAAGTCCGGATACCTGCAAACGCACGAAAACCAAAAAAAAAAAAAAAAAAAAAAAATATACCAGCGCTTTGGAACATTGTCTGTTTGAATTTTTCTACCATTTCTACACCTAGAAAAAAGTCTGAAAACCAAAAATTGCAAATGGATGGCTTAGCTTTACAATTTTGAAAAGCTGATAGGTTTAAAGATAATTTTGTCGAAATCATTGAAATGCTTTGAAAATTTGAAATTTTGATTTAAAATTAAAGGGCGATAAAGCGTGCTCTGTTTTACGCCAAACCGAATGCACTGACGTCACGACGCTTCTCTAAATCCTAAAACAGCTACAGATTTTTAATTACTTTTCTTTCCCTTACTTACATTTCCCTTTTTTTAATTTTATGTTCAAAAAATGATTTTATAGATTCACCGTTAGGAGAACGGGCATGATTGCTAGTTCATTAAAAATATCTTTCAGCTTGCGCTCCCCTAAATCTGGCGCCCTGGGCCCGTTGTTTAAGTCGGCCCTGCCCGGACCTATCTCGGACAATTGTCAGAAGCCGGCGGTTGGACAACTGCGCCTTTTTGGAGAAGGGAAGGAGTGGCCCTGTTGCGATTACCTTCCCTTGCATTGTACATATACAGTATATCATATATGTACATGAATTGCTATTTATTTCCTAACAAATTTCATTTTTTTCGTAACGCAATTTCTTTCAAATGTTATTTTTCACTTAAAAGAGTACAGCTCTAAATGCAGTAAAAATGCATAAATTGTCCCCTGATTTCGAATAGCCGTATGAAAACGGCACTTAGAAAGAAAAAGAAACGAACTCATTAAATGTTAAAGTTCCGAAATTGAATTTTAGTCATTTGTTATTCTTTCGCCCCAAAGCAGTTAATTATCTCCCAAACGACTTTTAATTAGGAGTATTTATGATTTCGACGGAATAAATCAAGTCGAAGTAGTTCGTGTTAGTTTTGTAAAAAAGGTTTAATTTCAAAAAGCTTCTCAAAGATTAAATTTGGAAAAGCACAGCGCAAATATGAATTTCGTAAATTACTTCAGATTTCTGTTAACGAGCAACAACTACTAAAACATTTGTTCGCATAATAAAAAAGAAACTAGCGTCTCAACAGAACTAAAACGCTAAATATTAGAACTGTTATTGCAACAGTTTCTGAGACCAATTAGTTTCCAGGGAAAACAAAGTAACTGCTCGTGTACAACGTAACTGCTTCCTTGGTGATTAAATAGCAGAAACATACTGGAAAAGCATTCAATTGCGTTTCATCGCTGAGTAATTTGTTGACAAAAGGATAAGAAACTATTCTTTCCGGTATTTCATATGCGTATTTCTAAGCCCACGCACTCCATTGCATTCCATTTTTAGCTATGTAATGATAAAAGACTCAGGAAAAACTTTTGTCTTTTTTCCTGAGTCTTTTTATTTAAGTTTGATCATTTCTCCCATGACACAAGGTACATGATTAATGCTTAAAGTAGAAGTTTCAAAAGAGAATTTTCTTCGCTCAGACCTAAGTAGCAATGAATCATCGTGTTGAAATGACGACGAGACGAAAGACTTCTGAATGTATAGAGGAGTCCGAAGTCGCAAGACACCCTTGTATTTCAGAAACGAGAGGGAAAATTAAATAACTGAAGAACCCAGCAAATAATCGGTGAGGTGGCCTATCTTTTAGGCGATTTCTAGAATATGGCCGCCATCTTGAAATCCGTCATATTGGATCAAGTTCAAATTTTTCAGATGGTAAGGGGGTCATGTTGCATATCAATCAAGACCAGAATTTTCTCAGAAATTGATTGCCGTAATCAAATTTGACATATGTGTTGTGGTACATAAGTTATCAACACAGAAATTTAAATAACCATTGTTTATTGTAGGTAACTGAAGATAGCATTGACGAAACAGGAGAGGATTGAGGTGATCCTAATGTCTGGGGAACGCAGCTGCCATGTCAGAGCCGCAGTCTTCAACAACTGACACCCAGAAAGACCATCAATTTCACACAGCACTGTTGCATACCTGATAGCCAAATTCCTAGAAATTGGGACTGTGGACGACAAGCCACCTAGTGGTCGGTTGAAAACTGCTACCGACGAGGAACCCTCAACAATGGTCTTAGCATCCTTTGCAAAGAGTTCACAACGTAGCACACGACGTCACGCAGCAGAATATGGTATCAGCCAGTTAGCCATTGCACAGATTCTTCACACCGCTCACTGGCATCCATTCAATGGCTAGATGTTCAATTCCCTGGTAACTGGATCGGACGACATGGTCCTGTGGAATGGCAACCTAGATTCCCCGACCTCACACCACTCCATATT
The DNA here is from genome assembly GCA_039090855.1 of Macrothele yani. NCBI lineage: Eukaryota > Metazoa > Arthropoda > Arachnida > Araneae > Macrothelidae > Macrothele > Macrothele yani. The sequence goes on from CM077004.1 coordinate 41,600,704, forward strand.
TATCTGTGGGGTCATCAGAAACACCTGATATATGCTGAGAAAATCCGCGAAAAACACCACCTTCAGAAACGCATCCTGAAGGCCTGTGATCGCATCATTTCTCCACATATTCTCGTGCGGGTTGCATAATGACTGGATCAAGTGCCTTCAATTCTGTGTTAGCAACAGGGGCAACACATTGAACACATCAAATAGCTGCGCATCACAGGGTGCATTAGAGGTTGTAATGTCTACTTTCTGTGTTGATATCTTGTAAACCACAACACATATGTCAAATCTGATTGCGGCAATCAATTTCTGAAAGAATTCTGGTCTTCTTTGATACGCAACATGACCCCCTTATCATTTGAAATATTTTTATCTTTATCCAATATGGTGGATTTCAAGATGGCGGCCAAGTTCCGGAAATAGCCTAAAAGACAGCCTCCCCTCATCGATTTTTTGCTGGGGCCGCGGGTGGCCTAGTGGTCAACGTTCATGACAGCCACGGAGAAGACCTCGGGTTCGATCCCAGGCAGGTACGAACGCTCGCACCACTAAATATCCGCCGTGCGTCGGATGGGCACGTTAGGACGTCGGCTCCCGGGTACTGGAATCCCGGTAATAAATAAGAGCGTCTTCCTCCCCCTTTCTACCTCGCTTGCGTGTCACTTTCCCATCGGGCACTAGCCCAAATCTCCTAGCTTCCTATTTCCAAGGGTTGTTTAAGACCTGGGGTCAGACTCTCCCTTCCTAAAATCCTCTACGCATGATCTGATCTCACCTGATTCTTTGCTAAGGTATTCAGATATTTCACTTCCCCTTCCGTTTCTGAAATACAAGGGTGCCCTGTGACTTTTAACTCACCCTGTATACGTACGTCGTTCAAAAAATAACGTTAATGGCGTCATGGCGCAAAAACAACCCCATACAGAAATATGAATATACATAAGTCTGTGTCGGAACGCCTGCAAGATCAGTTGTTAGAGGGCTCCGCTAGTTCATTCCTGCAGCAGACGGTGTAGAGTTCAGACGTGTTTCTTTAACCCAGTATGGATTTCAAACTAGAGCAAAGAGCAGCTGTAAAAGTTGGCGTGCATTTGAATAAAACCGCCACAGAAACGCACGAAATGATAAAATCAGCTTATAAGAAAGATACTTTGTCCCATGCAAGAGTTTTTGAGTGGCACAAGAAATTTGTGAATGGTGAAGAGTGTCAGGAAAATGCCCCACGCTCGGGTAGGCCTTCGATATTGACAACGGAGGTTAACGTCAATACCATCGAGACACTCCGGCGCTAATACCGCCGAATGACTATTGAGGAGGTTGCTAACGCTATGCAGGTGTTCGTTGGTTCCGTTGATGACATTGTCAGGAACCGGTTGAGATACTGAAAAGTCGTTGGTAAGTAGATTTCCCACTTGCTTACCGATGAGCACAAGGCAAATCGTGTTATAACTTGCCGCCAATGGAAGTGCTAGCTACGACGTGATGGCGCACCCTCCGTATTCACCGGACCTGGCGCCGTGTGTCTTCCACCTATCCCCTACAGTGCAAAATCAACTTCCTTGGCGTCGGTTTGCATCAAATACTTAACTGAACTATGCTGTGATGGGTATCTATACCACATGTCGAGGAAGAGCTTCAAACATACCTTGTGGAAGTTAATTGAAATGTTGGAATGGTGCATTCAGGTAGAGGGAGAATACTTCGAAAGTACTTGCGTCAGTCAAACGTTTTGCAATATTTGGGCCACTTTATATCTTCATACGTAGCTTTACGAGGAAAGCTGGCTAGCATTCAAAGTATAGGCCATCGAGTTGCACCGTCTTTAGCGATCTCTCTGCCAGTTCTTCGATTCCGCGGTTGCACCAGTTCCTGTCCTTCGAGGCTAACAACTCCTTCACCCCAGCTGCCACCACCTCCTGGCTGTTGAAGTGCCTCCCATGAAGGAAGTGGGCCATAGGCCGGAACAAGTAATAATCTGACTGGGCAAGTTCCGGACTATATGCTGGGTGTGGCATGAGTTCGACGTCTTCAACTTCCTGGAGTTTTGCCCGGGTCGTTCGCGCGGTATGAGGCCGAGCGTTGTTCTGCTGTAGGAGAGAGCGCTTTCTGTTCACCAATGCCGGGTACTTCTCCTCCAAAACGGCATACATCCGCTCCAGCTGTTCACAGTAGAGGTTGGCGTTGATGGTCCGACCGTCTGGAACAAATTCGTAATGGATTATCCCCTTGAAATCGCACCAGCCGCAGATCATCACCTCGTGCTCAAAGCGCCCACGTTTGGCAACAAATTCGGGAAGGTGGGCAGGGCTCAACCATTGCCGTTGTGCGTTAGGATTACGGAGATAGACCCACTTTTCATCGCACGTATCAATTCTCTTGATGAAACGTACATCGCACTGGCTTTCTAATCGTTTCATGCACACTTCCACTCGGCGGTTTGCTTCAGCTCGCGTCAGTTCATGCGGGACAATGTGGAAGCTCCTGTAGACCTTGCCGAGGTCCTGAAGGTGACGAACCACGGTGGTCTGTAATATGCCCAGCTTGACTGCTAATCACCGAGTGCTGGTTGTCAGATTTTCCTCTACGGCCTGGCGCACGGCCTCGAATACACGGTTCGCAGTCTACCTGACCTGGGCTGAACGTTGAGGTTCCTGTCACCTGAGCAAAATTTCTTTAACCATCTGGTTGCGATGCTGTGGTCCACAGAACCTTCCCCTTTCGCGTGACAAATGTTTCGTGTTGCTTGAACAGCGCTATGGCCAAGTTCAAACTCGTACAGCAAAAGTTCCCTAATTAGCCTGTTCATCTTTCAAGCGTCCCAACCACAGACAGAACGATGACATATAACGAAGTAAATTTCTCCGTCATTTTGGTCTACGCCGGGATTCGAACCCGAGGCCGCTTATTCCGTAACAAGTCGCTCTACCAACTGAGCTACGCAGACGATTATTCTGATTCCTATCTGCCTTTATGTCGTGTGCGTCCTGCTGGCAGGTACGTCACATCTCCCCCCGAAAGAGGGCCGGTGGCATGGCCCACGGGTCAGCCGTGACCATGAATCGTTGCAGGCAGCCATCCACTATAGAACGTGCACTTGAGAATTCCCAGTCAATCTGGTGTGTGGAATGCAACGTCACACACATTTTATTTTTCGAAGCGCTGGAGAAGGAACTCTTTGATTTTTCCTGTCTCGCGGTGTGGAAATAACATCACACCAATGCGAGATTTTGAACGGCCGGGTCATCCGGATAGTTCGGGCGCCATTATAACGAAGTAAATTTCTCCGTCATTTTGGTCTACGCCGGGATTCGAACCCGAGGCCGCTTATTCCGGAACAAGTCGCTCTACCAACTGAGCTACGCAGATTATTCTGATTCCTATCTGCCTTTATGTCGTGTGCGTCCTGCTGGCAGGTACGTCACAGACATGCAATGCTGTTCAAAGCAACGACTACCACTTTATATCCCTTTCGACTGGTTGCAGTGCGCGACTTGAACTAGTTTAAACACGTGAGGCGTTTATGTAAATATTGCAAAACTTTTGACTCACCCTCTGTATGTGATTGTAGGTATGTTTACTACATTACACCTCTGGCATATGTAAAATCAGGCTCATTAAGTTTTGAACGACTCTCGTATAATGCTATATGCTGCTTGTTAAAGGTTGCCAGGAACAAGAGTGTTAAGCAGACGTGACAGTGAGCTTAAAAGTTGAAATTCCGTAAACGTCATAAAACAGCAGGATCGCCTTCTGTTTTAACAATACGAGATATTTACTAAGCAAATGAATGCATCATGATTGGTTTTCGTGCCCACACTGAGAGGCGACATCGTCAGTGTGTAACCGTTATCTCGATAGCACTGTCACGCCTGTTTGATTTATTGCCTGTTCATATTGAAATAAGGATGCTCCCTTTCTTTAGTGAGCGCAGCCAATCTATTTTGTGTCGCTGTTTATCGCACAGTTCAGTTAATATCTATGATATAACATTCCTCTGAACCAATATACCGCGTGGGCATTTCGTTTGAAGTTTTATCATGAACACATCTACAATCTAGTGACCTCTTGCGATTTCAACTACAGAAGACGAGACATTGAATCCATTTAATTCTTTTCTCTATCTCATTAGTGCCTTTTTTCGCACGTCTTTTGTAAAAAAAGTACGTGCTTATAGTATTCACTTTATCCGTACGTCCCTCTGTGGACACCATATCTCTGCAACTATTAGTCCGATTTAAAATATTATTTTTTCCACATTGAAAAGCGTGAAATGTAAGAACGATGGTTCTTACTTTCCCGATTTTTCCGATGCGTAACTTTTTCGCTAGAGGGCGTGATTGTAGATCCTATCGAATTCAAAATGCATTTCATTCCATATCATCATTATCATCCATTATCAATCCACTGCTGGATGAAGGTCTCCCCAAATTTATTCCACAACTGTCCGTCTTGGGCCTGTCTCCCCCATGTCACTCCAACATACTTTCGAATTTCATCCTTCTATCTCCCATTGTTGAGACTTCGCCGACAGAGGGCGCAGCAGAGGAGGCGAACGCCAGATGTGAAAAGATTGCGGACATGTGAGTACGCGTGGGAAAGGGGGCAGAGGTGATACGGCAGAGGCTGTAATGTAAGAACTGATAAGACATAAGACATGACGCGAAAGACAAACGACGAAATATTCAGTGTGTGTGAGTGTTTGTGTATTTACATCTAACTCATATAAAATGATCTGCAGTAAATTAGTAGTATACCTTGGATGGGCAAATCTCTTGAAACATGTTATTGTGTATTCTACCGTGTGCATAGAAGATGTTGGATAAAGAAGATGCTGATTGCTGGTGAGCCCTAGCACGGACTCACGGAAGAGGTAAGAAGTTAAATATATAAATACCTCTAATTACCGAAATTGAATTAAAACGCGAAAAGTAAGAACACCCATGGGGTCTTCTTCAGTGTCATTTCCTGTTCCTCGGAATCCAGTCTAAGATTTCGGTTGTCAGTCGGTGGTCCGTTTTTCTGGCAACACGTCCAGCCCATTGCCATTTCAGGGATTTAACTCTGACCATGATGTCGTCCACTCCTGTCATTTTCCTTATCCACAAGTTCTTCTTCTTATCTTTCCTGGTTACACCAAGCATGCATCTCTCCATGCTTCTTTGAGTTGCTGCAGTCTTTGTATGTCTTTTTTAGTTAAGGTCCATGTCTCGGCTTCATACGTAAGCACTTGCAGAATGCATTGATTAAACACTTTTCTTTTGAGACATACTGGCATACTGCTCTTAAAAAATGTACTGTTTCTCCCAAAAGCTCTCCAGGCAAGTTTTGTAAGCCGATTAATTTCTTCATCAATGTGACCCTCACTCGATATCTGCTGTCCAAGATAAACGTACGTGTCTGTTATCTCCAGCTTTTCTCCATCAATCGCTAAATCTTCGTTTCTTGTAAAAGCATTGTACATCACTTTTGCCTTCTGAAAGTTCATTTTAAACCCCACTTCTTTACTCTTGTCAACAAGTTCTGGGATCATACTCTGCAGCTCTGAAGGGGTAGTTGCAAAGATGACTACAAGATTTAAGTTGTGGATTCATGTTGTAGGGGTTTGGCCATAACTCGCCACGTTGGCCAAGCGGGTTGGTGAGTGTGAGATAGCATTTCCTCTTATCCCGATGGTATAGTTATACCGCTACTGGCAGTCGTCAGAGCCATTTTAGTGGGAACAGGATTGCACCACGAGAAGGCGGGTTTGACACTTGTCAAGGACAGGCGATATGTTGCGCATCACCTGACCTTGCATCCCTTCATTCCATATATCTACTTCTAAATATCCGATTGAAAAAATTCGCTCTTCGTTTTTGTTCCGTTTGTAACGAATACTAATTTAGGTACAGTTTCTTTTTCAAGTAACGCATAGATTTTCCGCTAGGGGCGTAGAGGTAAATTGCGGTTTCTCCGATATCTCTGCGTCTAAAAATCCAGTTGGAGAAATTCTTTCTGCATCGGATACAGCTTCTGATGGAAAATGTTTTGCGTATATTTTCTAATTTTTTGTTAAAGAATAATTTGGCCACCGGGGAACGTAAGTGTTTATTTATGTCTCTGATGTGTTTGCAGTAAAATCTGAGCTCCTAAAAACTCGATTGAAACAAATTTTTCGTGGACCGATAACGCTCATCTCGGAAATCCTTTTGTGAATACCTTCTGCTTAAAATAGTGCATAGTTTTTCCGATGACAATCTTATTTTTGCCGTTATCTCTGCTTCTAAGGGTTCGATTTGAAAATGTCTTTCTTCATCGGAGAGCGTTTCCGGTGAGAAATGTTTCTCATCTAATTTCGAATTTTTCTTAACGCACCGGTATGCTATCAGATGGCGTAAGTTCACTTTTCCGTTTACAGCATGTTTGCAGAAATATCTGTGGGACTAAAAACCCAATTGAAAAAATTGTGTTTCGGTCAGATACTACTATGAAAACATTTTGTGATTATTTTCTTCCCAAATTAATGCACAATATCCTCGCTAGGGGCCTCAAATATTAAATCTGTTCTTCTTAATATCTCTTCTTCTAAATATCCAATTAAAACATTCTTTTATCACCGGATACCATTTACCTTGCGAAAAACTTTAGGTTTGCTCTCGAGGAGTTTTCTGTAGCTCAAAATTCTGTTGCTAGGTGGTGTTTGTGTACTTCTGTTTGCAACTGTAGCTATGCTTCTAAAAATGCTTTCGAGAAATTTCTTTTTTTACTGCCATTCTCTGCAATAAAGATGGGGTCATAATTCGCTTTAAAGTAATTCACTTCTCCATCTATGGGGTGTAAAGGTCAAAACCATTTTTTGGCTATATCTGTTTCCGGGAAATGTATTTGAAACGATCTTTTTCCTTAGCATAGACAGCTTTTCCGATGACGAATATTTTTCGCAGATTTTCAACTTTTCCATCATGCAAAACTCTTCCCCTGCGAAGAGTAGAATTATATCGTGCTTCCTTCCATATTCTTCTTTTAGCTGTTCGATTTGAAAATCTCTTTGTCTCTGAAATATTCCTTCTTCTATGAGAAACTTTTTCATGCACCATTTGTTAATTTTCGTAGCATATTTTTTAGCAGCAAAATTACGTAGGCAAGATTTGTAGATGACAAGGTTATGCTCATCGTGCACTTCCAGTGATTGCTTTGTGACGTCACTGTCCAAATCGCCATCGTAACACTACCTTATCGCCACGTTTCTTTGTATCTGCAACGTAGTAGCGTGTCCGAATTATTATTCATAAACCAGCTGGAATAATCTTCATGAATTCTACCAGATTTTTTTAATGCATACCTTTTTCAATCTTTATTTTAAAAAATTTGGGAAATGTTGCCCAGATGCTTTTCCTATTCCTTATAAAAAAAAATTCGGTTGTACTACCGAATCAGAACGCTTTCAAGTAGTTACTGATTTCCCATGTGTCTTTCCGCTTTGTTTACATACATCCTGATCACACCCAACGTGAAAGAAAGTAGTTCACGATAATATACGGATTTTTTTTTACTATTTTCATCGAAATTTTATTGTAATGGAAATAATTGTAGACATTTATTTTACACTGGAGTTCCAAAAGTCATGGAAACGTACCTAGTATCTTGTAGGACCTCCTCTATCCCGACGAAGTGCAGCAACTCGACGTGACATCGATTCCATAAGTGGCCGGAAGACTTCTGGAGAAATGTTTTTTTTTTTTTTATCGGAGGTTTAACGACCACCGTGAGCAACTCAAATGGGCTATAAGCAGTCGTCCGTCCCTAATTTAGGGTCACTGGTTCCAGGGAAGGGAGAGAGCCAGTGCCAAAAGACAAACACAACACCCATGCCTCACCGGGATTCGAACCCGGACCCCTACGGACGAATGATCAGAGGCCATCGCTTAGACCACTGCGCCACCGGGGCGGCGGAGAAATGTTGAACCATGCAGTCTGAAGAGCCGCTCACAGTTCCCTGGTATTTGTAGGTGCAGGATCTTGGGTGCAAATGGACCTCTCCATCACGTCCCATAAGTGCTCTATTGAGTTCATTTCGGGCGAGCGTGCTGGCCACACCATCCGTTGGAACTGTCCAGAATGTTCCTCGAACCAATTTTGGTCAACTTGGGGCCGATGACATGGTACATTGTCCACCTGGAAAATCCTGTCGTTGCTGGAGTACATGAAGTCCACGAAGAGAAGCAAATGGTCTCCCAGCAGAGCAACAAAGCGATTACCGGTTAAGGACGTGCTTACGAGGACCAGAAGACCCGAACCGTGCAGCATAAAGACACCCCATACATGTATGGAACCACCACCAGTTTGACAGTGCCTTCTTGACAGCTTGGGTCCGTGGCCTCATGGGGTCTGCACCACACTCGAACCCTACCATCAGCTCGTAACATCTGGTAGCGTGACTCATCGGACCACACCACATGTTGCCAGTCTTCCAGGGTCCAATTACCGTGTTCAAGAGCCGAGGTGATGCGCTTTGTCCGATGTCGTAGTGTTACGAAAGGCACTCTTGAGGGTATTCTACTCCCATATCCCATGGACGCTAAATAAAGCTGCACTGGCCTGATGGATATGACTCTGGTACCTCCTGCATTGAATGTGGATGTTATTTGAGCCAGTGTCACTTGTCTGTTAGCATGGACAATCCTGGTCAGATGCCGCTGGTCACCGTCATTCAGCACTCGTGGTCGGCCACGGTGCTGTCCAAGGTGGGTGGTAATACCTTCCAGGAGGTATTCTGGGTACACACGTGACACCGTGGGTCGAGGAATGTTGAATGTTCGTAGAATTTCGTAAATTCAATGCCCCGTTCGTCTGGCTTCCACTGCCATGTCTCGTTCAAACTCTGATAATTCATGTCGGTTTGTCATAATCCTACTGGCAGTTGTTCGACCTGACACGAGATAACACCTCGCAACTGACAAAATCGTGACGGAAGTCACAGTCTTTATACGTCGGCAGCGCCAGTTAAAAATTTGTATACTGCTGTTCCGTAACTTTTGCACTTCAGTGGATTATGGAAAATAATAATTCATTTATTTTCATATTACAGATTTATGCATCATAATTCCGATAAAGTAAATGAAACACGCTTTTCACGAAATGAATGTGCTTAGCATTCATGTTTTCCACTCGGTAGAAGGAAGTACTTTAATGAACTGTTCAAATGGATACAAATGTTGTTTTTTACAAAATCGTCGAAACAGATATTCCATTAGGCTATTGGCTTGTTAGTATGGCTTCTGGGATTTTGCTTGAGAGCTCTCCAATTGGATTCGATACTTTTGAGTATGCGCTTCACTGTCAGGATCTACAATTTCTTTTGTATGATTGACTATTAATATTAAATGAGTTAAACCATGTTCTGACAAGTGTTTATATCCTTTCCATTGATCTGGATAGATGGTAGTACTTGGTTCAACATGTTTTTGAATAAGTGGGCAAGACATCTTCCTCCATAACTACAGTTCGGATCTACGCTTTCACATGTTAGGACGGTGATGTCATTCAGTGACGTCACGATTATTCGTCTGCGAGGAAGGCGGGATGAGCAAACCTTACTGTCTACTAACCCTGTTCGGATCTACGCTTTACATGTTAGGACAGTGATGTCATTCAGTGACGTCACGATTATTCGTCTGCGAGGAAGGCGGGATGAGCAAACCTTACTCAAAGAATATAAACGCTTCGCGTGAAGAAGCTCAACTCTCGTAGAGATAATGTAAAACAGGCGACAGCAGCGCCACCATGTAATGCGGCAGCAGATGCTCTGCGGGAAAGTTAATATTCAGGCGCAAAAAGCGTAGGAGACACGGGACGGGAAGCCTATTTCACGGAAAGGAAGCTAAGCTTCAGTAGCAAAACAAAGGAATGGGTTCCCACAAAACGTAAACATTAGGTACCCAGCAAAAACAGTCTTGCTGGGCCAGCACTGTCCGCCAATTTCCCAGTAGTAGCCATAATAATAAAAAAGAAAAAAAAAAAAGCAAAGACAACCGCAGTTTCCCAAAGCTACAATTTTTTTTTCTACCCTTCCGAAGTTTGTAAATTAAACGCACTGCGCTGGGGAAATTTTCTCAACAGATCTGAAAAACATTCGTTCGTATCGGAGTAGGTTTGAACCAGGGCCGTTGGGTCAGTGATGTCACTCAGTGACGTCACGATTATTCGTCTGCGAGGAAGGCGCGATCAGCCTGTAATGTTGGCTTCTGTGTAGTAATTCTTTGCCGCATAATATAGTGGCGCTAGTTACGTCTCGCTGAGCCTTACCTTCTTATAGTTAGATATTCTTTGCCTTACTGTCTATTGACCTTGGAAGTAAGTAGCGTTTTCTATTTTTGGATGTCTTATCGATTGTAGAAATCCGGTTGATTTTTTTACTAACCCGCTCCATGGACTATGAACAACTTTGAAAATTTTATTCCCGTCGGAAAGCGTTCAAAAGACATGCTCATTACAACCAAAAATTCGGTGTCACTAAATTTCATAACCGCTGAGTTTCCCAAACATGAAAAGTTTCCTGTTTTGTTTTCCTATGACGAGAAGTGAGCTTCTATGTAGTACAGTGCTCGACATACAAACGAAAGTATCTGCCACTCCAGTAAGTATCTGTCGAGGCGCCATGCAAATTAATGGGTTCGTGTCGGCAGTTGGGTAATCGTTGCAGTTGCGAACCAACCATGTGATAGGTGAGAGTGACGAAAGAGCAAACAATCTCGGGGTAAATAAGTAAGTTGAGCGTACTAACCAGAGCTTGTGATCCACTGCATTAGACTGTAAAGCAAGTGCAAGAAGTGAGAATGCCAGGGTGACGTCATCGGGAATCCTACCATCACACAGACATCTTTACCGAAGGCTACTTTATGCATATGGCTACGTTGGGCTAGTTGGTCCCTGCGACACATCGCAGAGTAAACGCATCCAGTTGCAACAACAGTCTGCCGATTGTGGCGGCAGTGATCAGAGGAAGGTAACGTGCGTACCCGTAGTGCGACTGGTGCTCGTAGGCGGGCACCCCAAGGTTTTGATCGCGGTAGCAGACAACATTCGACGAGCTATAGAGGCGGCAATGTACATCCTCGTATTGACCCGAATTGTGAATCGCAGATTGAGTGAGGCAGATTTGCGATCTCGAGAGCCATTGCGACGACTCCCACTCACCGCAGCGCATCGTCGCGCGAAGCTGCAGTGATGCTGTACTGACCAACTGACTTAGGTTACATTATACTGTCTCCTTTTCCAGACATGCGTGTGGGGTGAATGGAACAACCATGTCGGATTCAGTGACGATTCTCGCTTCCGTCTCAGCGCCAACCATCCCCGACTGAGAGTCTACAGACAAAGTGGTTACCGTTCTGATCTTGCTCCCACCAGTGAGCGGCATACTGCTTCTCAGCCTGGTGTCATGGTTTGGGCCATTATCAGTTTTAATACCTGTTTACCGCTTGTTGAGGTGGTGCATATAATGACAGTACGACTGTGCGTCGATGACATGCTGCAGCCTGTTTTTTTGTGGGTTATTCGTGGTACCTAGTTTCAACAAGAAAACTCCAGCTCTCGTGCTGCCAAACATCAGCAGACAGTGCCTAAAGAGAATCCAAATGTTTCCCTGGACAACCTGACCCCCACACTTCTCCACGATAGGGAAAATGTGAAACGTCATTAAGGTAGATCCACCTAAAATCTTTGACTTGTATTTCCAATGGGGAAACTTCTGTAGCCATTTTCTTCGCTATTAATGCGTTCCGGAGGATGAAAATTAAAACATCGATAAAAATGACTTCATATTATAGTCTAGTATACTTAATATTTTCTAAAATTTAACCATAATTACATTAAAAATCAATACCTTTTCATTTTGTGGTGTTGAGACCAGAAAACAGATGGTACTACATCTACAAATGAATTACTAAATGCTATCACGTCGCATTTCATTACTTTTTGGACTTCAATCAACACTTGTGTCCATCCATGCGATAGTTCGGAATGTTTAGAATGATTCAAGCCATTTAGATTAAATATTCTAACATAAATTTAGCTGAAAATTTTGCAAGAGTGAGCTTGCTGGTTTATTTCGGAATAAAAAATAAGCATCTACAATTCTGTTAACGTTTTCAGCTAAATTATTGACAGAACATTTAATCTAAGTAGCTCAAATCATTCTAAACATTCCATACTGTCGTATGGATACACTCAAATTTTGATTCCATTCCGTAAATTATTCAAATTTTTGAAAACAAAACAAGAAAAAAAAACGACGTGGTAGCATTTAGTAAGTCACATGTAGATGTTGCGCCATCTATTTTCGGGACTCAACACCACCAAAGGAAAAGTTATTGATTTTTACTATACTTATGGTTAAGTTTGAGAAAATATTAATTATACTAAGCTATAATATGAATTTATTTTTTATCGGTGTTTAAATTTTCTTCCTTCGCAACGCATTAATTGAGAAGAAAATGGATGTAAAAGTTTGCCCATTGGAAATACAAGGCTAAGATTTTAGGTGGATGCACCTTAACCCGCCTACACGACTCTCGCGCGATGCTGATGAAGTGTGGGCACAGGTCAATGACACTTCGGGACTCCATCTGAAGACTTTTCCACTCGTTAGCCGAGTTGCCTAATGTATATCCCAGCATTGCATTCATACGACCATCTGACTCAGGTTACATTATACTGTCTCCTTGTGTCCATTGCATTCATGTAATCCATCGGAAACTAATAACTTTGCCAAAATGGCATTCGTGCGACTATCTAAATCAGGTTACATTATACTGTCTCCTTGTGTCCTTTGCATTCATGTAATGCTTCGGAAATTAATCACTTTGCCCAGCATGGCATTCATACGACCATCTGACTCATGTTACATTATACTGTCTCCTTGTGTCCATTGCATTCATGTAATCTATCGGAAATTAATCACTTTGCCCAGCATGACTCAGGTTACATTATACTGTCTCCTGGTGTCCATTGCATTCATGTAATCTATCGGAAATTAATCACTTTGCCCAGCATGACTCAGGTTACATTATACTGTCTCCTGGTGTCCATTGCATTCATGTAATCTATCGGAAATTAATCACTTTGCCCAGCATGACTCAGGTTACATTATACTGTCTCCTTGTGCCCATTGCATTCATGTAATCTATCGGAAATTAATCACTTTGCCCAGCATGACTCAGGTTACATTATACTGTCTCCTTGTGTCCATTGCATTCATGTAATCCATCGGAAATTAATAACTTTGCCAAAATGGCATTCGTGCGACTATCTAAATCAGGTTACATTATACTGTCTCCTTGTGTCCTTTGCATTCATGTAATGCTTCGGAAATTAATCACTTTGCCCAGCATGGCATTCATACGACCATCTGACTCATGTTACATTATACTGTCTCCTTGTGTCCATTGCATTCATGTAATCTATCGGAAATTAATCACTTTGTCCAGCATGACTCAGGTTACATTATACTGTCTCCTGGTGTCCATTGCATTCATGTAATCTATCGGAAATTAATCACTTTGCCCAGCATGACTCAGGTTACATTATACTGTCTCCTGGTGTCCATTGCATTCATGTAATCTATCGGAAATTAATCACTTTGCCCAGCATGACTCAGGTTACATTATACTGTCTCCTTGTGCCCATTGCATTCATGTAATCTATCGGAAATTAATCACTTTGCCCAGCATGACTCAGGTTACATTATACTGTCTCCTGGTGTCCATTGCATTCATGTAATCTATCGGAAATTAATCACTTTGCCCAGCATGACTCAGGTTACATTATACTGTCTCCTTGTGCCCATTGCATTCATGTAATCTATCGGAAATTAATCACTTTGCCCAGCATGACTCAGGTTACATTATACTGTCTCCTGGTGTCCATTGCATTCATGTAATCTATCGGAAATTAATCACTTTGCCCAGCATGACTCAGGTTACATTATACTGTCTCCTTGTGCCCATTGCATTCATGTAATCTATCGGAAATTAATCACTTTGCCCAGCATGACTCAGGTTACATTATACTGTCTCCTGGTGTCCATTGCATTCATGTAATCTATCGGAAATTAATCACTTTGCCCAGCATGACTCAGGTTACATTATACTGTCTCCTTGTGCCCATTGCATTCATGTAATCTATCGGAAATTAATCACTTTGCCCAGCATGACTCAGGTTACATTATACTGTCTCCTGGTGTCCATTGCATTCATGTAATCTATCGGAAATTAATCACTTTGCCCAGCATGACTCAGGTTACATTATACTGTCTCCTGGTGTCCATTGCATTCATGTAATCTATCGGAAATTAATCACTTTGCCCAGCATGACTCAGGTTACATTATACTGTCTCCTTGTGCCCATTGCATTCATGTAATCTATCGGAAATTAATCACTTTGCCCAGCATGACTCAGGTTACATTATACTGTCTCCTGGTGTCCATTGCATTCATGTAATCTATCGGAAATTAATCACTTTGCCCAGCATGACTCAGGTTACATTATACTGTCTCCTTGTGCCCATTGCATTCATGTAATCTATCGGAAATTAATCACTTTGCCCAGCATGACTCAGGTTACATTATACTGTCTCCTGGTGTCCATTGCATTCATGTAATCTATCGGAAATTAATCACTTTGCCCAGCATGACTCAGGTTACATTATACTGTCTCCTTGTGCCCATTGCATTCATGTAATCTATCGGAAATTAATCACTTTGCCCAGCATGACTCAGGTTACATTATACTGTCTCCTGGTGTCCATTGCATTCATGTAATCTATCGGAAATTAATCACTTTGCCCAGCATGACTCAGGTTACATTATACTGTCTCCTGGTGTCCATTGCATTCATGTAATCTATCGGAAATTAATCACTTTGCCCAGCATGACTCAGGTTACATTATACTGTCTCCTTGTGTCCATTGCATTCATGTAATCTATCGGAAATTAATCACTTTGCCCAGCATGACTCAGGTTACATTATACTGTCTCCTGGTGTCCATTGCATTCATGTAATCTATCGGAAATTAATCACTTTGCCCAGCATGACTCAGGTTACATTATACTGTCTCCTGGTGTCCATTGCATTCATGTAATCTATCGGAAATTAATCACTTTGCCCAGCATGACTCAGGTTACATTATACTGTCTCCTTGTGCCCATTGCATTCATGTAATCTATCGGAAATTAATCACTTTGCCCAGCATGACTCAGGTTACATTATACTGTCTCCTGGTGTCCATTGCATTCATGTAATCTATCGGAAATTAATCACTTTGCCCAGCATGACTCAGGTTACATTATACTGTCTCCTGGTGTCCATTGCATTCATGTAATCCATCGGAAATTAAGTCACTTTGTTTCCGACCTACTTGTCTACATGTGTGGAAAGTTTGGTTTTAATTCATGCATTCTTTCATGGTGTGGCATTTTTTATATCGATTAGTGTCTGGGGGGAGGTATAATGACTAGCGTGCAAGTAATATTGCCTGCCACTAGGCCCAAGAAAGATAGAAAGGATAGCCTGCAGGTCGCTCGCTCTACACCAAGCAACCAAAAAATTCATTCTTCTAAAAGCGCACGTTATTATTCGTTTGCTTTTGTTTTGGGAGTTTAACAACAAACGTGTGAAACTCGGTATACAACACAATCGAGTCACATTATTGTGACCACCTCCTACTTTTGATGTTAACAGCGCGTAGCAAATGAAAGAAGGCACGTGTCGTGAGCTGCCTTCGAGGGTATGCAAGGTCTATTGTAGGCAATCTGAAAATATATCGCTCGTTGCTGCCATGGATAAAAGAAGCGACTTATCAGATTTGCAAAAAGATATGATTATCAGCTTTCAGGCCAAGGGTAGCTGTATTCTTGAGACAGCGCAGTTTGTGAACTGTTCGCGTGCTGTCGTGGTTAAAGTGTATCGTAATTGGAGAAATGGCACCACTGCGAATAAGCGATGTGGAAGCTGCGGAGCACCACGTGCCATTGATGTGAGAGGTGAACGTCGGCTTCGAAGGTGCGTGAGGTCCGATCGACACGCTACATTGGAACACCTCACTGGCCAAATGAACCAGGAGCTACCGGAAGTTTGTCTAAAACGACATTTCAGCGAACCCACTGCGTATGGGGCTCCGAAGCAGACGGCTGGTCACTGCACCTATGATAACGAAGGTGTATCGGCAGAAAAGTCTTGCATTTGCACGGCACTATCGGAATTGAACCTCCGCTGATTGGCAAAGTATTTCCTTCTCCAATGAGTCACGTTTTCTGCTTCATCGAACTAATGGATGTTGGCGCATAAAGCGAGAAACATCGGAGAACAAACACTCTTCGAAGAACACAAGCTGGAGGGGGCAGCGTTACGGTCTGGGGAATGTTTTCGTGGCATTCTCCAGATCCGCTCATACACGTGGAAGGCACTATGGACTGAATTCGTTATGAATCCATTCTTGTATGACACGTACTCCCATACATGCTGATTGTCTTCCCTGGGGCGGATGGGATCTTCCAGAACGACAATGCGACGTATCACACAGCTGGAAATGTCCGAGAGTGGTTCGAAGAGCACGATGAAGACATCAAAGTACTTCCCTGGCCCTCTAATTCCCCAGACTTAAACCCAATTGACCATCTGTGGGACCACCTAAATCGTGTCGTTCGCTCTATGGATCCTCCACCACGCACCCTCCAGCAGTTGTCAGATACACTGCAATCAGCATGGCACCACATACCTGAGAACACCTTCCAGCACCTTATCGAGTCACTCCCAGCCCGTCTAGCTGCTGTCCGCGCTGCACACGGCGGTTACTCTGGATATTTGCTGGTGACCACAATAATGTTACTCGACCGTGTATAAGCAGTCGCTCATTCCTAATTTAAGGACACTGGTTTCAGGGAAAGGAGATGGCCAGCTCAGTAGGTCAAACACGCCATCCATACCTCACCCGGGATTCAAACCAGGGCCCATCTTGGAATTAGAAACCAATGCTTCTCGCCACTCTGCTACTTGGGCTTAGAACTGTGACAGTGTGCTATCTAACAGATGCGTTACGGCGAAATGTAATGGCAAAAACTTCGTAAACCTGTAATGACGCGGTCAAGATCAAATAGATTTTAAGGAACACATTATGAAAGCAATCTCTTGGTAATAGCTTACCATACGAACCTTTTGCCGGTGGTGACGTTCAAATGCACGCCTTCCTTCTCCGGAGTGGGTGTTCTCCCAACTGAACTACACCGGCAGGCTTCTCTCTGTCTCATTGCCGATTTGACTCGTATTTTACCTCAACCGTCATGTCATGTGATAAGTTACAAGCAATTTGGGCATTGGGGCCTAGTGCTTAGCATGCACCGCTTTTTTTTTTTTTTTTTTTTTTTTTTTGATTGGAGGTTTAACGACCACCGTGAGCAACTCAATGGGCTATAAGCAGTCGCCCGTCCCTAATTTAGGGTCACTGGTTCCAGGGAAGGGAGAGAGCCAGTGCCGTAAGACAAACACAATATCCATGCCTCACCGGGATTCGAACCCGGACCCCTCACGGACGAATGATCAGAGGCCAGCGCCTTAGACCACTGCGCCACCGGGGCGGCCATGCACCGCTTCAGCAAAATACTCGACGTGGTTTGGGAGTCACATTAAGCCGTTTATCCCGGGTCAAAGAGCACTCGTTACTCGTGTAACACTCCGGATTCGAACGCGGCTTTCCGATCAACATCAGTTATTTCTGATTAGTTCATTGCTTATTAGTTCATCAAGATCAGCGTTTTCGATGCAGATCGGCTATTTCTGATTAGTTCATTGCTCATAGTTCAGTGCTTATTAGTTCATCAAAATCAGGCTTTACGATCAAGAACAGCTATTTATGATTAGTTTAATACTCATAGTTCATTGCTTATTAATTCATCACGATCAGGCTTTCCGATGAAGATCGGGTTTTTCTGATTAATTCATTGCTCATAGTTCATTGCTTATTAGTTCATCAAGATTAAGCTGTCCGATCAAGATCAGCTATTTCTGATCAGTTCATTGCTCATAGTTCATTGCTTATTAGTTCATCAAGATCAGGGTTTTCGATCAAGATCGGCTATTTCTGATTAGTTCATTACTCATAGTTCATAGCTTATTAGGTCATCACGATCAGAATTTTCGATCAAGATCAGCTTTTTCTGATCAGTTCATTGCTTATTAGTTCATCAAGATCAGGCTTTCCGATCAACATCAGCTATTTCTGATCAGTTCATTGCTCATTAGTTCATCAAGATCAGTCTTTCCGATCAAGGTCAGCTATTTCTGATTAGTTCATTGCGTGCTACCGACAGACCACTAAGAATTCTACACAATGATGTAAATAGTGCAGTCCAAAATCCCATAGTAAGGATGGGGTAGTTTTGTCTATATCGAAAAGTTTCTACGGGACCTACGGCTAGGAGGGTGAACAAAAGTGTTCCTTTGCGTGTAAATGATCTTTTTCGTCCCTTGCACCATTTTACTTCACATGTCTGTTCACTTCTAACCCGAAAGAATTTTCTCTGTAAATCAATACTGCTTCCTTTTCTTAAGAAAACGAAATACCTTTTTTTGTACATGAAATTGAATTCCACGAACAAAGAGAATAAGTCGTGAGACTAGAAACAGAACTGTGCAACATTATATTCTGTTTCCATGTCAGGAAAGAAATTCGCGTTTCAAGCATTATTTCGATTTTTAATCCCGTTGCTTCGAGTGAATCTAGCGCAATGGGATTAAGCTATCAAATGCTACTACTCACAATCAATTGGACAAAAGAAATAGGTTCAGCTGATGGAATTGATTCCAACATCACCGGCGTAGAAGGGATTTGCACAACACGAAGTTATTTGCATTTCGCATCAAATGTATGTGGAATAACAGTGTGTCGTATGAAAACGTTTTTCTTTTGAAAGATACGGTCGAAAACCGCTGCATGAAAGAAAATATTTTTTTTTTCATTCTGAGACAGCTTCAGGTTAAAGAAACAACGTAGATTTTAAATTTTAGTATGTTACAGGGAATCAAATATATCCTTTCTCGGTTGAAAGGTATAATTTGCCTTTTGATGCATAGCATCAAATGGAATGAAAAAAAGAATAGAACAGCATTGTTTATGACATACACTGCTGGCCACCCAAAATGGAACACCAAGAAGGACACGAGACAGCAAAGCCACATTTACTGGACACATAACAACAGATACAAAGATGAAACGATTGAGCTTACATGCCCGTGCGACTTGCGGAACACGCACACATCAATAGTTCGTGTGGCCCCCATGGCTGGCAATAACGGCCGTTACACGCCGCGGCATCGAACGAAAGAGGCTTTGGATGTGGGCTTGGGGTATGTCGGTGCAGGCTGCTTCCACGCGTTACAAGGGTTCATCAAGCGTAGCGGCGAGTGGTGCTTGCCGGGCCACTCTGTTGCCGATCAGCGACCAGAAGTGTTCGATGGGCTACATATCGGGAGAACAGGCAGGCCACGGCAGCAGTGACACCTAGTGGGCCGTGAAAATATGTCGTACGATGCGTGCCACGTGCGGCCGCGCGTTGTCCTGTTGAAAAATGGCCGCTGGCTGGTCCTGCATGTAAGGGAGGACTACAGGCTCCAAAACGTCGGAGATGTAGCGGTGGCTGTTGAGTGTACCGACGATGCGTACCAGAGGGGTGCGGGTGTCATATCCAATTGCGCCCCAAACCATAACGCCAGGCGACGGACCGGTATGGTAATGCATAATGCAGGCGTCATACAGTCTCTAGCCGCGGTGCCGCAACACGTGGATCCGACCATCGTGGTGTTGCAGGCAGGAGCGGGATTCGTTGGAAAAGACAATGTGGTGCCATTCCGTAGTCCAGGTGCAGCGTTCAACGGCCCACTGCCGCCGCACTCGCTGGTGGTGTAACGTCAATGGTAATCGGAGCAATGGGTGCCGTGCGACAGGTCCCCGCTCCTGCAGACGACGTCGAACGGTACGTGCTGACACAGGTTGTTGCGCAACACACCCTAATTCCTACGCTAACGTTCGTGATGTGGCGAAGTGAGCCGTCAATGCCCGCCGCACAACCCGTGCGACAGGTCCCCGCTCCTGCAGACGACGTCGAACGGTACGTGCTGACACAGGTTGTTGCGCAACACACCCTAATTCCTACGCTAACGTTCGTGATGTGGCGAAGTGAGCCGTCAATGCCCGCCGCACAACATGCTGGTCTTCTCGTTCGGTGGTGTGCCGCGGCTGCGGCAATCGCTTACGACGGTCCGTCCGTCCCGCCTGCATCCATCGAATCCATACTCGCCTCACTGTGGCTGGATGTTGTCCCACACGGGTGCCGATGTCTCGGTACGATTAACCGCTGTTGCGATAATCCCCTATTCGTCTTCTGTCGAACTCCGAAACGTGCTGGAATGACTGTCGTATTCTGCGACGAGGCATCAGGAAGCTTCCTACGCACTGGTCCGGCAGCACAACACACTTCCACTACTTACACCCCGCATTCTGTGCACCCTTCTTATAGTGCTTCTCGGTGGCGTGCCGGGCGCACATGATTTGCTTATGCCCTGCAATGCTAATCGTGTGCATGTCCTCTTGCGGGCGACGCATGCTGCGAATTTTAGACCAATCGGACGCTCCCTTCTTGGTGTTGCATCTTGGGTAGCCAGCAGTGTAGTAAAAGTATGGAATTTTCTTATTTCCTATCCCTAAATGTGCATTCAACGAACTGAAAATAAGGAAAAAAACTTAATTTTTTTTTCGAAATCTTTGAGGAAAAATAAGTCTAAATAATGAAGCAACATTCATGAGAAATATTTCTACGAGTACAGAGGCTACTGAATAAGGAATTTTTAGAGCGTCGCGTCTTTTAACAGCAAATACGTCTTTATGTGATAGCTATGTCGTAACATTCGTCCGTTTGTCAGTATAAAATAAAAGGTGACATGGCAATACAGAAATTGTGAATAGCGGAGATGATTACTATACTGGACACGATACTACAGAGGGTGAGTCTAACGTTTTGCAATATTTGGATCACTTTATGTCTTCATACGTACCTTTACGACGAAAGCTGACCAGCATTCAAAGTATAGGCCATCGTGTTGCACCGTCTTTAGCCATCTGTCTGCCAGTTCTTCGATTCAACAGAGGGTGATTCGAGCGTTTTAAAATATTTGGATCACTTTATGTCTTTATACGTACCTTTATGACGAAAGCTGACCAGCATGCAAAGTATAGGCCATCGTGTTGCACCGTCTTTAGTAATCTGTCTGCCAGTTCTTCGATTCAACAGAGGGTGATTCGAAAGTTTTAAAATATTTGGATCACTTTATGTCGTCATACGTACCTTTATGACGAAAGATGACTAGCATTCAAAGTATAGGCCATCGTGTTGCACCGTCTTTAGCCATCTGTCTGCCAGTTCTTCGATTCAACAGAGGGTGATTCGAACGTTTTAAAATATTTGGATCACTTTATGTCGTCATACGTACCTTTATGACGAAAGATGACTAGCATTCAAAGTATAGGCCATCGTGTTGCACCGTCTTCAGCCATCTGTCTGCCAGTTCTTCGATTCAACAGAGGGTGATTCGAAAGTTTTAAAATATTTGGATCACTTTATGTCTTTATACGTACCTTTATGACGAAAGATGACTAGCATTCAAAGTATAGGCCATCGTGTTGCACCGTCTTCAGCCATCTGTCTGCCAGTTCTTCGATTCCGCGGCGCTACCAGGTCTTGACCTTTGAGGCGAACAACTCCTTCACTCCAGCTGCCACCACCTCCTGGTTGTTGAAGTGCCGCCCACGAAGGAAGTGGGTCATGGACCGGGACAGGTAATAATCCGGCGGAACAAGATCCGGAATATGTTCTGGGTGTGGCATCAGTTCGATGCCCTCAAGTTCCTGGAGTTTTGCCCCGGTCGTTCGCGCGGTATGAGGCTGAGCGTTGTTCTGCTGTAGGAGAGCGCACATTATGTTCACCAGTGTCGGGTGCTTCTCCTCCGAATAGGCATACATCCGCTTCAGCTGTTCAGAGTAAAGGTCGGCGTTGATGGTCCGACCATCTGGAACAAATTCGTAATGGATTATCCCCTCGAAATTCCACAAGACGCAGAGCGTCACCTTGTGCTCGAAGCGCCCACGTTTGGCAACAGGTTCAGGAAGCTGGCCACTGCCGTTGTGTGTTAGAATTACGGGAATAGATCCACTTTTCATTGCACGTAAGAATTATCTTGATGAAACGTACATCGCGCGGGTTTTCTAAAAGTTTCCCGCACACTTCCATTCGGCGGTTTGCTTCAGCTGGAATCAGTTCGTTTGGGACAATGCGGCAGCTCCTGTAGACTTTGCTGAAGTCTTGAAGGTGACTACCCACGGTTGTCTGTGATATACCCAGCTCGCCTAATAATTTCCGTGTGCTGGGTTGCCGATTTGGCTCTACGTGCCTTGCAGTGAAGGTTAAGCATTGTGACGTTTGTGGCCGCCACATTCTTGTCTGTTGCCGCAGTGACTCAGCGAGCTGAGCAGAGATTCCACATGACATTTTGTTGCAAACTCGCCCACACATCAGCTGAAATAATTCAAATGATTATTCCAATCACACCAGTGGAAGAGTCCAGGGTCTCCAAGGCCGAAAAAAGGCACTGAAGGTCCACAGAAAAAGTCAAAGCTATGCTTGGCTTTAGCATTTGACCATCGAAAAGTGCTTCTTCATGAATACGCTTCAGAAGGACTAACTGTAAACAAGGAGTACTATCAGGCAGTTCTCGATCGCCTACGAGACGCAGTGTGATGTAAGAGACCTACACTGTCGCAGCAAGGTGAATGGCAGCTACACCGTGACCATGGCCCCGCCCATTCGTCTCACCTCATTCAGGCTGTTTCTTGGCCAATCACTAGATCCCACAATTGAGGCATGTGCCATAACTCCCCAGACACAGCTCCTTGTGACTTTTGGCTGTTCCCAAAAGACAGATGATTGAAAACACAAATGAGATCAAAAAAGAACGTGACGCAGCACCTACTGGCAATACCTAAAAGTGACTTTAAAAAATCGTATGATCAGTGAACAGACCGTTGGAACAAGTGTGTAGTGTCAAAAGGTGCCAGTGGCCGATCCAGCATGAGGCGATTATGGCGATTGCCCTCGCAAAAATATGAAGATAAAATTATTTATTTTCCTGATTAAATTGAATTGAAACAAATGTTTATTAATATAATACTAAAAGAAGCGAACAGCACAATTGTGTTCTATAAATATAAAACTGATAGAAATGGTTGTGAGCAGTTATCGGTCTTGTAAAGTCATACACGTATTGTCGGATTTTTTTTCTTGGCACTAGACGGTAATGGAATCGCCTGATTTTGGGTGCGCAGCAAGCACTTCCCGAGTCTAAACACATGCGATTTGCAGCAAGAACGGAGCAGGTGAAGGGTTCCGTAGCAATCTCACCCTAGGGCGGAATTCTTGTGGAAAGCGTGGCAGTAAACATTGTTTGATCTAAAAGGGGGAAGGACGCATCTTTGTCTTTTAGGTGATTCTCCTTAAGGGAACAGTGAGATCTCTCTCCCCAGCGATTATGTCCCCAGCAAGTAATGTGAGACAACGGGGAGACAGCAATGGAGTGGGTAGGGGATGAACGAAAGGGCGGGACTGCCGTGGTATGGGTCTTAAAATCTTAGCCCCGCAGGGAACAAGTGACTGTAGAAGTTTTTGCCTGTTGTCTCTGAGCATTGGAAATAACCTCCTTCGAAACGTCACGTCTAAAATGCTGCACTCTCAAAAATAGGCGATTCCATTATCATCAAGTGCCAAGTAAAAAAATCCGACTATAAATAAATGTAGGATGTTCAATAAGTTCTAAGCCTAACATAGAAAAACAATTTTTTTTTATCAAAAACGCACCTTTATTTTTCCACATAGTCTCCCCTGACTTGGACGCACTTGTTGAACCGAACATAGAGTTGGCGAATCCCCGCTGCGAAAAACGTTTTATCTTTCTCCTTCAACCAACATTTCGTTGCGTCCTTCAGTTCAGAATGCACCTCTGTTTTTCCACATAGTCTCCCCTGACTTGGATGCACTTGTTGTACTGATAATAGAGTCGGAGGATCTCCGCTGCGAAAAACGTTTTATCTTCTCCTCAAACCAACACTTCCTTGCATCCTTTTTTTTATTATTATTATTGGAGGTTTAACGACCACGGTGAGCAACTCAATCGGCTATGAGCAGTCATCCGTCCCTAATTTAGGGCCACTGGTTCCAGGGAAGGAATAGAGCCAGTGCCGAAAGACAAACGCAACATCCATGCCTCACTGGTATCCGAACCCGGACCCCTTTGGGACGAATGATCAGAGACTATCGCTTAGACCACTGCGCCACCGGGGCGGCCCTCCTTTTGGTTAGAATCATCTGCAACACGCTTACCGAGTTGTTTATTTTTCAGACTTTTGAAGAGGAAAAAGTCACTACGGGAGACGTCAGATGAGTACGGTGGGTGGAAAAGCAGTTGACATTCTTTCAGAGCTTGCATGGAAACATCTACGGTGTGGAATTGGAGCATTGGAAACCAGAACACCCCGTCGCAATATTCTTCCCCGTTTACTCGTGATGTCTTACGGTAATTATCGCAATAGCCCGGCGTAATAGGCAGCGTTCACATTCCTTTTATGAGGCAAACAATCAATTAGCAGCAACCCTTCTTAGTCACAGATGATGGCCGTAGTCTTTCCTGCAGGTAAAACTTTTTTGTTCGAACTTATAGAATTTTTTGTTTTGAGCTTTTTTTGGTGGTGGTGATCCACGATGTTTCCACTGCACGCTGTTTTGTTTAGTATCAGGATTCCAATGGTAAAGCCACGTCTCATCACCAGTCACAATACAGGAATAAAAGTCATCTGGATCGCGGCTAATGCGCTGTCAAGCTGAATCTGGCTTGCTTCAACACGATCATTCTTCATCTCATCTGTCAGCATTCAAGGACCTCATCTGGCACAGTCATTTGACATCCCTAACCTCTCATAAGAAATGGTCCAAACACTGCCGGTACTTATCTTCAGTTACTCAGCAAGCTGTACGACGTAGATTCTGATATTTGACATCACCAAGTCCTCCACTCTTTGGTACATTTCATCTGTGGTCACCTCCACCGAGAATCGTACTTCGCGTGGGTCGCCTTTCAACAAGTCTGTCCCCCGTTTGAGAGAAGCAGCCCATCTTTTGACTGTGATATATAAAGGTGCACCATCTGCGTACACACAGACCATCCGTTCATGAATACTGTGTTGTGTTTCACCTTCCTTTGTCAAAAATCCAATCACTGCTCCGTCTTGCAATTTCATTTGTCACTCATCCTTTGTAACCTTAGTGACTTCAACGCATTGTGGCGCAGTCTCAAATGCTGACATAGCGACGTGGCGTGGCTGTTACATAACTAAGAGATAATGCAATATTTGGGTCATCAACCAACCACTACTTTCAAGGTCAGCTTAAAATTTAATAAACGCCCTTCGTATATATGTGCTATAATATACACGGTCGAGTCACATTATTGTGATCACCAGCTAATATCCAGAGTAACCGCCCTTTGCAGCGCTGACAGCAGCTAGACCGGCTGGGAGTGACTCAATAAGGTGCTGGAAGGTGTTCACAAGTATGTGGAGCCATGCTGACTGCAGTGCATCTGACAGCTGCTGGAGGACTCATAGAGCGAACAACACGATGGGGGTGGTCTCACAGATGCTCAATTGGGTTGACGTCTGGGGAATTAGGGGGCCAGGGAAGTACTTTGAAGTCTTCATCGTGCTCTTCCAACCACTCTCGGACATTTCTAGCTGTGTGACACGTCACATTGTCGTTCTGGAAGATCTCATCCGCCGCCGGGAAGACAATCAGCATGTACGGGTGTACGTGGTGTGCAAGGATGGATTCATAACGACTTCGGTCCATAGTGCCTTCCACAAGTATGAGTGGACGCAGGAAATGCTACGAAAACATTCCATAGGCAATAACGCTGCTCCCAACAGCTTGTGTTTTCCAACAAAGGTTGAAGAGTGTTTGTTCTCCAATGTTTCTCGCCTTATACGCCAATGTCCATCCGTTCGATGAAGCAGAAAACGTGACTCATCAAAGAAGGCAATCCTTTGCCAATCAGCGCAGGTCCAATTCCGATAGTGCCGTGCAAATGTAAGCCTTTTCTACCGATGCGCCTTCGTTAGCATAGGTGCAGTGACCATCCGTCTGCATCGGAGCCCCATACGCCGCAAGGTTCACTAAACTGTCGTTTTAGACACACTTCATGTAGCCTCCTGGTTCATTCGGCCAGTGAGGTGCTCCACTGCATGTAGCGTGACGATCGGTCCTCACGCACCCTCGAAGCCGACGTTCACCTCTCACATCAACAGGACGAGGTGCTCCACTGCATGTAGCGTGTCGATCGGTCCTTACGCACCCTCGAAGCCGACGTTCACTTCTCACATCAATGGGACGTGGTGCTCCACTGCATGTAGCGTGTCGATCGGCCCTTACGCACCCTCGAAGCCGACGTTCACTTCTCACATCAATGGGACGTGGTGCTCCCCTGCATGTAGCGTGTCGATCGGCCCTTACGCACCCTAGAAGCCGACGTTCACTTCTCACATCAATGGGACGTGGTGCTCCACTGCATGTAGCGTGTCGATCGGTCCTTACGCACCCTCGAAGCCGACGTTCACTTCTCACATCAATGGGACGTGGTGCTCCACTGCATGTAGCGTGTCGATCGGTCCTTACGCACCCTCGAAGCCGACGTTCACTTCTCACATCAATGGGACGTGGTGCTCCACTGCATGTAGCGTGTCGATCGGTCCTTACGCACCCTCGAAGCCGACGTTCACTTCTCACATCAATGGGACGTGGTGCTCCACTGCATGTAGCGTGTCGATCGGTCCTTACGCACCCTCGAAGCCGACGTTCACCTCTCAGATCAATGGGACGTGGTGTTCCGCAGTTTTCACACCGCTTATTCGCAATAGTGCCATTTCGCCCATCACGATACACTTTAACCACAGCAGCACGTGAACAGTACACAAACTGTGCTGTTTCAGAAACACAGCATCCTTTGGCCCGAAAGCCGATAACCATCCCTTTTGCAAATCTGATAAATTGCTCCTTTTATCCATGACAGCAACGAGTGATATGTTTTCAGAATGCCTACAACACACCTTATATACCCTCCAAGTCAGCTCAGAACACATGCCTTCT
This sequence comes from Macrothele yani, assembly GCA_039090855.1. Taxonomy (NCBI): domain Eukaryota; kingdom Metazoa; phylum Arthropoda; class Arachnida; order Araneae; family Macrothelidae; genus Macrothele; species Macrothele yani. The sequence continues at coordinate 41,627,961 of CM077004.1, forward strand.
TTCATTGGCTACGCGCTGTTGATGTCAAAAGTAGGACGTGGTCACAATGATGTGACTCGACTGTGTATACACACATGCTATGATACATGAAATTTAGCTTTCGTTTTTCTATATGAATCAAATCTCCCTTACCCTCCCCGTTCCTTTCTTCTGAATCAAATTGCCTCTTCCATTCCTTTGTTCTGGATCCGCCTTTGGAAGGTGCCAGCCTTGAAGTGAACTATAACAGAACATAATGGTTTACTTAGGTTCTTTTCCTACCACTAGATCAGGTACTATTTGATCAGAACTTGTATCTCTTCAGGTTTGCTGCTTTTTTTTTTTAATCTGTCACATCACGAATTTTGCGCCCATCGTTGGAAATGGCATTGATGGTAGTTGAACGCTAAGGAACACGGTTTAATATTCAGTATTCCTTTTAAAGTTTTTAAACGTTTTTCAACACCAGCAGTAATTACGAAAACGAGGACTATTCTTACCGCACATAGAATCTCTCTATTCTAAAAAAAGGTAACTGCTGCTGCCGCCGCCGCTGTTTTAGGAATTTCGCGACAATCGCGCTTTCCTAGCTTGCCGCGCAAAAAGTATTGAACAAAAACGTGAAAATTACATCGTTTGTAGAAAATTGTTCGGAGAACACGCTGAAATAAATCGATTTTCAATTCTGGTGATACTTCAAAAGTTATTGTATTTCAAAGTTAAGACAAGCAAGCAAAGTGCTATCAGTTTGCGTTTCGGACACACTAACAGCAACAGGACCGTGAAACTTTGTAGGCATCCATGGCCTAAATTTTGCACTAGTCGCTCTTTTTCGAATCTCGATTTAGTTTACGAGAAATAAATTTTTAAATTTCACAAAATTCTTTATTTCGCGATGGGATCTATTTTAGAAAACTGATACATGGCAAACTATAAATCATAACGCATTGCAATTTTTATAGCAAAAACTCACAACTTTCATCCCTTTTTTAAAAAAAAATAAAAAAAAATTTCTCATTTGAAGCATTTTTTAAAGACACAAAGGAAAGGAACGAAGGGCTTCCTCTGTCTTCAGCGGTAACCACACAGGAAGTTCTGGTCCCGTGACCTGCTGCCATGGTGACGCAGCTATTATTTTTAGCACTCTCCTTTCATTGGGTGAAAGGATAGGCTGCAATCAAACTGATAATGACGCAATGCTTAATCATATAGCGACGCTTTTAAAGTTCGGCGTTTTCGGCCGTTAGAAAATAAAAAAATAAAAAAATGGTGGCTATGGAACATTTCTCTGCTTGAAATTTTCGCGAATTGTTAGACCACTTCTACGCGACCTGAAGATTTGAAAATTGTCATGGTGATAGGTCTTAAGTTCCGAATACCTAGAAGAGTCCGAAAACAAAAAAAATTAAAATAACGGCTTTGGAACATTCTCTGTTTGAATTTTTCGCAAATTATTCGACCACTTCTCCATAAACTTGAAATCTGAAAAACGGCATGCTGATAGTCCTTAAGATCCGGATACCTGAAAAAATCTAAAAACCAAACAGTTCAAAAGGGAGGCTCAGTTTTACTGTTCAAAATGCTGATAGGTTTAAAGATAATTATGCCAGAAACGTTGAAATGCTGTAAAAATTATATAAAATTTTGATTTAAAATTAAGGGGCGCCAAAGCCTGATCCGTTTTACGTCAGACCGTTTGCACTGACGTCACGATCCAGTTCTAAATCGTGAAACAGTTACGGAACTTAGATTACTTTTCTTTCCCTTAATTACGAACTTTGCATTTCTTTAGTTTTATGTTCAAAAAATTATAGACTCACCGTTCGAAGAACGGGCATAACTGCTAGCGTTAAAACATTTCTTTCTCTTCGGCATGAAAAGCTAATTCCACTAAAGTTTCAGGACAGCTTAAAATGGAGTTGAGACTAAGCAACATTTTTCGTTCAAATTTAAACTTACTCTCTTTTAAGATTAACATTTTGGTAACACTTTTAATGTCTGACTTTTCAGTCGTATCTATAAGGATTTTCTGTAAATAGATCAAATTTGAAAATTTATCTAAATAACTCACTATCATCGACAATTGAAATCCCATTTTGCCGTCTATTTGGAGAAATTCAGTTGAGTATTTAGTCTTTTCTTTTAGGGGGATGATATGACCCCTTTACAAATACCAACCCCCAACAGAGAGATCTGAAAAAAATTTCAGACTGGAGTACTGAAAAATAGGCTGAGGGGTGTTTAGAACCCCCCAGCAGGTCAAGAGAGTCCTCGTTATCATCAAAAGCCACTCTTGATTCGTTCTTGATTCGTTTCTTGATCAAAGAACTGAAGTTTCTCTTTTCTTTCTTTTATTTACACTGAAGTGCCAGAAAAACTGGTGCACCAGTCTAATACTTGGTAGGTCCCCCACGGGAGCGTAGGACTGCAGAAATACGACGGGGCATGGACTCCACTAGCTTCTGGAAATATGCTGTAGGCAATGCACACCATACTTCCTACAGAGCGTTCCACAATTCGGGTGCATTCCGAGGTCTCGGATTCCTCTGTTCGATAGCGCATTGCATGGCATCCCAAATGTGTAATATCACGTTCAGATCTGGGGACTTGGGTGGGAATGGCAACACCCCAAACTCAGATGAATGCTCCTCTAACCATAATGTGGCGTCCCGACACTTGTGTTGTCCTGTTGGTAAAGGCCCAACCCATCAGCATGAATGCAGGATATGAACGGGTGTACCTCATCAGAAAGGATGCGCACATAGCATTGGCCGGTCACAGACGTTTGTAGACGTACCAGGGGTCCCAGTGAAGTCCAGCTAAACACACCCCATACCATTACGGACCCCTCACCACCCGGCACAGTTCCCTGTTGACAGGCGGGATCCATGGCTTCATGGGGTTTACGCCACACACGAATGCTTCCATCTGTCCGATACAGTTGGAAACACGACTCGTCAGACCAGGCTACTTGTTTCCACTCATCAAGTGTCCAGTGGCGGTGTTGCCGTGCCCAAGCGAGGCGCATAGCTCTGTGTCGTCCACCCATCAAGGGGACTCGAGTTAGGCGTCAGCTCCCAAAGCCAATATCGTGCAGAGTACGTTGCACAGTCCGGACGCTGATGCTTGCTGAGGCTCCAGCATTGAATTCCGATTATACCTGCATTGAATTCGGATTATACTTTGCACGCCTATAGCGTGAAACGATTCTTGACAGCCGGCGATGGTCACGTTCACCCAATGTCTTTTTACGGTCACACTGGCATCGTAGGTTGGAGATTTTGCCAGAATTCTTGTAGTCACGGTACACCCTTGCAATGGTCGTCCGTGAAAATCCGAACTTCGTTTCTACCTCCGAAATACTATGGCCCATCTCACGAGCGCCAACTATGACACCGCGTTGAAAATCGCTTAAATCGTTATTACTTGTGATTCTCATGCCAAAAATAGCTCTGACAGCTGGCAAGGATATCTATCGTTTTATATACGCACTGGCGGACTCAATCTAGTACGTGCATAGGTGACGTTGCTATGTATTTTGCATAAGCTCGTCTGTACCAGTTTTTCTGGCACTTCAGTGTATATATCACTTTAATCGGCTTTTTTCCGTTTTATTCCACACTGCGACGTATGGTTCTTTTTTTATCTCAGATACTCAGTCAAGTATTTCTGTCGATCATACGAGTAATAGCTGCTTGCCGTCCGTTTCACTGAAGTTTTATACACGGTCAAGTCACATTATCGTGACCACCAGCTAATATCCAGAGTAACCGGCCTTTGCAGCGCTGACAGCAGCTAGACGGGCTGGGAGTGACTCAATAAGGTGCTGGAAGGTGTTCACAGGTATGTGGATCCATGCTGACTGCAGTGAATCTGACAGCTCCTGGAAGGTGCGTGGTGGAGGATCCATAAAGCAAACAACACTATCGAGGCGGTCCCACACATGAGCAATTTGGTTTACGTCTGGGGAATACGGGGGCCTGGGAAGTACTTTAATGTCTTCATTGTACTCTTCCAACCACTCTCGGACATTTCTAGCTGTGTAACACGTCGCATTGTCGTGCTGGAAGATCTCATCCGCCGCAGGGAAGACAATCGGCATGTATTGGTCTACGTGGTCTGCAAGGATGGATTCATAACGAATTCGGTCCATAGTGCCTTCCACAGGTATGAGTGGACGCAAGGAATGCCACGAAAACTTTTTCCAGACCATAACGCTGCCCCCACCAGCTTGTGTTCTTCCAGCAATGGTTGAAGAGTGTTTGTACTCCGATGTTTTTCGCCTTATGCGTCAATGTCCATCCGTTGGATGAAGCAGAAAACGTGACTTATCGGAGAAGGCAATCCTTTGCCAATCAGCGGAAGTCGAACTCCGATACTGCCGTGTAAATGTAAGCTTTTTTCTGCCGATGCATCTCCGTTATCATAGGTGCAGTGACCATCCGTCTACATCGGAACCCCATACATAGCAGTGCTCGCTGAACTGTCGTTTTAGGCACACTTCCTGTAGCCCAATGGTTCATTCGGCCACTGAGTTGTTCCGCTGTAGTGTATCGATCGGCCCTCACGCACTTTCGCAGCCGACGTTCACCTGTTACATCAATGGCACGTGATGCTCCGCGGTTTCCACGTCGCTTATTCGCAATGGGGCCATTTCTCCAATCACGATTGACTTTAATCGCAGCAGCACGCGAACAGTTCCCAAACTGCGCTGTTTCAGAAATACTTCCGCCCTTGTCTGAAAGCTAATAATCATCCCTTTTTTACAAATCCGATAAATTGCTCCTTTCATCCATGACAGCAACGAGTGATATGTTTTCAGAATGCTTACAGCACACCTTGTATACCCTCCAAACCAGCTCCTGACACGTGCCTTCTTTCATTGGCTAAGCGCTGTTGACGTCAAAAGTAGGAAGTGGTCACAATAATGTGACTATACTGTGTATAATAGTTTTAAAAGCAATGAGCCAAAGTCACGTCTTGCTCCTAATCTACGGCTTGCCGCCCCGGTGGCATAGTGGTCTAAGGCGTTGGCCTCTGATCATTCGTCCATAAGGGGTCCGGGTTCGAATCCCGGTCAGGCATGGATGTTGTGTTTGTCTTACGACACTGGCTCTCTCCCTTCCCTGGAACCAGTGACCCTAAATTAGGGACGGGCGACTGCTTATAGCCCATTGAGTTGCTCACGGCGGTCGTTAAACCTCCAATCAAAAAAAAAAAAAAAATCTACGGCTTCCTTATCTTGTATTTTCTGTTATTCCAAGCTTTATGCTCTTAAGAGTTTCCTGTAGTGTAAATACGTATTATCATTGTTTAGGGCCCATGTGACTATTACAAAAATGTTATTGGATATAACATGTGACTATTACAAAAATGTTATTGAATATAACATGTGACTATTACAAAAATGTTTCCGTGGACGAAAACGTAAGACATCACCACAAACTGATAATAAGGAAAAGTGTAATATGTCCATTAATGACATATCAGAACTTGCAGAGAGAATTAGCAGTTGTGGGTGTACAGATACACTCATCCACAGTGCGCCGCAGACTATTAGAAGCTGGACGACCTGCGAGAAGACCTGTAAAAAAACAGCTCCTGACAGCTTCAATGAAGAAGAAACGCTTGCGATGGGCGAAAAATATAATCACTGGATTTCTGGTGATTATAAAAGACTGGTGTTTAGTGGTGAGGTCAATATTTTTGTCCAAGGACAGAGAAATTCTGTTGTACGATGGAGTAAAGGTGAACCGGTCCGGGAAGCATTGCAACAGGAGGTGAAACACCCAGTTAAAAAGATGTTTTGAGGATGTTCCATCTTTGTGTGACCTGGAAACCTTCGTCCTATTGAGGGAATGATGAATGCCGATAAATATTGTGAAATAATAAAACGGACGGTTATTCCAGAGATGGAGAAATGCTTCAATGGGGTGCATGGCATATTTTAGCATGACCTTGCCACACTTCCAAAAAGTGAAGGTAGAGATGAAAGAAAAGATTGACATTCTAGAGTGGCCTGGAAATTCACCTGATCTCAATCCCATTGAAAATATGTGGGTCATTGTGAAATCTAGGGTCAAAAAGACTAATTGTTCAACAGTGAAAGATCTCATTTCGAACATTATTCATGTGTGGTACCATGACCCGGAACTGAAAGTTTTTTTGTCAGAAACTAATGCATTCAATGCCAAAACGTGTTAAACAAGTTATTGCAGCCAAAGGTGGCCACATAAAATACTAGACAGCTTGTAGTCCATATGGAAGGTATGCAATAAATGTTGAAATCTAACCTTGTCTCAATTAATTTGCAAACCACTGTATTATTCAGTTTGAAGTCTATCTTCCTTGAAAAAGTCATCTGATTGATGTGCGAAAGCTTGGAACCTTTGATTTCTATTCTACGCCAAAAAAATTGTGATCATTAGCATAGTTATACTACTTTGATAACTGAGCTAAGTTTGCATTAATTCCTTTTATGGAGCAACTTTCAAAAGATATCATTTGGCTACGGTGAGAGAAAGAGAAATATATAGGACAGGTAGAAGCATAGAAAGAAGAGGGGGACTCGAAGGAAGTAGAATTTACTCAAAAGAAGTAGACTTTTTCAAGCAGTAAATTAACATGGACGATATATCCCTACTGTCTTAAATACTATGTGTTTTTTCTTTCTTTAAATCACCACGGACATTGGACACGTTTGGGTGAACAAATAGAGCAAAAAAAACGCCATATAGATTAATTGCATCGCTAGCTTATTCATAATCTTTGACAGATCCTCTTTCCGTTTGTAACAGTTCCCATTATGGGTCAGATTTTCGAACAGAGTGGAATTGTCCTGAATATATATTCGCGGATAACATATGCACCATAATGTTCTTAACCATTAATTATTTCCCAGAAGACGCTGTGTTTAATGATGAGCTCGGTTCATTGTGGAGATTAGCAGTCCAGACTTTCGTTCGTTTCACGGGGTATTCTTAAAATCGCCGCTCTGTAGAATGAGGTAATTAATGACGAACGTCCTTCTCTGTCTTAATGACCTTTAGTCTGGGCAACTACGCATCCTCCAGTGCTCTCTGGTTATCGCTCTATCCCAGTGTATTGCTCACAGTACGCCATTAGGCCTTAATTACCAGGCATTTAAATAAGACGGGAGATCACAATAATAAGGACTAAAAATCTCTCTGTCTCTCTTTTCTAAAGCTTTGTCAGAGATCTAACGACCACTGCCTAATTTATCTGGAATATCCTGATTTAACGATGATGAGAAAGCGTTTTCAAAATGAAATAGATTTTGCAGTGACTTTTAATTGAAAAGCTGGCCTCGAAAAAAAATTTTGGGACTCTACAGATTTATAAGAGAATAAGTTTGAAAGTTTTTTGCCGGAATTTTTTTATATATATTTTATTATTAGAAACATTTGTATTACGTAGATGAAAGATGAATACGCCGCCCCGGTGGCTCAGTAGTTTAAACGATGGCTTCTGATCATTCGTACGAAAGGGGTCCGGGTTTGAATCCCGGTGGGGCATGGATGTTTTGTTTGTCTTACGGCACTATCTCTCTCCATTCCCTGGAACCAGTGACCATAAATTAGGGACGGGAGACTGCTTATAACCCATTAAGTTGTTCGTTAAACCTCCAATAAATGTATATTGGGTTGTCGGAAAAGTCATGACGTATTTTGGCACCCGGTGGCGGTTGGGCAGTTTTGGAAGTACTAGAGGCACGCGCAGCTCTGTTATCGCTATGGCATTCGACAGGTGCCAGTTCTAGCTGCAGTCTAAAAGGAATAGTGAGCGATGTGGTTGATTTGCGGAGATTTGACATCAAGTTGTAGATGGATGACCAAACTGTGCATTTTCGCCATATTTTACTGTTTTACTTCTGTAAAAGGAAGAACGCGCGTCAAGCTTGTGAAACGTTACGTAAAGTGTACGGTGATAATGCTCTACAAGAACGTCAGTGCCAGCGGTGGTTTGCAAAATTGCGTGCTGGTGATTTTGACCTCAACGATGTTCCTTGGTCCGGGAGGCCAACTGAGGTTGATGACGACCAAATCAAGGCATTGATCGAGTCAAACCCACGTTACACGACACGAGAGATTGCAGACACATTGCACATCCATCATTCAAGCGTTCACGACCACCTTAAGAAGCTGGGATACGTAAGCAAGCTCGATGTATGGGTTCCTCATGAACTCAAAGAAGCTCAATTGACGGCACGTATAAACATCTGCAATATGCTCATTAAACGTGAGGGAAACGATCCTTTTTTGAAGCGACTGATAACTGGTGACGAAAAGTGGATTGTGTACAGCGATGTGCTGCGCAAACGGTCTTGGTCCTGACGTGCTGCTTCGCCTCAAATGACATCCAAAGCAGACATTCATCAGCGGAAGGTTCTGGTCACAGTGTGGTGAGATTTTAAAGGTGTCGTGTTTTTCGAGCTCCTACCACGGAACCAAACGATCAATTCGAATATGTATTGTCGGCAATTGGACAGTTTGAACGAATCCATCATCCAGAAACGTCCAGAGCTCGTTCATCGTAAAGGTGTTGTGCTCCATCACGACAACGCGAGACCACACACAAGTTTGATCACCCGCCAAAAATTATTGGAGCTTGGGTGGGATGTGTTGCCACACCCAGCATACTCGCCTGACCTTGCGCCGTCAGACTTCCTCTTGTTTCGCTCTCTTCAACAGCCCTTGCGTGGTATAACGTTCAATTCAGATGAGGCTGTAAATCAGCACCTTGTATAGTTTTTCGCCACGAAAGACAGGTCCTTCTATGAACGAGGCATTCTGCAGCTCACTGAAAGATGGCAAAAGGTTATCGAACAAAACGGGCATTATATCATTGACTGATCTTTGTTCTTTTTATCAATAAATGACCTTTGCAAAACATGGCTAAAATACGTCATGACTTGAATGATTTAAGCACGTCTTATGTAAAAAAAAGGTATGTGCTTATAGAATCACTTTGTCAGTCCGCCTGTGGACACGATATCTCTGCAACTATATGTACGATTTAAAAAATTATTTTTACATTGGAAAGCTCGACACGTGAAAACGATGATCCTTGCATTCCGGGGTTTTTTTTTCGGTGTACAACTTCATCGCTAGAATGCGCAAATGCAGATGCTATGGAATTCAAAGTACATTTTATTCCATATATTTGCTTCTAAAAATCCAATTGAAAAACTTCTTTCTTCCTTTCGATGTCATTTGTAACGAAAACTATTTTGGGTGCAGCTTCTTCTTCAAGTAATGTATAGGTTTTCCGGTAGGGCCACAAAGGTAAATTGCAATTTCCCCGATATCTGTGTTTCTGATTTCGTAAACTACTTTTGCATCGGATACAGCTCCCTGTTGGCAAATGTTCTACGTATAATTTCTGTTGTATGTTAGCGTCCTTTGCTCGGTCCTCTTATTTTCATCGAACACCTGCTGCAAGTGTGTTTACGATTGCGTTGATGCCGAGCAGCCAGCAAGCGGTGTGTTGCAAAGAATTATGGGATCACAACCCTGGACAATTGACACAGTGAAGAGCGAGGAGACAGGATGGCGTCGTCGCTTTGCTGTGTGTGAACACGATATTTGTTGTTCTTACAAAAGCTCTCTAAAAGAGTGATGATAAAAGGATTCTCGCTGGAATAAGCTGTGTGTTGTGTGTTGTGTGAACTTCCTAAAAGGAATATTAATCATGGTAAGACTGTTTAAAATAGACTAAATAGAAGGCAAAGTTCGTTGTAAACAATAACGCATTCGTTCTATGTTTATTATATATCCGTGAACCATCATTAGTGTCTTAGTTGTGTGTTTAGTCAAGAATAAATAACGAAAAACGTAAATCAGGAGTCTGTCGATTATGAACATAGTTACCGTTGCAAATCATTTCTTAGTTTTTTTAACTTACACCATCAAGTTCTCAATTTTGATAGGGAATAATTTGCCCACCAGAGGGCGTAACTGTTTTTTTCTATTTTTCATGTATTTTCAGCAAAATCTACACTTCTGAAAACTTGATTAAAAAAATTCTTTCGTGGACTAATACAGCTCATCTCGGTCAACATTTCGAGAATACCTTCTGCTTAAAGTAATGCATAGTTTTCCTCCAGAGGGAGTAGATGATTAACTTATTTGTGCCGATATCTCTGCTGCTAACTTTCCAGTTTGAAAAATTATTTCTCTACGGGAGATGTTTCTTTACGGGGAGATGTTTCTCATTAAATTTTAAATTTTTCTTAATGAATATGTGAGCCACTAGACGGCGGAAGTTCATGTTTCCGTTTACGGCACGTTTGCAGCAATATCTGCGGGAGTAAAAACCCGACTGAAAGAAATTACATTTCGGTCAGAGACTGCTAACTATAAAAACATTTTGTGTGCATTTCCTTCCTAAAATAATGTACATTTCCGCCGCTAGGGAGCGCAAATGCTTTATCTAAAATGTTTTTTTCTTCTTTTTTGTTTATCCATATCTCTGCTTCTAAATGTCCGATTTAAAAAAAAACTTTTAACATCGGATGCCGTTTACTTGGTGGAAAACTTTAGGTTTGTATTTGAGGTGTTCTTTGTAGTCCGTAGTTCTGTCTCTAGGTGGTGTTTATGTGGTTCTGTTTGCAACTGCATCTCCGCTTCTTAAAACTCTCTTCTGAAATTTCCTTTTTACGCTTTTCAACCGTAGGTTGAAGAAACGTATATGTTCCCGCTTTGCTTTTCTGTCTGTTCGTCCTTCCGTCCGCACGACAACTCGCGTAAAAATGGTTCGATTTCGATAAAATTTTAGTATGTGGTAGGGGACCATCTTACAACGAACCCTATTGAAAATGGGCGAAATGGAGTCAAAGTTTAGAACATAGGAGCGGGATCCATTCCATTGCCCGTATGCGTCAAAACGTATGTAAAAATGCCTCGTTTGCGACAAAACTTTATTATGTTGTTCCGGAAGTATACTGAACCTGTTGAATATAATCGAAATAGGGGTCAAAGGTCAGGGTACAGGAACGAGATTTATTCCACAGCCATTATCCTCATAACTTAACTAAAAATGCTTCTATTGCGACAAAACTTTAGTATGTTATTCCGGAGGTATACTGAACCAATTCTATTTAATATCATCGAAATGGGGTCAAAGGTCAGGACACAGGAGAGAGATTTATTCCACAGCCATTTTCCTCATAACTTGAGTAATGATTTCTGGTATGTTGGAAAGCGTATCATAATCAATGCATTGCATGATTTTTCTAACTTGTTTAGTGTATGCCATTCGCCACAATAAAGATAGAAAACATTATCCTTTTTAAACAATGCACAGTTTTCCCGCTAAAAAACTTTTCTCTCTATCTGTGCTTCCGGGAAACGAATTTTAAAAGTTTAATTTCGTTAGTATATCTTTTGCCATGAAGAATACCTTTCTCACTATCTCTGCTTCCGGGAAACGAATTTTAAAAGTTTAATTTCGTTAGTATAGCTTTTGCCATGAAGAATACTTTTTGCCTGTTTTCAACTTTTCCACTACGCAAAATTGTTCCGCTAGGGAGCGTAAAGTTATATAATGTTTCCTTCTATATTTCTTCTTTTAACTGCTCGATTTGAAAATCTCTGATTCTGATAACTTCTTTTTTCTATGAGAGAAATTTTGTGTACCATTTGTTAATTTTCGTAACGTACTTTTTAGACGCAAGTGGAGGGGAGGAGTAAATAGCTGTTTCTATTTCTGGATGTTTGATCTATTGTAGAAATCCGTTTAACTTCTATTTACTAACCGGTTCCATTGACTATGTACAACTTTGTTAAATTTTATTCGCGTCGGAAAAGATTCAATACAACCGAAAATTGGGTGTCATCTTCCGTTTTCATCTTTTGGGGGCAATAATGCATTTACTGTCATGCGAATACAAACATGCGTTTTTTTATTAACTTGCCTTTTTTTATGTACTCGTGCTTATAATATCACTATGTCCATCTGTTTGTGGGCACCATATCTCTACAACAGTGGCGTATCTTGAGTCCTAGACCTGGGTTATCTCACCCCCACCAACACTCCACAGTACTGTTTTTTTAATTGCGAAATTTAATTTTAAGTAATAGAAGTAACTTATTTTAGGTACATGCTATTGCTAACATGATACCAAATAATTATGACGATTAGGATTTGAATACTTTATTTGTATATGAACTCCATTCTTCTTTCCTTTTGTGTGAACTTGAGTGTTACGTTTTCGTAAAAAATATCTTCCGAGCAGTTTTTCATATTTAGAAAGAATGTTTCTTCTCTATTGACAAATCAGCCAAGTTGCTCGAATGCACATATCCTTGTGTGGCTCTAAGATGTATCTTGATTCTTTTTAATGCAGAAAAACTTTTTTCGACAGTTGCAGTTGTTGGTGGAAACTTTAATAATACGTCTGCTAATTTGTACACCTCACTAAACATTATTATGACGTGCCTGCACCGCAGGACGCACATGAGAGGAAGGCAAATAGCAGTGAGAGCGCATGTCCGCGTAGCTCAGTTGGTAGAGCGACTTATTCCGGAGTGAGGAGACGCTGATTCGATGACCGGCGTGGACAAACTTGTACGTTATATTGGCGCCCAAACTTCCAAGATGACCCGGCTGTTAAGTTTCTCGCAATGATGTGACGTTCTTTCCACACGGCGAGACAGGAAAAATGAGAATCCCTTCTTCAGTGCTTCGAAAAAATAAATCAGTGTGATGTTACGTTCCACAAACCAAATTGTCTGGGATTTCTCAAATGCACGTTCTTCATTGGATGAATGCCAACAGCGACACATGGACCCGGCTGACCCGTGGCCATGCCCCCGGCTTTTTTCCGGGGGCGGGGGTGAATTCGACGTACCTGCACCGCAGGACGCACATGTGATAAAGGCAGATAGCAGTGAGTGTACATATCCGCTTAGCTGAGTTGTTAAAGCGACTTAGTCCGAAGTGAAGAGACCCGTGTTCGATGCCCGGAGCGGACGAACTTGTACGTTATACTATGTCCAATTTATTCAACTTTATGTAACAAGTAATGTATCTTACTGATTTGTTTTTGTATTCATCAAGGGAATAAAACACCTTATAACGAAGTAAATTTCTTCGTCATTTTTGGTCCACGCCGGGGATCGATCCCGAGTCCACTTATTCCGGAACAAGTCGCTCTACCAACTGAGCTACGCAGACTTTCTTTCTCGCTGCTATCAGCCTTTATGTCGTGTGCGTTCTGTGGGGCAGGCACGTCCCCCCCCCCCCAAGGGCCGGGGGCATGGCCCACGTGTCAGCCGTGAGCATGAATCGTTGCAGGCAGCCTTCCGCTGTAGAACGTGCACTTGAGAACTCCCAGTCAATCTGGTGTGTGGAATACAACATCACACACATTTATTTTTCGAAGCGCTGAAGAAGGGATTCTCTTATTTTTCTTGTCTCGAGGTGTGGAAAGAACATCACACCATTGCGAGATCTTGAACGGCCGGGTCATCCGGGAAGTTCGGGCGCCATTATAACGAAGTAAATTTCTCTGTCATTTTTGTTTCACGCCGGGGATCGAACCCGAGTCCACTTATTCCGGAACAAGTCTCTACCAACTGAGCTAAGCAGACGTTCGTTTTCGCGGCTATCTGCCTTTATGTCGTGTGCGTCCTGCGGGGAAGGCACGTCACAACCTTCAGTTTATTTTTAAGTCGAGCTGTATCAAAATTTGAAGCATATAGTTCTTTAAGTTCTGACAGTAGATGTTCAAGGAAGCTTTCAAAAAATTTATCAAAACAGTTCGAATCCAACAAAGCCACGAATTTAAAATATAATATCACTGATTTTAATTCATTGACACTTCACAAAAACTGAAATAACTCTCGCAAAACACGTGCTGTTGCAGGCGGAAGCGAGCGAGTGGCTGAGTTAGTCAAAGTCTTCTCTTTTCTGAGAGAACCATTGCGCAAAGCCATTCCCATCCATACGCTCATTCACGTTGTCATGGAAACGCTAGTAGACAATCGAATCGAAGGTCTTCGGATCAGTTGGGTTTTCATCGCCAGACTAAGTCAAAGAAGCAAATCCGCACGTGTTTTTTGTTTCTTTTTTTTTTTTTTTCAGCTAAAGCATCGGCTTGTCTAATACCGTTGCTAATTGGCTTTTATTTGTGCATTCTCTGGGCTTCACAGCTAGACTAGCTAGCATCCAATATACGCCACTGCTCTCCAACCATTAGCCCTATTTGAAAAATTCTTTTTGCGGTCTCAAGCCTAGATTGCGAGATTGTTGATCCATACATAAGTTTCAACTTTTGACGATGCATAATCTCGGCGCTATGGGGCGTAAATGCATATTCTACAAAATTCAATATATATTGATGCTTTCTACGATTGCTTTAAAATACCGATTAGGAGTATTATTCTTACCTTTCGATACCTTGTATTACTGAGCAGAGGCGTAAGTAGTGTGAGGGGCCTGTCCCGGGCAAAGCTCAAGAGAAGGCGCAAAAATCACTGCTTGCAATCTGATTAAAACTGCAATTGAAACTTCTTTACCAGTTTCGGGTGCATTTAAAATTGGAATTTCTTCCTCAAAATGTTCAAGAGATGTTATTGGCTCACATTCAAAAACGAAGGCGTGGTTGTTGAGTGCAAGATGGTACACACAGAACGTCATACATAACGCCCTCGTTCCCTTACAGCGAATCATATTACCCCAGCAGCTGCATAATCAAGTCGGAACTGGCGAAGCAATTTGTGAAAGCATTGAATCCTGATGGACAAACAGTTCATTCGCTTAATGTTCCGAAATCTCTCGGATGTCAAAGTAAAAGGTGATATATTTGTGGAAGCCACAGATAAAAGCAATGTTGACCTCAGAAGAACTGGAGAGAAAAATGACTGATGTTGAAGAGGATGCGTGGTAGTCATTCCGTCTTGTTTTGGCTGAATTTCTTGGAAATACGAAGAGCGCCGACTGCAGATCAGATCAGAGCATATGTAGAGGATTTTAGGAAGGGAGTGTCTGACCCAAGGTCTTAAACAACCCTTAGAAATAGGAAGCGAAGAGGTTTGGGCTAGAGTGTCCGATAGGAAAGTCACACGGAAGCGAGGTAGAAAGGGGAAGAAGACGCCCTTATTTATTACCGGGGAGCTAGCACCCGGGGCCCGACGGTTTAACGTGCCCATCCGACGCACGGCGGATATTCAGTGGTTCGAGCGTTCGTACCTACCTGGGATCGAACCCGAGTTCTTCTGCGTGGCAGTCACGAACGTTGACCACTAGGCCACCCGCGGCCCTTGCACCGACTACAAACATCTTGTGGAGAATTTAGTAAACAATTTTGGAAGAATGGGGTGTCGAATATTAAAGAAACTTCATTACTTGCATTCACACACGATGGTGATTTTTTCAGAGAAAATTTGGGAACAGTGATTGATAAACATGGTGAGAGGTTTCATCAAAATATGCGAAATATGGAAAAGAGATATCAAGCAAGATAAGATGAAGCCATGATGGGAGACTGAATCTGGAATTTGATGCACCATGCTGGTGGTGTTCATAACAGGCAAAGGTGCTCCAAAATTACTTTATAGGACAGATATACTTCTTCTCTTTGTTTCAATTCTTGCTGTGCATTGAGAGTATTCATGATTTGTACTCTCTTACATCCCTTATCCTATTGCCTAGTGCATTGAAATACACGTCGTAAATTATAAAACTGCATAGATTTTGGAGTAGCGTACATTATGGCTGAACTATCGATGGTGTTCCAAAACTAGCGTTAATTTTGCAATCCTCGAACCAAAATTAATAACGAAACATAAAAATATTCAAGGTAAACACGCAATTGTTCGGATTTTGTTGCACAGTGTGGTGCTTTGCCTGAAGTAGGTTAAAATGGAACCAGTTCAATTGTTTTTCACCCCCTTTGAAGTCACACCTCGCTTATCGGGACTTCATTAACATTGGACGTCGAAGTGAACACGTGGTTTTATCACTTACAGAGCTTTCTCATCAATCTTTCATCCAATTCCCTTGGCGCCTTGTTCCAGACTAATCATCGGAAATCTTCGTAAGTGACACGTGGTCTTGTAAGTTACAAAGATTTTGAATCAATCTTTCATCCAATTTCCGTGGCGTCCTGTTCGAGACTAATCATCAGAAATCTTTGCAAGTGACACGTGGTCTTGTCACTTACAAAGAATTCCAATCAATATTCCATCCATTCCCTTTGGTGCCCTATTCCAGACTAATCATCATAAATCTTTGTAAGTGACACGTGGTCTTGTCATTTACAAAGATAGATTTCAAATCAATCTTTCATCCAATTTACTTGGTGCCCTGTTCCAGAGCAATCTTCCGAAGGTCTAGTAGTGACAACGCAAGGACGAATAAGGTACTGCATAATAAATTAGCCTCACGTAGACGAGGCTAATTTATAAGAATTTCCCACCAGATTTTTTAATTCGTATTTCTACTGCAAGCAAAATAATTCTTATAAAGGATCTCATGTCCTAATGAATACGAAAAAGAAGAAAAAAATCGGTTTCATTTGGCTCAACATTTTAGCTTAAAAATCTTATTTCGAATGCCACTGGATTGTGATGCACTGTTTTGATTTCGGAACGCTTCTTGAGTTTAGAAAGCGAGTGCGTGTTTCTGAAAATTATCCTCCTAAGTAATGTGTGTTTAACCTTAACGTTTTACTCATCAATTCACAATGACGGTCTCGTCATCGAAGAAGTAATTCCTCCTTATCCTGATCAAATATTTTCATTGCCTTACCTTTTACCACTTTTCTCATATAATCTCTCGCCTGATGTTTCTTTGTTGTCGTAACAAATCTTACCGGTTATTTACATATGTAATTATTATGATCTTTATTATATGCAAATTGACTTTCTTGTAATGTTTCCCTTTAATAAAGGATTCAAGCAATGCATGAAAGTTACTTGTTTAATTAATTAATTTAATTTCCCTTGAAAATATCCCCCTTTCTTTTCTCAAAATAGCGCGCCTGGAATTAGACATTCAATTTTAATTTTGCTTTCCTACGTCAAACATGTACATGATGTGCGTCAAAATTGTTTCATCTTACTTCTTTATTATATTCAGAACGCAAAGCGGAGGTGAAATAGAAATTGTTTGTGGAACACATAAAATGTAATATTCTCGAAACGAAACTCATTGAGCAATAACACAGAAGGGTTTACAAAGTAATGCCTCCATATTTATATACACTGAGTGGCCACATTATTATGACCACCCCTCAGTACTTCGATGGGACACCTTTTGCCTTTAATACTGCGTCGATTCTTTATGCCATGGACTCCACGAGATGTTGATAGATGGTTTGTGGAATCTGAGACAATGCTTGATAAATAGCACTCTCCTTGAGTGTGAGATTGCAGGGTTGTGGATCCAGCTGTCTGATGGCTCGTCCAACTTCATCCCACAAGTTCTCAATGGGGTTAAGATCTGGAGATTGTCGGGACCACCTAAGCAAAGTAAACTCACCGGCATGTTCCTGAAATCAATCCTGTACAATACGAGCACTATGGCAGGACGCATTATCTTGTTGAAAGTAGCCATCGCCATTGGGATAAACCATCCACATGACAGGATGCACTTGGTCCGCAACGATGTTTAGATATAATGTGCCAGTCAGACGTTGATCAACACGAATTAAAGGGCCCAAAGCATGCCAGGAAAACATTCCCCAAACCATAACACTGCCTCCACCAGCTTGAAGGGTTGTAGCAATGCATTTGGGGTCCATGCTTTCGTGCTGTTTCCGCCAAATTCTCACTCGTCCATAGGTATGGTGCAACTGAAAACGTGATTCATCAGACCACATAATTTGTTTCCAATTATCGACTGTCCAATCCTTGGGCTCCTGTGCGAACTGGAGACGTTTTCTCTTGTTAACTGCAGACAGCAATGGTGTTCGAACAGGCCTTCGGCTGCCATATCCCATCCGATGCAGTGTACGGCGAACAGTGCGTGCAGAGATCATTTGAGGGGATCCTTGATTAAGATGGTCTGTAATTTGCTGCACTGTTGCCCTTCTGTTGTCTGTTACCAGTCTGGACACTCTCCGTTCCGCCCAAGCACTCACTAGTCGATGACGACCACACGTTGCACGTAGAGACCCAGTGTTTTGGCTGACAGTCCAGTCTTTAAACACTTTAACAACAGCTGCTCTGGATCATTTCACGAATGCGGCGGTTTCGGTGATACTCGCTCCATGGTTCCGAGCGCCTACAATCATCCCACGTTGAAAGTCTGTCAAATCGCATTTTTTATTCATCTCGTCACCCAAAAATCACTGCTACTACTGTCGCGAGCACTAAGCTTTCCCTTTTTGTACTAGCCTCGCCCTCTGGCGGCAACAGCGTGCAGCCATAGCTCATTTGCTTAAAACTGTCAGGTGGTCATAATAAAGTAGCCACTCAGTGTATAAGCCCAGTGGAAATGCATCAAATTGAAACAAAACAGGGAGCAAAGCTCAGAATTTCTACAGTAATTCGCATGTTTTCTTTTTCTTTTTATTGGAGGTTTAACACTACCGTGAGCAAATCAATAGATCAATGGGCTATAAGCAGTCGCCCGTCCATAATTTACGTCACTGGTTCCAGGGAAGAGAACGAGCCAGTACCGTAAGACAAACACAACATCCATGCCTCACCGGGATTCGAACCGGGACTGCTTTCGGACGAATAATCAGAAGCCATTACTTAGACCACTGCGCCACCGGGGCGGCTTATTTTTCTTCATGACGTTCAATACAAATACGCGCAGCGTTTAACAAGGTTTTCAAACCCGTCTCTGTAAAAATCTTCAGCTTGTTCTCAGAACCATTTATTCGTCGCGGCTTCAACATCTTCGTCACAGGTGAACTGAATTCCTTTCAGATGTCTCTTGAGAGCAGAAAACAACCAGAAGTCGGACGGCGCCAAATCTGGGCTGTATGTAGTGTGTTCAAGAACTTAAACCCCGATTTTATACATATATGGCCCCTGTAGTGAAAGTACTGGCGTTGGGTTTGGCGTTGTCGTGTTGCAGAATAATCGGCTATTTGTTCCTACGCACGCTGTTTATTCTTTGCTTTAACTTTTTTAAGGTATGCACGTGGCTCTCAGAGTTGATAGTCGTACCTTTGACTATATACTGCTGATGAATAATGCCTCTGTAGTTCCAGAACACCGTGAGAACGCACTTGCCGGCAGACATTTTAGTGTTGATTTTTTTTCGCTCGGAAGAAGATGGGATTTGGTATTCCAGCGAATGATTTCTCATTACTCTGTTATGGTGTACCCAACTCTCATCACCAGACACAATGCTTTAGAGAAAATCACTTCCCTATTTCTCATAGCGAGCAAGCAACCTTTGGCATAATACAATGCCGGACAATTGCTAAGGACGGATGACAATAGCAACGATAGCAACCATAAAATGGAAGGCAGGAAAATGTGGAAATTAGCATAAGTGCGGGATACAGTAAGACCTGTTCTGCAAATTTTGGATTGCCGAACTTGTTCGTGACGTCATAGCGCTGATAAGAGACATAAAGGATTTGACGCGTATTGACCGTTGTTGTTCAAACGCAAAGTTGAAAGAGAAAGAATCAATTGACGAACTTGCAATTTTCAGTATGTCTTCCCGACATCACCTAGATGATTTTACGCGTGGCCGTATTATTGGCAAGATTAAAGAAGAGCGAAAAATAACAGATGTTGCCAGGGAGTTCGACGTCAGCCACAGTGTTTTTTCAAGGCTTTGGAAATCATTTCAAACAAATGGAGAGTGTAGCAAACGTCACGGGGGAGGTCGTGTTCGCAGTACGACACCTGCAGAAGATCGGTACATAGTGCTATCAACAAAAAGACACCGGCGCAGCACAGCTAGTGAGGTAGCAAATCAGTTTATGGCTGCTACTGGCAAGCGGATCTCCCGAAAAACTGTCGCCACACGTTTGCATGAAGGAGGACTATACGCCCACCGTCCTGTTGTGTGCATCTCATTGTCCAGACGTCACCGTACCGCTCGTTTGCAATGGTGTCATCAACATCGCAATTGGACTGATAACGACTGGTCTGCTGTCCTCTTCTCAGATGAGAGTAGATACAGTCTATCGTCTGATTGTCGACGACAACTGATCTGGCGTGATAGTGGTACTGCATATTGTCCAGCAAACATACGGGAAAGGGACCGATATCCGACATGTAGTGTCATGGTATGGGCTGGCATCATGATCAATGGCCGTACGTCCCTCTATGTGCTTCCAACTGGGACTATGACTGGCCAACGATACATTAATGATGTTCTGCTACCTCATGTTCGCATGTTCCGTGGTGCTGTCGGTGATAGATTCATTTTCATGGACGACAACGCAACATGTCATCGAACAGTCGCTGTCCAGGAGTGTCTTGAGAGCGAGGATATTCAACGCCTCGTATGGCCAGCACGTTCTCCAGATCTGAATCCCATTGAAAATGTGTGGGATGCTTTGGGGAGGAGTCTTGCTGGTCGCCAATGCCCTCCAATAAACAAGGACACCCTCATCCGTGCACTGACAGAGGAGTGGGATAAATTACCCCAACAGCTGCTTGATAATGTTGTGCAAAGCATGACACGACGTGTGGAATCTTGCATCGCCCTCCATGGTGGCCATATCCCGTAATGACATCTTGCGCCGGAACGCCTGCGGACGGTAATTGCATTTTTTTCACGTTTACGTATTCTGCACAAAATGGCCTGTTTGTCCCTTGAACACGTTCCAAAGCCTTCTGGATTTCAGAGCACAATAAATTGTCTTTCTTGTAATGTCCTGGCATTCCGACATTATTTTATTTCACTTGGCATCCAACCACACTTACGTTTTTATGCGCTATGTAGCCGTTTATGATCCGTCCTTAGCAATTGTCCAGCAGTGTACAATACAAATTTGGAAGATCTGAATCCGTTATTGGTGTAAACATGACATGGATGTTAAGTCAGATAATATCCGGAAACTTGAAAATTTCTTCGTCCTGGAGCGGGACTTGAATCCGCGTCTCCCGGATAGAGCCCGAGTATGCTAACCTCTACACCACCCAGAACGACCAAGTTTCAAGTTTCCGATTAATTTGAATATAACCAACACAGGATTCTCTAGTGGAAGCAACTGGCATTCGTATATAGTGGTCTAAGCGATGGCTTCTGATCATTCGTCCGAAATGGGTCCGGGTTTGGATCCCGGTGAGGCATGGATGTTGTGTGGGTCTTACGGCACTGGCTCTCTCCCTTCCCTGGAGCCAGTGGCCCTAAATTAGGCACGGGCGACTGCTTATAGCCCACTGAGTTGCTCACGGTGGTCGTTAAACATTCAATGAAAAAAAAATAGAATCTGGAGTTTTAGAATTCATTCCCGTGATTGCACGTAGGCGCAGAATATCAATGAATTAAATACGGGATTACACCATTGTACAATACAAATTTGCATCATGTGAATCCGTTTATTGGTATAAACATGACATGGTTGTTAAATCATATAATATCCGAAACATGAAAATTTCGTGGTCCTGGAGCGGGAATCGAACCTGCGTCTCCCGGAGAGCGCCCGAGTGTGTTAACCAATTGTTAGGTAACGAGGTACCAAACGAGCACACGCTTTGATGAATCGTGAAACGTTAACAATGCCATTGACACTTACCTAAACTAATGTTCGGCTTACCTGCAATGGTGCTCTGAGTTATTCTTCGATTTCCCCTGATGAGCTCATCGAATGTTTGCCGGTTCAGATCGCAAGTTGCGAGTACAGCCCCCCTTCCCCCACTCCGTGGCTGATCTTTTACGGCGAATACTCCTCCACTGTCCTTTGATTCTCTTCCCCAGACGAAAAGGGCTTATGTCCAAAGTTCGATAACTATAAATTACCACTAATCTAGCGTGAATTTCTTTGGGAGATAACATTTTCATGAGTTAAACACTCTATAACTGATCTTTGTTGGACGCCATTGGATAGTTTCCCGTATGACTGGTTGCTAGGCAACAAGCCATGCGCGAGACACCTGCGTCGAGGCATTACTTACTGAATACGCCTCGTATTTTAACGCAAAAACGGATTTAGAGATAAAACTTTAACAAAATTAGTTCACAGAAAATATTCTTACGTATTGATTAATTCTATAAAATCAGATCTTAATTTCTGCCACTATGCGTATGCGCACAAAAGTTACGATTTGAAAGTTTTGAACTCGTGAAGTGGCTGTGGATAGAGCTTTTGCAGAGAAATGCGGTAGAAAATGGGAATTAGATAAATTACTGTTGGTGTCTCAGAGAGTAGAAACTTTATCTAAGAGTCAGATCATATGTAGAGGATTTTAGGAAGGGAGTGCCTGACCCCAGGTCTTAAACAACCCTTAGAAATAGGAAGCTAGGAGATTTGGGCTAGAGTGTCCGATAGGAAAGTGACACGGAAGCGAGGTAGAAGCCCTTGTTTATTACCGGGGGGCCCAGTACCCGGGGTCCGATGGCTTAACGTGCCCATCCGACGCACGGGGGATATTTAGTGGATCGAGCGTTCGTATCCGCTTGGGATCGAACCTTGGGCCCTTTCCGCGGAAGTCACGAACGTTGCCCACTAGGCCACCCGCGGCCCTTATCTAAGAGTCAACCCTTTGGTGTGATTTTATATTCTCTGACGGCTACAATAAAAGTCTGTGATTTTTTGGCCTGTGCAGCCAACAACAGCTGATTACTATGCAAATTGTGGCCACCGGCGATCAGCAAAAGCACTTTTCTGGAGAAGAGAATAATGTCTGGTACCGTCTGATAGGAACATCACAACGGCAAAGACCTATTGGTCGACGTCTAGCGAAATTCTTGCTAGGTAATTTCTTTTTTTTTTTTTAATTTATTGGAGTTTTTTTTTTTTTTGATTGGATTTTTAACGACCACCGTGAGCAACTCAATGGGCTATAAGCAGTCGCCCGTCCCTAATTTAGGGTCCCTGGTTCCAGGGAAGGGAGAGAGCCAGTGCCGTAAGACAAACACAACATCCATGCCTCACCGGGATTCGAACCCGGACTCCGTTCGGACGAATGATCAGAGGCCATCGCTTAGACCCATGCGCCACCGGGGCGGCTTATTGGAGGTTTAACGACCACCGTGAGCAACTCAATAGGCTATATGCAGTCGCCCGTCCCTAATTTAGTGTCACTGGTTCCAGGGAAGGGAGAGAGCCAGTGCCGTAAGACAAACACAACACTCATGCCTCACCGGGATTCGAACCCGGACCCCTTCCGGACGAATGATCAGAAGCCGTCGCTTTGACCACTGCGCCACCTGGGCGGCATAGGCAACTTCAGAATCCGTGGAAGTATTTCAAGCGGGATACCGAATCGTGTCTTTCTCATTATGGAGAATAACAACCGCTGACCCAGTGTACTCGATCTAATTTCAACAAATCACAAAAACTCGAAGCCCACACAATACTGCGGGCGTGAACTGAACAATCGGGGACTAACAAAAATGAACATGGGGTTGTTTTTGGAATGCCCACATTGGATTGGGAGTTTAACGACCACCGCGAGCAACTCAACGGACTAAAAGCAGTCACCCGTCCTTAATTTAGGGCCACTTGTTCCAGGTAAGGGAGAGAGCCAGCGCCTTAAGGCAAACACAACGCCCATGCCTCACTGAGATTCGAACCCGGACCCTTCTCGGACGAATGGTTGTAAGCCAGCGCTTAGATCACTGCACCGCCGGGGCGTCATGCTTACGCTGTGTTTAAAGATGGCAATTTTGTTGCAAAGGTACACAGCACCAGTTACTATAAAACAATCATATTTTGTCTAAAGAAACGGAAACTAACAATCATTGTAACATTTTAAATCATTATTTCGCGGAAAGTATTTCACTGTAGTCGTGCTGAAATTGATACAGTCTACTTGTAAAACTGCGATATAGCATGTTATTTATTAAACTGGAAGAAAGTGTGATATCGAGCTTTTTAGACTAACTTTTTCTCAATAGGAAGCCTCGCGGGGTTATATGAAAATTCAGAAAAGAATTTCTCCACCCACACTCGTGCATGTATTGAAATCATACAGACTCTGTGTTCTCCATTTCAGTCAGATTTGGGAGCATAATGTCCAATATGTGTTCAAAACCCCATATTTTCAAATATGATTCTGTTAAATTAGTCATGATAAATTTGAGATATTTAATAGATAAATAAATACATCGCTCTTAACCACTTTCTAGAAACACACAGCAACCGAAAAATTGTTTTTCAGCAGCCGCTGTGGAATTGAACCAACAGAACTCTCGATATCTAGCCGAGTGCAATACATATACGCCACGGTGGCCAACAATCCACGGTGCTATGTGTATTTTTAAGTCAGCTTCTGACATCATAAATCCGTAAGATGGGCTCAGCTACTGCGACATATCCATCTGGTGGGTATTAACTGCACAGGCTATATATATATATATTATAGCAGTTAAATCCAAAGGGCGAGATCCAAGTTGAAAATACTCCAAATACGTGGCGACAGTAAATAAATAAATACATCGCTCTTAACCGGCTGTAAAACAATTTTTCGGTTGCTGTGTGTTTCTATAAGGTAGTTAAGAGCGATGTATTTATTTAGTTACTGTTGCCACGTATTTGGAGTATTTTCAACTTGGTATTTAATAGGCCCTTCTTATTTATCGTTCCTTAGGCATATTTCTTATGCGCAGTATTTTCAAAAATAGCATCACCGGCGAATGTGCTTTTCTACAAGTATACTAAATAACATGTCTACTCGTAATTTAGTAGGTGGTTTAAAGGAAAATAGCAAAAGTAAAAAGACGATGTCACTGCAATATCCACGAAGCTTCACTAAGTAACAAAATTCTTCAAAAAAGAACGTTCTTTGGAAATCGTTTTACTGTAAATTCTGAAGAAACGCATTTAGCGTATTAAATCCGTTTGTTTTTGTGGTGTAATAAGCAGAAAGATTCGCCAAGCTTTAGCACTCTCTGAGTTGCAGGCATTATCTCCTCAAAGCGAAATTATTAGGTTTTACTTACTATTGATGTAATTAACATCTCCATTTACAGCGATCTTGGAACGCAACTCGATCTTCACCGACATCCATAATACGTCTCACGCAAGAATTTTTGTATTTCGTACGCATTACCTTTTTCTTTTGCAGACCTTCCTGAATTTGGTCCTTTCATGATTTTTTCTTCTCCTTTCTTTACTTTCTTTCCTGACACTAGGGCTGAATAAATTCTGTTGGTAAGGATCTCACCACTCAATCTTTCAAAATAGCCAAACCACCTAAGAATATTTGTCGCCACCTACTAGATTTTGTTTCACATTACACATCTGCAACCCATCTTCGTTCTGTCTTACCGTAAACCCCACGTAAATATCGCACATCTCCAGCACACAACGATTCCGGTGCTTTCCTGCAGTACCGACGTTTCACTTCCGTACACCAGAGTAGGAAAAAATACACTTTCATACACAGCCATTAGGAACCTTTTCCCCAACCCAACAGTAACTATACTAAAAACTAGTTTCCTGATCCCTACTTCGGAGTTCAAATTCGCAGGAAGTAATTGACATGTGACGTATGACTTAGGTGACGCGAAAGACAAAATGGTAAGTTGCGGCCATACGCCTATGTCTGTGTAGTTCAGTCGCGAAAATAACAGGCTCCGGAGAGGGGAAACGTGGGTTCGAATTCACCACCGGCAAATAGGTATTTCTCTATAAATCGTTTTGAAGTCATCGTGAGATACTTTCATTCATTTGAAAGCTGTTGTTCAAAGTGTTACTTCCATCGCCTTTGCTCAGAATATTGTTTTCTTAAATCTATAACTCATTCCTTGAGGAAACACTTCTTTATATGTATTTTGGCAATCATTAACATATTAGTAGATTTCTAAGTTTAACACTCACTGATTAGTTTTCTTTTTCTTGATTGGAGGTTTAACGATCGCCGTGAGCAACTCAATGGGCTATAAGCAATCGCGTGTCCCTAATTTAGGGTCACTGGTTCCAGGGAAGGGAGAGAACCAGTGCCGTAAGACAAACACAACATCCATGCCTCACCGGGATTCGAACCCGGACCCCGTTCTGACGAATGATCAGAGGCCATCGCTTAGACCACTGCGCCACCGGGGCAGCTCCTTTTCTTTCTCCCAGTAAGTCGTTGCCTTAACATAGCAGTAGATTTCTAGATTTAACACTCACTGATTACTTTTCATTCCCCCAGTAAGTCGTTGCTTTAACGTATAAGTAGATTTTTAAGTTTAACACTCACTCATCACTTTTCTTTGTCCCAGTAGGTCGTTGCTTTAACATATCAGTAGATTCCCAAGTTTAATACTCACTATAAATATAAAAAACATAGACCGAAGTCATTGCACGATCCAATTTCTTTCTTTTTTTTTTATTGGAGGTTTAACGACCACCGTGAGCAACTCAATGGGCTATAAGCAGTCGCCCGTCCCTAATTTAGGGTCACTGATTCCAGGGAAGGGAGAGATCCAGTGCGTTAGACAAACACAACATCCATGCCTGACCGGGATTCGAACCCGGATCCCTTTCGGACAAATGATCAGAGGTCATCGCTTAGACCACTGCGCCACCGGGGAGGCCGATCCAATTTCATGTAAAAATATCATCAAGTGCATATTGAACTATATTTATTACATGAGATTAAAAAGCTATATACAATAGTTTAAAAACACAAGATCTTTCGCAGTAGCAGCTACAACATCATCGGGTGACACGCAGCATACGGAACCAGAGTTCTTAAATACACTGCTGGCCACCCAAAATGCAACACCAAGAAAAACACGAGATAGCAAAGCCAGATTTACTGAACACATAACAACACATACAAAGATGAAACGATTGAGCTTACAGGTCCGTGCGACTTGCGGAGCACGCAGACATCAATAGTTCATGTGGCCCCCATATCTGGCAATTACGGCCGCGGCATCGAACGAAAGAGGCTTTGGATGCAGGCTTTTGGGGTATGTCGGTCCAGGCTGTTTCCACACGTTGCCTCAATTCATCAGGCGTAGCCGCGGGTGGTGCTTGCCGAGCCACTCGGTTGCCGATCAGCGACCAGACGTGTTCGATAGGCGACATATCGGGAGAACAGGCGGGCCACGGCAGCAGTGACACCTGGTGGGCCGTAAAGAATTGTTGCACGATGCGTGCCACGTGCGGGGGTGCATTGTCCAGTTGAAACGTGGCCACTGGCAGGTCCTGCAGGTAAGGGAGGACTACAGGCTCCAAAACGTCGGAGATGTAGCGGTGGCTGTTGAATGTACCGGCGATGCGTACCAGAAGGGTGTGGGTGTCATATCCAATTGTGCGCCAAATCATGTCGCCAGGCGACGGACCGGTATGGCGATGTATAATGCAGGCGTCATACAGTCTCTCGCCGCGGTGCCGCAACACGTGGATCCGACCATCGTGGTGTTGCAGGCAGGAGCGGGATTCGTCGAAGAAGACAATGTCGGGCCATTCCATAGTCCAGGTGTGGCGTTCAACGGCCCACTGCCGCCGCACTCGCCGGCGGTGTAACGTCAATGGTAATCGGAGCAAAGGGCGCCGTGCGATAAGTCCCCGCTCCTGCAGACGACGTCGAACGGTACGTGCTGACACAGGTTGTTGCGCAACACACCCTAATTCCTGCGCTAACGTTCGTGATGTGGCGGGGCGAGCCGTCAATGCCCGCCGCACAACATGCCGGTCCTCTCGTTCGGTGGTGTGCCGCGGCTGCGGCAATCGCTTAAGTCGGTCCGTCCGACCCTCCTGCACCCACCGAATTCATACTCACCTCACTGTGGCTGGATGTCGTCCCACACGGGCGCCGATGTCTCGGTACGATAAACCGCTGTCGCGATAAGCCACTATTCGTCCTCTGTCGAACTCCGAAACGTGCTGGAATGACTGCCGTATTTTGCGACGAAGCATCAGGAAGCTTCCCATGCACAGGTCCGGCAGCACAACACACTTCCACCACTTGGATGTGGGCTTTTACCCCGCCTTCTGTGCACCCTTCTTATAGTGCTTCTCGGTGGCGTGCCGGGTGCACATGATTTGCATATGCCCTGCAATGTTAATCGTTTGTATGTCATCTCGCGGGCGACGCATGCTGCGAATTTTAGGCCAATCGGATGCTTCCTTCTTGGTGTTGCATTTTGGGTGGCCAGCAGCGTAGTAGTGATATGATGGTATTGAAGAAACTATGAAGCGCCGTCTGACGGTACAGTAATGACATACGTCATTGAAATACATTCGTAACGCCCTCTGCAAAAATAAACTCAGAGTAGTAATTACAAAGGTAATGGTAGTCCATTTAACAAGTTCTTCCAGGCTCAATGAATATGGTACGGCATATCATCATTGCAACATTTATCACCGAACTGGTGAATAAACATGCTTTCCATATACAATAAAGGGACTTTGTCCTTTGGGCCGTAAGTCAACAGAAGCGAAGCATTCCAGTGGCTGGTTCTTACATTCCTGACTGGAAAGCTTCGCATCTGTTGTGTTTTAAACTTTTGCACATAGCTTTTTAACCTCATGTAATAAAATATAGTTCAGTATGTACTTGAGGATATTTTTACATGAAATTGGATCGTGCAATGACTTAGGTTTATGTTTTTTTATACGTTACGCATAGCACGAAATGATGTTATAGTGATCATATTAATACTCACTGATTCCTTTTCTTTCCCCCAGTAAGTCGTTGCTTTAACATATCAGTAGCTTTTTAAGTTTAACACATTCCTTTTCTTTCCCCCAGTTACTTTCGTTAATAGGTTTGCAAAATCGATCTCATAACTTTAAGCGGCATATCTTTCAGGGATACTGGGATGCAGTTCTGAACAAAAGAAAAATTCCTTAACTGTTGAACAGACTTGGTAATTACAACCTGGAGAAAACACTCTGCAATATTTTAAAAGCAATTTGAAATTTAATTCGATGCTTTTATTAGCACGTCTTTTGTAAAAAAAGATCGTGTTTCTGTAATCGGTTTGTCCGTCCGTCCGTCCGTCCGTCTGTATCCACGATATCTCAGCAACTATTAGTCCGATTTGAAAAATTCTTTTTGCATTGGGAAGCTTGAAATATACAAATGATGATCCTTTATCTCGTTTTTTGTTTTTTTACGATCTACAATTTCGCCGGTAGAGGGCGTAAATGCAGATGATGTCGAATTCAAAATTACGTTTTATTCCACATATTTGCTTCTAAACATCCGACTGAAAAACTTCTGTTACCTTTCGATTCCATTTATGTCGAAAAGTAATTTAGATATAGTTACTTTTTCAAATTACACATAGATTTTTCGCTAGGGGGCGTAAAAGTCAATTATATTTTCCCCGATAGCTCTGCTTCTAAAACTCCGATTTGAAAATTTTTTTCTTCAGCGGATACATCACCTGATGGAAAATCTTTTGCATATAATTTCAAGTTTTTGGTAAAGAATGCTTTGGCCACCAGGGGGCGTAAGTGTTAATTATTGCTTCTGATGTGTTTGCCATAAAATCGTAGCTTCTAAAATATCGATTAAAAAATTCTTTCGTGGACTGATGCCACTCATGTCGATAAACCTTTTCGGAATATTTTGTTCTTAAAATATTCCACAGTTTCACCGCCAGGGGGCGTAAATGTACATCTTATTTTTGTCAATATCTCTACTTCTAGGAGTCCGATTTGAAAAATTTCTTCTTTGTTGGATAGTGTTTTCCGTGTGACATGTTTTTCATATAATTTCAAAATTTTCAAGTAATTCATAGACTTTTCGCTAGGGGGCGTAGCGGTGAATTGCGTTTCCCCCTACTCTGCTTCTAAATCTCCGATTTGAAAAGTTCTTTCTGCACCGGATACAGCTCCTGATGGGAAATCGTTTGCACATAATTTCTAAGTTTTGTAAAAAATGGTTTGGCCACCTGGGGGCGTAAATCTTAATTTCCGCTTCGGTTGTATTTGTAGCAAAATATGAGCTTCTAAGTTCTCGATTGAAAAAAACGTCGTTTGTCGACCGATACTACTCATGTCGACAAAATTTTTAGGAAAATTTTCTTCTTGAAAAAATGCATGGTTTCTACACCAGGGGCGTAGATGTATATCTTATTTTTGTCAATATCTCTACTTCTAAAAGTCCGATTTGAAAAATTCCTTCTTTGTTGGATAGTGTTTCCGATTCGAAATGTTTTTTCTAAAAATTCAAAATTTTCTAGTAAGTCATACACTTTCCGCTAGGGGACACAAAGGTAAATTGCGTTTTCTGCGTTATTTCTGCTCCTGAAGCTCTGATTTGAAAACTTCTTCCTGTATCGCATACAAGACCTGGTGGGAAATATTTTTCACATAATTTCTAATGTTTGGTAAAGAATGGTTTAGCCGCCAGGGGTCATATTTGTTAATTTCTGCTTCTGAAGTATTTGTTGCAAAATCTGGGCTCCTGAAAACTCGACTAATTCTTTTTTTTTCGACCGATACCGCTTATACGGATAAACCTTTTGAGAATACTTTCTTCCTAAAATAATGCATGGTTTTCCCACCAGAGGACGTAAAGTCACATCTTATTTTTGTCGATATCTCTGTTTCTAAGAGTTCGTAAGTTCACGATTCCATTAACAGCAATATCTGAGGGATTAAAAACCCGATTGAAAATCTTCTTTCTTTTGTCAGATCTATTGTTTTCTATACCGGTTCCATTGACTTTGAATAGCTTTGATAAATTTAATTTGCGTCAGAACGGATTCAAAAGACGTGCTTATTACACCCGAAAATTCGGTGTCAACTTTCTTGTTTCTAGATTTTATTAAAATTTATTACTGATTATTTTTATTAAAATTGATTGAGTTGAACAATTTTATAAATAAAAAAAGAATGTCATGCTTGAGTTACATGTTAAACTTATCAAATTGCTTTCCAATCACTTTTATTTCGTTCCACACTATACCAAATGTTAAGTACAACTAATACGCCATTTTTCAAATGGGTGTAGAAAATTTCCTTTGTGTTGCCCACACGATGTCAGTGAAATAACTCAGGGGCTTACTATTATCTAAGCCGGTCCCCGGTGGCGAGTTGTTTAGTAGAAATGTCCTTCGTAACCATAAAATGCATAGCATTTAGCCTTAAGGCTATTTATGCATAATTTTTTCTCCTGATTCTCTTCCTAGCAGTGCAACCCACTGAAAAACCACCTCCGATCACTTCAATTTGAAATCTGTCGATTTCACTAAGGAGCAGTTCCGCTCCCTTTGTAAAAAATAAATAGCAGTACCGCTCCCTTTGTAAAAAATAAATAGCAGTTCCGCTCCCTTTGTAAAAAATAAATAGCAGTTCCGCTCCCTTTGTAAAAAATAAATAGCAGTTCCGCTCCCTTTGTAAAAAATAAATAACAGTTCCGCTCCCTTTGTAAAAAATAAATAACAGTTCCACTCCCTCACTAATCATAATGCTTATGATTAGTGAGGCATCCAGTTCCGTAATCCTACAGTTTAATCTCCTTCCTATAACACGAACATTCTCTTAAGATGTGAATATGTTAGGTCATAAAACATTAAATTCTCCATATTTTTACAGACATCGTCTATAAAAATGATTTGCGCATCTTCTCGTATTACATAGGATGTTCACACATTTTTAGAATAATTTTTTAGCAATATAATTAATGTTTAAAATAAAATAATTCCTATCTTAAATGTTCTATCTGATAGCCTTCCGCTGGATATGAACCTACATCTAGATTTCCAAGGTAACAGGGTATTCTTAAAATTGGTATTTTATTCCATTCCTCCTCCACTGTTTTCCAGAGTCCACTCATTGTCTTAGGTCAGCGTTCAGATAGCCCTCTTTTTAGCAGTCCGAAAACACAATAGTCCTTTTGTGACATATCAGGGGACTTTGAAGGAGTATGAGCAAAAGGTGTATAGACTTGACACTCGTCCCTTTTTCCATTTTTTTTTTTTTTCAAGAAATAGAGTTTTTTTTTTCCTTGCAGACGATATTTAACTGCAGCGGATATTTCGTTCGTGTTCATCTAACGTGCTGTTACCAGGCTCAATTCTTTAAACTTCTTTTATTTTCTGTAATTTCTTATTAGAAACGTCTAACAATGTGTGAACATCCCCTGCATTTAACCGCAAAAAGTGCTTTAGGGCCGCTAAACCTAGAGTGAAAATGCCTTATCAGCGCTAAGGCACCTCTACCCACCGCTGTTTGTCAAGGGTCAAATTTGATAAGCGTGAACACTTAATTTCGTAACACACACCGACATACCTACGACCACCAACACCGTATATAACATACACTGAAGATCAATTGAATTAGAGACAGCTGGCGTTATGCAAATGTGGGGCTGTGGGCGGCCCTGTAAACGGAAACGACATGACGTATGCAGCGATCCGACAATATAAGGAGTGATGCGACGGGAATCAGTAAGAGTCGGACGCAGTATGGGTAAGACGAAGAATCTAAGTGCATTTTATCGTGGGCAAATTGTCGGTGCCGGACGAATGGGTCACTCCATCTCGGAAGTCGTTCAGGCACTCGGATTTTTACAAGTCACTGTGTCACGGAAGCACCGTGAGTACATCGAATCCGGTAAAACGATCCCTGCAAGGGCCAGCTGCCGTGGACAACAGCGTGTGGATGAGCGGGGTCATCGTCGGCTAGCTCGCATTGTAACAGTTGATAGACGGGCCACAGTGCAAGAAATCACTCGGTAATTTAACACTGGTGCACAAAAACGTGTAAGCAGCCACACCATCCAGAACCATCTCCTCGCTATGGAGTACAGAAGCCATCGTCCCAAGAGGGTACCGCTGCTGACCGCACATCACAGGGTGCAAAGATTAGTATGGGCGCGAGAACATCGCCACTGGACCCTAGACATGTAGAAAAATGTTGCCTGGACAGGTGAGTCGAGATTCACGTTGGTACATGCGGATGGCAGGATACGAGTACTGCGCAAACCACATGAAGCGATGGATCCTTCTTGCCAGCAGGGTACTCTTTAAGCTGGTGGGGGTGGCATTCTCGTCTGGGGACTGTTTACGTGAACTGAAATGGGACCCCCTGGTACGTGTAACATCGTCCCTCACAGGTCAACGTTACCGGGATATCCTGGACGACCATTTGCTCCCGTTTGTGCGTTTTCAACATCCCACTGGGGACCTCATCCTGCAACAAGACAATGCACCGTGCCATCGCTCCCGAATTGTATCTGAATGGTTGATGAACACTCCACTGACGTGACCTCGCGTCCTTGGCGAGCTAGGTCACCTGACCTCAATTCTATTGAGCACATCTGGGATGCCATTGGGAGAGATGTTCGAGGCTCGGACCCCTCCATCAAATCTTTGTGAACTGTGGGAGCTTGTTCAGGGATCGTGGATCCGTATGGCTTCCCAACGCTTTCGGTGTCTTGTCGAGTCCATGCCGAGACGAATCGCCGCCGTCATCAGGGCGAAAGGTGGTGCTACACGTTACTAGGCAGGTATCTCTGATTCAATTGCTCTTCAGTGTATAAACTTTCTGCAGCTGATAACTTTCGAACTCACGTCCTCCTTCTCCGGAGAGCCTGTTCTCCTAACTGAACTACGTCGACAGGCTTATCGCTGCAGCGTTCCACATTTAGTTCATACGTATACTCCGATGAGCCATTAAATTATGACCACCTCCAGCCTAGAGAAATGAGCGCGCCTAGAGGCCGAACCGTGGCGCTGGTGATCAGATCAGATCATATGTAAAGGATTTTAGGAAAGGAGTGTCTGACCCCAGGTCTTAAACAACCCTCAGAAATAGAAAGCTAGGAGATTTGGGCTAGAGTGCCCAATAGGAAAGTGACACGGAATCCAGGTAGAAAGGGTGAGGAAGAAGCCCTTATTTATCACAGGGGGCCAGTACCCGGGGTCCGACGGCTTAACGTGCCCATCCGACGCACGACAGATATTTAGTGGTCCGAGCGTTCGTACCAGCCCGGGATCGAACCTGAGGTCCTCTCCATGGCAGTCAAGAACGTTGAACACTAGGCCAACGTGGCGCTGGTGAAGCTTACAGAGCAGTATATATTATACAAACCGAGGACCGGCTTTCGGCTAGTAGAGTGTTCGGAGTCCGAATGGGAAAAGTTGCCGATTTATCGGATTTTGATAAAGGACAAATCGTGAGGGCATGGCGCCTCGGAACTACGATCTCGGAAACGGAGCGGCTTGTGGATTCTTCACGTGCTGTTGTAGTGAGTAGATCAAAAGTGGTGCGCAGAAGGCCAAACGACGAACTGTCGTCGACCTGTGTGTCGTCCGCAACTCATTGACGCTAGAGGGGAGTGGAGACTACCGTGCATTTTTCACAGTCACCGCAGGGTCGCAGTGTGACAAACCACCCGCAGCTACAACAGTGGTAATCAGGGCAATGTGTCACAGCCCACAGCTCATCGCAGCCTTTTGCGCATGCGCCTGCATAGCCGAAGACACAGTCGGGTCCTCATGCTCACTGCACGTCATCGCCGACAACGCATTAAATGGGCCCAAGATCATCGAGAGTGAACCGTGGATGATTGGAAAAAGTGATCTTGTCTAACGGATTCAAATTCCTGATGCATCACGTAGACGGCCGAGCGCTGATACGCAAATTACCAACGGAGGCTATGGCACCTGGATGCAATGTTAGGCGGAAACAGGCCGGCGGCGGCGGTGGCGGTGTTATGCTGTGGGCGATGTTTTCTTGGAATACTTCAGGCGAAATCCCGAGAAAGACGCCCTTATTTATTACCGGGGGGCCAGTACCCGAGGTCCGACGGCTTAACGTGCCCATCCGACGCACGGCGGGCATTTAGTGGTTCGAACGTTCGTACCTGCCCAGGATCGAACCTGAGGTTATCTCCATGGCAGTCACGAACGCTGACCACTAGGCCACCCGCGGCCCTTGATGTTCCGAACATGTGTCCTGTGTTCTTAAATATCCCCTCCCCCCACCAAAAAAAAAAAAAAAAAAGGTTTGCATTTCAGCTTGATAAAGGAAATGGGGAGTCCGAAAGTGTTCAAAAGTATTCATATTCTCAAAGTTACAGTATTTACCTTTTATCTAAAATAGTGAAAACTATCATGCATTCCTGGTCCTCAGACTGAAAGTTCTTTCAGCATGATGGATGAAATTGTCATCTAACGGCATAAAAAAAAGGAAAAAAGAAAAAAAAGCGACAGTAAAGAAATGGGAAGGGAAACAAAGATATCAGCAAAGTGAAAATTTAAACACTGAATGCTGTGTAGTTGCAGAGTCAACAAAAGACAAATGTGGCTGTGGAACTTGCTGAGAAGTTTATTAGATATTTTTAGATATCTATAAGAATATCAAAAGTGCAATGTATTCACTTCTTGAACACATTGCTATTGCATGAGGTCATTACAAAACATGATAAATTTAATGTTATTGTTTTTAAATACGAATATTATATGTATTACAGTCTGATTTATCCATGTTTGACTTATTGTTTATTAGTATGGGGGCAAACTACTAAGACTAATTTATATAAATTACAATCATTGCAAAATAGGATGGCCAAAATTTTAAATAATTTTAGGAGAATTAAATTGAATATGGGGATACGGATTAATTATTATGGGTTTCTGGATATTGAGAAATTATGGCAATATGGATTATTAGGATTTATGTATAAAAGAATAAAAGAGAATAGGTATCAACATTTAATTCAGCTGAACACTGTGGGTCACGATTATCAAATAAGAAACAGAAATGCATTTTTGTTACCAATGCCTAACACTTTAACCCAACAAGGATTTATTGATTACCAGGGTTTGATGTTATGGAATAACCTACCTTGTCAACTAACACATATTAATAATTATAATTATTTTCGAAAGCAACTAAAAAAATATTTCCTAACAAACTAAAGTTCCATGGTAAAATTTATTAATCAGACCACATATGCGCAAATTTTATGTGTGCAGGACGTTTGATTTCACTACGTACTTTAAGGGAATTGGGATTCACTCAGGCTATATACACTTAAGTGCCAGAAAAACTGGTACAGACGAGCTTATGCAAAATACATAGCATCGTCACCTATGCGCGTACTCGGTTGCGTCCGCCAGTGCGTATATAAAGCGATAGACATCCTTGCCAGCCGCGGATAGCTAAGTGGTTAGCGAGTCAGACTATCGATACAAGGTCCCCAGGTTCAAACCTGAGCTGATCTTTTAGAGATGGTGTGATTTACTAACAATCGCTGAATATACGCCGTGCATCGGACGAGCACGTTAAGTGACGGCCACTGGTTAAATG
Source organism: Macrothele yani (assembly GCA_039090855.1). Lineage (NCBI taxonomy): Eukaryota > Metazoa > Arthropoda > Arachnida > Araneae > Macrothelidae > Macrothele > Macrothele yani. The sequence continues at coordinate 41,664,259 of CM077004.1, forward strand.
GACCCACTGGTTAAATGGGTATCATTTCCTATGCCCCCCCCCTGAAATTCTCTCATTCCTCTATGTGCAATATCGTACTTGTGCGGTGGCGCCATCTACTGTACTCTAATCTCACTACAAACTGTTCTGTCAAAGTAGCTAGATTTGCTCTCATTCCTTCCGTTTCTGTGTCCTGCCCAAAAGGCGATCTCGCTGTAGGTGGCTGTGACCTAAACTCTACTCACTGTGGACGGAAGTCCTACAAGAAAATGACAAACACTGTCAGAGCTGTTTTTGGCGTGAGAATGACAAGTAATAACGATTTAAGCGATTTTCAACGCATTGTCATAGTTCGCGCTCGTGAGATGGACCATAGTATTTCGGAGGTAGAAACGAAGTTCGGATTTTCACGGACGACCATTGCAAGGGTGTACTGTGACTACAAGAATTCCGGCAAAACCTCCAACCGACGATACCAGTGTGGCCGTAAATAGATATTGGTTGAACGTGACCATCGTCGGCTGTCAAGAATCGTTTCACGCGATAGGCGTGCAACACTCTCGCAGGTATCATCGGAATTCAATGCTGGAGCCTCAACAAGCATCAGCGTCCGGACTGTGCAACGTACCCTGCACGATATGGGCTTTGCGAGCCGACGCCCATCTCGAGTTTCCTTGATGGGTACTCGACACAGAGCTATGCGCCTCGCTTGGGCACGGCAACACCGCCACTGGACACTTGATGACTGGAAACAAGTAGCCTGGTCTGAAGAGTCGCGTTTCTAACTATATCGGGCAGATGGAAGGATTCGTGTGTGGCGCAAACCCCATGAAGTCATGGATTCTGCCTATCAACAGAAAACTGTACCGGCTGATGGGGGGTCTGTAATGGTATGGGGTGTGCTTAGCTGGACTTCACTGGGACCCCTGGTACGTCTGGGATCGGCGAAAGCTATGTGCGCATCCTTTCTAACGAGGTACACCCGTTCATGTCCTGCATTCATGCTGATGGGTTGGGCCTGTTCCAACAGGACAATGAACCTCCACACAAGTGTCGGGACACCACATTATGGTTAGAGGAGCATTCATCTGAGTTTGGTGTTTTGCCATTCCCACCCATGTCCCCAGATCTGAATGTAATAGAACACATTTGGGATACCATGCAACGCGCTATCGAACACAGGAATCCTGGACCTCGGAATACGCCCGAATTGTAGAACGCTCTGCAGGAAGTATGGTGTGCATTGCCTACAGCATATTTCCAGAAGATAGTGGAGTTCATGCCCCGTCGTATTTCTGCAGTCCTGCGCTCCCGTGGGGGACCTACCAAGTATTAGACTGGTGAACCAGTTTTTCTGGCACTTCAATGTATGTATGTAGCCATTTACTCAATTTCCTGTTCTGTGGTTACCCTGTACATAAGTATTCATATTATATATGTTGTTTTTTCTTAATATTATATGTTATAAAATTAATTTTGAAATGTAACATGGTCAAATGTAACCCCATAACGAAATAAATGAAATGAAATTACTAAAATAAGAAGCCAAAACGGATCCAAATTCTAAATACATTGAGTGGTAGCGAAATATTTTGTAATATGAAAAAATCTGGTTTGAATTTTCATAATCGCCCACCATTTTTGTAAGATTTTTTTGTTTCATCTGCTATTTTTTCTAAGATACTCCCCACTTTTAAGAATTATTCCCTAAATATTTTCAAAGGAGTAAAAATACTCCTTTACATTTTTTTCGGCAAACTCTGATTCCATCCCTTAAGTAACAGAAGGGCAGAGTGCCAGGATTCAATCTGTGTGTTCATTCTTTGGAAAAATAGCCTGCCAAGGGAATCAAATAATTCTCAGGAATGACAACACCTTAATGCCAAATGAGAGAACCAGCCACTCGGCAATCAGGGTCTCCCCGTGAACACTCAGGTATGCGCAATGAACGCACAGATTGAATCCTGGCACTGTGGCCTTCTGTTACTTAAGGGTCGGAACCAGGGTCCCGAGGTTCAATCCTGGGCTGATCTAACAGAGATGGTGTGATTTGCTAACAATCGCTGAATATCCCCCGTGCATCGGACGAGTACGTTGAATGACGGACGGCACCAGGGTTGGAAACCCCGGTTACGTTGGGTATCCATTCCTATTCTCCCCTGACTTTCTCTCACCCCTCTATGAGCAACACCGTACTTGTACGGTGGCGCCATCTACTGTGCTCTCTCTCTCTCTCACTTATAAACTGTTCTGTCAAAGTCGCTGGACTTGCTCTCACTCCTTCCGTTTCTATGCCCTGCCCAAAAGGCGGACCCGCTGTATGTGGTTTGGGAATAAACCTTCTCTGTGCGCGGAAGTCCTACATTAATATTCCTGGCTGTCTCTCGCAAGTTCACGAGCACATCTGAAGATGATCCCAAGAGGGATAGAAAGATCTTATGTTGTTTTCAATTGTCAGTTAGATCATTTCACTAGGTTTGGTGTGTATGGGTTCATCGGTTCTTCTTTTAAATCGTGCATGAGACGGCAACGTTGTATCCCATGTCTAATTATTAATTGTGCAACTTAATTCTCCGCCACAGGCACGACACGTTGACAGCAAATTATAGCAAATCGAATACGTACCTAATCAGGGAAATAATCCTCGTCGTGTTGGATACATTTGAGCCATCGGTCAGGGAGCTGCTGAATGCAACTGCGGAAAAAAGAGGGCTGTGTGACGTATATTCCAGATTAACTTTCCTTTTTTAGTTTCTTTCCCTATGTAAATCTTGAGTTTATTCTCAGTATTCTTCACGCCTAACGAAATATCTTTTCCCTCAAACGAATATGTTTGGCAACAATTGAGGTTGAATGCACGTGACGTATGCCTGATATAAGATAAGAGCAAGAGATAAAAACAACGACTGATCGATTGCTTGAAGGGCGTTGAAGAGCATTATAAGAAAGGGCGTTGAAGAAAGCGATTATTAAGAGCGTTGTACGATAGCGTTGTATTGTAAACTGATGATTATTGAAAAGAGTGTTGTGATCATGTGTGGTGTGTGGAGTACATTGTGATGCTATCGTTCCGTTATAGAAGTGTTTTCTACAGCCTGAATAAAGCTTTCCCGTAAGTTGACTTCTGTTGTTTCGTCTGGCCGTTAAGGTTTTCTTTCATTTAGGAACTATTTCCTAGTGTATTGATGTGTTAAAACAGCGTAGAAGTCGAAGAGACTTTTACGCTACAGCTGTTTCGAGTTGATAAAATCGTCAATGCTTGTGTGGACCTCCTCGACAGAAGTGAAGTGCGTATCACTCAGGGGATGTTGCAGGGAGCGGAAAAGGTGATAATCCGACGGGGCGAAGTCTGGAGAATACGCCGGGTGGGAAACAATCTCCCATCCAGGGTCGGTTATCGTGTTTATAGTCGTTTTCGCGGTGTGAGGACGCGCATTATCCTGAAGCAACAGGACCGACCTTCTGCCCTTGCCGGTGTATGGCCATTTCGCCTCCATTGCGTCACCCACACGAATGAGTTGCTGACGATAACGCTCAGCATTGACCGTTTCATCAGGTTTGAGCAACTCATAGTGTACGACACCGAGCTGAAACCACCGTATGCACAGCAACAACTTCTTGGCATGGACATTCGTTTTGGCGGTACTGGTGGTAGGCTGACCTGGATAAACCCACGATTTGCGCCGCTTGGGATTATCGTAGAGGATCCACTTCTCATCACTGGTCAAAATCTTGTGAAGGAAATCCTTCTTCTTGAATCTGGAGAGCAAGGACACGCAGCAACATCGTAGCGCCTAGACTTGTTCGCAGCTGTGAGTTGGTGGGGCACCCAACGGCCCTCCTTGTGAATCCCTCCAAGCTTGTGCAGGTGCTTTGCAATGGCTTGCCGTGTTACTCCGAGTTCCTGGGCAAGCTCGGACGGTGTGCGACAGGTATTCGCGTCCAACAGTTGTTCCAGTTCCTCATCGTCAACTTTCTGTGGCTGCCCCGGTCGTTCTACATCACTGAGATCGACATTTCCCTGCTTAAACCGCTGGAACCACTTCTTACACGCACTGTAGGATACAGCAGCTTTTCTGAGCTTCCGCGGCACTTTTTTTTTTCAGCTGAAACGCGAACAGGACGCAGTGCCTCAAATGTTGCTTCTCGAACGGCATTGCTTTCACCGTCAACTTTCTTCCCTTCTGTCACTACAGCTGTGAGCGGTTGCGGTTGCCTGGAAAGCTGTTGGATGGCGCTGCAATCAGCCATTATCGCACACAGCTATTTTGCATTTGCCGACGTTCTATGATCGCTTGCGGTTAGGGGCCGAGAATTAAGTTGCACACCTAATAAGTAAATATCCTATATGGACACAAAACTTGCGTTTTCGGGTCATATAGTGATTATTCACACCGAAAATTCTATAGTTAGAAATATATATCTTCACTTATGGACCTAAATACTATTACGTACCTTACAATCCATAGCTGATATGAAGCACATTGTTGGTGTGTCAATTTATTTTCCTTGTGGACACACTGATGAATCCCAACGATGCCGCGATTCTTCCAATTATAACTCCATCGGTAGGTGAAACATCTAGATTTATTCTCTCATTCATGTACATTATTGCATATTCATTCCAACACTCTAAATGCCAATAACATATCATGTGCATGCCAGTAACATTTCTTATTCCATCGATGTTCACGTGCAGCTGTTGCACAACACAACCAGTTAAAACTTGAAGTCTAAAAACATTTCACCATTAAAATCCAATAAACAGTCTAAAATCACGTCATGCTTACGATCACCACTGTTCCCCCATCAAACTCCCATTAAAACTCTCGTTAAAGCTTTTCAACTTTTCCAAATCCATTCCCAGAACTATCATCTGGTACACGATGTTGTAGACTGACTATCTGCGTTAGATGATCCCACTATGGGGTCCACCTATGTGTGCGAAAGGGCTGAACGATAACTTTGCTTCTTCTTTTTACATTCTAAAGTTTCTCGCGTTTTTGATGCTGTGCTGCCATCTACTTTATTCGCTATTTAATTCTCTATAACGAAGTAAATTTCTCCGTTATTTTTGTTCACACAGGGCCTCGAATCCGGGTAGCCTCATTCTGGAATAAATCGCTCTCCCAACTGAACTACGCGGACGTATGCTCTTGCTGCTATCTGCCTTTATCTCATGTGCGTCCTGCGGTACAGGCACGTCACATCTCTTATGTTTCCTTCATTCCTTGCTGTCCTATTTTTCTTTCTCCATTGTTGTTATTTATATTCTCTTCCCCTTTCAATCAATGCTTTCCAAGGTTCCGCTATGATAATTGGTTCATTATTATTACAGGCTCTGTGTTTATTTTTTTCTATGGTAACAGCCTCGGAATACCTCAACTCCCATTCATTCTTATATCTGTTACCGCTAAAGCTCGAAAGCCGTTAATATGCACATTGCCTAGCTAATCTGCAGATTAACTGATTTGCTCCGTTAACGTGTGGAATCAAGAGTTTTCCGCATTTTACCTAGGTAATGTGCACATTAACGGCTTCCGTATCGTTAAAGTTCAAAAGTTTGTTTCTCTCATTTCCTTTCCCTACACCTTCCCCTCTCCCTCCACTTTTAGTTTGGTTTCGCCTATTTCTCTCATTTCCTTTCCCTACACCTTCCCCCTCTCCCTCCACTTTTAGTTTGGTTTCGCCTGTTTCTCTCATTTCCTTTCCCTACACCTTCCCCCTCTCCCTCCACTTTTAGTTTGGTTTCGCCTGTTTCTCTCATTTCCTTTCCCTACACCTTCCCTCTCTCCCTCCACTTTTGGTTTGGTTTCGCCTGTTTCTCTCATTTCCTTTCAATACACCTTCCCCCTCTCCCTCCACTTTTAGTTTGGTTTCGCCTGTTTCTCTCATTTCCTTTCCCTGCACCTTCCCCTCTCCCTCCACTTTTAGTTTGGTTTCGCCTGTTTCTTTCATTTCCTTTCCCTACACCTTCCCCCTCTCCCTCCACTTTTAGTTTGGTTTCGCCTGTTTCTCTCATTTCCTTTCCCTACACCTTCCCTCTCTCCCTCCACTTTTGGTTTGGTTTCGCCTGTTTCTCTCATTTCCTTTCCCTACACCTTCCCCCTCTCCCTCCACTTTTAGTTTGGTTTTGCCTGTTTCTCTCATTTCCTTTCTCTACACCTTCCCCCTCTCCCTCCACTTTTAGTTTGGTTTTGCCTGTTTCTCTCATTTCCTTTCCCTACACCTTCCCCCTCTCCCTCCACTTTTAGTTTGGTTTCGCCTGTTTCTCTCATTTCCTTTCCCTACACCTTCCCTCTCTCCCTCCACTTTTGGTTTGGTTTCGCCTGTTTCTCTCATTTCCTTTCCCTACACCTTCCCCCTCTCCCTCCACTTTTAGTTTGGTTTTGCCTGTTTCTCTCATTTCCTTTCTCTACACCTTCCCCCTCTCCCTCCACTTTTAGTTTGGTTTTGCCTGTTTCTCTCATTTCCTTTCCCTACACCTTCCCCCTCTCCCTCCACTTTTAGTTTGGTTACGCCTGTTTCTCTCATTTCCTTTCCCTACACCTTCCCTCTCTCCCTCCACTTTTGGTTTGGTTTCGCCTGTTTCTCTCATTTCCTTTCCCTACACCTTCCCCCTCTCCCTCCACTTTTAGTTTGGTTTTGCCTGTTTCTCTCATTTCCTTTCTCTACACCTTTCCGCTCTCCCTCCACTTTTAGTTTGGTTTCGCCTATTTCTCTCATTTCCTTTCCCTACACCTTTCCTCTCTCCCTCCACTTTTAGTTTGGTTTCGCCTGTTTCTCTCATTTCCTTTCCCTACACCTTCCCCCTCTCCCTCCACTTTTAGTTTGGTTTCGCCTGTTTCTCTCATTTCCTTTCCCTACACCTTCCCCCTCTCTCTCCACTTTTAGTTTGGTTTCGCCTGTTTCTCTCATTTCCTTTCCCTACACCTTCCCTCTCTCCCTCCACTTTTGGTTTAGTTTCGCCTGTTTCTCTCATTTCCTTTCCCTACACCTTCCCCCTCTCCCTCCACTTTTAGTTTGGTTTCGCCTGTTTCTCTCATTTCCTTTCCCTACACCTTCCCCCTCTCCCTCCACTTTTAGTTTGGTTTTGCCTGTTTCTCTCATTTCCTTTCCCTACACCTTCCCCCTCTCCCTCCACTTTTAGTTTGGTTTCGCCTGTTTCTCTCATTTCCTTTCCCTACACCTTCCCCCTCTCCCTCCACTTTTAGTTTGGTTTCGCCTGTTTCTCTCATTTCCTTTCCCTACACCTTCCCTCTCTCCCTCCACTTTTGGTTTGGTTTCGCGTGTTTCTCTCATTTCCTTTCCCTACACCTTCCCCCTCTCCCTCCACTTTTAGTTTGGGTTTGCCTGTTTCTCTCATTTCCTTTCCCTACACCTTCCAGCTCTCCCTCCACTTTTAGTTTGGTTTCGCCTGTTTCTCTCATTTCCTTTCCCTACACCTTCCCCCTCTCCCTCCACTTTTAGTTTGGTTTCGCCTGTTTCTCTCATTTCCTTTCCCTACACCTTCCCCCTCTCCCTCCACTTTTAGTTTGGTTTCGCCTGTTTCTCTCATTTCCTTTCCCTACACCTTCCCTCTCTCCCTCCACTTTTGGTTTGGTTTCGCCTGTTTCTCTCATTTCCTTTCCCTACACCTTCCCCCTCTCCCTCCACTTTTAGTTTGGTTTTGCCTGTTTCTCTCATTTCCTTTCTCTACGCCTTCCCCCTCTCCCTCCACTTTTAGTTTGGTTTCTCCTGTTTCTCTCATTTCCTTTCCCTACACCTTCCCTCTCTCCCTCCACTTTTGGTTTGGTTTCGCCTGTTTCTCTCATTTCCTTTCCCTACACCTTCCCCCTCTCCCTCCACTTTTAGTTTGGTTTTGCCTGTTTCTCTCATTTCCTTTCTCTACACCTTCCCCCTCTCCCTCCACTTTTAGTTTGGTTTTGCCTGTTTCTCTCATTTCCTTTCCCTACAACTTCCCCCTCTCCCTCCACTTTTAGTTTGGTTTCGCCTGTTTCTCTCATTTCCTTTCCCTACACCTTCCCCCTCTCCCTCCACTTTTAGTTTGGTTTTGCCTGTTTCTCTCATTTCCTTTCCCTACACCTTCCCCCTCTCCCTCCACTTTTAGTTTGGTTTTGCCTGTTTCTCTCATTTCCTTTCCCTACACCTTCCCCCTCTCCCTCCACTTTTAGTTTGGTTTTGCCTGTTTCTCTCATTTCCTTTCCCTACACCTTCCCTCTCTCCCTCCACTTTTGGTTTGGTTTTGCCTGTTTCTCTCATTTCCTTTCCCTACACCTTCCCCCTCTCCCTCCACTTTTAGTTTGGTTTTGCCTGTTTCTCTCATTTCCTTTCTCTACACCTTCCCCCTCTCCCTCCACTTTTAGTTTGGTTTCTCCTGTTTCTCTCATTTCCTTTCCCTACACCTTCCCTCTCTCCCTCCACTTTTGGTTTGGTTTCGCCTGTTTCTCTCATTTCCTTTCCCTACACCTTCCCCCTCTCCCTCCACTTTTAGTTTGGTTTTGCCTGTTTCTCTCATTTCCTTTCTCTACACCTTCCCCCTCTCCCTCCACTTTTAGTTTGATTTTGCCTGTTTCTCTCATTTCCTTTCCCTACACCTTCCCCCTCTCCCTCCACTTTTAGTTTGGTTTCGCCTGTTTCTCTCATTTCCTTTCCCTACACCTTCCCCTCTCCCTCCACTTTTAGTTTGGTTTTGCCTGTTTCTCTCATTTCCTTTCTCTACACCTTCCCCCTCTCCCTCCACTTTTAGTTTGGTTTTGCCTGTTTCTCTCATTTCCTTTCTCTACACCTTCCCCCTCTCCCTCCACTTTTAGTTTGGTTTTGCCTGTTTCTCTCATTTCCTTTCTCTACACCTTCCCCCTCTCCCTCCACTTTTAGTTTGGTTTCTCCTGTTTCTCTCATTTCCTTTCCCTACACCTTCCCCTCTCCCTCCACTTTTGGTTTGGTTTTGCCTGTTTCTCTCATTTCCTTTCTCTACACCTTCCCCCTCTCCCTCCACTTTTAGTTTGGTTTTGCCTGTTTCTCTCATTTCCTTTCTCTACACCTTCCCCCTTTCCCTCCACTTTTAGTTTGGTTTTGCCTGTTTCTCTCATTTCCTTTCCCTACAACTTCCCTCTCTCCCTCCACTTTTAGTTTGGTTTTGCCTGTTTCTCTCATTTCCTTTCTCTACACCTTCCCCCTCTCCCTCCACTTTTAGTTTGGTTTTGCCTGTTTCTCTCATTTCCTTTCTCTACACCTTCCCCCTCTCCCTCCACTTTTAGTTTGGTTTTGCCTGTTTCTCTCATTTCCTTTCCCTACAACTTCCCCCTCTCCCTCCACTTTTAGTTTGGTTTTGCCTGTTTCTCTCATTTCCTTTCTCTACACCTTCCCCCTCTCCCTCCACTTTTAGTTTGGTTTTGCCTGTTTCTCTCATTTCCTTTCCCTACACCTTCCCCCTCTCTCTCCACTTTTAGTTTCGTTTTCGCCAGCGTCAAGTCGTCGCCGGTTGTTTTGTATTTCTCATAATTGGCGTCGGCTGCCAGTGCGTAGCATAGCTAATTCTTTTTCAAATTCGTTTCTGCCTGTTAGCGCGTGAATTCGTGTCGTGATTTTTTTTAAAGCAGATATGTAAAATCTGAATTCAGTGTATGCAAAGAGAGATTTTTAACGAAAGAAAATGTCCCTGATGTAGAAATATTTTTACGTCAAACAGCAATAAAACAATCCCTTGGTACTGGGCAGGGTTTCAGAAAATGTGACTGCAAATCTAAATGTACCACAAATAGGTGTGCTTGTCGCAAAAACCAATTGCTATGTAATTCAAAGTGTCACCAATCTTTAGATTGCACTAATAAGTAAGCATAATTTTATCAAATATTTTGCAAATTCATTTCCTTAATTATAATAACATTTAAAACCGTTTGATTCTTTCTATTATAGTTTTTTAATTGATTGATGATTGATTCCATCAACTAATTTGTTGATTGTCTGATTGTATTAACTTGATTCTTTATATATCGAAAAATAAATAAATAACATTATGTTAATTTAAGCGTACAGAAACGTTGCTGTTGTTCCAGCAAAGATCTTATTTTCACCTTAACGAGTGCCTAGTAGGTAATGTGCAGATTATCTAGGTAATTTGCAGATTACCTAAGTAATTTGAGAAATGAAACAATTTTCGGCACTTTAACGGATCACCCTAGTTAATCTGCACATTACCTAGATAATCTGTAGAATAACTGATTTCTGCACTTTAGCGGTAACATATCCACTCTTGATTTGAATATCTTCAAATTTTGGTTTCGCATTATCCTCAAAAGAGCACTGCATCATTGCTGTAACATTCTCTTCTTTTTCCCAATTTTTGATGTGTTCTTCTTTTTATAAGTTGGTTTTTGGTTGATCCATAATAATAAATACTATTCTTTACTTGATTATTTCTATGTTCTAAAGGTACTGATATACTCCTTTTTTTTGTAGGTCAGGGATTTTTTGATTTGTTTTATTTATCATTATTGCCATTGTTGTTACAGATTCCCGAATATTTTTTCCTTATATTTCGCTGTTTCATGATTTATTCTTGCTGTTACTTTATCAACATATGGAAAAGATCCTATGTATTAATATTGGTCTTGTTCGTGTTTATCACCTCTTTGCTTAGTGATATTGTTCATATTGTTTATCACAGCTTTGCATTTTTTTATTAAGTCATTTATTACATGTTCAGAATAACCGTATTTCTGTGCAACTGTTGTTATCCACATTAATTCTTCTTTCTGAAATTCAATTTTGCTTGTATGCATAATTGAACCCATGTCTAATGAATTGTGTAGTTTAAAAACTCGTTTGTATATGATATCTTCCTTCAGCTATGGGAAACATTTTGCTCACAATTTGTTAATTTCCATAACATACTTTTCATCCGCTAGCTGGAGAACGTAACTGTCTCTATTCCTCGATGATTTGTCGATTATAGAAATGCGGCTGATTTTTTTTTTTTTTCCTTTTTTGGATTGGGTTTAGTTGACTATGGATAACTTTGAAATATTTTATTCGAGTTGGCCGAGAATCAAAAAACGTGCTCAAAACAACCGAAAATTCTCGAATTTTTGGTTGTATTGAGCATTTGGGAATATCTTTCTTTTCTTATTTTGTAACAAAAAATATCTTAGATGAAGCTGAAAACTGTTGATGACCGGTGTCATAAAAAATGAAAAAGAATCAACAATTGTTGCTAATAACAAGATGCAAAGTAAATGCGGGGAACGAAATTTTCCCCTATTAAACACTGTGACGTTTTGTAATGCACGTATGTTAAATTTAATTTCGTAACAGAGATTTTCTGTTCCAGTGTTAACATTAACAAGCTGATGGATCAAGTTAAAATTTGATCAATGAGCAATTAATAATTCATAATTTTGACCATGTGCAGCGTAGTACGTGTAACGTGCTGCCTAATACGTCATAGACGACGTACTACTGCCGTGACGAATGAGTCAAGTCGGTAGTGTTGCACAGATAAGCCTTGTCGGCATAATTCAATTGGGAGAATAGCTGGCTCTGGAATAGGAAGACGTAGATCCGAATCGCACTACCGGCAGAAAGGTTTTCTTCTTTCAACTTCCTTACTTACAGTTTCGACTTCAGTTTATTTATATACGTCATGCTTTGGAAATAAAATCAGAAATAACAATGAATTAAAGCTTTTTTTTAAGTAATAGTTCTCGATAACGGTGAGGTGAAAGATATAAACCTGCGAACACCATTCAATGTAAACATAAACTGAATTTTCTAATGATGCTGAAGCATGAAATAAGCAAATAACAAACAAATGGATTTAAAAAAGAGTTAATTTACTTACTCATTTAACCGACCGACGCGAATGAACCGAATGGTGCCGAGACTTTTCTGTGCTGTCCAAAACAAAGATGTTCACACACCGACACGGTTTTAGGAAAAATAGAGCAAAACAATTCCTTTATGCTTTTGATCTTGGCAGTATCGACGATAAATGTGTCCCAATGGTGCTAAGTGCTTATTTCTAGTCCATCATTGTCAGCTCCATAACTCAGCCCATGATGGGAAAGTCTAGTCCCCCTGACACGGACATCATGCGACTTGGTAGCAACAAGAAAGGTAGTCTCCATCTTCTCTTACTTTTTTGTTAGATTTCGCGTCTATTCCTCTCGGTAGTACCGACGATAAATCTGTTTCAATGGTGGTGTTTCCTTCTAGACCATTATTGTTCGCCCCATGACCCAGCCCATGGTGGGAAGTGCTAGTCCCCCTTACACGGACATCATGCCACTTAGTAGAAACAAGATAGTTACCATCTTCTCTCACTACTCCTTTCTTAGGTTCTACGCCTACCCCTCACGGCAGTACCGCCGCTAAATTTGTTTCAGTGGTGATAAGTGCTTCCTTCTAGCCCATTATTGTCCCCTCCATGACCCAACCCATAATGGGAAGGACCAGTGCCTCTGACACGGACATCATGCCACTTGGTAGAAACAAGAAAGATAGTCGCCATCTGATCTCACTCTTTTCTTAGGTTCTGGCCTACCCCTCTCCGCATACTGTCGATAAATCTGTCTCAATGGTGATAAGTGCTTTCTTGTAGTCTATTATTTTCCGTTCCATGACACAGCCCATGATGGGAAGGGCCAGTCCCCCTGACACGGACATCATGCGACTTGGTAGTAACAAGAAAGATAATCGCCATATTCTCTCCCACTTTTCTTAGGATCTACGCCTTTGTCACAGCACTATTAACAAGTAATCAGTCAGAAAGGGTTAGTGTCAGTCATCCCCCTAATTACCACTTTCAACAAAAATGCTAAAGGGAACGCAACGGTTTCTGATGCGCATGTTCGCTGGTTCCAGCCGTGTCCAGCCCACTTCTTAGACAGAGAATACCACCAGTTAATTCATTCTACCCGAATAAGGAGTTCGCACATTGGAGAATGGAAATTGCATGTCCCTGTTCCTTCACCGGTAAAAGGACACGGTTTTTTAAACAGCTTCATAATTTTTTCTCCTTCTGCACATAAATATAATGGCAAGTGTTTAAAACTCTCACTCATGCAGGAAGAATTGTTTCCGACGCACAAGAAAGTAAAGGCAGTGGGAAAGCACATTTCGCTGTTGCGAGATGATATCTCGCTAAACTAACTGCGTAGTTTACGAACAAGTGCACCTCTCACGCACATGACGAAAGTAATGCGCTATTTCTTTACACAAATGGAAATTATACGTCGTATTCTCCTCTCTTTTTCCCTCCGCCGTTCGTACGGAGAAGTGACGTAGTCTCAACTTGTCACTGTCGTCGCAAGTCTGATATTAAAAAGTTTTTCGAACGAATCCATGCAGTGGTTTCGCGGATAGCGACCGTGTATTGCAAGAGGAACGGACTGTGTGGAAGAGTAATGCTTTTGCTCGTCAAGACGTGAAAAAAATGTGTTTTTCACTGTTTCCATTTTAACCAAAATGCAATATTATATACATGTGAAAAGTCTTTAGAGTTCAATTGATGCTTGAAATTTTTAAGATTCGGTGTCTTAATAAAATGAGTTGCAGCTTCCGATGCTCACTGTCTTCTTCTTCTTCTTTCTTTCCAGGCGTCGCTACTCAGTGCGGCCTACCCACCTATCACTTGACCCATCAGGAATCGCCGTCTGCAATGCGGATAGGAGCCTCCAAACAGAGGACGAAGGGCCCTCTACACTTCAGTCCCTTTTGGCTCCTGTGGCATCCGCTGTTGAAGACAGTCCTCACTTGCATCCCTCTCGTGACACCAACGATGTCATTGAGCAGATTAATATCTCTGCTCCTCGACGAATGTCGAACGAAGATTTCCTTCAACGTGGCAACCAGCACGCCGTATCATCACCTTCATGGGCGTGGTGTCTCTTCTCTGCACGCTTGTCGTGGTGGCTATCATCCTCGTTGCAGTTGCCATCTCGCAAAATGCTTTCTTCACTAACGAAAAAGCGAAATCCGGAAAACTCGTCTATCTGATTCCGAAACCCGCCGACTTCTTGAACAGAACTCCGACCATTGTCGTCTATCGCGAGAAGCCAAGCGTTCTGAGAGGACACATAATGCAACTGACAGAGTTGCTCCGTACTTACAGAGAAGGACCCGGAATTTCTTCTTCTGGTTGCGACCGACGCTACTCGCCGTCATGGGATTCTCCTTGTTATTACCCAGTTGAGAAGATAAGCGACAACTGCACGGAAAAGAATAACTTCGGCTATGATTCGGGTAATCCTTGCATTGCCCTTGTATTTAATCCTTACGCAGCGTGGACACCGCATTCTTACAACAACTCAAACGACAGACAGATTCCTGATGGAATTCCTTCAGATTTTGACCCGGAGCTTGTTTATGTCACGTGTAACCCATACGTGGCCATTCCAGATACCCCGTTAGACGGCTTGGAAATTCGATATTCCCCCTATCGAGGGTTTCCCAGGCAATTCTTAGTATCCAATCCTGGTAATCGTAATCCCAGCATCCTTCCTCTAGTCATGGTACAGTTTATTGGTTCAGTAACGCATACGGACATTCATGTAAACTGTTTCTTATGGGCGAGTGAGGTTCCTCAGCAAAGACTTGAGAGACGTCAGGCAGAAGAGGTCGGAAATATCAAATTCATCCTTTATATAATGTGATACCTAAGAATTCCAGCTGACGCTTCCTCTTCCAATGAATCTTACAGTTCTTGGAAAAAAGAGGGGGAAACTTCTGAAGTTGGATTTATTTTCACTGAGAACAAGAAAATATACTTCCGAAAATTTCTTACTTTTCCTTTTTTATTCCGTTTTCAATCCACTTTATATTCGGTTTATAAAGTGGATTGAAAACGATTCTTCTCAAGATTCTGAGAAGAATTAATGATTCTTCTCATAATTCTATTAATGATTCTTCTCATAATTCCATTAATGATTCTTCTCATAATTCTATTAATGATTCGTCTCAGATTTCCATTTCTTAGAATTCGATTAGAGTTCTAAAAAATGGAATTTCTTAGAATTCGATTAGACTTCTAAAAATGGAATTTCTTAGAATTCGATTGTAGTTCTAAAAAATGGAATTTCTTAGAATTCCACTTCTCAGAATTTTATTTCTCAGAAACCCATTTGAAAACGACTATTATCAAAATTCCATTTCTTAGAATTTCATTTCCCAGAATCCCATTTGAAAGTGATTCTTCTCAGAATTCCATTAATGATTCTTTTCATTATTCTATTAAAGATCCTTCTCAGAATTTCATTGGGGTTTTTTTTTTTTTTTCGGTTTTCCGTTCTTCAATTTATAATCCTCTTTATTCCGTTTCCAGTCCACTTTTTCTTTCCGTTTTCAATCCAGATGACGCTTCCTTTTCCAATGAATCTCACAGTTTTTAAAAAAAAAAGGGGGGGGGACTTCTGAAGTTGGATTTATTTTCACTGATAACAAGAAAATACACTTCTGAAAACTTCTTACTTTTCCTTTCCCATTCCGTTTACAATCCACTTTAGCAAGCTAGAGTTTCATTCAGCAGGTATGATGATCCACATGCGTTCTTAACATTTTTGGGAAAAGGTTAACGATTCAGTTTTAGGGCCACTGGTTCCGGGAACGGCTGAGTAGGTCATTGTAGGACAAGCACGCGGCCGCCTATGGCTCATCTGGGATATGAGCCCGGGCCTAACTCGGCTGATTTTGCTAAATACCTGGGCCAATAACCTCCAAGTCACTGGACTGGGATTTTTTTATAGTCCTAAGTAATTTAATAGGATCAATACTCACGTTTTGGAAAGAGTTAAATTTCCGAAGTTGGCCGATTCTGCTAAATGCCTGGGCCAATGACCATCAAGTCACTGGACTGGTATTTTTTCATAGTCCTAAGTAATTTAATAGCATGAATGCTCACTTTCTGGAATTAGTTAAATTTCATAAGTCCTTGTCATCGAATTATTAAAGACTTATTCTGAAAACTAAATCGTTGTGGAGATCTCATCCACCCCCTCTCTGTGTTCTTTCTTTAATTTTGTCTTACCGCTAAGCTTCGAGTTTTCGGCAATTCGGGTAAAAAAAAAAATGGGTGAAACCAAGAAAATGATTAGCCACTCTTGTGTCCCAGTGGTTTATAGCACTGGCTTTGGATCACTCGTTCGAAATGGGTCCTGGTTCGAATCTCGGGTATAACATGGATGGTGAACTTATCTTACGGTATTGGCTCTCTCCCTATCCTGGAAACAGGGGCACTAAATTAGTACGGGCCAATATAACGTATAAACGTTTTGTTGGTGATGAAACTCGATGTCTTTCTACTCCGGAGCGGCTATTCTTCCAACTGAATTACACTGGCAGGCTTATCGCTGTTGATTTGACTCATGCGTCCACCTCAGTAGTACATTTTCTACGCTATTTCACTTATTAAGTTAAACGACTGCTTATAACCAACGAGATGCTCAAGATTGCGACTATCTTTCTTGTTTCTGCCAAGTGGCATGATGTCCGTGTCAGGGAGACTATCCCTTCCCATCATGTGCTGGGTCATGGAGTAAACAATAATGGACTAGAAGGAACAATGTGCGCTCAAATGGACATGTGCGTCAAACAAAAACACATTTGAAGGTAAGGGAACTGTAAAAGAAGCACGTGAACAACGTATGTGGAATGTCATATCAGCTTCAACGCGTTCTACATGGCATATTTATCTTGAAATGGAAGAATAAATAAAAACGTGAGCAAGATTTTCTGTTCAATGTTACACCACTATATATTGGTTCCTTTTCAAACAATATCCTGAACCTCTCCGAAAGCATTCTAAAGAACCTCCAATCTCTCTCGCTTCTCCTCTTCCGTCTAAGACGGTTTGAGTCTTCCATTGAGCAGATTCTCCCAATCTTCTCTGTTCATTGCTTTCTGGAAAAGTTCACCATATCTTCTCCACCACGAGATGTTGTTTATTAATTTCAGCCAGGTAAATCTTGGTCTCCCAGGTCTACTTTTTTCTGTTGTGAAAGTATTTATTAAAATGTTAGGTAGTCTATTTTTGTCCATGCATGCGACGTGACCGAACCATCTCTTAGTTGCTGTTTTCTAATTTTGTCCTATGTTGGCACTTGATATGACAGTTCTTTTCTGACTGTGCTTTTTCTTTTCTTTTCTGCCCAGTTCGTTTTATTTATTTTTCTTAAGCATTTCATTTCAAACACTAATACATTTTTCCTCTCTTGACTTAATTTCCCATGCTTCTGCTCCACACATGACTGTTGGTATAATTATTATTGATTCATATAATTTGATTTTGTGTTTGGATATCTTGTTTGCTTTCCAGATGTTCTGTAATTCTCCCATTGCAGTCCATCTTATTGCTATTCTGTGTTTGATGGTTTCTAGTGCATCTATTGTTTCTGTGATTTTTGATCCAAGGTAAATCTAGTTATCAACTTGATCATCCAATAACATTGTGAAAATGTAAATGTGTTTTACAGAAAGTCTCTCGGGTTTATGTTTCTACATGTTATATATTTGAATTCTTTTACGTATGAGGCCTCTTACACTCAATGGACAAACCCTTAGAGATACCTACCTAATACCACGTTAGTCATCAATTGTTTGTGCATCTATTGTTTCTATGATTTTTGATCCAAGGTAAATAAAGCTCTCAACTTTATCATTCAGTAACATTGTGAAAATGTAAATGTGTTTTACAGAAAGTCTCTCGGGTTTATGTTTCCTACATGTTATATATTTGAATTATTTTACGTATGAGGCCTCTTACACTCAATGGAGAAACCCTTAGAGATACCTACCTAATACCACGTTAGTCATCAATTGTTTGTGCATCTATTGTTTCTATGATTTTTGATCCAAGGTAAATAAAGCTCTCAACTTTATCATTCAGTAACATTGTGAAAATGTAAATGTGTTTTACAGAAAGTCTCTCGGGTTTATGTTTCCTACATGTTATATATTTGAATTATTTTACGTATGAGGCCTCTTACACTCAATGGACAAACCCTTAGAGATACCTACCTAATACCACGTTAGTCATCAATTGTTTGTGCATCTATTGTTTCTGTGATTTTTGATCCAAGGTAAATAAAGCTCTCAACTTTATCATTCAGTAACATTGTGAAAATGTAAATGTGTTTTACAGAAAGTCTCTCGGGTTTATGTTTCCTACATGTTATATATTTGAATTATTTTACGTATGAGGCCTCTTACACTCAATGGACAAACCCTTAGAGATACCTACCTAATACCACGTTAGTCATCAATTGTTTGTGCATCTATTGTTTCTGTGATTTTTGATCCAAGGTAAATAAAGCTCTCAACTTTATCATTCAGTAACATTGTGAAAATGTAAATGTGTTTTACAGAAAGTCTCTCGGGTTTATGTTTCCTACATGTTATATATTTGAATTATTTTACGTATGAGGCCTCTTACACTCAATGGACAAACCCTTAGAGATACCTACCTAATAACACGTTAGTCATCAATTGTTTGTGCATCTATTGTTTCTGTGATTTTTGATCCAAGGTAAATAAAGCTCTCAACTTTATCATTCAGTAACATTGTGAAAATGTAAATGTGTTTTACAGAAAGTCTGTCGAGTTTATGTTTCCCACATGTTATATATTTGAATTCTGTTATGTATGAGGCGTCGTACACTCAATGGACAACCCTTAGAGATACCTACCTAATACCGCGTTAGTCATCTATTGTTTCTGCATCTATTGTTTCTGTGATTTTTGATCCAAGGTAAATAAAGCTCTCAACTTTATCATTCAGTAACATTGTGAAAATGTAAATGTGTTTTACAGAAAGTCTATCGGGTTTATGTTTCCTACATGTTATATATTTGAATTATTTTACGTATGAGGCCTCTTACACTCAATGGACAAACCCTTAGAGATACCTACCTAATACCACGTTAGTCATCAATTGTGTTTGTGCATCTATTGTTTCTGTGATTTTTTATCCAAGGTAAATAAAGCTCTCAACTTTATCATTCAGTAACATTGTGAAAATGTAAATGTGTTTTACAGAAAGTCTCTCGGGTTTATGTTTCCTACATGTTATATATTTGAATTATTTTACGTATGAGGCCTCTTACACTCAATGGACAAACCCTTAGAGATTCCTACCTAATACCACGTTAGTCATCAATTGTTTGTGCATCTATTGTTTCTGTGATTTTTGATCCAAGGTAAATAAAGCTCTCAACTTTATCATTCAGTAACATTGTGAAAATGTAAATGTGTTTTACAGAAAGTCTCTCGGGTTTATGTTTCCTACATGTTATATATTTGAACTATTTTACGTATGAGGCCTCTTCCACTCAATGGACAAACCCTTAGAGATACCTACCTAATACCACGTTAGTCATCAATTGTTTGTGCATCTATTGTTTCTGTGATTTTTGATCCAAGTTAAATAAAGCTCTCAACTTTATCATTCAGTAACATTGTGAAAATGTAAATGTGTTTTACAGAAAGTCTCTCGGGTTTATGTTTCCTACATGTTATATATTTGAATTATTTTACGTATGAGGCCACTTACACTCAATGGACAAACCCTTAGAGATACCTACCTAATACCGCGTTAGTCATCTATTGTTTCTGCATCTATTGTTTCTGTGATTTTTGATCCAAGGTAAAAAAGCTCTCAACTCGATCATCCAATAACATTGTGAAAACGTAAATGTGTTTTACAGAAAGTCTATCGGGTTTATGTTTCCCACATGTTATATTTCCTCATACATGTTACGTATGAGGCGTCATACACTCAATGGACAAACCCTTAGAGATACCTACCTAATACCACGTTAGTCATCAATTGTTTGTGCATCTATTGTTTCTGTGATTTTTGATCCAAGGTAAATAAAGCTCTCAACTTTATCATTCAGTAACATTGTGAAAATGTAAATGTGTTTTACAGAAAGTCTCTCGGGTTTATGTTTCCTACATGTTATATATTTGAACTATTTTACGTATGAGGCCTCTTCCACTCAATGGACAAACCCTTAGAGATACCTACCTAATACCACGTTAGTCATCAATTGTTTGTGCATCTATTGTTTCTGTGATTTTTGATCCAAGTTAAATAAAGCTCTCAACTTTATCATTCAGTAACATTGTGAAAATGTAAATGTGTTTTACAGAAAGTCTCTCGGGTTTATGTTTCCTACATGTTATATATTTGAACTATTTTACGTATGAGGCCTCTTCCACTCAATGGACAAACCCTTAGAGATACCTACCTAATACCACGTTAGTCATCAATTGTTTGTGCATCTATTGTTTCTGTGATTTTTGATCCAAGTTAAATAAAGCTCTCAACTTTATCATTCAGTAACATTGTGAAAATGTAAATGTGTTTTACAGAAAGTCTCTCGGGTTTATGTTTCCTACATGTTATATATTTGAATTATTTTACGTATGAGGCCACTTACACTCAATGGACAAACCCTTAGAGATACCTACCTAATACCGCGTTAGTCATCTATTGTTTCTGCATCTATTGTTTCTGTGATTTTTGATCCAAGGTAAAAAAAGCTCTCAACTCGATCATCCAATAACATTGTGAAAACGTAAATGTGTTTTACAGAAAGTCTATCGGGTTTATGTTTCCCACATGTTATATATTTGAATTATGTTACGTATGAGGCGTCATACACTCAATGGACAAAACCTTAGAGATACCAACCTAATAGTGTGTTAGTATTCCCCTAGAGTTAATTACAGCCTGTACACGCCAAGGCATCGACTCCACCAGATGCTGGAGGGTTCCTAGACGTAACGCAAGTCATTCCTGTTGCAGCATTGTCTGTATACTCGGGGCAATGCTAACCTGACTACGCAGTTAAAGCTACGGAGTGTGTACTTCCACTGCATAATACAGTTCCAGTTTAAAAACTCTTGTTCAGGCTTAAACTGAGACGTAAAAAAGCCGCGTGGATATATAGATGTTCTAAATGTCGTACGTACGTTCATACAAAAAAAAACAGATCCCAGTTTCGGTCCCTTTTCTAAAAAAAAATACAAACATTCGAATTTTGGCGACGCCATTGTCACTTCTGTTTTGCTTCAGAGAGGCTATACACTATATACTGGGAACAGTGCTCGAAATGTGCCGGTATACGCCGGTTTCTTTTTTCTTGGTATTTCGTACCGGCACTTTTTATCCCTTGAATTTACATATCGGTACTAATTTTAGTTGTAGGAATCTCAGAAATTATTTCTTTTTAATTTATTATTTGGTTTTGTCCTTGACTTATGAGCGTGCATTCTTAAACATAGAAACCCTATGTGCCTCGTGCCCTTGAGAAATAGCTGTGTGGGAACCACGAAGGATAGGGAAGCATGTGAGCATTTTAAGGGCGGTGAAATTGCTATTAATTTAAGACTGAATATTTGTTCTGATTGTGAAGGTTCTAATTATCTGAATTTGTACTCCAATCCCTATTGGAAGGGGGCTGCAATCTCTTCTCGGGACCTTAAAGTTCTTGGTTCAAATCAAGATGAATCATATAGCTGATTAGTCAAGGTTCGAAGTCTCGTTAATCTGTTGGTCCCGCGGGGGTCCACAAGACATCCAACTCTAATCGACAGCCATTGATTATGACTTATGGAGCGACAGTATTCCACGGAATTGTCAATTACACTTTCAAACAACGGAGTTTTTTCTTCTTCTTTTTTCTTTTCCAGTTTTGGATATTTTCTGGCGAAGATATTTTTTCCGGAAGATTTTTTAGCTAAATATGGGCATACCGGCACTTCAAAATTTCCATTTCGAGCACAGACTGGGGATATTTACTGCGAACGGGAGAGGAACATTTTATTATCCTGAGAGTAAGGGGGAGATAATGGCTTGGTCTTTTCTTCGTGGTTACTGTTTTAAAATACTCACTCACAAGTCGTTTGTCTGGTGGTCGGCAATGTTGAGAAGGTATGGGGTTTGAAGGGGTGCAACGTGATGGAACGCGGAAAGTTTCCTTTTGTCTTGCCTTAAGTCACGGGGAAGGATCCACGACACATGGCACCCCATTAGTACGCGGAGAAATACTGAAACACAAGAGATATCTTGTCGATAAATAGGTTTAACAGAATTAGCAGTGTAGTCAGGTTAGCTTTGCCCGGAGTTTAGAACTCCGCCCGAGACTTCGGTCCAGGATCCATTTTCCCAGAGAGCTTCCACAGGGTTTGGGGGGGGGGATGATTCCAAACACATATGAGTGTTCCTCGAGCCAGGCATGGGAGGTTGCGGTCTCGATAGAACGACGCATTTTTCTACTGAAATAGACCATCGGCCGCAGGATGCGCAGAAGGTTATAAAAGCGTGTAGGTGATCAGGCAACACACGTTGGTAGCGAGCAGCGGTTAAGGGCCTCTTCGGGCACATTAAGGTACCTAATGCGTCCCAAGAGAAAGCTCCTCAACCATCTCAGAGCCACCACAGACTTGAACAGAACCGACCTGGCACGACGGGGCTATAGCCTCATGCTGCCAACGCCACACCCGCACCCTTCCGTCAGCTCCGTATACAAGAAACGGGATTCATCTGACCACACGACGCGGTGCCACTCAGCAGTGGCCAGTTTTGATGTTCGTGGCACCAGGCGAAGCGTAATTTCCGATGACGTACAGTCAACAGTGGCACACGCGTAGGGCGGCGGCTCCCGTCGCCCGATGTATGAAACGTGGGGCGCCCCGTTCACTCGCTGACGCTGCTTGGCCCTCCGATATTTAATTAGGGCGTGATTTGTGCCGCCGTTGACAAGCGGTTAATCTGTAGGAACCGGGATAGTCTATGTCGACTCCGATCATCAATATCGTGTGGTCGGCTACCGCTTGCTCTCTGGGCGCTGCTGGTACGTCCACCGATGGTATACTCGCGGTACATCTTTGACACGGTTGCCCTCGGGAACCCTAGGATTTTTACCATTTTTGGCAAAAAGATAACCCACGTGTCGTGCTCCGACAATGCGTCTACGATCAAAGTCGCTCAGATCACCACATTTACCCATGTACGTCGATTGCGGTACAGTGTTGGGAAGCCCTTCTGTCCGACCATTTATCGCTTGCGTTCGGTTTGGGTCTGTTCCACTCTGCGTGGAAGGGATGTGTATGTCAACTGCCCACCACCCCTATTTCTAATATTTTGTTTACTGAGTGTATTATAAATATATGAGTCTTTCCTGAAAAAATGTAAAGATGTATTCCCTATCCCTTGCATACAATACTTTTAAAAAGTGCACACATTAATGTTATTCATAATTACTGGCAATGTTAAAAAGGTGTTTGATATTGTGTAAATTAAAATGTTAAATTAGCATTAAATAAAGTCTATTACGAAGCAGAAGTTTCATTACCTTTTTCAAAACTAGCCGATTCCGAGTCCTAGCAAATGTGTTTAGTATTTGAGGGAGTTAACACGTTCACGGCTACCTATTCTACCGATGAGTTTAATTCCGTGTTCTGTGTGAAAAACAGTTAATTTATCTGCCGATTGCATTTTGTAGACAAAAATAGTTGGACATTTCCATATGTGCAAATAAGCTTGCATTGGCAGAATCAGACGTTCATGTAAATATTGTTGGGTCTCCATATAATAAAGTCTATCAGTTCAGCTCCACGCAGCATAATCGCTGCGTGGAGCTGAACTGATAGACTTTAAAAGGAGCATAGTGTTTGTATTCTACCTAAGTAAGCAATCAGTGCGTACCATTACGGTTTTGATATGTTTCCCAAAGTCTACAGCTGTTGATGTTCTTCATGGAAATCATATTGTGCCACTACAGCGAAGTCGCCCTCTGGGAGGCCGCATAAACTGAGTAATCGTGACAAACGAAGCTTACTGCTGAATGTGAGCAAGGCATGCACGTCCACCGCGACAGACCTGAACGGCGACGTCGAACAAGCCATTGGAATAACTATTCGCACCAGAACAGTCCGTCGGGAATTGCACACCCACACTTAGCATGCTAGTTCAGCTGCATACATCCCTACTTGCATTGCCAGACGACGGCCATAACAGAGCCTCTCTCTCTGTTCATGGACAGCACAAGAGTGGAAGAGAGTCTTACGTAGTGACGAATTACGTTACTCACCCTTTCATTCGGATGAACGTATTTGGGAGTGCGTCTGCCTGCGATAATCTGTTCGACGGACTGCATTGTTCCTACAGTCAAGTTCGGAGGATGATCTATGATGACGTGGGGCAATTTATGCTGGGAAAGACCTGATACTTTGGTTGAAGTGCCGTTCGACGTACCTTCTTCCAGGTTTGGAGACATTCTGAACTGTAGATATATACTACCTACGCTATGGCAGAACTGCGGTACATATCTCTTCGTGTTTCAACAAGATCGAGCACCTTGCAACACTGTAAGGTTTGTCCAGACCTGGTTTGAGGAACAGGACGTCCAAGTATTGAAACTGCAGAACCAAAGACCCGATTTAAGCCAAAAAGCATCTGTGGCTCGCGCTTTGGAAGGAGCGTTGCCTAAACAATGTATAAAATTTTCGACAGACCTATTGGCATTTCGTAGAAAGCCTGTCCAGAACGGTTGGACGACTATGTACTGATTCCGCAACTTTGGACAGCATTGCGACAAATTAACAACTTTTGACTTTGGACAGCATTGAGACTAATTAACATTTTTGGACAACATTGCAACTAATTAACAACTTTGGACAGCATTGCAACTAATTAACAACTTTGGACAGCATTGCGACTAATTAACAACTTTGGACAGCATTGCGAGGCAGTGAATAGTACACTGGTGTTCAAAACTTAAGAACGAGATAGGTGTTGAGCTGTAGTGTCGCACAGGAGCAGCTGGAATATGTGACATTCAATTCATAGGAACTCCATTATTTACTGAATTGATGACGGAAACAACACCAACGTAACTGCAGACACTAAAGGACATAGTGAACTTTACTCAGAGTTGGCTACATAGCACTGGGTGCCATGACAGATGTTTGACTGCCAAAGATGGCATGAAGGGAATGTCTTGTTAGACTCACGCAACCGCCATTTCACAGGCAAACGGAAGCGAGATAACAGTATGGAACCATCGAAATTGATATAAATGCCAGAGGGACGATCTCATCCGCTAGATGGGCCGCGGTTGGCTTAGTGGTCAACTTTCGTGACTGACCCCGGAGAAATCTCAGGTTCGATTCCAGGCAAGTACGAGCGCTCGTACCACTAAATATCCCCCGTGCCTCCGATGAGCACGTTAAACCGTCGGACCCCGGGTACTCCCCCTCCTTGGTAATAAATAAGGGTGTTTTCCTCCCCTTTTCTACCTCTCTTCCGTGTCACTTTCCTATCGGGCACTCTAGCCCAAATCTCCTAGCTTCGTATTTCTAAGGGTTGTTTAAGACCTAGGATGAGGCACTCCCTTTCTAAAATCCTCTGCATATGATCTGATCTGTTCATCATCCACTAGACATCAGCTCTCCAAGCCGTGAATTCGTGAGGTAGCATCCCGAGGTCCGAAAATATGATAGACAAAGCAAAAATGCTAAGTGTAAAGTTGGGGAGGGTTATTGATCTGCTACAGACCGCTCTAAAATGTGAGGTTAACGGGCAGATTTTGTCTGTGTGCGCTGAGAAGAGCAATGTAGGGAATTTCCTTTAGAACTTGTGAAACCCCGTATGATGCTCTCCAACTTTGGAACCGAAATTTTTGTTCATATTTTCTGGGTTCGTGTGCGAAATTCACCGCCAGGAGCGCTGATATCGAGCTGGTGGGACCACCCCTCTGGCACTTACATCAATACTGGTATTTCCACAATATTTTGGGCCTCCGTTTTCCTGTGAAGTGACTGTTCCGCGACTTGACAACACACCCTGTATAAGCAAAACAGTTACGTTAGTGAACATTCGTGAAGCAATTTGTAATTGTTGATAAGCAACAATCGAGAAATGAACAACTGACTCTCTATTTCTCACTGTCTATTACTCCACTGCCTCGGCGTCTCTCCCAGCGTTCTCACTCTCTCCCCTCAGACTCCCTTCCTCTCGACTCTCCATCTCTCGCTAACCTGCCTCTCTACTCTTCCTGTTCCTCCAAAATCTCCGTCTTTTCTCGTTCTTTTTCAGTCTTTCCTCTTCCACTCCCTTTCTCTTTCTCCTCACTCTCTCGCAGTCTCTCGTAGCTCTTGCTCTCTCCTCATTCCTCCAAATCATCTAGTTTTTTCTTCTCACTTTTCAGACTCAGTTCTCTACTCTCCGGCTATCACTCTTAGGTCTCTCCCGCTCTCTCTCCTTCCACATAGCTTTTTTCTTCCCTCTCCCTCCCTTTCCACTCTCCCTCTGGCACCCATCTAGCTCTCTCTCTCTCTTTTTTCTCTCTCTCTTTTCCTTCTACATAGCTTTTTACCTCCCTCTCCCTTCCTTTCCACTCACCCTCTGGCGTCCATCTGGCTCTCTCTCTCTCTCTCTCTCTTTTTCTCTTCTCGCTTTTTCAGTCTCTCCTTTCTCTGTCTCTCTCTCTCTCTTTCTCTGTCTCTCTCTCTCTCTCTCTCTCTCTCTCTCTCTTTTTCTCTCTCTCTTTCTCTCTCTCTGTCTCTCTCTCCCTCTCTCTCTTTCTCACTCTCTCGCAGTCTCTCATTGCTCCTTCTTTCTCCGCCTTCTCCGAGTGTTTTCTACTTCTTCCGTCTCGCTTCCAAATTGTCTGTCTCCTCAACTCTCCCTTACTAATCTGAAAACATAGTAATCTACTCTTAGTAATCTAAAATCTTAGTAATCTCCCATAGTAATCTTAAATCATAGTAATCTCCCCTGTAATCTTATCATAGTAATCTCTTACATCTGTCTCTGTCTCCTTTCCTTATATATACCCTGGCGGAAAGTGAAAAAAGAACACCAAGAAGGAGACGTCTGATATCAACAAAATTTATACAGCATAATAACAGAATACAGAGGATAACGTGATCAAAACATTATGGCAAAATACAGCTGTATTTGCTGGTAAACTGAAAACTAACATTTCCGTTTAACATGGTTAGTACGAGGTTGAACCGCCATGAACTGCGTCACACTGTGCAATTCTGGCATGGAGTCTGTCGTACAGATGTTGGATGTAAGTTTGGGGTATTGAGTTCCAAGCATCCTCAACCTGGACGCGTAAATCGGGGATGGTCGTGGCTGGCCGTGGAGACCGGATAAGTCGTTGACCCATAAAATCCCACACGTGCTCAATGGGGGACAAATCCGGTGAACGTGCAGGCCTTGGAAGTTGTCTCACACCCTGAAGTGCATGTTGCGTTGCACGCGCCGTATGAGGGCGTGCGTTATCTTGCTGGAAAACACCACGATGGACCGACCTTACAAATGGCACAACAACGGGCTGAATGATGTTGTTGATGTAGGAGGTGCTGTTTAACGTACCCGGTACAAACACTAGTTGTGTACGGGAGTGATAGCTGATCGCTCCCCACACCAGGAGACCAGGTGTAGGCCATTTGTGCCGCTGGCGGATGCAAGAAGGGTGGAGACGCTCCCCTGTGCGTCTGCGAACACGCGTACGGCCATCGGAGGCTCCCAAGCAGAATCTGCTATCATCGCTGAACACGACGGATCGCCATTGCGTTCTCCAGTGCAGAAGTTGGCGACACCACTGCAGCCGTTCCTGACGGTGGGCTGGAGTCAAAGGTACACATACCAGAGGCACACGTGCACATAGTCCTGCATCCAGTAGACGGTTGCGGATTGTTTGCACAGTCACCTCAGGTGCAACGGCAGCTGGGATTTGCGTCGCAGTGGATGTTCTGCTTGACAACGCCGCTCTTCTTATGCGTCGATCGGTCCGCTCATCAGTCCGTCTGTGACTCCCGGTTCCACGTCTTCTCGTGTGGGAATGTTCCTCGGACCATCTACGCCACCATCGTACCACCACCGATACTTCCCGTCCAATACGCTCCGCAATACGACGATACGACCACCCGGCCTCGCGGAGTCCGACTAGACGACCTCGCTCAAAGATCGATAACTGCTGAAATCGTACACGTCTTCCATGTCCAGGCATTGCAGCTTCTTCAGGATCTTCGCACGTGTCCGTACACCGACGATTGATTACATTAACTTCGCCGTACTCCTTAAATACCACCGACGATAATTTGCATATTATGCCGTGCTGTGGCGTAAGCGTTCACCGGTTGGTCCCGAAATTAACATCACACCTACGTAAACTCGACCCCATTAACATATGTAAATTTTATGATCGTCCACGAATTCCTTCTTGGTGTTCTTTTTTCACTTTCCGCCAGTGTATATATATATCTGTCTGTCCTCACTTTCTTGCAGTCTTCATAGTTCCTTCTTTTTCTTCATTCTCCGAGTCTCATCTACTTCTTTCGTCTCACTTCTCATTTTGTGTCTTCTCAACTCTCTCTCTCCTCAATCCTCCTCCTCTCTCTCATAGCTCTATCTCCTTGCCTCTCATATCGCTATTTCTCTCTCTCTCTCTCTCTCTCTCTCTCTCTCTCTCTCTCTCTCTCTCTCTCTCTCTCTCTCTCTTTCGGGAACTAAGTAATTATACTACAGCAAATTAAACATAGAATAAAAAATTCGTCAGAACTTTGGTTGTTTATACCCAAGAACATTTCGAAATTGATATGGTGAAAAAATTTCATTACTAAAATTGCCTTTACTTTTGTTTCTTATTATTAATAACGCGGCTATTCTTCCACCTTCCGTGCAACAAAAAATCTCTTTCAAAACGAAACAGACGGTCTCTTCCCATAACTTATTCACATTAGTCAACACTAAGTAATTTTTCACTCAATCATCCCACAAAAAAATTCGTGATGTAAAAATCATCTTATTGCATTTCTCTCTGTTTTTTCCTCTGGTTCCGTTCTTCGCGAAAGACAGGATTATTAATCACAGCGCTAACAGGAAATGTTCTATTAAATGTAAGAAAAAACGAAAAAGAAAAAAAGTTCCACCAAGTAAGGAAATTAACAAAACGTACTTTTGTATATATTTCAACCTGACGTAAAACGATAGGTGCAAATTCTTTTGAAATGTGTTTTTCAATGAAAGTACACGATTCCGCACGCTATTTTACACCGAAGAAAATAAATAGCAGAAAAGTTTTCGTAAACCACTCTGTGTGCATATATGCTTTCGTGATAATTACAGAAGTCAAGGTGACCTGCGGAACAAAATGCGCGAGCTTTCACAAATCTGCAATCAAACAACCCCGATCGCACCGAATGCCATTGCCAATTGCGTTTCTTTTTTTTCATTTAATTAATAACATTTTACTTTCCTTTCGTGTGTCGGGAATTCTAAGAAGCGTAAATGCATTTGCAGTATGAAACAACAGAAAGCATTTTTCCAGTTTCTCCTTTTCACCTTCAACATTTTAATTGCAGCTTATCCATGGTAGGGTTTAACAAAAAACTTTATGTCCAAGATCTAACCAGCGAGTTTATTAATAAATCTACAAGACTGCAAAATATTCTGTAAAAGCTTGAAAAATTCTAATGAATCGTAACAAAAATTACGCACAAGTTATATATTGAGCGTTTTTTCATTAAACTATAAAATATCCAACAGCTACCAAAATCGAATTTTTTTAATTACGCATATGTGAAATTTTCAGTCTATACCATCTTAAGGAAATTCCGACTATCAGAAACATCGACAACTTACCATCTACTGGGAAAACTGTGCGACATAAATTATGGGTTATTGCACCACCGGAATTGCAACACAGGCTACTAAATAACCAGTTAGATTTACGCCGATGAACCATTACATTATGAACACCTACCTAATGCCGCCCCGGTGGCGCAGTGATCTAAGGCGTTGGCCTCTGATCATTCGTCCGTAAGGGGTCCGGGTTCGAATCCCGGTCACGCATGGATGTTCTGTTTGTCTTACGGCACTGGCTCTCTCCCTTCCCTGGAACCAGTGACCCTAAATTAGGGACGGGCGACTGCTTATAGCCCGTTGAGTTGCTCACGGTGGTCGTTAAACCTCCAATCAAAAAAAAAAAAAAAACCACCTACCTAATAAGCTGCAGACCCCTTTCAGCCCGCAAAACAGCGGCCAATCGGCAAGGTATTGATTCGATCAGTTGGCGATACAGTAGGTATCTTGAGGTATCTGGTACCATAATGTCAACAGCAGTTCCTGTACATTTTGGGGTGGTGGTGATTTAGGGCAAACCCGCTTTTCCAAGTCGAACCACTACTGTTCGATTGGGTGCATGTCAGGTGAATTTGGAGACCAGGGCATTAACAGAAAGTCACCACCATGTTCATCGAATCACTCCTGGACGATTCGGGCAGTGTGGCATGGTGCATTATCCTGTTGGTAATGGCCTCACCAACAAGGAACACAGTTGCCATGAATAGGTGAACTCGGTCTGCAAAGATGTTCAGTTACCTGACATCTGTCAGGGATTGTGCTATTGGGATTGATGTGGCCTAAAGTGTCCCAAGAAAACATTGCACTCAGCATAACATTCCCCGGCCGGCTGTTTCCTCCCAACTGTGCCTCCAGGTGCAATAGCCTCCGTTGGTAATCGGCGTGTCAGCGCTCAGCCGTCTACGTGATGCACCAGGAATCTTGATTCGTCAGACCAGGCCACTTTCTTCCAACCATCCAGGGTCCAATTTCGATGATCTTGGCCCCATTTCATGCGTTGTTGGAGATGACGTGCACTGAGGAGGAGGAGGACCCGGCTATGTCTTCGGCTACGCAGGCCCATGCGCAGAAGGCTGCGATGAAGTGTGTGTTGTGACACATTGCCCTGATCACCACTGAAATAGTTGCATGTGATTTGTTACACTGTGGCCTTGTGGTCGCTGTGAACAATGCGTGACAGTCTCCGCTCTCCTCTGGAATCAATGAGCTGCTGATGACACACGGCTGGACAACTGTTCGTCGTTTGGCCATCTGTGCATCACGTTTGATACGTTCTCACTACAGCGGCACGTGAAAAACCCACAAGCTGCACCGTTCCCGAGATCGTAGTTCCTAGGCACCGTGCCATCGCAATTTGTCATTTACCGAACTCCAATTAATCGGCAATTTTTCTCATGCTGACTCCGAACACTCTACTAACCGAAAGTTAGTTCTTATGTTGTATATATACTGCTCTGTGAACTTCACCTGCGCCACCGTTCAGTCTGCAGGCGTGATAACTTTTCTTGGCGGGGGGGGGTGTCATAATGTAAGGGCTCATCGGTGTATGTATTAATACTTTGTAAGTAGTCTTGCACGCAAAGTTGAGGACCCATGCTCTAAGCAAAGAGAATTGAAGAACACCGAAAACGAAGCTCACTTCTCACACACTCATAGGCCAGAATATAGACTTTAGTATCAAAAGTATCGGAGCACTGCCAACTATTTGCATAAGGGCAAAGAACTGTTGCGCAGGAAGGTGCGCTGTGAATGGGGAGGTACTTAATTAAAGCTGAGATGTTCTGTAGTGTTTTCAGTAAATTTGAAGCGGATATGCCGCGTGGATGTGAGCTTTCTTAGTTTCACTGTGGGCTAGTCGTAGGTTGTCATTTGAGTAACGTTTCCATACGGAGCACTGTAGCTAAACTAAGCACACAAAAATCGATTTTAAGTGATGTCGCGAAGAGATGGAAGCAGGAGAGTGTAACTACTGCGAAAACTCGTTCAGGAAGGCCGCACAAACGGACGTGAGTAAGAAATGTTAAGAAATCCCGTTCGCCATCTGCCGTTTCCATCGCTGCTGAAGTAGGAAATGCTTGTAATGGCTAGGTTAGTACTATAACTATCTTCAGAGAGTTGCATAGTGTGGTTTATTATAATACAGCAACAGCACATAAGCTAGCTACATTTCACTACCGTGAATGCAAGGCTCCTTTTGGAGTGGTGTCTCCCGTCGTTCCCGGACTGCAGACGACTGAAAATCTGTTCTTTGGTGTCATGGGTCACACTGTGGGCGATTGGAAAGCTGTTCTTTGGAGTGATTAGTCACACTGTGGGCGATTGGAAATCTGTTCTTTGGAGTGATAAGTCACACTGTGGGCGATTGGAAAGCTGTTCTTTGGAGTGATGAGTCACACTGTGGGAGATTGGAAAGCTGTTCTTTGGAGTGATGAGTCACACTGTGGGCGATTGGAACGCTTTTCTTTGGAGTGACGAGTAACACTGCGGGTGATTGGAAAGCTTTTCTTTGGAGTGATGAGTCACACTGTGGGCGATTGGAAAGCTTTTCTTTGGAGTGATGAGTCACGCTGTGGGCGATTGGAAAGCTGTTCTTTGGAGTGATTAGTCACACTGTGGGCTGTTGGAAATCTGTTCTTTGGAGTGATGAGTCACGCTGTGGGCGATTGGAAAGCTGTTCTTTGGAGTGATGAGTAACACTGCGGGTGATTGGAAAGCTTTTCTTTGGAGTGATGAGTCACACTGTGGGCGATTGGAAAGCTTTTCTTTGGAGTGATGAGTCACCTGTGGGCGATTGGAAAGCTGTTCTTTGGAGTGATGAGTCACCTGTGGGCGATTGGAAAGCTGTTCTTTGGAGTGATTAGTAACACTGTGGGCTATTGGAAATCTGTTCTTTGGAGTGATGAGTCACGCTGTGGGCGATTGGAAAGCTTTTCTTTGGAGTGATGAGTCACACTGTGGGCGATTGGAAAGCTTTTCTTTGGAGTGACGAGTAACACTGCGGGTGATTGGAAAGCTTTTCTTTGGAGTGATGAGTCACACTGTGGGCGATTGGAAAGCTTTTCTTTGGAGTGATGAGTCACCTGTGGGCGATTGGAAAGCTGTTCTTTGGAGTGATTAGTCGCACTGTGGGCGATTGGAAAGCTGTTCTTTGGAGTGATGAGTCACGCTGTGGGCGATTGGAAAGCTGTTCTTTGGAGTGATTAGTCACACTGTGGGCGATTGGAAATCTGTTCTTTGGAGTGATGAGTCACACTGTGGGCGATTGGAAAGCTGTTCTTTGGAGTGATGAGTCACGCTGTGGGCGATTGGAAAGCTGTTCTTTGGAGTGATTAGTCACACTGTGGGCGATTGGAAATCTGTTCTTTGGAGTGATGAGTCACACTGTGGGCGATTGGAAAGCTGTTCTTTGGAGTGATGAGTCACACTGTGGGCGATTGGAAAGCTGTTCTTTGGAGTGATGACTCACACTGTGGGCGATTGGAAAGCTGTTCTTTGGAGTGATGAGTCACATTGTGGGCGATTGGAAAGCTGTTCTTTGGAGTGATGAATCACGCTTTTCACTCTTCAAATCTGATGGGCGTGTGTGGATTTGTCGAAGGCCAGCAAACAATTTGCGTCGGCCAGTGTTCTTCCAACTGTTAAGATCGGTGGAGGCTCCATAATGGTATGGAGTTGTTTTCCGTGGGACTCGGCTCATTGGCTATTATACCACAAACTATGAGCTCTGAAGTGTAGCTCGATGTTCTGTATTATTCTGCCCTACCAACAATGTGGCAGTATTATGGAAATGACCGTTGTCTCTTCTAACGCGATCGAGCTCCCTGCACAGTGTGTGCAGGACTGGGTTTTTGAAAATGAAGTGGAATTGTTAGACTGGCTTGCTTAAAGTCCTGATCTTAATCTTATAGAACATTTCTGGGACGAACTGGAGCGACGGGTACGATATCGACCACAACGGCCGTCTTCGCTCTCCACTATGGCAGAAGCTTGGCAGGACAAATGGCGAGCCATTCCTGTTGAGGCCTACCGAAAATTGGTTGATAGTATGCCTCAATATGTGGACCGACTAATTACTAATTGCGATAATAAAGTCATTTGTCCGAATACATTTCGCAATATAGTGTAATGTCTACACCGCTTTCCACAGATGAACGCATACCACGGATGTCACCGCCAGGATGGCTGGACGAGTAATTTCCACAGCATAAAGCCGTGCAATACGGAAAAGGAAGGACTTGTCTTGTTCTAAACAGCATATCATTATCGGCGCAAGGAAGGCGAGGGTCAGGTGGCTTAAATGTTTGTCCCATAAATGTTTCCAATAAACACTTTAGAAAATATTCATGTGGTCATACATAATATATTGTAGAAATTATGTATGACCACTTGTGGAAGATTCTAGAAATTTTTATTGGGAAAACATACACGATGGTAAACTTTAACAGAACAGAATCCGAAAATAAAAAGAGTCTAATGAAGTTCCATTCGTGTTTCGCGTTTGCAGAATTAAGTGTACTATCTGATCAAAGGTATCCGGGCACTTGGCTATCCACAAACTCCCTGTAATAGGAAGGGAATTAATATCGAATTGGTTTATGTTTTGCTGCTGTCACAGCCTCCGGGCACTTGGCTATCCACAAACTCCCTGTAATAGGAAGAGAATTAATATCGAGTTGGTTTATGTTTTACTGTTATCACAGCCTCCATGCACTTTGTTGGGGAGGCTTTCTGCTAGATTTTGGTATGTTGCTGCGGAAAATGTCTTCCATTCTATCACGAGAGCATCAGTTTGGTCATTCGCCGATGTCGGGCAGTTCGGCTTGGCTCGCAGTCGGCTTTCCAGTTCATCCCAAAAATGTCCCATTGGGTTGATATTGGGGCTCCGCGTAGGCCAGTCGAGCTCTTTCTACCCATGTCATCAAACCATTCCTGCACGAACCTCGCTTTGTGAACGGAGGCATTGTCATGTAGGAAAGGGTCTTCGCCGATTTATGTTGTAAGCACAGAATTGTCGATAATATCATTATAAGCTGCAGTTAAGATTCCCAAGCATTGGAACTAGGCCTATCCCAAACCATGAAATACAGCCCCAGAGCATGGCGCTTCCTCCACCGAACTTCACAGTTGGCACAACACAGTCGGATCCAGCATCTTCCACACCCAGACTTCTCCGTCGGACATCCAGATGGTAAAATGTGATTCAACACTCCAGAGATCCCATTTCCACTGCTCCAAAGTCCGCTGCCGCCGAGTTTCACACCATTCCAACCGACGCTTGGCGTAGATTTTCCTCATGTTAGGATGGTGTGAGGCTGTTCCGCCATGATAACCAATTCCCTTCAGCTCTCGATGAGCCGTTATAGTGATGTATTTCTTCCATAGGCATTTTGGAACTATGTGGTGAGTGCTGCAATCAAGGACAGGCGATTTTGCCGCACCACCCGCTTTAGAACACGGCAGTCCCGTTCTGCCATTTTACATGGCCTACCAGGTCGCGATTATGATGTTAAAACTCCTTAGAGTTACTTCACAATAACTTCCTTTACTGTTCATCTGGGTACTGTAGCAGGGCAGCCCCGAATCGATTTGTTGCTAAGATGGCGTCCTATAACTGTGCCATGTTGAAAGTCACGGAGCTCTACTGTACGACCTATTCTACTGTTCATGCTTGTCTATCATGTTAGCTTGGCCACGTGCGTCTATTTCATACATGTATGAGAAACGGTTGTGACATATACACCGATGAGACATTTCATTATGACCACCCCCAATCTAGAGAAATGATCGCGTCTGAAGACCGAACGGTGGCGCAGGTGAAGTTCACAGAGCAGTATATTTGCAACCCGAGGACCGACTCTCAATTCTGTAGTGAGTACGTATCAAAAGTGGCGCACAGATGGCCAAGCGACGAAATGTTGTCCAGCCGTGTGTCGTCTGCAGCTCATGGATGCCAGAGGAGAGCGAAGTCTGTCGCGCATTGTTCACAGCGACCGCAGGGACACAGTGCGACAAATCACCCGTAGTTACAACTGTGGTGATCAGGGCAATGCGTCACTGCACACAGTTCATCGCAGCCTTCGGCGTATGGTCCTGCGTATCCGAAGACCCAGTCGGGTCCTCAACCTCACTGCACGTCATCGCCAACAACGCAGGAAATGGGGCCTAAGATGATCGAGATTGGGCCGTGGATGATTGGAAGAAAGTGGCTTGGTCTGACTAATCAAGATTCCTGGCGCATCACGTAGTCGGCCGAGCTCGGATACGTCGATTACCAACGGAGGCTATGACACCTGGATGAACTGTTGGGAGGAAACAGGCAGGCAGGCGGAGGCGGCGGCGGTGGTGTTATGCTGTGGGCGTGCTTGCTTGGGTCACTTTAGGCCCCATTATCCCAATATCACGATCCCTGACAGCTGCCAGATATCTGTACATCGTTGCGGACCAAGTTCACCCATTCATGGCAATTGTCTTCCCTGCTGGTGATGACCATTACCAACAGGATATAATGCGCCATGCCACACTGCCAGAATCGTCAAGGAGTGGTTCGCGGAACATGCTGGTGACTTTCTGTTAATTCCCTGGCCTCCAATTTTACCTGGAATGAACCCAATCGAACATTTATGGACTTGGAAAAGCGGGTTCGGGCTAAATCACCACCACCCTGAAACGTACGGAAACTGAACTACCTGCTGTTGACATTTTGGTACCAGATACCCCAGGATACCTATCGCCACCTCATCGAATGATGCCTCGCCGAGTGGCCGTTGTTTTGGAAGCTAAATATGGTCCTGCAGCTTATTATCATAATGTAAGGGCTCATTGGTGTATGGTCAAATCCACTGCTCAAAAAGGGTGTCCGGATACTTTTATACGTATGTCTATACACTTCTATATGCATGTCAGAACGGTATTCCGTTTTCCTACTTATATAACGCAGCCTCTCATTTTTCGTTTAACCCAACTGGAAAAATCATGAGCCACCCCAATGATCGTGTGGTCCCTAAATGGTTGAAAAATTCCTGGAAAGCCTACTTTTTTAGTATCTTTGAGAATTTGGATATAGCCTAAAACTTTCCGTCCAAGGATTTTGTAAAATGCTACTCTGATTAATGATGACACAATAATAATTAAAAAGGAAGTAAAATAAATAAAAGGTTCCTTATAAATCCTAACTTACTGCAGTTATAACGAAGTGGATTTCTCCGTCATTTTTATCCGCGCCAGGATTCGAACCCGGGTCCACGCATTCCGGAATAAGTTGCTCTACCAATTGAGCTACGCGGACATTTTATTCTGATTCCTATCTGCCTTTATGTCGTGTGCGTCCTTCTGGCAGGTACGTCACATCTCCTGGTACGTTACACAGTTTTATATTAAACAGATATGTGGTCCAAGGCGCTGGCTGCTGTCCCTTTGTCAGATGGGCCCTGATTCGAGTTCCAGGTGAGGTTTGGCTGTTCGATGGCGTCTGTACCACCCCTTTCTGGGAACAAATGGAACAAAATTTGGATCGGGCGACTGTTTGTAGTTTTAGGAATTGCTCGTGGAAATCGTTAAGCCCCGAAACAAAAAAAACTAACAACCAAAAAAACAAGAAGTCCGACTGGATTTGGATCTGACTGACCACCAACTTAGACTTCTGTTTTCGTAAATGCGCCTTGTTTCTTTAAATATTTTATTATTTATATTTTTAGCGAGGACGTTTAATGGATATGTTTTGCGCACCGCCTCGCTGTGAATTTTCTGAAAGCTACGAAAATACATGTACACTGGTGCTCAAAATTAGAGGGAACGTATATTGCTGCCGCTGTATGTAAAATAATGCACTGAAAAGGGCCAAACATGCAAGTTCCGCTACGCGGAAGACTATCCTGCATTTTAGATTAGTGAGCTCTCTTTGGAGCTTGCAGAAGCCACAGGAACAAGAGTTTAGAGTCATACTGTTTGTAGAAGATTTCATGATTAATACCTTTATGCAAGGAGTTCAGTTATTTGTGTCTCTCTATCTTCCACGGCCGGGGGAGCTCGTTTAGCGTGAAGACGACCACATCACACATGGAGTCCAAACCTCTGAGCGAATGTTCTGTTCACAGATTAATCCCGATTCAACTTAAGTACTAATTAGCGACGTATTCTCACCTGGAAAGAGCATAGGACCTACAACAGTTCCTTTAACATTAGATAAAGGGGCTAATCTGGTGGCGGTGGCGTGATGTTCTGGGCAGGACGAAAAGGTGTACAGACCTGCACATCTTTCAGAGTCGCTGTGTTGCTGCAGGTACATAAATGATATTCTCAACCCATATATCTTACGCCATTCAGGGGAGCCGCCGTTCGAGATTTATTCGCCAAAATAGCTGCAATAATAACTGCTGTTCCAGATTTATTAGCCGCCGTTCCAGATTTTATTTTTATACGCGGTAATGCCGATCCTTATCGAGCTTATTCGGTCGAAGATTTTCTCGAAAAGGAAAATGGTAGCCATCAAGATCCCTTGACCTCAATCCAGGGCCGTATTAAGGGGAGGGACAATAGGGCCTTGGGGCCCACCAAGACCAAGGGCCCAGGAAGTATGCCTGAGCAAATAATAGATAAGTACAGAGAGAGAGAGAGAGAGAGAGAGAGAGAGAGAGAGAGAGAGAGAGAGAGAGAGAGAGAAAGGAGAGAGGTTTGTAAAATAGTTTTATTGTTGTCTCGTATGATTTCTACTTGGTGCAAAATAGAGGCTGGAAGATGAACATTATTTTAAGGCAGTGAATCACCAAGGGTAAAGGTTTCGTGTCGCTGTGTAAAGCGGGGTCCTACATATCATCGTACAGTGGATGTCGCAGAGCTATTGGAGAGTGAAGATATTCAACGCATGGATTGGCCCGCAAGGTCCCCGGACCTAAATCCAATCGAACACGTGTGGGACCTTCTCGAGAGACGCTTGGCTGCACGTCACCAGCCACCAGCAACTATTCCGCAGCTGCGATTGGCGGCGCTACAAGAGGAATGGGCCGCGATGCCTCAACAGCTCTTTGACAACCTCGTCCTCAGCATGGACAGACGTTGTAAATCCTGCAACGCAGTCAGGGGTGATCATATCTCCTACTAAAGACTGGATTTTTCTTGGCAGCCGCCTGTCGCATGGACGCTTCTGTCTTCTGTCCAGTTGTGCTCCAAGCTACCTTTTCAATAAAGTGCCTTTGTATCCTTTGGATTCCTTGTTTGGACGGTTTTGCTCATTTGTCCCATATTCATACATCTTGGGAATCTTCTTGTATGATTTGAGTCGATGTGGAGCACTTCTGCACGACGTTACACTCTGAAAAACCGTCTCGTCCTTAATTTTTGCACGCCAGTGTAGTTTGACCAGGAGGGAGTTCTGATAAGAACTTTTCAGTTAAAAATAACTTACTTAAACCACAACTGATCAAGAATTTTGCATATAAATAGTTTTCAGTCAAGAAACACAGTGAGAATGAAAAGACAAAATACGCGCTGTTACGTTTTAACGAATGATGTTATTTTGGGGTGGAGTTCAGTAAGTGGGCGAAGTTTCCATGGCTCAAATTCAGGGGTTCTCTGCTAATGTAGATATTTTCATTTCAAAAAATGAACGTACCGCAGGAATTAAAATGATCTATAGAAGAAAAGATTCCAATCTCACTTCTGCTCCAACTCAATTATTTCTATTTGGCCCAAATAATCGGAAAAATCAGACAGAAATGAGAGATTTCGTTCCTTCCACACAGAAACACTGCCAAGCTAACTTCTCGCGCCATCAAACGCCAAATTGGAGTACTTTCGAGTCAGATATATTGAATATTAAAAAAAATTGCAACACATTTTTCGGAATAATAACTGTGGTATATATTAGCAATGAGCCGTTTTTATTTGGGCTCAAAATTTTAAACACAATAAAGCAATAGTCTTCAAGAAAATGTATACAAAATAATTTACAATACAGATATAGGGTAGAATTTTTCTTGAGCTCCCCTTGAATGAACTTTCGTCATGTAAGTTACAAGATTGTATTAGCACATGCAAATTAAAATATGATTTTCTTCTACTTGAGACGTAGTTATTGTAACATAATAAACTTCTTTACCAAATTTAATTAAATTTCTTCATAAATAACTTCGAGTTATGTATGAATTTATAAATTTTCCTTTAATTTTGAGCACCACTGTAGATGCAATGATTTCACGAACTGAGTCTTTTGGTAATGTCAATAGATGGGGAAATTGAACGTGGATAGCCAGCGCCATCTATAGGTACAAGAAGTTCCTATGAATGCGTTAAAAAACATTTATTCTACGTCTCCATATACAACTAGATTTATATTCTTTTCTTTTTTTTTTTTTTTTAGGTTTTTAAGATACTCTTTTTGTTTTTAATAGTAAAGATGATTTTGAATCACCCTCCACAAATGTTTTACTTAACTACCCCCAGATAATCTCGAACAATATGAACGACAGCCGTTATCTTGCTATGTACGTACAAACACGCCTTTATTTCTGAATGTGAGTATTACAGTAACATCACCTGCCCATTTTGAGGAAGAATTGCCAATTTTCAGCATAAGGTTACAGAAACTGGAGAAGGATGTTATAAACAAATTGTGTAAACAGATGAACGGTAAAGTATGATGAGAAAAAGTTGTACCAGATGTAGCGTTTGTGTGCAGCTGACTTACTAAAACACTACATAAATCAAAATTTCACCTACAGTAAAATGCGAGTCACTCAAAGTTCAAGAGGTTTTACTTACAGCTAATCCTTCATTGCTGTCAATAAGCACTTGAGCATGTTCACTTCAACACGGTGAGAACAACTAAACGTGGGTTAATATCCCCAATGACAATTAATTATGAAACACAACACTGGAACTTGAGTTAATATCCACAATAATACTTAACTGCAAAACACAACACTTTCATTATGTAGAATACGTAGTCTTCAACAATACTTTAACGGCAATTAAGCAGTCTCGTATCCAAAAGGAGTATTAACATTCACATTTAAAATTTCCCTTCTCACAGCTACTGCGTAGCCATTATATATCTTGTCTTGTTCTTATCACATACATACTTCGCTAACGTACGAACCTCATGGTGTTTCCAACCCTCATTCATGTGAGAGAGAAGATATCACGTTAAGTTGTGAAAGTGCAAAATAGAATAAACTCAAATTTGCATAGAACCAATTTGTAAAATCATGCAATGCATTGATTATAATACGCTTTCCAACACACTAGAAATCATAACTCAAGTTATAAAGATAGTGGCTGTGGAATAAATCTCGCTCCTGTGCCCTAACCTTTAACCCCATTTCGATCATATTAAGCAGAACCGGTTCAGTTTACCTAGGAACAACATGCTAAAGTTTTGTCGCAATAGAAGCATTTTAGTCAAGCTATGAGGATAATGGCTGTGGAATAAATCTCGCTCCTGTGCCCTGACCTTTGACCCCATTTCGATAATATTCAACAGAACCGGTTCAGTTTACCTAGGAACAACATGCTGAAGTTTTGTCGCAATAGAAGAATTTTAGTCAAGCTATGAGGATAATGGCTGTGGAATAAATCTCGCTCCTGTGCCCTGACCTTTGACCCCATTTCGATCATATTAAGCAGAACCGGTTCAGTTTACCTAGGAACAACATGCTGAAGTTTTGTCGCAATAGAAGAATTTTAGTCAAGCTATGAGGATAATGGCTGTGGAATAAATCTCGCTCTTTGCCCTGACCTTTGACCCCATTTCGATAATATTCAACAGAACCGGCTCAGTATACCTAGGAACAACATGCTAAAGTTTTGTCGCAATAAAAGCATTTTGAGTCAAGTTATGAGGATAATGGCTGTGGAATAAATCTCGCTCCTGTGCCCTGACCTTTGACCCCATTTCGATCATATTAAATAGAACCGGTTTAGTACATCTCTGGAACAACATGATAAAGGTTTTCGCAATCGAACCAATTTTACGTAAGTTATGACCCATAAGGGCGATGGAATGTATCCCCTCCTATGTCTTGACTTTTGACCCCATTTTGTCCATTTTCAATAGGGTTGTTCCCTACCACATACTAAAATTTCATCGAAATTGAACCATTTTTGCGAGTTATCGTGCGGACAAGCAGACAGACGGACATACAGACAGACGGACAAAACTGGAGCATATACGCTTCTTCAACCTACAGTTGGAAAGCGTAAAAAAGGAACTAAAACTGAAAGTTAAAATAGAATATACGTCGCACAGAAACTAGTGCAAAAGCTTCAATTCCGATCGCCCTCTCTTGTGCTGCGTCCGGGGCAATCGCCCCTCTTGCTCCGCCCTTTTTACGCCTCTGCACAGCACAGTGAGTAGATACAATAAATGCATTTCTTTTTTCCTTTTTTTCCCCCTTTGATGTTCTTTTCGAAAAGAAAATTTTTCAGAAGCAAAGTGCGAGAAGGCGTTAGATGCCCACGTAAGAACTTATTACTTTTTCCAAAAGGGTTTTCTTACTACACGATTAAAGATTTTATCCTCCCATGTTCTTTAGGGAAATTTGATTTAATCCGTTTTATCCGTACACGGGATGTAAGGTCAGGTGATGCGTAACATCACAGCCTCTCCTTGACAAATGTCAACCCCGCCTTCTCGTGGTGCATCCTGTTCCCACTAAAGGGGCTCTGACGACCGCAAATAGCGGTATAACTATACCATCGGGATCAGAGGAAATGCTATCCCACACTCACCAACCCGCTTGGCCAGCGTGGTGAGTTATGGCCAAACACCTCCAAAATGACTCTACAACTTAAATCTTGGCCCTCAGTCTCCGGCAGCTGGAATGTACCTGGCCAAGGCAGCGGCCAGTGCGACATGAAGGCAGAGGGTGCTAAGAATCCCCGGAGGACCGGACTAGGCTGCCATTTGATGCTGACCTTGGCTACCTATAACGGACGCTCCCTATCTTCTGATTCAAGGCTTCTTGAATTGGAAGAGGAACTACAAAGGATCAAGTGGGACATTGTCGGGCTAAGTGAGGTAAGGAGAAAAGGAGAAGATCTCATTGAACTGAAAAGTGGACATCTCTTCTATTATCGTGGGACAGATACTGGCAGAACTAGTGGTGTTGGATTTATAATAAACAAGAAACTGAAGGATAAAGTGGTAGAAGTTGAAAGTTCCTCTGACAGAGCTGCACGACTCGTTATCCAACTATCGAGAAGATACCAGGCTCAGATTATTCAAACTTATGCACCCACCACAAGTCATCCTGAAGAAGAAATTGAAGAATTTTATGAGGAAATTCGTCATCTAAATAATAAAGGTAAGCAGCACTTGAAGATAATTATGGGAGATTTCAATGCAAAAATAGGGCAACGGCAACAGAATGAAACTTCAGTAGGTAAATTCGGTCACGGCAACAGAAACCAGCGTGGAAATACTCTCGTTGAGTTTGCAGAGGCAGAAGGATTTTTCATCTTGAACTCCTTTTTCAAGAAAAAGCCACACAGGAAATGGACATGGAGACATCCAATTGGGACGACAAGTGAAATTGATTTTATTATGTGTAACAAAAAATTCGTCATCGAAGACTGCAGTGTGCTGAACAAGTTCAACACAGGTAGTGACCATAGATTGGTGAGATGTAAGATGCACCTCAACACTAAACTGGAACGTGGCAAGCTCATAAGACAAACAAAATGTATTGACATAACCAACCTTAAAAAACACCATAATACTTTCAAGTTGGAACTGAAGAAC
Source organism: Macrothele yani (assembly GCA_039090855.1). NCBI lineage: Eukaryota > Metazoa > Arthropoda > Arachnida > Araneae > Macrothelidae > Macrothele > Macrothele yani. The sequence continues at coordinate 41,707,632 of CM077004.1, forward strand.
AGATTCTCTGCTTTAGAAGGCCTAACATCGGAAGAAGTGGATATTTCGGAAGTTAACAGAAAAGTAACCAAAGCTCTAATGGAAACAGCAACAAAATTAGCTGGGTCTAAGAACAAGTTGCATGTGAACAAATTATCAGGAAAAACCAAAATGTTGATGCAAAAAAGAAGAGAGATGAGGACAACTAAAGAAGATGTGACTTCCAAAGTGGAATATATAGAGCTATGCAAGACAACACGAAAAAGTATCACTGAAGACGTAAGGAAATTCAACTGTGAGCTAGTGAGGAAAGCAATTGAAAACAACCAAAGCCTTAAGATAGCAAAGGGACATCTCAGTAAGGAAGAAAACAGATTATGGCTCTGAGAAAAGAAGATGGTTCTATAACAAGAAATAGAGGCGAAATTTTGACAAGAGTGAAAGATTTCTACTCCAAATTATATGAAAGGGATGATACATGTACTCCAGACATCATGAAAGGTACCAGAGTTCTTCCAGTCCTCCCAGCAGAAGTTGCTCATGCAATCAAGAACATGAAGCGGGGGAAAGCTCCAGGAGAAGATGGAATTACTATAGACATCATACAAGAAGCAAGTGGAGAAATTGAAACAGTACTCGCCCAAATTTTCACTCGATGCCTTAATGAAGGGAAGATTCCTGAGGATTGGAACAACGCTACAATGATCCTGCTACATAAAAAAGGTGACATTGAGGATCTCAGGAACTACAGACCTATCAGCCTCCTATCAGTGGTTTATAAAATCTTCACTAAAGTTCTTTCACACCGCTTGAAGGTAACACTGGACATGGCTCAACCGAGAGAACAAGCTGGATTCAGGAGTGGCTACAGCACAATAGATCATATCCACGTACTGAGAGAACTAATTGAAAGAGCGAGGAATATGAACTTCCATTGTGCATGGCTTTTATCGATTATGAAAAAGCCTTTGATTCGGTGAAACCATCAGCAGTTACCACGGCTCTGAAATCCTGCGGTATTGAAGATGCATACATTAATATTATTAATAACATCTATGAAAATGCAAGTGCAAAGATTCGGCTGTTTGAAAATACAACACACATAAAAATTGGAAAGGAGTGAGACAAGGTGACACCATATCTCCGAAGCTCTTTAATGCCACATTGGAAAATGTCTTTCAATCACTGAACTGGGAAAACAAAGGGATAAAGATTAATGGAGATTATCTAACCCACCTTCGTTTTGCTGATGACGTAGTCATTTTTGCAACTACCCCATCAGAGCTGCAGAGTATGATCCAGGAACTTGCTGACAAGAGTAAAGAAGTGGGATTAAAAATGAACTTTCAGAAGACAAAAGTGATGTTCAATGCTTTTACAAGAAATGAAGATTTATCGATTGATGGAGAAAAACTGGAGATAACAGATACATATGTTTATCTTGGACAGCAGATATCAAGTGAGGGTCACATTGATGAAGAAATTAATCGGCGTACAAAACTTGCCTGGAGAGCTTTTGGAAGAAACAGCATAATTTTCAAGAGCAATATGCCATTATGTCTTAAAAGAAAAGTGTTTGATCAATGCATCCTTCCAGTGCTTACGTATGGTGCAGAGACGTGGACCTTAACTAAAAGAGACATACAAAGGCTGCAGACAACTCAAAGAAGCATGGAGAGGTGCATGCTTGGTATAACCAGGAGAGATAAGAAGAGGAACTCGTGGATCCGAAAAATGACGAGTGGAAGACATCATGATCAGAGTTAAATCCCTGAAATGGCAATGGGCTGGACATACTGCCAGAAGGACAGACCATAGATGGACAGCCGAAATTTTAGATTGGATTCCAAGGGACAAGAAAAGACCCAGAAAAAGACCACATGGGAGATGGGTGGATGAAATTCGTAAATATGCGGGAGTGACATGGAGGAGACTGGCACAAGACAGACCGTTGTGGAGGAAACTTGGGGAGACCTTCGTCCAGCAGTGGATTGATAATGGTTGACAATGATGATGATGATGATCCGTACACATCGTAATATCCAAGTTCTTGGTGTTACTCTAATTAACAAAAACGGTTTATGAGAAAGTGGAAAATGTCAGTCGTTGTTGATCTCTATCTAATCCAACTATCTTGACATTTCCGGTACTTAACCGAATGATTTCTCTTTTACGACCGTTGGTTACGGGAAGCAAGTGCTATAACTCTTTACTTCCGTATCCATATAAAAAATAACAATGCGAGGGAACATTTTAATCACGAAAACAATTCTGAACCTTCAATGATTTTGTACACCGGTGTGCAGAATTAACGTGACAAACACAGTCTTGAATAAAGTAAAATCCACACAATAGAGTTTAATGACTAGGGCTAGGATTTTTGTGATTTTGCATAGTTCTTTTGGCAATACTAAAGCGTTGTTCAAGTGTATACAAATGTGTTTTATACAAAATTAAGTTGATTTAAGTACCTTTCTTAAGTTATTTTCTGCATTGTTTCATGATTTTTACGGGATATTGGCATTTTTCCAGGTTTTTGGTAATTTAAAGGTTGTTTTTTTTTTGTTAATTTGGAGTCATTATTTTGCGTATTTTGGTATTTTCAATGAAAAGAGCATGTTTTGGATGAACTTCTCTTGAATGAAGAAGATCGACTCGTTTGACAGCAATGAAACGGCCTCCATTAAAGGTGCGCAGAGACTACCTCCTGATCTTGAAATACTCGTATCAGGCAAATTTTCCTACATGACGTCAAATTTGGGATTTCTGCTTGGTGCATGGGCGCCTATAGCTTGGTTTTCAGGAGGGGAAACCAGAAATTAGTTTTCAGGAAGGGGCAAACTGAAATTAGTTTTCAGGTAGGGAAAAGAGAAATTAGTTTTCTGGTAGGGAAAAGAGAAATTAGCTTTCAGGAGGAGAAAAACAGAAATTAGATTTAAGGAGGGGACAAACAGAAATTAGTTTTCAGGAGGGGGCAAACAGAAATTAGCTTTCAGGAGGAGACAAAGAGAAATAAGTTTTCAGGCAGGGACAAACTGAAATGAGTTTTCAGGTGGGAGCAAACAGAAATTAGTTCTCGAGAGGGAGAAAACGGAACTTAGCTTTCAGAAGTGGACAAACTGAAATACGTTTACTGGTGGGGACGAACAGAAATTAGTTTTCTGGAGGGGACAAACAGAAATTAGTTTTCAAGAGGGAGCAAACTGAAATTAGCTTTCAGGAGGTGACAAATAGAAGTTAGTTTTCAGGCTGGGGCAAACTGAAATGAGTTTTCAGGTGGGGGCAAACAGAAATTAGTTCTCGAGTGAGAGAAAACAGAACTTTGCTTTCAGAGGTGGACAAACTGAAATGAGTTTACAGGTGAGGACAAACAGGAATTAGTTTTCTGGAGGGGACAGACAGAAATTAGTTTTCAAGAGGGAGCAAACTGAAATTAGCTTTCAGGAGGGAACAATCAGAAATTAGTTTTCAGGAAGGAGCAAACTGAAGTGAGCTTGCAGGTGGGGACAATCAGAAATTAGCTTTCAGTAGGGGACAAGCAGAAATTAGTTTACATGCAGGGACAAACTGAAATGAGTTTTCGGGAGGGAACAATCAGAAATTAGTTTTCAGGAAGGAGCAAACTGAAGTGAGCTTGCAGGTGGGGACAAACTGAAATTAGTTTTCAGGAGGGAGCAAACTGAAATTGGCTTTCAGGAGGAAACAAACAGGAATCAGTTTTCAAGCAGGGACAAACTGAAATGAGTTTTCAGGTGGGGACAAACAGAAATTAGTTCTCGAGAGGGAGAAAACAGAAATTAACTTTCAGAAGGAAACAAACAGAAATTAGTTTTCAGTAAGGAGCAAACTGAAATGAGTTTACAGGTGGGGACAAACAAAAACTAGTTTTCAGGAGGGGACAAACAGAAATTAATGAGCTGTGTTGGAAGATTGTTCTTTCGTTTTTTATATCAGTAAATGTATTTCCATATTTATAACATAATTGTTAGCTTTATGTGCTTGTAGATATAAGTGTGTGCTGTTTAAAATCTTTAAAACCGAATTTCTCAGAAACATGTTGTTGTGGATAAGTCGTTGTTCCACCTGGCTCCTCAATTCTAACTGTAAACAAGAAAGATGACACCGAATCTTCGGGTGTAATGAGCACGTTTTTTGAATCCGTTCTGACGCAAATTAAATTTATCAAAGCTATTCAAAGTCAATGGAACCGGTATGGAAAGCAATAGTATCTGACGGAAGAAAGAAGTTTTTCATTCGGGTTTTTGATCCCTCAGATATTGTTGTAAACGGAATCATGAGCTTACGCCCTCTGGTTGCAGGCTTGTACGTTAAGAAAAACATGAATTTATATGAGAAACATTTCGCACCGGAAACGCTCTCCAACACAGAAAGAATTTTTCAAATTGGACTCTTAGATACAGAGATATCGACAAAAACAAGATGTGACTTTACGTCCCCTGGTGGGAAAGCCATGCATTATTTTAGGAAGAACGTATTCTCAAAAGGTTTTTCCATATGAGCGGTATCGGTCCAAGAAAAAAAATTTAGTCTAGTTTTCAGGAGTACAGAATTTGCTACAAATACACTGGCGTGCAAAAATTAAGGACGAGACGGTTTTTCGAATGTAACGTCGTGCAGAAGTGCTCCACATCTACTCAAATCATATAATAAGATCCCCAAGATGTAAGAGTATGGGACAAGTGAGCAAAACCGTCCAAACAAGGAATCCAAATGATACAAAGGCACTTTATTGAAAAAATAGCTTCGAGCACAACTGGACAGAAGACAGAAACGTCCATGTGACAGGCGACTGTCAAGAAACATCCACTCTTTAGTAGGGGATATGATCACGCTGACTGCGTTGCAGGATTTACAACGTCTGTCCATGCTGAGGACGAGGTTGTTAATGAGCTGATGAGGCATCGCGGCCCATTCCTCTTGTAACGCCAATTGCAGCTGCGGAATCGTTGCTGACGGCTGGTGACGTGCAGCCAAGCGTCTCCCGTGAAGGTCCCACACGTGATCGATTAGATTTAGGTCCGGGGACCTTGCGGGCCAATCCATACATTGAATATCTTCACTTTCCAACAGCTATGTGACAGCCACTGTACGATGAGGTGTAGCGTTGTCGTCCATGAAGAGGAACTCAGGACCCACAGCATCTTTAAACAGACGCACGTGAGGCAAGAGAACCTCGGTACAATAGCAAACACCAGTGACTGAACCTCCTTGGAAGATGTGGAGATCAGTATGGCTACCAAGCATGATACCATCCCAGACTAGAACTCCGCCACCTCCAAACCGGTCCCTTTCGATGATGTTAGAGGTGTGATTGCGTGTTCCCTGCTCTCTCCATATGTGTATACGTCCAGAATAACTCGTCAAGACTAAATCGGCTCTCATCCGTAAAGAGAACTCGACCCCATTGCTGATGTGTCCAGTTCTTGTGTTCCTGGCACCACAGAAACCGCTGTTTCCGATGAGCAGGCGTTAACGGCACACACCGTACTGGTCGTCGTGCAAATAGACCACCTTTGTGCAGCCTCTTGGCCACGGGAAAACGCGATAACGGACGCCCAGTTGTCTGTTGCATGTGCCTTGCGGTTTTTCCCGCTGTCTACCGTCTGTCTGTTCTCGCCTGTAGGACAATATACCGGTCGTCCGCCGCCGTGGTTGGTCGTGGACGACCACTGCTAAACTCTCGGACAGCTGTTCCTGTCGTTTGAAATGCTCTCCAATCTCGTGAAGCGATGCTGTGAGCGATCCCGAACTCCTCGGCCACACTAGTCACACTTCGGCCTTCTTCCAGCTTCCCAATGACGCGACCTCGGGTCTACTGGATTGCATGTTGGCCATATCACATGGTGGCAGCAACTCGACGTCGTTCAAACCGATGTACACCGTGCAATAGCTTTCGCCGAATTACTGAGCGTACACCGCCCGTGTGCTTTATACCCTTCCGACACTCCCCACCCCCACCCCCATACGTCATGCAGCATATATGCACATGCCCTTCCGAACCGGACCCTAGTCTATCTCCTGAGTGGTCTTTTGGTTCGTTCTGCCTGCTCGTTCCGCTATTATGCTAATTTCTCCTCTTCGTCCTTAATTTTTGCGCACCAGTGTATAAAGCTGAGATGTTCTGTAGTGTTTTCAGTAAATTTGAAGCGGATATGCCGCGTGGATGTGAGCTTTCTTAGTTTCAGTGTGGGCTAGTCGTAGGTTGTCATTTGAGTAACGTTTCCATACGGAGCACTGTAGCTAAACTAAGCACACCAAAATCGATTTTAAGTGATGTTGCGAAGAGATGGAAGCAGGAGAGAGTAACTACAGCGAAAACTCGTTCAGGAAGGCCGCACAAACGGACGGAACGTGAGTAAGAAATGTTAAGAAGTCCCGTTCGCCCTCTGCCGTTTCCATCGTTGCTGAAGTAGGAAATGCTTGTAATGGCTAGGTTAGTACAATAACTATCTTCAGAGAGTTGCACAGTGTGGTTTATTATACAGTAGCACAGCAACAGCACATAAGCCACACATCACTACCGTGAATGCAAAGCTTCTTTCAGAGTGGTGTCTCCCGTCGTTCCCGGACTGCAGATGACTGAAAAGCTTCTCTTATTGAGTGATGAGTCATGCTTTTTACTCTTCCAATCTGATGGGTGCCCACTATACATCAACATTGTTCCCCGAAAGTTCACCCCGATCCCTCCCCTCTAACCCCATTTGCAAGTTCCTGGATCATACTCAGAAGCTCTGAGAAAGAGTTGTTGGGTATGATCTGCAGAAATTACCATGTCATCAACAAAGCGAAGATGAGTTAAATAATCTCTAATAATCTTTATCTCCCTGTCCTCTCAGTTCAATGATTGAAACACATTGTGGCATGGAGGAGTATGGGAGATACATGTATATGGTGTAACCTAATCTCACTCCCTTTCCAATTTTTATTGGTGCTCTTTCATTAAATCGACATATGTCCTACCCATACACAGACTTTTGGATGCTTTGCGCGAAGAGTTCAGCATCAAGTTTCTGCATCCAAAATTGCAGCTCATCTGCCACTTAGGAGTCATTGCAGAAATGTTTTCTTTCAAGGTAGTTTTCGAGAGGATAGAATAGGTGGAAGTCCAGACAGTACGAGGGATGTAGGAGACATTACCGAACAAACCAGGTGTGTTGCACACATCTGGTATAGGGGCGAGCGTTGTGATACAAAAGGATCACCTTTTCTGTGAACATGCCAGGGCGTAGTTGACATATTGCTTCTTTCAAACGCCACAAAGTAGTGCAATATAATACCTGGTTCCTCCATAATGGAAGAAGTATAATATAATACTTTCGAATGGTTGCTTCGTGGTCCAAGAAATGCAAGAGGAGAGTTCCCTGGGCATCCAAAAAGGCTGTAAGCATCACCTTCTCAACAGATTGCAGAGTATTGAACTTCTTTCTCACGGGAGATAAGATAATGTGTGATTTCACTCCATCGTGGCGGCCTTTGATATCGGTGTGTCGTAATGCACACAATTTCATCGCCAGTGACAACGTGGCTAAGGAAATCGTGGCCTTCCACCGCTTAGTATTGCAGGTGTGAGGCGGCTCGGTTCTATTCGTAACGCTTTCTCTCCAAAACCTTTAGATAGCCTAGTAACCCATCTCGCTAAAACCTTTAGATAGCCTAGCACATCGTGAACGATGTGACCAAAGGTACCGAAAGAAACATTTGCAACAATCTGACGTAAAATCAGCCAACTCTCTTCTTGGAACAGTCTCCACACACGCCAAAGTAGTATATTTTGTTGAGGTTGAAGGAATGCTACTGCGTTCCTTCTCCGTCAACGCATTGCACCCGTGTGTGAAATTTGGACACATTTTGACACGCTCCGAACATTCCTGGCTTAAAGACCTTGGATTTCTTGTAGGTGGCGGTGGATCTCTGCTACTGGATTTACCGTGCCCAGAGAAACCTGATCACCTCGCGTACCTCCGAGCGAGACGATATTTTCAAGAGAGAGACATCATTTTCATTTGAATCTCTTTTCCAGCACGTGTCAAACTCCTGAGCCAAACAGCGTCCTCTAGTAAGGAGAGTGTAATATCGTTGGAAGACAATCTTATTTTGGGAGACAAGAATTTCTCTAAGAGGAAGATATGTCTATCTAAACCACCAACTCCTCCCCCAAAAAAGTCCATGACATGCCATGGATTTGTTTTAAATCTCTTCTTAACGGGTGACGGTAATTCCTCAAATTCTAATACAGTACACTCCCGTTATAAGAAACTCTGAGATGAGAAATTTACGGTTATAAGAAAGAAATTTATAACTTTGGTTGGTCCAATGTTAAAGTATAGGAACGTTTCATGTTTATAAGAAAGCAAAACAAGTCAAATTTCGGTTATAAAAAAGTCCCAAAAAATTTATTTCCAAGATAAAATTTTAGAAATAAATGATTGGTAAATCGAAGACGCCTCGAAGAAGCCCCGTTGTGATTGGTAAAATGAAAAAGCCTCAGTGTTTTGCAGGAGTTCATATTTGCCAGTGAAATATCTGTCTAATAAGAAAGCTTGGATGACTTCTTCTATCTTCGAAGCCTAGTTAAAGGAAAGGAAATGAAGAAATGAAGACACAGAAAAGGAAAACTCTGCTTGTTTTGGACAACTCTTCCGCCCATAGATGTTGCATAAAGCTGGATTCAATTCAGGTGCTGTATATCCCTCCAAACACCACTTCTCAACTGCAGTCCTTTGATCAGGGAATCATCCGATTCCTAAAAGCGCATTATTGGAAGAGGCTAGTAAGGCTGATGATTTTAAACATGGAGGCAAGAAAGGAGACAAAAATTTATGTGAAATTTGCCACTGATTTCGTACACGCCACTTGGAATTCAGTGGGTTCTACAGTAATTAAGAACTGCTTTTGGAAAGCTGGATTTTATAATGAAGAAGATTCTGAACTGGAACAAGACTTTGAGGATGAAGTTCCCCTTGATGAGTGGGTTCAATTGGATGTGGAAGGTGTTTCTTTTGAGGATTTTGTCACCGCAGAGAACGGTGTGCAAACATTGCGTGAGCTGACAGACGCCGAAATTTTGGCCCAAGTGAATCCTGTTGAAGAAACTGGAAGCAGCAATGAAGAAGAGGATCACAACTTTTCTGAGCCGCAGCTATCGACGCGGGTGGAAGTCATGGATATGATTCAGAAGGTGATGGACTACGTGAGTAGGATTCCAAGTACTCAAGAAGCAGAGAAAGAGCAATGTTTGATTTGACTCCAAAATATGAGATGATTGTAATGGTAAATGCAAAAAAAAAACAGACTTCTATAACAGTTTTTTTTAATGAAAGGTACGCATTAATGTGCACTTGTTTATTCATAAAATCGGTGTAGCGTACGTTATGCGTCAGCTTTAATTTCGAAGTTTTAACCATTTTAATCAAAATTTGGTTATAAGAAATTTCGATTATATGAAACTGATTTTCAATCCCCTTCAACTTTCTTATAACGAGAGTTGACTGTATACCAGTGAATGAAATACTGGATTACACCATCGTGCAATACAAATTTTGAAGTTGTGAATCAGTTTATTGGTGTAAATATGGCATGAATGGTAAATCAGATAATATCCGAAAACTTAAAAAATTCGTCGTCCTGGAGCAGGAATCGAACTCGCGTCTCCCGGCTTGGGCCCGAGTATGCTAACCACTACATCACCCAGAACGATCAAGTTTCAAGTTTCCGATTAATTTTAATATAACCATCACAAGATTCGCTAGTTGAAGCAACGGGAGTTCATATATAGCGAATCTGGAGGATTAGATTTCATTCCCGTGATTGCCCGGAGGAGCAGAATATCAAAGAATGAAATACGGGATTACACCGTCGCACAATACAAATTCTGAAGTTGTGAATCCGTTTATTGGTGTAAATATGACACCTATAAACGGAGTCAGATGATATCCGAAATCTTGAAAATTTCTACCTCATTCTCGGGCGCAAGCTGGGGAACGCGGGTTCAATTTTTGGAACAGGATTTTCGTTCCTCTTATCTGAATTTTTATTTTCTATATTTTGAGACACAAAAATCTCTTCGAATCCATATAAATGTGTCCCTTTTGTCACTTTCCATCAAAAAAAAGGGGGGTGGGATGTCTTTCAGGATAAAATAGTTCGTTCATTTTCTCGATATTATTCACTACTAGACACTTACGCACTAAAGTAAAAATTGTTTAAAACGTTATTTAAATGCTTTAATCTGGGGCTGCAAGCATGAAGCACCTATCCACTAGCGTTTTCTTAAAACTAAGTTAGAGTTATCATAAACTGTTCAACCCTTTTCTTAAAAATATTGGATGGGCGAATGTAAAGAAGAGTGAGAGGCTCATGTGATAGTTTCGGAAAACAAAAATAAATATCGTTTACAAAAGCTTCACTGTGGATCCGATTTTCACAAAGCTCAACATCCTTTACAGCCAATAAAAAAAGAAATCAAAATTGTCGCTAAACGTATGAATCATCATGAATTGTTTACTAATGAGTCACTTAATGATTGAAGATATACAGAAATACCACAAAAAAGAAAACTGGTGAAGTCACTGAATTTTTATCCCTTCTGGAAACTATTGCACTTAAAAATACACTATACTGACAAAAGTCACCGGACACCAAGAAGAGAAACACAACATAGCATTTATTGACATACATTAGTACGGTGTCGGTCCACTTTTAGCCTTAGTGCATGCACTGACCCTTCGAGACATGCTTTCGACAAGGTTTTGGAACACAGCAATAGGCATGCGCTTCCATTCAGTACATCATGCTCCGCTAACTGTTGCTTAGTAGTAGGCCTTGTTTCAAAGCTTCTTATGCGGCGGCCAGTCCACACACAATACGGAATTATCGCCAAATTACACCGTAACAGTCCTTACTTTATAGCTCGGTGCATTATCCTTCTAGTACCAACAAGGCTCGGTTCCATAGTATTCCCACAGAGTTGGTAGGGCATAATTGTCCAGAATATCGAGATAGACATGCTGGTTAACAGGTTTGTCCATGATAACCAATAGGTCTGGACCATACCACGAAAAACACTCCAGCACGAGTACACTGCCAACTCCAAACTTGACCGTAGGAACAATATACTGTGGTAAATAGCGTTACCCCGGCTGCCGCTATACCCACACACGGCCATCAGACTGATGGATCATGTATCCGGACTCATCAGTCCATAGAACCCGTTTCCATTGGTCTACGGTCCACGATAAATGTTCTTTACACCATGCTAAACGACGAGTAGCATTCCGAGCGGAGATTAAAGGCTTATGAGCAGCCGCACGACCACTGTAACACATGGAATAAAGTTATCTGCGAATGGTACGTGTACATACCGATGTTCCAGCATTTTTACTCACCTGTACACTGAGATCTTGTGCAGTACTCCGTCAATAAGCTGTAATGACTCTCCTAAGGCTTCGACGTCCTCCATCACTGATTTTCTTTGGTCTGCCGGTACGTTTTGCTGCTTCAGGCATGCCATGTGTCTTCCACTTATTCAATACATTCAAAAAAGTTGACTTGGTCATGTTTAAACGCCTCTCGGTTTCTCTTATGGACAACCCACAAATATAACACCCAACAATCGTTCCTTTCTCAAAGTCAGTTTACTCCCGCCTCTACATTTTCACTCAACCTCACAGTGCAATATGATCGAGGTCGGCTGCTGGCTTGTTTTTATACCGTTTGCAGCTGTACCGCGCATCTTAACAACGCAGCGGATCCTTTCATTTGCTTTTGAAGGGTGTCCGGTGACATTTGTCAATATAGTGTATTTTCAAAATACTTAAACGTCGCAGGGATGTGAAACAAATTCCGACATTTCCTTGCATTTGTTAAAATTTCATTCTATATTGTTCAAACATGCGAGAGTGATTCAAAAAGGCTTTATTATTTCTATTTTTTTTAATGCCATGTAAACATTTCAGATTACACAAATGAAAATCCCTTTGTTTTAGACGTCGTTTTTATGTACGTTTCATATCGTACGATGAAAACTTTTAACGCCTTTTGTACGGCCTTTTTGTCGATTGCCAACAATGCTGTTTGAAATTTCAAACTCGAAGTTTTTCTCCGTTTTTATTTGAGAACACGAGAGAAGGGTTGATCGATATTTGGTGGTTCGAGAATAATACATCAAAAGAGATGCTTACGGGCAGAAGATATGGGTCATTCGCGTATGAATGCATCTTCTTTTTTCTTTTGAAGTGCACGCGAAGTCGGGAGAGACAAAATGTTTGAAATACAAAGATTTTCGATAATACTTTTCGAATTACCACCATAAGATTTTTCTTTATTTCTGTACGACAAAATGGAATGTATTTGTTCACCAGAAGAGAGCAGCTGCTAGATACACCTTCACAAACAGGAACATATAAGCTACTGTAATGTGGGAACAAGTGACGCGCTTCAGATAAAGGAATCTAGAGTTGCAATACCGAGACAAACTTCTTACAACCTCAAATTTTCCACCTCACTGAAAAAGAAGCTGCCTCGCTCGAAATTGGCCTCACGACTTTTGATCTCATTGACTACGGTCCTTCAGAAAGCAGAGTGGCTAATAAAAACACGTGCCTCATGCGAGTAGGCATCCACGTCATGCTACATCGTGTTTTCCATTTTTAGAACATGGCGGCCTCTGGTGGTGGGGAATTACGTTAATTGACTCACTAGAGGGACAGGTTTAACGTTTGCCCTTTCATCACAGCACTCTCGCTTTCAACTTCCCATTTGTAACTTTTAAATAGCCTGAAATTTCATTGCTGGTTAAGAAGTAGTAGTTTTGGGCCCGTTTTAAGGAATTCATATCGGGAATAGATCAGCGGGTAACACCTGGAGAACAATTCCAAATGTCCCCCAGTAATCGCAACTCATTTTTCCTTACTTGGGAGTTTACAGACAACCGTGAGGAACTCTAAGGGCTACAAGCAGTTGCCCGTCCCTAATTTAGGGTCACTGGTTCCAGAGAAGGGAGAGAGCCAGTGCCGTAAAACTGATCACAACATCCATGCCACACCGTAATTCGAACCCGGCATCATGTCGCACGAATGATCAGAAACCAGCATCTTGATCTCTGCGCCACAGTATCGGCTAGCTGCTTCATTCCCTATCGAAGAAAGTGGCGTCCTTGGAGTCAAAAAAACGTTTGAATCAACGTTTCGATTTCAATACAGTCTCTCCAGTGGTGTTTCAGGAGCGGATACATAGGGGGGGGGGGCTCCCTCAGACCAAGGCAGTGGCGGCCCGTCAGATGAGGCAAGTGAGGCGCCGCCTCACCTGAAATTCCGCAGAATGAGAAGTGAAAAAAAGAACAACTTCGGTCAGTAAAAAAGATATAAGAGCTTTGCAGGATAAATGAAACACTGAAATTCACATTGTGATTCATGAATTAGGTTAAAGAAAGGCTTTCAAGAAGAGGAATGAATCATTATTTTTGCAAAGGAGCTGTACGTTTTAAGCGCTTAGAGGCGACCGGCTGAATCGTCTCGATGAGAAGCCGGTTTGGAAACTGGGGATCAGAGAAGAGCCCTACAGAGTGAACCCCCCACCCCCACGGTCCGAAGTCTACCTAAGGAGGTGCCGGACTTCCAGTAAGAGAAACGAAATTTCTGAGGCGACCCTCCATTTCGCTTAAACTGGAATCGCATCTCTGCTGTTATTGGAGAATCCAAGGATTGTGTATCCAATGGGCGCGGGAAAATGAGCAGATGACCTTGGTAAAAATTGGTTTTACAGGCGATGACGCCGTTCGCCTCTATTGCTTTGGAGTACGATGATTTCTGCGTAGCTTTAACTATTCATTCGTCAGAGTGTATTTGAGTCTAACTTTTTGTAGTGTGTTTTCAATCCTCTCTTCTGCGGGTGTTGGCTAGTTCATAGTAATGTTGAGTTTTTCTTCTTTTTTATTTTGTTATTGTTACTAAACAGCATATTTTGATTTTGGTTGGAAAATATGAATGGCCCAACAAACGACGTGATTTGTGTTCTGGAAGAAATTCCTTTTAAACACTGGAAAGACTATGATAAAAGGGATGTTCTCATATCTGGAAGACCGACACCTATAATAAGTTCAATATCTAAAGATAAGAAGTGCGGCAAATCGTTTTTTACGTCTTTCAATAAGTCATGGTACGAAAATTTCCCCTGGCTTTCTGGTAGCTATTACAAGCAAACTCTCTTTTGCTGGCCATGTTTACTTTTGAGCAATAAGAAAAATGTGTGGAATACAACGGGTTATTTTGATCTGAAAAACTTTTTCTCGTAGTGCAAAATTGCACGAAAGCTCTTAAGAGCATATAACTACCCGCGTAGGTCTGAAACGAATGGAAAAAAATATAAACACTATTTCTGATATGCTCAAAGAAAATGCTGCTCTTCATAAAGCTAAGTTTAATGAAAAGGTCAGACTAAATAGGCTTTTTATGGAACATATAATCGATTTAGTTGTCGTTCTAAGCAAGCAAGAACTGCCTTTTCGAGGACATGATGGATCTATTTCCTCATTAAATAAAGGTAATTTCAAGGAGATGTTCCGTTTGTTACTTCGTAGAAGCACCCCAGAATTAAGCATATTTTGAAGAAATACGAAGATTATTTTCTGGACAATCAAAAACGATACAGAATGATTTACTGGAGTGTATTCATGAATATATAAACGAATGTGTTAAAAGCGAAATTAATGAGTCAACATTTTTTTCAGTGCAAGTTGATGATACAACTGATATTACTCAAAAATCACAGTGTTCAATAATTGTCAGATACATATTGGACTCAAATTGTGAAGTAGTTGAGCGCTTCCTTGGTTTTTATTATATCAGCACTGACAGGACTGCTGTGGCACTGTATGATCTGCTAGCTTCGGTTTTGGAGGAGTTTGATTTTAAATCAAAGTTAGTAGGCCAGTGTTATGATGGTGCAAGCGTTATGGCTGGAGAGTTGAGCAGTTTGCAGAAAAGAGTCAAGCTAGAAGCCCCGCAAGCTTTGTTTACCCACTGTTTCGCCCACCGCCTCAACCTTGTCCTACAACAGGGGTGCAAAAGTATTGTAAAATGTCGCATATATTTCGCACCTCAATCCAGCATGCCCTCATTTTTTCATAAATCTGCCAAGAGAACCCACGTAGCAGATTCAGTTGTTGGGAAACGGATTCCTCAAATAGCTGAAACACGTTGGGCATCACGTTCGCAAATTTTGCGTTTAATTGTAAGCGAATGAGGCAAACTAAAGAATGTGTTTGAAAACATAATGAATGACCCGGAATCAACGGCAGAATCAATCAACGGAGCCATAGGATATTTGAAAAAATTTCACTAATTTTGAATTTGCTTTTTTATCACTGATTTTTTATGACATTTTTGGAATTACGGATGTACTGTTTGATGTTTTACAAAAAAGACTTTAGATATCAGTTATTGCCAAAGACAAATTAAACAATGTTGCGAACGAATAAATAAAAAAAGGAATGTAACCACTTATTTGAAACATTTCAGTGAAGCAATTAGTTTGAGTGGAGGTCCTAAATGTCGCCAAAAGAAACATTTGGCTGAAGAAGAAGTGGAAAACTATTACAAAATTTTGTTTTACGAAACCGTTGACAGCATAATAGTCCAAATAAATACCAGATTTGAAGATATGGGGAAGCTCGAGTTTCTGCAGCTAGTTGACAACTCAAAATACCATAGTAATTCAGAGTTATTTCCATCCAGTGCCCTTAACACTCTCAAAAAAAAAATTATCTAAACATTTTTACAGACACACAACGACTAAAAAACGAATTAATTTTTTATATAATGATCACAACTTGGGGGAACTCAGTGTTCAGAAAAACCTTGAAAACAATGAAAGAAAACGAGTTGAAAGATGTGTTACCAGAAGCCTACAAATTATTTTCTTTTGTATTGACACTGGCATCAACAAGTTCTTCTGCTGAAAGGAGTTTTTTCTTGTTTGAAGAGAATTAAGACTTACCTCCGTAATACAACGGCACAAGATCGTTTGTCTTCACTCGCTAAAATTTCAATCGAGAAAGAATTGCTGAACCATCTAATGTCCACTCAACCATTTTATGATCTGATCATAGACAAATTTGCAGCCAAAAAGGATCGCAGAATTGAACTTATTTATAAAACATAAACTGAAAGCATGCTGTTCGAGACCAAAGCAAATTAATATCGTATTCCTCTGTTTTTAATTCCAGGTTTAAATTACCTAATACTTTTTTAATATAGAAATGTGCTTCCTTAACTTGACTTCTCCTGTACATAGTTATCACGAGCCTGGTCTTCAGTTTGTGACCCGTGCTAAATGCACCTTCACTAATATGCCAATCGAACTGTGACTTTTATTCAAGCTCAAGAAACATTTCGTGAGAAAACAATTTCTATTCAAATGATTTACTTTGAATTTTTTAAGAAGTGTATCTCCGACTGGCGTTGGGATGTGAGTGTAGCATTGACTAGCTAAAGAAACCGCACAAATTGCGTATTTTCGCTGAAGTGTATTACATAAAAGAATACAGGTGAAATATTTCTTTCTTTGTTGTAAAATTATCGAATAATTGTTTTCATAAAAATATTGTTGCAAAAGTAGCGTATATTACACACACACACACACACATATATATAGTGGTATATGCACATTTTCCCTCTAAAATTTTTGGATTTTTTCGTGAAGAAAGATTCCCCACGCCGTGTTTCATATATTTCTGTAATTTTATTCCATTACTGTTGAATAATATTTGTATATAAGGGCTTAATGGCATGGGCTGAAGCCCTAAGGAATGGGATTTACAGCTGTTTATAACAAGGCGCCTACCCGGGACCAATGGCTTAACGAGACTTCCGAATCTCAGCGGAATTTAATGATTCAGCCGACTCGAACCCAGGACTTCAAAGATATTCGATGGGTGATACTGCCTTTGAAATGAAACTTTTTGAGGGGGAAGGGTTCTGCACTTCTGCTGTATAACTGTGTATAAGTACATGTAACAATTGGGGGGGGCGCTTCGACAAATATTTTTCTATTGGTACGTACGCACATCTTGAACATTAATACAAAACGAAGCTAATTTAATAAAATGAAGAAAATGCAATAAATTATAGTTGCTTTAATAAAAATTTAATAAAGCAACTTCTTTGGCCGCTTTGCTTTACTTTCTCTTCTATTATCAAGAAATTACATTGATATTATGTATCAATGTAATTTATTTGTATTACATTGTAAGTTATGTAAAAATCAATCAATTTAAATAGGGAAATTATCTATAAAACGTACTTAGAAAAAGCTAACTGTCTCGCATACTTAGGGGGTGCAAACCACGACCCCCTGGCTACGCCACTGATATGTATATATGTTCGTATAACGGTATACGAATTTATATATATTTCAATAACATATGTTTTACTGTTTTACATTTACATCAAGACCGTTCGCCTCACCAGCATTTTACACCACGAGCCGCCACTGGACCAAGGAAAACCTTCGATTTGTTAGGTTTTAATATTGTATCATAATAATAAATTTTTTAACTTGTGGTGTTTTCAACATGTACAAGTGTTATCGTGTATAGACGGCAGCAATTATACGTAGTTATTAAACGGAAGGTGATAACATTAAACTTTGAAGTTGGCTCCGAGGGTATCACGTCAACTCTCGGAATTTACACACTAGCTGTCTCGCTTTATGTCTCTTTTTTGCCTTTCGACCAGCTGCCAGTGTTTCCGCACAGACATATACTATCGGAAATACAGATATGACATTAAGTGCAGAGTGTAGTCGAGTAATGAACAAAATTAGCATAAGAAATAGGAACAGAAACGAAAAGTTGAATGATATATATATCATAGACCTTAAATGCATGTGTGTAATCATTATCAATCGCAGTGTGTTTCAAAGGTTCGCACCTTTTAGGAATCATGCCTTTTTAACAAAAAAGTAAATAGTCTCAACATCTTCTTTCCTTACGGTGCCAGACGAAGTTTCTTGGGTGGGGACGAATTTTCTTTTTATAAATACTTCGTCACTCTAACCGTTCTGGTTCACAATGTGTTACCCAGGATTCATCGCAGGAGGTCCCAAAAACAAACGATCTAGCTATTGTTGCACGGGAGTCGGTCTTCTATACACTTCCTCCTGCGCTTAGCACTGATGTCTCCAGAAATACACCTCGCACATACTCAGCTCACATGAAATTTCACTGAAACGACAGTGCGAGCCCTAGGCAGTGATATATTTGCAGACTATTCTTTGAACGGGGATCTCCCTTCTATCGAGAATTGTCCTGTTTCATTGACACATTCACATCTCTCGCACACTTTTAACGTAATCCACCACCAATTTGTTCCTATATTCAAAATTCTTCTGCAATAAAAACACTAGTTTTGTTCGTTGTTTCTCTCTTAGCGTACACAGATCAGGAGGTACATCGCTTCCTCCGCTGAAACATGTCGCGACAGGGCCAAGGAAGATTTCTTTCCGAACAGAGCGTTGGAGCAAAGTTTGCGTTGTGACGTCACGAGAAGAGTCCGTACGAGAGCACCAATGCTTGGTCGCCACTCGGTTTGGCGGGTGCTTTGACCGTAGCCCCGTCACAGTGTTTGTGTATTGATGGGTGTTTGTGTGTTGATAACGTTGATAAAAAGGGGAATTCTGATTAAAATTGACGGAAAGGTAAGCTCATTAACTTTAATGAGTCTTACTATTGTGATGCTAACGATAAACTGTCGAGCCTGGTTACATACCGTTTTTGTTTTTTGTTTTTTGTTTTTTTGAAGCACGTGATTAGGCTTAACACATGGGAACGCTGGTGAATGTGGCATTAATTACGTTGGTGATTATCAAAGATCAGGAATGTATTTTAATCAACAAAATGTTGATTAGGTATGTATTTTAATCGGCGAAATGTAGATCAGGAATGAATGTTTGTTTCGGCAAAAAGCTAGGGAATATTTTTGTAAAACTCACGAATGATCTAAAATATTGTTATCGTGAGGCGCCATTGTAACATACAGATGAGCAATGTAAAAAACGTTTTCCTAATCACTTTGTGTATGAAGGGTTTTAAAACATGAAATTTGTAAATTATAAATTTTACCTAACTTTGAGTGTTACTGTAGTTTAGTAAAAGGATTAAAATATTTCGTCAAAATACTAATCGGTTTGGATATAATGCCTTGATAAACAACTACCTTAAAATGGTTTTAGTTGGATGCTTTTATGAGTATTAATAGTGTTTTCTATTAACACAAGAATGAGAATTTTGCTTGAAAGGTATTTTATTACCTTTCTCTAAATATGTTCAGTAATATTAGCGACAAAAATTAATGTAACTGTAGTTTAGTAAATGAATTTCTACTCCCTTGGGATGTTGATTGCTGAACTGAATAGAAAGGAAGTAGGAAAAATAAAATGTAATTTGAGTAGAAAAGCCTCAAATTAATTTATTTAAGTATATGTTAAAGTGCTACAAACCAGTTTTAAATCTTGAATGTACCATGATTTATCTGCGTAAATGTAACATTGATATCCTTGGCCATTCACTATACTCGAAATTTAAAAATTGATTAGCGAAACAAAATGCTGTACTTTTTTTAAATATTAGTCTTGCCGTTCACCCATTTTTATGTTACGTTAAATTTTATTATCTACAAATAACTTAATTATTGCACATTACCAAAAAAATGTTGGTAATCTGCGTGTAATGTGCTCGTAACAACCAGTTATTTGTGAAAGAAATTGGTTGATTTGGAGGAGGCGAAGTGATGGTGTGGGCCGATATCTCTATAAATGCTCGAACCGACCTGTGCATCATCATAAATGGAACACTTACTGCTCACTGGTATAGGGATGAGATTCTCAGACCCTTAGTCGCCCCTTATACTGCAGAAATCGGAGATGAATTCATTTTCGTGGACGACAGTTGCAGGCCACATCGTGCTCGATGGGTGGACGATTTCCTATTTGACGAGGGAATCATACGAATGGACTGGCCAACATGTTCCCTAGATATGAACCCCATCGAGCATGTCTGGAACGTTCTGAGGAGAAGGGTTGCTGCTCGATTAACCCCTCCGCAAAGAGTCCAGTAATTGGAAAGTGCTCTTCTGCAGGAGTGGGATGGAATTCTCCAATCCCTCATTAATACTCTGATTGATTCCATGCCTCACAGTTGTGCAAAATTGCTTTCTGTCAGGGAAAACCATACCCCCCCCCCCCAATTAAATCCAATTTTCTGGAAAAACATTTGCCTTTATTTTCATTTTTATACGTTCGTAAATATGCCCTTTTACGTTCGTCTCCTCAAAAATTATTAAATTTAAATTATTAATTGTTTCGTCCATATTTTTTTCTCACATAGCGTACTATGCCTGTAGTTCCTATTCCAACGTCCGAAGTTTTTCGTCACTCACAGTTTTCCTACAAAACTACGATATCCCCTAATTGTTTTGAGCAGTGTATTTAGTCATGTTCACGTAATTTAGTTATATGGTTATGAATGGTTTTTATACATTAATGACACTTCTCATGATTTTTATAAGTAAGTTAGTATAAGAATGGGTCGCACACAATTTTCTCAGATATCCTCTGCAAAGGTGACGGGGAAAATCCAAGTATTGTGTGAATACGTATTTTAAACGGCTGTGCATTGGTTCAAACATGTTTCACGAGGGCTTTGTTTTAGGGACGTAGAAAGAAACTAACTAAAGTACCAACAGTAGTAACTGCTTCAAAATATATACAGACCTACGCAGGAAAGTAAAATAGCAAATCACACAGTTTGTGTCATACCGTGAATTTGTCCGATTGTAGAATCAAATATTTTTTCGATATTTTACTGCACGGATTGTTGCATTATTCCAGTCGAGTCACAATATTGTGACCCCCTCCTACTTTTGACGTCAACAGCGCGTAGCCAATGAAAAAAGGCACCTGTCGTGAGCTGGCTTAGAGGGTATATAAGGTATGCTGTAGACATTCTGAAAGCATATCCCTCGTTGCTGTCATGGATAAAAGGAGCGATTGTATCAGATTTGCAAAATGGGATGATTATTGGCTTTCGGGCCAAGGGTGGCAGTATGTATGAAACAGTGCAGTTTGTGAACTGTTAGCGTGCTGCTGTGGTTAAAGTGTATCGTGATTGGTGAATTGGAACCATTGCGAACAAACGACGTGGAAACTGAGGAGCACCACGTGACATTGGTGTGAGAGGTGAACGTCGGTTTCGAAGGTGCGTGAGGGCCGGTCGACACGCTACAGTGGAGCAACTCCCTGGCCGAGTGAACCAGGGGGCTACCGCAAGTGTGTCTAAAACGACAGTTCAGCGAATCCTGCTGCATATGAGGCTCCGCTGCAGACGGATGATCACTGCATCTAGGCTAACGAAGGTGCATCGGCAGAAAAGGCTTACATTTGCATGGCAGTATCGGTATTGGACCTCCGCTGATTGGCAAAGGATTGCCTTCTCCGATGAGTCACGTTTTCTGCTTCATCGAATGGATGAACGTTGGCGTATAAGGCGAGAAACATCGGAGAAAAAACATTCTTCAACCATTGCTGGCAGAACACATGCTGGTGGGGGCAGCGTTATGGTCTGGGAAATGTTTTCTGGTCCACTCATACCTGTGGAAGACAGTATGGACCGAATTCTTTATGAATCCATCCTTGCGGACCACGTACACCCATACATGCGGATTGTCTTCCCTGAGGCGGATGGGATCTTCCAGTACGACAATGTGACGTGAATCACAGCTAGAAATGTCCGAGAGTGGTTGGAAGAGCGAGATGAAAATCTCAAAGTACTTTCCTGGTCCCGTAATTCGCCAGATTTAAACCCCATTGAGCATCTGTGGGACCACCTCGATCGTGTTGTTCGCTCTATGGATCCTCCAACAGCTGTCAGATGCACTGCAATCAGAATGGCTCAGGCTGTCAGATGCACTGTAGTCAGAATGGCTCACGCTGTCAGATGTACTGCTGTCTAAGGTCAGGCTATATCTGCTAATACCTTCGAGCACCTTATTGAGTCATTTCCAGCCCATCTAGCTGCTGTCCGCGCGGCACACGGCCGTTACTCTGGAAATTACCTGGTGATCACAATAATGTGACTCGACCGTGTATGTATCTCACTGGAAACAAATTTTGACCATATAGACGCGATGCGAAATAGGTAAACAAAAGGTATCATTGTTAAAAGGAACAGGTAACAATTTGATCATTGCAATACTTATGTACACGAGTAAATGTATCTACGAAAGCTTTTCCGAAATAAATATTTTACTTATTTTTTCCTTCCTTTCGCAAAAGCGATCTGTGTAATATTGATATTTTTTTTTCCAATTCCGAAATTAGTGTTCACTACCCCCTATCTGAAATGAACTGAAATAGTCGAAAATAATGGAATGAAAAGTCTAGTCAGATAACTTGGTCTTATCACCATTTCTGATATTAAAATTGCATACTGAAAATCAATTGTTCAGTCTGCTGATGTTTCTAATTAAAACAACAACAACGGATGATATGATTACTTACGTCATTTCATCTGTTTAATTACATTTTCTAGATTTTATGTGCGTGTGCAGTAAACAGTCGTGACTAAACAAACAATGCAACAATTACTCCCACTGTTTACGCTGATGTACATATATTCAAGTTGTAGCAGGTAAGAAAACACATCAACTATTTCCCATTATTTGGGGGAAGAAATCGTAAGAATAGAAGAAACAAATTACGATACAAAACACGCGTTTAGTGATAAAACTACTGCTGTGAGCTTCATCGGTCGGACTCCTTTCGGAAGTGAGGACGTGGCATGCTCTGACCCGGATAATCTAGGCGGCCCTGGTTCGAACCCCAGCCATAAGCCTCCGCCTCACACACTGCACGTTATCCAAGTGAACCATGCCGGTGGTGCTTATTGCTTGTACTTAAGCTAATTCAATATGTCGAAAGGCTCTGGACTGCTTTTTCCTAACCTCGTATAAAATTCCACATGCACGAGTGCATCTACGTGTTATACTAGGGGTGTTCAAATGAAAAGGTACGAAACGTCATAAGAACGTAACAGTTAACATATTTGCCTATGCCGCTATGGGAGAACGTAGCGACACATCTAGGGATGCGATTGGAGTCGCCGGCATGGATCGGAGCATGCGCGGGCGCCCGCATGCGCAGGAGAGAGCAGAGGCTCTTATAAAGAGCGCCGTCCAATTGACGCGGCAGTGCGTGTGAAGACAGGATGGCGTTCACATTGCGAAATTCGACGATTGAGGAGCAGCGAGGCGTTATCCGATTTCTGACAGCGGAAGGTGTTAAACCGGCTGCTATTCATCACGGAGGGTGTGGTTCTGCTCCATGATAACGCGCATCCACACGTCTCCAGGGTCACACACGCAGAACTGGCCAAGTTCCAGTGGGAGCAGCTTGACCATCCGCCCTACAGCCCGGACATGTCGCCCTGCGATTTCCATGTATTTGGTCCCCTGAAAAAACATCTGAAAGGGAAGTGCTTCCACTCGGACGACGAACTCAAGGACGCTGTGCAGGACTGGGTCTCGTCACGGCCACAGAAATTCTGGGAACAAGGAATCCTTCGGCTCGTTAATCAATGGGATCGTTGTGCTACGGCCTATGGTGTATACTTTTAATATAGTCTTCATTTATACCCACAGTGTCGTTTCGTACCTTTTCATTTGAACACTCATTGTATTCATCTATATTGAAAAACGCGTAAATATACACTCATAAACTTGAAAGACGGGGGTAGTAAAAACTCCTACTATGTATGGATTTTACTGACTATGAGAAGGCATTTGATTCCGTGAAACCTTCAGCAGTTACAATGTCTTTGAAATCCTGTGGTACTCAAGGTGTATATATTGACCTTATTAATAACATCTATAAGAAGGGAAAGGCAAAAATTCGTTCATTTGAGGATACAACATCAATAACAATTGAAACGAGAGCGAGACAAAGTGATACCACATCTTCCAACTCTTCAATGCTACAATGCAGAATGTCTTTCGATAACTGAAATGAAAAGGCAGTGGGATAAAAATTAACGGAGATTATTTAACCCACTTTTGTTTTGCTGATGGTATTGTCATTTTTACGCTATCCAACCGTAGGTTAAAGAAGCGTATATGTTCCAGCTTTGTACGTCAGTCTGTCTGTCTGTATGTCCGTCTGTCTGTATATCCATCAGCACGATAACTCCCGTAAAATTGGTTCGATTTCGATGAAATTTTAGTATGTGGTAGGGGACGGCTTGGGGACCAACCCTGTTGAAAATGGGTGAAATGGGATCAAAGGTCAGGACATAGGAGTGGGATCCATTCCATCGCCCTTATGCATCATAACTTACATAAAAATGCTTCGATTGAGATAAAACTTTATCATGTTGTTCCGGAAGTATACTTAACAGGTTCTGTTGAATGTCATCGAAATGTGTCAAAGGTTATGGCAGTAATGATTTCTGGTTTATTGAAAACGTATCATGATCAATGCATTGCATGATTTTACTAACTTGTTGCAACTATTCTTTAAGAGCTGCAGATCCAGAGACTTGCTCACAAGAGGAAAAAATGGGATAGATAATTAACTTTCAGAAAACCAAATTGATGTACAAGGCTTTTACAAAAAATGAAGACTTAGCGATTGATGGGGGAAATCAAGAGGTAACCGATCCCTACATTTACCTTGAGCAACAGATAACAAGCGAGGGTCACATTGATGAAGAAATAAGTCGGCGCGTATAAAAACTTAGTTGGGGAGCATTTGGAAGAAACAGTACAAATTTCAACAGCAATTTACCTTTATGTCTTAAATGAAAAGTATTTAATCAAAGCATTCTTCCATTTCAGAATAATTCAGTTATCTAAAAAAAGACATACCGCGGCTTCAGACAGCTGAAAGAAGCATGGAGAGGTACGTACTTAGTGTTACAAGGAAAGACAAGAAGAAGAGATCATGGATCAGAAAAATGAGCGTAGTGGAAGACATCACCTTCAAAGTGAAATCCCTAAAATGGAAATGAGTTAGTTGGACAAATTGCTACCACCGATGGACAATTGAAATAACAGACTGGATACCAAGGACCAAGAAAAAGTTCCAAAAAAGACCACGTGGGAAATATTCATCTGAAATTCGAGAGCATGCTGGGATTGACATGATGGAGACTGGCTTAAAACAGACAGTCGGGGAAGAAACTTGGGAGAACTTCATATAACAGTGGATTAACAATGATTGATGATGATCATGGTGGTCTGTAAACCCCGGGGGGAAAGGTTCCGAGAAATAGCTACGGAAACTCATTACGCCTGCTCATAAATTTCTGGTTCTCTACGTAAGAGACTGTAAAAGCTAAACGGTTGAATTTTTGTCAGAATTTCGTGCTGTGGGGGTACGGTGGCAACACTGCGACAAACGACACGTTTGGCAGACAGCACACTAGTGGAGTTAGTTGAACCTAGGATATGACGACCGACAAGGAGTGTATTCGTCACAGTGTGTTGTTCATGTTTAATTTCCGGAAAACCGCTGCAGAAGCAAGAGAGTGGATTTGTTCGGCATGTGGTGATAAAGCTGTTGGTGCAAGAACGTGTCGTGAGCGGTTTGTGAAGTACAGAAGTGGGCATTGTAGCGAGGAGGAAAAGCAGCGTAGCGGACGGCCGAACGAGATAAAGCGCAGATTTGCATTTCCTTCCACCATGCAGACATCGGGAGATATAGAACGCAAACGTACTCCGATTGTGATTAAATGTGACCTGCTTGTATAAGTACGACATCTATTCGACCATGAAACGCTGGAAACTTAGACCTAATGATTATCTGTCAAAGAACGAAGAATAAACTCGACACCTTGCTTGTTATTGGAATTAAATATTGGATACAGATCCGTGTTGAAATATTTTTACTGCATTTAATTTAATAATTATCCAGAAATTTAGAGAACGTCAGTTTTAACAACAATAGCTGCGAATCATCCTTATTACTCATGTGGGGAAGATATAATTTTAATGAGATTTAGAGTTACAAGCAACGGTTTGGTACAAGACTGAGAACTTAAGGAGTTCGAAATAAATTTCTGTGTGACATGTCACATCAGATTTCTGCTTACCTCACGATGCGTGTAGGTGGCAAAGGTCTAGTTTCTCCAACGAAACTCCGCACACACGCACTAATGAAACAATACCCTGATCATAGAGAAGGTTAGGTTCAGTTTGCCGCAAGCGATCCTAATGCAGCAGGTTTCATTCCGCAAAATTTAAATTGCAAATGACGGGACTTCATCTAGCGTCTGCACACTCTTGAAGAGATTTCGTGCATTCTGAATTCTAAAATGAGGAGATCCTTTCATCAACACTTAAAACCACGTAGATCGTGTTCTGCCTGGATCGTCAGGAACGCGCTTGTGGTTTGTTGGGGATTCATTACTCTTGGTTTTTAGGCTTTCACCACGCATGGGTGGATGCGTGAGTTTATTTAGGCTGCTCAACGCAGCAGGTTTAAGTCCTATTTCCAACTTCTGTATTCGCTCTCGTTCCACGTTTTCGTGAACGTTTAACGTTTACGTATAAGTCTTTCTTTCCTTTTAGAAAACAATCTGATAAGCTTTTTCTTTCCTTCTAGAAAACGACTCTAGATGAAGTTCTCATCTCAGGGTGTCTAGTGATGTATTCATGCATCTTCTCTGGGGTGCTTAAATCCCCCCCCCCCCGAAAATCCATGAACGCCCCCGAACGGTTTTGGGGCAATCTCTCCTTATAATTTAGTCTAATTGTTTTCGTTCATTGTTAAATATTTGGAGAAATTAATTTAAAAAATATTAATGGAGGGAAATAATAGTAATAATAATAAAACATCCAGATGGACTTCAATCTGAAATTTCCATCATCCTTTAATAAAACATTAAACTGTCCTCGCTGAAGGTGCAGTTTTTTCAAGGACTGATAACTCGGACTACTTCCGTAATAAGAACCTAATTCCACAGGGTAGAGATATTTGCCCTGCAATGCATCATCATATTTCGGAAACTGGGATTCAGTTTTATTTGTCTTCTAAACGCCCACTTTTCATGCAAAAAAACTAATAAAAACAGAATTAAAAAAAAAACAAAAAAAACATCGATTAAAAAAAAACTTTAAAAAATTTTAAAAATCCAAAATTCTTAAAAAATTCAAACAAATTTCAATCTGAAATTTCTATCATCCTTCAATAAAGCATTAAACTGTCCTAGCTGAAGGGGCAATTTTTTTTTTTTTTGATTGAAGGTTTAACGACCGTGAGCAACTCAATGGGATATAAGCAGTCGCCCGTCCCTAATTTAAGGCGACTGGTTCCAGGGAAGAGAAAGAACCAGTGTCGTAAGACAAACACAACATCCATGCCTCACCCGGACCCCTTCACCGACAAGGCAATTTTTCAAGCACTGAGAACTTGGATTACTTTTCGTAATAAAAGCCTAATTCCACAGAGTAGAGATGTTTGCATTGCAATACATCATCATATTTTGGAAGCTGGCATTCAGCTTCATGTCAGTTATAACGAAGTAAATTTCTCCGTCATTTTTGGTCTACGCCGGGATTCGAACCCGAGTCCGCTTATTCCGGAATAAGTCGCTCTACCAACTGAGCTACGCAGACATTTGTTCTGATTCCTATCTGCCTTTATGTCGTGTGCGTCCTGCTGGCAGGTACGTCACATCTCCTGGTACGTTACATCATCTCCCCCTTATTTTTTTTTTTTCGAAGTGCTGGAGAAGGGATTCTCTTATTTTTCCTATCTCGCGGTGTGGAAATAACATCACACCAATGCGAGATTTTGAACGGTCGGGTCATCCGGATAGTTCGGGCGCCATTATAACGAAGTAAATTTCTCCGTCATTTCTGTCCACGCCAGGATTCGAACCCGAGTCCGCTTATTCCGGAATAAGTCGCTCTACCAACTGAGCTACGCAGACATTTGTTCTGATTCCTATCTGCCTTTATGTCGTGTGCGTCCTGCTGGCAGGTACGTCACATCTCCTGGTACGTTACATCATCTCCCCCTTATTTTTTTTTTTTTTTCGAAGTGCTGGAGAAGGGATTCTCTTATTTTTCCTATCTCGCGGTGTGGAAATAACATCACACCAATGCGAGATTTTGAACGGTCGGGTCATCCGGATAGTTCGGGCGCCATTATAACGAAGTAAATTTCTCCGTCATTTCTGTCCACGCCAGGATTCGAACCCGAGTCCGCTTATTCCGGAATAAGTCGCTCTACCAACTGAGCTACGCAGACATTTGTTCTGATTCCTATCTGCCTTTATGTCGTGTGCGTCCTGCTGGCAGGTACGTCACATCTCCTGGTACGTTACACAGTTTTCTATGCCGACTTTCCATGTACACGGTTAAGCCTCATTGTAGCTAACGTGACGTTAGTGCTTCCAATATAACAAAATATTTACTACCTAATTTTTGTCAATTGCAAATTATTAGAAATTATTCCTACAAAAAAGTTCTTTTTCCTGGCGGTAGGGGGTTTACACTCTGTGACAAAAAAAATCGAGACACCTCAAACTGGCATCCAAACAGCTTTTTCCCTGTTTTACTACTATGCGTTAATCTAAATAATCTAAAGCCGCTGAAACCAGACGGCAGGAGAATGGTTTACACCATTCGTTTTCAGGTAACCCTGCAATGATTCCTTAATGATCAGAAACACGCTTGTAGTACGGAGAGGACATTTTTTACGACTCCTAATGTTTGGGGGGGGGATTTTCTCAAACACAGCGTTATCTTACTTGCATCTTCAATATTTTACACCACCCCATGGTGAAAATCGTGGTGCAATATTGTATTAAAACAAAGGTATAACGTTTTTACATTTTCAATCACTTATATGTGTAGGTTACTTAGAATTTGCGTTTGCGATATACGAGAATATGAAAAATTTTATCCTCTGTTTAAACTTTATATATATGTTAATGTATACTGTATGTTCCGGGTGATCCAAAAGTCTTGCACATTTTTAAAACGTAGTAACTCGCGGAGTTTTAAGAGTAGGGCAACGCGGTTTGCGTAGAAATGATCAGAATGACATCGGGTTTTTTAATGAAATCACATAAATTTTTACTCATTTTACTTACATTTTTATCGCCAGATGGCGCCATAGGCGAACAGGTCTGGGATAGTGGGTATAAAAGCAGCAGCTGGGAAGCAACCACAAGTCAGGGGTCGCGGATAGCCAAGTCGGCAACGTTCGCGACTGCCACGGAAAGGACGTCAGGTTCGAATCCAGGTAGGTAGGCCTACGAACGCTCGATCCACTAAATATCCGCCGTGCGTCGGATGGGCACGTTAAGCCGTCGGACCCCGGGTACTGGCCCCTCGGTAATAAATAAGGGCGTCTTCCTACCCCTTTCTACTTCGCTTCCGTGTCACTTTCCTATCGGGTACTGCAGCCTAAATCTCCTAGCTTCCTATTTCTAAGGGTTGTTTAAGACCTGGGGTCAGACACTCCCTTCGTAAATTCCTCTACATATGATCATATGATCAAACACAAGTCACAGCGATCCGTGTCAGTATGTTGTCATTACCGGACGAAGCGTTCTTGGTGAAATTGTTCTATTGCAACGCTGAATGTGCGAGTGCTACGTTGAGGGCCTACTGGTCACTGAAAGGTGATCGCAGTGGGGAAGGACCGATAGAAAGTACTGCGCTGCGGCAAATGGTGAAAAAATTCTAGGAAACGGGTGTCTTTGGCAGCACGCCCATGAATCGGTATAGACCACGAACACGTGCTGCTGCAGCAGAGACGATTACGCAGGAAATGGATGTGATTGCAATGTCATCCGCACATGGCAATTCCAGTGCTCGCCATGTTTCTCGGCAAACAGGCATTCCATACGGGACTGTATGGCGAACACTACGACGGATACTGCACAGATACCCGTACAAACTGCAACGGCATCACGAACTGCAAGCTGGCGATTACGTGCAGCGTCAGGAGTTTGCAGCATGGTTTTTTTCGACAAACGGATGCCGACGAGAACTGGCTGATGAACGTTTTATGGACTGATCAGGCACAGTTTTTCCTAAACGGAGCGGTAAACACGCACAACTGCCGCATCTGGGTCACGGAACATCCCCGAGCAGTCGTTGAAGCGCCACTTCATCAGCCGAAAGTGACAGTGTGGTATGGATTCACGGCTTCTTCATTATCGGTCCTTTTTTTTTTTTTTTTTTTTTATTGAAATGGTCTGCGGCACCTTCTTCGAAACCGTTTCAGTGACAGGCGCACGTTATGCGAACATGTTACGAACGTACGTTATCCCTAACTTGCAAGAGCGGGGTGTATTGAATCTGCGCACATTTATGCAGGATGGAGCACCACCCCACATCGCACGTTCCGTTAAGCAACTGCTGCAAGAGACGTTCGGCGCAAATCGTATGTTGAGCCGACACTTTCCGAAAGCCTGGCCTCCTCGGTCACCAGATCTGCCACCCTGCGATTTCTGGCACTGGGGTTACCTAAAATCACATGTGTACAGATGTCGCTCCTCTTCATTGGTCATGCTGAAAGGTGCCATTCGACACCATGTGGCAGCTATACCACCGGACATGCTCTTCAATGCCGTTCATGGTGTTTTCTCTCGTCTGCAGGCATTGCTGGAACAGGACAGCCATCACATTGAACACCTGGTACAATGAGGTGTCTAACCTGATATAATCAGGTGTCTATTTTTCTCGACACTTCCAACCTGTGGTTGCTGCGCCATCTGGCGATGAAAAATATAAGTAAAATGAGTAAACATTTATGTGATTTCATAAAAAACCCGATGTCATTCTGATCATTTCTACGCAAACCGCGTTGCCCTACTATCAAAACTCCGCGAGCTATTATGTTTTTAAAATGTGCAAGACTTTCGGATCACCCGGTAAATAACAGAATTGTGATTATGTGAATAATATAATCAGTCAACAAGACCTAGCCCCTCCAAATTTGTAATTGTCTTCCTGGAAAAAAACTCTCTGAAT
Organism: Macrothele yani; assembly: GCA_039090855.1. NCBI lineage: Eukaryota > Metazoa > Arthropoda > Arachnida > Araneae > Macrothelidae > Macrothele > Macrothele yani. The sequence goes on from CM077004.1 coordinate 41,738,669, forward strand.
GCAACACTGAGGGTGTCCATCATGAGACTCTAGCATTTTAAGCACATACAGGTTGAAGGAAAATATGCTCGCAACCATTACAAAACATGAATACTCACAAAGTTTCCAGTTCAGCTCAGTGCACTTCCACATGAGCTCCTTCGGTGGCACGAAGAATGGTTAGAATATTCTCAGTTTCACAAAAACATAGCTCGTTCCACGTTTTATCAACACATGGCAACAGAAAAGTTGTTATCCGGTCACCGCTGGGGATCCGAATCCCAGATCTCTCGATATCTAGCCGGGAGATCTGGGATTCGGATCCCCAGCGGTGACCGGGTAATTTTTCGGTTGCTATGTGTTGATAAAAAGTGGAAAGAGCTATGTCCTTGTTTATTCACTGACGCCACGTATTTGGAGGATTTTTACTTTGGGTTTCGTCCTTTGGATTTAACTGCTATAATTAATATACAACCAGTGCCGTTAATGCCCACCAGATGGAGACTTCTCAGTAGCTGAGCCTATCTTATGGATTTATGATGTCAGAAGCTGACAGAAAAACACACATAGGGCCGTTGATTGCTGGCCACCGTAGCGTAAGGATAACGCTCTCGGCTAGATATCGAGAGATCTGGGATTCGGATCCCCAGCAGTGACCGGATAACAATTTTTCGGTTGCTATGTGTTGATAAAACGTGGAAAGAGCATTGTTTTTGTTTATTCAATGACGCTACGTATTTGGAGGATTTTCACTCAGTTTCACGCAATGCAACACGTTTTTAGTGACAGAACTTATGGCATCTGTTATGCACTGTATCAAATCCATTATGCTGGTAACTTTCGTAGAGTACACTTTGTCTTTGACGTACCCCCAAAAGAAGAAATCTAATGGGGTAATATTGGGGGGACGCGCAGACCAGGAAATTTAACTGTCGCGGCCTATCCAACGGTTGGGGAGTATGTCATTCAGAAAATCTCAGACGTCACAGCATCAGTGGGGTGGGGTACCATCCTGCTAGAAAATTATGGTTAGCTGCATAGCTGCTATCTGTGGTACGTCAAAGATCTGAAACATATCTAGGCACATAACGCCAGTAACAGTGTATCAGAAAAGAAAAACTTCTTTGACTACATATGGATTTTCCTAGCCCCTGATTCGCACATTGTGCTGATTTACTTTCCCCGAAATGTGGAAGGTTGTGTTTTCTGAAACCATTAGGTGCGATAAAAAAATTCGTCATCAGCAATGCGATCCAGCATGGCAATTAAATATAATTTTCGCTTTGGCCAGCCGTCAGATTTGATTTTCTGCAAAATCTGTACCTTATACGTGCGCAAGCGTAATCGATGGTGAAGAATTCGACGAACCGTCGACCGTTTTATTCCAAGTTCTCTTGGTACTTGAATCACTGACTTCCGTGCAGGCTTCTTTCGAATGATGTCCGCATATTTTCTACCACTTCTTCAGAGATGCTGGGATTTTTGCCACCGTGTCCTTGCACGGGTCGCCAAAAACTGATTACACCAATTCTTGATAGTCTTGAATGTCGGAAGGTTCTTACAGAGAGGTAGCAATTCAGAAATTATAGAAGGAAGAGGAGGGGCGCTCAAGTAATTTCATACCCAAGCACCAAAAATAATAGCTAATCTACGATATAATCAATTAACAATTAAGCGTTAATTATCAATAATTCATTATTTAGAATAATTATATAAATTCATTAATAAATTAACAATTTTATTGATGATTAAAATACTGATTTACAAAATTTTGATACAAAAAGCCTTATGTAATGTGGAAGGCTATTAATAATATAAATACCCAAATCTATCTGTCTGCCTCTCTGGACCGCTTGACGTCACAGCAACGTCCTCATTGTTGCGATATCATTTATCGATCAATTCATATGTGCTGTCGCGATATCAAAATTATGTGCTGTTATATAATAGCACGCGATCACTTTTAGATGTCAAGGTGATCGCGTGCTAATTTAAACATTGGATTATTAATGACTCGAGTTCGGTTTTTACGATCTACAAAATTCGCATTAAAATCTTAATGTCACGGCAAGTTGCGTTTGTATATTAATTTAATTTAGCACAATTGGAATATTAACTTGTACGCTCTAAACATTTTTAATTTTTTTTAATTTAACTAACTTTCCGAGTTTAGTGCTGATTATATAAAACATTTTACAAAATATCGATCTATTTAAACGCTCTAACCTACAACAAAAACTGAAATTTTGAGATGTCAAAGTGAGCGAGATTGCATCTAAAAGCAGATGCCGCCCCAATAGCACATTGCGAAGAATTTAGATAGTTCCGATTTGTAATACTAGATGTCGTATTATTTTGTAGAAAACCGTCGAATAGGACAGTCTAAAACAAGCCGTGAAGGGAATACCAAGTGTGCTGGAGAAAAAGTAATTTAACACGAAAAATCAAAGTAAAAGTTATAGATAGTTTACACGAAAACAACTTTCCGAGTTTAGTGCTGATTATATGTTAGTGTTTACATAGATCAATATTTTACGCATTGTGCTTACTATACAACTTTTTAATATGTTTCTTTGCAGAAATCCGGCGTCAATTTGATTTGTTTTCAATCTGGTGCAATTAAAAATTTCGCTCAGTCACAGGACGGGCAACATCCCCTATATATTAATATTTATTTAAAGCTTAAAAATAACCGTCCTAAGACGGGCTATACGCTAGTATATTTACTAAATGTGGTTAACGTAAAACAGCGTACTTCTCTCTCAGTATTCAATTTCTCGGAGTAACTTATAAAGGCGCAATTTTAAAATTAGTTATTTTATGAAATAAATAATTGTGCAGAATATTGAAAATGTACAGTTTTCCATTACTTTAATAAAATTGTACTCACATATCTTAGCAACATTGTACAAGATAACTGCGTTAAGCCGCAATTTCGTTCAAAATGTGGATGATGTATTTATTAGGTGTACAAATAATTTTAAAACGTTTTTTGTGTGACGTATACCTCTAATTTAGATATCCGACATTCTCCCGTGTTGTTGCCATGTGACCGTGACTGGTCCAAGGTATAAAATGTGACACAGAAGTTGGCCCAACAGTCAAACGCATTTGCACATCGGTAAGTGAAAATGGCAAGCGATACTGCATTTGTTACGAATTTCATCCAGGAAAAAGTGCTGCATAAGCATCGATCTGTTCTGCTCTGGGGGAGAATATTCCATCGAAAAGCACATGTGAGTTTTGGTTTAGACGGTGTAAAGCAAGTGATTTTGATGTTAGCGATCGAGAAGTTAGCGGCACCCCGTAGAAAGTTGCACATAAGGAACTGCAAGCATTGCTTGATGAAAATTCGTCTCAAATGCAAAAAGAACTAGCTGAACAACTGGGGGTAACTCAATAAACCATTTCCAATCGTTTGCGCACAATGGGAAGGATTTAGAAGGAAGGAAAATGGGTGCCACATGACCTGAGGCAGAGAAACAAGGATGAGCTTGTCATGAAGTGTTTGAATCTGTTGAATAAACAACGCAGAAAGTCTTTCCTGTTTAAAATCGTTACTGGTGATGAAAAGTGGATATGGTACGATAACGCAAACGCAAAAAACACAAGGTAGTCTCCGATGAAGCAACGGTGTTGAAACGCAATATTCACTCCAAGAAAGTTCGGCTGTGCATCTGGTGGGATATGAAGAGTGTGGCTCTATTATGGACTATTGGAACAGGGTCAAATTGTTACTGCTGATCGCTACAAGCAACAATTGATGCGATTGATCCATGAAATCTGTCGGAAACGTCCATTCACAGGCAAAGGATTGCGTCCCGTGAAATTATTGCATGACAGCGCTAGGTCAAATTCGGTCAAGGAAACGTTATTGACGATTGGCTGGGAAGTTTTGGATCACCCGGCGTGTAGTCCCGATATAATTCCTTCAGACTATCATTTCTTCCGATCGATGCAACATGGTTTGTCTTCTGTACGGTTCCGGACATGTGAGGAAGTACAAAATTGGGTTGACGACTTTATCGCGTCACACAACGAAGTATTGTTCATGGCTAGAATCCATCAACTGCCCGAACGATGGTGGAAGGTGATAGATAATGACGGCGCATATTTTCATTTGTAAAGGAATGGTTGTTTTCTCTCAAATTACATGTTGTGTTGTCTTAAAACGCTTCAAAACTTATTTATACATCTAATTCTTCTACCTTTCGATGAATGTGAATCAATGCAAGTCCAGAAAGTCGAAAATTGTGTTTCGGAGACACATTTTCTGACGCCTGGGAGTAGAAAATGTACTTTCGGAAGTGGCTGTTGAGACAGGGAGTGCTGGTAGAATTTTTAGTAATTTCTTAATATTGGGGTTAAAAAGCAAACAAAAAAACAGAATACGTCACCCAGTCTGAGCAACCTATACCAGTAGTGAGCTGACTTTCACTGTGTACGCACTGAAAGAGTTTGTGTTCTCTTTTGTCTAGTGGGTAAATTACTGTGCAAATATGCTGAAGTTGATATTTTGTCATTACGCCAAGGAAGTGTTTAAATTATCCAGATACCTTCCGTTAATAAACAAGATTTTCGTGCCACAAAGACTACTCAGAGTAAGAAACTTGCTGTTAATGCACGATGTTCAAACTTGCTGAATGGTTCCAGTTATAGGCAAACTTTAATAACTAAAAACACACACAAGTTAAAATGTATTTACATGGTTAAAATAACATGATTACTTTCACGCTCGCTACGAGCACATCATCAGATGAAAGACCAAGTTGGCGTTCCAGAAACACATTTTATATAAGGGTGCCGTTGCCAAACGTTCTCAGTGAGGAAAGAAATTCAAGAACGTACACTTGCTTTAACGTAATATGAGAAACTAGAGTCCTATAGAGTTCCATTAATGACGGACAGAGTCTGCGATGTTAGAAGTAGGAACCGGAATCGAGGACAGTAAAGTTTTCCAGCCCTGGGAATATAACTGGGTACTTCATCTTTGCAACAGGTGTCCACTCGATGAAAAATGTGGAGTCTCTATGTAAAGAGCACTGTTTCCCTCGTTGTAGAGGTAGATAGAATGGAGGTCTGTCCAAGATGGGTAATTTGTACCAGCTGAAGAAAGCGTGGCTAAAGCAGTCGATGACGAGCCATTTTTTACACTGTACTGGTGTTCCTTAATTCTTGTTTGCAGTCTCCGTAGGGTTGAGCTGATAAATATAAGGTCCTTGTCTTGAGGATCGACAGATTTCATAGTAATGGAATAGATGCCGCATTTGTCCAACAATTCAACATGGTCCCGATCATTTTTAATCAGGGAATGAATGTTCGATGTTTTTAACCCAAAACCGATACCGTGACTGTGACAAATGTACGATAAATTGCCATTCGCATGGGGGACGTAAGTCATCGATCCAACATATTTGATATCTCTTCGTTCACGTGTCAGGTTAAAAAATGTTGAATTCTGGATTTTACGGTAGATTCTGTGGACATCTGAATATGAAAACCCGTGCTCATAAGCAATGGTATATATCTTTTGAAGTTTCTCCTCACGGAAGGCTACAGAAGACGATTCCGGTTTCTACTTCTAACATCGCAGACTCTGTCTATCATTAATGGAACTCTATAGGTCTCTAGTTTCTCATATTACGTTAAAGCAAGTGTGCGTTCTTGAATTTCTTTCCTCACTGAGAACGTTGGCAATGGCACCCTTATATAAATGTGTTTCTGGAACGCCAACTTGGTCTTTCATCTGATGATGTGCTCGTAGCGAGCATGAAAGTACTCGTGTTATTTTAACCGTGTACATATATTTTAACTTGTGTATGTTTTTAATTATTAAAGTTTGCCTATAACTGAAACCATTCAGCAAGTTTGAACATCGTGCATTAAGAGCAAGTTTCTTACCCTGAGTACCTTCTGTTAGTTGTGTGGGGAACTAGCATTCAAAGCTCAACAGCGAAATTTCACTCTCTCCTTAAAAAATGTTATGAGCTACATTTTGGCTGTAAAGTAAGTGACCAAGATAAGAACCGGGCCCCTCATATCTGCTGTTCGACCGTCTGACATAATACGCAATGGGTTCCAGGCATATGTGCGTTGTAGTTCCATGGTTCGAAGGAAAACCAAAGATCATTCATCAGATTGTAACTTATGTTTAACAAACAAAAGGAATAAAAAGTAAATCTAAACACACAGGGATATACCCATATTCGCCATCTGCTATCAGGCCAGTTTCTCACGGTGAGGACTTTCCACCTACTTTCCACAGCCTCGAATAAACGTTACGGTAGTAGATAAAGATTCGGTAAACGATACAGCTAGCTTAGTTCAACTTGATTCTACATCTTATGTGACCATTGTTGAACACTTAAGAGGTATGTTCTAGATGCTAAATATAAAAGAAAATCATCAACTGTCACTTTTTAGATATATGTACGTAAATACGTATACAATTTTTCTAGATTTAAGGTGTGTATGTGTCGCTAAAATATTTGTGTAAAAGAGAAAACTTGTAAAATACTTGAATTAAGCATAAAAAAAGTACTACTTGGATCAGATAGGTTTTTTGTGTGCCAAAAATTTTGTTTAATTTTGTAAACCAGCGTTATTGAAAACCATATGAAGTCTCAAATCATATTACTAGTAAAATACAGGGTGATCCATTTGAGTAGGGAAAATTTAATATTGCTGTGGTATGGCTTGTAACAAATACAATAAGTCAATATTTGCCAAAACTTACATTTATGGTTGGGAGTTTGTCTAGCCCGCTACATGACTCCCTTTGCTGACTCAGCAGTGTTCATACCGGGTGCTCAATTCTTTCCACGTGTTGTCTAACATCTGCGGAGTGATTTGCGAGAACGAGGGCACTGCACGATCATGACCACACCTGGACATGCTACAGATCTTCTTGGTACCATAACTGGATAAAGATGTCATTTTACAACAAGACGGGGCACCATCCCACTGGAAGTCAGGGATTTCCTCAACAATACATTCATAAGACAACTGATGTGGCCGCGATGACCCCATTCCTTGGCCTGCAGACTCCCCGGATCTCACTACCCCGATTTCTTTTGGGTCGGGTTGTGAAGAACATCGTACGCACAACGACCTCAAAGCCTGGATGACTTGAAGGTCAAACTTTCTGCAACTTTCACACAAATAACTCCGCAGATGTTAGGAAACACTAGCCGGAATTGAGCACCCGGTATGAACTCTGCCGAGTAAGCAAAGAGACCTAGACAAGCTCCCTTCCATAAAGGTAATTTCTGGCAAATATCGACTTATTGTATCTGTTACAAGCCATAAGATCATTTTTAATCATTTTTAAATAAATAGTTACCCAAACGGATCACCCTGTAAATCAAAGAAACAGCACTTTGATGGAAATCAACTAGAAAGCATGTGACCAAGGTCAGCTAGAACACAACCCAGCTCAAACGGCAGCAAACATGCATTGTAAACATCATTGTCACAGTTTTTCTCATACATCATTCTACTCTCGATCTCAGTTGAGGTTGCCACAAAACATTCAATCGAACGAGAAAATTTGGCGATAAATTTAGAAACCGTTAAAGGAGAACGAACCGAAATTTACGTGGATACAGAAACTAAAAAGGAAAGTTATATTATAGTATACACTGAAGTGCCATAAAAACTGGTACAAACGAGCTTATGCAAAATACATAGCAACGTCACCTATGCGCGTACTCGGTTGCGTCCGCCAGTGCGTACATAAGCGATAAACATCCTTGCCAGCTGCCAAAGCTCTTTTCGGCATGAGAATGACAAATAATAACGATTTAAGCGATTTTCAACGTGGTGTCATAGTTGGCGCTCATGAGATGGGCCATAGTATTACGGAGGTATAAACAAAGTTCGGATTTTCACGGACGGCCATTGCAAGGGTGTACCGTGACTACAAGAATTCTGGCAAAACCTCCAACCTACGATACAAGTGTGGCCGTAAAAAGACATTGGGTGAACGTGACCATCGTCGGCGGTCAAGAATCGTTGCACGCAATAGGCGTGCAACACTCTCGCAGGTATCATCGGAATTCAATGCTGGAGCTTCAAGAAGCATCAGCGTCTGACTGTGCGACGTACCCTGCACGATATGGGCTTTGGGAGTCGACGCCCAACTCGAGTCCCCTTGATGGATGCACGACACAGAGCTATGCGCCTAGCTTGCGCACGGCAACACCGCCACTAGACACTTGATGACTGGAAACAAGTAGCCTGGTCTGACGAGTTGCGTTTCCAACTGTATCGGGCAGTTGGAAGGATTCGTGTGTGGCGCAAACCCCATTAAGCCATGGATTCCGTCTGTCAACAGGGAACTGTACCTACTGGTGGGGGTCCGTAATGGTATGGGATGTGTTTAGTTGGACTTCACTGGGACCCCTGGTACGTCTACAAACGTCTGTGACCGGCCAATGCTATGTGCGCATCCTTTCTGACGAGTTACACCCGTTCATGTCCTGAATTCATGCTGATGGGTTGGGCCTGTCCCAACAGGACAACACAAGTGTCAGGACGCCACATTATGGTTAGAGGAGCATTCATCTGAGTTTGGGGTGTTGTCGTTCCCACCCAAGTCCCCAGATCTGAACGTGATAGAATACAAATGGGGTGCCATACAACGCGCTATCGAGCACAGGAATCCGAGACCTCGGAATACACCCGAACTGTGGAACGCTCTGCAGGAAGTATGGTGTGCATTGCGTACAGCATATTTCCAGGAGCTAGTGGAGTCCATGCCCCGTCGTATTTCTGCAGTCCTGCGCTCCCGTGGGGGACCTACTAAGTATTAGACTGGTGTACCAGTTTTTCTGGCACTTCAGTGTATGTCACGGATTGGCCTTGGCGATGGCTCTGTTGTCTGCTCTTTCACACGCAAGCCGATACGCGATAATGCACACGCCAGCCACAGAATTAGATACCTTCACGCAGATGTACGTAAACATCACCAACTTACTGGTGCGTCACCGCGTGATCTAGGCAACTATTTAAGACTACTGTTCGTCAGTAGTGTTGTTCACAATGGGAAAGCAAAGGATCTTTCGGAGTTCGATAAAGGGCTTATTGTGGGTACCAGTATGGCTGGAGCGACGATTTCGAATCTCAGTGTGGTTTCTCAAAAGGTAAGATATCCCTGGTCTTTAATCAGTGGAAAACTAACCCACATTGCTTGTCTAAGAAGCGTAACTGTGGCGGGACGACAATCTTTGAGGAACGCCTGAGAAGACTTGTACGGAGAAACAGGACTTCCAGTGTGCAGCGATTGCCCGAAGCATTCAATGAAGGATGTTCTCGGCACATATTTCGGCAAACAATGCGCAGGGAATTGAACACGATCGGTATTGGCAGTCGCATGCCTATACGGAAACCACTGGTTTTCGAAAAGGACCGGAAAGTTCGTCTACAGTGGTGTCAGGAACACCCTGACTGGACACCGGAAGACTGGGGAAAGAGTCATGTGGTCCGACGAGGCGCGGTACACCTTTTACACCTTGTTCTGTACAAACGGTAGGTAGGACGTTAGGCTGGATTCCCATGAAACAATGGACCCAGCTTGCCTTGTAAGCACAGCTAAAGATTCTGGAGGTTGTGTCATGATGTGGGCACGTTCTGTTGGCACGAACAGGACGTCTGATATTGCTGGAATGTGCGGTGTCCACCGAGGATTACCTGAATATTGTTGTCGATCAAACCGATCCTGCAATGTTGACTTTTCATCCAGCAGATGATGGCTGTTTTGTGGACGACGATGCTACTGTCCGTCGCGCAAGATGTATTCAGCGGTGGTGACAGTGACGGGCCTCATTTTTCCTGGCTGCCACAGTGCTTGGTTCTGAATACCATTCAGAATGCATAAGACACGTTAGATAAACAGATCCAGGAGAAAATTCCTCTTCCGTCAAAGTTGAGCCAATTGAAGGACTGTCTCGTGAACGCCTGACATGCTGTAGACGTACATGTACTTCAACCCCTTGTGGAATTTATGTTAAATCGCATCCAGCAGTGGATTGATAATGGTTGACAATCTGGTACTGATGATGATGATGTGTATCTTTCAACTGTGAACATGGAACGAATGACTTAATATGTTATTTGCATTACATTATTATTTCATATTTACATATGTTATCATAATTTGGTTAAAACTGTTTCCAGTGATAACATCGGATAATAGGAGGCTTCGCCTCGGGCTCGAATACATTCGTTTTGATTAAGAGCATCAAACATCCCAATCCATGGCCCTAAGCAAGACCGTTTCGTACGCGATTTTTTCAGGCGGACAGCAAAGATTTCCCAGTTGGACCCGCCATCGCGTTCCCATAGAAATGGAATAGAAAAGAGCTATCGAAGTATGCGTGGGCAAGGCTCCGCTGAAGCACCCAAAAAGGCAGTGATGGCGTGCTTTTTCCCTAGGAAATATTGTTTGAGTTGTTTCTCTAGTCTCCGGCGGAGATCAAAAATATTGATTAGCACCATTCCTCCTTCTTTTCTTTCCAGGTACAGTCTTTCAACTGCTGAAGTTGGATAGTGGCATCTGTATTTCGTTAAAAGTTTACTAGTGAATCAGTCAAGTTCATGTAGATCAGTATCCGTCCATTTAAGGATACCAGAAGAGCACATTAATATGAGTATAGCGCAGGAGTTGATAGCTACAAGTTTATTTCTGGAGTGCAATTCAGTGTTTAAAATTTGTTGTAGGTGACTGGTGCATGGAGGGGATACAGAAACTTACCTTAGGCAGGGAAGAGTGGTTACCCTGGTCTAAAAGAATGATGGATAGAGAAAATTCGTGGATCTATCTCTCTCTCTCTCTCTACCTTTCTCTCTCTCATTCACTCTTTCTCTCTTTCTTTCTCCCTTTCTCTCTCCCTATTTCTCTCTATATTTCCCTTTCTCATTCTCTTTTTCCCTCTCTTTCTTTCTCTCACTCTTTCTCTCTCCCTCTATCGTTCTCTTTCTCTTTATTTCTCTTTCTCTCTTTCTCACTCTCTCACCGTCCCTTTCTATTTCTCCCTCTCTTTCTCCCTTTCTCTCGCTTCCTGCCTCTTTCTCTCTCTCTCTCTCTCTCTCTCTCTCTCTCTCTCTCTCTCTCTCTCTCTCTCTCTCTCTCTCTCTCTTCCTATCCCTTCTCTCTCTCTCTCTCTCTCTCTCTCTCTCTCTCTCTCTCTCTCTCTCTCTCGCTCACTCACTCTTTTTTTCTCTTCCTCTTTCTGTCTCATTCTCTTTCTCTCTTTCTCTTTCTTTCTATTCTCTTTCTCTCTCTTTCTTTCTCCCATTTCTCTCTCTCTCTCTTTTTCTTTTTCTTTCTCTCTCTTTCTCACACTACACAGGCACAGCTGTCCGTCACTGGCACTACACGGCTTTTTAAAGCTTTTCCATAAAAAAATGCGCAAATTTTTTTTAATTACTCAGTGAGAAAAATCATAACTGTATTCCTGGCCTTCAAATGCGTGCTTTGCGAGTAAACAAACGCCGTGCTTTTTAAATATCAAGTCTCGATAGCATCTTTCAAAGTAAATTTAATCTCGTCTTTTTGTGAGGCTTAAGGTCGACGTTAAGTGATTTTGCTTCCTATACTTCCAATGGGCAAACTTCTGTACACATTTTCTTCACATTTAATACCTTCCCAAGGATAAAAATTTGAACATCGATTAAAATAATTTCATACTACAAATTGTAATACTTAAATTTTCTAAAACATAACCATAATCACTTAAAAATCAATAACTTTTCCTTTGGTGGTGTTGAGACCAGAGAAACGATGGCGCGACCTGTACTTTGATGACGTCAGTAGACAAATAAATGTTGGATTGCATAATTATCGTTATGTTTTAGAAAATATTAAGTATTCCAATTATAAAATAAAACTATTTTAATCGATGTTCAAATTTTCATCCTTGGGAACGCATTAATTGGGAAGAAAATGTGTACAGAAGTTTTTCCTTTGGAAGTATAGGAAGGAAAATTACCTGACGTCCACCTTAAAGGAGCAATTCTCTTATCTATGTAAATTTTATTTTAAAAACGGCTCTAAGGATTTTGATGAAAGTCGTTAACCTACCGTTTTCTGGTACTAGAAATCGATTTAGCTTGATCTCGACTTTAGGGAAATTCGTTTAGTGGGTTAAATAACCACCCCGAATTACCACGTTTTTAGTGTCATGGCGTCATCCCGTTAATGTTACCCATGCTTAGAAATCTTATGACGTCATAAGCTCGCGATTGCGATGTTAGCGCTCGGTCACGCCAACTGTCTCATTACGTCACGCGTTGTGTGTGACGTCACACTCTTTCGAGCAGTACATTACGCGTTGTGTGCGTATGTCCGTCCGCACGATAACTCGCGTAACAATCGTTCGATTTAGATGAAATTTTAGTATGTGATAGGGGTTCGCCTGGAGAAAAACCCTGTTGAAAACGGGCGAAATGGGATCATAGGTCAGGACATAGGAGCGGAATCACTTCCTTCTCCATTATGCGTCATAACTTACGTAAAAATGCTTCGATTTGGATGAAATGTTAGTATGTTGTAGGGGCCTGCCTATTAAATGGGCGAAATGGGATCAAAGGTTAGGACACAGGAGCGGGATCTATTCCATAGCCCTTATGCATCATAACTCACGTAAAAATGCTTTGATTGCGACAAACCTTTATCACGTTATTTCGGAGGTATACCGAACCGGTTCTGTTGAATATCATCGAAATGGGATCATAGGTTAAGGCTAAGGACCGAGATTTATTCCACAGTCATTATTATCATAACTTGAGTAATGATTTCTAGTATGTTTGAAAGCGTATTATAATCAATGCATTGCATGATTTTACTTACTTGTGTTTTTTTTTTCTTTTTGTTGTCTCTGTAGATAGAACAGAACATTTATTCTCCAAATTCACAACAAATTGTAATCGCTACAAAAACTTTTAAGAAAATCTGAAATTATTACTGTAATTTCAGAAAAATAAACACATTAAGGATTCACGAGCTTGGCTATTTGAAAAAGAAAGCCAGTTTCAGGGAGGGGGCGATCGTCGCTCCCTACCCCCGCGCAGGATCAGCTAGTGACGAGTGCATCTTTTCGTAAATTCCTTTTTAAGTGTTCTGTGAACTGTCATTCTGCTTTGCTCTATTTCTCGATATTTGTAAGTTGGTCATTTTCAAGCTTGCCAATTAATTGATTCTGCGAGGGTAAACTTTTAAGCAATTTTCCTCTTTTGATATTCAATATTGCGCACTTGTTGAAGCCAAATTCAAACCTACATCGTCACTTGTTGAGGCCAAATTCCATACCTACATCGTCATTGAAAATTTTTGTTGGATTGATGAGGTAGCTGGCCTATAAATTAAGATCGTCATACATAGCATTGATAAATTTTAATATTAATATGGCACATACTTGGATTTTAATCCAACAAAAAATATTGGGCTACCCCGCAGCGGTCTAAGCGCTTTAGTCCAAGATGGGTCCGGTTTCGAGCCCCGGTGAGTAGTGTTGTGTTTGTCATACGGCACTGGCTTTCCCTTCCCTGGAACTAATGCCCCCAAATTAGGGACGGGCGACTGCTGATAGCACATCGATTTGCTCGCGGTGGTCGCTAAACTCCCCCCCCCCATAATAATAATAATAACTAGGGAGGGAGTTTAAAGAAAGGTAAATCACAAAGGGTTAGAGAGGTTCCCTTAAAAATGTCACGTTTGATAATAAGACCTTTGATTCTTAATTCATTTTCTACTAGATTTATCTTTCAGGTTTTCATCAAGAATTCAAGAATTATAATCTTAGGGTGATTTTTTTCTACATTCAAAACTTTAGGAAGCCATTCATGCGGTACAGAATCAAACGTTTCGTGATAGTCAATGATAGATTTACTTAAATTATTTGATTTTATTATTATTATTACTAATACTAGGAGGGTTGTACCTAAAATAATAAGTGGGCATAACTGTTTTATTAACTGACAGAGGTCGTTCAAATTGCATATGATGGTACAGTAACCCTTTCTCTATACAAAAGTACTACTCAGCATAGTCTCCATTACAAGCGATGTATTTGCGCCATCATTGAACTGAACTCTCAAATCCTATTTGAAAAAATTCAGGTGTGGAGTGTTGTGCCCATTTCTTCACAGACGCTTTCACCTTGTCTGTGTTATCAAATCGTTGTTCCCGAACTCTGTCCTTCTTTGTACCAAACAAGTGGAAGTCGGAGGGCACCAGATCTGGGCTGCATACGGTGAATCTGGGACCACCGCCCTAAATTGCGGATTTCCTGATTTGTTGCCAAAGAGGTGTGCGGTCTCGCATTGTCATAGGGAATGTGGATCCTTCTCAGATTCTCGTTCGGTCTCTTCCTCCTTATGGCTCCTCTAAGCTCCTTGGGTGTCTCAATGTACCGCTCGCTGGTCGCGGTACGGCCACATTCCAGACAATCAAGGAGGATCACACCCTTGTCGTCCCAAAAAACAGTCACCATGATATTTTGAGCTGATCGCTGGCTTTTGAACTACTTAGGTCTTGGTGAAGAGGTGTGACGCCATTCCATGGATTGATTCTTCGTTTCCGATGCACCCACGTTTCATCCCCTGTCACCGGTTCGGAACAAAACGGGTCTCCATTGGCTTCAAACGCTTACAGCAGATCAGAACAGATTTCAAATCTTCTCTCCTTCAAATCAGGGATCAAATGCCAAGGTATCTACTTTGCACACACACTTTTCGATACCCTAAGTCTTCTGCCATCTTCTGGATGGCATTGTAACCACAGTCCAGTTGTGCAAGCTCACGGATTGTGAATCGTCTCTCGGCGCGAATCAATTCATCCACTCGCTGACGATTTGTGTCAGTGGTCGCAGATGATGGTCTCCCACTGCGTGGTTTGTCTTCAATGCTGGTTTCCTTTTCTTTAAACTTCTTTATCCTTCTATGCACATTGCTCTTGTGAATGGTGTCATCTCCGTAAACATTCTGTAACCTTCTGTAGAAGACGAACAGCCTGCTCCCTCCCTTTGTCATGAACTCAATGACGGCACTTTGCTTCTGCTGGGAATCAATTATTCACTTGCAATGAAGAAGAAGGGTTGCTATAGAAGAAGAGTTACTCTACCAATATGTGCAATTGGAACGCCCTCTTAGCAGTTAATAAAACAGTTACGCCCACTTTTGCATTACTTTCGGTACAACCCTCGTATTATTATTATTATTGCGAGACCAATTCAGTAATTATCCATGGAGCTAAGATTTGACTACATGTTACAAGGCATGCGATTTTCAGTGGGTTTACCTATTACGAATGAAAATGCTACATCAATGGCCTCTAAATTGTTACTGATGCTTCTTTTGTTTTTATTTCAGGTAAGTCAAAAGTACCCAAAAAATGTTTGACCGCTTATAAAAAATTTAATATGGAAGTGCAGACACGCATTTTCGTGAAATATTTAAAGAATGTCTGCTTTATTCATTTCCTAGCGAAACAGTACTCTCAGGTCGAACTTTACATTCCTTCGGCAGTATATATACATCCTAGCTTTTTCTTCTGAGGCCAGGATTGAATTCTCCAGAAGATAGATGGATTACATGCGTCTTCCATTTGGCGTATCCTAGCTAGAATGATGAGATTCCTTTCTCCGTGCATGAGAGAGGAACCATCTATGATGGATCAGACTCATATCTTTGCTGAATCACGAAGGGTAAGGCAGCCAGTCTATTCCACACACACCTGCACGCCATTTATTTGAAGATATTGCTCTTCGAAATAGGTTTTGTTTTTCGAAATATATTTCTTATTCTTTATATCCTCCTTTTGTCTTGTGTACTGATGATCATGAATAAACACTTGCGCAAGAGAATGGGCATCTGGAATATAAAGAAGAACCGAATTACCGAAATAATAAAAAAGTAAATATTATATTATGAACGTAACCGTAGACATGAAAAAAAAAAAGAAAACTCCGGTCATTTCTCCTTTACAGGGAAAACGATAATTTTAGCACATCTTTTAAAAAATAGTTCATGACTTCAGTATCGCTACATCCGTCTGTACGTCTGCCTGCTGCCTCCATAGCTCTGTAGTCCGATTTAAAAATCCTTTTTGCAGTCCAAAGCCCTGAACTGTGAGGACAACGATCTACGTTTTGGTCCTTTGGTGCATTTTTGATCCATATCCTCTCTGCTAGGGGACGTAAATGTACATGTTATTAAATCCAAAATACAGTGTAAGCGATGGCCTCTGATCATTCGTCCGAAAGGGGTCCGGGTTCGAATCCCGGTGAGGCATGGATGTTGTATTTGTCTTAAGGTACTGGCTCTCTCCCTTCGCTGGAACCAGTGACCCTAAATTAGGGACCGGCGACTGATTATAGCCCATTGAGCTGCTCACGGTGGTCATTAAACCGCCAATCAAAAAAAAAGTTATGCAAAAGTGGGCATAACTTTTTTATTAACTAACAAAGGTCATTCAAATTGCACATGTTAGTAGAGTAACTCTTCTTCTACAGTAACCCTTGTTCTTCATTGCAGGTAAATAATGGATTCCAAGCGGAAGTAACGTGCCGTTATTGAGTTCTTGGCGAAGGAAAGGGTAAGTAACGTGCCGTTATTGGGTTCTTGGCGAAGGAAGGGGGAAGTAACGTGCCATTATTGAGTTCTTGGCGAAGGAAGGGGGAAGTAACGTGCCGTTATTGAGTTCTTGGCGAAGGAAGGGGGTAAGTAACGTGCCGTTGTTGAGTTCTTGGCGAAGGAAGGGGGAAGTAACGTGCCGT
This sequence comes from Macrothele yani, assembly GCA_039090855.1. Taxonomy (NCBI): domain Eukaryota; kingdom Metazoa; phylum Arthropoda; class Arachnida; order Araneae; family Macrothelidae; genus Macrothele; species Macrothele yani. The sequence goes on from CM077004.1 coordinate 41,755,423, forward strand.
TATTGAGTTCTTGGCGAAGGAAGGGGGAAGTAACGTGCCATTATTGAGTTCTTGACGAAGGAAGGGGGAAGTAACGTGCCGTTATTGAGTTCTTGGCGAAGGAAGGGGGTAAGTAACGTGCCGTTATTGAGTTCTTGGCGAAGGAAGGGTGTAGGCTGTCCAACATCCACAGAATCCTACAGAATGTTTACGGAGATGACACCATTCACAAGAGCAATGTGCACAGAAGGATAAAAAAGTTTAAAGAAAAGGAAACCAGCATTGAAGACTAACTACGCATTGGGAGACCATCATCTACGACCACTGACACGAATCGTCAGCGAGTGGATGAATTGATTCGCGCCGAGAGACGATTCACAATCCGTGAGCTTGCACAACTGGACTGTGGTTACAATGCCATCCAGAAGATGGCAGAAGACTTAGGGTATCGAAAAGTGTGTGTGCAAAGTAGATACCTTGGCAATTGATCCCTGATTTGAAGGAGAGAAGATTTGAAATCTGTTCTGATGTGCTGTAAGCGTTTGAAGCCAATGAAGACACGTTTTGTTCCGAACCAGTGACAGGGGATGAAATGTGGGCGTATCTTTCTGATCCGGAAACGCAGAATCAATCCATGGAATTGTGTCACACCTCTTCACCAAGGCCTAAGAAGTTCAAGAGCCAGTGATCCGCGCAGAAAGTCATGGTGACTGCTTTTTCAGATAACAGGGATCTCATTCTCCTTGATTTTCTGGAATGTCGCCGTACCGTGACCAGCGAGCGGTACATTGAGGCAATCAAGAAGTTTAGAGAAGCCATAAGGAGGAAGAGACCGAACAAGAGTCTGAGAAGGATCCACATTCTCCATGACAGTGGGAGATTCCCACACATCTTTGGCAACAAATCAGGAGATCAGCGAATTAGGCCGGTCGGTGGTCCCCGATTCACCATACAGCCCAGATCTGGCACCCTCTGACTTCCACCTGTTTGGTACAATAAAGGACGGTCTCCGGGGACAGCGATTTGATGACACAGACGAGGTGAAAGCGGCTGGGAAGAAATGGGCACAGCACTCCACACCTGAATTTGTTCAAATAGGATTTGAGAGTTGAGTTCAATGATGGCGCAAATACATCGCTTGTAATGGAGACTATGCTGAGTAGTACTTTTGTATAGAGAAAGGGTTACTGTACCAACATATGCAATTTGAACGACCTCTGTCTGTCAGTTAATAAAAAAGTTATGCCCACTTTTGCATTACTTTTGGTATAACCCTCGTATACTTTACTCTACACAATTGCTTCAATAATAAAAACGATTTAAAAAATTATTTTGATCTTCCGATACCTTTAACCACGATAGCCATTTTACGCACACTTTCTATTTGGAATAATGCCTGATGTCACCACTAGAAGGCATAAATGTATATTGCATTTTTTGCGAAACCCCTGCTTATAAAATTTTGATTTAAAAAATTACTTAGCTACAGGTCACAATGATGAATATTTTACACGCATTTTACAATATTCTGTAACGAAATGCTTTGCCACTAGGGGGCGCAAGTGCATATTTCTTTTTTTTACATGTTTGCAATCGTGTTTTTGCTCCTAAAAATTTACTGAGGAAATTATTTTTCAACTGCTGAAGGAAACTATTCATATGTACTTTTCTTCTCAAAATAATGTTCAATTTTCCCGCTAGGGAGCGTTAACATAACTCTTTGTAGATCTTGCAATCTAAGAGCCTGATTTAAACAATTCATTTTGCAACAGATACTGTTTGTGGCGTGAAATGTTTTTCATATACTGTACTTGCCAATTTTTGTGCTACACAATTTTACCTCTAGGTGGTGTAAGTGTTCATTTCTATCTGTACCATACTCGGAACGGTATCTTCGAACCCGATTTGAAAAAATCCGCTTTACCTTGGATATCTTCCGTTATGAGAAATGTTTTGTGCACTGTTTGTGATTTTTCGTTGCGCACATTTCAGCCGTTAGTGGGGGCAAGCATCTATTTCTATTTGTGGATGTTTTATCGATTGTATAGAAATACGGTTAATATATATATACATTTTTTTTTTTGCAACCACTTCAGGTC